>CM060918.1:767616551-777616551 GCA_030737875.1 Allium sativum | reverse complement strand
ATATATTCAATTTATCAAATGATAAATATTTTATTTAATTTATAAAATATTATTTATAAATTAATCTTCTCAATTTATCTGTTAAAACAGATTCTGTTTAAAATCTACTTTAAATTAATCTTCCGACAATTCTTTTAAATCTCGCCAATTCCCCTAAATCAATATTATGTTACACCCGTGTGCGAAGCGCAGGTATAAATCTCCCTAATGTAAAATATTCTTTTTATAATCCTATAAATTTCCCAAAATATTATATTTACTCCATATACTCACTTATTTACCTCTTATTACCTTCATTTAGTATTTATACCAAAACAGCCGTTTAAAACATTCATATAACTGTTAATGATTTTATAAAGAAGTTCTTATTTAATTTTCCAAATAATTCCTTTTTATATAAATCCATTGATTTTATATTAATATTTTATTTACAATATACACTTTGAAAATTCCCTTTTTACATTGCAGTGTTTCTTATGGTATTTAAAATACCAAATAACAAGACCAGTATCACCATAATCAATCACAGATTATATATCACATCATATATCACCATATATGAAAACAACAACATTATAAATATTCAGGAATCCTGTTGGATCCCTCCAACCTATTTCCTTGCATCCACAGATGTTGATCAATATAATTAACATCAATTTCATTTCAATATGAAATATTCTGATAAACAGAATCAATATTCGATTAACGATTTTTATATATATAACTATATCTATATTTTCGTCCAATTAACTAGCAGTTCATCCAAATAGTCAACACACAACATTCAACCAACATTTATCAATTTAAAAAAATATGTTATAAAAATATAAACTGTGCAGAGTTAGTGAGATTTACTCACTTTGGTTGGTTATCGTTAAATAAGGATAAGCTGTCGTCGATTCAGATCTTACAATTTATTTTGCTATAAATTGTAACGAGCTCCAATTCACTTTGAATCAGTTCCATGGTGTCGTCGTCGTTGATACGATCCCAATGGATATTGTTTTGTTAAGTTTGACTAATTTATGAGTAAGATACGATTTATTTAGAGTTAACACACTTTTAAAATTTTAAATTAAACTTAATTAAAATTAGGATTGGGCTTTACCAATTTTACTGACTCCACTTTTCATCGCTTCACCAACCCAAATGAATAGCGCCAAGTCTCCCTCTTCACTGCACGGTTCCGCAAGAAAGAAAATGGCCAAAGTCATGTTTCTCTATTAATGTCGATCCATAAGCCTTCACATGTGTCCCACTCCAAATTATACGGTCATTTGTTTACTCTACATTTTTCCATTTAGTTCCACCACCTTACAACGAGACCAATTCTTTTGTTTTTTTTGTTTTGCATGAATACCCTTCCTTTTCCACTTCCACCCAGTACGCCAGTACTACCTCTTCACCAAAGAAATGAACTGTTGTACTCTTCTTACACAGCAACTACTTCACGCACAGTATAGAGGTGCCAATAAAAATATCATGAAACCCCATCCATGTGCCATTTCTATCCTTTCTCCATATCTTCCCATATCTTCTTTATATCATACGTCCTGTGTCCATTCAAGAACCATCCAATTTTCCAACTGTTTCAATGAAAGGTCTCCCTCTTCTTACTAAAAATATTACACCCATCACACCACTTCATTGAAGACACCCTCTACCGCCCATTGCTACTCCACGTGGAATCCCCTCCTTACACACATACCCTTCAACATGGCTCTCGGCCAAACCCAAGTACTCAACCCCATTCTCACCGTTACAGAAAATTTCCAACCTTGACCACATTCATCCCTACGCTTTTAAAATATTTAGCCTAACCTATCCTCCCATTTTGATCATCCGCCTTTGTGACAACCTGCCCCACACCATCCGGCATTTCCTTTGGAAATGCGCTGTACACATGCCCGACTAGCACGGAACGGTCGCCAAAGAAAGGAAAGAAGAGAATGCACTAATCGGGAACCTGTAGAATGTCTCACAGCGCAAGGTATAAAATATAACAACAACATACTTGACATAAAACAGGTGAGACAGTGCATAAGCTGAAACTAAACATCATAGCAGCGGAAAATCCAAATACAGCTTATGTTCCACATCATCATTATTACAACTTTAAAACCGTCTCTAAAGCAAAGGAAAGGAAAGGTACACTACTAATGCCCAAAGTAGTGACCAACAGCGACACAGGGAGAATATCTATATATTTATCATACGTGGAAGCCTACTGCTCGTCTCCGGTACAACTACTCGTGCATCACCAGCTAACCTGTCTCTAGTCTGCTCATGAGAGCACCCAGAGTAATAAGAAGAGACATAAAACTCTAGGTCAGACAAAAAGTCTAGTATGAGCGATAAGCAGCAAGACAGAACGATAACAGGTATACTAAACCATACTTGAACCTGGACCTGCAACCAAAGAGTTAGCACTACATACCGTACAATACTCTAAAGTGCCACTAAACAGATGGTGTAAAGATAACGGGGGAGGGGGTGTGCATGTCATAGTGATAGCAAACAATCAACCATAGCAACCATCCTCACATCTCTCACTCAGTGCATAAAGCATACGATGTTCATCACTCTCAACCACTAGACCCATCGAAGTAGTGATGGAGTTCGACTTGTACGACTACTGCTACCACCAAGATTACGTACGGAGTCAGGACTAAATCTTTACAAATGACCCCGCTTCATTGGTCTATAGCCCATTAGTCGTACCTAGACCACTGTGGTCCTGAATCCATTCACGTACCCACTATACATAGTGATCTAAAGTCATAGACATCGACAACCCATTTGCACACGTCCCGCAGCAAAGCCCAACTCATGAAGTCGACTCGTTGGCTCCCATCTGGATCCTGAGTTCTACTTCTCATTTGGATTACCTTTGCCTCTCGGGTTTGTGGTCTTCTTCGGATCGGTCTTCATCTGGTTCAGAAACAAACTTCTTTCGGATCGGTTCTCTTCCCCTTGTTCAGTCCGTAGTCATCAGCCTCCTTCTGGTCGGTTCGTACTCCCCCCTGTCGGATCGGGTCGTGGTGCCCAAGCTGGATCAGATCGTGCTTCCTTCACCAGATCGGGTCGTGCATGCTCCAAAGCATCAGGTCGTGGCGCTATATCGGTACGGGTAGTGCTCTCCCTTCGGATCGTGATGGTTCGGATCGTGGCCAAGCTCCGGGTCAGTTTACGACTTCAACTCCAGGTCGTGAGCACCATTCGTGAGTGGATCGGTTCGGAGGAGCGGCTCGTGGCACATGGGGGCGATCTGATCCGTGTCCTGTACAATTTCCTTCACTTCTTTTCAGCGACTGTTTTACGCCATTCGATGGCGTTTTAGAACAATCTAACACTTCTAAGCAATCACAAAGCATACCATACAGTCATAGCAACATGTATAATCATTCACGACCACAAAACAATAATTTGATAGGTTAAAACGGATCAAACATAGCCAAAACCCCATATTTTCCCTTAAGCATGTTTAACAACAACTAACAATAGGATCAACAAAACTTAACCAAATCAGCCCAAATTTGTAATAGAGGCCTAACATAATATTTAATAATTTATAAATATTTTTCCAGAATTTTAAGATGAGTAAATTCGCTGATTAACACTAATCACCCTAATTAACTACAATTAGTGTCCAAACAATGCTAATCACTCACCTTGGCCACAAATAAAATGTAGATCTGAAATGATTCTCTGTTTGGCACGAATACTGATGTCTAACAGCAGTCCTAATACTGATCTGGTGAAGATCTTCCTTGATTTGATGTTGCTAAGCCTAATCTTCAATTAAAAAGTGGTTTAGAGGTGTTTTAGATGTTGGAGGCCATTACTAGGGTTCCAAGAATGAAAGTGGCGGTTGAAAAAGTGTCTAAAGAAATGTTGTCTAACCCTAATCATCCCCTATACATCCCTAATCCCGAAATCCCCAAATGGGCCTAGCAGTTAATTACCTAATTAAGCCTAGTTAAGCAGTTTTTCACCTTCTAAGCCATGTTTCAGCCATATCCCCCAAACGGTGAGTCCGTTTGGCTAATGTGACCGTTTACGGAATTGAAAACCATCATCTGGATCCAATGGAAGTGGTTTCAGCTCAAAACTCCTTTCAAATCAAAAGTTATGGCCAAAAGAAGATCAACTATGGGCAAAACGGTCATTTAAAAATCGGCAAAAATCATGAACATGGGAAATGACCCCAATAGTCGTCTCCCAAAGTTACATGACTATACGACTTCGTACGTGAAAGAAATAAATATTCTATGATCCTTCGATGCGTAGAATGCGGGTCGTTACACTCTTCCCCTCTTAAGAAATTTCATCCTCGAAATTCCTTAACCCAAAACATACAAAGGATCTCGCATGCCTACCAGCCATATACAACAATCAAACATGTAAAACAAACAAAACAAACCTATCCTAGCATGCGGAAAGGCTAAATCGAAACTGAAATCTTACCAGGTAAAGAGTTTTGGATACGTCTTCCTAATGCTTTCCTCTATCTGCCAAGTACAGTAATTCTCATTCTCGCTCCACTGAACTTTGACTAATTTCACGGCCTTCCTTCGAAGCTGCTTCGTATCGTTCCCAACAATACGCATAGGCCTGCGGTTCCCAATCGCCTCGGGTTCTACTTTGATATCATCTAACTGGTCAGGTGAAATAGTCACATCAGGGTCGTGTACGAATTTCCTTAGTTGGGAAACATGGAATACGTTATGAACTCCTGCCATCTTGTCTGGTAATTCAACTTTATATGCCAAATTCCCAATTTGCTCAAGAACTGGGAATGGACCAACAAATCTTGGTGCTAACTTGCCTTTCGTGCCAAATCGTATCACGCTTCTCAATGGAGAAATCTTGACAAACACCAAGTCGCCAATGGAGAACTTTAATTCTCTTCTCCTCTTATCAGCATAACTCTTATGCCTGTCTTGGGAAGCCTTCATTCGCTGTTGGACAACCTTAATCTTGTCTGATGTTTCTCTTATTACTTCTGGTCCAAGCACATATTTCTCACCGGTCTCTAACCAACATGATGGTGAGTTGCACGGTCTTTCGTACAAAGCTTCAAATGGAGCCATACCAATACTGGATTGATAACTGTTATTATAGGCCAACTCTACTAGATGAAAATGGTCATCCCATGATCCACCAAAGTCTAATATGCAAGCTCTTAAGAGATCTTCTAACACTCGATTCACCCTCTCTGTTTGACCGTCGGTTTGAGGATGATACGCGGTACTGAGTTGTAATTCTGATTCTAATGCCTCTTGTAAACTCTTCCAAAATCCACTAGTGAACAACGAATCTCGGTCACTCACAATACCTTTGGGTATTCCATGAAATCTCACTATCCACTTTACATATAGTTCAGCTAACTTAGCTGCCGTTCTATTTGACTTGATGGGTATAAATCTTGCACTCTTAGTCAATCGGTCCACAATCACCCAAATGCTATCATGGCCCGATCTAGTCCTTGGTAACCCATCAATGAAATCCATTGAGACTTGTTCCCATTTCCATTCTGGAATCTCCAATGGTTGTAACAAACCGCTAGGCTTCTTTTGCTAAGCTTTAACCAGCTGGCAATTCATGCATTTGGATATAAACTTCCTAATGTCTCTTTTCATCCCTTCCCAGTGGTAGGTCTGCTTCATGTCTCGATACATCTTGTTACCACCGGGGTGTATAGTCAGTTTTGAGTGATGACATTCTCTAAGCACTTAATCTCTCAATCCATTGACATTGGGTACAACTAGTCTTCCATTCTTCCTAAGTCATCCATCTCGATCAAGCCCATACTTGCTCATCTCTTCGTCGATTCTCATCTCTAACATTGAGATGATTTCCAATAGGTTAGGATCGTTCCTCAGACTGGAACTAATCCGCTCAATCAAAGTGGGTCTGATCGTCAAACTTGCTAACATTTCTGGATCCAATTCACACTTTGGTCTGAAATCATACCCAGCGATGTACTCCAGTTGCTTCCATTCTAGAAACATAGCCCCTAAACTGGCATGTCTTCTACTCAATGCATCAGCTACCGCATTGCCCTTTCCTGGTGTGTACGCGATATCGAAATCATAGGAAGCTAAGAATTCTAACCATCTTTGCTGTCGGAGATTTAGATCCTTCTGAGAGAAGAGATACTTTAACGATTTATGATCGGTAAACAGCTCAAATCTTTCTCCCAAGAGATAATGTCTCCACATCTTCAACGCGAACACGATGGCTGCTAATTCCAAATCATGGGTAGGGTATCTTCTCTCGTGCGGTTTCAATTGCCGACTTGCATAAGCTACAACCCTACCTCCTTGCATCAATATAGCACCTAGTCCAGTACCACATGCATCCGTATATACCGTCATCTCTTCATTCCCCTTAGGAATGACTAACACTGGTGCACATGTCAACTTTTCCTTTAGATTCTTGAATGCATTTTCACACTTTTCGTCCCAGATGAAAGCTTGCTTCTTCTTGGTCAACTGAGTCAACAGTGCTGCTATCTCGAAAAAGTCCTGGATAAACTTACGATAATATCCGGCTAACCCCAAGAAACTTCTTTTGCCTTTTGCATTCTTGGGCGTAGACCAATCTTGTACCGTAGCCACCTTCGCGGGGTCCACGACAATACCATTCTCTGGAACAACATGGCCTAAGAATCTCCCTTCCTTCCTCCAGAAGTGACACTTAGAAAACTTTGCTTTCAATTGGTGTTTTCTCAACACCTCCATCACTATCCTCAAATTTTCCCTGTGTTCTTCCTCTGTCCTTGAATAAACAAGTATATCGTCCACGAACACAAGAACAAACTTATTCAACTGATCTCTGAATACCCTATTCATAAGATCCACAAAATATGCTGTTGCATTAGTCAGCCCAAATGGCATGACCAACCACTCATAAAATCCAGACGGCGTCCGAAATGCCATTTTAGCTATACTCTAAGCTGATGAAAACCCCTCGCAAGATCCAACTGGGAAAATACTCTCGTGCCACTTAACTGATCAAACAAATCATCTATCCGCGGTAGAGGATATTCATTCTTCCTCGTCACTTTATTCAACTCGCGGTAGTCTACACACAATCGAAGGGAACCACCAGCCTTGGTAGCAAAAACAACTGGTGCTCCCCACTTAGAAACACTTCTTCTAATAAATCCCTTCTTCAAAAGATCGCTTACTTGCACCCCGAGCTCTCGCTGCTCCCTTAGTGCCATACGACGAAGTGGCATCACTATAGGTTTGGCATCTTTCCCTAAATTAATACGGAACTCAATCTCTCGGTGTGGTGGAAGTCCGGTCACTTCCTCGAAGACGTCCGGATACTGGCCAACCATGGGCAAACCTGCCAACTCATCATGCAGGATGTCGAGGGAATTTAGAAAACTAGACATTACCCCATCACTGGGTAGACCACCAAACACTACCCTCCGCCCATCATCTGCTCCAGCTGTCACCAAAAATTCCTCACAGTCTACCATCACCCCGTATTTTTGGAGCTAATCGACTCCCAAAATAATGCCAAACCCAGTACAGCCCAAAACAAAGCAATCACAAACAAACATGCATCCATGACTCGATAAAACCACATTACAACAAATCATACTAAGGCTAGTCGAACCACCAATCGGGTTCGTTACTACTAAAGGTCTATCGACAATCTCGGGCTCCAATCCCAACCTATCTACCAGGTCACTAGATATGAAAGAATTGGAAGCTCCGGTATCAAACAAAACTCTAACAGGAACATCATAAATAGAAAGCATACCTTGAATAACGACATTCTTTCCCTTCTCTGCCGCAGTCGGGGCATATGACGAAGAAGGAATAACATTAAGGGCATATGCTTTCACCATCTGCTTTTCTTTAGGGGGTTGCGGACACTTGTCCTTGTGATGTCCCACTTGGCCATAGTTGAAGCACTTCCTGTCTGCTGGCTTTTCTCGACAATTACTAGCATAGTGGCCCTTCTTGCCACAGCTAAAGTACTCAACATCTTTCTTCTTCTTCTGGCCATCCTTATTCTGGTTCTGCTTCCTCTTATTTTGAGAAACACTCTTGCCTCCACCGCTTGCTTGTAGTTTTGGCTCCTCTGCAGATGCAACCTCAGTCTTCGACTTAGGGTAAAGACTTTCCGATCTTAAAGCTTTCCCCACAATCAATTCAAACGTCTCATCGATGTGGTTAATAAGCCTTTCCCCCAAGTATTGATCCAATCTTGTTATGAACTTCTCATTTTTCTTCTCGGCACTATCTATTAGGGATAACCCATATTTCGACAAAGTGTCGAATTCGGCAATATACTCCGAGACAGCTCTGCCATTCTGCTTGAGTTCTAAGAATTTCTTAAACAGCACTGACTTCTGAGCAGCTGGAATGAACTCATCGCTAAAGCGAACCTTAAACTGATCCCAAGTAATCTGATCTTCAAGAATAGCTGCCTTTATAGCATTCCACCAATTCATTGCCCGTCCTTGCAGCTGACGGGATGTTAGCCTTCTTTTCATCGCATCCTCAATACTCAAGGCTTCGAAGATACGATCGCAGCTATCCAACCAATCCTGAACATCTGTAGCCGACTCCGTTCCGTGGAACGGCTTTCCACCAAGACTAGTGTAATCCTTGCACAGCTTGGCAAAATCGGCTCTAGACGCCTGCACCACTGCACCACCACCATTAGCAGCATTAGGGACTGCCCTCTGAACGTCCCTAAGTATCTCTCTCATGAAGCCGACGAACATAGCCCTCATGTCAGGAGCATTCCCATTGTTGGCTCCTCTACCAGCACCCCTCGTATATCGACTCATCGTTCAATCTGTAAAGAGAAATGATTAACCAACCTCTTTGTGGTGTCAATGCAGTGCGACTTCATCTTTAGCTATACTAATAGTATATATATAGCTTTTGAAAACCAAAATAATCACAAATACGCGCTCTCATATACGTATTATCTCTCCCTGGTGTCTTTCCCTAGGTTAACTACGCAACATAGAGCTCTGATACCAAGTGTGACGGCCCGCCCCGCGTCATCCGGCATTTCCTCCGAAAGTGCGCTATCCACATGCCCGACTAGCACGGAACGGTCGCCAAAGAAAGGAAAGAAGAGAATGAACTAATCAGGAACCTGTAGAATGTCTCACAGCGCAAGGAATAAAATATAACAACAACATACTTGACATAAAACAGGTGAGACAGTGCATAAGATGAAACTAGACATCATAACAGTGGAAAATCCAAATACAGCTTATGTTCCATATCATCATTATTACAACTTTAAAGCTGTCTCTAAAGCAAAGGAAAGGAAAGGTACACTACTAATGCCCAAAGTAGTGACCAGCAACGACACAGGGAGAATATCTATAAATTTATCATACGTGGAAGCCTCCTACTCGTCTCTGGTACAACTACCAGTGCATCACCAGCTAACCTGTCTCTAGTCTGCTCGTGAGAGCACCCAGAGTAATAAGAAGAGACATAAAACTCTAGGTCAGACAAAAAGTCTGGTATGAGCGATAAGCAGCAAGACAGAACAATAACAGGTATACTAAACTATACCGGAACCTGGACCTACAACCAAAGAGTTAGCACTACATACCGTACAATACTCTAAGGTGCCACTAAGCAGATGGTGTAAAGATAACGGGGGAGGGGGTGTGCATGTCATAGTGATAGCAAACAATCAACTATAGCAACCATCCTCACATCTCTCACTCAATGCATAAAGCATACGATGTTCATCACTCTCAACCACTAGACCCATCGTAGTAGTGACGAAGTTCGACTTGTACGACTACTGCTACCACCAAGCTTACACTACAGAGTCATGACTAAATCTTTATAAATGACCCCGCTTCATTGGTCTATAGCCTATTAGTCGTACCTAGACCACTGTGGTCCTGAATCCGTTCACGTACCCCATATACATAGTGATCTAAAGTCATAGACATCGACAACCCCTTTGCACACGTCCCACATCAAAGCCCAACTCATGAAGTTGACTCGTTAGTTCCCATCTGGATCCTGAGTTCTACTTCTCATTTGGACTACCTTTGCCTCTCGGGTTTGTGGTCTTCTCCAGATCGGTCTTCATATGGTTTAGAAACAAACTTCCTTTTGGATCGGTTCTCTTCCCCTTGTTCAGTCCATAGTCATCAGCCTCCTTCTGGCCGTTTCATACTCCCCCCGTTGGATCGGGTCGTGGTGCCCAAGCTGGATCAGATCGTGCTTCCTTCACCAGATCGGGTCGTGCATGCTCCAAAGCATCAGGTCGTGGCGCTATATCGGTTTGGGTCGTGCTCTCCCTTTGGATCGTGAGGGTTCGGATCGTGGCCAAGCTCCGGGTCAGTTTACAACTTCAACTCCAGGTCGTGAGCACCATTCGTTAGTGGATCGTTTCGGAGGAGCAGCTCGTGGCACATGGGGGTGATCCGATCCAGGTCCAATTTCCTGCACTTCTTTCCAGCGACTGTTTTACGCCATTCGACGGCGTTTTAGACCAATCTAACACTTCTAGGCAATCACAAAGCATACCATACAGTCATAGCAACATGTATAATCATTCACAACCACCAAAACAATAATTTGATAGGTTAAAACGGACCAAACATATCCAAAACCCCATATTTTCCCTTAAGCATGTTTAACAACAACTAACAGTAGGATTAACAAAACTTAACCAAATCAGCTCAAATTTCTAACAGAGGCCTAACATAATATTTAAGAATTTATAAATATTTTTCCAGCATTTTAACATGAGTAAATTCGCTGATTAACACTAACCACCCTAATTAACTACAATTAGTGTCCAAACAATGCTAATCACTCACCTTGGCCACAAATAAAATGTAGATCTGAAATGATTCTCTGTTTGGCACGAATACTGATGTCTAACAGCAGTCCTAATACTGATCTGGTGAAGATCTTCCTTGATTTGATGTTGCTAAGCCTAATCTTCAATTAAAAAGTGGTTAAGAGGTGTTTTAGATGTTGGAGGCCATTACTAGGGTTTCAAGAATGAAAGTGGCGGCTGAAAAAGTGTCTAAAGAATTGTTTTCTAACCCTAATCAGCCCCTATACATCCCTAATCCCGAAATCCCCAAATGGGCCTAGCTGTTAATTACCCAATTAAGCCCAGTTAAGCAGTTTTTCACCTTCTAAACCATGTTTCAGCCATATCTCCCAAACGGTGAGTCCGTTTGGCTAGTGTGACCATTCTACGGAATTGTAAACCATCATCCGGATCCAATGGAAATGGTTTCAGGTCAGAACTCCTTTCAAATCAAAAGATATGGCCAAAACAATATCAGCTCGGGGCAAAACTGTCATTTAAAAATCAGAAAAAATCATGAACATGGGAAATGACCCCAATAGTCGTCTCCCAAAGTTACATGGTCAGACGACTTCGTATGTGAAAGAAATAAATATTCTACAATCCTTCACTGCGTAGAATGCGGGTCGTTACAGCCTTGCCTTGCTGTAGAATTTTCCAAGCGACGCCACAAATGTCGAGCTCGAATCCGTCCATGAATTCAACAGAACCATCGTATAACCGTTACTGTATGTTTCCTGACTCCACCGACAATACCCATTAAGTCTTCATCAACTCGCAGCCTCACGAACATTACTGACGTCAAGCGTGAGTTCGCTGCCATGGAGAGCTTGCATCATTTACAGTGGAGTATATTCATTGTGGATTTTTCGTGAAGCAATTGGTTTTATTTTTTTAATTATCTAGATACAGTTCGCTTTGCCATGAAAAGATTTGGCTGGAGATGTGTCGAACCCAGAAAGAAGAAGGAAACTTCCTTATATATACGCGTAGAAGCCTTAGCAACTAAGTATCACTTAATAGCGCAGAACCCAAAAAGATGAAATGACCATTCATGTATGAAGGTTAACTAGACACGTTTTACTTTGTTGCTAAGTAAACAAATTGGGTACATACAACCTTTTTCAGACGACAAGAAAGAAAAAGGGGTGAATAAATTTTACACAAGGTACCATTACTTAACGGCTAAGGTAGGAAGAAAAATATATGTATATAATATATTGTAGTTCAGGTTTTATATTATAGTGCACACGCTATGTTAGTACGGTTTTGTTTGAGTCTTCCCATCACTCAATTCCACAGTTTGAATACTTAGTAAGGGAGGCAAACATTTATATGTCTATATAATATTTTAACTTAGGCGCAAAGTCCCATGTCTATTGTGTTATACATACCATACTTTACACAATTCCATTCACAAATGAGCTGTTATGGACAAAAATAAAAATATTATCGTGTCAAGCGATGTGCCCCGATCCAAAATATATAATTATATATACAAGTTGGCTTATTATGTGAAACCCCACAATGCTAATATAGGGTGCAAAGTACTTCATAATAAAAAGTGCTTATTTTCCAAAATAAAAATTACAGAAAAGTTCTAAAAATTAAATAATACCTACATCTCAAATATCTTGTCGAAATTCGAATCCAATATTTAATTATAATTAAATATATCGTTATAGCTTATAAACGATTCCATAGCGACTATTTGAAAATTTGATTTGGACATAACTTACTACCTATAAGACAAAATCTCAAATTTTCACTTCCTTTATAAAAATATAGCTTAACAGATTCCGACGTTTTTTATTTTACAGAAATCCGACTTAAAACGAATCCTGTATATTCAGTTGAAGTTCAAATTGTCGAATTACGAACTATCATGATGTTTCGAACTCAATTATAATTTATATTATAATTAATACATTTAAACCGTTGTATATAAATATGTTCATTATCATAATTCGATTCTAAACAGCATAAAATCTCATATATTGTCAAATTCACACACTGTTGTGAATTCAACTCATTTCCGACCATTTCAGAATATAATTATATTATCGCATTATTTATATTCAAATTAAATATTCAATATTATTTAATTAAACAACCATTTAAATCTCTAAATCACTATTTAAATAATTAAATAAATTAATTATTATACGTAAAAATACAGGACGTTACATTCCTCCCCCTTTAAAATAATTTCGTCCTCGAAATTGCTAAGGTAGAAAACAAACCCCATTAACTGGGTTAAAAATTATTTGTTTACTTATCAACTTCAGTTTTAACTGAACCAATTTAATTTCAATTAAAATATTAATTCATTCTTACTAACTAAAATTTTCAAAAATTCTGAAAATTTTCTAACATCTTAAGATTTCGAAAAATTTCGCCAGCATCTCCTTTGTACGGCTTAATTGGTACAGCTACAACTCGCCTCTATAGGCCTTCTCCAATCCCAAAAGAAAATCAAATAACCAAGCGGCTTGCCAAACAGGCTCATAAATTACCAAACTTATATATAAATAAACTTTTACCTTTTTGTCGGGCTTATCATTATATCATTTACATCTGTTACCAATTCTGCATGTACCAATGTCATCCCAATCAAACTCCACTCAATTCATTCTCAAATCTAATCGTTTGCTTATACAAAGCCAAATTCCATTCTCAAACTCGAGTTCCATTATCGATTCCAAATCTTAATTTAGCAAACCAATTCTATTTCAACTCCTTATCTCACAAATCCAATTTATCTCGATATCATTCTAATCCAATTCAATTACCACGCAACTGGCTTTATTTTAAATTTCAATTTGTTTTTGCAAATTTATATTTAATTTGTTTTTAATTCAAACAATCTCTTCCTGGGAGTTTAAAACGGCTTTGCTTTTCTCAAAAATCAATTATTCCCTTTCGAGATTCAAAACAATTTGTTTTTCTCAAAAAAATTCAAAATCAAAATCTTGGTAATAATCCTTCACTTAGAAACTCGAAAATGAACACTGATGATGTGGCCATCATCATCAGGGTTATTTCACTGCGAACGAAGTGTGTTCAATACTATATCACTTTTCAAAACTCAATTTTTTTAAACATTTCCATTTTGAAATTATTTCAAAATATCCTTCTCAATGCTCGTAAACAAATTTAAAATCTTCCAGGATTTTATGATTTCCTTATATCCTCAATCCAAATCCATTTATAAACACCTTTCCAACTTCCAGGAATTTTAATTCCAATTCTGATTTAAATTCAGATTTAATTCAATTCATGACACTTACATGATTTTAGGTTGGTTATTTATAATCATTCCAATTATAACCTTGTTCGGTTATAATAACAACCACCTCCAATATACTATAATAATTTCCAATATATATATTTTCTTTATATCAAAATATAATTTGGGTAAAATTATTCCATTTACCCTCTTTCAAAACATATTGTGTTGGTCCATCGTATTCAAGTGTTTAGTAACTCCTACCGATATAATGGATCAACCTGATCGACCAGAGCTCATAAACAACTCAACCAACAAATCTCCACAATATAAAACAATCTTATAAAATCTACAAATACGTTCTCTCGTATATATACACTCAACTCAATCTAGGGTATTACTAACCCTATCTCTATCGATTTACGCCACAGAGCCGAGGTAGTCACTTAACCTTCAGCTCTGATACCACTGTAATGGCCCGGGAAATTTGCGACCTTGGTAATCGACATAAACTCAATGTCAACTATCCAGGCATCGGAAATACCAGATAGTTAATAGAAAGAAGTTAGAGGGTGAGAATAGATAAGATAGAAAATTAGGATAGAAGAAGAAGAACATACAATATAAGAGTAAACACGAATCTCACAGCGGACCGAATAAAATATACTATATAACATAACTTTAAAATACAAATATGTACTTGAATATACATATCATTATCAAAGTACAACACTTAAAACACAGTGGAAATAAACAATTGCTATATAATCCTAAAGCCTCCTGCTCCAAGCTCTCAGTATATCTGTAAAATCCCGACTACTTGACTGTCCGTACAAAATTGAGCACCCAAGAGTTTAGGGAAAACAAAATTAAATAAACTCTAGGTCAGTCATGGGACTGGTGTACGTAAAACAATTAAAAACAGTTTGAGAAAATAAACGATATCTCATAAGACCACACCGTATAACACGGAATGGGTTTTTCCCTTATGAGAATCCAAAACACTTGATTCAACATTTAAAAATCCTTTTGAAAGAAACGATACTCTTTATATCAAAATTCTTTGGATATTACAATAGTGTCTATTAACCACAATATAATAATCATCTAGCAGAATGCTTTCATCTCACGTTCCACATACATAGTATATAATCAAAAACTACGAGCGCTTATTGGGTAATGGATTCCAACTGGCAAGCTATGGGACCACCTTCCGACAGTGTATCTCTAGAGAGGAATACACTGGGTTCAACAAGAACATCTTGCAACCCAGGCTAAACATGATCGGTCACTCATTTTGCTTGAGTGTACCGAATGTATTATCACCAACGGTTGGGATCAACAACTATTTCCCGAAAGGGAAAGCATCGAAATAGATTATAGAAGTAAATGTAATTTCTCTAGATCAGGTGACAATACACCCTAATTGGCAGCTAACCACTTAGCCATGCGACCCCCGATTTTATACCATTTCCTGGTTGTGAGGCTAGAGGCCATAACATATAGATCACACCTTTGTTTACTTTGAATGTCACATCGTCATACCCGCCAAATCACAAATTGATTTCCCCAAAATTACAACGGGTATACAACTAAGAGGAACAAATTCCTCCGCCACCAAATGTAAATACGTTTAAAGAGATCCACTTACATGATCTATTAGATATACTCTGTCAGACATTCTTCCATACAGGTTGTCTTGGGACTGAACAAACCGAAGGCACTATTCTGTAAACCCATCTTAGTTAATTTCTACCTAGGATTTTCCAGAACGACCCTTGCATAAACCCCGTCTTCAATTATCTTCATCATATTTGATTTAGCAATGCTAATGCTCATACAAAGTGGTTTTCAGATAATAAATCTGATTCCGGTCTCTCTATAACAACCCGTATTTTAATAATGTGTAATAACCATAAATCAAGGCAGAATTAATTTGTAAAATAAGAATCAAGGGAAACGGGTTACGCTATTGCGTTCGTCTCAAAATTCTGCATGATAACGAGTCCGAGTTTTCGAAAATCGGAGTCCGTATGACCAAGTTATGACCCTTCGAAGTTTTCAGGAATTTTCAAGTTCAAAACAACTCAGAATTCAAATTCAAATTTCGAATTCAAACGCCAGAATGCACTGGGAGGGAAATTTCCCGCCCAGGACCAGGTCGACTTGGGGGTCGACTATAGAGTCGACCTACCCAGGACCAGGTCGACTATAGAGTCGACCTAGGGGTCGACCTGGTGATAGAACCCATTTTTGAGTCTGAGTTCGCTTTGATGTTTCTGGCCTCGTTTCTGCCTACATTCGTTGACCTGACCCTATATAAACAGCCCCTAGCACTAGTCTCTCTACACAAAATTCTCTCTGACCTTATGCTGCTCTAATTCTGGTTGAAAAGTTAGAGAAAGGAACTACTTCTTCTACGTCGAAACAACGTTAAGAGAATTGTTGATTTGGGGATTTCTGTTAGGACTCGACTAAGCATATAAAGATTCAACATCGACTTTCTTTTTCTAACTCTCGAACCACAATCTGTAAGCCCCAGTTACTTTTAGATTTAAACTATAAACGTAATATGAATATGTTGTAAATTGAAATTGGATCTGTGTATGATGACTGTTTTACATCCATTCTTGTTCATCTTGGATCTTGACTTTTGGGTATATTACTATGACATTGATTTGGGGCCTATTCATGCTGTAAATCAAAAAGAAAAACCCCTCATATTATCATGCCTACAATGTTGAATCTGCTATTAGTCACAAGTTTATGACTATCACCTTATGTCAACCGTTACCATGACTATCACCTTATGTCAACTGTTATCTGGACTAGTACCTTATTTTGCTAGATTTGTAATCTTTATGTTATGACCCGCATAGGCGGAGGTATTATAATTAATTTATTTAATTATTTAAAAGGTGATTAAAAGGATTAATTGGTTGTGGAATTAAAAATATTGGTAAATATTTACTTAAAATAATAAATTAAATAACATATTTAATTCTGAAATAATCAGAATTGGCTGAAATGGCGATATCGTGCGAACTGGATCATCTGTGATATTTAATTCAGCTTGGAATTTAATTTGAATAATGATTATATTATTTGAACGACAGTTTGAACGTATAATTATATTATAATTAAAATCGAGCTTGAAATGGCGCTGTAGTTCGTAATTTGGCAATTTGAACTTCAACTGAATGTACAGGATTCGTTTTAAGCCGGATTTCTGTGAAATAAGAAACGTGTGGAGCTAGTGGAGTATATCTTTCTAGTGGAAGAGAAAAATCGGGATTTCGTCTGTAGATTTTTATTTACGTCCAAATCAAATTTTAGTAAAGTCGCTGTGAAATTCCTTTATAATTCGTAACGCTTTATATACGTTATAAAAGGATTTTTCAATGTAAAATTGAATATCGATTCAATCTGGACTCGGAATAGCGAATATATAATTACACTGGAGCTGTATGATATTCCTCAGTGAATATATACGATAATATTTATTTATAAATATTTTGTTTAATTATATTTAAATATATTTATATACTTAAAAGGGTCATCCAAAGCTTTAAAAATAGCCACTTTTGCAAACGATGTCAGAATTCGACGAAACTAATTTTATTGAATCCGCAATGTCAAATAGTTGTTAGATTTCCAGTTTCGTTATTTTTAGAGTCACTGTGTGGTCGTACGGATTTTTAGAGTGAGAAACAGTCAGTATTTTGATAGTTAAAAATACACTGTGTGAGCAAATGGAGTCGGAATTCAACGAAACCAGTTTCGTTGGGACCGTAAGGTCGAACAACAGCTGCATGCCAATTTTCATGATTTTTGGGTATTGTATGTAATCACAAGAATTTTTAAAGGACGAATAAAAAACAGCAGTTGATTATAATTTAATATTATATTCAAAGAAAAAATATCTAAACTACCTATAAATACCCTCTAAAAATTCCTTAACCTAATTTTTCTCATTCCTCTGGTCAATGAGATAATACGCTGTCAGTATTATTTCTCAAACCAAGATCGATTACTTCCAAAAATCAAAACAATTGCTAATAAAATCTATAAATCTCAAAATAAGTATGTTCCGATTCACCGAAGCACCCTCTTCATTTCTATGCCATTTTCATGGGTTGCGTCAAAGGTTTTCTGATGCTCGATATTGGACAGAGCGATTAGGGTTGGGGTATTCGAGGGATACAAACGTCGATGGATTATTTAGAGTTCGAATTTGGCTTTAGGAGGAGAAACCACACCTTTGTGCTTAATTTGGTGGGTTTCGGTTTTAAAAATTGTCGATGGATCTCGATGAGCAGGTGGTTCAACGGAAATGGCTAAGGCCGTTCGAGCTGTGGAAAATTGTGTGGAGAAGGAAGAGGAGAAGAAGAGGAGAACGTTGGTTTTGGTTTGGGGTTGAACGATGGAGGGAGGAGTCGGAGATGGATGTTTGAAATTGGCGGTGTGGTAGTAGGCAACGGGATTAACCGGGGAAGAAAGAGTAAATGAGAAGCGGGTCGGTTTTTAACATGAGGGGTATGGGCCTTGTTCAAATGGTAAAGCCCAATATAGAGTTTAAACTTAGTTTAAATTAAATTATGATGATGTATTAACTTTAGTTTATCGTACTTTACTAATACGATATCAGAATTAAGCGAAACAAGATCCGTTGGGATCGTATGGACGATGACTACGCCGTGGAACTGACTAGGGGTGAATCCGAGCTCATTACAATTTATGGCAAAATAATTTGTCCGATCTAAATCAACAACAATTATCGTTAATTAACGATGACAGTCCAATGTGAGTAAATATCACTAACTATGAACAGTTTATAATTTCATGTTGTATTTTTAGCACTATTAAATATTGGCTGATTGACTGTGTGTTGACTGTTTGATTGAACTGCTAGTCAGTTAGTTGAATTTCTATATTGATTCTGTTTAACAGAATATATCATATGGAACTGAAAGAGATGTTATCTATGTTGTTTAACATCTGTGATGCAGGGAAACAGGTTGGAGGAACCCAACGGGGTTCCTCAACATTTATTTTACTGTTTTTCATATATTGTGATATATGATGTGATATATAATCTGTTGTCGATTGTATGTGTTTGGACGATACTGATCATCGTGATTTGATATGTTGAATACCATAACATAACGAAATGTTGATAAGGGAATATTTTCAAAGTGATATTTGAAATTAAAATATTTATAAATGGAATATTTATAAATAAGAAATATTTATAAATTGGAATATTTATAAATAGGAGATATTTAGAAAAAGGGAAAACGTTATAAAAAGGAAACAGTTATAAGAAGGAAATCATTTTAAAGTGGAGAACCGTTACTAAAAGTAAATCTTTAAAAATGAATAAGAAATCTTTATAAAGCGAATAAAGGAGTTAAATCGAATATGGTATTCAAAAGGAGTTAAATCGAATATGGTATTCGAAAGGAGTTAAATCGAATATGGTATTCGAAAGTTAGTAAATCAAATTAGTTATTCGAAAGGGGTTAGTCGAGTTAGTTGAATAAAGTTAATCGAATATTTGTTACTCAAATACGAGTTAACCAGTTAGAGTTAATCAATTAGAGTTAACCAGTTAGAGTTAAACCAGTTAGAGTTAATCAATTAGAGTTACTCAATTAGAGTTAACCAGTTAGAGTCAAACCAGTTAGAGTTAAACCAGTTAAGGTTAAACCAGTTAAGGTTAACCAGTTAGAGTTAATTGGTTAGAGTAAATCAGTTAGGTTAAACCGTAGAGTTAAACCAGTTAGAGTTTATCAGTTGGAGCTAAACCAAATAGAGTAAATCGATGTAAGTTTAATCGTTTAGAGTTAAAGCAAATGAGTTAATCGAATATAGTTTATTCGAATAGAAGGTAAAAGGAGTTAATCGATGTTAGTTTAATCGATTAGAGTTAAAGCAAAGGAGTTAATCGATGTTAGTTTAATCGATTAGAGTTAAAACAAAGGAGTTAATCGATGTTAGTTTAATCGATTAGAGTTAAAGCAAAGGAGTTAATCGATGTTAGTTTAATCGATTAGAGTTAAAGCAAAAGGAGTTAATCGATGTTAGTTTAATCGATTAGAGTTAAAGCAAAGGAGTTAATCGATGTTAGTTTAATCGATTAGAGTTAAAGCAAATGAGTTAATCGAATATAGTTTATTCGAATAGAAAGTAAAAGGAGTTAATCGATGTTAGTTAAATCGAGTTAAAAGGAGTTAATCGATGTTAATTTAATCGCAAGGAGTTAATCGAATATAGTTTATTCAAATAGAAAGTAAAAGGAGTTAATCGAATATAGTTTATTCGAATAGAATAAAAGAGTTATCGAATATAGTTTATTCGATAGAAGTTAAGTGAAATGAGTAAATCAATAGCGTTAGTCCAATAGAGTTAATTAAATAGAGTTATCGAATATACCTAATTCGAAGGAAAGAATTATCGAATAAGAGATCATTCGAAGGAGGGTTAAGTAAGGTAGTTAGTTAAAGAATTAGAAGGGTGAACTTTGTCTATTTCAAGGTTAGAAACGTTTTTCAGTTAAGGTCTGAGAGGTAGTATTACCCCAACTTGATTGACTTCATTTTTAACTAAGGAATGGTTAAGGTTCAATAGTAAAGGAATGGTTAAGGTTCGATAGTAAAGGATGGTTAAGTGAATTTAGTAATTAAAGGAAATGGTTTGAGTTGGCATCGCGATGGTTTGTTTAAACATCTGTCTAAGTCCAATGAAGAAGCTTTGGAAATGTTTTCCAAATAAGAAACCAGAAATGTTTTCTAATAAAGAAAACAAGAAATGGAAATGTTTTCCATTGTTAATAACATATATTTTCCAAATTTAGAAAATAAGAAATATTGAATATAGGGAAACAGGTGATAAGTAAATTAATGAAATAAAGAGAAACGTTGAATGATGTTTGATCGATATAAATTTCCATTTGGAAATAATATCGTTGTTTTCACACCTGCTTTTCTTCGATAGTTAAATCACAGACTATCGAAGTTTTGACCATTTTAACGTTGTTAATATGGAGAGACCGGTTGGATTATTATCCAAAGAACCACTCTGTATTGGCATAAGCGTTGCGAATCATATATGCCAAAGAAAATTGAAGATGGAGTTATGCTAGGGCTATCCTGTTTACAGAATAGTGCCTTCGGTTCATCCTATTCCTGGTTGACTTGTATGGACGGATGTCTGACAGAGTATTTCCAGACGATCACGTATATTGATTTCTCCAACCGTACCAAGAGTGGAAGCAGAGAAGGAAACTTCTTTTAGCTAACACATAATGCATGGTTGAGGACGTCAATTAGTGATTTTCGATGGATTTGACGATGTGGCATTCGAAGTGAATCTAATGTGACGATGAAGCGTAACCTCTAGCCTCACATCCGGTAAATGACAGAAATCGGGCAGGCATCATGGCTAAGTCGGTCGCACCGAAGTAGGGTGTATATTCACCTGATATAGAGTTTCATTTACTTATAAAAATCTATCGTTGATGCTGTCCCATTCGGGAAACGGTTGCTGATCCCAACCGTTGGTGATATACATTCGATACACTCAAGAGAAATGAGTGGTCGGTCATGTGTGGCCGGGTTGCAAGATGTTCTTGTTGAACCCAGTGTATTCCTCTCTAGAGGTACACGAGCGAAAGGTGGTTCCATACCTTGTCATAGTTGGAAACCCATTACCCAATACGTGCTTGCGGTTTTGATTGTATATTATATATGTAGAACGTGAGATGAAAGCGTTCTGCTAGATGATTATTATTATTGTGGTTGATAGACATTATTATAATATCAAAAGGTTTTTGATATAAAGATAATTTGGATTCTCATAAGGGAAAAACCCGTTCCGTTATACGGCGTGGTCTTATGAGATATCGATTACCTGATTGAACTGTTTTAAACTGTTTTACTCATACCAGTCCCATGACTGACCTGGAGTTTATTTTGTTGTTTTCCCTAAACTCTTGGGTGCCTAAATTTGTACGGGCAGTTAAGTAGTCGGGATTTTACAGATACACTTGAAGAGATGGAGTAGGAGGCTTCAGGATTATATAGCTATAGTTATTTCCGTTGTGTTGTAAGTGTTGTACTTTGATAATGATGTATATTCAAGTACAGATGTATATTTCAAGTTATGTTATATATATTATATGTTATTCGTTCCACTGTGAGGTTTGTGTTACTCTGATGTTGTGTTCTTCTTCTTCTTCTATTCTAAGTTTCTATCTTATCTTTCCTCACCCTCTAATTTCTTTCACTAATGACAGGTATTTTTCGACGTTTGGTTAGTCATCATTGAGTTTATGGCAATAACCAAAGTCGACAAAATACCAGGTCATTACAGTTGGTATCAAAGCTTAGGTTAAGTGAATTACCTTGGCTCTGTGGCGTGACTCAGCAGAGATGGGGTTAGTGATACTCTAGATTGAGTTTGAGTGTATATATACGAGTGAACGTATTTGTTATTGATATAAAAATTTGTTTTATATTGTGGAGATTTATTGGTTGAGTTGTTTATGAGTTCTGGTCGATAAGTTTGATCCACTGTATCGGTAGGAGTTTATAAACACTCGAATACGTTGCGTCGGCACATTACGTTTTGAAAAGAGGGTAAATGAAAATCATTTTACCCAAAGTATATTTTGATACATATTGGATATATTGGTTGTTATTATAATCAAGGAAGATTATAAAGTGAAATGGTTATGTAAATAACCAATCAGAATTCAGATAAGTAGAATGAATTAAACTAAATCTGAAATTTTAAACCAGAAATTGAGTTAAAACTCTGGAGAATTGGATAAGTGTTTGTAAATAGATTTGGATTTAAAGTAAGGAAAAGTTAAGATCCTGGGAGATTTTAAATTGTTTTACAAGCAGTGTGAATTATATTTTGAAATGAATTTCAAAGTGGAAATGTTTAGAAATAGTTTTATAGTATTGAACTCACTTCGATCGCTGGAAAATAGATTCTGATGATGACAGCTGCATCACCAGTATTCATTTTCGAGTTGTAAGTGATGAATTACTACTAAAGATACTATTTTGAATTTGTTTTGGGAAAGACAAGTTGTGTTGAATTTCAAATGGGATTTATAATATAGAATTGAATATAGAATTTGAATAAAGAGAATTCAAATAGATTTGAATATAGAATTTGAATAAAGAAAATTCAAATAGAAAATGAATATAGAAATTCAAAGGGAGTTTGAATATATGAAATTCAATGGAATTGAAATAGAATTGAATATAGAAATTCAAAGGGAGTTTGAATATATAGAATTTGAAATATAGGATTTGAATATATAGAATTTGAATATAGAAATCCAAACGGAATTAAAATATAGGATTTGAATATATAGAATTTGATATATAGAATTTAAATAGAATTTGATATATAGAATTTGAATAATAGAATTTGATATATAGATTTGAATAATAGAAGTGATATAAAATTTGAATAGAAATTGAGTAGAATTAACTAAGTCGAAGAGGAATTAGTTAATCGAGTTTTGAATTTGAAGTTGAAATTTGAAAGGTGAATTGGATTTGTAAATGGATATTCGAAATCGAATATAGAACTTAAATTTGAAATTTGGATTCAAATTAGTTAATAAGCAAGTTAAAATATATTTGAACATGTCATGTTCAAATATAAAAGTGAAATAGACTGAAGAGTTAATTAACAAATTAATTAACGAATGGAGTTAAAACGATTGGTATAGTTAAAATAGATTGGGCAAGTATAGATATACAGGAGACAGGTATGGAATAAAGTGTTAGAAGTGATGTAGATAGAATGCTCGACGAAAAGGTATGTATTTAATTCATATATGAGATTTTATGCGCCGTATCGGCTAGCCGCTTGGCTTTTTCTTTTTTCTTTTTGATTGGTGAGGGCCATGGGAGGCTATTTGAAATATCCCGATGCTCCTGGTACGAAGGAGGTTATGGCGAATTTTTCCTGGAATTTAAGGAGTTAGAACATTTTTAAGATAATTTGATAGTTAGAAATCAACGTATCGATATATATATATATAGAAGTCGATAAGGAAACGAACTTAGAAATAGAATAGTAAAATCAAAAAGGAAGAGTAAGAATAAAATCTAGTAAGAATAGAAAGAGGAAGCGTATACGTGTTTAAAAGTGAATAAGTAGTTGTATGGTATTAATTTTTCGAGTAAGTAGTCATATCTGTTTTGACGTTATAAATGTTATTCAGTCAAGGTCTGAGAGGTAGTTATACTCCAACTTGATTGATTTCATTATTAACAAATAAATAGTAAGATTTCAGGCTCGAAGATCAATGTTGAATAAGAGTTAGTTGAATATAGTATTTGGGTTGTCGTAACGATATTTTACACAACATCCGTTTTAACCCAAATAAGTGTAAGCTTGGAAATATAATAAAGAATATTTCCTAAGTATAGAAATAAACGAGATCAGAAAAGAGATAAGTAATTGGAATATTTTCCAATTATAAATAGCATATATTTTCCAAAGTTTAGAAAATAAAGGAAGGCGATATTCGGAAATGTTTTCCAAATAACATAAAAGGCCAATATGGTTATTGAAAATATTTGGTTAACAAATATTGATAAAGAAATAAAGAAGTGATTTAACTAATGGAATATTAATTAAGGGCTCAGTGACATGTTCAAAAGGAATATTTGATTTTTTGAAAAGAGTAAACTGTTTAAAAACTCCTAGGGAAATGCTGTTTGAATTAAAAACAAATTTAACAGAAATTTGTGAAAGCAAAATTGAATTAAAGTAAAGCCAGTAAAGTGGTAACTGAGATTAAATTAGAATGATATCAAGACAAATTGGATTGTGAGATTCAAATTTGAAGTGTAATGTGATAATCAAGTTAAGAGTCGGGAATCGAGGGGAAACTCGAGTTGAAATGATATTTGGCTTGGATATAAGCGAATGGTTGTGTTGGAGATAAAAGTGATTTCAGAATTTGATTGGGATAACATTGGTATATGTTGAGTGATAGCATATGGAAGTGATAGAGTTGGTATGCTCGACAAAAAGGTACAAGTTTATATTTCTATTGGATATAAGATTTATGAGCCGAATTGGCAAGCCGCTTGGCTGTTTGATTTTCTTTTTGGAATGGAGATGGCCCCGAGAGGCGAGTGGTGGTTTGATCTATTAACCAGTACAAAGGAGGTGCTGACGAAATTTTTCGAAGAGTTAAGGAGTTAGAAAATTTCCAGGATTTTTGGAAATTTTCGTTTATAAGAATTAATTAATGATTAAATTGAAATTAAATTGGTTCAGTTGAAACTGAAGTTAAGAAGTGAACAAATATGTTCTAACCAGTCGATAGGATCGTCCTCTACCTTTTAGCAATTTCGAGGACGAAATTATTTTAAGTGGGGAATATTGTAATGACCCGCGTTGGCGGAGGTATTATAATTAATTTATTTAATTATTTAAAAGGTGATTAAAAGGATTAAATGGTCGTGGAATTAAAAATATTGGTAAATATTTAATTAAAATAATAAATTAAATAATATATTTAATTCTGAAATAATCGGAATTGGCTGAAATGGCGATATG
Organism: Allium sativum; assembly: GCA_030737875.1. Lineage (NCBI taxonomy): Eukaryota > Viridiplantae > Streptophyta > Magnoliopsida > Asparagales > Amaryllidaceae > Allium > Allium sativum. The sequence goes on along the minus strand of CM060918.1, from coordinate 777,590,879 downwards.
GTGCGAACTGGATCATCTGTGATATTTAATTCAGCATAGAATTTAATTTGAATAACGAATATATTATTTGAACGTATAATTATATTATAATTAAAATCGAGTTTGAAATGGCGCTGCAGTTCGTAATTTGGCAATTTGAACTTCAACTGAATGTACAGGATTCGTTTTAAGCCGGATTTCAGTGAAACAAGAAACGTGTAGAGCAGGTGGAGTATATCTTTATAGTGGAAGAGAAAAATCGGGATTTCATCGTGTAGATTTTGATTTACGTACAAATCATATTTTAGAAAAGTCGCTGTGAAATTCCTTTATAATTCGTAACGCTTTATATACGTTATAAAAGGATTTTTCAATGTAAAATTGAATATCGATTCAATCTGGAATCGGAATAGCGAATATATAATTACGCTGGAGCTGTATGATATTCCTCAGTGAATATATACGATAATATTTATTTATAAATATTTATTTATAAATATTTATTTTAATTATATTTAAATATATTTATATATTTTAAAGGGTCATCTAGAGCTTTAAAATAAGCGACTTTTGCAAACGAAGTCGGAATTCGATGAAACTAATTTTATTGAATACGCAATGTCAAATAGTTGTTAGATTTCCAGTTTCGTGATTTTTAGAGTCACTGTGTGGTCATACGGATTTTTAGAGTGAGAAACAGTCAGTATTTTTACAGTTAAAAATACGATGTGTGAGCAAACGGAGTCGGAATTCGACGAAACCAGTTTCTTTGTGACTGTAAGGTCGAACAACAGCTACATGCCAGTTTTCATGATTTTTGGGTATTGTATGTAATCACAGGAATTTTTAAAGGACGAATAAAAAACAGTAGTTGATTATAATTTAATATTATATTTAAAGAAAAAATATCTAAACTTCCTATAAATACCCTCTAAAAATTCCTTAACCTAATTTTTCTCATTCCTCTGGTCAATGAGATAATACGCCGTCAGTATTATTTCTCAAACCAAGATCAATTACTTCCAAAAATCAAAACAATTGCTACTAAAATCTATAAATCTCAAAATACATATGTTCCAATTCACCGAAGCACCCACTTCATTTCTATGCCATTTCCATGGATTGCGTCAAAGGTTTTCTGATGCTCGATATTGGACAGAGCGATTAGGGTTGGGGTATACGAGGGATACAAACGTCGATGCATTATTTAGAGTTTGAATTCGGCTTTAGGAGGAGAAACCGCACCTTTGTGCTTAATTTGGTGGGTTTCGGTTTTAAAAATTGTCGATGGATCTCGACGAGCAGGTGGCTCGACGGAAATGGCTAAGGCCGCTCGAGCTGTGGAAAATTGTGTGGAGAAGGAAGAGGAGAAGAAGAGGAGAACGTTGGTTTTGGTTTGGGGTTGAACGATGGAGGGAGGAGTCGGAGATGGATGTGTGAAATCGGCGGTGTGGTAGCAGGCAACAGGATTAATCGGGGAAGAAAGAGTAAATGAGGAGTGGGTCGCTTTTTAACATGAGGGGTATGGGCCTTGTTCAAATGGTAAAGCCCAATATAGAGTTTAAACTTATTTTAAATCAAATTATGATGATGTATTAACTTTAGTTTATCGTATTTTACTCATACAATATCAGAATTAAGCAAAACAAGATCCGTTGGGATCGTATGGACGATGACTACGCCGTGGAACTGACTGGGGGTGAATCCGAGCTCGTTACAATTTATGGCAAAATAAATTGTCCGATCTAAATCAACGACAGTTATCGTTAATTAACGATGATAGTCCAATGTGAGTAAATCTCACTAACTCTGAACAGTTTATAATTTCATGTTGTATTTTTAGAACTGTTAAATATTGGCTGATTGACTGTGTGTTGACTGTTTGATTGAACTGCTAGTCAGTTAGTTGAATTTCTATATTGATTCTGCTTAACAGAATATATCATACGGAACTGAAAGAGATGTTATCTATATTGTTTAACATCTGTGATGCAGGGAAACAGGTTGGAGGAACCCAACGGGGTTCCTCAACATTTATTTTACTGTTTTTCATATATTGTGATATATGATGTGATATATAATCTATTGTCGATTATATGTGTTTGGACGATACTGATCATCGTGATTTGATATGTTGAATACCATAACATACCGAAATGTTGATAAGGGAATATTTTCAAAGTGATATTTGAAAATAAAATATTTATAAATGGAATATTTATAAATAAGAAATATTTATAAATTGGAATATTTATAAATAGGAGATATTTAGAAAAAGGGAAAACGTTATAAAAAGGAAACTGTTATAAGAAGGAAATCATTTTAAAGTGGAGAACAGTTACTAAAAGTAAATCTTTAAAAATGAATAAACGTTGTTAAAAGGGAAATCTTTATAAAGCGAATAAAGGAGTTAAATCGAATATGGTATTCAAAAGGAGTTAAATCGAATATGGTATTCGAAAGGAGTTAAATCGAATATGGTATTCGAAAGTTAGTAAATCAAATTAGTTATTCGAAAGGGGTTAGTCGAGTCGAGTTAGTTGAATAGAGTTAATCGAATATTTGTTATTCGAATACGAGTTAACCAGTTAGAGTTAATCAATTAGAGTTAACCAGTTAGAGTTAAACCAGTTAGAGTTAATCAATTAGAGTTAATCAATTAGAGTTAACCAGTTAGAGTTAAACCAGTTAGAGTTAAACCAGTTAGAGTTAAACCAGTTAAAGTTAAACCAGTTAGGGTTAACCAGTTAGAGTTAATTGGTTAGAGTAAATCAGTTAGGTTAAACCGTAGAGTTAAACCAGTTAGAGTTTATCAGTTAGAGCTAAACCAATTAGAGTAAATCGATGTTAGTTTAATCGATTAGAGTTAAAGCAAATGAGTTAATCGAATATAGTTTATTCGAATAGAAGGTAAAAGGAGTTAGTCGGTGTTAGTTTAATCGATTAGAGTTAAAGCAAAGGAGTTAATCAATGTTAGTTTAGTGGATTAGAGTTAAAGCAAAGGAGTTAATCGATGTTAGTTTAATCAATTAGAGTCAAAGCAAAGGAGTTAATCGATGTTAGTTTAATCGATTAGAGTTAAAGTAAAAGGAGTTAATCAATGTTAGTTTAATCGATTAGAGTTAAAGCAAAGGAGTTAATCGATGTTAGTTTAATCGATTAGAGTTAAAGCAAAGGAGTTAATCGATGTTAGTTTAATCGATTAGAGTTAAAGCAAAAGAGTTAATCGAATATAGTTTATTCGAATAGAAAGTAAAAGGAGTTAATCGATGTTATTTAAATCGAGTTAAAAGGAGTTAATCGATGTTAGTTTAATCGAAAGGAGTTAATCGAATATAGTTTATTCAAATAGAAAGTAAAAGGAGTTAATCGAATATAGTTTATTCGAATAGAATAAAAGAGTTATCGAATATAGTTTATTCGATAGGAGTTAAGTGAAATGAGTAAATCAATAGCGTTAGTCCAATAGAGTTAATTGAATAGAGTTATCGAATATACCTTATTCGAAGGAAAGAATTATCGAATAAGAGATGATTCGAAGGAGGGTTAAGTAAGGAAATTAGTTAAAGAATTAGAAGGGTGAACTTTTCCTATTTCAAGGTTAGAAACGTTTTTCAGTTAAGGTCTGAGAGGTAGTATTACCCCAACTTGATTGACTTCATTTTTAACTAAGGAATGGTTAAGGTTCGATAGTAAAGGAATGGTTAAGGTTCGATAGTAAAGGATGGTTAAGTGAATTTAGTAATTAAAGGAAATGGTTTGAGTTGGTATCGCGATGGTTTGTTTAAACATCTGTCTAAGTCCAATGAAGAAGCTTTGGAAATGTTTTCCAAATAAGAAACTAGAAATGTTTTCTAATAAAGAAAACAAGAAATGGAAATGTTTTCCATTGTTAATAACATATATTTTCCAAATTTAGAAAATAAGAAATACTGAATATAGGGAAACATGAGATAAGTAAATTAATGAAATAAAGAGAAACGTTGAATGATGTTTGATCGATATAAATTTCCATTTGGAAATAATATCGTTGTCTGCACACCTGCTTTTCTTCGATAGTTAAATCACAGACTATCGAAGTTTTGACCATTTTAACGTTGTTAATATGGAGAGATCGGTTGGATTATTATCCAAAGAACCACTCTGTATTGGCATAAGTGTTGCGGATCATATATGCCAAAGAAAATTGAAGATGGAGTTATGCAAGGGCTATCCTGTTTACAGAATAGTGCCTTCGGTTCATCCTATTCCTGGACGACTTGTATGGACGGATGTCTGACAGAATATTTCCAGACGATCACGTATATTGATTTCTCCAACCGTACCAAGAGTGGAAGCGGAGAAGGAAACTTCTTTTAGCTAACACATAATGTATGGTTGAGGACGTCAATTAGTGATTTTCGATGGATTTGACGATGTGGCATTCGAAGTGAATCTGATGTGATGATGAAGCGTAACCTCTAGCCTCACATCCGGTAAACGACAGAAATCGGGCAGGCAGCATGGCTAAGTCGGTCGCACCGAAGTAGGGTGTATAATCACTTGATCTAGAGTTTCATTTACTTCTAAAAATCTATTGTTGATGCTGTCACATTCGGGAAACGGTTGCTGATCCTAACCGTTGGTGATATACATTCGATACACTCAAGCGAAATGAGTGGTCGGTCATGTGTGGCCGGGTTGCAAGATGTTCTTGTTGAACCCAGTGTATTCCTCTCTATAGGTACACGAGCGAAAGGTGGTTCCATACCTTGTCATAGTTGGAAATCCATTACGTGCTTGCGGTTTTGATTGTATATTATATATGTAGAACGTGAGATGAAAGCATTCTGCTAGATGATTATTATTATTGTGGTTGATAGACATTATTATAATATCAAAAGGTTTTTGATATAAAGATAAGTTGGATTCTCATAAGGGAAAAACCCGTTCCGTTATACGGCGTGGTCTTATGAGATATCGATTACCCGATTGAACTGTTTTAAACTGTTTTACTCTTACCAGTCCCATGACTGACCCTGAGTTTATTTTGTTGTTTTCCCTAAACTCTTGGGTGCCTAAATTTGTACGGGCAGTCAAGTAGTTGGGATATATAGATACACTTAAAGAGCTGGAGCAGGAGGCTTTAGGATTATATAGCTATAGTTATTTCCGCTGTGTTGTAAGTGTTGTACTTTGATAATGATGTATATTCAAGTACAGATGTATATTTCAAGTTATGTTATATATATTATATGTTATTCGTTCCGCTGTGAGGTTCGTGTTACTATGATGTTGTGTTCTTCTTCTTCTTCTATTCTAAGTTTCTATCTTATCTTTCCTCATCCTCTAATTTCTTTCACTAATGACCGGTATTTTTCGACGTTTGGTTAGTCATCATTGATTTTATGGCAATAACCAAAGTCGACAAAATCCCGGGTCATTACACTTTATGTTTGAGGCCGATATTCCATATGCTAGTAATGTTATAATCATTTATCTCAAGTTATACCATGCTACGCTAGTAATCACTTTTGCCACCTTATACCCGTCCCTTTTTATGTTATTCCCTAATTAGATTTATTTGTATCGATTCGAGTTTACGTGCGTTGGGAATACGATTTGGGTAGATTAGGTAAAACATGAATTGGCTTTGAACTTGAATATGAACGTTATTATAACTTGAACCTGTATATGGACAAGAACTTGACATGAAATTTACATGAAACCTGATAAGAAACACGACATGAATTTTGACATGAAAACTTGAATATGGACATGACACTTAGATAAACTTGAAAATGGCCAACTCGAGGTTGGGTTGAGTTTGCAGTGTAAATCTGCCTGGAACCGCCTGGCGAATCCAGTGACTGCAAACAATAGGATCCAATGTGGGTAGTTGGCCATATCGCACGTAAAACCCGAGGTTAGACTATGTTGTTGTGTAAATCTTCCCGGAACCGCCCGACAAATCCAGTGACCACAATAATTAGTCTAATGTGAGAGGTTGGGGTGCATTAATGAATTAATGCCACATGATAGGGTTAAATCATGAACCACTTGAATATACTTAACCAATTTGACACGATGATTTGATAGGGTTAAGTCATGAACCGCTTGAACACACTTAACCAACTTGATACATGATTTGGATAGGGTTAAGTAACGAATTTGAATGACAACACTTAACCCATTAGAAACCCTAGTTACGCGGTCCTTTCCAGCAGTAACACACTTAGATGTATCATGATACCCTGGGACTAGGCAGGGTGGGGCACGATTACTGGGCTAATTGTAAGCGACCAGAACGACGGCTGAGTAGGTGCGCCATTGTAGGTTCAGGCGGACTATGGTCGTGCACGTAGTCCGGAGTTGAAAAAGAAGGCATTGGGCACTAGTAGGTTTACACTGTGCATGCTTGATTCATGTCGGTGGTTGGCACCATAGGTCTTGATACACCCTATGGTGGACCTAGCACAAGTGACTACATTTCAGGATAGAGCCGTATGACACAGACACATGACGAGCTAGAACTTGTAGGGAGCCGATCGATTAGTAGATCGTACCGTAGGACCCCGTAATGGGTCACTTCATGATATTGGACCAAGGGATCATTTCATGGTTAATACTTGACATGGGTTAAAATACTAGTACAGTTGGTGCAGCGAATCTTGAATATGCGATGCTAGACTTGATTTATCTTGTTATCTTAGTTTATCATGCCAGACTTATCATCTTCCTTATGTTTATTTTCAGTTTATACCTGTCTTGTTACCTTTATTAGTTTTTATATTGAAAGTCACTAGGACTTACCAGTCTTTATGATTGACCTGTTTTCTTTTGCCTCTTTTTCTTTCGTCCCCACCCGGTTCTCATGGAGGAAACTCTAGCACTTAGCTTGGATATCTCTTGCTTTCTGTTCAGCTCATGTACGGTTTGGTCTTGAGCTATGCTATGGCTGCACTTCTGCTATTTGTGGGGAATAATTTACTTTTGTTATCTTAAGTTTAAGCTTCTTTACTTGGAACTTGATGTAATGGAATGATTTGTACCTTGGATATATGAGGTTTTGACTCTTTTCTTGAAAGTAATAAAAATTTGGTTTTTAATTTCTACCGCTGCTTTATTTATGTTCTGCCTTGTGATATCTCTGTGTATGTTTACCTAGATAATACTCCACCAAAACTAGTGCATTCCCTTTGTGAGTGACCCTAGCGGAGGTGTGGTGTTACATTTGGTATCAGAGCAGAAGGTTACCAGACGGGACAAAAGTTTTTTTAAAAAAAAAACCTTCTAAAACTATTTTCCGAAACCGTTTATAAAGAAGCATTTTTCAATAAAAGTTTTATGTTTAAAAAGGCTATTCCCTAAAAGCCATTAGCACTTTCCTTTGTTCCCTCGTTTGAATCTTTTTCTTTTCGTTTTTCAGCATGGCTGATCTTAACCTTTCTGAGGGAGTACCCGTACCTGGATGGTTCCGAAGGTACTTAGAAGCTAGGGCCAACGGCGCGGGCCCGGCAGACATCCCTCCTCCTCCTCCCCCAGTGGCCGTAGTTCCTCCTCCTCCTCCTGGTACCGCCTTTGCCAAAATATGCCAAGACTTTAAAGCAATGGGCGGCAAGAACTTCGTTGGAACTGAAACCTTTGTTGAGGCACGAAACTGGCTAAAGGAGACGGAAGACTTGTTTATTATCTTTGATGTGGAGGACCATAGGAAAGTTCAGTTGGTAGCATGGTTGTTGAAAGAGGAAGCTGCATTTTGGTGGGAAGTCACCAACGCTACCAGGCCAGTTGAGACTTAGGCAAACTTTAGAGAGAGGTTTAGGCTTAAATTTTTATCGTCAGCAGAAGAGAACCTTCAGATGGAGAGGTTCCTAGCACTTAAGCAAGGGGACATGTCTGTTAGGGAGTACGTGAATAAGTTTAATCAGCTTTCTCGGTTTGGTTTGGACTTGGTTAACACAGCCTAGAAAAAGGCTGTACGCTTTGCTCGAGGATTGAACGAGCCACTACACAGTTTGGCCATAACTCATATACCCATTGGGGCGACCTTTGAAAGCTTGGTGGATATGGCTCTACTTGATGAGGAAGAAAAGAATAGCAAGAAGGAGGTTAAGCCTAATGAGACTCAGAATAAGAAAGTTGACTTCAAGATGGGAGGCAGTAAGAATAACAAGAATAACAAGGGCAACAACAACAACAATGCTAACAAACCACGTGAGACAAGGAAGTGCAACTTTTGTGGTATTATGGGACATCTAGCTAAAGACTGTAGAAAGAAGAAGAGAAAGTTGGGTGAATACTTTCATTGCGGAGATACTGGACACATCCGCAAGGATTGCCCTAAGAAGCAAGGACAGGGGCAAGGGCAGACCCAGCGAGCAGGACCTTCTGGAGGGCAGTTGCATGCTCTCAACACCACTCCAGCTCTGACCGAGGTAGTAATATTTCCGTAGAAAGCCTTGTTTACATTTCCGACTTTCCTGTTCGAACATTATTTGACTCTGGCGCATCGCGTACTTTTATTTCTTCTGATATTGTTGAAAATATGCACCTAAGTACTAGTCTGGTTGAGGATCCCGTTATAGTTTCAAATCCAATTGGGGGCTCCGCCCATTTATCTATGATGTGTGTGGATTTGAGGATCTCTATCTTAAGCGTAGAATTCACGTGTAATGCTTATGTTCTCAAATTTATGGGATACGGTTTGATCCAAGGTATGGATTGGTTGTCCAATTATGGAGCCATTCTTGATTGTGAACGAAGGGTAGTGAGGCTCGTGATTTGCCTTGGTAATACCCTTGAAATTTCTTGTAACCCTAAGGGTCCAGTCATGTTATGTTATCTTGAATCTCTTGACTCGTCCGTCGATAATTTGCAATCTGTAAGAGTGGTCCGAGAATATCCAGATGTCTTTGATGAGGTGAGGGGGTGACCTCCTAAACGCGAGATAGACTTCCGAATTTATCTTGTTGATAATGCCAAGCCAGTTTCATTGCCCGTTAGGCACATGGCCCCGCGAGAAAGAAGAGAGCTCAGTAAACAAGTCAAGGAGTTGCTTGAGAAAAATTTCATAAGGCGAAGCATTTCTGAATGGGGCGCTCCGGTGGTATTTGCTACTAAGGCGAATGGTTCGCTTCGTCTATGCGTAGATTATCGTGAGTTAAACAATCTAACTAAGAAAAATAGGCACCCACTGCCAAGAATCGACGATTTGTTTGACAGCTTGTGGGAGCATCTGTTTTCTCTCAACTCGATCTAGCCACAGGATTCCATCAGCTTAGAGTGGCTGAGGATTGCATTGACAAAAATGCGTTTAGGACTCCAGATGGGTTCTTCGAATGGCTCATCATGCCGTTTGGGTTAACGAATGCACCCGCGTACTTTGTAGATTTGATGAGTAGGGTGTTCCGGGAGTTCCTTAACAAGTTTGTAGTGGTTTTCGTAGACGATATTCTGATCTTCTCAAAGGATGAAGAAGAGCATGCTAGACATCTCAAGGAAGTCATGGATACGCTTAGAGCACACCAGTTAAAGGCTATGTTCTCCGAATGCCATTTTTGGAGGAAGGAGGTTCGGTTTCTTGGATATGTGGTATCTAAGCAAGGCATAGCCGTGGACCCCGCAAAGGTAGTTGCGGTGCAAGAGTGGAAAATTCCTAAGAACGCAATGGAGGTGAGAAGCTTTCTTGGTTTGGCAGGCTACTATAGGAAGTTCATTAAGGACTTCGCAAAGATTTCAGCCCCTCTTACTAGGTTAACAAAGAAAAACCTAGCGTTTGCATGGGACATAGAATGTGAGATTGCCTTTCAGAGACTTAAGAGAGCTCTCACCACAGCTCCAGTTTTGGCATTACCCGATGGAGGTAAGGTATTTACCATGTACACAGATGCATGTGGCACGGGATTGGGCGCAGTCCTAATGCAAGAAGGGAAGGTAATTTGCTATGGGGGTAGACAACTTAAAGTTCATGAGAAGAACTATCCCACACATGACTTGGAGTTGGCGGCGATCGTTTTTGCACTTAAATCTTGGCGCCATTATCTTCTAGGGGAGAGGTTTGAGCTGTATACCAACCACAAATCGCTTAAGTACCTCTTCTCACAGAAAGATTTGAATCTGAGACAACATCGGTGGATGGAATTCTTGGCATCATATGACTTCGATATAGCTTATACCCCTGGCAAGGGAAACGTGGTGGCAGATGCGCTAAGTAGGAAAAGGTTGACTTTGAGCCCCTTGTTTGCTGAAAGGAAAAGTCTAGAGTTTATAACAACCTTTGATTTTACACCTGCTGTTGAGTCATTGACTGTTACACTAGCATCTCTTGAGTTAAGACCTACACTTCTAGATCAAGTAGGGACTTCACAGAAGGAAGACCCAGAGATAGTCGAAATCATGGACAAGCTGATTAGTGGTGAGACGTCAAGTCACCTCGGTAGGTATGCCATATATTACAAGGGATGGCTAAGGCGTGATGGAAGGCTATGTGTCCCACAAGTGGGAGACTTAGTAACGAAAGTTTTCGAAGAGGCGCACCACTCGAAGATGACTATACATCCCAGAGGGGATAAGATGTATAGAGATATGAAACGCATATTCTTTTGGGCTGGGATGAAAAAGGACGTGGCAGAGTTTGTTTCAAAGTGCATGGTGTGCCAATAAGTAAAGGCCGAGCCGAAGAAGCCCGGTGGGCTATTACATCCTTTGGAGATGCCGCAATGGAAATGGGAGAGTATCTCGATGGATTTCGTGGATGGACTGCCTAGGTCAAGGAAGGGAAATACTAGCATATGGGTCATAGTTGATAGACTCACGAAAAGTGCTCACTTCATTCCGGTGAAATGCAAGAGTACTGCATCATGGCTAGCATCTATTTACCTTCAAGAGATAGTACGGCTACACGGGGTTCCTTCTAGTATAGTTAGTGATCATGACCCGATTTTCACTAGCCAGTTATGGAATAGTCTGCAAGAAGCAATGGGTACACGACTGAGCTTAAGCACAGCCTATCACCCGCAAATTGATGGACGAACCGAAAGGGTAAATAGGGTATTAGAGGATCTTTTGAGACTATGCATTCTTGACTTTGGTGGTACTTGGGAAAACCATCTTCCTATCGTGGAGTTTGCATATAATAATAGTTACCAAGCTAGCATCGGAGTGGCACCGTTCGAAGCCCTGTATGGAAGACCATGCATGTAACACCCCGTATTTTCTATGAACATATAAGTAACAAATCAGAGAATAATTAAATTATAAAATAAGAGTCAAGGGAAACAGGTTATGCCATTGCATTCATCTCGAAATTATGATTGGAAACGAGTCCGAGTTTTCGAGAACCGGAGTCCGTATGAGGGAGATATGGCCCTCCGAAGTTTCAGAGAATTTCAGAATCGAAAACAGCTCGAAAATTCGAATTCAAATTCCCAGAACAGGCTGGGCGTGAAAATTCCCGCCCATGGACCAGGTCGACCTGGGGGTCGACCATAGTGTCGACCACCCAAGGGCCAGATCGACCATAGTGTCGACCTGGGGGTCGACCTGGCCAGACCAGGTCGACCATAGTGTCGACCTGGGGGTCGACCTGCTCCCGAAACCCAGTTTTTGAACCAGGTTCATTCTAATGTATCCGGTCTCGTTTTCTGTCTAGATTCGACCGCCTAATCCTATATAAACAGCCCCCTAGCCTCATCTTCTCTACACAATTTCATTCTGTCTATATTCTGCCTCTGTTCTAATTAAAAATAAAAATGGCGTCGCTACCCTGCTGGAATCAAAACTTGGACTGATGAATCTTCTTACAACCTGAATAGAATTCAAAGCTAAATCAAATCTCAAATAAAAGTTTAGAGCTACAACAACAATTAAAGAGGAGTAATTCAACATTTCCGCATCAACGACCATTTATTATCCTTTCTTAAAACCACGAAAGGCAATTACAGTCATTTTCCGCTATAAACGTTAATTATGACTGTGACATGAATTGTAAATCTGAATTTGAGGTTATGTCTGTTCTGTTCTGTTTAGATCTACCTTATTCTCTTTCTTCTTTCTGTTCTATAGCTAGGCTACTACGAGCCTGCGCCGAATCTCAGAGATTAACGCACGAACGCTAAACTTTGGGACAGATAATAATGCATAATTGGACATGAAACTGTTGCCTATGAGATTATTGCCTATGACTATGATCCATTGACTTTGAGATTATTGCCTATGACTATGATTCATGACCTTGAGACTATTGCCTATGACATTGAATAAGAAACTATTGTAATTAGTCGCCCATGACTATTGTGGTTAGTTACCTATAACTATTGTAGTTAGTTTCTTATGCCTATTCCCTTAATGATGTTATATCTCATACTTATTATGTAATTTTGCTAGTTTATTCCCATTCACTGTTATGTACATCGAGCCTATAGGGCCATTTCATGAGTATTTAGAGAACTTGTGGAAACATGTTATACGGGGATTGGGCGTAGCTTAATTAAGTAAATCTGGCGTAGCAAATATGTTGGCATAATCTGAGTTGGCTATAATAGAGAATGATTTACATGTTTATTAGTCTTGGACATAAATGGTGAACTAGAATATTAAATCTAGTTTTGACATAATTGTAAATGGGAATATTAAGGCTAAAATTTGGGGCATATATTGTATTATGAATTATGACCTTAATTTAGGCATGTAAGTTTAGGCTAAATTTATGATTGGGCAAGATATGTAAATAGAGTTTTAGATATATATATAATCTGCTAAATCTGTTATCTGCTAAATCTGTTATATTGCCTAATCTGCTAGTTCTGTTATATTGCCTAAACTGCTAATTAGATTGAATTGCCTTATCTGCCAAATAGTCTAATCTGCAAGATCTGTTATCTGTTTAATCTGTTGAATGACGTAATCTATTGGAACTGAAATGCTGAAATTTGAAGTATGTGAATTTGTAGGCTCGACTTAAAATTGAGCAAAACTTGTTAATAGAACCTCGAGCAATCTGTTGTAACTTGTATAGAAGTTTAATCTGTTAAATAAATAGAATTAGTCTGATCTCTGGAAAAAATCTGTATTGGAATGAATTGGCTATGACACGAGGTTAGACTCTGTTTGCGGTAGAAGCCTGCCCGGAACCAACCGGCTTAACCAGCGACCGCAAACTGTCAGTCTAATGTGAGAGGTCGTAGGCGTAACTAAAATATGCTTAGACACGAGGTTAGGTCTGGCTTGTGGCAGAAGTCTTCCCGGAACCGCCCGGCATATCCAGCGGCCACAAGCTACCGACCTAATGTGAGAGGTCTGTGCATTAATATTAATGCAAATCTGGGATAAATATGATGTCTAAAACGTGTTGGGTGGATAGGGTAAAACCAATTGAACTAATGAATTTAATAAACCCGTTTCGTGAATCTGTAGACCCAATTACAAAGTTAGACAAATCTGTAAATCTGTTAAATCCGTATATCTGATCCGTTAGTCTGAAAACTTGTCTGATCTGTGAACTAGTTTATCTGAACTCTGTATGTCTGAACTTGTAAACAAGTTAATCTGAAATCTGTTAGTCTAGGGACACAAGGTTAAGAGGGAAATTACTAGTGTCATCTGTTGTTTGTTATTAGTCAGTAACCCTTTCTGGTATCAAACTTTGACCCAACAGTAGGTAGGGTCTGGGCACGCTTACTGAACTAATTATAAGTGGTTCGTTCTGATAATGGCGAGGGGTGTTGATGGTGCATTCCAACCGGGTCATGTGTGTGCATGGATCCCGGTCTGCCTCTGAGGATGTAAGACGCCGTGACATCTGTAAATAGGTCTGTGCCAATTGGTTGTCACTTTAGGGAGTGATACACCCTATTGTGGAGCCGACACAGGATATTTATGTATTAGGGAGCCGATCGCTTGGGGTAGGGTTTTAGGGTACACTTAGTTCTGTCTGTTTCTGTTGGTACCGTCTGTTTCTGTTGGGTGGCAACACCTGTCTGTTTCTGCGTGGTACCTTCTGTTCGGGTGGTAAAGGTCCATTTACTAGTGTACACCTAATTCTACATTATGTTTCCATAGGGATAAATCTGTTTATGTTTCTGTACCTTCTATTCGGGTGGTAAAGGCCCATTATTAGCATTCTGTTTCTGTATGTTTCTGTTCAGGTGGTAAAGGCCCATTATTAGAATTTTGTTTCTGTCTATTTCTGTTGGGGTGGTAAAGGTCCATTACTAGCATTCTCTTCTGTGGAAATTATTCCGTTCCCGTTTCTGGTTCAGTTTAGACATTGGGATGACACCTAATCCTGTTATACTAGTATTAGTGTAGAGAAATGAAAAGTAATATTATTCTGTTTCTTTTGTTTAACCTAAGTACGTCTGCTGCTCCTGTTACTGTTATCTCTCATCCAGTTTTATTTGCATGCCATGATTATTATTATCTGTTCATATGCTGAAAGTCACTGGACTTGCCAGACTTTATGTCTGACCTTGCTTGTTTTCGCCCCTTTATCTTCTGTTCCCCCCAGGTTTTCCAAGGAGGGAACACTTTAGCTTGATCCGGATTTCTTCTGCTTGAAGTACTTAGAGTGCTTAAAGTATGGCTTGACTACTTATGGCAGCTTCTATGGGGATTATGATTTTAAAGTTTTGTACTCTGATGATTTTCTGAACAAGACTGATATTTATGTACTTGAGTTTTTGGGAAAGATGTAACCAAACTGATTTCTGTTTTCCGCTGTAATAAAGTTATAATTTCTCAAGTATTGTTTATCTGTCTTGTAAATTTCTGTTCTGTCTACTAAAACGCTCCACCAAAGTTAAGGCATTCCCTTTGTGAGTGACCTTGATGGAGGTGGGGTGTTACAGTGCAACTCTCCAACTTGTTTGTGGGAGGCGACAGACATGCTTATACTTGGACCCGACATGATAAGGGATGCTTCTGAGAAGGTTGAGTTGATACAAAGACGGATGAAAACGGCCCAAGATAGACAGAAATCTTATGCGGACAAGAGAAGGACAGACCTAGAGTTCGAAGTCGGAGACATGGTCTTTATAAAAGTTTCTCCTTTACGCAATGTAGTTCGTTTCGGAGCGGTTGGAAAACTAGCACCAAGGTTCATAGGACCGTTACCTATCATTGAGAGGATTGGACAGATGGCCTATAAGGTAGACTTACCTGAGAAGATGACCGGAGTACACAATGTCTTTCAATTCTCGCATCTCCGAAAGTACTTACATGAGTCGGCCGAAGTGGTTGATCCAAGCATCCTTGAAGATGTAGAAGTGGAAAAAGAAGTAACATTGAGGCGAGTTCCGATTCATATCTTAGGAACGGAGATCAAGAAGCTAAGGAATTGAGAAGTCAAGCTAGTTAAAGTTCAGTGGAGTGAAGCCCAAGAAGACGCAACTTGGAAAACCGAAGAGAAGATACACGCGCTTTACCCATTTCTTTTTGAGGGTACATTCTCGATCTCTTTTTCCTATAAACTAGAAAACCTTTCGTATCAGGCTTTTACTACCTATGCTTGTCTTGTTATCCCCTCGATCTTATCTTGAGAACCTTAGGTAGAACCATATGGATGTAAACATGTGATTGAAACATGTTATGGTTGATGTTTGCAAATGGTTGCAAGTGTTTGCAAGTGATTGCTAGTGGATGCATGACACACATTAGGCACTAGATCGGATCAGTCACATTTACATGTTTCATATGCGTGAGTGCATATACTTGTACATGGATGGAACTTGTTATGCTATCACTTGGATGTTGCATATGAATGAATGTTTGTGCACTCATGTAGAGATTGTCAAGTATGTTAGGAATTTTTGCATACATGTTGGATTCATTACACTAACATATTTTGCATTAAGGGGGTCTACTGAATCAGTAACCGCCCGATCTTTTGCATTAAACAAGTGCATATACACACACTTACTGCATATGTTCATACAGCACTAGAAACCTTTTAAGGACAATAGTTGCCTGTGGATGATTCTTTGAGTAGATGGATGATGGGATGGTAGGATATATTCTTTCTAACTTAGAGATTTCGGGGACGAAATCCTTTAAGGAGGGGAGAATGTAACAACCCGTATTTTAATAACGTGTAATAACCATAAATCAAGGCAGAATTAATTTGTAAAATAAGAATCAAGGGAAATGGGTTACGCCATTGCGTTCGTCTCGAAATTCTTCTTGGAAATGAGTCCGAGTTTTCGAAAATCGGAGTCCGTATGACCAAGTTATGACCCTTCGAAGTTTTCAGAAATTTTCAAGTTCAAAACAGCTCAGAATTCGAATTCAAACCCCAGAATGCACTGGGCGGGAAATTTCCCGCCCAGGACCAGGTCGACCTGGGGGTCGACTATAGAGTCGACCTACCCAGGACCCGGTCAACCATAGAGTCGACCTGGGGGTCAACCTGGTGACAGAACCCATTTTTGAGTCTGAGTTCGCTTTGATGTTTCTGGCCTCATTTATGTCTACATTCGTTGACCTGACCCTATATAAACAGCCTCTAGCACTAGTCTCTCTACACTAAATTCTCTCTGACCTTATGCTGCTCTAATTCTGGTTGAAAGTTAGAGAAAGGAACTACTTCTTCTACGTCGAAACTACGTTAAGAGAATTGCTGATTTGGGGATTTCTGTTAGGACTCGACTAAGCATATAAAGATTCAACATCAACTTTATTTTTCTAACTCTCGAACCACGATCTGTAAGCCCCAGTTACTTTTAGATTTAAACTGTAAATGTAATATGAATATGTTGTAAATTGAAATTGGACCTGTGTATGATGACTGTTTTACATCCATTCTTGTTCATCTTGGATCTTGACTTTTGGGTATATTACTATGACATCGATTTGGGGCCTATTCATGTTGTAAATCAAAAAGAAAAACCCCTCATATTATCATGCCTGCAATGTTGAATCTGCTATTAGTCACAAGTTTATGACTATCACCTTATGTCAACCGTTACCATGACTATCACCTTATGTCAACTGCTATCTGGACTAGTATCTTATTTTGCTAGATTTGGAGTCTTTATGTTTGAGGCCGATATTCCATATCCAGTAATGTTATAATCATTTATCTCAAGTTATACCATGCTACGCTAGTAATCACTTTTGCCACCTTATACCCGTCCCTTTTTATGTTATTCCCTAATTAGATTTATTTGTATCGATTTGAGTTTACGTGCGATGGGAATACAATTTGGGTAGATTAGGTAAAACATGAATTGGCTTTGAACTTGAATATGAACGTTATTATAACTTGAACCTGTATATGGACAAGAACTTGACATGAAATTTACATGAAACTCGACATGAATTTTGACATGAAAACTTGAACATGGACATGACACTTAGATAAACTTGAAAATGGCCAACTCGAGGTTGAGTTGAGTTTGCAGTGTAAATCTGCCCGGAACCGCCCGACGAATCCAGTGACTGTAAACAATAGGATCCAATGTGGGTAGTTGGTCATATCGCACGTAAAACCCAAGGTTAGACTATGTTGTGGTATAAATCTGCCCGGAACCGCCCGACAAATCCAGTGATCACAATAATTAGTCTAATGTGAGAGGTTGGGTGCATTAATGAATTAATGCCACATGATAGGGTTAAGTCATAAACCACTTGAATATACTTAACCAATTTGACACGATGATTTGATAGGGTTAAGTCATAAACCGCTTGAACACACTTAACCAACTTGATACATGATTTGGATAGGGTTAAGTCACGAATTTGAATGACAACACTTAACCCATTAGAAGCCCTAGTTACGTGGTCCTTTTCAGCCGTAACCCACTTAGATGTATCACGATACCCTGGGACTAGGCAGGGTGGGGCACGATTACTGGTGTAATAACCCGAAAATCTGGGCCAGTTTAAAATTTTTATTTTGGCAATTTTAGCGAATTTTGTTTATTTAAAATGAATTATTTTAAATAAAATCGACGTGAAATTTATTTTGAATGAAATTCGACGTATATTTTATATACGTCGTCGTTAGAATATAAATATTTATATATAATTATAAATAGAATTGAAAATGGCGCGGTAGTTCGATAATTCGATTTCAAACTTCAACTGAATGTACCGGGTGCAAAACAATCCGGATTTTAGTGAAACCAAAAACATTAGGATCTAATTGACGATATCTTTCCAACGAAGTTAACAAACTGAGATTTCACTTTATAAATGATAAGATATGTCCAGTTCAAAATTCTGAATAGTCGCTATGGAATTCAGGCCCTTAAAAATGGACATTTTGCAAATGACCTCGGATTTCGACGAAACCAGTTTTGTTGGGTCCGTGATGTCAAACTATTGCTAGGTTTCAAGTTTCATAATTTTTCGAATCAATATGTGAGCGTGGCAAAGGAAAACGTGTTTTGACCATTTCAGTTGATTTTAATCGACTGGAAATTGGCCATTTTTCCAACGGTCTCAGAATTCGACGAAACTAGTTTTGTTAGGACCGTATCGTCAATACGAAGCTAGAAAATATTTTTCTGGAATTTTTAGAGTTAGTATGTGACCCCGGTAATTCGAAATGTACGTTTAAAATTCAATACAGCGATTTAAATGTAAATTTAACGGAAACTGATCGAAACGATTGAATTGTCCTACGTGGCATATCCCATTGTGTTCGGAATGGGGGTTAAACGTTATGGACGACAGGCGGTGGGCCTCGTTTTAAGGTCGAAAATAAAAGTTGCTTTTTCGTGAAAATAAAATAATTAAATTAATAAAAAAATTAAACTCCCCCCTTTTAACCCGCAGCCCCCCCTTTTTTTCTCATTTACATTCAACAGGAAAAAAAAAGAAAAAGAAAAAAAAACCCCTCAATCGAATCGAGTGCGCCTCCCCGAGTTCACCGCCGCCGCCCCTAGCCTGCGCCCATCCAACCCCCCCCCCCCCCCCCCCCCGTTGATCATCGAGCCCCCTCCATCTCCACTTCGAGCGCGCCACCGCGAGACCCCAATCCCTCAGTCGCGCAATCCAACCACCGCCACCACAACCTCCTACTGCCCCCTCAGCACCACCGCCCTCCGCCTTGCCTGCGCCTGGCCCCACCGCGCGAGCTCCATCTGCCGAGACCCCACCCTCCCTCGTTAAACCCCCTGTAAGTCCTTTTTTTTTTCTTCTTTTCTTTTTATTTATTTTATTTTTGATTTATATAAACTGAAAAAAAAGGATTAAATACTGTTTTTATTTTAAAGTTTAAAACTAATTTTGATTTTTAAGATTTAAAAACTGATTTAAAAGGAATTTTAAAATTGATTTTTATTTTAAAGGTTTGAAATAGAAAAAAGGGTTTAAACTTTAAAATAGAAAAGGCGGAATTTTTATTGAGTAGAAGAAGTAAAAATATGATTTTTATATTTTTAAAGTATTAAAAATATAACCTTTACTATATAAAAGTAATAAAAATATAATTTTTACATCATAGGAATATTAAAAATATAATCTTTGTATATGTAGCAAAATAAAAATCTGATTTTTATTTTATATACGTTGAAATCAAGTGATGATTTTTTTTATATAAAGGCGAAATCTTTATTTTAGTAAAGGCGAAATCTTTATTTTAGAAAAGGTAAAATCTTTATCGACGAAAAGACGATATTTTTAAAATAGAAAAGGCGGGATTTTTAATATTGAATAGCATAGTAAAGAAATTCGATTTTTAAATATATGAAGTGATTATAAAAATATGATTTTTAAATTGAAAGTGAATAAATAAAAATGTGATTTTTATTTTAAAGACATCGAAATATGAAAATGTGTGATTTTTATATATGTAGTGGCTACGGGCGGTGAAAGTGACGAAAGGCGATAGCGATGAAGATTTCTATCAAATGAAGAGTCGTGGTATTGGATAGCTTTC
This sequence comes from Allium sativum, assembly GCA_030737875.1. Taxonomy (NCBI): domain Eukaryota; kingdom Viridiplantae; phylum Streptophyta; class Magnoliopsida; order Asparagales; family Amaryllidaceae; genus Allium; species Allium sativum. The sequence goes on along the minus strand of CM060918.1, from coordinate 777,571,039 downwards.
GGTGAGAATTTCTCACCTTTCAATTTCTTTTCTAGTTATATATATATATATACTAGGATGCAGACGGTGCTTATTAGAAGCACCCGACACCCGTCCACATACCATGGACTTGTTTGTTTGGTTGTGTAGTTGGTTATATTATTTGATTTGAATTGGGTTATTTGGTGAACTTGAATTGATTAGAATTTGATGTGTGAATGGCGTGGGCCTTCACTAGACCGGGGATAAGGCTAGGCCTTGTCCCGTTTCTAGTATCGTGCCGTTATGCCGCCGAAATTTTCTAAAATATGTTAGAAAAATAAAAATATCATTTTTATTGAATAAATGAACTAAATAGAAATACAAGTGTTAAAATAAATTGTTTTATCGTTAAAAATATAATTTTTAACGTGAAAGTGAATAAATAAATATTTATAAACAAATCGGCCGATTTGTTTATATACACTGATTTGACTGATATTGTTTGGGTCGATAAATTTTACACATCGCCCAACTGCACAAATAAAATCTGTGTTTGATTGTTTGAAACCCCACACGGGTGTTGGGATGAAATTTGAAGTTCACTCATCCTGATTGATTAAATACGTCGATCGATTGATTGACGGGCTGTTATAAGCGTTAGATATCTATATTTGATGCTTATACAGTGTAGTGCACTTTGGTTGATGGTTGATTATTTTTCAGTGCTATAATATACATGTGTTGTATGGAATCCATATAATTAACGTTATATGGTGATTGATTGGGCCTCATTCCAATCGGGAAAATAAGGAATATTATAAAAGAAAATTCATGTGTTGAATATAAAAATAGTCATGTGTTGACGATGTTCATGTGTTGAGTGAAATATTTTATATAATAAAATTTACATCTTTATCATATTTAATATTAGAACTACTTCCCAGTAGAAGTCTAATTTAAAATCAAACGATAGATACCATAGTTTTATAAAATATTTTACATAACAAAAATAGTGATGTGTTGACAGTACTCATGTGTTGAGATTAGTCATTTGTTGAATAAAATAAAGAAGTTGTGAAAAATATAAAGCCGTGTTGATTAGTTTTGCGCCATTTTGACGTGAACGATATTTATATCGATTTTATTCGTTGTGTAATGAAATGAATTGAAAATGATTTCGAAATGAATTGAATTGAAAACGATTTCGAAATGAATTGAATTGAAAACGATTTCGAAATGAATTGAATTGAAAACGATTTCGAAATGAATTGAATTGAAAACGATTTCGAAATGAATTGAATTGAAAACGATTTCGAAATGAATTGAATTGAAAACGATTTCGAAATGAAATGAATTGAAAACGATTTCGAAATGAATTGAATTGAAAACGATTTTGAAATGAATTGAATTGAAAACGATTTCGAAATGAATTGAATTGAAAACGAATTCAAATTGAATTGAAGTGAATTGAAATGAATTCAAATTGAATTAAAATTTGAATTGAATAGAAATGAATTTTAAAACGGATTTATAAAGAAGAATTCAATTTTGATTTGAATTGAATATAGAAGTTGAATTGTTTCAGAAACGAATTTAAAACGAGTTATAAAATTCGTTTTAAATGGAAATCGACGAAATATATATTATATATATAATATAATGGCCTGAATAGAACGCGCCGCGCAGCGGCAGTTCGTGAATTTCGACCATTTATTTCAAACGGACATTGCGGGAGATCCGACCGTCGGATTCTCCTAAAACCGGAACCGTTGGGTTCTTATCGAAAAGAGCTTTCCAATAAATGTTAGAAATTTGAAATCTAACGGTTGGATTTGGAATTATGTCCAAATCAAATTCGAAAAAGGTCGATGTAAGTGCAGTTCGATGGCCGTTGTTGGAAATCGACTGTACGGGCCTTGATAAAATTATCAAAAATATCTATAATTTGTGTAAAATTATAATATGTGAATTGGAAAGATTTGGGGTGAAAAACTCCATATTTGAAAAGATAAAAATAGATTTTTATCGAAATGAACTAGTTTTGAACTAGAATTAAAATCAATTTATTTTTAAATAAATAAATTGAATTTGAAAGTGATTTTGAAAATAATCAATATTTCCAATACGTGAATTGGACTGGAGTTGAATCGAAATTATCTTCGGAATATTTCGATGTTGGATTTCGTGACCATACAGATATTGTTATGGGAATTTGAAAGATATATTTGATATCGTTATTTCCAATATGATATTTGTTGGTTTCAGAATTTGATATTGAATATAAGCCGATATATTTTCTATTCAGAGCCTTGTATTTAATATCAAATGTGATTTGGTTTGTCGTGAATCGTGTTTTTGATGACATTGGTTCTTTAACCCAGTTAAAGGCAGAATATTGATTTTTGAGAAGATTAAAACTAAGTGGAGTTTTAATGAATCTTTAATTAGATTAAAAATGTGAATTGATAATTTAAAATTATCAAATCTGAAAGGTGATCGAGAATGGAGTACCACCAGTTTTGCTCCAAAGCGATAGTTAAATCTTTAATTAGATTTGAACGTGAAATGGTAATTAATTTTACCGATAACACCGTGGTGTTAGATATGGAGTATTACCAGTTTTCTCCATAGGATATATAGGTTGGGATTGGGAAATAAACTAAATAATTACTTCGGTGTGGTTCGTTAATCCCGACTAGTTTGAAATGATATCCAAAGGAAGAATATAGGATAAATTTAGAAGAATTTATCTTGGATAAAATTAATGGGAACATTTCCCTAAGAATGTGATTTTGTGAATAAAAGAATATTCTGAATTGGAATGAGGCGTTTGTTGTGTTTGTGTAACATTTGTTTACTATATACGTGGGTTATTCAGAAAGGCCGGGTTTATACCCATTCTGAATAACCGATTCGACGAGATGTCGAAGATGAAGACGGTGGTTGAAGACCGGAAGTCTTCACATCGTTTGGGTGATTACTGATGATCTTGATTGGGCTGTACACCCAGGATGAGGGAATCAGTTGGTGATCCTCCAGACGTACTTGGAGATGGATGGATATGCGAGGAAAGTGCCTCCGGTTTCGTTCAGACCCGGAACGAACTTGTAAATGGATTGTGTGTCTGACATTGGATTTTATTCTATGTTGATTGATCTCTATTAAATATACATCTGTTTGGCGGCGGAGAATTTATTCTCTTGCTTAACGCCCTTCTCTGAGACGTACGAGCTCAGAGGTTGTATATCGATGGACATCAGTCGCATGGAGTGAATTGCCAATGTGGCACGCGTAAGTGGCAATTGATCAAGGCTTCTGTTGAAAAGCAAAGTCTTGTGGTTGATGATCAAAGCACGGCCTGTGTGGCGTAGCTTTGTGTATAACGTGAATTCGCGAGCCTCACACCTCGGTATGAGTCAAAAACGGGATACGGACCCAAGGAGTGCACGACGTTTCTTTCTAGCTAGGGTGGTGTCAGTGACCTACCAGCCCTGACATTTATATACTTTTCACCTGTGTGGTTGTTGGATACGAGGCGCCTCGGATATAGGTCTGTAAGGACCGGGAAACGTGTGTTCAGGAATAATTAATCCTCAAAAGTAAGAGAGGACCGGCCTTGGAGGTTCCAAAGGATCAGAGTGGGGTCCTGAGGCATTGCTAGAGTGTCTCGAACGCGGAGAGGAGCTTGCCCCTTGCCTCGACTCATGACGGAAATCCAATTTCCAATACGTGTATTGCGGTTTTAATTGTAGAACTAGTATGGCGACATGATATATGGTACCCATGCCGTCTATGATTGATATTTATGATTGAATTGTCTTGACACTATACACTTATTATAGTATCAAATAATGTGTTTTAAACGTATCAAGCATGCTTTGGCTGTTATAAGGGAAAACCCTATCCTTCGGCTTGCGTTGCATTGTGTGATGGGACCTGGGTCTTATAACAGCTTCATTTTTCTTTATTTAGCATTGCGCTGTTTGTTCTATGCACTGGTATTCTTGGGAGGAAACCCGTTCCGTGTTATACGGCGTGGTCCCTTGATTTACCTAACTTTAAAACCAATATTAATAACTGTTTTAGTTCTCACACCAGTCACATGACTGACCTGGAGTTTATTGTTTTCACCTAAACTCTGGGTGCCCCTATTTTCGACACGGGCAGCTAGTAGTTTTGGTTTTGCAGATTCATATTCACAGGGTCCTGATTTACAGCTGGAACGATATCCGGAAAGCTCTGTATCCGTGTATCACTTTCAGTTGTGTTTTGTATATTTTTCCGCTGCTATGTAATTTATTGTAATCTCTGATATTTATCGAATGTAATTTATTCACTTATACTCTGTATATTCTTGTATCTGATGGAATTGTTGTAATAACAATGAAATGTTCTTCCGTCTGCGTCCTTTTGTGTGTTGTTCTCAAAGTATTCGTGCTTTCCTTCACGGGGAAGTTACGGGTTCTTTCAGTTGGTATCAGAGCTTTGGTTTACAGAGCTCGAGAACAAGACACATTAGAACCATATGAAAGAATTCATTAGATATTGGATTAGTAATATCCAAATAGAATTACTCGTTAGAGATAGGATCAGTAGTATCCTAGAACGAGTGTGAAGAGTATATTTTTCAAATGAAAACAATTTTGTTTTGCAATTTAAATCGTTTTTACGTATTTGAATAATTTATTTATATTGACATGGACAATCGAGTATATATAGATTTCGCGTATACGCGTCATGAACGTATATTCGAAGTTTTAATATACTGGATAGATATAGAATCACATTCTAGACACCCGGGGATAATTCTGGTGATGTGGCCACATCATCAGTATTTATGTTCGTGTTTCGAAGGTGTGATTTCTATATATTTCCATTAGACTGGTGTGAGAACCAAAACTAATATAGATAGGTTTATTGTCGTGAATTGGCATTAAAAATGTGATTTTCTGTATATGTATCAAAATTTATGAATTTGAAACGTTAATTCACTAATTGATTGATGTTTGTGTTGTTTGTTTATTTGTTTGCTAATTTTTAACCATTTACGCCTAATATAACCAAATATTGAATTGTATTGAAATTGGTCGCATTTGCTTGCACATACATATACTTACATTGAACAGGTCATAGCAAGGAGGCTAGAGCAGAGAATAAAATTTGTTTGCCCGACAAATAGGTACATGTTTACTACATAATTTACTGTTTTGTTTGGGTGATGATGATTTTATGAGCCTATTGGCTAGCCGCTTGGCATTTTCTTTTTCTTTTTGAGATCTGAAGGATCAGGGAAGCTATTTGAAATTCCCCGATGCTCCCGGTGCAGGGGAGGTTATGGCGAAATTTTTCGAAAATTTAGGGTGTTAGCCAAATTTTTGAAATTTTGAAAATTCTCAGAAACTAAAAAGTTAGAGAATGCAAGCCAGATCGAACGTAGAGTTGATTAATCAAACCACTTTCGACTTTGTTCCTTTTCGGGGACGAAAAGTTTTAAGTGGGAGAGATTGTAATAACCCGAAAATCTGGGCCAGTTTAAAATTTTTATTTTGGCAATTTTAGCGAATTTTGTTTATTTAAAATGAATTATTTTAAATAAAATCGACGTGAAATTTATTTTGAATGAAATTCGACGTATATTTTATATACGTCGTCGTTAGAATATAAATATTTATATATAATTATAAATAGAATTGAAAATGGCGCGGTAGTTCGATAATTCGATTTCAAACTTCAACTGAATGTACCGGGTGCAAAACAATCCGGATTTTAGTGAAACCAAAAACATTAGGATCTAATTGATGATATCTTTCCAACGAAGTTAACAAACTGAGATTTCACTTTATAAATGATAAGATATGTCCAGTTGAAAATTCTGAATAGTCGCTATGGAATTCAGGCCCTTAAAAATGGACATTTTGCAAATGACCTCGGATTTCGACGAAACCAGTTTTGTTGGGTCCGTGATGTCAAACTATTGCTAGGTTTCAAGTTTCATAATTTTTCGAATCAATATGTGAGCGTGGCAAAGGAAAACGTGTTTTGACCATTTCAGTTGATTTTAATCGACTGGAAATTGGCCATTTTTCAAACGGTCTCAGAATTCGACGAAACTAGTTTTGTTAGGACCGTATCGTCAATACGAAGCTAGAAAATATTTTTCTGGAATTTTTAGAGTTAGTATGTGACCCCGGTAATTCGAAATGTACGTTTAAAATTCAATACAGCGATTTAAATGTAAATTTAACGGAAACTGATCGAAACGATTGAATTGTCCTACGTGGCATATCCCATTGTGTTCGGAATGGGGGTTAAACGTTATGGACGACAGGCGGTGGGCCTCGTTTTGAGGTCGAAAATAAAAGTTGCTTTTTCGTGAAAATAAAAAAATTAAATTAATAAAAAAATTAAACTCCCCCCTTTTAACCCGCAGCCCCCCCTTTTTTTCTCGTTTACATTCAACAGGAAAAAAAAAAGAAAAAAAAACACTCAATCGAATCGAGCGCGCCTCCCCGAGTTCACCGCCGCCTCCCCGAGTTCACCGCCGCCGCCCCTAGCCTGCGCCCATCCACCCCCCCCCCCCCCCCCGCCGCTGATCATCGAGCCCCCTCCATCTCCACCTCGAGCGCGCCACCGCGAGACCCCAATCCCTCAGTCGCGCAATCCAACCACCGCCACCGCAACCTCCTACCGCCCCCTCAGCACCACCGCCCTCCGCCTTGCCTGCGCCTGGCCCCACCGCGCGAGCTCCATCTGCCGAGACCCCACCCTTCCTCGTTAAACCCCCTGTAAGTCCTTTTTTTTTTCTTCTTTTCTTTTTATTTATTTTATTTTTGATTTATATAAACTGAAAAAAAAAGGATTAAATACTGTTTTTATTTTAAAGTTTAAAACTAATTTTGATTTTTAAGATTTAAAAACTGATTTAAAAGGAATTTTAAAATTGATTTTTATTTTAAAGGTTTGAAATAGAAAAAAGGGTTTAAACTTTAAAATAGAAAAGGCGGAATTTTTATTGAGTAGAAGAAGTAAAAATATGATTTTTATATTTTTAAAGTATTAAAAATATAACCTTTACTATATAAAAGTAATAAAAATATAATTTTTACATCATAGGAATATTAAAAATATAATCTTTGTATATGTAGCAAAATAAAAATCTGATTTTTATTTTATATACGTTGAAATCAAGTGATGATTTTTTTTTATATAAAGGCGAAATCTTTATTTTAGTAAAGGCGAAATCTTTATTTTAGAAAAGGTAAAATCTTTATCGACGAAAAGACGATATTTTTAAAATAGAAAAGGCGGGATTTTTAATATTGAATAGCATAGTAAAGAAATTCGATTTTTAAATATATGAAGTGATTATAAAAATATGATTTTTAAATTGAAAGTGAATAAATAAAAATGTGATTTTTATTTTAAAGACATCGAAATATGAAAATGTGTGATTTTTATATATGTAGTGGCTACGGGCGGTGAAAGTGACGAAAGGCGATAGCGATGAAGATTTCTATCAAATGAAGAGTCGTGGTATTGGATAGCTTTCGGTGAGAATTTCTCACCTTTCAATTTCTTTTCTAGTTATATATATATATATATATATATATATATACTAGGATGCAGACGGTGCTTATTAGAAGCACCCGACACCCGTCCACATACCATGGACTTGTTTGTTTGGTTGTGTAGTTGGTTAGATTATTTGATTTGAATTGGGTTATTTGGTGAACTTGAATTGATTAGAATTTGATGTGTGAATGGCGTGGGCCTTCACTAGACCGGGGATAAGGCTAGGCCTTGTCCCGTTTCTAGTATCGTGCCGTTATGCCGCCGAAATTTTCTAAAATATGTTAGAAAAATAAAAATATCATTTTTATTGAATAAATGAACTGAATAGAAATACAAGTGTTAAAATAAATTGTTTTATCGTTAAAAATATAATTTTTAACGTGAAAGTGAATAAATAAATATTTATAAACAAATCGGCCGATTTGTTTATATACACTGATTTGACTAATATTGTTTGGGTCGATAAATTTTACACAACGCCCAACTGCACAAATAAAATCTGTGTTTGATTGTTTGAAACCCCACACGGGTGTTGGGATGAAATTTGAAGTTCACTCATCCTGATTGATTAAATACGTCGATCGATTGATTGACGGGCTGTTATAAGCGTTAGATATCTATATTTGATGCTTATACAGTGTAGTGCACTTTGGTTGATGGTTGATTATTTTTCAGTGCTATAATATACATGTGTTGTATGGAATCCATATAACTAACGTTATATGGTGATTGATTGGGCCTCATTCCAATCGGGAAAATAAGGAATATTATAAAAGAAAATTCATGTGTTGAATATAAAAATAGTCATGTGTTGACGATGTTCATGTGTTGAGTGAAATATTTTATATAATAAAATTTACATCTTTATCATATTTAATATTAGAACTACTTCCCAGTAGAAGTCTAATTTAAAATCAAACGATAGATACCATAGTTTTATAAAATATTTTACATAACAAAAATAGTGATGTGTTGACAGTACTCATGTGTTGAGATTAGTCATTTGTTGAATAAAATAAAGAAGTTGTGAAAAATATAAAGCCGTGTTGATTAGTTTTGCGCCATTTTGACGTGAACGATATTTATATCGATTTTATTCGTTGTGTAATGAAATGAATTGAAAATGATTTCGAAATGAATTGAATTGAAAACGATTTCGAAATGAATTGAATTGAAAACGATTTCGAAATGAATTGAATTGAAAACGATTTCGAAATGAATTGAATTGAAAACGATTTCGAAATGAATTGAATTGAAAACGATTTCGAAATGAATTGAATTGAAAACGATTTCGAAATGAAATGAATTGAAAACGATTTCGAAATGAATTGAATTGAAAACGATTTTGAAATGAATTGAATTGAAAACGATTTCGAAATGAATTGAATTGAAAACGAATTCAAATTGAATTGAAGTGAATTGAAATGAATTCAAATTGAATTAAAATTTGAATTGAATAGAAATGAATTTTAAAACGGATTTATAAAGAAGAATTCAATTTTGATTTGAATTGAATATAGAAGTTGAATTGTTTCAGAAACGAATTTAAAACGAGTTATAAAATTCGTTTTAAATGGAAATCGACGAAATATATATTATATATATAATATAATGGCCTGAATAGAACGCGCCGCGCAGCGGCAGTTCGTGAATTTCGACCATTTATTTCAAACGGACATTGCGGGAGATCCGACCGTCGGATTCTCCTAAAACCGGAACCATTGGGTTCGTATCGAAAAGAGCTTTCCAATAAATGTTAGAAATTTGAAATCTAACGGTTGGATTTGGAATTATGTCCAAATCAAATTCGAAAAAGGTCGCTGTAAGTGCAGTTCGATGGCCGTTGTTGGAAATCGACTGTACGGGCCTTGATAAAATTATAAAAAATATCTATAATTTGTGTAAAATTATAATATGTGAATTGGAAAGATTTGGGGTGAAAAACTCCATATTTGAAAAGATAAAAATAGATTTTTATCGAAATGAACTAGTTTTGAACTAGAATTAAAATCAATTTATTTTTAAATAAATAAATTGAATTTGAAAGTGATTTTGAAAATAATCAATATTTCCAATACGTGAATTGGACTGGAGTTGAATCGAAATTATCTTCGGAATATTTCGATGTTGGATTTCGTGACCATACAGATATTGTTATGGGAATTTGAAAGATATATTTGATATCGTTATTTCCAATATGATATTTGTTGGTTTCAGAATTTGATATTGAATATAAGCCGATATATTTTCTATTCAGAGCCTTGTATTTAATATCAAATGTGATTTGGTTTGTCGTGAATCGTGTTTTTGATGACATTGGTTCTTTAACCCAGTTAAAGGCAGAATATTGATTTTTGAGAAGATTAAAACTAAGTGGAGTTTTAATGAATCTTTAATTAGATTAAAAATGTGAATTGATAATTTAAAATTATCAAATCTGAAAGGTGATCGAGAATGGAGTACCACCAGTTTTGCTCCAAAGCGATAGTTAAATCTTTAATTAGATTTGAACGTGAAATGGTAATTAATTTTACCGATAACACCGTGGTGTTAGATATGGAGTATTACCAGTTTTCTCCATAGGATATATAGGTTGGGATTGGGAAATAAACTAAATAATTACTTCGGTGTGGTTCGTTAATCCCGACTAGTTTGAAATGATATCCAAAGGAAGAATATAGGATAAATTTAGAAGAATTTATCTTGGATAAAATTAATGGGAACATTTCCCTAAGAATGTGATTTTGTGAATAAAAGAATATTCTGAATTGGAATGAGGCGTTTGTTGTGTTTGTGTAACATTTGTTTACTATATACGTGGGTTATTCAGAAAGGCCGGGTTTATACCCATTCTGAATAACCGATTCGACGAGATGTCGAAGATGAAGACGGTGGTTGAAGACCGGAAGTCTTCACATCGTTTGGGTGATTACTGATGATCTTGATTGGGCTGTACACCCAGGATGAGGGAATCAGTTGGTGATCCTCCAGACGTACTTGGAGATGGATGGATATGCGAGGAAAGTGCCTCCGGTTTCGTTCAGACCCAGAACGAACTTGTAAATGGATTGTGTGTCTGACATTGGATTTTATTCTGTGTTGATTGATCTCTATTAAATATACATCTGTTTGGCGGCGGAGAATTTATTCTCTTGCTTAACGCCCTTCTCTGAGACGTATGAGCTCAGAGGTTGTATATCGATGGACATCAGTCGCATGGAGTGAATTGCCAATGTGGCACGCGTAAGTGGCAATTGATCAAGGCTTCTGTTGAAAAGCAAAGTCTTGTGGTTGATGATCAAAGCACGGCCTGTGTGGCGTAGCTTTGTGTATAACGTGAATTCGCGAGCCTCACACCTCGGTATGAGTCAAAAACGGGATACGGACCCAAGGAGTGCACGACGTTTCTTTCTAGCTAGGGTGGTGTCAGTGACCTACCAGCCCTGACATTTATATACTTTTCACCTGTGTGGTTGTTGGATACGAGGCGCCTCGGATATAGGTCTGTAAGGACCGGGAAACGTGTGTTCAGGAATAATTAATCCTCAAAAGTAAGAGAGGACCGGCCTTGGAGGTTCCAAAGGATCAGAGTGGGGTCCTGAGGCATTGCTAGAGTGTCTCGAACGCGGAGAGGAGCTTGCCCCTTGCCTCGACTCATGACGGAAATCCAATTTCCAATACGTGTATTGCGGTTTTAATTGTAGAACTAGTATGGCGACATGATATATGGTACCCATGCCGTCTATGATTGATATTTATGATTGAATTGTCTTGACACTATACACTTATTATAGTATCAAATAATGTGTTTTAAACGTATCAAGCATGCTTTGGCTGTTATAAGGGAAAACCCTATCCTCCGGCTTGCGTTGCATTGTGTGATGGGACCTGGGTCTTATAACAGCTTCATTTTTCTTTATTTAGCATTGCGCTGTTTGTTCTATGCACTGGTATTCTTGGGAGGAAACCCGTTCCGTGTTATACGGCGTGGTCCCTTGATTTACCTAACTTTAAAACCAATATTAATAACTGTTTTAGTTCTCACACCAGTCACATGACTGACCTGGAGTTTATTGTTTTCACCTAAACTCTGGGTGCCCCTATTTTCGACACGGGCAGCTAGTAGTTTTGGTTTTGCAGATTCATATTCACAGGGTCCTGATTTACAGCTGGAACGATATCCGGAAAGCTCTGTATCCGTGTATCACTTTCAGTTGTGTTTTGTATATTTTTCTGCTGCTATGTAATTTATTGTAATCTCTGATATTTATCGAATGTAATTTATTCACTTATACTCTGTATATTCTTGTATCTGATGGAATTGTTGTAATAACAATGAAATGTTCTTCCGTCTGCGTCCTTTTGTGTGTTGTTCTCAAAGTATTCGTGCTTTCCTTCACGGGGAAGTTACGGGTTCTTTCAACTGGGCTGATTGTAAGCGACCAGAACGACGGATGAGTAGGTGCGCCATTGTAGGTTCAGGCGGACTATGGTCGTGCACATAGTCCGGAGTTGAAAAAGCAGGCATTGGGCACCAGTAGGTTTACACTGTGCGTTCTTGATTCATGTTGGTGGTTGGCACCATAGGGCTTGATACACCCTATGGTAGACCTAGCACAGATGACTACATTTCAGGATAGGGCCGTATGACACAGACACATGATGAGCTAGAACTTGTAGGGAGCCGATCGATTAGTAGATCGTACCGTAGGACCCCGTAATGGGTCACTTCATGATATTGGGCCAAGGGATCATTTCATGGTTAATACTTGACATGGGTTAGAATACTAGTACAGTTGGTGCAGCGAATCTTGAATTTGCGATGCTAGACTTGATTTATCTTGTTATTTTAGTTTATCATGCCAGACTTATCATCATCCTTATGTTTATTTTCAGTTTATACCTGTCTTATTACCTTTACTAGTTTTTATACTGAAAGTCACTAGGACTTACCAGTCTTTATGACTGACCTATTTTCTTTCGCCTCTTTTTCTTTCGTTTCCCCCCAGGTTCTCAGGGAGGAAACTCTAGCACTTAGCTTGGATATCTCTTGCTTTCTGTTCAGCTCATGTACGGTTTGGTCTTGAGCTATGCTATGGCTGCACTTCTGCTATTTGTGGGGAATAATTTACTTTTGTTATCTTAAGTTTATGCTTCTTTACTTGGAACTTGATGTAATGGAATAATTTGTACCTTGGATATATGAGGTTTTGACTCTTTTCTTGAAAGTAATAAAAATTTGGTTTTTAATTTCTACCGCTGCTTTATTTATGTTTTGCCTTGTGATATCTCTGTGTATGTTTACCTAGATAATACTCCACCAAAACTAGTGCATTCCCTTTGTGAGTGACCCTAGCGGAGGTGGGGTGTTACACTCTCCGTATTCACAACGGGAAAATGGTCAAAATTTTGATAGTCGATTATTTATCTATCAAAGGAAACATCCATACACACAATGGTCTTATTTCCAAATGGAAATTTTATCGATCAATCATCAATCAATATTTTCCCCTTTAAATTAATTTATCATTTATTTATTTATTTTCCCATTTCCAGTTTCCATATATTCGTAAATCCATATTTTCTAAATTTAGAAAATATACGTTATTAATTTTGGAAAACGTTTCCAGGACTTATTTATATTAATTTCAAACAAACGTTGTATAAAACATTCTTAGGACCGCTCAACCCATTAATCACTTATTACTTAACTGTATCTCCAACCAACATTCGCCATCGAACCTCAACTGTTCCTTAGTTAATTATAAAGTCAATCAAGTTGGGGTATAGTTACCTCTCAGACCTTAACTGAATGACGTTCTTAACTTTGCAATAGATAAATCTCACTACTCCAATTTTTATAATCATTGCTTATGCAAATCCTCAGATTTTAGTTTACGAATCCATTTCCTTTATGAAAACCATTGATTATAACTATAGCGTTATAATCCCTATATTTCGAAATATCTAACTTCAAAATATAACTTTTATTCCTAAATTTGAATAATTAACAAACAAATAATTTATAAATAAATAAGTCTTGATTTAAAAACAGAAAGTAAATAGTACTTTCCTACATTTGATATAATCGAATTTTAATGCATAACTCTCTTTCGAATAAACTATATTCGATAACTCTCTTTCGAATGAACTCTGTTCGATAACTCCCTTTCGAATAAAATAATATTCGATTAACTCTCTTCGAATAACTTATATTCGATTAACTCTTTTTGAATAAATTATATTGGATTAACTCTCTTTGGATAACTTATATTTGATTAGCTCTCTTCGAATAACTAATATTTGATTAACTTTCTTCGAATAACTTATATTTGATTAACTTTCTTCGAATAAATTATATTCGATTTACTCTATTCGAATAACTTATTTCGATTTAACTCTATTCGAATAATTAATATTCAATTAACTTCAATCCAATAACTAATATTCGACTAACTATATTCGAATAATTAATATTCGATTAAGTCCAGTTTAAATTCCTATTTCAAAACCCAGTTTCCTTTATAATATTTTCATTTTGCAAAATATTTACTTAAATCCCTTATTCACATTAAATGTGGAAAAAAATTCTTTTATCAAATCAAACAATTTGATTTCGTATTTAAAAAATATCCAAATTCCAAATTCTATTTATCCTTCTATTTATACTTCTATTTATAGACTATTCATAGAAATCTTATTTATAACTACCTTTACAACTACTACGTTCACATTCAATTTCAAATATCGGTGTTGAAACTGATTTTACTTCTCTATATAATTTCAAACTTATATATTCAATTTATCAAATGATAAATATTTTATTTTATTTATAAAATATTATTTATAAATTAATCTTCTCAATTTATCTGTTAAAACAGTTTCTATTTAAAATCTACTTTAAATTAATCTTCCCATAATTCTTTTACATCTCGCCAATTCCACTAAATCAATAATATGTTACACCTGTGTGCGAAGCACGGGTATAAATCACCTTAATGTAAAATGTTCTTTTTATAATCTTATAAATTTCCCAAAATATTATATTTACTCCATATACTCACTTATTTACCTCTTATTACCTTCATTCGGTATTTATACCAAAACGACCGTTTAAAACATTCATATAACTGTTAATAATCTCATACATAAGTTCTTATTTAATTTTCCAAATAATTCCTTCTTATATAAAATCCATTGATTTTATATTAATATTTTATTTTCAATATACACTTTGAAAATTCCCTTTTTACATTCTAGTGTTTCTTATAGTACATTAAATACCAAATATCAAGACCAGTGTCACCATAATCAATCACAAATTATATATCACATCATATATCACCATATATGAAAACAACAACATTATAAATATTCAGGAATCCTGTTGGATCCCTCCAACCTGTTTCCCTGCATCCACAGATGTTAATCAATATAATTAACATCAATTTCATTTCAATATGAAATATTATAATAAACAGAATCAATATTCGATTAACAATTTTTATATATATAACTATATCTATATTTTCAACCAATTAACTAGCAGTTCATCCAAACAGTCAACACACAACAATCAACCAACAATTATCAATTTAAAAAATATGTTATAAAAATATGAACTGTGCACTTTGGTCGGTTATCATTAAATAACGATAAGCTGTCGTTGATTCAGATCAAACAATTTATTTTTCTATAAATTGTAACGAGCTCCAATTCACTCTGAATCAGTTCCATGATGTAGCCGTCGTTGATAAGATCCCAATGGATCTTGCTTTGTTAAGTTTGACTAATGTATGAGTAAGATACGATTTATTTAGAGTTTACACACTATTAAAATTTTAATTTAAACTTAATTAAAATAAGGATTGGGCTATAACAATTTTTACTCAGTCCACTTTTCATCACTTCACCGGCCCAAATGAATAGCGCCAACTCTCCCTCTTCACTGCACGGTTCCGCAAGAAAGAAAATGGCCAAAGTGATGTTTCTCTATTAACGTTGATCCATAAGCCTTCACGTGTGTCCCACTCCAATTCATATGGTCATTTGTTTACTCTACATTTTTCCATTTAGTTCCTCCACTTTACAACGAGACCAATTCTTCTGTTTTGCATGAATACCCTTCCTTTTCCACTCCCACCCAGTACGCCTGTACCACGTCTTCACCAAAGAAATGAACTGCTGTACTCTTCTTACACAACAACTACTTCACGCACAGTATAGAGGTGCCAATAAAAATATCATGAAACCCCCTCCATGCGCCATTACTATCCTTTCTCCATATCTTCCCATATCTTCCTTATATCACACGTCCTGTGTCCATTCAAGCACCATCCAATTTTCCAACTGTTTCAATGCAAGGCCTCATTCTTCCTACTAAAAATTTTACACCCATCACACCACTTCATTGAGGACACCCTCTACCACCCATTGCTACTTCACGTGGAATCCCCTCCTTACACGCATACCCTTCAACATGGCCCTCGGCCGAACCTAAGTACCCAACCCCATTCTCACCATTACAGAAAATTTCCAACCTTGACCACATTCATCCCTACAATTTTAAAATATTTAGCCCACTCCTATTTTGATCAACAACATTGCCTTGTTGTAGAATTTTCCATGCAATGCCCCAAATGTCGAGCTCAAATCTGTCCATGAATTCAACAGAACCATCGTATAACCGCTACTGTATCTTTACTGACTCCACCGACAACACCCACTAAGTCTTCATCAACTCGTAGGCCTCACGAACATTACTGACATCGAGCGTGAGTCCGCTGCCATGGAGAGCTTGCGTCATTTACAGTGGAGTATATTCATTGTGAATTTTTCGTGAAGCAATTGGTTTTTTTAACTATTTAGATATAGATCGCTTTGCCATGAAAAGCTTCGGCTGGAGATGTGTCGAACCCATAAAGAAGAAGGCGGCTTCCTTATATATACGCGCAGAAGCCTTAGCAACTAAGTATCACTTACTAGCGCAGAACCTAAAAAGAAGAAATGACCATTCATGTATGAAGGTTAACTAGACACGTTTTACTTTATTGCTAAGTAAACAAACTGGGTACATACAACCTTTTTCAGACGACAAGAAAGAAAAAGGGGGTGAATAAATTTTACACAAGGTACCATTACTTAACGGCTAAGGTAGGAAGAAAAATATATGTATATAATATATTGTAGTTCAGGTTTTATATTACAGTGCACACGCTAGGTTAGTACGGTTTTGTTTGAGTCTTCCCATCACTCAATTCAACAGTTTGAATACTTAGCAAGGAAGGCAAACATTTATATGTCTATATAATATTTTAACTTAGGCGCAAAGTCCCCTGTCTATTGTGTTATGCATTGTAACACCGCACCTCCGTTAAGGTCACTCACAAAGGGAATGCATCAACTTCAGTGGAGCGTCATAAGTGTATAGAACAAATAAACTACAAAACAGACAAAATTTTAAACAATGGAAAATATATAAAACTTTACTTCATTGATAAAACAGCAGATTGGTAAAACAGCTTGTACAAAGATTTGTTTTCCAACACCAAAACACCCTTACCCATTACAACAAAGCATCTTTTTTGTTTAACAAAATAAAGAAGCAAAAAATAACAATGATATTCCCCAATAAAGCATGAGCCAGCCATAGCAATGGAAAAGTGAGTCCAAAGAAATACATCGAATATCCTTGAGTTTGGAAAGAAAACTGAGCTAAGTGGTAATGTTTCCTCCCTGTGAACCTGGAGGGGGGGGGTCAGAAGAAAAGAAGGCGAAAGAAGACAGGTCAGACATAAGTCTGGTAAGTCCGGTGATTATTTAGCATGTAAATAGGCAAAAGGATCATGACATGAATAAACTGAATACCAGACATAACCATGATCATAAGCATAGCAAGACAACGAATGATGATCGTTAGATATGACAAGGTAAGATACACTGAATGCACTTCGGTCCTTTCTCTGATTTCTTTTCTCTGCACCACCCAACTAGCATTCTAACTAGTGTCTTTTATGGAACGATCTGTATCCCCCACTAGTGCCCCAACTAGTATCCTGTGAAAAGGATCTGTATCCCCTACTAGTGTCCCAACTAGTATCCTACGTTATATAATAAGGTGATCCCAACCCCGCAATTGTGGTAGCCTTCAGGTGTACATCTAGTATGAGGGTCTTATCTCAATCAGCCCAATTGCCATGAAGATGTTAGATGTAGCCTTACTACCCTATCGATTCGGCTCCCTACTTGTATTATTTTTTCTTGTGTCTGTGTCAATCGACCCTCTCTTGCATGTAGATACCCTATGCTGGTCCCACCATAAGGTGTATCAATCCCTATGATAGCGACCCGACACGATTTAAGATGCACAGTGATGCCCAGTGCCTGCTTTTCCACTCTGAAGCATGTGCACGCCCATACTCCGTCGGAACTACACTGCTGCACCCCCTGCCGCTATTTTTACCGCTTATAATCAGCCCAGTAATCGTGCCCTACCATGCCTAGTTCAGGGTACCGTGATACATCTATGTGGGTTACTTCTGAAATGGGTCCCCGTTACTAGGGTTTTCTAGGGTCTATTCGTATACCCTCCAAATTGGTTAAGTGTTATCCATCCCTTCAAGTTAACTTAACCCATCCACACGTCATGTCATGTTGGTTAAGTGTTTCTTATTAACTTAACCCTTCTCATTCAATCATGTTGTAATTGATTAAGTGTTTTCTATTAACTTAACCCTGTTCATTCAGCATATTATATTGGTTAAGTGTTTCCCATTTACTTAACCCCACTCATTCATCATGTTATATTGATTAAGTGTTTCCCATTAACTTAACCCCACTCGTTCACCATGTTATATTGGTTAAGTGTCATCAATCCAGTCGAGTTAACTTAACCCACCCACTTGTCATGTTACATTGGTTAAGTGTTGCCCTCTTATCTTACTTAACCCTATCAGACATCATGTTGTATTAGTTAAGTGTTGCCTTCTTGTGTTACTTAACCCTATCACACATCATGTTACATTGGTTAAGTGTTTCCCTCTTGTGTTAACTTAACCCTACCACTTGTCATGTTACATTGGTTAAGTGTTTCCCTGTTGTGTTAACTTAACCCTACCATTCTCAGCATGTCTGTTTCTTAGCTTTAATTCATTCATTAAAGCACCAACCTCTCACATTAGATCCATATTGTTGCGGTCGCTGGATGTGCCGGGCGGTTCTGGGCACTCTTACTCCGCAACTCAATCTAACCTCATGTTTTTGGGCTTAATGCGCTAACCTCTCACATTAGACTATATAGTTATGGTTGCTGGATGTCCCGGGCGCACTACAAGAAAAGTTATCTTTTATAACGCTAATAGATAACATATTATTTGGAAGTGTTATATCTTATTTCAGTTCTTTGTTGTTTTGATTTTAATTGTTTTGTTTCACTGTAGGTAACGATTCACCGCAAACCATAAAACACTCCCGCCACCTAATTTTTCGTTTCCCTCTAAATGAAACCTAGTAACATCGTTCTAACATTTTCAATTTCTCTCAGCCCTAATCAAAAGTCCTTCACCCCATAAATTTTCTTCTCCCACTAATAGTTAGATTCAAAACTCAAGAAGAAATCCAAAACCCAAATTTATACCTAAACTCTTGATTTCCATACTATCTCTAAACAATGCTAAAAGATGGTCTTGACATTGCAAAAAGGTAGAAACGAGAGCTGAAGAGTGACATCAGCAAGCATGGAGGACAATAGTCGTCCAATTTTAGGAAGAAATGAGCTTCTGACAAATTCTTTAAATTACTGACAAGCTTGGCTTGCATTCTCTCCATCAATGGCACTGGTGAGTTTCTTTTCCCTCTCATTTAAGTATATAATGATTTAGCATTAGATTAAGGGAACAAAAAAAAACTGAGTGCTAGTCTGTGTTGATTTATATTATACAAGTAAAATTGATTGTTTCATTTGGTAGGTCATATAGTGAGCCACCGATATATTGCCTAACTAATTGCAAACTATGAAATGAATAACACTGCTGTTGTCTTAAATATTTTGGAGTGGGAGCATGCACAAGTAATTAGAGATGATATATGTATTAAATTTAATTTTTATTCAACAAATTAATATCATATTATTTATGTGTTGTGTTTAGATTGTATTCAACGACTTTTTGGTAATTAAGGGTGCTGAAACCAAAGTGCTGGTAAAAATCAAGGAAGATTGGCCATATAGATAGTTCTTTATATTTTAGTAGTCATTTAACTGTAACACAAATATAGTGCAGCTTTGTTCACACTGCTTTTTCTATGCAAAATTGGATGAGTTCAGCCATGTAATGATAAGTTAGGTGTAGGATGAACGTTAGTATAGACCATCTATTTTGTCGCTCTTTCATTTTTACTTGTGCAAACAACTAATGTGTGCATGCGTCCACATGATTTGGTTTGACAATAATAATATATTGCACAAGGAATTGTTTGCATGAAATTGTTAAATGAAAACGTTTCATCTTCGGAAGGATGGTTGATGCTCTGAAATCATGCACGGTTTTACTATTTTATGAACATGAATGTTCGAAAGTGACAGTTGTCATTGTTGCCATAAGTTTCATGGTACGACATCATTCCTAGCCTTTTATCTTGATAACTAATAACTTGCTCTTTAGTTGACAATATTTCATGAGCACTATTACATCTGAACAAAGCGTGGTAATAGATTTACATTTATTATTGATAGTAGGCAAGAATACAATAGATTATTTTGGCTTTGATGGATTGTATGTTCTCTGCTTAGAACAGAGCTTCCTACAATTTTTGAATGTACAGCTCTGGCACTTGCTTTGTTCTGAAAATGTATTGTTCCAGTCTATATCCCTTATCTTGAAACCACCATAATAGAAAGTTTTTTTCATTTAGCTAGGTTTATATGAACTAAGTCTACGGGCTGACCATTATCTTCAATATGTTTTATGTTGTTGCTTGTTGCACATGATTTGGTCATAAATTCAGAGACGTGGATGGGTTATTGTCTATATCTTCTTCAACCATGATTAATCAGTCGAGGGATTACAAAACAAACTGATTCAGATAAATAAAAATTGCCAACAGTGGTAACTTTGGTTTAACATTGGAAATCAAAAATGGAATTAATTTTATTTTGCAGTGTGAATTTTTTAATAGAAAGTAAAATTGAAATGCAGAGAAACTCATATGAGCTGAATCAAACTGAATTCAAAAAAAAAAAAAAAAATTGAATGGACAAGTAAAAACACAGTATATGTAAAAAAAACTGAAAGCAGTGATTTCATTTTTTTAATATGAAATGGACTGAAGTACACAGTAAAATAGAAGATAATGAAAAGGAAAATCGGAGTGCTAATTGTTAACCAACAAAAAATAAAATACTAGAAAAATGTGCACAGAAGTGCAACCTAAAAGAGGCTGGATGATACAAACTGATATACAGTCCTACAAACTGATTTGAATTTCCAAATTAAAATGAAAAAAACTCATGCATTTTTTATCGGTCAGAAATATATATTGACATTTAAACAAAGAAATATGATAAATCCCAAGAACAATCCAGTATCTAATTTTCAAGTGAATGACTATCAGCAAGTTACACTTGAGCATGGAGAACATAATATAACATCCAAATTTCCCATACATACCTCAGTTATTAATTTAACTTGCTCTACCAAACAACTTTAAGCAGTTATCACAAGGGCTTGGGTCAGTTTTACATAGATCTCTTTCAAATGACTCCCCAAAATGCTCCAAAAGCTTTTGCCTTCTGCACTCTGTCTTTGATAAACAATACATAATTCCACGCTCGTTTTCAAAATTATCCTTCAACTTCCCAAGTTGCTTCAGAGTATCCCTGCATTTACCCTCAACTTTATAGTTCAGGTTTGGTCTGTCAAAACTTGTTTCCTGCACGAGAGCATATGGTATTCACAAAGTGTCCAAAATATTATTGTGAACAGAATGAGTTGCAGTTGCAGTCAACGCCATCATAGCAACTTGTTGAAGATTTTCCTTAAGACATCCGTGTGCTCTACAGTTAGGATGAAAATCATGGCCCCACTGGCTTACACAATGAGCTTCATTTATGACAAACCTGGCTAATTGATCCTTTTTGTATAGCTTTATTAATGTCTCCATAAATGAATCATTTCCTGCAATTCTTTCAGGAGTTACATATATGATTTACTTATGGAGTGGCACCTTCATCATCACAGGCGTCTAACAGCAGAAACTCTATAACACCCCATATTTCCTGTGAATATTAAGTGATGAATTAAATAATACTTAATTTTAAAAGTAGGAATCAAGCAAAATGGGTAACGCCATTGCGCTCGTCTCGGAATTCTGCTTGAGATAGAGTCCGAGTTTGTTTAAATCGGACTCCGTATGAAGAAGTTATAAGCCTAAGAAGTTTGTATACACACTAGGAAGATTATATATGAATATTATAAGTCCAGAAGGTTCAAAACAGGTCTGAAAATCAAAATCAGTCAAAGGGAAGTGGGTGTGAAAATTCCCGCTCAACAGGTGTCGACCCCCCTAGGGAGAGTCGACGTAGGAGTCGACCCCCCTATATGGGTGTCGACATAGGAGTCGACCCCCTATAGGGGAGTCAACATAGGTGTCGACCCCCTATAGGGTGTCGACCCCTTTTCCAGATCTGGACGAAAATTTTTGATCGACGTGTTTTGGCTGATGTGTCGCTCCCTGATTCGCTGTGTGACGTATTTTTCAGTTATGAACGATCCTGATGACTTCTAGACTGATCTGAAGGCTCTAAATCTCTCTATACACCTATAAAAATACCCCTAAACCTATTGTTTTCTCTACACGAATTCATAAGCGTTTATATGCTGCTAAAACCTGAAGTGACCTAGCCTCCACCTTAGTCAATCAAATTAGAGTTTTTAAGTTAATAATCAAAATCTACATCAAAGGAATAGCTAATCAAATTCAGAAATCAGATCCCAGAATTCAAGACCGTTCTATAATTTGTAAGTTCATATTACTTTCAGAAATAAAAGCTAATTGTGATTCTGACATTGTAATAAATCCGAATCTGAGATTATGTCTATTTCTATCTGTTTTTCTATATCCATTGGATCTATCTCGTTGATAATATTATGTCCATCTTTGTCTCTTCTTTCTTTCTTCCCTTCTTATTTTTACAGCCAGGCTACTGCAAGCCTGAGAAAAATATCATAAGAGATGAATGTACATTGAAAATAAAATTGGGCATAATATATGATTTGGACATGACTAGCGCTAAAATTGGGCATAATACATGATTTGAACATGACCAGTGCCAAAATTGGGAAAAGTAATCAATTATGTATGATTGGGCATAACTGATTTGTAACTGATTTGGGGACCTAACACATGTTGTATTTAAAACATAAAGTATATCGAACGTATGACTTGATATTTGAGGCATAAAGTATATTGGACATATGACTTGGGGTTTGGGGCGTAAATTGAACTGTAAAACATGTAAGGCATAGTACATGTTGTGGTTTAAGACCTAGAATTAGGGCATATATATATATATATATATATGGTAGTTTATGACTTGGAAGAAGAAGATTATTGTGTATAGTGATATATTGCTTAGGAATGAAGACCTATAGTAAGACATGGATAACTGTCGAATGTGAACACGCCTAAAATTGGGTAATTGGCATGCACTGTAATTAAAGGCTATAATTTTTCATAGTTTATACTATGAATCATGATTGGGGGTTTTTGGAGAATATTTTGTACGGTGCAATATGACTAAACCTTAGGGCATGCGTTATATTGAGATTTTTGGGGCATGACTATTAATGCAAATTTGGGAAAATTAGGTGTAACCTATTTTGAGCAATAACTTGAATTTTAATTTGTGAAGCATAACTTGCAAATCAACTTTATTGGGCAATATCATTGTTATTTTTATGCTTCTTTTATACTTGGAGGTTTTTAAATCATGACATAAGTTCTATGTATTGTTTTTAAGTATGATTAAGACAATTGTTGTAAAAGCTTGACTGAACCACATTGTTTATAAAATGACTTTATTTCCCGCTGCTTTATTTGTCTGTTTTGTAATTTATCTACATCTTTTACCTAAAATGCTCTACCAAAGTTAAGGCATTTCCTTTGTGAGTGAATTTAACGAAGGTGGGGTGTTTCACTTGGTATCAGGGCTGAAGGTTACCGGATAAGATAAAAGATTTGAAAAAATGTTATTTTCAAAACGGTTTTAAAAGAAGCATTTCAAAAGAAGTGTTTTGTTTTAAAGGCAAAATTCCCAAAGCCATATGCACTATCTTTTGATCCTCTGTTTGAATCCTTGTTTCCTTCTTTCCTGAGTCTCCGGGGCTCCTGGCTTTCTGGGAGGTAACCTCATCATGGCATGGTTTTGTAGGCTTGATGAGACTACGACATCTGTCAAAGGGCAAAGAAGTGCCCAATTTCCATTTATAGCCGCAATAGTTTCACCTACGGCTAATTTTCTTTCAAGCTTTGTAGGGACTTTCGTGCGATGGAGGCAGCTTTCAAGAGATTTGTCAACAAGCCACACAAGGATGGCAATGATGAGAATGAGGGAGTTTGGCTAAGGAACACAACCCAAGGATGAGAAACTCATGGATATGGACTTGGTTCACAAGGGAAAAAAGAATAGGAAAACCCAAGACAAGAGGAAGTGTCTTTATAACGGGTCATATAATTAAGGACAAAGGCAAGAACAAAGGATAGGATTTTCAGGAAGGCAAGTGCACGCTCTCACCGCCAGCGTATCTGAGAGAGAGGTAGTAGAGTTCCTATTGAAAAAATCTTTCTTTTGATCATCATGTTAGTACTCTTTTGATTTTAGCGCTTCACATTCGTTTATATCTGCTTCCATAGTTGAATCTCTACCCCCTAGAGCTTGTATAGTGGAGGATCCCATTATTGTCTCAAATCCAATTGATGGTTCGGCTCATTTATCTTTGATTTGTAAGGATTTGAGAATAGCTATGTTAAGTATTGAGTTTAAGTGTAATGCTTACATTTTTGGTTTCATGGGCTATAGGTTGATTCTAGGCATGGATTGGTTAGCTAGAAATTGTGAAAGGAGGGTAGTTAGACTTTCGACTTGCCTCGGGAATACTCTCGATATTTCGTGCGATCCTAAGGGATCAGTTTGTCTTAGCTACCTAGAATCACTTGAGGCATCTATCGACGATTTGCGATCCGTTGGAGTGATGTTTTTGATTAGGTTAGGGGTTTGTCCCTTAAAACTCGAGATAGACTTCTGTATATATCTAGTTGACAATGCAAAGCCAGTTGCATTTCCTGTACGACACATGAATCCAAGGGAAAGGAAGGGCTCAGTAAACAAGTAAAAAAATTACTTGAAAAAAGGTTCATAAGGCGAAGTATTTTTGAATGGGGTGCTCCAGTCGCTCTCGCTACAAAGGCGGATGGTTCACTTCGCTTGTGCATAGACGATATTTTGGTTTTATCTCAGAATGAGGAAGAACATGCTTTGCATCTAAGGGAAGTCTCAGATACTCTCCAAGCGCATCAACTTAAGGCGAAGTTCTCCAAAAATGTCATTTTGGAGAGAAGAAGTAAGTTTTCTAGGACATCTGGCGCCCAAAGAAGGGATAGAAGTAAATCCCGCAAAGTAGTTGCGGTGCAAGACCGGAAGGTCCCAAGGAATGCAACAGAAGTAAGAAGCTTTCTTGGACTAGAGGGCTAATATATGAAGCTAATTAAGGACTTTATGGAGGTATTGGCCCCACTTACTAGATTGACGAAGAAGAATCTAATCATCTTAGTATATACACTTTGTAACATGGTTAATATATTTATTTTCAAGAGATAGTTCTGGGAATGTTAGCATGACACGGCAGAAGTTGTAGTGCCAAGTATACTATAAGAAGAAAATGTGGAATGGAAGGCGACAATGAAATGAGTTCGAGTGCATATTCTGGAAACAGAAATTAAGAAGCTACGCAAATCATGAAGTTAAGACAGTTAGAGCAATATGGAGTGAAGCTCAAGAAGATGCGACTTAGAAGACTGAAGACTAGATACGTGCATCATACCCTTTCTGGGGGTATATCTTTGATCTCTCTTTTTCTGTAAAGTTCATTTGCTAGTCTTTATCTTTTAAGTATGTACTCTCGATCCTTAGGCAGAAGCCAATGGATGTAAACATGTGTTTGAAACATGTTATGTTTGGTGGATGCAAGTGGATGTAAGTGTTTTCTAGTGGTTGCTCGTGGATGCATATACACACATTAGGCACTAGATCGGCTCAGTCACTTTCGTATCGCATATGCATGAGTGAATTTTATATATATGAATTGAAACTTGACGTGTTATCATATGGATGTTGCATTTGTATGGATGATTGTGCACTCATGTAGAAAGTATGTTTAGGAATAATTGCATGCATAATGGACTCATGGCACTGACATAATTTGCATTAAGGAGGTCAACTGAATCAGTAGACCACCTGATTTTGCATTAGATAAGGACATATACACACACTATGCATACAGTCATGAAAACATTAGAAATATTTTTAAGGATAATGGACGCCTGTGATTGAATGGTTGAGTAGATGGTTGTTGGATGTTAGGATACATTCTCCTTGACTTGGAGATTTCGAGGACGAAATCCTTTAAAGGAGGGTAGAATGTAACACCCCGTATTTCCTATGAATATTAAGTGACGAATTAAAGAGTACTTAAATTTTAATGTAGGAATTAAGGGAAACGGGTTACGCCATTGCGTTCGTCTCGGAATTCTTCTTGAGATAGAGTCCGAGTTTGTGTAAATCGGACTCCATATGAAGAAGTTATAAGCCTAATTTTTTTTGTAAATGCACTAGGAAGATAATATATGAATATTATAAGTCCAGAAGGTTCAAAACAGGTCTAAAATTCAAAATTAGTCAAAGGGAAGTGGGCAGGAAAATTCCCGCTCAACAAGTGTTGACCCCCCAAGGGGGAGTCGACATAGGTGTCGACCCCCTTTAAGGGGAGTCGACCCCCCTATAGGGGAATCGACATAGGTGTCGACCCCCTATAGGGTGTCGACCCCCCTATAGGGTGTCGACCCCTTTTCCAGATCTGGACGAAAATTTCTAACCGACGTGTTTTGGCTGATGTGTCGCTCCCTGATTCGCTGTGTGACGTATTTTTTTGCTATGAACGATCCTGATGACTTCTAAACTGATCTGAAGGATCTAAATCTCCCTATATACCTACAAAAAGACCCCTAAACCTATTGTTTTCTCCACACAAATTCATAAGCGTTTATGTGTTGCTAAAACCTGAAGTGACCTAGCCTCCACCTTAATCAATCAAATTAGAGTTTTCAAGTTAATAATCAAAGTCTACATCAAGGGAATAGCTAATAAAATTCAGAAATCAGATCCCAGAATTCAAGACCGTTCTATATTTTGTAAGTTCATGTTACTTTCAGAAATAAAAGTTAATTGTGATTCTGACATTGTAATAAATGTGAATCTGAGATTATGCCTATTTCTATCTGTCTTTCTATATCCATTGGATCTATCTCGTTGATAATATTATGTCCATTTTTTTCTTTTTTTTCTTTCTTCCCTTTTTGTTTTTATAGCCAGGCTACTGCGAGCCTGAGCAAAATCTCATAAGAGATGAACGTACGTTGGAAATAAAATTGGGCATAATATATGATTTGGACATGACCAGCGATAAAATTGGGCATAATACATGATTTGGACATGACCAGCGTCAAAATTGGGAAAAGTAATAAATTATGTATAATTGGACATAACTAATTTGTGACTGATTTGAGGACCTAACACATGTTGTATTTAAAACATAAAGTATATCGAATGTATGACTTGAGATTTGAGGCATAAAGTATATTGGACATATGACTTGCGGTTTGGGGCGTAAATTAAACTGTAAACATGTAAGGCATATTACATGTTGTGGTTTAAGACCTAAAATTAGGGCATATATATATATATATATATATATATATATATATGGTAGTTTATGACTTGGAAAAAGAAGATTATTGTGTATAGTGATATATGGCTTAGGCATGAAGACCTATAGTAAGATAGAGATAACTGTTGAATGTGAACACGCCTAAAATTGGGTAATTAGCATGCACTGTACTTAAAGGCTATAATTTGGCATAGTTTATACTATGAATCATGATTGGGGGTTTTTGGAGAATATTTTGTACGGTGCAATATGACTAAACCTTAGGGCAAGCGTTATATTGAGATTTTTGGGGCATGACTATTAATGCAAATTTGGGAAAATTGGGTGTAACCTATTTTGAGTAATAATTTGAATTTGAATTTGTGAAGAATAACTTGCAAATCAACTTTATTAGGGAATATCATTGTTATTTTTATTCTTCTTTTATACTTGGAGGTTTTTGAATCAAGACATAAGTTCTATGTATTGTTTTTAAGTATGATTAAGACAATTGTTGTAAAAGTTTGACTGAATCGCATTGTTTATAAAATGACTTTATTCCCCTTTGCTTTATTTGTCTGTCTTGTAATTTATCGGCATCTTTTACCTAAAATGCTCTACCAAAGTTAAGGCATTTCCTTTGTGAGTGACTTTAACGAAGTTTGGGTGTTTCAAACTCCGCCTGCTACTATTTTGCTGTTGCTTCTATGTTTCCTGTTGTTCCTTTTGTTACTCCTGTTTACTTGTCTGTTTTACATTTATTGTATGCACAGATTATGTATCCATCTCTACATAATCTATTTTTGTGAGCCTTTGGAGAAGGGCTTGATTCTCCTTTTTGTTATCTGTTTATATTTTCATTAAAAAAACATATAACAGTTTGCAAGAAGGCATACCTTCCCTAACTTCGCGCATAACTGCCGATGTCTATGAAGCAGTTTGATGAGAATTCAGAAAGGTTGCTTGAATCCCATATTTAATGTTCAAGGTAATGACCTGAGGGAAAGCAAGGGATATACAACTATTGTAACACCTAGATGGAGAATTGCAGGGAGCTGGTAGCACAAACTTTTTCCACCACCAGTGGGCATAAGACCAAAGCAATCTCTCTTCTCAATTGCTACTTTACAAGCTTCATACTGGAGGTGAAACGACCCGAATTTCCGTACCCTTTGGGTCGACTAATAACAGTATACGTCCAACCCAAATGACACAGAAATACGAATCATTATAAGAAAGAAGTTAAAGGATGAGAAATAGGAAGAAAGAAACATTAGAATAGAAGAAACAAAGACCACAAACTCACAGCGGAACGAATAAAATATATTAGATAACATAAGCTTTGAAATACAAATCAGTAACTTTGTATACATAACATTATCAGAGCACAACGGTTGTCCCTGGAACAGTTATAAACACCTGTTTCCAGATACAACAAAATACACAGCGGAAAATATGATGGTCTATAGCTAGCTGGTGAAGCCTACTGCTTCGAGCTCCTCCAAGTGAATCTGAAAAATCCCGACTACTTGACTGCCCATACAAATTTGGGCACCCAAGAGTTTAGGGAAAACAAACAAAATAAACTCTGGGTCAGTCATGGGACTAGTCTGAGTAAACTTCAACCATTTGTTTAACTTTCAAATTCCTTTCGAAAGAAATGATAATCTTAAGACCGATCCACACATAAACACGGATGGCTTTTACCTTACGATAACCCAAAACATTTTTTATATCAAAATCTGGTGATATTATAATAGTGTCTAAATCAAATAAATAGAATTTAGCGGAACGCTTGCATCTCATGCTCCATATGTAATATAAAATCAAAAACCGCAGGGCGCTTATTGGAGATTGGATTTCCAACATGACAAGGTATGGGACCACCTGCCGATAGTGTATCTCTAGAGGCGAATACACTGGGTTCAACAAGAACATCTTGCAACCCGGCCCACACATGACCGACCACTCATTTTGCTTGAGTGTATCGAATGTATATCACCAACGGTTGGGATCAGCAACCGTTCCCCGAAAGGGGCAGCATCGATAGATTTAAAGAAGCAAATGGCATTTCTCTAGATAGGTGATTATACATCCTAATGGGTGCGACCCACATAGCCATGTTGCCTACCCGATTTTTGTCAATCCCCGGTTGTGAGGCTTGAGATTTGAATTATCTTCCAGAACATCTGGCCACCATTCACCTTGAATGCCACATCGTCAGATCCGCCGGAAATTACTAATTGATTCCCACAAAAATACTCAGATTGTTAGGCTAAAGAAGTTTCCCTTCTATGCCACCAACTTCGTAAGTTTGAAGGAGTCAACGTACGTAACCCCTTTGGAAATACTCTGTCAGACACTCGTCGTTACAAGTTGTCCTGGGTCTGGACAAACCGAAGGCACCGTTCTATTAATCCATCTTGGGCAATTTTTACCTAGGATTAACAGAACAGCCCTTACACTTTACTCCGTGTTCATAATCTTTTCAACATAAGTTGAGTCATAACGCTTATGCCAATACAGAGTGGTTTTCAGATATTAAATCTGATCCCGGTCTCTCCCTATTGACAACGGAGGTATAAAATAAATAAAAACTTTGATAGTCGGTGATTTAACTATCAGAGGAACATCCATTCAACCAATGATCCTATTTCCAAGTGGAAATTTCTATCGATCCACCATCAAACAATATTGGGCCCTTTTACTTAATCTCTTATTAAATTTATTATTTCCCATATCTTTCCAGATATTTCTCAAAACCTGTTTAGCCTCTCACGATTTCTGGGAAAACATTTCCAGTTATTTAAACTCTTATTTTTCCATATTTCAGAAGATATACATTTTTAACGTCGGAAAATACTTCCAACTCTTCACATTTCTTATTTTCTATATTTAGAAAATATACATTATTAATATTGGAAAATATTACCAACTTCTATTTCTAACTTCCCATTAATTTAATCATTTCAGTTTCTATACTTAGAAAATACTTCTGCTTTATATTTGGGGAATGTTTCCAAAAATCCTTTTTACTCGATTAAACCGATGTTAGATAAAACATCGTTATTATAACTCAACACATTCATTAACCGAACGTATCACTAACCAACCATTGTCACCGAACCTTAACCATTTCTCAGTCAATCATGACGTCAATGAAGTTGGGGTATAATTACCTCTCAGACCTTAACTGAATGACATTCTTACTTTGAAATAGTTAAAGCTCACAACCTTAAACCAAACATTGCTTACGCGACCTTCAGATCCAATCTAGAAAAACATACATCTTCCATGGAAAAACTCTGATTACAATGATAGCGTTATAATCGCTATTCCCAAATATTTGATTTATAAAACATAACTATAAGCTTATATCCTTATATAAACATATTTTCCAATCAAAACTCTTCCGTATCTCTTTTCCATTAAAGACCTTACTTTAATTACAATGTTTCATTCAATTCTTAAGTAATTGTTTTAGAATCACCACCTTGGTTTAAAATATCTTCCAACTTTGTTTGGATTTCCCTTCAAACCCCTTTTTGTCAATTCATTTCACTTTCCTTAAGTTGAAAAACTCCTTTTTATTTATATCACTTTTACTTAATTTAATTTTTTTTATTAAGTAAGTGCTTAACTTAACATCGCCTCGACTTGGGATTTTCATTTATAACTTGTTTTGTCATATCTGGATTCATTATCCAATCCCTGTATAAACCCTTTTCTATGTTCAACCAAAACTTTCTTACTAGTCAAAATCCATTTAAAAGGATAATTCCTTCTATTTCTATTTATTTGCTAATAGTTAACTTCAACATCAACTACAATTAAGGTAGATAACTTCTTGATAAAAATGGATTAGTTGTTCTTTTTACATAGTTATAATAATAAATGATTTAAACAATATTTCAAAAAACCCAAATTCTCTTTATTAACCTACGAAGGTAGAATCATCCACAAAATCTTATTTATTTCTCCTATCCATTCATAATCTTGTTTATAATTTCATTTAAAATTGCTAAGTTCAATTCCCATTTCAAGTATTTGTTTTTAAAAAAACGATTTCCACTTTTTGTATAAATTCAAATTTGAAATTATATTTTATTCTATCTCAAGAAAATACTTTTACTACTTTATAAACATCGTTTATAAATAACTTCTTGTTTGATTTAAACAAGTTTCTAATTTAAGTTTATTCAAATTTTATTTATATCTTGGAAACAAATTTCCCTTTTTAAAACTCAAGTTCTTCTTCTACATTTAAAAATACTTATTTTACGGTATTTAAAATACCCAAAATTCTAGGGTCAATGGTATTCAACATGATCAATCACGGTTATATCACACATCATATTACAAAAAAAACAGTAATATAAATGTTGAGGAATCCAGTTGGATTCCTCCAACCTGTTTCCTTGCATCCACAGAAGTTAATAGCATCAATAGTATTAATTTCACATAAAATGTGAAATACCATAGTAAACCGTATTAATAAATCGATCAACGATCAACCATTTCAACCAATTCATCCAAACAACCATCACACAGAATAAACTAACTATGAATAAATTTAAAACTCGTTTATGTAAAAATATAAACGAGGCAGAGTTAGTGAATTTACTCACCTCGGTTCGCAGTCGACGGTTCTGCTTTTGTTTCAGTTTAAAATCAAACAGACATTTGATTTTTATCGTGAAATTCCAGCAGCTTTATTCTTAATCATGTCAGTCCTACAACGTAGGTGGCGCTGTTACAATTCCAACGGGTCCGGCGCCGTTCGATTCTAACAATGGGTGAACGAGATATTAAAAGTGTAAGTTATACGGGGTTTAACATTGATAATAACTAGTTATTAACTATCTCCTAATTATTACTTTAATCATCATTACCGTCAGTTATTTGTCTTTAATCACGGTTGGACCTGGTAGCAGATCGAAAGAGGGGAAACCGATCCCTTTGTTCCAATGAAATATCGAACAACTTCTTCTTTACCATTCATCGCATTCACCCAGTTTCTCTTTGGTTACAGACTTACAGTAAACATCTATTCCTCCAGTATTCCTATTTTCGAACTAACCCAAAAGACGATGCTTTGATTCTTCCCTTCCTCTTAATCTTTTGAAGCTCACAACAATGTTAAACCCAACTGATTTGCAACATCCCTCACGCCCAAAAACTTGCAGTCAACAACCATGCAACAGAACTCATCAACCATGACTTAAATTTGCTTTTACTTACTCCACCGTGGCCACTGTTTCACACATAGCAAGCTCCTCTACGTTTGACTTTATCTACCGCAACCTAGGGGAGATCAGACGCTACCCTGTCACCCACCTTCCTAATCTTCCAACCGACTCCGCCATTGAAATCTCACACCACACCAAAATCCCACAGCACCCTACAGGAGATCGACCTCGGCCACGCACTGCTCACAACAGTAGTTTGGAACGATTTTTTTCTCCAAACAGATCCCTAAAAACTCATATACGACGCCACTCGATGCCATAACAACCGAAACGGCCTTCGTTTCAGCCCCCCTCGCCTAGAATTTGGTGCAACTCAGACCTAGGGCAGCTTGTTAAAATCGACTTCCAGAAATAAAAGCATTGAGCCAATTGAAAATTATATTAGCGGAAGGATGAAGATTTGAGGAATTCAACCAATTGAAAATCTCATGATTTTATCGATGATATGATTTAATAGAATTTTCCGAAGACAAATTTCGGGTTCATTTGTTACTCTCTGTGTTTGGAAAGGAAGAGCATAAGAAGGAAGAGCAAGCACAGTATTTAAAGGATGAAATGGCGTGACAGTCACGAAAATGAAATGGCGTGAAGAGCACGCTGTTGTGAAAACTTGGGAAGCACGGATATAATGGCTTGAGGTACACGGTTGATACCATGGAGAACATGCTGAAGAGAATATAAAGAAATACTCCTATCTTCTCCTAATTTCTTTGAGTTGCGTGCCCCCCTTATGTAGTGGAAAAAAATAAAAGTAAACAAAGAATGAAATATCTTTTTTTCTTTATAAAGGAGGAAGCCTTCTTTTTACTGTCTTGTTGCTTAATTAATTTGATGCGGACTTGACAGGCTTTGTACAACATAGGTGAGTGTTTTCAAACTAGGCATGTGATTTTATTTTAGTTATCTGTACCCCGCTACAAAAGCCCCGTTAAATTCCGAACTGCTACAGACAGAAATAAGAGTGCGGTCGTGTCCAGCGAGGTACTACGATCCCAAAATTATAATAATATCGGTAGTTTAACTTATATTATGAAACCCCAAAATATTGATATAAGGTGCAAAATACTCCAAATAAAAAGTTGCATATTTAATTAATTAAAAATTATAGTAAATTTCTAAAAATTAAATCATAACTACGCCTCAAAAGAACCTTGCCCAAATTTGAGACCATTATTCAAATATATTTAAATAACCGTTATGGCCTATATACGATTCCACAACGACTTTCTAAAAATTTGATTTGGACAAAACTTTTTATTTCCACTATGAAATCTAGATTTTTCACATTAGTTAGAAAGATATTTTCAAACAAATTCAAATATTTCTTGTTTCGCTAAAATCCGATTTATTTTGAATCATGTACATTCATTTGAAATTTGAAATCGATTATTCAAACTACCACGTCATTTTAAACTCGTTTTTAATTATATTATAAATTATACGTTAAAACTTCCTTTTATTAAATAACTTCCTTATATAAAATTTAAATGTTTGAATCCTGTACATTCATTTGAAATTTGAAATCGAATATTCAAACTACCAGCCATTTTAAACTCGTTTTTAATTATATTATAAATTATACGTTAAAACTTCCTTTTATTAAATAACTTCCTTATAAATTCTTATATAAAATTCAAATAAAACATTTAAAACAAATTTAAATATTTAGAGTTCAACGGCTTAAAAATTCGGGTCGTTACAGGAGGGGACAGAGTACCAATTATTATGACTTTGCCAGTCCTATATCATCCATAACTAGCAGATCATTGTATCCTAGGATAACATGTTCATTTACCATTGTGTCATTGTTTTATCAGTATTGGTAAATGGTGAACTTGATACATGCTTATTGGTGCTTTTGTACACTTGAGAAATTAAGGGTTGTTTAGTAGCAGAGCAAGTAGTAGTTCAATGTTGCTTCTTATTTGATTTAATTGACTCATTAAAACTTTGGCTTAACACCTCTAAATCTGTGTGTCCATCAACAATGGTGTAGCATGATCTTTTAGAAGCTTCTTCTACACAATTATGTGAATTTTTATTTTCAATTCCTGTTCTTTGGTTATCCGTTTTCTTTATTTCAATAATTTTAGTTAATGTGCTACATGCTTCAGTTTCAGTAGATTCCAAATCTTCCCAATCTTCGGTGTCTTGCATTGCATCAGCAAGTGAGGTAAGAAAATCATCTCCACAGTGCTCCACAGTGACAAAATCTTTGCCATCTTCCCCTAAATGCCCGTTGTTTGTCCATTCTTGAGTACCTATTCAGCAAGTGATAACTTTCTGACTTTCTAATCATTACCAAACAGGTGCATAAACTCCTCTGAATTGCTCCAAACAAGGATATGTGATTGGAACTTGCTGGAGTGGGTACAAGTGACGGACCAGGAGCCACCGTATAGATTGAATAGCCTATCTAAGCACTGGTTGGTGAATCCTTCCTCAAATTCAAAATCGACTGGTAAGCTCAATAGTCATACTCTTTCCATCTCTATTGTTTTTTTAGATAAAAACCTCTGGTGCATACTGAAATGAAATCTCACTTTTATTTGACAGAAGCATTTGCATGTACAATTGTGCTTAACTGGTTATGTTGTTGCATTATTTTCTGTCAAAAATTAAAAATAGGATAACACTGTAAATCAACATTTTTGGCCCGTGTCCTCGATATTTGTTCTTCTAAGAACATGTCATGCGATTCTAATTGGTTGATCGATTTAAAATTTATGCCCAGTTGCTTTGTGTTTCACCATTAAATCTCATGGGCTAAAAGACACAGTTCACCACTTGCTGCTCTGATTTGAGTACGAATACTGTTCTATATCAATTGTTCTGCATGTAATTATCATACCTTTTGCATTTATATTATTATTTAGTCCATGCATCGAATATGTTTACTGTTTCTTCCACTGGCACCACATTTACCTGTGAAATTAATAGTTATAAATATCATATGTTCCATATTCTTTTTTTTTCAGTGAAAAAAATAATACTACCCAGCTGATTACTACAGTAGTTTACACAGTTAGAACGTTCTCCAGTGGGAATGGTTGCAGGGTGACTTATTGAACCGATCTGAAGTTAATGTTTAGGGTAAAAAAAGTGTTAGTGAAGTTATTGGTTCTTGATTTGCGGTTGTTGGAAAGTCATGTGTTCGATGTAGGTGGTGCAAATTGTGCTTAACCATGTTTGCGTGGAGGAGGCAAAGGTAGCAAGAAGTAGTGTGTCAGATTTTGGAGGCGATGAGAATCAGCCCCTTGTCATTGATAATGGAACTCATATGATGAAGATATGATGTATTAATATCTTTAATCTCATGTTACTAGTGGCCGATATTCAAGATTCCATGCTATCATGGTCTGTGCGATCGCATCCCACAAACATGTTAAACAAATTTGAATTGAATATATATATATATATACTGCCGGTTTTGAGTATCTAAGCATTCTAGCACACGTCTGTATCAGTCACCTTATGCTTTTGAACACAGTTTAATAAAATTTTGCTCAGATCTTTGAATGTAACTTAGACTTTCTTCTTAACTATAAAGTACCAGTGAAGGAAAATGCATCATCCTGTGATTCATGTGATTACATCTCAAAATTTGACGGTGTATATCATAACATTTTCCCTTATTTTACTTACTAGAATAGAGATTCATAGTTCATATTTTTTTGCATCATGCTTAAGTCTATTGCAAAGAATTTTGGAGGAAATTTTGTAAAGCATGTTGCAATAGTGTAACGACCTGCAAATCCGTAATATCAGAGTTGACTACATACATCATACATCCAACACAAATATCATGAAAATACAAATCATTTTTTTTAGAAGGAAAAGTTAGACGAAGAACAGAAATAATAACACAGAATCTCACATCGCAGTCGAACAAAATATAATATGTCACAACTTTTGAAATACAAAATTTTAACTGTATAACATACATTTATCAGAGTACAACACTTACAACACAACGGAAACAAAAATACTAGATAACTAACGCTGAAGCCTCTTGCTCCAAGCTCCTCCAAGAATATCTGGAAATACCTGAACTACTTGACTGTCCGTACAAATTTGGGCACCCAAGAGTTTTGGGAAAACATAGAAAAATTAACTCTGGGTCAGTCATGGGACTGGTATGAGTAAACCATTTAAAATAGTTTCAGAACTAAATGATATCTCATAAGACCACGCCGTATAACACGGAACGGGTTTTTCCCTTATGAGAATTCAAACACTTGATTTGACTTTCAAAATCCTTTTGAAAGAAACAATAATCTTTATATCAAAACTCTTTTGATATTATGATAGTGTCTAAATCAAATAAATAACAATCTAGTGGAACGTTTGCATCTCACGTTCCACATATATAATATACAATCAAAACCGCAAGCACTTATTGGGTAATGAATTTCCAACTATGACAAGGTATAGAACCACCTTCCGCTGGTGTATCTGTAGAGGAGAATACACCGAGTTCAACAAGAACATCTTGTAACTCAGCCACACATGACCGACCACTTATTTCGCTTGAGTGTATCGAATGTATATCACCAACGGTTGGGATCAACAACCATTTCCCGAATGGGACAGCATCGAATAGAATAAGGAATTAAATGAATCTCTAGATAGGTGATAATACACCCTAATGGTAGCTAACCACATAGCCATGTTGCCTGCCCGATTTTTGTCATTTCCCGGTTGTTGAGGCCTAAGGTTACGATTACTTCTCTCATTGATAGCACAATTACTTTGAATGCCACATTATCAGATCCGTTAATCATTAATTGGTTTACACAAATATTCTGGATATTATGCTAAGGGAATACATCCGTTGCCACCATATATATTTATACAGACCAACGTATTCGATCATTGGAAATACTCTGTCAGACACTCGTCCATATACGTTCGTTCTGGGACTGAACGAAACCGAAGGCACCATTTCTGTTAATAGAAAAGTCCTTGCACTCTATTCCGTCTTCGATTATCTTCATATATTCTGATTCGCAATGCTACTGCAAACATAGAGTGGTTCTTTGGATAATAATCCAACTGGTCTCTCCATATTAACAACGATGGTCAAAACTTCGATAGTCTATGATTTAACTATCGAATAAAAACAAGTGTTCATTCAACATATCAGACAAATCACTGGGCTCTTTAATTAATATTTCATTAATTAAATCTCTTCTCCATTTTCTTATCAATATTTGTTAACCAAATATTTTCGATAATCATCTTGGCCTTTTACGTTAATTGGAAAACATTTCCATATATCTTCTTCTTTTATTTTCTTTACTTAGAAATTATCTTCTATTTATAATTGGAAAATATTCCAATTACTTATCTCTTTCCCGACCATTCATTTCTAGACTTAGGAAATATTTATAATCATATTTCCAAACTTTCACTTCTTCAGGTTAAAACGAATGTTGTGTAAAACATCGCTACGACAACCCAAAACACTGCATTCAACTAACTCTTATTCAAACATTTCTCTTTGAGACTGATTCTTGCTATTTATCGGTTAAAAACGAAATCAATCAAGTTGGGGTATAACTACCTCTAAGACCTTGACTGAAAACATCCTTAACTTCAAAACGGACAAGTCCACTTACCCCGAATAATTAACATCATATAAAACCAATTCTCCATTTTTAAAACGTATATACAATTCCCTTTCTATTTCTATATCATCGATTTCCTTTTTGTTTATAATATTCTATTTTCAAGTTCGTTTTCTTATCGAATTATCTATATATCAATACATTGATTTCTAACTATCAAAATTTCTTAAAAATATTCTAACTCCTTAAATTCCCGGAAAAATTCGCCATAACCTCCTTTGTACGGGGAGCATCTGGAAAATCCCCAAACCGCCACACAGCCCTCTCCATTAAAAAAGAAAATCAAAAAGCCCAGCGGCTAACCGATACGGCGAATTAAATCTAATATATGAATTAAATACATACCTTTTTGTCGAGCACTCTATCTTTTCCACTTCTATACTTCCTTCCAAACCTGTTTAACATATATCTACCCATTCCCAATTTTATTCCACTCATTCCGATAGTTTTTAACTTAATCAGTTATTTAATTCATTACTTAGCACTTCTGTCTATTTCACTTTATATTTGAACATAACATGTTCAGTATATTCTTGACTTGATTATAACTAATTTAATTCTAAGTTCAACTCCAGTTTCATATTCGATTCCGAATATGAAATCACAATTTCTCATTCCCTTATTCCAAGTCAACTCAATTCAATCGTTTTAACTTAATTTATAAATCAGTTTGCTAATTAACTCTGTTGTCTATTTCACTTTTATATTTGAACATAACATGTTCAAATATATTTTAACTTGTTTGTAAACTAATTGAATTCTAATTTCAATTCAAGTTTCATATTCAATTTCGAATATATATTACAAATCCAATTCACTTTTCAAAGTCTTGTTTTGATTCAAACCTTGATTAACTAATTTCTCTTATAGTTAGTTAATTCTATTCAATAATCAAAAATATGATTATTGTTTTAGAAATCATTTCATTTACTTCACTTGAGTTCACATTTATTTTATAACTCAAGTCTAGATTTTTCTAATGAAGATTCGGATTTTATTTACTTAAAATCCCTTTATTTATATAAATAAACCGTTATGGTTTTTAAACGATTATGGCGCTGTTTTCTAGAAATTTGTTTTTGACATAATTCAAAATCTTACGACGAAATCTAGATTTTTCTCTTCCGTTAGAAAACTATTATCGAATCGGTCCTGACGATTCTTGTTTCAAAGAATTCCGACTTCAATTGAGTTCTGTATACACAATTGAAGTTTGAATCGCCAATTTACGAACTACAGCGCTGCGGCGAGTTCGTTTTAATTATATTTATATAGAAAAACGTTTAAACTTTATTTATAATAAATTCAACTCCATTCTGATATATTTTTAATATATATCAAATCAGTTTCCCAATTCAACATCATATTTCCGATTTCCTAAAATCGTCGATTTTCCTTAACTCAGAAATAAACTAATTTATACTTCGATCTTCTATATTTAATTTCAATTCCTTTTACAAATTATAAATTATTAATCCTTTGGATTTATTTCTATTCTGTTTAAAAATCCGCATTCTGAAATATATTTAGTCATTCCCATTTCGAAATGATTTCAACTTTCTATTTTCAAATTCTATTTGAATTTTCAATATTCAAACTCCATTTGAATTTCTATATTCAATTCTATCTGAATTTTCTATATTCAAACTCCATTTGAATTTTATATTCAATTCTATTTGAATTTTCTATATTCAAATTCTACTTGAATAAATTCGAATTAATCGAATTCAAAATCAAAAATCCTTAAGGATTTATTTTAGTTCAATTTATATTCTAAACATCAGAATAAATTCCATTGTTTATTTCTTTAAAACGATTTCCCCATTTCTATTTTTAAATTCAAATTTGAATTTAAATATTCAAATTATCCAATGATGATTTTTCCCACTTTATTTACAAACACTGTTTATAATTTCATTTCATTTACCTGATTATCCAATGAAAATCAATATATTATATTTATAAACGCCATTTATAAATTCACTTCAATTTCTTGTATTATTTAATTTATAAACATCGTTTATAAAATCAGTACTTGTTTTTTTATTTATTTTCAAAATAAGTAAATATTTTTAGCCCATTCTAAATTCAAATTCTATTTTTAGAAAATAGAATTTTCATTTTTAGACCTCACAATCTCTTTCATGATATTTCTATGAATCAACACTTAGGCCCAGTGATATTTAAACACCAAACAACCAATTATTTATTTCATGTTTTCTAACACATCATATATGGCAGTATATATGCAAACAAATAAACAAACAGATAATATATTTTTTGAGGAATCCAGTCGGATTCCTCCAACCTCTTTTCCTGCATCCAAATATATTAGTCAACATAAATAATATCCATCCTACTTCGAGGCAGGACATCGCAGTATGAAGGTCATCCACTAATATATATTTGTGGGGCGCATAGGGAAATCATCCGCTATGAAACTGCGGGCATCTGCTAATGAGATTGCGGGAACAATCCAATCATCAACCCAATATATATATAGTAGTCAAGCCTAAATAACTAATATATTTAAAACAACCAGAAAGCATTCACACAAGCAACAAACAATTATTTTTAACGAATAAAAATAATTCTAAGTAAAAGGTGAGTGAGATTTGCTTACTAGGGTTTTTAGTTTGCCTTTCGTTTTGATTCCAAATTGATACTCCTTTGCATTGGTTCCAATTGTTTTCTTGATAAAATTCCAGATTGTAAATTTCAATGCTTTACCCAATTTCGTCTTGTTCGTGAATTTCGGACTTTGCATAAATTCATTTCCGGGTTATATAAGTTAACTATTTTAAATGTTAAACTAAATTTAAACTAAGTAGTAGATTAAACATAGTCTCACCTTCACTACTCCCTTAACAGCTTACACGTCCACTGCAGCATTCCATTGAGCGCCTGTTGATCCTCACTACTGTTCGCCACCTCGCTGTTTGGCTACAGGTTCACCTTCCATGATCGAACTGCCATATTTGTAACCCCTTTTCCCATGCCAAACTAAGACAACATCCTTCCTTTCTTTAGATTTTCATGAATTTCCACATCTGAGACACTGAAGAGCTTACTGCTTCAAACTCCACCCCTTTACATCGTGTATTCAACCCTCAGGTAAATCGCACAAGTCCAGAACCATATTCCTTTACTAGTGAATGCTTCTATCCCTTTTGTTGCAACAGCCTCCGTTCCTTCGACGTTGACAAGTCAAACTCGCACGTTTTTCCAGTTACGCGATCTTCCCTTATCACACGACTACAGGACTACCTCGAAGCTTCTGACCATCGTCCTCCTTCCTACGACGCAAGCATCTCTGACGTGAAGTCGACCTCTAGTTTCCATCATGATTCCCAATTTCACTTCTTCTTTTTATTGCGATTCACAATCCAACACTGCCACCATCTAGACTTCGCACTCTTCATCATACCACGAAGCTACTGTTAACTGCATCGCGATTTCCAGTTCGTCCCTCCTACATCGACCGCACCTTCACAGTGCTCGAAACCCTAAATCCCTTAGTCTGAAATCGAGTGTCAGAACATCCTTCAAACTCAAACTGATTATTCGGATTTTATTCAAATCGATCCACCTTTCTTTGATCGAATTGTTGAATGTATCAGTTTTCTCCTTTTTTAATAGTGGTGTTTGATATTTTTAAGGATGATTAGCGGCCATTTTTATTGTTGAACTAAGGCTTATTTTCGGATTGAAACTAAAATAAAGATTGGCCATTTTATTTGTGGTTTCATATTTTTGGTTTATGGAAATAAAGGGAGGCACGGTGTTGTTTTCCTTTGTGGAGGAGGAAGGGAACATGCTGATTTTATTTAGTGGTGAGAAAGGGAAGACGTGGTGTTCTCTTATCCTTTCATTTATGTTATTTATATAAATATATATATGTATGTATGTATATTTATATGCATATGTATTGATTTAACCGATATCATTAAATTCACAATACTCCGTGATCCCGAACTCCTCTCTGAACCCCACAACTGACAGTCTTAGGGTTATCCCAATATTCTGAACACGCCGGGACAGGCTACGAAGTCTAATTTTATCATCTGAAGGAGATATTAATTTAAATCAATATAAATTAATTTTAACACAATTAATTACCTCGATAATAAATAAATATTATTATCGTTTATAAATTCAAATAGAATTTATATTAATCACTTAAATCTTTTCGATTCAGTTTTAACTTTGAATTGAGTTATTTCTCGTATTATTATAATTTAATATATTCGATATTAAATCGAAATTGATTATTAAATCGATAACTAAATATAAAAATTCAATTATATTATCCACTAAATATTTAAAATAAATATTCAAAATAAAACGACTAAAACTCTAGGTCGTTACTTTCTTTCCCTCTTAAAAGAATTTCGTCCCTAAAATTACTAAGGTAGGAAAAATGGTACAAACCCATTACTTTTCAAAAACTTACTTATGTTGAACTCAACATTTCATACTCCTATGACTTTAATTCCAACCAAAACTTTTGATCTCCATTCATATGCATTCCAATTCATTCAAATTGATTCTTATTCAATTTATTCACTTTGATTCATTTAACTTTTTTAAGTTAAATTCAAACTTCAGAATTCAAATACTCGGGTTTTCATTTCAAATCCTTTTGAAATCCCATAAATATATATATATACATATATTTATAATGACTTCAGCTCAAACATTTGAATTTTCAAACTAACTTGTTTTCTTTCGAACAAATTTCCATCAATATCTTTTTCTAAGGTAGCAATCCATAACTTAGAAACTCGAAAATGAACACTGATGATGTTTGCAATCATC
Organism: Allium sativum; assembly: GCA_030737875.1. Lineage (NCBI taxonomy): Eukaryota > Viridiplantae > Streptophyta > Magnoliopsida > Asparagales > Amaryllidaceae > Allium > Allium sativum. The sequence goes on along the minus strand of CM060918.1, from coordinate 777,527,833 downwards.
ATCAGAATTATTTTCCAGCCACTGAAGTGAGTTCAATGTTTAATTACTTTCAAAACCCATTCAAAAATGGTTTTTATTCACAAATCCTTTCAAAACAAAGCACTATTGCTTTAATACACTTTGGAAAATATTTTCCTAACTTCCCAGGATTTTAAATTCTGAATTCTGGTTGGAATTCAATTTCAATTTATCACATTTGTATATTTTATTTCTATACAAATTATTTTTGGTTATAGATAACCATTCCAATTTTATAATCTAATTTGATTATAATATTAACATCCAACACATCCATATATTATAATAATTTAAGAAAATTATTCTCCTTCTATCAAAAATAGAATTTTTGGGGAAAATTATTTCATTTACCCACTTAAAAACAATATCGTGTTCAATCTTCTATTCAAGTATTTACAAACTCTTATCGACGTCGTGGCATCCCACGATTCGATCAGAATTCATAAACCACTCATCAGACTAGTCAACACAATATAAAACAACTTTTATATCAATTAACATATCGCTCTCTTGTATATATACACTCAACACATTCTAGTGTACTGCTGACCCTATCTCTAATGAGCACAATTCCACAAAGATTAGGTATTCTCTCAACCTAAGCTCTGATACCAACTGTAATGGCCCGCAAATTCGTAATATCAGAGTTGACTACATACATCATACATCCAACCCAAATATCACGAAAATACAAATCATTTTTTTTATAAGAAAAAGGTAGAAGAAGAACAGAAATAACAAAACAGAATCTCACATCGCAGTGGAACAAAATATAATATGTCATAACTTTTGAAATACAAAATTTTAACTCTGTAACATACACTGATCAGAGTACAACACTTACAACACAGCGGAAATAAAAATACTAGATAACTAACGTTGAAGCCTCCTGTTCCAAGCTCCTTCAAGAATATCTGGAAATACCTGAACTACTTGACTGCCCGTACGAATTTGGGCACCCAAAAGTTTAGGGGAAACATAGAAAAATAAATTCCGGGTCAGTCATGGGACTAGTATGAGTAAACAATTTAAAACAATTTTAGAACTAAATGATATCTCATAAGACCGCGCCGTATAACACGGAACAGGTTTTTCCCTTATGAGAATTCAAACACTTGATTTAACTTTCAAAATCCTTTTGAAAGAAACAATAATCTTTATATCAAAACTCTTTTGATATTATGATAGTGTCTAAATCAAATAAATAACAATCTAGTGGAACGTTTGCATCTCACGTTCCACATATATAATATACAATCAAAACCGCAAGCACTTATTGGGTAATGAATTTCCAACTATGACAAGGTATGGAACCACCTTCCGTTGGTGTATCTTTAGAGGAGAATACACCGAGTTCAACAAGAACTTCTTGCAACTCAGCCACACATGGTCGACCACTAATTTCGCTTAAGTGTATTGAATGTATATCACCAACGGTTGGGATCAGCAACCGTTTCCCAAATGGGACAACATCATATAGAATAAGGAATTAAATGAATCTCTAGATAGGTGATAATACACCCTAATGGGAGCTAACCACATAGCCATGCTGCCTGCCGATTTTTGACATTTCCCGGTTGTTGAGGCCTGGGGCTACGATTACTTCTCTCATTGATAGCACAATTACTTTGAATGCCACATTATCAGATCCGTTAATCATTAATTGGTTTACACAAATATTCTGGATATTATGCTAAGGGAATACATCCGTTACCACCATATATATTTATACAGACCAACGTATTCGATCATTGGAAATACTCTGTCAGACACTCGTCCATATACGTTCGTTCTGGGACTGAACAAAACCGAAGGCACCATTTCTGTTAATAGAAAAGTCCTTGCACTCTATTTCGTCTTCAATTATCTTCATATAATCTGATTCGCAATGCTACTGCAAATATAGAGTGGTTCTTTGGATAATAATCCAACCGGTCTCTCCATATTAACAACGATGGTCAAAACTTCGATAGTCTATGATTTAACTATCGAATAAAAACAAGTGTTCATTCAACATATCAGACAAATCTGTAATAACCCGGAAATCCGAGCCAATTTAAAAATTTTATTTTGGCAATTTCAATGAATTTTGAATATTCAAAATGAATTATTTTAAATAATATCGACGAGAAGTATATTTTGAATTGAAATAGAATGTATATATTTATATAGATCGTCGTTAGAATATAAATATTTATTTATAATTATAAAAGGAATTGAAAATGGCGTGGTAGTTCGATAATTCGATTTCAAATTTCAAATGAATGTACATGATTCAAAATAAACCGGATTTTAGCTAAACCAAAAATATTTGAATCTAACTGAGAATATCTTTCCAACAAATTCGAAAAATTGAAATTTCATAGCGGGAATAAAAAGTTATGCCCAGTTGAAAATTCAGAATAGTCGCTATGGAATTCTGGCCCTTAAAAATAACAGTTTTGCAAACGACCTCTATTTTCGACGAAACCACTTTTGTTGGATCCATGGTGTCTAGTTATAGCTAGGTTTCAAAATTCGTAATTTTTCGAATCAATATGTGAGCGTGGCAAAAGAAAACGCATTTGACCATTTTCTAGTCAATTAATGGTCAAACGCGTTTTCTTTTGCCACGCTCATATATTGATTCGAAAAATTACGAATTTTGAAACCTAGCAATAACTAGACACCACGGATCCAACAAAAGTGTTTTCCTCGGAAACCGAGGTCGTTTGCAAAACTGCTATTTTTAAGGGCCAGAATTCCATAGCGACTATTCTGAATTTTCCACTGGGCATAACTTTTTATCCCCGCTATGAAATTTCAATTTTTCGGATTCATTAGAAAGATATTCTCAATTAGATTTAAATATTTTTGGTTTCGCTAAAATCCAGTTTATTTTGAATTCTGTACATTCATTTGAAATTTGAAATCGAATTATCGAACTACTGCGCCATTTTCAATTCCTTTTATAATTATAAATAATTATTTATATTCTAACGACGATCTATATAAATATATACGTTCTATTTCAATTCAAAATAAACTTCTCGTAATTTAAAATAATTCATTTGGATATTCAAAATTCATTGAAATTGCCAAAATAAAATTTTAAAATTGGCTTGGATTTCCGGGTTATTACAATCTCCCCCACTTAAAACTTTTCGTCCCCGAAAAGGAATGAAGCCGAAAGTTGTTTAACTAATCAACTCAACTTTCACTATTTCCATTACGGCCCAAATTCTTCAACTTTTCAGTTTCTAAGAACTTTTCAAATTTTTCAAAAATTTGGCTAACACCCTAAATTTTCAAAAAAATTCGCCATAACCTCCCCTGCACCGGGGACTTCGGGATATTTCAAATAGCCTCCCATGGCCCTCATCAATCCAAAAGGAAAAAGAAACAGCCAAGCGGCTAGCCAGTCGGCTCATAAAATCATCCAAACCCAAAGAAATACAATAAACATGTACCTATTTGTCGGGCAAACAATTTTATTCCTCTGCTCTAGCCTCCTTGCTATGACCTGTTCAATGTAAGTACATGTATGTGTATGCAAATGTGACAAATTTTCAATATGATTCACTATTTGGTTCAATTTGGCTAAAGGTTCAACATTTAATTAATTAAGCAATAATCAAACAACACAACCAGCAATCAATTAGTTGATTAGCTTTTCAAATTCATAACTTTGATATATAGTCAAAATCACATTTTTGATGCCAAATCACAACATTAAGCCCTATCTAATTTTGGTTCTCACACCAGTCTAATGGAAATATATAGAAATCTCACTTTTGAAACTCGAGAATAAATACTGACGATGGTGCCCCGTCACCAGAATTATCCCCGGGCAACTAGATTGTGATTCTATAACTATCCAGTACATTCAAACTTCGAATACACGTTTGCAAGGCGTATATGCAAAATCTTTATATATTGGATTGTCCAAATTAATTTAATATAAATATTCAAATACGTATACAATGATTTAAATTTCAAAACGAAATTTATTTTAATTTTTATTTTTAAAAACAACACTCTTCACACTCGTCCTAGAATACTACCGATCCCATCTCTAACGAGTCATTCTCGTTGGATATTACTAATCCAATCTCTGATGAATTCTTTTGTTTGGTTCTAATGTGTCTTGTTCTCCGAGCTCTGTAAACCAAAGCTCTGATACCAACTGTAACAAAAAGGAATTTCGCTCGATCCGAATCGATCGCTAAACCGACCAAGACCGTTTGAAACCCCTGATTGTTTTGAGAACACGACAAATTAGAACGCAAACAGAAGAACATTTAATTGCTAATTACAACAATTCCATCAGAATACAAGAATATACAGAGTATGAATAAATATTACACAGAAAATATCAGAGATTTAAATTACATTTAAATACATCGCAACGGAAAATAATACAAAACACAACTAGAAGTAATACGCGGATATAGAGCTTTCCGAGTATTGTTCCAGCTGTAAACCAGGATCCTGTGAATATAAATCTGCAAAACCAAAACTACTAGCTGCCCGTGCGGAAAATAGGGGCACCCAAAGTTTAGGTTAAAACAATAAACTCCAGGTCAGTCATGTGACCGGTGTGAGAACTAAAACAGTTATTTATCTTTATTTTAAAGTTACGTAAATCAAGGGACCACGCCTTATAACACGGAACGGGTTTCCTCCCAAGAATACTAGTGCATAAAACAAACAGTGCAATGCTAAGTAAAGAAAAATGAAGGTGTTATAAGACCCAAGTCCCATCACATAATGCAACGCAAGCCGGAGGATAGGGTTTTACCTTATAACAACCAAAGAATGCTTGATACGCGAAATTTTATCTTTTGATTCTTAATCAGACTCCAACCGTAAATTAGTAAGAGTACGATTCCCTAAGTATTAACCCCGAAGGCCGAAACCAATATCAGACCAATACCCAGGAAACCACCCATCTTAGCTTGTTTCCAGTTAGTTTCTGATTTTATATACAATCATAAATATCAATCATAGGCGATATGAGCGTCCCATGCCACTATGTTGCCATATATAAGTTACAAATCAAATCCGCAGTTTCGTATTGGAAATTAGATTTCCATCTGTGAACCGAGGCAAAAGATAGTCCTCAACCGATTCGAGACAATCTAGCCCATGTCTCAGGATCAGAGCTCGAGTGACCCTTGGAGCGACAGGGCCGGTCCACCGATGTGGATTAAAATGCCTGAACACTACGTTTCCCTGCCCTTTGGGGCGTAAATGAGCCAACGAATGACTCCATCGATCCCGGATCGACCGATATATCCGAGGCGCCTTGCAACAACAACAACCACACAGGTGCAAATAATATAAATGTCAGCCGGTTTAAGCACTGACACCACCTCTAGCTAGAAGGAAATGCATGCCCTCCCTGAGGTCCTTCTCCCGTTTCTGGTTCACAACCGGGGTGTGAGGCTCGCGAATCAACGTTACACAAAGCTATGCCACACAGGCCGTGCTTTGAACATCAACAACAAGACTTTGCATTTCAACAGAAGCCTTGATCATTTTCCACTTAGGCATGCCACACAGGAAATTCACTCCATGCGATTGATATCCATCAATATATAACCCCTGAGCTCGTACGTCTTAGAGAAGGGCGTTAAGCAAGAGAATAAATTCTCTGCCGCCAAATAGATATATATTTAATAGAAATCAATCACACAGAATAAAATCCAATGTCAGACACACAGCCCATTTACAAGTCCATTCTGGTTCTGAACGAAACCGGAGGCACCTTGTACCTCGCATATCCATCGATCTCCAAGTACGTCTGGACGATCACCAACTGATTCCCTTCTCTTGGGTGTACAGCCCAATCAAGATCATCAGTAATTACCAAATGATGTGAAGAACTCCGGTCTTCAACCACCGTCTTCATCTTCGACACCACGTCGAATCAGTTATTCAGAATGGGATAAACCTGGCCTTTCTGAATGACTCGCGTATATAATAAACAAGTGTTACACAAACACAACATACGCATCATTCCAATTCATCAGTCACTAACCGTAAATTAGTAAGGGAACAATCCCCCAAATATTAACCCCGAAGGTCGAAACCAACATCATATCAATACCCAGGAAACCATTCATCTTAGCTAATCTTCAGTTAGTTGCTAAATTTCACATTCTTAAGGAAAGGTTCCCATTAATTTTATCAAAGATAAATTCTTTTAAATTTATTCTTTGATCTTCTTTGAATATAAATTCAAACTAGTCGAGATTAGCGAACCACACTGAAGTAATAATTTATTTTATTTCCCAATCCCAACCTATTCATCCCATAAAGTAAAACTGGTCATACTTCGTATCTAACACCACGGTGTTATCGGTAAATTCAATTACCATTTCACGTTCAAATCTAATTAAAGATTTAACTATCGCCTGAAGCAAAACTGGTGATACTCCATTCTCGATCATTTCAATCTAATTAAAGATTCATTAAAACTCCACTTAGTTTTAATCTTTAACTGGGTTAAAGAATCAATGTCATTTAAAACACGGTTCACGATAAACCCAAAATCACATTCCATTCTATCAGCTTTTAACCGTAAAATAGCAAGTGAGCAATTCCCTAAGTATTAACCCCGAACGCCGAAACAAAATCAGATCAATACCCAAGAAACCATTCAACTTAACTAATCTCCAGTTAGTTTCTGATTTTCTTAACTTAGTTGGATCTAAGAACAGTATTATTGAAGATACCGTTCACGACAACTCAAAATCACATTCCATTAATTATCGGGTTAAAGAACAAGTGTTATTTTAAACACCGTTCACAATAAACCCAAAAATCAATTCGAATTCAATTCCAATTAAATACCATTTAATTGGTACACTTCATTAAATCTAAATAAAAGATTTAATCTTTTTCTCAACTGGGCTTAAGGACAGTGTTAATGAAGACACCATTCACGACAAACCCAAATCACATTTGATATTAAATACAAGGCTCTGAATAGAAAATATATTGGCATATATTCAATATCAAATTCTACGACCAACAAATATCGTATTGGAAATAACGATATAAATATATCTTTCAAATTCCCATAACAATATCTGTATCATCATGAAATCCAACATCGAAATATCCCAAAGACAATTTCGATTCAGATCCTTTCCAATTAAATTATTGGAAATTCTGGTTACCTTTAAAACCATTTCAAATCCACTTTATTTATTTTAAAAATAAATAGAATTATAATTCTAGTTCAAAACTAGTTCATTTCGATAAAAAAAATCTATTTTTATCTTTTCAAATATGGAGTTTTTCATCCCAATTCTTCACAAATCATTTCTTATGATTCTACACAAATTATTACTATTTTTAATAATTTTATCAAGGCCCGTACAGTCGATTTCCATCAACGACCATCGAACTGAACTTACAACGACCTTTTCCTAATTTGATTTGGACATAATTCCAAATCCAACCGTTAGATTTTAAATCTCTAATATACATTAGAAAGCTCTTTTCGATACGAACCCAACGCTTCCAGTTTTAGGAGAATCCGACGGTCGGATCTCCCGTAATGTCCATTCGAAGTCAATGGTCGAAATTCGCAAATTGCCGCAGCGCGACGCGTTCTATTCAGGCCATTATATATATATATATATAATATATATATTATATATATTTTGTCGATTTTCATTTAAAACATATTTTATAAATCGTTTTAAATTCGTTTTCAAAACGATTTCAACTTCATATTCAATTTCTAATCAAAATTGAATATTCCACATCATCGATATACCAATGATAATATTTTCAAAATGTTATATTTTGAAATCACTTCGTTTTCTATTATCATTATAAAAAATGAATAAAATCGATATAAATATCGTTCACGTAAAAATGGCGTCAATCTAAACAACACAGCTTTATATATTTCAATAACTTTGTTATTCAATTCAACAAATGAATTTAGTTTCTATTCAACACATGAATTTATTTTCTATTCAACACATGAATTTATTTTCTATTCAACACATGAATTTATTTTCTATTCAACACATGAATTTATTTTCAATTCAACACATGAATTTATTTTATTCAACAAATGAATTTATTTTCAATTCAACACATGAATTTATTTTCAATTCAACACATGAATTTATTTTCTAAATTGGAATGAGGCCCAATCAATCACCATATAATGTTAATTATATGGATTTTCTACAACACATGTATATAATAGCAACGATAAATCATCAACCATCATCCAGAGTGCACCACACAACTGCACAAGCATTAAATATAAATAATTAATGCTTACACAGTCTTTCAATCCATCGATTGACATACAACTAACAATCGGGATTAGTGTACATCAAATCTCATCCCAATACCCATGTGGGGTTTCAAATCAACAAACACAAATTTTATTAGTTCGGTTGGGCGATGTGTAAAATTTATCGTCCCAATCAATATCAATCAAATTAGTGTATATAAACAGATCTCCGATTTGTTTATAAATATTTATTTTATATACACATTAAAAATTATATTTTTAACTATAAAATATTTTCCATTATAAAATATTTTATTTCATTCACCATCACAATCACATTTCACAACACAGCAATCAAACAAACAAGTCATCCATGGTCTGTGGATGACGGGTGCCGGGTGCTGCTAAACACCGTCTGCATCCTAGTATATATTTCAACTAGAAAACAAGATTTAAAGTGAGAAGTTCCCACCGATTAGCTATACCAATACCACGACTCTTCTTATGTAGAAATCTTCGTCGTGCTCGCCTTTTGTCTATTTCATTGTCCGTAGCCACTACATATATAAAAATCACATGTTTATTTCAACGCTATAAAAATCACATTTTTATTACTACTCTATATGGATAAAAAATCTATTTTTACACCGCTACTATATAGATAAAAATTCTATTTTTACACCGCTACTATATAGACAAAAATTCTATTTTTACAACAGTGTTCATATAATAAAGATTATATTTTTACCACGCTATTCTCTATATAAAAATTATATTTTTATATCTACTTCTAATATAAAGATTGGATTTTTATATCATCGCTATAAAAATCATATTTTTCTTTAATGCAAAATCATATTAAAAATCACAACTTTTCATATATAAAAATCATAACTTTTCTTCCTTCGTTTGCCTTATAAAAATCACAACTTTCAAGCGATAAAAATCCAATCTTTCTATTATCAAACACCTTAACTTTCTTTATATAAAAATCTAACCATACTATAATTAAAAATATAATCCTTTCATACCTCAAAAATATAATCTTTACTTCGTTATTGTATGTTTAAAAATGAAATCCAACATTGAAATGTAAATGAATAATTGAAACTCACATTTTTTTGGCACTTCGGGTGGTGGTATAGGCTGTTGGCGGAGGTCTGAGGTGATGGACTGTCGGAGGCAGTCAGGGGGAGGTGGTGACGCGGTGGCAGGCTCAGTGGAGGCGGTTTTGGCGATTTGGGGGATTTCGGGTTTGGGGATGATGGATTGGACGAAGAAAGAGAAGGGGAGGGCGGCGCCTGAGGGGGTGGAGGCAGAGGAAGGTAGGCGGTGGCACGGCAGGAGGCGTGGTGATCGGTTTAGGGGGGGCGGCGTGATCGTTTTTTCTTTCTTTTTCTGTTTAATTGATTGAATGAAGGGGGGTAGGGGAGAGAGGTTATAATATATATTATTTAATTATTTCAAAAATGTACTTTTTATTACGACCTCGAAACGAGACCCATCGCCTGTCGTCCATAGCTAGTTACCCCGATTCCAAACACAATAGGATATGTATCGCAAGCTGATTCGATCGTTTCGATCAGTTTTCGTCAAAACCAAAATACAACTCTATATATGGAATTTGAATGCGCATTTCAATTTACAGAGGCCACAAACTAACTAGAAAAATTCCCGAAAAATATTTTCTAACTTCGTATTGACGATACGGTCCTAACAAAACAAGTTTCGTCAAATTATGAGACCGTTTGAAAAATGGCCATTTTCCAGTCGATTAAAATCGACTGAAACTGGTCAAACGCGTTTACTTTTTCCACGCTCACATATTGATTCGGGAAATTACGAATTTTGAAACCTAGCAATAACTAGACACCACGGATCCAACAAAAGTGGTTTCGTCAAAAACCGAGGTCGTTTGCAAAACTGCTATTTTTAAGGGCCAGAATTCCATAGCGACTATTCTGAATTTTCAACTGGGCATAACTTTTTATCCCCGCTATGAAATTTCAATTTTTCGGATTCGTTGGAAAGATATTCTCAATTAGATTCAAATATTTTTGGTTTCGCTAAAATCCGGTTTATTTTGAATCTTGTAAATTCATTTGAAATTTGAATTCGAATTATCGAACTACCACGCCATTTTCAATTCCTTTTATGGTTATAAATAATTATTTATATTCTAACGACGATGTATATAAATATATACGTTCTATTTCAATTCAAAATAAACTTCTCGTCGATATTATTTAAAATAATTCATTTTGAATATTCAAAATTCATTGAAATTGCCAAAATAATTTTTTTAAAATTGGCTCGGATTTTCGGGTTATTACAAATTCACTGGGCTCTTTAATTAATATTTCATTAATTAAATCTCTTCTCCATTTCCTTATCAATATTTGTTAACCAAATATTTTCGATAATCATCTTGACCTTTTACGTTAATTGGAAAACATTTCCATATATCGTCTTCTTTTATTTTCTGTACTTAGAAAATCTCTTCTATTTGTAATTGGAAAATATTCCAATTACTTATCTCCTTCCTGACCATTCATTTCTAGACTTAGGAAACATTTATAATCATATTTCCAAACTTTCACTTCTTCGGGTTAAAACGAATGTTGTGTAAAACTTCGCTACGACAACCCAAAACACTGCATTTAACTAATTCTTATTCAAACATTCCTCTTCGAAACTGGTTCTTGTTATTTATCAGTTACAAAACAAAATCAATCAAGTTGGGGTGTAACTACCTCTCAGACCTTGACTGAAAACATCCTTAACTTCAAAACGGACAAGACCACTTACCTCTAATAATTAACATCATATAAAACCAATTCTCCATTTTTAAAACATATATACAATTCCCTTTCTATTTCTAGATTATCGATTTCCTTTTTGTTTATAATATTCTATTTTCAAGTTCGTTTTCTTATCGAATTCTCTACATATCGATACATTGATTTCTAAATATCAAAATCTCTTAAAAATAGTCTAACTCCTTGATTTCCCGAAAAAATTCGCCATAACCTCCTTTGTACCGGGAGCATTGGGAAAATCCCCAAACCGCCACACAGGCCTCTCGATTCAAAAAGAAAATCAAAAAGCCAAGCGGCTAGCCGATACGGTGCATAAAATCTCATATACGAATTAAATACATACCTTTTTGTCGAGCACTCTATCTATTCCACTTCTATACTTCCTTCCAAACCTGTTTAACATATATCTACCCATTCCCAATTTTATTCCACTCATTCCGATAGTTTTTAACTTAATCCGTTATTTAATTCGTTACTTAGCACTTCTGTCTATTTCACTTTATATTTGAACATAACATGTTCAATATATTCTTGACTTGCTTATAACTAATTTAATTCTAAGTTCATTTCCAGTTTCATATTTGATTTCGAATATAAAATCACAATTTCTCATCCCCTTATTCCAAGTCAACTCAATTCAATCATTTTAACTTAATTTATAAATCAGTTTGCCAATAAACTCTGTTGTCTGTTTCACTTTTATATTTGAACATTACATGTTCAAATATATTTTAACTTGTTTGTAAACTAATTAAATTCTAATTTCAATTCAAATTTCATATTCAATTTCGAATATACATTACAATTCCAATTCACTTTTCAAAATCTTACTTCGATTCAAACCTTGATTAACTAATTTCTCTTCTACTTAGTTAATTCTATTCAATAATCAAAAATATGATTATTGTTTCAGAAATCATTTCATTTACTTCACTTGAGTTAACATTTATTTTATAACTCAAGTATATATTTTTCTAATGAAGATTCGGATTTTATTTACTTAAAATCCCTTTATTTATATAAATAAACCGTTATGGTTTTTAAACGATTATGGCGCTGCTTTTCTAGAAATTTGATTTTGACATAATTCAAAATCTATACGACGAATTCCAGATTTTTCCCTTCCATTAGAAATCTATTGTCAAATCGGTCCAGACGATTCTTGTTTCAAAGAATTCCGACTTTAATTGAGTTCCCCAGACGATTCTTGTTTCAAAGAATTCTGACTTTAATTGAGTTCTGTATACTCAATTGAAGTTTGAATCGCCAACTTATGAACTGCAACGCTGCGGTGAGTTCATTTTAATTATATTTATATATATAAACATTTAAACTTTGTTTATAATAAATTCAAATCCATTCTAATATATTTTTTATATATATCAAATAAGTTTCCCAATTCAACATCCTATTTCCGATTTCCTAAAATCGTCGATTTTCCCTAACTCGGAAATAGACTTATTTATACTTCGATCTTCTATATTTAATTTCAATTCCTTTTACAAATTATAAATCCTTTGGATTTATTTCTATTCTGTTTAATAATTCGCATTCTGAAATATATTTCGTCGTTCCCATTTCAAAATGATTTCAACTTTCTATTTTCAAATTCTATTTGAATTTTCTATATTCAAACTCCATTTGAATTTCTATATTCAATTTTATTTGAATTTTCTATATTCAAACTCCATTTGAATTTATATATTCAATTCTATTTGAATTTTCTATATTCAAATTCTATATATTCAAACTCTATTTGAATAAATTCGAATTAATCGAATTCAAAATCATAAATCCTTACGGATTTATTTTAGTTCAATTTATATTCTGAACATCAGAATAAATTCCATCGTTTATTTCTTTAAAACAACTTCCCCATTTCTATTTTTAAATTCACATTTCAATTTAAATATTCAAATTATCTGAAACACCCCACCTCCTTTAAGGTCACTCACAAAGGGAATGCCTTAATTTTGGTGGAGGTTTATAAGTAAAAGCCACAGATAAACTCAAGACAGATATAAATACACATATTTTAAACAGCGGAAACCAAACAGACTTTTTATTTTATCAATACGTGTTCAAAACATAACATTCCATAATTGTCTCAAAATACTTCCATCATTACAACCTCATGACTGTCTTGATTATTAAAGAGGCATAAAACATAAATAAAGTGACAAAAATCCCCAAAGTGATATCCAAAGCCATAATCCGAGCAAGATCTAAATCATACATCTACGTTCTTGGAGCTTGTAAAGAGCCTGACTGAGCTGTTTCCTCCCTGTGGACCTGGGGGGGAAACGAAAGAAAAGAAGACGAAACTAAAATAGGGTCAGACATAAAGCCTGAGTAAATCTAGTAACTCTTCAGTATGTGAATAATAAAAGGGCATGATAGATATATATTGAAAATAGGAAAGTGTCACAAGCTAAGGGAGTGTCGAATGTACTATCGCACCCATACTATTTCTCTGTATCTACTTGAGTTTACTCTAACTAGCACCCCATGGTGAGGGTGAAGTGATCCCCGTCTTTATTTAAAGATCGGCTCCTACTCGCGTTAACATGTGACATACGACCCCCAAGATTTGTAGATACCTATGCTGGTCCCACCATGGGGTGTATCAAGACCCATGGTGGCGGCCCCGACACAAATTCTAGAAGGCATAGGTTATACTACTGGTGTCCCCAGTGCCCTGGTTGTATGCTCTGGAGTGTGTGCACGCCCGCACCCCGTTTGACCTGCACTGTGCACCCACCGTCGTCGTTTGACCGCTTACAATCAGCCCAGTAATCGTGCCCCACCCTGCCTAGTTTCAGGGTACCGTTGATACTTAACTTGGGTTACTGCTGAAACGGGTCCCTCGTTACCAGGATTTTCTAGTCAAACACGTTAAGTGGTTAAGTGTCTGTATTTACCTAACCCTACCCATCAATGTTGAATTTGGTTAAGTGTTATAGTTGACTTAACCCTACCATATGTCCTTAGCCTCTTAGGAGCACCTGACCACTCACATTAGACGGGTATTGCTACAGTTACTGGATATGCCGGTCGGTTCCGGGAAGGTTTACATCGTTGCTCAGTCTAATCTCGGGTCATTATTGGGCCCAATGCTTAACCACCCACATTGGATAAGTATTGTTGTAACTACTGGACAGCCAGGCGGTTCCGTGCAGGTTTACATCACAACTCAATCCAACCTCGGGTTACGCATATAGTGTTTTCTAAATTTACATATTTTATTATTTCTCAATTATATATGTAAATGTCATGTCTTTTATTTTTGGGTATAACAATTCATACTTCTTTAAATGTCATTGTCGTTGGCATGTGCCAAACATGCCGACATGTATTTTCAATATTTTACACCCAACGTTATAACCCTCGTTTATACTTTCGTAACGTTATAACAAATGTTGGGCTCGACACAATTCGACCCAACTTTATAAACGTGAGAAAAAGGGGGAAATCAATAGCATGTAATATATACAGGTGTGTGGCACATGAACTTGCAATTTAGCGATTCAACTAACATATAATATGAGTCATGTGATCTTGCATTCAAATCAATGTATAACTAAGTAGGTGACATATGAAATGGCATAGTTTAGGCTTACACAAACTTGTTTTTAAACATGTTTAACTTGGCATAATGTCAATGACAAAACTAGCATGATGTATATTCACCAAAAGGTCCAATTATAACATTTAATCACATAGCCTATTTCAACATGAACTTACATAATTCTTGAAACCCAAACGATACTTAACATAGATCCAATTACACTTTCCAATAAAAATAAACTTGCATAGTTTATGAAACACAAACGATACTTAACATAGATCCAATTATACTTGCAAATAAACATGGAAGTGATATCATAGGTTTTGGGTCATGTAGGCATAAAAGGTTTCATGTCTTAATCATGTTTACATAAGCCTTAATTTAGGCTTAATGAATGTATAAGGTCCATGTCATAGGCATAAACAACAAGGGATCAATTTCTAGTTTTTGCCACAAACTTACAAGTGCCATTGTTTTCATATACAATTGTTCAATAGGCTTGCATCAACCAATTTATGCCACAAACATCAATACACAAGTCATGATAGAACCATCACAATACATAGAATTTATACAATACAATAACACAATTCTATTTTCATTTACATCGAATCACATCACAATTCTTATTCATATTCTGAATGGTCACTATACTTACAACGAATGCAGAATCTTGAATTCTGGATTCTGAATTCTGAAATTGAGATACGCTCCTTCAGGTAGACCAACGTTGCGTTGATAAATTTGATTTAAACTTTAATCTTCTTCTTAGTTTGATTCGTCTCTAGGCTTTTCTCTTGACGGCTATGTTCAATTCCTCCCTAGCAGCATGACGACTCCTTTCTCATTTTTTTATGTGAAATTTCAGTTGAGACTTAGGGTGTATTTATAGTTTTTTAAGTTGTTTTGAGCCGTCAGATGAAGACAAGAGGAATCTAGACCATTCAGAGTTCAAAGAGCCAATCAAGAGGTGACACGTCAGCCCTAGTGTCACACAGAGCCATAGAAATTCGAGCCAGAGCCAGACTTGGCCAGCCAGGTCGACCAGGCAGGTCGACACCCAGGTCGACACTATGGTCGACCTGGGGTGGACCAGGTCGACACCATGGTTGACCTGGGGTGACCAGGTCGACACCATGGTCGACCCTATGGTCGACCTGGTCTCTGGGCGGGAATTTTCCCGCCCAGCCCAGTTTGAACCTGAAATTCGAATTTTGAAATTTAAACTGAGCTGTTTGAATTTAAATTTGATTCTGAAACTTCCGAAGGCCATAACTCCTTCATACGGAGTTCGATTCGCGCAAACTCGGACTCTATCTCAAGAAAAATTCCGAGATGAACGCAATGGCGTAACCCATTTACCTTAATTCTTTCATTTAGAATTAATTATACTTTAATTTGTGATGCTTAGCGTTATAGAGTTCACGGGGTGTTACATTCTCCCCCCTTAAAAGGATTTCGTCCTCGAAATCTTCAAGTTAGGAAGAATGTATATCCTACCATTCAACAGTCCATCTACTCAACCAACAAACACAGGCATCCACTGTCCTTAAAAGACTTCTAATGCTTCGTGATCATATGCATAGTGTGTGTATATGTCCTTATCTAATGCAGAAATCAGGCAGTCTACTGATTCAGTTGACCTCCTTAATGTGAATCATGTAAGTGCTATGAATCCATTATGTATGCAAATTTTCCTACTCATAATTCTACAAGGGTGCACAACTATTCATAGAAATGTGACAACCATATGACAGCATATCAAGTTTCGACCATATACAAATGAGAATACATATATATGCATATGCAATATGAAGTGACTGAGCCGATCTATATCCTAGTGTGTGTGTGTATATGCATCCACGAGCAACCGCTAGCAACCATTTACAGCCATCATCCATAACATGTTTGCATCCATTTGTTTTCTACCTAAGGAGTTAGGGAAAGGACCGAGGAGATATACCTAAAAAGATAGATAAAGCCTACTTAAGGCAAAAGAGAGATCAAGGATGTACCCTCAAAAAGAAGAGGGTAGGCGGCGCGTATTCTGCCCTCAGTTTCCCAAATCGCGTCTTCCTCGGCGTCGCTCCACTGAACTTTAACGAGTTTGACTTTGCGGTTGCGTAGCTTTTTCACTTCAGTTCCTAAGATGCGGGTTGGAATTCTCCTCACAGTTGCTTCACGTTCCACTTCGGCTTCTTCTAGAATGCTAGGCTCCACCACTTCCGCAGACTCATGTAAACACTTCCGGAGGTGAGAAACATGAAAGACGTTGTGAACTCCGGCTAGTCACTCGGGTAGCTCTAATCTATAGGCCATCTTCCCCACCTTCTCGATGATAGGAAACAGTCCTACAAATCTTGGTGCTAGCTTTCCTGCGGATCCAAAACGAACGATGTTCCTTAAAGGTGATACCTTAAGGAAAACCCTGTCCCCAACCTCAAACTCAAGGTCGGTCCTTCTTTTGTCGGCGTAGGATTTATGTCTGTCTTGGGCAGTCTTCATCCTCCTTTGTATCAGGTCCACTTTCTCCGAAGTCTCTCGAATCATATCTGGCCCAAGTATAAGCTTATCTGCAGACTCCCACCAACAAGTTGGTGATTTGCACGGTCTTCCATATAAGGCTTCGAAGGGTGCCATACCGATGGTTGCACGGTAGCTGTTGTTGTAGGCAAATTCCACTAAAGGAAGGTGATCCTCCCAAGTCCCTCCAAAGTCAAGAACGCAAAGTCTCAAAAGATCCTCTAAAACTCTATTCACCCTTTCCGTCTGGCCATCGGTTTAGGGGTGATAGGCCATGCTCAAACATAACTGTGTGCCTACAGCTTCTTGCAGACTCCGCCAAAACTCGCTTGTGAAGATAGGGTCTCGGTCACTAACAATGCTAGAGGGTATCCCATGGAGTCGAACTATTTCCTTAAGATAAAGAGATGCTAGAGATGCGGCAGTCCTTCTACTCTTGATAGGTATAAAGTAGGCGCTTTTAGTAAGCCTATCCACTATTACCCAAATGCTAGTGTTTCCTCTTCTCGACCTAGGTAGTCCATCAATGAAGTCCATTGAAATGCTATCCCACTTCCACTGTGGGACCTCTAAAGGGTGAAGTAGTCCTCCAGGTTTCTTTTGTTCCGCATTGACCCGTTGGCAGGTCATGCACTTAGAAACAAAATCTGCCACGTCTTGCTTCATGCCACTCCAAAAGAAAGTCCTTTTTATATCCTTGTACATCTTATTACCGCCAGGGTGTATAGTCATCTTGGAATGATATGCTTCCTCGAGAACCTTCGTTGTCAACTCCCTTGCTTGTGGGACGCATCATCTTCCATCTCGCCTTAGCCAACCCTTATCATCGATGGCGTATCTACTGAGGTGACTAGAAGTCTCACCCCTAATAAGTTTATCAATCACATCAACAAGATGAGGGTCTTCACGTTGTGCAGCCCCTATTGAGTCCAAGAAAGTAGGGCGTACTTCGAGAGATGCTAGCAAACCTGGTACAAAATCCGAGGAGGGCCTAAAGTTAAAACTGGCTATATACTCCAAGCTTTGCCTCTCCATGAAGAGTGGGCTTAAGGTCAGTCTCTTTCGGCTCAACGCGTCTGCTACTATGTTGCCTTTGCCGGGAATATAGGAAATTTCAAAGTCATACGAGGCAAGAAACTCCATCCATCTTTGCTGCCTCAAGTTAAGATCCTTCTGCGAGAAGAGATATTTCAACGATTTATGGTCAGTGTATAATTCGAACTTCTCACCTAGGAGATAATGGCGCCAAGACTTAAGCGCAAAGACGATGGCGGCTAACTCGAGATCGTGGTTTGGGTAGTTCTTTTCATGAACTTTTAATTGCCTTCCGCCATAAGCTACTACCCTTCCTTCTTGCATTAGAACAGCGCCTAGTCCCGTTCCACATGCATCCGTGTATACTGTGAACATTTTGCTTCCATCTGGCAAGGTTAGAACTGGGGCTGTTGTGAGAGCCCTTTTTAATCGTTGGAAAGAAAACACGCAGTCCAAATCCCAAGTGAACGCCATATTCTTCTTTGTTAGCCTTGTGAGTGGGGATGATATTTTCGTAAAATCCCTAATAAATTTTCGGTAAAAACCGACTAGCCGAAGAAAGCTTCGAACTTCGGTTGCATTTCTTGGTGTCTTCCAATCTTGCATTGCCACCACTTTCGCAGGGTCCACGGCCAACCCATCTTTGGACACTATATGCCCCAAAAATCTTACTTCTTTTCTCCAGAAGTGACACTTGGAGAATTTGGCTTTTAGTTGATGAGCTCGAAGAGTTTCCATGATTTCTTTCAGATGTTGAGCATGCTCTTCCTCATTCTTTGAGAAGATTAAGATATCATCTACGAAGACAACCACAAATTTGTTGAGGAATTCTCTGAACACCTTGCTCATTAGGTCTACGAAATAAGAGGGTGCATTTGTCAAGCCGAAAGGCATGACAAGCCACTCGAAGAAACCGTCTAGGGTTCTGAACGCCGTTTTATCAATGCTATCTTCAACTACTCTTAGCTGATGGAACCCAGTCGCCAGATCAAGCTGGGAGAAGACCGTTGCACCGACAAGCTGATCAAACAAATTGTCGATTCGGGGAAGAGGGTGCCTATTTTTCTTGGTCAATTTGTTTAACTCCCTATGGTCGACGCAAAGGCGAAGCGAACCGTCCGCTTTGGTTGCGAACACCACTGGAGCACCCCATTCCGAAATGCTCCGTCTAATGAACCCTTTTTCGAGAAGTTCTTTAACCTGCTTACTGAGCTCCTTTCTCTCCCTTGGAGCCATGTGTATGACAAGTAAAGCTACATGCTTTGCGTTATTCACAAGATATATGCGGAAGTCTATTTCCCGCCTCAGAGGTAAGCCCTTCACCTCCTCAAAGACATCCGGATATTCCCGGACTACTCTTACTGAATGCAAATTCTCATCAGAAGCATCAAGTGACTCTAGATAACTAAGCATAACAACATTCAGGGGATTATAAGAAATTTCTAGAGTGTTACCAAGCCGAGTTAAGAGTCTAACTACTCTTTTCTCACAATCAAGAATGGCACTATTACTGGATAACCAGTCCATGCCTAAGATCAAACCATATCCCGAGAAGCCTAAGACAAAGGCATTACAACTAAACTCAACGCTGAGAATAGAGATTTTCAAACCCAAACAAACCATTGACAAGTAAGCGGAGCCCCCAATTGGATTTGAAACTACTAAGGGATCTTCTACCATACTAGTGTCTAGATGCAGAGATTCTACTAAGGCAGATGAAATAAAAGAGTGTGATGCGCCAGAGTCAAAAAGTGTACGAACTGGATGATCATAAAGATAGACTACACTTTCTACAGAAATATTACTACCTCGTTCCTGCTGAGGTGCTACTAGCGCATGAACCTGACCCCCTGAAGTGGATCCGGCTTTCTGTCCCTGCCCTTTCTTCTTTGGACAGTCCTTAGCTTGGTGCCCAATCTCTCCACAATGAAAGCAACCACCCATCTTCGCCTTCCTTTTTCCGCAGTCTTTTGATATATGGCCCACAATGCCACAAAAATTGCACCTTCTCTTCTCACGGGGCTTATTGTTCTTCCCTCCTTTCTTGAAGTCTGTTTTCTTTTCTTGTAGACCTTCTTTCTTCTCTTCCACCTTAGTTTCTTTCTTGTCGTGGTCTTCCTCATGTAGCAGCGCCATGTCCACCAAGCTTTCATAAGTCGCACCCGTGGATACATGGATCATGGCAAGGCTGTGTAGAGGCTCATTCAAACCCATGACGAAGCGAAGTGCTTTCTTGTGTTGGGTGTTTGCTAAGTCTAACCCAAATCTGGCCAGCTGATTAAACTGATTAACATATTCCCTGATCGTCATGCTTCCCTGTTTCAGAGTTAGGAACTTCTCCATTTGCAGGCTTCTTTCAGCTTGGGAGAGAAATTTCATTTCAAACCTTGTCCTGAAATCTTCCTATGTTTCCACCGCCCTCTGAGCATTGGTAACTTCCCACCAATAGGAAGCTTCATCCTTAAGCAACCATACCGCTAGTTGTATCTTTTGCCTGTCATCAACCCCGAAGATGACAAACAGATCCTCAGTCTCCTTTAGCCAGTTTCTTGCCCCTACAAAGGATTCTGTCCAATAAAAGTCTTTTCCACCCATTTCCTTGAAGTCTCTACATGTTTTTGCGAAGGCATTTCCACGAGGAGGTGGAGGAGGAGGAGGAACCACGACCACTAGAGGAGGGATGTCTGCTGAGCCCGCGCCATTGGCCCTTGCTTCTAAGTACCTCCTAAACCAGCCGGGAATCGACACTCCTTCCGGGAGGTTAAGGTCTCCAGACATGCTGAAACAGAAAGGAAAAATTCAGAACGAAGGATAGAGAGAGAGATAGATGGGGCACATGGCTTTGGGGGATTTTGTCTTTTATAAATATAACACTTTTTCCTGAAAAATGCTTCTTTAAACTTTCTTTTTGAAAACGATTTCAAAAACTTTTATCTTCTCTGGTAAACCTATGCTCTGATACCAAGTGAAACACCACACCTCCGTTAAGGTCACTCACAAAGGGAATGCCTAAATTTTGGTGGAGGTTTATAAGTAAAAGCCACATATAAACTCAAGACAGATATAAATACACATATTTTAAATAGCGGAAACCAAACAGACTTTTTATTTCATTAATACGTGTTCAAAACATAACATTCCATAATTGTCTCAAAATACTTCCATCATTACAACCTCATAACTGTCTTGACTATTAAAGAGGCATAAAACATAAATAACGTGACAAAAATCACCAAAGTGATATCCAAAGCCATAATCCGAGCAAAAGAGATCCAAATCATACATCTACGTTCTTGGAGCTTGTAAAAAGCCTGACTGAGCTGAGTTGTTTCCTCCCTGTGGACCTGGGGGGGAACGAAAGAAAAGAAGACGAAAAGAAAATAGGGTCAGACATAAAGCCTGAGTAAATCTAGTAACTCTTCAGTATGTGAATAAGAAAAGGGCATGATAGGTATATACCGAAAATAGGAAAGTGTCACAAGCAAAGGGAGTGTCGAATGTACTATCTCATCCATACTATATCTCTGCATCTACTTGAGTTTACTCTAACTGGCACCCCATGGTGAGGGTGAAGTGATCCCCATCTTTATTCAAAGATCGGCTCCTATTCGCGTTCACATGTGTCATACGGCTCCCAAGATTTGTAGATACCTATGCTGGTCCCACCATGGGGTGTATCAAGACCCATGGTGGCGGCCCCGACACAAATTCTAGAAGGCATAAGTTATACTACTGGTGTCCCCTGTGCCCTGGTTGTCTGCTCCGGAGTGTGTGCATGCCCGCACCCCGTTAGACCTGCACTGTGCACCCACCGCCGTTTTTTGACCGCTTACAATCAGCCCAGTAATCGTGCCCCACCCAGCCTTGTTTCAGGGTACCATTGATACCTAACTTGGGTTACTGCTGAAATGGGTCCCTCGTTACCAGGATTTTCTAGTCAAACACGTTAAGTGGTTAAGTGTCTGTATTTACCTAACCCCACCCATCAATGTTGAATTTGGTTAAGTGTTATAGTTGACTTAACCCTACCATCTGTCCTTAGCCTCTTAGGAGCACCTGACCACTCACATTAGACAGGTATTGCTACGGTTACTGGATATGCCGGTCGGTTCCGGGCAGGTTTACACCGTAGCTCAGTCTAACCTCGGGTCATTATTGGGCCCAATGCTTAACCACCCACATTGGATAGGTATTGTTGTGACTGCTGGACAGCCAAGCGGTTTCGGGCAGGTTTACATCACAACTCAATCCAACCTCGGGTTAAGCATATCGTGTTTTCTAAATTTACATATTTTATTATTTCTCAATTATATATGTAAATGTCATGTCTTTTATTTTTGGGTATAACAATTCATACCGCTTTAAATGTCATTGTCGTTGGCATGTGCTAAACATGCCAACATGTATTTTCAATGTTTTACACCCAATGTTATTACCCCCGTTTATACTTTCGCAACATTATAACAAATGTTGGGCTTGACACAATTCGGCCCAACTTTATAAACGTGAGAAAAAGGGGAAAATCAATAACATGTAATATATACAGGTGTGTGGCGCATGAACTTGCAATTTAGCGATTCAACTAACATATAATATGAGTCATGTGAACTTGCATTCAAATCAATGTATAACTAAGTAGGTGACATATGAAATGGCATAGTTTAGGCTTACACAAACTTGTGTTTAAACATGTTTAACTTGGCATAATGTCAAACACAAAACTAGCATGATGTATATTCACCAAAAGGTCCAATTATAACATTTAATCACATAGCCTATTTCAACATGAACTTGCATAATATTTGAAACCCAAACGATACTTAACATAGATCCAATTACACTTGCCAATAAACATAAACTTGCATAGTTTATGAAACACAAACGATACTTAACATAGATCCAATTATACTTGCAAATAAACATGGAAGTGATATCATAGGTTTTGGGTCATGTAGGCATAAAAGTTTTCAAGTCTAAATCATGTTTACGTAAGCCTTAATTTAGGCTTAATGAATGTATAAGGTCCATGTCATAGGCATAAACAACAAGGGATCAATTTCTAGTTTTTGCCACAAACTTACAAGTGACATTGTTTTCATATACCATTGTTCAATAGGCTCGCATCAACCAATTTATGCCACAAACACCAATACACTAGTTATGATAGAACCATCACAATACATAGAATTTATACAATACAATAACACAATTCTATTTTCATTTACATCGAATCACATCACAATTCTTATTCATATTCTGAATGGTCACTATACTTACAACGAATGCAAAAACTTGAATTCTGGATTCTGCATTCTGCATTCTGAAATTGAGATGCGCTACTTTGGGTAGAGTAACGTTGCGTTGATAAATTTGATTTAAACTTTAATCTTCTTCTTAGTTTGATTCATCTCTAGGCTGTTCTCTTGACGGCTATATTCAATTCCTCCCTAGCAGCATGACGACTTCTTTCTCGTTTTTTTGTGTGAATTTTCAGTTGAGACTTAGGGTGTATTTATAGATTTTTAAGTTGTTTTGAGCCGTCAGATGAAGACAAGAGGAAACTAGACCATTCAGAGTTCAAAGAGCCAATCAAGAGGTGACACGTCAGCCCTAGTGACACGCAGAGCCACAGAAATTTGAGCCAGAGCCAGAGCTGGCCAGCCAGGTCGACCAGGCAGGTCGACACCCAGGTCAACACTATGGTCGACCTGGGGGGGACCAGGTCGACACCAAGGTTGAGGTGGGGTGACCAGGTCGACACCATGGTCGAACCTATGGTCGACCTGGTCTCTGGGCGGGAATTTTCCCGCCCAGCACAGTTTGAACCTGAAATTCGAATTTTGAAATTTAAACTGAGTTGTTTGAATTTAAATTTGATTCTGAAACTTCTGAAGGCCATAACTCCTTCATACAGAGTCTGATTCACGCAAACTCGGACTCTATCTCAAGCAGAATTCCGAGACGAATGCAATAGCGTAACCCATTTACCTTAATTCTTTCATTTAGAATTAATTATACTTTAATTTGTGAAGCTTAGCGTTATAGAGTTCACGGGGTGTTACATTCTCCCCCCTTAAAAGGATTTCGTCCCCGAAATCTTCATGTTAGGAAGAATGTATATCCTACCATTCAACAGTCCATCTACTCAACCAACAAACACAGGCATCCACTGCCCTTAAAAGACTTATAATGCTTCGTGATCATATGCATAGTGTGTGTATATGTCCTTATCTAATGCAGAAATCAGGCGGTCTACTGATTCAGTTGATCTCCTTAATGCGAATCATGTAAGTGCTATGAATCCATTATGTATGCAAATTTTCCTACTCATAATTCTACATGAGTGCACAACTATTCATACAAATGCGACAACCATATGACAGCATATCAATTTTCGACCATATACAAATGAGAATACATATATATGCATATGCAATATGAAGTGACTGAGCCGATCTATATCCTAGTGTGTGTGTATATGCATCCACGAGAAACCACTAGCAATCACTAGCAACCATTTACAGCCATCATCCATAACATGTTTTCAAATACATGTTTGCATCCATTTGTTTTTTACCTAAGGAGTTAGGGAAAGGACCGAGGAGATATAGCTAAAAAGATAGACAAAGCATAACTTAAGGAAAAAGAGAGATCAAGGATGTACCCTCAAAAAGAAGAGGGTAGGCGGCGCGTATTCTGTCCTCAGTTTCCCAAGTCGCGTCTTCCTCGGCGTCGCTCCACTGAACTTTAACGAGTTTGGCTTCGCGGTTGGGTAGCTTTTTCACTTCAGTTCCTAAGATGCGGATTGGAATTCTCCTCACAGTTGCTTCACGTTCCACTTCGGCTTCTTCTAGAATGCTAGGTTCCACCACTTCCGCATACTCATGTAAACACTTTCGGAGGTGAGAAACATGAAAGACGTTGTGAACTCCGACCAGTCTCTCGGGTTGCTCTAATCTATAGGCCATCTTCCCCACCTTCTCAATGATAGGAAACAGTCCTACAAATCTTGGTGATAGCTTTCCTGCGGATCCAAAACGAACGACGTTCCTTAAAGGTGATACCTTAAGGAAAACCCTGTCCCCAACCTCAAACTCAAGGTCGGTCCTTCTTTTGTCGGCGTAGGATTTCTGTCTTTCTTGGGCAGTCTTCATCCTCCTTCGTATCAGGTCCACTTTCTCCGAAGTCTCTCGAATCATATCTGGCCCAAGTATAAGCTTATCTGTAGACTCCCACCAACAAGTTGGTGATTTGCACGGTCTTCCATATAAGGCTTCGAAGGGTGCCATACCGATGGTAGCTTGGTAGCTGTTGTTGTAGGCAAATTCCACTAAAGGAAGGTGATCCTCCCAAGTCCCTCCAAAGTCAAGAACGCAAAGTCTTAAAAGATCCTCTAAAACTCTATTCACCCTTTCCGTCTGGCCATCGGTTAAGGGGTGATAGGTCGTGCTCAAACATAACTGTGTGCCTATAGTTTCTTGCACACTCCGCCAAAACTCGCTTGTGAAGATAGGGTCACGGTCACTAACAATGCTGCAGGTTATCCCATGGAGTTGAACTATTTCCTTAAGATAAAGAGATGCTAGAGATGCGACAGTCCTTCTACTCTTGATAGGTATAAAGTGGGCGCTTTTAGTAAGCCTATCCACTATTACCCAAATGCTAGTGTTGCCTCTTCTCGACCTAGGTAGTCCATCAATGAAGTCCATTGAAATGCTATCCCACTTCCACTGTGGGACCTCTAAAGGGTGAAGTAGTCCTCCAGGTTTCTTCTGTTCCGCCTTGACCCATTGGCAGGTCATGCACTTAGAAACAAAATCTGCCACGTCTTGCTTCATGCCACTCCAAAAGAAATTCCTTTTTATATCCTTGTACATCTTATCACCTCCAGGGTGTATAGTCATCTTGGAATGATGTGCTTCCTCGAGAACCTTCTTTGTCAACTCCCTTGCTTGTGGGACACATAATCTTCCATCTCGCCTCAGCCACCCCTTATCATGGATGGCGTATCTACCGAGGTGACTAGAAGTCTCACCCCTAATAAGTTTATCAATCACATCAACAAGCTGAGGGTCTTCACGTTGTGCAGCCCCTATTGAGTCCAAGAGAGTAGGGCGTACTTCGAGAGATGCTAGCAAACCTGGTACAAAATCCGAGGAGGGCCTAAAATTAAAACTGGCTATATACTCCAAGCTTTGCCTCTCCATGAAGAGTGGGCATAAGGTCAGTCTCTTTCGGCTCAACGCGTCTGCTACTACGTTGCCTTTGCTGGGAGTATAGGAAATTTCATAGTCATACGAGGCAAGAAACTCCATCCATCTTTGCTGCCTCAAGTTAAGATCCTTCTGCGAGAAGAGATATTTCAACGATTTATGGTCAGTGTATAATTCGAACTTCTCACCTAGGAGATAATGGCGCCAAGACTTAAGCGCAAAGACGATGGCGGCTAACTCGAGATTGTGGGCTGGGTAGTTCTTTTCATGAACTTTTAATTGCCTTCCGCCATAAGCTACTACCCTTCTTTCTTGCATTAGAACAACACCTAGTCCCGTTCCACATGCATCCGTGTATACTGTGAACATTTTGCTTCCATCTGGCAAGGTCAGAACTGGGGCTACTGTGAGAGCCCTTTTTAATCGTTGGAAAGCAAACTCGCAGTCCAAATTCCAAGTGAATGCCAGATTCTTCTTTGTTAGCCTTGTGAGTAGGGTTGATATTTTCGCGAAATCCCTAATAAATTTTCGGTAAAAACCGGCTAGCCGAAGAAAGCTTCGAACTTCGGTTGCATTTCTTGGTGTCTTCCAATCTTGCACTGCCACCACTTTTGCGGGGTCCACGGCCAACCCATCTTTGGACACTATATGCCCCAAAAATCTTACTTCTTTTCTCCAGAAGTGACACTTGGAGAATTTGGCTTTTAGTTGATGAGCTCGAAGAGTTTCCATGATTTCTTTCAGATGCTGAGCATGCTCTTCTTCTTTCTTTGAGAAGATTAAGATATCGTCTACGAAGACAACCACAAATTTATTGAGGAATTCTCTGAACACCCTGCTTATTAGGTCTACGAAATAAGTGGGTGCGTTTGTCAAGCCGAAAGGCATGAAAAGCCACTCAAAGAAACCGTCTAGGGTTCTGAACGTCGTTTTATCAATGCTATCTTCAGCTATTCTTAGCTGATGGAACCCAGTCGCCAGATCAAGCTGGGGGAAGACCGTCGCACCGACAAGCTGATCAAACAAATTGTCGATTCGGGGAAGAGGGTGCCTATTTTTCTTGGTTAATTTGTTTAACTCCCTATAGTCGACGCAAAGGCGAAGCGAACCGTCCGCTTTGGTTGCGAACACCACTGGAGCACCCCATTCTGAAATGCTCCGTCTAATGAACCCTTTTTCGAGAAGTTCTTTAACCTGCTTACTGAGATCCTTTCTGTCCCTTGGAGCCATGTGTCTGACAGATAAAGCTACAGGCTTTGCGTTATCTACAAGATATATGCGGAAGTCTATTTCCCGCCTCGGAGGTAAGCCTTTCACCTCCTCAAAGACATCCGGATATTCCCGGACTACTCTTACTGATTGCAAATTCTCATTGGAAGCATCAAGCGACTTTAGATAACTAAGCATAACAGCATTCAGGGGATTATAAGAATTTTCTAGAGTGTTACCAAGCCGAGTTAAGAGTCTAACTACTCTTTTCTCACAATCAAGAATGGAACTATTACTGGATAACCAGTCCATGCCTAAGATCACACCATATCCCGAGAAGCCTAAGACAAAGGCATTACAACTAAACTCAACGCTGAGAATAGAGATTTTCAAACCCAAACAAACCATTGACAAGTAAGCGGAGCCCCCAATTGGATTTGAAACTACTAAGGGATCTTCTACCATACTAGTGTCTAGATGCAGAGATTCTACTAAGGCAGATGAAATAAAAGAGTGTGATGCGCCAGAGTCAAAAAGTGTACGAACTGGATGATCATAAAGATAGACTACACTTTCTACAGAAATATTACTACCTCGTTACTGCTGAGGTGCTACTAGCGCATGAACCTGACCCCCTGAAGTGGATCCTGCTTTCTGTCCCTGCCCTTTCTTCTTTGGGCAGTCCTTAGCTTGGTGCCCAGTCTCTCCACAATGAAAGCAACCACCCATCTTCGCCTTCCTTTTTTGGCAGTCTTTTGATATATGGCCCACAATGCCACAGAAATTGCACCTTCTCTTCTCACAGGGCTTATTGTTCTTCCCTCCTTTCTTGAAGTCAGTTTTCTTTGCTTGTAGACCTTCTTTCTTCTCTTCCACCTTAGTTTCTTTCTTGCCGTGGTCTTCCTCGTGTAGCAACGCCATGTCCACCAAGCTTTCAAAAGTCGCACCTGTGGATACATGGGTCATGGCAAGGCTGTGTAGAGGCTCATTCAAACCCTTGACGAAGCGAAGTGCCTTCTTGCGTTGGGTGTTTACTAAGTCTAACCCAAATCTGGCCAGCTGATTAAACTGATTAACATATTCCCTGATCGTCATGCTCCCCTGTTTCAGAGTTAGGAACTTCTCCATTTGCAGGCTTCTTTCAGCTTGGGAGATAAATTTCATTTCAAACCTTGTCCTGAAATCTTCCCATGTTTCCACCGCCCTCTGAGCATTGGTAACTTCCCACCAATAGGAAGCTTCATCCTTAAGCAACCATACCGCTAGTTGTATCTTTTGCCTGTCATCAACCCCGAAGATGACAAACAGATCCTCGGTCTCCTTTAGCCAGTTTCTTGCCCCTACAATTATGTCCCATAAAAGTCTTTTCCATCCATTGACTTAAAGTCTCTACATGTTTTTGCGAAGGCATTTCCAGAGGAGGTGGAGGAGGAGGAACCGCGACCACTAGAGGAGGGATGTCTGCTGGGCCCGCGCCATTGGCCCTTGCTTCTAAGTACCTCCTAAACCAGCCGGGAATCGGCACTCCTTCCGGGAGGTTAAGGTCTCCAGACATGCTGAAACAAAAAGAAAAAATTCAAAACGAAGGATAGAGAGAGATAGATGGGGCACATGGCTTTGGGGGATTTTGTCTTTTATAAATATAACACTTTTTTTTGAAAAATGCTTCTTTAAACTTTCTTTTTGAAAACGATTTCAAAAACTTTTATCTTATCTGGTAAACCTATGCTCTAATACCAAGTGAAACACCCCACCTCCGTTAAGGTCACTCAAAAAGGGAATGCCTTAATTTTGGTGGAGGTTTATAAGTAAAAGCCACAGATAAACTCAAGACAGATATAAATACACATATTTTAAATAGCGGAAACCAAATAGACTTTTTATTTCATCAATACGTGTTCAAAACATAACATTCCATAATTGTCTCAAAATACTTCCATCATTACAACCTCATAAGTGTCTTGATTATTAAAGAGGCATAAAACATAAATAAAGTGACAAAAATCCCCAAAGTGATATCCAAAGCCATAATCCGAGCAAAAGAGATCCAAATCATACATCTACGTTCTTGGAGCTTGTAAAAAGCCTGACTGAGTTGAGCTGTTTCCTCCCTATGGACCTTGGGAGGGGGGGAACGAAAGAAAAGAAGACAAAAAGAAATTAGGGTCAGACATAAAGCCTGAGTAAATCTAGTAACTCTTCAGTATGTGAATAAGAAAAGGGCATGATAGATATATACTGAAAATAGGAAAGTGTCACAAGCTAAGGGAGTGTCGAATGTACTATCGCACCCATATTATATCTCTACATCTACTTGAGTTTACTCTAACTGGCACCCCATGGTGAGGGTGAAGTGATCCCCATCTTTATTTAAAGATCGGCTCCTATTCGCATTAACATGTGTCATACGGCCCCCAAGATTTGTAGATACCTATGCTGGTCCCACCATGGGGTGTATCAAGACCCATGGTGGCGGCCCCGACACAAATTCTAGAAGGCATAGGTTATACTATTGGTGTCCCTAGTGCTCTGGTTGTCTGCTCTGGAGTGTGTGCACGCCCGCACCCCGTTAGACCTGCAATGTGCACCCACCGCCGTTTTTTGACCGCTTACAATCAGCCCAGTAATCGTGCCCCACCCTGCCTAGTTTCAGGGTACCGTTGATACCTAACTTGGGTTACTGCTGAAACGGGTCCCTCATTACCAGGAGTTTCTAGTCAAACACGTTAAGTGGTTAAGTGTCTGTATTTACCTAACCCCACCCATCAATGTTGAATTTGGTTAAGTGTTATAGTTGACTTAACCCTACCATCTGTCCTTAGCCTCTTAGGAACACCTGACCACTCACATTAGACAGGTATTGCTACGGTTACTGGATATGCCGGTCGGTTCTGGGCAGGTTTACACCGTAGTTCAGTCTAACCTCGGGTCATTATTGGGCCCAATGCTTAACCACCCATATTGGATATGTATTGTTGTGACTGCTGGACAGCCGAGCGGTTCCGGGCAGGTTTACATCACAACTCAATCCAACCTCGGGTTAAGCATATCGTGTTTTCTAAATTTACATATTTTATTATTTCTCAATTATATATGTAAATGTCATGTCTTTTATTTTTGGGTATAACAATTCATACCGCTTTAAATGTCATTGTCGTTGGCATGTGCCAAACGTGCCAACATGTGTTTTCAATGTTTTACACCCAACGTTATTATCCCCGTTTATACTTTCGCAACGTTATAACAAATGTTGGGCTCGACACAATTCGGCCCAACTTTATAAACGTGAGAAAAAGGGGAAAATCAATAACATGTAATATATACAGGTGTGTGGCGCATGAACTTGCAATTTAGAGATTCAACTAACATATAATATGAGTCATGTGAACTTGCATTCAAATCAATGTATAACTAAGTAGGTGACATATGAAATGGCATAGTTTAGGCTTACACAAACTTGTGTTTAAACATGTTTAACTTGGCATAATGTCAATCACAAAACTAGCATGATGTATATTCACCAAAAGGTCCAATTATAACATTTAATCACATAGCCTATTTCAACATGAACTTGCATAATTTTTGAAACCCAAATGATACTTAACATAGATCCAATCACACTTGCCAATAAACATGAACTTGCATAGTTTATGAAACACAAACGATACTTAACATAGATCCAATTATACTTGCAAATAAACATGGAAGTGATATCATAGGTTTTGGGTCATGTAGGCATAAAAGGTTTCAAGTCTAAATCATGTTTACGTAAGCCTTAGTTTAGGCTTAATGAATGTATAAGGTCCATGTCATAGGTATAAACAACAAGGGATCAATTTCTAGTTTTTGCCACAAACTTACAAGTGCCATTGTTTTCATATACAATTGTTCAATAGGCTTGCAGCAACCAATTTATGCCACAAACATCAATACACTAGTCATGATAGAACCATCACAATACATAGAATTTATACAATACAATAACACAATTCTATTTTCTTTTACATCGAATCACATCACAATTCTTGTTCATATTCTGAAAGGTCACTCTACTTACAACGAATGCAGAATCCTGAATTCTGGATTCTGAATTCTGAAATTGAGATGTGCTCCTTTGGGTAGACTAACGTTGCGTTGATAAATTTGATTTAAACTTTAATCTTCTTCTTAGGTTGATTCGTCTCTAGGCTTTTCTCTTGACGGCTATGTTCAATTCCTCCCTAGCAGCATGACGACTCCTTTCTCGTTTTTTGTGTGAATTTTCAGTTGAGACTTAGGGTGTATTTATAGATTTTTAAGTTGTTTTGAGCCGTCAGATGAAGACAAGAGGAATCTAGACCATTCAGAGTTCAAAGAGCCAATCAAGAGGTGACACGTCAGTCCTAGTGACACACAGAGCCACTGAAATTCGAGCTAGAGCCATACCTGGCCAGCCAGGTCGACCAGGCAGGTCGACACCCAGGTCGACACCATGGTCGACCTGGGGAGGACCAGGTCGACACCATGGTCGACCCTATGGTCGAACTGGTCTCTGGGCGGGAATTTTCCCGCCCAGCCCAGTTTGAACCTTAAATTCGAATTTTGAAATTTAAACTAAGCTGTTTGAATTTAAATTTGATTCTGAAACTTCCGAAGGCCATAACTCCATCATACGGAGTTCGATTCGCGTAAACTCGGACTCTATCTCAAGCAGAATTCCGAGGCGAACGCAATGGCGTAACCCATTTCCCTTAATTCTTTCATTTAGAATTAATTATACTTTAATTTGTGAAGCTTAGCGTTATAGAATTCACTGGGTGTTACATTATCCAATGATAATTTTTCCCACTTTATTTATAAACACTGTTTATAATTTCATTTCAATTATCTGATTATCCAATGAAAATCAATCTATTTTATTTATAACAACCATTTGTAAATTCACTTCAATTTCTTGTATTATTTAATTTATAAACATCGTTTATAAAATCAATACTTGTTTTTCATTTATTTTCAAAACAAGTAAATATTTTTAGCCCATTCTAAATTCAAATTCTATTTTTAGAAAATAGAATTTTCCTTTTTAAATCTCACAATCTATTTCACGATATTTTTATAAATCAATACTTAGGCCCAGTGATATTTAAACACCAAACAACCAATTATTTATTTCAGGTTTTCTAACACATCATATATGACAGTATATATGCAAACAAGTAAACAAACAGATAATATATTTTTGAGGAATCCAGTCGGATTCCTCCAACCTGTTTTCCTGCGTCCAAATATATTAGTTAACATAAATAATACCCATCCTGCTTCGAGGCAGGACATCGCGGTATGAAGGTCATCCACTAATATATATTTGTGGGGCGCATAGGGAAATCATCCGCTATGAAACTACGGGCATCCGCTAATGAGACCGCGGGAACAATCCAATCATCAACCCAATATATATATATATAGTAGTCAAGCCTAAATAACTAATATATTTAAAACAACCAGAAAGCATTCAAACAAGCAACAAACAATTATTTTTAACGAATAAAAATAATTCTAAGTAAAAGGTGAGTGAGATTTACTCACCAGGGTTTTTAGTTTGCATTTCGTTTTGATTCCAAATTGATACTCCTTTGCATTGGTTCCAATTGTTTTCTTGATAAAATTCCAGATTGTAAATTTCAACGCTTTACCCAATTTCATCTTGTTCGTGAATTTCGGACCTCGCATAAATTCATTTCCGGCTTATATAAGTTAACCATTTTAAATGTTAAACTAAATATAACTAAGTAGTAGATTAAACATAGTCTCACCTTCACTACTCCCTTAACATCTTACACATCCACTGCAACATTCCATTGAGCACCTGCTGATCCTCACTGTTGTTTGCCACCTCGCTGTTTGGCTACAGGTTCACCTTCCATGATCGAACTGCCATATTTGTAACCCCTTTTCCCTTGCCAAACTCAGACAACATCCTTCCTTTCTTTAGATTTTCATGAATTTCCACATCTATGACACTGAAGAGCTTACTGTTTCAAATTCCACCCCTTTACATCGTGTATTCAACCCTCAGGTAAACCGCACAAGTCCAGAACCATATTTCTTTACTAGTGAACGCTTCAATCCCTTTTGTTGCAATAGCCTCCGTCCCTTCTACATTGACAAGTCAAACTCGCACGTTCTTCTAGTAACGCAATCTTCCCTTATCACGCGACTATAGGACTACCTTGAAGCATCTGACCATCGTCCTTGTTCCTACGACGCAAGCATCTCCGACGTGAAGTCCCCTCTAGTCTCCATCGCGGTTCCCAATTCCACTTCTTCTTTTTAACGCGATTCACAATCCAACACTGCCACCATCTAGACTTCGCACCCTTCATCATACCACGACGCTACTGTTAACTGCATCGCAATTTCCAGTTCGCCCCTCCTACATCGACCGCACCTTCACAGTGCTCAAAAACCTAAATCCCTTAATTTGAAATCGAGCGTCAGAACATCCTTCAAACTCGAACTGATTATCCGGATTTTATTTAAATCGATCCACGTTTCCTTGATCGAATTGTTGAATGTAGATGTTTTCCCCTTTTTTAACAGTGGTGTTTGATTTTTTTTAAGGATGATGAGAGGCAATTTTTATTATTGAACTGAGGCTTGTTTTCGGATTGAAACTAAAATAAAGATCGGCCATTTTATTTATGATTTCAGATTTTTGGTTTGTGGAAATAAAGGGAGGCACGGTGTTGCATTCCTTTGTGGAGGAGAAAGGGAACACGCTGATTTTATTTAGTGGTGAGTAAGGGAGGACGTGGTGTTCTCTTGTCCTTTCATTTAGGTTATATATATATATATATATATATATATGTATATTTATATACATATATTTTGATTTAACCGATATCATTAAATTCACAATACTCCGTGATCCCGAACTCCTCTCTGAATGTAGCGACCCGTTACTTCCCCGTTAAGGAAAGAGCGGATACTGTGAGGACAAGACAAAACAGAACGCAGACGGAAGAACATTTCATTGCTTATTACAACAATTCCATCAGAATACAAGAATATACAGAGTATAAATGAATAAATTACATTCGACAAATATCAGAGATTTAAATACAGTATTGCAGCGGAAAAATAATACAAAATACAACTGAAAGTAATACACGGATACAGAGCTTTCCGAGCATCGTTCCAGCTTTAAATCAGGATCCTGTGAATATAAATCTGCAAAACCAAAACTACTAGCTTCCCGTGTCAAAATAAGGGCACCCAGAGTTTAGGTTAAAACAATAAACTCCAGGTCAGTCATGTGACTGGTGTGAGAACTAAAATAATTATTTTAAAACTTTACTTTAAAAGAGAGTAATTCAAGGGACCACGCCGTATAACACGGAACGAGTTTCCTCCCAAGAATACCAGTGCATAGAATAAACAGCGCAATGCTTTTTCGAAAAATGAAGCTATTATAAGACCCAGGTACCATCACATAATGCAACACAAGCCGGAGGTTAGGGTTTTCCCTTATAATAGCCAAACATGCTTGGTACGTTTAAAACAAATCATTTGATACTATTATAAGTGTATAGTGTCAAAACATTTTCAATCATAAATATCAATCATAGACGGCATGGGTACCATATATCATGTCGCCATACTAGTTCTACAATTAAAACTGCAATACACGTATTGGAAATTGGATTTCCGTCATGAGTCAAGGCAAGGGGCAAGCTCCTCTCCGCTTCGAGACACTCTACCAAATGCCTCGGGACTACACACTCTGGGTAACCCCTGGGATCCTCCAAGACCGGTCCTCTCTTACGTTTGAGGATTAGTTATTCCTGAACACACGTTTCCCGGCCCTATAGGACCTATAATCGAGGCGCCTCGCATCCAAACCACAAAGGTGAAAAGTATATAAATGTCAGGGCTGGTAGGTCACTGACACCACCCATAGCTAGAAAGAAACGTCGTGCACTCCTTGGGTCCTCATCCCGTTTTTGACTCATACCGAGGTGTGAGGCTCGCGAATCCACGCTATATACAAAGCTGCCACGTAGGC
Organism: Allium sativum; assembly: GCA_030737875.1. Lineage (NCBI taxonomy): Eukaryota > Viridiplantae > Streptophyta > Magnoliopsida > Asparagales > Amaryllidaceae > Allium > Allium sativum. The sequence goes on along the minus strand of CM060918.1, from coordinate 777,492,156 downwards.
CGTGCTTTGATCATCAACCACAAGACTTTGCTTTTCAACAGAAGCCTTGATCCATGCAACTCAGTGTGCCACACAGGCAATTCATGCCATGCGATTGATATCTATCGTTATATAACCTCTAAGCTCGTACGTCTCAGAGAAGGGCGTTAAGCAAGAGAATAAATTCTCTGCAACCAAACAGATATATATTTAACAGAAATCAATCAACACAGAATAAAATCCAATGTCAGACTCACAATCCATTTACAAGTTCGTTCTGGGTCTGAACGAAACCGGAGGCACTTTCCTCGCATATCCATCGATCTCCAAGTACGTCTGGACGACCACCAACTGATTCCCTCATCTTGGGTGTACAGCCCAATCAAGATCATCAGTAATCACCCAAACGATGTGAAGACTTCCGATCTTCAACCACCGTCTTCATCTTCGACATATCGTCGAATCGGTTATTCAGAATGGGTGTAAACCCGGCCTTTCCGAACAATCCGCGTATATTAAAACGAATGTTACACAAACACAACATACGCCTCATTCCAATTTAGCAGCCACTAACCGTAAATCAACAAGAGAACAATTTCCTAAATATTAACCCCGAAGGTCGAAACCAACATCAGATCAATACCCAGGAAACCATTCTTCTTAGCTAACCTACAGCTAGTTTCTAAATTTCATATTCTCAAGGAAAGGTTCCCATTAATTTTATCCAAGATAAATTCTTTAAATTTATTCTTTGATCTTCCTTTGGATGTCATTTCAAACCAAATTATAGTTTTCCAAACTAGTCGGGATTAGCGAACCACACCGAAGTAATTATTTATTTTATTTCCCAATCCCAACCTATTCATCCCATGAAGCAAAACTGGTAATACTCCATATCTAACACCACGGTGTTATCGGTAAAATTAATTACCATTTCACGTTCAAATCTAATTAAAGATTTGACTATCGTTTGGAGCAAAACTGGTGATACTCCCTTCTCGCTCACTTTCCAAATTTGATAATTTAAATTATCAATTCACATTTCAATCTAATTGCAGATTCATTAAAACTCCTTTTACTGGGTTAAAGTACTAATGTCGTTTAGAACACAGTTCACGATAAACCCAAGTGACATTCTATTTATTATCGGGTTAAAGAACAAGTGTTATTTAAAACACCCTTCACGATAAACCCACTAATCAATTCTATTTAAAACCCGTTTCAAATCCAATCTATTTATTTAAAAATAAACGGGTTTAATTTTAGTTCAAAACTAGTTCATTTCGATAAAAATCTATTTTTATATTTTCAAATATGGAGTTTTTCATCCCAATTTTTCCCAAATCATTTCTTATGATTCTACACAAATTATTACTATTTTTAATAATTTTATCAAGGCCCGTACAGTCGATTTCCATCAACGGCCATCGAACTGCACTTACAGCGACCTTTTCCAAATTTGATTTGGACGTATCTCCAAATCCAACCATTAGATTTCAAATTTCTAATATTCGTTAGAAAGCACTTTTCGATACGAACCCAACGGTTCCGGTTTTAGGAGAATCCGACGGTCGGATCTCCCGTAATGTCCGTTCGAAATCAATAGTCGAAATTCACGAACTACCGCGGCGCGGCGCGTTCTATTCAGGCCATTATATCATATATATAATATATATTTCGTCGATTTCTATTTAAAACGAATTTTATAAATAGTTTTAAATTCGTTTCAAAAACATTTCAACTTCCATTTCCAATTCAAATCAAAATTGAATTTTTCCTTATAAATTCGTTTTAAAATTCATTTCAATTCAATTCAAATTCGTTATATATTCGATTCAATTCAAATTAGTTATATACTCGATTCAATTATTAAAACGAATATAATCAATATAAATATCGTTAGCATCAAAATAGCGCATCTCTAATCAACACGGCTTTATATATTTCAATAATTCCGTTATTCTATTCAACAAATGAATATTTATTCTATTCAATACGTGAATCTATATTTTTGTCAACACATGACTAATCTCACGAATGAGTACTGTCCACGTGTGACTATTTTTGTTATTCAATATATTTTATAAAAATTATGGTATCTATCGTTTGATTTAAATTAGACTCCAATCATAAATTAGTAAGAGAACGATTCCCTGAATATTAACCCCGAAGGCCGAAACCAACATCAGATCAATACCCAGGAAACCACTCATCTTATCTATTTTCCAATTAGTTTCTAATTTTATTTATGATAAAGATGTAAATTTTATTGTTAAAATATTTCGTTCAACACATGACTAATCTCAACGGATGAGTACTGTCAACACATGAACCTTTATTTTATAATGATAAAGATGTTAATTTTATTGTTAAAATATTTCATTCAACACATGACTAATCTCAACGGATGAGTACTGTCAACACATGAACCTTTATTTTATAATATAAAGATGTAAATTTTATTGTTAAAATATTACGTTCAACACATGACTAATCTCAACGGATGAGTACTGTCAACACATGAACCTTTATTTTATAATATTCTTTATCTTCTAAATTGGAATGAGACCCAATCAATTACCATATAAAGTTAATTATATGGATTCCATTCAACACATGTATATAATAGCAACGATACATAATCAACCATCATCCAAAGTGCACTACACTGTATAAGCATCAAATATAGATATCTAACGCTTATAACAGCCTGTCAATCAAACGATCAACATACAACTAATTATTGGGAATGGTGTATGCCGTATTTTATTCCAATACCCGTGTGGGGTTTCAAACAATCAAACACAGATTTTATTTGTGCAGTTGGGCGATGTGTAAAATTTATCGTCCCAATCAATGTCAATCAAATCAGTGTACATAAACAAACCATCCGGTTTGTAAATGAATATTTATTTATTCACATTCACGTTAAAAATTATATTTTTAACGATAAAATATTTTATTCAACCTATGAATATATTTTATTCAGTCCATTTATCAAATAAAATGATATCTTTATTTTTCTAACTTGTTTTAGAAAATTTCGGCGGCATAACGGCACGATACTAGAAACGGGACAAGGCCTAGCCTTATCCCCGGTCTAGTGAAGGCCCACGCCATTCACACATCAATCAAATCCATTCCATTTCACCAAACAATTCAATTCAAACCAAATAATCTAACCAACTACACAGCCAAACAAACAAGTCCATGGTCTGTGGACGATTGTATCGGGTGCTACTAAACACCGTCTGCATCCTAGTATATATATATAACTAGAAAAAGAAATTTGATTGAGAAGTTCTCACCAAAGCTATCCAAACTCCATGATGCTTCATTTAGAGAAATCTTTACCGTTCTTCCTTTTGTCACTTTCGTTGCCCGTATTCACTACATATATAAAAATCACATTTTTATATTCTCTATTATATAAAAATCATATTTTTAATTCGCTACTTCGTTATAAAAATTATATTTTTCTTTACAAACCGACATGGAAAAATCTAATTTTCTTCGCTACTTCTATAATGTAAAAATATAATTTGTTTCTACTACTTCAATAAGGTAAAAATAGAATTTTTATACAACGCTATTCGATATAAAAAGATTATATTTTTATCGAAGCTACTATACAAAAAAAAAGATTATATTTTTATTGAAGCTACTATACAAAAAAAAAAGATTATATTTATATAACACTAGGAATGTTTTCCTTTTAATGTTATATTTATAAAAATCACATTTTTATATTGCTATACTATATATAAAAATCATATCTTTACATTTACAACGCTGCTTCATAAAAAGATAACATTTTTAATGCCACGCTATATATATTTTAAAAAAAACTTTGCTTTTATATAATTTCAGTTTTATAACACAATAAAATATAAATAAATAAACTCAATTAACTAAAGTAAAAAAAAAGAAAACTCACTATTTTTATTGTAGAAGTCGAATTGTGGTTGCTTGAGCATCGTCCGAGGGGATTTCTGGTTCGCCATTGATTGGCGGAGGCGGTCAGAGAAGCGTCGTCGGTTTTGGTGGGGCCTGCATGGCATTTGACTGTGGTTTGCGGTCCACGGTGGTGCATCGATTTGGGGTGGCGCGCTGTGGCGGACGCGGGGTGGGATGGTGGCGGTGGGAACAAGGTGGGGGCACTGGCCATCAGTCGATTGGGTTTGGGGTGCGGTTTCTTCGATCGCAGGAGGAGGAAGGGGGGTGGGTTCGGAGGTGGCGCCCCACCTCTGAGGCGGCTGTGACGGCAAGGAATTTCGCTCGATCCTAATCAGTCGTTAAACCGATCTAGACCGTTCGAAACCCCTGATCGTTTGAGAACAGGACAAACCAGAACGCAGACGAAAGAACATTTCATTGTTATTACAACAATGCCATCAGAATACAAGAATATACAGAGTATAATTGAATAAATTACATTCGATAAATATCAGAGATTACAATAAATTACATAGCAGCGGAAAAATATACAAAGCACAACTGAAGGTGATATACGGATACAGAGCTTTCCGGATATCATTCCAGCTGTAAACCAGGATCATGTGAATATAAATCTGCAAAACCAAAACTACTAGCTGCCCGTGCGGAAATAAGGGCACCCAGAGTTTAGGTTAAAACAATAAACTCCAGGTCAGTCATGTGACTGGTGTGAGAACTAAAACAGTTATTAATATTGGTTTTAAACTTAGGTAAATCAAGGGACCACGCCGTATAACACGGAACGGGTTTCCTCCCAAGAATACCAGTGCATAGAACAAACAGCGCAATGCTAAATAAAGAAAAATGAAGTTGTTATAAGACCCAGGTCCCATCACACAATGCAACGCAAGCCGGAGGATAGGGTTTTACCTTATAACAGCCAAACATGCTTGGTACGTTTAAAACAAATCATTTGATACTATAATATGTGTATAGTGTCAAAACAGTTTCAATCATAAATATAAATCATAGACGGCATAACATCCCATGCTACTATGTCGCCATACTAGTTCTACAATTAAAGTCGCAATACACGTATTGGAAATTGGATTTCCGTCATAGCTGCCCATGCGGAAATAAGGGCACCCAGAGTTTAGGTTAAAACAATAAACTCCAGGTCAGTCATGTGACTGGTGTGAGAACTAAAACAGTTATTAATATTGGTTTTAAAGTTAGGTAAATCAAGGGACCACGCCGTATAACACAGAACGGGTTTCCTCCCAAGAATACCAGTGCATAGAACAAACAGCGCAATGCTAAATAAAGAAAAATGAAGTTGTTATAAGACCCAGGTCCCATCACACAATGCAACGCAAGCCGGAGGATAGGGTTTTACCTTATAACAGCCAAACATGCTTGGTACGTTTAAAACAAATCATTTGATACTATAATATGTGTATAGTGTCAAAACAGTTTCAATCATAAATATAAATCATAGACGGCATAACATCCCATGCTACTATGTCGCCATACTAGTTCTACAATTAAAGCCGCAATACACGTATTGGAAATTGGATTTCCGTCATGAATCGAGGCAAGGGGCAAGCTCCTCTCCGCGTTCGAGACACTCTAGCAAATGTCCCAGGGCTACGCACTTTGGGCAACCCCTGGATGCTTCAGGGCCGGTCCTCACTTACTTTAGAGGATTAGTTATTCCTGAACAAACGTTTCCCGGTCCTTACAGACCTAAAATCGAGGCGCCTCATCCAACAACCACAAAAATGAAAAGTATATAAATGTCAGGGCTGGTAAGTCACTGACACCACCAAAGCTAGAAAGAAACGTCGTGCTTTCCCTGCAGTCCGTATCCCGTTTTTGACTCATACCGAGGTGTGAGGCTCGCGAATTCAGGTTATACACAAAGCTGCCACGTAGGCCGTGCTTTGATCATCAACCACAAGACTCTGCTTTTCAACAAAAGCCTTGATCATTCCATCTTAGCGTGCCACACAGGCAATTCATGCCATGCGACTGATGTCCATCGATATACAACCTCTAAGCTCGTACGTCTCAGAGAAGGGCGTTAAGCAAAAGAATAAATTCTTTGCCGCCAAACAGATGTATATTTAATAGAAATCAATCAACACAGAATAAAATCCAATGTCAGACACACAATCCATTTACAAGTCCGTTCTGGGTCTGAATGAAACCGGAGGCACTTTCCTCGCATATCCATCCATCTCCAAGTACGTCTGGACGACCACCAACTATTTCCATCCTCTTGGGTGTACAGCCCAATCAGGATCGTCAGTAATTATCCAAACGATGTGAAGACTTCCGGTCTTCAACCACCGTCTTCATCTTCGACTTATCGTCGAATCGGTTATTCAGAATGGGTACAAACCCGACCTTTCCGAACAACCCGCGTATATTAAAAACAAATGTTACACAAACACAACATACGCCTCATTCCAATTCAGAATATTCTTTTATTCACAAAATCACATTTTTAGGGAAAGGTTCCCATTAATTTTATCCAAGATAAATTCTTTCAAATTTATCCTTTAATCCTCCTTTGGATGTCATTTCAAACCAAATTATGGTTTTTCAAACTAGTCGAGATTAGCGAACCACACCGAAGTAATTATTTATTTTATTTCCCAATCCCAACCTATTCATCCCATGAAGCAAAACTGGTGATACTCCATATCTAACACCATGGTGTTATCGGTAAAATTAATTACCATTTCACGTTCAAATCTAATTAAAGATTTAACTATCGCTTTGGAGCAAAACTGGTGATACTCCATTCTCGCTTATTTTCCAAATTTGATAATTTAGATTACAAATTTACATTTCAACCTAATTACGGATTCGTTAAAACTCCCTTTATTGGGTTAAAGAACTAATGTCATTTAAAACACAGTTCACGACAAACCCAAATCACATTCTATTTATCATCGGGTTAAAGAACCAGTGTTGTTTTAAAACACAGTTCACGATAAACCCACAAATCAATTCTAGTTCAATTCAAATCAAATATATTAGGAATTCCGATTATTTAAAACCCCTTTTTAAATCTAATTTATTTATTTAAAAATAAAAAATCAGGTTTTAAATTGAGTTCAAACTAGTTTATTTCGATAAAAATCTATTTTTATCTTTTCAAATATGGAGTTTTTCATCCCAAATTTTCCCAAATCATTTCTTCTGATTTTACACAAATTATTGATATTTTTAATAATTTTATCAAGGCCCGTACAGTCGATTTCCATCAACGGCCATCGAACTGCACTTACAGCGACCTTTTCCGAATTTGATTTGGACGTATCTCCAAATCCAACCGTTAGATTTTGAATTTCTAATATTCGTTAGAAAGCTCTTTTCGATACGAACCCAACGGTTCCGGTTTTTGGAGAATCCGACGGTCGGATCTCCCGTAATGTTCGTTTGAAATAAATGGTCGAAATTCACGAACTGCCACGGCGCGTCGCGTTCTATTCAGGCCATTATATAATATATATATATATAATATATATATAATATATATTTCGTCGATTTCTATTTAAAACGAATTTTATAAATAGTTTTAAATTCGTTTCAAAAACAATTTCAACTTCCATTTCAATTCAAATCAAAACTGAATTTCTCTTTATAAATTCGTTTTAAAATTCATTTCTATTCAATTCAAATTTCAATTCAATTTGAATTCATTTCAATTCGCTTTCAATTCAATTAGAATTCTTTTTCAATTCAATTCATTTCGAAATCGTTTTATATTCAATTCATTTCGAAATTGTTTTATATTTAATTCATTTCGAAATCGTTTCCAATTCATTTCATTTCGAAATCGTTTTCAATTCATTTCATTTCAAAATCGTTTTCAATTCATTTCATTTCGAAATCGTTTTCAATTCATTTCATTTCAAAATCATTTTCATTTCATTTCATTTCGAAATCGTTTTCATTTCATTTCATTTCGAAATCGTTTTCAATTCAATTCATTTCAAAATCAATAAAATCGATATAAATATCGTTCACGTCAAAATGGCGTCAATCTAATCAACACGGCTTCATATATTTCTATTTTCGAATATTCTATTTCAAATATTCCTTTTTCAAATATTTCGATTTCAAATATCTCGTTCAACACATGACTAATCTCAACGGATGAGTAGAGTCAACACATGAACCTTTATTTTATATTGATAAAGATGTAAATTTTATTATTAAAATATTTCGTTCAACACATGACTAATCTCAACGGATGAGTAGAGTCAACACATGAACCTTTATTTTATATTATTCTTTATTTTCTAAACTGGAATGAGGCCCAATCCATCACCATATAATGTTAATTATATGGATTTTCATACATCACACGTATATAATAGCATTGAAAAATAATCAACCATCAACCAAAGTGCACTACACTATATAAGCATCAAATATAGATATCTAACGCTTACAACAACCTATCAATCAATCGATCGACATGTTTAATCAATCAGGATGAGTGAACTTCAAATTTCATCCCAACACCCGTGTGGGGTTTCAAATCAACAAACACGGATTTTATTTGTGCAGTTGGGCGATGTGTAAAATTTATCGTCCCAATCAATGTCATTCAAATAGGTGTACATAAACAAACCGTCCGGTTTGTAAATGAATATTTATTTATTCACATTCACGTTAAAAATTATATTTTTAACGATAAAACATTTTATTTCAACATATGAATTTCTATTCAGTTCATTCTTTAAATAAAATGATATTTTTATATTGTCTAACATATTTTAGAAAATTTCGGCGGCATAATGGCACGATACTAGAAACGGGACGAGGCCTAGCCTTATCCCCGGTCTAGTGAAGGCCCACGCCATTCACACATCAATCAATCCATTCCATTTCACCAAACAATTCAAATTTCAATCAAATAATCTAACTAATTTTTGCAATCAAACAAACAAGTCCATGGTCTGTGGACAATTGTGTCGGGTGCTACTAAGCACCGTCTGCATCCTAGTATATATATATATATCTAGAAAATGAAATTGAAGAGTGAGGAATTCTCACCAATAGCTATCCTAACTCCACGACACTTCTTTTATAGAATCCTTCGTCGTTATCGCATCTTTGTCATCTTCGTCGTCCGTAGCCACTACATATGTAAAAATCGAATTTTTACTTCGTTATTCAATATATAAAAATCGAATTTTTACTATGCTATTCAATATATAAAAATAGAATTTTACTATGCTATTCAATATATAAAAATCGAATTTTACTATGCTATTCAATATATAAAAATCGAATTTTTACTATGCTATTCAATATATAAAAATTGAATTTTACTATGTTATTCAATATATAAAAATCGAATTTTTACTTCGCTATTCAATATATAAAAATCGAATTTTTACTTCGCTATTCAATATATAAAAATCGAATTTTTACTTCGCTATTCAATATATAAAAATCGAATTTTTACTACCTACTCATGATAAAAATAAAGTTCATATTTTTATTTCACTTCATATACTGTAAAGATTATATTTTATTTTGCTTCACATATAAAGATGATATTTTTAACCTTTCCTATCATGAAGATTCAAACTTTTCTATACTAAAGGTTCAAACTTTATGATAAAAAATCAAATCCTTTAAACCAATAAAGATCCTATTTTTATAATATTTCTCATATAATAAAAATCATATTTTCCATAACTTTGAAATCTTATTTATCATAGCTTAGAAATCTAGTTTTTCTAATCAAAAATTCGTATTCTTTCTAATGATAAAAAAAAATCAATTCCTTTGCTAATTAAAAATCAAATCTTTTCAAAGTTTAAAAATCGAATCTTTTCACTTTCAAATATCTAATTTTTCCATACAAAGATTGTATTTTTATTTAGTAAAAATAATATCTTTCATGACATAAAAATTCGACCTTTTCATATTTATAAATCTAATATTTCACATATTAAAGATCTAACTTTTTACGTATTAAAAATCTAATCTTTTTCTCACTTCCTACCCTAAAGATTGTACTTTTACTTTGCTCTTCATACACTAAAAATTATATTTTTAACTTAGCTAAAAATCATATCTTTAAACAAATAAAAATCTAAACTTTTTGTTAAATAAAAAAAATCAGTTTTTAAGGTAATTAAACTAAATTAAATAACATAAAGGACTCACACTTACATATTGAAGAGGGAGGAGGGTTGCTAGGTTTGTCGGAGGGGAGCTGGGCTTCCAGTGGGGGCGGAGGGCTGCTAGTCGGGTTGTGGCTGCGTAGGGGGGGGGGGGCAAGGCGCTGGAGGTGGTGGCCTTCTTCGATTTGGGGGATTAGGGTTTAAGGGGGGTGTGCGGTATTCGAACGAAGGAGGGGGGCTTGCTCGCCTGATCGGAGGTGGAGGCGGCTAGTCGGAGGCTGGATGGCGCGAGCGTGGCGGTGGCGTGATAGGAAACGCGACGGCGGGGTTTTCTTTTTTTTCTTCTTTTTTTCTGTAGAATGAAATTCGAACGGAGGGGGGGGGGGCAGAAATTATAGAAGGAGAGGGGATATTTTTTATTTATTTAATTAATTATTTAATTCAAAAAGTTGACTTTTACATACGACCTCGAAACGAGGCCCACTGCCTGTCGTCCATAGCGTTTCACCCCCATTCCGAACACAATGGGATATGTATCGTAGGTTGATTCGAACGTTACGATCAGTTTCCGTTGAATTTACATTTAAATCGCTATATTGAATTTGAACGCGCATTTCAATTTACCGAGGTCACATACTAACTAGAAAAATTCTCGAAAAATATTTTCTAGCTTCGTATTGACGATACGGTCCTAACAAAACTAGTTTCGTCGAATTCTGAGACCGTTAGAAAAATGGCCATTTTCCAGTCGATTAAAATCAACTGAAACTGGTCAAATGCGTTTTCCTTTGCAACGCTCACATATTGATTCGAAAAATTATGAAATTTGGAATCTAGCAATAATTTGACATCACGAACCCAACAAAAGTGGTTTCGTCGAAATCCGAGGTCATTTGCAAAATTCCCATTTTTAAGGGCCTGAATTCCATAGCGACTATTCAGAATTTTCAACTGGACATATCTTTTGATTCCCATTATGAAATCTCGATTTTTCGGATTCGTTGGAAAGATATCATCAATTAGATCCTAATGTTTTTGGTTTCACTAAAATCCGGATAGTTTTGCACCCGGTACATTCAATTGAAGTTTGAAATCGAATTATCGAACTACCGCGCCATTTTCAATTCTATTTATAATTATATATAAATATTTATATTCTAACGACGGCGTATATAATATATACGTTCAAATTATATTCAAAATAAATTTCTCGCTGATATTATTTAAAATAATCTATTTTAAATATTCAAAATTCGCTAAAATTGCCAATATAAAAATTTTAAACTAGCCCAGATTTTCCGGGTTATTACAGCGGCGGCGATCGATCGGGGGGGGGGGGTGAAGTGGAAGCGGCGGTTCCCCCCCCCCCCCCCCCCGGTCGCCCTTCGTTTGTGTTTTTTTTTGTTCTGAAATGAATTTCAACAGGGGGGCCAGAGAGAGATAAAGGAGAGGAGAGAGGAAGAGTTTTTATTATTTTATTTAATTCAAAAAGTTGACTTTTACAAACGACCTCTAAACGAGGCCCACCGCCTGTCGTCCATAGCTAATTACATCCATTCCGAACACAATGGGATATGTATCGCAAGCTGATTTGATCGTTTCGATCAGTTTTCGTCAAAATCAACATATAACTCTATATATTGAATTTGAACGCGCATTTCAATTTTCCGGGGTCACATACTAACTCGAAAAATTCCAGAAAAATATTTTCTAGCTTCGTATTGACGATACGATCCTAACAAAACTAGTTTCGTCGAATTCCGAGACCGTTGGAAAAATGGTCATTTTCCCGTCGATTAAAATCAACTCAAACAGGTCAAACGCGCTTTCCTTTGCCACGCTCACATATTGTTCGAAAAATTATGAAATTCGGAATCAAGCAATAATTTGACATCACGGATCCAACAAAAGTGGTTTCATCGAAATCCGAGGTTGTTTGAAAATTCCCATTTTTACGGGTCTGAATTCCATAGCGATTATTCAGAATTTTCAACTGGACATATCTTTTGATTCCCGCTATGAAATCTCGATTTTTCGGATTCGTTGGAAAGGTATTATCAATTAGATCCTATTATTTTTGGTTTCACTAAAATCCGGTTCATTTTGCACTCGGTACATTCAATTGAAGTTTGAAATCGAATTATCGAACTACCGCGCCATCTTCAATTCTATTTATAATTATATATAAATATTTATGTTCTAACGACGACGCGTATAAATATATTCGTTCGAATTATATTCAAAATAAATTTTCGTCGATATTATTTAAAATAATCTATTTTAAATGTTCAATATTCGCTAAAATTGCAAAAATAAAAATTTTAAACTGGCTCAGATTTTCGGGTTGTTACAATCTCCCCCACTTAAAACTTTTCGTCCCCAAAAAGGAACGAAGTCGAAAGTGGTTTGATTAATTAACTCTACGTTCGATCTGGCTTCCATTCTCCAACTTTTCAGTTTCTGAGAATTTTAAAATTTTCAAAAATTTGGCTAACACCCTAAATTTTCGAAATATTTCGCCATAACCTCCCCTGCACCGAGAGCCACGGGAAAATCCCGAAATTGCCATACAGGCCTTCTGATCTCAAAAAGAAAAAAAAACCAAGCGGCTAGCCAATAGGCTCATAAAATCATCATCACCCAAACAAAACAGTAAATTATAGTAAATATGTACCTATTTGTCGGGCAAACAAATTTTATTCTTCGGCTCTAGCCTCCTTGCTATGGCCTGTTCAATGATATACATGTATATGCAAGCAATGCGACCAAATTTCAATATAATTCAATATGTGATTCAATTAGGCTAAATGGTTCAAAATTATCAAACAAATAAACAAACAACACAAACATCAATCAATTAGTGAATTAACGTTTCAAATTCATAATTTTGATACATATACTGAAAATCTTGTTTTTGATGCCAATTCACAACAATAAATCTAGCTATATAAGTTTTTGGTTCTCACACCAGTCTGATGGAAATATATAGATATCACACCTTCGAAACACAAACATAAATACTGATGATGCACGTGCTATCATCAGTACCATCTCCGGGCGACTAGAGTGTGATTCTATATCTATCTAATATATTAAAACTTCAAATATACGTTCGTGACGCGTATATGCAAAATCTTTATATATTCGATTGTCCAAATTCAATATAAATAAATATTCAAATACGTCTAAAGCGATTTAAACTTTCGAAACAAATTTATTTTCATTTGAAAAATATACTCTTCACACTCGTTCTAGGATACTACTAATCCTATCTCTAACGAGTCATTCTAATTGGATGTTACTAATCCAATATCTGATGAATTCTTTCGTATGGTTCTAATGTGTCTTATTCTCGAGCTCTGTAAACCAAAGCTCTGATACCAACTGTAGCGACCCGTTACTTCCCCGTTAAGGAAAGAGCGGATACTGTGAGGACAAGACAAAACAGAACACAGACGGAAGAACATTTCATTGCTTATTACAACAATTCCATCAGAATACAAGAATATACAGAGTATAAATGAATAAATTACATTCGACAAATATCAGAGATTTAAATACAGTATTGCAGCGGAAAAATAATACAAAACACAACTGAAAGTAATACACGGATACAGAGCTTTCCGAGCATCGTTCCAGCTGTAAATCAGGATCATGTGAATATAAATCTGCAAAACCAAAACTACTAGCTGCCCTTGTCAAAATAAGGGCACCCACAGTTTAGGTTAAAACAATAAACTCCACGTCAATCATGTGACTGGTGTGAGAACTAAAATAATTATTTTAAAACTTTTCTTTAAAAGAGAGTAATTCAAGGGACGACGCCGTATAACACGGAACGGGTTTCCTCCCAAGAATACCAGTGCATAGAATAAACAGCGCAATGCTTTTTCGAAAAATGAAGCTATTATAAGACCCAGGTCCCATCACACAATGCAACGCAAGCCGGAGGATAGGGTTTTCCCTTATAATAGCCAAACATGCTTGGTACGTTTAAAACAAATCATTTGATACTATTATAAGTGTATAGTGTCAAAACATTTTCAATCATAAATATCAATCATAGACGACATGGGTACCATATATCATGTCGCCATACTAGTTCTACAATTAAAACCGCAATACACGTATTGGAAATTGGATTTCCGTCATGAGTCAAGGTAAGGGGCAAGCTCCTCTCCGCTTCGAGACACTCTAGCAAATGCCTCGGGACTACACACTCTGGGTAACCCCTGGGATCCTCCAAGACCGGTCCTCTCTTACGTTTGAGGATTAGTTATTCCTGAACACACGTTTCCCGGCCCTATAGGACCTATAATCGAGGCGCCTCGCATCCAAACCACAAAGGTGAAAAGTATATAAATGTCAGGGCTGGTAGGTCACTGACACCACCCATAGCTAGAAAGAAATGTCGTGCACTCCTTGGGTCCTCATCCCGTTTTTGACTCATACCGAGGTGTGAGGCTCGCGAATCCATGCTATACACAAAGCTGCCACGTAGGCCGTGCTTTGATCATCAACCACAAGACTTTGCTTTTCAACAGAAGCCTTGATCCATGCAACTCAGTGTGCCACACAGGCAATTCATGCCATGCGATTGATATCTATCGATATGTAACCTATAAGCTCGTACGTCTCAGAGAAGGGCGTTAAGTAAGAGAATAAATTCTCTGCCGCCAAACAGATATATATTTAACAGAAATCAATCAACACAGAATAAAATCCAATGTCAGACACACAATCCATTTACAAGTTCGTTCTGGGTCTGAACGAAACCGGAGGCACTTTCCTCGCATATCCATCGATCTCCAAGTACGTCTGGACGACCACCAACTGATTCCCTCATCTTGGGTGTACAGCCCAATCAAGATCATCAGTAATCACCCAAACGATGTGAAGACTTCCGATCTTCAACCACCGTCTTCATCTTCGACATATCGTCGAATCGGTTATTCAAAATGGGTGTAAACCCGGCCTTTCCGAACAATCCGCGTATATTAAAACGAATGTTACACAAACACAACATACGCCTCATTCCAATTTAGCAGCCACTAACTGTAAATCAACAAGAGAACAATTTCCCAAATATTAACCCCGAAGGTCGAAACCAACATCAGATCAATACCCAGGAAACCATTCTTCTTAGCTAACCTACAGCTAGTTTCTAAATTTCATATTCTCAGGGAAAGGTTCCCATTAATTTTATCCAAGATAAATTCTTTAAATTTATTCTTTGATCTTCCTTTGGATGTCATTTCAAACCAAATTATAGTTTTCCAAACTAGTCGGGATTAGCGAACCACATCGAAGTAATTATTTATTTTATTTCCCAATCCCAACCTATTCATCCCATGAAGCAAAACTGGTAATACTCCATATCTAACACCACGGTGTTATCGTTAAAATTAATTATCATTTCACGTTCAAATCTAATTAAAGATTTGACTATCGTTTGGAGAAAAACTGGTGATACTCCCTTCTCTCTCACTTTCCAAATTTGATAATTTAAATTATCAACTCACATTTCAATCTAATTGCAGATTCATTAAAACTCCTTTTATTGGGTTAAAGAACTAATGTCGTTTAGAACACAGTTCACGATAAACCCAAGTGACATTCTATTTATTATCGGGTTAAAGAACAAGTGTTATTTAAAACACCCTTCACGATAAACCCACTAATCAATTCTATTTAAAACCCGTTTGAAATCCAATCTATTTATTTAAAAATAAACGGGTTTAATTATAGTTCAAAACTAGTTCATTTCGATAAAAATCTATTTTTATATTTTCAAATATGGAGTTTTTCATCCCAATTTTTCCCAAATCATTTCTTATGATTCTACACAAATTATTACTATTTTTAATAATTTTATCAAGGCCCGTACAGTCGATTTCCATCAACGGCCATCGAACTGCACTTACAGCGACCTTTTCCAAATTTGATTTGGACGTATCTCCAAATCCAACCATTAGATTTCAAATTTCTAATATTCGTTAGAAAGCACTTTTCGATACGAACCCAACGGTTCCGATTTGAGGAGAATCCGACGGTCGGATCTCCCGTAATGTCCGTTCGAAATCAATGGTCGAAATTCACGAACTACCGCGGCGCAGCATGTTCTATTCAGGCCGTTATATTATATGTATAATATATATTTCGTCGATTTCTATTTAAAACGAATTTTATAAATAGTTTTAAATTCGTTTCAAAAACATTTCGACTTCCATTTCCAATTCAAATCAAAATTGAATTTTTCCTTATAAATTCGTTTTAAAATTCATTTCAATTCAATTCAAATTCGTTATATATTCGATTCAATTCAAATTAGTTATATACTCGATTCAATTATAAAAACGAATATAATCGATATAAATATCGTTAGCATCAAAATAGCGCATCTCTAATCAACACGGCTTTATATATTTCAATAATTCCGTTATTCTATTCAACAAATGAATATTTATTCTATTCAATACGTGAATCTATATTTTTGTCCACACATGACTAATCTCACGAATGAGTACTGTCCACGTGTGACTATTTTTGTTATTCAATATATTTTATAAAAATTATGGTATCTATCGTTTGATTTAAATTAGACTCCAGTCGTAAATTAGTAAGAGAACGATTCCCTGAATATTAACCCCGAAGGCCGAAATCAATACCCAGGAAACCACTCATCTTATCTATTTTCCAATTAGTTTCTATTTTTATTTATGATAAAGATGTAAATTTTATTGTTAAAATATTTCGTTCAACACATGACTAATCTCAACGGATGAGTACTGTCAACACATGAACCTTTATTTTATAATGATAAAGATGTTAATTTTATTGTTAAAATATTTCATTCAACACATTGAAAAGGTCGGATGTGTGTACGCGACTTGTGCAGGATCTATAATATGGCTATGCGGAATATGATAACAATATATATATGCAGTAAAGTAAAGTAAAGTAGAGTAACGACACCAGGATTTTTATACTGGTTCGGACCTCCAGTCCTACGTCCAGTCCCGAAGCTCCTCTTCGGCTTTTCACTAAACAATACCCTCGCTTCACCCGGAGGAACAGGTTCACAACTACTTGATTTACGGGCTACAAGTTTACCCACTTGATTTCACGGGCTACAAGCTTACCCACTTGATTTCACGGGCCACAAGCTTACCCACTTGATTTCACGGGCTACAAGCTTACCCACTTGATTTCACGGGCTACAAGCTTACCCACTTGATTTCACGGGCTACAAGCTTACCCACTTGATTTCACGGGCTACAAGCTTACCCACTTGATTTCACGGGCTACAAGCTTACCCACACAGGACAATTACAAGAGTTTGACTTCTAACTGTGTTCTTCTTTCAACACTGATTAGCCAACGATTGAGTACACCCTTCCTATAATCTTATCCTCAAATGAAATTTGATGTTTAGAAAGATTAGGAAGTATAATATCGAATTGAATCACAAGTGTATGAAATATGCTTGGAGATTCAACCGATAAAATGAATGCTTTTTGAGTGCTTTTTGAACGAGAAGAATATTGCAAGATAGATCAGAAAATAGAGAGAAATTTCGGTGATTTGGATGATTGTAAAATCATGTATTTATAGAGATCGAGAGGTTGCAAATGTTGGTGAAAAGATGCATCTAAAAGGAGTGATTATTCATGAAGAAAAATGGATGCAACCCTTGAAGAAGGAAGATGACTTTTCAATATAACGGTCAAAATTCAAAAACCTGTTGACCTATAGAATTTTATAGGTCGACATGTTTTTAGCCGTTGGAATTCAAAAACCTGTTGACCTATAAAATTTTATAGGTCGACCTATTTTTGACCGTTACAATTTAAAAACCTGTTGACCTATAAAAAATTGTAGGTCGACATGTTTTTGGTCATATGCATAAAAAATGTCTTCATGAGTAGTATTTTCAAACAATTAGAAGTATGATTATTTGAGGATAGATTTTAACATTTTATAACTCTAAATAATCAACTTCTAACCTATGAAGTCATCTTGTCTTCTTTTTGTCGATGTAGAAGCTTCTTCTTGTCATAAATCAAAATAACCATCGACGCTTCGACTCAACATTCTCCCCCTTTTTGATTGATGACAACCTGGCATAATAAAGGTATTGTTCCTTGTATATTGCTCCCCCGTATATATGCTCCCCCTGAATTATATAATCTGCATAACACTTGTTAGTAACATTTTCTCCCCCTTTGTCATCGACAAAAAGGGTTTTCATAATAATGCATAAGAAAACAATAATTTACAGAGATACCATACTACTAAAAATCCATAGAATATTGTACGAGTTACAAGTCAAACCAAACGAGCACAAGGAGATAGTATAGTTAATACAAAACAAATGAAATAGAAGTTCATAGATCAAAGCGTAAGAAATGATGCGTAGAGACTATTGTGGTGATTGTGGAGGCCAATCAGAATCACTATCTTCTCCTTCGTCCTTGTCACCTTCCTCCTCTCGTTCCTCATCATCACTGTTACTATCATCGTCATGAGTTCCCTCCTCAATGTGTGACATTCCACGACCTAGCATGTGTTGAGTACTTGCTCCCGAACTCGTACCTTCTTCAGAGGAAGACCATGTAAATGTAGGCGGCATTGGACGTTTACCTGGGTCTTGAGCAAGTGGTGCAGAGGTCGAAGCACAAGCGATGGCTTCCCAAATCGTCCCAAAGAAAGATTTCAATTTATTGAACCGCTTATCAAGTTTAGAATCTAAGCGGTCGAGTTTATTATCGGTTCTTTTAAGCCTAGCTTCAAGTAAGAACTGATTTCGGGCGATTTGCTCAAGTGTATCCTTAGTAGAAGAAGTAGGAGGCGGAATCACAACATCTTCAGGCCTATGAGTAGGAACTTGAGAAGTGGAAGTTTGTGGAGGTGGAGGTGGTCCTTGTTCGACATATTGTTCAAAAGGAATAATATTCAAATATGGAATTGGAAGCTTCATCCTCTTTTTAGAAGCTTTATCAATACATTTTGGTATTGATATTCTTGATGGAGGAGATCTTACGCCACATTCCATGAGGCAACGCATAATATACTCGTTATAAAACAAGTGAGGCCTTGAGCGTTTATTAACCATCAAAATCTCGTCAAATATCATCGCAACCCAATTCACTCTGATATTTGCATAAATGGCATATAGTGCCTTAAAGTTTTCTTTGTATACCGCATCAAAATTTCCGGTTCTAGGAAGAAGAGAATGTGTGGTACAAAGGTGTAGAACTCTAGCGGATGGTCTTAGATTAATACCTTTAGTACTTGACTTATGGTCTTCAATAAAAAGGTGACTATATTTATCACGAATATGAATAGGGCAGAACTCACTAGTAAATTGAATTCCATCATTGTGGGTTCGAAGAATTTCTGCCATTCGATCTTTGGAGAGAAAGATGTGTTGGCCACACACCACTGACCATAAGCAATCATCAGAATTTTGAGGCTTAAATTTGTCTAAATTGAGATTAGCATAGAATAATTTTATCAAAATATGGCTTATCTCAACATGATTGTCTTCAAAATTTAGAAGAGACTCTATACCCGCTCTGTTTGATAGATCACTAACGTCGTAGAGGACGAAATCAGAGAATTTGAGAAAGCATCCGTGGTGAATTGTATAGTCTTTCATCTTGTTCCATCTCTTCACTGCAAGAGGATCCATTAGCCATTGTTTGATTTGAGTATCAATAGGTTGAACAGGAGTTTGAGAAGATGATGTTTTGGACATCTTTTGCTTTGGGGCCATTGATTCCTTTTGGAAGATTGATTAAAGAATTTTTGAAGTAGGGTTTTTAACAAGGAAGACAATGAAAAAAGATGACCTTTGGTGAAAGGATATAAGATTTAAAAAGGAAAGGACGTGTTGATTGGTGAAAACTCAAAAATCAGCGAAACCGGTCGACAGCTAATAATGGACCGGTCGACAGTTTGAAGTTCTGAAAAAAAATTATACAAAATTTTGTTAAGGCCGGTCGACAGGTGATATAGGGGCGGTCGACCGTTAAAAGTTCTGGAAATATTGGAGAATACGATTTTAAATGGACCGGTCGACAGGTTATATTAGGGCAGTCGACAGGAAAAAGTTCTGGAAAGATTGGTCATATAAATTATAAATGACCGGTCGACAGGGTAGAAAGTAGGCGGTCGACCGGAAAAGTTCTGGATGAAAATGTATAAGATTTTGACTTGATCGGTCGACAGGTGTTTTTGTAGCAGTCGACCGGTAATAGTTCTGGTTGAAAATGAATTTTAATTTGAACTATGGCGGTCGACAGGATTTATAATATTGTTTTTCTGGATTTGAGAAGAATAGAAACGAGATTTTATTCAAAACAAAATGTTTTTAGAACAACCAAAATATTTGAATGACAAAATACAAAATTATTTTCAGAAAAATTTTTAAACGATATAAATTATCTCCTTGGCTCCCATGCATTCTTCGGTTCCCAAGGATTGAACCGTCCACTAGCTCCTTCATTGTTTTGATAATTTCTATCCCATGAGTTCGGAGTTCGTGAAGACGATGGTATTGGAACTGGCTCATGAACATTATGTCGGTCAGAGCCACAGAAGAGAGTAGCTAATCGTTCGAGGTAAGTCAAACGAGAAGTCGTCAGTTTCTGCTCGTAAAACATTTGTTGTTGATAGTAGTGCATCTCGTCTATCTTTTCTTTAGTACAGGGAGAACAGAACAACACCTTCTTGCTTCTCTTAGGAGTAGGCGTAGTTCCCGGAGTACGAGAAGGTGGATGATAACCAGGTGGATGCTCTGGTGTTTTTGGGGAGTTATATTCAGTCGGTTCGGAACTTGTAATCGAAATGTGTGAATTTTCAGCACATTTCTCACAAATATGAGCCATATATTTTTTTAAAAAATATGAATGAATAAAATTGAGGTAATGTTTTCAGAACGCACTCAAATATGATATATATAGAGAAATATTTCTATTTATAGAATATGAATTTCACCATAGTTCATTTCATCGTAGAAATTTTCTCTACTATGTATAGTTAATATTAAAATATTTAAAATGTTAGTTTCTGTAGATGAACTCTTTTAAGTTATATATATATATATCCTTTAATTTTCGAGTTCACTTTTAGATACTAAACCTAGCTCTCTACGCAACTTAATGAAACATGATTCTTGTAGAGGCTTTGTAAAAATATCTGCTAGTTGATTTTCCGTGTTGACATATTCAAGAGTTATATTTCCCTTTTCAATGTTATCTTGTAGAAAATGATGACGAATGTCAATGTGCTTAGTCCGAGAGTGAATAACTGGGTTTTTGGACAAATTTATCGCACTAGTGTTATCGCAATATATAATAGAATTCGATAAATTTATACCGAAGTCTTTAAGTGTTTGTTGCATATATATAATCTGTGTACATGCCAAAGCTGCTAAAATATACTCTGCCTCACATGTCGATAGTGAAACACAATTTTGTTTCTTACTAAACCAAGAGACAAGTGATTTTCCAATGAAATGGAACGTACCACTTGTACTCTTTCTATCCGTTCGTGATCCTCCGAAATCAGCATCACTATATGACACTAATTCGAATGCACATTCCTTAGGATAGAAAAGACCGAAATCTTTGGTGTTATTAAGATATCGAATAATTCGTTTCACTGCTCGCAAATGCGATTCCTTAGGATCAGCTTGGAAACGTGCACACAAACAAACACTCATCATAATGTCAGGACGACTAGCTGTTAAATATAGGAGAGAACCTATCATACTTCGATATGTCTTTTGGTCTACACTTTTTCCATTTTCATCCTTTTCAATATGACTAGTTGTACTCATCGGAGTTGATTTTCCGGAAGTATTTTCAAGTCCAAATCTTTTAATAAGATTTTCACAATATTTTTCTTGATTTGTAAAAATACCATTCGGAAGTTGTTTAATTTGAAGACCAAGAAAGTATGATAACTCTCCCATGTGTGACATTTCAAATTCTTTGGTCATGACATCTGCAAATTCTCTACAGAGTCTCTCGTTTGTTGAACCAAAGATTATGTCATCCACATATATCTGAACAATAAGTATATCTTTGTGCGATTGTTTAATAAATAATGTTTGATCAACCTTTCCTATTTGAAATCCAGATTTGATAAGATGACTTCGTAGTCGTTCATACCAGGCACGTGGTGCTTGTTTTAAACCGTACAAAGCCTTTTTGAGCTTGAAAACATGATCTGGATATTTTTCATGTTTAAATAATGGTGGTTGTTCAACATATACTTTTTCTTTTATAAACCCATTTAGGAATGCACTCTTGACATCCATTTGATATAATTTAAAATTATGGTGACAAGCAAAAGATAAAAGTATTCGAATTGCTTCTAGTCTAGCGACAGGTGCAAAAGTTTCTTCATAATCGATACCCTCTTCTTGATTATATCCTTGTGCTACTAACCGTGCTTTGTTACGAGTTATGTTTCCTTGTTCATCAGCCTTGTTTTTGTAAACCCATTTAGTTCCGATAACTGATTGATCGGTTGGCCTTGGAACAAGTTCCCATACATCATTGCGTTCGAACTGATTTAGTTCTTCTTGCATAGCAATGATCCAATATTCATCAGTAGCAGCTTCTTTAGGATTCTTAGGTTCGATATTTGAAATAAATGCAACATGTCCCATTTGGTTAAGTTGACTTCTAGTTCTTATTTGAGACGATATTTCTCCAATTATATTTTGAACTGGATGATCTCTTAAAATTCTTGTTGGAGAACGTATTCTTGGTGGAGATCTTGGCTCTTCTTGTTGAATATTGTTACCAATTATTTCTGAGTCAGAATCTATATTTGTGACACTATTATTTTCTGAGATAATATTTTCGTCCTCATCATCAAAAGTATTTTGATGTTTATAATATTCATCGAATGATATATGAAGTGATTCTTCAATATTTTTAGTTCTTTTATTATATACACGATATGCCTTGCTTCGATCCGAATAACCAACAAATATTCCTTCATCAGCTTTTGAATCGAATTTACCAAGGTGATCTTTCATGTTTAGGATAAAGCATTTTGAACCAAAAACTTTGAAGTATGAGATATTCGGTTTTCTTTGATTAAATAGCTCATATGATGTATTTTTAGTCAGAGGTCGAATAGACACACGATTCAAAACATAACATGCAGTTGCAACAGCTTCTGCCCAGAAATGTTTTGGTAAAGTGCTTCCATTTAATAATGTTCTTGCACATTCTTGTAATGTTCGATTTTTCCGTTCTACAACTCCATTTTGTTGTGGAGTTCTAGGAAACGAAAAATTATGATTGATACCTTTTGTTGTACAAAAATGTTCAAAATCATTATTTTCGAATTCTCCGCCATGATCACTTCTTATATTCTTGACTTTAAGTCCCTTCGATTTCTGAATACGTTTGACGAAAGATTTGAATTTTTCAAAAGTCTCACTTTTATTTTTCAAGAAAATAGTCCAAGTGAATCGAGAGTAGTCATCAACAATTACAAACACATATCTACTATGATTTATGGATTGTATTTGAGTAGGTCCAAATGTAATAGTTCAAGTGGTTGTAATGTTGAGATAACCTTCTTAGATTTAAACGATGACTTGGTTAATTTTCCGATTTGGCATGCGTCACAAAGATTGTCAACTTTGAAACTAAGTTTCGGTAGACCTTTGACTAGATTATTTTTAGCTAGCTTGTCAATAGTTTTAAAGTTTATATGACAGAAACGTTTGTGCCATATCCATGGATCATTATCATTAGCAATAAGACACATATCTGAATTATGATTAATATTCATATTCAGAATATATATGTTTCTGTCTCTATATCCTTCAAAAACTAACTTTTGATCTTTGTCCAGTATACTACATTTATTGTTTGAGAAAGAAATCGTAAACCCTTTGTCACATAATTGGCTTATACTAAGTAAGTTATGTTTTAGATTTTTAACTAGCATGATATTTGTAATAAGAGGTAAATTAGATGTACCGTAATTGCTCGCATCGCCTTTTCCGATGATAAAGCCTTTTGAATTATCTCCAAATGTGACTGAGCCTCCATCAAAATATGTAATATTCGTCAATATGCTCTTGTCTCCAGTCATATGCTTTGAGCAACCACTGTCCAAAATCCATTTTCCTCTTTTCTTTAGTGGGACCTGCAAAAATAATATTAAGTTCATGGTACCCACTTTTTATAGGGTCCTACGAGTTAGGTCTTAGGAGTCCAAACCCATACGGGTCCGGTATCCCCTTTATACACATAATTTGAATTATGATGTACAGTACTTAAAAAATTTTGAATGTACTTGTTCCTAATCAAACTATTATTTGTTTTAGGAACCCATACTTTTATAGATTCGACATTCTTCTTTTGAAGTTTCACAATCGGTTTAGGTTTGGAATATAATAAACTAAGATTTTTCTTAGCTTCAGTTTCTTGTACTACCTTATTTTTCCTTTTTCTTTTACCAAGATTTTTCTTGATAACTGGTTTCTTATATCCCAATCCTTGTTTATTTGTAGTTGATTGTGAATTCTCAATAAGTTTTGTCAAATTTTCTCGACCTTTGTTAAAGTTAGAAACATTTTTTGTAATGTCATCTAATTTTGATTGTAAACTAGCTTTTTCAAGGTCTAGAATCTTGACTTTTGCTTTAAGCTCATGATTTTCAGTAATGAGAATATCATTCTTCTCTTTTTGAACTTCAATTTCTTGAGTCAAAAGAGATAGTTGAGAATTAGAATTAGAAGACGATTCTTGAGCCTTTTCAAGTTCTTCTTCTAATATTTTCTTCTCATCTTTTAACATATCTCGTTCTAATTCGGATCTATTCAACATTGTCTTGACTTCTTTTAACTGATATTTTGTATCTTTAAGTTTAGTCATTACTTTATCATAAATATCAAGCATATCCTCAAGAGTAGGAATTCGTACCTCATCCTCTGTTGCCATAAAACATACATTTGCTTGTTCAGTGTCTGAGTCACTTTCGCTATCAGATGAAGATGAGTCTGAATCATCCCAGGTTACTGAGAAAGCTCTCTTCTTTGATTTGTCCTTCTTGAATTTTTCGGAATTCTTCTTTTTATCCGGACAATCTTTTTGCGCATGTCCCTTTTTGTGACAATTGAAACATTCCATATTTGAAGATGATGGTTTATTTGATCCAAACTTCCTTTTGTCGTATCGACTAGCTTTTCTTTGCTTCAAAAACTTCTTAAAGCCTTTTGCAATAAGTGCTAAGTCTTCATCTTCAGAATCTGAAATGTCTTCATCTTTTTCGGCATGAAAAGCAACATTTTTCTTTTCTTCTTTTTGTTCTCTTCTAGCCTGTAAATTTGCTTCATAGGACATTAGATTTCCTATCAACTCATCTGGCTTCATGGTAGAAAGATCATTAGCTTCTTCTATAGCTAATACTTTTCCTTCCCATTCATTAGTCAGTGAGTGTAGGATTGTTGAAACTACATCAAAGTCAGAATATTTTTGTCCTAACCCAATAAGAGCATGATGAATAGTTTGAAACCTTGAATACATCTCATTGATTGTTTCATTTGGCTTCATTTTGAAATTTTGGAATTGACTTTTCAACAAAGCTATTTTTGCTTGTTTAACCTTGTTAGTACCTTCATGAGTTGTTTTTAGCGTTTGCCAAATTTGATAAGCAGTGGTACAGATACTAACACGGTTATACTCATTTTGGTCTAATGCACAAAACAACATATTTATTGCTTTTGCATTTACTGCTGCTGCTGTTTTCTCAGCAGGAGTCCATTCTGCATACTCAGTAGTTGGATTAACTATTTCTTTCTGAGTAGCATTCCAAGCATCATAACTTGTTGATTGCATATAGAAAGCCATACGTGTTGCCCAATAACTATAATTTAGGCCATTAAAGAAAGGAGGTCTTTGTGTTGATTGACCTTCAGTGTAAGTGTTAGTGCTGGTACTTGCGTTATTTGCCATATTACTAGAATATATCAAATAACTGTGTTACGGTTATATGATAACCTTGCTCTGATACCAAATGAAAAGGTCGGATGTGTGTACGCGACTTGTGCAGGATCTATAATATGGCTATGCGGAATATGATAACAATATATATATGCAGTAAAGTAAAGTAAAGTAGAGTAACGACACCAGGATTTTTATACTGGTTCGGACCTCCAGTCCTACGTCCAGTCCCGAAGCTCCTCTTCGGCTTTTCACTAAACAATACCCTCGCTTCACCCGGAGGAACAGGTTCACAACTACTTGATTTACGGGCTACAAGCTTACCCACTTGATTTCACGGGCCACAAGCTTACCCACTTGATTTCACGGGCCACAAGCTTACCCACTTGATTTCACGGGCCACAAGCTTACCCACTTGATTTCACGGGCTACAAGCTTACCCACTTGATTTCACGGGCTACAAGCTTACCCACTTGATTTCACGGGCTACAAGCTTACCCACACAGGACAATTACAAGAGTTTGACTTCTGACTGTGTTCTTCTTTCAACACTGATTAGCCAACGATTGAGTACACCCTTCCTATAATCTTATCCTCAAATGAAATTTGATGTTTAGAAAGATTAGGAAGTATAATATCGAATTGAATCACAAGTGTATGAAATATGCTTGGAGATTCAACCGATAAAATGAATGCTTTTTGAGTGCTTTTTGAACGAGAAGAATATTGCAAGATAGATCGGAAAATAGAGAGAAATTTCGGTGATTTGGATGATTGTAAAATCATGTATTTATAGAGATCGAGAGGTTGCAAATGTTGGTGAAAAGATGCATCTAAAAGGAGTGATTATTCATGAAGAAAAATGGATGCAACTCTTGAAGAAGGAAGATGACTTTTCAATATAACGGTCAAAATTAAAAAACCTGTTGACCTATAGAATTTTATAGGTCGACATGTTTTTAGCCATTGGAATTCAAAAACCTGTTGACCTATAAAATTTTATAGGTCGACCTATTTTTGACCGTTACAATTTAAAAACCTGTTGACCTATAAAAAATTGTAGGTCGACATGTTTTTGGTCATATGCATAAAAAATGTCTTCATGAGTAGTATTTTCAAACAATTAGAAGTATGATTATTTGAGGATAGATTTTAACATTTTATAACTCTAAATAATCAACTTCTAACCTATGAAGTCATCTTGTCTTCTTTTTGTCGATGTAGAAGCTTCTTCTTGTCATAAATCAAAATAATCATCGACGCTTCGACTCAACACACATGACTAATCTCAACGGATGAGTACTGTCAACACATGAACCTTTATTTTATAATATAAAGATGTAAATTTTATTGTTAAAATATTTCGTTCAACACATGACTAATCTCAACGGATGAGTACTGTCAACACATGAACCTTTATTTTATAATATTCTTTATCTTCTAAATTGGAATGAGGCCCAATCAATTACCATATAAAGTTAATTATATGGATTCCATTCAACACATGTATATAATAGCAACGATACATAATCAACCATCATCCAAAGTGCACTACACTGTATAAGCATCAAATATAGATATCTAACGCTTATAACAGCCTGTCAATCAATCGATTGACATACAACTAATTATTGGGATTGGTGTATGTCGTATTTTATCCCAATACCCGTGTGGGGTTTCAAACAATCAAACACAGATTTTATTTGTGCAGTTGGGCGATGTGTAAAATTTATCGTCCCAATCAATGTCAGTCAAATCAGTGTACATAAACAAACCGTCCGGTTTGTAAATGAATATTTATTTATTCACATTCTCGTTAAAAATTATATTTTTAACGATAAAATATTTTATTCAACCTATGAATATATTTTATTCAGTCCATTTATCAAATAAAATGATATCTTTATTTTTCTAACTAGTTTTAGAAAATTTCGGCGGCATAACGGCACGATACTAGAAACGGGATAAGGCCTAGCCTTATCCCTGGTCTAGTGAAGGCCCACGCCATTCACACATCAATCAAATCCATTCCATTTCACCAAACAATTCAATTCAAACCAAATAATCTAACCAACTACACAGCCAAACAAACAAGTCCATGGTCTGTGGACGATTGTGTCGGGTGCTACTAAACACCGTCTGCATCCTAGTATATATATAACTAGAAAAAGAAATTTGAGTGAGAAGTTCTCACCAAAGCTATCCAAACTCCATGATGCTTCATTTAGAGAAATCTTTACCGTTCTTCCTTTTGTCACTTTCGTTGCCCGTATTCACTACATATATAAAAATCACATTTTTATATTTTCTATTATATAAAAATCATATTTTTAATTCGCTACTTCGTTATAAAAATTATATTTTCTTTACAAACCGACATGGAAAAATCTAATTTTCTTCGCTACTTCTATAATGTAAAAATATAATTTTTTTCTACTACTTCAATAAGGTAAAAATAGAATTTTTATACAACGCTATTCGATATAAAAAGATTTCATTTTTATCGAAGCTACTATACAAAAAAAAAGATTATACTTTTATCGAAGCTACTATACAAAAAAAAAGATTATATTTTTATAACACTAGGAATGTTTTCCTTTTAATGTTATATTTATAAAAATCACATTTTTATATTGCTATACTATATATAAAAATCATATCTTTACATTTACAACGCTGCTTCATAAAAAGATAACATTTTTAATGTCGCGCTATATATATTTAAAAAAAAACTATGCTTTTATATAATTTCAGATTTATAACACAATAAAAAATATATAAATAAACTCAATTAACTAAAATAAAAAAAGAAAACTCACTATTTTTATTGTAGAAGTCGAATTGTGGTTGCTGAAGCATCGTCCGAGGGGATTTCTGGTTCGCCATTGACTGGCGGAGGCGGTTAGAGAAGCGTCGTCGGTTTTGGTGGGGCCTGCGTGGCATTTGACTGCGGTTTGCGGTCAACGGTGGTGCATCGATTTGGGGTGGCGCGCTGTGGCGGACGCGGGGTGGGGTGGGTTCGGAGGTGGTGCCCAACCTCTGAGGCAGCGGCGATCGATCAGGGGGGGCGGTGAAGTGGAAGCGGCGGTTTTCCCCCCTCCCCCGTCGACCTTCGTTTGTG
Organism: Allium sativum; assembly: GCA_030737875.1. Taxonomy (NCBI): domain Eukaryota; kingdom Viridiplantae; phylum Streptophyta; class Magnoliopsida; order Asparagales; family Amaryllidaceae; genus Allium; species Allium sativum. The sequence continues at coordinate 777,462,979 of CM060918.1, read as the reverse complement.
TTTTTTTTTCGTTCTGAAATGAATTTCAATGGGGGGGGGGGGGCAGAGAGAGATAAAGGAGAGGAGAGAGGAAGAGTTTTTATTATTTTATTTAATTTAAAAGGTTGACTTTTACAAACGACCTCTAAACGAGGCCCACCGCCTATCGTCCATAGCTAATTACCCCCATTCCAAACACAACGGGATATGTATCGCAAGCTGATTTGATCGTTTCGATCAGTTTTCGTCAAAATCAACATATAACTCTATATATTGAATTTGAATGCGCATTTCAATTTACCGGGGTCACATACTAACTCAAAAAATTCCAGAAAAATATTTTCTAGCTTCGTATTGACGATACGGTCCTAACAAAACTAGTTTCGTCGAATTCCGAGACCGTTGGAAAAATGGTCATTTTCCCGTCAATTAAAATCAACTAAAACTGGTCAAACGCGCTTTCCTTTGCCACACTCACATATTGATTCGAAAAATTATGAAATTCGGAATCTAGCAATAATTTGACATCACGGATCCAACAAAAGTGGTTTCATCGAAATCCGAGGTTGTTTGCAAAATTCCCATTTTTAAGGGCCTGAATTCCATAGCGACTATTCAGAATTTTCAACTGGACATATCTTTTGATTCCCGCTATAAAATCTCGATTTTTCGGATTCGTTGGAAATGTATTATCAATTAGATCCTATTATTTTTGGTTTCGCTAAAATCCGGTTTATTTTGCACCTGGTACATTCAATTGAAGTTTGAAATCAAATTATCGAACTACCGCGCCATCTTCAATTCTATTTTTAATTATATATAAATATTTATATTCTAACGACGACGAGTATAAATATATACGTTCGAATTATTTTCAAAATAAATTTTCGTCGATATTATTTAAAATAATCTATTTTAAATGTTCAATATTCGCAAAAATTGCAAAAATAAAAATTTTAAACTGGCTCAGATTTTCGGGTTGTTACACTGAACCCCACAACTGGCAGTCTTAGGGTTATCCCTATATTCTGAACACGCCGGGACAGGCTGCGAAGTCTAATTTTATCATCTGAAGGAGATATTAATTTAAATCAATATAAATTAATTTTAATACAATTAATTTCCTCGATAATAAATAAATATTATTATCGTTTATAAATTCAAATAGAATTTATATTGATCACTTAAATCTTTCAATTCAGTTTTAACTTTGAATTGAATTATTTCTCGTATTACTATAATTTAATATATTCGATATTAAATCGAAATCGATTATTAAATCGATAACTAAATATAAAAATTAATTTATATTATCCACTAAATATTTAAAATAAATATTAAATATTCAAAATAAATCGACCAAAACTCTAGGTTGTTACAAATAGCAAATTATCTATAATGACTGGTGTTTATGGGCCTGTCTGCTTATGGAATAAGTATGATAAAAGTTTGGTTACCACCTTATGGAAATTTTGTAGATTTATACATATCCCTCGCAGATGGTAGTAAATCAAATTTCCCAATGAAGTTTCATAAATTTAGAACTAGTTTCATTTGGACCAGGACTTGAACCATTATGTATAGAGAATACTCCTCGTTTCACTCTGATATAGTTATGTCCTATAACATAAACTATTGTCCCTGTTCATTAATAAAAGAAACAACGTGAAATGGTGGAAAGTCAGAAAAAGGACTATTTAACTTTGATGTAATATAACTTATTACTTCTTGTACATTCTCCTCTAGCTTGTGCAATAATTCTCCATCGGCAGTAATAAAATCTTTTATATTGTTAATAAATCTTCTAACAGTCATTTTAGAATATAAAGAAATATCCAAGAATTCATATCTCCTTGTTGTAACCTTTGCCTTTTGTTTTAGGCTCCAGAATTTAATACCTTGTTGCATTTGAATTTTCTATTTAGCTTGGAGCATCTCATTATACAAGAATAAATTATCAGGGTCATAATCCACCGCCAATTCCAGTGTCTTAAGTTCTCGTTCAACTTCACATAGGTACACATCTCCTTTATCCCTTAACTTATTCGATTGTTTTAGCTCTTTTTAACAAGCATTTAGTTTATATTGAAATAATATCTAGGAAAACTTCAAGTGACAATTTGTAACCCTCTTTTAATACAGTATGAATAATTATCCATAAATTACCAATCATTATTATGTCGAAAGAGGTATTTTTGAAATGGAGACATGGTAAAATAAAAAATATATGTTTGTTCAGTATAGTAATAGTGAAATGAAAATGACGCATAATTAAACACACAAACACTTATAAAATGTTGGAAAAAAAAAAGCAAAGTAGCAAAAAAATTATCGTTATAAGAAATTTAGATGAATGGTGTGATATATTGTTAGTTTTTGTATAATATTGTATCGAAAGTTTGAACTTCGGATTTTAACCATGATTTTCGTACTTAAAAGATTATATGCACCGTTAGGAAGCATATTCTTCTTGGTAGGCCTGGATGCATCCCTTTCACTGTTCCACCTCTTGTGTTTTCTTCCCTCGAGGTATATGGCATATATTTTATAGTGTAAGGTTTATTTATATTTATGTGGTATCTAAGTGCTTCTTTTTTCAATATTTATATGATATCTAATTGCTCTTTCATGAGTGTTTTCTGCACTGTCTTTTTTTTGGGTGATTGCCATTTGCATTTAACTGCAGTAGTCAGGCGTTTGCAAGGTCAAGATAATGTGCCTGAAGATGCATCTGCAACACCAAAGAAGATATTTCAAATATTGCATCAGGTCCTTATATTTATTCTTTCAGAAGAGAAACAATATTTGTGGAGTGCTGCAGCTCAAGAATTTCTGTTTTTAGAAGAGCTTTACCCACTTAATCTTAATACTACACGTTATCTGACGTTACCTACCATGTTGATGTTTAAGCCTTTTGAGTATTAAACAATTCTCATACTCTAGTGATGTGGCAAAAAGTTTGTGGTGTTCAACCAAACCAAATGGTATTCTAATTTGGTTTAGGTTAATTTTACAATGGGTTTGTTACTGGATCTTGATACAATATTTCAGCCTTACGCCTAAAGCTTACAGAAACTAGACTGGCGATAGAGAATAATTGTCTTTATTTATACGTGAAACTTAATCGAATATTATTGTGATATTGTACAAGATGCAAACTGCAAACTAGCCTTATATGGATTAATTAATAACCCAGTGCATGCATTGTCAAGTACCAACTAGGTTCCCCAGTTCCAATTCTGACCATTGAAGCAAAACTAAACTGAAATGTTAAACAAATAAGCATTGAATGTTCCATCAAATGAATCCGTGCTTCATGCATATGTGTACAACGAAATGAAAAACTACTTTGGATCAAGTGCTTTTTCTATGAAAACTATGATTCGTATGTTGACAAGTTTTGGACTTAAAAGTCATTAAATCAAAGTTACAGTTTAGTTCGAATGAAACGGTGTTATTCATGATATGTTGACTTTTGAATTTGCCCTGACTCGATCCATATTAAAGAGACCTTTTGTTGAATAATTTCCAGATATCTTGTAACTATACAAACTGTTAGACTGTGATTCCTAAAGCTAAATACTTCTATGCTCTGAACCATCGTTTAATCATACGAGGCTTCTTATTTGCGGTACATATGCAGCTGACAGTATCAAATGCCTCCTACTTGGAATATACGAGAACAATGATTAGCAACTATATTTAGAGAATGTATTTATACGTATGGATAATGGGACACTGTTATTTGATATATCATGATTTTGATAGAAGATTAACATCATAAAACCGATTGATGTCAAGGTTTCCCTTTAGCGAGAATAAATGGGTATCTCGGAAGTCAAATATAACATAGTCCAGGTTTCTAAACCATGATTTCCCAATAAAACGTGTCCCTTTACTTCTCAGCAAACACCATAGTATTCCAGCTGTCTTATTTGCAGATAGCTTCTGAAAATTGATTATTCTTATTTTTTTCTTTGCAAAGGCAGAAAAAAAAAATTTACTATTATTGATCTTTTAAGGTAAGTGCCCTCGCAAGCCATTGGGGATCATGGACATGAGCTATTGATTATTATCACACTGAACATGAGCTGCTAAGGTACCTTTATAAGTTGCAAACACCAGAGTTATCATTATGTCATAGCATGATTTATGGCCTAAACTATGGTATTGCAATGTAAAATGCAATAATGATTTATGACCAATGTATAATCTAAACATTATGATGTAGTTTTGCGCAAGCGTTCAAATCTTAGAAACCAAAGTCATATATCCCCAAACGTAGTAAAAGATAGTGGAATTCACCGGATCCCACAAACACAGTAATTCTTAAGCTCGTGCAATTATCAATCTCGAATCCATAGGAATTAGCCTTTGCTAGTTTAAAATTGAAATATCTTGGCCTCTTTTATTGTGGTTTAAGAATGTTCAACTATGTATTTCAAATATCTGTTTTATATTAAATAGGTTACATATTTTCTTTTATAAAAAGTAATTTATATGGTATTTTATAAACTGAGTCTATAAAATGTAATTTATACGAGTCATATATATATACATATTTTATAAAAAATATATCAAATAAATTCATATAATCTGACTATAAATTGCCACATATTTTTAAAAGAAAATCTGTAGAACGAAATCGGTAGCCATTAGTTATTACCCGCATGCAACAAATAGACTTCGTACCCCTGTAACTTGCTTTTATAAAATGAGTACAAATAATTAAACTGGTATATGTGGCTCTACCTTCTTTTATATTATATTACATTTGTTAACTCCTGTATCTGATGACGACACTTAGCTACATATCATACGTTGAGATGAAATCGAAACCTCATTGTTTACCAGATAAAATCCTCTACTTCATTACTACTCGGGTCTGCAAAATCATGGTTTCTAACAGAGAATGGCTCAAACATGAACATTGTGAATATGAATAATTCATATTCATATATGGTACAGTAAATTATATGTTGTCTAGTGCTGGGAAACTATGTAACTGAACATGTATGTAATGTAAGATATGCAAGTTATATGTTGCATAACCAAATTACATGGCATGTCTATTATATAGCTCATAAGCATGTATAGACATTACTGTAAATGGATATGTAATGTAGCAGGTAATCAGTTGGACAACTGAGTAGACTGTCCACATAAATTTCTCTGGCGTAAAACAATTAGTACCTTGGAAATTTAAGATATATTTGGTTTTTTTATTTTGATCTTATAATTTAAGATATATCTGGTTTATAAGCATCGTCATGTGACTCACATAGTTCTTATATTCTACTCCCCATCAATGATTCGTTTTTTGTATACAGACCGACAAAGGGTGATAAGGCAAATGAAAGTAAGACGGAGGTGCTAAGTTGTTTGGGGTGTTTTGTCTATTTAGCAGGTTTGGAGTGTTGTCTTTTGTGTACTATGTTTTGTCTTGTCTTTTGTGTGTTAACCGAACAAATATGAACTATGTTTTGTATTTTGTGTACTCAAGTTGACATCAATGGGAATTGAAAAAATATCTATTGAATTTGTTAACTCATGGATTGAAATTTTTTTGTTAGTTGATAATTTTGTGTGTGTTCATATTTAACTTGTTATGAAAATTCATTTTGATTTCTATTATTTAAATGTATGAGCTGTGAAAGGATAATGCAATACTATAACATGTTAATTTAATAGCGTCATATAGAAGCTATCGAAGATACATGTTATCGCAGTAAAACTGTGTTATTAATAGTCTTAACTTTATTGAGATTTAGAAGTATAATAGCGTTAAGTTTGAGCTGTCAAAGAGTTTTGTAAAACTACAACATGTTTAATTAATAGCATCATATATCTGCTATTGAATAATTATGTTATAGCGGCAGCACTGTGTTATAAATATTCTCCATTTCAATGAGATTTAGACGTATTATAGCGGTAATCATCAGCTACTATAATAAAATAACATAGCGGTCAGAATGTGCTATAAAACTATATTTTTTATAGTGGCCAGTTAAGCGTTATAACTAACTAGCAGTTTTTTATAACATGTCGATATATAGCATTTATCGAACTGCTATAATTGTTATCCATGGCGGCTATATGCCGCTATAAAATGCCAGTTCTGTTGTAGTGGCGGTTCCGGGCACTCTTACACCGCAACTCAATCTAACCTTGGGATAGGCATATTCATTTTTTAAATTAATTTACATATTTACAATTTATGTTCATATATGAATTATCCACAAGTGTTGTCAATTCAAGTCATGCCCCATTTACCCTCTAAATTATGTCCATAATTCTAGGTATACAAATTCTACCATTTCGTGCTACTAATTATTTACATGATTATAAGCCAATCTATGCCAATAGCAAGTAGTTTAATATTTTTTTCCAACGTCTCCCCTATTATTCGTTTGCGTAATTCACATAGAACGTTAGGCTCGCAAATTAGCCTAACTTATAAACAAAAAGAAAAAAAAAGGGACATGTAACATTCCAACAGGCCTAAACAATATAGATGAATATGTGTAGTATAAATTTGGGATAGAACGACATGAACTTAATTAAGCACATGAACGTGATCTTACATTTAAATTAGATCCAATTAACATGCGAACTAGCATAGATCTAATTATGTAAGCATGAACTTATATAGATCTTAAACATGGGTACTAGCTTGGATCTAAACATGTAAGCATGTATGAATATAACTTATCATGTAATTTGCATATACGTACGGCAGGTTCAATTGTGTCAGTCCAATAGTCTCACAGGCATAGGATGTACAACATGAAAAATTAATCACAACAGTTCCATAGGCATGATAGGTTCCATTTTGTCAATCCAACAGTCTCATAGGCATGTTAGGTTTCAGTATGTCAATCACAATAGTCTCATAAGCACGATAGGTGTCATTACATCAATCACAATAGTCTCATAGGCATAGGCAATTCAGAATTGACAAAAGGATAGGCACGAATAGAATTAGACATAGTTCTAGATCCAGTTATTACAGTCGTGATTTCTTATTAGGCGTTCACATCTAAATAATAACTGTACTTACAGAAAAAGGATGGATCTTGATTTCTGGGATCTGTTTTCTGAATATGAAAAAATATCCTTTGATGTGGACGTTTGATTCTCTAGTTCTTCTAATTGATTCCTAGTTTGAATTTGATTCTCTAGTTTGGGGTAGATGAATGGAGGTTAGGCCAGTTTGTAGACGAACAACATGATGGCTTCATAGAATGAGTTTTAGGGTTGAGGTTTGGGGTGATTATATAGAAGTCTAGGTTGAATTCTAGCCTTTAGATTAGTCTAGGGGAATCAGAGCCATCAAATCAAAGAGATGTGTCATCTAGCCAACCATAGCATGACACATATGCTTTAATACCTCAAAAATCAGTCATTGGCCAATCAGAGAAGGCCACATCATCATAGGGCTGTAAAAATTCGTCACAGAAGCTGGATCTGGGAGGGGTCGACTCCCTACATGGTGGGTCGACACCTATATCGACTCCCCTATAGGGGGTCAACACCTATGTCGACTCCCCCTCGGGGTCGACACTCCTGAGCGGGAAATTTCCTGCTTAGGCCGCTCTTGCCATATTTTGAAATTTGAACTTTTTTCTGATTTGATTTATTATTATATTTAAATACTGTTTAAACTTGAAAACTTCTGAACTCCATAACTCCTTCATACGTAGTCCGATTCACGCAAACTCTGAATCTATCTCAAGCAGAATTCTGAGACGAACGCAATGGCGTAACCCGTTTCACCTAATTCCTCTTTTAAAAATTAAGTGTTCTTAGATTCATTAATTTTAATATTTAAAATTACGTGGTGTTACATTCTCCCCTCCTTAAAGGATTTCGTCCCCGAAATCTCAAATTCTAGAAGAATGTATATCCTACCATCTAACATCCATCTAATCAACCATTCAATCACAGACATCCATTGTCCTTAAAAAGATTCCTAATGCTTTCATGATCATATGCATAGTGTGTGTATATGTCCTTATCTAATGCAAAATCAGGCGGTCTACTGATTCAGTTGACCTCCTTAATACGAATTATGTCAGTGCAATGAGTCCATTATGTATGCAATTATTCCTAATCCTACCATATAACCTCTACATGAGTGCACAATCATTTATACAAATGCAACATCCATTTGATAACACATCAAGTTTCAATCCATATACAAATACATATATGCATATGCAATATGAAAGTGACTGAGCCGATCTAGTGCCTAATGTGTGTGTATATGTATCCACGAGCAACCCCCAGCAAACACTTACATCCACTTGCATCCACCAACCATGACATGTCTCAAACACATGTTTACATCCATTGGCTTCTACCTAAGGATCGAGGATAGGACCGAGAGGATATACTTAAAAGATAAAGACTAGCATGCAAATAAACTTTACAGAAAAAGAGAGATCAAGAATATACCCTCAAAAAGGGTATGATGCGCGTGTCTGGTCTTCAGCCTTCTAAGTCGCATCTTCTTGAGCTTCATCCCATTGTGCTCTGACTGTCTTAACTTCACGATTGAGTAGCTTCTTAATTTCTGTTTCCAAATTATGAGTTGGAACTCATTTCACTGTCGCCTCTTGTTCCACCCTTTCTCCTTCTTGTATACTCGGGACTACAACTTCTGCTGTGTCATGCTAACGTTTCCTCAAAGGATCTTCAAAATTCACTAGAGGGTATTCCATGTAGAAGAACTATCTCTTGAAAATAAACAGATGCTAACCATGTTACCAAGTGCATTTATAAGGTGATTAGAGGTATCTTCTCAACTTAACTTATCCATTGCGTGAACTATCTGAGTCTTTTCTTTGTGAAGTCCCTATTTGATCCAAAAGCGTAGGTCTTACTCCTAGCGACGCCAACTACTAACTTAACCGAAGGTTTTAAAAATCAATGGTTGATATGTATTCTAAACTTTTCCTTTCCACCAAAAGAGGACTTGAAGTCAACCTTATTCTTCTTAAGGCATCCGCTACGACCATACCCTTCCTTTTCACATCAAAATGACGCCTAGTCCCGTGCCACATGCACTCGTGTATACCGTAAACCTTTTACTACCGTAAGTAAAAGTTAAAACTGGGGCCGTTGTAAGAGCCCTCTTCGATCGTTGGAAAGCGACATCACAATCAATATCCTGAGCAAAGGTTAGATTCTTCTTCGCTAATCCAGTAAGTGGGGGCTAATACCTTCGCAAAGTTCTTAATGAACTTCCTATATTAACCCACTAGTCCAAGAAAGCTTCTTACTTCTATTGCATCCCTTGGGACCTTTCAGTCTTGCACCGCAACTACTTTTGTGGGATTTACTGTTATCCCTTTTTTGGACACCACATGTCCTTGAAACCTTACTTCTTCTCTCGAAAAATGACATTTTGGAGAACTTCGCCTTAAGTTGATGAGCTCGAAGTGTATCCATGACTTCTCTTAAATGCAAAGCATGTTTTCCCTCGTTCTTTGAGAAAATCAAGATATAGTCCATGAAGACTACTACAAACTTATTACGGAACTCCCTAAACACCCTACTCATCAAGTAAACAAAATAAGCGGGTGCATTCGTCAAATCGAAAGGCATGAGGAGCTACTCAAAGGAACCGTCAGGGGTTCTAAAAGCAGTATTGTCTATACTGTCCTCAGCTACTCTTAGCTGACGAAACCCTGTAGCCAAATCTAGTTTGGAGAAAATAGACGCACCTACAACCTGGTCAAACAAACCATCTATTCTTGGAAGTGGGTGCCTATTTTTCTTAGTCAGCTTGTTTAATTCTCTATAATCCACGCAAAAGCGAAGTGGACCATCTACCATAGTAGCGAACACTACTGGAGCTCCCCATTCAAAAATACTTCGCCAAATAAACCCCTTCTCAAGAAACTCTTTAACTTGCTTGCTGAGCTCCTTCCTCTCCCTAGGAGCCATGTGTCGTACGGGTAATGCAACTGGGTTGGCGTTATCAACCAAGTATATGCAGAAGTCTATCTCGCGTTTTGGGGGTAAACCCTTCACTTCATCAAAGACATCGGGATACTCATGGACTACTTGAACAGACTGCAAATTATCAACAGATGTATCAAGAGATTCTAGGTAACTAAGCATGACAGAACCCTTAGGGTTACACGAGATTTCGAGGGTATTACAGAGGCGAGTCAAAAGTCTAACTACCCTCCTTTCCCAATCGAGAATGGAACCATTACTGGATAACCAATCCATTCTTAGAATCAACCCATAGCCCATGAAACCAAAAACCTAAGCATTATATCTAAACTCAATGCTTAGTATAGATATTTCCAAATCCAAACAAGTCATAAATGAATGAGCCGAACCATCAACTAGATTTGAGACAATAATGGGATCTTCTACTATACTAGTACTAAGGTGCAGAGACTCAACTATGGAAGCAGATAGAAAAGAATGTGAAGCGCCATAATCAAATAAGATTCTAACAGGATGATTGAAAAGAAAAACTAAACTTTCAACAGAAACGTTCCTACCTCTCTTAGGTACACTAGTAGTAAGAGCATGCAATTGCCTTCTAGAAGATTATGTCCTTTGCCCTTGTCCTTGTCCTTCGGGCAATCCTTGATAAGATGCCCTGCCTCGCCATACTGAAAACAACTACCTGTCTTCTTCTTCCTACAATCAAATGACCCACTATACCATAGAAAAGATACTTCTCCTTGACGCGGGATCTATTATTTCTTCCACCCTTCTTCTATTACATTCCCTTATTTGTGATTCTTCTACTTTGGCCTCTTTCTTCCACCCTTCCACCTTTCTTCTATTACAATCCCTTATTTCTTCCACCCTTCTTCTATTACAATCCCTTATTTCTTCCACCCTTCTTCTATTACAATCCCTTATTTGTGACCCACTATACCATAGAAAAGACCTTTCTCCTTCTGCGTGGATTAAGCCATATCAACAAGCTTCTTATCCTTGGGCTTGTGTTTCTTAGCCCAAACTCCCTTATTCTCATCCTTACTATCCTTGTGTAGCATGTTGACAAGTTTCTCGAACTACCTCCTTCGCACAGCAACCTAAAAAACTTGAATGAAGATTAGCCGCAGGTGAAACTACTACGGCTACAGATGGAGGTTGGGCACTACTTCACCCCTGACATGTGCCGTATGCCTACGAAACTATGGCGAAAAGAAAGGAAGAAGAGATTCAAATAGAGAATCAAAAGTTAGTGCATATGGCTTTTGGGGAATATGCCTTTTATAAACAATACTTTTCTCTTGAAAAACGCTTATTTATAACATGTTTTAGAAAACACCCCCTTTAAAATATGCTTTTGAAAAATCTTCTGTCTGTTCTGGTAACCTTCAGTTCTGATACCATGTGTAACACCACACCTCCGTTAAGGTCACTCACAAAGGGAATGCCTTAACTTCAGTGGAGCGTCATAAGTGTATAGAACATATAAACTACAAAACAGACAAAATTTTAAACAGCGAAAAGTATATAAAACTTTACTTCATTGATAAAATAGCAGCTTGGTAAAATAGCTTGTAAAAAGATTTGTTTTCCAACACCAAAACACCCTTACCCATTACAACAAAGCATCTGTCTTGTTCAACAAAATAAAGAAGAAGAAAATAACTATGATATTCCCCAATAAAGCATGAGCCAGCCATAGCAGTGGAAAAGAGAGTCCAAAGCAATACATCGACTATTGTAACAACCCAGATTCCTGCAGACCAATTTTTTTTCAAAATTCCAATCTACTGAAACCCGAGTTGGGTGCTCTGGTATCCTGCATAAAAAGACAGAGACAAAGAAACATGTCAAAACTCGTAAAGCATCTCACAGCGGAAGGAAATAAAGTATAATGTTCAAATATTGCTTTACCTTATTAACAATACTGCTAAACCAGTATCCAAAGCTATACCATCTCTGTCATGAATCTAAACTGGAAGTATGTAATAGGGAGGGGGCCAGAACATAAGTTCTGTGTGAGTGGACTTAGAATAAACTTCTGTTTAATCCTACATATACCGTTCAGTTACATTTTCTTGGTTATTAGGTTGTTAACAATGTTAGCTCTCTAGGCTATACTCATGTCCCACTAGTAGATTAACCTAATACAACGTATATGAAGACACCCCAGCTCATGTAATCATTTCCATGTATATATACAGTCCTTTGCCGTATGTCGTACGGGCTTCATCATGTAAATCTATACACTTCAGTGTAGTGCCACCATTCTCGAAATTGTTTGGACTGCCACTCTTGATCTTGCTAGATTCCGTATATTACCCAGATCTAATCTAGGGTTTACTATCGAGCGCTCCCTAGATTCAACCAGGGTTTACGCTACCCAGGGCCACTGGGTTTTATGCTACCTATCGACCAATGCCCCTAGTCTAGGACACACTACCCAGAGCGATAAACGTTCCTGGACTTTCCCCATGTATGCGTCGTGAATCGTTTCGATGTCCAGTTGCACATGTCCTCTATATGTGCGGCCCGAGTCCCGTGGCAGGGCAAATCAAGAAACATGGAACTCGGTCAGGAGCTTTAAGTTATCTGCCGATGTAGATGCTAAGGTATGTTTTAACTGTGTGTGGCTATGGTCCCACTTGACCCCTCCCTCAACTAATGAAAGGCACCCAAGAAAATCAAGAATGAGAACTGTATGCAGGCCCCTTATGCCCCCACAAACCTATTGGACAACCTCACCCATAACTAGATAGCAAGTATATGGTCTTTTGGAGTTCTCCGCCTTTCCGCTTCACGTGCTCGATTGACTCAAGATGGTAGGTAGACGACGACATGCTATCACCGGGCTAATCTAGATATCGCTGGCTCACGCTGGTCCGTCCTAGTCCTTAGGTTGCCTTATATTGCAACCAAGACATACTCTAACGCGGACCTTAACCTCTGTGAGCCCAGAAGGATCATATGCAACCTCACAAAGGGATGCCAAGAGTACCCTCACGTCCCCAAGAAGCCGCGTGCTTCGTAACCCAAACCGTTGGAGCGGACATTCGCTCCTTCTCGTGTTCTACTTGGATTTCTTGACTAAGGTTTACTACTTAGTTCTCTTAACTAAGGTTTACTACTTAGTTTCCTGAATCATTCGTTTTCTTAACTAAGGTTTACTACTTAGTCCTCTTAACTAAGGTCTACTACTTAGTTCTCTTTCTCGTTATTTACTTAGTTCTCTTAACTAAGGTTTATTACTTGGTTCTCTTAACCAACGTTTGATACTTAGTTTCTATTACTTAGTTCTCTTTAACTAAGGTTTACCTATGAATTCAAGCATGACTTAAGTTCTCTTTATCAAATGACAGCGTACGGGTGTTCTCCCGCATTTCTAGCTTAGATTAACTTATTTCATGGTATAAGTCATCCCACCCTTCGAGTCTTGTATTACATCTTAAGTCATATTCATTTCTTATCCCTAGGATAAGTTTATCTATTATTTAATCTTACCATTCCCCATTTTTCCTTGCTTTGATACAGTTATATTGGTTAAGTTTGCCCATGTGTCCAAGTTGACTTGACCCCCAGTCACATATTCAATTCAACCCACACGTCATGTCAAATTGGTTAAGTGTTATCTATCAGTTCATGTTGACTTAACCTACCCATATATCATGTCAAATTGGTTAAGTGCTATCTCATCTACCTTATCGTTTCCTATAACTTGTTTTGTCCCATTAGATATAATTTCCACCTATTATCATTTCTTTCCTTATTCAAGTTTATTCGTAATAGGTTATTTATCATTCCCATTTCTTGTCATTAATTTTAGATTTAACTTAACCCTTCCATTTACTTAACCCGTTAACTAAACTTTACCCAATTTATTTAATTTATGATACCGTTACGGGTCCCATTTAGTTAAGCATATCTAAGTTTTTGTTTCACATGTTACCCGTGTCCCACTTAACCCCTTTATTATAGTTTCCTTGTCTTACACATGTCTTACTACGGTTAAGTCTACATTAGTCATGTTTTACATGTCATTTATATCACCCACTTAACCCACTAACCATACCCATGTCACCCACATGTCTTATTATGGTTAGTATTTCTTAATTTATTTATTATGCCATAACGATGTATGACCTCTCATATTAAATGTCCATTCATGGCTGCTGGATTTGCCGGGCGGTTTCGGGCAGACTTATACCACAATGCGCCTAACCTCGTGTCATAAACCGTTACGCCTCTAGTTCTTGCCGTTAACCTCTCACATTAGACGTCCGCTTGTGGTTACTGGATTTGCCGGCCGGTTCTGGGCAGACTTACACCACAAACGCACCCAACCTCGTGTCATAGGCATTCATTAACAATCGTCTTTCACCTAAACCCCAAATTCATGTCATGTGTTCTAAATTTAACTTAATTACAATTCATTTCTATTCTAGGTGTCATAGTGCAATTATAAATTTACAAGCATGTTCATGTTAATTCTAGATATCAAATGTCAACTACCAATTCACAAGCATGTTCACGCTCAAGTTATGCCACTATTGTCAATTTCATGTTATGCGTCGAATTCCATAATTACATAAAAAAATATGGTTTGTCCAACATATTCCATTTTTATTTACGTTTCTAGGACCTTAATGGCATATCCAATTTTCAAGTCTCAAATTCAAGCTTTATTTATTTTTAGCGCAAGTTACTCCAAATCACCAATTTTCAAGATCCTTTCCACTCATTCCATTTAAATAAACTCAATATATATACTTTGCCAACTATCCCAATATTTGCAATAATAATTGTTACGCCCCAATCCCAAATTACATATTATATTCCTTGATTGCATAAAATAAATTATGCCCAATATTTGCAACGACAATAGTTATGCCACAAACCCCAAATTACAGATTATATTTCTCGATTGCATAAAATAAATTATGACCAATACTCTGAACAAAAATTGTTATGCCACAAACCCCAAATTACAGATTATATTTCTCGAGTGCATAAAATAGATTATGCCCAACATTTGCATATTCCAACCGAACGTATGCATAATAAGATTTTCGTTTAGATTCGAGATAACCTAGATCGAAAAATAAAAAAGGGAAGGAGAATAAAAGGAACAATTATTATAACATGAATCTTGAATTAAATTAATAACCGGGGAATGATGAACGATAATAATACTATTATGCAACAAATTTATTATAATTCCACTCACCTTGACTGGATTGGGGAAAATAAACGATTTGTCGTTGATGTAGAAAGCTGATTTAATCTTCTTATTTGATTATTGGTGAGGAGCATGAATTGTTGATGAAGAATTTTGCTACATGATTTGATTAAACTCCAAAGTTGATGAAGAGCTTTCAATTTAATTTAGAGTTTTGGGGCGGCGACCATGTTTGGTTGAAGTTTGGCGGCATGGATGTGTCAGAAGGAATTGTTTATGAATTAGGTTAGGTCTAGGCACTATTTTATAGGTGTAGAGAGTGTTTTAGTGCCATTAGATCGCCCTAGAAACCATTCGGTCCGTCCAGCACACCAAAAGTTGTCACTGCCCAGATATGAAAAAAAATCAGGGGGAGGTCGACCCCCCGGTCGACCTGCCTGGGTATTTTCCTATATAATTCTGAATTTTTGTTGAATCTTCCGAAGGCCATAACTCTTTCACGCGGAGTCCGATTTTCGAAAACTCGGACTCTATTCCAAGCAGAACTCCGAGACAAACGCAATTGTGATGTCCATTTTACTTAGTTCCTGATATTTAAATTAAGTATCCTTATTTTATTGTCTTCTCTATTCCGTACACTGTTATCGAATTAATTTTTCCTTCTCTTCAAAATATTAGTAAATTTTCATTGTACATCACCATTATTTACCTAGCTATGTATATACACATTTATGTACATTTTTAACACTATTAAAAATGCGGGGTATAACATTCTCCCACCCTTAAAGAATTTCGTCCCCGAAATTCGATAAGAGTAAAATAAATAATCCCTCGCAATATCCATCCATCAAGTGTGCATCCAATTGTTGCAAACATTGTGCACATGTGCAAAGTGAGATACATCATTGTAAAGTATGTATGCCTAATTTGGATCCACCTATATGTATGCAAAATTTAAAAACTCTTTCAGAACATGATGCTCCCATCCTAAATATACTTGCAGTTCTATATGAATGCAATATTCTTGAAAAATCAAAATATTTTTCATCCAAGTTTTCCTATACTCTTATAGAATAAGAGCATAGTTCACCCAATTGTCGCATCCAAAACCCTACCATCCATCATTAAATTCGAAATTTAGAAAAATCTAATTTTCCTAATTTGATTTCTTATGTTACGAAAAGTTATAAAACGGAAAAATTCACATCCTCCGTTTTTCTTTACTAATCGTACTTGGATTTTAATGTGACTACTCTATGAAGATTTCCTATTTTCCTATCCAAGCACAACCACGTAAGAAAATTTCTTCTTTTTTTCAACTTACCTTGGAAGAATTTCATATTTATTCATCTTTTTCTTAAGATCTTTATTTTCTTTTCCCATTCATGTTTGTTGCTTTACTGAATTTATTGTTTCTTGTTAGTTAGGCTATTCTCTTTCTTAGCTTACTTGACTTAATCCAATTACTTAAGTTTATTATTTCAAATAAGCTTTTTCTATTTTCAACTCAAACAACATCCTACACAGCTACCACTACGGGCCAAGAATCTTAGGACTTACTCATCTCAGACAATTGCAAGTCCACATAACAGGATCTACCCAGTTACTTGCCCTTTACTACTTAGTAGTCACTACTAGTCCTTGCTGTGTATTACTAGCCTATCCTTTTTCTTTCTTTTTCTCCAGCAACAAACCCAGGTTTCTCAATGCTTATGCATTCTACGGGATTTTTTTTTCCATTAGTTTAATATTAGCTAATCACTGACTGTAAATTGGCAAGAGAGTAACTCCCTAAATATTAACCCGAAGACCGAAATCAACATCAGATTGACACTAAGAGAATCACTTAACTCAACCAATCTCTAGTTGGTTCCAATTGTTTAATTCATAGCTTTAACTCTCTCTCGTTCTATTCTAGGCACTAATCCTTACCTACTCCATTCTTTTTAAAACATGGTTTGGCCTCCTTTCTTTTCATTACATTTTTCTTTCAAAAATTAGAAGTGTTAAACCTTTATTTTCTTTTCTCAAAAACTTGCTTTTTCCAAACCATAAAAACATTTACAAAGTAAAATTGCAAAATATTTTTTTCAAATCACAAAACTAGAGTAGACAAGGACAACTAATGGGTTACACTGTTCCGATTTACAATGTTAACTTTGGCTGCTAAGGTGCAAATATCTATTCTATTCTTACACACTACCGCTTATTTTGTTCACCCAACAAAATTTCTTTTTAAAACAATAATCAAAATTTATTGTTAACCGAATAGAGATTTCAAATCTTCGTTACATATATGAAAACTAGCGAGCTATTTATGCTCCATAATATGCACCTTTTTAGGAGAAAATTCTTTTAAAACAATAAATCATTATTTTACACAATATACCCCACTTTACATTAAAACCCAACATGCATTTATCAAAATACTTTTAAGATTAAATCTTGGAAAAATACCCAAATTCTTTTACAGATTCAAGTTCTTAAAAGCATATCATTGGGTTAGACTCGAAGCGGGTCTTCAACCCACTAGGATTTCCAAGGCACTTTCGCGAATTCAATTCTCTCGACTATATATATATATATATTCCTAATCCATTCTTCATATTTCAAACTTTTCTAATTTCTAAGGTTTCATTTCTAAACCCACTAATCTGAAATACTAATATTTCAGTTTCCAACCAATGGGATATTTTCTTTCTCTAGCTTCAAGTCATATTGTACACTTTCCCAACCACCTAATGGTTTCCAAATTCCTATGCTCATTCCTTAAGTGTACAAACTAGATATCCCAACTCTTTTCATGTCTAGTGGGCCACTATATGGATTTAGGTTTATATATATAATATATTTCTATTTTAGAAAATACAAATACGTTCACTCATTATCTCCCTAAGATCACTAAACCGAAGCTCTGATACCAGATGTAACAGCCCGGATTCCGACAGACATATTTTTTTTCAAAAATCCAATCTACCGAAACCCGAGTTGAGTGCTCTGGTATCCTGCAGAAAATTACAGAGACAAAGAAACATGTCAGAACTCGTAAAGCATCTCATAGTGCAAGGAAATAAAGTATAATGTTCAAATATTGCTCTACCTTATTAACAATACTGCTAAACCAGTATCCAAAGCTATACCATCTCTATCATGAACCAAGCCTAGAAGTATGTAATAAGGAGGGGGTCAGAACATAAGTTCTGTGTGAGTGGACTTAGAATAAACTTCTGTATAATCCTACATATACTGTTCAGTTACATTTTCTTGGTTATTAGGTTGTTAACAATGTTAGCTCTCTAGGCTATACTCATGTCCCACTAGTAGATTAACCTAATACAACGTATATGTAGACACCCCAGCTCGTGTAATCATTTCCATGTATATATATAGTCCTTTGCCGTATGTCGTACGGGCTTCATCATGTAAATCTATACTACTTCAGTGTTGTGCCACCATTCTCGAAATCGTTTGGACTGCCACTCTTGATCTTGCTAGATTTCGTATATTACCAAGATCTAATCTAGGGTTTACTATCGAGTGCTTCCTAAATTCAACCAGGGTTTACGCTACCCAGGGCCACTGGGGTTTATGCTACCTATCGAACAATGCCTCCTAGTCTAGGACACACCACCCAGAGCGATGAATGTTCCTAGACTTTCCCCACGTACGCGTCGTGAATCGTTTTCAATGTCTAGTTGCACATGTCCTCTATATGTGCAGCCCGAGTCCAATGGCATGGCAAATCAAGAAACACGGAACTCGATCGGGAGCTTTAAGTTATCTGCCGATGCAGATACTAAGGTCTTCTTTAATTGTGTGTGGCTATGGTTCCACTTTACCCCTCCCTCAACTAATGAAAGGCACCCAAGAAAATCAAGAATGAGTACTGTACGTAGGCCCCCTATGCACCCACAAACCTATTGGCCAACCTCACCCATAACTCGATAGCAAGTATGTGGTCTTTTGGAGTTCTCCGCCTTTCCACTTCACGCGCTCGATTGACTCAAGATGGTAGGTAGACGACGACGTGCTATCACAGGGCTAATCTAGATTTCGCCGCCTCACGTTGGTCCATCCTAGTCTTTAGGTTGCCTTATATTACAACCAAGGCATACTCTTGGCTCTTCTAACGCAGACCTTAACCTCCATGAGCCTAGGAGGATCATCTACAACCTCACAGAGGGATGCCAAGAGTACCCTCACGTCCCCTCGAAGTCGCGTGCTTTGTAACCTAGACCGTTGGAGCGGACGTTCGCTCCTTCTCGTGTTCTACTTGGCTTTCTTGACTAAGGTTTACTACTTAGTTCTCTTAACTAAGGTTTACTACTTAGTTTCCTGAATCATTCGTTTTCTTAACTAAGGTTTACTACTTAGTTTCCTGAATCATTCGTTTTATTAACTAAGGTTTACTACTTAGTCCTCTTAACTAAGGTTTACTACTTAGTTCTCTTTCTCGTTATTTACTTAGTTCTCTTAACTAAGATTTATTACTTGGTTCTCTTAACCAAGGTTTGATACTTAGTTTCTGTTACTTAGTTCTCTATAACTAAGGTTTACCTATGAATTCAAGCGTGACTTAAGTTCTCTTTATCAAATAACAGCGTATGGGTGTTCTCCCACATTTCCAGCTTAGATTAACTTATTTCATGGTATAAGTCGTCCCACCCTTCGAGTCTTGTATTACATCTTAAGTCATATTCATTTCTTATACTTAGGATAAGTTTATCCATTATTTAATCTTATCATTCCCCATTTTTCCTTGCTTTAATACTGTTATATTGGTTAAGTTTTCCCATGTGTCCAACTTGACTTAACCCCCACTCACGTATTCAATTCAACCCACACGTCATGTCAAATTGGTTAAGTGTTTTCTATCAGTTCATGTTGACTTAACCTACCCATATATCATGTCAAATTGGTTAAGTGTTATCTCATCTACCTTATCGTTTCCTATAACTTATCTTGTCCCATAAGTTATAATTTCCACCTATTATCCTTTCTTGCCTTATTCAAGTTTATTCGTAATAGGTTATTTATCATTCCCCATTTCTTGTCATTAATTTTAGATTTGACTTAACCCTTCCATTTACTTAACCCGTTACTTAAACTTTACCCAATTTAATTAATTTATGATACCGTTACGGGACCCATTTGGTTAAGCATATCTAAATTTTTGTTTCACATGTCACTCGTGTCCCACTTAACCCCCTTTATTATAGTTTCCACGTCTTATACATGTCTTACTACGGTTAGGTCTGCCTTAGTCATGTTTTACATGCCATTTATATCACCCACTTAACCCTCTAACCATACCCATGTCACCCACATGTCTTATTACCGTTAGTATTTCTTAATTTATTTATTTAGTCGTAATGATGTATGATTTCTCACATTAGACGTCCGTTCGTGGCTGCTGGATTTGTCGGGCTGTTTCGGGCAGACTTATACCACAACGCGCCTAACCTCATATCATAAACTGTTACGCCTCTAGTTCTTGTCGTTGACCTCTCACATTAGACATCCGCTTGTGGTTGCTGGATTTGCCGGGCGGTTCTAGGCAATCTTACACCACAAACGCGCCTAACCTCGTGTCATAGGCATTCATTAACAATCGTCTTTCACCCAAACCCCAAATTCATGTCATGTGTTCTAAATTTAACTTAATTACAATTCATGTCTATTCTAGGTGTCATAGGCCAATTATAAATTTACAAGCATGTTCATGTTCATTCTAGATATCAAATATCAATTACCAATTCACAAGCATGTTCACGCTCAAGTTATACCACTATTGTCAATTTCATGTTATGCGTCAAGTTCCATAGTTACATAAAAAACATGGTTTGTCCCACATATTCCATTTTTTATTATGTTTCTAGGATCTTAATGGAATATCCAATTTTCGAGTCTCAAATTCGAGCTTTATATATTTTTACCGTAAGTTACTCCAAATCACCAATTTTCAAGATCCTTTCCATTCATTCCATTTAAATAATCTCAGCATATACTTTGCCAATTATCCTAATATTTGCAATAATAATTGTTACACGCCAATACCAAATTACAGATTATATTCCTCAATTGCATAAAATAAATTATACCCAATATTCGCAACGACAATTGTTATGCCACAAACCCCAAATTACAGATTATATTTCTCGATTGCATATAATAAATTATGCCCAATATTCACAACAACAATTGTTATGCCACAAACCCCAAATTACAAATTATATTTCTCGAATGCATAAAGTAGATTATGCCCAGCATTTCCATATTCCAACCGCACATATGCATAATAAGATTTTCATCTAGGTTCGAGATAACCTAGATCCAAAAATAAAAAGGGGAATGAGAATAAAAGGAACAATTATTATAACATGAATCTTGAATTAAATTAATAATTGGGGAATGATGAACGATAATAATACTATTATGTAACAAATTTATTATAATTCCACTCACCTTGACTGGATTGGGGAAAATAAACGATTTGTCATTGATGTAGAAAGCTGATTTAATCTTCTTATTTGATTATTGGTGAGGAGCATGAATTGTTGATGAAGAATTTTGCTACTTGATTTGATTAAACTCCAAAGTTGATGAAGAGCTTTCAATTTAATTTAGAGTTTTGGGGGCGGCGGCCATGTTTGGTTGAAGTTTGGCGGCATGGAGGCGTCAGAAAGAATTGTTTGTGGATTAGGTTATGTCAAGGCACTATTTTATAGGTGTAGAGAGTGTTTTAGAGCCATTAGATCGCCCTAGAAGCTATTCGGTCCGTCTAGCACACCAAAAATTGTCACTGCCCAGATCTGAAAAAAAAAATCAGGAGGAGGTCGACCCCCAGTCGACCTGCCTGGGTATTCTCCTATGTAAATTCTGAATTTTTGTTGAATCTTCCGAAGGTCATACCTCTTTCATACGGAGTCTGATTTTCGAAAACTTGGACTCTACTCCAAGTAGAATTCCGAGACAAACGCAATGGTGATGTCCATTTTACTTAATTCCTGATAGCTAAATTAAGTATCCTTATTTTATTGTCTTCTCTGTTATGTACACTGTTATCGAATTAATTTTTCCTTCTCTTCCATATATTAATACATTTTCATTGTACATCACCGTTATTTACCTAGCTATGTATATACACATTTATGTACATTTTTAACTCTATTAAAAAGGCAAGGTGTTACAACTATCCTCGAGCTTGGAAAGAAAACTGAGCTAAGTGGTAATATTTCCTCCCTGTAAACCTTGGGGTGGGGGGAGGGGGAATAGAAGAAAAGAAGGCGAAAGAAAACGTGTCAGACCTAAGTCTGGTAAGTCCAGTGATTATTTAGCATGTAAATAGGCAAAAGGATCATGACATGAATAAACTGAATACCAGACATAACCATGATGATAAGCATAGAAAGACAACAAATAATGATCGTTAGATATGACAAGGTAAGATACATTGAATGCGCTTCGGTTCTTTCTCTGATTTCTTTTCTCTGCACCACCCAACTAGCATTCTAACTAGTGTCTTTTATGGAACGATCCATATCCATTACTAGTGTCCCAACTAGTATCATGTGAAAGGATCCGTATCCCCTACTAGTGTCCCGACTAGTATCCTACGTTATATAATAAGGTGATCCCAACCCCGCATTGTGGTAGCCTTCAGGTGCACATCTAGTATGAGGGTCTTACCTCAATCAGCCCAATTGCCATGAAGATGTTAGATGTACCCTTACTACCCTATTGATTCGGCTCGCTACTTGTATTAATTTTTTTTGTGTTTGTGTCAATCGGCCCTCTCTTGCATGTAGATACCCTATGTTGGTCCCACCATAAGGTGTATCAATCCCTATGATAGCGACCCGACATGATTCAAGATGCATAGTGTATACTACTGATGCCCAGTGCCTGCTTTTCCACTCCGGAGCACATGCATGCCCATACTTCGTCGGAACTACACTGCTGCACCCTTGCCGCTATTTTTACCACTTATAATCAGCCTAGTAATCGTGCCCCACCCTGCTTAGTTCAGGGTACCGTGATACATCTATGTGGGTTACTACTGAAATGGGTCCCCGTTAATAGGATTTTCTAGGGTTTATTCGTATACCCCCCAAATTGGTTAAGTGTTATCCATCCCTTCAAGTTAACTTAACCCATCCACACGTCATGTCATGTTGGTTAAGTGTTTCTTATTAACTTAACCCTTCTCATTCAATCATGTTTTAATTGGTAAAGTGTTTTCTATTAACTTAACCATGTTCATTCATCATATTATATTGGTTAAGTGTTTCCCATTTACTTAACCCTACTTGTTCATCATGTTATATTGGTTAAGTGTTTCCCATTAACTTAACCCCACTCGTTCATCATGTTATAATAGTTAAGTGTCATCAATCCAGTCGAGTTAATTTAACCCACCCACTTGTCATGTTACATTGGTTAAGAGTTGCCCTCTTGTGTTACTTAACCCTATCACACACCATGTTGTATTAGTTGAGTGTTGCCTTCTTGTGTTACTTAACCTTATCACACATCATGTTATATTGGTTAAGTGTTGCCCTCTTGTGTTAACTTAACCCTACCACTTGTCATGTTCCATTGGTTAAGTGTTGCCCTGTTGTGTTAACTTAACCCTACCATTCTTAACCTGTCTGTTTCTTAGCTTCAATTCATTTATTAAAGCACCAACCTCTCATATTAGATCCATATTGTTGTAGTCGCTGGATGTGCAGGGTAGTTCCGAGCAGTCTTACACCGCAACTCAATCTAACCTCGGGTTTTGGGCTTAATGTGCTAACCTCTCACTTTAGATCTATATTATTCCGGTTGCTGGATGTGACGGGCGGTTCCGGGCAGTCTTACACCGTAACTCAATCTAACATCGGGTTAGGCTTATTCATTTTTTAAATTAATTTACATATTTACAATTTATGTTCATATGTAAATTATCCACAAGTGTTGTCAATTCAAGTCATGCCCCATTTACCCTCCAAATTATGTCCATAATTCTAGGTATACAAATTCTACCATTTCATGCTACTAATTATTTACATGATTTTGAGCCATTCTATGCCAATAGCATGTAGTTCAATATTTTTTCCCAACGTCTCCCCCGTTATTCGTTCGCATAATTCACATAGAACGTTAGGCTCACAAATTAGCCTAACTTATAAACAAAAGGGAAAAGAAAGGGACATGTAACATTCCAACAGGCCTAAACAATATAGATGAACATGCATAGTATAAATTTGGGATAGAATGATATAAACTTAATTAAGCACATGAACGTGATCTTACATTTAATTTAGATCCAATTAACATGCGAACTAGCGTAGATCTAATTGTATAAGCATGAAGTTATATTGATCTTAAACATGGGTACTAGTTTGGATCTAAACATGTAAGCATGTATGAACATAACTTATCATGTAATTTGCATATAAACATGGTAGGTTCAATTATGTCAGTCCAATAGTCTCATAGGCATAGGATATACAACATGATAAATTAATCACAACAGTTCCATAGACATGATAGGTTACATTTTGTCAATCCAACAGTCTCATAGGCATGTTAGGTTTCAGTATGTCAATCACAATAGTCTCATAGGCACGATAGGTGTTATTACATCAATCATAATAGTCTCATAGGCATAGGCAATTCAAAATTGACAAAAGGATAGGCACGAATAGAATTAGGCATAGTTCTAGATCCAGTTATTACAGTCGTGATTTCTTATTAGGTGTTCACATCTAAACAATAACTATACTTACAGAAAAAGGACGGACTTGATTTATGGGATCTTATTTCTGAATTTGAAAAGCTATCCTTTGATGTAGACGTTTGATTCTCTTGTTCTTCTAATTGATTCCTAGTTTGAATTTGATTCTCTAGTTTGGGGTAGATGAATGGAGGCTAGGTCAGTTTGTAGACGAACAGCATGACGGCTTCATAGAATGAGTTCTAGGGTTGAGGTTTGGGGTGATTATATAGAAGTCTAGGTTTATTTCTAGCCTTTAGATTAGTCTAGGGGAATCAGAGCCATCAAATCAAAGAGATGTGTCATCCAGCCAACCGTAGCATGAAACATATGCCCTAATACCTTAGAAATCAGTCATTGGCCAATCAGAGAAGGCCGCATCATCACAGGGCTGTAAAAATTCGTCACAGAAGCTGGATCTGGGAGGGGTTGACTCCCTACGAGGCGGTCGACACCTATGTCGACTCCCCCTTGGGGGAGGGGGGGTGGTCGACACTCCTGAGCGGGAAATTTCCCGCTCAGGCCGCTCTTGCCGTATTTTGAAATTTGAACTGTTTATTGATTTGATTTATTATTATATTTAATTATATTTAAACTTGAAAACTTCCGAACTCTATAAATTCTTCATACGGAGTCTGATTCACCCAAACTCGGACTCTATCTCAAGCAGAATTCCGAGAAGAACGCAATGGAGTAACCTGTTTCACCCAATTCCTCTTTTAAAAAATAAGTGTTCTTAGATTCATTAATATTAATATTTAAAATTACGGGGTGTTACTTGCGTACCATGCTATACACAATTCCGTTCACAGATGAGCTGTTGTGGACAAAAATAAAAATATTATCTTGTCAAGCGATGTGCCCCAATCCCAAAAATATAATAATATAGACAAGTTGGCCTATTCTGTGAAACCCCACAATGCTGATATAGGGTGCAAAATATTTCAAAATAAAAAGTGCTTATTTTCCAAAATAAAAATTACAGAAAAACTCTAAAAATTAAATTATACCTACGTCTCAAATATCTTGTCGAAATTCGAATACAATGTTTAATTATAATTAAATATATCGTTATAGCTTATAAACGATTCCATAACGACTATTTGAAAATTTGATTTGGACATAACTTGCTACCTATAAGACGAAATCTCGATTTTTCACTTCCTTTAGAAAAATATAGCTTAACAGATTCCCACATTTCTTGTTTTACAGAAATCCGACTTAAAACGAATCCTGTATACTCAGTTCAAATTATCGAATTACGAACTACCACGATGTTTCGAACTTGATTATAATTTATATTATAATTAACACGTTCAAACCGTCGTATATAAATATATTCGTTATCATAATTCAATTCTAAACCGCATAAAATCTCATATATTGTCCAATTCACACACTGTTGTGAATTCAACTCATTTCCGGCCATTTCAGAATATAAATATATTATCACATTATTTATATTTAAATTAAATATTCAATGTTATTTAATTAAACAACCATTTAAATCTCTAAATCACTATTTAAATAATTAAATAAGTTAATTATTATACCATAAAAATACTGGATGTTACACCATATTTCCGTAAAGAAATAATACTCACATTTTAAAGTGAATAATAGTTTAGAAACAAACGTTGCAATCGGAAAGGTGATAAAAGGAAATTCGTAAATGCTGGAAGTGATAAATTCCAAAGTGAAATTTAGAAATATGGGTTGACTTGAAACGGTGAGTTTATTCCAAGGTTCGAAATGTTAATCGAATATAGATTATTCGTAGGAGAGTTATAAGTTGAAATTCAATTATATCCATTCCATGAAAGTAATGTTTACTTTCCATTTTTAGATGAAGATTTTTTATTTAATTAATTAAATGTCATTTATTTATTCAAAGTAACAAATCAGAGTTATATTTTAAAGTTAAATATTTTGGAAATAGGGATTATATTGCTACTATTATAATCAATATTTTCTGTAAAAGAAGTGGATTCGTAAGATGAATCCAAGAGTTGCGTAAGAATGATAAGAAATTCAAAAATGGAATTAAGGGAATTAGAAACTGACTGGACACTAGTTAAGTCGAACGGCTTTCTGAGTGTCTATGTGATGTTGGTTTCAGCCTTCGGGGTCAATTCTTAGGAAGTTCTTCTCTCACTAGTTTATGGTTAGGGACTGATGGATGTAAAAAAGTAATGATACGTGAATAAAATATGAAAATATTTTCCAATGTTAATAACATATATTTTCGAAATACGAAAAATAAGGAGTTGTGATTATATAGAAACATTTCCCCAGAAACCGTGAGAGGCTAAGCAATTTAAAAAAAAATAGGGTAAAGATATTTAAGGGAAGTTGGGAAATGAAATGATTATTGTTAAATCTATTTAAAGGGGCTCAGTGTTGATTGATGATTAATCAGTAAGATTTCCATTTGGAAACATGAACATTGTTTGTATGTATGTTTTCCTTTGATAGTTAAATAACCAGTTATCAAAGTTTTTGACCATTTTTCGGTTGTCAATACGGAGAGACCAGGATCAGGTTTTTTATCTGAAAACCACTCCGTATAGCATTAGCGTTGCGAATCAAATATGATTGAAGACGGAGAGTATGTAAGGGCTGTCTACAAATCCTAGGTAGAAATCGCCTAAGACGGATTTACAAATAGTGCCTTCAGTTTGTCGAGACCTAGGACAACGTGTATGGATGAATGTGTGACAATTTATATCTAATAGATCTAGTTGATCGCTTCAGACGTATTATGTTCGTGGCGGAGGAATTCGTTTCTCTTAGCTTTATACCCGTGGTATTTTTGGGGAAATCAATTTGTGATTCGGCGGGTATGACGATGTGGCATTCAGAGTAAATGAAGATGTGATCTATCAAAGGATACGTTATGACCTCAAGCCTCATCAACAGGGTAATGAAAAAAATCGGGCAGGCAGCATGGCTAAGTCGTTCACAACCAATTAGGGTATATTGTCACCATCTAGAGAATATTCATATTTGTTACTTCTTTTCATTTCTGTATCTCCCAGGAATGGTTCTGTTGGTATACCAACTGTAAGGTGACAATATATTAGGAACATTCAAGCAAAACAAATGGTCGGTTATGTGTGGCTGAGTTGCAAGATGTTCTTGTTGAACTCCAGTGTATCTCCTTTAGAGTACACTAATCGGAAGGTGATTCCATACCTTGTCGTATTTGGAAATCTATTTCCCAATAAGGACCCATAGTTTTTGATTGTATATTATGTATATAGAACGCGAGATGCAAGCGTTCTGCTAGATTGTTTTTTAGTTGATTTAGACACTATTATAATATCAGAAAAGTATTGATTTTAAAAATGCTTTGGGTAAAATCTTAAGGTAAAAACCATCTGTGTTTATGTGTGGATTGGTATTACGATTATCTTTTCTTTTGAAAAGGGCTTTTAAAGTTAAAACTAATCATTTGGAGTTTACACACACCAGTCCCATAACTGGCCAAAAGGTTTTTTAAGTTTGTTTTACCCTAAACTCTTGGGTACCCAAATTTATACGGGTAGTCAAGTAGTTAGGATTTTACAGATATACTTGCGATAGCTTGGAGCATGAGTAGTTATATATAGAGTTACTTCCGCTATGATGTTATGTGATAATGGTATGTATATACAGTTACAAGTTTGTATTACCAAAGTTATGCTATATAATATATTTTTATTTGTTCTCCTATGAGATTTGTGTCTACACTGATTATGTTATGTTATAATCTCTTCTTCTATTCTAACTTTCTTTCTATTTCTCACCCATTAACTTCTTTCTATTTAGTGATTCGGTATTCTTGATTCTTGATTAGTCGACATGGTGTTTTATGTCGATTTTCAGGGTCGAAAATCCCTAGGTTGTTACAGTTTAAAGAGGCTTTAGCCAGCAACGCAGCACCACCACCGGTGGTCCCACCATTCTCTTTTGCTAATTGATTTTTAGTTGTTCATTCAGCCAGCTTAAGGCAGGTTTGGCAGCTCTCGAAGGGGGTAAGGGATCTTGGTTTTGAATGTAATCCATGGTTTCAGCATATGCGTCTGGTAAGGCTCCTGTGAGATGCAATACAAGCCTGCCATTAATCACCAAGGCACCCACATCCGCCAATCTATCCGCTAATGATTTAAGGTGCGTGCAAAATTTGTCAATTGAATTAAATTTTTGAAAATCAACTGTTGCAAGTTCTTCTTCGAGATGAGTTGTCCTTGAAGCTTTGTTGTCTTGGAACATGGCATTAAGTCGTTTCCATGCACCTTCCGCTGTATCATCGCAAAGGAGAATGGAATGAAGGAGGTCGGAGGAGATTGTACTGTATATCCATTGAAGGACAACAACATCAAGTCGTTTCCACAAGGATGGTTTGCGGATTTGACAGCCTCATAGGCAGCCTTGGCGTCTTTTTCGGTTAGTGATACAATGTGACATTGGTAGAGGCCGTGAAATCGAACAAGAACGGTAAATAATGCTACCCTAGAATGGTATGTTCCATGTTCATTGTCTAATGTAATTGATATGAGGGATTTGTTATTAGTAATGGTTAGAGCAGGGTAGTATTTGGAGGATTCAACCATTGGTGGTGATTTTCTTAATAAAAAATGGTTGAAGAAGAAAAAGAAAGAGAGGAGATTGGGAGAACATAGGTTTATATATTCGAAACCTACTCCGATACCATAAAGGAATTCAATTTTTCTTGTCGTCTCATTATTCTCAGCCCTTTTATATAGGAGTTTAGAGATGCAAATGTTTATAGGAATTATTGCAATCAGATAAACATCAACATAAATAATATATATTACCATATGTAATATATATTAACATAAACAACACATGTCAAATCTTTTGTCATTAATATATATTAACATAAATAACTTATATTAATTATTCTAACACTATCAATTATGGTATCCACCGGTTGATAGAAGGAAAAATAGAAACAACAACAAATTTCAGACGTATGAACTTATTTTCAGACGTCTAAACAGATTCAGACGTCTGAAAATAGGTTTCAAACATCTACAATGGATTTCGGCCAACTCCTGAGCTCATTTCAGATGTCTGAAATGAAAATGTTCTTGGGAAATTCCTAATCCTACATCAGTAATGTAAAAAAAATCAAACGGATATTCTACATGACCACAACATTTGAATTCACAAATGCATCGCTTAGAAAACATTAGTGCATGCAGATTGAATTAAAGTCATTAGAGGAATATAGATATGCATGCATGCGCAAACATTGTTATGATAATACTGGATTTGGGAGAAAAATGGATTCTTCACGGGCACACAAATGCATTGCAGCTTTGAAAAACTGTAGACCATTCTAGCTGACAAGAAATGGGTCAGAACCATCCCAATATATGTAACAATTAAATGCATGTAGGTTTCATGTATATTATTAAAATAATATTTTTTTTGTACTGAGCTATTGTTTCTTCAAGCAAGAACTTACTCTCAACGTAGTTCAAAAGAAAATAGGCAGCAGGCTCAATACCTTAAGCTGCATTAATGGTACTCCGGTTGATGTGTCCGTTGTGACCATTAGCATAGAAATGGTTGGAGAACTTTAGAAAAAACTAGGTATACGTGGGAAAAAAATTATAATTAGAAAAGACACCACTCCAATGTAAATTTCTATATCACTTTACTATAATTTTATTGAACTAAATTTTTTTTTGAAGTTCTATAACCATCTTTGATTTTATGTTTCTTGAATCTCAGAAAATTGAAGAAGTAAGAAGCCGTGATTCACCTGTGTTCATGAGTCACGTGCTGTCATTAGAGTATAGACCTTGACACTTTAATGTCATGTGCTTCAAGATAATAATAAGAATGGACAGCTATCATACCTTGCGTTTTAAGTTTCGGTTAAAAAAAGTTACGAAATTGCTTATGATCATTAAAATGAAACAGGACAACAGACTCATCTCAAATCGATACATTTCAGCCTAGCTCACTGTGATTAAGACATGTTTTTTACTTTTCTTATATTATTTTTTATTATTAGGTATATTCGACCTCTACTGAAAATGGTACATAACCCAAAA
The DNA here is from genome assembly GCA_030737875.1 of Allium sativum. NCBI lineage: Eukaryota > Viridiplantae > Streptophyta > Magnoliopsida > Asparagales > Amaryllidaceae > Allium > Allium sativum. The sequence continues at coordinate 777,432,024 of CM060918.1, read as the reverse complement.
CATAGAGCCATACATGATATATCAGTGTAAAGTACTGGAAACAAATATGGTGGGTAAGTATGCTTTAAATGAGCAACCATTGGGTACAGCTGCATCTTTCATGCTTTTGAGAGGCGAAATAGTTGCAAAAAGTTGCTTTGTTGACAAATATTTTAATATTCATAGACTTGAAAATATAATAAACTGCACATATCTATGTGAATATGTGCGAATAAGTATTAATATGTGCATGCATAGATATATGCATTTTTCCCCAAAAATTGATCTTATTTTTTAAATGAATACTGGAATTGTTGAACATAAATTAATCAAAGTTGGTCACAAAGAAACTGCTATACTAAAACTTCCAATGTTCACATATCATTGCATCATTTGTTTAGATAAATAATTTAAAGTACAAAGTACAAATTGAAAACATAGCACAAAAGAATAAATTAAGCTTATAATAATTAATATGTAACAAAACATAATTACAACACATGTAGACGTCATTGAAGAAAAAACTACTACGCTATTGTCGCATGTTCTTTCATCCAGTATTCATCAACCTGCCTCGTGTAATTTTCTGTGGAGTAATAATAATGATAATGATATGATCTACACATTATAGTTGAAAAACAAAATGAACGTGTTGCGATGTTGTATGTTTTCTTAGTGCACTTACCGTTTCGAAGACAGTAATGATGACATTTGCACCATTATGAAGATATTTAATTTAGCTGCAATTAGATGCAGGTATATGTTTTAAAAATGTTTTTGTAAGGCTGATATATGTAACCATAAATACAACTTATATAACGAGGTGTTGGGAGTTCTTATGTAAACAATGGAGTCGATTGGGTTTCCTTAGTGGTAAAAAAGCTGATGAGAGGAGGCATGTCCGAGCTATGTTCGTTGAAGATAAGATCTCTGATGAGGCGGATGATCCTTCTGACTTTCATCAGTCTTAGGTGGATTTTCAAAATGATTCTAATTCAAATGCTAAAGCTATAGATCATATATACGAGATTCTAGTGCAAATCTATCAAGCGAAAAAACATTCTTAAGGAGCAGCGTATCCCTAACTTTCCTTCTATTGTCTCTCTAGTTGCGTATTTGGATTTGATATCGACTCCAGGTAATATAACATTAATGCAGTGTAATTCCTCAAATGTTGGGGCATTTCTTTAAAAAATTAATATAGTTTGTGCTAGTAAGAACCTATGAATGGAGTAATAATGAATCTTAATGCGTGTTTTGAGTAGGTGATGTGCATCTAATACTAAAGAGAGCCAAAATTACAGTGATTAACATCTAAAATGAATAGCTCACCGTGCATTGTGCTTATTAGACTAGTACAACACAAGATTTATAAAGGTAGGATTATCTGATTACCAGAACATCGATCCATATGCTAGTTCCAAGAGCAACAGAAAATCCTAGAAGTACCTAAAAGAACACGAAACTAATTAAGTATGCTGCTTCATGAAATCTTTTCATTGTAGTTTATATTAGAGAGTTCAAATAAAAACAGGAAAACTACATAAAGCAGTTCAAATCCCATGGTCAGTCTATTTTTGAAAACATAGTTGCATATTGCATGACCTTCTGATTTAAACCATGTACACTTATGCACTTACCCATGGAAAGTCGATGCACATTACATGGAAAAGAATATCGTATCAAGTATACAGGAAAACATGTGCCCCACTGTAACGACCCGGGTTTTCGGCCGTTGAATTCTGAATATTTAAATTTGTTTTAAATATTTTAATTGAATTACATATAGGAATTTATTGATTAAAAACGAGGTTTGAATGTTAATTTATAATATAATTATAAAACGAGCTCGAAATCGCGCGGCAGTTCGTAATATAGAGTTTTGAACTTCAACTGAGGATACAGGATCCGATATAAGTCGGATTTCTGTGAAACAAGACACGTTGGAACCGTATTGATTATAATTTTCATATGAAAGAGAAAAATCTAGATTTCGTGTTATAATTTGTTAGTTATGGTCAAATCAAATTTTGAAATAGTCGCTGTGGAAAATCGTTATTTAAATTATACGTGTTAAAATAGCCGTTTTGCAAACGGACTCAGATTTCGACGAAATCAGTTTCATTGGGACCGTAGCGTTAAATTATTGTACGGTGGTGAGTGGCGTGGAAAACCGATGTTGTTTGTAACCACGGTAGCCGTAAACGCTCGTTCAGTGCAATTAAATTAATTCAACTGAATAAAGGGATATTAGAGTGTAACTTGAACAGACAATCGAATCAGGCCACGAAACCAGTTCCGGTGAATTCGTAGCGTCGGATATAGTCAGGGTAGGTATATAATTTGTTATTTTTAGAGATCGGCAAATTTGGTGTTCAGAAGGGCAGTGCGGTACGCGCCAAAAACAGTCTACCGGGGCAACAGTCTCAGAATGCGACGAAACTAGTGCCGTTGGGTTCATATCGAAAAGTTATTGTCAGTGTTTGCAGTTTCAAGTTGATTTGATTTATCTGGTGATCGTGGAAAATTTAAACGCGTGTTGATTTTTGGTTTTATAAAGGAAATTTTTTCATACGATGTCAGAATTCGACGAAACTTGTCCCGTTGGATTCAGAATACCTTTTTACATCAAGATTAGCCTTTTTATCAGTAGACAGAAGTCGACTGTGATTAGTTCTACTTGATACTTCACCGCGAAGTTTCGTTATAACATAAAATAATAATATCTTTAAAAACGGTGCCCAGATCTTTTAAAAATGCAAATCTCTCACATAGGCACAGACCTATTGCTATAACAATAAATGAATGCACATGCCGAGTTTCTCTTCAGGCAGACAAGACTCCCACGCAGACTTACATTTTTACAAACCTACAGATAGCATGTACAGGTTGTCAATCTATTTTCAAATACCTTGCCAACAAAGTAATTAAAAATCCCAAGCCTATCTACCCCTATTTCTACAGCTATGCTAAATTTCGTGGGTGCCAAGTTTTCGTTTCTATATAAACAAGGCCACAGTAGACCATTTTCTTCCAGAAATTAAATACAGAGAAAAATTAAACCAAAACCCCATGCTGAACCTTTTGCGCTGCCTTCTGTCTCAAACGAACGGCCAACATTCCTCCTACAAAGATCGCCGTCGATCTCCACCCATTCTCGTTCCTTATTCCCAACACAGTTCCTTCACAAAATTTTAGAACGTAGTGCGGGCTTCAAGTCAGTGTATTGCTGGAGGGTGAGTTGGGTGATCGGGAAAGGCAACGTGACATTAAAGTCGCTGATTAAGGGTTCGAAGTTGGTGAAAAATGAAAAGGGGCGCGAGTTGAGGTAGGAGGGGTTCGTTGAAATTCTTGGATTTGTTTTGGTGGAACTCGTTTGGACTTTATGCAGTAGGGGGGGAAAGACTGTCGCAATGTGGTATGATGGACCGAGGAGCGTATCATGGTGGAAGAGGACGTGATGAATTGTGTGGAGAGGTGTTTAACGTGAGTACTGGGTGTTGAGAAGGTGACGTCAGGGTGATGTTGTGGCGATAGGAAGTCAGTGGAGGAAAAAAAGGGGCTATTTTTATGTTGCCTGGGGGAGATCGAAAGAAGGGTAATAACATTGGGTTTGTGAAAGAAAAATGGGATGAGGCATTCCAATGATACATGGGATGACGTACATGAAGGGAAAAGTACTAGAGGAGTTAGGTGTTTTACTGGGTTCAAGGATGAACGTGGTATCAGCTATGAGTAGTGCCGTAGGAAATCAACTAATCGGCCTATCATTTTAGTCAAAGTAATTTGCGGTTTTGGCACAAGGTATGAAGACAAGAACAAAGTTGCGAGAAGGATCGACCATTAAACAATCAGACCAAATCATATCCGTTGGAATCGTAACGACGAGCGCTTCTTTGTGGAACTAGTTTCGCTGAAACAATGCTATTGGAATTTTAAATGGAATGAGCGCAGAACCGTCAACTGCGAACCGATGTGAGTAAACTCACTTGTTTAAAATTATTTTATAATGTGAAATGGTTGCTTGGTTGAATAGTTGATAAATTGGTTGACATAATCACATCGTTGATTGATTTTTTTTAATGCGATATTTTTGATGTTACTAATATCTGTGGATGCAGGGAAACAGGTTGGAGGGATCCAACTGGATCCCTCAACATTTTATTTACTGTTTTATTTGATGGTGATATATGTTATGCTACATTATCCATGGTTGAATTCGTGTGTTTGGGTTACCCTGGCCTTAGGAACCTGGTATTTTAGATACCGTAAAATATCATCGAATGTGAAAAAAAGAAATTAGAATTTAAAAGCAGAGTTTATTTCCAAATTAGAAATAACTTCTTTTTCATTGAGTTGCAAATGGAAACCTATTCCATTGGGTAAACCAAGAAAAATGTTATAAATAAAGATATAAATTAAGTGGATCATTAACCATTGGATAAATTAAAAGAGGAGTTCAAATATGAATTTATATTTGAAAGTGAGTATCGGTTTTGAAACCAATATTTGGAAATGGATCTGAATTTAGCAAATTACAGAGGAAAGTTTAAAGAAAGATTTTCAAATGCTTAAAATAAAAGAATAATAGTTAAAGCAAGAAAATATTTTGCAAATAAAATGTATATAAAAAGGGGATTTATAGAAATCGAATTAAGTGGTTAGAAAAATGTATAGTTTATAAATATGTTTGAAGGAGCACTTGAATTGTTTAAAATAAACAGAGTTTATAAATGAACAACGGAAGCGTGTGCGTCGCACACGGTATTTTATTCAAAACAGCAATCATAACGCTGTTGTTATAAGAAATGCTGTTAAACAGCGACTATAACGCTGTCTTTGTAAGAAATGCTTTTATAAAACTAAACAGTGATTTTAGCGCTATTGTTATAATAGATGTTGTAAATCTATACAACAATTTTAGACGCTGCTGTTATAATAAATGTCTTGGTAAGTCTAAATAGCAATTTTAACGCTGCCGTTATAATAACTGTTTTAATAGCAATCTTAATGCTATGGTTATGATAAGGGTTCTATAATGCTAGATAGCGATTTTAGCGCTGTTGTTGAAAGCAATGTTTTATAAATCAAACATTTGAAGACAGCGATTATAACGCTATCGTTATAATCAATATTTTTATAAAGAAGGTGTGTTCGTAGATCAAATCCGAGGGTTGCGTAAGCAATGTTTGGTTTAAAGTTGTGAGCTCTGACTATTTCAAAGTTAAGAATGTCGTTCAGTTAAGGTCTGAGAGGTAATTATACCCCAACTTGACTAACGGCGTTATTGACGGAGAAATGGTTAAGGCTCGATAGCAAGGGTTGGTTAGTGATATCGTTAGTTAACGAATGATTTATGATTTGAGTTATAATAACGATGTTTATAACATCAGTTAATTCAAAGGATTTAGAAATGTTTTCTAACTGGAGTAAAAGATATTTTCTCAATAAAGGAATTATATATATTGGAAATGTTTTCCAATGATCGAGAGAGAAAATAGAGCTTTGAAAGAACACGAAAGGTGGAAAATGGGAATTGGAAATGATAATGTAATAAAGAACTAATATAAAAAGGGCCCAGTGTTGTTTAATGCTTGATTGATAGAATTTCCATTTGAAAATAGGATCGTTGATTGTATGGATGTTTCTTTGATAGTTAAATCACCGACTATCAAGGTTTTATTTTTATATACCTCCGTTGTCAGTATGGAGAGACCGGGATCAGATTTGATATCTGAAAACCACTCTGTATTGGCGTAAGCGTTATGAAGCAACTTATGCTGAAGAAAATTGAAGACGGAGTTATGCAAGGGCTATCCTGTTTACGGGATAGTGCCTTCGGTTTGTCCAGACCCAGGACAACTTGTATGGATGAGTGTCTGACAGAGTATTTCCAAAGGGAGTTACGTACGTTGATTCCTTCAAACGTACGAAGTTGGTGGCATAGAAGGGAAACTTCTTTAGCCTAACAAATCTGAGTATTTTTGTGGGAATCAATTAGTGATTTCCGATGGATCTGACGATGTGGCATTCAAAGTGAATGATGGCCAGATGTTCTGGAAGATAATTCAAACCTCAAGCCTCATAACCCGGAAGTGGACAAAAATCGGGCAGGCAGCATGGCTATGTGGGTCGCACCCATTAGGATGTATGATCACCTACCTAGAGAAATTCCTTTTGTTCTTAAATCTATCGATGTTGTCCCTTATCGGGAGGCGGTTGCTGATCCCAACCGTCGGTGATATACATTCGATACACTCAAGCGAAATGAGTGGTCGGTCATGTGTGGGCCGGGTTGCAAGATGTTCTTGTTGAACCCAGTGTATTCGCCTCTAGAGATACACGTTCGGAAGGTGGTCCCATACCTTGTCAAGTTGGAATCCAATCTCCAATAAGTGCCTGCAAGTTTGATTGTATATTATATATGTAGAGCGTGAGATGCAAGCGTTCTACTAGATTTTAATTACTTGTGATTAGACATTATTATAATATCAGATGATATATGATTTCCAAAGTGTTTTGGGTTATCGTAAGATAAAAACCATCCGTGTTTATGTGTGGATCGGTCTTACGATTATCTTTTCTTTCGAAAGGATTTTGAAAGTTAACAAATGGTTGGAGTTTACTCACACCAGTCCCATGACTGACCCAGAGTTTATTTTGTTTGTTTTCCCTAAACTCTTGGGTGCCCAAATTTGTACGGGCAGTCAAGTAGTCAGGATTTTACAGATTCACCTGGAGAGGATTGAAGCAGGAGGCTTTACCTGTTAGCTATAGACTATCATACTTTCCGCTGTGTATTTTGTTGTATCTGGAAACAGGTGTTTATAACTGTTCCAGGGATAATCGTTGTGCTCTGATAATGGTATGTATATACAAATACTGATTTGTGCTTCAAAATTATATTATCTAATATATTTTATTCGTTCCGCTGTGAGTTTGTGATCTTCGTTTTCTCCTATTCTAATATTTCTTTCTTTCTATTTCTCATCCTCTAACTTCTTTCAAAAAAAATGGTTCGTATTTCTGTGTCATTTGGGTTGGACGTGGGGTATGATTAGTCGACTCAAGGGGTACGGATTTGCGGGTCGTTTCACCCACTAACTCCGACTACTGACTGCGCCACATTTTAGCAGGGTATACAACACGTTTCTATTAACAGTCATTACCAAAATATGATTAATTAGTAGGACCGAAGTTAATCAAACACATGTGTATATTGATCTAACATCGTGTCTAGTTTTGCGTCTAAACAAACTATCCTTGTGAATGCTCGCAGCATGCACGTGCATGACAAAATAGACATAGACATCTACACTAAACAAACATGATTTGCACTATTATTACGAACTGCAAATATCTATCCTAAATTTGCATAACTTATCCTAAAATGCATAAGCGCAAACACTAGCAAGGTTTGCACAATCTACTTAAAACACAAAACCGTAAACAATGACAGTTTGAGTGTGGATTAATGCAAATACTTATGCAGTACGCTTCAAATTGTGAATACACAAAATGAAAGGCTGAAAATTCAAGTTATGATTTCGAAATACATATAAACGCAATGATGCCAACAGTTGCATTGCCTGCTTCAAATCATACATACTTGCAACACAATATACTCCATGTGGATACTGTTGAAATGATGATGAAATTATGATAAAATTATTAAAATGAGATTCAATGTATCAATTACTGATATTTAAATCGATACAATTGCAAACCGAAACAAAAGGATGACTACCATGGTTCTTTTTTTGATGATTTGGACAAAGCTAAAAAAGGGACAAGATTAAAAGTTAGTAAGGCTTTATTAGTTCCAGATATATGCCCTGATATTTGCATTATATTAATAATCAGTTTCCAGTAACCCAATTGCTAATTCATTGCTTTGATTTTGTGGTTGTAAATAAGTTTATATGACCAAAAACAATCTCAAAAGAAAATTAAATTGATCAAATTCAAAAACGTTAATCGATGTATATCCTTAAGTCCTTTCCATTTATTTATGATTGGTTGAACCAACCCGAACACTTCATCTGCTTTGCACATGGAACCAATTCCTCCATGGAGAGATCCGCCTCCTATTAAAAGCAACCAAAAATTATCAAAGACATACCACTATAAATTAACAGCTGAGAAGCAAAATTAACATTTTCAAATGTGAAAATCTCAAAATATAAAAGAATATATAGGAATTTGATTCCTATATATACCTATCAGTGGATTATCTGATTCCATAGGTTCCTATTTTTTCCCCATATCTCATTTCGAACAAATTCAAACATAGTGTTGAATATGAATATTAGAAAATAACCTTAATCGGCTTTCATAAGAGAATCGATCCACAAGGCACTCCTAGTTATCGATGAACTCAAAATTGGATTCACCATCTAATATTTCCGAGGACGAAGATAAAGAATTTAGGGCTCGAGAAACCTGGATGTTACTGGCAGAATTACGGCATGAACAAAATTTCATTGGAGATTCAAACGGTTTTAATTAGGTTGAAGAGAGAAAATAATTTTGAGAAAAGGACCGTGATTTTTGGTTGAAGAGGGAAATTAATTTTGCGCGCCCTCTGAAAATTTCAGAGGTACGTCCCTTTGGAAAACAATTGAGTAAAGATCTCAGCGTTGTGCATAGCTGTGTATGATTTTTCTTATGTTCAACAACCGTTTAAGACAAGAAAGAGGAGAAAATGCTGTCTTTTGCTATTGTTGATAGCCACTTTTCTTGTAGTTGTAAAATAAAAGTCTGGATTGAATTATATTAACGAATTCATTTATTAAACGACGTTTGAACATATAATTTATAATTTTAATATTGAAACTAGCTGTAGCATCGAGGTAGTTCGTAATATTACTTTTTAACTTTAAATGGATGTACATGATGCAATATGAGTTGGAATTCTTTGAAATAAGAATCTATTGGATTCTAATTTTGTAATGAAAGAGAAAATTCGAGTTTTCATTTTGTAGATTTTGAGTTATGTCAATATCAAATTTTAGGAAGGTTGTTTTGGAATCGTTCATAAATCATAATGATCATTTAATAAATGAAAGGATTTTTAATATAGTGAATATCGATTTAGCTTGAAATTCCACCTGGAGTAATTTATTTTGGAGCTATATGAAATTCTACTCAAATATGTCCGATGATAATAATTTATTTATTATTATGTTAAGGTATTTTAGAATTGATTATTGATTTAATTAAACCCTTAAAAAAGACCATTATTCAAACGACCTCCAATTCCAACAAAACAAATTTTATTAAATCTGTAATGATTAATTTTTTCTAGATTTCAAGTTTGGCGCCAATCGGAGTTACTTATGAGCATACAAAAATTAAATATAAATAAATCGATCATTTGGACTCAAACTAGCGCTGTTTTCGCAAACGGACTCCGATTTCTACAAAACAAGCTTCGTTGGGTCTGAAATGTTGAACAATATCATAAAGTCCATTTTCTTTGCTAATGGAGTTCGTATCGTATGAATCAATAAACGTTGATCGGAATAGTGATAGGCACGAATAAATACCGTTAATCATTTTCTATAAAATATCGTTAGTCGTCTAATGTTAAAATAATATAAACTTCCTCTATATATATCACCTAAAATCATCTAACTCAAGCCCAAACGGTTCATCAGCCTTCTTTGTTTGCAAGTAAGGCCATTTTCACAAATTAATTTATTTCTCTCTATCCGTTGAGAATTGATCTAAGCTTCCAATTAGAATATTGGAGAGTGTGGTAAGGGGAACCTTCAGTTGAAATTTGGTCGTGAACGATGCAATATAGTGGTCAGAATCATCATAGGCAGCGAGATGGGTGAGTTTCAAATTTCCTTAATTTACGTGTAAACTATGAGGTTTCAAGTTATAGGTCCTGAAGGAAGTTTGTACAAAGGAAGGAGGTTGACAATTTCTCTATTGGTCGGGGTACCTGATATGGTCGGGGGTGGCCGTGGTAGTGAGTTGATGCGGAGGTGTGATTTTTGAAGGGGTAGCGATGGGTTTTGTAAGTTTCTGGTGGCCGGGTTGCACAAAGGGTCGGGACATCTGAAGTAAAAAGAAAAGTAAAAGCGAGGCAGACATAGTAGTGGTGGCGCGATCACCTCCGGTGATCGTACTTAGGTTATTTTGTGTCAAAAATTGATTTTGGTTCGAACCAGGATTCAGGCGACTAGGCATCTTAATGGGGGCTGAGATCATCGGCGGTGGAGCTGCTTGGATGGGTGCAATCAATGGCGCTCCCTGGTCGAGCTCTGGCGAAGCACGGTGATGGCAACGATGGCTTTGGTGAGTCGTGTATTTGGGTTGAAACAACCGAAGACAGAACGAAGGATATCAGGAGGAAGAAGGCATCAAGATGAAGACATTGAATTAGAAGAAAACCCATGAGGTATTAATGATAATTAAAACCTAATTAAGCTAATTAACTTATATTATTATGGTTTAAAACTATTTCAATTTAAATTAAATATTGTAATAACAATATTTTGTTCATATATTGCCAGAATTCAGCGAAAACATTGGGATCGCAGTGCAGAGTGCTACGCTGTTGTGCTGATTCAAAAGTGATCGGAAGCAATTGAGTTTTCGTTTAATTCTAAACCCCTGTTTAAAATTAAATTAAACAACGCTGACATCGTCAGTCGAAATTATATGTGAGTTATCTCACTCTTTCTGGAATATTAAGATGTGATAAAATTCATATTTATCGTTGATAGTGTAAATTGGTTGAATAGGTGCCTTGGATGCTATTCATCTATTATTGGTTGACGTTAGTTATAATTATGTCATTTAAATTCATTAGATGAAATTTCTATTTCATATGTTATTATAAAATGTTATAATCAACTATGATGTAGGGAAGAACAAATTGGAGGGATCCAACCAGATTCCTCAAATATTGTGTATGTTGTTTGTTTTCATATTAACTATATATGAACTGATTGAACCCCAGAGACATTAAAACCTATTTGGATGTTGATCGTTTAATTAAAATTCAATGTTGTTTTGAATTTAACCAATAGACGGTATTGACTTAGGGATTGGCCGCAGATATCCTAAAATCCACCTTCTTGTTAAAACATTGATTTGCCGTCAGGCGAATCAACGAAGTTAAGTTATAAAAAATTATTTCTATAACTGAAGTAAAGTTTTAATAATATTTTATATGAGCATATAAGTTATATTAGTAAATTAATATTTTATATTTAATTTTTATAAAGTAAATGTAAATGATTTATTTTGTCGTTTTGAATGAGTTTATAAGTGAATAAGATAGTAATTGACCTACGAGCTAATAATTTGATAGCTGTTTTGAAAAAAAATTAAGAATAATTATAAAAATCTAAGAGGAAGAATTAATTGAAATCATTTAATGAGTTAACTAACAGTTTAAAGTTGACTAGGTCAACTATTTAATTGAAATTGATTATTAGATTAACTAGTTCTCAATTAATCTAATGAAAACGGTTTAGTAATATTTTTTTAAATTGTTAAGATTTCTTAAATATTAATTACCTTTTTTAAACGATGTTTAAACATGATTAGTGAATTAATGTAGTTAGTAATTGCTTAATGAAGAAGTAAACTATTTTTATTTCAGTAAACGATAAAGTTAAGTTATATTTTTATTACTATTTTAATTAAGTGGATTATTTCTTAAATAGAATTCATTTAAGAAAGCAACTGGGTTGTAATAAGATTATTTGGATATTCACAAAAGGTTTTTATCCCAAGATAAGAACATTGTCGATCAAGTTTTGAGAGGTAATTAAAATAGCCCAACTTGAGCAGCTCCATTATTATTGAGGGATAGTATTAGTTTGTAATAGTAAAGGATGTTGAAACTAGTTTATTGTTTCTGTAAGAGGAATACTGCAACTTATTTGCAAGATTTTGAAATGAAATTAAAACTAATTAATTTTAAAGTAAACAGTGTATAAATTAACATTATTTGGCAGAAGCATGAGGTATGTTATATTTACATCATTTTGTTAAATATATCACTCTATTTTAAGATAAAGAAATATAATGGTTTGAAATACACTTATTCTAGATAATAAGCAAAGGGCGAAAGTTTTCCCAATAAATGGGAAGAGTTATTTTAGGTTGGAAATGAAGATAATATTTGAAATTTAATTATATATTTCCATAAGCGTGATAATTAAATGGAAATCTTTAAATTGAAGTTTGATAAAGCCATTTGGATTATACAATAATGAAAATATCTTTTGACATTGTTTGAGCCGTGTAAGAATTGGTAATTAAATTTATATTGTTGAGTTAATAATTATATAAGTCAGTATTTCCAAAGTAAAGGAAATAAAATATGTTCATAAGAAAATATAGCAATATTTTCAAAGTAAAGAGGGGAGTTTGGTAAATATGTTTATTTTGAACATTTAAGAAGAGATATTGTTTTAAAATGATGAAAACAAAAGAGATTTGTCGAGATAAGAATATAGAATCGATGTTAAGAATCGAGGAATAGTTTAATAATTGGATTAAATTAAAAGGCCTAAACTGCCAATGTACTTGACCGTATTGTATTGACTTGACAGATAAAAAACCGACTATTAATGAAATGTCTTATTGGACCTTTGACGTGTTATTTCAAAGAAATCGGAATGGGAACTAGACCCAAATCCACTTCGAACCAACGTTTCATTTGGAACTAATCTACAAGAATACATATAAAGTTGGACCACCGAAGACCGCAAATCTTTATGAGCAGAAGAACTACTGGTTGAATATCTCTAACTGATCCCTAAAGATATTTTGGCAGTGATTCTATCGTAACTTAAATTTATGGATTGCAAGGACTACTCGCTACCGAACTTTAGGTTGATTCCTATATAGGATGCGACAAGAGGGTTCCTTTGGTTCATCCTATTCTTGGATAACTTGTATGGATGAATGTCTGACAGAGTATTTCCTGAAGGTTACGTACGTTGATTTTTTCAAGTATACCAAGTTTGGTGGTAGAAAAGGAAACTTCTCTTAGCTTAACACCCACAGTATATTTGTGGATGTCAATGGGTGATTGGATGTATATGAAGATGTGGCATTCAAAGATAATATGATGTTCTCTGAATGGTAAAACATGACCTCAAGCCTCATCAACCAGGAAATGAAAGAAATCGGGAAGGCAACATGGCTATATGGGTCATTCCCATTAGGGTGTATTGTCACCATCTAGAGAAATTTCATTGTTATTTCTTCTTTCTTTTCTGTATCTCCCGGGAATACGGTGTCTGCAGCTATAAGGTAACAATATATTTGATATACTCAAGTTGAATGAGTGGTCGTTCTTGTGTGGTCGGATTGTAAGATGTTCTTGTTGAACCCTAGTGTATCCCCTCTAAAGTACACTGATCGGAAGGTGGTTTCATACCTTTTCATAGTTGGAAATCCAATCTCCAATATGCACCATGCGGTTTTTGATTACATACCAAGTATGTATTGCATGAGTTGCAAGCAATCTGGTAGATAGTCATTATTTGTGATTTGATAGACATTATTACAATATCACTAGATTTTGATATATAAAACGTTTTTGGTTATCGTAAGGTAAAAACCATCCGTGTTTATGTGTGAACTGGTTTTACGATTATCGTTTTCTTTCAAGGGTTTACTAATGTTAAGCCAGATGGTTATTGTGTGAGTTTTATCACTGAAAGTCTTCCAGACTGACAAACCATGTGATTTGCGTGTTGCAAATGGGCTCGGTCAGGCCGATTGCATTTCCAGGTTGCATTAGGATTTGCTTGGAGCTTTAAGAGAGAAGTTGGAGTAGATACATAATTACGTATTTATTGGTAATGAAATATTATGTTGTATGAGTTGTATTGGTAGTACTATGATATTGTAATCATATATATACAGTTCCCTTTGAATAAAGAACCGTCGATACATTATACTTTGTCCATTCCATTGCGAGACTTTGATCTTCTTATACTTCTATTCTAATATTTCTTTCTTTCTTTTCTCACCCTCTAATTTCTTTCTATTAACAATCTGTTTTTCTGCGCATTTTGAGTTGACATGTTTTGTTAAATGTTAGTTTAAACTGTATGGAAAAAGTGGGTCATTACATTGACCCATTTTGAAATGCAAAAAAATTGTTATTAGATTTATGAAATTGTGATGAGTTGCGACTATAATATACTTTATAACAAGAGGAGATATTATTAAAATTCTCATGATGATTGGACAGATTTTATAATATTTTGAATTGATGCTTGTTTCATGATCATCTTCTTTTTCTATCATCTTTCGGTCATTCATCATGATTATATATAATATGGAGAGTTTAATTTTTTGACACCATTAAAGAAAGTACAATTTTTGAAAAATTTGTGATGAAAATGCGATTATACTATTTTTCAAAATTAGATAGAGCTGCAAATTTTCAAAAATCCTCGTATGGTTGAACATATTTCATAATATGATTAATTTAGATATTTATTTCATGACCATCTCTATCCCTACCATATTTCTATCATTAACTATGGTTTTATATAATGAGGGGATTTTTATATGATGATATACACGTAAATGTGCATATTTTATCTGCTTATTTATCATGTTTTCCCTTTAAAATAATTGATATTGTATTTGTAGTCGTGTTTTCATATTGTTGATAAAAAGCATTTGATGGATAAATCATGAAGAATTTGCTTAAAAAGAGTGAAGTTTGAAAATTTTAAAATTTGAAGAGTTTAAAGCTTGAAGAACGGTTGCAAATAGAGTTCAGTTAGGTAGATTTGACTCACTAAAGACTCATGTTGCGTTCACATTGGCTCATTTGCAAGGCCTCTCACTCTATAACATGACCATTGCGTTCACATTGGCTCATTTGCAAGGCCTCTCACTCTACAGCTGCGTTCACACTGGCTTATGTGTTATTTGGGCTAAATCTTTAGTCCCACATTATGTAATTAGCTAATTAGTCTTTGTCACTTCAGCTATAAATACATTGTATCTCATTCATTTAAAAACACACTAAGTTTTATTCTGTAAACTTTCTCTTGGAATAAAATCATTCTTCTCCCTTTCTCCTTATTTTTTATTGTAATTTATTTATATTGTTTATTTTATCTTCTTTTATTTTATCTATGTCTAGCTAATCCCCTTTAATTAGGGGGTGATGAAGCTTAGATTAGATTCAATATGAATAGCATAGCCAAAAAGATTAGAACTTCATGTATATAGATCTAGATCTGAACCAAGGGTTAGATTTGAACCTTCGTACTCTATGTCGTTGAAGAGTTGTGCTCCTTCACAGGGTATATTCGAGTTTGATCTAAAGCTTATCAGATTTAGATCTAATTTTTAGGGTTTTAAAAATAAAGTAGTGAATCTGTCCTGATAGCCTATGGTTGTTTAAGAGCTTAGCTCCTGCATAGGTTATGCTTGTCGTTATTTACATGTTTGTTTTTGAAAACCTAATTGTTGTTGATTCATGTTTGTGACAGAAACATGGGTTAGATCTAGAATAATTTGTTTGGCTATTGAATCATGTTAATCTAGTTTATGTCATTGCTCCCTAATTGTTTTCATTTTTTTTTTTTTCTGTTATTTTCAAACAATAAAATTTTTGGAATAACTTGATTGGATTTTTTATTAAAATAATTTTGGTCCTAGAGTTCGACACCTTTTACAACAACCCTTGTTGTTTAGGAAAGCCGAACGAATTTAAAAGTTGTTTAAAATTGTTAATTTGTTCGCAAACATATGATAAGTGTTACTCTACTCTTATTTATAAAACCTTGTGGTCGTGCATGGTTGGAGAATGCTTATAATTTAAGATGCTACTAATCCCACTTAAAAGTCCTTATGGTTATGTGTGGTCAGTAAGTTCTTAAAAAGAGGAAAATAAAATAAAAAGAAAAACGAGGAAAAGAAAATTTGTGTATATAGATAAAATCCTCCTCATTATGTAAAAAACCGACCTATCGATCTATTTTCTAAACTATGAAATGTGTTTACTATGTTATGAAACGTTACGATTTTTTATTTGAATGTTTTGGGATTTGCGATATTTGATTTTTTTCTCTCTTGATTTTAATTAATAAATGTAGTCCAAATCCATCGCTATTTTTTAAAAATCATATTGTGCTTAATTTAAAATTTTATTTGAATTTTTTTGGAATTCATATTCGTATATTTAAAGTTTTATAACTTTCCCCATTTTATAAAATAAATCGTAAATCCATCATTCTGAAAGATGAAATTTTCTCCTAGTTCGAAAAATATTATGATTTGTTTTTGAGTTAATAAGGTTTAAGATATATATTCTCTCTCTTGATTTGAATTTATATTTCTCATCCATATTCATCACTATTTCGATTTCGATTCCCCTTTTGACGATAACAAAATGGGGAGAATGGTTAAGATTTCGATTGATGAGTCAATAATTCAAGAATATTTTTAATATTGGAAATTCAATTGTTTTTTGAACTCACTCATTGCACATATATAGGGGAGTTTAGTTGTAGGGGGGTCATACAAATAGGGGGAGCACTATATTTCATATTATAACACATTTATCAGTTTCAAAATCTTTGTGTATGTTTGTCATCATCAAAAGGAGGAGATTGTTGAGTATAACAATATGATTTTTGTTTGATGATAACAAACATATATATTATTATATAAACATTTTTGTAATTTTACTATTCCATATTACATCTCACATAGAAATAAACATTTATTGAATAATTGCTATTGCACATAATTTAATATTCAAACAGTGTTTTTATTCAAATAAATAATTTATTTCAACATTTGAAATGGTACACATTTTCTGACTCACTATTGTGTATTTCACTATGATACAACGCATTCAGTTCACATTTACATTCATTACATTCTTTCCTCACTACAGGTCACTCATCTCTTTTAGTCAAAAATATACACTCTCTCACGTTCATTCATACACTCACACTAAGTCTTCACTTGCTTCAGATCCTATCCAGCTAACTGCATACTGCCATAGAAACATATAGTAAACTAGAACAAAAATAGATTCAACTATAGACGAATATAAATTTATTTTAAATTTTATTTACATTAGAATTTTGTTGTGTTTCTCATCATATTTCTATACTTGGTCTAGCATATATATATATATATATATATATATATATATATATATATATAGTCTAGACTGCTTTGTAAATACCATAAGGTAGACTGAATAACTAGTATATGCAGATCAACCTCAACACATCTATAGTGATCTGCTGATCAAGACCAGCCTCGACTCACATTTGTGGTATGCTGATCTTGACCAGCCACGACATATTGTATAGTGGTCAGCTAATTTATATAGAAATATTTTTGCACTTTTATACAGTTATTTTTTTAGGTGAATAGGTACAAAACTCAAAAATGGAAAAAGGATGGTTTCAAATGCCAACACAAGGATATGGACAAGCACAAATGGACGAGCAATTGTAAGCACAACATAGTGCAACTCTAAAATAATGCACAGCAACAAGGAGGTGCAAATGCACATGATTCAGCATGCCCAATGGAAAATAAAAGGCTAAGGCACAAGTAAGTTACATGAAGCAAATAAGCAACAAGGGAATAGGACAATGCAAAAAGGTAAAATGGGAATGTTAAGTACATGCAAATGAAAGCAAACATGACATACATATACACACATAAATGTGTATATATGTACATATGCATATGTGGGTGACAATGGCAGTGCAAGGCAAGTGATAAGACCAATAAATATGGCCGTGGCAGGTGATAGCAACATGATCAACAAATAATGAAGTGCACAAGAGTTTCAATTGCAAAAACATAAGTTTTGCGGCAAGCACAATGAAGCACACAAGAGTTTCAAGTGCAAAATATAAGTGTTGCAGCAAGCACAATGAATTAATGACCAATGTACAAGATATATGTAAGAATTCATGTAGAAATATCATGCTAACATAAAGTGTTCAGACAAGCCATTACATACAGGCCAAAAATCTCAAGTCACATTATGCATGAAGAAAATGTTAAAAAAATTCAAATATGACCAACAACTTTCAGGATCAAAGCTCAAGCGAACAAGTCACAAGGCAATGAAAGCATATAGTATAGAAAATGGCTCAACCAAGCAAGATACAATGCTCCAAGTTCAAACAAAGCAAAGCATCAGTGTACAAGAGCAAAATGTAATTTGGCGGTTGCAACAAAGAAGCATGGGTGCTTTAGCAACCAGTGAAGCAGTAAACACAAATGGAGTAAGTATATGGAACTTGTGAAGTGTAACAACATGAATTTTTAATAAATTTGAAATTAATGATTTGACTAAAATTTAAAATTTTAATATTAAGCATTAGTTTATTCTGAACGGAATGAGATAAATGAATTAATTTTTGTAAATGAACAATAATAAATACCTTTTGAATAGTGAGATGCAAAAACGGTCTAATTTGAATGTAATTGCTAAGTGACTCAATTTGTATTATTTTAATTTAAGTTAATTTATAAAAACTTAAATTTAAAAATTAAAATTAAATTAATGAATATTTTAATTTACCAAATTTATTAAAATGTAAAATTTTCTGAAAAGGTTAGTTCTGGTTAAATTTGATCAAATTTTGAATTCAAAATAAAATTTAAAATTTGTCAAAATTTAAATTTATCATTTTTTTATTCTTATCTAAATTCTAAGTTAATTAGCATTTTTCGTTTTAAGGAAATCCACATTTGTTTGCTTCAGATATGAGTTTTATAGTGTGCAAAACATGCTAACAGACATCATTTTTATGTTCATACTTACATGACAACTTTGGCTTTATTGTGATGTTAATTTGGCTACTTGGGAAAGCATTGTCACCTCACACCTCATTAATAATTTTACGTTTCCTTTTTCATTTGGTTTACTGTTCGTATATCATAAATGTTAGATAAATGCATGCAAATTACTCCCCTTTGATTTTTCATGCAACCAAAGAAAGATGTAAGGAAAGTAAAAAAAGAAAAAATTGGTAACACACATGCGTTCAAAAGGCAAGTGCCTATAGCATGCCCATTAATTTTTCTTGCTATTTTTTCTAGTTCATGTGTTAATTTATATCCATTTCTTTACCACTTCATGTATGTTTCTTATACCCTTCATTCTGTCTTTTCTCTTCACTTATATATTTATCCTAATTTCCTTTCATTTAGATTCCCTTTCTTCTTCTTCCTCGTGCAAATTCTCAACCAGCAAATAATGGCAAATCAAATCCACTCTATATAATTTTATATATATTCCAAACCAAGGTATAATATATTATATTTATCTATTCCAAATCTAAATCTATATTTTCAAACCTATTTTTATTTTCATTATTCCTAATATAAATCTATACTTTTTTCGTTTTTGATTAGAAACAAGACTTTGCTTTTGGCAATTCAAATTTCAATAAGAAATCATTCCTTTTATTTTCATCTTTTTGGTGTGAACAGAAAAAAACCTAGATCTATATTTTTGTATACATCCCTTTTTCTTTCTTTATTTTGCATACTTGATCCTTTAAACAAAACGTCTTCGTGAATTACGAAAAGGTAGAAACTTCCTATCTTCATTCCCTTTCACTTGTCCAAAGGCTGCTGTGTGCGTATGTGTTTGGTTAAGGTGCAAGTGCTTGGTGTCTGTGTGCATTATGACTATTATAGAAGAAAGATCTTATGAAGATTTTTCTATGGTTGCATGGGTTTTTATTTGAGTGAGTTTTTGTTTTGTGTATGTTTTACAAAATATTAATAATAATTAGTTATGTGGTATGTGTTTGGATTTGGAGTATTTTTTTTGTATGGCATGTGTTGAGTTGAGACATTTATACAAAAGAATTGCGAATTGTGTAGCGTTTGTGTTTCGTGTTGTGTAGATTTTCATGTGTAATGTGTGTTGTGTTGTTTTGAAAAAAATGTATGCTTTGTGTACTGTGTTGTGTTGCTTGTATGTCTTCTACATGTATCTATTTGAGTAGTTTGTGTTATATATATATATATATATATATATAGTTGCTAAGAGTTGTTTCTCTTTGTATATTTGTATATATACAAATAAAAGTTTCAAAGTGGTTTCAAAAATCTAGTTGTCATGTTGTTTTGTTGAGAAATTACCTCTTCTCCTTAAAAAATAATAATATATTCAGTGACTACAGAGTTTGAATCAAATCCTAAGTTGTGCTCAGGTGTCATCATTGTAACAACTCAGAATTTCTGAACCAATTTAAAATTTTAATTTTAGCAATTTTAATGGATTTTAAAGATTTAAAATGATTTAATTTGAGAATTAATGATTTAAAATTTATTTAAATCGAAGTTAGAATGTATAAATTTATTTTTAATTATAAAATGAACTCGAAATGACATGGTAGTTTGAAAATTCGATTTTATATTTCAATCGAATATATAGAATTCAATATAAACCGGATTTCAGTAAAACAAGAAACATTGGAATATTTTGAATTGTAATTTTCCAATGAATGTAAGAAACTGAGATTTCACTTTATAAATTGTAAGTTATGTCCAGTTTAAAATTCAAAATAGTCGCAATGGAATTTATATATTTTAACATAATATATAGCCCTTAAAAATAG
Organism: Allium sativum; assembly: GCA_030737875.1. Lineage (NCBI taxonomy): Eukaryota > Viridiplantae > Streptophyta > Magnoliopsida > Asparagales > Amaryllidaceae > Allium > Allium sativum. The sequence goes on along the minus strand of CM060918.1, from coordinate 777,411,424 downwards.
CCATTTTGCAAACAACCTCCATTTTCGACAATTCAACGAAATTAGTTTTGTTAGGACCGTATTGTCAAAACATAACTAGATTTGATTTTTTTTGTAATTTTTGGAGTCAATATGTAGCCCTGGTAAATTAAAATGTACGTTTAAATTCAATATATATTGGTTTATATTTTATTTTTGATAAAAACTGATCAAAACAGTCGAATTAGCTTACGAAACATATCCCATTGTGTCCGAAATGAGGGTATTTAGTTAGGGCCGACAGTCGTTGTGTTCGATTTGGAGTTTGAATGCGAAATCACCTTTTTTTTGAATAAATTAAATTAAATATAAATGAATAAACCCGGTCAAACCCTCCATTAATTGTCTGCGTGGTCAAACTATTACCACTGCCCCTTTAATCTACAGCAGAAATCATTCCAAAAAACAAACCCTTATCACGCCCAATCCATTCCATAATTTCGAAAAACATCAAACAAAACTTATAGCTCATCCTCCTATCCTCCATTCTATGTAGAAGTGATTAATTTTATTGTTCTATACTGAGGGGAATTTGGCGGTCAAAGCTCGCGACTTAATGCTCGTTTCCAGGCTAGGGCGGACACCGAGTGGCGTGAGGTGGTGGGTGATCAGAGAGGAAGGAAAGACGGTTTAGGTGGTGTGTGGCGATCGACTCCTGGTGGCACCGATGATGTGCGACGGTGAGCTAGGGTTAAGGGAGCGTAGCTTTTTGGTTACGGCAGGAAATAACAGAATGACAGGATAATGGGGAAAGGTTAAAATGTAATTAGTGAGGAATTAATTATTTTAAATTATTTTAATTGTGTAATCAAAGTGTTTAATACCGTATCTTCTTCGTACGAGGTCGGAATTCGATGATTTCAGAACAGTTGCAATCGTGACAAAAAACGCTACAACATGGAACTGACTAGAACGGAAACGGAAGCTGTTACAGTTTCTGAAAAAAATTAAACGTCTGGTTTAATTTTATCAAAACAATCTTCAAATAAAGACAAAGGATCAATTAAGGTTCGGTCAGATGGTGTCCTGTTCCTCTTTGAATTTACATGTGATGAAGACAAAAATAGAATACTTGAAGCTGATCTGATTATCATGTATGGCAAGCTCTTTATAATCAAGAAGTACGACCCTGCTATCAGTAACGTAAGTGGTAACATTAAAAAGGTACCTGTTTGGGTCAAATTTTATAATATCCCAATCTTTGCATGGTCTAACTATGGGATTAATTACATAAGTAGTATGATTGGCGGACTCCTGTGTTTTGGACGAGATGATGGAGAGCAGACTAAGGATTCAGTGCGCAAAGTGTTTGATAGAAATACAACCTGATCATGTTCTATAGGATGACTTCCTAGTTGAAACTGTAGAAGGCATAGTACAAAGAATATATATGTGAAATATCAATGGAAGCCTAATATATGTTGTAAATGTAACTCGTTTGGAAACCTGGATGGAAACCGTGACAAAGAAGAAAAGAAAGATAATAATGTCAACAGGGGTGATGTGCAATGATTTCAAGAAAAAACAGTAGAAAACATTAGAGTGAATGTTAGAGAACAAGTTAAAAACAAATACCCAGCTAATGACAATAGGAACAACCGGAATTGGAATGTGATATCGTACAGGAGGAACCAAAATGCTATCCAAACAGGTGGCAATAATTAAAGGAATAGAGAGAGAGGGAGGAAGATGGGTTCCAAGAGGGAAGAAAGATGTGAATGAAGTACCACAAGGTAATAGCTTTCAAGTTCTTGAAGAAGGAGAAATTGATGAAACTGGAGATTAGGGGAACATAAATGAAGAAAATAATTTTAATATTGATGACTATGAAGTGCAAGAGCTAGATGACTATGCAATTCCTACTGTGGATCAAATAAGGCAACAAAAAATTGGAGTGGTTGGCCAACATGCTTATGCACTGATTGCAACGCAAGAACAAAACACGGTATTCACAGACATAGAAGAAGAGGACCAGGTATATGCATTTTTTAAGGAATTTATCTTTCAAGAAACTGATAAAGACAGGAGTCTCATAAGTAATAAAGGAAAAGAGAAAAAGCAAGTTGAAATGGTAATGAAAGGAACAGATAATGACAGAGTATTTAATGCATTTGGAAGTGATAAAGTAGATGCCTCAAATGATCAAGAAAATTCATTCGATGTTGTGCATGCAAGTCCTTCCTGCACAATTGCACCTGATTCTCACCATGCAGCTAATCCTTTGCCCCCTCCTCCACCACTCGAACCAAATATAACTGTCTCATCTATCAACTATCAACCTGATAATACTTCTAACCTAACTGTGATTTCACCCATGCAAATGCAGGAGCATAATGCCTACTCCGATATTATACCTCTAACAGCCTTCAAAAAACCACCTCATGAATTCTTTTCACCTGAACCGCCTGACTTATCCACCACCAGCAAAAACTTCACCATTCCTACCTTTGTACAAAGCTAGTACATGCTAAGAGCATGAGATACCTAGGCACCCTACCCCCCACTGTTTAATTTATGGTAAAGATAATATGCAGAACATTCGTGGATGCCACGATGATGCCAAAATAGACCAATGCAAAATTCTGATAAAGGAAAACAACCTTAGTGTAATAGCTATTCTAGAAACTAAATTGGATCATGCTTTGACTCTTAGAGTAGCTTCAAACATCGACCCTTCCTGGTCTTGCCTTTATAACCTAGTCGAGGCACCCTTTGGCAGAATCCTTGTCTTATATAACCCAACCATTGTTACATTGAACCCTGTTCACTCCACCAACCAAATGATCCATTGCCAAGCTCAAAACCAACGCGACAAAACATCCTATTATATTTCCTTCGTTTATGCCTCCAACGGATTGTTATTAAGACTACTCCTTTTCAAGACGGTTCACTCCTTAAGGCAATTGTCGCACCCATGGTTAATACTTGGAGACTTTAATTGCTGTTATGAAAGTTCTCAATGCTTTGTTGGAAATCCGTTATCGCTAACTGATATTAGACCTCTCAAAGACACAACTGAATCCTCTGAGATGATCTCTGATCTTTATCAAATGCTCAAGCGTGCCATTTTCATGGAATAACAAGAAAAGGCAAGGCCCACGAACTTTCTCTCTTATAGACCATGCTTTCTCCAACTCCAAATCCTACTGGATATGTGTAACGACTCGCATTCTACACATTGGAGGATTGTAGAATATTTATTTCATTCGCATACGAAGTCGTATGGTCGTGTAACTTTGGGGAACGACTATTGGGGTCATTTCCCGTATTCACGATTTTTGCCGAATTTTAAATTAACGTTTTTCCCCTAGTGAATCTTGTTTCTGATATAACTTTTTATTGGTAAGGATTTTGACCTGAAACCACTTCCATTGGATTCGGATGATGGTTTACCTTTCTGTGAGTGGTCAGACTGATCAAACGGGCTTACCGTTTGAGAGATATGGCTGAAATAAGGTTTGAAGATGGAAAAACAGCTTAACCGGGCTTAATAGGGTGACTAGCAGTTAGGACTATAACCCATTTCGGGATTAGGGTTATGGAAGGGCTGAAAAGGTTTGGAAAAACATTTCATTTCAGTTTTCTAGTCGCCAATAACCTCTCTTGAACCCTAGCAATGGCCTCTATCTTCTAAATAATCTACATCAAATCAAGATGGATTAGCATAGAAATCGAGATGGAGTTGTTGGAATACATTGGGATCCATGCCGAATCAGTTAGAGTTTCAGATCTGAGACTTATTAGTGGCTAAGGTGAGTGATTAACATGTTTATTTACTAATTACGGCTAATTAGGGGTGATTAGTGATAATTAGCGAAATTATGACTCAAAATATATGGAAAAATTCTATAATATTATTTTATGTCACTGATATAAATTTGGGTTAATTTGGATTAAGTTTTCTAATCGTTTGGTTAAACATGGTTAAGGGGATTAAGGGAAAATCATGCTTTTGGGTGTGTTTGATCTAAAATGACCTATATGCTTGATGTTTTAATGTTTTTGATTGAAACCATATGTTTTTATTGTTGTTTTTGATGTTTTATGATTGATTAGAAAAGTTAGAATGGTTGAAAACGCCGTCATATGGCGAGATTAGACGTAACAAGCTCACTGGAAAGTCAAGGATTCCGGATCGGATCGGAGAAGGGAGATCGGATCGGATAGACCGAACTGAACCAGGGCATGGCATAGAAGAAAACACGACAATAAGGAAGGCCACTTGTATGGAGTTGGAGTTGGAATGGAGCACCGAACCGGAAAGAGACAGAGTGGTACCGAACCGAACGGAAATAGCCGAGCTAAACGGAGGACTTGATCACCGAACCGAACCGAGGAGGGAGTACCGAGCCGAACCGAGGTGACGTGGAGGACTGAACCGAATCAAAAGTTGTGACCTGGACACCGCATACCGAACCAAACCAGATGGCCGAACCGAACCAATTTGAACCTCTATTATTACTACACGATGACTCTTCTGAAGACCAACTCCAATTCGATCAAAACCCGAGATGCAAAGGAAGTCCAAGTGGGAAGTTATTACTTAGGATCCAGATAGGAACCAATGAGTGAACTTCAAGGGTTGGACTTTGCTGCGGGACGTGTGCAAAGGTGTTGTCGATATCTATAACTTTGATTCACTATTGATGAGAGGGACACTGACTATGGACTAGTGTTGTGGGGTCAAAGTTGTATGGAGTCGAACTCCATCAGGAACCCCATGGGCAAAGTGGTCGTTGTAAGGTTTGGATGGAGTCGGGCTCTGTCATGGCTCCAAATGGTTTTGGTGATCTAAGCGGTGGATATCGTATGCTTTACGCACCGAGTGAGAGATGTGAGGATGATTGTCATGTTTGATGTTTGCTACCACCATGACACGCACACTCCCATTTGCACTTTATGTTAGTGTCAATTTAGAGTACTGTACATCATGTTATGCTAACTCTTTGGTTGCAGGTCCAGGTATGATTACTTATACCTATTATTGTTTTATTTTGCTGATATCGCTCATACCAGACTTTTGGTTGACCCAGAGTTTTGTGTCTCTTCTTATTACTCTGGTGGCTCCTAAATGAGAAGACTAGAGACAGGTTATTTGGTTATGCACCAGTAGCGGTCTGGAGATAAGCAGGAGGTTTCCACGTACCATTTAAATATTCTCTTTGTGTTGTTGTTGTTCACTACTTTGGGCATTAATAGTGTACGTTTTCTATTTTTGCTTTAGATACAGTATTTTGAAGTTGTAATCATGATGGTTTGGATCATAAGCTGTATTTTGGATTCCGCTGCTATGATGATTTAGTTTCCAGCTTATGCACTGTCTCGCCTGTATATGTCAAGTTATGTTGTTATTATATTTTATTCCATACGTTGTGAGATATACAACACGTTCTTTGGTGATTCATAGTTTCGAATGCTTTTCCTTTGATGACTGCCCTGTGCTAGTCGGGCATCGACACAGTGCATTTCGGGGAAATGTCGGCTGGCCCGGGGCGGGACGTCACACTTGGTATCAGTGCCTAGGTTGCATAGTTAACCTAGGGGAAGACATCAGGGAGAGATAATATATGTATATGAGAATGCGTATTTGTGATATTTTTGTTTTTAAAAGCTATATATATATATATACACTATTAGTATGTCTAAGGGTGAAGTTGCATTGCACTGGCACCACTATGGAGACGGTTAATCGTTTTCTCTTTACATATTGAACGATGAGCAGAAATACGAGGAATACAGGTTCAGGGGGCGAAGATAGGAATGTCCCTGATATGAGGACGATGTTTACTGCCTTCATGTGAGAAATGCTAAGGGATGCTCAGGGAGCAGTTCCTAATGCTACTAATGGTGGTGGTGTAGTAGTGCAGGCGCCTAGAGCCGATTTCGCCAGGCTCTACAAGGATTATAATAATCTTGGTGGGAATCCGTTCCATGAAATGGAGTCAGCAGCGGAGGTTCAGGATTGGCTTGATAGTCATGAGCGCATCTTCGAGGATTTGGGGATCGATGATGTGATGAAGAGAAAGCTAACATCGTGTCAACTTCAAGGACGAGCAATGAATTGGTGGAATGCTATTAAAGAGGCTACTCCTGAGGATCAAGTTACTTGGAATTAGTTTAAGACCCGATTCAGTGATAAGTTTATTCCAGCTACTCAGAAATCAGAATTGTTCAGGAAGTTTTTGGAGCTTAAGTAGAATGGTAGGGTAGTCTCGGAATATATTGCTGAATTCGATACCTTATCGAAGTATGGATTATCTCTTATCAATACTGCCGAGAAGAAGAAAGAGAAGTTCATAACTGGCTTAGATGAGTACATGGGGGAAAGGTGGGTAAATCAAAAAGGTGAGACACGCGAGTCTATTGTGAGGAAGGCATTAAGATCTGAGAGCCTTTATCCTAAGTCGAAGGTCGAGGTTGCTGTTATATCTACAAAGGAGCCAAACCAAAGATGGTCAGAAAAAGAGGGATAAGAAAGATGTAGAGTGCTATAGCTGTGGCAAGAAGGTCCACTATGCCAAAGAATGTCGAGTAATGCCAGCGGACAAGAAGTGCTTCAACTATGGCCAAGTGGGGCATTTTAAGAATGAATGCGTAACGACCCGCATTCTACGCATCAAAGGATTGTAGAATATTTATTTTATTTTCATATGAAGTCGTATGGTCGTGTAAATTTAGGGAACGACTATTAGGGTCATTTACCGTGTTCATGATTTTTGCCAAATTTTAAATGACCGTTTTGCCTCTGGCAAATCTTATTTCACCTAAAACTTTTGATTGGTAAGGAGTTTTGACCTGAAACCACTTCCATTGGATTCAGATGATGGTTTACCTTTCCGTAGAGTGGTCATATTTGTCAAACGGACTTATCGTTTGGGATATATGGCTGAAGTAAGGTTTGGAAGGGGAAAACAGCTTAGCCGGGCTTAATGGGGTAATTAGTGAATGGGCCCATAACCATTTCAGGGTTAGGCTTATGGAGAGGCTGAAATGAGTTAGGAAACCATCTCATTTCAGTTTTCTAGCCGCCATTTACATTTGTCCAACGCTAGCAATGGCCTCCAACCCCCAAATCACCTTCTAATCACTTTCTAATCATATATTAAGCTAATCAACATCAAATCAAGGCAAATTAGCATATAGATTGGGGTAAAGATGCTGTGTTGCATTGGGATTCGAACCAAATCAGAGATATTTTCAGATCTAAGAATATATTTGTGGCTAAGGTGTGTGATTAGCATGTTTTTAAACTAATTATAGCTAATTAGGGGTAATTAGTGATAATTAGCGAAATTATGACTCAGAAAAATATGGAAAAATATGTAGAAATTCTTAAATATTATTTTATGACTCTGTTAGAAATTTGAGTTAATTTGGACATATTTTACTAATCCTAAAGTTAAATCATGGTTAAGCGAATTAAGGGGAAAACATGGGTTTTGAGTATGTTTGATCCATATTAACATGTTACATAGTTGTTTTCTTGTTTATGGTTGATTATACATGTTGTTATTACTATTTGGAATGTTTTATGATTTCTTAGTAAAGTTAGAATGGTCGAAAACACCGTCGTATGGCGTAAAATTGCTTGCTGGAAAGTTGCAGGAAATTAGTCAGATTCCCGTTCGTGAAGCATACATCACGAGCCGCCCCAGTCGTGAATCCACCTCACGAGCTGACCACCCTCCATGAGGGACAAACCGGATGTCATCCATGAACCGCAATAAAGCATCACGATCTGAGTCTTGACCTCGAGCCGTTCATCACGAACCAGACTCGAGTAGTGCACCACGAGCCGCCAGGGGGTATTGCCACGAACCGACCCGATGGCCACTAGCCATCACGAACCGGAAGCAATCACAAGCTGTTGTCGGGAGGGGCGAATCGTGAGCCAGTGCAAGGAGAACAACGAGCTAGTCTTCAAGCCTAGACAACGAATGAACTTAATGGAAACTAAACCACGAATGGGAGGAGACCAAAAACCGAAGATGCAAAGGTAGTCCAAATGGGAAATTAGAACTCAGGATCCAGATGGGAACCAATAAGTTAACTTCATGAGTTGAACTTTGCTGCGGGACGTGTGCAAAGGGGTTATCGATATCTATAGCTTTGGTTCACCACTGAGAGACAGATTAGCGGCTATGGATCCGTGCAATAGGACCATTAAGACTCCCAAGGGCAAGTGATCGTAGTATGGTTTTGAGCCAGTGCAGTGGAGTCATCATGACTCCATGGGGGCAAAGTGGACATAGCAAAGGATTAGTGGCCATGGATCAGTGCAATTGGGTCATTATGACCACAAGGGCAAAGTGATCATAGCAAAGGAACTGGTGATCAAAGTGGTGGATATTGTATACTTTACGCGCTGAGTGAAAGATGTGAGGTTGATTGCTATGTTTGATGCTTGCTGTCACCATGACATGCACACTCCCATTTTACACTTTATGTTAGTGTTACCTCAGAGTACTGTACATCTTGTTTTGCTAACTCTTTGGTTGATGGTCCAGGTTCAGGTATGATTATTTATACTTGTTATTGTTCTGTTTTACAGCTATTGCTCATATCAGACTTTTGTCTGACCCAGAGTTTTATGTCTCTTCTTATTACTCTGGGTGCTCCTAAACGAGCAGGCCAGAGATAGGTTAGGTGGTATGCATGAGTAGCTGTCCGGAGACGAGCAGGAGGCTTCCATGTACTATTTACATATATTCTCCTTGTATTGTTGATGGTCATTGCTTTGGGCTTTAGTAGTGTAACTTTCCTATTTTGCTTTAGAGACAGTATTTTGAAGTAGTCATAATGATGGTTTGGATCATAAGCTGTATTTTGGATTCCGCTGCTATGATGATTTAGTTTCCAGCTTATGCATTGTCTCGCCTATTTTATGTCAAGTTATGTTGTTATTATATTTTATTCCATGCTCTGTGAGATATACTACAGGTTCTTCGATGATTCATAGTTTCATAATCCTTTTCCATTGATGACCGTCCCTTGCTGGTCGGGCATTAGCACAACGCATTTCGGGGAAATGTCGGCTAGCCCGGGGAGGCCCGCCACACTTGGTATCAGAGCCAAGGTTACATAGTTAACCTAGGGGAAGACATCAAGGAGAGATAGTATACATATATGAGAGCGCGTATTTGTGATATTTTGGTTTTTAAAAGCTATATATATACACACACTATTAGTTTATATAAGATATAGTTGCACTGCACTGGCACCACTGTGGAGACGGTTAATCGTTTTCTCTTTACAGATTGGATGATGAGCCGATATACAAGGTGTACGAGTTCAGGGGCCAATAATAGGAATGCTCCTGATATGAGGATGATGTTTACCACCTTCATGAAAGAGATATTTAGGGATGTTTAGGGGGCAGTTCCTAATGCCGCTAACGGTGGTGGTGCAACCGTGCAGGCGCGTAGGGCCGATTTCGCTAAGCTCTACAAGGATTATACTAGTCTTGGTGGGAAGCCTTTCCACGGAACGGAATCGGCTACGGAGGTTCAAGAGAGGCTGAATAGTTGTGAGCACATCTTCGATGATTTAGGGATTGATGATGCAATGAAGAGAAAGTTAGCATCACGTCAGCTGCAAGGAAGAGCTATGAATTGGTGGAATTCCTATAAAGCAACTACTCCTGAAGATCAAGTTACTTGGAATTAGTTTAAGACTCGCTTTTGTGTCAAGTTTATCCCAGCTGCTCAGAAATCAGAATTGTTTTGGAAATTCTTGGAGCTTAAGTAATATGGTAGGTACTTTATCGAAGTATGGATTATCTTCTATCGATGCTGCCGAAAAACGAATGAAAAGTTCATAACTGGCTTAGATGAGTACCTGGGGGAAAGGCTTATAAACCACATCGATGAGACATTTGAGTCCATTGTGGGGAAGGCATTGAGATCAGAGAGCCTTTACCCTAAGTCAAAGACCGAGGTTGCGGTTACATCTGCAGGGGATCCAAAGCCGCAGGAAAGCGATGGAGGCAAGAATAATTTGTAGAATATGAGGAAACAGAACCAATCTAAGGATGGTCAGAAGAAGAATAAGAAAGATGTTAAGTGCTATAGTTGTGGCAAGAAGGGCCACTATGCCAAAGATTGTCGAGCAAAGCCAGCGGGCAAGAAGTGCTTCAATTGTGGACAAGTGGGACATCACAAGGATAAATGTCCACAACCTCCTAAAGAGGCGCAGATTGTGAAAGCATATGCTATCAACGCTATTCCTTCTTCGTCGAATGCCTCAACTGCGGTGCAAAAGGCCAAGGGCGTCATTATTCAAGGTATGCTTTATGTTTATGATGTTCCTATTCGAGTACTGCTTGATACCAGAGCTTCCCATTCCTTCATATCTAGTGACCTGGTAGATAGGTTGAGATTGGAACCCGAGATAGTCGATAGACCTTTAGTTGTGACAAACCCGATCGGTGGTTAGTATGATTTGTAGTAATTTGTTCTTATCGAGTCATGGATGAATGTTTGCTTGTGATTTCTTTGTTTTGGGCTTTACTGGGTTTGGCATTATTTTGGGAGTCGATTGGCTCCAAACATATGGGGAGGTGGTAGACTGTGAGGGGTCTTCGGTGACCATTAGAGCAGATTATGGGCGGTGGGTACTATTTGGTTGCCTACCTAGTGATGGGGTGATGACTAGTTTTTTAAATTCCCTCGACATCCCGCATGATGAGTTGTCAGATGTGTCTATTGCTGGCGAGCATCCGGACATCTTCAGGGAAGTGACCAGACTTCCACCACACCAAGAGATCGAGTTTCGTATTGATTTAGTAAAAGATACCAGACCAATAGTGATGCCTCTTCGTCGTATGGCGCCAAGGGAGCAGCAAGAGCTTGAGGTGCAAGTGGGCGATCTTTTGAAGAAGGGATTTATCCGAAGAAGTGTTTCCGAGCGGGGAGCACCAGTTGTATTCGCCACTAAGGCCGATGGTTCCCTTCATTTATGTGCAGACTACCGTCAATTGAACAAGGTGACGAGGAAGATTAAGTATCCTCTTCCACAAATAGATGATTTGTTTGATCAGTTGAATGGAGCGAGAGTGTTCTCCCAATTGGATCTCGCAATAGGTTTTCATCATCTCTGAGTAGCAGCTGAGAGTGTACCTAAAAAGACATTTCGGACGCCGTCTGGATTCTATGAGTGGTTGGTCATGCCATTCGGGTTGACCAATGCACCAGCATATTTTGTGGATCTTATGAATAGGGTATTCAGGGATCAATTGAATAAGTTTGTTCATGTGTTCATGGACGATATCTTAGTTTATTCGAGGACAAAAGAAGAACTCAAGGAACATTTGAGGACAGTGATGGAAGTGTTGAGGAAACACCAATTGAAATCAAAATTTTCTAAATGTCACTTTTGGAGAAGGGAAGTGAGATTCTTGGGCCATGTTTTTTTAAAGGATGGTGTTGCCGTGGATCCTGCGAAGGTGGCTATTGTGCAAGATTGGTCTACGCCCAAGAATGCAATGAACGTGAGAAGTTTCTTGGGGTTAGCTGGATACTATCGTAAGTTTATCTAAGACTTCTCCATGATAGCGACACCGCTAGCTCAGTTGACCAAAAAGAATCAAGATTTTGTTTGGGACAAAAGGTGTGAGAACGCATTTAAGAGCCTAAAGGAGAAGTTAACGTGTGCTCCAATGCTGGTTATTCCTAAAGGGAATGAAAAGATGACGATATACACGGATTCCTGTGGTACCAGACTAGGTGTTGTACTGATGCAAGGAGGCAGGGTAATAGCCTATGCTAGTCGGCAACTGAAACCATATGAGAAAAAATATCCTACTCATGATTTGGAATTGGCAGCGATCGTGTTCATGTTAAAGATGTGGAAACACTATTTCTTGGGAGAAAGATTCAAGTTGTTTACCGATCATAAGTCGTTGAAGTATCTTTTCTCTCAGAAGGTTTTAAATCTTCATCAACAGAGATAGTTAGAGTTCTTGTTTTCATATGATTTCAATATCGCATACACACCTGGGAAAGGAAATGCAGTAGCTGATGCATTGAGTAAGAGACATGCCAGTTTGGGGGCTATGCTTCTGGAATGGAAGCAACTGGAGTATATCGCAGGATATGATTTCAAACCTAAGAGCGAATTGGATCCAGAGATGTTAGCAAGATTGACGATCAGACCGACTTTGATTGAGAAGATTGGTTCCAGTCTGAGGGATGATCCTAATCTATTGGAAATCATCTCCAAGGTAGAGATGGATATCAACGATGAGTGAATGAACAAGTATGGTCTTGATCGAGAGGGGTGGCTTCGAATGAATGGAAGACTAGTTATACCCAATGTTAATGAATTGAGAGATGAAGTACTTAGAGAATGTCATCACTCAAAAGTGACTATACATCCCAGTGGTAACAAGATGTATCGAGACATGAAGCAGACCTACTACTGGGAAGGGATGAAGAAAGACGTTGGGAAGTTTATATCCAAGTGCATGAATTGCTAGTTAGTTAAAGTTGAGCAAAAGAAGCCTAGTGGTTTGTTGCAGCCATTTGAAATCCCCGAATGGAAATGGGAACAAGTTTCAATGGACTTCATTGATGGTTTACCAAGGACTAGATTGGGTCATGATGGTATTTGTGTGATTGTTGATCGATTGACCAAAAGTGCAAGGTTTATACCGGTTAAGTCGAACAGAACAACAGCTAAGTTAGCAGAACTGTATATGAAGTGGGTAGTGAGATTTCATGGAGTGCCTAAAGGCATTGTGAGTGACCGAGATCCGTTATTTACTAATGGGTTTTGGAAGAGCTTACAAGAGGCTTTACGGTCAGAATTACATCTCAGTACCGCGTACCATCCTTAAACCGATGGCCAAACAGAGAGGGTAAATCATGTATTAGACGATCTCTTGAGAGCTTGTATATTGGATTTCGGAGGTTCGTGGGATGACAATTTGCATCTAGTTGAATTCGCATATAGTAATAGTTATCAATCCAGCATTAGTATGGCTCCATTTGAAGCTTTGTACGGAAGACCATGCAACTCGCCATCATGTTGGTTAGAGACCGATGAGAAATTTGTGCTTGGACCAAATGTAATAAGAGAAACTTAAGAAAAGATCAGGGTTATTCAACAGTGGATGAAGGCTACCCAAGATAGGCAGAATAATTAAGCTGATAAAAGACGAAGAGAATTGAAATTCTTTATTGGCGACCAGGCATTCGTCAAAATCTCTCCATTAAAGAGTGTGATTCGCTTTGGCTGGAGAGGTAAGTTGGCACCAAGGTTTGTTGGTCCATTCCCAGTTCTCGAAAATGTTGGAAATATAGCGTATAAAGTTGGATACCTGACAAGATGGCAGGAGTTCACGACGTATTCAATGTTTCCCAGTTAAGGAAGTTCGTGCACGACCCTGATATGACTATTTCACCAGATTAGTTGGATGATATCGAGGTAGAGCCCGAGGTGTTTGGGAGCCATAGACTGATTCGTATTGTCGAGTACTATATGAAGCAATTCGAAGGAAGACGGTGAAACTAGTCAAGGTCCAGTGGGGTGATAATGAGAATGACTGTACTTGGGAAACAGAAGAGAACATAAGGAAGATGCATCCTGAACTCTTTGCCTGGTAAGATTTTAATATCGGTATAGTTATCCCCTTGTTAGTAAACCACATGCTAGGATAAACTTGTTGTGTTGTTATGTATGTTTGATTGTTTGTAAAAGGTTGATAGGCATGCGGGACACCTTTGTATGCTCTTGGTTAAGAAATTTCGGGGGCGAAATTTCTTAAGGTGGGAAAGTGTAACGACCCACATTCTACGCGTCAGAGGATCATAGAATATTTATTTCATTTTTATACGAAGTCGTATGGTCGTGTAACTTTAGGGAACGACTATTAGGGTCATTTCCCAAATTCATGATTTTTTTCCAATTTTTAAATGACCTTTTTTCCCCTAGCGAATATTGTTTTGCCTATAACTTTTGATTGGTAAGGAGTTTTGACCTGAAACCCCTTCATTAGATTCGGATGCTGGTTTACCTTTCTGTAGAGTGGTCACATTTGCCAAACGGACTTATCGTTAGGGAGATATGGCTAAAATAAGATTTGGAAGGTGAAAAACAACTTAACCGAGCTTACTGGGGTAATTAATGAATGGGCCCATAACCCATTTCGGGATTAGGTTTATGGGGAGGCTGAAATGAGTTAGGAAACCATCTCATTTCAGTTTTCTAGCCGCCATTTATATTTCTCCAACCCTAACAATGGCCTCCAACCCCCAAATCACCTTCTAATCACTTTCTAATCATGTATTAAGCTAATCAACATCAAATCAAGGCAAATTAGCATAGAGATCGAGGTAGAGCTGTTGTGTTGCATTGGGATTCGAACCAAATCAGAGATAATTCTAAATCTAAGAATTTATTTGTGGCTAAGGTGAGTGATTAGCATGTTTTTACACTAATTACGGCTAATTAGGGGTGATTAGTGATAATTAGTGAAATTATGAGTTAGAAAATTATGGAAAAATATGTAGAAATTCTTAAATATTATTTTATGCCTCTGTTAGAAATTTGAGTTAATTTAGATATATATTGCTAATCCTATAGTTAAATCATGGTTAAGGGGATTAAGGGGAAAACATGGGTTTTGGGTATGTTTGATCCATTTTAACATGTTACATAGTTGTTTTGGTGTTTATGGTTGATTATACATGTTGCTAGTACTGTTTGGAATGTTTTATGATTTCTTAGTAAAGTTAGAATGATCGAAAACACCGTCGTATGGCGTAAAATTGCTTGTTGGAAAGTTGTAGGAAATTAGTTAGATTCCCATTCGTGAAGCACACATCACGAGCTGCCCAAGTCGTGAAACCACCTCACGAACCGACCACCCTCTACGAGCCACGAATCAGAAGTCACCCACGAACCGTAATGAAGCATCACAAGTCGAGTCTTGACCTCGAGCCGTTCATCACGAACCAGACTCGAGTAGTGCACCACAAGCCGCCAGGGGGTATTGGCACGAACCGACCCGATGGCCACAAGCCATCAAGAACCGGAAGCCATCACGTGACGATGTCAGGAGAGGCGAACCGTGACAATGCAAGGAGAACCATGAGCTAGTCTTCGAGCCTAGACAGCGAACGAACTGAATGGAAACTAAAGCACGAACGGCAGGAGAACAAAAACCCGAGATTCAAAGGTAGTCCAAATGGGAAGTTAGAACTCAGGATCCAGATGGGAACCAACAAGTTAACTTCATAAGTTGGACTTTGCTGCGGGACGTGTGCAAAGGGGTTATCGATATCTATAGCTTTGGCTCACCACTGAGAGACGGATTAGCGGCTATGGATCAGCGCAACGGGACCGTTAAGACTCCCAAGGGCAAGTGATCATAGCATGGTTATGAGCCAGTGCAGAGGAGTCATCATGACTCCATGGGGAAAAATGGACATAGTAAAGGATTAGTGGCTGTGGATCAGTGCAATGGGGTCATTATGACCCCAAGGGCAAAGTGATTATAGCAAAGGATTTGGTGATCAAAGTGGTGGATATCGTATACTTTATGCACTGAGTGAGAGATGTAAGGTTGATTGGTATGTTTGATGTTTGCTGTCACCATGACATGCACACTCCCATTTTACACTTTATGTTAGTGTTATCTCGGAGTACTGTAAATCTTGTTTTGCTAACTCTTTGGTTGCAGGTCTAGGTTCAGTTATCATTATTTATACCTATTATTATTCTGTTTTACCGTTGTTGCTCATACTAGACTTTTGTCTGACCCAGAGTTTTATGTCTCTTCTTATTACTCTGGGTGCTCCTAAACGAGCAGACTAGAGAGAGGTTAGGTGGTATGCACGAGTAGTTGTCCAGAGACGAGAAGGTGGCTTCCACGTACTATTTACATATATTCTGCTTGTGTTGTTGATGGTCACTGCTTTGGGCATTAGTAGTGTACCTTTCCTATTTTGCTTTAGAGATAGTATTACGAAGTTGTAGTAATGATGGTTTGGATCATAAGCCGTATTTTGGATTCCGCTGCTATGATGATTTAGTTTCCAGCTTATGCACTGTCTCGCCAATTTTATGTCAAGTTATGTTGTTATTATATTTTATTCCATGCACTGTGAGATATACGACAGGTTCTTTGATGATTCATAGTTTCATAATCCTTTTCCTTTGACGAGCATTACTTGCTGGTCGGGCATTAGCACAACGCATTTCAGGGAAATGTCGGCTGGCCCGGGGTGGGCCGTCATAGAATGTCCACAACCTAAGGAGAAGCAAATGGTGAAAGCATATGCTATCAACGCTGTTTCTTCTTCGTCGAATGCCCCAACTATGACGTAGAAGGGAAAGGGTGTCGTTATTCAAGGTATGCTTTCTATTTATGATGTTCCTGTTCGAGTATTGTTTGGTACTGGTGCTTCTCATTCTTTCATATATAGTGACCCGGTGGATAGGTTGGAATTGGAAACCGAGATAGTCGACATACCTCTAGTTTGACGAATCCGATCGGTGGTTCGACTAGCTTTAGTATGATTTATCGTAATTTGGTCTTACCGAGTCATGGATGTATGTTTGCTTGTGATTGCTTTGTTTTGGGATTTACTGGGTATGGCATTATTTTGGGAATCGATTGGCTCCAAAGATATGGGGTGGTGGTAGACTGTGAGGGATCTTCGGTGACAATTAGAGCGGACGATGGGCGGAGGGTACTGTTTGGTTGCCTACCTAGTGATGGGGCGATGGCTAGTTTTCTAATTTTCCTCGACATCCCCCATGATGAGTTGTCAGATGTTCCTATTACTGTCGAGTATCCGGACATCTTTGGGGAAGTGACCGTTCTTCCACCACACTGAGAGATCGAGTTTTGGATAGATTTATTGAAAAATGCCAGGCCTATAGTGATGCCACTTCGTCGTATGGGGCCAAGGAAGCAGCGAGAACACGAGGTGCAAGTAAGCGATCTTTTAAAGAAGGGATTTATCCAAATGAGTGTTTCCGAGTGGGGAGCACCAGTTGTATTTGCTACAAAGGCCGATGGTTCCTTTTGCTTATGTGTAGACTACCATGAGCTGAACAATGTAACTAGGAATAATAAGTATCCTCTTCCACGGATAGATGATTTTTTTGATCAGTTGAATAGAGCGAGAGTGTACTCCCAGTTAGATCTCGCGATAGGATTTCATCAGCTCTGAGTAGCAGCTGAGAGTATACCTAAAACAACATTTCGGACGCCATTTGGATTCTATGAATTGTTGGTCATGCCATTCGTGTTGACTAGTGCAACATCATATTTTGTGGATCTTATGAATAGGGTATTCAGGGATCAATTGAATAAGTTTGTTCTTGTGTTCATGGACGATATCTTAGTTTATTCGAGGACGGAGGAAGAACACAAGGAACATTTGCGGGCAGTGATGGAGGTGTTGAGGAAACACCAATTGAATGCGAAATTTCTAAGTGTCACTTCTGGAGGAGGGAAGTGATATTCTTGGGCCATGTTGTTTCAGATAATGGTATTGTCGTGGACCCTATGATGGTTTCTACGGTGCAAGATTGATCTACGCCCAAGAATGCAATGGACGTGAGAAGTTTTTTTGGGGTTAGCTGGATATTATCGTAAGTTTATCCAAGACTTCTCCAAGGTAGCGACACCGTTAACCCAGTTGACCAAGAACAATCAAGCGTTTGCTTGGCACGAAAGTTGTGAAAATGCATTTAAAAGTCTAAAGGAAAAGTTGATATGTGCACCTTTGTTAGTTATTCCTAAGGGGAACGAAGAGATGATGGTATACACGTATGCTTGTGGTACCGGACTAGGTGCTGTACTGATGCAAGGAGGTAGGGTTGTAGCTTATTCTAGTCGACAACTGAAACCACATGAGAAAAGATATCCTACCCATGATTTGGAATTGATAGCGATTGTGTTCGCGTTAAAGTTGTGGAGACACTATCTATTAGGAGAAAGATTCGAATTGTTTACCGATCATAAGTCATTAAAGTATCTTTTCTCTCAAAAGGATTGATATCTATGTCAGCAGAGATGGTTAGAGTTCTTGGCTTCATATGATTTCAATATCGCATACACACCCGGGAAGGGTAATGCTGTGGCTGATGCATTGAGTAGGAGACATTCCAGTTTGGGGGCTATGTTTCTTGAATGGAAGCAACTAGAATATATCGCAGGATATGACTTTCATACCTAAGTGTGAACTAGATCCAGAGATGTTAGCAAGTTTGACGATCAGGCCAACCTTGATTGAGCGGATTAGTTCCAGTCAAAGGGACGATCATAATCTATTGGAAATCATCTCCAAGTTAGAGATGGATATCAATGGCGAGGAGATGAACAAGTATGGACTTGATCGAGAAGGATGGCTTCAGAAGAATGGGAGACTGGTTGTACCCAATGTTAATGGATTGAGAGATGAAGTGCTTAGAGAGTGTCATCACTCGAAACTGACTATACGTTTGGTGGTATCAAAATGTATCGAGACATGAAGCAGACCTACTACTGGGAAGGGATAAAGAGAGATGTTGGGAAATTTATATACAAGTGCATAAACTGCCACTAGTTAAAGCCGATCCAAAGAAGCCTAGTGGTTTTTTACAACCGCTGGAAATTTCTGATTGGAAATGGGAACAAGTTTCAATGGATTTCGTTGATGGTTTACCAAGGACAAGAATAGGTTATGATAGTATTTGGGTGATTGTGGATCGATTGACCAAAAGTGCAAGGTTTATACTAGTCAAGTCGAATAGAACAACATCTATATTAGCGGAACTGTATTTGAAGTGGGTAGTGAGATTTCATGGAGTACCTAAAAGTATTGTGAGTGACCGAGATCCGTTACTTACTAGTGGGTTTTCGAAGAGCTTACAAGAGGCTTTAGGATCGGAATTACATCTCAGTACCGCGTACATCCTCAAACCGACGGTCAAAAAGATAGAGTAAATCGTGTGTTAGAGTATCTCTTAAGGGCTTGTATATTGGACTATGGATGATCATGGGATGACCATTTGCATCTGGTTGAATTTGCGTATAATAATAGTTATCAATCCAGTATTGGTACGGCTCCAATTGAAGCTTTGTACAGAAGACCGTGCAACTCATCATCATGTTGGTTAGAAACCAGTGAGAAATTTTTGCTTGGGCCGGATGTAATAAGAGAAACTTCAGATAAAATCAAGGTTATCCAACAGCGAATGAAGGCTGCCCAAGATAGGAAGAAGAATTAAGCTGATAAAAGACGAAGAGAATTAAAATTCTCCGTTGGCGACCTGATATTCATCAAGATCTCTCCATTAAAGAGTGTGATTCGATTTGGAAAAGGTAAGTTGGCACCAAGGTTTGTTGGTCCATTCCTAGTTCTCGAACAAGTTGGGAATTTAGCGTATAAAGTCGGATTGCCTGACAAGATGTGTGACGGCCCGCCCCGCTCCAGTCGACATTTCCAATGGAAGTGCGTTATGCCAATGCCCGACTAACACGGGATGGTCGCCAAAGGAAGGAAAAGAAAGGAATTTTACCTAACAAGGAACCTGTTGAATGTCTCATAGCATATGGGATAAAATATAATAATTACATAACTTTGACATAAAACAGGTGAGACAGTGCATAAGCTGAAAACTAAACCAACATAGCAGCAGAAATCCAAAGTATAGCTTATCATCCAAACCAACATTATTACAACTTTGAAATACTGTCTCTCAAGCAAAAGAAAGAGGTACATTACTAACGCCCAAAGTAATGCCCAGCAACAACACAGGGAGAATATATATATATATATATATATATATATATATGTGTGTGTGTGTGTGTGTGTGTGTGTGTGTGTGTGTATATCATACGTGGAAGCCTCCTGCTCGTCTCCGGTACCATTACTCGTGCACAATCACCTGACCTGTCTCTAGTCTGCCCGTTTAAAAGCACCCAGAGTAATAAGAAGAGTCATAAAACTCTGGGTCAGACAAAAGTCTGGTATGAGCGATAAGCAACAAAACAGAACAATAACATGTATAACTAACCATACCTGAACCTAGACCTGCAAACAAAGAGTTAGAACAACAAGATGTCAATATTCTAAGGTGATGTATAGATACGGGGGAGGGGTGTGCATGTCATAGTGATGTCAAACAATCAAGCATAGCAATCATCCTCACATCTCTGACTCAGTGCGTAAAGCATACGATATCTACCACTTTGACCACCCAATTCTTTGTTACGATCACTCTGCCCCATGGACTCATGACGGTTCCACTGCACTGATCCGTAACCACTAATACTTTGCTATGTCCACTCTGCCCCATGGAATGCCCCATGGAATCATAACAACTCCACTGCACTGGATCATAGCCCTGCTACGATCACTTTGCCCCATGGAGTCATAACAACTCCACTGCATTAATCCATAGCCAATATCCATCTCTCAGTGGTATCAAAGCTATAGATATCGATAACCCCTTTGCACGCATCCCGCAACAAAGTCCAACTCATGAAGTTAACTCGTTGGTTCCTATCTGGATCCTAAGTAACGACTTCCTATTTGGACTTTCTTTGCATCTCATGTTTTGGTCGAATTGGAGTTGGTCTTCAGAAGAGTCTTCACGTAGAAGTAGTTTAAGTCTGGTTCGGTTCGGCTATACTATGCTCAAGCTCCCTGTTCGGTTCGGTTGGAATACATCGTCTCCAGGTTTCTCGTTCGGTTCGGGTCCTCTGGTTCGGCTCAGGTTTCACCATCCGGTTCGGTTCAGATTCTTCATCGTGGTTTGGCTCGGCTCCTTTATTTCCATCTCCTTTTACGTTGATCCAATCTCGCTCCCTAGCTTCAGTCCGAACCGATCTCCACGCCTTTGCTTCCGATCTGAACCCAACTCTAACTCTTATGCAAATGTCCTTCCTTCTTGCCAAGCCCCTTGTGCCAAGTTCCGATTCGAATCAAATCCCCTTGCTCATTCCCTTATCCGATCCGAGCCCTATATCCGATCCGAGCCCTATATCCGATCCGATCCGAAACCCTGCACATTTCCTGCAACTTTTCCAGCAATTGTTTTACGCCATACGACAGCGTTTTTGATCATTCTAACTTTTCTAATCAATCACAAAGCATTCCATATAGTCATAGCAACATAGAGAGGCAACCATAAACATCAAAGCAACGATTTTTACTAGTTAAAATGGATCAAACCTACCCAAAACCCATATTTTCCCTTAATCTTGTTTAAGCATAACTAATGATACGATTAGCAAAACATATCCAAATTAACCCAAATATCTAACAAAGGCTTAAAATAATATTTAATAATTTCCAAACATTTTTCCAGAATTTAATCATGTAGAATTTCATTAACTAACACTAATCACCCCTAATTAGCCGTAATTAGTGAAAAACTATGCAAATCACTCACCTTAGCCAAAATATAAACTCAGATCTGAAATGATTCTTTGAATGGCACGAATTCCAATGCAAACACCAGCCTTTGCCTCTAATTTGATGTTGATTAGAATTGGTTTGATGCTACTTTGCTTAATCTTTAGTTAGAAAGTGATCTGGAGGTGTTTTAGAAAGTGGAAGCCATGGCTAGGGTTCAAGAGATGTAAGTGGCGGCTAGAAAACTGATTAGAAATGATTTCCCAAACCCGATTAGCCTCCCCATAGCCCTAATCCCGAAATGGGTTATGGGCCTAGCTGTTAATCACTCTCATTAGGCCTGGTTAAGCTGTTCTTCACCTTCCAAACCTTATTTCAGCCATATCTCCCAAACAGTAAGTCCGTTTGGCTAACGTGACCAATCTACGGAAAGGTAAACCATCATCCGAATTCAATGGAAGTGGGTTTAGGTCAAAACTCCTTACCAATCAAAAGTTATGGGCAAAACAAGATTCACTAGGGGCAAAATGGTCATTTAAAAATCGGCCAAAATCGTGAACATGGGAAATGACCCCAATAGTCATTCCCCAAAGTTACACGACCATACGACCTCCTATGAAAATGAAATAAATATTCTATGACCCTCCGATGCGTGGAATGCGGGTCGTTACAATCTCCCCTCTTAAGAAATTTCGCCCTCGAAATTCCTTAATTAAGATACAACAATAGGTCCTGTATGCCTATCAACCATTTACAAACTATTAAACATACACAACAAGCACAACAACCTACTCTAGCATGCGGTTTACTAACAAGAGAAGAAATTATCACTATTAAAATCTTACCAGGCAAAGAGTTCTGGATGCGATTCCCTTATGCTCTCCTCTGTTTCCCAAGTACAGTCACTTTCATTCTCGCCCCACTGAACCTTGACCAGTTTCACCGCCTTCCTTCGAAGTTGCTTCGTATCGCCCTCGACAATACGGATCTGCTTGCGGTTCCCAACCGCCTCGGGTTCTACTTCGATGTCATCCAACTGATCCGGCAAAATAGTTATATTGGGGTCGTGCACAAACTTTCTTAACTGGGAAACATGAAACACGTTATGAACTCCCGCCAACTTGTCTGACAACTCAACTTTATATGCCAAATTCCCAACTTGCTCGAGAATTGGGAATGGGCCAATGAATCTTGGTGTTAACTTTCCTCTCCTGCCAAATCCAATCACGCTCTTTAACGAAGAAATCTTGACAAACACCAAGTCGCCAATGGAGAATTCTAGATCTCTTCTTCTCTTACCAGCATAACTCTTCTGCCTATCTTGAGCAGCCTTCATTCGCTGTTGGATAACGTTGATCTTATATGAGGTTTCTCTTATCACATCTGGCCCAAGCACAAATTTCTCACCGGTTTCCAACCAACATGATGGTGAGTTGCACGGTCTTCCGTACAAGTCTTCAAATGGAGCCATACCAATACTGGACTGATAACTATTATTATACGCAAATTCAACCAGATGTAAATGGTCATCCCATGACCCTCCAAAATCTAATATGCAAGCTCTTAAGAGATCTTCTAATACTAGATTCACCCTCTCTGTCTGACCGTCGGTTTGAGGATGGTACGCGGTACTGAGATGTAATTTCGATTCTAATGCCTCTTGTAAGCTCTTCCAAAATCCATTAGTGAACAAAGGATCTCGGTCACTTACAATGCCTTTGGATACTCCATGAAATCTCACTACCCATTTCATATACAGTTTTGCTAACCTAGCTGTTGTTCTATTCGACTTGACGGGTATAAACCATGCATTCTTGGTCAATCGGTCCACAATCACCCAAATGCTATCATGGCCCGATCTAGTCCTTGGTAACCCACCAATGAAATCCATTGAGACTTGTTCTCATTTCCATTCTAGAATTTCTAATTGTTGCAACAAACCACTAGTCTTCTTTTGCTCAACTTTAACTAGCTGGCAATTCATGCGTTTGGATATAAGCTTCCCAACGTCTCTTTTCATCCCTTCCTAGTAGTAGGTCTGCTTCATGTCTCGATACATTTTGTTACCACCGGGATGTATAGTTAGTTTTGAGCGATGACATTCTCTAAGCACTTCATCTCTCAATCCATTAACATTGGGTACAACTAACCTCCTATTCTTTCTGAGCCATCCATCTCGATTTAGCCCATACTTGTTCATCTCCTCATCGATACCCATCTCTAACTTGGAGATGATTTCCAAGAGGTTAGGATCGCTCCTCTGACTGGAACTAATCTGATCAATCAAAGTGGGTCTGATCGTCAAACTTGCCAGCACTTCTGGATCAAATTCGCACTTTGGTCTGAAATCATACCCAATGATATACTCTAGTTTCTTCCATTCAAAAAACATATCCCCTTAATGGCATGTCTTTTACTCAATGCATCAGCTACCACATTGCTCTTTCCAGGTGTATATGCGATATCGAAATCATAGGAAGCCAAGAATTCTAACCATCTTTGCTGTCGGAGATTTAGATCTTTCTGAGAGAAGAGATACTTTAACGATTTATGATCAGTAAACAACTCGAATCTTTCTCCCAAGAGATAATGTCTCCACATCTTCAACGCGAATACGATCGCTGCCAATTCTAAATCATGAATAGGATATCTTTTCTCATGCGGTTTCAGCTATCGACTAGCATAAGCTACAACTCTGCCTCTTTGCATCAATACAGCACCTAGTCCGGTACCACAAGCATCCGAGTATACCATCATCTCTTCGTTCCCCTTGGGAATAACTAACAATGGTGCACACGTCAACTTTTCCTTTAGACTCTTAAATGCATTCTCACACCTTTCGTCCCAAATGAAAGCTTGATTCTTCTTGGTCAACTGAGTTAATGGTGCCGTTATATTGGAGAAGTCTTGGATAAACTTCTAATAATATCCAGCTAATCCCAAATAACTTCTTATGTCTGTTGCATTCTTGGGCGTGGACCAATCTTGTACCGTAGCCACCTTGGCAGGGTCCACGACAATACCATTCTCTGAAACAACATGGGCCAAGAATCTCACTTCTCTCCTCCAGAAGTGACACTTAGAAAACTTCGCTTTCAATTGGTGTTTTCTTAACACCTCCATCACTACTCTCAAATGTTCCTTGTGTTCTTCCTATGTCCTCGAATAAACCAAGATATCGTCTACAAACACAAGAACAAACTTATTCAATTGATCCCTGAATACCCTATTCATAAGATCCACAAAATATGTTGTGCATTGGTCGACCCGAATGGCATGACAAACCACTCAAAGAATCTAGATGGCGTCCGAAATGCCGTTTTAGGAATACTCTCAGCTGCTACTCGGAGCTGATGAAATCCTATCGCGAGCTCCAATTGGGAGAACACCCTTGCTCCTTCCAGCTGATCAAATGTTAGACCAAAAATTGGTTCTAACACCCAAACTAGTTATGATTTTCAATGAAATAGAATCAAAAAGCCGTAAAGAACACACGATTTATAGTGGTTCGACGTTAAGGAGCCTACGTCCACTTTACTTTCTTTTATTGGATGATTTGAATACAAAGGCATCAATGATTCTCACTCAACTTCACAATTACAATGCATAAACTCACTCAAATCTCTCAAATATAGAATTTAAGAGATCGTTTTGATCTGAATATGATTGTAGAATTCGGTTATGGAGGAAGTGAGAACTGAGAATTTGCCAAAAGATCCCTTCAAGTGCCTCTAGATGGTGTATTTGTAGGTGAAAAATCTCTTCGAAGTGGCTCCGGTTCAGAAGTGCGTGGCATCCATCCCTTGAGAGTCGGGTTCGGAGGCTCCAAGATGGCTACAACGCATTGATTTGGTAGGAGATCGTGGGAGAAATGGTCAGACCTTGTCCGAGTCTTCAGGAGATATGCGCAGCAACGATTGTAGATTCAAATGGGAGAAGGGGTTCGGATCGGGTCCTCCGACCCGATCCGGTGAGGCAGCATGCTATCTCTTGACGTTGTTTGTGTACTCCTCCGATCCAATGAGTCCGTTTGTTGTTTAGTGTACTGATGCATCTCTCCGATCCGATCCGATGAGGTCACTTGATATCCTTTGATATTGCTGACGTAGTACCGATCCGATCTAATGTGATTTCTGCGTCTCTGATCTCTACTCACTTCCTGCACTACTTTCCTCCGATCCGAACCGATTGATGACTTTTTCGTTGTTTGCTCCTTGTGTAGCCTAGTCCACAAAGTAGGCTAACATTTTGCCCCCTCGAAGTACACTCTTATCTGAGATAAAGTGTGCTTCAAAGCAGTTTACGAAACATCCTTTGAATTAGAACCGTGAATGATCACTTCCATCTACTTGTAGTGCCGTGTCGCTTCATAACATCGTGGCTTTTGCTGCTTATATATATCCATAATCCATATGAATTACTTTCTTCATTTTCAAACAACTTTGAGAGCTTTTATTTAACGTCCAGTGATTCTTCCAGGTAAGCTTTTTCTTTACTTTTCCTCAAATTCATCCCATGTATCAAATTAGTGTATATAGCCTCTTTCGGTTTGGATTCCGATCCGAATGGATTTCCTCCAATAGCACACCCGAACAGATACACCGATATTACTTCCCCATGGATCAATAGGCCTTAGGGCTTTTATGGGCTTAACTTCCGGTCTGAACGGGTTGGGGGAAACTGGGAATACGAGTGGTCACTACGATTTCATATAAGTATCCCCCCATCTCCTTCTTCCTCTTCCTTCTTTATTATCCTCTTCCAACGAAATTTGCTTCAAAACCCTAGAATTTTAAAAACTCTGAAACTCTCTCGTTTTAATCTCCGAATCCATCACATAGGTAGTTTTATAACCTTGAATCTTATCTTTATAATTGCTTTTATCTTAGATTCGCGGTTTGTTTGAACGACTCCAGCGAGGTATTCAATGGATTTCGTCGCCATGACCTCCTCCACTCCGCCATCGTCGTTAATGGCATTAAATCTCTCTCGAGGCGACGGTGGAGGTGGTTAGGATTCTTCGTTGAGTGTTTGAATGCATCAGTACTCGATTTCAGTTGGGACTTTTAGCATAGGATCGAGCTTGACCCCAAAGAGGAGGGAAAAAGGGAGAGGAGAAGTGCAGTGGATCGGTTTGAGTGACAAGACAGAGACGGGGAAAAAGGGAAAGGAGAAGTGCAGGGGATCGGTTTGGATGACAAGACAGAGACGAAAATGGGGTTCAACTGACCTGTTCGAGTCGGTCTTACAAGCCAAGAGAAGAATAGGATTTACTTGATTGGACGGATCGAAATGTGAAACAAAGAAGGGGAGAAGCATGGCTATTCGAGTCGATCTGGACCGTCCAAGTATTCACCTCCGAACCGATCTGATTTTGGTCACTGGGCATCAACTCTTGTCCCAGGCTAGCACAAGGCTTTCTCCCCGATCTGACCCTAGTGTGTGTATCCGAACCGAACCGAAAAACAGTCCAAGATTGCACATAAGACCTTGCTTAGCTGGTAAAACCAATTCTTAATATAACCGTCAACTTAATGGACAGTTAGAATAATGCCTTGCGAACATAAACAAATATCAAGAACCGTTTTGAAGATTACTTCTTCCTTGGACCTTTACATTATGCTTTCATGTATTTACTTTGCATCTTTGTCACACGTAGCAGACACTTTAGTTCACATACACACGCGGGGACACGGGCAACTTTACTCAAATCCTTGCCATTGTTTCTTCAATAGTCTAGTGATCATGGCCGAGAGATGTTCTTCTATATTAGCAAAGAAGACGGAAATTGCAGAAACTTCTGAGAAATATACTCTCGATGACATATCCTGTTCTTCAGACCCTGAATGGGATGACGAGGGCTCAGATTATGGAGTAGGAGCGCATAACAGCGAAACGCCTTCTGGCAGCGAAGTTTCTCTGGGCTATGAAGAGGAAGGAGGGATTGGAGATAATCGAGCTCCTGATGAATTTGAGTCTACCATCATATTGGAATCACCTCAAGATTCAGTTGAATCGATGATTGACAACGACATACTTGTTCGAATACGCTTAAAGCACGGGATACTGAAAAGGGATACCCTGGTGCCATCGAAAACTGATCGTCCTCACAATCCCCCAGAAGGATTTATGGCAGTTACTCGCTTGATGTGTATGGTTGGGGCTGTTCCACCATTTCCATCTTTTGTTGTCGACTTCCTGAGACAGCTGCGGATTGCCCCTATGCAGTTACATCCCAACTCCTATGCTTACTTATATACCTTATATATAGCATACCAAGAGATTTTAGGTACAGATCTCACTTTCGACGACGTTCACTTTTTTTATAATTTCAAGCATCGAACTCGGGAAACTCCTTCCTTCTCTTATTTCAAATCAGTCCCAAAAAGGAAAATCATTTCAGCAGCAAGGCCGGCGATTCCAAGCTAGAATGGTTTTATATAAGGCAACAGCCGGGGTGCGCCAAGAGATGGACAAAATCAAGTAAGGCGCCGTTTTTCTAGATCTCCATTTCGAATGTTCATGCCAACGCGTTAACCTGCTTTCTCTTTTTGTTTGCAGTTGATAATCCAAAACAAATATCGGGTCAAGTGTACTTTGATCGGGTGCACCGGCTCCTCAATGGTGACCAAAAATTTCTAGCCATCGATGAAGTCCTTAAGGATGAGTATCTTCATCTTCACGGGTTGTTGTCCATTACCCGTAGCATAGGTCACGGGTCGGGTCCATATGTATACATCCCCCCAGTGGACATAATTCCAGAAATGGGCGAGAGCTCGAAAACCCTTACAACACCACTTCGAACTTCACCTTCTCCATCTTCAACTCAAGACGACGAGCTGGCCAACATAGCCGAAAAGCGCTGAGAAGGGTACACCGTCCCTGAGGATGCTATCTCTCCTGAAAAGTCGACATCTTCCAAAGAACCGCCAATAGATGCTTCCCAAGGAGATGCCCCTAGTACCGATGATCCTACATTTTAGGGTTTAGGAGATCTCCCCTTACCTGAAACTATCTACACTTCAGAAGATTTTGGTACAAATCCTTTAGTTTTCACTTCTTCAGAAGAGACCACTCCCGCTAAGGCCAAAGAGCCCACTCGCACTAGTCTGGCTTCGGACTCGGGTTTGTCGGGGGGAACACCACTTAGGATGCACTTAACACATTAGCACCACACTTCACAACACTTACTTTTTATGAGAACACTAATTCTGAATTCCATTTACATTGTTGCACAGGTTCAATGTCTCGTGCTCACTATGACATTAGGAAAATACGTCGCAGCATGGTTAGGCCCCCTTCCGATGCTGAGCATGACCGTCGTGAAAGTCGGGGTAGAGAGGATAGAAGGCCTCATGATTCTAATCAATCGCGCACCTAGCGCTCTCGCTCCCCCATCCGGCCGGACCCAGACCGACATAAAAGCTATCAGAGCCATCGGGGAGAAGACACATCGCGGCCGAAAGACAAAACTTCTCCTCAGGACAAACACAGTCGGGAAAGAAGCCCGCCGAAGGACACTAGCTCTCGAGGCAAACATAATGTTTCTGATAAATGGTCTGGAAAGAGCGATGCAGCCATCGTGCCCGCTAAACATAAGGATACTGAGCTAACGTACCGCCCGCCTCCACCGTTGGATGCTGAGTCTAAAGTTAAGCAAGCATGTTTGGAGAAACAATTTCCCGAACACTACTTTGAAAATCTGACTTTCTTACCTGCTCTCGAGCCAATTTCCTCGAGGTGGGTAGATGAGGCCAAAGCAAAGATTGATGCAGTCGAAAAACAATATTCAGATATGTTCAAGTATTCGCGTAACCTTTCCAGAATCATTCGAACTTTAATCACGGATACTGAGTCGATGAAAAATACTGCAGCAGTTGATGCAAAAGCCTTGGAAAATTTAGGGAAGGACCTTGAGGATACACAGGCCCAACTTGCCCTTGCTCAACGGGATGCTACCAACTTCAAGCAGCAATTTGAAGGGCTAGAAAAATGTTATCATGACTTGCTCGAGCCTCATAGTCAAGAGCGCTTGGAGCAGAAAAAGCAAGCAGAAGATGCTAAGTTGGATAATGCTAAAATGCAACTTGCTTACACTGCTCTTGAGCAAGAAAAAGCTGAGTTAGCGAGAAAGAACGCTAAATTGGAGAAGAGAAACGCTGACTTGGCTTTCAAGTTGGTGGAGGCCGAGAATAGGGCTGCCCTAGCGGAGGGTAATGTAGAAAGTGCTATTAAGTCAGCCGAAGAGACCCGCAAGTAGCTGTCAGAGGCCCAGGAAGAAGTGCATGGTTTCGGCGAATTAATGATCGAATTCTTTGCGCATATAATTCATCGCCGAAACATCTCTTGGATTGAAGATTATCCGACTACCTTGGTTCACGTATGGGGCCAAATTATCGAATGGGAGAAAGAGGAACTCAAGATAGACTCCATCGACGAGGACAAGCTTATGGAAAAATATCTAAGAGATGATGAACCGGTACGCCTGGCCGAGGGACGCCGCCTCATCGCTGCTGCTATGGAGGAAGAGAAGCTGAAGGCCAAACAAAAGAATATCTCTACGGCTGGTTCTTCTTCCACTGCCGCTGAAACTTCTAAAGTAGAGGGGTATGACCCCGAAAACCCGGGGATCCCTCAAGCATCTCTTTTATCCCCAATACCCGAAACGACATCGGAGACGGCAGTTACTCCAGCTGAGAAATCATCGGAAGGTATTTCTACCTTTTCACCTCAATTCGTCAAGGCCATCTCCACTTTTCATCACATAATCGGACAATCGATGAAGGACCCTTTATTTTCTCCTGAGTTGATAACTGTTGCTTCTCATTCTGTAGGTGTTAAACCGACCGAGAAGGTTGGTGGACCTCAGGGAACCACCACTGGAGCAAAATCCGCGGAGAAGGCACAAGGAGAAAAGGATAAGGCTGCCACTATTGATTCAGGAGAGGGAGCTGAACTGCCTAAGGATGATGCTCCTCAGGATGACGAGATGATAGACGCCTTGAAGGACGATGGCGGCAACGAGGGACATGAGGAAGACCTTGAGGTGGCTATAGTTGGGGAGTCAAAAAGCGCAGATGACATCACTTTGGCTGCATTGAAAGACAAACAAGACAAACGTGTGCAGCTTAAAGTTGAAGACCTGGACCCCGAAAGCCTTAAGCCTCTTGCAGTGGTGGATGCTGGATCAAGGTTAATTGTTAAGCTTTCAACTAGGTCTATTACAGAAGATCTTGCTAAAAAGTCTTCTCTTGATTCCAGTGTTCTGACTCTTGGAAAAAATCAACCGATTCCAGCACTTCGGTCACAGGGAGGAAAAAGCCAAAGCGCATTTTAACTGATGCTGAAAGAGAGGCGAAGGATGCTCAGAAGGCTGCTAAAAAATCCAAGTCCACTCCATAACCCAAGTGATGAAGAGCTTCGTTTTATTTTAGCATTTAATTGGCCCACAATTGTTGCAGCGAGTGCGTCCCTCGCGTTTTCTTTTTCGCTCGTTTTACCTGTACAAACTCACATGTTTGTGAATAAAAATAGTTTATTTCCTGCAATGTTTGATAGTTATTAGTTCAGTACTTAAATGAAAATACAAAAGTATGTCAAATTAAAGTCATATAATGAAGTCATTGTTGGGGGAATTATGTATGCGCATATATGCCCCTAGTCAATCTTGCGTAACTGAGCAAGGATCATTCAAGAGTGGTTAAATCAAAAATCCAATTGCCCCCGATTCCCGGATGGGGCCATATTCCTTTTGTCGTTGATGCCTATTCTTTCTAGCATCTTTATACTCTCCTATCTCATAACCAGATTAGAGTTTCGTTGAGGCGGTCTCTCATCTGGGTGCACCTTCACGCCTCAGAGGACGTCGTCTTCCCGTCCTTTATACTCTCTCTCGATTCTGGAGAGTTAGAGTTAAGAATGTCGTCTTCCCATTCTTCTGTATCTTGTCGTACAGACAGTCATTCTATTTACTCCTGCACATGGGTCAACCCCAACCTTCTATATTTAGTTTAACATTTCGTGTTTTACAGTCATGATAGAATTGTTGTCGAACGTATAAATAATGCAGGAAAGTAAATGACACACGACATTTTTATAGTGGTTCAGCTAAGTTGTAGCCTACATCCACTTTATAGTCCTTTGTTCACATAAACAGATTTTTTAAGGCAAGTCGTGCCTTTTTACATAGCTTATGAAAACAAAAGAAATGACATTTCATATTTAGCTCAGATATCGTCGTAGGTGCTGAGCGTTCCAAGCTCTGGGAATCTCTTCACCGTCCATGGTCATTAGCTTGAATGCTCCTGTATCAAGCTTCCGTTGGATGGTGAATGGCCCTTCCCATTTTGGACCTAGTTGGGTCGACGGCGGGAAAACTCGCTTCAGTACTAGGTCTCCTGGTTCAAAGGTTTTGAAGCGAACTTTTTGGTCATAATAGCGTGCTACTTGATCTCGATGTCTTGAGGCACGCAAGTCAACTTCATCTCTTTTTTCTTCAATCATATCAAGAGATTCTAGGAGGAGTGCTTTATTCGTCACCGGGTCATAGTACGCAACTCGATGAGAAGGGACTTCTAATTCTACTGGGATCACTGCTTCTGATCTAAAGGAAAGTGAATATGAAGTATGGCCGGTAGCCGTCTTAAAGGTTGTCCTCTAGGCCCACAGAGCTAATGGCAACTCGTCCACCCATCTAGCTTTGGCCCTCTCCAACCGCTTCTTCAAAATTGATTTAATGACTTTGTTTATGGCTTCGACATGGCCATTTGATTGTGGGTGAGCTACTGCAGTATATCGTTTATCAATCTTGTATTTCTGGCAAAAATTTCTGAACTCGATGCTGTCAAACTGCATCCCATTATCAGTTATGATGGTCTTCGGTATCCCAAATTGACAAATAATGTTTCTCACCACAAAACTGATCACTTTCCTTGCCGTGATGGTTGTTAGAGGTTCAGCTTCCACCCACTTTCTGAAGTAGTCCATGGTAACGATCGCATACTTAGCTCCCTCTCTGGAAATAGGTAGCACTCCAATAATATCAATCCCCCACATGGCAAACGGCCACGGACTTACCATCGACTTGAGCTAAGTTGGAGGCGCTTTGGGAACTTTGGAATATCTTTGACATTTATCGCAGCGTCGTGAATAATCTACCGCCTCTTTATTCACGGTAGGCCAGAAATATCCGTACCGTAATATTTTCTTTGCCAGGGTTTGACCCCCAGTGCAATCTCCACACTTACCTTCATGCACTTCTCGTAGTACACGTTTGATGTCGTCGTGTGCGATACACCGTAATAGGGGCATTGAAAACCCTTGATGATAAAGGGCATCGTCTTGTAACACGTACCTTTTAGCCTTTTGTATTACAGCTCGTCTTTCGCTCTTTTTTAATGGGAGGGTTCCGTCCTTGAGAAAATTCTTAATTGATGTTATCCAGGATTCTCTTTCTGGTTCGACTTCCAAGGCTAGCTTTGATTCCATTAGGACGAAGCTTGGCGATTCCAACACCTCGATCGGGACCGTTTCGGTTTCTTTAGGATTATCAGAACTTGCTAGTTTCGCCAGTCGATCTGCTTTCTGATTTTCCGTTCTTGGAATGTGTGTTATGCTATAATGCTCCAAACCTTCCAATAACTCCTTTACCTTTTTAAGATAAGCACTGAGTCCAGGTCCTTTAGCAGCAAATTCTTCCTGAACTTGACATACAACTATTTTGGTATCGCAATATATGTCTAGTGTCTTCACTCCCAAATCTTTGGCGAGTTTCAGCCCGACAATCAGGGCTTCATACTCAGAATCATTGTTAGTAGCAGTAAATTCCAACCGTAATGCATAATAAATAGAACGTCCTTCAGGAGTTATTAAAACAACTCCGGCGCCAGACTTTCTATCGTTCTTGGCTCCGTCCGTATACAATTTCCACGGACTGAGCTCCAACTCTTAATCCAAAGTAACTATCTTATCACCCACCGTTTCTTCTTCAGGAATTGTAAATTCAGCTATGAAGTCAGCCAAGGCCTGCCCTCTTATTGATCTTCGTGGATAAAAGTTCAGATCAAACTGACTCAGCTCGATATTCCATTTGAGTAATCGCCCTGATGCTTCGGGTTTCTGCAGCACTTGTCTCAAAGGTTGATCAGTATATACAATTTATCGGGTGTGCCTGGAAGTAATGGAGGAGTTTCCGAGAGGCAATCAGGAGGCTATAAGCAAGCTTCTCTGTAATGACCCATAAATCTGATCCAATTTGAGCTGACCAAAAACACAAGTCCAACCCCAAATTAAACTGAAAATCAGGAAATTAATAGAAAGAAAACAGAGGGTGAGGAAAGATAAGATTGAAACTTAGAATAAAAGAAGAAGAAGAAGAAGAAGAAGAACACAACATCAGAGTAACACGAACCTCACAGCGGAACGAATAACATATAATATATATAACATAACTTGAAATATACATCTGTACTTGAATATACATCATTATCAAAGTACAATACTTACAACACAGCGGAAATAACTATAGCTATATGATCCTGAAGCCTCCCGCTCCAAGCTCTTCAAATATCTGTAACTCCCGACTACTTGACTGCCCGTACAAAATTGGGCACCCAATAGTTTAAGGAAAACAAAACAAAATAAACTCTGGGCCAGTCATGAGAATGATATGAGTAAAACAGTTTAAAACAGTTCGAACAAGTAAACGATATCTCATAAGACCACGTCGTATAACGGAACCGGTTTTTCCCTGATGAGAATCCAAATTATCTTTATATCAAAAACCCTTTTGATATTATAATAATGTCTATCAACCACAATATAATAATCATCTAGCAGAAACGCTTTCATCTCACGTTCTATATATATGGTATACAATCAAAACCGCAAGCACGTATTGGGTAATGGATTTCCAACTATGACAAGGTATGGAACCACCTTTCGCTAGTGTATCTCTAGAAAGGAATACACTGGGTTCAACAAGAACATCTTGCAACCCGGCCACACATGACCGACCACTCATTTCGCTTGAGTGTATCGAATGTATATCACCAACGGTTGGGATCAGCAACCGTTTCCCGAATGGGACAACATCAATAATAGTTTTTTAGAAATAAATGAAACTCTATATCAGGTGATTATACACCTACTTCGGAGCGACCGACCGACTTAGCCATGCTGCCTGCCCGATTTCTGTCATTTACCGGATGTGAGGCTAGAAGCTATGTTTTATCATCACATCAGATTCACTTCGAATGTCACATCGTCGAATCCGTCAAATCACCGATTGACGTCTACAACCATACATTACGTGTCAGCTAAAAGAAGTTTCCTTCTCCGCTTCCACTCTTGGTACGGTTGAAGAAATCAATGCACGTGACCTTTCTTGAAATACTCTGTCAGACATTCATCCATACAAGTCATCCAGGAACAGGATGAACCGAAGGCACTATTCAATATATCCATGTTAGGCACTGTTATCTAAGACTTATACAATAGCCCTTGCACTATACACCGTCTTCAATTTTCTTTGGCATATATGATTCGCAACGCTTATGCCAATACAAAGTGGTTTTTTGGATAATAATCCTACCGGTCTCTCCATATTAACAACGTAAAATGGTCAAAACTTCGATAGTCTGTGATTTAACCATCAAAGAAAAACAGGTGTGCAAACAACGATATTATTTCCAGATGGAAATTCTATCAATCAATCATCAATCATATACATATATATATATATATATGTTCATATTTTCCTTATTTTCTACGTTTAGAAAATATACGTCATTAACACTGGAAAACATTTCCCTGGCTTAATTACGTATCATTGTTCTTCCACATCTATCAGACTCTAACTATAAACTAACAAGGGAACAACTTCCTAATTATAAACCCCGAAGGCCGAAACCAACATCAGATCGATACTCAGGAAACCATTCAACTTACTAATTCTAGTCAGCTTCCAATTTCTGTTTAACTCTATATTCTTAACTCTATTTGATTAACCCTATTTGATTAACTCTGTTTTCACTTAACTCCTTTCGAATAAACTATATTCGATTTACTCCTCTAACTCTATTCGAATACATTATATTCGATTAACTTCTTTTGATTAATTCTAAATGATTAATTAACTCTCCTTGATTAACTCTAACTAATTAACTCCAATTAATTAACTCTAATTAATAAACTCTAAATCCTTTTATAATATCGTATGTATTTTCTAAATAAATATTTCCTTTATAATTCTATTTATTTTCTAAATAAATATTCCTTTATTCTATTTATTTATTCCCTAAATAAAAAAGTCCTTTATTCTATTTATTTTCCTTAAATAAATAAATAATCTCATTTAATCTATATTGTAAATGTTCTACAATGTTTCCTTTATATCTCTATTCTATTTGTTTGACAAATATATTTCCTCTATATTTATTTTACGAATATATTCCTTTATTTTCTTTTACAAGTATATTCCTTTGATTTTCAAATTATTTTCTTTTATGAAATCCTTTTTCTTTTATATATAAAATCCATTGATTTTATATAAATAATCTAATTTCAAAATCAACTTTGAAAAATCCCCTTACTACATTTTGGTATTTCTTATGGTATTTAACATATCATATCACAATGATAAATATCATCCAAACACACATAATCAATAACAAATTATATATCACATTGTATACCACAATATATAAATCACAGTAAGATAAATGTTGAGGAATCCAGTTGGATTCCTCCAACCTATTTCCCTGCATCACATATGTTAATACGATTAACATCGATTTCACTTTGATATGAAATATTCTGATAGCAGAATCAACATATAAATATTTAACAGTTTATATATATATACATATATATTTATATAATTTCCACTAACTGACTGGCATTTCAATCAAATAGTCAACACACATTCAAACAGACAATTTTTAACAGTTCTAAAAATACAACATGAATTGATAAACTGTTCAGAGTTAGTGAGATTTACTCACTTTGGCAGTTCATCGTTAAAGAACGATAAATTGTTTGTTTGATTTGAATCAAACAATTTATTTCGCCATAAATTCAAACGAGCTCGAATCCACTTCCAGTCAGCTTCATTGTGAAGCTCTCGTCCATACGATCCTAACGTTACCGACGGTTCGAATTTCTGATAAGATATGACCGAGATATGATATTAACAAGTTTACACTATTAAAAAAATAAAATAAAACTTTAATTTCCGTTAACCAAATTGGGCTTAACCTTTTTCATTGGGCCCAACACCATTCAATTTAAAACCCACGGTCTCTACCCTTCTTCCCCAGTTAGGTACTCACGCTACCAGTATTTCTCAAACCAAAAATTGCTGACATCTCCAGCTTCCCTCTCCTCCTTCTCTTCATTAAAACCTCAAACCGAGATAACCATTGATTATCTCTTCGCAATCTCCTCGTAGACAACCCGACAATCCTATGCTCGAAGGCCGGCTTCAGGTAGCGACGCCCCAATCCCGCTACAGGACATCGAACAACAGGTGAACCGATCTTCACCACCAACGATGCACTTTTCCACCTCAATACCCAATCCGAACTCGAATCCGAGGATAACCGATCCACTCGAGCAAAATCCCCAACCCTAAACGTTGCTGTTGAAAATAACACGCGCCCAAAACTCCCTCGAGTTCGATGAAACATATATGAGCGTGAAGCTCTCACTCCAACGGTTCCAATTTCATATGGTTTAGTGTTTAAAGATTTGTGTTTGAATTGTTGTGGATTTTTCTTTGTGGTTATTTGGGTTTTATACGGTTACGGGATGCAACGTGGAGCTCGGTTTCCCTTTTGATAGTAGTGGCTGTAAACAGATGATGCGTGGCCTGTTCTTGATCATAGAAAAATGTTAGGATTTTTTTTTTTTATATTTATATTTTATATTATCGATTTTCTCCTTGTATTTTCCTTCTAAAAATCCCAGCAATCACATGCGATCTCCTAAAATTATGAAAATTGACATGCCATTAGAGTTTGACATTACGGTCCCAACGAAACTGGTTTCGTCGAATTTCGACTCCGTATGCTCACACAACGTATTTTTA
The DNA here is from genome assembly GCA_030737875.1 of Allium sativum. Taxonomy (NCBI): domain Eukaryota; kingdom Viridiplantae; phylum Streptophyta; class Magnoliopsida; order Asparagales; family Amaryllidaceae; genus Allium; species Allium sativum. Next base: position 777,373,963 of record CM060918.1, on the reverse strand, counting down.
ACCGCCAATTTATCGACTGTATTTCACTTTAAAAATCGATACGGCCACATACTGACTTCAAAAATCACGGAATGGACACCTAACAATAATTTGACGTTGCGGATCCAACAAAATTAGTTCGTCGAATTCCGACTTCATTTGCGAAAGTGACTATTTTTAAAGCTCTAAATAGCCTATTTAAATATATAAATATATTTAAATATAATTGAATTAAATATTTAAAATTAAATATTAACGTTTATTATCACATGGAATACCGTACAGCTTCAGAATATTCCTATATGGATCTACAACTCGATACTACATCGTCAGAGTTATATTGATGTTCAATTTCTATTTAAATCCTTATATAAAATATAATTAAATCGTTATGGTCAGGGCGCTGCATTTCTGAGAATTTGATTTGGACATAACTCAAAATCTACACGACGAAATCCCGATTTTTCTCTTCCAATAGAAAGATATACTCCACCAGCTCCACACGTTTCTTGTTTCACAGAAATCCGATTTAAAACGAACCCTGTATATCCAGTTGAAGTTCAAATCGCCAAATAGCGAACTGCCGCGCCATTTCAAGCTCGATTTTAATTATATTATAACTCTACGTTCAAACTGTCATTTATATACTATATTCATTACTCAAATTCAAATTCCAAGCTGAATTAAATATCACAGATGATCCGGTTCACACCATATCGTCATTTCAGCCAATTCTGATTATTTCAAAATTAAATATATTATTTAATTATCATTTTAATTAAATATTCCCAGCTATTTAATTAAACCACCATTTAATTCACTATATCACTATTTATATAATTAAATAAGTAAATTATAATACCTCTGCAAATGCGGGTCATTACAATCTTCCCCACTTAAAAATAATTTTGTCCTCGAAATTGCTAAGGTAGAGAACGACCCTATCGACTGGTTATAACATATTTGTTCACTTCTTTACTTCAGTTTCAACAGAACCAATTTAATTTCAATTAAAAATTTATCTAATTCTTATCGACGAAAATTTTCAAAAATCCTAAAAATTTTCTAATGCCTTAATTTTTTTGAAAAATTTCGCCAGCACCTCCTTTGTACTGGTCAATACGTCAAACCACCACTCGGCTCTCTGGGCCAACTCCATCCCAAAAGAAAATCAAACAACCAAGCGGCTTACCAATTCATCTCATAAATCTTATATGTAATAGAAATATAAACTTGTACCTTTTTGTCGGGCATATAATTTTATCCTTTCCACCTGTTATCAATTCAGCGGATACAAGGGTCATCCCAATCAAATTCCAATTTTCTTTTATCCACAACACAACCATTCGCTTATATCCGAGCCAAATATCATTTCAACTTGAGTTTCTTCTCGATTCCTAACTCTTAACTTGATTATCACATTACACTTCAATTTTGAATCTCACAATCCAATTTATCTTGATATCATTCTAATTCAATCTCAGTTACCACTTCACTGACTTTACTTTAATTCAAATTTGCTTTCACAAATTTCTATTAAATTTGTTTTTAATTCAAACAGTCTTTCCCTGGGAGTTTTCAAACAATTTCCTCTTTTCAAAAATCAAAATTTCCTTTTGAACATGTCACTGAGCCCTTAATTAATATTCCATTAGTTAAATCACTTCTCTATATCTATATCAATATTTGCTAACCAAATATTTTCAATAATCATATTGGCCTTTTATGTTATTTCGAAAACATTTCCGAATATCGCCTTCCTTTGTTTTCTAAACTTTAGAAAATATATGTTATTTATAATTGGAAAATATTCCAATTACTTATCTCTTTTCCGATCTCGTTTATTTCTATACTTAGGAAATATTCTTTATTATATTTCCGAGCTTACACTTATTTGGGTTAAAACGGATGTTGTGCAAAACATCGTTACGACAACCCAAATACTATATTCAACTAACTCTTATTCAACATTGATCTTCGAGCCTGAAATCTTACTACTTATTTGTTAATAATGAAATCAATCAAGTTGGGGTATAACTACCTCTCACACCTTGACTGAATAACATTTATAACGTCAAAACAGATATGACTACTTACTCGAATAATCAATACCATACAACTACTTATTCACTTTTAAACACGTATACGCTTCCTCTTTCTATTCTTACGAGATTTTATTCCTTGTCTTCCTTTTTTGATTTTACTATTCTATTTCTAAGTTCGTTTCCTTATCGGCTTCTATATATATATCGATACGTTGATTTCTAACTATCAAATTATCTTAAAAATATTATAACTCCTTAAATTCCCAGAAAAATTCGCCATAACCTCCTTTGTACCAGGAGCATCGGGATATTTCAAATAGCCTCCCATGGCCCTCACCAATCCAAAAGAAAAAGAAAAAGCCAATCGACTAACCAATACGGCGCATAAAATCTCGTATATGAATTAAATACATACCTTTTCGTCGAGCATTCTATTTATATACCTTCATACCTTATCCATACCTATCTCATGTATATTTATACCTGCCCAATCTATTTTAACTATACCTGATCGTTTTAACTCCATTCGTTAATTAATTTGTTAATTAACTCTTTAGTCTATTTCACTTTTATATTTGAACATGACATGTTCAAATATATTTTAACTTGCTTATTAACTAATTTGAATCCAAATTTCAAATTTAAGTTCTATATTCGATTTCGAATATCCATTTACAAATCCAATTCACCTTTCAAAGTTCAACTTCAAATTCAAAACTCGATTAACTAATTCCTCTTCGACTTAGTTAATTCTATTCAATTTCTATTCAAATTTTATATCACTTTTATTATTCAAATATATTTCACTTCTATTTTTCAAATTCTATATTATAAATCCTATTTGAAATTCAACACAACTTGTCTTTCCCAAAACAAATTCAAAACCGTATCCCTGGTAGTAATTCGTCACTTACAACTCGAAAATGAATACTGATGATGCAGCTGTCATCATCATAATCTATTTTCCAGCGAACGAAGTGAGTTCAATACTATAAAACCATTTCTAAACATTTCCACTTTGAAATTCATTTCAAAATATAATTCACACTACTTGTAAAACAATTTAAAATCTCCTAGGATCTTAAATTTTCCTTATTTTTAATCCAAATTCTGATTTAAATTCATATTTAATTCGATTTCATATAATTCACTTATATGAATTCTGATCGATTATTTACATAGCCATTTAGTTTATAATCTTACTCGATTATAATAATAACCAATATATTAAAATTTTGATATATATATATATACCTAATCTATATCAAGATATACCTTGGGTAAACTTATTTTAATTTACCCTCTTTTCAGAACATATCGTGTCGACCCATCGTATTCGAGTGTTTATAAACTCCTACCGATACTGTGGATCAAACTGATCGACCAGAACACATAAACAACTCAACCAATGAATCTCCACAATATAAAATTATTTTTATATCATCTACAAATACGTTCACTCGTATATATACACTCAACTCAATCTAGGGTATTTCTATCCCCATCTCTACTGAGTCATGCCACAGAGCCAAGGCAATTCACTTAACTTAAGCTCTGATACCAACTGTAATGACCCATAAATCCGGTCCAATTTGAGCTGACCAAAAACACAAGTCCACCCCCAAATTAAACTGAAAATCAGGAAATTAATAGAAAGAAAACAGAGGGTGAGGAAAGATAAGATAGAAACTTCAAATAGAAGAAGAAGAAGAAGAAGAAGAACACAACATCAGAGCAACACGAACCTCACAGCGGAACGAATAACATATAATATATATAACATAACTTGAAATATACATCTGTACTTGAATATACATCATTATCAAAGTACAACACTTACAACACAGCGGAAATAACTATATCTATATGATCCTGAAGCCTCCTGCTCCATGCTCTTCAAGTATCTGTAACTCCCGACTACTTGACTGTCCGTACAAAATTGGGCACCCAAGAGTTTAGGGAAAACAAAACAAAATAAACTCCGGGTCAGTCATGGGACTGGTATGAGTAAAACAGTTTAAAACAGTTCGAACAAGTAAACGATATCTCATAAGACCACGCCGTATAACCGAACAGGTTTTACCCTGATGAGAATCCAAATTATCTTTATATCAAAAACCCTTTTGATATTATAACAATGTCTATCAACCACAATATAATAATCACCTAGCAGAAACGCTTTCATCTCACGTTCTACATATATGGTATACAATCAAAACCGCAAGCACGTATTGGGTAATGGATTTCCAACTATGACAAGGTATGGAACCACCTTTCGCTAGTGTATCTCTAGAAAGGAATACACCGGGTTTAACAAGAACATCTTGCAACCCAACCACACATGACCGACCACTCATTTCGCTTGAGTGTATTGAATGTATATCACCAACGGTTGGGATCAACAACCGTTTCCCGAATGGGACAGCAACAACAATAGATTTTTAGAAATAAATGAAACTCTAGATCATGTGATTATACACCCTACTTCGGAGCGACCGACTTAGCCATGCTACCTGCCCGATTTCTGTCATTTACCGGATGTGAGGCTAGAAGCTATGCTTTATCATCACATCAGATTCACTTCGAATGTCACATCGTCGAATCCATCAAATCACCGACTGACGTCTACAACCATACATTACGTGTCAGCTAAAAGAAGTTTCCTTCTCCGCTTCCACTCTTGGTACGGTTGAAGAAATCAATGCACGTGACCTTTCTGGAAATACTCTGTCAGACATTCATCCATACAAATCATCTAGGAACAGGATGAACCGAAGGTACTATTTAGTACATCCATCTTAGGCAATGTTATCTAAGACTTATACAATAGCCCTTGCACTATACTCTGTCTTCAATTTTCTTTGGCATATATGATTCGCAAAGCTTATGCCAATACATAGTGGTTCTTTGGATAATAATCCAACCGGTCTTTCCATATTAACAACGTAAAATGGTCAAAACTTCGATAGTTTTTTATTTAACCATCAAAGAAAAGCAGGTGTGCAAACAACGATATTATTTACAGATGGAAATTCTATCAATCAATCAACAATCATATATAAATATCTATATATATATATATATATATATTCATATTTTCCTTATTTTCTACGTTTAGAAAATATACGTTATTAACACTGGAAAACATTTCCCTGGCTTAATTACGTATCACTATTCTTCCACATCTATTAAACTCTAACTATAAACTAACAAGAGAACAACTTCCTAAGTATAAACCCCGAAGGCCGAAACCAACATGAGATCGATACTCAGGAAACCATTCAACTTACTAATTCTAGTCAGTTTCTAATTTCGGTTTAAATCTATATTCTTAACTCTATTTGATTAACTCTGTTTTCACTTAACTCCTTTCGAATAAACTATATTCGATTTACTCCTCTAACTCTATTCGAATATGTTATATTCAATTAACTTCTTTTGATTAATTCTAACTGATTAATTAACTCTCTGTGATTAACTCTAATAATTAACTCCAATTAATTAACTCTAATTAATTAACTCTAATTCCTTTTATAATATCGTATTTATTTTCTAAATAAATATTTCCTTAATAATTCTATTTATTTTCTAAATAAATATTCCTTTATTCTATTTATTTATTCCCTAAATAAAAAAATCCTTTATTCTATTTATTTTCCTTAAATAAATAAATAATCTCATTTAATCTATATTGTAAATGTTCTACAATGTTTCCTTTATATCTCTATTCTATTCGTTTGACAAATATATTTCCTCTATATTTATTTTACGAATATATTCCATTATTTTCTTTTACAAATATATTCCTTTGATTTTCAAATTATTTTCTTTTGTGAAATCCTTTTTCTTTTATATATAAATTCCATTGATTTTATATAAATAATCTAATTTCAAAATCAACTTTGAAAAATCCCCTTACTACATTCTGGTATTTCTTATGGTATTTAACATATCATGTCATAATGATAAATATCGTCCAAACACACATAATCAATAACAGATTATATATCACATCGTATACCACAATATATAAATCACAGTAAGATAAATGTTGAGGAATCCAGTTAGATTCCTCCAACCTATTTCCCTGTATCACAGATGTTAGACAATACGATTAACATCGATTTCACTTTGATATGAAATATTCTGATTGCAGAATCAACATATAAATATTTAACAGTTTATATATATACATATATATAATTTCCACTAATTAACTAGCATTTCAATCAAATAGTCAACACACAATCAAACAGACAATTTTTAACAGTTCTAGAAATACAACATGAATTGATAAACTGTTCAGAGTTAGTGAGATTTACTCACTTTGGCAGTTCATCGTTAAAGAACGATAAACTATTTGTTTGATTTGAATCAAACAATTTATTTCTCCATAAATTCAAACGAGCTCGAATCCACTTCCAGTCAGCTTCATTGTGAAGCTCTCGTCCATACGATCCTAACGTGACTGACGGTACGAATTTCTGATAAGGTATGACCGAGATATGATATTAACAAGTTTACACTATTAAAAAAATAAAATAAAACTTTAATTTCCTTTAACCAAATTGGGCTTAACCTTTTTCATTGGGCCCAACATCATCCAATTTAAAACCCATGGTCTCTACCCTTCTTCCCCAGTTTGGTACTAAATAAGGTTTGGAAGGTGAAAACAGCATAATTGGGCTTAACTGGGTGATTAGCAGCTAAGCCCATAACCCATTTCGCGATTAGGGTTATGGGAGGGTTGATAAGGTTTGGGAAATCAGTTTTGTTCATTTTTATAGCCGCCATTTACCTCCCTCTAGCCCTAGCAATGGCCTCCACCTTCTAAATTCATCTCTAATCACTAATTAACCAAAACTACACCAAATCAAGAGAAATTAGCATCAAATCAGTGATAGAGCTGCTGCTATACATTGGATTTCATGCCATATCAGTCATAATTTCAGATATAATATTCATTTGTAGCTAAGGTGAGTGATTTGCACTTTTATTCACAAATTACGGCTAATTAGGGGTGATTAGTGATAATTAGTGAAATTATGCATCATAAAAATCTGGAAAAATATGTTGAAATTTTTAATTAATATTTCATGTCACTGGTGAAAATTTGGGTTAATTTGGATTAAATTTGCTAGTCCTATAGTTAAAACAAGGTTAAGGGGATTAAGGGGAAAATCATGCTTTTTGTGTATGTTTGATCTAAAATATTTCATGTGAATGATGTTTTAATGTTTTTGATTGATTCTATATATTGTTACCGTTGTTTGGAATGCTTTGTGATGTCATAGAAAGGTTAGAATAGTTAAAAACGTAGTCGATTGGCGAAAATAGCTTGCTGGAAAAAGTTGCAGATTTTTAGGTCCGGTTAGGAGGAAGACCCGATCCGAATCGGTTAGGAGGGAGACCCGAACCGATCCGGATAGAAGAAAGAGACCCGAACCAATGCGAATAGGAGAAAGACACCCGAACTGATCCGAATAGGAGAAAGACTCCCGAACCGATCCGTATAGGAGAAAGAGACCTGAACCGATCCGGATAGGAGAAAGACACCCGAACCGATCCGGAAAGGAGAAAGACACCCGAACCGAACCGAACCGGAGAAAGAGACCCGAACCAAACCGGATAAGAACAGGAGAGAAGGAGACCCAAACCGAACCGGATAGGAGGAGGAGACCCGAACCGAACCAGATAGGAGGAAGAGACCCGAACCGAACCAAATAGGAGGAAGACCCGAACTGAACCGGATAGGAGGAGGAGACCCGACCTGAACCAGATAGGAGGAGGAGACCCGAACCGAACCAGAGGAGACCAAAACCCGAGATGCAAAGGAAGTCCAAATGGGAAGTTATTACTCAGGATCCAGATGGAACCAATGAGTTAACTTCTAGAGTTGGGCTTTGCTGCGGGACGTGTGCAAATGGGTTATCGATATCAATAACTTTGGTTCACCGTTGAAGAGAGCGGGAATGTAGACGAGCCAGAGCCAGGGAAGTGTGGAATGGTCGGACCTTAACCTAGAGCCAGGGATGTGTGGACCGGGTAGGGTTATTGACTATAGACCAGGGAAGTATGGTCATAGAAATAATCGACGGAGTTGTCGTCATGGTCCCAATGGATTAGGTGATCAAAGCGATGGATATCGTATGCTTTACGCACTGAGTGAGTGATGTGAGGATGACTGCTATGTTTGATGTTTGCTATCACCATGACATGCACACTCCCATTTTACACTTCATGTTAGTGTTACCTTTTAGTACTGTACATCTTATTGTGCTAACTCTTTGGTTGCAGGTCCAGGTTCTGGTATGATTATTTATACATGTTATTGTTTTATTTTTCTGCTATCGCTCATACCAGACTTTTGTCTGACCCAGAGTTTTATGTCTCTTCTTATTACTCTGGGTGCTTCTAAACGAGTAGACTAGAGATAGGTCAGGTGGTTATGCATGAGTAGTTATCCGGAGACAAGCAGGAGGCTTCCACGTACTATTTACATATATTCTCCCTGTGTTGTTGATGGTCACTGCTTTGGGCATTAGTAGTGCACCTTCTTTATTTCCTTGTTAGAGACAGTATTTTGAAGTTGTAATAGTGGTTTGGATCATAAGCTGTATTTTTTGGATTACGCTACTTGGATGGTCATGGTTTAGTTTTCAGCTTTTGCACTGTCTCACCTGTTTTATGTCAAGTTATGTTACTGTTATATTTTATTCCATGCGCTGTGAGATATACTACAGGTTCTTGGCGATTCATAGTTTCAAAACCCTTTTCCTTTGACGACATCCCGTGCTAGTCGGGCATTAGCACAACGCATTTCAGGGAAATGTCGACTGGTTCGTGGTGGGCCGTCACAAATACCAATGTTTGCAAAAATTTCTATTTTTGAGCTTCTAATTAAATAACTATTTATTGTCAAAATTTCGGGTTGTTACATTCTTCCCCCCTTAAAAGGAATTTCGTCACGAAATTCTGACAACTCGTTATCCTATTCTACACAATCAATTTGTGTAACACCCCACGTCCGTTAATGTCACTCACAAAGAGAATGCATTAAGTTTCGCGGAGCGTTATAAGTAAACAGGACAGAATATTACAAGACGGATAAAGTAGTACTTGAAAAATTTATAACCTTATTGCAGCGGAAACAGAAATAGGTTTGGTTACACCTTCAAAACAACAAAACAAGTACACAATATCAGTCTTGTACAAAGGCCTTCAGAGTACAAAATCTTAAAGCCATAATCCCCAATAGAAAATGCCATAAGCAGAATCGAAGCCAAGCAATACATCTTTCAACTTCAAGCTAGAAGAAACAGACATCTGAACTAAGCTTGAGTATTTCCTCCCTAAGAACCTGGGGGCGGGGAACGGAAGAAAAGAGGCAAAACAAACTAGGTCAGACATTAGTCTGGTGAGTCCAGTAACTTTAACAATATAATCATTAAAGTAACAGGATAAGAACATAAACTGGAAAGTAAGAAATGATTGTACATAAGCATGCATGAGAAGGTAGGCAAGATGAATAAGATAAACGTTGATTGCACTTCTAATCACTATAAGGTAATTACTACACTGCACCAATGCTAAATATATCGCACCGTTACAAGTTTCATACTAAAAGTTGATCCCAATCTTGTAATTGGTAGTCCTCATCGTAACATCTAGTAAGAGGTATCCACCCCATTCAATCCTTACTTTCCCATACTAAATACTAGATGTCCCCACACTACTCCCTTATCGCTTAATCGATCGAATCCTTAACTCGTATGTATTCACTACTTGTGTCATCCGGCCCCGCGTGTTTGTAGATACCTGTGCTGGTCCCACCATGGGGTGTATCAATCCCCATGATGGCAACCCGACACAACTCAAGATGCATAGTGTATGGCTACAAATGCCCAATGCCTGCTTTTTCCACTCCGGAGCACGTGCACGCCCGTACTCCATCGGAACCTACACTGACGCACCACCCGCCGCTATTTTGACCGCTTGTAATCAGCCCAATAATCGTGCCCAACCCTGCCTAGTTCAGGGTACCGTGATACATCTGTGTGGGTTACTGTTGAAAAGGGTCCCCGTTGCTAGGGTTTCCGAATCAACATGTTATAATGGTTAAGTGTTCTTAATTTAACCTAACCTCATCCATCTATTTTAATTAACATGTTGTATTGGTTAAGTGTCGCCTATTCATATGTTACTTAACCTTTCCATTGATTCACGCATGTTTATTTAACAGTTAAGTTTGTTGAACTATATATACTGATATTACCCACCTACCCAAGATTTACTTAACCTTTCCACTTATCAAGTCGATATGTATTATTGGTTAAGCTTGCCTTAACCCTATCCACTTTGTTCATGTAGTGTTGGTTAAGTTGTCTTTTTACCCATGTTAACTTAACCCTACCCACCTAACTCATTTAGGTATTATATTCATCTTTGATTAGCATTAATTAGTTATTAATTCATAGACCTCTCACATTAAGTCGATCACTTGTGGCCGCTGGATATGCCGGGCGGTTCCGGGCAGACTTCCACCACAAGCCAGACTTAACCTCATGTCTAAGCATCTAATTTATGCCTTTGAACTCTTACACTAGACTGCCGTTCGCGGTTGCTGGATAGGTCGGGCGGTTCCGGGCAGTCTTATACCGCAAACCAAGTCTAACCTCGTGTCTTAGGCGTCCATCTTTTAGCCAATTTACATATTTATTGTCCAAGTCTAGATTTATATGTAAATTATCCATAAGTGTGGTCAATTCAAGTTATGCTACATTTACATGTTATGTCCAAAATTACTTAGTTAAGTTATACCCAATTCCCCGCGTTTCCATCGCACGTACAACAAGGTCCAAAAATAAAACGGAGAGGGATAAAGGAGAAACACAAGAATTGACATAAGGAACAAAATAGGCATGTAAAGGTGTACCCAACTCAATAATCACATTTCCAATAGACATGTTGTACATTAACAATAAGTATGGCTAAACTGAGCAAGTTACATCATAAGCATAAAGATTCGATAGAATTGAACATAAAAGAATCACCAATTTGGTGTACAATATGATAGGTTCCATTGTATCAATCACAACAGTCTCATAGGCATAGGTAATTCAGATTTGACAAAAGGACAAGCATGAATCATAATTGATTATCTTACAATTAGGCATAGTTCTAGATTCGATTCATTACAAGTCATGATTCCTATTACATGTTCCAAATCTGAGAAATAACTGAACTTACCAAATTATCACAAGTTTACACCCAAACCCATTTACGTCAAGTCTCATGTTTTCTTATTATATACAGTTTTTTTCCAAACTAGAGCCATCATCAATTTATGTCTTTTTACAAATCACATGTTATTCAACATTTCCCAAACTTTTTCCCCATCATTCAAGCATTATACATGCACGAATTTCGCATAATATGTTAGGCTCGAAGTTAGCCTAACTCATAAAAAGAAAAAGGAAAAAGGAAGAGGGAAGAGAATCATGGTATCAAAATAGGCATAAATATACGAGCACGAACAGGCATGAATTGATAGAATTGATCAGAAAAGCATAGGCTATGAATCAAAAAAGATGTCAACTTGCAAATTCGATAAGATCCATTGTAGGCATAATCATATGATCACAATTTACAACTTATCATAATTACTTTAGTTTATTTATCTTGTGAAAGCTACATGAACTCACAGAGATTAAGAAAGAAGAGAAGATCTGGTATCTGATTTCTGAAGTTGATAAGCTAAGTCGTTGATGTAGGCTTTGATCTTTATCTTTAACCTTGAATTTGATTTGTTATGGTGGAGGCTAGATTAGTTTGGGATGCAGCAACATGGTGGCTCAAGAACCAATTTAGTTTTGATTAGGGTTTAGGTTTGGTGTGATTATATAGAAGTATAGGATTAATTTGAGCCTTTAGATCAACCTAGGATCCATCCAGTCCAAGAAAATGCGTCATCAGGCCAATCAGAAGTCGCCACGTAGCGCTACGACTCAGAAAATCGTCACTGTCCAGAACAGTCAGCAGGGGTCGACCCCTACAGGGGGGTCGACACCTATGTCGACACCCCTATAGGGGGGTCGACACCTATGTCGACACCCCTAAGCGGGAAATTTTCCGCTCAACTGCTTTTCGGAATTTTGAATTTTGAATTTTGAATCTGTTTTCTGATTTTTAATTATTATTTAATTTAATTTCTGCTTAAGCTTGAAATCTTCTAACCTCCATAACTTCTTCATACGGGGTCCGATTCACGCAAACTCGGACTCTATCTCAAGAAGAATTCTGAGACGAACGCAATGTCATAACCAGTTTCCCTTAATTCTTCTTCTAAAAATTAAGTGTTCTTAAATTTGTTAATTTTAATATTTAAAATTTCGGGGTGTTACATTCTCCCCTCCTTAAAGGATTTCGTCGCTGAAATCTCCAAGTCAAGAAGAATGTATATCCTACCATCCAACATCTGTCTACTCAACCATTCAATCACAGGCATCCATTGTCCTTAAAAAGGTTTCTAATTCTTTTCATGAACATATGCATAGTGTGTGTATATGTCCTTACCCAAATGCAAAATCAGGCGGTCTACTGAATCAATTGACCTCCTTAATGCAAATCATGATAGTGCCATGCGTCTATTATGTATGCAAAATAATACTAATTATACATATTATTTCTATATGAGTGCACAACCGTACATTCATACAAATGCAACATCCATATGATAACACATCAAGTTTCAATCCAAATACAAATACATAGATGCATATGCAATATGAAAGTGACTGAGCCGATCTAGTGCCTAATGTGTGTGTAAATGCATCCACGAGCAACCACTAGCAAACACTTGCATCCACTAAACATAACACGTCTCAAATACATGTTTACAACCATAGGATTTTCCTATCTAAAGATCGAGGATGTAAATGAGAGGACATACTAAACGATAGAACAAGTATAAACAAAGCGGTAGAAAAGGGAGAAGTTAAGAACATATCCCCACAAAACGAAAGGGTACGATGCACGTATCATGTCTTCCGTCTCCCAAGTCGCATCTCCTTGATCATCTCCCCATTGGTTTTTAACTGACTTGACCTCTCTGTTGCGTAACTTCTTGATCTCCGGACCAAGGATGCATGTAGGAGCTCGTTTAATCATGGCATCTCACTCCGCTTCCACTTCTCTAAGCATGCTCGGCTCCACTACTTCCGCAGTATCATGTAAACACTTCCGCAAATACGACATGTGAAACACGTCATGAACACTACTAAGCTTCTCCGGCAACTTCACTCTGTATGTCGTCTGTCCAATCCTCTCTGTAATGGGAAAGGGTCCTACAAACCTTCGTGCTAATTTCCCTGCACCTCCAAAGAAAACTACGTTCCTCAATGGCGACACTTTGATAAAAACCATGTCTCCAACATCAGATTCAAGATCGGTCCGTCTCTTGTCAACGTTTGACTTTTGTCGGTCCTGTGCCGTCTCCATTCATCTTCGAATCAAGTCCATCTTTTCCAAAGTTTCTCTCTAATCAGCTCGGGTCCAAGCAAAATCTTATCCGTAGACTCCCACCAACAAGTTGGTGATCGATACGGTCATCCATAAAAACCCTAATACTAGCTTAATAACTGTTGTAATAAGCGAACTCCACAAATGGAAGGTGCTCTTCTCATGTCCCTCCAAAACCTAGGATACATAACCTCAAAAAGATCTTCAAGGATTCTATTCACCCTCTTTGTTTGTCCATTCGTCTGTGGACGATGCGCAATGCTCAAACATAACTATGTACCTACTGCTTTTTGCATGTCACATTTTCCTCTTGTATCGAAAACTGCTCCAAGCCTTGTCCCGCAAGCACCGGTATATACTGTGAACGGTTTGCTCCCATGTAGCAAAGTCAAAACATCAACTAATATCTTCGCAAAGTCCTTAACGAGCTTCCTATAGTAGCCCGCCAACCCTCGAAAACTTCTTGCTTCCGTTGCTTTTCTAGGAACCTTCCAATCTTGGATTGCCACCACCTTCACAGGGCCCACTGCTATCCCTTCCTTAGAGACCACGTGTCCTAAGAACCTCACTTATTTCCTCCAAAAATGACAGTTGGAGAACTTAGCTTTGAGTTGATGCGCTCGTAGGGTCTCTAAGACTTCCCTAAGATGCATGGCATGCTCTTCCTCGCTTCTAGAGAAAACCAAAATACCATCCACTAAGACTACCACAAAATTGTTTAGAAACTCCCTAAACACCCTACTCATCAAGTCTACGAAATATGCCGGTGCATTCGTCAACCCAAAAGGCATGATGAGCCATTCGAAGAAACCGTCGGGAGTCCTAAATGCAGTCTTATCTATGCTATCCTCAGCCACCCTTAGCTGATGAAATCCTGTAGCTAAATCCAACTGCAAGAAAACTAAAGCGCCAACCAATTGATCGAACAAGTCATCTATCCTCGGCAATGGGTGTCTGTTCTTCTTCGTGAGCTTGTTCAGCTCCCCATAGTCCACGCACAATCTAAGTGAACCATCCGCCTTCGTAGCAAAAACAACGGGAGCACCCCAGTCCGAAATGCTTCTTCTTATGAACCCTTTCTCAAGCAACTCTTTCACATGATTACTGAGTTCCCTTCTCTCTCTCAGAGCCATGTGGCGCACTAGTAATGCAACTGGCTTTGCATTATCTACTAAGTATATACAAAAGTCTATCTCGCGCCTCGGGGGTAAACCCCGAACCTCATCAAAGACGTCATCATACTCACAAACTTCATGAACAGATTTCAAATCGTCGATAGATGCGTCAAGAGATTCTAGGTAGCTAAGCATCACTGAACTCCCAGGGTCACAAGAAATATCAAGGGTCTTTCCACAAGGAGTCAACAGTCTAACTACCCTTTTTCCACAATCTAGGATGGCACCATGCCTGGTTAGCCAATCCATCCCTAGAATCAAGCTATAGCCCGTGAAACCAAGAATGAAGGCGTTACATTCAAACCCAACGCCCAAGATAGATACTCTAAAATCTCGACAAAGCACAGATAAATGAGCCGAACCACCAATAGGATTTGAGACTATAATGGGATCCATAACTAAACTAGTATTTAGGTGCATTGTTTCAACTAACGAAGCAGATATGAACGAATGCTAAGAGCCAGAGTCGAACAAAGTTCGAATAGGATGATCAAAAAGGAAAATCAAACTTTCAACAAAAACGCTTCTATCTCTC
Source organism: Allium sativum (assembly GCA_030737875.1). Classification (NCBI taxonomy): domain Eukaryota; kingdom Viridiplantae; phylum Streptophyta; class Magnoliopsida; order Asparagales; family Amaryllidaceae; genus Allium; species Allium sativum. Next base: position 777,358,709 of record CM060918.1, on the reverse strand, counting down.
TCCTGTCCTCGTGCCATGAGAGCATGAACTTGTCCTCCAGAAGTAGGTCCTGTCTTCTGCCCTTATCCTTGCCTCCTCGGGCAGTCTTTAATCATATGTCCTGCCTCATCGCAATGAAAACAACCAGGCTTCTTCTTCTTCCTACAGTCCTTAATTACATGGCCCGTTATACCACAATAAAGACGCCTTTTTGTCATAGGGTTAATTATTCTTTCCACTTTCTCCTTTACCTTCTTCGTGGATTAAAGCCATATCAACAAATTCCTCATCCTTGGGTTTCGCTCCTTAGTCTAAACTCCCTCATCGACCAAGCAGTTAGCTGAACCTTCCTTCCATCATCTATCTCAAAGATACCAAACGAGTCCTCCACTTCCTTGAGCCAATTCTAGCTTCGACAAACGTCTTAGTCCTATGAAATGGTTTTCCGCCCATCGCCCGAAAGTCCTTACATATCTTAGAGAAAGCATCTACACGTAGGGAAAGAGACTTAAGAAGGGAAAAAAGAAGAGATTCGAAACAAAGAATCGAAAGAAAGATATATGGCTTTTGGGGATTATGTTTTTCATAACAAACCTTTCTCTTGAAAACCCCTTCTTTAAAACATGTTTTTGAAAATACTTCCTTATAAAAATACTTTTGAAAACGGTTTTTCAAAATCTTTTATCTGTTCTGGTAACCTTTAGCTCTGATACCAAGTGTAACACGTCACGTCCGTTAATGACACTCACAAAGGGAATGCATTAAGTTTCGTGGAGTGTTATAAGTAAACAGAACGGAATATTACAAGACGGATAAAGTAGTACTTGAAAATTTTATAACTTTATTGCAGCGGAAACAGAAATAGGTTTGGTTACACCTTCAAAACAACAAAACCAAGTACATATATCAGTCTTGTACAAAAGCCTTCAGAGTACAAAATTTTAAAGCCATAATCCCCAACAGAAAATGCCATAAGCAGAATCAAAGCCAAGCAATACATATTTGAAATTCAAGCTAGAAGAAAGAGACATCTGAACTAAGCTTGAGTATTTCCTCCCTGAGAACCTAGGGGGAAACGGAAGAAAAGAGGTGAAACAAACTAGGTCAGACATTAGTCTGGTGAGTCCAGTAACTTTAACAATATAATCATTAAAGTAACAGGATAAGAACATAAACTGGAAAGTAAGAAATGACTGTACATAAGCATGCATGAAAAGGTAGGCAAGATGAATAAGATAAACGTTGATTGCACTTCTAATCACTATAGGGTAATTACTACACTGCACCAATGCTAAATATATCGCACCGTTACTAGTTCCATACTGAAAGTTGGTCCCAATCTTGTAATTGGTAGTCCTCAGGCGTAACATCTAATAAGAGGTAACCACCCCATACAATCCTTAATTGCCCATACTAAATACTAGATGTCCCCACACTACCCCCTTATCGCTTAATTGATCGGCTCCTTAACTCGTATGTATTCATTACTTATGTCATTCGGCCCCGCTTGTTTGTAGATACACGTGCTGGTCCCACCATGGGGTGTATCAATCCCTATGATGGCAACCCGACACAATTCAAGATGCACAGTGCATGACTACTAATGCCTAGTGCCTGTTTTTTCCACTCCGGTGCACGTGTACGCCCGTACTCCGTCAAAACCTACACTGATGCACCACCCGCCGCTATTTTGACCGCTTATAATCAGCCCAGTAATCGTGCCCCACCCTGCCTAGTTCAGGGTACCGTGATACATTTGTGTGGGTTACTGCTGAAATGGGTCCCCGTTACTAGGGTTTCCTAATCAACAAGTTATAACGGTTAAGTGTTCTCAATTTAACCTAACCCCATCCATCTGTTTTAATTAACATGTTGTATTGGTTAAGTGTCGCCTATTCATATGTTACTTAACCTTTATATTGATTCACGCATGTTTATTTAACGATTAAGTTTGTGGGCCTATATATACTAATATTACCCACCTACCCAAGATTTACTTAACCCTTCCACTTATCAAGTCCATATGTATTATTGGTTAAGCTTGCTTTAACCCTATCCACTTTGTTCATGTAATATTGGTTAAGTTGTCTTATTATCCATGTTAACTTAACCCCACCCACCTAACTCGTTTAGGTATCATATTCATCTTTGATTAGCATTAATTAGTTATTAATGCACAAACCTCTCACATTAAGTCGATCACTTGTGGCCGCTGGATATGCCGGGCGGTTCTGGGCAGACTTCCACCACAAGACAGACTTAACCTCGTGTCTAAGCATCTAATTTATGCCTTTGACCTCTCACATTAGACTACCGTTTGCGGTTGCTGGATAGGCCGGGCGGTTCCGGGGAGTCTTATACCGCAAACCAAGTCTAACCTCGTGTCTTAGACATTCATCTTTTAGCCAATTTACATATTTACTGTCCAAGTCTAGATTTATATGTAAATTATCCATAAGTGTGGTCAATTCAAGTTATGCCACATTTACTTGTTATGTCCAAAATTGCTTAGTTAAGTTATACCCAATTCCCCGCGTTTCCATCGCATGTACAACAAGGTCCAAAAATTAAACAGAGAGGGATAGAGGGGAAACACAAGAATTGACATAAGGAACAAAATAGGCATGTAAAGGTGTACCCAACTCAAGAATCACGTTTCCAATAGACATGTTGTACATTAACAATAAGTATGGCTAAACTGAGAAAGTTACATCATAGGAATAAAAATTCGATAGAATTGAACATAAAAGAATCACCAATTTGGTGTACAACATGATAGGTTCCATTGTATCAATCACAACAGTCTCATAGGCATAGGTAATTCAGATTCGACAAAAGGACAAGCATGAATCAGAATTGATTATCTTACAAGTAGGCATAGTTCTAGATTTGATTCATTACAAGTCATGATTTCTATTACATGTTCCAAATCTGAGAAATAACTGAACTTACCAAATTATCACAAGTTTACATCCAATCCCATTTACGTCAAGTCTCATGTTTGCTTATTATATACAATTTTTCCCAAGCCATAGCCATCATCAATTTATGCCTTTTTACAAATCACATGTTATTCAACATTTCCCAAACGTTTTCCCCATCATTCAAGCGTTATACGTGCACGGATTTCGCATAATATGTTAGGCTCGAAGTTAGCCTAACTCATAAAAAGAAAAAGGAAAAAGGAAGAGGGAAGAGAATCTTGGTATCAAAATAGGCATAAATATACGAGCACGAACAGGCATGAATTGATTGAATTGATCAGAAAAGCATAGGCTATGAATCAAGAAAGATGACAACTTGTAAATTTGATAAGATCCATTATAGGCATAATCATATTATCACAATTTACAACTTATCTTAATAACTTTAGTTTAATTATCTTGTGAAAGCTACATGAACTCACAGAGATTAAGAAAGAAAAGAAGATCTGGTATCTGATTTCTGAAGTTGATAAGCTAATCCATTGATGTAGGCTTTGATCTTTATCATTAACCTTGAATTTGATTTGTTATTGTGGAGGCTAGATTAGTTTGGGATGCAGCAGCATGGTGGCTCAAGAATCAATTTAGTTTTGATTAGGGTTTAGGTCTGATGTGATTATATAGAAGTATAGGATTAATTTGAGTGTTTAGATCAACCTAGTATCCATCCAAACCATCCAGTCCAAGAAAATGTGTCATCAGGCCAATCAAAAGTCGCCACGTAGCCCTACGACTCGGAAAATCATCACTGTCCAGAACAGTCAGCAGGGGTCGACCCATACAGGGGGATCGACACCTATGTCGACACCCCTATTGGGGGTCGACACCTATGTCGACACCCCTGGGCGGGAAATTTCCCACTCAGCTGCTTTTCGTAATTTTGAATTTCGAATCTGTTTTCTGATTTTTAATTATTATTTAATTTAATTTCTGCTTAAGCTTGAAATCTTCTAACCTCCATAACTTCTTCATACGGGGTCCGATTCACGCAAACTCGGACTCTATCTCAAGAAGAATTCCGAGACGAACTCAATGGCGTAACCCGTTTCCCTTAATTTTTCTTCTAAAAATTAAGTGTTCTTAAATTTGATAATTTTAATATTTAAAATTACGGGGTGTTACAATTTGTGTACATCCACTTTGCAACCATGTGTAAATGTGCATGGTGTACTTAATGCATTTCAATCATAAAATATGCATGCAAGATGATTCTAAATCAGGCCCTCTATATGTATGCGTTGAAATTTTTAAAACACTTTCAAAAACATGATGCAAAACATCCTAAATATTCAGGCAGTTCTATATGAATGCAAAAATTCTTTTTCATCCATAACCTTCACTCCATTACGAATAAAAGTGTGAAGCATCCAATTTTGCATCCAAACCTTACCATCCAAAACGTCACGCAATCTACTCGTTTCATATTTAATTCTCCTAAGCCGGAAAAAGGAAATTGGATCTAAGATTTTTAACATTTTTCCTGTTCACAACTTTTACAAATTCGGCTCTACAGTGGAATTTTCACCTCAGTTATCTAAAATACCCCAAAATATTCCATCTGTAGGCTGTAAAGGAGGCTTAAAACAAACTCTAAAACTTAAAACGAGTTACTTAATAACTCATGCGCATCGTTGACAGGGTATGGAAACAACGTTTCCAAAGCCAAAACAGCCTTTTCCTTATTGTCATTGATGTTTTTATCGTATCATCGATCCTACTGCAAAGCTAAAACGCGCACACAAAGCATCCAAAAATCATTCTTACACCGTTCATGTGACCAAAAATCGAAATTGGTCATAAAAATAAATTTCCATTTAAAAAATTGTCATGTTTATTTTGAAATTTTCATTTCAAAACCTCTTCACTTTCGTATAAAAATTAGAAAATGATAAAAAAAAAATCAAACAACATTTTCCAAAAACTTTCAAAAAAAGTATTTTGCGGAAACCTAAACTGTTCAAGTGACGTGTTGGTGAAGAGGTAAGTCAGTCACGCAAAAAAATGCGAAAACTGAAATCACACAAAATGACCAAAATAAATTTTATCTTTGACAAGAAACGGTGACTTATTTATTTATATACCTGTGATGAAAACAACACAAAACCGGTCCTTTGCTAAAATTTATCCAACACAGAATTCTATTCTTTCCAGCTTTGGGGCAACTGTTAGTTTAGACACGAAAATGAGATTTCATTCGAACAGGTACGCATGAATGACAAAATATTTCCAAACATAGAAATCTCATTAACCTAAGTCGTGCGATTTAATCAACACTAACCGTTACAAGCACGAATCACCGCAAAGCCAAGAACCCGATGCTGGAAACCGATAACAACAAAACAACTCCAAGACTCCTAAACAACGAGATGTCTTGCTCCACGGCTGGAGTTCAAACCAATTGTTATAATCTTTAATCAACCATATAATGGTAGCAAAAATACCCAATCTCGTGTTACCAACGTGGCTGGTGTTGTTTGGAGATTCCCACGTCACCATCTCTTCTAAGAGAGAATTTATGATGAGAAAAAAACCTACCACAAAACTGCTTCTCACTGAAACTCACCTAATATTGTCTAAAGACATAGTGGATAGGTGAAATTACAAAAAGTAATTCCATGAGTCAACACACAAGCATAACAAACTGAACCAGATATGATGCAGCACTAAATGATGGTTACACCACCGATCAAGAAAAAGATTGATTTACGCATCACGAGACAAATCCAATCATAACTTCCCATTTATAGAACGATGTACTAAATGGGTCATATGTCTGCATGGGAAGTTCGAACATATATTCCCAAACACAAAAAACGACATAAAGTAAAAGAAATTTGCTACAAAATCTCCAAAGCCTGTCAAACCAAAAACCATACAAGTCCGTGTAAAACCCAAATGCCCCTAAAATCTCATCGAGATCCCCCTAAGAAAAACTATCCAAAGGCAGTTTAATCTTCATCTCAGAAAAGACGATCGCATTTGAAAGAACCTATTCGAATAAGGTATAGAAAAGGCAGATGCAACACAAACACAAATCCTATTCTAAGATCTCGAAGAAATAGACCGATGCAAGCCCAACTGCCTTACCAAACTTTCTTAGCCCGAAAGTGGTAAGACCATTTTGCTCCTTCCGATCCAACCAATTGACCTCTACCTAAGGATGAGACTTCAATGGTGAGAGTAGGATCGAATATTGCAACTTAGGGATTATAGGCCAAGAAATGTTCGAAGAGAAGAAATTAGATCTTGGAGTACTAGTGAGGCAAGATTTAATGCGCACACAAACGCGAAAATGAGGAGACGAGGAAAGGACAAAAAGGATATGAATGTGGTTCGGCTAGATGAGGAAGGAAGGACAAAAGAAAAAAAAGTTAAAGAGTTAATTTGATGCAACTTTTACGGTTGAGTCCTAGGTCCAAACTGTACCAAAGCACATCAACTAATTGATCGTCCTAGTATAGCACTAAACGATCAACTACCAAATGGGTTTGGAAAAAGGTTGAACTTTGACCTTATTATGCCAGATTAAAATATTAATCGTCCCGCATTTTCTTTTAAGATTTAACGCGATCAAGAAATAATTATCCTCATCACCGCGGTATTTAAAGATCGCAGTCAAAACCCCGAACCAGCTCCAAGGATTTATAGTCTCAACAACGATGCTGCGACTACACATCGACCGAACGAATTCCAAAAATAATTCATCTAGAAATTCGTAATATAAATTAAAATGGATTTTCCCCTTACTTGGCGGACAACAAACGGACGATTCATGAAATCAAATACCCCAAAATTCGGACGAAGGATTTCCCTTAGCCTTTTTGAAGAAAATTTTAATACTTTTCCAAAATGGAATTTTATTGTAAACAAACAGTTTCATATTCATAAACCAATTTATAATTATTACTATTATTTATATTCTAGTTTTATATTTCAAACTAGGAAAAACCTTTTCGTGTTCAAAGATATTAGAGCATTATAATATTAAGGATTAATTGTGGTAATTTCAAAAAATTATCCAATATATATAGGAAGAGGGACACTACAAATTACAAGGAATAAATATTTGTGACACCCCACGTCCGTTAATATCACGCATTAAGAGAATGCATTAAGTTTGGTGAAGCGTTATAGGTAAACAGAAACATTACAAGACAGATATAAAATAGCAGCGGAATTAAAAACTTTATTAATCATAAAGCATCGTGGTTCAAAGCATCATATGTCTGAAAATACATAAACCCAGTACATCATCAAAACTTCTGTCTTGCAATCAAAACATAAGAGTACAAAAATAAAAGAAGCATAATTCCAAAATAAAAACAAAGTCATAGTAGATAAGAGATCGAGCAATACATCTAAGCAACAATAGCAAGATGAAAGCAGAATCCTGGTCAAGCCTGAGTATTCCCTCCCATAGAACCTGAGGGGGAAACGAAAGAGAAAGAAGAGGAAACAAAATGGGTCAGACATAAAGTCTGGTGAGTCCAGTTACTTTTAGAAAATAAATAAGTAAAAGTATCATGACAGACATATAAAGTGGATAAGAAATGTAACATCATAAAAGGTAGGTATGACAAGGTAAATAGGATAAACACGATAGAGTGTATACGCTTCTCTAATGGTTCCTCTGCACCAATACTAGTATAACCAGAATGAGATGATCCCAACAACTGTAAGATGGTAGACTTAGGTGTATTTCCAGTGAGAGGTTTTCACCCCATACAATCAACAGGCGGCCCAACGTTCCGGAGTTACCCCTATGGATAATAACGGGCTCCTATACATACCGGAGTCTAAGTGTACTCCTAATTACTACCCTAATTGATTGGCTCCCTACTCCGTAGATGGCCTGTGCTGGCCCTACAATAAGGTGTATCACTCCTTAAAGTGACAACCCTTCATTTTCCGGATATGCACAATCATATCTACTGATGTCACAGCGTCTTATTTTCCCGAGCAAGCGGAGTCATGCACGCACATGACCCTGATGGAATGCGCTGTTGGACACCGTCCCCACTTTTGGATCTCTTACAATCAGCCTAGTAAGCGTGCCCCGACTCCGACCTAGTTTGGAGTACTCGTTTGGTACATATATATGGGTTTCTGACTGAAACGGGTCCCACACACAAGATGATGCAAGTTCTCCCCTTTGTCTTGCATCCCCACTACTAGGTTTTCCACCGTTTATGCCTAACTACTAGTGTCATAAAATTGCATAAACCCAACAGGTTAAGTTTGTCACTAGTATAGAACTGGTCTTTTATGTCCCTTCATTTGCATCTGTTGTATAAACAACATATTCAAACAGTACAATTTTCATCTGTTTCTATGCCACGACGGACGCAAATAAGGAAAAGAAAATATTATTTTGTTCTGTGCATCCATTTTTGTTAATGAACTGACGTTACAGAGTGAGGACGGAAATTAATTAATGTTATTTGCGTCCGTTCATTTAATAGTTAGACGCAAATAGGCGGTAGATTAAAGTACTCCGCGTCTGCTGTATTAAAAATGGACGCAACAAAGTAGTGTCATTTAACATTGGAGGGAAAGAAAAAAAACGCGCGTACGGCGGTGGGAAAGCAAAAACACTCTTAGCGCTCTTCTAAAATAACCCTAAATTCAATCAATTTCTGTTTTCTGAAGTCGTAATCAATTTCCATTTTCCCAACCGCCAAATTTCCCTTTTTCGTTCATCTTCACTCACGATTCTCTTCTCAAATCCCCTTCTCATGTGGAACCTGCGCAACACCCTCTTCCTCAAGGCTCTTCATTCTTTAAGGAGACTCCGCAAGTGACCGAGCCCGACTTTGCATCAGTGACCGAGCTCGACTTCGCCATTATTCAAGGCAGCATGAATCTTCAAGGATGCTGAGCATGATTATACAAGACGACAGCGACCGATTCTCCAAGGTGCTCGTTAGGTATAATTTTTGATCTTGAGCATGTTAATGTTGATGAAAATAGGCTTAAACCGATGGTTAATGTTTTACATTGGTTTCTCAAAAATTGAAAATTTTAATAATTGATTCTATGAATAGAATATACCTATATAAACAAAATTTTAATAATATCAGGTTTCCATCCGCAGAATCACAAAATTTCAAGAACCATTTGACTATTACTGTTGCTTAAGGCAACATATTTGCATTTTATCACACCATTATCTTCTTTTTCTTTGAAAGCCTCTTCCATTACTTTCCAGTTTTTTATGCACCATTGAAAGCATATGATTCGATCATGGAGAAACAGTAGCTAATCTACTAGTTTTAATGTGCATATATTTCTGCTATCACTGCCCAATGGAATATTGGATTTCTTATAGGTACATGTTGCTTAAATTTCATGTGTTATGTAAATCGAATTATATATTTATTAGGTTATTCTCTATTACAGATACCTAATCATGATCTGAGCACATATTATATGTCAAACATAAAAAGATTGGTTGTTTATATTAATATTAATTTTTTTTATTATGCAGTCCATGTTGTGATTTTCTACTAATTATATGCATATTTACAAAAAGTTCTGCTTTGTTGATGTTGTTATTACAATAGGGCTCTTGATTAAAGATGGTTTCATTCTTTGATTCTATCCATCGGCTATATAATGGTATGGATGTGTGATCTCAGTAAATAGTTTTGAATATGGATGTATATGAGACTATCTATGTTTGTATCCAATCATTGAAGGGCATAATCAAATTGATTATTTCTATCATATTTCTTTAGACCCTAACGTTGACTGAAACTAGATCCTCCGGGGTTGTGCTCAGTACTCTTATATTCTGCTCTAATTACAGTTGTTTACTTTACGGATTTCCAAAGATATTAATCTTTTCATATCATGATTTCTTTTGATATTTCGACTTTGGCAATTGCACCTCACGAAGTTTGTCCTTTGAAAAAATTTCTGACTTTTATAATTTATCAAATTAGTGCAAAATTTTCGAGACTTTCTTTGGTACAAACAACATTTTTAACATCCATCTCAGTGCACCAGAAATTGACTGATTGTTATAGACTATCCAATACAAACTACAAGCAGAAAATATACATAAATTTGTTACATTTTTATATGTTTAATATTTTGAATACAACTGAAATCTTAAGTAATCTTTCTTTATTTGCATGTACAGAAAATACAAGCTAGGTAGAACATCACTATGATGGAGGACCTTGCCTGACAACAGCCATCTTTAAGAGCATATGCTTTTTTTAACTAATTGCGGCTGCAATATGCAGCAGTTTCTTGGAACTTCCCGTACCCGGTGATGTAGCACTTATTGGAGAGATAAATTTGATGGTGAGCTTCGCATGGTAAGCAATGACTTTATTCAAAATTAACTACAGTTTAATATCTTGCAGTTGCAAAAGCTAGTTGACAGTTGTATTTGATAATTGGAAAGCTACCAACTATTTACCCAAATTGTACTTTTTGTGAATTAGTTTGATGTCACATGGTACTCTATTATCATGTAGTACATGAATTTTCTGTTGAGCTATCAGTTGACGAGTGTGTTGTTGCATGTGAAACTTTAATTGCAAACTGGAAATGAATAAAAAAGTAATTGTTGCAGCAACATGCAGTTTTCATCTTATTCTACAAGTGCTTATAACAACTGGTAAATATGTTTGGCATTAGAACTAATGTTTATGCAGCTTAATTAAAGCTGCTGCTGATCTGAAGTTTTTTGCTAATCTCAGTTTACATTGGTTTACATGTATTGCGATTTAGGGGTGCTAATCAGACATTTTACCTTTTGGTTGATCTAATTCTATGATTTGATGGTGATATTATTTCTTAATAGATTTCAAGAATGGATATAAATGTGTTGCTACTGTTGCTAATTGGGTTATAAGAGGTGTGTTATACCCAGGGTCAGTAGGAAAAACTCCTAAAAATGTTGGCATGGGCATGAAAATTGTTGCTTGCAGAAATCTAAAGGAAATAATAAACACTGCGTTCACATGAAAATAACACTCGCCAGGGTTTGGGGCCTTAATTTTTTGCTTATACCGTAGTCTACCCAAGCATTGTGCCATCTAATCTATAACACTGTAAATTTTGTTAGGTATTTAGGTAGTAAAATCATTCAAAAGTACATTGATGGTTGTTGCCTGAGTTACTTTAAATGTTTTGTACTAGAAAATACCCACCATAGATATATGAATTTTCCATCAATCATTTTATTAGTTCTTTTTTAAAGTAAGGAGGCAATAGATTTGGCATAGCAGTTTTGGCTGATCAGGGTTTATTTGTCAAAATAGGCATACATATGTAGTTAATTTGGATTATAAACTGTATTCATTTACATATTTAAATATTCATTATCATGACATATGCATATGTACACACAAATATGATTTGTGCTTTAACCTCTGTAAGTGTCTATTTTTCCAAAGCAAATAGTGAACGTATCATTTGTGTTTTCGTTAAACATGTTTTGGAAAATATTTCTCTTAAGTTTTTTTTTCTTTTTCGCTCAACCTAGTTCACATTTTTCTATCCTTCCTCAAGTTAATGATCAACCATTAGTATGTTGTGTCGCTTCACTCTTGGTGTGGCTAACCAAATTGTTGATTGCCATATTTAAAACTAATTTCACACCCTTTACAAGTTGTAAATATTTGGTACACAGAAGTACTTTTCTTTTCACCTAGTCGAAATGTGAGGTTACAGTGTTTACTTATGAAATATCATCTGCTCAACCGTTACCATTTCTTATCTGACGCATTTCCTCTTCCAAAATTAGTAAATTGGTGCATTTTAGAACGGAAAATATTTTTCATAAATTGTTGCAATTATCAAAACTCTTTATCAATCGAATGTTTGAGATATTTTTTCATCAGTATAACACAAGTTCATGTTGATATGGATCTTTATTTGCAAAACCCTTTATAAATCTATTTTTTTCTAAAACATTTGAAAAAAGAACCGAGCATTTGAACATTATTAATGCCAATATCTATACTTTAACATTCCTAATGACAGATTGGCATGTGAAACCCCTGGCATTTAAACAATATAAAAACAGTTTCCTGCTCCATGTTTTTTGGGTTTTTGAAAGGTGCATACACTTCCATTATTTTGTTTGCATATCACTGGATCAAGGTGGTTTATGACACATGATCTCATATTTTTCCATTACTAAACACAATTTGTGAAGTATTGCAGGATTGGAACCAAACTTAAAGAACTGTAGAAAAGGTAGTGCACTTGGCTGCAAAGGAGTGTGGATGGACCAAGGTTATTTTGTTCATTTTATTTACATGTTATTGATATAAACCGATTTTTATGAATGAATCGAACGGTTGATTTTTTTTTCTTTTAGAATCTTGCTACTATTTGCATCATTATTCAAATGGTCTATTTTTTGTAGGAAAAGCAATAATATCTAATATTTTTCCATTACTAAACACTGTTTGCATCAATATTGAAAAATTTGATTTCATGCTTAGTAATTTTTTATCAAGAATTTTACTTTTCTTGGTCAGAAAATAGAGATGTAAACAAGAAATGAATTCACCTATTGATATTTTATAATTATAGCTTTTGCAGTGGTAGAACTAAAGTTTAGAGACTAAGAAAGATGGGAACAAACAATTTTGAATTATGCAGAAATCCCATTTTATATTCTATAATATCTTGCACATAATGAGGTTTAGGAAGGTGAGTTGAGTTCTAAACAGGTGTCACAGAGGCTGGATAATAAGGAGAAGAAGTTTGATGTATATGGCACAGCTTCATTCTCTTGATTATAATCAATGTTATTGTAGATCATAACAGCTTTCATAGTGATTGCTCTTTGATTTCAATATCAAATTCTGGTTAGGTGTATTTTTCAACAAAGATTTGAACTTAATGGAAGCAATTGATTTAAATATGTCCGAAATATTTATGAGGGAATGAAATAACATTCTTAACATAAAAAATACACACAACCACACTTACGTACAGATAGATACATATGTTTGAGTGTCTCTCTCCCTCTCTCTATACACACACATCCATAAACTGTTGGGTTTCGGCATTTCCTATGTACCCATACAGTATGCATAGATTTCACTATATATATTTAGTTGACAACAATGGTTGAAGTCTCATATGCCAGCATCCCGGTTGAACATCCCCTATCGAGCATATAATTTGATATTGGTGAACACATCGTGTAACAAAAGGAATCCGCAATGGTATGCATCATCACTGCCATATATATACCACGATCTCTTCAAATATCCTGCGATGTGAGACTATGTTTCATTCAATTCACGCACCCACTCCATCCTAATGTGAGCTACACCTAACACAGACACCCCTCACATGTGTATAAGATACATATCCCCCCCCCCCCCCCCCCCCCCGGCCTCTCTCTCTACACACACACAAAAACTTTTATTGTTTAACAATGCAACCAAGTATCGGAAATAATCTAACCACAATCCATATAATATGCTTCCATTATCTTCAATTTTGATTCACATTTGAGTATTCGATGTTGCTTCCATCTTTCTGTAACTTCGGGTTTCCAAAAGTTAATTACTTGCAACTTTCTGCCAATGTTCGACTATGCAATTTATACACTTGTTATCTAGAACTGTCTTATGTATATTTCTTTTAGTTTATTAGTTATCACTATGGTTACCAACAATGCTGTTATGATATACAACTATCTTTTAATACATTCTTTTAATGAATCATTCAGGATCTTGACAATGAAATGAAGACCTGCAAAGAGCAGTTTAAGGAATTTGAAAGGCAAGATGTGGAATACAGGGAAGACTTCAAATATATGAAACAAAAAATTAAGAAGCTCAGTGACAAAATTGAGAAGGTATTGCTATTTATATCCGTTTTATCTAAATCTGATTTATATATATTATATTCATCGTGTATACTTTTCAGGATTCATCTAAAATATCTAAAATAGAAAAAGAGAACGAGGAGTTATCAAGTCTCATTCCAAGGCTTGAGGAAGAAATACCCAAACTGCAAGAACAGTTTGTTGATGAAAGAAAAGATTTTGGAAGGAATTATCGAAAATGCTAAAGGTTTTTTTATATATATAAGCATAGATCCGTATACCCCGCTTTACTTCTGGTAGCTTAATCTGAATATACCATGATTTTGATTTGCCTCACCCTAGTTTCCTGCATCCGCGTTATACAATAATTCAGGTTGCAATTTGATATTTGATGATGGATGGGTAACAAGTTAGACAAATTAATCTATCACGGCTTCTGGCATATTCATATTTTATAAATGCCAAGTTTTTCAATCAAGTTTAATTTAGAAATAATTATATAAATGGTGTATCACATTTAGACAAATGACTATGATACTTTTGATTTTGAGTTCCATCTTTTAAATTATTTGGAATTTCAACTGCTTTATTCCTTTGCATTCCATGTGTTGTCCCTATGCCAATCTGACATGGTTTCACTATAATTAAGCCTTTTTTACGAAACCTTTTCTTCCTGTCCTTTGTCTCTTTCCCCATTTTATATTTGTACTTCTTGGTTGAACACAGGTGAAATTGAAAAGCACCGGACTGAGCTCAAGAAAGTTCGTGCTGAGTTGGAATCTTGGGAAAGTCAATTGATTAAGCATAAAGTAAAACATGATGTTGCATGTTCGGAGAGCAAATTTCTAAAGTAGAAGGTGCACAATCTGTTTGTATCTTTTGTTAAAGAAAATATTCTAGCAGTTATGCTTTGAAATGGGGTTTTGTTAGAATTGTTCCTTAAAAATTGATGACTTTGGAATGATACTTGTCACCTGTCAACATATTTCTGAAGCAGATCGGTTGTCTAATACACTGTACCTTTCTTTTAATTCATACTAGTTATGGTATATTGTAAAAGGATAACATTTTAGTGCAAATGCTACAATAAATGCCTATATTCTGGAACATACGAACAGTGCTCGATCTTTTTAGTCTGAACTTCTATTTTTTGTTCATGGTTTACACGATTAATTTCCCGTAACAGAAGTGTACGTAATCATCTACTGATTCACGGAATTTCATCATTTTATAGCATGAAGCTGGTCGTAAATCTTTTGAGGACGCACAGCATCAAATGAATACCATAACTGAGAAAATCAAAGAGAAAACTACACTTGAAAACAACATTGTAACCAAAATCCAGGAGAACAAGATTGAAGCATCTGAAGCTCGTAGATTGGAACTGGTAAGCAAAATTTGAATATGCAATTTTGATATCTTCAAAGGATAGTAGTTTTCAATACATCTCTTATGATTATTTTATTTCAGGAATGCATAAAAAAGCAAGAATCACTCACTAGAGCTACCGGCTAGGCAGAAAAAGGCTGAAATAAGGTCAACACTTGAATCCGAGAAAAGTCAAGGATCCGTTTTAAAAGCCATCTTGCAAGCAAAGGATTCTAGAGAAATTGAAGGAATTTATGGCCGCCTTGGGGATCTCGGTGCAATAGACAGTGAGACGTTGTCTTATTAAATGCATTCTTGTGTGTCTTTTAGCACATTACTTGAAAAATTGCAGAAACAGATCAATGCGTGCATTCCATCTTGCAGAAAAGTACGATATTGCCATCTCAACTGCTTCTACAGGCCTTGATTATATTGTGGTCGAAACTACTGCTACAGTACAAGCATGTCTTGAATTACTTAGAAGAAAGAACTTAGGCATTGCCACTTTTATGATACTGGTAATAGTTATGGTTTAATGTAACTTTTATTTTTGTTTCTTTAGCTTTATGTTTATGCATAATTTCGAAATCTTGCTGACATATTTTGGTCAGGCTGTATAAAAGCTTGGTTTGTATATCTCTATTGTTCTTCTACCTGGATATAGAAAATTGGAAGTAAAGCGTAATTTTGTCCGTCACTTAGTAGTGTTCTTTCTATTACCATTAAAACAAATCAATGGAGCAAGTAAATAATTTTAGTATCTTCAATCCCTAGGCTGTGGCTCTATTTTCTTAAGTACATGCAACAACTTGCAATTGATCTTCAAGTTATTTTACATGTAACTTATCCTTTATCAGGTGACTTTGCATGATCCTATACTCTGTACTGTAGTTAAAACTTTAAATACCTTATAGTTGTGATCAATTTCACTATATTTATGCGCAATTTGTTTCCTTTAGAATCTTGCTACTGTTTGCATCATTATTCAAATGGTCTATTTTGTGTAGGAAAAGCTATCAGATCTCATATTTTTCCATTACTAATCACTATTTGTGAAGTATTGCAGGATAGGAACCAGACTAAAAGAACTGGAGAAAAGGTAGCGCGCTTGGCTGCAAAGGAGAGTGGACGGACCAAGGTTATTTTTTTCTCACTACTCGAAAGGCTTGGTTTTGCTTCTTTGCATGTTGTCATTTGTACATGTTTCTTCGTTTTCAAGTCTCCAAGTAAGAATCCACATTCAATGATATTTACATTTATATTTACCTTTTTTATTTTATATTTTGGACTGATTTGGTTTATGGTGACCAAACTGCAGACAATTCTAATGGCATTAGTTTGGGTACTACTTCAACTTTTATGGCTGCTTAAATATAAGGTAAATATATCCTGTCTGTTTTGGCTTTTATAATTTATATCATGCACATAAAGATTATGTTTGATTCCTTGGTCACAGGTGTTTGTGTTATGTATCTCATCCGTCTGTTTTTTTCTTCTTCAGCAACTAGCTTTATATCACAAGATTAGCGGTAGAGGAAAAGAAGTACAGGTTGGAATTACTATAAACATTGCATTACAGCTTCTCACGCCCTCTCTAAAACACATAATACCTCCACTCAGAAGGCTGATAATCACTAAAAAGACACTAAGATCATCTTGATACACCTAGCTACATACTGATTAAAGATTCATGGAATCCACAGTCTATTATAAGTGTCTTCATGCACAAATACAGGCTGCTCGCTTTGTGCTGGAATTACTGGCTGACCCATCGAAATACCTTGACCACTCTGTTGTGAATCAACCGCCCTCTTGGACAAAGGATAGGTAAAATAGTAAAATATCCCAAAAGCAACACTAACAAGCGATAAAACCTCCCCTGCTGAGAAAACTCCAGGCTTAACAACATAGCAGTAATTACCAAAGTACATGTTTTCTTCGCTTTTCTGGTCAATCAGTGCTGCTCCGGTCAACAGCAGCAGGAACGCGATCCAGGGCATGGTGTAAGAGATCAAAGCTACTGACCAGTTAACATTAGTGTAAGGTGGTGGGCTGCGTCCGCAGCATAGGGAGCCTGCTACCGTGTTGATAATGGCATGTGCTACCATGAGAGATACGGTTGCACCTAAACCAGAGGATAAGGCTGGGCTTTTCGAGTAGTGGCACCTTCCGAATGCCTGCGGTTGTACGTCGGATGCTTTGATCCTTGTGGCTTCAGCTAGGATCCGAGAATGGCAGAGATGGTGCCGAGAATTCAAACCATGAAGAAAACTATCATCACCTTCCTCTCTAATTTTTTAGTGGTTTGCCTTTGCTTACAGCAGTCTTCGTGCAGGTAACTTGTGGAGCTTAAGGCAAGCTTGGTCAAGAAGAGATCAGCGAGTTGCAGGAGACTAATCGGACACGAGATGGAATATCTACAGTTTTTTAATGGTTTACCACGAGAGATGATAAAATTTCATTTGTGGTGCTTTCTACGACTACAGCATGAAGGTATGTTTCTAGCCTACTTTAAGTTGTTGTAATCCCTATTTTCCTTATTTGTTCTTTCACTCAACTTAGTTAATTTCACAGCTTGTCCTTCATTTTACATTTATCAAAATAACAACAATAATGATCCTATCATCTTGAATGTTATCAGCGTAGTTGGTCTCTGATGATCATAGGGAAGCTGTGTGTACTGCTTAACTGATAAGATTCTCTGATGCTTTTCGGGTAAATAGCTTTTGTCACATGTTTTAATGTTGTGTAATATTCTGGTTAGATTGATTTTGAAACTAATGCGATATATTACACTATTTCAAGTTGATTGAACTACTGCAGTAGGTACTAAAGCAAACAACAGGAAATAAAATTGAAGCACTACAGTAGAAGTTTGAAAATTCAAAACCTTTTGGGCCTAATAATGTTACAACGGCTATTAGATTTTATGGTTTAATCAAAAATACACTTACCATTTGAATAACTAAACTTATGTCATGCACTAAAAAGCAGTGTTTTGAAAATCAAACCCAAAACTAAATCAAGCCACATTAGAAAAGAACCGCTGGAAACCGTGGTTTAATAAGGACAAACCCGATTTAATGTATAGAAATAAACCAGACCAATTTAAAAACCAAACTTTTGAACCAGTTTTCTACGTGCGGAATTCTGATGGGTTGCCTTTGAAAAGTTCACAGGAAAAACAACATAGTTAGGGTCCTTTGTTTTATATGCACTGGTTTAGATTAGCTTTTGTTACTGTCATTGCTCTTGCTCTTGCTGAAGAGTTATTGAAGCATTATGGCACAAAAAAGTACATACAATTTAATTACTGTCATTGCTCTTGCTGAAAAGTTGATGAATCTTAATTCTAAATATAAATTATTTGGAATACAGCAATGGTATTTTTTTTAATAGGTGTAATCTCAACTAAACGTAATCTTATATCCAGCTAAGTTTATGTAATTTATTATTGTAGTTTTTATTGAGGTTTGCACCCATTATTAAACTGTCTTGTCCTTTAGTTTTTGACTAGTTAGTTTGTAAAGCGATCAGTAAAATGAACCTGGAGGATGAAACATAGTTTAATAAACTATTTACTCTTTTGGTCTGTATTACATGTGTATGCATCACAAATTACTATGTGTAATCATCATTTGAAAATTTTGTTGCTTATCATTTGTTGTGTTTTCTGTTCATAATAGATGTGTGAATATGATAGCTCTTCTCTTTAGTGCTCCCATTGGAGAATCAGAAACAGGTGTAGGGGTTGGAACTGTAGGATCATCAGAAGTTATAATGTTAGCTGGATTGGCATTTAAGAGATGATATCAAAATAAAAGGAAGGCATAAGGGAAGCCTTTTGATAAACCAACCATTGTTACTGGTGCCAATGTTTAGGTATGATATTCCCATACATTAATATCTCATTTCCTACCACCAATATTTCGGGCCAAATTGTACATCTCCCTTTCAGTCTTAAATGATTATTTCCTTGTAAATGCTTAGTGAAATCAATAAGTTATACAGCGGTAAAATTTGTGGACATGAAGTTAAAAGCTAGTTTATGCAATGTTGACTTCAATGAAAGGATGATTAAGTTTGAAAATGTTACTATCCCTAGGTTTGTTGGGAGAAATTTGCGAGGTACTTCGAAGTTGAATTGAAGGAAGTGAAGTTGTGGGAAGGGTATTACATAATGGTCCCAGAAAAAGCCGTAGAGATGGTTGATGAGAACACCATTTGTGTTGCTGCAATCTTGTGGTCTACTTCTACTGGAGAATTCGAGGATGTGAAGCGATTCAATGATCTTATAGCAAAAAACGAGGAAACTGGGTAAATAGCATACTATTACAAGTTCTTGCTAATTTGCATTTTGGCATTTATCAACCTTTTTTCTATCAGTAGAATAGTACAACTGTAGAGCATTTTTTAAATCCTGGTGGATTATATGCATGCCAATTGGGTATATTCTTTTTATGAATCTATGACACAAGGTCAAATATCAGGAATGTGTTTCATGAACATAGTAATGATAATACTCATTGGACTTGCTCGAATTTGCGTAGTTGGCCATAACAATGTTCATGATTGCGTTTAACAGAAGTTATATTATACAGTTGGGACACTCCAATTCATGTCGATGTTGGTTGGATTCATTGCTTCGTTTCTATATCCTGATTTGGAGTGGGAATTTCAATTACCACTAGTGAAAAGCATTAATGTCAATGGCCACAAATACGACCTTGTTTATGCAGGCATCAGTTGGGTTGTTTGGAGGACCAAAGAAGATTTGCCTGAGGAGCTCATCTTTCATATAAACTATCTTGCACTATGCAGGTGATTTGTTCATGATGTATCTTACATATAAAATATCAAGTCAAATTGCACGGTTCAGTTTCTTGCATTGTGCAGGTGATTTGTCCATGATGTATCTTCCATATTTTGGTTCTTTACTAATTACTGTTATAACTTATAACCATTTATTTCACTTCTCTTTTCTATTTACTATTGTGTGTTTATTTCTTCATTCTTTAAACTATTTTCCATTCTTTTGCAGCAAAAAATCAACTCACAGATTTGTTGGCATCTTGTATGTACACAAGCTGGCCATCTTTCCAACCAAGCATTAGTTACTTCAGGTAAGTCTGCATGTCAGTGGTAACCTGAGCTTTCAAACTTGGAGACTTAAAGAAAACTCCAATAAGTCCATGCACTCGTCTTTGTAAGCTTCCATTAATTAGAAGAATCGAAGATTTTCTTCCTAATTTAGTTAAAGATCTTGGGTAGAACGGGATGAATGCTTCAAAAGAGCTTTGTAGAACGTATCTGTTCACTTTTGGATCCGTTGATACTATCGTTTTGCTACCAAAGAGGTGCAACTTTACATGCCTGCATTTTTATATACCTCATATCATGACTTCTTAAGATTATGACTGCTTTATTCTTTGTAGCATACAGAATGAAGTATAATTTTCTCTTTGCCATGCCTACCTTACATTTAAATTATATTTATGTAGTTCATTTATATAAAAAAAATTGTGCCTAGATATTAGGAGAACCCTTGCATCATAGGCAACGATAACTTTGAGTTGAAAGACATTCTTGCTTACTATTCATAAAAATGAAGTCATTTATATAACAGTTATTTTTTTTCTTTAAATCTAGGATCTTGCTAAGGAGATTGTGAGATCAAGGCAGACAGTGAACCGTCTTCATGAAAATAAAGCACAATTGAATTTAGTTTCAGTGCATCTTGGTGAAGTTGTTGGTAAATGATACATGAGGTTATGTTATATAATCTTTTAAGAATCGATCTGTTCAAGTATTTCTTTTGTAATTCATTAGTGGATCTAAATGTTATTGGGCCATACACTTAATGTTATATGATTGTTAAATACCATGCCTTATATCATTAAGAAAGTAATATTTTAGATGAGCATGTTAATATGAGTATCTCCAGTGTTCTTTTACTTCCAGGAAGTTTGAAGAGATTGCATTTGTATAAAAAGTTGACTGCAAGGGATAAGTATGCACTGTTGTGGCAACCATAAAAGGCTCATTTTTTTTTCTAAAAAAACAAATTTGCATCTGTTGTTGTAGTAAAACAGATGCAAATGCACTGAAGAGTAAAACTACCATATACAGCAATTTGCATCTGCTGTAATGGTAGGACGGACGCAAATGCTTTGGTACTTGCATCCAATGTACATTATAAAAGACGCAAATATGTCAAATTCTCGTCTGCTGTAATAGTAAGACAGACGCAAATGCATTGATATTTGCATCCAATATATGCTATAACAGACGCAAATATGTCAAATTTGCGTCTGTCCAACAACAGAAGAAAAAATATTTCAGCATTTCCATCCATTGCATTTGCATCCACATTGGAGCAGACGAAAATAATGTGAAATATTGGACGCAAATACCCTGTTTTGTACTAGTGTGTGGGCTTATATATAAATATTACCCACCCACCCCAGATTTACTTAACCCACCCACTGTTCAAACAAGTTTAGTTAACCCCTATTCAAGTTCATGTTCATACAATCCCTACGGATTCAACTAGGTTAAGTAGTCAACTTTATTGCCATATTCATTTATGGTTATAATGTGCTAGATCCCACATTAAGCCTATCACTTGTGGATGTTGGATGTGTCGGTCGGTTCCGGGAAGACTTCTTCCACAGGTCGGGCTTAACCTCGTGTCTTAGCACGTCTCGTGTTTGTGCACCTAGACCCCTCACATTAGATTCACCATTTGTGGTCGCTGGATATGCCGAGCGGTTCCGGGCAGACTTCCACCACAAGTGTAATCTAACCATGTGTCAGGCACGGTTACAGTTTCTAATTACTGTAATCCTAGGCATTTCCATTATTAACCAAATTTACCTATGTCGTTATAGGATTTCATGCCCCTTTTCCCAAGTTATGTTCA
This sequence comes from Allium sativum, assembly GCA_030737875.1. Taxonomy (NCBI): domain Eukaryota; kingdom Viridiplantae; phylum Streptophyta; class Magnoliopsida; order Asparagales; family Amaryllidaceae; genus Allium; species Allium sativum. The sequence goes on along the minus strand of CM060918.1, from coordinate 777,336,646 downwards.
TAATGAACCATATGCCCTAAATTAATATTATTACACTTTATTCAAGTTATGCCCAAATTCCCAATTACAAGTTATGCCCAAATTCAACGATTTCCCCTTGTTCCCAATTTAACGTATTCGCAAATTTCATCGGCATGCCTAGGCTCGAACGTAGCCTGGCCATACAAAAATAAAAAGGGAAAAGATAGAGGGAATAGAACAGAGATGATCATACTAACATGATGGACATATAATGGGATAAACATGCATAAAACATAGTGGCATAATGATAAGGTAGGCATATAGGAACATATCTAATGAACATATGATAATAGAACTGATTCTAACATAATAAAGACATGCATGATGTGATCTAAACAATGTTTTAGATGTCCAACTAACAACATATCTAATTTGGCCATAAACATAATAGAACAGGTATAAGGCGATCTAAACAGTAAATTAGATCTACAATCAAAGGAAGATCTGACATGATAAATAGGTATAGGTTCAGATCTAGTTCATAATCATGTCAGAATAATTAAGATAAACATGTTATAGCAGATCTGATGTGATTCAAATGGTCATAGGCATAGATCCAAGTTATAGTCATGTCACGTTTTACTTTTAAACATTTAGATCTAAAATTAACATGGACTTACAGTGTTTGGATCTAGAAAAATAGAGAAGGAATCGCTAGCGTTGAATCACAGATCTTTAAGCTTGAATAACTTGATCGCAGAAGAAGAAAAGACTTGTTTTGATCTGGGCAGAGGCAACATCTTGTTCTCCATTATTTCTTGTGTGCAAAAATATGAGAAATGAGGCCATATTTATAGATGCCCCAAAAACCCTAATATACCTCATCTACCGCGGGGGGGTTGACCCCCCCCCTCTTGAGGGGTCGACCAATGAGTCGACTCCCCCCTTGTGGGGTCGACACCCCTGAGCGGGAAATTTTTCGCTTCCCCAATTTCTACGCGATTCTGAATTTCTGGACCCGATTTCAAATTTCTGGACTATATATATATATATATATATATATATATATATATATATATTCTTGCGCATATACAAACTTCAAACCTTAATAACTTCTTCGTACGGTGTCCGTTTTACGCAAACCCGGTGTCTATTTTGACCAGGATTCCGAGACGAATGCAATGTCACAGTTCGTTTCGCTTAATTCTGAATATTAAATTAATTATTCTTTAATTTGTCATCTTTAGTTTTGTTAAAATTACGGGGTGTTACATTCTCCCCTACTCAAAGGATTTTGTCCTCGAAATCTCCAAGTTAAGAAGAATGTATATCCTACCATCCATCACCCATCTACTCATCCACCTATCACAGACATCCATTGTCCTTAAAGACTTTTAATGCTTATATGAACATATGCAAAGGTATGCGTATATGTCCCAATACTAAAGCGAAGAGCAAGCGGTTTACTGATTCAGTCGACCTCCTTAATGCAATGTATGTTAGTGCCATGAATCCAACATGTCTGCAACAATCCTATTATAACATATAAGTTCTATATGTGTGCACAATCATCCGTCCAAATGCAACATCCATATGATGATACATCCATTTTCATTTATAAAAAGAAGAAAACGCACACACAACCATATGTAGTATGAGAGTGATTGAGCCGGTCTAGTGCCTAATGTGTGTGTATATGCATCCACGAGCAACCACTAGCAAACATTTGCATTCACTTGCATCCATCAAACATAACATGTCTCAAACACATGTTTACATACATGGGGTTCCTACCTAAAGGTCAAAGATTCAATCGATAGGATATACTTTAAATGATAGAAACAAGAATAAATAAAAGCTTTGGAAAGGAAGCTGAGAACATACCCTCGAAAAGAAAAGGGTACGAAGCACGAATCTTATCTTTAGTCTCCCAAGTTGCATCCTCTGGGTTGTCTCCCCATTGAACCTTCATCAACTTGACTTCTCTATTGCGTAGCTTCTTAACTTCTAATCCAAGGACATGGGTAGGAACTCGTATGACTGTCGCCTCTCGTTCCACCTCTACTTCCTCCAATATACTCGGCTCAACTACTTCCACGGTATCATGCAAGCACTTTCGTAGATGAGAAACGTGGAAAACATCATGAACGCCGGATAGTCTTTCTGGTAGCTTTACTCTATAGGCCATTTGGCCAATCCTTTCGGTTATGGGAAATAGCCCTACAAATCTTGGTGCCAATTTCCCTATAGATCCGTAGCGAACCACATTCCTCAAAGGTGACACCTTAATAAAAACTATGTCTCCCACTTCAAACTCAATGTCATTCCTTCTCTTGTCTGCATAGGATTTCTGCCTATCTTGAGCGGTCTTCATCCGTCGTCTAATAAGGTCAATCTTCTCGGACGTTTCTCTAACCATATCTGGTCCAAGTAATTGCCTTTCTGTAGATTCCCACCAACAATTCGGCGATCTACAGGGTCGTTCGTATAATGCTTTGAAGGGTGTCATGCTAATGCTAGCTTGATAAATGTTGTTGTAGGCAAACTCTACTAAAGGAAGATGATCTTCCCAAGTCCCTCTGAAGTCTAGGATACACAGCCTTAAAAGATCCTCAAGAACTCTGTTCGTCCTTTCTGTCTATCCATCGGTCTGTGGGTGATCAGCGGTGCTCAAACACAAATGTGTACCTAATGCTTCTTGCAAGCTCTTCCAAAATTCACTGGTGAAAATGGGGTCACGATCGCCTACGATGTTGGAAGGTGCTCCATGAAGACGGACTATCTCACGAACGTAAACTGCCGCCAACCAAGCTGTCGTCCTCTTGCTCTTAACCGGAATAAAATGAGCGCTCTTAGTGAGTCTATCTACCACAGCCAAACACTGATTGTAACGCCCCGCCTCTATACCCACTATCGTCCAGTTCATTTCGGAGAAATGTCGTAGACCATAATGGAGAATAAGGTTTGTGAAGGGCGACCGATTGTATAATTGCTCCACGTGAGGAATGCACATCGAATTCTGATACCGATTAAAATTTCAACATGACCATTCTGCACATAGGGAAACTACACAACAACTATAAGCAATCCGGAAAGCGGTATAAAATAGACAACAACAACAATAAAAATATGGTATATCTCATAGCCAGACACTGAATAATCATATCACAAAGGCGGAACAGATATGAATAAATCAAGAATGTGTACAACATGTTAACGGTCAAATAAAGGTCCACTAATACATGTACCAAGATCTACATAAAAGGATATGTACACAACAAGATAATGTCATAAGTACAGAAGTACATAAAACTGCGGAGGCATAGTAGCAAGCTGAAAGCGGAAGATCAATCCTGCGATGAGTCCCAATGGAGTACCTAAAATGACTCGGTCTGACCCGAGTATTATATATAGGAATAAACAATAAACGAGTCAGTCTAACTGTACTTATCAAATAAACTGAGATAACAAGAGATGTAACACAGGATGACATGATTCTACTAATAACATCTAATTATAAATAAATATGATAGATGGCATGTCAACAAAATCAGGAAATGACAATGAAATGTCAGTACACAAATATCTCTAAATAATCTCATAGCTAATATAGAATGCAACATTCAAATAAAAGCACACAACAGGAAATGACACCGGAATGCCAAATAAACTAAACACATGTATGACAACGGAATGCCAAATAAACTGAACACATGAATGATAATGGAATGCCAAATTAAATCAAATTGACGCGCATCGCATCAAAGTGGTCATAGAAAATCATAAAGGGGGAGAAAACGCATAAATCATAGAAAATCATAGAAACATCAAAAAGGGGGCCTGTAGGTTCATAGAAGACGAGATACGATCTCTAGGTAGCTAACCCATTTGTTTGAGCCGGAGCTCCCCAGAAAACCCGGGTCGTGACCCCGGTAGAGGAAAACATAGTTCATAGAAAATCATAGAAGGTTGGACCGAAGTCCCATAGGTGAAATCCAGGAATCATAAATCACAATCGGGCGGTCGAGGACCACAAAAACATAAGTCACAAAATAAAAAGGAGGTATCGACAGATAGTGCGGAAACTATCTGACTGGAGTTCCCCTGATAGTGCGGAAACTATTATAGTGAACCACAGTCCCCTGGAGACATAGCCAGGAAGCTAAGTCCAAATCATAAAACGGATCACATCAATCCGGGTGAATAGAAATTACTCCGAGCTAGCCAATATAAGGAAATAGTGACATGTCCCATAACCACATGCTATTTTCGAATATTTACGAACCCATAGTTGGTTTCTATTCAAAACAGAGAAAATCGCCACATATGTTCAAGCAAACGAGTCCAAGAGTTATTCGCCGAAGTAAATATATAAGAGGTCATAGTCCTCGGTTTTACTAAGGTAAATAAACTAGATTTCTCGTTCGATCGATAGGATAAGGAATCGTATATAAATCAATAGAATCAGAACCGGGTTTAGAAACCTAATTTATTTTTAAAAGGATTTGAATTTAAAACCTGATTAAACATTGGTTCGGTATCCATTGACCATATACAACCCCATTATCCATTGTGGTTTAATTAATTATAAAAACCGTCGCTGAAGCGAACAGAACACAATCATCATAGATCATAAATTCACATCTCATGGTTTCAAAACGATTTGAAAACCAAATGAGACAGCGCGACTACGACAATCCGAGCAAACTCAAGATTGGCGTGATACGCGCGGGGGAGTGTCGGGAAGGAGGTCTGAAGAACACGGAGGTGCGCGCCTCGATGCGCGACCAAAACTGCAGAAGAGGGGGGGAAGGCCTGGGCAACGCCCAGGTCTATCACCGGTCGACCACCCAAGGAGGGCCGGTCGACCGGTTGGGGACAGAGACTTGACCGGTCGACCGCCCACCCAGGGCCTGTCGACCGGCCTCTGTGCCAGGGCAAATGCCCAGGCAAAGCCCGGACCTGTCTACCGGCCCTAATTGGGCGGTCGACCGGTCAGTGTCTGGGCGCATGCCCAAGCACGGATGATGGGGGATTCGACCCCCGTCGCGAGCTCTCGAGCTCCGACGCTTCTCTCCGACCTTGTGATGACTGGTTCCGGTGCTTGTACACCTTCCATTGGAGCCGGAGACAAGTGTGATTCAATTCATTTGCACAAGAAGATTTTCAAACCCAATTTCTAAACCAAGCGAAGAAACGCGATATAAGCGAATCATGAAGTCTTAGAACTTGCCGGGAGCGACAATAGTACTTCACAACACCAGTTACTCGACTTACATCATGTGCAATGATCGTGTGATCAACATATATATACATAAGATTTCAATGGTTCGATTTATAAAGTCAAGTATGAACAAAATTCCAAACCAATACACAACAAGGCGATTCGAGCGACTCGTGAAGACTTAGATATTTGCCGGGGGGCAACGGAGCTTCACAACATCATCGAATCAATTCATAACACTTGGATTAGCTCGTATAAACGATCATTTTCATAAATTTTAACTCAATGGAATATAAACACATGAAATCAGCTAAGTTATATTAACCTAACCAAACCAACAAGCAAATGCAACTCATATGAACACTAAATTACACTTGTACAAGCACGTAGGCTTGTGGCATAGATGTGAGTTCAAAAAGAACTCACCTTTAACTCATGAATGGCAAGAACAAGATCCAATCAAGGAAGAACAAGCACAAATCCAAGTAAAGAACCTTTCTTTCTTCAATCACTCCTCTCTAATCACCTCATGAACACATATGAAGACTCATGGATGTTAGAACATCATAAAAATCCAAAATTGAGAGGAGATAAAGGTAGAGAACGAGTAAAGAGAGCTTACCCCTGTTTTAGAATTGGATTTGCACTTGAATTGAGCTCTAGATTGGAAGCCCTAGTTTAGGAATTCTAATTTCCCATTCCCACTCTCCATTTTTGTTTTCTTTTAAGTGTTTGAAGTTATGAGGGAGAGAGGGGCTGATTTGGGGGTTATATTAGAGCTAGGCTAGCTTAACCAAGCCCTAGCCCAAAGTGTCAATTTTCACGAACTCGGAACATATCGAACCTTATAGTTTTCGAACACCTAAACGACGTTTCGAACCCGATGGAAGTGGTTTCGAGTCCAAATTCATTCGTATGTGAAAAATGATATTTTGGCCATACATTCTAATGAGAACCGGTCAAATTTCACTAACTAAAAAGGTATCGATGCTTATAGTCAAAAAGGTCGTAAACGATGATCCAGACTCAATGGAAGTGGTCCTGAATCCTAATTTTATCGTTTGTGGAAAACGACATTTTGAGTGACACCTCGGATACGACGATAGATTTAAATAAATTTAAATCCATTATCATGGAATGAGCGGGTTGTTACAGACTTCCCCCCTTAAAAGAATTGCGTCCCCGCAATTCCTTAAGATTCAAGTAATGAGTAACAACCAAAAATAATACCACGAAGTGGTACAACAAGAACCGATACGAAATGAATAGATCACACCAACGGCTAGGTGAGATCCCAATTTCGTCTCGCAAGATCATAAGAACTAGAGTTCAACATCGAACTTCGTTACCCATGAAGGTTGTCATCCCAAACGGGTAAAACAATTCTAGAAAAATTCATAAGTGTTATGAATTCGAATGGACTCGCCTTTCTTCGTATGATTCTCAAGGGAATGAGAATCAATAGAATACACAAAAACCAAGCGAACCTAATTTGGAATTTCAAGAAGCAACGGGACTGCGTCCTACGGACGCGAGATATCCAAAGTAGATATTTCTTTTAGGATATGAGATGGGAAATTACGATGGTTGACTAATCCATTCCCAAAAATCAATCACGACGACGTAGAGAACATCAAACTTAAGCACTTTAGTCTTGCGACAAGGTGGCTGGCACCAACAAAAGCACAACATAGAGATTCCAACGAACTTAGCTAAGGAAAGCAAATTTCGAAGGAATAATCAATTTTAATATCAATGACTCAAGGTTGGTAACGGAATACCAACCCGCTAGAAACCGATAACAAATATTGGTAACGGAATACCAATGAACTATAAGTCAATAATCAAATATTGGTAACGAAATACCAATGAACTAGAAATCGAAAACAAATATTGGTAACAGAATACCAATGAACTACAAGTCAATAATCAAATATTGGTAACGGAATACCAATGAACTAGAAATCGAAAACAAATATTGGTAACAGAATACTAATGAACTACAAGTCAATAATCAAATATTGGTAACGGAATACCAATGAACTACTCTGGGAAATCGATTTCTAACCAGGTACTAAATCTCATTTAGTAACCATAAGGACGAATCATTAGGAATTATACGAAATTCCCAATATTCAGAAACTTGAGTATCGATTTTAGAAAATTAGAAACATCGAGAAGATGACAGATAAGTAGTGCACAACTTATCACTTCGGAACAACATGATTCAAGATATTTTTCTACTAAAAATCTCAAATCCCAGAAATGTCAGCAATTAATCAAAGAAGCAATAGACAATTTCTCTAACAAGATGAGATTAAACCAAGGAGGTCATAATCCCCAAATATTTGATTGACAAGGGTTAACAAACGTGCGGAGACAATTGTCAATCCAAATGATTCAAACAAACAAAGGAGGAATATCAAAAGAGCTCATCCTTTCGATATTCATTTCTAAGAACAACGCAAGGCTAAGTCCATAAGTGAATTGACTATAGCACTTCCGAATGATTGACTAGATCATAGATTTGAAGAAAGGAATTATTGAGTTTGTCGTGGATCGCAAAACCCAAATATTCCCTCCCCCACGGGAACTCCCATTCTCTCAAGTGACCGTTCACTAGAGAAAATAAGAAGACCCGTGGAATCACAAGAATACTAAATTCTCTTCAACAAATCGAAACAATGATTAAGAATCAGGCGAGATTCTCAATCACTAAGAATTCTCGATAATCAAAGATTAAAAGTCCAGAATCGAGAGACATGAATAAATAACCTCCAGGAACAAATCGGTTATTTATTTACTCAAAGAAAAGATTCAAGATAATTTCTAATTAAAAATCTTGAACCACCCAAATTCTTGGAATTACTCCAAGGAAGTCTAGAAGTAAATTATCTAGGAAACAACAAACGATTATGAAGAATCGCAAAAATCCAAAATATCATTATTTTGATTAATTCATTAATGGTTAATTTAATTTTAGGGATCATTTCAAATGTCGGATTGCCACATAATGGTGTTTAGGAATTCCGAACTACAACATGGCGTCCCACGTCTTGCTTGAGACCCTTAACGCACCTAACGGACAAGTTAACACAAGAAATTCCTCCAATTTTCAAAGTTCACGCAAATCTCACGAAAATATAAAAATTCAACAATCATTCGAGATGGCATAAAGGAAATAAAATTCCTTTATCAACTTACGAATAAAATACAAATGATATCTTTTGATAACGAAGAACACGGCCGACGTATATCAAAAGAACATAAACAAAATAATCTCTGAACAAAGTAAATGACATTAAGGAATTAATGACATGTACCTTGACTCAAGAAGAGGGATCACAAGAAGCGGGATATTTTCCCTCATTCTTGATCTTGAGTTCGGAACGCAATGAGGGAACACAAATGTATCCTTATGCATATGTTGAGTTATTTAGCACAAATGCTTGGTGACTCACACCGGCACAACGAAATAATAAATGAGTTGTTTTAGCCCGTAGGCTTGGTGATCTCACACCGAACTAGAACTACATAGCTGACAACGAGGGAGTAGATTCAGTCATGAAGACATGATGTCTCCAGACCGACCGACAAGTGATCAACAAACCATGTTAGGTACGTAGCGACGTACGAAACAATCTTAAATAGAAATCACGAAATATCAGGATCAAAGACGCTTACAACGCACGTAACGACACACGGGCAAGGTATCCAATGATCAATCAAGTACAAGGATCATAAATGATCAACAAGATAAGTGTGATACACAATAGGTCAGTTAATAAATAAATTTAGCCGAACTTCCCATACCGCCAGCTTAACTCAAGAATTAACGAACGAATTGTTGAATCCCACTCGAATATTCAAAATGGTTATTATCATAGTTTTCAAACGCACCAGTCCAGTAATTATCCGTCAAAGCAAACACAAGGGTACATAGTCCTCATGTTTACTAAGGCGTTTAATCAAATTACTCATACGATTGAAGTGGTCATGACAATGTCAAACTAAGATCACCGAAGCAATCGACAACTTGACATTTACGTTTTAATAACGTAATTTATACAAAGATAGGCATCGATTAGCAACTTGAGTCAAAGAACAAAACAGAAGCACCACTAGAGCACACGGGCCCTAGATGAACAATAGAAATCAACTCGAAAGAGAACGAGTCGATAACTATTCTAAAAGACTAAAAGTAGGACACTTGATACTCAAACGCCCCTCCATAGGAGGTACACTGGGTGAACCGGCACTCGCACGGCTACGACCAACTATTTCACTTATTTAAGGAAAAAGAAGGAGGGAAAAGTTATTCTCAAGTTGAATTCAAACGATGCGAATTCAATCAAGATGGAATCGTAACAGTAGATAAGCTATGACGGGTCTTAAGACTCTAACTAAAACCCTAAAGCACGATTCCCTAGAGAGGCTCAAGACAATACCATCGTCATGCTATCTTACAATGTTCCGAAAAGTAGGCTTTGATACCAACTGTAACACCCCGCCTCTATACCCACTATCGACCAGTTCATTTCGGAGAAATGTCGTAGACTATAACAGAGAATAAGGTTTGTGAAGTGCGACCGATTGTATAATTGTTCCACGTGAGGAATGCACATCGAATTCTAATACCGATTAAAATTACGACATGACCATTCTGCACATAGGGCAACTACACAATGGCTATAAGCAATCCGGAAAGCAGTATAAAATAGACGACAACAACAATAAAAATATGGTATATCTCATAGCCAGACACTGAATAATCATATCACAAAGGCGGAATAGATATGAATAAATCAAGAATGTGTACAACATGCTAGTGGTCAAATAAAGGTCCAGTAATACATGTACCAAGATCTACATAAAAGGATATGTACACAACAAGATAATGTCATAAGTACAGAAGTACATAAAACTGCGGAGGCAGAGTAGCAAGCTGAAAGCGGAAGACCAATCCTGCGATGAGTCCCAAAGGAGTACCTAAAATGACTCGGTCTGACCCGAGTATTATATATAGGAATAAACAATAAACGAGTCAGTCTAGATGTACTTATCAAATAAACTGAGATAACAAGAGATGTAACACAGGATGACATGATTCTACTAATAACATCTAATTATAAATAAATATGAAACATGGCATGTCAACAAAATCAGGGAATGACAATGAAATGTCAGTACACAAATATCTCTAAATAATATCATAACTAATATAGAATGCAACATTCAAATAAAAGCACACAACAGGAAATGACAGCGGAATGCCAAATAAACTAAACACATGTATGACAACGGAATGCTAAATAAACTGAACACATGAATGACAATGGAATGCCAAATTAAATCAAATTGACGCACATCGCATTAAAGTGGTCATAGAAAATCATAAAGGGGGAGAAAACGCATAAATCATAGAAAATCATAGAAACATCAAAAAGGGGGCCTGCAGGTTCATAGAAGATGAGATACGATCTCTAGGTAGTTAACCCATTTGTTTGAGCCGGAGCTCCCCAGAAAACCCGGGTTGTGACCCCGGTAGAGGAAAACGTAGTTCATAGAAAATCAAAGAAGGTTGGATCGAAGTCCCATAGGTGAAATCCAAGAATAGTAAATCACACTCGGGCGATCGAGGACCACAAAAACATAAGTCACAAATTAAAAAGGAGGTATCGACAGATAGTGCGGAAACTATCTGACTGGAGTTCCCCTGATAGTGCGGAAACTATTACAGTGAACCACAGTCCCCCGGAGACATAGCCAGGAAGCTAAGTCCAAATCATAAAACGGACCACATCAATCCGGGTGAATAGAAATTACTCCGAGCTAGTCAATATAAGGAAATAGCGACATGTCCCATAACCACATGCTATTCTCGATTATTTATGAACCCATAGTTGGTTTCTATTCAAAACAGAGAAAATCACCACATATGTTCAAATGAACGAGTCCAAGAGTTATTCTCCGAAGTAAATATATAAGGGGTCATAGTCCTCGGTTTTACTAAGGTAAATAAACTAGATTTCTCGTTCGATCGATAGGATAAGGAATCGTATATTAATCAATAGAATCAGAACCGGGTTTAGAAACCGAATTTATTTTTAAAAGGATTTGAATTTAAATACTGATTAAACATTGGTTCGGTATCCATTGACCATATACAACCCTATTATCCATTGTGGTTTAATTAATTATAAAAACCGTCGCTGAAGCGAACAGAACACAAACATCATAGATCATAAATTCACATCTTATGGTTTCAAAACGATTTGAAAACCAAATGAGACAGCGTGACTATGACAATCCGAGCGAACTCAAGATTGTCGGGATACGCGCGGGGGAGTGTCGGGAAGGAGGTCTGAAGAACACGGAGGTGCGCGCCTCGATACGCGACCAAAACTGCAGAAGAGGGGGGCAACAGGCCTGGGCAACGCCCAGGTCTGTCACCGGTCGACCGCCCAAGGAGGGCCGGTCGACAGCCCCTGGGGGCCGGTCGACCGGTTCAAGACAGAGACTTGACCGGTCGACCCCCCCCAGGGCCTGTCGACCGGCCTCTGTTCCAGGGCAAATGCCCAGGCACAGCCCGGACCTGTCGACCGGCCCTAATTGGGCGGTCGACCGGTCAGTGCCTGGGCGCATGCCCAGGCACGGGTGATGGGGGATTCGACCCCCGTCGCGAGCTCTCGAGCTCCGACGTTTCTCTCCGGCCTTGTGACGACTGGTTCCGGTGCTTGTACACCTTCCATTGGAGCCAGAGACAAAAGTGATTCAATTCATTTGCACAAGAAGATTTTCAAACCCAATTTCTAAACCAAGCGAAGAAACGCGATATAAGCGAATCGTGAAGTCTTAGAACTTGCCGGGAGCGACAATAGTACTTCACAACACCACTTACTCGACTTACATCACGTGCAATGATCGTGTGATCAACATATATATACATAAGATTTCAATGGTTCGATTTATAAAGTCAAGTATGAACAAAATTCCAAACCAATACACAACAAGGCGATTCGAGCGACTCGTGAAGACTTAGATATTTACCGGGGGGCAATGGAGCTTCACAACATCACCGAATCAATTCATAACACTTGGATTAGCTCGTATAAACGATCATTTTCATAAATTTCAACTCAATGGAATATAAACACATGAAATCGGCTAAGTTATACTAACCTAACCAAATCAACAAGCAAATGCAACTCATATGAACACTAAATTACACTTGTACAAGCACGTAGGCTTGTGTCATAGATGTGAGTTCAGAAAGAACTCACCTTTAACTCATGAATGGCAAGAACAAGCTCCAATCAAGGAAGAACAAGCACAAATCCAAGTAAAGAACCTTTCTTTCTTCAATCACTCCTCTCTAATCACCTCATGAACACATATGAAGACTCATGGATGTTAGAACATCATAAAAATCCAAAATTGAGAGGAGAGAAAGGTAGAGAACGAGTAGAGAGAGCTTACCCCCGTTTTAGAATTGGATTTGCACTTGAATTGAGCTCTAGATTAGAAGCCCTAGCTTAGGAATTCTAATTTCCCATTCCCACTGTCCATTTTTGTTTTCTTTTAAGTGTTTGAAGTTATGAGGGAGAGAGTGGCTGATTTGGGGGGTTATATGAGAGCTAGGCTAGCTTAACCAAGCCCTAGCCCAAAGTGCCAATTTTCACGAACTCGGAACATATCGAACCTTATAGTTTTCGAACACCTAAACGATGTTTCGAACCCGACGGAAGTGGTTTCGAGTCCAAATTCTTTCGTGTGTGAAAAATGATATTTTGGCCATACATTCTAATGAGATCACTAACTAAAAAGGTATCGATGCTTATAGTCAAAAAGGTCGTAAACGATGATCCGGACTCAATGGAAGTGGTCCCGAATCCTAATTTTATCATTTTGAGTGACACCTCGGATACGACAATAGATTTAAATAAAATATTTAAATCCATTATCATGGAATGAGCGGGTTGTTACACTGATGTTGCCTTTCTTCGATCTAGGCAAACCGTCTATGAAATCCATAGAGACACTCTCCCACTTCCACTATGGAATCTCTAAAGGATGAAGTAAACCACCAGGCTTCTATTGCTCAACTTTAACAAGCTGGAAAATTAGACATTGAGAAACAAACTCCGCTACATCTTTCTTCATTCCAGCCCAAAAGGAAACCCTCTTCATATCTCTATCCATCTTATCACCGCCTGGATGAATAGTCATCTTAGAATGATGGGCTTCTTCTAGGACTATCTTTAACAAGCTCCCAATTCGGTGAACACAAAGCCTTCCATCTCGTCATAACCACCCTTTATCGTCTATGGAATATCTACTGAGGTGAATAGAAGTCTCCCCTTTACTGAGCCTTTCCAAGATGCCTGAAATCTGTGGATCATCTTGCTGTGAAGCTCCTATCTGATCTATAAGAGTAGGTCGTATATCTAACGATGCAAACAAACCAGGCAAAAACTCGGTGGAGGGTCTAAAGTCGAAAGTCGATATGAACTCCAAGCTTTTCCTCTCCACAAACAGAGGACTTAAGGGCATCCTCACCAACTCAGTGCGTCTTCCACCACATTACCCTTGCCAGGGGCATAAGCAATCTCGAAATCATAAGAAGCTAGGAAATACGTCCACCTTTGTTGCCTTAAATTAAGATCCTTTTGCAAGAATAAGTACTTGAGAGATTTATGATCGGTTTACAACTCGAACTTCTCTCCAAGCAAATAATGATGCCACATCTTAAGCGCGAATACTATGGAAGCTAGCTCTAAATCACGGGTAGGGTAATTCTTCTCATGAACCCTTAGTTGTCTACCTCCATAACATACTACCCTCCCCTCTTACATCAGAACAACACCAAGCCCTGTACCACATGCATCAGTGTATACTGCAAACACTTTATTCCCATCAGGCAAGGTCAAGTCTGGGGCTGTTGCCAGAGCCCTCTTCAATCGCTGGAAAGCAACATCACAATATATATCCCATGAAAACGCAAAATTCTTCTTCATCAGCCGGGTGAGCGGGGCTGATATCTTTGCGAAGTGCTTAATCAACTTCCTATAATAGCCTGCCAATCCAAGAAAACTTCTGATCTCTGTTGCATTCTTAGGAATTTTCCAATCTTAAACTGCAACCACCTTTGCAGGATCTACTATTATCCCATCTTTGGAGACCACATGCCCTATAAATCTCACATCATTTCTCCAAAAATGGCATTTGAAGAACTTTGCCTTAAGCTGATGCGCACAGAGAGTTTTCAAAACTTCTCTTAATTGTTGGGCATGCTCTTCCTCGCTCTTTGAGAAGATCAAGATATCATCAACAAAGACCACGACAAACTAATTTAGAAACTCCCGAAACACCCTACTGATCAGGTCAATAAAATAGGCAGGTGCATTCGTCAACCCAAAAGGCGTAACGAGCCATTCAAAGAAACCATCTGGATAACTAAAAATTGTTTTGTCTATACTGTCCTCGACCACTCTCAACTGATGAAACCCCATGGCCAAGTCTAACTGATAGAATACAGATGCACCAACAAGTTGGTCAAACAGATCATCTATCCTTGGGAGTGGGTGCATGTTCTTCTTTGTGAGTTTATTCAACTCCCTATAGTCCGCACATAAGCGAAGCGAACCATCCGCCTTAGTTGCGAATGCCACCGGAGCACACCATTCAGATGTGCTTCGCCTAATAAACCATTTCTCAAGTAGCTCCCCTACTTGTTGACTAAGCTCCCTCCTTTCCCTTGGAGCCATGTGGCGCACAGTCAATGCAACTGGCTTTGCGTTGTCCATCAAATATTTACGAAAATTGATCTCGCGCCTCGGAAGTAAGCCCCGAACCTCCTCAAAAACATCACAATACTCACGGACTACCGGTACAAATCGCAGATCATCGATAGATGCATCAAGTGACTCTAGGAAACTAAGCATGACATACACCTTTGAGTCACAAGAAATCTCGAGGGTCCTCCCATGGCAAGTCAAAAGTCTAACGACCCTCCTCTCACAATTCAGAATGGTACCATACATGGCTAGTCAATCCATCCCTAGAATCAAACCATAGCCCATAAAACCGAGTACATATGCGTCGCACTCAAACTCGATGCCTAACACAGATATTCTCAAACCCCGACAAATCATAGACAAATGAGCCGAACCACCAATGGGGTTTGAGACAACTATGGGATCCACTACCATACTAGTATTTAGGTGTAGAGACTCAACCACAAAATTAGATATAAATGAATGTGAAGCGCCAGAATCAAAAAGAGTTCTAATAGGATGATTGGAAAGAGAAATCAAACCTTCCACGGAAACTTTCCAACCTCTATCTGGAGCATCGGTCACGAGAGCATGCACCTGCCCTCTAGAAGCTCATGCCCTTTGACCTTGTCCATGTTTCTTCGAGCACTCCATAGCAAAGTGTCTGACCTTTCGACAATTGAAGCAAGTATTCTTCCTCCTTTTGTAGTCCTTTACCAAGTGACCTTCGCGGCCACAACTATGGCACTTCCTCTTATCCTTAGCATTGTCATTCTTTCTTCCCTTCTTCTTTTGTTATTGTAGTTGTTGTTGTCCTTTCTTGGTCCATACTTTCTAGTTTTGTGTTTCCTCGACCTTAACTTCCTTCTTGTCGCTTTTGTCTTCCTCATGCATCAAGGCCATATCAACGAGCCTTTCAAAAGTTGCTCCCATTGGAATATGGGACATAGCTAACCCATTAAGGGGTTCACTCAGTCCTTTAACAAACCGCAAAGCTTTCTTATGTGGAGTATCTACCAGTTCCAATCCAAACCTTGCTAGCTGGTTGAATTTGTTAACATATTCTTTAATAGTCATGCCTCCTTGCTTGAGTGCCAAGAACCTTTCCATTTGCATGCTTTCCTTAGCTTGAGAAAGAAACTTCATTTCGAACCTCTGTCTAAAATCATCCCAAGTTTCCACCGGACGTCCTGCTTGTGTTACTTCCCACCAGAACGAAACTTCATCTTTCAGTAGCCAGACGGCTACCTGAATCTTCCTACGATCGTCCACATCGAAAATTCCAAATAATTCCTTTGTCTCCTTGAGCCAATTCCTTGCCTCTACGAACGTCTCGGTTCCACGGAACGGCTTTCCTCCTATGGCACAAAAATCTTTGCAGATCTTAGAGAAGTTATCTACACGCAGAGGAGGAGGAGGAGGAACGACGGGTGCAGTTGGGGGAGGAACGTCAGCTTGACCACCGGCAGGCGCTGTGGCCTCTACATACCTACGAAACCAGCCTGGTATCGTAACGCCCTCAGGAATATTAGGTTCCCTCGACATGCTGAAAAGAAAAGGAAAGGGATTCAGACAAAGGATCGAAAGATATTACTTATGGCTTTGGGGAATATGTTTTTCAAAACAGACTTTTCTTTTTGAAAATGCTTTCTTTTAAAACCTTTTTGAAAATAATTTTCAAAAACTTTTATCTAATCTGGTAACCTTCAGCTCTAATACCAAGTGTGACACCCCACGTCCATCAATGTCACTCATTAAGAGAATGCATTAAGTTTCGTGAAGTGTTATAGGTAAACAAAAATAGAAACATTACACGACAGATATAAAATAGCAGCGGAATTAAAAACTTTATTAATCATAAAGCATCGTGGTTCAAAGAATCATATGTCTGAAAATACATAAACCCAATACATCATTAAAACTTCTGTCTTGCACTTAAAATATCAGAGTACAAATATAAAAGAAGCATATTTCCCCAAATAAAAACATAGCCATAGAAGATAAGAGCTCGAGCAATACATCTAAGCAGCTCCAAGCAAGATGAATGAAGAATCCTGGTCAAGCCTGAGTATTCCTTCCTTGAGAACCTGGGGGGGGGGGGGGGGAAGATAAAGAAGAGAAAACAAAATGGGTCAGACATGAAGTCTGGCGAGTCCAGTTACTTTTAGCAAATAAATAATTAAAAGTATCATGACAGGCATATAAAGTGGATAAGAAAGGTAACATCATAAAAGGTAAGTATGACAAGGTAAACAGGATAAACATGATAGAATGTATACGCTTCTCTAGTGATTCCTCTGCACCGATACTAGTATAACCAGAATGAGATGATCCCAACAACTGTAAGATGGTAGACTTAGGTGTACTTCCAGTGAAAGGTTTTCACCTCATACAATCAACAGGCAGCCCAACGTTCCGGAGTTACCCCTAGGGATAATAACGGGCTCCTAAACATACCGGAGTCTAAGTGTACCCTAATTGATTGGCTACCTACTCCGTAGATATCTTGTGTTGGCCCCACAGTAGGGTGTATCACTCCCTAAAGTGGCAACCCTTCATTTTTCGGATGTGCACAACCATATCTACTGATGTCACGGCGTATTATTTTCCCGAGCAAGCGGAGTCATGCACGCACATGACTCCGATGGAACACGCCGTCGGACACTGTCCCCACTTTTGGATCTCTTACAATCAACCCAGTAAGCGTGCCCCGACTCCGACCTAGTTCGGAGTACTCGTTTGGTACTTATATATGGGTTACTGACTGAAACGGATCCCACACACAAGATGATGCAAGCTCTCCCCTTTGTCTTGGATCCTCACTACTAGGTTTCCACAGGTTATGCCTACCTAATGGTGTCATAAAATTGCATAACCCCAATAGGTTAGGTTTGTAGACCTATATATAAATATTACCCACCCACCCCAGATTTACTTAACCCACCCACTGTTCAAACAAGTTTACTTAACCGCTATTCAAGTTCATGTTCATACAATCCCTATGGATTCAACTAGGTTAATTTGTCAACTTTATCGCCATATTCATTTATGGTTATAATGTATTAGACCTCCCACATTAAGCCTGCCACTTATGGATGCTGGATGTGCCGATCGGTTCCGGGCAGACTTCTTCCACAAGTCGGGCTTAACCTCGTGTCTTAGCACGTCTCGTGTTTGTGCACCTAGACCCCTCACATTAGATTCACCATTTCTGGTTACTGGATATGCCAGGCGGTTCCGGGCAGACTTCCACCATAAGTGTAATCTAACCTCGTGTCTAGGCACGGTTACAGTTTCTAATTACTGTAATCCTATGCATTTCCATTATTAACCAAATTTACCTATGTCGTTATAGGATTTCATGCCTCTTTTCCCAAATTGTGTTCATAATGAAACTTATGCCCTAAATTAATATTATTACACTTTATTCAAGTTATGACCAAATTCCCAATTATAAGTTATACCCCAATTCAACGTTTTCCCCTCGTTCCCAATCTAACGTATTCGCATATTTCAGTGGCATGCCTAGGCTCGAAGGTAGCCTGGCTATATAAAAATAAAAAGGGAAAAGATAGAGGGAATAGAACAGAGATGATCATACTAACATGATGGACATATAATGGGATAAACAGGCATAAAACATATAGTGGCATAATGATAAGGTAGGCATATAGGAACAGATCTAATGAACATATGATAATAGAACTGACTCTAACATAATAGGGACAGGCATGATGTGATCTAAACAATGATTTAGATGTCCAACTAACAACATAAATGATTTGGCCATAAACATAATAGAACAGGTATAAAGTGATCTAAACAGTAAATTAAATCCATAATCAATGGCAGTTATGATATGATAAATAGGTATAGGTTCAGATCTAGATCATAATCATGTCAGAATAACTAAGATAAACAGGTTATAACATATCTGATGTGATTCAAATGGTCATAGTCATAGATTGTCAAGTTTTACTTTTAAACATTTAAATTAAAAATAACATGGACTCACAGTGTTTGGATCTAGAAAAGTAGAGAAGGGATTGCTAGCGTTGAATCACAGATCTTTAAGCATGAATAACTTGATCGCAGAAGAAGAAAAGACTTGTTTTGGTGTGCAAAAATATGAGAAATGAGGCCATATTTATAGATGCCCCCAAAAACCTAATCTGCCTCATCTACCGTAGGGGGGTTGAACCCCCCCTCCTTGAGAGGTCGACCCATAGGTCGACACCCCCCTTGAGGGGTCGATCCAGGGGTCGACATCCCCCTTATGGGGTCAACACTCCTGAGCGGGAAATTTCCCGCTTCCCCAATTTCTGCACGATTTTAAATTTCTGGACTTAATATGTTTATATATATTCTTCTTGCGCATATACAAACTTCGAACTTTATTAACTTCTTCATACGTTGTTCGTTTTACGCAAATCAGGTGTCTATTTAACCAGAATTCTAAGATGAACGCAATGGCGTAGTCCATTTCCCTTAATTCTAAATATTAAATTAATTATTCTTTAATTTGTCATCTTTAGTGTTGTTAAAATTACGGGGTGTTACAATATTTATTGTTTTCAAGTTTAGCGGCATATTCCTTGTCATTTCCAACTCCATCTTTCCTACCAATTAGACTATATTTATTAAAATTACACAATAGCCCTAAAATTTCGAAACACGAATAGATTAAGAATTTAAAACCATATCTTCACAAATTATTTTCCAAAATCGTATTTCAAAACCGCTGAAATCCATTTTTATTTTCCAAATAGTTTTAAAAATAATTTTTCTCGAATACAAGGCTAAGAACTCAATTGAATATTTCAGCAAAGGTAGATTTGGAATTTCAACGAAGTAACAAACGGATACACCTCGTAGTTATATTTCCGAAATGGATACGACATACTAACGTGGGATTTTTTCCCGTTTTGGATTGAGTAATGGCCTTAACTGGAACTACCAACGAAAACCAAACCAGGACTCGCGACCATCTCGGTTGTAGTAAGATTTTTTTTCTAGTCTCCAAAATCGAATCAACGGGATCCACCATATGTCGTCCTCATGCTCTTCACAACGAGATCGCCAACGTACTGTGGGGTAAGTCAGAATTGGCTAGAAAACCAAGCTCAGCATATTCAACTCTCAGTCGTTCAAAGCCAATTTTATATGATTAGTCCCACAACTAATTTCATTGGCGAAATAAATTAAAGTCGAGTAAGAAAGACGAAGAAAAACAGAAAAGTAAGACGAATTACATTCTCTTACAGTTCCTAATTTAACTAATTCCTCTGATCGTTTAACCTAAGCTCTGATACCAAATATAACACCCCACACTTTTCTACGCCCAAATTTCGACAAAAATCGAATCTTAAACACGTTCAAGCATGTAGCGTGCATATCAGATACCTGCAATAAAGAAGCATGAGCATAATCATAGTACGATATGATAACTCACAGCGAAAACAAAATAGGATAACAAGTATTAACTCAAGTAACTACTTTTGACAAAGTAAGTCACTTTGTCAATACTGAGCATGAGAGAGAACGAGAATCGAAAGCCAAACTTAAACACCTGTGCGAACCCGACTTTCTCTAGAAAACCCGGAAGGTTGTAATGAGAAGGGGGTCAGAACAACAAGTTCTAGTGACTAAGAAAATTACAAAACAGTTTATAATACACAGTTGTATCCCGTTTGGTTCAACCCAAGATGTATGCCTAATCAGGTTAGTGATTTTAGCCCAACCTAGTAAATGTTTACGCGTGACTTTACTACCTTACCCAAAGTAGTATTCCCAAATTACATTTCTGAGATAGGACATTTACATACATTTTTGTGAAGCCTTTATACCAAAGCTTAACTGGTTAATTCTATTGAGAGTGGGTCCCTAATTATGAGGTTTCTATTTATATCATCGTTTATTATTCTTTATTATTTAACGCCCGACTATCAATGATAGATAGGGTGGATTCCCCCTGATCACTTAAGACCCTAGGCGGACGTATTGGTCATTTATTATCCCTCGATAATATAATCAGCGTTAACATAAACTAGAGGGCACTAGCTACGGGCAATATTAGTTAAGGCTTCCGTCATTCACGCATATACCCTTACCTCGCATAAGGTGAGAGAAGTTATTTTATCATTCGTTGTACCTTCTAGCTGACCTTATTAGATAACCTCCTTAGTCGCTTACTACTTTCCGTAGGATAGATGGCCATATCTGACCCTTTTAATTTCCAGGTTTGGGTAGGCCCCCACACACATGCCATTTAAGACCCTATACTGAAAAACCTATTCCTAGGTGGACTCTTTAACCCTAGTCACTTAGCCTTTTAGGACTCAGGAAGTGGACTATACGCGAAGATTATTAGTTCGTCCCCCATTTTCCTTTTAACACCTTTCCCTTTTTGGATAAAGTAGGCCACGTTATTAAGTCATTCCCGTTTAGTTCCTTTATACGAAAATTTTATATGTACACCATTTATTTGAATCACGGGTTTATATGGTTAATAATATCCTACATTATTAACCTACTAAATCCCACAATATTTTCTATTTTCATTACTATTAATAAGGAAGTTTATATTCCTTCTCCCCTAGGATATTTATTTAATACATTCCCTAATTTGGACTTAGTGTTTAACTGACAATCATAAATTCCTTTATCACATCCATTTCTTTTTATTTCCTTTTCATTGCCCTTATTAACTCTAACGGTCATATTTTCCTAAGGCAACTATTTATCGATCCCAAGTTATCTGTTTGTTGTACCCCAACAGGCAATTACTATTCTTATTCTTTTATATATCTGTTCATTTGTTTATTGGTTGTTATAAATATATATATGTATGTATGTATGTATGTATGTATGTATGTATATTTACGCATTAGGCCTCTCACATTAAGTTGACTGCCAGTGGATGCTGGATTTGCCGGTCGGTTCCAGGTAGACTTCTACCACAAGTGAACTTAACCTCATGTCGTAGTACATTTATTTTTATGCATTAGACCCTCCACATTAAGCTGACTACCTGTGGTTGCTGGATTTGCCGGTCGGTTCCGGGAAGGCTTACACCACAAGTTGAGCTTAATGTAACACCCCACCTTCGCCAGGGTGGCTCTCGCAAGCACTCTGACTTTGGAGGGGCGTTTGAATCAGGTAAACATGCATAATGATATATCAAGGCAGAACAAGAACATATGTATATATGTAAACAGAGTAAATAACATAGATAAAACAGCGGAAGATTTCAAACCATTTCAAAACCAGTCTGGTATAACATAATGTCAACTTTCCAAATAAACAAGTCTAGATAAAACAACATCAACTGAAAAACTGAAATACATAAGTACTAATCCCCAAAAGAAGTGATAGCCATAGCTAGCTTCATGTCAAACCGTACATGAGCTAAATCCCACAAGCAAGCGGTCAGAAATCCAGCTAAGCTCCAATATTCCCTCCCTGAGAACCTAGGGGGGGGGGGGGGGGGACGGAAGAAAAGAGGCAAAAGAAAACAGATCAGTCAAGAAGACTGAGTAAGCCCTACTACAATCAATGTAAACTGATAAAGTTAACTGGCATGAGCAGCAGGTATGATCATAAGGATACTAGCATGATGATTTACTAACAAGGTAGATAACGGTGTCATCGCATAATCAGGTTTAAGGTTTTGCACCACAGGTGTACTAGCAAACTAACATGACTGGAATAAACAAGTATTGATCCCTTGGCCCATGCTTTGGCCCAATAACATGAAATGACCCTAGTACAAGGTCCAACCAAACGGTCTAGTCGATCGGCTCCCTAAGCCTAACTCGTCACGTGTTGGTGTCAATACGGCCCAAACATAATTGTAGTCGAACTGTGCCGGGTCCACCCTTCGGGTGTATCAAGCCCTTAGGGTGCCAACCCCTGGACACCATAAACATGAGTGCACAGTCTCGATCTACTGGTACCTATGGGTGACTTCTCCAAATACGGACTACGTGCACGACCATAGTCCGTCCGGAACTACATCGGCGTACCACCCGGCCGTCGTTTATTGGGTCGCTTACCTCCAGCCTAGTAATCGTGCCCCCTCCCTAGCCTAGTCCCTAGGGCCTTAATGATACCAATTTTTGGGGATTACTGTGGAGTGGGCCCCCATTGCTAGGATTTTCTAGTGGGTTAAGTACGGTTTAACCCTCTTGCTAATCGTGGATTAACTTGGTTAAGTGTAACGATGAGTTCACGACTTAACCCCGATTAATCTACCAAGCCCAAATTGGTTAAGTATTAAGTGGACCATGACTTAACCCTAATCATGAGGCATTAATTTATTTAATGCGCCTTAACCTCTCACATTAGACCTTGTTGTGGTTACTAGTTAAGCCGGGCGGGTCCGGGTAGCTTTACACCACAACTTGGTCTAACCTCGGGTCTAAGGTACAACATGGCCAACTTCTCACATTGGGTCCTATTGTTTGTATCAACTAGTTAAGCCGGTCGGTTCCGGGTAGGTTTACGCTACAAACTCAACCCAACCTCGAGTTGGTCACACTTATCTTTTCTAAGTGTCATGTCCATCATGTTTCCAAAACATGTTACAAATTTTCAAGCAATTGGGTAGACCTAACTTAATAGGTAAATTCCCAATGGGTAGACCTAACTTAATAGGTAAATTCCCAAGCTTATGTTTTTATGTCTTTTAAGTTTACCCAAACCCAACGCAATCCCATCGCTTACATATCGCAATAGCGCATAAAGGATAGAAAGAGGGAACTTGGCATAATCATGACATAAAGGTATTGAAGCCACAAGTTTAACATGGTGGCATATGAATTGTACATGTGTTCATATCCTTGCATATTACATTTTTAGGCCTCAAAAGCATGCATAAAACCAAACTTAGCATATTGGTGATACATGGTGATGAATGGCATGTAGAGATGGCCATAAGTTCGCATTTAGCCTCACATGCAAGTTATCATAAGAGATATGATAACTTACATGTTGCCAAAATGCAACCTTTGGCATAAAGCTTGAAGCTTTATGTTCATAAACCCAAGATAAGCTTGCATAACATGATAGTATGAACAAAGTGTTCAACCCAAACTTGCATAACATAACTTGGCATACTTGCATATAAACTTGCATATCACAACATGATAAACTTGCATATAAACTTGCATATCACAACATGATAAACTTGCATATAAACTTGCATATCACAACATGATAAACTTGCATATAAACTTGCATATCATACATTTAACTTTAGAGTTTAAGTATGAAAGTAGAATAGGGCTTACAATGCTTAAGAAGTCACAAAAATATGACAAAGCCCTTATGAAATCAATCAAACCCAAAATGCAAGCTCTAACATAAAAACCCTTGAGCCAAAATGATCAAAACTCTTTCTTTATGATGCTAATATAAAAACTTGACTCGAATGCAAGCTAATGATGCTCATACAAGTTTGAAAACACTTGTATGCATGGAAAATCACTTAGAAATTTATTTAGGGATTTTATGAAGAGAGTGGAGGCCATGAGAGGATTGATTTTGCCATAGTTTAGTTGTAGGATAGATTAATGATGATTTAGGGCTAGGTTAGGGTCTTATTTATAGATTAGGCAAGTGTTTTAGGCCATAGGATTAAACCCTTGTTGCAATCTCAGCCCTTAAAACCGAATCTGGCCCCCAAGCTCAACACAATCTCAAAATGGTGCACCGGGCTAAACAGCCCGGCTAGACCAAGTCGACAGCCAAGTCGACAAGGCTGTCGACTTGGGTCCAACCAAGTCGACTCCCAAGTCGACAGGGCTGTCGACTTGGGTGCTCTGGCGGGAATTTTCCCGCCTGGCCCAAACTGGCCCAAATTTCCAATTTCAAACTTGAATTTGAAATCTGTTTTTACTTAGAAATTTTCTGAAAACTTCGTTGGGCCTTAATCGGGTCATACGGACTCCGATTTTCGAAAACTCGGACTCTATTTCGCGTATTTTTCCGAGACGAACGTAATGGCATAGCCCGTTTCCCTTGATTCAGATTTTGAATTAAATTCTGCCTCGATTTATGTTATAACAGATTATTGAAAATACGGGTTGTTACATTCTCCCCTCCTTAAAGGATTTCGTCCCCGAAATCTTCAAGTTAGGAAGAATGTATCCTACCATCCAACATCCATCTACTCAAAAAATCATCCACGAGCAATCATTGTCCTTACAAGATTCTAAATGTTGTATGAACATATGCAAAGGTGTGTGTATATGTACCTATCTAATGCAAATATCATCAATGCCGATTATGTTAGTGAAATGAATCCATATGTATGCAATTCCTAACATAGTGTATAACATCTATATGTGTGCACATAACATACATCCATATGCAACATCCATGTGATAGCACAAAAATTTTCATCCATGAATAAGCGTAAACACTCATGCATATGCAATATGAGGAGTGTGTGAGCCGATGTAGTGCCTAACGTGTATAATGCATCCACGAGTAACCACTTGCAAACACTTGCAACCACTTGCAACCATCAAGCATAACATGTTTCAAACACATGTTTCATCCAAAGGGTTTCTACCTAAGGTTCTCATGACAAGATTAACATGATAAACTAGATAAACATGGATAGCAAAGAGAAAGATATGCTAACAAAGAAAAGAGATTGAGAGTGTACCCTTAAAAAGGAATGGATAAAGCCCACGCATCTTCTCCTCGGTTTCCTAAGTTGTGTCTTCTTCGGCTTTACCCCATTGAACCTTCACCAACTTGACCTCTCGATTCCTTAGTTTCTTGGTCTCCGTCCCCAAGATACGAATCGGAGCTCTCCTCAAGGTAGCCTCTTTCTCCACTTCTACATCTTTTAGAACACTTGGCTCAACAACCTCTGTTGATTCATGTAAACACTTTCGGAGATGCGAGACATGAAAAACATCGTGTACTTCGGCAAGCTTCTTGGGCAACTTCACTCTATAAGCCATCTGCCCGATCCTCTCTATAATAGGGAATGGTCCAACAAACCTCGGTGCCAACTTCCCAACGGCTCCAAATCGGACCACATTCCGCAAAGGAGAAACCTTCACGAAAACCATATCCCCAACATCAAACTCCAAATCTGTTCTTCGCTTATCAGCATAGGATTTCTGTCGGTCTTGGGCCGCTTTCATCCGTCTCCGAATCAACTCGATCTTCTCGGATGTATCTCTGATCATATCAGGCCCAAGTATAAGCTCATCTGTAGTCTCCCACCAACTTGTAGGCGACTTGCACGGCCTCCCATATAAACTTCAAATGGTGCCATCCCTATGCTTGCCTGATAACTGTTATTATATGCAAACTCAACAAGAGGAAGATGGTCTTCCCAAGTACCACCAAAATCCAGAATACAAAGCCTCAACAGATCCTCGAGTACCCTATTCACCCTTTCGGTTTGACCGTCCGTCTGTGGGTGATAAGCAGTACTTAGATTCAATCTCGTGCCCATGGCTTCTTGCAAGCTATTCCAGAACTGACTTGTAAAGATTGGGTCACGGTCACTGACTATACTAGAAGGGACTCCATGTAGTCTCACAATCTCACGAAGATATACAGACGCTAGCCAAGATGCGGTCCTCTTGCTCTTCACCGGAATGAAATAAGCACTCTTCATAAGTCTATCCACAATAACCCAAATGCTCGTATTCCCTTTCCTTGACCTTGGTAGCCCATCGATAAAATCCATGGAAATACTCTCCCACTTCCAAAGTGGAACGTCTAGAGGATGCAATAGCCCACCGGGCTTCTTCGACTCGGCCTTAACTTGCTGGCAAATGATACATCTAGAGACGAACTCTGCCACATCCTTCTTCATCCCAGGCCAAAAGAAAATGCGCTTCATATCTTTATACATCTTATATCCGCCCGGATGTATAGTCAACTTAGAGCGATGCGCTTCCTCCAGAACTTTTCTTACTAAATCTTCTACCATTGGAACACATAACCTTTCGTCTCTCCTCAGCCAACCCTTGTCATCAATAGAATATCGAGCGAGATGACTAGACGTCTCTCCTCGAATCAGCTTATCCATAATCTCAACTATCTAAGGGTCTTCTCTCTGCGAAGCCCCAACTTGATCAAGAAGGGTAGGTCTGAGTTCCAGAGATGCTAAAGAACCGGTCGTCGACTCAACCGCCAAAGAGAAATCAAAGGTTGCCACATACTCTAAATTCTTCATCTCAACGAATAGAGGACTTAGGGTCAACCTTCTTCTACTCAATGCATCTGCTACCACATTCCCCTTGCCAGGGGTATAAGCTATCTCAAAATCATAGGATGCCAAGAATTCCATCCATCTTTGTTGCCTCAGATTCAGATCCTTCTGAGAAAAGAGATACTTCAATGACTTGTGATCGGTATAAAGCTCAAATCTTTCTCCTAGAAGATAATGGCTCCAAGCCTTGAGTGCATATACTATTGCTGCCAACTCTAAGTCATGAGTGGGATAATTCTTCTCATGCACTTTGAGTTGTCTACCGCCAAAGCATATCACCCTTCCTTCTTGCATAAGAACAGCTCCTAACCCCGTGCCACATGCATCGGTGTATACTGTAAATAACTTCCCTCCATCGGGCAAAGCTAGAACAGGTGCTGATGTAAGAGCTCTCTTGAGCTTCTGAAAAGCAAGCTCGCATTCTATACTCCAAGCAAAAACTAAATTCTTCTTCGTCAATTTAGTGAGAGGAGCGGAAATCTTCGCGAAGTCCTTGATGAACTTCCGGTAAAAGCCTGCAAGACCTAGAAAACTTCTCACTTCGGTTGCATTCCTTGGAGTCTTCCAATCCTGAACTGCAACTACCTTAGCGGGATCCACCACTAAGCCTTGCTTAGATACTATATACCCAAGGAATCTAACTTCCCTTCTCCAAAAGTGACACTTGGAGAACTTGGCCTTCAACTGATGCGCTCTAAGCGTATCCATCACCCCCATGAGATGCCTTGCGTGCTCTTCCTCATCCTTAGAGAAGATCAGAATATCATCTACGAAGACCACGACAAACTTGTTCAAGAACTCCCTGAACACCCTACTCATTAAGTCCACGAAATATGCGGGTGCATTAGTCAAGCCGAACGGCATGACAAGCCATTCGAAGAATCCATCTGGAGTCCTGAACGCAGTCTTGTCTATACTATCTTCAGCTACCCTGAGCTGATGGAATCCCGTAGCAAGATCAAGCTGAGAGAAAACAGAAGCACCGACAAGCTGGTCAAAGAGATCATCAATCCTCGGTAACGGGTGTCTGTTCTTCTTAGTCAGCTTATTCAACTCTCGATAGTCAACACAAAGCCGGAGAGAACCATCTGCCTTGGTAGCAAATACCACAGGCGCTCCCCATTCAGATATACTTTGTCTAATGAAGTTCTTCTCAAGCAACTCCTTCACTTGCTTACTTAGCTCCCGCCTTTTGCGCGGAGCCATGTGCCGAACGGGCAAAGAAACCGGCTTTGCATTATCCACCAGATAAATGCGGAAATCAATCTCTCGCTTAGGGGGCAACCCCCTAACTTCATCGAAAACATCCGGATACTCTCGAACCACTCTCACAGACTGAAGAGTTTCCATTGACGAGTCGAGTGATTCAAGATAGCCCAACATGACGGGACCTCTCGGATTACAAGAAATTTCTAGGGTGTTTCCGAGGCGAGTCACGAGCCTCACAACCCTATGCTCACAATCAAGAATGGCTCCATATCTGGACAGCCAATCCATGCCCAATATCAATCCGTATCCTCTGAAACCAAGAACATAAGCACTGTACAAGAACTCTACACTCAGTATAGAGATCCTCAAATCCCCACATATCATAGACAAATGGGCGGAACCCCCAATAGGATTTGAGACACAGACGGGATCATCTACCAAGCTAGTACTAAGGTGCAAACTATCAACAAGATCAGATGAGATAAAGCTATGCAATGCACCAGAATAAAACAAGGTACGAACTGGAAAATCAGAAATATATACAAGGCTCTCAACAGAAATACTACCTCGATCGGGAACTGGAGCGGTATTGAGAGCATGAACTTGCCCTCCTGAAGGTCCAGCACGCTGAGTCTGACCCTGGCCTTGCCCTTGCTTCTTCGGGCAATCCTTACTGAAATGTCCAGTCTTACCGCAGAAAAAGCATTCACCATTCTTCTTTTTCCTCTTCTTACAATCCTTAATAAGATGCCCAACTGAACCGCAATAATGGCACTTTTCCTTGTTGTTCTTGCCCTTGTTGTTGTTCCCCTTGTTGCCTTGACTCTTGTTCTTGTTCTGATTGCCTTGACTGCTTTGACCACTTGGATTACCCTGATTTCCTTTTCCCTGGGAATCAGTCCTCTCGGCTTGAGTATCATTCATCTTGGTTTCTTTCTTGACATCTCCCTGAAGTAACGCCATATCAACCAAACTCTCAAACGTGGCCCCATGGGGAATATGTGACATAGCCAAGCCCTGTAACGGCTCATTCAATCCTCTAGCAAAACGAAGAGCCTTCTTATGGGGAGTATTCACCATATCCAAGCCAAAACGAGCTAACTGATTGAACTTGTTCACATATTCTTTGACAGACATATCTCCTTGTTTCAAAGTTATGAACCTCTCCATTTGCAGATTCTCCTCGGCAGAAGATAGAAACTTAAGCATGAACCTTGCCCTGACATCGGCCCAAGTCTCAACAGGCCTAGTACCATTGGTGACTTCCCACCAATAAGCGGCTTCATCCTTCATAAGCCAAACCGCCAACAAGATCTTCCTCTGATCGTCTATCCCAAAGATAGCAAATAAATCCTCGGTCTCTTTCAACCAATTTCTGGCCTCTACAAAAGTCTCAGTGCCTTGAAAGTTCTTGCCACCCATTGCTTTGAAATCTTTGCAAGTCTTTGCGAAGTCAGCTTGAGGATGCTGAGGGGGAGGAGGAAGAGGAACCTCAGCGATAGGAGGAGGAGGAACATTGACTACCGGAGGAGGAGGAACATTAACTACTGGAGGGGGAGGAGGAGGAACATCTGCGGGGCCGGCCTCGGTCGCCCTAGCCTCCAAAAGTCTCCTATACCAAACAGGTACGTGTACTCCCTCCGGAATAGCAAAGTTATCGGCCATACTGAAAACGAAGAAAAAGACAGATTCAGAATGGAGAAAAAACGAAGGAATTTTGCTAATGGCTTTTTGGGAAATAGCCTTTAAAATAAACTAGACTTTTCTTTGGAAAATACTTTATACTTGGTTTTGAAAATAGTTTTCCAAAAGTTTTCTAAAAACCTTTTTGTTCCTTCTCGTAAACCATATGCTCTGATACCAAATGTAACACCCCACCTTCGCCAGGGTGGCTCTCGCAAGCACTCTGACTTTGGAGGGGCGTTTGAATCAGGTAAACATGCATAATGATATATCAAGGCAGAACAAGAACATATGTATATATGTAAACAGAGTAAATAACATAGATAAAACAGCGGAAGTTTTCAAACCATTTCAAAACCAGTCTGGTACAACATAATGTCAACTTTCCAAATAAACAAGTCTAGATAAAACAACATCAACTGAAAAACTGAAATACATAAGTACTAATCCCCAAAAGAAGTGATAGCCATAACTAGCTTCATGTCAAACCGTACATGAGCTAAATCCCACAAGCAAGCGGTCAGAAATCCAGCTAAGCTCCAATATTCCCTCCCTGAGAACCTGGGGGGGGGGGGGAACGGAAGAAAAAAGGCGAAAGAAAACAGGTCAGTCAAAAAGACTGAGTAAGCCCTACTACAATCAATGTAAACTGATAAAGTTAACTGGCATGAGCAGCAGGTATGATCATAAGGATACTAGCATGATGATTTACTAACAAGGTAGATAACGGTGTCATCGCATAATCAGGTTTAAGGTTTTGCACCACAGGTGTACTAGCAAACTAACATGACTGGAATAAACAAGTATTGATCCCTTGGCCCATGCTTTGGCCCAATAACATGAAATGACCCTAGTACAAGGTCCAACCAAACGGTCTAGTCGATCGGCTCCCTAAGCCTAACTCGTCACGTGTTGGTGTCAATACGGCCCAAACATAATTGTAGTCGAACTGTGCCGGGTCCACCCTTCGGGTGTATCAAGCCCTTAGGGTGCCAACCCCTGAACACCATAAACATGAGTGCACAGTCTCAATCTACTGGTACCCATGGGTGACTTCTCCAAATACGGACTACGTGCACGACCATAGTCCGTCCGGAACTACATCGGCGTACCACCCGGCCGTCGTTTATTGGGTCGCTTACCTCCAGCCCAGTAATCGTGCCCCCTCCCTAGCCTAGTCCCTAGGGCCTTAATGATACCAATTTTTGGGGATTACTACGGAGTGGGCCCCAATTGCTAGGATTTTCTAGTGGGTTAAGTACGGTTTAACCCTCTTGCTAATCATGGATTAACTTGGTTAAGTGTAACGATGAGTTCACGACTTAACCCCGATTAATCTACCAAGCCCAAATTGGTTAAGTATTAAGTGGACCATGACTTAACCCTAATCATGAGGCATTAATTTATTTAATGCGCCTTAACCTCTCACATTAGACCTTGTTGTGGTTACTAGTTAAGCCGGGCGGGTCCGGGTAGCTTTACACCACAACTTGGTCTAACCTCGGGTCCAAGGTATAACATGGCCAACTTCTCACATTGGGTCCTATTGTTTGTAGCAACTAGTTAAGCCGGTCGGTTCCGGGTAGGTTTACGCTACAAACTCAACCCAACCTCGAGTTGGTCACACTTATATTTTCTAAGTGTCATGTCCATCATGTTTCCAAAACATGTTACAAATTTTCAAGCAATTGGGTAGACCTAACTTAATAGGTAAATTCCCAATGGGTAGACCTAACTTAATAGGTAAATTCCCAAGCTTATGTTTTTATGTCTTTTAAGTTTACCCAAACCCAACGCAATCCCATCGCTTACATATCGCAATAGCGCATAAAGGATAGAAAGAGGGAACTTGGCATAATCATGACATAAAGGTATTGAAGCCACAAGTTTAACATGGTGGCATATGAAATGTACATGTGTTCATATCCTTGCATATTACATTTTTAGGCCTCAAAAGCATGCATAAAACCAAACTTAGCATATTGGTGATACATGGTGATGAATGGAATGTAGAGATGGCCATAAGTTCGCATTTAGCCTCACGTGCAAGTTATCATAAGAGATATGATAACTTACATGTTGCCAAAATGCAACCTTTGGCATAAAGCTTGAAGCTTTATGTTCATAAACCCAAGATAAGCTTGCATAACATGATAGTATGAACAAAGTGTTCAACCCAAACTTGCATAACATAACTTGGCATACTTGCATATAAACTTGCATATCACAATATGATAAACTTGCATATAAACTTGTATATCACAACATGATAAACTTGCATATCACAACATGATAAACTTGCATATAAACTTGCATATTACAACATGATAAACTTGCATATAAATTGCATATCATACATTTAACTTTAGAGTTTAAGTATGAAAGTAGAATAGGGCTTACAATGCTTAAGAAGTCACAAAAATATGACAAAGCCCTTATGAAATCAATCAAACCCAAAATCCAAGCTCTAACATAAAAACCCTTGAGCCAAAATGATCAAAACTCTTTCTTTATGATGCTAATATAAAAACTTGACTCGAATGCAAGCTAATGATGCTCATACAAGTTTGAAAACACTTGTATGCATGGAAAATCACTTAGAAATTTATTTAGGAATTTTATGAAGAGAGTGGAGGCCATGAGAGGATTGATTTTGCCATAGTTTAGTTGTAGGATAGATTAATGATGATTTAGGGCTAGGTTAGGGTCTTATTTATAGATTAGGCAAGTGTTTTAGGCCACAGGATTAAACCCTAGTTGCAATCTCAGCCCTTAAAACCGAATCTGGCCCCCAAGCTCAACACAATCTCAAAATGGTGCACCAGGCTAAACAGCCCGGCTGGACCAAGTCGACAGCCAAGTCGACAGGGCTGTCGACTTGGGTCCAACCAAGTCGACTCCCAAGTCGACAGGGCTGTCGACTTGGGTGCTCTGGCGGGAATTTTCCCGCCTGGCCCAAACTGGCCCAAATTTCCAATTTCAAACTTGAATTTGAAATCTGTTTTTACTTAGAAATTTTCTGAAAACTTCGTTGGGCCTTAATCGGGTCATACGGACTCCGATTTTCGAAAACTCGGACTCTATTTCGCGGATTTTTCCGAGACGAACGCAATGGCATAGCCCGTTTCCCTTGATTCAGATTTTTGAATTAAATTCTGCCTCGATTTATGTTATAACAGGTTATTGAAAGTACGGGTTGTTACACTTAACCTCGTATCTAAATCCGGTTATAATTCAGTTTTCCTAATGGGGGTCCACAACATTTATCCTAATTGATTTTAGGAATTGTAACCATTTTCCCCATCACATTCATTTTTCCCAAATCAATACTAGTTACAATTGTTATTTATTAATTTGCAGTCTTACTTATAACAGTTAACAACATTGATTGCTATAAGTGGTCACCACAAATATATTAATTCAAAATGGATTATATTTACTTATAATTCCATAATTGAACCTTATCCAAACATTCAACATTGGTCACAATTGTTAATTATTTATTTATGCCCTCTTTTATAGCAACTAATTACACTAATTGCTAAAACGGTCACCATAAATATATTCATTAAGTATGGAGTATAATTTACATTTATGATTCCATAAATGAATACCATTCAACATTTCAAACCATCAAACATTTAATATAGTTCATATTTTACCATTTTACGCTGATTCAGACGAATAATATGTATATATTTATTTCTATGTTTGTGTGCGGTCAACGTAGTCATTATTATTTTTATTCTTAAATTTAAATTAATGATTTGGTTTAATCAATTAACCAAATAATTCCTTTTTATATTCAATCTTGAAAAAAGTTTCAAGTCTCACAAGGACTGTTAGTCATAATCATTGTAAATAATGCATATTTTGTGGAATTGACATATTTTCAAATCATAAGAAATATATGTAATGTATTTTTATTTTGGAATAGTCGATGCAAATTACATACAAAAAAATGTATTTATTTTTATATGTACTTTTGCACCATTTTTCCCTATTTAATTCTTTTTGTCACACTTCTTGTGATTCTAAAATAATGCCTCTTTATTTAAAAATGAGGAAAACAACATAATTTACAATGCTTAAGCCAAAAACCCAATAATACTGAATGTAAACAAGGAATATTTCTTTTATTCTTACGATCACATACTACACAAATTCATCTTTTTACCCAAATTTACATATTTCATATTTCGGCACTGAACTAAAGATCTAGAACATAACTGCAACAAATTTATGTTTAATGGGATTGATTTCCAGATCCACAGTGCTATGTAACATGTACAACATATTTCGTATTTCATGAATTAACTGTAAAAATATGTAGGAGAAATATATAAATATCCTACAATTTATGTTACACATAACCACAACCTGTCGTTTACCAATTTTAAACATATTCCTAATCAGATCTGATGGTTATCACAATTTACAATTATTTAAATAACAGATCTGATAGGTATAAAACATAGGTTGAATTCAAACGAAATAGATAATCTATTATAATTGTATTAGTAAATTTCCCACTCACCTTATAGCCTCCTGTTGATACCGAAAATTGGTATAACAACCAAAATGGAATTTCTAAACACGTTACCTAATCGGAGGCGAGATGCTTAGAAAGCACGTCACCTTTTCAGAGGCGGGGCGTTAGAAAACTATTAGAGTTGTGTGAGGCCATATCTAACATTCAAAAGCATCAAAATACCAAAATAAAGAAAGAAGACAAGAATTTTATAGTGGTTCGACTCTTAATCGAGTCTACGTCCACTTTAAAGATTGGATTTCATTAGTAGCCACAAAATTACAATATTTGCTCCATTATGCATTCATATGAGCTTCTTTAACATGCATTTATCTCTACATCCGATTGAAAGAATGGATGAAAACTTGACGTATTTTATGCTAATCCCTCCATGAAAGCTATAGATGAAAGCTCCTTAGATGATCAAGAAGAGATGAAGAAGTGCATAGAATGCTTATGCTCGTTCCTCCATGAAAGCTATGCTCCACATGCTCCAAAGCTCCATAGATTTGATAGAGAAGAGATGGAGAAATGCTTGGAGAAATCCCGAAAGCAATTGGACAGCACCTCCTCGTTCCTCCAGAAAAAGTCCCCCATAATGATGGAGGTAGGGTCCTATTTATAGGCGGAGAAATGGCTGAAATCTTGTATGTAGGGGTCTGGTCGGTTTTTTCGGTATTTACGAAAATGCCACTGCCAGTTGTCACTAGTTGTTTCCAGCTGTCACGCCATCATAGGTCGTTTCTAGCGCTTTGACCGACCAGGAAGCTAGAATGCGGAGCGGACTGACCAGGAGGCTAGAATGCGGAGCGGACCGACCAGGAGTCCAGAATATGGAGCGGACCGACCAGGAGTCCAGAATGTGGAGCGGACCGACCAGGAGGCCAGGATGTTGAGCGGACCAGAAAGCCTTGAAGCTTGTTGGCGCGATCAAGAGATAGTAAACGACCGGATATCTTGTATATTTGGAGCGACCAGAGATCTTCTGCACTCTGGTGCGACCAGGAACTCTTCAGTATCTTGGATCGACCAAATCTCTTTAGTAGTCTGGAGCGACCAGGAGCCTTTGGCTTCTGGAGCGACCAGCGCTAGAGAGGCCAACTTTCTTTATATATTCTGATGCGACCAAGAATCTTCTGTACTTTTGGGATGATCAAGAGCTTTGGTATGTTTAGAGCGACCAACTATCTTGAATATTGGGAGCGATCGGTAATCATTGGCCTCCGGAACGACCAGAAGCTTTTAGTTCTTTGGCACGATCGAAACAACTTCGTGTTCGAAGCGATCTGAAAGCGACCAGCTTTGGGACGACCAGGACTCTTGTGCTACGACCGCCCCCCTTTTATCAATGACAGAACCGACCCCTTCTTCAAAATGCTTAAAACCGACCCATATTCATTTGGATCGATCAGATGGATAACATTTTGCCCCTCGAAGTTTCATAGTTTCTATAAAAACTGTGGGCTTCGAAACATTAGTGGATCGATCTGCTTTAATTAAGGGTCGGTCTTGGATGCAATTCTCATGGGTCGGTTCTGGAATTGGCTTGAGGGGTCGGTTTCTGATAAAGAGGCCGATCGTCCTGCCTATATAAATCTCTTTTGACCCTTGGTGTTCCTCATTTTCTCGATCCCGAAATTTTTTCTCTTTAATGGCGGCGCTTCTTTGAAGAAGAATCCTTCGATCTTCATTTCGTTTCTACCGGTTTGAATCAAGACTTCAATCCATCTTTAAATTTCTGCAAATACTTCAAATCGCGATCGTTCAACTCTGCATATCGCTGGAGTTTGGAAATTCGATCGAAGCCTTTTCAACTTGTTACTCTGATCTCAGGTGTATGCTCTTACTTTTTTGTTTATTCATGTAGGACCAACATTGTCTTCTGGATTTAGCTAAATTCTTGGGTTTGGATTGTATTTGGATCGGTTTTAGGTGCAGTATGTGATTAAACCCTGCGAATTCGAACCGGTCTTGGATATACAATTGCAACCTATAATTGAATTTGCGAACTTGAATCACTGCGTGTATTGAAATGTTTACTATTAATGTAGCATTCGATCTGAATTGGCAAGTGATGATTTTGAAATGAGAATACTCTTGTTTTTCTTTGCTGTGATATTGATCATGATATGCTTGTGTATATGTCTAAATGATTCGAACATGTATAATTTTTACTCGAATCGCTATGTATTTTCAACAACAAATCATGCGTATTTTCCTTTATGCAAACAACTTGGTCGTTTTTAGACCAACTGGGTGATCGGTTCTAGACGAGCAGCCCTCTTTTTGGCCGACCAGGATAGTTTGTCTTGAATCAACTTTATCTGACAGGACCGACCCAGGTGGATTTTAACCTCGACCGTCCAGGTTGAAACTGATTTCGAATTATCTTTATAATGACCAGCCTTAGGATGTTTTTACCGATCCAGAAGAGGCTAATTTTACGAGATAAGGTTTTGACTGGCTTGGAACGACCAGGTACTCTTTCAGTCTTGAGCGACCGGGGCTCGACTGGCTTGGAGCGACCAGGTACTCTATCAGCTTTGAGTGACCGGAGCTTGACTGGCTTGGAGCGATCAGACGTTTTGCCAGTTTTGAGCGACCGGGGCCTGGCTGTTTTTAGAGCGACCAGGCGCTTTTCCGATTTTGAGCAACCAGGTCTTGACCAGTTTCTGAGCGATCAAGGATTTCTAGCTTTGTTTTGCCTTGAGGGGATTTTCCCGACCAAGTAATAGTTGGCCTGTTGTGATTAAGGCTTTTGTAGTTTAGATGCCATTTTTAGGACGACCAAGTGTTTTAACCAGCCAACGCCGACCTTGTTTTTGAGCTCTATTAATATTCCTGTAGTTTTGTTTTTTCAACATACTTGTTTGTGTAGAAATGACAACCAGACGAAAATCTCGCCATTCCGATGACTACCAGCTCCAACTCGAGTTGCTGGATGAAGATGATCGAGAGGCCTT
Source organism: Allium sativum (assembly GCA_030737875.1). Lineage (NCBI taxonomy): Eukaryota > Viridiplantae > Streptophyta > Magnoliopsida > Asparagales > Amaryllidaceae > Allium > Allium sativum. Next base: position 777,299,055 of record CM060918.1, on the reverse strand, counting down.
AACTGAAGGCAGAAATTCTCTTGGGATCCATCGGGGGGAATCATCCGGGGTTAAGTCTTCAGGTACATTTATTGAGGATACTTTCACCAAATTAACTGATGGTGCCATAATCTCAAGCCCTGTATTCCATGCAGATGTTGCAATTCCTCCCTCTGCAGCTGGAGGAAACAGTGATTTGGAGGAAACAATAAACCTTGATGATTATGAAATCAGCACACATCCTCCTGCTCCAGGTAGAGATGATATGGATGAAGTGGTACTAGATTTAGATTACTTTTTTGCTTCTTTGGAGTATTCTAGGCTCATGAGTTGCTATAATTATGCAACGAATTTGCTTTCACCATCACCTCCTACTGGCGGGTATACTGCTATGGTGATGGATGCCGTTGAAACTGACTTGCCTTTATTCAATACAGGCTTACTTGCTGGTGCTTCCAAAGGACTAACATTCTCCCAACCAGGTTCGCAGGAGGAGAGAATTGATGCCATTGAAACCATTGACCGAGATATCAGTAAGCTCCATGAGGAAGAAGAGCATGATTCTGAGGCAACTATTGATAACATCATTGTTGATTCAGGTACGGAGGAAGCTTCTCCTTCTAAGCGGAAACATCATAAGCGTGCTGTCAAGAAGAAGAAGACCGTTGATTCGCCAACTCTTAGGGGTCCTTCATTGAGATCTGGAGACCCAAAGAAATAGTGGCTTGGATTCTTGCTTTGCATTTATCAATCTTTCATTCAGGCCGGATGTATATGCGGGTGCCGGCCCTCGCTTATGACTTGAACCATTTGTACTTAATAATGTTGTGACTTGATTCTGTGTTTGAATGTGGTGTGGTGGTGCTTTGTGTTTCTGCATTCTAAACCTTGTCCTTACTTTCTTCTGCATATTCTGGGTTATACATCATGCTCGCACACCACACTTTGCCTATTTTGCTCATTTATGAATTTCCCACTTATAAACGGTTGAAATGATCTTTTGGTATGTCAGAAATCAAGCAGCTGCTTTTTTCTTTGTGTCGTGATATGTGATATGCCCCCGTACCAATGAATTGTTTCAACCTTTATATATTGGAGGTGGATATTTGGATGCTTTTGGGCTGTATTTTGAAAAGTATTTGGTATTGCATTGCGACATTTGGAGGCTTTTCTTGTCAAAGACTCAGTAATATCGTAGTCAAGTTTTATCTGACTTTGATTTATCGACTGTGCACCCATGGAGAAGACTCAGTTTATTATTCGACTGAGAATCCTCGGAGAGGGTTTGGGTTTAAGAAACTCGGTTATAACACGATCAGATTTCGTCTGACTTTGGGTTATCTGACCGAGCACCCCTGGAGAAGACTCAGTTTATTATTCGACTGAGAATCCTCGGAGAGGGTTTGGGTTAAGAAACGCGGTTATAACACGATCAGATTTCATCTGACTTTGGGTTATCTGACCGAGCACCCCTGGAGAAGACTCAATTTATTATTCGACTGAGAATCCTCGGAGAGGGTTTGGGTTAAGAAACTCAGTTATAACGCGATCAGATTTTGTCTGACTTTGGGTTATTTGACCGAGCACCCCTGGAGAAGACTCAGTTTATTATTCGACTGAGAATCCTCGGAGAGGGTTTGGGTTAAGAAACTCGGTTATAACGCGATCAGATTTTGTCTGACTTTGGGTTATTTGACCGAGCACCCCTGGAGAAGACTCAGTTTATTATTCGACTGAGAATCCTCGGAGAGGGTTTGGGTTAAGAAACTCGGTTATAACGCGATCAGATCTCGTCTGACTTTGGGTTATCTGACCGAGCACCCCTGGAGAAGACTCAGTTTATTATTCGACTGAGAATCCTCGGAGAGGGTTTGGGTTAAGAAACTCGGTTATAACGCGATCAGATTTTGTCTGACTTTGGGTTATTTGACCGAGCACCCCTGGAGAAGACTCAGTTTATTATTCGACTGAGAATCCTCGGAGAGGGTTTGGGTTAAGAAACGCGGTTATAACACGATCAGATTTCATCTGACTTTGGGTTATCTGACCGAGCACCCCTGGAGAAGACTCAATTTATTATTCGACTGAGAATCCTCGGAGAGGGTTTGGGTTAAGAAACTCAGTTATAACGCGATCAGATTTTGTCTGACTTTGGGTTATTTGACCGAGCACCCCTGGAGAAGACTCAGTTTATTATTCGACTGAGAATCCTCGGAGAGGGTTTGGGTTAAGAAACTCGGTTATAACGCGATCAGATTTTGTCTGACTTTGGGTTATTTGACCGAGCACCCCTGGAGAAGACTCAGTTTATTATTCGACTGAGAATCCTCGGAGAGGGTTTGGGTTAAGAAACTCGGTTATAACGCGATCAGATCTCGTCTGACTTTGGGTTATCTGACCGAGCACCCCTGGAGAAGACTCAGTTTATTATTCGACTGAGAATCCTCGGAGAGGGTTTGGGTTAAGAAACTCGGTTATAACGCGATCAGATTTTGTCTGACTTTGGGTTATTTGACCGAGCACCCCTGGAGAAGACTCAGTTTATTATTCAACTGAGAATCCTCGGAGAGGGTTTGGGTTAAGAAACTCGGTTATAACGCGATCAGATTTTGTCTGACTTTGGGTTATTTGACCAAGCACCCCTGGAGAAGACTCAGTTTATTATTCGACTGAGAATCCTCGGAGAGGGTTTGGGTTAAGAAACTCGGTTATAACGCGATCAGATTTTGTCTGACTTTGGGTTATTTGACCGAGCACCCCTGGAGAAGACTCAGTTTATTATTCGACTGAGAATCCTCGGAGAGGGTTTGGGTTAAGATTGCGCCTGCTTTTGGACCATATTTCTTTAGTAAAGCTATGGTGAGTTTTATGCCGGAAAACAGGATGACGGAGGTATTGCGTCCTGTAACCATAGCTGTGCATCTTTTGGATATATGATCAAAGGCATGCGAATATGAAGCTTTGACAGAGTCAGAAGTGCTGCTGGATTTATATTCATGTAATTTCATACAAAGTATTTGCTATATTCATAGAAAAATACAAAAGTACATGAGTGAGAAAATCATTTGAGATAGCAACGAAGGTGATTACTGTTCTAGGCCCTTGGGGATTCTACTCCATGTGTAGCTTCGAGTTTAAAGATACTGTTCAGAAGATTTTGATTGACAATAGGCGGTCCTTCCCAATTTGGGCCAAAGACTCCTGTATGTCGTTATATGCTCTTGCGCGGGGGAGGTCTTTAATTGCTATAGAGGAGTTTCATGGATGCAGAGAGGAGTCTCCGTATCCTTCTGAATTTCGTATTTTCGGGCTTCAATCAGTTCTGCCATATAGCATTCTCTTGATTCCTGAGGATCCCCTTTGATAACTCCCACCCCATTTGCGGTCGGGAACTTCATCATCAAGCACCAAGGAGCAAGAGCAATCCTAAAGTTGGCAAGTGCCGACCTTCCCAAGAATGCATTATACCCTGAAGGTGAGTCTATTATAACGAAAGATTGTATCATGGAGACTTGCCTCTTTCCCTCTCCTAGCTCTAGAAGGAGATCAATCACGCCGATTGGCTGAGTTGGCATACCAGCGAACCCGTGTATTTTGTCTTTGCTAGCTCGCACATTATCCATGGATAAACCCATTTTAGAGAAAGTACTGTAAAACAGAACGTTCACGGATGCTCCGTTATCAATTAAGACCATCTTTACTATTGCTGGACCCAAGCCAATAGTGATTACCATCGGGTCAACAGTTGGAACCAACATTCCATTGGAATCCCGATTCCGGAAGATAACATCTTCACAGAATGTTTTAGGCATTTTTCGACGAAGAGAATTATCGCAAACCTCAAAACCGTCTCCTTTTAGAATGCTTCTTGGTTCACTAGTATACCTGATCATATCCTTCCAAGCGTCCCCTGTAGGATGAGGACCACCACTAATCGTATTGATTATTGGTCGGGAATCACTTGCAGGTGTTCTTCCATCTTGAGTCGGACGAATCTGCTGCCCCTGAGTAGGCTCGACATCTGATGAACGCTTTACATACTCCTGGAGACGATTTTGCCTTATCAATTCTTCAATCAAGTTTTTCAGGTGTCGACATTCATTAGTGTCGTGTCCCGGTCGATTGTGAAATCGACAGAACCTCCCTGAGTTTGCAGCTTCTTCGGACACCTTTACTGGCTTTGGGCTCGGATAGCCCTGTGCATCCTTCGTTGCCATATATATATGCTCGATTGTATCATTCAACGGAGTAAAATCCGTTGGCTTGAAGAAACGTCGTTTCTTGGAGTCCTTATCATTTCTAGCATCATTACTGCTTCCTCTCTTTTGACCTTCCCCAAAATTTTCTTGACTATTCTTTTTGGGAGCTTCCTTCCTTTCCGGGACCACCTTGGTTTTGACATTGCCAACGGAATAGATAGGATCATCTTCAAGACACATGTATTCCTCGGCTTTATCATAAAATTTCTCTAGCGTCTCAGGTTTCTTTCTTTTTAGCCACCTTCCGAACTCAGACAGCTTATCAATGCCCCCCTTTAAGGCCATTAGAATTAGCCTTGGCTCTTGGGTCCCTACTTCTGCAGCAGCAGCATTAAAACGATTCAAGAAAGACCTTATCGTTTCACCAGGAGCTTGTTCTAGTTCGTTGAGGGACATGATATCTCTGACCTTTGTTGTTTGGAGGCGGAACTGGTCTCGGAAGCATCTTGCCAATGTGCAAAGTCATCAATAGATCGGGGAGGCAACCTTGTGAACCATAATGACGCAACCCCTTCCAAATACACCGGGAAGTACAAGCACTTAAGTTCGTCAGTTGCTTGTGCCCCATCCATGTGCTGATCGTATCGAAACAAGAACACATTGGGGTCGCCTGTCCCGTTATAAGCTTGGATTGAAGGAGGTTTGAATTTGCGTGGGAAAGTTGTCTTTTTAATCCTTTCAGTGAGGGGGGTTTTGGACAGTGCGAATTCCCATTCAGCCTCACTATCGTTTCGAGATTGGCTTTCCTTCATAAGCTGTTGGACCATTTTCTTGAGGCGTTCCTTCTCAGGTAGGCTATCTGCGGGGCGGACACCTTTGTCTTGACCGGAGGCTTGCTTGAGCAAACCATCGCGGTTGCGACTTAGGGGCCCTGGCCTTTCTTGGTTGGAAAGTGCCCCTTTGGCAGAATTGGCCGCTTGATGAGAAGTAATCTCTGCAGTGCGGTTCCGATCAGCTTGCTTTGAAGTCTCATGCTTTCCTTTATCAGGATCAGAGATTTCTTGAAAAGATTTTTCCCGATTTGGACTGGAAGAAGAAGAACCAGCATCCTCTGCACGAATGGGCTTAGAGGCCACCTTTGCCGTAGCGGCCTGAAGAGCAAAGAGAGAATCAAGTTTTGTCAACATGGCTTTGTTAGCTATCTCTAGCTGTTGCGTCAATCCAGCGACAGCCTGATCAAGCTCGCCTCTTGTGACATTCACACCTCCATTAGATGTCTCTCCCACTTCAAATCGGTTAGCCATGGGGGTCTCAACCCGATTTTCTCCGTTAGAGATTCTAATTCTAGCTTCCTTATTTGCTTTTGGTGGCATTATTTCAGAAAGCAATTTGAACTTTGCAGAAAATCCGTCAGAAGGTCCAAATCGCAAGCTGGAGCGAGCTATTTTAAGGCTTAGCTTCAGGATCTCAAGATCTTCGTAGTATACTTGATGCCAGAAAGTAGATCTGGCCCCACGGTGGGCGCCTAATTGTTGATACCGAAAATTGGTATAACAACCAAAATGGAATTTATAAACACGTTACCTAATCGGAGGCGAGATGCTTAGAAAGCGCGTCACCTTTTCAGAGGCGGGGCGTTAGAAAACCATTAGAGTTTTGTGAGGCCATATCTAACATTCAAAAGCATCAAAATACCAAAATAAAGAAAGAAGACAAGAATTTTATAGTGGTTCGACTCTTAATCGAGTCTACGTCCACTTTAAAGATTGGATTTCATTAGTAGCCACAAAATTACAATATTTGCTCCATTATGCATTCATACGAGCTTCTTTAACATGCATTTATCTCTACATCTGATTGAAAGAATGGATGAAAGCTTGACGTATTTTATGCTAATCCCTCCATGAAAGCTATAGATGAAAGCTCCTTAGATGATCAAGAAGAGATGAAGAAGTGCATAGAATGCTTATGCTCGTTCCTCCATGAAAGCTATGCTCCACATGCTCCAAAGCTCCATAGATTTGATAGAGAAGAGATGGAGAAATGCTTGGAGAAATCCCGAAAGCAATTGGACAGCACCTCCTCGTTCCTCCAGAAAAAGTCCCCCAGAATGATGGAGGTAGGGTCCTATTTATAGGCGGAGAAATGGCTGAAATCTTGTATGCAGGGGTCTGGTCGGTTTTTTCGGTATTTACGAAAATGCCACTGCCAATTGTCACTAGTTGTTTCCAGCTGTCACGCCATCATAGGTCGATTCTAGCGCTTTGACCGACCAGGAAGCTAGAATGCGGAGCGGACTGACCAGGAGGCTAGAATGCGGAGCGGACCGACCAGGAGTCCAGAATATGGAGCGGACCGACCAGGAGTCCAGAATGTGGAGCGGACCGACCAGGAGGCCAGGATGTGGAGCGGACCAGAAAGCCTTGAAGCTTGTTGGCGCGATCAAGAGATAGTAAACGACCGGATACCTTGTATATTTGGAGCGACCAGAGATCTTTTGCACTCTGGTGCGACCATGAACTCTTCAGTATCTTGGATCGACCAAATCTCTTTAGTAGTCTGGAGCGACCAGGAGCCTTTGGCTTCTGGAGCGACCATCGCTAGAGAGGCCAACTTTCTTTATATATTCTGATGCGACCAAGAATCTTCTGTACTTTTGGGATGATCAAGAGCTTTGGTATGTTTAGAGCGACCAACTATCTTGAATATTGGGAGCGATCGGTAATCATTGGCCTCCGGAACGACCAGAAGCTTTTAGTTCTTTGGCACGATCGAAACAACTTCGTGTTCGAAGCGATCTGAAAGCGACCAGCTTTGGGACGACCAGGACTCTTGTGCTACGACCGCCCCCCTTTTATCAATGACAGAACCGACCCCTTCTTCAAAATGCTTAAAACCGACCCATATTCATTTGGATCGATCAGATGGATAACACCTCAAAATTCTCAGTTTTGAACCCTTTAGGTTTACAATCCCCAAATTCTTATAAATCTACAATTTATCTAGAAAGGGGAAAATTCTAGATCTGTAGAAATATAAGAAAAAGGGAAGGGAGCGAAGAAACCTATCGTTGAGCATCCTATTCCATTAAATCTAATAATCTTCTCAATTGCATATGAATTTGATTTGATTTGATATGTGAATATATTTTTATTTTAGAAATTAGGTTAGAAAATGAAAAAAAAATGATAGAGCTCCACTGCCTCTATAGATTTGAATGGAAAAGAATGAGTCTCTACCCCTTTATTTATAGGGGTGGAAATGGCCATGGAACGTCAGATCAGTTTTAAGTTATATCTATTGATTCATATAAAATTTTATATGACAAAACACTAGATGTCACTGTTTGGCTCGACCAAGCGGTCGCAGCAAGTGGTCGACCGCTTGTGTAATGACCCGCAAAGTCCATAACATCAGAGTTGACTATATACATCATACGTCCAACCCAAATATCACGAAAATACGAAACATTTTTTTTTAGAAGAAAAAGATAGAAGAAGAACTGAAACAACAACACAATATCTCACATCGCAGCGGAACAAAATATAATATATCATATCTTTGAAATACAAAATCTTAACTGTATAACATACACTTATCAGAGTACAACACTTACAACACAGCGGAATAAAACTCTATATAACTAACGCTGAAGCCTCCTGCTCCAAGCTCCTTTAAATAGATATGTAAAATCCTGAACTACTTGACTGCCCGTACAAATTTAGGCACCCAAGAGTTTAGGTAGAAAAAAAGAAATAAACTCCGGGTCAGTCATGGGACTGGTATGAGTAAACAGTTTTAGAACAGTTTCAGAAAACTAAATGATATCTCATAAGAACACGCTGTATAACACGGAACGGGTTTTTCCCTTATAAGAATCCAAACACTTGACTTAACTTTCAAATCCTCTTGAAGAAACGGTAATCTTTATATCAAAACTCTTTTGATATTATAATAATGTCTAAATCAAGTAAATAACAATCTAGTGGAACGTTTGCATCTCACGTTCCACATATATAATATACAACAAAACCGCAAGCACTTATTGGATATTTGATTATCCAACTATGACAAGGTATGGAACCACCTTCCGCTGGTATATCTCTAGAGGAGAATACACCGAGTTCAACAAGAACATCTTGCAACTCAGCCACACATGACCGACCACTCATTTCGCTTGAGTGTATCGAATGTATATCACCAACGGTTGGGATCAGCAACCGTTTCTCGAATGGGACATCATCGACAATAGATTTTTAGAAGTAAATGAAACTCTAGATCAGGTGATTATACACCCTAATAGGTGCGACCTACATTGCTATGTTGCCTGCCCGATTTTTGTCATTTACCGGTTGATGAGGCCTGAGGCTATGCTTTATCATCGCATCAGATTCACTTCGAATGCCACATTGTCAGATCCATCGAAAATCACTAATTGACGTCTACAACAGTACATTACGTGTTAGCTAAAGAAGCTTCCTTCTCCGCTTCCACTCTTGGTACGGTTGAAGAAATCAATGTACGTGACCTTTCTGGAAATACTCTGTCAGACATTCATCCATACAAGTCATCCAGGAACAGGATGAACCGAAGGTACTATTCAGTATATCCATCTTAGGCACTGTTATCTAAGATTTATACAACAGCCCTTGCACTTTACTCTGTCTTCAATTATCTTTGGCATATATGATTCGCAACGCTTATACCAACACAGAGTGGTTCTTTGGATAATAATCCAACCGGTCTCTCCATATTGACAACAAGGGTCAAAACTTCGATAGTCTGTGATTTAACTATCGAATAAAAACAAGTGTTTCGATAGTCGATGATTTAACCATCGAAGAAAACAAGTGTTCATTCAACATATTAAACAAATCACTAGGCTCTTTAATCAATATTTCATTATTTAAATCTCTTCTCCATTTCCTTATCAATATTTGTTAACCAAATATTTTCAATAACCAAATTGGCCCTTTTACGCTATTTGGAAAACATTTCCGAATATCGCCTTCCTTTATTTTCTAAACTTTAGAAAATATATGCTATTTATAATTGGAAAATATTCCAATTACTTATCTCTTTTCCGATCTCGTTTTTTTCTATAATTAGGAAATATTCTTTATTTTATTTCCAAGTTTACACTTATTTGGGTTAAAACGGATGTTGTGTAAAACATCGTTACGACAACCCAAATACTATATTCAACTAACTCTTATTCAACATTGATCTTCGAGCCCGAAATCTTACTATTTATTTGTTAATAATGAAATCAATCAAGTTGGGGTATAACTACCTCTCAGACCTTGACTGAATAACATTTATAACATCAAAACAGATATGACTACTTACTCGAAAAATCAATACCATACAACTACTTCTTCACTTTTAAACACATATACACTTTCTCTTTCTATTCTTACGAGATTTAATTCCTAGTCTTCCTTTTTGATTATACTATTCTATTTTTAAGTTCGCTTCCTTATCGACTTCTATATATATTGATATATAGATTTCTAGTTATCAAACTTCTTAAAAATATTCTAACTCCTTAAATTCCCAGAAAAATTCGCCATAACCTCCTTTGTACCGGGAGCATCGGGATATTTCAAATAGTCTCCCATGGCCCTCACCAATCCAAAAAGAAAAAGAAAAGCCAAGCAGCTAGCTGATACGGCACATAAAATCTCATATATGAATTAAATACGTACCTTTTTGTCGAGCATTCTATTTATATACCTGCATTATCCTTATCCCATACCTGTCACCTGTATATTTATACCTGTCCAATTTAATTCACCTATACCCGATCGTTTTAAATCAATTCGTTAGTTAATTTGTTAATTAACTGTTTAGGCTATTTCAGTTTTATATTTAAACATGACATGCTTCAAATATATTTTAACTTGCTTATTAACTAATTGAATTCAAATTTCAATTTAAGTTCTATATTCGAATTCCAATTCAATTCTATTTGAATTCTATATTCAAATTTCCATTTTAACTCTATATGAATTCAATTTTCCATTATTTAAATCTTCTTTATTCAAATCTCATTTGAATTTCTATATTCAAATCCCCTTTGAATTTTCTATATTCAAATCCCTTTGCAATTTTCTTATTTAAATTCTATGTTTTAATTTCCTTTATTCAATTCCCAATGTAATTTCTATATTCAAATTCTATAGTTATTCTCTTTATTCAAATTCTACTTCAATTCCTTTGAATTAAAATTCTATCTCCAAATTCTATAGTTAAACTCCATTTGAATTCTATTATTCAAATTCCATATCAATCTATTTGAATTCTATATTCAAATTCTATTTCACTTTCGATATTCAAATTCTATTTCAATACCTTTGAATTCAAATTCTATTTCCAAATTCTATAGTTAAACTCCATTTGAATTCTATTATTCAAATTCCATATCAATCTATTTGAATTCTATATTCAAATTATATTTCACTTTCTTTATTCATTCTTTAAACAAGTCTCGAATTCAATTCCTTTGAAATCGATATTTCTACTTTTGGAAAAATAGATTTCCCTTTTCAATTTCACACTTGTATTTTTATTTCAGAATTATCCAATGATAATTCTTTTCACTTCATTTATAAACTTCATTTATAAAAGAACTATTTATAAACTTCGTTTATAAAGGAACTTCTTGTTTCATTTCTTTTCAAACAAGTTTATATTTCAGATCTATTTAAAAATTCAAATTCTATATATTCAAATTCTATTCAAATTCTATAAATCAAATTCTATTGTTTAAATTCCATTTGAATTCTATATTCAAATCTATTTCACTTCTATTATTCAAATTCTATATTATAAATCCCATTTGAATTTCTATATTCAAATCTATAGTTTAAATTCAAATTCTATATTAGAAAAATAGAATTTCCCTTATTCATCTCAAATACCCCTTTCAGGATATTTTTATAAATTTTCACTTAGCCCAGTGATATTTAAACACCAAACAACCAATTATTTATTTCTGGTTCTCTAACACATCATATATGACAGTATATATATATATATATATATATATATATATATATATATGCAAACAAATAACAAACAGAAAATATTTTTTTTTGAGGAATCCAATCAGATTCCTCCAACCTGTTTTCCTGCGTCCACAGACGTTAGTCAACATAGTAATACCCATCTTGCTTCGAGGCAGGATATCGCGGTATGAAGGTCCTCCACTAATATATTTGTGGGGCGCATAGGGAAATCATCCGCTATGAAACTGCGGGCATCCGCTAATGAGACTGTGGGAATCCAACCAATCATCAACCCAATATATATATAATAGTTAAGCCTAAATAACTATGTATATTTAAATCAACCAAACAGCATTCAAACAAGCATAACAATTATTTTTAACGATATAAAAATAATTATAAACAAACAGGTGAGATTTACTCACCGAATTTCCTATTGCCGAATATCCATCTAATTTCCAAATCGTCACAGCTACAAATTTTTTCGAGTTGATTTTCTTGCACCTACGATTATGTATTTTAATTTATCGATTAAATTCTATTAAAAGAAATAACGACTAACAAATGAATGAGCCAATTCTAGATCATTGACTAATTTAATTTAAATGATAAAAATATAAAGGTCTAACCTTTTCCAAATTTCACACTTAAATTGTTAGTTTTACGTCTAATATTTGTTACAAGTTAACTATACATGTTTGAAAAATTTTCTTTAATAAATTGCTAATCAAATTTCCCTTTTTGTTTCCAAATTCCAACTAATACTTAATACCATTTTGCTAAACACAATATAAAATTAACACTTTAGTATTAAAATTTTAATTACCTTAATCTCTGGAAAAATCAGTCTCCTTCATATGATAATCACGTCGCCCATTTGCCATTGTTATCCTAATCTGACTTCTCCTATTTCCGTATTCAACGCCACTTGAAATCCCTGATGAAGACCTCAATCGTTCACTGTTCGAACGCCGACCTCCCGGTTTTTCTCGAAGCCCAAAACCTGACCTCGCAGTTCATCATCGAAGACACCCAGGACCATCGGACCCCCCAAACTTCCGATCATCTCCATGTCAGACCCCGGCTACCTCGAAACTCTTCATCCCCGTGATTCTCGAGATCCGATTGCCTCCCCAATGAATTGCGATAACCTTAGCTCAACGCGACTTTAAAAAAAATCTACACCGACCCTTCACCGAAAGATCGAAGTGATGACAGCACCCCTTCACGAAGTTGAAATCGAATTTGATCCGATGTAGATTGAGGACGGCTTCCATTTTTTCATTGTGGAAAATTATTGTGGCCCCTTTTTGTTTTGAGGCTTCTGATTTTCAATAGTGAACGAGAATGGGTTTTGGATTTTGTAAGAAGGATTCACCGTTTTGAGAGGAAGATAAGAGAGCCACGTTTTTCTTTTTTTCTTGCGGTTTTGAAATCCAACAGCAACGCCGAACTTTTGAGGAGGAGAGAAGGCCACCATCCCTTTTTAATTTGCCTTGTTGTTTTGTTTTCTAACCACCCAACCAGATATTTTATTTATTTTATATTATAATTGAAACAGTGTCCTTTAATTTAAAATCCCCTTGACTGCGAACTCCTTTCTGAACCCAACAACTGACAATTCTAGGGTTTAACCACCATTCCGGACACACTGGGATAGGTCACGAAGTCCAATTCGATCATATGGTGAAGATATTATTTTAAATCGATATAAATTAAATTTAAAACAATAAATTCTGCGAAAATAAATAAATATTATTATTCGAATTCTAGCAGAAGTCTGGACTATATTTAATTCAGTTTTAGATCTCGCACTGAATTATATTTTCGCATTACGATGATTTAATATATTCGATATTGAATCGAAATTGATTATTAAACTGATAACTTAATATAAATATTCATTTATATTTATCCACCCAATATTTAAATCCATATTAAATATTTGTAATTAACCCATATGAATCCGGGTCATTACATTCTTCCCCACTTAAAATAATTTCGTCCTCGAAATTGCTAAGGTAGGAAAAGTGCTACAAATCCATTTATCTTTTCAAAACTTATTTATGTTGATACTCAACATTTGAAACTTCCTTACGTAACTTTCTTTCGAATAAATCCCTATTCGATAACTCCTCCCTTCGAATAACTATATTTGATAATCTCTCTTTCGAATAACTAGGTTCGAAAACCTTTCTTCGAATAAACTATATTCGATTTACTCTTATCAATTAACTCTATTGGATTTAACTCTTATCGATTAATCCTATTTGATTTAGCTCTTATCACTTAACTCCTTCCGAATAAGCTATATTCTATAACTCCTTTAACTCTATTCGAATAACTAATGTTCGATAATTCCTTTTAACTTTATTCGAATAACTAATATTTGATTTAACTCCATTCGCTTGACTCTAGATCGCAGTGATCACAATGGTTACGCCTGATTCCCTCAGGAAACATTCGACCGCCCTAGGCTATCTGCAGCCCTGCAAATTACGCTAGCAGTCGTACGAAATGGTAACTTATCCTGAGTAACTATGTTTGACTAACTCTATCTCAATAACTATATTCGATCAACTTTAATTGAATAACTAACATTCAATTAAATCCTAATTTGATTAACTATGTTCAATTAACTCTATCTGGTTAACTCTTAATTTGAATAACGAATATTCGATAAATTCTAATTGAATAACTTATATTTAATTAGCTCTACGGATTAACCCTAATTGTAACAACCCGTATTTTTGAATAACATGTTATAACATAAATGGAGGCAGAATTAAACTGTAAAATCTGAATCAAGGGAAACGGGCTGTGCCATTGTGTTCGTCTCGGAAAAATACGCGAAATAGAGTCCGAGTTTTCGAAAATCGGAGTCCGTATGACTAAGATATGGCCTCGCGAAGTTTCACGAAAAATTCACAAATTAAAGTATACTTAATTAAGTGAAATGGGTTGCGCAGAGAAATATATATAAATTGATATATATATATATATATATATAATTGAAAATTAATAAATAAATATGCAAAAATGTTCAAAACAGCGAATTGGGAGAGGGGAATAACCGAACCGGCCGATTTTTGAGGTCGACCCGAGCTTGCTGGGTCGACTAGGGGTTAATCCAGGGTGTTTTGCTGTCAATCCGTGGGCCGATTCGCTCAAATGCAGATTTTGCATTTGAATGGTTCTCATGGTTCAGCTTTAATCTAAAGGCCCTAGATGGTTCCTACACTTGACTTCTTCCCCAAGACATGCTTTGATGGCTTGGATTGAATCTAGGGTTAATCCTATGGCTAATACTATCCTAATCCTCTATAAAAAGACCCCTAAGCCTAGCCTAAATCATCATTATTCATTCCTACAACTAAACTATGTCAAAATTGTTCCTCTCATGGCCTCCACTCTCATGCTAAAATTTCTAAGTTTATTTCTATGAGAGGTTTTGAATGCATACAAGTATTTTCAAGCTTGTATGAATGTTCTTAGTTTGCATTCAAGTCAAGTTGCAACATTTCTATTTCAAAGCAAGGATTTTTATTGATTTGGCTCAAGGGTTTTCATTTGGAGATTGCATATTTGGGTTTTTGGTGCTTGCATAAGGGCTTCGTCTCAATCTTTATAATAAATATTTATTTGTGTCTTCATAGCATTGTAAGCCCTTTTCTACTTTCTTTTTATTGAACTCTAAAGTTAAATGAATGATGCAAGTTTGGTTGATCATTATATGCAAGTTTGGTTGATCATTATATGCAAGTTTGGTTGATCATTATATGCAAGTTTGGTTGGTCATTATATGCAAGTTTGGTTGATCATTATATGCAAGTTTGGTTGATCATTATATGCAAGTTTGGATGATCATTATGCAAGTTGGTTTAATCATTATGTATGACACATGTTGCTATGTTATGCAAGTTTGGGTTGATCATGTTATCATGTTATGCAAGTTAAACTTGATATTGTGAGCATAAAGCTCCAAGCTTTATGTTGAAGGTTGCATTTTGGCAACATGAAAGTTATCGTATCCCTTATGATAACTTGCATGTGAGGCTAAATGCGAACTTCTAGCAACTTCTACATGTCATTTATCACCATGTATCACTCATATGCTAAGTTTGGTTTTATGCATGCTTTTGAAGCCTAATGATGCAATAGGCAAGTATATGAACATATGTACACCTCATATGCCACCATGTTAAACTTGTGACTTCAACACCTTTTTGTCATGATTATGCCAATTTCCCTATTTTATCCTTTATGCGTTGTTGCGATTATGTAAACGATGGGATTACGTTGGGGTTGGGTAACATGATGACATAAACATGGTTTTTATAACATAACGTGATATGTTAACTTGTAATTATGTTTTGGAAACATAATGGACATGACACTTAGAAAATATGAGTGTGGCCAACTCGAGGTTGGGTTGAGTTTGTAGCATAAATATACCCGGACCCGCCCGGCTTAACTAGTGGCTACAAACAATAGGACCCAATGTGAGAAGTTGGTCATGTTGTGCTCGAACCCGAGGTTAGACCTAGTTGTGGTGTAAAGCTACCCGGACCCGCCCGGCTTAACTAGTAACCACAACAAAGTCTAATGTGAGAGGTTAAAGCGCATTAAGTTAATTAATGCCTCCCGATTAGGGTTAAGTCATGGTCCACTTAATACTTAACCAATTTGGGCTTGATGGATTAATCGAGGTTAAGTCGGGAGCCTTGGGTACCCTTAACCGATTTAATCCACGTGTGGATCGGGTTAACCACATTTAACCCGTTAAGAAACCCTAGTTGCGTGGTCCTTTTCAGCAGTAACCTTCTTGGTAGTATCATAAGACCCTAGGACTAGGCTAGGGTGGGGCACGATTACTGGGCTGATTGTAAGAGACCAAAAGAGACGGCTGAATGATGCCCCGGTTGTTCAGGCGGACCATGGTCGTGCACATCAAGTCCGGAGTTGAACACGGGCTACGGTAGGTTTGGATTGTGCATCATGGAATGGTGTCAGAGGGTTACACCATAGGGCCTGATACACCCTAGGGTGGACCCTGCACAGTCAACTACATTACATGATTATGCCGCATGACACCGACACTTGACGAGTTAGGCTTATAGGGAGCCGATCGACTAGACTGTGTAGTTGGACCTTGATTTAGGTCACCTCATTATATTGGGCCAAGCTTGGGCCAAGGGATCAATTCTTGTTTTTACTTGACATGTTAGAATGCTAGTACACCCGTGGTGCAAAACTTAACCTTGATTATGCGATGTCACCTTTATCTATCTTGTTAGTTAATCATCATGCCAGTATGTTGTTATCCTTATGATCATCTCAGCTTCTCATGCCAGTTAGCTTTACTAGTTCATAGACAGTTAGTAGTAGGGCTTACCAGTCTTTTTGACTGACCTGTTTTCTTTCGCCTCTTTTCTTCCGTTTCCCCCCCCCCCCAGGTTCTCAGGGTGGGAACATTGGAGCTTAGCTTGGATCTTTACAGCTTGCTTACTGGATTTGCTCATGTACGGTTTTGGACATTGAGCTAGCTATGGTTTATCACTTCATTTTGGGGATAGTACATTATGTATTTCAGTTTTTCAGTTTATGCTTTTATCTAGACTTTGTTGTTGGAAAATAATGACCAAGTACTTTGTTGTAACATGACTATGGTTTTGAAATGCTAAGTTTTATCCGTTGCTTTACTACTCTGTTTTACTTATATGTTCTGTCTTGTGATATCTGCATGCATGTTTACCTTGTTTAAACGCCCCTCCAAAGTCAGTGCCCTTGTAAGAGTGGTACTGGCGGAGGTGGGGTGTTACATTTGGTATCAGAGCATAAGGTTTACAAGATTTGAGCAAAAGTGTTTTTGAAACTTACCTTTTGAAAAACTATTTTCAAAACCAATTAAGTATTTTCCAAGAAAAGTCTAGTTATTTTAAAAAGGCTATTCCCCAAAAGCCATAGCACTATCCTTCATTTCTTCGTTCTGAATCTATCTTTTTCTTCGTTTTAGTATGGCCGATCGCTTTAACATCCCGGAAGGCGTACAAGTACCCGTCTGGTTCTGGAAATTTATGGAGGCAAGGGCGAATAAAGCCGGCCCCGCGAACATTCCTCCTCCTTCCCCCGTCGCTAACATCTCCTCCCATAGCTGAGGTTCCTCCTCCCCCTCAGCATCCGCAAGAGGATTTCGCAAAGCTTTGCAAAGACTTTAAGGCGATGGGTTGCAAGAATTTTGTCGGAACGGAGACTCCCGTGGAGGCAAGAAACTGGTTAAAGGAAACTGAAGACCTCTTTGCTATCTTTGATGTGGAAGATCGTAGGAAAGTTCTGTTGGCGGTATGGCTATTGAAAGGGGAAGCTGCTTATTGGTGGGTAGTCACCACCACTACTAGACCAATTGAGACTTGGGATGACTTTAGGAGAAGGTTTGGACTAAAGTTCCTATCACCGACAGAAGAGAATCTTCAGATGAAGAGGTTCCTATCTCTAAAGCAAGGGGACATGACAGTTAGGGAATACGTGGATATGTTTAATCAACTTGCTCAGTTCGGCATAGAATTGGTAAACACAGCTCAGAAGAAGGCCCTACACTTTGCTCTAGGATTGAATGAGCCATTGCGCGGTTTGGCCATGTCTCATATACCCCTGGGGGCGACCTTCGAAAATTTGGTGAATATGGCCTTACTTCAAGAGGAAGATAAGAGTGGCAAGAAGGAGGTCAAGGCAAATGAGTCCCAAGGCAAGAAGGAAGATACCGAGGAAAGAGATAAGAACAACCATAGCAAGAACAACAAGTCAAGAGAAAGGAGGAAGTGCAACTTCTGTGGGATTACTGGGCACATAGCCAAAGACTGTAGGAAGAAGAAGAGGAAGTTGGGCGAATGCTTTCACTGTGGAGAGCCTGGACATCTTAGCAAGGATTGCCCCAAGAAGAAAGGACAAGGGCAAGGGCAGAATCAGCGTGCAGGACCTTCTGGAGGGCTAGTGCATACTCTCAACATCGCTCCAGTTCTTGATCGAGGTAGTATTTCTGTAGAAAACCTTGTTTACATTTCTGATTTCCCTGTTCATACCTTGTTTGATTCTGGCACATCGCATAGTTTTATTTCTGATTTTGTTGAAGGTTTGCACCTAAGTACTAGCCTAGTTGAGGATCCCGTTTGTGTTTCAAATCCAATTGGGGGTTCCGCCCATCTGTCTATGATTTGGGTGGATTTGAAAATTTCTATTTTGGCCGTAGAATTCACGTGCAGTGCTTATGTTCTCGGGGTCACGGGATATGGGTTGGTCTTGGGCATGGATTGGTTGTCCAGTTATGGAGCCATCCTCGATTGTGAGCATAGGGTGGAGAGGCTCATGACTCGCCTCGGTAATACCCTAGAAATTTCTTGTAACCCTAGAGGTCCCGTCATGTTATGTTGTCTTGAATCTCTCGACTCGTCCATCGATGATCTGCAATCTGTAAGGGTGGTCCGAGACTATCCCGATGTCTTTGAAGAAGTTAAGGGGTTACCCCCTAAACGAGAGATAGATTTCCGCATTTATCTAGTCGATAATGCCAAGCCAGTATCATTGCCTGTTAGGCACATGGCCCCTCGTGAAAGAAGGGAGCTCAGTAAGCAAATCAAGGAGTTGCTTGAGAAGAATTTTATTAGACGAAGCATTTCTGAATGGGGTGCTCCGGTGGTATTTTCTACTAAGGCGGATGGTTCGCTTCGTCTATGTGTTGATTATCGAGAATTGAACAAGCTGACAAAGAAGAATAGGCACCCGTTACCGAGGATTGATGATCTCTTTGACCAGTTTGTTGGTGCTTCTGTTTTCTCTCAGCTCTATCTAGCTACCGGATTCCATCAGCTTAGAGTAGCTGAGGATAGTATTGATAAAACTGCGTTTAGGACTCCAGATGGATTCTTTGAATGGCTTGTCATGCTATTCAGTTTGACTAATGCACCCGCATACTTCGTAGACTTGATGAATAGGGTGTTCAGGGAGTTCCTCAACAAGTTTGTTGTTGTCTTCGTGGATGATATTCTGATCTTCTCAAAGGATGAGGGAGAGCATGCTAGGCATCTCAAGGAAGTGATGAATACGCTTAGAGCGCATCAGTTGAAAGCCAAGTTCTCCAAATGTCATTTCTGGAGAAGGGAAGTTCGGTTTCTTGGACATATAGTTTCTAAGCAAGGCATAGCGGTGGATCCCGCGAAAGTGGTTGTGGAAGACTCCTAGGAGTGCAACCGAAGTAAGAAGTTTTCTCGGTTTGGCGGGCTACTATAGGAAGTTCATCAGGGACTTCGCTAAGATTTCAGCCCCTCTTACTAAGTTGACGAAGAAGAACTTAGTCTTTGCATGGGACTTGGAGTGTGAGCTTGCTTTTCAAAGGCTCAAGAGAGCCCTTACCTCAGCTCCAGTTTGGCAATGTGGATTGGCACTGTTTTCAAGAGATAGTTTTCTGCGTGGGATACCGTATAGTATGTAAACGAGATCCAAGATTCACTAACGAATCTTGGAAAGCTTGCATGAAACCATGAGTACGCAGTTCGGTGAAAGCCAAGTATTTTAGGCAAAGAATAAGTGGAAGTGGAATGAGAGGCAACGATGAAATGAGTTCTAACTCATATTTTGGAAATAAGAATTAAGAACTACAGAATTGTGAAGTTAAAAGACGGTCAAGGCACGATGGGAATAAGCACAAGAAAAATGCGGCTTAGAAGATTGAAGTCTAGATACGCGCATTTAATCTCTTTCTAAGAGTATATCCTTGATCCCTATTGTTCCGTAGAGCTTACTCGCATGCTACCTTTTAAGTATATCCTCTCAGTCCTATCCTCAATCTTAGTTCTGTTACAAACCCCCTAAGGAGTATGGCTAGCCTATTTGTGATATATGGTTGGGGTGAAGAAGTTCGCCACCAAACTATTTGGGCTTTATGGGATATGGGTAATAATTGATAGAATTACAAAGAGAGCCCATTTTATTCCGGTGAAAAGCAAGAGGACCGTATCGCGGCTAGCATCTGTTTATCTTCAAAAGATAGTGCGGCTGCATGGAGTTCCTTCTAGCATAGTTAGCGATCGTGACCCAATTTTCACTAGCCAGTTCTAGAACAGTTTGCAAGAAGCAATGGGTACGCGATTAAATCTGAGTACAGCCTATCACCCCCGAACGGATGGCCAAACCGAAAGGGTGAATAGAGTGCTAGAAGATCTTTTGAGGTTTTGTGTTCTTGACTTCGGTGGTACTTGGGAAGACCACCTTCCTCTTGTAGAGTTTGCTTATAATAATAACTATCAAGCCAGCATAGGGATGGCACCATTTGAAGCTTCGTATGGGAGGCCGTGCAAGCCACCAACATGTTGGTGGGAAGACAACGGATAAGATTATAATTGAGCCCGACATGATAAGGGACACATCCGAGAGGGTTGAATTGATTAGAAGACGGATAAGAACGGCCCAAGACAGACAGAAATCCTATGCAGACAAGCGAAGGACAGACTTGGAATTTAAAATTTGGAGATATGGTCTTTGTGAAGATTTCTCCTTTGCGAAATATGGTTCGCTGACACCAAGGATCGTAGGACCCTTCCCTACTATAGAAAGAGTCGGGAAGATGACTTATAAGGTGGAATTGCCGAGAAGCTGGCCGGAGTGCATAATGTCTTTCATGTCTCGCATCTCCGGAAGTGTTTGCACAGACCCGCCACAGTGGTTAAACCAAGTATTCTTGAAGACATGGAGGTAGAGGATGAAGCAACCCTGAGACGAGCTCTGATTCGTATCATGGAAATGAAGACAAAGAAGCTAGGAAGCAAAGAAGTTAAGCTTGTTAAGGCGCAATGGAGTGAAACAGAGGGAGACGCAACTTGGGAAAGCAAGGAGAAGAGGCGCGTGCTTTATCCATTTCTCTTGGAGGATACATTTTCAATCTCTTTTCCTAGATTGGTATATCTTCCCTTTGCTATCCATGCTTATCTAGTTTATCTTGTTTCGTAAATCTTGTCATGAGAACCTTAGGTAGAAACCCTTGGTTGAAACATGTATTTGAAACATGTTATGTTTGATGTTTGCAAGTGGTTGCAAGTGTTTGCAAGTGGATACTCATGGATGCATAATACACGTTAGGCACTAAGATCGGCTCACACACTTTCATACCGCATATGCATGAGTGTTTATGCTTATTCATGGATGAAAACTTGTTATGCTATCATGTGGATGTTGCATATGGATGAATGTTATGTGCACTCATGTAGAGATTATAAATTATGTTAGGAATTTGCATACATATGGACTCATTTCACTAACATATTTTGCATTAAGGGGGTTTACTGAATCAGTAACCTCCTAATTTTCGCATTAGATAAGTACATATACACACACCTTTGCATATGATCATATAGCATTTAGAACCTTTTAAGGACAATGATTGCTCGTGGATGATGTTTTGAGTAGATGGATGATGGATGGTAGGATACGTTCTTCCTAACTTGGAGATTTCGGGGACGAAATCCTTTAAGGAGGGGAGAATGTAACAACCCGTATTTTTGAATAACATGTTATAACATAAATGGAGGCAGAATTAAACTGTAAAATCCGAATCAAGGGAAACGGGCTGCGCCATTGCGTTCGTCTCGGAAAAATACGCGAAATAGAGTCCGAGTTTTCGAAAATCGGAGTCCGTATGACCAAGATATGGCCTCGCGAAATTTCACGAAAAATTCACAAATTAAAGTATACTTAATTAAGTGAAATGGGTTGCGCAGAGAAATATATATATATATTGATATATATATATATTTAATTGAAAATTAAATAAATAAATATGCAAAAATGTTCAAAACAGCGAATTGGGAGAGGGGAATAACCGAACCGGCCGATTTTTGAGGTCGACCCGAGCTCGCTGGGTCGACTAGGGGTTAATCCAGGGTGTTTGGCTGTCAACCCATGGGCCGATTCGCTCAAATGCAGATTTTGCATTTGAATGGTTCTCATGGTCCAGCTTTAATCTAAAGGCCCTAGATGGTTCCTACACTTGACTTCTTCCCCAAGACATGCTTTGATGGCTTGGATTGAATCTAGGGTTAATCCTATGGCTAATACTATCCTAATCCTCTATAAAAAGACCCCTAAGCCTAGCCTAAATCATCATTATTCATTCCTACAACTAAACTATGTCAAAATTGTTCCTCTCATGGCCTCCACTCTCATGCTAAAATTTCTAAGTTTATTTCTATGAGAGGTTTTGAATGCATACAAGTATTTTCAAGCTTGTATGAATGTTCTTAGTTTGCATTCAAGTCAAGTTGCAACATTTCTATTTCAAAGCAAGGATTTTTATTGATTTGGCTCAAGGGTTTTCATTTGGAGATTGCATATTTGGGTTTTTGGTGCTTGCATAAGGGCTTCGTCTCAATCTTTATAATAAATATTTATTTGTGTCTTCATAGCATTGTAAGCCCTTTTCTACTTTCTTTTTATTGAACTCTAAAGTTAAATGAATGATGCAAGTTTGGTTGATCATTATATGCAAGTTTGGTTGATCATTATATGCAAGTTTGGTTGCTCATTATATGCAAGTTTGGTTGATCATTATATGCAAGTTTGGTTGGTCATTATATGCAAGTTTGGTTGATCATTATGCAAGTTGGTTTAATCATTATGTATGACACATGTTGCTATGTTATGCAAGTTTGGGTTGATCATGTTATCATGTTATGCAAGTTAAACTTGATATTGTGAGCATAAAGCTCCAAGCTTTATGTTGAAGGTTGCATTTTGGAAACATGAAAGTTATCATATCCCTTATGATAACTTGCATGTGAGGCTAAATGCGAACTTCTAGCAACTTCTACATGTCATTTATCACCATGTATCACTCATATGCTAAGTTTGGTTTTATGCATGCTTTTGAAGCCTAATGATGCAATAGGCAAGTATATGAACATATGTACACCTCATATGCCACCATGTTAAACTTGTGACTTCAACACCTTTTTGTCATGATTATGCCAAGTTCCCTATTTTATCCTTTATGCGTTGTTGCGATTATGTAAACGATGGGATTACGTTGGGGTTGGGTAACATGATGACATAAACATGGTTTTTATAACATAACGTGATATGTTAACTTGTAATTATGTTTTGGAAACATAATGGATACGACACTTAGAAAATATGAGTGTGGCCAACTCGAGGTTGGGTTGAGTTTGTAGCATAAATCTACCCGGACCCGCCCGGCTTAACTAGTGGCTACAAACAATAGGACCCAATGTGAGAAGTTGGTCATGTTGTGCTCGAACTCGAGGTTAGACCTAGTTGTGGTGTAAAGCTACCCGGACCCGCCCGGCTTAACTAGTAACCACAACAAAGTCTAATGTGAGAGGTTAAAGAGCATTAAGTTAATTAATGCCTCCCGATTAGGGTTAAGTCATGGTCCACTTAATACTTAACCAATTTGGGCTTGATGGATTAATCGAGGTTAAGTCGGGAGCCTTGGGTACCCTTAACCGATTTAATCCACGTGTGGATCGGGTTAACCACATTTAACCCGTTAAGAAACCCTAGTTGCGTGGTCCTTTTCAGCAGTAACCTTCTTGGTAGTATCATAAGACCCTAGGACTAGGCTAGGGTGGGGCACGATTACTGGGCTGATTGTAAGAGACCAAAAGAGACGGCTGAATGATGCCCCGGTTGTTCAGGCGGACCATGGTCGTGCACATCAAGTCCGGAGTTGAACACGGGCTACGGTAGGTTTGGATTGTGCATCATGGAATGGTGTCAGAGGGTTACACCATAGGGCCTGATACACCCTAGGGTAGACCCTGCACAGTCAACTACATTACATGATTATGCCGCATGACACCGACACTTGACGAGTTAGGCTTATAGGGAGCCGATCGACTAGACTGTGTAGTTGGACCTTGATTTAGGTCACCTCATTATATTGGGCCAAGCTTGGGCCAAGGGATCAATTCTTGTTTTTACTTGACATGTTAGAATGCTAGTACACCCGTGGTGCAAAACTTAACCTTGATTATGCGATGTCACCTTTATCTATCTTGTTAGTTAATCATCATGCCAGTATGTTGTTATCCTTATGATCATCTCAGCTTCTCATGCCAGTTAGCTTTACTAGTTCATAGACAGTTAGTAGTAGGGCTTACCAGTCTTTTTGACTGACCTGTTTTCTTTCGCCTCTTTTCTTCCGTTTCCCCCCCCCCCCCCCTCAGGTTCTCAGGGTGGGAACATTGGAGCTTAGCTTGGATCTTTACAGCTTGCTTACTGGATTTGCTCATGTACGGTTTTGGACATTGAGCTAGCTATGGTTTATCACTTCATTTTGGGGATAGTACTTTATGTATTTCAGTTTTTCAGTTTATGCTTTTATCTAGACTTTGTTGTTGGAAAATAATGACCAAGTACTTTGTTGTAACATGACTATGGTTTTGAAATGCTAAGTTTTATCCGCTGCTTTACTACTCTGTTTTACTTATATGTTCTGTCTTGTGATATCTGCATGCATGTTTACCTTGTTTAAACGCCCCTCCAAAGTCAGTGCCCTTGGAAGAGTGGTACTGGCGGAGGTGGGGTGTTACACTAACTGATTAACTCTAACTGGTTAATTCTTACTCTAATCGATTTATTCTAACTCTAATCGATTATTTCTAACTCTAATCGACTTATCCTATTCGAATAACTCCTATTGGATAACGTTTATTCATTTATAAAGATTTACTTTTAGTAATGGTTCTTCACTTTATAAATGTTCTCTTTAATAACGTTACTTCACTTATACAAGTGTTGTGTACCCCTTCTATTTAAAACTATCGGTGTTAAAAACCAATATCTCTTCTCTATATAAGTTCAGACTTATATATTCCATTTATCGGATGACAAATATTTAATTTAATTTATAAACTGTTATTTATAAATTAATCTTTTCTATTTATCTGTTAAAACAGAATTCCATTTTTTATTCATCTTCTAAATATTCCTTTGATTAAATTCTATTTATTTAACAAATAAATATCTCATCTATAACATTCGATTTTTTTCCTATAAATAAATACTTCCATTTAATCTATTTGTAAATGTTTTACAAATATTTCCTTTTAAATTCTATTTGTAAATGTTTTTACAAATATCTCTCCTTCTATTTTTTTGCACATAACTTCCTTTGCATTTGTTTTACAAATATATTTCCTTTATATTTGTTTTACAAATATATTTTCTTTTTAACTCTTTTGGTTTTTCCTTTATTCACACCTAATTCATATTTTATTCACATTGATTTTACTCAATTTATTCATTTCGATCCATTTAACTTACTTAAGTTAAATTTAATTTCAATCATTCAAATTCCCAGGGTTTTATTTCAAAATTCCTTTGAAGTAATATAAATATATACATATATTTATATCCATCTCAAATTCAAAACATTTGAATTTTCAAACAACTTGTTTTCGTTTCAAACAAATTTCCATCAAAAACTTTTCTAAGGCAGCAATTCATCACTTAGGAACTCGAAAATGAACACTGATTATGTTGCGACCATCATCAGAATTATTTCCCAGCCACTGAAGTGAGTTCAGTGCTTTATCATATTCAAAATCCATTCAAATGATCTTTATTCAAAAATCCTTCCAAAATAAAGCTATATTATTTTAATAACATTCGGAAAATATTTTCCGACTTCCCAGGATTTTAAATTTTGTATTCTGGTTGGAATTCAATTTCAATTTATCACATTTGTATATATTTGATTTCATATACAAATTCCATTGGTTATATATATAACTATTTCAGTTTTTATAATCAAATTTGATTATAATCCTAACAATCAACACAACCATTTAAAACAATATCGTGTCCAATCTTCTATTCAAGTGTTTATAAACTCCTATTGACATCGTGGCGTCCCACGATTCGATCAGAATTCATAATTCACTCAACAGACTAGTCAACACCATATAAAACAGTTTTTATATCAAATAACAAATACACTCTCTTGTATATATATACACTCAACTCATTCTAGGACACTACTGATCCTATCTCTAATGAGCACATTCCAACAAGCCTAGATATTCGCTCAACCTAAGCACTGATACCAACTGTAATGATCCGCAAAGTTCATAACATCAGAGTTGACTATACACATCATACGTCCAACCCAAATATCACGAAAATACGAAACATTTTTTTTAGAAGAAAAAGATAGAAGAAGAACAGAAACAATAACACAGAATCTCACATCGCAGCGGAACAAAATATAATATATCATATCTTTGAAATACAAAATCTTAACTGTATAACATACACTTATCAGAGTACAACACTTACAATACAGTGGAACAAAACTCTATATAACTAACGCTGAAGCCTCCTGCTCCAAGCTCCTTTAGATAGATCTGTAAAATCCTGAACTACTTGACTGCCCGTACAAATTTAGGCACCCAAGAGTTTAGGTAGAACAAAACAAATAAACTCCGGGTCAGTCATGGGACTGGTATGAGTAAACAGTTTTACAACAGTTTCAGAAAACTAAATGATATCTCATAAGACCACGCCGTATAACACGGAACGGGTTTTTCCCTTATGAGAATCCAAACACTTGACTTAATTTTCAAATCCTCTTGAAGAAATGGTAATCTTTATATCAAAACTCTTTAGATATTATAATAATGTCTAAATCAAGTAAATAACAATCTAGTGGAACGTTTGCATCTCACGTTCCACATATATAATATACAATCAAAACCTCAACACTTATTGGATATTTGATTTTCCAACTATGATAAGGTATGGAACCACCTTCCGCTGGTATATCTCTAGAGGAGAATACACCGAGTTCAACAAGAACATCTTGCAACTCAGCCACACATGACCGACCACTCATTTCGCTTGAGTGTATCGAATGTATATCACCAACGGTTGGGATCAGCAACCGTTTCCCAAATGGGACAGCATCGACAATAGATTTTTAGAAGTAAATGAAACTCTAGATCAGGTGATTATACACCCTAATAGGTGCGACCTACATAGCCATGCTGCATGCCCGATTTTTGTCATTTACCGGTTGATGAGGCTTGAGGCTACGCTTTATCATCACATCAGATTCACTTCGAATGCCACATTGTCAGATCCATCGAAAATCACTAATTGACGTCTACAACAGTACATTACGTGTTAGCTAAAGAAGTTTCCTTCTCCGCTTCCACTCTTGGTACGGTTGAAGAAATCAATGTACGTGACCTTTCTGGAAATACTCTGTCAGACATTCATCTATACAAGTCATCCAGGAACAGGATGAACCGAAGGTACTATTCAGTATATCCAACTTAGGCATTGTTATCTAAGATTTATACAACATCCCTTGCACTTTACTCTGTCTTCAATTATCTTTGGCATATATGATTCGCAACGCTTATGCCAATACAGAATGGTTATTTGGATAATAATCCAACCGGTCTCTCCATATTGACAACAAGGGTCAAAACTTCGATAGTATGTGATTTAACTATCGAATAAAAACAAGTGTTTCGATAGTCGATGATTTAACTATCGAAGAAAACAAGTGTTCATTCAACATATCAAACAAATCACTGGGCTCTTTAATCAATATTTCATTATTTAAGTCTCTTCTCCATTTCCTTATCAATATTTGTTAACCAAATATTTTCAATAACCATATTGGCCCTTTTACGCTATTTGGAAAACATTTCCGAATATCGCCTTCCTTTATTTTCTAAACTTTAGAAAATATACGCTATTTATAATTGGAAAATATTCCAATTACTTATCTCTTTTCCGATCTCGTTTATTTCTATAATTAGGAAATATTCTTTACTCTATTTCTAGGTTTACACTTATTTGGGTTAAAACGGATGTTGTGTAAAACATCGTTACGACAACCCAAATACTATATTCAACTAACTCTTATTCAACATTGATCTTCGAGCCTGAAATCTTACTATTTATTTGTTAATAATGAAATCAATCAAGTTGGGGTATAACTACCTCTCAGACCTTGACTGAATAACATTTATAACGTCAAAACAGATATGACTACTTACTCGAAAAATCAATACCATACAACTACTTCTTCACTTTTAAACACATATACACTTTCTCTTTCTATTCTTACGAGATTTTATTCCTAGTCTTCCTTTTTTATTATACTATTCTATTTTTAAGTTCGCTTCCTTATCGACTTCTATATATATATTGATATATAGATTTCTAGTTATCAAACTTCTTAAAAATATTCTAACTCCTTAAATTCCCGGAAAAATTCGCCATAACCTCCTTTGTACCGGGAGCATCGGGATATTTCAAATAGCCTCCCATGGCCCTCACCAATCCAAAAAGAAAAAGAAAAGCCAAGCGGCTAGCCGATACGGCGCATAAAATCTCATATATGAATTAAATACGTACCTTTTTGTCGAGCATTCTATTTATATACCTGCATTATCCTTATCCCATACCTGTCTCATGTATATTTATACCTGTCCAATTTAATTCACCTATACCCGATCATTTTAACTCAATTCGTTAGTTAATTTGTTAATTAACTGTTTAGGCTATTTCACTTTTATATTTGAACATGACATGTTTCAAATATATTTTAACTTTCTTATTAACTAATTGAATTCAAATTTCAATTTAAGTTCTATATTCGAGTTCCAATTCAATTCTATTTGAATTCTATATTCAAATTTCCATTTTAACTCTATATGAATTTTATATTCAATTTTCCATTATTTAAATCTTCTTTATTCAAATATCATTTAAATTTCTATATTCAAATCCCCTTTGAATTTTCTATACTCAAATCCCTTTTCAATTTTCTTATTTAAATTCTATGTTTTAATTTCCTTTATTCAAATCCCATTGAAATTTCTATATTCAAATTCTATAGTTATTCTCTTTATTCAAATTCTACTTCAATTCCTTTGAATCAAAATTCTATCTCCAAATTCTATAGTTAAACTCCATTTGAATTCTATTATTCAAATTCCATATCAATCTATTTGAATTCTATATTCAAATTCTATTTCACTTTCGATATTCAAATTCTATTTCAATTCCTTTGAATTCAAATTCTATTTCCAAATTCTATAGTTAAACTCCATTTGAATTCTATTATTCAAATTCCATATCAATCTATTTGAATTCTATATTCAAATTCTATTTCACTTTCTTTATTCATTCTTTAAACGAGTCTCTATTTCAATTCCTTTGAAATCGATATTTCTACTTTTGGAAAAATAGATTTCCCTTTTCAATTTCACACTTGTATTTTTATTTCAGAATTATCCAATGATAATTCTTTTCACTTCATTTATAAACTTCGTTTATAAAAGAACTATTTATAAACTTCGTTTATAAAAGAACTATTTATAAACTTCGTTTATAAAGGAACTTCTTGTTTCATTTCTTTTTAAACAAGTTTATATTTTAAATCTATTTAAAAATTCAAATTCTATATATTCAAATTCTATTCAAATTCTATTGTTTAAATTCCATTTGAATTCTATATTCAAATCTATTTCACTTCTATTATTCAAATTCTATATTATAAATCCCATTTGAATTTCTATATTCAAATCTATAGTTTAAATTCAAATTCTATATTAGAAAAATAGAATTTCCCTTATTCATCTCAAATACCCCTTTCAGGATATTTTTATAAATTTTCACTTAGCCCAGTGATATTTAAACACCAAACAACCCATTATTTATTTCTGGTTCTCTAACACATCATATATGACAGTATATATATGCAAACAAATAACAAACAGAAAATATATATTTTTGAGGAATCCAATCGGATTCCTCCAAACTGTTTTCCTGCATCCACAGACGTTAGTCAACATAGTAATACCCATCCTGCTTCGAGGCAGGATATCGCGGTATGAAGGTCATCCACTAATATATTTGTGGGGCGCATAGGGAAATCATCCGCTATGAAACTGCGGGCATCCGCTAATGAGACTGCGGGAATCCAACCAATCATCAACCCAATATATATATAATAGTTAAGCCTAAATAGCTATATATATTTAAATCAACCAAACAACATTCAAACACGCATAACAATTATTTTTAACGATATAAAAATAATTCTAAACAAACAGGTGAGATTTACTCACCGAATTTCCTATTGCCGAATATCCATCTAATTTCCAAATCGTCACAGCTACAAATTTTCTCGAGTTGATTTTCTTGCACCTACGATTATGTATTCTAATTTATCGATTAAATTCTATTAAAAGAAATAACGACTAACAAATGAATGAACCAATTCTAGATCACCGACTAATTTAAATGATAAAAATATAAAGGTCTAACCTTTTCCGAATTTCACACTTAAATTGTTAGTTTTACATCTAATATTTGTTACAAGTTAACTATACATGTTTGAACAATTTTCTTTAATAAATCGCTAATCAAATTTCCCTTTTTGTTTCCAAATTCCAACTAATACTTAATACCATTTTCCTAAACACAATATAAAATTAACTTTTTAGTATTAAAATTTTAATTACCTTAATCTCTGGGAAAATCCGTCTCCTTCATATGATAATCACGTCGCCCATTTGCCACTGTTATCCAAATCTGACTTCTCCCATTTCCGTATTCAATGCCACTTGAAATCCCTGATGAAGTCCTCAATCATTCACTGTTCGAACGCCGACCTCCCAGGTTTTCTCGAAGCCCAAAACCTGACCTCACAATTCATCATCGAAGACACCCATGACCATCGGACCCCCCCAAACTTTCGATCATCTCCTTGTCAGACCCCGGCTACCTCGAAACTCCTCATCCCCGTGATTCTCGAGATCCGATTGCCTCCCCGATGAATTGCGATAACTCTAGCTCAACGCGACTTTAAAAAAACTACACCGACCCTTCACCGAAAGATCGAAGTGATGACAGCACCCCTTCACGAAGTTGAAATCGAATTCGATCCAATGTAGATTGAGGACGACTTCCGATTTTTCATTATGGAAAATTATCGTGGCCCCTTTTTGTTTTGAGGCTTCTGATTTTCAACAGTGAACGAGAATGGGTTTTGGATTTTATAAGAAGGATTCACCGTTTAGAGAGGAAGATAAGAGGGCCACGTTTTTCTTTTGTTCTTGCGGTTTTGAAATCCAACAGCAACGCCGAACTTTTGAGGAGGAGAGAAGGCCACCATCCCTTTTTAATTTGCCTTGTTGTTTTGTTTTCTGACCACCCAACCAGATATTTTATTTTATTTTATATTATAATTGAAACGGTTTCCTTTAATTTAAAATCCCCTTGACTGCGAACTCCTTTCTGAACCCAACAACTGACAATTCTAGGGTTTAACCACCATTCCGGACACACTGGGATAGGTCACGAAGTCCAATTCGATCATATGGTGAAGATATTATTTTAAACCGATATAAATTAAATTTAAAACAATAAATTAAATTTAAAACAATAAATTCTGCGAAAATAAATAAATATTATTATTCGAATTCAAACAGAAGTCTGGACTGTATTTAATTCAGTTTTAAATCTCGAACTAAATTATATTTTCGCATTACGATGATTTAATTTATTCGATATTGAATCGAAATTGATTATTAAACTGATAACTTTATATTAATATTCATTTATATTTATCCACCCAATATTTAAATCCATATTAAATATTTGTAATTAACCCATAAGAATCCGGGTCATTACAGCTTGGTCGACCAGGCAGTGAGGTGGCTAGGCAATTATATATTACTATATATATAATATTCCATTTTATTTATTTTTCGTTCGTTTTTGTATTTCGTTCGTAACTTTTTCATTCGGACTCCGTTCGTGAAACTCCAAACATGAAAGTTGACCAGAATTCCGAGAAGAACGCAACGGCTAAAGTTTCATGGTCAAATTCCATCATTTGCAGAAATTTCTATTTTTGAGCTTCTAATTAAATAACTATTTATTATCAAAATTCAGGGTTGTTACAAAGTGACTTCTCTTTTATAACCAAGCTAAGCTAACATCATAAGCCAAAAGAAATAATTCAAAATTAGGAAATCCAAAAGACACTAATACCCTTGAATCGTTTCAAACCTTTCATCCAAGTACAAAGCAATAAATGATTGTCTTGAAAATAGTTTTACACATTTACTTATGTACTTAATGTACAAATTTGCATAATTGTTTAAATTTTAAAGTTTATTTATTTTGTAATATATGACATCATGGTACTTTATAAAATTAAAACTAAATTTTCAGAAGATGCTTTACTTATTACATAAGTATAGATCAAATAAAACTTTATATAATATAAATTTGAATTTATATCAACTTATTTTTTATTAAATGTTTTATAATATCAATTATTATTATTATATATACACACATTTGAAAATATTATTATCGTATAACATATGTAAACAAATAAATTTATTTTCAAATATATTTTCACAATAAGAGACATATCTATTATTATACAAAAATAAAAAACCAAGTTTTTTATTTTAATTTAACATAAACTTTTAAAAGGCTGTAAACCATCAAATCCATTACTTAAATGCTTAAAATAAATTCTCTATCACTAACTCACAATCTAAAAATGGAATTTAATGATTTAAAACACAAATTGAATATTTAAATAAATTAAACATTCATAAAATAAGTTGATAAAATTCTGGGTTGTTACACTTTTATTTATAGATGTAGAAATGACCTTAAACAGTTAGATTTAATTCAAGAAACATTCATTCGTTTAAATATAATTTTTATATAACTTAACCCTAGCCGCCACAAGGAGACATCAACCTGGAGTCGAGGGGCGGTCGACCGCCAGGTCGACCTGTCTCATGCGGAAGGCAGGCTAATTATAAGTAATATGTGTTACCTAATTTAATTTATTCCGATTAATTATTTTCCGTCCTTTTGCGTATTTCGTCTATAACTTTTTCATACGAACTCTGTTCGCGAAGTTCCAAAAATGAAAGCTGACCAGAATTCCATCACAAACGCAAGGTGCAAGATTCGTTGTCAAATTCCATCGTTTGTAAAAATTCTGTTTTTGGAATATAACTAAATAACTAATTTAATTATCACCAAATTCAGGGGTGTTATGATGGCGTAAGGGTAAAAATGTATGTTATTTTCAATTGCATATTTAATATAGACACTATTATAATAACGTATTGTATACATAATATCTAGTTGAATTGATCCATAGAGGATGGAAAACTCAAACATCCTTTAGTTACTTGTGCATTTTATTTGAACAGTTCACTTGAGTTGATTTAATTTCATGAGAATGTTAGTCCAAATCCGAGTACTTTGTCTTTGCATTATTCTCTGAACAGACCAAGTACTACAATTTTGATATTTTAATTTTCGAAGCTGGAGACTTGTTGAAGACATCATCTCTTTCTATAAGTTTCAATTATCTTTTTTGTATTAGAAATCATTGTATTTAGACTTCAGCTATATTAAATTTTGTAACTTTGATATTATGTTCAAATTTTGAAAATTTGTGTTAAGTAGCTGTGAACTAATATGATATTTACTTATTTCGATTTGAGATATTCGGTTTTTTGTGTGTGCGATTTTGTGATGATTTTATATTTAATCACATAGCAATAACAATCTACTGCTTATAACGCTTTAAGTTGGTTTTATTAACGACTTAAATGGTTAGAAATTTCAGATTGTTACATGATGCTCGTAAACTTAGTCCACATTCAAAATTAAAGTGCCGGTAGTAATACTAATATTTTCTTTCTTATCTCAAATATTTACATTGAATAGGGTATTTATTTACCTTGTTTGAGTAATTCATTTTTTATTTTTTAAATGTAAATATCTATATAAAAATCTACTAATATTCAAAAATACAAAAAATATTTCTTTATAATTTAATTTGCCATTTAATGCAGATTTTAATTTTTTTAGGAAAATAAGAAGAAGATAAACAGGAAATATGTTTTGCCAAACGTATTCTTGGTAACAGGATGTATTTTGAAAATTTTCCAAGAGGACATGTAGGTTCTTGCCGACTAAATTGATTCATGTCGAAATTAAAAGCCTGGGGACAAGGCAGGTTGTTGGGCTTGGGCAACAGAATATAAAGGCTACTTATCCAAATATAGTTACATACTAGGTTGGAACCCGTGCTTCGCACACGGGTAGTAATGTGGTAGTGCTTGTAATGTAATCAAGGTAGATATGTGAGTTAATAATGTGCAGGACTTGCATTTTGGTATAGGTAAGATAAATTACCGAAGATGCAATGCATGCTTATTGCATGAAGATATAGACAAATGTGATTCATTTTTAAAGCATTGCATTTCTACCTCTAATGTTGTATGCAAATGTTGATTCTATTCATATAAAGTTAGGATACATGTTCTTCTTAACATTTAGCATGTTGACGTATAGTTGAATATAATTCAAGATAGTTTGTAGTGTCATTTATTTTTTTACGTGATTAAGAATTTGTAGGCATGAAAATGGTTGAAAAGATTCATGTTACATGATATATGCTAATGCGGTGAATTTAAGATACGACCCTAGTTTACAAATAAATATAACTGCATCGTGTTATAATGATATCTATAATCGATTGAAAATGTCACATTTTAGAACAGTGAATTATATACTTATTTTGGTATTCTACATAAAACAACAACGATAATAAATATGAAGCAAGACCTGCCTTGCCTACTCATTTCACTTACATGATCATAGCACGGGAATAGGTACAATAAACAAAAAAAGTAATAGTCCAAGCATGGATACAGTGAAAATAAAGCAAATGTCAAGTTGAAGCTAGTCGAAGAAACATGTGATAATTGATTGGGAGTACAAAAAGTAATTATTATTTATTTTTTCAGAAAAGTAGGAAATATAAATACAAAAGAAAGGCACGATCCAGTGGCAAAGAAAGTAGTTTAAAATACAAACAAAAAAAGATACATAAGATAGTAACAAAAAGAGACATGCAAGAAAGGAAAAGGTGGTCCTTGTAGTAGGTAGTTTTAAGTGGAAGGGTGGATGGTGACTCAAACCATCAATTTTTCTTCTGTTTCTTTACTTGGTTTGTATCAGTGTTTTCAACGTGTTCCACTTCATCTTGGTATTCCTGTGATAATTTGTAAACGTGGTAGGTTAATTTCTGTTATTTGTAAAGTTACAAATATATACGTATAAATTTAGCAGCAGTACAAATTAGAATAATGTGATAGGATCGATTAAGGGTTACTTCAAACTACACCCACAATATCACATACAAGACAATCAATCAACACACCATTCAAAAATAAAAAAGATATGATGAAAGTAAAATAACAAGACACAAGATTTTATACATGGAAAACCTCTTCGATGTGAAGAGTAAAAACCACGAGACCTCTTAAGAAGTCTACCCTCTTCTCTTATTGATAAACCAAAAGGGGAAATCAGCCCCAAAATGTTTACAAAAGATTCTCTTCTAATCACCGGAATCCAAAGACAATAAGAGATGAAAAAGGTGTAAGAGAACACCCTATGTGAGCACTTCAGGCCAGCGGTGTATCGAGCAAGAATAAAGCTCAATCTTGAAGACCAAAACACCTTGAAGAAGCTGATAAATGACCAAAAACTGCTACTGCCTTATGTGACCAGATCTGGTTATATTAACCCTTTTTCTTTTAATGTGCATACAAAAAATGTGAGTAATCTGCCAAATGTCTTTCCTGAAAAGAAAAGATATTGTTGCACAAAAGGCATGTTTGCACATCAAATCTGGGAAAAAGACAAAACCAAAAAAATCTCTCCCACAAATTAAGCATGGCCTGCATAAAAAGATATACCAAATATGCCTGCATAAAATTATGCCAAATATGCCTGCATAAAATTATGCCAAATATGTCTGCATAAAATTATGTCAAATATGCCTGCATAAAATTATGCCAAATATGGGTTGGAATACCCAACATAATGATAGTTGCATTACAGTAAAATATATGTTATACTAACTGAACAAAATACTATTCAGAATAGAATACATACAGTGATGGTTATTCCATGTCGCGAACCCTTGCTTGGTGTTGATGTTGAACAGGTTCCATTTTCATACTTTTTGACTTCATTCTGTTTTAATATGAACACTGATTAGACAAATTACAGGATGAACACATATGATATGTCATTTTAATGTACTGTAAAATACATGGTTGGTTTTTTTTTTTCCTTTTGTGACATGTCAATGCTGGTTGCCAAGTCGGAAGCTTCATCAAGCACGATACTTTCCTCAGTTTGTCATCACGTAGCTCGTGCATCCCTCCAAAGCTGTCGGGTAAGTGTATAAACTTTTTCAACAGCCATGGTTGGATTTTAAAAAATAAAAATCAAAATTGCTATCAACTGCTTTGCATAAAAATTAATATGTGAACAAATTTGAAGAAGCAAAATTTGCAGCAATAGAACATACTTATTTTAAAAAACATAATTTTGTTTAAGAAACTTAGTCGATGGCAAAAAGATTTATAATCAAATCCATGAAAATGCAACTAATTATATAATCTGCGCTCTAGTGCACGTTGAAGTGGATGTATATATTACATTTTGTAATATAGTACCATTTGCTGAAGATGCTCATATGTCACCCAGTTTAATTATGCCGAGCCCAACAAACTTTTGTTAAATGTAGAGAGTGTGAACTTATATTTGATTAAGGAAAAGTATAATATGTGTAAACCATTAAACCATTCAATTTCAGAACTACCATTGAAATGTTTACAATTTGAAATGGTTTGGGTTTTAATTGACTTCATGTGTTCAATATTTTACTTCATACGTCTCTTATAATTTCAAGTGATGATTATCGTACATACTGATACACATTTCAAAGAATAGTTCGGGAAAATGGTCAGTGTAATTACTGTTCACTGTGAAGACAATGGAACCCTAATGTTTAAAGAACCGAGTCATGTATGAATTCAACCTGAAATTTTGGTACACCAGATAGTTGCCTAACACAAAAGCCATAAAAGTAGCATCAGATTAACATCATTGTATATTCCGCCTAACTTGTACTAAACTGACTTAAGTCCAAAAACATGATCAAAACACAGAACATAGCATACAAAAATACAAATAAGAACATAGAATACAATGATACAAACACATAAATACTCCCCGCCATAGTAAAAGTAAGAAAGCACACAATTTGTCCAACACAAATCTAGTTCAAGCTTAAGTTTTGTACAGCTATTATAAATGACACTCATTATAATTCCTTACAATCATCCAGAATATCTCCCTATCAAGGCAACCCAAGAAACTTAAATACAAATCATCAAACAGACATGTAATCTACGCGTGTCCAACTAAAAGCTGAGTATCCTTTATTTAAACTAAAGGCTCCATCAATTTTTTCGTATTTTATTGCATGATATTTTAACCAAAAAAAGCCAGCCAAACACTAATCCTGACAGTAGATCACTTCTATTTTCTTCATATGCGCTCTACTTCAGATCATCCGGAGTTCATACGCTTTTTACTTTCAACTTCGGAAAACCCAACTTGGAAATGAAAACAATAAATGATTAGTATATATGAATATAATCTTTGTACTACAACTACAGGACCATTTCATTCTACTTAAATATGCTACTTTTAAATTTTTTAAAGCCAAGATGAATAGCCTTAGGGATTAGATAGTTACTTCTCTTACTTACAGTAAGATCATCACCAATTACATGCAAAAAAAAAAAAAAAAAAAAAAAAAAAAAAAAAACCTTTTGTATCACCACTGTGCATTTACAAAGAATGCATTTTTAGCCAGCACAAAAATATACATGATTCAAGCATAAAATACATTGAAGTCCCATATAAATAGAATTGATTTTAAACAAAAACCAAAAATGTCATACCCAACTGCAAGCACCTCTCCCAAATACCATATTCCGCACTTCTAGTCAATGCATTAATAGCACGCCAAGCCCCATTATTAGTATGTAGATCTTGCTAGCAACTTCGAACCAGTCCATCTTATTCATTTACAAATCCAAAACAATGAGTAAGGACATCCGAATGTGCTAATGGAGCTTAAGCACTGCATACCCAAACAGAATGAGGAGACATGGTAGCATAATTTTTCAGTTAGCTTTCTTGTTACCGTCCTATTGAAAACATATTCATCTGCAAGCAAGACTCTGAGATTTTTGAATATTGGGATGGGAAAACAAATTTGGTGGCAACTGGAAGAACTATTGGGTTCGGGTATTGAATCCAGTAATTGAGACTGGAGATGTAGTAGGAGAATTATGGTTTCAGTCGTTCAACTTTGTGAATAGGGTACAACCCGGATATTTCCTTGCATCATATGCACATGTTGAAACTTAAGTCCCATATCAGTTTGGGCGCCTCATAATTGGAATTAATGCAAAAGGATTATATTTTGCATCCTCTTGATCGGAATCTCAAATTTTACACAAATATCTCAAAAGTTTGCTTCCCATGGAACCCCACCTGATCCTTCTTATCTTTGTCCTCGTTAAAACCACTAATTTTTTAATGTTGTGGTTCCTTAATTACTTCCATTCAATTAACTTTCTACCATATGAAATATCACTTTAAATATCCTCTTTTCATCCCCACCACTTAAAATGTTTTGGATTTTTGCTGGTCAGTTGTCTACTAAAACAATATTATGGAAGCTTTTATGCTCTTGGCAATAGTGTTCATTTATCGTTCTGTTGATGTACTGTTTTCTACTATCAATAATGAATGATATGAGTTTGTGCATTTATAAGAATTTAAAATATTAAACATTTGGTAATAGATAAATATATGGTGGTTTAGTAAAAGAAACGACAACGTAGTCATAGTTACGAACCTAAAGATAATTGTGTGTGAGGACTGAAATATCAATGACAGACAATATAATAATGATTTGTTCTAAACTACCCATGCCCGAAATTCAAACAGGTCATCTATGTTACTACCTTAAATTACTTTAGCTTGCTTGTCGCAAGAGCAATGATAGTTGCTAACATGGTGGCATAGTGTGTATTCACGGTCCAGTCATATTTTAAACCTAAAATTTAAATGTCTGCTTTAGTGCAGAAAAATTAACATGAAGATGTTTGGTTTCATTCGGACATGAAGATGGTTGATATTATGTATGTCTATTTATGCACATGCAATAAAAACGTTTCCTACCCTATTTTTCACAAAATGTCTGAATGGTCCAACAATGGAAATTTCCAACGAGTAATAAAAAAAATCCAATGATTCCATTTGGATTTAGGGAATTTAATGTTTTATTATTGTTTAATATAAAGATTTTGACTTGAACATATGATCCAACTTCTAAATTTGAACAGCCTTAGCTTGGAAACTATGCAAGAAGACAAATAATTGCAGATGGTAAAAAAATTGACCAATGTTAAAGGAGGGAAATATGAGCTTGCTGGAATTCAAATAGAAGAAAAATTAAACTGGTAATAGAAGTTTCAAATATTAGCAACTTAATAGCGAAACGAACTAAACAGGAACTTGCAATTGGAAGGTAGATAGGTAACTTCTTGAATTCATATAGACAGAAAAATAGGTAACTGCATGAATTCATATAGACAGATAAATACTTATTCCTCCTTAACTGAAACGAAGGCCCCAGGATCGGCGAAACAACGACCATGTATGTTGCAACTTGCATCTTAAAATTTGACAAACTGATTATCGATTTATTGTTTCAGCATAATGCGGCAATTACTAAATTAGGAGAGATGAAATAAGAAATGGGAAAACAGGGGTAAACAGTAGTGGAAGGGAGAAAGTGAATTTGACTTCAGAGTTCAAGAAAGAGGAATGTCCGATGTGAAATTCAGTATCTAAGGGAGAACCATCATCTAAGGGTCTATCATTTTGAGATCACAGATCGGTTTAAAGTTCAAATTATAAAGTTGGGGGAAGAGTAAGTAAGATTGGTAAGGAACATGGATAAGGAAGTGGGAGGAAGTAGACGGTTTTTTTAATCAAATAAAGACATGTTTTGGATCAGATAGCATGTAATTAAAAAACTGAAAATGAAAGAAGTGCTGCCATTTTGAAATAAGTGAATTTAATGTGTCCAAGTCGGCATTGCACGGTTCCTGCTTTAATAGCGAAGTAATAGATTAGTATTGGGAATGTTCTGTATGCATAAATGTTTAGAGCTTTGAACCTAAATGAACAAATGATTTACTAAAAATGAATAATGCTGGTTAGAGATTTGAAGGATGCATATCTCAGTATGATACGCCTAAAAGTTTTATGAAAACTATTTGGCCAGGGGTAAATATTTTTTGGTAAAAATAGGTATTATAAACACGCTGATGCAAGTCATGTAACAAACGATCTCAATTTAGTGGCACAAAGAAAAATGCAGAGAAGTTTA
Organism: Allium sativum; assembly: GCA_030737875.1. Classification (NCBI taxonomy): domain Eukaryota; kingdom Viridiplantae; phylum Streptophyta; class Magnoliopsida; order Asparagales; family Amaryllidaceae; genus Allium; species Allium sativum. The sequence continues at coordinate 777,258,451 of CM060918.1, read as the reverse complement.
CACAATGAATGCATTGAACAAAAAAAAAATCTTCCATCTTGGATATCAGCTAATAAAATACTTCTTCCAAAATCATTTACCTCAATAGGAACCAGATGTAGCTATTAGTCATATTCATATAGCAAAGATATAATGCTTTTTTTCTCCTACCCGACCTCTCATATAATACTATGTATGATTAACAACCGAGGAATAGTACTATTCTTGAATGAATACAATATATTTTGTATGAGTATCGCTTGGTAGGAGTGAACAAATAGCAGTGAAAATGACACCACAAGTTAAATGTTGCAATGATACATGACCACATGTAACCAACAAATTAGTGTGTATAATACGGAATTCCACCTGGGTTGTTTGACTACTCTGGTAATGTATTCCCGAACTCGTAGTAACTATGAATCAAACATGAGTTCGTAATAAAGATATTATGTAAATTCTTGTATGAGGAAATATATGATGTGCAAACAGAGATATTACCTTGTTTCCTCTTCAAGTAATACCACCACCACCGCAAAGTATTCAAGAAATTGCTATAAGCTCCATTGTGTGCCTACAATTTGCAAAATCAAGGCTTTATGATATTGTTTTTATTTCAAGGTAAATCATATTATGAGTGTAATTAAATCAGAAAATCCATGAAAAGTAGAACATAAGTTGGATACCAGCCAAGTGATATGAAGTAGAATATGAAATACTGGAAATGGGATACGTACATCCACATGTTGACTTAGTTGATCCGTTTGTATTGTCTACTGCTGCATGGCGTTCAAAAGCATGACTATTTTAGTACTCTTGGACCTAATTTTATTCAGAAAAGATTGAGAGGAGCCAATAAGTGTCATTAGGGTCGCTGATTTGTAGATTTCGATTGTCAGAATGGAGAAATCCTGTACAGAAACATGGTGGAGTAAAAATCTCCGGACCAGCAAGCTAAAAACAATTTTGTTCAGCATATTTAAATTTAGGAACATACAAAATGTAGGAAGATAATTTCTAGAATCAATAACCAGTAAAAAAAAGAAGAAGTAATAAATGATTCCAAAGTAGGATTTATCCAAAATTAATTAAACAATCACATAAACTATAGATAATTTCTCAATCACCAAAATCGGATTAAAGGGAGAAACAACTGAATTGAAACAGTCATTAATTTTTGATGAGAGGAAGAATACCTCCTAAACCTCACGTTTGAATCAACGATTCCAAATCCAGCAAGACATGAACTGTTTAGTTAAAGCTATTTTCCTTACATGTGTATCTTTCTTCATACATCTCTGAACATGGGGTAAACAAAGCGATTGAAGGAAAAGAAAGCATTAACGAACAGGCACCAAAGGGTTTGGTGATAAAAAAAAAAACTTCATACCTTTTCAGATCTGATCAGCGGTGGTGGATGGAAGACAACGCTCATTTACGACCTTGATGGGAGAAATCAATCAACTTCAAGATCGGAAGCATCTTAAGTAGAATGTTGTGCCGATTTCAAGATCGAAAGGAAATCGAAAATATGAAATGGGGTTAGGAGAACGATTTGTTTCCAGTTGCTGGAATTGGGAAAGTTGGTGCTAATATCGTGGAAACGTGGGCTGCTTTGTTTTATTTTTATTTTATTTGATTTTTTCTTTTTTAGTAAATGCGGATGGCGTAAATTAAGAGAGAGCGAGAATTTATAAAATGCTGCATTCATGGAATGCCACCTAAGCAAAGTTGGAAATGTGCTTTTATATTTAAGTAATAGATAGATAAACAAAAGTAAATATACTAATCGGAAGTTTGTCAAAAGCAACCCTTAAGGTTTCCCTAATTTTCTTTTTCCAGATATGCATTGTTTACACTCTGCCTTAGAGTTGGGGTAAATTGAATTATCTTTACCTTTGATAAATATTTGTCCTTTGATAATTTTGAGAACGTTGAAATTTCCAGTTAATCACTTATCCGAGAAGGAGTAATCACTTGAGTCATGAAATGCAAAATTGGCTACAGATTCGATAGGTTGTTTATGAAAGTAGATGTACTCATAGACCTACACTACGCTAAACTGTTTACTTTTATAAACCTAACGCCAATGTTAAAAACAAAATAAATTTTTGTTTACTATTCTTTCTAATACCTTTTCCCAAGACACTATTAAATATACAATTTTTTTTAAGGAAAACCGGTCAACTTTATTTTTTAAGATGATCAACCGCTAGACAGTAGTTCGATGGTTGCTGATAATAGAAAACTGTATTAACTTATGATTGTTTAACGTGTAAAATGACATTTTCATTGGTTATCGTCGTGCGAAATGAATTTGGTATCAAAAAACTCACAGATTTTATTAAATTCTTTATTTTTCTTAATGGTATTAATATTAAGTGTGCGTTTGATTTTGAAAGGGAAGGAAACTTGAAATGGTATTTTGAAGTGGAATTATTATGAATGGGGAATGTTTTTTTTTTTTTTTAATGAAAAGGGTAAACTGGAATGGGTAAAAGTATTATTTTATTAATTATTTGTATGTATATGTACAAAAGGGTGGAAAAACAGCTGTTGGGTTGCGTCGGACGCGGGGTCAGAGGCGTCGGCCGCGTCCGATGTGAAAGCTACCTTTTGAACTGTACGGTTGAAAGAGACAAATGAGGTAGATCTCATATTGACGCGTCAAAAGCGTCCGACGCGGACGCGAACATTAACTGGGCAGTTTAAAATTCAAACGGTGTCTAAGAAGAAAGAGACATGACGTTCTTCCCCTAATTTCAATTTCGTAAGTGGCTATCTTCTTATTATCAAACCGACCGTTATGGAGGTTTACCTACTGTAAGAGGCTAAATCAATTTGTCCGTCCCAATGAATATAGCCTCAAATCTAGCAGCGTTGTCCGATGTTTTTAATGGTTCAAATTCTAATGCCTAAAGTTTCTCCGAAATATCCATTATATTTCAAATCAACTCCAGATTTACCGTTAATATCATATTTCTACTGCAATATCTTTTGATTCATCTACATAGATTATTTAGAAAATGTAAGAAAATTTAAAAATACAACAAATTTTAATTTCTTCACTTTTGACTCCATAAATTTATTTAATTTTAAATATTATCTATCACATTAGTTTTCGATATTCAACTATAAATAAAAAAAAGGGGTTTTTACCCTCAAGGACAAAAGGAACAAAGAATTGTTCCATAAGGACAAAGGGGCAAAATTTGGTCCTCAAGGACAAAATTTAGTGTAATGGGAGGAATTCAGGAGCCCACTATAATTCATCCCTTTACACTAACACTTGTCCTTATGGATAAAATTTTGCCCTCTTGTCCTTATGGAACAATTCTTTGTTCATTTTATCCTTCACGGTATTTTCCTGATAAAAAAACTAGTTGTTTATTAAGTTATGCAATTTAAATGTCGGTTCCCCACCGTTATGCAGTGGTACTAGTAATCTTTATTTTCTTTTTATCTGATATCAAAAATGCATGATCTCATTTGAATTAAAATAAAGTTTAACGAATATGTTTTAACAAATAATTTTATTTTATATTGAACATTTTAGTTGTTCGCGTACGAAGTTTTGTGTACAGCTTAGTCAAACGAATTGAAATGTCAGAAATTTCACTAAAAAGTCCAGTAAAATTTTAGGTTGAAACTATGTGCCTTACATTTGCGTTAAATAGTCGTAACAGACTAGTAGTGGAAGTTTAGAAACAGATGATTCAGCCGAAGTTGATGTCATTCATATGGCATAAGCAGTTTACCAAAAGCAATGGATTGGTCTTGACCATAAAAATGAACTTCTCAAAGATAACGTAGAAAGTAAGGATGAATACTTATTTTCGAAATTATATAGTTCTGAACGTTGTACTTTACAAAATACGTAATTTTAGTTGTAATTATTTCCGTTAGAAACTGCAAATACCAATCTTTAACAAAAAAAAAAAATTTCCTCACCAAAATATACATTTGCAAATACCAATCTTTATCACGAGAGCCTAGATGTCACATCAAAACATTAATAAAAGTCAGTACACCGAAGAGATTTTTATCTAAAGATATCACATGTGGGCAATCTCCAGGTTCAAACCATCTTGTCTTTGCAATGACGCGTCAGAAATCAACTGTGTGGACCAGATACAGCCGAAAAAATAGAAATATTGTTATACCAAGAAAGCTATTTCAGGAGATAATGAATGCGTTTGCCATCAGTCTCCACAGCACAACCGCATGCACATTCTCGTTTGTTCCATCAAAAAAAAAAAAAGTTTGCCATCAATCCGAAAGTATAACCAGGGCCGGTCCTAAGTATTTATGGGCCTACTGCGAACTCAAAATTTTAGGTTTTTTTTTTTTTTTTTTTTTTAATGAAATTGAACTTAAGTGAAAATGTGTTTTTTCTACTGTGCATCTCCATTGAAAAAATTGCGTGTTTCAGCAAATTCATAAAGTTTTACCCACATTTTCAATCTGTCAACTAAAGGTCCACACAAGCCACATCTCCGTTTTAATATATCGATTTATGTCAACAAAAAATACAATCATATCTACTTTTGCATAGATAAATTACTATCAAGTACACGCATCATGACAAGAAAAAGCAACTCTAGTAAAATGAATACATTTTTTTTTTTTTTTGGCCCTCTGACCTAATGGGCCATGTACGGTCGCACGACTCGCACTAGGCCAGGGCCGGCCCTGCGGTATAACGAATCAAAATGGAATGGTGTTGACAAAAGGAATACCTGCCGTATTGGAGGATGATGGATCTTTAGGAATGTAAATTTATCGGATCGTATTAGACGCAGAAACGATCAGTTTATTTTTAATAAAAAAAATTCAAATAAACATTATATAATGACTCGATGACCACAACTTCATAAATTTTTTTTTCTCTCACAATTTGTAGACACGGACGAAATTGGATTTGGTTTAGTTTTTAACTTTTTCTTCTGGCACATTTTACCTAACAACGGATGAAACGCTCTGCACTGATTTTAGAATACGTGAATGTACTAGCCAAAAAATAAGTTTAACACATAAAAAACTTAGACAGTGTTTGGTTTACGTTTTTAAGTATTTAGTTTGCGTCCACAGTAAAATACGAACGATGCATGTATAACGTCGAAAAAGATCGTTATAAAAAACAAAATTAACACAGATAATATATCATGTCGTCGTCCCTCTCTCCTTTGCGTGGTCCCTCCATTATCCTTTCACTCCCTCCGTCGTCATATATTTTGTTATCAATATTGAAAACTCAAAATATATTTTAAACCAAACACTATCTTAGGGTGTGTCTAAAGTCTAATTTATCCTTTTTGTTTTCAATTTTCGAACCTACAAAAATGGGAATGGTAAATGTATATCATGGAGAAAATAGCTATTTTATAAAACAAAGTTAATACACAAAAAACTAAAAATTAATTTTTCATATTTTTGAAATAACAAAAAAGGAAGACAATTCATGGTTCTGTCCCTCCCAGCCTCCTCGGTCATCACTCCACTCTTCACTTTTTTATAATAAATGTTGAAAACTTAAAATACAAAATAAACCAAATGGTCCTTTAGATTTTGAAGATATCATAATCTAAGTGAAAGAATAGTGCATACAATGCGAAATAGGACTAGAAAAGTATGTCAAGAAAAGAAGAAAAATTCATATAGCTACCCCCAACTCCTCCCTTTCTCAATTTTTACCAAACTGCTTGAGCATACCTTTTGTATCTTATTTCCGCTATCATGTTTATTTCTTTCTGTCCCTAACATTAATATTTCTACGATTTTTTTCCTATATTTTAAGACCTTTTCCTTTCCATGCGATGCAACCATCTATGTAGTTTTAGTTGACTGTATTCAACAGCCATTGCATGTAGTTTTAGTTCCTTTTTTGGGCATACATCTGAATTTATAATGCATTAGTTTCTTTTAACAATAAATTGAGCAATTTAACATCTATTAATTGCAATGTTAACTTTAGATTACACCATCAAAATAATAATTAATGAACAATAAATCAAATAAATTAAAAATCATAATTTGAATACTCCCCAAAATACTCTACTCAAATATCATGTTCATAGCCCCAAATGTATTCTTTGTTCCAACAACATCCATGCTCGAATGCATCGTTCAAATATGATATTACCATTCGTACAGAACACACTCCATGTCCCATTTTAATTAAAGGTAGCTCCATATTCATAGCTGAATTGCTTTGATTAGGCTTTCAAGTCATCAGATCACTCTAGGATTCTTCAAATAGATGGCTTTAGAAGAATATATCAATGCAACAAAATTATTATCAATATATTGATGGAACAAGAGCAATAGATGCATGGATCGACCTCGATTCATGACTTTAGCCAAATCATAGTGTCTTCTCCTATCTTCTTTAAGCCTAAATGTTCAGTTCCTTTTGTTGTGATTTGTGACATGAAAATCACATATGTTGATAGAGACAAGGCGTGGATGTGCTTGGCGGTAGAGGAGATGGTGCAGCAACAGAAAGAAGGTTAGAAGGAGCAGTTTGACATCTGAGCGGATTTATTGCTGGATTTGACCCGGTCTTTCTGTGACTTATCTGCAAGTATTAAGGGGATATATTCCTAATATATCTTTAAGGGGAAAATTGGATATTTTTCCTAAGCTTTCTATTCTCCTATAAAAGCAGCACATAGGGTTGGATTAATGTATAACCGAATAGAGTGGCGGCTGCATGCCTCTAGGGCTTGGTGCTCTTGAGAGGATTGGTGCCACCAATTAATCCAAGGGTTAGCCGTCGTTCTTCGTTGTTCTCCTCCTCCAACAAGAGTTATAGTTATCTAGATATTCTTTCCCTTTCTCAATAAGATTATTGATTCTTGTAATTTGTTTACTTTTGGTTGTTGACCCATTTTGTGTAAACAAAATTTGTTTTTGTGAATCAATAAAGAGGGTGGTTGGGTGGAATATCTTATGTTTGCGCGTGTGATTTCATATCTGTGTTTGTTTCCATAGAAATCATCTTTAAGTAATTGGATGAAGAAGACCCTGGTCGCTTCCACAAAGGCGCAGTTTTCATAACACCTTTATTGAATCTTTCTCTAGTACTTTTAAGTTATTCTTCCATGTATTCACATAGAATATTTGCTTTATAAAGGGACTCTATGAGTCGACATTAATCTATAAGCATAACCATTTCTATAATTTCTTCATTTCCTTTATACCTTCACCATAACTAAGAGTTAGAGGGAAATTTTAATTCCATTTGTGGATCAAGTTCAAAGTAAAATGTGTTTTCTTTTTATTATTATATACATTCCATAATTTTTATGCTAATTGTTTATTTATTTCAAGTGTATATTAAATTAAAAATTCTTAAATGAAATGGCAAGCAATAGTAATTATAATGTGTTGCAACCTTAAGAAATTTATCACATCAAAACTAATATATTATTTTAAATGTTCATAGTCAGGGTGTTTTAAGATATGATATTGATACATCCATTGAAACTGGAGCATTTAACGCTCTCCAAATATCAGAGAGTGTATTATTTATGGACTTTGGAGCACCAAAGGGTTATACAATGATATTGATTAGATAACAATGGAATGAGTCAATTGAGAGTTCTCAATTAGTTAATATAACTAAGGCTGAATAGAGAATCCCAAAGTGATGATATTATGCATTTTCCTTGACTTGAGAGTACCATGAAACTTCAATATGGAAAATCCACTTTGGCTATAATTTAATAATGACATGATTAACAATACAACAAAATAGTTCTTTCATGATGCGTTTAAACAACATGAAAGATATAGTTTATGTTGTAGCAGATTTATTGCAATGCAAAATTTTCTATCACACATATGTCGCATAAAATGCAAATACAAAAAACAACTTTTGACATATATATGCATTGTAAAAGGTGATCAATTATTGATGCATTTTGTGTAAAAATAGACTAATACATGTAATCAATGTGTTATGTCATGAATGACCCTCACTTTCAGCATTGGTATCATTGATATGGCAAAGCGTTGAAACCAATGCTCAAATATGACACATCTTTTATTTGCAATTCATAGTTATGTCAATGAAGCAATCCGAAAACAACAACATTTGTTTGCACTGAAAATGTAACACACCCGCTCTGGCGCACTTATCCAGGAGCGATGATGTTATACGGAAGCCTTGGTGCTAATAGAACAATATCATAACTTTATATCAGTATATAAAATCATTCAAACTACATAATTTATAAAGAAAGTGATAGGTCTTACTTGAAGGGATTACTTTGTACACTTTGTTGGCAGGCGGTGGTGTTGCCGGAGTTTGTTGACAAAGTGCAATGGGCTAGGTAATGGCCATGCCGAAGCTCATTGGGGAAAGTAACCATGTTGTCTTGTCTAAGAAGATGCTTAAAGCAAGAGGATGTAGGTGGAGTTGGTATGCTTTCAAGGAAATATAGTATCATGGTGGAGAATGTTAGAATTTGTGATACAATATTTCCATTTGTTGAAGATTGGAAGATATTATTGATTATGGTGATAGAATATTTCCAATTAGAGAAGATTTGGGAAATATTGTTAATTTGGGAATATAATATTTCCAATTTGCAGAAGATTTGGAAGATATCAGAAATTTATTGCTCTTTTATTTGTAAAAGGGATAGGCAATAAATTACCTACATAAGCGGAAGAATTTGAAGAAGGTTTCTTTTTGGGATAGTGTAGTAAGGAATTAATTCTCTAATTGGTTGGTTAAACAAGGAAGCCTATCAGGAGAATTGGAGAATTAATTAGGCATTGATTTATATCATAAATCAATTACTTCAACCCCAAACATTAATCCTTATATAAGGATAGGGATTAGGTGAATGTGTTATCATCTCAAAAATGTGAGATGTATCATCTCTAAAAGTTCTTCTTCCCTACTATCAGTCTTGTAATTTTTCTTATTGAGAAAAGTAATAAAATCTCCTCTCCCCAAGTGGACGTACACTAACAAGACGTTAGTGGAACCACTATAAACCTCTTGTGTTATTTCTTTTATTGCTAGATCTGTGATTGTTTTGCTGGTGTTATCTGTTGTTTGTTTTGCCTCACCATCAATCCGTTCCTATTCGGGTTTTTTTCGCAACAGAAAGAGCTATTAAACAATCATCTTATCATATAACATGGTTACGAGGATCCAAGAGTTTAACCATCGAATAATTATATATAAGAGTACATAAAGAGATAATATATATAATGAAAGTCTTCACTTAAAAGCAACCAACTAACCATCTAAACCTGAAATTTTTTAAGTGTAGCATCATGGGCAACACAGACCCAGTTAGATAGTTTTAAGCCATAGTTTTCAAGTCATATCTTAATGACGTGTATTATAGTTTCATTACTTCAGAGATTTCTTCAATCCAAAGTTAAAAGTAATAAACAAGGAAGACTTCGAGATATTAAATCAAGAAAGTTTATAATAAACTTCTTTCCACGTTAATTCCATGCTTTATTAAAATACATGTTTATGAATCCAAACCATACCCTCGATTTAGTATAGATTCTAGGATATGTTATCCTATTGCGGTCGATATCCTGTCACTAAGTACGGACGTACTCTACTAGGCTCAGTACCAACATAGAGTAATAGTGCACTACTCAAGATCTATTGTCTTATACCACACCCCCGAAGAAATATAATCAAGGAAATGTTTCTCATAAGTAATCTTAAATTACCTTTTCAAATTCATACATTTAAGGGTTTAAGACAAACCCGAAACCATTTCAGAAATATTCTAGTATATGTCAGAAAAGACCTCGAAATTATTTAAATGGTAACATTTATAATGACATTATAACGGTTTTAAAGTCCAAAAAGAAAAGATAAAGTTTATGAAATGCTATGCAAAATTTAAGGTCAAGTTAAACACTTCACTTTATGTTACGGGTCGTAATAGTTAAAAAGCATTGCAAATTTTAAAAGTGTTACCAATTTCAAATTTTAGAAGTGTTTCTAGTTTTTGGGTGAAATGTTTGATTCTATTTCTTTATGATAAATATAGTTTTTAACTCCAACTCCATTATCTTGAATAGAAACCCTTAAAATCATTTATCAATTTAATATATAAAATTGAACAACATGAGGCATTTTCAACATGTCTATTTTAGATATATTTTTACTCGACTTTGCATCCAGGTTTTAGGTACCCAAACCATTGAATTAGAAAAATGGCCAACATGAAAGTTATGTCCTTGAGTTAGCATTCTAGAACATTAAAGAAAACAAAATTTCATTAAAAACGAAAAAGTTATGGTGTAATTACCAAACACCATTTTGGTAGGTATGAGCCATAATATTCATTCTTAATATTCACATTGTTTCTTCAAAGTCTGAGTTGAATACATATACTCGAATAGTTTTTCTCACCTTAGAATTATAGCTTTGACTTGTATTTTATCCCCTTGGCTTCTTCCAAGCTTCTCCAATTTTTCTTACTTTTTCTTTTCTTTTGTGAATGTATGAAAACCAAAGAAGACATCCACCTTATTCATAGCATTTCTTAACGCTAATTTAGTAATTTTGTTTTGGACACTTATCCACTTTATCTTTATGCAAGCCTTACCAGCTAGACACATGCCTATTTAGGTGCCCTATGATGTTTCTACACATGGACACCTAATGTATTTATGTTTCTTTATTCCATTTAATCCAATGACATGTGTATGGTTCATTTGATGCCACATATCTTCACCTTTCATGCCACCTATCTTATATTTTTTTTTGAAATGTATATACATACCATTTATTTTGTTTGTATGTTATGTGTTATATATATATATGTATGTATGTATGTATACTTTATACTTGAATGTTTGAATCGGGTCGAATTAGTATATTCAAAATTTCAAGAAATATTTTAATACCCGATCTTTTAGTGAGCCCGTTACACTCCACCACACCTAGAAAAAGATTTCGTCCTCGAAATCTAAGTTTCAAAAAATTCTAGTTAATCTCTATGAATTTCTACCCCAACCTCCCATAATGCTTCAACTTCATTGTGATGGTTCCTATAAGGACCCAGAACTTCCCCGGTCTCCGAAGAGAAGAGAAAGAACGGATTGCTTTGAGCACAATACGAATCAAAACACAAACAGAAGAACATTTCATTGTCTATTACAACAATTTCATCAGAATATACAGAGTATGAATAAATATTACACATTTACCAAATATCAGAGATTTACAAGTTACAATGCAGTGGAAAATAATACAAAACACAACTGAAAAGGATATACAGATACAGAGCTTTCTGAATATAATTCCAGTTGTAAACCAGGAATCTGTGAATATAAATCTGCAAAACCAAAACTACTAGCTGCCCGTGTAGAAAATAGGGGCACCCAGAGTTCAGATTAAAACAATAAACTCCAGGTCAGTCATGCGACGGGTGTGAGAACTAAACCAGTTATTAATCTGATTTTAAAGTTAGGTAAATCAAGGGACCACGCCGTATAATACGGAACGGGTTTACCCCCAAGAATACCAGTGCATAAAACAAATAGGGCAATGCTAAATAAAGAACAATGAAGCTATTATAAGACTCAGGTCCCATCACACAATTCAACGCAAGCCGGAGGATAGAGTTTTTACCTTAAAATAGCCAAAAATACTTGGTATGTGAAATTTCATCTTTTATTATTACTATAAGTGTATAGTGTCAAAAAAATTTTCAATCATAAATATCAATCATAGACGGCATAAGTGCCCCATACCACTATGTCGCCATACTAGGCTCTACAATCAAAACCGCAAAATGTCGTATTGGAAGTTGTATTTCCATCTGTGAACCAAGGCAAGGGATCGTCCTTACCGCTTCGAGACGCTCTAGCCCGTGTCTCAGGATCAGAGCTCGAGTGACCCTTGGATCGTCAGGGTCGGTCCACACGGAGTGGATTAAAATGCCTGAACAATGCGTTTCTCCGCCCTATGGGGCGTAAACTGGTCATATCCCGACCAAACTATCGGCCCCGGAACGACCAATAAAACCGAGGCGCCTCGCAGTCCATTATCCACATAAGTAAAATGTCAGGGCTAGTAAAACGCTGACACCACACCTAGCTAGAAGGAAACGCATGCCCTCCCTGGGGTCCTCTCCTGTTTCTGGTTCACAACGGTGTGTGAGGCTCGCGAATTAACGCTACACAAAGCTATGCTATATTAAAATCGTGCTTTGATCATCAACCGCAAGACTCTTCTTTTCAACAGAAGCCTTGATCATTTGCATCTAAGCATGCCACACAGGCAATTCACGCTATGCAACCGATGTCAATCAATCACATAGAATGAAATCCGATGTCAGACACACATCCATTTACAAGTTCGTTCTGGGTATGAACGAAACCGGAGGCACCTTATTCCTCCTTCATATGTCCAATACAGGAGAGAGGGCCTCGCATATCCGGTCGATCTCCAAGTACGTCTGGACGATCAACACTTATTACCTTGTCTTGGGTGTACATCCAAATCAAGACATCAGTAATCATCCAAACGATGTGAAGACCCCCGGTCTTCAACCACCGTCTTCATCCTTGACACATCGTCGAATCAGTTATTCAGAATGGGATAGACCCGGTCTTTCTGAATAACTCGCGTATATAATAAATAAGTGCTATAAAAACACAACATACGCCTCATTCCAATCTAGAATATTCCTTTATTCAAATATTCTTATACTTTGGGAAAGGTTCCCATTAAATTTATCAAAGATAAATTCTTTAAATTTATTCTTTAATCTTCTTTTGGATTTCAATTCAAACCAAATTATGGTTTATCCAAATTAGTCGGGATTAGCACTCCTTACCGAAGTAATCATTTGTTTAATTTCCCAATCCCAACCTATTCATCCCATGAAGCAAAACTGGTAATACTTCATATCTAACACCACGGTGTTATCGGTAAATTTAATTACCATTTTACGTTCAAATCTAAATAAAGATTTAACTATCGCCTGAAGTAAAACTGGTGATACTCCATTCTCGATCATTTCAATCTAATTAAAGATTCATTAAAACTCCACTTGGTTTTAATCATCCCAAAAATCAATATTAATGATTGTTTAACTTGGGAAATCATATCCTGTCTTTAACTGGGTTAAAGAACGAATGTCATTTAAAACACGGTTCACTATAAACCCAAAATCACATTCCATTCCATCAGTCTTTATCCGTGAATTACCAGGTGAATAATTCCCTAAGTATTAACCCCGAAGGCCGAAACCAACATCAGATCAATACCCAGGAAATCATTCAACTTAACTAATCTCCAGTTAGTTTCTGATTTTCTTAACTCCATTGGTTCTAAGAACGGTATTATTAAAGATACAATCCACGACAACCCAAAATCTCATTTGATATTAAATACAAAGCTCTGAATAGAAAATTTATCGGCTTATATTCAATATCAAATACCACAACCAACAAATATCATATTAGAAATAACGATATAAATATATCTTTCAAATTTCCATAACAATATCTGTATAATCACGAAATCCAACATTGAAATATTCCGAAGACAATTTCGATTCAAATCCATTTCCAATTTATATATTGGGAATTCTGGTTATTTTTAAAACCATTTCAAATCCAATTTATTTATTTTAAAAATAATTGGATTATAATTCTAGTTCAAAACTAGTTCATTTCGATAAAAATCTATTTTTATCTTTTCAAATATGGAATTTTTCACCCTAATTCTTTCCAAATCATTTCTTATTATTTTACACTAATTATTAATATTTTTAATAATTTTATCGAGGCCCGTACATTCGATTTCCATAAACGGCCATCGAACTGCACTTACAACGACCTTTTCCAAATTTGATTTGGACATAATTCCAAATCCAACCGCTAGATTTCAAATCTCTAATATTCGTTAGAAAGCTCTTTTCGATACAAACCCAACGGTTCCGGTTTTAGGAGAATCCGACGGTCGGATCTCCTGTAATATCCATTCGAAGTCAATGGTCGAAATTCACGAACTGCCGCAGCGCGGCGCATTCTATTCAGGCCATTATATTATATATATAATATATATTTCGTCGATTTCCATTTAAAACGTATTTTATAAATCTTTTAAAATTTGTTTTCAAAACGATTTCAACTTAATATTCAATTTCTAATCAAAATTAAATCTTCCATATCCTCGATATATAAATGATAATATTTTCAAAACATTATATTTTTGAAATCAATTCCTTTTCGATATTCATTATAAAAATGAATAAAATCGATATAAGTACCGTTCACGTCAAAATGGCGTTAATCTAATCAACACGGCTTTATATATTTAAATATATTCGTGTCCATCCCAAATCGGACATCAAAATCATATTTTGATCTTTTACTGAATATTATTTTAAAATATTTATTATTTTAAAATATTCATTCTTTCTGAACTGGAATCAGGCACAGTCAATTACCATATAATTTTATTTATATTGATTTCATATACACATGTATACAACAACAATCAAACACAGTCAACCATCACGCTGTTCAGAGTAAAAATCATATTTTTATCGCTTCTATATATGAACAAAAACCATATTTTTCTAATCATACAAATTATATTTTTCTAATTATAAAAATCTCATCTTTTACATCTTAAAAATACAATCTTTCACTATAAAAATCTAACTTTTAAATAAATAAAAACCATTATCTTATATATATAAAATTCAAGACTTTATATAAGTAAACAAAATTAAATCAGATTTTAAAACGAGGTATTACATAAAAATAAACAAAAATAAATAAAAGTACTTACAGTCTAATTTGGGAGAGGGGAGGGCTGATCGAAGGGGTGGTGGCGGCTCAGGGGGGCGCGGCGGAGTTTGCCAGGTGGTGGGGTTTTTCAGGGGGCGGCGGTCTCGATTCTCGCGGAGGGGGCGGGGGTTCACGGTGGGTTCGAGAAGGGGAAAGAGGGAGGAGAAGAGAGGGAGGAGGGGAGAGAGAGAGAGGGGAGAGTAATTTGAATATATATATATATATAATTATTTAATATTATTTTATTCCATAAAAGTTGACTTTACATTTGAACTCCAAACAAGACCCAACGACTGTCATCCATACCTAATTACCCCCATTTCGAACACAATGGGATATGTGTCGTAAGCCAGTTTGGTTGTTTCGATCGGTTTTCATCAAAATCGAAATATAAATCTACATATTGAATTTGAACGCATATTTCAATTTCCCGGGGCCACATACGGACTCTAAAAATTCCCGAAAAATATTTTCGAGCTTCGTATTGATGATACGGTTCTAAGAAAACTAATTTCATCAAATTTGAAGACCGTTTGAAAAATGGCCATTTTCTGGTCGATCCAAATTGACTGAAACTGTCAAAACACGTTTTCTTTTGCCACACTCACATATTAATTCAGAAAATTATGAATTTTGGAATCTAGCAATAACTTGACATACCGGATCCAACAAAAGTGGTTTCGTCGAAAACGGAGGTTGTTTGCAAAATCGCTATTTTTAAGGGCTGTATTTTCCATAGCGACTATTCTGAATTTTCAATTGGGCATAACTTTTTATTCCTGCTATGAAATTTCAATTTTTCGGATCTGTTGGAAAGATATTTTCAAATAGATTCAAATATTTTTGGTTTCGCTAAAATCCGGTTTATTTTGAATCCTGTACATTCATTTGAAATTTGAAATCGAATTTTCAAACTACCACTCCATTTTTAATTCCTTTTATAATTAAAAATAAATAATTATATTCTAACATCGATTCAAATGAATATATACGCTCTAATTCTATTCAAAATAAATTTCTCGTCGTTATTATTTAACATAAATCATTTTAAATATTCAAAATTCACTAAAATTGTCAAAATAAAAATTTTAAATTGGTTCAGATTTTTCGGGTTGTTACAATCTTCCCCACTTAAAATCTTTTCGTCCTCGAAAAGGAACGGAGCTGAAAGTTGTTTTACTAACCAACTCAACTTTCATTATTTTCATTATGGCTTAAGTTCTTCAACTTTTCAGTTTCTAAGAATTTTCCAATTCTTCAAAAATTTGGCTAACACCCTAAATTTTCGAAAAATTTCGCCATAACCTCCTTTGTACGGGAGTACCGAGAAATTCCCCAAACCGCCGCACAGGCCTCTCCAATCAAAAAGAAAAAGAAACAGCCAATCGGCTCATAAAATCATCAAAAACCCTGAGAAATATAATAAACATGTACCTATTTGTCGGGCAAACAATTTTATTCCTCTGCTTTAGCCTCCTTGCAATGACCTGTTCAATGTATATACATGTATATGCATGCAATTTCAAACAATTTTCAATTCAGTTCAATATTTTGATTCAATTTGGCCTAAATGGTTCCAAATTCTAATTAATCAAAACAATAATCAAACAACACAATCAGCAATCAATTAGTTGATTATCGTTTCAAATTCATAATTTTTTATATGTACTCAAAAATCATGTTTTTGATGCTAATTCACAACAAGAACCCTATCTAGTTTTGGTTCTCACACTAGTCGATTGGAAATATATAGATATCCCACTTTCAAAACTCAAACATAAACTACTGATGCTGACATGTCAATCACCAATATCATCAGAGTCATCTCCGGGCGATAAGAGTGTGATTCTATATCCATCCAGTATATTTGAGACTTCCAATACACATGGATCAGATGTGTATTAAAATCTCTATATACTTGATTGTCCAAATCAATTTAAAATAAATATTCAAATACATATAAACAGGTTTAAATTTTCAAAACAAAATTCGTTTTCGTTTTTATTTTAAAAAATATCACTCTTCACACTCGTTCTAGGATACTACTGATCCAATCTCTAACGAGTTATTCTCATTGGGTATTACTAATCCAATCTCTGATGAATTCTTTCATTTGGTTCTAACGTGTCTTGTTCTCCGAGCTCTGTAAACCAAAGCTTTGATACCAACTGTAAGGACCCAGAACTTCCCCGGTCTCCGAAGAGCAGAGAAAGAACGGATTGCTTTGAGCACAAAACGAATCAGAACACAAACAGAAGAACATTTCATTGTCTATTACAACAATTTCATCAGAATACAAGAATATACAGAGTATGAATAAATATTACACATTTACTAAATATCAGAGATATACAAGTTACAATGCAGAGGAAAATAATACAAAATACAAATGAAAAGATATACGGATAAAGAGCTTTCCGAATATCATTCCAGTTGTAAACCAGGACCCTGTGAATATAAATCTGCAAAACCAAAACTACTAGCTGCCTGTGTAGAAATTAAGGGGACCCAGAGTTTAGGTTAAAACAATAAACTCTAGGTCAGTCATGTGACTGGTGTGAGAACTAAAACAGTTATTAATCTGATTTTAAAGTTAGGTAAATCAAGGGACCACGCCGTATAACACGGAACGGGTTTACCCCCAAGAATACCAGTGCATAAAACAAACAGCGCAATGCTAAATAAAGAATAATGAAGCTATTATAAGACTCAAGTCCCATCACACAATACAACGAAAGCCGGAGGATAGAGTTTTTACCTTATAATTGCCAAAAATGTTTGGTACGTGAAATTTCATCTTTTATTATAACTATAAGTGTATAGTGTTAAAACAATTTCAATCATAAATATCAATCATAGATGGCATAAGTGCCGTATACCACTATGTCGCCATACTAGGCTCTACAATCAAAACCGCAAAATGTCGTATTGGAAGTTGGATTTCCATCTATGAACCAAGGCAAGGGATCGTCCTTACCGCTTCGAGACGCTCTAGCCCGTGTCTCTGGATCAGAGCTCGAGTGACCCTTGGAACGTCAGGGCCGGTCCACACGGAGTGGATTAAAATGCCTGAACAATGCATTTCCCCGCCCTATGGGGCGTAAGCTGGTCATATCCCGACCAAACTATCGGTCCCGGAACGACCGATAAAACCGAGGCGCCTCGCAATCCATCATCCGCATAAGTAAAATGTCAGGGCTAGTAAAACGCTGACACCACTCCTAGCTAGAAGGAAACGCATGCCCTCCCTGAGGTCCTCTCCCGTTTCTGGTTCACACCGGTGTGTGAGGCTCGCGAATTAACGCTACACAAAGCTATGCTATATTAAAGTCGTGCTTCGATCATCAACCACAAGACTCTGCTTTTCAATAGAAGCCTTGATCATTTGCATCTCAGCATGCCACACAGGCAACTCATGCTATGCAACCGAAGTCTATCAATCACACAGAATGAAATCCGATGTCAGACACACATCCATTTACAAGTTCGTTCTGGGTCTGAACGAAATCGGAGGCCCCTTATTCCTCCCTCATACGCCCAATATAGAAGAGAGGCCCTCGCATATCCGGTCGATCTCCAAGTACGTCTGGACGATCACCACTTATTACCTTGTCTTGGGTGTACATCCCAATCAAGACATCAGTAATCATCCAAACGATGTGAAGACCCCCGGTCTTCAACCACCGTCTTCATCATCGACACATCGTCGAATCAGTTATTTAAAATGGGACAGACCCAGTCTTTCTGAATAACTCGCGTATATAATGAACAAGTGCAATAAAAACACAACATACGCCTCATTCCAATCCAGAATATTCCTTTATTCAATATTCTTATAATTTGGGAAAGGTTCCCATTAATTTTATCAAAGATAAATTCTTTAAATTTATTCTGTAATCTTCTTTTGGATTTCAATTCAAACCAAATTATGGTTTATCCAAATTAGTCGGGATTAGCGCTCCTTATCGAAGTAATCATTTGTTTAATTTTCCAATCCCAACCTATTCATCCCATGAAGCAAAACTGGTAATACTTCATATCTAACACCACAACGTTATCGGTAAATTCAATTACCATTTTACGTTCAAATCTAAATAAAGATTTACCTATCGCCTGGAGTAAAACTGGTGATACACCATTCTCGATCATTTCAATCTAATTAAAGATTCATTAAAACTCCACTTGGTTTTAAACTTCCCAAAAATCAATATTAATGATTGTTTAACTTGGGAAATCATATCCTGTCTTTAACTGGGTTAAAGAACGAATGTCATTTAAAACACAGTTCACTATAAACCCAAAATCACATTCCATTCCATCAGCCTTTAACCGTAAATTAGCAAGTGAATAAATCCCTAAGTATTAACCCTGAAGGCCGAAACCAACATCAGATCAATACCCAGGAAACCATTCAACTTAACTAATCTCCAGTTAGTTTCTGATTTTCTTAACTCCATTAGGTCTAAGAACAGTATTATTAAAGATACAATCCACAACAACCCAAAATCTCATTTGATATTAAATACAAAGCTCTGAAAAGAAAATATATCGGCTTATATTCAATATCAAGTACCACAACCAACAAATATCGTATTGGAAATAACGATATAAATATATCTTTCAAATTTCCATAACAATATATGTATAATCCTAAATCCAACATCGAAATATTCCGAAGACAATTTCGATTCAAATCCATTTCCAATTTATATATTGGGAATTCGGGTTATTTTTGAAACCATTTCAAATCCAATTTATTTATTTTAAAAATAATTGGATTATAATTCTAGTTCAAAACTAGTTCATTTCGATAAAAATTTATTTTTATCTTTTCAAATATAGAATTTTTCACCCTAATTCTTTCCAAATCATTTCTTATTATTTTACACTAATTATTAACATTTTTAATAATTTTATCGAGGCCCGTACGGTCGATTTCCATAAACGGCCATCGAACTGCACTTACAACGACCTTTTCCAAATTTGATTTGGACATAATTCCAAATCCAACCATTAGATTTCAAATCTCTAATACCTGTTAGAAAACTCTTTTCGATACGAACCCAACGGTCCCGGTTTTAGGAGAATCCGACGGTCGGATCTCCCGTAATATCCATTCGAAGTCAATGATCGAAATTCGCGAACTACCGCAGCGCGGCGCATTCTATTCAGGCCATTATATTATATATATAATATATATTTCATCGATTTTCATTTAAAACGTATTTTATAAATCGTTTTGAATTCGTTTTCAAAACGATTTCAACTTCATATTCAATTTCTAATCAAAATTAAATATTCCATATCCTCGATATATAAATGATAATATTTTCAAAACATTATATTTTTGAAATCAATTCCTTTTAGATATTCATTATAAAAATGAATAAAATCGATATAAATATCGTTCACGTCAAAATGGCGTTAATCTAATCAACACGGCTTTATATATTTAAATATATTCGTGTCCATCCCAAATCGGACATCAAAATCAAATTTTGATCTTTTACTGAATATTATTTTAAAATATTCATTATTTTAAAATATTTGTTATTTTAAAATATTCAACCTTTCTGAACTGGAATCAGGCACAGTCAATTACCATATAATTTTATTTATATGGATTTCATATACACATGTATACAACAACAATCAAACACAGTCACCATCATGCTGTTCATAGTAAAAATCACATTTTTATCGCTTCTATATATGAACAAAAACCATACTTTTTTAATCATACAAATTATTATTTTCTAATTATAAAAATATCATCTTTTACATCTTAAAAATATTATCTTTTTACATATAAAAATATAATCTTTCACTATAAAAATCTAACTTTTAAATAAATAAAAACCATTATCTTATATATTTAAAAATCAAGACTTTATATTAGTAAATAAAATTAAATCATATTTTAAAACGAGGTATTACATAAAAATAAACAAAAATAAATAAAAAAACTTACAGTCTAATTTAAGAGAAGGGAGAGTTGATCGAAGGGGTGGTGGCGGCTCAGGGGGGCGCGGCGGAGTTCGTCAGGTGGTGGGGTTTTTCAGGGGGCGGCGGTCTTGATTCTCGCGAGGGAGGGGTGGTTCACAGTGGGTTTGAGAAGGGGAAAGAGGGAGGAGAAGAGAGGGAGGATGGGAGAGAGGGTGGCCTGTGGGGGGTGCGCCAGCTCCGGCGGTGCGATGGGCGGCGGTTCCCCCCGTCGATCTCCTTTCTTTCTTTTTTATCTCGAGTTGACTGAATGGAAGAGAGAGAGAGAGAGAGAGAGAGAGAGGGGGGAGAGGAATTTAAATATATATATAATTATTTAATATTATTTTATTCCATAAAAGTTGACTTTACATTTGAACTCCAAACGAGACCCAACGACTGTCATCCATAGCTAATTACCCCCATTCCGAACACAATGGGATATGTATCATAAGCCAGTTTGGCTGTTTCGATCGGTTTTCGTCAAAATCAAAATATAAATCTACATATTGAATTTGAACGCACATTTCAATTTCCCGGGGCCACATACGGACTATAAAAATTCCCAAAAAATATTTTCTAGCTTCGTACTGACGATACGGTTCTAACAAAACTAGTTTTGTCAAATTTGGAGACCGTTTGAAAAATGGCCGTTTTCTGGTCGATCCAAATTGATTAAAACTGTCAAAACACGTTTTCTTTTGCCACGCTCACATATTGATTCAGAAAATTATGAATATTGGAATCTAGCAATAACTTGACATCCCGGATCCAACAAAAGTGGTTTCATCGAAAACGGAGGTCGTTTGCAAAATCGCTATTTTTAAGGGCTGTATTTTCCATAGCGACTATTCTGAATTTTCAACTGGGAATAACTTTTTATTCCCGCTATGAAATTTCAATTTTTCGGATTTTGGAAAGATATTTTCAAATAGATCCAAATATTTTTGGTTTCGCTAAAATCCGGTTTATTTTGAATCCTGTATATTCATTTGAAATTTGAAATCGAATTTTCAAACTACCGCGCCATTTTCAATTCCTTTTATAATTAAAAATAAATAATTATATTCTAATGTCGATTCAAATGAATATATACGTTCTAATTCTATTCAAAATAAATTTCTTGTCGTTATTATTTAAAATAAATCATTTTAAATATTCAAAATTCACTAAAATTGTCAAAATAATTTTTTTTAAATTTGTTCAGATTTTTCGGGTTGTTACAGTTCCATTGAACTTTTACTAAAGGAAATTCTTTTGTCCTTAACTTCTTAACTTATCTGTCAAGAATTCAAACAGGTCTTTCATTATACTTGGTTCATTTTTTAACTTCAGTGTCGCTTAAATTAATCACATGAGATGTGTCAGATATATACTTTTACAGCATTATGTGTAATACATTATGAATATTTGATAATTTTTTAGGTAACTCGAGTTGGTATGAAACTTTCCCAATTTTCTTGGTAATACAAAATAGTTCGATGAATCTTGGTGATAATTTCTCCTTCTTCTTTCCAAATGGCAATACCACTCGTATTAGAGAAACCTTAAGGAGGTCTTGGTCACCAACTTCGAATTGCAAATCCTTTCTTCTATGATCTGCATAACTCTTTTGCCTACATTATTGTAACACCCCGTAAAATTCATAAGTATTAATAATAATTTAAATAATTAAAAATAAGCAATTAAATTATATGGCTGGAAAATGAGATTTTGCAGCTTTAGAAATTTGGCTACGAAATTCTTTTATTTGGATTCGTGCCAAAATTCTGAATCATTTTCATATATAATATGTTGAAAATGGTCGACATATGAAGAAGTTATGAACAACTGAATTTGGCCAGTGTACGCAAAAAATAATTATATATAATTGTGTAGATATTATACACATTTTTTAAATAATAATTTAAAATAAAAAGAGGGAAATTCAAAATTTAAATTTGGTGATAAGATTTAGGGGACAATGTATATTGAATATACGGAAAAGAATGAAGCAAATTAAGAACATAATAAATAAAATAAAACAGCTCAGTAAACGAGCCAAATTGGGCGTTACAGCCCGAAAGGGTTCGACCTCCCCCTCTATGGGGTGTCGACCGCTAGGGGTTGACCCCCCTACGGTTGGAACAGCCCAATGAGGCTATGTGATTAGGGTTTTCTAAGAGGTTTTGTTTATATGTAAGGCTTGGATTAAATTTTATTAATTCGATGGCTCATGCTCACACGAACAAGTATAAATAACCCCTCAAACCCCACACTAGAAACCCTAATTATTCTATACCTCTACCTCCATGCTGCTGAATTCCATAGAAAAATAAATGGAAAAAAGGGGTGAAGGTTTCTTTTATCTCTCTATTTTAATTTATATAAGTTTAGAGACTTAGAATTTTTTTTTTTGAAATTGGGTATAGCTTTTATTAAGGCTATATCAGCCCAAAGAAGCCCAATAAGGCAAAATTGATTACAACCGTAGACAACTTACAGTTGTAACCCACTGAGTTGAAAAATCGACAACTCATCACATAATTAAATCATTAACCCTCTCCTTCCTCTAATGCCGCTCACTGAACAAATCATGGCGGCACTTGGCTTCGAGTATCAATACTCCTTCCCTGCGTCGCCACTGGACCCACTTCACCATTAACTCATCACATAAGCTACATCTAGTTTCATTTATAATCCCCCACTTAAAAAGTCTGCCTTTTGTTGGGAGCCTTCTTTTAATTGCTTTGAAGGAAGTGAATGCCATTTTGGGAGGAATCGCTTTGTCCCAAACAATGTTGCACCATTCAACTACATTTTGAGTTTGTTGAGTTAAATTCCATGCTGATTTAATGTTGAATTCAAGAAAAATTCATTTGTTTAAATATAATTTTTATATAACTTAACCCTAGCCGCCACAAGGAGACATCAACCTGGAGTCGAGGGGCAGTCGACCGCGAGGTCGACCTGTCTCTTACGGAAGGCAGGCTAATTAAAGGTGATATGTATTACCTCATTTAATTTATTCTGATTAATTATTTTCCGTCCTTTTGCGTATTTCGTTTGTTACTTTTTCATACGAACTCTGTTCGCGAAGTTCGAAAAATGAAAGATGACCAGAATTCCGTCACGAACGCAAGGTGCAAGGTTTGTTGTCAAATTCCATCGTTTGTAAAAATTATTTTTTTGGAATATAACTAAATAACTAATTTATTTATCACCAAATTCTGGGGTGTTATGACATAAGGGTAAAAATGTATGTTATTTTCAATTGCATATTTACCATAGACATTATTATAATAACATGTTGTATACATAATATCTAGTTGAATGGATCCATAGAAGATGGAAAACTCATACATCCTTTAAGTTACTTGTGCATTTCATTTGAATAGTTCACTTGAGTTGATTTAATTTCATGAGAATTTTAGTCCAAATCTGAGTACTTTGCCTTTGTATTATTGCTATGGACAGACCAAGTACTATAGTATTGAGATTTTACGTTTCGGAGCAGGTGACTTGTTGAAGACATCATCTCTTTCTATCAGTTCTAATTATCTATGTTGTATTAGAAATCCTCGTGTTTAGACTTCCTCTATATTAAATTTTGTAACTTTGATATTTTGTTCAAATTTTGAAAATTTGTATTAAGTAGCTTCATGAACTACTATGACAATTTACTTATACCGACGTGAGATATTCGATTTTTTTTGTTTTGGTGTGATTCTGTGATGATTTTATATTTTATCTCATAGCAATAACAACTTGCTGCTTAGAATGATTTAAGTTGGTTTTATTATCGGCTTAAAATAGTTAGGAATTTCAGATCGTTACATGATGCTCGTAAACTTAGGCCACATTCAAAATTGTAGTGCCGGTAGTAACACTAATATTTTTTTTCTTATCCCGGATATTTACATTGAAAAGGGTATTTATTTTTTTAAATGTAAATATCTACATCAAAATCTACTAATATTCAAAAATACAAAAAATATTTCTTTATATATTTATTTTTCCATTTAAGGCAGGTTTTAAATTTTTGGGAAAATAAGAAGAAGAAAATATGGAAATATGTTTTGCCAAATGTATTCTTGAGCAGCCTTACTTTTGAACATAAATTTGTTGTAAAATTACATACAGGCTTTGGCAGCAAAAATTATGGGCCAACGGTATACATGAAGAACGGATGACATTTTCCTCAAAATAATAATAAATAATGGATCGAAAAGAAGATTTTACTAACACGTGCACTGGAACAGAATATATAAAATAATTTGGATTTTAACAAATCAAATCAAATATGATAATGCACATTCGTCATGATATATTAATTATTTATTCAGACATAATAAAAGCAACGTTGTATCTGGGACATATTTATTAAGGTATCACTAAATTTCTTTTTCCAGATATATGTTGTTTGCACTCTTCTTTAGAGTTCAGGTAAGTTGAATTATCTTTACCTTTGATAAATATTTGTCCTCTGATAATTTTGGGAACGTTGAAATTTCCAGGTAACCACTTATCCGAGAAGGAGAAATCGCTTGAGTTATGAAATGAAAAATTGGCTGGCTACGGATTCGATGTTGTTGTTTTAAAGGGCAGTTTTTGGCAAATGAAAGTAGATATACATACATTAAGCTAAACTGTTTATTTTTATCACCTTAACGTCATCATTAAAAACACGAATTTTTTTTATTTTGTATTTTTTTAATACCTTTTTCTTAAAACACGATTAAATATAATTTTTTTAAGGATGTCCGATTAACTTTACGTTTTAGAATGATCAACCGCTAGACAACAGTTTCATGGTTGATGATAATGAAAAATTGTATTAATCTATGATTGCTTGACGTGTAAAACATCTTTTTTGGAATTATCGTCATGCGAAACGAATTTGATACCAGTAAACTCACAGATTTTATTAAATTCGTTATTTTTTTAATGGTATTATTATTAAGAAGAAAGAGACATCATGTTCTTTCCCTAACTTCAAATTCGTGAGTGACTAAGTTTTGTGTACAGGTTAGTCAAACCAACGGAAATGTCAGAAATTTCACGAAAAAGTCCAGTTTTATTTTAGATCGAACAATGTGCCTTACATTTGCGTTAAATAGTCGTAACTGACCAAGGGTGTGTTTGACGCAAGCGGAAGCAGAGTATTTTAGCTGAGAATTCAAACGAAGTATTTAAGTGCAGTATTATAGTTAGTGGAGAATGCGTTTGACGCTGTAAGCGGACCATTTAAGCGAATCATTTTAATTTTATGTTGTAATTTAATTAACGTATGATTAATTGATTTATTATTTGTTTTTAATAAATAATACGTATCAATAATTTACACAAATAAATAAATAGATAATTTGAAAATTTATAATTTACTCCAATTCTGTCCAAACCAATTCCATTATGTATAGTACTTCAATACGATTCAAAAGCAGAAGACCGTGTCTAAAAAAAGAATTATTTGCACAAGTAATCAATTTTTGAAATTTTTAAATACTTAAATTTATTAGTTAAACAAATTTATAAAAAATTATATTAAAAAGATCAAAATTGGGCTATAGGACCTCGACGCGTCCGATGCGTCGGTGCCCAACAACCCAATTTTGAGCTGTTGGGCAAACACTTCAAAATGGACCGTTGCCCAACAGAAACGTCCGTTAAGCTCGGTCTGTTTAGATCTGTTGAACAGACCCTAATATTGGAAGTTTAAAAATGGATGATTCAACCGAAGTTGATGTCATTCATATGGCGCAAGCAGTTTACCAAAAGCAATTTATTGGTCATGACCATAAAAATGAATTTCTTTATATATAAAATAAAAATAGTTAACGTAGAAAGTAAGGATGAATACTTATTTTCGAAATTTTGTAGTACTAAATGTTGTATTTCAGGAAAATTTGTTGTTTTAGCTGTAATTATTTCCGTTAGAAACTGCAAATACCAATCTTCATCAACTAATTTTTTTGCACTAGATTATACAAACTCATAGAAAAATAAAAAAAAAATCTCCATACTTTATCATCTAATCTAATGCAGATTTTAAGTACACTCAAAGCAAGAAAAGGCCTTAACCGTTTATAATAAAATGGTGTTTACTTTATTTTATACTTTATACTATGAATTTTCAACATTAATTAAAAAACGATGATACAAGAGTAAAGGGGCGACGGAGATGATGAGAGTAAGATGGAGAGAACGACGGAGAGTCGGAGATGTTGGAAAGGCGACTGAAAGTCGAATTGTCTTTTTCACTTGTCCAACAAAAATAAAATTTAAACATTTTCCGTTTTGTATATTAACTTCATTTTTTAAAATGATTGTTTTACACGATATACACGATATTCATTTTCGTATGAATGAAAGATAAAATAAAAAAGAATAAATCAAAGGATGCCTAAAGTTTTACCTTTTACAAGAATTGTTGCTCAAATTTCATGGGATAAATTACCGCATAATAAACACGAAGAATCTCTGTATTTTCCGTTAATAAATAACATGCACGCATTTATATACGCACACCTACATTTATATATACATTTGTGTATATACATGAACAATGATAGGTTACACCTTAATACCAATACCATTCTCCTAGTTATAACATAGTCACAGATTTAAAACTTCAGTACTGTGATTCGAACTGGCATTGGAATGTAGTACATTGACACTACCTAAAAAGCTTGTGCAAATAAAAAAGGTTTCACCTTAACTTGACAGCACCTCAAATTCTCTTTTATTTCGGTTACATTCTAAATTAAATAACTCGATGTTTACAGTCGTTGTATCCATTCACAAAAGTTTCACCTGAACATACCTAAAAATTTAGTTTAAATGATAAATATAAACATATGTCACATAGACTCGTCTGTGAATACTTTCGCATGGCGTTAATGTCCGTATGCTTATCCGAAATCGTTTTGAAATATTAAATATCCCTCTATGTATATAAATGTGTATCGAATGCAAATGCAGACGGATTTGAATGGACTCAATTGTTCTGTCCTCAAATCAGATGTCCCCATGTGTGTTCAACCAATAACTGCTTCCTGATTTCCACTTTTTGCGGTTAAACCCCCGAAAATTGAAGGGTTTAATTGCAAAAAGTGATAATCAGGTAAATCTCAGCAATTGAGCACACGGGGACACCTGATTTAGGGACAGAGACAGAAGAATTGAACCCGATTTGAATTGTTCAGATATCCACGAGAGTCAGGATGTCACATCAAAACACAAATAAAAGCAAGTACACTAAAGAGATTTTGGTCATTAGAAGAGCTAGTTTGTTGACCCCATTTGACTGGGGTCACCATGACACCACTAACGGTGTTAGTGGTGTGTGGATGAGATTTAGTAGGAGGAATTCAGAGGGCAATCTTAGTCACACACCACTTATACCGTTAGTGGTGTCATGGTGACCCCAGTTGAAATGAGTTCAACAAACTCGTATTGTCTATATCACATGTGGATTGTGGGCAACCTCCAGCTTCAAACGAGTACTAGTTTGTTGACACTAGTGTCAACTAACCTCATTCTCTGATTGGTATAATTCAGAGGGGTTCATGTGGTCCGCACTGATTTCCTCCAATCAGTGAATGAGGTTAGTTGACACTAGTGTCAACAAACTTCTACACGCTTCAAACTAACATGCCTTTGCAATCACGCATCAGAAATCAACTCTGTGGACCACATACAACCGATAATATAGAAATATTGTTACACCAAGAAAGCTATTTCAGGAGCTAATGAATGTGTTTGCATCAGTCTCAACATTCTCGTTTGTTCCATCCAAAAAAGAAAAGTTTGCCATCATTTCGAACGGTATAATGAATACAAATGGAACAGTATTGATAAAAGGAATATCTTCCCTATACAGGGATCATGGATATTTAGAAATTTAAATTGATCGGATCATATTACACGCAGAAATCCTCAGTCTTATTTCAATAAAAAAATTCAAATAAACATTATATAATGACTCGATGACCACAACTTCATACTTTTTTTTCTCACAATTTGTAGACACAGATGAAATTGGATTTGGTTTAGTTTTGAACTTTTTCGGTTCTGACACATTTTACCTCACAAAGGATGAAATGCTCCGCACTGATTTTTAGAATATGCGAATGTATTAGTCAAAGAATAAGTCTAACATGTAAAAGCGTAGGGTGTGTCTGAAGTCTAATTTATCCCTTTTGTTTTCGATTTTCAAACCTACAAAAATGAGAACAATAAATGTATATCATGAAGAAAATAACTCATATTTGTATTTCGCTTCTACAATTTATTCTATGATGTGAGACTTTATATTTAAACCAGCATTTCTTACTTAACAATATGCGAAACAATTCCAACAGTAACATTGATATGTATACATTTTTATATATATATATTTCGCGATCTGTTGCTTTCAATGTGATGCAACCATCTGCTTTATCTACTTTGCTTTTCCTTGGTTTTTTTTAACACCCAAAAGGGAGGAATAAATCTGGGCATTGGTTTCGTACTGGACATAAGGATATTGGTTAGTCAATTTTATGCATTGGTGATAATAGCCGCATTCAACGACTTGTTGATCCTTTACTGGTCGCACACATAAATGAAGAAAAAACGTCACTGCGCCTGAAACATTCTTAAACTGACTCCGCAGCTAAAATGAGGGATGCAGGATGA
The DNA here is from genome assembly GCA_030737875.1 of Allium sativum. Taxonomy (NCBI): domain Eukaryota; kingdom Viridiplantae; phylum Streptophyta; class Magnoliopsida; order Asparagales; family Amaryllidaceae; genus Allium; species Allium sativum. The sequence continues at coordinate 777,229,030 of CM060918.1, read as the reverse complement.
AGGAAACAATTAGTTGGATGGTTCGGACAAGTATTGGAACAGCGCGACACGAAAATATAAGAGGTTTCGGAAAAATTCCTCCCTCGTATTTAGAGAATTGGATCAGCTTTTTGAAGGTTGCATAGGATAAAGAACTTGCAAATATCTGATGCTTCCAAATCCAAAAGCCCGAGATTTCACTGAAGTTGTTGTCGATACAAATTAGTCCTCCCATTGGGTGCACCGTGACACTAAACTAGCTAAGCTTAGAGTACCATGAAACTTGACTTGAGAGTTGAGAGTACAATAGAAAATCCACTTTGATTATAATTTAATTATTACATGACTAACAATACAACAAAATAGTTCTTTAAACATCATGAAAGATATAGTTTATGTTGTAGCAGATTTATTGCAATGCAAAATTTTCTATCACACATACGTCGCATAAAATGCAAATACAAAAAATAACTTTTGACATATATATGCATTGTAAAAGGTGATCAATTAATGTTGCATTTTGTGTAAAAATAGACTAATACGTGTAATCAATGTGTTATGTCGTGAATGACCCTCACTTTCAGCATTGGTATCAATGATATGGCAAAGCATTGAAACCAATGCTCAAATATGACACATCTTTTATTTACAACTCACAGTTATGTCAATGAAGCAAACCGAAAACAGCAACAATTGTTTGCATTGAAAATGTAACACACCCGCTCTGACGCACTTATCGAGGAGCGATGATGTTATATGGAAGCCATGGTGCTAATAGAACAATATCATAACTTTATATCGGTATATAAAATCATTCAAACTACATGTTTTTAAAAGAAAGAACTATTAAAAAATCATCTTATCATATAACACGGTTACAAGGATTCAAGAGTTTAACCATCGAATAATTATACATAAGAGTACATAAAGAAATAATATATATAATAACCAACTAACCATCTAAACCTGAAATTTTTTAAGTGTAGCATCATGAGCAACACAGACCCAGTTAGATAGTTTTAAGCTATAGTTTTCAAGTCATATCTTAATGATTTGTATTATAGTTTCATTACATCAGAGATTTCTTCAATCTAAAGTTTAAAGTAATAAACAAGGAAGACTTTTAGATAATAATTCAAGAAAGTTTACAATAAACTTCTTTCCATGTTAATTCCATGCTTTATTAAAATACACGTTTATGAATCCAAACCATACCCTCGATTTAGTATAGATTTTGAGATATGTTATCCTATTGCGGTCGGTATCCTGTCATTAAGTACAGACGTACTCTACTCGGCTCAGTACCACCATAGAGTAATAGGGCACTACCCCAGATCTATTGTCTTATACCACACCCCCAAAGAAATATAATCAAGGAAATGTTTCTCATAAGTAATCTTAAATTACCTTTTCAAATTCATACGTTTAAGGGTTTAAGACAAACCCGAAACCATTTCAGAAATATTCTATTATATGTCAGAAAAGACCTCGAAATTATTTAAGTAAATGGTAACATTTATAATGACATTATAACGGTTTTAAAGTCCAAAAAGAAAAGATAAAGCTTACGAGATGCTACGGAAAGTTCAGGTCAAGTTAAAAACACTTCACTTTATGTTACGGGTCGTTATAGTTAAAAAGCATTGCAAATTTTAGAAGTGTTACCAATTTCAAATTTTAGAAGTGTTTCTATTTTTTGGGTAAAATGTTTGATACTATTTCTTTATGATAAATATAGTTTTTAACTCCAATTCTATTATCTTGAATAGAAACCCTTAAAATCGTTTATCAATTTAATATATAAAATTGAACAACACGAGGCATTTTCAACATGTCCATTTCAGACATATTTTTACTCGACTTTGCATCCAGGTTTTAGGTACCCAAACCACTGAATTAGAAAAAATGGCCAATATGAAAGTTATGACCTTAAATTATCTTTCTAGAACATTAAAGAAAACAAAATTTCATTAAAAACGAAAAAGTTATGGTGTAATTACCGAACACCATTTTGGTAGGTAGGAGCCATAATATTCATTCTTAATATTCACATTGTTTCTTCAAAGAATGAGTTGAATACATATACTCAAATAGTTTTTCTCACCTTAGAATTATAGCTTTGACTTGTATTTTATCCCCTTGGCTTCTTCTAAGCTTCTCCTATTTTTCTTGCTTTTCTTTCCTTTTGTGAATGTATGAAAACCAAAGAAGACGTCCACCTTATTCATAGCATTTATTAAGGCTAATTCAGTAATTTTGTTTTGGACACCTGTCCACTTTATCTTTATGCAAGCTTTACCAGTTAGATACATGCCTATTTATGTGTCCTAGGATGTTTCTACACATGGACACCTAATGTATTTATGTCTCTTTATTCCATTTAATCCAATGACATGTGTATGGTTCATTTGATGCCACATGTCTTTACCTTTCATGCCACCTATCTTATACTTTTTTTGAAATGTATATATATACCATTCGTTTTGTTTATATGTTATGTGTTATATATATATATATATATGTATGTATGTATACATTATACTTGAATGTTTGAATCGGGTCGAATTAGTATATTCAAAATTTCAAGAAATATTTTAATACCCGATCTTTTAGTGAGCCCGTTACACTCTACCACACCTAGAAAAATATTTCGTCCTCGAAATCTAAGTTTCAAAAAATTCTAGTTAATATCTATGAATTTCTATCCTAACCTCCCATAATGCTTCGTCTTCATTGTGATGGTTCCATTGAACTTTTATTAAGGAATTTCTTTTGTCCTTAACTTCTTAACTTATCTGTCAAGAATTCGAACAGGTCTTTCAATGTACTTGGTTCACTTTTTAACTTCAATGTCGCTTAAATTATTCACATGAGATGCGTCAGATATGTACTTTTATAGCATTATGTGAAATACATTACGAATATCTAATAATTTCTTAGGTAACTCGAGTTGGTATGCAACTTTTCCAATTTTCTTGGTAATACAAAATAGTTCGATGAATCTTGGTGATAAATTCGCCTTCTTCCTTCCAAATCGCAATACCCCTCGTATTAGAGAAACCTTAAGAAGGACTTGGTCCCCAACTTCAAATTGCAAATCCTTTCTTCTATGATCTGCATAACTCTTTTGCCTACATTATTGTAACACATCGTAAATTTCATGATTTAATAATAAATTAAATAATTAAAAACAAGCAATTAAATGATATGGCTGGAAAATGAGATTTTTCAGCTTTAGAAATTTGGCAACGAAATTCTTTTATTTGGATTCGTGCCGAAATTCTGAATCGTCTTCATATATAATATGCTGAAAACGGTCAACATATGAAGAAGTTATGAACAAATGAATTTCGACAGTGTACGCAGAAAATAAATATATATATAATTGTGTAAATATTATATACATTTCTCAAATAATAATTTAAAATAAAAAGAGTGAAATTCAAAATTTGAATTTAGAGATAAGATTTAGGGGACAACGTATATTGAATATATGGAAAAGAATGAAGCAAATTAAGAATGTAATAAATAAAAACAACAACTCAGTAGACGAGCCAAATTGGGCGTTCCAGCACGAAGGGTTCGATCGCCCACCCCAAGGGGTGTCGACTGCTAGGGGTCGACCCCCCTAACGGTTAGAACAACCCAATGAGGCTATGTGATTAGGGTTTTCTAAGAGGTTGGGTTTATATGTAAGGCTTGGATTAAATTTTATTAATCCGACAGCTCATGCTCACACGAACAAGTATAAATAACCCCTCAAACCCCACACTAGAAACCCTAATTATTCTGTGCCTCTACCTCCATGCTGATAAATTCCATAGAAAAATAAATAGAAAAGGGGTGAAGATTTCTTCTATCTCTCTATTTTAATTTATATAAGTTTAGGGATTTAGATTTTTTTTTGAAATTGAGTATAACTTTTATTAAGGCTATTTCAGCCCAAAGAAACCCATTAAGGCAAATGTGAATACAACCGCATACAAATTATAGTTATAACCCACTGAGTTAAAAAATCGACAACTCATCACATAATTAAATCATTAACCCTCTCCTTCCTCTAATGCCGCTGACTGAAGAAATCATGGCGGCTCTTGGCTTTGAGTATCAGTACTCCTTCCCCGCATCGCCACTGGATCCACTTCACCATTATCAGATCGTCGTGTTGTCGCATATCCAGTAAGTCTCCGACCCCTTGTTGATTTGATTATCTTCATGTTAATTTCAGTTAATTTAATAATCTCTTCCACTGATTTCTTTTTCTGTTGAAACTGCCTGCAATTACGCTTCTTTCATACTCTCCACATCGCAGCTATGATGGCAATGCCGCGTATTACACCTATCGTGTTTTTGCTGCTCCAGCCGGTGCTGAGGTAATCAATTAAATCTTCAATTTTCCTCTCGCGGTTTGGGTTTTGAGCAAAATAGTCAGGACATACATGTGTAATGATGGAACCTGAAAATTCACATTAAAAAAATAGATGTTCATGTGTCTCAAGCGTCTCTTTCACATAAGCTACATCTAGTTTCATTTATAATCCCCCACTTAAAAAGTTTGTCTTTCGTTGGGAGCCTTCTTTTAATTGCTTTGAAGGAAGTGAACACCATTTTGGGAGGAATCGCTTTGTCCCAAATAATGTTGCACCATTCAACTACATTTTGAGTTTGTCGAGTTAAATTCCGTGCTGATTTAATGTTGAATTCAAGAAAAATTCGTTAATTTAAATATAATTTTTATATAACTTAACCCTAGCCGCCACAAGGAGACATCAACTTGGAGTCGAGGGGCGGTCGATCGCCAGGTCGACCTGTCTCCTACTAAAGGCAGGCTAATTAAAGGTAATATGTATTACCTTATTTAATTTATTCTGATTAATTAATTTTCGTCCTTTTGCGTATTTCGTCTGTAACTTTTTCGTACGAGCTCCGTTCGCGAAGTTCCAAAAATGAAAGATGACCAGAATTCCGTCACGAACGCAAGGTGCAAGGTTTATTGTCAAATTCCATCGTATGTAAAAATTCTGTTTTTGGAATATAACTAAATAACTAATTTAATTATCACCAAATTCTGGGGCGTTACGACGTAAGGGTAAAAGTGTATGTTATTTTCAATTGCATATTTACCATAGACATTATTATAATAACGTGTTGTATACATAATATCTAGTTGAATGGATCCATAGAGGATGGAAACTCAAACATCCTTTAAGTTACTTGTGGATTTTATTTGAACAGTTCACTTGAGTTGATTTAATTTCATGAGAATGTTAATCCAAATCCGAGTACTTTCCCTTTGTATTATTGCTCTGGACATACCAAGTACTACAGTATTGAGATTTTACCTTTCGGAGCAGGAGACTTGTTGAAGACATCATCTCTTTCTATCAGTTCCAATTATCTATTTTGTATTAGAAATCCTCGTGTTTAGACTTCCGCTATATTAAATTTTGTAACTTTGATATTATGTTCAAATTTTGAAAATTTGTATTAAGTATCTTGATGAACTACTATGATAATTTACCTATTCTGATGTGAGATATTCGATTTTTTTGGTGATTCTATGATGATTTTATATTTTATCCCATAGCAATAACAACCTGCTACTTAGAACGATTTAAGTTGGGTTTATTATCGACTTAAAATAGTTAGAAATTTCAGATCGTTACATGATGCTCGTAAACTTAGGCCACATTCAAAATTGTAGTGCTGGTAGTAACAATATTTTTTTTTCTTATCTCAGATATTTACACTGAAAAGGGTATTATTTTTTTAAATTTTTTTAATGTAAATATCTGCATAAAATCTACTAATATTCAAAAATACAAAAAATATTTCTTTATATATTTATTTTGCCATTTAATGTAAAATAAGACGATGAAAAACTAGAAATATGTTTTACCAAATGTATTCTTGAGCAGCCTTACTTTCAAACATAAATTTGTTGTAAAATTACATACAGGCTTTGGCAGCAAAAATTATGGGCCAACGATATACATGAAGAACAGATGACATTTTCCTCAAAATAATAATAAATAATGGATCGAAAAGAAGATTTTACTAACACATGCACTGGAACAAAATATATAAAATAATTTGGATTTTAACAGATCAAATCAAATATGATAATGAGCATTCATCATGATATATTAATTATTTATTCAGACGTAATAAAAGCAACGTTGTATCTGGGACATATTTATTAAGGTTTCACTAATTTTCTTTTTCCAGATGTACGTTGTTTGCACTCTTCGTTAGAGTTCGGGTAAGTTGAATTATCTTTACCTTTGATAAATATTTGTCCTTTGATAATTTTGGGAACGTTGAAATTTCTAGGTAACCACTTATCCGAGAAGGAGAAATCGCTTGAGTCATGAATTGCAAAATTGGCTACGGATTCGATGTTGTTGTTTTAAAGGGCAATTTTTGGCAAATGAAAGTAGATATACATACAATACGCTAAACTGTTTATTTTTATCACCCTAACGTCATCATTAAAAACACGATTTTTTTTATTTTGTATTTTTTTAATACCTTTTTCTTAAGACACGATCAATTTTTTTTTAAGGATGTCCGATTAACTTTATGTTTTAGAATGATCAACTGCTAGACAACAGTTTCATGGTTGATGATAATGAAAAATTGTATTAATCTATGATTGCTTGACGTGTAAAACGACTTTTTTGGAGTTATCGTCATGCGAAATGAATTTGATATCAGTAAACTCACAGATTTTATTAAATCCATTTTTTTTAATGGTATTAGTATTAAGAAGAAGAGAGCTAATCCTATGTCCCCAAAATTCGCTGTCCCCCTGTACCCAACCAATAAAGATCCATTATTTTCATCTTATTACAATTAAGTCCAAGAACATAAGAGGTTTTAATTGCAAAAATGTGGAATTCAGAGGGTGCTAATTGTTTGGGTATAGGGAGATAGAGAATTTTGGGGACATGTGATTTTATTTGTAGGAAGAAAGAGACATCATGTTCTTTCCCTAATTTCAAATTTGTGAGTGACTAAGTTTTGTGTACAGATTAGTCAAACCAACGGAAAAGTCAGAAATTTCATGAAAAAGTCCAGTTTAATTTTAGATCGAACAATGTGCCTTACATTTGCGTTAAATAGTCGTAACAGACTAAGCGTGTGTTTGACGCAAGCAGAAGCAGAGTATTTTAGCTGAGAATTTAAACGAAGTATTTAAGTGGAGTATTATTGTTAGCGGAGAATGTGTTTGACGCTGTAAGCGGACCATTTAAGCGAATCATTTTATTTTTATGTTGTAATTTAATTAACGTATGATTAATTAGTTTATTATTTGTTTTTAATAAATAATACGTATCAATAATTAACACAAATAAATAAATAGATAATTTGAAAATTTATAATTTACTCTAATTCAGTCCAAACCAATTCCATTACATATAGTACTTCAATACGATCCAAAAGCAAACGACCGCGTCTCAAAAAAAAATTACTTGGACAAGTTATCAATATTTGAAATTTATAAATACTTAAATTTATTAGTTAAACAAATTTAAAAAAATATTAAAAAGCTCAAAATTGGGCTGTAGGACCTCGACGCGTCCGATGCGTTGGTGCCCAACACCCCAATTTTGAGCTGTTGGGCAAACGCTTCAAAATGGACCGTTGTCCAACAGAAGCGTCTGTTAAGCCCGGTCTGTTTAGACCTGTCGAACAGACTTTAATATTGGAAGTTTAAAAATGGATGATTCAGCCGAAGTTGATGTCATTCATATAGCGCAAGCGGTTTACCAAAAGCAATTTATTGGTCATGACCATAAAAATGAATTTCTTTATATATAAAATAAAAATAGTTAACGTAGAAAGTAAGGATGAATACTTATTTTCGAAATTTTGTATTACTAAATGTTGTATTTCAGGAAAAATTTTAGTTTAGCTGTAATTATTTCCATTAGAAACTGCAAATACCAATCTTTATCAACTAATTTTTTTGCACTAGAATATACAAACTCATAGAAAATTAATATTTTTTCTCCATACTTTATCATCTAATCTAATGCAGATTTTATGTACACTCAAAGAAAGAAAAGGATAAACCGTTTATAATAAAATGGTGTTTAGTTTATTTTATACTTTATATTATGAATTTTCAACATTAATTAAAAAACAATGATACAAGAGTAAAGGGCCGGGGCGACGGAGATGATGAGAGTAAGATGGAAAGAATGAGGAGAGTCGGAGATGTTGGAAAGGCGACTGAAAGTTGAATTATCTTTCGTTTTTTCACTTGTCCAACAAAAATAAAATATAACATTTTTTCAGTTTGTATGTTAACTTCAATTTTTAAAATGATTGTTTTACACGATATACGCCATATTCATTTTCGTATGAATGAAAGATAAAATAAAAAAGATTAATCCAGAGGATGCCTGAAGTTTTACCCTTTACAAGAATTGTTGCTCAAATTTCATGGGATAAATTACCGCACAATGAACAGGAAGAATCTCTGTATTTTCCGTTAATACACAACATGCACACATTTATACACACACACACACACACACCTACATTTATATATACATTTGTGTATATACATGAACAATGATAGGTTACACCTTAATACCAATGCCATTCTCCTAGTTATAACATAGTCGCAGATTTAAAACTTCAGTACTGTGATTCGAACTGGCATTGGAATGTAGTACGTTGATACTACCTAAAAAGCTTGTGCAAATAAAAAAGGTTTCACCTTAACTTGACAGCACCTCGAATTCTCTTTTATTTCTATTACATTCTGAATTAAATAACTCGATGGTTACAGCGGTTGTATCCATACACAAAAGTTTCACCTGAACATACCTAAAAATTTAGTTTAAATGATAAATATAAATACATGTCACATAGACTCGTCAGTGAATACTTTCGCATGCCTTATCCGAAATCGTTTTGAAATATTAAATATCGCCGTCTATGAATATAAATGCCTATCGAATGCAATTGCAGACGGATTTGAATGAACTCAATTGTTTTCTATCCTCAAATCAGATGTCCCCATGTGTGCTCAACCAATAGCTGCCCCCTGATTTTCACTTTTTGCCGTTAAACCCCCGAAATATTGAAGGGTTTAATTGCAAAAAGTGAAAATCAGGTAAATCTCAGCAATTGAGCACACGGGGACACCTGATTTAGGGACAGGGACAGAAGAATTGAACCCGATTTGAATTGTTCACATATCCACGGGAGTTAGGATGTCACATCAAAACATAAATAAAAGCAAGTACACCAAAGAGATTTTGGTCACTAGGAGAGCTAGTTTGTTGACCCCATTTAACTGGGGTCACCATGACACCACTAACGTTGTTAGTTGTGTGTGGCTGAGATTTAATAGGAGGAATTCAGGGGGAAATCTCAGCCACACACCACTAACACCGTTAGTGGTGTCATGGTGACCCCAGTTAAAATGGGGTCAATAAACTCGTATTGTCCATATAACATGTGGATTGTGGGCAACCTCCAGCTTCAAACGAGTACTATTAGTGGTGTCATGGTGACCCCAGTTAAAATGGGGTCAACAAACTTGTTTTGTCTATATCACATGTGGATTGTGGGCAACCTCCAGCTTCAAACGAGTACTAGTTTGTTGACACTAGTGTCAACTTACCTCATTCTTTGATTAGTGGAATTCAAGGGGGTCCATGTGGTCCCCTCTGATTTCCTCCAATCAGTGAATGAGGTTAGTTGACACTAGTGTCAACAAACTTTTCTACACGCTTCAAACCAACATGCGTTTGCAATCACGCATCAGAAATCAACTCTGTGGACCACATACAGCCGATAATATAGAAATATTGTTACACCAAGAAAGCTATTTCAGGAGCTAATGAATGTGTTTGCCATCAGTCCCAACAGAACAACTGCATGCACATTCTCGTTTGTTCCATCCAAAAAAGACAAGTTTGCCATCATTTCGAATGGTATAATGAATATAAATGGAACAGTATTGATAAAAGGAATATCTGCCCTATACAGGTATCATGGATATTTAGAAATTTATATTGATCGGATCATATTACACGCAGAAATCCTCAGTCTTATTTCAATAAAAAATATTCAAATAAACATTATATAATGACTCGATGACCACAACTTCATTCTTTTTTTCTCACAATTTGTAGACACAGATGAAATTGGATTTTGTTTAGTTTTGAACTTTTCGGTTCTGACACATTTTACCTCACAAAGGATGAAACGCTCTGCACTGATTTTTAGAATATATGAATGTATTAGTCAAAGAATAAATCTAACATGTAAAAGCGTAGGGTAGGGCTGGCAACAGGTACCCGAAATATCCGATATCCGTCCGCATCCGTATGCGAAAAGCGGATAATTATCCGATATTCGAAAAAACGGATACGGATACATAGATATCCACATCCAAAAATTATCCATCCTAATATTTTTAACATTATGCTCAAAATTATATGTATTTTAGTACAATGAATCAGATTTATTTATTGCTTTACTAAGTCGAAGGTTTATATCATACGTACTAAATGCATATTAGTTACTCAAATCTATTTAATTTCATCATATATGCTTATTTCTAACACTTTAGTTATCAAAGAATTAAAAAAACAATTATTTTAAACTATAAATTTTCATTTATATTTCATAATTTATCGATCGTTGGTGGATAGGATAATTATTCGACATCCGTCCGTATCCGCGGATATGGATATCCGATATCCGAAATTGATTTCGGATACGGATATGGATATAGCACTATTCGTATCCGAAAGTATCCGTTGGTAGCCCTAGCGTAGGGTGTGTCTGAAGTGTAATTTATCCCTTTTGTTTTCGATTTTCGAACCTACAAAAATGAGAACAATAAATGTATATCATGAAGAAAATAACTCATATTTATATTTCACTTCTACAATTTATTATGTGATGCGAGACTTTATATTTAAACCAACATTTCTTACTTAACAATTCCAACAGTAACATTGATATGTATACATTTATATATATATATATATATATATATAATATTTCGCGATATGTTGCTTTCAATGTGATGCAACCATATGCTGTATCTACTTTGCTTTTCCTTGGTTTTTTTAACACCCAAAAGGGAGGAATAAATATGGGCATTAGTTTCCTATTGGACAGAAAGGGTTTTGGTCAGTCGATTTTATGCATTGGTGATAGCCGTATTCAATAACTTGTTGATCCTTTACTACTTCCACACATAAACGGTGAAAAAAAAAGTGACTGCCTGAAACATTCTTAAACTGACTCTGCAGCTAAAATGAGGGATGCAGAATGAAGGAAATGATTAGTTGGATGGTTCTGACAAGTATTGGAACAGCGCTACACGAAAATATAAGAGGTTTCGGAAAAATTCCTCCCTCGTATTTAGAGAATTGGATAAACTTTTTGAAGGTTGCATAGGATAGAGAACTTGCAAATATCTGATTCTTCCAAATCCAAAAGCCCGAGCTTTCACTGAAGTTGTTGTCGATACAAATTAGTCCTCCCATTGTGGGCATCATGACGCTAAATTAGCTAAGCTTAGAGTACCATGAAACTTGACTTGAGAGTACCATAGAAAATCCACTTTGATTATAATTTAATTATTACATGACTAACAATACAACAAAATAGTTCTTTAAACATCATGAAAGATATAGTTTATGTTGTAGCAGATTTATTGCAATGCAAAATTTTCTATCACACATATGTTGCATAAAATGCAAATACAAAAAATAAATTTTGACATATATATGCATTGTAAAAGGTGATCAATTAATGATGCATTTTGTGTAAAAATAGACTAATACGTATGTGTTATGTCGTGAATGACCCTCACTTTCAGCATTGGTATCAATGATATGGCAAAGCGTTGAAACCAATGCTCTAATATGACACATCTTTTATTTGCAACTCATAGTTATGTCAATGAAGCAAACCGAAAACAACAACATTTGTTTGCATTGAAAATGTAACACACCCGCTCAAACGCACTTATCCAGGAGCACTACAACAAAACAGTCATTTTACAACGGGCAAAGACCGTTGTTATATGCTTTTCACAACGGGCACACGCCCGTCCTAATATGCATCGTCGTAATAGGTGCTGACTATTTTACAACGGTCAGTGACTGTTGTAAATGACCGTTGTAATAACTTTCCCTCTCACGTGCAATGACTCTAAGACAATGGCTATATACCCGTTGTAATAGCTAATAAATTACAAGCGGCTTTTGCCCGTTGTAATACATTATATAACAACAGTTGTCGACCGTTGCGAAGTAAATGCAGATTTAAATATAATTACTGTCATATACATCCATAATAATAATGAATATTTTAAGATGCAATAAATATCGTGATGCAACAATCAAAATCACATGATAAAAGACTAAAGAAAGAGTTTATAAAATTCCAACACAATTCAAAAAGTTAAATAAGTTTACATTTCAAAAGATTTAGATAAGTTTACATTCCAAAAGGTTAGATAAGTTATATCGACATAGTTCCAACATAAATTACATAACCAGTTTCATAAGTACCAACGCTAGACCAAGGAAGCGTAATCTTTGTGCCACACGACGGTAGATACAACAGCCCGTTTGATAGTGAACATCTCTGAATTTGGCCTAAACAAAAAAGCTTCCGGTTCACCGCTACATTCACACATATCTTCCAAACATCAGCTCCAAGCTTTTTAAAATGTACTAAAGCATCAGGATCAGTACTTGCTATTGTCCCCTCTGCAACTACATTTTTCTCCCAACCCAACAGCTTGCACTTTTTTTTCACCAAACCGTCCAAAGTAACATGATCTCATTGATCTTGAGCATGCATACTGTTACTAGCACGGTGTGACTGCAAAAAAAAAAAAAGTTGTTACCAAATGTTGAGAGAATATATTGTTATACACCATTCAGAACTTATTATACAGCATTTCGGTCTTGCATTGCTGTAACCTTACGACATTGCACTAAATTGGGAATGTGTACAAAAAGTTAACTGTTTTATTTCCAATTTTTGTAAACATATCACCTGATATTATTATACAGCATTTGAGCCCTGAAAGCAAAACAAAAATGATTTTCTTTTTAACAAGTAAGAAATTACCTTATAAAAGCCAAATTTTTATGTGCATCCATAACTTGTTGCTTCCCCCCCTTAGATTTTGACATGAATTTAACAGCAACTGTGGAGGCACTAGCAAATCATCACAATTCCTGTATATATCAGAAAGTGGCACACCCTTTAATGAGTATAAAATCCATGAATATAAATAAACCATTCCTAAAGATGTTTATATTTAAATAATGAAGGCTAGCCAGTCTCACGTTTTATATAAAAGAAATTCATTCAACACATTTCAACTATTTAAAATTCCAGAATCCCATACAAATATATATATATATATATATATATATATATATATATATATATATAAGACGTGCTGACCAGTTTGTTCTGCATTATAAAATTCTGTTATATTAACATAGTACATTGCCCATTTGAAATAACTATATGCTGAAGGTTTTACAGACTACAATATATCGTTTACAAAACTTGTTTATACCTTTCAGCAATTCTCGAATAAAATATAGCTAAATACGTTTGGCCTTTACAAGTGAATGCCATTCCCATATATGAATTATATGGTATAACACTCCCTTCGTGTGCACCAAACACAGAAAGTTCTTAGATTTTTCTATCAAAAATATTAGAATACATAAAATGACAGAATGATCTTTCATACCCAAAATATACACATTCAGTCCATTGCATTGCCATTAAACTAATACATGTAGTGACCTAAATACTTCCAGTATACAAATTACACATCCCAACAATATATTTGTTGCAATAAGGTTTACAGTGTACAAATGCTAACTTGCCTTCATTGAATTACAGTAAACATATAAATGCATACAAACCAGTTTACATTAATTTAAACATAACGACTGACACAACATATAAGCAAAATCTTCAAATACACAAAACAGTGTGATTCAGTTAATAGCTCCTAAGCACCTATGCATATAATCCAATCTTCATGCTTTTATAAACTTCAGATATTGCTTGCAAAGCTCTAAGGCTGCCTCATTACGAAAATGAGGCACCCCAGGTGCATAAAAACACACAGGGGTCAGACGGACTGTCTGGTATGAGTGTATTTATAAACTAGGTGACACAATGATACTGGTTTAAACTTATATAGAAGTGAATCTCTAGTACTACTATGTTTCCATACTTTTCAGTTTCAGGCAAAACATTAAATAACATATTGGAACTCTCTAAATGTGTGAAACAGGTTATACATGTTCCCTTAATAATCCATATTCTAATCCGTTTCAGAGCACAACAAATATATTATATTCAACTTTAACATGTATATAAATATTAGAACTAGATAAGATCCTGTTAATTAATCAACCAATACTGGCAGTATATATTCCCAATGTATGTATGTATATATATATATATATGTATATATATATATATATATATGTACCTACCTTTTCAGGTCTGTATATATTTACATATTCACTTAATTCAGGTTTTTCATAATTATTTATATCAACCAAATCTGGAAACATTCAAGCATTCAGATCCATTGGCAATATAAATTAACATCATTATTAACTAACATGTTTATTTTTGGTTCACATATGTATGCATATACATATTTCCATGTATACACACACACACACATTTGATATATGTATACATATACATACAAGCCTGCATTTCCATCAAAAATTAATTAACTAACAGCTTTCATTTTCTGAAAATAATTCACTTGGGCAAACATGAGTATGGAATGCAGTTAAACACTCAATATACTTCTCAGATTAATCTGTTTATCCTGAACTTGTGTTTATATTAGTCAAACTTTTCTTTTATAATTTGCTGAATGTCACATGATGATCTTTATACTTCAGGCTTTATTAATAGGTAAACTAGACAATTCATATATATAAACCTGTAACCAATCAATATACAAAATAAATTATACATTGACAACCAAGCACACAAACACATACACTAATTGGATTGTTTATGTTTATTCCCCCAGTTCCTTCAGTAAATCTGGTTTGTTTCCCTTATTATCTTGTATTCATACCCAACCCTGATATGAATACCCAATAAGACCTCATTACTTTCATCATTTACTTATGCGTAACAATCAGTAACATGCAAATTATTCAAGGGTCATTCATCATAGGCATAGCCCCAATATAAATATCATTCAATGAATCCAAATAATCATGCATACCAACATAATTCAAACATATATCCAATTATGTCACTCCAGCAACTATGAAATCAACAATCATAGTACAACAGTAAAACTGAACTTTTAGTTCAATTTGGCCTATCATGAAATTAACTAAATCTGGAATTTTAGGACATAAATCTTTCTGGGCTAATGACATCTTTTTATTACAGATTCACCTTAAATATTTTTAGCTGAATCTAGATTAAAGGTGCTCCAGCAAGTATTATTGTAATTCATGTGAACCCTACTTCACATCATATATTCTATTAAGTAATATGATCTTCAACAATCACTTTTCTTTTATAAAACCCCTTTTTAACTTTGTAACAGATCTATATATTTATATGGAGTTCGCAACCACACAACAGTGAAACAAGCATCAATCACTACTATATCCGTATGCTATTCAAACCAATAAAACATTCATCTACAAAAATCATTAAAATTAACTTGTAAATAACAAAGTTGGCATTCCTATTTACTTATGATGATTATACAGTAACTCATGTTGGTGAGATGGATGCCTATACAAAAGGTCTTACTGCCAATAAAAGGTAAAATACACTCACCGTGGGTTATCTATTGACTTTATTCCTTTTGAGATCTCGATTTGGGTTCGAGATTCTTCTAGACTTGCTGCCGATCCCACTTACTAGTCACAAATCCACCTCCAATCTGACGTGAGATGATCGATTTGCCAATTTCCCCAATTCCTAGTCGCTAGGGCTTCGACCAATTTTTCTTTTTTAGAACGAGAGAATGAAATGGAAACCGACGGACTATTTTCTTTTATTTACTTTGATTCGTACGCCTAGGGTTTCACCATTGCCAATACCCATTTTGCCCTTAGATTTAATGTTAACCCTTATAACACTTAAGCCCCAAATCATAACACTTAAACAAATTTTCCATGTCACATATACAATATACAAACAAATGTGTGTGTTTATTCACCATTTTAATCATGCACAATTTCACATATTCATCATGTACATATCACAAATGATTTAATTATTTATTTATTCACCCCAAATATATTATAGATTTAATTGAATCAATATAATTTAGGGTCATCAAATTTTGGGTTCTCACACAAACATTAATTAAAATACTAATTATTAATTGTTTAATATTAATTATTTAAGATTAATTATAAAATGAAAGGAATAAACATTAACTATAATTTACTAGTTATAGATAATTAACAATAATATGTTATTAAATAAAAATAATAATTTTGCATCCAAATTTCAAAAATACAAACAAAATCGAAATATACCATCCAATATCAGTACCATACTATTATTATTTCTCAAAGTAAATCTAAGTCTATTAATTTTTAATTTTTTATTGGAATTTTACTGATCATAAATTATTAATATTTATTGTTAATTATAAATATAAAGAAGCATTCTATATATCGCATCTACGTAATCCCAGTAATTAAATTTTATAGAAACTTTCTTTACTGGAACAAACATTTCCTATATTAATGAACATAATCAACAATAATATATATTCATTAATTATTAGTTATCAAATATTAATTACATTTATCAACTATTATCGATCATAACTATTAATTATCAATTTCATTATTACTTCCTAATTATTGAATATTAAATGTCAAACATTAATTAAAATGCTAACTATTAATTGTTTAATATTAATTATTTAAGATTAATTATAAAATGAAATGAATAAACATTAACTATAATTTACTAGTTATAAATAATTAACAATAATATATTATTAAATAAATTTAATAATTTTGCATCCAAATTTTAAAAATACAAACAAAATCGAAATATACCATCCAATATCAGTACTATACTATTATTATTTCTCAAAGTAAATTTAAGTCTATTAATTTTTATTTTTTTATTGGAATTTTACTAATCATAAATTATTAATATTTATTGTTAGTTATAAATTATTATATATTTGACATTAATTACTCGTATGAATAACTGGAAAGTAAAATGAAGCATGTTGGAATATTGATTATATATAATAATTGATAATTACTGATTATTTAATAATAATCATTAATTATTATAAGTTATAAATGATTAATTTAATATCATTTATGATTAATTACTAAATAATACAATATTATTAATGATTAGTAATAATGTAGTATTATAGTTAATAATTAGTGACATATGATTAATATAATATTATTAAAGATTAATTATTAAATAATAAAAAATAATCAATAGTAATTTTAAGAAAGTATTGTAATTATTAATTATTGATTGTCGAAAATTATTAACAGACATTTATTACCGCAGGCATTTTATGATCATTGTAAATTGGCATCGTTTAAAATGGGCATTTTATGACTGCTGTTAAATTGGACCTATTACAACGGTCATTTTCTGACTGTTGTAAAATAGATATATATTACAACGGGCATCATATGAACGTTGTAAAATTGATATTTATTACAACAGGCTTTTAAAAACCGTTGTAATAGCATTCTATTACAATGGGCGGTCCATGTCCCTTGTAAAAAGGGCAGTATACATGAAATCTATTACAACGGTCATGAATTGACCGTTGTAATAGCACTTTATTACAACGGGCAGCCAATGCCCGTTGTAAAATAGACGTTGTGATAGAGTATTTTTGTTGTAGTGGAGCGATGATGTTATATGGAAGCCTTGGTGCTAATAGAACAATATCATAACTTTATATCGGTATATAAAATCATTCAAATTACATGATTTTAAAAGAAAGAACTATTAAACAATCATCTTATCATATAACATGGTTACAAGGATTTAAGAGTTTAACCATCGAATAATTATACATAAGAGTACATAAAGAAATAATATATATAATAAAAGTCTTCACTTCAAAGCAACCAACTAACCATCTAAACCTGAAAATTTTCAAGTGTAGCATCATGAGCAACACAGACCCAGTTAGATAGTTTTAAGCTATAGTTTTCAAGTCATATCTTAATGAATTGTATTATAGTTTCATTACATCAGAGATTTCTTCAATCCAAAGTTTAAAGTAATAAACAAGGAAGACTTTTAGATATTAAATCAAGAAAGTTTATAATAAACTTCTTTCCACGTTAATTCCATGCTTTATTAAAATACACGTTTATGAATCAAAACCATACCCTCGATTTAGTATAGATCCTGAGATGTGTTATCCTATTGCGGTCGGTATCCAGTCATTAAGTACAGACGTACTCTACTCGGCGCAGTACCAACATTGAGCAATAGTGCACTACCCAAGATCTATTGTCTTATACCACACCCCCGAAGAAATATAATCAAGGAAATGTTTCTCATAAGTAATCTTAAATTACCTTTTCAAATTCATACATTTAAGGGTTTAAGACAAACCCAAAACCATTTCAGAAATATTCTAGTATATGTCAGAAAAGACCTCGAAATTACTTAAGTAAATGGTAGCATTTATAATGACATTATAACGGTTTTAAAGTCCAAAAAGAAAAGATAAAGTTTATGAGATGCTACGGAAAGTTCAGGTCAAGTTAAAAACACTTCACTTTATGTTACGGGTCGTAATAGTTAAAAAGCGTTGCAAATTTTAGAAGTGTTACCAATTTCAAATTTTAGAAGTGTTTCTAGTTTTTAGGTAAAATGTTTGATTCTATTTATTTATGATAAATATAGTTTTTAACTCCAATTCTATAATCTTGAATAGAAACCCTTAAAATCATTTATCAATTTAATATATAAAATTGAACAACACGAGGCATTTTCAACATGTCCATTTCAGATATATATTTACTCGACTTTGCATCCACGTTATAGGTACCCAAACCATTGAATTAGAAAAAATAGCTAATACGAAAGTTATGTCCTTAAATTAGCTTTCTAGAACATTAAAGAAAACAAAATTTCATTAAAAACGAAAAAGTTATGGTGTAATTACCGAACACCATTTTGGTAGGTATGAGCCATAATATTCATTCTTAATGTTCACATTGTTTCTTCAAAGTATGAGTTAAATACTATACTCAAATAGTTTTTTAACCTTAGAATTATAGCTTTGACTTGTATTTTATCCCCTTGGCTTCTTCTAAGCTTCTCCTATTTTTCTTACTTTTCTTTCCTTTTGTGAATGTATGAAAACCAAAGAAGACGTTCACCTTATTCATAGCATTTCTTAAGGCTAATTTAGTAATTTTGTTTTGGAAACCTGTCCACTTTATCTTTATGCAAGCTTTACCAGGTAGATACATGCCTATTTAGGTGTCCTAGGATGTTTCTACACATGGACACCTAATGTATTTATGTCTCTTTATTCCATTTAATCCAATGACATGTGTATGGTTCATTTGATGCCACATGTCTTTACCTTTCATGCCACCTATCTTATACTTTTTTTGAAATGTATATACATACCATTCGTTTTGTTTATATGTTATATATATATATATATATATGTATACATTATACTTGAATGTTTGAATCGGGTCGAATTAGTATATTCAAAATTTCAAGAAATATTTTAATACTCGATCTTTTAGTGAGCCCGTTACACTCTACCAAACCTAGAAAAATATTTCGTCCTCGAAATCTAAGTTTCAAAAAATTCAAATTAATATCTATGAATTTCTATCCCAACCTCCCATAATGCTTCGTCTTCATTGTGATGGTTCCATTGAACTTTTACTAAAGGAATTTCTTTTGTCCTTAACTTCTTAATTTATCTGTCAAGAATTCGAATAGGTCTTTCAATGTACTTGGTTCACTTTTTAACTTCAATGTCGCTTAAATTATTCACATGAGATGCGTCGGATATATACTTTTATAGCATTATGTGAAATACATTACGAATATCTAATAATTTCTTAGGTAACTCGAGTTGGTATGCAACTTTTCCAATTTTCGTGGTAATACATAATAGTTCGTTGAATCTTGGTGATAAATTCACCTTCTTCTTTCCAAATCGCAATAACCCTCGTATTAGAGAAACCTTAAGAAGGACTTGGTCGCCAACTTCAAATTGCAAATCCATTCTTCTATGATCTGCATAACTCTTTTGCCTACATTATTGTAACAGACCGTAAAATTCATAAGATTTAATAATAAATTAAATAATTAAAAATAAGCAATTAAATGATGTGGCTGGAAAATGAGATTTTGCAGCTTTAGAAATTTGGCTACGAAATTCTTTTATTTGGATTCTTGCCGAAATTCTGAATCGTCTTCATATATAATATGCTGAAAATGGTCAACATATGAAGAAGTTATGAACAGATGAATTTCGGCAGTGTACGCAGAAAATAAATATATATAATTGTGTAAATATTATATACATTTTTCAAATAATAATTTAAAATAAAAAGAGTGAAATTCAAAATTTGAATTTGGACATAAGATTTAGGGGACAACGTATATTGAATATATGAAAAAAAATGAAGCAAATTAAGAACGTAATAAATAAAATAAAACAGCTCAGTAGACGAGCCAAATTGGGCGTTCTTGCACGAAGCTTCTCCTATTTTTCTTACTTTTCTTTTCTTTTGTGATTGTATGAAAACCAAAGAAGACGTCCACCTTATTCATAGCATTTCTTAAGGCTAATCTAGTAATTTTGTTTTGGACACTTGTCCACTTTATCTTTATGCAAGCTTTACCAGGTAGACACATACCTAATTAGCTGTCCTATAATGTTTCTACACATGAACACCTAATGTATTTACGTTTTTTTATTCCATTTAATCCAATTACATGTGTATGGTTCATTTGATGCCACATGTCTGCACCTTTCATGCCACCAATCTTTTTTTTTTGAAATATATATACATACCATTTGTTTTGTTTATATGTTATGTGTTATATATATATATATGTCTTTATATATATATATGTATGTATGTATGTATACATTATATTTGAATGTTTGAATCGGGTTGAATTAGTATATTCAAAATTTCAAGAAATATTTTAATACCCGATCTTTTAGTGAGCCCGTTACACTCCACCACACCTAGAAAATATTTCGTCCTCGAAATCTAAGTTTCAAAAAATTCTAGTTAATCTCTTTAAATTTCTAACCCAACCTCCCATAATGCTTTGTCTTCATTGTGATGGTTCCACTGAACTTTTACTAAAGGAATTTATTTTGTCCTTAACTTCTTAACTTATCTGTCAAGAATTCGAATAGGTCTTTCAATGTACTTGGTTCACTTTTTAACTTCATTGTCGCTTACATTAATCACATGAGATGCGTCAGATATATACTTTATAGCATTATGTGAAATACATTATGAATATCTAATAATTTCTTAGGTAACTCGAGTTGGTATGCAACTTTTCCAATTTTCTTGGTAATATAAAATAGTTCGATGAATCTTGGTGATAAATTTGCCTTCTTCTTTCCAAATCGCAATACCCCTCGTATTAGAGAAACCTTAAGAAGGGCTTGGTCCCCAACTTCAAATTGCAAATCCTTTCTTCTATGATCTGCATAACTCTTTTGCCTACATTATTGTAACACACCGTAAAATTCATGATTTAATAATAAATTAAATAATTAAAAACAAGCAATTAAATGATATGGCTGGAAAATGAGATTTTGCAGCTTTAGAAATTTGGCTACAAAATTCTTTTATTTTGATTCATGCTGAAATTCTGAATCGTCTTCATATATAATATGCTGAAAACGGTCAACATATGAAGAAGTTATGAACAAATAAATTTCGATAGTGTACGCAGAAAATAAATATATATAATTGTGTAAATATTATATACATTTCTCAAATAATAATTTAAAATAAAAAGAGTGAAATTCAAAATTTGAATTTGGAGATAAGATTTAGGGGACAACGTATATTGAATATATGGAAAAGAATGAAGCAAATTTAGAACGTAATAAATAAAATAAAACAGCTCAGCAGATGAGCCAAATTGGGTGTTCCAGCCCGAAGGGTTCGATCGACCCCCCAAGGGGTGTCGACTGCTAGGGTCGACCCTCCTAACGGTTAGAACAACCTAATGAGGCTATGTGATTAGGGTTTTCTAAAAGGTTGTGTTTATATGTAAGGCTTGGATTAAATTTTATTAATCTAACGGCTCGTGCTCACACAAACAAGTATAAATAACCCCTCAAACCCCACACTAGAAACCCTAATTATTCTAAACCTCTACCTCCATGCTGATAAACTCCATAGAAAAATAAATAGAAAAGGGGTGAAGATTTCTTCTATCTCTCTATTTTATTTTATATTAGTTTAGGTATTTAGATTTTTTTTTTGAAATTGAGTATAGCATTTATTAAGGCTATTTTAGCCCAAAGAAGCCCAATAAGGCAAAAGTGATTACAACCGCAGACAACTTACAGTTATAACCCACTGAGTTGAAAAATCGACAACTCATCACATAATTAAATCATTAACCCTCTCCTTCCTCTAATGCCACTCACTGAAGAAATCATGGCGGCTCTTGGCTTTGAGTATCAGTACTCCTTCCGGCGTCGCCGCTGGACCCACTTCACCATTATCAGATCGTCGTGTTGACGCATATCCAGTAAGGGTCTGACCCCTTGTTGATTTGATTATCTTCATGTTAATTTCAGTTAATTTAATAATCTCTTCCACTGATTTCTTTTTGGGTTGAAACTGCCTGCAATTACGCTTCTTCCATACTCTCCACATCGCAGCTATGGCGGCAATGCCGCGTATTACACCTATCGTGTTTTTGCTGCTCCAGCCGATGCTGAGGTAATCAATTAAATCTTCAATTTTCCTCTCGTGGTTTGGGTTTTGAGCAAAATAGTCAGGAAATACATATTTAATGATGGAACCTGAAAATTCACATTGAAAAAATAGATGTTCATGTGTCTCAAGTGTCTCTTTCACATAAGCTACATCTATTTTCATTTATAATCCCCCATTTAAAAAGTCTGCCTTTCGTTGGGAGCCTTCTTTTAATTGCTTTGAAGGAAGTGAACGCCATTTCGGGAGGAATCGCTTTGTCCTAAACAATGTTGCACCATTCAACTACATTTTGAGTTTGTCGAGTTAAATTCCGTGCTGATTTAGTGTTGAATTGAAGAAAAATTCGTTTATTTAAATATAATTTTTATATAACTTAACCCTAGCCGCCACAAGGAGACATCGACCTGGAGTCGAGGGGCGGTCAACCGCTAGGTCGACTTGTCTCCTACGGACGCAAGCTAATTAAAGGTAATAAGTACTACCTTATTTAATTTATTCTGATTAATTATTTTCCGTCCTTTTGCGTATTTCGTCTGTAACTTTTTCAAACGAGCTCCGTTCGCGAAGTTCCAAAAATGAAAGAAGACCAGAATTCCGTCACGAACGCAAGGTGCAAGGTTTGCTGTCAAATTCCATCGTATGTAAAAATTCTGTTTTTGGAATATAACTAAATAGCTAATTTAATTATCACCAAATTCTGGGGTGTTACGAAGTAATGGTAAAAGTGTATGTTATTTTCAATTGCATATTTACCATAGACATTATTATAATAACGTGTTGTATACATAATATCTAGTTGAATGGATCCATAGAGGATGGAAAACTGAAACATCCTTTAAGTTACTTGTGCATTTCATTTGAACAGTTCACTTGAGTTGATTTAATTTCTTGAGAATGTTAGTCCAAATCCGAGTACTTTGCCTTTGCATTATTGCTCTGGACAGACCAAGTACTACAGTATTGAGATTTTACCTTTTGGAGCAGGAGACTTGTTGAAGACATTATCTCTTTCTATCAGTTCCAATTATATATTTTGTATTAGAAATCCTCGTGTTTAGACTTCCGTTATATTAAATTTTGTAACTTTGATATTATGTTCAAATTTTGAAAATTTGTATTAAGTAGCTTCATGAACTACTATAATAATTTACTTATTCCGATGTGAGATATTCGATTTTTTTTTTGTGATTCTGTGATGATTTTATATTTTATCCCATAGCAATAACAACCTGCTACTTAGAACGATTTAAGTTGGGTTTATTATCGACTTAAAATGGTTAGAAATTTCAGATCGTTACATGATGCTCGTAAACTTAGGCCACATTCAAAATTGCCGTGCTGGTAGTAACACTAATTTTTTTTTCTTATCTAAATATTTACACTGAAAAGGGTATTTTTTTTAAAAAATTTAATGTAAATATCAACATCAAAATCTACTAATATTCAAAAATACAAAAAATATTTCTTTATATATTTGTTTTTCCATATAATGCAGGTTTTAAATTTTTTAGGAAAATAAAAAGAAGAAAAATTGGAAATATGTTTTGCCAAATGTATTCTTGAGCAGCCTAGTTTTGAACATAAATTTGTTGTAAAATTACATACAGGTTTTGGTAGAAAAAATTATGGGCCAACGATATACATAAAGAACAGATGACACTTTCCTCAAAATAATAATAAATAATGGATCGAAAAGAAGATTTTACTAACTCATGCACTGGAACAAAATATATAAAATTATTTGGATTTTAACAGATCAAATCAAATATGATAATGCGCATTCATCATGATATATTAATTATTTACTCAGACGTAATAAAAGCAACGTTGTATCTGGGACATATTTATTAAGGTTTCACTAATTTTCTTTTTCTAGATATACGTTGTTTGCACACTTCTTTAGAGTTCGGGTAAGTTGAATGTAGCGACCCGGGAATTCCGACACTTGAATCCAGATACTAATACATCTCATATCCAAAATTCTAGTATTGAAAACCCAGAAAGCTAATAGAAAGAAGTTAGAGGGTGAGAAAGGAAGGAAGAAATATTAGAATAAAAGAATAAGAAGATCAGAGTCTCACATCGGAATGAATAAGATATAATGTATCAATAATACTTTATTCAAAAAGAATTGTATATATATAATTACACATCAGAGTATACATTCAGATTTATACAACACACAGCGGAAATAAGCTAGTACCAGTAAATATATGCAATACATTTGGACTTCACCCGGATCAGTCTGGAATACTTTCAGTCTGGAATAGTGTCTAAATACACCCGGATCAGTCTGGAATACTTTCAGCGATAAATTCATACAACAAACAACTTGTTTAACTTTGAAAATCCTTTTTGAAACAAATGATAATAGTAAGACCAGTCCACACATAAACACGGACGTTTTTTTTACCTTACTATAACCCAAAAACATTTTGAAATCAATATCTTCTTCTGATATTATAATAGTGTCTAAATACAAATAAATAGAATCTAGCAGAACGTTTGCATCTCACGCTCCACATATATAGCATACAAACAAAACCGCGGGTGCTTATTGGAGATTGGATTCCGACTATGACAAGGTATGGAACCACCTGCTGATAGTGTATCTCTAGAGGCGAATACACTGGGTTCAACAAGAACGTCTTGCAACGCGGCCCACACATGAACGACCACTCATTTCTCTTGAGTGTATCGAATATATTGTCACCTCACGGCTGCGCAGCTACCGTTTTCCCGGGAGATACAGAAATGAAAAGAAGTAATAAATATGAATATTCTCTAGATGGTGATAATACAACCTAATGGTTGCGACCCACATATCCATGCTGCCTGCCCGATTTTTGTCATTTCCCGGTTGTGAGGCTTGAGGTAATAATCGACTTTTGAAACATATGGCCACCATTCACATCGTCCATACACGTCATCCAGGAACAGGATGAACCGAAGGTACTCTCCTACTGCATCCAATATAGGAATCACCCCATGGATCAGCAGCGAGAAGTCCTTGCAACCCGTAGATTCCAATCACGATAGAATCACAATATATCTCTAGGGATCAGCCAGAGATTGTAAGTAACTCTTCTGTTTCATGAAGATCTATGGTCTTCAATTGCTCTATCTCGATCAGTGTCTTCGACGTATTCGTATTTATTGGTCGGAATGGTTTTCGAATATAAATTCGATCCCGGTCTTTCCGTACCAATACCGTTGGGTTAGATTTTGATAGTTGGTTATTTGACTATCAAAATGAACAACCGTTAAAATAAACAAGATCCATTTGTTTATACATAGCAACACTTGGCCATTTAAAAATAATATATCACTTGAAATACCCTAAAATAATATATTGGTTTAAATATGTTAATATTCTTAAATCCTTTTACTTATATACGTAGAAAATATCTCAAAATCATATCTAACTTAGCCTTCAACTTATATTTCAAAATATTTCTATAACATTCCTTATTATCTTATCGATTCAATTTATCATTCGTAAAACAATCATTACGACATCTTCTTTGGCTTCGTTATTCGAACACCAAAATCACCACTCATCCTTCTAGAATAAACCCCTTTAAATCTCATACCATAACTTTGAAAATATCGTTATATTTCCACCAATCTCCTTTTATTTCTTTTATTTGTTGGGGATATCATTTCATATCGTCAAGCCCTTTTTATCTCCTTATATTTCGGAATCTCATTATATATATTTTCAAATCCTTCAAATAGCGTTACGCTGTATTTTTTCCCAAACTACTTTACTCTAACATCTTCACCATTACGACTAATATCATCCTTTGATAATCCTGAAGTTGTTCAAGTTGGGGTATTTTAATTATCTCTCAGACCTTGATCAACAACGTTCTTATCGTAAGATAGATATCAGTTGTAATACAAAAACCGATACTTATTTCCTATATCACAACCAATACCATTTTAATTCCATGTTGATGAAATACCATTCTTCTATATCGCATCTTTATAATTACTTATCTTGTTTAACTATTCTAATTCAAACGATTGATTTCCCATATCATATCTCCATTTGTTCCTTACCATAAATCAGTCAGAAAATAATTCCCTACATATTAACCCTGAAGGCCGAAACCAACATCAGATCAATATTCAGAACATAAGTTATCCCAACTGATTTCCAATTAAGTTCTAATTCTTAAACTTTCAATCCTGGCTTTTACTTTATTCAAAAGTCAATTCTAATAACTCGTTTCAATTATATATTCAATAAAAATTGGGTTTTATAACTTCGTACAACATGGATTCATAGAATCCAATTAAATATAATCAAGTTAAAACTTCGATTTCATATTATAAATATTAAATTGCTTTGATAACTATAACACGGCTTTAAGCTCCACAACTTTCCTTACTATATTTCCCATTCCAAATTATCACTTCGATTTTTAATGAATGACAAATAATCAAATTTCAACATTTATTAAAATAAAACAAGGTTACTTAACCATTTTCTAACCCCTTTAAATTAATGAACTAATTTAAATAAATAGTTTCAGTTAACGCTATTCACTTGTTCAATTCTAAACATGATCAACCCGATAGCCGATCGTTATTGATCTTTCCATGTAAATTAATTAATAATAATTAATCTAAACAATTCTATTCACTGTGATTTTTATTAAATCAACATCAATATAAATTCCTTCTAATGGTTACGTTAATTCGGTTCACTAGAATTAGCTAAATGCAGTTGTTTACAAATCACTTAATAAGCACGAGCTTCGCGCACGGTAGAATTTAGTACAAAAATTGTAATTTGTGGTTAACTCAATCAATGTCTACATATGTGGTTGGATTTTTCTCCTTTTTAGAACTTTATTTAAAATAATAATAATATATTTTAAAATCTATATTTGGTTTGAAAAATTCCAGAACTTTATTTCTAGCGATTCACCTGACGGTGAATCGATCGTTATACAATAGTGTATATCTAGCCATCAGCTATTTATTCTGTGATCAATACTATATATTGATTCAAAGCTCAACCATAATCAACAACCAACAGGGTTTTAAGTTAACGGGGTTTTAAACAGTTCATATAAAATATGAAATGACAACAGACTAAATATTTGAGGAATTCAGTTTGATTCCTCCTACCTGTTCTTCCCTGCATCATAGATCAGCATATAATTTATAACAGCATATGATTTTAATTTGAATATATTAACCGATGATAATATAATCAACCATATAAATCAACCATTGTTATTCAAGGCATCTAATCAACCAATTATCAATGATGTAATCTAATTATATGAATTTAGCACATCCTAGTATTTCAGAAATGTATGAGAATTAACTCACCTTTATTTCGATAGACGGTTCACGCGTCGCCATGTTAAATCTTAAATCAGCGTATAGAATTAAACGGAAACTACGGTTGCTCCTGTTCCTTTCTGAAACAGCACAACGTCGTGGTACCTTTCTCTGCGATTCCAACATTTCCGGTTTCGCGTGATTCTGATAACATATGTTTAAGTTATCGTTATTATAAATTTATATATAAATTAAACAAATATAATTAGCTTAAATTAATTAATTTATTAACTAATTAATTTTACCGCTAATCTCTTACCACGTCAACCATGCGTTCTTCATAACCCTTCACTCGTCTCTTACTATTCATAATGCTTCATCCCGGCATCTGAAACACCATTTACTTTGACATCTGCGCAAGCAAATATCATTCTAGTTCGGGACAAACGGCTCGAGCACAAGCATCAGTACATGCATCCATTTTCTTCTTGCTAAAATTTGCTGCGTTTATTTTGTTCTTATGATCCCTTTTCAACGTGTAAGGCCCAAGCCTGAATAGAAGCCCACCAATGTAGGGAAATTTGTACCATTCACTTTATTGTTCCTTCTTCCCTGATAACTACTGCTAGTCTGATCAGTACCCCACTCGGCCGTGTTCTCTAATGCTACCGCTTTGCACTAAACCTCGATACTTAAGTAAATAAACCACATAATTAAGCCATACAAGCTTCCTTTACGTTTTTAAAGCTGCCTCTTCCAATTCTCACCTGGAACCCTCCTTGTTACCAAACCCGTTCGCAATTCTTGTTCAAGTAAAATAATCCACCACTTGCATACACAGTAACGCCTCCTCTGTATTCTCTTTCTTCTCGCATGTATACGTCTCGAAACTTGTTGCTCCAAAAATCTGCTAACCGGCTGTCCTCCGCAATGTACAGTACCCCCTTCAGCCTTTCCCTAGCACTCACGTTACCCAACTTCTTTTCTACTCAGATAGATGAAACTGTCCTGCTCCCTTTCATGTCCCTCTCTGCCTTGACACCATTGTTTGAACAATGACCTTATGTCACTTCTTTTTCTGCCCAAAAAATCTCATCACGTTTTCCTTCCCATGCAAAACACCCCATTCTTTCATGCTCCTGACAACATTCACCCGTGAAAACTTCCCAAGCCCGCTTCCCATGGTTACAGAACCGCTCCATCTTTCCACCCTTGAACGCAACCGCCCCCTTACTCCACCCTTCACACACGCTTTCTCTTTCTTTTTTATATTCTCGTACAAAAACGCGGATACACGTACACCCCCACCACGCCCAGACTCCTCCTTCACCGTGTTCTCCAGTTTCCATGCAAACATCATAAAACCGCCACCTTAGTTTGTGATGCATGGACTTACCAAAACCGGTGCCATGGTGTCACTAAAGAGGGTTCATGAATACTGAAGTTACTTTAGTTTGAATGGAGTATTGTATACACATTTTTTTCTTTGCTCTGAGTTTGAGGAAAACATTGAGGCTTTAGTTTCGATTGGCATAAAGAAGACACTGGGTTCAGTTTGTTTGTGAGAGTCAGAACATGGTACTTATAATGAGTGGAGCTGTGGCCATCACGGTTTCAATTGTTTAGGCCGCAAGTAATAGGAAGGGTAGGGGCGTGTATTGGATATGTTAGCTGTGTGTTCTTTCTTACGTTTCCATTGGCACTGTCTTCTCCCTTCAGTAGCTATGTTTATGGAGACGGCCATTTGAACTTCCTGCGCACCTCGTATAGGCTGGGGAAAAGGGTAGGTGCTGCTGTTCTTTCACTTCAACAAGCTGTATATACGGCTCTTCCATTAAGTTGTGTAATGAGAAGCGAAATAGTGTACTTTCTGCATTTGTTTTGTTTTTAGTCCGCAAGGTATCCATGTGCCTTCAGCTTCACTATACAATAGGGTAGGGACGTATTTTAAAGAGGCCTATTCTGTTATGGTACTGTAGAATAGGAGACAGTCTGATTACTTAGTTTGATTTGAAGTTAGAGCATGTGCCTAGCAAGAAGAAATAGGGTAGGGAAAAATTACAGTGTAGGCTTTCTTTTCTTTGATTTGAATTTTTGAGATGACCAATGATATTTTCGTTATGAAGTTAAATGTACCCCGCTATATAGATCTTCGTCCGCATACGACTCGTCATCGACAAAAATAAAAATACCGTCGCGCTCAGCAGTGTGCCACGATCGCAAAAATATAATAATATCGGTAGATTGACTTATATTGTGATAGCCCAAAATGTTGATATAGGGTGGAAAATACTCCAAATAAAAAGTTGCTTATTTTTCAAATTAAAAATTATAGTAAAATTCTAAAAATTAAATTATAACTGCGCCTCAAAAAACTCGTCTGAATTCGAATCCAATATTTAATTATATTAAATAAATCATTTTGGTCTATAATCGATTTTACATCGACTATTTCAAAATTTGATTTGGACGTAAAATAAAATCTACGACATGAAAATTCGATTTTTCTCTTCCATTGGAAAATTATTATCAAATATATTCAGAAGTTTCTTGTTTCATCGAAATCCGACTTAAAACGGGTTCGGTATAACCAATTGAAGTTGAAATTCAATTTTACGAAGTACCGCGCAGTTTCGAGTTCGTTTTAAACTAAATATAAATTTAAACGTTCAACCGCCGTTCAATTAACGCATTAAATATTTAAAACCATTAATATTCCAATTATAATATTTAAAATAGATTTAAATATTCGAAATCAAATAACCAAAAAATCCGGGTCGTTACATTTTCCCCCCTTAAAAGAATTTCGTCCCCGAAATTACTAAGTTAAGAAGAATGTTCTGATCTTGATTATTTCCAAAATAATTCATTTAAAACATTATCAAAAATGTTTTTAAGTTAAAAAAATCGAAAATTCGCCAGCACCTCCTCCGTACTATTCGATCTAAACAACTAAAACGCCACTCTGGGCCTCTCATATTGATCCAAAGAAAATAAAACCCAAGCGGCTACCCATCTCGGGTATAAATTCAAACACCCAATTATTAATATCAAGGTTTACCTCTTTGTTGGGCAGCCAATACCCGAATTACGAAGTTTGGCAACTAACAGCTCCTCCATTTTCAATCTGCACTCAGCTCGATATATATTGGAAATAACTAATACAGGGTTAAATCCTTTTAGTCTCGTATCATATTGATTTTACACTGAAATTTATTTCAAGTTTTTAGTTCATTCAACTGTTGAGGATTTCTTATATTCGACCAATCTAACAACCAATAAACAAACAATTCACAATACACAATCACTTTAACCAAATCATTTCATTTCCCTTTTTAATTTTTATTTAACTTGTCTTTAGTTAAATAATTAATTCCATATTCAAATTTTATCCACCTATTCTATAATTTAAAATTTCCTTCTAGTTTTATCAAACCATTCAAATTTATTACCCCTGAATCTCATTTTAACAAGCCCAACTCATTCATTGGTTCAAATTCCAATTCAAATCCATATTTCAATCATACAATTCAGTTCCCCTGATATTTTATTCATAACTAACTCTTGTATATATTCCATTCAAATTCAATATATTTGAATTTTATTTCAATTTATTCATGTCGAATCAAGCTCAAATCCATATTTATGCAATATATCTCAAACATACAACCCAACAAATTCCCATTTATTCTATTTGAATTCATTTTCTTTATATTCTACCAAACACAAGCCAGATTTTAGTTGACTTGTTTCAATTTCAATTCATAAGGTTCATTTCAACTCATACAAGCTAAAATTAATTCCCATTTCATATTTGAATTGTTTCCGACTTCATACAAGTTTTGAATTAAATAATAATTTGAGAAAATTATAAATTTTACCTTCTTATAAAATATTTTAGGTCGAAACAAAATAAAAATAATTTTATATTCAAATTACAAATACGCACTCTCGTATATATATACACTCAACTCGATCTAGGGTATTACTAGCCCAATCTCTATCGAGTCACACCACAGAGCCAAGGTTATTATTAAACCTCGCTCTGATACCAACTGTAGCGTCCCGGGAATTCTGACACTTGAATCCAGATACTAATACATCTCATACCCAAAATTCTAGTATCGAAAACCCACAAAGCTAATAGAAAGAAGTTAGAGTGTGAGAAAGGAAGGAAGAAATATTAGAATAGAAGAATAAGAAGATCAGAGTCTCACAGCGGAATGAATAAGATACAATATATCAATAATACTTTACAATGTATATATATAATTACACATCAGAGTATACATTCAGATTTATACAACACACAGCGGAAATAAGCTAGTACCAGTAAATATATGCAATACTTCTGGACTTCAACTCCATCTCTGGAACTCCAAGCGAAAACCTAACCTGGAAATATACTCGGTCTGACCCGAGCACATTTGATTTAAAACAAAATTCACTCGGATCAGTCTGGAATACTTTCAGTGATAAATTCATACAGCAAACAACTTGTTTAACTTTGAAAATCCTTTTTGAAACAGATGATAATAGTAAGACCAGTCCACAGATAAACACAAACAGTTTTTTTTACCTTAATATAACCCAAAAACATTTTGAAATCAATATCTTCTTCTGATATTATAATAGTGTCTAAATACAAATAAATAGAATCTAGCAGAACGTGTGCATCTCAAGCTCCACGTATATAGTATACAAACAAAACCGCGAGCGCTTATTGGAGATTGGATTCCGACTATGACAAGGTATGGAACCACCTGCCGATAGTGTATCTCTAGAGGCGAATACACCAGATTCAACAAGAACGTCTTGCAACCAGGCCCACACATGACCGACCACTCATTTCTCTTGAGTGTATCGAATATATTGTCACCTCACGGCTGCGCAGCTACCGTTTTCCCGAGAGATACAGAAATGAAAAGAAGTAATAAATATGAATATTCTCTAGATGGTGATAATACACCCTAATGGGTGCGACCCACATAGCCATGCTGCCTGCCCGATTTTTTCCATTTCCCGGTTGTGAGGCTTGAAGTTATAATCGAATTTTGAAACATATGGCCACCATTCACATCGTCCATACACGTCATCCAGGAACAGGATGAACCGAAGTTACTCTCCTACTACATCCAATATAGGAATCACCCCATGGATCAGCAGCGAGAAGTCCTTGCAACCCGTAGATTCCATTCACGATAGAATCACAATATATCTCTAGGGATCAGCTAGAGATTGTAAGCAACTCTTCCGTTTCATGAAGATCTATGGTCTTCAATTGCTCTGTCTCGATCAGTGTCTTCGACGTATTCGTATTTATTGGTCAGAATGGTTTTCGAATATAAATCCGATCCTGGTTTTTCCATACCAATACCGTTGGGTCAGATTTTGATAGTTGGTTATTTGACTATCAAAATGAACAACCATAAAAATAAAACTGATCCATTGGTTTATACATATCATCACTTGGCCATTTAAAAATAATATATCACTTGAAATACCCTAAAATAATATATTGTTTTAAATATGTTAATATTCTTAAATCCTTTTACTTATATACGTAGAAAATATCTCAAAATCATATATAACTTAGCCTTCAACTTACATTTCAAAATATTGCTATAACATTCCTTATTATCTTATCGATTCAATTTATCATTCGTAAAACAATCATTACGACATCTTCTTTGGCTTCGTTATTCGAACACCAAAATCACCACTCATCCTTCTAGAATAAACCCCTTTAAATCTCATACCATAACTTTGAAAATATCGTTATATTTCCACCAATCTCCTTTTATTTCTAGTATTTGTTGGGGATATCATTTCATATCGTCAAGCCCTTTTTATCTCCTTATATTTCGGAATCTCATTATATATATTTTCAAATCCTTCAAATAGCGTTACGCTGTATTTTTTCCCAAACTACTTTACTCTAACATCTTCACCATTACGACTAATATCATCCTTTGATAATCCTAAAGTTGTTCAAGTTGGGGTATTTAAATTATCTCTCAGACCTTGATCAACAACGTTCTTATCGTAAGATAGATATCAGTTGTAATACAAAAACCGATACTTATTTCCCATATCACAACCAATACCATTTTAATTCCATGTTGATGAAATACCATTCTTCTTTAAAACAGCGGTTCTATATCACATCTTTATAATTACTTATCTCGTTCAACTATTCTAATTCAAACGATTGATTTCCCATATCATATCTCCATTTGTTCCTTACCATAAATCAGTCAGAAAATAATTCCCTACATATTAACCCTGAAGGCCGAAACCAACATCAGATCAATATTCAGAACATCAGTTATCCCAACTGATTTCCAATTAAGTTCTAATTCTTAAACTTTCAATCCTGGCTTTTACTTTATTCAAAAGTCACTTCTAGTAACTCGTTTCAATTATATATTCAATAAAAATTGGGTTTTATAACTTCGTACAACATGGATTCATAGAATCCAATTAAATATAATCAAGCTAAAACTTCGATTTCATATTATAAATATTAAATTTCTTTGATAACTATAACACGACTTTAAGCTCTACAACTTTCCTTACTATATTTCCCATTCCAAATTATCACTTCGATTTTTAATGAATGACAAATAATCAAATTTCAACATTTATTAAAATAAAACTGGGTTACTTAACCATTTGCTACCCCCTTTAAATTAATGAACTAATTTAAATTAACAGTTTCAGTTAACGCTATTCACTTGTTCAATTCTAAACATGATCAACCCGATAGTCGATCGTTATTGATCTTTCCATGTAAATTAATTAATAATAATTAATCTAAACAATTCTATTCACTGTGATTTTTATTAAATCAACATCAATATAAATTCCTTCTAATGGTTACGTTAATTCGGGTCACTGGAATTAGCTAAATGCAGTTGTTTACAAATCACTTAATAAGCACGAGCTTCGCGCACTGTAGAATTTAGTACAAAAATTGTAATTTGTGGTTAAACCAATCAATGTCTACATATGTGGTTGGATTTTTCTCCTTTTTAGAACTTTATTTAAAATAATAATAATATATTTTAAAATCTATATTCGGTTTAAAAAATTCCAGAACTTTATTTCTAGCGATTCACCTGACGGTGAATTGATCGTTATACAATAATGTGTGTCTAGCCATCTGCTATTTATTATGTGATCAATACTATATATTGATTCAAAGCTCAACCATAATCAACAACCAACAGGGTTTTAAGTTAACGGGGTTTTAAACAGTTCATATAAAATATGAAATAACAACAGACTAAATATTTGAGGAATTCAGTTTGATTCCTCCTACCTGTTCTTCCCTGCATCATAGATCAACATATAATTTATAACAGCATATGATTTTAATTTGAATATATTAACCGACGTTAATATAATCAACCATATAAATCAACCATGGGTATTCAAGTCATCCAATCAACAAATTATCAATGATGTAATCTAATTATATGAATTTAGCACATTCTAGTATTTCAGAAATGTGTGAGAATTAACTCACCTTTATTTCAATCAACGGTTCACGCGTCGCCTTGTAAAATCTTAAACCATTGTATAGAATTAAATGGAAACTCCGGTTGATCCTATTCCTTTCTGAAACAGCACAACAGCGTTGTACCTTTCTTTGCGATTCCAACATTTCCGGTTTCACGTGATTCTGATAACATATGGTTAAGTTATCGTTATTATACATTGATATATAAATTAAACAAATATAATTAGCTTAAATTAATTAATTTATTAACTAATCAATTTTACCGCTAATCTCTTACCACGTCACCCATGAGTTCTTAACAACCCTTCAGCGTCTCTTACTATTCACAATGCTTCATCCCGGCATCTGAAACACCATTTACTTTGACATCTGCGCAAGCAAATATCATTCTAGTTCAGGACAAACGGCTCGAAAACAAGCATCAGTACATGCATCCATTTTCTTCTTGCTAAAATCTGCTGCGTTTATTTTGTTCTTATGATCCCTTTTCAACGTGTAAGGCCCAAGCCTGAATAGAAGCCCACCAATGTAGGGAAATTTGCACCGTTCACTTTATTGTTCCTTCTTCCCTGATAACTACTGCTAGTCTGATCAGTACCGCACTCGGCCATGTTTTCTAATGCTACCGCTTCGCACTAAACCTCGATACATAAGTATATAAACCACATAATTAAGCCATACAAGCTTCCTTTACGATTTTAAAGCTGCCTCTTCCCATTCTCACCGGGAACCCTCTTTGTTACTAAACCCGTTCGCACTTTTTGTTCAAGTAAAATAATCCACCACCTTCATACATAGTAATGCCTCCTCTGTATTCTCTTTCTTCCCGCATGTATACGTCTCGAAACTTGTTGCCCTAAAAATCTGCTAACCGGCTGTCCTCCGCAGTGTACAGTACCCCCTTCAGCCTTTCCCTAGCACTCACGTTACCCAACTTCTTTTCTACTCAGATAGATGAAACTGTCCTGCTCCATTTCATGTCCCACTCAGCCTTGACACCATTGTTTGAACAGTGATCGTATGTCACTTCTTTTTCTGCCCACAAAAACTCATCATGTTTTCCTTCCCATGCAAAACACCCCATGCTTCATGCTCCTGACAACATTCACCCGTGAAAACTTCCCAAGCCTGCTTCCCATGGTTACAGAACCACTCCATCTTTCCACCCATGAACGCAACCGCCCCCTTACTCCACCCTTCACACATGCTTTCTCTTTTATATTCTCGTACAAAAACGCGGATCCATGTACACCCCCACCATGCCCAGACTCCTCCTTCACCGTGTTCTCCAGTTTCCACGCAAACATCATAAAACCTCCACCTTAGTTTGTGACGCACGGACTTACCAAAACCGATGCCATGGTGTCACTAAAGAGGGTTCATGAATACTGAAGTTACTTTAGTTTGGATGGAGTATTGTATACACATTTTTTTCTTTGCTCTGAGTTTGAGGAAAACATTGAGGCTTTAGTTTCGATTGGCATAAAGAAGACAGTGGGTTCAGTTTGTTTGTGAGAGTCAGAACAGGGTATTTATAATGAGTGGAGCCGTGGCCATCACGGTTTCAATTGTTTGGGCCGCAAGTAATAGGAAGGGTAGGGGCATGTATTGGATAGGTTAGCTGTGTGTTCTTTCTTACGTTTCCAATGGCGTTGTCTTCTCCCTTCAGTAGCTGTGTTGATGGAGACGGCCATGTGAACTTCCTGCGCACCTCGTATAGGCTAGGGAAAAGGGTAGGTGCTGCTGTTCTTTCACTTCAACAAGCTGTATATACGGGTCTTCCATTAAGCTGTGTAATGAGAAGCGAAATAGTGTACTTTCTACATTTGTTTTGTTTTTAGTCCACAAGGTATCCATGCGCCTTCAGCTTCGCTATACAATAGGGTAGGGATGTCTTTTAAAAAGGGCTATTCAGTTATGGTACTGTAGAATAGGAGACAGTCTGATTACTTAGTTTGATTTGAAGTTAGAGCATGTGCCTAGCAAGAAGAAATAGGGTAGGGAAAAATTACAGCGTAGGCTCTCTTTTCTTTGATTTGAATTTTTGAGATGACCAATGATATTTTCGTTATGAAGTTAAATGTACCCCGCTATATAAATCTTCGTCCGCATACGACTCGTCATCGACAAAAATAAAAATACCGTCACACTCAACAGTGTGCCACGATCGCAAATATATGATAATATCGGCAGATTGACTTATATTGTGATAGCCCAAAATGTTGATATAAGGTGGAAAATACTCCAAATAAAAAGTTGCTTATTTTTCAAATTAAAAATTACAGTAAAATTCGAAAAATTTAACTATAACCGCGCCTCAAAAATCTCGTTTGAATTCGAATCCAATATTTAATTATATTAAATAAATCGTTATGGTCTATAATCAATTTCATAGCCACTATTTCAGATTTTGATTTGAACGTAAAATAAATTCTACAACATGAAAATTCGATTTTTCTCTTCCAATGGAAAATTATTATCAAATATATTCAGATGTTTCTTGTTTCATCGAAATCCGACTTAAAACGGGTTCGGTATAACCAGTTGAAGTTGAAATTCAATTTTATGAACTACCGCGCAGTTTCGAGTTCGTTTCAAATTAAATATAAATTTAAACGTTCAACCGCCGTTCAATTAACGCATTAAATATTTAAAACAGTTAATATTCCAATTATAATATTTAAAATAGATTTAAATATTCGAAATCAAATAGCCGAAAAATCCGGGTCGTTACGTTGAATTATCTTTACCTTTGATAAATATTTGTCCTTTGATAATTTTGGGAACGTTGAAATTTCCAGGTAACCACTTATCCGAGAAGGAGAAATCGCTTGAGTCGTGAAATGCGAAATTGGCTACGGATTCGATGTTGTTGTTTTAAAGGGTAGTTTTTGGCAAATGAAAGTTGATATACATACAATACTCTAAACTATTTACTTTTATCACCCTAACGTCATCATTAAAAACACGATTTTTTTTATTTTGTATTTTTTTAATACCTTTTTCTTAAGACACGATTAAATATAATTTTTTTAAGGATGTCCATTTAACTTTATGTTTTAGAATGATCAACCGCTAGACAACATTTTCATGGTTGATGATAATGAAAAATTGTATTAATTTATGACTACTTGACGTGTAAAACGACTTTTTTGGAGTTATCGTCATGCGAAATGAATTTGATATCAGTAAACTCATAGATTTTATTAAATTCGTTATTTTTTTAATGGTATTAGTATTAAGAAGAAGAGAGCTAATCCTCTGTCCCCAAAATTCGCTCTCCCTCTGTACCCAACCAATAAAGATCCATGATTTTCATCTTTTTACGACTAAGTCCAAGAACAAAAGAGGTTTTAATTGCAAAAATGTGGAATTCAGAGGGTGCTAATTGTTTGGGTATAGGGAGATAGGGAATTTTGGGGACAAGTGATTTTATTTGTAGGAAGAAAGAGACATCATGTTCTTTCCCTAACTTCAAATTCGTGAGTGACTAAGTTTTGTGTACAGATTAGTCAAACCGACGAAAATGTCAGAAATTTCACGAAAAAGTCCAGTTTAATTTTAGGTCGAACAATGTGCCTTACATTTGCGTTAAATAGTCATAATAGACTAAGGGTGTGTTTGACGTAAGCGGAAGCAGAGTATTTTAGCTGAGAATTTAAACGAAGCATTTAAGTGGAGTATTATAGTTAGTGGAGAATGGGTTTGACGCTGTAAGCGGACCATTTAAGCAAATCATTTTATTCTTATGTTGTAATTTAATTAACGTATGATTAATTGATTTTTCTTAATAAATAATACGTATCAATTATTTACACAAATAAATAAATAGATAATTTGAAAACTTATAATTTACTCCAATTCAGTCCAAACAAATTCTATTACGTATAGTACTTCAATACGATCCAAAAGCAAAAGACCGCGTCTCAAAAACAATTTTTTTGCACAAGTTATCAATTTTTGAATTTATAAATACTTAAATTTATTAGTTAAACAAAATTAAAAAAATTATATTAAAAATCTCAAAATTGGGCTGTAGGACCTCGACGCGTCAGATGCGTTAGTGCCCAACAGCCCAATTTTGAGCTGTTGGGCAAACGCTTCAGAATGGACCGTTGCTTAATATAAGCGTCCTTTACGCCCGGTCTATTTGGACCTGTCGAACAGACCCTAATGTTGGAAGTTTAAAAATGGATGATTCAGCCGAAGTTGATGTCATTCATATGGCGCAAGCGGTTTACCAAATGCTATTTATTGGTCATGACCATAAAAATGAATTTCTTTATATATAAAATAAAAATAGTTAACGTAGAAAGTAAGGATGAATACTTATTTTCGAAATTTTGTAGTACTAAATGTTGAATTTCAGGAAAATCTGTAGTTTTAGCTGTAATTATTTCCGTTAGAAATTGCAAATACCAATCTTCGTCAACTAATTTTTTTGCACTAGAATACACAAACTCATAGAAAAATTAATATTTTTTCTCTATACTTTATCATCTAATCTAATGCGGATTTTAAGTACACTCAAAGCAAGAAAAGGATAGACCGTGTATAATAAAATGGTGTTTAGTTTATTTTATACTTTATATTATGAATTTTCAACATTAATTAAAAATGATGATACAAGAGTAAAGGGCCGGGGCGACGGAGATGATGAGAGTAAGATGGAGAGAATGACGGAGAGTCGGAGATGTTGGAAAGGCGACTGAAAGTTGAATTATCTTTTCTTTTTTCACTTGTCCAACAAAAATAATATATAAACATTTTTTTGTTTTGTATGTTAACTTCACCTTTTAAAATGATTGTTTTACACGATATACGCCATATTCATTTTTGAATGAATGAAAGATAAAATAAAAAAGATTTAATCAAAAGATGCCTAAAGTTTTACCTTTTACAAGAATTGTTGCTCAAATTTCATGGGATAGATTACCGCACAATGAACACGAAAAATCTCTGTATTTTCCGTTAATACACAACATGCACGCATTTATATACACGCGCCTACATTTATATGTACATGAACAATGATAGGTTACACCTTCATACCAATACCATTCTCCTAGTTATAACATAGTCGCAGATTTAAAACTTCAGTACTGTGATTCGAACTGGCATTAATTAATTCAGAATTCTCTTTTATTTCTATTACATTCTGAATTAATAACTCGATGGTTACAGCGGTTGTATCCATACACAAAAGTTTCACCTGAACATACCTAAAAATTTGGTTTAAATGATAAATATAAACACATGTCACATAGACCCGTCCGTGAATACTTTGGCATGCCTTTAATGTCCGTCAGTCCGTATCCATATCCAAAATGGTTTTGAAATATTAAATATCGCCGTTTAAGGTTATAAATGTGTATCGAATGCAAATCCAGACAGATTTGAATTGTTCAGATATCCACGAGAGTCAGGATGTCACATCAAAACATAAATAAATGCAAGTACACCAAAGAGATTTTGGTCTGTATCACATGTGGATTGTGGAATAGAAGTCTGTTGACACCATTTTACGTGTGTCACCATGACACCACTAACGGTGTTAGTGGTGTATGGCTGAGATTTCCCCCTAAATTTCTCCTGTTAAATCTCAGCCACACACCACTAACATCGTTAGTGGTGTCATGGTGACACAAGTTAAATAGTGTCGACAAACTAGCTCTCTGAATTGTGGACAACCTCCAGGTTCAAACCAACATGCCTTTGCAATCACGCATCAAAAGTCAACTGTGTGGACCAGATACAGCCGTTGATATAGAAATATTGTTATACCAAGAAAGCTATTTCAGGAGATAATAATGAATG
Organism: Allium sativum; assembly: GCA_030737875.1. Taxonomy (NCBI): domain Eukaryota; kingdom Viridiplantae; phylum Streptophyta; class Magnoliopsida; order Asparagales; family Amaryllidaceae; genus Allium; species Allium sativum. Next base: position 777,187,405 of record CM060918.1, on the reverse strand, counting down.
CGTTTTCCATCAGTATCAACAGCACAACTGCATGCACTGATTCTTAGAATATGTGAATGTACTAGCCAAAGTAAGTCTGACATGTGAAAGCTTAGGGTGTGTCTAAATTCTAGTTTATCGTTTTTGTTTTCGATTTTCGAACATACAAAAATGCCATCGATAAATTTATATCACGAAGAAAGTAACTATTTTGTAAAACGAAGTAATACACAAAAACAAAAAAATAATTTTCATATTTCTGGAATAACAAAAGAGGAAGACAATTCATCATTCCGTCCCTCTCTCGCTCCATTCATCGTCCACTTCTTCTACTTTCAACTTCCTTGCCGTCCCACCCCTCTACTTTGTTTTATAATTAATGTTGAAAGCTTTAAATACAAAATAAATTAAAAGATCCTTTAGATTTTGAAGAGATCATAATCCTAAGTGAAAGAATAGTACATACAATGTAAAATAGGACTAGAAAAGTATGTCAAGAAAAGAAGAAAATTTCGTATGGCTACATTCACTTTTATTAGTCGGTCTAAAAACTAAATCAACGGAATAAGCACAGTACTAAGGTGGGATGGCGGCCAAAAAGATATTCCAATACCATTAACGATGCAACGAATCCACCAGCCTTTTATTATTCCGTTAATACAGAACATGCACGTATTTATATACACGCACCTACATTTATATATACATTTGTGTATATACATGAACAATGATAGGTTATACCATAATACCAATACCATTCTCCTAGTTATAACATAGTCGCAGATTCAAAAATTCAGTACTGTGATTCGAGCTGGCATTAATTAACTCGAATTCTCTTTTATTTCTATTACATTCTGAATTAATTAACTCGATGGTTATAGAGGTTGTATCCATACACAAAAGTTTCACCTGAACATACCTAAAAATTTAGTGTAAATGATTAATATAAACACATGTCACATAGACCCGTCCGTGAATACTTTCGCATCCCTTTAATGTCCGTCAGTTCGTATCCATATCCAAAATCGTTTTGAAATATTAAATATCGTCGTCTATATCGCATGTGGATTGTGGACAACCTTCATGTTCAAACCAACTTGCCTTTGCAATGACGCATCAGAAATCAACTGTGTGGACCACGTACAGCCGAAAATATAGAAATATTGTTACACCAAGAAAGCTATTTCAGGAGCTAATGAATGCGTTTGCCATCAGTCTCAACAGAACAACTGCATGCACATTCTCGTTTGTTCCATCCAAAAAAGAAAAGTTTGCCATCTATCCAAAAGTAAGTCTGACATGTAAAAGCTTAGGGTGTGTCATACAAAAATGCTAACAATAAATGTATATCATGAAGAACATAACTATTTTATAAAACAAAGTTAATACACAAAAAATTACAAATTAAAATAACAAAAAAAGTAGACAATTTATTGTTCTGTCCCCTTCCTTATTCCCTTCATCCTCCACTTCTTCTACTTGCAACCTCCTTGGACATCCCTCCACTCTACTCTTTTTTACAATTAATGTTGAAAACTTAAAATAAAAATAAATCAAATGATCCTTTAGATTTTGAAGAGATCATAATCCTAAGTGAAAGAATAATATATACAATGCAAAACCGAACTAGAAAAGTACGTCAAGAAAAGAAGAAAATTTCGTATGGCTACCTCCGCTTTTTATGAGTCACTGGCTTGGTCTAAAAACTAAATCAACCGAATAAGCACAGTACCAAGGTGGGATGACGGCCAAAAACATATTCCATCACCATTACCGATGCGTGGAATGCACCAACCTTTCAAACAAACAAAAGGACCATATGTCCAGTTATGGAATGATTGTTTGCACATGTTTATTTCGTTTTGTTGCCCACCTAGGGCTGGGTAGGATGCACGTATATCACACACATTCTTGCACGGAAAGGAATACCCGTTACGTGTTTACTAACTCATACTTGTACTTCACTTCTACAAATTATTTCGTGTTGTGAGACTTTATATTCAAACCGGCATTCCTTTCTTAACAAAATGCAAAACAATTCTAACAGTAACATTGATATGTATACATTATATATATATATATATATATATTTCGGGATCTGTTGCTTTCAGTGTGATGCAACCATCTACTGTATCTACTTTGCTTTTCCTTGGTTTTTTTAAACACCCAAAAGGGAGGAATAAATCTGGGCATTGGTTTCCTGCTGGACAGAAAGATTTTGGTCAGTCGATTTTATGCATAGCCGCATTCAACGACTTGTTGATCCTTTACTGCTCCCACACATAAACGATGAAAAAACGTGACTGCCTGAAACATTCTTAAACTGACTCTGCAGCTAAAATGCGGGATGCGGGATGAAGGAAACGATTACTTGGATGGTTCTGACAAGTATTGGAACAACACGATACGAAAATATAAGAGGTTTTGGAAAAGTACCTCCCTCAAATTTAGAGAATTGGATCAGGTTTTTTGAAGGTTGCATAGGATAGAAAACCAGCAAATATTTGTTGTGCGAGAAGATTGCGCGAATGCAGAAGCACAATAAACAGGATCTAGATTTTCCAATTGAACATCAATCTGATTTGATAGCAATTATTCTATTACATCAACAAATTAGTAAATAACTATAACAGAGAAATAAAGAGACACACAATATTTATACTGGTTCCACTATCATCGAGATAGTGTACGTCCAGTACAAAAGAGAGAGATTTTATTCTATATGAGAGAATTACAAGAGATTACAAAATAAGAGTTTACATATCCAAACCTCAAATAGATTTAATTAGAAGAGATACCATTGGAGATCACTGGCTCCAAGCCAGGATAATTTACAATGAAACATAACCCTCAATATATAGCCAGTGCAAATCTATGTGAGTCATCAATTAAATTACCAACATACGGTAATAATATAATGGAGGCAAATTACCATTGCAATAAATGTGCAAACATAGGAAGTAAATCAATCTGTTTCTTTAGCATAGATGGAAGAAATTAATGTCTGCATTTATTTCTTTCCATCTCATGAAAATGCACCATGCATTTCCATATTAAACAAATATTTACTTTCCATCTATTTGTGGTTTTGTATCACCTAAATTTAATACTCCACCTTGATGCAAAATCACATATCTTCAATACCCCATCTACACTCAAATTCTCTTCATATCATAAAACTCTTCAACAAAACTCCACCTTAAATCAAAATCCCACAATGAGATAAAAAAACAAAAATGAATATTTGACAAATGGGTTCCAGCAAAGCTACCCCCATCACATCATGTTAACGAGCTCAGACTATGTCCCCGCCCGCTAACAAATTGTTGCAAATATCCAAATAAGAAAAGGCAGATTCCAAAATAATCTCAACACCACCAAGACCAATTTTTTTTTCTCAATTACCAATTCAAATACAGAGACAAAATCCAGATCTCCGTATGCAACAAAATTCTCTCCTTCCACATATCTGCATGTAGCATCTCCTTTAAGTCGGCATCAAAAAATCGACGATATACCACAATGGCACCAAATCCGCCAAAATAAGCTCTATGAACTGAACACTCCAAGACGACATCACAAGTCGATAAGTTTGAGTGGCGTTAAATCCGTCACCAAAATCAGCTACATCAGATACAGTTTCTAAACCCAGTGGCCCCTTCAACACATTAAACTATTTATCACCTAAATCTCATACAATGTGAGCATTTCTCAACTGAACTTGAAGTTATACAGAGTCCTCAAACACTTGGAAAGGTCGCTAGCACCTCCAGCGGTTCATCTTTGGTCGCTACCACCACTAAGAAATTTCTCCAAGCTGTTATCTACGAAGTCACATTCTTGAACAAACATATATAAACTCCACCTTAATGAGAATCCAGAGCTCAAGCACATCAAATTTCCAAGCCTGGAACGCTTTTCTCTCTCAACATAATCTTCTCCACCAAAGTCTCCTTTTCTCCCAAATTAGTAATAGCATAATCACCACTGAATCTACCAACTTTGTAGAAATAATTGATGCACAATTTAAAACAAATCGCCTTGCTCTGATACCAATCTGTTGTGCGAGAAGATTGCACGAATGCAGAAGCACAATAAACAGGATCTAGATTTGCCAATTGGACATCAATCTAATCTGATAGCAATTTGTAACGACCCAGAAAATCTGAACCAATTTAAATTTTTTAAATTGGCTAAAATAATGGATTTCAATTATTTAAAATAAATATTTTAAATAATGGCGATGAAAACTGAGTTTGAATCGACATTTGAAAATGAATATAATTAATTATAATTATATATAGAATTGAAAAGGGCGCGGTAGTTCGATAATTCGATTTCAAACTTCAATTGAATATACCGGGTGCAAAACAATCCGTATTTTAGTGAAACCAAAAACATTAGAATCTGTTAGTGAATATCTTTCTAACGAATCCGACCAATCGAAATTTGATAGCGGGAATCAAAAGATATGTCCAGTTGAAAATTCTGAATAGTCGCTATGGAATTCAGGCCCTTAAAAAAAGGACACTTTGCAAACGACCTCGGATTTCGACGAAACCACTTTTGTTGGGTCCGGGATGTGAAGTTATTGCTAGGTTTCAAATTTCATAATTTTTCGAATCAATATGTGAGCGTGGCAAAGGAAAACGCGTTTGACCAGTTTCAGTTGATTTTAATCGACTGGAAATTGGCCATTTTTAAAACGGTCTCAGAATTCGACGAAACTAGATTTGTTAGGACCGTATCGTCAATACGAAGCTAGAAAACATTTTTCTGGGATTTTTCGAGTTTGTATGTGGCCCCACTAAATTGAAATGTGCGTTTAAAATTCAATATAGTGATTTAAATGTAAATTAAAAGGAAACTGATTGTAACGATCAAATCAGCTTGCGATACATATCCCATTGTGTTCGGAATGGGGGTAAAACGTTATGGACGACAGGCGGTGGGCCTCGTTTAGAGGTCGTATGTAAAAGTCAACTTTTTGCATAATTAAATAATAAAAAAAATATTTTAATTCCCTTCCCTCTCCTTATTCATTCAGGCCCCCCCTTCAAAAATTAAATCGACAGATAAAAAAAAAAAAGAACCCTAAACCTAAATCGCTCGACGGTCGCCGCCTGCCCCACGCCGGCGCCTTCCCTCAGAACGCCACCGCCCGCCTTCAGCCGCCTCCCCGTTCGAAACACTAGCGCAACCCCCGAAGCCCCCTAAACGCGCGAGCTCCGACGATTCGAGACCCCCCCCCCCAGTTCGAAACGCTGAAGCCGCCGCCCCCCTGGAAGCGAACGCCTGCCGCCGACGCCTTCTTCCTTCCCCCCCCCTTTTCTTCGCAGGTAAATTGTTTACATTTTATTTTATTTTCATCTTTGAATTTCGATTATAAAGATTTTAAAAACTGATTTTATAGGATTTAAAAACTGTTTTTTATTAAAAGTAAAAACTGATTTTTTTAAAAGATTTAAGAACTGAATTTTTTAAGAATATTAAAAACTGTTTTTTTAAGATGCATAAACTGATTTTTAAAAGAACAATTAAAACTGATTTTAATTAGATTTATAAACTGATTTTAAATGCAAAGAAAAACTGTTTTTTTTTATAAAAAGAAAAACTGATTTTAAAAGCAATTAAAACTGATTTTTAATAGGAAGTTAAAACTGATTTTTATAGGAAGTTAAAACTGATTTTTAAAGGAAATAAAAACTGATTTTCAAAAAGCATGTAAAAACTGATTTTTGGAAAAGGTTTAAACTTCAAAGAGAAAAAGGTTTGAACTTTAGAATGGAAAAAAAAAAGATTTGAACTTTAAAAAGAAAAATCATATTTTTATATTTTGAAAGTCGAAAAAAAAATCAGATTTTTATATATTGAAAGTCGAAGTAAAAATCAGATTTTATATATTGAATAGCATCGTAAAAATTCGATTTTTACATGTGTAGAGAATACGGGCAACGAAGCGACAAAAGGCGAGAAAGGCGAAGATTTCTAAAGGAAGAGTGCAGTTGGATAGCTATTGGTGAGATTTCTGATTTTAAAATATATATATATGTGTGTGAAATAAAAGTGAAATGCTATACATAAATATATATCTATATATATATATACGCCCCTCGTCCACAAACCATGGACGATATTATTGGTTGAAATTGTTGTGAAAATTGATTGATAGCGATTGATTGTTTGGAATTGTTTGTGATTGATATTGGTTGATGGTGGTTGAAAGATACCCATTTGTGGTTGTGAAATATTTGGTTGAAACCACATAGGATTAGTTTGTGGAAATGAAATAAATATATACATGCCGCCTGCGTGCGAACTAGATGCATGATCCCCATTGTCAAAAACCGCGAGGTTTTAAGGTAGAGCGAGGAGCCGTACTAGGGACGGTGCCGGTGTAACTACCCTGCCGTTATGCTGCCGAAATTTTGAATAATATTCTTGTGTTTGAATTATTTTCATATGCTTAAACTATATTTATTCATTGAATAGAAAACATTCATGTGTTGAATTGATATTCATTCGTTGATTAGAAATTCATGTGTTGAATGGTATTCATATTTTGAAATAAATTGTTCGATAATAAAAATCACATTTTTATCTATATATAGAAACTATAGAAAACATTCATGTGTTGAATTGATATTCATTCGTTGATTAGAAATTCATGTGTTGAATGGTATTCATATTTTGAAATAAATTGTTCGATAATAAAAATCACATTTTTATCTATATATAGAAACTATAGAAAACATTCATGTGTTGAATTGATATTCATTCGTTGATTAGAAATTCATGTGTTGAATGGTATTCATATTTTGAAATAAATTGTTTGATAATAAAAATCACATTTTTATCTATATATAGAAACTATAGAAAACATTCATGTGTTGAATTGATATTCATTCGTTGATTAGAAATTCATGTGTTGAATGGTATTCATATTTTGAAATAAATTGTTTGATAATAAAAATCACATTTTTATCTATATATAGAAACTATAGAAAACATTCATGTGTTGAATTGATATTCATTCGTTGATTAGAAATTCATGTGTTGAATGGTATTCATATTTTGAAATAAATTGTTTGATAATAAAAATCACATTTTTATCTATATATAGAAACTATAGAAAACATTCATGTGTTGAATTGATATTCATTCGTTGATTAGAAATTCATGTGTTGAATGGTATTCATATTTTGAAATAAATTGTTTGATAATAAAAATCACCTTTTATCGACTATATGAACCATATAGAAAAGTAGTGTTTTGAAATGAATTGTTTTACAATAAAAATCACATTTTTATTGTATGCATAAATCGTTGAAATGTGAAGTGTTGAAAATAGCCACTTGTTCAAAATAAACATGTATGAGTTGAAATATTCATTAATTAGCTAATGAAATGACTTGCACCTATTTATGTAACATTAGGATGAATGGAGTTTTTAAACCAAATAGAAATCAAATATGAAGTCGAATAGAAATTGATAAATGATAAGAACTGTATATATATGTACATGCAATATTCATTGAACAGGTTATAGCAAAGGGGCTAGAGAAGAGGAATAAAATTTTGTGCCCGACAAATAGGTACACATTTACTGATTTGTTTGGGTGATGATTTTGAGCCTGTTGGCTAGCCGCTTGGCTTTTTCCTTTTCTTTTTGAGATTAGAAGGACCGGGAAAGCTATTTGCGATTTCCCGATGCTCCCGGTGCAGGGGAGGTTATGGCGAAATTTTTCCAAAATTTAAGGCGTTAGAAAAATATTTGAAGAAAACGATATTGAAATCATTGAATGAACTATATTTATATAAATATATAAATATAAATAAAATTAAAACGAAACGAAGCCGTGCAGTTCGTATTTTGAAACCGTGATTTCAAACGACTAGTGCGGGAAATCCGACCATTGGATTTTCCCGAAACCTCAACCGTCGGGTTCGCCTTGGAAATATCTTCCCAACGGCACCAACTTTGTAGAAATCCAACGGTTGGATTGTCTGGAATGTTTAATTCAAATCTGAAGAAAAACAGCGCCAGAAACGATTATATTTATTTATATATATAAATATAATTATATTTAATCGAATAACGACGCTGCAGTTCGTATTTTGAAATCGAAATTTCAAACGAGTGTACCGGGAGATCCGACCGTCGGATTTTCCCGAAACTGGAACCGTTGGATTCGTTTTGAAAAGACCTTTCTAATGATGTAAATTTTGTGAAGATCCAACGGTTAGATTTTCAGATATGTGTAAATCAAATCTGAAGAAAAACAGCGCCACGGCCGCCTTATGGCCCGAAGCGTCGTTTTGAATAAAATGGCTATTTTAAAATAAATAAAAATAGCGATAAATAGTTATAAAATATCATAAGCGATATGGAATGGAAATAAACTGAATTTGCTTGATTTATGTGGCTTTTGATGGTTGAATGTGTTTGGTGTGAAAATTACATTTAAAAACAATATTGGTGTGGTCGAATAATTTAACCATTGAAATAAATCGATTTGAAATTCTAAATATACGTGAATTATTTGAAAAGGCCGAGTTAATTCTCATTTCGAATAATTGACCGACGATTGAAATTCGAAGATGAAGACGGTGGTCGAAGACCGGAGATCTTCACCTCGTTTGGATGGTAACCGAGGTCCTGATTGGGAGGCATCCCGAAATATGGATAATGAGTGGTGATCGTTCAGACGTACGTGGCGATCGATGGGTTTGCGAGGCATTTAGTGCCTCCGGTTTCATTCAGACCCAGAACGGACTTGTAAATGGACTGTGTGTCCGACATTGGAATTTGCTCTGGGTGATTGATAGCCATCAGTTGCACGGTGTGAATTGCCTGTGTGGCATGCTAAGATGCAGTGATCAGGGCTTCTGTTGAAAAGCAAAGTCTTGTGGTGATGATCAAAGCACCGCCTGTGTGGCGTAGCTTTGTGTATAACGTAAATTCGCGAGCCTCACACCCCGGTACGAACCAGAAACGGGAGGAAGGACCTCAGGGAGGACATGCGTTTCTTTCTAGCTAGGGTGGTGTCAGTGACCTACCAGCCCTGATATTTATATACTTTTCACCTATGTGGTTGTTGCTGTTGCGAGGCGCCTCGGTTTGATCGGACGATCCGGGTCCGATGGAGTCATTCGTTGGCTCGTTTACGCCCCAAAGGGCGGGGAAACGTATGGTTCAGGAATTTTAATCCACATCGGTGGACCGGCCCTGTCGCTCCTAGGGTCACTCGAGCTCTGATCCTGTGGCTCGGGCTAGAGAGTCACGAATTCGGTAAGGACTATCTTTTGCCTTTGTTCATGACGGAAAACCAATTTCCAAATACGTGACTGTGCGGTTTTGATTGTATACCTATATATGGCGACATAGTGGTATGGGGCATTAATGCCGTCTATGATTGATAGTTATGATTTGAAATTGCTTTCAAAACATATAAACACTAGCAAATATATCAAATGCCTTTGTTTTATTCGTATCAAGCATATTTTGGCTGTTATAAGGTAAAACTCTATCCTCCGGTTTGCATTGCATTGTGTGATGGGAACTGAGTCTTATAACGGCTTCATCTTTATAAAAAGCATAGCGATGTTTAAAAGAAAGATTTGTTTTAAAAGCACTGGCAATCCAATGGAGTAAACCCGTTCCACGAAAGTGGCGTGGTCCTGTGATTAGCCAATTATATATGTGTTGAGTGGATTTCTCATACCAGTCCCATGACTGACTCGTAGTTTGTTTCACTTTCAAACTCGGGTGCCCCTTTTTCTACACGGGCAGCCTTGTATTCAGGTTTAGCTGGTTCTTTCTGGATAGCTGGAGCTGAAGGTGGATTCTATCATTTATTTCTTTTTATGCTGTTCAGCTCCTATTGTACATACTTTGTTTATTTCCGCTGTAGACATTTATGTATAGCTGAACTGTATTTGTACTAAGTAAGATCCTGTATACTGTGTAACTCTGATGATTACTTTTATCCAGTATATTTTGTTGTTCATTCTGGTGTATTTATTTAATTCTGTTCTGCTATTATATGTTTCTGTGTTATATTCCAAAGATAACCTTGTTTCCGTGAGAACGGGAAATCGGGTCGTCTCAACGTGGTATCAGAGCTTTGGTTAAGCTTAGTTCTGGAATATAACATTTGAACGAACTCGTCAGAAATAGAACCAGTAGTGTTCTAGGACGGGTAACTCTATACAGATAGGATCAGTAATATCCTAGTATGAGTAAAGCAGAATGAAATTACACCTCGATAGACACATTTACATTCAAGTATTTGTCTCTATATTTTGAAATATCTTTTCTGTTGACCTGACACTTGATCTGCTATTTGCAGAAGAACTAGAAAATGAGTGCCAGAAACAGAAGAAGTAATACTGACCCGGATATAGAAGCTCTATTCATGAAGTATAGAAATCTGGGTGGAAATTCGTTCTCGGGCGAAGAATCTATTATGAGGACACAAGCTTGGATTCGTTCAGCTGAGAAAATCTTCGAAGCATTAAAGCTGAGGGATGACCAGAAAAGATTACTGGCCTCCTGGGCACTCAAAGATGAAGCTTTGTTCTGGTGGGATTCTGCTGTTAAGGATAATCCAGAAGGTGATATCACCTGAGATAGATTCAAAGTGATTTTCTTGGAAAGATTTACTCCTCCCGAAGCAACTGAGCGATTATGCGATGAATTTTCTTATCTAATACAAGGAGACATGACCATTCCCGAATATCATAAGAAATTCAACGAACTTGCTCACTTTGCTCCTCATCTAATTCAAGACCCAAAGAGGAAAAATCTGAGATTTATTCATGGCCTTCAAAGGAAATACCAGAATAAAGTATTGGGGCATGTGAAGCTTCCTTTCTCAGAAATGATTTATATGGCTTATCAATATGAAGATCTAGATAAGAAAGGTATGCTACAGTACGAGGAGGAAGTCAGCTCTAGTAATAGAATTGAGTCTGAAACTGATCGTCCTAAGGCCAGTACAATGTCTGAAGTCGGTAAGGAGCCCGAAGTAAATCGAAAAAGGGCCAGATCCGAAAAGGAACCAGTAACGACAGCTGTATGCAGTAACTGCAATCGGCAAGGGCACTTTTCAGTAAGTTGCAGATCTCTAGGGAAGCGAGTAAAGGATGGATCTAAATCCGGTAAGAAGTTCCAGGAGAATAGAAAATGCAATCTCTGCCATCAGGCTGGTCACGTAAAGCAAGATTGCTGGCAGTTGAAAAAGACTGAAGCAGTGCGTATAAACGAAATAGCAGAAACTTCTGGGCCCGCAGATGTTCTGGAAAGGCCCGATGTCTTAGAAGGCACGCTTACTGTCAAAGACATCCCAGTTAAAGTACTGTTTGACACTGGCGCGTCGCGAAGCTTCATTGCAAAGGATGCAGCTAAGAAACTGGATTTGAATTTGAAAAGGCTTAAGGAACCAATGACTGTCCAGAATCCGGTTGGGGGTTCCATTGATCTCAGTTGGATTTGTAGAGTACCGGTTTCTTTTTCTCGTTATCGATTTCGTACCATCGCAGCCGTTATGAATTTTAAAGAGTTTGATCTTATCTTAGGGTTAGATTGGTTGACCAAATATGAAGCTGAAGTTAAATGCGCCGACAGAGTCGTGAAGGCGAAGATTAAATCAGGTGATTATATAACCATTCCCTGTGAAGGTCAGAATGCTAATAGAAAAGACTTCTGGGCAGCTCTCGATGTTTCTCCAGCTCAAATAGAAAATGTTCCTGAAGTCACAGAGAATATTCCTGACCTCATTAAAGACATCCCTGTCGTCAAGAACTATGCGGATGTGTTCGAAGAAGTTGTTCGCTTACCTCCGCAGAGAGAAATAGATTTCAAGATTGCTTTGATTCCCAATGCAAGGCCGGTAGTTCACGCTATTCGAAGAATGTCCTTGAAAGAGAAGGAGGAATTAGACAATCAAACACGACAGCTAGTATGGAAAGGTCTGATAAGGCCTAGTTTCTCTGATTGGGGTGCAGCAGTGGTATTTGTCCCAAAATCTGACGGTACTCTACGTCTATGTGTGGATTATCGTGATCTGAACAAACAGACAATAAAGAAAAAATATCCATTGCCGCGGATTGATGATCTGTTGGATCGATTAAATGGAGCACAAGTATTCTCAAGAATGGACCTAGCTACAGGTTTCCATCAACTTCGAATTGCCGAAGAGTGTGTTCCAATGACAGCGTTCGGAGGCCCCGACTTATTCTACGAGTGGTTAGTAATGCCGTTCGGCTTATGTAACGCTCCAGCTTATTTCGTCGATCTAATGAACAGAGTATTCAGAGGAGTTTTGAATAAATTTGTTCTGGTTTTTATTGATGATATTCTAATCTTCTCTAAATAAAAGGCCGAACATGAAAAACATTTGGAACAGGTTCTAGAGATTCTGAGACGGAATGTATTAAAAGCCAAATTTTCCAAATGTATATTCTGGCAAGATGAAGTGAAATTTCTGGGCCATGTTGTATCGAAAGAAGGAATCGCTATTGATCCAAGTAAAATCACAGCTATTCAGAACTGGAAACAGCCTAGTACCCCCACTGAAGTCCGTAGTTTCCTCGGATTGGCTAGCTATTACCGAAAGTTCGTTAAAAACTTTTCGAAGATATCTGGCCACTTAACGAAGCTTACAAAGAAGCATTCTAAGTTCAAATGGACTCAAGAAAGTGAGGAGGCGTTTGAGGAGCTAAAGTTAAGATTAACGACAGCTCCAGTGTTAACCATCATCGATGGCAACCAAGATTTAAAAGTCTGGACTGATGCTTCTAGAGAAGGCCTTGGCGCAGTGTTAATGCAAAGAGGCCAAGTAATTGCTTATGCTAGCCGTCAACTGAAGCCACACGAGAAAAACTACGTAACTCATGATCTTGAGTTATTGGCTATCATATTCTCTTTGAAAATCTGGAGACACTATCTTCTGGGCGATAGATTTGAACTGTTTACAGATCACCAGTCGTTAAAGTATCTGTTTACTCAGAAGGACTTAAATTTGAGGCAGCAGCGTTGGCTGGAGTTTCTTGCAGCATATGACTTTGAAATTATATATACCCCAGGGAAAGCCAACGTCGTGGCCGATGCGTTAAGCCGAAAGAATGAGATGATCGCTAGTTTCATCATTGCGACTTCGTTGATTGATAAGATATCGGCTCTCCAAGAAGACGACCAATTTATCAAAGGGATAAGTCGGCGAATTCGTGAAGGCAATGCTTCGGATTTCCAGCTAGACAGCGAAGGGATTCTGAGGTTAGAAGGGCGAATTTGCGTTCCAGATATTCCTGAATTAAGAAGAGAGGTGCTTGATGAATGTCACATATCTAAGTTCAGTATCCATCCAGGTGTGAATAAAATGTATAACGATATCAAATGCACATTCTGGTGGAAGTCGTTAAAAAGAGACATCTCAATATATGTTAGTCGATGCCCTACTTGCCAGCTAGTCAAAAGTGACCAACAGAAATTGGCTGGATTGTTACAACCACTAGAAGTTCCTGGTTGGAAGTGGGAACATATTTCGATGGATTTCATTGATGGTCTGCCCAGAACCAGAAAGGGGAATGACAGTATTTGGGTGATCGTAGATCGTTTCACGAAGACCGCCCATTTTATACCTGTCAGATCAAACAGAACTGCTCAGAGTCTGGCGCAGATATACTTCAGGGAAATAGTTAGACTACATGGAGTGCCGCTCAGTATAGTCAGTGATAGAGATACAATATTTACTAGTAAATTCTGGGAGGCATTTCAAGTCGAGCTGGGAACGAAGTTAAACTTGAGCACCGCTTATCATCCTCAGACAGACGGTCAGACTGAGAGGGTGAATCGCATTTTAGAAGATCTATTGCGGGCTTGTGTTCTAGATTTCGGTGGATCATGGGAAGACCATCTGCATTTGGCTGAATTCTCTTATAACAACAGCTACCAGGCGAGTCTGACAATGTCGCCATTCGAAGCATTGTATGGTAGACCGTGCCGATCTCCTGCTTGTTGGGTCGAGCCAGGTAATAGACTTGTGTTAGGGCCTGATATGATTCGAGAAGCTGCCGACAAAGTCGATTTTATTAAGAAACGATTACTCGCCGCTCAAAGCCGACAAAAGAGCTATGCCGATAGAAGAAGAAGAGATATATCCTTTGAAGTTGGCGACTACGTATATTTAAAGGTATCGCCGATGAGAGGAGTTATCCGGTTCGGTAAAACTGGAAAGTTGGCACCCAAATTCATTGGTCCGTTTCCTATTCTGGAACGGATTGGAACTCTCGCTTATAGGGTCAAACTGCCAGACTGGTTGCCTGGAGTGCATGATGTATTTCATATATCTCAACTTCGAAAGCACGTTCATGATCCAGACTTGATCGTGGAAGAAGCAGCTCAACAGGATATCGAAATTACTCCAGAATTAGCCGTGAGGCGAGAGCCGCTAAAGATTATCGGCAAAGAAACCAAAGAGCTGAGGAACAAGAAGGTTCACTTAGTCAAAGTGCAATGGAGTGGAGATCCGCGAGATTGTACTTGGGAAACTGAGGAGAGCATTCAGAAAGCTTATCCTAGATGCCGAGTAGATATCTCTGATTAACTCTGGCGCAAGGTACATTTACCCTACTTTGCATTACCATTTAATTCTCTATTCTACTGCAATTTTCTTGCTATGGATGTGCACTATTTATTCTATAGTCTAAATGATTTTTAAAAGGAGTATTAAAATAGATTAGTATATTTTTGAAAGGTTAAAAACAATTGGATTGGTTGTTGTGTTGTGTGATTGTAGATATATCAAACCACTTTCGACTTTATTCCTTTTCGGGGACGAAAAGTTTTAAGTGGGGGAGATTGTAACGACCCAGAAAATCTGAACCAATTAAATTTTTTTAAATTGGCTAAAATAATGGATTTCAATTATTTAAAATAAATATTTTAAATAATGGCGATGAAAACTGAGTTTGAATCGACATTTGAAAACGAATATAATTAATTATAATTATATATAGAATTGAAAAGGGCGCGGTAGTTCGATAATTCGATTTCAAACTTCAATTGAATATACCGGGTGCAAAACAATCCGTATTTTAGTGAAACCAAAAACATTAGAATCTGTTAGTGAATATCTTTCTAACGAATCCGACCAATCGAAATTTGATAGCGGGAATCAAAAGATATGTCCAGTTGAAAATTCTGAATAGTCGCTATGAAATTCAGGCCCTTAAAAAAAGGACACTTTGCAAACGACCTCGGATTTCGACGAAACCACTTTTGTTGGGTCCGGGATGTGAAGTTATTGCTAGGTTTCAAATTTCATAATTTTTCGAATCAATATGTGAGCGTGGAAAAGGAAAACGCGTTTGACCAGTTTCAGTTGATTTTAATCGACTGGAAATTGGCCATTTTTCAAACGGTCTCAGAATTCGACGAAACTAGTTTTGTTAGGACCGAATCGTCAATACGAAGCTAGAAAATATTTTTCTGGGATTTTTCGAGTTCGTATGTGGCCCCACTAAATTGAAATGTGCGTTTAAAATTCAGTATAGTGATTTAAATGTAAATTCAAAGGAAACTGATTGTAACGATCAAATCAGCTTGCGATACATATCCCATTGTGTTCGGAATGGGGGTAAAACGTTATGGACGACAGGCGGTGGGCCTCGTTTAGAGGTCGTATGTAAAAGTCAACTTTTTGCATAATTAAATAATAATAAAAAAAAAATTAATTCCCTTCCCTCTCCTTATTCATTCAGGCCCCCCCTTCAAAAATTAAATCGACAGCCCCTTCAAAAATTAAATCGACAGATAAAAAAAAAAAGAACCCTAAACCTAAATCGCTCGACGGTCGCCGCCTGCCCAACGCCGGCGCCTTCCCTCAGAACGCCACCGCCCGCCTTCAGCCGCCTCCCCGTTCGAAACACTAGCGCAACCCCCGAAGCCCCCTAAACGCGCGAGCTCCGACGATTCGAGACCCCCCCCAGTTCGAAACGATGAAGCCGCCGCCCCCCTGGAAGCGAACGCCTGCCGCCGACGCCTTCTTCCTTCCCCCCCCTTTTCTTCGCAGGTAAATTGTTTACATTTTATTTTATTTTCATCTTTGAATTTCGATTATAAAGATTTTAAAAACTGATTTTATAGGATTTAAAAACTGATTTTTATTAAAAGTAAAAACTGATTTTTTTAAAAGATTTAAGAACTGAATTTTTTAAGAATATTAAAAACTGTTTTTTTAAGATGCATAAACTGATTTTTAAAAGAACAATTAAAACTGATTTTAATTAGATTTATAAACTGATTTTAAATGCAAAGAAAAACTGTTTTTTTTATAAAAAGAAAAACTGATTTTAAAAGCAATTAAAACTGATTTTTAATAGGAAGTTAAAACTGATTTTTATAGGAAGTTAAAACTGATTTTTAAAGGAAATAAAAACTGATTTTCAAAAAGCATGTAAAAACTGATTTTTGGAAAAGGTTTAAACTTCAAAGAGAAAAAGGTTTGAACTTTAGAATGGAAAAAAAAAAGATTTGAACTTTAAAAAGAAAAATCATATTTTTTATATTGAAAGTCGAAAGAAAAATCAGATTTTTATATATTGAAAGTCGAAGTAAAAATCAGATTTTATATATTGAATAGCATCGTAAAAATTCGATTTTTACATGTGTAGAGAATACGGGCAACGAAGCGACAAAAGGCGAGAAAGGCGAAGATTTCTAAAGGAAGAGTGCAGTTGGATAGCTATTGGTGAGATTTCTGATTTTAAAATATATATATATATGTGTGAAATAAAAGTGAAATGCTATATATAAATATATATATCTATATACATATATACGCCCCTCGTCCACAAACCATGGACGATATTATTGGTTGAAATTGTTGTGAAAATTGATTGATAGCGATTGATTGTTTGGAATTGTTTGTGATTGATATTGGTTGATGGTGGTTGAAAGATACCCATTTGTGGTTGTGAAATATTTGGTTGAAACCACATAGGATTAGTTTGTGGAAATGAAATAAATATATACATGCCGCCTGCGTGCGAACTAGATGCATGATCCCCATTGTCAAAAACCGCGAGGTTTTAAGGTAGAGCGAGGAGCCGTACTAGGGACGGTGCCGGTGTAACTACCCTGCCGTTATGCTGCCGAAATTTTGAATAATATTCTTGTGTTTGAATTATTTTCATATGCTTAAACTATATTTATTCATTGAATAGAAAACATTCATGTGTTGAATTGATATTCATTCGTTGATTAGAAATTCATGTGTTGAATGGTATTCATATTTTGAAATAAATTGTTCGATAATAAAAATCACATTTTTATCTATATATAGAAACTATAGAAAACATTCATGTGTTGAATTGATATTCATTCGTTGATTAGAAATTCATGTGTTGAATGGTATTCATATTTTGAAATAAATTGTTCGATAATAAAAATCACATTTTTATCTATATATAGAAACTATAGAAAACATTCATGTGTTGAATTGATATTCATTCGTTGATTAGAAATTCATGTGTTGAATGGTATTCATATTTTGAAATAAATTGTTTGATAATAAAAATCACATTTTTATCTATATATAGAAACTATAGAAAACATTCATGTGTTGAATTGATATTCATTCGTTGATTAGAAATTCATGTGTTGAATGGTATTCATATTTTGAAATAAATTGTTTGATAATAAAAATCACATTTTTATCTATATATAGAAACTATAGAAAACATTCATGTGTTGAATTGATATTCATTCGTTGATTAGAAATTCATGTGTTGAATGGTATTCATATTTTGAAATAAATTGTTTGATAATAAAAATCACATTTTTATCTATATATAGAAACTATAGAAAACATTCATGTGTTGAATTGATATTCATTCGTTGATTAGAAATTCATGTGTTGAATGGTATTCATATTTTGAAATAAATTGTTCGATAATAAAAATCACATTTTTATCTATATATAGAAACTATAGAAAACATTCATGTGTTGAATTGATATTCATTCGTTGATTAGAAATTCATGTGTTGAATGGTATTCATATTTTGAAATAAATTGTTTGATAATAAAAATCACATTTTTATCTATATATAGAAACTATAGAAAACATTCATGTGTTGAGTTGATATTCATTCGTTGATTAGAAATTCATGTGTTGAATGGTATTCATATTTTGAAATAAATTGTTTGATAATAAAAATCACATTTTTATCTATATATAGAAACTATAGAAAACATTCATGTGTTGAATTGATATTCATTCGTTGATTAGAAATTCATGTGTTGAATGGTATTCATATTTTGAAATAAATTGTTTGATAATAAAAATCACATTTTTATCTATATATAGAAACTATAGAAAACATTCATGTGTTGAATTGATATTCATTCGTTGATTAGAAATTCATGTGTTGAATGGTATTCATATTTTGAAATAAATTGTTTGATAATAAAAATCACCTTTTATCGACTATATGAACTATATAGAAAAGTAATGTTTTGAAATGAATTGTTTTACAATAAAAATCACATTTTTATTGTATGCATAAATCGTTGAAATGTGAAGTGTTGAAAATAGCCACTTGTTCAAAATAAACATATATGAGTTGAAATATTCATTAATTAGCTAATGAAATGATTTGCACCTATTTATGTAACATTAGGATGAATGGAGTTTTTAAACCAAATAGAAATCAAATATGAAGTCGAATAGAAATTGATAAATGATAAGAACTGTATATATATGTACATGCAATATTCATTGAACAGGTTATAGCAAAGGGGCTAGAGAAGAGGAATAAAATTTTGTGCCCGACAAATAGGTACACATTTACTGATTTGTTTGGGTGATGATTTTGAGCCTGTTGGCTAGCCGCTTGGCTTTTTCTTTTTCTTTTTGAGATTAGAAGGACCGGGAAAGCTATTTGCGATTTCCCGATGCTCCCGGTGCAGGGGAGGTTATGGCGAAATTTTTCCAAAATTTAAGGCGTTAGAAAAATATTTGAAGAAAACGATATTGAAATCATTGAATGAACTATATTTATATAAATATATAAATATAAATAAAATTAAAACGAAACGAAGCCGTGCAGTTCGTATTTTGAAACCGTGATTTCAAACGATTAGTGCGGGAAATCCGACCATTGGATTTTCCCGAAACCTCAACCGTCGGGTTCGCCTTGGAAATATCTTCCCAACGGCACCAACTTTGTAGAAATCCAACGGTTGGATTGTCTGGAATGTTTAATTCAAATCTGAAGAAAAACAGCGCCAGAAACGATTATATTTATTTATATATATAAATATAATTATATTTAATCGAATAACGACGCTGCAGTTCGTATTTTGAAATCGAAATTTCAAACTAGTGTACCGGGAGATCCGACCGTCGGATTTTCCTGAAACTGGAACCGTTGGATTCGTTTTGAAAAGACCTTTCTATTGATGTAAATTTTGTGAAGATCCAACGGTTAGATTTTCAGATATGTGTAAATCAAATCTGAAGAAAAACAGCGCCACGGCCGCCTTATGGCCCGAAGCGTCGTTTTGAATAAAATGGCTATTTTAAAATAAATAAAAATAGCGATAAATAGTTATAAAATATCATAAGCGATATGGAATGGAAATAAACTGAATTTGCTTGATTTATGTGGCTTTTGATGGTTGAATGTGTTTGGTGTGAAAATTACATTTAAAAACAATATTGGTGTGGTCGAATAATTTAACCATTGAAATAAATTGATTTGAAATTCTAAATATACGTGAATTATTTGAAAAGGCCGAGTTAATTCTCATTTCGAATAATTGACCGACGATTGAAATTCGAAGATGAAGACGGTGGTCGAAGACCGGAGATCTTCACCTCGTTTGGATGGTAACCGAGGTCCTGATTGGGAGGCATCCCGAAATATGGATAATGAGTGGTGATCGTTCAGACGTACGTGGCGATCGATGGGTTTGCGAGGCATTTAGTGCCTCCGGTTTCGTTCAGACCCAGAACGGACTTGTAAATGGACTGTGTGTCCGACATTGGAATTTGCTCTGGGTGATTGATAGCCATCAGTTGCACGGTGTGAATTGCCTGTGTGGCATGCTAAGATGCAGTGATCAGGGCTTCTGTTGAAAAGCAAAGTCTTGTGGTGATGATCAAAGCACCGCCTGTGTGGCGTAGCTTTGTGTATAACGTAAATTCGCGAGCCTCACACCCCGGTACGAACCAGAAACGGGAGGAAGGACCTCAGGGAGGACATGCGTTTCTTTCTAGCTAGGGTGGTGTCAGTGACCTACCAGCCCTGACATTTATATACTTTTCACCTATGTGGTTGTTGCTGTTGCGAGGCGCCTCGGTTTGATCGGACGATCCGGGTCCGATGGAGTCATTCGTTGGCTCGTTTACGCCCCAAAGGGCGGGGAAACGTATGGTTCTGGAATTTTAATCCACATTGGTGGACCGGCCCTGTCGCTCCTAGGGTCACTCGAGCTCTGATCCTATGGCTCGGGCTAGAGAGTCACGAATTCGGTAAGGACTATCTTTTGCCTTGGTTCATGACGGAAAACCAATTTCCAAATACGTGACTGTGCGGTTTTGATTGTATACCTATATATGGCGACATAGTGGTATGGGGCATTAATGCCGTCTATGATTGATAGTTATGATTTGAAATTGCTTTCAAAACATATAAACACTAGCAATAATATCAAATGCCTTTGTTTTATTCGTATCAAGCATATTTTGGCTGTTATAAGGTAAAACTCTATCCTCCGGTTTGCGTTGCATTGTGTGATGGGAACTGAGTCTTATAACGGCTTCATCTTTATAAAAAGCATAGCGATGTTTAAAAGAAAGATTTGTTTTAAAAGCACTGGCAATCCAATGGAGTAAACCCGTTCCACGAAAGTGGCGTGGTCCTGTGATTAGCCAATTATATATGTGTTGAGTGGATTTCTCATACCAGTCCCATGACTGACTCGTAGTTTGTTTCACTTTCAAACTCGGGTGCCCCTTTTTCTACACGGGCAGCCTTGTATTCAGGTTTAGCTGGTTCTTTCTGGATAGCTGGAGCTGAAGGTGGATTCTATCATTTATTTCTTTTTATGCTGTTCAGCTCCTATTGTACATACTTTGTTTATTTCCGCTGTAGACATTTATGTATAGCTGAACTGTATTTGTACTAAGTAAGATCCTGTATACTGTGTAACTCTGATGATTACTTTTATCCAGTATATTTTGTTGTTCATTCTGGTGTATTTATTTAATTCTATTCTGCTATTATATGTTTCTGTGTTATATTCCAAAGATAACCTTGTTTCCGTGAGAACGGGAAATCGGGTCGTCTCAACATTATTCTATTACATTAACAAAATAGTAAATAACTATAACAGAGAAACAAAGAGACACATAATATTTATACTGGTTCCACTATCATCGAGATAGTGTACGTTCAGTCCAAAAGAGAGAGATTTTATTCCATATGAGAGAATTACAAGAGATTATAAAATAAGAGTTTACATATCCAAACCTCAAATAGGTTTAATTAGAAGAGACACCATTGGAGATTACTGCCTCCAAGCCAGGATAATTTACAATGAAATATAACCCTCAATATATAGCCAGTGCAAATCTATGTGAGTCATCAATTAAATTACCAACATATGGTAATACTATAATGGGGGCAAATTACCATTGCAACAAATGTGCAAACATAGGAAGTAAATCAATCCGTTTCTTTAGCATAGATGGAAGAAATTAATGTCTGCATTTATTTCTTTCCATCTCATGAAAATGCAATCAATTAATCCATGCATTTCCATATTAAACAAATATTTACTTTCCATCTATTTATGATTTTGTATCACCTAAATTTAACAATATCTGATGCTTCCAAATCTAAAAGCCCGAGCTTTCACTGAAGTTGTTGTCGATACAAATTAGGGCCTGTTCGCAGCAACGCGTTAACTCGTGTGTATGCACGCATGCGCCTTCGTGTCCATTTTTGGCATTTTTAATATGTATGTATTAGTATCAAGCCTTCATGTGTGTTCAAACCGGATTTGTTTTATTTCAATTGATTTTATAATGTTTGCATGCTCATATATGTGTATATATATATATATATATATATATATATATATATATATATATATATATATACACACACACACACCGAGATGCTTATATTACTTTGGCAACGTGAGACTAATATGGTATAATCTTTCCAAAATGTTGGCATTTCATAAAATTAAACGCATAAATTAATTCAAAACAAATAAATTAACGATTTAATACTCCTCTCAAGTACCCCGTTCGTAGCAAAAAAATGCATTCCCTGTTTACAACAGTGTCACGCTCAAATACCATGTTACCGTGCCCTAAGCACACATCCTTAGTCCTCTTATTGGGTGCGCCGTGCGCTAAACTAGCTAAACTTAGAGTAGTAGGCACTCCAAGCATGACAGCTCAAACATGCATGGCATTGGACGGTCTTTCGTCAAGACGACAGTCTAACCAACCAACATCGTGTGACATTATAATGTTATAATGTATACTATTGTCCGCAGCAGTAGCCCAACATTTAAGGACTTGCACCATTATAACAGTGGTGCGGGTTCGAAACCCGAAATGACATGCTAAAAGCTTACTATGAGCATACAATAATATTAACCACTTATGTGATGCTTGCGGACCGAGCTAGGTGCACTAGAGAGGGTTTTACGCCTCCGGTTGATTTTCCTCCTGAACAAATTCAAAAAAAAAGGCCTGTTGTGCCTATTCAATGGGAGATTATGATGATTTTTCGTAACGATCTCATAAACTTGGATATTGTGAAAACTTTGTTTATAGCGAGATACAAGAATTTATCATGTATCAAATGACTGTATTAACAGCCATCCCATGTAGTTTTAGTTTGTTTTTTGGGCATGCATCTGAATTTATAATGCATTGGTTTCTTTTAATGATAAATTGAGTAATTTAACTTCTATTATTTGCAATCGTTAACTTTAGATTACACCATCAAAATAATAATTAATAAACAATAAATCAAATAAATTAAAAATCATAATTTGAATGCTCTCTAAAATACTCTACTCAAATATCATGTTCATAGCCCCAAATGTATTACTTGTTCCAACAACTTCCATGCTCAAATACATCGTTCAAATATGCTATTACCGTTTGTACAGAACACGCTCCATGTCCCGCTTTTATTAAAGGTGGCTTTGTAACATCCCACATTTTTGGTAGTTAGATATTTAATATTTAAATATTGATTTGGAAGTATAAATGGATTCATACTATGTAATTCGTTTATAAAACAAAATTCGAACATATAATTTATACGTAATTTTAAATCAAGCTCGTAACGTCGCGATAGTTCGTAAATTTCGTTTTGAACTTCAATTGAATATACAGAATCAGTTTTAAGTCGAAATTCTATGAAACAAGAAATGTTTGAATCTATTTAATTATATTTTTCTAATGAAAGAGCAAAATAGAGATTTCAACTTATAAATTATTAGTAATGTCCAATCGAATTTTTGAATAGTCGTTATGGAATTCGTAAATAAACGATAACATTTATTATATAAAATATAAAGGAATTTCTATATAATTTGAATATCGTTTAAACCAGAATTTTAAATTGTTGGGTTTAAAATATATATTGGTTTATTTTGAAGCTGTATAACATTTAATTTGGAGATATATGATAACAATAATTTTTTTAAATGAATTGTTTTGGGATTTATTTAATATTTTATCGATATTAAATAAGCTTTAAAATATAGTTTTTTTCCAGATGACCTCCGTTTTCGACGAAACATATTTTATTGGAATACACACAACTAGTTATTACTAGATTTTCAGTTTGGAGCCAATCATAGTTGTTTTATCTGTATGTGTAATTTAAGGGTGAATTGATAAATATTTTGAAATTAAAATAACGGCGTTGTGCAAACGGAGTCTGTTTTCAACGAAATTAATTTCATTGGGACCGGAACATTAAGGCATAACTGCACATCCATTTTCGTTGTGTTTGGAGTTGGTGTGTAATAATGTGTGTATTTAATAGACAGTTATATAGCGGTTGTCTAAACTAACCATATTAAATTAAAATAAATGGGGAAAACTTAAGTCCTATGCTAAAAATTTCAGAATTTCACGCTTAAGAAAAGAAAAAAAAAAGACTGTACCCCCTGAGCCTGCGTTCCTCAAGCCTAACTATCCTCATCAGTACACTGCATTGAATAGAAAACTCCCTGCATTCATTGTATCACCATCATCGCTAATCAAAGGAAATGAGAATACTGCCTACCCTCTAACCCTCCTGCATTCTCGTGCATGCCTACGCGATAGCACTTGAAACACGTTGTTCTCATCTATAGTGCTTCTCGCTTTATAAATACCTTTGTTCATGATTCATTTTTTTCCCAGGTGAGTGCCTGAGTGAATTAATCTGGTCGTGTAGGAACAAGGTTCAAATCTCTTAGTCTGTTAGGATGCCTCAGCTGGATACATCACTGCACTTCCACTTGACACCTATCGTAATGATAAACGGCTCACAACTACAGATTGGTTAAAATTGAAACCATTTAGGTTGAAAGCCATAGTACTAATACCTAAAGCAGTGAACCAGATACCTACTATAGGCCAAGCAGCCAAGAAGAAATGTAGGGAACCTATTCTAGTTTTATCATCAGTTATGGGTTCAAATCTAAGAGAAATTCTAGATAATGTTTGTTACCCTGAAATTTTCTTTTCTTTCTCGAATGATAAGGCTTTGCTTTTCTTTTTTGGACATATTTGGCAGCCATTTGCATCAAGCTCAAACTTCCTTCTCAGAAACGAGACTTCATAAGTTCAGAGACTTAAGAGGATAACAAAAGATGGGGAAACTCAGCGGTCTCCCTAAAAGAGATGCAGCAATGTTGAAGAGAAAATTATCGAATTTGCAAACATATCCGGGTGGGATTCTATATTGGATTTGAATCAGATTTCGGATCAATCTATATTGATTGACTGCCTCCATGATGTTGTTGCTAGCAAATACCGCTGTTTTTAGTTTTGGATCTTCCAAATCATTCCCGCAGTGGATCCGGACCTATTTTTTTACTTTAGTTTAGAGTTTACGCATTATTTTTTCCCTTTTTTTCCGAAAAAGAAAAAAGAGACACTAATGGTAACTCTTCGATTCCGGCTTCATGCAGGCGAGTTGCAGCCTGCAATCCGAACTCCTCATACCATTCGGGGAATTGAAACAATAGCATACGACTAATATTTTTAGCTATTATTAATATGGGAAATACAACATATTTTCTAAGAAAAGATTGGGTTATTAATATTAAACCTCTTATTTCTTGAGTAAATAGAAAGCTATACCAAGTCTCTGATATTGCTATTCGTTCATTTTCCTCTTTTTTCTCTTTCGAGGAGAAAGGTGGATCAGCGGGAAGAGGGTTGTACCAAAAAAGAGAAAGCACGGGAAAAATGACAAGAAGGTATTGGAACATCCATTTGGAAGAGATGATGGAGTCGGGAGTTCGTGGTTCATGTAGCTGAATGAAGAAGGTCTTCTTGTACTAAAATAGACTCTAAGCTCTCCAAGAATCTTCCACTTGATCTGCAGAAGCTTCAATGCAAGGTAAACTAGGAAAAATACCAAATTGAAGCTTCATCAGACAAAAATTTCTAAAGCTATATCACCTGCTATACCATCTTAGTTTTCCTTTATGTACTGATTAATTTGAATTATCAGTTCTTAGCAGTTCAATTCAATTCAATTCAATGATTCAAGAAATGAAAGAAAAGAATTCAAACTTAAAGTCTTAAATGAAATGATTGCACTGAGCTGGAATTAGAACGTGGAATAAGTAAAAAGTATATAACGAAAATTTGTGTGAGTTTTAGGAACTGTTTGAATCTTAATTCAAACAAGACAATTCCTCAATATCTTGTTCATTCGCAACAAAATATTTTCTTTGTGCGTCGGTAAAAAAAAACATATTTTTTTTGGAGAGAGAGACTATTTCACCTCTTTAAAAACTAATTTGGTTCCAACTGCTCCGGAAGCGGAAAGCCAAGCAATAGAAAGAACCGAAAGCCGGAGAGGATGATTGGAAAGCAGCATAAACCGGCACCTTCCCTGAAGGAAAAAGCTCAAAGTCCACAAAATACCAACAAAGCACATCTGACATGGTACTTTCGACGGAATAAGTTTCTTGTTTTTTTTTTCCCTTCAAATGCCGAATCTCGTCTCAATCATCATTTGTCAGGACTTTCTGGAGTAAGCTCCTTGGCTTGGACAGGACATTTAGTTCATGTCGCTATTCCCCGGTCCATTGGGAATTCTTCAAGCTATAGCAGATGGAACCAAATTAGTTAACAAAAAAGGAAATAAATAGATAAAGCCTACACACTATATTCTATGGATAAAGAATCAAATTGATAAAAAAAAGCATCGTAAAGATCAATTAGCGAGCTTTTATGCACCTGGTGCGGTAGCTAATCGAGTAGCTTTAGAAGCATGTGTACAAGCTCGTAATGAAGGACGTGATCTTGCTCGTGAAGGTAATGAGATTATCCGCGAAGCTTGCAAATGGAGTCCCGAACTTGCAGCTGCTTGTGAAGTATGGAAAGAGATCAAATTCGAGTTCAAACTAGTAGATAAGATAGATAAACAGAAATAGATAAACAGAAAATATAAGAACTAAGCGCACATGCGACATGAACTAAATGTCCTGTCCAAGCCAAGGAGCTTACTCCAAAAAGTCCTGACAAATGATGATTGAGATGAGATTTCGCATTTTTGAACCACGAAACACTTTTTCTCGTTCTATATCAGAATATCCATTTATTCGATATTCCTCTGCTTCCATTTCCACTTTCCGTAAATGAGCCCGAGCTCGTTAACGTGATCATTGAAACCTGAACCCCATTGTAAATACAAACCCATACCCCCATATTCTAATGCAAGCCATTCATTTATTTTCAAAAAAAGAGAGAAACAAAACCATTGTTACTTTAAAACTGAACAACGAAGTCGCATGTAAACATATTAGGAAGAAGTAGCATATATCAGTTCCATGTGAGGAGGGAGAAGCGATCAGGTCAGTTCAGGGTCGGACTTGGTATTGTTCTTGGTCTACCGTGAACATGAGTAAGGGTTGTGTGGGTTAAAGTGGAGCCACCTATGATGGGAGGAAGTCGTGCTGAAGGATGGGATAGCAATCAGTAAAGGAAAGGGGGAAGCAATTCGTGGAAGTGGAGGCATACGGGGTTGGAGCTGTCCTTACTTTGGTGAACTAGAAGGAGCATCGCTGGGTGTGTAAGGTCGGCGCTGGAGGTTCTCTGGTGTCGGTGGTGGTCCGACGAACTGGCGAGGCAGAGCATGAAGTGGCCAGCAAGGTCTCACGGTGAGGAGAAGGAACCTGAAGCGTGCAACAGGGAAGTGGTGAAGGAAGATGTGAAGAAGTGGTGAAAAAGGGGGAAGTTTGGGCCGTACCGTAGGAGGTATGATATAAAGAAGATGTATAGTAATTCTATTCTACCTAATTTTATTTATGTACACCTAATCACTATTAGATGAGCCTAACCGTAACTATGTCTAACCCATGTTTTAACATGCCTAGTAATGTTTAATTTTGCCTTACCCAATTATAATTGTGCCCAGTTAATAACGTCGGCCTGATTATATAATGCATGACATGACCTTAAAATGAGATTTGGAACCTTAAAACAACGGTAATTAGTTATTAATAAATAATATTAGTTTAGTTTAGTTTTAAAATTATACATTTTGTAAAATTGGTTAGTAACGTTTTACGTGGCCTTCCAAAAAAATTTCAAATATTCCTAATTCTGGTTAATTACCTTTAAGTAGTCCTACAGTGACAGAATCGAATGAAACAAGTAACGATGGAACCAAGTCGACGAGCGCAAAAGATGGAACTGGTCTAATTAGAGTTGGTAGCTATTGGAGTTTTTTTAATTAAATTAAACGTCAGTTTTAATTTAATTAAAATGGACTGTTTCAGCGACGGACAAAAATCAAGGTGAGTTTACTCACTCATTTTTATCCCACATATATTTATATAAGTTGGGTTTAAATATTTGTGTGTTATGATTGTTAATTGGTTGATGGATGCTGAATATATTTATATGTGTTGACTAAACCGATTAAATTAAATGTTTGTTTAATTTAATATTAAACAAATCGTTATTTTAACGATTATTTCCAAATGAGGTAACTTACCTTGTTGGTCACGTTTATAATAACATAAACGTGTTAAATTTATAGATAAATGTTTGGATTGCTGTTATTATTTGATTGTTGAACATTATATCTTTACTGAAATAAATGACATTGTTGAGGTAACATATTTGGACGTAGGAAAAACCGGTCGTAGGGATCCAACTGGATTCCTCAAATATATGAATGATTATTTATTATCATTATGTGAACTGTTCTGATTGGACGATTGATTTAGTTGTTGATCGTTGACTTGAAATTCAACGTTTGTTTTGTTTTAACCAATGGGAAGTATTGGTTAAGTAATTGGTAGCGGTTGGCCTATAAATCAATGGTTTTATAAATGTAAATATATCGTCAGAAAAATCGAGGTAATGAAGTTATAAAATTTATTTTATAACTGAAGATCGATGTGTAAATCTATTCTTTTGAATAAAAGTTATTAAAAAGGAAATTTATATTTATTAATTATTATTTAAGTTTTAAAGTGATAATTAAATGGTTTTATACATCAAATTCTTACATTAACAAGTTTTGTATGCAGATAAGCAGGATTTTACGAAAGATTTAAGAATTATATTAATTGTTTTCAAGAAATAATTCAATGGAATTATTTAAGTTAATTATATTATTAGTTAATTTAAAAGAAGGGCTAATTAGAGTCGATTAACGAGAACCATGATTTAAGTTGACGAAGTCAACTAATTTATTTGGAATTGGTTATTTGATTGATTTGTTTTGGATTAATCTAATAAATTTAGATTAATGAATATTTGTTTTAATTTTAATAATATTTAAAAAGAATTTACTATTGATTTTAGTTAATAAAGAACTTAACTACTTTATAGTAATTAACGATGAGTAAATTATTATTCTAATAATTTAAGGGATTACTATTTAAATGGAATTCATTTAATTAAGTAATCGAAGTTGGTATTGAAACCTGATTGAATTAAAGGAATTCATGAACATAATTTATATTTTTATAAACTTTACAATAGGGATTTTAAGCCAATACAATAGCTTAAAATGAGTGTTTACTTAATACTTAAATTAAGTAAAAATGAATCGAGATAAATAGGGTTTTATATTAAAACTGAGAGATATAAAAAATGTTTATAAAAGGGGCATGAGGCTAAGACGTTAAGTTTTAAATTCACGTTACTTAACAATGGAATTTGAAACGAGATTTTCAAAGTGGAAAATGGTTAAATGAATTAGAAGTGGAATATAATGGGTTGGTAACGAGTTAAGATAAGCATTCAAACCTAACTGGAGATTGGTTGAGTTGAGTGATTTTCTGAGTATTAATCTGATGTTGATTTCGGTCTTCGAGGTTGATACTTAGGGAATTATTCTCTTACCAATTTACGGTTAGAGATCAATGGAAGTTGAAGTATAGAAATGCATAAAATGACTGTAACTAATGCTTGGGAATGATGAGTTAATTGGAAAATGTGGTATGGCTATAATATATTGTTTTTAGAAAAAAATTGTTTTGAGAAGACTCTTATATTGAAATAAGAAGTAGATACCGTATTTTAAAATATTTAGAAGTTTAATTAACCATTCGTTAATTATTTAAAAAGGGGCCAAGTGATGCTGAGTACTGAACCAGTAAATCTATTTTTATTTTTTTATGATTGAATGGTTGTTTATTTGGTAGTTAAATAACCGACTATCAAAATCTGCCTATACAATTGTTGGTATGGAAAGACCGGGATTGAATTTATATTCGAAACACATTCTGGTCAATGAATACATAAACGTTGAAGATATCAGATACAGATCGAGATGGAGCAATTGAAGATCATGGATCTTCATAAAACGGTAGAATAACTTATAATCTCTGGTTTAGTGGCTAGAGATATACTGTGACTCTGTCATGGTTGAAATCTGCAGATTTGCAAGGACTACTCATTACCAATCCATAAGGTGATTCATAGGAAGTGATAGGAGGATGACTTCGGTTCTTCTTGTTCCTGGATGACTTGTATGGATGAATGTCTGACAGAGTATTTCCAAAGGATCACGTACGTTGATTTTTACAAATGTATTTCTGTTAGTGGCGGAGAAGTGCACTTCTCTTAGCTTGATGACCAGAGTATTTTGTGGATGTAAATTAGTGTTTAGAAGGATCTGACGATGTGCATTATAAGTAAATGGTGGTGTGCTATCTTGGAATGGTAATTCAAACCTCAAGCCTCACAACTGGGAAATGACAAAAATCGAGTAGGCAACATGGCTAAGTGGGTCGCTCCCAGGTAGGGTGTATAATCACCGATCTAGAGAAATTTTATTTCCTTCTTTATTTTATTTGATGTTGTCCCTTTTCAGGAATGGTTGCTGATCCCAACCATTGGTGATATACATTCGATACACTCAAGCAAAATGAGTGGTCGTCCTGTTTGGTCGGGTTGCAAGATGTTCTTGTTGAAACCAATGTATTCCCCTTTAGAGATACACTATCAGCAGGTCGTTCCATACCTTGTTAGATTCGGAATCCAATCTCCAATAAGCGCCTGCGTGTAACAACCCGAATTTTTAATAATATGTTAAAACAAGATATCAGGTCAGAATTAAATCATAAGTTAAGAATCAATGGGAACGGGTTATGCCATTGCGTTCGTCTCAAAATTCTGCTTGAAAACGAGTCCGAAATTTCGTAAATCGGAGTCCGTATGACCAAGATATGGCCTATAGAAGATTTCAGAAAAATTCAAAATTCAGCCCGAAATTCAAATTCAGCCAGAAACAGATTGGGTGGGAAATTTTCCCGCCTAGCCCCAGGTCGACTGGTGAGTCGACCTGCCCCAGCCCCAGCTCGACTAAGGAGTCGACCTGGGTGTCGACCTCCTTGGTCGGACCCTGTTGGTTTAGTGCACCAGTTTGCTCCTTTGGTCTGTTTACTTGGCCTGAGACGGGATTTGATGGTTCAGATCTAAACTAGGGTTAATCCTATAGCCTAAACTAGTCTCTACACCTATAAAAACACCCTAATACCTAGCCTAAACCATCACAAATCATCCTAACAACTAAATTTTGCCAAAATGCTCCCTAATCATGGCCTCCATCTTCATCTTGAGAGCTTCTAAGGCAAAAAGGAGCCATCTTTCTTCATCAAATCAAAGGAGCTACTTATTCTCAGGGCTTCTAGTGTTGCTACATCATTCCTAGAGCTTCTACAACGTCTCTATCTTGTTCTATTTGGTTCTAGTTCTCATAGCCACGCTTTGTGAGCCCCACTCTACTCTTAGATTTAAACTATGAAATTAATATGAACATGTATCAAGTTGAAATGGGATTTTGGTGTAATACTTGTCTTGGGGCTATATTTGTATGCATAGATCCATTTATGACTCTTTTGATCTATGATTGTGGAACTATCATGAACCTAGTACCGTTCATCTTGATTTTTGGGTAGAAAGCTATGAGCTTTATTTGGGGATTATGCATAATGCAACATAGAACCCCCCATAACCATGATGTTAACTTGCCTATGATGTTGAACTACATGCTACCCACAAGTTTGTCATTCTATGTCAACTACTATCATGTTTCACCTTTGCTTATGATGTTGAACTACATGCTACCCACAAGTTTATTTGCTAAGTTTGATGTCATACATGTTTTGAGGCCAATAATCCTATATGCTAGTTGTGATAAACACCTTTGCCTCAAATATCATCATGTTTAACTTATGACCAACTTTACCACCTTATGCCCATCTTGGTCATATTTTTATGTTCCTTGATTCACTTGTGTTGATGCGAATTTACGTGCGAATGGGGATACGTTATGGGCAGTTAGGCAAACTTGAAATGACATGAAAAACATGACTTGAAATGTGACATGAAACTTGATTACGCTTGAAAACATGAATGTGGTCATGACATGTAGAAAACCATAAAGTGGCCAACTCGAGGTTGGGTTGAGTTTGTAGCGTAAATCTGCCCCGAACCGCCCGACAAATCCAGTAGCTACAAACAATAGGACCCAATGTGAGAAGTTGGTCACATCGCGCTTGAAACCCGAGGTTAGACTAGGTTGTGGTGTAAATCTGCCCGGAACCGCCCGGCATATCTAGTAACCACAACAAAGTCTAATGTGAGAGGTTGGGTGCATTAAATTAATTAATGCCACAAGTTAGGGTTAATTCATGAACCACTTGGATACACTTAACCAACTTGATACATGACTGGATAGGGTTAACCACACTTAACCCGTTAGAAACCCTAGTCACGTGGTCCTTTTCAGCAGTAACCCTCTTGGATGTATCACGATACCCTAGGGACTAGGCTAGGGTGGGGCACGATTATTGGGATGATTGTAAGCGACCAGAACGACGGCTGAGTAGGTGCGCCGGTGTAGGTTCAGGCGGACTATGGTCGTGCACATAGTCCGGAGTTGAAAAAGCAGACACGGGCACCAGTAGGTTTAGACTGTGCGTGCTTGATTCGTGTCAGTGGTTGGCACCCTGGGGCTTGATACACCCTAGGGTGGACCTAGCACAGTTTGACTACATTCCGTGATTGGGCCGTATGACACCGACACTTGACGAGTTAGGCTTATAGGGAGCCGATCGACTAGACCGTGTAGTTGGACCCCAACTTGGGTCACCTCATGATATTGGGCCAAGGGATCATTTCTTGTTTATACTTGACATGGGTTAGAATACTAGTACTATTGGTGCAAGACTAAACCTTGTATATGCGATGCCACACTTGATCTACCTTGTTATCTATTTATCATGCCAGTTAGTTACCATCTTTATGTTTCATCTCAGTTGCTCATGTTTAGTTAACTTCATTAGTTTTTATACTAATAGTAGGTAGGACTTACCAGTCTTTATGACTGACCCTTTTTCTTTCGCCTCTTTTCTTCCGTCCCCCCCCCCCCCCAGATTCTCAGGGAGGGAACACTAGTGCTTAGCTTGGACATTTGGCTGCTTTCTTGACAGCTCATGTATGGTTTGGACTTGAGCTTGCTATGGCTTCACCACATCTATCTTGGGGATAGTTTATTTATGTTATTTTCAGTTTATGTTTTCTAGACCTGTGGTAGTTGGAAAATAATGACTAAGTACTTTGATGTAAGTTGACTTTGGTTTGGAAATGGTTAACTATGGTTTTTAAATTTCTACCACTGCTTTACTTATTTATTTTATCTATGTTCTGTCTTGTGATATCTCTGTGCATGTTTACGTAGACAACATCCCTCCAAAGCTAGTGCATTCTCTTGTAAGTGGCTCTAGCGGAGGTAGGGTGTTACATTTGGTATCAGAGCATGAGGTTTTACTAGACCGGACAAAAGTTTTAAAAACCCTTTTCGAAAAACTATTTTCTAAACCGATTAAGTATTTTTCCAAGGAAATTCTAGTTTATTTTAAAAGGTTATTCCCCAAAAATCCATTAGCACAATTCTTCGTTTCCTCGTTCTAAATCTATCTTTTCCTTTTTTTAGCATGGCCGATCTTAACCTTCCTGAGGGAGTACCCATACCCGGATGGTTCCGAAGGTACTTGGAAGCTAGGGCCAATGATGCCAGCCCAGCAAACACTCCCACTCCTCCTCCCATACCTGAGGTTCCTCCTCCTCCTCCTCAGCGTCCACAAGTGGATTTCGCGAAGATTTGCAAAGACTTTAAGGCGATGGTTGGCAAAAATTTTGTTGGGACAGAGACTTATGTTGAGGCAAGAAACTGGTTAAAGGAAACTGAAGACCTTTTTGCTATCTTTGATGTGGAAGATTGTAGGAAAGTTCTGTTGGCAGTATGGCTATTGAAAGAGGAAGCTGCTTATTGGTGGGAAGTCACCAACGCTACTAGGCCTATAGAGACTTGGGCCGACTTTAGGATGAGGTTTGGGCTTAAGTTTCTATCATCTGCTGAGGAGAATCTGCAAATGGAGAAGTTTATATCTTTGAAGCAAGGGGACATGACCGTGAGGGAGTATGTGAATAAGTTTAACCAGCTTGCCCGATTCGGTTTAGACATGGTTAACACACCTCAGAAGAAGGCTCCACGCTTTGCTCGAGGATTGAATGAGCCATTACAAGGTTTGGCCATGTCTCATATACCCATGGGGGCCACTTTTGAGAGCTTAGTGGATATGGCCTTACTTCAAGGAGATGATAAGAATGGCAAGAAAGAAGTTAAGCTTAACGAGACTCAAACCAAGAAGGCGGACTCCAAGTGGGGAGGGAACCAGAACAATCAGAGCAACCATAACAACAAGAACAACAAGGGTAACAAGGCCAACAACAACAAGGCAAGGGAGACAAGGAAGTGCAACTTCCATTGGATCACTGGACATATAGCCAAAGATTGTAGGAAGAAGAAGAGGAAGTTGGGAGAATGCGTTCATTGCGGAGATCCTGGACACTTCACTAAGGATTGCCTAAAGAAGCAAGGGCAGGGGCAAGGACAGACTCAGCGGGCAGGACCTTCTGGAGGGCAGATGCATGCTCTCAACACTACTCCAGCTCCGGACCGAGGTAGTATTTCTGTAGAAAGCCTTGTTTACATTTCTGGTTTTCCTGTTCGAACTTTATTTGATTCTGGCGCATCGCATACCTTTATTTCTGCTGACATTGTTGAAAGTTTGCACCTAAGTACTAGTCTAGTTGAGGATCCCGTTAGTGTTTCAAATCCAATTAGGGGTTCCGCCCATCTATCTATGATTTGTATGGATTTGAGGATTTCTATCTTGACCGTAGAATTCACATGTAATGCTTATGTTCTCGGGTTCATGGGATACGGGTTGATTTTGGGCATGGATTGGTTGTCCAGTTATGGAGCCATTCTCGATTGTGAGCATAGGGTAGTGAGGCTTATGACTCGCCTTGGCAATACCCTAGAGATTTCTTGTAACCCTCTGGATCCCGTCATGTTATGTTATCTTGAATCCCTCGACTCGTCTATTGACAATCTTCAATCTGTGAGGGTGGTCCGGCAATATCCTGATGTTTTTGATGAGGTGAAGGGGTTACCCCCTAAACGCGAGATTGACTTCCGTATTTATCTTGTTGATAATGCCAAGCCAGTTTCATTGCCTGTTAGGCACATGGCCCCGCGAGAAAGAAGAGAGCTTAGCAAGCAAATCAAGGAGTTGCTTGAGAAAAATTTCATTAGGCGAAGCATTTCTGAATTGGGTGCTCCTGTGGTATTCGCTACTAAGGCGGATGGTTCGCTTCGTCTATGTGTTGATTATCGTGAGTTAAACAAGATGACAAAGAAGAATAGGCACCCGTTACCGAGGATTGATGATCTCTTTGACCAGCTTGTAGGTGCTTCTGTTTTCTCTCAGCTCGATCTAGCCACCCGATTCCATCAACTTAGAGTGCCTGAGGATAGTATTGACAAGACTGCGTTTAGGACTCCAAATGGATTCTTTGAATGGCTTGTCATGCCGTTCGGTTTGACTAATGCACCTGCATACTTCGTTGATTGGATGAGTAGGGTGTTTAGGGAGTTCCTTAACAAGTTTGTGGTTGTCTTCGTGGATGATATTCTGATCTTCTCTAAGGACGAGGAAGAGCATGCTATACATCTCAAGGAGGTTATGGATACACTTAGAGCTCATCAGTTAAAAGCCAAGTTCTCCAAATTCCATTTCTGGAGAAGGGAAGTTCGGTTCCTTGGGCATATAGTTTCTAAGCAAGGCATAGCTATGGATCCCGCTAAAGTAGTGGCGGTACAAGACTGGAAAGTTCCGAAGAATGCAACTGAAGTGATAAGCTTTCTCGGTCTGACAGGATTTTATAGGAAGTTCATTAAGGACTTCGCTAAGATTTCAACCCCTCTCACTAAGTTAACGAAGAAGAATTTAGTCTTTGCATGGGACTTAGATTGTGAGCTTGCTTTTCAAAGGCTCAAGAAAGCCCTCACCACAGCTCCAGTTCTAGCATTACCCGATGGAGGGAAGTTGTTTACCGTGTACACCGATGCATGTGGCACGGGATTAGGCGTTGTCCTGATGCAAGAAGGGAGAGTGATATGCTTTGGGAGTAGGCAACTCAAGGTTCATGAGAAGAACTATCTCACTCATGATTTGGAGTTGGCGGCGATCGTCTTTGCACTCAAATCTTGGTGCCATTATCTTCTAGGTGAAAGGTTTGAGTTATATACTGATCACAAGTCGCTCAAGTACCTCTTCTCGCAGAAAGATTTGAATCTAAGGCAGCAGAGGTGGATGGAATTCTTGGCATCATATGACTTCGATATAGCTTATACCCCTGGCAAGGGTAATGTTGCGGCGGATGCACTAAATAGAAAAAGGTTGATTTTAAGTCCCTTGTTTATTGAGATGAAGAGCCTAGAGTTCTTGGCAACCTTTGATTTTTCACCTGCTGTTGAGTCGATGACTGGTTCATTAGCATCCCTTGAGCTTATACCTACACTTCTTGATCAAGTTGGGGCTTCACAGAGGGAAGACCCGCAGATAGTCGAGATCATGGACAAGTTGATTCGTGGTGAGACGTCAAGTCACCTCGCTAGATATACTATTGATGACAAGGGATGGCTAAGGCGTGATGGAAGACTATGTGTCCCACGAGTAGGAGACGTAGTAAATAAGGTTCTTGAGGAGGCGCATCACTCGAGGATGACCATACATCCCGGAGGGGATAAAATGTACCAGGATATAAAACGCATTTTCTTTTGGGATGGGATGAAAAAGGATGTTGCAGAGTTTTTTCTAGATGCATTGTTTGCCAACAAGTAAAGGCCAAGTCGAAGAAGCCCGGTGGGTTACTGCATCCATTGGAGGTCCCGCAATGGAAGTGGGAAAGTATCTCTGTGGATTTTGTGGATGGACTGCCAAGATCAAGGAAGGGGAATACTAGCATATGGGTCATAGTGGATAGACTCACGAAGAGCGCTCATTTCATTCCAGTAAAGAGCAAGAGGACCGCATCATGGCTAGCATCTGTTTATCTTCGGGAGATAGTGTGATTGCATGGAGTTCCTTCTAGCATTGTGAGTATTCGTGACCCAATCTTCACTAGCTAATTTTGGAATAGTTTGCAAGAAGCGATGGGTACGCAATTGAATCTAAGTACAGCCTATCACCCACAGACTGATGGTCAGACCGAAAGGGTGAATAGGGTACTAGAAGATCTGTTGAGGCTATGCATTCTTGACTTTGGTGGCACTTGGGAAGACCACCTTCCTCTCGTAGAGTTTGCTTATAATAACAGCTACCAAGCAAGCATAGGGATGGCACCATTCGAAGCTTTGTGTGGGAGGCCGTGCAAGTCACCAACATGTTGGTGAGAGACGACGGATAAGCTTATACTTGGGCCCGACATGATAAGGGACACATCCGAGAAGGTTGAGTTGATTAGAAGGGGGATGAAAACGGCCCAAGACAAACAGAAATCCTATGCAGACAAGCGAAGGAAAAACTTAGAATTTGAAGTTGGAGATATGGTCTTTGTGAAGGTTTCTCCTTTGCGAAATGTGGTTCGTTTTGGAGCAGTTGGAAAGCTAGCACCAAGGTTCGTAGGACCCTTCCCTATTATCGAGAAGATTGGGCAAATGGCTTATAGGGTGGAATTGCTCGAGAAGCTGGCTGGAGTGCACAGTGTTTTTCATGTCTCGCATCTCCGAAAATGCCTACATGAATCAGCCGAAGTAGGTGAGCCAAGCATTCTTGAAGACGTGGAGGTAGAGAAAGAGGCAACCCTGAGGCGAGCTCCAATTCGTATCTTGAGAACGGAGATCAAGAAGCTGAGGAATCGAGAAGTCAAGTTAGTAAAGGTTCAGTGGAGTGAAGCCGATGAAGATGCAACTTGGGAAACCGAGGAGGAGATGCGTGGGCTTTATCCATTTCTTTTTGAGGGTACATTCTCAATCTCCTTTCCTAGTTAGCATATCTTTCTTGTGCTATCCATGTTTATCTTGTTATTTCGTTAATCTTGTCATGAGAACCTTAGGTAGAAACCCTTTGGATGAAACATGTATTTGAAACATGTTATGCTTGGTGGTTGCAAGTGTTTGCAAGTGGTTACTCGTTGATGCATGATACACGTTAGGCACTAAGATCGGCTCACACACTTTCATATTGCATATGCATGAGTGTTTATGCTTATTCATGGATGAAACTTGTTATGCTATCACGTGGATGTCGCATATGGATGAATGTTATGTGCACTCATGTAGAGATTATAAATTATGTTAGGAATTTGCATACATTTGGACTCATTTCACTAACATATTCTGCATTAAGGAGGTTTACTGAGTCAGTAACCGCCTGATTTTCGCATTAGATAGGTGCATATACACACACTTTTGCATATGTTCATACAGCATTAGAAATCTTTTATGGACAATGATTACTAGTGGATGATGTTTGAGTAGATGGATGATGGATGGTAGGATACGTTTTTCCTAATTTGGAGATTTCGGGGACGAAATCCTCTAAGGTGGGGAGAATGTAACAACCCGAATTTTTAATAACATGTTAAAACAAGAAATCAGGGCAGAATTAAATCATAAGTTAAGAATCAATGGGAACGGTTACACCATTGCGTTTATCTCGAAATTCTGCTTGAAAACGAGTCTGAAATTTCGTAAATCGGAGTCCGTATGACCAAGATATGCCCATAGAAGATTTCAGAAAAATTCAAAATTCAGCCCGAAATTCAAATTCAGCCAGAAACAGATTGGGCGGGAAATTTTCCCGCCCAGCCCTAGGTCGACTGGGGGGTCGACTGGGGAGTCGACCTGGGTGTCGACCTGGGGGTCGACCTCCCTGGTCGGACCTTGTTGGTCTGGTGCACCAGTTTGCTCCTTTGGTCTGTTTACTTGGCCTGAGACGGGATTTGATGGTTCAGATCTAAACTAGGGTTAATCCTATGGCCTAAACTAGTCTCTACACCTATAAAAACACCCTAATACCTAGCCTAAACCATCACAAATCATGCTAACAACTAAATTCTGCCAAAATACTCCCTAATCATGGCCTCCATCTTCATCTTGAGAGCTTCTAAGGGAAAAAGGAGCCATCTTTCTTCATCAAATCAAAGGAGCTACTTATTCTCAAGGCTTCTAGTGTTGCTACATCATTCCTAGAGCTTCTACAACGTCTCTATCTTGTTCTATTTGGTTCTAGTTCTCATAGCCACGCTTTGTAAGCCCCACTCTACTCTTAGATTTAAACTATGAAATTAATATGAACATGTAGCAAGTTGAAATGGGATTTTGGTGTAATACTTGTCTTGGGGCTATATTTGTATGCATAGATTCATTTATGACTCTTTTGATCTATGATTGTGGAACTATCATGAACCTAGTACCGTTCATCTTGATTTTTGGGTAGAAAGCTATGAGCTTTATTTGGGGATTATGCATAATGCAACATAGAACCCCCCATAACCATGATGTTAACTTGCCTATGATGTTGAACTACATGCTACCCACAAGTTTGTCATTCTATGTCAACTATTATCATGTTTCACCTTTGCTTATGATGTTGAACTACATGCTACCCACAAGTTTATTTGCTAAGTTTGATGTCATACATGTTTTGAGGCCAATAATCCTATATGCTAGTTGTGATAAACACCTTTGCCTCAAATATCATCATGTTTAACTTATGACCAACTTTACCACCTTATGCCCATCTTGGTCATATTTTTATGTTCCTTGATTCACTTGTGTTGATGCGAATTTACGTGCGAATGGGGATACGTTATGGTTAGCTAGGCAAACTTGAAATGACATGAAAAACATGACTTGAAATGTGACATGAAACTTGATTATGCTTGAAAACATGAATGTGGTCATGACATGTAGAAAACCATAAAGTGGCCAACTCGAGGTTGGGTTGAGTTTGTAGCGTAAATATGCCCGGAACCGCCCGACAAATCCAGTGGCTACAAACAATAGGACCCAATGTGAGAAGTTGGTCACATCGCGCTTGAAACCCGAGGTTAGACTAGGTTGTGGTGTAAATCTGCCCGGAACCGCCCGGCATATCCAGTAACCACAACAAAGTCTAATGTGAGAGGTTGGGTGCATTAAATTAATTAATGCCACATGTTAGGGTTAATTCATGAACCACTTGGATACACTTAACCAACTTGATACATGACTGGATAGGGTTAACCACACTTAACCCGTTAGAAACCCTAGTCACGTGGTCCTTTTCAGCAGTAACCCTCTTGGATGTATCACGATACTCTAGGGACTAGGCTAGGGTGGGGCACGATTACTGGGCTGATTGTAAGCGACCAGAACGACGGCTGAGTAGGTGCGCCGGTGTAGCTTCAAACGGACTATGGTCGTGCATATAGTCCGAAGTTGAAAAAGCAGACACGGGCACCAGTAGGTTTAGACTGTGCGTGCTTGATTCGTGTCAGTGGTTGGCACCCTAGGGCTTGATACACCCTAGGGTGGACCTAGCACAGTTTGACTACATTCTGTGATTGGGCCGTATGACACCGACACTTGACGGGTTAGGCTTATAGGGAGCCGATCGACTAGACCGTGTAGTTGGACCCCGACTTGGGTCACCTCATGATATAGGGCCAAGGGATCATTTCTTGTTTATACTTGACATGGGTTAGAATACTAGTACTATTGGTGCAAGACTAAACCTTGTATATGCGATGCCACACTTGATCTACCTTGTTATCTATTTATCATGCTAGTTAGTTACCATCTTTATGTTTCATCTCAGTTGCTCATGTTTAGTTAACTTCATTAGTTTTTATACTAATATTAGGTTGGACTTACCAGTCTTTATGACTCACCCTTTTTCTTTCGCCTCTTTTCTTCCGTTCCCCCCCCCCAGGTTCTCAGGGAGGGAACACTAGTGCTTATCTTGGACATTTGGCTGCTTTCTTGATAGCTCATGTACGGTTTGGACTTGAGCTTGCTATGGCTTCACCACATCTATCTTGGGGATAGTTTACTTTATGTTATTTTCAGTTTATGTTTTCTAGACTTGTGGTAGTTGGAAAATAATGACTAAGTACTTTGATGTAAGTTGACTTTGGTTTGGAAATGGTTAACTATGGTTTTTAATTTTGTACCGTTGCTTTACTTATTTATTTTATCTATGTTCTGTCTTGTGATATCTCTGTGCATGTTTACCTAGACAACATCCCTCCAAAGCTAGTGCATTCTCTTGTGAGTGGCTCTGACGGAGGTGGGGTGTTACACCGCGGTTTTGATTGTAAACTATGTATGTAGAGCGTGAGATGCAAGTGTTCCGCTAGATTTCTAATCATATGTATTTAGACACTATTTTATTATCAGAAGATATATATATGATTTCAAAATGTTTTGGGTTATTGTATGGTAAAAACGGTTCATATTTATGTGTGGATTTGGTCTTACGATTATCCTTTATTTCAAAAAGGAACTTTAACTTAAAAATCAAGTTGGATGTTGCTTGTAATGTAGTGGGTTTCTCACTCTGGTTCACCAGACTGATCGGCGTTTGTAATGCTCGGGTTAGACCGGGTTTTACAGGTTCAGGTTATTGGATACTACGAAGTTTAGAAGACGTACTGGAGGAGTTCAGACATATTTATATTTATTATGCTGTCTGTTGTATATGAGGACAGATTATTATAACTGTCCAAATGTGTTGATGTACTCTGATGATTGTATGTTTATTTCAAGTTCTCAATAAAGTTATTTCTATATTATATGTTGTTCCACTGCAATGTGAGATTTGTGTATTAGTGGTTCTTCTTCTTTCTTCTATTCTAACCTTTATTTCTTATCTTCTTCTCATCCTCTATATTCTTTCTATTGGCATCTGGGTTTCCTGTACAATTTGGGTTGGACTGGTGTTGTTTGGTCGACTCAAAAGGTACTGGAAATTTGGGTCACTACATTTGGTATCAGAGCAATGGTTTAGTAATAACCTTGGATATGTTGCGTCCCTCGGTAAAGATGGGGTTAGTAATGCCCTAGATTGAGTTTGAGTGTGTATATATGAGAGGACATATTTGTAAAATTTTATAAAATATTTTATATTGTGTTATTTGATTGGTTCAATCTTGAACTAACAACTAACGCAATATTATTTTGTAAAAAGTGTAAATGAAATAATTTTTCCCCAAATTATATTTTTTATATACAGGAAATGATTTTATCAAATTATTGAATAATGATGTGTTTGACTGATTTGAATAGAATTCAAATTAGACTATGAATTGGAATGGTTTAATATAACCAGAATATTTCATATATGAAATTAGAAAGAGAAAATGGATGATTTTTGAAATAAAATCAGAATTTGAATTTGAATTGGAGGTAAATAAATTAGAAAATTAAATAGTTAATTGAATATGGATTTGGAACTTAACTTGGTTAAGTCAAGTTGATTTAATAATTGATATTGGAGTAAAAATGGATTTTGGAGTCAAATGAAATCAATTTGTAATTTGGAAACTGAGTAAAATATAAATTTGATTGGTTTAGTTGGTTGTGTACTGATTAAGGTTGTGTATTGATTGTTGATTATGTGTTAGATTGATTAAATCGAATTCATAAATGGTTTAATAACAGAATTGAAAACTAAATTCTAGTATAATAAATTTGAATGAAATTCGATTATGAAATAAAACTGAATAACCCTCTATTTATTACTTGCATTGTAATTGAGTTAAGCACAGGTTGGTTGATAAAGGATGAGTTGTTAATTTCTATGCTTTGGAATTTGAGTTTGGTTGCCTGAAAAAATGGTAAACCTTAATTTTTTTGATTGGTGATTGAATTTGCAGCCCTGAGTTAAATATCCATTTGGTTTTTCTTTTCTTTTGGGATATGTAAGGCACAGAGTGGCGTTTATAATTGTTCTGATCGAGCAGTGCAAAGGTGGTGCTGGTGAATTTTTTCGAAATTTTATAATACGTAGAAATGTTTCAATGATAATTTTATAATAATTATTTTGAAAATAATTGGGATTGAAACATCCCTCTTACTTGAGTAATTTCGGGGACAAAATTCTTTTAAGGGGGAGGGAATGTAACGTCCCGCATTTTTGGTAGTTAGATATTTAATATTTTAAATATTGATTTGGAATTAGAAATGGATTTATAATATATAATTCGTTTATATAACGAAATTCGAACATATAATTTATATATAATTATAAGTTGAGCTTGTGACGTCGCGGTAGTTCGTGAATTTCGTTTTGAACTTCAATTGAATATACAAAATCCATTTTAAGTCAAAATTCTGTCAAATAAGAAACGTTTGAATCTATTTAATTATATTTTTCTAATGAAAGAGAAAAATAGAGATTTCAACTTATAATTTATTAGTTATGCCCAATTCGAATTTTTGAATAGTCGCTATGGAATTCGCTAATAAACGATAACATTTATTATATAAAATATAAAGGAATTTCTATATAATTTGAATATCGTTTAAACTAGAATTTTAATTTGTTGAGCTTAAAATATATATTGGTTTATTTTGAAGCAATATAACATTTCATTTGGAAATATATGATAATAATAATTTATTATTTTTTTAACTGAATTGTTTCGGGATTTATTTTATATTTTATTGGTATTAAATAAGCTTTAAAATATAATTTTTTTTCAAACGACCTCCGTTTTCGACGAAACAAATTTTATTGGAATACTCACAACTATTTAGTGCTAGATTTCCAGTTTGGAACCAATCGGAGTTGTTTTATCTGTACGTGCAATTTAAGGGTGAACCGATAAATATATTGGAATTAAAATAATATCTTTGTGCAAACGGAGTCCGTTTTCAACGAAATTAATTTCATTGGGACTGGAAAGTTAAGACATAACAACACGTCCATTTTCATTGTGTATGGAGTTGGTGTGTAACAATGTGTGTATTTAATGGATAGTGGTATATAGCAGTTGTCTAAACTAACCTATTAAATTAAAACAAATAGGGAAAACTTAAGCCCTAAGCTAAAAATTTCAGAACTTCACGCTTAAGAAAAGCAAACGAAAAAAAAGACTGTACTCCCTAAGCCTGCGTTCGTAAAGCGTAGCTATCCCCATCATTACACTGCATTAATGAGAAAACACCCTACCTTCGTTGTATCACCATCATCGCAAATCAAAGGAAATGAGAATACTACCTACCCTGTAACCCTCCAGCATTCTCCAACATGCCTACGTGGTAGCACTTGATACAAAGTTTTTCTCATTTGTAGTGCTTCTCGCTCTATAAATATCTTTGTTCGTGATTCATTTTTCCCCAACTTGATCGTTGAAACCCAAACCTGTAACACCCCGTATGTTGAATAACTTGCTATAATATAAAACAGGGCAGAATTAAATTTTAAAATCTGAATCAGGGGAAACGGGCTATGCCATTGCGTTCGTCTCGGAAAAATACGCGAAATAGAGTCTGAGTTTTCGAAAATCGGAGTCCGTATGACCCAGTTAAGGCCCAAAGAAGTTTTCAGAAATTCAAAACAGGTTTAAAAATAAAAATTCAAACATTTCAGAAAT
Organism: Allium sativum; assembly: GCA_030737875.1. Classification (NCBI taxonomy): domain Eukaryota; kingdom Viridiplantae; phylum Streptophyta; class Magnoliopsida; order Asparagales; family Amaryllidaceae; genus Allium; species Allium sativum. Next base: position 777,142,696 of record CM060918.1, on the reverse strand, counting down.
GGCGGGAAAGTTCCCGCCAGACCCAGGGGGTCGACCTGGGGGTCGACTGGGGAGTCGACCTGCCCACCAGGTCGACTGGGGAGTCGACCCTACGGTCGACCTGGGGGTCGACCTCCCTGGTCAAGCCCAGGTGACCTGGGTGCATCAGCTTGGCTTTTGGGCTGTGTTTTGGTGGCTAGGACGAGATCTGATGGCTCTAATCTAATTTAGGGTTAATCTAATGGCCTAAAACACCTAACTACTCTATAAATACACTCTAAGACTACCCTAATTCATACTAAAAATAGAAATAATGTCGTCATACCGTCAAAATGCAACTTGAAGGAGCCTCCATCAAATTGTAGAAGAAGATAGTATCTCAAATCAACCTCTAATCAATTCTAGCAACTTAATCTTCTTCTTAGGAGTACTAATCAACAAGTTGTGAGTTTTCTATAGCCTTAATGACCAATTGTTGAATTGATTATGATAGGATATAATGAGGTTATGGCTATGAATGTGGATCAATGCAAGTTATGCAAGTTATATGCTATGTGTTAATGATGTTATGCAAGTTATATGCTATGTGTTAATGATGATATGCATGTTATGCAAGTTATATGCTATGTGTTTGTGATGTTATGCAAGTTATGCAAGTCATATGCTACATGTTCATGATGTTATGCAAGTTATGCAAGTCATATGCTACATGTTCATGATGTTATGCAAGTTATGCAAGTTATATGCTACATGATCATGATGTTATGCAAGTTATGCAAGTGTTAGGCTATGTGTTCATGATGCTAGTTATGCAAATTGCTATGATAAACATTGATCCATTATGACACCATGATTATGCAAGTTTGGTGTATGATTATATGCAAGTTCATATGTATGCAAGTTTGGTGTATGATTATATGCAAGTTCACATATGACATGTTATGCAAGTTTGGTGTTTGATTATATGCAAGTGACATGTGCAAGTTTACACCTTAGTATGATATGCATACATATGCAAGTTAACCCCTTTATATGTCATACATACATATGCAAGTTTACCCCTTTGTATGACATAAGAAACTTATGCAAGTTAACCTCTTTATGACATATGTGATTCATGCAAGTTTGGGTTGATTATTTATGCTAGTTGGGTTTGATGCTATATGCATGTTCACACCTTTAAACCCATGTTGATGCTAATGTGTTATGCAAGTTGAACCCATTGTATTTGTGATGAATCTTCCCTTTTATGTCATGTTAGCGAATTAGGTGGGGAACGATGGGGTTAATAAACATGTTAATGAAATTGTGTGAAGATGGTATGATTATGCATACCATAAAGTGGATGGACATAATTGAGTCAATTATGTACATCGTTAAAATTGGAATTAATTCGGGAAAATTAATTCGGGGGTGATTAATTAGGTGTAATTAATCGACTAAGACACGAGGTTGGACCCTTTTGTAGCGTAAGACTGCCCGGAACCGACCGACAAATCCAGCGGCTACAAATGATTGGCCCAATGTGAGAGGTCTTAGGCACAAACCAAATACGTGACAAGTGTATAGACACGAGGTTAGACTCGGTTATGGCGTAAGGCTGTCCGGACCCAACCGGCAAATCCAACTGCCATAAAAGATAGTCTAATGTGAGAGGTCTTTACAACGGTTACGTTTTTAACCAATTAAGAAACACTTAACCAAATAAGCATGTAGTGGGCATGAGGGGTTAAGTGGGTGCCTTGGGTGGCATGTGGAAATCAAGTAAGTGCCTTGGGTGGCTTGAGGAAATCTAGTGGGTTGCCTTGGGTGGCAATAGAAAATACGATTAGAATACTTAACCAAGTGGAAACATGTAATTAAACATGATTAAAGAGTTAAGTGGGATGCACTAGATAAAATGGCAAGCTTAGGTGGTAGCTTGTGGGGGGCCCATTTCAACCAGTAACCCATATGTATCTTATTTGGCTCGACCCAGGTCGAGGACGGGACACGCGTACTGGGCTTGATTATAAGAGGCCAAAACGGGTTAGCGGTGGCAACGCAAGTCCAACGGGTTTCATATGCGTGTGTGGACCCGGGCTGGTAGGTAAGACGTTGTTGCATCGTGTAGGTATAAGCCGTGCACCATTTGTTGTATCGGGTTGCCACTTTGGGGAGTGATACACCCCATTGTGGGGCCAGCACGGGTATCTACGGTAGGGAGCCGATCGCTTGGGAGTAGTGGGTACACCTAGTGGAGATAGGGGCAGACGACACCTATGTAGTCAGCTAGGGGTACACGAAACTACTGGGTAAATTTTCTAAGTCCTTGGGAGGGATCAACCTTTAAGTAGGAATGACTGGTGTGGTGCAGTTAGTAATTACCCTTGGGTGGGTAGATGCGTCTTTACCGTTATCTTAGTTCATCCTATGTCTAGTTGGCTACTTAGTGTAGTCATTTATCCCCAGTCATCCCGTGCCAAGTTTGTATCATACCCTAACTACTTTGATAATTGTGTTGTTAAAGTTATAGGGCTCACTCAGACTTATGTCTGACCCCGTTGTTTTTATCTTTTCCCCCTCAGGTCCTTAGGTTGGGCCTAAGACTAGTGGGCTTTGATCAGATTTCTTTATCTATCTCTTGGAGCTTGGACCGTGTTGTAAAGCCCACTTCATCTTTTCTTTTATGGCTATTGTTTATGCAGTGGGATTATGTACTTATGTTTTTATCAGGATGGATATTTAGTACTTGACTCTTTATGGTGTTGTAACTAAACATGTTTACCTTCTGCTGCTATGAAATGATGTTTTAGATTTTCAAGTATTTATACCTGTCTTGTGTAATTTTTCTGTTCTATATTCACTTAAAATGCTCCACCGAAGCTAAGGCATTCCCTTAGTGAGTGACCTTAGCGGGTGTGGGGTGTTACACGTGGTATCAGAGCGAAGGTTACCAGAACAGATAAATTTTTTAGAAAACTATTTTTCTAAAAACATTTTTGGAAGAAGTATTTTCAAAAAACATGTCTTTAAAGAGAAAAGTTTTTGAAAGAAAAACATAATCCCCAATAGCCATATCTTTATCTTTCGAATTCTCCGTTTTGAATCTTTCCTTTTTCGTTTCAGCATGGCTGAAGATCTTAACTTTCCGGAGGGTGTAGCGATACCAGTATGGTATAGGAGATTGATGGAGGCTAGGGCCGCCACTGCGGGTCCATCAAATGTTCCTCCACCAACCGTAGCACCCGATCTTCCTCCTCCCCCTCCTCCTCCTCGCACGGATACTTTTGCTAAGACTCGCAAGGAATTTAAGGCTATGGGAGGGAAACCTTTTCAAGAATCAGAAACTTTTGTGGAGGCTAGAGATTGGCTTAAGGAGGTGGAAGAGTTGATAGATATCTTTGAGATGGAAGAAGGAAAGAAAGTCAAGTTAGCTGCTTGGTTAATGAAGGGAGAGGCCTCATTCTGGTGGGAGGTCACTAATGGAGAACGCCCCGTTGACTCTTGGGCGGATTTTAGGCAAAGATTTGTTGCAAAGTTTCTCTCAAGGGCGGAGGAAAACTTGTATATGGAAAGGTTCTTGACTCTAAAACGAGGAAACCTCTCGGTGAATGAATATGTCAACAAGTTTAATCAATTGGCGAGGTTTGGCATAGACATGGTGAATACATCGGAGAAGAAGGCTTTGAGGTTCGTTAAGGGCTTGAATGAACCGATGCATGGATTGGCTATGACTCACATCCCTATGGGGACCACCTTTGAGAAGCTAGTTGACATGGCACTCATGCATGAGGAAGAGAAGAGTCCCAATGCTAATAAGGCACCCGAGAAGAAAGGAGATCAAAAGAGACCTCAACAACAACAGCAAAACAAGGGTGGGAAAGGCAACGGTGGCAAGGGAAAGAAGAAGTGCTTCAATTGCGGGATACCAGGTCACCTAAGCAAAGATTGTCGGAAGAAGAAGACTGGCTGCTACCACTGTGGTGAAGCAGGGCATCTAGTGAAAGATTTCCCTAAGAAGGGGCAAAGGACGGGATCTACCTCAGGAGGACAGGTGCAAGCTCTTATGGCACCGGGTCAGGCTAGGGGGCAAGTTCAGGCTCTCGCGGTTCCACCGATTCAGGAAAGAGGTAGAACTATTTCCGTTGAAAGTCTGGTTTTTCTGTTTGATCATCCTGTCCGTACATTGTTTGATTCTGGCGCATCGCATTCGTTTATCTCATCATCATTAGTTGAGTCACTGCACTTAGACACCAGTCTAGTAGATGATCCCTTGGTTGTTTCAAACCCAATTGAGGGCTCCACTTATTTGTCCATGATATGTTTGGGTTTGAAGATTTGTATACTTAGCGTTGAGTTTAGATGTGATGCTTTTGTTTTGGGCTTCACAGGCTATGGGTTGATTTTGGGCATGGACTGGTTATCCAGTAATGGTGCCGTTCTTGACTGCGAAAGGAGAGTTGTTAGGCTCATGACCCGCTTGGGTAACACACTCGAGATTTCTTGTAATCCCATAGATTCTATTATGCTAAGTTATCTTGAATCGCTTGATGCTTCGGTCGAGAGTTTGCGATCTGTTAGAGTGGTCCGGGAATACTCGGATGTGTTTGAGGAGGTGAAGGGCTTACCTCCGAGGAGGGAGATAGACTTCCGAATATATCTGGTGGATAATGCTAAACCTGTATCTTTACCAGTGTGCCACATGGCTCCTCGTGAGAGGAGGGAACTCCATAAGCAAGTAGGGGAGTTGCTTGAGAAGGGGTTCATAAGACGAAGTATATCGGAGTGGGGTGCTCCAGTAGTTTTTGCTACGAAGGCGGATGGGTCCCTCAGACTTTGTGTAGACTATAGAGAACTCAACAAGCTCACAAAGAAGAATAGACACCCATTGCCGAGGATTGATGATCTTTTTGATCAGTTGGTTGGCGCTTCAGTATTTTCTCAGTTGGACTTAGCCACGGGGTTTCATCAATTGAGGGTGGCTGAGGATAGCATATACAAGACTGCCTTTAGGACTCCGGATGCTTTCTATGAGTGGCTGGTGATGCCATTTGGTTTGACGAACGCCCCTGCATACTTTGTTGATTTGATGAGTAGGGTGTTCAGGGAGTTCCTTAATAAGTTCATGGTGGTCTTTGTTGATGACATCTTAGTATTTTCTAAGAGTGAGGAAGAGCATGCCCTACATCTTAGGGAAGTGTTGGAGACTCTTCGAGCGCATAGCCTTAAGGCTAAATTCTCTAAATGTCACTTCTGGAGGAAGGAAGTGCGGTTCTTGGGGCACGTGGTCTCTAAGGAAGGGATAGCTGTGGATCCCGCGAAGGTAGTGTCCATTCAAGATTGGAAGGTTCCGAAGAATGCTACCGAGGTGAGGAGTTTCTTGGGGTTGGCTGGCTACTATAGGAAGTTTATCAAGGACTTCGCGAAGATATCAGCCCCATTAACTCGCTTGACGAAGAAGAATCTAGTCTTCGTATGGGACGTAGATTGTGATGATGCGTTCCGACGGTTAAAGAGAGCTTTAACCACAGCTCCAGTCTTAGTGTTGCCAGATGGGAGTAAGCCATTTGTTGTTTATACCGATGCTTGTGGGACTGGACTGGGCGCAGTCTTAATGCAAGAGGGAAGGGTAATAGCCTATGGTGGAAGGCAGTTGAGAAAGCATGAGAAGAATTACCCTACCCATGATTTAGAGTTGGCCGCTATTGTTTTTGCGCTTAAGATTTGGCACCATTATCTTCTGGGAGAGAGATTCGAATTGTTCACTGACCACAAATCATTGAAGTACTTGTTTTCTCAGAAGGATTTGAACTTGAGACAGCAAAGGTAGATGGAGTTCCTAGCATCCTATGATTTCGAGATAGCGTATACCCCTGGCAAGGGTAACGTGGTGGTGGATGCCTTAAGTAGAAAAAGGTTGTCCTTGAGTCCATATTTTGTGGAACGACGAAGCTTGGAATTTATCTCGATGTTTGATTTAAGACCTTCCGTTGACTATATGCCCGGTTTGCTAGCATCCTTGGAGGTTTGACCTACTCTTTTGGGGCGGATTGGAGAAGCACAGAGGGACGACCCACAGTTGGTTGAGTTGATAGAGAGGCTCATAAGGAGGGACTCGTCCAACCATTTGAGTAGGTACACCCTAGACGATAGGGGGTGCTTGCGTAGAGACGGTAGACTTTGTGTACCGCAAGACGAGGGTTTGAGGAAGGCTATTCTTGATGATGCACACCGTTCTAGGATGACCATTCATCCCGGTGGGGACAAGATGTACCAAGACATGAAGCGAGTTTTCTTTTGGGCCAGTATGAAGAAAGATGTGGCCGAGTATGTCGCTAGATGCTTGGTGTGCCAACAAGGGAAGGCGGAGCAAAAGAAACCCGGTGGGTTGCTTCACCCATTGGAAGTTCCGCAATGGAAGTGGGATAGTGTCTCGATGGATTTCATTGATGGGTTACCGAGATCGAGGAAAGGTAATACGGGAATTTGGGTGGTGGTAGACAGACTTACTAAGAGTGCCCATTTCATACCTGTGAAGAGCAAGAGGACTGCTCCATGGCTAGCTTAAGTTTATCTTCGAGAGATAGTTCGATTGCATGGGGTACCCTCTAGCATAGTGAGTGATCGAGATCCTATCTTCACTAGCGAGTTTTGGAGGAGTTTGCAGGAAGCAGTGGGGACTCAATTGTGTTTGAGCACTGCATATCATCCTCAGACGGATGGCCAGACCGAGAGGGTGAATCGTGTTCTGGAAGACCTTTTGAGGCTTTGTATCTTAGATTTTGGAGGTACTTGGGAAGAGCATCTTCCATTGGTGGAGTTCGCGTATAATAACAGCTTTCAGTCCAGTATTGGTATGGCTCCTTTCGAAGCTCTTTATGGAAGGCCTTGTCGATCACCTACATGTTGGTGGGAATCTACGGATAAGATCTTGCTTGGGCCCGATATGGTTAGAGAGACTTCGGAGAAGATTGATTTGATTCGAAGAAGGATGAAAGCGGCGCAAGACAGACAGAAATCTTACGCGGATAAGAGGAGGACGGAGCTTGAGTTTGATGTTAGGGACATGGTCTTTATTAAAGTATCTCCATTACGGAATGTAATTCGCTTTGGGTCCGTTGGGAAGTTAGCTCCAAGATTCGTTGGGCCGTTTCCTATTAAGGAAAGGATTGGACGGATGGCATATAGAGTGGATTTACCCGAGAGACTTAGTGGGGTACATGACGTATTCCATGTGTCACATTTGAGGAAGTGCCTACATGAGACTGCAGAGGTGGTAGAGCCGAGCTTGCTTAGAGAAGTGGAGGTAGAGCGTGATGCGACTATTCGACGAGCTCCTACTCGCATCCTTGGGTCAGAGATTAGGAAGTTGAGGAACAGAGAGGTGCGACTAGTCAAAGTGCAATGGGGAGAGGATGAGAGCAATGCTACTTGGGAGACAGAAGCGAAGATGCGTTCACTATACCCATTCCTTTTTGAGGGTATGTCTTTTAACTTCTCCTTTATCGTTTGTCTAGTACTTATCTTATCTTTAGTATGTCCTCTCATTAGTACCTTTGACCTTTAGATAGGGTAAACCTATGGTTGAAACATGTGTTTGAGACATGTTATGTTTGATGGATGCGTGTGGATGCAAGTGGTTGCTAGTGGTTGCTCGTTGATGCATATACACACACTCTAGGCACTAGATCGGCTCAATCACTTCATATTGCATATTGCATAAAATTGTGTGTAGGTAGCTATATTAATGGATGTATAATGGTTGTGCTATCATATGGATGATGCATTTTGGTGAATGATTGTGCACTCATGTAGAAATAGTATATGTCGATAGGGTTCTTTCGCATACATATTGGATGCATGGCACTATCATGGTTTGCATTAAGGAGGTCAACTGAATCAGTAGACCGCCTGATTTTGCATTAGACAAGGAACATATACACACACTATTTGCATATGTTCATACAGCATTAGAAACTCTAAGGATAATGGATGCCAGTGTTTGATGGTTTGAGTAGATGGTTGTTTGGTTGGTAGGATACGTTCTTCTTGACTTAGAGATTTCGGGGACGAAATCCTTTAAGTAGGGGAGAATGTAACACCCCGTATGTTGAATAACTTGCTATAATATAAAACAGGGCAGAATTAAATTTTAAAATCTGAATCACGGGAAACGGGCTATGCCATTGCGTTCGTCTCGGAAAAATACGCGAAATAGAGTCCGAGTTTTCGAAAATTGGAGTCCGTACGACCCAGGTAAGGCCCGAAGAAGTTTTCAGAAATTCAAAACAGGTTTAAAAATAAAAATTCAAACATTTCAGAAGTGGCGGGAAAGTTCCCGCCAGACCCAGGGGGTCGACCTGGGGGTCGACTAGGGAGTCGACCTGCCCACCAGGTCGAATGGGGAGTCGACCCTAGGGTCGACCTGGGGGTCGACCTCCCTGGTCGAGCCCAGGTGACCTGGGTGCATCAGCTTGGCTTTTGGGTTGTGTTTTGGTGGCTAGGACGAGATCTGACAACTCTAATCTAATTTAGGGTTAATCTAATGGCCTAAAACACCTAACTACTCTATAAATACACCCTAAGACTACCCTAATTCATACTAAAAATAGAAACAATGCCGTCATGCCTTCAAAATGCAACTTGAAGGAGCCTCCATCAAATTATAGAAGAAGATAGTATCTCAAATCAACCTCTAATCAACTCTAGCAACTTAATCTTCTTCTTAGGAGTGCTAATCAACAAGTTGTGAGTTTTCTATAGCCTTAATGACCAATTGTTGAATTGATTATGATAGGATATAATGAGGTTATTGCTATGAATGTGGATCAATGCAAGTTATGCAAGTTATATGCTATGTGTTAATGATGTTATGCATGTTATGCAAGTTATATGCTATGTGTTAATGATGATATGCATGTTATGCAAGTTATATGCTATGTGTTTGTGATGTTATGCAAGTTATGCAAGTCATATGCTACATGTTCATGATGTTATGCAAGTTATTCAAGTCATATGCTACATGTTCATGATGTTATGCAAGTTATGCAAGTTATATGCTACATGATCATGATGTTATGCAAGTTATGCAAGTGTTAGGCTATGTGTTCATGATGCTAGTCATGCAAATTGCTATGATAAACAATGATCCATTATGACACCATGATTATGCAAGTTTGGTGTATGATTATATGCAAGTTCATATGTATGCAAGTTTGGTGTATGATTATATGCAAGTTCACATATGACATGTTATGCAAGTTTGGTGTATGATTATATGCAAGTGACATGTGCAAGTTTACACCTTAGTATGATATGCATACATATGCAAGTTAACCCCTTTATATGTCATACATACATATGCAAGTTTACCCCTTTGTATGACATAAGAAACTTATGCAAGTTAACCTCTTTATGACATATGTGATTCATGCAAGTTTGGGTTGATTATTTATGCTAGTTGGGTTTGATGCTATATGCATGTTCACACCTTTAAACCCATGTTGATGCTAATGTGTTATGCAAGTTGAACCCATTGTATTTGTGATGAATCTTCCCTTTTATGTCATGTTAGCGAATTACGTGGGGAACGATGGGGTTAATAAACATGTTAATGAAATTGTGTGAAGATGGTATGATTATGCATACCATAAAGTGGATGGACATAATTGAGTCAATTATGTACATCGTTAAAATTGGAATTAATTAGGGAAAATTAATTCGGGGGTGATTAATTAGGTGTAATTAATCGACTAAGACACGAGGTTGGACCCTTTTGTAGCGTAAGACTGCCCAGAACCGACCGACAAATCCAGCGGCTACAAATGATTGGCCCAATGTGAGAGGTCTTAGGCACAAACCAAATACGTGACAAGTGTATAGACACGAGGTTAGACTCGGTTATGGCGTAAGGCAGCCCGAACCCAACCGGCAAATCCAGCTGCCATAAAAGATAGAGAGGTCTTTACAACGGTTACGTTTTTAACCAATTAAGAAACACTTAACCAAATAAGCATGTAGTGGGCATGAGGGGTTAAGTGGGTGCCCTGGGTGGCATGTGGAAATCAAGTAAGTGCCTTGGGTGGCATGAGGAAATCTAGTGGGTTGCCTTGGGTGGCAATAGAAAATACGATTAGAATACTTAACCAAGTGGAAACATGTAATTAAACATGATTAAAGGGTTAAGTGGGATGCACTAGATAAAATGACAAGCTTATGTGGTAGCTTGTGGGGGGCCCATTTCAACCAGTAACCCATATGTATCTTATTGGGCTCGACCCAGGTCGAGGACGGGACACGCGTACTGGGCTTGATTATAAGAGGCCAAAACGGGTTAGCGGTGGCAACACAAGTCCAACGGGTTTCATATGCGTGTGTGGACCCGGGCTGGTAGGTAAGACGTTGTTGCATCGTGTAGGTATAAGCCGTGCACCATTTGTTGTATCGGGTTGCCACTTTGGGGAGTGATACACCCCAGTGTGGGGCCAGCACGGGTATCTACGGTAGGGAGCCGATCGCTTGGGAGTAGTGGGTACACCTAGTGGAGATAGGGGCAGACGACACCTATGTAGTCAGCTAGGGGTACACGAAACTACTGGGTAAATTTTCTAAGTCCTTGGGAGGGATCAACCTTTAAGTAGGAATGACTGGTGTGGTGCAGTTAGTAATTACCCTTGGGTGGGTAGATGCGTCTTTACCATTATCTTAGTTCATCCTATGTCTAGTTGGCTACTTAGTGTAGTCATTTATCCCCAGTCATCCCGTGCCAAGTTTGTATCATACCCTAATTACTTTGATAATTGTGTTGTTAAAGTTATAGGGCTCGCTCAGACTTATGTCTGACCCCGTTGTTTTTATCTTTTCCCCCTCAGGTCCTCAGGTTGGGCCTAGCACTAGTGGGCTTTGATCAGATTTCTTTATCTATCTCTTGGAGCTTGGACCGTGATGTAAAGCCCAGTTCATCTTTTCTTTTATGGCTATTGTTTATGCAGTGGGATTATTTACTTATGTTTTTATCAGGATGGATATTTAGTACTTGACTCTTTATGGTGTTTAACTAAACATGTTTACCTTCTGCTGCTATGAAATGATGTTTTAGATTTTCAAGTATTTATACCTGTCTTGTGTAATTTTTCTATTCTATATTCACTTAAAATGCTCCACCGAAGCTAAGGCATTCCCTTAGTGAGTGACCTTAGCAGGTGTAGGGTGTTACAAAACCCCATTGTAAATACAAACCCATACCCCATATTCTAACTCAAGGCATTCATTTATTTTCGAAAAAAATAGAAACAAAACCATGGTTACTTTAAACCTGAACAACGAAGCCACATGTAAACATATTAGGAAGAAGTAACACTTATTAGTTCAATGTGAGGGAGAGAAGCGATCAGGTCAGTTCGGGGTCGAACATGGTACGGTTCTTGGTTTACCGTGAACATGAATAAGGGGTGTGTGGAATGAAGTGGAGCCACCGGTGATAGGAGGAAGGCGTGCTGAAGGATGGGATAACAGTCAGTAAAGGAAGGGGGAAGCAGTTCGTGGAAATGGAGACATACAGGGTTGGAGCTGTCCTTACTTTGGTGAAATGGAAGGAGCATCGCTTGGTGTGTAAATTTGGCGCTGGAGGTTCACTGATGTCGGTGGTGGTTCGACGAAGTGACGAGGCAGAGCATGAAGTGGTCGGCGATGTCTCATGGTGAGGAGAAGGAACCTGAAGCGTGCAACAGGGAAGTGGTGAAGGCAAATGTGAAGAAGCGGTTAAAATGGGGAAGTTTGGGAAGTACTATAGCAGGTATGATATAAATTAGATGTACAGTAACTCTATTCTACCTAATTTTATTTATATACACCTAATCATTATTAGATGGGCCTTACCGCAACTATGTCTAACCCATGTTTTAACATACCTAGTAATTTTGCCTTACCCATTTGTAATTGTGCGCGGTTAATAATGTCGCCGTGATTATATAATGCATGACGTAGCCTTAAAATGTTATTTGGAACCTTAAAACAACGGTAATTAGTTATTAATAAATAATATTAGTTTAGTTTAATTTTAAAATTGTACATTTTGCAAAATTGGTTAGTAACGTTTTATGTGGCCTTCTAGAAAAAATTCAAATATGCCTAATTCTAGTTAATTAGCTTTAAGTAGTTATTAAGGGAATTATATATTATTAATTAATTAATTATGTTGTTTAAATAAGTGAACAATGTTTAAACAATTATAACATTGTCATACAGTGACAAAATCGAATGAAACAAGTGACAATGGAACCAAGTCGACGAGCGAAAAACGATGGAACTGGTCAAATTAGAGTTAGCAGCTATTGGAGTTTTCTTAATTAAATTAAACGTCGGTTTAATTAAATTAAAACGGACTATTTCAACGATGAACAAAAATCAAGGTGAGTTTACTCACTCAGTTTTATCCTACTTATATTTATAGAAGCCGGATTTAAATATTTATGTGCTATGATTGTTAATTGGTTGATGGATGCTGAATTTATTTATATGTGTTTACCGAATCGATTAAATTAAACGTTGTTTAATTTGATATTAAACAAATCATTATTTTAACGATTATTTCCGAATGAGGTAACGTACCTCATGGTCACGTTTATAATAATACAAATGTGTTAAATTTGTAGGTAAATGTTTGGATTGTTGTTATTGTTGAATATTATATCTTTACTGAAATAAATGACACTGTTGAGGTAACGTATTTGGATGCAGGGAAAACAGGTTAGAGGGATCCAACTAGATTCCTCAAATATATTAATGATTATTTATTATCATTATATGAACTATTCTGATTGGACGATTGATTTAGTTGTTGATCGTTGACTTGAAATTCAACGTTTAATTTGTTTTAACCAATAGGCAGTATTGGTTGAGTAATTGGCAGCGGTTGGCCTATAAATTAATGGTTTTATAAATGTAAATATATCGTTAGATAAATCGATGGTAATGAAGTTATAAAATTTATTTTATAACTGAAGATCGATGTGTAAATCTATTCTTTTGAATAAAAGTTATTAAAAAGGAAACTTATATTTATTAATTATTATTTAAATTTTTGAGTGATTATTAAATTGTTTTATAAATCAAATTCTTACACTAACAAGTATTGTAAGTTTTTAGGAATTAGATTAATGTTTTCAATAAATAATTCAATGGAATTATTTAAATTAAATATATTATTAATTAATTTAAAAGAAGGGCTAATTGGAGTCGATTAACGAGATAATCATGGTTTAAGTTGACGAAGTCAACTTATTTAATTGGAATTGGTTATTTGATTGACTTTTTTAGATTAATCTAATAAAATCAGGTTAATGAATATTTGTTTTAATTTTAATAAGATTTAAGAAGAATTTACTATTGATTTTAGTTAATAAAGAACTTTACTACATTATAGTTATTAACAAGTAAATTATTATTCTAATAATTTGAGGGATTACTGTTTAAATGGAATTCATTTAATTAATTAATCGAAGTTGGTATTGAAACCTGATTGAATTGAGAAAGGAATTCCTGAACGGAATTTATTATAAAACCTAGTTTTATAAAGTAAGTTAATAAAAGGGATTTTAAGCCAATACAATAGCTCAAAATAAGTGTTTACTTGATATTTAAATTAAGTAAGAATGAATCGAGATAAATAGGGTTTAATATTAAACCTGAGAGTTATAAACGATGTTTATAAAAGGAGCATGAGGCTAAGACATTAAGTTTTAAATTAACATTGCTTAACAATGAAATTTGAAATGAGATTTTCAAAGTGGAAAATGGTTAAATGAATTAGAAGTGGAATATAATGGGTTGGTAACGAGTTAAGATAAGCATTGGAACCTAATTAGAGATTGGTTGAGTTGAGTGATTTTCTGAGTATTAATCAGATGTTGATTTTGGTCTTCGGGATTGATACTTAGGGAATTATTCTCTTACCAATTTACGGTTAGAGACTAATGGATGTTGAAGTATAGAAATGCATAAAACGATTGTAACTAATGTTTTGAAATGATGAGTTAATAGGAAAATGTGATATGGCTATAATATATAGTTTTAAGAAAAAAAATTGTTTTGAGAAGACTCTTATATTGAAATAAGAAGTAGATACCATATTTCAAAATATTTAAAAGATTTAGAAGTTTAATTTACCATTCGTTAATTATTTAAAAAGGGCCAAGTGATGCTGAGTACTGAACTAGTAAATCTATTTTTATTTTTTCCATGATTGAATGGTTGTTTATTTGATAGTTAAATAACCGACTATCAAAATCTGCCTATACGATTGTTGATACGGAAAGATTGGGGTCGAATTTATATTCGAAACCCATTCAGACCAACGAATACGTAAACGTTGAATAAATCAGATACTGATCGAGATAGAGCAATGGAAGATCGTGGATCTTCATAAAACGGTAGAATAACTTATCATCTCTAGTTTAGCGGCTAGAGATATATTGTGACTCTGTCACGGTTGAATCAACGGATTTTCAAGGATTGCCCGCTACCAATCCATAGGGTGATTCCTAGGATGTGATAGGAGGATGCCTTCGGTTCATCCAGTTCCTGGATGACTTGTATGGACGAATGTCTGATAGAGTATGTGACACCCCACATCTGTTAATGTCACTCACTAAGAGAATGCTTAAGTTCCGTGAAGCATTATAGGTAAACAATCACAAAATAATTACAAGACAGATATAAATAAAATAGCAGCGGAAATTCAATTTTTTATTTCAAACATAAATCATACTGCGTGGTCCAATATACCATAAGTTACAAAAACTATTACAACAATATAACTTCTGTCTTGTACCATCAAAGTACATAAATATAAAAAAAGCATAACATAATTCCCCAAGAAAAAGAGCTAAGCCATAGTTGAGATAAGAACTTGAGCCATACTTCAAAAGCAGATTCTAGCAAGATGATAATTGAGTTTTGACTAAGCTTGAGAATTCCCTCCCTACGAACCTGGAGGGGCGAACAGAAGAAAGAAGAGGAAACAAAAAGGGTGAAATATAAAGTCTAGTTACTTTTAGCATAAATAAATAAAAGTAGCATGACAGGTATATAAAGTGGATGAGAGGTTAATTCATAAAAGGCAGGTGTGACAAGTTAGACATGATAAGATGTATACGCTTCCCTAATGATTACTCTGCACTATTACTAGTATATCCAGAATGAGATAATCCCTTCCAATATAAGGAGGTAGACTTAGGCAAACGTCCAAATGTACCCTAACCACTACCCTAATCGATCGGCTCCTAATCCGCATAGATACTCTGTGCCGGCCCCACTGTAGGATGTATCACGTCCTAAAGTGGAAACCCCTCGCAGATATGCACAGCCTCATATTTATAAGTGTCACGATCGTCTTATCCCCCTCTGCCCGGCTCATGCACGCACATGGCCCGGTCGGTTTGCGTCGTCCACGCTGTCCTCCACGTTTGGATCTCTTACAATCAGTCCAGTAAGCGTGCCCCTTCTCCGGCCTAGTACGGAGTACATGTTTTGATACCTACTCTGGTTACTGGATGAAACGGATCCCACACAATATGATACAAGCTCCCCCTTGTCTTGTTTCCCCCATTAGGTTTTCTTTGGCTATGTATACGACTAGGTGTCTTTAATTACATAACCCTATCATTTCTACAAGTTATGCTCACCCTAAAAGGTGTCTTTAATTACATAACTTTATTATTTCCACTAGTTATGTATACCATTAGGTGTCTTTAATTACATAACGTTATCGGGTTAAGTTTTGTGGGCCTATATGTGTAAATATTACCCACCCCCTCTAGATTTTCTTAACCTACCCACTGTCCAACCAATTTTACTTAACCCTAACTTTAGTTCATAATTATACAATCTATATGGATAAGATTATGTTAAGTAGTCCAATTCATCATCATGTCCATTTATGGTTTATAATGGGCTAGACCTCTCACATTAGGCCTGCAACTTGTGGATGCTGGATATGCCGGTCGGGTCCGACAGTCTTATTCCTCAAGTTGGGCCTAACCTCGTGTCTTAGCTCGATTCGTATTTGTGCACTTATACCTCTCACATTAGGTTCAACATTAGTGGTTGCTAGATATGCGGTCGGGTCCTGGCAGGCTTACACCACTAATGCAACCTAGCCTCGTGTCATAAGTGCAATTACAATTTCTAACTATAATTTTTAGACATTTCATTCTTATTCAAATTTACCTACGTCATTATAGGTAACTATGCTCCTTTCCCCCTTTTTGAATTATATGCCCAATTCATAAACATTACTTAAATTATGCCAATTCTAAACTTTTTTTCCCCTGTTCCCTAACTAACGCATTCACATATATTTGGCGGCATCTAGGCTAGAAAGTAGCCTAGTCATAAATAGAGGAAAAATGATGGGAATAATGACAATAGTGATCATTCTAACAGTGACATAAACATATATACTGGCATAGACAAGTAATAGGCATAATAAGGTGGACATGAAAACAGATATAGTAAAAAGGGTAAGGATAAAACTAGATCCAATATACATAGGATGAACAGATCCAAATAAGAGTTCATATGTCCAATAATAACAGATCTCAGTTAATCACAACTTGATGATCTAGATCTAAACAAAGGTTCAATTGTCCATATAATGATAATCCCAAATTAACCACAAACTTGACAAAGGTTCAGATCTATAAAGGTGACATGATAAACTAATCACAGGTGAATTAGATCTGTAAAAATAGATCTAGCATAATAAAGTTTGAGATCCAAGAATAACATAGGTTTATGATTCAAGACAGATCCAAATCATAGTACTATCATGTTATACTTTTAGTCATTTAAATCTAAAAGTAACCTAGAACTCACAGTGTTTGACTAAGAGGATAGAACTAGAAAAGAAGCTTGTTGGGTTGTAGATCTACGCTTGAATCTCTAAGTTTGATTTGCTTTAGTTGATAGTTGTAGAAGATAACGTATCCAATTCAGTTCAGACACCGGCAAAGTTTGGCCCCCATGGATTCTCAATGAAGAAAACAGAGAAAATGGACCTCTATATATAGCTGCCAGCCCTCTAAAACGACTGCCACCTCATCCCTAGGGGGGTCGACCCTCCCTTTATGGGGTCGACCCCCCTTAAGGGGTCGACAACCCTGCTTAGAGGTCGACACCCTGGGGTGGGAGTTTTGCCACCAACGTAATTTTTGAAATTTGAAATGAATTTTGATTTTATGGAATATATATATATAATCCTTCTGCGCATATACATACTTCAAACCTTCATAACTTCTTCATACGGTGTCCGTTTTACGCAAACCGAATGTCTATCTTGGCCAGAGTTTCGAGACGGACGCAATGGCATAGTCATTTCCCTTAATTCCAAATATTAAATTAATTATAATTTAATTTATCGTCTTTATTGTTAACAAATTACGGGGTGTTACATTCCCCTACTTAAAGGATTTCGTCCCCGAAATCTCCAAGTTTAGAAGAATGCATATCCTACCATGCATCATCCATCTACTCATCCATCAATCATTGACATCCATTGTCCTTAAAGATTTCTAATGCTTATATGAATATATGTAAAGGTGTGTATATATGACCCTATTCTAATGCAAAGATCAGGCGGTCTACTGATTCAGTTGACCTCCTTAATGCAATGTATGTTAGTGCCATGAATCCAATATGTATGCAAATAATCCTATATAACATGGAAGTTCTATATGTGTGCACACTCACTCGTCCAAATGCAGCATCCATTTGATAATTCATCCATTTTCACCCATTAAAAGAAAAGAAAAATGCACATACATCCATATGCAGTATGACAGTGATTGAGCCGATCTAGTGCCTAATGTGTGTGTATATGCATCCACAGGCAACCATTAGCAAACACTCGCATCCATTTGCATGCATCAAACAAAACATGTCTAAAACATATGTTTACATTCATAAGATTCCGATTTAAAGGTATAGAATACTATTGATAGGACATACTCAAATTATAGAAACAAGTATAGATAAACTTTTAGAAAAGGTGTTAAGAACATACCCTCGAAAAAAAGGGTACGAAGCATGAATCTTGTCTTCGGTCTCCCAAGTTGCATCCTATGGGTTATCTCCCCATTGAACCTTTATTAACATGATTTCTTTATTTCGTAGCTTCTTAACGTCTGATCCAAGAATACGGGTAGGTACTCGTATGATTATCGCGTCCTGCTCTACTTCCATTTCTTCTAATATGCTTGGCTCAACAACTTCTATGGTGTCATGCAAGCACTTTTGTAGATGAGAAACGTGGAAAACATCATGAACAACGGATAAATTTTCTGGAAGCTTTACTCTATAAGCCATTTGGCCAATCTTCTCCGTTATGGGAAATGGACCCATAAACCTAGGTGCCAACTTCCCTGCAGATCCGAAGCGAACCACATTCCTTAGAGGTGATACTTTGATAAAAACTAAGTCTCCCACTTCAAATTCGATGTCAACCCTTCTCTTGTCTGCATAGGATTTCTGCCTATCTTGGGCCGTCTTCATCCGTCGTTGAATAAGGTCAATCTTTTCGGATGTTTCTCTAACCATATCTCGTCCAAGTAATAATCTTTCTGTAGATTCCCACCAACAAGTTGGTGATCTACAGGGTCGTCCGTACAATTCTTTGAAGGGTGCCATGCTGATGCTGGCTTGATAGCTGTTGTTATAGGAAAACTCTACTAAATGAAGATGCTCTTCCCAAGTCCCTCCGAAGTCTAGGATACACAGCCTTAAAATATCTTCAAGAATTCTGTTTATCCTCTCCGTCTGCCCATCGGTCTGAGGAGGATAAGCGGTGCTCAAACACAACTGTGTACATAATGCTTCTTGCGAGCTACTCCAAAATTCACTGGTAAAGATGGGGTCACGATCACTTACGATACTGGAAGGTACTCCATGAAGACGAACTATCTCACGAACATAGATCGCTGTCAACCATGATGTCGTCCTCTTAGTCTTCACCGGAATGAAATGAGCGCTCTTAGTCAATCTGTCCACTACTACCCAAATATTGGTGTTGCCTTTCTTTGATCAAGGCAAACCATCTATGAAGTCCATGGAGACGCTCTCCCACTTCCATTGTGGAACCTCCAAAGGATGAAGTAAACTGTTGTATATAACGGTGTTGTATAAACAATTATAT
The DNA here is from genome assembly GCA_030737875.1 of Allium sativum. NCBI lineage: Eukaryota > Viridiplantae > Streptophyta > Magnoliopsida > Asparagales > Amaryllidaceae > Allium > Allium sativum. Next base: position 777,123,546 of record CM060918.1, on the reverse strand, counting down.
GATTTTTGTTTGATGATAACAACAAAATATATTTCTATTATAAATGTGTTTGTTACTATACTGTTTCATATATACATCACATACAGGAATATAATATTTATATTTAAATAGAATACGACTGTAAAGACATTCAGATATTTACACCGAATTTTGTTTAAATATAATATTTTATTTGTCAAACAGTACAGTTTTACAACTCCACTATCTGTACACTTCACTAATATTTCACATTTCATATACATTCACAGAAGATTGTACTTGTAAATAAACTGAATACGATAGACAAGTTTGTTTGACAACAATAAAATAATATTTTATTTCAAACAAATTTGTTTACTACAAATATCAGTACAATTCTCTCTACAACAATCATATAGTCACTCTGTCTATACAAATCAGTTATACAATTAACATTTCATATAAAGGCACACACTGACACTCTGTTCTTGTCTTCGGTCTTCACAACATCTTCACTGTCAGTCCAGTCATCATCTTCATACCTTTCATATACAGAAACACACACACAGTATATGGAACAGAAATAATTTTCAAAATACATGTGAATATAAATTATATTTTTAAAATTTTTATTTGCCTCAGATTTCTGGTGTGTTTCTCATCGTTTTTCATGAATTGATCTGATCTGTGTTTAGTCAGTTTGTATATGTATAGTACAAGGACATGAAATCTTTTCTGATGGTTGCATATGCACACGTGTATATTTACACATGTGCACTGCCTCGCCAATTAGAATATAGCAGCGAGCAGCTGTGGAGCAGCCACATGGACCAAGCTCGACACAGTGCAATATCAAGAACAAACACAATGGTGTATGGCAACATATTATAATGGTCGAGCTCATAGCAAATGGTGCAACAAGTACACATGTATGCAAACATAGTCGAGTCAAACAAGTATTCAAGCATGACAAAACAACAATGTATATGTGCTGTTTACAAATAAACAATGGGTGAAGACAAGGATGGGATCACATGCTCGGACAACAACTCAATTATGTCAACATGGTGTGGCAAGAAATATGCATGCACGACTCAGAGCATCTCAATGACACACAAAGCTCAAATCAGTTTAAGTGTGTAAATGGTGAAGCAACAACATAAGTCAGAATGAACATGAGTGAGCAATCACTCTCAAATCAGCAAGGAGACAAGCATGAGTTCATCTCAACAATGTGGCAAGTCTTCATAGTGAACAAGTACATGGTGATACAAGCATGTAACAGATGGCACAAGAGGTGATAAGAGCAGTTCAGAATGATGATCATGCCAACATGATGTACTCAGCAATATACACGTACATCAAGTAACCAAGCACATATGCATGCAATAGATTTTTCATATGAACAAGTGCATAGGTCATGTTCAATACATGCAGCATCAGTTGCCAAGTTATACATGAAGGCAGTGTGACATATATTCATGCACAACAAGGCAAGACTACATGGAGCAACATTTACATCAATATGACCAGTCACAACCTCAAGTGAAAACAGCACTGTGGTTCAAGTGTTCATGAGTACAGAATGTGCATGGTACAAATGTGAGACAGTATAGTTCATTTGGTCTCAAGCACATATAAAATGAGATAGGCAGGTTCATGTGCATACAAGACAGAGTCAATAACATGATGATTCAGCATATGCACATACAAATGAACTGAAGCAAGGCATACAGCATAATCGGTTCAGGACATAAGCACAAACAGGAAAGTTTTTTTTGGAAAGTTATTTTTTGGCATGAAATAAGTGTACAATTTCAATATCTCCAGAGTATATATTTTTGGCAAACAAATACCTGATTTGAACTCACTAATATATGGCAAGAGTATTCTCAGAATGTTTCCACAAATTGGCCAGGATTTGTTTAAGTCAAATGACAAGAATTCTCAATCTTTCTGGAAAAATTACACGAGGCAAGTTTTGGTCAAAAACCATTGAAATCTCTTTCCAAATATATTATGAAATCATTTTCGTAATTATCTGGAACAAAAAAAATGGCAAGAAGATTTATTCATTCAAGAAATTCAAACCATGACACACGCAATAAAGAAAGCAAGCTTAATCAAGGCAATATTTTTTTCATCCCAAAAATACAAAGTAAAACAAGGGAAGATTCATTCAGAAGTTCATGTTTTTCAATCGAGGCAATTACTTATTCCCTGAATTCCCATATTCATTAAAGCCGAATTTATCAAGGCCATTCCAAAAAGGGAAACACGCATTCAAACCAGACCAAGTCTTTATCGAGAAATCAGAAACTAGGGTTTTAAAATTACCCTATAAAATCACACCCATTACATCATCGGCAAGTGATGGAAATCAAAAATTCAGAGCAACAAAAATCATAGAGCATACAGAGATATCAATTTAAAATCACTCACATTCGATTCCGATCGGAAGTCAAGCTCAAACAGATCAACGTTCAAGCAACTCGAGTTCAAGCTTCAGAGAGCCATCTATCATCATTCGAAGTCGATTTGATTTGGGGAAATTCAAAAAAACCCTAGTTTACATTCATCGACGCCACCATGAAATTTCTCCAAAGAAAAATTAAAGTGGACGGGACAAAATGAAAGGTGGTGGAACCAAGTCAAAATAGACCAGCCTACTTGAAGATTAAAGGGGATGACCCATATTCTTATTTTCTAGGGTTATATAAACTAGGGCTTGCTTTATATTTATTGTATATTGTTTTTAATTTTGTTTTTCTTTTTGTATTGTTTTTTAATTTGTGTTGCAAAACAATTCTATACAGTTCTAGAGTTTGTTAAATCTAGGTTACTGGTTATGGGGTCGTAATCAGGGAAAATTTGATCGAGGGGATATCGGTTAGTCTAGGGTTTTGAGTGAATGGTTAGTTCAGGAGCAGGGAGTGCGAGTTTACATGGTCTTGTAAGCGGGATCTGTTTTATCACCTAGTAGAAACCTTAGGAATGCAGCAGCAGGCAGGATTTTGCCGAAGCTGGGTATATCTTGTGTCATTTACTTTCTACATTTTTGTTTCTACTATATTCTGTGATCTGCTTATTATTATATATCCCGTTAGTTTTTTTAATTCAGATAAAAACTGCGATAAACCCTATGCGCCCCCCCTCTATGGTTAATCTAGATCCAACAAGTGGTATTAGAGCCTGGTAATTTCATTAACCCTAGAATCATGGATCCCAGTTGTCAGCCGATAGAGAGTCAGTCCAGTTCATTTCCAACTATTTTCGATGGAACAGATTTTTCAAATTGGAAATCCAAAATGGAATTTTATTTAAAATCTGTTAATATTAAATGTTGGGATGTTGTTATTAATGGGTTTAATAGTGTAGATATTACTTTCAATGCTCGTGCTATGAAAATTATATTTGATTATCTTAGTACTGAACAGTTTAATCTTATCTGTCATTATTTATCTGCATAGGAAATCTGGGATACTCTCAATACAAAGTATGGAAGATCTGACAACCGCAGCTCAAAACCCGATAAGGTCAACTCAGATTCAGAGTTCTGCTTAACGAGATTTACAAATGAAAATTCAGATGGATCAGTTGATGGAGATTCAACAAACGATGAGACGAGAAATTTCTCATATGAAGATTTAGTTTATATGTGTGCTGATCTAACTAAGTCTGTTGATAAACTCCAATCTAAAAAAAAAAAAATCTAAAATCTAAGAATCTTGAGTTGACCAGCAAAATTAATGATTTGGAATCACAACTTGAATATTTTAAAAATTCTTCAAATTCGGACTGCAAAAATTGTTTGAAATTAGAAACCAATCTTGTTCATCTTAATAAAAGTATTCAAAAGTTTGAAAATGAAATTTTGATCTTAAAAGAGAACAAGATTGAGTTATCAAGTTCGAATAATTTTCTGCAAAAGGAATTTGAAATTTTCAAGACTGCTATAAATTCCAAACTTGAAATTGCTGAAAATGAAAATTTGGTGAAAAGTGACTTGATATTGAAAGAACTTGAAAATGAGATTGAAAAATCCAAGAATTTTAAGTCTGAAAAACAAAAACGATTTGAATTTGAAATCTCGGAATCTCAAGCTAGAATTAAATTTCTTAAAGATGAAAATTTGGTTTTGAAAACTGATTTTGAAAAGAATAAGATCACTAAAAACCGTTGTTCAGATTTAATGAAAGAGAATGGTGATCTTAAGTTTAAAATTCAACAACTTGAAGCAACTTTGGTTAAATTTTCTAACGGTGAAAAATCTCTGAATATGTTGTTGAAAAATCAATTTTCATCTGGGGATAAAAGTTGACTCGGCTTTGGAAAAAATAATGTTTTTGAAAATCGAAACTCAAATGATTTTAAAAATCATTCAAACTGCTTCGGAAAGAATCGATATGAGAATTCAAACTCTGAGAATCGCAAAGGATTTTTGAATCATAAACGTGATGTGAATTTGTTTTATCATAATCCATTTGAACAATTTTGGATCCCAAAAAGAAATAAAACAAACTTCATTAAATTCAAACAGATCTGGGTTCCAAAAGGTACAAAGATAGATTCTAATGGATTGTTATACAAACAGATTTGGGTACCAAAAGATGTGAACAAAGCTGTGAGTGGTTTGATTAATTTTGTTAGACCACTCGATTCTTTAAACTGTTAGGTACCGAAGGTGGCTGAGGAACTGTTGTGCTGAAAGGAAATTTGAAATTAAGCTGGTCTATAATTCTGTATCATTTACAGTTCCTTTAGCCAAGATCTGATGAGTTAGAGATTCTGATTTACATTGGATTTTGGTATGATCTCTAAACTCACCTTTGTAAATATTATCTGTTTTATTTTTTCCCCTTCTGTCCCTTCTGTTTATTTTTACTTTTTTTCTTTTGTTTTATCTGTCGTTGTCGTATCTTTGTAACTTCTTAGGCTTCCTTAACTTCCAATTGCAGAATTCATATTTTTCTGGAAATTCGCTTCATTTGTATAAAACTCTAATATTCTTAATCATTTCCAGATCTTGAATTTATTTTTGTAAATATCTGCAATTGATTTGAAGTTTATTTTTTGTGTTCTGAATTCATAACAGTGTTTATGTATCTTTGTCATATCTTGAACACTGTTGATTTGAATTCTAAATTTTTGAAGATCTGAAAAACAATTGAAATTTCACACACCTCTGCTGTTTTGAGTTTCTTCTAATTCATTTTAGAAAGGCTTGAAATATTATACTCATTACAGCACACTGCTACTTCTCAGTTGTGATAATTTCATTGATTTTCAGATTGACTTGGAAATTTTAAACTGTCTTGAATTATAGTGATACATCTAGAAATTCATCTTATATTCATGATCATTTTATGGTTGAAAACTATTTGTTTGAAATCATCTGAAATACTTGATATTTTGAATATCACACACCTCTTAAATTTGAAATTATCAATCTTGTGTGACTGATTTATTATATCTCAAAACTTGACATTAGATTTCAAATAAATTATTGTTTAATTTTCTTGATCATGAATATCTCTCAAGTCTGATGTAAATGATCTGAAATTACTCTTGTGCTTGTCAGAAATTCTAGTGAAAAATTCTTTGAAAATCCGGTCTTAAATCTCTTTGATATTTCATGATTACTTGATTTGAAATCTGTTTGTTTAAAATCATTTGAAATTATTGATTTATTGAATCACACACATATCTTGGATCTGAAATTTATAATCTGGTGTGACTGATTCATTGAATCCTGTTTTTTTAATTTTCCTCAAATGATTTAAAATAAACTAATATTAGATCATGGAATATATTTTGTGACCATCAGTAACATTTTCTGACAAGTCTGCTATGCTATTGGTTTCTATGCTGCTCTGATACTGCTTTTGAAAATGATCTTAGATAACTACTTGTTTTGATTAAAATTGACTGCTGCTGAAATTATTTTGCTTGTCTTGTCTGCTTGGACCTTATGATTGAATTTCTGTTTGTCTGTGATATCCTGGTTTGTCTCCGGTGTCTTGTTACAATACTCACTAATAGAGACACCAAGTGGTATCAGAAGTGCCTTATATTTGTCTCACTCATCTGTACTTAGATTCTAATCTTCACCTTGTATAGATCCACACACTCTTTTTGCCTTGTACAAATTTAACCCTCTTGGCATGTATAGATCTTCATATCCCTCTTGTAATTGATTTTCAATTTTAAAATTATTTATTGATTATTCATTCAGAAATTGAAATCAATATCCAAATTGAACTGTATTTATAATTCATCAAAATTATTACCAGATTTTGAAATTGCGATGAATCATGACTGCAGTATATTTCACAACAAGAGGAGATTTTATTTAGATTTTCATGATGGTTGAATAATTATTATAATATCTTTGAATTGGCGATTATTTCACGACCATCTTCTTTATCTATCATCATTCTGCCATCCATGATAATTTTATATTAATGTGGAGAGTTAATTTTTTTAAAAATCTTTTTGAACAAACAGTGAAAATATTTGTGATAGAAATTGGACTATGTTATTATTCAGAATGGGTGATAACTGAAAATTTTTCAGTGATTCCGGTACAGTCGAGCATATTTCATAATATAATTAATTTAGAAATTTATTTCACAAACCATTTCTGTACTTACCGCATTTCTATCATCCATTTTTGGTTTTACATACAGAGGAGTTTTTAATTTTGAAACTGAAAATAATAAAAATATAATATTCTTAAGTATATCTCTAACATCATTTAAAAATCCAAGCTCTGGTTATGCATGGTTATGAGATTACTTATATAAGCTGCAACTGATCTCATTTAAAAATCCAAGCTCTGGTTATTCGTGGTCAATGTGCTCTTAAATAAAAAATAAAAGAAAAAGAAAAGAAAATTAAATAAATAAATTTTTATATGAAATCCTCCTTGGTGTATAAAAACCTGTCTACCAAACCATCTTTCTAATTTGTGAAATGTGTTAACATCTTATGACTTATTATGATTTGTTGATTGATAGCTACTGAGATTTGAGATTATTCGATTTTGTCGCTTAAATTGAATTAATAATTACAGTCAAAATCCATCACTGTTTTTGTGCTCAATTTTATAATATTATTTTCGAAATAATTGGAAATCATTTGTTTTAAAACTCTCTCCATTATATATAAAATTCATTGTAAATCCGTCATTCTCTACAATGTGAAATATGCCACCAGTTCCTAGTTTATTATGATTTTTGTTTGACAGATTGAGATTTATGATGATCGTTTTTCCTCTTATGCTGAAATTATATTTTTATTCATTTTTCATCTAAATTTTAAATTCTGTATAATAACAAAAGGAGGAGAATGGGTTGAGATTTTGATTTATGAGTGAATATTTTATTTTTAATTTAGAAATTCTATTCAAATTTATTATTTTCACTCATTCACAGTTATAGGGGGAGCTTTCAAATAGGGGGAGTTCGGTTCTTCACTGTCAAATACATTTACTGTATTCAAAATCTAAATATTTGTTTGTCATCATCAAAAGGGGGAGATTGTTGTATATAACGGTGTTGTACACACAATTATATGATTTTTGTTTGATGATAACAACCAAATATATTTCTATTATAAATGTGTTTGTTACTGTAATGTTTCATATATAAATCACATACAGGAATTTAATATTTATATTTAAATAAATACGACTGTACAGACATTCAGATATTTACACAGTATTTTGTTTAAATACAATATTTTATTTGTCAAACAGTACAGTTTTACAACTCCACTATTTGTACACTTCACTAATATTTCACATTTCATATACATTCATTGAAGATTGTACTTGTAAACAAACTGAATACGATAGACAAGTTTGTGTGACAACAATAAAATAATATTTTATTTCAAACAAATTTGTTTACTACAAATATTATTACAATTCTCTCTACAACAATCATATAGTCACTCTGTCTATACAAATCAGTTATACAATTGACATTCCATATACAGACACACACCGACACTCTGTTATTGTCTTCGGTCTTCACAGCATCTTCACTTTCAGTCCAGTCATCATCTTCATACCTATCATATACAGAAACACACACACAGTATATGGAACATAAATAATTTTCAAAATACATGTGAATATAAATTTTATTTTTAAAATTTTTATTTGCCTCAGATTTCTGGTGTGTTTCTCATTATTTTTCGTGACTTGATCTGATCTGTGTCTAGTCAGTTTGTATATGTATAGTACAGGGACAAGAAATCTTGTCTGATGGCTGCATATGCACACGTGTATATTTACACATGTGCGCTGCCTCGCCAATCAGAATATAGCAACGAGCAGCAGTGGAGCAACCACATGGACCAAGCTCGACAAAGTGCCATATCAAGAACAAACACAATGGTGCGTGGCAACATATTATAATGGTCGAGCTCACAGCAAATGGTGCAACAAGTACACATGTATGCAAACATAGTCGAGTCAAACAAGTATTCAAGCATGACAATACAACATTTTATAGGTGCTGTTTACAAATAAACAATGGGTGAAGACAAGGATGGGATCACATGCTCGGACAACAACTCAATTATGTCAACATGGTGTGGCAAGAAATATGCATGCATGACTCAGAGCATCTCAGTGAAACATAAAGCTCAAATTAGTTTAAGTGTGTAAATGGTGAAGCAACAACATAAGTCAGAATGAACTTGAGTGAGCAATCACTCTCAAATCAGCAAAGAGACAAGCATGAGTTCATCTCAACAATGTGGCAAGTCTTCATAGTGAACAAGTACATGGTGATACAAGCATGTAACAGATGGCACAAGAGGTGATAAGAGCAGTTCAGAATGATGATCATGCCAACATGATGTACTCAGCAATACACACGTACATCAAGTAACCAAGCACATATGCATGCGATAGGTTTTTCATATGAACAAGTGCATAGGTCATGTTCAATACAGGCAGCATCAATTGCCAAGTTATACATGAAGGCAGTGTGACATATATTCATGCACAACATGGCAAGACTACATGGAGCAACATTTACATCAATATGACCAGTCACAACCTCAAGTGAAAACAACTATGTGGTTCAAGTGTTCATGAGTACAGAATGTGCATGGTACAAATGTGAGACAGTATAGTTCATTTGGTCTCAAGCACATATAAAATGAGATAGGCAGGTTCATGTGCATACAAGACAGAGTCAAGAACATGATGATTCAGCATATGCACATGCAAATGAACTGAAGCAAGGCATACAACATAATCGGTTCAGGACATAAGCACAAACAGGAAAGTTTTTTTTGGAAAGTTATTTTTTGGCATGAAATAAGTGTACAATTTCAATATCTCCAGAAAATACATTTTTGGCAAACAAATATCCTGATTTGAACTCACTAATATATGGCAAGAGTATTCTCAGAATGTTTCCACAAATTGGCCAGGATTTGTTTAAGTCAAATGGCAAGAAATCTCAATCTTTCTGAAAAAATTACATGAGGCAAGTTTTGGTCAAAAACCATTGAAATCTCTTTCCAAATATATTATGAAATCATTTTCGTAATTATCTGGAACAAAAAAAATGGCAAGAAGATTTATTCTTTCAAGAAATTCAAACCATGACACACGCAATGAGGAAAGCAAGCTTAATTAAGGCAATAATTTTTTCACCCTAAAAATACAAAGTAAAACAAGGGAAGATTCATTCACAAGTTCATGTTTTTCAATCGAGGCAATTACTTATTTCCTGAATTCCCATATTCATTAAAGCCGAATTTATCAAGGCCATTTCAAAAAGGGAAACACGCATTCAGACCAGACCAAGTCTTTATCGTGAAATTAGAAACTAGGGTTTTAAAATTACCCTATAAAATCACACCCATTACGTCATCGGCAAGTGATGGAAATCGAAAATTCAGAGCAACAAAAATCATAGAGCATACAGAGATATAAATCACTCACATTCGATTCCGATCAAAAGTCAAGCTCAAACATATCGACGTTCAAGCAACTCGAGTTCAAGCATAAGAGAACAATCTATCATCGTTCGAAGTCGATTTGATTTGGGGGAATTCAGAAAAACCCTATTTTACATTCATCGACGCCGCCATAAAATTTCTCTAGAGAAAAATCAAAGTGGACGGGACGAAATGAAAGGTGGTGGAACCAAGTCAAAATAGACCGGCGTACTTGAAGATTAAAGGGGATGACCCATATTCTTATTTTCTAGGGTTATATAAACTAGGGCTTGCTTTATTTTTTATTGTATATGGTTTTTAATTTTTTTCTTTTTGTATTATTTTTTAATTTGTGTTGCAAAACAATTCTGAATAGTTCTAGAGTCTGTAAAATCTAGGTTACTGGTTACGGGGTCGTAATTTGGGAAAATATTATCGAGTGGATATCAGTCAGTCTAGGGTTTTGAGCGTAGGGTTAGTTCAGGAGCAGGGAGTGCGAGTTTACATGGTCTTGTAAGCAGGATCTTTTCTATCACCTAGTGGAAACCTTAGGAATGCAACAGTAGGCAGGATTTTGCCGAAGCTGGGTATATCTTGTGTCATTTACTTTCTGCATTTCTGTTTTTGCTATATTCTGTGATCTTCTTATTATTATATATCCTGTTAGTTTTTTTAATTCAGCTAAAAAGTGTGATAAACCTATTCACCCCTCTCTAGGGTTAATCTAGATCCAACATAAACCACCGAGATTCTTTTGCTCAACTTTAACTTGCTGGCAAACTAAACATCGAGAAACAAATTCGGCCACGTCTTTCTTCATCCCAGCCCAAAAGATAACCCTCTTCTTGTCTCTGTACATCTTATCACCGCCTGGATGAATGGTCATCTTAGAATGGTGGGCTTCTTCTAGGACTGCCTTTATCAAGCTTCCCATTTGAAGGGCACATAGCCTTCCGTCTCGTCGCAACCACCCCTTTTCATCTATGGTATATCTACTGAGGTGACTAGAAGTCTCCCCTTTTCTGAGCTTATCCATGATGTCTAAAATTTGTGGGTCACCTTGCTGCGAAGCTCCTATCTGGTCCATAAGAGTTGGTCGTATTTCTAACGATGCAAACAAATCAGGCAAAATCTCGATGGAGGGTCTGAAGTCAAAGGTTGATATGAACTCCTAGCTCTTCCTCTCCATAAATAGAGGACTCAAGGCCATCCTTTACCTACTTAGTGCGTCAACCACCACATTACCCTTGCCAGGGGTATAAGCGATTTCAAAATCGTAAGAAGCTAAGAATTCCATCCACCTTTGTTGCCTTAAATTAAGATCCTTCTGTGAGAACAGATATTGAGAGATTTTATGATCGGTGTATAACTCGAACTTCTCTCCAAGTAAATAATGACGCCACATATTTAACGCGAATACTATTGCACCTAGCTATAGATCATGGGTAAAGTAGTTCTTCTCATGAACTCTCAACTGTCTACCCCCGTAACACACTACCTTTCCTTCTTGCATCAGAACCGCACCAAGCCCTGTATCACATGCATCGGTGTAAACCGTAAACACTTTGTTCCCATCGGGCAGAGCCAAGACTGGGGCTGTTGTAAGAGCCCTCTTCAGATGTTGGAAAGCAACATTACAATCTATATCCCATGAAAATGCCAAGTTCTTCTTCGTCAGCCTAGTGAGAGGGGCTGATATCTTCGCGAAGTCCTTAATGAACTTCCTATAATAACCTGCCAATCCAAGAAAGCTTCTCACATCTGTTGCATTTTAGAAATATGCCAATCTTGCACTGCAACTACTTTCGCGGGATCCACAGCTATCCCTTCTTTGGAGACTACATGCCCTAAGAATCTTACCTCCTTTCTCCAAAAATGGCATTTGGAGAACTTTGCCTTAAGCTGATGGTCACGAAGAGTTTTCAAAACTTCTCTCAAATGCGGGGCATGCTCCTCTTCGCTCTTGGAGAAGATCAAAATATCATCAACAAAGACTTCGAAAAACTTATTCAGGAATTCCTGGAACACCCTACTCATTAGATCGACAAAATAGGCGGGTGCATTTGTCAGCCCAAAAGGCATTACTAGCCATTCAAAGAAACCATCCAGAGTCCTAAAAGCAGTCATGTCTATACTGTCCTCATCCATCCTCAACTGATGAAACCCCATGGCCAGGTCCAACTGAGAGAATACCAAGGCACCGACAAGTTGGTTAAACAAGTCGTTATCCTCGGAAGTGGGTGCCTATTTTTCTTTGTGAGTTTGTTCAATTCTCTATAGTCTACGCACAAACGAAGCGATCCATCCGTCTTAGTTGCGAATACTACTGGAGAACCCCATTCAGATATGCTTCGTCTGATAAACCCTTTTTCAAGCAGCTCCCCTACTTGCTTACTCAACTCCTTCCTTTCGCTCGGAGCCATATGTCGCACTAGTAATGCAACTGGCTTTGCATTGTCCACCAGATATATGCGAGAATCGATCTCGCGCCTCGGAGGTAAGCCCCTGACCTCCTCAAAAATATCAGAATAATCTCGGACTATCGGAACATATTGCAAGTCATCTATAGATTCATCAAGAGACTCTAGGAAGCTAAGCATAACAAAACCTTAGGGGTCGTAATAAATCTCGAGGGTCCTCCCATGACAAGTCAGAAGCCTAACGACACTCTTCTCACAATCCAGAATGGCACCATACGTGGTAAGCCAATCCATTCCTAGAATCAACCCATAACCCATAAAGCCAAGCACATACGCATCGCCATTCAAACTCGACACCTAACACAGATATTTTCAAACCTCGTCAAATCATAGATAAATGAGCTGAACCACCAATGGGGTTTGAAACAACTACGGGATCCACTACCATACTAGTAATTAAGTGCAGAGATTCAACCACAGAATTAGATATAAATGAATGTGAATCGCCAGAATCAAAAAGTGTTCCAATAGGATGGATTGAAAGAGAAATTATACCTTCCACAGAAAATTTTCTACCTCTATCAGGAGCACTGATCGCAAGAGCATGCGCCTGCCCTCCAGAAGTTCCTGCCCTTTGCCCTTGTCCTTGTGTTCCCTGTTTCTTCGGGCACTCCCTAGCAAAGTGTTCGACTTCTCCAAAATTAAAGCAAGTGTTCTTCCTTCTTTTACAGTCTTTGATCAAGTGACCTTATTTCCCACAACCGTGACACTTCCTTTTCTCCTTACTCTTGTCATTCTTTCTTCTTTTCTTCTGTTGCTGCTGCTGTTGTCCTTTCTTGGGCCATATCTTCTTATTTTGCGTTGTTTCTTTAGCTATAACCTCCTTCTTTTCCCCTTTCCGTTCCTCATACATCAAGGCCATATCAACAAGTCTTTCAAAGGTGGCTCCCATTGGAATATGGGACATGGCTAACCCATGAAGGTTTTCATTTAACCCTTTAGCAAACCGCAAGCCTTCTTATTTGGCGTGCCTACCCGTTCCAGTCCAAATCTTGCCAGCTGGTTAAATTTGTTCACATACTCTTTCACCGTCAAGTTCCCTTGTTTGATTGCTAAGAACCTCTCCATCTTCATGCTCTTCTCAGCTTGGGAAAGGAACTTCATCTCAAACCTCTGTCTAAAGTCATCCCAAGTTTCCACCGGACGACGTTCCACCAAAATGAAGCTTCATCCTTCAGTAGCCAAGCAGCTAACTGAATTTTTCTTCAGTCCTCTACTTCAAATATTACGAACAAGTCCTCAGTCTCCTTGAGCCAATTCCGCGCTTCTACGAATGTCTCGTTCCCATGGAATGGCTTCCCTCCCATAGCATGGATGTCTTTGCAGATAATAGCAAAATAATCTACTCTTGGAGGGGGAGGAGGAGGAATGACTGGTGCAGCCGGGGGAGGAAAGTTTCCTTGGCCTTCAGCAGGTGCCATAGCCTCTAAATACCTGTGGAACCATCCGGGTATAGTGACTCCCTCCGGGATATTAGGAATGTTAGGTTCCCAGACATGCTGAAAAGAAAAGGAAAGAGATTTAGACAAAGGACCGAATGATACTACATATGGCTTTGGGGAAATATGCTTTTCAAAACAGACTTTTCTTTCTGAAAATGCTTTCTTTTAAAACCCTTTTGAAAATAGTTTCCAAAAACTTTTATCTAATCTGGTAACCTTCAGCTCTACCAAGTGTGACACCCCACGTCCGTTAATGCCGCTCACTAAGGGAATGCATTAAGTTCCGTGAAGCGTTATAGGTAAACAGTCACAAAATAGTTACAAGACATATACAAATAAAATAACGTCTGTCTTGTACCATAACAACATATTGCGTGGTCCAAAATACCATAAGTCACAAAAACTATAAAAAAATATAACTTCTGTCTTGTACCATCAAAGTACATAAATATAAAAAAAGCATAACATAATTCCCCAAGATAAAGAGCTAAGCCATAGTAGAGATAAGAACTTGAGCCATACTTCGAAAGCAGCTTCTAGCAAGATGATAACTGAGTCTTGACTAAGCCTGAGAATTCCCTCCCTGCGAACTTGGGAGGGGGGAGGGGGAAACGGAAGAAAGAAGAGGAAACGAAAAGGGTCAGACATAAAGTCTTGCGAGTCTAGTTACTTTTAGCAAGTAAATAAATAAAAGTAGCATGACAGGCATATAAAGTGGATGAGAGATTAATTCATAAAAGGCAGGTGTGACAAGGTAGACATGATAAGGTGTATATGCTGCCCTAATGATTACTTTGCACTATTACAAGTATATCCAGATTGAGGTTGACTTATGCATACGTCCAAATGTACCATGACCAATACCCTAATCGATCGGCTCCCTAATCCATGTAGATACTCTGTGCCGGCCCCACCATAGGATGTATCACGTCCTAAAGTGGAAACCCCTCGCTGATATGCATAGCCCTATATTTACAAGTGTCATGGTCGTCTTATCCCCCTCTGCCCGGCTCATGCACGCGCTTGGTCAGGTCGGTTTGCGCCGCCTACACCGTCCTCCACGTTTGGATCTCTTACAATCTATCTAGTAAGCGTGTCCCTTCTCCAACCTAGTACGGAGCTCATATTTTGGTACCTACTCCGGGTTACTGGATGAAACGAATCCCACACAATATGATACAAGCTCCCCCATTGTCTTGTATCCCCCACTAGGTTTTCTTTGGCTATGTATACACTAGGTGTCTTTAATTACATAACCCTATCATTTCTACAAATTATGCTTACCCTAAATGGTGTCTTTAATTACACAACTTTATTATTTCCACTGGTTATGTATATCGCTAGGTGTATTTAATTACATAACCTTATCGGGTTAAGTTTTGTGGGCCTATATGTGTAAATATTACCCACGCCCTCCATATTTGCTTAACCTACCCACTGTCCAACCAATTTTACTTAACCCTAACTTTAGTTCATAATCATACTATGGATTAGATTAGGTTAAGTAGTCCAATTCGTTATCATGTCCATTTATGGTTTATAAACGGCTAGACCTCTCACATTAGGCCTGCAACTTGTGGATGCTGGATATGCCTATCGGGTCCGCGCAGTCTTATTCCACAAGTTGGGCCTAACCTCATGTCTTAGCCCGATTCATATTTATGCACTTAGACCTCTCACATTAGGTTCAACATTAGTAGTTGCTAGATATGTTGGTCGGGTCCGGCCAGACTTACACCACTAATGCAACCTAACTGCGTGTCATAAGTGTAATAACAATTTCTAACTATGATTATTAGACATTTCATTCTTATTCAAATTTACCTACGTCATTATAGGTAACTATGCCTCTTTTTCCACTTTTTGAATTATATGTCCAATTCATAAACATTACTTAAATTACGCCAATTCTAACCTTTTTCACTCGTTCCCTAACTAACACATTCACATATATTTGGTGGCATTTAGGCTAGAAAGTAGCCTAGTCATAAATAGAGGAAAAATGATGGGAATAATGACAATAGTGATCATTCTAACAGTGACATAAACATATATACTGGCATAGACAAGTAATAGGCATAATAAGGTGGACATGAAAACAGATATAGTAAAAAGTGTAATGATAAAACTAGATCCAATATACATAGGATGAACAGATCCAAATAAGAGTTCATATGTCCAATAATAACAGATCTCAGTTAATCACAACTTGATGATCTAGATCTAAACAAAGGTTCTATTGTCCATATAATGATAATCCTAAATTAACCACAAACTTGACAAAGGTTCAGATCTATAAAGGTGACATGATAAACTAATCACAAGTGAATTAAATCTGTAAAAATAGATCCAGCATAATAAAGTTTGAGATCCAAGAATAATATAGGTTTATGATTCAAGGCAGATCCAAATCACAGTACTGTCACGTTATACTTTTTGTCATTTAAATCTAAAAGTAACCTAGAACTCACAGTGTTTGACTAAGAATATAGAACTAGAAAAGAAGCTTGTTGGGTTGTAGATCAACGCTTGAATCTCTAAGTTTGATTTTCTTTAGTTGATAGTTGTAGAAGATAACGTATCCAATTCAGTTCAGACATCGGTAGAGTTTGGCCCTTATGGATTCTCAATGAAAAAAACAGAGAAAAGGGACCTCTATATATAGCTACCAGCCCTCTAAAATGACTACCACCTCAGCCCTAGGGGGGTCGACCCTCCCTTTATGGGGTTGATCCTCCCTAAAGGGGTCGACCCCCTTAAGGGGTTGACACCCCTGGGGCGGGAGTTTTGCCACCAACGTAATTTTTGAAATTTGAATTGAATTTTGATTTTCTGGACTCTCTCTTGGCCAGAATTTCAAGACGGATGCAATGACGTTGTCCGTTTCTCTTAATTACATATACTAAATTAATTATTATTTATCCTCTTTATTGTTAACACATTACGGTGTGTTACAGAGTATTTCCAAAGAATCACATATGTTGATTTTTACAAATGTTTTTCAATTGGTAGCGGAGAATGGAACTTCTCTTAGCTTAATGATTAGAGTATTTTTGTGGATGTTAATTAGTGTTTTGACAGATCAGATGATGTGGCATTATAAGTAAATGGTGGTGTGCTATCTTGGAATGGGAATTCAAACCTCAAGCCTCACAACTGGGAAATGACAAAAATCGGGCAGGCAACATGGCTAAGTGGGTCGCTCCCAAGTAGGGTTTATAATTACCTATCTATAGAAATTTAATTTCCTTATTTATTCTATTTGATTTTGTCCCTTTTTGGGAATCGATTGCTGATCCCAACCGTTGGTGATATACATTCGATAAACTCAAGCAAAATGAGTGTTCGGTCATGTGTGGACGGGTTGCAAGATGTTCTTATTGAACCCAGTGTATTCCCCTCTAGAGATAACTATCGATAGGTGGTTCCATACCTTGTCAGAGTCTGAATCTAGTCTCCAATAAGCGCCCGCGGTTTTGATCGTATACTATATATGTGGAGCGTGAGATGCAAGCATTCCGCTAGATTTCTAATTATTTGTATTTAGACACTATAATAATATCAAAAGATATATATATATATATATATATATGATTCAAAATGTTTTGGGTTATCATAAGGTAAAAACCATCCGTATTTATGTGTGGATTTGGTCTTACGATTATCCTTTCTTTCGTATAGGAACTTTAACTTAAAAATAAAGTTGGATGTTGCTTGTAAACTTAGTGGGTTTCTCACTCTGGTTGTCCAGACTGATCCGGCGTTTGTAATGCTTAGGTTAGATCGGGTTTTACAGGTTCAGGTTATTAGATACTACGAAGTACAGAAGACGTACAGAAGTAGTTCAGACATGTTAATATTTATTCCACTGCGTGTTGTATATGAGGACATATTATTATAACTGTAACCACCCTGTTTTTCGGGGTAAAGATTTTACGTGTGTTAATTAAAGTGGAGATGTTAAATTTGAATTAGGACGATTTGTTAATTGAATAAACAGATTAAATTCGATATAACCGTTTGTGATGTTGAATACTTTCATCATATATTTGATTCAAATAAAATAGAAATATAGTCTTTTTATATTAAATGTTGGATTATCAAATAAACACCAAGCATTGAGTTAAAATAAAATATATGCAAGAGCTTATCGAACATGACATGTGTTAAATTATAACGGATATAAAATACCTTTAGAATTGTTAAATAATTTTATATAAATAAAGCGGTATGTTAATAGATATTTTATTGTACTTACGTTGAATTAAAAATAAAGAAGGTTAGATGAGTGTTGAGTTAAATAGAATTGATATTTATTAGGTTGTAAATTGTACCTTGAGATATGAATCAGATTGTGTATGATTGGAAAGTTATTTTTAGATTCAAAATTTAAATTTTTAATACATATGAAATTAACAACACATTTAATTAGAAAGAAAAAAGGGTCATCTTATTTATAACCTAAAGCCCAAACCCAAAGCCCATTTGAAACTCACGCCCCTCTTTTCTTAGAAGCTTCGTCCATATTCTTGAGGGCACGCATGGAAAAAATGAAAAAAAGAAGCGGATCTGGATAATTCAGGAAATCAGATAACCTTAACCTTTTCCTTTTCAATGGAATTAGAGGGGAGAAAAAAAAATGGGGGAAAGAGAAAAAGAAACAAAAAAAAAAAAAAACTTCACCTGCTAGTGTTGTCCGGTCCACTGCTGCATGACGTGAGGACGATGGCGCTGCATAGGGGAGCGCGACTGAGGTGCCACCGTGACGCTTTTTTTAGGGAGGAAGGCGGAGATGCCACCTGCAATAGTCGCATTTTGGGTGATTTACTCCTGTACGATTGGTAGGGCGCAACCGAAGGTTTGAGAAGGATGGATAATGGCATGCGTTGGTCTTTGGCTGTACAACCTGGGATCACATCTTAATAAGTTCGGTTGGCTGAGCAGTAGGGGTAAGGACTGATGGTATATTTATAGCACTGATTAGTTTTGACGATCTTGGTGATGGCAAATTGGGATTTTATTCGGAAATTTTGGTGAGTTTCCCCTCACTCACATCTATGTTTATATTCATTCTAGTTATATAAAAATATATACGTATCCATCTGTTTTGCTTGAACAGCTTGGGTGATAGGGTTGTTGGTTTTGAATTGTTACCAATGATTGATGCGATTGTTATAAGATAATAATGTTTTGAATTTGGATTAATTGATTGATTCCATGTTAATTGGATGTTTAAAAATATAGAGGGGGTGTTGTCTAATTTTATTTAAAATTTTAAATTATAAAACTTGTTCATTTTGACGATTGAGTAAATATATAGCTTAAGTAATTTGCGAAAAATTGCACACATGTAAATAAATAAATATATATATATATATATGTATATATCGATAATGAGGTTACAATATCCTAGATTACTAATTATAAATAAATCATACAATGTAATTCCAAACATTGATTTGTAGTTCAAATTATACATAGATTGAATTTAACTATATGTGTGTGTGTGTATATATATACATATATAAAAATCCATTTTAAGTAAATATTAGTGTTTTAGTTTATAAAATGGATAATTTTGTCTGTATAATATTGTAAGCAAATTAAATGAATTCTGACAAGCTCGTATATTTTATTTGAATCCTTTCTATTATAACAAGTCTATTTGGTTTTAGTTCGCTACTTAAAATATTCGACCATCGCTTTGAATAAATCATTTGAGGAGCTTTCGTTCTATAATAATATGAGATAGTGCTAGATAACAAATTGTCATGTTATTGTGTGTATTACGTTACATATTACGTTTTATAGATTTATACTAATCTGTAATGAATATTTATATATTTCAAATATCCGAATCGTCTTTTGAGTAAAATTTTATTTATATTCTGCTTTATTTATGAATTATATTGAAATTTCAGGTATTCCTTGAATAATTCTTTAGTTTTGTACATCATTTTTGCTAATTTCTGATTTTTCAAAGTATTGTATGAATTTTTATATTATGAATGATTCACTATTGACTTAATTTGATTGATTATTTGAATATGATACAGTGATGACATATTTTATATGATTTATGATACTTACATTTATGTAGCGAGAAATTTGGATAAACGGTTTGGTGAAACCGTCTGGTATGGGACTTTCGGTGTCGCCTTTCTGGTTATTCACAAGACTTGTAATAACCCGGAAATCTGAGCCAATTTAAATTTTTTATTCTGGCAATTTTAGCGAATTTTGATTATTTAAAATGAATTATTTTAAATAATAATAAAGAGAAATTTATTTTGAATATAATTCGAACGTATATATTTATATAGCTCGACGTTAGAATATAAATATTTATTTTAAATTATAAAAGGAATTGAAAATGGCGCGGTAGTTCGATAATTTGATTTCAAAATTCAAATGAATGTACCGGGTGCAAAATAAACTGGATTTTAGTGAAACCAAAAATATTAGAATCTATTTGTGAATATATTTCCAACGAATCTGAAAGATTGGAATTTCATAGCGGGAATCAAAAGATATGTCCTCGACTCAATCCGGGCTTTCCTTACCGGGGAAGTTCGGGTCGTTTCAAGACTTGCTATATAGAGTACTAAAGGATAAGTGTAGTGTGCGAGCACTAAATAAATAGATTTGTAAACAGTAGTATACGAGATTGGTTAATTTCCTATTTCAATTGATTAAAGCTATTGAGTTGTTGTGATTCATGAGATTTTTGTGACTTGAGATTTTTGAGTTTTCCATTGCAGAGTTGATAAGTAGCTAGTGAACCAGTAGTGAGAACGTGTGGTATGGGACATACTGTTATGGCTATTTGGTTTACTGACTAGGAGTCAATGACGCATATTGTGTTTTGATAAGCCAGTATGTAGTGTCCCGAAATTGCGGTACAATTTGAGCTGATCAAATAACACAAGTCCAACCCATATTATACTGGAAACCAGAAAACTAATAGAAAGAAAACAGAGGGTGAGAGTAAATAAGATAGAAACTTAGAATAAAAGAAGAAGAAGAACATACAACATCAGAGTAAAAACGAATCTCACAGCGGAACGAATAAATATATTTCATAACATAACTTTGAAATAAAACAGTATCTGTATACAATACCATTATTAGAGTATAACACTTACAACACAGCGGAATAAACAACAGCTATATAATCCTGAAGCCTCCTGCTCCAAGCTCTCAATATCTGTAAAATCCTGACTACTTGACTACCCGTACAAAATTGGGCACCCTAGAGTTTAGGGAAAACAAAACAAAATGAACTCCGGGTCAGTCATGGGACTGGTGTGGGTAAAAAAATTTAAAACAGTTTGAACAATTAAACAATATCTCATAAGACCACGCCGTATAACGGAACAGGTTTTTCCCTTATGAGAATCCAAATCAATTCGATTTAACTTTCAAATCATTTTGAAAGAAACAGTGATCTTTTATATCAAAACTCTTTCGATATTATAATAGTGTCTATCAACCACAATATAATAATCATCTTGCAGAACGCTTTCATCTCACTTCCACATATGGAGTATACAATCAAAACCGCGAGCACTTATTGGGTAATGGATTTCCAACTATGATAAGGTATGGAACCACCTTCCAATAGTGTACCTCTAGAGAGGAATACACTGGGTTCAACAAGAACGTCTTGCAACCCGGCCACACATGACCGACCACTCATTTCGCTTGAGTGTATCGAATGTATATCACCAACGATTGGGATCAGCAGCCGTTTCCCGAATGGGGCAGCATCGAATAGATTAAAGAATGAAATGAATATCTCTAGATAGGTGATAATACACCCTAATTGGCAGCCGACCACTTAGCCATGTTGCCTGCCCGATTTTTGTCATTTCCCGGTTGTGAGGCTAGAGGCCTCGCTTATCTCTAACAGATCACACAATTATTCACTTTGAATGTCACATCGTCATACCCGCCAAATCAAAAATTGATTTCCCCAAAAATACGACGGGCATACAGCTAAGAGAAACGAATTCCTCCGCCACTAAACGTAAATACATTTGAAGAGATCAACTTATGCGATCCATTAAATATACTCTGTCAAACATTCTTCCATACTGGTCGTCCTGAGACTGGACAAACCGAAGGTACTATTCTGTAAACAGGACAGCCCTTGCATAACTCCGTCTTCAATTATCTTCACCATATTTGATCGCAACGCAAATGCCCATACGGAGTGGTTTTTCAGATAATGAATCTGATCCCGTTCTCTCCGTATTGACAACGGAAATGGTCAAAAACTTCGATAGTCGGTGATTTAACTATCAAAGAAAAACACGTTTGCAAACAATGATATTATTTCCAGATGAAAATTTTATCGATCAATCATCATTGAACATTTATCTCTTTAGTTCGTTAATTTATTCATTTCCTATATATTCAACATTCCTTATTTTCTAAATTTAGAAAATATACGTTATTAATCATTAGAAAACATTTCCATCTCTTTTTCACGTATCACTGTCATTCCAGTATTCTTTATCATCAAACATTTCATTTTCTATGATTAGAAAATATCTCTGATTATATTTGGAAAATGTTTCCAAAACTCATTCATTGGATTTAAACAGATGTTTAAATAAAACATTGCTATGCCAACTCAAACCATTTCCTTTATCAACTAAATTCACTTAACCAACCTTTACTATCGAACCTTAACCATTCCTTAGTTAAAAACAAAGCCAATCCAGTTGGGGTATAACTACCTCTCAGACCTTAACTGAACAACATTTCTAACCTCACAATAGACGAAGTTCACCTTTAAATCTTTAACAAACTTCCTTACGTAACTCTCGGATTCTATTTACGAATCCACTTCTTTATTGAAACCACCGATTATAACTATAGCATAATAATCCCTACTTCTGAATATCTAACTTCAAAATATAACTTTGATTCCTTAATTTAACTAAATAACTAACTAGATAGTTTATAACCAAATAAATAGATCTTGATTAAAATGGAAAGTGAATAGTACTTTCCCGAATTCGATATAATCGAATTTCAACGTATAACTCTATTTCGAAAAATCTCAATTCGATAACTCCTTTTCGAATAAACTATATTCGATTAACTCCTTCGAATAAACTATATTCGATTAACTCTCTTCGAATAAACTATATTCGATTGACTCTCTTCGAATAAACTATATTCGATAAACTCTTTCGAATAAACTATATTAGATTAACTCTCTTCGAATAAACTATATTCGATTAACTCTCTTTGAATACACGATTAACTCTCTACTAATAAACTATATTCGATTAACTCCTTCGAATAAACTATATTCGATTAACTCTCTTCGAATAAACTATATTCGATAACTCCTTCCGAATAAACTAATATTCGATAACTCCTTCCGAATAAACTAATATTCGATAACTCCTTTCGAATAAACTAATATTCGATAACTCCTTCCGAATAAACTAATATTCGATTAACTCCTATCGAATAAACTATATTCGATTAATCTCCTTTAGCTCTATTCGAATAAACTATATTCGATAACTCCTTTTCGATTAACTCTAACTCTAATCAATTAACTCTAATTCGATCAACTCTAATTCTAATCGGTTAACTCTAATTCTAATCGATTAACGCTAACTCTAACCAATCAACTCCAACTGATTAACCCTAACTGATTAACTCTAACTGAATAACTAATATTCGATTTACTCATTTCGATTAACTCCTTTTTGATTAACTCCTTTTGATTAACTCCTTCTCGAATAGGTAATATTCGATTCACTCTTCGTCCGTATTCTATTTCAAATATCGGTGTTGAAATAGATTCTTACTTCTTTATATAAGTCCTGACTTATATACTCCATCTATCCAATGATAAATATTTAATTTAATTTATAAAATATTATTTATAAATTAATCTTCTCAATCTATCGGTTAGAACAGATTCTATTTAAAATCTTTGCTTTAAATCCATATCATGTTATACCCGTGTGCGAAGCAAAGGTCTAAACCTTTCAAATATAAAATTCTCTTCTTATACTATTCTATACATTTTTCAAGTATTTCCTTTTATAATCTATTTATCTACCAAATAAATCCATTTTGATAATTCTATTTATTTTATAAAATATTTCCTCTTCTATTTGTTTTACAAATATTTCCTCTTCTATTCTATTTTATTTGACAAAAAATTATTCCTTTTCAATTCTATTTATTTAACAAATAAATATTCCTTTTATAACTCTTTTGATTTTATAATTATTTTCTTTTATAAAATCCTTTTCCTTTTATATATAAAATCCATTGATTTTATATAAATAATTTATTTTCAAAATACACTTTGAAAATCCCCTTTTCTATATCCCAGTATTTCTTACAGTATTTAAAATACCAATTCACAATGATCGATATCATTCAAGCACACATAATCAACAACAGATTATATATCACATCATATATTACAATATATGAATAGAACGGTATTATAAATATTGAGGAATCCAGTTGGATCCCTCCAACCTGTTTCCCTGTATCACAGACTTTTAAACAATATAATTAACATCAACTTCATTTCAATATGAAATATTCTGATAAACAGAATCAATATTTGACTAACGATATATATATATATATATATATCGTTATCTATAATTTCAACCAATACATAAGCAATTCAACCAAACAGTCAGTACACAACAATCAATCATCATTTATCAGTTATAAAAATACGTTATAAAAATATAACTGATAGGGTTGGTGAGTTTTACTCACATTGGACGATCATCGTTAAATAACGATAATTGTTGCTTGATTCATACGGACAATTTATTTTGCAATAAATTGTAACGAGATCCAATTCACTCCCAGTCAGTTCCATTGCATAGTCGTCGTCCATACGATCCCAACAGATCTTGTTTTGTCCAATTCTGACAACGTACGAGTAAGTTATGTATTTTACAAGTTCTAAGACATAAAACGGTCATTAATTAATTTCATAACAATAATTAATTATACTTAAAAATGTTTTAACCTTAATCCTCATCACCCATTGTCTTGTTCCACATTAGCAGTAGCGAACCCGATACACTCCATTTACCGTTACTTTCCATCTTCATTTACCAATCACTACTTCATGAAATCCTCAAAGAAACGTTGCCATTAACATCTCCATCCCAATCTATACCAAATCATACCACAAATATACCACTCGATGGTTCCTTCCTGATTGCGATTTACAGATCAACTTCTACCCCAAAAGGGACCCTGACTTTCACCAAACCCGTTTCCTCCGCGAACCCTACCTCACGATCCCCTTCATCCCAGCTCTTTACATTTCAGTGCACCACAAAAATGTGAACCAAACATTCACTTCATTTGACTGCTCATCACCATCTCTCCCAAACCCAGATTTTCAAACCCAAATACCCTTCCTCCTATCATTTACTGCCGCTGCCACCAGTCAACAACGGACCATCAGCCTGACCCACTATCGCCTCCCTGACCACACGCGCTCCGACCAGCCTTCCTCCTCTGGCCACCTAATCACTCCGATGCCCCAAAACTTCCTTCCCAAAGAACAGTCGATTTCCGTAATCTGCAGTATCCTACCCCCTTCCATAACCAATTCCCGCCTTCTCCAATCATCGGGGGTGACCGCGCCGGCACCGTTGGGTGCGACTCCTCTTCTACGACTGTTCCTTTTCAAACATCATTCACCAGCTCCAAACGTTTCTTGTTTCACAGAAATCCAACTTAAAACGGATTCTGTATATTCGTTTAAAGTTCGAATCGCCAAATTACGAACTGCAGCGCCATTTCGAGCTCGATTATAATTATATTTAATTTATACGTTCAACCATCGTCAATGAAATATATTTGTCATTATAATTCAATTCTGAACTGAATTACATCTTTTGAATTGCCCAATTCACACCATATTGCCATTTCAGCTAATTCTGATTATTTCAGAATTAAATATATTATTAAATTATTATTTTAATTAAATATTCAAAGTTATTTAATTTAAACGACCATTTTAACCTCTGAATCCCTATTTAAATAATAAAAAAAATTAATTATTATACCGTAAAAATACGGGACATTACATTCTTTCCCCTTAAAATAATTTCATCCTCGAAATTGCTAAGGTAGAAAACAAACCCTACTCACTGATTAAAAATTATTTGTTTAATTCTTAAATTCCATTTTCGCTGTACCAATTAATTTTAGTTAAAATATTAATTTATTCCTACTAACGAAAATTTTCATAAACACTGAAAATTTTCTAACACCGGAAATTTCTAAAAAATTTCGCTAGCACCTCCTTTGTACGGTTCAGTCGGTACAACTACAATTCGCCTCTCTGGGCCATCTCCAACCCGAAAGAAAATCAAACAGCCAAGCGGCTTGCCAAACAGGCTCATAAATCTCATGCTTATACCAAATATAAACTTGTACCTTTTTGTCGGGCATATCATTCCACCTTTCATATCTGTTACTAATTCAACATATACAAATGTTATCCCAGTAAAACACAAATCAGTTTTTATCCTCAACACAACCATTCGCTTATATTTCAATTTTCTATCCCACAAATCCAAATTTCTCAATATCCTTCTAATCCAATTCAACTCCAATTTGCTTTTGCAAATTTCAATTCAATTCCCACTTAACCGACTTTATTTTAATTCCAATCTGCTTTCCCAAATTTCAATTCAATTTGGTTTCAAATTAAACAATCTCTCCTTGGGAATTTTAAATAACTTTGCTTTTCAAAAATCAAATATTCCTTTTCAGAATTCAAAACAACTTGCTTTTCACAGAACAATTCAAAAACAAAATCCTTGGTAGTAATCCGTCACTTAGCAACTCAAAAATGAACACCGATGATGCAGCTGTCATCATTGGAATCTATTTTCCAGCGATCGAAGTGAGTTCAATACAATATCACTTTTAAAACCATTTCTAAACACTTCCATTTGAAATACATTTCAAAATACCATTCACAATGCTTTGTAAACAATTTAAAATCTCCCAGGATTTTAAAATTCTAATATATTTAATCCAATTCCATTTACAAATGCCTATTCAATTTCAGGAATTTCAATTCCAATTCTGCTTTAAATTCAGATTTAATTCATCTGATTCCATATACTATACTTATATGAGTTCTGATTGGTTATTTACATAACCATTTAATTTATAATCTTATCTGATTATAATCACAACCAACACATCCAATATTATAATATTTCCAATATCTATATTTTCTTTATATCAAAATATAGTTTTGGGCAAAATTATTTCATTTACCCTTTTTTCAAAACATACAGTGTCGGTTCATCGTATTCGAGTGTTTAGAAACTCCTACCAATACAGTGGATCAAACTAATCGATCAGAACCCATAAACAACTCAACCAATAAATCTCCATAATATAAAACAATTTTTTGTCAAATAACAAATACGTTCACTTGTATATATACACTCAACTCAATCTAGGGCATTAGTAACCCCATCTCTACCGAGTTACGCCATAGAGCCAAGGTAATTACTTAACTTTAAGCTCTGATACCAAATGTAGTGTCCGGAAATTCCGGTACAATTTGAACTGAACAAATAACACAAGTCCAACCCAAATTATACTAGAAACCAGAAAACTAATAGAAAGAAAACGGAGGGTGAGAATAGATAAGATAGAAACTTAGAATAGAAGAAGAAGAAGAATATACAACATCAGAGTAAACACGAATCACACAGCGGAACGAATAAATATATTTCATAACATAACTTTGAAATAAAACAGTATCTGTATATAATACCATTATTAGAGTATAACACTTACAACACAGCGGAATAAACAATAGCTATATAATCCTGAAGCCTCCTTCTCTAAGCTCTCAGTATCTGTAAAATCCTGACTACTTGACTGCCCGTACAAAATTGGGCACCCAAGAGTTTAGGGAAAACAAAACAAAATAAACTCCGGGTCAGTCATGGGTCTGGTGTGAGTAAAACAATTTAAAACAGTTTGAACAATTAAACGATATCTCATAAGACCACGCCGTATAACGGAACGGGTTTTTCCCTTATGAGAATCCAAATCAATTTGATTTAACTTTCAAATCATTTTGAAAGAAACAGTGATCTTTTATATCAAAACTCTTTTGATATTATAATATTGTCTATCAACCACAATATAATAATCATCTTGCAGAACGCTTTCGTCTCACGTTCCACATATATAGTATACAATCAAAACTGCAAGCACTTATTGGGTAATGGATTTCCAACTATGATAAGGTATGGAACCACCTTACGATAGTGAACCTCTAGAGAGGAATACACTGGGTTCAACAAGAACATCTTGCAACCCGGCCACACATGACCGACCACTCATTTCGCTTGAGTGTATCGAATGTATATCACAAACGATTGGGATCAGCAAACGTTTCCCGAATGGGACAGCATCGAATAGATTAAAGAATGAAATGAATATCTCTAGATAGGTGACAATACACCCTATGTGATGACCCAAACTTCCCCGTGAAGGAAAGCCCGAATTTCTTCGAGAACACGACAAATCAGAACACAAACAGAAGAACATTTCATTATTATTACAACAATTCCATCAGATACAAGAATATACAAAGTATAAATGAATATTATACATTCGATAAATATTAGAGATTATAATAAATTACATAGCAGCGGAAAACAATACAAAACACAAATGAAAACAGATACACGGATACAGAGCTTTCCGAATATCGCTTCAGCTGTAAACCAGGATCCTGTGAATATAAATCTGCAAAACCAAAACTACTAGCTGCCCGTGTCGAAAATAAGGGCAACCAGAGTTTAGGTTAAAACAATGAACTCCAGGTCAGTCATGTGACTGGTGTGGGAACTAAAACAGTTATTAATCTTTGTTTTTAAAGTTAGGCAAATCAAGGGACCACGCCGTATAACACGGAACGAGTTTCCTCCCAAGAATACTAGTGCATGAAACAAACAGGGCAATGCTAAATAAAGAACAATGAAGCTATTATAAGACCCAGGTCCCATCACATAATGCAACGCAAGCCGGAGGATAGGGTTTTCCCTTATAATAGCCAAATATGCTTGATATGTGAAATTTCATCTTATATGATTACTATAAGTGAAGAAAACAACTTCAAATATAAATGTATCAATCATAGACGACATGGGTACCATATATCATGTCGCCAATACTAGGCTTTACAATCAAAACCACAAAATATCGTATTTGGGAATTGGATTTCCATTATGGTGGCTCCTGATTCGAAAGATCGATCGTGTAGTGCCATCTACAACGGCTTACGTCTCAGCGAGAGAAAACACCGTAATGCACATCCGCACTTTCGAGAAATCGAGTATCACTGCGGCTTACGTCTCGGCGAGAGAAAACACCGCTTACTCTATCCCTCAGAGAAATCGGGGGTGAGCCCGATCCCTCTGAGTACGAAGCTCAATCTCGGTCGACCGAATCCACGACACCACGAAGGTGACCATCATCTAAAAAGCATACTGATCAAACCATCAGTTTACCACCATACCGGGGTGTGAGGCTCGCGAATTAACGCTACACAAAGTCGTGCTATATTAAAGCTGCGCTTTGATCATCATCCACCAAACTTTGCTTTTCAACAAAAGTTTGGATCACTGCATCTCAGCATGACACACTATCAATCCATATCGTACCACTGATTTCTGCCAATATATAATCTCTGAGCTCGTATGTCTCAGAGAAGGGCGTTAAACAAGAGACTAAATTCTCTGCCGCCAAACAGATATATATTTAGTAGAGATCAACAAATACAATATAAAGTAATACAATGTCAGACACACCATCCATTTACAAGTCCGTTCTAGGTCTGAACGAAACCGGAGGCACTTTCCTCGCATATTCGTATAATAATAGGTACGTCCGGACGGCTACCACTTCAGTCCCCTTCAAGGTAGCTACTCCCATCGTGAGCATCAGTAGCACCCATCCATTCGATGTGAAGATCGTCGGTCTTGCACCGTCTTAAATCTCTTCGACTTATCGTCGAATCGGTTATTCAGAATGGTTATAGACCTGGCCTTTCTGAATAACCCACGTATATAATAAACAATTGTTATACAAACAGAACATACGCCTCATTCCAATTCATCAGTCAATTTCATGTTCTTAGGGAAAGGTTCCCATTAATTTTATCAAAGATAATTTCTTTAAAATTTATTCTTTAATCTTCCTTTGGATCTCATATCAAACCAAATTATGGTTTTCCAAACTAGTCGAGATTAGCGAACCACACTGAAGTAATTATTTATTTTATTTCCCAATACCAACATATTCATCCCATGGAGCAAAACTGTTAACACCCCACGACTAACACCACAGTGTTATCGGTAAATTTAATTACCATTTCACGTTCAAATCTAATTAAAGATTTAACTATCGCTCGGAGCAAAACTGGTGATACTCCCCTTTCGATCATTTCCAAATTTTGATAATTTAAATTGTCAATTCTCATTTCAATCTAATTAAAGATTCATTAAAACTCCAATTAGTTTTAATCTTTAACTGGGTTAAAGAACTAATGTCATTTAAAACACAGTTCACAATAAACCCAAAATTCCATTTGATATTAAATACAAGGCTCTGAATAGAAAATATATCGGCTTATATTCAATATCAAATTCTGATTATTTTTAAAACCATTTCAAACCCAATTTATTTAATTAAAAATATTGGATTTTAATTCTAGTTCATAACTAGTTCATTTCGATAAAAATATATTTTCATCCTTTCAAATAGGGAATTTTTCATCGCAGTTCTTTCCTATTTATATATTTTGATTTAACACAAATTATAGATATTTTTAATAATTTTATCAAGGCCCGTACAGTCGATTTCCAATAACGGTCGTCGAACTGCACTTATAACGATCTTTTCTAAATTTGATTTGGACGTATCTCCAAATCCAACCGTTAGATTTAAAATTCCTAATATTAATTGGAAATCTCTTTTCGATACCAACCCAACGGTTTTGGTTTCAGGAGAATCCGTCGGTCGGATCTCCCGTAATGTCCGTTCGAAGTCAATGGTCGAAATTCGCGAACTGCCGCAGCGCAGCGCGTTCTATTCAGGCCATTATATTATATATTTAATATATATAATATATTTTTCATCGATTTCTATCTAAAACGAATTTTATGAATAGTTTTACATTCGTTTTCAAAATAGTTTCAACTTCATATTCAATTTCAAATCAAAAATGAATTTCTTCCTTATAAATTAGTTTTAAATTCATTTCAATTTCAATTCGATTCAAATCATTTTCAATTTCAATTCGATTCAATTCATTTTCAATTTCAATTCGATTCAATTCAAATTCTAATTCATTTCAATTTAATTATATTCAATTTCAATTTGAATTTAATTCTATTCAATTTCAATTTGAATTTCAATTTAATTAAATCCGAATTTCATATCAAAATCTTCGATTTTGAAATCACTTTTCGATATTCATTATAAAAACGAATATACTCGATATAAATGTCGTTCGCATCAAAATAGCGCATCTTTAATCAACACGGCTTTATATTTTTCAAAAACTTCGTTATTCTATTCAACAAATGAATATTTATTCTATTCAACACATGAATCTATATTTCTTTCAACACATGACTAATCTCAACAAATTAGTACTGTCAACACGTGAATCTATATTTTATAATATTCTTTATTTTCCCAATTGGAACGAGGCCCAATCAATTACCACATAATGTTAATTATATGGATTCCATACAACACAAGTATATCACAGCAACGATAAATAATCAACCATCATCCAAAGTTCACAACACAACTGCATAAGCATTAAATATAAATAATTAACGCTTACACTGTCTGTCGACCAATCGATCGACATACAATTAAATAATTGGGATTAGTGTACGACAAATAGCATCCCAATAGACGTGTGGGGTTTCAAATAAATAAACATAGATTTTATTTGTGCAGTTGGGCGATGTGTAAAATTTATCGTCCTAATCAATATCAGTCAAATGTGTGCATATAAACAAATCGTCCGATTTGTTTATATTTATTTATTTCATTTTATATACACGTTAAAAATTCTATTTTTAACTATACAATATTTATTTTCTATATAAATATTTTATTTCATTTCACATCACACAATCAACTACACATCAAAATCAAACAAACAAACAAGCCGTCCGTGGTCTGTGGACGACGGGTGTCAGTTGCTGCTAAGCACCTCTGCATCCTAGTACATAATTTTAACTAGAAAACAAGAATTAAAGTGAGAAATTCTAACTGAATTGCTAAACCAAACGCCACGACTTTCTTATGTAGAAATCTTCGCCGTTCTCGCCTTTTGTCACTTTCCTTGCCCGTAGCCACTACATATATAAAAAACACATTTTTATATTTTTGTTATGTATATAAAAATCACATTTTTATAATTACTCTATATGGATAAAAATTATATTTTTACATCGCTGCTATATAGATAAAAATTCTATTTTTATCTTGCTAGTAATATAATAAAAATTATATTTTTATTACTCTATATGATTAAAAATCACATTTTTATTCTTCCTATGATATAAAGATCAAATCTTTTCGCTACAACATATACAAAAATCGTATTTTTACCTTGCTACTTCTATAAAGATAATAGTTTTATATCCTCTATTATATAAGGATCATATTTTTAATACTTCTACTAATATAAAAATAATATTTTTAACCTTCTACTAATAAAAAAATCATAGCTTTGTATAAAATAAAAATCAAGCCTTTGTTTATTTAAAAACTGAAATTTAAATAATATGAATCATAAAACTTATAGTAGAAAATCAGAAAAGAGGGGAATCACGCAGGTGGCTGGAGGGGGTTCTGGAACTCGCGCTGGCGAATCGCGCGATGGAGGCGTAGGGGTGGATGCGCGAGGTGATGCTCGCGGTTCTGGTGGTCTTCAACTGAAGGAGCGGAGGTGGCGTCGTTTCCTCGAGGTGCACGTGACCTT
The DNA here is from genome assembly GCA_030737875.1 of Allium sativum. Classification (NCBI taxonomy): domain Eukaryota; kingdom Viridiplantae; phylum Streptophyta; class Magnoliopsida; order Asparagales; family Amaryllidaceae; genus Allium; species Allium sativum. The sequence continues at coordinate 777,090,628 of CM060918.1, read as the reverse complement.
GGGGGTGTTCAGGCTTAGCTAGTGCATCACGGTGGAGTTCGAGAGGAGGGAGAAGTAGAGAGAGGAGTGGGTGGACGTCTGGTCGGCGGAGGCCAAGGGTGGGGGGGGGGGGTCGCGATGAACGACATCGCTAGGGTTAGGGGAGGGGGCGCAGTGGTCAACGGGTTTCTTTTATTTAATTTTCTCCTTTGACTGAGTGAGGGAGGTGAGAGAATGATGGGTGAGTATATAAAGAAAATATATATTATTTAATATTAATTTATTTATTTAAAAGTTGACTTTACATACGATCTCCAAACAACACCCAACGACTGTCGCCCCTAGCTAATTACCCCCATTCCAAGCACAATGGGATATGTTTCGTTAGCTGATTCGACAGTTACGATCAGTTTTCATCAAGATTAAAATATAAATTAGTATATATTCAATTTGAACGAACATTTCAATTTACCGGGGCCACATACTAACTCGAAAAATTTCCAAAAAATATTTTCTAGCTTCGTATTGATGACACGGTCCTAACAAAACTAGTTTCGTCAAATTCTGAGTCCATTTGAAAAATGGCCATTTTTCAATCGATTAAAATCAACTAAAACTGGTCAAATGCGTTTTCCTTTGCCACGCTCACATATTGATTCAGAAAATTATGAAATTTGAAACCTAGCAATAACTTGACACTGCGGATCCAACAAAAGTGGTTTCGTCGAAAAGCGAGGTCATTTGCAAAATTTCCATTTTTAAGGGCCAGAATTCCATAGCGACTAATCTGAATTTTCAACTGGACATATCTTTTGATTCCCGCTATGAAATTTTGATTTCTCGGATTCGTTGGAAAGATATTCTCAGTTAGATTCTAATATTTTTGGTTTCGCTAAAATCCGGTTTATTTTGAATCCTGTACATTCATTTGAAGTTTGAAATCGAATTATCGAACTACCGCGCCATTTTCAATTCCTTTTATAATTTAAAATAATTATTTATATTCTAACGACGATCTATATAAATATATACGTTCGAATTCTATTCAAAATAATTTTTCTTCATTTTTATTTAAAATAATTCATTTTAAATATTCAAAATTCACTAAAATTGCTAAAATAAAAATTTTAAACTGGCTCGGATTTTCGGGTTGTTACAATCTCCCCCACTTAAAACTTTTCGTCCCCGAAAAGGAACAAAGCTGAAAGTTGTTTAACTAGCCAACTCAACTTTCATAATTTTCACTACGGCTTAAGTTCTTCAACTTTTCAGTTTCTAAGAACTTTTCAAAATTTTCAAAAATTTGGCTAACACCCTAAATTTTCGAAAAATTTCGCCATAACCTCCCCTGCACCGGGGACTTCGGGATATTTCATATAGCCTCCCATGGCCTTCTTCAATCCAAAAGAAAAATAAAATGCCAAGCGGCTCATAAAATCACCCAAAACTCAAGAAATACAATAAACATGTACCTATTTGTCGGGCAAACAATTTTATTCCTCTGCTCTAGCCTCCTTGCTATGACATGTTCACACACACACACACACATATATATATATATATATATATATATATATATATATGCACATGCATGCGATTGCAAATAATTTTCAATACAATATTTGGTTCAATTAGGCCAAAATTTACCATTCATTCACATAATGGTTTAAAGGAATAATCATACAACACAACCATCAATCAATTAGTGAAATAATGTTTCAAATTCATAATTTTGATATATATACAGAAAATCATGTTTTTGATGCCAATCCACAACAATGTATTCTAGCTATATTTTGGTTCTCACACCAGTATAATGGAAATATATAGATGTCACACCTTCGTAACACAAAAATAAATACTGGTGATGGCGCGCCATCATCAGAATCATGTCCGGGCGACTAGAGTATTATTCTATATCTATCCAGTATATTAAAACTTCGAATATACGTTCATGACGCGTATACGCGAAATCTTTATATACTCGATTGTCCAAATTCAAAATAAATAAATATTCAAATACCTATAAAACGATTTAAATTTCAAAACAAAGTTGGTTTTCATTTAAAAAAAATATACTCTTCACACTCGTTCTAAGATACTACTGATCCTATCTCTAACGAGTCATTCCTTATTGGATATTGCTAATCCAATTTCTGATGAATTCTTTCGTATGGTTCTAATGTGTCTTGTTCTCGAGCTCTGTAAACCAAAGCTCTGATACCAAATGTGATGACCCAAACTTCCCCGTGAAGGAAAGCTCGGATTGCTTCGAGAACATGACTAATCAGAACACAAACAAAAGAACATTTCATTGTTATTACAACAATTCCATCAGATACAAGAATATACAGAGTTTAAATGAATATTATACATTCGATAAATATCAGAGATTACAATAAATTACATAGCAGCGGAAAACAATACAAAACACAAATGAAAACAGATACAGAGCTTTCCGAATATCGCTTCAGCTGTAAACCAGGATCCTGTGAATATAAATCTGCAAAACCAAAACTACTAGCTGCCCGTGTCGAAAATAAGGGCACCCAGAGTTTAGGTTAAAACAATAAACTCCAGGTCAGTCATGTGACTGTTGTGAGAACTAAAACAGTTATTAATCTTTGTTTTTAAAGTTAGGCAAATCAAGGGACCATGCCGTATAACGTGGAACGGGTTTCCTCCCAAGAATACCAGTGCATGAAACAAACAGCGCAATGCTAAATAAAGAATAATGAAGCTGTTATAAGACCCAGGTCCCATCACACAATGCAATGCAAGCCAGAGGTATAATAGCCAAATATGATTGATATGTGAAATTTCATCTTGTATTATTACTATAAGTGAAGAAAACAACTTCAAATATAAATGTATCAATCATAGACGACATGGGTACCATATATCATGTCGCCAATACTAGGCTTTACAATCAAAACCACAAAATATCGTATTTGGGAATTGGATTTCCATCATGGTGGCTCCTGATTCGAAAGATCGATCGTGTAGTGCCATCTACAACGGCTTACGTCTCAGCGAGAGAAAACACCGTAATGCACATCCGCACTTTCGAGAAATCGAGTATCACTGCGGCTTACGTCTCGGCGAGAGAAAACACCGCTTACTCTATCCCTCAGAGAAATCGGGGGTGAGCCCGATCCCTCTGAGTACGAAGCTCAATCTCGATCGACCGAATCCACGACACCACGAAGGTGACCATCATCTAAAAAGCATACTGATCAAACCATCAGTTTACCACCATACCGGGGTGTGAGGCTCGCGAATTAATGCTACACAAAGTCGTGCTATATTAAAGCTGCGCTTTGATCATCATCCACCAAACTTTGCTTTTCAACAAAAGTTTGGATCACTGCATCTCAGCATGCCACACTATCAATCCATATTGTACCACTGATTTCTGCCAATATATAACCTCTGAGCTCGTATGTCTCAGAGAAGGGCGTTAAGCAAGAGAATAAATTCTCCGCCGCCGAACAGATATATATTTAGCAGAGATCAACGAATACAATATAAAGGAATACAATGTCAGACACACCATCCATTTACAAGTCCGTTCTAGGTCTAAACGAAACTGGAGGCACTTTCCTCGCATATCCGTACAATCAACAGGTACGTCCGGACGGCTACCACTTCAGCACCCTTCAAGGTAGCTACTCCCATCGTGAGCATCAGTAGCACCCATCCATTCGATGTGAAGATCGTCGGTCTTGCACCGTCTTCAATCTCTTCGACTTATCGTCGAATCGGTTATTCAGAATGGGTATAGACCCGACCTTTCTGAATAACCCACGTATATAATAAACAATTGTTACACAAACACAACATACGCCTCATTCCAAATCATCAGTCAATTTCACATTCTTAGGGAAAGGTTCCCATTAATTTTATCAAAGATAAATTCTTTAAAATTTATTCTTTAATCTTCCTTTGGATGTCATATCAAACCAAATTATGGTTTTCCAAACTAGTCGAGATTAGCGAACCTCACCGAAGTAATTATTTATTTTATTACCCAATCCCAACCTATTCATCCCATGGAGCAAAACTGTTACTACCCCCTGACTAACACCACAGTGTTATCGGTAAATTTAATTACCATTTCACGTTCATATCTAATTAAAGATTTAACTATCGCTCGGGGCAAAACTGGTGATACTCTCCTTTCGATCATTTCCAAATTTTGATAATTTAAATTATCAATTCTCATTTCAATCTAATTAAAGATTCATTAAAACTCCACTTAGTTTTAATCTTTAACTGGGTTAAAGAACTAATGTCATTTAAACACAGTTCACGATAAACCCAAAATTCCATTTGGTATTAAATACAAGGCTCTGAATAGGAAATATATCGGCTTATATTCAATATCAAATTCTGATTATTTTTAAAACCACTTCATACCTAATTTATTTAATTAAAAATATTGGATTTTAATTCTAGTTCATAACTAGTTCATTTCAATAAAAATATATTTTTATCCTTTCAAATAGGGAATTTTTCATCCCAGTTCTTTCCATTTCATATATTTTGATTTTACACAAATTATAGATATTTTTAATAATTTTATCAAGGCCTGTACAGTCGATTTCCAATAACGGTCGTCGAACTGCACTTACAACGACCTTTTCTAAATTTGATTTGGACGTATCTCCAAATCCAACCGTTAGATTTCAAATTCCTAATGTTCATTGGAAAGCTCTTTTCGATACAAACCCAACAGTTCTAGTTTCAGGAGAATTCGACGGTCGGATCTCCCGTAATGTCCGTTCGAAGTCAACGGTCGAAATTCGCGAACTACCGCAGCGCAGCTGTGAAAACCCGTAACTTCCCCGTAAAGGAAAGCGTCGGATAGTTCGAGAACAAACCACAACAGAACGCATACAGAAGAACATTTCATTGTATATTACAACAATGCATCAGATTACAAGAATATACAGAGTATAAATGAATATTACACAGAAATATCAGAGGTTTAAATTACATTTAAATACATAGCAGCGGAAAATAATACAATACACAACTAGAATGAGATATACGGATACAAAGCTTTCCGGATATCGTTCCAGCTGTAAACCAGGATCCTGTGAATATAAATCTGCAAAACCCCAAAACTACTAGCTGCCCGTGTCAAAATAAGGGCACCCAGAGTTTAGGTTAAAACAATAAACTCCAGGTCAGTCATGTGACTGGTGTGAGAACTAAAACAGTTATTAATCTTTATTTTAAAGTTAGGTAAATCAAGGGACCACGTCGTATAACACGGAACGGGTTTCCTCCCAAGAATACCAGTGCATAAAACAACAGCGCAATGCTAAATAAAGAACAATGAAGCTATTATAAGACCCAGTTCCCATCACACAATGCAACGCAAGCCGGAGGATAGGGTTTTTACCTTATAATAGCCAAGAATGCTTGATACGTTTAAAAGAAATCATTTGATACTATTATAAGTGTATAGTGTATAAAACAACTTCAAATCATAAGTATCAATCATAGGCGGCATGAATGCCCCATACCACTATGTCGCCATATATAGGTTATACAATCAAAATCGCAAAGTCACGTATTTGGAAATTGGGTTTCCATCTATGAACCGAGGCAAAAGATAGTCCTCAACCGATTCGAGACGCTCTAGCCCGCCCCTCAGGACCCAGACTCAGGTGGGCCCTTAGATCCTCAGGGCCAGTCCACCGATGTGGATTAAACTTAAACCCTGGACATGCATTTCCCCGCCCTATGGGGCGTAAACGAGCCAACTAAATGACTCCATCGGTTCGAGAACGACCGATCAATCCGAGGTGCCTTGCAACAGCAACAACCACATAAGTCAAACTCGTCAGGGCGTGTAAAACCACTGACGCCACTTCTAGCTAGAAAGAAACGCATGCCCTCCCTGACGTCCTCTCCCGTTTTTGGTTCATACCGGGTGTGAAACTCGCGAAGCAAACGTTACACAAAGCTACGCCACAAAGGCCTTGCTTTGATCATCACCACAAGACTTTGCTTTTCAACAGAAGCCTCGATCAATTGCCACTTAGGCATGCCACACAGGCAATTCACTCCATGCGTTTGATATCCATCAATATATAACCCCTGAGCTCGTACGTCTCAGAGAAGGGCGTTAAGCAAGAGAATAAATTCTCTGCCGCCAAACAGATATATATTTAATAGAGATCAATCACACGGACTAAAATCCAATGTCAGACACACAGTCCATTTACAAGTCCGTTCTGGGTCTGAACGAAACCGGAGGCACCTAGTACCCCGCATATCCATCGATCTCCATGTACGTCTGGACGATCACTAACTGTTTCCATCTTCTTGGGTGTACAGCCCAATCAAGATCATCAGTAATCACCCAAACGACGTGAAGACTTCCGGTCTTCGACCATCGTCTTCATCTTCGACTTATCGTCGTATCAGTTATTCAGAATGGGATAAACCCGGTCTTTCCGAATAACTCGCGTATATTTTAAATAAGTGTTACACAAACACAACATACGCCTCATTCCAATTCATTAGTCACTAACCGTAAATTAATCAAGAGAATAATTCCCCAAATATTAACCCCGAAGGCTGAAACCAACATCAGATCAATATTCAGAAAACCATTCTGCTTGGCTAACCGACAGTTAGTTTCTAAATTTCACATTCATAGGGAAAGGTTCCCATTAATTTTATCAAAGATAAATTCCTTGAATTTATTCTTTAATCTACTTTTGAATATCAATTCAAACTCGTCGGGATTAACGAACCTTACCGAAGTAATCATTTGTTTTAATTTCCTAATTCCAACCTATTCATCCCATGAAGTAAAACTGGTAATACTTCATATCTAACACCACGGTGTTATCGGTAAATTCAATTACCATTTCACGTTCAAATCTAATTAAAGATTTAACTATCGCCTGGAGCAAAACTGGTGATACTCCATTTTCGATCAATTCAATCTAATTAAAGATTCATTAAAACTCCACTTAGTTTTAATCTTCGACTGGGTTAAAGAATCGGTGTCATTTAAAACACAGTTCACGATAAACCCAAAATCACATTCCATTAATTATCGGGTTAAAGAACATGTGTTATTTAAAACACTGTTCACGATAAACCCAAAAATCAATATCAATTCAATTCCAATTAAATATCATTTAATTGGTACACTTCATTAAATCTAAATAAAAAGATTTAATCATTTCTCAACTGGGTTCAAGAACAGTGTTAGTGAAGACACCATTCACGACAAACCCAAATCACATTTAATATTCAATACAAGGCACTGAATAGAAAATATATCGGCTTATATTCAATATCAAATTCTACGATTAACAAATGTCGTATTGGAAATAACGATATAAATATATATCTTTCAAATTTCCATAACAACATCTGTATAATCACGAATTCCAACATCGAAATATTCCGAAGACAATTTCGATTCAAATCCATTCCAATGCAATCATTGGAAATTCTGGTTATTTTCAAAACCCCTTTTCGAATTCAATTTATTTATTTAAAAATAAATAGAATTATATTTCTAGTTCAAAACTAGTTCATTTCGATAAAAATCTATTTTTATCTTTTCGAATATGGAGTTTTTCATCCCAAATCTTCACAAATCATTTCTTATGATTTTACACAAATTATTACTATTTTTAATAATTTTATCAAGGCCCGTACAGTCGATTTCCATCAATGGCCATCGAACTGCACTTATAGCGACCTTTTTCAAATTTGATTTGGACATAATTCCAAATCCAACCGTTAGATTTCTAATTTCTAATATTCGTTAGAAAGTTCTTTTCTATTCGAACCCAACGGTTCCGGTTTTAGGAGAATCCGACGGTCGGATCTCCCGTAATGTCCGTTTGAAATAAATGGTCGAAATTCACGAACTGCCGCGGCGCGGCGCGTTCTATTCAGGCCATTATATTATATATATAATATATATAATATATACTTCGTCGATTTCTATTTAAAACGAATTATATAAATAGTTTTGAATTCGTTTCAAAAACCTTTTCAACTTCCATTTCAATTCAAATCAAAATTGAATTCCTCTTTATAAATTCATTTTAAAATTCATTTCTATTCAATTCAAATTTCAATTCAATTTGAATTCATTTCAATTCGCTTTCAATTCAATTTGAATTCGTTTTCAATTCAATTCATTTCGAAATCGTTATATATTCAATTCATTTCGAAATCGTTATATATTCAATTCATTTCGAAATCGTTATATATTCAATTCATTTCGAAATCGTTATATATTCAATTCATTTCGAAATCGTTATATATTCAATTCATTTCGAAATCGTTATATATTCAATTCATTTCGAAATCGTTATATATTCAATTCATTTCGAAATCGTTATATATTCAATTCATTTCGAAATCGTTATATATTCAATTCATTTCGAAATCGTTATATATTCAATTCATTTCGAAATCGTTATATATTCAATTCATTTCGAAATCGTTATATATTCAATTCATTTCGAAATCGTTATATATTCAATTCATTTCGAAATCGTTATATATTCAATTCATTTCGAAATGAATAAAATCGATATAAATATCGTTTACGTCAAAATGGCGTCAATCTAATCAACACGGCTTCATAAATTTCTATTTCAAATATTTTATTTCAAATATTTCTTTTTCAAAATAGTTGTTATTATCAAAATATTTCGTTCAACACATGACCAATCTCAAAGGATGAGTACTGTCAACACATGAACCGTTATTTTATATTGATAAAGATGTAAATTTTATTATCAAAATATTTCGTTCAACACATGACCAATCTCAATGGATGAGTACTGTCAACACATGAACCTTTATTTTATAATATTCTTTATTTTTCAATTTGGAATGAGGCCCAATCAATTACCATATAAAGTTAATTATATGGATTTTCATACATTACACACATATAATAGCATTGAAAAATAATCAACCATCAACCAAAGTGCATTACACTGTATAAGCATCAAATATAGATATCTAACGCTTATAACAGCCTGTCAATCAATCGATCAACATATTTAATCAATCAGGATGAGTGAACTTCAAATTTCATCCCAACACTCGTGTGGGGTTTCAAACAATCAAACGCATATTTTATCTGTGCAGTTGGGCGATGTGTAAAATTTATCGACCCAATCAATGTCCTTCAAATAGGTGTACATAAACAAACCGTCTGGTTTGTAAATGAATATTTTATTTTATTCACATTCACGTTAAAAATTATATTTTTAACGATAAAACATTTTATTTTAACTTATGAATTTCTATTATTCATTTACACAATAAAATGATATTTTTATTTTCTAACATATTTTAGAAAATTTCGGCGGCATAACGGCACGATACTAGAAACGGGACAAGGCCTAGCCTTATCCCCGGTCTAGTGAAGGCCCACGCCATTCACACATCAATCAAATCCATTCATTTCACCAAACAATTCAATTTCCAATCAAATCATCTAACTAATCTATGCAACCAAACAAACAAGTCCATGGTCTGTGGACGATTGTGTCGGGTGCTACTAAGCACCGTCTGCATCCTAATATATATATATATATATAACTAGAAAATTTAAATTGAAAGGTGAGAAGTTCTCACCTATAGCTATCCAAACATCTTGACTCTTCTTTGATATAGATCTTCTTCGTTCTCGCCCTTTTTGTTACCTTCGTCGCCCGCTTTCACTACCTATGTAAAAATCGAGTTTTTACTTCGCTATTCAATATATAAAAATCATATTTTTATTTCGAAGTTCAATATATAAAAACCATATTTTTCTTTCGAAGTTCAATATATAAAAACCATATTTTTCTTTCGAAGTTCAATATATAAAAACCATATTTTTCTTTCGAAGTTCAATATATAAAAACCATATTTTTCTTTCGAAGTTCAATATATAAAAATCATATTTTTACTATGCCACTAGTATAAAATTTTTTTTTTTTTTTTTACATACAATAAAAGTTATATTTTTATCATGTCTAAAAATCACTTCCTTGTCATGTTAAAAATCGCTATTTTTATCATATTAAAAATCAATTCTTTATCGTACTAAAAATATAATCTTTCTAACTTTAAAAATCCTACCTTTAATTAATTTAAAAAAAAATCCTAACTTTACCCTACATAATTGAATAGAAATTTACCTTTTCCCTTGTACGAATTAAATCTTTGTTGAAGGCTGATTTGGGCGATTTCCAGCGAATGAGGGAGGTGGTTCAAACTCGTGGACGTCGGAGGGGGTGCAGGCGGGGTAGGCATGTCAGGGAGGTGGCATTGCGGGTGGCAGCGAGGGCGTTTTGGACGAGGGGGGCCTAGGGCGTTTGCGAGCCAGAATAGAAGAGGAGAGGAGTGAGAGGACGGCGAGGTAGGTCGGAGGGCAAGGAGGGGAGTAAGGATCGTCGGAGGGCGCGGGTAGGGGGAAGGGTGCGGTGAACTGTGGCACTCCAATTGAGGTCTCGCGGTTTTCAACTGAGGAGGGGGGGTGGAGCTGTCGTTGAACTGGGGGAGGCTCGCCGGAGGGGAAGGCCACGGCGCGGAGGTGAGCGCCGGTCTTCGGTGGCGGTCTTCGGTGGATCGGCGACGGCGGTTTTAGATTTAGGTTTTCTTTTTTTTCTTTTTTTTTATAAAACTGAATTCGTGAAAACAGAGAACGGGGGGGGGGGGGGGGGGGGGGGTTGACTTTGTACAGGAGAAAGAGGGTTTTATTTAATTTATTTATTAATTTATTTTTAATATTAAATCTATAAAGTAACATTTTATTTCGAACTCAAAACGAGACCCACCGACTGTCGTCCCTAGCATATTACCCCCATTCTGAACACAATGGGATATGTATCGTAAGTCAATTCGGCTGTTTCGATAGGTTTTTCTCAAAATCAAATCATAAATCAGTGTATATTCAATTTTAAACGTACATTTCAAATTGCCGAGACCACATACTCACCCTAAAAATTCTCGAAAAATATTTTCTAGCTTCGTATTGACGATACGGTCCTAACAAAACTAGTTTCGTCAGATTCTGAGACCGTTTGAAAAATGGCCAATTTCCAGTCGATTAAAATCAACTGAAACTGGTCAAACGCGTTTTCCTTTGCCACGCTCACATATTGATTCGAAAAACTATGAAATTTGAAACCTAGCAATAACTTAACATCACGGACCCAACAAAACTGGTTTCGTCGAAATCCGAGGTCGTTTGCAAAATTGCTATTTTTAAGGGCCTTATATATATAAAAATATATATAAATTCCACAGCGACTATTTCTAATTTTAAACTGGACATATCTTTTGATTCCCGCTACGAACTTTTGATTTTTCGGATTCGTTGGAAAGATATTCACTATTAGATTCCATTATTTTTGGTTTCACTAAAATCCGGATTGTTTTGCACCCGGTACATTCAATTGAAGTTTGAAATCGAATTATCGAACTACCGCGCCATTTTCAATTCTATTTATAATTATATATAATTATTTATATTCTAACGACGACGTATATAATATATACGATCGAATTCTATTCAAAATAAATTTTTCGTTGATATTATTTAAAATAATTCATTTTAAATATTCAAATTCAGCTAAAATTGCCAAAATAAAAATTTCAAAATGGCCCGCATTTTACGGGTTGTTACAGCAGCGCGTTCTATTCAGGCCATTATATTATATATATAATATATTTTTCGTCGATTTCTATCTAAAACGAATTTTATAAATAGTTTTACATTCGTTTTCAAAACAGTTTAAACTTCATATTCAATTTCAAATCAGAAATGAATTTCTTCCTTATAAATTCGTTTTAAATTCATTTCAATTTGATTCAATTCATTTTCAATTTCAATTCGATTCAATTCATTTTCAATTTCAGTTCGATTCAATTCAAATTCTAATTCGTTTTAATTCAATTTCAATTTCAATTTGAATTTAATTCTATTCAATTTCAATTTGAATTTCAATTTAATTAAATTCGAATTTCATTTCAAAATCTTCGATTTTGAAATCACTTTTTGATATTCATTATAAAAACGAATATACTTGATATAAATGTCGTTCGCATCAAAATAACACATCTCTAATCAACACGGCATTATATTTTTCAAAAACTTCGTTATTCTATTCAACAAATGAATATTTATTCTATTCAACACATGAATCTATATTTCTTTCAACACATGACTAATCTCAACAAATGAGTACTATCAACACGTGAATCTATATTTTATAATATTCTTTATTTTCCCAATTGGAATGAGGCCCAATCAATTACCATATAATGTTAATTATATGGATTCCATACAACACATGTATATCACAACAACGATAAATAATCAACCATCATCCAAAGTTCACAACACAACTTCATAAGCATTAAATATAAATAATTAACGCTTACATAGTCTGTCGACCAATCGATCGACATACAATTAAATAATTGGGATTAGTGTACGACAAATATCATCCCAATACCCGTGTGGGGTTTCAAATCAATAAACACAGATTTTATTTGTGCAGTTGGGCGATGTGTAAAATTTATCTTCCCAATCAATATCAGTCAAATGTGTGTATATAAACAAATCGTCCAATTTGTTTATATTTATTTATTTCATTTTATATACACGTTAAAAATTCTATTTTTAACTATACAATATTTATTTTATGTTTAAATATTTTATTTCATTTCACATCACACAATCAACTACACATCAAAATCAAACAAACAAACAAGCCGTCCATGGTCTGTGGACGACGGGTGTCAGGTGCTGCTAAGCACCGTCTGCATCCTAGTATATAATTTTAACTAGAAAATAAGAATTAAAGTGAGAAATTCTAACCGAATTGCTAAACCAAACGCCACGACTTTCTTATGTAGAAATCTTCGCCGTTCTCGCCTTTTGTCACTTTCCTTGCCCGTAGCCACTACATATATAAAAATCACATTTTTATATTTTTGTTATGTATATAAAAATCACATTTTTATAATTACTCTATATGGATAAAAATTCTATTTTTACATCGTTACTATATAGATAAAAATTCTATTTTTATCTTGCTAGTAATATAATAAAAATTATATTTTTATTACTCTATATGATTAAAAATCACATTTTTATTCTTCCTATGATATAAAGATCAAATCTTTTCGCTACAACATATATAAAAATCGTATTTTTACCTTGCTACTTCTATAAAGATAATATTTTTATATCCTCTATTATATAAGGATCATATTTTTAATACTTCTACTAATATAAAAATCATATTTTTAACCTTCTACTAATATAAAAATCATAGCTTTGTATAAAATAAAATCAAGCCTTTATTTATTCAAAAACTGAAATTTAAATAATATGAATCATAAAAGTTACAGTAGAAAATCAGAAGAGGGGGGAATCACGTATGTGGCTGTAGGGGGTTCTGGAACTCGCGCTGGCGAATCGCGCGATGGAGGCGTAGGGGTGGATGCGCGAGGTGATGCTCGCAGTTCTGGTGGTCTTCGACTGAAGGAGCGGAGGCGGCGTCGTTTCCTCGAGGTGAACGCGACCTTGGGGGCGTTCAGGCTTGGCTATTGCATCACGGTGGAGTTCGAGAGGAGGGAGAAGTAGAGAAAGGAGTGGGTGGACGTCCGGTCGGCGAAGGCCAAGGGTGGGAGGGGGGGCTCGCGATGAACGGCGTCGCTAGGGTTAGGGGAGGGGGCATAGTGGTCAACGGGTTTCTTTTATTTAATTTTCTCCTTTGACTGAGTGAGGGAGGTGAGAGAATAGAGGGGTGAGTATATAAGGAAAATATATATTATTTAATATTAATTAATTTATTTAAAAGTTGACTTTACATACGATCTCCAAAAACACCCAACGACTGTCGCCCCTAGCTAATTACCCCCATTCCGAGCACAATGGGATATGTTTCGTTTGCCGATTCGATAGTTACGATCAGTTTTCATCAGGATTAAAATATAAATGAGTATATATTCAATTTGAACGTACATTTCAATTTACCGGGGCCACATACTAACTCGAAAAATTCCCGAAAAATATTTTCTAGCTTCGTATTGATGATACGGTCCTAACAAAACTAGTTTCGTCAAATTCTGAGACCGTTTGAAAAATGGCCATTTTTCAGTCGATTAAAATCAACTGAAATTGGTCAAACGCGTTTTCCTTTGCCACGCTCACATATTGATTCGGAAAATTATGAAATTTGAAACCTAGCAATAACATGACACTGCGGATCCAAAAAGTGGTTTCGTCGAAAACCGAGGTCATTTGCAAAATTTCCATTTTTAAGGGCCAGAATTCCATAGCGACTATTCTGAATTTTCAACTGGACATATCTTTTGATTCCCGCTATGAAATTTTGATTTCTCGAATTCGTTGGAAATATATTCTCAATTAGATTCCAATATTTTTGGTTTCGCTAAAATCCGGTTTATTTTGAATCCTGTACATTCATTTCAAGTTTGAAATCGAATTATCGAACTACCGCGCCATTTTCAATTCCTTTTATAATTTAAAATAATTATTTATATTCTAACGACGATCTATATAAATATATACATTAGAATTCTATTCAAAATAATTTTTTCTTCGTTTTTATTTAAAATAATTCATTTTAAATATTCAAAATTCACTAAAATTGCTAAAATAAAAATTTTAAACTGGCTCGGATTTTCGGGTTGTTACACCCTAATTGGCAGCCAATCACTTAGCCATGTTGCCTGCCCGATTTTTGTCATTTCCCGGTTGTGAGGCTAGAGGCTACGCTTATCTCTGACAGATCACACAATTATTCACTTTGAATGTTACATCGTCATACCCGCTGAATCACAAATTGATTTCCCTAAAAATACAATGGGTATACAGCTAAGAGAAACGAATTCCTCTGCCACCAAACGTAAATACGTTTGAAGAGAATCAACTTACGTGATCCATTAAATATACTCTGTCAGACATTCTTCCATACAGGTCGTCCTGGGACTGGACAAACCGAATGTACTATTCTGTAAACAGGACAACACTTACATAGCTCCGTCTTCAATTATCTTTATCATATTTGATCGCAACGTTAACGCCCAAACGGAGGGGTTTTTCAGATAATGAATCTGATCCCGGTCTCCCCGTATTGGCAACGGAAATGGTCAAAAATTTCGATAGTCGGTGAGTTAACTATCAAAGAAAAACATGTTCGCAAACAATGATATTATTTCCAGATGGAAATTTTATCGATCAATCATCATTGAACATTCATCTCTTTAGTTCATTAATTTATTCATTTCCTATATATTCAACATTCCTTATTTTCTAAATTTAGAAAATATACATTATTAATCATTGGAAGACATTTCCATCTCTTTTTCACGTATCACTGTCATTCCAGTATTATTTATCATCAAACATTTCATTTTCTATGACTAGAAAATATCTCTGATTATATTTGGAAAATGTTTCCAAAACTCATTCATTGGATTTAAACAGATGTTTAAATTAAACATTGTTATGCCAACGCAAACCATTTCCTTTATCAACTAAATTCACTTAACCAACCTTTACTATCAAACCTTAACCATTCCTTAGTTAAAAACGAAGCCAATCAAGTTGGGGTATAACTACCTCTTAGACCTTAACTGAACAATATTTCTAACCTCACAATAGACAAATTTCACCTTTAAATCTTCAACAAACTTCCTTACGTAACTCTCGGATTCTATTTACGAATCCACTTCTTTATTGAAACCACTGATTATAACTATAGCGTTATAATCCCTACTTCTGAAATATCTAACTTCAAAATATAACTTTTTTTGCTTAATTTAACTAAATAACTAACTAGACAATTTATAACCAAATAAATAGATCATGATTAAAACGGAAAGTGAATAGTACTTTCTAGAATTCTATATAATCGAATTTTAATGTATAACTCTCATTCAAAAAATCTCTATTCGATAACTCCTTTTCGAATAAACTATATTCGATTAACTCCTACGAATAAACTATATTCGATTAACTCCTTCGAATAAACTATATTCGATTAACTCTCTTCGAATAAACTATATTCAATTAACTCCTTCGAATAAACTATATTCGATTAAATCCTTCGAATAAACTATATTCGATTAACTCTCTTCGAATAAACTATACTCGATTAACTCTCTTCGAATAAACTATACTCGATTAACTCTCTTCGAATAAACTATATTCAATTAACTCTCTTCGAATAAACTATATTCGATTAACTCTCTTCGAATAAACTATATTCGATTAACTCCTTCGGATAAACTATATTCGATTAACTCCTTCGAATAAACTATATTCGATTGACTCTCTTCGAATAAACTATATTCTATAATCTTCTTTCGAATAAACTATATTCGATAAACTCCTTTCGAATAAACTAATATTCGATAACTCCTTCCGAATAAACTAATATTCGATAACTCCTTCCGAATAAACTAATATTCGATAACTCCTTTCGAATAAACTAATATTCGTAACTCCTTCCGAATAAACTAATATTCAATCAACTCCTTTTGAATAAACTATATTCGATTAATCTCCTTTAGCTCTATTCGAATAAACTATATTCGATAACTCTTTTTCGATTAACTCTAACTCTAATCAATTAACTCTAATTCTAATCGATTAACTCTAACTCTAACCAATTAACTCCTACTGATTAACTCTAGTCGAATAACTAATATTCGATTTACTCATTTCGATTAACTCCTTTTTGATTAACTCCTTTTGACTAACTCCTTCTCGAATAAGTAGTATTCGATTCACTCTTCGTCCGTATTCAGTTTCGAATATCGGTGTTGAAATTGATTCTTACTTCTTTTTATAAGTCTTGACTTATATATTCCATTTATCCAATGATAAATATTTTATTTTATTTATAAAATATTATTTATAAATTAATCTTCTCAATCTATCGGTTAGAACAGATTCTATTTAAAATCTTTGCTTTAAATCCATATCATGTTATACCCGTGCGCGAAGCACGGGACTAAACCTTTCAAATATAAAATTCTCTTTTTATACTATTCTATTGATTTTTCAAGTATTTCCTTTTACAATCTATTTATTTACCAAATAAATCCCTTTTGATAATTCTATTTATTTTATAAAATATTTCCTCTTCTATTTGTTTTACAAATATTTACTCTTCTATTTGTTTTACAAATATTTCCTCTTCTATTCTATTTTATTTGACAAATAAATATTCCTTTACATTTCTATTTATTTAACAAATAAATATTTCTTTTATAACTCCTTTGATTTTATAATTATTTTCTTTTATAAAATCCTTTTCCTTTTATGTATAAATCCATTGATTTTATATAAATAATTTATTTTCAAAATACACTTTGAAAATCCCCTTTTCTATATCCTAGTATTTCTTACGGTATTTAAAATACCAACTCACAATGATCGATATCATTCAAACACACATAATCAACAACAGATTATATATCACATCATAAATTACAATATATGAAAAGAACAGTGTTATAAATATTGAGGAATCCAGTTGGATCCCTCCAACCTGTTTCCCTGCATCACAGATGTTTAAACAATATAATTAACATCAACTTCATTTCAATATGAAATATTCTGATAAACAGAATCAATATTTGATTAACGATTTATATATATATATAAATCGTTATCTATAATTTCAACCAATACACAAGCAATTCAACCAAACAGTCAGCACAACAATCAATCATCATTTATCAGTTCTAAAAATACGTTATAAATATATAACTGATAGTTTGGTGAGTTTTACTCACATTGGATGATCATCGTTTAAAAACGATAATTGTCGCTTGATTCAGACGGACAATTTATTTTGCTATAAATTGTAACGAGCTCCAATTCACTCCCAATCAGTTCAATTGCGTAATCGTCGTCCATATGATCCCAACGGATCTTGTTTTGTCCAATTCTGACAACGTATTAGTAAGTTATGTATTTTTCAAGTTCTAAGACATAAAACGGTCATTAATTAATTTCATAAAAATAATTAATTATACTTAATGTTTTAACCTTAATCCTGATCACTCTTTGTCTTCTTCCACATTAGCAGTAGCGAACTCGATACACTCCATTTACCGTTACTTTCCATCTTCATTTACCAATCACTACTTCATGAAATCCTCAAACAAACGTTACCATTAACATCTCCATCCCAATCTATACCAAATCATACCACAAATATACCACTCGACGGTTCCTTCCTGATTGCGATTTACAGATCAACTTCCACTCCAAAAGGGTCCCTGACTTTCACCAAACCCATTTCCTCCACGAACCCTACCTCACGATCCCCTTCATCCCAGCTCTTTAAATTTCAGTGCACCGCAAAAATGTAAACCAAACATTCACTTCGTTTGACTGCTCATCACCATCTCTCCCAAACCTAGATTTTCAAACCCAAATACCCTTCCTCCTATCATTTACTGCCGCAGCCACCAGTAAACAACGGACCATCAACCTGACCCACTGACGCCTCCCTGACCACACGCGCTCTGACCAGCCTTCCTCCTCTGGCCACCTAATCACTCCGATGCCCCAAAACTTCCTTCCCAAAGAACAGTCGATTTCCGTAATCTCCGGTATCCAACCACCTTCCACAACCAATTCCCGCCTTCTTCGATCAACAGGGGTGACCACGCTGGCACAGTTGGGTGCGCCTCCTCCTCTACGACCATTCCTCTTCAAACATCATTTGCCAACTCTTCCCCTAGCCTCGCCAAAACAGAAGCCCTAGTCATCGCTGTTAAAACAACAACGAACCAAAAGTAGTTCGAACCACAAATTCCTTATACCAGAATGAAGAGTGACTCAGTAGGAATTCAAAGATATATGATTCATGATTTTTAGAATTTTATTTGAGTTTATATGGATTTTAGAAACTCACGATGGTTTTCTATTTGTTTTTGTGGAGGCTTGGAATTGTCTGTTGACTTGGGAGGAAATGGATTAGGGTTTAGTGATGTGGGGGTTATTTATAGGATGAATATATAATTTTATATTTGGTTATTATATTGAATTTTAGTCTACTGCTCTATACATTTGTTCTTTAAAAATTTGTGCGACCACATATAATACCCAAAAATCATGAAAATGGGCACTCAGCTGCAGTTCGACATTACGGACCCAACAAAACTGGTTTCATTGAATTCCGACTTCGTTTGCTCACACAGCATAAAATCCTGTACGGCCACATACTGACTTCAAAAATCACGAAAATTGAAATCTAGCAATAATATTGCGGATCCAATAAAATCAGTTTCGTCGAAAATGGAGGTTGTTTGCAAAACTGGCTATTTTTAAAGCTCTAAATAAACCCATTTAAATATTATTATGTTTAAAAATAATTAAATTAAATATAAATAAATTAGTACTATCGTATATATTCACACTAGAATATCATACAGCTCTAAAGTATTCTTATCGGGATTTATAACTCGATATTTAAAATCCAATGTTAAACCGATACCCAATTTATATTAAAAACCCTTTTATAAATATAAATAAATCGTTATTAATTATAAAGGAATTCCATAGCGACTTTTCTAAAATTTGATTTGGACATAAATCAAAATCTACACGACGAAATCCAGATTTTTCTCTTCCATTAGAAAAATATACTTCACCAGCTCCAAACGTTTCTTATTTCACAGAAATCCAACTTAAAACGGATTCTGTATATTCGTTTAAAGTTCGAATCGCCAAATTACGAGCTACAGCGCCATTTCGAGCTCGATTATAATTATAATATAATTTATACGTTCAACCATCGTTAATTAAATATATTCGTCATTATAATTCAATTCTAAACTGAATTACATCATTTGAATTGCCCAATTCACATCATATTGCCATTTCAGCTAATTCTGATTATTTCAGAATTAAATATATTATTTAATTAATATTTTAATTATATATTCAAAGTTTTTTAATTTAAACGACCATTTCAGTCTCTAAATCTCCATTTAAATAATTAAATTAATTAATTATTATACCGTAAAAATACGGGACATTACATTCTTCCCTCCTTAAAATAATTTCGTCCTCGAAATTGCTAAGGTAGAAAACAAACCCTACTCACTGATTAAAAATTATTTGTTTAATTCGTAAATTCCATTTTCACTGTACCAATTAATTTTAGTTAAAATATTAATTTATTCCTACTAATTAAAATTTCCATAAACTCTGAAAATTTTCTAACACCGGAAATTTTTGAAAAATTTCGCTAGCATCTCCTTTGTACGGTTCAACCGGTACAACTACAACTCGCCTCTCTGGGCCATCTCCAACCCAAAAGAAAATCAAACAGCCAAGAGGCTTGCCAAACAGGCTCATAAATCTCATGCTTATACCAAATATAAACTTGTACCATTTTGTCGGGCGTATCATTCCACCTTTCATATCTGCTACTAATTCAACATATACAAATATTATCCCAGTCAAACTCAAATCAGTTTATCCTCAACACAACCATTCGCTTATATCCAAACCGAATGTCATTTCAAATTTCTATCCCACAAATCCAAATTTCTCGTTATCCTTCTAATCCAATTCAACTCCAATTTTCTTTTGCAAAATTTCAATTCAATTCCCACTTAACTGGCTTTATTTTAATTCCAATTTGCTTACCCAAATTTCAATTCAATTTGTTTTAAATCAAACAATCTCTCCTTGGGAATTTTAAATATGTTTGCTTTTCAAAAATCAAATATTCCTTTTCAGAATTCAAAACAACTTTCTTTTCACAGAACAATTCAAAAACAAAATCCTTGGTAGTAATCCATCACTTAGCAACTCAAAAATGAACACCGATGATGCAGCTGTCATCGTCGGAATCTATTTTCCAGGGATCGAAGTGAGTTCAATACTATATCACTTTTAAAACCATTTCTAAACACTTCCATTTGAAATACATTTCAAAATACCATTCATAATGCTTTGTAAACAATTTAAAATCTCCCAGGATTTTAAAATTCTCATATATTTAATCCAATTCCATTTACAAGCACCTATTCAAATTTCAGAAATTTTAATTCCAATTCTGCTTTAAATTCTGATTTAATTCATCTGATTCCATATACTATACATATATGAGTTCTGATTGGTTATTTACATAACCATTTAATTTATAATCTTATCTGATTATAATCACAACTAACACATCCAATATTATAATGTTTCCAATATCTATATTTTCTTTATATCAAAATATAGTTTTGGGCAAAATTATTTCATTTACCCTTTTTTCAAAACATACAGTGTCGGTTCATCGTATTCGAGTGTTTAGAAACTCCTACCGATATAATGGATCAAACTGATCGATCAGAACCCATAAACAACTCAACCAATAAATCTACATAATATAAAACATTTTTTTTATCAAATAACAAATACGTTCACTCGTATATATAAACTCAACTAAATCTAGGGCATTACTAACCCCATCTCTACTGAGTCATGCCATAGAGCCAAGGTAATTACTTAACCTTAAGCTCTGATACCAACTGTATTGTCCCGAAATTCCGGTACAATTTGAGCAGACCAAATAACACAAGTCCAACCCAAATTATACTGGAAACCAAAAAACTAATAGAAAGAAAACAGAGGGTGAGAATAGATAAGATAGAAACTTAGAATAGAAGAAGAAGAACATACAACATCAGAGTAAACACGAATCTCACAGCGGAACGAATAAATATATTCCATATCATAACTTTGAAATAAAACAGTATCTGTATACAATACCATTATTAGAGTATAACACTTACAGCACATCGGAATAAACAATAGCTGTAATAACCCAAAAATCTGAGCTAGTTTAAAATTTTTATTTTGGCAATTTTGATGAATTTTGAATATTTAAAATGAATTATTTTAAATAATAACAACGAAAAATTTATTTTGAATATAATTCGAACGTATATATTTATATAGATCGTCATTAGAATATAAATATTTATTTATATATATATAAGGAATTGAAAATGGCGCGGTAGTTCGATAATTCGATTTCAAACTTCAAATGAATGTACCGGGAGCAAAATAAACCGGATTTTAGTGAAACCAAAAATATTTGAATCTAATTGAGAATATCTTTCCAACGAATCCAAAGAATCGAAAATTTCATAGCGGGAATCAAAAGATATGTCCAGTTGAAAATTCCGAATTGTCACTATGGAATTCTGGCCCTTAAAAATGGCCATTTTTCAAATGGTCATAGAATTGGCCGAAATTAGTTTTGTTAGGACCGTATCGTCGATACGAAGCTAAAAAATATTTTTCTGGAATTTTTCGAGTTAGTATGTGACCCCAGTAAATTGAAATGCACGTTAAAATTCAATATATAGAGTTATATGTTGAATTCAACGTAAACTGATCGAGACGATCGAATCAACCTACGATACATATCCCATTGTGTTCGGAATGAGGGTAATTAGCTAGGGACGACAGTCGGTGGGTTCGATTTCGAATTTGAAATAAAAAGTTGCTTTTGAATTTAAAAATAAATTAAATAAAACAAAAGTCAACTCCCCTTCTCTAATACCCCCCCTCGATTCATTTCTTTCAGATCAAAGAAAAAAATATAAAAGAAAATAAACCACCCCCCCTCCGTCGAACAGAAATCGCCGCCGCCCTGGGACCCTCGCGCCACCGTCGCGCTCCTTCAGGTGTCCTCCGCCGCCGCGAAAACCCTACCCCTCCTATCCACCATTCCTCGCTCCGTCCCCCTTCTCCAATCGAGACCCGTCGCTCCCCATTCGCCAAGACCAAAACCGACGCCTCCCCCTCCAGTTCAGGTGCCGCCGGCCCCTAACCTCCTCCTCCCTCTAAAAGCCCCTCCCCCCTCGACCACTGCAGACGCGCAGCACCCCCCTCCCCTTCCCCTCAGACGCTGCTCCCTCCTCCGACAGTGAACGCTTCTCTCCTCCTTCCTATTTCTATGTAAGTTTTAATTTTAAAATCTGAGTTTTATTTTAATTTTCTTCTTATTTTCTGGATTTATTTTTTAATGCTAGAAAGGTGAAGTTTTTAATACTAGAAAGGATTAGATTTATAAATAGGAAAAGATTCGATTTTGAATTGAATAAAAATAGGATTTTTACTCATATCAAAATATGATTTTTATTTTATATTTTTAGAAATATAAAGATTTGGGGGTTTTAGAATAATAAAAATTAGATTTTTATATGTGTATGAGGATAAAAATATGATTTTTATATTAGTAGTGTATGAAAAATATGATTTTTATGTATGTATAGCGATAGTAAAAATATGATTTTTATATATTGAATAGCGATAGTAAAAATATTATTTTTATATATTGAATAGCGAAGTAAAAATTCGTTTTTTATATATTGAATAGCGAAGTAAAAATTCAATTTTTATATATTGAATAGCGAAGTAAAAATTCGATTTTTATATATGTAGTGATTACGGATGATGAATGTGATGAAAGATGGAACGACGAGGACTTCTACGTTTGAAGAGTCGTGGCGTTTGATTTAGCTAGTTGGTGAGCACTCCTCACCTTTAATTTAATTTTTCTAGTTAAAATATATGCTAGGATGTAGACGGTGTTTAGTAGCACCCGATACCCGTTGTCCACAAACCATGGACGGCTTGTTTGCCTGTTTGTTTGATTTTGATGTGTAGTTGATTGTGTGATGTGATGTGAAAAGAAATAAAATATTTATATAGTTAAAAATATTTTATAGTTGAAAATGGAAATTTTAACGTGTATTTAAAATAAATTAATATAAACAAATCGAACGATTTGTTTATATACACACATTTGACTGATATTGATTGGGACGTTAAATTTTACACATCGCCCAACTGCACAAATAAAATCTGTGTTTGATTGTTTGAAACCCCACATGGGTATTGGGATGATATATGACATACACTAATCCCAATAATTAGTTGTATGTCGATCGATTGATTGACAGACTGTCATAAGCGTCAAATATTTATAATCGATGCTTATACAGTGTAGAATGTACTCTGGATGATGGTTGATTATTTATCGTTGTTATTTTATACATGTGTTGTAGAAAATCCATATAATTAACATTATGTGGTAATTGATTGGGCCTCATTCCAGTTTTGAATAGGAATATTTGAAAAGAAATATTTGAATAGAAATATTTGAAAAGAAATATTTGAAATAGAATATTTGAAAATAGAAATATATGGAGTCATGTTGATTAGATTGACGCCATTTTGACGTGAACCATATTTATATCGATTTTATTCATTTTTTTCAATGAATATTGAAATAGATTTGAAATTCGAATTAAATTGAAATGAATTGAAATTCGAAATAAATTGAAATGATTTGAAATTCGAATTAAATTGAAATGAATTGAAATTCGAAATAAATTGAAATGATTTGAAATTTGAATTGAACTGAAATCGAATTTAATTGAAATCGATTTGAAATGAAATTAAAACGAATTTGTATTGGAATATTCAATTTTGATTAGAAATTGAATATGGAGTTGAAATCATTTCGAAAACAAATTTTAAGCGATTTATAATATACGTTTTAAAAGGAAATCGACGAAATATATATAATATATATATTATATATATAATGGCCTGAATAGAACACGCCGCGCCGCGGCAGTTCGTGAATTTCGACCATTGACTTCGAATGGATATTGCGGGAGATCCGACCGTCGGATTATCCTGAAAACGGAACCGTCGGGTTCGTATCGAAAAGAGCATTCTAACGAATATTAGAAATTTGAAATCTAACGGTTGGATTTGGAATTATGTCCAAATCAAATTTGGAAAAGGTCGTTGTAAGTGCAGTTCGATGGCCATTGAAGGAAATCGACTGTGCGGGCCTTGATAAAATTATTAAAAATATCAATAATTTGTGTAAAATCATAAGAAATGATTTGTGAAGAATTGGGATGAAAAACTCCATATTTGAAAAGATAAAAATAGATTTTTATCGAAATGAACTAGTTTTGAACTAGAATAATAATTTATTTATTTTTAAAATAAATAAATTGGATTTGAAATGGTTTCGAAAATAACCAGAATTTCCAAAAATTGAATTCGAAAGGATTTGAATCGAAATTGTCTTTGGAATATTTCGATGTTGGATTTCGTGATGATACAGATATTGTTATGGGAATTTGAAAGATATATTTATATCGTTATTTCCAATACGATATTTGTTGGTCGTAGAATTTGATATTGAATATAAGCCGATATATTTTCTATTCAGAGCCTTGTATATAATATCAAATGTGATTTGGGTTTGTCGTGAATGGTGTCTTCATTAACACTGTTCTTAAGCCCAGTTGAGAAAAAGATTAAATCTCTTTATTTAGATTTAATGAAGTGTACCAATTAAATAATATTTAATTGGAATTGAATTGGTATTGATTTTGGGTTTATCATGAACAGTGTTTTAAATAACACTTGTTCTTTAACCCGATAATTGATGGAATGTGATTTTGGGTTGTCGTGAACGGTATCTTCAATAATACTGTTCTTATACCCAAAGGAGTTAAGAAAATCAGAAACTAACTGAAGATTAGTTAAGTTGAATGATTTCTGGGGTATTGATCTGATGTTGGTTTCGGCCTTCGGGGTTAATACTTAGGGAATTGCTCACTTGCTAATTTATGGTTAGGGACTGATTGAAATGGAATGTGATTTTGGGTTTATCGTGAACCATGTTTTAAATGACATTGATTCTTTAACCCGGTCAAGGATTAAAACTAAGTGGAGTTTTAATAAATCTTTAATTAGATTGAAAAGATCGAGAATGGAGTATCACCAGTTTTACTCCAGGCGATAGTTAAATCTTTAATTAGATTTAAACGTGAAATGGTAATTAAATTTACCAATAACACCATCGTGTTAGATATGAAGTATTACCAGTTTTACTTCATGGGATGAATAGTTTGGGATTGGGAAGTAAAATAAATGATCACTTCGGTGTGGTTCGCTAATTCCGACTAGTTTGAATTGATATTCAAAAGTAGATTAAAGAATAAATTTAAAAGAATTTATCTTTGATAAAATTAATGGGAACCTTTCCCTAAGAATGAAATTTAGAAACTAACTGTAGGTTGGCTAAGATGAATGGTTTCCTGGGTATTGATCTGATGTTGGTTTCGGCCTTCGGGGTTAATATTTGGGGAATTGTTCTCTTACTAGTTTACGGTTAGTGACTGATGAATTGGAACGAGGCGTATGTTGTGTTTGTGTAACAATTATTTATTATGCACGCGAGTTATTCGGAAAGACCGGGTTTATCCCATTCTGAATAACTGATTCGACGATTAGTCGAAGATGAAGACGATGGTTGAAGACCAGAGGTCTTCACGTCGTTTGGATAATTACTGATGATCTTGATTGGGCCGTACACCCAAGAAGAGGGAATCAGTTAGTGGTCGTCCAGACGTACTTGGAGATCGATGGATATGCGGGGTACTAGGTGCCTCTGGTTTTGTTCAGACCCAGAACGGACTTGTAGATGGACTGTGTGCCTGACATTGAATATCATTCTGTGTGATTGATGGATATCGGTTGCATGGAGTGGTCTGCCTGTGTGGCATGCTAAGATGCAAATGATCAAGGCTTCTGTTGAAAAGCAGAGTCTTGTGGTTGATGATCAAAGCACGGCCTGTGTGACATAGCTTTGTGTAACGTAAATTCGTGAGCCTCACACCCCGGTGTAAACCAAAAACGGGTGACGGACCTCAGGGAGGACATGCATTTTCTTCTAGCTAGGAGTGGCGTTAGTGCTTGAACTGGCTGACGAGTTTGACTCATGTGGTTGTTGGGATTGGAGGCGCCTCGGATATATCGGTCGTTCTCGAACCGATGGAGTCATTTAGTTGGCTCGCATACGCCCCAAAGGGCGGGGAAACGCAGTGTTCAGGATTTTGTCTAATCCACATCGGTGGACCGGCCCTATCGTTCCAAGGTCACTCGAGCTCTGACCTGAGACAAGGGCTAGATTGTCTCGAATCGGTAAGGACTATCTTTTACCTTGGTTCACAGATGGAAATCCAACTTCCAATACGTGATTTTGTGGTTTTAATTGTAAACTAGTATGGCGACATGATATATGGTACCCATGTCGTCGAGGATTGATACTTATGATTTGAAGTTGTTTTATACACTATGCACTTATTATAGTATCAATTGATTTGTTTTAAACGTACTAAGCATGTTTGGCTATTATAAGGGAAAACCCTATCCCCCGGTTTGCGTTGCATTGTGTGATAGGACCTGGGTCTTATAATAGCTTCATTTTTCTTTATTTAGCATTGCGCTGTTGTTATATGCACTGATATTCTTGGGAGGAAACCCGTTCCATTTTATACGGCGTGGTCCCTTGATTTACCTAACTTTAAAATGAAGATTAATAACTGTTTTAGTTCTCACACCAGTCCCATGACTGACCTGAAGTTTATTGTTTTAACCTAAACTCTGGGTGCCCTTATTTTGACACGGGCAGCTAGTAGTTTTGGTTTTGCAGATTTATATTCACAGGAACCTGGTTTATAGCTGGAACGATATCCGGAAAGCTTTGTATCCGTATATCTCCTTCAGTTGTGTTTTCTATTATTTTCCGCTGCTATGTAATGTATTGTAATCACTGATATTTTTCTATGTAATATTTATTCATTTATACTCTGTATATTCGTGTATTCTGATGAATTGTTGTAATTAACAATGAAATGTTCTTCCGTCTACGTTCTTTTGTGTGTTGTTCTCGAAGTATCCGCTCTTTCCTTACCGGGGAAGTTACGGGTCCTTACAGTTTGGTATCAGAGCTTTGGTTTACAAAGCTCAGATAACAAGACACATTAGAACCGTACGAAAGAATTCATCAGAAATTGGATTAGTAATATCCAATAAGGAATGACTCGTTAGAGATGGGATCGGTAGTATCCTAGAACGAGTGTGAAGAGTATAAATTTAAATTGAAAACAAATTGTTTTGAAAATTTAAATCGTATCATACGTATTTGAATATTTATTTATATTGATTTGGACAATCCGATATATAAATATTTTGCATATACGTCTTGCAAACGTGTATTCGAAGTTTTAATATACTGGATAGTTATAGAATCATACTCTAGTTGCCCGGGGATAATTCTGGTAATGGGTCACTATCGCCAGTATTTATTTTCGAGTAACGAAAGTGAGATTTCTATATTTCCATTAGACTGGTGTGAGAACCAAAATATAGCTAGAATACATTGTTGTGAATTGGCATCAAAACATGATTTTCTGTATATATATCAAAATTATGAATTTGAAAAGCTATTCACTAATTTATTGATGGTTGTGTTGTTTGATTATTGTTTGAATAATTAAATGTTGAACCTTTAACCAAATTGGTCAAATATTGAACTGTATAGAAATTATTTGCAAATGCATACATGTACATATACATGTGTATACCTTGAACAGGTCATAGCAAGGAGGCTAGAGAAGAGGAATAAAATTGTTTGCCCGACAAATAGGTACATGTTTATTGTATTTCTTGAGTTTTGGATGATTTTGTGAGCCGATTGGCTAGCCGCTTGGCTTTTTCTTTTTCTTTTGGATTGAAGAAGGCCATGGGAGGCTATATGAAATATCCCGAAGTCCCCGGTGCAGGGGAGGTTATGGCGAAATTTTTCGAAAATTTAGGGTGTTAGCCAAATTTTTGAAAAATTTGAAAATTTCTTAGAGACTGAAAAGTTGAAGAACTTAAGCCGTAAAGAAAATAATGAAAGTTGAGTTGATTAGTTAAACAACTTTCGGTTTCGTTCCTTTTCGGGGACGAAAAGTTTTAAGTGGGGGAGATTGTAATAACCTGAAAATCTGAGCCAGTTTAAAATTTTTATTTTGGTAATTTTGATGAATTTTGAATATTTAAAATGAATTATTTTAAATAATAGCGACGAAAAATTTATTTTGAATATAATTCGAACGTATATATTTATATAGATCGTCGTTAGAATATAAATATTTATATATATATATATAAGGAATTGAAAATGGCGCGGTAGTTCGATAATTCGATTTCAAACTTCAAATGAATGTACCGGGTGCAAAATAAACCATATTTTAGTGAAACCAAAAATATTTGAATCTAATTGAGAATATCTTTCCAACGAATCCGAAGAATCGAAAATTTCATAGTGGGAATCAAAAGATATGTCCAGTTGAAAATTCTAAATAGTCGCTATGGAATTCTGGCCCTTAAAAAGGGCCATTTTTTAAACGGTCTCAGAATTGGCCGAAATTAGTTTTGTTAGGACCGTATCGTCGATACGAAGCTATAAAATATTTTTCTGGAATTTTTCGAGTTAGTATGTGACCCTAGTAAATTGAAATGCACGTTAGAATTCAATATATAGAGTTATATGTTGAATTCAACGAAAACTGATCGAGACGATCGAATCAGCCTACGATACATATCCCATTGTGTTTGGAATGGGGGTAATTAGCTAGGGACGACAGTCGGTGGGTTCGATTTCGAATTTGAAATAAAAAGTTGCTTTTGAATTTAAAAATAAATTAAATAAAACAAAAGTCAACACCCCTTCTCTAATACCCCCCCTCGATTCATTTCTTTCAGATCAAAGAAAAAAAATATAAAAGAAAATAAACCCCCCCATCGAACAGAAGTCGCCGCCGCCCTGGGACCCTCGAGTCACCGTCGTGCTCCTCCAGGTGGCCTCCGCCGCCGCGAAAACCCTACCCCTCCCATCCACCGTTCCTCACTCCGTCCCCCTTCTCCAATCGAGACCCGTCGCTCCCCATTCGCCAAGACAAAAATTGACGTCGCCCCTCCAGTTCAGGCGCCGCCGGCCCCTAACCCCCTCCCCCCTCTGAAAGCCCCCCCTCGACCACTGCAGACGCGCAGCACCCCCCTCCCCTTCCCTCAGACGCTGCTCCCTCCTCCGACAGTGAACGCTTCTCTCCTCCTTCCTATATCTATGTAAGTTTTAATTTTAAAATCTGAGTTTTATTTTAATTTTCTTCTTCTTTTCTGGATTTATTTTTAATGCTAGAAAGGTGAAGTTTTTAATACTAGAAAGGATTAGATTTATAAATAGGGAAAGATTCGATTTTGAATCAAATAAAAATAGGATTTTTACTCATATCAAAATATGATTTTTATTTTATATTTTTAGAAATATAAAGATTTGGGGGTTTTAGAATAATAAAAATTAGATTTTTATATATGTATGAGGATAAAAATATGATTTTTATATTAGTAGTGCATGAAAAATATGATTTTTATGTATGTACAGCGATAGTAAAAATATGATTTTTATATACTGAATAGCGATAGTAAAAATATTATTTTTATATATTGAATAGCGAAGTAAAAATTCGATTTTTATATATTGAATAGCGAAGTAAAAAATTCGATTTTTATATATTGAATAGCGAAGTAAAAATTCGATTTTTATATATGTAGTGATTACGGATGATGAAAGTGATGAAAGATGGAACGACGAAGACTTCTACATTTGAAGAGTCATGGCGTTCGGTTTAGCTAGTTGGTGAGAACTCCTCACCTTTAATTTAATTTTTCTAGTTAAAATATATGCTAGGATGTAGATGGTGTTTAGTAGCACCCGACACCCGTCGTCCACAGACCATGGACGGCTTGTTTGCTTGTTTGTTTGATTTTGATGTGTAGTTGATTGTGTGATTTGATGTGAAAAGAAATAAAATATTTATATAGTTAAAAATATTTTATAGTTGAAAATGGAATTTTTAACATGTATTTAAAATAAATTAATATAAAAAAATCGAACGATTTGTTTATATACACACATTTGACTGATATTGATTGGGACGATAAATTTTACACATCGCCCAACTGCACAAATAAAATCTGTGTTTGATTGTTTGAAACCCCACACGGGTATTGGGATGATATATGACATACACTAATCCCAATAATTAGTTGTATGTCGATCGATTGATTGACAGACTGTCATAAGCGTCAAATATTTATAATCGATGCTTATACAGTGTAGAATGTACTCTGGATGATGGTTGATTATTTATCGTTGTGATTTTATACATGTGTTGTAGAAAATCCATATAATTAACATTATATGGTAATTGATTGGGCTTCATTCCAGTTTTGAATAGAAATATTTGAAAAGAAATATTTGAAATAGAATATTTGAAAATAGAAATATATGAAGCCGTGTTGATTAGATTGACGCCATTTTGACCTGAACGATATTTATATCGATTTTATTCATTTTTTTCAATGAATATTGAAATAGATTTGAAATTCGAATTAAATTGAAATGAATTGAAATTCGAAATAAATTGAAATGATTTGAAATTCGAATTAAGTTGAAATGAATTGAAATTCGAAATAAATTGAAATGATTTGAAATTTGAATTGAATTAAAATCGAATTGAATTGAAATCGATTTGAAATGAAATTAAAATGAATTAGTATTGGAATATTCAATTTTATTAGAAATTGAATATGGAGTTGAAATCGTTTCGAAAACAAATTTAAAGCGATTTATAATATACGTTTTAAAAGGAAATCGATGAAATATATATAATATATATATTATATATATAATGGCCTGAATAGAACGCGCCGCGCCGCGGCAGTTCGTGAATTTCGACCATTGACTTCGAATGGATATTGCGGGAGATCCGACCGTCGGATTCTCCTGAAACCGGAACCGTTTGGTTCGTATCGAAAAGAGCATTCTAATGAATATTAAAAATTTGAAATCTAATGGTTGGAATTGGAATTATGTCCAAATCAAATTTGGAAAAGGTCGTTGTAAATGCAGTTCGATGGCCGTTGAAGGAAATCGACTGTGCGGGCCTTCATAAAATTATTAAAAATATCAATAATTTGTGCAAAATCGTAAGAAATGATTTGTGAAGAATTGGGATGAAAAACTCCATATCTGAAAAGATAAAAATAGATTTTTATCGAAATGAACTAGTTTTGAACTAGAATAATAATTTATTTATTTTTAAAATAAATAAATTGGATTTGAAATGGTTTCGAAAATAACCAGAATTTCCAAAAATTGAATTCGAAAGGATTTGAATCGAAATTGTCTTTGGAATATTTCGATGTTGGATTTCGTGATGATATAGATATTGTTATGGGAATTTGAAAGATATATTTATATCGTTATTTCCAATACGATATTTGTTGGTTGTAGAATTTGATATTGAATATAAGCCGATATATTTTCTATTCAGAGCCTTGTATATAATATCAAATGTGATTTGGGTTTGTCGTGAATGGTGTCTTCATTAACACTGTTCTTAAGCCCAGTTGAGAAAAAGATTAAATCTCTTTATTTAGATTTAATGAAGTGTACCAATTAAATAATATTTAATTGGAATTGAATTGGTATTGATTTTGAGTTTATCGCGAACAGTGTTTTAAATAACACTTGTTCTTTAACCCGATAATTAATGGAATGTGATTTTGGGTTGTCGTGAACGGTATCTTCAATAATACTGTTCTTATACCCAAAGGAGTTAAGAAAATCAGAAACTAACTGAAGATTAGTTAAGTTGAATGATTTCTGGGGTATTGATCTGATGTTGGTTTCGGCCTTCGGGGTTAATACTTTGGGAATTGCTCACTTGCTAATTTATGGTTAGGGACTGATTGAAATGGAATGTGATTTTGGGTTTATCGTGAACCGTGTTTTAAATGACATTGATTCTTTAACCCAGTCAAGGATTAAAACTAAGTGGAGTTTTAATGAATCTTTAATTAGATTGAAAAGATCGAGAATGGAGTATCACCAGTTTTGCTCCAGGCGATAGTTAAATCTTTAATTAGATTTAAACGTGAAATGGTAATTAAATTTACCGATAACACCGTCGTGTTAGATATGAAGTATTACCAGTTTTACTTCATGGGATGAATAGGTTGGGATTGGGAAATAAAATAAATGATCACTTCGGTGTGGTTCGCTAATTCCGACTAGTTTGAATTGATATTCAAAAGTAGATTAAAGAATAAATTTAAAAGAATTTATCTTTGATAAAATTAATGGGAACCTTTCCCTAAGAATGAAATTTAGAAACTAACTGTAGGTTGACTAAGATGAATGGTTTCCTGGGTATTGATCTGATGTTGGTTTCGGCCTTCGGGGTTAATATTTGGGGAATTGTTCTCTTACTAGTTTACGGTTAGTGACTGATGAATTGGAATGAGGCGTATGTTGTGTTTGTGTAACACTTATTTATTATATACGCGAGTTATTCAGAAAGACCAGGTTTATCCCATTCTGAATAACTGATTTGACAATTAGTCGAAGATGAAGACGATGGTTGAAGACCGGAGGTCTTCACGTCGTTTGGATATTTACTGGTGATCTTGATTGGGTCGTACACCCAAGAGGAGGGAATCAGTTAGTGGTCATCCAAACGTACTTGGAGATCGATGGATATACGGGGTACTAGGTGCCTCCGGTTTCATTCAGACCCAGAACGGACTTGTAGATGGACTGTGTGCCTGACACTGGATATCATTCTGTGTGATTGATGGATATCGGTTGCATGGAGTGGTCTGCCTGTGTGGCATGCTAAGATGCAAATGATCAAGGCTTCTGTTGAAAAGCAGAGTCTTGTGGTTGATGATCAAAGAACGGCCTGTGTGGCATAGCTTTGTGTAATGTGAATTCGCGAGCCTCACACCCCGGTGTGAACCAAAAACGGGAGACAGACCTCAGGGAGGACATGCGTTTTCTTCTAGCTAGGAGTGGCGTCAGTTCTTGAACTGGCTGACGAGTTTGACTCATGTGGTTGTTGGGATTGGAGGCGCCTCGGATATATCGGTCGTTCTCGAACCGATGGAGTCATTTAGTTGGCTCACATACGCCCCAAAGGGCGGGGAAACGCAGAGTTCAGGATTTCATCTAATCCACATTGGTGGACCGGCCCTATCGCTGCAAGGTCACTCGAGCTATGACCTGAGACATGGGCTAGATTGTCTCGAATTGGTAAGGACTATCTTTTGCCTTGGTTCACAGATGGAAATCCAACTTCCAATACGTGATTTTGTGGTTTTAATTGTAAACTAGTATGGCGACATGATATATGGTACCCATGCCATCTAGGATTGATACTTATGATTTGAAGTTGTTTTATACACTATGCACTTATTATAGTATCAATTGATTTGTTTTAAACGTACTAAGCATGTTTGGCTATTATAAGGGAAAACCCTATCCCCCGGCTTGCGTTGCATTGTGTGATAGGACCTGGGTCTTATAATAGCTTCATTTTTCTTTATTTAGCATTGCGTTGTTGTTATATGCACTGGTATTCTTGGGAGGAAACTCGTTCCGTGTTATACGGCGTGGTCCCTTGATTTACCTAACTTTAAAATAAAGATTAATAACTGTTTTAGTTCTCACACCAGTCCCATGACTGACCTGGAGTTTATTGTTTTAACCTAAACTCGGGGTGCCCTTATTTTGACACGGGCAGCTAGTAGTTTTGGTTTTGCAGATTTATATTCACAGGAACCTGGTTTACAGCTGGAATGATATCCGGAAAGCTTTGTATCTGTATATCTCCTTCAGTTGTGTTTTGTATTATTTTCCGCTGCTATGTAATGTATTGTAATCTCTGATATTTTTCTGTGTAATATTTATTCATTTATACTCTGTATATTCGTGTATTCTGATGAATTGTTGTAATTAACAATGAAATGTTCTTCGGTCTGCGTTCTTTTGAGTGTCGTTCTCGAAGTATCCGCTCTTTCCTTAGCAGGGAAGTTACGGGTCCTTACAATAGCTATATAATACTGAAGCCTCCTGCTCCAAGCTCTCAGTATCTGTAAAATCCTGACTACTTGACTGCCCGTACAAAATTGGGCATCCAAGAGTTTAGGGAAAACAAAACAAAATAAAATCCGGGTCAGTAATGGGACTGGTGTGAGTAAAGCAATTTAAAACAGTTTGAACAATTAAACAATATCTCATAAGACCACGCCATATAAGGGAACGGGTTTTTCCCTTTTGAGAATCCAAATCAATTTGATTTAACTTTCAAATCATTTTGAAAGAAACAATGATCTTTTATATCAAAACTCTTTTGATATTATAATAGTGTCTATCAACCACAATATAATAATCATCTTGCAGAACGCTTTCATCTCACGTTCCACATATATAGTATTCAATCAAAACCGCGAGCACTTATTGGGTAATGGATTTCCAACTATGACAAGGTATGGAACCACCTTCCAATAGTGTACCTCTAGAGAGGAATACACTGGGTTCAACAAGAACATCTTGCAACCCGGCCATACATGACCGACCACTCATTTCACTTGAGTGTATCGAATGTATATCACCAACGATTGGGATCAGCAACCGTTTCCCGAATGGGACAGCATCGAATAGATTAAAGAATGAAATGAGTATCTCTAGATAGGTGATAATGCACCCTATTTGGCAGCTAACCACTTAGCCATGTTGCCTGCCCGATTTTTGTCATTTCCCGGTTGTGAGGCTAGAGGCCATGCTTATCTCTGACAGTTCACACAATTATTCACTTTGAATGTCACATCGTCATACCCGCCAAATCACAAATTGATTTCCCCAAAAATACAACGGGTATATAGCTAAGAGAAACGAATTCCTTCGCCACCAAACGTAAATACGTTTGAAGAGATCAACTTATGCGATCCATTAAATATACTCTATCAGACATTCTTCCATACAGGTCGTCCTAGGACTGGACAAACTGAAGGTACTATTCTGTAAACAGGACAGCCCTTGCATAACTCCGTCTTAAATTATCTTCATCATATTTGATCGCAATGCTAACACCCATACGGAGTGGTTTTTCAGACAATGAATCTGATCCCGGTCTCTCCGTATTGACAACGGAAATGGTCAAAAACTTCGATAGTCAGTGAGTTAACTATCAAAGAAAAACATGTGTGCAAACCATGATATTATTTCCAGTTGGAAATTTTATCGATCAATCATCATTGAACATTTATCTCTTTAGTTCATTAATTTATTCATTTCCTATATATTCAACATTCCTTATTTTCTAAATTTAGAAAATATACGTTATTAATCATTGGAAAACATTTCCGTCTCTTTTTCACGTCTCACTGTCATTCCAGTATTATTTATCATCAAACATTTCATTTTCTATGATTAGAAAATATCTCTGATTATATTTGGAATTTTTTTCCAAAACTCATTCATTGGATTTAAACAGATGTTTAAATAAAACATTGCTATGCCAACTCAAAGCATTTCCTTTATCACTAAATTCACTTAACCAACCTTTAATATCAAACCTTAACCATTCCTTAGTTAAAAACGAAGCCAATCAAGTTGGAGTATAACTACCCCTCAGACCTTAACTGAACAACATTTCTAACCTCACAATAGACAAATTTCACCTTTAAATCTCTAACAAACTTCCTTACGTAACTCTCGGATTCTATTTACGAATCCACTTCTTTATTGAAACCACTGATTATAACTATAGCGTTATAATCCCTACTTCTAAAATATCTAACTTCAAAATATAACTTTTATTCCTTAATTTAACTAAATAACTAACTAGACAATTTATAACCAAATAAATAGATCTTGATTAAAACGAAAAGTGAATAGTACTTTCCCGAATTCGATATAATCGAATTTCAACGTATAACTCTCTTTCGAAAAATCTCTATTCGATAACTCCTTTTCGAATAAACTTTATTCGATTAACTCCTTCGAATAAACTATATTCGATTAACTCCTTCGTATAAACTATATTTGATTAACTCTCTTCGAATAAACTATATTCGATTAACTCCTTCGAATAAACTATATTCGATTAAATCTCTTCGAATAAACTATATTCGATTAACTCTCTTCGAATAAACTATATTCGATTAACTCCTTCGAATAAACTATATTCAATTAACTCTCTTCGAATAAACTATATTCGATTAACTCTCTTCGAATAAACTATATCCGATTAACTCTCCTCGAATAAACTATATTCAATTAACTCTCTTCGAATAAACTATATTCGATTAACTCGTTCGAATAAACTATATTCGGTTAACTCCTTCGAATAAACTATATTCGATTAACTCTCTTTGAAGAAACTATATTCGATAATCTTCTTTCGAATAAACTATATTCAATAAACTCCTTTCGAATAAACTAATATTCGATAACTCCTTCCGAATAAACTAATATTCGATAACTCCTTCCGAATAAACTAATATTCGATAACTCCTTCCGAATAAACTAATATTCGATTAACTCCTTTCGAATAAACTATATTCGATTAGTCTCCTTTAGCTCTATTCATATAAACTATATTCGATAACTCCTTTTCGATTAACTCTAACTCTAATCAATTAACTTAAATTCGATTAACTCTAATTCTAATCGATTAACTCTAATTCTATTAACTCTAATTCTAATCGATTACTCTAACTCTAACCAGTTAACTCCAACTGATTAAATCTAACTGATTAACTCTAATCGAATAACTAATATTCGATTTACTCATTTCGATTAACTCCTTTTTGATTAACTCCTTCTCAAATAAGTAATATTTGATTCACTCTTCGTCCGTATTCAGTTTCAAATATCGGTGTTGAAATTAATTCTTACTTCTTTATATAAGTCCTGACTTATATACTCCATTTATCCAATGATAAATATTTTTTTAATTTATAAAATGTCAATTATAAATTATTCTTCTCAATCTATCAATTAGAATAGATTCTATTTAAAATCTTTTCTTTAAATCCATATCATGTTATACCCATGCGCGAAGCAAGGGTCTAAACCTTTCAAATATAAAATTATCTTTTTATACTATTCTATTCATTTTTCAAGTATTACCTTTTATAATCTATTTATTTACCAAATAAATCCCTTTTGATAATTCTATTTATTTTATAAAATATTTCCTCTTCTATTTGTTTTACAAATATTTCCTCTTCTATTCTATTTTATTTGACAAATAAATATTCCTTTTCAATTCTATTTATTTAACAAATAAATATTTCTTTTATAACTCCTTTGATTTTATAATTATTTTCTTTTATAAAATCCATTTCCTTTTATATATAAAATCCATTGATTTTATATAAATAATTTATTTTCAAAATACACTTTGAAAATCCCCTTTTTAAATCCCAGTATTTCTTACGGTATTTAAAATACCAATTCACAATGATCGATATCATTCAAACACACATAATCAACAATAGAATATATATCACATCATACATTATGAAAAGAACAGTATTATGAATATTGAGGAATCCAGTTGGATCCCTCCAACCTGTTTCCCTGCATCACAGATGTTTAAACAATATAATTAACATCAACTTCATTTCAATATGAAATATTCTGATAAACAAAATCAATATTTGATTAACGATTTATATATATATATATATATCGTTATCTATAATTTCAACCAATACATAAGCAATTCAACCAAACAGTCAGCACACAACAATCAATCATCATTTATCAGTTCTAAAAGTACGTTGTAATTGAGATGCCTAGTGCAAACTTCATGTTTATAATATCTATATTTAATAACTAATTATATTGATACTTAATAATAATAATTAATAATTAACTTAGGAATAAATTATATTTGTCAATTATTATTAAATAATTAATAGTTAATAAGTAATAATTACTATTAATAGTCAATTATTATTAAACAATTACATTTATATTGATTATTTATAATTAATAACTAATAATTACTATTAATACTTAGCAATTAAGAAGAATAATTAAAAAATATCGTTAATATTACATAATTACTATTAAATAGTTAATAATTAAAATATACTAATTAATGCTAATCATGAATAATACATAAGTAACAATAATTAAATTACAATATAAATAAAATTATTAAATAATTAACAACAACAATAGTAATTACTATTAGATAATGATAATGATAAGTAATTAATAATAGTAACTAATAATTAAAAAAAAATTGTTTGAAAATAAATATTAACCAAAGTTGAAAATTAATGTTAAATAATAAAAATAATCAGTAATTAAAATATAATACTAAATAATACCAAATACTCTTAATTTATAATTGATAATGTTGAAAGGTTTACCAAAACCTTTTGTCGAATATAATCCCCTACGGAGGGGGGGGTCCGGGGGGGTCCAGGGGGGGTGGCAACCCCCCTAGGTGGGGGTGCGGGGGCAATGCCCCCGTAAATGGGGTTCGACCTGCCCGGTCAGGTCGCGGGGGTCCAGGGGGCAGCGCCCCGTCCGAAATGGTGCATTTTGTGTACTGTTGAATTTGAATTCAACATGCAACGGTAATAACGGTTGAATTTTAATAAGTAATAATTAATTAAATACTAATTAAACATTAAAATATAATTCTAAATAATAACAGTAGTATATTTAAATCAATAAATAAAAGATTTTATTCATCCATTGTGTGTCTAAATGAATACTGTTTTTATAAAACCATCCGTATCCGTATCAACGTTTTACGCTTAAATTGAAAATTTAGCTCAAATTCGAATTTCCCTCCGAACCAATACTTTTGTGCCGCGCTTCTTTTCTGGGAAATTTGAATTTCCCTCCGAACCAAACGTTTTACGCTTAATATATCCAGTCAATTCTCGTCCATTCGATTATTTTTTATTGCTTATGTTCGTCCGTCCGATTTTTCCAACTCCCCAGTAATTAATTTTGGTAATTAATAATTAAAACGGTTTTATTAGAAAATTTTACAAAATTATTTTCAGCATCTCTTTTTTTTACCAATTGTAATAGAGGCCTATTAAATATTAGTAATATACTAGTATGTCATATATACATAGGGTATTTAAATGGTATTTATACTTGAAATATATGTTTTGAGAAATTACAAAATTTTGTTTCAATTTAACTTGAATATTTAATTTAAATAAATTTGGTTTAGAATTTGGTTTTAAAAATGTTTATTTGACATGGTATTTGGAATGTAAGTATATACCATATTATTGTGTGTGTGTGTGTGTAGTATGAATATATGGTGTACACTTTAGAAAACATATTGATTCACATTTGGCACTTGTTTAAAAAAAATTATTAATAAAAATAATGTTTGATCAATTTTGTTTACATTTGTCCTTATTTGTTGAAACTTGTTTATACTTGTCCCCTTTTCATTTTACTTCGTACAGGTGTTCTAGATGTTTCCACCGTCCTCCCCTTTTTATTACTTTTGCCTTCCCTTCCCTTTCTTATCATATTAGTCGATTCTTTTCCAAATGTTTCCCCAAATCAACAGAAAAAAATCGTTTTCTCCAAATCTAAACCCATGGCGGCCGCCTGATGCCACTGCCACCATAGCCGAAGCCAGCACCTACTCCATCGGCCTCCGCTCCTCTTCATCCTCAGACCGTCACCTACCTATGTTCGTCGAACCCTATGCCAAAGATCCTTCCGAAATCTAGGCCGCCGACGACGTTCAGCAACCTCCGACGCCGAGCCACCTCAGATCCTTCCGGGATTTACCGCACCACTGCTCCAGATTCTAAGTTGCCTCCGCTGTCACTGCCGCCTGCGGTTCCATGTCTTCGCCGGTTTCAAAGTGAGTATAATCTCACGATTTAATTTGTTCGAGCATGTTAATTTCAATAGGAATTAGAGTTAGATTTGACTTGTTGTTGACTGTAATTTGGGGTTTGTTTGCTGAACTTGTTGCCACCGTAATACATCATTTTGCTGGCGTCATTGCTTCACTTAATTTGGACCAAACAGGAACACGAATGACAGCCGAATCAGCCCTGTTTTTACATTGCTCCCTACAGTGCGTTCATAGTATTGAGTTTTCATGGAGTATTGTCTAGCAACTCACTGTTTTGGGTTGCATTGAAACCTACATTTTTACCTTGTTCTTTGACGCCGCCCAGTTTACCGATTTTGTCGTTGCCTGTGTTGCCTATTCACGAGTATGTAACGCTATAGGTGTTGTGTTAGTGGATAACTGTTACCTGAGACATGGGTAGGCATGTTTAGTTATACACATATATTAGTGTTTCCCTTTTTAAATATGTTTTGCTAAAAATTATTGCATCGTCTCCTACTTGATTTTGGTCGTTTGGGTCCGCATTAGGCCACCGTATTGATATTTGCAAATTTCAATAGTAAGGGAAATTTTAATATGAACACTAACGGCGTTATACAAAAATTACTTAAACCTGAATGTTTTGTTTAACTCCTTACACTAGGTATAGCATGTGTCTCTATCTGCTTGTGAACAAATGTTTGGACCTTTGCTTACTTATGTGACACCTCACTGTGACTTGTATTATTAATGTGAAGTTTTAAAAGCTATTAAACTTTAATTTTCTTTCTGCCTTTGTCCTTGTCCAGTAAATTTGGTCTGAACATCAACACTGGTTTGTGTTCTCCCACGTTTGGCAATGAGCGGAAACATATAAAAAGAAATATTCATAGTTCGCATGCGTTGTCAGAACCAACATGTAAATAGAAGTCCAATTCAGGAAAAACAATTGTGAATAACAATATTTCTATGTAAGTAAAGAATTGCCGATCATTATGCATCTAGCCATACTAATAGCAACATAGAGACAGGAGGCAAAAGATATCACTGCACTTCATTACTTTTCACACAACATTTAACATTTTATTCATATTAAAATATGAATGGCAGATGTATATGTCTTATTGAAATTTGCAGGCTATTTTGAAGACAAGTGGTCATTGCTTAACATGGATATACATGTGGTTCATCGCTTAAAACTTCTTTTTTTCATGTGTATCATAGCATGTGGAAGATCACCGTATGTACTCATTAAATTATATGCACCATGGTGATCCAAAAATCTGGTATGGAGTTCCATGCAGTTATGCTTGTAAATTCGAGCAAGTCATGAGAAAACATTTACCCAAACTTTTTAAAGAGCAGTCTACTTTACTGCATGACTTGGTAAGAATTTTTTTTTGCACTCCCCTTCTTGTTATTGATTGTTTATGTTAGAAATAGAAATAGTCATATTCTTCTTCATTAGCAATTCACCACATGATTTGTTTGTTGGTGTATACTTTTGTTCGTAATTATCAGGTTACGCAGCTATCACCATCAATTTTGAAATCTGAAGGAGTTCTTGTTTATCGGGCAATACAAAAATCAGGAGAATTTGGTCACTCTGCGAAATGCCTGCTTGGAACGTGCGCAAGAAAACCAGAATTTGATGATTGGAATAGAGAGATGTTGGCAGTCAAAAATCATCTTTGATTGATGCCACTAATCTTATGTACCTTGCTGAAGTGTTGCACTGTATGTATTGTGTTTTGTAAGCGTATTATGTAAAAAAAATGATGAGAGTTTGAAAATATTAATAAATTGTTTTGGTTCATGTTTTAAGTTTGTTTGATATCTTAAGTTTTGAAGATAATATGTTTGAAATGAGTTCTTTTGTCAGTAATATGTATATAATTTGTGGATATATTACAATTGTAAAATAATAATTATAATATATGACAACGGTTATAAAAAGTTGTAAAAATTATAACAACAACGGTGCATAATAGTTGTAATAAAAGTTGTTACAACGGTGGAAAAAAGTTGTAAAATATACATTTCACAACGGTGCCGCAACTGTGCAAAAAAGTTGTAAAAGTTTCTAGTCTATTACAACTTCTTAAGAGACGACGGTGGCTCCACCGTTGTAAAAACTTTTTACAACGTTTTTGCACCGTTGTAATATGGTATATTTGTTGTAGTGGTTCTATTTTACAAACAGTTTTGGGAGGTTTTGAAATCTGATTTAGTGAATTTATTTAATGATTTTTATAGCGGGGATTTGTGTCTAGGCAACTTTAATTTTGCTAATGTTATAATTATTAAGAAGAGAGAGGGTGCAAAGCTTTTAAAGGATTTTAGACCTATCTCTTTGATAAATGTTTCAGTTAAGATCATTTCTAAAGTTCTAGTGAATAGGCTTAGTAGGAAGATGAACGATCTAATAGATCATTCGCAAACTGCTTTTATTAAAGGTAGACAAATAGTTGATGGTGTGGCAGCTGTACAAGAGTACATTAATGTATGTGTTAAAAATAATTTTTCATGTGCTATTTTGAAACTAGATTTTGAGAAAGCGTTTGGTTCTATCGACTGGGATTATATATGTGAAGTATGTCTAGCTAGAGGTTTTAGTGTCCGTTGGATTAACTGGATATTGCTATTTCTTAGGTCTGGTAGTTCTAATATTGTTGTCAATAGGGTTACGGGAAAGAAGATCCAATCTAAGAGGGGTCTTAGACAGCGCGATCCCCTGTCATCTCTATTATTTAATTTAGCGGCTGACATTTTTTCTAGAATTATCAAGAGAGCGGGGAGATTAGGTGTTTTGGGTTATGTTGGTAATGACGAATTTAACAGTGAATTATCTGTACTCCAATTTGCCGATGATACTTTATTATTTTCTTCTCATCTACCAAAACACATTATTGCTCTTAAGTTTATACTTTATTGTTTTGAGATGTTATCAGGTCTTAGAATTAATTTTGACAAGAGTTCTGTTATGGTCATTAATGACTTTGATAATGTTGATGCTATGGCTGCTAACACCTTAAACTGTTCGGTCGTGAAATTTCCTTTTGATTATTTAGGTTTTAAGATAAGGCCGTCAAAATTAAAGAAGGAGGATTAGTTAGTCTTAATTGATAAGATCAATTGTAGACTATCAAATTGGAACAATAGATTCTTTTCTAGAGTAGGTAGATTAGTTTTGGTTAATTCAGTGCTATCGGCTATCCCTACGTATTGGATGTCAGTACATAGATTGCCTCAATGGGTTATCGATAAGATTGATAGAATAAGACGTAATTATCTATTGGGTGGGGGTAGAGATCCTATTTGTAGGGGTTTCAAATGTTTAGTAAATTGGGAGGTGTGTTGTAAGGCTAAGAAAGATGGGAGATTGGGGATAATCAATTTATTTAATTTTAACTCTTCCTTATTAGCCAAATGGTTGTGGAAATTTAGGTCTCCTGTAGTATCTGCAACGTGGAAAGTTATTATATCTAAATTTTACTATTCAGAAGGAGAGTTCATTGTTGGATCTAGTGGTAGTTAGTATAATAAATTATCTTATTTTTGGAAGTCAGTATTAAAGTGCTTTTACTTTTTTAACTTAGGTTATAAGGTGATTGTGCATTCTGGGAATACGACTTACTTTTGGCATGATAGGTGGATTTCTCGTTTACCACTTAAAGTTGAATTTAGGGAGCATTGATAAAAGATATCTTTAGAAGAGAATTGGATCCCCCTTGGGAATTTTCTTATGATAATATATTAGAGGGGGAAATGTTAAGACAATTAGCTTTACTTTATGCTAAGTTATCATTATATCACATTGACTAGGGTAAGGACTTTATTAGTTGGGGTATGGATAAAAGTCAAGTTTATTCGGTGAATTCTATGTATAACTTTATAAATTTTTCGGGTATCTCATTTCAACCTTTTAAGTATATTTGGAAATATAATTCTCCTCCTAAAGCTAAATTTCTAATGTGGTTAATCGCTCACAAGAAACTTAATACGGTTGAGTTTCTTAAGAGGAAGAATATCATTCTTGATGTTAAGTGTTATTTTTGTAATATTATGAATGAGGATGTTGATCATTTATTTTTCTCATGCAATATCACAAACTATATATTTAGTATGGTTTTACGGATATTTGTTTTTGATTGTCATTATTCTTTCAATTGTTGGGCTAATAATTGGGGTTCTTATAGATGTGTTTATAATGCTAGTGAAAGATACATTTTAGATTCTTTAATCACTATCGTATGTTGGTTCATTTGGTCCGAGAGAAATCAGAGATCTTTCCATTCTAATTCTGTTTCTACGGATAATTTAATCAGT
Organism: Allium sativum; assembly: GCA_030737875.1. Classification (NCBI taxonomy): domain Eukaryota; kingdom Viridiplantae; phylum Streptophyta; class Magnoliopsida; order Asparagales; family Amaryllidaceae; genus Allium; species Allium sativum. Next base: position 777,045,646 of record CM060918.1, on the reverse strand, counting down.
AAAATAGTTTATTTTTGCTTGTATTGGATGTCTAATTCACATTACAAGTTATTTGGGAAACCGGGCTTCGAGACTTTATTGATTAAGGTTAGATTGAATTTGTATCTATTTATTAGGATCAACAGTTTTTTTCGTAATAGATATCGTATCGGTTGTTAATTTCTTTTATTGGTTTTTCATTATATTTCTTCTACACATATATATATGGTAAATAAATGTGTATGAATATAAATATATATATATATATGCTTGAATGATATATATATATAGATATATATATATATATATATATTTAGACACATATATTTCCATATATATGTGTGTGACAAATTACTAATAGTTTGTTGAGCTTTTTGTAGTTTCAGGTTGTTGATTTAGAGGAAGTGCTTAGTGGATAGCTAGATGGACTGGTAGCAGTTATGTATCTTTGAGGACTGCTGTTTGGATTGATGTTTTGTATTTCATTTGGGCTTATTGTTAGAGAGTTTTTTGACATTGGGAGTAGGGGTTACTGTATTGGAGTAGATATACTTCATTATCGGGTGGTGGCCTTGCCGGAATTCGATATTGGAGTTGATGGGCGATGGTTTATCCGGAGCTCATCTATCTACGATCCTTACATCCCTAGAGCTGTGTTAGGTCTTATCTTGTATTTTTATGTTCTATAATCGGACTCTGTACCTTTGATTTTTTTATATATATATATGTGTGCTCTCTTCTCCTCAGAAGATCACAATTTTTGTTTGCAAAAAAAATATTCACAACAGAATATCATACAGCTCTAGAATATTCCTCTATGAATTTCTAACTTGATATTTCAAATCCTGATTAAATCGATATTCGATTTATATTGAAATTCCTTTTTAAAAATATAAATAATTCCTTTATAAATTATAAAGGAATTCCACAGCGACTTTTCTAAAATTTGATTTGGACATAAATCAAAATCTACACAACAAAATCTCGATTTTTTTCTTCCACTAGAAAGATATAATTCACCAGCTCCATACGTTTCTTGTTTCACAGAAATCCGATTTGAAACGGCTTCTGTATATTCATTTGAAGTTTGAATCGCCAATTTACGAACTGCAGCGCCATTTCGAGCTCGATTTTAATTATAATATAATTATACGTTCAAACTGTCGTTATTTAAATATATTCGTTATTCTAATTCAATTCTAAACTGAATTAAATATCACAGATGATCCAGTTCACACCATATCGCCATTTCAACAAATTCTGATTATTTCAGAATTAAATATATTATTTAATTTATTATTTTAATTAATTATTCACCATTATTTAATTCAACGACCATGAAATCCTTTTAATAACCTTTTAAATAATTAAATAAATTAATTATTATACCGCTGAAAATGTGGGTTAATACAACAAGTTTCGTTGAAATCTGAGACAGTTCCCCAGAACGATAATTTTACACATATATCGAGAACATTATGACCACCAAATGGTCTGAACTCGATATATAGCGATCCTTATATTTTTCTATTAACGTAACGATCCATACGAACCCAACGGAACTAGTCTTGAGTATCGATTCAATCATTTGTGAAAAGTCACCTTTTGGAACCTTTAAATCAAATAATTAACAATCAATATTTAAACATAGATTCGTTAAAATACCAGTCGTTATAGTAGTCGTACCAGGGATTAAGTTGATACTAAAATCTATTTCTCTTTTTGGTGGTAATCCTAGTCCTTCCTGAAAAACTCCTTAAATTCCTTTACTATCGGGATTAGGTCCACCATTCGACCCTTATCCTCAATGTTGATATGAGTGATATATCCAAATATAATAGTATTTTAAACTTTATCACATGAGTAAACAAAGGTTTTGTATTCTCAAATTGCCAAACTTATGGTCTTATTATGACAATTCAAAATGGCTTGATATTTTTAAAGCCAATCCATCCCAAAGATGATAAAAAAATGTTCCATTAGGAAGATAGCTAAATTAGCCACCATATCCTTGCCTTTAAAGTTAAGGATACAGTTTCTTCACATATCCTCAAGTTTAGTCATTCCTCCTACTAAATTGTCCATTACCAAAGGGTTTGATAGTTTCTCAATAAGTGGTCCTATCTTAGTAGCAAATATTTCAAATATAAAAGAATGTGTGGCACCAGTGTCGAATAAAATTCTAGCTTGAAAGTCAAAAGGAAACATAGTACCTTCTACTTGACCTTGTTCAGAAACAACTGCATATACTTGCCCTTGTTGCACTCTATTGTCCTTCCCTGGCTTCTTGCAATTCTGACTAATGTGCCCAGATTTATTAAAATTGTAACACACGATTTCCTTTGTATAGTTTGGAGCGATGTGTCATGTTTCATTGCACCGGTAACATCTCCTTACTTTGTCATGCTCCGTTTCTCATCCCATCGGTCCTTCACTTTCTCTATTTTGTTTCTTCCTTTTCTCATCTAGTTTCTTTTGATTGCCATAAAATTTGTTTCATTTCCTTTTATTTGAAGCCTTCCTTTCTCGCTGGAACTCAAGATTATCCTCTTCCAAATTTAAAGCTTCATCTTCTATCATCTTATAAGTTTTACGTTGATCACCACTAACATGTCTTTTTATGGGATGAATTAATCCCTTTACAAATTGTCTAACACGTTTATTAGGTTTATCAATTAAATGATAATCAAACTAGGATAGTGCTTCAAACTTATTCTGATATTGATCTACTGACATACCTTCTTAGGTATTGAATTTTTTTCGTCTTCTCTCTCTCATTCTTTGGGAAATACTTATCCAATAACTTCTCCTTAAATTCTTCCCAAATTATCAAATCTATCTTGCAAAACTAGTTGTTGTTCGAACTAGCTCCCACTAATTTCGAGCTTCCTCTGATAATTGAAAGATTGTCAACTTTCTTTTATAGACTTCATTACATTCCAAAACTTCAAATATATCCTCCAAATATTGAATCCATTGTTCTTCCTTAACTGGATCAGCATCTTTAAAAAAATTCTCTGGTTTCAAACCTTTAAAATGACTAAAAAGGCGGTTTGTTGAAGATGCTAAAGAAATGTTCTCCATCTTCTTGATAAAAGATGTGAACAATTCCACAACATTTGTTTGTGCGAAGGACTGAGCCTCTTGACTTTGAGTTGTCGAGTTATTTTGATTTTCCATGACCTTCAATTAAAAAAAATCTAGTTATGGTCATGGATGAAAATCAAATACATCTTTAATTATAAAGAATATCTAATGACATATTCAAGTCATGAGCATACAAACATGTTATTTTACTTATAACCCTTATTTACAAAGAAGATTTGGGTGTTCATTTACAAGCTCCCCATAATGCAGATAGTCGCATATACTACTTGATGTGTTAACTAATATTTAACTTCCTATCACATTTTCTTTTAATCTATCGCTATTAATTCATTCGATGGAGAAGGACCCTTTTTTTCATTAACTGCTCGAGGAGGTCCAGTAACTTCTTGAGAGTAGTCGTTTGAGCTAACTGACTCAGACTCCTCTTCATCTACTATTCAACTATGTTATTTAGAAATCCTTTACATCTCATGTTCCTTTCTTGTGGAGGTAGTGCTCCTTTTTTCTTTAGAAATCCAAAATCTTCTCCATAGTCAGTCCTTTCTACCATATTAATCGCCATCTCAAATGGTTTCATCTTCTCACATAAACCATAAAGAATAAGGTCTCTTTTTAAACATTCTTCATAATCGTTAGCTATATTATAAACTTCATATATCTCATCAAGGAAAATCTTTTCTACCCCCGTCTTAAGCACATGTTTTTCCATTTTGCGGCTTGCAACAATTGATCGTTCTTTTGATATTGTGATGCACTTAACATCACTTCACGAATCACCCATACACCAAGTTTGGTTACTTTCAATAACTTATAACTGCAGTTAGTCATAAAGATGTTAATGATTTGTATAAACATCCTATTCCAACAAATTAAATAGTGATACTACAAATTTTTCCAAAAGCACCCCTTAAACCTAATCTATGATACCACTAACCATAAGACCCCCGCCCTAGCACACTTATCCAGAAGCGATGATGTTACATAGAAGCCTTAGTGCTAATAGAACAGTATCACAACCTAACAAAAGTATATCCGAATATAAAATCATTCAAAGTACATGATCTTAAACAGAAGAATTATTATACAATCATCTCATCATATAACATGGTTACAAGGATCCAAGAGTTTAACCATCAAATAAATATACATAAGACTACATAAAGAGATAATATATATATATATATATATATATATATATAATAAAAGTCTTCACATCAAAGTAACCAAATAACCATCCAAACCTAAAATATTTAAGTGTAGCATCATGAGCAACATAGTCCCAATGAGATAGCTATTTAAGCTATAATTTTCAAGTAATATCTTAATGGGTTGTATTACCGTTTCATTATAAATCTCTTCTTCAAAGGTTTCTTTAATCCAAAGTTTAAAGTAATAAACTAGGAAGGCTTCAAGATATTAATTCAAGCAAGTTTATAATAAAAATCTTTCCACCTAGACCTATGCTTTATCAAAATACGCGTTTATGAATCTAAACCACAACCTCGAGTTAGTTTAGATTCTAGGATATGTTATCCTATTGCGGTCGGCATCCCGTCACTAGGTAGGGATGTACTCTACTTGGTTCAGTATCAACATAGAGTAATAATGCACTACCCAAGATCTATTGTCTTATACCGCACCCCCGAAGAAATATAATTAAGGAAATGTTTCCTAGAAGTAATCTTAAATTACCTTTTCAAATTCATACATTTAAGGGTTTAAGACAAAACCGAAACCACTTCATATATATTCCAATATATGTCAGAAAAAATCTCGAAACTATTTAAGTAAATGGTTACATTTATAATTACTTTATAATGGTTTTAAAGTCCAAAAAGAAAAGATAGAGTTCATGAGACACAATGGAAAGTTTAGGTCAAGTTAATAACAATTCACTTTATGTTACGGGTTGTAACAGTTAAAAGGGATGCAAATTTTAGAAGTGTTACTAATTTCAAAAACTCAGGTTTTTGACTAGTTTTTAGGCAAAATGTTTGATTCTATTTCTCTATGATAAATATAGTTTTTGACCCCAAATTTTCTACAGTAAGTAGCTTTCTTAGTTTACTTAATTACCATAAAAAACCTTTAAAATCATTTATCAATTTAATAACACGAGGCATTTTCAACATGTCCATTTCAGATAGATTTTTACCCAACTTTACATCCAGATTTTAGGTACCCAAACCATCGAATTAGAAACATTGTCCAACATGAAAGTTGAAGGTCCCTGAGTTAAATTTCCAGAACATTGAAGAAATCAAAATTTCATTAAGAAATAAAGAAGTTATAGTCTAATTACCGATCACCATTTTGGTGGGTTCAATCCCTATCATTCATTCTTAATATTTACATCTTTTCTTCATAATATGAGATGAATACATATGCTCAAATAGCTTTTCTCACCTTAGGATTCTATCTTTGACTTATATTTTATCCCTTGGATTTTTCTAAGCTTCTCCTTTTTTTTCTTACTTTGTTTTTTTGTGAATGTACGAAAACAAAAGAAGATATCTACCCTACTACTTATAGTATTTCTTAAGGCTAATTTAGTAATTTTGTTTTGGACACTTGTCCACCTTATCTTTATGCAAGCCTTAGGATGTAGAAAAATGCCTACTTAGATGTTTTAGGATATTTCTACACATGGACATTGTAACAACCTGGAAAATCTGAGCCAATTTAAATTTTTTATTTTGGCAATTTAGATGAATTTTGAATATTTAAAATGATTTATTTTAAATAATAAAGACAAAAAATTTATTTTGAATAGAATTAGAATGTATATATTTATTTGGATCGACGTTGGAATATAAATATTTATTTTTAATTATAAAAGGAATTGAAAATGGCACGGTAGTTTGAAATTTCGATTTCAAAGTTCAAATGAATGTATAGGATTCAAAATAAATCGGATTTTGGCAAAACCAAAAATATTTGAATCTATTTGAGAATATCTTTCCAACGAATCCGAAAAATTGAAATTTCACAGTGGGAATAAAAATTTATGCCCAGTTGAAAATTCAGAATAGTCGCTATGAAATTCTGGCCCTTAAAATGGAAATTTTGCAAACGACCTCGGTTTTCGACGAAACCACTTTTGTTGGATCCGAGAAGTCAAATTATTTCTAGACTCCAAAATTCGTAATTTTTCGAATCAATATGTGAGTGTGGCAAAAGAAAACGCATTTGACCAGTTTTAGTTGATTTTAATCGACTGGAAAATGGCAATTTTTCAAACGGTATCAGAATTTCATGAAATTAGTTTTTTTAGGACCATATCGTCAATACAAAGTTAGAAATAATTTTTCTGGAATTTTTAGAGTCTGTATGTGGCCCCAGTAAATTGAAATGTACATTCAAATTCAATATATACTGATTTATACTTTGAATTCGATAAAAAATGATCATAACAGCCGAATTGGGTTACGAAACATATCCCATTATGTTCGGAATGTGGGTAATTAGCTAGGAACGACAGTCGGTGGGTCTCGTTTCGAAGTCAAAATAAAAAGTTACTTTTTGGATAATTAAAATTAATATAATTAAACTTTCTAAAACCCCCTCCCTTCCATTCCATGAAGTCAACCCTTGTTTCCCTCAGCCCCCCCTGATCGTTTCAAATCGATTAATAAAAAGGAAAAGAAAAGGGCGTCCTTAGTCCTCCATCGCGCCGCCATCGACCGCTACCCCTCCCCCCTTCCGCCGCGACGCCGCTGGTGGGCCCCCAGGCTCCGACGCCCCTCCTCTACCCCGTTCCCTTCTCTCTCCTCTTCTTACCGCGAATCCTAGCACCCATTTAAATCCTCCACCTCCCTGAGACCGCCGCCCTCGCCTCCCTCTGCCCAATCCGCCGCCGACGAACCGCCCAGCCTCACCCTCTAGCAAAAGGTACCCCCCCTCTCTCTAATCGCTGTAAGTTCTGAATTTGATTTTTTTTAGTTTATAAAATTCGATTTTTAATTCGTTCATTAAAATTAGGATTTCTATGCATAATATAAAACAAAGTTTTGTTTTTTAATATAAAACCAAGCTTTGATTTTTAACATGAGGAGTTAGGATTTTTATAACATAAAGAAATGATCTTTATAGAAAGTAAAGACATGATTTTTAATCATATAAAGCAATGATTTTATCTTAGGAAAGTTTTGATTTTTATTAATAAAATGGTATGGTTTTTATTTATATGGTTATAGGATAAAGATTAGATTTTTATATGCATGAAGTCAAGATTTTTATTAGAATAAAAATTCGATTTTTATATATATGAAGTGAAGATAAAAAAAATCGATTTTTATATATATGATGTAGCATATAAAGATTCGATTTTTAACTATGTAAAGACTCGATTTTTAATCATATAAAGTTTTGATTTTTACGTTATAAAAGTATAATCTTTATATAGGAAGTAGCGTTGTTAAAAATATAATTTTTAACATATACCGCGTGAAACATATCTCGTTGGAGACACGATGAAGATTTCCTACATATGAAGAGTCACGGTGAATTGGTTTAGCTAGTTGGTGAGAACTCCTCACATTTATTTATTTTCTAGATGAAATATATAGTAGGATGCAGACGATGCTTAGCAGCACCCGACACCCGTTGTCCACAAACCATGGACGACTTGTGTGATTGGTTGTGTTGAGAAATTTAACTGTTGATTGTGATGTGAAAAATATATATTCATGTGTTGAAATAAAATATATATTCATGTGTTGAAATAAAATATATATTCATGTGTTGAAATAAAATATATATTCAAGTGTTGAAATAAAATATATATTCAAGTGTTGAAATAAAATATATATTCATGTGTTGAAATAAAATATATATTCATGTGTTGAAATAAAATATATATTCATGTGTTGAAATAAAAAATATATTCATGTGTTGAAATAAAATATTTATTCATTTACAAATCGAACGATTTGTTTACGTACACCGATTTGACTGATATTGATTGGGACGATAAATTTTACACATCGCCTAACTGCACAATATAAAATCTATGTTTGATTGTTTGAAACCCCACACGGGTGTTGGGATGAAATTGGACATACACTAATCCCAATAATTAGCTGTATGTTGATCGATTAATTGACAGGTTATTATAAGCGTTGAATATTTATATTTGATGCTTATACAGTGTAGAATGCACTCTGGATGATGGTTGATTATTTATCGTTGCTATTATATACATGTGTTGTATGGAATCCATATAAATAATATTATATGGTAATTGAGTGGGTCTCATTCCAATTTAGAAAATAAATTATATTAATGTGTTGAATAAACAAAATAGTCATGTGTTGACAATACTCACGTGTTGAGAATATTCATGTGTTGAAACCATTCATGTGTGGAATAAAAGGATGTTCATGTGTTGAAGAAAATATTCATGTGTTGAATATAATAATGAAGTAGTTGAAATATATAAAACCGTGTTGATTAGATTTGCGCCATTTTGACGCGAACGATATTTATATCGATTATATTCGTTTTTGTAATGAATATAGAAAAGGAAGTAATTTCAAAATATAACGTTTTGAAAATATTATCATTTATATATCGATGATATGGAATATTCAATTTTGATTTGAAATTGAATATGAAGTTGAAATCATTTTTAAAACGAAGTTAAAACGATTTATAAAATACCTTTTGAATTGAAATCGACGAAATATATATTATATATATAATATAATGGCCTGAATAGAACGCGCCGCGCTACGGCAGTTCGCGAATTTCGACCATTGACTTCGAATTGACGTTGCGGGAGATCTGACCGTCGGATTCTCCTAAAACCGGAACCATTGGGTTCGTATCGAAAAGAGCTTTCTAAAGAATATTAGAGATTTAAAATCTAACATTTGGATTTGGAATTATGTCCAAATCAAATTTGGAAAAGGTCGGTGTAAGTGCAGTTCGATGGCCGCTTATGGAAATCGACTGTTCGGGACTTGATAAAATTATTAAAAATAGCAATAATTTGTGTAAAATCATAAGAAATGATTTGGAAAGAACTGGGATGAAAAATTCCATATTTGAAAAGATAAAAATAGATTTTTATCGAAATGAACTATTTTTGAACTAGAATTATAATCCATTTATTTTTAAAATAAATAGATTGGATTTAAAAGGGTTTTAAAAGTAACCGGAATTTCCAATAATTGAATTGGAATGGATTTGAATCAAAATTGTCTTTGGAATATTTCAATATTGGATTTCGTAATTATACAAATATTGTTATGGAAATTTTAAAGATATATTTATATCGTTATTTCCAATACGATATTTGTTGGTCGTAGAATTTGATATTGAATATAAGCCGATATATTTTCTATTCAGAGCCTTGTATTTAATATCAAATGGGATTTGGGTTTGTCGTGAATGGTGTCTTCATTAACACTGTTCTTAAATCCAGTTGAGAAAAAGATTAAATCTTTTTATTTAGATTTAATGAAGTATACCAATTAAATGGTATTTAATTGGAACTGAATTAGAATTGATTTTGGGTTGTCATGAACAGTGTTTTAAACAACACTTGTTCTTTAACCCGATAATTAATGGAATGTGAATTGGGTTTATCGTGAACTGTGTTTTAACAACATTCGTTCTTCGACCCGATTTACAGTGAAATGTGATTTGGAATTTATAAATCTTTTTGATAAGATTTAAAAGAGATTTTCCAAAGTAAAGTTTTTCAATTTAATAAAATAAATTGGAATGTAATGGAATTCGATTTGGTAATAATCGAAGTGAATTTCTGTGTAGGAAGACTGATAATATATATATGGAATTTAAAAGACTTTGCCGTTATTCCATTTATATTATTAGTTGGATATGGAAGTTCATATCGATTATATATATTGATCTGTTTTCCGTGAAAAATCCATTGTTAATGGAATGTGATTTTGGGTTTATCGTGAACCGTGTTTTAAATGACATTGGTTCTTTAACCCAGTTAAAGATAGGATTTATTTCCTGGATTTGAATAATCATTAAGTAATGATTTTTGGAAATTAAAACTGAATTAGAGTTTTAATGAATCTTTAAATAGATTGAAAGGTGAATTTGATAACTAAAATTATCAAATTAAGGAAATGATGGAGAATGGAGTATCACCAGTTTTGTTCCAAGCGATAGTTAAATCTTTAATTAGATTTGAACGTGAAATGGTAATTGAATTTACCGATAACACCGTGGTGTTAGATATGAGGTATTAACAGGTTTTACTTCATGGGTTTAATAGGTTGGGATTGGGAAATTTAAAACAAATGATTACTTCGGTAAGGTTCGTTAATCCCGACTAGTTCGGATAAACCATAATTTGGTTTGAATTTAAATCCAAAAGAAGATTAAAGAATAAATTTAAAAGAATTTATCTTTGATAAAATTAATGGGAACCTTTCCCTATAGATGTGAATATTTGAATAAAAGAATATTCTGAATTGGAATGAGACGTATGTTGTGTTTGTGTAACACTTGTTTATTATATACGCTAGTTATTCAGAAAGACCGGGTTTATCCCATTCTGAATAACTGATTTGACGTGGTGTCGAGGAAGATGACGGTGGTCGAAGACCGGAGGTCTTCACATCGTTTGGGTGATTACTGATGATCTTGATTGGGCTGTACACCCAAGAGGAGGGAATCAGTTGGTGATCGTCCAGACGTACTTGGAGATCGATGGATATGCGAGGTATAAGGTGCCTCCGGTTTCGTTCAGACCCATAACGAACTTGTATGGACTGTGTGTTTGACATTGGATTTTGCTCTGTGTTGATTGATCTCTATTAAATATACATTTGCCTGGTGAAGGGGAATTCATTCCCTTACTTCACCCTTCTCTGAGACGTACGGGATCAGAGGTTGTATATCGATAGACATCAGTCGCATGGTGCGAATTGCCTGTGTCGCATGCCTAAGTGGCAAATGATCAAGGCTTTTGTTGAAAAGAAAAGTCTTGTGGTTGATGATCAAAGCACCGCCTGTGTCGCATAGCTTTGTGTAGCATTAACTCGCGAGCCTCACACCCCGGTTGTGAACCAAAAACGGGAGAGGACCTCAGGGAGGGCATGCGTTTCCTTCTACCTAGGGTGGTGTCAGTGACCTACCAGCCCTGACATTTATATTATTTTCACCTGTGTGGTTGTTGGATTGCAAGGCGCCTCGGATATATCGGTCGATCCGGGGCCGATGGATTCATTTGACTCATTTTCGCCCCATAGGGCGGGGAACGCAGTGTTCAGGCATTTTAATCCACATCGGTGGACCGGCCCTAACGATCCAAGGGTCACTCGAGCTCTGATCCTGAGAAATGGTAGGCTAGATTGTCTCGAAGCGGTGAGGACGATCCCTTGACTCGGTTCATAGATGGAAATCCAACTTCCAATACGTGACATTTGCGGTTTTGATTGTAGAGCCTAGTATTGGCGACATGATATATGGTACCCATGTCGTCTATGATTAATACTTATGATCAAAGCACTTATAGTAATAATAAAAGATGAAATTTAGCGTATCAAGCATTCTTTGGCTATTATAAAAGGTAAAACCCTATCCTCCGGCTTTTGTTGCATTGTGTGATGGGACCTGGGTCTTATAATAGCTTCATTGTTCTTTATTTAGCATTGCGCTGTTGTTTTATGCACTAGTATTCTTGGGAGGAAACCCGTTCCGTGTTATACGGCGTGGTCCCTTGATTTACCTAATTTTAAAATAAAGATTAATAACTGTTTAGTTCTCACACCAGTCACATGACTGACCTGGAGTTTATTGTTTTAACCTAAACTCTGGGTGCCCCTATTTTCCATGGGCAGCTAGTAGTTTTGGTTTTACAGATTTATATTCATAGGATCATGGTTTACAGCTGGAATGATATTCGGAAAGCTTTGTATCCGTATATCTCCTTCAGTTGTGTTTTGTATTGTTTTTCCGCTGCTATGTAATTTATTGTAATCTCTGATATTTACCGAATGTATATTATTCATTAATACTCTTTATATTCTTGTATTCTGATGAAATTGTTGTAATTAACAATGAAATGTTCTTCTGTTTGTGTTCCGATGTGTTTTGTCCTCAAAGCAATCCGTGCTTTCCCGTAGGGAGGATTTCAGATCTTTTCATTTTAGTATCAGAGCTTTGGTTTACAGAGCTCGGAGAACAAGACACGTTAGAACCAAACGAAAGAATTCATCAGAAATTGGATTAGTAATATCCAATGAGAATGACCCGTTAGAGATGGGATCGTAGTATCCTAGAATGAGTGTGAAGAAAATAGTTTTAAAATGAAAACGAATTTCGTTTTGAAAATTTAAACTTTATTCAACGTATTTGAATATTTATTTGTATTGAATTTGGGTAATCCAATATATAAAGATTTTGCATATATGTCTGATCCACGGGTATTCGATGTTTTAATATATTGGGTAGATATAGAATCACATTCTAGTCGCCCGGAGATGATTCTGATGATGATGCCTCATCATCAGTGTCTGTGAACAAGTTTCGAAAGTGGGATTTCTATATATTTCCAATTGACTGGTGTGAGAAACAAAATTTGATAGGGTCTATTGTTGTGACTTGGCATCAAAACATGATTTTCTATATATGTATCAAAATTATGAATTTGAAACGTTAAATTCATTAATTGATTGATGGTTGTGTTGTATGATTAGTTGTTATTTAAATAAAACCATTATGTAAAAGAAAGGTAAATTTGGGCCAAATTGAACCAAGTATTGAGCTGTATTGAAAATTGTTTGGATTTGCATACATGCACATGTGTATACATTGAACAGGTCATTGCAAGGAGGCTAGAGAAGAGGAATAAAATTGTTTGCCCGACAAAGAGGTACGTGTTTATTGTATTTCTTGGGTTTTTGATGATTTTATGAGCCGATTGGCTAGCTGCTTGGCTGTTTCTTTTTCTTTTTGGATTGGTGAGGGCCATGGGAGGCTATTTGAAATATCCCGAAGCTCCCGGTGCAGGGGAGGTTATGGCGAAATTTTTCGAAAATTTAGGGTGTTAGCCAAATTTTTGAAAAATTTGAAAAGTTCTTAGAAACTGAAAAGTTGAAGAACTTAAGCCATAATTAAAAGAATGAAAGTTGAGTTGGTTAGTAAAACAACTTTCAGCTTCGTTCCTTTTCGGGGACGAAAAGTTTTAAGTGGGGAAATTGTAACAACCCGGAAAATCTAAGCCAATTTAAATTTTTTATTTTGGCAATTTAGATAAATTTTGAATATTTAAAATGATTTATTTTAACTAATAACGACGAGAAATTTATTTTGAATAGAATTAGAAAGTATATATTTATTTGAATCGACGTTGGAATAAAAATATTTATTTTTAATTATAAAAGAAATTGAAAATGGCGCGGTAGTTTGAAATTTCGATTTCAAAGTTCAAATGAATGTACAGGATTCAAAATAAACCGAATTTTGGCGAAACCAAAAACATTTGAATCTATTTGAGAATATCTTTCCAACGAATCCAAAAAATTGAAATTTCATAGCGGGAATAAAAAGTTATACCCAGTTAAAAATTCAGAATAGTCGCTATGGAATTCTGACCCTTAAAAATGGAAATTTTGCAAACGACCTCGGTTTTTGACAAAACAACTTTTGTTGGATCCGGGAAGTCAAATTATTGCTGGATTCCAAAATTCGTAATTTTTCGAATCAATATGTGAGTGTGGCAAAAGAAAACGCGTTTGACCAGTTTCAGTTGATTTTAATCGACTGGAAAATGACCATTTTTCAAACGGTCTTATAATTTGATGAAATTAGTTTTGTTAGGACTGTATCGTCAATACGAAGTTAGAAATAATTTTTCTGGAATTTTTAGATTCTGAATGTGGCCCCGGTAAATTGAAATGTACATTCAAATTCAATATATACTGATTTATACTTTGAGTTCGATAAAAACTGATTGTAACAGCCGAATTGGGTTACGAAACATATCCCATTGTGTAACAACCCAAAAATATAGCCCAGTTTAAAAATTTTATTTTGGCAATTTTAACGAATTTTGAATATTTAAAATGAATTATTTTAAATAATATCGACGAGAAATTTATTTTGAATATAATTCGAACGTATATATTATATACGCCGTCGTTAGAATATAAATAATTATATATAATTAAAAACAGAATTGAAAATGGCGCGGCAGTTCGATAATTTGATTTCAAATTTCAATTGAACATACCGGGTGCAAAACAAACCGGATTTTAGTGAAACCAAAAATAATAGGATCTAATTGATAATATCTTTCCAACGAATCTGACAAATCAAGATTTCATAGCGGGAATCAAAAGATATATCCAGTTGAAAATTCTGAATAGTCGTTATGGAATTCAGGCCCTTAAAAATGAAAATTTTGCAAATGACCTCGGATTTCTACGAAACCACTTTTGTTGGATCCGCGATGTCAAATTATTGCTAGATTCCAAATTTCATAATTTTGCGAATCAATATGCGAGCGTGGCAAAGGAAAACGCGTTTGACCAGTTTTAGTCGATTTTAATCGACCGGAAATTGGACATTTTTCAACGGTCTCAGAATTCGACGAAACTAGTTTTGTTAGGACTGTATCGTCAATACGAAGCTAGATAATATTTTTCTGGAATTTTTAGAGTTCGTATGTGACCCCGGTAAATTGAAATGCGCGTTCAAAATCAATATATAGAGTTATATGTCGATTTTGACGAAAACTGATTGTAACAGCCGAATCAGCTTACGATACATATCCCATTGTGTTCGGAATGGGGGTAATACGCTATGGACGAAAAGCGGTGGGCCTCGTTTAGAGGTCATATGTGAAAGTCAACTTTTTGAAATAAAATAAAATAAAATATAAAAATATCTTCCCTCCCTTATCTTTCATCCCCCCCTTGAAAATCAGATCGAATTAGATGAAAAAAGAAGAAGAGAAAGACGGGGGGGAACCCCCCCCCCTCGATCGATCGCCGCCGCGCCTCAGAGGTGGGGCGCCACCTCCGAACCCCCTCCTCTTCTTCTCCTCCTCCCCGTTGAAACCCGTGAGCCACCCAAACCTGCCACCCCACATCGACGCTGCGACCGCCACCGCCCTCCACTCCCCTCCTTCTGCCGCGTGTCCTCCTCCCCCTCCAGTCGCGGCAGATCCTCCCCCCCTTTTCTTTGCTGAAAAACAGTAAGTTTTTATTTGTTTTAATTTAATTAATTTATTTATTTTATATATGATTAGCAAACAGAAAAAATTCAGTTTTTGATTGATTTTACTGGAAGCAATTTATTTATTTGCTGATTAAACAATGATAAAGTTATATAAAACATTGTATATAAAAATCTGATTTTTATAGAGTAGATTTGAAACAAAGATTTGATTTTCTATATGTATATAGAGTTTAAAAAGGATTTGATTTTGTATGAAAGGGAGCATTTTTATTTATATAAATGACATAAAAATTTGATTTTTATATGCAAGAATTAAAATAGGAAAAGATTAGATTTTTGAAATTTTAAAAGGTGAAATCTTTAATTTTGAAAAGGTGAAATCTTTATTTTTGAAAAGGTGAAATCTTTATTTTTGCAAAGGTGAAATCTTTATTTTTGAAAAGGTGAAATCCTTATATATGAAAAGGCGAGATCTTTATATAGAGAATAAAAATTTTATCTATATAGTAGCGATGTAAAAATAGAATTTTTTTTATCTATATAGTAGCGATGTAAAAATAGAATTTTTTTTATCTATATAGTAGCGATGTAAAAATAGAATTTTTATCCATATGGAGAAATTATAAAAATAGGGTTTTTTATATACATAGCAACAATATAAAAATGTGGTTTTATCCATACAGCATCGAAGTAAAAATTCGATTTTTATATATTGAATATCGAAGAAAAAAGTTCGATTTTTATATATTGAATAGCAAAGTAAAAATTCGATTTTTATATATTGAATATCGAAGAAAAAATTCGATTTTTATATATTGAATAACGAAGTAAAAATTTGATTTTTATATATTGAATAGCAAAGTAAAAATTCGATTTTTACATATGTAGTGGCTACGGGCAGCGAAAGTGACAAAAGGCAAGAACGACAAGATTTTCTACATAAGAAGAGTCGTGGAATTGGGATAGCTATCGGTGAGGATTTCTCACCTTTCAAATTCCTTTTTCTAGTTATATTATTATATATGCTAGGATGCAGACGGTGTTTAGTAGCACCCGACACCCGTCATCCACAGACCATGGATGGCGTGTATGCTTGTTTGATGTGTTGTGAAATTTGTTTGTGTTACTGATGTGAAATCGATAATATATTCATGTGTTGAAATAAAATAAAATATTTATATAGTTAAAAATATTTTATCGTTAAAAATATAATTTTTAACGTGAATGTGAATAAATAAATATTTATAAACAAATCGACCGATTTGTTTATATACACTGATTTGACTGATGGATTGGGATGATAAATTTTACACATCGCCCAACCGCACAAATAAAATCTGTGTTTGTTGATTTGAAACCCCACACGGGTATTGGGATAATATATGACATACACTAATCCCAATAATTAGCTGTATGTCGATTGATGGATCGACAGGCTGTTATAAGCGTTAGATATCTATATTTGATGCTTATATAGTGTAGTGCACTTTGGATGATGGTTGATTATTTATCGTTGCTATTATATACATGTGTTGTATGGAATCCATATAATTAATTTTGTATGGTAATTGATTTGGCCTCATTCCAATTTAGAAGATAAAGACCATTAGAAAATAAAGGTTCATGTGTTGACTGTACTCATCCGTTGAGATTAGTCATGTGTTGAACGAAATATTTTAACAATAAAATTTACATCTTTATCATTATAAAATAAAGGTTCATGTGTTGACTGTACTCATCCGTTGAGATTAGTCATGTGTTGAACGAAATATTTTAATAATAAAATTTACATCTTTATCATATATAAAATTAGAAATTAACTGGAAAATAGATAAGATGAGTGGTCTCCTGGATGTTGATCTGATGTTGGTTTCGGCCTTCAGGGTTAATATTCAGGGAATCGTTCTCTTACTAATTTACGGTTGGAGTCTGATTTTAAATCAAACGATAGTACCATAATTTTTATAAAATATATTAAATAACAAAAATAGTCACACGTGAACAGTACTCATTCGTTGAGATTAGTCGTGTGTTGACAAAGATATAGAGTCGTGTATTGAAAGAAATATAGATCCATTTGTTGAATATAAAGCCGTGTTGATTAGAGATGCGCTATTTTGACGCGAACGATATTTATATCGATTATAAACGAATTGAATTTGATTTGATTAGAAAATGAATTGAATTTGATTTATTTAGAAAATGAATTGAATTTGATTTGATTAGAAAAAGAATTGAATTTGATTTGATTAGAAAACGAATTGAATTTGATTTGATTAGAAAACGAATTGAATTTGATTTGATTAGAAAACGAGTTGAATTTGATTTGAATAGGAATCGAATTTGATTTGATTAGAAAATGAATTGAATTTGATTTGATTAGAAAACGAATTGAATTTGATTAGAAAACGAATTGAATTTGATTTGATTAGAAAACGAATTGAATTTGATTTAATTATAAAACGAAATGAATTTGATTTGAATAGAAAACGAATTTAATTAGATTAGAAAACGAATTGAATTTGATTTGAATAGGAATCGAATTTGATTTGATTAAAAAATGAATTGAATTTGATTTGATTAGAAAACAAATCGAATTTGATTAGAAAACGAATTGAATTTGATTTGAATAGAAAACGAATTTGATTTAATTAAAAAATGAATTGAATTTGATTTGAATAGAAAACAAATTTGATTTAATTAGAAAATGAATTGAATTTGATCTGAATTGAATAGAAAACGAATTTGATTTGAATTGAAAAGAAAACGAAATTGAATTGAATTGAAAAGAAAATGAATTCGAATCGAATTAAAATCGATTTGAATTGAAATCAAATAGAAATGAAAGTAAAAAGGATTTATAATAGAAAATTCAATTTTGATTTGAATTTGAAATAAAGGTTGAAATTGTTTTTGAAACGAATTCAAAACTATTTATAAAATTCGTTTTAAATAGGAATCGATGAAATATATATTATATATATATGTTATATATATATATAATATAATGGTCTGAATAGAACGCGCCGCGCCGCGGCCGTTCGTGAATTTCGACCATTAACTTCGAACGGACATTACGGGAGATCCGACCGTCGGATTCTCCTGAAACCGGAACCTTGGGTTCGTATCGAAAAGAGCTTTCTAAAGAATATTAGAAATTTGAAATCTAACGGTTGGATTTGGAGATACGTCCAAATCAAATTTGAAAAAGGTCGCTATAAGTGCAGTTCGATGGCCGTTGATGGAAATTGACTGTACGGGCCTTGATAAAATTATTAAAAATAGTAATAATTTGCGTAAAATCATAAGAAATAATTTGGGAAAAATTGGGATAAAAAACTCCATATTTGAAAAGATAAAAATAGATTTTTATCGAAAGGAACTAGTTTAGAACTAAAATAACAACCCATTTATTTTTAAATAAATAAATTGGATTTGAAATGGGTTTTAAATAGAATCGATTAGTGGGTTTATCGTCAAGGGTGTTTTAAATGACATTTGTTCTTTAACCCGACAATAAATAGAATGTGATCTGAGTTTGTCATGAACTATGTTTTAAATGACATTAGTTCTTTAACCCAGTAAAAGGAGTTTTAATGAATCTGCAATTAGATTGAAATGTGAATTGATAATCTAAATTATCAAGTTTAGAAATTGAGCGAGAATGGAGTATTAACAGTTTTGCTCCAAAGAGATAGTTAAATCTTTAATTAGATTTGAACGTGAAATGGTAATTAATTTTACCGATAACACTGTGGTGTTAGATGTGGAGTATTACCAGTTTTGCTTCATGGGATGAATAGGTTGGGATTGGGAAATAAAATAAATAATTACTTCGGTGTGGTTCGCTAATCTCGACTAGTTTGGAAAACCATAATTTGGTTTGAAATGACATCCAAAGGAAGATTAAAGGATAAATTTTAAAGAATTTATCTTGGATAAAATTAATGGGAACCTTTCCCTAAGAATGTGAAATTTAGAAACTAGCTGTGGGTTAGCTAAGAAGAATGGTTTCCTGGATATTGATCCGATGTGGGTTTCGGCCTTCGGGGTTAATATTTGGAAAATTGTTCTCTTATTGATTTACGGTTAGTGACTAATGAATTGGAATGAGGCGTACGTTGTGTTTGTGTACATTTGTTTTTAATATACGCGGGTTGTTCGAAAAGACCGTGTTTATACCCACTCTGAATAGCCGATTCGACGATAAGTCGAAGATGAAGACGGTGGTCGAAGACCGGAAGTCTTCACATCGTTTGGATAATTACTGACGATCCTGATTGGGCTGTACACCCAAGAGGATGGAAATAGTTGGTAGTCATCCAGACGTACTTGGAGATCGATAGATATGCGAGGAAAGTGCCTCCGGTTTCGTTCAGACCCAGAACGAACTTGTAAATGGATTGTGTTTTTGACATTGGATTTTATTCCGTGTTGATTGATTTCTGTTAAATATATATCTGCTTGGCGGCGGAGAATTTATTCTCTTGCTTAACGCCCTTCTCTGAGACGTACGAGCTTAGAGGTTATATATCGATAGATATCAATCGTATGGCATGAATTGCCTGTGTGGCACGCTGAGTTGCATGGATCAAGGCTTCTGTTGAAAAGCAAAGTCTTGGGGTTGATGATCAAAGCACGGCCTACGTGGCAGCTTTGTGTATAACGTGAATTCACGAGCCTCACACCTCGGTATGAGTTAAAAACGGGATAAGGACTGCAGGGAGAGCACGACGTTTCTTTCTAGCTTTGGTGGTGTCAGTGACTTACCAGCCCTGACATTTATATACTTTTCACCTATGTGGTTGTTGGATGAGGCACCTCGATTTTAGGTCTATAAGGACCGGGAAACGTGTGTTCAGGAATAAGTAATCCTCAAACGTAAGAGAGGACCGGCCCTGAAGCATCTAGGGGTTACCCAGAGTGTGTAGTCCCGAGGCATTTGCTAGAGTGTCTCGAAGCGGAGAGGAGCTTGCCCCTTGCGTCGACTCATGACGGAAATCCAATTTCCAATACGTGTATTATGGTTTTAATTGTAGAACTAGTATGGCGACATAGTGGTATGGGGGCACTTATGCCTTCTATGATTTATATTTATGATTGAAATTGTTTTGACACTATACACTTATTATAGTATCAAATGATTTGTTTTAAACGTATCAAGCATGTTTGGCTATTATAAGGAAAAACCCTATCCTCCGGCTTGCGTTGCTTTGTGTGATGGGACCTGGGTCTTATAATAGCTTCATTTTTAGAAAAAGCATTGCGTTGTTTATTCTATGCACTGGTATTCTTGGGAGGAAACCCGTTCGGTGTTATACGGCGTGGTCCTCGAATTACTCTCTTTTAAAGTAAAGTTTAAACAACTGTTTTAGTTCTCACACCAGTCACATGACTGACCTGGAGTTTATTGTTTTAACCTAAACTCTGGGTGCCCCTATTTTCGACACGGGCAGCTAGTAGTTTTGGTTTTGCAGATTTATATTCACAGGATCCTGGTTTACAACTGGAATGATATCCGGAAAGCTCTGTATCCGTATATCACCTTCAGTTGTGTTTTATATTGTTTTTCCGCTGCTATGTAATTTATTGTAATCTCTGATATTTATCGAATGTAATTTATTCATTTATACTCTGTATATTCTTGTATCTGATGGAATTGTTGTAATAATAATGAAATGTTCTTCCGTCTGCGTTCTATTTTGTCATGTTCTCAAAACGATCAGGGGTTTCGAACGGTCTAGATCGGTTTAACAACTGATTCGGATCGAGCGAAATTCCTTGCCGTCACATTTGGTATCAGAGCTTTGGTTTACAGAGCTCAAGAACAAGACACATTAGAACCACACGAAAGAATTCATCAAATATTGGATTAGTAATATCCAATTAGAATGACTCGTTAGAGATAGGATCAGTAGTATCCCAGAACGGATGAGTATATTTTTCAAATGAAAACAATATTGTTTTGAAAATTTAAACCATTTTATACGTATTTGAATATTTATTTATTTTGAATTTGGACAATCTAGTATATAAAGGTTTTGCATATACGCGTCATGAACGTATATTCGAAGTTTTAATATACTGGATAGATATAGATTCACACTCTAGTCGCTCGGAGATGATTTTGATAATGGAGCTCCATCACCAATATTTATGTTCGTGTTTCGAAGGTGTGATATCTATATATTTCCATTAGACTGGTGTGAGAACCAAAACCAATATAGTTAGAATAAATTGTTGTGAGTTGGCATCAAAAACATGATTTTTGAATATGTATCAAAATTATGAATTTGAAACTCTAATTCACTAATTGATTGATGTTTGTGTTGTTTGTTTATTTGTTTAATCATTTTGAACCATTATGCCTAATTGAACCAAATATTGAATTGTATCGAAAATTAGTCGTATTTGCTTGCATATACATGTACTTACATTGAACAGGTCATAGCAAGGAGGCTAGAACAGAGAATAAAATTTGTTTGCCCGACAAATAGGTACATGTTTACTATAATTTACTGTTTTGTTTGGGTGATGATGATTTTATGAGCCTATTGGCTAGCCGCTTGGCCTTTTCTTTTTCTTTTTGAGATCAGAAGGCCTGTATGGCAATTTCGGGATTTTCCCGTGGCTCCCGGTGCAGGGGTGGTTATGGCGAAATTTTTCGAAAATTTAGGGTGTTAGCCAAATTTTTGAAAAATTTGAAAATTCTCAGAAACTGAAAAGTTGGAGAATGGAAGCCAGATCGAACGTAGAGTTAATTAATCAAACCACTTTCGGCTTCGTTCATTTTCGGGGACGAAAAGTTTTAAGTGGGGGAGATTGTAACAACCCGAAAATCTGGGCCAGTTTAAAATTTTTATTTTGGCAATTTTAACGAATTTTGAATATTTAAAATGAATTATTTTAAATAATATCGACGAGAAATTTATTTTGAATATAATTAGAACGTATATATTATATAAGCCGTCGTTAGAATATAAATAATTATATATAATTATAAACAGAATTGAAAATGGCGCGGTAGTTCGATAATTCGATTTCAAACTTCAATTGAACATACCGGGTGCAAAACAAACCGGATTTTAGTGAAACCAAAAATAATAGGATCTAATTGATAATATATTTCCAACGAATCCGACAAATCAAGATTTCATAGCGGGAATCAAAAGATATGTCCAGTTGAAAATTCTGAATAGTCGCTATGGAATTTAGGCCCATAAAAATGGAAATTTTGCAAACGACCTCGGATTTCGACGAAACCACTTTTGTTGGATCCACGATGTCAAATTATTGCTAGATTCCAAATTTTTTAATTTTCCGAATCAATATGTGAGCGTGGCAAAGGAAAACGCGTTTGACCAGTTTCAGTTGATTTTAATCGACTGGAAATTGGCCATTTTTCCAACGGTCTCAGAATTCGACGAAACTAGTTTTGTTAGGACCGTATCGTCAATACGAAGCTAGAAAATATTTTTCTGAAATTTTTAGAGTTCGTATGTGACCCCGGTAAATTGAAATGCGCGTTCAAAATCAATATATAGAGTTATATGTCGATTTCGACGAAAACTGATTGTAACAGCCGAATCAGCTTACGATACATATCCCATTGTGTTCGGAATGGGGGGTCATACGCTATGGACGACCGGCGGTGGGCCTTGTTTAGAGGTCATATGTGAAAGTCAACTTTTTGAAATAAAATAAAATATAAAAATATCTTCCCTCCCTCCCTTATCTTTCATTCTACCCCCCACCCCCCCCCCCCCCCCGTGAAAATCAGATCGAATCAGATGAAATAAAAAAGACAGAAAGAGAAAGATGGTGGGGAGAAACCCCCCCCCCCCCCCCCCCCCCCCGATCGATCGCCGCCGCGCCTCAAAGGTGAGGCGCCACCTTCGAACCCCCTCCTCTTCTTCTCTTCTTCTCCTCCTCCCCGTTGAAACCCGCGAGCCACCCAAACTCGCCACCCCACATCGACGCTGCGACCCCCATCGCCACCGCTCTCCGCTCCCCTCCTTCTGCCGCGTGTCCTCTTCCCCCTCCAGTCGCGGCAGATCCTTCCTCCCCCCCTTTTCTTTGCTGAAAAACAGTAAGTTTTTATTTGTTTTAATTTAATTTATTTATTTCTTTTACATATGTTTAGCAAACAGAAAAAAAATCAGTTTTTGATTGATTTTACTGGAATCAATTTATTTATTTGCTGATTAAACAATGATTAAGTTATATAAAACATTGTATATAAAAATCTGATTTTTATAGAGTAGATTTGAAACAAAGATTTGATTTTCTATATGTATATAGAGTTTAAAAATGATTTGATTTTGTATGAAAGGGAGGATTTTTATTTATATAAATGACATAAAAATTTGATTTTTATATGCAAGAATTAAAATAGGAAAAGATTAGATTTTTGAAATTTGAAAAGGTGAAATCTTTATTTTTGAAAAGGTGAAATCTTTATTTTTGAAAAGGTGAAATCTTTATATATGAAAAGGCGAGATCTTTATATAGAGAATAGAAATTTTATCTATATAGTAGCGATGTAAAAATAGAATTTTTTTTATCTATATAGTAGCGATGTAAAAATAGAATTTTTTTATCTATAAAGTAGCGATGTAAAAATAGAATTTTTATCCATATGGAGAAATTATAAAAATAGGGTTTTTTATATACATAGCAACAATATAAAAATGTGGTTTTTATCCATATAGCATCGAAGTAAAAATTCGATTTTTATATATTGAATATCGAAGAAAAAAATCGATTTTTATATATTGAATAGCAAAGTAAAAATTCGATTTTTATATATTGAATATCGAAGAAAAAATTCGATTTTCATATATTGAATAGCAAAGTAAAAATTCGATTTTTATATATTGAATAGCAAAGTAAAAATTCGATTTTTACATATGTAGTGGCTACGGGCAGCGAAAGTGACAAAAGGCAAGAACGACAAGATTTTCTACATAAGAAGAGTCGTGGAATTGGGATAGCTATCGGTGAGGATTTCTCACCTTTCAAATTCCTTTTTCTAGTTATATTATTATATATGCTAGGATGCAGACGGTGTTTAGTAGCACCCGACACCTGTCATCCACAGACCATGGATGGCTTGTATGCTTATTTGATGTGTTGTGAAATTTGTTTGTGTTACTGATGTGAAATCGATAATATATTCATGTGTTGAAATAAAATAAAATATTTATATAGTTAAAAATATTTTATCGTTAAAAATATAATTTTTAACGTGAATGTGAATAAATAAATATTTATAAACAAATCGACCGATTTGTTTATATACACTGATTTGACTGATGGATTGGGATGATAAATTTTACACATCGCCCAACTGCACAAATAAAATCTGTGTTTGTTGATTTGAAACCCCACATGGGTATTGGGATAATATATGACATACACTAATCCCAATAATTAGTTGTATGTCGATCGATGGATCGACAGGCTGTTATAAGCGTTAGATATCTATGTTTGATGCTTATACAGTGTAGTGCACTTTGGATGATGGTTGATTATTTATCGTTGCTATTATATACATGTGTTGTATGGAATCCATATAATTAATTTTATATGGTAATTGATTGGGCCTCATTCCAATTTAGAAGATAAAGACCATTAGAAAATAAAGGTTCATGTGTTGACTGTACTCATCCGTTGAGATTAGTCATGTGTTGAACGAAATAATTTAACAATATAATTTACATCTTTATCATTATAAAATAAAGGTTCATGTGTTGACTGTACTCATCCGTTGAGATTAGTCATGTGTTGAACGAAATATTTTAATAATAAAATTTACATCTTTATCATATATAAAATTAGAAATTAACTGGAAAATAGATAAGATGAGTGGTCTCCTGGATGTTGATCTGATGTTGGTTTCGGCCTTCGGGGTTAATATTCAGGGAATCGTTCTCTTACTAATTTACGGTTGGAGTCTGATTTTAAATCAAACGATAGATACCATAATTTTTATAAAATATATTAAATAACAAAAATAGTCACACGTGGACAGTACTCGTTCGTTGAGATTAGTCGTGTGTTGACAAAGATATAGAGTCGTGTATTGAAAGAAATATAGATCCATTTGTTGAATATAAAGCCGTGTTGATTAGAGATGCGCTATTTTGACGCGAACGATATTTATATCGATTATAAACGAATTGAATTTGATTTGATTAGAAAATGAATTGAATTTGATTTAATTAGAAAATGAATTGAATTTGATTTGATTAGAAAACGAATTGAATTTGATTTGATTAGAAAACGAATTGAATTTGATTTGATTAGAAAACGAATTGAATTTGATTTGATTAGAAAACGAATTGAATTTGATTTGATTAGAAAATGAATTGAATTTGATTTGAATAGGAATCGAATTTGATTTGATTAGAAAATGAATTGAATTTGATTTGATTAGAAAACGAATTGAATTTGATTTGATTAGAAAACGAATTGAATTTGATTTAATTTGAAAATGAATTGAATTTGATTTAAATAGAAAACGAATTTGATTAGATTAGAAAACGAACTGAATTTGATTTGAATAGGAATCGAATTTGATTTGATGAGAAAATGAATTGAATTTGATTTGATTAGAAAACGAACCGAATTTGATTTGATTAGAAAACGAATTGAATTTGATTTGAATAGAAAACGAATTTGATTTAATTAGAAAATGAATTGAATTTGATTTGAATAGAAAACAAATTTGATTTAATTAGAAAACGAATTGAATTTGATCTGAATTGAATAGAAAACGAATTTGAATTGAATTGAAAAGAAAACGAAATTGAATTGAATTGAAAAGAAGATGAATTCGAATCGAATTAAAATCGATTTGAATTGAAATCAAATAGAAATGAAAGTAAAAAGGATTTATAATAGAAAACTCAATTTTTATTTGAATTTGAAATAAATGTTGAAATTGTTTTTAAAACGAATTCGAAACTATTTATAAAATTCATTTTAAATAGGAATCGACGAAATATATATTATATATATATTATACATATAATATAATGGCCTGAATAGAACGTGCCGTGCCGCGGCCGTTCGTGAATTTCGAACATTAACTTCGAACGGACATTATGGGAGATCCGACCGTCGGATTCTCCTAAAACCGGAACCGTTGGGTTCGTATCGAAAAGAGCTTTCTAACGAATATTAGAAATTTGAAATCTAACGGTTGGATTTGGAGATACGTCTAAATCAAATTTGAAAAAGGTCGTTTTAAGTGCAGTTCGATGGCCGTTAATGGAAACGACTGTATGTGCCTTGATAAAATTATTAAAAATAGTAATAATTTGCATAAAATCATAAGAAATGATTTCGGAAAAATTGGGATAAAAAAATCCATATTTGAAAAGATAAAAATAGATTTTTATCGAAAGGAACTAGTTTAGAACTAAAATAACAACCCATTTATTTTTAAATAAATAAATTGGATTTGAAATGGGTTTTAAATAGAATCGATTAGTGGGTTTATCGTGAAGGGTGTTTTAAATGACACTTGTTCTTTAACCCGACAATAAATAGAATGTGATTTGAGTTTGTCGTGAACTGTGTTTTAAATGACATTAGTTCTTTAACCCAGTAAAAGGAGTTTTAATGAATCTGCAATTAGATTGAAATGTGAATTGATAATCTAAATTATCAAATTTAGAAATTGAGCGAGAATGGAGTATTACCAGTTTTGCTCCAAAGCGATAGTTAAATCTTTAATTAGATTTGAACGTGAAATGGTAATTAATTTTACCGATAACACTGTGGTGTTAGATGTGGAGTATTACCAGTTTTGCTTCATGGGATGAATAGATTGGGATTGGGAAATAAAATAAATAATTACTTCGGTGTGGTTCGCTAATCTCGACTAGTTTGGAAAACCATAATTTGGTTTGAAATGACATCCAAAGGAAGATTAAAGGATAAATTTTAAAGAATTTATCTTGGATAAAATTAATGGGAACCTTTCCCTAAGAATGTGAAATTTAGAAACTAACTGTGGGTTAGCTAAGAAGAATGGTTTCCTGGATATTTATCCGATGTGGGTTTCGGCCTCCGGGGTTAATATTTGGAAAATTGTTCTCTTATTGATTTACGGTTAGTGACTAATGAATTGGAATGAGGCGTATGTTGTGTTTGTGTAACATTTGTTTTTAATATACGTGGGTTGTCCGGAAAGACCGGGTTTATACCCACTCTGAATAGCCGATTCGACGATAAGTCGAAGATGAAGACGGTGGTCGAAGACCGGAAGTCTTCACAACGTTTTGATAATTACTGACGATCCTGATTGGGCTGTACACCCAAGAGGATGGAAATTGTTGGTGGTCGTCCAGACGTACTTGGAGATCGATGGATATGCGAGGAAAGTGCCTCCGGTTTCGTTCAGACCCAGAACGAACTTGTAAATGGATTGTGTGTCTGACATTGGATTTTATTCTGTGTTGATTGATTTCTGTTAAATATATATCTACTTGGCGGCGGAGAATTTATTCTCTTGCTTAACGCCCTTCTCTGAGACATACGAGCTTAGAGGTTATATATCAATAGATATCAATCGCATGGCATGAATTGCCTGTGTGGCACGCTGAGTTGCATGGATCAAGGCTTCTGTTGAAAAGTAAAGTCTTGTGGTTGATGATCAAAGCACGGCCTACGTGGCAACTTTGTGTATAACGTGAATTCGCGAGCCTCACACCTCGGTATGAGCTAAAAACGGGATAAGGACTGCAGGGAGAGCACGACGTTTCTTTCTAGCTTTGGTGGTGTCAGTGACTTACCAGCCCTGACATTTATATACTTTTCACCTATGTGGTTGTTGGATGAGGCGCCTCGATTTTAGGTCTGTAAGGACCGGGAAACGTGTGTTCAGGAATAACTAATCCTCAAACGTAAGAGGGGACCGTCCCTGAAGCATCCAGGGGTTACCTAGAGTGTGTAGTCCTGAGGCATTTGCTAGAGTGTCTCGAAGCGGAGAGGAGCTTGCCCCTTGCCTCGACTCATGACGGAAATCCAATTTCCAATACGTGTATTGCGGTTTGAATTGTAGAACTAGTATGGCGACATAGCGGTATGGGGCACTTATGCCGTCTATGATTTATATTTATGATTGAAATTGTTTTGACACTATACACTTATTATAATATCAAATGATTTGTTTTAAACGTATCAAGCATGTTTGGTTGTTATAAGGAAAAACCCTATCCTCCGGCTTGCGTTGCATTGTGTGATGGGACCTGGGTCTTATAATAGCTTCATTTTTAGAAAAAGCATTGCGTTGTTTATTCTATGCACTGGTATTCTTGGGAGGAAACCCGTTCCGTGTTATACGGCGTGGTCCCTCGAATTACTCTCTTTTAATGTAAAGTTTAAACAACTGTTTTAGTTCTCACACCAGTCACATGACTGACCTGGAGTTTATTGTTTTAACCTAAACTCTGGGTGCCCCTATTTTCGACACGGACAGCTAGTAGTTTTGGTTTTGCAGATTTATATTCATAGGATCCTGGTTTACAGCTGGAATGATATCCGGAAAGCTCTGTATCCGTATATCACCTTCAGTTGTGTTTTATATTGTTTTTTCGCTGCTATGTAATTTATTGTAATCTCTGATATTTATCGAATGTAATTTATTCATTTATACTCTGTATATTCTTGTATCTGATGGAATTGTTGTAATAACAATGAAATGTTCTTCCGTCTGCATTCTATTTTGTCCTGTTCTCAAAACGATCAGGGGTTTCGAACGGTCTAGATCGGTTTAACGACTGATTCGGATCGAGCGAAATTCCTTTCCGTCACACATTATGTTCGAAATGGGGGTAATTATCTAGGGACAACAGTCGGTGGGTCTC
Source organism: Allium sativum (assembly GCA_030737875.1). Taxonomy (NCBI): domain Eukaryota; kingdom Viridiplantae; phylum Streptophyta; class Magnoliopsida; order Asparagales; family Amaryllidaceae; genus Allium; species Allium sativum. The sequence goes on along the minus strand of CM060918.1, from coordinate 777,016,514 downwards.
GTTTCGAAGTCGAAATAAAAAGTTACTTTTTGGATAATTAAAATTAATATAATTAAACATTCTAAAACCCCCTCCCTTCCATTCCATGAAGTCAACCCTTATTTCCCTCAGCCCCCCTCCCCCCTCCCCCGATCATTTCAAATTGATTAAAATAAAAAAAAGGAAAAGAAAAGGGCGACAGAGTCCTCCATCGTGCCGCCATCGACCGCTACCCCTCCCTCATTCCGCCACGACACCGCTGGTGGGGCCCCCAGGCTCCGACACCCCTCCTCTACCCCATTCCCTTCTCTCTCCTCTTCTTACCGCGAATCCTAGCACCCATTTAAATCCGCCACCTCCCTGAGACCGCCGCCCTCGCCTCCCTCCGCCCAATCCGCCGCCGGCGAATCGCCCAGCCTCACCCTTTGGCGAACGGTACCCCCCTCTCTCTAATCGCTGTAAGTTCTGAATTTGATTTTTTTTAGTTTATAAAATTCGATTTTTAATTCGTTCATTAGAATTAGGATTTCTATGCATAATATAAAACAAAGTTTTGATTTTTAATATAAAACCAAGATTTGATTTTTAACATGAGGAGTTAGGATTTTTATAACATAAAGAAATGAACTTTATAGAAAGTAAAGATATGAATTTTAATCATATAAAGGTATGATTTTATCTTAGGAAAGTTTTGATTTTTATTAATAAAAAGGTATGGTTTTTATTTATATGGTTATAGGACAAAGATTAGATTTTTATATGCATGAAGTCAAGATTTTTATTTGAATAAAAATTCGATTTTTATATATATGAAGTGAAGAAATTTTTTTTTTGATTTATATATATATATGAAGTAGCATATAAAGATTCGATTTTTAACTATGTAAAGACTCGATTTTTAATCATATAAAGTTTCGGTTTTTACGTTATAAAAATATAATCTTTATATAGGAAGTAGCGTTGTTAAAAATATAATTTTTAACATATACCGCGTGAAACATATCTCGTTGGAGACACGATGAATATTTCCTACATATGAAGAGTCGCAGTGAATCGGTTTAGCTAGTCGGTGAGAACTCCTCACTTTTATTTATTTTCAAGTTGAAATATATACTAGGGTGCAGACGGTGCTTAGTAGCACCCGACACCCGTTGTCCACAGACCATGGACGACTTGTGTGATTGGTTGTGTTGTGAAATTTGACTGTTGATTGTGATGTGAAAAATATATATTCATGTGTTGAAATAAAATGTATATTCAAGTTTTGAAATAAAATATATATTCATGTGTTGAAATAAAATATATATTCATGTGTTGAAATAAAATATATATTCATGTGTCGAAATAAAATATATATTCATGTGTTGAAATAAAATATATATTCATGTGTTGAAATAAAATATATATTCATTTACAAATCGAACGATTTGTTTATGTACACCGATTTGACTGATATTGATTGGGACGATAAATTTTACACATCGCCCAACTGCACAATATAAAATCTGTGTTTGATTGTTTGAAACCCCACACGGGTGTTGGGATGAAATTGGACATACACTAATCCCAATAATTAGCTGTATGTCGATCGATTGATTGACAGGCTGTTATAAGCATTGAATATTTATATTTGATGCTTATACATTGTAGAATGCACTCTGGATGATGGTCGATTATTTATCGTTGCTATTATATACATGTGTTGTATGGAATCCATATAAATAATATTATATGGTAATTGAGTAGGTCTCATTCCAATTTAGAAAATAAATTATATTCATGTGTTGAATAAACAAAATAGTCATGCGTTGACAATACTCATGTGTTGAGAATATTCATGTGTTGAAACCATTCATGTGTTGAATAAAAGGAAGTTCATTTGTTGAAGAAAATATTCATGTGTTGAATAGAATAATGAAGTAATTGAAATATATAAAGCCGTGTTGATTAGATTTGCGCCATTTTGACGCGAACGATATTTATATCGATTATATTCGTTTTTATAATGAATATAGAAATGGAAGTAATTTCAAAATATAACGTTTTGAAAATATTATCATTTTTATATCGATGATATGGAATATTCAATTTTTTTTTGAAATTGAATACGAAGTTGAAATTGTTTTTAAAACGAAGTTAAAACGATTAATAAAATATGTTTTTAATTGAAATGGACGAAATATATATTATATATATAATATAATGGCCTGAATAGAACGCGCCGCGCTGCGGCAGTTCGCGAATTTCGACCATTGACTTCGAATTGACGTTGCGGGAGATCCGACCGTAGGAGTCTCCTAAAACCGGAACCGTTGAGTTCGTATCGAAAAGAGCTTTCTAACGAATATTATAGATTTGAAATATAACGGTTGGATTTGGAATTATGTCCTAATCAAATTTGGAAAAGGTCGTTGTAAGTGCAGTTCGTTGGCCGTTTATGGAAATCGCTGTACGGGCCTTGATAAAATTATTAAAAATAGCAATAATTTGTGTAAAATCATAAGAAATGATTTGGAAAGAACTAGGATGAAAAATTCCATATTTGAAAAGATAAAAATATATTTTTATCGAAATGAACTAGTTTTGAACTAGAATTATAATCCATTTATTTTTAAAATAAATAGATTGGATTTGAAAGGGTTTTAAAAGTAACCAGAATTTCCAATAATTGAATTGGAATGGATTTGAATCGAAATTGTCTTTGGAATATTTCGATATTGGATTTCGTGATTATACAGATATTGTTATGGAAATTTGAAAGATATATTTATATCGTTATTTCCAATACGATATTTGTTGGTCGTAGAATTTGATATTGAATATAAGCCGATATATTTTCTATTCAGAGCCTTGTATTTAATATCAAATGGGATTTGGGTTTGTCGTGAATGGTGTCTTCATTAACACTGTTCTTAAACCCAGTTGAGAAAAAGATTAAATCTTTTTATTTAGATTTAATGAAGTATACCAATTAAATGGTATTTAATTGGAATTGAATTAGAATTGATTTTGGGTTGTCGTGAACGGTGTTTTAAACAACACTTGTTCTTTAACCCGATAATTAATGGAATTTGAATTGGGTTTATCGTGAACTGTGTTTTAACAACATTCGTTCTTTGACTCGATTTACAGTGAAATGTGATTTGGAATTTATAAATCTTTTTGATAAGATTTAAAAGAGATTTTCCAAAGTAAAGTTTTCCAATTTAATAAAATAAATTGGAATGTAATGGAATTCGATTTGGTAATAATCGAAGTGAATTTTTATGGAGGAAGACTGATAATATATATATGGAATTTAAAAGACTTTGCCGTTATTCCATTTATATTATTAGTTGGATATGAAAGTTCATATCGATTATATATATTGATCTGTTTTCCGTGAAAAATCCATTGTTAATGGAATGTGATTTTGGGTTTATCGTGAACCGTGTTTTAAATGACATTGGTTCTTTAACCCAGTTAAAGATAGGATTTATTTCCTGGATTTGAATAATCATTAAGTAATGATTTTTGGAAATTAAAACTGAATTAGAGTTTCAATGAATCTTCAAATAGATTGAAAGGTGAATTTGATAACTAAAATTATCAAATTCAGGAAATGATCGAGAATGGAGTATCCCCAGTTTTGCTCCAAGCGATAGTTAAATCTTTAATTAGATTTGAACGTGAAATGGTAATTGAATTTACCGATAACACCGTGGTGTTAGATATGAAGTATTACCATTTTTACATCATGGGATTAATAGGTTGGGATTGGGAAATTTAAAACAAATGATTACTTCGGTAAGGTTCGTTAATCCCGACTAGTTCGGATAAACCATAATTTGGTTTGAATTTAAATCCAAAAGAAGATTAAAGAATAAATTTAAAAGAATTTATCTTTGATAAAATTAATGGGAACCTTTCCCTATAGATGTGAATATTTGAATAAAAGAATATTCTGAATTGGAATGAGACATATGTTGTGTTTGTGTAACACTTGTTTATTATATACGCTAGTTATTCAGAAAGACCGGATTTATCCCATTCTGAATAACTGATTCGACGTGGTGTCGAGGATGAAGATGGTGGTCGAAGACCGGAGGTCTTCACATCGTTTGGGTGATTACTGATGATCTTGATTGGGTTGTACACCCAAGAGGAGGGAATCAGTTGGTGATCGTCCAGACGTACTTGGAGATCGATGGATATGCGAGGTATAAGGTGCCTCCGGTTTCGTTCAGACCCAGAACGAACTTGTATGGACTGTGTGTCTGACATTGGATTTTGCTCTGTGTTGATTGATCTCTATTAAATATACATCTGCGTGGTGAAGGGGAATTCATTCCCTTACTTCACCCTTCTCTGAGACGTACAGGATCAGAGGTTGTATATTGATAGACATCAGTCGCATGGTGCGAATTTCCTGTGTCGCATGCCTAAGTGGCAAATAATCAAGGCTTTTATTGAAAAGAAAAGTCTCGTGGTTGATGATCAAAGCACCTCCTGTGTGGCATAGCTTTGTGTAGCGTTAATTCGCGAGCCTCACACCCCGGTTGTGAACCAAAAACGGGAGAGGACCTCAGGGAGGGCATGCGTTTCCTTCTACCTAGGGTGGTGTCAGTGACCTACCAGCCCTGACATTTATATTATTTTCACCTATGTGGTTGTTGGATTGCGAGGCGCCTCGGATATATCGGTCGATCCGGGACCGATGGAGTCATTGGACTCATTTTCGCCCCATAGGGCAGGGGAACGCAGTGTTCAGGAATTTTAATCCACATCGGTGGACCAGCCCTGACGATCCAAGGGTCACTCGAGCTCTGATCCTGAGACATGGTAGGCTAGATTGTCTCGAAGCGGTGAGGACGATCCCTTGCCTCGGTTCACAGATGGAAATCCAACTTCCAATACGTGACATTTGCGGTTTTGATTGTAGAGCCTAGTATTGGCGACATGATATATAATACCCATGTCGTCTATGATTAATACTTATGATTGAAATTGCTTTGACACTATACACTTATAGTAATAATAAAAGATGAAATTTAGCGTATCAAGCATTCTTTGGCTATTATAAGGTAAAACCCTATCCTCCGGCTTGTGTTGCATTGTGTGATAGGACCTGGGTCTTATAATAGCTTCATTGTTCTTTATTTAGCATTGCGCTATTGTTTTATGCACTGGTATTCTTGGGAGGAAACCCGTTCCGTGTTATATGGCGTGGTCCCTTGATTTAACTAATTTTAAAATTAAGATTAATAACTGTTTAGTTCTCATACCAGTCACATGACTGACCTGGAGTTTATTGTTTTAACCTAAACTCTGGGTGCCTCTATTTTCCACGGGCAGCTAGTAGTTTTGGTTTTGCAGATTTATATTCACAGGATCCTGGTTTACAGCTGGAATGATATTCGGAAAGCTTTGTATCCGTATATCTCCTTCAGTTGTGTTTTGTATTGTTTTTCCGCTGCTATGTAATTTATTATAATCTCTGATATTTATCGAATGTATATTATTCATTAATACTCTGTATATTCTTGTATTCTGATGAAATTGTTGTAATTAACAATGAAATGTTCTTCTGTTTGTGTTCCGATGTGTTTTGTCCTCAAAGAAATCCGTGCTTTCCCGTAAGGGGGATTTCGGATCGTTTCAGACATCTAAGTGTTTATGTGTATTTATTCTATTTATTCCAATGACATGTGTATATTCATTTGATGCCATATGTCTTCACCATTTCATGCCGCCTATCTTATATATATATATATATGTATATATTTGAAATGTATATATATAAAAACCATTTATTTTAGTTATAAGGTATGTGTTATATATATACACATTATACTTGAATGCTTGAATCGGATTGAATTAGTATATTCAAAATTTCGGGAAACTTTTTCATACCTGATCTTTGAGTGAGGTTATTACAGAAAATATATTTTTTCATCTATGAAACTTCTTTTATGTAGTTAAAGATTTTTAAATGTTAACTTAACGACCGTCGCAATTTAATACCCATGACAATTTTCTATCATTGAAAATGTTCAACATTAATGTTTATCCGCTTCTGGACCAAGTCAATTTAGATCAAACATAGAATTCAAACGAGATCAGATTGGAAAGAAACTTCAATTAAGCACCCAGAAAACATCAAGAAACAAATTAAAAAAGAACATAGAAGAATGGAGTTAAATCCATGACTCTAAGATTGAGTCATCTTTATGACCCACGTCCGAGTGATATGAGTTCAACCCTTGGACATGTGACTTGTCAACATGGTGTTGGGAATTCCAGATCACGGATCTTAAGCTAAACTTAACACTGGAGGGGGTGGGTAAATAGTATTAAATGGAATTTACGAATTTTATGAAATATTTTTTATATGTCAGAAACAAATGCAAATCACAGATATGAACAATCACAGAATCAAACATAGATGCAGATAATAATAAGTAAAAGCAGTAAAAGAAAGAACACACCCGTATTTTTATACTGGTTCAGAGTTACCCTACATCCAGTCCCACACAACTCAAGATTGGGATGGATTTCTTTTCAAATAATATCCAAATTACAATCCTCGATTTCACAGGTCACAAGGTCCACCCCTCCTATTTCTGAGTACAGCGAGACTCAATTGATTTCCGGGATACAATCACACCCAATTGATTTGCGGGTTACAATCACACCCAGTTGATTTGAATGGGTTACAACCATAACTTTTCAGTATCACTTTTGGAAGAAAACTCGATAGAACTTTTATCTTGCGCTCTTTGATGATAAAAACTTCCATAACTTTGAATAACACATGAATCCTTGAGAGGGTTTGATATAAAATCAAAATAGAAATAAATTGGTTTACATTTCTTTGAATTTCGGCAGAACTCGATTATAGAAACATGAATTTTAAAAGTAATAATGGAGTTGGGAAAAGAGAAGAAGAAGATAATGAAATTTGGTTTTTTTTTTGAAATTAGATGATATTTATAGTGGGTAAACAGTCATGTTTCTTCGGGAAAAGATTTAAACAAATAGGCACAAAGTTTGAAATTTTGTAATTGAAAAATAACGGCCACCACGTCGACATGGGGGGGTAAGGGATGTCGATATGCCTTAGGGAATTTGAAAGTATAAGTTTTGTTTGAAAACAACGTAAATGATGTTTAAATAATTCAAGGTAATTCTAGAGTTTAAATAAATTATTTTCCTGTATATTAAAGTAGTATAATAGAGTTAGAATACAAATTAAAAACATATATTTACAATTTATAAAAGTGATACAAAACAAAATCTAAGACTATAAATATAAATATAAAACTTTAAAACTTGATCTACGAAACTATATATATGAATATACGGAAATAATAATGTTGAAACTTAAAAAATCACATATAATTAAAATTAAAATATAAGCAAGCAAGTCTAAAATATTAAAATTAAGAGTTAGAGTTAAAATCCAAGAAAAGATATATTTTTAAATAGGAAATAATTTTGAAATCAAAAATAAAATTTTATGTTCATTTTTTAAATACTATAAGGCTAAAAATGATGAGAAAATTGAAGTAAAAATTTAAGTGCTTTTAAAGAGTTAACAAAAATTCTAGACTCTATAAATTATCTTGTTTTCTTGAACTCTTGTTACGCGTGAGTCTTCAATTTTGAACTCTTCTTCTTTATAATTTACAATTTTGAATCTTTAAACTTTACAATCTTTAATAATCGGTACCTATATATATTTCCTACTGTTGATGTGGGGAATTGTCGCTATTCGCGCACGCCAATGTCCAAGTGTATGTTTTGTAGAGAAACAATAATCCAAATCCAAAGTAATGAAATATAGGGAGAACACAACTTTTTATAGTGGTTCGGCACTGGCTCCTACGTACACTTTATAGTAATCACTCATCATATAGTTGCTGATTACAATTGTTGTACAAATTCGGACAATATTTATGTACAAAGTGTTATAATAGAACAATAAAATGCTCATCAATTCTAAACTTTGACCAAAATGCCCTTCTTCTTCTTTGTTGGGTGAAAAATATGTTGACTTGGTCAACAATATCCAAAATGTAGCTTCAATGTCCAAGAAATAGCTCCAATGTCCAAAAGTGTGAAAATATGTCCAAAAACATGCCAAATGTCTAATTGAATGTCCAAAAGTTAAAGGAAAATGTGCGTATAGCATTTTAAAGGTCCAGGGTATGTCCAATAGTCAAGGAGAAGAAGGTGGCTGCCATTAAAGATGCTTCAGAGCTCCAAGAAATCCAAAATACCAAATGAGAACCCACCTCTTTGAATGCTAAGCTTGTGGGTATTTATAGGTGAGTTTTTGGGTGTGTCAGTCCAAATTTCATATCCCTAAGGGATACAAAATTTGCATCCCAAAATCAGAGTCGAAAAACCAAGGTTTTGCCAAAAAATCATGAAAATCTGGTGAAAATGTGTGTCCATCAGGCCAAAAAAACAAGATTGGCATGGTAAAACGGGTTTGCCAAAAAATCTGGTGCGTTCGCCAATTCAAAAATTTTGAATCCCAAAAAAGGTTGAAAACCCGTGTCTGGCAGGCAAAAATAGGTGAACCGTGCATGTTTTCCATCGTGCCAGAAGATCTGGCAAAATCCAGGGATTTCGAATCCCTTGCCAGATCTTCCACTTTTCACATCAAAAATCTTGGGTATGGAGTCGTGCCAATTTCAAATCCGCTTGAGTCGATCCACCTGTTTTCCATGCCAGATTTCTTATCCCAAATTTCGAGTCCCTCTTGCCTTGCCAAATTTGCCATCACTTGTGCTGGAGACGTGGTTTTCAGCTGTTTTCCCATGCCGGCACTATATTTTTTCGTGCCAAATCTGATGATCGACCACTTTGCCATATATGATCAGCCAAGCACGAATATATTGTTTTTGATGATTTTCACGTGCCGATCACCTGTTTTTGGACGTGCCAAACTAGAGTTTTGCCATGTGCTAGATTTTGATATCATGTGTCGTGCAAGCCATTTGTCGTGATCGTGTCATGCCGATCAGCTGTTTTTCAGTGTGCAATACTGTTTTTTGCCAAACGCCTAATTTTGATGCGGTGAGTCGTGCAAGCCATTCTTTGTGATCGTGCCATGGCAATTAGCTATTTTTAAGTGCGCAACAATATTTTTTGCCAAATGCTGATTTTACCAAGTTTGATTGCGCCGTCGGTCACGCAAACAATTTTTCATGACCTTGTCATGCCGATAAGCTATTTTTGGGGGCATGAAACACGATTTTACTAAAATCCACATATTTTTCCACGATGAGTTTTGCCACGTGATTGGACAAACACGCTCAAGTGTTTTGAGTTGATTGGACCGAGTTGATCACGTATTTTTACCATGTCGGATTTTCTAAGTCCATTGACGATGATTCTACGAATCAAGGCTATTTTGAACCTTTTCGAGCGTGATGCGGCTTCGACCAAATTGCTTTGTGTTTTTTGAAGACGTTCTCGATGCTTGAGCGCGTTGCTAACCAAAATCTTAACGTGTGATAGCTTTGACCCAAAAGCGTGTCAACACATGCATATAGACATATATATATATATATATATATATATATCAACACAATAGTATTAGTATATATTTTATAACAATAATAGTTAAAACAAGGTTGTTGTCATCAAAACCATCACCACAATCATCTCAGTACCTAACAATCTCCCCTTTTTTGATAATGACAAACTTTGTTTATAAAATATAGTTACCTTATATCTTGATACTTCAGTTACTCCCCAATCTCCAACAACTCCTTTTGGAACTACTAACTCCCTCTTGATATAAGCTCTATTTTATAATTCTTCCCCTTTGTCATCAACAAAAGTTGTAACCCTATGTTAATCTATAATACTCCCCCATAAACTAATACAAGACTTAACCTAAACTAAGAATAACTCTAATACCCTTAATACTATTATAATTACTAATAGAATCAATGCATTATTCTACTGTTGTGCCCTCTCAAAACGAGTAAATCCACAAAATCTTCAAAAATGAAATTATGTTTAGGGTCGGACATTACATACTCGTAGGTTAAGTTGATTTTTGGGAATAATGTTGAGTTTTATGGAGTTGGAGTAGTGTTGAAGAGTTGCGTTGATTTTTTGTGGGGTTGGAGTGGTGTTGAGTTTGGTATAGTTAGAGTTGAGCGGAATGTATTTTTGTAGGGGTGTTTTGATATAGTCAGTGGTGCTTGATGCCTTCGACGCATTGAATGCCAATGCACAATTTTCAGTTGTTTTCCTCTATGGCTGGAATTGTTATTATTAGCATTCAGATGTTCGATGCTTCAACGCTACCACAGTGTCAATCGCTTAAAATTGGCTGCAAACAGTCCCGTAGAGCATCCACTCACTGTGAAAATTTTACATCTAACCTATGTTGGAGATAAATAATAGATTGGAGGTTGGGACTTGTGACGATAGCCCATAACTTTTGCACTTAACAAGAGGATTAATTTGCTGAAAGATGTGTCAGGCATCTAAGGATGATCACCTGTTGTATAACTCATAGCGCAAGGATAAAATATAATATAACATATACAACCGACAATAATAGTGAAGCAAAATTGAGCAGAATCTTAAACTTTTCATACCATCATGAATTATCTATACAACAATGGAAAAACATCATAAGAGTCTGTACAAAATACCTCACTACTGGTGTAATAACCCGAAAATCTGGGCCAGTTTAAAATTTTTATTTTTGGCAATTTTAGCGAATTTTGAATATTTAAAATGGATTATTTTAAATAATATCGACGTGAAATTTATTTTGAATTGAATTCGACGTATATATTATATACGTCGTCGTTAGAATATAAATATTTATATATAATTATAAATAGAATTGAAAATGGCGCGGTAGTTCGATAATTCGATTTCAAACTTCAATTGGATGTACCGGGTGCAAAACAATCCGGATTTTAGTGAAACCAAAAACATTAGGATCTAATAGTGAATATTTTTCCAACGAATCCGACCAATCGAGATTTCATATTGAGAATCAAAAGATATGTCCAGTTGAAAATTCTGAATAGTCGCTATGGAATTCAGGCCCTTAAAAATGGACATTTTGCAAATGACCTCGGATTTCGACGAAACCACTTTTGTTGGATCCGCAGTGTCAAGTTATTGCTAGGTTTCAAATTTCATAATTTTTCGAATCAATATGTGAGCGTGGCAAAGGAAAACGTGTTTTGACCATTTCAGTTGATTTTAATCGACTGGAAATTGACCATTTTTCATACGGTCTCAGAATTCAACGAAACTGGTTTTGTTAGGACCGTATCGTCAATACGAAGCTAGAAAATATTTTTCTGCAATTTATAGAGTTAGTATGTGACACCGGTAATTTGAAATGTACGTTTAAAATTCAATATAGCGATTTAAGTGTAAATTTAACAGAAACTGATTCAAACAGTCGAATCAGCCTACGTGGCATATCCCATTGTGTTCGGAATGGGAGTAATTAGCTATGGACGACAGGCGGTGGGCCTCGTTTAGAGGTCGTATGTAAAAGTCAACTTTTTGCGATTAAATTAATTAAATTAATTAAAAATTAAAATATATAGGCCCCCCCTCTTTCGTTCTCATTCAACAGAATCGAAAATAAAAAAAAATAAAAAAAGAGAAAAAAAAAAAGAAAAGAGGAGAGCGACGGGGGAGGAGCCGCCGCCCCTCCCCGATGATCCGTCGCCGCCGCGATGAAGCCACCCGCCTCCATCTCCTGACCGCGCCTCTCTCCTCTCCTTCTTGCTCCTCCAGGCCACCACCTCGCTCGAAACCCCAAACCCTGCGCCCTACCTCCACCGCACCCGCCTCCCTTCGACTCCGACCAAGCCCCTTCCTCCCCAGCCCAGTTCGACGCCCCCAACACCCCTTACCCAACCCTAGATCGACGGAAGAAGCCGCCCCGAGCCACCGCAATAGCCCCAGCGAGCACCGCCGAGCTCGACAGTCACCCCACCCTTCTTCGCGACATGTGAGTATTTTATTTATTTTATTTTTATTTTTTCTGTAATACTGATTTTTTTTTTTGTAAGGAGAATTCTGATTTTTTTTACTTATTTTAAAAACTGATTTTTTTTTAGATTTATAAAACTGATTTTTTTTTTTTAGTTATAAAAACTGATTTGTTTAAGATTTAAAAACTGTTTTTTTTTAGAATGTAAAAACAGAATTTTTGAAAAGAATTTTAAAAACTGATTTTTAAAGAAAATAGAAAAAGGTTTTAATCTTTTAAAAGAAAAAGATTTGAACTTGATAAAATAAAGATCATATCTTTAAAATAGAAAAGGCGAGATTTTTAATATTGAATAGCATAGTAAAGAAATTCGATTTTTAAATATATGAGTGATTATAAAAATATGATTTTTAAATTGAAAGTGAATAAATAAAAATGTGATTTTTAATTTAAAGACATCGAAATATAAAAATGTGTGATTTTTATATATATAGTGACTACGGGCAACAAAAGCGACAGAAGGCGAAAAGTCGAAGATTTCTATAAAAGAAGAGCCAAGATGATTGGATAGCTTTAGGTGAGAATTTCTCACTCTTCAATTAAATTTCTAGTTATATATATATACTAGGATGCAGACGGTGTTTAGTAGCACCCGACACAATCGTCCACAGACCATGGACTTGTTTGTTTGGCTGTTTGGTGATTGATTGCGATATTGGTTTGAATGTGGTTTGTGGTGTGGAAAATCGAATCGATAAATTGGTTAGGATTAGACGTGCGCCGTTATAAGGCGAAGGAGTAAGGCTAGGTTAGACTCTTACTCCAAATTTTTGTGGTTTGTATAACGAAAGTGATTTGATTGATGTGTGAATGGCGTGGGCCTTCACTAGACCGGGGATAAGGCTAGGCCTTGTCCCGTTTCTAGTATCGTGCCGTTATGCCGCCGAAATTTTCTAAAATATGTTAGAAAAATAAAAATATCATTTTTATTGAATAAATGAACTGAATAGAAATTCATGTGTTGAAATAAATTGTTTTATCGTTAAAAATATAATTTTTAACGTGAAAGTGAATAAATAAATATTTATAAACAAATCGGCCGATTTGTTTATGTACACTGATTTGACTGACATTGATTGGGTCGATAAATTTTACACATCGCCCAACTGCACAAATAAAATCTGTGTTTGATTGTTTGAAACCCCACACGGGTGTTGGGATGAAATTTGAAGTTCACTCATCCTGATTGATTAAATATGTCGATCGGTTGATTGACAGGCTGTTATAAGCGTCGGATATCTATATTTGATGCTTATACAGTGTAGTGCACTTTGGTTGATGGTTGATTATTTTTCAATGCTATTATATACATGTGTTGTATGGAATCCATATAATTAACATTATATGGTGATTGATTGGGCCTCATTCCAATCGGGAAAATAATGAATATTATAAAATATAGATTCATGTGTTGAATATAAAAATAGTCATGTGTTGACGATGTTCATGTGTTGAAAATATTCGTGTGTTGAGTAAAATATTTTAAATAATAAAAATTACATCTTTATCATATTTGCGATTAGAATCTACTTTACGGTGGAGTCTAATTAAAATCAAACGATAGATACCATAGTTTTATAAAATATTTTACATAACAAAAATAGTGATGTGTTGACAGTACTCATGTGTAGAGATTAGTCGTGTGTTGAAAAAAAATATAGATTCATGTGTTGAATGGGATAAATATTCATTTGTTGAATAAAATAAAGAAGTTGTGAAAAATATAAAGCCGTGTTGATTAGTTTTGCGCCATTTTAACGTGAACGATATTTATATCGATTTTATTCGTTGTATAACGAATATTGAAAAGTGATTTCGAAATGAATTGAAATTGAAAGTGATTTCGAAATGAATTGAATTGAAAACGATTTCGAAATGAATTGAATTGAAAACGATTTCGAAATGAATTGAATTGAAAACGATTTCGAAATGAATTGAATTGAAAACGATTTCGAAATGAATTGAATTGAAAACGATTTCGAAATGAATTGAATTGAAAACGATTTCGAAATGAATTGAATTGAAAACGATTTCGAAATGAATTGAATTGAAAACGATTTCGAAATGAATTGAATTGAAAACGATTTCGAAATGAATTGAATTGAAAACGATTTCGAAATGAATTGAATTGAAAACGATTTCGAAATGAATTGAATTGAAAACGAATTCAAATTGAATTGAAAGTGAATTGAAATGAATTCAAATTGAATTAAAATTTGAATTGAATAGAAATGAATTTTAAAACGGATTTATAAAGAAGAATTCAATTTTGATTTGAATTGAAAAGAAAGTTGAAATTGCTTTTGAAACAATTTTAAAACGATTTATAAAATTCGTTTTAAATAGAAATCGACGAAATATATATTATATATTATATATATAATATAATGGCCTGAATAGAACGCGCCGCGCCGCGGCAGTTCGTGAATTTCGACCATTTATTTCAAACGGACATTGCGGGAGATCCGACCGTCGGATTCTCCTAAAACCGGAACCGTTGGGTTCGTATCGAAAAGAGCTTTCCAATGAATGTTAGAAATGTGAAATCTAACGGTTGGATTTGGAATTATGTCCAAATCAAATTCGAAAAAGGTCGCTGTAAGTGCAGTTCGATAGCCGTTGATGGAAATCGACTGTACGGGCCTTGATAAAATTATTAAAAATATTCATAATTTGTGTAAAATTATAATATGTGAATTGGAAAGAATTGGGCTGGAAAATTCCACATTTGAAAAGATAAAAATAGATTTTTATCGAAATGAACTAGTTTTGAACTAGAATTAAAAATCAATTCATTTTTGAAATGAATAAATTGAATTTGAAAGGGATTTTAAAAATAATCGATATTTCCAATACGTGGATTGGACTGGAGTTGAATCGAAATTATCTTCAGGATATTTCGATGTTGGATTTCGTGACTATACAGATATTGTTATGGGAATTTGAAAGATATATTATATATCGTTATTTCCAATACGATATATGTTGGTTTCAGAATTTGATATTGAATATAATCCGATATATTTTCTATTCAGAGCCTTGATTTAATATCAAATGTGATTTGGGTTTATCGTGAATCGTGTTTTAGAAGACATTGGTTCTTTAACCCAGTTAAAGACAGAATATTGATTTTTGAGAAGATTAAAACTAAGTGGTGTTTTAATGAATCTTTAATTAGATTAAAAATGTGAATTGATAATTTTAATTATCAAATTTGAAAAGTGATCGAGAGTGGAGTACCACCAGTTTTGCTCCAAAGCGATAGTTAAAACTTTAATTAGATTTGAACGTGAAATGGTAATTAAGTTTACCGATAACACCGTGGTGTTAGATGTGGAGTATTACCAGTTTTCTCCCTGGGATATATAGGTTGGGATTGGGAAATAAAATAAATGATTACTTCGGTGTGGTTCGTTAATCCCGACTAGTTTGAAATGATATCCAAAGGAAGATTATAGGATAAATTTAGAAGAATTTATCTTGGATAAAATTAATGGGAACATTTCCCTAAGAATGTGTTTTTGTGAATAAAAGAATATTCTGAATTGGAATGAGGCGTTCGTTGTGTTTGTGTAACATTTGTTAATTATATACGTGGGTTATCCAGAAAGGCCGGGTTATACCCATTCTGAATAACCGATTCGACGAGATGTCGAAGATGAAGACGGTGGTTGAAGACCGGAAGTCTTCACATCGTTTGGGTGATTACTGATGATCTTGATTGGGCTGTACACCCAGGATGAGGGAATCAGTTGGTGATCGTCCAGACGTACTTGGAGATGGATGGATATGCGAGGAAAGTGCCTCCGGTTTCGTTCAGACCCAGAACGAACTTGTAAATGGATTGTGTGTCTGACATTGGATTTTATTCTGTGTTGATTGATCTCTATTAAATATACATCTGTTTGGCGGCGGAGAATTTATTCTCTTGCTTAACGCCCTTCTCTGAGACGTACGAGCTCAGAGGTTGTATATCGATGGACATCAGTCGCATGGAGTGAATTGTCAATGTGGCATGCGTAAGTGGCAAATGATCAGGGCTTCTGTTGAAAAGCAAAGTCTTGTGGGTGATGATCAAAGCACGGCCTGTGTGGCATAGCTTTGTGTATAACGTGAATTCGCGAGCCTCACACCTCGGTATGAGTCAAAAACGGGAGATGGACCGCTGGGAGAGCACGACGTTTCTTTCTAGCTAGGGTGGTGTCAGTGACCTACCAGCCCTGACATTTATATACTTTTCACCTGTGTGGTTGTTGGATACGAGGCGCCTCGGATATAGGTCTGTAAGGACCGGGAAACGTGTGTTCAGGAATAACTAATCCTCAAAAGTAAGAGAGGACCGGCCCAGCCGATTCCAAGGATCAAAGTGGGGCCCTGGGACATTTGCTAGAGTGTCTCGAACGCGGAGAGGAGCTTGCCCCTTGCCTCGACTCATGACGGAAATCCAATTTCCAATACGTGTATTTCGGCTTTATTTGTAGAGCCTAGTATGGCGACATAGTGGGATGGGGCACTCATGCCGTCTATGATTTATATTTATGATTGAAATGTTTTGACACTATACAAATATTATAATATCAAAATGATGTGTTTTAAACGTATCAAGCATGCTTTGGCTGTTATAAGGTAAAAACCCTATCCTCCGGCTTGCGTTGCATTGTGTGATGGGACCTGGGTCTTATAACAGCTTCATTTTTCTTTATTTAGCATTGCGCTGTTTGTTTTATGCACTGGTATTCTTGGGAGGAAACTCGTTCCGTGTTATACGGCGTGGTCCCTTGATTTACCGAACTTTAAAATAAAGAATTATAACTGTTTTAGTTCTCGCACCAGTCCCATGACTGACCTGGAGTTTATTGTTTTAACCTAAACTCTAGGTGCCCCTATTTTCCGCACGGGCAGCTAGTAGTTTTGGTTTTGCAGATTTATATTCACAGGGTCCTGATTTACAGCTGGAACGATGCTCGGAAAGCTCTGTATCCGTGTATCACTTCTAGTTGTGATTTTGTATTATTTTCCGCTGCTATGTAATTTATTGTAATCTCTGATATTTATCGAATGTAATTTATTCATTTATACTCTGTATATTCTTGTATCTGATGGAATTGTTGTAATAACAATGAAATGTTCTTCCGTATGGGTCCTTTTGTGTGTTGTTCTCAAAGTATTCGTGCTTTCCTTCACGGGGAAGTTACGGGTTCTTTCATTTGGTATCAGAGCTTTGGTTTACAGAGCTCGAGAACAAGACACATTAGAACCATACGAAAGAATTCATCAGATATTGGATTAGCAATATCCAATTAGAATTACTCGTTAGAGATAGGATCAGTAGTATCCTAGAACGAGTGTGAAGAGTATATTTTTCAAATAAAAACAATTTTGTTTTGAAAATTTAAACCGTTTTAAACGTATTTGATTATTTATTTATGTTGAATATGGACAATCGAGTATATATAGATTTCGCGTATACGCGTCATGAACGTATATTCGAAGTTTTAATATACTGGGTAGATATAGAATCACATTCTAGACACCCGGAGATGGTTCTGATGATTGATATATCATCATCAGAATTTATGTTCGTGTTTCGAAGGTGTGATGTCTATATATTTCCATTAGGCTGGTGTGAGAACCAAAACTAATATAGCTAGAATACATTGTTGTGAATTGGCATCAAAACATGATTTTTTGTAGATATATCAAAATTATGAATTTGAAACTCTAATTCACTAATTGATTGATGTTTGTGTTGTTTGTTTATTTGTTTGCTAATTTTTAACCATTTATGCCTAATTGAATCGAATATTGAATTGTATTGAAAATTGGTCACATTTGCTTGCATATACATATACTTACTTTGAACAGGTCATAGCAAGGAGGCTAGAGCCGAAGAATAAAATTTGTTTGCCCGACAAATAGGTACATGTTTACTACATAATTTCCTGTTTTGTTTGGGTGAAGATGATTTTGTGAGCCTATTGGCTAGCCGCTTGGCTTTTTCTTTTTCTTTTTGAGATCTGAAGAACTGGGGAAGCTATTTGAAATTCCCCGATGCTCCCATTGCAGGGGAGGTTATGGCGAAATTTTTCGAAAATTTAGGGTGTTAGCCAAATTTTTGAAATTTTGAAAATTCTCAGAAACTAAAGAGTTGGAGAATGGAAGCCTGATCGATCGTAGAGCTGAATAATCAAACCACTTTCGACTTTGTTCCTTTTCGGGGACGAAAAGTTTTAAGTGGGGGAGATTGTAATAACCCGAAAATCTGGGCCAGTTTAAAATTTTTATTTTTGGTAATTTTAGCGAATTTTGAATATTTAAAATGGATTATTTTAAATAATATCGACGTGAAATTTATTTTGAATTGAATTCGACGTATATATTATATACGTCGTCGTTAGAATATAAATATTTATATATAATTATAAATAGAATTGAAAATGGCGCGGTAGTTCGATAATTCGATTTCAAACTTCAATTGGATGTACCGGGTGCAAAACAATCCGGATTTTAGTGAAACCAAAAACATTAGGATCTAATAGTGAATATCTTTCCAACGAATCCGACCAATCGAGATTTCATATTGAGAATCAAAAGATATGTCCAGTTGAAAATTCTGAATAGTCGCTATGGAATTCAGGCCCTTAAAAATGGACATTTTGCAAATGACCTCGGATTTCGACGAAACCACTTTTGTTGGATCCGCAGTGTCAAGTTATTGCTAGGTTTCAAATTTCATAATTTTTCGAATCAATATGTGAGCGTGGCAAAGGAAAACGTGTTTTGACCATTTCAGTTGATTTTAATCGACTGGAAATTGACCATTTTTCATACGGTCTCAGAATTCAACGAAACTGGTTTTGTTAGGACCGTATCGTCAATACGAAGCTAGAAAATATTTTTCTGCAATTTATAGAGTTAGTATGTGACCCCGGTAATTTGAAATGTACGTTTAAAATTCAATATAGCGATTTAAGTGTAAATTTAACAGAAACTGATTCAAACAGTCGAATCAGCCTACGTGGCATATCCCATTGTGTTCGGAATGGGAGTAATTAGCTATGGACGACAGGCGGTGGGCCTCGTTTAGAGGTCGTATGTAAAAGTCAACTTTTTGCGATTAAATTAATTAAATTAATTGAAAATTAAAATATATAGGCCCCCCCTCTTTCGTTCTCATTCAACAGAATCGAAAATAAAAAAAAAGAGAAAAAGAAAAGAAAAGAGGAGAGCGACGGGGGAGGAGCCGCCGCCCCTCCCCGATGATCCGTCGCCGCCGCGATGAAGCCACCCGCCTCCATCTCCTGACCGCGCCTCTCTCCTCTCCTTCTTGCTCCTCCAGGCCACCACCTCGCTCGAAACCCCAAACCCTGCGCCCTACCTCCACCGCACCCGCCTCCCTTCGACTCCGACCAAGCCCCTTCCTCCCCAGCCCAGTTCGACGCCCCCAACACCCCTTACCCAACCCTAGATCGACGGAAGAAGCCGCCCCGAGCCACCGCAATAGCCCCAGCGAGCACCGCCGAGCTCGACAGTCACCCCCCCTTCTTCGCGACATGTGAGTATTTTATTTATTTTATTTTTAATTTTTTCTGTAATACTGATTTTTTTTTGTAAGGAGAATTCTGATTTTTTTTACTTATTTTAAAAACTGATTTTTTTTAGATTTATAAAACTGATTTTTTTTTTTAGTTATAAAAACTGATTTGTTTAAGATTTAAAAACTGTTTTTTTTAGAATGTAAAAACAGAATTTTTGAAAAGAATTTTAAAAACTGATTTTTAAAGAAAATAGAAAAAGGTTTTAATCTTTTAAAAGAAAAAGATTTGAACTTGATAAAATAAAGATCATATCTTTAAAATAGAAAAGGCGAGATTTTTAATATTGAATAGCATAGTAAAGAAATTCGATTTTTAAATATATGAGTGATTATAAAAATATGATTTTTAAATTGAAAGTGAATAAATAAAAATGTGATTTTTAATTTAAAGACATCGAAATATAAAAATGTGTGATTTTTATATATATAGTGACTACGGGCAACAAAAGCGACAGAAGGCGAAAAGTCGAAGATTTCTATAAAAGAAGAGCCAAGATGATTGGATAGCTTTAGGTGAGAATTTCTCACTCTTCAATTAAATTTCTAGTTATATTTATACTAGGATGCAGACGGTGTTTAGTAGCACCCGACACAATCGTCCACAGACCATGGACTTGTTTGTTTGGCTGTTTGGTGATTGATTGCGATATTGGTTTGAATGTGGTTTGTGGTGTGGAAAATCGAATCGATAAATTGGTTAGGATTAGACGTGCGCCGTTATAAGGCGAAGGAGTAAGGCTAGGTTAGACTCTTACTCCAAATTTTTGTGGTTTGTATAACGAAAGTGATTTGATTGATGTGTGAATGGCGTGGGCCTTCACTAGACCGGGGATAAGGCTAGGCCTTGTCCCGTTTCTAGTATCGTGCCGTTATGCCGCCGAAATTTTCTAAAATATGTTAGAAAAATAAAAATATCATTTTTATTGAATAAATGAACTGAATAGAAATTCATGTGTTGAAATAAATTGTTTTATCGTTAAAAATATAATTTTTAACGTGAAAGTGAATAAATAAATATTTATAAACAAATCGGCCGATTTGTTTATGTACACTGATTTGACTGACATTGATTGGGTCGATAAATTTTACACATCGCCCAACTGCACAAATAAAATCTGTGTTTGATTGTTTGAAACCCCACACGGGTGTTGGGATGAAATTTGAAGTTCACTCATCCTGATTGATTAAATATGTCGATCGGTTGATTGACAGGCTGTTATAAGCGTCGGATATCTATATTTGATGCTTATACAGTGTAGTGCACTTTGGTTGATGGTTGATTATTTTTCAATGCTATTATATACATGTGTTGTATGGAATCCATATAATTAACATTATATGGTGATTGATTGGGCCTCATTCCAATCGGGAAAATAATGAATATTATAAAATATAGATTCATGTGTTGAATATAAAAATAGTCATGTGTTGACGATGTTCATGTGTTGAAAATATTCGTGTGTTGAGTAAAATATTTTAAATAATAAAAATTACATCTTTATCATATTTGCGATTAGAATCTACTTTACGGTGGAGTCTAATTAAAATCAAACGATAGATACCATAGTTTTATAAAATATTTTACATAACAAAAATAGTGATGTGTTGACAGTACTCATGTGTTGAGATTAGTCGTGTGTTGAAAAAAAATATAGATTCATGTGTTGAATGGGATAAATATTCATTTGTTGAATAAAATAAAGAAGTTGTGAAAAATATAAAGCCGTGTTGATTAGTTTTGCGCCATTTTAACGTGAACGATATTTATATCGATTTTATTCGTTGTATAACGAATATTGAAAAGTGATTTCGAAATGAATTGAAATTGAAAGTGATTTCGAAATGAATTGAATTGAAAACGATTTCGAAATGAATTGAATTGAAAACGATTTCGAAATGAATTGAATTGAAAACGATTTCGAAATGAATTGAATTGAAAACGATTTCGAAATGAATTGAATTGAAAACGATTTCGAAATGAATTGAATTGAAAACGATTTCGAAATGAATTGAATTGAAAACGAATTCAAATTGAATTGAAAGTGAATTGAAATGAATTCAAATTGAATTAAAATTTGAATTGAATAGAAATGAATTTTAAAACGGATTTATAAAGAAGAATTCAATTTTGATTTGAATTGAAAAGAAAGTTGATTTTGCTTTTGAAACAATTTTAAAACGATTTATAAAATTCGTTTTAAATAGAAATCGACGAAATATATATTATATATATTATATATATAATATAATGGCCTGAATAGAACGCGCCGCGCCGCGGCAGTTCGTGAATTTCGACCATTTATTTCAAACGGACATTGCGGGAGATCCGACCGTCGGATTCTCCTAAAACCGGAACCGTTGGGTTCGTATCGAAAAGAGCTTTCCAATGAATGTTAGAAATGTGAAATCTAACGGTTGGATTTGGAATTATGTC
This sequence comes from Allium sativum, assembly GCA_030737875.1. Lineage (NCBI taxonomy): Eukaryota > Viridiplantae > Streptophyta > Magnoliopsida > Asparagales > Amaryllidaceae > Allium > Allium sativum. The sequence continues at coordinate 776,994,467 of CM060918.1, read as the reverse complement.
CAAATCAAATTCGAAAAAGGTCGCTGTAAGTGCAGTTCGATAGCCGTTGATGGAAATCGACTGTACGGGCCTTGATAAAATTATTAAAAATATTCATAATTTGTGTAAAATTATAATATGTGAATTGGAAAGAATTGGGCTGGAAAATTCCACATTTGAAAAGATAAAAATAGATTTTTATCGAAATGAACTAGTTTTGAACTAGAATTAAAAATCAATTCATTTTTGAAATGAATAAATTGAATTTGAAAGGGATTTTAAAAATAATCGATATTTCCAATACGTGGATTGGACTGGAGTTGAATCGAAATTATCTTCGGGATATTTCGATGTTGGATTTCGTGACTATACAGATATTGTTATGGGAATTTGAAAGATATATTATATATCGTTATTTCCAATACGATATATGTTGGTTTCAGAATTTGATATTGAATATAATCCGATATATTTTCTATTCAGAGCCTTGTATTTAATATCAAATGTGATTTGGGTTTATCGTGAATCGTGTTTTAGAAGACATTGGTTCTTTAACCCAGTTAAAGACAGAATATTGATTTTTGAGAAGATTAAAACTAAGTGGAGTTTTAATGAATCTTTAATTAGATTAAAAATGTGAATTGATAATTTTAATTATCAAATTTGAAAAGTGATCGAGAGTGGAGTACCACCAGTTTTGCTCCAAAGCGATAGTTAAAACTTTAATTAGATTTGAACGTGAAATGGTAATTAAGTTTACCGATAACACCGTGGTGTTAGATGTGGAGTATTACCAGTTTTCTCCCTGGGATATATAGGTTGGGATTGGGAAATAAAATAAATGATTACTTCGGTGTGGTTCGTTAATCCCGACTAGTTTGAAATGATATCCAAAGGAAGATTATAGGATAAATTTAGAAGAATTTATCTTGGATAAAATTAATGGGAACATTTCCCTAAGAATGTGTTTTTGTGAATAAAAGAATATTCTGAATTGGAATGAGGCGTTCGTTGTGTTTGTGTAACATTTGTTAATTATATACGTGGGTTATCCAGAAAGGCCGGGTTATACCCATTCTGAATAACCGATTCGACGAGATGTCGAAGATGAAGACGGTGGTTGAAGACCGGAAGTCTTCACATCGTTTGGGTGATTACTGATGATCTTGATTGGGCTGTACACCCAGGATGAGGGAATCAGTTGGTGATCGTCCAGACGTACTTGGAGATGGATGGATATGCGAGGAAAGTGCCTCCGGTTTCGTTCAGACCCAGAACGAACTTGTAAATGAATTGTGTGTCTGACATTGGATTTTATTCTGTGTTGATTGATCTCTATTAAATATACATCTGTTTGGCGGCGGAGAATTTATTCTCTTGCTTAACGCCCTTCTCTGAGACGTACGAGCTCAGAGGTTGTATATCGATGGACATCAGTCGCATGGAGTGAATTGTCAATGTGGCATGCGTAAGTGGCAAATGATCAGGGCTTCCGTTGAAAAGCAAAGTCTTGTGGGTGATGATCAAAGCACGGCCTGTGTGGCATAGCTTTGTGTATAACGTGAATTCGCGAGCCTCACACCTCGGTATGAGTCAAAAACGGGAGATGGACCGCTGGGAGAGCACGACGTTTCTTTCTAGCTAGGGTGGTGTCAGTGACCTACCAGCCCTGACATTTATATACTTTTCACCTGTGTGGTTGTTGGATACGAGGCGCCTCGGATATAGGTCTGTAAGGACCGGGAAACGTGTGTTCAGGAATAACTAATCCTCAAAAGTAAGAGAGGACCGACCCAGCCGATTCCAAGGATCAAAGTGGGGCCCTGGGACATTTGCTAGAGTGTCTCGAACGCGGAGAGGAGCTTGCCCCTTGCCTCGACTCATGACGGAAATCCAATTTCCAATACGTGTATTTCGGCTTTATTTGTAGAGCCTAGTATGGCGACATAGTGGGATGGGGCACTCATGCCGTCTATGATTTATATTTATGATTGAAATGTTTTGACACTATACACATATTATAATATCAAAATGATGTGTTTTAAACGTATCAAGCATGCTTTGGCTGTTATAAGGTAAAAACCCTATCCTCCGGCTTGCGTTGCATTGTGTGATGGGACCTGGGTCTTATAACAGCTTCATTTTTCTTTATTTAGCATTGCGCTGTTTGTTTTATGCACTGGTATTCTTGGGAGGAAACCCGTTCCGTGTTATACGGCGTGGTCCCTTGATTTACCGAACTTTAAAATAAAGAATTATAACTGTTTTAGTTCTCACACCAGTCCCATGACTGACCTGGAGTTTATTGTTTTAACCTAAACTCTGGGTGCCCCTATTTTCCGCACGGGCAGCTAGTAGTTTTGGTTTTGCAGATTTATATTCACAGGGTCCTGATTTACAGCTGGAACGATGCTTGGAAAGCTCTGTATCCGTGTATCACTTCTAGTTGTGATTTTGTATTATTTTCCGCTGCTATGTAATTTATTGTAATCTCTGATATTTATCGAATGTAATTTATTCATTTATACTCTGTATATTCTTGTATCTGATGGAATTGTTGTAATAACAATGAAATGTTCTTCCGTATGGGTCCTTTTGTGTGTTGTTCTCAAAGTATTCGTGCTTTCCTTCACGGGGAAGTTACGGGTTCTTTCAACTGGTCACTAAGAGAATACATCAAACAACGGAAAACAACAAATCAGTTGGAAATAATACGCCAACCTCCCGCTCATCTTCACTTAGTAACATCATCCTCAACAAGATCTACTACATGTCACCTCCTACTCAGTCTGCCTATTCTTCATGTGAATGAATAACCCATGGTAATAAGAGGGAGACAAAAAACATGAGTCATATAACAATCTTAATGAGCAATAAAACAACTATCTAACATCATCAATAAAGTATATGAGAAATAGGTAGATCAATCAAGTAATCTACCAACAAATCAGAGAAGAACCCAACCCAACATTTCTCCTCCACATCTGAGAGTGATAGCCTTTACAACAACCAGATAGAACAAACAGTAGCAGACAGAACAATTAATTATCCTATGTAGATCAACCTAATCGAGATCAACATCCCCTAAGCACAATCCTCGGAGGCCTAAACCAACAACAGACAAGCCCCCAAGGGACGTCTCCTTCAACGTCGAACAATCTACGCAAGATGATACAAGCAAAACAATCAACATCCATGACTCTGGCTATCACCGCCTATCCTACCTTGAAACCATCGTTAATCGTATGACTAGCTATGAGACACCATTTGTCATGGGCTAATGGTAACCCCTGTTCTAGTCAGACTACTACACATCCCACATACATTTGCCTTCCCGAGACAACAAGACCCATGCAGTGGGCCCAAGTTACTCTACTAGTCTCACTAGTCTTTTTGGAATCCCTATTATACCCCTTCTTTGAGCCTTCTAGAACTTACAACAACGATAATCTCTCAGCCTTCATAACTCTAGTCGTCGGCGGCGACTATCCACAAGCTTAGACCCCGTCTTGAACAACCACTATCCACGAGCTCAAGTCACACTGGAGTTGTCTTCACATTCGATGCATCTCTCTGATCAACGAACATTTCACGGTGCTTCGAACATTTCCTCTGAATTCACATCGAAGCTACATCCTACGTCGAGGCAAAAATAAACATTATTTGGTCGCTTATGTGATGGATTACTCATGATCCATCCACTTGCGATCCATGACCCAATATTGTGCAATCCATCATTTTTCGGGTGATCCATCACTTTTCGGGTGATACTTCGTTTTCTGGGAGATCCATCATTTTCCGGGCAATCCATCATTTTCCGGGTGATCCATACCCAAATCCACTTTTCGCCGAATCCGATCCATCCATGCTTGCGCACCAAGAAATGATCATTCCCAAAACCAAATCAATTTCAAACTTGTGCTATCCAACCAAGTTTATACGACCAATTCAAGCAACAACAATCATTTACACATAAAATAATCATTAATAATCATGTGAAATTCACAAAATTATGATAAATTAATGGATCTAAACATAAAATTAACACATGAATTCACCCATTTAAGTTGCTAGATTAGATCCTATGGTGATTCGAATGAAAATATACATACCATTATTAGAGAATGGAGTTTGATGACAACAACCTTATTTCAATTATCATTGATTATAAAATATATACTAACACTTTTTGTAAAGAATATATATATATGTATATATATATATATATATATATGCAGGAATTATATACAGGAAATATTACTGAAGACTGTACAGTTTTAAAGATGATAGAGATTCAGAATTCAGACAAATTTCAATACTCGTGAGTATTCAAGATTTAAAGAGTTCAAGAGTTCAAGATTAATATAATTATTGAGTCTTCTGTAAGACTCTAAATAGCACTCCAGGTTCAAATTCCAATTCTAATTTTCAAATTCTAATTTTCAAATTCTGATTTTCAATTCTATCCTCAATCCTCTCTATTTTATTTTCTATTCTTTTTTCCTTTCTTATTCTTCTTTGTTTTTCAAACTTAAATTTTATATTTATATTCTTATACTTTATATTGTTTAAAATCTTATAATGTTATAATTTTATAAATATATCTGTATAGTTTAAATTTATGTTTTCATATGTTTTTCTACTATGTAATATTAATTTACAACACTAGATTTTTACTCAAGAATTTCCAGAATTATTTTTATATCAAAACACTTGAAAAATATTTTAAAATACAAAATTACACTAGGGTATGTCAACATACCAAAAACACCATTTCGATATATAACTGTCACTTTTTTTCAATTTTGAAAGGATGTATCTTTTCACTATTTGAAACGATTCAGAACCGTTGCAACATTTCACACTATAAAAAGGGGTTAAAACCGAATTTTTAACATATCTTCTTCTCTACTATCATCCTCTTTCATTATATTATTATTCTTAATCATTTTAATGATTTCTTCACTTATACTCTGCTGAATTCAATTTTGTTTTGATCAAACTTCTACTCTCTACACTCTTCTCTCATCTCTTTCTGAATCAAGTGTTATTGAAGAGTTCTAGGGCTATTTGTAAGTGTTTGGATTGAGTAAAAGAGGAATCAATGTTTCCTTGCAGCCGAGAAATCAAGGAAGTTGGAATCAGTGTTTCCTTATAGCCGAGAAATCAGGGAAGTAGGAATCGGTGTTTTCCTTGTAGTCGTTAAATCAAAGAAGTAGGAATCGTTGGAATCCCTTATAGCCATGAAATCAAGGAGGTTGTTCTTGACTATTGATATAATAATAAAACTCTGCGCAATCCAGCGTTGTGCGGGACTGGACGTAGGAGCAACCCGAACCATTATAAAATATGGTGTGTTCTTTCCTTTTCTACATTTTTATTTCTGTTTATTTAGCATCTGTGTTTGAATCTGTGTCTGTAATTGTGTTTGTAGTATTTGATTCATTCTGTTATTCACATAACTATTTGATTTTGTTTAAATTCTCACAAACACTATTCACCCCCCTCTAGTGTTTGATTTTCCTTAACGATCCATTCCGTAATCCCTAACAATTGGTATCAGAGCAAGGTCTTTAAAAAAGTTCATAATCTGGTTTTTGAAAATTTTAAATGGCAAATTTTGAAATGATTTATAACACTAGTTTAAATCTATGTATTGCATCAGTATTAGATAAGTCTGCATTCAATTTAATTGAATAATCAGATTAATATTTGATTTTTGAATTTTGAAATTTTTTAAGTTTTGAAATCTTGGATATGTTGCAGGACCATCATGATAGAATTATAGTTAGTGGAAAGTCATTTGATTATTTGAAAAGTCATTTGAATATTTGAAAAGACATTTGAATTAACTGAACAGTTATTTGATTATTTGAAATGTTGTGTTGTTTTACAGGAAAAAATGTGTTATATGGCTATTGGATAATCAAACTCAGAAAAGATCATTGACGTGGGTGTTGGAAGTTCAAATTCCAAAATGGTGGCTATTGAAAATTCAAATTCTAAAAAGAAATTTAAAAGAGGGGAAGAGTAACAACGGTTGGTGAAGAGGCATCAAGAAGTAATGGATATATGTAATATAAATCAGCAAGGAAATGGATATCAGATCACTTTATAATTTTGGATTTTCATCTACAACCTATCTTCATATTGTACTTCTCCTCGTTTGCTTCGCAATGCCGCTGGTTTCATGTAAATCCGTCAAGAATTGATCAAGTAATGATCAATTGAAGTTTTGGTGAATAAAGAGAGAATGAAACCAAAACTGTCGACGGTTATTTTCAAATTGCATTCACAGGTTAGACTATTTTATCTCAAATCCTTTTCCAGATTGTAGTTCTTGTTCTTGCGGTCAATTTGATGGGCAGATTGTCAAATTCCGATCAAAATTGAGTGAGATATGACTATTTGAAGTTGGCTATGCAAAACTGAAAAACTATTACGGGATTTCATACATATCTCTTACTTTCGGCTTGTTGCACCCTACTACCATCCAAATTCATCCCCAAACTGTCACTAGATCATAGTTCTTGAATTCTTTTTCGATTTGCTGCTGATTTCGTCCAATTCCATCAAGTAACGAAGAAGTTATGCCTCTTGAAAGTTTGATTGAAAATGAAAAACGAGAAGAAGAAGAAGAAGAAGAAGAAGAAGAAGAAGAAGAGAAGTGGTTATGAAGAGACATGACTTTTGGGCCTTTATATAGTAGTTTAAGTGTCCATTCATTCAAAATTCAAAATTCAATATTCAAATTTTGGCACCAAGTTGGTTGAACTACTAAATCTTCAATATCTTTCTCATACATTGTTCAAATTCAGTAAATGAATATACTATCCTGATCAAAAAACGAGTCCGTAGCAATAGAGCGTATCTCATCATCAAATTCTAGAAGACCAATTCAGAATTCAGTGAATGTCGAAGAAATGGATCTAAAAACCAGGTATGCCTTAATTAATTTTTAAATTTTGTGGTTGAATGGATGTTTTGTTTGCTTTGCTTTGAATTTGAAATTTATAACATTAAAATTTAAATTTGAAATTTAAAATTCAAATTTGAAATTTGAAATTTGAATTTTGAAATTCAAAATATTAATAAAATAATAAATAATAAATATAAAATAAAATTTGGATGTTTGTTAGGATTAATATTATTTCAGGAAATGGTTAAACCTGAAATATAAATCGATAATTTAAAACCAAAGTCACAAAACCATACGTTCTTTGAAAATTATGCATGAATGTCGACATACATACGTTTTTATGTCAACATAAAGGCTTGTAAAATGAAATTTGAATTTTTAGTTTTAAAAGCATAAACTTTCAAACTTCCATCCATCTTTTTAAATAAGAAAATGCAAATTCAAATTATAGTCATTAACTTTTTCTGTCTACTTATTTTCTTATATCTTGTTTCAAAATATATACAAACTGATAAAATTAATAATATGATTGAAATAATTTAAAATTTTCAAACATTTGATATTATTACTAAATACAAGTTTATATATCATTAGTTTAAGCATACACAGCTTAACTTGTATATTTTTCACATATAATAACAATTTTGGGTTACATTATAATAAATACTATTTGTAACTTCGTACTAATTTTGATTTATATATTTAACTTAATATTTTGGTATAGAGAAATATATATATATATATGATTTTTATGTCTTAAAAATATAGTTTAAAGATTAGAAGTTATATTATATATTACTTCATATTATCAATTTTCATCAAAGTAATTTTGTTATAACTATAGATTTACTTTAAAGTTTATTACATATAAATTGTTCTTTAGCAAATAAAAATGTTTGAATTTCTAAAAGTTTGATTTTGAAATTAATTTGTATCAAGAAGATTATTGTATATCTCATTTTAAGTTCGTTTAAAAATTAGGTTGTATATACTATTATGAATATATGTTTATAGTCTACATTATATAGTTTTATATTCTCTTTAAAAGGATCTTCAATTCTTACTATATTTACCTCACTAATATTATTTAACTCCATAATTATTTTAAATATTTTTCTACCTATCATGAATTTATTAAACTCTTAATTTCTTTCTTTAGCATCATTAACTTAAGTCTAGAAATTAATCACCAAATCATTCTGCATATTATCATTACCCATCTTATTTCATATCATACATCATTAAAGTGCATCTCAAATTAGAATCATTTACATCATAAATTGCATTTCATTCAATATACCACTTCATATAGTTTTGCATATGTCATACTGCATTATTACCAACACATTGCATTACATATTAACCTTTAACTCCACTTATAACAAGTATACTATATGGGGAATTATTGTCTTAGAAATACATAGGATTGTTAAACATATAACATATTTACTTTTTCTTGATTGACTTGGTTGAATTGATTGAATTTATTGGATTTATTAACTTGTTTGGTTTATTTGATTTGTTTGACTTGAATAACTTGATTGACTTACTTGACATGGTTAAATTTCATTAGTGGTTTTTAGATTTGTTAGAAAAATACTTATTTTAAGGATATCTTAGTTAACTCTTAGTCTAGATTAAAGATTATTATAGTTTTATGAGAATTAGAGTTTAGGATAGGTTTAGTATTGCATTAAGGGTATTAGATTAAGGGGGAGTTTTATAGTTTCTAGGATAGTTGGAAGTTCAAGAAGTGTTTATTAACATATATTATTTAAGTTAGTTAATTTGGTTGATTGCTTGAATTGCTTGTTTGAATTGCTTGTTTGGATCGATTGTTTGAATTGATTATAAAATGTGGTTGGTTTTACTTAGTTTATTATCCTTTATTTAGTTTATTAGACTAGTCTAGTCATAATTTTAGGGGGGGTTATAATATTTTAGGGTTAGAATCATAGATTTAGAAGGAAATATAAGGATATAAGGATATTATAGAATCAGGGATAGTCATATTAGAAACATTTATAGCATAAACTTAGGGGGAGTTATTTATATTAGTTCTTTAGAATAGAATATTATAGGATAAAAATAGATAGATTTAGGACTTAGGGGGAGTATTTTACTTTGATTTAGGAATTATTTCGATAGTTATACAAATTAGGAGTAGTTTTAGAATTTATTTTGATAATGCCAAAGGGGGAGAAATTATAAAATATAGACATAGTTTATAGGATTCATATAGACAAGGGGAGTATTTAAAGGGTCACCATCAACATGTACATAAATGTATGATATATTATAAATTAAGGCTGTCATCATCAAAAAGGGGGAGATAGTTGGAGATTGGAGTTTTGATGACAACAACCTAATTTCAATTATCATTGATTATAAAATATATACCAACACTTTTTGTATAGAATATATATATATATATATATATATGCAAGAATTATATACAGGAAATATTACTGAAGACTGTACAGTTTTAAAGAAGAAATAGATTCAGAATTTAAACAAATTTCAAGACTCATGAGTATTCAAGATTTCAAGAGTTCAAGATTAATATAATTATAGAGTCTATATTCTGTAAGAATCTAAATAGCATTCCAGGTTCAAATTCTGATTTTCAATTCTATCCTCAATCCACTTTATTTTATTTTCAGTTCTTTTTCCTTTCTTATTCTTCTTTGTTTTTCAAACTTAAATTTTATATTTATATTCTTATAATTTATATAGTTTAAATTTTTATAATGTTATAATTTTATAAATATATTTATATAGTTTAAATTTATGTTTTCAAATGTTTATCTACTATATAATATTAATTTACAACACAAGATTTTTACTACAGAATTTCCAGAATAATTTTTATATCAAAACACTTGAAAAATACTTTAAAATACAGAATTACACTAGGGTATGTCGACATACCAAAAACACCATGTTGACATTTAACTGTCACTTTTTTCAATTTTGAAAGGAAGTGTCTTTTCACTATTTGAAATGATTCTGAACCGTTGCAACCTTTCACACTCTATAAAAAGGGGTTAAAACCGAATTTTTAATCATATCTTCTTCTCCACTTTCATCCTCTTTCATTATATAATTATTCTTAATCATTTTTATGATTTCTACACTTATACTCTGACGAATTCAATTCTGTTTTGATCAGATTTCTTCTCTCTACACTCTTCTCTCATCTCTCTCTGAATCAAGTGCTATTGAAGAGTTCTAGGGATGTTTGTAAGTGTTTGGATTGAGTAAAATAGGAATCGGTGTTTCCTTGTAGCCGAGAAATCAGGGATGTAGGAATCGTTGTTTCCTTGTAGCCGAGAAATAAGGGATGTAGGAATCGGTGTTTTCCTTGTAGCCGTTAAATCAAGGAAGTAGGAATCAGTGGTATCCCTTGTAGCCGTGAAATCAAGGAGGTTGTACTTGACTATTAATAAAACTCTGTTCAATCCAGCATTGTGCGGGACTGGACGTAGGAGCAATCCTAACCAGTATAAAATCCAGTGTATTCTTTCCTTTTTTGCATTTTTATTTATGTTTATTTAGCATCGGTGTTTGAATCTATGTCTGTAATTGTGTTTGTAGTGTTTGATTCATTCTGTTATTTACATAAGGTTTGATTTTGTTTAAATTCTCACAAACACTATTCAGTCCCCCTCTAATGTTTGATTTGCCTTAATGATCTATTCCGCAATCCCTAACAACCATAATGTAGATCTACGTGAAAACAACTTGAAATGATGAAAAAAGATCAAATAACCCATATACTCGATTGAATCCGCTTGAGAGATGCTTACCCCTCACCAAATCTTTAAATTAGCTTGAAATCGATGTTCTACTTATCTGGACAATGAAGAACGATCTTCAAATTACATAATTTGATGAGATCTACTCTCTCTTGATGTAGATCTAGCCTTCTTTGATGTAAATCTTCAATCTTCTAACGTAAATCTAAGGTTTTAATGGAGTAGAGATGTATTTGATTGGAGTAGGGAGAATCTCAAACCCAAACCAAATAAGAAATGAAGAAAGTAAACCACTCTCCTTTCCTCTACTCCTATTTATAGCCATCTAACTAGCTCACTAATGGACCACACTAAATCAGCTCATAAATGAGTAATTAACCTATCCAGAAGTTGTGTAACACAAAAACGGTGATTCCTCCCAAACCGCTGAATCAAATCTTTAGTGTGACCATTCTGTGGAATTGGCAATACCATTTCCTTTCCAATGAAATCGATTTCAGAACCTTATTCGATCTCAGTCAAAAGTTATTCCATGTACAATACTGACAAGGGCAAAATTGTCACAAATAAAATTGATAAAAATTATAGACATATCTCACATCCCCATAACTAACATATCAAAATATAAGAATGATCCAACCCTCAGGGATTTAAACAAAAATATTTTGCATCCTCCGATACGAAAAATGTGGGTCGCTACATTCTCCCCCTCCCCCGTTTGGGATTTTTTCCCCTGAAATCCCAAGCAAACGCAAGAAACTTGAAACCAGTCTGCATGCCTATCATCCATGAACAACCAATCTATCATCCAAACTAGCAACCATAGCCTTAACCTATCGTGTGAAATTGTAACGAATAATAGTGCAAGCTACAATTGTGTAAGATGACATGACAATAATGGATCATACTAACGAAGAGTTCTGGATGGATCATCTTCCTTCTCTCTTTCTTTTTCCGCGTACAATCGTCCTCACTCCATTGCACCTTGACTAGCTTAACCGTCTTCCTCTTAAGCTGTTTCTTATCATTCCCCATAACACGAAGCGTCTTACGAGGTTCGTAATTATAGATTCGACTTCATGGTCTTCGTACTGTTCTAGAGATACCACCACATTCGAATTGTGTATGCACTTCCGTAAAAATGACACATGGAAAACATTGTGCAAACTCGACAACTTCTTGGGTAAATGTAACACCCCACCTCCGCCAGGGTGGCTCTTGCAAGCAACTCTGACTTTGGTGGGGCGTTTTAAAACAAGGTAAACATGCATAATGATATAACAAGGCAGGACATGACATATATATATATATATATGTAAATAAACAGAGTAAGTAGATAAAACAGCGGAAGATTTTTAAACCATTTCGAAACACAAGTCCGGTACATCAAAATGTCAATTTTCCCAAATAAACAAGTCTAGTACATAAAATAACATCATCTGAAACTGACAAGGAAAACATAAAACTAGCTATCCCCAAAGTGGAAAAAACCATAACGAGCTCAAGTCCAAAGCATACATGAGCTATCCAAGAAAGCAGCTAAGATCCAAGCTAGGCTCCTGTATTCCTTCCCTGAGAACCTGGGGGGGGAAACGGAAGAAAAGAGGCGAAAGAAAACAGGTCAGTCAAAAAGACTGAGTAAGCCCTGCTACGATCAGTCTATAAACTAATAAAGTTAACAGCATGATGGAAACTGAGATGATCATAGATAACAGCATACTGGAATGATAAATTAACTACAAGATAGATGGAGGTGTCATCGCATAAACAAGGTTAAGTTTTGCACCACGGTGTACTAGCAAACCAACATAACAGGTATTGATCCCTTGGCCCAAGCTTTGACCCAATAACATGAAGTGACCTTAATATAAGGTCCAACCAAACGGTCTAGTCGATCGGCTCCCTATAAGCCTAACACGTCAAGTGTTGGTGTCCATACGGCCCACATATGGATGTAGTCAGACTGTGCTGGGTCCACCTTCGGGTGTATCAAGCCCTCGGGTGTCAACCCCAGACACTGAAGCAATAATGCACAGTCTAAACCTACTGGTACCCGTGCCTCGAGTTTGTCCAATACCGGATTACGTGCACGTCCGTAGCCCGCCTGGACCCGCACCGCTGTACCACTCAGCCGTCGCTTTGGTCGCTTACATCAGTCCAGTAATCGTGCCCCGCCCTAGCCTAGCCTCTAGGGTTGTGATGATACCAAACTGGGATTACTGCTGGAACAGACCACGTTGCTAGGGTTTCCTAAGAGGGTTAAGTGCGATTTAACCCTTCACTAACCATGGATTAAATTGGTTAAGTGTAACCGATAGTTCACCACTTAACCCCATTTCAATCCCTCAAACCCCCAAATGGATTAAATTGGTTAAGTGTAACCGACAGTTCACAACTTAACCCCATTTCAATCCCTCGAATCCCCCAAATTGGTTAAGTATTAGTGGACCCTGACTTAACCCTAATCATGAGGCATTAATTAATTTAATGCACCTTAACCTCTCACATTAGACTTTGTTGTGGTTACCTAGTTAAGCCGGTGGGTTCCGGGTAGATTTACACCACAACTTGGTCTAACCTCGGGTCTTGGCACCACATGACCAACTTCTCACATTGGGTCCTATTGTTTGTAGCCACTAGTTAAGCCGGTCGGTTCCGGGTAGAATTACGCTACAAACTCAACCCAACCTCGAGTTGGCCACACTTATGTTTTCTAAGTGTCATGTCCACTTTATTTCAAAACATAATTGCAAGTCAACAAATACTTGGGTAGACCTAACTTAATAGGTAAATTCCCAAGGGGTAGACCTAACTTAATAGGTAAATTCTCAATCTTATATTTTCATGTATTTTAGGTTTACCCAAACCCCCCAACGTCATTCTATCGCTTACATATTCGTAACAACGCATAAAGGATAGGAAGAGGGAACTTGGCATAACATACATGATGAACTTGCATATCACAACAAACATGCATAACATGTTAGACTTGCATAACTTAGCATAGTGAACTTGCATATTACCATAAACATGCATAACATGGCATAGTGAACTTGCATAAATATGCATAACCCAATAAACTTGCAAATCATGGAATAGTGAACTTGCATAATCATGCATAACTCAATAAACTTGCAAATCATGGCATAGTGAACTTGCATAAACGTGCATAACTTGTTAAACTTGCAAATCATGGCTTAGTGAACTTGCATAAACATGCATAACTTGTTAAACTTGCAAATCATGGCTTAGTGAACTTGCATAAACATGCATAGCTTGTCAAACTTGCAAATCATGGCTTAGTGAACTTGCATAAACATGCATAACTTGTTAAACTTGCAAATCATGGCTTAGTGAACTTGCATAAACATGCATAGCTTGTTAAACTTGCAAATCATGGCTTAGTGAACTTGCATAAACATGCATAACTTGTTAAACTTGCAAATCATAGCATAGTGAACTTGCATAAACATGCATAACTTATCAAACATGTGTAACATAGCATAGTGAACTCACATAAGCATGCATAACTCATTAAACATGCATAACATAGCATAGTGAACTCGCATAAGCATGCATAACTCATTAAACATGCATAACATAGCATAGTGAACTCGCATAAGCATGCATAACTTATTAAACATGCATAAATCCCAACTTTCATCACATATTAACTTTAGAGTTTCTAAAATGAAGGTAAGAGGGCTTACAATGCTTATGCGGACTCAAATGAGTATAGCAAATGTAAGAAACCCCTTATGCAACAAAATAAAACCCCAAAATGCAAGCAAACTTGATCAAGACTCCTCCTTTATGATGACAATAGAGAAACAAGACTTTAATGCAAGCTAAAGAGGATCATACAAGCCTAAATACACTTGTATGCATGGAAATTTCTTAGGAATTTGTTTAGGAATTGTATGAAGAGAGTGGAGGCCATGAGAGTTTTGATTTTGACATAGTTTAGTTGCTAGAATGAATAATGAGTGATTTAGGGTAGGTTAGGGTCTTATTTATAGATTAGGCTAGTGATTTAGACCATAGGATTAAACCCTAGTTCTAATCTCAGCCCTCTAAACCGAATCTGGCCCCCAAGCTCAACACAACCAAGCCCAGATCAGAAATGGTGCGCCAGGCAAAACTGCCCGGCCACCCCATGTCGACAGGGCTGTCGACACCCTGGGGACCCTGTCGACATGCCTGTCGACATGGGGGTCCGGGGGGGAATTTTACCGCCTGCGCCAGTTTGCCCTAATTCCCAACTTTTAACTTGAAATTCAAATCTGTTTTTACTTAGGAATTTTCTGAAAACTTCAATGGGCCTTAACTGGGTCATACGGACTCCGATTTTCGAAAACTCGGACTCTATTTCGCGTATTTTTCCGAGACGAACGCAATGGCATAGCCCGTTTCCCTTGATTCAGATTTTAGAATTAAATTCTGCCTCGATTTATATTATAACAGGTTATTGAAAATACGGGTTGTTACATTCTCCCCTCCTTAAAGGATTTCGTCCCCGAAATCTTCAAGTTAGGAAGAACATATCCTACCATCCAACATCCATCTACTCAAAACATCATCCACGAGCAATCATTGTCCTTAAAGGATTATAAATGTGGTATGAACATATGCAAAAGTGTGTGTATATGTACTTACCTAATGCAAAGATCAGGCGGTTACTGATACAGTAAACCTCCTTAATGCATATGTATGTCAGTGAAATGAATCCATATGTATGCAAATTCCTAACATAATTCATAGTATCTATATGAGTGCACATAACATTCATCCATATGCAACATCCATGTGGTGGCACAACAAGTGTCAACCATGAGTAAGTGTAAGCACTCATGCATATGCCACATGAAGAGTGTGTGAGCCGATCTAGTGCCTAGTTGTGTATAATGCATCCACGAGCAACCACTTGCAAACACTTGCAACCACTTGCAAACATCAAGCATAACATGTTTCAAATACATGTTTCATCCAAAGGGTTCCTACCTAAGGTTCTCATGACAAGATAAACACGATAAACTAGATAAACTAGATAAACATGGACAGAGAGATATGCTAAAAAGAGATCTTAGAAGATAAGCAAGATAAACTCCTTTTTGGATTACAAGAAATCCATTCAAACTCTGACATATAGTACTAACCGATGAGTCATAACCCCCTTATGGAGTTTACAACAGAAATAAGATCGAGAATGGGACCGAGAGGATATATACAAAAGATAACTTGCAAGCAAGCTCCCCAGGAAAACAAGGATCAAGGATGCACTCTTAAAAAGAGATATGATGCGCGTATCTAGTCTTCACCGTTCTTAGTCACGTTTCCTTGAGCTTAACTCCACTGTGCTTTGACCGTCTTTTACTTCATGATTTCTTGGCTTCCTAACTCCTTTTTCCCAAATTCGAGTTGGAACTCATTTCATTATCGCCTCTCGTCTTCCTTTTCCACTTATTCTTCTTTCTGTATACTTGGCTTAAACATAACTGTAACCTCATGATTTCATGCAAGCTCTCCAAAATTCACTAGTGAATCCTGGATCTCGTCTACTTACTATAAAGTATTCCACGCAGAAGAACTTTTCTTGAAAATACCAATCCACGTTGCCAATTTCCCTTATAAACGTGATTTTCTATAACTCATCCTTAATCGAAATGAACCATCCGCCTATGAGTGATAGGCCATACCTAGATTCAGTTGCCTACCCATGGCTTCCTGTAGGCTATTTCAAAACTGGCCAACTTCTTGAGGGTAAACCGTTGCTAACCATGATGCAGTCCTCTCGCTCTTCACCGGACTGAAATGAGCACTTTTCGTGAGTCTACCTATTATGACCCACATACCCGTATTCCCTTTCTTTGATCTAGGTAATCTATCCACATAATCTATCGAGATGTTTTCACACTTCCCTTGCGGAACCTCCAATGGAGGTAATGGCCCGCCGGGCTTCTATGACTTGGCCTTAACCTGGTGGCACAACATGCATCCTGAGACCAACTCGGCCACCTCCTCGAGTGATGCGCATCTTCAAGAACCTTCTTTACCAAGTCTTCCACTCGAGGAACACATAATCTCTCATCGCGCCTTAGTCATCCCTTGTCATCTATAATATATCTAGCGAGGTGACTTAACACCTCGCCTCGAATCAACTGGTCCATGTTCTTGACTAACTGCGGGTCTTCTTCCTGTGAAACCCCCTTCTTGATCCTGAAGAGTAAGTCTAAGCTCAGGGAATGCTAACTAACTAGCCAAACGGATAAAGCTTCTTACTTCAATTGCCCTCCTCAGGGTTTTCCGGTCTTAAACCGCAACCACTTTTAGCGGAATCCACCGCTAAGCCTTACTTAGGAACTATATGCCCAAGAAATCCAACTTCTTTCCTCCAAAGTGACATTTGGAGAACTTGACCTTCAACTGGTGGCTCTAAGCGTATCCATCGCCTCCTTGAGATGTCTAGCATGCTCTTCCTCGTTCTTTTAAGGAGATCAAAATATCGTCTATGACGACCACGACAAACTTGTTCAAGGACTCCCTAAACACCCTACCCATCAAGTTCACGTAATATGCGGGTGCATTAGTCAAACCAAATAGCATGACTAGCCATTCCAAAAATCCATCTAGAGTCCTAAACGCAGTTTTGTCAATTCCATCCTCAGCCATCCTAAGCTGATGGAATCCGGTAGCTGGATCAAAAGAAAACAGATGCTCCTACAAGCTGATCAAACAAATCATCGATCCTTGGTAACGGTTGTCTATTCTTCTCACGATAATCAACACCTAAGCGAAGCAAACTGTCCACATTAGTAACGAATACTACTGGAGCACCCTACTCGAAAATGCTTCGTCTCAGGAAGTTCTTCTCAAGCAACTCCTTGACTTGCTTTCTTAACTCTCATCTCTTGAGGTCATGTGCCTAACCGGCCACGAAACTGGCTTGGTATTACCAACCAGATAATGCGGAAATCTATCCCACGTCTAGGGGTAACCCCTTTACTTCCCCCAAGATATCAGGATATTCTCGGACCACCCTCACAGATTGCAAACTATCGATAGACGAGTTGAGGGATTCAAGATAACATAACATGATGGGACCCATAGGGTTGCTAGAAATTTCTAGGGTATTACCGAGGCGAGTCATGAGCCTCACAACCCTATATACAAAAACCAAGAATGGCTCCAAAACAGGACAACCATTCCATGCCCAAAACCAACCCATATCCCCTGAAACCGAGAATATAAACATCCCACGAGAATTCTATACTCAAGATAGAAATTTTCAAATCCACTCAGACCACAGACAAACGGGCAGAACCCCCAATTGGATTTGAAACACATACGGGATCATCAACTAGACTAGTACTTAGGTGCAAACTTTCAACTAGATCAGATGAAATAAAACTATGCGATGTGCCAGAATCAAACAAAGTACGAACAGGGAAAGTCAGAAAATGTAAACAAGACTTTCAACGGAACACTACCTCTATCATGAGCTGGAAGAGCGGTGTTGAGGGGATGAACTCGCCCTCCAGATAGTCCTGCACACTGAGTCTGACCTTGCCCTTGTTTCTTCGGGCAATCCTTGCTGAGATGTCCAGACTCACCACAATGAAAGCATTCGCCCCGCTTTCTCTTCTTCTTCCTACATTCCCTGGATATATGTCTAACTTTACCACAGAAGTTGCATTTCCTATTCTCTCTTGGCTTGTCCTTGCGGTTGTTGTTATTCTTGCCTCGTTTCCCGGAATTTACCCTCTTGCCTTGAGACTCATTCGCCTTGACCTCTTTCTTGTCATTGTTATCTTCTTCTTGAAGTAGGGCCATATTCACCAAATTCTCGAAAGTCGCCCCCAAGGGTATATGAGACATGGCCAAACCATGTAATGGCTCGTTTAATCCTAGAGCAAAGTGTAGGGCCTTCTTCTGAGCTGTATTAACCAAGTCTAAATCGACCCGAGCCAGTTGATTAAACTTATCTATGTATTCTCTAATAGTCATATCCCCTTGCTTCAGTGATAAGAACCTCAGTCCAAACCTTCCTCTAAAGTCATCCCAAGTCTCAATTGGCCTAGTAGCGGTGGTGACTACCCACCAACATGCAGCTTCTTCCTTTAGCAACCATACTGCTAATAAAACCTTCCTGCGGTCACCTATATCAAAGGTGGCTAAAAGATCTTCGGTCTCTTTCAACCAATTCCTTGCTTCTACAAAAGTCTCTGTTCCACTAAAATTCTTGCCACCCATCATCTTAAAGTTCTTACAAGTTTCCGCAAAATCCGCTTGTGGAGGCTGAGGGAGAAGAGGAACATCAGCTACGGAAGGAGGAGGAGGAACAGCGGCCTTGACTGGAAAGACAACATTAGAGACACCCGGGACCGGTGCCGTGACTTCCAAGTACCGACGAAACCAATCGGGTATTGTTACTCCTTCGGGTAAAATGAGATTATCAGACATGCTGGAAACGAAAAGAAAAGAGTTCAAACGAGGGGTCAAAGGATAGTGCTAATGGCTTTTGGGGAATAGCCTTTAAAAATAACTAGACTTTTCTTTGGAAAATACTTTATACTTGGTTTTGAAAATAGTTTTTCAAAAGTTTTAAAAACCTTTTTATCCCTTCTCGTAAACCATATGCTCTGATACCAAATGTAACACCCCACCTCCGCCAGGGTGGCTCTTGCAAGCAACTCTGACTTTGGTGGGGCGTTTTAAAACAAGGTAAACATGCATAATGATATAACAAGGCAGGACATGACATATATATATGTAAATAAACAGAGTAAGTAGATAAAACAGCGGAAGATTTTTAAACCATTTCAAAACACAAGTCTGGTACATCAAAATGTCAATTTTCCCAAATAAACAAGTCTAGTACATAAAATAACATCATCTGAAACTGACAAGGAAAACATAAAACTAGCTATCCCCAAAGTGGAAAAAACCATAGCGAGCTCAAGTCCAAAGCATACATGAGCTATCCAAGAAAGCAGCTAAGATCCAAGCTAGGCTCCTGTATTCCTTCCCTGAGAACCTGGGGGGGGGGAACGGAAGAAAAGAGGCGAAAGAAAACAGGTCAGTCAAAAAGACTGAGTAAGCCCTGCTACGATCAGTCTATAAACTAATAAAGTTAACAGCATGATGGAAACTGAGATGATCATAGATAACAACATACTGGCATTATAAATTAACTACAAGATAGATAGAGGTGTCATCGCATAAACAAGGTTAAGTTTTGCACCACGGTGTACTAGCAAACCAACATAACAGGTATTGATCCCTTGGCCCAAGCTTTGACCCAATAACATGAAGTGACCTTAATATAAGTTCCAACCAAACGGTCTAGTCGATCGGCTCCCTATAAGCCTAACACGTCAAGTGTTGGTGTCCATACGGCCCACATATGGATGTAGTCAGACTGTGCTGGGTCCACCTTCGGGTGTATCAAGCCCTCGGGTGTCAACCCCAGACACTGAAGCAATAATGCACAGTCTAAACCTACTGGTACCCGTGCCTCGAGTTTGTCCAATACCGGATTACGTGCACGTCCGTAGCCCGCCTGGACCCGCACCGCTGTACCACTCAGCCGTCGCTTTGGTCGCTTACATCAGTCCAGTAATCGTGCCCCGCCCTAGCCTAGCCTCTAGGGTTGTGATGATACCAAACTAGGATTACTGCTGGAACAGACCACGTTGCTAGGGTTTCCTAAGAGGGTTAAGTGCGATTTAACCCTTCACTAACCATGGATTAAATTGGTTAAGTGTAACCGATAGTTCACCACTTAACCCCATTTCAATCCCTCAAACCCCCAAATGGATTAAATTGGTTAAGTGTAACCGACAGTTCACAACTTAACCCCATTTCAATCCCTCGAATCCCCCAAATTGGTTAAGTATTAGTGGACCCTGACTTAACCCTAATCATGAGGCATTAATTAATTTAATGCACCTTAACCTCTCACATTAGACTTTGTTGTGGTTACCTAGTTAAGCCGGTGGGTTCCGGGTAGATTTACATCACAACTTGGTCTAACCTCGGGTCTTGGCACCACATGACCAACTTCTCACATTGGGTCCTATTGTTTGTAGCCACTAGTTAAGCCGGTCGGTTCCGGGTAGAATTACGCTACAAACTCAACCCAACCTCGAGTTGGCCACACTTATGTTTTCTAAGTGTCATGTCCACTTTATTTCAAAACATAATTGCATGTCAACAAATACTTGGGTAGACCTAACTTAATAGGTAAATTCCCAAGGGGTAGACCTAACTTAATAGGTAAATTCCCAATCTTATATTTTCATGTATTTTAGGTTTACCCAAACCCCCCAACGTCATTCTATCGCTTACATATTCGTAACAACGCATAAAGGATAGGAAGAGGGAACTTGGCATAACATACATGATGAACTTGCATATCACAACAAACATGCATAACATGTTAGACTTGCATAACTTAGCATAGTGAACTTGCATATTACCATAAACATGCATAACATGGCATAGTGAACTTGCATAAATATGCATAACCCAATAAACTTGCAAATCATGGCATAGTGAACTTGCATAATCATGCATAACTCAATAAACTTGCAAATCATGGCATAGTGAACTTGCATAAACGTGCATAACTTGTTAAACTTGCAAATCATGGCTTAGTGAACTTGCATAAACATGCATAACTTGTTAAACTTGCAAATCATGGCTTAGTGAACTTGCATAAACATGCATAGCTTGTCAAACTTGCAAATCATGGCTTAATGAACTTGCATAAACATGCATAACTTGTTAAACTTGCAAATCATGGCTTAGTGAACTTGCATAAACATGCATAGCTTGTTAAACTTGCAAATCATGGCTTAGTGAACTTGCATAAACATGCATAACTTGTTAAACTTGCAAATCATAGCATAGTGAACTTGCATAAACATGCATAACTTATCAAACATGTGTAACATAGCATAGTGAACTCACATAAGCATGCATAACTCATTAAACATGCATAACATAGCATAGTGAACTCGCATAAGCATGCATAACTCATTAAACATGCATAACATAGCATAGTGAACTCGCATAAGCATGCATAACTTATTAAACATGCATAAATCCCAACTTTCATCACATATTAACTTTAGAGTTTCTAAAATGAAGGTAAGAGGGCTTACAATGCTTATGCGGACTCAAATGAGTATAGCAAATGTAAGAAACCCCTTATGCAACAAAATAAAACCCCAAAATGCAAGCAAACTTGATCAAGACTCCTCCTTTATGATGAAAATAGAGAAACAAGACTTTAATGCAAGCTAAAGAGGATCATACAAGCCTAAATACACTTGTATGCATGGAAATTTCTTAGGAATTTGTTTAGGAATTGTATGAAGAGAGTGGAGGCCATGAGAGTTTTGATTTTGACATAGTTTAGTTGCTAGAATGAATAATGAGTGATTTAGGGTAGGTTAGGGTCTTATTTATAGATTAGGCTAGTGATTTAGACCATAGGATTAAACCCTAGTTCTAATCTCAGCCCTCTAAACCGAATCTGGCCCCCAAGCTCAACACAACCAAGCCCAGATCAGAAATGGTGCGCCAGGCAAAACTGCCCGGCCACCCCGTGTCGACAGGGCTGTCGACAGGGCTGTCGACACCCTGGGGACCCTGTCGACATGCCTGTCGACATGGGGGTCCTGGCGGGAATTTTCCCGCCTGCACCAGTTTGCCCTAATTCCCAACTTTCAACTTGAAATTCAAATCTGTTTTTACTTAGGAATTTTCTGAAAACTTCAATGGGCCTTAACTGGGTCATACGGACTCCGATTTTCGAAAACTCGGACTCTATTTCGCGTATTTTTCCGAGACGAACGCAATGGCATAGCACGTTTCCCTTGATTCAGATATTAGAATTAAATTCTGCCTCGATTTATATTATAACAGGTTATTGAAAATACGGGTTGTTACAGTAAATCCAAACTATATGCGAGCTTTCCAATCCGCTCGACTATCGGAAATGGTCTAACAAACCTTGGAACTAATTTTCCTTTACTTTCGAAATGAACAACATTCTTCAACGATGAAATCTTCACGAAAACCAAGTCACCAACGTCAAACACCAAATCTTTTCGATGTTTATCAGCGTAACTCTTCTAATAATCCTGGGCTGCCTTCATTTGTTGTAGAATGATCTCGATACAATCCTTTGTTTCTCTTATCATCTCAAGCCCAAGTATTAATTTATCTCCATCCTCTAACCAACATGCCGAAGAATTACATGGTCTACCATACAACTCCTTGTATGGTACCATCCCAATGCTCGACTGGTAACTGTTGTTATACGCAAACTCAACTAGATGTAGATGGTCTTCCCACGATCCTCCGAAGTCCAATACACAAGCTCTTAGGAGATCTTCCAAAACTCGGTTAACCCTCTTGGTTTGACCATCAGTCTGGGGATGATAAGCCATACTCAGACGCAACTCGGCTCCCAAAGTCTCTTGTAAACTCTTCCAAAATCCACTTGTAAACAATGGATCTCGATCATTCACTATGCTCTTTGGGATACCATGGAATCGAAATATCAATTTTAATATAAAGCTCAGCCAACTTCGATGTTGTCTTAGTCAATCTGACAGGAATAAACCTTGCACCCTTGGTCAAAGGATCCACCGTGACCTAAATGCCTTCGTTTCCGGCCCTGGTTCTAGGCAGTCCATCGGTAAAATCCATCGATATATGCTCCCACTTCCACGTATGAACTTCCAATGGCTAAAGCAATCCACTTGGTTTCTTCCATTCAGCTTTCACCATTTGACATTTCATGCACATGGAAATAAGCTTTCCAACATCCCTCTTCATCCCTTCCCAGTAGTATACTCGCTTCATGTCCTGATACATCTTGTTACTACCAGGATGAATAACTTTGAGTGATGACATTACCGCAGAACCTAATCTCTTAATCCACCAATATCGGGAACGACCAGTCGTCCTCCTTTTTGGATCCAACCTTCTTGATCAACTTCGAATTACTTATCCTTTGGTTCCAACTTTTGGAAAATATCGACAAGCTTTACATCGCTTTTGGGCTCTCGCCAATCCTTTTGATAAGGGTAGTTCTTATCGGCAAGCTTGCCAACATCTCTGGTTCCTACTCACACCGAGTCTTGAAATCAAATCATGTTAATGGTGCATCTATCTTAAGTAAACCCATAATGAAACGACGATAATATTCCGCCATTCTAAGGAAACTCCGAACATTCGTTGCATTCTTAGGACTATTCCAGTCCTGGACTGCTGCCACCTTAGCGGGACCCCCTGCTACTCCATTTCCAGAAACAACATGATCTACGATCTTCAGTTCGCTCTTCCAGAAGTGATACTTTGAAAACTTATCTCTCAGCTGATGCTTTCGCAAGATTCCGAAAAAAACTCGCAAGTGCGTCCTATGCTCTTCCACATTTTGGGAATAAACAAGAATATCATCTACGAACACAAGCAGGAACTCATTCTGCTGATCTCTAAATACCTTATTTATAAGATCCACAAAATACGCTGGTGCGTTAGTCAACCCAAACGGAATCACCAACCCTTTGAAGAAACCAGATGGTGTCCTAAAAGCAATCTTCGGCACACTATCCTTTGCCACCCTAAACTAGTGGAATTCCGTTGCCAAATCCATCTGAGAAAACATCTTGGCCTCATGAAGCTGATCGAACAAGTCATCTATCCTCGACAACATATACGTGTTCTTTTAAGTCACCTTGTTCAGTTCACGGTAATCAACACACAATCTCAAAGATCCATCAGCCTTGGTTGCAAACACAACCGCTACACCCCATTCAGACATCTTCCTCCGAATGAATCCTTTTCCCAAAAAGTCACGTACTTGCACTTCTAAATCTCATTGTTCCTTAGGTTCCATCTGCCTAAGAGGCATAATGGTAGGTCTATCACCTTCTACCAAATCGATCCACAAATCAATCCCACGATGCGGTGATAGCCCTTTGACCTCATCAAAGACATCATCAAACACACTAGCGATCGACACCGATGACAAGTCTTCCTGTGCAATCACAAGCGAATATAAATAGCTTACGAAGACCCCTATATTCTGGCTTACATCGAATCACAACCATTCGCCCTTCCACATTCCTGACTGTCACCTCGAGCTTCTCGCAATCCTCTTTTGCTGCATACCTATTGAGCCAGTCCATACCCAAAAAAATCTCAAACCAGCGAAGTTCAAAACAAAGCAATCACAAACAAAGGAGCAACCATGACTCGACAACACCAGAGCACGACATATCATACACAAACTGGATGAATCCCCAACTGGATTAGTCACAATTAATGGTCTATCACAAATCTCAGGCTCCAAACACAAGCTCATTACAAATGAAAGAATGCGATGCTCCAGTATTAAACAACACTCAAACTAAAACATCACCAACGGAAAGAATACCTTGAATGATGGCACTCTTCCCTTTTTCCTCTGCCGTAGGTGCCCTCGAAAAAGATAGCATGGCTTCCAAAGCATGTGCCTTCACAATTTTCTTTCCCTTTGCTAGTTCTGCACAATCCTTCTTGTTATGCCCAGGCTTGCCACCGTTTTAGCACTTCCTCTCAGCTTTCAGATTCTTGCAATCCTTGGAAAAATGGCCCTTCTGCTAGTAGTAGTAGCAAGCCACGTCTCCTTTCTGCTTTTTCTTACTATCTTTTTCTTTCTGTTGTTGTTGCTTTCTCCTTTTGTTATTACCACCTTGTTGTGGTTTTGGTTCCTCTTTAACTGCAACAAAAGTCTCTTCCTTGAAAAAAACTCTCGTGCCTCAAAGCTTTCTCCACGATCTTCTCATAAGTATCATCCAGATGATCAACTAGTTGATTCCAAAGATGCTTGTCCAAGCCTATGGCAAACTTCTCATTCTTATGGTAGGGAGTCTCATTATACGAACGAGCATACTTGGACAAAGTTCGGTCATGAGCCTTAAAGGAGGAAGTTAAGAAATTTATAGAGAATAGATTGATCCGTGAAGTATTTTATCCTAAGTGGTTGGCCAACCCCGTTTTAGTAAAGAAATCCAATGAAAAGTGGAAAACATGCATCGACTACATAGATTTTAATAAAGCTTGTCTAAAGGACCATTACCCATTTACCAAGAATAGATCAACTAATGGATGCCACAAGTGGGCATATGTTGTTATCTCTTATGGATGCCTATTCGAGATAAAACTAAATACCTCTATTTAAATTGGACGAAGGGCATGCAAGGTTTATCATTAACAACGAGATATACTGCCACAAAGCAATGCCTTTCGACATAAATAATGCAAAGAAACATATCAAAGGCTAGTTAATGGAATGTTCTATGGTCAAATTGGAAGGAGCATGGAAGTCTGAGTTGATAGTATGTTGGTTAAATTGTTAAAGGTAGAAAACCATCTAAAGAATCTTAATGAAATGTTTGGGGTAATGAGAAAATATCAATTGAAATTGAATCCTCAATAATGCCACTTTGGGGTCCATTCTTGGAAATTATTTGGTTATACAATAAGTAAACGAGGGGGTAGAGGCCAGTCCTACACAAATAAAGAAAATAAGAGAAATGTATGAGCCTAAAACAAGAAAATATGTAATGAACCTTAATGGAAGGGTAATGGTTTTAAATAGATTTATTTCAAACGATATCGATAAGTATGTGCTATACTTCGACGTAATTAAAAAGAAGAAGAAATATGAATGGGAGAAGAATGTCGGAGGGCATTCCAAGAGTTAAAAGATCATTTGTAGAAACCATCTATAATGTCAAAGCTCGTAAGATGGAGAAACTTATTACCACTTTATCGTAGTCTCGGAGCATGCCGTCAGCTCGGTCTTGATACAAGATGATAACGAAACCCAACTTTTTGCTTACTATGTAAACTTTAAGAGATGTCAAAACCTGTTGTCTGGCTATTGAGAAGTTGTCCTACGGATTAATCTTAACTGCTTGAAAGCTACGTGCATACCTTCAGCTACACTCAGTCAAGGTCCTAAATAATTTAGCCTTTAAGCAAATATTTAGCAAGCTAGAAACCTTTGAATGGTTTGTGAAATGGAAATTGAACAAAGCCAATACAACATTGATTATAAGCATCAGACAGCTATCAAGGGCCAAAACCTGGTAGGATGTTGTTAATTGATGCAATGGATTTATTGAACAACAATCCGAAAGGGAGAAGTACTTAGATACAAAATAGAAATTATTTGTTGACGGAGTACCTAATGAGCAAGGTACGGGAGAAGAATATGTCATCATAACACTAGATGGGCATCAATGTCATTATGCCATGAAACTTGGTTTCCCTGCCACAAACAGTGTGGCGAAATGCGAATCTATGGTTGTAGGATTAACCTTGACAAAGCAGCTTATAATTTCACAAATCCAAATTTTCATTGATTCTCAACAAATGGTAAACTAACATAAGAAAACATATCAATCAAAGGATATAAAAACATCTCTGTATGTTAAGAATGTTAGGGAATGCGGAATGTGGATCTTAAGGCAAGACTGACACTAGAGGGGGTGAATAGTGTTTCTAAGGAATTTACAAAAATCTTAAACTTAAATGGACTACCATATGAATCACACACAACAGAGATGATCAAAGACACATAATCAAACATAAACAAATAAATATAAAATGCAGAAAAGGAATGAACACACCGGATTGTATAATGGTTCGGATTACTCCTAAGTCCAGTCCCATGCAACGCTGGATTGCGCAGGGTTTTTTTATTATCAATATCCAAGTACAATCCCCTTGATTCCACTGCTACAAGGTTAACACCACCCCAAACAGCCTTGATTTTATGACTACAAGGTTACCACCACTCCCTTTCCTTGATTTCAGGGTTACAAGGAACACTCCCTTTCCCAAACACTTCCCAAATGATTACAACAGCCCTATAACTCTTCAATAGCACTTCAATTCAGAGAGTAATGGATAGAGATTGAGAAAAGAAGTTTTATGTAATTAGAGTAGAAATCAGCAAAGTAGAAGTGTAGAAACTAATAGAATATGAAATTTTAATGGTGGGATGAAGAGTGATAAAGATGGAGAAGAAGATATATCAAAAAAATTGAAATCAACCCTATTTATAAGATCTGAAAGGTTGCAATGCTTCTGGAACGTTACAAATAGTGAAAAGACACTTCCTTTGAAAATTGAATTTCTGGTAGTTGTATGTCGACATAGCCTTATATGTATGTCGACATATGTGCCTTATTTTTTATTTTTAAAATTATTTTCCAAGTTTTTAACAATATATATTATTCTGGAAATTCTTTAATTAAAACTTAGTGATATAAATGAGCATTCTAAAGTATAAAACCATATGAAATCATAGTAATATATTATATAAACATATTTGTAAATTTATAAAGTTTAAAACTATATAATTGTAAACTATAAAGACATAAAACTGTATAACTATATAAACTTATATACTAAATTAAAACTTATATTTGAAATTATAATTAAGATTTGAGATTAGAATTAGAATTTTGAAAATCAAAATTTGAAAAATAAAATTTGAATTTGAACTTAGAGTGTTATTCAAAGCCTTACATATGAACTAGACTCTATTACTACATTTGTCTTAAACTCTTGAACTCTTGATATCTTGATAACTTGATTACTCATAAGTCTTGAATCTCCTCTGAATTCTGAATCTTATGAAACTCCAAAACTGTAGTCTTTTGTATTTAAGTCCTGTATACAAATCCTGCATATACATGTATATATATTATAGATATAAATGTTAGTATATATTTTATAATCAATTAATAATGATAATTGAAATAAGGTTGTTGTCATCAAAACTCCATTCTCCAACAATCTCCCCCTTTTTGATGATGACAAGCTTGATTTATAAAATATTCATACCTGTTGATTCTTATTCTTCGAATCCATTCACCATGAATCCTACATACTCCCTCTTAAACTAAGCCTAACTAATCTTTATTTTATAATTTCTCCCCCTTTGTCATTATCAAAAAGTACCATATACAAGACTATAGTATACTATATCTATAGTAGACTATACTAGACTAAACTAAGTTATACTCCCCCTAAAATTATGACTATACTAGTCTAATAAACTAAATAGAAGGATATTAAACTAAGAAATCCAATCAATATTTATAATCAATTCAAACAAACAAGCAATTCAAACAATAAATCTAAATCAAATCAACCAAAGCAAAAATATATGTCAATTTAAAAGCACTTCTTGAAACTTCAACTAATCCTAGAAACTATAAAGCTCCCCCTTAATTTAATACTAGAAAAGCTATATGCAATAGAATGAGAAAAAGGTAGTTATATTATTTAATACCTACAGTATATAAGTATATTTCAAGCCTATCAACACACACACATATCAAATCCAACTAGGTCAAACAAGACAAACAAATCAATCAAGCCAAACAGGTCAAACTAAATATGTTATGTGTTTAATTAATAATCTTATATATTTCTAAGACAATAATTCCCCATATAGTATACTTGTTATGAGGAGTTAGAAGTTAATATGTATTGACATATGAACCAAAATGTCTAAAATTATAAAAGAAATAAATTTCTATACCTGACTATGTGCATAAATGTATATTGCTAGATGTAATTATAATTACGAAAATACTGTAAGGCGTACCTCTTTTTGCAATCCTCCTTTTTTTTGTCCTTCCATTGTTATGAACCACACGTTCACATCTTTCAAAATTTGACGATGAGATACGCTTTATTGCGACGGGATCGTTTTTCTAATCAGCATAGTATGTTCATTCGCTGAGTTTGAAGACCGCATGAGAAAGGTACCATTGATTTAGTAGTTCAACCAACTTAGCGCCAAATCCTTGAGTTTGGATTTGAATTTCAAATAAACGAACATTTCATTCTTTTATAAATAGGCCCAATGGCCACTTCCTTTCATAAACTCTCTCTTCTTCCTCTTTTTCATTTTTTCTTTTTCTATCAATCTTTCAGAATCCATATCTCCTTCATTATTCAACGGAATTGGATGAAACCAGCGGTAAATCGAAGAGTAATTCAAGGGACACGGTCCTGTAATATTTTAGGGATGAATTTGGAAGGTATTAGGGTGCAGCAAGTCGAAACAGTAGGAGAGTTGTAAGAAATCCTGCACGATTTTTAGTTTTGCATAGCCAACTTCAAATAGTCATATCTCACTCAATTTTGATCAGAATTCAAAGATCTACCCATCAAAACGACCGCGAGAATAAGAACTAAAATCTGGAAATGGATTTGGGACTAAATAGTCTAACATGGGGATGTAATATGAAGATAATCAACGATTGTTTTGGTTACCTTCTGTCTTTATTCACCAAAACTTTATTTGACCATCACTTGGTCAATTCTTGACGGATTCACATGAAACCAGCGACATTACGAAGCAAATGAAGAGAAATACAGTATGAAGTTAAGTTGTAGATGAAAATCCAAAGTTTTGAATTGATCTTCTACCCATTTCTTTGTTGATTTACACTGTATTTATATACATTTCTTCCTCTTGATGTTTTTTCACCAACCGTCGTTACTCTTCTCTTGGAAAACAAAACACCTTTTCAAGTAATCAAATAACTTTTCAAGTAATCAAATAAATTTTCAAATAATCAAATGACTTTTCAAAATAACTAACTACAATTTTAAACAATAATATCATGATGGTTTTGTAACATACCCATATATCAAAATTTTAAAATTTAAAAATTTAAAAATCAGATTATGAGTTTAAACTATTGTTATAAATTATTTTAAATTTTTTATTTAATATTTACAAAAATCAAATTATGAAATTTTTGAAAACCTATGCTCTGATATCAATTGCTAGGGAACGCGGAATGCAGATCTTAAGGCAAAACTAACACTAAAGGATAGGGTGAATAGTGTTTCTAAGAAATTTACAAAAATATTTAACTTAAATGATCTACTACATGAATCACACACAACAGAGATGATCAAAGACACAGAATCAAATATAAACAGATAAATATAAAATGCAGAAAAGGAAAGAATGCACCAGATTTTATACTAGTTCGGATTACTCCTACGTTATGTCCCATACAACGTTGGATTGCGTAAAGTTTTGTTATTCTCAATATCCAAGTACAATCACCTTGATTTCACGGCTAAAAGGTTAACACCGCTCCAAACACCTTTGATTTCACGACTACAAGGTTACCACCGCTCCCTTTCCTTGAATTCAGGGCTACAAGAAACACACCCTTTCCCAAACACTTCCCAAATGATTACAACAACCATATAACTCCTCAATAGCACTTCAATTCAGAGAGTAATGGATAGAGAGCGAGAAAAGAAGAAGTTTTATGTAATTAGAGTAGAAATCGGCATAGTAGAAGTGTAGAAACTAATAAAATATGAAATATTAATGTTGGGATGAAGAGGGATGAAAATAGAGAGGAACATATATCAAAAAATTGGAAATCAACCCCTATTTGAAAGATTTGAAAGGTTGCAACGCTTTTGGAACGTTACAAATAGTGAGAAGACACTTCCTTTGAAAATTGAATTTCTGGCAGTTGTATGTAGACAAAGCCTTATATGTATGTCGACATATGTGCCTTATTTTTTATTTTTAAAATTATTTTCCAAGTTTTTAATTATATATATTATTTTGGAAATTCTTAAATTAAAACTTAGTGATATAAATAAGTATTCTAAAGTATAAAACCATATGAAATCATAGTAATATATTTTATAAACATATTTATAAATTTATAAAGTTTAAACCTATATAATTATAAAACTATAAAGCTATAAAACTGTTTGACTATATAGAATTATATATTAAACTTAAAACTTTTATTTGAAATCATAAGAAAGATTTGAAATTAGAATTAGAATTTTGAAAATCAGAATTTGAAAAATAGAATTTGAATTTGAACCTGGAGTGCTATTCAGAGTCTTACATATAAACTAGACTCTATTTCTATATTTGTCTTGAACTCTTGATAACTTGATTACTCATAAGTCTTGAATCTCCTTTGAATTCTGAATCTCTTGAAACTTTAAAACTGTACATTCTTCAGTATTTAAGTCCTGTATACAAATCCTGCATATACATGTATACATATATATATTCTAGATACAAATGTTAGTATATATTTTATAATCAATTCATAATGATAATTGAAATAAGGTTGTTGTCATCGTAACTCCATTCTCCAACAAAGAAGACATTGGAATGATAGTGGTCTTCGAGGATTTCTCAATACATTAAATCCCGAGAGAAGAAAATTCCCAAGCCGGTTTCATCGCGAAATTATAGCCAGCTCGAGATTAGCTCTGGAAATTCAAATAGTCTGTGTTGGGTATCAGGCAACACCGAATATTGAGGAAAAAGAGATTGAAAAAGGAATAAAATCTCCGGTACTAACTAGATCCCAAATAAAGGCCCAAATAAAAACTGAGAAAGTGATAAGTCAATAAATTCCGACCTTAACTAAATGCAGTTCTGACAATAATAAGGAAAGCACTAGATGATGCCAGTCCTTCGATATTTAAATAAAAACATATTTCATATAGATAAAATGAAGGCGGCCATAAAAATCAAGAAGCAGACTTCTATTTTTGTTATTTTGGATGGAATTCCTTATAAGGAAGACTATGCAATGCAATATTTGAGATTTGTAAACACAGAGGATGAGTTAAGATTGATTAAAAAACAGATGAAGGATTCTGCGCGGACCACTCTAATGGAATAAATTCAGCTTAAAGAATGATTATGGCTAGAAATGACTAAGCGGGCCATCGACTTAGTTAAAAGATATGATAAGTTCCAAAGATATTCAAAGATTTCTCAAGTACCCTAAGCAGCTTAACTTCTATAATGGGCCCATGGATGTTTGATGTGTGGGGAATAGACCTTATCAGTTCTCTACCAATTTCGAATGGAGGCTCCAAATACGTTATGGTAGCAATTGATTGGTTTACTAAATAGGTGGAAGTAGAACCGCTTCTGAAAATCACTTTCAGTAAAGTTCTAAGATTTGTCCTCAAGAACATAGTCACCAGGTGTGGAATAAGTCATAAGAACATTTTTGACAATGGAACACAATTCGAAAGCAGGGAGTTCTCGCGATTCTACTCAATAATTGTATCATAAAAAGTTTCCCATTCTTAGCACACCCGGAGATAGATGGTGTCATGGAAGACACAAACAAGACAATCAAAACCATATTAAAAGACCGACAAATCAGAGCAAAAGGAAATTAGATAGAAAATTTACACTTATTACCCTGCGCTTACCGGACGTCAAGTAAAATGACGATAAGTCATACGCCTTCTTCTTTAACCTTTGGCTGTGAGCAATGATTCTAGTAGAGGTAGAATTAATCCCATCCCAACGTAGGGTGATTTATGCTTTCAGTAAGAATCAAGAACTAAAGAGGGAATCTTTTGAATTTATCATGGGTTTCAATGACGAAGCAGCTGTTCGAACAGTGGAGTATCAAAGAAGGATGACCCAATACTATAATATGAAGTAAGATTAAGAGTATTCGGGGAAGGAGACCTAGTTCTCTGAATGGTAATGGCTAACATCAAAAATATGACAGATGGACCATTAGGGCTAAATTGAGAAGGACCCCTAATTATCCATGCGGTAATACCTCTATAAGCTTACCACTTATGTTATCCTGCTGGTAATATGGTTCTAGAACATGGAATGTGGAACATTTGAGATCATACTTCCCCTCCATAAGATAATGAAGTAAATTCATCAAGGGGAATATTTCTGTAAAGGATTAAGGAAAATTAGCCCCAAGAAGAAGCAATAAAATTAGAAACTAAGACTTGATTTTTTTTTATCAAATTCATCCACATATATAAAATAATAAATAAATGACTTCCACATGAAAAGTCAGAATAAGGGATTCTACTTATTTAGGGGTAAAAAGTCCTTTCATAATGGATTAACCATAAAAAGAATCCTTAACGTAGTCAAGGTGCTTCCCGGAAGGGAGGAGGGGTAAGCATGAGGATGCGCCCTGCACCTATTAAATTCCTTGATATACTAAGTTCCTTCCTCAAAGAGGAAAAGAGGTAAACCCATGACATATGTGTATGGCCCTGGAGTAAGACCAAGACATATGAGCCTGGTCCCCAAGAGCTTGATGTAGTCAAGGCGCCCTCTTGAGGAATGATGGATAATCGCTGGTGCATAAACCTGGTTCCAACCAAGCCCTTAATGCAGTCAAGACTCCCTCTGAACGAGGGATATGTAATCACCGATGCACAAGCCCAGTTAAAAATGAAGCAGCCAAGCCACTACTTCGGCATAAGTATGTCAAGCTTCGCTTATGTCTCATCCCGCAAAAGTGAACATAAGCCTGAAAGGAGCACCTAAATCATGCCAAACCTCTGTTTTAGAAAAAAGACTAAAAATGGCAAAGTGTCAATTAAAACTAAAAGCACTTTCGTACTCAAAACTTCTAGAAAAAGATTTCTAGATTTCTAATACCCGAACCTGGGTTTCGGGTCTTTGGTTAAGACGAAGGTATTTTTGTATTTCCCAAAAAAGATTTTGGGAATTCTAACATTTAATACCCGAATTTCTGTTTGGGCCTTCTGTTAAGCCGAAGGTGGCATTGTATATATTATTTCCAGATCATGGTTCCTGAATTTCTTTTAAAACCCGAATCTGAGTTCGGGAAAGGCTTTCAGATTTCTATTTCCTGAAATTGGGATTCATTCAAAGAAAAAAGAGGCTTCAGTAAACCCGATTAAAGGTTTTAGACTATATTACTCTCCAACACTACAACTAGGAAAATTAATATCATATATTTCTAGCTAAATACAATTAAATGAATTTATACACATATTATTATTGGCATTTTTAACCGATATCAAGGCTAACGTGAATACGCTTGCAGGAAGAAATAAGATGAAAGCATTCACAATCTTTATCCTAAACGACAAAAACTTCTTTCACACAAAGGCGGGGGAGGGGGCCAAACGTTAGCCAAAATTTATCCCTTCGTACATGTTAAATCACAAAATTTTGATCAATGACAAGATGAACTATCAACTCAACAAGATGTCTCACAAACACGACAAATGGCTTTAGAAGTATGTTAGTTCTTTATAATAAGTAGAGTCTAGTCTTAGATTATAATGTTAAGATCTCTCCTCGAAGTTTTTATTTTTATTTATCTCAAATATTCTATGTATATACAAGTAAATCTGGAAAATACATTTTCCAATCGACTGGTTTATCTAGGTCACTCGACTGAATATGTGCACACATAAAAGTTGTGTGCATGTTCCAGATTATGTCGACTAAGTATACCTATTTAGGTGACTGAATCTGAACGTATACAAAACTTTTAACTGTTCTCAGATTCATTGACTGACTATAAATAATCAGTCGACTGAATCGAGTTTCAGCTGTCATATTCTGAAGAGATATGACTTTTCTAAAGAGTTCTCTTTAACCTTAATGGATGCAACTCTCTGATTTCGACCATGATTCTTCACTGGCAGTTATAACTCTTTATTCACTATATATATGTTGACACATTTTTTGGTAAAAGCTATCACACATGGAATTCCTGAATGATAACATGCTCAAGCGATGGAAACAGCATCAGAAGACAGGCAGCGATTTGGTCAAAGTCGCATCATGAACAAAGAAAGGCCCGAAACTCCTATCAAACGACCTTTTTTGGGCCCGAAAACAGCAATTACGAAATTGAGCTCTGTAACTTTTGTAGATCTCTGAGTTAGCTTCAGTTTGAGCTTCGGTTTGGCTCAATCGGACTTACGGTTTGAAAGTTATGTCCATTTCCGTGAATGGGTGTAATCCAACATCGAAGACTCAGAACCATCGCACCGGATCGCTCCCATCAGCTTGCCCACGATTGGATCGCCCCCTCGGATCGCACTCCTGCATCACGATCTGATCCGTACTGCGTCACCTTCAGCACTCGAGTACCACGACCGGATTGGCTCGCCCTGTCTACTCACGATCCGATCCCATGAACACGAACCGACCTTCAGACCTGCTGATACGCGCACTGTTTTGACCTGTTCTCAAGGCTATTTATGCTCCTACTTTCTTGGATCGCCTGCCACGTGCCCAGTCACGAACCGGTCCTCCTAGAAGCTCTCCTACAGCTATAAAAACACCATTTGAGGGCATTTTCAAGGGACTTTTGGCCATTCTTCTTCACTGCTTCCATCATTACTGAAGTGCAAGGACTTTGCACTTTCCTACAGTCAAATTCTTCTCTTTTCTACACAATTAACACGTGGATTACGTGTGTAAACCCTTGTAACCTCAATTAACACACGGATTTTGTGCTTGCATGTAACTGATTCTTGTAATCTGTCAGTATAACAATAAGATTATAAAGTGGACGTAGGCTACATCTACAGCCTAACCACTATAAAAAAAATTTGTGTCTTGTAACACCCCGTAATTCTATTAATATTAATATTCAAAAACTAAAGAATAACTAATCTCAGACGTGAGAATTGTGGGAACCGAGTTGCGCCATTGTGTTCGTCTCGGAATTCTGGTTGAAATAGAGTCCGAGTTTGCGTGAATTGGACTTCGTATGAAGAAGTTATGGCCATCGGAAGTTTCAGAAAATTCAAAACAGCTCGAAGGAAATTTAAAATTCAAACAGAAAGTGCAGAAACGGGCTGGGCGGGAAAATTCCCGCCCAGGCAGGTCGACTGGGGAGTCGACACTAGTGTCGACCTCCCCCCCCCCCCCAGGTCGACTGGGGAGTCGACCTGGGTGTCAACCTGGTCAGTCGGCTAGGATTTTGACTGAGCCTAATCTTGAGCTGCTGATGTGTCTTTAGGGCTGAGTTGGCAAATTAAACGGTTCAGTTTAGTTCTGAGTTGATCTGACGGTCTAAATAAATCCTAAACTCTATAAATACCTAGGTAGTCTCTCACTCTAATTCACATGAAAAATAGAATAGCTACCGTCATACCGCCGCCATGGAACTCAGTCTAGCCACCGCCAACTAAGAAGGAAGAAAAGCTAAATAAACTCTAATTATACTCAACTCTAAAAGCAAATCAAGACTCTCTTTCTCTTCTAAATTGTGAGTATGATGATCTTAACAAGATTATTGTTAAACTAATTCGATTAAGTCATGAATGGATTATAAGTGAATGACGTGGATTATCATATATGTTGTTGTAAACCCTTTGCCATCATGTATGTTGTAAATCCTATGTTATGTGATGATGATATCCTATATGTTGTAAATCATGCTTTGATGATGTTATATATGTTGAAAGTTTCTATGCTAAGTTGAGATGAATCATACGTGCTTTAAAGTCATGATGTTATTGTCTACGCTAGTTAGTTCATGTTAATCAAATCATAATGTTTGGGCTATGTTGATCTATATGACAAGTCACATATGCAAGTTTAGGTTGATTAGTAAAGTTATGAACATATGCCATGACATCTATTATGACATCTAGAATTATGCTATGACATATGTGAAATTCTATGCTAGTTCACACCATCATTATGTTGCCTAAAACCCCATATGCAAGTTTATACATAAATTTGGTTTATGATCATATCATGTAAATTGTGACATTTAACAAGTTGACACCTTTAGATCCTTAACATGTGTAATTTATGCAAGTTTCACCCCTATTATGATTAGATTCATTTTAATTGTCTACATGTTGTGATAATTTATTTTTGTGCTATGAATTAGACTATTCGAGTCTAACGTATATTCTGCGTTGAATAAGCGAACGTATAAACGTGGAGTAGGGGTAATATTAAGGATTTAATAATAAGAAGTTGGGGTGCAATTGATATGATTTTGCATGCCATGAGTGGATGACCATAATTGAGTCAATTATGGGCATCATTAAAATTGGAGTTTAATTAATAATTTGAATAGGGAATTATTAAAACTGGGGTAAAAGATTATAAGTGATAATCAATGCTTAGGACACGAGGTTGGACTCGTTTGTGACGTAAACCTTCCCGGACCCGCCCGGCAAATCCAGTGGTCACAAATGTCAGCCCAATGTGAGAGGTCCTAGGCCTAAACTAAAGCATAACAGTTGTAAAGACACAAGGTTAGACTCTTTTATGGTGTAAGACTGCCCGGACCCGCCCGGCAAATCCAACTGCCATAAATGCCAGTCTAATGTGAGAGGTCTTTATGAGGTTATGGCCTGAATGAATTAAGAAATACTTAACCAGATAAACATGTAAGGTGGGACATGGGGGTTAAGTAGGTGCCTTGGGTGGCATGAGGAGTCTAGTGGGTGCCCTTAGTGGTATGTGAAATACGATTAGTAAGACTTAACCAAACAACACATGTAAATGAACATGACTAAGAGGGTTAAGTGGGATATACTAATAGTGACAAGCTTAGGTGGGTAGCTTGTGGGGGCCCATTTCAACCAGTATCCCAAACGTATCTTTGTGGGCTCGACCCAAGTTGAGGATGGGGCACGCATGCTGGGTTTGACTGTAAGAGGCCAAAACGGGGAGCGGTGGCAATGCAAGTCCAACGGGTTTCATATGCGTGTGTGGACCCGGGCTGGTAGGTAAGACGTTGTTGCATCGTGTAGGTATAAGCCGTGCACTCTCAAGTTGTATCGGGTTGCCACTTTAAGGGAGTGATACACCCCACTGTGGGGCCAGCACGGGTATCTACGATTAGGGAGCCGATCGAAAGTGGGTAGTGGGGTACACCTAGTGGAGATAGGGGCAGACGACACCTATGTAGTCAGCTAGGGGTACGCAAGGCTATTTATATAGTTTTTGTGTGAAGCAAGCGGGATCAACCTTTAGGGTGACTGGTGCGGTGCAGTGTAGTAATTATTCATTAGTAATTAGGTATGTCTTTACCGTTATCTTTATCTTCTTTTCCATACCCAATAGTTCATAGACATTTCCTTGTTTTCCAGCTTATGCCTTAGTCTAGTTATTTTGATAATAGTATTGTTAGAATTATCATACTCGCCAGACTTTATGTCTGACCCCCTCTATTTCTATCCTTTTCCCCCTCCAGGTCCTCAGGTTGGAACCAGCTCTAGTGAAGTTTGATTGGATTGCTTTATCTCTTTGGAAAAGCTTGGATCATTGAAGTAAAGTCCAGCTTGTTTTCTTCTTTAATGGCTATTTATGCAATGGGGTTATGTATTTTGTTTTAGCAAGATGGATATTGTATTTGACTCTGATTTATGGTTTTTGTGATGTAACAAACATGTTTAATTTCCGCTGCAATAAAATGAAGTTTTAGGTTTTCAAGTACTACTTATTATTTGTCTTGTTGTAATTTTTCTGTTCTATATTCACTTAAAACCTCCATGGAAGGTAATGCATCCCCTTTGTGAGTGACATTAATGGACGTGGGGTGTTACACGTGGTATCAGAGCTTAAGGTTACCAGAACAGATAAATTTTTTAGAAAGACTATTTTTCTAAAGTATTTTTGGAAGAAGTGTTTTCAAAAACATGTCTTAATGAGTAATTTAAAGAGGAAAGTTTTTAAGAAAAACATAATACCCAATAGCCATATCTTTATCTTTCGAATTCTCCATTTTGAATCTTTCCTTTTTTGTTTCAGCATGGCTGAAGATTTTAACCTCACGGATGGTGTAACGATACCAGGATGGTATAGGAGGTTATTAGAGGCTAGGGTTGCCGCAGGTCCAGCCAATGTTCCTCCACCACCAGTTGCACCCGCTCCTCCTCCTCCTCCTCGCGCTGATACTTTTGCAAAGACGTGCAAGGAATTTAAGGCTATGGGTGGAAAACCTTTTCAAGGGTTAGAAACGTTTGTGGAAGCTAGAGATTGGCTTAAGGAGGTGGAAGAATTGCTAGAAATCTTTGAAGTAGAAGAAGGGAGCAAAGTTCGTTTAGCAGCTTGGTTGATGAAGGGAGAGGCCTCGTTTTGGTGGGAGGTCACTAATGCTGAGCGTCTTGTTGATTCTTGGGCGGATTTCAGATGTAGGTTCGAGGCGAAGTTTCTCTCAAGGGCGGAAGAGAATCTATATATGGAAAGGTTCTTGACATTGAAGCAAGGAAGCTCATCAGTGAAAGAATATGTCAATAAATTTAATCAGTTAGCAAGGTTTGGCTTGGACTTAGTGAACATGCCGGAGAAGAAGGCTCTGAGGTTCGTTAATGGATTGAATGAACCATTGCAAGGGTTGGCTATGACCCACATCCCTATGGAGGCCACCTTTGAGAATCTAGTAGAAATGGCGCTCATGCACGAGGAGAAAAGCGCTAATGCTAATAAGGCACCCGAGAAGAAAAGGGGACCAGAAGAAACCACAACAGCAAAATAAGAAGGGTGGTAAAGAAAATAATGGAAAGGGGAAGAAGAAATGCTTTAACTGTGGGACACCAGGCCATCTCAGCAAGGATTGCCGAAAGAAAAAGAAGACCGACTGTTTTCACTGTGGCGATGGGGGACATCTAGTAAAGGACTGCCCAAAGAAGGGGCAGAGGGCAGGGTCTACCTCGGGAGGACAGGTGCTGGCTCTTATGGAACCAGGGCAGGCAATAGGACAAGTTCAGGCTCTCGCAGTCCCACCGCTGCAAGAACGAGGTAGAACCATTTCTGTTGAAAGCTTGGTTTTTCTGTTTGATCATCCTGTCCGTACCTTATTCGATTCGGGCGCATCGCATTCGTTTATCTCTACATCATTAGTTGAATCACTGCACTTAAACACCAGTTTAGTAGAGGATCTCTTAGTTGTTTCGAATCCAATTGGGGGATCAGCTCATTTGTCCATGATGTGTTTGGATTTGAAAATTTCTATACTTAGCGTTGAGTTTAGATGTGATGCTTATGTTTTGGGCTTCACGGGCTATGGGCTAATTTTAGGAATGGATTGGTTATCCAGAAATGGGGCCGTTCTTGATTGTGAAAGGAGAGTAGTTAGGCTCGGGGCTCGCCTTGGCAACACTCTCGAAATCTTTTGTAATCCCATAAATTCTGTTATGCTAAGTTATTTAGAATCGCTAGACGCGTCTGAGGAAAATCTACGATCTGTTAGAGTGGTCCGAGAATATTCGGATGTGTTTGAGGAGGTGAAGGTCTTACCTCCGAAGCGGGAGATAGATTTTCGAATATATCTTGTGGATAATGCGAAACCAGTATCTTTGCCAGTACGCCACATGGCTCCTCGTGAAAGGAGGGAACTCGATAAGCAAGTGAAGGAGTTACTTGAGAAGGGGTTCATAAAAGGAAGTATATCGGAGTGGGGTGATCCAGTAGTATTTGCCACGAAGGCGGATGGGTCCCTTAGACTTTGTGTGGACTATAGAGAACTTAATAAGCTTACTAAGAAGAACAGACACCCACCACCGAGGATTGACGATCTCTTCGATCAGTTAGTTGGCGCCTCAGTGTTTTCGTAGTTGGACTTAGCCACTGGTTTCCATCAGTTGAGAGTGGCTGAGGATAGCATTGACAAGACTGCCTTTAGGACTCCAGACGGTTTCTATGAATGGCTAGTGATGCCCTTCGGTTTGACAAACGCCTCCGCATACTTTGTTGATTTGATGAGTAGGGTGTTTAGGGTGTACATTAATAAATTCGTGGTAGTCTTTATAGACGACATCTTGATCTTTTCTAAGGATGAAGAAGAGCATGCCCTACATCTTAGGGAAGTGTTGGAGACCCTACGAGCGCATCAGCTTAAAGCTAAATTTTCTAAGTGTCACTTCTGGAGGAAGGAAGTACGATTCTTAGGGCACGTGGTTTCCAAAGAAGGGATAGCTGTGGATCCCGCGAAGGTGGTGGCCATCTAAGATTGGAAGGTCCCTAAAAATGCTATCGAAGTGAGAAGTTTCTTGGGGTTGGCTGGCTACTATAGGAATTTTATCAAAGACTTCGCAAAGATATCAGCTCCATTGACACGCCTGACGAAGAAGAACCTAGTTTTCACGTGGGACGTAGATTGTGATGATGTGTTCCAACGTTTGAAGAGAGCTTTGACCTCAGCTCCAGTCTTAGTGCTGCCAGACGGGAGTAAGCCGTTTACTGTTTATACCGATGCTTGTGGGACAGGACTAGGCGCGGTTTTAATGCAAGAGGGCAGGGTAATAGCCTATGGTGGAAGGCAGTTGAGAGCGCATGAGAAGAATTACCCCACACATGACCTAGAGTTGGCCGCTATTGTTTTCGCGCTTAAGTCTTGGTGTCATTATCTTCTTGGCGAGAAATTCGAATTATTCACTGACCACAAATCTTTAAAATACTTGTTCTCTCAGAAGGACTTGAACTTAAGGCAGCAAAGGTGGATGGAGTTCTTAGCGTCCTACGACTTCGAGATAGCATATACCCCTGGCAAGGGTAACGTAGTGGCAGACGCCTTAAGTAGAAAGAGATTATCCTTAAGTCCTTTGTTTTTTGAGTGGCGAAACTTAGAATTCATTTCGATGTTTGACTTTAGACCTTCCGTTGACTTTGTACCCGGTTTGCTAGCATCCTTGGAGGTCAGACTTACGCTTTTGGGACGGATTGGCGAGGCACAGCGAGACGACCCACAGTTGGTTGAGTTAGTAGAAAAGCCCAAAAGAGGGGAGTCATCAAGCCATCTCCGTAGGTATACCCTAGATGATAAGGGTTGGTTACGTAGGGACGGTAGACTTTGTGTACCAAAAGACGATGACCTAAGGAAGACCATTCTTGACGAAGCACATCATTCGAAGATGACCATTCATCCCGGCGGGGACAAGATGTACAAAGACATGAAGCGAGTTTACTTTTGGGACGGTATGAAGAGGGACGTAGCCGAGTATGTCGCTAGATGCTTGGTGTGCCAACAAGTAAAAGCGGAGCAAAAGAAACCCGGTGGGTTGCTTCACCCATTGGAGGTTCCACTATGGAAGTGGGAAAGCGTCTCGATGGATTTTGTGGATGTATTACCAAGATCAAGGAAGGGTAATACAGGGCTTTGGGTTATAGTAGACAGACTTACTAAGAGCGCCCATTTCATTCCCGTGAAGAGTAAGAGGACTACTCCATGGTTAGCTTCTGTATATTTCCGAGAAATAGTTCGTTTGCACGGTGTTCCTTCTAGCATAGTGAGCGACTGCGATCCTATTTTCACTAGCGAATTTTGGAGAAGCTTACAAGAGGCGGTAGGGACTCAGTTATGTTTGAGCACCGCATATCATCCTCAGACGGACGGCCAGACTGAGAGGGTGAATCGCATTCTAGAGGATCTTTTGAGGCTATGTATCCTAGACTTTGGGGGTACGTGGGAAGAGCATCTTCCATTGGTGGAGTTCGCATATAATAACAGCTTTCAGTCTAGCATTGGCATGGCACCTTTCGAAGCTCTTTATGGACGACCTTGTTGTTCACCTACATGTTGGTGGGAATCTACGGATAAGATTTAACTTGGGCCTGATATGATTAGAGAGACTTCGGAAAAGATCGACTTGATTCGAAGGAGGATGAAAGCAGCGCAAGATAGGCAGAAATCTTATGTGAATAAGAGAAGGACAGATCTTGAATTTAAGGTTGGGGACATGGTCTTTGTTAATGTGTCTCCATTACGAAACGTTGTTCGCTTTGGGTCCGTTGGGAAGTTAGCACCAAGGTTTGTAGGGCCGTTTCCTATTAAGGAGAAGATTGGACAGATGACGAATATAGTGGAGTTGCCTGAGAGACTTAGTGGTGTACACGACGTATTCCATGTGTCACATTTGAGGAAGTGCTTGCACGAGACTGTGGAGGTGGTAGAGCCGAACTTGCTTAGAGAGGTGGAGATAGAGCGTGATGCGACGATTCGACGAGCTCCTACGCGCAACCTTGGATCAGAGATCAGGAAGTTGAGGAATCGAGAGGTCAGACTAGTCACAGTGCAATGGGGAGATGATGAGAGCAACGCTACTTGGGAGACGGAAGAGAAGATGCGTTCGTTGTACCCTTTTCTTTTTGAGGGTATGTCCTTTAATTTCTCCTTTATCGCTTAGCTTGTACTTATCTTAACTTTAGTATGTCCTCTCGCTAGTATCTTTGACCTTTAGTTAGGATAATCCTATGATTGAAACATGTGTTTGAGACATGTTATGTATGATGGATGCAATGTGGATGCAAGTGTTTGCTAGTGGTTGCTCGTGGACGCATATACACACACTATTAGGCACGAGATCGGCTCAGTCACTTCATATTTCATATTGCATATAAATGGATGTATTTAGTAAAATGGATGTATGACGATTTTATTTTCATATGGATGCTGCATTCAGATGATGATTGTGCACGCATATAGAGATAATATGTAACATTAGGGAACTTTTGCATACATAATGGACGCATGGCACTATCATGATT
Source organism: Allium sativum (assembly GCA_030737875.1). NCBI lineage: Eukaryota > Viridiplantae > Streptophyta > Magnoliopsida > Asparagales > Amaryllidaceae > Allium > Allium sativum. Next base: position 776,950,438 of record CM060918.1, on the reverse strand, counting down.
TGCATTAAGGAGGTCAACTGAATCAGTGGACCGCCTGATTTTGCATTAGATATGGACATATACACACACTGTGAATTTAAACATGAAAGCATTAGAAGTCTATAAGGACAATGGATGCCTATGTTTGATGGTTGAGTAGATGGACGATTGGATGTTAGGATATACATTCTTCTTGGCTTGAAGATTTCGGGGTCGAAATCCTTTAAGGAGGGGAGAATGTAACACCCCATAATTCTATTAATATTAATATTCACAAACTAAAGAATAACTAATCTCAGACATAAGAATTTTGGGAAACGGGTTGCGCCATTGTGTTCGTCTCGGAATTCTGGTTGAAATAGAGTCCGAGTTTGCGTGAATTGGACTTCGTATGAAGAAGTTATGGCCATCGGAAGTTTCAGAAAATTCAAAACAGCTCGCAGGAAATTTAAAATTCAAACAGAAAGTGCAGAAGCGGGCTAGGCGGGAAAATTCCCGCCCAGGCAGGTCGACTGGGGAGTCGACACTAGTGTCGACCTCCCCCCTAGGTCGACTGGGGAGTCGACCTGGGTGTCGACCTGCTCAGTCGGCTAGGGTTTTGACTGAGCCAAATCTTGAGCTGCTGATGTGTCTTTAGGGCTGAGTTGGCAAATTAAACGGTTCAGTTTAGTTCTGAGTTGATCTGGCGGTATAAATAAATCCTAAACTCTATAAATACCTAGGTAGTCTCTCACTCTAATTCACATGAAAAATAGAATAGCTACCGTCATACCGCCGCCATGGAACTCAGTCTAGCCGCCGCCAACTAAGAAGGAAGAAAAGCTAAATAAACTCTAATTCTACTCAACTCTAAAAGCAAATCAAGACTCTCTTTCTCTTCTAAATTGTGAGTACGATGATCTTAACAAGATTATTGTTAAACTAATTCGATTAAGTCATGAATGGATTATAAGTAAATGATGTGGATTATCATATATGTTGTTGTAAACCCTTTACTATCATGTATGTTGTAAATCCTATGTTATGTGATGATGATATCCTATATGTTGTAAATCATGCTATGATGATGTTATATATGTTGAAAGTTTTATGCTAAGTTGAGATGAATCATACATGCTTTAAAGTCATGATGTTATTGTCTATGCTAGTTAGTTCATGTTAATCAAATCATAATGTTTGGGCTATGTTGATCTATACGACAAGTCACATATGCAAGTTTAGGTTGATTAGTAAAAATTATAAACATATGCCATGACATCTATTATGACATCTAGAATTATGCTATGACATATGTGAAATTCTATGCTAGTTCACACCATCATTATGTTGCCTAAAACCCCATATGTAAGTTTATACAAAAATTTGGGTTATGATCATATCATGTAAATTGTGACATTTAACAAGTTGACACCTTTAGATCCTTAACATGTGTAATTTATGCAAGTTTCACCCCTATTATGATTAGATTCATTTTAATTGTCTACATGTTGTGATAATTTATTTTTGTGCTATGTGTTAGACTATTCGAGTCTAACGTATATTCCGCGCTGAATAAGCGAACGTATAAACGTAGGGTAGGGGTAATATTAAGGATTTAATAATAAGAAGTTGGGGTGCAATTGATATGATTTTGCATGCCATGAGTGGATGACCATAATTGAGTCAATTATGGGCATCATTAAAATTGGAGTTTAATTAATAATTTGAATAGGGAATTATTAAAATTGGGGTAAAAGATTATAAGTCATAATCAATGCTTAGGACACGAGGTTGGACTCGTTTGTGACGTAAACCTGCCCGGACCCGCCCGGCAAATCCAGTGGTCACAAATGTCAGCCCAATGTGAGAGGTCCTAGGCCTAAACTAAAGCATGACAGTTGTAAAGACACGAGGTTAGACTCTTTTATGGTGTAAGACTACCCGGACCCGCCCGGCAAATCCAGCTGCCATAAATGCCAGTCTAATGTGAGTGGTCTTTATGAGGTTATGGCCTGAATGAATTAAGAAATACTTAACCAGATAAATATGTAAGGTGGGACATGGGGGTTAAGTAGGTGCCTTGGGTGGCATGAGGATTCTAGTGGGTGCCCTTAGTGGCATGTGAAATACGATTAGTAAGACTTAACCAAACAACACATGTAAATGAACATGACTAAGAGGGTTAAGTGGGATATACTAATAGTGACAAGCTTAGGTGGGTAGCTTGTGGGGGCCCATTTCAACCAGTATCCCAAACGTATCTTTGTGGGCTCGACCCAAGTCGAGGACGGGACACGCATGCTGGGTTTGACTGTAAGAGGCCAAAACAGGGAGCGGTGGCAACGCAAGTCCAACGGGTTTCATATGCGTGTGTGGACCCGGGCTGGTAGGTAAGACGTTGTTGCATCGTGTAGGTATAAGCCGTGCACTCTCAAGTTGTATCGGGTTGCCACTTTAGGGGAGTGATACACCCCACTGTGGGGCCAGCACGGGTATCTACGAGTAGGGAGCCGATCGAAAGTGGGTAGTGGGGTACACTTAGTGGAGATAGGGGCAGACGACACCTATGTAGTCAGCTAGGGGTACGCAAGGCTATTTATATAGTTTCTGTGTGAAGCAAGCGGGATCAACCTTTAGGGTGACTGGTGCGGTGCAGTGTAGTAATGTGCGGTGCAGTGTAGTAATTATTCGTTAGTAATTTGGTATGCCTTTACCATTATCTTTATCTGCTTTTCCATACCCAATAGTTCATAGACATTTCCTTGTTTTCCAGCTTATGCCTTAGTCTAGTTATTTTGATAATGGTATTGTTAGAATTATCATACTCGCTAGACTTAATGTCTGACCCCCTCTATTTCTATCCTTTTCCTCCTCCAGTTCCTCAAGTTGGACCCAGCTCTAGTGGAGTTTGATTGGATTGCTTTATCTCTTTGGAAAAGCTTGGACCGTTGAAGTAAAGTCCAGCTTGTTATCTTCTTTAATGGCTATTTATGTAATGGGGTTATGTATTTTGTTTTAGCAAAATGGATATTGTACTTGACTCTGATTTATGGCTTTTGTGATGTAACAAACATGTTTAATTTCCGCTGCAATAAAATGAAGTTTTAGATTTTCAAGTACTACATATTATATGTCTTGTTGTAATTTTTCTGTTCTATATTCACTTAAAACCTCTATGGAAGTTAATGCATTCCCTTTGTGAGTGACATTAATGGACGTGGGGTGTTACATGTCTCCTCTTTATTAACTGTTTTCTGCATTCTGTGATCTGTGATCTGCATTTGGGTGTTAGGCCCAGATTTTGGTCTAACAATATACATGCAAGAACAACATCTCAAAAAACTTTACTTGATCTCATTCTTATCTATTCCAGTGAATCAAGTTCTTGCTAATTCTAAGTGCTAATTTTTTGCATTCTTGATCTCTTTGAATTTTGTGATTATATTCCAAACATCATTTGAATTCCAAAGTGATTATAATCCTGTTTTATCTCCACTTACTCTTATTTCTTAATCCATAAACTCAAAGGGAAGATTATAGAATATTGTGCTTCGTTTGTGACAAATCAGAATTGTACAAGTACACAACCTACTCAATCACCTAAGCCTCCTTCCTTCAATCAGCAAACTCAACCCCAAGATCAACTACAAGCTCAATCAGAAAATAATTTCCCATCTACTCTTGAGCTTGAGGAAATAAATCCTGATGGCCCTATCAAAAACATTAATATTTCTCTTGCAAAGAATCAAAAGACAATAGCAATAATGGTTAATCAACGATTGTCTATTATTGAAGCAAAAATAGTCATCTCTGATATTAAACAAGACAAAATCATTTCAAAGTTGAATGATATCACTCGTAGTGTCCTATCATCTTTTAAGTCCATTGCGATACTAGATTTTGATCTCACTCATGGCACATATTGATGATATGATGACTCAGACAAGGATGAAGAATTTGGAGATAAGGAAGGAGATGAACCAACAAAGAATGGAGGGGAAGATCAAAAGGAATGAATGTACTATATCTCTATTTTGGTCTTTTATTTAAAAAAACACTTTTTATTAATTTTTTGCTTGAAAGAATGGTTCGTAAATAGTGTTTATGACTACTATGGGTATGTATTATTATGTAACATGATACACTATGCTATGCATGTGTTTTGTTTCGTGTTCACTACATTATATAGCATATGCTCTCACACACACAGTTCGACATATATTTTGACTTAATGGTGTGTACATGATATCTAAATATATTTGAAAGGAATATATCGTAAGTAGATCCTTTTTGTCGATGACAAAGGGGGAGAAATTGTATGTGTGCTAAGAAAAGAACGTAGAATAAGAGCAAAAATTCAAGGTAAAAAGCATAAAATCAGGGGGAGATCAATTGGTGTTTGTCCACATCCTATTCAAGCATCGTCATCAATCAAAAACGGGGAGAATGTTGAATCACAAGATTTTGATCAATGACAAGACAAACAATCAACTCAACACGATGTCTCGCAAACATGACAAAAGGCTCCAGAAGTATGTTAGTTCTTTATAATAAGTAGAGTCTAGTCTTAGATTATAATGTTAAGATCTCTGCTTGAAGTTTTTATTTTTAATTACCTCAAATATTCTATGTATAAACAAGTGAATCTTGAAAATACATTTTCCAATCGACTTGTTTAACCAGATCAGTTGACGGAATACGTGTGCACATAAAAGTTGTGTGCATGTTTCAGATTCAATCGACTAAATATACATGTTCATTCGGCTGAATCTGAACATATACAAAAGTTTTATTTGTTCTCAGATTCATACGACTGACTATAAATAATTAGTCAATTGAACTAAGTTCCAACTATCATATTCTGAAGAGACAAGACTTTTCTAAAGAGTTCTCTTTAATCTTAATGGATGCAACTCTCTGATTTCAGCCATGATTCTTCACCAGTAGTTCTAACTCTTTATTCACTATATATACATGCAAGATCAACATTACAAAACACCTTACTTGATCTCATTCTTTTTTATTCTACTGAATTTAAGTTCTTGCTAATTCAAAGTGTTAATTTCTTGCACTCTTGATCTCTTTTAATTCTGTGATTATATTCCAAACATCGTTTGAATTCCTAGAGATTACAATCCTATTCTATCTCCACTTACTCTCATTTCTCAATCTATAAACTCGAGGAGAAGATTATAGGATATTGTACTTCATTTGAGACAAATTAGGGTTGTACTAGAACACAAACAAGTCATTTATACTCTTGTAACAAAGTCCTGCAAAGGCGATAGAAAATCCTGAGGGCAATTCAGGTGATGAAGTCTTGCAAGCGAGTCCAAGCAGAAAAATCCTAGCTGATAGAGTCTAGGTGGAAAGAAGTCATGTAATGATGGTAGAGACCTGTTCCAACGGGTGAAGTGAGGGTTTATGGTGGAAGGCCTAAGGGTATCTTAGGGACTGGACGTAGGATGGTACTTCGAACCAATATAAAAATTACTGGTGTCCTTACTTTTACTTACAATCTTTATACTGCTTATCTGTGATATCATTTCCATATATTTATCTCATTAAATATTTACTTGCATATAACAAGTTGATAAATCATCAATTAAAACTTTCACGATTACTATATAATACATACTTCCATATTAATTGATCCCACTAGGTCTTTTAAATATAGACAGGGTGAAAGCAGGCCAAAGTGAAGAAGATAGGTTCCAATAGCAACAGGTGTAAGCCAGGTGCTTTAAAAGTTAACCAAAATAAAGAGATCCAGAGAAATTAAAGGCTTCATATAACAGTCAAACGACGTATTATCATTATACAAGAAAAGACAAAGAGGCAGTGTAACAACCCACCTGGAATGGGCCTAAATTTCGACCTAGAAAAGGCCCATCGAAAATTAGAACCATTTTAAATGGGTCGTTGGCTCCTGTTAGGATTACATTTGTATCGATAATATAAACATATACTTCGAATGGAATTCTCACATAGTGGAAAGAGAAAATATAATGGTGAAATAAGATGTGCCTTATATTTAAAAATCATATAAATACAACAGTCAAAGTTACATCTGTTCAATGGGTACATCAAATAATTCATTCTCACAAGTTTCCAAAATAAGTAAAGTGATAACTACTAATAATAGCATAAAAACTTCATCTCCTTCTTCTTCAGCTCCAATCATGACTTCATCCATGAATTTTACTCTATCTACTGACCTGTTGGATATGTTAAGGAGAGGGATCAGAACATAAAGTTCTGTAGGACTGAAATATGGTGTTACTTAATGTCTGTGACACCCCACGTCCGTTAATGTCACTTACTAAGGGAATGCATTATGTTTCTTGAAGCGTTATAGATAAACAGAAACGGAAATATTACAAGATAAATATAAAAGCAACAGCGGAATTTGAATTTTTATTTCAAACATAAGTCATAACATTGTGGTACAAAATTCCATAAGTCTGAAACTACATAAAACCCATTACAATAACATAGAATTTCTATCTTGTACTATCAGAGTATAGAAAATACATAAAAAAAACATAATTCCCCAAAAGAGACAAAGCCGTAGTAGCAAAGATAGAAACTGAGCAATAATTCAGAAGCATCTCCAAGCAAGATGATAACCGAGTCCTGACTAAGCCTGAGAATTCCCTCCCTGAGAACCTGGGGGGAATGGAAGAAAGAAGAGGAAACAAAAAGGGTCAGAAAAAAAAGTCTGGCGAGTCCATTTACTTTTAGCAAGTAAATAAATAAAAGTACTATGACAAACATATAAAGTGAATGAGGAAGTTAACATCATAAAGGATAAGTATGATGAGGTAAAGAGGATAGAGTACATACGCTTCACCCATGATTACTCTGCACTAATACTAGTATAACAGATAAGGAATGATCCCTTAACAGGCATAAATTGGTAGACTTAGGAGTACTTCTGGTGAGAGGTTTTAACCCCATAAAATCCATAGGCAACCCCTATAACGGACCCCTAAACTTACCAGAATCTAGATTTACCTTAACTACTACTCTAATCGATTAGCCCCTATTCCGTAGATACCCTGTTTCGGCCCTACAGTACGGGTATCACTTCCCTAAAGTGGAAACCCTTCATGTTGAATGCACAACCATATCTACTGATGTCATAGTGTCTTATTTTCCTGGGCGGGGGAGCCACGCACACACATGACCCCGTTGGAATTCACCATCATGACACTGTTCCCCTCGTTTGGATCTCTTACAATCAGCCCTGTAAGCGTGCCCCACTCCGACCTAGGACGGAGTACCCGTTTGATACTGTTATATGGGCTATTGACTGAAATGGGTCCCCACACAAAATGATACAAGCTCTCCACCTTGTCTTGTATCCTCACAAGGATTTCCTTAGGTTATGTATGCCTATCGGTGTCTTTAATTACAAAACACCCTCTGGTCAAGTTTATGGGCCTATATTCACATATTACCCACCCCTTCAGATTCACTTAACCCGCCAACTATCCAAACAAGTTTACGTAACCCCTATTCATGTTCATATTCATACAATCCCTATGGATTCAACTAGGTAAAGTATTCTAATTCATTACCATATTTTCATTTATGATTATGGTGTGCTAGACCTCTAACATTAAGCCTGCCATTTGTGGATGTTGGATGTGCCAGGCGGGTCCGGGCAAACTTATTCCACAAATTGGGCTTAACCTGTGTCTTAGCACGTCTCGTATTTGTGCACTTAGACCTCTCACATTAGATTCAACACTTTTAGTCGTTTGATATGCCGGTCGGTTCCAGGCAGACTTCCAACGCAAGTGCAATCTAACCTCGTGTCATAAGTGCATTTATTGTTTATTATTACTGTGATCCTAGGCATGTCATTATTATCCAGTTTTCACCTATGTCCTTATAAGTTATAGGTTTCATGCCCCTTTTTCCCCAATTATGTCCATAATGAATTATTGGTCCAAATTAATGTATATAAACATTATTCAAGTTATGCCAATTCTAATGTCCTCCCTCCCCGTTCCTTAACTAGGGCATTCGCATATAATTGGTAGCATGCCTAGGCTAGAAAATAGCCTAGCCATAAACAATAGAAGGGAAAGGTGATGGGAAGATGACAAAAAGTGATTATTCTAACATAACAGGCATAAGCATAAACTGGCATAGTGATAAGGTGGACTTACGAGAATAGATCTAGTGAACTTGCGACAATTAAACTAGTCCTATCATATTAAGGATGTCATATAAAACCTAAATAAAAATTTAGATGTCCAATAGTTCAGGTACAATATGATAAGCACAAGGTGATTCAAATAATAAGCTAGTTCTAAAAATCAAAATTAGATCTAACATAATAAAGGTTTCAGATCAACGTCATAGTTATGTCCAAATGTCATATAGTCACAAGTTGCAATAGATTTGATATGATAAGGATTGAGATTCAAGTCATAACCAATTCAGAATGTCATAGATTCATAATTTACAACAGATCTGGCATAATTCAGTCATAGAAATGGATCCAAACTATAGTCATATCATTTTTCTTTTAATCATTTTATTCTGAAAGCAACGTGAAACTCACAGCGTTTGGATTAGAAAATAGAAGAAGAACAGATCTATACTTGAATCTCAAATCTCTAATTGCAGAAGAAGAAAAGGGTCAGATTAGTCCAGGCATTGATAGCATTTGGCCTCTATTGATTTCCAGTGAAGAAAACAAGAGAAATGATCCTGTATATATAGCTTCCATCCCCAGAAAACCGACTGCCACCTCAGTTGTAATAACCCGGAAATCCGAGCCAATTTAAAATTTTTATTTTGGCTATTTTAATGAATTTTGATTATTTAAAATGAAGTATTTTAAATAATAACGACGAGAAATTCATTTTGAATTTCATTAGAACGTATATATTAATATAGATCTTCGTTAGAATATAAATAATTATAAAAGGAATTGAAAATGGCGTGGTAGTTCGATAATTCGATTTCAAAATTCAAATGAATGTACCGGGTGCAAAATAAACCGGATTTTGGCGAAACCAAAAATATTTGAATCTAATTGATAATATCTTTCCAACGAATCTGAAAAATTGAAATTTCATAGCGGGGATCAAAAGTTACGTCAAGTTGAAAATTCAGAATAGTCGCTATGGAATTCTGGCCCTTAAAAATCGAAATTCTGCAAACGACCTTGGTTTTCGACGAAACCACTTTTGTTGGATCCACGATGTCAAATTATTGCTAGGTTTCAAATTTCATAATTTTTCGAATCAATATGTGAGCGTGGCAAAGGAAAACGCGTTTGACCAGTTTCAGTTGATTTTAATCGACTGGAAAATGGCCATTTTTCAAACGGTATCAGAATTTGATGAAATTAGTTTTGTTAGGACCGTATCATCAATACGAATCTAGAAATATTTTTTCTAGAATTTTTAAAGTCTGTATGTGACCCCAGTAAATTAAAATGTGCGTTCAAATTGAATATATATTGATTTATATTTTAAATTTGATGAAAACTGATCGAAATAGCCGAACTGGCTTACCGGACATATTCCATTGTGTCCGGAGGGGGGTATTCAGTTAGGGGCAACAGTTGTTGGGTTTGATTTGAAGTCCATAACGGCAAGCATGTATTTTTGAAAATTAAAATAATTAAATTATATAAATACATAAACAAGTCAAACCCTAGGTCAATGAGGCATTCCACGGTCAAACCCGTTCACTGCGCCCCCCCAAAGAAATGAACGACGATTCTTTTTCCAATCAATCCCTCGTTCAATCCGCAAATCCGCACCTCGAACCCTGAAACCCCAAGCACAAATCCCCTTAGCTCAGTGAGACCTCTCATGCCAACGATCGTGATGAAGTTCAGATCTGCACGCTGGCCAAAATCGAACGGCAAAGCCTCATCGTTGGAGCCCGAATCACAGCCGCTTGGGTCAATCGAGTGTGGCGAGGGGGGCGCGCGTGTAGGTGGGTTCGAAGGGCTTCGATGTAGACTCGTCTGATCGGAGCATGTCCGCCTGTAATGAGTGCAACATGGAGCTTATTTCGATGAAGATGGGTTCGACAACTTACCTGCCACTCAACGAAGAAGAAAGGTAGTTTTTACTACCATATTAATTGTTTTAAAAATCTGAATTTATATATATAAATAACTTTAATAAAAATAGGATAAATATAAAATAGATTTTGTTTTTAAATAGTATATAACTTTGTTTTTAAATATATATAGAATTGGTTTAAAATATAAACGATATGATTTTTTCTAAAATATAAACATACTTTGCTCCTAAAATATAAATATACTTTGCTTCTAAAATATAAACATACTTTGCTTCTAAAATATAAACTACTTTGCTTCAAAAATATAAAGAACAATAATAAAAACCTGATTTTTTTTAAATATATATAGCATTATCAAAATATAATTTTCTTTTCAAAATATAATTTGCTTGGTCTTTCATAATAAAATAAAAATATAGCAGTATAAAGATATGATATATATATATATATATATGGCGAAGATAAAAATATATATACATAACTTTGAAATAAAAACCTGATTTTTATAAAATATGTTTCGACATAAAAATAGGATTTTTATTATATAAGGAGAATTATAAGAATATGATCTTTATACGGTAAACATTGATATAAAAATGTGATTTTTAATATGAACAGCGTGAAAAGGATGGCGTTGGAATTACGGACAAATCCAGCCTGTTCTGAAATTCAGAAATAAAACTGGCGAAATGGATCCCCAAGGTGAGAATTTCTCACCTTTAATTTAAATTTCTAGTTAAAAATATATACTAGGATGCAGACGGTGTTTAGTAGCACCCGACACCCGTCGTCCACAGACCATGGACGGCTTGTATGCTTGTTTGTTTGATTTTGATGTGTAGTTGATTGTGTGATGTGATGTGAAATGAAATAAAATAATTATGTAGTTAAAAATATTTTATAGTTGAAAATATAATTTTTAACATGAATGTGAATAAATAAATATAAACAAATAGGACGATTTGTTTATATACACACATTTGACTGATATTGATTGGGATGATAAATTTTACACATCGCCCAACTGCACAAATAAAATCTGTGTTTGTTGATTTGAAACCCCACACGAGTATTGGGACGATATTTGACGTACACTAATCCCGGTTGTTTAGTTGTATTTCGATCGATTGGCCGATAGACTGTGTAAGCGTTAATTATTTGTATTAATGCTTATGCAGCTGTGTGGTGCACTCTGGATGATGGTTGATTATTTATCGTTGTTGTTTTATACATGTGTTCTAGAAAATCCATATAATTAACATTATATGGTAATTGATTGGGCCTCATTCCAATTTTGAAAAATGAAATATTTGAATAGAAATATTTGAAAAGAAATATTTGAACTAGAATATTTGTAAATAGAAATATATGAAGCCGTGTTGATTAGATTGATGCCATTTTGACGTGAACGATATTTATATTGATTTTATACATTTTTATAATGAATATAGAAAAGGAAGTGATTTCAAATTCTGATATTTTGAAATGATTTGAAATTCGAATTAAAATTGAATAGAATTGAATTTGAATCGAAATCAAATTGAAATGAATTCGAATCGAATTGAAATTGAATAGAATTGAATTCGAATTAAAATTGAATAGAATTGAATTCGAATTATAATTGAATAGAATCGAATTCGAATTGAAATCAAATTGAAATGAATTCGAATTGAACTGAAATTGAATAGAAATCGATTTGAAATAAATTCAAAATCAAATAGATATTGGATTGAATTAAAAACGAACTGAAATTGAACTGAAAATCGATTAGAATTGAAATCAATTTGAAATGAATTTAAAACGAATTTATAAGGAATAATTCAATTTTGATTTGAATTTGAAAATGAAGTTGAGATCGTTTTGAAAACGAATTTAAAATGATTTACAAAATACGTTTTAAAAAGAAATTGACGAAATATATATTATATATATTATATATATAATATAATGGCCTGAATAGAACGCGCCGCGCCGCGGCAGTTCGCGAATTTCGACCATTGACTTCGAACGGATATTACGGGAGATCCGACCGTCAGATTCTCCTAAAACCGGAACCGTTGGGTTCGTATCGAAAAGAGGTTTCTAACGAATATTAGAAATTTGAAATCTAACGGTTGGATTTGGAATTATGTCCAAATAAAATTTGGAAAAGGTCGTTGTAAGTGCAGTTCGATGGCCGTTGGTGGAAATCGACTGTACGGGCCTTGATAAAATTATTAAAAATGGTTAAAATTTGTGTAAAATCATAAGAAATGATTTGGGAAGAATTGGGGTGAAAAACTCCATATTTGAAAAGATAAAAAAAGATTTTTATCGAAATGAACTAGTTTTGAACTAGAATTATAATTCTATTTATTTTTAAATAAATAAATTGAATTTGAAAATGGTTTTGAAAACAACCATAATTTCCAATAATTGAATTGGAATGGATTTGAATCGAAATCATCTTCGGAATAGTTCAATGTTGGATTTCGTGATTATACAGATATTGTTATGGAAATTTAAAAGATATATTTATATCGTTATTTACGATATTTGTTGGTCGTAGAATTTGATATCGAATATAAGCCGATATATTTTCTATTCTGAGCCTTGTATTGAATACCAAATGTGGTTTGGGTTTGTCATGAATGGTGTCTTCATTAACACTGTTCTTAAGCCCAGTTGAGAAAAAGATTAAATCTTTTTATTTAGATTTAATGAAGTGTACCAATTAAATAGTATTTAATTGGAATTGAATTGGTATTGATTTTTGGGTTTATTGTGAACAGTGTTTTAAATAACACTTGTTCTTTAACCCGATAATTAATGGAACGTGATTTTGGGTTGTCGTGAACGGTATCTTCAGTAACACTGTTCTTAGACCCAAAGGAGTTAGAAAATCAGAAATTAACTGGAGATTAGTTAAGTTGAATGGTTTCTGGGGTATTGATCTGATATTGATTTCGGCCTTTGAGGTTAATACTTAGAGAATTGCTCACTTGATTAATTTACGGTTAGGAACTGATTGAAATGTGATGTGATTTTGGGGTTTATCGTGAACCGCGTTTTAAATGAAACTGATTCTTTAACCCAGGCACAGATTAAAACTAAGTGGAGTTTTAATGAATCTTTAATTAGATTGAAAAGATCTTGAATGGAGTATCACCAGTTTTTCTCCAGGCGATAGCTAAATCTTTAACTAGATTTGAACGCGAAATGGTAATTGAATTTACCGAAAACACCGTGGTGTTAGATATGAAGTATGACCAGTTTTACTTCATGGGATGAATAGGTTGGGATTGGGAAATAAAATAAATGATTATTTCGGTATGGTTTGCTAATCCCGACTAGTTGAATTGATATTCAAAAGAAGATTAAAGAATAAATTTAAAGGAATTTATCTTTGATAAAATTAATGGGAACCTTTCCCTAAGAATGTGAAATTTAGAAACTAACGGTAGGTTAGCTAAGCAGAATGGGTTCCTGGGTATTGATTAGATGTTGGTTTCGGCCTTCGGAGTTAATATTTGGGGAATTATTCTCTTGATTAATTTACGGTTAGTGACTGATGAATTGGAATGAGGCGTATGTTGTGTTTGTGTAACACTTGTTTATTATATACGCGAGTTATTCAGAAAGACTAGGTTTATCCCATTCTGAATAACTGATTCGACGTGATGTCGAGGATGAAGACGGTGGTCGAAGACCGGAGGTCTTCACGTCGTTTGGATAACTACTGATGATCTTGATTGGGTCGTACACCCAAGAGGAGGGAATCAGTTAGTGGTCGTCCAGACGTACTTAGAGATCGATGGATATGCGGGTACTAGGTGCCTCCGGTTTCGTTCAGACCCAAAACGAACTTGTAAATGGACTGTGTGTCTGACATCGGATTTCATTCTGTGTGATTGATATCGATTGCATAGCATGAATTGCCTGTGTGGCATGCTAAGATGCAAATGATCAAGGCTTCTGTTGAAAAGCAAAGTCTTGTGGTTGATGATCAAAGCACGGCCTATGTGGCGTAGCTTTGTGTAACGTTGATTCGCGAGCCTCACACCCCGGTTGTGAACCAGAAACGGGAGAGGACATCAGGGAGGACATGCGTTTCTTTCTAGCAAGAAGTGGCGTCAGTGGTTTTACACGCCCTGACGAGTTTGACTTATGTGGTTGTTGGTTTGCGAGGCGCCTCGGATATATCGGTCGATCCGGGACAGATGGAGTCATTCGTTGGTTCATTTACGCCCCTAAGGGCGGGTAAACGTAGTGTTCAGGCATAATAATCCACATCGGTGGACCGGCCCTGACGATCCAAAGGGTTGATGCGTTCTGATCCTGAGGCTCGGGCTAGAGAGTCTCGAATTCGGTAGAGGACTATCTTTTGCCTCGGTTCACAGACGAAAATCCAATTTCCAAATACGTGACATTTGCGGTTTTGATTGTAGAGCCTAGTATGGCGACATGATATATGGTACCCATGCCGTCTATGATTGATACTTATGATTTGAAGTTTTTTTATACAATATGCACTTATAGTAGTATCAAATGATTTGTTTTAAACGTACTAAGCATGTTTGGCTATCATAAGGGAAAACCCTATCCCCCGGCTTGCGTTGCATTGTGTGATAGGACCTGGGTCTTATAATAGCTTCATTTTTTCAAAAAGCATTGCGTTGTTTTGTTATATGCACTGATATTCTTGGGAGGAAACCCGTTCCGTGTTATACGGCGTGGTCCCTTGATTTACATAACTTTAAAATAAAGATTAATAACTGTTTTAGTTCTCACACCAGTCACATGACTGACCTGGAGTTTATTGTTTTAACCTAAACTCTGGGTGCCCTTATTTTGACACGGGTAGCTAGTAGTTTTGGTTTTGCAGATTTATATTCACAGGATCTTGATTTACAGCTGGAACGATATCCGGAAAGCTTTGTATCCATATATCTCCTTCAGTTGTGTATTGTATTATTTTCCGCTACTATGTAATGTATTGTAATCTCTGATATTTTTTTGGTGTATATTATTTGTTTATACTCTGTATATTCTTGTATTCTGATGGAATTGTTGTAATTAACAAATAAATGTTCTTCTGTCTGTGTTCTAATTTGTCGTGTTCTCAAAAAAATCAGGCATTTCGAACGGTCTTGGTCGGTTTAGCGACTGATTCGGATCGAGCGAAATTCCTTTTCGTTACATTTGGTCTCAGAGCTTTGGTTTACAAAGCTCAGAGAACAAGACACGTTAGAACCAAACGAAAGAATTCATCAGAAATTGGATTAGTAATATCCAATGAGAATGACTCGTTAGAGATAGGTTTAGTAGTATCCTAGAACGAGTGTGAAGAGTATATTTTTAAAGTGAAACAATTTTTTTTTTGAAAATTTAAATCAATTATACGTATTTGATTATTTATTTATATTGATTTGAACAATCAAATATATAGAGATTTTAGTATACGTATGATCCACGTGTATTGAAGCTTCAAATATATTCGATAGATATAGAATCACACTCTAGTCGCCCGGGTCTGATTCTGATGATGGCGCGCCATCATCAGTGTTTATATTCAAGTAGCGAAGGTGGAATTTCTATATATTTCCAATTGACTGGTGTGAGAACCAAAATTAGATAGGGCCTATTGTTGTGATTTGGCATCAAAAATGTGATTGTTGGACTATATATCAAATTTATGAATTTGAAAAGCTAATCAACTAATCGATTGATGGTTGTGTTGTTTGAATATTGTTTGATTAATTAAATGTTGAACCATTTAGCCAATTTGAACCTAATAGTAAATTGTATTGAAAATTAGTCGCATATGCTTGCATGTGCATGTACTTACATTGAACAGGTCATAACAAGGAGGCTAGAGCAGAAGAATAAAATTGTTTGCCCGACAAATAGGTACATGTTTGTTGTATTTCTTGAGTTTTGGGTGATTTTATGAGCCGATTGGCTAGCCGCTTGGCTTTTTCCTTTTTTTTTTTTGGATTGAAGAAGGCCATGGGAGGCTATATGAAATATCCCGAAGTCCCCGGTGCAGGGGAGGTTATGGCGAAATTTTTCGAAAATTTAGGGTGTTAGCCAAATTTTTGAAAAATTTGAAAAGTTCTGAGAAACTGAAAAGTTGAAGAACTTAAGCCGTAGTGAAAATAACTAAAGTTGAGTTGATTAGTTAAACAACTTTCGGCTTCGTTCCTTTTCGGGGACGAAAAGTTTTAAGTGGGGGAGATTGTAATAACCCGGAAATCCGAGCCAATTTAAATTTTTTATTTGGCTATTTTAATGAATTTTGATTATTTAAAATGAAGTATTTTAAATAATAACGATGATAAATTCATTTTGAATAGAATTAGAACGTATATATTTATATAGATCGTCGTTAGAATATAAATAATTGTTTATAATTATAAAAGGAATTGAAAATGGCGCGGTAGTTCGATAATTCAATTTCAAAATCCAAATGAATGTACTGGGTGCAAACTAAACCGGATTTTGGAAAAACCAAAAATATTTTAATCTAATTGATAATATCTTTCCAACGAATCCGAAAAATTGATATTTCATAGTTGGGATCAAAAGTTACGTCCAGTTGAAAATTCAGAATAGTCGCTATGGAATTCTGGCCCTTAAAAATGAAAATTCTGCAAACGACCTCGGTTTTCGACGAAACCACTTTTGTTGGATCCACGATGTCAAATTATTGCTAGGTTTCAAATTTCATAATTTTTCGAATCAATATGTGAGCGTGGCAAAGGAAAACGCGTTTGACCAGTTTCAGTTGATTTTAATCGACCGGAAAATGGCCATTTTTCAAACGGTATCAGAATTTGACGAAATTAGTTTTGTTAGGACCGTATCGTCAATACGAATCTAGAAATAATTTTTCTAGAATTTTTAAAGTCCGTATGTGGCCCAGGTAAATTAAAATGTGCGTTCAAATTGAATATATATTGATTTATATTTTAAATTTGATGAAAACTGATCGAAACAGCCGAACTGGCTTACCGGACATATCCATTGTGTCCAGAGGGGGGGTATTCAGTTAGGGGCAATAGTTATTGGGTTTGATTTGAAGTCTGTAACGGCAAGCATTTATTTTTGAAAATTAAAATAATTAAATTATATAAATACATAAACAAGTCAAACCCTAGGTCAATGAGGCATTCCACGGTCAAACCCGTTCACTGCGCCCCCCCCCCCAAAGAAATGAACGGCGATTCTTTTTCTAGTCAATCCCTCGTTCAATCCGCAAATCCGCACCTCGATCCCTGAAACCCCAAGCACAAATCCCCTTAGCTCAGTGAGACCTCTCATGTCAGCGATCGTGATGAAGTTCAGATCTGCATGCTAGCCAAAATCGAACGGCAAAGCCTCGTCGTTGGAGCCCGAATCACAGCCGCTTGGTTCAAACGAGTGTGGCGAGGGGGGGTGCGTGTAGGGGGGTTCGAAGGGCTTCGATGTAGACTCGTCTGATTGGTGGATGTCCGCCTGTAATGAGTGCGACATGGAGCTTATTTCGGTGAAGATGGGTTCGACGACTTACATGCCGCTCAACGAAGAAGAAAGGTAGTTTTTACTACCATATTTATTGTTTTAAAAATCTGAATTTATATATATTAACAACTTTAATAAAAATAGGATAAATATAAAATAGCATTTGTTTTTAAATAGTATATAACTTTGTTTTTAAATATATATAGAATTGGTTTAAAATATAAACGATATGATTTTTTCTAAAATATAAACATACTTTGCTTCTAAAATATAAACATACTTTGCTTCTAAAATATAAACGTACTTTGCTTCTAAAATATAAACTACTTTGCTTCAAAATTATAAAGAACAATAATAAAAATCTGAATTTTTTTAAATATATATAGCATTATCAAAATATAATTTGCTTTGCTTTTCACAATATAATTTGTTTTGATTTTCAAAATATAATTTGCTTGGTCTTTCAAAATAAAATAAAAATATAGCAGTATAAAGATATGATATATATATATATACATATATATATGGCGAAGATAAATATATATATATACATAACTTTGAAATAAAATCCTGATTTTTATAAAATATGTTTCGACATAAAAATAGTATTTTGATTATATAAGGAGAATTATAAGAATATGATCTTTATACGGTAAACATCGATATAAAAATGTGATTTTTAATATGAACAGCGTAAAAAGGATGGCGTAGGAATTGCGGACAAATCCAGCCTGTTCTGGAATTCAGAAATAAAATTGGCGAAATGGATCCCCAAGGTGAGAATTTCTCACCTTTAATTTAAATTTCTAGTTAAAAATATATACTAGGATGCAGACGGTGTTTAGTAGCACCCGACACCCGTCGTCCACAGACCATGGACGGCTTGTATGCTTGTTTGTTTGATTTTGATGTGTAGTTGATTATGTGATGTGATGTGAAATGAAATAAAATATTTATGTAGTTAAAAATATTTTATAGTTGAAAATATAATTTTTAACATGAATGTGAATAAATAAATATAAACAAATAGGACGATTTGTTTATATACACACATTTGACTGATATTGATTGGGATGATAAATTTTACACATCGCCCAACTGCACATATAAAATCTGTGTTTGTTGATTTGAAACCCCACATGGGTATCGGGACGATATTTGACGTACATTAATCCCGATTGTTTAGTTGTATGTCGATCGATTGGTCGACAGACTGTGTAAGCAATAATTATTTATATTTAATGCTTATGCAGTTGTGTGGTGCACTCTGGATAATGGTTGATTATTTATCGTTGTTATTTATACATGTGTTGTAGAAAATCCATATAATTAACATTATATGGTAATTGATTGGGCCTCATTCCAATTTTGAAAAATGAAATATTTGAATAGAAATATTTGAAAAGAAATATTTGAACTAGAATATTTGAAAATAGAAATATATGAAGCCGTGTTGATTAGATTGACGCCATTTTGACGTGAACGATATTTATATCGATTTTATTCATTTTTATAATGAATATAGAAAAGGAAGTGATTTCAAATTCTGATATTTTGAAACGATTTGAAATTCGAATTAAAATTGAATACAATTGAATTTGAATTGAAATCAAATTGAAATGAATTCGAATCGAATTGAAATTGAATAGAATTGAATTCGAATTAAAATTGAATAGAATTGAATTCGAATTAAAATTGAATAGAATTGAATTCGAATTGAAATCAAATTGAAATGAATTCGAATTTAATTGAAATTGAATAGAAATCGATTTGAAATAAATTCAAAATCGAATAGATATTGAATTGAATTTAAAACGAACTGAAATTTAACTGAAAATCGATTTGAATTGATATCAATTTGAAATGAATTTAAAACGAACTTATATGGAAAAATTCAATTTTGATTTGAATTTGAAAATGAAGTTGAAATCGTTTTGAAAATGAATTTAAAACGATTTATAAAATACGTTTTAAAAGGAAATCGACGAAGTATATATTATATATATAATATAATGGCCTGAATAGAACGCGCCGCGCCGCGGCAGTTCGCGAATTTCGACCATTGACTTCGAACGGATATTACGGGAGATCCGACCGTCGGATTCTCCTAAAACCGGAACCGTTGGGTTCGTATCGAAAAGAGATTTCAAACGAATATTAGAAATTTGAAATATAACGGTTGGATTTGGAGTTATGTCCAAATCAAATTTGGAAAAGGTCGCTGTAAGTGCAGTTCGATGGCCGTTGGTGGAAATCGACTGTACGGGCCTTGATAAAATTATTAAAAATAGTTATAATTTGTGTAAAATCATAAGAAATGATTTGGGAAGAATTGGGTTGAAAAACTCCATATTTGAAAAGATAAAAATAGTTTTTTATCGAAATGAACTAGTTTTGAACTAGAATCATAATTCTATTTATTTTTAAATAAATAAATTGAATTTGAAAATGGTTTTGAAAACAACCATAATTTCCAATAATTGAAATTGGAATGGATTTGAATCGAAATCATCTTCGAAATAGTTCGATGTTGGATTTCGTGATTATACAGATATTGTTATGGAAATTTGAAAGATATATTTATATCGTTATTTCCAATACGATATTTGTTGGTCGTAGAATTTGATATTGAATATAAGCCGATATATTTTCTATTCAGAGCCTTGTATTGAATATCAAATGTGATTTGGGTTTGTCGTGAATGGTGTGTTCATTTACACTGTTCTTAAGCCCAGTTGAGAAAAAGATTAAATCTTTTTATTTAGATTTAATGAAGTGTACCAATTAAATAATATTTAATTGGAATTGATTTTTGGGTTTATCGTGAACAGTGTTTTAAATAACACTTGTTCTTTAACCCGATAATTAATGGAACGTGATTTTGGGTTGTCGTGAATGGTATCTTCAATAATACTGTTCTTAGACCCAAAGGAGTTAAGAAAATCATAAACTAACTGGAGATTAGTAAAGTTGAATGGTTTCTGGGGTATTGATCTGATGTTGGTTTCGGCCTTCGGGGTTAATACTTAGGGAATTGCTCACTTGATTAATTTACGGTTAGGGACTGATTGAAATGTGATGTGATTTTGGGGTTTATCGTGAACCGTGTTTTAAATGACACTGATTCTTTAACCCAGGCACAAATTAAAACTAAGTGGAGTTTTAATGAATCTTTCATTAGATTGAAAAGATCGAGAATGGAGTATCACCAGTTTTGCTCCAGGCGATTGCTAAATCTTTAATTAGATTTGAACGCGAAATGGTAATTGAATTTACCGATAACACCGTGGTGTTAGATATGAAGTATGACCAGTTTTACTTCATGGGATGAATAGGTTGGGATTGGGAAATAAAATAAATGATTATTTCGGTGTGGTTCGCTAATCCCGACTAGTTGAATTGATATTCAAAAGAAGATTAAAGAATAAATTTAAAGGAATTTATCTTTGATAAAATTAATGGGAACCTTTCCCTAAGAATGTTAAATTTAGAAACTAACTGTAGGTTAGCTAAACAGAATGGGTTCCTGGGTATTGATCTGATGTTGGTTTCGGCCTTCGGGGTTAATATTTGGGGAATTATTCTCTTGATTAATTTACGGTTAGTGACTGATGAATTGGAATGAGGCGTATGTTGTGTTTGTGTAACACTTGTTTATTATATTCGCGAGTTATTCAGAAAGACCGGGTTTATCCCATTCTGAATAATTGATTTGACGTGATGTCGAGTATGAAGACAGTGGTCGAAGACCGGAGGTCTTCACGTCGTTTGGATAATTACTGATGATCTTGATTGGGCCGTACACCCAAGAGGAGGGAATCAATTAGTGGTCGTCCAGATGTACTTGGAGATCGATGGATATGCAGGGGACTAGGTGCCTCCGGTTTCGTTCAGACCCTGAACGAACTTGTAAATGGACTGTGTGTCTGACATCGGATTTCATTCTGTGTGATTGATATCGATTGCATAGCGTGAATCGCCTGTGTGGCATGATAAGATGCAAATGATCAAGGCTTCTGTTGAAAAGCAAAGTCTTGTGGTTGATGATCAAAGCACGGCTTGTGTGGCGTAGCTTTATGTAACGTTGATTCGCGAGCCTCACACCCCGGTTGTGAACCAGAAATGGGAGAGGACATCAGGGAGGACATGCGTTTCTTTCTAGCAAGAAGTGGCGTTAGTGGTTTTACACGCCCTGACGAGTTTGACTTATGTGGTTGTTGGTTTGCGAGGCGCCTCGGATATATCGGTCGATCCGGGACTGATGGAGTCATTCGTTGGCTCATTTACACCCCAAAGGGCGGGGAAACTAGTGTTCAGGCATAATAATCCACATCGGTGGACCGGCCCTGACGGTCCAAATGGTTGATGTGTTCTGATCATGAGGCCCGGGCTAGAAAGTCTCGAATTCGGTAGAGGACTATCTTTTGCCTCGGTTCACAGACGGAAATCCAGTTTCCAAATACGTGACATTTGCGGTTTTGATTGTAGAGCCTAGTATGGCGACATGATATATGGTACCCATGCCGTCTATGATTGGTACTTATGATTTGAAGTCGTTTTATACACTATGCACTTATAGTAGTATCAAATGATTTGTTTTAAACGTACTAAGCATGTTTGGATATTATAAGGGAAAACCCTATCCCCCGGCTTGCGTTGCATTGTGTGATAGGACCTGGGTCTTATAATAGCTTCATTTTTCCAAAAAGCATTGCGTTGTTTTGTTATATGCACTGGTATTCTTGGGAGGAAACCCGTTCCATGTTATATGGCGTGGTCCCTTGATTTACCTAACTTTAAAATAAAGATTAATAACTGTTTTAGTTCTCACACCAGTCACATGATTGACCTGGAGTTTATTGTTTTAACCTAAACTCTGGGTGCCCTTATTTTTACACGGGCAGCTAGTAGTTTTGGTTTTGCAGATTTATGTTCATAGGATCTTGATTTACAACTGGAACGATATCCAGAAAGCTTTGTATCCGTATATCTCCTTCAGTTTTGTATTGTATTATTTTCCGCTGCTATGTAATGTATTGTAATCTCTGATATTTTTCGGGTGTATATTATTTGTTTATACTCTGTATATTCTTGTATTCTGATGGAATTGTTGTAATTAACAACGAAATGTTCTTCTTTCTGCGTTCTAATTTGTCGTGTTCTCAAAACAATCAGGCGTTTCGAACGGTCTTGGTCGGTTTAGCGACTGATTCAGATCGAGCGAAATTCCTTTTCGTTACATCAGCCCTAGGGGTGTCGACCTAACCCTTGGGGGGTTGACCCCGGTGTCGACACCCCTTCAGGTGGGTTAACCCCGGTGTTGACACCCCTTCAAGGGGGTCGACCCTGGTGTCGACACCCCCCAGGGGGTCGACCCCCTTAGAGCGGGAATTTCGGCGCTCTCCGAATTTTTGGTTTTTGAACTATCTCTAGATAAGCTTGGTCTTATACATATACATATATATATATATATATATATATATATAATCTTTCTGCACGTATACAAAATTCAAACCCTCATAACTTTTTCATACGGTGTCCGTTTTACGCAAACCAAATGTCTATCTTGGCCAGAATTTCGAGATGGACGCAATGGTGCAGTCTGTTTCCCTTAATTCTGAGTATTAAATCAATTATTCTTTAATTTACCCTCTTTAGTATTGTTAAAATTACGGGGTGATACATTCTTCCCTACTCAAAGGATTTCATCCTTGAAATCTCTAAGTGAAGAAGAATGTGGCCTACCATCAACATCCATCTACTCATCCACCAATCACAGACATCCGTTGTCCCTAGAGGATTACTAATGCTTATATGAACATATGCAAAGGTGTGTGTGTATGTCCTAATACTAATGCAAAAATCAGGCGATCTACTGATTCAGTTGATCTCCTTAATGCAATATATGTTTGTGACATGAGTCCAACATGTATGCAATCATCCTAGTATAACATGTAAATTCTATATGCGTGCACAATCAGTCGTTTAAGTGCAACACCCATATGACGACATATCCATTTTCATCCACAAAAGAAAGAAAAATGCACATACATCTATATGCAATATGGAAGTGATTGAGCCGATCTAGGGCCTAATGTGTGTGTATATGCATCCACGAGCAACCACTAGCAAACACTTGCATCAACTTACATCCATCAAACATAACATATCTCAAACGCATGTTTACAATCATGGGACTCTTACCTAAAGGTCGAAGAATTAGATCGATAGGACATGCTTAAATAATAGGAACAAGCATAAATAAAAGTTTTATAAAAAGAAGTTAAGAACATACCCTCGAAAAGAAAAGGGTACGAAGAACGAATTCTATCTTCAGTCTCCCAAGTTGCATCCTCCAGGATATCTCCCCACTGAACCTTTACAAACTTGATTTCTTTATTGTGTAGCTTATTAATTTTTGATACAAGAATATGGGTCGGAACTCGTTTAACCATCGCCTCCCGTTCCACTTCTGCTTGCTCCAATACACTTGGCTCAACAACTTACGCGATATCATGTAAGCACTTCCGCAAATGAGAAACATGGAAAACATCATGAATGCCAGATAGTCTCTCGGGTAGCTTTACTCTATAGGTCATTTGGTCGGTCCTTTCTGTTATGGGAAACGACCCTATAAATCTTAGTGCCAATTTCCCTATAGACCCAAAGCGAACCACATTCCTTAAAGGAGATAGTTTGACGAAAACCATGTCTCCCACTTCAAACTCGATGTCAGTCCTTCTCTTGTCTGCATAGGACTTTTTCCTATCCTGTGCAGTCTTCATTCGCGGCCTAATGAGATCAATCTTCTCGGACGTTTCTCTAACCATATCTGGTCTAAACAATAGCTTTTCTGTAGAGTCCCACCAACAAGTTGGTGATCAACAGGGTCGTCCGTATAATGCTTCGAATGGTGCCATGCTAATACTAGCCTGGTAACTGTTGTTGTAGGAAAATTCTAGTAAAGGGTGATGCTCCTCCCAAGTCCCTCCGAAGTCAAGGATACACAACCTTAAAAGATCCTCTAGTACTCTGTTCACCCTCTCCGTCTGTCCATCAGTCTGAGGATGATAAGCGGTACTTAGACATAACTATGTACCTAATGCTTCTTGCAAGCTCCTCCAAAATTCACTAGTAGAGATGGGGTCATGATCGCTTACGATGCTAGAAGGTATTCCGTGAAGACGAACTATCTCACGAACATAAACTGCCGCCAACCATGCTGTCGTCCTTTTGCTCTTAACGGGAATGAAATGGGAGCTTTTAGTAAGTCTATCCACTACTACCCAAATACTGGTGTTGCCTTTCTTTGATCTAGGCAATCCATCTATGAAATCCATGGAGACGCTCTCCCACTTCCATTGTGGAACCTCCAAAGGATGGAGTAAACCATCGGGTTTCTTTTGCTCAGCTTTGACTTGCTGGCAAACCAAACATTGAGAAACAAACTCCACTACATCTTTCTTTATCCTAACCCAAAAGAAAACCCTCTACATATCCCTGTACATTTTATCACCGCCTGGATGGATAGTCAACTTAAAACGATGGGCTTCCTCTAGGCTTTATTTAACAAACTCCCAACTTGGGGAACACAAAGCCTTCCATCTCGTCGCAACCACCCTTTATTGTCAATGGAATATCTACTGAGGTGACTAGAAGTCTCCCCTTTACTGAGCCTATCCACGATGTCTAAAATCTGTGGATCCTCTCGCTGCGAAGCTCCTATATGGTCCATAAGAGTAGGTTGTATCTCCAGTGTTGCTAACAAGCCAGGAAAAAATTCGATGGAGCATCTAAAATCAAAGGTTAATATAAACTTCAAGCTCTTCGTTTCCACAAACAAAGGACTTAAGACCATCCTCTGCCTACTTAGTGCGTCTGCCACTACATTACCCTTGCCAGGGGTATAAGAAATCTCAAAGTCGTAAGACGCTAAGAATTCCATCCACCTTTGCTGCCTCAAATTAAGATCTTTCTGCAAGAACAAGTACTTGAGAGATTTATGATCAGTGTACATTTCAAACTTTTCTCCAAGCAAACAGTGGAGCCAAGTCTTAAGCACAAACACTATGGCAAATAGCTCTAGATCATGGGTAGGGTAATTCTTCTCATGAACACGTAATTGTCTTCCTCCGTAACATACTACCCTTCCCTCTTTTATCAAAACTGCACCAAGACCCATACCACAAGCATCAGTGTAAACTGTAAACACTTTATTACCATCAGGCAAGTTCAAGACTGGGGCCGTTGTCAAAGCCCTCTTTAATCGTTGGAAAGTAACGTCACATTCTATATCCCATGCGACTGTCAAATTCTTCTTCGTCAGCCTGGTGAGTGGAGTTGATATCTTTCTGAAGTCCTTAATGAACTTCCTATAATAGCCTGCCAAACCCAAAAAGCTTCTCACCTCCGTTGCATTCTTTGGGATCTGCCAGTCTTGGACTGCTACTACCTTCATCGGATCTACTGCTATCCCTTCCTTAGAAACCACATGCCCTAAGAATCTCACCTCTTTTCTCCAAAAGTGACACTTGGAGAATTTCGCCTTTGGCTAGTGTGCTCGCAGAAATTTCAAAAGTTCTCTTATATGCAAGGCATGTTCTTCCTCACTTTGAGAAGATCAAGATACCATCAACAAAGACCACAACGAATTCATTTAGGAACTCCCGAAATACCTACTCATTAAATCAACAAAATAGGCAGGTGCGTTTGTCAGCCCAAAAGGCATAACGAGCCATTCAAAGAAACCATCTGGAGTCCTAAAGGAAGTCTTATCTATACTGTCCTCAGCCACTCTCAACTGATGAAACCCTGTGGCCGTGTTTAACGAGGAGAATACTGAAGAGCCAATCAGTTGATCAAACAAATCTTATATCCTCGGGAGTGGGTGCCTGTTCTTCTTAGCGAGTTTGTTCAACTCTCTGTAGTCTACACACAAATGAAGCGAACTGTCTGCCTTAGTTGCGAACACTACTGGAGCACCCCATTCAAATATGCTTCGCCTAATAAATCCTTTTTCAAGCAGCTCCCCTATTTGTTTACTAAGCTTCCTCCTTTCTCTTAGAGCCATGTGGTGCACGGGCAATGCCACTGGCTTTGCATTGTCCACCAAATATATGCGAAAGTCAATCTCGTGCCTTGGGGGTAAACCCCGAACCTCATCAGAGAGTTCCGAATAATTTCAGACTATTGGAACAGATTGCAGATCATCAATAAATCCATCAAGAGACTCTAGGAAACTCAGCATAACCGACCCTTGAGGGTCACAAGAAATCTCGAGGGTCCTCCCCTGATAGGTCAAAAGCCTAACGATCCTCTTCTCACAATCTAGAATGGCACCATACATGGTTAGCCAATCCATTCCTAGAATCAGCCCATAGCCTATAAACCCGAGCACATATGCGTCGCATTCAAATTCGACGCCTAACATAGATATCCCAAAATCTCGACAAATCAGAGATAAATGAGCCGAACCACCAAGGGGGTTTGAGACAACAACGGGATCCACTACCATACTAGTATTTAAGTGCAAAGCTTCAACTACAGAACTAGATATAAATGAATGTGAAGCGCCAGAGTCAAAAAGAGTTCTAATAGGGTGACTGGAATGAGAAATCAAACCTTCTGCGGCGACTTTCCTACCTCGATCTGGAGCACCAATTGCGAGAGCATGCACCTACCCTCTAGAGGCTCTTTTTTTCTTCGGGCACTCCTTAGAAAAGTGTCTGTGCTCTCCAAAACTGAACCAACTACCCTTCCTTTTCTTGCAAACCTTAGCCAAAATGACCTTCACGCCCACAAGCATGGCACGTCCTCTTTTTTTTAGCCATATCATTCTTTCTGCCTTTCTTCTGTTGTTGTTGTTGTCCTTGCTAGGGCCATACCTTCTTATTCTGTGTTGTTCCCTCAGCCTTAACTTCCTTCTTCTCCCCTGTGCCTTCTCATACATTAAGGCCATATCGACAAGTCTTTATAAAGTAGCTCCCATGGGAATGTGGGACATAGCCAACCCATGAAGGGGTTCATTTAATCCTTTTACAAACCGAAATGCTTTCTTATGAGGAGCGTCTACCAACTCTAATCCAAATCTTGCCAGTTGGTTGAATTTGTTAACATATTCTTTAATTGCCATGCTCCCCTGCTTGAGTGTTAAGAACTTTTCCATTTGCATGCTTCTTTCAGCTTGGGAAAGGAATTTCATTTCAAACCTCATCCTAAAATCATTCCATGCCTCCACCGGACGTCCAGCTTGGGTAATTTCCCACCAAAACGAAGCTTCATCTTTCAATAACCAGGTAGCTAACTGAATCTTCCTTTGGTCCTCTACTTCAAAGATTACAAACAAGTCCTTGGTCTCCTTAAGCCAACTCCTTGCCTCTACGAATATTTCAGTTCCACGGAATGGCTTCCCTCCTATGGCACAGAAATCCTTGTAGATCTTGGAGAAATTATCCGCTCTTGGAGGAAGATGAACGACGGGTGCAGCTGGGGGAGGAATGTCAGCTTGACCACAGGCAGTCGCCATGGCCTCTAGATACCTACGGAACCAGCCTAGTATCGTTATGCCTTCTGGGATATTAGGTTCCCCAGACATGCTGAAAAAGAAGAGGAAAGAGATTTAGACAAAGGATCGAAGGACATTACATATGGCTTTGGGGAATATGTTTTTCAAAACAGACTTTTCTTTTCTTTTTGAAAATACTTTCTTTTAAAACCTTTTTGAAAATAATTTTAATTTTTTTTATCTAATCTAGTAACCTTCAGCTCTGATACCAAGTGTGACACACCACGTCCGTTAATGTCACTCACTAAGGGAATGCATTAATTTTCGTGAAGCGTTATAGGTAAACAGAAACGGAAATATTACAAGACAGATATAAAAACAACAGCGGAATTTAAATTTTTATTTCAAACATAAGTCATAACATCGTGGTACAAAATACCATAAGTCTGAAACAACATAAAACCCATTACAATAACATAAAATTTCAGTGTTGTACCGTCAAAGTACAAAAAATACATAAAAACATAATTCCCCAAAAGAGACAAAGCCATAGTAGCAAAGATAGAAACTGAGCAATACTTTAGAAGCTGCTCCAAGCAAGATGATAACCGAGTCCTGACTAAGCCTGAGAAGTTCCTCCTTGAGAACCTGGTGGGGAACGGAAGAAAGAAGAGGAAACAAAAAGGGTCAGACATAAAGTTTGGCGAGTCCAGTTACTTTTAGCAAGTAAATAAATAAAAGTATTATGACAGACATATAAAGTGGATAAGGAAAATAACATCATAAAGGATAAGTATGATAAGGTAAACAGGATAGAGTATATACGCCTCACCCATGATTACTCTGCACTAATACTAGTATAACCAGATATGGGATGATCCCTTAACATGCATAAATTGGTAGACTTAGGAGTACTTCAGGTAAGAGGTTTTAACCCCATACAATCCACAGGCATCCTCTATAACGGACTCCTAAACTTACCAGAATCTAGATGTACCCTAACTACTACCCTAATCGATCGGCTCCCTATTCTGTAAATACCCCTTGTCGGCCCCACAGTAGGTGGTATCACTTCCCTAAAGTGGCAACCCTTCGTGTTGAATGCACAACCATATCTACTGATGTCACAACGCCTTATTCTCCTGGGCAGGCGGAGCCATGCACGCACATGACCCCGTTGGAACGCACCGTCATGGCACTGTCCCCTCGTTTGGATCTCTTACAATCAGCCCAGTAAGTGTGCCCCACTCCGACCTAGGACAGAATACTCATTTGATACTGTTATATGGTTTACTGACTGAAATGGGTCCCCACACAAAATGATACAAGCTCTCCAACTTGTCTTGTATCCCCACTAGGATTTCCTCAGGTTATGTATGCCTATTGGTGTCTTTAATTACATAACCCCCCTCAAGTTAAGTTTATGGGCCAATATTTACATAATACACACCCGTTTAGGTTCACTTAACCCACCCACTATCCAAACAAGTTTACTTAACCCCTTTTCATGTTCATATTCATACAATCCCTATGGATTCAACTAGGTTAAGTATTCCAATTCATTACCATATTTTCATTTAGGGTTCAAGTTTGCTAGACCTCTCACATTAAGCCCGCCATTTGTGGATGCTGGACATTTCGGGAGGGTCCGGGCAGACTTATTCCACAAATTGGGCTTAACCTCGTATCTTAGCACGTCACGTATTTGTGCACTTAGACCGCTCACATTAGATTCAACACTTGCGATCGCTGGATGTCCGGTCAGTTCTGGGCAGACTTCCACCGCAAGTGCAACCTAACCTCATGTCATAAGTGCATTTACAGTTTCTTATTACTGTGATCCTAGGCATGTCATTATTATCCAGTTTTCACCTATGTCGTCATAAGTTATAGTTTTCATGCCTCTTTTTCCCTAATTATGTTCACAATGAATTATAGGTCCAAATTTATGTATATAAACATTATTCAAGTTATGCCAATTATAATGCCTCCCTCCCCGTTCCTTAACTAGCGCATTCGCATATAATTGGTAGCATGCCTAGGCTAGAAAATAGCCTGGCCATAAACAATAAAAGGGAAAGGTGATGGGAAGATGACAAAAAGTGATTATTCTAACATAATAGGAATAAGCATAAACTGGCATAGTGATAAGGTGGACATATGAGAATAGATTTAGTGAACTTGTGATAATTAAATAGTCCTATCATATTAAGGAAGTCATATAAAATCTAAATAACAATTTAGATGTTCAACAGTTTAGGTCCAATATGATAAGCATAAGGATTCAAATAATAAGCTAGATCTAAAAATCAAAATTAGATTTAACATAATAAAGGTTTCAGATCTACATCATAGTTATGTCCAAATGTCATATAGTCACAAGTTGCAATAGATTCGATATGATAAGGATTGAGATTCAAGTCATAGCCAATTCAGAATGTAATAGATTCATAATTTACAACAGATCTGGCATAATTCAGTCATAGAAATGGATCCAAACAATAGTTATATCATTTTACTTTTAATCATTTAATTCTAAAAGCAACGTGAAACTCACAGTGTTTGGATTAGAAAATAGAAGAAGAATAAATCTACACTTGAATCTCAAATATCTAATTGCAGAAGAAGAAAAGGGTCTGAATTAGTCCAGGCATTGATAGCATTTAGCCTCCATTGATTTCCAGTGAAGAAAACAAGAGAAATCAGCCTGTATATATAGCTGCCAGCCCCAGAAAACTGACTGCCACCTCAGCCCTAAGGTGTCGACCTACCCCTTGGGGGGTCGACCCTGGTGTCGACACCCCTTCAGGGGGG
The DNA here is from genome assembly GCA_030737875.1 of Allium sativum. NCBI lineage: Eukaryota > Viridiplantae > Streptophyta > Magnoliopsida > Asparagales > Amaryllidaceae > Allium > Allium sativum. The sequence goes on along the minus strand of CM060918.1, from coordinate 776,919,618 downwards.
TCGACCCTGGTGTCGACACCCCCCTTAGGGGGTCGACCCCCTAAAGAGGGAATTTTGGCACTCTCCGAATTTTTGTTTTTTGAACTGTTTCTGGATAAGTTTGGTCTGATATATATATATATATATATATATATATAATTTTTCTATGCATATACAAACTTTAAACCCTCATAACTTTTTCCTACGGTGTCCGTTTTACGCAAACCAAATGCCTATCTTAACCAGAATTTCGAGACGGGCGCAATGGTGCAGTCCATTTCCCTTAATTTTGAGTATTAAATCAATTATTCTTTAATTCACCCTCTTTAGTATTATTAAAATTATGAGGTGTTATAAAGTCCATACCTTATATTTTTAGCAGGATACATATGTCAAGGTATGTGTACACAACACACAAGATTCATACAAATACCCAGTATTTTAGGGTAAAGATCTAACAAGGTGGGCATTCTTGGTCACTTACGGCCCTATTAAAGGTGGATTCTTATGATATCTTATAACCCTGAGGCGGACCATAGCCTCTTAAGACCCCATCCTAATATGTCAATGTTCTTTAAGTCTATGCTCTCAATTGTAATATGAGAAGTAGTATTGCGAATGTTACTACTTAACTGATATTACGGTAGGACACCTATGTCGCTTAAGACTTCCCTTAGAAAGTTGGTTAGCATGCAATGGCCACATATCTTTTATATACCAAGTCTGTCCCTAGTTGAGCCCTTACAAGCTTTTAGAGGAAGTGGACATCCCCTATGAACTACCCTACTCCGTTACCGCTTATGCCTAACCACGTTTAGAGAAAGAGGACCCAAAGACTTACTTCAAATCTAATAAGGGTGGGTCTCATGACTTTGGTTCCCCTCCAAGGGGTAAACCTTTGGAGGGATTCTAGTCCTAACCACTTAAAACCCAAATTAGACAAAAAGAGAGTCAGCCACTTAAGACCTTCTCAAGGTGTAGTAAACTTACCTATGTTCATACGCAATAGACTTATATATATAGTTATATATATAAACACTAGACTTTTCACATTAAACTGTATATCTGTAAATGCTGGATATGCCAGTCGGTTCTGGGCAAACTTTTTCTACAAGTTGGTTTAACCTCGTGTCTAGTGTACTAAGTTTGAATGGTTCATGGCACCCAGAACTTTCACATTAGTTGGGCCTACTTGTGGTTGCTGCTGGTCGATTCCGGGCAGACTTATACCACAAATGTCAACTAACCTCATGTATGTGTCATTATTTATATATATAAAACCATTCTGTATGCACACACAAGAAATCAAATATATTTATGTATGGTGACATTTCAAATTCGAGTTCTATCCTAATCGCATTTATTACACTTATATAACGTTAATTACGTTGATTATGTTTATATAAGTATAATAATTATAACGCCTAAATAATGCAAAAATGTTCGTATGAGCGAGAAAATGTTCCAACGAGATGGCAATTGTCAATTTTTCTAAATCAATGTATACAAGTTAGTTTTTCCATTATTTTACCGATGCAACTTATGCATGATGACATAATAACAAGATAACAAATAGCAGTGGATGCAAAATATACATACATACAAATTTCAACTTGCATCCTAGGCTTATTGGAATGATTTCAATACTAGATCAAAAATAGAGTATTATATACACTTATACATACATGTTTATAATTTCCACTTTATCTAATCCACCCCGTTTTTGTGTTATGCACCTAAAAACATTTACATTTGATATATTTTAAGTATGAATATTTTTGGATTCAAAATAGAATCCAAACCTAATCAAATCATGAAATACCTAAATTTAAACCCATTTATGTTACAATCAAATGTTTAGTAAAGGTGAAGTACACAAAGTGGAAACAACAGTAACAACACCCCTTTTTCATCCTTAATCCAATATAAAAATCCACAAAACCCAAATATCATGACAATTCATACGCAATTATAAAATAGCGGATTTGGGCGTTTTGGTATTTATGTTATCGATGTCCTCTTAGGCATATCTATCAACATGATAATGCAATAAAATATGAATATGCCTAAGTAAACGATATTCCACTCACAGACCTAGGGAATAATAGATAGGATTTCTATAGTGGATCTATATCTATGCTTAATCTTTGCGGCAAACATGCTCCAATAATCCCCCTAATATGTGTGTGTGTGTGTGTGTATATGCAAGAAACATGTTTTATAATCTTATATATATATACACCAAATTCCAGAGTTCATTCAAAAAACCTCTATGAATTAGAATAGAGAGGAGATAAGAATAACGGTTGGAGGAATAGAAGAAATCCCTAACCTTTTTTCTCTGCAATTTAGCAATGGCAGAGAGGCGACATGGAGGCTAGGATAAGAGAATGGTTAGGGTTATAATGTGTGATAAAGGGGCTATATATAGTTGCTCGTGTCAGTGTAGGCCATTGGATTACTCAAATTTAATCCAGGCCTTTTATTTATATATATCCCTTAAGAAAACCCTAACCAAACATAGAATTATTGGGTTCCTTAGCCGCTAGGCGATCGACCTAAGCGGTCGACCGACAGTCGACACCCCTCTAAAGAGGGCGGTCGAACACCTGGTCACTGAGACGCCCAATAAACGTGCGTTTGCTAAGGTGTTAATTTAATTAATTCGTTCCTTTATTTCCTTTTATAAAATATCCGTTGTCCCCATGATCTTATCCTTAATTCAAATTTCAAATTCTCCCTCTTTATTTTGAATATATTTTGGATATATATATATATATTACACAAATAATTATATTTGTATAGATATATTCTGCCTTTTACTGGCCAAATTCATTTGTTCATAAATTCTTCATACATTGACCGTTTTCAGCATATTCTATGTGAAAACGATTAAGAATTTTGTCACGAATCCAAAGAAAAGAATTTTGTAGCCCAATATTTAAAGCTGCAAAAATCTCATTTTCAAGCCTTATTATTTAATTGCTTATTATTATTTATTATTAATGTTTATGTATTTTATGGGGTGTTACATCTCCCCCTCCCTTAAAATAGTTTTCGTCCCGAAATCTGTTTAAGGGGAGAAAAATTCAACTCGCTCGAAACATCCATGTTGTACAACCATGTTGTACATCCGTGTCATTTTAACTCATCCACAAGCATCCATGATCGCAGTAATTATGAACTGTGGACCTACTAAAGTGAGATTTATCCTAACATGTTGGTGTAATAAGTGATGCAATATGTATGCAAATAGCCTAGTTATGCATATATTTTTATATGAGTGTTCTTGTGCAATGGTGTTGCATCCATTTCCTAACATCCATTCTAGCAATCACGATGCATCCATAAACGTAAATTTGAGAAAAAAATACCTGAGAAAAGCTCTGGGTGAGTCTATCTAATCTTATCCTCGGTCTCCCATGTGCTTTCTGTAGGATCATTTCCCCATTGTGCTCGGACGAGGCGAACGGTTTTGTTATGGAGTCTCTTGATTTCGTGCTCTACAATCCTTACAGTGGCATGGGACAATCTGGACTCTAACTCGATCTTTTCTGTGTCCTCTATTTCATCATGCTCGAGTTTGATAGGAGAATCATAAATGCATTTCCTTATGTGAGATACATGAAAAGCATTATGGAACCCGATAGACACTCTGGGAGATCAACTCGATAAGCCAAAGATCCTATCTTCTCGATGCCACGAAAGGTCCAACAAATCAGGGAGCTAACTTCCTAGTCATCCAAAATCAAATATTCTTCTTGAGAGGGGATACTTTTACGAATATCAAGTCTGCAATATAAAACTCAAGTTCCCTCCTTCGCTTATCGGCATATGATTTATGACGGTCTTCTGCTGCCTTCATCCTCTACCTAAGCAATATTATCTTCTCCATGGAATCACGGACGAAGTCTGGTCTGAGTATAACCCTATCGGTAGTTTCCCACTAACAAGTTAATGATTTGCATGGCCTCCCGTAAATCACTTCAAAAGGAACCATACCAATCGTCTTGAAAACTATTATTATACGTGAACTCCACGAGTGGTAGGTGCTGCTCTCAAACTCCTCCAAAGTCGATGATGCAAGCTCTGAGAAAGTCTTCCAAGATTTGATTCACTCTTTCTGTTTGGTCATCGGTTTGTGGATGATAGGCTGTGCTTTGGTTAAGGGTCGCTCCCAATGCTTCTTGTAGGCTTCTCCAAAATTCACTTGTGAATAAAGGGTCTCTATCGCTCACAATACTTGATGGGATATCATGTAGTCTGGCTATCTCTTTAACATATAATTGGGCAAACAAAGTTGTCGTTCTTGTCTTGTTGACGGGTATGAAGTGGGCGCTTTCGGTTAAACGATCCACCACAACCCAAATGGCCTCATTGCCCTTTTGGCTTCTAGGAAGTTCGTCTACAAAATCCATGGAAATACGTTCCCACTTCCACATGGGAATCTTTAAAGGTAGCAACAATCCTCCAGGCTTCTCATGCTCCACTTTGACTGTTTTGCAAGTTAAACATTTGGCCACGAACTTGGCTACATCCCTCTTCATTCGTTCCTAATGGAGACTCCTCTTCATATCTTTGTACATTATATCCCCACCGGGAAGTATGGTCATCTTTGACCTATTGCACTCTAAAATTTCTTTCCTCAACCCTTCATCTTTGGGAACATGAAGCCGTCTATTCCAAAATAAACTCCCATCATCGCCAATCGAATATCTAACCGAATAGGGAAAATTCTCCTTTTTCCCACTTTTTCCTTTATGCTTCTTAACTCCTCGTCAAGGTCTTGTGCGCTTTGGATCCTTTCTCTTAAGGTAGGTCTAATTATCATAGCCCCAAGAAAACCATTAGAAGTGGTTAGTGAGGGTGTTGGAGAATGGATTTTGGATGACAACAAGCTTATTTCAATTATCATTGATTATAAAATATATATTAACATCTTTATCTAGAATATATATATATACAAGATTTGTATACAGGATTTAAATACTGAAAAATGTACAGTTTTAGAGTTCCAAGATATTTAAAATTCAAGAGAGATTCAAGACTCATGAGTTATCAAGTTTTCAAGAGTTCAAGACAAATATAGTAATAGAGTCTGGTTTATATGTAAGACTCTGAATAGCACTCCAAGTTCAAATTCAAATTCTGTTTTTCTAATTTTGTTTTTCAAATTTTAAATTCTACTATTAAAAATTGAAATTCTAATTTATAATTATTTGTCTATCTAACTTATGATTTCAAATATAACTTTTAAGTTTAATATATAAGTTTATATAGTTAGTTTTATAGCTTTATAGTTTTATAGTTATATAGTTCTAAACTTTATAAATTTATAAACATGTTTATATAATATATTACTATGATTTCATATGGTTTTATACTTTAGAATACTCATTTATATCACTAAGTTTTAATTCAAGAATTTCCTGAATACTATATATATTTAAACACTTGAAAAAGTTATGAATTCAACTGTTTAACATGCCTATGTCGACATACATAGGAGGGTATGTCGATATACAACTGTCAGAAATTTAATTTTCAAAGAAAGTGTCGTTTCACTATTTGTAATGTTTCATAAGCGTTGCAACCTTTCAAGTCTTATAAATAGGTGTTGATTTCAATTTTTTTGATACATCTTCTTCTCCATCTTCACCCCTCTTCATCCCACCCTTAGTATTTCATATTTTATTGATTTCTGCACTTCTACTTTGCCGATTTCTACTCAAATTGCATAAAACTTCTTCTTTTCTCACTCTCTATCCATTACTCTCTGAATTTATGTGATACTGAAGAGTTATAGGGCTATTTTGATCATTTGGGAAGTGTTTGGAGGAAGGGTGTGTTCCTTGTAGCCCTGAAATCAAGGAAAGAGAGTGGTGTTAACCTTATAGTCATAAAATCAAGGTTGTTTGGAGCGGTGTTAACCTTGTAACCGTGAAATCAAGGGGATTGTACTTGGATATTGATAATAATAAAACTCTGCGCAATCCAGCGTTCCGTAGGACTGGACGTATGAGTAATCTGAACCAGTATAAAATCTGGTGTGTTCTTTCCTTTTCTGCATTTTATATTTATTTGTTTCTGTGTTTGTGTTTGATTCTGTGTTTGTGATCATCTTTGTTGTGTGTGATTCATAAAGTAATCATTTAAGTTTAAGATTTTTGTAAATTCTTTAAAAAAACTATTCACCTCCCCTCTAGTGTTGCTTTTGCATTTAGATATGCATTCTGCGTTCCCTAATAGAGGGTTGCAAATTAAAATTAGAGAAACTCTAATTGTTTCCATTTTGTCATTGCATTCACTATCGCATGTTTTCTACTCAAAGCATCCACCACAACATTCCCCTTGCCCGGGGTATACTAAATCATAAAGTCAAATGAGGCAATATTCAACCCCCTCTAGTGTTAGTCTTGCCTTAAGATCCTCATTCCGCATTTTCTAACAATTGGTATTAGAGCATAGGTTTTAAAAAAGTTCATAATCTGATTTTTGGAAATATTAAATGGCAAATTTTGAAATGATTTGTTAACTCTAGTATCAATTCATGCATTGCATCGATGTTTGAAGAGTTTGCATTCAATTATGTTGAAAATTCAAGTGATCTACTGAAGTGTTATCTAATACAGGAAAAGATGTGTTATATGGATATTGGGAATTCAAAATTTGAAAAGATGGGTGATGTGGCTGTTGAAAATTCAAATTCCAAAATGGTGTGTTATGGCTGTTGAGAACTCATGTTCTGGTGAGCAAATGGTGGAAATCAAAGAAGGATAAACGGATATTGGAGAGTGGTTGTTCGAGACATATGACATGAAATTTGGAACTACTAAACAATCTAGTATATGAAGATGGTGGAATCATCAACTTCAAACAGAAATCTAAAGGATATATTGTTGGTAATGGAAATGTCAGTAATCTGAAACCCCTACTATTTCTGATGTTTTATTAGTTAGGAATCTAAAACATAACTTACTAAGTATAAGTCAATTTTGCGATAAAGGCTATAAAATAAATTTTGAAAAAGATAAATGCTTATAGAAGATAGGAATTCAAAAATAATATTCGAAGGAGATAGAAAGAAAAATATCTATATATTAAGTATGAAAATATCCAACGATAATCTATGTCTTATAGCCAATACAAGTGACCCTTCGATCTGGCATAAGAGATTCGATCATATAAATTTCAAACACGTCTCTAGGATTTCTAAATTAGATTCAATTTAAGGATTACCCAAAATGAAATTTAAAGTTAATAATTTATGAGACGCTTGTCAGTTCGGAAAATTAAAAAGGAGTTCATTTAAATCAAAAGAGGAAATTACAACCTCGAAACCATTAGAGTTAAATCACATGGATATATTTGGCCCATCCCAAACCCAATCAATAAATCACAATAGATATGTTTACGCAATAGTCGACAATTTTTCTAGATTTGCCTGGACATTATTTCTTAAAAATAAAGTGATGCTTTTGATCAATTTAAAACTTTTTCTAAAAGAATTCAAAATTTATTATCTTTAAGAATTTAAATAATACGTAGTGACCACGGTGGAGAATTCAAAAATGAAATTTTGAAAAAAAATTGTAATAAAAAGGGAATAACCCATAATTTTTCTTTCTCTTGAACTCCTCAACAGAACGGAGTAGTTGAACATTAAAATAGATCGATACAAGAGTGTGCGAGAACTTTGTTATCTGATATTAATTTACCAAGAAATTTTTAGGCTGAGGCAGTTGCAACAGCTTGTTATATTTTAAATAGAATTTCAATCAGACCCTTAACTCATAGAACACCATATGAACTATTTTATAATAAGAAACAAAAAGTATCATATTTTAAAATATTTGGAAGTAAATGTTTTATTCTGAATACTAAAAATAATTTAGATAAATTCGATTCGAAATCCGATTAAGGAATATTTATTGGATATTCAGAGAGAAGTAAAGCATATAGAGTTTTTAATTCAAGAACTAACACAATAAAAGAAACCTTAAAAGTATCCTTTGATGAAATCTTAAAAATATAACACAACATAATGAAGATGAATGTGAAAATGAGATTAATGAAACAAATAATGAAGATAGTCAACCAAATAAAAGGATTAGATTACTAAGAGACCACCCTATAGAAAATATCTTAGGAGATATTGAATCTGTTGTTAGGACTCAAAACTAATTAAATAATATATGTAATTTAGCATTTATTTCTACTATCGAACCTAAGAATCCAAAGGAAGCATAAACTAACGATTCATGGATTCTTGCTATGCAAGGGGAATTGAATCAGTTTACCAGGAATGATGTATGGGAACTTGTTCGTAGACAAGAGGAAAAAACTATAATTGGAACAAATTGGGTTTATAAAAATAAAATGAATGAACGCGGTGAGGTCATAAGAAATAAGACAAGACTAGTAGCACAAGGTTATAATCAAGAAGAAGGAATAGATTACGATGAAACGTTTTCCCCCATAGCAAGACTAGAAGAAATTAGGATACTACTAGCCTTTGAAAATCATAATAATTTCAAATTATATCAAATGGATGTTAAAAGTGCTTTTCTAAATGGATATGTTAAAGAAATGTATATGTAGAGCAACCTCCTCTTTTTTAAGACGAAAAATTACCAAATCATGTATATAAATTAAAGAAAGCATTACATGGATTAAAACATGCCCCTAGAGCTTGGTATGATAGATTAAGAAATTACTTATTCCAATCTAACTTTGAAATAGAAAAAATAGATAATACGCTTTTTATTAAAAGAAGTAATAAAAATATACAGCTAGTACAAATATATGTTGACGATATAATCTTCGGATCGACGAATAATAAAATGAATAAAGATTTTTCAGATATTATTACTCAAGAATTTGAGATTAGTCATATGGGAGGACTAACATGCTTCTTAGGCTTACAAATTCGTCAACTAAAGAATGGAATATTTATCAATCAAGAAAAATATGCAAGAGATTTAATTAATATATATAATTAGGATACATTCTGGGAAAATGAAACTTCCATTGAAGAGAAGAAAATGAAACGCTTTCATAAAAATTCTCGTATAATCGAGAATGAAGTTTTCATTCTGTACATGCCAGATCATAAATTAGTAACTGCATCCAATCTCCGATTTAGCAACAACTAATGGGAGACCAACACCAGTAGCAACTAATATAGCCTTAAGTAAAGATGATACATCAAAAGAAGTTGATCATAAAATATATGGAGGAATAATAAGATCACTATTATACATAACCGCTAGTAGACCAGATATAATGCATAGTGTATGTCGATGTGCAAGATATCAATCGCAACCTAAGAAAACACATTTAAAAGCCGTAAAACGTATTCTAAGATATGTAAAACATACATTAAATTTTGGATTATTTTATCCTAATGATGATTCGTTTGATTTAATTTCCTATTGTGACGCTGATTATGCAGGATGTAAATCCAATCGTAAAAGCACTAGTGGAACATGTCATTTCTTAGGACATTCACTAGTTTCGTGGTTTAGTAGAAAGTAAAATACAGTATCCTTGTCAACAAATGAAGCAGGATATATCTTTGTTGCTTTGGTTCATTCACAAGTAATATATATGCAACAAACTCTAAAAGATTTTGGATTAAATATAAATAATCACCTATATACTGCGATAATACAAGCGCTATAAACATATCTAAAAATCCAACTCATCACTCAAGAACTTTGACAACCCGAATCCTGACAGACCGAATTTTTTTCAAAAATCCCAATCCATCGAAACCCGAGTTGGTTTGCTCTGGTATCCTGCAGAAAAGACAGAGACATGAAACATGTCAGTGTTCGGAAAACATCTCACAGCGGAAGGAAGAAAATATAATGTAATTAAAACATAGCTTTACCTTAACAATAATACTGCTAAACCAGTATCAAAAGTTATACAGTCTCTATCATGAACCTGACCTGTGAATGTTGTGAGGAGGGGGGGTCAGAACATAAGTCCTGTGTGACTGGATTTAAATTATACTTCTGGATAATCCTACATATACCGTTCAATTACATTTTCTAATTTATTGGGTTATCTGTGTTATTAGCATTCAAGGCTTACACACGTCGCACCCATTTACTCCCTAGTAGATTAACCTAATACAGTGTATATGTAGCTACCCCCAGCTAAAGTACACCCCATGGTACCCCACTCACACGATCTCCACCGTATCATCGCAAGAATGTAGCAGTCCCTAATCCTACGCCCGAATGTCGTACGGATTTCTGTATATATGTCATTGTTACGTCTGCAAAGAACCACTACTTCTATATTACATAAGCGTTCGAACTGCCATCTTTGAACCATTCGATCGAATTAGGTTCCATCCTCGAATAATGCCCTCTAGTCTTATGATACACCACCCAGAGCGACATGACTATACCTAGACTTTCCCACGTACATATCGTCAATCGTTCTCGATGTCTATTGCACATGTTCTCTATATGTGCGCCCGAGTCCCGTTGTAGTAACCTGTAACTTCCCCGGTAAGGAAAGAGCGGATACTTTGAGGACAAGACACATCGGAACGCAAACAAAAGAACATTTCATAATTAATTACAACAATTCCATCAGATTACAAGAATATACAAAGTATAAATCAATATTACACATTCACTAAATATCAGAGATTACAATACATTACTGCAGCGGAAAAATAATAGAATACACAACTGAAAGAGATATACAGATACAGAGTTTTCCGGATATCATTCCAGCTGTAAACCAGATTCCTGTGAATATAAATCTGCAAAACCAAAACTACTTGCTGCCCGTGTCGAAAATAAGGGCACCCAGAGTTTAGGTTAAAACAATAAACTCCTAGTCAGTCATGTGACTGGTGTGAGAACTAAAACAGTTATTAATCTTTATTTTAAAGTAAGGTAAATCAAGGGACCATGCCGCATAACACGGAACGAGTTTCCTCCCAAGAATACCAGTGCATAAAAACAATAGCGCAATGCTAAATAAAGAACAATGAAGCTATTATAAGACCCCGGTCCCGTCACACAATGCAACACAAGCCGGAGGATAGGGTTTTACCTTATAATAGCCAAAGAATGCTTGATACGCTAAATTTCATCTTTTATTATTACTATAAGTGAAGAAAACAACTTCAAATATAAATGTATCAATCATAGGCGGCATGGGTACCATATATCATGTTGCCATACTAGTTCTACAATTAAAACCGCAAAATCACGTATTTGGAAATTGGATTTCCATCTATGAACCGAGGCCAGGGATCGTCCTCTACCGATTCGAGACTGTCTAGCCCGAGCCTCAGGACCCAGACTCAGGTGGGCCCTTGAATCGTCAGGGCCGGTCCACTGATGTGGATTAAAATGCCTGGACACTACGTTTCCCCGCACTTTGGGGTGTAAATGAGCCAACGAATGACTCCATCGGCTTCACATAGTCACCGACATATCCGAGGCGCCTCGCAACAGCAACAACCACACAGATGAAAATAATATAAATGTCAGGGCTGGTAGGTTACTGACACCACCCTAGCTAGAAGGAAACGCATGCCCTCCCTGAAGCCCTCTCCCATTTCTGGTTCACAACCGGGGTGTGAGGCTCACGAATTAACGCTACACAAAGCTATGCCACACAGGCTGTGCTTTGATCATCAACCATAAGACTTTGATTTTCAACAGAACCCTTGATCATTTGCATCTTAGCATGCCACACAGGCAAACCACTCCATGCAACCGATATCCATCAATCACAGGGAATGATATCCAATGTCTGACACAGTCCATACAAGTCCGTTCTGGGTCTGAACGAAACCCGAGGCACCTTATACCTCGCACATCCAACGATCTCCAAATACGTCTGGACGATCACCAACTGATTCCCTCCTCTTGGGTGTACAGCCCAATCAAGATCATCAGTAATTATCCAAAAGATGTGAAGACCTCCGGTCTTCAACCACCGTCTTCACCTTCGACTTATCGTCGTATCAGTTATTCAGAATGGGATAAACCCGGTCTTTCCGAATAACTCGCGAATTTTATAAACAAGTGTTACACAAACACAACATACGCCTCATTCCAATTCATCAGTCACTAACCGTAAATTAGTAAGAGAACAATTCCCTAAATATTAACCCCAAAGGCCGAAACCAACATCAGATCAATACCCAGGAAACCATTCATCTTAACTAATCTTCATATAGTTGCTAAATTTCACATTCTTAGGGAAAGGTTCCCATTAATTTTATCAAAGATAAGTTATTTAAATTTATTCTTTAATCTTCTTTTGAAAATCAATTCAAATCAAATTATGGTTTATCCAAACTAGTCGGGATTAATGAACCTTACCGAAGTAATCAATTGTTAAATTTCCCAACCCCAACTTATTCATCCCATGAAGTAAAACTGGTAATATTTCATATCTAACACCACGGGGTTATCGGTAAATTCAATTACCATTTCACGTTCAAATCTAATTAAAGATTTAACTATCGTCTGGAGTAAAACTGGTGGTACTCCATTCTCGATCATTTCTTGAATTTGATAATTTTAGTTATCAAATTCACTTTTCAATCTAATAAAAGATTCATTAAAACTCTAATTCAGTTTTAATTTCCAAAAATCATTACTTAATGATTATTCAAATCCAGGAAATAAATCCTATCTTTAACTGGGTTAAAGAACAAATGTCATTTAAAACACGGTTCACTATAAACCCAAAATCACATTCTATTACATCAGCCTTTAACCGTAAATTAGCAAGTGAACAATTCCCTAGGTAATAACCTCGAAGGCCGAAACCAACATCAAATCAATACCCAGGAAACCATTCAACTTAACTAATCTTCAGTTAGTTTCTGATTTTCTTAACTCCATTGGGTCTAAGAACAGTATTATTAAATATACCGTTCACGACAACCCAAATCCCATTTGATATTAAATACAAGGCTCTGAATAGAAAATATATCGGCTTATATTCAATATCAAATTCTATGACAAACAAGTATCGTATTGGAAACAACGATATAAATATCTTTCAAATTTCCATAACAATATCTGTATAATCTCGAAATATGCCAAAGACAATTTCAATTCAAATCTATTCCAATTCCATTACTGGAAATTCTGGTTACTTTTAAAACCTTTTCAAATCCAATTTATTTATTTAAAAATAAATAAATTATTATTCTAGTTCAAAACTAGTTCATTTTGATAAAAATCTATTTTTATCTTTTCAAATATGGAAATTTTCATTCCAATTCTTCACAAATCATTTCTTATGATTTTACACAAATTATTACTATTTTTAATAATTTTATCAAGGCCCGTACAGTCGATTTCCATCAACGGCCATCGAACTGCACTTACTGCGACCTTTTCCAAATTTAATTTGGACATATTTCCAAATCCAACCGTTAGATTTCTAATTTCTAATATTCGTTAGAAAGCTCTTTTCGATACGAACCCAACGGTTTCGGTTTTAGGAGAATCCGACTGTAGGATCTCCCGCGTCGTCAATTCAAAGTCAATGGTCGAAATTCGTGAACTGCCGCAGCGTGGCGCGTTCTATTCAGGCCATTATATTATATATATAATATATATTTCGTCGATTTCAATTTAAAACGTATTTTATAAATCGTTTTAAATTCAATTCAAATCGATTTCAATTCTATTTCAATTTAATTCGAATTTCAATTCTATTTAATTTACTTCGAATTTCAACTCTATTCAATTTAATTCGAATTTCAATTTAATTCGAATTTCAACTCTATTCAATTTAATTCGAATTTCAATTCTATTCAATTTAATTCGAATTTCAACTCTATTCAATTTAATTCGAATTTCAATTTCAAAATATTCGATTCTCAAATCACTTTTCGATATTCATCATAAAACGAATAAAATCGATATATATATCGTTCACGTCAAAATGGCGTCAATCTAATCAACCGGCTTTATGTATATTTAAATATATTCATGTCCATCCCAAATAGGACATCAAAATCACATTTTGATTCTTTTCTGAATATTGTTTGAAAATATTTGTCATTTTAAAATAATCGTTATTTTAAAATATTTATTCTTTTTGAACTGGAATTAGACACAGTCAATTACCATATAATGTGATTATATGGATTTTCACACAACAAATGCGTATAACAACAATGAAAACAGCAATCCATCATCCAGAGTGCATACTACAATGTATAAGCATCAAATATAAATATTTAACGCTTATAACAGCCCGTCCATCAATTTATCGACATACAACTAACTATTGGTATTAGTGTATGTCATATATCATCCCAATACCCGTGTGGGGTTTCAATCAATCAAACACATGTTTTATTTGTGCAGCTGGGCGACGTGTAAAATATATCGTCCCAATCTATATCAGTCAAATGTGTGTATATAAACAAAATCGTTCGATTTGTTTATAAATCTTTATTTTATATACACGTTAAAAATTATATTTTTAACTATAAAATATTTATTCCATCACACGATCAATTTTCACAACACGACAATTAAACAAACAAGTCATCCATGGTCTGTGGACGACGGGTGTCGGGTGCTGCTAAGCACCGTCTGCATCCTAGTATATATTTCAACTATAAAATAAATTAAAAGTGAGGAGTTCTCACCTTTGGGTTCCACTCCGCCATTCTTTATTTCTGAACGGTTCAGATTCGCTCGACATTCCAACTCAACCATTTCACGCTGTTCACAATAAAAATCACATTTTTATTCTTGTAATGTTCATACAAAAATCACATTTTTATTCTTCTCCTTATATAAAAATCATATTTTTATTCTTTACATCATATAAAAATTATATTTTTATTCTTTACATCATATAAAAATTATATTTTTACCACAATATTTTCTATATAAAACTCAGATTTTTACTACTTTGTATTCTATATAAAAATCTTACCTTTTTAATTTATACCCACATTTATAAAGATCATATTCTTACAACTCTATATATACAAAAAAATTATATTTTTCTTCGCTACTTCCTACATTAAAATTCTGATCTTTTCTACGTAATTAACTTTATAAAAATCCAATCTTTCTTTATATAAAAATTCAAAACTTTGTTCATATCAAAAACTGATTTTTATCACTTTTAATAATAATTACTATAAATAGATTAAAATAAATAAATAAATAAAACATAATTAAAAACTTACAGTAGGTTTCGAAGTGGGGGAGGGCGCTGACGGGCTCGGTGTCGGAGGGTGGTGGCAGAGGCGGCCCATGGTGGTTCAGTGGGTAGGCGGTTGCATCTCCGTTCGATTTGGAGGGGTTGGGCAAGGGTTCGATGGATTAGAGAAGAGAGAGAGGAGAGAGAGTAGGGAAGGGCGGCGCTAGGTAGGGGCGATCGTCGAAGAAAGGGTTGCTGACCTGGTGGCGCTGTGGACGGAAGGGCGACGTGGATTTGGGAAAGGGGGATCAGGAGTTATGATGAGGAAATGAAAAGAAGGGGGGTTTAGAGAAAAAAAAGGGTTACTTTATATATATATATATATATATATATTATTTTCATTATTTTATTCTCATTAAAGTTGACTTTCAATGCGAACCCCGATTCAAGCCTAACGACTGTCGTCCCTAATGTATTACCCCTATTCTGAACACAATGGGATATGTATCATAAGTTGATTCGATTATTTCGGTCAGTTTTCGTCAAATTTAAAATATAAATCACTATATTTGATTTTAAATGCACATTTCAATTTACCGGGGCACATACTAGCTCTAAAAATTCCCGAAAAATTATTTCTAGCCTCGTATAGACGATACGGTCCTAACAAAACTAATTTCGTCAAATTTGAAGACCGTTTGAAAAATGGTCATTTTCCAGTCGATTAAAATCAACTAAAACTGGTCAAACGCGTTTTACTTCGCCACGCTCACATATTGATTCAGAAAATTACGAATTTTGAAACCTAGCAATAACTTGACATCACGGATCCAACAAAAGTGGTTTCGTCAAAAACCGTGGTCGTTTGCAAAATTTCCATTTTTAAGGGCCAGAATTCCATAGCGACTATTCTGAATTTTCAAGTGGGCATAACTTTTAATCCCCGCTATGAAATTTCAATTTTTCGGATTCATTGGAAAGATATTCTCAAATAGATTCTAATGTTTTTGGTTTCGCCAAAATCCGGTTTATTTTGAATCCGGTACATTTATTTGAACTTTGAAATCGAATTTTCGAACTACCGCGCCATTTTCAATTCCTTTTATAATTATAAATAATTATTTATATTCTAACGACGATCTATATAACTATATACGTTCAAATTCTATTCAAAATAAATTTCTCGTCGTTATTATTTAAAATAATTCATTTTAAATAATCAAAATTCACTAAAATTGCCAAAATAAAAATTTTAAATTGGCTCAGAATTCCGGGTTATTACAATCTCCCCCTCTTAAAACTTTTCGTCCCCGAAAAGGAACGAAGCTGAAAGTTGTTTAACTAATCAACTCAACTTTCATTGTTTTCATTACGGCTTAAATTCTTCAACTTTTCAGTTTCTAAGAATTTTTCAAAAATTTGGCTAACACCCTAAATTTTCAAAAAATTTCGCCATAATCTCCCCTGCACCGGGGACTTCGGGATATTTCATATAGCCTCCCATGGCCTTCTTCAATCCGAAAGAAAAAGAAAAAGCCAAGCGGCTAGCCAATCGGCTCATAAAATCATCCAAAACCCAAGAAATACAATAAACATGTACCTATTTTTCGGGCAAACAATTTTATTCCTCTTCTCTAGCCTCCTTGCTATGACTTGTTCAACGTGAGTACATGTATATGCATGCAAATGCGACTAATTTTCAATACAACTCACTATTTGGTTCAATTTGGCTAAAGGTGCAACATTCAATTAATCAAAATAGTAATCAAACCACATAACCATCAATCAATTAGTTGATTATCATTTCAAATTCATAACTTTGATACATAGTCAAAAAAACACAATTCTGGTGCCAAATCACAACAATAGACCCTATCTAATTTTGGTTCTCACACCAGTCTAACAGAAATATATAGGCATCCCACTTTCGTCACTCGAAAATAAATACTGGTAATGGTATACCTCATCATCAGGACCATGTCCGGGCGACTAGAGTGTGATTCTATATCTACCCAGTATATTAAAACTTCAAATACACGCGGGTCAGACGTATACGCAAAATCTTTATATACTGGATTGTCCAAATCAATATAAATAAATAATCAAATACGTATAATTGATTTAAATTTTCAAAACAAAACTTGTTTTCAATTTTAAAAATATACTCTTCACACTCGTTCTAGGATACTACTGATCCCATCTTTAACGAGTCATTCCCATTGGATATTACTAATCCAATCTCAGATGAATTCTTTCGTATGGTTCTAATGTATCTTGTTCTCGAGCTCTGTAAACCAAAGCTCTGATACCAACTGTAGTAACCCGTAACTTCCCCGGTAAGGAAAGAGCGGATACTTTGAGGACAAGACACATCGGAACGCAAATAGAAGAACATTTTATTGTTAATTACAAAAATTCCATCAGATTACAAGAATATACAGAGTATAAATCAATATTACACATTCACTAAATATCAGAGATTACAATACATTACTGCAGCGGAAAAATAATATAATACACAACTGAAAGAGATATACAGATTCAGAGCTTTCCGGATATCATTCCAGCTGTAAACCAGGTTCCTGTGAATATAAATCTGCAAAACCAAAACTACTAGCTACCCGTGTCGAAAATAAGGCACCCAGAGTTTAGGTTAAAACAATAAACTCCTGGTCAGTCATGTGACTGGTGTGAGAACTAAAACAGTTATTAATCTTTATTTTAAAGTCAGGTAAATCAATGGGCCACGCCACATAACACAGAACGAGTTTCCTCCCAAGAATACCAGTGCATAAAAACAACAGCGCAATGCTAAATAAAGAACAATGAAGCTATTATAAGACCTAGGTCCCATCACACAATGCAACACAAGCCGGAGGATAGGGTTTTACCTTATAATAGCCAAAGAATGCTTGATACGCTAAATTTCATCTTTTATTATTACTATAAGTGAAGAAAACAACTTCAAATATAAATGTATCAATCATAGGCGGCATGGGTACCATATATCATGTCGCCATACTAGTTCTACAATTAAAATCGCAAAATCACGTATTTGGAAATTGGATTTCCATCTGTGAACCGAGGCCAAGGATCGTCCTCTACCGATTCGAGACTGTCTAGCCCAAGCCTCAGGACCCAGACTCAGGTAGGCCCTTGGATCGTCAGGGCCGGTCCACCGATGTGGATTAAAATGCCTGAACACTGTGTTTCCCCGCCCTTTGGGGCATAAATGAGCCAACGAATGACTCCATCGGCTTTACATAGTCACTGATATATCTGAGGCGCCTCGCAATAGTAACAACCACACAGGTGAAAATAATATAAATGTCAGGGCTGGTAGGTCATTGACACCACCCTAGCTAGAAGGAAACGCATGCCCTCCCTGAAGCCATCTCCCGTTTCTGGTTCACAACCGGGGTGTGAGTCTCGCGAATTAACGCTACACAAAGCTATGCCACACAGGCTGTGCTTTGATCATCAACCATAATACTTTGCTTTTCAACAGAAGCCTTGATCATTTGCATCTTAGCATGCCACATAGGCAAACCACTCCATGCAACCGATATCCATCAATCACACAGAATGATATCCAATGTCAAACACACGGTCCATACAAGTCCGTTCTGGTTCTGGACGAAACCGGAGGCACCTTGTACCTCGCACATCCATCGATCTCCAAATACGTCTGGACGATCACCAACTGATTCCCTCCTCTTAGGTGTACAGCCCAATCAAGATCATCAGTAATTATCCAAACGATGTGAAAACCTCCGGTCTTGAACCACCGTCTTCACCTTTGACTTTTCGTTGTATCAATTATTCAGATGGGATAAACCCGGTCTTTCCAAATAACTCGCGTATTTTATAAACAAGTGTTACACAAACACAACATACGCCTCATTCCAATTCATCAGTCACTAACTGTAAATTAGTAAGAGAACAATTCCCCAAATATTAACCCTGAAGGTCGAAACCAACATCAGATGAATACCCAGGAAACCATTCATCTTAACTAATCTTCAGTTAGTTGCTAAATTTCACATTCTTAGGGAAAGGTTCCCATTAATTTTATCAAAGATAAATTATTTAAATTTATACTTTAATCTTCTTTTGAATACCAATTCAAACAAAATTATGGTTTATCCAAACTAGTCGGGATTAACGAACCTTACTGAAGTAATCAATTGTTAAATTTCCCAACCCCAACCTATTCATCCCATGAAGTAAAACTGGTAATACATCATATCTAACACCACGGGGTTATCGGTGAATTCAATTACCATTTCACGTTCAAATCTAATTAAAAATTTAACTATCGTCTGGAGTAAAACTGGTGGTACTCCATTCTCGATCATTTCTTGAATTTGATAATTTTAATTATCAAATTCACTTTTCAATCTAATTAAAGATTCATTAAAACTCTAATTCAATTTTAATTTCCAAAAATCATTACTTAATGATTATTTAAATCCAGGAAATAAATCCTATCTTTAACTGGGTTAAAGAACCAATGTCATTTAAAACACGGTTCACTATAAACCCAAAATCACATTCTATTCCATCAGCCTTTAACCGTAAATTAGCAAGTGAACAATTCCCAAAGTAATAACCCCGAAGGCCGAAACCAACATCAGATCAATACCCAGGAAACCATTCAACTTAACTAATCTTCAGTTAGTTTCTGATTTTCTTAACTCCGTTGGGTCTAAGAATAGTATTATTAAAGATACCATTCACCACAACCCAAATCCCATTTGATATTAAATACAAGGCTTTGAATAGAAAATATATCGGCTTATATTCAATATCAAATTCTATGACAAACAAATATCGTATTGGAAATAATGATAAAAATATCTTTCAAATTTCCATAACAATATCTGTATAATCTCGAAATATTCCAAAAAAAAATTCGATTCAAATCCATTCCAATTCGATTACTGGAAATTCTGGTTACTTTTAAAACCCTTTCAAATCCAATTTATTTATTTAAAAATAAATAAATTATTATTCTAGTTCAAAATTAGTTCATTTTGATAAAAATCTATTTTTATCTTTTCAAATATGGAAATTTTCATTCCAATTCTTCACAAATCATTTCTTATGATTTTACACAAATTATTACTATTTTTAATAATTTTATCAAGGCACGTACAGTCGATTTCCATCAACGGCCATCGAACTGCACTTACAACGACCTTTTCCAAATTTGATTTGGACATAATTCCAAATCCAACTGTTAGATTTCTAATTTCTAATATTTGTTAGAAAGCTCTTTTCGATACAAACCCAACGGTTCCGGTTTTAGGAGAATCCGATGGTCGGATCACCCGCAACGTCAATTTGAAGTCAATGGTCGAAATTCGCGAACTGCCGCAGCACGGCGTGTTCTATTGAGGCCATTATATTATATATATAATATATATAATATATATTTCATTGATTTCAATTTAAAACGTATTTTATAAATCGTTTTAAATTCATTTCAAATCAATTTCAATTCTATTTCAATTTAATTCGAATTTTAATTCTATTCAATTTAATTCGAATTTCAACTCTATTCAATTTAATTTGAATTTCAATTCTATTAAATTTAATTCGAATTTCATCTCTATTCAATTTAATTCGAATTTCAATTTCAAAATATTCGATTCTCAAATCACTTTTCGGTATTCATTATAAAATCGATATAAATATCGTTCACGTCAAAATGGCGTCAATCTAATCAACCGGCTTTATATATATTTAAATATATTCATGTCCACCCCAAATCGGACATCAAAATCACATTTTGATTCTTTTCTGAATATTGTTTGAAAATATTCGTCATTTTAAAATAATCGTTATTTTAAAATATTTATTCTTTCTGAACTGGAATCAGACACAGTCAATTGCCATATAATGTGATTATATGGATTTTCACACAACAAATGTGTATAACAACAATGAAAATAGCAATCCATCATCCAGAGTGCATTCTACAGTGTATAAGCATCAAATATAAATATTTAACGCTTATAACAGCCTGTCCATCAATTGATCGACATACAACTAACTATTCGGATTAGTGTATGTCATATATCATCCCAATACCCGTGTGGGGTTTCGATCAATCAAACACAGGTTTTATTTGTGCAGTTGGGCGACGTGTAGAATTTATCGTCCCAATCTATATCAGTCAAATGTGTGTATATAAAAAAATCATTCGATTTGTTTATAAATCTTAATTTTATATACACGTTAAAAATTATATTTTTAACTATAAAATATTTATTCCATCACACAATCAATTTTCACAACACGACAATTAAACAAACAAGTCATCCATGGTCTGTGGACGACGGGTGTAGGGTGCTACTAAGCACCGTCTGCATCTTAGTATATATTTCAACAAGAAAATAAATTAAAAGTGAGGAGTTCTCACCTTTGGGTTCCACTCCGCCATTCTTTATTTCTGAACGATTCAGATTCGCTCGACATTCCAACTCAACCATTTCACGCTGTTCACAATAAAAATCACATTTTTATTCTTGTAATGTTCATACAAAAATCACATTTTTATTCTTCTCCTTATATAAAAATCATATTTTTATTCTTTACATCATATAAAAATTATATTTTTACCACAATATTTTCTATATAAAACTCAGATTTTTACTACATTGTTTTCTATATAAAAATCTTACCTTTTTAATTTATACCTACATTTATAAAGATCATATTCTTACAACTCTATATATACAAAAAAAATATTTTTCTTCGCTACTTCCTACATTAAAATTCCGATTTTTCTACGTAATTAAATTTATAAAAATACAATCTTTGTTTATATAAAAATTCAAAACTTTGTTCACATCAAAAACAGATTTTTATCACTTTTAATAATAATTACTATAAATAGATTAAAATAAATAAATAAATAAAACATAATTAAAAACTTATAGTAGGTTTTGGAGTGGGGGAGGGTGCTGACGGGCTCGGTGTCGGAGGGTGGTGGCAGAGGCGGCCCACGGTGTTTCAGTGGGTGGGCGGTTTCATCTCCGTTCGATTTGGAGGGGTTGGGCTAGGGTTCGACGGATTAGAGAAGAGAGTAGGGAAGGGCAGCGCTGGGCATGGGCGATCGTCGGAGAAAGGGTGGCCGACCTGGTGGCGCGGTGGACGGAAGGGCGACGTGGATTTGGGAAATGGGGATCGGGAGTTATGATGAGGAAATGAAAAGAAGGGGGGGGGGGTTTAGAGAAAAAAAGGGTTACTATATATATATATTATTTTTATTATTTAATTCTCATTAAAGTTGACTTTCATTGCGAACCCCGATTCGAGCCTAACGACTGTCGTCCCTAACGTATTACCCCTATTCTGAAAAACAATGGGATATGTATCGTAAGATGATTTGATCATTTCGATCAGTTTTCGTCAAATTTAAAATATAAATCACTATATTTGATTTTAAACGCACATTTCAATTTACGGGGGCCACATACTAGCTCTAAAAATTCCCGAAAAATTATTTCTAGCCTCGTATAGACGATACGGTCCTAACAAAACTAATTTCATCAAATTTGAAGACCGTTTGAAAAATGATCATTTTCCAGTCGATTAAAATCAACTAAAACTAGTCGAACGCGTTTTACGTCGCCACGCTCACATATTGATTCAGAAAATTACGAATTTTGAAACCTAGCAATAACTTGACATCACGGATCCAACAAAAGTGGTTTCGTCGAAAACCGAGGTCGTTTGCAAAATTTCCATTTTTAAGGGCCAGAATTTCATAGCGACTATTCTGAATTTTCAACTAGGCATAACTTTTTATCCCCGCTATGAAATTTCAATTTTTCAGATTCTTGGAAAGATATTCTCAAATTGATTCTAATGTTTTTGGTTTCGCCAGAATCCGGTTTATTTTGAATCCTGTACATTCATTTGAACTTTGAAATCGAATTTTCGAACTACCGCGCCATTTTCAATTCCTATTATAATTATAAATAATTATTTATATTCTAACGACAATCTATATAACAATATACGTTCAAATTCTATTCAAAATAAATTTCTCGTCGTTATTATTTAAAATAATTCATTTTAAATAATCAAAATTCACTAAAATTGCCAAAATAAAAATTTTAAATTGGCTCAGAATTCCGCGTTATTACACCCGTGGCAGGTCTAATTAAGAAACATGGAACTCGGTCGGGAGCTTCAGAGACCTGCCGATTGCAGATGCTAAGGTCTAATTTTACAGTGGCTATGTCCCACTAGACCCCTCCCTCAACTAATGAAAAGAACCCAAGAATATCAAGAAAGAGAACTTAACCCCAGCCCCATAAGCCCTTCAAACCTATTGGCCAACCTCACCCATAACTAGATAGCAGAGTATATG
The DNA here is from genome assembly GCA_030737875.1 of Allium sativum. Taxonomy (NCBI): domain Eukaryota; kingdom Viridiplantae; phylum Streptophyta; class Magnoliopsida; order Asparagales; family Amaryllidaceae; genus Allium; species Allium sativum. The sequence goes on along the minus strand of CM060918.1, from coordinate 776,896,085 downwards.
GTCTTCTGGAGTTCTCCGCCTTTCCGCTTTACGTACTGACTGAAGATAGTAGGTAGACGACGAGTTGCTATCACAGGGCACTAACTGGTCTCGTCGAATCATGCAGCTCCATCTTAGTCTTTTGATTGCCCCTTATTATTGCAATCAAGGCATACTCATTGGTTCACCTACGCAGACGTAAACTCTGTGAGTACAGGCGGATCATCCGCCACTCACAGAGGAATACCAAGAGTACCCTACGTCCCCAGAAGCCGCGTGCTTCTTAACCCAGTCCGCTGGAGCCTACAAGAATATCTAGATGGACATGCACTCCTCTTTGTGTCTTTTGACATCCCGATGATCTACCCCTTATGGTTATTCATCCTCTAATGTATGGACTAGTCAGACCCTACGTCTAACCATTAATCACGCGCTTGCGCCACCTCATGAGTTTTCTCATTTAACTTGGTTATTCTCCTTTACGTTGACTTCCTTTTCAAGTTTACCAAGTTACCCTTGCTTATTAATTCAATTTATAACTTAGCCCATTTAAGTTCATTAATAAGCCTACAACATGTTAGTCTCATAATCAATTCATTATTCCATCCCATGGTTACCATAACATGTTCTACTTAATTTATAATTAAGCACATCTTAATTCACGTGTTTTCTACTAACATGTCATTCATCATTTATGATTAAATACAACTTACTTATTTCCATAAGTTAGCCTTCTTTCATTTTTATTTAATCATAATCTCATCTTACACCATCATTACAAAATTTACTTATCAACTTAGTTCACTTAACTAAGGTTTACTAATAAGTTTCTCCTTTCATTCATATAACTTATTTTATCCTCATTTGTATATTTACTCTTATTCTCACAAATTACTTAATCTTCGATTAAGTACAACTTTATTACATAAGTTATTTCATCCTCCCCTATCGTTCATTTTATTTAATATAATTATGACTCCCATTCACCTTTATTCCTCTTAACTGTCACAATTTGAGTCATTTGCTTCTACTCTTTATATAAACATATTTATTTATATGTTTACGCACTAGACCTCTCACATTAGATTAATCTTTTGCGGATGCTGGATATGTCGAGCGGTTCCGGGCAGACTTCTACTGCAAACACAATCTAACCTCGTGTCTTAGTACCATTTCATGTGTACACACAGGCCTCTCACATTAGATTCACCACTTGTGGCTACTGGATATGCTGGGCGGTTCCGGGCAGACTTCTACCACAAGTGCAATCTAACCTCGTGCCTAGACACGGTTCAGTTTTTAGGCATATTCATCTTTAAATAATTTATTTACTGTTCATGCCCAAATTAAGGTTTAATATACCAATTATCCCAAAAATCCACAATATAGGTTATGCTTAAAATTACAAACAATAGTTATGTCTCAATTTTCCCATCTTAAGCATTTTATTTTACTTCCAAGTATTATCCATCCAATCGTGACCTAATCTTCTAACTTTAACTTTTATCCATATTCATATAACTCAAATTTATAATCTTAGATCCGCAAATAGTAACTTCTTCCCATATTCCCCTTCTTTTCATTTTCCATATTCCAAGCATACCTAATTGTTCCAACACAAATTGCATATATTTTCATTAATGTTCCAGATTAATATCTGTAATGACCCGCCATTTTGACCGTGCCGAATCGACAAAACATGTCAACTCGAACGTCCAAAACAACGGATTGTTATTAGCTTCTGGGGTAATAGAATAAATCACAGAATCACAGATCATAGACACAGATACAGAGCAATATATTATCTCACAGCGGAAAATTTAAAATACAATAGTAGTTCATGAAGCTATTAAATAATTTTACACCAGAGTTTACACAAATAATACAGCGGTAATCTAATACAATAAATAATTGATAACTGTCTGAAACAGAATGACAGAACTAACTAAACGACTGAAACAACTTATCAATAGGTAGATATAGGTTAGACAAAAATCAAATATAAGCTCCAAACTCCAAAGATGAATCTCGAAACTGGAATACTCGGATCAGGACTAACATTCTCATGGAAGTAAATCAACTCAAATGAAATGTTCGATGAAATGCAATCAGTAACTTAGAGAATGTTTGGGATCACCATCCTCTAAGGATCCGTCAAACTAATACTATATAGTATAATACGCTATATACAATAGTGTCTATCAGTAAAGTAAAATATCAAAATAGCGTAAGCGGGATTACCATGATTACCCTTACACCGTTCATATATTCCCATAGTATATACAATACCGTAATTCCTCCGTAAACTGGAGGTTGATCAGAGGGCACTCCATATAAAACAGTACAAAACAAAATCGTAATGGGCTCGTATAAGGCATGTGATAAGGCACGCAAGGAATGCCAGGGTGGATTCAACGTTTGCAGAGCCGGACTGGTGGTAACACATAGTAGCAACTACTGCCCACCTCGATACACACTCCCATAATCAAAAGGGCCCAAATCGAATCTCAACAGTAATAGAATAATATCGAAGAAGTGTGCTCGATAAGATGTATGACCTCACTTGGTCTAAGCATAGCTCCTGTTTTAGCCACATCAAGCTGACTCAAGGTAGTCAAGGTCTCGTAATTAATATGAAATAAAAAATGGAGTCGTTTGCCAAATCATCCTCTTCATTCTGGAACTCCACCACGTACACAGTTGTCAAAGTGGTTTTCGGTATTGGCAGAGAGTATGACAATAGCCGATCCCGGTCTCTTTAACAACCAATCGTTTACATTTTTCACGCCGTGGTCATTATTTTATAAATCACTTTATAAAATAGTTTATACGAATTCTCATATTCGAATTTGAAATCAAATTTAAATATCTAACTTCAATTATATTCAATTTTGAAAACATCTCACGAGAATCGCTCAAATCAAATCGATTTAAAAAAAACATCTCGAAAAGATTTCAAAATGTAGTATAAGCAAATACTATACTATTTAACTTCGATTTTATATAAGTTTCCGACAAAAATCGCATAACAACTTTCAAATCCCAAATCGACTTATATTTAAGTTATACCTTAAATATCTCAATTTCCGTTTAAATCAATATCAAAACCTTTAACTTCAATTATAATTTTGGTTCGGCTTATATTCGCAAAAATTCAAGTTTGAAACCATTCAAGTGATTCAAAATTTTCCTTCACAAGGAATCGTTTCAATTCGATTCATTTAAATCCGACATTTGGTTCGAATTTGAATATACGATTCAAGTCAAAATTACATTTCAATTTAAACAAATTTTATCGTACTTTATCATTCAAGTCATATAGTTCAAAATTCAAAATCTTATATTTCCATTCAAACGATTTACTATTTAAAACCATTCTTATGCATCAATTTAACAAAATTCTTAATTCAAACCAAATAATATAAAAACCAATTCCACATATAACATCTATATATATATTCCAATTCATGTTTAATCAATTAAAAACTTGAATTCAATTCATATCGATTATAAATTAAAATAAATCAATTTACCCAATTCACATTCATTTCTTATCAAGGTTCATAATTTAAACCAAATCAAATTCAATTTCTTAATTTTATCAATTCAAGTTCATCTCTACTAAAATTCGTATCGGTTCCAATTCATAACATAATATGAGTTCATTCATTATTCAAACATCATTATATAAATTTACATCTTTAAACTTCGAATTTAAATTGCGAAATCTAACCTATCCATCTTGACTTCATTAAAGTTTATGATATATATATATATATAAGAAAATTAATTTTGAAAATAGATATATGTATATATACATATATAAGTTTATAAAATTCTAAAGTAAATTAGAAATAGATTATAAACATATAAGTTTAAAATAATATAAAAATAGATTTAAAGAAATATGTACAATAATATAAAAAGGTTCTTATAGGAATAAATTATATGGTTTAAAATAAATAAATTTATAAGTAAAATCTTAAATAAACATTTAAATCCCTATTTACAAATAAATCATTTTAAAACACATAATCTAAAATATACAAAATAATTTATATTTAAATAAAATATAAATATAAATATATAAAGTCTTAAGTAAATATTTTAAAATAAAACTCATTTTACTTCGAAAACATGACCGACGGTGTCCGTATATAGTTTTCTACCATATGGTCAAGTGATACGGATATTTATCATTTCAACCCGCAATTGATAAAATTTCTACGGGTCTATCATTTCAACCCGCGATCCCAAATTCAATAAAAATCGTTCAGATCTATCATTTCAACCCATAACGATTTTTCCCTATTCTAATGTTCGTTCGGGTATGTATCATTTCAACCCTTAGTGATTTTCCTAAAACTAGGTTATCAACAATCACATAGTATCAATCACAACATATATATCATCAGTGCAACTATGTGTCATATGAATATATCGTGTCGCATATGAAATGTGCATACATATCAAATCAAACAATTTCTACTAACAACCTATACATATCATACAACAGTTCATTATTGATCTAACATCCATGAAATAAATGTGAGTCAGATGTGAGATAAACTCACCTTTCGTGGCACAAATTGGAGAATGGAAGCCGACAGACACAAAATGAAGCGATGAATATTTAGTCACGACTCGAAATGGATTCAACCCAATAATCGCTCAATATTTTTTTATTTTAATAAGAGAAGATTGGGGTTTCCAATGGATCGGAACGGTTATCAGTTTTGGGACGGTTTCACATATTGGGTTTTTGAAACGGTTTCGAAACTCTACACCAAACCCGACTCAAAAATAATCACAATTAATTTTTACAACAATATTATATATATATATATATGCTTATATATATACATAAAGAAAATATTTATTTATTTTAAAATTCAATGTACATTAAACTATATATACATATATATATGTATATGGATACAAATAGAAAAATTGTAGTATGTATAAAATTTATATTTAAAACAAACACGCACAAAATACTTTAAAATGATTATATAAATATAGGTATCATATATGAACACCCAAAGCCATATATATATATTTTTACACAGAAATATACACAACACTATACCATCACATACACACACAAACACCACATACATACACCAACACTTCAACATAAAAGCACGCAAGAATTTATACAATAAAATAAACAAACACATGAAAAATATTCACACATGTTATTATTTACTGACACCAAATACTCACGCCATACACCCATACACAGATGTCACGCATGGTTCTGAACACACGCTAGAAATATCACAGACGCAAGACGGAGAAGAAGGATAAGGCTCTCAGCTTCTAGGGTGGTGGAGCGAAGTACAGTTAGGGCTTGGGCTTCAGGTGATGGCTTCCGACTAAGTACGGCAACATGGTCGGAGTTGGTGGCCTCGGTTGGAGCTGGGCATGGCTTCGGAACTATCGCCGGAGAGGGGAAAGGTCTCGGGTATGGTGGCGCGGCTTCACGGAGGACTTGGGCTCGGGGACATGGGCTTTCAATAGGGTGACGAGGGCGCGTTCAGCATGGTGGCGGGGCTGAGGGAGTCTCGCGGCAGGCGGGTCAGTTTTGTGATGGGAGTGAGCCAAACTTTGCGGAATGGAGTAGCTGGGTGACAAAAATGTGAAGAAAAAGGAGGCGATGGGAAGAGAAACGAAATGGCTTACTAGTTTTGAAAAGGTGCTGCTTTTATTTTATAAATATATGTGAAGTGTTTATAGGCTTTTGGAGAGAAAAAGGGTTCTGGGAGCATACACTTGCATTTAAAATTTAAAGAAAGGACGCTGTACAGTTTGAATTATTATTGTAAATCTGAAAAGGCGGAAAATCCAAAGAACGTGGGATCAAGGAACGAGTAAGAAGGAATTTTGAACGGTATAGCATTTGAACGTAACTTTTGGAAATGCGAGCTGAATGGAGCTTTGAAAACAAAATGGACATGGATAACTTTGTAAACAAAATGGACGCATGTATTCAAAATAGATGAAACCGCAGCTAACTTTGGAATACATCTTGTTTTCAAAGCTATTTATTTTCTCAAAGCAACGCATAAAAATAACGTATGAAACTAATGAAATATTGTTTGGGAAAATCAAACGTAATGCATGCACAGTAACATGGCTTTTGTACAAAAGAATGGACACAAAGATGAAATGGCATAACGCACGCATGGAATGGAACACAAGCATGCAATGGAACGCAAGAATGCAAGCAAATAAAAGAAACGTGCATGCATTATAAAATAAATGGTTTTAAAATTTAAGGCAAATGTTCCCACTTAGAAAAACAAAAAAATTTCTCGGTGATTTAATAAAATAAAAGGACGGGTTTTGCAGACCCAAAATATCTAGAAAAGTAAGTAAGATCGGAAAAGGGACACATCGAACTCAAATGGCTCTGTTTCAAAAATGAACTATGCAATCATTTTCACAATTTCAGCGCGAATCGAACACCGAAACTGACAAATGAATATATTGCGAAAATCAGCGCGACGAGATGGACACAACGGTATAAAATTTGCAGTGTCAGGATGCTCCGTTCAAAAGCGCGTTACGGACCCCTTTGACGTAAAAATGCGGACGGAAAACGGAGGTCAAAACGTCCGATTTTCGCGAAACGAATTTCGCTGTCGGATTCGTGACAACGAATAGAATATTTTTCGTGTTTGTCCGAACTGGTTTTGGAGAAATTTTAAAATCGCTAAAATTTGATCTGTTATGCGCAGCTTTTCACTGAAAATTGCACGACCGACAACAGTCAAATTTTCCGATGAAATTTTTACAGTTGCTACATCTCATTGTACGTATTACAAATTTCGAATTCCCGTTATGAAAAACCATAGAATAATTTCAAAATAAAATTTTGATTTAAATCGGAATCTAAATCGTTAAAAATTACGGGATGTTACAATATATACAGTTATGTGCCAATTAACCAAAATCCCCAATTTTAAGTTATATCATAAGTTATGCTACATTTCCCCAATTATAGATTATGCCCAAATTAACCAAACATCTTTCCCACTATTTCAATGTTGTTCTTATGCATGCTTTTCAACGAGATTTGAACATAGGCTCGAAGTTAGCCTAGTCTTAAAAATAAAAAGGAAAGGGGAAGAAGAACAAAATAGGCATAAAATAAAAGATGTAACATTTTAATTGAATTAAACATTTTAATTTGGGGAATTGCTGAAAGATATTCATACTACTATTCAACAAGGATAAATTAAACCCACTCACCTTGATTTGCTTTCCCAAATCTGGTTCTGTTCTATTATTCTTTGATTTCCTCTTATTTGGATTGAGAACCTCGCTCTGATTGAATCTAAGAAGTGGTTGTTGAATTACTATTCTTTGATTTCGTCTTTTTTTTTTTGAAGAGGAATAAACTATTTCTTAGATTCATTGTTTTTGAATAGATTTAGAGGAGAAGAGGATTACTTGAGGGAGAAGAAGAAAAAGAATAGGTATGGGGGCGGAGTTTCATCGTAGCCTCTGAATTGTGAGATTTAGGGTTAGACCTATAGACTTATTTATAGGTGTGCCAAACAAATCCAGTCCTCTAGATTTAATTAAAACTCCATCACAGTTATCCACGTCATCCGTCCAATAGGAAATGGTCACGTCACAAAAAAACATTAACCAATAAAAGCACGCCACGTATGCGGAATGACGCAGGGATTTGATTTTTGAATGTTTGAACTTATTTAACTTTTATATTCACATGTAACCTTCTTTACGCGTATACAATTCTTATAACGACCACTTTACGCATATATATACTTCTATATATATATATATATATATATATATATATATATATATATATATATTCTCATATATATACATATATTTTCTTTCTTTTTTCTTGATTTGAAATTTGATTTATTTATTCTACATATAATCAAAATTCAAACGTTCCTTCTTTGTGTGTTTCTTTGTTCGCGCGCAACCTCTAATTTGAATTATGTTCACACACATTCATCTCTTATATGTATACTAATCTTTTATATGCGAAAAATTATCTATTTTGTTTGGAAGTTATATTCCTCAATCAATTAATTGCTGATTCTCTCTTTTTGAAACGTTTTTCCTATTAAAGCTCTTTATTAACCCTTTTCACACTGAGTTGCTTTTTAACCATTTTCACACTAAGCCACTTTTTAGCCATTCCCTTAAAACAAAAATATGGCACTGGCGGGGATTGAATTCAAAACCTCTTGTGTACAAGTCACATGTACTAACCAAATGAGGTACTAAGTCTTTTGTTAATAAAATTTAGGACAATGCTACACATTATTATTTTATCATTCCTCTTTTTCATGTTTTGTTGCAATATTTAATTTAACGATATCTTCTTCATTTTAAATCAGTTTTCTACAAACTATAGGTCTAAATTGATCATAAAATCGCCATGAACGCGATGATGCTAATTTCGTGACCAAATAATAGAGGCTCTTCAAATTCTCCTTTTTATTTCTTTTTAAATGTTCGCATTCATTTCTTCGCATTTCATTGCATTTCATTGCATTTCTTCTTATTTCATATATTGCATGTAATTTCTTTATTAATCTTTTTCTTTATTTCACTGCATAAACTTCTTCATGCAATTATATTAATATTATTTAATTTTTCCTTTAAATATATCTATGCATATAATATATACATATATGCATATTTTTAATTACATTAAAAATGCGGGGTGTTACATTCTCCCACCCTTAAGAAATTTCATCCCCGAAATTTGGTAAGGGTAAAATCAAATAATCCCTCGCATACTATATCATCCATCATATCGGCATCTAATTTTTGCAAACATTGTGCACATGTGCAAAGTGAAATACATCATAGTAATGCATGTATGCCTAACTTGGTACCACCTATATGTATGCAAATTTTTCAAAAACTCTTTTTAAAACATTTTGCTCACATCCTAAATATACCTGAAGTTCTATATGAATGCAATATTTTTGAAAATCAAAACATTTTTAACCCAAATTTTCCCACACTCCTACAGAATAAGAGCATCCATCCAATTATTGCATCCAAAACACTACCAACCATCATTAAATTCAAAATTTAGAAAAATTTAATTTTCTAAATTTGATTTCTTATGTTACAAAAAGGTATAAAATGGAAGAATTTACATTTTCCGTTTTTCTTTTATGCACCTTTTCTAATTGTACTTGGATTTTATGTAACTACTCTATAAAGATTTCCTATTTTCCTATCCAAGCACAACCCACATAAGAAAATTTTCTTTTCTTTTTCAACTTATCTTGGAAAAAATTTCATTTTTATCCATCTTTTCTTAAAATTTTCATTTTCCTTTCCCGTCACGTTTGCTGCTTTACTAAATCTATCATTTTCCTTTTTATTTAGGCTATTCTCTTACTTAGCTTATTTTTCAATTAAGCCTTTTCATCTTTCAACAAAGAACCTACACAGCTACTACCAAGGGCCAAGAATCTTAGGACTATTCCACGAAAGAAAAGTCCAACCACAAACTCCCAACACTCACTTGCCCTTCACTATCTAGTAGCCACCACTAGTCCTTGTTGTGTATTAATAGCTTATACTTTTTTTCAAGCAACAATCCTAGGCCTTACAATGCTTATGCATTCTACGGGAATTTTCTACTATTCCAAGATAACCTTTGCTACTTACTTTAAAGCCTCAAAATTTTCCCATTCTTTTTAGACACTAATCCTTACCTACTCCATTCTTTTTAAAACATGGTTTGGCCTCATTTTTTTTCATTAAATTTTTCTTCCAATAATAAGAAGTGGTAAAACTTTATTTTCTTTACCAAAACTTGCTTTTGCCAAACCGTAGAACATGTCTTAATGAAAAACATTTTTTTTTCAAATCACAAAACTGGAGTAGACAAGGACAACTATTAGGTTTACATTGTTTCTACTTATACTGTTAGTTTGGCTTCTATCTACAAGGTGCAAACATCTGCTCTACTCTTACTTTCTACAGCTTATTTTGTACACTTTCCACCAACATACCTAAGGGTCTCGAATTTCCTTACTCATTCTTTTAGTGTGCAAAACAGTTATCCCAATTCTTTCCATATTTTGCTCTTTCTATTTAGTGCGCTCCTTTATGGATCTAGGTTTATATATATAATATATATTTATATTTTTAAAAATACAAATACGCTCACTCATTATCTATATAGGAATCCTAAACCTAAGCTCTGATACTAGATGTGACAACCCGAATCCCGACAGAATGAATTTTTTTCAAAAATCCCAATCCATCGAAACCCGAGTTGGTTTGCTCTGGTATCCTACAGAAAAGACAGAGACATGAAACATGTAAGTGTTCGGAAAACAACTCACAGCGGAAGGAATAAAATATAATGTAATTAAAACATAGCTTTACCTTAATAATAATACTTCTAAACCAGTATCCAAAGCTATACGGTCTCTGTCATGAACCTAACCTGCGAATGTTGTGAGGAAGGGGGGTCAGAACATAAGTCCTATGTGACAGGATTTAAATTATACTTCTGGAAAATCCTACATATACCATTTAATTACATTTTCTAATTTATTGGGTTATCTGTGTTATTAGTATTCAAGGCTTACATACGTCGCACCCATCTGCTCCCTAGTAGATTAACCTAATACAGTGTATACGTAGCTACCCCCAAGTAAGGTACACCCCATGGTACCCCACTCGCACGGTCTCCACCGTATCATCGTAGGAATGTAGCAGCCCCTAATCCTACGCCCGAATGTCGTTCGAATTTCTGTATATATGTCATTGTTATGTCTGCAAAGAACCACTACTTCTATATTACGTAAGCGTTCGAACTACCATCTTTGAACCATTCGATCGAATTAGGTTCCATCTTCGAATAATGCCCTCTGGTCTTATGATACACCACCCAGAGCGACATGAGTGTACCTAGACTTTCCCACGTACGTATCGTCAATCGTTCTCGATGTCTATTGCACATGTTCTCTATATGTGCGCCCGAGTCCCGTGGCAGGGCTAATCAAGAAACATGGAACTCGATCGGGAGCTTTCAGATATCTGCCGATTGCAGATGCTAAGGTCTGCTTTTACAGTGGCTATGGTCCCACTAGGCCCCTCCCTCAACTAATGAAAGGCACCCAAGAATATCAAGAATGAGTACTTAATCCCGACCCCCTATGCCCTTCAAACCTATTGGCCAACCTCACCCATAACTATATAGCAAAGTATATGGTCTTTTGGAGTTCTCCGCCTTTCCGCTTTACGTACTGACAGAAGATGGTAGGTAAACGACGAGTTGCTATCATAGGGCACTTATTGGTCTCGTTGAATCACGCTGCTCCATCTTAGTCTTTTGATTGCCCCTTATTATTGCAATCAAGGCATACTCATTGGTTCACCTACGCAGACCTAAACTCTGTGAGTACAGGCGGATCATCTGCCACTCATAGAGGAATACCAAGAGTACCCTACGTCCCAAGAAGCCGCGTGCTTCATAACCTAGTCTGTTAGAGCCTACAAGAATATCTAGATGGAATGTGCTCCTCTTTGTGTCTTTTGACATCCCGATGATCTACCTCTTATGGTTATTCATCCTCTAACGTATGGACCGGTCCAAGCGCCTCAGTTTTATATGCCATTAGACCCTACATCTAACCATTAATCACGCGCTTACGCCACCTCGTGATTTTTCTCATTTAACTTGGTTATTCTCCTTCATGTTGACTTCCTTTTCAAGTTTACCAAGTTACCCTCGCTTATTAATTCAATTTATAACTTAACCCATTTAAGTTCATTAATAAGCCTACAACATGTTATTCTCATAATCTATTCATTATTCCATCCCATGGTTACCATAACATGTTCTACTTAATTTATAATTAAGCACATCTTAATTCACATGTTTTCTACTAACATGTCATTCATCATTTATGATTAAATACAACTTACTTATTTCAATAAGTTTGCCTTCTTTCTTTTTTATTTAATCATAATCTCGTCTTACACCGTCATTACAAAATTTACTTATCAACTTAGTTCTCTTAACTAAGGTTTACTAATAAGTTTCTCCTTTCATTCATATAACTTATTTTATACTCATTTGTATATTTACTCTTATTCTCACAAATTACTTAATCTTCGATTAAATACAACTGTATTACATAAGTTATTTCATCTTCCCCTATCGTTCATTTTATTTAATATAATTATGACTCCCATTCACCTTTATTCTTTTTAACTATCACAATTTGAGTCATTTGCTTCTACTCTTTATATAAACATATTTATTTATATGTTTATGCACTAGACCTCTCACACTAGATTAATCTTTTGCGGATGCTGGATATGTCGGGCGGTTCCGGGCAGACTTCTACCACAAAAACAATCTAACCTCGTGTCTTAGTACCATTTCATATGTACACACTAGGCCTCTCACATTAGATTCACAACTTGTGGCTGCTGGACATGCCAGGCGGTTCCGGGCAGACTTCTACCACAAGTGCAATCTAACCTCATGCCTAGACGCAGTTCAGTTTTTAGGCATATTTGTGACGATCCCAAAACCCGTACTGACGGTGTTAAGTTTAATGTTTGGAATATAACACAGAAATAGATAATAGCAGAACAGAAATAAATAAATACACCAGATAATGAACAAATAATCACTGGATAAACAATAATCATCAAAGTTACTTTATATACAGGATCATACTTAGTACAAATACAGTTCAGCTATACATAAATGTCTGCAGCGGAAAACAAAACATAATGTACAATAGGAGCTGAATAGCATAAAAAGAGATAAATGATAGAATCCATCTTCATCTCCAGCTGTCCAGAAATAGCCTGCTAAAACCTGAATACAAGGTTGCCCGTGTAGAAAAAGGGGCACCCGAGTTTGCAAGTGAAACAAACTACGAGTCAGTCATGGGACTGGTATGAGAAATCTACTTAACACAATCTATAACATGGCTAATCACAGGACCACGCCACTTTCGCGGAACGGGTTTACTCCATTGGATTGCCAGTGCTTTAAACAATTTAATCTTTTAAACATCGCAATGCTTTTTATAAAAATGAAGCCGATATAAGACTCAAGTCCCATCACACAATGCAACGCAAATCGGAGGATAGAGTTTTAACTTATATCGACCAAAATATGCTTGATACGAGCAAAACAAATCATTTTATAATCAGACTCCAGCTGTAAAATAGTAAGAGAACGATTCCATAGGTATTAACCCCGAAGGCTGAAACCAACATCAGATCAAAACCCAGGAAACCATCCCTCTTATCTCGTTTACCGTTAGTTTCTAATTTCATACACAATCATAAATATCAATCATAGACGACATGAGCGTCCCATGCCACTATGTCGCCAAATATAGGTTTACAATCAAAACCGCACGATGTCGTATTTGGAAATTGGATTTCCGCCATGAACCAAAGCAAAAGATAGTCCTTACCGAATTCGAGACTGTCTAGACCGAGTCTCAGGAACAGCCGCAACCGCACCTTGGATCGTCAGGGCCGGTCGACACGGAGTGGATTATAGTGCCTGAACAATACGTTTCCCTGCCCTTTGGGCGTAAATGATCCAACGAATGATTCCATCGGTCCCGGATCGATCGATATAACCGAGGCGCCTCGCAACAGCAACAACCACATAGGTGAAAATAATATAAATGTCGGCCAGTTTAAGCACCGACACCACCTCTAACTAGAAGGAAACACATGCCCTCCGTGATGACCGCTCCCGTTTATGGTTCACACCGAGGTGTGAGGCTCGCGAATTCACGTTATACACAAAGCTACGCCACACATGCGGTGCTTTGATCATCAACCACAAGACTTTGCTTTTCAACAGAAGCTTTTCAACAGACGCCCCAATCACTGCATCTTAGCATGCCACACAGGCAATTCACACCATGTAACTGATGGTTACCAATCACACAGAATGAATTCCAATGTCAGACACACAGTCCATTTACAAGTCCGTTCTGGGTCTGAACGAAACCGGAGGCACTATATACCTCGCAAACCCATCGATTTCCACGTACGTCTGGACGGTCACCACTCATTATCCATATTTCGGGATGCCTCCCAATGAGGACATCAGTTACTATCCAAACGAGGTGAAAATCTCCGGTCTTCGACCACCGTCTTCATCTTCGATTACTTATCATCGATTCAGTTATTCAGAATGGGATAACCCCGCTCTTTCTCAACAACTCGCGTATATAATAAACAAGTGTTACATAAACATGACATACACTTTATTCCACTTCATTAGTCATTAACCGTCAATCAGTAAGAGAACGATTTCCCAAATATTAACCCCGAAGGCCGAAACCAACACCAGATCAAAACCCAGGAAACCATTCGACTTAGCCAACCTTCAGTTAATTTCTAAATTTCACATTCCATATCGTTTATAATATTTTATAATGATTTATCACTATTTTAATTTATTTAAAAATAGCTAATTTATTTAAATGACGCTTCAGGCAATAACGCGGCCGTGGCGCTGTTTTTCTTTAGATTTTATTTACACATATCTGAAAATCTAACCATTGGATCATCACAAAATTTATATCATTAGAAAGATCTTTTCAAAACGAATCCAACGGTTCCAGTTTTGGGAAAATCCGACGGTCGGATCTCCCAGTACAATTGTTTGAAGTTTCGATTTCAAAATATGAACTGCAGCGTCGTTATTCGATTTGATTTAATTATATATATATATATATAATCGATTATGTCGCTGTTTTTCTTCAGGTTTGAATTAAACATTCCAGACAATCCAACCATTGGATCTTTGCAAAGTTGGTGTCGTTGGGAAGATATTTCCAAAATGAACCCAACGGTTTCGGTTTCGGGAAAGTCCGATGGTCGGATCTCCCGCACTAATCGTTTGAAATCACGGTTTCAAAACACGAACTTCAGCTTCGTTTTTCAATTTATTTTAATTATATTTATTTATATATATATATATAAAGATAATCGATTCTTCGATTCCAAAACCATTTCCTTCTCATATGTTTGATAAAAATGATATTTTTATCCAACTGACTTCTATTTCAACACTTTACTAATTTTAACTATTCATGTATATGATAAAAGTGTGATTTTTATTGTAAAACAATTTATTTCAAAACATGTCTATTTTATATAGTTCATATAGATGGTAAAAATATGATTTTTATTATAAAACAATTTCTTTCAAAACACGGCAATTTTATGTAGTTCATATAAATGATAAAAACATGATTTTTATTATAAAACAATTTGTTTCAAAACACGAATACCATTCAACACATGAATTTCCATTCAACGAATGAATTTCTATTCAACACATGAAGGTTTTCTATAGTTTATATATATAGATAAAAAGGTGATTTTTATATTTAAAACACGAATACCATTCAACACATGAATTTCCATTCAATGAATGAATTTCTATTCAACACATAAAGGTTTTCTATAGTTTATATATATAGATAAAAAGGTGATTTTTATATTTAAAACACGAATACCATTCAACACATGAATTTCTATTCAACGAATGAATTTCTATTCAACACATGAAGGTTTTCTATAGTTTATATATATAGATAAAAAGGTGATTTTTATATTTAAAACATGAATACCATTCAACACATGAATTTCTATTCAACGAATGAATTTCAATTCAACACATGAAGGTATTCTATAGTTTATATATATAGATAAAAAGGTGATTTTTAAATTTAAAACACTAATACCATTCAACACATGAATTTCCATTCAACGAATGAATTTCAATTCAACACATGAAGGTTTTCTATAGTTTATATATATAGATAAAAAGGTGATTTTTATTGCAAAACAATTTATTTCAAAACATGAATGTCGTTCAATAGATGAATTTCTATACAGCACACGAATATAGTTTCAACACATGAAAATAATTCTAACACAAGAATATTATTCAAAATTTCGGCAGCATAACGGCAGGGTAGTTAAAACCGGGGCCGTCCCTAGTACGGCTCCTCGCTCTACCTTAAAGCCTCGCAGCTTTTGACAATGGGGATTTCATGCATCTAGTTCGCACGCAGGCGGCATGTATATATTTTTCATTTCCACAAACTAATCCTATGTGGGTTTCAACTAAATAATTCTCGACCACAAACGGGTATTTTTCAACCACAAACAATCAATTTCAACCACAAACAATTATAATCAACCATTCGCTATCAACCAATTTTCACACCAATCACAACCAATAAATATCGCCCATGGTTTGTGGGCGAGGGGCGTATATATATATATATATATATATAAGCATTTCACTTCTATTTCAACACATATATAATTTTTACAATGCATATATAACTTATATATCGAACGTACAACTTATACAATGCTTATACAAGAGGTGTACAACGCTTATATAACTCATACATCGACTATATAATTTATACATCATCGTTTTCCATATCGTTTATAATTTAGAAGTCTCACATTAGGTTCCACTCCACCAAAAATAACAGAAGGCTCAAAAAAATATGCGGTCTCTTCTAAAATGTAGAAGACATCAACACGTTCCTGGTGTCTCTTGTTTCACTGGATTTCGACAAGAAACGAAAAAGATATGATTTTTACAAGTTTGCAACGCTTAAAAGTGTAAAAAATTAGTTTAAAATAAATAGCCGAACCTTTTCTGAAATGGTTCCAAACTAGGTTTGGATTTTTCGTTCAATCCGTGTAATGGTTCCACGATCGGGTTGCGCGAGGTCGAAGGGGGAGGAGAGGTGCGTCGGCGTGACGTGGTGGGGTCCAGCTCGGTGGTCGGAG
Organism: Allium sativum; assembly: GCA_030737875.1. Classification (NCBI taxonomy): domain Eukaryota; kingdom Viridiplantae; phylum Streptophyta; class Magnoliopsida; order Asparagales; family Amaryllidaceae; genus Allium; species Allium sativum. The sequence goes on along the minus strand of CM060918.1, from coordinate 776,879,261 downwards.
CTGACGTCGGTGGCGCTTCGAAGACTCGAACTTCCTGGCCATGATTCTCGAGGCACAGCGCACGGTGGAGGTCGAGGCGGGTATAGATGTGGAGCTGGGAAGAAGATCTACAAAATACTCCAAAGGAGCAATGGATTTTGTTGAGAGGATTGGCCAGAAAATGGGAGGGAAGGATCGAAGAACTTTCGCCGTTAATCGTGAGGGAAGAGAGAGAAACGACGGGGAAAGAGAAAGTGAGGCCTACCAATGGGATTTTTTTATATTTATACATTTTTAAAAATCCAAAAATACCCCTTATCTCTTACGAACTCCAATCCAAACCCAACGACTGTCGTCCCCAGCGTTTTACCCCCATTCCGAACACAATGGGATGTGTTTCGTAGGCCCATTCGGCTGTTTCAGTCAGTTTTCCTTCAAATTAAAATATAAAACATTCAATATTTAATTTGAACGTACATTTCAATTTGCCGGGGCCACATACTAACTTGAAAAATTCCAGAAAAATAAATCTAGCAATGTTTTAACGATACAGTCCCAATAAAACTAGTTTCGTCAAATTCTGAGACCGTTTATAAAATGGCCCTTTTCTGGTCGATCCAATTTAACTATAATTGACCAAAACACATTTTCCTTTGCTACGCTCACATACTAGCTTCAAAAATTATGAAATTTGAAACCTAGCAATAATTTAACATCCCGCATCCAACAAAAGTGGTTTCGTCGAATTCCGAGGTCGTTTGCAAAATAGCCATTTTCACGGGCTATATAATTTCTAAAGCGACCTTTCTGAAAATTCATTTGGCCATAACTTTTGCTTCCTACTATAAACTTCGATTTTTCAGATTCGTTAGAAAGGTATTCACTAACAGATTTAAATATTTTTGGTTTCATTCAAATCCGTTTTGTTTTGCACCCGGTACAGTTAGTCAAAGTTTGAATTCAAATTTTGAAATTACCGCGCCTTTTCAGGCCTTGTTTATAATTCAAAGTAATTATATTTATTTTCAATGTCGATTCAAACTTACTTTTCATCGTTATTATTCAAAATATTTATTTTAAATATTTAAAATCCACTAAAATATCCAATTTAAAATTTTTAAATTGGTTCGGATTTTCCGGGTCGTTACAATCTCCCCCACTTAAAACTTTTCGTCCCCGAAAAGGAACAAAGTCGAAAGTGGTTTGATTAATCAACTCTACGTTCTATCTGGCTTCCATTCTCCAAATTTTCAGTTAATGAGAATTTTCAAATTCTTCAAAAATTCGGCTAACACCAGGAATTTTCGAAAAATTTCGCCATAACCTCCTTTGTACGGGGAGGGGTTTGGAAATTTATTGGGCCGTATTAGGTACCCAATAAATCCTATAAAGCATACACATATTTATAGTGATATATTCTAGTGTTTACAGGGGAGCGTGTATTGATAATAACTCCAGAGAATAAATTCTCGTCACCCTGTCAAAGCCTGAGGGAGTGTGTATTTTAATTGCTCCAGAGAATAAATTCTCGTCACCTCGTCCCGTGTGGGAAATAAATAATCCATGTGCCGTATCAAATGACTAGAGAGACGTGATTATTGTCAACTCCAGACCCGTGTGGGGTTTTTATTAATCTGGCATTTTATCATTACAATTTTATATGGTCCAAATCAGTCATCAGTTCAACCTGTAATATATAGTCATCGCCATACAAGCCTCTCGCTCGTATGGTAAATCTTCCACCTCGTCACACAAGCTCCAAATGCTTATGTGGTATATGATGAAGTATGCCTATCTTCAAGAAGTATGCCATGTAGTGTAGTTCAAAATTAATTGTTACTATCCTATGGAGACATTTATTATTACACACAGAACAACCAGCACTCCGCATCCAATGGCATTCACAGGAGTTGATATAATAATAAAATTGCGCATCCAACTCATTAAGGTTTACCTATTTGTCGGGCATGCAAATAAAATCTTTACTCAACATCTATCCATTTACCTGTTGAAAAATATATAATGCACATGTATATATTTCTATCTATTTTCATATCAGTTCAATGTGTGATTTAATCGAATAAATTCTACCATTCATTCTCTTATTAATTAAATTAACTATCGTTCTAATAATTTAATTAATCAAATCCACTATCACACAATGCAAACAACAATCGATTTGTTTTTAACTTTTCAAATATATATATCTTTTATATATGTTCAAAAATCATATTTATAAAACCTGAATATAATCATAAATACGTTATTTATAAACATATAACTCTCGACTCGTTCTGGGGCACTTCTGACCCCATCTCTAACGAGTTATTCTGATTCTGCTTTACTCATACTAGGATATTACCGATCCTATCTGCAATGAGTTACTCGTTCTAGAACACTACTGGTTCTATCTCTGACGAGTTCGTTAATGTGTTATATTCCAGAGCTAAACTTAACCAAAGCTCTGATACCATGGTGTGACGACCCCAAAACCCGTACTGACGGTGTTAAGGGTAATCTTTGGAATATAACTTAGTACAAATACAGTTCAGCTATACATAAATGTCTACAGCGGAAAACAAAACATAATGTACAATAGGAGCTGAACAGCATAAAAAGAGATAAATGATAGAATCCATCTTCAGCTCCAGCTATCCTGAAAGAGCCTGCTAAAACATGAATACAAGGCTGCCCATGTAGAAAAAGGGGCACCCGAGTTTGCAAGTGAAACAAACTACGTGTCAGACATGGGACTGGTATGAGAAATCTACTTAACACAATCTATAACATAGCTAATCACAGGACCACGCCACTTTCGCGGAATGGGTTTACTCCATTGGATTGCCAGTGCTTTAAACAATTTAATCTTTTAAACATCGCAATGCATTTTATAAAAATGAAGCCGATATAAGACTCAAGTCCCATCACACAATGCAACGCAAACCGGAGGATAGAGTTTTACCTTATATCGACCAAAATATGCTTGATACGAGCAAAACAAATCATTTTATAATCAGACTCCAACTGTAAAATAGTAAGAGAACGATTCCATAGGTATTAACCCCGAAGTCCGAAATCAACATCATATCAAAACCCAGGAAACCATCCCTCTTATCTCGTTTACCGTTAGTTTCTAATTTCATACACAATCATAAATATCAATCATAGGCGACATGAGCATCCCATGCCACTATGTCGCCAAATATAGGTTTACAATCAAAACCGCACGATGTCATATTTGGAAATTGATTTCCGCCATGAACCAAGGCAAAAGATAGTCCTTACCGAATTCGAGACTGTCTAGCCCGAGTCTCAGGAACAGCCGCAACCGCACCTTGGATCGTCAGGGCCGGTCCACATGGAGTGGATTATAGTGCCTGAACAATACGTTTCCCCGCACTTTGGAGCGTAAATGAGCCAACAAATGACTCCATCGGTCTCGGATCGATCGATATAACCGAGTCGCCTCGTAACGGCAACAACCACATAGGTGAAAATAATATGAATGTCGGCTAGTTTAAGCACCAACACCACCTCTATCTAGAAGGAAACGCATGCCCTCCCTGATGTCCTCTCCCATTTCTGGTTCATACCGGGGTGTGAGGCTCGCGAATTCAAGTTATACACAAAGCTACGCCACACAGGCGGTGCTTTGATCATCAACCACAAGACTTTGCTTTTCAAAAGATGCCCTGATCACTGCATCTTAGCATGCCACACAGGCAATTCACACCATGTAACTGATGGTTACCAATCACACAGAATGAATTCCAATGTTAGACACACAATCCATTTACAAGTCCATTCTGAGTCTGAACGAAACCGGAGGCAATATATACCTCGCAAACCCATCGATTTCCACGTACGTCTGGACAGTCACCACTCATTATCCATATTTCGGGATGCCTCCCAATCAGGACATCAATTACCATCCAAACGAGGTGAAAATCTCCGGTCTTCGACCACCGTCTTCATCTTCGATTACTTATCGTCGATTCAGTTATTCAGAATGGGATAACCCCGGTCTTTCTGAACAACTCGCGTATATAATAAACAAGTGTTACATAAACATGACATACGCTTTATTCTAATTCATTATTCACTAACCGTCAATCAGTAAGAGAACGATTTCCCAAATATTAACCCCGAAGGCCGAAACCAACATCAGATCAAAACCCAGGAAACCATTCAACTTAGCCAACCTTCAGTTAATTTCTAAATTTCACATTCCATAACGTTTATAATATGTTATAATGATTTATCACTATTTTTATTTATTTAAAAATAGCCAATTTATTTAAATGACGCTTCAGGCCATAACGCGGCCGTGCCGCTGTTTTTCTTCAGATTTGATTTACACATATCTGAAAATCTAACCGTTGGATCATCACAAAATTATATCATTAGAAAGATCTTTTCAAAATGAATCCAATGGTTCCAGTTTTGAGAAAATCCGACGGTCGGATCTCCCGGTACGATCGTTTGAAGTTTCGATTTCAAAATATGAACTGCAGCGTCGTTATTCGATTTAATTTAATTATATTTTTATATATATAATCGATTATGGCCTTGTTTTTCTTCAGGTTTGAATTAAACATTCCAGACAATCCAACCGTTGGATCTTTGCAAAGTTGGTGTCGTTGGGAAGATATTTCCAAAGCGAACCCAACGGTTTCGGTTTCGGGAAAATCTGATGGTCGGATCTCCCACACTAATCGTTTGAAATCACGGTTTCAAAACAAGAACTGCAGCTTCGTTATACGATTTATTTTAATTATATATATATATATATATATAAAGATAATCGATTCTTCGATTTCAAAACCATTTCCTTTTCATACATTTGATAAAAATGATATTTTTATCCAACTGACTTCTATTTCAACACTTCACTAATTGTAACTATTCATGTATATGATAAAAATGTGATTTTTATTGTAAAACAATTTATTTCAAAACATGACTATTTTATATAGTTCGTATAGATGGTAAAAATATGATTTTTATTATAAAACAATTTCTTTCAAAACACAGCTATTTTATGTAGTTCATATAGATGATAAAAACATAATTTTTATTATAAAACAATTTATTTCAAAACACGAATACCATTCAACACATGAATTTCCATTCAACGAATGAATTTCTATTCAACACATGAAGGTTTTCTATAGTTTATGTATATAGATAAAAAGGTGATTTTCATATTTAAAACACGAATACCATTCAACACATGAATTTCCATTCAACGAATGAATTTCTATTCAACACATAAAGGTTTTCTATAGTTTATATATATAGATAAAAAGGTGATTTTTATATTTAAAACACGAATACCATTCAACACATGAATTTCTATTCAACAAATGAATTTCAATTCAACACATGAAGGTTTTCTATAGTTTATATATATAGATAAAAAGGTGATTTTTATATTTAAAACACGAATACCATTCAACACATGAATTTCTATTCAACGAATGAATTTCAATTCAACACATGAAGGTTTTCTATAGTTTATATATATAGATAAAAAGGTGATTTTTATATTTAAAACACGAATACCATTCAACACATGAATTTCCATTCAACGAATGAATTTCAATTCAACACATGAAGGTTTTCTATAGTTTATATATATAGATAAAAAGGTGATTTTTATTGCAAAACAATTTATTTCAAAACTTGAATGTCGTTCAATAGATGAATTTCTATACAGCACACGAATATAGGTTCAACACATGAAAATAATTCTAACACATGAATATTATTCAAAATTTCGGCAGCATAACGGCAGGGTAGTTAAAACCGGGGCCGTCCCTAATACAGCTCCTCGCTCTATCTTAAAGCCTCGCAGCTTTTGACAATGTGGATTTCATGCATCTAGTTCGCACGCAGGCGGCATGTATATATTTTTCATTTCCACAAACTAATCCTATGTGGGTTTCAACCAAATAATTCTCAACCACAAACGGGTATTTTTCAACCACAAACAATCAATTTCAACCACAAACAATTATAATCAACCATTCGCTATCAACCAATTTTCACACCAATCACGACCAATAAATAACGTCCATGGTTTGTGGACGAGGGGCGTGTGTGTGTGTGTATATATATATATATATATATATATATATATTAGCATTTCACTTCTATTTCAACACATATATAATTTTTACAATGCATATAAAACTTATATATCGAACGTACAACTTATACAACGCTTATACAAGAGGTGTACAACGCTTATATAACTCATACATCGACTACATAATTTATACATCATCGTTTTCCATATCGTTTATAATATAGAAATCTCACATTGGGTTCCACTCCACCAAAAATAGCAGAAGGCTCAGAAAAATATGCGGTCTCTTCTAAAATGTAGAAGACGTCCACACGGTCCCGGCGTCTCTTGTTTCACTGGATTTCGACAAGAAACGAAAAAGATATGATTTTTACAAGTTTGCAACACTTAAAAGTGTAAAAAATCAGTTCAAAATAAATAGTCGAACCTTTTCTGAAATGGTTTCAGACTAGGTTTGGATTTTTCGATCAATCCGTGTAATGGTTCCACGATCGGGTTGCGCGAGGTCGAAGGGGGAGGAGAGACGCGATGTGTGTAACACCCCACCTCCGTTAAGGTCACTCACAAAGGGAATGCCTTAAATTTGGTGGAGCATTTTAGTAAACAGAAACAGAATACTACAAGACAGATAAACACTACTTGAAAAATTATAACTTTATTTCAAACAGAAGCTTGGTTACATCCTTTCAAATCACAATATCAGAATTCAAGTACAAAATATCAGTCTTGTACAAAAGCCTTCAGAATGCATAGTTTAAAATCATAATCCCCACAGAAGAAGACAAGCCATACTTTAAGCACTGCAAGCGGAAGAAATCTGGATCAAGCTAGAGTATTCCCTTCTACAAAACCTAGGGGGGAACGGAAGAAAGGAGGCGAAACAACAAGGGTCAGACATAAAGTCTGGCAAGTCCAGTGACTTTCAGCATATGAACAGATAATAATAATAATGACATGAAAGAAAAACTGGATAAGAGATGGCAGTAACATGAGCAGCAGATATACTTAGGTTAAATAGCAGAAACAGAATGATGTAGACTAAGCCATGCTTCTTATTTATATCTTACTTCTCTGCACTAATACTAGTATAACAGAATTAGGTGTCACCCTAATGTCTAAACTGAAACAGAAACGGGTACAGAATAATTTCCACAGAAGGGAGTGCTAGTAATGGGCCTTTACCACCCGAACGGAAATAGACAGAAGCAGAAACAGATTAATCCCTATGGAAACAGAATGTAGGATTAGGTATACACTAGTAATGGGCCTTTACCACCCCAACAGACGGTACCACGGAGAAACAGACAGGTGTTACCACCCAACAGAAACAGACGGTACCAACAGAAACAGACAGAACTAAGTGTACCCTAAAACCCTACCCCAAGCGATCGGCTCCCTAATACATAAATACCCTGTGCCAGCCCCACCGAAGGGTGTATCATTCCCTAAAGTGGCAACCTTTGAATGACACGGACCTATTTACAGATGTCACGGCGTCTTACATCCTCAGAGGCAGACCGGGATCCATGCACGCACATGACCCGGTTGGAACGCACCATCAACACCCCTCGCCATTATCAGAATGAACCACTTATAATTAGTTCAGTAAGTGTGCCCGGACCCTACCTACTGTTGGGTCAAAGTTTTGATACCAGAAAGGGTTACTGACTAATATGGGTTCCAAACAACAGATGACACAAGTAATTCCCCTCCTATCCTTGTGTCCCCAGACTAACAGATTTCAGATTAACAAGTTCAGACATACAGAATTCAGATCAACTAGTTCACAGATCAGACAATTTTTAGACTAACGGATCAGATATACGGATTTAACAGATTTACAGATTTGTCTAACTTTGTAATTGGGCCTACCGATTCACGGAATAGATTTATTAAACTCATCAATCTAGTGGGTTTAACCCTATCCGCCCAACACGTTTTAGACATTATATTTATCTCAGATTTTCTTTAATTAAATATTAATGCCCAGACCTCTCACATTAGACTGACAGTTTGCGGCTACTGGTTAGGCCAGTTGGTTCCAGGCAGATTTCTGTCGCAAACTGAGTATAACCTCGGGTTTCAAGCACGTTATGACTAACTTCTCACATTAGAACCTATTGTTTGCGGCCACTGGATGTGCCGGGCGGTTCCGGTCAGGATTACGCCGCAAACTCATTCTAACCTCGAGTCAGCCATGTTTATCTTTACGGCCAATTAATTATTAATTTACCATTTATGCCCACGCCTAATATACATGTCAATTTTCATAATTATAGCCAATTCATATTATGTCAATAACAGACTAAATATATCAAATCAACAGATATGGCAGATAACAGATTTAGCAGATTAGGTGACTTAACGGATTCAGCAGATTAAGCAGTTTAGTAGATTTAGCATATAACAGTTTAGGCATCTTCAGCAGACTTAGCAGATGACAGATTTGGTATATAACAGATATACCAGATTATAGCAGAACTAGCAGATTAGGCAATATAACGGAACTAGCAAATTAGGCAATATAACAGAACTAGCAGATTAGGTCATATAACAGATTTAATCATTCCTTAAAGTTTCATAAACATATCTTGCCTAATTATAAATTTGGCCTAAGTTTGCATGCCTAAATAGTTGTCATGATTCACATTATGATCATATACCCCACGTTTGCAATGAATTTACATGGCACAGATTATGGTCATAATTTACCATATAACACACGTCTCAAATTTAGTTAAACTTGCCTAGTACAAAAGATTCACATATAAATTATACCAAATATAGCCATCGATTTCAATGCATGTCATATATTCAAAAATCTCCCACTTAGGTGTTATTCACATTTAATAGTTATCAAATCTTAACATAAATCTTCACACCTAAGTCATATTCCCTTTTTATCCCAAATCATGAATCTCTATATAAACAATATGCCCAACAATCTAGAACTTTAAATTATAACAGATCTTTAATTCAAAAATATGCATTATATCCAATGTCTCAAGTCACATGTTAATATACAATGGTTCCTCTTCTTCCAATTCACAGAATATGCACAGATCTAAATCTAGTTTACAAGCTATGTCCTTTTAGTCACAGATTAGCCATGTCCAATTATGCCATCATTCATTATTTGTCCCAAAGTTTAACATTCGTGCATTAATCTCTTATGAGATTTGGCGCAGGCTCGGGGTAGCCTGGCTATAGAACCGAAAGAAGAAAGTGATATAGAATAAAAAAGATCAGAACAGAACATACACAATCTCAAATTCAGATTTACAATCATATCACAATTATAATTAAAGTTTATATCGGAAAATAACTGCACTTGCCTTGGTTGGATTCTAAAAGAAAAAGGTGTTGTAGCTGTTCTCTTTTAATCCTAATCAGAATTGGAGGAAGAAGAAGCACAAGTCCTAGCTTAGGTTTCAGCAGAGTAGAGACGCCATTGATTTATTTATTTTTAGAGAGGAAGAGAGCAATGGAGGCTAGAGAATTGTATATGAGATTTAGGTTTAGGTTAGGGATGTATATATAGGTGTAGGAAGTTATTTAGGACCATTAGATTAACCCTGAATCATGAGAACCATTCAAATGCAAAATCTGCATTTGAGCGAATCGGCCCACAGGATGACAGCCAAACACCCTGGATTAACCCCTAGTCGACCCAGCAAGGCTCGAGTCGACCTTAAAAATGGGCCGGTTCGGTTATTCCCCCTCCCAATTCGTTGTTTTGAACCTTTTTTGCATGTTTATTTATTTAATTTTTATATATATCTATATATATTTCTCTCATATGCATATAAACTTCAAGGCTTAATAACTTCTTCATAATTAACCATTTTTTTTAATATTCTCAGAAAATATGGGGTGTTACATTCTCCCCTCCTTAAAGGATTTCGTCCCTGAAATCTTCAAGTTAAGAAGAATGTATCCTAACATCCAACATCCGTCTACTCAACCATTCAATCAAAGGCATCCATTGTCCTTAAAAGGTTTCTAATGCCGTATGAACATATGCAAAGTGTGTGTATTTGTTTCTTATCTAATGCAAAATCAGGCGGTCTATTGATCCAGTTGACCTCCTTAATGCGAATCATGTTAGTGTCATGAGTCCAAATATGTATGCAAGAAATCCTATTTGATACACATCATTTCTATATGAGTGCATAACCATTCATCCAAATGCAACATCCATGTGAGGAGTCAATCATTCTGCATCCACAAAAATTGAAAAATGCACACACATCCATATGCAGTATGAGAGTGTTTTTGAGCCGATCTAGTGCCTAGTGTGTGTATATGCATCGATGAGAAACCACTAGCAACCACTTGCATCCACTTGCAACCATCAAACATAACATGTCTCAAACACATGTTTACACCCATTAGTTTCTACCTAAAGTTCGAAGATTCGATCGATAGGATACAATCGAACGTTGGAAGCGAGTACAGATAAAACAAAAACTTGGTTCCCATTAGACATTGGTTGAGAGAATAATTCCCCTAAGTATCAACTCCAAAGACCGAAATCAATATCAGATTGACACTCAGAGTATTACCCTCTTTAGACAATGTCAAAACTGGAAATCTTAACCTTATCAGAGATATTCAGATATTTGCAGACTAATAGTACAGATCAGATTACCAAATGATTCTTAGAAAACTAAGCATGATAAAACCCAGAATGTATGCGTCCTACTTGACGCCTAACACAGATATCTCTCAAACCCCAATTTATCACAAGCAGATGAGTCATAACCCTTATGGGTTTGAGTATACAGCGGAATCAGAAACAATACTAGTATTAAAGTACAGAGTATCGATTACAGAATCAAAATGCCAGAATCAGAAAGAGTTTTAATTCAACAATCAGATAAAGAAATTAAACCTCCTACAGAAAGTTTTCCTAATCCTATCCTATCCACTAGCCTCGAGAGTGTTCGCCTTCCCTCCAGCAGTTGGTCATGCCCTCTGCCCTTGTCCTCGTTTCTTCGGGCAGTCCCTAGGGAAGTGTCCCATCTCACCACAGTTGAAGCAAATGCCCTTCTTTGGATCCACTTTCTTATCGTGTGTCCTATCCATGTCTCCCATGTATGTTCTCCATTCGTGACCTTCCACCAAAATGAAGCTTCATCCTTCATTAACCAAGCAGCTGGCTGAACCTTCCTCCCATCGTCTATCTCAAAGGTACCAACAAGTCCTCTACTCCGTTGAGCCAACTTCTAGCCTCAACAACGTCTCAGTCCCATAAAGCGGTTTTCCGCCCATCGCACGGAAGTTCTTACATATCTTAGAAAAAGCATCTATACGCGGAGGAAGAGATTCAAAAGGGAAAGAGGAAGGAACTCGAAACAAAGAATCGAAAGAAAGATATATGGCTTTTGGGGATTATTTATTTTATTTTTCAAAAATAAGCTTTACTTTTGAAAATACTTCCTTTTTAAATCCTTTTTGAAAATAGTTTTCAAAACTTTTTATCAAATCTGGTAACCTTCAGCTCTGATACCAAGTGTAACACCCCACCTCCGTTAAGGTCTCTCACAAAGGGAATGCCTTAACTTTGGTGGAGCAATTTAGTAAACAGAAACAGAATACTACAAGACAGATAAACAGTACTTGAAAAATTATAACTTTATTTCAAACAGAAGCCTGGTTACAGCCTTTCAAATCACAATATCATAATTCAAGTACAAAATATCAGTCTTGTACAAAAGCCTTCAGAATGCATAGTTTAAAATCATAATCCCCATAGAAGAAGACAAGCCATACTTTAAGCACTGCAAGCTGAAGAAATCTGGATCAAGCTAGAGTATTCCCTTCTACAAAACCTAGGGGGGAACGGAAGAAAGGAGGCGAAACAACAAGGGTCAGACATAAAGCCTGGCAAGTCCAGTGACTTTCAGCATATGAACAGATAATAATAATAATGACATGAAAGAAAAACTGGATAAGAGATGGCAGTAACATGAGCAGCAGATATACTTAGGTTAAATAGCAGAAACAGAATGATGTAGACTAAGCCATGCTTCTTATTTATATCTTACTTCTCTGCACTAATACTAGTATAACAGAATTAGGTGTCACCCTAATGTCTAAATTGAAATAGAAACGGGTACAGAATAATTTCCACAGAAGGGAGTGCTAGTAATGGGCCTTTACCACCCGAACGGAAACAGACAGAAGCAGAAACAGATTAATCCCTACGGAAACAGAATGTAGAAATAGGTGTACACTAGTAAGGGGCTTTACCACCCCAACAGACGGTACCACGGAGAAACAGACAGGTGTTACCACCCAACAGAAACAGACGGTACCAACAGAAACAGACAGAACTAAGTGTACCCTAAAACCCTACCCCAAGCGATCGGCTCCCTTATACATAAATACCATGTGCCAGCCCCACCGAAGGGTGTATCATTCCCTAAAGTGGCAACCTTTGAATGACATAGACCTATTTACAGATGTCACGGCGTCTTACATCCTCAGAGGCAGACCGGGATCCATGCAAGCACATGACCCGGTTGGAACGCACCATCAACACCCCTCGCCATTATCAGAATGAACCACTTATAATTAGTTCAGTAAGTGTGCCCGGACCCTACCTACTGTTGGGTCAAAGTTTTGATACCAGAAAGGGTTACTGACTAATATGGGTCCCAAACAACAGATGACACAAGTAATTCCCCTCCTATCCTTGTGTCCCCAGACTAACAGATTTCAGATTAACAAGTTCAGACATACAGAATTCAGATCACCTAGTTCACAGATCAGACAATTTTTAGACTAATGGATCAGATATTTGGATTTAACAGATTTACAGATTTGTCTAACTTTGTAATTGGGCCTACCGATTCACGGAACAGATTTATTTAACTCATCAGTCTAGTGGGTTTAACCCTATCCATCCAACACGTTTTAGACATTATATTTATCTCAGATTTTCATTAATTAAATATTAATGCCCAGACCTCTCACATTAGACTGACAGTTTGCGGCTACTGGTTAGGCCGGTTGGTTCCGGGCAGATTTCTGCCGCAAACTGAGTTTAACCTCGGGTTTCAAGCACGTTATGACTAACTTCTCACATTAGAACCTATTGTTTGCGGTCACTGGATGTGCCGGGCGGTTCCGGGCAGGATTACGCCGCAAACTCATTCTAACCTCGAGTCAGCCATGTTTATCTTTGCGGCCAATTAATTATTAATTTACCATTTATGCCCACGCCTAATATACATGTCAATTTTCATAATTATAGCCAATTCAGATTATGTCAATAACAGACTAAATATATCAACTCAACAGATATGGCAGATAACAGATTTAGCAGATTAGGCGACTTAACGGATTCAGCAGATTAAGCAGTTTAGCAGATTTAGCATATAATAGTTTAGGCATCTTCAGCAGACTTAGCAGATGGCAGATTTGGTATATGAACAGATATAGCAGATTATAACAGAACTAGCAGATTAGGCTATATAACAGAACTAGCAAATTAGGCAATATAACAGAACTAGCAGATTAGGCCATATAACAGATTTAATCATTCCTTAAAGTTTCATAAACATATCTTGCCTAATTATAAATTTGGCCTAAGTTTGCATGCCTAAATAGTTGTCATGATTCACATTATGATCATATACCCAACGTTTGCATTGAATTTACATGGCACAGATTATGGTCATAATTTACCATATAACACACGTCTCAAATTTAGTTAAACTTGCCTAGTACAAAAGATTCACATATAAATTATACCAAATATAGCCATCGATTTCAATGCATGTCATATATTCAAAAATCTCCCACTTAGGTGTTATTCACATTTAATAGTTACCAAATCTTAACATAAATCTTCACACCTAAGTCATATTCCCTTTTTATCCCAAATCATGAATCTCTATATAAACAATATACCCAACAATCTAGAACTTTAAATTATAACAGATCTTTAATTCAAAAATATGCGTTATGTCCAATGTCTCAAGTCACATGTTAATATACAATGGTTCCTCTTCTTCCAATTCACAGAATATGCACAGATCTAAATCTAGTTTACAAGCTATGTCCTTTTAGTCACAGATTAGCCATGTCCAATTATGCCATCATTCATTATTTGTCCCAAAGTTTAACGTTCGTGCGTTAATCTCTTATGAGATTTGGCGCAGGCTCGGGGTAGCCTGGCTGTAGAACAGAAAGAAGAAAGAGATATAGAATAAAATAGATCAGAACAGAACATACGCAATCTCAAATTCAGATTTACAATCATGTCACAATTATAATTAAAGTTTGTATCGGAAAATAACTGCACTTGCCTTGGTTGGATTCTAAAAGAAAAAGGTGTTGTAGCTGTTCTCTTTTAATCCTAATCAGAATTGGAGGAAGAAGAAGCACAAGTCCTAGCTTAGGTTTCAACAGAGTAGAGACGCCATTGATTTATTTATTTTTAGAGAGGAAGAGAGCAATGGAGGCTAGAGAATTGTATATAAGATTTAGGTTTAGGTTAGGGATGTATATATAGGTGTAGGAAGTTATTTAGGACCATTAGATTAACCCTGAATCATGAGAACCATTCAAATGCAAAATCTGCATTTGAGCGAATCGGCCCACGGGATGACAGCCAAACACCCTGGATTAACCACTAGTCGACCCAGCGGGGCTCGGGTCGACCTCAAAAATGGGCCAGTTCGGTTATTCCCCCTCCCAATTCGCTGTTTTGAACCATTTTTGCATGTTTATTTATTTAATTTTTATATATATCTATATATATTTCTCTCATATGCATATAAACTTCAAGGCTTAATAACTTCTTCATAATTAACCATTTTTTTTAATATTCTCAGAAAATACGGGGTGTTACAATGTGGTGGGGTCCAGCTCGTTGGTCGGAGCTGACATCGGCGGCGCTTCGAAGACCCGAACTTCCTGGCTACGATTCTCGAGGCACAGCGCACGGTGGAGGTCGAGGCGGGTATAGATGTGGAGCGGGAAGAAGATCTACAAAATACTCCAAAGGAGCAATGGACTTTGTTGAGCGGATTGGCCCGAAAATGGGAGGGAAGGATCGAAGAACTTTCGCCGTTAATCGTGAGGGAAGAGAGAGAAACGACGGGGAAAGAGAAAGTGAGGCCAACCAATGGGATTTTTTTATATTTATATATTTTTAAAAATCCAAAAATACCCCTTGTCTCTTACGAACTCCAATCCAAACCCTACGACTGTCGCCCCTAGCGTTTTACCCCCATTCCGAACACAATGGGATATGTTTCGTAGGCCCGTTCGGCTGTTTCAGTCAGTTTTCCTTCAAATTAAAATATAAAACATTCAATATTTAATTTGAACGTACATTTCAATTTGCCGGGGCCACATACCAACTCGAAAATTTCCAGAAAAATAAATCTACCAATGTTTTGACGATACGGTCCCAACAAAACTAGTTTCGTCGAATTCTGAGACCGTTTGTAAAGTGGCCCTTTTCTGGTCGATCCAATTTAACTGTAATTGACCAAAACACATTTTCCTTTGCCACGCTCACATACTAGCTTCAAAAATTATGAAATTTGAAACCTAGCAATAATTTAACATCCCGGATCCAAGAAAAATTGTTTCATCGAATTCCGAGGTCGTTTGCAAAATGGCTATTTTCACGGGCTATATAATTTCTATAGCGACATTTCTGAAAATTCATTTGGCCATAACTTTTGCTTCCTACTATGAAACTTCAATTTTTCAGATTTGTTAGAAAGGTATTCACTAACAGATTTAAATATTTTTGGTTTCACTCAAATCTGTTTTGTTTTGCACCAGGTACAGTCAGTCCAAGTTTGAATTCAAATTTTGAAATTACTGCGCCTTTTCAGGCCTTGTTTATAATTCAAAGTAATTATATTTGTTTTCAATGTCGATTCAAACTTACTTTTCTTCGTTATTACTAAAAATATATTTAAAATATTTAAAATCCACTAAAATATTCAATTTAAAAATTTTAAATTGGTTCGGATTTTCCGGGTCGTTACAATATTCCTCATTAAATAATTTATTTACTATTCATGCCCAAATTAAGGTTTAATATACCAATTACCCCAAAAATCCCCAATATAGGTTATGCTTAAAATTACAAATAATAGTTATGTCTCAATTTTCCCCTCTCAAGCATTTTATTTTACTTCCAATTATTATCCATCTAATCGTGACCTAATCTTCTTACTTCAGCTTTTATCCATATTCATATAACTCAAATTTATAGTCTTAGATCCGCAAATAGTAATTTATTCTACATATAATCAAATTTCAAACGTTCCTTCTTTGTGTGTTTCTTTGTTCGCGCGCAACCTCTAATTTGAATTATGTTTATACTTATTCATCTCTTATGCGTATACTAATCTTTTATATGCGAACAATTATCTATTTTGTTTGGAAGTTATCTTCCTCAATCAATTAATTACTGATTCTCTCTTTTTGAAATGTTTTTCCTATTAAAGCTCTTTATTAACCCTTTTCAAACTGAGCTGCTTTTTAACCATTTTCACACTTAGCCACTTTGTAGCCAATCCCTTAAAACAAAAATATGGCACTGGCGGGGATTGAACTTAAAACCTCTTGTGTACAAGTCACATGTACTAACCAAATGAGCTACTAAGTCATTTGTTAACAAAACTTAGGACAATGCTATACATTATTATTTTCTCATTCCTTTTTTTTTCATGTTTTGTTGCAATATTTAATTTAAAGATATCTTCTTCATTTTAAATCAGTTTTCTACAAACTATAGGTCTAAATTGATCAGAAAATCGCCACGAACGCAACGATGTTAATTTTGTGACCAAATTCTAGAGGCTCTTCAAATTCTCCTTTTTATTTCTTTTTAAATGTTCGCATGCATTTCTTCGTATTTCATTGCATTTCTTCTTATTTCATATATTGCATGTAATTTCTTTATTAATCTTTTTCTTTATTTCACTGCATAAACTTCTTACATGCAATTATATTAATATTATTTAATTTTTCCTTTAAATATATCTATGCATATAATATAAACATATATGCATATTTTTAATTATATTAAAAATGTGGGGTGTCACAAGAACTAAACATATAGATATACGTCATCATTTTCTAAGAGATAACGTAAGTAAATATTAAATTTCGCTCGAATTTATAGAACAAATAGAAGATATATTAATAGAACCATTAGACAAAGCAACTTTTACTAAATTTAGGAGAGAATTAGGTATTTATACATTAAGTGAACTAGAGTAATTAAATATATTAATGTATATAAGAATAACAATAAAAATCCGAAAATTAAAATTAAAATTGCATGCATGTCGACATACATATATCTCTATGTCGACATATAACTGCTATATTTCTAAAATTAATTCCCACCATAAGTTAGTTATAATAACTATTTAAACTTTCTACTTTGATTTTTTTTTCATCCTCTCATTTCATTTTTGGAGAAACTCAAAACTAAAATAAACCATGGCCTCCACTAATTATAATGACCAAATTAACCCTGAATCGTCTGCCGGACCATCCGAAGGTCCATTTCAACGCTCCACTCACTCTCGTGTGATAAAATTGGAAGAGAAAATGGAGTATGCTCTTCAAATGCTTATTGAAATACAAGTTCCACAAATTCGGATGAATCAAGAGTATATAAAACAAGGATAGTTAATGAGAAATCTACAAAAGTTTGTAACGGATAATCAAGCGAATCCAATCATCATCGAAGATGATAACCCAACGATGGAAGAGGATGAAGAGGAAGAGGAATAGATGATAGAAGAGAAGGAACAAGAAGAGGCACAACAAGAAGCAATGGAGGAGGACGATCAATTCGTATGCGTTGGTGAAGTTTCTTTCGATTGAGAAGGGAACATAATTGAGCAAAATGGGGAATTTTGTCTTCATTGCCCAAATGTCCAATCCATAAGTCCCCTATCGTAAAGAATCATTAGAAGCTAGGTTTCTTTTTCGTTTATTCGATGAAAACGTACTTAGTATTTCATGCTTCCATGAAACATTGTAATTTTCTTTGATTTGTATTGTTTGAATTATAAAACAATGATCGAATTGTTTTCTTTCTACAATATTTGTTTCTCTTAGATTTAGGGATTAGAATAGTAATATATATATATATAGAAAGAATAAGAATATAATATAGGATTAAATTAAGAAGGAGTACTTTACTTTAGTATAATCATAGAATATGTATAGTTAGATATAGGGTTTAGGGGGAGTATATTTAAAATTTCTTTTTGATAATGACAAAGGGGGAGAAATTATAAAATAAGGATTAGTTTAAGAGAGAGTATGTAGGATTCATGATGACAAGGGAATTACTACAAGGATTAGAATCAACAGGTGTGAACATGTATGAATATTTTATAAACCAAGGTTTTCATCATCAAAAGGGGGGGGGGATTGTTGGAGAATGGAGTTTTCATAACAACAACCTTATTTCAATTATCGTTGATTATAAAAAATGTACTAACTTCTTACACACACATGATTTGTATACAGGATTTAATTACTAAAGACTGTACAGTTTTAAAGTTCCAAGTGATTCAGAATTCAAGAGAGATTCAAGACTCATGAGTTAACAAGTTTTCAAGAGTTCAAGACAAATATAGTTATAGAGTCTAGTTTATATGTAAGACTCTGAATAGCACTCTAGGTTCAAATTCAAATTCTATTTCAAATTCTAATTTTCAAATTTCAAATTCTGATTTTCAAAATTCTAATTTCAATTTGTATTTCTATCTTACTTATGATTACAAATATATGTTTTCAGTTCAATATATAAGTTTATACAGTTATACAGTTTTATAGCTTTATAGTTTTATAATTATAAAGTTCTATACTTTATAAATTTATAAATATGTTTATGTAATATATTACTATGATTTCATATGGTTTTATACTTTAGAATACTCATTTATATCACTAAGTTTTAATTCAAGAATTTCCAGAATAATATATATATTTAAACACTTGAAAAAGTAACAAATTCAAATTTTAACATGCCTATGTCGACATACATAGGAGGGTATGTCGACATACAACTGTCAGAAAATTAATTTACAAAGGAAGTGTCTTTTCACTATTTGTAACGTTCCAGAACCGTTGCAACCTTTAAAATCTTATAAATAGGGGTTGATTTCGAATTTTTTGATATATCTTCTTCTCCATCTTCACCCCTCTTCATCCCACCATTAATACTTCATATTTTACTGATTTCTACACTTCTACTTTGCCGATTTCTGCTCTAATTACGTAAAACTTCTTCTTTTCTCACTCTCTATCCATTACTCTCTAAACTGAAGTGCTATTGGAGAGTTATAGGGCTGCTGTAATCATTTGGGAAGTGTTTGGTAAAGGGTGTATTCCTTGTAGCCCTAAAATCAAGGAAACAGAGCGATGTTAACCTTGTAGCCATAGAATCAAGGTTGTTTGGAGCGGTGTTAACCTTGTAGCGGTGAAATCAAGGGGATTGTACTTGGATATTGATAATAATAATATAATTATATGCAATCCAACGTTGTGTGGGACTGGACATAGGAGTAATCCGAACCAGTATAAAAACCAGTGTGTACTTTCCTTTTTTGCATTTTATATTTATCTGTTTCTTTGTTTGTTTTTTATTATGTGTCTGTGATCATCTCTGTTGTGTGTGATTCATATAGTAAGTCATTTATGTTTATGATTTTTGTAAATTCCTTAGAAACACTATTCACCCCATCTCTAGTGTTAGTCTTGCCTTAAGATCCGCATTCCGCGTACCCGAACAGAGGGTTGCAAATTAAAATTAGAGAGAAACTCTAATTATTTCCATTCTGTCAACGCATTCAATGTCGCATGTTTTCTACTTAAAGCATTCGCTACAACATTCCCCTTACCTGAGGTATACTGAATCGTAAAATCAAATGAAGCAATATTTTCTATCCACCGTTGTTGTCTCAAGTTTAGGTCATGTTGAGAAAATAAAAACTTTAGGGATTTATGGTCAGTAAAGAGTTCAAATTTCTCCCTTAAAAGATAATGCCTCCACGTTTTAAGGGCAAACACTGTTGCGGCTAACTCAAGGTCTTGAACTGGGTATCTTTTCTCTGGATCCTTGAGTTAGCGTAAGCAACTACTCTTCCTTCTTGCATAAGGACCGCTCCTAACCGGTCCCACATGTATCGGTGTAAACTGTAAACAATTTTGAACTATCGGGCATAATTAGGAAAGGTGCGCTAGTTAACACTTCCTTTAATTTCTTAAAGGCTACATCACATTTATTACTCCAAGAGAACAACAAAATATTCTTTGTTAATTAGGTTAAAGGAGTAGAAATCTTTGCAAAGTTTTTAATAAATTTCCGCTAATATCAGGCCAATCCAAGGAAGCTTCTCACTTCCGTAACATTTCAACATATCCTCCATTCCTTGATTGCCTCGATCTTTGCGAGATCTACAACCAAGCCTTCACTTGACACAATATGTCCAAATAATCTTACTTCTTCCCTCCAGAAATAGCACTTCGAGAATTTTTCTTTCAATTGGTTCTCCCTTGTTATCCCTAATACTTGTCTTAAGTGAACTATTATGGTCTTTTGAAAATATAAGGATATTATCTACAAAGACTACCACAATTTTAATTAGAATGCCCCTAAACACTCTACTCATGAGGTCGACAAAGAAAGCGGGTGCATTCGTTAGTCCGAAGGGGATAACCTCCCATTGGAACAATCCACCCGGCGTCCTAAACGCAGTTTTGTCCATGCTGTCTTCCGCAATTCTTAACTGGTGAAAATCTAGTAGCAAGGTCTAACTGGGAAAATACTCGGGCCCCCCCAAGTGGTCAAGAAGCTCATCGATTCTAGGTAAGGGGTACCTATTCTTTTCGGTCGACTTATTTAGTTCCCTATAGTCCACAGAAGGTCTTAAAGATCCGTCTGCTTCAGTGGAAAATACAAAAAGTGCGCCTCATTCTGAGGTACTTCGTCGAATGAAACCTTTTTTTAATAATTCGAAAATTTGTGTGTCTAACTCCCTTCTTTCCTCAAGCGCCATATGCCTCAAGGGTAGTGCTACAGGTCTAGCGTCCTTCTTTAGGTCAATACGAAAAGGGATTTCTCTGTGGGGGTGGAAGTCCCGTGAATTCATCAAAAACATCCAAGAATCGACAAACTATAAGGATTGAAGATGGTCCTTCAGAGCTAGGAGATAAGGAATATAATAAGGCTTTATCCTTGTTCCTAACATTGCAAGGAATACTTAGGCTACGTACTCCTCGGCTGCTAAGACAAACAATTCTCTTGTCGCAATCTAGAACGGCCACATAAAATGATAGATAATCCATACCTAGGATAAGATCATACACCATAAAATCCAATGCAAATGCTTTGCAATGGAACTCAACGTTGTCGACCTCCAATACTAGGTCTTTACATAACAGCTTAAGATACTTAGATCCTCTGATAAGGTTGGACACCTTTATCGGACTATTAGAGATAGACATAGGAAGGTTCAATAGATTAATAAGTCTCCTAGAGATAAAAGAATGGGTCGCTCTGGAATCGAACAAGGTGTATACAGAATTCCCTAAAACAGAAGTTATACCTTCAAGTGCGGGTTGCCCTCGGTCTTTTGGGTGTCGTCTTTGAATTGGTGTTGCCACTATTGCATAGTTCTAGCCACTCTTAATGACTTTGGGCAGTCCTTGGACATGTGTCCTTCTTCATGGCAGTTGTAACACTTCCCTTTGAATTCCTTCTTCGCCAACTAGGTCCTACAATCCTTGGCGTCATGGCCCTTACGGTTGCACCTCGTACAAGTCTTTGCTTCGTTTTTGAATTTGTTTCCCTTCTTCTTGTTTTTCCACCATTCCTTTTTCTTATTCTTGTTGGAACTTCCTTCTCCTTTCTCATCTTCTTTATCCTCCATGGAACATTCAACTGTGCATAGGATAGTGTCTCTGCTAGGGTTTCAAAAGTTGCCTCAAACGTTACTTGGGCTAATAAAGTTTCTTTCAATGGAGAATTCATCCCTTTAACAAATCTCAAGGCTTTGTTCATGGGGGTGTCTACCAAACCTCTCCCAAACTTACATAATTCGGTAAATTTGGCTACATACTCTTGCAAGCTCAAGTTTTCTTGTTTGAGGTGAATGAATTTCTTTAACTGGATAGTCATTTCTGCCCTTGGAAAAAACTTTGCTTGGAAACGGGTTTTGAATTCGGCCCATGTAAATTTCTGGCCCACGTACTCCATAGATACTAAGTTCAACCATTCACGGGTCTCATCTTTTAAGTGCCAGGCCACTATTCTCCTTTTCACTTCATCAGGCCAGCCATTAGCTTTGAAAATTCTTACACAGTCCATAATCCAAGATTGAGCATTAGTAAAACTTTCCTTCCCAGTGAATGATTTCCCTCCAAGATTCGCAAAGGCCTTGCAGTAGAGAGAAAAGTCAAAGGCTACCTCGGTGGCAGGAGCTGTAGATGCCGCTGGGTTAGGATTAGCAACAGGGACTTATTCCACAGTACGAAGGTATTGATGGAACCACTCTGGCAAGTATCGGGGTCTTGCTTGGTTACCCTACTTAGTAGGATCTTCAGTCATTTTACTATCTGAAAAGAAAAGGAAGAATCCTTTACTAGATACTCCTGAGATAGTATTCAAGCTTAAAAAGGAAGAAAACGATAAAGCTGCCTAGTACAAATGCATATGCTTATTGGGGTAAATATTATATATATATATATATATATAGTTTGAAAAATATTTTTCAAATTACAAAGACGTCTCTCAAATTTATAAATTCCTTATAATCGGGTAACCTGTGCTCTGATACCAAATGTAACAACCCAAATAGAATGGGCCTAAATTTCGATCTAGAAAAGGACCATCGAAAATCAAAACCATTCTAAACGAGTCTTTTGTTCCTGTAAAGATTACATTTGTACGGATAATACAAACATATACGTCAAATGGAATTCTCACGCAGTGGCAAGAGAAAATATGATACTGAAATAAGTTGTACCACTTATTTAAAAATCACAGAAATACAACAGTCATTGTTACATCTGTACAATGGGTACATCAAATAATTCATTCGCACAAGTTTCCAAAGAAGCAAAGCAATAACTACTAATAATAGCATAACAACTTCTTTTTCTTCTTTAGCTCCAATCATGACTTCATCCATGGCTTTTACCCCATCTACTGATTCGTTGGATATGTTAAGGAGAGGGGTCAGAACATAAAGTTATGTGTGACTAAAATATGGTGTTACTTAATGTCCATACTCTATACTTTTAGCAGATTACATATGTCAAGGTATGTCTACACAACACATAAGATTCACACACACACCTAGTATTTTAGGGTAAAGATCTAACGAGGTGGCATTCTTGGTCACTTATTAAAGGTGGATTTTAACGATCTCTTATAACCCCGAGGCAGACCCAAGCCTCTTAAGACCACGTTCTCATACGTCAACGTTCTTTAAGTTTATACTCTCAATTGTAATATGAGAAGTAGTATTGTGAACATTACCAGTTAACTGATACAACGGTAGGACATCTATGTTGCTTAAGACTTCCCTTAGACTGTTGGTTGGCATGTAATGGCCACTTATCTTTTATACACCAAGTCTGTCCCTAGTTGAGCCTTTACAACCTTTTAGAGGAAGTGGACGTTGCCCGTGAACTACCCTACTCCGTTACCGTTTAAGCCTAACCACGTTTAGAGAAGGTGGACCCAAAGACTTACTTCAAATCTAGTAAGGGTGGGTCCCATGACTTTGGTTCCTCTCCAAGGAGCAAACCTTCGGAGGGATCCTAGTCCAAACCACTTAAGACCAAAATTAGATAAAAAGAGAGTCGGCCACTTAAGACCTTCTTAAGGTGTAGTAAACCTACCTTTGTTCACATGCAATATATATATATATATATATATATGCATGCATGTATGTATATGTATATAGTTATATATATACACACTAGACCTCCCACATTAAACCGTATACTTGTAGATGTTGGATATGTCGGTCGGTTCTGGGCAGACTTCTACTACAAGTTGGTTTATCCTTGTGTCTAGTGTACTATGTGATGACCGCCCATAACCCCGACACTAAACAAGGAGAATAATGCACTGAATAGTGTGCCAGACAGCTATGGACAATCATAAAGGTATGATAACACAATCGGAATATGTCGTAACTCACAGCACAAGGATAAAATATAATAGAACATATACAACAGGTATTAATTGTGAAGTAGAAAACACCAAACTTCCATAACAACTAGAAAGTAATATCCATACACGTGGATAACAACAATAGTGTTTATACAACTTTTCCTCACTACAGCACTCAGAGAAGAACAACAAACAACGGAAATACAAATACTATATAGTAGGTAAGATAATACACCAACCTCCTTGTCGCCTCCGAGTTGCAACATCGTCCTCACTAAGCTATCACCTGTCACCTAGTCTGCCCATCCAAAAATCAGATGAACAACCCAATGTAATAAGAGGGAAACATAAAACCTTGAGGCAGACAAAAGTCTTAGTGAGCGATAAAACGGTTAACAAACATCATCAATAACTATATGAAAATGGGTAAATAAACGAACAAATCTACCCACAACACCAAAGAAGAACTCAAACCTATCTTCCCCACATCGGACAGTGATAGCCTTTACAACAACAGTTAAACCACACATCCATGGAAACCAAAACACCCATTCAATCATGGAAAAGCACTCATGACATCCAAATTATATTTCTTATGTAAACCATTCTAATCAAGCTCAACATCCCTCAAGCACCGGCCTCTGATGCCCAAACTAATATCTGACAAGAACCCAAGGAACTTTTCCTTCAACGTAGGACAATCTACATGAGACAGTTCAAACAAAGCACTCGATCATCCATAACAGACTCTGGCTATCATCGCCAATCCTGCTTTTAAACCATTGTTAATCGTATGACGGTCAACGTTGTCATATGTCAAGGGCTAATGGTAACCCCAGTTCTAGCATAAACTCCACACTCCTTTCAATGATACGTATGTTTGTAGAACCTTGACAACTTGGCCTTTCAACGATACCCTAGGTGCTCGACCAACAACCATCCGGTCTTTTAGGTTCCTCTGCTGTACACCTGCTTCAAGCCTGCTAGAAATTATGACAACGATAACTCCTCGGCCTTTGCATCCCTAGTCATCCAACGAATTTTTATAACTCGAGCAACCTTCTTGAGTAACCATTATCCACCATCTCCAACTCACAACCTTTGAGTTGCCACCTCACTGCGCTACGGCACGGGTTCGGGGAATCAACGCCCATCCCCCCCTGAATTTTTCTAGGCCCTTTTGTTTAAATCTGTGTCGTACCCGAAAAATATTTTACGAACACACCATGACTCCTAATTCCGAACTCGACATGACTCACCATGTCGGTTTACACCATGTTGTTCGTGACATGACTCGCCATGTAACGACCAGAGGATTTTCGGCCCTGAAAATCGACATAAATACCTTTACCGTAACTCATGCCGACCTTCCATCACCGAAAACATTGGAACGTTTTATAGAAAGATATTAGAGGGTGAGATAAGAAAAAAAGAAATATTAGAATAGAAGAAGAAGAAGAAGAAACAACACAACCCAGAGTCTCACATCGCAGCGGAACAAAATATAATATAGAAATAAAACTTTATTAAGAGCTTTCAAAATACTTACAATACCAGAGTACATCACACAATGGGACAGTTATAATAACCTGTTCCCATATACAACTCACAGCGGAATAGTAGCGATATAATATCATACGTCTGAACATCTCCAGCTCGTCTCTGGACTTCGCAGAACCTGATAACCTGAACCTGTACACCCGGGCTAACCCGAGCATTTACAAAACACCGGGTCAGTCTGGTGAACCAGAGTGAGTAAAACTCGCACAGTATTAAGGGTAAACCATCCAACATGATTTTAAAGTTCAAAATCTTTTCAAAATAATAGGATAATCGAAAGACCAAATCCACACATAAACATGGACGGTTTTTACCTTACGATAACCCAAAACAGTTTTGAAACCAATATCTTTTCTGATATTATAATAATGTCTAAATATAGGTAAATAGAATCTTGCGGAACGCTTGCATCTCACGTTCCACATATATAGTATACAAACAAAACCGCGGGCGCTTATTGGAGATTGGATTCCGACATTGACAAGGTATGGGACCACCTGCCGCTAGTGTATCTCTAGAGGCGAATACACTGGGTTCAACAAGAACGTCTTGCTCCCGGCCATCACATGACCGACCACTCATTTCGCTTGAGTGTATTGAATGTATATCACCAACGGTTGGGCTCAAACCACCATTTCCCGATAAGGGACAACATCGGAATAGATTAAAGAAGGAATTGGATTTTCTCTAGATAGGTGATTATACACCCTAATGGGAGCGACCCACATAGTCATGCTGCCTGCCCGATTTTTGTCATTCCCCGGTTGATGAGGCTTGAGGCTGCGCTTTATCTACACATCACATTCACTTCAAATTCTACATCATCAGATCCATCAACAGTCACTAATTGACGTCCACAACAATACGTTACGTGTTAGCTAAAAGAAGTTTCCTTCTCCGCTTCCACTCTTGGTACGGTTGGAGAAATCAATGTACGTGACCTTTCTGGAAATACTTTGTCAGACATTCATCCATACAAGTCATCCAGGAACAGGATGAACCGAAGGCACCCTCCTACTGCATTCTAGGAATCACCCTGAGAATCAAAAGCGAGAAGTCCTTGCGAATCCGTGGATTTCTACCACGACAGAATCACAGTTTATCTCTGCTTGCAAGTCAGAGATTTTAAGTAATCCTTTCGCTTATGAAGATCCACGGTCTTCGATAGCTCCATCTTGAATCAGCATCTTCAACGTATTCGTATTTGCTGGACGGAATGGTTTTCGAATATATATTTGATCCCGGTCTTTCCGTACCAACAATCGTATGGGCCAAATTTGATAGTTGGTTATTTAACTATCAAATAAAACAACTATTCATCCATAAAAGAAAATGGATTCACTGATTCAATACTCAGTATCATTCAACATCTTTAACAAATCGTCCGTTAATTATATCCCTTCAATATTCCAATATTTCAAACATCGCTTTCACTTCTTATTATAAAATAAGAATATTCTTTAAATTCACTTTATTCAACTTATAAACTTTCAAAACAGTTTATAATATCATTTCCGGAAATCATAACTTATGTTTCCCTCAATTACTCTCGTTTATAAACTAATATCATTCTTGAATGTTC
This sequence comes from Allium sativum, assembly GCA_030737875.1. Taxonomy (NCBI): domain Eukaryota; kingdom Viridiplantae; phylum Streptophyta; class Magnoliopsida; order Asparagales; family Amaryllidaceae; genus Allium; species Allium sativum. The sequence continues at coordinate 776,851,859 of CM060918.1, read as the reverse complement.
CTGGAGTCGTTCAAGTTGGGGTATTTTATTTACCTCTCAGACCTTGACCAACAACATTCATATCTTCAGAACAAATAGAAGTTTATTAACCACACATTCCTTTAAAAATCTGATTTAAAACTCGACCAAGCTTCGATCCTATTAGAAATAGAATCCTTAGGAAAATTCCTTAATATCTCTTTATTATAATGTTACAAATTATTTCGACAATTCAAATCCATTTGTTAAAACCACATAAACAAAACTTTTATAGATCTCATATTAATACCTTATACATTTGTTATATTGATATAATTTTCAAATTCTTAGATTGATCGAAACAATTTGACTTATCATCTGTAACAACATTACTGGTCACATTCTCATTGAATAATACTCGACTACTTATTTGTTATCTAGAACATATGATAATTCTTTAAAAACTTATGTCAAAAATAGTTCATCCCATTTGTAACCAATGTTACAAAACACGTTTACAAACCACTCACTTTATTAACTCGAATTCATTTCCAAAACATTAAATTTCCATTTACAAAATCTTTTGTAAATTTGTTTACGACAACTTAACATTTGTTTTCATTTCTACATCTTTAACTTTATTTAAAATCTCATTTGCAGTTCATTATCGACAACTAAATATTCGTTTTCGCTTTCCAGATCTTTAACTTAGCTTATATTACCAACCTCGATCCCATTTATAAACTCATATCCCATTTATATATTCAAATCTCATTTGAATCCAAATCTCATCTAAATCACTACTTATTTCCAAATCCGCCGGTTTGTAAATTTTATTCACGAAATGTTATTTAATTACATTTCGTATCATTTAAAAACGCCGTCTGTTAAAACGATCATTTATTACCAAAATATTACTCTTCGCACTCTTTTACAAATTCTCGTATATTCATGATTCAATTACTCCATTTCGATATTTTGAAATCTATTTAAACTTCCTTTACGACCGTTAAGGTCTTTACAAAATCATTTCGACATTTTAAAAGCCACCACGATAAATTTATATCGGTTTAAAATATTTCTTTAATAATATCTTACATCTCTTATTGGTTATAATTTATACATTTAAAAATTTGCAACCGTCACCTTGACTATTATCTTTACCATAAAAAGCGCATTTCTATAAAAATATATCTATAACTGTGGAACCGCTCGAAATCCATTCAATATCGATTTTGAAAAATCAATTCTTAACGGTACTAAAGAGGCAAATGGCTACTATAGTACCAAACCGTGAAATATACACTGATTTCACATTTCACAACAAACAATTTAGTCATATTGATAAATGTTATCAATATTATCCCACCCATTAATCCCTGCAAAACAGCGGTTACCACAATTCAAATCATTCAGTTTAATGTTCGTTTTCATCTAGACAGATGAAATAAAATATTGAATAATATCGGTCAATAATAACTGTAACAGTCAATACTGGGATAATAACAGCAGTTCAAGCATTCGACGATTTGATCATAACGTTTATAGTGTTATAAACCTAACCACTGAGGTAAGTTACCTCAATCGGATTTAATCGTTAGGAATAACGATTAATTAAATTAAACGAACGTTTAGTTTAACTGTTTCAGTCAATATATGAATATAAAATCAACAACGAACGAAAAAAAACAACCATTCATAAGCATAGCACACAATTATAAAACCCGACTTATATAAAATATAAGAGGGGAGAACTGAGTGAGTTTAACTCACCTTGATTTCCATTTGTTGCTGAAACAATGCGTTTTAATTAAATTAAACCGATGTTTAATTTAATTAAAAATCACAGCAGTTGCTCATTTTGTCCAAATCTGCTCCATAACATCGCGCTCACTGATATGGTTTCAATACTTTTGATCTTGCCCAATTCTGATAACAAATGAATGTGTTATACATTTATACTGTTATGGTTTAATATTAATTTATTAAAACCTTATTTAAATCTTAATATAATCTTAATCACGTTATTTAAAAAGGTCAGCCTCATTCAAAGTGACTAAACACATAAATTTACATTGGTATACTATTAACTAAAATGATCACATAGTTATTGGGTTGGCAAATTTAAGATCACGGTTAGGCAAATTAAAGAGTCCTAGTGATACATAGATTTAGACACATTAAAATGTACTAATATAAAACGGCTTACTTGGTAAAATCGCTTAGGCACTTCTACCTGCTTTGTTTCATTTGCCACAAAAGTAGATAACATGGATTATGTACTTTAAAATGTATATGTCACGTTATATACTTTGTATATATATTAACTTACCCCTTTTTGTTTACGTATATATATAACTTTGGTTTGACAAGTAAAAATAGGATTAGGCAATCTACTAAATAGGATTAGGCACATTTGGTGCCACTTTTCATCTTTATTTTACCTTTGTTTTTGAAATCTGCACTCTACTCCTCCCTTCTTTACGGCTAGTCCCAACGCCGATGCCACCTCACCGCACTTCGTTGCCTTGTCCACCTGATCCGACTCAAAGTTCAACACCCACCACTGCACCCATGCTGAACTCGAGCTGACGTCCGACATTGCACCTCAGGTGCGAACAAATTTCCTCCATCCTAGCAGTATCGGCCTCCACTTCCCAGTCTGACCTTGCCTGCTCGTGTTTTTTTTTTGAACTAAAGCGCATCGGCCCAAAGAAGCAAAGCAGCCCACCGCGTTTAACCCCATCTCCTTCCTCTTCATGTTGGCAGCTTGACGAGACAAAGAACGAGGAGATAGATACTACTATGGAATTGAGTGAGGTGTTCGGTTATTTCATTCACGCTGGAAAGAAGAGAAGAAAACGAGGCGCTATGTAGTTGAGGTATTCGGGTTTTACTTGCTGAACCGATGGGATAGAAAGAAAAAGGTGAAGCACCGTATATATAGGAAAGAAATAGCGTGGAGGCCAAGCCATCTAGCTTATAGTGTTTCAGTAAAATGGTAGGATAGCTGCTTTTTTTTTTCCTCAGAACGTGAGTGGCACGCAAGAGATAGATAGGGAGGCACGGAAGTAATAGATTGGAGCGCAAGGTAAAGAGTAAAACAAAGCAGTCAACAGTTTAAACATGCATTACCTTATACTATGGTATAAATAATTTTTTTTTAAAGAAGGACTCTGTTTTGAATTTTGTTTAGGTGAAGACAGACTTGGTTTTGCATTGATGCGAGGATAGAGAATGGGGCGCCTTTTATAATGAAGTAATACGTGGTGTGCAAGCTTTAGGTGTATAGGTCATATAATAGCTGTGTCGCCTGGGGGTAATAAACAAAATAAAATATACCTATACTTGGCGGCCACGGTTTTAATGGATTGGCAAGAAAGGAACTGGTGTTGTGGGTAGCAAGGCATCGTATTCTTTAATATATATATATATATATATATATATATATATATATATATATATATATATTTGGTTTTGTTGTTAAAGGAACGCAAGTTACAAGTTATTAAAGGGACGCAAGGCACAACAGTTTGGGACACAAGGAAAGGTCAAAGCTTTGGGACGCAAGGAGTAAACAAAAAGGAATCAAAAGGGACGTAACAAAAGAGAAGGCAAAAAGAAAGTTTAGGGATAGATTTAATAATATTTTAAATACGCGAAACTTCGTCATGAGAAATTATGTTAATAATCACTATATAAAATTTCTATTTTCTGATAAAAAGGCTAATCTTAATGTAAAAAGGTATTACGGGCCCAATGGGATAAGTTTCGTCGAAAACCGAGGTCATATGAAAAAATTTCCTTTATAAAACCGGAAATCAACACGCGTTTTATTTTTTCACGATCACCCGATAAATCGAATCAACTTGAAACTTTCAAATCCTACAATAATTTGTTGATACGAACCCAACGACACCAGTTTCATCGCATTCTCAGACTGTTTCCCCGGTAGGCTATTTTTACCGCGTACCACAACACCCTTTTTAACACCAAATTATCCGGTCTCTAAAAATAACAAACTATATACCTATCCTGACTCTAATCGACGATACGAACTCAACGGAACTGGCTTCGCGGCCAAATTCGATCGTCTGCTCAAGTTATACCCAAATATCCTTTTTTTATTTAAATACGCGCTATAGAAACTGAACGGGCGTTTATGGCTGCCATGGTCACATACGACATCGGTTTTGCCATGCCATTTAACACCGTGCAATAATTTAACGTTGCGGTTCCAATGACACTGATTTTGTCGAAATCTGAGTCTGTTTGCAAAACGGCCATTTTAAAGGTCGATATCGATTTCCATAGCCTTTTTTTCCAAAATTTGATTTAGCCGTAACTCGCAATCTATAACACGAAATCTGGATTTTTCTCTTTCATATGAAAACTATCGTCAACATGATACAAACGTTTCTTATTTCACAGAAATCCGACTTATATCGGATTCTGTATTCTCAGTTGAAGTTCAAAACTCAAATTTACGAACTGCTTGCCAATTTCAAGCTTGATTTTTAATTATATATATATATATATATATATATATATATATATAACGTTCGAACTTCGTTTAAATAACGAATTAAATATTAAATTCCATCGATATTCCAAATAAAATATTTAAATTAAATAAATTAAATTAAATATTTAACCGTCAGAAACACGGGTCGTTGCATTCTTCCCCCCTTAAAAAAATTTCGTCCTCGAAATTGCAAAGGTAAGAAAGAACGTTATAAACCCATTCATTTCCAAATCCAATTTATTTTAAATCAAAAACCGATTTATTACCGTATATAAATATTTTCAAAAATATCGAAAATTTTCTTTTTGTTCAAACAATTTCCCTGGGATTTTTTTAAATAGTTCAGCTCTTTCAAAAATCAAGTATTCCTTTTCAGGATTCAAAACAACTTGTTTTTCTCAAAGCAATTCAAACCAAAAATCTTTGGTAGTAGTCCATCACTTAGAACTTCGAAAATGAACACTGATGATGGGGCCAACATCATCAGAGTTATTTCCCAGCTATCGAAGTGGGTTCAATACTATATCACTTATCAAAACCGTATTTAAAAAATTTCATTTTGAAATCTTTTCAAAATACCTAACTAAATGTTTGTAAAACAAATTTGAAATCTCCCAGGATCTTAAATTTCTCATATAGTTAACCCAATTTCATTTGCAATAACCTTTCCGACTTTTTGGGAATTTTAATTCCAACTCTAATTTTAATTTCAGATTTAATAAATCTGCTTTGATATTATACGAATTCTAATTGGTTATTTATATAACCATTTCAATTATAGTCAACCAACACATCCAATATATTATAATACTTCAAATATATATATTTTCTTTATATCCAAATATAATTTGGGTAAAATTATCTCATTTACCCTCTTCAAAACATACTGCGTCGGTTTATCGTACTTGAGTGTTTAGAAACCCCTATCGATACAGTGGATCAAACTGATCGACCAGAACTCATAAATAACTCAACCAATAAATCTCCACAATATAAAACAATTCTTATAAAATCTACAAATACGTTCACTCGTATATATACACTCAAACTCAATCTAGGGTATTACTAACCCTATCTCTATTGAGTCACGCCACAGAGCCAAGGTAATCACTTAACCTTCAGCTCTGATACCACTGTAACGACTAGAGGATTTTCGGCCCTGAAAATCGACATAAATACCTTTACCGTAACTCATGCCGACCTTCCATCACCGAAAACATTGGAACGTTTTATAGAAAGATATTAGAGGGTGAGATAAGAAAGAAAGAAATATTAGAATAGAAGAAGAAGAAGAAACAACGAAACCCAGAGTCTCACATCGCAGCGGAACAAAATATAATATAGAAATAAAACTTTATTAAGAGCTTTCAAAATACTTACAATACCAGAGTACATCACGCAATGGGACAGTTATGATAACCTGTTCCCATATACAACTCACAGGGGAATAGTAGCAATATAATATCATACGTCTGAACATCTCCAGCTCGTCTCTGGACTTCGCAGAACCTGATAACCTGAACCTATACACCCGGGCTAACCCGAGCATTTACAAAACACCGGGTCAGTCTGGTGAACCAGAGTGAGTAAAACTCGCACAGTATTAAGGGTAAATCATCCAATATGATTTTAAAGTTCAAAATCTTTTCAAAAGAAAAGGATAATCGTAAGACAAAATCCACACATAAACACGGACGGTTTTTACCTTATGATAACCAAAAATAGTTTTGAAACCAATATCTTTTCTGATATTATAATAATGTCTAAATACAAGTAAATAGAATCTAGCGGAACGCTTGCATCTCACGCTCCACATATATAGTATACAAACAAAACCGCGGGCGCTTATTGGAGATTGGATTCCGAACTTGACAAGGTATGGGACCACCTGCCGCTAGTGTATCTCTAGAGGCGAATACACTGGGTTCAACAAGAACGTCTTGCAACCCGGCCCTCACATGACAGACCACTCATTTCGCTTGAGTGTATCGAATGTATATCACCAACGATTGGGATCAAACCACCATTTCCCGATAAGGGGCAGCATCGGAATAGATTAAAGAAGGAATTGGATTTTCTCTAGATAGGTGATTATACACCCTAATGGGAGCGACCCACATAGTCATGCTGCCAACCCGATTTTTGTCATTCTCCGGTTGATGAGGCTTGAGGCTGCGCTTTATCTACACATCACATTCACTTCAAATGCCACATTGTCAGATCCATCAACAGTCACTAATTGACGTCCACAACAATGCATTACGTGTTAGCTAAAAGAAGTTTCCTTCTCCGCTTCCACTCTTGGTACGGTTGGAGAAATCAATGTACGTGACCTTTCTGGAAATACTCTGTCAGACATTCATCCATACAAGTCATCCAGTGTGAAAACCCGTAACTTCCCCGTAAAGGAAAGCGTCGGATAGTTCGAGAACAAGCCACAACAGAACGCATACAAAAGAACATTTCATTGTATATTACAACAATGCATCAGATTACAAGAATATACAGAGTATAAATGAATATTACACATAAATATCAGAGATTTAAATTACATTTAAATACATAGCAGCGGAAAATAATACAATACACAACTAGAAGAGATATACGGATACAAAGCTTTCCGGATATCGTTCCAGCTGTAAACCAGGATCCTGTGAATATAAATCTGCAAAACCAAAACTACTAGCTGCCCGTGTCAAAAATAGGGGCACCCAGAGTTTAGGTTAAAACAATAAACTCCAGGTCAGTCATGTGACTGGTGTGAGAACTAAAACAGTTAATCTTTATTTTAAAAGTTAGGTAAATCAAGGGACCACGCCGTATGACACGGAACGGGTTTCTTCCCAAGAATACCAGTGCATAAAACAAACAGCGCAATGCTAAATAAAGAAAAATGAAGCTGTTATAAGACCCAGGTCCCATCACACAATGCAACGCAGCCGAGGATAGGGTTTTCCCTTATAACAGCCAAAGAATGCTTGATACGTTTAAACCAAATCATTTGATACTACTATAAGTGCATAGTGTATAAAACAACTTCAAATCATAAGTATCAATCATAGGCGGCATGAGCGCCCCATCCCACTATGTCACCATACTAGGTTCTACAAATAAAACAGCAAATGTCACGTATTTGGAAATTGGATTTCCGTCTATGAACCGAGGCAAAAGATAGTCCTCCACCGTTTTCGTGACTCTCTAGCCCGAGCCACAAGGTCAGAGCGCATCGACCCTTGGATCGTCAGGGCCGGTCCACCGATGTGGATTAAACTTAAACCCTGAACATGCGTTCCCCCGCCCTTTGGGGCGTAAATGAGCCAACCAAATGACTCCATCGGTTCGAGAACGACCGATCAATCCGAGGCGCCTCGCAACAGCAACAACCACATAAGTCAAACTCGCCAGGGCGTGTAAAACCACTGACGCCACTTCTAACTAGAAAGAAACGCATGCCCTCCTTGAGGTCCTCTCCCGTTTTTGGTTCACAACTGGGGTGCGAAACTCGCGAAGCAAACGTTACACAAAGCTACGCCACAAAGGCCGTGCTTTGATCATCACCACAAGACTTTGCTTTTCAACAGAAGCCTCGATCAATTGCCACTTAGGTATGCCACACAGGCAATTCACTCCATGCGTTTGATATCCATCAATATATAACCCCTGAGCTCGTACGTCTCAGAGAAGGGCGTTAAGCAAGAGAATAAATTCTCCGCCGCCAAACAGATATATATTTAATAGAGATCAATCACACGGACTAAAATCCAATGTCAGACACACAGTCCATTTACAAGTCCGTTCTGGGTCTGAACGAAACCGGAGGCACCTAGTACCCCGCATATCCATCGATCTCCAAGTACGTCTGGACGATCACCAACTGTTTCCATCTTCTTGGGTGTACAGCCCAATCAAGATCATCAGTAATTATCCAAACGACGTGAAGACCTCCGGTCTTCGACCATCGTCTTCATCTTCGACTTATCGTCGTATCAGTTATTCAGAATGGGATAAACCCGGTCTTTCCGAATAACTCGCGTATATTTAAATAAGTGTTACACAAACACAACATACGCCTCATTCCAATTCATCAGTCACTAACCGTAAATTAATCAAGAGAATAATTCCCCAAACATTAACCCCGAAGGCCGAAACCAACATCAGATCAATATCCAGAAAACCATTCTGCTTGGCTAACCGATAGTTAGTTTCTAAATTTCACATTCATAGGGAAAGGTTCCCATTAATTTTATCAAAGATAAATTCTTTAAAATTTATTCTTTAATCTATTTTTGAATATCAATTCAAACTAGTCGGGATTAGCGAACCTTACCGAAGTAATCATTTATTTTAATCTCCCAATCCCAACCTATTCATCCCATGAAGTAAAACTGGTAATACTTCATATCTAACACCACAGTGTTATCGGTAAATTCAATTACCATTTCACGTTCAAATCTAATTAAAGATTTAACTATCGCCTGGAGCAAAACTGGTGATACTCCATTTCGATTATTTCAATCTAATTAAAGATTCATTAAAACTCCACTTAGTTTTAATCTGTGACTGGGTTAAAGAATCAGTGTCATTTAAAACACGGTTCACGATAAACCCAAAATCACATTCCATTAATTATCGTGTTAAAGAACAAGTGTTATTTAAAACACTGTTCACGATAAACCCAAAATCACATTCATTAATTATCAGGTTAAAGAACAAGTGTTATTTAAAACACTGTTCACGATAAACCCAAAAATCAATACCAATTCAATTCCAATTGAATATCATTTAATTGGTACCTTTCATTAAATCTAAATAAAAAGATTTAATCATTTCTCAACTGGGTTCAAGAACAGTGTTAGTGAAGACACCATTCACGACAAACCCAAATCACATTCGATATTCAATACAAGGCTCTGAATAGAAAATATATCGGCTTATATTCAATATCAAATTCTACGATTAACAAATGTCGTATTGGAGATAACGATATAAATATCTACATCTTTCAAATTTCCATAACAACATCTGTATAATCCCGAATTCCAACATCGAAATATTCCGAAGACAATCGATTCAAATCCACTCCAATGCAATCATTGGAAATTTTGGTTATTTTTAAAACCCTTTTCGAATTCAATTTATTTATTTAAAAATAAATAGAATTATAATTCTAGTTCAAAACTAGTTCATCTCGATAAAAATCTATTTTTATGTTTTCAAATATGGAGTTTTTCATCCCAATTCTTCTCAAATCATTTCTTATGATTTTACACAAATTATTACTATTTTTAATAATTTTATCAAGGCCCGTACAGTCGATTTCCAACAATGGCCATCGAACTGCACTTACAGCGACCTTTTTCAAATTTGATTTGGACATAATTCCAAATCCAACCGTTATATTTCAAATTTCTAATATTCGTTAGAAAGCTCTTTTCGATACGAACCCAACGGTTCCGGTTTCAGGAGAATCCGACGGTCGGATCTCCCGTAATGTCCGTTTGAAAATAAATGGTCGAAATTCGCGAACTGCCGCGGCGCGGCGCGTTTCTATTCAGGCCATTATATTATATATATAATATATATAATATATACTTCGTCGATTTCTGTTTAAAACGAATTATATAAATAGTTTTAAATTCGTTTCAAAAGCAATTTCAACTTCCATTTCAATTCAAATCAAAATTGAATTCCTCTTTATAAATTCATTTTAAAATTCATTTCTATTCAATTCAAATTTCAATTCAATTTGAATTCATTTCAATTCGCTTTCAATTCAATTTGAATTCGTTTTCAATTCAATTCATTTCGAAATCGTTTTCAATTCAATTCATTTCGAAATCGTTATATATTCAATTCATTTCGAAATCGTTATATATTCAATTCATTTCGAAATCGTTATATATTCAATTCATTTCGAAATCGTTATATATTCAATTCATTTCGAAATCGTTATATATTCAATTCATTTCGAAATCGTTATATATTCAATTCATTTCAAAATGAATAAAATCGATATAAATATCGTTTACGTCAAAATGGCGTCAATCTAATCAACACGGCTTCATAAATTTCTATTTCAAATATTTTATTTCAAATATTTCTTTTTCAAAATAGTTGTTATTATCAAAATATTTCGTTCAACACATGACCAATCTCAAAGGATGAGTACTGTCAACACATGAACCGTTATTTTATATTGATAAAGATGTAAATTTTATTATCAAAATATTTCGTTCAACACATGACCAATCTCAAAGGATGAGTACTGTCAACACATGAACCGTTATTTTATATTGATAAAGATGTAAATTTTATTATCAAAATATTTCGTTCAACACATGACCAATCTCAAAGGATGAGTACTGTCAACACATGAACCGTTATTTTATATTGATAAAGATGTAAATTTTATTATCAAAATATTTCGTTCAACACATGACCAATCTCAATGGATGAGTACTGTCAACACATGAACTTTTATTTTATAATATTCTTTATTTTCTAAATTGGAATGAGGCCCAATCAATCACCATATAATGTTAATTATATGGATTTTCATACAACACATGTATATAATAGCATTGAAAAATAATCAACCATCAACCAAAGTGCACTACACTGTATAAGCATCAAATATAGACATTTAACGCTTATAGCAGCTTGTCAATCAATCGATCGACATATTTAATCAATCAGGATGAGTGAACTTCAAGTTTCATCCCAACACCCGTGTGGGGTTTCAAACAATCAAACAAATATTTTATTCGTGCAGTTGGGCGATGTGTAAAATTTATCGTCCCAATCAATGTCCTTCAAATAGGTGTACATAAACAAACCGTCTGGTTTGTAAATGAATATTTATTTATTCACATTCACGTTAAAAATTATATTTTTAACGATAAAACATTTTATTCCAACATATGAATTTCTATTAAGTTCATTCTTTAAATAAAATGATATTTTTATTTTTCTAACACATTTTAGAAAATTTCGGCGGCATAACGGCACGATACTAGAAACGGGACGAGGCCTAGCCTTATCCCCGGTCTAGTGAAGGCCCACGCCATTCACACATCAATCATATCAATTTCATTTCACCAAACAATTCAAATCAACTCAAACAATCTAACTAACAACACAGCCAAACAAACAAGTCCATGGTCTGTGGACGATTGTGTCGGGTGCTACTAGGCACCGTCTGCATCCTAGTATATATATATATATAACTAGAAAAATAAATTGAAAGGTGGGAAATTCTCACTGATAGCTATCCAAACATCTTGACTCTTCTTTGATATAAATCTTCTTCGTTCTCGCCTTTTTGTTACCTTCGTTGCCCGCTTTCACTACCTATGTAAAAATCGAATTTTTACTTCGTTATTCAATATATAAAAATCCTATTCTTATTTCGAAGTTCAACATATAAAAATCCTATTTTTAACTCGAAGTTCAATATATAAAAATCCCATTTTTAACTCGAAGTTCAATATATAAAAATCCCATTTTTAACTCGAAGTTCAATATATAAAAATCCCATTTTTAACTCGAAGTTCAATATATAAAAATCCCATTTTTAACTCGAAGTTCAACATATAAAAATCCCATTTTTATTATGCTATATAGATAAAAATTATATTTTTATCACGCTATTTTCCACCTAAAGATTTCGCCTTTATATACACATAGACTTCGCCTTTTCAAATTTAAAGATTTCATCTTTATGAAAATCTCATTTTTATTTTTCTACACATATAAAGATGATATTTTTAATATTCCTATCATGTAAAAATTATATTTTTAATTCTCTACTTAAACAAAAATCATATTTCTACCACTTCTATATAGTAAAGATTATATTTTTAATACTTAAAAAATATAAAAATCATATTTTTAATTCTTTTAAAAATATAAAAACTATATTTTTAATACTTTAAAAATATAAAAATCATATTTTTATTTCGTAAAAATTCCATCTTTTCTATGTTATAAAACAATTCTTTATCTTCTTCAACATTATATCTTTACTAAAAAAAATCAGGTTTTTTTTCCTTTTTCCCCAATTAAAATCGGATAAATAAAATAAAGAAAATAAAAATAAAATAAAATAAAAAATAAAATTAACTTACAGGGGGGGGGGGGGTTTCCACCGTTGAACTTCGAAGGGGGGGGGGGGTCCAGCGCCGCCGAGGTCTGAAAAGGGGGGGGGGGAAAGGGTATCGCAGTGGAGGTCGGCGGAGGTGGGGGAAGCTCTCGGTTTTTGAAGGTCGACCGGGGGGGGGGGGGGGGGTTTCGATCGGGGAATACTGCGATGGGAGAAGGAGGAAGCGGAGATGACTGATCGATGGAGAGGGTGGAGTGGCAGCGGGTGGTGGACGGAGACGATGAAGGAGGAAGGAGAAGAGGCGGAGGGCGCAACGGTGGCTCCGTCGAGCGATTTAGGGCTCCGCCCTCTTTTCCCTTTTTTTTTTATTTTGAATTTATTTTTGAACGGGGGGGGGGGGGGGGGGCAGGAGGATTAAAGGGGAGGAGGGAATATTTTTTTTTATTATTATTTTATTTTATATTATTTAATTTCTAAAAGTTGACTTTCACATACGACCTCGAAACGAGGCCCACCGCCTGTCGTCCATAGCGTTTTACCCCCATTCCGAACACAATGGGATATGCATCGCAAGCTAATTTGACCATTTGAATCAGTTTCCGTTTAATTTACATTTAAATCACTATATTGAATTTTAAACGTACATTTCAAATTACCGGGGTCACATACTAACTCTATAAATCCCATAAAAATATTTTCTAGTTTCGTATTGACGATACGGTCCTAACAAAACTAGTTTCGTCGAATTCTGAGACCGTTAGAAAAATGGCCATTTTCCAGTCGATTAAAATCAACTAAAACTGGTCAAACGCGTTTTCCTTTGCCACGCTCACATATTGATTCGAAAAATTATGAAATTTGAAACCTAGCAATAACTTGACATCACGGACCCAACAAAACTGGTTTCGTCGAAATCCGAGGTCGTTTGCGAAATTCCCATTTTTAAGGGCTTGAATTCCATAGCGACTATTCAGAATTTTCAACTGGACATATATTTTGATTCCCGCTATGAAATTTTGATTTTTCGGATTCGCTGGAAAGATATTACCAATTAGATCCTATCATTTTTGGTTTCACTAAAATCCGGATTGTTTTGCACCCGGTACATTCAATTGAAGTTTGAAATCGAATTATCGAACTACCGCGCCATTTTCAATTCTATTTATAATTATATATAAATATTTATATTCTAACGACGACGCGTAAAATATATACATTCGAATTATTTTTAAAATAAATTTCTCGTCGATATTATTTAAAATAATTCATTTTAAATAATCAAAATTCGATAAAATTGCCAAAATAAAAAATTTTAAACTGGCCCAGATTTTCGGGTTATTACAATCTCCCCCACATAAAACTTTTCGTCCCCGAAAAGGAACAAAGTCGAAAGTGGTTTGATTATTTAGCTCTACGCTCGATCTGGCTTCCATTCTCCAACTCTTTAGTTTCTGAGAATTTTCAAAATTTCAAAAATTTGGCTAACACCCTAAATTTTTGAAAAATTTCGCCATAACCTCCCCTGCACCGGGAGCATCGGGGAATTTCAAATAGCTTCCCCGGTCCTTCAGATCTCAAAAAGAAAAAGAAAAAGCCAAGCGGCTAGCCAATAGGCTCATAAAATCATCATCACCCGAACAAAACAGTAAATCATGTAGTAAACATGTACCTATTTGTCGGGCAAACAAATTTTATTCTCTGCTCTAGCCTCCTTGCTATGACCTGTTCAATGTAAGTATATGTATATGCAAACAAATGCAACCAATTTCAATACAATTCATTATGTGATTCAATTAGGCTAAATGGTTCAAAATTAGCAAACAAATAAACAAACAACCCAAACATCAATCAATTAGTGAATTAGAGTTTCAAATTCATAATTTTGATATATATACAAAAATCATGTTTTTGATACCAAATCACAACAATAGGCCCTATCTAATTTTGGTTCTCACACCAGCCAATAGGAAATATATAGAAATCACACCTTCGGAGCACGAACATAAATATCGATGATGCCATGGTCATTATCAACATCATCTCCGGGCGACTAGAGTGTGATTCTATATCTATTCAATATATTAAAACTTTAAATATACGTTTGCAAGGCGTATATGCAAATTCTTTATATACTGAATTGTCCAAAATCAATATAAACAAATAATCAAATACGAATAGTTGATTTAAATTTTCAAAACTAAATTTGTTTTTACTTTAAAAAATATACTCCTCACGCTCGTTCTAGGATACTACCGATCCCATCTCTAACGAGTCACTCTCATTGGATATTACTAATCCAATATCTGATGAATTCTTTCGTACGGTTCTAACGTGTCTTGTTCTCTGAGCTCTGTAAACCAAAGCTCTGATACCAACTGTGAAAACCCGTAACTTCCCCGTAAAGGAAAGCGTCGGATAGTTCGAGAATAAGCCACAACAGAACGCATACAAAAGAACATTTCATTGTATATTACAACAATGCATCAGATTACAAGAATATACAGAGTATAAATGAATATTACACAGAAATATCAGAGATTTAAATTACATTTAAATACATAGCAGCGGAAAATAATACAATACACAACTAGAAGAGATATACGGATACAAAGCTTTCCGGATATCGTTCCAGCTGTAACCAGGATCCTGTGAATATAAATCTGCAAAACCAAAACTACTAGCTGCCCGTGTCAAAAATAGGGGCACCCAGAGTTTAGGTTAAAACAATAAACTCCAGGTCAGTCATGTGACTGGTGTGAGAACTAAAACAGTTAATCTTTATTTTAAAAGTTAGGTAAATCAAGGGACCACGCCGTATGACACGGAACGGGTTTCCTCCCAAGAATACCAGTGCATAAAACAAACAACGCAATGCTAAATAAAGAAAAATGAAGCTGTTATAAGACCCAGGTCCCATCACACAATGCAACGCAGCCGAGGATAGGGTTTTCCCTTATAACAGCCAAAGAATGCTTGATACGTTTAAACCAAATCATTTGATACTACTATAAGTGCATAGTGTATAAAACAACTTCAAATCATAAGTATCAATCATAGGCGGCATGAGCGCCCCATCCCACTATGTCACCATACTAGGTTCTACAAATAAAACCGCAAATGTCACGTATTTGGAAATTGGATTTCCGTCTATGAACCGAGGCAAAAGATAGTCCTCCACCGTTTTCGTGACTCTCTAGCCCGAGCCATAGGGTCAGAGCGCATCGACCCTTGGATCGTCAGGGCCGGTCCACCGATGTGGATTAAACATAAACCCTGAACATGCGTTCCCCCGCCCTTTGGGGCGTAAATGAGCCAACCAAATGACTCCATCGGTTCGAGAACGACCGATCAATCCGAGGCGCCTCGCAATAGCAACAACCACATAAGTCAAACTCGCCAGGGCGTGTAAAACCACTGACGCCACTTCTAACTAGAAAGAAACGCATGCCCTCCCTGAGGTCCTCTCCCGTTTTTGGTTCACAACCGGGGTGCGAAACTCGCGAAGCAAACGTTACACAAAGCTACGCCACAAAGGCCGTGCTTTGATCATCACCACAAGACTTTGCTTTTCAACAGAAGCCTCGATCAATTGCCACTTAGGTATGCCACACGGGCAATTCACTCCATGCGTTTGATATCCATCAATATATAACCCCTGAGCTCGTACGTCTCAGAGAAGGGCGTTAAGCAAGAGAATAAATTCTCCGCCGCCAAACAGATATATATTTAATAGAGATCAATCACACGGACTAAAATCCAATGTCAGACACACAGTCCATTTACAAGTCCGTTCTGGGTCTGAACGAAACCGGAGGCACCTAGTACCCCGCATATCCATCGATCTCCAAGTACGTCTGGACGATCACCAACTGTTTCCATCTTCTTGGGTGTACAGCCCAATCAAGATCATCAGTAATTATCCAAACGACGTGAAGACCTCCGGTCTTCGACCATCGTCTTCATCTTCGACTTATCGTCGTATCAGTTATTCAGAATGGGATAAACCCGGTCTTTCCGAATAACTCGCGTATATTTAAATAAGTGTTACACAAACACAACATACGCCTCATTCCAATTCATCAGTCACTAACCGTAAATTAATCAAGAGAATAATTCCCCAAACATTAACCCCGAAGGCCGAAACCAACATCAGATCAATATCCAGAAAACCATTCTGCTTGGCTAACCGACAGTTAGTTTCTAAATTTCACATTCATAGGGAAAGGTTCCCATTAATTTTATCAAAGATAAATTCTTTAAAATTTATTCTTTAATCTATTTTTGAATATCAATTCAAACTAGTCGGGATTAGCGAACCTTACCGAAGTAATCATTTATTTTAATCTCCCAATCCCAACCTATTCATCCCATGAAGTAAAACTGGTAATACTTCATATCTAACACCACAGTGTTATCGGTAAATTCAATTACCATTTCACGTTCAAATCTAATTAAAGATTTAACTATCGCCTGGAGCAAAACTGGTGATACTCCATTTCGATTATTTCAATCTAATTAAAGATTCATTAAAACTCCACTTAGTTTTAATCTGTGACTGGGTTAAAGAATCAGTGTCATTTAAAACACGGTTCACGATAAACCCAAAATCACATTCCATTAATTATCGGGTTAAAGAACAAGTGTTATTTAAAACACTGTTCACGATAAACCCAAAATCACATTCATTAATTATCGGGTTAAAGAACAAGTGTTATTTAAAACACTGTTCACGATAAACCCAAAAATCAATACCAATTCAATTCCAATTGAATATCATTTAATTGGTACCTTTCATTAAATCTAAATAAAAAGATTTAATCATTTCTCAACTGGGTTCAAGAACAGTGTTAGTGAAGACACCATTCACGACAAACCCAAATCACATTCGATATTCAATACAATGCTCTGAATAGAAAATATATCGGCTTATATTCAATATCAAATTCTACGATTAACAAATGTCGTATTGGAGATAACGATATAAATATCTACATCTTTCAAATTTCCATAACAACATCTGTATAATCCCGAATTCCAACATCGAAATATTCCGAAGACAATTTCGATTCAAATCCACTCCAATGCAATCATTGGAAATTTTGGTTATTTTTAAAACCCTTTTCGAATTCAATTTATTTATTTAAAAATAAATAGAATTATAATTCTAGTTCAAAACTAGTTCATCTCGATAAAAATCTATTTTTATCTTTTCAAATATGGAGTTTTTCATCCCAATTCTTCTCAAATCATTTCTTATGATTTTACACAAATTATTACTATTTTTAATAATTTTATCAAGGCCCGTACAGTCGATTTCCAACAATGGCCATCGAACTGCACTTACAACGACCTTTTTCAAATTTGATTTGGACATAATTCCAAATCCAACCGTTAGATTTCAAATTTCTAATATTCGTTAGAAAGCTCTTTTCGATACGAACCCAACGGTTCCAGTTTCAGGAGAATCCGACGGTCGGATCTCCCGTAATGTCCGTTTGAAAATAAATGGTCGAAATTCGCGAACTGCCGCGGCGCGGCGCGTTTCTATTCAGGCCATTATATTATATATATAATATATATAATATATACTTCGTCGATTTCTGTTTAAAACGAATTATATAAATAGTTTTAAATTCGTTTCAAAAGCAATTTCAACTTCCATTTCAATTCAAATCAAAATTGAATTCCTCTTTATAAATTCATTTTAAAATTCATTTCTATTCAATTCAAATTTCAATTCAATTTGAATTCATTTCAATTCGCTTTCAATTCAATTTGAATTCGTTTTCAATTCAATTCATTTCGAAATCGTTTTCAATTCAATTCATTTCGAAATCGTTATATATTCAATTCATTTCGAAATCGTTATATATTCAATTCATTTCGAAATCGTTATATATTCAATTCATTTCGAAATCGTTATATATTCAATTCATTTCGAAATCGTTATATATTCAATTCATTTCAAAATGAATAAAATCGATATAAATATCGTTTACGTCAAAATGGCGTCAATCTAATCAACACGGCTTCATAAATTTCTATTTCAAATATTTTATTTCAAATATTTCTTTTTCAAAATAGTTGTTATTATCAAAATATTTCGTTCAACACATGACCAATCTCAAAGGATGAGTACTGTCAACACATGAACCGTTATTTTATATTGATAAAGATGTAAATTTTATTATCAAAATATTTCGTTCAACACATGACCAATCTCAAAGGATGAGTACTGTCAACACATGAACCGTTATTTTATATTGATAAAGATGTAAATTTTATTATCAAAATATTTCGTTCAACACATGACCAATCTCAAAGGATGAGTACTGTCAACACATGAACCGTTATTTTATATTGATAAAGATGTAAATTTTATTATCAAAATATTTCGTTCAACACATGACCAATCTCAATGGATGAGTACTGTCAACACATGAACTTTTATTTTATAATATTCTTTATTTTCTAAATTGGAATGAGGCCCAATCAATCACCATATAATGTTAATTATATGGATTTTCATACAACACATGTATATAATAGCATTGAAAAATAATCAACCATCAACCAAAGTGCACTACACTGTATAAGCATCAAATATAGACATTTAACGCTTATAGCAGCTTGTCAATCAATCGATCGACATATTTAATCAATCAGGATGAGTGAACTTCAAGTTTCATCCCAACACCCGTGTGGGGTTTCAAACAATCAAACAAATATTTTATTCGTGCAGTTGGGCGATGTGTAAAATTTATCGTCCCAATCAATGTCCTTCAAATAGGTGTACATAAACAAACCGTCTGGTTTGTAAATGAATATTTATTTATTCACATTCACGTTAAAAATTATATTTTTAACGATAAAACATTTTATTCCAACATATGAATTTCTATTAAGTTCATTCTTTAAATAAAATGATATTTTTATTTTTCTAACACATTTTAGAAAATTTCGGCGGCATAACGGCACGATACTAGAAACGGGACGAGGCCTAGCCTTATCCCCGGTCTAGTGAAGGCCCACGCCATTCACACATCAATCATATCAATTTCATTTCACCAAACAATTCAAATCAACTCAAACAATCTAACTAACAACACAGCCAAACAAACAAGTCCATGGTCTGTGGACGATTGTGTCGGGTGCTACTAAGCACCGTCTGCATCCTAGTATATATATATATATATATAACTAGAAAAATAAATTGAAAGGTGGGAAATTCTCACTGATAGCTATCCAAACATCTTGACTCTTCTTTGATATAAATCTTCTTCGTTCTCGCCTTTTTGTTACCTTCGTTGCCCGCTTTCACTACCTATGTAAAAATCGAATTTTTACTTCGTTATTCAATATATAAAAATCCTATTTTTATTTCGAAGTTCAACATATAAAAATCCTATTTTTAACTCGAAGTTCAATATATAAAAATCCCATTTTTAACTCGAAGTTCAATATATAAAAATCCCATTTTTAACTCGAAGTTTAATATATAAAAATCCCATTTTTAACTCGAAGTTCAATATATAAAAATCCCATTTTTAACTCGAAGTTCAACATATAAAAATCCCATTTTTATTATGCTATATAGATAAAAATTATATTTTTATCACGCTATTTTCCACCTAAAGATTTCGCCTTTATATACACATAGACTTCGCCTTTTCAAATTTAAAGATTTCATCTTTATGAAAATCTCATTTTTATTTTTCTACACATATAAAGATGATATTTTTAATATTCCTATCATGTAAAAATTATATTTTTAATTCTCTACTTAAACAAAAATCATATTTCTACCACTTCTATATAGTAAAGATTATATTTTTAATACTTAAAAAATATAAAAATCATATTTTTAATTCTTTTACAAATATAAAAACTATATTTTTAATACTTTAAAAATATAAAAATCATATTTTTAATACTTTAAAAATATAAAAATCATATTTTTATTTCGTAAAAATTCCATCTTTTCTATGTTATAAAACAATTCTTTATCTTCTTCAACATTATATCTTTACTAAAAAAAATCAGGTTTTTTTTTCCTTTTTCCCCAATTAAAATCGGATAAAAAAAATAAAGAAAATAAAAATAAAATAAAATTAACTTACAGGGGGTGGGTTTCCACCGTTGAACTTCGAAGGGGGGGGTCCAGCGCCGCCGAGGTCTGAAAAGGGGGGGAAAGGGTATCGCAGTGGAGGTCGGCGGAGGTGGGGGAAGCTCTCGGTTTTTGAAGGTCGACGGGGGGGGGGGGGGGGGGGTTCGATCGGGGAATACTGCGATGGGAGAAGGAGGAAGCGGAGATGACTGATCGATGGAGAGGGTGGAGTGGCAGCGGGTGGTGGACGGAGACGATGAAGGAGGAAGGAGAAGAGGCGGAGGGCGCGACGGTGGCTCCGTCGAGCGATTTAGGGCTCCGCCCTCTTTTCCTTTTTTTTTTATTCTGAATTTATTTTTGAACGGGGGGGGGGGGGGGGGGCAGGAGGATTAAAGGGGAGGAGGGAATATTTTTTTTTATTTTATTTTATATTATTTAATTTCTAAAAGTTGACTTTCACATACGACCTCGAAACGAGGCCCACCGCCTGTCGTCCATAGCGTTTTACCCCCATTCCGAACACAATGGGATATGCATCGCAAGCTGATTTGACCATTTGAATCAGTTTCCGTTTAATTTACATTTAAATCACTATATTGAATTTTAAACGTACATTTCAAATTACCGGGGTCACATACTAACTCTATAAATCCCATAAAAATATTTTCTAGTTTCGTATTGACGATACGGTCCTAACAAAACTAGTTTCGTCGAATTCTGAGACCGTTAGAAAAATGGCCATTTTCCAGTCGATTAAAATCAACTAAAACTGGTCAAACGCGTTTTCCTTTGCCACGCTCACATATTGATTCGAAAAATTATGAAATTTGAAACCTAGCAATAATTTGACATCACGGACCCAACAAAACTGGTTTTGTCGAAATCCGAGGTCGTTTGCAAAATTCCCATTTTTAAGGGCTTGAATTCCATAGCGACTATTCAGAATTTTCAACTGGACATATCTTTTGATTCCCGCTATGAAATTTTGATTTTTCGGATTCGCTGGAAAGATATTACCAATTAGATCCTATCATTTTTGGTTTCACTAAAATCCGGATTGTTTTGCACCCGGTACATTCAATTGAAGTTTGAAATCGAATTATTGAACTACCGCGCCATTTTCAATTCTATTTATAATTATATATAAATATTTATATTCTAACGACGACGCGTAAAATATATACGTTCGAATTATTTTTAAAATAAATTTCTCGTCGATATTGTTTAAAATAATTCATTTTAAATAATCAAAATTCGATAAAATTGCCAAAATAAAAATTTTTAAACTGGCCCAGATTTTCGGGTTATTACAATCAGGAACAGGATGAACCGAAGGCACCCTCCTACTGCATTCTAGGAATCACCCTGAGAATCAATAGCGAGAAATCCTTGCGAATCCGTGGATTTCAACCACGACAGAATCAGAGTTTATCTTTGCTTGCAAGTCAGAGATTTTAAGTAATCCTTTCGCTTATGAAGATCCACAGTCTTCGTTAGCTCCATCTTGAATCAGCATCTTCAACGTATTAGTATTTGCTGGATGGAATGGTTTTCGAATATATATTCGATCCCGATTGTAATAACCCGGAAAATGTGAACCAGTTTAAAATTTTTAAATTAGGTTATTAACAAGAAATTTGAATGATTAAAATAGCCTATTTCCATAAAATATAGAATTGTGTATAATATGGCCGTTTGAAATTTTGAATACAAACTAAGTTTGACTGTACCAGGTGGAAAATATAACGGATTTTAACGAAACTGAAAATATTTAAATCTGTTTATCAATGCCTTTCTAACGAATCTGAAAAATCGAAATTTCATAACGGAAATCAAAAGTTAAGGCCAAATGAATTTTCAGAAAGGTCGCTATATAGTATATATAGCCCTGGAAAATTGAGATTTTGCATACGACCTCGGAATTCGACGAAACCACTTTTGTTGGGTCCGGGATATCAAATTATTTCTAAGTTTCAAATTTCGTAATTTTTGAAGCTAGTATGTGAGCGGGGCAAAAGATAACGTGTTTGGTCAAATTCTGTTAAAATGGGTCGACCTAAAAATGGTCGTTTTTTCAAACGAGCTCAGAATTCGACGAAACTGGTTTTGTTAGGACCGTATCGTCAAAACAAAGCTAGATTTATTTTTCTGGAATTTTTCGATTCAGTTTGTGGCCCTGGCAAATTGAAACATACGTTTAAATTAAATATCGAATGTTTTATATTTTAAATTGAAAAATAACTGACTGTAACAGTCGAAATGGCCAACGAAACATATCCCATTGTGTTTGGAATAGGGGTATTTAGCTAGGGGCGACAGTCGTTGGGTGTGATTTAGAGGTCGTTTGTAGAAGGGGGTATTTTTGGAATTAAATAAATTAAAAATTAAAATAAAAAGGGCATGGGCCAATCAGATTTCATCGTCTCCCTCGAAAACCTCTGTCGCGACGCGGAAAACCCTTCCCAATCTTCTCTCTTCAATTTCTCCGCATCCACCCAACGAAATCAAGCAAACCCAGTTCCAATTTGAAGAGCGTTGAGAGATCTTCAAATCCATAGTAATTTCACGAATTATCATTGAGTATTGGGAGAGATATCGAGGCGGGAAGCTCCGATCTTTGCGCCGCCGCCGTGCCCTCCAGGAGGCGTCGAGTTGGCCATCTCAGGTGTCATCGGGAAGCTCTCTTCTTCCTCTACGACGTAGCGCTGGCCGTTCGTCCTAAAGCTTCGTAGATTTGCCGAAAAATTCAACCCTAGCTTTCGAATCAAAAGGGGTATACGGCTGAAACTGATTTTTACACTTTAAAGCGTTGCAAACTTGTAAAAATCATATCTTTTTGCTATGTTAACGAAATTCGATGAAACAGGAGACACCGTGACCGCAAGGAGGCTCTCTACATTCTAGAAGAAGCCGCGGATTTTTCTGACCTTCCTACGATTTTTAGCACCGCAAGAACCAAAGTGAGGAATCTAAACTATTTGTGTGAATGAAATCGCGTTGTATAAATTATATAAGCGAAGTGTAAATTATATACGCATTGTATACCTCAAGTACATGTGTTGTATAAGTTATATTAGCGATGTATAAATTATACAAGCGTTGTTTGAAACATATATGCTTTGAATTGTGATGAAATGCAAGTGAATTATTATATTATATATATATATATATATATATATACTCCCCTCGTCCACAGACCATGGACGATATTTATTGCTTGTGATTGACGTAATATCATATGATTGACGAATGGTTGGAAATAATTGTTTGTGGTTGATATTGTGGTTGAAAAATACCTTTATGGTTGAAAAATACCTTTGTGGTTGAAAAATACCCTCTTGTGGTTGAAACAAAATAGAATAGGATTGTGGAATTGAAAATAAAACATGCCGCCTGCGTGCGAACTAGATGCATGATCCCCATTGTCAAAAACCGCGAGGTTTTAAGGTAGAGCGAGGAGCCGTACTAGGGACGGTCCCGGTTTTAACTACCCTGCCGTTATGCTGCCGAAATTTTCTTAAATATTTATGTGTTAGAATAATTTTCATTCATTGAAACTATTTATACAAACTATATCGAATATTCATGTGTTGAGTTGCAATTCATTCGTTGAGTTGAAATTCATGTGTTGAATATTATTTGAATTTAAACAAATGGCTTTAGCGATAAAAATCACATTTTTATATATATACAAACTATATCGAATATTCATGTGTTGAGTTGCAATTCATTCGTTGAGTTGAAATTCATGTGTTGAATATTATTTGAATTTAAACAAATGGCTTTAGCGATAAAAATCACATTTTTATATATATACAAACTATATCGAATATTCATGTGTTGAGTTGCAATTCATTCGTTGAGTTGAAATTCATGTGTTGAATATTATTTGAATTTAAACAAATGGCTTTAGCGATAAAAATCACATTTTTATATATATACAAACTATATCGAATATTCATGTGTTGAGTTGCAATTCATTCGTTGAGTTGAAATTCATGTGTTGAATATTATTTGAATTTAAACAAATGGCTTTAGCGATAAAAATCACATTTTTATATATATACAAACTATATCGAATATTCATGTGTTGAATTGCAATTTGTTCGTCGAGTTGAAATTCATGTGTTGAATGTTATCGTCGTCTAAAAATAAAATGAATCGACAATGAGAACTATATTTTTATAGTGAATAAGAAGTGTTAAAAATACACTAGTGTCGAATAAATATTTTTGATGATAAAAATATCCCTTTTATCATGTATACGCTTAGTTAAAAATACACTAGTGTCGAATAAATATTTTTGATGATAAAAATATCCCTTTTATCATGTATACGCTTAGTTAAAAATACACTAGTGTCGAATAAATATTTTTGATGATAAAAATATCCCTTTTATCATGTATACGCTTAGTTAAAAATACACTAGTGTCGAATAAATATTTTTGATGAAAAAAATATCCCTTTTATCATGTATACGCTTAGTTAAAAATACACATGTGTCGAATAAATATTTTTGATGATAAAAATATTCCTTTTATCATGAATATGAAGTGTTAAAAATACACACGTGTTGAAATAAATAATAGTTTGCTAGGAATATTATTTTTAGCTTTGTTCTGCATATATATACATGTGTTGAACAGGGAAAATGGATTAGTTGTTGAGTAAAGAAATTATTTGCGTGCCCGACAAATAGGTAAACCTTGATGAGTTGGCTGCGCAATTTTATTTATATATCAACTCCTGTGAATGCCATTGGATGCGGAGTGCTGGTTTTTCTGTGTGAAATAATAAACAACGCCATAGGATAGTAACAATTAATTTTGAACTACACTACATGGCATACTTCTTGACGATAGGCATACTTCATCATATTCCACATAAGCAATTGGAGCTTGTGTGACGAGGTTGAAGATTTACCATACAAGCAAGAGGCTTGTATGGCGATGACTAAGTACTACAGGTTGAACTGATGACTGATATGGACTATATAAATTATAACGATAAATTGCCAGATTAATAAAAACCCCACACGGGTCTGGAGTTGACAATAATCACGTCGCTCTAGTTATTAGATACGGCACATGGACTATTTATTTCCACACGGAAACGGGGTGACGGGAATTTATTCTCTGGAGTGATTATCAGTACATGCTCCCCCGTAAACACCAAAATATATCACTAAAAATATGTGAATGCTTTTTAGGATTTATTGGGTACCTAATACGGCCCAATAAATTTCCAAACCCTTCCCCGTACAAAGGAGGTTATGGCGAAATTTTTCGAAATATTAAGGCGTTAGTGAAATATTTGAAGTGAAAACGAAGTTGAAAATATAAAATAAACTATAGTTGAAACTATAGATTGAACTATATTTATATATATAAATATAAATATAATTAAAAGGAATGGAGGCCGTGCAGTTCGCGTTTTGGAATCGTAATTTGAAACGATTAGTACGAGAAATTCGACCATTGGATTTTCCTGAAACTGCAACCGCCGAGTTCGCCTTGGAAGTATCTTTCCAACGGCACCAACCTTGTAAAAATCCAACGGTTGGATTGTCCGGAATGTCTAATTCAAATCTGAAGAAAAACAGCGCCAGAATCGTTTATATTTATATACAAATATAAATATAATTAATTTAAATCGAATAATGACGCTGCAGTTCGAATTTTGAAACCGTAACTTCAAACGACTAGTGTGGAAGATCCGACCGTCGGATTCTCACGAAACTGGAACCGTTGGGTTCGCTTTGGGAATATCTTCCCACTGATATAGACTTTGTAGAAATCCAATGGTTAGATTTTCCGATATGTGTAAAACAAATTAAGGGAAAAACAGCGCCAGTGCCACGGCACGACCTGAAACGTCGTTTAATCGAATATGGCGATTTTTAAACAAATAAAAATGGCGAGAAATCGTTATAAAATATTATAAGCAACATAGGTTGAAAATAAACCAATTGGGCTTGAATTGTTTGATATTTGATGGTTGTATGTGTATGACATGAAAATAACATTAAATAACTGAAAGATGGATGTCGAATAATATAACCATATAAAGAATCGATTTAAATTCTAATGACGTGAATTATTTGAAAAGGCCGAGCTAACCCTCATTTCAAAAAATTCATCGAGCGATTCGAATTGGAAAATGCAAAGACGATTCAAGACCGACGATCTTCGTATCGGTTGGATGGGCGCTACTGAGGTTCCTAACCGGAGTAGCTACCGGAGAGGGACGGAAGTAGTAGCCGTCTGAACGTATATGTTGATTGGACGGATATACGAGGAATTTGACGCCTCCGGTTTCGTTCAGACCCAGGACGGACTTGTAAATGGACTGTGTGTCTGACATTGGATTTTGTTCTATACTGATTGATCTCTGTTAAATATATATCTGTTTGGCGGCGGAGAATTTATTCTTTTGCTTAACGCCCTTCTCTGAGACGTACGAGCTCAGAGGTTATATATCGATGGAAATCAATCGTATGGAATGGACTGCCTATGTGGCATGCCAAGATGCTGTGATCAAGGCTTCTGTTGCAAAGCAAAGTCTTGTGGATGATGATCAAAGCAAGGCCTACGTGGCCTAGCTTTGTGTATTTCGTAGATTCGCGAACCTCACACCCCGGTATGAGTTAAAAACGGGATACGGACCGCTAGGAGAGCACGACGTTTCTTTCTAGCTATGGTGGTGTCAGTGACTTACCAGCCCTGACATATATATCTACTTTTCACCTTAGTGGTTGTTGGAATGCGAGGCGCCTCGATTATAGGTCTGTAAGGACCGGGAAACGTGTGTTCAGGCATAATTAATCCTCTAACGTAAGTGAGGACCGGCCCAGCCGAATCCAGGGGTTACCCAGTGTGCGTAGTCCTGAGGCATTTGCTAGAGTGTCTCGAAGCGGAGAGGAGCTTGCCCCTTGCCTCGACTCATGACGGAAATCCAATTTCCAATACGAGATAACGGATTCGATTATAACTTATATATGGCGACATAGTGGCATGGGACGCTCATGTCGTCTATGATTGATATTTATGATGCTATTCGTTTTTGAAACATATATGCACTAGTAATAATATCAAATGATTTCGCTTTATACGTATCAAGCATATTTGGCTATTATAAGGTAAAACTCTATCCTCCGGCTTGCGTTGCATTGTGTGATGGGACCTGAGTCTTATAATGGCTTCATTCTTTCTAAAAGAATTGCGTCGTCTTAAAAAGAATTTACTTTGTTTGAGATGCACTAGCAATCACTGGAGTGAACCCGTTCCGTGAAAGTGGCGTGGTCCTATGATTTGCTATTACTGTTGTTTAACTGTTAAATAGATTCCTCATACCAGTCCCCATGACTGACTCGTTGTTTGTTTCACTTTGCAAACGCGGGTGCCCTTATTTTCACACGGGCAGCCTAGTACACAGGTGACAGGTGGTTTTTGGTTCTGCACAGCTGCTTAGCGTGCACTTTTGGCTCATGGCGAGGCTGACTTCATAGAGATGACTTAGATATTTTCCGCCATTACTGTATTTATATTATGATTCCGCCACTGGCGATGCAGACTGATTTACTTTCCGTATTTCTCACTATATGTATATGTATTCCGCCTTCGGCGATGTTGACTGATACTCTTATTATGTCACTGCATGTATGTATTCCACCTCAGGCGATGATGACCGATCACTTCCCTTTCTTTTTACTAAGTATATCCCACGTTATGCTATTCTGATATTCCTACATGTTGTGATTCCGCTGTCATATCCATGTAAAATTATTTTATTTACTGTTTCTGCTATCATCTGTACTCTGCTATGATGATTAATGTGTTATTTCCCAATGATTATCCTTAATACCGCCCCTCGGATTTTGGGATCGTCACAGTTGGTATCAGAGCTTTGGTTAACCTTAGTTCCGGGATCTAACACATTAAACACCTCGTCAGAATAGAATCAGTAGGGTTCTAATGCGAGTAGCTCATTAGAGATAGGATTAGCAATGTCCTAGAATGAGCTAAGCAGATTAGCAAAACAATTTGATCAGTACATCATCATTATCTTTCTTTGTATTCCCTTGCTTTATCATTTATGAAAATTATCAAATCTGTGAGCTTGACTCTTTTCTTGCTTATACAGTTCTCTTAGATGGCTACACGAGCAGCAGCAGCTAGAGGAGGCCGTGGAGGCCGAGGAGATGCAGCAGGAGGACGGGGGAATATCCCCGTAGCTGTGGAGATCCCTATTATTCAGCCACCAGCACCAGAAGACTTTGAGGTAGATAAAGTGGCAAAGAGATACAGAAATCTTGGAGGGAAACCTTTTACTGGCACTGGCACAGTGACCGAAGCTATCGCTTGGCTGAAAACCTGTGAGAAAATCTTCGAAGGTATGGGCATGGGAACTAACAATAAAGCCCGACTTGGCATTTGGCTTCTTCAGGAAGAGGCAGAGCTGTGGTGGGATGCCATTACTTCTGGAGATGCAGCTGGTACTATCCGGACTTGGGAGCAGTTCAAGACTTTATTCAATGAGAAGTTTGTGCCGGAACAAGCTCTTGAGAGGATGCGGGAGCAATTTGCTAATCTCCAGCAGGGAGACCTCTCTATTCAAGACTATCTGAATAAGTTCACTCAGCTATCGCGCTATGCTCCAGAGCTGGTTTTGACCGACAAAGTGAAAAATAAGAGATTCATATTTGGGCTGAAGCGCAAATACCATGATAGAGCTATGAGCAACATCAAACTCTCTTTTACAGAACTCGTAGAGATGGCTTGCAACTACGAAGACATGGATGAGAGGCATGCTAGCCAAGACCGCGCAAAGAGCCAAGCAGGGAATAAGCGCAAGACTTCAACTGACCAACCCGAATCTAGCATCACCGCGGCCGCTACTCAAAAACCCGCAAAGATCCCGAAAGGAAACTGCTACAATTGCGGGAAGCCCGGTCATTTCTCTAACGTGTGCAAAGCCCCAAAGAAGCTAAGGGCCAGTGACTCAGCTGAATGCTACAACTGCCACAAGAAGGGGCACTATAGCAAGAATTGTCCTTTGAAGAAGAGCGCACAAGTGGCCCATGTTTATGACGGGAAGACCCCGCCAGCTACCACCGATGGATCAGGTAAACCCGATGTCTTGGGAGGTACCCTTACTATCAAAAATATTCCTGTTTCTGTACTTTTTGATACTGGTGCATCACGTAGCTTCATTTCTGGCAAAATTGTACACAAGTTAAAATTGAAACAAAGAAGTCTAAAGGAACCGATTAAAGTTCAAAACCCGATAGGAGGTTCTGTTAGTCTCAGTATATACTGTAGAGTGCGTATCTCTTATTCACGTTACAAGTTTCCCATCCACTTAATTGTCATGGATTTATCAGAATTCGATGTTATTCTCGGTTTGGAATGGTTAACAAAATATAAGGCTGAAGTTAGATGTGCCGAAAGAATCGTTAAAGTCGAAACGAAGCTTGGACCTATATATATACCATGCCATGGCTCAGAAATAAATAGAACCGAATTTTGGTCTTCTTTAGAAGTTACTCCCCCTTCAATAGAAAAGATACCGGTCGTGAAAAATTATGCGGATGTGTTTGAAGAAGTAGAAAACTTACCGTCGCAAAGAGAAATTGAATTTAGAATTGATCTAATTCCGAATGCCCGACCAGTAGTACATCCGATAAGAAGAATGGCCCCGAAAGAAAAAGAAGAGCTAAGTGGTCAAACCCGAGAATTACTTTGGAAAGGTCTGATCAGACCAAGCTTTTCAGCATGGGGAGCCGCAGTGGTATTTGTCCCGAAATCGGACGGTACTCTAAGACTTTGCGTTGATTACCGAGATCTCAATAAACAAACACTGAAGAACAAATATCCTTTGCCCCGAATAGACGATCTGTTAGATCAATTAAATGGAGCAACCGTATTCTCCAGAATGGACCTAGCTACAGGTTTCCACCAATTGCGTATAGTCGAAGACTGTGTTCCTTTGACAGCCTTCAGGGGGCCCGATTTATTCTACGAATGGTTAGTAATGCCGTTCGGCTTGTGCAACGCTCCGGCATACTTCGTTGATCTTATGAACAGAGTGTTCCGTGGTGTGTTGAATAAATTTGTTCTAGTCTTCATCGATGACATTCTAATCTACTCTAAGTCGGAAGAAGAGCATGCTAAACATTTAGAACAAGTGTTGAAAATTCTAAGGAGAAATGTCTTGAAAGCTAAATTTTCTAAGTGTGTCTTCTGGCAGAATGAAGTTAAATTCCTTGGCCACGTCGTATCAAAAGAAGGAATTGCTGTAGACCCAAGCAAAATTACAGCGATTCAGAACTGGAAACAACCTACTACACCCACTGAAGTTCGAAGTTTCCTTGGATTAGCTAGTTACTATCGGAAATTCGTTCAGGATTTTTCAAAGATATCAGGAGTATTGACAAAGCTTACAAAGAAGCATGAAAAATTCAAATGGACTCCCGAATGTGAAGAAGCTTTCCAGGAGCTGAAACTGAAATTGACAACCGCTCCGGTATTGACAATAATAGAAGGTAACCAAGACTTGACAGTATGGACAGATGCTTCTATTAGAGGGCTAGGAGCAGTGTTAATGCAAAAGGGCCAAGTGATCGCATATGCCAGCCGTCAACTAAAGCCGCATGAAAGAAACTATGCTACTCATGATCTTGAGTTATTAGCTATCGTGTTCGCTTTGAGAATATGGAGGCATTATTTATTGGGCGAGAAATTCGAACTATACACCGATCATCAATCCTTGAAATATCTGTTCACCCAGAAAGATTTAAACCTGAGGCAACAGCGTTGGTTAGAATTCCTTGCAGCATACGATTTTGAAATTATATACACTCCAGGGAAAGCCAATGTTGTGGCTGATGCGCTCAGCAGAAAAAATGAAATCATTGCCAGTTTTATCATTACTTCTTCCTTGCAAGATAAGATTACTATTCTTCAGAAGGACGATGAATTCATTAAAAGGATTAGCCAGCGGATCCAGGAAGGAAAACCCTCAGATTTTAGCCTCGATAGCCAAGGGGTCCTAAGGTTAAAAGGGAGAATTTGTGTGCCTGGAATTCCAGAGCTCAGAAGAGAAATACTTGATGAGTGCCATAAGTCCAAATTAAGTATCCATCCCGGTGTGAGCAAAATGTATAACGATGTTAAACGCACATTCTGGTGGAAGGCGATGAAGAGAGATATTTCAATATATGTTAGCAGATGCTCCACTTGTCAGCTAGTTAAGAGTGACCAGCAAAAAATGGCTGGGTTATTGCAACCATTAGAAATTCCAGGATGGAAGTGGGAACAAATCTCGATGGATTTTATCGATGGCCTGCCTCGGACTAGAAAAGGAAACGACAGTATATGGGTAATCGTAGATCGCTTCACGAAGACTGCCCATTTCATACCTGTCCGATCCAACAGAACGGCTCAAAGTTTGGCACAGATTTACTTCAAAGAAATAGTTAAACTTCATGGAGTACCGCTCAGTATAGTCAGCGATAGAGATCCCCTATTAACTAGCAAATTCTGGGAAGCATTCCAGGAAGAATTGGGAACCAAATTAAATCTAAGCACCGCTTATCACCCTCAGACAGACGGCCAAACTGAGCGGGTGAATAGAATTTTAGAAGATTTGCTGCGGGCTTGCGTTATTGATTTTGGAGGCTCATGGGAAGATCATTTACACTTAGCAGAATTCTCTTACAACAATAGCTATCAAGCAAGTTTGGGAATGTCCCCATTTGAAGCACTATACGGTAGACCGTGCAGATCTCCCGCATGTTGGGTAGAACTTGGCAACAGACTTGTGTTAGGGCCCGATATGATTCAAGAAGCATCGGATAAAGTCGATTTCATTAAGAAGCGATTAAAAATCGCACAGAGCCGACAGAAAAGCTATGCTGATGCGAGAAGAAGAGATATATCGTTCGCCGTTGGCGATTATGTTTATTTAAGAGTTTCTCCAATGCAAGGGGTAATCAGATTTGGCAAGACTGGGAAGTTGGCACCGAGATTTATTGGTCCCTTTCCTATACTTGAACGGATTGGAACTCTTGCATATAGGGTTTCATTACCTAATTGGTTGCCTGGTATACATGATGTGTTCCACGTATCTCAACTCAGGAAACATGTTCATGATCCCGACCTTATTGTGGAAGAAGCAGCACAACATGATATTGACATAACTCCAGAATTAGCACTCAAGAGGGATCCATTAAAGATAGTTGGCAAAGAAACCAGAGAGCTAAGGAGGAAAAAGATCCATTTAGTCAAGGTGCAGTGGAGTAGTGATCCTAGAGACTGTACTTGGGAAACTGAGGAAAGCATTAAACAAGCCTATCCCAAATGCAGAGTGGACATCCCTGACTAGCTCCGGTGCGAGGTACCTTTACAATACTTTGCATTTACACTTTATTTCCTGCTTAACTGTTATTTCCTTTTCGAGGACGAAAAGTTTTAAGTGGGGGAGATTGTAATAACCCGGAAAATGTGAACCAGTTTAAAATTTTTAAATTAGGTTATTAACAAGAAATTTGAATGATTAAAATAGCCTATTTCCATAAAATATAGAATTGTGTATAATATGGCCGTTTGAAATTTTGAATACAAACTAAGTTTGACTGTACCGGGTGGAAAATATAACGGATTTTAACGAAACTGAAAATATTTAAATCTGTTTATCAATACCTTTCTAACGAATCTGAAAAATCGAAATTTCATAACGGAAATCAAAAGTTAAGGCCAAATGAATTTTCAGAAAGGTCGTTATATAGTATATATAGCCCTGGAAAATTGAGATTTTGCATACGACCTCGGAATTCGACGAAACCACTTTTGTTGGGTCCGGGATGTCAAATTATTGCTAAGTTTCAAATTTCGTAATTTTTGAAGCTAGTATGTGAGCGGGGCAAAAGATAACGTGTTTGGTCAAATTCTGTTAAAATGGGTCGACCTAAAAATGGTCGTTTTTCAAAAGAGCTCAGAATTCGACGAAACTGGTTTTGTTAGGACCGTATCGTCAAAACAAAGCTAGATTTATTTTTTCTGGAATTTTTCGATTCAGTTTGTGGCCCTGGCAAATTGAAATGTACGTTTAAATTAAATATCGAATGTTTTATATTTTAAATTGAAAAATAACTGACTGTAACAGTCGAAATGGCCAACGAAACATATCCCATTGTGTTCGGAATGGGGGTATTTAGCTAGGGGCGACAGTCGTTGGGTGTGATTTAGAGGTCGTTTGTAGAAGGGTGTATTTTTGGAATTAAATAAATTAAAAATTAAAATAAAAAGGGCATGGGCCAATCAGATTTCATCGTCTCCCTCGAAAACCTCTGTCGCGACGCGGAAAACCCTTCCCAATCTTCTCTCTTCAATTTCTCCGCATCCACCCAACGAAATCAAGCAAACCCAGTTCCAATTTGAAGAGCGTTGAGAGATCTTCAAATCCATAGTAATTTCACGAATTATCATTGAGTATTGGGAGAGATAT
Source organism: Allium sativum (assembly GCA_030737875.1). NCBI lineage: Eukaryota > Viridiplantae > Streptophyta > Magnoliopsida > Asparagales > Amaryllidaceae > Allium > Allium sativum. The sequence goes on along the minus strand of CM060918.1, from coordinate 776,817,662 downwards.
CGAGGCGGGAAGCTCCGATCTTTGCGCCGCCGCCGTGCCCTCCAGGAGGCGTCGAGTTGGCCATCTCAGGTGTCATCAGGAAGCTCTCTCCTTCCTCTACGACGTAGCGCTGGCCGTTCGTCCTAAAGCTTCGTAGATTTGCCGAAAAATTCAACCCTAGCTTTCGAATCAAAAGGGGTATACGGCTGAAACTGATTTTTACACTTTAAAGCGTTGCAAACTTGTAAAAATCATATCTTTTTGCTATGTTAACGAAACTCGATGAAACAGGACACACCGTGACCGCAAGGAGGCTCTCTACATTCTAGAAGAAGCCGCGGATTTTTCTGACCTTCCTACGATTTTTAGCACCGCAAGAACCAAAGTGAGGAATCTAAACTATTTGTGTGAATGAAATCGCGTTGTATAAATTATATAAGCGAAGTGTAAATTATATACGCATTGTATACCTCAAGTACATGTGTTGTATAAGTTATATTAGCGATGTATAAATTATACAAGCGTTGTTTGAAACATATATGCTTTGAATTGTGATGAAATGCAAGTGAATTATTATATTATATATATATATATACTCCCCTCGTCCACAGACCATGGACGATATTTATTGCTTGTGATTGACGTAATATCATATGATTGACGAATGGTTGGAAATAATTGTTTGTGGTTGATATTGTGGTTGAAAAATACCTTTATGGTTGAAAAATACCTTTGTGGTTGAAAAATACCCACTTGTGGTTGAAACAAAATAGAATAGGATTGTGGAATTGAAAATAAAACATGCCGCCTGCGTGCGAACTAGATGCATGATCCCCATTGTCAAAAACCGCGAGGTTTTAAGGTAGAGCGAGGAGCCGTACTAGGGACGGTCCCGGTTTTAACTACCCTGCCGTTATGCTGCCGAAATTTTCTTAAATATTTATGTGTTAGAATAATTTTCATTCATTGAAACTATTTATACAAACTATATTGAATATTCATGTGTTGAGTTGCAATTCATTCGTTGAGTTGAAATTCATGTGTAAACAAATGGCTTTAGCGATAAAAATCACATTTTTATATATATACAAACTATATCGAATATTCATGTGTTGAGTTGCAATTCATTCGTTGAGTTGAAATTCATGTGTTGAATATTATTTGAATTTAAACAAATGGCTTTAGCGATAAAAATCACATTTTTATATATATACAAACTATATCGAATATTCATGTGTTGAGTTGCAATTCATTCGTTGAGTTGAAATTCATGTGTTGAATATTATTTGAATTTAAACAAATGGCTTTAGCGATAAAAATCACATTTTTATATATATACAAACTATATCGAATATTCATGTGTTGAGTTGCAATTCATTCGTTGAGTTGAAATTCATGTGTTGAATATTATTTGAATTTAAACAAATGGCTTTAGAGATAAAAATCACATTTTTATATATATACAAACTATATCGAATATTCATGTGTTGAATTGCAATTTGTTCGTCGAGTTGAAATTCATGTGTTGAATGTTATCGTCGCCTAAAAATAAAATGAATCGACAATGAGAACTATATTTTTATAGTGAATAAGAAGTGTTAAAAATACACTAGTGTCGAATAAATATTTTTGATGATAAAAATATCCCTTTTATCATGTATACGCTTAGTTAAAAATACACTAGTGTCGAATAAATATTTTTGACGATAAAAATATCCCTTTTATCATGTATACGCTTAGTTAAAAATACACTAGTGTCGAATAAATATTTTTGATGATAAAAATATCCCTTTTATCATGTATACGCTTAGTTAAAAATACACTAGTGTCGAATAAATATTTTTGATGATAAAAATATCCCTTTTATCATGTATACGCTTAGTTAAAAATACACATGTGTCGAATAAATATTTTTGATGATAAAAATATTCCTTTTATCATGAATATGAAGTGTTAAAAATACACACGTGTTGAAATAAATAATAGTTTGCTAGGAATATTATTTTTAGCTTTGTTCTGCATATATATACATGTGTTGAACAGGGAAAATGGATTAGCTGTTGATTAAAGAAATTATTTGCGTGCCCGACAAATAGTTAAACCTTGATGAGTTGGCTGCGCAATTTTATTTATATATCAACTCCTGTGAATGCCATTGGATGCGGAGTGCTGGTTTTTCTGTGTGAAATAATAAACAATGCCATAGGATAGTAACAATTAATTTTGAACTACACTACATGGCATACTTCTTGACGATAGGCATACTTCATCATATTCCACATAAGCAATTGGAGCTTGTGTGACGAGGTGGAAGATTTACCATACAAGCAAGAGGCTTGTATGGCGATGACTAAGTACTACAGGTTGAACTGATGACTGATATGGACTATATAAATTATAACGATAAATTGCCAGATTAATAAAAACCCCACACGGGTCTGGAGTTGACAATAATCACGTCGCTCTAGTTATTAGATACGGCACATGGACTATTTATTTCCACACGGAAACGGGGTGACGGGAATTTATTCTCTGGAGTGATTATCAGTACATGCTCCCCCGTAAACACCAAAATATATCACTAAAAATATGTGAATGCTTTTTAGGATTTATTGGGTACCTAATACGGCCCAATAAATTTCCAAACCCCTCCCCGTACAAAGGAGGTTATGGCGAAATTTTTCGAAATATTAAGGCGTTAGTGAAATATTTGAAGTGAAAACGAAGTTGAAAATATAAAATAAACTATAGTTGAAACTATAGATTGAACTATATTTATATATATAAATATAAATATAATTAAAAGGAATGGAGGCCGTGCAGTTCGCGTTTCGGAATCGTAATTTGAAACGATTAGTACGAGAAATTCGACCATCGGATTTTCCTGAAACTGCAACCGCCGAGTTCGCCTTGGAAGTATCTTTCCAACGGCACCAACCTTGTAAAAATCCAACGGTTGGATTGTCCGGAATGTCTAATTCAAATCTGAAGAAAAACAGCGCCAGAATCGTTTATATTTATATACAAATATAAATATAATTAATTTAAATCGAATAACGACGCTGCAGTTCGAATTTTGAAACCGTAACTTCAAAAGACTAGTGTGGAAGATCCGACCGTCGGATTCTCACGAAACTGGAACCGTTGGGTTCGCTTTGGGAATATCTTCCCACTGATATAGACTTTGTAGAAATCCAACGGTTACATTTTCCGATATGTGTAAAACAAATTAAGGGAAAAACAGCGCCAGTGCCACGGCACGACCTGAAACGTCGTTTAATTGAATATGGCTATTTTTAAACAAATAAAAATGGCGAGAAATCGTTATAAAATATTATAAGCAACATAGGTTGAAAATAAACCAATTGGGCTTGAATTGTTTGATATTTGATGGTTGTATGTGTATGACATGAAAATAACATTAAATAACTGAAAGATGGATGTCGAATAATATAACCATATAAAGAATCGATTTAAATTCTAATGACGTGAATTATTTGAAAAGGCCGAGCTAACCCTCATTTCAAATAATTCATCGAGCGATTCGAATTGGAAAATGCAAAGACGATTCAAGACCGACGATCTTCGTATCGGTTGGATGGGCGCTACTGAGGTTCCTAACCGGAGTAGCTACCGGAGAGGGACGGAAGTAGTAGCCGTCTGAACGTATATGTTGATTGGACGGATATACGAGGAATTTGACGCCTCCGGTTTCGTTCAGACCCAGGACGGACTTGTAAATGGACTGTGTGTCTGACATTGGATTTTGTTCTATACTGATTGATCTCTGTTAAATATATATCTGTTTGGCGGCGGAGAATTTATTCTTTTGCTTAACGCCCTTCTCTGAGACGTACGAGCTCAGAGGTTATATATCGATGGAAATCAATCGTATGGAGTGGACTGCCTATGTGGCATGCCAAGATGTTGTGATCAAGGCTTCTGTTGCAAAGCAAAGTCTTGTGGATGATGATCAAAGCAAGGCCTACGTGGCCTAGCTTTGTGTATTTCATAGATTCGCGAACCTCACACCCTGGTATGAGTTAAAAAGGGGATACGGACCACTGGGAGAGCACGACGTTTCTTTCTAGCTATGGTGGTGTCAGTGACTTACCAGCCCTGACATATATATCTACTTTTCACCTTAGTGGTTGTTGGAATGCGAGGCGCCTCGATTATAGGTCTGTAAGGACCGGGAAACGTGTGTTCAGGCATAATTAATCCTCTAACGTAAGTGAGGACCGGCCCAGCCGAATCCAGGGGTTACCCAGTGTGCGTAGTCCTGAGGCATTTGCTAGAGTGTCTCGAAGCGGAGAGGAGCTTGCCCCTTGCCTCGACTCATGATGGAAATCCAATTTCCAATACGAGATAACGGATTCGATTGTAACTTATATATGGCGACATAGTGGCATGGGACGCTCATGTCGTCTATGATTGATATTTATGATGCTATTCGTTTTTGAAACATATATGCACTAGTAATAATATCAAATGATTTCGCTTTATACGTATCAAGCATATTTGGCTATTATAAGGTAAAACTCTATCCTCCGGCTTGCGTTGCATTGTGTGATGGGACCTGAGTCTAATAATGGCTTCATTCTTTCTAAAAGAATTGCGTTGTCTTAAAAAGAATTTACTTTGTTTGAGATGCACTAGCAATCACTGGAGTGAACCCGTTCCGCGAAAGTGGCGTGGTCCTATGATTTGCTATTACTGTTGTTTAACTGTTAAATAGATTCCTCATACCAGTCCCCATGACTGACTCGTTGTTTGTTTCACTTTGCAAACGCGGGTGCCCTTATTTTCACACGGGCAGCCTAGTACACAGGTGACAGGTGGTTTTTGGTTCTGCACAGCTGCTTAGCGTGCACTTTTGGCTCATGGCGAGGCTGACTTCATAGAGATGACTTAGATATTTCCGCCATTACTGTATTTATATTATGATTCCGCCACTGGCGATGCAGACTGATTTACTTTCCGTATTTCTCACTATATGTATATGTATTCCGCCTTCGGCGATGTTGATTGATACTCTTATTATGTCACTGCATGTATGTATTCCGCCTCAGGCGATGATGACCGATCACTTCCCTTTCTTTTTACTAAGTATATCCCACGTTATGCTATTCTGATATTCCTACATGTTGTGATTCCGCTGTCATATCCATGTAAAATTATTTTATTTATTGTTTCTGCTATCATCTGTACTCTGCTATGATGATTAATGTGTTATTTCCCAATGATTATCCTTAATACCGCCCCTCGGATTTTGGGATCGTCACACCGGTCTTTCCGTACCAACAATCATATAGGCCAAATTTGATAGTTGGTTATTTAACTATCAAATAAGACAACTATTCATCCATTAAAGAAAATGGATTCACTGATTCAATACTCAGTATCATTCAACCTCTTTAACAAACCGTCTGTTAATTATATCCCTTCAATACTCCAATATTTCATACATCGCTTTCACTTCTTATTAAAAAATAAGAATATTCTTTAAATTCACTTTATTCAACTTATAAATTTTCAAAACAGTTTATAATATCATTTCCGGAAATCATAACTTTTGTTTCCAACAATTACTCTTGTTTATAAACTAATACCATTCTTGAATAATCCTGGAGTCGTTCATGTTGGGGTATTTTATTTACCTCTCAGACCTGGACCAACAACATTCATATCTTCAGAACAAATAGAAGTTTATTAACCACACGTTCCTTTAAAAATCTGGTTTAAAACTCGACCAAGCTTCGATCCTATAAAAATAGAATCCTTAGGAAAATTCCTTAATATCTCTTTACTATAATGTTACAAATTATTTTGACAATTCAAATCCATTTGTTAAAACCACATAAACAAAACTTTTATAGATCTCATATTAATACCTTATACATTTGTTATATTGATATACTTTTCAAATTCTTAGATTGATCGAAACAATTTGACTTATCATATGTAACAACATTACTGGTCACATTCTCTTTGAATAATACTCGACTACTTATTTGTTATCTAGAATCATATGACAATTCTTTAAAAACTTATGTCAAAAATAGTTCATCCCATTTGTAACCAATGTTACAAAACACGTTTACAAACCACTAACTTTATTAACTCGAATTCATTTCCAAAACATTAAATTTTCATTTACAAAATCTTTTGTAAATTTGTTTACGACAACTTAACATTTGTTTTCATTTCTACATCTTTAACTTTATTTAAAATCTCATTTGCAGTTCATTATCGACAACTAAATATTCGTTGTTGTTTTCTAGTTCTTTAACTTAGCTTATATTCCCAACCTCGATCCCATTTATAAACTCATATCCCATTTATATATTCAAATCTCATTTGAATCCAAATCTCATCTAAATCACTACTTATTTCCAAATCCGCCGGTTTGTAAATCTTATTCACGAAATGTTATTTAATTACATTTCGTATCATTTAAAAACACCGTCTTTTAAAACGATCATTTATTACCAAAATATTACTCTTTGCACTCTTTTACAAATTCTCGTGTATTCATGATACAATTACTCCATTTCAATATTTTGAAATCTATTTAAACTTCCTTTTTGACCGTTAAGGTCTTTACAAAATCAATTCGACATTTTAAAAGCCACCACGATAAATTTATATCGGTTTAAAATATTTCTTTAATAATATCTTACATCTCTTATTGGTTATAATTTATACATTTAAAAATTTGCAACCGTCACCTTGACTAATATCTTTACCATAAAAAGCGCATTTCAATAAAAATATATCTATAACTTTGGAACCACTCGAAATCCATTTAATATCGATTTCGAAAAATCAATTCTTGACAGTACTAAAGAGGCAAATCGCTACTATAGTACCAAACCGTGAAATATACACTGATTTCACATTTCACAACAAACAATTTAGTCATATTGATAAACGTTATCAATATTATCCCACCCGTTAATCCCTGCAAAATAGCGGTTACCACAATTCAAATCATTCAGTTCAATGTTCGTTTTCATCTAGACAGATGAAATAAAATATTGAATAATATCGGTCAATAATAACTGTAACAGTCAATACTGGGATAATAACAGCAGTTCAAGCATTCAACGATTTGATCATAACATTTATAGTGTTATAAACGTAACCACTGAGGTAAGCTACCTCAATCGGATTTAATCGTTAGGAATAACGATTAATTAAATTAAACGAACGTTTAGTTTAACTGTTTCAGTCAATACATGAATATAAAATCAACAACGAACGAAAAAAAACAAACAACCATTCATAAGCATAGCACACAATTATAAAACCCGACTTATATAAAATATAAGAGGGGAGAACTGAGTGAGTTTAACTCACCTTGATTTCCATTTGTTGCTGAAACAATGCATTTTAATTAAATTAAACCGATGTTTAATTTAATTAAAATCACAACAGTTGCTCATTTTGTCCAAATCTGCTCCATAACATCGTGCTCACTGATATGGTTTCAATACTTTTGATCTTGCCCAATTCTGATAACAAATGAATGTGTTATACATTTATCTGGTTATGGTTTAATATTAATTTATTAAAACCTTATTTAAATCTTAATATAATCTTAATCACGTTATTTAAAAAGGTCAGCCTCATTCAAAGTGACTAAACACATAAATTTACATTGGTATACTATCAACTAAAATGATCACATAGTTATTGGGTTGGCAAATTTAAGATCACGGTTAGGCAAATTAAAGAGTCCTAGTGATACATAGATTTAGACACATTAAAATGTACTAATATAAAACGGCTACTTGGTAAAATAGCTTAGGCACTTCTACCTGCTTTGTTTCATTTCCCACAAAAGTAGGTAACATGGATTATGTACTTTAAAATGTATATGTCATGTTATATACTTTGTATATATATTAACTTACCCCTTTTTGTTTACGTATATATATAACTTTGGTTTGACAAGTAAAAATAGGATTAGGCAATCTACTAAATAGGATTAGGCACATTTGTTGCCACTGTTCATCTTTATTTTACCTTTGTTTTTGAAATCTGCACTCTACTCCTCCCTTCTTTACGGCTAGTCCCAACGCCGATGCCACCTCACCGCACTTTGTTGCCTTGTCCACCGGATCTGACTCAAAGTTCAACACCCACCACTGCACTCATGCTGAACTCGAGCTGACGTCCGACATTGCACCTCAGGTGCGAACAAATTTCCTCCATCCTAGCAGCATCGGCCTCCACTTCCCAGTCTGACCTTGCCTGCTCGTGTTTTTTTTTGAACTAAAGTGCATCGACCCAAAGAAGCACAGCAGCCTACCGCGTTTTACCCCATCTCCTTCCTCTTCATGTTGGCAGCTTGACGAGACAAAGAACGAGGAGATAGATACTACTATGGAATTGAGTGAGGTGTTTGGTTATTTCATTCACGCTGGAAAGAAGAGAAGAAAACGAGGCGCTATGGAGTTGAGGTGTTCGGGTTTTACTTGCTAAACCGATGGGATAGAAAGAAAAAGGTGAAGCACCGTATATATAGGAAAGAAACATCGTGGAGGCCATGCCATCTAGCTTATAGTGTTTCAATAAAATGGTAGGATAGCTGCTTTTTTTTCCATCAGAACGTGAGTGGCACGCAAGAGATAGATTGGGAGGCACGGAAGTAATAGATTGGGGCGCAAGGTAAAGAGTAAAACAAAGCAGTCAGCAGTTTAAACATGCATTACCCTATACTATGGTATAAATATATTTTTTTTAAAAGAAGGACTCTGTTTTGATTTTTGTTTAGGTGAAGACAGACTTGGTTTTGCATTGATGCGAGGATAGAGAATGGGGCGCCTTTTTATAATGAAGTAATACGTGGTGTGCAAGCTGTAGGTGTATAAGTCATAGAATAGCTGTGTCGCCTGGGGGTAATAAACAAAATAAAATATACATGTACTTGGCGGCCACGGTTTTAATGGATTGGCAAGAAAGGAACTGGTGTTGTGGGTAGCAAGGCATCGTATTCTTTAATATATATATATATATATATATATATTTGGTTTTGTTGTTAAAGGAACGCAAGTTACAAGTTTTTAAAGGGACGCAAGGCACAACAGTTTGGGACACAAGGAAAGGTCAAAGCTTTGGGATGCAAGGAGTAAACAAAAAGGAATCAAAAGGGACGTAACAAAAGAGAAGGCAAAAAGAAAGTTTAGGGATAGATTTAATAATATTTTAAATACGCGAAACTTCGTCATGATAAATTATGTTAATAATCACTATATAAAATTTCTGTTTTCTGATAAAAAGGCTAATCTTAATGTAAAAAGGTATTCCGGACCCAATGGGACAAGTTTCGTCGAAAACCGAGGTTATATGAAAAAATTTCCCTTATAAAACCGGAAATCAACACGCGTTTTATTTTTTCACGATCTCCCGATAAATCGAATCAACTTGAAACTTTCAAATCCTATAATAATTTGTTGATACGAACCCAACGGCACCAGTTTCATCGCATTCTGAGACTATTTCCCCGGTAGGCTATTTTTACCGCGTACCACAACACCCTTTTTAACACCAAATTATCCGGTCTCTAAAAATAACAAACTATATACCTATCCTGACTCTAATCGACGATACAAACTCAATGGAACTGGTTTCGCGGCCAAATTCGATAGTATGATCAAGTTATACCCAAATATCCTTTTATTTATTTAAATACGCGCTATAGAAATTAAACGGGCGTTTATGGCTGCCATGGTCACATACGACATCAGTTTTGCCATGCCATTTAACACCGTGCAATAATTTAACGTTGCGGTTCCAATGACACTGATTTTGTCGAAATCTGAGTCCGTTTGCAAAACAGCCATTTTAAAGGTTGATATCGATTTCCATAGCGTTTTTTTCCAAAATTTGATTTAGCCGTAACTCGCAATCTATAACACGAAATCTGGATTTTTCTCTTTCATTTGAAAACTATCGTCAACATGATCCCAACGTTTCTTGTTTCACAGAAATCCGACTTATATCGGATTCTGTATTCTCAGTTGAAGTTCAAAACTCAAATTTACGAACTGCATGCCATTTTCAAGCTTGATTTTTAATTATATGAATATATAACGTTCGAACTTCATTTAAATAACGAATTAAATATTAAATTCCATCGATATTCCAAATAAAATATTTAAATTAAATAAATTAAATTAAATATTTAACCGTCAAAAACACGGGTCGTTACACGCCATGTCAGTTTCGACATGACTCACCATGTCGCTTGAGCCATGACTCACCATGTCGGTTTCGACATGACTCACCATGTCGTTTGTGACATGCCTCCCTGCGCCTTGACTTCATGTGCCTTGGAAAGGAAGAAACGACTTGGCTAATGGAAAACGACTTGGCTTCAGATCTGACCAAAATAGCTCTAAATTTGACCAAATATTTGACAAACAACAACAACGATGAAATCCACTCATCCAAATCAATCATAAATGCTTTAACAAATCATCAATAACATCAAAATAACCATTACCATCATTAAATCATTGGAAATGTTCTAAATCATGATAATTCAATAATTAAACCAATATGATGGATTTAACTTGCATAAACATTTGAAATGACATAGAAATTACAGGTTTAAAGTTGCTAGATTAGATCCAATGGTGGTTCATCTCAAAATACACTTACTATGATGTAGATCTAGGGAAAACGACTTGAATTTGATGAAAAACAAGATCAAACACTCGTATACTTGATTGAATCCGTGTAGGAGATGCATATCACTCACCAATTCTCTAAAACAACCCAAAAACAATGAATTATGATTCTGGATAGCGAAGGATTTGATCCAAACTCTTCAATTGGATGAACTCTATCTTGGAATGGCATAGATCTAGATTCAAATAATGTAGATCTTCGATTCTCTAAGCTTTAATGGTGGAGAGAATGGAGGAATAGAGGAACTCCAGCTCTTCCAAAATGTGAGAATGGAGAAAGTAAACTATTCTCCATGCCTCCTACCCCCTATTTATAGCCTCCACCAACCCACTAATGGGCCTCCCCATATCAGTATGTTATGGCTTACTAAACCTGAACAACCAACTATGAAACCTTAAAACAACGATTCCTCCCAAACAGTTGATCCAAAACTTTAATATGACCACTCTACGGAAAGGGAAACATCATTTCCTTTCCAATAGAAAAGGTTTCAACACTTAATTCTATCCCATTCAAAAGTTTTGCCCTATACAAGACTAACAGGGGAAAAATTGTCACAAACAAAATTGGTAAAAATTATGGACATGTCTCACATCCCCATAAGAAACATATTAAAATATGAAAACAATCCAACTCTCAGGGAATAAAATAAAAAAAATTACGATCCTTCGATATGTAAAATGCGGATTGTTACATTCTCCCTCCCTTTCGGAATTTCGCCCACGAAATCCCAACAAACATAAGCAACCAAAACAATTCTACATGCCTATCACTCATGAGCAGCCAATTCTATCACCCAATCTAATAGCCATCAAGCCATGCTTCCATTGCCTTATCCTAGCATGCAGAATTATAACAAAACAATCATAGTACAAGTCACAATGATGACAAAATATTAATCGGTCCTACCGACGAAGAGTTCCAGATGGGTTGCCTTCATGCTCTCTTCCGTCGATATCAGGAACAACCAGTCGTCCTTGCTTTCGAAGCCAACCTTCTCGATCGACTTCAAAACTCTTTATTCTCTGGTTCCAGCTTCTGGGTAAACTCAACAAGATTTGTATCTCGCTTTTGGCTTTCGCCAATCCTTTCGAGGAGATTAGGTCTTATCGATAAGCTTGCCAACATTTAAGTTCCCAACTCACACCTTGGCCTGAAATCAAATCCTGCAAAAAACTCGAGGCTCTTCCATTTTGAAAACATCGCCCCCAAACTTGCGTGTCTTCGGCTCAACGAATCTGCCACTGTGTTGCCTTTGCCAGGAGTATAGGCCATACCAAAATTATATGATGCTAGAAACTGTAACCACCGCTGCTGCCGAAAATTCAAATCCTTTTGGGAGAAAAGATACTTCAATGACTTATGATCCGTAAACAACTCGAATCAAACTCCCAACTGGTAATGTATCCACATCTTCAGAGCAGACACAATCGTTGCCAACTCCAAATCATGAGTCGGATCATTTCTTTCATGCAGCTTTAGCTATCGACTCGCGTAGGCCACAAGCTTGTCCTTTTGCATCAGCACTACTCCAAGTCCAGTACCGCATGCATCGGTGTACACAACCATCTCTTCATTCCCACTTGGGATGGTTAGAATAGGAGCACTCGTCCATTTCTCCTTCAGGATTCCAAACGCTCGCTCATACATTGCATCCCAAGTGAACATTTGGTTCTTCTTCGTCAATCCTGTCAACGGTGCAGCTATCTTTGAAAAATCCTTGATAAACCATCGGTAATAACCGGCCAACCTAAGGAAACTTCTCACATTATCGCATTCGTAGGTCTATCCCAGTCCTGGATTGCTGCCACTATAGCGGGGTCAACCGCTACCCCATTAGAAGAAACAAAATGGCCTAAGAATCTCACTTCGCTCTTCCTGAAGTAACACTTCGAAAACTTAACTCTCAGCTGATGATTTCGCAAGATTTCCAAAACAACCTGCAAGTGTGTCTTATGTTCTTCTTCTTTTCGAGAATAAACCAGAATATCATCCACGAACACAAGTACGGACTTGTTCAAGTGATCTCTAAAAGCTTTATTCATAAGATCCACGAAATATGCCGGCGCGTTAGTCAACCCGAATGGCATTACCAACCATTCGAAGAAACCAGATGGTATCCTAAAAGCAGTCTTCGGCACACTATCCTTCGCCATCCTCAACTGGTGGAACCCCGTTGCTAAATCCATCTGAGTAAACACTTTGGCTTCGTGAAGCTGATCGAACAAGTCATCGATCCTTGGCGATGGATACCTATTATTCTTGGTCAAGTTGTTCAGCTCACGATAATCACACACAATCTAAACGAGCCATCCGCCTTGCTTACAAACACAACCGTTGCACCATATTCGGATAAACACCTCCGAAGAATCTTTTTCCCAAAAGGTCTCGAACTTGCACCTACAACTCTCGTTGTTCTTTAGGCGCCATCCGCCTAAGAGGCATAATGATTAGTCTAGCACCCTCGACCAAATCGATCCTAAACTCAATCTCTCGATGCGGAGGCAACCCTTTGACCTCGTCAAAGACATCCCCAAACTCATTAGCGATCAGCACAGATGGCAGGTCTTCCTATGGAATCCCAAGCGAATATAGATAGCTCACGAAGACCCCGTCTTCTAGCTTACATCTAATCATCACCTTTCGCCCTTCCACATCCCCGACCCTCACCTCTAGCTTCTATCAATTCACTCTTGCCGCATATCTCTTGAGCCAATCTATGCCCAAGATGATCCCAAACCCATCGAAATTAAGAACTAAGCAATCACACACAAAAGAGCAACCATGAATCGACGATACTAGACCACGACACAACATATAAAAACTGGACGAACCTCGAACTGGATTAGTCACGATCAAAGGTTTATCACAAATCTTGGGTTTCAAACCCAAGCGGCACACAAGCTCATTACAGATAAAAGAATGCGATGCTCCAGTATCGAACAACACATGAACTGAAACACCATTAACTGAAAGAGTACCTTGTACGACGACACCATTTCCCTTTTCCTCTACAGTAGGAGATCTCAAAGAAGATGGCACGGCTTCCAAAGCATATGCCTTCACAACCTGCTTGCCCTTAGCTGATTCCGGACAATCTTTCTTCTCATGCCCAGGCTTCCCACACTTGAAGCACTTCTTCTCAGCTTTGGAATTCTTGCACTCATTAGCAAAATGACCTTTATGTTGGCAGTTAAAGAAAACCACCTCACTCTTAGGCTTCTTCTGGCCATCCTTTCCCTTCTGTTGTTGCTGCTTCCTGTTCTTGTTATTACCACCTTGCTGTGGTTTCTAAACTTCCTCGGTTGCACCGACAACATTTGCTTCCTTAGGAAATAAGCTTTCATGGCGAATAGCTTTTTCCATAAGCTTCTCAAATGAATCTTCAAGATGTTCCACCAACAGTTTTTCTATGTAGGTATGCAGACCCCTAACAAACTTCTCGTTCTTCTAATAGGGTGTGTCAATGTATGAACGAGCATATCTGGACAAGGCTTCAAAGTCAGAAACGCAGTCAAGCACAGGACGACCATTCTGCTTCAATTCCATAAATTTCTTGAACAGAGCAGAATTCTGAGCTGTGGAGATAAACTTTGCTTCAAATTTAGCTTGGAATTGCTCCCATGAAATCTCTTCCTCTGGAGTCTCAAGTGTAACAGAATTCCACCATTCCATGGCTCTACCTTGCAGCTGCCTTGATGCAAGCTTTCTCTTCGTTGCATCATCCAACCCTAAATCTCCAAGGATACAGACGCAAGAATCCATCAACCTCTGTACCTCTTCAAACGGTTCCGACCTTTTGAATGGCTTTCCTCTTAGAGATGTACAGTCTTTGCATAGCTTCGCAAAATCCACAACCCTAGGCATCTGAACTCCTACATCTACCATAGCTGCCACTAGAGCGGGTACCATTCTCATGAATTCCTCCATCATGGCTTCAAACATGTCTAGGTAATCGGGTATACCGCCACTTCCCCCTCCATACACAGCCTCCTCCCTAGCAGAATGTCTTGAAGTACGTCGGCTCATTCTAAATCTGCAAATTATAACGATTAGCCAATTTCAAGAAAAATTGCTAATGGAGTACAAATGCTACTATACTATATAGTATCATATAGTATACATCAAACTGAAATCTATAAATATGTCTCTCATATGTGATTACATCTTCGAACTTTGACTAAAATCGATAACCAGAGCTCTGATACCAAATGAAACGACCGCCCATAACCCCTGCACTAAATAAGAAGAATAATGCGCTGAAAGGTGTGCCAGACAGCTATGGACGATTATCAAGGTACGATAACACAATCGGAACCGGTTGTAACTCACAGCGCAAGGATTAAATATAATAGAACATATACAACAGGTATTAATAGTGAAGAAGAAAATACCAAAATTCCATAACACCTAGAAAGTAATATGCATACATGTGGATAACAACAATGGTGTTTATACAGCTTTGCCTCACTACAACACTCAGAGAAAAATAACAAACAACGAAAATCCAAATACTATATAGTAGGTAAGATAATACGCCAGCCTCATGCCCGCCTCCGAACTGCAACATCGCCCTCACTAAGCTATCACCTATCACATGTCATCTAGTCTGCCCATCCAATAATCGGATGAACAACCCAAGGTAATAAGAGGGAAACATATAACCTTGAGTCAGACAACAGTCTTAGTGAGTGATAAAACAGCTAACAAACATCATCAATAAAGTATATGAGAATGGGTAAATAAATGAACAAATCTACCCATAAAACCGTAGAAGAACTCAAACCTATCTTCCCCACATCAGACAGTGATAGCCTTTACAACAACATTTCAACCATACATCCATGGAAACTAGAACACTCATTCAATCATGGAAAAGCACTCATGACATACAAATTATATATCTTATGTAAACCATCCTAATCGAACTCAACATCCCTTAAGCACAAGCCCTAGAGGCCTAAACCAATATCAGATAAGCACCGAAGTAACATCTCCTTCGACGTTGGACAATCTACATGAGATGGTTCAAACAAAGCACTCGATCATTCATAACAGACTTTGCATATCACCGCCAATCCTGCTTTGAAACCATTGTTAATCGTATTACTGCCAACCTTGCCATATGTCAAGGGCTAATTGTAAACCTATTTCTAGCATAAACTCCACACGCCTTTCAATGATACGTGTGTTTTTCCAACATTGACCATTAGACCTTTTAACGATACCCAAGGTACTCGACCAGCAAGCTTCCGGTCTTTTAGGTTCCCCTATTGTACCCCTGCTTCGAATCTGCTAGAACTTACGACAACGATAACTTCTCGTCCTTCGCATCCTTGGTCATCCAACCTGGACGATGTTTTATAACTCGAGCAACCTTCTCGATTAACCATTATCCACCATCTCTAACTCATAACCTTTGAGTTGCCACCTCACTGCGCTGCGGCACGGGTTCAGGGGCATTGCCCCCCCCCCCCCAATTTTTTTGTCCCTTTTGTTCAAATCTGGGCCATACCCGATTTTTTTTAGAAATGACCTGAATCCCAAGCCAAACACACCACGACTCCTCGTTTCGAACTCGACATGACTCACCATGTCGCTCGCGACATGACCCACCATGTCGGTTTTGACATGACTCACCATGTCGGTTTACACTATGTCGCTCGCGACATGACTCACCATGTCGGTTTCGACATGACTCACCATGTTGTTCGCGACATGCCTCCCTGTGCCTTGGCTTCCTGTGCCTTGGCTTCCTGTGCCTTGAAAAGGAAGAAACGACTTGTCTCATGGAAAATGACATAACTCCTAATCTGACCAAAATATCACTCACCAATTCTACAAAACAACCCAAATCAATGAATTATGATTCCAGACAGCGAAGAATTTGATCCAAACTCTTCAATTGGAAGAACTCTCGCTTGGAATGACGTAGATCTAGCTTTAAACAGTGCAGATCTTCGATTCTCTAAGCTTTAATGGTGGAATGGTGAAGAGAATGGAGGAATGGAGGAACTCTTGCTCTTCCAAAATGAGAGAATGGAGAAAGTAAACTATTCGCCATGCCTCCTACCCTCTATTTATGGCCTCCACCAGCCCACTAATGGACCTCCCCAAATCTGCCCATTATGGCTTACTAAACCTGAACAACCAACTGTGAAACCTCAAAACAGCGATTCCTCCCAAACCGCTGAGCCAAATCTTTAATGTGACCACTCTATGGAAAGGGAAACATCATTTCCTTTCCAATGGCACAGGTTTAAACACTTTATTCTATCCCAGTCAAAATTTATTCTATGTACACGACCGATAGGGGTAAAATGGTCACAAACAAAAGTGGTAACAATTATGAACCTCACATCCCCATAAACAACATATTAAAATATGAAAATGATAAACCTTCAGGGAATAAAATAAAAATATTTTATGATCCTCCGATGTGTAAAATGTGGGTTGTTACATACTAAGTTTGAATGGTTCATGGCACCCAGATCTCTCATATTAATTGGGCCTACTTGTGGTTGATGGATTTGCCGGTCGGTTCCAGGCAGACTTATACCACAAATGACAACTAGTCTCGTGTATGTATGACATTATTTATATATAAAAAACCATTTTATACGCACACACAAGCAATCAAATATATATATATGGGGACATTTCAAATTCGAATTCTATCCTAATTGCATTTATTACGCTAATATAACGTTAATTACGTTTATATAAGTATAATAATTATAATGCCTAAATAACATAAATATTCGTATGAACGAGAAAACGTACTAACGAGATGGTAATTGTCAATTTGTCTAAATCAAGGTATACAAGTTAGTTTTTCCATACTTTTACCGCTACAACTTAGGCATGATGGCATAATAACAAGATAACAAATAGCAGTGGATGGAAAATATACATACATACAAATTTCAACTTGCATTGTAGGCTTGTTGGAATGATTTCAATACTGGATCCAAAATAGAGTATTACATAACACTTATACATGTATGTTTATAATTTCCACTTTATCTAACCCACCCATTTTTGGTGTTATTCACCTAAAAATGTTTACATTTGATATATTTCAAGTATTAATATGTTTGGATTCAAAATAGAATCCAAACCTAATCAAATCATGAAGTACCCAAATTTAAACCCTTTTAGGTTACAATCAAATGTTTAATAAAGGTGAATTACACAAAGTAGAAACAATAGTAGCAACACCCCCTTTTCATCCTTAATCCAATATAAAAGCCAAAAATCCACAAATATCATGACAATTCATACGCAAGTATAAAATAAAGGATTTAGGGGTTTTGGTATTTATGTTATCGATTTCCAAATCCTCTTGGGCATATCTATCAACATGATATTCTAATAAAAATATGAATATGCCTAAGTAAACAATATTCCACTCACAGATCTAGGGAAGATGTCTGTAGTAGATCTGGATCTGTGCTTAATCTTTGCGGCAAACGTGTTGCAATAATCCTCATATATATATGTGTGTGTATGTGTGTTTGTGTGTGTGTGTGTGTGTGTGTGTGTGTGTGTGGGTGCAAGAAACATGTTTCAGAATCTTATATATATACACACCAAATTCTAGAGTTCAATCTAAAACCTATATGAATTAGAATAGAGAGGAGATAAGAATAAAGCCTGGAGGAGTAGAAGAAATTCCTAACCTTTTCTTCTGGAATTTAGCAATGGTAGAGAGGCAGCATGGAGGCAGGGATAAGAGAATGGTTAGGGTTCTAATGTGTGATATGAGGGGCTATATATAGTTGCCCATGTGAGCATAGGCTTTTGGATTACTCAGATTTAATCCAGACGTTTTTGTTTATATATATTCCTTAAGTAAACCCTAACCAAACATAGAATTGGCGACTTACCCGTTCAGTGACTTTGGCATTGAACGTTCCCAAAATGGGTATTATCGGGTCAGGTGAATTAGAGAATAGACAGGCGCCTGTTGGCATTCCAGCTTTCCTTCTCTTTTCAGGGCCAATCCGAAAGAGAATCCAGTACTTATTGGGCTCCTCAGCTGCTAGGCGGTCGACCGGCGGTCGACGCCCCTCTTAAGGGGGCGGTCGACCCCCTGGTCGTTGAGACGCCCAATAAACTTGCGTTTGCTAAGGTGTTAATTTGATTAATTTGTTCCTTTATTTCCTTAATCTTATTTCTCATGTAAAATATCCTTTGTTCCCATGATCTTATCCTTATTTCATTTTTTCCCTCTTTATTTTGAATATATTTTGGATATATAAATATATATATATATATATATTACACAAATAATTATATTTATATATATTCTGGGTTTTACTGTCCAAATTCATTTGTTTATAACTTCTTCATACATTGACCGTTTTCAGCATATTATATATAAAAACAATTCAAAATTTCACCACGAATCCAAGTAAAAGAATTTCGTAACCCAATTCCTAAAGCTACAAAAATCACATTTTCCAGCCTTATTATTTAATTGCTAATTTTTATTTATTTATTATTAATGTTTATGTATTTTATGGATTGCTACAGGCAGACTTTCGATGTAGTAAAGAAAATCCCGAAGGGAACATCCTTCAAGAAATATGTTCTGAATTCAAGCAACAAAGCATTCGTGTAACAACCCATATTTTCTGTATATTTAATTTTCAATTTAAATCAATAAAATGGAATAATCTAGGGAAAGATCAAATTTTGTTGATTATAACGATAATTATTGTTTGAATTAGGTATAAATAGATTTTTCCAAATTTCGTTTTATTTAGAAATGTTGTAATCTGGGATAAAATATTTAAATGATTAAATAAAATTTAAGTTGGTTAGTTAAAAAGTTGAAATTCAAAAGTTAAATTCAAATAATCAAAATTGGGAACTTGAACTTCTGAAATTGATGTATAAAATTTATTTAAGTTGAAATTTGATTTAAATGGGATTTTATTATATTTAAATTGAATCTAAACGGTTAATCGAATAATTGAATATTTTAATAATTAACTTACTGTGGAATTTAACAGTTTTTGCAACTATCTCGGAATTTGATGAAACTGGCGCCATTGGATCCGGTACGGCGAATTTTTGTAGGATTTAAATTTGCGTTAAAATCGGACGTGTCGTTTGAGCATACGGGATAAAACCTGAAGGAAATCAGTATAATAGCATAATTCTTATATTGGACCTTCTATTTATACACAAATAAATTTCTTTTCCTAACTACATCAGCTCATTTCATTTGTACGTTACTTTTTCTCCATCAAATTTCTCTCCAATGGCTGAAAATCAATGTTAAACCCTAGATCTAAGAAAATACAACTCCAAAAAAAAAATTCTCCAAACCCTAGCTTATGATATACCGAATCGAAGCTCTCGCCGATACAAACCTACGCGTGTTCTCAGATTCAACATGTAGTGCACCGTTTACCCGGAATTCTTGGTCAAAGCCGCGGAATTTCGAAACCCTAGAATTGATTTGGGGATTTTTGATTTAGGGTTCAATCGCGAAATCGAAGATCTGGGTATTGTGCGGGTTGTTGTCAGGATCGTATCAAGGGTTGTTTCATCATCTATAATTAAGTGGATCAACAGGAATTCGAGTTTGAAGCTGGGAATTATTTTCCATTTATGTATTCGGAGGCGGGAGTAGGGTCCACCGGAGCTGATGGCTCCGGCACGACGAGGTGCGGCCGGGCAAGGGCTCCACACTGGAATTGGTCGGAGCTCCTATAGCGGCCGGAGATGGCGTGGAGGACGGTCAAAGTTGGGCAGTTTGGGTTTCCATTTTGCGCGAGTTACTGTAGATGGGAGAGAAGGGTTTGGAGCGGGGGAGCCTCCCTGCTGACGTGGCATGATTTAGTTGGTAAGGGAAACTAATTTATTAATTTTATAAATTCAAAATTTCAAATACTTAAACGCCGATAACTTTTTCGTTTTAACTCGGATTTGAGTGCAGTTTGTTGCGTTGGGATCGTGGAGAGATTGCGGACATTCTGGTGCTGGTTTGGTTGAATTTGGAGACTGTGAAATTTTGGGCTTCTTTTGAACGTTCGATCCACTAAGGACCTAAAGGTGAGTGATTTTTCGCTCATGAATAACTAAATTATTCGCATGTTTATTAAATTAAATTATGAAATAAGTTTGGTTGCATGGTTGTGTTTACTTGATGATGTGTTACCTAAATTTAACATGCAAGTGTGTTAACATGCAGATCTAGGTCGATGTTTAGTCATTTAATTAAATTTAAATTCTAGTTGGAAATTCTAATCCTTATAAATCCTGAAAACAGTTTAATACTGATCATTTGAATGGAATGGTTGTGATGGATGTTTGGTTGAAATTTATTACTGAATTGAGATTGAAACTGTTAATGCTCCGTATTCAGTATAGTGTATTTGCACGTTCATTTTGACGATTAATCCCATTTACCCTTGATATTACGGACATCGAATAAATCCGGGATCAATCGATTTAGATAAATTAAGAACACAGAGTGTAATGATAAATCTCTGTGACCCTGTTTTGGATTGAAATGATAGATCCATCCCTAAATATCGAAAAATTAAAATCACTTGGCCATAGGATAGCAAATTTTATACGAACATCGGTTGATTAAATGATTTTTAAAATATTCAAAATTCTGTTTGATGAAAAATTTGATTTAAAGAAAATCTGTAGATTTTCGATAAATTTTATTCTTCCTTTGAAGATCGGAATCTTGAATGTTATTTGAAATGGTTAAGGAAATTATCCCAAACCAAATTGGAAGTTTTAAATTGGAATATGAATATGAATTGGGATTATCTTAATGATCGGGTAGACTCAAATTTAATAAATTCCTATTGAATTTAATTTTTTAATAAAGTTGATCGAGGATACTCGGAGTTGTTTTAAAACTTAATATGAATATGGTTTGAATCCTTTAAATGGGAAGATGGGTTCGAAATGGTGTTTGTAACCAGATAGTGGGCTATGAACTCCAATGAGACTGGAGTTTAGATTCAAGTATTTGAAGTTCGGAAGAAAGAAATGATTATAGTTAAATAATTTAATTGTATGTATATTTACATTGTTTGATTTCAAATAACCATTCCTTTCTAAAAATGTATTTATTAAACTTTTACCTATAAAACTATTTTGTTATAACTAAATTTTCCTTATATTTTATTTCTTAAACTAATTAGTAAATTTTTTAATTATGTATGTACATAGTGTTTTAAATTATCTTATTTTATTCTAGCTATTATATTCTATATATATATATATATATATATATATATATATTTTACATAAAAATTCCTTAAAAGCACCTATTTTCTTAAGTATACTTTATAAATTGTAAATTTCTTCCAAATGGAAAATGTTTGGATTTAAACCATTGGTTCAAATGGAGTTGAAACAAGTTATATCCTCTTTGAAGATGAATCGATTTCTAAGCCGATTTAAATATGGAAAATGTGAATTATATTCTATTCGAATATAAATTTATCTACTAAAGGATTTAAATGAGCTATGAATATATTCTAGGATTAATTGTCAATAATAATCCGAAGTTTAACGTGTCTTCCCATAATAATCCGAAGTTTGGATTATTTCTGAATAATCCGAAGTTTGGGGGTGATTCCCATATTAATCCCATTTACTTGGTTCTTCTCATATTAATCCGAAGTTTAGGGGTGTCTTCCCATATTGATCTCAAAATAACACATCAGGGGGTCATCGGGATCAATATGGGAAGACACCCCCCCCCCAAACTTCGGATTATTCGGAAATAATCCAAACTTGGGATTATTATGGGAAGACACGTTAAACTTCAGATTGTTCATGACAATTAATCCTATATTCTATGTGAATATGAATGGATTTCATACATAAATCATTTTGAGATAAATATAAACGTTGACATGAAATATATTCTACTTGAATATAAATCGATTTTGAATTATTGTATGATCATAATATAATCGGTTTTGGGAATGATTGAAATATGTTGATATGGAATTATATTCTATTTTAAATATAAATTGGGTTTGAAACAAAATATGATGTTTTGATATGAAAGCGAACCTTTGAGAAATGTAAAAGAACCAACCGATGTGGAAAAATTTGAGTGTTGGTTGTTAAAGAGGCCGGAGTCGACAAATGGCATACTCTCTGTCAGTGTCGATACCACTTTAACAACTGTGAATGCTATTATGTATCCAGAATGAAATATTATGAATTGGAGGCAATTATTGGATTGAAGAAGATGAACGATGATGAAATAGCCCTGACCTTTGGGTCAGAATTGAAATGACTAAAACAGGAGCAATACCGTGACTAATTGAGGTAGCACCTTTGATAGGACACACTTCTTCGATACTATTTCTATGACTATGATGATGTGATTTGGGCCCTTTATGATTTTGGGAGTGTGTTCCGAGGTGGGCGGTAGTAGTTTCTATGCGTTACCACCGGTCCGGGAGTGCAATTGGTAGAATCCTACCCTGGGCATTGCCTCGAGTGCCTTGTCATATTTATCCATATCGAGCCCCGTACGATTTTGATTTAGCATTGCCTTCTATGGAGTCCCTTCTGATAACACCAGTACGGTGAATTTACGGTACTGTATAGACTGTTGATGCCTGTAAACGGTGTAAGGGTAATATGGTAATCCCGCTTACGCTATTTTTATGACATTTACTTTACTGGATAGACACTATCGTAATAGCGTATTATACTATGTATGTATTAGTTTAACGGATCCTCGAGAGATGGAAAAATCCCGTAACATCTCTTGAGTTACTACACCCATGACATTGATGTTATTTCGTATTTTAATTTGACTAATATGAGAATGATTTAATGCTGATCCGAGTGTTTGTTGTGTTTTCTTTTTATGCAATATGCCTGGGTCAGCAGAGGTTTGCAGTTAGCAAAGATTTTCTTTCCTTGGCGCACAAAGACGAAGATTTGGTATATATCTACTATATATAATTATTTCCGTTGCACTTTGTTCCCGCTGTTGTTATGTAGAGATGTATATATGTAACTCTGATAATCGTTGTATGGTATAGACAAATGTATGTATTTCAACTAGTTTAAACTGGTAGTTATTGATTATATGTTGTCCTTCCGCTGTGTGAACTCTGTTATTGTTTTTTCTTTTCTTTTTCTTCTTTTCCTAATAACTGCTTGTATTTATGATTTGTTTGGGTTGACATGTGTGGTTTATTGTCAATTTGAACGGTAAAAAATATGGGTCGTTACAAGTTGGTATCAGAGTGATGGTTAGCGATAACCTTGGCTCTGTTTGGGAATTAGCTCATTAGAGATGGGGTTAGAAATGCCCTAGAATGGATTTGAGTGATATAAGAGAGCGTACCTATATTTTTGATATAAATTGGTTTTATATTGTGTTGACTTGCTCTGTTGAATATTTATGGATTCTGGTCGATATATGGGACGCCAAAGAATCGATAGGAATTTCTAAATAATCGAACAAAATGATCGACATAATATGGTTTTTGATTTTATTTTAAAATATATCAAATATATATATATATATTATTGGTTCAAGTATATATGTATTCGTTTTAGTAGGTGGTAATATTAAGTTATTACCTATCATGGTTGATTAGGTAATAAATCTAATAAGGAAAATTTAATGAATTTAGGAAATACCTGAAATGAAATGGTATCTGTAAGTATAATTGGGTGCAAACGGTTTGCGATCGAAATTAAAATGAACTTGAGGACTTAATTCTGGTGCTTTTGAAAGAGTTTGACAAAGTTTGAAATAATATCGTATTATAAGAAATAGTTTTGGAAATAGTTTCAAAGGGTTTCTAAAGTAATAAGTGTGTAATCCCTTCTCAGACATCAGAAAGGACTTCGGTAATGAGTGCACGCATTATCGACATTTATTTTGAAGCGTCTAAGTGGGGGAGACCACTTCGTACTTTTATAACTAGTTTAAAAAGGGTTTTGAATTGAATTTCCTTATGGTATAATTTTTATTATAAAGATATCAGTACGGTATTTAAAGTTGAATATAAATTAAACCGGAATCGAAGTTCTTATGTTCTCTGGTAATTAAGGAATTAGATTTAAATTTAGATAGTATAAGATGTATGTCTATATTATTCTAAACCTAGTTTATAAACCCGGAACCTAAAGTTGTAAGTTTATTTTAACTCATAATGTTGATTTTGGTATTTAAGTAACTCGATTCATTAGAATTTTGATTTAAATCCATAAAATGAACTTAAGTACTAAGAGAAGAGAAACCATCGTTTAAAAACTCATAAACGCGAACGGTAATGAAGTTAGGTAAAGTACTAGTTTTGTCGATATAAGTGTTAAAGAAATTGAATTGACCGCGAAATCAAATTTCAACTAGAATAACTAGAATAATTTAAGATTAGATGATGGATAAAAGTGATAACTCAAGACTTGAAGTAATTAATAAGTTCATCACACTAGCTCGAGGAGGCATAAGGAGATTTCAGTTGTTAATAAGGCATGAATGGTCGAAGGATTTATAATGAAGAATCAAATGATGAGTAAGTATACATATGAAATAAAGAGATAGAAGATCCAAATGGGGAATTTTTTTGTTAAGACCATATGTCGAATATAAATATGCGTAGGAATGATGAAATATAACTTAATTCGTGTAGAGGAATCGAGTTAACTAAAGATTAACTTAAGAAATCAAAGGATAAGATTAAGAACTATGTATAAAACCGGAGTAAGGAAATTGAACGTTATTTGAAATACAGAAATGAAACATAAATATAACTCGGGTTAGGTCAATGGATTTACTTAAAGAAATCAACTTAAGAAATTTAAATAAGTTGAATTGGAATTTATGTTGATGGGTGGTTAAGTAAGTAAATGAAAGCTTAATAAAGAGATCAAATGGAATGGTGTATATCAAACCATAACTGACCCTAATCCATTGATATAGATTTGAAGTTAACTTAATCAAAGAAGAAGTGAAAATAAACTAAGAATCAAAACTATGAAAGAAAAGTATAAGAAATAAAAACTGAAGTTGAATTTATTAAATTGGAATATCAAAAGATTTGGAATTAAATGAAATTCAATTAAATCAAATGAATTAGAATAAGTGGAGTAAACTCAAGAAATGGGAATTGGTCGACTTAACCAAGTATAAAGAAATGAAACAAAGTAAGAATAAACTTGAATAATTAGAATGAATCAAAAATCGGAATTGATTCGAATGTATGGCTAATGGAATATGGATAAATGGAACTAGGCTTGGTATAATATGGATGAAGTAAATCGGAATAAGGAATGAAATTTGGTGAATCGACCAAGGTTATGAATTAAGGATTTAATACAAATCAAGATAGTTGAAAAGGTTAGAATGAACTCAAGTTTAACTAGAAATTAATGCTTGGAATAAAACAAAGGAAACGAATAGAAATTATATTGGGTTGAAGTAAGCGATTGAATACAAACCCATTTCTTAGATTATGAAATAAGTTAGGGATTGAATAGACGAACGAGGACAAATGAATGGGTAAATTGAAGTTTGAACTTTAAATAGGATGGACGGTAATGGAATTTACTTAATAAAGATGAAGCTAATATAAATGTATATAAGCAATAAAAGGTAAGGCATTTATGAGCCAAATGGAATGATAATCCATTTTTGATGGTCAAGACTTGCTTAAATTTTTGAAGTCCAAAAGTTTAAAAACTCCAACAAAAATAAGTCGGTGCATATGCGTTAACCTGACTATTCGATAGGCTGAAACTAAAATGATCATAACTTTTGATGGGCTGATTGGAATTTGACGATTCCGGACTTTTCGGAAAACTTAGAAACTGAGCTAAATTTTGTGTTGATAAAGCCTTGCCTAGTTTCCTAGTCTATTAGGTTGAAAACCAAGAACTAGTCGTAGTTGTATGCGTAAAAAATAAAAATCTGAACTGAATACCAATGTTGTTTTGGTCATAACTTCCTAACGGAGCGTCGGATTTTGATGTGCGAGTACAATTCGGAAAGCCCAGGAGGTAAACTAAAACATTTTCTTAGCATGATGGGTAAAATTTTGAGATTTAAAGGGGTAAAAACTAGGTTGAACAACTTGTACCTGCATTTTTCAGTATATGGGCTGAGGTGTTCGGCTTCACTAAAACGGTCATAACTTTTGAATGAATTATCCAAATTCGATGAATACAGACAATTTGGAAAGCCTGAAAAGAATGCAACAACTTTTTCCTGTGCTTTAGTCAAATTACAACATTTGAAAGTTGATAATCTACGATTTGTATGCTGTCCTTTCGCTAACATTATGGTTTTAAAGCTGAAATGTTCAATATATGTTGTGTAAGTTGTATACCTTGCTATGTATTGTATATATGTTTAATCCTCATGCGTACGTTAGTATGTAGCAGGTGTAGGGAAGTCGCGCTACGCTTTGGAACTCGCTTGCGCTAAATACTAAAATGCTAAGGTAAATAAAAATGCAAATAAACGCTAAAGAAGGTAAGTATTTGGGTTATATGGTTTTGTAGTTAGATGGATATTGTGTTCCCTATTTTTTGGATGCCCCATCAAGTGATGGGACGAAGATTTTGAGTTTTTATACGTATGTGATTTTTCCGAACCTCTTCGTACAAAGGAGATGCTGCCGAAATTTTCCGTGATTTCGGAAGTTAGAAAATTTATGAGATTTTACAACTATGTGACTTGTTCTATAAATATATTCTATAAGTATGGATTTGAAAGTACGACTTGTTTAATACCTTATCTCGTTCTCTTTTCGAGGACAAAAAGATTTTTAAGTGGGGGAGAATGTAACAACCCATATTTTCTGTATATTTAATTTCCAATTTAAATAGATAAAATGGAATAATCTAGGGAAAGATCAAATTTTGTTGATTATAATGATAATTATTGTTTGAATTAGGTATAAATAGATTTTTTTCCAAATTTCGTTTTATTTAGAAATGTTGTAATCTGGGATAAAATATTTAAATGATTAAATAAAATTTAAGTTGGTTAGTTAAAAAGTTGAAATTCAAAAGTTAAATTCAAATAATCAAAATTGGGAACTTGAACTTGTGAAATCGATGTATAAAATTTATTTAAGTTGAAATTTGATTTAAATGGGATTTTATTTATATTTAGACTGAATCTAAACGGTTAATCGAATAATTGAATATTTTAAGAATTAACTTACTGTGGAATTTAACGGTTTTTGCAAGTGTCTCGGAATTTGACGAAACTAGCTCCATTAGATCCAGAATGACGAATTTTTGTAGGATTTAAATTTGCGTTACAATCAGACGTGTCGTTTGAGAGTACGAGATAAAACCTGAATGGAATCAGTATAATAGGATAATTGGGTATTCTTATATTGGACCTTCTATTTGTATACAAATAAATTTCTTTTCCTAACCACATCAGCTCATTTCATCTGTACGTTACTTTTTCTCCATCAAATTTCTCTCCAATGGCTGAAAATCAATGTTAAACCCTAGATCTAAGAAAATACAACTCCAAAAAAAAATTCTCCAAACCCTAGCTTATGATATACCGAATTGAAGCTCTCGCCGATACAAACCTACGCGTGTTCTCAGATTCAACATGTAGTACACCGTTTAGCTGGAATTCTTGGTCAAAGCCACGGAATTTCGAAACCCTAGAATTGATTTGGGGATTTTTGATGTAGGGTTCAATTGCGAAATCGAAGTTCTGGGTATTGTGCGGGTTGTTGTTAGGATCGTAACAAGGGTTGTTTCATCATCTATAATTAAGTGGATCAACAGGAATTCGAGTTTGAAGCTGGGAATTCTTTTCCGTTCATGCCTTCGGAGGCGGCAGTAGGGTCCACCGGAGCTGATGGCTCCGGCACGACGAGGTGCGGTGGGGCAACGGCTCCACGCTGGGGTTGGTCGGAGCTCCTATAGCGGCCGGAGATGGGCGTGGAGGACGGTCAAAGTTGGGCGGTTTGGGTTTCCTTTTTGCATGAGTTAATGTAGACAGGAGAGAAGGGTTTGAAGCGGGTGAGCCTCCCTGCTGACATGGCATGATTAAGTTGGTAAGGGAAACTAATTTATTAATTTTATAAATTCAAAATTTCAAATACTAAAACGTTGATAACTTTTGCGTTTTAACTCGGATTTGAGCGCGGTTTTTTGCGTTGGGATCGTGGCGAGACTGCAGACATTCTGGCGCTGGTTTGGCTGAGTTTGGAGACTGTGAAATTTTGGGCTTCTTTTGAACGTTCGATCCACTAAGGACCCAAAGGTGGGTGATTTTTTGCTCAAGAATAACTAAGTTATTCGCATGTTTATTAAATTAAATTATGAAGTAAGTTTGGTTGCATGGTTGTGTTTACTTGATGATGTGTTACCTAAAGTTAACATGCAAGTGTGTTAACATGCAGATCTAGGTCGGTGATTAGACATTTAATTAAATTTAAATTCTAGTCGGAAATTCTAATCCTTGTAAATCCTGAAAATAGTTAAATAGTGATCAGTTAAATGGAATGGTTGTGATGGATGTTTGGTTGAAATTTATTACTGAATTGAGATTGACACTGCTAATGCTCTATATTCAGTATAGTTTATTTGCATGTTCATTTTGACGATTAATCCCATTTACCCTTGATGTTACAAGCATCGAATAAAACTGGGATTAATCGATTTAAATAAATTAAGAATACAGAGTGAAATGATAAATCTTTGTGACCCTGTTTTTGATTGAAATGATAGATCCATCCCTAAATATCGAATAATTAAAATTACATGACCATAGGATAGCAAATTTTATACGAACATCGTTTGTTAAATGATTTTTAAAATATTCAAAATTCTATTTGATGAAAAATTGGATTTAAAGGAAATCTGTCGATTTTCGATAAATTTTATTCTTCCTTTGAAGATCGGAATCTTGAATGTTAGTTGAAATGGTTAAGGAAATTATCCCAAAACAAATTGGAAGTTTTAAATTGGAATGTAAATATGAATTGGGATTATCTTAATGATTAGGTAGACTCGAATTTAATAAATTCCTATTGAATTTAATTTTTTAATAAAGTTAATCGAGGATACTCGGAGTTGTTTTAAAACTTAATATGAATATGGTTTGAATCCTTTAAATGGGAAGATGGGTTTGAAATGGTGTTTGTAACAAGATAGTGGGCTGTGAACTCCATTGAGACTGGAGTTTAGATTCAAGTATTTGAAGATCGGAAGAAAGAAATGATTATAGTTAAAGAATTTTATTATATATATATTTACACTGTTTGATTTCAAATAACTATTCCTTTCTAAAAATGTATTTATTAAACTTTTACCTATAAAACTATTTTGTTATAACTAAATTTTCCGTATATTTTATTTCTTAAACTAATTAGTAAAACTTTTTAATTATGTATATACATAGTGTTTTAAATTATCTTATTTTATTCTAGCTATTATATTATATATATATATATTACATAAAGATTCCTTATAAGCACCTATTTTCTTAAGTATACTTTTTAAATTGTAAATTTCTTCCGAATGGAAAATGTTTGGATTTAAACCATTGGTTCAAATGGAGTTGAGACAAGTTATATCCTCTTTGAAGATGAATCGATTTCTAAGCCGATTTAAACATGGAAAATGTGAATTATATTATATTCGAATATAAATTTATTTACTAAAGGATATAAATGAGCTATGAATATATTCTATGTGAATATGAATGGATTTCGTACATAAATCGTTTTGAGATAAATATAATCATTGACATGAAATATATTCTACTTGAATATAAATCGATTTTGAATTATTGTATGATCACAATATAATCGGTTTTAGGAATGATTGAAATACGTTGATATGGAATTATATTCTATTTTGAATATAAATTGGGTTCAGAACAAAATATGATATTTTGATACGAAAGCGAACCTTTGAGAAATATAAAAGAACCAACCGATGTGGAAAAATGTAAGCGTTGGTTGTTAAAGAGATCGGAGTCAACAAATGGCATACTCTCTGTCAGTGTCGATACCACTTTAACAACTGTGAACGTTATGACGTATCCAGAATGAAATATGATGACTTGGAGCCAACTATTGGATTGAAGAAGATGAACGATGACGAAATAGCCCTGACCTTCGGGTCAGAATTGAAATGACTAAAACAGGAGCTATACTGTGACTAATTGAGGTCGCACCTTTGATCGGACACACTCCTTCGATACTATTTCTATGACTATGATGACAATGATTTGGGCCCTTTATGATTTTGGGAGTGTGTTCCGAGGTGGGCGGTAGTGGCTGTTATGCGTTACCACCGGTCCGGGAGTGCAATTGGTAGAATCCTACCCTGGGCATTGCCTCGAGTGCCTTGTCATATTTTTCCATATCGAGCCCCATACGATTTTGATTTAGCATTGCCTTCTATGGAGTGCCCTTTGATAACACCGGCACGGTGAATTTACGGTACTGTATAGACTGTTGATGCCTGTAAACGGCGTAAGGGTAATATGGTAATCCCGCTTATGCTATTTTTATGATATTTACTTTACTGGATAGACACTATCGTAATAGCGTATTATACTATGTATGTATTAGTTTAACGGATTCTCGAGAGATGGAAAAATCCCGTAGCATCTCTTGAGTTACTGCACCCATGACACTGATGTTATTTCATATTTTAATTTGACTAATATGAGAATGATTTAGTGTTGATCCGAGTGTTTGTTGTGTTTTATTTTATGCAATATGCTCGGGTCAGCAGAGGTTTGCAGTTAGCAAAGATTTTCTTTCCTTGGCGCACGAAGATGAAGAATTGGTATATACCTACAATATATAATTATTTCCGTTGCACTTTGTTTCCACTGTTGTTATGTAGAGATGTATATATGTAACTCTGATAATCGTTGTATGGTATAGACAAATGTATGTATTTCAACGGGTTTTAACTGTTAGTTATTGATTATATGTTGTCCTTTCGCTGTGAGAACTCTGTTATTGTTTTCTCTTTTTTTTTCTTTTCCTAATAACTGCCTGTATTTATGATTTGTTTGGGTCAACATGTGTCGTTTATTGTCGATTTGAACGGTCAAAAATATGGGTCGTTACAATTCGCTTATAAATCTTGAAAGAAAGAGTTTCAAAGAACTATTTTTTCGAAGCAACACTCTCATACTCAACAGAAGGCCCTTTCCTCACAAAGTAACCCCCTGTCGACAAAATTCGAAGGGCAAGATCCTCAAAGCAGTTATCTAGGAGCATTAGGGAAAAAGCTAGGTGTGCCTTTCGGTTTGTCCGAAAGGTGTATGTCAAAAAGCTTAAGCCTCCATCAGGTAATTGTCAGTAAGAAAATACCGTATATATGAAGAAAACATAACTGTAAGCAGCCTCAAGAGACCGAAGTTCCTAAGCCCATTTCTCTCGTTGGAGAAATACCATTGCGGGATCTGGTATTTGTTATATAGCAATCCTTCCAGAAGATTAAGGAAAGCATCTCGCAAACACGACAAATAGCTCTAGAAGTATGTTAGTTCTTTATAATAAGTAGAGTCTAGTCTTAGATTATAATGTTAAGATCTCACCTCAAAGTATTTATTTTTAATTATCTCAAATGTTCTATGTATATATAAGTGAATCGAGAAAATACAATTTCCAGTCGACTGGTTTAATCAGGTCAGTCGACTGAATACATGTGCACATAAAAGTTGTGCGCATGTTCCAGATTTAGTCGACTAAGTATAATTATTTAGTTGATTGAATCTGAACGAATAAAAAACTTTTATTTGTTCTCAGATTCAGTCGACTAACTGTAAATAATCAGCCTACTGAACTGACTTTCAGTTGTCTTATTCTGAAGAGATATGACTTTTCTAGAGAGTTCTTTTTAATGTTAGTGGATGCAACTCTATGATTTCGACCATGATTCTTCACTAGTAGTTGTAACCCTTTATTCACTATATATATACATGCAAGAACAACACATCAAAACACCTTACTTGATCTTATTCTTATCTATTCCATTAATTCAAGTTCTTGCTAATCCTAAGTGCTAATTTCTTGCACTCTTGATCTCTTTGAATTCTGTGATTATATTCCATACATCATTTGAATTCCAAAGAGATTACAACCCTATTATATCTCCACTTACTCTCATTTTTCAATCCATAAACTCAAGGAAAAGATTATAGAATATTGTACTTCGTTTGTAACAAATCAGTGTTGTACAAGAACACAACCTACGCATCAAACTCCTACACAACCTACTCGATCACCTCAGCCTCCTTCTTCCAGTCAAAAAACTCAGCCCCAAGATAAACTACAAGCTCAACCAGAAAATAATTTTCCATCTACTCTTGAGCTTGAAGAAATATATCATGATGGCCCTATCAAAACATTAATATTTCTCTAGAAAAGAATCAAAAGACATTAGCAACAATGGATAATCAATAATTGTCTATTATTGAAGCAAAGATGGTCATCTCTGTTATTAAATAATACACAATCATTTCAGAGTTTAACGATATCTGTAACAACCCAAATTTTAATTACATAAACTAGAAATCAGGGTATAATTAATTTTTAAATTACGAATCAATGGAAACGGGTTACTCCATTTCGTTCGTCTCGAAATTTTACATGAAATAGAGTCCAAGTTTTCAAAAATCGGAGTCCGGATGAAGAAGTTATGGCCTGTAGAAGATTCAGCAGATTTTAGGCAGCACAGGACCAGGCAGGTCGACCTGGGGGTCGACCTGGGGGCCAGGTCGACCATGTGGTTGACCTCAGGGTCAACCTACCCCCTAGGTCGACCATGTGGTCGACCTCCCCCCTTACAAGTCGACCTGGTCAGCCTGTTTTGACCCAGAACTCATTTTTGAAGCCTGAGACGTGTTTTGATGGTCCGGATTGATTCTAGGGTTAAGCTAAGGGTCTAAACTAGTAGCTACACCTATAAAAACACCCTTAGACCTAACCTAATTCATATCAAATCATTCTTACACCATTATGCTGCTAAAATACCTCTTGAACCATGGCCGCCGTCTCCAAATCAAAGTACAAACATTCAAACTCAAATCAATTCAAAGAACAAGGCTTCTACAATGATTCAAGACAATAAATCAACAACACCGCGACATTTTTACAACAAATTCAGTTCTTAATTCATTAGCCATGCTCTGTAAGTTCTATTTGTTTTTAGATTTAAACGTTTAAATTATAATATGGCCATGGAATAAAGTGGAATTGGATTAAAGTATGTTTATTGATTCAGATCTATTTCTGTTGCTTCTTGAATCTTGAGTTTTGGGACTTTTCTATGTTTGTTCTCATGTCAAGCTTATGATCTATTCAGCCTGATGTAAATCAGTTTTTCTTGATTCATATTGATATTATTATCAAGATCTATCTTTTATGCCAGAGACGATGTTTTTATGCCAGTTTTCTCTCTATGCTGATTGTTATACAAATTCTACCTTCCCCTATTTATTTTCTTTCGACGAACCTAGGTCAATTTCGGACCTAGGCCTAAACCATTAGCGTACGATTGAATTCGAGGAAATATGGGATTGTTGTCTATATTGGATATATATGTTTGGTAAAATTGATGGCATAACATGAAATTGGAAATTTGGGGTATTGTCAATATAATTGAAATTGCAAGCTTGGCCATTGGCATAATTAAATTGGCATGAAGTGGGCATAATGAATTAGCATGTAAATCAAATCACGAGTTCAGGCCTACGTAAATTAAATCAAAAGATTAGGTTTATGATTGGGCATAAGTAGAATTGGGACTTTGAACCTAAAAGCAATTGCAAACTTGATCATTGGCATAAATATGTATTATGAACTTGGGTAGTTGGCGTGTGTTGTAATAAAAAGATTATAGTTTGGGATAACTACATCATGAATCATGATTTAGGTTTATTTGGACATAAAACTTGATACATGTAATCTTGGCTAGAACTTGATATGGGTAAAATGGCATAAACCTGGCATATATGTAATAGGTAAGAATTGGGCGTATGTAAACTGACTAGAATTGGGTGTGTGTGTGTGTGTGTGTGTGTGTGTGTATATATATATATATATATATATGTATGTATGTATATTGGCATGTAATTTTGGAACTTGGGCATATGTTTATTAATATGTAAAGTTGGGAATTTGAAACATGAAAATGACTGTGTATTGGATAATTGACTTGAACACGAACATGAACATTTCTATATGTTAAACAAATGAACTGATATTGGGGTTTTGGGGGGAATACGACCATTAATGAACCTTTGACACGAGATTAGACTCAGTTTGTGGTGTAAATCTGCCCGGAACCGCCCGGCAAATCCAGTAGCCACAAAGTGTCAGTCTAATGTGAGAGGTCAAAGGTTGAATTGCAGGCATAACGATTTATGACATGAGGTTAGACTCGGTTTGTGGTGTAAATCTGCCCGGAACCGCCCGACAAATCCAGTGGCCACAAAGTGCACGGTCTAATGTGAGATATCATGATTCGTTCGTCATAATGAATGAATTAAGGAATACTAACCATAATAAGATGTGGGTATGGTTAGAGGGTTAGGTGGGATGACATGGAAATTTGACATGTAAATGTGGACCTAACCGGTATGAGTTAAGAACATGTAAAACTTACAAATGTAGGCTTAACCAACATAATAGTTAATCAGACCAATGGGTGGGTTAAGTAATATGACTAGACTAATGACACTTAACCAATATAACATGACACGTGGCAGGGTTAAGTCAACTTGAACATATAGATAATAGTTAACCAAATTAGCATGATACGTGGGCGGGTTAAGTCATGAACTACTTGAAAATACTTAACCAATTTGATATGCTAAGATATCGGGGTTAAGTTATAAATCACTAGACAGCACTTAACCAACTTGACATGATACGTGGGCGGGTTAAGCCATGAATTCTTTGAATATACTTAACCAATTTGACACGATGATTTGATAGGGTTAAGTCATGAACCGCTTGAATATACTTAACCAATTTGACACGATGATTTGATAGGGTTAAGTCATGAACCGCTTGAATATACTTAACCAATTTGACACGATGATTTGATAGGGTTAAGTCATGAACCGCTTGAATATACTTAACCAATTTGACACGATGATTTGATAGGGTTAAGTCATGAACCGCTTGGATATACTTAACCAATTGGACACGATGATTTGATAGGGTTAAGTCATGAACCGCTTGAATGTACTTAACTAATTTGACACGATGATTTGATAGGGTTAAGCCATGTACCGATTGAATATACTTAACCAACTTGACAGATGATTCGTAGGGCTAAGTCATGAACTTGAACGACAACACTTAGCCAATTTGACATGACACATAGGCGGGTTAAGTCACGATCTTGAATGATAACACTTAACCAACATGACATGCTGGACTGAGGGGTTAAGTCTCGAATTTAAATGACAACACTTAACCTACTGAACGGAAACCCTAGTTGTGCGGTCCTTTTTAGCAGTAACCCACTAGATGTATCACGGTACCCTGGAACTAGGCAGGGTGGGACACGATTACTGGGCTGATTGAAAGCGATCAGAACGACGGCTGAGTTGGTGCGCCATTGTAGGTTCAGGCGGACAATGGTCTTGCACGTAGTCCGGAGTTGAAAAAGCAGGTATTGGGCACCGGTAGGTTTACACTGTGCGTGCTTGATTCGTGTCGGTGGTTGGCAACCTAGGGTGGACCTAGCCCAGGTAACTACATTCGTGATAGAGCCGTATGACACAGACACATGAACGAGCTAGGACTTGTAGGGAGCCGATCGATTAATAGATCGTTTCGTGGGACCAAATAATGGGTCATTTCATGACATTGGCCAAGGGATCATTTTATAGTCAACACATCACACGGGTTGGGATCTGTAATGACTCGGATTCTTATGGGGTTAATTTTAAATATTTAAGACGGATTTAAATATTGGGTGGATAATATAAATGGGATTTTTTATTAAGGTATTAATTGAATAATTAATTTCGATTTAATATCGAATATATTAAATCATCGTAATGCAAAAATATAATTCAGTTCGAGATTTAAAACTGAATTTAATACAGTTCAGACTCCTGTTTAAATTAGAATAATAATATTTAAATTATTATCGAAGAATTTAAATGGTTTGAAATTTAATTTATATCAATTTAAATTAATATCTGTTCCAGATGATCAAATGGGGTTTCGATACCTGTCCCAGTGTGTTCGGAATAGTGGTTAAACCCTAGGAATGTCAATGGTTGGGTTCAGAAAGGAGTTTGAAATCAAAGTAACAATTTAATGGATCCGGTTAAAAACAATTACGTGTCTCCCACCTTCACTGCAAACTAAAACAACTATGAGTCCCTTTTCTCACCACTTAATAAAGGAAAACATGGCCTTCCTCAAATCCACAAAAAAATCGAAAGGAGAAGAAAGTGTCCACGCTCCATAAAAATCAAAGTCCTCTTCAATATAAAGTCGGCCCCTTCATCATTCACAAATCAAAAACCGTAAGCCCCAAAAGAAATCGTGGCCCTCTTCAACTCCAAAAATCAGAAACTAATCACACAAAATCCTTAAAACCTCACAGGCGATTACTCATTTGGTCCACGATTTGCACCCTAGTACCATTTGGCAGTATCGCGATTTGAGGTCTTTCCGTTCATGGTACTCGACATCGATTTGAGCCCTCGTGATTCAAAGAAGAAAGAAGTTGTGAGGGTTGCTGGAAACGTAGGCGCATCAGGTATGGCGTCGAGATTTGGACTCTGGAGTTCAAAGGGGGAATAGCGATGTTGATAAGGGAATTTAATTGGGGATTTTATTTCACATTTGGATATCGTGATTTCTGGAGGGCGTTGAAGCCGTGGTTTTCAGCAGCATTGATTGCGAACTTGGGTAAAGATTTCTGAACGGAAATTTAAAACTGGAAGTGAGCAGTTGGTTGTAACGGTGGAAATAGAATTCGATAAAATGAAGGGGATGACTTGGGGCATTCAACAATTGGGGTAAATGAATGCGGAAAAGAAAAGAAAAAGGGTCTGAAGTGTTAGTGTCAGGGTCTAGGAAGTGGTGTAGGCATGGGCTCTCTCAGAGATGGTATAATGTTGTGATAACATTGGTGATGCTATGTACGATTTGAGTTATTGTGAATGGGCGATGACGGCCTTGAGATTGTGTAGTAATAGGGAAGAACGCCTATGATGTGGATTAGCTTAGTAAGAGGAATAAGGTAATTACTATTTTATTTAGTAATTTAATTTTTATTTCGTTTAAATTGTTCTACAACTTAAATTAAATGACATATTTAATGTATACAAGATTTAACGAATGGAGTCGATCGAAAATTAATAAGCTGGAAATAAATTGAGAAACTGAAATGGATTGCAAATAGAAACCACGGTGAATAAATCTCACTCACTTGTTTAATTAGAAATATTTTTATTCGTTAAAATTATTTGTGTGTTGATTGTTGGATGCTTTAAATATTTATTTATTGTTGTTAAAAATATATTAGTTATCTAGGATTGGTTGACTATTATATATATATATATATATATATATATATTGGGTTGATGGTTGGATTGTTCCCGCAGTCTCATTAGTGGATGCCCGCAGTTTCATAGCGGATGATTACCCTATACGCCCCACGCTATGATTAGTGGATGACCTTCTATACCGCGATATCCTGCCTCGAAGCAGGATGGGTATTACTATGTTGACTAACGTCTGTGGATGCAGGAAAACAAGTTGGAGGAATCCAACTGGATTCCTCAAAAATATATTATCTGTTGTTGTTTGTTTGATTTCATATATAT
The DNA here is from genome assembly GCA_030737875.1 of Allium sativum. Classification (NCBI taxonomy): domain Eukaryota; kingdom Viridiplantae; phylum Streptophyta; class Magnoliopsida; order Asparagales; family Amaryllidaceae; genus Allium; species Allium sativum. The sequence continues at coordinate 776,779,150 of CM060918.1, read as the reverse complement.
TCATATATGATGTGTTAAAAATCAAATGATTGAAAATTGGTTGATTTGATTTTTTAAAATATCCCTAGGGCTTGAATATTGACTTATAAAAATATCGAAAAAGGTATTTGAGATTTAAAAAGGGAATTCTATTTTTATAAATAGAATTTGAATTTTAAATGAACTATAGAAAATATTAACTTGTTTTGAATATATATGAACGAGTATTGAATTTATAAACCTTGTTTATAAATGAAAAGGTGGGTTTTGAATCGAATTTATAAACTTTGTTTATAAATGAAAATATGGGATTTGAATCGAATTTATAAACTTTGTTATAAATATATACATGTGGGATTTTAAGTGAAGTTATAAACGTTGTTTATAAATAATGCAGAGAATTCAAATAGAATTTGAATATAGAATTCAAATGGACTTTAAATTATAGATTTGAATATAGAAATTCAAATGGACTTTAAACTATAGATTTGAATATAGAAATTTAAATGGACTTTAAACTATAGATTTGAATATAGAAATTCAAATGGGAATTTAAACCATAGGATTTGAATATAGAATTCAAATGGAGTTTAAACAATAAAATTTGAATAGATTTGAATATAGAATTCAAATGGACTTTAAAACAATAGAATTTGAATATAGAATTCAAATGAAGTTAACCATAGAGTTTGAAAATAAAACTCAAATGGAGCTTAAATATAGGGATTCTAATAGAATTCAACTGAAGTTTAAATAATGAGAATTCAAATAGAATTGAATTGGAATTTGAATAGAGAAGTCGATAAGGAAACGAGAGTATGAGTATAATTAGAATTTGTTATTATGCAAGTTAAAATATATTTGAACATGTCATGTTCAAATATGAAGGTGAAATAGACTGAAGAGTTAATTAACAAATTAATTAACGAATTTAGTTAAAACGATTGGTATAGTTAAAATAGATTGGACAGGTATAAATATACAGGAGACAGGTTTTGGAATAAAGTGTTAGAAGGTATATAAATAGATTTCTCGACAAAAGGTATGTATTTAATTCACATATGAGATTTTATGCGCTGTATCGGCTAGCCGCTTGGCTTTTCTTTTTCTTTCTGATTGGAGAAAGCCTGTGTGGCAGTTTGGGAATTTTCCCGATGCTCCCGGTACAAAGGAGGTTATGGCGAATTTTTCCGGGAATTTAAGGAGATAGAATATTTTTAAGATAATTTGATACTTAGAAATCAACGTATCAAAATATATAGAAGTCGATAAGAAAACGAACTTAGAAATAGAATAGTATAATCAAAAAGGAAGTCTAGAATAAAATATAGTAAGAATAGAAAGAGAAGTGTATACGTGTTTAAAAGTGAAGAATTAGTTGAATGGCATTGATTATTCGAGTAAGTGGTCTTATCTGTTTTGACGTTATAAATGTTATTCAGTCAAGGTCTGAGAGGTAGTTATACCCTAACTTGATTGATTTCATTATTAACAAATAAACAGTAAGATTTCAGGCTCGAAGTTCAATGTTGAATGAGAGTTGGTTGAATAGAGTATTTGGGTTGTCGTACCGATGTTTTACACAACATCCGTTTTAACTCAAATAAATGTAAGCTTGGAAATAGAATAGCATATATTTTCTAAAGTTTAGAAAATAAAGGAAGGCGGTATTCGGAAATGTTTTTCCAAATAATAGAAAAGGGCAATATGGTTATTGAAAATATTTGGTTAACAAATACTGATAAAGAAATAGAGAAGTGATTTAATTAATGGAATATTAATTTAGGGCTTAGTGATTGTTGGATGTTTGGATGAACACTTGTTTTATTCGATAGTTAACTCATCGACTATCGAAACACTTGTTTTATTCGATAGTTAAATCACAGACTATCTAAGTTTTGACCATCGTTGTCAATATGGAGAGACCGGTTGGATTATTATCCGAAGAACCACTCCGTTTTGGCAGTAGCATGCGAATCAGATTATGTAAAGATAATCAAAGACGGAGTAAAGTGCAAGGACTTTTTCTATTAATAGAAATAGTGCCTTCAGTTCATCCTGTTCCTGGGTGACTTGTATGGATGAATGTCTGACAGAGTATTTCCAGAAAGGTCACGTGCATTGATTTCTTCAACCATACCAAGAGTGGAAGCGGAGAAGGAAACTTCTTTTAGCTAACACGTAATGTACTATTGAGGACGTCAATCGGTGATTTGATGGATTTGACGATGTGACATTCGAAGTGAATCTGGTGTGATGATAAAGCGTAGCCTCTGGCCTTAACACCCGGTAAATGACAGAAATCGGGCAGGCAACATGTCTATGTAGGTCGCACCTATTAGGGTGTATAATCACCTGATCTAGAGTTTCATTTACTTCTAAAAATCTATTGTCGATGTTGCCCCATTCGGGAAACGGTTGCTGATCCCAACCGTTGGTGATATACATTCGATACACTCAAGCGAAATGAGTGGTCGGTCAAGTGTGGCTGAGTTTCAAGATGTTCTTGTTGAACTCGGTGTATTCTCCTCTAGAGATATACCAGCGGAAGGTGGTTCCATACCTTGTCATAGTTGGAAATCAAATACCCAATACGTGCTTGCGGTTTATGATTTGTATATATATATGGAACGTGAGATGTAAACGATCCACTAGATTGTTATCTACTTGATTTAGACATTATTATAATATCAAAAGAGTTTTGATATAAGGATAAGTCAAGTGTTTGGATTTTCATAAGCGAAAAACCCGTTCCGTGTTATACGGCGTGGTCTTATGAGATATCATTTAGTTTTCTGAAACTGTTTTAAACTGTTTACTCATACCAGTCCCATGACTGACCCGGAGTTTATTTGTTTTGTTCTACCTAAACTCTTGGGTGCCTAAATTTGTACGGGCAGTCAAGTAGTTCAGGATTTTTTAGATATATCTCAAGGAGCTTGGAGCAGGAGGCTTCAGCGTTATCTAGTTATAGTGTTGTTCCGTTGTGTTGTAAGTGTTGTACTCTGATAAGTGTATGTTATACAGTTGAGATTTTGTATTTCAAAAGTTATAATATATTATATTTTGTTCCGCTGCGATGTGAGATTCTGTGTTGTTATTTCTGTTCTTCTTCTACCTCTTTCTTCTAAAAAAAATGTTTCGTATTTTCGTGATATTTGGGTTGGACGTATGATGTATATAGTCAACTCTGATGTTACGGAAATATGGGTCATTACAGTTGGTATCAGAGCTTAGGTTGAGCGAATACCTAGGCTTGTTGGAATGTGCTCATTAGAGATAGGATCAGTAGTATCCTAGAATGAGTAGAGTGTATATATATACGAGAGAGAGTATTTGTTATTTGATATAAAAACTGTTTTATATTGTGTTGACTAGTCTGTTGAGTGAGTTATGAATTCTGATCGAATCGTGGGACGCCACGATGTCGATAGGAGTTTATTAACACTTGAATAGAAGATTGGACGCGATATTGTTTTAAATAGTTGAGTTGATTGTTAGGATTATAATCAAATTAGATTATAAAACAGAAATAGATATATAACCAATAGAATTTGTATATGAAATCAAATATACAAATGTGATAAATTGAAATTGAATTCCAACCAGAATTCAGAATTTAAAATCCTGGGAGTTTGGAAAATATTTTTCTAAATGGAGTTTGAAAGAAATATAGTACTGAACTATTCAGTGGCTGGGAAATAATTCTGATGATGGTCGCAACATCATCAGTGTTCATTTTCGAGTCTCTAAGTGATGAATTACTGCCTTAGAAAAGTTTTGATGGAAATTTGTTTGAAAAGAAACAAGTTGTTTGAAAATTCAAATGTTTTGAATTTGAGATAGAGATATATATATATGTATATATTTATATTACTTCAAAGGAATTTTGAAATTGGAATTGGAATATAGATTTCAAATAGAAGTGAAATGGGAATTGGAATACAGATTTCAAATAGAAATAAAATATAAGGATTCAAATAGGATTTGAAATGGAATTTTAAACATATATAATTCAAATAAAATGTGAGTATAACATTTGAATAAAGAAAATTCAAAATAGAAATTCAAATTGCGTTTGAATATAGTAATTTAAAAGGGAATTCAAATATAGAATTTGAACATAGAAATTTAAATAGGATTTGAATAAAGAAAATTCAAATAGAATTTGTATAAGAAAAATTGATATGGAATTTGAATTCAAAAGAATTCAAATGGATTTGAATAAAGAAAAGTCAAATAGAGATTTGAATATTAGAATTCAAATGGAATTTGGTTAAATAGAATTTCAAAGAGAATATAAAGTGGAGGTTGAATATTAGAATTCAAAGAAAATATAAAGTTTGAACATAGAAATTTAAATAGAATTTGAATTCAAAGGAGTTAAAATAGAATTTAAATTCAAAGGATTTCAAATAGAAATTGAACAAAGGAATTTAAATAGAAATTGAATAAAGGATTTCAAATGGAATTTGAATAAAGGATTTGAAATGGGTTTTGAATAAAGGAAATTCAAATAGAATTTGAAGATAAGGAATTGAAATAGAATTTGAATAGAAGAAAATTCAAATAGAAATTGAATAGGAGGAAATAATATAGAGTTTGAATAAAGAAATTCAAATGGAATTTGAATATTATAAATATATAGGATTTGAATATTAGAAGTGAAATAGATCGGGAATATTATGTTGAAATGGAAAAATGGATTGGATATATATTAAAAATATATCAAAATGGAGTTGAATATATTATAAACAAAGTTAAAACGTTTATTTTTATAAATATAATTAAAACGAGCTCGCTGTAGCGCGGCAGTTCGTAAATTGGCGATTCGAACTTCAATTTAGTATACAAAACTCAATTGAAATCGGAATTCTTTGAAACAAGAATCGTCGGGACCGGTTGAACAATAGTTTTCAAATGAAAGAGAAAAATCTGGATTTCGTCGTATGGATTTTGAGTTATATCAGAATCAAATTTTTAGAAAAGCAGCGCCAGAACCATTATAAAACCATTATGGTTTAATTAAATAAATAAAAGGATTTAAGGAAATAAAATCCGAGTTGACATTAGAAAAATCCATACTGCAGATATAAAATAAATATGAACTCCGGTGAAGAAAGTGAAATGATTTTTAAGACAAAAATCATATTTTAAATGGTTAAATAGAATTAACTAAATTGAAAAATAATTAGTTAAAGGAAATTTGAATCGAAATTGGGTTTTTGGATAATTGAAAGAGATTGAGAATTTATATTCAAAATCGAATATATAACTCGAGTTGAAAATATAATTAAATTAGTTTATAATTAAGTTGACATATATTTGAACAAGTTATATTCAAATAAAAAGGCTGAAATAGGAAAAACGGTTAATTAGCAACTGTTAATGGGAATTTGAATGATTGAAATTAAATTTAACTTAAGTAAGTTAAATGGATCGAAATGAATAAATTGATTAATATCAATGTGAATGAAATATGAATTGGGAATGAAAAAAAGAAATGTATTTGTAAAACAAATACAAAGGAAGTTATATGCAAACGAATAGAAGGAGAAATATTTGTAAAAACATTTACAAATAGAATTTAAAAGGAAATATTTGTAAAACATTTACAATTAGATTCAATGGAAATATTTATTTATAGAAAATAAATAGAATGTTATAAATGAGATATTTATTTGTTAAATAAATAGAATTTAATCAAAGGAATATTCAGAAGATGAATAGAAAATGGAAATCTGTTTTTAACGGATAAATAGAAAAGATTAATTTATAAATAACAGTTTATAAATTAAATTAAATATTTATCATTCGATAGATGGAATATATAAGTCTGAACTTATATAGAGAGGAGATATTGGTTTTTAACACCGATAGTTTTAAATAGAAGGGGTACACAACACTTGTATAAGTGAAGTAACTTTATTAAAGAAAACATTTATAAAGTGAAGAACCGTTACTAAAAGTAAATCTTTATAAATGAATAAACGTTATCCAATAGGAGTTATTCGAATAGGAGAAGTCGATTAGAGTTAGAATAAATCGATTAGAGTAAGAATTCACCAGTTAAAGTTAATCAGTTAGGGTTAATCTGTAGAGTTAATTGAATATTTGTTATTCAATTAGAATTTATCGAATATTTGTTATTCAAATCAAGAGTTAACCAAATAGAGTTAATTGAACATAGTTAATCGAATTAGGATTTAATTGAATATTAGTTATTCAATTAAAGTTGATCGAATATAGTTTATTTGAATAGAGTTAAAGGAGATTATCAAATATAGTTATTCGAAGGGAGGAGTTATCGAATAGGGATTTATTCGAAAGAGAGTTACGCAAGGAAGTTTGAAATGTTGAGTATCAACATAAATAAGTTTTGAAAAGATAAATGGGTTAGTAGCACTTTTTCTACCTTAGCAATTTCGAGGACGAAATAATTTTAAGTAGGGAAGATTGTAATGACCCGGATTCTTATGGGGTTAATTTTAAATATTTAATACGGATTTAAATATTGGGTGGATAATATAAATGGGATTTTTTTTATTAAGGTATTAATTGAATAATTAATTTCGATTTAATATCAAATATAGTAAATCATCGTAATGCAAAATTATAATTCAGTTCGAGATTTAAAACTTAATTTAATACAGTTCAGACTCCTGTTTAAATTAGAATAATAATATTTAAATTATTATCGAAGAATTTAAATGGTTTGAAATTTAATTTATATTAATTTAAATTAATATCTATTCCAGATGATCAAATGGGGTTTCGATACCTGTCCCAGTGTGTTCGGAATAGTGGTTAAACCCTAGGAATGTCAGTGGTTGGGTTCAGAAAGGAGTTTGAAATCAAGGTAACAATTTAACGGAACCGATTAAAAACAATTATGTGTCTCCCACCTTCAACGCAAACTAAAACGACTATGTGTCCCTTTTCTCACCACTTAATAAAGGAAAACATGGCCTTCCTCAAATCCAAAAAAAAATCGAAAGGAGAAGAAAGTGTCCACGCTCCATAAAAATCAAAGTCCTCTTCAATATAAAGCCGACCCCTTCATCATTCATAAATCAAAAACAGTAAGCCCCAAAAGAAATCGTGGCCATCTTCAACTCCAAAAATAAGAAACTAATCACACAAAATCCTTAAAAACCTCACAGGCGATTACTCATTTGGACCACGATTTGCACCCTAGTACCATTTAGAAGTATCGCGATTTGAGGTCTTTCCGTTCGTGGTACTCGACATCGATTTGAGCCCTCGTGATTCAAAGAAGAAAGAAGTTGTGAGGGTTGCTGGAAACGTAGGCGCATCAGGTATGGCGTCGAGATTTGGACTCTGGAGTTCAAAGGGGGAATAGCGATGTTGATAAGGGAATTTAATTGGGGATTTTATTTCACATTTGGATATCGTGATTTCTGGAGGGCGTTGAAGCCGTGGTTTTCAGCAGCATTGATTGCGAACTTGGGTAAAGATTTCTGAACGGAAATTTAAAACTGGAAGTGAGCAGTTGGTTGTAACGGTGGAAATAGAATTCGATAAAATGAAGGGGATGACTTGGGGCATTCAACAATTGGGGTAAATGACTGCGGAAAAGAAAAGAAAAAGGGTCTGAAGTGTTAGTGTCAGGGTCAAGGAAGTGGTGTAGGCATGGGCTCTCTCAGAGATGGTATAATGTTGTGATAACATTGGTGATGCTATGTACGATTTGAGTTATTGTGAATGGGTGATGACGGCCTTGAGATTGTGTAGTAGTAGGGAAGAACGCCTATGATGTGGATTAGCTTAGTAAGAGGAATAAGGTAATTACTATTTTATTTAGTAATTTAATTTTTATTTCGTTTAAATTGTTCGACAACTTAAATTAAATGACGTATTTAATGTATACAAGATTTAACGAATGGAGTCGATCGAAAATTCACAAGCTGGAAATAAATTGAGAAACTGGAATGGATTGCAAATAGAAACCACGGTGAGTAAATCTCACTCACCTGTTTAATTAGAAATATTTTTATTTGTTAAAATTATTTGTGTGTTGAATGTTGGATGCTTTAAATATTTATTTATTGCTATTAAAAATATATTAGTTATCTAGGATTGGTTGACTATTATATATATATTGGGTTGATGGTTGGATTGTTCCCGCAGTCTCATTAGCGGATGCCCGCAGTTTCATAGCGGATGATTACCCTATACGCCCCCACGCTATGATTAGTGGATGACCTTCTATACCGCGATATCCTGCCTCGAAGCAGGATGGGTATTACTATGTTGACTAACGTCTGTGGATGCAGGAAAACAGGTTGGAGGAATCCAATTGGATTCCTCAAAAATATATTATCTGTTGTTGTTTGTTCGATTTCATATATATTCATATATGATGTGTTAAAAATCAAATGATTGAAAATTGGTTGATTTGATTGTTTAAAATATCCCTGGGGCTTGAATATTGACTTATAGAAATATCGAAAAAGGTATTTGAGATTTAAAAAGGGAATTCTATTTTTATAAATAGAATTTGAATTTTAAATGAACTATAGAAAATATTAACTTGTTTTGAATATATATGAACGATTATTGAATTTATAAACCTTGTTTATAAATGAAAAGGTGGGTTTTGAATCGAATTTATAAACTTTGTTTATAAATGAAAATATGGGATTTGAATCGAATTTATAAACTTTGTTATAAATATATAAATGTGGGATTTTAAGTGAAGTTATAAATGTTGTTTATAAATAATGCAGGGAATTCAAATATAATTTGAATATAGAATTCAAATGGAATTTAAATTATAGATTTGAATATAGAAATTCAAATGGACTTTAAATTGTAGATTTGAATATAGAAATTTAAATGGACTTTAAACTATAGATTTGAATATAGAAATTCAAATGGGAATTTAAAACATAGGATTTGAATATTGATTTCAAATGGAGTTTAAACAATAAAATTTGAATAGATTTGAATATAGAATTCAAATGGACTTTAAAACTATAGAATTTGAATATAGAATTCAAATGAAGTTAACCATAGAGTTTGAAAATAGAATTCAAATAGAGTTTAAATATAAGGATTCTAATAGAATTCAAATGAAGTTTAAATAAAGAGAATTCAAATAGAATTGAATTGGAATTTGAATAGAGAATTCGATAAGGAAACGAGAGTATGAGTATAATTAGAATTTGTTATTATGCAAGTTGAAATATATTTGAACATGTCATGTTCAAATACGAATGTGAAATAGACTGAAGAGTTAATTAAAAAAATTAATTAACGAATTTAGTTAAAACGATTGGCATAGTTAAAATAGATTGGACAGGTATAAATATACAGGAGACAAGTTTTGGAATAAAGTGTTAGAAGGTATATAAATAGAATGCTCGACAAAAGGTATGTATTTAATTCACATATGAGATTTTATGCGCCGTATCGGCTAGCCGCTTGGCTTTTCTTTTTCTTTTTGATTGGAGAAGGCCTGTGTGGCAGTTTGGGGATTTTCCCGATGCTCCCGGTACAAAGGAGGTTATGGCGAATTTTTCCGGGAATTTAAGGAGATAGAATATTTTTAAGATAATTTGATACTTAGAAATCAACGTATCAAAATATATAGAAGTCGATAAGAAAACGAACTTAGAAATAGAATAGTATAATCAAAAAGGAAGTCTAGAATAAAATATAGTAAGAATAGAAAGAGAAGTGTATACGTGTTTAAAAGTGAAGAATTAGTTGAATGGCATTGATTATTCGAGTAAGTGGTCTTATCTGTTTTGACGTTATAAATGTTATTCAGTCAAGGGGTGAGAGGTAGTTATACCCCAACTTGATTGATTTCATTATTAACAAATAAACAGTAAGATTTCAGGCTCGAAGATCAATGTTGAATAAGAGTTAGTTGAATATAGTATTTGGGTTGTCGTACTGATGTTTTACACAACATCTGTTTTAACTCAAATAAATGTAAGCTTGGAAATAGAATAGCATATATTTTCTAAAGTTTAGAAAATAAAGGAAGGCGATATTCGGAAATGTTTTTCCAAATAATAGAAAAGGGAAATATGGTTATTGAAAATATTTGGTTAACAAATACTGATAAAGAAATAGAGAAGTGATTTAATTAATGGAATATTAATTTAGGGCTTAGTGATTGTTGGATGTTTGGATGAACACTTGTTTTATTCGATAGTTAAATCATCGACTATCGAAACACTTGTTTTATTCGATAGTTAAATCACAGACTATCGAAGTTTTGACCATCGTTGTCAATATGGAGAGACCGGTTGGATTATTATCCGAAGAACCACTCCGTATTGGCAGTAGCGTGCGAATCAGATTATGTAAAGATAATCAAAGACGGAGTAGAGTGCAAGGACTTTTTCTATTAATAGAAATAGTGCCTTCAGTTCATCCTGTTCCTGGGTGACTTGTATGGATGAATGTCTGACAGAGTATTTCCAGAAAGATCACGTACATTGATTTCTTCAACCGTACCAAGAGTGGAAGCGGAGAAGGAAACTTCTTTTAGCTAACACGTAATGTACTGTTGAGGACGTCAATCGGTGATTTGATGGATTTGACGATGTGACATTCGAAGTGAATCTGGTGTGATGATAAAGCGTAGCCTCTGGCCTCAACACCCGGTAAATGACAGAAATCGGGCAGGCAACATGTCTATGTAGGTCGCACCTATTAGGGTGTATAATCACCTGATCTAGAGTTTCATTTACTTCTAAAAATCTATTGTCGATGCTGTCCCATTCGGGAAACGGTTGCTGATCCCAACCGTTGGTGATATACATTCGATACACTCAAGCGAAATGAGTGGTCGGTCATGTGTGGCTGAGTTGCAAGATGTTCTTGTTGAACTCGGTGTATTCTCCTCTAGAGATATACCAGCGGAAGGTGGTTCCATACCTAGTCATAGTTGGAAATCAAATACCCAATATGTGCTTGCGGTTTATGATTTGTATATATATGTGGAACGTGAGATGCAAACGATCCACTAGATTGTTATCTAATTGATTTAGACATTATTATAATATCAAAAGAGTTTTGATATAAGGATAAGTCAAGTGTTTGGATTTTCATAAGGGAAAAACCCGTTCCGTGTTATACGGCGTGGTCTTATGAGATATCATTTAGTTTTCTGAAACTGTTTTAAACTGTTTACTCATACCAGTCCCATGACTGACCCAGAGTTTATTTGTTTTGTTCTACCTAAACTCTTGGGTGCCTAAATTTGTACGGGCAGTCAAGTAGTTCAGGATTTTTCAGATATATCTAAAGGAGCTTGGAGCAGGAGGCTTCAGCGTTATCTAGTTATAGTGTTGTTCCGTTGTGTTGTAAGTGTTGTACTTTGATAAGTGTATGTTATACAGTTGAGATTTTGTATTTCAAAAGTTATAATATATTATATTTTTGTTCCACTGCGATGTGAGATTTTGTGTTGTTATTTCTGTTCTTCTTCTACCTCTTTCTTCTAAAAAAAATTGTTTTGTATTTTCGTGATATTTGGGTTGGACGTATGATGTATATAGTCAACTCTGATGTTACGGAAATATGGGTCATTACAGGATCACCTTATTATATAACACGAGCTACTAGTTGGGACACTAGTAGGGGGTAAGGATCCTTGTTACATAGGACACTAGTTGGAACACTAGTAGGAATACGAAACATTACATGTAAGACACTTGTGAGATGCTAGTACGTGTGGTGCAGAGCAAATGGATATCATCGAAATATTTTAATGATGAAACTTAGAAATCTTGCGATGTTATACTTGGTTCATCGTGCATGTAGCTCACCTTGTCATCATGCTTATGTTTACTTTCAGTTTAATCATGCCATATTATCTTCACCTATTTTTATGCTGAAAGCCACTAGGACTTACTCAGTCTTTATGACTGACCCAGTTTGTTTCGCCTTTTTTTCTTTCATTTCCCCCCCTTGGTTCGCAGGGTGGGAATACAGCTTAGTTCGGATCTTACCAAGCTCCAAGGCTCTTTCATGTACTGCTTGGATTTCTCTTAGCTATGGCTTGCTTTGCTTTAATGGGGAATACTACAATTTATTTTCATGCTTCTTTGTTTTTGAGCAAGACAGATATTTTAGCTTTGTAATTGGGTATTTGAAAGTTGATGGGATTTTATTGTAAATAATTATATTTAATAAATGATTTGAAATACTTCTACTTTACCTTCCGCTATTTTATATATGTATGTCTTGTAATATTTCTGTTCCGGTACCCATAATGCTTCATTGAAGTTAAGGCATTCCCTTTGTGAGTGACCTTAACGGATGTGGGGTGTTACATTTGGTATCAGAGCAGAAGGTTGCCAGACTGGGCAAAAGCTTTAAAAAAAAAACTTTTGAAATTATTTTCAAAACATTTACAAATAAGCATTTTTCTAAGAAAAGTTTTGTTTTACGAAAGGCATATTCACCAAAGCCATATGCACTATCTTTTGATTCTCTCTTTGAATCTCTTCTTTCTCTTTTTTCACCATAGTTTTGTAGGCATGCGATACATGTCGGAGGGCAAAGTAGTGTCCAACCTCCATCTATAGCCGCAGTAGTTTTACTTGCGACTAATCTTATTTCAAGCTTTGTATGGTTGTCGTGCGATGGAAGTAGCTTTCGAGAAACTTGTCAGCAAGCTATACAAGGATAGTAGGAACGAGGATAAAAGAACACAAGCCTAAGGATGAGAAACTTGTTGATATGGCTTAATCCACGAAGGAGGAAAAGGTGAAAGGAAAGAGGCCAAAGTGAAAGAATAATAAAACCCACGACAAGAGAGAGTATCTTTAGTATGGTAAAAAGGGACATGTAGTTAAGTATTAGAGGACAAGGATAAGGGTAAAGGACAAGATCGTCGAGAGGGCAATTGTATGCTCTCACTACTAGCATACCTAAGAAGAGGTGGTAACGTTTCTGTTAAAAGTTTAGCTTTTCTTTTCTATCATACCATGGGAATTTTGTTTTTGTACATCGCATCCTTTTTAATTCTGCTTCAATAGTTGAGTCTCTGCACCTTAGTACTAGCGTAGTAGAGGGTCCCATTTTTGTCTCAAATCCTGTTGGGGAATTGGCTCATTTATTCATGACTTGTTTGGATTTGAGAATGTCTATGCTAAGTTTTGAGTTTAGAAGTAATGCTTATGTTTTTGGATGGAGTGGTTATCCAGAAATGATACCATTCTCGAGTATGAAAAGAGGGTAGTTAGACACTTGACTTGCCCCGGTAATGCCCTCGAAGTCTAGTGTAACCCTTAGGGTTCTGCCATGCTTAGTTACTTATCTCTTGACACATTTATTGGTCCGCTCGAGTAATGTTGGCCACTAAGGCGGATGGTTCATCTCGCTTATGCATGAGTTATATAAAATCACCTTAGTAAGTGCACTTGTCAACATGGTTGGCATTTGTTTATTTTCAAGAGATAATTCATTTATGTGGAATACCTTCTAGTAAGTGAATGAGATCCAGGATTCACTAGTGAATTTTGGAGAGCTTGCATGAAACCATGAGTACGCAGTTATGTTTAAGCCGAGTATACTAGAAAAAGAATAAGTGAAAGTGGAACGAGAGGCGACAGTGAAATGAGTTCCAACTCATATTTTGGAAATAGGAATTAAGAAGCTACGAAATTGTGAAGCTAAAGACGGTCAAAGCACAATGGAGTTAAGCTCAAGGAAATGTGACTTAGAAGATTGGAGACTAGACACGCGCATCATATCTCTTCTTAAGAGTATATCCTTGATCCCTCTTTTCCTGTAGAGCTTACTTGTATGCTATCTTTTAAGTATAACCTCTCAGTCCTATTCTCAATCCTATTTCTGTTGCAAAACCCCATAGGGATCATCTGTTAGTAATACATGTTGGGCTTGAGGGTGTCCGTTGGGTTGAGTAATTCTTTGGGTGTCATCCTGATGTTGATTTCGGTCTTTGGGCTGGTGCTTAGGGAGTTCTTCTCCTAATCAGTATATATGTGACATAGATTTCCAGTTTTTACATTGCCTAATGGGCACAAAATTTTTACTTGCTTCTATCGTTCAACTATATCTTTAGGTAGGAACAATTGGGTATAAACATGTGTTTGAGACATATTATGGTTGATGGTTGCAAGTGGTTGCAAGCGGTTGCTAGTGGTTGCTCGTGGATGCATATACACGCACCTTAGACACTAGATCGGCTCCGTCACCTTTCATATTGCATATGCATGAGTGTTTATACTTGTTTATGGATGAAATTAAATGTGTTATCATGTGGATGTTGCATATGGATGAATGTTTTTGCACACATATAGTGTTTATATGGCTAGGACTATTCGCATACATGTTGGACTCATGGCACTAAAACATATTTTGCATTAAAGAGATCAATCAGGCCTGATCATTTGCATTAGATAAGGAACATATACACACACTTTCTACATATGTTCATACAGCATTAAAAATCTCTTAAGGACAATGGATGCCTGTGATTGATGGTTGAGTAGATGGATGATTGGATGGTAGGACACATTCTTCTTAACCTGAAGATTTCGGGGATGAAATCCTTTAAAGAGGGGAGAATGTAACAACCCGAATTTTAATAACATGTTGAAACTAGAAATCAGGGTATAATTAATTTTTAAATTAAGAATCAAGGGAAACGGCTTACGCCATTGCGTTCGTCTCGAAATTTTACATGAAATAGAGTCCGAGTTTTCGAAAATCATAGTCTGGATGAAGAAGTTATGGCCTGTAGAAGATTCAGCAGATTTTAGGCAATACAGGACCAGGCAGGTCGACCTGGGGGCCAGGTTGACTATGTGGTCGAACTTAGGGTGGACCTACCCCCTAGGTCGACCATGTGGTCGACCTCACCCCCTTACAGGTCGACCTGGTTGGTCTGTTTTGACCCAGAATTCATTTTTGAAGCCTGAGACGTGTTTTGATGGTCCGGATTGATTCTAGGTTTAATCTAAGGGCCTAAACTAGTTGTTACACCTATAAAAACACCCTTAGACGTAACCTAATTCATATCAAATCATTCTTACACCATTATGCTGCTAAAATACCTCTTGAACCATGGCCGTCGTCTCCAAATCAAAGTACAAACATTCAAACTCAAATCAATTCAAAGAACAAGGCTTCTACAATGATTCAAGACAATAAATCAACAACGCCGCGACATTTTTATAACAAATTCAGTTCTTAATTCATTAGCCATGCTCTGTAAGTTCTAGTTGTTTTTAGATTTAAACATTTAAATTATAATATGTCCATGGAATAAAGTGGAATTGGATTTAAGTATGTTTATTGATTCAGATCTATTTCTATTGCTTCTTGAATCTTGAGTTTTGGGACTTTTCTATGTTTGTTCTCATGTCATGCTTATGATCTATTCAGCCTGTTGTAAATCAGTTTTTCTTTATTCATATTGATATTATTATCAAGATCTATCTTTTATGCCAGAGACGATGTTTTTATGCCAGTTTTCTCTCTATGTTGATTGTTATACAAATTCTACCTTCCCCTATTTATTTTCTTTCGATGAACCTAGGTCAATTTCGGACCTAGGCCTAAACCACGATTTGCGTACGATTGAATACGAGGAAATATGGTAATGTTGTCTATATTGGATATATATGTTTGGTAAAATTGATGGCATAACATGAAATTGGAAATTTGGGGTATTGTCAATATAATTGAAATTTCAAGTTTGGCCATTGGCATAATTAAATTGGCATGAAGTGGGCATAATGAATTAGCATGTAAATCAAATCACGAGTTCGGGCCTATGTAAATTAAATCAAAAGATCAGGTTTATGATTGGGCATAAGTAGAATTGGGACTTTGAACCTAAAAGCAATTGCAAACTTGATAATTGGCATAAATATGTATTATGAACTTGGGTAGTTGGCGTGTGTTGAAATAAAAAGATTATAGTTTGGGATAACTACATCATGAATCATGATATAGGTTTATTTGGACATAAAACTTGATACATGTAATCTTGGCTAGAACTTGATATGGGTAAAATGGCATAAACCTGGCATACATGTAATAGGTAAGAATTGGGCGTATGTAAACAGACTAGAATTGGGTATATATATACATATATAAATTGGCATGTAATTTTGGAACTTGGGCATATGTTTATTAATATGTAAAGTGTGGAATTTGAAACACGAAAATGACTGTGTATTGGATAATTGACTTGAACACGAACATGAACATTTCTATATGTTAAACACATGAACTGATATTGGGGTTTTGGGGGGAATACGACCATTAATGAACCTTTGATACAAGGTTAGACTCAGTTTGTGGTGTAAATCTGCCCGAAACCGCCCGGCAAACCCAGTAGCCACAAAGTGTCAGTCTAATGTGAGAGGTCAAAGGTCGAATTGAAGGCGTAACGATTTATGACATGAGGTTAGACTCAGTTTGTGATGTAAATCTGCCCGGAATCGCCCGGCAAATCCAATGGACACAAAGTGCACGGTCTAATGTAAGAGGTCATGATTCGTTCGTCATAATGAATGAATTAAGGAATACTAACCATAATAAGACGTGGGTATGGTTAGAGGGTTAGGTGGGATGACATGGAAATTTGACATGTAAATGTGGACCTAAACGGTATGAGTTAAGAACATGTAAAACTTACAAATGTAGGCATAACTAACATAACAGTTAATCAGACCAATGGGTGGGTTAAGTAATATGACTAGACTAATGACACTTAACCAATATAACATGACATGTGGCAGGGTTAAGTCAACTTGAACATATAGATAATACTTAACCAACTTAGCATGATACGTGGGCGGGTTAAGTCATGAACTACTTGAAAATACTTAACCAATTTGATATGCTAAGATAGCGGGGTTAAGTTATAAATCACTAGACAACACTTAACCAGCTTGACATGATACGTGGACGGGTAAAGTCGTGAATTATTTGAATATACTTAACCAATCTGACACGATGATTTGATAGGGTTAAGTCATGAACCGCTTGAATATACTTAACCAATTTGACACAATGATTTGATAGGGTTAAGTCATGAACCGCTTGAATATACTTAACCAATTTGACACGATGATTTGATAGGGTTAAGTCATGAACCGCTTGAATATACTTAACCAATTTGACACGATGATTTGATAGGGTTAAGGCATGAACCGCTTGGATATACTTAACCAATTGGACACGATGATTTGATAAGGTTAAGTCATGAACCGCTTGAATATACTTAACCAATTTGACATGATGATTTGATAGGGTTAAGCCATGAACCGATTGAATATACTTAACCAACTTGACAGATGATTCGTAGGGCTAAGTCATGAACTTGAACGACAACACTTAGCCAATTTGACATGACACATAGGCGGGTTAAGTCACGAACTTGAATGACAACACTTAACCAACTTGACATGCTAGACTGATGGGGTTAAGTCTCGAATTTAAATGACAACACTTAACCTACTGGATGGAAACCCTACTTGCGCGGTCCTTTTCAGCAGTAACCCACTAGATGTATCACGGTACCCTGGAACTAGGCAGGGTGGGGCACGATTACTGGGCTGATTGTAAACGACCAGAATGGCGGCTGAGTTGGTGCGCTCAGGCGGACTATGGTCGTGCACGTAGTCCGGAGTTGAAAAACAAGCATTGGGCACCGGTAGGTTTACACTGTGCGTGCTTGATTCGTGTCGGTGGTTGGCACCCTAGGGCTTGATACACCATAGGGTGGACCTAGCACAGGTAACTACATTCGTGATAGGGCCGTATGACACAGACACATGAACGAGCTAGGACTTGTAGGGAGCCGATCGATTGATAGATCGTTTCATGGGACCAAGTAATGGGTCATTTCATGACATTGGGCAAGGGATCATTTTATAGTCAACACATCACACGGGTTGGGATCACCTTATTATATAACACGGGCTACTAGTTGGGACACTAGTAGGGGTTAAGGATCTTTGTTACACAGGACACTAGTTGGAACACTAGTAGGAATACGAAACATTCCATGTAAGACACTTGTGAGATGCTAGTACGAGTGGTGCAGAACAAATGGATATCACCGAAATATTTTAATGATGAAACTTAGAAATCTTGCGATGTTATACTTGGTTCATCGTGCCTGTAGCTTACCTTGTCATCATGCTTATGTTTACTTTCAGTTTATTCATGTCATATTATCTTCGCCTGTTTTTATGCTGAAAGCCACTAGGACTTACTCAGTCTTTATGACTGACCCAGTTTGTTTCGCCTCTTTTTCTTTCGTTCCCCCCTCTGTTCGCAGGGTGGGAATGCAGCTTAGTTCGGATCTTACCAAGCTCCAAGGCTCTTTCATGTACTGCTTGGATTTCTCTTGCCTATGGCTTGCTTTGCTT
This sequence comes from Allium sativum, assembly GCA_030737875.1. Lineage (NCBI taxonomy): Eukaryota > Viridiplantae > Streptophyta > Magnoliopsida > Asparagales > Amaryllidaceae > Allium > Allium sativum. The sequence continues at coordinate 776,760,770 of CM060918.1, read as the reverse complement.
TATTGGGGAATACTACAATTTATTTTCATGCTTCTTTGTTTTTGAGCAAGACAGATATTTTAGCTATGTAATTGGGTATTTGAAAGTCGATGGGATTTTATTGTAAACAATTATATTTAATAAATGATTTGAAGTATTTCTACTTTACCTTCCGTTGTTTTATATATGTCTGTCTTGTAATATTTCTGTTCCAGTACCCATAATGCTCCATTGAAGTTAAGGCATTCCCTTTGTGAGTGACCTTAACGGATGTGGGGTGTTACAATATCACTCGTAGTCTTCCATCCTCCTCTAAGTCCACTACGATACAAGATTCTGATCCCACGCATGGCACATACTGGGGATTCGATGACTCGAACAAGGATGAAGAAGTTGGAGATAAGGAATGAGATGAACAACCAAAGGATGGAGAGGAAGATCCAAAGGAATTAACATACTATATTTTTATTTTGATCTTTTATTTAAAAAGCACTTTTTATTAGTCTTTTTCTTGAAAGAATGGTTTGTAAATATTCATTTATGACTACTATGATTATGTATTATTATGTATGAACATGATATGCTATTATATGCTATGCATGTGTTTTGATTCATGATCACTACATTATATCACATATGCTCTTACACACACGGTTCAACATATATTTTGACTTAATGGTGTGTACATGATATCTAAATATATTTGATAAGAATATATCATAAGTACCTCCTTTTATCGATGACAAAGGGGGAGAAATCGTATGTGTGCTAACAAAAGAATGTAGAATAAGAGAAAAAATTCAAGGTAGAAAGCATAAACTCAAGGGGAGATCAATTGGCATTTGCTCACATCCTATTCAAGTATTGTCATCAATCAAAAAAGGGGGAATATTGAATCACAAGATTTTTATCAATGACAAGATGAACAATCAACTTAACAAGATGTCTCGCAAACACGCCAAAAGGCTCTAGAAGTATGTTGATTCTTTATAATAAGTAGAGTCTAATCTTTGATTATAATGTTAAGATCTCTCCTCAAAGTTTTTATTTTCAATTATCTCAAATATTCTTTGTATATACAAGTGAATCTGAAAATTACATTTTCCAGTCAACTGGTTTAAACAGGTCAGTCGACTGAATATATGTGCACACAAAAGTTATATGCATGTTCCAGATTCAGTCGACTAAATATACCTATCCAGTCGACTGAATCTGAACATATACAAATTTTTTATTTGTTCTCAAATTCAGTCATCTGACTATAAATAATCAATCGACTGAACTGAGTTCCAAATGTCATATTCTGAAGAGACATGACTTTTTTGAAGAGTTCTCACTAATCTTAAGGGATGTAACTCTCTAATTTCAGCCATGATTTTTCACCAACAGTTGTAACTCTTTATTCATTATATATACATGCAAGAACAAAATCTCAAAACACCTTACTTGTTCTCATTCTTATTTTTTCATTGAATTCAAGTTCTTGCTAATTCGAAGTGCTAATTTCTTGCATTCATGATCTCTTTGGATTCTGTGATTATATTCCAAACATCGTTTGAATTACAAAGAGATTGCGATCCTATTCTATCTCCACTTACTCTCATTTCTCAATCTATAAACTCGAGGAGAATATTATAGAATATTGTACTTCATTTGTGGTAAATTAGGGTTGCACTAGAACACAAACAAGTCATCAATACTCTTGTAACAAAGTCCTGCAAAGGCAGTAGAAAATCCTGAAGGGAATTCAGGTGGTGAAGTCCTGCAAGCGAGTCCAGGCAGAAAAATCCTAGCTGGTAGAGTTTAGGTGGAAAAAAGTCATGTAACGGCGGTAGAGACCTGTTCCTCCGGGTGAGTGATGGTTTATAGTAAAAGACCTAAGGGTATCTTAGGGACTGGACGTAGGACGGTACTCCGAACCAATAAAAAATTTCTGGTGTCTTTACTTTTACTTACAATCTTTATACTGCTTATCTGTTATATCATTTCTATATATTTATCTCATTTAATGTTTACTTGCATATAACAAGTTGATAAATCAACTATTAAAACTTTCACATTTAGTATAAAACACATACTTCCATATCAGTTGATCCCACCAGATCTTTTAAGTATATACAGGGTGAAAGAAGGCCAAAGTGAGGAAGATAGGTTCCAATAGCAGTAGGAGGAAGCCAGATGCTTTAAAAATTAACTAAAATAAAGACATCTGGAGAAATCAAAGGCTCCATATAACAGTCAAAAGACATATTATCTACAAGACAACGATAAAGAGGCAGGCTTTCGGTGTAGTGAAGAAAAGCGCAAAGGGTACATCCTTCAAAAAATATGTTCTGAATTCAAGCAGCAAAGCATCCCCTTATGAATTTTGAAAGAGAAGAGTTTCAGAGAACTATTTTTCCAAAGCAACACTCTCATACTCAACAGAAGGCTCTATCCTCACTAAGTAACCCCATGTCGACAAAATTCAAAGGGCAGGATTGTGACAACCGCCCATAACTCCTGCACTTAGCAGGAGGAATACTGCATTGAAAGACATGCCAAGCAGCTATGGACGATCATCAGGGTAGAATAATATACACATAACCTGTCGCATAACTCACAGCGCAAGGATAAAAAATAATAGAATATATACAACAAGCAATAATAGTGAAGCATCCAAATACACCAACAATATATCACAATGAAAGTATCCCTCTGCTTGTCAGTTGATGAATATTGCCAGTAATCATAAAATGATGATATATTTGGTGTGAGACCCAACAGATGAATACTAGCTGCTACCCAAATTGGATAAGAGAAATCACATTCAAAGAACAAGTGCTGAACAGTTTCATCATGATCATTACAGAAGACACAGCTAGGATTGGGGACAATATTGCAACGAGACAATTTGCTACAGGTATTTATTTTGTTGTGAATCAAGCACCACTGAAGAAACAACATTTTAGGAGAAGTTTTGCATTTCCAAAGTCTAATAAATGAAAAACATCTCCCAGTATGACTTAAAAAACTGATAGCATGAAGCAACAGAAAAACCTTTTGAAGGAGAGAGCACCCAAAAATAGTGATCTGGTGAATCAGCAGCATGGATACCAGAAAGCACATCATTGATAGTAAACAAGTTCATGAGGACAGAGGGGTAAAATGAACCTTGTGGGCAAAGACCAATAATACCAACATCAAGAGTACTTGCCACCGAGCAAAGAGAGTGGATTTAGTTTTTAACAAAAGAAAAGGCAATGTTCTGAGTGTTTGCAGGCAAATTGATTACTTTTATCGACTTTGGATAGGATTGCAGGTTGCTCCCTTTAATCTAGCTTTGCCGCAGCCATCTCCAGCTGATTCTGTGGGTAGCAACTCTGATATTTCAAGTTGCGAGCTCGTCTGATGCTGTTTGAGTTCCTGGGTAGCCTGCTTATTATGCTACAATATATGTAATTATATTATGCTATGGTTTTAGTTGTTCAGTGGCTTGACTAGTTGTATGTATTTGGGTTGCTATCGTTGTGCAGCTTGAATCTCTTGCTTTTTGGCCACCAGTTGGGCTTGTCAACTGGATATTATCTATATTAATATAATATTAACCGGTTGTGTAGCATCATGCTACACATCCGTCTGCTCAAAAAAATAGTGAAGCATAATTGAGCAGAATCTTAAAACTTTGATATCAACTCGAAAGTATATCCATACAACATTGGATTACACAATAAGAGTCTGTACAATATGCCTCACCACAGTCTCTCAGAGAATACATCAAATAGCCGAAAACAACGAAAATGAGATAGTAGAAAACTAATACGAAAGCCTCCTGCTAGTCGTCGCCCAACAGCATCGTCCTCATCAAGATCTATCACCTGTCACCTGCTACTCAGTCTGCCTATCCAAAACCGGATGAACCACCCAAGGTAATAAGAGGAAACATAAAACCTTGAGTCAGACAACAGTCTTGATGAGCGATAAAACAACTATCTAACATCATCAATAAAGTATATGAAAATAAGCAGATTGATCATCTAATCTACCAACGTCAACAGGGAAGAAACCCAAAACCATCTCCTCCACTTCCGACAGTGATAGCCTTTACAACAACCATAAAAGGAAAATATACAGGCATAGAAATTTGTTACCCTGCATAGACCATCCTAATCAAAATAAACATCCCCCAAGCACAAGCCCTGAAGGTCTAAACTAACATCAGACAAACACCCAAGAGATGCCTCCATCGACGTCGAACAATCTACGCAAGACGATATGAGCAAAACAATCAACAGCCCTGACTCTGCCTATCACCGCCAATCTGCTTTGAAACAATCATTAATCGTATGACCAGCTCAACATCATGTCGTCCGTCAAGGGCTAATGGTAAACCTGGTTCTAGCTTAAACTCCGTACGAGTTTCATCAATACATATCTAGGCCTTTCATCGATACCTAATGTAACGACCCGTATTCTACGCATCATGGGATCGTAGAATATTTATTTCTTTCACATATGAAGTCGTACGGTCATGTAACTTTGGGAAATGACTATTGGGGTCATTTCCCATGTTCATGATTTTTGTCGATTTTTAAATGACCGTTTAGCCCCTAGTTGGTACTGCTTTGGCCATAACTTTTGACTGGAAAGGAATTTTGACCTAAAACCACTTCCATTGGATTCGAATGATGGTTCCTCTTTCCGTAGAGTGGTCATAATAGCCAAACGGACTTACTGTTTGCGAGATATGGCTGAATTAAGGTTTAAAGGGTTAACTTCAGCTAATTGGGCTTAACCGGGTGATTAGCAGCTAGGCCCATTGGGTAATTTCGGGTTTGGGAGTATTTAAGGGCTGCTAGGGTTTGGATTTCGGTTTTAGAATCATTTTTCCAGCCGCCACTTAGTTTCTTCAACCCTAGTCATGGCCTCCACCTTCTAATTTCATCCCAAATCACCTTCTAATCACTTTCTAATCAAGTTTTGGCCTAATCTACATCAAATCAAGGTGGATTAGCATCAAATCAAGATAGGAGCTGCTGCTAAGCATTGGAATTCATCCCAAACAGAGAATCATTTCAGATCTATAGTTTACTTTGTGGCAAAGGTGAGTGATTTGCATTGTTCTTCACTAATTATGGCTAGTTATGGTAATTAGCGAAAATTAGCGAAACTATGGCTCAGAAAAATCTAGAAAAATTCCTTAAATTCTAAAACATCATTTTATGCCTCTGATATGAATTTGGGTTAATTTCGACTAATTTTGTTAATCCCGGATTTTGGGGGATTAAGGGGTGATTAGTGATAATTAGCAAAATTATGCATGTTAAAAATCTGGAAAAATATGCAGAAATTCATAAATATTATTTTAAGCCTCTGTTAGAAAAAATTGGCTAATTTGGTTAAGTTTTGCTAATCCTATTGTTAGATTTGCTTAAATATGCTTAAGGGGAAAATATGGGTTTTTGGGTATGTTTGATCCGTTTTGACATATCATATTGTTGTTTTGCTGTTTGTGGATGCTATGACTGTATGAGGTGCTTTGTGACTGATTTCAATAGTTAGAATGGTCGAAAACGTCATCGAGAGGCGTGTAAACCGTCGCTGGAAGTTGACACGGATCGGATCGCTTATTCCTCCCACGACCCGACCCAATCGTGGTTAGACCCACGAGACGAATCGATGCAGCGCCGTGCCCAAACTGAAGTACTTCGATCCGGATCGCGAATGAGCATTACGACCCGATCCGCGTGGAGATGGAACCCGATCCGATGCACCCACGATCCACGAGTCGCGATCCGAAGCTGGTCACGATCCGACCTGGAGATCATACCACGATCCGAACCGTATTCAGATGACCACGATCCGAGCTGAAGGAGCTTGTCATGAATCGATCTGGAGGGGAGCGCACGATCCGAAACAGAGGGTGACCACGAGCTAGTGACTGCGAACCGAACCAGGGTGGTGCGACCCGAACCGTTGGAGGGCGGAGCACGATCCGAACCTGAAGGAAGACCACGACCTGAAGCGAAGCGAACTGAATGAAGACCGATCCGGAGGATGATGATTAAAACCCGAGATGCAAAGGTAGTCCAAATGGAAGTTAGAGCTCAGGATCCCGGACCCAGTTGGGAACCAATGAGTTCAATTCATGGTTGGGCTTTGCTGCGGGACGTGTGCAAAGGGGTTGTCGGTATTCATAACTTTGGTCCACCACTGAGAGATGGATAGTGGGCTTGTAGTGATATTTACACGGGATTGGATTCCGTCATGGCCCAAAGGATTAGAGGACCAAGGTAGTGGATATCGTATGCTTTACGCACTGAGTGAGGGATGTGAGGATGATTGCTATGCTTGATTGTTTGACATCACTATGACATGCACACCCCCACCCCCGTTATCTTTACACCATTTGAAAGGGCACCTTAGAGTGTTGTACAGTATGTAGTGCTAACTCTTTGGTTGCAGGTCCAGGTTCAGGTATGATTGGATTATACCTGTTGTTATTCTGTTTAGATGCTTATCGCTCATACCAGGCTTTATGTCTGACCCAGAGTTTTATGTCTCTTCTTATTACTCTGGGTGCTCACACGAGCAGACTAGAGACAGGTTATGGTTAGCTGGCGATGCGCGAGTAGCTGATTCGGAGGCGAGCAGGAGGCTTCCACGTATGATATATAGATATTCTCCCTGTGTCGTTGGTGGTCACTACTTGGGCATTAGTAGTGTACCTCCTTTATCATGCTTTTGCTTTGAGACAGTTTGAAAAGTTGTAATAAGCTATATTTTGGATTTCCGCTGCTATGATGCTCAGTTCTGGTTTTTTTGGCTTATGCACTGTCTCTTCTGTTTTATGTCAAGTATGTTATTATTATATTTTGTTCTATGCGCTGTGAGACATATTACAGGTTTCTTGATTAGCCCATTCTCTTCTTTCTTTTTTCTTCTGGCGACCGTCCCGTGCTAACTGGATATGTGTACAGCGCACTTTTAGAGTAAATGTCGGTTGGTGCGGGGCGGGCCGTCACACCCAAGGTACTCGACTAATCATCTAGTCTTTTAGGCGTCCCTATTATAACCTTTGAGCCCGCTAGAACCTACTACAATGATAACTACTCAACCTTCAGTATCTCTAGCCGTCATCATCGGCGACCATTCATAAGCTCAAATCATCTTGAGCAGCTTATCCACAAACTAACATCTTTAGTTGTCTTCACATTTGTTGCATTTCGTCAATCAATGAAAACTTCACCCATTCCAAACATTCCATCTTGAACCCATGTCAAAGACACGACCATCGTCGAATCAAAAACAAACTTCGTTTGGTCGATATTCGATTCATAACATTTCATCTTTTGCTGCAAATAACCATTTATAGTGTTCCAGCCTCTTTTCATAGCGTTTGTAGAACGTTGCTGTCCATCAGCACTCAGCCCGTGCAAAACGACCCGTGCCAAACGACCCGTGCAAAATGACCCATACAAAATGATCTAAGCCAAACGACCCATGCAAAACGACCCGTGCAGAACGACCTAAGCCAAGCGACCTGTGCAAAACGACCCGTCTTCGATCCATCAACAAACAACAACGTCAATGCACGCAACTCATCCAAATCAACCAATTCAACCACCAATGCTTCATGCAATCATCAAACAACACTTGCTCAATGATTAATCATCAAAAACCATATGAAACTCAACAAATCATGATAACTCAAAGAATAAACAAAATAGTGGATCTAAACTTGCATAAACATATGAATTAACATAAGAATTAACGATTTGAGTTGCTAGATTAGATAATATGGTGATTCGGATGAAAATATACTTACCATGATGTAGTTCTAGGTGAAAACAACTTGAAATGATGAAAATAAGAACAAACAATACATATACTTGATTGAATCCATGTGAGAGATGCTTATTACTCACCAAATCTTCAAATTAGCTTGAAATCAACTAATACCTTATTCGGACAGTAAAGAACGAACTTCAAATCCCTCGAATTGATGCAATCTTCCTTCTCTTGATGTAGATCTTGCCTTCTTTGATGTTGAACTTCATTCTTTCAACGTAGGTCTAACATTTTAACGAAGGAAAGGTGTATTTGATTGAGCAAGGAGGATCATGAGCTCAACCAAATGAGAGATTGGATCAAGTAAACCATTCTCCATTCCTTTAACCCCCCATTTATAGCCTCCAACCTTCCCATTAATGGGACACACCAAATCAGACCATTAATGACTAGTTAACCTACTCAGAAATTATGTAGCACTAAAACAGCGATTTCTCCCAAATCGTTGAACCAAATCTTTAATGTGACCACTCTACGGAATTGGCAACACCATTTCCTTTCCGATGAAATTAACCTCAGCACTAGACTCGATCCCAGTCAAAAGTTATGTCATGTACAAAACTTACAGGAGCAAAATGATCACAAATAAAATTGGTAAAAATTATGGATATGTCAGACCCCTCCATTAACAACATATCAAAATATGAGAATGATCCGACCCTTAGGAAATTAAACAAAAATATTTTACGATCCTTCGATACGAAAAATGTGGGTTGTTACAACGATCCTCAAAGCAGTTATCTAGGAGCATAAGGGAAAAAGCTAGGTATGCCTTTCAGTTTGTACGAAGGGTGTATGTCGAAAAACTTAAGCATCCATCAGGTAATTGTCGACAAGAAAATACCGCATATAGGAAGAAAACAGAACTGTAAGCAGCCTCAAGAGACCGAAGTTCCTAAGACCATTTCTCCCGTTGGAGAAATACCTTTGCAGGATCTGGTGTTTTATAACTACCCTTCCAGAAGATTGAGGAAAGCGTCTACGTCACCTCTTCGTATGCACCTTCGCAAGTGTCAAGATGAAGCCTATCAAGCGTAAGGAGGTCAACCCACGCTAATAATTATGACCCTAGGAGTCAAAATCGGGGAGATCAGTTTATTTCAAAAATGTAATCACAAACTGTGGAGTGTACCATAATTTCTAAACGAATTGGGTATTCTCTTTTACTCTTGTAACCTTATTTGGAGGTTCGTAATAAAGGAAGGAGAAATGAGGATCTTGACTTATGAAGTTTAATTTTAAGAGAAAAGGAGCTTAATCTTTTTTGGCTATTAACTTGTTTAATAACCGATTGCACATGATTTTAACTTCTAACTTATTGTTCTTGTCCGAAACCAAGTTGTGAAACACATGAGGAGGAATAAGTATAACTAGAGCTGAAAGTAGTAAATTATTATCCGAAAGATATAAGAGGGTTATTGTCGACGAAGCCCGTTTCCCCTAAGAAAACATGATTAAGTTTCTCCCCTCTTCATTGAACTTCGCAACAACAGATTCTTTATCAACTTAGTCCTAAAATAAAGCCTACTCAGTAGAATTGATAATCTCCTGAAAGGAACAAGCTTTCGGTATTGTATGCAGTTTCGGTCAAACTTACATATGAAATATTGGCCTCATATGTCTTCAGTGGTCTGTAACCTAAAACTATAAATATGTATGTTTATTTCAAATAAAGACTTTTGGTGGCATTGAAAACTGAAACATATTATCCTTTCAAATTGCTTAATAACAATGAGATTGATACAGAAACCTTTGCCTTTGAAATTTGTTTATCGTAAACTACTTCGGGATGTTAATCATTTTTGTGGTTAACACATATATTTGCATTCTTCTTATCCGTGTGATTCTATCAGTTATTAATATTTCACGATATTCTACACGGTATGTTTTATGTCATAAAGTTTCTACTGTATAAAATACACAAATAATTCAACCATTCAATACACCATTTAATTGTACGCTCGTTATTATTGCTTGATACACCGTTCAAATCCATAAAAATACATCAACCGTTAGTTTAATCGTTTAATTCTCTATTTAAAATCACACAAATACAACATTCGTTCGCTCAAGTTCAACCGTTCAAGTGTCTGTTTAAAATTACAAAGATACATCATTTGTTCATTTAAATTTAACTATTCAAATGTCTACATTGTCAAACCGTCTATTTCATCCGTTGGTCAGGGCCAAAAGGGGGCCTAGCTGTGCGGCAAACTCGTGTCCCCGTTCCAATACCGAATGCCTTTTATTCCAAACCACACTTCGCCGCTATATTTGACACGGCACGGTACACAGAAAATATCTCCCTACTTATTTATAACTAAAACACGGCCAAAAATCCATCCAATGCTTAAAGACTAAGCAACGCTTATCCACACCGCACCCAACTTGCGCGTCTATTATATAAACACACAAACCCACCAAAACTCTATCACAACAAACAAAAAGCAAACTCTCAACAAAAAGATTAAAGAAATGGAAGCTCAAATCAACGAGATGAGCTATGGCGGAGAAGCCGTCTACTGCATCGTAATGTTCTGGTTGCTGTTCATCTGTATGATTATCGTCGGCTTTGGTGGTCACGAAAACTTCAAATCGAAGAAGAAGAACAAAGATGAAGGAAGTTCGGTCTTCATCGGAGCCGCTCGATTCTGCGACGGAAGTGGAAGGAACTGCGACGGCGGGTACGGTGTATGTGGTTCGTGTTCGTAAATACTGGATTAAGTAATTAGATACCGATTTGGAGTCAAATTCTCCCTTTTTATCAGATCCGGAACACAGGACGAAAAAAGGGGTTTTATAATTGTGGTATGTACAGTAGCTTGTGTATGTTTTGCGCTTTTGTTTGTGATTGATCTCTTTATGGAAAATATATAATGGATTTTTGTTTATTTAACTGGTGATTGAGAAATACAATAATGAAGAAAAAAGGTAAAATCGTCCGGGTTGACTGTTCTGATTTTATAATTTGAAATAAATCGTTGCTTTGATTCTTGTTCATCTTTGTTAATTTTCATTTGAAGTGACGGGATTTGGGGAAATTATACGAATAATTATTTGTTTTCTGCTATCGTGGATATTATTCATCTTTCTTCACGAGTCTGTTCCCGATTTCAATCGGCACATAACCAAATAATCGCAGAAATTTAGTAAATAAATTATTTTTGATGGTAGTTATCAAAATTGATTTAATCGGAAAATTTTCGTTTTGATTATGTTAGATACCGACGAAAATGGTGACACTTGACCAACTTTTGAAAATTTCTGCATGCCGTGTCCATATCTTAATTCGAAAGCTAATCCAACATTGTTTTAGCCGCTCTAGCGCTTAAAACCTAAAGAGGCTAACGTGGAAAAAAAGCCCAAAATAAAAAATAGTGGCCCAACCTCAAAAGCCCACTAAAAGGGTGCGTAGCTAGTGTTGTTAAATGCTAAATTTATACAAATATCCGAGGTCTGAACGCACGTTATCTGAGTTAGGGTTGTAAATAGATAGCACTATGTTTGTATCCGCATTCGGATAATTATTGTATCCATCAACTATGGATAATTCAAGAGAATTGAATGAAATTTTTAGTTTAACGTAAATGTTCTTCAATTCCATTCATCATTCATCGCAAGTGTTGAAAATAAATAGATATTATGAAATTTAATAGATTGAGTAGCTAATATGCATTTAATGTAGTATAAACCTTTGACTTGATAAAATAATTTTAAAAATATCTCATTCATCGTACTAATATACATAAAATTTTAAGCATAATCTTAAAAAAATCAGATGGATAATTTCGGATGTGGATATCTACGTATGCGTATGCACATCTGTTTTTTCGAATAACAGATATTTGTTCGCTTTTCGGGTATGAATGCCGACGGATTTCAGATTTTTTCAAGTATCCATTGACAGATCTAATCTGAGTTCTATCTTCATCGGTAGTCTAAATATGTACGTCCAAATTTGTTTGATTTTATTAAGTATACGAGGTAATACAACAAAAATTATACGAGAAAAAATCTTGTTTGATTCGTGTTAATTTGAATTGATCCAAATTTATCGTAATTCATTACATAACTAATTGAAATTCTACTAGAAAATGTAAAATTTGATATAAATAGTCACGTGTTTATATTCATATACGAAAACGAATGTTTGTGTTTCATTTAGAATGCACGTTAAAATAACAAAAATTTTATAATTAAAAGTGCTTGCTTGATCAGTGCTTAAATCCGATTTTGTTTAGGATAAAAATTAAACATATGTCTGTTCGATCATATCCGATCGACTTACACTTCACTTCACGCATAGCGACAATGCTAAAATTGGTATCATTGGAGAGCGTCGATTTAACGGACATGCATATTCTAACGTCTATCAAATGTGTGAGTTTTTGAACTGAAGAGAATCCAGTAAATGAACATTCAATGAGCGTACATTAACTAGGTGTTCAGATTCATCTCAGTACGTGAACATTCAACATTTTTTTTATCATAGCAAATTATTGTAAAGAAAAACAAGAGAACGGGGAATCATTTCACTATTTACATCACAATTGAAGTGGATATCAAAGGCACCATATTTTATGATGCAAATCATCCAAATCCAAAGATTATTGTCTGGGTGTATTCAACCAATTAAAACACTTGAAATTTTGTACGTAAAGTCCTCCAAACTGGATTTTTATATAAAATTTTAGTAGTGTGATTGCATGTGCACATCCAGACATAATGTTTGAGTACAGGTGATTCACACTTCATATTTTTGTAAGTGCTTCTGTAACAATCCGGAAATTCAGAACCAATTTAAAATTTTTATTTTGGCAATTTTAAGGAATTTTGAATATTTAAAATGAATTATTTTAAATAATAACGACGAGAAATTTATTTTGAATAGATTTATAACGTATATTTTTTATTTGAATCGACGTTAGCATATAAATATTTATTTTTAATTATAAAAGGAATTGAAAATGGCGTGGTAGTTTGAAAATTCGATTTCAAATTTCAAATGAATGTACATGATTCAAAATAAGCCGGATTTTAGCGAAACCAAAAATATTAGAATCGATTTGAAAATATCTTTCCAACGAATCTGAAAAATCAAAATTTCATAGCGGGAATAAAAAGTTATGTCCAATTGAAAATTAAGAATAGTCGCTAAGGAAAATATATCCCTTAAAAATGGAGATTTTGCAAACGACCTCCGTTTTCGACGAAACTATTTTTGTTTGATCTGGGATGTCAAATTATTGCTGGATTCCAATTTTCATAATTTTTGGGATCAATATGTGTGTGTGGCAAAAGAAAACGTGTTTTGACCATTTTAGTTGAATTGGACCGACCAAAAATGGTCATTTCTCAAACGGTCTTCAAATTCGACGAAATTAGTTTTGTTAGGACCATATCGTCAATACGAAGCTAGAAATAATTTTTATGGAATTTTTGGGGTCCGTATGTGACCCCAGTAAATTGAAATATACGTTTAAAATTCAATATAATGATTTATATTTTAAATTTAGTAGAAACAGATTGTAACAGCCAAATTGGCTTGCGGAACAAATCCCATTGTGTTCGGAATGAGGGTAATTAGCTAGGAGAGACAGTCGTTGGATGCGGTTTGGAGTTCGATTCAGAAAGTAACTTTTTGGAATTTAATTAAATGAAATATATATATATATATATATATATATATATATATATATATATATATATATATATATATATATATATAAAACCCTAGGTCAAAGCTCTCATGGTCAACCCCACCCTCTTCCTTTAGCCGTCGTTCATAACGAAATAGAAGAAGAAGCAATCGATGATCGCTGCCCTCCTCCGCTGCGCGCCGTTGACCGCGCCCCCTCAAACCTCAGGCGATCTCCACGCCCCTCCCCCTTTCGATTCTCTCTCCTCCTTTAAATTATACCTCACGCCCAAAATCAGCCACCGGAGCAGCACCTCATCCCCCTCCCCCCCCCCCCGAAGTTGGCCGCCAGTCCGAGCACCCCTACAAACCCGGCGCCGCCCCTTTAAAACCCTCTGCTCCTCCTCTCTCTTCATTAAACCACCGTGAGTTTTTTTATTCCATTTTATTTAGTTTAAATTATTTAAATATCAGTTTTAATTTATATATATAACATATAAAGTAGTTAATTTTTATATATTTCATAACCCAAGAAAGTTTTGATTTTTAAATAGATAAAGATGCGATTTTTAAATAGGAAAAGCTTTGATTTTTAATTATAAAAAGCTTTGATTTTTCATTATATAAAGTAATGATTTTTAACAACATAAAGATTAGATTTTTACTTGTTAAAATAATTGAATTTTATGTATATGGTTTTAGATTAAAAATATAATCTTTGTCGATATAAAGTCATTGTAAAAATATAATCTTTATTATATATGCAACATTATAAAAATAAGATTTTTATTTATATGATTGCGATATAAAAATGAGATTTTTATAATATGAAGTGGCGATATAAAAATGTGATTTTTATCATATATGCAGCAAAATAAAAATACGATTTTTATTGTTGTTTGAATGGTTAAATAAAAATATGATTTTTATTCTGAAGAGAGCGTTATAAAAATATAATTTTTATATGAGTAGCGGTATAAAAATAGCGATTTTTAAATATATGAACATCATATTAAAAATGTGATTTTTAATATGAACAGCGTAGAGAAGACTACGTTGAATTACGGGCAAATCCAGAATGTTCTGAATTTCAGAAATAGAATGGAGGAGTGGATATTAAAGGTGAGAACTTCTCACCAAAATTCTTTTTATACAGTTATTTATTTCATAACTGCATATATGAACTGTTCCCCGTCGTCCACAGACCATGGACGACTTGTTTGGTTGTGTGTTTGGATTGATTTGTTTGTGTGAATGTGGTTAGTGATGTGGAATGAAAAATAAAATATATTCATGTGTTGAAATAAAATAAATATATTCATGAGTTGAAATAAAATAAATATTCATTTACAAATCGGACGATTTGTTTATGTACACTTATTTGACTGATATGGATTGGGACGATAAATTTTACACATCGCCCAACTGCACAAATAATATTCAGTATTTGTTGGTTGAAACCTCACACGGGTGTTGGGATGATACTGAACGTACACTAATCCCAACTGTTTAGTTGTATGTCAATCGATAGGTTGACAGACTGTTGTAAGCGTTGAATATTTCTATATAATGCTCATACAGTGTAGAATGCACTCTGGATGATGGTTGATTGTTTATCATGGTTGTCGTATACATGTGTTGTATGAAATCCATATAAACCACATTATATGGTGATTGCCTGTGTCTGATTCCAGTTCAGAAAGAAGTAATATTTTAAAATAACGAATATTTTAAAATAAGGAATATTTTAAGATAATATTCAGTAAAAGATCAAAATATGATTTTTGATGTCCGATTTGGGATGGACACGAATATATTTTTGAATATATAAAGCCGTGTTGATTAGATTAACGCCATTTTGGCATGAATGATATTTATATCGATTTTATTCATTTTTATAATGAATATCGAAAAGGAAATGATTTCAAAATATAATGTTTTGAAAATATTATCATTTATATGTTAATGATATAGAATATTCAATTTTGATTTGAAATTGAATATGAAGTTGAAACCGTTTTCAAAATGAATTTAAAACGATTTATAAAATACGTTTTGAATTGAAATCGACGGAATATATAATATATATTATATATATTAAATGGCCTGAATAGAACGAGTCGCACTGCGACCGTTTGCGAATTTCGACCATTGACTTTGAATTGACGTTGCGGAAGATCCGACCGTTGGATTCTCCTAAAACCGGAACCATTGGGTTCGTATCGAAAAGAGATTTCCCACGAATATAAAAGATTGAAATCTAACGGTTGGATTTGGAATTATGTCTAAATCAAATTTGGAAAAGTTCGCTGTAAGTGAAGTTCGGTGGCCATTATTGGAAACCGACTGTACGGGCCTTGATAAAATTATTAAAAATATTAATAATTTGTGTAAAATTATAATAAATGATTTAGAAAGAATTAGGATGAAAAATTCCATACTTGAAAAGATAAAAATATATTTTATCGAAATGAACTAGTTATGAAATAGAATTATAATCCAGTATTTTTAAATACATAAATTGGATTTGAAATGGTTTTAAAAATAACCGGAATTTCCAATATATGAATTGGAATGGATTTGAATCGAAATTATCTTCGGAATATTTCGATATTGGATTCCGTGATTATACGGATATTGTGGAGGAATTTGGAAGATATATATATCGTTATTCCAATACGATATTTGTTGATTTCAGGATTTGATATTGAATATAAGCTGATATATTTTCTATTCAGAGCCTTGTATTTAATATCTAATGGGATTTGGGTTTGTCGTGAATGGTGTCTTCATTAACACTATTCTTAAACCCAGTTGAGAAAAGATTAAATCATTTTATTTAGATTTAATGAAGTATACCAATTAATTAATATTTAATTGGAATTGAATAGTAATTGATTTTTGGGTTTATCGTGAACGGGGTTTTAAATAACACTTGTTCTTTAACCCGATTAAAAACGGAATGTGAATTGGTTTTATTATGAACTATGTTTTTAACGACGTTAGTTCTTTATCCCGATTTACAGTGAAATGTGATTCGGAATTTATAAATCTTTTTATTAAGATTTAACGGGAATTTTCCAAAGTAACGTATTCGAATCTAATATATTAAATTGGAATTGAATGGAATTCGATTGATAATAATCGAAGTGAACTTCTATGGAGGAAGACTGTTAATACATATGGAATTTAAAAGGCTTTGCCGTTATTCCATTTATATTATTAGTCGGGTACGGAAATTGATAACGATTATATATTGATTTGTTTTTCCGTGAAGATTCCATAATTAATGGAATGTGATTTGGGTTTATCGTGAACTGTATTTTAAATGATATTAGTACTTTAACCCAGTTAAAGGCAGGATTACATGTCTGTCATTGTATTTCAAACTGCATGGTTGATCTCTGCTAAATATATATCTGTTTGGTGGTGGAGAATTTATTCTTTTGCTTAACACCTTCTATGAGATGTACAAGCTTAGAGGTTATATATCGGTAGAAATCAATAGTACGGTGTAGATTGTCGAGGTGACATGTTTGTGTTTCCAAAGTTAAATAATCATTAATATTGATTTTTGGAAAGATTAAAACTAAGTGGAGTTTAATGAATCTTTAATTAGATTGAAATGGGAATTGATAATTTAAATTATCACATTTGGGAAATGATCGAGAACGGAGTATCGCCAGTTTTGCTCCTTGCAATAGTTAAATCTTTAATTAGATTTGAACAGAAAATGGTAATTAAATTTACCGATAACACTGTGGTGTTAGATATGGAGTACGATCAGTTTTGCTCCATGGGATGAATAGGTTGGGATTGGGAAATTAAACAAATGATTACTTTGGAAAGGTGCGCTAATCCCGACTAGTTTGGAAAACCATAACATGGTTTGAATTAACATCCAAAGGAAGATTAAAGAATAAATTTAAAGAATTTATCTTTGATAAAATTAATGGGAACCTTTCCCAAAGTATATGAATATTTGAATAAAAGAATATTCAGAATTGGAATGAGGCGTATGTTGTGTTTTTATAGAACTTGTTTATTATATACGCGAGTTATTCAGAAAGGCCGGGTTTATACCCATTCTGAATAACTTATTCGACGATAAGTCAACGATGAAGACGGTGGTTGAAGACTGGAGGTCTTCACCTCGTTTAGATGATTTCTGATATCTTGATTGGGCTGTACACCCAAGACGAGGTAATAAGTGGTGATAGTCCTGACGTACTTGGAGATCGACGGATATGCGAGGACCTCTCTCCAGTATTGGACATATGAGACGAGGAATAAGGTGCCTCTGGTTTCGTTCAAACCCAGAAGGAACTTGTAAATGGACTGTGTGTCTAACATTGGATTTTATTCAGTGTTGATTGATTTTTATTAAATATATATCTGTTTGGCGGCGGAGAATTTATTCTCTTGCTTAATGCCCTTTTCTGAGACGTACGAGCTCAGAGGTTATATATCGATAGATATCAGTCGCATGACATGAATTGCCTGTGTGGCATGCTGAGATGCAAATGATCAAGGCTTCTGTTGAAAAGCAGATTCTTGTGGTTGATGATCAAAGTACGACTTTAATACAGCATAGCTTTATGTATAGCGTTAATTCGCGAGCCTCACACCTCGGTATGAGTCAAAAACGGGATAAGGGAACACATTGAGTGCATGACGTTTCTTTCTAGCTATGGGTGGTGCCAGGGTTTTGCACGCCCTGACATTGTTATATTTTTACGTATGTGGTTGTTGGATTGCGAGGCGCCTCAGATATATCGGTCTCTTCGGAGCCGATGGATATTGGTCCTATAGGACCGGGAAACGTGTGTTCAGGAATAACCAATCCACTAACGTAAGTGTGGACCGGAACTGTAGGATCCAGCGGTTACCCAGAGTGTGTAGTCCCGAGGCATTCGCTAGAGTGTCTCGAAGCGGTTAGGAGTACATCACTTACTTAGACTCATGACGGAAATCCAATTTCCAATACATGACATTTCGGTTTTGATTGTATAGCGTAGTATTGGCGACATGATAGATGGTACCTATGCCGCCTATGATTGATACATTTATATTTGAAGTTGTTTTATACACTTTACACTATAATAGTATCAAAATGATTTGTTTTAAACGTACCAAGCATGTTTGGCTATTATAAGGGAAAACCCTATCCTCCGGCTTGCGTTGCATTGTGTGATGGGACCTGGGTCTTATAATAGCTTCATTTTTCTAAAAAGCATTGCGTTGTTTGTTTTATGCACTGGTATTCTTGGGAGGAAGCCCGTTCCGTGTTATACGGCCTGGTCCCTTGATTTGCTCCATTTTAAAGTAAAGTTTTAAATAACTGTTTTAGTTCTCACACCAGTCACATGACTGACCTGGAGTTTATTGTTTTAACCTAACCTCTAGGTGCCCCTATTTCCAGTTTTGGTTTTGCAGATTTATATTCACAGGATCCAGGTTTATGGATGGAATGATATCCGGAAAGCTCTGTATCCATGTATCTCTTTCAGTTGTGTTTTGTATTATTTTCCGCTGTGTTGTAATTTGTAAATCTCTGATATTTATCAAATGTATATTATTCGTTTATACTCTATATATTCTTGTGCTCTGATGTAAATTGTTGTAATAATCAATGAAATGTTCTTCTGTTTGTGTTCTTATTCGTCTTGTCCTCAATGTAATCCGCCTTCTTGTTCGGTTTAGGTCGGCCGGGAAGTTCAGGTCGCTTCATTTGGTATCAGAGTTTTGGTTTACAGAGCTCGAGAACAAGACACATTAGAACCGAGCGAAAGAATTCATCAGAGATTGTATTAGTAATATCCAATGAGAATGACTCGTTAGAGATGGGATTAGCAGTATCCTAGAACGAGTGTGAAGAGTGTTATTTTTAAAATAAAAATGAAAACATATTTTGTTTTGAAAAATTCAATCTAATTATGTGTATTTGATTATACTTATTTTATACTGATTTTGGGCAATCCAATTTATAAAGATTTTTCATATACGCCTTGCAAACGTGTATTCGAAGTTTTAATATACTGGATAGATATAGAATCACACTCTAGTCACCCGGAGATGATTCTACTGATGACGTACGATATCAGTAGTTTATTTTCGAGTTTCGAAAGTGGGATATCTATATATTTCCAATTGACTGGTGTGAGAACCAAAAACTAGATAGGGCTATTGTTGTGAATCAGCATCAAAAACATGATTTTGTGTATATATATCAAAAGTAAGAATTTGAAACACTAAACAACTAATTGATTGTTGGTTGTGTTGTTTGATTACTAATTTGATTAAGCTAAATTGAATCAAATATTGAACTGAATTGAATTTTTTTGGAAATTGCATACATGTACATACATGTTTATTGAACAGGTCATAGCAAGGAGGCTAAAGAAGAAGAATAAAATTGTATGCCCGACAAATAGGTACATGATTACTAATTTATTGGGTTTGGATGATTTTATGAGCCGATTGGCTAGACGTTTGGCTTTTTCTTTTTGAGATGAGAGGGCCTGTGTAGCGGTTTGGGGGTTTTCCCGGTGCTCCCCGTACAAAGGAGGTTATGGCGAAATTTTTCGAAAATTTAGGGTGTTCGCCAAATTTTTGAAGAATTTGAAAATTCTTAGAAACTGTAAAGTTGAAGAATGAAAGTCAAGCTGAAAGTTGAGTTGATTAGTAAAACAACTTTCAGCTCCGTTCCTTTTCGAGGACAAAAAGATTTTAAGTGGTGGAGAATGTAACAACCCAGAAAATCAGAACTAATTTAAAATTTTTATTTTGGCAATTTTAAGGAATTTTGAATACTTAAAATGAATTATTTTATATAATAACGACGAGAAATTTATTTTGAATAGAATTAGAACGTATATATTTATTTGAATCGACGTTAGAATATAAATATTTATTTTTAATTATAAAAGGAATTGGAAATGGCAAGGTAGTTTGAAAATTCGATTTCAAATTTCAAATTTCAAATGAATGTACAGGATTCAAAATAAACTGAATTTTAGCGAAACCAAAATTATTAGAATCTACTTGAAAATATCTTTCCGACGAATCTGAGAAATCAAAATTTCATAGTGGGAATAAAAATTTATGTCCAATTGAAAATTCAGAATAGTCGCCATGGAAAATATAGCCCTTAAAAATGGAGATTTTGCAAACGACCTCTGTTTTTGACGAAACCACTTTTGTTGGATCCGGGATGTCAAATTATTGTTGGATTCCAATTTTCATAATTTTTGGGATCAATATGTGAGTGTGGTAAAATAAAACGTGTTTTGACCATTTCAGTTGAATTGGATCGACCAGAAAAAGGTCATTTTTCAAACGGTCTTCAAATTTGACGAAATTAGTTTTGTTAGGACCGTATCATCAATACGAAGCTAGAAATATTTTTTCTGGAATTTTTGGGGTCCGTATGTGACCCTAGTAAATTGAAATGTACGTTTAAATTCAATATAATGATTTATATTTTAAATTTAGCGGAAACAGATCGTAACAGCCGAATTGGCTTGCGGAACATATCCCATTGTGTTTGGAATGGGGGTAATTAGCTTGGGGCGACAGTCGTTGGATGCGATTTGGAGTTCGATTCAGAAAGTAACTTTTTGGAATTTAATTAAATAAAAAATATATAAAAAACCCTAGATCAAAGCTCTCATGGTCAACCCCACCCTCTTCCTTTAGCAATCGTTCGTAACGAAAAAAAGAAGCGATCGATGATCGCTGTCCTCCTCCGCTGCGTGCCGTTGACCGCGCCCCCTTACACCTCAGGCGATCTCCACGCCCCCCTTCGATTCTCTATCCTCCTCTAAATTATACCTCATGCCCAAAATCAGCCACCAGAGCAGCACCTCATCTCGCCCCCCTCCCCCCGAAGTCGGCCGCCGGTCCGAGCACCCCCACAAACCCGACGCCGCCCCTTTGAAACCCTCTGCTCCTCCTCCCTCTTCATTAAACCACCGTGAGTTTTTTATTCCATTTTATTTAGTTTAAATAATTTAAACATTAGTTTTAATTTATATATATATAACATATAAAGTAGTGAATTTTTATATATTTCATAACCTAAGAAAGTTTTGATTTTTAAATAGATAAAGTTGCGATTTTTAAATAGGAAAAGCTTTGATTTTTAATTATAAAAAGCTTTGATTTTTCATTATATAAAGTAATGATTTTTAAAAACATAAAGATTGGATTTTCACTTGTTAAAAGAATTGAATTTTATGTATATGATTTTAAAATAAAAATATAATCTTTATCGATATGAAGTCATTGTAAAAATATAATCTTTATTATATATGCAGCGTTATAAAAATGAGATTTTTATTTATATGATAGCGATATAAAAATGAGATTTTTATAATATGAAGTGGCGATAAAAAATGGTGATTTTTATCATATAGGTAGTAAAGTAAAAATACGATTTTTATTGTTGTTTGAATGGTTAAATAAAAATATGATTTTTATTCTGAAGAGAGCGTTATAAAAATATAATTTTTATATGAGTAGCGGTATAAAAATAGCGATTTTTAAATATATGAACATCATACTAAAAAAATGTGATTTTTAATATGAACAGCGTAGAGAAGACTACGTTGGAATTACGGGCAAATCCAGACTGTTCTGAATGTAACGACCCGGATTTTCAGCCGTTGAATTCTGGATATTTAAATTTATTTTAAATATTTTATTTGTATTATATATAGGAATTTACTTAATAAAACGATATTTAAACGTATAATTTAGAATATAATTTAAAACGAGTTTAAAATGGCGCGGTAGTTTGAATATTCAATTTCAAATTTCAAATGAATGTACAGGATTCAAAATAAATCGGATTTTTACGAGATAAGAAATATTTGAATCTGTTTGATATCTTTCCAACGAATGTGAAAAATCCAGATTTCATAGCGGGAATAAAAAGTTATGTCCAAATCAAATTTTCAGAAAGTCGCTGTAGAATCATCTATAGGCCATAACGATTATTTAACTATATTTAAATATCGGTCTTGAATTTGGACAAGATTCTTTTGAGGCGTAGTTATAATTTAATTTTTAGAATTTTACTGTAATTTTTAATTAATTAAATACGCAACTTTTTATTTGGAATATTTTGCACCCTATTATCAATATTTTGGGGTTTCAAAATATAAGTTAAACTACTGATATTATTACATTTTTGGGATCGTGTTACCTCGCTGGACACGACCGTACTCTTATTTCTGTCCGTGCAGTTCGTAAATAAACGAAGGTCTGTATAACAGAGACCATATGAATTTTAAAGGCAATATACAACCCACGTATACCTAACGGTTTACGTTCGATATTGATTTATCCAATCTATACTCTACTCATGACTTTAAGCCTTCATAAAAAAGAAATTTATGAAATACAGGAACGTGACCATTCTCACTTCCGTCTATTTTATCTTTATATTAGTGTACATTTCTTCTTTCATGAATTTTGCCGTCTCTTGTCTCTCATCTTTCTTGCAAAGGGAAATGGAACCACATTCTCAGTAAACAGTCCAACCGTGCATATTTGAATCCATTTACGTATATAAGAAACAACAAATGCTTAGGGTTCATAAGGATTCGGTAAACACTCAACGTAAATAAATATATATATTTGTAACCCATGTACTACCTTACCGTGCGAGACTCAAGCAACGTGCTTATCACGGTTTTTCAGTTCCTTGTTCCCCAAACCACTGCTAACCGTGCCTACCAAGTAACTTAGTTCCGTGACCCCCAAGCTACTATATCCCATGACCCAAAAGTTGTTCCTCCTTTGAAATACTGGACTCTCTTCACCATCATTCTGAGAATAAATAATAACACGTGAATATCTGAAACCTTAAAAATCAATTAAAAATAGAAAACGAAACGAAAATTCACGATTTTGGATTCATTTGAATCGTATGCAAGATGGCTTCAGTCCAATATCCATGTTGATCCGCTCGAGTAAGAGAATTGGGTCGCGTTTCTTTTCTTCACAGCGCGAATGGGTTCGATCTAGGGAAAAAGAAGCTTTGATTCATGAAGTTGACAACGTATTTGGATCTATAGGATAAAACCGCACCTAGTGTGCTGAGAGGAGGATTTCCGATGACCAGATCTGTAGTAAGATGATCTGAATGGTTCTAGCCTTAAGATTTTGGGTATGTGAGAGACCTGTACTGTGCCGGAGGTTGTCTTGTGCGGTGGAGACTGTTGGTGGCGTGTCTGGTGTTGGTAAGGAGGGTGAGGGATGATATTCATGATGGAGGCGTACATTTTGTTAGTGGGAGCTGGTGCTAAAAAGGATCGCACAATAGTAGCAAGGAGGGATCCCTTGTACGCCGCTGTATGGGAAGGGAAAACAAAGCAAATGGGAGAGAGAAGGCACAGGAAAGAGAGCAGGGTGGTTCATGATGTGGTGGCGGAGCTGTTGGCTTGGAGGCGGGGTTCGGTTGAAATGGTTTTGGTTGACAACAGGACTCAGCGTGAATAAACAAATGGGAAGGGACATTGAACAGTAGAAGTTTGAATTTCACGAACTCGATCACGTTGGAATCAAAGAATCGAGACCTACGTTATGGAATGAACGTAACTGAAATCTGAGTTACTGGAATTTCAGAGAAAAATCTAATATTGTTAGATTCTTAACGAAACCCAAAAGCAGAACCGTCAACTACAAAACAAGGTGAGTAAACTCACTAAATCTGCTTCGTTTATATTTTTATATAAACGAAATTTTAAATTTATTTTATACTGTGAAATGGTTGCTTGGTTGAATAGTTGATAAAATTGGTTGATATGATTACATCGTTGATAAATGATTAGTTCTGTTATTTCATATTGATGTGAAATAATATGATTGATGTTAATTAACATCTGTGGATGCAGGGAAACAGGTTGGAGGGACCCAACTGGGTTCCTCAATATTTATATTACTGTTTTTCCTTGATTTTGATGTATGGTATGATATATATAGTCAGTGATTGACTTTGTTGCGGTTGAGCTACCTTGACCTAGAAATTTTGGTATTTAAATACCATAAAATATTTTCAAATATAGAAAAGGAAATTTGAGTGTTAAAAAGGAATTCTATATTTCAAAAATAGAAATTTAAATTTTGAATAGAATTGAAAATAGAAAACCCGTTCGAATGAATGAATCAAGAATTTGTTATGAATGAGAATATATATTGAATTATTTATCGTCAGATACATTGATTTTGCATAGCGATATGAAAATGGGTTTTGAAACCAATATTTGAAATGAGATTTAAAACTTAGCTATTATCGAGGAAATGTTAAACGAGATTTTAAAAGATTAAAATAAAAAGAAATGAGACTTATGTGAGAAATTTTGAATAGAAGTTATAACTAAAAATTTGGTTCAAGATAGTATTTTTAAATATGAATCAAATGGTGTATGAAGGAAATATATTCACGATTTAAGTGAATGGTTTAAAAGGAATATTTTGTAAGTGAAATATCTATAAATGAATTTAGATCTGAAATATGAATCCACATTGGATCTTGAATAGGAAAGGGAAATGGAAAATTGTTTAAAATGGAAATGATGAGTTTTTATTCCAAAATTTGGGATATAAAAATAAAGTGTGAAAGTGTTTCGTAGACTGAAATGGTTATAAAGAAATTGGTTATGTTTTGGAAATCGAAACAACGATTATAATAGTATGTTATAATATATGTTTTGTAAATTGTAAACAGCGATTTTAGCGCTGTCGTTAGAACATATGTTTTGTAAATCTAAACAGCGATTTTTAACGATGTTGTTATAATCAATGGTTTGTAAATTCTAAATAGCGATTTTTAACGCTGCTGTTATAATAAATGTTTTGAAAATCTAAACAGCGATCTTAACGTTATTGCTATAATAAATGTTCTATTATTTTAGACAGCGATTGTAACGCTGTTGTTAAAAGCAATGTTTTATAAATCAAATATTTGGAAACAGCGATTGTAACGCTACCGTTATAATCAATATTTTTCTGCAAAGGAAGTGGGTTCTTAGATCGAATCCGAGAGTCACGTAAGCGATGTTTTGTTTAAAAGTGTGAGCTTTGACTATTTCAAAGTTGAGAATGTGGTTCAATCAAGGTCTGAGAGGTAATTATACACCAACTTGATTGACTTCATAATTAACTGAGGAATGGCTAAGGTTCGGTAGTAAAGAGTGGTTAGGGATCAGATTAGTAAGAGAATATATGAATATATAGAAATGGTTTCAAATTGGAATAAGAGATATCTTCTCAATAAAGAAATGATGACGTTGGAAATAGAATCGAGATTGAGATTTGAAAGGATATGGAAATTGGAAAATGGATTTTTGAAATGATAATATAATAAGGAGTTAATATAAAGGGGCAAATGTTGATTGATGATTGATCGATCGAATTCCTACCTGGAAATAAGATCGTTGGTTGCACACTTATTTTTTCCTTTGATAGTTAAATCACCGACTATCGAAATTTTTGACCATTTTCCGTCGTCAATACGGAGGGACCGGGATCAGATCCAGTATCTGAAAACCACTCTGTATAGACGTTAGCGTTGCGATCGAATATGGTGAAGGAAATTGAAGACGGAGTTATGCAAGGGCTATCCTGTTTATAGAATAGTGCCTTCGGTTTGTCCAGACCCAGGACAACGTGAATGGACGAATGTCTGACAGAGTATATCTGACGAATCACGTAAGTTGATCTCTTCAAACGTAATTACGTTTGGTGGCATAGGAATTCGTTTCTCTTAACTTTATACCTGTGGTATTTTTGGGGAAATCAATTTGTGATTTGGCGGGTATGACGATGTGGCATTCAAAGTGAATGGTGGCCATGTGTTCTGGAAGATAATTCAAACCTCAAGCCTCACAACCGGGGATTGACAAAAATCGGGCAGGCAGCATGGCTATGTGGGTCGCACCCATTAGGATGTATAATCACCTATCTAGAGAAAATTCCATTTGTTCTTTAATCTATCGATGTTGTCCCTTTCGGGAAACGGTTGCTGATCTCAACCGTTGGTGATATACATTCGATACACTCAAGCGAAATGAGTGGTCGGTCATGTGAGGGCCGGGTTGCAAGACGTTCTTGTTGAACCCAGTGTATTCGCCTCTAGAGATACACTATCGGCAGGTGGTCCCATACCTTGTCATGTTGGAAATTCAATCTCCAATAAGCGCCCTGCGGTTTTTGATTTAATATTATATTTGGAGCGTGAGATGCAAGCGTTCCGCTAGGTTCTATTTATTTGATTTAGACATTATTATAATATCACCAGATTTTGATATCAAAATGTTTTGGGTTATCGTAAGGTAAAAACCATCCGTGTTTATGTGTGGATCGGTCTTACGATTATCTTTTCTTTCGAAAGGATTTTTAAAAGTTAAACAAATGGTTGGAGTTTACTCACACCAGTCCCATGAGTGACCTAGAGTTTATTTTGTTTGTTTTCCCTAAACTCTTGGGTGCCCAAATTTGTATGGGCAGTCAAGTAGTTGGGATTTTTCAAATTCACTTGGAAGAGCTCGAAGCAGGAGGCTTCACCAGTTAGCTATAGACTATCATATTTTCTGCTGTGTACTATGTTGTATCTAGAAACAGGTGTTTATAACTGTTCCAGAGATAACTGTCGTGCTCTGATGATGGTATGTATATACAGTTACAGATTTGTATTTCAAAGTTTATGTGATCTAATATATTTTTTGTTCGTTCCGCTGTGAGTTTGTGATCTTCGTTTTCTTCTATTCTAATATTTCTTTCTTTCTATTTCTCATCCTCTAACTTCTTTCTTATAATGATTCGTATTCTGTGTCATTTGTGTTGGACGTGTGCTGTTATTAGTCGACCCAAAGGGTACGGAAATTCGGGTCGTTTCATTTGGTATCAGAGCTGAAGGTTGAGTGATAACCTTGGCTCTGTGGCGTGACTTAATAGAGATAGGGTTAGTAACACCCTAGATTGAGTTTGAGTGTATATATATCAGCGTGTATGTGTAGATTTGATATAAAATTTATATTGTGTTGACTGGTTTGTTGAGTGGTTTATGAATTCTGATCGATACAGGATGTACAACTGTATCGATAGGTGTTTCTAAACTCTCAAACAAAGCAAATCGATACAGTATTGTCTTAAAATGGGTAAATGAAATAATTTTACCCAAAATTATTTTGATATAAAAAGAATAATTTCTGGATTATTATATAAGAAGGTATTGATTGTTAATACAATCAAATGGAATCATAAAATATTGAAATGGTTATATAATTTGTATACGGATAGTGTATACAAAGGAGATAAACCAAGATTTAGTTTAAATCAGAATTGTGGATTTAAATCCCGGGTATTTAGAAAAATATTTCTTGAGGTATTTCAAAGGTATTATAGCATTGTTTTGAAGGGATTTTTGAATTAGAAATGTTTAAATGGATTTTAAAAGGGATTAAGCACTGAAATCACTTCAGTAGCGAGAAAATAATTCTGATAATGGGTCGCGACATTATGGGTATTCATTTTCAAGTTTCTGAGTGACGGACTGCTACCATAGTAATTTAAAAAATGAAAATTTTGTTTGAAAAGGGCAAGATATTTTAGAAATTCAAATGTTTTGAATTGAGTTGATTAGAAATATATGTGTATAACTATATGTGATTTCAAACCGATTCGAAATAAAACCCGGGGAATTAAATTCTAAAATTAAAAATTAACTTGTATAAGTTGAATAAATTAAGATGGTGAAAGTAAATCAAATAGATTGGAATTTAACTTGTGTCAAGTTAAATAAAATTGAGTTAGATGGAGATGATCTCGATTGAGACTTCATATGGTAATTTGAGGTTTGAGCTATTAAAATAGATTCGACTTATACGAAACAAGTTGAATACATATATGTTGAATGTCGTTAATTGGAGTTAAGTTATTTTGAGCCCAAGCAGAATAAGTGGAGAGGAATGTTGAGATTTGAATTTTTAAGTGAATTCGATATAAACAAGTTGAACATATATTGGATAGTGTTGTTTGGAATTAAATTATGGATTGAAATTGAATCCCAAACTAAGTAAGTGGATTGATCAGTGAAATAGAAATCAAATTGAATTGGTAATATAGAAATGAACTAATCAAGAAGTTGACTAATGTATTAGAAATCAAAAGGTGGATTCATTTAGAAACAAATGTGGATATATGGGATATGGGATTTCAACCAAGTAAGTTGTGAGGAGTTAGAGTTACAGCACCTCTACTGCTTAGCAATTTCGAGGACGAAATTATTTTAAGGGGGAAGGAATGTAACGACCCGGATTTTCAACCGTTGAATTCTGGATATTTAAATTTATTTTAAATATTTTATTTGAATTATATACAGGAATTTACTTAATAAAACGAGATTTAAACGTATAATTTAGAATATAATTTAAAACGAGTTTAAAATGGCGCGGTAGTTTGAATATTCGATTTCAAATTTCAAATGAATGTACATGATTCAAAATAAATCGGATTTTTACGAGACAAGAAATATTTGAATCTGTTTGAAAATATCTTTCCAACGAATGTGAAAAATCCAGATTTCATAGCGGGAATAAAAAGTTATGTCCAAATCAAATTTTCAGAAAGTCGCTATAGAATCGTCTATAGGCCATAACGATTATTTAACTATATTTAAATATCGGTCTTGAATTTGGACAAGATTCTATTGAGGCGTAGTTATAATTTAATTTTTAGAATTTTACTGTAATTTTTAATTAATTAAATACGCAACTTTTTATTTGGAATATTTTGCACCCTATATCAATATTTTGGGGTTTCAAAATATAAGTTAAACTATCGATATTATTACATTTTTGGGATCGTGGTACCTCGCTGGACACGACCGTACTCTTATTTCTATCCGTGCAGTTCGTAAATAAACGAAGGTCTGTATAACAGAGACCATATGAATTTTAAAGGCAATATACAACCCACGTATACCCAACGGTTTACGTTCGATATTGATTTATCCAATCTATACTCTACTCATGTCTTTAAGCCTTCATAAAAAAGAAATTTATGAAATACAGGAACGTGACCATTCTCACTTCCGTCTATTTTATCTTTATATTAGTGTACATTTCTTCTGTCATGAATTTTGCCATCTCCTTTCTCTCATCTTTCTTGCAAAGGGAAATGGAACCACATTCTCAGTAAACAGTCCAACCGTGCATATTTGAATCCATTTACGTATATAAGAAACAATAAATGCTTAGGGTTCATAAGGATTCGGTAAACACTCAATGTAAATAAATATATATATTTGTAACCCATGTACTACCTTACCGTGCGAGACTCAATCCACGTGCTTATCACGGTTTTTCAGTTCCTTGTTCCCCAAACCACTTCTAACCATGCTTACCAAGTAACTTAGTTCCGTGACCCCCAAGCTACTATATCCCATGACCCGCAAGTTGTTCCTCCTTTTAAATACTGGACTCTCTTCACCATCATTCTGAGAACAAATAATAACACGTGAATATCCAAAACTTTAAAAATCAATTAAAAATAGAAAACGAAACGAAAATTCGCGATTTTGGATTCATTTGAATCGTATGCAAGATGGCTTCAGTCCAATATCCATGTTGATCCGCTCGAGCAAGAGAATTGGGTCGCGGTTCTTTTCTTCACAGCGCGAATGAGTTCGATCTAGGGAAAAAGAAGCTTTTATTCATGAAGTTGACAACGTATTTGGATCTATAGGATAAAACCGCACCTAGTGTGCTGACAGGAGGATGGCCGGTGACCAGATCTGTAGTAAGATGATCTGAATGGTTCTAGCCTTAAGATTTTGGGTATGTGAGAGACTTGTAGGGTGCCGGAGGTTGTCTTATGCGGTGGAGACTGTTGGTGGCGTGTCTGGTGTTGGTAAGGAGGGAGATGGATGTTATTCATGATGGAGGCGTACATTTTCTTTGTGGGAGCTGGTGCTAAAAAGGATCGCACAGTAGTAGCAAGGAGGGATCCCTTGTACGCCGCTGCATGGGAAGGGAAAAACAAAGCAAATGGGAGAGAGAAGGGATAGGAAAGAGAGAAGGGTGGTTCATGATGTGGTGGCGGAGCTGTTGGCTTGGAGGCGGGGTTCGGTTGAAATGGTTTTGGTTGACAGTAGGACTCAGCGTGAATAAACAAATGGGAAGGGACACTGAACAGTAGAAGTTTGAATTTCACGAACTCGATCAGGTTGGAATCAAAGTGTCGAGACCTACGTTATGGAATGAACGTGACTGAAATCTGAGTTACTGGAATTTCAGAGAAAAATCAAATACTGTTAGATTCTTAACGAAACCTAAAAGCAGAACCGTCAACTGCAAAACAAGGTGAGTAAACTCACTAACTCTGCTTCGTTTATATTTTTATATAAACGAAATTTTAAATTTATTTTATACTGTGAAATGGTTGCTTGGTTGAATAGTTGATAAAATTGGTTGATATGATTACATCGTTGATAAATGATTAGTTCTGTTATTTCATATTGATGTGAAATAATATGATTGATGTTAATAAACATCTGTGGATGCAGGGAAACAGGTTGGAGGGACCCAACTGGGTTCCTCAATATTTATATTACTGTTTTTCCTTGATTTTGATGTATGGTATGATATATATAGTCAGTGATTGACTTTGTTGTGGTTGAGCTACCTTGACCTAGAAATTTTGGTATTTAAATACCATAAAATATTTTCAAATATAGAAAAGGAAATTTGAGTGTTAAAAAGGAATTCTATATTTCAAAAATAGAAATTTAAATTTTGAATAGAATTGAAAATAGAAAACCCGTTCGAATGAATGAATCAAGAATTTGTTATGAATGAGAATATATATTGAATTATTTATCGTCGGATGCATTGATTTTGCATAGCGATATGAAAATGGGTTTTGAAACCAATATTTGAAATGAGATTTAAAACTTAGCTAATCTCAAGGAAATGTTAAACGATATTTTAAAAGATTAAAATAAAAAGAAATGAGACTTATGTGAGAAATTTTGAATAGAAGTTATAACTAAAAATTTGGTTCAAGATAGTATTTTTAAATATGAATCAAATGGTATATGAAGGAAATATATTCACGATTTAAGTGAATGGTTTAAAAGGAATATTTTGCAAGTGAAATATCTATAAATGAATTTAGATCTGAAATATGAATCCACATTGAATCTTGAATAGGAAAGGGAAATGGAAAATTGTTTAAAATGGAAATGATGAGTTTTTATTCCAAAATTTGGGATATAAAAATAAAGTGTGAAAGTGTTTCGTAGACTAAAATGGTTATAAAGAAATTGGTTATGTTTTGGAAATTGAAACAACGATTATAACACCATGTTATAATATATGTTTTGTAAATTGTAAACAGCGATTTTAGCGCTGTCGTTAGAACATATGTTTTGTAAATCTAAACAGCGATTTTTAACGTTGTTGTTATAATAAATGGTTTGTAAATTCTAAATAGCGATTTTTAACGCTGCTGTTATAATAAATGTTTTGAAAATCTAAACATCGATCTTAACGTTATTGCTATAATAAATGTTCTATAATTTTAGACAGCGATTGTAACGATGTTGTTAAAAGCAATGTTTTATAAATCAAATATTTGGAAACAGCGATTGTAACGCTACCGTTATAATCAATATTTTTCTGGAAAGGAAGTAGGTTCTTAGATCGAATCCGAGAGTCACGTAAGCGATGTTCTGTTTAAAAGTGTGAGCTTTGACTATTTCAAAGTTGAGAATGTGGTTCAATTAAGGTCTAAGAGGTAATTATACACCAACTTGATTGACTTCATAATTAACTGAGGAATGGCTAAGGTTCGGTAGTAAAGAGTGGTTAGGGATCAGATTAGTAAGAGAATATATGAATATATAGAAATGGTTTCAAATTGGAATAAGAGATATCTTCTCAATAAAGAAATGATGACGTTGGAAATAGAATCGAGATTGAGATTTGAAAGGATATGGAAATTGGAAAATGGATTTTTGAAATGATAATATAATAAGGAGTTAATTTAAAGGGGCAAATGTTGATTGATGATTGATCGATCGAATTCCTACCTGGAAATAAGATCGTTGGTTGCACACTTATTTTTTCCTTTGATAGTTAAATCACCAACTATCGAAGTTTTTGACCATTTTCTGTCGTCAATACGGAGAGACCGGGATCAGATCCAGTATCTGAAAACCACTCTATATAGACGTTAGCGTTGCGATCGAATATGATGAAGGAAATTGAAGACGGAGTTATGCAAGGGCTATCCTGTTTATAGAATAGTGCCTTCGGTTTGCCCAAACCCAGGACAACGTGAATGGACGAATGTCTGACAGAGTATATCTAACGGATCACGTAAGTTGATCTCTTTAAACGTACTTACGTTTGGTGGCGGAGGAATTCGTTTCTCTTAGCTTTATACCCGTGTTATTTTTGGGGAAATCAATTTGTGATTTGGCGGGTATGACGATGTGGCATTCAAAGTGAATGGTGGCCAGATGTTCTGGAAGATAATTCAAACCTCAAGCCTCACAACTGGGGATTGACAAAAATCGGGCAGGCAGCATGGCTATGTGGGTCGCACCCATTAGGATGTATAATCACCTATCTAGAGAAAATTCCATTTGTTCATTAATCTATCGATGTTGTCCCTTTCGGGAAACGGTTGCTGATCCCAACCGTTAGTGATATACATTCGATACACTCAAGCGAAATGAGTGGTCGGTCATGTGAAGGCCGGGTTGCAAGACGTTCTTGTTGAACCCAGTGTATTCGCCTCTAGACATACACTACCGGTAGGTGGTCCCATACCTTGTCATGTTGGAAATTCAATCTCCAATAAGCGCCCTGCGGTTTTTGATTTAATATTATATATGGAGCGTGAGATGCAAGCATTCCGCTAGGTTCTATTTATTTGATTTAGACATTATTATAATATCACCAGATTTTGATATCAAAATGTTTTGGGTTATCGTAAGGTAAAAACCATCCATGTTTATGTGTGGATCGGTCTTACGATTATCTTTCCTTTCGAAAGGATTTTTAAAAGTTAAACAAATGGTTGGAGTTTACTCACACCAGTCCCATGAATGACCTAGAGTTTATTTTGTTTGTTTTCCCTAAACTCTTGGGTGCCCAAATTTGTATGGGCAGTCAAGTAGTCGGGATTTTTCAGATTCACTTGGAAGAGCTCGAAGCAGGAGGCTTCACCAGTTAGCTATAGACTATCATATTTTCCGCTGTGTACTATGTTGTATCTGGAAACAGGTGTTTATAACTGTTCCAGAGATAACTGTCGTGCTCTGATGATGGTATGTATGTACAGTTACAGATTTGTATTTCAAAGTTTATGTGATCTTATATATTTTTTGTTCGTTCCGCTGTGAGTTTGTGATCTTCGTTTTCTTCTATTCTAATATTTCTTTCTTTCTATTTCTCATCCTCTAACTTCTTTCTTATAATGATTCATATTCTATGTCATTTGGGTTGGACGTGTGCTGTTATTAGTCGACCCAAAGGGTACGGAAATTCGGGTCGTTTCACTGAATTTCAGAAATAGAATGGAGGAGTGGATCCCAAAGGTGAGAACTTCTCCCCAAAATTCTTTTTATACAATTATTTATTTCATAACTGCATATATGAACTGTTCCATGTCATCCACAGACCATGGACGACTTGTTTGGTTGTGTGTTTGGATTGATTTGTTTGTGTGAATGTGGTTAGTGATGTGGAATGAAAAATAAAATATATTCATGTGTTGAAATAAAATAAATATATTCATGAGTCTAAATAAAATAAATATTCCTTCACAAATCGGACGATTTGTTTATGTACACTTATTTAACTGATATGGATTAGGACGATAAATTTTACACATCGCCCAACTGCACAAATAATATTCAGTATTTGTTTATGTACACGGGTGTTGGGATGATATTTGACGTACACTAATCCCAACTGTTTAGTTGTATGTCAATCGATAGGTTGACAGACTATTGTAAGCATTGAATATTTATATATAATGCTTATACAGTGTAGAATGGACTCTGGATGATAGTCGATTGTTTACCATGGCTGTTGTATACATGTGTTGTATAACACCCATATTAACCACATTATATATTGATTGACTGTGTCTGATTCCAGTTCAGAAAGAAGTAATATTTTAAAATAACGAATATTTTAAAATAAGGAATATTTTAAAATAATATTTAGTAAAAGATCAAAACATGATTTTTGATGTCCGATTTGGGATGGGCACGAATATATTTAAATATATAAAGCCGTGTTGATTAGATTAACGCCATTTTGACGTGAACAATATTTATATCGATTTTATTCATTTTTATAATGAATATCGAAAAGGAAATCATTTCGAAATATAATGTTTTGAAAATATTATTATTTATATGTTAATGATATGGAATATTCAATTTTGATTTGAAATGGAATATGAAGTTGAAATCGTTTTCAAAACGAATTTAAAATGATTTATAAAATACGTTTTAAATTGAAATCGATGGAATATATATATTTATATACTTATTATATATATATTAAATGGCCTGAATAGAACGCGCCGCGCAGCGACCGTTTGCGAATTTCGACCATTGACTTCGAATTGACGTTATGGGAGATTGGACCGTCAGATTCTCCTAAAAATGGAATCGTTGGGTTCGTATCAAAAAGAGCTTTCCAACGAATATAAGAGATTTTAAATCTAACGAATATAAGAGATTTTAAATCTAACGGTTGGATTTGGAATTATGTCCAAATCAAATTTGGAAAAGGTCGTTGTAAGTGCAGTTCGGTGGCCGTTATTGGAAATCGACTGTACGGGCCTTGATGAAATTATTAAAATATTAATAATTTGTGTAAAATTATAATAAATGATTTGGAAAAAATTAGGATGAAAAATTCCATATTTGAAAAGATAAAAATACATTTTATCGAAATGAACTAGAATTATAATCCAGTATTTTTAAATAAATAAATTGGATTTGAAATGGTTTTAAAAATAACCGGAATTTCCAATATATGAATTGGTATGGATTTGAATCGAAATTATCTTCAAAATATTTCAATATTGGATTCCGTGATTGTATGGATATTGTGGAGGAATTTGGAAGATATATATATATCGTTGTTCCAATACGATATTTGTTGATTTCAGGAATTGATATTGAATATAAGCCGATATATTTTCTATTCAGAGCCTTGTATTTAATATCAAATGGGATTTGGGTTTGTCTTGAATGTTGTCTTCATTAACACTATTCTTAAACCCAGTTGAGAGAAGATTAAATCATTTTATTTAGATTTAATGAAGTATACCAATTAATTAATATTTAATTGGAATTGAATTGGAATTGATTTTTTGGTTTATCGTGAACGCTGTTTTAATTAACACTTGTTCTTTAACCCGGTTAAAAATGAAATGCGAGTTGGGTTTATTGTGAACTTTGTTTTTAATGACATTCGTTCTTTAACCCGATTTACAGTGAAATGTGATTTGGAATTTATAAATCTTTTTATTAAGATTTAACGGGAATTTTCCAAAGTAACTTTTTCCAATTTAATATATTAAATTGGAATTGAATGGAATTCGATTGATAATAATCGAAGTGAACTTCTGTGGAGGAAGACTGTTAATACATATGGAATTTAAAAGGCTTTGTCGTTATTCCATTTATATTATTACTTGGATACGGACATTGATACCGATTATATACCGATTTGTTTTTCCATGAAGATTCCATAATTAATGGAATGTGAATTGGGTTTATCGTGAACCGTGTGTTTTAAATGACATTAGTTCTTTAGCCCAGTTAAAGGTAGGATTACATGTCTGTCATTGTATTTCGAACTGCATGGTTGATCTCTGCTAAATATATATCTGTTTGGTGGCGGAGAATTTATTCTCTTGCTTAAGACCCTTCTCTGAGACGTACGAGCTTAGAGGTTATATATCAGCAGAAATCAATAGTACGGTGTAGATTGTCAATGCAACATGTTTGTGTTTCCAAAGTTAAATAATCATTAATATTGATTTTTGGAAAGATTAAAACTAAGTGGAGTTTAATGAATCTTTAATTAGATTGAAATGGGAATTGGTAATTTAAATTATCAAATTTGGGAAATGATCGAGAATGGAGTATCGCCAGTTTTGCTCCTAGCGATAGTTAAATCTTTAATTAGATTTGAACGGGAAATGGTAATTAAATTTACCGATAACAGCGTGGTGTTGGATATGGAGTACGATCAGTTTTGCTCCATGGGATGAATAGGTTGGGATTGGGAAATTAAACAAATGATTACTTCGGTCGGTAAGGTGCGCTAATCCGGACTAGTTGGGAAAACCGTAACATGGTTTGACTTGACATCCAAAGGAATATTAAAGAATAAATTTAAAGAATTTATCTTTGATAAAATTAATGGGAACCTTTCCCAAAGTATATGAATATTTGAATTAAACAATATTCAGAATTGGAATGAGGCGTATGTTGTGTTTTTATAGCACTTGTTTATTACACACGCGAGTTATTCAGAAAGGCTGGGTTTATACCCATTCTGAATAACTGATTCGATGATAAGTCAACGATGAAGATCGTGGTTGAAGACCGGAGGTCTTCACATCGTTTGGTTGATTTCTGATGTCTTGATTCGGCTGTACACCTAAGACGAGGTAATAAGTGGTGATCGTCCAGACGTACTTGGAGATCGACGGATATGCGAGGACCTCTCTCCTGTATTGGACATATGGGACGAGGAATAAGGTGCCTCCGGTTTTGTTCAGGCCCAGAATGAACCGTGTGTCTGACATTGGATTTTATTCTGTGTTGATTGATTTCTATTAAATATATATATCTGTTTGGCGGCAGAGAATTTATTCTCTTTCTTAACGCCCTTCTCTGAGATGTACGAGCTCAGAGGTTATATATCGATAGATATCAGTTGCATGGCATGAATTGCCTATATGGCATGCTGAGATGCAAATGATTAAGGCTTCTGTTGAAAAGCAGAGTCTTGTGGTTGATGATCAAAGCACGACTTTAATACAGCATAGCTTTGTGTATAGCGTTAATTCGCGAGCCTCACACCTCGGTATGATTCAAAAACGGGATAAGGGAACGCAGTGAGTGCATGACGTTTCTTTCTAGCTATGGGTGGTGTCAGGGTTTTGCATGCCCTGACATTGTTATGTCTTTACCTATCTGGTTGTTGGATTGAGAGGTGCCTCGGATATATCGGTCTATTCGGAGCCGATGGATATAGGTCCTAGGACTTGGAAACGTGTGTTTAGGAATAACCTACCCACTAACGTAAGTGTGGACCGACACTGCAGTATCCAGGGGTTACCCAGAGTGTGTAGTCCCGATGCATTTGCTAGAGTATCTCGATGCGGTTAGGAGTACATCCCTTGCCTAGACTCATAACGGAAATCCAATTTCCAATATGTGACATTTGGGTTTTGATTGTAGAGCCTAGTATTGGCGACATGATAGATGGTACCCATGCCGCCTGTGATTGATACATTTATATTTGAAGTTGTTTTATACACTTTACACTATAATAGTATCAAAATGATTTGTTTTAAATGTACCAAGCATGTTTGGCTATTATAAGGGAAAACCCTATCTTTCGGCTTGCGTTGCATTGTGTGATGGGACCTGGGTCTTATAATAGCTTCATTTTTCCAAAAAGCATTGCACTCTTTGTTTTATGCACTGGTATTCTTGGGAGGAAACCCGTTCCATGTTATACGGCGTGGTCCCTTGATTTGCTCCATTTTAAAGTAAAGTTTTAAATAACTGTTTTAGTTCTCACACCAGTCACATGACTGACCTGGAGTTTATTGTTTTAACCTAAACTCTGGGTGCCCCTATTTCCACACGGGCAGCTAGTAGTTTTGGTTTTGCAGATTTATATTCATAGGATCCTGGTTTACAGCTGGAATGATATTCAGAAAGCTCTGTATCTGTGTATCTCTTTCAGTTGTGTTTTGTATTATTTTCCGCTGCATTGTAATTTGTAAATCTCTGATATTTATCAAATGTATATTATTCATTTATACTCTGTATATTCTTGTGCTCTGATGTAAATTGTTGTAATAATCAATGAAATGTTCTTTTGTTTGTGTTCTGATTCGTCTTGTCCTCAAAGTAATCCACCTTCTTGTTCGGTTTAGGTCGGTCGGGAAGTTCGGGTCGCTTCAGCTTCCGACATCATGATTCTTGTGAAAAGTGGAAGAAATTCTCTTTTTTAAGCTTCTTTACCCTACAAATAGCACAAATAGCGTTGATTTGAGCATGAGAAAAAGTGTGAATATCCGCTATTCTGAGTTTACGTGGCTTCCTGAGAGTTGTTTATGCTTTAAATTGTTTTCAGTTTAATAATAAAATAGGGATTTTGAAGCCCATGAACCTTGGTAAATAATATTCAAAATATCAAATAATCTTTTTTATTTTAATAAAATCCACAGTTTTTCCCACTTATCGGAATAATGGGATAAACTATTTTTTTTATTTACTCTTAAAACTTGTCCTTTTGGAGTTGCTTTAACCGTGAACTCGAGACTTCTTCCTTTAGAAAAATTTAATGTCGTTTTAATTGTGAGATTAAACAGTAAGTAATTTAATGGTAAGTTATATCTTTTGTTTATCATTCTTAATCTTCGGGTGAAGATGTGATATCTTAATGGTTGGAATTGTACAAATACCAATTATCACATTGTTGTGACATGTTCAATTACAAAACAACATGGTAAGTAAAAGAGCTATCTTCATTCAACTGCACTTTCCATAAGTTACTTCAGAAGCTTAAAAATCATTGTTGTCTGTTCATTGTCAATTGAATTTCCAACATCTAAGATTGAGATATTTTTGGAATACACGGAATAATGGTTGGGATTTACGGAACATGTTGAACATGCAATTTTGAGAGCCTAAAATTTAGTTACATTGCTGAAAATAAGACCTTTATCAACTTGGAGGAAACCTACAAAATAATCGTGTAAAAGCTATAATAGGGGTGTTAAGTGCTAACACCATTTTCCAGTCAAAATAAGGTCATACCTTTCTCTCTTTCTTCAGTTACTTATTAAATCATCTTCCGATAGAATGATCTAAGTGTCATATTACTATGTGACGGTTATTTAATTTATTGTATGACTTAACTTTTAGATGAGTATGTTGTTATAAATAGAGTATTTCTTGGTATTCTCTATTTTGTGATAATAATGATGTTATATTGTGAAACAAGTAATGATATGTATACATATTAAATATATACAAATATCAAATCTTTAGGGACTGACTACAAATGTTCATCTGAAGCGATATTTCGAACGTCTATCTCAGGACGTTTATACTCAATCTCGCCCATCTCTAAACAGTTATCATACTCTGGAAAGGAGATTCAGTCTTATGTCGGGTCATATTTCTAGGGGCCATTGTTCAAGATGCTTGTCTGTGAGCATGGCCATTATGCCTTGCCTATCTCTAGGCTATTGTCTAAGGTTAGACGTTTCGTGGTGAACTGTCAGGATCGAACCTAGTGTGGTTATGATCCTGCGATTCGATCATGGATTAAATGAGTTCGTTGGTACCTATCTTTAGGTACATATATAAATATATATACACACACACATATTTGTATTTATGAAACAAAGAATATTCAATTTTGTTGTTACTCACATGACATGACGTTAGGCTATTCAAAATACAGTTTCATCGATCCCTAATGCCAACTCATTTTATGAACACAAGAATGGAAGACTTCGCCTTATGACATCAATGCCTATTTGGATACTTATAAAGATACAATTAAATGAAATAGCATCTTAGGTTTTCACCATTCCATACCTTAGAAGTGAGATTCCGTAAATAGTTGCTAGCTTGAATGTTACATTTCTAAGTTTGTGTTCAATTATATTTGTATCTCCTCAATTCTGGCCCTTCACAAAAGGACCAGGAAAGTTTGTCTCCTGGATGAAACCGTCGATCTTGAAGGTTAAATTCCCAACATTTGCATTGAATTGCCTTGCTACTTTTTCTCGATGAGTAGTAACCCTTAAATCAACTTCTCCACGCTTCGTGTCGATATTATGGAGGGACTCGAGCAAGAGTTCTCTATTCGTCTTGGATCGTAACGAATTGTCTATAAGAAAAGGTATTTCCAATTCAATTGGAATTACGACTTCTTGAAATGTAGGCCTGAAGTACGGTCGGTTGCGGACTTGTGGTTGTTCGGTGATCCCACAATTTTAGGGGTAATTCATTGATCTACTTGCCTTTGGCCTTTATAAGCCGTTTTATATGGATTTGATGATCTTTTCCACTACCTCACTCATCCATTCTCTTTTGGGTGTGCTAGTGTGTCACAAATCTTTTCTCAATTCGGTACTCACTGCTAAAATTTTCGAACTTACCATTGTAAAATTGAGTCATTGTTGTTTTTTTTACGACATTCAATGCAGTATATAATGTTTTTCAGTGCAAAATGATCAGCTTCCACATAGTGATCATAACTACCGGCTCTACTTCAATTCATTTTATGCAATAATCAACCGCAACACTAGCATGTTTTGTTCTACACTTCTGCAGCTGTAGCACATTAATGATGTAGATTGTTCAAACTAGCTATGAAATGACCATTTGTATAATCTCGGTGGATTAGGATCTAGAGATTTTCATAAATCTTTTGTGCCCATCGCACTTTCTAGTATAATCAATTACATCTCAAATGACTATTAGCCAAAAATATTTGTAAGGAAGAATTTTTTTCTTCCTAATATTTGTAATGGTAAAATTGGTATCATTGGAGAGGTCGATTTAATGGACATGCATATTATAATGTCTATCAAATGTGAGTTTAAGAACCGAAGAGAATCTGAACATTCAATGAACATATTAAATAGGTGTTCAGATTCATCTCAATTCCTGAACATTCAACATTTTTCTTATCATAGCAAATTATTGTAAAGAAAAAACAAGAGAATGGGGAATCATTCCACTATTTACATCATAATTGCAGTGTACATCAATCAAAGCCATTGTATTTTAGGATGAAATCATCCAAATCCAAAGATTATTGTCTCATTGTATTCAACCAATTAAAACACTTAAAATTTTGTACGTAAGTCCTCAAACATAATCAAATTGGATTTTTATATACAATTTTAGTTGTGTGATTGTACGGGCACATCCAGACATACTATTTGATTCCAGGTGATTTGTACTTCATATTTCAGTAAGTACAACTCCAACAACATGATTCTAGTGAAAAGTGGAAGAAATTCCCTTTTTTAAGCTTCCTTACCCCAAGTAGCGATGATTTGAACGTGAAGAGGGAAAAAAGTGAGAA
This sequence comes from Allium sativum, assembly GCA_030737875.1. Lineage (NCBI taxonomy): Eukaryota > Viridiplantae > Streptophyta > Magnoliopsida > Asparagales > Amaryllidaceae > Allium > Allium sativum. The sequence goes on along the minus strand of CM060918.1, from coordinate 776,718,926 downwards.
TATCCCTCATTTTGAGTTTAAATGGCATTTTGAAAATTGTTTATGCTTTAAGTTTTCTTTCAGTTTAATAAGAAAAGAGGGCCTTTAAAGCCCATAAACCTTTGGTAAACGGTATTCATAATGCCGAATAATCTTTTTTCTAAAAAAAACCCCATAGGTTTTCCCAATTGTTGTTGGAATAATAGAAGAGAATAATTTTGTAACAACCCGCATTTTTTGGAACCAATTTAAAATTTATTTTTAATTGATTTTAATGGATTTTAAATATTAAAAATGATTTATTTTGAGAATAACGAGTTGAAATTTATTTTAAAACGAATTTAGAACGTATAAATTTAAAATTCAATTAAAACGAACTCGAAATGTCGTGGTAGTTTGAAAATTTAGTTTTAAACTTTAATTGATTATACATAATGCAATATAAATTGGATTTCAGTAAAACAAGAAACATTAGAATCCATTTAATTATATATTTCTAATAAATTGTAAGTTATGTCCAAATTAAAATTTAAGATAGTCGCTATGGAATTTATTAATATTTTAATATTATTTAAACCCTTAAAAATAGACATTTTGCAAACGATCTCCATTTTTGACGAAATTAATTTTGTTGGATCTGGAACGTCAAATTATTGCCAGGTTTAAAATTTCAAGCAAACTGAAATTAGTATGTAAGTGTGGTAAATTTTAACGTGCATTGAATTTGAGTTAAAATTTAATAAGCTAGTTAAAAGGCAATTTTTCAAACAATCTCCAAATTCGATGAAATTAGTTTTGTTAGAATCGTATTTGAAAAACATTGCAAGATTTCAAATTCCATAATTTTTGGAGTCAGTATATGGTCGTAGCAAATTAAAATGTACGTTCAAATTTAATATATTGATTAATATTTTAATTTTGATAAAAACTGATCAAAACAGTCGAATCAGCTTACGAAACGTATCTCATCATGTCCGGAATAGGGGTACTTGGTTAAAGGCGACAGTCGTTGGGTCTCGTTTGAAGTTGGGGGTATTAAACAAGTAATGTTGAATAAAATAATAATATAAATTATGTATATAAGCTACTTTCAATGCCAAAACCGTAGCTACCCCGTTCAGAAAAAACCGCCGCTACTTTAATCTATACAGATGAAATGTTCCAAACTTCTTCCCTCTATTATTCCCAAGCCATTCACTGATTCATGAAGATTTCAACACAAAAATAATTTAGGGAGGTGATAGCTTTGAATTGGTACGGTCAAGATCAGGTTTCATTGAGTAATTTGTGAGATCTTGGGGCTTAAAGGTGCGGTTTTCGAACGGAATTCTAGGCGAGGAGAGGCGATCGGACTTGTGACTATTGATGGTGGAGGAGGGCGACGTGTAGGGCTGTCGGGGGTGGGTTCTGATCGATGGCGGATGCTTGGTGGTGGTGTGCGCGAGGAGGGAGAGAGGTTATGGGTTACGAGATTTTTATCATTGCTTGGGAATTAGGGCAGTGAAAGAGAGGATTAGTCGGGTGACATGGAAAAGAATAGGTTAATTAAGAATTAATTATATGTTTATGTGACAGCCCACCCCGCACCAGCCGACATTTCCAATGAAAAAGCGTTGTGTCGATGTCCAACCAGCATGGGACGGTCGTCAAAGTAATGAAAGGTAAGGAATTTGAAGTAACAATGAACCTATAGCATATCTCACAGCGCATGGAATAAAATATAATAATAACATACTTTGACATAAAACAGGCAAGACAGTGCATAAGCTGAAAACTAAACATCTCAGCAGCGGAAAATCAAAATACAGCTTATGCTCCCCTTTATCATTATTACAACTTTAAAACTGTCTCTAAAGCAAAAGAAAGGAAAGGTACACAACTAATGCCCAAAGTAGTGACCAGCAGCGACACAGGGAGAATATATAAAGAATAGTACGTGTAAGCCTCCTGCTCGTCTCCGGGCAGCTAATCGTGCACAACCAGCTAACCTGTCTCTAGTCTTCCCATTTAAGAGCACCCAGAGTAATAAGAAGAGACATAAAACTCTGGGTCATACAAAAGTCAGGTATGAGCGATAAGCAGCAAAATAGAACAATAACAGGTATACTAAACCATGCCTGAACCTGGACCTGAAACCAAAGAGTTAGCACTACATACTGTACAATACTCTAAGGTGCCACTAACATATGGTGTAAAGAATAAGGGGGTGGGGTGTGCATGTCACAGTGATGTCAAACAATCAAGCATAGCAGCCATCCTCACAACTCTCACTCACTGCGTAAAGCATATGATATCCAATACTTTGATCACCCACATCCTTGCTATGATCACTCTGCCCCATGGAGTCATGGCGACTCCACTGCACTGATCCATAGCTACTAGTCCTTACTATGTCCACTCTGCCCCATGAAGACATAATAACTCCACTGCACTGGCTCATAGCCATGCTACGATCACTATGCCCCATGGAGTAGTAACTACCCCACTGCACTGATACGTAGCCTAACATCCGTCTTGGTGGTGAATCAAAGCTATGGACATCGACAACTCCTTAGGACACGTCCCACAGCAAAGTCCAACTCATGAAGTTCACTCGTTGGTTCCCATCTGGATCCTGAGTAACGACATCCCATTTGGACTACCTTTGCATCTTGGGTTTTGGTCATTATCATATTCGTCCTTCAGTTCCATTCAGTGCATGCTCGAGGACCAGTCCGTGATCCTCCTTCAGTTCGCTACTTGTGACACCGTGCCTGGCTCGTGATGATGCTCTGCTCGTGACTCATGGTCGGTTCGTGACTCGTACTCGTGGTCCTCACCCTGCGTCGTGGCGATGCTCCGGCCGTGGTAACCCTAGGAGTTCGGGTCATGGCTCTTCCTCCATGTCGGCTCATGGATCGTGAGCCCCACTCGTGGATTCCTGGTCGTGATGGTAGGCTCGGGTCGTGGCAACATCCCTTGGCAGCTCGTGATGCTTGATCAGACCGTGGAAAAAAAAGGTGCTCTAGCTCGAAGCGGCACGTGGAGATGGGTGATCTGGTTCGTGACTCTTGGGTGCGCTGGCTCGTGAAGTACTGTAGTGGCTCGTGGAGATGATGTCACAATCCGGGGTCTGGTCGCATGTGTGCTCCATGAACGGGAATGTTCTGACCAATTCTACAACTTTTTAGCATGCAATTTACGCCATACGACGGCGTTTCGACCATTCTAACTTTTCTAAACAATCATGAATCATTTCAAACAGTCATAGCAACATGTATAATCAACCATAAACATTAAAACAACAATTTTAACATGCCAATATGGATCAAAACTACCCAAAACCCATGTTTTCCCCTTAATACCTTTAATCATGATTTGGCCATACGATTAGTAAAACATAACCAAATTAACCCAAATTTCTAACAAAGGCTTAAAATAATATTTTGAAATTTATAAATATTTTTCCAAAATTTAATCATGTTTAAATTCTCTAATTAACACTAATTACCCTTAATTAACCATAATTAGTGAGGAACTATGCAAATCACTCACCTTAGCCACAAACAAAGTACCAAATATGAAATTACCTTCTGTTTGTCGCTGTCCCCAAGGCTATACAGCAGTTCCGACCTTGATTTGGTGCTATTTTTCTTTGATTTGATGTTGCTAAGCTTAATCCTTGATTAAACGGTGATAAGAGATGATTCTAGATGTTGGAGGCCATTGTTAGGGTTCCTAGGAGGTAAATGGCAGCTAGAAAACTGAAATGAAATGAAAACCTAACTCATTTCAACCTCCCCATAACCCTAATCCCAAAATGGGTTATGGGCCCATTCACTAATCACCTCATTTGGCCCAGTTAAGCAGTTTTTCACCTTCTAAACCCTATTTCAGCCATATCTCCCAAAATGTAAGTCCGTTTTTCACATATAACCACTCTACGGAAAGTTAAACCATCATACGGATTTAATGGAAGTGGTTTCAGGTCAAAAATCCTTTCCAATAAAAAGTTATGGTTGAAACAAGATCATCTAGGGGCAAAACGGTCATTTAAAAATCGGCAAAAATCATGGACATGGGAAATGGCCCCATAGTCGTCTCCAAAAGTTACATGGCTATACAATTTCGTATGAGAAAGAAATAAATATTCTACGATCCTTCGATGCGTAGAATGCGGGTCGTTGCATTCTCCCCCCCTTAAGAAATTTCGTCCCCGAAATTCCTTAACCCAAAACATACAAAGGATCCCGCATGCCTACCAATCATTGACAAAACAATAAAGCATACAAAACAACACAACAAGCCTATCCTAGCATGCGGTTTACAAAAAAGGGAGTACTATACCGATATAAAAACCTTACCAGGCAAAGAGTTCTGGATACTTCCTCCTTATGTCCTCCTCTGTTTCCCAAGTACAGTCTTCCTCATCATCACCCCATTGAACTTTGACTAGTTTCACCGCCTTCCTTCGAAGCTGCTTCGTATCGTTCCCAACAATACGCATAGGTCTGCGGTTCCCAACCGCCTCGGGTTCAACCTCGATATCGTCCAACTGATCTAGTGAAATAGTCATATCGGGGTTGTGCACGAATTTCCTTAACTGGGAAACATGAAATACGTTATGAACTCCTGCCATCTTCTCTGGTAATTCAACTTTATATGCCAAATTCCCAATTTGCTCGAGAACTAGGAATGGTCCAACAAATATTGGTGCTAACTTGCCTCTCCTGCCAAATTGTATCATGCTCTTTAACGGAGAAATCTTGACAAACACCAAGTCGCAAATGGAGAACTTTAAATCTCTTCTCCTCTTATCTGCAGAACTCTTTTGCCTATCTTGGGCAGCCTTCATTCGTTGTCGGATAATTTTGATCTTATCTGAGGTTTCTCTTATCACATCTGGCCCAAGCACAAATTTCTCACCGGTTTCTAATCAACATGACGGTGAGTTGCACGGTCTTCCGTACAGAGCTTCAAATGGAGCCATACCAATACTGGATTGATAACTGTAATTATAAGCAAACTCTACTAGATGCAAATGGTCATCCCATGATCCACCAAAATCCAATATACAAGCTCTTAAGAGGTCTTCAAATATACGAGTCACCCTCTCTGTCTGACCGTCGATTTAAGGATGATACACGGTACTAAGATGTAATTCTGATCCTAACACCTCTTGTAAGCTCTTCCAAAATCCACTAGTGAACAGTGGATCTCGGTCACTCACAATGCCTTTGGGTATTCCATGAAATCTCACTACTCACTTCATATATATTTCCGCTAACTTAGTTGTTGTTCTATTTGACTCGATAGGTATAAACCTTGCACTCTTGGTCAATCGGTCCACAATCACCCAAAAGCTATCATGGCCCGACATAGTCCTTAGTAACCCATCAATGAAATCCATTGAGACTTGTTCCCATTTTCATTCTGGAACTTCTAATGGTTGCAACAAACCACTAGGTTTCTTTTGCTCATATTTAACTAACTGGAAATTCATGCATTTGGATATAAACTTCCCAACGTCTCTTTTCATCCCTTCCCAGTAGTAGGTCTGCTTTATGTCTCGATACATTTTGTTACCACCGGGATGTATAGTCAGTTTTGAGTGATGACATTCCCTAAGCACTTCATCTCTCAATCCATTCACGTTGGGTACAACCAGTCTTCCATTCTTTCTAAGCCATCCATCTCGATCTAGCCCATACTTGTTCATCTCTTCGTCGATTCCCATCTCTAACTTTGAGATGATTTCCAATAGGTTAGGATCGTCCCTCTGACTGGAACCAATCCGCTCAATCAAAGTGGGTCTGACTGTCAAACTTGCTAACATTTCTGGATCCAATTCACACTTTGGTCTGAAATCATACCCAGCGATATACTCCAGTTGCTTCCATTCTAGAAACATAGCCCCTAAACTGGCGTGTCTCCTACTAAAGGCATCAGCTACTGCATTGCCTTTTCCTGGTGTATATGCGATACCAAAATCATATGAAGCCAGGAATTCTAACCATCTTTGTTGTCGGAGATTTAGATCCTTCCGAGAGAAAAGATACTTTAATGACTTATGGTCAGTAAACAACTCGAATCTTTCTCCCAAGAGATAATGTCTCCACATCTTCAACGCAAACACGATCGCTGCCAATTCCAAATCGTGGGTAGGATATCTTTTCTCATGCGGTTTCAGTTGCCGACTTGCATAAGCTACAACCTTACCTCCTTGCATCAATACAACACCTAGTCCGGTACCACAGACATCCGTGTATACCGTCATCTCTTCATTCCCTCTAGGGATGACTAACACTGGTGCACATATCAACTTTTCCTTTAGACTCTTAAATGCATTCTCGCACTTTTCGTCCCAGACGAAAGCTTGATTCTTCTTGGTCAACTGAGTCAACGGTGCTGCTATCTTGGAGAAGTCTTGGATAAACTTACGGGAATATCCAGCTAATCCCAAGAAACTTCTTATGTCCGTTGCATTCTTGGGCATAGACCAATCTTGTACCGTAGCCACCTTCGCAGGGTCCACGGCAATACCATTCTCTGAAACAACATGGCCTAAGAATCTCACTTCCCTCCTCCAGAAGTGACACTTAGAAAACTTCGCTCTCAATTGGTGTTTTCTCAACACCTCCATCACTATCCTCAAATGTTCCTTGAGTTCTTCCTCTGTCCTTGAATAAACCAAGATATCGTCCATGAACACAAGAACAAACTTATTCAACTGATCTCTGAATACCCTATTCATAAGATCCACAAAATATGCTGGTGCATTAGTCAACCCGAATGGCATGAGCAACCACTCATAGAATCCAGACGGCGTCCAAAAGGCCGTTTTAGCTATACTCTCAGCTTCCACTCTAAGCTGATGAAAACCTGTCGCGAGATCCAATTGGGAGAACACTCTCGTGCCACTCAACTGATCAAAAAAATCATCTATCCGCGATAGAGGATACTTATTCTTCCTCGTCACCTTATTCAACTCGCGGTAGTCCACACACAAACGAAGGGAACCATCTGCCTTGGTAGCAAACACAACTGGTGCTCCCCACTCAGAAACACTTCTTCTGGTAAATCTCTTCTTCAAAAGATTGCTTACTTGCACCCCGAGCTCTCGCTGCTAACTTGGCGCCATACGACGAAGTGGAATCACTATAGGTCTGGCATCTTTCACTAAATCAATACGGAACTCAATCTCTCGGTGTGGTGGAAGTCCGGTCACTTCCTCGTAGACGTCCAGATACTGGCCAGCCACGGGCACATCTGACAACTCATCATGCGGGATGTCGAAGGAATTTAGAAAACTAGCCATTACCCCATCACTAGGTAGACCACAAAACACTACCATCCGCCCATCATCCTCTCTAACTGTCACCAAAAAGCCCTCACAGTCTACCACCACCCCATATCTTTGGAGCCAATCGACTCCCAAAATAATGCCAAACCCAGTAAAGCCCAAAACAAAGCAATCACAAACAAACATGCATCCATGACTCGATAAGACCACAATATGACAAATCATACAAAGTCTAGTCGAACCACCAATCGGGTTCGTCACTGCTAAAGGTCTATCGACTATCTCGGGTTTCAATCCCAGCCTATCTACTACGTCACTAGATACGAAGGAACGGGAAGCTCCGGTATCAAACAATACTCGAACAGGAACATCATAAACAGAAAGCATACCTTGAATAACAACATTCTTTCCTTTCTCCGCCGCGGTTGGGGCATTCGACAAAGAAGGAACAACATTGATAGCATATGCTTTCACAATCTGCTTTTCTTTAGGGGGTTGAGGACACTTGTCTGTGTGATGTCCCACTTGGCCACAGTTGAAGCACTTTCTATCCGCTGGCTTGGCCCGACATTCTTTGGCATAATGGCCCTTCTTACCACAGCTGAAGCACTCAACATCTTTCATATTAATTTTCTTCTGGCCATCCTTGGTCTGATTCTTCTTTCTCTTATTCTGAGAACCATTCTTTCCTCCACTGCTTTCTTGCGGCTTTGGCTCCTCTGCAGATGCAACCTCAGTTTTCGTCTTAGGGTAAAGACTCTCTGACCTTAATACTTTCCCCACAATCGATTCAAACGTCTCATCGATGTGGTTAATAAGCCTTTCCCCCAAGTGTCCATCCAAACCAGTTATGAACTTCTCATTCTTCTTCTCGGGAGTGTCGATAAGAGAAAATCTATACTTCGATAAAGTATCGAACTCTGCAATGTACTCCGAGACTGCCCTACCATTCTGCTTAAGCTCCAGAAATTTTCTAAACAACTCTGACTTCTGGGCAGCTGGGATGAACTTATCACTGAATCGGGCCTTAAACACATCCCATGTAACTTGATCCTCTGGAGTAGCCGCCTTAATAGCATTCCACCAATTCATCGCACGTCCGTGCAGCTGACGGGATGCTAGCTTCCTCTTCATCGCATCCTCGATACCCAAGTCTTCGAAGATACGCTCACAGCTATCCAACCAATCCTGAACTTCTTTAGCCGATTCCATCCCGTGGAATGGATTTCCACCAAGACTAGTGTAATCCTTGCAAAGCTTAGCGAAATCGACCCTAGGCGCCTGCACCGCTGCACCACCACCATTTGTAGCATTGGGAATTGCTCCTTGCACATTTCTAAACATCTCTCTCATGAAGTCAGTTAACATCGTCCTCATATCAGGAGCATTCCCATTATTAGCTCCTCTATCGGTACCCCTAGCATATCGGCTCATCATTCAATCTGTAAGGAGAAAACAATTAACCATCTCTTCAATGGTGCCAGTGCAATGCGACTTCATCGTTAAATATACTAATAGTATATATATATATATAAATATATATAGCTTTTGAAAACCAAATAATCACAAATACGTGCTCTCATATACGTATTATCTCTCCCTGGTGTCTTTCCCTAGGTTAACTACACAACCTTGAGCTCTGATACCAAAAGTGACAACCCGCCCCGCACCAGCCGATATTTCCAATGAAAGTGCGTTGTGCCGATGTCCAACCAGCATGGGACGGTCGTCAAAGAAAGGAAAGGTAAGGAATTTGAACTAACAAGGAACCTGTAGCATATCTCACAGCGCATGGAATAAAATATAATAATAACATACTTTGACATAAAACAGGCGAGACAGTGCATAAGCTGAAAACTAAACATCTCAGCAGCGGAAAATCCAAATACAGCTTATGTTCCCCTTTATCATTATTACAACTTTAAAACTGTCTCTAAAGCAAAAGAAAGGAAAGGTACACTACTAATGCCCAAAGTAGTGACTAGCAGCGACACAGGGCAAATATATAAAGGGTAGTACGTGTAAGCCTCATGCTCGTCTCCAGACAGCTACTCGTGCACAACCAGCTAACCTGTCTCTAGTCTGCCCATTTAAGAGACCCCAGAGTAATAAGAAGAGACATAAAACTCTGGGTCAGACAAAAGTCTGGTATGAGCGATAAGCCCCAAAACAGAACAATAACAGGTATACTAAACCATACCTGAACCTGGACCTGCAACCAAAGAGTTAGCACTACATACTGTACAATAATCTAAGGTGCCACTAACATATGGTGTAAAGAATAAGGGGGTGAGGTGTGCATGTCATAGTGATGTCAAACAATCAAGCATAGCAGCCATCCTCACAACTCCCACTCAGTGCGTAAAGCATACGATATCCACTACTTTGATCACCCAAATCCTTGCTATGATCACTCTGCCCCATGGAGTTATGGCGACTCCACTGCACTGATCCATAGCCACTAGTCCTTGCTATGTCCACTCTGCCCCATGAAGTCATAATAACTCCACTGCACTGGCTCATAGCCATGCTACGATCACTCTGCCCCATGGAGTAGTAACTACCCCACTGCACTGATATGTAGCTTAACATCCGTCTTGGTGGTGAATCAAAGCTATGGACATCGACAACTCCTTAGCACACGTCCTGCAGCAAAGTCCAACTCATGAAGTTCACTCGTTGGTTCCCATCTGGATCCTGAGTAACGACTTCCCATTTGGACTACCTTTGCATCTCGGGTTTTGGTCATTATCGCGTTCGTCCTTCAGTTCCATTCAGTACATGCTCGAAAACCAGTCTGTGATCCGCCTTCAGTTCGCTGCTCGTGACACCGTGCCTGGCTCATGATGATGCTCTGCTCGTGACTCATGGTCGGTTCGTGACTCCTACTCGTGGTCCACACCCTGCGCCGTGGCGATGCTCCGGTCATGGTTACCCTAGGAGTTCGGGTCGTGGCTCTTCCTCCATGTCGGCTCATGGCTCGTGAGCCCCACTCGTGGATTCCTGGTCGTGATGGTGGGCTCGGGTCGTGGCAACATCCCTTGGCAGCTCGTGATGCTACATCGGACCTTGGAAAGAAAAAAAGGTGCTCTAGCTCGAAGCGGCATGTGGAGATGGGTGATCTGGTTCGTGACACTTGGGTGCGCTGGCTTGTGAAGTACTGTAGCGGTTCGTCGAGATGATGTCACGATCCGGGATCGGGTCGCATAGGTTCTCCACGAACGGGAATGTTCTGACCACTTCTGCAACTTTCCAGCAAGCAATTTACGACATACGACACCGCTTTCGACCATTCTAACTTTTCTAAACAATCATGAATCATTTCAAACAGTCATAGCAACATGTATAATCAACCATAAACATTAAAACAACAATTTTAACATGCCAATATGGATCAAAACTACCCAAAACCCATGTTTTCCCCTTAATACCTTTAATCATGATTTGGCCATACGATTAGTAAAACATAACCAAATTAACCCAAATTTCTAACAGAGGCTTAAAATAATATTTCGAAATTTATAAATATTTTTCCAGAATTTAATCATGTTTAAATTCGCTAATTAACACTAATTACCCTTAATTAACCATAATTAGTGAGGAACTAAGCAAATCACTCACCTTAGCCACACACAAAATACCAAATCTGAAATTATCTTCTGTTTGGCGCTGTCCCCAAGGCTATACAGCAGTTCCGACCTTGATTTGGTGCTATTTCCCTTTGATTTGATGTTGCTAAGCTTAATCCTTGATTAAACGGTGATTAGAGATGATTCTAGATGTTGGAGGCCATTGTTAGGGTTCCTAGGAGGTAAATGGCGGCTAGAAAATTGAAATGAAATGAAAACCTAACTCATTTCAGCCTCCCCATAACCCTAATCCTGGAATGGGTTATAGGCCCATTCACTAATCACCTCATTTGGCCCGGTTAAGCAGTTTTTCACCTTCTAAACCCTAGTTCAGCCATATCTCCCAAACGGTAAGTCTGTTTTTCACATATGACCACTCTACGGAAAGGTAAACCATCATCTGAATCTAATGGAAGTGGTTTCAGGTCAAAACTCCTTTCCAATCAAAAGTTATGGTCGAAACAAGATCAGCTAGGGGCAGAACAGTCATTTAAAAATCGGCAAAAATCATGGATATGGGAAATGACCTCAATAGCCGTCTCCCAAAGTTACATGGCAATACGACTTCGTATGAGAAAGAAATAAATATTCTTCGATCCTTCGATGCGTAGAATGCGGGTCGTTACAGTTTAGTTAATCGTTAATGTAATTAATATTAAACTATCATATCTCGTGCAAACTGAAATAGAATCAGACGTAACAAGTTGCAATGCGATCATGACAACAAACTCTACATTGTGAAACTGACTGGGACATAAATGGAAGGTATTGGAATTTTTAATAAAATTAAACACATTGTTTAATTTGGTTAAAACAATCGTTGTTTAATGATTTCAAAACCGGTCGATGTAAGAACTCTCTCACTCAAATTATTTGTACAGTTTTTTATTTTATAATGAATATATATATATATATATATATATATATATATATATATATATATATATTGATTGCCTATGATTGCAATATTTGTTTGGTGATTGATGGATGTTTGCAGTTTTAATGTTATCATTATTAAACTGTGATTATAAGTGTTGATAAATAAAATGTTTATATTATAAATTATTTTGGGATGATAATTTCACCACACGTCTCCCAAATAATAGATAATTTCACATGGATTGTGAAGTAAACCCCACATGGGCATTGGAACGATAATTTTACACATCGCCCAAGTATACAAATTATAATATCTGTTTGATGGTTGAGAACCACACACAGGTCTGGGGATGATAATTAATTCACATCTCCCTTGTGTTTAATTTATATGTCAATCAATTGATTGACGGACCGTAGTAAGGTTATTTAATTATTTAATGCTTATACAATTGTATATGCACTCTGGATGTGAATTGAATGTTTAATAGTTGTTTATGACTATTTTTGAATACATGCGTTGTACGAAATCCATATAATTAAAATTATATGGTCATTGATTGAGTCATATTCTGATTCAGAATATTAAAAAATATTTTAACATAATATTCGGTGAAGAATCAAAATATGATTTTATGTCTGATTTTTTATGGACAAGAAAATATTGAAATATGAAGCCGAGTTAAGTATATATATGTCATTTTAACTCGAATGGTTTTTCTGTCGATTTTATTCATTTTATAATGAATATCGCAAAGATTTGATTTCAAAATCTGATGTGTTGAAAATATTATTATTTTGATATAATAATATGAATGTTCATTTTTAATTTAAAAATTGAAATAGAAGTTGAAATCGTTTTGAAACGAATTTATAAATGTTTTAGAAAATACGTTTTGAATAGAAATGGACGAAATATACTATATATAATATAATGGCTTAGAATGAAGAAATTTGAATTTGAAGAAAAACTGATTGAAATAAAATTCCAAATGGTAGTTGTGAATAATTTATAATAGTTATAAATTATTTTGAAAACATTTTTGATTTTATTTTAATTATATAACTCGAATTCAGGATGGAATATAATGCGCAGCGGTAGTTCGCGAATGGCAACCCGTAACTTCAAATTGACTTAACTGGAGATCCGACCGTCGGATTCTCCTAAAAAAGGAACCGTTGGATCCTTGTCAAAAAGATCTTTCAAAGGAACATAAGAGATTTAAAATGCAATGGTTAAATTTTAAAATATATCCAAATCAAGTTTGGAAAAAGTCGCTATAGATGTAGTTCGGTGGTCGATATTGGAAATCGACTGTAAGGGCTCAATAAATAATTAATAAATATGAATAAATTATTTAAAATCATAATAAATGATTTGAAATGATTTTGGATGAGATATTCTACATTTGTAAAGATAAAAGATATTTTTTCTGAATAAGTTGTTTATCAACTTGAGTAAAGAACTGAAGGAATTATATGGTTCTAATATAACCACAATTTTCCAACGTATATATATTGGAAAGGATTTGAATGGAAATAATCTTTGGAATATTTTGATATTGGATTCTGTGATTATACGGATATCGCTGAGGAATTTGAAAGATATCAATATCGTTATACGATATCTGTTAGTTTCAGAATTTGATGTTGAATATATGCCGATATGATTTCTATTTAGAGCCTTATATTTAATATCAAATTGGATTTTGGGTTTGTCGTGAATGATGTCTTCAATAACACTGTTCATAAACCCAATAGAGAATAGAATTAATCTTTTAATTAAAATTTAATTGAATTTTCCCAAAGTAAAGTTTTCCAATTTAATACATTAAATATGACTTGAATTGAATTCAATTAATTAATAATCGAGATAAGCTTCTTTAAAGGAAGTCCTTTATTATTTTTGGTATTTAAAAGGCTTCGTCGCTATTTCATTATTATTATTAGTCTGATACGAAAATTTATATCGATTATGATTGATGTGATTTCTGTGAAGATTCCATTTCGATGGAAGATGATTTCGGGTTTATCGTGAACTGTGTTTTAAATGACATTAGTTCTTTAACCCGGTTAAAGACAGGGTTAATTTCCTAAAATTGAATAATCATTAAGTAATGATTTTTGAGATTAAAACTAAATTGGAGTTTTAATGAATCTTTAATTGGATTGAAATGTGAATGTGGTAATTAAATATACCAAATTTGAAAAGTATTCGAGAATGAGGTACCATCGGTTTTACTCCATGAGATAGTTAAATCTTTAATTAGATTTATAACGTTAAATGGTAATTAAATTTACCAGTAACACAATCGGTGTTCGATATGGAGTACTACTAGTTTTCCTCCATGGGATGAATAGGTTGGGATTGGGATAATAAAATGAATGATTACTTCTATAAGGCTCGTTAATCCCAACTAGTTGTATAAAACTTAATTTGGTTTAAAATTGTGAAAAAATATTATAAAATCTTTTGTAATGGTTTCAAAGAAAGATTTAAATAAGAGGTTTAAATGAATTAAATATTTGATAAGATTTAAGGGAATGATTCCCAATGTAATGAATATATGAATAAAAGAATATTCTAGATTGGAACGAGGCATATGATGTGTTTTTATAGCACATGATTATAAAATATGCATGTTATTCTCAAAGATCGGGTTTAACCCATTCTGAATAACTGATATGACGATTAAAGTCGAAGATTTGAAGACGGTGGTTGAAGACCAGAGATCTTCACATCGTAAGGATGATTGCTGATGTCTTGATTGGGCTGTACACCGAAGACGAGGTAATAAGTGGTGATCATCCAGACATACTTAGATATCGACCAGATATATGAGTTCCTCTCTCCTGTATTGGACATATGGGACAAGGAATAAGTTGCCTACGGTTTCGTTCAGACCCAGAACAGACTTGCAAATGGATTGTATATCTGACATTGTATTTCCCACCGTATTTGTTGATCTCTGCTAAATATATATCTATTTGCTGGTGGAGAATTTATTCTCTTGCTTAACACCTTCTCTAAGATGTATGAGCTTAGAGGTTATGTATTGGTGGAAATCAACGTTATGGTACGAATTGAAAATGTGGCATTCTAAGATGCAATGATCAAGGCTTTTGTTGAAAACCAGAGTCTTGTGGTTGATGATCAAAGCACAGTTTTGATATAGCACAATTTTGTGTAGCGTTAATTCGCGAGCTTCACACCTCGGTATGAACTAAAAACAGGATGAGAACCGTAGGGAAATGGGCATACATTGTTTTCTAGGTAGGAGTGATGTCATGGTATGGAGTTCATACATTTTACTTATGTGGACGTCGGATGATGGAAAGCGAGGTACCTCGGATTTGATTTGGGTCGCCAATGGCTCTTGATGGTCGACACAGTGACCAAGATGGTCGACGTACTGACCAGATTTTAGGTCCCATAGGACCGGCGAACGTATAGTTTATGCTATAACTAATCAGTGACGGTTGACTGACCTTGCCGCTAACCAAGGGACGATGCATTCTATTCCAAAGGCATGGGCTAGAATGTCTCAAATTCGGTGGAGGAAGATACCTTGCCTTGGTTCATAGATGGAATCCAATTTCAAATACGCGACTTTCGATTTTAGTTGTAAACCCATATGGCGACATAGTAAGATGGGGTACTATGCCATCTATGATTAATACATTTATAATCGAAATTGTTTTCTTCACAATGCACCAATAATAATAAAAGATAAATTTCGTGTATCAAGCATGTTTGGCCATTGTAAGGTAAAAATCTATCCTCTGGTTTGTTTTGCATTGTGTAATTGTGACAACCCGGATTTTTACAAAATGCTAAGACAAGAATCAAGGCAGAATTTAATATAAAAATCTGAATCAGGAGAAACGGGCTATGCCATTACGTTCGTTTCGGAAAAATACGCGAAATAGAGTCCGAGTTTTCGGAAATCGGAGTCCGTATGACCGAGTTATGGGCCGTCGAAGTTTTCAGAAAAATTCAAGTTCAAAAACAGTTCAAAATTCAAATCTGGAGCCAAACAGACTGGGCGGGAAAAATTCCCGCCCAAGCCCCAGGTCGACTGGGGTGTCGACTGGGGAGTCGACACGCCCAGGGGGCAGGTCGACTTCCCAGTCGACACGGGTGTCGACCTGGGTGGTCTGGCCACTTTGGCCTGGGTGCACCTGCTGCTGTCTTGGCTCGGTTTTATAGGCCTGTGACGGATTTTGAGGGCTTAGATCTATCCTAGGGTTTATCCTACGGCCTAAACTACTCCTAATCTCTATAAAAAGACCCCTAGACCTAGCTTAAACCCTCACAAATCACTCTTGCAACGAAGTGCTGCCCAAATCTCCATTGATCATGGCCTCCATCTCCAACTCCAAGAGACTATGCACTCAAACAAGATCTGAATCAAAGGTGCTTGCTTGCTACATCAAACCAAGGGAGTGGATCAACATTGCTAGGCCAATTTCATGACGATTCTTCAATAAAGGAGCCACCTTTCTTCGTCAAGACGATTCATGCTCATAACCCCTTAGCCACACTATGTAAGTTCTAGCTACTTGTAGATTTAAACGATAAATCTAATGTGACATGGAATAAAATGCGATGAACATGAGTATGTTAATCTACATGAAACCTAGTTTGCCCCTTTTTGCTTGAACCTATGACTTTGAGTTATGCTTAGTGACAAAATCATGCCACTTATGTTATGTTTAACTTAGTCCATCATGAAAGATTGAACCTTTACTTGCGGAATGTTGGCATGAATACTTGAAACCACTTTGACTTGTGAAATATGTACATGAATATGACTTGGGGCTTATGCATGTAAATGAACCCAAACCCCCTTATGATATCATGCATGTTTGTGGCTAATCCCGTTGTGACATAATGCATGTTTGAGGCCAAAAGCCCCTTATGATGCTATGCATATTTTGAGGCCAAATCCCTTATGATACTATGCATGTTTGTGGCCAATCCCTTTTTGATATCGTGCATGTTTTGAGGCCAATATGTAGCATAGTATCCTTACTATGTTGACTCGCTTTTACTTGGTTTGGAAACACGATTTGGGGTAGGTTAGACGAGCGTGATTATGACATGATAATTTGACATGGGATTTCATGAAAATATGACACTCATGATACAGCTAAATGTGGACATGACATGTGGGGTAAACATGGGACTTGAAACTAGACACGTATGGGTTGTAAGTGTAATATGACACTAGACCAAACATGAAAATGGCCAACTCGAGGTTGGGTTGAGTTTGCAGCATAAATCTACCCGGACACGCCCGGCTTAACTAGTGGCTACAAACAATATAACCCAATGTGAGTAGTTGGTCATATAGCACTTAAAACCCGAGGTTAGACTAGGTTGTGGTGTAAAGCTACCCGGACCCGCCCGGCTTAACTAGTAACCACAACAAAGTCTAATGTGAGAGGTTGGGGTGCATTAATCTAATTAATGCCACATGAAAAGGTTAAGTAATTTTGACTAATGACACTTAACCGATATGACACGAATGGATAGGTTAAGTTAAACCGGACTTTATTTCTTAATGACACTTAACCATATAAGACAATTAGGGGATGGGGTTAAGTAATTTACACTTAACTAATCCGACTTGGTAATTAGATGGGGTTAAGTAACTTAGACTTAACTAATCTAAACACGGTAATCAGATGGGGTTAAGTAACCTACACTTAACTAATCTAAACACGGTAATTCGATGGGGTTAAGTTAAACACTTAACCAATCTAAACTTGGTAATTCAATGAGGTTAAGTAACCAATACTTAACCAATTTAACATGATAATTTAATGGGGTTAAGTAACTTATACTTAACCAATTATACATGATGATTTGATGAGGTTAAGTAACCTGTACTTAACCAATCTAATATGCGGACCTGATAGGGTTAAGTCACAAGACCTTTTAAATATACTTAACCATTGTAATACGATTAGTGGATGGGGTTAAGCTAACCCATACTTAACCAATCCGACTCGATAATCTGATGGGATTAAGATAATCTATGCTTAATAAATCTAACACGATAATCTGATAGGGTTAAGACAAACAAATACTTAACCAATTTGACTTGATAGGGTTAAGTCATGAGCTTCTTGGTATACTTAACCAACTTGTAGGGCTAAGCCTTGAACTTAAATACTTAGCCAATCTTGACATGATTCGTAGGTGGGTTAAGTCATGAACTTGAATGACAACACTTAACCCATTAGACAAAACCCTAGCTCAGGGGACTAGGTTGAAAATCGTAGTTAACAAGGATAGCGGGAAGAGAAGCTAAGTGGTAAACCTTAGTTTGGGATAACTAAGTGATAATTCTTAGCCAAGGGAATTAGACCAGTTCACGAACGGATAAGTAACCTGATACGGTAAGTCATCGCTTAAACAAATACACGAGGCGGAGCAATATCTGATCTAGATAAAGGCTCCAACGAACTGGGTAACGAAGCAGAAGCTTCGGGGGACGTGAGGATACTCTTGGTATCCCTCTGTGAGGTTGCAGATGATCCGCTTGGGATCACAAGAGGTTAAGGTCTGCGGTAGAAGAACCAAGAGTATGCCTTGGTTGCTATGCGAGCGACCTAAAGACTGGGATGGATTAGCGTGGAGTCGACGATACTTGTTTTTGCCATGGATAGCACGTCGTCGACTACCTACCATCTTTAGTCAATCGTGTACGAACGGAAAGGCAGAGAACTCCCAACAGACCATGTTCTTGCTATCGAGTCATGGGTGAGGTTGGCCAATAGGAAAGTGGGGGCATAGTGGGGTCGGGATGTAGTTCTCATACATGATTTTTCTTGGGTTGCCTTTCAGTAGTTGAGGGAGGGGTCACGTGGGACCATAGCCATGGATACAAAAACAGACCTTGATATCTGCATCAGCAGACGACTTAAAGCTCCCGACCGAGTTCCGTATTTCTCGATTTGCCCTGGCACGGAACTCGGATGGCACATTGAGATACATGTGCGTCTAGACATGGAAACGATTCACGATTTATACGTGGGACAAAGGGCGTGGTTGACGGGTGGCATAATCCCTAGTGGTCCTAGGTGGCTTGAACCCAAACCGAGACACGGAAACGTTCATTAGGTAGCATAATCCCTAGTGGTCCTAGGTGGCATAAATCCTAAGTGAACACGAGATAGTTCATGGTAAGAAAACATAACCATATTAGAGGTAGCAGTCCAAAACAACTTCAAGGATAAAATGGTACTACGTTCAGGTGGTATAGATTTACATGGGAAAGCCGTACAGCCTACGGCAAAGGACTGAACTTATACATGGAAAGAAAAATACGAGTTGGGAAAACCTATATATGCTATATATTAGATTGGCATGGACCATTACATGACATTGGGCAAGGGACATTCATAGTTAACACATGACGCGGGTTGGGATACTAGTACGAGAGGTGTAGAGCAAATATACATGATAAATACCTTGGGATGTTATACATGATAGATACTGTGGGATGTTATACATGATAGATACCTTGGGAGAGTATACTTGATAGAAACCTGATGATGTGATACCTTGATTTATCTTGACACCGTAGTTTATTATGGTACCTTAGTTTATCTTGCTACAGTAGCTCATCCGGTTATCTTGGTTTGGCTTATCTATCTTGTCATCATCCTTATGTTTACTTTCAGTTTATGCATGTCATGTTACCTTTACCTGTTTTTATACTGGAAGTAGATAGGACTTACCAGTCTTTATGACTGACCCCGTTTTGTTTCGCCTCTTTGTCTTCCGTCCCCCTCCCCCCAGGTTTTCAGGGAGGAAACACTGTTGTTTAGTTCGGACCTCTTCTGCTTGAAGGTCATCATATATGGCTTGGACTTCTTTCGGCTATGGCTGCTTTACCGGTTTGTTTTGGGGGAATAATTTATGAAAAAGTTTTATGCTTCTTTACTAGTGCAAGACAGGTTTTGATGTATTCTGATGTAAAAGGCTTTAGACCTTATTTTATAAGGTAATGAAATTTGTTGTACTTCCGCTGTTTTATATATGTTCTGTCTTGTAATATTTCTGTGCATGTTTACCTCGATAATGCTTCACCAAACCTAGTGCATTCCCTTTGTGAGTGACCCTAGCGGAGGTGGGGTGTTACATTTGGTATCAGAGCAGACGGTTACCAGACTGGGCAAAAGTTTTTAAAAAACCTTCTGAAAACTATTTGAAAAACCGTTTACAAAGAAGCATTTTTCAAGAATAGTTTTTAAAGGCTATTCCCCAAAAGCCATTAGCATTATTCTTTGTTTCCTTTACTGAACCTCTTTTCCTTTCTTTCCTCCATCTGTAGTCACAGTAGTTTTAACTGCGACTAATCCTTGTCTAGCTACGTAAGTGTTTTCCCATGCGATGGAGGAAGTTCTCGAGAGACCTGTTACCGAAGTTATAAGAAGGGATAATAAGAGCAAGGATAAAGGACACGAGCTTAAGAATAAGCAACTTGTTGGTATGGCTTGATCCACAAAGGAAGATAAGGACAAGATCAGCGAGAGGGAAATTGTATGCTCTCATTTCTAGCGTACCTAAGAGGAATGGTACCGTTTCTGTTAAAGGCTTAGCCTTTCTTTTCTATCGTCTCGTCTAGACTTTGTTTTGATCATCGCATCATTTAAGTCTGCCTCGATAGTTAAGTCTCTGCACCTTAGTACTAGCATGGTAGAAGATCCCACTTTAGTCCCAAAATCTGGTTGGAGAGTCGGTCCATTTATTCATGACTTGTTTGGATTTGAGAACGTCTATGCCAAGTGTTGAGATTAGAAGCAATGCTTCTATTGTTGAGCTATGGATGGATTCTAGAGATGAAGTGGTTATCCAGTAAGGGATGCCATTCTCGGTTTTGAAAGGAGGGAAGTTAAACTTTTAACTTGCCTTGGTAATACCCTCGAAGTCTCGTATAACCTTTTGGGTTTTGTCATGGTTAGTTACCTAGAATCTCTTGATGCATTTATCGGAAATCTCTGATCCGATCGAGTAACGTTCGCCAATAAGGCGGATGGTTCATTCCGCTTAAGCATGGGGTATAGGAATCACCCTAGTAAGTGCACGTGGTAACATGGATTGGCATCGGTAAACGAGATCCAGAATTCACTAGTGAATTTTGGAGAGCTTGCACGAGTACGCAGATATGTTTGGGTCGAGCATACTAGGGAAAGAATAAGTGGAAGTGAAACGAGAAGCGACAGTGAAATGAGTTCCGACTCATACCTCGGAAATAGGAATCAAGGAGCTGCGAAATCATGAAGTCGAAGGCGGTCAAGGCACAATGGAATTAAGCTCATGGAAATGCGGCTTAGACGCGTGCATCATGTCTCTTTTTAAGAGTATACCTTTGATCCTTGGTTCACCTGTAGAGCTTGCTTGCACGCTAACGCTTGGTGGATACCCTCTCGGTCCTGTTTCTGTTACAAACCCCGTAAGGAGTTTGTCTTGTTTATCTCCTCGATCTTATCTTGGGAACCTTAGATAGAACTCTATGGATGTAAACATGTATTTGAAACATGTTATGATTGATATGGTTGCAAATGGTTGCAAGTGGTTGCTCGTGGATGCGCGAATACACATTAGATACTAGGTTGACGCGGTCACGTTTCATGTTGCATATGCACGAGTATTTATACTTGTTTGAAAGTTAATGTGTTGTCATGCGGATGTTGCATGTGGATGAATGGTTGTGCACACATATAATGTTTATATGACTAGGACTATTTGCATACATGTTGGATTCATGGCACTAAACATATTTTGCATTAGAAAGATCATTCAGGCCTGATCATTAGCATTAGCTAAGGAACATATACACACACTTTCTGCATGTGTTCATAAAGCATTAGGAGTCCTTTTAAGGACCATGGTTGCCTATGGATGATGTTTTGAGTAGATGGATGATGGATGGTAGGATACGTTCTTCCTAACTTGGAGATTTCGGGGACGAAATCCTTTAAGTTAGGGAGAATGTGACAACCCGGATTTTTACAACATGCTAAGACAAGAATCAAGGCAGAATTTAATTATAAAAATCTGAATCAGGAGAAACGGGCTGTGCCATTGCGTTCATCTCGGAAAAATACGCGAAATAGAGTCCGAGTTTTCGGAAATCGGAGTCCGTATGATCGAGTTATGGGTCGTCGAAGTTTTCTGAAAAATTCAAGTTCAAAAACAATTCAAAATTCAAATCTGGAGCCAAACAGACTGGGTGGGAAAAATTCCCGCCCAAGCCCCAGGTCGACTAGGGTGTCGACTGGGGAGTCGACACGCCCAGGGGGCAGGTCGACTGCCCAGTCGACACGGGTGTCGACTTGGGTGGTCCGGCCACTTTGGCCTGGGTGCACCTGCTGCTGTCTTGGCTCGGTTTTATGGGCCTGTGACGGATTCTGAGGGCTCAGATCTATCCTAGGGTTTATCCTACGGCCTAAACTACTCCTAATCTCTATAACAGGACCCCTAGACCTAGCTTAAACCCTCACAAATCACTCTTGCAACGAAGTGCTGCCCAAATCTCCATTGATCATGGCCTCCATCTCCAACTCCAAGAGACTATGCACTCAAACAAGATCCGAATCAAAGGTGCTAGCTTGCTACATCAAACCAAGGGAGTGGATCAACATTGCTAGGCCAATTTCATTACGATTCTTCAATAAAGGAGCCACCTTTCTTCGTCAAGACGATTCATGCTCATAACCCCTTAGCCACGCTATGTAAGTTCTAGCTACTTGTAGATTTAAACGATAAATCTAATGTGACATGGAATAAAATGCGATGAACATGAGTATGTTAATCTACATGAAACCTAGTTTGCCCCTTTTGCTTGAACCTATGACTTTGGGCTATGCTTAGTGACTAAATCATGCCACTTATGTTATGTTTAACTTAGTCCATCATGAAAGATTTAACCTTTACTTGCGGAATGTTGGCATGAATACTTGAAACCACTTTGACTTGTGAAATATGTACATGAATATGACTTGGTGCTTATGCATGTAAATGAACCCAAACCCCCTTATGATATCATGCATGTTTGTGGCTAATCCCGTTGTGACATTATGCATGTTTGAGGCCAAAAGCCCCTTATGATGCTATGCATATTTTGAGGCCAAATCCCTTATGATACTATGCATGTTTGTGGCCAATCCCTTTTTGATATCGTGCATGTTTTGAGGCCAATATGTAGCATAGTATCCTTACTATGTTGACTCGCTTCTACTTGGTTTGGAAACACGATTTGGGGTAGGTTAGACGAGAGTGATTATGACATGATAATTTGACATGGGATTCCATGAAAATATGACACTCATGATACAGCTAAATGTGGACATGACATGTGGGGGTGAACATGGGACTTGAAACTAGACACGTATGGGTTGTAAGTGTAATATGACACTAGACCAAACATGAAAATGGCCAACTCGAGGTTGGGTTGAGTTTGTAGCATAAATCTACCCGGACCCGCCCGGCTTAACTAGTGGCTACAAACAATATGACCCAATGTGAGTAGTTGGTCATATAGCACTTAAAACCCGAGGTTAGACTAGGTTGTGGTGTAAAGCTACCCGGACCCGCCCGACTTAACTAGTAACCACAACAAAGTCTAATGTGAGAGGTTGGGGTGCATTAATCTAATTAATGCCACATGAAAAGGTTAAGTAATTTTGACTAATGACACTTAACCGATATGACACGAATGGGTAGGTTAAGTTAAACCGGACTTGATTTCTTAATGACACTTAACCATATAAGACAATTAGGGGATGGGGTTAAGTAATTTACACTTAACTAATCCGACTTGGTAATTAGATGGGGTTAAGTAACTTAGACTTAACTAATCTAAACACGGTAATCAGATGGGGTTAAGTAACCTACACTTAACTAATCTAAACACGGTAATTCGATGGGGTTAAGTTAAACACTTAACCAATCTAAACTTGGTAATTCAATGAGGTTAAGTAACCAATACTTAACCAACTTAACATGATAATTTAATGGGGTTAAGTAACTTATACTTAACCAATTATACATGATGATTTGATGAGGTTAAGTAACCTATACTTAACCAATCTAATATGCGGACCTGGTAGGGTTAAGTCACAAGACCTTTTAAATATACTTAACCATTGTAATACGATTAGTGGAGGGGGTTAAGCTAACCCATACTTAACCAATCCGACTCGATAATCTGATGGGATTAAGATAATCTATGCTTAATCAATTTAACACGATAATCTGATAGGGTTAAGACAAACAAATACTTAACCAATTTGACTTGATAGGGTTAAGTCATGAGCTTCTTGGTATACTTAACCAACTTGTAGGGCTAAGCCTTGAACTTAAATACTTAGCCAATCTTGACATGATTCGTAGGTGGGTTAAGTCATGAACTTTAATGACAACACTTAACCCATTAGACAAAACCCTAGCTCAGGGGACTAGGTTGAAAATCGTAGTTAACAAGGATAGCGGGAAGAGAAGCTAAGTGATAAACCTTTGTTTGGGATAAGTAAGTGATAATTCTTAGCCAAGGGAATTAGACCAGTTCACGAACGGATAAGTAACCTGATACGGTAAGTCATCGCTTAAACAAATACACGAGGCGGAGCAATATCTGATCTAGATAAAGGCTCCAACGAACTGGGTAACGAAGCGGAAGCTTCGGGGGACGTGAGGATACTCTTGGTATCCCTCTATGAGGTTGCAGATGATCCGCCTGGGCTCACAAGAGGTTAAGGTCTGCGGTAGAAGAACCAAGAGTATGCCTTGGTTGCTATGCGAGCGACCTAAAGACTGGGATGGATTAGCGTGGAGTCGACGATACTTGTTTTTGCCCTGGATAGCACGTCGTCGGCTACCTACCATCTTTAGTCAATCATGTACGAACGGAAAGGCAGAGAACTCCCAACAGACCATGTTCTTGCTATCGAGTCATGGGTGAGGTTGGCCAATAGGAAAGAGGGGCATAGTGGGGTCGGGATGTAGTTCTCATACATGATTTTTCTTGGGTTGCCTTTCAGTAGTTGAGGGAGGGGTCACGTGGGACCATAGCCACGGATACAAAAACAGACCTTGATATCTGCATCACCAGACGACTTAAAGCTCCCGACCGAGTTCCGTATTTCTCGATTTTCCCTGGCACGGAACTCGGATGGCACATTGAGATACATGTGCGTCTAGACATGGAAACGATTCATGATTTATACGTGGGACAAAGGGCGTGGTTGATGGGTGGCATAATCCCTAGTGGTCCTAGGTGGCTTGAACCCAAACCGAGACACGGAAACGTTCATTAGGTAGCATAATCCCTAGTGGTCCTAGGTGGCATAAATCCTAAGTGAACACGCGATAGTTCATGGTAAGAAAACATAACCAGATCAGAGGTAGCAGTCCAAAACAACTTCAAGGATAAAATGGTACTACGTTCAGGTGGTATAGATTTACATGGGAAAGCCGTACAGCCTACGGCAAAGGAATGAACTTATACATGGAAAGAAACATACGAGTTGGGAAAACCTATATATGCTATACATTAGGTTGACATGGACCATTACATGACATTGGGCAAGGGACATTCATAGTTAACACATGACGCGGGTTGGGATACTAGTACGAGAGGTGCAGAGCAAATATACATGATAAATACCTTGGGATGTTATACATGATAGATACTGTGGGATGTTATACATGATAGATACCTTGGGAGAGTATACTTGATAGAAACCTGACGATGTGATACCTTGATTTATCTTGACACCGTAGTTTATTATGGTACCTTAGTTTATCTTGCTACAGTAGCTCATCCGGTTATCTTGGTTTGGCTTATCTATCTTGTCATCATCCTTATGTTTACTTTCAGTTTATGCATGTCATGTTACCTTTACCTGTTTTTATACTGGAAGTAGATAGGACTTACCAGTCTTTATGATTGACCCCGTTTTGTTTCGCCTCTTTGTATTCCGTTCCCCCCCAGGTTTTCAGGGAAGAAACACTGTTGTTTAGTTTGGACCTCTTCTGCTTGAAGGTCATCATATATGGCTTGGACTTCTTTCGGCTATGGCTGCTTTACCGGTTTGTTTTGGGGGAATAATTTATGAAAAGGTTTTATGCTTTTTTACTAGTGCAAGACAGGTTTTGATGTATTCTGATGTAAAAGGCTTTAGACCTTATTTTATAAGGTAATGAAATTTGTTATACTTCCGCTGTTTTATATATGTTCTGTCTTGTAATATTTCTGTGCATGTTTACCTCGATAATGCTTCACCAAACCTAGTGCATTCCCTTTGTGAGTGACCCTAGCGGAGGTGGGGTGTTACAGTAAGATGGGGTACTATGCCATCTATGATTGATACATTTATATTCGAAATTGTTTTCTTTACAATGCACCAATAATAATAAAAGATAAATTTCATGTATCAAGCATGTTTGGCCATTATTAGGTAAAAATCTATCCTCTGGTTTGTTTTGCATTGTGTAATGGGACCTGAATCTTATAATGGCTTCATTTTTCATTTTTAGCATTGCATTGTTTATTTTATGGTATTCTTGGGAGAAAACCTGTTCCGTGTTATACGGCGTGGTCCCTTGATTTACCCAACATTAAAATAAAGTTAATAATTGTTTTAGTTCTCACACCAGTCCGATGACTAACTTGGATTTTATTGTTTTTCCCACATAAACTCTGGGTGTCCATATTTTCCACATGGGCAGCTTGTAGTTTTGGTTTGTAGATATTTCTTTTTACAAGATCCTAGATTACAGCTGGAGCTATATTCGGAATGCTTTGTATCCGTGTATTTCTTTCGGTTGTGGTAGTTGATGTTTTCCGTTGCATATTATGTTTATGTATTTAAATGTAATTTATTAATCTCTGCTATTTTTCTGCTTTATATATTTATTTGTACTATGGTACCTTGTACTCTGATGTAAATTGTTGTAATAGCAATGAAATATTCTCATGTTCTATGTTCTGATGCGTCGTGTTCTCAAAGCAATCCGCCTTCGTGTTCGGTTTAAGCCGACCAGGAAGTGCGGATCGTCACAAGTTTTTTTCTTCCTCCTAAAACTTGTTGGCCCCTTGGAGTTTCTTTGACCGTGAACTCAAGACTTTTTCTTTAGAAAATTTAATGTTGTTTTAATTGTGACATCAAACACTAAGTAACTGATTGGTAAGTTACATCCTTTGTTTATCATTCTTAAACTTCGTGCCAAGATGTGATATCTTAATGGTTGGAATCATACAAATACCAATTCTCTCATTATTGTGTCGTGTTCAATTACAAAAAAAACTTGGTAAGTAAAGAAATATCTCCATTCAACACTTTTCGTAAGTTACTTCAGAAGCTTATATATCATTGTTATACGTTCATTATCAATTGAATTTCCAACATCTAAGTTTGATATATTTGTGGAACACACGGAATAATGGATGGATTTATGGAACATGTTGAACATGCAATTTTGAGAGTCGAAAATTTAGTTACACTGCTGAAAATACGACATCTATAAACTTGGAGGAAACCTACAAATTAGTTGTGCAAAAACTATAATGAAGGCTTTAAGTGCCACACCATTTTCTAGTCAAAATAAAGTCATACTTTTCTCTCCTCCTCCTTTAGTTACTTATTAAATCACTAGTGTGGGGCCCGTGCTACGCACACGGCAGTTGGCTGATGTATTTTTATGAACTTTATTTTGTGAAGTGTGGAATCACTTCCTTTTTTCTCTTGTTCTCAAAATTATGTTTCATGAATCTGTATAACGTAGAGTTAACCGTGTAAAGGTAATTTTAAGAATTGCTTTATCCAAATAAAGTCAAAGTCATAGGTATAATGGTGTTAATTTGTTTTCCAATATTTAACAATTAACCATGAATTATTTGTTCTACATACATAGGAAATCGGAAAATATTGTACTTTGTACATGGAGATGTAAAAATTGAAATTATGTAATTTATGAAGCATATGCAGCAAACTGGCAAGTACGTTATATCTCCGCAACAAATTTGAATAGTTTTCAATCTGAAGTGAATTTTTCTAACATAGTGGAAAAGGCACTTCGAACCACAGACTGAATGACTGATCCAAAACCGATAGGTACAAAATCAAATTTAATTGTGACTGGTAATGTGCATAATTGTAATGTAGGTAAACAATCTAATAAGAACATAATCAACATTATTTTCATTGGGTTAAGCTAAGATGAATCTTGTATTCAATATACTATCATCTTGCTTTCTTAACTTCAAGATCCTTGCTTAAAGAACTGCTACCATAATAGCAAAGTTGTTGGACATTAATCACTTGAAAATAAATATACAGTGCAATTAATATCATTACGAAAGTCCATATTAACTGTTATCGAACCAAAACCAAACAATATGAATAATGGAATATAGCATATAAACTCCGCCTGTGTAGTTTTCTATGCAGTCTGTCTCAAGGCAGGGTACAGGAAGAAGGTTGTGATAGGCTTGGCGAGCCAACATAAAAACTTAGCTTCTCTTATGGTTAGGGATTTATGGCTCAGTTGTTATTGTAGAATGGGTAAAAATTATACTCTGTTATCATGTCTCTACAGTCACGATATCAACATCCATGACACCCAATTGAAATTGTAGCTTGCCTTTCATATAGCACATGTTCCATAAGATATTTCACTCGACTTCCATAACAAAATGTACATATTTATCTCAACCATGGATGGTTTACCTACCAAATTTGCAACATGATTAATGGTCAACTTGAAGATGATGTTTTCATGACAGTATACACTTGAGCATTTAGGTACTTTCGCTTGCGCTCTGTCAAAAGGAAAAATAGATGGATCAATACCAATACAGCCCCATAGGTATTGCTTAATAACCTCGACAGCATTAGCAAATAAATTCATAAACAACTATGATTTTCTTGCAATCAACTGGGTGAGCTGCCATACATATAATGCTAATCGACTGAAATTGGTGTACCCTTGCTATGCTCTACTGCTCAGATCAAACTAACTAAATATGGTTATAACAAATGGAAATTTCACCAAATTAACAGTCATTTATGGAAGCTGAACAAATTACAGTAAAAGATGGCTTAAATACCAAACAATAAAGCAATATGCTCTAAAATTTGCTTTAATTTGTTTATCAAAAAGAAATAGAAAAGTTATACTAACTAATGAGGTTGTAAGAAAGCTATCAGTTTTTTTTATTTCAGTGCCATATATCAAATATGATATCGTTGTAGGAAAGTATAAACCCAGTTAAACGAATTATTTTCTCATAAAGAATACCTTAACTAACCAAAATGCCAAATAAAAAAACGAAAACTAACTATTCAATAAAGAATGGAACGTAAAGAACAGTAAACTTAAAGATAATGGATAGTTTGGCTAAATAATAAACAACACATAAGGAGTACATGAGTCATCAAAACTTCCTAGTTCATCCAAATGTAGACAACTACAAAAGTAATATGACATATTCTATATATTTTTTTAATGTAAACGAATCTGAGATTTACTATTCTGATCATGATCCAATTTTCTGTATTTTAAATTGATCAAATCCTTTGCTTATCTTCTAGTCAGAAGTTTACAATTTACTATTTATCAGGTAACCCATTAGTTCTTCCAATCTTATTGAACTATTATGTAAGCATGGATTACTATATAAAAAGGAATCCTTTATTATATAGGAGTAATAATAAGAGAGTTGTGTGCTGTTCTATTTATGTGCAATTTCAAACGGACATATTTCTTGTTACATGCATCAAAAATGAATAATTGGAAACGATGTTAAATGAGTAGTATAGCTGGTTAGCAAAATATTCCAAATAATGAAGTACTTGAATTATATTTATGTATGTATAAGTACATACACAAATGCATGTGTATACTATATCGACATACACACACACATGTATCAATATATGTACATCACTGATGCATGCATATGTATATATACATACAAAAACGTGTGAGCATGTAACTAAAATGATTGTGAATAAGTGTCATTATTGGATCCAATGAATTTTTAAATTTGTACAGCCCTAGCTCTCTTGTTGGGCATCAATAATGACATAAAATTTATAATTTATCCTCGCAGCCAACATTTCAGCAAAAAAGTTTGAAAAATTAGATTACAACTGAAGAAGGTGTGAATTAAATAGCAAAAGTAGTATTTCATTAAAAAAAATTATCCATATTGCATCATTCATAAGCCTCACTGAATACGTAATCACCTATGAATGCATTCCATTATGAAACAAAGAAAAGTAGGCATTTAATTTAAATTAGTACATTTTATTATTAAACATGTCATTATTTATATTTAATGGCCATTGCTTCTGAATCAATAAAAGGAAAGAGAAAAGACAATGAGTGAAATAATACATGTACTGATATATCGTTGCTTCTATCCTGTGGTTTTTATTTTTTAACTTCTATAGCGCTGCCTATTATGTATAGATCTTACTGTTAGCAACATGCATGCTTAATATGTGATGTAGGTTATTGATTTATTTTCATGTTCTGTTTTGCATACATCTCTTTTAATTAAGTTCTATTCTGGGAGCTAAAAAAGATACGAAACAATGCCTGTAGCATTCCATGAAATAAATTTTATTTATTAGTAAAAATATGTGTCATACATATGTTTATAGTAGTTGCATTGTAAAATACGTACTTTTTGTAGCAGTTGCAAATTTGGCCATACAATTATAGTTCCGCAAAGATATAGTATTGAACTTTATTATATGTATGCAAGTGCAATATTTGAACCATACTTAATGCATTGATAACACATTTGTGCTTATAGGCTGCTATTAAAAAAAATTGGAAGAATATACACTGTATAATAAAATTAATCCAATATTTCGATGCTAAATGGACGCGAAAGATAGACAGAAAAAAAAATATTGGACCAGTGAAAATTGAGAAAATTAAATTCAAAAGGGAAAATTATGCTAGAAAAGTATGCAAACAGTACAAGTTTTATGTAAATATTCACTGGTCAGGCTTATTGACCATACAGGAGGCTCTCTTTCCCTACCTTTGCTTTTAATCTATTTCCTCGCTGGTTCTTCACTTGTACATCCTATCTTATATTAAGAAAAAAGTTCAAATAAATGGCATGCTTTCCATCTTACTCTATATCTCCATTTATTCTAATATCAAGTCCTATCATTTAAAATATCAAAGCTAGAAAAGATAGCAGGATTGATAAAAGATTTCTTGACATATTTTAATATAAAATAGGTGAAACTATTACATGGTAAATGGATGGCATGAAATTTTGAGGCCTGTGGTAAATTTTGTGGTAAGTACA
The DNA here is from genome assembly GCA_030737875.1 of Allium sativum. Classification (NCBI taxonomy): domain Eukaryota; kingdom Viridiplantae; phylum Streptophyta; class Magnoliopsida; order Asparagales; family Amaryllidaceae; genus Allium; species Allium sativum. The sequence continues at coordinate 776,687,805 of CM060918.1, read as the reverse complement.
AATTTAGACCCAAAAGGTGAAGCAATCTAAGGGAAAATTATACACATGTTAATTAATAGGAATAGTGGTAGTAATAAATTGATTATTCTTTAAAGCCATGATGACAATAAGTAAATGAATGTTGGTGTATTAATTTACGTAGTAGATCATATATTATTTATTCATTGACTTAATAGTAGTGTTTTATAAATGAGGCCAATTTCAAACCGAATAAACTTTCCGTAAATGTTGTTTTCCCCCTCTGTCCCTGCCATTTTGAGAATATCCAAGCTAAATATATAAGACATGAAAGCACCTTTTTGGAAGTGCGGTTAAAGTGATCCATGAGTTTTCGTGATATCAAAGATGTATTTATATGGAACGTGTAGCAATAAAAGTAAATGATACAAAAGGATTCAATCTTGCCATAGAAATACATTGAAATTAATTGTTGCAAAAAAATTTACATACTGACTGGTAATTGTATTTCCACAATATTGAAATATGCATCACAACAGATTATATGGTTTAAACAACAATCATGTAAAGTTAAGATTTTTACCAAATCTGGTCAGAGATATGAGTTATAACGGATAAATACACTTTAATTATCACTTTATCCTCTGATAGTAATTTTTGAATATTATTTGTAAGGTAAATGTTATAAATATAGTGCTCATGTCTTTTATCATAAGTAGGTGAAATATGTATGTATGTGTGTGTGTGAGAGAGAGAGAATCAGCAAAGTGCTAATGTCTCATAGGTATATTTTGGAAAAACATCACTCGTAGTATATTTCGGCTGTAACATAAAGTGCATGAATAAAATATATTAAACCCTGATATGTGAATCTAATTAAGCTTATTTCTTTAGAAACATTGAATTAAACATATATACTGCATTTTGGAATATATATTCTTCCCTTCTAGGGTCATAATCTAAAATAGTATTATTAAGGCAAAGTTAACTGACTGGAAAATCAAAAGGTCAAAATTCTTATTTTACATATACTATGGCCAAAGATACACTTACGTTCGTAAGACCATCTTAGCAGTTATAACATGTTGGTAAAAGAAGTCGAAAAGGAAACATAAATGGTCATATTTAGTGAAAAATCAGCAAAACGCATATAAAGTTACATACACACATATAAAGTTGTAAATTTATACAACCTCCAGGTCATCAAAGAGCTTGTCCTAGTGATATTTTTGTTCAATTGAATTTCAATGATCTTTCAAGCAAATAATGTATTACTAAAAAGTAAAGTTATCTACATCAATCATGGGTTGATGTTATTTTACACCATTTAGAGTGCATATTACTCAAATTATCGATCTTAGTAACCAATGTATAGATGTTTCAAGTCAGGAATTATTCCTTTCTTCAAAATAAATATCTAATATTGCTTTACCAAAAGTGGTATTAAAATTTATGTATGAAGCAGAAAGGACGGGAAAAAAAATACTAACCAAGAAGAATAAGAAGTACATAAATTAAATATTAAAATCATGATTTTCCACCTATTTCATAAACTATTGAAAGTATATGATTGACAAATTCACATATTATTACATCCAAAAAATTACAATGGATAAAATCGAACGCAAAAGTTATAGCAAGGATAAAATGAGGACTGAAAGAAGTATAGAGATATTCAACTACTTAACAGAAGCTTGAGAAAATAATGATGTAAACAATGATGGTGGTTACCATGTCATATATTATTGAATATAAAATAAACACATAAGAATAAAAAAAATGAAATGAAGCTAAATCTTACCAAAATTGGAGCCAGCAAGTTGTTAACCACTATTGTCAAGGTAGCAAAGCGATCAGTATGAAATGTTAGAATCATGATTACGGTATGAAATTAAATAAAAACACATTAAACTATTATATGTTAAAATTCAAATAAAAAAGATTTATTATTAATTAATCATCAGCAATTGAGTGAGACCAAACTATGGAAAATGATTACAGTTATTAGAACACGGAAAAGAACATTAAAAATTGAGAAAACATTCTCGAATTAAATTAGCCATAACAAACAGCATCCGTAACCAATCTAATTTCAATTCCTGAAGATATAAAAGCATATAATAAAGATTAACAACAATCATTCGGTGTATTTCCTTTAAATCCAAAGTGGCATTTGCATTTACTTTCTTAAACCCTTTTCTTGTTAAAAAATTATATGAATTTTCATATTCTCCAAAAAATATATCATTTCATAATTTGTATATGATCGATTACCGATGGTGCTAATTTAAAATGATAATAATAATTCTACTATTTCAAAAGTCCTATGACAATTGACTTTTATTTGTATTGTTCATTTGATGTTTTGTACCACATACACCTTACATTAGCAAATATATGAAATAATCAGATTGAGTGAGGAACAATTACTCATGTAGACAATGAAATTAATTTTCTACTGAAATTGATACATGTCAATTTGGAATGAAGATGTATGTTAGAAAAATACTCACATAGCATAATATTTTCAGCAGTTCAGTAATTAAAACAAATACCTATATTGTGCAGCAATTTACCATTTGATATTGGCAGCAACTTAGCATAAGATATGGTAAGGAAGTTATTATTTGATTAGTAAAACATCTTAGATCTTGCAGCCGAAAATTGTCCACAAATAATGAACAAAACAGCGTAAACATTCAAAATTTAAGAATGAATTATTATCGACCGTAAAATCAGTAATTTCATGAGAAATTAGGTTAAATATACGTATAAGGTGATTGGGGCTTTAGAATAATGTGTAAAAATAACCGTGAACATGAAATTAAACAGGAAAGCATGTAACTTTTGAATCAAAACATAAAATACAGAAATGGTGATCAACAATAGGAGTACCTCGAATAGTTTGATAATTGTGACAGGAAAAGCAATAGATTTGTGGATGGAGTAAGAACTGAAACCCGCGGCGAAATCCATGTTGGCGACCAAAATAGAAATACACGAAGCCCAGAGACTTTGGTAGGCCTAGGCGTAGAAAAAAATTGTGGGTAGAGGAAGGAAAATCACTTTTTCAGTGGTGAAGAAGAAACCAATCAGATTGGGAAGGTATAACGGCCGAGAGAGCGGCAAAATTAGGATGACTGGAGTGAAGAAGTGGAAATCGATGGAATTGGGAAGCGTTGAAGGGAGGATTAGGGAATCGGAGAAAATCGTTGTCTGTCTGCACCGTAAAGGGTAAAATGGAAGAAGTGAAGTCGATGGGGAAGAGTTAACAGCGGTTATTACATCGACTGCACAACAGGTTGTGAACGGTTGAGGAACGACAATGTTAAAAACCGAGAAAGTAGAATAGAAAGCATTGAGAAACAGAAGGGGATAGAATGGTGGAATGCGTACGGAGCCAACACGTGTAACGTGGTTCTTCCTTTCCTATTTAAGTAATAGATATTCTAGTAGTGTGAACTATGTGTTCTATTACTATGTCACATTTATTTAATTTATTGTATAACTTAACTTTTAGATAAGAACGTTGTTATAAATATAGTAATTCTTGATCATTTTCTATTTTGTGATAATAGTGATGTTACATTGTAAAACAAGTAATGATGTGAATACGTATTAAATATATACAGATATAAAATCTGTAGGAACTGACCACAAGTGTTCATCTGAAGCGATGCTTCAAACATCTATCTCCATATGTCTATACTCCAGCTCACCCATTTGTTGACATTGACCATACTCAGGAAAGGAGATTCGATCTTATGTTGGGTCTTATCTCTGGGACTTACTATTCAAGATGCGTGTCTGTGAGGATGTCCATTATGCCTTGCCAATCTCTAGGCTCTTGTCTAAGGTTAGATGTTTTGTGGTGAACTGTCCTGATCGAACCTATTGTGGTTACACTCCTACAATTCGATCATGGATTAAAAGAGTTTGTTGGTACCAATCATTGTGTGTGTTTGTATATATGTATATGTGTATATGTATTTCTAAACATAGAATATTCAATTTTGTTGTTACTTACATGACATGAAGTTAGGCTACTCAAAATACAGATCCATTGATCCCCAATGCCAACTCATTTGATAAATACAAGAATGGAAAACTTTGCCTTAGTACATCAACACATATTCATATACTTACCAAGATATAATTAAATGAAAGAGCATCTTAGGTGTTCACCATTCCATACCCTTAGAAGTGAGATTTCGTGAATAGTTTCTAGCTTGAATGTTTTATTTATAAGTTTGCATTCAATTGTATTTAAATCTCCCCAATTCTAACCCTTAGCAAATGGACCAGGAAAGTTTTGCACTAGCAAAGGGAACATGTGAAGTTTTTCGTTTTCCGCCTTTTTATAACATAAGAAATCGAATTTAGAAAATTATATTTTTATGTAATTCGCAAATTTAAAGTTGGTTGGTAGGGTTTGGATGCAAAAAATTGGATGAACTACATTCTTGCTCTGTAAGAGTGTAGGAAAAATTGAATGAAAAAGTATTTTGATTTTCAAAATATTGCATTCATATAGAGATTGCCAGTACATTCAAGATGTGTGCATCATGTTTTCAAAAAGATTTTTCAAGAAAAATTTACATTCATATAGGAGGTACCGCTTAGGCATTCATTACATCCATGTATTACTATGTTGTATTACACTTTGCACAAACGCACAAATGGTTGAAAAATTGTATGCACACGTGATGGTTGTGAATTATGCAAGGAATTACTTAATTTTACCCTTACCAAATTTCGGGGATGAAATTTTCTAAGGGTGGGAGAATTTAATACCTCGCATTTTTAAATTAAATAATAAAATATTACAACGAACATGAAAAGGAGGAATAAGAAAAGAACAATGACCACCATTGTTTCTACTCTTGTTAACAAAAGCCTATGTAGCTCAGTTGGTAAAAACATGTCACTTCCAAGTGAGGCGCAGGTTCGAGTCCTGTTGGCGCTATACTTTTATTTTAAAGGAACGGCTAAAATAATACATATTCTAAGAGGAAAATATGTTTAAATGCATATATAAGGAAAATTATACATAAAAGTAAGTATAAAAATATATGCATATGTGCGTGCAAAAATATATACTTATAAAAGAGAAATCCAAAACCTGCAATCAATAAAGATAGGTAAGAAATAAATAACGACATAATGCTATTTGAATTTTGAAAATGAAATAAAAGTTGCACGTATATGTGTGTATATATATATATATATATATATATATATATATATATATATATATATATATATATAGAGAGACACACACACACAAATTCGAATGTTGAGATAAAATGTATAAGATAAGAGCATAATATAATTAATGCTACTTCCAAAATTAACTACGAGACAGGCTGACGGTGAAGCGGTATCGGACCATCACAAGTATAAAAGAATAATCCATAAGAAACAATCAGGCACAAGGTAAAACCGAGAGCTTAAGGAAACAACCCGAAAGCTAGACAACTGACACCATCATTAAAGAAAAGAATTCAAAACCAATACAAAGGAAGAATGCCGACAGGGTAGTTCTGACACGAAGGGCAGAAAACAGAGGGTCACCCAAAACCAGAAGCCAATGAAGAGAAAGACCAGGAATACTACATACCGAGACCTAGAAGGATGAAAGGTCTATCGGTATTAACTTGCTTAATAAAGATACATCAAGGGACGAGAGCATCAAAAGTACAGAGGTTAAACATAAGGGAGTCATCAGGGAACCAGCAACCGAGACCCCCATTAGATGGTCACCGAGAGGCCACTTTAGTAAGAAACTAATAACGCACCGGAAGCAACCCACCAGAAAGCCGAAAGCGTATTTTAGGGATCTACCGAAAGGCAAGGAGGAACCTCAAAGAAAGACATGCTATCCACATTAATCTTTTTGGTGTACGTACCGACAGGGGTGGCAGCTCTAGTAACCATGCACTTGAATCATGAAGGCAAGTTCTATAAAGAGTTAATAGCAAGACCGGAAGCTCATGATCGGAAGCACATATCTGGAAGCAAATAGCTGGAAGACCATATCTGGAAGCCTAAAGCCTTTCTAAAGCTATCCATACCGACGGGCTTGGTATTGATACAAAGAAGATATACATGACATCAAAAAGGGGTCCTAAAGGCCAAGACCATCTTTCTGAGAGCTTTAACCGGCACCATAAAAGAAATAACTGATGCCAAAAGAGCGGCCGAGAGCCAAAGCTACTGGAACCAAAAGGAAAAGCGGCCGAAAGAGGCTTCTGCTGGCCCAGTGAAAAAAGGGGGCCTGATTTGTCTATAAATAAGACCCTATGGGCCTCATTTAAGATGATTTTCTCATTCCCCATTCTTGTACTCTTTTTTGCTAGAGTAAACCATAATTTCGAAATCAATTTGGGGATTTCTATTGTAATCACTTATGTACTCTAAATCAAAGATCAATAAAGAGCGGATCAGTAATTAGAGTATATCTTATAAGTTTCTTACAAGTTTTCTTAGCTAGTGCTTACATGATATACCTTATGTTGTCTACATAATCATCGGTTTCTACTCAAGTCTAGACCCTTCTGCAAGGTTATTGCAGAACCCCTTCCCATAAGCCGTTTAATCTTCTATCGAGGGTTGTGCTTAGGGAACCTTTGTCCCAAGATAACTGTTGGTTCTTGAGTCGCTTAAGCGTGATGCTCACCCATCGAGGGAAGAGTAGCTAATCTTTCGGGCTCTAATCCTTAATATCTAGGAAACAGTGAACTAACTAAGACTCGTGAAAGCTAAATAACCCCATTTCACCCTTAGGTCCACTTCCATAGACCTATCTCCGGTGTTGACGAAAAATATTTATAACATTTTGGTGCTAGAAGGTGGGCCTGAACCTCCATCCTTGTGGTTAACCTTACCTCATACCTAACTGTGTTGTTTCATCTGGGGTTGGAGTAAAGCTTTGAAGAAGCAAGATTATGGGTAAAAGGTCCCAACAAGAGTTATCTGGATCTCAGATGGATATGTCAGGAACCACTGACCCAAGAGTGATGGAAGAACAAAGGTTAAGAATGGAAGCCTTGCGAATAATCAAGCGGAAAAGGGAAGTAGAGCAATATGATTCTGACTATTGGAACAACAGCCCTTCCTACATAGGACAAACCCTAACCTTTCCTCTAAGTGGCTCTATATAAAAGGAATGCAACACCTTCTCTCATATAAGGAGAGCTCTCTGCAAGAAAATCAAAGGGATGGTATTCAAATGAGAAATAATAGATGATTTCAACCACTTTGCTTCTAAATGGACTAAAAGGATAGCACTCCAATCTCAGCATACCTTGAAAAGAGGAAACGGGATTTGAGTGAAACAAAAAGGTTTAGTAATAGAAAGGCTAAGTTCCAACAACAAGAAAGGAAGTTTACACTAAGACTACCCAATGGATATTGTCTTACCACTTCTATGGAAAATATCTTTTTGCAAACCAAGCACGAACTCGATTATTGGTCGTCCGCAAGAAGAAGTTCAAGTTCGAAAGGAAATTGCGAAGGCCTTACTATCATTATCATATAATAAACAGACATGAAACCAATCACTACAAATCCCTCGAGGGAATGATCATCAAGTTCCTCAATCAAGGTCAGTTACAATACTTTGTTAAAAGATCAAGCTAAGTCTAATAAAATCCTTAGGAAAAGGATTATCTACGTAACTAAGGGTATGGACACCCTCTTAAAGCTCAGAATAACCTAAGGTGGGTTAAATCAAATGGATAAAAACCCTTGTCACCACCGAGTTGGTCAGGGCAAGGCACCTCCCACAGGGGGGTGATGTGTAAGCCTTTCCCTGCGCCCAAGTCAGAAAGGGCCAGGTTAAAGCATCAAAGGCGTAAGCCTCTGACCCACAGCAGAAATGGTCCTGATGGAGCATCTAATTAGCACTCCTTGTCTCTGCTCGTAGAAGAGTACGCCCTGCCTCTGCTATGAACTAAGCATGTCCTATTTTGCTCGTAGAATAGCAAGTCCTACCTCTGCTTATGTTCCGCGTTACCCGCAAAAGGGAATGCCAACCCTTATCATCTCCTACGATGGCCACGATAAGGCACCCCCTGGAGGAGGATGGAGTGTAAGCCTCTATCACCGCCTACGATGGCTATGGTAAATCATCAAAAGAGTAAGCCTTAATTCCATGTCTACGATGGCCCGGTTTAAGCATGTAAGACCTTATCATTGCCTATAATGGTCAAGATAAGGCACCTCTTAAAGGGAGGTCGGGTAAGACTATGGGCCCTACTTGTGGGTAAGCTAGACAAATGCACCGGATGCACAGGCCCAGAGAGTGGCCAACAAAGCACGTACATCCTCTGCTTCTCAAATCTTACCCAAAAAGGGGTAACGAACCTAGTACCAGAAATGGTTTCTGATTTTCTATATTAATACCCGAATCTGGGTTGATTCGGATCTCAATTAATGCCGAAAGTGGATTCTTGGTCATATCTTAATACCCGAATCTGGGTTGATTCAAGTTCCAATTATGGCCGGTGTTGGATGACCGTGTCCTATCCTAATACTCGAATCTGGGTGGATTCAAGTTTCAATTATTGCCGAAAGTGGAGTTCCAGTTTCATCATAAATACCCGAATCTGGGTCGGTTCGGAGGTCCAAATACTATCAAGAAGGGGATATTTGACCTTCTCAATAATCTGAATCTAGGTTGGAACCATACTTCTATTGCTACCAGAAGCAGATTTTTGGCTTTACACATTCTAGTCCAAGAGACGGATCAAAGCCCAACTGCTCTCAGAGGGATGGTTCCCGATCTCCCGTCCCTAATACCTTAGTCAGGGACCTCAGATTCAAATTCTTAATCCCTAAGGATGGGATCAACAATCAATGTCTTGGGCGATGACATGGATTTACTATTTAAAAGCTTTCAAACCAAGATTATGACCTTCCCCTTCTTTCAGGAAAGTTTCTCAAAACTCCTTACATTTAACATGCTATTATTCATGCAAAACTTAGGTAAGAATCATATATTAGGTAGTATACATCCCATTTATAAGTTCATTCACAAACAATATCATTGGTTCAAAAGAAAATTAGACAATTGATTATACTTAATACATTTTCCTAAAGCTCCCTGCTCTCAGAAAAGGTGGAGTAATAGAATGACGAATTGCAATACAAAAAAGTTTGTTGATCTTCTGCCACTTTTCCATAACCTTGTATGGGTCGTCTAAGGGCATAGGTTGTAACTTCAAAGCTCAGTTATAGGCCCTACCCATGGCACGCAGACTTTTATTTTCCTTCTCCAAACTAAAAGCATTATTGTGTAAGGCATGTTTTTCCCTTTGTGGTCGCTTAATTTTGGAAGTGTAAAAATCGATACGTCGGAGCATATCCTCATTATATTTTCTATCATAGAAACCTTTAATGTCAGCCTTAATCTTTCGATACCATCTATTAACAAGAGAATCGTCTAACCCATGGGAAAATCCCTCATATGGTGACTTATCTCAAACTATGGGGCCTCAAACTCTGCTGAAGCTCGCGGAGACTCAGGAGTGGATATTCCGAGGGTGCATCCAAAAGCAAATTCCCAAGTTTTACATTTTTTTAATGCATTATCACGTTCTACTTCTAAGTCAACAATTTGAAGGTGAAGCTCGTTCATTTCCTTATCAAAATCAATGGAGGGATTCGTCTTTATCTCTCTCTTTAACTCAAGGATAGTTTTGTCCTTCTGCTTTAGTTGGCCCTCTAAACATTTATTTGTTCGTTTAAATGCTCCATAGGCAGTTCTTCAAACAAAATGGACCTGTCGTTAGTATTTATAGAAGAGCCCTATAAAAAATTTCCCCGACTCATGGTTAGTCGTATGTTCATCTCGGCGAAAGAGGAAGGGTTCTCGATTGAAATTTCTTGTTTTATAAACATATAAACTATTGCTTATAGGACCTATTTTCAGAAAATTGACAACGATAATAAACCTGATCACTATTCATTCACAAGAGGTTAATACAGATGTTGCCCAACGTCCATACAAACGAGTGTTAATTACAAAAATCATAGCAGTTTAATTATTCCTTCCAATACATTCTTTGTTCATATTGCATATCGACTTTGCATGATGAGCCCTAAGTTTCTTTAGTATCATCTCCTTATTATCTCCGAAGAAATTAAAAGAAAGCTAGGGACACTTCATATAGATAAGCTTAAGTTCTATTAAAAAGCGTTCTCTACTGGACTTGTAGGGAGATTTTGTAAGAAATTCCCTCCTCAAACTAGATTAAAAACGCAAGTCGTCCTTGGAAACAGTGTCATTAGTAAAAACAGGGCTTTGTCATAATGATGATAAGTAACAGAAGATCACTTCTAGAAGTATGAAATCTTGCCGTGATGTTTGGAAAATATTAGCAAGTGTCAAAATAAAGCAAACTAACCCGATGCAGGAAAGGAAGTGACTCAAGAAAAAAAATTGTACCTAAGGAATAGGGGAGACAGATTGCACTGTTTATTCCCCTTCACCGGCTTCTGAGGAAAAATCTCTTTAGCAGGCATAGCATCACCGTATGGAGTAATGGGGGCACATGATGAATTCGCATTCACATCCCTAAATCCCGAGGCATCGCCAACAGACAAAGAAAATATACCATCAACTTTGCTATTCTGGCAGCCTCTGCACTCGAGGTTGGGTTCATTATTGTGGTCGTCCCCATTATCGCCGTCGACATCCAAAACCAATTCTTCCTAATCACCAGACTCTGAGTTTTCTGGCAATTCTTCAATAAATAGAAGATCCTCAAACTTCATCTCATTTTTCCTAGGAACCTCGATACCCTGTTTGGCCAAATATATTCTTTGCATAACTCTGTTTTGAACAGAAGGGCGAATAGAGAGGAATTCTGTGCCGGGGAACTTTTTGAAATTATCACATAAGCTAGGAAAAGAACCTTCTCATAATATTCCGTCACCACGTACAGGAGATATGCTTTTAAAAATAAAGAAATCCTATTTTGAGCTTCATATACTACTAGTTTAGCGTTAGAAAGCGCTTTTTCCTTTACCCTCAACTTCTCTGCATGCTCAACCATTATATCCGCCCGCTCACTCTCAAAAGCCGAAACTCAAGTAGCCAAGAAATGGTTATTTCCCCTTTCTTTTCCAAGAGATATTCTCAACTGCTCGCATGACTCATCACTTGTTCTCTTCGCTATAGTTAAGTCACGGACCTTGGACTCCAACGAAGCATTTTCTTCTTTAAGCTTACTCACCTCAAGAGATGATGAAGAAATCATCATCCGAAGAATATGTCAACCTTTGGATATCTAAAAAAAGTTATTATCAACCCTTATTCGAAAACGTCTTCTGAGAAATTAATAAGAGCAAGGGACATACTGAAAGCTATTGCTTAAGGAGGGGAAGGAAAAAATCCGACCAGTCTAGAAAGGTAGAATCAGGCATATTGGAGATATCGAAAAGGAAGAATAGATTTAACAATAGCGTTGAAATTAGAAGTTGATAAAGGAAGGTTCAAGGGATCATCATAACGGTAGAGAGGAGGTAAGGTTGGCTCGTGTTCTATTGAATCTGAAACTTCCTGAGAATTAGATATTAGAAAGCCTACGACGAAGTCACTTCCTATGGTCTTAGTTGGAGAAGAATCCACGTTAGGGGTAGTGTTGAAAGAAGAGATAATAGGGTTGAATAACAGTTGACCACTAGGCAAAGCAACAGTCCCTTCGCCAGAGGAATAGGATACAAAATTTACATCTCTATGTCTCTTAAAGGAACCACCATCGACAGTCGAAGCTGGCCTTTTCCCGGACAGATCACTAGAATGGGCAGAGGTGGCCAGAGCAATGCGTACATTAGCACCCGGGGTAACTAGGTGCAAAAGATAAAGCATAAAGAAAAGTCGAAACGTTAGTTATAAAAGAAGAAACTTGTAACCCTTATGTTCAGACGCCCTACCTAAGGAAAATGGAAATAAAAGTGATGAGAGATTAAAGCCGTCTAAACCAGAAGACAAGGTTGTAGCACCCAAAAAATGGATTGGGGGCTGTCCCAGAACCTTTTTTCCAGGAGGTAAGAGGGCATGTTTACAGAAGTTATCCAAAGTCAATAGAACAGAACGCTTCCTCAATTCCTCAAAAACTCTGCCAAAGGCATCAACAACTTGAACCACTCATGCCTCAAGCTCCACCTTTTTGGGAATGAAGGCTAAAAAGAAGTAACAGTCAGTAAGAGATGAAAAGAAGGAAGAAGAAAGAGATGAATCGCTTACCAGGGTCGATGAAAGTCCCCGAAACACCAAGGGGACACCTAAAGTAGAAAAATTGGCTTTACTGATCTCTAGACTGATTAATGGGGTCTCTAACCCACATCCTCGTAGGACTAGGACGAAGAATGAGTGACTCTGACACTTTGGCCAAATGAAGTAAGAATCGCAGGAGATTAACGTTAAGAGAAGTTTGGCACGACTCCAGCGCTAAGATCTCGAAATATAAATGAAGATTATACGTATTCGGCGAAAGATGAACATGGGCAACCCCCAAGTGACATAGGAACCTAAATACAAACTCCGGAAAAGGGAAGATGTGACGACCCCGAACCCCCGTACGACGGTGGCAAGGGTAATCTTTGGAATATAACATATAAACAGATAACAGCAGAACAGAAATAAATAAATACACCAGATAATGTACAAATAATACACTGGATAAATATAATCATCAGAGTTACACAGTATACAGGATCATACTTATTACAGATACAGTTCAGCTTTACACAAAATGTCTATAGCGGAAACAAAACATAATATGTACAATAGGAGATGAACAGCATAAAAAGAGATAAATGATAGAATCCATCTTCAGCTCCAGCTATCCAGAAAGAGCCTGCTAAACCTGAATACAAGGATGCCCATGTAGAAAATAAGGCACCCGAGTTTGCAAGTGAAACAAACTACGAGTCAGTCATGGGACTGGTATGAGAAATCTACTTAACATACTTTATAATATGGCCAATCACAGGACCACGCCGCTAACGCGGAACGGGTTTACTCCATTGGATTGCTAGTGCTTAAAAACAAGTAAATCTTTTAAACTTCGCAATGTTTTTTATAAAAATGAAGCCATTATAAGACTCAGTTCCCATCACACAATGCAACGCAAACCGGAGGATAGAGTTTTCCTTATAATGGCCAAAATATGCTTGATACGAGCAAAACAAATCATTTGATATTATTGCTAGTGTTTATATGTTTCAAAAATACTTTCAATCATAACTATCAATCATAGACGGCATGGGTACCATATATCATGTCACCATATATAGGTATACAATCAAAACTGCACGGTGTCGTATTTGGAGATTGGATTTCCGTCATGAACCAAGGAAAGGGATCGTCCTTACCAAATTCAAGACGCTCTAGCCTGCCCCTCAGGATCAGAACGCATCGACCCTTGGATCATCAGGGCCGGTCCACTCGATGTGGATTAAAATGCCTGAACACTGCGTTTCCCTGCCCTATGGGGTGTCACTAGTCATATCCGACCAAACTATCGGCTCCGAAGAGACCGAAGTAACCGAGGCCTCGCTTTCCATCATCCACATAAGTAAAATGTCCGGGCGTGTAAAACCCAAAGCACCAATCCAAGCTAGAAGGAAACACATGTTCTCCCTGAGGTCCTTCTCCCGTTTCTGGCTCATACCGGGGTGTGAGGCTCGCGAAACAACGCTAAACACAAAGCTAGCTACTCACAGTCGTGCTTTGATCATCAACCACAAATCTCTTCTTTTCAACAAAAGATTTGATCACAACATCTCTGCATGCCACGTCGTCAATATACAACGTCAGACACATATCCATTTACAAGTCCGTTCTGGGTCTGAACGAAACCGAAGGCACCTCATACCTCACATATCCGTACAATCAACAAGTACGTCCGGACGGCTACCACTTCAGCCCCTTCAAGGTAGCTACTCCTATCATGAGCATCAGCAGCACCCCTCCATTCGACGTGAAGATCATCAGTCTTGCACCATCTTCATGCCTTCGACTTTTAATCGTCGATCAATTATTTGAAATGAGAATTAACTCGGCCTTTTCAAATAATTCACGTATATTTAGAATTTTAAATCAATTCATTTCAATGGTTAAATTATTCGACACCCATAATTCAATTCATTAATGTAATTTTCACGTCAAACACATTCAACCATCAAATATTCAATAAACCGAGCAAATTCAGTTTATTTCCATTCCATATCGTTTATAATATTTTATCACGATTTATTGCTATTTTTATTTATTTAAAAATAGCCAATTCATTCAAATGACGCTTCAGGCCATAACGCGGCCGTGGCGCTGTTTTTCTTCAGATTTGATTTACACATATCTGAAAATCTAACCGTTGGATCTTTGCAAATTTTATATCATTAGAAAGATCTTTTCAAAACGAATCCAACGGTTTCAGTTTTGGGAAAATCCGACGGTCGGATCTCCCGGTACAATCGTTTGAAGTTACGATTTCAAAATACGAACTTCAGCATCGTTATTCGATATATTTTAATTATATATATACATATATATATAATCGATTATTGCACTGCTTTTCTTAAGATTTGAATTAAACATTCCATACAATCCAGCCGTTGGATCTTTACAAAGTTGGTGTCGTTGGAAATATATTTCCAAAGCGAACCCAACGGTTTCGGTTTCGGGAAAATCCGATGGTCGGATCTCCCGCAATAATCGTTTGAAATCACGGTATCAAAATACGAACTGCAGCTTCGTTATTCGATTTATTTTAATTATATTTATATATAAAAATATAATTCATTCCTCAATTTCAAAACCATATTCATTTCATATATTTGATAAAAACAATATTTTTATCCAACAGATATTTATTTCAACACATCACTATTTTTAACAGTTCATATATATCATAAAAATGTGATTTTTATTGTAAAACAATTTATTTCAAAACACGATTATTTTATATAGTTCATATGTAAGGTAAAAATGTTATTTTTGGTGTTAAAACAATTTATTTAAAACACTAATATTTAAAACACTAATATATGATAAAAATGTTATTTTTATCCTTCAAAGGATTTATTCAATACATGAATGTCATTCAACACATGAATTTTATCCAACACATGAATTTCTATTCAAACACACGAATATAGTTTCAACACATGAATATAATTCAAACACAGGAATATTTCAGAAAATTTCGACAGTATAACGACAGGGTAGTTAAAACTGGCACCGTCCCGAGTACGGCTCGTCGCTCTACCTTAAAGCCTCGCTGCTTTTGACAACGGGGATTTCAATATCTAGTTCGTACGCAAACGGATTTTCCCATATACTAATCCTATTGGGATTTCTACCACAATCAATCATTTCCAATCAACCACTCATGATATTCACCAAATTTCACATCAACCAATAATCCAAACAATATCACAACCAATATATATCGTCCATGGTCTGTGGACGAGGGGAGTGTGTGTATATATATATATATATATATACGTATATAACTATATTTCGATTTCATTTCAATATATTTCAATATCATTCAACGCATATATAATTTTTACAACGCATATATGACTTATACATCGAACGTACAACTTATACAACGCTTATACATGAGGTGTACAACGGTTATATAACTCATACATCGACTATATAATTTATACATCATCATTTCCATTTCGTTTATAGTTTAGAAATCTCACATTGGGTTTCACTCCATCAAAAATTGTAGAACGCTCAAAAAAATATCCGGTATCTTCTAGAATGTAGAAGACGCCCGCACGAGTCCAATGTCTCTGGTTTCACTGAATTTCAACAACATAGCAAAAAGATATGATTTTTACAAGTTTGCAACGCTTTTAAATGTGGAAATCAGTTTAAATAATTAAACCCGTACCTCTCAGCAAAACGTTCAAAACTAGGTTTTGATTTTGCAATCAAACGGTGTAACGGTTGGAGGATCGGCTTGCACGAGGTCGAAGAGAGTGGAGAGGCGCACGTGCGCCAGGAAGGGGGTCCACTTCGGTGGCTCCTAGCGGCGGCGGCGGCGGTTTAAAGAGGCGAACTTTGGGAGCACGAAACTCGAGGTAGGAGTGACGATAGGGGGAGTGACGATATATGGATTTGAAGAGGATGGAAGGATCTACAAAAAGCTCAATAGGGACAAGGTCTGAATCGAAGTGGTTTGGCCGGAAAATGGATGGGAAGGGGGAAAGCTTTTCCGTCTTCGATCGATACAGCGGGGAGAGAGAATCCCTTTTTTTTATTTTATTTTAATGAATGGAAAATTCTGATTGGTCCGTTATATATTTAATTTATAAATAGGGTTTTCTCCATACGAACACCAAATCAAACCCAACGACTGTCACCCCTAGCTAAATACCCCCATCCCGAACACAATGGGATATGTTTCGTAGGCCCTTTCGACTGTTTCAGTCGGTTCCTCTTCAAATTAAAGTATAAAACATTTAATTTTCGATTTGAACGTACATTTCAATTTGCCGGGGCCACATACTGATTCTAAAAATTCCTAAAAAATTAATCTAGCTATGTTTTGACGATACGGTCCCAAAAAACTAGTTTTGTCGAATTTTGAGACCGTTTGAAAAATGGCCCTTTTCTGGTCGATCCAATTTAACTTAAATTAACCAAACACATTTTCCTTCGCCACGCTCACATATTAACTTCAAAAATTATGGAATTTGAAACCTAGCAATAATTTGACATCCCGGATCCAACAAAAGTGGTTTCGTCGAAAACAGAGGTCGTTTGCAAAAGGTCTATTTTCAAGGGCTATATATACTCCATAGCGACCTTTCTGAAAATTCATTTGGCCATAACTTTTGATTCCCGCTATGAAAATTCGATTTTTCAGATTCGTTAGAAAGATATTCATAAACAGATTTAAATATTTTTGGTTTCACTAAAATCCGTTTTATTTTGCACCCGGTACAGTCTGTCAAAGTTCGAATTCAAATTTTGAAACTGCAGCGCCATTTCAGGCCTTGTTTATAATTAAAAATAATTTTATTTATTTTCAAACATCGATTCAAACATACTTTTCGTCGTTATTATTTAAAATAATTTATTTTAAATATTTAAAATCCACTAAAATAGCCAAAATAAAATTTTCAAACTGGTTCAGATTTTCCGGGTTGTTACATTCTCCCCCACTTAAAACTTTTCGTCCCCGAAAAGGAACGAAGTCGAAAGTTGTTTAATTAACCAACTCAACTTTCATTCTGGCTTCCATTCTTCAACTTTTCAGTTTCTAAGAATTTTCAAATTTGGCTAACACCCTAAATTTTCAAAAAAAATCACCATAACCTCCTTTGTACGGGGAGGGGTTTGGAAATTTATTGGGTCGTATTAATTACCCAATAAATCCTAATAAGCATGCACATATTTATAGTGATATATTCTAGTGTCCACGGGGGAGTGTGTATAGATAATAAATCAAGAGAATAAATTCTCGTCACCCCATAAATAGTTTTTAGTGCCTTAAAAGACTAGAGAGACGTGTTTATTGTCATCTCTAGACCCGTGTGGGGTTTTTATTAGTCTGGCAATTTACCATTACATTTTATTTGGTCCATATCAGTCATCAGTTCAACCTATAAAATATAGTCATCGCCATACAAGCCTCTCGCTCGTATGGTAAATTTTCAACCTTGTCACACAAGCTCCAAATGCTTATGTGGTATATAATGAAGTATGCCTATCTTCAAGGAGTATACCATGTAGTGTAGTTCAAAATTAATTGTTACTATCCTATGGCGACATTTATTATTACACACAGCACAACCAGCACTCCGCATCCAATGGCATTCATAGGAGTTGATATAATAATAAAATTGCGCAACCAACTCATTAAGGTTTACCTATTTGCTGGGCACGCAAATAAATTCTTTACTCAATAACTAATCCATTTACCTGTTCAAACATATATAATGTACATGTATATATTTCTATCTACTTTTGAATCAGTTCAATACTTGATTTAATTGAATAAATTTACCATCATTCTCTTATTGATTAAATTAACTATCATTCTAATAATTTAATTAATCAAATCCACAAACACACAACACAAACAACAATCAATTTGTTTTTAACCTTTCAAAAATACACTAATTAATTCATATACTCTTTTAAAATCATTCAGACTATATAATTAAAATTATACGTCCATGAAAGAGAACAACAACAAAGTAGAAAACAATACTAAAATGCAAAATATGGTAAATGTACCTTGCACCAGAGTCAATCAGAGATATCCACCCTGCACTTGGGGTAGGCTTTCTTAATGCTTTCATCAGATTCCCAAGTACAATCTCGCGGATATCCACTCCACTGCACTTTGACTAAGTGAACCTTCTTGTTCCTCAGCTCCTTGGTTTCTTTGCCAATAATCTTTAGCGGCTCTCTTCTCACAGCCAATTCTGGAGTAATTTCTATACCCCGTTGCGCTGCCTCTTCCACGATCAAGTCTGGATCATGAACATGCTTTCGAAGTTGAGATACGTGAAATACATCATGTACTCCCAGCAACCAATCAGGCAATTGAACCCTATAAGCGTGAGTTCCAATCCGTTCCAGAATAGGAAACGGACCAATAAATTTGGGCGCCAATTTCCTTGTTTTACCGAACCAGATTACTCCTCTCATCGGAGATACCTTCAAATAAACGTGGTCACCAACAATGAATGACAAATCTCTTCTTCTCTTATCTACATAGCTCTTCTATCGTCTTTGAGTGGCTAGTAATCGTTTCTTAATGAAATTGACTTTGTCCGCAGCTTCGCGAATCATATCGGGTCCCAATACGAGTCTATTACCAGGTTTTACCCAACAAGCAGGAGATCGGCACGGTGTACCATACAATGCTTCGAATGGTGACATTGTCAGGCTCGCCTGGTAGCTGTTGTTGTATGAGAACTCGGCCAAATGCAAATGTTCTTCCCATGATCCGCCAAAATCAATAACACAAGCCCGCAATAAATCTTCAAGAATACGGTTCACCCTCTCAGTTTGACCATCTGTTTGAGGATGATATGCGGTGCTCAAGTTCAGTTTCGTTCCCAATTCTTCTTGGAATGCTTCCCAGAATTTACTAGCAAAAATCGAGTCACGATCACTAATGATGCTCATGGCAACTCCATGAAGTTTAACAATTTCTCTAAAATAAATCTACGCCAGACTCTGAGTAGTTCTATTCGATCTAACAGGTATGAAATGGGCGGTATTCGTGAGACGATCTACGATCACCCAAATACTGTCATTCCCTTTCCTGGTTCTGGGCAAACCATCAATGAAATCCATGGAAATCTGTTCCAACTTCCCACTTGGAATTTCCAACGGTTGCAGCAATCCAGCGAGTTTCTGCTGATCGCTTTTGACTTGCTGACAAGTAGAACACCGGCTAACATATAAGGAGATGTCTCGTTTCATAGATTTCCACCAGAAAGTGCGTTTGATATCATTATACATCTTGCTCACTCCTGGATGGATACTAATCTTGGCTTTGTGACATTCATCTAATACTTCTCTCCGGAGTTCAGAAATGTTCGGAACACAAATCCGACCCTTTAACCTCAGAATCCCATCGTTATCAATCTGAAAACTCGAGGGCTCGCCTTTCTGAATTCTCTCTCTAATCTTCTGAATGAAGTGATCATCCCTTTGAAGAGCAGATATGTTATCAATCAATGAAGGCGTGATGATAAGACTGGCTATAATTACATTCTTTCTGCTGAGCGCATCAGCCACAACATTGGCTTTCCCCGGAGTATATAAAATATCAAGATCATATGCTGCGAGAAATTCTAACCAACGCTCCTGCCTCATATTCAAATCCTTCTGGGTGAATAAATACTTCAATTATTGATGATTAGTGTATAATTCAAATTTCTCACCCAATAGATAATGCCTCCAGATTTTCATAGCAAACACGATGGCTAGCAATTCAAGATCGTGAGTTGCATAATTTTCTCATGTGGCTTCAATTGACGGCTAGCATAAGCGACTACCTAGCCTCTTTGCATTAACACTACGCCAAAGCCCTCTTTAGAAGCGTCGGTCCAGACTTTCAAGTCTTGGTTGCCATCAATAATTGTGAGCACTGGAGCAGTCGTCAATTTTAACTTCAGCTCTTGGAAAATTGCCTCACATTCGGGAGTCCAGTTGAATCTCGAATGTTTCTTAGTAAGCTTTGTTAAGGGACTGGATGTCTTCGCAAAATCCTTAATGAATTTTCGATAATAACTGGTCAATCCAAGAAAACTTCTAACTTCTGTGGGTGTACGAGGCTGTTTCCAATTCTGAATAGCAGTGATTTTACTGGGATCCACTGAAATTCCTTGCTTTGACACGACGTGGCCAAGAAATTTGACTTCTTCTTGCCAGAATATACATTTGGAATTTTTTTCTTTTAAAACATTCTTTTTGAGAATTTCTAACACTTATTCCAAATGTTTTTCATGCTCGCTCTCTGACTTAGAGAAGATCAATATATCAGCAATGAAAACCAGAACAAATTTATTCAATACTTCTTTGAATACACGGTTCATTAGATCGACAAAGTATGTTGGAGCATTACATAAGCCGAACGACATTACTATCCACTCGTAGAATAAATCTGGACCTCTTAATGCTATCAAAGGAACACACTCTTCGGCAATACGAAGCTGATGGAAACCTATAGCTAGGTCCATTCGTGAAAACACTTGTGCTCCATTCAGTCGATCCAATAAATCATCAATCCGCGACAATGGATATTTGTTCTTCAGTGTCTGCTTGTTCAAGTCACGATAATCCACACATAGTCTGAGAGTACCGTCTGACTTTGGGACAAATACCACTACTGCTCCCCAATCAGAGAAACTAGGTCTGATCAGACCCTTCCATGCTAGCTGTCGAGTCTGATTATCTAACTCTTCTTTTTCTTTCAAGGTCATTCTTCGAATAGCGTGAACTACTGGCCTTGCATTTGGAACTAAAGAGATTTTGAAAAAAAATTCTCTATGCGGAGGTAAGCTAACAACTTCTTCGAACACATCCGCATAGTTCTTGACAACAGGAATATTTTCAATGTCGACAGGAATATTCTCCGGAATGACAGGAACAGGTTCTATTTGAGTAGGAGAAACATCCAAAGCTGCCCAGAAGTCTTTTCTACCATAATTCTGACCTTCACAGGAAATGGTTATATAGTCACCTGATTTAATCTTCGCCTTAACGACTCTGTCGGCGCATTTAACCTCAGCTTCATATTTGGTTAACCAATCCAATCCCAGAATAAGATCAAATTCTGTAAAATTCATGACGATCGCGATGATAGGGAACCGATAACGGGAAAAAGAGACAGGCACTCCACAAACCCAACTAAGACCACGGGAACCCCCAACCGGATTATGAACAGTCATGGGTTCTTTGATCTTTTTCAAATTCAATTCCAGTTTCTTAACCGCATTCTTTGCAACAAAGCTTCGTGACGCGTCTGTATCAAACAGTACTTTCACTGGAATGTTTTTGAAAGTTAACGTGCCTTCTAAAACATCTGGCCTTTCCTGATTAGATGAGGTTCCTGGAACTTCTGACACTTCATTTACTTGAACCTCTTCAGATTTTTTTTTAAGAGTCGGCAATCCTTTTCAAGATGACCAGTTCGATGGCATTGACTGCATTTTCTATCCCCTTGAAACTTGTTCTTGGTTCTAGATTTATCCTTCTTTCATTTGTTCCAAGATTTGCAATTTACCGCCAAATGTTCCTTCCTATTGCAGCTCGAGCATGTGGCAGGTGTTCTTGGTCCTTCCTTAGATATAACCTTTTCCCAATTGAATCCAGGCTTCATTCTGACTCCAGACGTCATGCTTGACTCTGGCTGTGTACTTGTCTCTGGGCTACCAGTTTCAGTTTTTCTTTTGTTGCTCAAACTGACTTCCTCTTCGTCGTCAAAAAGGCCTCGCTTATCAAGATCTTTATACTGATAAGCCATGTATATCATTTCAGAAAAAGAAAGCTTCACATGCCCCATTACACTACTCTGGTATTTTCTTTTGAGCCCGTTAATAAACCTCAGATTCTTCCTCTTCGAATTTTGAATTAGATGAGGGGCAAAATGAGAAAGTTCATTGAATTTCTTATGATATTCCGGAATGGTCATATCTCCTTGTATCAGATAATAGAATTCATCACATAACCACTCAGTTGCTTCTGGAGGAATAAATCTTTCACTGAAAATCTCTTTAAATCTATCCCAGGTAATATTACCTTCTGGATTATCCTTAATAATCGAATCCCACCAGAACAAAGCTTCGTCTTTGAGTGCCCAAGATGCCAGTAATCTTTTCTGGTCATCTCTCAGCTTTAAGCCTTCAAAGATTTTCTCAGTAGAACGAATCCAAGCTTGTGTTTTAATAATAGATTCTTCGCCTAAGAACGGTACTCCACCCAGATTTCTATATTTCTTAAATAGAGCTTCTATATCTGGGTCTGTATTCCTTCTTCTGTTTCTGCCACTCATTTTTCTATGTCTGCAAATAACAGACAAAGTGTCAGGCCAACAGAAAAGGTAATTTTAAAACATAGAGACATATACTTGAATGTAAATGTGTCTATCAGGGTGTATCTCATTCTGCTACACTCATTCTAGGATATTACTGATCCTGTCTGAAATGAGTGATCCGTCATAGAATATTACTGATTCTATTTTTGACGAGTTCGTTAATATGTTAAATTCCAGTACTAAGCTTAACCAAAGCTCCGATACCACGTTGTGACGACCCCGAACCCCCGTACGACGGTGGCAAGGGTAATCTTTGGAATATAACACATAAACAGATAACAGCAGAACAGAAATAAATAAATACACCAGATAATGTACAAATAATACACTAGATAAATATAATCATCAGAGTTACACAGTATACTGGATCATACTTAGTACAGATACAGTTCAGCTTTACATAAAATGTCTACAGTGGAAACAAAACATAATATGTACAATAGGAGCTGAATAGAATAAAAAGAGATAAATGATAGAATCCATCTTCAGCTCCAGCCATCCAGAAAAAGCCTGCTAAACCTGAATACAAGGCTACCCGTGTAGAAAATAGGGCACCCAAGTTTACAAGTGAAACAAACTACGAGTCAGTCATGGGTACCATATATCATGTCGCCCTATATAAGTATACAATCAAAACCGCACGGTGTCGTATTTGGAGATTGGATTTCCGTCATGAACCAAGGAAAAGGGATCGTCCTTACCAAATTCGAGACGCTCTAGCCTTCCCCTCAGGATCAGAACACATCGACCCTTGGATCGTCAGGGCCGGTCCACTCGATGTGGATTAAAATGCCTGAACACTGCGTTTCCCCGCCCTATGGGGCGTCACTGGTCATATCCGACCAAACTATCGGCTCTGAAGAGACCGAAGTAACCGAGGCCTCGCTTTCCATCATCCACATAAATAAAATGCCCGGGCGTGTAAAACCCAAAGCACCACTCCTAGCTAGAAGGAAACACATGTTCTCCCTGAGGTCCTTCTCCCATTTCTGGCTCATACCGGGGTGTGAGGCTCACGAAAACAATGCTAAACACAAAGCTAGCTACTCACAACCGTGCTTTGATCATCAACCACAAAGCTTTGCTTTTCAATAAAATCTTTGATCACAGCATCTCTGCATGCCACGTTGTCAATATACAACGTCAGACACACATCCATTTAAAGTCCGTTCTGGGTCTGAACGAAATCGGAGGCACCTCATACCTCGCATATCCATACAATCAACAAGTACGTCCGGACGGCTACCACTTCATCCCCTTCAAGGTAGCTACTCCTATCATGAGCATCAGTAGCACCCCTCCATTCGACGTGAAGATCATCGGTCTTGTACCGTCTTCATGTCTTCGACTTTTAATTGTCGATCAATTATTTGAAATGAGAATTAACTCGGACTTTCCAAATAATTCACGTATATTTAGAATTTCAAATCAATTCATTTCAATGGTTAAATTATTCAACACCCATAATTCGATTCATTAATGTAATTTTCACGTCAAACACATTCAGCCATCAAATATCCAATAAACCAAGCAAATTCAGTTTATTTCCATTCCATATCGTTTAAAATATTTTATCATGATTTATCGCTATTTTTATTTATTTAAAAATAGCCAATTCATTCAAACGACGCTTCAGGCCATAACGCGGCCGTGGCACTGTTTTTCTTCAGATTTGATTTACACATATCTGAAAATCTAATCGTTGGATCTTTGCAAAGTGTATATCATTAGAAAGATCTTTTCAAAACGAATCTAACGGTTCCAGGTTTGGGAAAATCCGACGGTCGGATCTCCCGGTACAATCATTTGAAGTTACGATTTCAAAATACGAACTGCAGCATCGTTATTCGATTTATTTTAATTATATATATATATATATATATATATATATATATATAATCGATTTTGGCGCTGCTTTTCTTCAGATTTGAATTAAACATTCCAGACAATCCAACCGTTGGATCTTTACAAAATTGGTGTCGATGGAAAGATATTTCCAAAGCGAACCCAACGGTTTCGGTTTTGGGAAAATCTGATGGTCGGATCTCCCACAATGATTATTTGAAATCACAGTTTCAAAATACGAACTGCAGTTTCGCTATTCGATTTATTTTAATTATATATATATATAATTCATTCCTCGATTTCAAAACCATATTCATTTCATATATTTGATAAAAACGATATTTTTATCCAACAGATATTTATTTCAACACATCACTATTTTTAAAAGTTCATATATATCATTAAAATGTGATTTTTATTGTAAATCAATTTATTTCAAAATTTGATTATTTTATATAGTTCATATGTAAGGTAAAAATGTTATTTTTGGTGTTAAAACAATTTATTTAAAACATAAATATTTTATATAGTCTATATATATGATAAAAATGTTATTTTTATCTTTCAAAGGATTTATTCAATACATGAATGTCATTCAACACATGAATTTTACTCAACACATGAATTTCTATTCAACACACGAATATAGTTTCAACACATGAATATAATTCAAACACAGGAATATTTCAGAAAATTTTGGCAGCATAACGGCAGGGTAGTTAAAACCGGCACCGTCCCGAGTACGGCTCCTCGCTCTACTTAAAGTCTCGCAGCTTTTGACAATGGGGATTTCAATATCTAGTTCATACGCAGACGAATTTTCCCATATACTAATCCTATTGGGATTTCAACCACAATCAATCATTTCCAATCAACCACTCATGATATTCACCAAATTTCACATCAACCAATAATCCAAACTATATCACAACCAATATATATCATCTATGGTCTGTGGACGAGGGAGTATATATATATATATATAGATATACGTATATAACTATATTTCGATTTCATTTCAATATCATTCAACGCATATATAACTTATACATCGAACATACAACTTATACAATGCTTATATATGTGGTGTACAACGCTTATATAACTCATACATCGACTATATAATTTATACATTGTCATTTCCATATCGTTTATAGTTCAGAAATCTCACATTGGGTTCCGCTCCTCCAAAAATTGTAGAAGGCTCAGAAAAATATCCAGTCTCTTCTAGAATGTAGAAGACGCCCGCACGAGTCCAATATCTCTGGTTTCACTGGATTTCGACAACATAGCAAAAAGATATGATTTTTACAAGTTTGCAATGCTTTTAAATGTGGAAACCCGTTTAAATAATTAAACCCGTACCTCCCAGCAAAAGGTTCCAAAATAGGTTTTGATTTTGCGATCAAACGGTGTAACGGTTGGAGGATCGGCTTGCACGAGGTCGAAGAGCGTGGAGAGGCACATGTGCGCCAGGAAGGGGGTCCACTTCGGTGGCTCCTAGCGGCGGCTGCGGCGGTTTAAAGAGGCAAACTTTAGGAGCACGAAACTCGAGGTAGGAGTGACGATAGGGGGAGTTCCTTATATGGATTTGAAGAGGATGGAAGGATCTACAAAAAGCTCAACAGGGGAAAGGTCTGAATCGAAGTGGTTTGGCCGGAAAATGGATGGGAAGGGGGGAAAGCTTTTCCGCCTTCGATCGATATAGCAGGGAGAGAGAATCTGTTTTTTTATTTTATTTTAATGAATGGAAAATTTTGATTGGTCCGTTATATATTTAATTTATAAATAGGGTTTTCTCCATACGAACACCAAATCAAACCCAACGACTGTCACCCCTAGCTAAATACCCCTATCCCGAACACAATGGGATATGTTTCGTAGGCCCTTTCGACTGTTTCAGTCAGTTTCTCTTCAAATTAAAGTATAAAACATTTAATTTTCGATTTGAACGTCCATTTTAATTTGTCGGGGCCACATACTGATTCTAAAAATTCCTGGAAAATTAATCTAGCTATGTTTTGATGATATGGTCCCAACAAAACTAGTTTCGTCGAATTCTGAGACCGTTTGAAAAATGACCCTTTTCTGGTCGGTCCAATTTAACTGAAATTAACCAAACACATTTTCCTTCGCCACGCTCACATATTAACTTTAAAAATTATGGAATTTGAAACCTAGAAATAATTTGACATCCCGGATCCAAAAAAAGTAGTTTCGTCGAAAACAGAGGTCGTTTGCAAAAGGTCTATTTTCAAGGGCTATATATACTCCATAGCGACCTTTCTGAAAATTCATTTGGCCATAGCTTTTGATTATCGCTATGAAACTTCGATTTTTCAGATTCGTTAGAAAGATATTCATAAACAAATTTAAATATTTTTGGTTTCACTAAAATCCGTTTTATTTTGCACCCGGTACAGTCAGTCAAAGTTCGAATTCAAATTTTGAAACTGTCGCGCCATTTCAGGCCTGGTTTATAATTAAAAATAATTATATTTATTTTCAAACATCGATTCAAACATACTTTTCGTCGTTATTATTTAAATTAATTTATTTTAAATATTTAAAATCCACTAAAATAGCCAAAATAAAATTTTCAAACTGGTTCAGATTTTCCGGGTTGTTACAGAAGAAACCTACATGCCAAATATGAATGGTAGTATAGGCAAAATACCCTTCCGGCAGATGGTGAGTTGTGTCTTGAGGTGAAGCGTGAATGGCATCAATATTAGTCATACCAAAACTTCGGAGAATAACATTTACTTCCTCCTGGATATTGATGAAAGAACGTTGAAAAATGGGTACCTTCTTTGGGCGAAGTTTAACAGATCTGCCTGGTCTGCAGTTCCCTGGTTGTTGGGTTTCAGATATAATCCTGCCAGGTGATATCATACCATAACATATGTCTTAGTCCCATTTTCTTTTAACAACGATATGCACGAATCACATGTAAGTGAGTGGATAACACATAGGCTTACTAATGTTCGGTACTTGATCCATTAAACACCGAAGCTAACCGTGATATTCGGTATTAACAAGGCTTGTGCGTAAACCACATATGTTAGAGACCACCTAGACCTTTGGTACAAGATAGTTAGTTGAATAATTATTAAAATCTAGTTCATCTCGAAACCCAGTACAAGTGAACTCCAGGTCAGAATGTTTTATTTAAAACTTCAAATTTGGCCGGCACTAAGACCAAAAGGAAATAAAGTTTATGATAACGTTTCCACCACTAAACCGACACCCATTAAGTCGTAAGCTAAGTAACACAAGCCTAGTGTCGGCAAAATCGAAATCTAATTAAGTAGACGACAAAGATGTAGGGTTCACTCGTACCGAAAGCTAGTATGTTGTTTATTGACAGGAAACCACCACTTACATATAATTTTGCATTTCAAACCCCAAAAATGTATGGGGAAAAGATGTAACTTATTTTGTCTGCCATTGGGCACTATCCCAATTATCATCGGGGTTTAACTTGCATTAGATAATTCAAATTTCGATTATTTTCCTAAAGCTGGTTAAGTGCACGAAGCAAATTTACACCTACGATTAGATTGAAAATACTTATAAAGAATCGAGTCGGAAACCCTAAAAGATCCTGAGAAAATTTGATGAATAGTAACCTTGTTAGAGCAAAGTGGTATGTAAGAAAGAATAGGAAGAAGGAGGAACTTCTAACAAAAAACGCTCTATTAATCTCAACCGAAAAAGTAGGATCGAATTAGTGAGACAGATCCGTCCTGAAAAGTGAAAAGTGGAAACCCTACATATTCAGAACAATACAGCACTAAGGTCGAGAGACTATGACTTGAAAAGTCAAAATTACCCCTTCACAAGGGGACAAATGTTACTACCAAAATTAACTCCGAGACAGGCTGACAGTGAAGGGTTATCAGAACATCACAGATATAGAAGAATAATTCATAAGAAAGAATCAGGCACAAGGTAAAACCGAGAGCTTAAGGAAACAACCCAAAAGCCAGACAACCGACACCATCATTAAAGAAAAGAACTTAAAACCTATACAAAGAAAGAATGTCGGCAGGGTAGTCCCAACGCGAAGGGAAGTTAACAGAGGGTCACCCAAAAATGGAAGCCAAAAAAGAGAAAGATCAGGAATCCTACAGACCGAGACCTAAAAGGACGAAAGGGCTATCGGTATTAACATAAGGGAATCATCCGGGAACCAGCTACCGAGAATCCCATTAGATGGTCACTGAGAGACCACTTTAGTAAGCAACTAATAAAGCATCGGAAACAACCCACCGGAAAGCCGAAAGCTTATTTCATGGATTTACTGAAAGGCAGGGCGGAACCTCGAAGAAAGGCACACTATCTACACTAATCTGCTTAGTGTCCATACCGACAGGGGTGGCGGATCCGATAACCATTATCTTGAATCATGAAGGCAAGTTCCACAAAGAGTCAATAGCAAAACCGGAAGCTCATGATCGGAAGCACATATCCAAAAGCATATAGTCGAAATCCAATATCCGAAAGCATAAAGCCTTCTTAAAGCTATCCATACAACAGGCTTGGTATCGTTACAAAGAAGATATACATGACATCAAAAAGTAGTTCCAAAGGTCGAGACCATCTTTCCGAGAGCTTAAACCGGCACCATAAAGGCAATAATTGAAGCCAAAACAACTGCCAAGAGCCAAAGCGACCGTAACCAAAAGGAAAACAACCTAGAGGGTGTAACACCCCACCTCCGCCAGGGTAACTCTTGCAAGCACACTGGCTTTGGAGGGGCGTTTAAACAAGGTAAACATGCATGCAGATATCACAAGACAGAACATATAAGTAAAACAGAGTAAATAAAGCAGCGGATTAAACTAGCATTTCAAAACCATAGTCATATTACAACAAAGTACTTGATCATTATTTTCCAACAAACAAAGTCTAGACAAAAGCATAAACTGAAATACATAAAGTACTATCCCCAAAGTGAAGTGATAAACCATAGCTAGCTCAATGTCCAAAACCGTACATGAGCAAATCCATTAAGCAAGCTATAAAGATCCAAGCTAAGCTCCAATGTTCCCACCCTGAGGACCTGAGGGGGGGGGGAAACGGAAGAAAAGAGGCGAAAGAAAACAGGTCAGTCAAAAAGACTGGTAAGCCCTATCTACTATCAGTTCATGAACTAGTAAAGTTAACTGGCATGAGAAGCTGAGATGAACATAAGGATAACAACATACTGGCATGGTGATTAACTAACAAGATAGATAAAGGTGTCATCGCATAATCAAGGTTAAGTTTTGCACCACGGGTGTACTAGCATTCTAACATGTCAAGTAAAAACAATAATTGATCCCTTGGCCCAAGCTTGGCCCAACATCATGAGATGACCTAAATCAAGGTCCAACTACTCGATCTAGTCGACCGGCTCCCTATAAGCCTAACTCGTCAAGTGTCGGTGTCATGCGGCTTAATTATGTAATGTAGTTGACTGTGCAGGGTCCACCCTAGGGTGTATCTGGCCCTACGGTGTAACCCTCAGACACCATTCCAGGATGCACAGTCTAAACCTACCGATGCCCGTGTTCAACTCCGGACTTAATGTGCACGACCATGGTCCGCCTGAACAACTGGGGCATCATTCAGCCGTCTCTTTTGGTCTCTTACAATCAGCCCAGTAATCGTGCCCCACCCTAGCCTAGTCCTAGGGTCTTATGATACTATCTAGAAGGTTACTGCTGAAATGGACCACGCAACTAGGGTTTCTTAACGGGTTAAATGTGGTTAACCCGATCCAAACGTGGATTAAATTGGTTAAGCGTACCCAAGGTTCCTGACTTAACCCCGATTAATCCATCAAGCCCAAATTGGTTAAGTATTAAGTGGACCATGACTTAACCCTAATCAGGAGGCATTAATTAACTTAATGCGCTTTAACCTCTCACATTAGACTTTGTTGTGGTTACTAGTTAAGCCGGGCGGGTCCGGGTAGCTTTACACCACAACTAGGTCTAACCTCGGGTTCGAGCACAACATGACCAACTTCTCACATTGGGTCCTATTGTTTGTAGCCACTAGTTAAGCCGGGCGGGTCCGGGTAGATTTATGCTACAAACTCAACCCAACCTCGAGTTGGCCACACTCATATTTTCTAAGTGTCATGTCCATTATGTTTCCAAAACATAATTACAAGTTAACATATCACGTTATGTTATAAAAACCATGTTCATGTCATTATGTTACCCAACCCCAACGTAATCCCATCGTTTACATAATCGCAACAACGCATAAAGGATAAAATAGGGAACTTGGCATAATCATGACAAAAAGGTGTTTAAGCCACAAGTTTAACATGGTGGCATCTGAAATGTACATATGTTCATATACTTGCATATTTCATTATTAGGCTTCAAAAGCATGCATAAAACCAAACTTGGCATATAAGTGATACATGGTGGTGAATGACATGTAGAAGTTGCTAGAAGTTCGCATTTAGCCTCACATGCAAGTTATCATAAGGGATATGATAACTTCCATGTTGCCAAAATGCAACCTTCAACATAAAGCTTGAAGCTTTAAGCTCACAACTTCAGGTTTAACTTGCATAACATGGTAACATGTGTATAATGATCAACCCAAACTTGCATAACATAGCAACATGTGTCATACATAATGATTAAACCAACTTGCATAATGATCAACCAAACTTGCATATCATAATGATCAACCAAACTTGCATATCATAATGATCAACCAAACTTGCATATCATAATGATCAACCCCAAACTTGCATCATTCATTTAACTTTAGAGTTCAAAAAAAGAAAGTAGAAAAGGGCTTACAATGCTATGAAGACACAGATAAATATTTATTATAAAGATTGAGACGAAGCCCTTATGCAAGCACCAAAAACCCAAATATGAAAGCTCCAAATGAAAAACCCTTGAGCCAAATCAATAAAAACTCTTGCTTTGTAATAGAAATGTTGCAACTTGACTTGAATGCAAACTAAGAACATTCATACAAGCTTGAAAATACTTGTATGCATTCAAAATCTCTCATATAAATTAACTTAGGAATTTTAGCATGAGAGTGGAGGCCATGAGAGGAACAAATTTGACATAGTTTAGTTGTAGGATTGAATAATGATGATTTAGGCTAGGTTTAGGGGTCTTTTTATAGAAGATTAGGATAGTATTAGCCGTAGGATTAACCCTAGATTCAATCAGAACCATCAAATCCCGTCACTAGCCAACAAAACAGGTCAAAACAGCCAAAATGGTGCACCAGGTTGCCTGGGTCCGACCAGGCAGGTCGACTCCCAGGTCGACCCTGGGGTCGACTCCCCAGTCGACCTGGGGGGGAGGTCGACTCCCCAGTCGACCCCCAGGTCGACTCCCCTGGGTCTGGCGGGAATTTTCCCGCCACTTCTGAAACTTGAAAATTTTGAATCTGTTTTGAATTTGAATTTTTCGTGAAACTTCGCGAGGCCATATCTTGGTCATACAGACTCCGATTTTCAAAAACTCGGACTCTATTTCGCGTATTTTTCCGAGACGAACGCAATGGCACAGCCCGTTTCCCTTGATTCGGAATTTACAGTTTAATTCTGCCTCGATTTATGTTATAACATGTTATTCAAAAATACGGGTTGTTACATTCTCCCCTCCTTAAAGGATTTCGTCCCCGAAATCTCCAAGTTAGGAAGAACGTATCCTACCATCCATTATCCATCTACTCAAAACATCATCCACGTGCAGTCATTGTCCTTAAAGGATTCTAAATGCTGTATGATCATATGCAAAGGTGTGTGTATATGTACTTATCTAATGCAAAAATCAGGCGGTTACTGATACAGTAAACCTCCTTAATGCAAAGCATGTTAGTGAAATGAGTCCATATGTATGCAAATTCCTAACATAATTTATAATCTCTACATGAGTGCACATATCATTCATCCATATGCAACATCCACGTGATAGCATAACAAGTTTCATCCATGAATAAGTATAAGCACTCATGCATATGCAATATGAAAGTGTGTGAGCCGATCTTAGTGCCTAATGTGCATCATGCATCCACGAGTATCCACGTGCAAACACTTGCAACCACTGGCAAACATCAAGAATAACATGTTTCAAATACATGTTTCATCCAAAGGGTTTCTACCTAAGGTTCTCATGACAAGATTTACGAAACAAGAAAAACTAGATAAACATGGATAAAAGAAAGATATGCTAATTAGGAAAGAGGTCGAGAATGTACCCTCAAAAAGGAATGGATAAAGCCCACGCATCTTCTCCTCGGTTTCCCAAGTTGTGTCTTCATCGTCTTCACTCCACTGAACTTTCACCAATTTGACTTCTCGATTCCTTAGTTTCTTGATCTCTGTTCCCAAGATACGAATCGGAGCTCTTCACAAGGTTGCCTCTTTCTCTACCTCAATGTCTTCAAGAATGCTTGGTTCAACCACCTCAGTGGACTCATGCAGGCACTTTCGGAGATGCGAGACATGAAAGACATTATGCACTCCGGCTAGCTTCTCGGGCAATTCCACCTTATAGGCCATCTTTCCAATTCTCTCTATGATAGGGAAGGGTCCTACGAACCTTGGTGTCAGCTTCCCAACTGCTCCAAAACGTACCACATTACGCAAAGGAGAAACCCTCACGAAAACCATGTCTCCCACTTCGAATTTCAAATCTGCCCTTCGTTTGTCAGCATAGGATCTTGGGCCGCTAATTCAACTTTCTCGGATGTGTCCCGTATCATATCGGGCCCAAGTATAAGTCTATCTGTTGTCTCCTACCAGCAAGATGGTGACCTACACGGCCTCCCATACAAAGCTTCAAATGGTGCCATCCCTATGCTGGCTTGATAGCTATTATTATAAGAGAACTCTACAAGAGGAAGGTGGTATTCCCAAGTACCACCAAAGTCAAGAACACAAAGCCTCAAGAGATCTTCTAGCACTCTATTCACCCTTTCGGTTTGGCCATCCGTATGGGGGTGATAGGCTGTACTCAAATTCAATTGTGTACTCATCGCTTCTTGCAAACTATTCCAGAACTGGCTAGTGAAAATTGGGTCACGATCGCTAACTATGCTAGAAGGAACTCCATGCAACCGCACTATCTCTTGAAGATAAACAGATGCTAGCCATGATACGGTCCTCTTGCTTTTCACCAAGATAAAATGGGCTCTCTTTGTAAATCTATCAATTATTACCCATATCCCATAAAGCCCAAATAGTTTGGTGACGAACATATTCACCCCAACCATATATCACAAATAGGCGAGTCGTACTCCTTATGGGGTTTGCAACAGAACTAAGATTGAGGATAGGACCGAGAGGATATGCTTACAAGATAGCATGCGAGTAAGCTCTACGGAACAATAGGGATCAAGGATATACTCTTAGAAAGAGATATAATGCGCGTATCTAGTCTTCAGTCTTCTAACCCGCATTTTTCTTGTGCTTAATCCCATCGTGCCTTGACCGTCTTTTAACTTCGCAACTCCGTAGTTCTTAATTCTTATTTCCAAAATATGAGTTAGAACTCATTTCACCGTTGCCTCTCATTCCACTTCCACTTATTCTTTGCCTAAAATACTTGGCTTTCACCCAACTGCGTACTCATGGTTTCATGCAAGCTTTCCAAGATTCGTTAGTGAATCTTGGATCTCGTTTACATACTATACGGTATCCCACGCAGAAAACTATCTCTTGAAAACAAGTGCCAATCCACGTTGCCAAATGTACTTACTAGGGTGATTTCTCTAACCCATGCTTAAGTAAAATGGACTATCCGCCTTAGTAGCGAATACCATCGGAGCACCCCATTCTGAAATTCTTCGCCTAATGAAATTTTTCTCAAGCTACTCCTTGATTTGCTTACCAAGCTCTCTTCTTTCTCGCGGGGCCATGTGCCTAACGGGCAATGTAACTGGCTTGGCATTATCAACCAGATAAATGCGGAAATCTATCTCCCGCTTAGGGGGTAACCCCCTTACTTCTTCAAAGACATCAGGATAGTCTCGGACCACCCTTACAAGTTGCAGATCATCGATGGACGAGTCAAGAGATTCAAGATAACATAACATGACGGGACCTCTAGGATTACAAGAAATTTCTAGGGTATTACCGAGGCGAGTCATGAGCCTCACCACCCTATGTTCACAATCGATAATGGCTCCATAACTGGACAACCAATCCATGCCCAAGATCAACCCATATCCCGTGAACCCGAGAACATAAGCATTACATGCGAATTCTACAGTCAAGATAGAAATCTTCAAATCCACACAAATCATAGATAGATGGGCGGAACCCCCAATTGGATTTGAAACACAAACGGGATCCTCAACTAGGCTAGTATTTAGGTGCAAACTTTCAACAATGTCAGAAGAAATAAAACTATGCGATGCGCCAGAATCAAATAAGGTGCGAACAGGATAATCAGAAATATAAACAAGACTTTCTACAGAAATACTACCTCGATCCTGAACTGGAGTAGCGTTGAGAGCATGCACTTGCCCTCCAGAAGGTCCTGCACGCTGATTCTGCCCTTGCTTCTTGGGGCAATCCTTGCTAAAATGTTCGGTCTCTCCACAATGAAAGCATTCGCCCAACTTCCTCTTCTTCTTCCTACAGTCTTTAGCTATGTGCCCAACAATCCCACAGTAGTGGCATTTTCTTGGATCCTTGGCCTTGTTGCCCTTGTTGTTCTTATTGTTTTTGTTGTTCTGATTGCTCTGATTTCCTCCCCCCTTGGAGTCTGTCTTCTTGGCTTGAGTCTCATTAACCTTGACTTCCTTCTTGCCATTCTTATCATCTCCTTGAAGCAATGCCATGTCTACTAGTCCCTCAAAAGTGGCCCCCATAGGTATATGAGATAGGGCTAAACCTTGTAGTGGCTCGTTCAACCCTCGTGCAAAGCGTAAAACCTTCTTCTGGGGAGTATTAATCATGTCCAAACCGAATCGGGCGAGCTTGTTAAACTCATTCACGTACTCCCTCACTGTCATGTCCCCTTGCTTCAAAGATATGAACTTCTCCAATTGCAAATTCGCCTCAGCTGATGATAGAAACTTAAGCCCAAATCTTGTCCTAAAGTCTCCCCAAGTCTCTATAGGCCTCGTAGCATTGGTGACCTCCCACCAATAAGCAGCTTCTTCTTTTAATAACCATGCTGCCAACAAAACCCTCCTATGATCTTGCACATCAAAGATGGCGAAGAGATCTTCAGATTCTTTCAACCAATTTCTTGCCTCCACAAAAGTCTCCGTTCCAATAAAGTTCTTTCCGCCCATCGCCTTAAAGTCTTTGCAAATCTTAGCGAAATATGCTTGCGGATTCTGAGGAGGAGGAGGAACCTCAGTTATATTGGGGGTATTTGCTGGGCCCACATCGTTGGCCCTAGCTTCCAAGTACCTCCGGAACCATCCGGGAATGGTCATTCCCTCGGGAAGGTTAAGATCGGCCATACTAAAACGAAGAAAAAGATAGATTCAGAACGAAGAAACGAAGGATAGAGCTATGGCTTTTGGGGAATAGCCTTTTAAAATAAACTAGACTTTTCTTGGAAAATACTTAATTGGTTTTGAAAATAGTTTTCCAAAAAGTGAGTTTTTAAAAACCTTTTGCTCGAATCTTGTAAACCTTATGCTCTGATACCAAATGTAACACCCCACCTCCGCCAGGGTAACTCTTGCAAGCACACTAGCTTTGGAGGGGCGTTTAAACAAGGTAAACATGCATGCAGATATCACAAGATAGAACATATAAGTAAAACAGAGTAAATAAAGCAGCGGATTAAACTAGCATTTCAAAACCATAGTCATATTACAACAAAGTACTTGATCATTATTTTCCAACAAACAAAGTCTAGACAAAAGCATAAACTGGAAAACTGAAATACATAAAGTATTATCCCCAAAGTGAAGTGATAAACCATGGCTAGCTCAATGTCCAAAACCGTACATGAGCAAATCCAGTAAGCAAGCTATAAAGATCCAAGCTAAGCTCCAATGTTCCCACCCTGAGGACCTGAGGGGGGGGGGGGGAAACGGAAGAAAAGAGGCGAAAGAAAATAGGTCAGTCAAAAAGACTGGTAAGCCCTATCTACTATCAGTTCATGAACTAGTAAAGTTAACTGGCATGAGAAGCTGAGATGAACATAAGGATAACAACATACTGGCATGGTGATTAACTAACAAGATAGATAAAGGTGTCATCGCATAATCAAGGTTAAGTTTTGCACCACGGGTGTACTAGCATTCTAACATGTCAAGTAAAAACAAGAATTGATCCCTTGGCCCAAGCTTGGCCCAACATCATGAGATGACCTAAATCAAGGTCCAACTACTCGGTCTAGTCGATCGGCTCCCTATAAGCCTAACTCGTCAAGTGTCGGTGTCATGCGGCTTAATCATGTAATGTAGTTGACTGTGCAGGGTCCACCCAAGGGTGTATCTGGCCCTACGGTGTAACCCTCAGACACCATTACAGGATGCACAGTCTAAACCTACTGGTGCCCGTGTTCAACTCCGGACTTAATGTGCATGACCATGGTCCGCCTGAACAATCGGGGCATCATTCAGCTGTTTCTTTTGGTCTCTTACAATCAGCCCAGTAATCGTGCCCCACCCTAGCCTAGTCCTAGGGTCTTATGATACTATCTAGAAGGTTACTGCTGAAATGGACCACGCAACTAGGGTTTCTTAACGGGTTAAATGTGGTTAACCCGATCCAAACGTGGATTAAATTGGTTAAGCGTACCCAAGGTTCCTGACTTAACCCCGATTAATCCATCAAGCCCAAATTGGTTAAGTATTAAGTGGACCATGACTTAACCCTAATCAGGAGGCATTAATTAACTTAATGCGCTTTAACCTCTCACATTAGACTTTGTTGTGGTTACTAGTTAAGCCGGGCGGGTCCGGGTAGCTTTACACCACAACTAGGTCTAACCTCGGGTTCGAGCACAACATGACCAACTTCTCACATTGGGTCCTATTGTTTGTAGCCACTAGTTAAGCCGGGCGGGTCCGGGTAGATTTATGCTACAAACTCAACCCAACCTCGAGTTGGCCACACTCATATTTTCTAAGTGTCATGTCCATTATGTTTCCAAAACATAATTACAAGTTAACATATCACGTTATGTTATAAAAACCAGGTTCATGTCATTATGTTACCCAACCCCAACGTAATCCCATCGTTTACATAATCACAACAACGCATAAAGGATAAAATAGGGAACTTGGCATAATCATGACAAAAAGGTGTTGAAGCCACAAGTTTAACATGGTGGCATCTGAAATGTACATATGTTCATATACTTGCATATTGCATTATTAGGCTTCAAAAGCATGCATAAAACCAAACTTGGCATATAAGTGATACATGGTGGTGAATGACATGTAGAAGTTGCTAGAAGTTCGCATTTAGCCTCACATGCAAGTTATCATAAGGGATATGATAACTTCCATGTTGCCAAAATGCAACCTTCAACATAAAGCTTGAAGCTTTAAGCTCACAACTTCAAGTTTAACTTGCATAACATGATAACATGTGTATAATGATCAACCCAAACTTGCATAACATAGCAACATGTGTCATACATAATGATCAACTAAACTTGCATATCATAATGATCAACCAAACTTGCATATCATAATGATCAACCAAACTTGCATATCATAATGATCAACCAAACTTGCATATCATAATGATCAACCCCAAACTTGCATCATTCATTTAACTTTAGAGTTCAAAAAAAGAAAGTAGAAAAGGGCTTACAATGCTATGAAGACACAAATAAATATTTATTATAAAGATTGAGACGAAGCCCTTATGCAAGCACCAAAAACCCAAATATGAAAGCTCCAAATGAAAAACCCTTGAGCCAAATCAATAAAAACTCTTGCTTTGTAATAGAAATGTTGCAACTTGACTTGAATGCAAACTAAGAACATTCATACAAGCTTGAAAATACTTGTATGAATTCAAAATCTCTCATATAAATTAACTTAGGAATTTTAGCATGAGAGTGGAGGCCATGAGAGGAACAAATTTGACATAGTTTAGTTGTAGGATTGAATAATGATGATTTAGGCTAGGTTTAGGGGTCTTTTTATAGAAGATTAGGATAGTATTAGCCGTAGAATTAATCCTAGATTCAATCAGAACCATCAAATCCCGTCACAAGCCAACAAAACAGGTCAAAACAGCCAAAATGGTGCACCAGGTTGGCTGGGTCCGACCAGGCAGGTCGACTCCCAGGTCGACCCTGGAGTCGACTCCCCAGTCGACCTGGGGGGGAGGTCGACTCCCCAGTCGACCCCAGGTCGACCCCCCTGGGTCTGGCGGGAATTTTCCCGCCACTTCTGAAACTTGAAATTTTTGAATCTGTTTTGAATTTGAATTTTTCGTGAAACTTCGCGAGGCCATATCTTGGTCATACGGACTCCGATTTTCGAAAACTCGGATCTATTTCACGTATTTTTCCGAGACGAACGCAATGGCATAGCCCGTTTCCCTTGATTCAGATTTTATAGTTTAATTCTGCCTCGATTTATGTTATAACATGTTATTCAAAAATACGGGTTGTTATAGAGGGGCTTCTGCTAGCCCAATAACAAAGGAAGCCCGATTTGTCTATAAATAAGACCATAGAGGTCTCATTTTCAGGATGATTTCTCATTCCTCATTCTTGTACTCTTTTTCTCTATAGTAAAACCTAATTTCTAAATCAATTTGGGGATTTCTATTGTAATCACTTATGTACTCCAAATTGAAGATCAATAAAGAGCGGACCAGTACTTAGAGTATATCTTATGAGTTTCTTACAAGTTTTCTTGGCTATTTATTACACGATATACCATATGCTTTCTACATAGTCATCGGTTCCTACTGAAGTCTTGACACTTCCGGAAGGTTATTGCAAACCTCTTCCTACAGCCGTTTAGACTTCTATCGAGGGTTGTGCTTAGGGAACCCTTAGCCCAAGATACTATTGGTTCTTGAGTTGCTTAAGCGTGATACTCACCCCATCGAGGAAAGAGTAACTAATATTTTAGGCTCTAAACCTTGATTCTAGGAAATAGTGAACTAACTAATACTCGCGAAAGCTAAATAACCCCATTTTCCCATTAGGTCCACTTCCATAGACTATCTCCGGTGTTGACGAAAAATATTGTTAACGCTTAATGCATAATAAATGGAAAATGAACAAAGAAATTAACTGCCTTTGAAATTAGAATGCATTAAAAGGAATAAAACAAGTAATTGATGGCAGTATTAATTGCATCAATTAACGGGCAAGGAACAGAAAGATTACATGCAAATAGACATGAATAAGTTTGAAATTCAAACTTAGTGATGATGTATGATAGGTTTAAAATAAATAAAAGGAAGTATAATTGGTAAATAATTAAATGTTTATTTACAATCATTAAGTACAATAGCTTATGTCATGGATGGACCCAAATGGGTCAACCCAAGTTGTGCCTGGGTCGACTTATGGGTCGACCTAAGGCAGGTTCAGATCTGCTTTATGACGTAGTTTTGCTTATGTGTGCGGTTTGGATTTTAAGGGATTAAATCCGATAGTTCAGACTTTCTCGTACACCTATAAATAGACTAACAGGGCTTAACCTATATCTCATATTTTCTGAGGTGTTTCCTAGGCTCTACCATTCTCTTCTTCCTCCAAATCTTTTAAGAAAATTAGAATATTAGCTTTAGGAAATTATTATTCAAGATTTGAAGATAAATGAAAGTAAATCTACAAATAGGTTGTTAAAAATAGTTTTCGTCAACACCGGAGATTGGTATACGGAGATGGAACTAAGGGAAAATGGGGTTATTCAGTTCCCACAAGTTTAAGTTAGTTCACTGTTTCCTAGATATCAAGGTCTCAAACTGGAATATTAGTTACTCTTCCCTCAAGAGGTGAGTATCACGCTTAGGAGGCTTAAGGACCAACAGTTACCTTGGGATAAGGGTTTCATAAGCTCGTTACAAGTTAGGAAGCTAAACGGGTTGCAGAAGGGTGTTTAGGAGACCAAGATTTAAGGGTAAGACTTGCGTATGAAGCTTCTGTTGATGGGAAAGCATAAGGTAGGTATGTACTTGTCGAATGGGTCAGATTGAGAAATTTCGAACAACATAGCACAATAATATACTGTACAATAAGAAAAATAGTAAAGAACAAAACAATTTATAATGGTTCGAATCAGGTTGAACCTATGTCCACTTTAAGGGCTTTGGTGATTTTATTCATAGAGGAGGTTACATGGAAATCCCAAAATTGATTTAAAAATTAGGGTTATCTCTCTTATAAATGTGAGCGGGATTATGGAATGAGGAATAGTACCCAAAAATGAGACTCTTGGGGTCTTATTTATAGGTAAATTGGGCCTCCTTCTGTTATGAACCCAGCAGAAGCATTTCTCGGAAGCTTTAACAAGGTTTCAGCCGCTCTTGGAACTTTCGATTCTGCTAGAAGGATTTCGATCGCCTTTCTTCTTATTGAATGTCTTCATTAATGTCTTCTTGTCTTCGGAATATCAACCTCGGGCTTTCAGGAGTGGTTCCGCTGACATGCCTTTCGGTAACTCGGTCTCAAAATCTGATAGCTTGACTTTGTGACATCATGCCTTCGGTGTGCCTCTTGGTGACTTCAGAGTTATCTTCTGGTGATTGTTTCAATAGCTTTTGCTTCCTCTTAGCTTGACTTTTAGCCCAATATCTTCTACTTGTTGGTATAGGGATCGGAAATAAGTATGTTAGAGTAAATACCTCCTTTCTCCTTCTGACAACCCTTGGCTTCGGTCTTGATCTGGTGACTGCATCATCCACAACCCCTTTCGAACAGCTTATAAACTTTCTAATGTTAGTGTTAGTATTGTGCTAAGTAGCGCCGGAAGCCCTCTGCCTTCTCTGGCTTGACGTAGCGCTTCTCTTCAGTAGCTTTAAGCTTTCGGTTTATATGCTCTCGGTTACTCACCTTTGTTTTCTTATGATTTTATGTGGTATGCTTTCAGAGATGTGCCTTTACTAACCCTTCAGTGAATGTACTTTCTTGTCGGTATTTTCCTTTTGAATCGGCGCCATCCCTTCGCCTTGACTTATTATTGTTTCATCCTCTATTCTTCTGTTATCATTGTCGGACCGACACCCCTGAACATGGGTGCCAGATAAGGGACCCTTGGTCCTTCTATTTTGTTTCAGATGTAAGTCTGACGTCCCTTTTCCAGCAACACTCAATGTTGATGCTTGATCACAACTCGTCCCTCTTTGATGTCGGTTTTTCCTTTCGAACGTTGCCCCTTCTAGTGCCTAAGCCTCCTACAAGGTCCTTTCATCCATGGTATAAGTTTCGCTATCCGAAACCCTTTGTTCTTATAGCTTTGGTACTTCTGCTTCTTTATATTTGGCCGGTGCAAATTTTGGTATTAACATAGTTGTTCAGAATTCTAATCAATGTGAGGTAATTTCTTGAATCTGATTTATTTTGGTTTCTCTTCCTTATTCCTCTTCTTTAGTAACATATTTGTGAATCCTGGATATTTTTTATAATAGATTCAGTTAGGGAAGCCACGGAATAATAAATCTGGATCAGATTCATGGATTGGAAAGCTGTTAGGCGAGTGGATCTAAATTATACCATTTTAAATAACGATATA
Source organism: Allium sativum (assembly GCA_030737875.1). Taxonomy (NCBI): domain Eukaryota; kingdom Viridiplantae; phylum Streptophyta; class Magnoliopsida; order Asparagales; family Amaryllidaceae; genus Allium; species Allium sativum. The sequence goes on along the minus strand of CM060918.1, from coordinate 776,645,743 downwards.
TTAATCGTTTGTTTTCCCCATTATATTTAATCAGCTAAACAGTTAATAAGTATGAAAATTGGGTATTAAAACTGTTTAGGACATGTTAAAAATATTACTATTGTATATAGAACCATCCTAAGAACCTGTTAATTAGATATTGCAAATCAAGTTACAATGAAATTGCAAATAATTGGGGTAATTGGAGTCAAATTTGCTGAGAACATTTATGTCATATAAGCCTGTTCCCATTAAAAATCTGTCTGAAGGAGAAGTTATTGTAGAAGCTGTAATTATGGAATTTATGGTAAACCTGAACTTTTGCTTAAGAATATTATTATGCCAAAAGATTGCAAATAGAATTACAACAAAATTTGTAAGAATAGATATGCCTAAATTGGATGGAAAACTTACAGTAATTAGGAAACTGTAAATAACTGCACTAAGATACAAGGTTAGGTTCAGCTTGTGGTAGAAGTCTGCCCGGAACAACCCGACAAATCCAGCATCCAGAAGTGGTCAGTTTAATGTGAGATGTCTGGTGCATCAATATACATATATATAAATATATGTATATAATAGGAACGAAATAAATGACATTAATTGTAATTAATGGAAATGAAGGAATGTTACAACAATATAAGAATTGGAAGGAACGGGGAAAGATAATAACCTATTATGATTAAGTATGAAGGAAATAGTGGAATATAATAGATAGGCTTGTCCTAGGGACAAGTGGAAATTATAACATAGTTTAAAACAAATGGAAAGAAACTTATTTAAAAACCTTAGCCAAAAGAACCAAGTAAATAAGTAAATTACAACAAGAGGTGGTATTAAACTAAGTCATGGTTAAAGAAAAAGAATTAAGTAGGCTTATTATTGGTAGACTTATAAAAGAGAATTATGAAGTCTAATAAAAGAAATTAATAATAAGCGGAAGCCCACTTAGGCGGCATAAGATTGAATGAAGTAAGAAGACTTACAAAATGAAATAAGTTATACTTAATTATAAATTAAGTAATACATTAAATGGAAACAAGTTGATTGTTATAGGATTTAATTAATGACACATTAAGTAGAACATGGTATTGTAACCTGAAATTGGAAGATGAATGACAGGGTAATAATGTAAGAAGATTAAAGATTATAGACCTTGAAATACTATCAAGAGAATAACATGATATGGGCTTATTAATGAACTTAAATGGTTAAGTTATCTAACTGAAATTAATAAGCAAGAGGTGTGCATTCCTTAGAGATATAAGGGGATCAGAGAGAACTTGATTACTCAAATAGAAAGTTAATATGATTGGAAATAACCAAGTTAATTGGAAACCTAATGAGGTAGAGCAAGCACGTAATTAAAAGTTTAGACATAGGGTCTAATAACACATTAGCATGATGCGCTTTGACCAGTCCGCACATATAAAGGTGAAGAACCCAATGGGGTAGATCATCGTGATGTCTAAAGGCACAAGGAGAGCACGTCGATCTGATTATTTTGCTGATACTCTGCTTGTTGACTCTTTGGGACTGGAAGGAAGCACGCGGCTTCCGAGGGACGTGGAAGGGTACTCCGTGGTGGTCCTCTATGCGGTGGTGGTGCTAAGGTTGTGCCCGTAGAGGTTGGGTCTGCGCAAGACCACCCAGTGGGTATACCTTGACTGCAACGATAGTTTGGCAGTCAAAAGGCTGTTGGGTGGCATTGGGTGATTTGACGATTTTCCTATAGAGATGCTGGTCTAGACCAAATAAAGGATAGTAATCGTCTGGTACTTGTCATCGATAGTCAGTGTGACGCGGAAAGACTAGAGCTAAATCTACATATCATCGATCTTTCACTATCCAGACTTTGGTTTCGGGACACGCCAATTTGGATGTAGATTGTTTGCTAGGGACATGTCACTTAGCTCTTGATGTAGTCTTTCACTAGTTGAGGGAGAGGTCGAGGTGGGACCATAGCCACCATAGAAATGTAGACCATAATTTAGATATATATGTATTTTAGTCCTCTTTAACAAACCTTTACAGATATGGAAAAGCTCCCAACCAAGTTTCTTGCATTTAGATGAAGCCCTTTTACGGAACTCGGGGTACAGTAGACAGTACGTATGTGTGAGGATACATGCACGTCGCACCAGGTGGTGTATCATAGACGTTAGGGCATTACTCCGTGTTAAGATTGAGCTTGGCCAAGGAGTTTCAGATATGGCAGTTCGTATGCTTACATAGCATGACGATGGTAGCTCTGTGCGGAACTTGGCATAGTTTTATAGAGATCCTTACGTCACTCTAGCATAGGATGAGAGTTGCATACGCTTCCATGGCATGACAGAGTGAGAAGGGTACCATGGGAGATACCTTTATACTTGGGGTAGCTACATATATGTTATATTAGGTTAATCTACTGGGAAGTAGATAGGTACAACGTGTGTGTAAAGCCTTATGTGCTATTAACCGAAACGACTTAATAAATAAGTAACATAACTGAGCAGTATATGTTGGGTTATTTCAGATTGTGTAATTTAGTCCAGTCACCAGATTTCGTGTTCTGACCCCCTCCTCATAACACAACCGCATGTTAGTTTTGTAGCTTTAGATAATGGTTAGGCAATATTATTACCATGGTAAGGATGTATTTGATTGTATAATATTTTATTTCATTCCACTGTGAGATATTTTCTAAGATCTGATATATTTTATATCTCCGTCTTTTCTGCAGGATACCAGACAACCTAGTTCGAGTATCGGCAGATTGAAATTTTTGAAAAAAAATCGGTCTGTCGAAATTCAGGCTATTACATCTGATATAAGAGCCTAGATTTAGGTTTCTTATATAGATTGTGAGTGAACATTTTTGTTTTTTTTTAAGAAATATGAATATTATATATATATATATATATGTATATACACCTGGATCCATAAGGAACCCACTAAATAGGAAGAGCAATTGATGCAAAGAGTTGGGATATCAGTTATGTAATGTCCCGGATTGTTAGTGATTTAATAATTAATTTATTTAATTACTTGAATACTGATTTGGTGATTTAAAATGACTTGAATTAAATAATCTTGGATATTTAATTAATATAAACAATTGGATAATATATTTAATTTTCGCAGTAGTCGGAAATAGCTGAATTGACAATATTATGTAAATTGTATAATATAAGATATTTAATTGAATTAATATTTGATTTATAATAACGAATTGATTTCATAAATGAAGATTGAACGTATTAATTATAATATGATTACATGAGAGTTCATAACGTCGTGGTAGTTCGTAATATTGAGTTTTGAACTTCAAACGATTATACAGGATTCGTTATAAACCGAATTTCTTCAAAACAAGAAACGTTCGAATCTAATTAACTGTATTTTTCTAATGGAAGTGAAAAATCGAGGTGTCTTTCTTATATTTTGTGAGTTATATCCAAATCAAATTTTCATATAGTCGCTATGAAATCATTTATAAATGAAAACTAAAACGACCCGAAATTTCCCATTCACGAAGAGACGGAAAAGGCCGGATTGAGTTGAGAACACAACAAATCAAAACACAAACATAAGAACATTTCATTGCTTATTACAACAATTATATCAGAGTACAAGAATATATCAGAATATGAGTAAATATTACACAAAAAATATCAGAGATTTAAAATACATAGCAGCGGAAATAAAATGTAAAAATACAATGCGTAGCGGAAAATAACAACTGACACAACTGAAAGTGATACACGGATATAAAGCTTTACGAATATAGCTCTAGTTGTAAATTCAGAATCTTGTGAAAATAAATCTGCCAAACCGAAACTACTAGCTGCCCCTGTGGAAAATATGGGCACCCAGAGTTTAGGTTAAAACAATAAACGTCGAGTCAGTTATGGGACTGGTGTGAGAAATAAAACAGTTATTTAAAATTTTACTTTTAAAATAAGGTAAATCAAGGGACCACGCCGTATAACATGGAACGGGTTTATCTCCAAGAATACTTGTGCCTAAAACAAACAGCGCAATGCTAAATAAAGAAAAATGAAGCTATTATAAGACTCAGGTCCCATCAAAAAATGCAACGCAAGCCGAAGGGTAGAGTTTTACCTTATAATAGCCAATATGCTTGGTATGTCTTAAAACAAATCTTTTATTATTACTCTAAGTGAAGAAATCAACTTCAAATATAAACGTATCAATCATAGACGGCATGAGCGCCCCATCCCACTATGTCGCCATATATTGGTTTACAACTAAAACCGCAAAATGTCGTATTGGAAGTTTGGATTTCCATACTGATGGCTCCTGATTCGAAAGATCTATCGCGTAGTGCAATACCCAACAACTTACGTTCCGTGCATGAGAAAACGCCGTAATGCACATCCGCACTATATCCAAGAAACAAGTTACTGTGGCTTACATCCAAGAATTGGAAAAAACAGCCAGCTCTATCCATCTAGGAATCGGGGGGGTGTGCCCTATCCCTACTGGTGCGGGGCGACCACACCCAGTATCACCTCAGTCGGCCGAATCCATAACAACCCGTAGGATGTCTATCCTCGTCTCTAAAGTATACTGATCTAACCATCAGTTTACCACCATACCGGTATGTGAGGCTCGCGAATTAACGCTACACAACGCTATGCTTTGATCATCATCCACTAAGCTCTTCTTTTCAAAAACAGCTTGGATCACTGCATCTCAGCATGCCACACTATCAATCCATGTTGTACCATTGATTTATGTCGATATATAACCTCTAAGCTCATACGTCTCAAAGAAGGGTGTTAAGCAAGAGAATAAATTCTCCGCCACCAAGCATATATATATTTAGTAGAAATCAATGAATACAACATAAAGGAATACAATATCAGACACATCATCCATATACAAGTCCGTTCTGGGTCTGAACGAAACCGGAGGCACCTTATTCCTCATCCCGTATGTCCAATATAGGAGAGAAAACCTCGCATATCTGAACAATCAACAAGTATGTCCGGATGGCTACCACTGTAGCCCATTCAAGGTAGCTACTCCAATCATGGGCATCAGTAGCAACCCATCCATTCGAAGTGAAGATCGTCGGTCTTGCACCGTCTTCAATCTCTTCGACTTTTCGTCATATCAATTATTCAGAACGGGTTAAACCTGGTATTTCCGAATAACTCGCGTATCTTATAATCAAGTGCTATAACAACACATTATATGCCTCATTCCAATCCAGAATATTATTTTATTCAAATATTCTTTTCACAATTCAAACCAAATTAAGGTTTTGAAACTAGTCGGGATTAGCGCAACTTACCGAAGTAATCATTTATTTTATTTCCTATTCCTAACCTATTCATCCCATGGAGCAAAACTGGGAATACTCCATACCTAACACCACGGTGTTATTGGTAAAAATTAATTACCATTTCACGTTCAAATCTAATTAAAGATTTAACTATCGCTTGGAGCAAAACTGGTGATACTCCATTCTTGATCATTTCCCAAATTTGATAATTTAAAGAATCTCATTCACATTTCAATATAATTAAAGATTCATTAAAACTCCACTTAGTTTTAATCTTCCCAAAAATCATTATTAACGCTTATTTTACTTTGGGAAATCAAACATGTCGCATCGACAAACTACACCGTACCACTGATTTCTGCCAATATATAACCTCTAAGCTCGTACCTCTCAGAGAAGGGTGTTAAGCAAGAGAATAAATTCTCCGCCACCAAACAGATATATATTTAGAAGATATCAACAATACAATTCGAAATACAATGTTAGACATGCAATCCTGTCTTTAACTGGGTTAAAGAACCAATGCCATTTAAAACAAAGTTCACGATAAACCCAAATTCACATTCCATTAACGATGGAATCTTCACAGAAAACAAATCAATATATAATCGATATCAATTTCCGTATCTATCTAATAATATAAATGAAATAACGACAAAGCCTTTTAAATTCCATATATATTAACAGTCTTCCTCCACAAAAACTCACTTCGATTATTACCAAATCGAATTCATTCAATTCCAATTTAATATATTAAATTTGGAAATCTTTACTTTGGAAAATTCCATTAATCTTAATTAAAAGGTTATTAATTCCTAATCATATTCTTCACTGTTAATTGGGTTAAAGAACAAGTGTTATTTAAAATACCGTTCACGATAAACCCAAAAATACAATTCTTTTATTCAATTCCAATTAAATATTAATTAATTGGAAAATTTCACTAAATCTTAATTTAAAGATTTATTCTTTTCTCAACTGGGTTTAAGAACAATGTTATTAAAGACACTGTTCACGACAAACCCAAAATCCAATTTCAATCCAATTAAATATTAATTAATCAGTAAAATTCCCTAAATCTTAATTAAAAGATTTATTCTTTTTACAACTGGGTTTAGGAACAGTGTTAATGAAGACACCACTCATGACAAACCCAAAATCCAATTTGATATGAAATACAAGGCTCTGAATGGAAATTATATTGGCTTATATTCAATATCAAATTCTGAAACCCACAAATATCGTATTGGAAATAATGATATATATATATATATATATATCTTCCAAATTCCTCAACAATATCCGTATAATCACGAAATCCAATACGGAAATATTCCGAATATTATTTCCATTCTGAATCCATTCCAATTTATTCTTTGGAATATTTTTGGTTATTTTAAAACCATTTCCAAATCCAATTTATTTATTTCTAAAAATAATTAAATTATTTTTCTAGTTAATAACTAGTTCATTTCGATAAAAATATATTTTTATCATTTCAAAACAGGAATTTCTCTACAAAAATCTTTCCAAATCATTTATTATGATTTTACATAATTTTTCCATATTTTTAATAATTTTATTATTGCCCGTACAGTTGGTTTCCAATAACGGCCACCGAACTGCATTCATAACGACCTTTTTTGAAATTGATTTGGACATATCTTAAAATGCAACCATTAGATTTCCATTCTCTTGTATTCATTGGAAAGCTCTTTTCGATACAAACCCAACGGTTCTGGTTTTAGGAGAACTCGCCGGTCGGATCTCCCGTAACATCAATTTGAAGTTAATGGTCAAAATTCACGAACGGTCGCTGCGCGACGCGTTCAATTCAGGCCATTATGTATATATATATATAATATCGTCGATTTTTATTTAAAACGAATTTTATAAATCGTTTTAAAAACGATTTCTAGTTCCATTTCAAATTTAAATCAAAACTGAATATTCCATTATAAATTCGTTTTAAATTCATTTTAAAATGATTTCAATTACATATTCAAATTTAAATCAAAATTGAATATTCTATTTAAATTCATTTTAAAATGATTTCAATTTCATTTTCAAATTTAAATAAAAATTTAATATTCCATTTTAATTATAATATTAAAATGATAATTTTTTAAAATATAAGATTTTGAAATCACTTTTCGATATTCATTATAAAATGAATTAAATCGACAAAAAATCCCGTTCGTGTTAAAATGGCGTTTAACTACTTAACACGACTTCACATTTTAATATTCACTGAATATTATTTTAAATATTCGTTAATTCTGAACTGGAATCAGACTCGATCAATTACCATATAATTTCAGTTATATGGATTTCATATATCGTGTGTATACAACAATAATGATAAACAATCATTAAAAACTCAAACAACATCCAGAGTGCATTTTACAACTATATAAGCATTAAAATAAATAAATAATGCTTATACAGTCTGTCAACCCATCGATTGACATACCACTAATTATTGGGATCAGTGTATGACAAATATTATCCCAATACCCGTGTAGGGTTTTCATACAACAAATACTGTTTATTATTTGTGCAGTTGGGTGATGTGTAAAAATTATCGTCCCAATTAATATCAGATAAATAAGTGTACATAAACAAACCGTCCGGTTTGTAAATGAATATTTATTTTATTTCATGATAATTTTTATATATATATTTTATATAAAAAAATTGATATAGAACAATATCAGTACATGACAATCCAAACATAATCCAAACAAACAATCAACTGGTTTGTACATAAAGTAGTGTCGGGGGCTTCTAAGCCCCATCTGTAACCTATTATATAGCAACTGGAAAATAATTCGAGTGTGAGAGGGTTCTACTTTCATTTCCACTCCTCTATTCTTTTATTGGACAGTTCAGATTTAATTCTGCCCTAAATTCTAACAAGCTCCGAATTTGACCCGTTTAATCATGTTGTGAAGCTCTCGTCCCCACGATCGCAATGGATCCTATTTCACGTGATTTGGAGTTCGAATGAGAAAGATATGATTTTATAAAGGTTGATAACGTTTTAAAGAGAATTAATAAATTAACAAATAAAAAAACCTTATTCTTCTTTATAAAACTCAGGCCGCTCGTTTAACCCACTACGTTCAAACCTAGGGCTGGAATTTGCGTCAAATCCGAGGCAGCTGCTGATGATCGGTCTTCACCACAACGATGGCCTTCGCGAGAGCTTCTAGCCGCCACCTGCCTTGGTCAGTTCAATCTCGCCCTAAGCCAGAAATCTCACGCGAACGGTGAGACTTTGGACCCTCGATTCACGCAAAATACGAAACGATACTCGATCATGCCCGTTGGATGTGTAGAATAGTCGATCCTCTTCAATTTCCCGTTATAAAATTTCTTGATTCATTGTGTGGATTGGAGGATCGAAGGCGATTTGGGTCGGCTGAGGAGTTACGGAGAAAGAGAATTAGGTTTGAAGTGAATTTCTATTAGCCAGAAACTAATATATATATAATTTTAAATTCCAAAAATACCCATGTATCGATACTAACTCCAAATCAAACCCAACGACTATCGCCCCTAGCTAAATACCCCTATTCTAGACATAATGTGATATGTTTCGTAAGCCAATTCTAATGTTTTGATCAGTTTTTCTTTAAATTAAAATATAATCAATATATATTGAATTCAAACGAACATTTCAGTTTATCGGGGCCACATACTAACTCCAAAAATTCCCAAAAAAAATCTAGCTATGTTTTGATGATACGGTCCTAACAAAACAAATTTCGTCGAATTTGGAGACTGTTTGAAAAATGACCATTTTTTGGTCGATCCAATTAAAATTTAAATTACCAAACACATTTTGATTTACTACGCTCACATATTAATTCCAAAAATTATGAAATTTTAAACCTAGCAATAATTTGACATTCCAGATCCAACAAAAGTGGTCTCGGCGAAAACGGAGGTCGTTTGCAAAATGGCTATATGTTATATTAAAACATATAAAATTCCATAGCAACTATTTTAAATTTTAAACTAGGCATAACTTTCAATTCTCATTATGAAATCTGGATTTTTCACATTCATTAGAAAGATATAATTAAACAGATTCAAATATTTCTGGTTTTACTGAAATCCAATTTATTTTGAATCTTGTTCATTCATTTGAAATTTAAAATCGAATTTTCAAACTACCGCGCCATTTCGAGTTCGTTTTATAATTAAAATAAATTTATTCGTTCTAACTTCAATTAAATTAAATTTTTAGTCGTTATTATTTAAAATAATTCATTTTAAATATTCAAAATCCATTAAAATAGCTAAAAAAAAAAAAATTAATTGGTTCTGAAAATCCAGGTTGTTACAAAAACGATTTATTTAATATAATATCATTTTAAAATTTTAATAATATTTTTTAGACGTATACTTAGTTTAATTTATAGAATTTTTCTAAAAATTTTAATTTGGAGAATAATCAACTTTTTGTTTAATGTAATCTACACCTATATCGGTGTTTTCGAAATTCCGCAGAATATGTCAACTTGTCTATTTTATTATGTTTTCGGGAACATTGCACATTACCTGACACGACTATATTTTTATTTTTGTCCGTAACAGTTTCTACGTAAACGGAGTTTTATGTAATATGGTACACCAAATTTTTTTCTAGCTTAAAGACAAGGAAAATTATTTTACAACTAAATCATAATGTCAAGACACTAAATGCAATACAATATAAACCAATATATTAGATTAGTCTGTACGTCCCCTATCCCTTAGTAAGTAAGAAAATAAACCTATATATATGCACACATATACATATTATATAGCTAGTATGCCTACGGCCTACACATGCAGTGTCCATTTCTTTGCACATGCCTCTATACTCCCTCCTTCCCATTAGTGAAAAGGAACAATGAAAATGGTTTCGAAAGGTCTTATTATAGTTCCAGCTCCTTTACAACGAACCAATCCTACCCTACATTGTGCATGCTTAACCCTTAGGCATCTTCTTCTATAAATACATGCACAAAGTCATCCATTCCATTTCCTGGCTTCAGCATTTCGAAACTGTGAGAAAACTTCAAACCAAACCTCCATTCAAAATTATAAATCAACTTCATTTTTCCACTCAAAATCTCAAAGTAAGTATATCTAAATTCGGGCTATGATTCTCTTCATCAACATATAAACTTTGCTAGGTTCGTACCCTTTTAAGTTTGCTGGCTTGTAAGGCACGGCGTGACAGCAGTTAGGGGTAGAAATCGAATGAGTTAGGAGTTATAATTCAACTTTTGCACGTTGGTTCCGAGATCAGCGAGGAGTTTGGCCTCGACTGAGATTTTTTTGAGGGGTTATGTGCTTGGAGATGTCGTTGTTATATGTATAGCGAGGACATGAGGCTCGCGACGCAATAGTGAGGAGGGGTTCAACTGGACCATGAAGATCACAGAGAGGTGCTTCTGGTGATAATGCGGGAGGAGTTCATCTCGGTTTGGAAGGCGTGAAATGTGGAGGGGGAAAGGTGGCTTGACGTAATAAAAATACGAATACTGGAGCGATAATTTTCCTTTTGGGAAGAAGAAGAGCTATAGGGTATGTGGATGGTTTTAAGATGCTGTCTGTTTCAGTGGGTTGGATTTTATGTGAGGCCCACTTATTTTTATTTTCTTAAGTTTAGTTTTATCGCTTATACATTATAACATCCGAGTCGACCATCTACATGTACAGTTTAAGTTATGCTTGGTGGCGGCCTGATATGGCGTGGTCTCAATTGTAAGATTTAAAGTTTATTCGCTTTAGACTGTAGCATCTAAATTAATTTAAGTTTAAATTAAAATATAATAGTTTATTAACTTTAAGATATCATATCTTGTGCGTACGTTATCAAAATTCAATAAAATAGGATCCATTAGGATCGTAGGGATACAGGATACGTACTGGAATCGATTCGGAAAGATTTGGAGCTCGTTTGAATTTTGAGCAAATTAAAATGGCTGATCAAATCAATGAACATTAAACGTTATTTTACGATTAACGACCAAGGTAAGTAAACTCACTAACTCTGTCCAATTTATAATTTTACAAACATATTTTAATACTTATAAATGATGATTGAATGTTGTGTGATAATTGGTTGGATGAACTGCTAAATATTTGGTTGAATTTATAAATATAGGTGTGTGTGTGTGTGTGTATATATATATATGAAGTCGTTGGTTAAATATTGATTCTATTTATTTTATTATTTCATATTGATATGAAATTAGTGTTATTTATGTTGATTAACATTTGTGGATGCAGGAAACAGATTGGAGGAATCCAATTGGATTCCTCAACAAATTTTATTGTTGATTTTCATATATTGCATTATATGATGTGACAAAAAATCTAGTAGTGATTATTGGGTGGAATAACAATGACCCTGAAATAATTGGTGTTTAAATACCATAAAATATATTGAAAAAGAATTTGGAGTTCTTAAAAAAAAAGGGAAGATCTTTTTTAAAATAGAAACTGAATTTTGATTGGCTAGGATATATTAACTTGTTTGATTATAAAAAACAATTGGTTTGGTTTATATACGATATTAATAAATGAAGTGAGATGATTATTATTAAATAATTTGGGAATGTGAATTCAAGAAAATAGGGGAAAGCGAAATGATTAAATTTGGTTTGATGTTTGGAATGTGAGTAGATTTGGAATTAATCCATAGGATTTATAATTAAAATTTGATGATATCGAATGTTTTTATAAAATAATTCATTTTTAGAAATTATATAATCTAGAATTTTGACAAGATAGTAAATATTTGGTTTGAAACTAGTAAGTTATAATCGAATATGTGATCGAGATTAAGTTATAATCCTGAGATTTAATTTATAAGAACTTGACTTGTAAATGGAGTTTACGAAGTGAGATATGAAGTATGAATTTATAAAATAATTCGATAAACTTGGTTTGAACCTATAATATAATGGTATTTATAGATAAAATCAAGATTTGATTGGTGTAACGAGTCTAGTTTTCTGTAACGAAATAATAATATTCACATTTCAAGGTGAATAATGATTTAAAAACAAGCGTTTTTTAGATTTAAAATGGATATAAAAGAAGACTGATAAACGGTTGGAAATGATAATTTCATAAATGAATTTGGAAATGGAGTTGACCTGAAATGGTAATTTATTCAGACGTTCGAAACGATAATTGAGTAGGGATTATTCAAAAGTGAGTTATATGTTGGACTTTAGTTCTATTAAATTCAGGAAAGTACTATTTACTCTCCATTTATTATCAAGATTTATTTATTAAATTAATTAATAATGTGTTTATTATTCAAATAAGAGTTATATTTTGAAGTTAAATATTTCAGAAGCAGGGATTATAACACTATCGTTAGAACAAATGATTTTCGTTAAAGAAGTGAATTCATAAACTAAATCCGAGAGTTATGTAAGCAATTATTTGATAAGAAATTAAGGAATGGAGTTAAGGAAATTAGAAATTGACCAGAGATTAGTTAAGTTAAATGACTTTTTAGGTGTTGATCTGATGTTGGTTTCGACCTTCGGGGTTGATACTTAGGGAGTTGTTCTCTTATTAATTTTCGGATAAGGACTGATGAATGTGGAAGGATAGTTATACGTGAATAAGAAAAGGAAATGTTTTCCAAAGATAACGTATATTTTCTAAATATAGAAAATGTGAATATATATATGGAAATTTTTTCCGATGTTAATGAGGAATATTTTCTGGAATACAAAAAACAAATAGTTTATAGCAGATGGAAACGTTTTCCAAGAATCGTGAGGGGCTAAGCAAGATGGAAAAAAAATTGGGTAAAGATATTGAAGTGAAATTGGAAAATGAAATGATCATTGATAAATTAATTTAAGGGGGCTCAGTGTTGATTGATGGTTGATCAATATAATTTCCATTTGGAAATAAGATCGTTGTTTGTATGGATGCTTTCGCTTTGATAGTTAAACAACTGACTATCAAAGTTTTTGACCATTTTTCCATTGTCAACATGGAGAGACCAGGATCAGATTTATTATCTGAAAACCACTCCATATGCGCATTAGCATTGCGGATCAAATATGATAAGGATAATTGAAGACGGAGTTTATGCAAGGGTTGTTCTGGCAATCCTAGGTAGAAATTGCCTAAGATGAATTTACAGGATAATGCCTTCAGTTTCTCCAGTCATAGGACAACTTGTACAGACGAATGTCTGAAAGAGTGTATCTAATAGATTACGTAAGTTAACCTCATTAAATGTACTTACGTTTGGTGGTGGAGGAATTCGTTTCTCTTAGCTTTATAACTGTGGTATTTTTTGGGAAATCAAATTGTGATTTGGAAGGTATGACGATGTGGCATTCAAAGTAAATAAAGGTGTGATATGTCTAAAGATACGTTATGATCTCAAGCCTTATCAACCGGGAAATGACAATAATCGGGCAGGCAGCATGGCTAAGTGGGTCGATCCTAGTTAGGGTATATTGTCAACATCTAGAGAATATTCATTTTTTCTCTTCTTTCGCTTCTATATCTTCCGAGAATAGTTATGTTGGTATACCAACCGTATGGTGATAATATATTCGGAACATCCAAAAGAAATGAATGGCCGGTCATGTGTGGCAGAGTTGTAAGATATTCTTGTTGAACTCTAGTGTATCCCCTCTAGAGTACATTAATCGGAAGGTAGTTCCATACCTTGTCATAGTTGGAAATTCATTCTCCAATACGAGACCGCGGTTTTTAATTGTATATTATCTATGTAGAACGCGAGATGCAAGCGTTCTGCTAGATGTCTATTTACTTGATTTAGACACTATTATAATATCAGAAAAGTATTGATTTTAAGAAATGTTTTGGGTTATGGTAAAGTAAAAACCATCCATGTTTATGTGTGGATCGATCTTACAATTATATTTTCTTTTGAAAAGGATTTTTAGAAGTTAAACCAAATGGTTGGAGTTTACTCACACCAGTCCCACGACTGACCCAAAGTTTATTTTGTTTTGTTTTACCCTAAACTCTTAGGTTCTCAAATTTGTACGGGTAGTTAAGTAGTCAGGATTTTTCAGATATACTTGGAAGAGCTTAGAGCAGGAAGCTTCAACATAAGTTATATATATAGAGAGAGAGAGAATTTATTTCCGCTGTGTTGTTATGCTTTGTACTCTGATAATGGTATGTATTTACAGTTACAAGTTTGTATTTCAAAAGTTATGTTATATAATATATTTTATTCGTTCCGTTGTGAGATTCATGTTTACTTTGATTCTGTTATGTTGTGATCTTCTTCTTCTTCTATTCTAACTTTCTTTCTTTATATTTCTCACCCTCTAACTTCTTTCTATTAATGATCTGGTATTTTTAATACTTTAATAGTCAACATGGTGTTTTGTGTTGATTTTCGGGGTCCAAAATCTTCAGGTCATAACAAGTTATGTACACTAAAGGAATGGTTATGGAATTTGAGGCCCTTAGGTGGTTTGGGTGAAAAATGTACAATGTGTTTGGTACTGGAGAAAGATGTATCTCATATGTTAGTACTTTAGATTAGTGGGATTGGCAGTAAGGCCTTATAAATTTGAAAAAAAAAATGGATTTGGATTATATATATTTGGGGGAAATGACTTTGTGGTTATATCTAGGAAAGTCTAGGTAAGTTGGAAACCCATTTGAGTCTAGCTCCATTGTAAATTATGAAAACATTTGGTTAATAGTTTATGGTAATTTTCAATTTTTGACGTTAAAAGGTTACAATTTTGAAATATGTACTAGATAAATTTTATAGAAATAATTTTTGAAATAAAAAGTTATATTTTTGATAGTTGAAAAAAAATATGCAAGTAACACATTTGAAAAGTACATATTCAGTTTTGAAATAAAATGGGGTATATTTTGAAAAACGGTGATTTCTTGTGAATTATTTTGTTTAAAATGAATTCTTTCATAAAAAGGTGCATATTATAGAGCATGTATGGCTCACTAGTTTTCAAGTTATAAAGTATGAAGGGATTAAAAAGAAACGCATAGAAAAAATAGCATTTATGTTAAAAACTAAAAATTTTGGTAAAGAAAATTTTGAAGTTCTCTATTCTTTTGACAACAATTTTTGATAATTGTTTTGACATAAAATTTTGCTAGGTGGACAAAATAAGTTGTAAGAATTTAGAATAGAGTAGATGTTTGCACCTAGTTGTAAGTTACTAACTGACATTATAAACATGAACGGTAGTGAAACTAGTAGAGAAGTAGTTGTCCTTTTCTACTCCAGTTTTTGTGATATAAAAAATGGTTTTTTCTTTAGGTTGACATTTTTTTATAGTTTGGAAAAGGAAAGTTTTAATATGGAAAAATAAGGTTTTGACACGTTTAATTTTTGAAAGAAAAATGAAATGAAAAAGCCAAAACACGTATTTAAAAATTATAGAGTAGATAAAGGATTAGTACCTAGGGAAGACTGGAAAATATTTTGAGGCTATGAAGTAAAAAGCAAGGACTGTTTTGAAAATAATGATAAGTTCCCGTAGAATGCGTAAGCATTATAAAACCTTGGTTGTTGCTTGGAAAAGACGGTGAGTACACAGGAAGGACTAGTGGTGACTACTAGATGGCAAAGGGTAAGTAACTGTTTAGATTTTTTGGTTTGGACTTTACTTTGTAGAGTGGACATGGTCCTAGGATACTTTGCCCTTGATAGTAGCTGTGTAGAGTGCTTATTTTCTTGTTTTAGTTAAACGATAAGAAGACTATGTAAAAATTAAACTTAGATTAGTGGATTTAGTTAAATAAGTTAAGAAATGAGCAATGACATAACTAAAAAGAAAACAACAAACTCGGTAAAGCAACAGGTATGATAGTTGAGAAAAATGGATTTTTTCTAAGTTAGTTGAAAAAGAAAATCATAAAGAAAGAAAATTTTCTTATGTAAATTGTGCTTGGATAGGAAGATAAGCAATCTTTATATAATAGTTGCATAAAATCCAAGTACAGATAGAAAAGGTACATAAAGGAAAACGAAACATGTGAAGTTATCTGTTTTCCACCTTTTTATAACATAAGAAATCGAATTTAGAAAATTAGATTTTTTTGTAATTCACAAATTTAAAGTTGTTTGTAGGGTTTGGATGCAAAAAACTGGATGAACTACATTCTGGCTCTGTAAGAGTGTAGGAAAAATTGAATGAAAAAGTATTTTGGTTTCCAAAATATGGCATTCATATAGAAATTGCCAGTACATTTAGGATTTGTGCATCATGTTTTGAAAAAGATTTTTCACGAAAAAATTACATTCATATAGGAGGTACCTCTTAGGCATTCATTACATCCATGTATTACTACGCTGTATTGCACTTTGCATAAGTGCACAAATGGTTGAAAAATTGGATATACACATGATGGCTGTGAATTATGCGAGAAAATACTTAATTTTACCCTTACCGAATTTCAGGGACGAAATTTCCTAAGGGTGGGAGAATATAACACCCCGCATTTTTAAATTAAATAATAAAATATTACAACAAACATAAAAAGAATGTATAAAAAAAGAACAATGACCACCGTTGTTTCTAGTCTTGTTAACAAAAGCCTATGTAGCTCAGTTGGTACTCCCAATTGAGTGGCGCAGGTCAAGTCCAACTGGCGCCATATTTTTATTTTAAAGGAACGGAAAAAACAATACATATTCGAAGAGGATAATATGTATAAATGCACGTATAAGGAAAATTTACATAAAAGTGAGTATAAAAATATATGTATACATGCATATGTGCGTGCAAAAATATAAACATATAAAAGAGAAATCCAAAATCAACCTGCAATCAATGAAAATAGGTAAGAAATAAATAATGGCATAATGTCGTTTAAATTTTGAAATGAAATAAAAGTTGCATGTATATACGCAAAAAATCGAATGTTGAGATAAAATGTATAAAGCAGAATATAATTAATGCATAATAAATGGAAAATGAACAAAGAAATTATCTGCCTTTGAAATTAGAATGCATTAAAAGGAATAAAACAACTAATTGATGGCAATATTAATTGCATTAATTAACGGGGAAGGAACAGAAAGATTACATGCGAATAGACACGCATAAATTTGAAATTCAAACTTAGTGATTATGTATGATACGTATAAAATAAATCAAAGGAAGTCTAATGGGTAATTAATCAAATGTTTAATTAAAAATGTTGAGTACCGCAACTTATGTCACACCTGAATCCGGTTGGGTCGACCAAGTTATGCCTGGATCGACATATGGGTCGACACAAGGTGGCTGGGTCGACCCAGGGGTCGACCTAAGGCGGGTTCAGATCTTTGGGACGTGGATTTCCTTATGTGTGATGGTTCAGATTTTAAGGGATTAAATCAGATGTTCATACTTTCTTGTACACTTATAAATAGATTAGCAGGACCAAGCCTAAATCTCATATGTTCTGAGGTGCTGCCTAGGCAATGCCATTTTCTTCTTCCTCCATATCTTTTCTGAAAATTAGAATATTAGTTTTAGGAAATTCTGATTCAGAATTTGAAGATAAAAGAATGTAAATCTTCAAATAGGTGTTCAGAATTCTAATCAATGTGAGGTAAGTTCTTGAATCGGATTTATTTAGGTTTCTCTTGCTTTTCCTTCTTCTTTAGCAATAGATTTCTGAATCCGTTGATACTTTTGATAATAGAATCAGTTAGGGATGCCATGGAACAACAAATCTGGATCAGATTCATGGACTGGAAAGCTGTTAGGAGAGTGGATCCAAATTATTCCATTTTAAATAATGGTATATTTATTGTTTGTATTCCCCGTTATATTTAATCTGCTAAACAGCTGGTAAGTATGAAAATTGGTTATTAAAACTATTCAGGACATGTTAAAAATATTACTGTAGTATATAGAACTATCCCGAGATCCTTTTAATTGGATATTGTAAATCAAGTTACAATGAAATTGCGAAAAATTATGGTAATAGGGGTCAAATCTGCTGAGAACATTTCTGTAATATAAGCATGTTCCCATTAAAAATCAGTATGGATGAGAAGTTACTGTAAATGCTGTAACTATTGAATTTACGACAAACCTGAACATTTTCTTAAGAATATTATTATGCCAAAGATTGCAAATAGAATTACAACAAAATTTGGAAGAATAGTGTGACGGCAAAGAATTTCGCTCGGTCCGAACCAGTCGCTAAACCGACCCAGGCCGTTCGAAACGCCCTATCGTTTGAGAACAGGACAAAACAGAACTCATACAGAAGAACATCTCATTGTATATTACAACAATGCATCAGAGTACAAGAATATACAGAGTATAAATGAATATTACACAGAAATATCATAGATTTAAATTACATTTAAATACATAGCAGCGGAAAATAATACAATACACAACTAGAAGTAGATATACGGATACAAAGCTTCCCGGATATCGTTCCAGCTGTAAACCAGGATCCTGTGAATATAAATCTGCAAAACCAAAACTACTAGCTGCCCGTGTCAAAATAAGGGCACCCAGAGTTTAGGTTAAAACAATAAACTCCAGGTCAGTCATGTGACTGGTGTGAGAACTAAAACAGTTAATCTTTATTCTTAAAGTTAGGTAAATCAAGGGACCACGCCGTATAACACGGAACGGGTTTCCTCCCAAGAATACCAGTGCATAAAACAAATAGCGCAATGCTAAAATAAAGAAAAATGAAGCTGTTATAAGACCCAGGTCCCATCACACAATGAAACGCAACCGAGGATAGGGTTTTCCCTTATAACAGCCAAAGAATGCTTGATACGTTTAAAACAAATTATTTGATACTATTATAAGTGCATAGTGTATAAAACAACTTCAAATCATAAGTATTAATCATAGGCGGCATGAGCGTCCCATGCCACTATGTCGCCATATATAGGTTTACAAATAAAACCGCAAAGTCACGTATTTGGAAATTGGATTTCCGTCTATGAACCGAGGCAAAAGATAGTCCTCAACCGATTCGAGACAATCTAGCCCATGTCTCAGGATCAGAACGCATCAACCCTTTAGATCGTCAGGGCCGGTCCACCGATGTGGATTATTATGCCTGAACAATACGTCTCTCCGCCCTATGGGGCGTAAACGAGCCAACAAATGACTCCATCGGTTCGAGAACGACCGATCAATCCGAGGCGCCTCGCAACAGCAACAACCACATAAGTCAAACTCGTCAGGGCGTGTAAAACCACTGACGCCACTTCTAGCTAGAAAGAAACGCAAGTCCTCCCTGATGTCCTCTCCCGTTTTTGGTTCATACCGGGTGTGAAACACGCGAAGTAAACGTTACACAAAGCTACGCCACAAAGGCTTTGCTTTGATCATCACCACAAGACTTTGCTTTTCAACAGAAGCCTCGATCAACTGCCACTTAGGCATGCCACACAGGCAATTCACTCCATGCGTTTGATATCCATCAATATATAACCCCCGAGCTCGTACGTCTTAGAGAAGGGCGTTAAGCAAGAGAATAAATTCTCCGCCACCAAACAGATATATATTTAATAGAGATCAATCACACGGACTAAAATCCAATGTCAGACACACAGTCCATTTACAAGTCCGTTCTGGGTCTGAACGAAACCGGAGGCACCTAGTACCCCGCATGTCCATCGATCTCCAAGTACGTCTGGACGATCACTAACTGTTTCCATCTTCTTGGGTGTACAGCCCAATCAAGATCATCAGTAATTACCCAAACGACGTGAAGACCTCCGGTCTTCGACCATCGTCTTCATCTTCGACTTATCGTCGTATCAGTTATTCAGAATGGGATAAACCCGGTCTTTCCGAATAACTCGCGTATATTTTAAATAAGTGTTACACAAACACAACATACGCCTCATTCCAATTCATTAGTCACTAACCGTAAATTAATCAAGAGAATAATTTCTCAAATATTAACCCCGAAGGCCGAAACCAACATCAGATCAATATCCAGAAAACCATTCTGCTTGACTAACCGACAGTTAGTTTCTAAATTTCACATTCATAGGGAAAGATTCCCATTAATTTTATCAAAGATAAATTCCTTGAATTTATTCTTTAATCCATTTTTGAAAATCAATTCAAATTAGTCGGGATTAGCGAACCTTACCGAAGTAATCATTTGTTTTAATTTCCCAATCCCAACCTATTCATCCCATGAAGTAAAACTGGTAATACTTCATATCTAACACCACAGTGTTATCGGTAAATTCAATTACCATTTCACGTTCAAATCTAATTAAAGATTTAACTATCGCCTGGAGCAAAACTGGTGATTCTCCATTTTCGATCATTTCAATCTAATTAAAGATTCATTAAAACTCCACTTAGTTTTAATCTTCGACTGGGTTAAAGAATCAGTGTCATTTAAAACACAGTTCACGATAAACCCAAAATCACATTCTATTAATTATCGGGTTAAAGAACAAGTGTCATTTAAAACACTGTTCACGATAGACCCAATAATCAATACCATTCCAATTAAATATTATTTAATTGGTACACTTCATTAAATCTAAATAAAAAGATTTAATCTTTCCTCAACTGGGTTCAAGAACGGTGTTAGTGAAGACACCATTCACGACAAACCCAAATCACAATTGATATTCAATATAAGGCTCTGAATAGAAAATATATCGGCTTATATTCAATATAAAATTCTACGATTAACAAATGTCGTATTGGAAATAACGATATAAATATATATATCTTTCAAATTTCCATAACAACATTTGTATAATCACGAATTCCAACATCGAAATATTCCGAAGACAATTTCGATTCAAATCCACTCCAATGCAATCATTGGAAATTTTGGTTATTTTCAAAACCATTTCAAATTCAATTTATTTATTTAAAAATAAATAGAATTATAATTCTAGTTCAAAACTAGTTCATTTCGATAAAAATCTATTTTTATCTTTTCAAATATGGAGTTTTTCATCCCAAACTTTCACAAATCATTTCTTATGATTTTACACAAATTATTACTATTTTTAATAATTTTATCAAGGCCCGTACAGTCGATTTCCATTAACGGCCATCGAACTGCACTTACAGCGACCTTTTTCAAATTTGATTTGAACATAATTCCAAATCCAACCGTTAGATTTCAAATTTCTAATATTCGTTAGAAAGCTCTTTTCGATACGAACCCAACGGTTCCGGTTTTAGGAGAATCCGACGGTCGGATCTCCCTCAATGTCCGTTTGAAATAAATGGTCGAAATTCACGAACTGCCGCGGCGCGGCGCGTTCTATTCAGGCCATTATATTATATATATAATATATATAATATATACTTCGTCGATTTCTATTTAAAACGAATTATATAAATAGTTTTAAATTCGTTTCAAAAGCAATTTCAACTTCCTTTTCAATTCAAATCAAAATTGAATTCTTCTTTATAAATTCGTTTCAAAATTCATTTCTATTCAATTCAAATTTCAATTCAATTTGAATTCATTTCAATTCGTTTTCAATTCAATTCATTTCGAAATCGTTTTCAATTCAATTCATTTCGAAATCGTTTTCAATTCAATTCATTTCGAAATCGTTTTCAATTCAATTCATTTCGAAATCGTTTTCAATTCAATTTGAATTCGTTTTCAATTCATTTCATTTCGAAATCGTTTTCAATTCAATTTATTTCGAAATCGTTTTCAATTCAATTCATTTCGAAATCATTTTCAATTCAATTCATTTCGAAATCGTTTTCAATTCAATTCATTTCGAAATCGTTTTCAATTCAATTCATTTCGAAATCGTTTTCAATTCAATTCATTTCGAAATCGTTATCAAATCGATATAAATATCGTTCACGTCAAAATGGCGTCAATCTAATCAACACGGCTTCATAAATTTCTATTTTCAAATATTCTATTTCAAATATTTCTTTTTCAAAATAGTTGTTATTATCAAAATATTTCGTTCAACACATGACCAATCTCAATGAATGAGTACTGTCAACACATGAACTTTTATTTTATATTGATAAAGATGTAAATCTTATTACTAAAATATTTCGTTCAACACATGACCAATCTCAATGGATGAGTACTGTCAACACATGAACTTTTATTTTATAATATTCTTTATTTTCTAAATTGGAATGAGGCCCAATCAATTACCATATAAAGTTAATTATATGGATTTTCATACAACACATGTATATCATAGCATTGAAAAATAATCAACCATCAACCAAAGTGCACTACACTGTATAAGCATCAAATATAGATATTCAACGCTTATAACAGCCTGTCAATCCATCGATCGACATATTTAATCAATCAGGATGAGTGAACTTCAAATTTCATCCCAACACCCGTGTGGGGTTTCAAACAATCAAACACATATTTTATTTGTGCCGTTGGGCGATGTGTGAAATTTATCGTCCCAATCAATGTCATTCAAATAGGTGTACATAAACAAACCGTTCGGTTTATAAATGAATATTTTATTTTATTCACTTCACGTTAAAAATTATATTTTTAACGATAAAACATTTTATTTCAACCTATGAATTTCTATTCAATTCATTTACACAATAAAATGATATTTTTATTTTTCTAACATATTTTAGAAAATTTCGGCGGCATAACGGCACGATACTAGAAACGGGACAAGGCCTAGCCTTATCCCCGGTCTAGTGAAGGCCCACGCCATTCACACATCAATCAAATCAATTTCATTTTGCAAACCACAAAATTTGGAGTAAGGGTCTAACCTAGCCTTACTCCTACGCCTTATAACGGCGCACGTCTAATCCTAACCAATTTATCGATTCGATTTTTTTTTTCACCACAAACCACATTCAAACCAATATCGCAATCAATCACCAAACAGTCAAACAAACAAGTCCATGGTCTGTGGACGATTGTGTCGGGTGCTACTAAACACCGTCTGCATCCTAGTATATATATATAACTAGAAAATAAATTGAAGAGTGAGAAATTCTCACTTATAGCTATCCTAGCTCCACGGCACTCCATTGATAGAAATCTTCATCGTCATCTCGCCTTTTGTCGCTTTCGTTGTCCGCTTTCACTACATATGTCAAAATCGAATTTTACCTCGTTATTCCATATATAAAAATCATATTTTTATCTCGAAGTTCAACATATAAAAATTCTATTTTTAATCCGAAGTTCAACATATAAAAATTCTATTTTTATTTCGAAGTTCAATATATAAAAATTCTATTTTTAATCCGAAGTTCAACATATAAAAATTCTATTTTTATTTCGAAGTTCAATATATAAAAATTCTATTTTTAATCCGAAGTTCAACATATAAAAATTCTATTTTTATTTCGAAGTTCAATATATAAAAATTCTATTTTTAATTCGCTACACATACAAAGATGATATTTTTATATTCTCTATCCTATAAAGATTATATTTTTAATACTTGAAAAATATAAAAATCATATTTTTAATACTTTTACCCAATAAAAATTCCGCCTTTTCTATTTTAAAGTTTAAACCTTTTTTTCTATTTTAAACCTTTAAAATAAAAATCAGTTTTTATTTCCTAAAAAAAATCAGTTTTTCTAACCTATAAAAAAACAGTTTTTATTTCTGATAAAATCAGTTTTATTTCTTTAAAAAAAAATCAGTTTTTCTAACCTATAAAAAAACAGTTTTTATTTCTGATAAAATCAGTTTTATTTCTTTAAAAAAAATCAGTTTTTCTAACCTATAAAAAAACAGTTTTTATATTAACCCAGAAATCAGTTTTTTTAAATTAACCCAGAATATATATATAATAATAATAAAAACTCACCTTTTCTCGCTGAGCTAGGAGGGAGGGGTTCGCTGCTGCGTTGGAGCCGTCGGGGGGACTGACGCGTGAGGTGGGTGGGGTCCATTCAGGGAGGCGGCGGTTTCGTCGAGGGTTCGGAGGAGGGGGGGTCGGCTTCGTCGAGGGTTCGGAGGAGGGGGGGTCGGCTTCATCGAGGGTTCGTAGGAGGGGGGGTCGGCTTCATCGAGGGTTCGGAGGAGGGGGGGTCTAGTGATGGGAAGAGGAGGCGGCGCGGTGGATGGTGGGGCGGCGCTCCGCCCCCCTGTCGCCCTTTCTCCCCTTTTTTTTTTGTTTTCTTCAGAAATGAAATTCGAACATTGGGGGGGGGGCCAGAGTTATTAAAGGGGTGAGGAGAGGATTAAATTTTTTTTTTTTTTTTTTTTTTTATTTTAATTTGTTAAAAGTTGACTTTTACTACCGAATTCGAAACGAGGCCCACCGCCTGTCGCCCATAGCGTTTCACCCCCATTCGGAACACAATGGGATATGTATCGTAGACTGGTTCGACTATTTGAATCAGTTTCCATTAAATTTATATTTAAATCACTATATTGAATTTTAAACGCACATTTCAAATTACCGGGGTCACATACTAACTAGAAAAATTCCAGAAAAATATTTTCTAGCTTCGTATTGACGATACGGTCCTAACAAAACTAGTTTCGTCGAATTCTGAGACCGTCTGAAAAATGGCCATTTTCCAGTCGATTAAAATCAACTAAAACTGGTCAAACGCGTTTTCCTTTGCCACGCTCACATATTGATTCGAAAAATTATGAAATTTGGAATCTAGCAATAACTTAACATCACGGACCCAACAAAACTGGTTTCGTCGAAATCCGAGGTCGTTTGCAAAATTGCTATTTTTAAGGGCCTGAATTCCATAGCGACTATTCAGAATTTTCAACTGGACATATCTTTTGATCCCCGCTATGAAAATTTGATTATTTGGATTCGTTGGAAAGATATTCACTATTAGATTCCATTATTTTTGGTTTCACTAAAATCCGAATTGTTTTGCACCCGGTACATTCAATTGAAGTTTGAAATCGAATTATCGAACTACCGCGCCATTTTCAATTCTATTTATAATTATATATAAATATTTATATTCTAACGACGACGCGTATAATATATACGTTCGAATTATATTCAAAATAAATTTCTCGTCGATATTATTTAAAATAATACATTTTAAATAATCAAAATTCGCTAAAATCGCCAAAATAAAAATTTCAAACTGGCTCGCATTTTACGGGTTGTTACAAATAGATACGCCTAAATTGGATGGAGAACTTACAGTAATTAGGAAATTGTAAATAAATGCATTAAGACATGAGGCTAAGTTCAACTTGTGGTAGAAGTCTGCTCAGAACTGCTTGGCAAATCCAGCATCCACAAGTGGTCAGCTTAATGTGAGAGTTCCGGTGCATTAACATATATATATATATATATATATATGTATGTACGTATGTATGTATGTATATGTATATAACATGAAAGAAATAAATGGCATTAATTGTAATTAATGGAAATGAAGGAATGTTACAACAATATAAGAATTGGAAAGAATGGGAAATGATAATAACCTGTTATGATTAAGTATGAAGGAAAGAGTGGAAGATAATAGGTAGGCTTGTCCTAGGGACAAGTGGAAATTATAACATAGGTTATAATAAATGGAAAGAAACTTATCTAAAAGCCTTAGTTGAAAGAACTAAGTAAATAAGAAAATAGCACCAAGAGGTGCTATTAAACCAAGTCATGGTTAATGAAAAAGAATGAAGTAGGCTTATTATTAGTAGACTTATAAAAGGGAATTATGAAGTCTAATAAAAGAAATTAACAATAAGCGGAAGCCCACTCAGGGGCATACGATTGAACGAAGTAAGAAGACATATGAAATGAAATAAGATACTTAATTATAAATTAAGTAATACATTAAATGGAAACCTGCCGATTGTGATAGGATTTACTTAATGACACACTAAGTAGAACATGGTATTGTAACCTGAAATTGGACGATGAATGATAGGGTAATAATGTAAGAAGATTGTAGATTACAGATCTTGAAATGCAATCTAGAGAATAACATGTTATGGGCTTATTAAAGAACTTAAATGGGTTAAGTTATATAACTGAAAATAATAAGTGAGAGGGGTCCATTCCTTAGAGATATTGGGCACTCGGAGAGAACTTGGTAACTTAAATAGAAAGTTAATATGATTGGAAATAACCAAGTTAATTGGAAAGCTGAGGAGGTGGAGTAAGCGCGTAATTAAACGTTTAGATAGGGTCTAATAACATGTTAGCACGATGCGCTTGGACTAGTCCGCAAGTCTGAAGGTGAAGAATCCGACTGGGTAGATAGTCGTGGTGTCAAGAGGCATGAGGGAAGCACGTCCATCTGATTTTTCTGCTGATATTCTACTTGCTGGCTCTATGGGACTGTAAGGAAGCATGCAACTTCCGAGGGACGTGGTAGGGAACTCCGTGGTGGTTCTCTATGCGGTGGCGGCGCTAAGGCCGCATTCGCAGAGGTTAGGTCTACGTGAAACCACCTATTGGGTATACCTTGACTACAACGATAGCTTGACAGTCAAAAGGCTGTCGGGTGGCGTTGGGTGATTCAAGGATTTTCCTATCGAGAGGATGGTCAGGAACAAGTATGACGTGGAAAGACTAGAGCTAAACTTAAGACCATTGATCTTCCACTATCAAGACTTTGGTTACGGAACACGCCAATTTTAAAGTAAATTGTTTGCTAGGGGCACGTCACGTAGCTCTTGATGTAGTCTTTCTATATCTGAGGGAGAGGTTGAGGCGGGACCATAGCCACTGTAGAAATGCATACCATAGTTTAGATATCTGTACTTTTGGCCTCTTTAACATACCTCTACAGATATGGAAAAGCTTCCAACCGAGTTTTGTGCATTCTAATGCAACCCTACTACGGAACTCGAGTTATAGTAGACAGTACGTACGTGTGTGGATACATGCACTTGCACTGGGTGGTGTATCGTAGATGCTAGGGAATTACTCCATGTTAAGGTCGAGCTTGGCCGAGGAGTTTCAGATATGGAAGTCCTTATGCTTACGTAGCGTGATGAAGGTAGTTCTATGTGGAACATGGCGTAGTTTTATAGAGATCTGTACGTCGCTCTGGCGTAGGATGAGAGTTGCGTACGCTTCCATGGCATGGTGGCATAGACCGTGCGAGAAGGGTACTATGGGAGGTAACTTCATACTGGGGGTAGCTACATATATGTTATATTAGGTTAATCTACTGAGAAGTAGATGGGTACGACGTATGTGAAAAGCCTTGAGTGCTATTAACCCAAACAACCTAATAAATATGTAATATAACTGAATAGTATATGTAGGGTCATTTCATATTGTGTAATTTAGTCCATCACCAGAACTCATGTTATGACCCCCTCCTCATAACACACTCACATGTTAGGTTTGTGGCAGAGATATGATAGCTTTGGATATTGGTTAGGAAGTGTTATTACCTTGGTAAGGCTATATTTGATTATATTATATTTTATTCCATTCCATGTTTTCTGAGCACTGATATATTTTATATCTCTTTCTTTTTTGCAGCGTACCAGACAAGCCAATTCGAGTTTCGACAGATTGGAATTTTTGGAAAAAAAAAAATCGGTCTATCGGAATTTGGGTTGTTACAAAGGAGGAGGGCATGGGCGAGGTGCAAGTTGGTGTGGGGTCTAAGGAAGTGGTGGTAGGAAGAGTGTATGAGCTAAGGGTAGTGGGAAAATGGAGGAAAAGAGGGATTTTTAGGCTTTTAGAAGGAGAAAAGGGGTGTTTGGCCACAAGGGGCTCATGGCATGGTGGTAGGGAGGTGGCGCAGGGGGTGGAGGAGCTAGGGAGCCCGATGTTGGTGGTAAAGTAGGGAGGAGGTAGCCATCAAAGCTAAGGTCGAAGGAGGAAGAAGAAAACACAAGAAAAATGAAAAAAGTGAAAACATTGAGAAAGAGATGCTCTCTCTTATCACATGCTTAGGTACCATATAAAGTGGTGAAATGGAAGATTTTGGCATTTGTTAGGATAAGCACATGAGTTGTCCAAGGATTGAAGGTTAAGCGTGCTTAAGTGTTAAGGCTTTCAACATTCAATATTTTAATTCACTTAAGGCTTATCTAAGGAAGGTATCATCTCCCTGAAATTATTTTAAATACTATGAAACCATTAGTGTATGTTAGTAGGTCATTTAGGTTGTCATTAACCATGTTAAATAAAAATAAAAGGGTTTCCAAATAGTATTTTACAAAAATAAATCTCTAAACAATTTAAATTTCCAATTGAAAACCAGGGTAGATGAACTAACGATCTTTATGGATAAAATTTAACTAGAAAAAATATAAATGAGTTCATGATCATATATATATATATACATATATTTCCAACCATTTTTAGTCTATTTTATCAAGATTTTCAAATTTGTCAATATTATCCAAAAACTACTTAAATTAAATCAAATTTTAATAAAACGGTTCCTATGCATTTTCAACTCGTATGATCAAACCGTAAGTCTAATCAATACAAAATTTGAAACCCTACAATATTTCACTAACAAGGATCCAATGAAACCAGTCTCGTCGAATTCTAAGAGTAGCCCAAAAATGATCTATTTTCAGGTTATTAAGATAATATTAAATATCAAATTTGAATATATTTATTTTTAAATCAAATTTAAAAAGTTCAATAAAACAGTTCCTACGAATTTTCAACTCTTATGATCAAACCGTAAGTCTAATCAATACGAAATTTGAAACCTTACAATATTTCACTAATAAGGATCCACAGAAACTGGTCTCGTCGAATTCAATGTCAATAGTTTTTCAAGTCTGTATCCAATATTTGACCATGTAAAATCCACTAAAAATAAATTAAAAATTCGTAAATTGAATAAAAATATGGGTCATTACACAAACCTAACCTATGAGCTATTTATTTTCCCCAATCAGTCCCATGTTGCCGGAACGGACTCCACTATCTTAGCTTATTAATATCATCTTCAATTTGACTTAACACAATTTAAGCCCCATTATAACTTTATGTTATAATCCTTGGTTGTATTAAACATTCCTAACAGGTTTATCTTTTTGTACCACCCAACCTCACGTTACTTAGCATCCAACTGAGTTAGTCCTACTCAAGTTTACATGTTACATGTTTAAGTTTTATCCCTAATTTACAGTCCAATACTGGTCATAATATTTAGTTAGTTCTAATATGCCCAATAATCCATTTTATACAATTTAACATTATTCCAATTTTAATGCAATATTAACAATAAAGGCATAGGCTTTCATTAGGCTAGGCTCAGCTCAACGCTAAAAGAAGAAAAAAATGGTCTAGGCTACCATAAGGCCTAGACTCAAAAATAAATAAAATGAATAAAATAGGGCATAAGTATAACTATGAATAAAACCATAACAGAAAAGGGCATAAGAAGAAGTAGAATTACTTATAAGAAGTAAATAACTGGAAAGAAATAGGCATAGATAGTAAATAAATTACAGTAACTTTAGAGAAAAAATAAACATATAAATATTGTAAATATTAAACTTACAAATTAAAAATATTTAACTGTTTCGTACATAATTACTAATCTATAAATCACATAAAAACTCACAAATCTAATGAAAAGAGATTCCCCGTGGCCTTTTTATTCTAGTAGAACCTCCGCCTTCAAAAGTATTTATAAAAATAAATATTTAAAAGTGTAGAACTTCTTATCCCCATAGAAAGTTAAATTATTTGGCCCTTCCTAATTTTGAGGATAGGCCTAGAGTAGAAGAAGAAGAAGAAGAAGAAGAAGAAGAGGGAAATAATAGATGTAAAGAAATGAGGGAGGCTCTGCTTGTATACTTATAGGTTTTAAAGGTGGCCCTCAGCCATCCAATTTTAGGATTAGATCTGGACCGGGCCAAGTCAATGGGCCAATAAGAAAGTGCCACATCAGCCCAAGATTCAAAATGAACCAATAAAACTAACCCATATCACCTAAAATAACACGCAAAAATAATAAAAGATTGTCGCCTTTCACGCCAGGTAAGGCACGTGCCTTTGCTTGCCTGAGTCGACCCTTACCCGCCTTAGGTCGACCCAATTATTCTTGGTTCGACCCAAGTGCGGGACTGGGTCATCCCAACCATTTATATAATATATTTTCTGATTTTCTGGTTTAACTTCTTTAATTCGTAACTTATTCATTTTAACTCCGATTTCAGCAAACCAAATGTCCATTTTAATCATAAAATTACAAGGGACCCAATGGTGCTAGTCATGTTGTCTAATTCTAAAGTTTATTCTGGTTAATATTTTTATTATTACCCGTCTCTATTTAACTATTGTATATTAAAATTCGGGGTGTCACAAATAAGGCCCATAGCCGTTGAAGTAAGAACCACACATGATAGTATAATAGGATTTTACAATGCTCCTTGAGGATTTATGTATAGAAGTTGTAAGAAACTATACATGAAAATGTTGTGATAATAATGTATTTTGCCATAATTTGGACTTTATAATACAACCATACATAAATTCAGTGTATTAAAAGTGAGGTTGTTCAAAATTGTACTATTTCAAATGAAAGTGAAGGAAATTAACATTTGTACTCAACTGTTTTCCCTTCCTATCATCGATCAAATGTGAAAAAAAACAAAGAAAAAAATATACACTATTATTTTATAACTTATTTTTATTATTAAAGAATTTAAAAAGGTGCATATGGTAGGTGATGCATATCCATCCTTTTTTTTTCATTGTCAAAGATTATCTTTACATATAGTCATCATTCGTAGTATTTTTACTTGTAAGCACTTTATTATGGTCATGGAAGGAACTAATAATCTAACGATTTAAAAATTAATTGAGTTCCTTACTTCAGAAATTTAACATATACGAAATTTAAAATATTTAGATGTTAAGGTGATGAAAATCAAATCTGATATTGTTGTTAAAAAAAATTCACAAAACACAAAGTTCAATAATTTTTGGGTCACAATATCAGTTACTACAGCATTTGTCAAAGAAAATTTCACACAGATTTTAAGGAACCTGGAATCTATATGTTATTTCCTTTTTGTTGTTTTCTACTAATTTCACATAACATTCAACAATTATTGGTTTCAATATCGATTGCAACAATGGTAGTAAAGAAAATTTCACAACACTTGTTATTTTCACTTGTAGGCACAGTATATAACTAATTTCTTTAGGAATGAAATAAATTGAGTTTGAATAATTTGTGTATGTATAATACAATACAAAATATGACTTGCATTTATTAAAACCGAGTAAAATATCATTTTTATTTGAGATGAATAAATTTTGCTGAAAATTTGAAGAATTTGTTTTTATTTATAAACAATCAAGATAAAAAATTACCGCTAATCACAAAAAGTAAATTCAGAGCTTTAATTTATTTGATTATGACTTAAGTTTCTTTCTTTCATCATATGTAATGGTAATATTCAGACTCATGGCATCTTTGGTTATAGATGTGTATAATCCAAATATCCATCCTTTTTTATATAAATTACTTTGCGGTTTATTATTACTGAATTTCTAATGGTTCATATCAATGAGTTGACAAAGTTTAAATTTTTTTGATGTTGAAAACATGAAGGTGGAATACAATAAATAAAAAAAACATATCAGGCAATTGACACATTAGGAGATAACATGACGACATAGTGTTCTTAACATATAACTAACTAAGAAAATAAATTCAACTAAATATAAATGCAATACAACACGAATATAAATATAAAACACTCAACAAAATACCTACCATACATATAATTTGCGACTTTCGCAAAATAATGCCTAAAGGGTAATTATAATTTATAGAAAAGAAAAAATCTCATAATATAGCTGCCAAAAACCGAGTGTCAAACACAATGAAAAAATGTAAGTCAAAAATAAATACCCTAAAATAAAATTTCCTTAAACTAAGCGTTGGTACAATAAAAAAAATTCAGTTCATACAATTTTCATATTTACCCTTTTTACACTTCGTTAGGACATGATTTCAAATTTATTTTTGAACTTATTTGATGCAAAAATATTAAAGATGCTAAGTTCTTGACCTTGTGTGTGTGTATGTGTGTGTGTGTATATATATATATATATATATGTATATGTATGTATGTATGTATGTATGTGTGTATGTACACAAATGTTAAAATGAGGTTTGACCTAAATTTTAAGTGATTTCAAAGCTTTCAACTATTTGTTACATTTGTTCAATAGATCAAATTGATTGATAATAACCTAGAGCATAATAATTTTATATCCACTGACTATGTATAATCCAACCAATATAAACCTATAATTTGACGAAATCTGTGTAATATTAAGTAAATGTTCACTTACGTTAAAGTTCCCTTTGTTCACCTAATAAAAATGCAAATATGTGGATTACATGCTTAAATGATGGGCATATCTATGCGAAATTTAATGCCGTTAATGTATTGTCAATTATTTGTATAAAGATTTCCAATTTCGAACACTTTCAGGAGTTCAGGTATCTACGTAGCATCAGCTAGCTAGGTAGTAAAAATTGAACAAAGTTTACATTTCATATAATGAAGATCAAAGCTGGACTAAGAAATATTATCCTTGCTTTTCCTAAGTTATAGTCATTGCGCTATACTGGACTCAACCAAGATACAAACTTTGTGAATATATCTAAAAAATGATTTTAGGAATAACGCTAAAATTCTAAAAAAAAAAAAAAAAAAAAACATGTTGCATATTACAAAATAAAAGGCATGTCAAGGTCTAAAATATTTTGTTGTTAATTATTTCCAACTACTTATTGTACATATAAATTTTTAGTAATTACATAATGAATTATCAATTAGTTGTAGTGACAGATATAATACAAAAATAGTGTATTTTATAATCTTGACAGTCTTCTTTAATTCCATCATCCAAATCCTCTTTATAAATAATAATTGCTTGTATTGATTAATATAGAGTATAATATGCCATCTTAAAATATAAATCAAAGACTCAACAACTTTGCTTCTTGTCGTCCATTAAATTAAAAAAAGGAAAAGTAAATATGTTAGAAATTTAAGAAGAAGGAATTTGAGAGATAATATTGTATGAGGAGGAAATAAACTTGTTTTATTATTTTTCTTCAAATCAATTGCTTGCCTATATAGTGGAGATACAACATCCTTTTATAATGCAATACATTCTCTGGAATGTTCTAGGCAATGCATTATCTAGAATTCTCTAAAATTACATATAAAGGAATTCTAGATTTTTCTTTATTATCAATTTAATCCTTCCATTAATAAAAATACTAATTTGGCAACACAACTTATTATTTCCAAAAAACCAAGATTATTTCCAACATCCCCCTGTAAGCTTGGTTTTTTAACTTTAAGAATATCTCGCAATTGTTTAAAATCATCATGCTTCAATGCCTTTATGAAGATGTTTACAACTTGGTCCTTTAAATTGATGAACTTCACTTGTATCTCCTTTTTCGCAATCTTTTCTCGAATAAAATGATATCATGTGTCAATATGTGAACTTCGATTATCGAAAATAGGATTCTTGGGAAGTGTTATGGCTGACTTATTATCCATAAATATCTTTGTTTCATTATGATGTGACATGTGTAACTCCTTTAATAATTCTTGAAGCTAAATAGCGTGACGTACATAATCTAATGCAGCAACATACTCAGCTTCACAAGTTGACAGTGTAACAATTGGTTGCTAATTGAGCTCCAAGTAAATGTCTTATCTCCCATGAAGAAAACAGGTACAGTTGTACTTTTACGATCATCAACATCTCTTACCCAATCACTATCGCTATAACCAATCAAGTTGAAATTATTAAAATGTGAATACAACAACCCAAAATTAGCGCTACCTTTAATATATCAAAGAATTCTTTTCGCCGACTTCAAGTGCGATGTAGTAGGAGCTACTATGTAACGACTAGTAAGACCCACAGCATAGAGTATATCTGGCATTGTGCATGTTAAATATCTCAAACAACCAACCATGCTCTTGAATAAGGTGGGATCCACCATCTCCTCTGGCATACATTTTGAGAGTTTTGTAGCATATTGTACTGGTGTATTTACAGGTTTGCATCCATCCATATTGAATTTCTTCAATATTTCATTTGCATACGATTCTTGAGAAACAAATATACCATGCTCGCTTTGAATCACTTGGATTCCAAGATAGTATGACATGAGTCCAAATGTAACAACCCGAATTCCAACAGAACAATTTTTTTTTTCAAAATTCCAATCTACTGAAACTCAAATTGGCTTGTTTAGTATCCTGCAGAAAAGACAGAGATATAAAATATATCAGAGCTCAGAAAACATCTCACAGCGGAGTGGAATAAAATATAAAATAATCAAATATAGCCTTACTAAGGAAATAATACTGCCTAACCAGTATCTAAAGCTATCAAATCTCTGCCACATACCTAACCTACGAGTGTGTTATGAGGAGGGGGTTAGAACGCAAGTTCTGGTGACTGGACTAAATTGCACAATCTAAAATAACCCAACGTATACCAGTTAGTTTGTTACTTGTTTATGAGGTTGTTTGGGTTAATAACACTCTAGGTTTTACACACATGTCGTACCCATCTACGTACCAGTACATTAGCCTAATATATCATATATGTAGCTACCCTCAGCATCAAGATACTTCCCACAGTACCCTTCTCGCACGGTCCCTGCCGTCATGCCACGAAAGCATATGCAACTCTCATCCTATGCCGGAGCAACGTATGGATCTCCATAAAACTATGCCACGTTTCGCACAGAACTACCATCTCCATGCTATGTAAGTGTATGGACCGCCATATCCAAACTTCTCAACTAAGCTTGGTCTTGTCACGGAATAATGCCCAAGCGTCTACGATACACTACCCGGTGCGGCGTGCATGTATCCTCATACATACATACTAATAGGGCTGCATCTGAATGCATGGAACTCGGTCGGGAGATTTTCTATATCTGTATAGGTGCACAAAAGAGACCTAAAGTACATATATCTAGACTATTGTCTACATTTCTACAGTGTCTATGGTCCCAACTCGACCCCTCCCTTAACTAGTTAAAGACTACATCAAGAGCTAAGTGACGTGCCCCTAGCAAAAAGTCAACATCCAAATTTGTGTGTCCCACAACCAAAGACTCGTTAGTGAAAGATCGATGGTATGTAGGTCTAGCTTAAGTCTTTCTACATCACACTGACTGCTAATGACAGGTACCCGATGATTACTATCCTTTATTTTGTCCTGGCTAGCCTCTCGGTAGGCAAATCGTCGAATTACCCCAATGCCCCCCAACAGCCTTTTGACTGCCAAATTACTATTGCAGTCAAGGTATACCCACTGAGCGGTTTCGTGCAGACCCAACCTCTATGAGTACATCTTATGCGCAGCCACCGCACAGAGGACCACCACGGAGTACCCTACCATGTCCCTCGGAGGCCATATGCTTCTTTCCAGTCCCGCGGAGCCAACAAGCAGAATATCAGCAGAATAGTTGTAACACCCCGAATTTTTAACGACACTATAAGAGGATAAAATAAATAATAATTAATTTAATATTCAGAATTAAGGAAAACGGACTACGCCATCGTGTCCGTATCGAAATTCTGGTGAAGATAGGCATTTGGTTTGTGTAAAACGGACATCGTATGAAGCAGTTATGAGGATTTTAAGTTTGTATATATGTAGAAAGAACATATATACACATATGAGTCACGTATGAGTCAGACCCTATCCAGAACAGTTTGAAAATCAAAAATTCGTCAAGGTGGCAAATTTCCCGCTCTAGGGGTTTGACGCCCTAGAGGGGTGTCGACACCGGGGTCAACCCACCCACAAGGGTGTCGACACCCCTAGGGCTAAGGTGGAAGTCGGTTTTAGAGGGTTTTGCAACTATATATATGTGTCCAATTCTCCTATTTCTTTATTGGAAATTATGGGAGCCAAATGTTGTCGGTGTGAGAACTGAGACGGATTCGTTTTCTTTAACAACATTCAACTTTGCAAATCAAATCCAGAAATTCAAGATCCATTCTCTCTATTCTCTAAACCTAACGCAGTGAGTTTCTAGTTGCTTTTAGGTTTAAATAAAAAAAGTAAATTGTTAAAGGCTGTGATATGTTGTGAACTATGTATCTATGCTGTTGTTAAATCTTATACTATGACATGATGGATTTACACCTTTAGATCCAATGCAATTGTGGTTATTCTATTATGTTACCTATGTGGATCTTGACTTGTAACTATGTTGTGGTGAATGTAAATCCGTTAATTTGGACAGTTGCAACATTGGTTAGATCTAATTCTTTATGTAAATCACCTTTCACCTGTCATATTGCGATCAACTTAGATATTTTGTAAGTTGGACATGTGAACCCATATTTAGATCTAAACATGCTATTATGTCATTGTAATGGTGTTAGATCTATTTTAATCTCTAGATCTGAAATATGTGATTTAATTTATCACCTTGTGTTATCATGTTAGATCTAAACCAATTGGACATCTAAATTGCTAATTTAGATCTTACTATGCTTATTGTGACATCGTAGTTATGTTAGAATCAATTGACTGCCACCAGTTCATCAGTTTTATGTTCACCTTGTTATGATGTTAATTACATGTCCATGCTAGTATGTATGTTCACCTTATCATTGTGCTAGTTTATGCCAAGATGATAACTTTGGTTATATTCCCATTATTTTCCCTATGTATGACCAGGCTATTAACTAGCCTAGGCATGCCACCAGTTTATGAGTGGGCTAGTTAGGAAACGAGGGGAAAAGGGTTAATATTATCATAATCTGAATATGAACATTTTTGGACATATAATTCAGATTATTGGGTAAAATGGGCATTAACACCTATAAAGGGAAAGGATTAGTTAAATGATTAATTAATTAATAATGGAATGTCTAGTAATTACAATTAGGAATTGTAATTGTACTTATGACACGAGGTTAGGTTGCATTAGTGGTGGAAGTCTGCCCAGACCCGACCGGCATATCCAACAGCCACTGATGTCGTACCTAATGTGGAAGGTCTAAGTACGCAAATACGAATCGGGCTAAGACACGAGGTTAGGCCCAACTGTGGAATAAGACTTCCCGGACCCGACCGGCATATCCAGCATCCACACATTGTATAAATGGACATGGTAATAAATTGGACAAATTAACCAAATGTAATCCATATGGATTGTACGATTAAAAAATAAGGCTAAGGTTAAGTAAATTGATTGGAATAGTGGATGGGTTAAGAAAACTTGGAGGGGGTGGGTAATATTTACATATAGGCCCACAAACTTAACCCGATAAGATTATGTAATTAAAGACACCTAGTGGTACACATAACCAGAGGAAAGTATAAAAGTTATGTAATTAAAGATACCTTTTAGGGTAAGCATAACTAGTGTAGGGCTATGTAATTAAAGACATCTAGTGGTATACATAGTCAGTGAAAAACCTAGTGGGGGATACAAGACAAAGGGGAGAGCTTGTATTATATTATGTGGGACCCATTTCAGTCAGTAACTCAGAGTAAGTATCAAATAAAATACTTCGTACTAGGCGGAGAGGGGACACGCTTACTGACTGATTGTAAGAGATCCAAACGTGGAGGAAGTTGTAGGCGGCGCAAACCGACAGGGCCATGCGCATGCATGAGCCGGGCCGAGGGGGATAAGACGATCGTGACACTAGTAGATATGGGGATGTGCATACCAGTGAGGGGTTGCCACTGTAGGACGTGATACATCCTACCGTGGGGCCGTCACATAGTATCTACCGAGTAGGGATCCGATCGATTAGGGTAGTGGTTAGGGCATATTTGGGCATATGCCTTAAGTCTGCCACCTTATAGTGGAAGGGATCATCTCATTCAGTTTATACTAGTAATAGTGCAGAGTAATCATTAGAGAAGTGTATACACCTTACCCTGTCTATCTTGTCACACCTTCCATTTTATGTAGTGATCTCTCTTATCCATTTTATTTGCCTATTATGTTACTTTTATTTATTTACTGGCTAAAAATAACTAGACTCGCCAGACTTTATGTCTGACACTTTTGTTTCTCCTTCTTGCTCCCGTTTCGACCCCTCCCCTCAGGTTCTCAGGGAGGAAACACTCAGGCTTAGTCAGGACTCAAATATCATCTTGCTAGGAACTACTTCTGAAGTATGACTCAAGTTCTTGTCTCTACTATGGCTTAACTCTTTCAATTGGGGAATTATGTTTTTAATATTCTTATGTACTCTGATGGTGCAAGACAGAAGTTATTTTATTTGTAGACCACTGTATTATGATTTAGGTTTGAAATAAAAATTTAAATTTCCCCTGCTATCTTATTTATATCTATCTTGTAATTATTCTGTGTCTGTTTACCTATAACACTTCACGAAACTTAATGCATTGCCTTAATGAGTGACATTAACGAACGTGGGGTGTCACACTTGGCATTGCTAAAGGTTACCCTATTAGATAAAAGTTTTTGAAAATTATTTTCAAAAAGGTTTTAAAAGAAAGCATTTTCATAAAGAAAAATCCGTTTAGAAAAACATTTCCCAAAATGCCATATGTAGTATCCTTTAGTCATTTATCTAAATTTCTTCCTTTTTCCTTTTTCAGCATGTTTGGGGAACAAAACATTCCTAATATCCCAGAGGGCGTCACAATACCGGATGGTTTCATAGATATTTGGAGGCCACGGCGCCCGCCGAAGGCCAAGAAAATGTTCCTTCCCCAGCTGCACCAGTCATTCCTCCTCCCCCCTCCCTCCAAGAGCAGATAACTTCGCCAAGATCTACAAGGGCTTCCGTGCTATGGGAGGGAAGCCATTCCGTGGGAACGAGACATTCGTAGAAGCTCAGAATTGGCTCAAGGAGACCGAGGAATTATTTGTAATCTTTGTAGTAGAGGATAGAAGGAAGGTTCAGTTAGCCACCTAGCTACTGAAGGATGAAGCCTCATTTTGGTGGGTAGTCACTCAAGCTGGACATCCAGTGGAAACTTGGGAAGATTTTAGACAGAGGTTCGAAATGAAATTTCTTTCCCAAGCCGAAACCAGCATGCAGATGGAGAGATTCTTGGCACTCAAACAAGGAAACTTGACAGTAAAAGAGTATGTGTATAAATTCAACCAGTAGCATGGTTCGGTTTACAGTTGGTGGATACGCCGCACAAAAGGGCTTTGTTGTTTGCTAAAGGGCTAAATGAGCCTCTGCATGGTTTAGCCATGTCTCATATTCCAATGGGGGCTACTTTTGAAAAGCTTGTCGATATGGCCCTAATGCATAAGGAAGACAAGCGAGAAAGGAAGGCTGAGGAGACATCGCAAAATAGGAAGGCATGGCCCAAGAAGGGGCAGCAGCAACAACAACAGAAGAAAGGAGGGAAAAATGATAAAGGCAAGGATAAGAGAAAATGTCACCATTGTGGGAAGGAAGGTCATCTGGTTAAAGACTGTAAGCAAAGGAAGAACTCTTGCTACCACTGTGGAAAGGCCGGACACTTTGCTAGAGAGTGCCCGAAGAAACAGGGATCACAGGGACAGGGTCAAAGGTCAGGGACTTCTGGAGGGCAGGTGCATGCTTTCGCAATCAGTGCTCCTGATAGAGGTAGAAAATTTTTTGTGGAAGGTTTAATTTCTCTTTCAAACCATCCTATTAGGACCCTTTTTATTCTGGTGCTTCACATTCATTTATATCAAGTTCTGTAGTTGAATCTCTGCACTTAATTACTAGTATGGTAATAGATCCCATAGTTGTTTCAAACCCCATTGGTGGTTCGACTCGTTTATCTATGATTTGTCGGGGTTTGAAAATATCTGTGTTAGGCATTGAGTTTGGATGCGACGCGTATGTGCTCGATTTTATGGGCTATTGGTTGATTCTAGGAATGGATTGGCTTACCACGTATGGTGCCATTCTGAATTGTGAGAAGAGGGTTGTTAGGCTTCTGACTTGTCATGGGAGAACCCTCGAGATTTCGTGTGACCCACAAAGGTCGGTTATGCTTAGTTTCCTAGAGTCTCTTGAAGCATCTATCGACGATCTGCAATCTGTTCCAGTAGTCTGAGACTTTTCCGATGTTTTTGATGAGGTTCGGGGTTTACCTCCGAGGTGCTAGATTGACTTACGTATATATTTGGTGGACAATGCAAAGCCAGTTGCATTGCTAGTGCGCCACATGGCTCCGAGGGAAAGAAGGGAGCTGAGTAGGCAAGTAGGGGAGCTACTTGAGAAAGGGTTTATCAGACGAAGCATATCTGAATGGGGTGCTCCAGTAGTATTCGCAACTAAGGCGGATGGTTCGCTTCGTTTGTGTGTTGATTATAAAGAGCTGAATAAACTCACTAAGAATAATAGGCACCCGCTTCCGAGGATTGATGATTTATTTGATCAGCTTGTTGGTGCCTTGGTATTTTCCCACTTAGACTTGGCCACGGGGTTCCATCAGTTAAGGGTGGCTGAGGACAGCATAGATAAGACTGCCTTTAGGACTCCGGACGGTTTCTTTGAATGGCTAATTATGCCTTTTGGGATGACAAATGCACCCGCCTATTTTGTCAATCTGATTAGTAGGGTGTTTCGGGAGTTCCTAAATAAATTTGTCGTTGTCTTTGTCAATGATATTTTGATCTTCTCCAAAAGCAAAGAAGAGCATGCCTAACATTTGAGAGAAGTTTTGAAAACTCTCTGTGACCATCAGCTTAAAGCAAAATTCTCCAAATGCCATTTTTGGAGAAAAGAGGTGAGATTCTTAAGGCATGTGGTCTCCAAAGAAGGGATAGCTGTAGATCCCGTGAAGGTGGTTGCAATGCAAAATTTACAGATTCCTAAAAATGCAACCGAAGTGAGAAGCTTTCTTGGGTAGGCAGGTTACTATAGGAAGTTCATTAAGGACTTCACAAAGATATCAGCCCCACCCACCAGGCCGACGAAGAAGAACTTGGCAATTTCATGGGGATATAGACTATGACATTGCTTTCCAATGACTGAAGAGGGCTTTGACAACAGCCCCAGTCTTGACCTTGCCTAACGGGAGTAAGGTGTTTACCGTTTACACTGATGCATGTGATACAGGGCTTGGTGCGGTTCTAATGCAAGAATGGAAAGTGGTGTGTTATGGGGGTAGACAATTGAGAGTTCATGAAAAGAACTACCCTACCCATGATCTAGAGCTAGCTGCCATAGTGTTTGCGTTAAATATGTGGCGTCATTGTCTACTTGGAGAGAAGTTAGAGTTATACATCGATCATAAATCTCTCAAGTATTTGTTCTCGCAGAAGGATCTCACTTTAAGGCAACAATGGTGGATGGAGTTTCTAGCTTCTTATAATTTTGAGATTTCTTATACCCCTGGCAAGGGTAATGTGGTGGCAGATGCATTAAGTAGTTAGAGGGTGGCATTGAGTCCTCTGTTTGTGGAAAGAAAGAACTTGGAGTTCATATCAGCTTTTGATTTTAGACCATCCATCGAGATTTTGCCTGATTTGTTTGCATCCTTGGAGATACAACTGACTCTTATGGACCAAATAGGAGCTTCGTAACAAGGTGACCCAAAGATTCTAGACATCATGGATAAGCTCAGAAGAGGGGAGACTTCTAGTCACCTCAGTAGATACTCCATAGATGAAAAGGGGTGGTTGCGACGAGATGTAAGGCTTTGTGTTCCTCAAACTAGAAGCTTGATAAAGGCAGTCCTAGAATAAGCCCACCATTCTAAGATGACCATTCATCCAGGCGGTGATAAGATGTACAAGGACATGAAGAGGGTTTTCTTTTGGGTTAGGATGAAGAAAGATGTGGTCGAATT
This sequence comes from Allium sativum, assembly GCA_030737875.1. Lineage (NCBI taxonomy): Eukaryota > Viridiplantae > Streptophyta > Magnoliopsida > Asparagales > Amaryllidaceae > Allium > Allium sativum. Next base: position 776,603,747 of record CM060918.1, on the reverse strand, counting down.
AGTTTCTCAATGTTTAGTTTGCCAACAAGTCAACGCTGACCAAAAGAAGCTCGGTGGATTACTTCATCCATTGGAGGTTCTGCAGTGGAAATGGGAGAGCATCTCTATGGATTTCATAGATGGTTTGCCTAGATCGAAGAATGGCAACACCAGTATCTGGGTTATGGTGGATAGACTCACTAAGAGCGCACACTTTATTCCAGTTAAGAGTAAGAGGACGACATCATGGTTGGCAGCAATTTATGTTCGTGAGATAGTTCGTCTTCATGGAGTACCTTCCTGTAACGAGTCGGATTTCGCCCGACCTTAATCGATCGCAAAATCGACCAAGACCATTCAAAATCCGCATACGTTAACTTTGGGAATACAATATATATCAGAACAACAACATCAGACTTTTATAACATCAATAATAAATGTTACATCAGAGTACAGAATATCAGAGTATATTGATTAATAATACAACGGAAGGTAAATTACAATATTACAATACATTGCAGCGGAAATAAAATAACTAAGGCAGCGGAAGACTTCCAATGTTCTGGACACAGCTTTAAGCTTCAATCCAGGATCCTGCTAAAGAGATAAACCTGTAGACAACTGCTCGACTTCCCGTGTGGAAAGAGAGCACCCGAGTTTGCAAAAAGGTGGAAACAAACAACGGGTCAGTCGTGGGACTGGTGTGAGAATTTTTAACTAATAAATCACTATTAATAGGGCAAATCCAAAGACCATGCCGCTAACGCGGAATGGGTTTGCTCTAATGGATTGCCGTGCATAACTTGAAGTAAATCATAAAACAACGCAATGCTTTTTAGAAAAATGAAATCACCATAAGACTCAGGTCCCATCACACAATGCAACGCACACCAAAGGATAGAGTTTTACCTTATGGTGATTAAACATGCTTGATACGTTAAAAACGAATTTGATATTATTATTAGTGTGCATATGTTTTAAAAACAATTTCAATCATAATGTATCAATCCTAGGAAGCATAGGTACCCATATATTATGCCTCCGTACTAGTAATACAATCAAATCTGAATGGGGCGTATTGGAAATTGGTTTCCATCATGAGTCAAGGCTAGGGAGGAGCTCCTACCGATTCGAGACACTCTAGCTAATGTCTCAGGATTCCCCGTGGAGAACCCTTGGATAGCTGCAGGGCCGGTCCGCAAATACAGCTTAGCGGATTAGTTATACCTGAACACACGTTTCCCGGTCCTATAGGACCTATCATCCGAGGCGCCTCATTCCATCATCCACATAAGTAAAATGTCAGGGCCGGTAGGTCACTGACACCACTCTAGCTAGAAAGAAACGTGCTGCTCTCCCTGCGTTCCCTTCTCCCGTTTTAGACTCCGCCGGTGTGTGAGGCTCGCGAAGTCACGCTATACACAAAGCTATGCCTAAACAGACTATGCTTTGATCGTCCCACAAGGCCTGCTTTTCAACAAAGCCTTGATCATATGCATCTTAGCATGCCACATCATCACTCCATATCACACTATCAATCCTTTGCCGAAATATATGAACGAGTGTTAAGCAAGAGAATAAATTCTCCGCCACCAAACATCCATACATTCGACAGAAGATTAATAACATGATATATAATGGAGTACGATGTCAGATACACAATCCATTTATAAGCTTATGCTCTGGGTCTGAGCGAAAGCCAAATCCGTACAAATCAACACTATGTCTGGGCAATTCCTACTATTACCTTATCATGGTAGCGAGCCATTCTAAGGAAACAGTCATCATCGTCCATTCGATGTGGAGATTTGACGGTCTTCAATCGCCGTCTTCCAATCTTGGATTTTTAAACGTCGTTTAATTATTTGGAATGAGATAAACTCGGACTTTCCCAATAATCCTCGTATATATATACATATACATATATATATATATTTAAAATCCTTCTTACACATTAATAATTATTTTAATTAACGATTCATTCCTATTTTAATTATTTAAAATAATTAAATTTTTATATAACGACGCCTTAAGTCCATGGCGACTATGGCGCTGCATTCAACCAATTTTGATTTTTACATTTACCAGAATCTAACCGTTGGATCTTAACGTAATATATATCATTGGAAAGATTTTTCCAAGACGGTCCTAACGGTTTCAGTTTCAAGAAAATTCGACGGTTGGATCTTCTTGTATAGACGTTTAAAAGTACGATTTCAAAACGCGAACTACCACGCCCTATTCGTTTAATTTTAATTATATATATATATATAATCATTAAATCGTAATAACGTCGTTTGATTAAAACAATACTCCACACAATTACCGATACTTACCAAATTTTAATTCATTTGAAAATGAAGATAATATTACCGCATCCTAAATTCATTCTTTCCTTACATTGAAAATGTAAATTCCATCCTTTTTATTTACATAAAAATGTAAGCTTAATTCCTATTCAAATTCCTATATTCTTTATTTACATGTAAAACAAATGTAAATTTTGATACATACAAAATCCTACTTTTAAATTACATATTAAAACGTAGATTTCAGCTTCAATGTACATTCTCATCTTAGTTACATTATAAAAATGTAACTTATATTTGCAGTGAATCCTATTTTAAATTTACATATCAAAATGTAAGTTTTATTTACAATGCAAACTCTACTTCTAATTTACATTATAAAAATATAATTTTTAATTATAATGCAAACTTTACATCTAATTTCACATTGTAAAAATATAATTTTTAATTACAATGCAAACACTACATCTAATTCACATTGTGAAAACATGATTTGTAATTACAATGCAAACACTACACCTAATTCACATTGTAACAATACGATTGTAACACCCCGCCTCCGCTAGGGTCACTCGCAAAGGAATGCACTAGCTTTAGAGGGGCATTATTGGTAAACATGCACAGAAATATCACAAGACAGAACATAAAAAATAGCGGAAGTAAAATCGAACTTTCATAAACATGAATACATAAGGTCTAAAGCCTTTTACATCAGAGTACATCAAAACCTGTCTTGCAATAGTAAAGAAGCATAAAGACTTTTTCATAAATTATTCCCCAAATAAAAACAGTAAAGTAGCCATAGCCAGGAAAAGTCCAAGCCATCCATGATGACCTTCAAGCAGAAGAAGTCCGAACTAAACAGCAGTGTTTCCTCCCTGTAACCTGGGGGGGAAACGGAAGAAAAGAGGCGAAACAAAACGGGTCAGTCAAAAAGACTGAGTAAGCCCTATCTACTATTAGTATAAAAACTAGTAAAGTTAATTGACATGAGAAACTGAGATGAACATAAGCATGATAACAAGATAGGTAAGCTAAATCAAAATAATAGGATGAACTACTGAACTCAGATAAACTAAGATGTCATGATAAATTACGATGTCAAGACAAAACAAGGTATCACATCGTCAGGTTCCTATCAAGTATAATATTCCAAGATATCGATCACGTATAACGTCCCATGGTATCTATCCTGTATATCTGCTCTGCACCTACCGTACTAGTATCCCAACTGTATTACGTGTTATCCGTGAATGACCCTTACTCAGAAGTCGTGTAATGGTCCCTGTCAACCTAATATGCCGCATATATAGGTTACTCATATGTTTCTTTCCATGTATAAGTTCAGTCCTTTGCCGTAGGCTGTACGGGCTTTCCCATGTAAACGGTTTATCCTTGAAGTTGTTTTGGACTGCAACCCTTGATCTAGTTGTGTTTCCTTACCATGAACTATCGCGCGTCCACTTAGGATTTATGCCACCTAGGACCGCTAGGGATTATGCTACCTAATGAACGTTTCCGTGTCTCGGTTTGGGTTTTGGCCACCTAGGACCACTAGGGATTACGCCACCCGTCAACCACGCCCTTGATCCCACGTATGTATCGTGAATTGTTTTCCATGTCTAGATGCACATGTTCCCCAATGTGCCATCTGAGTTACGTGCCAGGGCAAATCAAGAAATACGGAACTTGGTCGGGAGCTTTAAATCGTCTGCCGATGCAGATATCAAGGTCTGTTTTTGTACCCGTGGCTATGGTCCCACGTGACCCCTCCCTCAACTACTGAAAGGCAATCCAAGAAAAATCATGTATAAGAACCACTCCACGGCCCCACTATAGCCCACTTTCCTACGGGCCAACCTCACCCATGACTCGATAGCAAGCACATGGTCTGTTGGGGGTTCCCTGCCTTTCCGCACGTACACGATTGAATAAAGATGGTAGGTAGTCGGCGATGCGCTATCCAGGGCAAAAACAAGAATCGTCGACTCCATGCTAATCCATCCCAGTCTTTAGGTTGCTCGCATAGAAACCAAGGCATACTCTTGGTCCTTCTAACGCAGACCTTAACCTCTCATGGGCCTAGTATAATTACCTGGCAGCCCATAGAGGGATCCCAAGAATATCCTCACGTCCCCTGAAGCTTCCACTTCGGCACCCAGTGCGCTGGAGCTTTTATCCAAGTCAGATAACTTGCTCCCCTTCGTATACTAAGCGATGACCTACCGTATCAGGTTACTCATCGTTTTGAGAATTAGTCCTATGTCCTTAGCTAAGAATTATTACTTAGTTATCCTTAACTAAGGTTTACCACTTAGCTTCCTCTCCCGTTATCCTTGATTAACCACGGTTTTCTACCTAGTTCTTCTAGCTAGGGTTTGTCTATTGGGTTAAGTGTTATCATTCAAGTCCATGACTTAACCCGCCCACGAATCACGTCAAAGATTGGCTAAGTATTTAAGTTCAAGACTTAGTCCCACAAGTTGGTTAAGTGTACCCAGAGGCTCATGACTTAACCCTATCAAGTCAAATTGGTCAAGTACTAGCTTACCTTAATCCTATCGGATTATCTTGCTAGATTGATTAAGCATAGATTATCTTAATCCCATCAAATTATCGAGTCGGATTGGTTAAGTATAGGTTGGCTTAACCCCATCCTCTAATCGTACTACAATGGTTAAGTATATTCTAAAAAGGTCTCGTGACTTAACCTTACCAGGTCCGCGTATTCGATTGGTTAAGTGTAAGTTACTTAACCCCATCAAATCATCATGTATAATTGGTTAAGTATAAGTTGCTTAACCCCATTAAATTATCACGTTAAGTTGGTTAAGTATTGGTTACTTAACCTCATTGAATTACCGAGTTTAAATTGGTTAAGTGTTTAACTTAACCCCATCGAATTACCGTGTTTAGATTAGTTAAGTGTGGATTACTTAACCCCATCTAATTACCGTGTCGGATTAGTTAGGTGCAAATTACTTAACCCCATCCCCTAATCATCTTGTATGGTTAAGTGTCATTAAGAAAACTTACTTAACCTTGCCAAATTATCATGTTGGATTGATTAAGTGTTGGTTAACTTAATCCCCGTCCACTAGTCGTATAAAAATGGTTAAGCGTCATTAGGCAAATCAAATCACTTAACCTACCCAACCTTGTCATGTTTTGTTAAGTATCATTAGCCTAACCAATTTACTTAACCCATTTACCCATGTCATATTTGGTTAAGAGTCATTAATCAAATTAACTTAACCCTATCATGTGACATTAATTACTTAATGCACCCCAACCTCTCACATTAGACTTTGTTGTGGTTACTAGTTAAGCCGGTCGGTTCCGGGTAGCTTTACACCACAACTTGGTCTAACCTCGGGTTCAAGCACAACATGACCAACTTCTCACATTGGGTCCTATTGTTTGCAACTACTAGTTAGGCCGGTCGGTTCCGGGTAGTTTTACGTTGCAAACTCAACCCAACCTCGAGTTGGCCACTTTCATGTTTAGTCTAGTTTCATGTTCATAGTCAAGTTTTCAAGCAATTGGGTAGACCTAACTTAATAGGTAAATTCCCAATGGGTAGACCTAACTTAATAGGTAAATTCCCAAGCTTATGTTTTTATGCATACTTACATGTCAACTTCCATGTTATGATTCAAGTCATGTTTTCAAGTTGTATTTTCATGTCATTAGAAATTACCCATAACATAACCCAACGCTTTTAAACTCGCATATACGTTCGCAACAACTTAATGGATTAAAAGAAGAGACTTGGCAAAGGCATGACAAAAATGGATATTAAGCCACAAGTTAATCATGGTGGCAAATGAGGCACAAATGTGTTCATTAGCTTGCATGTTACATTCTTAAGCCTCAAAATCATGCATAAACCCAAACTTGGCACATAAACGAATCATGGTGACAAAAGACATGGAATGATGACTAGAAACTCGCATGTATCATCATATAAGGGTTATGACTTCATATGCAAGTTGACATAAAGATTATGAAGGTTCTCATGTTGCATAATGCAACATTTCAACATAAAGGTTGTAGCTTTTAGCTCATAAGATCAAGATAATGACTTCATAAGCTTGCATGACATGATAGCATGTATCATTCTCAATGATCAAACCCAAACTTGCAACATGAACATTTAACTTCATAGTTAATATCTAAGAGTAGGGAAAGGGCTTACATTGTTATGAAGGCACAAATCGAAATGCAAAACAAAGATTGTGATGAAGCCTATGCATGTCATCATCCTAAAACCCAAAAATGAAAGCTCCAAATCAATCAAAACCCCATCTTTATGAACAAAGATCAAAGCTTTAGCCTTGAAATCAACTTGAGAGGCTCTCATACTAACATAGAAACTCTCTAACACTCTCATGATCATGAAACCTCTCATAGAAATGAAGTGGAGGCTAGGATTTTGAGTGGAGGCCATGAGAGGAGCAATTTTGCCATAGTTTAGTTGCATGAATGAATAATGAGGATTTAGGATAGGTTAGGGTCTTATTTATAGATTAGGCAAGTGTTTTAGGCCATAGGATTAAACCTAGATTCAATCCAAGCCATCAAAGCATGTCTTGGGGAAGAAGTCAAGTATAGGAACCATCTAGGGCCTTTAGATTAAAGATGAACCATGAGAACCATCCAAATGCAAAATCTGCATTTGAGCGAATCGGCCCACGGGTTGACAGCCAAACACCCTGGATTAACCCCTAGTCGACCCAGCGAGCTCGGGTCGACCTCAAAAATCGGCCGGTTCGGTTATTCCCCTCTCCCAATTCGCTATTTTGAACATTTTTGCATATTTATTTATTAAATTTTCAATTACATATATATATATATATATATATATCAATATATATATATTTCTCTGCGCAACCCATTTCACTTAATTAAGTATACTTTAATTTGGGAATTTTTCGTGAAACTTCGCGAGGCCATATCTTGGTCATACGGACTCCGATTTTCGAAAACTCAGACTCTATTTCGCGTATTTTTCCGAGGCGAACGCAATGGCATAGCCCGTTTCCCTTGATTCAGATTTTACAGTTTAATTCTGCCTCCATTTATGTTATAACAGGTTATTGAAAATACGGGTTGTTACAACGATTTACATATAAAAATGTAAATTTTAACATATGATGGAATTCTCATTTTAATTACAAAGAAAAATGTAATTTTTAATATACGACATAAATTCACTTTGTAATTTACATATAAAAATGTAAAATTTAACATAAAGTGGCATTCACATGTTAATTACAAAGAAAAATGTAATTTTTACAATACGGTGTATATTCCTATATAATTTACATATAAAAATGTAAATTTTATCATACGATGAAATTCCCCTTTTAATTACAAAGAAAAATGTAATTTTTAACATTCAACGTTGATTCACTTTATAATTTACCTATAAAAATGTAATTTTCGTCATGCAATGTAAATTTACATTTTAATTACATAGAAAAAAAAATGTAATTTTCGTCATGCAATATAAATTTACATTTTAATTATATAGAAAAATGTAATTTTCAACATGCGGTGCAAATTTATATATAAATTACATATAAAAATGTAACTTTTGTTCATGCGGTGTAAATTCATTCATAAACTACATAATAAAATGTTATTTAATTCATGCGATGCAGATTCATTCACAAATAACAAAATAAAATGTTATTTAATTCATGCGATGCAGATTTATTCACAAATAACAAAATAAAATGTTATATAATTCATGCGATGAAAAATCATTCATAAATAACATATAAAAATATGTTTCATTTCATACAATGTAAAAACATTTTCTTTTTATGTACAATGCAGCAATATCATCTTTTTATATTTATAATATATTAACTTTACTATTTTACGACGTAAAAATATGATCTTTTCTATTTTACAAAGTAAAAATATCAACTTTACTATTTTACAATGTAAAAATATTATCTTTTCTATTTTACAAAGTAAAAATATTAACTTTGCTATTTTACAATGTAAAAATATTATCTTTTCTATTTTACAATGTAAAAATATTAACTTTACTATTTTACAATGTAAAAATATTATCTTTTCTATTTTACAAAGTAAAAATATCAACTTTACTATTTTACAATGTAAAAATATTATCTTTTCTATTTTACAAAGTAAAAATATTAACTTTGCTATTTTACAATGTAAAAATATTATCTTTTCTATTTTACAATGTAAATATATCATCTTTTCTATTTTACAATGTAAAAATATTATCTTTTCTATTTTACAAAGTAAAATATTAACTTTGCTATTTTACAATGTAAAAATATTATCTTTTCTATTTTACAATGTAAAAATATCATCTTTTCTATTTTACAATGTAAAATTATCATCTTTTCAAAACAAAGATGTGATCTTTTTATTTTCAAAACAAAGATGTGATCTTTTATTTTCAAAACAAAGATGTGATTATTTTTTTTTACAATAAAAATATTGTCTTTTTATTCTCAATATAAAAAGATCGTCTTTCTATTTACATCGTCAAATTTTCAATATAAAATCCATTCTTTACAATGTAAAATTTACTCTTTAATTACAATGTAAAGTCCATTCTTTTTATTACATAAAAAAAAGAAAATAATGTAAATCTTCCTACGGTGAAATTCATATATGTTAATATTAAAAATAATGTCAACTAATCCTACGGTTAAACTTCTTTTTAAAATTGTCATTAAAAAAGTTAATGACATCCTACGGTTAAATTTACTATTTAATTTACATTAAAATAATGTAAATTTATACATGCGGTGAAAATACTTTCTTTTCATAATAAAAGGTAAATTTCATGTCATCGCAAATTCTGATTTTAATTTTACATCCTACGGTTGAATTTCTATCATATTAACATAAAAAAAATGTTAATTTACATATACGATGTAATTGCTTATTATTACACTAAGAATAATGTTAATTTCACATACGATATAAATCTCTTATTTTAATTTTACATAATAAAATGTAAATTCCACCACAAGTCATATTCTTATTTAATTTGCAGCAAGTAAGATGTAAATTTTCATCACATAACATAACAACAACATCCAAAACATACAACAAGTCCAAATCTAACAACTAGCATCAAGGTAATTACTAGGTGATGTTATAACTTGACATATGTAAAATCAACATGGCGTGATTAAATAAATAACACATAATTAATTTTAATTAATTATTAATTCAGATTTAAACCTGAAATTTCAGATTTAAACTCATGCAATTCAGATTTAACATCATACGGGGTGAATAGTTCAGATCCATGTTCTAAACCGCATGTCTTATTTGATCTACTATTAACAATCATGCAAATAATAATTAAATAAATTAAATTAAATAAAAAAAATTTCTCACCTTGATTGATTCTGAAATGAAAGTGGTTTCAATCAGATTTCGTGTTCGGATTCACGGCGGTTACGGATCTGAAAGATTTCAATTTGAAATTTATGTAAAAATTTGAATTCTGGCTTTTAACAACTGGCACAGTAACGGAAATAAGCGTGACAAAATCTAAAATAATTATACCTTAATTTTCAGAATTGTTCAAAACTTCAAATGCGGATTTCGGGAGCTGTAGTCGACGGTTTTACGAACGGTTTGCGGGAGATTGGAGAGCTACGAGAGGGCTATTTTCACCGGGAAGATGGGAGGGTGCGACTGTAAGGAGGAGGTGTGGTTTGGGTGCAAAGGCCGCGGGTTGGCGGTGCTCGTTCTTCGCCTACGGTCGATGAAAAGGGATGAAACTTGTTGGAGATTAAAGAGAGTGAGAAGAGCTTCAAAAAGTTTAACTACGGCCTAAGCTGATTCTTTGTGGATTGGGAGAAAAGGAGGAGAGAAGTTTCGGCCATGATGGGTTGTTTTGTGCGTGCAGCTGAAAAAGAACGACGGGAGAGGAAGAAGACCCGATGGATTTTTATATTATTATATTTAGGGTTATTTAATTATTGTTTAATTAGCCCGTTTAAGCCCGTTTTGGTCCGAACTCAGAATTAGGCCCAACGACTGTCGTTCCTACCATTTAGCCCCCATTCCGAACTCATCTGGATATGCCTCATCAGCCCAAATTGTCATCTTGGCCTCCATTTTTCAGTTTTAAAATTTAAGTCCTTTATTTCTAATTTTTCCCTACAAATAATTTTACCGGGACTACACACTAACTCAGAAAAATCCAGAAAAATTATTTTTGGCTTTCTTATGACGATACGGTCCTAACAAAATTTATTTCGTCGAATTCTGAGACTTTTTGAAAAATGGCTATTTTTAAGGCGTTTAAATTTAACTGAAATAGTAAAAACACATTTTCCTCTGCCACGCTCACATATTAATTCGAAAAACTCTGAAAATTGAAACCTAGCAATAATTTGACATTCCGGTTCCAACAAAAATGGTTTCGTCGAAAACAGAGGTCGTTTGAAAAATGACTATTTTTAAGGATAGTATATTTAATATTAAAAATGCATTTTTAAACAAATAATTTTCGAAACTCAAAATATATAAGTGTTTACTGTTTTTCAATGCAGAAACGTCATTTCGAACTCAATGGAAGTGGTTTCGAGTTCAAATTCCTTTATATGCAAAAAGTAGCATTTTTGACCTTTACAAATTTCATAGCGACCTTCTAAAAATTGAATTGGCCATAACTTTTGATTTCCGCTATGAAATTTCGATTTTTCGGATTCGTTGGAAAGATATTTTTAAATAGATTCTAATATTTTTTGTTTCACTAAAATCCGTTAAATTTTGCAACCTGTACGATCAGTCAAAGTTCAAGTATGACTTTTCAAACTACCGTGCTATTTCTAACTCTTTTTATAATTAAAATTGAATTATTCATTCTAACTTCGATTTAAATCAAATTTGTGATCATTATTATTTTAAAATAGATTATTTTAAATATCAAAACTCATTAAAATCACTTAAAATAAAATTTTAAATTTACCCTAAAATTCAGGGTTGTTACACTTCCAGCATCGTGAGCGATCGTGATCCCATCTTTACTAGCGAATTTTGGAGGAGCTTGCAAGAAGCATTAGGTACACAGTTGTGTTTGAGCATCTCTTATCATCCTCGGACCGATGGACAGACAGAGAGGGTGAATAGGATTCTTAAAGATCTTTTGAGGCTGTGTATCCTAGACTTCGGAGGGACTTGGGAAGAGCATCTTACTTTAGTAGAGTTTTCCTATAATAACAGTTATCAAGCTAGCATTGGCATGGCACCCTTCGAAGCATTGTACGGACGACCGTGTAAATCAACAGTTATTGGTGGGAATCTACAAAAAGTTTATTACTTGGACCAAATATGGTTAGGGAAACATCTGAAAAGATTGACCTTATTTGACGGAGGATGAAGACAGCTCAAGATAGGCAGAAATCCTATGCAGACAAGAGAAGGACTAACCTCGAATTCGAAGCAGGAGACTTGGTTTTTATCAAGGTGTCACCTCTGAGGAATGTGGTTCGCTTCAGATCAGTAGGGAAGTTGGCACCTAGGTTTGTGGGACCATTTCCCATAACCGAGAGGATTGGCCAAATGGCCTATAGAGTAAAACTCCCAAATAATATATCCGGTGTTCATGATGTTTTCCACGTTTCTCATCTGCGGAAGTGCCTGCATGACACCGCAGTAATCGTTGAGTCGAGTGTGTTGGAAGAAGTAGAAGTGGAACGGGAGGCAACAGTCAGGCGAGTCCCTACCCGTATTCTGGGATCAGAAGTTAAGAAGCTACACAATAAAGAGATCAAGTTGCTGAAGGTTCAATAGGGAGATAACCCAGAGGATGCGACTTGGGAAACCGAAGACAAGATTCGTGCTTCGTACCCTTTCCTTTTCAAGGGTATGTTCTTAACTCTTTTTTTCAAAGTTTTATCAGTGCTTGTTTCTATCATTTGAGCATATCTTATCCATAGTTTTTTCGACCTTTAGACAGGAATCCTATGGATGTAAACATGTGTTTGAGACATGTTATGTTTGATGGATGCAAGTGTTTGCTAGTGGTTGCTTATGGACGCATACACACGCATACTTTAGGCACTAATATCGGCTCAATCACTTTCATACTGCATATGAATGTGTGTGCATTTTCTTTTCTTTTATGGATGGAAATGGATGAACTAGCATATGGATGTTGCATTTGGACAAATGAATGTGCACACATATAGAATTTATATGATATAATAGGTTTATTTGCATACATACTGGATTCATGGCACTAACATTCATTGCATCAAGGAGGTCAACTGAATCAGTAGACTGCCTAATCTTTCGCATTAGTGTTGGGACATATACACACACCGTTGCATATATTCATATAAGCATTAGAAGGATCTATGGACAATGGATGCCAGTGGTTGTTGGATGAGTAGATGGATGACGGATGGTAGGATATGCATTCCTCTCGACTTAGAGATTTCGGGGACGAAATCCTTTGAGTAGGGGAGAATGTAACACCTAGAATTTTTAACGACACTAAAAGAGGATAAATTAAATAATAATTAATTTAATATTCAGAACTAAGGAAAATGGACTGCTCTATCGCGTCCGTCTCGAAATTCTGGTCAAGATAGACATTTGGTTTGCGTAAAACGGATACCATATGAAGAAGTTATGAGGGTTTTAAGTTTGTATATGCGTAGAAAGAACATATATACACATATGAGTCACGTATGAGTCAGATATGAGTTAGACCCTATCCAGAACAGTTTGAAAATCAAAAATTCGTCAAGGCGGCAAATTTCCCGCTCTAGGGGGTCGACCCCCTTAAGGGGTGGCGACCTATGGGTCGACCCACCCACAGGAATGTCGACACCCTAGGGCTGAGGTGGCAGTCGGTTTCAGAGGGTATCATAGCTATATATATGTGCCCAATTCTCCTATTTCTTCATTGGAAATTATGGTAGCCAAATGTTGCTGGTGTGCGAACTGAGACGGGTTCGTTTTCTTCAACAACATTCAACTTTGCAAATCAAATCCATAAATTCAAGATCCATTCTGTCTATTCTCTAAACCTAACGCAGTGAGTTTCTAGTTGCTTTTAGGTTTAAATAAAGAAAAGTCAATTGTGAAAGACTGTGAATTGGATATGTTGCAAACTATGAATCTATGCTGTTGTTAAATCTTATACTATGACATGATGGATCTACATCTTTAGATCCAATGCAATTGTAGTTATTCTATTATGTTACCTATGTGGATCTTGACTTGTAACTATGTTGTGGTGAATGTAAATCTGTTAATTTGGACAGTTGCAACATTGGTTAGATCTAACTCTTTATGTAAATCACCTTTCACCTGTCATATTGCGATCAACTTAGATATGTTGTAAGTTGGACATGTGAACCCATATTTAGATCTAAACATGCTATTATGTCATTCTAATGGTGTTAGATCTATTTCAACCTCTAGATCTGAATTATGTGATCTAATTTATCACCTTGTGTTATCATGTTAGATCTAAACCAATTGGACATCTAAACTGCTAATTTAGATCTTACTATGCTTATTGTGACATCATAGTTATGTTAGAATCAATTGACTGCCACCAGTTCATCAGTTTTATGTCCACCTTGTTATGATGTTAATTACATGTCCATGCTAGTATGTACGTTCACCTTATCATCATGCTAGTTTATGCCAAGATGATCACTTTGGTTATATTCCCATTATTTTGACTAGGCTATTGACTATCCTAAGCATGCCACCAGTTTATGAGTGCGCTAGTTAGGAAACGGGGGAAAAAGGATTAATATTGGCATAATCTGAATGTGAACATTTTTGGACATATAATTCAAATTATTGGGTAAAATGGGCATTAACTCCTATAAAGGGAAAGGATTAATTGGTTAATTAATTAATAATGGAATGTCTAGTAATTACAATTAGGAAATGTAATTGTACTTATGACACGTGGTTAGGTTGCATTAGTGGTGGAAGTCTGCCCGGACCCGACCGGCAAATCCAATAGCCACTAATGTTGAACCTAATGTAGAAGGTCTAAATAAGCAAATATGAATCGGGCTAAGACATGAGGTTAGGCTCAATTGTGGAATAAGACTGCCCGGACCCGACCGGCATATCCAACATCCACACATTGTAGGCCTAATGTAGGAGGTCTAGCCTATTATAAACCATAAATGGACATGGTAATGAATTGGACTACTTAACCAAATCTAATCCATAGGGATTTTATGATTATGAAATAAGGTTAGGATTAAGTAAATTGATTGGAATAGTGAATGGGTTAAGAAAACTTGGAGGGGTGGGTAATATTTACATATAGGCCCACAAACTTAACCCGATAAGGTTATGTAATTAAAGACACCTAGTGGTATACATAACCAGAGGAAAGTATAAAAGTTATGTAATTAAAGACACCATTTAGGGTAAGCATAACTGGTATAAGGCTATGTAATTAAAGACACCTAGTGGTATACATAGTCAGTGAAAAACCTAGTGGGGGATACAAGACAAAGGGAAGAGCTTGTATCATATTGTGTGGGACCCATTTCAGTTAGTAACCCGGAGTAAGTACCAAATAAAATACTCCGTAATAGGCGGAGAGGGGACACATTTACTGACTAATTATAAGAGATCCAAATGTGAAGGACGGTGTGGACGGTGCAAACCGACCGGGCCATGTGCGTGCATGAGTCGAGCAGAGGGGGATAAGACGACCGTGACACTAGTAGATATGGGGCTGTGCATACTAGTGAGGGGTTGCCACTGTAGGACGTGATACATCCTACCATGGGGCCGATATAGAGTATCTACAGAGTAGAGAGCGATAGATTAGGGTAGTGGTTATGGTATATTTGGACAGCTGCCCTAAGTCTACCACCTTATAGTGGAAGGGATCATCTCATTCTAGTTATACTAGTAATAGTGTAGAGTAATCATTAGAGAAGTGTATACACCTTACCCTGTCTACCTTGTCACACCTGTCATTTATGTAGTGATCTCTCTTATCCACTTTATATGCCTATCATGTTACTTTTATTTATTTACTAGCTAAAGTAACTAGACTCGCCAGACTTTATGTCTGATCTTTTTGTTTCTCCTTCTTTCTAGCGTTTCCCCCCTCCTTCCCCCCAGGTTCTAAGGGAGGAAACACTCAGGCTTTGTCAGGACTCATATATCATTTTGCTAGGAGCTACTTCTGAAGTATGGCTCAAGTTCTTGCCTCTACTATGGCTTAACTCTTTCAATTGGGGAATTATGTTTTTTATATTCTTTTGTACTCTGATGGTGCAAGACAGAAGTTATTTTATTGTAATGGTTTTTGTTACTTATGGTATTGTGGACCACGGTATTATGATTTATGTTTGAAATAAAAATTTAAATTTCCGCTGCTATCTTATTTATATCTGTCTTGTAATTATTCTGTATCTGTTTACGTATAACGCTTCACGAAACTTAATGCATTCCCTTAATGAGTGACATTTATGGACATGGTGTGTCACAATAATCAGATGGACGTGCTCCTTTCGTGTCTCTTAGACACCACGATGATCTACCAGGTTGGGTTCTTCACCTTCAGATGTGCGGACTGATCCAAGAATATTATGCAAATGCTTGTTGGACCCTATGTCTAAATGTTTAATTATGTGCATGCTCTACCTCATTCGATTTCCAGTTAACTTGGTTATTTCCGATCATGGTAACTTCTTATTCAAGTTTCCAAGTTCTCTCTGAGCCCCTTATATCTCTAAGTAATGGACCCCTCTCGCCTATTAATTTCAGCTATATAACTTAACCCATTTAAGTTCATTAATAAGCCCCTAACATGTTATTCCCTAGATTGTTGTTCAAGGTATGTAATCTACAATCTTCTTACTTTATTATCCTGTCATTCATCATCCAATTTCAGGTTACAATAACATGTTCTACTTAATGTGTCATTTAGTAAATCCTATCACAATCAGCAGGTTTCCATTCAACATATTACTTAATTTATAATTAAGTATAACTTATTTCATTCCATAAGTCTTCTTACTTCATTCATTCTTATCCCGCATGAGCGGGCTTCCTCCTTTTATTAATTTCATTTTTTGACTTCATAACTCTCTTTTATAAGTCTACCAATAATAAGCCTACTTCACCCTTTTTCAATAACCATGACTTGGTTTAATACAATCTCTTGCTATTATTTACTTATTAACTTAGTTCTCTTAACTAAGGTTTATCAATAAGTTTCTTTCCATTTATTATAACCAATGTTATAATTTCCACTTGTCCCTAGGATAAGCTTACTTATTATCTTTCGTTCTTTCATTCATACTTAATCATAATAGGTTATTATCACTCCTCGTTCATTCCAATTCTTATACTGTCATTCCAGCTAGTTTTGTTTATTTATTAACTTAACATGCTTAACTAAGATTTAAAGTTTTTTTTCATTTTATTCATTATAACACATGTTATAATTCCACTTGTCCCTAGGACTATCCCACCTATTATACAACATTCTCATTAATGTAATTAATTATAATAGGTTATATTCCTCATTTATCACATTTTCTTTGGTTCTTTATACTAACCAACTTTTACTGTTGTGACATTTATCTCTTTACTGTCTTGTGAATTTTTTACACATTCCATTTATATATATATATGTTTAAACACATACCCCTCACATTAAGTAGACTACTTGTGCACGCTGGATTTGCCGGGAGGTTCCAGGCAGACTTGTACCACAAGTTGAACTTAACCTTGTGTCTTAGTGCAGTTACAATTTCTTCATTACTGCAAATTTTCCATACAATTTAGGCATATCCATTCTTTCTCATTATTCCAAATTATATTGTAATTCTACATATAATCTTTTGACATAATAATATTCTTAAGCAATTATTCATGTTTATCATAAATTCCATAATTACAGCTTTTACAGTAAATTCCAATTCAGACAGATGATTAACGGAAACAGGTCTTATACAACAGAAGTGTTCTCGACAGATTAAATCTCAATTATCACAATTATTCGCAATTCCACGTTTACTTGACTTACAATATCCAATTAACAGGTTATTAGAACAGATCTATATACAACAGTGATCCTTTCAACATCTTATAAACCTATTTAAAACTCAATTTCCACAATTATCAATTGTTCACCACATTAAATATAATGGGGAATACAAACGATAAATATATTGTTATTTAAACTGGTATAGTTTAGATCCACTCATCAAACAACTTTCCAATCCATGAATCTGATCCAGATTTGTTGTTTCGTGGCATCCCTAACTGAATCTATTATCAAAAATATCCACAGATTCCCAAATCTGTTGCTAAAGAAGAGCAAAAAAGGAAGAGAAACCTAAATAAATCAGATTCAAGAACTTACCTTACGTTGATCAGAATTCTGAACACCTGCTTGTAGATTTACATTCTTTGATCTTCAAATCTTGAATCAGAATTACCTTTAACTAATATTCTAATTTTCTGAAAAAATTTGGAGGGAAGAAGAGAATGGAAAAGCCTAGGCAGCACCATAGAAAATATAAGATTTAGGCTAGGCCCTGCTAGTCTATTTATAGGTGTATAAGAAAGTCTGAACCGTCGGATTTAATCTATTAAAATCCGAGTCGAAACGTCACAAAAATACATGCACAATGGGGCCTACCCATCTGGGTCCGGGCGTGCTTTTTGGTGCTGACATTTTGCTGTAATTAACGTTTTAATTATACATTCATTATTTTCCCATTATACTCCCTTTGATTTATTTTATACCCTTTATACAACATCACTAAGTCTGAATTTCACTTATATACATATACATACAGCTTTCACTTTATTTAATTTATTTTTATCTTTTATATTTTCCTTTTTATTATTAACATAAAAATATGTGGTGTTACATTCTTCCACCCTTAGGAAATTTTCCCCTAGAAATTTGATAAGGGTAAAATTAAGTAGTCCCTCACAATTTACAACCATCATGTGTGCATCCAATTTAGCAACCACGTGCACTTGTGCAAAGTGTAATTCAACATAATAATACATGAATGAAATGAATGCCTAAGTGGTACCTCCTATATGAATGCAAATTTTTCTTAAAAATCTTTTGGAAACATGATGCACACATCCTAAATATACTGGCAATTTCTACATGAATGCAATATTTTGAAAATCAAGATACTTTTCCATCCAATTTTTCCTACACTCCTACATTGCAAGAATGTAGTTCATCCAATTTTTGCATCCTAACCCTGCCAAACAACTTTAAATTTGCAAATTACAGAAAAAACTAATTTTTTAAATTCGATTTCTTAGGTTACAAAAAGGTTTAAAATGGGAAACTTGACATCTTCCGTTTTTCATTTATTTACCTTTTCTACCAGTAATTGGATTTTATGCTATTACTATACAAAGATTTCCTATCTTCCTATCAAAGTATAGTTCACATACGAAAACTTTTCTTTCGTTAATGATTTTCTTTTTCAACTTATTTAGGAAAAATCCATTTTTCTCAACTGTCATGTCTGTTGCTTTTCTGGATTTTTTGTTTTCTTTTTATCTATGTCGTTACTCTTTTCTTAGCTTATTTAACTTAATCCACTGATCTAAGTTTAATTTTTAAATAAGCCTTCTTATCCTTCAACTGAAATAGGAAAACAAGCACTCTACACAGCTACTACTAAGGGCGAAGTATCCTAGGACCATGTCCCCTTCAACAAATAAAAGTCCAAACCAAAGAATCTAAAATCTTACTTACCCTTTACCATCTAGTAGTCACCACTAGTCCTTGCTATGTACTAATAGTATTTTCCAATTAACAACCTAGGTCCTATAATACTTACACATTCTACAGGAACTTACCATTATTTTCAAAATAGTCCTTGATAAAGGAACTTACCATTACTTCATAGCCTCAAAATATTTTCCTGTCTTCCCTAGGTACTAATCCTTTGCCTACTCCATGATTTTTAAAAACGTGGTTTGGCTTTTTCATTTCATTTTTCTTTCAAAAATTAAAAGATCCAGGACTTCATTTTTCCATATTAAAACTTTCCTTTGCCAAACTATAAAAAATGTCATCCCCAAAAAAAAAATCATTCTTTTTATATCACAAAAACTGGAGTAGACAAGGACAACTACTTCTCTACTAGTTTCACTACCGTTCATGTTTATAATGTCAGTTCAGTAACTTACAACTAGGTGCAAACATCTAATCTATTCTTAATTCTTACAATTTATTTTGTCCACCTAGCAAAATTTTATGTCAAAACAATTATAAAAAATTGTTGTCGAAATAATAGAGAACTTCAAAATTTTCTTTACTGGAAATTTTAAGTTTTAACAAAAATGCAGTCTTTTCTATGCTTTTCTTTTTGATCCTTTCATACTAAAACTTGAAAACTAGTGAGTTGTACATGCTCTATAATGCGCACCTTTTTCTAAAAGAATTTATTTTAGACAAAAATTTCATAAGAAAACACTATTTCCAAAGCATACCTCATTTTATTTCAAAATTCAATATGTACTTTTTCCAATATGTTACTTAGATTTTTTTTCAAACATAAAAAATACCTCTTTTTGTTTCAGAAATTGTTTCTACACAATTTATCTAGTACATATTTCAAAATTGTAACTTTTTAACATTAACACTTGAAAAACATCATAAACTATTAACCAATTTTTTTTAATTTGTCAACTTCTCAAAAGTTAACAATGGGGCTAGACTCAAAGTGGGTTTCTAACATACTTAGACCTTCCTAAATATTTCCGCAAAGTCATTTCTCTCATATATATATATATATATATATATATATATATATATATTCCTAATCCATCTTCCTTTTCTTTCTTTTTTCAATTAATAAGGCCCTACTACCGAACCTACTTACATGAAATACTAACATCTCAAATACTGACATATGGGATACACCTTTCTCTAATACAAAACATATTGTACACTTTTCACTCAAATCACCTATGGGTCTCAAATTTCCATAATTATTCATTTAGTGTACAAAACTGATATTCCAATTTTTTTCCATAAATCGTTCATCCTATTTAGTGGGTTCCTCTTATGGTTCTAGGTGTATATATATAATATTTATTTTTTAAAAATATAAATATGGTCACTCACTATCTATACAGGAATTTTGAACCTAAGTTCTGATACCAAATATAACAACTAGAATTCCGACAGATCGATTTTTTTTTCAAAATTCTAATCTATTGAAACTCGAATTGCCTTGTCCGGTATCCTGCAGAAAAGCAGAGATGTAAAATATATCAGAGCTTAGAAAACGTCTCATAATGGAATGGAATGGAATAAAATATAATATAATCAAATATAGCCTCACCAAGGTAATAATACTGCCTAACCAGTATCCAAAACTATCATGTCTCTGCCATAAACGTAACCCATGAGTGTGTTATAAGGAGAGGGTCAGAACACAAGTTCTGGTGACTGGACTAAATTACACAATCTAAAATAATTATACATATACCATTCAATTATGTTACTTATTTATTAGGTTGTTTGGGTTAATGGCACTCAAGGCTTTACACACACGTCGTACCCATCTACCTCCCATTAGATTAACGTAATATAGCATAAATGTAGCTATCTCCGATTATCAAGGTACTTCCTATAGTACCATTCTCGTACGGTCTCCACCGTCATGCCATGGAAGCGTATGCAACTCTCATCCTACGCTAGAGCGACATATAGATCTCCATAATACTACGCCATGCTTCGCGCAGAACTACCATCGCCATGCTACGTAAGTGTACGGACTGCCATATCCAAACTTCTCGGCCAATCTCGGTCTTAATACGGAGTAATGCCCTAGCGTCTATGATACACCACCCGGTGCGGCGTGCATGTATCCTCACACATATGTACTGTTTATCGTTTAGGACAACATTAAAACTTGGGTTAACAACAATGATTTAACCTATTATGATTTATAATATGACATTAACAAACGTGGCGTGCATGTAACCATGATTTAGAGTTGGTTGCAATAGTGTTCGCATTGATGTCTTAGCGACACTATCTACTTGGAGAAAGATTTGGGATATACACGGACCATATGTCGCTCAAATACTTGTTCTCATAGAAGGATCTCAACCTAAGCCAGCAACGGTGGATGGAGTTCCGAGCGTCCTATGACTATGAGATAGCTTATACCCCGGGCAAGGGTAATGTAGTGGCGGATACATTGAGTAGGAAGAGCATGACCTTGAGTCCTTTATTCGTAGAAAGGTGGAGCATGGAGTACATCTCGACCTTTGATTTTAAGCCATCTGCGGATTTCACATTGAGATTGTTGGCATCATTGGAAGTGCGTCCTACTTTATTGGAGCTTATTGGATCTATGCAGTGGGAGGACCACAGATATCAGACATCTTAGACAGGGTTGGCTGAGGAGAGACTTCTAGTCACCTTGCTAGATATACCATGGATGACCTTGTAGATCGCTAACTTGTTGGTGGGGGTCTATGGACAAAATTATTTTTGAACCAGAGATGTTTTGAGGTACTTCCAAGAAGATTGATCTTATTCACCAAAGAATGAAAGCAACTCAAGATAGACCGAAATCATATGCCGATAAAAGAAGGACCGATTTGGGATTCAGAATAGGAGATATGGTCTTCATTAAAGTACCACTGCTAAGGAATGTAGTTCCCTTTGGATCAGAGGGAAGTTGGCACCGAGATTTGTTGGACCATTCCCTACAGTGGAGAGGATTAGAGCTGTTAATTTCGTACACGACCCGAAACACGACTCGTACCCCGCACGAAAAAAACCCGACCCGACCCGACCCATTTATAAATGGGTCATTTTCCGGTCAACCCGCTCTGACCCGTTTAATAAACGGGTGGGTTACGGGTTGACCCGCAAACCCATGGGTTGACACGTTCTAACCCGTTTAACTTTAAAACCATTTATAATTTTACATGGCCCAGCCCCCAGCCCAGCCCATTCAATTCTCAGACCAAATTTGACCTCGTGCTGCTGCTGCCGCATTCACTTTAGGGTTAATTTTTTACCAGCCGCATTCACTTTTAGGGTTCTTTCTAGTTTCACCAAGCCGCCACTTCCAGGTTCTCTCTAATTTCTACCAAGCCGAAGCCGCTCCTTCAACTTTCAAGGCTTCGCGGTCACGGCGAAAGATCTACATCAAGCTGAAGCCGCCACTTCAAGCCGAAGCAGCCACTTCCAGGTACTCTCGATTCGAGTTTAAGGTTCACTTCTAGTTTAGGGTTCTTTCCAGTTTAGGCAGGCAGCTCGACTCTCGATTCGAATTTCTTTATGTGATTTGATTTTCACACTATGTGTGTATAAAAATTAAAAACAATCTGTGCCACACTCAAATTGACCTCATGTATGACCTCGTGTATGACCGTTTGTGTGATTTTCTATGTGATATCCTATGCGATTCTAGTTACAGTGAAAGTTTGGTAAAAAAATTCATTACTTTAAGAGTCACGGTTGTTTAATTTTAAGCTTGGATTGTTTTTGTCCATTCCTCCTGAGAAAGGTTGGCACTTTAGTCGCTCTCTTCTTATGTTTTGTTTTTTCTTCTTATGTATATGTTTTTTCTTCTTATGTTTTGCAGAAAAAAGATGAGTGTTTTTACCCCAAGTAGTGGTGATCGAGTTGAAGATGTCAATATGGAAGAAGTGGAAATAGGAAACACAGAAATAGAAGGTGAAAAAACAATCAGTAAGAGACGTAGAAAGCTTACTTCTGAGGTATGGACTAAGTATGAAATTATTCCATTGCAAGATGACGGAAAGGAAAGAGCTAAGTGTATGAAATGTGGTACTATTTATTTATGCGGTAGTACGTATGGCACTGGAAACTTAAAACGACATATTAAATCTTGTACCAAAAATCAGGATCTAGGTCAATTGTTAGTAAGTCAAACTGAGGGCTCTCTTATTACAAGGTCGTCTAAATTTGACCCGGATAAATTTAGAGAATTGTTGGTAATGTCAATATTGATGCATGATTTACCATTTCAATTTGTGGAGTACGCTGGAATTAGACAATTATTTTCTTATGTTTGTGCGGATATTAAGTTGATTTCTAGAAATACTGCTAGAGCTGATGTGATTAAAATGTATGAAAGGGAAAAATCAAAACTTAGACAAACATTAGTTTCAATTCCGGGGAGAATTTGTTTGACTTCCGATTTATGGACTTCTATTGCAACCGATGGGTACATTTGTCTAACCGCTCATTTTGTTGATGCTAATTGGGTCCTCCAAAAGAGAGTTTTAAATTTTAGTTTCATGCCTCCTCCACATACCGGAGTTGCTTTGTCCGAAAAAGTTTATAATTTGTTGACTGATTGGGGAATTGAAAGAAAGATATTTTCCATTACCTTAGACAATGCTAGTGCAAATGATGTATTTGTTAATTTGTTAAAGGAGCAACTTTTATTGACGGAGGCTTTGTTGATAGATAGTGATTTTTTTCACATTCGATGTTGTGCTCATATTCTTAATCTTATAGTACAAGATGGGTTAAAAGAAGTTGACGTATGTGTGTCTAAAATTAGGGAGAGCATTAAATATGTAAGAGGTTCACAAGCAAGGAAGCAAAAAAATTTAGAGTGCATATCTCATGTTTCTTTGGATAGTAGGAAAGGTTTACGACAGGATGTTCCTACTAGATGGAATTCCACGTATCTCATGCTTGAGAGTGCTATTTATTATCAGCGTGCTTTCCGTCATTTACAGTTGAGTGATTCCAACTATAAGCACGCTATTTCTCAATCTGAATGGGTTAAGGTGGAACAAAGTTGTAAGTTTTTGAAGGTCTTCTATGATGTTACTTGTCTCTTTTCTGGCTCCAAATATCCTACTGCAAATTTGTATTTTCCTCAAGTATTTGTTATTCAAGAAACTTTGCAAAAAGCGTTAACTGATGGTGATAGTTTTATGAGTAGGATTGCACGTGGTATGATGGGAAAATTTGAGAAATATTGGAAGACA
Organism: Allium sativum; assembly: GCA_030737875.1. Classification (NCBI taxonomy): domain Eukaryota; kingdom Viridiplantae; phylum Streptophyta; class Magnoliopsida; order Asparagales; family Amaryllidaceae; genus Allium; species Allium sativum. Next base: position 776,579,451 of record CM060918.1, on the reverse strand, counting down.
TATAGTCTTATTCTCTCGATTGCTGTTATTCTAGATCCTAGATATAAGATTCAGTTTGTGGAGTTTTCGTATAAGAGACTTTATGGTGGTGGTGGTTCTGTAGAAATGAGTAAAGTTCATGATACATTGTATTCTCTTTTTGATATTTACATGCAAATGTATGGTAAAAAAACAGGCACCACTTCTAATAGCCAGAATCAATCTTCTGCAGAGGATAACTTAGTTTCTAGAGAATGCTTGGATGTTCTAAAGGTGAATTTTATATAACCATGCATTTAAACTATAAAGGTCTTTCTTATATCACACAATTTACTAGAATTTTATATAACCATGAATTTTATATGTTTGTAGGATTTTGACAATTTTGAGAGTGAAGAATTTTCATTTTCAGCACAAAAAACTCAATTAGAATTGTACTTGGATGAACCAAAGTTGGATAGAAAGACAATTTCGGATATTCTTGAATATGGGAAAGCTAATAAGTTTAGATTTCCATAATTGTCTATTATGGCTCGTGATGTGCTATCCATTCCTATATCTACTGTCGCATCGGAAACATCATTTAGTGTAGGTGGTCGAGTTCTCGATCAATATCGAAGTGCAGTTAAGCCCGAAGTTGTAGAGGCAATCGTATGCACACGAGATTGGATATTTGGGGATGGAGGTTAAATTTCTTACTTTGTTGTTCATTACATGAAATTTGATGTTCTAAAAATATAGTAACTTGACAGGTGTTACTACTTTACCTGTTAATCTTGAAGAATTAACGGAGGACATTAGCAACTTAGAAATCGACGGCGTCCACTCTCAAACCGCTGAGTGTTCTTCTAACTATCAGTTTCACCGCAACTAACCGGTATGTTTAATAGCTTTATGAAGTCATTATTTTTATAGTTATGTCATAAGAATTAAGAACAATTTATATTTATACTACGAAAAATATGAAATAAGAGAATTATCTATACTACGAACAATATGAAATAAGACAATATTTCCGTGACCGTGGCAAGGATTATCTATAAAGAAGCCATTGCTAAACTTGGTAAATAGATTTGAAATGTTGTAAACTTTGGAAAAAGAATTAAAATTTTACATGAACAACAATGCATGTTTGAAGTGGTTCTATTATTAATTGTTTACCTTTTAGTGGTTTGGTTTAAGAGATTAAATCTTCTATTCTCGGATCATTTGTAATTGCATTTGTAATGTGTCCGACTATATTAGATAAATGATTGATTAATCGTGTAAGAGATCAAATCTTTTATTCTCGTGTCATTTGTGATTTCATTCGTAATGTGATTGACTACATCAAATAAATGATTGATAGCTTATTAATCAATGACTGAAATTAATTGTGCACATTAAACATGTATAGATTTGTATAGATTTAACCTGCTGTATAGATTTGTATACTAACCTTCCTAGTTGGAAGCTAACGGCTATAGTTTTTAGCCTCTGCAATTCGACGCTTCAAACAGTTTGAATTAGTTCGAAGCTAACAGCTATAGTTTTTAGCCTCTGCAAAGAAGCAGCAACAGCTCGGAGCTGCTGCAAAGAAGCAGCAGCAGCTCGGAGCTGCTGCAAAGAAGCAGCAACTTCTTAGCCGCTGCAAAGGATCGGCAGCTAAGAAGCTGCTTTTGCAGCAGCTCGGAGCTGCTGTTGCAAAGCAGCAGCAGCTTCTAGCTGCTGCTGCGAAGAAGCAGCGGCTTCTTAGCTGCTGCTGCTTTGCCACAGCTCGGAGCTGCTGCTGCAAAGAAGCAGCAGCTCGGAGCTGCTGCTGCAAAGATGCAGCAGCTCCGAGTTGCGGCAAAGAAGCAGCAGCTCAGCAGCTCGGAGCTGCTGCAAAGCAGCAACAGCTAAGAAGTTGCTGCTTCTTTGCACTTTGCAGGCTCGGAGCGGCAGTTTTATATGTTGCGAATTGCAATTGTTCTCAATGCATGCACTTTGCAAGTTCTTTAGTAATAACATTGTTTTTACTTTTCAATGCATGCAGGATTTAGATGTTGCGAAGTGCCAAACTACCAATGCTTCAGGGAATCTTCTATCAAACTGCTTGCAAGTTGTCTTTTACGTGTATTGTATTTGTAATTTGTATGATCGATGATTGTCTTATGTCTATTTGTTTACTTTATTGCCACTTTGCTAGTTTGTGATCGATGATTGCATTGTATGTTGCTTTAAAGTTTTAAGAATTGTACTGTTTTGGACTATTGAATTGAATATTGATGCTTGATGATTAGGTATTTGTTTGTTGCTACTTGCTAGATTGTTGCCTCAAAAAGTTGCAAGTATTTATTTGTTGCTACTTGCTTGCTAGCGCGGCTGTGTTCCCATTTAAGGTTTACCGCTGTTTTAAGTGTTAACTTCTAAAATTTAAACAGGTCAACGGGTCAAACGGGTTGACCCGACCTGACCCGATTAGATAAACGGGTTAGCCGGGTCGGGTCGGGTCAACCCGTTTATAAACGGGTCGGGTTCGGGTTGGCAATATCTGACCCATTTGTTAAACGGGTTGACCCGACCCGTTTAAAATTTGACCCGAACCCGTCTTGACCCGACCCGAACCCGACACGACACGACCCATTGACAGCCCTAGAGAGGATAGGTCAGATGATCTATATGATTAAGCTACCAGATTGACTAGTGGGCATACACAATGTGTTTCACGTTTCTAATCTGAGGAAATGTCTCCATGATACGAGATAGTAGAGCCAAGCACACTTGAAGACGTGGAAGTTGAGAAGGAAGCGTCAGTGAGACGAGCTCCTACTCATATCCTTGGATCAGAAATCAAGAAGCTACATAACAAGGAAATCAAATTGTTAAAAGTGCAATGGGGAGAAGACCGAGAAGATGCGAGGTGGGACCCGAAGATTGGATTCATACTTCTTATCCTTTTCTTTTTGAAAGTACATTTTTGACTTCTTTTCCAAGCATTTACTTTGTATTTTCTTCTATCATTCAAGTATATTTATCTTATCATCTGTACCCTTTGATTGTTAGGTAGAATCCGATGATTAGAAACATGTGTTTGAAACATGTTATGATTGCTGGTTGCAAGTGGATGCAAGCGTTTGCTAGTGGTTTCTCTTAGATGCATACACACACACACACTAGGCACTAAATCGGCTCAATCACTTACATTTTGCCTATGGATGTGTATGCATTTTAATTTTCTAAGGATGGAAGTGGATGAATCATCATATGGATGTTCCATTTTTGTTGAATGATTATGCACATATATAGAGTTTATATGTTATACTAGGGTTATCAGCATACATTTTGGACTCATGACACAAACATATATTGCATTAAGGAGGTCAACTGAATCAGTCGACAGCCTGATTTTCACATTAGGGTTAGGACATATACACACAACACCTTTGCATATGTTCATACAAGCATTAGAAATTTCTTAAGGGCAATGGATGCATGTAGAGGATGGATGAGTAGATGGTTGTAGGTGGTTGTTAGGATAGTAACATTCTTCTTAACTTGGAGATTTCGGGGACGAAATCATTTAAGTGGGGGAGAATGCAACATCCCAAAATTTAATACATTATAACCATAGTTTAAAGATAATAAATTGGAAATAACTTAATTAAATATTTAGAACTAAGTGAAACCGGCATTACTGTTGCATTCGTCTTGGAATTCTGCTTCAGATAGACCCCAAGTTTGCGTAAAACAGACAACGTATGAAGAAGTTATGGACATTAGAAGTTTGTATACATATAAGGAGCTTATATATGGATATAATATAAAATAAATTCCAGAAAATTTAAACGAGATGAGCGGGAAGAGAACCGCGAAACTCGACCACTGTGGGACGACCCACAAATGGCCTGGGTTAACCTATGGGTCGACCAAAGGTCGGTGGGTCGACCCACTACGGATCTAGGAAGATTCGTTCACGAACCTGGATTTTTTTTCTGACCATGCTCATTGCTGACTCAGCGCTATGTATATGGTTTGGATTAATACCCTAGAATATAAAGGCTGAGGTTGACTCTATGAATATAAAAATAGGTGGCTTCTCTCATTCTGATCTACACCATTTCTTCATATCTTCTACCTCTGTAAATCTATTCTAAAAATATAAACATACAATGAGGGAATGCCGCTGAGGCCTAGATCTGCAGGGATTCATACATACAGCTAAAAGTATTGGATTGGACTTTTCTATGGCATATAAGTTATATATATATAAGAATTTTAATCTCTTCTTCACCAAGACCCAGTGTGAGTTTCATGTTATTTTCAGATCTGATTTCTTAGACTATATCATGACAGTTAAATAAAATTGGGTTAAGATATACAGTGTTTGTAAGATAAATGTTAGACATGTTTTTCACTGTTCATCACCTATGCCGTTATGATAGGTAAAACATATGCCTTTTCTACTGGATAATTAACAAGTTATACGTATATGTCTTCCTTTTCTCATTTTTCTATGTTTTATGTTTATTTCCAGTCTTGCCTATATGCCTGTGTGATTTTATTCTATTCTCCTTCCTCTGTTTTCTCTTTTTATTTACACTAAACCTAGACCTTTGGAAACCTAGGCTATATCCGATTAGAGTGTGCGTATAATTGGGGCAATAATGAATGACATAGATAGAAGAATTTAGGCATGTTATTAATCTAGGACTGTTTAACTATAGTTGGGGAAAGGGATAATATACACATGTTTGGACTTGCTGTAAATTGATAAAAAGGGATAATGTGTATATACTTGCTGGAAATCGGTAGAAATCGATAATATGCATAAAATTGTATATGTTGTAATTTGGGAACATAGTTGATAAATAATATGCATTTGAATTGGACATGTTAAGATTTGACTTAATATAGACATTAAGTAAATGACATGTTAGAATATGGTAAGTACCAGATGTAGGTTAATAAACTGAAACATTGTGGGAATTGTATGCATTTGGGCAGGTGTTTCAGGGAAGGGTTGTACGCACATAACGACATGTAATATTACAACCACGCTTATTAGTAAACCTAAACCTGCTAGGTTAAATATGAGTATTAATAAGCTAAGTAGTCCATTGTTCTGCTATTGTATCGGGTTTTGGGGACTCTTAAATCCTAGTTTTGGGGGCACAAGCTTATGGGGTTTGGCTTATGTCAATCTGCTGTTTGGAACCCATATCAGTCAGTATCCCGGTTGGTATTTTGTTAGAGGGGGCCTCGTACTAGGTAGGGGACAAGTCATGCTTTACTGAATTGGATAGTAAGATGTTCACATAGGGTGGGTGCGGGCGCGTTCCGACGGAGTTATGAGCATACATGTGTTCGAATAGGGAAGATAAGATGTTATAACACCAATAAATATGTTTGTGTTATATAGTTGTTGTGTTAGGGAGTGATACACCCTACTGCCTAGGCTAACATGGTGCATTTACGTAGTAGGGAGCCGATCGTGTGGATAGTAATTAGGGTACACCGAATCCTACTGTTATGTAATTAGGTTAAAACCTAATCTGCTATGTAATCAGGGTACGCTTAATCTTACTGTTAATTCTGTTGATATGTAATCATGTTGAACTTGTTATACTAATATTGGTGCATACATTATCTGTTTTAGGATATAAATGTGAAGCACTACTCGATCATAGTTTATTCATGTCTATCATGTTGTTCTGTTTAGTTTATTTGTTATCTTATATTACATTGTACCTTTCTCACACTACAAGAAATATGTCCATTGACAGTGGTTTTAAAACGCTGTTATATCCTTTAACAGCGTTTTGATGAACGCTGTCTACCACAAGTTGTTATAGATCATGGATATATCACAATACATTCCAAAACGCTATAGAAAAATGATATACCATAGCGTTTCAAATGGTGTTGTTGTTATATTGTATAGCATTTCAAATGGTGTTGTTATTATGTTTGTACAACGTTTTATGTTGTTGTGTTTTTATAGTGATCACAGCTATTCCTTCTTCATCAAATATTTAACATCATTTTATATCGTTTAGGAATGTTGTTATCGTCCACATATCACAGCATATTGCCACATATAGAACAGTGTTTTATACCATTTAGAAATGTTGTTATCGTCCACTATCACAGCGTTTTGCCACATATATCACAGCGTTTACTACTATTTAGAAATGTTGTTATTTTCCACATATCATAGCATTTATATTATTTACAAATGTTGTCATTTTCCACATATCGCAGCGTTTTTCCAAAATATATCGCAGCGTTTCTGTAGAGTTGTTGTGGTACATCTATCAGCATTTATCATTTTTTACACAATGCATATACGTATAAAATAATCACTAAATTCAAACAACACGAAATATTTATAATCTTAAAACTCTATCACATAAGTTATAATAATTCCATATGCCAAATAGACAATAGTTGTACATAACTTTTTGTAGTCGATGTTCCCATCTAAAATGTTTTTACAAAAGATGCTTATTACGGAAAAAAAATATAAACCGTTGAAAGTCCAAGCTCGTTTGCTCCAAAGTTAAATTTTCGTCTGCATCAAGCATCAACACCTGATTTAGCAATAAGAAAATGCATAACTACTTTTGTTGTATATGTATGAGATTGAGAAACTGCTAACAACTGAACTAAAAAGTACAGCTAAACATGACAACATGAAAAGAAAAATGAGGTCAAGTGTGGTCAAGTCATCTCATTGTTGAATTCAGAATAAATATAAAATTTCCAATATTGGCTTGTTTGACTGGTCGTAGTGCTTATAATACTTGAAGCAGGTGCATAGTTCAGTTCCATGCATAGGAAACATACTTTTTTCCAAATAGCATCTTAAACTTCGCAAAATTTCTTGTGTCAACAAATATGCATACGGCTTAGTAAAACCAAATTGCAAGAGGGAATTTGTATAAGATCAAAATGTTTGAAGTAACAAGGACATCGTACTGTATCTTCTATTTTTGTCAGTTTTATCTACCTAAATGAAACTTAAATATTCATCTTTAAGAGGTGAAATGAAAAATCATACTTACTTGAAGTAAAGAGAAATATACATGATACTTACTTGAAGTAACATTCTACCAAACCAATCATAATAAGGAGTATTTTAATCATCCATACCAAGATAAGTAAAGAGAAGTAAAAGTCATACATACTTGAAGGCGATTATGCAGTGACATTTGCAGAAGGCCAAGCTATAGTAGAACCAATTGCATCTTCACTAAACTCAAACTCAGTCATAGGTCTCCATAAAGGTGCATTTGGAACTTGAATAACATCAACCCAAACTTTAACGGAACCTTCTCCCAAATGAACAAAATGGAACATCGCATTTGGGTCGGTTGAAGACACGCGTCGTTCAGTAACAACTTTTTTCTCTCCATGGACACCAATCAACTTGCATTTAATGTTTGACATGAAACAAGTGCTCTGTCATGCAATATATGAAACTATTTAAATATGTTCTCTAAAAAAATAGAAGTGATTCTAATAATAAAACACTGTCATGGTATATGCATGTTTTTATAAATTAAATACATAAACTACACATTGCCGCTGAATGTGATACAATATTTGGCGTATGAGCAGATGGCGTAGCATTGATATCCTCAACAACCGCATTTTTTTACGGCCAAGCTACTTTGCAACCAATAGATTCTCCAACATATGTCATACCAAATGGTGGTCTCCAGAAGAAAGCATCTGATTATTTTGGCACATCAATCAAAATAAGCACAACAGACTGTCCAAGTGGAATATTATTCACGAGCTGATTTGGATCAGTAGAGTAAAACCACCCCTCGGTAACCAATTTTTGCTTCCAACCTAATCATACAGCTTGCATTTCTTATTTGCACTACTAGTTTTACTCTAGAAAAAAATTTATCAGATTTTTATATTAAATCATAGAGCTAATGAGTACATAAAGAATTAAGTATACCGCATTTCATCATTTTCAGAGACTATCATAGTGTGGAGTACAATTGTGTCAGTTGGTCGTGCTATTATCTCATCTTTAGCTTCTGCAATATGTGAGATCATCCTAGGAGTAGACCTCCATGAATAAGCATTCAATTTCTTTGGGAATTCTATCAAAATTTTCACGGCATTCGGTTCAAGGGAAATATTGGATAAAAGCTCTTTTGGGTCAGTTGAAAGAACTCTTCCTTCAACAACTATTTCGTCCATCCCAGTCCAATCCAACAAATTACATATGGAGTTTGGTTGGTCAAACTTATTGTCTAATTAGTCAAAATCATTTATATTATACATTAAATCAAAAGAAATTCAATTGTTATGGCGACAATAATATAAATAATTTGTACCACTTGAGAAGGACTCTCATCTCTGCAGCTTTCGTTAACCTGATAACAATCATGGAAGTAATTATTAATTGGTGGTGATCGTGATGCAACTATGTAAATAATTATGCAAATAAAGGGGATGTCTGAAAAAACTAAAAAAAACAGATGTCTGAATTAATAAAGGAGACGTCTAAAAATTGACAAGTTTAAAATAAAAAACAGGAAAACTATAGTCAGACATCTGTAAAAATTACCAGACATTTAAAATTTACATGCGTTTGAAAATCATCTGAAACAGACGTCTATGCGCAGACGTCAGAAAAAGATTTCAGGAATTTGCTAAGGTTCCTAGATGGATGTCTGAATTATAGACCAAATGTCTGAAAACTTACTCGGGTAGATTCTTGTCATAAATCAGATGTCTATTTTTAAAACTTGACATCTGAATTATAAAATGTCAGTTTTTTATAGAAGGATAACTGCAACCTTTTATTCCTCAATCTTCCATTTCACCGATCAAATTGAAAATTATGTAACCCTAAAATCCCAAATCTGATCCAAATCATGGCTCCTAAAAAAATCTTCATCAAAACGAAAGAGGAAAAATGAAGAATCGTCTAATCCTCCATAAAATACTGAAGAAACACCCCGACTAGCTTCACAATCACGAGTTGACAGGTGGATAAACAAAGCACCCTTGGCAATAGAAAGATATGGATTGATCAAGAGGAAAATTCTACATACTGGTCCATTCTACAATCTCATTAGTTTTCCTTTGTATGAATCAAATAGCTTATGCCAGGATGCTGGTTTTGTATCACTGGTTTAATTCTCGTCTAATCAATTACACATTAACCAACTATCCATATTTTTATTCTATGTGAACTTAAATAGTACATATTTTTGGAATCCTCAAGTGGAAAAGGATTGGGTTTGGTCAAGTGTTTGCGGGGTTACGGATAGATTCACAACTAAGGACATAGGAGATATATTGCACTGTTCTATCACCGGGACAAATATCAATGATATTCCCGATATGCATTATAATCCATGGGATAACATTACACATCAAATTATGGAGGATGATATGCCTCAACTTTCTACTAAATATTTAAGACCAAAAGCGAGATTGCTTTCCCGAGTTATTATAAATAAAGTGTTTCCTCGTCTGCAATATTTGCCGGTATTCAAGTTAATTTGGCTCAATTTATCTTTGAAGAACTAAAAGAATTTTCGAGTAGGTATCGACAATCAATTATTTATGTATCATTTATTATGAGATTATTAAAGGCAAAAGAAGTTCCGACTTATTTATCGACGTTTGAGGAAATTCTAGTTAAGGAAGCGGCTAAAAATTCTTTTCCTTGATGCATCTCCCGCAAAAACCACCAACATTTTTCACTCTCAACAATGGAGAGATAAACATCAAGGCCAACTAGTTCCGCCGCAAGAGCATCATCAAGAGTATATTCAGGATATGCTGAAATTTTCCTCCCAAAACGCTTTTCAATATCAAATATTTGAAGGTATGACTTCTCCTAAGGCACAAATTCTTCCAAATGAATCATTTTGTCAAATCGTCATTCATAATCAACAAATGTTGTTTCAAAATCAAGTTGCCTAGGGGAATCGTATTGCGAATATGGAATTTACACAAGCTTCTCGCCTCATAATAGTTGAGAAAACAATGAGTGTAGTAGCACGGTCTCTCATTGAATTTTTACGACGTGCTCGACCACGGACTCTGCCTCCTATTCCATCTCCAACCTTTTCACTGGAAATAATTTCTAAAGAAAAAGAAGATTCAAATAAATCTGGTGATAAGGAGGAGAAAGTGAAAGAAAAAGTGGGGGATAGCGACCCAGAAGAAGCGAAACCAAAAGAAAAAGAAGATCCAAAGAAATCTGATGACACGGAGGATATAGTGAAAGAAAAAGAGGGGGAAGGAGACCCGAAATAAGTGAGAATCAAACCTAAAGAAAAAGAAGATTCAAAGAAATCTGATGATAAGGAGGAGATAGTGAAGAAAAAGAGGGGGGAAGCGACCCAAAAGAAACGAGAATCGAACCTAAAGACGTCGACGCTTAATTTACATATTATGTATATATTAAACTCTATTTTGTGACATGGTTGTGTTTTGATTGTGAATTTGATGTATGTTATGCTTGTGATAACTTGATGATGTTAGTTTGTTGTGTATTGTGGATATGGTACTTTAATTATACATGGCTCTAGTTCATCACTATTGTATCTTCCTTATGACATACTCAGTTATATTTTTTGAATAATGATGTATATAAGCTATCTAAAACAAAATATTCTATATTTACTCAACATAAAGCATTAAACATAGCTCGATAATAAGGAAGACATGCACAACTGATTTGGATGTGTCAGACGTCTGGATATATTGCCAGACGTCTGATATTAGAATCAGAAAACCATTTGAATAATGATCAGACGTTTGATATTTATCCAGATGTCTGGATTTTTTCTTGGCCTAAAAAAATATATCTGAAGAAGCATTCAGACGTCTGGATTTTTTTCAGGCGTCTACATTCAAACGTATGAATTTTTTCTCGGCCTAAAAAAAATATGTTTGTAGAAGCATTCAATATCATAACAAACAATATATTGGACAAATTGATATACTGTAGAACATAGCGATATATTGGACAAATTGATATACATGTAGAACACAGTGATATATTGGACAACTTGATCAGTATCAAAACAAAGAATATATTGGAGACGAGATACACAAATATTTTAAGTACACAGCCATATATGATAGCAATGTAGCCCCCTAATATGTGAAGTAGTGCTACCGCAAAGTTTATTTTCAGAACCATGTGGACGAGGTATTCAGTTTGTTTAAGATACTGAACGACCCCTCCCCACCCCTCCCCACACATGGATCTGAAAATAACCTCATGACAACACTAAACTTTAATATGTTAAGTAGTGCTGCCACAAATTTTATTTCAGAACCACGTCGATAAGGTGTTTAGTATCTTTAAGATACTAAACACCCGCCGACATGGATATGAAAATAACCTCATGAAAACACTAACATTAACCAAGGCAGCATGACTTCAATTAACAAAGACGACATGGCTTGCTCCTAATAGATGCGATAATGGCATAACTGCTTCATGACTGACATGGTAATAAGGCTCGAGTAAGAGGAAAGGAGTTGTAACACCCCGCATTTTTAATAGAATTAAAAATTTACAAAAATGTGTATATACATAGCTAGGTAAATAATGGTGATGTACAATGAAAATTTATTAATATATGGAAGAGAAGGAAAAATTAATTCGATAATAGTGTATGTAACAGAGAAGACAATAAAATAAGGATACTTAATTCAAATATCAGGAATTAAGAAAAATGGACATCACCATTGCGTTCGTCTCGGAATTCTTCTTAGAATAGAGTCCAAGTTTTCGAAAATCGAACTCCGTATGAAAGAGTTATGGCCTTCGGAAGAATCAACAAAAATTCAGAATTTACATAGGAAAATACCCAGGCAGGTCGACCTGGGGGTCGACCTACCCAGGGAGGTCGACCTAGGGGTCGACCTTAGTGTCGACCTCCCCCTAATTTTTCCAGATCTGGGCAGTGACGATTTTTGATGTGCTGGACGGACTGGATGGCTTCTAGGGTGATCTAATGGCTCTAAAACACTCTCTACACCTATAAAATAGTGCATAGACCTAACCTAATTCATAAACAATTCCTTCTGACGCTTCCATGCCGCTAAACTTCAACTAAACATGGCCGCCGCCTCAAAACCTTAAATTAATTTGCAAGTTCTTCATCAACTTTGGAGTTTAATCAAATCAAGTAGCAAAGTTCTTCATCAACAATTCATGCTCTTCACCAATAATCAAATAAGAAGATTAAATCAGTATTCTACATCAACGACAAATCACTTATTTCTCCAATCCAGTCAAAGTGAGTGGATTTGAACTATATTTGTTGTATAATATTGCTTCTATCGTTTAGCATTCCCCATAATGAATATGATGATAATTTAATAAGACCAGTTATTTTATTTATGCCTACGTTTGAGTTCTCTCCTTTTATTCTTTCCCCTTTTTATTTTTGGATGTAGATTATCACGAACCTAGACGAAATCTTATTATATATACGTACAATTGAAATATGGGAATATTGGAGCATAATATATCTTATGCAATCGACGAATATAACCTATAATTTGGGGATTGTGGCATAACAATTATTATTGCAAATATTGGGACAATTGGCGAATTGTACATTGGGATTATTCAATGAAATAAAGTCGAATTGGGGATTTTGGAGCGTATTTCAATAATGAATCTTTGGGTATGCTTTGGGAACATGAATCTATGCTGAATAGTGCGCAACTATGGATTTTGATTTATGATGTTAACATGAAATTGTGTAAATTTAATTGGAACTATTGGATATGGAATTGGTATAATTCAATATTAACAACATGTAATTGGATAACATGTATTGGTGAAATTTATTTGTGACTTGAAAAGTAAGCCTAGAGGGTGAATTAGATTATATGTATGAACGTTGGAATGTTGGGATATATATTGGGAAAATATTGATTATATGAAATTGGGGTATAATTGGATATTGGAAATTGGCATGTTTGGGTATGAATAACATGGAATTGGTGAATTTGGCTATAAATGGATAATTTGGGTAATAGGAAATTTGTCTAACTATTATGTAATTGGTGTAGTGAATGAAAAATTGGAAATAAGCGTAAAATGAAATGTAATTAAGTTGAATTTGGAACATATGACATGAATTTGGGGTTTGGGTGAAAGACGATTGTTAATGAATGCCTATGACACGAGGTTAGGCGCGTTTGTGGTGTAAGACTGCCCGGAACCGCCCGACAAATCCAGCAACCACAAGCGGACGTCTAATGTGAGAGGTCAACGACAAGAACTAGGGGCATAACGATTTATGACACGAGGTTAGGCGCATTGCGGTATAAGTCTGCCCGGAACCGCCCGGCAAATCCAGCAGCCACGAACGGACGTCTAATGTGAGAGGTCATACATCGTTACGACATTATAAATAAATTAAGAAATACTAACCATAATAAGACATGTGGGTGACATGGGTATGGTTAGAGGGTTAAGTGGGTGATATAAATGGCATGTAAAGAATGACTAAGGTGGACTTAACCGTTGTAAGACATGTGATGTAAAACATGACTAAGGTAGACTTAACCGTAGTAAGACATGTGTAAGATATGGAAACTATAATAAAGGGGTTAAGTGGGACACGGGTGACGTATGAAACAAAATTCAGATATGCTTAACCAGATGGGACCCGTGACGGTATCATAAAGTAATTGAATTGGGTAAAGTTTAAGTAACGAGTTAAGTAAATGGAAGGGTTAAGTCAAATCTAAAATTAATGACCAGAAATGGGGAATGATAAATAACCTATTATGAATAAACCTTGAATAAGGCAAGAAAGGATAATAGGTGGAAATTATAACTTATGGGACAAGATAAGTTATAGGGAACGATAAGGAAGATGAGATAACTTATATGTAAAGATATACTTAAATTAAGTGTTTTGGAAAGGAGAAATGTGAAATTTAAAAATGATATAAGTTATATGAGTGGAAAAGAAGTAAATTAAAATCATATATGTTGGTTGGGTTGAGTAATTCTCTGGGTTCCAATTTGATGTTGATTTCGGTCTTCGGGGCTGGTGTTTAGAGGGTTATTCTCCTAATCAGTATGTATGTGGGATAAGGCATACTTAACTATGAATTAAGTATAACATGTTGTTGTAACCCAAAAAGGGAATAATTTATGAAATTGGAAAATAACATGTTGTGGGCTTATTAATGGACTTAAGTGGGTTAAGTATAAATTGAATTAATAAGCAAGGGTAACTTGGTGAATACGAAAAGAAAAAAAAGCTAATGTGAATAACCAAGTTAAATGAGAAAGTTGACGAGGTGGCACAAGCGTGAAATAAATGGTTAGACTTAGGGTCTACTGACATATAAAACTAAGGCGCTTGAAGCAGTCCGTACGTTGTAAGATGAATAACCCAACGAGGTAGATCATGATGGCGCCATAAGGCACGAGGAGAGCGCACGTTCGCTATTTTGGCGGCTCCAACGGACTGGAAGGGGAAGCACGCAGCTTCGTGAGACGTTAAAGGTGCTCCTGGTAGTCCTCTGTAGTGGTTTAGCTTCGGGCTAGGATTACAGAGGTTGGGTCTGCGCGGAACTACCAGGTGGGTGGGCCTTGACTGCACAAGTAGGGGGCAGTCAGAATGTTGTACGCGGTGGCATTTAGGGTGGTTTGGCGATTGCCTCAGGCGGAGGTGGAGGGTCAAGACCAAACGATAGCAAGATCTTCGGATGCCTATCACCAGCAGCCTAAGGAATGCGAAAAGACAAGAGCTAACCCCTAGAGATCGTTAACCTTTGCTATCAAGGGACGTGAAACACCCCACCTCCATTAAGATCACTCACAAAGGGAATGCCTTAACATCGGTGGAGGTTTATAAGTAAAAGTCACAGATAAAGCACAAGACAGATATATAAACACATATATATAAGCAGCGGCAAACAACAGACATTTATTTCATAAAATACGTGTTCATACAAAACATTTCCATAATTGTCTCACAATAACTTCCAAAACATTACATCATCATTTCTATCTTGATTATTAAATAAAGAAGCATAAAACATGATAAAAGCTGCATAAATCCCCATAGAACGTGTCCAAAAGCCATAACCAAGGAAAGAGAGTCCAAACCATACATCTACTATCTTGAAGCTTGCAAAGAGTCTGACTAAGTTGGGTTGTTTCCTCCCTATGGACCGGGGGGGACGGAAGAAAAGAAGATGAAAGAAAAACAGAGTCAGACATAAAGCCTGGTAAGTCTAGTGACTCTTCAGTATGAGAATAAGAATAAGGGCATGATAGGTATAAACTGGAAACAGGAAAGTATCATAAACTAAGATAAGGCAGTTTTGAATCGAATATACTATCGCACCCCACACTATATCTCTGCACCTACATATATTAGTTCCGATTAGCACCCCATGATCGAGGTGAAGTGATCCCCTTTTCTAAAGATCGGCTCCAACTCGCATAATCCTATGTGTCTTACGGCCCCCAATAATTGTAGATACCTATGTTGATCCCACCATGGGGTGTATCAAGTCCCATGGTGGTGGCCCGACACGATTCTAGAATGCATAGGTTATACTACTAGTGCCCCCCAATGCCCTGTGTGTCTGCTCCGAAGTGTGTGCACGCCCGCACTCCGTTAGAACCCACACTGTTGCACCCACCGCCGTCACTTTTTACCGCTTACAATCAGCCCAGTAATCGTGCCCCACCCTGCCTAGTTTCAGGGTACCATGATACCTAATTGGGTTACTGCTGAAATGGGTCCCCGTTACTAGGGTTTTCTAGTCAAACATGTTAAGTGGTTAAGTGTCTGTATTTATCTAACTCCACCCATCAGTTTAATTAACATGTTGAATTGGTTAAGTTTTTTAGTTAACTTAACCCTACCATCCTGACTTGTCTGTCCTTAGCTTTTTTAAAGCACCGACCACTCACATTAGACAGGTATTGTTACGATTACTGGATGTGCCGGCCGGTTCCGGCCAGGTTTACACCGTAACTTAGTCTAACCTCGGGTCCATATTGGGCTCAATGCTTAACCACCCACATTGGATAGGTATTGTTGTGACTACTGGACAGCCGGGCGGGTCCGGGCAGGTTTACATCACAACTCAATCCAACCTCGGGTTAAGCATACTCGTATTTTCTAAATTTATATATTTGTCTCTTTTACTTGTTATATGCAAATTTGTTAACAATTGAATGTTATGGCCCACTTTCCAAGTTCATCACTTTTGGTATAAGAATCTATACCATTCCGGTGCCACTAATTTTGGCATGTGACAAACTTGCCAATACATATATTTTTCACCAATTTATGTCAAGTTTCCTATAATTACTAAATTTTCCCAATGTTACCCCATCTAAATATTAGGCTAACTATCTTAGCCTAACTTTTCGTCCGCATGATTTTTAACATATAATATTAGGCTAAAGACTTAGCCTAACTTAGTGTACACAAAATTGGCATAAAGAAATTCATTAACATAAACATGACATAGGTGTAAACTTGACATTTTTGGCATAGTCAATATGAACATCATAGGTGGGAACTTGCAAAATAGTCAACATACATATATGTGAATTTGCGACATAGACTGAATCATGGTTTTCAATTTGTCACGTGAACTTGCATTGAAATAGGGATCTAACTAAATAGGTGTCACATGAATTAGCATATGATTCAGACAACATAAGCCTAAACATGTTTAGATCTAGGCATAACATCGAACATCACTAGCATATGACAAGAATATGAAATGTCCATAAAGTATGTAAAATTTCATCGCATGTGTGAACTGGATCCAATCATGTTTACTACTATAACATGAAACTTGTATTAAAATGGATCTTGGCATGGATCCAATTATGAACTTTGCAACTTTTGTATAAACATATGAGCATGTATACAAACTTAATCATTTAGGCATAGAGGTTTTAGCATAGAGTATATACATGAGATCTTAACTTGGACATAGCACTACAATTTATATAATCACATAAACATATAGGTGTAGATTATAACATGAACTATACAACTTGCATGTGATGTTGTTTTCATTTGAATGGATCCAATCACCAAGTAAATTTAACCACAAACATTCCAACCATTCGCAATACAATCATTTCAATACATAGATATGAATTAACATCATTGTTATACAATAGCACAATTTCATTTCCAATTTACATTGAATCAAGTCTTAATTTTATTCCCATCGGAAAAATCACTATACTTACAACAAACGACGAACTTGAATTCTGAATTCTGAGTTCTGAATTTGAAATGCTTTCCTTTGGGTAGACAAACGTTGTTTTGATTCTTGTTTTACTTTAGTTTTGCTCGTCTCTAAGCTTTCTCTAACTGACGGCTACTCTTAGCTTCCTTCCAGCAGTATGACGGCTCTAGTTCTATATTATTTGTGTGAATTTAGGTTGAGTGTTGAGTTGTATTTATAGAATTTCAAACTAATTAGAGCCGTCGATGAAGCTAGAGTTAATCAAGGCCATCCATCTCAAGAGAAGCCGATCAAAAAGTGACAAATCAGCCCTAGTGACACAGCCAAGCTCAGAAATTCGACCAGAAACCGACCAGGCTAGTCAGGGTTAAACCAGGTCGACTGGGCAGGTCGACCCCCGGGTCGACCATATGGTCGACCTGGTCACCCAGGTCGACCTGGGTCCTGGGCGGGAATTTTCCCGCCCAGCCCAGTTTGGCTCTGAATTCGAAATTTGAACTGAATTTTGAAATGTTTGAATTTTAAATTGAATTCTGAAACTTCCGGAGGTCATAACTCCTTCATACGGAGCCCGATTCACGCAAACTCAGACTCTATCTCAGGCAAAATTCCGAGACGAGCGCAATTGCGTAACCCATTTCCCTTAATTCTTTCATTTTGAATTAAGTATACTTTAATTTGTTAATTTACCGTTAACAAAAAATTCGGGGTGTTACAGAACGGGTGCGAGGAGACCCCACATGGATGTTTAGATTGTTTGCTTGTTAGGGGTGGTCGCTTAGCTCGTGTGGTCTTTACTAGTTGAGGGAGGGGCTGAGGTGGGGGCCATAGCCACCACAGAAAAACCAGACCCGAGGGATATCTGTACATTGGACACTCTTAGAGGCAGGCCCGTACAGATATAGAAAAGCTCCAGACCGAGTTCCGTGTTTTCTGGTGTAGCCCTACCACGGAACTTGGGTGCACAAGTAGATGTTATGTGCAATAGAAACATCGAGTACGATTGATGATACGTACGTGGGAAAGTCTAGGTACACCATGTCTGCTCTGGGTGGTGTATCGTGGACTAGAGGGCCTTATTCGGTGATGGAACCATACTCGATCGAATAGTTTGAGGATAGCAGTCAGTACGCTTACGTAGCACAGCGATAGTGGTTCTATGCGGATGTAGCGTTGTACGTTACTATGGCATAGGATGAGGGACTGTGCATATTACTGTGGCGATACGGAGGAGACCGTGCGAGTGGGATATCACAGGGTGTACCTCAGTTTGGGGGTAGCTACATATACACTATATTAGGTTAATCTACTAGGGGGTAGATGGGTGTGACGTGTGTGTAAGCTTTGAGTGCTAATAACACGTATAACCTAATAAATAAGAAAGTGTAATTGAACGGTATATGTAGGATTATTCAAGAAGTGTAGTTTAAATTCATTCACACAGAACTTATGTTCTGACCCCCTCCTCATAACATTCGCAGGTTAGACAGAGACTTATAGCTTTGGGAATACTGATTTAGCGGTATTGTGATTAAGGTAAAGCTATGTTTTAAATATATTATATTTTACTCCTTCCGCTGTGAGGTGTTTTCCGAACTCTGACATATCTCTTTTCTCTGTCTTTTTCTGTAGGATACCAAAGCAATCAACTCGGGTTTCGGGGGATTGGATTTTTGAAAAAAATCGGTCCATCGGAATCCGGGTTGTTACATCTGGTATCAGAGCATAGGTTTACGATTCCTATATAGATAACGAGTGAGCGCTTTTGTATTTTCAAATATATATATATATATATATATATAAACCTAGATCCATATAGTGGCCCACTAGACATGAAAAGAGTTAGGATATCTATTTTGTACACTCAAGGATTGAACATAGAAATTTTGAGACCCCTAAGAGGATTGGTTGGAAAGTGTACAATATGATTTGGCATTGGAGAAAGAAAACATCCCGTAAAGTGGAAACTGAAATGTTAGAGTAGTGGGTTTAGAAGTGTAACCTTAGAAACTCGAAAAGGTTGAAAAATGAAAAATGTATTAGGAATATATATAGTCGAGGGAATTGAATTCATGAAAGTGTCTAGGAAAGTCTAGTTGAGCTGAAGACCCGCTTTGAGTCTAACCCAATGATAAACTTTTAAGAACTTGAATTTGTAAAAGGATTTGTGGTATTTTCCAAGATTTAATCTTAAAAGTATTTTGATAAATGCATGTTGGGTTTTAAAGTAAAGTGGGGTATATTGTGTAAAACAATGATTTCTTGTTTTAAAAGAATTCTCTCATAAAAAGGTGCATATTATGGAGCATAAATAGCTTGCTAGTATTCATATATGAAAAGAAGTTTTGAAATTCTATTCTGTTACCAATAAATTTTGATTATTGATTTACGAAGAAATTTTGTTGGGTGGACAAAATAAGTTGTAGGAATAGAATAGATGTCTACACCTTGTAGCGAGTAGTTATGTTAACATTGTAATTAGAAACAACGTAAGCCCGATAGTTATCCTCATCTACTCCAGTTTTGTGATTTGAGAAAAAAAAAATTGTTTTGCATTTTTATTTAGTAACATGTTTTTATGGATTGGAAAAGGCAAGTTTTTGAGAAAAAGATAAAAGTTTTACCACTTTTAGTTTTGGAAGAAATATGCAATGCAAAGAAGGAGGCCAAACCATTCTTTTAAAAGAATGGGGTAGGTAAGGATTAAGACCTAGAAAGATTGAGATAAAGTTAAGGCTATGAATTAAATAAAGAGAACCTAACTGGAGATTGGTAGAGTTGAGTGATTCTCTGAGTATCAATCTGATGTTGATTTCGGTCTTCGGGGTTGACGCTTAGGGAATTATTCTCTTACCAATTTCCAGTCAAAGAGTAGCTAATATTAAACTAATAGAAAATTCCTGTAGATTGCATAAACATTGAGAAACCTAGGTTTGTTGCTTGAGAAAAAGAGATGAAGTATAGGCTAGTAATACACAGCAAGAACTAGTAGTGACTACTAGGTAGTGGAAGGGCAAGTAAGTGTAGAGAATTGGTGGTTGGACTTTTCTTTAGAGAAATAGCCTTATGATTCTTGGCCCTAGGTAGTAGCTGTGTAGGATGTTGTTTGAGTTCAAAACAGAAAAGTTTGTTTGGAAAATAAATTTAAGTTATTGGAGTAAGTCAAATAAGCTAAGAAAGAAAATAGCCTAATTAAGAAGAAAATAACAAATCCAATAAAGCAACAAACTGACGGGAGAAGAAAATGGAAATCTTAAGAAAAAGATGAATACATATGAAATTTTTCCAAGATAAGTGGAAAAAGAGAAGAAATTTTCTTATGTGGTTGTACTTGGATAGGAAAATAGGAAATCTTTATAGAATAGTTATGTAAAAAACCAAGTGCAATTAGAAAAGAAAAACGGAGGACGTAAAATTTTACGTTTTCATAACATAAGAAATCGAACTTGGAAAATTAGATTTTTCTAAAATTCGAATTTAATGATGGTTGGTAGGGTTTTGGATGCAAAAATTGGATGAACTATGCTCTTACTCTGTAAGAGTGTAGGAAAATTTGGATGAAAAATGTTTTGATTTTTCAAAAATATTGCATTCATATAGAACTGCAAGTATATTTAGGATGTGAGCATCATGCTTTGAAAGGGTTTTTAAAGTTTGCATACATATAGGTGGATCCAAATTAGGCATACATACTTTACTGTGATGTATCTTACTTTGCACATGTGCACAATGTTTGCAACAATTGGATGCACAATTGATGGATGGATATTGCGAGGGATTATCTATTTTACTCTTATCGAATTTCGGGGACGAAATTCTTTAAGGGTGGGAAAATGTAACACCCCGCATTTTTAACAGAATTAAAAATGTACAAAATGTGTATATACATAGCTAGGTAAATAATGGTGATGTACAATGAAAATATATTAATATATGGAAAAGAAGGAAAAATTAATTCGATAACAGTGTAAATAACAGAGAAGACAATAAAATAAGGATACTTAATTTAAATATCAGGAACTAAGAAAAACGGACATCACCATTACGTTCGTCTCGGAATTCTGCTTGGAATAGAGTCCAAGTTTTCGAAAATCGGACTCCGTATGAAAGAGTTATGGCCTTCGGAAGATTCAACAAATATTCAGAATTTACATAGGAAAATACCAGGCAGGTCGACCTACCCAGGGAGGTCGGCCTGGGGGTCGACCTACCCAGGGAGGTCGACCTAGGGGTCGACCTTAGTGTTGACCTCCCCCCTGTTTTTTCAGATCTGGGCAGTGACGATTTTTGATGTGCTGGACAAACTGGATGGTTTCTAGGGCGATCTAATGGCTCTAAAACACTCTCTACACCTATAAAATAGTGCCTAGACCTAACCTAATTCATAAACAAATCCTTCTGACGCTTCCATGCCGCTAAACTTCAACTAAACATGGCCGCCGCCTCAAAACCTTAAATTAATTTGCAAGTTCTTCATCAACTTTGGAGTTTAATCAAATCAAGTAGCAAAGTTCTTCATCAACAATTCATGCTCTTCACCAATAATCAAATAAGAAGATTAAATCAGCATTCTACATCAACGACAAATCACTTATTTCTCCAATCCAGTCAAAGTGAGCGGATTTGAACTATATTTGTTGTATAATATTGCTTCTATAGTTTAGCATTCCCCATAATGAATATGATGATAATTTAATAAGATCAGTTATTTTATTTATGCCTACGTTTGAGTTCTCTCCTTTTATTCTTTCCCCTTTTTATTTTTGGATCTAGATTATCTCGAACCTAGACGAAATTTTATTATATATACGTACGATTGAAATATGGGAATATTAGGGCATAATTTATCTTATGCAATCGAGGAATATAACCTATAATTTGGGGATTGTGGCATAACAAGTATTATTGCAAATATTGGGACAATTGGCAAATTGTACATTGGGATTATTCAATGAAATAAAGTCGAATTGGGGATTTTGGAGCATATTTCAATAATGAATCTTTGGGTATGCTTTGGGAACATGAATCTATGCTGAATAGTGCGCAACTATGAATTTTGATTTATGATGTTAACATGAAATTGTGTAAATTTAATTGGAACTATTGGATATGGAATTGGTATAATTCAATATTAGCAACATGTAATTGGATAACATGGATTGGTGAAATTTATTTGTGACTTGAAAAGTAAGCCTAGAGGGTGAATTAGATTATATGTATGAACGTGGGAATGTTGGGATATATATTGGGAAAATATTGATTATATGAAATTGGGGTATAATTGGATATTGGAAATTGGCATGTTTGGGTATGAATAACATGGAATTGGTGAATTTGGCTATAAATGGATAATTTGGGTAATATGAAATTTGGCTAACTATTATGTAATTGGTGTAGTGAATGACAAATTGGAAATAGGCGTAAAAATGAAATGTAATAAAGTTGAATTTGGAACATATGACATGAATTTTGGGTTTGGGTGAAAGACGATTGTTAATGAATGCCTATGACACGAGGTTAGGCACGTTTGTGGTGTAAGACTGCCCGGAACCGCCCGACAAATCCAGCAACCACAAGCGGACGTCTAATGTGAGAGTTCAACGACAAGAACTAGAGGCATAACGATTTATGACGCGAGGTTAGGCGCGTTGTGGTATAAGTCTGCCCGGAATCACCCGACAAATCCAGCAGCCACGAACAGACGTCTAATGTGAGAGGTCATACATCGTTACAACATTATAAATAAATTAAGAAATACTAACCATAATAAGACATGTGGGTGACATGGGTATGGTTAGAGGGTTAAGTGGGTGATATAAATGACATGTAAAGCATGAGTAAGGTGGACTTAACCGTTGTAAGACATGTGATGTAAAACATGACTAAGGTAGACTTAACCATAGTAAGACATGTGTAAGATATGGAAACTATAATAAAGGGGGTTAAGTGGGACACGGGTGACGTATGAAATAAAATTTAGATATGCGTAACCAAATGGGACCCGTGACGGTATCATAAAGTAATTGAATTGGGTAAAGTTTAAGTAACGGGTTAAGTAAATGGAAGGGTTAAGTCAAATCTAAAATTAATGACAAGAAATGGGGAATGATAAATAACCTATTGTGAATAAACCTTGAATAAGGCAAGAAAGGACGATAGGTGGAAATTATAACTTATGGGACAAGTAAGTTATAGGAAATGATAAGGAAGATGAGATAACTTATATGTAAAGATATACTTAAATTAAGTGTTTTGGAAAGGAGAAATGTGAAATTTAAAAATGATATATGTTAAATGAGTGGAAAAGAAGTAAATTAAAATCATATATGTTGGTTGGGTTGAGTAATTCTCTAGGTGCCAGTCTGATGTTGATTTCGGTCTTCCGGACTGGTGTTTAGAGGGTTATTCTCCTAACCAGTATGTATGTGGGATAAGGCATACTTAACTATGAATTAAGTATAACATGTTGTTGTAACCCAAAAAGGGAATAATTTATGAAATTGGAAAATAACATGTTGTGGGCTTATTAATGGACTTAAGTGGGTCAAGTATAAATTGAATTAATAAGCAAGGGTAACTTGGTGAATACGAAAAAAAAGAGCTTATGTGAATAACCAAGTTAAATGAGAAAGTTGACGAGGTGGCACAAGCATGAAATAAATGGATAGACTTAGGGTCTAATGACATATAAAACTAAGGCGCTTGAAGTAGTCCGTACGTTGTAGGATGAATAACGCAACGAGATAGATCATGATGGTGTCATAAGGCACGAGGAGAGCGCACGTTCGCTATTTTGGCGGCTCCAACGGACTGGAAGGGGAAGCACGTAGCTTCCTGAGACGTTAAAGGTGCTCCTGGTAGTCCTCTATAGTGGTTTAGCTTTGGGCTAGGATTACAGAGGTTGGGTCTGTGCAGAACTACCAGGTGGGTGGTCCTTGACTGCACAAGTAGGGTGCAGTCAAAATGTTGTACGCGGTGGCATTAAGGGTGGTTCGGCGATTGCCTCAGGCGGAGGTGGAGGGTCAAGACCAAACGATAGCAAGACCGTCGGATGCCTGTCACCAGCAGCCTAAGGAATGCGAAAAGACAAGAGCTAACCCCTAGAGATCGTTAACCTTTGCTATCAAGGGACGGGTGTAGGGAGACCCCACATGGATGTTTAGATTGTTTGTTTATTAGGGGTGGTCGCTTAGCTCGTGTGGTCTTTACTAGTTGAGGGGAGGGGCTGAGGTGGGGCCATAGCCACCACAGAAAAACCAGACTCAAGGGATATCTATACATTGGACACTCTTAGAGGCGGGCCCGTACAGATATAGAAAAGCGCCCGACCGAGTTCCGTGTTTTCTGGTGTAGCCCTACCACGGAACTTGGGTGCACAAGTAGCGGTTATGTGCAGTAGAAACATCGAGTACGATTGATGATACGTACGTTGGAAAGTCTAGGTACACCAAGTCTGCTCTGGGTGGTGTATCGTAGACTAGAGGGCCTTATTCGGTGATGGAACCAAACTCGATCGAATAGTTTGAGGATAGCAGTCAGTACGCTTACGTAGCACAGCGATAGTGGTTCTATGCGGATGTAGCGTTGTACGTTACTATGGCATAGGATGAGGGACTGCGCATATTACTCTGGCGATACGGAGGAGACCGTGCGAGTGGGGTATCACGGGGTGTACCTCAGTTTGGGGATAGCTACGTATACACTATATTAGGTTAATCTACTAGGGGGTAGATGGGTGCGACGTGTATGTAAGCTTTGAGTGCTAATAACACGTATAACCTAATAAATAAGAAAGTGTAATTGAACGGTATATGTAGGATTATTCAAGAAGTGTAGTTTAAATTCATTCACATAGAACTTATGTTCTAACCCCCTCCTCATAACATTCAGAGGTTAGACAGAGACTTATAGCGTTGGGAATACTGATTTAGCAGTATTGTGATTAAGGTAAAGCTATGTTTTAAATATATTATATTTTACTCCTTCCGCTGTGAGGTGTTTTCCGAACTCTGACATATCTCTTTTCTCTTTCTTTTTCTGTAGGATACCAGAGCAACCAACTAGGGTTTCAGGGGATTGGATTTTTGAAAAAAAATCGGTCCGTCGGAATTCGGGTTGTTACAGGAGTAACTTAAAGTCAATAGGACTGTGTCTTTAAGTTACTATGAGTGTGTTCTATCATAATATTTTAAAGTATGTTGAAGACTAGCACATGAATATATATATATATATATATATATATATATATATATAGGGATGAAAGAAGTAACACTTTTGATAAGTTTTAGATAGGGATGAAAGAGCCAACTCATTACTGATAAGGAACCACGTATACATGTAACTCATTTTGATAAGTTCTAGATAAGGAAATACGTATGTGCGTGTATGTGTGTGTATTGAGTCATCTTTTATGAATAGGGTTGAACTTTTTTTGTCTTGGCATATAGCCATGATTCATTGATTCACCTTTTGAGCATACCACAATATAGAAACCATGTGTACATGCAACAGTGTGAAGCCTGTACATGCAGCCGTGTCCAGCCTGGTTTGTAGACTGTTCAAACTGCAATTACAGTTTCTTTATAAAATCTTTTGGTTTTGTGAAAAGTGAAGTTAGAAACTGCTGTTTGTACTCAACAAAGAATTTATGCAATTACAGTATCTTTCTTTTATCTTTTGGTTTATATGACAACTTAAATTTTAGGGTCCGTTCTGTACAGGTCACTATTAAGTTTCAAAATTAGGCTCACATCGGGTCCTAAACTTATTATAAATTAGGCCCCTATTTTTCAAAAATTCACCAAAAAAATTAGAAAAAAATAAAAAAATCACATAAATTCATATTTAAATAAAAAATGTAATTGCAAAAAAATTCAGATAAAAAAACCACAAAAAACTGCATCAAAAACAACAAAATACACAAAATAGCGAAACTGCAGTAATTTGCGTCAAATCAAGAAAATATTTGAAATTCTTGCATACATCTGTGCAACTATTTCATTCATGTATCTTTTTAGCTTTTTTATATACACGCATGCAAGTATTACACAATTCTTGTATACAAGCGTGCAATAATTCACATGCATGCAAATCAGTTCAAATTTACTTGCATACATGAATGCAATAAAATTGAATACTCGCACACATGTATGCAAAAATCCACAGGAAAATATTAGTTCATGTTTTCTACATGAATTACTTACATTTATGTATGCGTGTATTTAGAATACTTGCATACATGCATGCAAGTATTCATGCAGATTTTCAATGTAAACTGCTTCGGGAATACTTACATACTTGTGTGCAACTATTGTGTATACTTGCATACATGTATGCAAGTTTTTTTTCCATGGTCTTTAGGGAACATTTGCAGATTTTAGAATTTTTTTTCTTTTTACATGGCAGCGCCTTTTTTAACAAAACACAACTTGGAAAATAGGGACCCGCTTTGAAATGAAAGTTGGGGAGGGAGGTCGTTTATATTTTAAACTATAACAGGGGGCACTGCCTAATTTCCACTAAATTTTATTATGAATTATTTATGTAGTCATTACTCAACAAAGAGTTTATTCAATGATTCACTACGATTCTAAACTCATAGAATGCAAATAACTAATTGCTACATGCAAGATATAACTTCTTTCCATTCATTTTAGGAATACATGGTTTTGTGATACTAGCATTAGAACAATCTTCTCCAAATCCGCAACTCTGTTTTAAAGTTGCATTATTTGTTTTTACTGTGCCAAAACAAACTTGGTGTGGGTTATACCTCTTCCCATTCCTCTTAATCGTCCTGGTATATCATTTCCCAGCACTGCTGAAGAGCATCTTCTCTTAGAGAAGTTGTCGTGGTAGCTTGTGATTGAGCGATAACTTTTTAATCTTCTCCTGTAAAGGACAACATACATTGTAACCTTTAATATTATCATATTCTAAAATCATTTGTAATATGTCAATTTAAAATGAAATCACGTACAATAGTTTTGTAATAACCTGGAAAATCTGGGCCAATTTGAAAATTTTATTTTGGCAATTTTGGTGAATTTTGAATATTTAAAATGAATTATTTTAAATAATAACGACGAGAAATTTATTTTGAATAGAATTAGAACGTATATATTTATATAGATCGTCGTTAGAATATAAATATTTATTTATATATATAAAAGGAATTGAAAATGGAGCGGTAGTTCGAAAATTCGATTTCAAAATTCAAATGAATGTACCGAGTGCAAAATAAACCGGATTTTAGTGAAACCAAAAATATTAGAATCTATTTGTGAATATATTTCCAATGAATCCGAAAAATTGAAATTTCATAGCGGGAATAAAAAGTTATGTCCAGTTGAAATTTCAGAATAGTCGCTATGGAATTCTGGCCTTTAAAAATGGTCATTTTGCAAACGACCTCGTTTTCGACGAAACCACTTTTGTTGGATCCGCGATGTCAAATTATTGCTAGGTTTCAAATTTCATAATTTTTCAAATCAGTATGTGAGCGTGGCAAAGGAAAACGCGTTGACCAGTTTTAGTTGATTTTAATCGACTGGAAAATGACCATTTTTCAAACGGTCCCAGAATTTGACGAAATTAGTTTTGTTAGGATCGTATCGTCAATACCAAGCTAGAAATATTTTTTTGTTAATTTTAAAAGTCTGTATGTGGGCCCGATTAATTGAAATGCGCGTTCAAATTCAATATATAGAGTTATATTTTGATTTTGACGAAAACTGGTCGAAACGGTCGAATCAGCCTACGACACATATCCCATTGTGTTCGGAATGGGGGTAATTAGCTATGGACGACAGTCGGTGGGTTCGATTTCGAAATTAAAAGTTGCTTTTTGAAGTAATTAAATAAAATAAAATAAAAAATATCTCCCTCCCTCTTATACCCTCTGCCCCCCCCCCCCCCCCCGTTAATTCATTTCAATTTTAAAATAAAAAAAGAGAGAGAGAAAGAAAAGAACAGAGCCCCACCCCCCACCTCCCGTCGACGTTCATCGCCGCGAGCCCAGGGTGGCCGCCACCACCGAAGTCCCCGCACCCCTCCTCCATCGCGCACCCCCCCCCCCCTCGACCTTCCTTCTCCTCTTCCTCCACCCTAGCCTCTCTCCCCTTGAACCCAAACCTGACGTCGTAGCTAATGACCCACCCCGCGCGATCCCAGTGCGCCTCCACCTCCTCCCCTGCCGCCTGTAGGCTCCGACGCAGGCACCCCATCAGCCAGTTTCGCCAGTAAGCTTTATTTCAGTTTGTTTTATTATCTTTCTTTACTTGTTTAATGTAAATAAGGTTTTAAAGGAGATAAAAAAAATTCAGTTTTACACCTATTATAACATTGATAAGGAAATATATGATTTTTACTTATATAGTATTGTATAAAAATAATGATGTGGTTTTTATATAAAGTTAGCAAACTAAAAATATAATTTTTTATATAATGTAGATAATAAAAATGTGATTTTCATATTATAGAAAGGTTAAAAATATAATTTTTATATCATAGGAAGAATAAAAATATGATTTTTATAGTGTAGAAAGAATAAAAATACAATTTTTATATTATATAGATAGTAAAAATTTAATCTTTACATATGTAGCGAAGTAAAAATCTGATTTTTATTATATATATGTTGAAATAGAAATGGGATTTTTACAGTGATGATATAAAAATTCGATCTTTATATTAGAGGTAGATATATAAAAATATAATGTTTATATAGAGAATAGCGTGATAAAAATATAATCTTTATCATATGATCACCGGTATAAAAATAGAATTTTTATCTGTATAGTAGCGACGTAAAAATAGAATTTCATCATATATATAGCAAAGTAAAAATACGATTTTGATCATTTGAATGGTTAAGGAAAAATATGATTTTTAAATTGAAAGTGAACAAATAAAAATGTGATTTTTATATATGTAGTGGCTACGGACAGTGGAATGGACGAAAGGCGGGAACGGCGAAGATTTCTACATAAGAAGAGTCGTGGCGTTTGGATTAGCTAGTCGGTGAGAACTCCTCACCTTTAATTTAAATTTCTAGTTAAAAATATATACTAGGATGCAGATGGTGTTTAGTAGCACCCGACACCCGTCGTCCACAGACCATGGACGACTTGTATGCCTGTTTGTTTGATTTTGATGTGTAGTTGATTGTGTGATGTGATGTGAAATGAAATGAAATATTTATATATCTAAAAATATTTTATAGTTGAAAATAGAATTTTTAACGTGAATTTAAAATGAAATAAGTATAAACAAATCGAACGATTTGTTTATATACACATTTGACTGATATTGATTGGGACAATAAATTTTACACATCGCCCAACTACACAAATAAAATCTGTGTTTGATTGTTTGAAAACCCCACACGGGTATTGGGATGATATATGACATACACTAGTCCCAATAATTAGTTGTATGTCGATCGATTGATTGACAGGCTGTTATAAGCATTAAATATTTATATTTGATGCTTATACAGTGTAGAACGCACTCTGGATGATGGTTGATTATTTATCGTTGTTATTTTATACATGTGTTGTTAAAAATCCAAATAATTAACATTATATGGTAATTGAATGGGCCTCATTTCAGTTTTGAATAGAAATATTTAAATAGAAATATTTGAAAAAGAAATATTTGAATAGAAATATTTGAAAAGAAATATTTGAGATAGAATATTTGAAAATAGAAATATATGAAGCCGTGTTGATTAGATTGACGCCATTTTGACGTAAACGATATTTATATCGATTTTATTCATTTTTCAATGAATATTGGAAGTGAATTGAAATTCGAATTAAATTGAAATGAATTGAAATTCGAATTAAATTGAAATGAATTGAAATTCGAATTAAATTGAATATGAAGTTGAAATCGTTTTGAAAACGAATTTAAAAAGATTTATAAAATTCGTTTTAAAAGGAAATCGATGAAATATATATTATATAATATATATAATATAATGGCCTGAATAGAACACGCTGCGCCGCGGCAGTTCGCTAATTTCGACCATTGACTTCGAATGGATATTGCGGGAGATCCGACCGTCGGATTCTCCTAAAACCGGAACCGTTGGGTTCGTATCGAAAAGAGCTTTCTAACGAATATTAGAAATTAGAAATCTAACGGTTTGATTTGGAATTCCAAATCAAATTTGGAAAAGGTCGTTGTAAGTGCAGTTCGATGGCCGTTGGTGGAAATCGACTGTACGAGCCTTGATAAAATTATTAAAAATAGTAGTAATTTGTGTAAAATCATAAGAAATGATTTGTGAAGAATTGGGATGAAAAACTCCATATTTGAAAAGATAAAAATAGATTTTTATCAAAATGAACTAGTTTTGAACTAGAATTATAATTCTATTTATTTTTAAAATAAATAAAGTGGATTTGAAATGGTTTTGAAAATAACCAGAATTTCCAATAATTGAATTGGAATGGGTTTGAATCGAAATTGTCTTTGGAATATTTCGATGGTGGATTTCGTGATGATACAGATATTGTTATGGGAATTTGAAAGATATATTTATATCATTATTTCCAATACGATATTTGTTGGTCGTAGAATTTGATATTGAATATAAGCCGATATATTTTCTATACAGAGCCTTGTATTTAATATCAACATTTGGGTTAATCGTGAATAGTGATTTCATTAACACTGTTCTAAAACCCAGTTGAGAAAAAGATTAAATCTTTTTATTTAGATTTAATGAAGTGTACCAATTAAAGGGTATTTAATTGGAATTGAATTTGAATTGATTTTTTGGTTTATCGTGAACGGTGTTTTAAATAACACTTGTTCTTTAACCCGATAATGAATTGAATGTTTGGGTTTATAGTGAACCGTGTTTTAAATGACATTGGTTCTTTAACCCAGTTAAAGATAGGATATTGATTTCTGTAAAGATTAACACTAAGTGGAGTTTTAATGAATCTTTAATTAGATTGAAAAGATCGAGAATGGAGTATCACCAGTTTTACTCCAGACGGTAGTTAAATCTTTAGTTAGACTTGAACGTGGAATGGTAATTGAATTTACCGATAACATCGCGGTGTTAGATATGAAGTATGACCAGTTTTACTTCATGGGATGAATAGGTTGGGATTGGGAAATAAAATAAATGATTACTTCGGTGTGGTTCGCTAATCCTGACTAGTATGAACTGATATTCAAGGAAGATTAAAGAATAAATTTAAAGAATTTATCTTTGATAAAATTAATGGGAACCTTTCCCAAAGTATAAGAATATTTGAACAAAAGAATATTCTGAATTGGAATGAGGCATATGTTGTTTTTGTGTAACACTTGTTTATTATATACGCGAGTTATTCAGAAAGACCGGGTTTATCCCATTCTGAGTAACTGATTCGACGTGGTGTCGAGGATGAAGACGGTGGTTGAAGACCGGAGGTCTTCACGTTGTTTGAGTGATTACTGATGATCTTGATTGGGCTGTACACCCAAGAGGAGGGAATCAGTTAGTGATCGTCCATACGTACTTGAAGATCGATGGATATTCGGGGTACTAGGTGCCTCCGGTTTCGTTCAGACCCGGAACGAACTTGTAAATGGACTGTGTGTCTGACATTGGATTTTATTCTGTGTGATTGAGTTCTATTAAATATATATCTGTTTGGCGGCGGAGAATTTATTCTCTTGCTTAACGCCCTTCTCTGAGACGTACGAGCTCAGTGGTTATATATTGATGGATATCAAACGCATGGAGTGAATTGCCTATGTGGCATGCCTATGTGGCAATTGATCAAGGCTTCTGTTGAAAAGCAGAGTCTTGTGGTTGCTGATCAAAGCATGGCCTGTGTGGCATAGCTTTGTGTAACGTTGATTCGCGAGCCTCACACCCCGGTTGTGAACCAGAAACGGGAGAGGCCTCAGGGAGGGCATGCGTTTCCTTCTAGCTAAAAGTGGCGTCAGTGGTTTTACACGCCCTGACGAGTTTGACTTATGTGGTTGTTGCTGTTGCGAGGCGCCTCGGATATATCGGTGACTATGTGAAGCCGATGGAGTCATTTTTTGGCTCATTTACGCCCCAAAGGGCGGGGAAACTTAGTGTTCAGGCATAATAATCCACATCGGTGGACCGGCCCTGACGATCCATGGGGCAGTTGCGGCTGTTCCTGAGATATGGGCAAAATTGTCTCGAATCGGTTGAGGACTATCTTTTGCCTCGGTTCACAGATGGAAATCCAACTTCTAATACGTGACATGTGCGGTTTTGATTGTAGAGCCTAGTATGGCGACATGATATATGGTACCCATGTCGTCTATGATTGATATTTATGATTGAAATTGTTTTAACACTTATAGTAATAATAATACATAAAATTTAACGTATCAAGCATGCTTTGGCTATTATAAGGTAAAACCCTATTCTCCGGCTTGCGTTGCATTGTGTGATGGGACATGGGTCTTATAATAGCTTCATTTTTCTTTATTTAGCATTGCGCTATTTGTTTTATGCACTGGTATTCTTGGGAGGAAACCCGTTCCGTGTTACACGGCGTGGTCCCTTGATTTACCTAACTTTAAAATAAAGATTTATAACTGTTTTAGTTCTCACACCAGTCACATGACTGACCTGGAGTTTATTGTTTTAACCTAAACTCTGGGTGCCCTTATTTTGAAACGGGTAGTTAGTAGTTTTGGTTTTGCAGATTTATATTCACAGGATCCTGATTTACAGCTGGAACGATACGTGGAAAGCTCTGTATCCGTGTATTACTTCTAGTTGTGTTTTGTATTATTTTCCGCTGCGATGTATTTAAATGTAATTTAAATCTCTGGTATTTTCTGTTGTATAATATTTATTCATACTTTGTATATTCTTGTATTCTGATGTAATTGTTGTAATTAACAATGAAATGTCCTTCCGTCTGCTTTCTTTTGTGTGATGTTCTCAAAGTATCCGCTCTTTCCTTACCGGGGAAGTTACGGGTCCTTACAAATTTCTTCAACAGCCGAGCTCGTCGACTCACCGTTTTTTCGAGTGAGAGATTTAATCCAAACATTAGATCGACAGATAAAAGAGGGGTCTGAACTCTCGTTTTTCTATGGTAATAAAAAATTAAATAAAATAATTTATTATAACTCTATAAATGGTATGAAAAGATCACAACATTAAAATATTTTCTGACCATATCAGCAGCTAAGCGTGCCATTCCTTTACGGCTACACGTATGTGGCATCTATCTACGTCTAATGGCTTTGAATGTTTCACTTTGTTGCTGAAATAAAAAATTAAAATATACTGACTAGTTAATTCACATATACGAAGATGACCATTTAAACATAATTTACCTTAAATTTTGCACTACTTTTCAAGTTGATAAAATCATTCCTCTCCGCCATTGTTTTGATATTATCCGGTTCCATTTGAAGCCTTTCCTCCTTGGACTGTGCTTTGACCAAAATATTAACTAATATGTATTTTAAACACCTAAAAATGCACCCCATTTGCCGAAATACGGGGACCTTTTTCCATTCCTCATTCAACATAAATCTAGCCTGTATTAAAAAAAGGTTCATAAATCATATATATATATATATATATATATATATATATATATATAGGGTGCAGCTATTGAGACACAAAATTGCACACAAATTTTTGTACACAAAATCTGGAGCATAAGATTTGCTTGTCTTTATGTGTGAGGTGTAATTCGTGAGAAGATCTAATGGTTCGGATTTTGTGTGCTTAATTTTGTGTTCACATTCTGTGTTCATTTAGACTTTCCCATACACACACACTCACACACACACACACACACACACACACATATATATATATATATATATATATATATATATGAAAGCCTAAATGGAAAATATTGTGGATATGGTACTTTAACTATATATGGCTCTAGCTCGACAATAAGTAAGACATGCACAGCTGACACAAGTCTTTAGACATCTGGATATATTTCCAAACGTCTGATTTTAGAAACAGAAAATAATCTGAATATTGATTAGACGTCTGATATTTCATCTGGATGACTGGATTTTTTTTATCGGCTTGAAAAATTATGCCTGAATAAGTATTTAGACGTTTAATATTTTATCTCTCGACCTAAAAATTTATGGCTGCAGAAGTATTCAGACGTATGATATTTTATCCAAATTTCTGGATTTTTTCTCGGTCTAAAACAACTTGAGCTAAATAGACACAACTAGATAAAAATAACAAAATATACCTGAATGTAATCCCATAAAATGGCTTTCAAATCAGCATTAAGGTGTCTTCAATTACTAAGTGTGACTGGAACATGCTCTCGTATAAGTGGTCCTAAAAAAGAAAATAAATGGATTGACCCTTCACCTTTTGGTTCAGCATTCTCATTAAATTCAACTTCAACACGATTTGTGAAGTTTGAAGGAAGTCTCTTCATTTTGTAGGACCTCTGCTTGTTCTTTTCTTTGGTCGAATTGCATTTGCATCTTCAGTTGGTCCATCGGCTTCTATATTAGCTTTGTTCGTTTTGCATTGTATGGTTCTCAAATGCACTAGGATTATCTTCTACTACTTGTGGATTATTTTCTAATGCTTGTGCTCGATTATTTTCTACTACTTGTGGATTATTTTCTACTTCTTATGCTCAATTTTCTTCTACTACTTGTGGATTTTCCTCGCTTTGAACGTTGTTGTCTTCAATATCCTTCTTCTATTTATTAAGCTTCATGATTAAAATTTTGTCTGCTTTGGTTTTTTTCCATTGTTGCGTGATTGCCCTCATTTCCTATTATCAAACATGAGAAAAAACATGTAATATATAGCAGAACTATAAAATCCAAGCACTTATACACTAAGGCCATCTTGGATATGCAAAACACTACATATTATCAGCTACACCTCAATATGCCATTTACAGAAAACAACAATGCTTTTCACAGCAAATAATGGTAGTTTAGTAGATTTTAAAACATAAAAGTACAGTTATAGCTACAGCAAAATATGACTTAGCCTAATATTATAATTTGCTATTGTCAGATTGGCACCAATCTAACAGGAACGCAAACAGAAAAAATATAATGAAGTGTTGGATTTTATAATGAAGTTATAGCTACAAAGCGCAATCTTCCCTAACATAGCATTCCCTAACATAGAAAGTGATGTAAAACTCAAGTATTCCTTCGCAATCTTCCCTAAAATAGCTAAGATCCTCAGCAAAATCATCAATCTCCATATTGATTTCTTCAAAATTGCTTATATCTATGCTAAATTCCTCAAACAAGTCATCTACATCTATTCCATGAAAACTTCTTGACGGTGCCTTCATCACAACATACCAATTAGAATCATTATCTTCCCTTGAATAGAATTTTTTTTTTGCTTGAGATGCAAGGATATATCGATATTTTGAAAATGAAGCTTGGTTTTATTGTAAATTGACAAGGGTAAATCCATCTTCTACCTTCTCACCATTTCCAAGTTTATCCAATGACACTTAAAAATGGCAACATAACGGCATGATAGTCTAACAAAATTATATCGGTCAATATCCCATAATAAGTAATCACGTCAACCACTTGGGAAATATCTTTTTCGCTAGCCCTACACATGGTGGTTGCATCATAAGTGACTCCACTATTTTGAGTTTTCTTCTCAATATCTTTTGTGTGAAAACATTCTCCATTTATGATATAACCTGTACACAGACAATGCACTACTCCTTGGACCATAAGAAATCCATTTTAACATTGTGTCATGATCGTTCGAATCATAAGGTATCTATAAATGAAAAAATTATACATGTTAGATCTCGATAACAATATATTTAAAATTAATGAGATTGTATTTTAAAATTCAATCCACCTTCTTCTTTATCCAATTGGCAAAGTTATTTGTGTGGGTTTTCCAAAGTAAGTTCGTATTTTTTTATGCGCTTGTTTGAGTATTGCAACTCCTCAAAATGCAAACTATTATAAAAGAAAAAAAACAGATAAGTTGCACTATAAAAAAATTTAAACAATAGAACAAAATGAAATAGTCACTTATTCTAAAAATGGTTCCACTATAGCCATATTCATTAGCACAGCCACATGAGCAACTTGTTTCTCATTCTCAGACAGTGTAATTATTTTGCAAGCTGAAATTGGTCGTCTTTCAACTATGACATTATTTTCATAGTCTTCATTTCGGACTTCCTTCTCTTCAATTTGTATTGATTTCTTAA
Source organism: Allium sativum (assembly GCA_030737875.1). NCBI lineage: Eukaryota > Viridiplantae > Streptophyta > Magnoliopsida > Asparagales > Amaryllidaceae > Allium > Allium sativum. The sequence continues at coordinate 776,543,038 of CM060918.1, read as the reverse complement.
AGAATTCACTAAAATATTTCATGCACTCTTCTACAAGATAGGATTCTGCAATACACCCCTCAGGACGTGCAGTGTTTCTTACATAATGTTTTAGTGTCTTCGTATATCTTTCAAATGAGTACATCCAACAAAAATGAACCGGTCCACATAAGCTGGCCTATTTCTCAATATGAACCGTCACATATATCATTATATCAAAGAACGAAGGTGGAAAATATCTTTCAAGTTCACATAAAATTAGAATAATCTCATTATCAAGATGTTGTAGTTCGTAAACGAATTATTGCTTTCCTTGGCTTCTTCGGTAACAATCCACTTATTGCAATCGGTAACAACTGTTGCATTAGGACGTAATAGTCATGTGACTTCAAACCACTCATTTTAGAATCCTCCAAAGATATAGAGCTCTTGAAATTCGAGCAATGACCATCAAGTCCATTGAATTCATACAATCTTTTACAAAATATTTTTTTTAGATTTGGATAATGTATATAGAGCTAGTGGAAGATATGTTTTTTTCCATGAGATTGTGCATAAAGCCCACGTCGAATTCCCCACTCTTCTAAATCTTTTCTATAATTAATTCCATCTTTCGATTTGTTATCATTCAGCATCGTGCTTATTACGCTTTCACTAACTTTTTTTTTACATGCATTACGACTAAATTATGACGCATTGGCAGTTCCTACAAAAATCAACAATGATAAATTTCACTACTAAAGAATTTTATTATTGTTCAATTAAAAAAACCTCCCAATATGGTAAATCAAAGAAGAATAATCGTTTTTTCCACCTTGATAGCACTATATTCACAAGATCACCATCTTCACCTCTAGTTTTTTATTGTTAATATTTTTTTTCTCCTTACTGTCCAACTTAATTTTTTTCTTCTTACCCTTTTCCTTCTTGCTATTATTATTTTCATTTTTTATTTCTTTCCCAAAATTATTTAGAAAGTTTTACAAAATAGCAGAGATGTTTCTTCAAGTCAAAACTCAAGATCTACGACCATTTTCTACAGTATTATCAAACCAGGTTTTTTGCTTTCTCAATGAATTTGAAGGGGGTAAAAATCTCTTATAACCCATATAAGCGCTCTTCCGACTATGTTTCAACCATCGATGGTGAGTATTGATACCGCATAATGGACAACCATTTTTACCTTTCACACAACATCCAACAAGATTTCCATATGCTGGAAAGTCATTTATCGTCCATAGTAAAATCGATCTCATGTTAAAAAGCGATCTACTAAAGGCATCATAAGTTTGAACTCCATTACTCCAAAAGTGTTGCAAGTCTTCAATTAATGGCTCCAAATATATGTCAATATCATTTCCTGGTTGCTTTGGACCAGGAATCAACAATGTTAAAATGATATTTTCTCTTTTCATGCATAATATTGGCAAGAGATTTATGTCACAAGCATCACAGGCCAACAACTATATTTGGAACTCATTGTCATAAAAGGATTAACACCATCGGTAGCATGACCAAGTCTTAGAATGAGTGAGTCAAGTGCAAATGATTCCCGTTTCTCATCTACTACATTCCTTGTTATTAAATTCACAGGATGACGCATTTTCCCATCATTGCTTTTGTTACTAAAATGTCATCTTAAATCTTCTGCTGCCTTTTGAGATCTAAACATTCTTCTAAATCTTGGAATGATTGGAAAATATCTCAAAACTTTAATCGAAATGCCCTGCATAATTTCATTCGTACGTTCATTCTTCTTCCATCTTGATAAATCACATTAGGACACCTTTCCAAGTCTTATGCACTCTCTTCTAAAAAGGCAACAATCATTTTGACAAGCATGAATTTTTTCAAAATCCATATCGAATATTTTGAGAAATTGTTTTACCTGATATAATGTCTTTGGAAGTACATTATTTTTTGGTAACAATAATTGTTGCACATTTAGAAGTTTATCAAAGCCAATATTAGACAATCCAGTCTTACATTTAAGATTATACAAGGCGAGGATGGCAGTTAATTTTGTTTGATCGATACAATCAGGATACAATTGGTCTTTTGCTTCTTCCAATTTCCTTAAAAAATCATCTTCTTATTTTTGTGCGCTATCTTTATCATCAGCATCGTAAAAAGTATAATTGATGAAATTTTCATTTTCATAATAGATAGCTTCAAATAAATCATAAATGTCATCGAACTTAACATCTGTGATTATATTTATGTGCTCACTGTGACAATACCACCTATTTGTCTGATTCATTCCTCTTATAATCAGATGCTCAACTACAGCCTTCTCATATTGATGATTAAGTTTTCGACAATCTAAGCAAGGACATAGAATTTTTTCTATATTTCTAGAATTTTTCATAGTGGTATGCACAAACTTTCGAGCGCCTTGTTGATACTCACCACTAGTTCTTTGAAAAAATTTAACTTTTAGCTTTCATCAAAATATATGATTTGATTCGCAAATTACATTTATGTTGAGAATTATATAGTTACCTGTGTAGATGCACCCAATTTTTATCCATTGTCATCTAAAACATAAGCAAGCAAAATTTTAAAATTTAAAGTAATAGTCGGTTATTGAGTACAAGAAAACTACATAACTACTTAAATAAAACGGTGATACTAAATGAGACATATCAACGTATAAAATGCTAATAGCACAGTCAACATTTCTAGTAGGTATAAAAGATGTTAAAAAAATGAAGATTGGCTAATCAATGAAAAAGATAAAAAAAAATCAAGGCAATGCTTACATTGAAACTTGAGGACGAAGGGTGCCGGCGTCCCGCTGTTGACAACTACGACTACAACTTGAGCACGAAGCAGAATCTATAGGTTTAAATTGAACGAAAATTCCTCTACTGGAATCGATTCACTTCCGTTATGGCAACCGAGACGTAAACCAGAGCAACGGTGCGGATTGAATGGAGATTTGTAATGAGACGGAGACCAGGCAGAAGACTAAAATTCAAAGGAAGATTTGTAATTAAGTAACTAAAAATTTGGGGATTTTTATTTTGGGTACGCGGGCGAAATTAGTACGAGTGGAAGGAAGTGAAAAAAAATTCCCACTTTAATTTAACTTAGCGTTTTAAATTTAAAGCCACGTATTATTGTTTGTTTTCTACAATAAAGAGAAGAAAACATTGTCTTTTGCTATTGCTGATAGCCACTTTTCTTGTAGTGTCATCCAGTCTTATCTACCTGTCTTGGCATTTCTATTTTATATATATATATATTTGAAAATCATCAGAACTCGCCAGACTTTAGACCCTTTTTCTTTTGCCTCTTTCTTCCTCTCCCCCCCCCCCCCCCCCAATCCCAGGTCCTTAGAGTGGAAGCACTCAATAGTGGCTAGGATTTCTCTTACAGCTTGGACTTGGATTTCTTGAGATGTACCATTTTGACTTGCTCTCTACCCTAGTATGGTTTATGGCGAGTGATATGATTGTATGTACTTTGATATTTTATTTCATGAGATGTTTTGTGAGACATATTTGAGACATTTGATTAGGTGTAGCTGGTTTTGATGTACTTTTGAAACTATGATTTATTTTTAATAATGATGTTAAAAAATTTCGCTGCTTATTTTATATGTTGTGAATTTCTGTGTTGTTTACCTATTGAGCTTCATGCAAGTTAATGCATTCTCTTATGAGTGACGCTAACGGACGTGGGGCGTCACATTTGGTATCAAAGCAACACGGGTCATGATCTAGAGTTGATTTATAATTGGCATAAAATAAATCAAAGAAAGTAAAATGGGACAATAAATCAACGTTTAATTATAAATGTTAACTACAGCCAAAAATAACATTAAATAAGCACGCCTAGACCTAGATGGGTCAACCCCATTGTGCATGGGTCGACCTATGGGTCGACCCACCAACAGACGGGTAGACGCTGGGGTCAACCCAAGCATGGTGCAGATGTATTGTTTTGTGACGTGTGCGGTTTGGATTTTTATGAATTAAATCCAACGATTCAGACTTTCTTGAACACCTATAAATAGACTAGCAGGGCCTAGCCTAAATCTCATATTTCTGAGGTGCTGCCTAGGATCTGCCATTTTCTTCTTCCTCTAAATCTTTTCAGAAAAATTATAAAATTAGTTTTAGGTAATTTTGATTAAAGAATTGAAGATAAAAGGGATTAGAAAGTTATTAGGTGAGTGGATTAGAAAGTTATTAGGTGAGTGGATCTAAATTATACAATTTTAAATAATGGTTTATTTATCGTTTGTATTCCCTGTTGTTTTTTATCTGCTAAACCGTTGATAAGTACGGAAATTGGGTATTAAAACTGTTTAGGACATGTTAAAAAGATTACTGTTGTATATAGAACTATCCTAAGAACCTGTTAATTGGATATTGTAAATCAAGTTACTATGAAATTGCCTATATTGCTAGAAATTGGGGTTAAATCTGCTGAGAACATTTCTGTTATATAAGCCTGTTTCCATTAATCTTCTGTCTGAATGGGAAATCACTGTAAATCCCGCTTACCCAAGTTTTAATAGGTTAAATCATAGCTGCCAAAAATTGTTATAATACTGAATTTGTGAGATTAACAAATAAAAAGGAATATGTTGAAGAAAATAGTGTTAATGGCAAATTGGATATTGTGAATCAAATTACAATCAAATTTGGAATAATTGTGAGGTTAATTCTATGTAGAACATGCTGGGAACCTTACTGTTGTATAAAGCCTATTTCCATTAATCACCATTCTGAATGGTGAATTACTGTAAACATTGTAATTATAAAATTTTCACTAAACATGAATATTTTCTTAAGAGTATCATTTTGTTAAGAGAGTGTGAATAGAATTACAGAAAAATATAGGAATAATGAAGAAACCTAATTTGCATGTAAAATTTGCAGTAATTGAAATTGTAGATAACTGCACTAAGACACGAGGTTAAGTTCAACTTGTATTAGAAGCCTGCCTTGGAACCCCCCCCCCCCAGCAAATCCAGCATCCACAAGTGGTTAACTTAATGTGAGAGGTCTAATGCATAAAAATGTATAAAAATATATGTATGAAACATGAAATAAATAAATATGTAAATGACATTAATTGTAATTAATGAAAATAAAAGGTATGTGTGAAAATTTACAAGACAGTAAAGAGGTAAATGTTACAACAGTAAGAGTTGGGTAAAACGTTAAAGAACCAAGGAAAATGTGGTGAATGAGGAATATAACCTATTATAATTAATTACATAATGAGAATGGAATATAATAGGTAGGCTTTTCCTAAGGACAAGTGGAGATTATAACATCGATTATAATAAATGGAAAGGAAACTTATTAACAAGTCTTAGTTAAGAGAACTAAGTTAATAAGTAAACAACAACAGGTTGTGATGACAGTGCAAGAATTATGATCAAATAAGGAAGAATGAGGTAAACTTATGGAATGCAATAAGTTGTACTTAATTATATATATTAAGTAACACGTTAACAGAAAACATGTGGATTGAGATAAGGTATACTTAATTATACATTAAGTAGAACATGTTATTGTGACTTATAAACATGAAATTGGACAATGAACGACATTGAAATAATGTAGAAAGGTTGTATATTACTCTCGTTAATTATAATCTAGGAAATAACATGTTGTGGGCTTATTAATGAACTTAAATGAGTTAAATTATATCATCGAATTAATAAGCGAGAGGGGTCTGCTCCTTAGAGATAAAGGGGCTCGGATAAAACCTGGTAACTGGAAAGAAAAGGTAAAATGTGGATAATCAAGTTAATTGGCAATCCAATAAGATAAGACAAGCGCACGATTAAACGTTTAGATATAGGATCTAATAACACATTAGCATGATGCGCTTGAACCAGTCCACAAGTCTGAAGGTGAAGAACCCAACAAGGTAGATCATCGAGATGTCTGGAGACACGAGAGGAGAACGTCCATCTAATTCTTCTGTTGATATTCTTCTTGCTGGCTCTGTGGGACTGGAAGGAAGCATGTATCTTCCGAGGGACGTGGTATGGTACTTCGTGGTGGTCCTCTGTGCGGTGGCAGCGCTCACGCTGTACTTGCAGAGGTTCGGTCTACATGAAACCACCCAGTGGGTATACCTTGACCGCAACAGTAGTTTGGCAGTCAAAAGGCTATTATGTGGCATTGGGTGATTCGACGGTTTGCCTACAGAAAGGATGTTCAGGACCAAATAAAGGATAGTAATCGCCGGGTACCTATCATCGGCAGTCAATGTGATACGGAAAGACTAGAGGTAAACCTACAGACCATCGTTCTTTCACTACCACGACTTTGGTTGCAGGACACGCCAATTTGGATGTAGGTTGTTTATTAGGGGTACATCACTTAGCTCTTGGTGTAGTCTTTCACTAGTTGAGGGAGGGGTCGAGGTAGGACCATAGCCACTGTAGAAATGCAGACCATAGTTATGATATTTGTACTTTAGGACTCTTTAGCAGACCTGTATAGATAAGGAAAAGCTCCTGACTAAATTTCGTGCATTTAGACGCAGCCCTATAACAGAACTTGGGGTATAGTAGTCAGTAAGTATATGTGAGGATCCAGATACATGCACGCCGCACCGGGTGGTATATGGTGGAAGCTAGGGCATTACTCCGTGTCGAGGCTAAATTTGACTAAGGAAATTGGATATGGCAGTCCGTACGCTTACGCAATATAGCGAAGGTGGTTCTATGAGAAACTTGGCGTAATTTTATGAAGATCCATACGTTGCTCCAGCGTAAGATGAGAGTTGTAGACGCTTTTGTGGCATGACGGCGGAGACCCTACGAGAAGGGTATCATGGAAAGTACCTTGATATTGGGGTAGCTACATATACTGTATTCAGGTTAATTTACTGGGAGGTAGATGGGTACGACGTGTGTGTAAAGCCTTAAGTGCTATTAACACAAAATAACCTAATAAAAAAATAAAGTTGAATGGTATATGTAGGGTTATTTTCTGATCCCCTCGTCATAACATACTTGTAGGTTAGGTTTATGGAAGGGATATGATAGCTTTGGATACTAGCTAGACAATACTCTTACTTTGGTAAGGCTATATTTGATTACATTATATTTTATTCCATTCCGCTGTGAGATGTATTTTGAGCTCTGATATATTTTATATCTCTGTCTTTTCTGCAGGATACCAGACAAGCCTACTCGGGTATCTATAGATTGAGATTTAAAAAAATATTGGTCTGTCGAAATTTAGGTTGTTACATCTTGTATCAGAGTTCCATTTATTTGCACTAAACCTAGGCTCTGATACTAGATCTAACAACCTGAATTCCTTTTAACGCACTCTAATTTCAAAGGCAGTTAATTTCTTTGTTCATTTTCCCTTTATTATGCATAAGTTATATTCTACTCTTTAATGTGCACATTTTATCTCAATATTTGAATTTGTGCATATATATATACGCGAAACTTTTATTTCATTTTCAAAATTCAAATGGCGTTATGTCGTCATTTAATTATTGCCTGTTTTCATTGATTGCAAGCTTATTTTGGATTTCTCTTTCATATGTATATATTTATGCACACACATATGCATGTATACATTTATTTTTGTACTCACTTTTATGTGTAATTTTTCTTATATGTGCATTTATACATTTTTTCCTCTTAGAATATGTATTAATTTAGTCGTTCTTCTAAAATAAAAATATGGCGCCAGCGGGACTCGAACCTGCGCCACTCATTTGGTAGAGAGATGTCTTTACCAACTTAACTACATAAGCTTTTGTTAATAAGACTAGAAATAATGGTGGTCATTGTTCTTTTCTTATACCTTCTTTTCATGTTTGTTGTAATAAATTTCGTCCCTGAAATTTGGTAAGGGTAAAATAAAGTAATTCCTCGCATAATTCCCAACCATACTATGCGCATCCAATTTTCGACCATTTGTGCACTTGTGCAAAGTGTAATACAACATAGTAATACATGGATGTAATGAATTCCTATGTGGTACATCATATATGAATGCAAATTTTTCTTGAAAAATATTTTTGAAAACTTGATTCACACATCCTAAATGTACTGGCAATTTCTATATGAATGCAATATTTTGAAAATCAAAATATTTTTTCATTTTAATTTTTCCTATACTCTTATATTGTAAGAGTGTAGTTCATCCAATTTTTGCATCCAAACCCTACCAAACAACTTTAAAATTTTGAATTATAGAAAATCTAATTTTTTGAATTCTATATCTTATGTTACAAAAAGTGGAAAACGGAAAACTTCACATCTTACATTTTTCTTTTATGTACCTTTTCTGTTTGAACTTGGATTTTATGCAATTATTATATAAAGATTACTTATCTTCCTATCAAATCATGGTTTACATAATAAAATTTTCTTTGTTAATGGTTTTCTTTTTTAACTTATCTTGGAAAATCCATTTTTCTCAAAGTCATTTCTGTTGCTTTACTGGATTTGTTATTTTCTTTTTAGTTATGTCATCACTCTTTTTTTAGCTTATTTAACTTAATCCACTGATCTAAGTTCAATTTTTTTATAAGCCTTCTTATCCTTTAACTTAAACAAGAAAACAAGCACTCTACACAGCTACTATCAAGGGATAAGTATCCTAGGAACATGTCCCCTCTGACAAAGAAAAGTCCAAACCAAAGGATCTAAACACTTACTTACCATTTACCGTTTAGTAGTCACCACTAGTCCTTACTGTGTACTAACAGTTTTTCCAAGCAACAACCTAGGTTCTATAATGCTTATTCATTCTACGAGAACTTACCATTATTTTCAAAACAGTCCTTGCTATTTACTTCATAGTCTCAAAATATTTCCCACCTTCCCTAGGTGCTAATCCTTTACCAACTCCATGACTTTAAAAAACATGGTTTGAATTTCTCATTTCATTTTTCTTCCAAAAATTAAAAGTATCAAAATTTTATTTTTCCATATAAAAATTTTCCTTCGCCAAATCATAAAAAATAAGTCATCACAAAAACATGCAAATAATTATTTTCCAAATCACAAAAACTGGAGTAGACAAGGACAACTACTTCTTTATCAATTTCACAACCATTCATGTTAATAATGTTAGTTCAATAACTTACAACTAGGTGCAAACATCTACTCTATTCTTAGTTCTTACAACTTATTTTGTCCACCAAAAATTTTTGTCAAAACAATTATCAAAAATTATTGTCAAAAGAATAGAGAACTTCAAAATTTTCTTTATCAAAAATTTTATTTTTTAACAAAAATACAGCTTTTTCTATGCTTTGCTTTTTTAATTCCTTCATACTTTAAAATTTGAAAACTAGTGAGCTATACATGCTCTATAATGTGCACCTTTTTCTAAAAGAATTCATTTTAAACAAAAATTTCACAAGAAATCACCGTTTTTTAAAATATACCCTATTTTATTTCAAAACTTAATATGTACATTTCAAATATGTTACTTACATATTTCTTTCAAACATCAAAATACCTCTTTTCATTTCAAAAATTGTTTCTACACAATTTATCTAGTACATATTTCAAAATTGTAACTTTTTAACGTTAAAACTTGAAAAACACCATAAGATTTTACTTAAAAGTTTTCATAATTTAAAGTTTTCAAAAGTTAACAATAGGGCTAGACTCAAAGTGGGTTTCCAACTTACCTAGACTTTCCTAGATATCACCACAGAGTCATTTTTCTCAAATATATATATATTCCTAATCCAATTTTTTTTTAATTTATAAGGCTCTACTGCCAATCCCACTAATCCAAAGTACTAACATATGGGATACATCTTACTCTAATACCAAGCACATTGTACATTTTTCACCCAAGCCACTTAAGGGTCTCATATTTCCATAATCGGTCCTTTAGTGTACATAACCAATATCTCAACTTTTTCCATATTTTGCTTTTCCTATTAGTAGGTTCACTTCATGGATCTAGGTGTATATATATAATATATTTATATTTCTTAAAAATACAAATACGTTCACTCACTATCTATACCGGAATCCTAAAGATAGGCTTTGATACCAGATGTAACAACCTATTGTTGTTTACTTATTAACTTAGTTCTCAAACCTAAGGCTTATTAATAAGTTTCCTTTCCATTTATTATAGCCTATGTTGTAATCTCCACTTGTCCACGGGACAAGCCTACCTGTTATATTTCATTCTCATTCATGTAATTAATTATAATAGGTTATATTCCTCGTTCATCGCATTTTCCTTGGTTCTTCAACGTTTAACCCAACTCTTACTGTTGTAACATTTACCTCTTTACTGTCTTGTAAATTTTCACACATACCTTTTTATTTCCGTTAATTACAATTAATCTGATTTACATATTTATTTATTTCACGTTGCATACAAATATTTTTATATATGTTTATGCATTAGACTTATCACATAAGTTGACCACTTGTAGATGCTGGATTTGTCAAGCGGTTCCGGCAGGGTTCTACCACAAGTTAAATTTAACCTCGTGTCTTAGTGCAATTATCTATAATTTCAATTACTTTAAACACTGTAATTATGGAATTTACACTAAACATGAATATTTTCTTAAGAGTATTATCATGTCAAGAGAGTGTAAATAGAATTACAAAAAAAATTAGGAATAATGAAGATTTTATACATATTTACCAGCCTTATTTCGCTATGTAAACCTCTGACTATCCAGTCTTATTTACCTGTCTTGGCATTTCTATTTTATACATATTTGAAAATCACTGGAACTCGTCAGACTTTATGTCTCACCCTTTTTCTTTCGCTTCTTTTGTAACACCCCATACATTCTATTAACGTTATAATAATGAATCCTATAATAATTAATTTAAAATATGAGAATGAAGGGAAACGGGTTATGCCATTATGTTCGTCTCGGAAGTCTGGTTGAGATAGAGTCCGAGTTTGCGTGAATTGGACTTCGTATGAAGAAGTTATGGCTGCCGGAAGTTTCAAGAGATTTCAAATAAATTCAAAACGATTCGAAAACGAGTTCAAAATTTCAAATAGAAGCCAGAAGCAGGCTTGGCAGGAAAATTCCCGGCCAGGCAAGTCGACCAGGCGGTCGACCCTAGTGTCGACAAATTCCCGCCCAAGCAGGTCGACCAGGGGGTCGACCCTAGTGTCGACCTCCCCCCTGAGGTCGACCTGGGGGTCGACCTGGCCCCTGGTCAGATTTGAAATTTGAACGATTTCTGACTCGCTGCTGAGTCACTAGGGTTTCTGGATGGGCCTGATCAGGTCTGAGTGGCTGTGATTAATCCTAGGTTCATCTGACGGCTATAATCAAACTGAAATTCTATATAAACAGCTCAATGCCTAACCTAAAAACACACAGAAAAATAAACCTAGAACTAAAATGCCGTCAGTAGAAGACTTGGAGTAGTCGTCACTTCCAATTCAAAGACAAGTTGAAGCTTACATCTAAAATCAAATTAAAACTAGTTTAATTCAACGATCTTCATCAAAGGCGCGCATCTCCGATTTCAGAATTCAGATTTCAGAACGCAAGAATTTCTTTTAGTTTGTAAGTTAGTTGTTACGCAGATTTAAACATTCCTTTCGATTGAATCATGACATGTTGTAATTGGAATATAGTACGATGCTTATGTATGAGATTTGATTCTCGTTTATCTTAAAATATCGTTGAAATTAATCTTGTCTATATGTTTGTAGCGATGAACATGTTGTATATTTCATGTCTATATGCTTATGGCGATGAACATGTTGCATATCTCATGTCTATATGTTCGGGTGATGCACAACATTATATGTTATTACAATTGAGTAAAGAACTTATTAGGCCAACAAAATGATGAAACATGTCATGTTGTAATTTGATGGTTATTTGCAAGTTTAGGATTTAAATCACATGTTTACATGTTAGATTTACATTTATGAATATTTAGAACTATGTCAAGTTGAATCTATTTATGTTGTAAAAGTGGAATCGTAGCCCTCTTACGTTGTTGACATCATGCTAAATTATGATAAGAAATTGATTATGATAGCTTTCTTATGTTTTGACATACATAAGATCATATGCCAAGTTGTGGGTTGAAACTGTGATTATATGTTAAACTTTCATGTTAGACCTTTGTCAAGTTTACATGACCATTAGATCAAACTTAGTCACAAGTTCACCTTTACCCAATTGATTAAAGTTAATGATATACATCTATGCCAAGTTACATGTGATAAGTTTAATGTATGCTATTTTATGTTTATGTCATGTTCTTTGTTTATTACCCCTTTTTGTTATGGGTTTGGGCTAATTTGCTAGCCCAACATTTTATGTGATTTACGCATACGTTCCACAGGGGTAGCGATGGGAAATATGAAAATTCATGGCATAGATTTGTTCATTAAATGGTATATTTGATATACCATTTATGTTGAGCATAATCACAGGATAATTATGCCATGATTAAAAATTAAATTAAATTTACATAAAGAAATTTGACATATATAGAAAAATATGAATTTAGAAAAGACGAATATGCCTAACCCGAGGTTAGACTGAATTATGGTGTAAATCTGCCTAGAACCGACCGGCATATCCAGTGACCACAACAAGACCTGTCTAATGTGGGTGATTAGTGCATCAAGCCCCAAAAGAACCCGAGGTTAGACTAAGTTGTGGTGCAAATCTGCCCGGAACCGACCGGCATATCCAGTGACCACAACAAGACCTGTCTAATGTGAGTGGTTGGTGCTTTAATAAATTAAAGCTAAGTCAGGACTGGTAGGGTTAAGTAAATTAGGAAAACACTTGACCGATTCAACATGTTAACTAAAACGAATAGGCTGGGTTAGGTAAACTTGGACACTTAACCAACTAAACATGTTGATTAGAAAACCCTAGTAACGAGGACCCATTTCAGCAGTAACCCACATAGATGTATCACGGTACCCTGAACTAGGCAGGGTGGGGCACGATTACTGAGCTGAACTATAAGCGGTCAAAACGTCGGCGGTTGGTGGACCAGTGTAGGTTCCGGCGGAGTATGGGCGTGCACGTACTCCGAAGTGGAAAAATCAGGCACTGAGCATCAGTAGTGTACACTGTGCATCTTGAATCGTGTCGGGTTGCCACCAGAGGGACTGATACACCCCATGGTGGGACCAGCACAGGTGACTACAATCAAGCGGGGCCGAAGGACAAAGGACTTGAATACATGCGAGTAGGAGCCGATCACTAAGGGGATCGCTTGTTGTAAGCACGTGGGCTGGTTGAACCAATGGTTAAGTAGGTGCAGAGACTATAGTAATGGGTGCGATCACACGTTCCTCTTATCTTGTATTAGGGTATAGTCCTATGTTCTGTTATCACTGTCATGATCCCTTTCCTTGTTTAAATACTAGTAACCACTGAACTTACTAGACTTATTGTCTGACCCGTTTTCTTTCATCTTATTTTCTTCCGTTCCCCCCTCCTCCCCCAGGTCCACAGGGAGGAAATACTCCAACTTAATCAGACTCTTTACAAGCTTCAAGAAAGTAGATGTATGACTTGGACTCTCTTGCAAGTGGCTATGGCTTTGGATATGATCCTTGGGGATTTATGCATTTTTACTTTTTGGTTTAAGCTTCTTTATTGAATAATCAAGACAGAAATTATGGTGTAATGTTTTGAAGTTGTTTTGAGAAAATTTGATGTAATACTTTTGTATTGAACCACGTATGAAATAAATATTTAAAATTCCGCTGCTTAAATTTATCTGTCTTGTAAATTTTTCTGTGTCTTGCACCAATAACCCTCCACCAAAGTTAAGGCAGTCCCTTTGTGAGTGACCTTAATGGAGGTGGGGTGTTTCACTTGGTATCAGAGCAAAGGTTTACCAGATCAGATAAGAGTTTTTGAAAACTATTTTCAAAAAGAAATATAAAGAAGCATTTTTTTAGAAAAAGTGTTGTTTTAAATTTAAAAAGGCATAATCCCCAAAAGCCATATGCACTGTCTTTCTATCATTCGTTTTGAATCTTTTATTTTTCGTTTCAGCATGTCTGGGAATCTTAACCTTCCAGAGGGTGTGCCAATACTTGGCTGGTTCAGGAGGTACTTAGAGGCTAGGGCAACGATGCAGGCCCAGCAGATATTCCTCCTCCAGCTACAGCGGTTCCTCCTCCTCCTCGTGCAAATGCTTTCTCAAAGATCTGTAGAGATTTTAGGGCCATGGGTGGAAAGGATTTCAAGGGAACTGAATCATTCGTAGAAGCGAGGAACTGGCTCAAAGAAACTGAGGATCTGTTCGTTATCTTCGAGGTGGACGATAGGCAGAAGGTACAGTTGGCAGTATGGTTGCTCAAAGACGAAGCTTCCTATTGGTGGGAAATCACTAACGCTGAAAGACCTATTAACACATGGATGGATTTTAGGATAAGGTTTGAGATGAAATTCCTCTCACAAGCTGAATGAAGTCTACAACAGGAAAAGTTCTTATCTCTTAAGCAAGGAAGTATGACTGTCAAGGAGTACGTCAATCAATTCAATCAGCTGGCCCGATTTGGACTGGACTTAGTGAATACTCCTCATAAGAAGGCTCTCCGTTTTGTCAAGGGATTGAATGAGCCACTTCACAGCTTAGCTATGACCCATATACCTATGGGGGCTACTTACGAGAGGTTGGTGGACATGGCACTCTTACATGAGGAAGACAAGGGAAAGAATGAGGCAAAAGCAGAAGTGCCTCAAGATAAGAAGGGGGAGGGTCGCAGAACAAGAAGGCTGATTCAAAGAAAGGCAGGAAGAACAACAAACCCTGTGAAAAGAGAAAGTGTAATTTCTGTGGCATTCCCGGGCATCTGGTCAAAGACTGCAGGAAGAAGAAAAGGAAGATGGGTGGCTGTTTCCACTGTGGTGAGACAGGACACATGGCTAGGGCATGCCCAAAGAAGCAAGGGAAGGGAGCTGGACCTTCATCTGGAGGACAAGTTCACGCTCTTACGGCACCTCCGCAAGAACGAGGTAGAAATATTTCTGTCGGAAGTTTAGTCTATCTTTTTGATCATCTTGTATGTACATTATTTGATTCTGGCGCTTCGCACTCCTTTATATCTACTGCTTTAGTGGAATCTCTGCACCTGGACACCAGTATAGTAGAGGATCCCTTGGTTGTTTCAAATCCAATTGGGGGCTCAGCTTATTTGTCAATGGTTTGTTTGGATTTGAAAATATCTATACTAAGCATTGAGTTTAGATGTAATGCCTTTGTTTTGGGCTTCACGGGCTATGGGTTGATTCTAGGTATGGACTGGCTATCTAGTAATGGTTCCGTCCTCGATTGTGAAAAGAGAGTGGTTAGACTCATGACTCGCCTTGGTAACCCTCTCGAAATTTCTTGTAATCCCATGAACTCCGTCATGCTTAGTTATCTAGAATCACTTGATGCGTCTGTTGAGAACTTACAGTCTGTGAGAATAGTCCGTGAATACTCGGATGTGTTTGAAGAGGTAAAGGGCTTACCTCCGAAGCGGGAGATAGACTTCCGCATATACCTTATTGATAATGCAAAGCCCGTTGCTTTAACCGTTAGGCACATGGCCCCAAGGGAGAGAAAGGAGCTCAGCAAGCAAATCAAAGAGCTGCTTGAAAAGGGGTTCATAAGATGGAGTATTTCTGAATGGGGTGCTCCGATAGTGTTCGCAAACAAAGCTGATGGTTCGCTTGTGCGTTGATTATAGGGAGCTAAACAAGTTGACCAAGAATAATAGACACCCACTCCCAAGAATAGATGATTTGTTCGATCAGCTTGTAGGTGCATCGGTTTTCTCCTAATTAGATTTAGCTACCGGGTTTCATGAGCTAAGAGTGGCTGAACACAGCATTGATAAGACCTCTTTCAGAACTCCTGATGGTTTCTTCGAGTGGCTTGTCATGCCTTTCGGCCTGACAAATGCACACGCTTACTTCATTGATTTAATGAGCAGGGTGTTCCGAGAGTTCCTCAATAAGTTTGTGGTGGTCTTCGTAGACGATATTTTGATCTTCTCAAAGAATGAGGAAGAGCATGCTCAGCATCTAAAGGAAGTCATGGATACTCTCCGTGCACACCAGTTGAAAGCGAAATTCTCCAAATGCCATTTATGGAGAGAAGAAGTTAGGTTCCTTGGGCATGTGGTGTCCAAAGAAGGGATAGCTGTGGACCCCACAAAAGTGGTTGTTGTGCAAGATTGGAAGGTTCCTCGAAACGCAACCGAAGTCCGAAGCTTTCTCGGGCTAGCAGGCTTTTATCAAAAGTTCATCAAAGATTTTGCAAAAATCTCAGCTCCACTAGCAAGACTGACAAAGAAGAACCTAGCTTTCAATTGGGATTTTGATTGCGGTATTGCTTTCCAACGTTTGAAAAGGGCTCTAACAACAGCCCTAGTTCTGACATTGCCTGATGGAAGCAAGATGTTTACAGTATACACCGATGCATGTGGAACGGGACTAGGCGCTGTTCTGATGCAAGAAGGGAAGGTAGTGGCTTATGGGGGAAGGCAATTGAAAGTACATGAGAAAAACTACCCAACCCACGACCTAGAGTTGGCAGCCATCGTTTTTGCGCTTAAGTCTTGGCGCCATTATCTCCTAGGTGAGAAATTTGAACTGTATACTGACCATAAATCGTTGAAATACCTATTCTCGCAGAAGGATCTCAATTTGAGGCAGCAAATATGGATGGAGTTTCTTGCCTCGTACGATTTTGAGATTTCCTACACTCCTGGCAAGGGCAATGCAGTAGCAGACGCCTTGAGTAGAAAGAAACTGACCTTAAGCCCTCTCTTTGTGGAAAGGAAAAGCTTGGAGTTCAGAGCAAGCTTTAACTTCAGACCCTCCATTGATTTTGTACCTGGCTTGCTAGCAACGTTAGAAGTGCGACCAACTCTATTAGACTCAATCGGAGCCGCTCAAAGAGAAGACCCTCAGCTAGCCGAAATGATGGACAAATTAATTAGGGGTGAGACTTCCAGTCACCTCAATAGATACTCCTTTGATGCCAAGGGCTGGTTGAGACGAGATGGAAGACTATGTGTCCCATAAGCAAGGGGTTTGGTAAAGACGGTTCTGGAAGAGGCACACCGTTCCAAGTTGACCATACACCCAGGCAGAGACAAAATGTATAAAGAAATCAAAAGAGTTTTCTTTTGGAATGGCATGAAGAAAGACATAGCTGAATTTGTTTCTAAGTGTTTAATATGCCAACAGGTCAAGGTAGAGCAGAAGAAGCCTGGTGGTCTATTCCATCCTCTAGAGGTCCCACAGTGGAAATGGGATAGCATCTCGATGGACTTTATAGATGGGTTACCTAGGTCAAGAAGGGGCAATACCAGCATTTGGGTAATAGTGAACAGGCTCACAAAAAGCGCCCACTTTATACCCGTCAAAAGTAGAAGGACTGCCTCATCTCTAGCATCCATATATCTTAAGGAGATAGTTCGACTCCATGGGATACCCTTCAGCATAGTGAGTGATCGAGACCCTATCTTCACGAGCGAGTTTTGTAAGAGTTTACAAGAGGCTGTAGGCACACAATTATGCTTAAGCATGGCCTATCACCCTCAAACCGATGGCCAAATGGAAAGAGTCAACAGAGTATTAGAAGACCTCCTGAGGTTATGCATTATTGACTTCGGAGGAACTTGGGAGGATCATCTACCTTTGGTGGAATTCGCTTACAACAATAGCTACCAAGCCACCATAGGCATGGCACCTTTCGAAGCTTTATATGGAAGACCGTGCAAGTCACCAACTTGCTGGTGGGAGTCCACAGACAAGTTCATACTTGGACCAGACATGATTAGGGAGACTTCAGAGAAAGTGGACTTGATACGGAGAAGAATGAAGACTGCCCAAGATAGACAGAAGTCCTACGCAGACAAAAGAAGAACCAACCTTGAGTTCGAAGTTAGAGACAAGGTGTTCCTTAAAGTATCTCCTTTGAGGAACGTCATTCTCTTTGGATCCACAGGAAAGCTAGAACCAAGATTTGTAGGACCGTTCCCTATCATCGAGAAAATTGGGAATATGGCTTATAGGGTATAGCTACCCGAAAAATTTGTCAGGATTCATAATGTCTTTCATGTCTCTCACCTGCGGAAATGCTTACACGATTCTGCGGAAGTGGTAGAAACAAGTATGCTAGAGGAAGTTGAAGTTAAACGAGAAGCAACTGTGAGGAGAATTCCAACCCGTATCTTGGGAACAGAGGTCAAAAAGCTACGCAACCGTGAAGTTAAGCTCGTCAAATTTCAATGGAGCGACACCGAGGAAGACGCGACTTGGGAAACTGAGGACAGAATACGCGCAACCTACCCTTTTCTTTTTTAGGGTACGTCTTTAATCTCCTTTTCCTCGAGTTTTATGTTTGTATCTATCTTTTTAAGTATATCTCCTCGATCCTATCCTTTATCCTTAGGTAGGAACCCATTTGGATGTAAACATGTAATTGAAACATGTTATGATTGATGGTTGCAAGTGGTTGCAAGTGGTTGCTAGTGGATGCATATATACACACATTAGGTATTAGATCGGCTCAGTCACTTCCATATTGCATATGCACATATGTATTGGTTTATGGATTAAAACTTGATGTGTTATCATATGGATGTTGCATTTATATGAATGGTTGTGCACTCATGTAAGAAATTTTGAGTAGGAAAAATTGCATTCATAATGGACTCATGGCACTGACATAATTTGCATTAAGGAGGTCAACTGAATTAGTAGACCACCTGATTTCTGCATTAGATAAGGACATATACACACACAATGCATATGATCATGAAGCATTAGAAATCTTTTAAGGACAATGGACACCTGTGTTTGATGGTTGAGTAGATGGGTGTTTGGATGGTAGGATATAAGTTCTTCTCGACTTGAAGATTTCGGGGACGAAATCCTAAAAGAAGGGGAGAATGTAACACCCCGTACTTTCTATTAACGTTAAAATAAAAATTCCTATAATACTTAATTTAAAATGTGAGAATTAAGGGAAACGGGTTATGCCATTGTGTTCGTCTCGGAATTCTGGTTGAGATAGAGTCCGAGTTTGCGTGAATTGGACTTCATATGAAGAAGTTATGGCTGCCGGAAGTTTCAAGAGATTTCAAATAAATTCAAAACAGTTCGAAAACGAGTTCAAAATTTCAAACAGAAGCCAGAAGCGGGCTAGGCGGGAAAATTCCCGCCCAGGCAGGTCGACCAGGGGGTCGACCCTAGTGTTGACCTCCCCCTTGAGGTCGACCTGGGGGTCGACCTGGGGGTCGACCTGGCCCCCGGCCAGATCTGAAATTTGAACGATTTCTGACTCGCTGCTGAGTCACTAGGGTTTCTGGATGGGCCTGATCAGGTCTGAGTGGCTGTGATTAACCCTAGGTTCATCTGATGGCTATAATCAAACTGAAATTCTATATAAACAACTCAATGCCTAACCTAAAAACACACAGAAAAATAAACCTAGAACTGAAATGCCGTCAGTAGAAGACTTGGAGTAGCCGTCACTTCCAATTCAAAGACAAGTTGAAGCTTACATCTAAAATCAAATTAAAACTAGTTTAATTCAACGATCTTCATCAAAGGCGCGCTTCTCCAATTTCAAAATTCAGATTTCAGAATGCAAGAATTTCTTTTAGTGTGTAAGTTAGTTGTTACGCAGAATTAAACATTCCTTTCGATTGAATCATGACATGTTGTAATTGGAATATAGTACAGATTTGATAGTCGGTGATTTAACTATCAAAATATACAATGATTCAATCATGACAATCCAATGAGTTCACTGGTTCAGTATTCAGCAACCCTTGGCCTTTTAATTAAAACAAACTGATTCACTTCGGTTTAATTAAAACTTCTAACTCTTTTAATATTTAAAAATACGATAATTGAATTTTTATATGCTAATGCCCTTCAAATCATTTCACTATAATACTTAGTAAAATAACTTATAACCATATTCAATTCCCGCTTAATTCTCCTTTCAAAACACTTGTTACATCATTCTTTATTATTTAAACTTGGGAAATCCACTTAACTTATTATTTGTAATCAACGTTAAGAAATATCTTTTATTCCATTCTTGAAACAATAACAGATATTTATTTGTATAAAATAAAAACTCAACCTTACATTTCCTTCTTACTAATTTCCTTTACTTCGTATATTCTCCAAATTTGCACCAAACGTCGCATTATTATTTCTCTAATGGAAATAATAAATTATCACTAACCTCTTTAACGATTACCAACTGATATCATCTTCAGATAATCCCGGTGTTGTTCAAGTTAGGGTATTTTAATTACCTCTCAGACCTTGATCAACAACGTTCTTATGCTCAGATAAATATAAGTCGTAATCAACCCAATATTCTATTCCAGTCTCAAAACAAATCCCATTTAACTATTTTATTCAAAAACACTAATTTAATAATCAATCTCCATTAAGAACGGTCGATTTAATCAACTTAGACACGGTTATCAAGTTAACTGATTCCAAATAAATTCTCACTTTAAATTAACTAATAATATAATTAATTTAAATAATTCCATTTAATTTTTCTTAACAAAACAATTATCCAAATTTAATTCTTTAGATTAATTTCTATTTACTTATTTATAAATCTGATTAACATCAGAGATTCCCATATAAAACCAATTGATAATTAATTATAAATTTAAATCATAAATGATAAATATTTATTTTCTTTTAAACAAACCTTTTATTCAAAATAATATATTTCAAAATCTATACCCAGTTATAAAATAAATTTTATAACTTCAGTTCTATCAGTTCACCTGACGGTGAATCAATATTAATAAAATGATTGATTTTATAGACCATATGTTGCCAAATACTCAACCAATATTGCCTATTGGTTTAAACTAGACAGATGTTGAATTTTCAGTCAACAATCCAAAATCAAATCAATCACCCAAACAGGATAGTTCATATGTTGATAATATGAAATAAATAATATATCTTGAGGAATCCCGTTGGATCCCTCCAACCTGTTCTTCCCTGAAATCACAACGGTTATCTCTAATCATATCATTTCAATTTCATTTAACTGAAATAAATAACGACCATTTAACATCAACCAATTCACAAGCAATTCAAACAATCTAAACACGTTTATTTTGTAAACGTGACCAATGAGGTAAGTTACCTCTATTGGATCCAATCGTTAAAATAACAATTTGGTATTTCAATGAAATTAAACACAGTTTAATTTCATCAGTTAAATCAACAAATAAATATGTAATTAGCAAACAAGTCAACCATCAGCAAACAGAGCACACAAAATGAAAACCCAATTTATATAAAATATAAATGGGAAAAAACTGAGTGAGTTTAACTCACCTTGATATGATTTTCCGTTGAAACGGTTTGGTTTAGTTAAATCAAACTATAGTTTAATTTAACTAAAATTCCAAATGATTCCAAAGTCGTTCAATTCTGCCCCATTCAGTTCCAAAATACATAGGTTGTCCATACGGTCCCGACGCCTCTAATCTGGTCCAATTTTGATCACATAAGGATTAGTTATTTTAATTTAACACTATTTAATTATAATTAAATTTCCTAATCACTTTGGTTAATCAACCAATTACATTTAAATAAACAGGTCAGACCCTTTTGCTTTGCTGCTTCGTTTGTTTCAGCAGTGCCCAACCCTTATGCCTGTATTAAAATCAACGGTTTAAGTTAATACAACAATAAATTAATTTTTCCTTAATTACCATTTGATATAATTAATTACTTATTTAAAATGGCCGCTTTTACTTTAGATTGAAAAACACGGTAACGCTTCTTTCCGCCACTTCGTTCCAAATCAAACGTGCTTTCATGCCCATCACGTTTGTTCGCAAAAGCATCACCTTCCTGGCAAGATTCAGATAAATACGTAATTATTTTGCTTCCTAAATAAATCCCTAATCAACCAACTTAAATATTGATTACGTTTTGATATCCACCTTTAACAATTCGGGCCCGTCAAACCTTCATTTATTCCTCACGTCCCAGGTGATAACCCCACCTAATTACATGAGATAACAGGCCCGTGACTTTGCTTCTCTTTCGGTTCCTGATTCCTGAACGTGAAAATAAAGCAGAAAGATTTATTAATTCCTTATCCTAATTAAAGTTTAATGTTAATTTAGAAACTTAATTACGGTTTAAAAATAATTGACCAACGGTTTACTTTGTGGGGAAGGACTTTGTCTCCTTCATTTGTTCCCTCATGAGCTGTTACTCACGTTCTAATAGAGACCTCTCAATATGAGCAGATGCCATCACAGCGAACTACTCCGGTCCTTGAACTGATTGTATGAATTTCAGCTTCACCAAAATACTCGCACCACATCCCTACGTTCGCTAATACACTCCTTCAAACCCAAATGCTAACCGACGTCCTCATCAGCAAGCCAACGCCATCACTCCCTTCATCAACCTGCCGCCACCAATTCAGATGATCGGAGTCTGATCCGATGACCTTCACGAAGCTCCTCGACGGCGCCGACAGTCGACCCCAGGTTTAGCCAACTCGACGCCTTTAATTGCTCCAGAACCCACCTGAAATGCAGCGCCCTTCGAGACAAAATCCCATCACTAGACAATTCCAATCTCCATCTTCACCGTCGGAATGGTGGATCACATCGAGCAGAACAACTTTTCTCTTGGATTATTTGGGAATTAATGAACAAATTCAAAAGAATCGGTGGATATTAGGGTGAGATAGTGGCCGTCGGTTATTGTCTAAGATGGAGGCGCATTTCATTGACCACAGAGTGAAAACGCTAGGGTTGTTGACAATTGAGGGTATATATAGTGGGGTTATATTATTATTTTACATTATAACGAAACTTAACGGTGAAGTAACACTTAAAACTGACCAAAATCGACTTCTGTTTACTGATAAAAATGCTAATCTAAGCATAAAAAAATATTCCGGACCCAATAGGACAAGTTTCATCGAATTCCGACATCGTTTGAAAAAAATTCCTTTATAAAACCCACGAAAAACACGCGTTTAATTTTTCCACGATCACTAGATAAATCCAATCAACTTAAAACTTTGAAATCCTACAATAATTAATCAATACGAACCCAACGGCACTAGTTTCGTCGCATTCTGAGGCTGTTTCCCCGGTAGGTTATTTTTACGCGCACCACAATGCCATTCTGGACACCAAATTTCCCGGTCTTCAAAAATAACAAACTATATACCTATCCTGACTCTAATCGACGATACGAACTCAATGGGACTGGTTTCATAGCTTAGTTAGATCTTCTGCTCAAGTTACACTCAAATATCCCTTTATTAAATTAAATAAATTTAATTACGCGCTATAGAAAATAATTGGGCGTTTACGGCTACCGTGGTCACATACGACATCGGTTTGCCACGCAATTTAATACCGTACAATAATTTAACGTTACGATTCCAATGAAACTGATTTCATCGAAAACGAAGTCCATTTGCAAAACGGTTATTTTAAAGGCCTATAATTAAATAATGATTTCCATAGCGACTATTTCAAATTTTGTTTTGGCCATAACTTACTATTTATAATACGAAATCTGAATTTTTCTCTTTCATATGAAAATTATCGTCAATACGGTTCCAACGTTTCTTGTTTCACAGAAATCCGACTTTTATCGGATCCTGAATTCTCAGTTGAAGTTCAAAACCAAATATTACGAATTGCCACGCCATTTCGAGCTCGTTTTATATTATAAATAAAATTAACGTTAAAACTTCGTTTTAATAACGAATTCAATATTAAAATCTATTTATATTCCAAATATAATATTTAAAATAATAAGTTAAATAAAATATTTGGCTGTCAAAAATACGGGACGTTACAACTAGAGTCTTTGTAGGCAAATCGTCGAATCACCCGAATACCACCCAACAGTCTTTTGACTGCCAAACTACCGTTGTAATCAAGGTATACCCACTGGGTGGTTTCACACAGACCCAACCTCTGTGAGTACAACCTGAGTGCTTCCACCGCACAGAGGACCACCACAGAGTACCCCACCACGTCCCTCGGAAGCCACGTTCTTTCTCCCATCCCACAGACCCAACAAGCAGAATATCAGCGGAATAATTAGATGGACGTGCTCCTCTCATGCCTCTTAGAAACCACGACGATTTACCCCGTTGGGTTCTTTACCTTAAGACGTGTGGACTGGTCCAAGCGCATCACGCTATCATGTTGTTAGACCCAATGTCTAAACGATTAATTACGCGCTTGCTCTACCTCATTTGACTTCTAGCTAACTTGGTTATTTCTGATCATATTAACTTTTTATTCAAGTTACCAAGTTCTCTTCGGGCCCCTTATATCTCTAGGGAATGGAACCCACTCGCTTACTAAATTCAATTATATAACTTAACACATTTAAGTTCATTAGAAATCCCCTAACATGTTATTCTCTAGATTATAATTGATCAAGGCCTGTAATCTAGAATCTTCTTACATTATTATCCTGTCATTCATCGTCCAATTTCAGGTTACAATAACATGTTCTACTTAATGTGTCATTAAGTAAATCCTATCACAATCACCAGGTTTCCATCTAACATATTACATAATTTATAATTAAGTATAACTTATTTCATTCATAAGTCTTCTTACTTCATTCGGTCTTATCCCGCATGAGCGGGCTTCTACTTATTATTAATTTCTTTTATTAGACTTCATAACTCTCTTTTATAAGTCTACCAATAATAAGCCTACTTCATTATTTTTCATTAACCATGACTTGGTTTAGTACAACCTCTTGTTGTTACTTACTTAGTTCTCTTAACTAAAGTTTATCAATAAGTTTCTTTCCATTTATTATAACCAATGTTATAATTTCCACTTGTCCTTAGGACAAGCTTACCTATTATCTTCCATCCTTTCATTCATACTTAATCATAATAGGTTATTATCATTCCCCGTTTATTCCAATTCTTATACTGTCATTCTAGGCTTCCAAGTAGTATTGTTTACTTATTAACTTAGTTTGCTTAACTAAGGTTTATTAATAAGTTTTTTTCCTTTTTATTAATTATAACATATGTTATAATTCCACTTGTCCCTAGGACAAGCCTACCTATTATACAACATTCTCATTAATGTAATTAATTATAATAGGTTATATTCCCCGTTTATCACATTTTCTTTGGTTCTTTATATTAACCAACTTTTACTATTCTGACATTTATCTCTTTACTGTCTTGTGAATTTTTTACACATTCCATTTATGTTCATATATATATATATATATATATATATATATATATATGTTTAGGCATAGACCCTTTACATTAAGTTGAGTACTTGTGGATGCTGGATTTGTCGGGCAGTTCCGAGCAGACTTCTACCATAAGTTGAACTTAACCTCATGTCATAGTGTAGTTACAATTTCCTAATTACTGTAAATTTTCCATACAATTTAGGCATATCCATTATTTCTCATTATTCCAAATTTCAGTGTGATTTTATTTACAATCTTTTGACATAATAATATTCGTAAGCAATTATTCATGTTTATCGTAAATTCCATAATTACAGCTTTTACAGTAAATTCCAATTTAAACAGATGACTAATGGAAACAAGTCTTATACAATAGAAGTGTTCTCTGCAGTTCAAATCTCAATTGCCACAACTATTCGTAATTCCACTGTTACTTGACTTATAATATCCAACTAATAGGTTATTAGAACAGATCTATATACAATCGTGATCCTTTCAACATATTCTAAACAGATTTAATACCCAATTTCCACAATTATCAATTGTTCAGCAGATTAAATATAACGGGGAATACAAACGATAAATATACAATTATTTAAAATGGTATAATTTAGATCCACTCACCTAACAACTTTCCCATCAAAGATTATGATCCAGGTTTGTTGTTCCGTGGCATCCCTAACTGAATATATTATGAAAAATATCCACGGATTCACAAATCTGTTGCTAAAGAAGAGGGAAAAAGGAAGAGAAACCTAAATAAATTAGTTTCAAGAACTTACCTCACGTTGATCAGAATTCTAAACACCTAGTTGTAGATTTACATTCTTTTATCTTCAAATCTTTAATCGGAATTTCCTAAAACTAATATTCTAATTTTCTGAAAAGATTTGAAGGAAGAAGAGAATCGTAGTGCCTAGGCAGCACCTGAGAAAATATGAGATTTAGGCTAAGCCCTGCTAGTCTATTTATAGGTGTATGAGAAAGTCTGAACCGTCAGATTTAATCTATTAAAATCCTAGCGGCACACATCCCAAAATACATGCTACAAAAATGCGCTTGGGTCAACCCCTGGGCAAACCCGTATGTCGATGGGTTGACCCATGCACAATGGGGTCGACCCATCAAGGTTCGGGCATGCTTTTTGGTGCAGACATTTTGTTGTACTTAACGTTTTTAATTAAATGTTCATTATTTGCCCATTATACTTCCTTTAGTTTATTTTATACCCTTTATACAACATCGCTAAGTCTGAACTTCAATTATATACGTATATATATATACACACACACACACACACATCTTTCACTTTATTTAATTTATAGTTATCTTTTGTATACATGCTCCGTTTTGGTTATGCCATATACCAAAATGAATTAGAAAATCACCACGAATGCATTAGTAAATGTTTTGTTGTCAAATTCTAAAAAAAATTAATTTTTTAAATTTTCCTTTCTATTATTAACATAAAAATGTGGCGGGTTACGCCAATGTCCGTCATCTCAAATTCTAAACTCATTTTGTTCTTGAAGTCATTAAAATCTTTAGGATTATTTCTAATAAAGATCAAGTCATCCACATACAAACATACAATTAAAATATCTCCATATTTATTTTTCTTTATGTAAAGAGCATGTTCAAGGGGGAATTTTATAAAATTATTTTCGAAAAAATTATTATCAATTCCTTTATTCCATGCTCTTGGGGCTTGTTTCAAACCGTACAACGCCTTCTTCAATCTTAAAACTTTGTCTTCTTGTCCTTTAACTTTATAACCAAGTGGTTGCTCCAAATAAACTTCCTCCTCTAGTTAACTATTTAGGAAAGCAGATTTCACATCCATTTGATCTATTTTCCATTTGTTTTGAGAAGCTAAGGCCATTAATAATCTTATAGACTCCAAGCAGGCAACATGAGCAAACATCTCATCATAATCTATACCTTCTCCTTGCATGTATCCTTTAGCCACCAACCTTGCTTTATATCTTTCACCTTCTCCTTTAGCATTCTTCTTCACTTTATACAACCATTTTGCACTAATAGCTTTGTATCCTTTAAGTAAAGTAGCCAACTCCCATGTATTGTTTTTTTACAATAACTTTGATTTCTTCATCCATAGCTTCCCTCCATCTTTTTTCTTGTTTTGCTTCTTCGTAACCTATTGGTTCACAATTTCCAAAAAGACAAAATAATGTAGTATCATCAAGAATTGGTGTTACTTCATATAATTCTTGCAACGATTGCATGCGTGGTGGTCTTTCATTTGAACTTTCTTCAAACGAATATTCTTGATGGATTGTTGAGGGAGATGATGATGTTGGACTAATGGGCACTTCTTCCACATCATCACTGCACTCCTCTTTATAAAGCGGAAAGAATCTGTAATCATCTTCTTGTTTGTTCCAATTCCAAGCACTTTATTCATCAAACTCCACATCACGACTAACAACCACCTTTTCATTAATATAATTATACAACTTATATCCTTTTGACCGTGAATCATGGCCAATGAAAAAGTATTTTTCACTTTTTTCATCTAACTTTGAGTGTCTTTGATTCGGCACATGGGCATATGCAATGCTTCCAAATATTTTCAAATGAGATATACAAGGCTTTCTACCACTTCATGTTTATTTAGGCGTTTTGTTTCAGATACTTCGAGTTGGGGAACGATTTGCTAAATGTACTGCGCATTCGATAGCTTCAGCCCAAAATTCTTGTAACGACCCGGATTTTGAGCGACTTTGGTTATCGACGTAAGCTCGACGTCGATAACCAAAACATCGAAAAATCCCGGTAATTAATGAAAGAAATTAGAAGGTGAGAATAGATAAGATAGAAACTTAGAATAGAAGAAGAAGAAGAACACAACATCAGAGTAACACGAACCTCACAGCGGAACGAATAACATATAATAGATAACATAACTTTGAAATATAACAGTTATGTATACAATAGCACTTATCAGAGTACAACACTTACAACACAGCGGAAATAAACTATAGCTATATGGTTCTGAAGCCTCCTGCTCTAGCTCTTCAATGTATCTGCAAATCCCGACTACTTGACTGCCCGTACAAATTTAGGCACCCAAGAGTTTAGGGAAAACAACAAAGTAAACTCCGGGTCAGTCATGGGACTGGTGTGAGTAAAATAGTTTAACACAGGTATATGAACAAGTAAACGATATCTCATAAGACCACGCTGCAGAACGGAACGGGTTTTTCCCTTATGAGAATCCAAAATATCTTTATATCAAAAACCTTTTGATATTATAATAATGTCTATGTACAAATAGATATCAACTAGCAGAAACGCTTTCATCTCACATTCTACATATATAGTATACAATCAAAATAGCAAGCACATATTGGATAATGGATTTCCAACTATGACAAGGTATGGAACCACCTTCCGATCAGTGTACTCTAGGAACGATACACTGGAGTTCAACAAGAACATCTTGCAACTCAGCCACACATGACCGACCACTCATTTCGCTTGAGTGTATCGAATGTACATCACCAACGGTTGGGATCAGCAACCGTTCCCGTATATATATGGGACAGCATTGATAGATTTAAGAAACAAATGAATATTCTCTAGATAGGTGATTATACACCCTACTTCGGTGCGACCGACTTAGCCATGTTGCCTGCCCGATTTCTGTCATTTACCGGTTGATGAGGCTAGAAGCTACGCTTTATCATCACATCAGATTCACTTCGAATGCCACATTGTCAGATCCATCAGAATCACTAATTGACGTCCACAACCATACATTACGTGTCAGCTAAAAGAAGTTTCCTTCTCCGCTTCCACTCTTGGTATAGTTGAAGAAATCAATGTAAGTGACCGTCTGGAAATACTATGTCAGACATCCATCTTCATTCACTTAGAAATGTCACATCGTCATACCCGCCAAATCACAAATTGACTTATCCAAAAATAACACGGGCATACAGCTAAGAGAAACGAATTCCTCCGCCACCAAACGTGAATACGTTTGAACAGATCAACTTACGCGATCCATTGGATATACTCTATCAGACCTTCGTCTATACAAGTTGTCCTGGGACTGGACAAACCGAAGGCACTATTCAGTATATCCATCTTAGTCACTGTTATCTAAGACTTATACAACAGCCCTTGCATTTTACTCCGTCTTCAATTATCTTTAGCATATATGATTCGCGACGCTTATGCCAATACAGAGTGGTTCTATGGATAATAATCCAACCGGTCTCTCCATATTAACAACGTTAAAATGGTCAAAACTTCGATAGTCGGTAAGTTAACTATCAAAGAAAAACAAGTGTGCAAACAACGATATTATTTCCAAATGGAAATTATATCGAACAAACATCATTTAACATTAATCTCTTTAGTTCATTCATTTACTTATCTCCTGTTTCCCTATATTCTAAATTCTTATTTTATTTTATCAGAAAACATTTCTGATTCTCGTTTGGAAAACATTTCCAAAAGTTCTTTACGATCAAACCTTACCGTTTCTTAGTCAAGAAGGAAGTCACTCAAGTTGGGGTATAATTACCTCTCAGACCTTAACTGAACAACGTTATAACTTCGAAATGGTCAAAGTTTATCTTTTAATCTTTAACAACTTCTTTACGCCTTTCTCGGATTCAATTTTACTAATCCACTTCTATATTTAAAACACTGGTTATAACGATAACGTTATAATCCCTACTTTCGAATTATCTAACTTTAATTATAACTTCTATTCTTATTAGTGAATAATTAACCTAACACTTATTTATTTATAAATAAATAAATCTCTATTTAAACACTGGAAAGTATAAGTACTTTCCCGAATTCGATATAATCGAATTTGCCGATTAACTCTCTTCGAGAAATCTCTATTTGATTAACTCTTCTTCGAATAACCTATATTTGATTAACTCCTTCTCGAATAAACGATATTCGATAATCTCTCTTCGAATAACTAATATTCGATAACTCTTCCTTTTCAAATATCTCATATTTGAAAATCTCACTTCGATGAAACTAACATCGATAACTCCTTTCGATGAAACTGACATCGATAACTCCTTTCGATGAAACTAACATCGATTACTCCTTTCGATGAAACTAACATCGATTACTCCTTTCGATGAAACTAACATCGATAACTCCTTTCGATGAAACTAACATCGATAACTCCTTTCGATGAAACTAACATCGATTTATTTAACTCGACGAACTTAACTCGACTAACTTAACTTGACTCGACTAACTCGACTTACTTGGTTCGACCAATTCGATTCGATTAACTAGGCTCGACTAACTTGGTCGAACCACCCGATCAACTCAACTTATTTAACTTAACTTATTTCTCAACTCGATTAACTCCTATCGAATAACAAATATTCGATTAAACTCCATTCGCTTGACTCTAGATCGCAGCGATCACAATGGTTACGCCTGACTCCCTCAGGAAACATCCGACCGCCGTAGGCTATTTACAGCCCTGCGAATTACGCTAGCAGTCGTACAAGATGGCAACTTACCCTGAATACTATGTTTGACTAACTCTGTCTCAAATAACTATATTTGATTAACTCTAGTTCGTTTTAACTCTAACTGGTTAACTCTATTTGACTAACTCGACTTGACTAACCCCTTTCGAATAACATATTCGATTAACTAACTTCTGAATATCATATTCGATTAACTAACTTCGAATACCATATTCGATTAACTCCTTTCGAATGTCTATATTCGATTAACTAACTTCGAATACCATATTCGATTAACTAACTTCGAATGTCTATATTCGATTAACTAACTTCGAATACCATATTCGATTAACTCCTTTCGAATGTCTATATTCGATTAACTAACTTCGAATACCATATTCGATTAACTAACTTCGAATGTCTATATTCGATTAACTAACTTCGAATACCATATTCGATTAACTCCTTTCGAATGTCTATATTCGATTAACTAACTTCGAATACCATATTCGATTAACTAACTTCGAATGTCTATATTCGATTAACTAACTTCGAATACCATATTCGATTAACTAACTTCGAATACCATATTCGATTTCTCCTATCGAATGTCTATATTCGATTTACTTTATTCACTTTATAAAGATTTCCTTTTTATAATGTTCCCTTTCCAATTCTATTTGTAAATGGTTTACAATATTTCCTTTTCAAATTTATTCTTGAAATATTCTAACTCCTTAAATTCCCGGGAAAATTCGCCATAACCTCCTTTGTATCGGGAGCAACGGGAAAATCCCCAAACTCGCCACACAGGCCTTTCCATTCAAAAGAAATGTTTTGAATCTATTTCCCTTTCAAATATCTCCTATTTATAAATATTCCATTTTATAAACATTTCTTATTTATAAATATTCCATTTTATAAATATCTCTTATTTATAAATATCCCATTTTATAAATATGCTATTTTCAATATCGCTTTGAAAATTCCCTTATCTACATTCCAGTATGTTCTTATGGTATTTAACACACCATATAACAACGATAACTATCGTCCAAAGCACACATAATCAACGTCAGATTATATATCACATTATATATCACAATATATAAATCACAGTAAAATAACTGTTGAGGAATCCAGTTGGATTCCTCCAACCTGTTTCCCTGCATCACAGATGTTAGACAATATAGATAACATCACTTTCAGTTCCATATGATATATTCTGTTAAACAGAATCAATATAGAAATTCAACTAACTGACTAGCAGTTCAATCAAACAGTCAACATACAGTCAATCAACCAATATCTAACAGTTCTAAAAATACAACATGAAAATATAAACTGTTCAGAGTTGGTGAGTTTTACTCACATTTGGACGATCATCGTCAATGACGATAACCATCGCTTGATTCAGACAATTTATTTTGCTATAAATTGTAACGGACTCCAATCGACTCGCGGTCTGTTCCATTGCGTAGTGTCCGTCCATACGAGCCCAACGCAACTTACGGTTCGCGAATCCGACCTCGTATGAAATAGATATCGCGTTACGAAGTTTATACACGTATATAATTAAAAATAAGACTTAGTTAAATTCAAATGGGCTTAACTTTCATAACCCGGCCCACTAACCTTCTATTTACCAGACCCGAACCCATACTCCTTTCTTCCTCATTCACGAATTCGACTCCAGACCCAAACATTTCCCCTTTGACCCTCACGTTGACCGACCTGCTCTCCTCCTCTGATCACCAGATTCCGGCGTCGCCCCCATCATTCTACGCGCCACTCAACCCCGTACCTGGCGGTCACCACAAAACCCAACTCGTCGCCCCTTATCTGAAATGGCCTGTAGCCCTAATCCCACATGGCCGACGACGCATTCCACAGCTGACCACCGTTGATGGCCTAACCACCACCATTCGACTTCTCTTCGTACCCCGAACCCAACGACCTCCTTCTCACAACCTCCGGCATCACAAATGGAAGTCCGACCACTCTCAAGACTTCACGGCGAAAAACTGGAGCATCCCAAACTTATGTCGCACTATCCAAAACCAACCTCAACTCGAAGCTCTTCACTCCAGGATGCTCGATCTATCCATGTTTTGATTTATAGAATTTATGTTGATTTTCTAGAGATTTTTGAAGTATGAAATTGTTTGCTGTGAAAGCAAACACTGGTGGCTACAAGGTTTGACTTCGGAATTAGGTTATAAGGGATGAAGGGTAGCTATTTATAGTCAACGGGTTGGAGATATTTTGATGGGATATTTTTGTTTTATTTCCTTTTATTATTTTATATTCTTTTCAGTCTTCTAAAAATCCCTACGAACACATACGATACCTAAAAATCATGAAACTTAACATCTAGCAATAATTTGATATTGCGGATCCAACAAAATTGGTTTCGTCGAATTCCGACTTCGTATGCAAAAGTGGCTATTTTTAACGCTCTAAATAGCCTATTTAAATATATAAACATATTTAAATATAATTAAATTAAATATTTAAAATTAAATATTATCGTATATCTTCACATATGATATCGTACAGCTCCAGAATATCATATCAGAATTTACAGTTTGATATTTCAGATTTTAGATTTATCGATATTCAGTTTATACTGAAAATCCATTTATAACGTATATAAAGCGTCGCAAATTATAAAGGAATTCCACAGCGACTTTTCTGAAATTTGATTTGGACGTACATAAAAATCTACATGATGAAATCCCGATTTTTCTCTTCCACTAGAAAGATATAATCCACCAGCTCCACACGTTTCTTGTTTCACAGAAATCCGGCTTAAAACGAATCCTGTACATTCAGTTGAAGTTCGAATCGCCAAATAGCGAACTGCCGCGCCATTTCAAGCTCTATTTTAATTATATTATAATTATACGTTCAAACTGTCGTCGATTGAATATATTCGTTATTATATTTCGAATCGAAACTCCACCAAATCTCGTATGCTATTCAATTCACACGATATTATGAATTTCACTATTTCCGACTATTTCGACATTACAATATATTATTATATTATAATTATTTATTAAATATTCAATATTATTTAATTAAACGATCATTAACTTCTCTAAATCACCAATTATATAATTAAATAAATTAATTATATATCTCTAAAAATGCGGGTCATTACATTCTTCCCCACTTAAAATAATTTCGTCCTCGAAATTGCTAAGTTAGAGGACGACCCTACCTATTGGAATTACTAAGATTTGTGTAACCCTTATTTCTGATTTCAACAGAACCAATCAATATCGACTAAAATATTAATTCTTCCAACTAACTAAAATTTTCAAAAATTCTGAAAATTTTCTAACCCTTTACATTCTCGGAAAATTTCGCCAGCACCTCCTTTGTACTGGTTAATAGCTCAAACTCCAACTCGCCTCTCTGGGCCTTCTTCAACCCAAAAGAAAATCAAAACGCCAAACGGCTTGCCAATTCGGCTCATAAATTCCAAATTCATATAAAATATAAACTTGTACCTTTTGTTGGGCATATCATTATATCCCTACCACTTTTATATGCTATCAACTCAGCATATACCAGTTTTATCTCAATCAAATTCCAATCAGTTCATATCCTCAAATCCAAACCGAATTTTGTTCGAACCCCAATATCAAATTTCAAATTCTTAACTCATCAACCCAATTTCATAACAGATTATTCTCTAATCCAATTCAATTCTATTTAACTCTGTTCAAGTTAAATTTCAATTTATTTTTACCATCTCATTTTATTTAACTTCATTAGTTAAATTTTAATTTCTAGAACTTAAATTCCTGGGTAAATTTCAAATCAATTTGAAATCATACTGCCAATTCGAAACCTTTGAATTTCTAAACACTTGTTTTCTCAAAACAATTCAAATCAAAATCTCTGGCAGTAATCCACCACTTAGAACTCGAAAATCACACCGATGATACTGCGCAGTCATCATCGGAATTATTTTCCAGCGACCCAAGTGATTTCAATACTATATCATTTCAAAACCATTACCGAATACTTCCATTTTGAAAACATTTCAAAATCTCCCAGGAACTTAAAATTTCCCTATTTTAATTCAAAATCAGATTTAAATTCATATTTAATTCATCTTATTTCATATACTTTACTTATATGAATCTGATTAGTTATATATATAACCATTTCACATTTTATAATCTTACTCGATTATAATTACAACCAAACACATTATAATATTTCCAGTACATATACTTCGGGTAATATTATTTCATTTACCCTCAAAACATATCATGTCGGTTCATCGTATTCAAGTGTTTATTTACTCCTACCGATACAGTTGATCAAACTGATCGACCAGAACCCATAAACAACTCAGCCAATGAATCTCCACAATATAAAATCATTTTTATATCAAATACAAATACGCACTCGTATATATACACTCAAACTCAATCTAGGGTGTTACTAACCCTATCTCTACCGAGTCACGCCACAGAGCCAAGTAATTCTAAACTTAAGCTCTGATACCAACTGTAACGACCCGGATTTTGAGCGACTTTGGTTATCGACGTAAGTTCGACGTCGATAACCAAAACATCGAAAAATCCCGGTAATTAATGAAAGAAATTAGAAGGTGAGAATAGATAAGATAGAAACTTAGAATAGAAGAAGAAGAAGAACACAACATCAGAGTAACACGAACCTCACAGCGGAACGAATAACATATAATAGATAACATAACTTCGCAATATAATAGTTATGTATACAATAGCATTTATCAGAGTACAGCACTTATAACACAGCGGAAATAAACTATAGCTATATGGTTCTGAAGCCTCCTGCTCCAGCTCTTCAATGTATCTGCAAATCCCGACTAATTGACTGCCCGTACAAATTTAGGCACCCAAGAGTTTAGGGAAAACAACAAAGTAAACTCCGGGTCAGTCATGGGACTGGTGTGAGTAAAATAGTTTAACACAGGTATATGAAAAAGTAAACGATATCTCATAAGACCACGCCGCAGAACGGAACGGGTTTTTCCCTTATGAGAATCCAAAATATCTTTATATCAAAAACCTTTTGATATTATAATAATGTCTATGTACAAATAGATATCAACTAGCAGAAACGCTTTCATCTCACGTTCTACATATATAGTATACAATCAAAATCGCAAGCACGTATTGGATAATGGATTTCCAACTATGACAAGGTATGGAACCACCTTCTGATCAGTGTACTCTAGGAACGATACACTGGAGTTCAACAAGAACATCTTGTAACTCAGCCACACATGACCGACCACTCATTTCGCTTGAGTGTATCGAATGTACATCACCAACGGTTGGGATCAGCAACCGTTCCCGTATATATATGGGACAGCATTGATAGATTTAAGAAACAAATGAATATTCTCTAGATAGGTGGTTATACACCCTACTTCGGTGCGACCGACTTAGCCATGTTGCCTGCCCGATTTCTGTCATTTACCGGTTGATGAGGCTAGAAGCTAAGCTTTATCATCACATCAGATTCACTTCGAATGCCACATTGTCAGATCCATCAGAATCACTAATTGACGTCCACAACCATACATTACGTGTCAGCTAAAAGAAGTTTCCTTCTCCGCTTCCACTCTTGGTATAGTTAAAGAAATCAATGTACGTGACCGTCTGGAAATACTATGTCAGACATCCATCTTCATTCACTTAGAAATGTCACATCGTCATACCCGCCAAATCACAAATTGACTTATCCAAAAATAACACGGGCATACAGCTAAGAGAAACAAATTCCTCCGCCACCAAACGTGAATACGTTTGAACAGATCAACTTACGCGATCCATTGGATATACTCTATCAGACCTCGTCTATACAAGTTGTCCTGGGACTGGACAAACCGAAGGCACTATTCAGTATATCCATCTTAGTCACTGTTATCTAAGACTTATACAACAGCCCTAGCATTTTACTCCGTCTTCAATTATCTTTGGCATATATGATTCGCGACGCTTATGCCAATACAGAGTGGTTCTATGGATAATAATCCAACCGGTCTCTCCATATTAACAACGTTAAAATGGTCAAAACTTCGATAGTCGGTGAGTTAACTATCAAAGAAAAACAAGTGTGCAAACAACGATATTATTTCCAAATGGAAATTATATCGAACAAACATCATTTAACATTAATCTCTTTAGTTCATTCATTTACTTATCTCCTGTTTCCCTATATTCTAAATTCTTATTTTCTTTTATCAGAAAACATTTCTGATTCTCGTTTGGAAAACATTTCCAAAAGTTCTTTACGATCAAACCTTACCATTTCTTAGTCAAGAAGGAAGTCACTCAAGTTGGGGTATAATTACCTCTCAGACCTTAACTGAACAACGTTATAACTTCGAAATGGTCAAAGTTTATCTTTTAATCTTTAACAACTTCTTTACGCCTTTCTCGGATTCAATTTTACTAATCCACTTCTATATTTAAAACACTGGTTATAACGATAACGTTATAATCCCTACTTTCGAATTATCTAACTTTAATTATAACTTCTATTCTTATTAGTGAATAATTAACCTAACACTTATTTATTTATAAATAAATCTCTATTTAAACACTGGAAAGTATAAGTACTTTCCCGAATTCGATATAATCGAATTTGCCGATTAACTCTCTTCGAGAAATCTCTATTTGATTAACTCTTCTTCGAATAACCTATATTCGATTAACTCCTTCTCGAATAAACGATATTCGATAATCTCTCTTCGAATAACTAATATTCGATAACTCTTCCTTTTCAAATATCTCATATTTGAAAATCTCACTTCGATGAAACTAACATCGATAACTCCTTTCGATGAAACTGACATCGATAACTCCTTTCGATGAAACTAACATCGATTACTCCTTTCGATGAAACTAACATCGATTACTCCTTTCGATGAAACTAACATCGATAACTCCTTTCGATGAAACTAACATCGATAACTCCTTTCGATGAAACTAACATCGATTTATTTAACTCGACTAACTTAACTTGACTCGACTAACTCGACTTACTTGGTTCGACCAATTCGATTCGATTAACTAGGCTCGACTAACTTGGTCGAACCACCCGATCAACTCAACTTATTTAACTTAACTTATTTCTCAACTCGATCAACTCGATTAACTCCTATCAAATAACAAATATTCGATTAAACTCCATTCGCTTGACTCTAGATCGCAGCAATCACAATGGTTACGCCTGACTCCCTCAGGAAACATCCGACCGCCGTAGGCTATTTACAGCCCTGCGAATTACGCTAGTAGTCGTACAAGATGGCAACTTACCCTGAATACTATGTTTGACTAACTCTGTCTCAAATAACTATATTTGATTAACTCTAGTTCGTTTTAACTCTAACTGGTTAACTCTATTTGACTAACTCGACTTGACTAACCCCTTTCGAATAACATATTCGATTAACTAACTTCTGAATATCATATTCGATTAACTAACTTCGAATACCATATTCGATTAACTCCTTTCGAATGTCTATATTCGATTAACTAACTTCGAATACCATATTCGATTAACTAACTTCGAATGTCTATATTCGATTAACTAACTTCGAATACCATATTCGATTAACTCCTTTCGAATGTCTATATTCGATTAACTAACTTCGAATACCATATTCGATTAACTAACTTCGAATGTCTATATTCGATTAACTAACTTCGAATACCATATTCGATTAACTCCTTCGAATGTCTATATTCGATTAACTAACTTCGAATACCATATTCAATTAACTCCTTTCGAATGTCTATATTCGATTAACTAACTTCGAATACCATATTCGATTAACTAACTTCGAATGTCTATATTCGATTAACTAACTTCGAATACCATATTCGATTAACTAACTTCGAATACCATATTCGATTTCTCCTTTAGAATGTCTATATTCGATTTACTTTATTCACTTTATAAAGATTTCTTTTTTATAATGTTCCCTTTCCAATTCTATTTGTAAATGGTTTACAATATTTCCTTTTCAAATTTATTCTTGAAATATTCTAACTCCTTAAATTCCCGGGAAAATTCGCCATAACCTCCTTTGTATCGGGAGCATCGGGAAAATCCCCAAACTCGCCACACAAGCCTTTCCATTCAAAAGAAATGTTTTGAATCTATTTCCCTTTCAAATATCTCCTATTTATAAATATTCCATTTTATAAACATTTCTTATTTATAAATATTCCATTTTATAAATATCTCTTATTTATAAATATCCCATTTTATAAATATGCTATTTTCAATATCGCTTTGAAAATTCCCTTATCTACATTCCGGTATGTTCTTATGGTATTTAACACACCATATAACAACGATAACTATCGTCCAAAGCACACATAATCAACGTCAGATTATATATCACAATATATAAATCACAGTAAAATAACTGTTGAGGAATCCAGTTGGATTCCTCCAACCTGTTTCCCTGCATCACAGATGTTAGACAATATAGATAACATCACTTTCAGTTCTATATGATATATTCTGTTAAACAAAATCAATATAAAAATTCAACTAACTGACTAGCAGTTCAATCAAACAGTCAACATACAGTCAATCAACCAATATCTAACAGTTCTAAAAATACAACATGAAAATATAAACTGTTCAGAGTTGGTGAGTTTTACTCACATTTGGACGATCATCGTCAATGACGATAACCATCGCTTGATTCAGACAATTTATTTTGCTATAAATTGTAACGGACTCCAATCGACTCGCGGTCTGTTCCATTGCGTAGTGTCCGTCCATACGATCCCAACGCAACTTACGGTTCGCGAATCCGACCTCGTATGAAATAGATATCGCGTTACGAAGTTTATACACGTATATAATTAAAAATAAGACTTAGTTAAATTCAAATGGGCTTAACTTTCATAACCCGGCCCACTAACCTTCTATTTACCAGACCCGAACCCATACTCCTTTCTTCCTCATTCACGAATTCGACTCCAGACCCAAACATTTCCCCTTTGACCCTCACGTTGACCGACCTGCTCTCCTCCTCTGATCACCAGATTCCGGCGCCGCCCCCATCATTCTACGCGCCACTCAACCCCGCACCTGGCGGTCACCACAAAACCCAACTCGTCGCCCCTTATCTGAAACGGCCTGTAGCCCCAATCCCACATGGCCGACGACGCATTCCACAACTGACCACCGTTGACAGCCTAACCACCACCATTCGACTTCTCTTCGTACCCCGAACCCAACGACCTCCTCCTCACAACCTCCGGCATCACAAATGGAAGTCCGACCACTCTAAAGATTTCACGGCGAAAAACTGGAGCATCCCAAACTTATGTCGCACTATCCAAAACCAACCTCAACTCGAAGCTCTTCACTCCAGGATGCTCGATCTATCCATGTTTTGATTTATAGAATTTATGTTGATTTTCTAGAGATTTTTGAAGTATGAAATTGTTTGCTGTGAAAGCAAACACTGGTGGCTACAAGGTTTGAATTCGGAATTAGGTTATAAGGGATGAAGGGTAGCTATTTATAGACAACGGGTTGGAGATATTTTGATGGGATATTTTTGTTTTATTTCCTTTTATTATTTTATATTCTTTTCAGTCTTCTAAAAATCCCTACGAACACATACGATACATAAAAATCATGAAACTTAACATCTAGCAATAATTTGATATTGCGGATCCAACAAAACTGGTTTCGTCGAATTCCGACTTCGTATGCAAAAGTGGCTATTTTTAACGCTCTAAATAGCCTATTTAAATATATAAACATATTTAAATATAATTAAATTAAATATTTAGAATTAAATATTATCGTATATCTTCACATATGATATCGTACAGCTCCAGAATATCATATCAGAATTTACAGTTTGATATTTCAGATTTTAGATTTATCGATATTCAGTTTATACTGAAAATCCATTTATAACGTATATAAAGCGTCGCAAATTATAAAGGAATTCCACAGCGACTTTTCTGAAATTTGATTTGGACGTACATCAAAATCTACATGACGAAATCCCGATTTTTCTCTTCCACTAGAAAGATATACTCTACCAGCTCCACACGTTTCTTGTTTCACAGAAATCCGGCTTAAAACGAATCCTGTACATTCAGTTGAAGTTCGAATCGCCAAATAGCGAACTGCCGCGCCATTTCAAGCTCTATTTTAATTATATTATAATTATACGTTCAAACTGTCGTCGATTGAATATATTCGTTATTATATTTTGAATCGAAACTCCACCAAATCTCGTATGCTATTCAATTCACACGATATTATGAATTTCACTATTTCCGACTATTTCGACATTATAATATATTATTATATTATAATTATTTATTAAATATTCAATATTATTTAATTAAACGATCATTAACTTCTCTAAATCACCAATTATATAATTAAATAAATTAATTATATATCTCTAAAAATGCGGGTCATTACAATTCTTTTGGAACATTTTTTCTCTTTAGCATGCTTCGTGCCATGTTGAGAAGAGATCTATTTTTTTCTTTCTAAAACTCCAGTTTTCTATGGAGTGTATGAGACTGTCAATGGATGATGAATTCCATTTTCTTCACAACTGCTCTCAAATTGTTTTGATGTAAATTTTCCACCTCGATCAGATCTCATGGCTTTGATCTTATAACCACTTTCATTTTCCACTAAAGCCTTAAATTTCTTAAAAGCATCAAATACATCTGATTTTTGTTTGAGATAATAGGCACATGTTTTTCTACTAAAATCATCAATAAAAAGTGCAAAATGTTTACTTTTTGCAAGTGAGAATTGTTTTATAGGGACATGAATATCCATGTGAATTAATTGTTCTTTCGCTCTTGTAGTAGATTGTTTTGGAAAAGATTCTCTTGATTGTTTTCCAAATAAGCGACAATTTGTTTTCATGATTTATTGATGGTAAACCTTTCACTATGTTTTTATCTATTAACAAGGATAAATTCCCAAAATTAAGGTGTCCAAACTTTAAGTGCCAAAGCCATGATAAATCTTTATAACATGATTTTAGGCATTTTTCAGCAT
The DNA here is from genome assembly GCA_030737875.1 of Allium sativum. Classification (NCBI taxonomy): domain Eukaryota; kingdom Viridiplantae; phylum Streptophyta; class Magnoliopsida; order Asparagales; family Amaryllidaceae; genus Allium; species Allium sativum. The sequence goes on along the minus strand of CM060918.1, from coordinate 776,501,267 downwards.
TATTGGAGATATTTAATGGAAACATTCTATTTTGTTACACCTGCACTTTAGTAATTAAATCACCTTTACCATCTCCTATGAAAACATTTCTATTTTTCATGCATATATCATATCCTTTCTCCAAAAGTTGCCATAAACTCAAAATATTTGGCTTCATTTTAGGCACATAATAAACATTAGGAATTAAATCATTCTTTCCATTCTTTAAATTAATTTGTATATTTCATTTTCCTTCAATTGGACTTTTAAATTTATCTCCAAAAAGAATGTTTCCATTTACTGATTCATCTAGTTATGTGAACATGCTCCTCCTTCCGTACATATGATTGCTTGCCCCCGAGTCCAAATACCATGTACGATTGTTGCCGCTTTCATCTCCTTTACGTGACAACAAAAGTGTCGAATCATCTTCATCTTCTTTAGCACAATTTGTTCTCTCTTTAACTTTGTAAAAAGTGAAACTACAATCTGAAGCAAAATGCCCAAATTTATCACAATTATAACATTTTATTTATTATTTGTCATACCTTGGCCTTCCATTTTGTTTCATGTTTCCTCCTCTTCCTCGACCTCTTGTAGCATATGCATTTTGGCTTTTCTCATCTTTATTGGAAAATTTGTAACCACCTCTTCCATAGCTTTGTCATCGACCTCTTCCTCTTTGGCTATGACTTCTTCCGTCTTTAAATGTTTCATATTCTCCCAAGGTGACCTCTGTTTGAAGAGCTTGCTCCAAATGCTCTTCTATGATTTTTTTTTTCTTTAATTTCTCTTCATGGGCTTGAAGTGAACCCAAAAGTTGATCACCAATCATGGATTATAGATCTTTGGATTCTTCAATTACTACAACTATGTTATCGAATTTTGAGTCTAAAAATCGCAGAATTTTCTCGACAATTCTAGAATCTTCCATTTTTTCTCCATATCTTTTCATTTGATTTAAAATAGATAGAACTTGAGAAAAAATTTCATCAATTGATTATGATGATTTCATATGTAAAGCTTCAAATTCATCTCACATAGTTTGTAGTCTAATTTTCTTCACCTCATCGATTCCTTTAAAGGCATTCTCCAAAATCCCAATGCTTCCTTACTATTTTTTGCATTAGTTATCTTCTCGAGCATAGCATAATCCAAACTTTGATAAATGAACATAAGAGCCTTTTGATCCTTCTTCTTCAAAAAAATTTAATTATCCCTTTTATTTGGGATAGGACGGAAATATCGATAGGTTCTTCATACCCATTTTCTACGATATCCCATGCATCTTGTAATCCAATCAGCACCTTTATGTGGATGCTTCATACGTCATAATTATCTTTCTACAACGAGGGAACCTGAAAAGGTGACATTCCATTTGTCATCTTACTTGATTATCCAACGTGGTTGTGATACCATTGTTAGAAATTTAATAAGAAGAAAGAATTTGTGAGATAATATTGTATGAGGAGGAAATAAACTTGTTTTATTATTTTTCTTCAAACTAAATTGCGTGCCTACATAGAGTAGATACAACAGCCTTTTATAATGCAATACATTCTTTGGAATGTTCTAGGCAATGCATTATCTAGAATTCTCTAAAATTACATACATAGGAATTCTAGGTTTTTCTTTATTATAGGTAGAGTTGGTAATGAGGATTTTATTAACGATTTATCTATTCTCAAAATTGCAGATGATACATTATTATTTTCCTCACATTTGTCTAAGCATATTATTGCTCTTAAGTTTATTCTTTATTGTTTTGAGATGTTATCTGGACTCAGAATCAATTTCAACAAGAGTGCTATTATGGTTCTTAATGATTTTGACAATGTTGAGTCTTTGGTTGCTAGCACCTTGAACTGTTCTGTCATGAAATTCCCTTTTGATTATCTGGGTTTTAAGATTAGGCCTTCGAAGCTTAAGAGAGATGATTGGTTAGTTATTATAGATAAGATCAGTAATAGATTATCGAGTTGGAATAACAGATTTCTGTCTGGAGCTGGTAGATTAGTTCTAGCTAATTCAGTGTTATCCGCTATTCCTATTTATTGGATGGTCGTTCATCGTTTTCCTCAATGGGTTATTGAGAAAATTGACAGAATCAGGCGGAATTTTCTTTGGAGTGGTGTTCCTATTTGTAGAGGTTATAAATGCTTAGTCAACTGGGAGTTGTGTTGTAAGCCCAAGAAAGATGGGGGTCTGGGGATCATTAATCTTTATAATTTTAATTCTTCCTTCTTAGCCAAATGGTTATGGAGATTTAGGTGCCCTGATGTGTCGGCTACTTGGAAGATTATTGTTTCCAAATTTTATTATTCTGGGGGTGAGTTTATTGTTGGGCCTTCTTCAAGTTGGATTAATAGATTATCTTATTTTTGGAAGTCTGTTTTGTATTGTTTTGATTTATTAAAGTTAGGTTGTAAGGTGACTGTTCATTCCGGTAATCTTACTTTCTTTTGGCATGATGCTTGGATTTCTCGTGCGCCGCTTAAAATTGAATTCAGTGAGCTTTTTAATATTTGTGGCTTTAAGAATGCCTTAATCGTAGATGTTTATAGAAGGGATTTAGATCTCCCGTGGGAGTTTTCCTTTGATAATATTTTAGAAGGGGGTTCGTTAAGGCAATTAGCTTTGCTAAAAGCTAAGTTTGCCTTGTATCATTTGGATGAGAATGGTGATTCTTTTAGTTGGGGACTGGTTAAGAGTTTAGTTTACTCTGTTAATTCTATGTATAATTTTATCAAATTTTCTAGTGTTTCTTTGCTCCCTTTTAAGTTTATTTGGAATTCTAATTCTCTTCCTAAAGCTAAGTTTCTTATGTGGTTAATTATTCATAAGAAGCTTAATATGGTTGCGCTTTTAAAGAAGAAGAATATTATTTTTGATGTTAAGTATTGTTTTTGTAGTCTTTTGGATGAAGATGTTGATTATTTATTTTTCTCTTGCAAATTTACAAATTATGTTTTAATTATGGTTTTAAGTATTTTCGTTTTTGGTTGTTTTAATTCTTTTAATAGCAGTGCTGAGTATTGGGATCGTTGTAGATTTGTTTATAATTCTAGACAGAGGTATGTGTTAGATTCTTTAGTAACTATCATCAGTTGGTTCAAATGGATGGAGAGGAATCAGAGATTTTTTCATTCTATTTCAGTGACTGGTGATAATTTAATCATTAAGACAGTTAATTACTGTCTGGATTAGATGACCAATTCTCGCTTTAATTTTTTTTCTGATTCGCGTTTTGGTTGTTTTTTGCTTAAGGTTAGGTTTAATTTGAGTTCATTTATTAGAATCAATAGTTATTTTAGAGGTAACAGATCTCGCATTTGTTGTTAATTTCTGTTATTTGGTGTTGCTTGTTTGTCTCTTTTTCTTTTTTATTTCTTCTTCACATATATGTATGGATATATATATATTCTTTGATATATATATATACACATACACTCATATATATATATATATGTGATGGGTACTTATGGTTTGTCTAGTTTCTTCCAGGTTTCAGGTTGTTGATTTTTGTTGAGGAGCTTCGTGGATTGCTGTCTGGATTGGTGATTGTCATTAGCTTTGGAGTTTTTTTGTGCTTGGTTTCGGAGAGTTTTTGCAATTGTATTTTTGTTTTTTTGTTGTTTTTGCTTGGACAGACTAGTGTTTTGTATTGGAGTAGATATACTTCACTATCAGGTGGTGGCTTTGCCGGAATTCAATATTGGAGTATGATGGGCGGTGGTTTTTCCGGAGCTCATCTATCTACTATCCTTTACATTCTTAGAGTCTTGTTTTGTTTTGCTTTGACTCCTTTTTGTTTAGAAGTCGGATATTGTAGTTTTCTGTTTTATATTATATATGTGTGCTCTCTTCTTTTTAGAAGATCGCACATTTTTTTTTCAAAAAAAACATAGAATTTGTTTCAGTGCATTCCAGTGATGAATAGTTAGAGAACACATGAACTGACTCATAACACTCACCGAAAAAGCAACGTTAGGCTTAGTCACAGTTAAATAATTCAGCTTACAAACTAACCTTCTTCAGGATCATGAAACAGTTCACCCTCACATGTTAAACAATTATTAGTATTCATAAGGGTGGTGCACGGTTTAGCACTGAACTTTACTTTTTGTGAAATGTAAATCTGCCCGTTATCTCTTATAACTTCAACCCTAAAAATACTTCAACTCACATAAATATTTTCTGTGAAACAGAGTTTAAATGAAAGTTTTAAGGTCTAAAATTCCCTTTTTATCATTTCTAGTGGTCAAAATATCATTAACATACACTATAAGGAGAACGATTCCTTTTTGTGAATTTCTATAAAACACTGAATGATTAAAACTGCTTTTAACTATACCGAACTTTTCAGCCATTTGACTAAACTTACCAAACCATTCTCTTGGACTTTGCTTCAACCCATACAAGCTTTTCTTCAATCTACATACTTTTCCTTGTTCCACCTGAGCAACAATACTAGGTGGTTCCTCTATATAAACCTCTTTAACTAAGTCACCATAAAGAAAATCATTCTTTATATCAAGTTGATGTAATCTCTAGTTGTACCTTGTTGCCAAAGAAATGAACAATCTAATTGATGTCATTTTAGCCACTATTGAAAAAGTTTCAAAGTAATTTGTTCCATAAGTTTGTGCATACTCTTTAGCTACAGTACACCATAACAACAAATTTGACACTTGCTATCTGCCAAATTTGATACAGGTTATAGCCGTACAAATTTTGATTTGGTTCTTAGCCATACCCAAATATTTAGATAAGGCTATGAACCTAATTTAAATTTGATACAGGTATGGACCATTTCAAAATCTTGCCTCTTTTACTGTAAAACTTTTCCCCAAAAACACACACCTTTCCCTCCTTAATTTTAATTTCCTCAAGCTCTCTCCCTCCTTTCTTTTATTTCCCTCGATGAATATTATATCCCATGCCATATTTCCATTTCTGAAATTGCTCCAAAAATAGTATATAAATCTGAAAGTTGTCTGCTCAAATCGGCTTCTTCGTCATCATCTGCAAATTGTGCGTTTCAATATCTAGTAAAATTTTGATTTGATTCGATTTTTTGTAATCATTATTGTTTACGCTGTTGTTTCAACATGCTCTAGGCTTTGAGGTATTTATCGGTTTTTACCCAAGGGAGATTACGAAGCAAGGTTGAATGTTGAACAAAGCAAGGTTTTCGCAGTTGGTCATATTTCACCATGGTTAATGTATACGTTATTTGATTTATTTCCTTGTATTAGTCATATTGGATCGGATATGTAGAACATGGACCTGAATTCTGTTTGTTAAACTGTCATACTAGTTCTAGTAAATAAAACTAGTTTTAGGTCAACGAGTTAATTCATGCGCTGAACCACACATAAGAATTAGCTAGTTTTGTTTACTTTTCATGTACCAAACCTAAACAAATGTATTGAAACTAATTTTATTTATTGATTTCAATAAATAATTCTTGTACTGAAATAATACCAGTGTCAGTTTATAAACTATAACTGCTTGGAGGAAATAAACTCGCTAAGGCCTGAAAATTCCTTTGATGTTTTAACGGAGAAAGATACGGGGCTGTGTGATGGAGGGTAGGCCCATTTGTGATCCAGTGGCAAATGGAGAAACAAAAAATTAACTTGCCAATGAAAACATACTGTTAAATAATATACATGCATGTGTGAAGGGGGTGGGCCCATTTGTTTGATGTGATTTTATATATATATATATATATATATATATATATATATATTAATTTTATTATGTAGATGTAACAAATTTTGAATTGTATCATCATTTTATAAATTATAGCAATTTTTGAATAGGAAGGCAACATGCCATTTGTGATCCAGTCATGTGTGAAGGGGGTGGGCCCATTTGAGATCCAGTGGTAAATGGAGAAACAAAAACTAACTTGCCAATGAAAACATACTTTAAAGAAAGATACGGGCATGTGTGAAGGGGGTGGGCCCATCTGTTTAATGTGATTATATAGATATTAATTTTATTATATAGGTAGCAGTAAATTTTTAATTGTATCAGCATTTTATAAATTATAGCAATTTTTGAATAGGAGGGCAACATGCCATTTAGTATAGATAAAAAATGGATTAATGAATCCGATCAAAGATCTACATACTATATAGGCGGGGTGAAGAAGTTTATTTGTTTTGTTGAAGAAAACGGTGGTAAAAAAGGAGTGTATTTATGGCCTTGCACTCGATGTCAAAATATGAAGACGTTCAAATTAGATGACATTCAATTTCATTTGCTTTGATGGGGTTTTGTCCAATCATATAACATGTGGTATTTTCATAGAGAAAAAAGGGTGGAATGGAAAAACATCAACCAATTAGTAATGCCGCAAGTACTGATGAGGCTGAACATATTAGGATGGAAGATCTGGTCAATGATGCAGATAGATTTCATGATTTTCAACCTGAAAATCCGTTGTCTGATCATGCTAATGTTGGAGAGCAATCTACAGATGTTGGCAATTGGCAGGCCAATGAAAGTAAGAAGTATAAACCACTTTTTGATAGCGCAAAAGAGCCATTGTATCCTTCATGTTCAAAAGGGATAACGAAGATGTATGAGATTGTGAAACTGAATAGCTTGAAGACCCAATAAGGATTTTCAGATAATGGTGTGACTGCACTTCTCGAACTAATAAAGGAGTTACTCCCCGAAGGTAACACACTACTGACAAAATACCACGACGTGAAGAAGTTCATTAAGCAAGTTGGGATGAATTACAAAACTTATGATGCATGAATTAATGATTGCATGTTGTACTAGAAAGATGATGCTAATAGATTTTCTTGTACAAATTGCAATGAACCAAGATATATGACATCATTCAACGAAGAGAGAAAAGGCACCAAATTACCTCGAAAGACATTAAGACATTTTCCTTTAATTTCTAGATTAAAGAGAATGTATACTGTACTATAGATAGCAAATGCAATGACCTGGCATGGTGGTGCCAAGTCTGTTCCAAACGCAATGTGTCATCCATTTGACACTTCTCAATGGAAAGTCATGGATTTTTTGACAAAACATTCGCTGTCGAGCCATGAAATGTTACACTTGGAATAATAACAGATCGTTTCTATCCAAATGCCTCTCTATCTAACCCTTACAGTTGTTGGCCAGTAATTGTAAAACCATATAATCTTCCTCTGTCTATGTGCATGAAACGAGAGTTCACAATGTTAACACTGTTTATTTCTAGGCCAAAACAACCAGGGAAGGATATTGATGTTTATTTACAGCGATTGACAGACGAGTTAAAGCATTTATGGGAAGGGGTCGTAACATATGATTCATTAGATAAATCCGAGTTTACAATGAGAGCTAAGGTGTTAGGGGCAATCCATGATCACCCTGCTCTTGGGACTTTATCGGGATGTACAACTCAAGGTTACTTTGCATGTCCCATTTATTGGGAAAACACTTGTTCTTATCATCTTCCTGAAAGTAAGAAGATGTGTTTTATGGGACATCGAATGTATCTTCCTAAGACACCTAATCTCCCAGCTCTCTTACTAATTCTGGAGAAAACATCAGCCGCTAAATTAAACAGAAAAGGTGATAGGGGATCACCTTGTCTAAGACCCCTTTTAGATTGGATCTTCTTGCCCATAACCCCATTAACAACAATACTAGAGCAACCAGACCTAAGCAAAAGCATAATCCAGTTGATCCATCTAACATTAAAACCCCTAGCAAGACATAACTCACAGATAAAATTCCAATCAATATAATCAAAAGCCTTCTCAAAATTTAACTTCAAAATAGCACAAATTCTATGTTACTTGAAAGGAACAATGAGACAAAGTATTTTATATACTAATCACGACCATAGTAGAATTAAAGGAATTTTTTATGTTGACTGGGCTGGATCAAAGTCAGACAGACAATCAATTTCAGGGTATTGTGTGATTGCTGGAGGAGACATAATATCATGGAAGAGTAAGAACAAAATGTAGTGTCTCAGTCTAGTGCAGAATCAGAATACAAGGCTACAGAAACATAGTATGTGAAGTGATGTGGGCGCATCATCTTATGATTGAACTAGGGTTGAAATCGGAGAAGCTAGTGAAGTTGTGATGCGATAATCAGGCAGCCATTCACATTGCTTCCAATCCACTATTTTATGAAAGAACAAAGCTTATTGAAGTATATTGTCACTTCTTTAGAGAGAAAATACAATAGGGATTGGTTAGTTTGAGTTATGTTAAAACTGAGGAACAGTCAGCATATATCTTCACCCAGGCATTAAGGGGAGTCCGAGTTGAACTTTGGTGTAACAAGTTGGGCATGATCTATGCTATACTATAATTATTGAATTTGGATTTAAGACCGTAGAAGCCTCCATCAGTCTTAAACTCAAAGGTCGTGCATCTCCATATCTTTTGTTTCCGTATTTCTTTTGTAGCGATTATTGAATTGTCCTTTTCTTTATCTTCCTCCATGGGAACTCTAGCTAATCTTCTACCATTCCCACTACTTACACTTTGATTTAATTGAGTGTCGCAGATCCATTTGTGCTTGATTTCTACAACTTTCCGATAATTCATATGTAGATTATCCCCTTCCTTTTCCACTAGTTTTGCTTTTGATTCAACTAAAAGATAAATATCCATGTGTTTTACCCCTTTCTATCCGCTCTTCTTTCCCAAAATTAAATTTCCTTCGTCTTCTGCTACTTAATTCACCATATCTTTGATGACTTGACAAATCATACTCACAGAAATTTCCTCTTATACATCAACTTCTGGAGATACTTTAATATACTATTGTCAAGCTGGTAGATCCGCACAAGCATCAAGCAGATCGTGCACTTTAATTTCCTCAGTCTAGGTAGGCTTATTATAATTTCTTTGATTTTCCTAATTAAGTCAGAAAATCTGTTATAGTATTATGCATTTGTACCCTCGTAGATTTCTTCAACGTATTTATATGTAGATACTGACAACATATTTCATGAGTTAAATCATTTTCTACATCTCTATTCTTATGTTTACCATCAACTATAGTACGCCTTTTGTTAAATATCACTTGTCGATTGTTGTATTATACTTCTGTATTTTATTTGGTTTAACTTATTATTAGGTTCTTTATGAAATTATTGATGGTAGATATAAAGTCAAGGTTTTGGTATCTCTTCTCTGACTTTGCTACATTTCATGATAACATATGCGCTATATTTTAAAACCTATTAGTTTGTAATATTGTTTTCACTACAACCACTATGTTGCATCCAACTAATATCTTCCTCATTGCGCTTTAGCCCGATTATGTTTTCACCTTTACAATTGTCAGCTTTTTTTGAAACTGCCTAATATCAAACTTTTTCCTAGATCTTTTTATCATTCTATGAATGTCACACTGAAAATGGTGTTTCCTTGAATGGCCTCACCTTCTGTACTATAAATTTCATGTTCTCAGGTTTATAAATTCCCCATAATGTTCCTTAGTGTATCAGCTTATCTTCTTTTATTCCTAGCAATTTTTTCACTATATGTAAAGGAAAGGATTTGAATACTGATACTTACAAAATTCAATTGAATATAATGGTTCATCCTTTGGCAACCCAAAATAAAAGGAAGGATACGAATCTCCTTCAAAAGTAAACTTTTTTTCCTTTAATAATACAAATAAGTTACAAGACTACAGTACATATTTTGTTAGAAATCATCTTGTTTTTTAGGAAATAATAAATTGTGTTGCCAAATTAGTGTCTGTATTAATGGAAGGACACAGGTTTCGATACGACAAGACAAATTTCAATAATGAACAAGAACTTCGCCGTCCTAAAAGGCCATTGGCTGGTTTTGAAGTTGAAAAGAAAGCAACAAATATCAAAATGAAAGTCAGTAAACACAAAGAATAATTTGGTCGAAAATGAAAAAATTTAGCCACTGAAGAAGTTGAGAATGTTTCTGCATGGTATAGGAGGTCTATATTTTTTGATTTACCATATTGGAAAGAAAATGTGATTCGACATAATACTGATGTTATGCATACGGAGAAGAATGTCACAAAGCATCTCATCAGCACCATTATGGATTATAAAGATAAGTCAAAAGATGGCATCAATGCACGTAAGTATTTGAAAACCATGGCTATAAAACAAAAGTTGTGGGTGATGAAAGACCCTGAAACAAGTAAAATAATCGTACCAAAGGCAACTTTCACTTCGAGCAAAGAAGAAAAGATACAGTTTTGCACCATATTGAAAATTTTGAAAGTACCTAACAAATTCTCCTCTAACTTCCGCAACAATGTGAGCATCAATCCTCCCGAACTAAGAAATATGAAGTCACATGATTACCACGTCATAATGCAACATTTGCTTCTGGTATTGCTTCAACATACTTATATATAACATAAGGATCTACGGAATGTTGTTCATCGTATTAGTCTATTCTTTTACATTTTATGCTCAAACTGATTAATAGGGAAGACCCTATAAAAGCAAAGGCTATGTTGGTGGGAGCAATGTGTGTTTTTGAAAAATATTTTCCATCTGCATTTTTTGATACCAATATCCAAGTTATGGTTCATTTAGTCGATCAAGCATTGATTTGTGGCCCTTTCAAATATAGATGGATGGATTCTTTTGAATGGTAAATAACTAATTTCAGTTATGTACATTATTATTCAGTATAAATAGCTAACGTGTACAATATATAATTGATCACATTCATAGGATGATGGAAATATATAAAGGATATGTGCGCAACAAAAGATACATTGAAGGGTGTATTGCAAAAGGATATGTCGTACATGTAGCTAGCCTTTATTGCATGGAATATATCCCAAATGGAAGTTATGGAAATCATAAACATATCAGCTAAGCATTTTTAGACGATGATGACAAGATTACTGGTGAGATACCTTTAGATAATGGTAAAGATATAATGTTAACCCAAGTGCAATTTGAACATGTGCATAGATGGGTCCTTAATCAGTATGATGGATTGGATCCATGGAAGAAGTAAGTTCATGAAGTTGTTTTTGAATTTCCATTTTTTAATTCACTTTACATATTCATTTTGATATGTGTTTTGTATAGAAGGTATAACTCTCATGTGAGAAACACTAGATTTCAACCACGAAGCAGAGGTACAACAGTCCAAGTCGTTCAAAATGTTACTCTATGGCTACGTAATGAGGTATTACATCATCTTAAGTATTTCACGTGTTTATAAGTTTGCAATACACCTTCATGACCATGCTTTAGCTATTTATTGTGTTTTATGTAGTTGCTGAAGTGCGGCGATATTAAACCAACTCTCTAGCGGTTAGTACATGAGCCTAAGTTCACGGTGCTTAGTTATACGAAGTACCAAGTGAATGGGTTTTTATTTTCCACGAAAATGTACGAAAACCGTATGGTAACACAGGATAGCGGTATATCCGTAGGAGCTATTACAAAATTTAGAGCAAGTGGTAAAGATAAAGATTTTAAGGAAGCAGAAACAACTTATTACGGAGCCATTCAGCAGGTACTTAAGTTGGATACACTGACTTCAAAGTTCAAACAAACAGTTTTTTATTATGATTGGGTAAAAATTGAGGATAAGATCAATGGTTGCAGAATAGATCCCGCTTCAAACTTGATCGTGGTTAATTTTAAGAAAATTAAAAAACAAAGACAGCGTGAATGACGATCCATTTATTCTTGCATCAGAAGCGAGTCAGGTGTTCTGCTTAAAGGGTTTAAAAATAGAGGATGTTCTGTGGTTTTGCATACACCAAAACGGTTGACTACAAATGTGGATGACACTGAGTTTCCTACCGTTTATCAATCACTTTTGAAGACAATGAAAAATTAGAAGAGCTTACCAAAATCATATGTTAACTTATGAATTGTTGAATGCTTTTTTTACAAGGAATCACATGTATTTGGAATGTCATGACTAACACTGTCTGATCGCACTCCATTTTGCTTTGAAATTTATTTTAACTATTTCAACTTGAGTAACACTTATGAACTGTTGAGTAACAATGTAACAGAAATCATATCAGTAATATCTAATCGCGTTTGTCCAGATTCTTAGTGTTGCTTTAAAACAAGTCGAGTAACAAATGTGATTAATATTCTGATATCATAAAATTGTTAATAATATTATATTTTGCAGGAAACTATATCACAAAATCCCACATCATCACATGCATCATGCTCAAAAGAGAAGAAAGTTGACCAAAACCTACTTAGTGTTCCAGTCTTAGAAAACACTCCAAAAATCGCTATTTTGTTTGGTAAACTAGTACGAGCTCATGCGCCGATATCTTACACAAGTGAGATAAAGCACCCAAAGCATATAAGGATGACATTTGGAAATAGTTGGTGGTAAATTTGTGAAAAGTAGCATTTAAATTCTACCGTTTATTTGCACAGTCTAACTCTTAATTTTTGCAGAACATGCATGCGCTTGAGCTGCTTTCAAAGGAAATCTTTTTAAAAAGAATGGCCGAGGCTTTTAGGAGACATAAGAAAAACTTAAGAGAAAGTTTTTCCGACACTTTTGATAATGACGAAGAATGGTTGAAAAATTGTCTACCTACAATTGCTCAAGAAGATTGGAACGAGTTCATAAAGAATGAAGCAACGCCTGAAGCGAGCGGAAGAAAGGAGGCAGGCAAAAAAATAGATCCAGTCTTAGTTATGCTTACCATGCAGGACATAAAAGTCATGCTAGAATAGAACATGAAATGGTAATTTATATTCATTTTCTTTCAAAAATACTAAAAAATCACAATTAAGGGAGAAAATATACACGAAATGGTAATTTATATTCATTTGCAGATCATTGTAAGTCAATATGCAAATATCAACCGTCGTCAAGTATGGGAGAAGACACACACGAAAAAAGATGGTAGCATATCAGATGTCGTGTCTGTGTACTTCATAAGTTTTTTACTTTTGTGTTTTGAATGTAACTTGTTGCTGCTTAAGTAATTGATGATGACCAAGATAAGTATAGCTCAAATGTATCCATACTTTCTTGGCTTAATTACGGTCGACTCTATCCTTTTAGCTTAGCCTAATTCTAGGTTAGCCCAGCCTCCCGAGCATCGATTTCAGTTACTTGCAAGCACTACTTTAGACAGTCTAGATATCCTCAAGTCAAGCTCAAGTATGGACATCTTTAGTCCAACTTCATTACGATCGCTTTCGATCAATCCCAAGCAATGTTCCATCATTTTATAGTCGATCTAGCATCCTTTTTGTAAAATGGTCCTTAGTTCTAGTCATTTTTTTTTTCAATCTTCGGCATCGACCAACTGACTTGCTCATGATGATCTACATCCTACATGAGTTCATACAAGACCTGAATTAGGTTGTAGCTCAGTTTCAATAGGCCTTTTAAAAAGTAAAATGTTAGTATCAGTTTTGTAACATCTGGGTATCAGTTTTTATAAAATATATAAAGTGTTAATAAATATAACAATTAGACCCACTTAGGGTTATTCACATATAAAATGGCAAACCTACACTTTGTATTACCTGTGTTTAATTGATTAATTAATCAATCAATTTATTCTGACTACAATATTTTTAACACATGAATTAGTAATGTTTCCAACCTTTTACATACAAGTATTATCATATCTCAGGATCAAATTTCCAAAATGAAGGAAATGATCACCAGTAGTTATGAAGATATCTTATCACAAACGTTGGGTAAGGATAGAAGGGGTAGGAGTTGCACTGTTGGGACCATCATACCAAAGATGCATGTTAAGGCTTGTGCTATTGCATAGAAACGATTTAAACATGTTCGTGAAGACAAAGATGAGTTGAAAATGTGGGTGAGAAGCCTGGTGGGTATGGTGGGAAATTTGGAGGGTAAAGTGGGAAATTTCTTTAGGCAAATGGAGCTTCTGATCAACATGCTGGGAAATTTGTCTAAACAAGGAATTCGCACACCGTTAACTACTTCTGATGGAGGATGCAACACACAACTCAATGCTTAAAAAGTTTTTGCTGCTCAGATGCAGGATACGAACAATGTGGCGCATAATCAAAGATGTGAAATTCTCAACTGCGATCTAGACATAGTAGCAACAGGTAATTATTAGCAGTAAGAAATCAAACTTCCCTTCAAATTTCAATCTGATGCATAATATATAGTTAGCTTAAGCGTTTATGGATGGATGTTGTAGTGCCAGCTCTAGTTGAAATATAAATTAAAAGGAGTTTGATTGCATCTAGTTGCATAGAACTTGTTTGCATGTATTTTTGGATATGCAGCATAGTTCATGGTTGCATTTTCTTTGAGCATATTGCTAATAATTCTAAAGTGAAGGAACTGTAGCATAAGCGAGTACTTAAAGTCTAATTGATGGTTTCACTCCAGTCTAGTTGTTTTAATAAAATCATATTTTATTAATACTATCCTTTTAAATTCTCAACTCTGATCTAGACATCTTTATTTAACAGGTACTGTATGTCGAGATTTTACATCATCCAGATGCCATGGGAAAGATGTACCATCTACACATGAAAATTGGTTTTGGACAATATACTGCTACTAGATGAGAAAACCAACAAAATAAATCATTAATTTGCAGAGACCTTTGATGAAGTCAGAGTGGGTGGGTTTGTGTGTCATCCAAAGAGCCTAATTCGATATCTTTAGACGTTGGAGCAAGTATATCTAATTTACATAAAATTTTACATAAGAATTTAATGGACGTTGCCTGCATTAATGTTTTCTATAAATTGTGTTAGTTTCATGAACTCTCTTTGGTGGCATTTTCCCTGACACATGCATACGCGACACCTGAACTGACACCTGAATTGTAACTACGTCGATATGCACACACGCTACCTACGTCGAGTCTAGAGGAAAACACGACACCTGAACTGACCTGAACTGTACCAACGTTGATATGCACACACGATACCTACATCGAGTCTGAAGGCAAACACGACACCTGAACTGACCTTATTGATTTGAACTGCCTAGACATAGCAATTTGACCAGGGGCGGAGCTAGGATATAAAATCGCCCCGGGCTATGATTCTACTTATAAAGAATGACATTGAATGTAAAACCACAACGATATTATTACTGCATTTGTAAATTATTGACACAGCTATAGTTTTTAGTAATCAAACGATATAATTGGTAAATGATTCCATGCAAATACAAAATTGCAAAAAAATATACTTTGCTTGCATGAACATAAACCAAATAATGATAGGGTTTGAAATTTTGTATAATTGTCCTAGGACCGACTTGGTCCTAGGTTGAAAGGCGTCTGGTTCATGTCCGCATCTTATGTACAACACATATTATGAAAAAAGAAAATTGTTGAAAACATATTCATTAGAAAATATTTTGATGTTTTATGTTGTTTGAATATTATCCGTCTGTTGTTCAACTCGTACGTACAATGTTCAAACTTAGTGCTTGTGTTGTCCCCGTAGATCTGATACAGCCCGATTCAATCCGTTGCCACTCCTGGATAGTCAAACTAATCCAAAACATAAAAGATACACTAGTTTTGCTGGGATAAATGAGCACTGAAAGTATAACTGTGCCAAAGTTACTATATAGGGTTATAATTATGGATGACCTGTTTTCATGTATAATTATGTATGATCCACACATGTTGTACGCTGATTTGCAAAATTAATGCAATGTGATGTTTTGTCCCTTACTATCACATGACCCATTGCACAAATCCACATGTTTATACTTTATATAATGATATATGGGTACAAGGGGCTACGATTTTGCTATTAGTAAAATAGAAGCTGGTGAAAGCAACCGTGGGCCCGTAAGATGCATGCACCTAGGCTGGTCTTCGATATGTATGATCGATGTTTACGAATCCTACTCGGGTTGTAGCCCAGGGTATCTTCTACATAGCTCCGTCCCTGAATTTAACATCAGAGTGTTCAAAAGACATATCGTGGCTTTGTGTTCCATTTTTGTTAATATGAAAATACTCCGAATATTATTTTCAGAGTTCTACAAATGTATTGATCTCTTGATAAAATTCCATACTTGAGATGAATAGCACTTTGAAAAAATAGATGATCCTTGTTCTCCCCATGCTACTCACAAAGTATATAGTATCCATTTTATAGTGATTTGTTGTGCCAGAGAAAATTTGTGTATACTTAGTTTATCCTTGATAGACCTAAACTGATTAAGTTTACAATGTGTGAGAAAATTTGTGATAAAATTTCAGACTTCGTTTAGTGTTTGTGAGAAAGACCTAAATTGAACTGACATATCATGGTAGAGAAAATTTGTGAGAAAATTTGCTTCCCTTTTTGAACTGAACGCCAGGGGAATTGTTTCGTGATACATAAAACCGTAGTTTTCATGTATATCGTGCATATTGCACTCTTTTGTCTATGCTTGATTAGGGTTTGTTTTGCTGTTAATTCATGTTATACATAGAATTGTTTCCTGTTGTGGTCTGTAATCATGTTTGCCTATTTGCCCAAGTACATATTTGCCTATTTGCCCATGTATCTTTGTCACCATTACTGACCTATTTGATGCTACCCAAGTAATTGAATTTGGTGTTATGAGTGGTTTGGTATTTCCATGTACATGGTTGATTCGTGCACACATCAACAGTTAGCTTATGCTCATCACTGCTTTGAAACATATAAATTATGTACATTCCGTATATCAGCATCTAGCTTATGCTCATCACTGCTTTGATTTACAGCAACGTGGACTTCATCAGCATGATCAGCACACTCAATCATCCTCTCTAGCTGCGGTTTTATTAGGCTCTATTCATTCTTTAAGTTTATTACTTTCAATAACCATCTCCGGTTTACCAGACTTTGTACTTTGATGAATAATCTGTGACAGTTTCCATTTATTGTAAGACTTTGTATAAATTGTGTTATGCCTTATGTTAAGAATTTTTTTGTTTTTATTTGTGTATAAATTGCGTTATGCTTTGTATAAATTGTGTTATGAAAAATATGTGCTGCAGTTTATATATATATATATATATATATATATATATACATATATATACAAATACACACACATATATATATACATATACATATATATATATATATATATATAATTCGATACAACCTAAGACTGTGTCTGAGTTACACCATAGATACGGTTAAAAACCATATCTAACTTATGGGAAAGTACTGTAGGGTGTAAATTAGATACGACTTATATTTGTATATATAGATTATTTAGATACGGCTTAGAGTCGTATAATATTACTAGTGAGATACAGTTTAAAGTCATATCTATTTGCACTTTAGATACAGACATGTGACCCTATCAAATTTTTAGTTAGATACGGCTTACGGCCGTATCAAATGATTTAACATGCCGTTTTTTGAAATGACTTATAGCCGTGCCTAAGTGTGGTAGATACAGCCTGGAACACAATCTAATTTGCGTATATGTATAGTGCTACCAATCGAGCTTTCAACCTAGCAAATGATCCATCTAGGTTCACTTTCACAACAAAAACCCATTTACATCCAATCACCTTTCCTTTCTCTGGTAACTGCACTAAATACCCAAGTTTTATTTTGATCTAAAACTTCAATCTCTTCTATCATTACACTTTGCCATTCAGGTTTGGACAAAGCCTCTCTAACAGTTTTAGGAATGAAAACATTATCAAGAGTAGAAAAAAGGTGTAAGAGGTTGTATGTAATTTTTTATATGAAACAAGGGATGATATAGGATATGTACATTTCTGTCTCTCTTTTTGAAGTGCAATAGGAAAATTAAGATTTGGATCAGGTGGTGGAACTTCTTCATTACCAGATTCTGGTAAATTTGTCTCTGCCTCTTAAGTTTATCCATGAACTTCAGTGTGTTCATTATCTTGAGATAATATAGCATGATATATCAAAACATCCTCACTTTTAATTTCTTCATGACTATGAGAATCTATAGATGATATGGGAAAGAATGGAACAACCTCTACAAAAATGGCATCAATGCCAAATACTTATGAAGGCTAGGAAAAAACCATTTATATCCATTTTGAAGTCATGAGTAACTGAAAACTATACTCTTCGATGACTTTGGATCTAACTTGGTTAATTGTCGATTCATGTCTCCCACATAACATACACAACCAAATATCCTAGGTTTCACTGGATATAAGTGTTTGTATGGATACAAAACTTAAAAGGGAACTTCATGGTTCAACATTATCAAAGGCATTCGGTCAATCAAAAAACATGTAGTACTCACGGCATCTGCCCAAAACACTTTTGGTGCATTGATTTGAAATAAAAGAGCTCAGGTAGTTCCAATTAAGGTCTATTCTTTCTCTTTGCCACTCCATTCTATAATGTAGTATCAACACATGATATCTCATAAAGTATATCATGCTGAGCCATGTAAGCGTTAAACAAACTAGACATATATTCCTTAGCATTATCACTCCTTAAAGTTCAAAGAGACACATTAAACTGATTTCTTATTTCAGCACAGGAAGTACAAAAATATAAACAACAACTGTGACCTATTTTTCATTAGATATAACCAGGTTACACGTGAGTAATCATCAACAGAAGTAACAAAATATTATATCCTTTCTTTGACATAACTGAAGACAATCCCCATATATCAGAATTCTAATTCCAACGTTGAAGTAGCTTTCTTATTTAGTGTAGGATATGAACTCACTGGATGATGTTTAGCAAATTGACATGATTCACAATCAAATGTAGATATCGAATTAAATTATGGACAAAAGCTTTTGATTAATGCGAGTGATGGATGACCTAACTGATAATGAGTTATAAAAGCAAAAGCAACACTTGAGTAGGTGACATCTTTAGATGATGCAACATTGAGTGTATATAACCCTCCAGATTCTTGACCTTTACCAATAACCTGCTTCATCATAAGATCTTGAAACACACAATGATCGGGAAAGAAGGATATGCAAAAATTAAGGTTGCGAGTGATTTTGGCTTACTAACAGTAAATTGAATGATAAATTTGGCAAATATGATACTGAGTTTAATGGCAGGAGAGGATGTAAGTTCACTTTTTCCGTTGCTCAAACATATGTTTGTGATCCATCAGCTAATGTTGCAGCATGTGATGATTTATTTAACTGAATATAAAAAAAGAAATGATAATTACCCGTCATATGGTCAGTAGCACCAGAATCTATGACCCACTTAGGTGTTTGCTTCTCCACATTAACAACTATAGTGGCAGAGGAAGACGTATGATTTGATGTAATGTAGTATTCTTGAGTGATTCCTAGTACTTCGTGTACTTATCATATTTACCAGCAGTAACCAGAACAGTTTTATTAGAATTTGCAGCTTCACTTAAGACCGAATTCTTATATTGCAATTTTCTGCATTCAAACTTGGTATGACTTGGTTCCTTGCAATATATACAAAATTTATTCAGATTTATTGGTATATATCCTTGAGAGTTCTGAGTGGAAGCATTCAATCTTTGCGTACTATTCCAAGATTGCTTGTAGTCATATAGAATACCTGGTTTCCATGGTACATAATTCTTGCTACTACTTATTAAAGTGCTATCAGCTGGAGTATTTGGAAGTAAGCAATCTTAGTACAAAGAATTCGACTAAACACATACTTTAATGATGATTTATCATATCCAAATAAGACCCATGAATTTGCAGATTCAAATTCAGATGTTGAACCAGCCAAAAAACTCATAATCGCTATATGTTCTCTCTATTGTTGTTGAACTCTAACATCGAGACTAATCGGGAGTAACAAGTTAAACTCCTCATATGTTTTATTAAAGTTCATAAAATAATTCATCAATGTTTGTTCATGCTTTTCTGCTCTATAAAATGATCTACATACATCATATATTCTTGTCAAATTTCCTTTTCCAGAGTATAAAAACTCCAAGTAATCCATTAGTTCTTCCACAAACTCACAATAATCAACTACGCCAATTACCTTAGCATCAACTGAATTTTGGATCTAAAGAAATAGTCGAGCATCATTTGTCGGATCTTCATCCTTTTTAAAATCAACATTCGATGGACTTTCGTTAGATGATTGCCTTTATTAATTAACACTTCTAAGATAGAGACGATTTTTTTTGCTCCAATTCAACTAATTCAGATTATTCAACTCATGATCAGTAATCTTAGGCATCAACTGAACAATGTCCATTATTACTTTACTTTCATTCATAGCTTTCGAGAATGGATTTCAGAATTTGATGAGAGATTGATTTGTAAACTTTCAAATGAAAATCCTGGTAGAATTGAAAATTTTGAATTATTGGAGCTCTGATACCATGTTAAAAGAAATATCGATAAACGAATGTATTTGAGGACTGTCAAACTTAGCTTCTTCATTTCACTATTCACTATATATATATATATATATATAATGAAGTATAAATGAATACAAACAATTATGGGCCTTCTCTCTATATAGACTACTGGGCCAAACCTATATACATCAAAATAATATCCAAACACAAACAATACGAGACAATCATATATATACAAATGATATGCATAATTATGATAATAGTAATTTAGATTGAAACTTTAAAAGGGGAATTATGAATTTATTTGAATTTAAGACTTGATCCTAACTTAAATCCATTATTTTGTAATATACGTTATAATTAATTTAACGGATTTTGTTCAATGAAACCAAATTTTGAATTGAATCAGTGAAATGGAAAACCTGAATATGGGAATTTGAAAATTTCAATTCATCTTGAAATATGGAATGTCTTAAATGTATAATTTAAATTGTTAAGTAAATTTTGGATTGAAATTTGTGAGATTTAAATCTTAAAGGTGAAAATAAGATTTAAATTGAATTTATCAAAATTGAATTATTTCAAGTGTTAAATCTAAAAGTGAGAATCTGGACAAATTAATGAAATGTAACTAAATTTAGGTTTAAGTTTTGATATTAGCATAATGGTAATGGGTTTCGAATTCGAAACTTAATTTGAAACTTATTTGATGAAGTAGGTTTGAATTGGAAATTAAATTTTGATTCGTTAAATTGACCTTGATTTTTGAATTGGTTAATTTGATTTTGATTCGACTTTAAATAGTAAATTAAAATGATTGAAATTTTCATCTGAATTGGAATATGAAATCGGAATCGGTTTAAAGTGGATTTCGAAAATTGGCATTGGGTTCAAATGATTTGAGAGGAAATAACTGTTTATTCTGAAATATTATATTTATATTACTTTTAAAAATTAGTATTATTTTATATTAAAATATCTTACAAAACTACTTATTTCATACTATTTATTGACCAACTTTTTGGCAAAAGCTATCATGGTTTAACAGATTGAAGCCCAATGTCCAAAAAAACTCATGATTCGGCACCAACCGATCTCAGAAAACAACCTCTATTCCAGAAAGCCCAAATAGGATTCGGCTCGAGCCAGTCTCCTTCAAGCAGCAACATAATAGCTCTGTCGGCCGACCGAGTCAACCGTCTCCTTAAAATTTGAATCGATTAGACATCCCTGAATTCACCTAGAAATATTTAGATGAGTCATTGCTTAGCCCAATTCTCAAGGCATTAAAAGCGGTCAGCAATCCCAGCCAAATCTCTACTTTTGATACACCACATCTCGGGTGCCACACAAGCCACAATTCTTGATGATACTATCGCTTAGTAGCGGACCAGGTCCCCCTGCTGCAATTATTCCACTGGATCGAGCTCCACGTGTCCAAATTCCGCAAAAGAAGCCGGCTACGTGGCACCTCGTTCAGCCCACTTCTTCACCTATAAATACCTCCTTCCCCAAAGAGGAAGAAAGTCGAATTCTGGCATTTTGGATTCTCTAAAAGAAAATCACGGCTAACTCCAAAAATAGCCATCTCTCATCCCACTCAAACACAAATATCTTATGTTCATATTCCTCATCTCCCAATTTCTTCGAAAAGCAAATAGATTGTACTTGTAATCAAAAGCAAATCAGTACATATAAAGTGGATGTAGGCACCGATTTTTCCTCTTGGCTCAACTTCACTACCTGATCGGCCAGTGCTAGGATCATCACTGCCGGTACTACATGGAGCTATGATAAGCGCATATTCTATGGTCGGTCGCGGCCAAATTCTGGATCAGCCGACCACCTTACCTCCACTCCAGGGCTCAACTTAACTCCTTGGACAACTAGCTCCATAACAAGCCCAACCAATGAGTTAGCCAGAACCAGGAAAGTTGCCGCACCCAGACCGACCCAACATCTCACTGCAAACCTGCCTTATGCCACCTCTTCCTCAACGAAGAGCTGGTGACAGTAACCCTCCAAGACACCAAGACCACCCTACCATACCGGTTCCCAGTGTGACGGTGGAAAACACTACCGTAAACCCTTCTAACATAACCCCGAGCGGGGGCAATCCCGAATTCCAGACGGGTACCACTCGCCTGAGCCCATATACCCAATAGGACTGCGTATGGTTCAGTCCAATAATAACCAGACGATCCCCGCAGCGACTGAACCAGAACTCGAAGTTAGGATTCACCCTCGCTCTCACCTTCACTCAACTCTCGGAGGTCGAATCCAACCAACGGCTCCCCTTCTAAGCATGCTTTCAGCGGACCCTAGTACTAGGATTCTCACTGATGCAGAGTTGGATTCATGGCAACGGCTCCTCGGAGATGGAAGCCAGCTTGCTAGCATTATCAAACACTTCACCCGGGGAACTTCTTCTCAACAGGATGTGGATGGCATTCACGGCAGCCCACTCACACGGGAAATCAGAAACTCCCGAAATCCTCCAAACTTCAAGCTTCCAGTCCTGGAACCCTACAACGGACGGACCGACCCGACTATTCATCTCATGTAATACATGCATCACATGGAAGTACTCTCGGCATCGACCAACGTCATGGCCAAGTGCTTCCCCCTCTTCCTCACCGACATAGCTGACATGTGGTTCCAGCAGCTACAATTGAGTCGATCAACAGAACATGTCGGTCACTCGCTTCATTGAACAGTTCAGAGTCCACATCGCCCGACCCAAGAGTGTCATGTTCCTAACCTCTATCAAGCAGTGGTCCGGATAGACCCTCAGATCCTTTTTAGAAAGATTCAACGCTGCTGTAGCATCAGTCAATCGACCCCAAGCCGTCGATGGTGCTTATGGCCACCATTACAGGTGTTCAGAACCGATCAGAATTTATGATCTCTTTAACCATAGATCCCCCTAAAGACATCAAAGACTTCTGTGACGGCCCGCCCCGCACCAGCCTGCATTTCCTCCGAAAGTGCGCTGTACACATGCTCGACTAGCACGGGACGGTCGTCAGGAGAAAGAAAAGAAGGAAATTAACTAACGAGAAACCTGTAGAATGTCTCGCAGCGCATGGGATAAAATATAATAATAATAACATACTTGACATAAAACAGGTGAGACAGTGCATAAGCTGATAACAAAAATCAACATCAACATCAAAGCAGCGGAATACAGCTTATTACAACTTTTCAAAATCTACTGTCTCTAAACAGAAGAAAGCCAAAGTAGAAGATCCACCACCAATGCCCAAGCAGTGATCTTCAACAACACAGGGAGAATATTATATATATATTACGTGGAAGCCTCCTACTCGTCTCCGTATCATCTACCCGTGCATCACCAGCTAACCTGTCTCTAGTCTGCTCGTGTGAGCACCCAGAGTAATAAGAGGAGACATAAAACTCTGGGTCAGACATAAAGCCTGGTATGAGCGATAAGCATCTAAACAGAATAATAACAGGTATACTAAACCATACCTGAACCTGGTCCTGCAACCAAAGAGTTAGTACCACATACCGTACAATACTCTAAGGTGCCATAATAAATAGTGTAAGAATATGGGGGTGGGGTGTGCATGTCATAATGATAGCAGACAAATCAACCATAACAACCATCCTCACATCTCTCACTCAGTGCGTAAAGCATACGATGTCCACCACTGTCAATCACTAGACCCATTGAAGTAGCGACGGAGTTCAACTTGTACAACTACTGCTACTACCAAGCTTACCACATGGAGTCATGACCAAATCTTTACAAATGACCCCACTTCATTGGTTTATAGCCCTTTAGTCGTACCTAGGCCATTGCAGCCCTGAATCTGTTCACGTACTTCCCATACATAGTGATCCAAAGTTGTAAACATCGACTGCCCCTTGGCACACGTCCCGCAGCAAAGTCCAACCATGAAGTGAACTCATTGGTTCCCAACTGGTTCCGGGATCCTGAGCTCTAACTTCCATTTGGACTACCTTTGCATCTCGGGTTATTGGTCATCACCATCGAATTGGATCGGATCGGCCTTCATCATTCGGGTCGGGTCGCCATCACCCCTGGCGGATTGGGTCGGGGTCTCCTGCTTGCCATAGTTCGGATCGTCATTGCGGCTCTTTCTCTTTGCTTCGGATCGTGCTCCTCTCCTCGGTTCGGATCGGAATACCCCATACGGATCGGATCGCGCTCCTCCAGCTCGTGGCTCTCTCCTGGTTCGGATCGTGATATGGAGCACGAGTGGATTGGTTTCCTTCATTCCTGGTCGGTCGCATTTCACCCATCCTGGTCGGTCTGAAGTTCCTACGGGGTCGGTCGGTCAGAAACCCCCCTTGGTCGGTCCAAACTCGGTCGTTCGAAACTCCCTTAGTCGTTCCAGATTTGGTCGGTCGAAACTCCCTTGGTCGTTCCAGACTTGGTCGGTCTGAAACCTCCTTCATTCCTGGTCGGTCTGGAACCTGGTCGGTCGTTCTGTTTTCCCCCGGTCGGTCAAAACCTGGTCAGTCGTTCTGTTTTCCCCCGGTCGGTCGAAACCTGGTCGGTCAGAAGCCTGGTCGGTTTTTCCTGGTCCTAAAACCTACACCATTCCAGCAAGCTATTTTCGCCTCTCGACGGCGTTTTCGACCAATCTAACACTTCTAATCAACCACCAAGCATATCATACAATCATAGGAACATAGGGAATCAACCACAAACACCAAAACAACAATATGACATATCAAAATGGATCAAACATGACCAAAACCCCATATTTTCCTTTAAGCATGTTTTAAGCAAAACTAATGATATGATTAGCAAAACTTAACCAAATGGAACCAAATTTCTAACAGAGGTCTAAAACATCATTCCAAATTTTATAAACATTTTTCCAGAATTTATTAGTGTATAAATTCGCTAATCTTCACTAATTACTCCTAATTACCGTAATTAGTGCAAAAACTATGCAAATCACTCACCTTGGCCATCCCTAAAACCCCAAAACTGAAATATTCTCTGATTTGGCGTTGTTCCCAATCTTACACAGCAGCTCTACCTCGGTTCTCGTGCTAATACTCCTTGATTTGATGTTTGCTAAGCCTAATCTTCAATTAGAAAGTGATTAAGAGGTGTTTTGAAGAGATTTAGAGGGTGGAGGCATGGCTAGGTTAACAGGAATGAATAGTGACGGCTGAAAAATGAGAAAAAGGTATTCTCCAAACCCTAACAGCCCTTTTAAACTCCTAATCCCGAAATTCCCCTTTGGGCCTAGCTGTTAATCACCCGGTTAAGCCCAATTAAGCTGTTTTTCACCATCTGAAACTTGTTTCAGCCATATCTCTCAAACGGTGAGTCCGTTTGGCTAATGTGACCACTCTACGGAAAGAGAAACCATCATCCGGAGCCAATGGAAGTGGTTTCAGGTCAAAATTCCTTTCCAGTCAAAAGTTATGGCCAAAACAGTGCCAACTAGGGGTAAAATGGTCATTTAAAAATCGGGAAAAATCATGAATGTGGGAAATGACCCCAATAGTCGTCTCCCAAAGTTACATGACCATACGACTTCGTATGTGAAAGAAATAAATATCCTACGATCCTATGATGCGTAGAATACGGGTCGTTACAACTTCTATGCCGAAGCCAATAGATAACTCTGACAGGAAGACGCCAGAATTGAAATGGAGAGCCTCGAGGTGCTTGCCACCAAAGATGGAGGTCCATCCAACACTAATGACCAGAATAAAGGAAAAGGAAAAGTCTCGAAAAAGAATGATCGCAATGTATGACTCCGGAGAGAGAACAAGTATGATCAATACACCAAAATCAATTCCTCCATGCTCGATGTCTACATTGACGTACGAGGATTTCTGTCCTTCCCAAAAGCTCCTCGGAGGGAGCCAACCCAAAAAGAGCTTGACTCTGGAAATCACTGCATGTTCCACAACATGACATGTCATAACACTAGTGAATGAAGGGACTTGCGTGATCTCATCGAGGATAGGGTCAGGTATGGGGAATTGCCCGAGTACGTCAAGAATCCCACACAGGCCTTACCGCCACAATCTTCTGCCCAAGCTCCTTAGGTCGGTCCACGAGCTCCTAGAAACAGAAAGGACCCTAAGCCCGACAATCGTGACATCATCATCAATTAATAAGACTCAGATTTCTTTAGAAAAATGTATTTTTATTTCTTTCAATAATATGGGTATGCTGAAGTATAACACGTTCGGGATTAGGATTTAGCTCCTAGATGTGCTCTGGATTCAGCTATCACCCACTTAGAATTTATCTTTTATTCCCTTGTAATAGCTCTTTAGCTGCAATAAAATTTCTTTTTGAAAAACACAGATTATGTTTGAACGATTTAAGCCGAGGATGACTGACGCTCGCTGACCCTAACATGGTCCGTATTAGCCACCGTTACTAAGATATGGTCGATACCTACCACCATATCAAACCAACTCCATAAGCCGAGTACGGTTAAACCTCTATAAGCCGAGTATGGATGTTACTCGCCGCTTCTCTAGGCTGAGCATAATGGTCATTCACCGACTCTCACAATACCTTTCAGAAGTACGACATATATTCAAATCTTCTGGTCACTTATGAAAATATCGTCAGTGTTAGCCACTGTCTCAAAGAACATGGTCGATGCCCGCCACCATATATATATATATATATATATATATATATATATATATATACACACACACACACACACACACACACACACCCGACTCCATTAGCTGAGTATAAGTAAGATAAGCCGAGTATGGTTAACACTTGCCAAATCCGAGTAAGGATAATACTCGCCACCTCCATAAGGCCGAGTACATATAATACTCGCCAATCACATAAGCCGAGTATGGCTGATACTTGCCACCTTCCTAAGCCAAGTGTTATTACCGCTCCCTGACTCTTTAAGTCGAGTATGGTTAATACTCGCCCAACCAAGCTCATAGCCATCTCTAAACTGAGAATGGCCTACACTATCATTGAGGGCATTGAATATTGCTACGAAGACTACTTTTGTGGGACTCTTGGCCCTAATATGATCTTCGGTGGTTGTCAGTTTTCTGGCCTTAATACGATTTGCACCGATCATCGGATTCCTGACCTTAATACAACTATCAAGATCGTCGGATTTCTGGCCTTAATATGGTTCGACGCAACCATAGCTACCCGCACATCGAGCTCCGACACGATATCCAGAACACACCTTTTTTTACCAAGAAAGATGTATTCTAGGGGACAAAGTGTTGACCAACTTTTTGGCAAAAGCTGTCACGGTTCAACAGATCGAAGCCCAATGTCAAAAAAACTCACGATTCAGCACCAACCGATCTCAGCAAATGACCTATATTCTAGAAAGCCCAAGCAGGATTCGGCCCGAGCCAGTCTCCTTCAAGCAACGACATAATAGCTCTCTCGGTCGACCAAGTCAACCATCTCCTTAAAATTCGGATCGATCAGATATCTCTGAATTCACCTAGAAATATCCGGTTGAGTCATTGCTTAGCCTGATTCTCAAGGCATCAAAAGAAGTCAACACTCCCAGCCAAAGCTCTACTTTTGATACACCACATCTCGGGTGCCATGCAAGCCACAATTCTCGAAGATACTATTGTTGAGCAATGGACCGGTCCCTCCCCTGCCGCAATTATTCCACTGGATTGAGCTCCACGTGTCCAAGTTCCGCAAAAGAAGCCGGCCACGTGGCACCTCGTTTAGCCCACTTCTTCTCCTATAAATAGCTCCTTTCCCAGAGATGAAGAAAATCGAATTCTGGCATTCTGGATTCTCTGAAAGAAAATCACGACTAAATCCAAAAATAGTCAGCTCTCATCCCACTCAAACACAAATATCTATTGTTCATATTTCTCATCTCCCAATTTTTTCAAAAAGCAAATAGATTGTACTTGTAATCAAAAGCAAATCAATACATATAAAGTGGACGTAGGTACCAATTTTCCCGAACCACTATAAAAATTATGTGTGTGTTCCCCCTTTTTACTTACTTTTCTGTATTCTGTGATTGTTATTCGTGTGTTCTACGCACATACGACTGGGGGTTGACTGTCAATAGTGACCAACTTTTGACGTCAACACTATTATATAAATAACTATTTTAATTGATCTATAATACATATACAAACTACTCTGAATAGAAAGTTTATTTCCAATCGAAATTGTTGAGCCCAAACTGTTTGTGTATAAGATTTCATTTAAATAATGATAATTGTGACATGGAAGTGTAAAATCGAAATTGGTAATTAAGAAATTGGAATTTTTTTTGGCAAAGTCGACCGATTTTCTTAGTAGTCTGTAACATTTAGAAAAAAATGAAATTGGAAAATTGAATTCAATAATGAATTGAATTGAGATAATGATCATGTGAAATTGTAAACTTGAATGCAATATTGAACTAATTTGAAATTTGATATTTTATTTAAAATAAATTGACCATGTTGTGCCAAATGACGGTTGGTTGTTAAAGAGACCAGAACTGGATGTTGGCATACTCTTTGTCAATATTGGAACCACTTTAATAACTATGTTTTCTGGAGGATGTTCCGAAATGAAGTGGTTGAATTAGCGAACGCTTTCTGGAATGAACTAAGAGAACTGTGATGGATCGCCTTGACCTTTGTGTCATAATTATACTGACTAAACCAGGAGCCTATGTCTGGCTACGAGGTCTTCTAGCGGGTACACCTCTTCGTTCACCTATTCGACTTTGACTCAATTGATGTACCCAGATTTGATTAGGGGTATTGGACGTTGTCATCCAAGTACGAGTTATGGCCAGCCATAACAGGTAAATTGGTAGAATGATAGCTTGGGCATTGTCTCACGTTTCTTCTCATATTTATCCATATACGAGCCTACTACGATTTTGTATTGTATTGTATTTATAGGAGACCCTCTGACAGGTACTAATTAATGGTAGTGTTACAGTACCTACACAAATTACAATGCATGTATAAAATTTGTTAGAGGGGAAAATAGATAATGCATATAACATTATTTCAGTATTAATAGTTTACTAATAGACCTTATCTATTATAGCGCATCCTATTATATATAGATATTTTAACGGATCCTATAGAGATTAAAAAAAAACCTTAACATCTCTTAAGTTACCATGTATTTTGATCTATTGATTTACATGTGGGTGTTAGTTCTGACTCGAGCGTTATTTTGAGCAAGATTGTTTATATATATATATATATATATATATATATGTGTGTGTGTGTGTGTGTGTGTGTGTGTGTGTGTGTGTGTGTGTGTGTGTGAGCAATATTTGGTTAGAACCGAATTAACCGACCAAACTGATTTATTTTGGTCAGTTCGGTTCGGTTTTGAAATTAAATCGGTTTGAGTTCGGTTCATAAAATAATTCTTTTTGGTTATTGGTTTACCCGAATTAACCAAACTTTTATCGTATTATCTAATTTTATGATATTGTTGTACTTTAAATAATTGATTTAGTGGTAAAATATAAAAACATTTGTTAAAGATAAGTCAAATTTTATTGTAAATAGAAATTTTAATTAACATAATTTTTCCAAACATAAATTTATATTTTACTTTGAGTGAATTAACTATTTGAACAATAAAATATCTCTCAAGTTCGATTAAATCAGTTATTAACCAAATTAATCGAAATCATTTTGGTTCGGTCCGATTTTGTAAATTTTCAATTTTAATTTGATTTGATACTTTTTTCTACATAATCGATCAAAAGTTCATTCCCTAGATATGCATGAAAAGTTAGATAATTGCCTCTAAAGTATAACTTGACTCTATCCTCTTTAAATTGTCAAAAACTATTGGATTCGTAGTTATGTCATGTTGGTTCATGCAACTCCTTATTCAAATCCACTTTAAAAAATTCCATATAAACACACATGCAATGTTGACACACGTAAAAAGGGTGGTGGTATACAAATGGCAGTCCATGGTAGAGTCTCGTTCATTAAACCTCACTTCTTCTAGTATCTTACTGCCATGACACAAAACTGTGCATCGGCTAACACAACCCTTGCACTCACCCTCCCGTTATCATATCGCACCGCTTATACCTCAGACGTTATAAACGTAACTTTATCGCTCGGGAAATCCATCAATCATCAATTAAATACTAAGAATGGCGTTTCAGCTGACTGCAGGGCGGTGGGACGGCAGAGATAGGTCAGGAAAATCCTACGCGAAATCCAAATCGGAGAATGGCTATGAGGTAGTTTAAGAGAAGGAAAAGAAAGACTTCAAAATTACGATGAAACCATTGCGAAGTTCCGTAGTAAGGAGATGATGTGTTCTTGATTTGGGCAAATATATCGATTTCTTTATGTATATTTATTAATTTATTTATTATCCTTAGTTCTGTAGGCTTTGGCGGTTACGGTAGCTATGTTTTGTTGGTGTGTGCATACGATTTATGTGAGTTTATGGTAGTTGAATTGTTCGTACAAATTCTATGAACAGGGACTAGTTTGTTATTTCTAAATTTTACAGTGGGCAATTTGGGTCAATTTAGGAAATGAAACAATATTCTCCTAATTTGTAGGATTTGTGCACTTTTTATTTACTTATCGTGTAGATACTGGATAATATGACTAAATACTGTAACAAGCCACAAATGTGACGGCCATTTCTACGGAGATCAAATTAGTTTACGTACAATTTTATTAATTTGTATGTAATTTGATATTTCCTTTTAAGCTGTACATCTATTTGCTTATATGGACACAGTATATGCCGTGGAGATTCATGGATGTTTACTTCAAACAATAAAGTTATCTCTGAATTATCAGGGAATCGGTGCACTGCAAGAACTCAAGTTGAAGCAGTTTATTATCAGATGTATTAAAATAGTCAAGAGCAACGAATGTAAAGTTGGGAACGGAAAAGATGATTAGTTTCTCATGTGCTTATCTTATGATGCTTCAATCTGCAGAAACAAATTGGAGAAAAGTGTATGAATTGCAGCAGGTATTCATCGTTTTTACAAAGATAATGTATGCTCCTTTTGTGTCAATTCTTCATTCTATATTAGAAGTACCTTTCTTTCTTATATATCTAAGTTAATTTAGATAAACTGAAATGACATCCTGGATCTGAGATTGAGGTCAGGTCAAAAATACGACTTCAGATTTGTTCACTAAGCTGCTAATTGCTTCATATAAAACTGCAGTTCACAAGATACTTTTAGATGTTAGAATTTAATTGTCATGTAAGAGTCATATGCATTAGACCTTATAAATTAGCGTAAAATTACATTTTAGCTATCTTGGATACGTATTTTTATCTTTGTAAGTATTAGCAAGAATGTGCATTCCTTTTGACTTTTTTCATAAAGAATCGATTGGTGAAAAATGTAGGTGCGTTTGATTTACTCTTTTTCTTTTTTGTATATCGTGAAAAACACCCGTTTTAGAAAATGAAGTTAACACAAAACGAAAAACAAAATTTTCTTGTTTTTTGTATTTTAGGAAATAATGGGAGGACGACAATTCATTCTTTCGTCGTCCCTCTAACATCTCCGACATCCCCATCTTCTTTCCATCTCCTACGTCGTCCCTTAACTCTTCTTATTTTGTGTAATTGATGTTGAAAACTCTAAATACAAAACATAAAATAAACCAAACCCATTGTGGCTTTTACAAATTATTTTGTATTTCCTTTGACTCACTTCAATTTTTTAATGAAGAAGAAAATTTTGCCCTTTTTAGCAAATGCTAAATATTTCAAACGTTTTATAGAAATTTTGATTTTTCTTGGAAAAGTAATGAAAAGTGTAGAACTCCTTCCCAAAAAAATTAGAACTCTTCTGACAAAATTGAACTTTGAATTGTATGGTTTCTTTTTTAAATTCCAGCATTGATATAAAAAGCGAACTTTTTGTTGACTTTATCTATGATGCTTGAATTTGAGACACTAAAAGATGAAAGGTTACTGATACACACATCGAGCGTGTTGTAGTCTGGAAGTGTAAACATGTATAGAAGTACATAAGGTAGATGATAATAAAGCAACTTGCTTTAAATGAACAGGGTAAAATCGAGTTGTACTGTTTGGTTTCTATAATTTGAACTGCTTTCTGGTCTGCCTGATCCAAGTTATTCAATGGTTCAATATTTTCCTTACTGCTTTTTAGAGCTCAGTATGTAATTTGCATAATCAATGTGTATATTCCAGAAGGATTTTTCTAATGGAAAAAAACAAAACAATAATCTCACATAAGCTGAAATTATAAATTCAAACGCAGGTCTGAATGGTGAAACCAGCATCTTACTGCATCATCAAGTGTGAATTGGAACTAATACAACTACTGATAAGGTAAAATATCGTTTTATGTTTTCCCATGTATGTCCAGATTTATATAGTTATTTCAGCTAACTAAATTCACTTAGTTTTGGATGTTCACAATTGTAGTTTCACATCATATTTTTCTTCAGAATATGATGCTTTAATTATTTGCACAACATTTATGATATATAATATTATCATAATTCACACTGACTAACATGCTTTAAAAGTAATTATCTTGATGATGCTGATGAATATGATGCTTTAATTATTTGCACAACATTTATGATATATAATATTATCATAATTCACACTGACTAACATGCTTTAAAAGTAATTATCTTGATGATGCTGATTTTATATTATTGCTGAACCTACGGAAGTGGCCATATTCTTGAACAAAGTTTCCTATTATTACCGTTTTTTTGTATATGCAGGTGATGATCATTTATTTGTTGGGTTGCAATTGCAGGTAGAAATTTTAATTGTGGGTTCCTACTTCCTATGCATGGAAAAAAATTGTTAAATAAAACCTGTGTTATCAAAGTGCACACAATAGCGTGCTATAGCGACAGATAGCACATAGCGCAGTGCTTATGCTATTGTACTTATAATAGCGCAAGGGTTCCCTATAGCGCAAAAATAGCGCGCTATTTTATCATAGCGCATAGCTCTAAATAGCGCGCTTTTTTGTTTTTGTCTCTTTTTTTAAATGTTTGAACAATGAATTAAGCCCAAAACAGCACGCTATTGTATTTATAATGACTCAGAGAAAAATGCCATAGCTTATGACTCGAAAGAAGAAGAGACTGATGATCGTTTAAATAATGATTAATGGTTATGTTTTAGATGAAACTAGTGAATGTGTTTTAAAAATTTAGAAGCATAATATAATTTTTATGTTTTGTTATTGTACACTTGAATTGAATCACGTTTAACTTTTGTTTATTTGAATTATATTCACTTGATCTTATTTTCACTTTACAACTTTTCTTATTTATAATGTTTCTCTCAGTACTTGTTAGTAGATTTTTTTAAAACATTTTGTACATAAGTTTATTTTCATGCATTTTTTCAAAGAGTTTTATATCACTATAATTGATAAATAGAAATAAATATCATTATAACTCACAAGTATAATAACAAATTTTAAATTTGTAAGATACAAATATATCATATCTATTAATTATTTTGAATGTACAATATAAACTTATCAAGTTTTCTGTAATATAATTACATTTTGCATAAAAAATATTTAATACATGCATAAAGTATAGTAGTGCTTGTATTTGGAGTCCTGAACGGTTTGGATACGACACAAATAACAAAACAAAAATTCAGTTAGGTAAAATATACTCGATCACTTTTTTTTTTTAATGAACGCAATAGCGCGCGCTATAACGCATAACGCAAAATAGCTCATAGCGCAAGTCTTGCGATATTTTACGCTATGCGCTATAGACCACACTGAATAAAAAGAATGTTGGGTGGTTGGAGATCCTTTCAGTCCCAAATTTCATTAAGGGCCTCAGGTACGTATAAATCATTTTCCTATTAAAATTATGTACTTGAAATGTTTCAGAGCACTTGACTAAATGAAAGCAAGAGAGCTTTTGGAATGAATATATGATTTTCGCATGTTAAAAGAAACGTATTTATAGAGTTAGAAAGTATATATTTATATATATGTACACACACACGCTCACGTATTATAGAGTTAGAAAGTTTTTTTAATACATAAATGTGTGTGTGCGTGTGCATGCGTGTGTGCTGACGAGCGTGCGTCTGCATCTGTGTTTAAGCCTCTAGGAGCATCTCAAGGCAAGGGGAGATGAAGCACCTCAAGTCTCTGTTAAAAATATTTTTACCTTTGAGGCTTGCGTTTTAGCAGGTAGCGGCGTGCAAAATGTACTAAACATATGCCTCGCACGCCTCAACCTACTGAAGCATGCTACTTAAGAATTTATGTTTACTTTGAATTGAAGATAATCACACTAATAGAAATCTTCAATTGTTCAATAGTAAGCACAAAAAATAGCTAAATTCAAGAAGATGAAAATTAGTGTTTTCATTACTTTTATATTTCAATCGACATGATTAAGTAAGATCACATTAAAAAAAAAAAAAGATCTGGAGCTACATAATGAATTTTCTCAAATGTTATTTAAATAAATTCTCTGAACTGTCATCATTGGACCCCCAAATAAATTACGCCTGTCAATCCAGAATTTTTTTGAAGACAACTAAAGGGGGGAATAACACCGGCAGCCCTGCCTCCCCACCACACATGTAACGTTGCGGAGCTGAAAACTAAACATGAATTCTTTTGACATGCTAATAATGATTGAATAAAGGATTGAATCAAGTGCTTAAATTTTACTTGTAGTTTCAGTTATTTATGCTTTATGAATGAATAGTAAAAAACGATTTGAACTGAACTCTTTAGGTTAACTGCTTATGTTACTCATTATTTATACAATTAATTATTAACTTCTGGTTATTGAGCAAAACTAATTATAACAACACGATAATAACTTGCACCTCAATGTTTATTCGAATAACTTACATCTCAACCTTTTGATGCTTATGCCTGGTTTAATGAGCAAAAGATCCGGTATGCTTTCGCTTTTTAAAACTTATATGTATACATATATGTATACTAACTGAATATTAATAACAACAGTTTATTTTTGTTGAAGGTCAAACTTATTCTACGATGCACTTAAAGTGTTGCAGGTCGGGGTCAGGAAATTTTGATGATTCAACTTATTGGCTTGAGATGTTTTTGTTGCTAACAGGTTATGCTTAGAGAGTCAATTTATTTGGACATGCTACACATGCATATCATTAAATTAACATGATTTGACTTATAAATGTGAGATATTTTGAACATTCTATAGAAATTTTGAATTCTCCAACTCTTGTATAGTTTCTTCTTTAGTTCTTGCTATGATGTGTGAATCTGCAACCACTGATTATGAACAGTTACTGAAACACACATAAAGAAGGTAGTATTGTGCAAGTGTAAACAAATATAGTACATGAATGCAGATGACGATAAATCGTTTGTCTTCATAAATGACCGGACTGATATGGAGTTGTTCTGTTTGGTTTCTCAGAACTTGAACTGCTTTCTGGTCTGCCTGATCTAAGTTATTCGGAAGCGGTCACTTTTTTGTTTTATTTATTCATGAAGTTCGTCATGTAATTTTAGCTTAATCAAGGTGTCAATTTCAGAAGTAATTTTTTTATGGAAAAAGGTGATCGGACATAAGCTGTAATTAAATTTACGTTTTACTACCAGATATGTGAATGATGATACCAGCGTCTTACCACATTGAGAAAGGGTGAATTGGTACTACAACAACAGCTGATAAGGTAAAATTATCATGTTAGTCCCACATCACAAAATTTTAGTGAATAATTCTGTACAAATATCAAGTTATCACCCATTCAATTGCTGAGCTAAGTAACGTGAGCTTGTGACCAAGTGGGGCATTAATGTGATGGAATGTTGGGTTATGTTGTTGAATTTTGGGTACATTGTGCAATTAGTTGGCCTGCCCGATCCAAGTTGCTGAGTACTGTGCAGTTGGGCTGGAAAGTCTGACTGTGCTTGCTATAATCAGGAGGCAATGCGTCAGGCTGGTCACAGAGCAGCGAAAACTCCTTGCTCTCAACAGTGGATGGACAATAGGCTACTGCATTCTGTTCCTGCTATGGGTTCGGTGACAGTTCTCCAACAAACCATCATTTTTTCCACCTAATTCTCCCCACATCTTTTGTACACAGTCCGATCTCTTTTGAATATGATGCTTTGGTTGTGTGGACACCAGCCAGACTTCACACCGAATTGCACAACATTCCTTAAAAGGAATGTCCTTCGATGATGTCTGTGCTGATATTATTGCTGAACCTGCAACAATGGCCACATTCTTGAACACGGTATTAATTCTCTATCAGTTTCCTATTTTAGCTGATTTTTTAAATATGTGACTGCTGCTTTTGTTTTCGTTCGATTTCAAGTGTACAAGAAATTTCCACTAAAATCTTCCTGCTCTCAACAGTGGATGGACAATAGGCTACTCTGCATTCTATTCCGGCTATGGGTTCGTTAACAGTTCTCCAACAAACCATCATTTTTTCCACCTAATCCTTCCCCCATCTTTTTGCACACAATCCGATCTCTTTTGAATATGATGCTTTGGTTGTGTGGACACCAGACAGACTTCACACCGAATTGCACAACATTCCTTAAAAGGAATGTCCTTCGATGATGCCTACGCTGATATTATTGCTGAACCTGCAACAATGGCCACATTCTTGAACACGGTATTAATTCTCTATCAGTTTCCTATTTTAGCTGATTTTTAAATATTTGACTGCTGCTTTTGTTTACGTTCGGTTTCAAGTGTACAAGAAATTTCCACTAAAATCTTCCTGCTCTCAACAGTGGATGGACAACAGGCTACTGCATTCTATTCCGGCTATGGGTTCGTTAACAGTTCTCCAACAAACCATCATTTTTTCCACCTAATCCTTCCCCCATCTTTTTGCACACAATCCGATCTCTTTTGAATATGATGCTTTGGTTGTGTGGACACCAGACAGACTTCACACCGAATTGCACAACATTCCTTAAAAGGAATGTCCTTCGATGATGCCTACGCTGATATTATTGCTGAACCTGCAACAATGGCCACATTCTTGAACACGGTATTAATTCTCTATCAGTTTCCTATTTTAGCTGATTTTTTAAATATTTGACTGCTGCTTTTGTTTTCGTTCGGTTTCAAGTGTACAAGAAATTTCCACTAAAATCTTCCTGCTCTCAACAGTGGATGGACAACAGGCTACTGCATTCTATTCCCGCTATGGGTTCGGTAACAGTTCTCCAACAAACCATCATTTTTTCCACCTAATTCTTCCCCCATCTTTTTGCACACAATCCGATCTCTTTTGAATATGATGCTTTGGTTGTGTGGACAGCAGCCAGACTTCACACCGAATTGCACAACATTCCTTAAAAGGAATGTCCTTCGATGATGCCTACGCTGATATTATTGCTGAACCTGCAACAATGGCCACATTCTTGAACACGGTATTAATTCTCTATCAGTTTCCTATTTTAGCTGATTTTTTAAATATGTGACTGCTGCTTTTGTTTTTGTTCGGTTTCAAGTGTACGAGAAATTTTCACTAAACTCTTCCTGCTTCCAACAGTGAAATTTTGCCTTGTGGGTTCATGTGCGTGCTTAAGAGAAGAAATTTAAGGTCTGCGAAAATAAAATTGGACAGTTGATATTCTGATGGTACAATTCAAAACCTACCACCATTAATGTTAAAGCAATTTTGGCATTTCTTACATCCAAATTCATATTTTAGTCTCCAAGTTGGTTGATTATTCATGTTTCATGAACTATAGACATTAGTTGATCATGTGCATGTGTAAGAGAAGAAATTTATGAAGCGTTTATGAAAATAAAAATTGGCTAGTTAACGAACTATTATGAAGGTACAACTTAAGACCTATATGTTAAAGTAATTTTAGCATTGCTTACATCCGAATTCATATTTTAGCCTCTAAGTTTATTCATATTTGTCATTAGTTGATTATATATCATGAGTTTTGAAACTACCAAATTTTTATAGATCCACTTTTTTTTTTTTTAGCATTTGTTCATTTCGATATTTCTATTATCTTAAATCCTACAACAAAATTCCTGCTTAGTCCACGTTCTACGATAAAGCTTCTTCTATATCAGATCCTGGGACATTTATAGCAAATACTTTATTCTGTTTTACTTTTTTGTTTATACTGGTGCTTCATTTTCTTACATAGAGTGAGACATCAGCCATGAGACATATTTAATAATATAAAAAGGTAATTATTTTGAATTGGTGCTTTTTTACATCATAGTTATTGTGACAATTAAAGGCTCTGTTTATGAATTTTAAGTGTTTTGTTGATCACAACTTTAATTGTTCAGAGGAGTGCTTTGTTGATTAACAACTAATTGCTTTTTTACTTTTCAGTAGAAAGCATCGTTTCAAACACATGAGAATTTGGAACAATTAGCTATGTCAC
Source organism: Allium sativum (assembly GCA_030737875.1). Taxonomy (NCBI): domain Eukaryota; kingdom Viridiplantae; phylum Streptophyta; class Magnoliopsida; order Asparagales; family Amaryllidaceae; genus Allium; species Allium sativum. The sequence continues at coordinate 776,462,629 of CM060918.1, read as the reverse complement.
TAGAGCCTATGGTTATAGTTGCAAGGTATGTATCTTAATGAGGTAACAAAACATTTTTTACAGCTGTTTTCCTTTGACTCAACAAACTATTTTATAAATCCTATGATCAGACAGTAGGTTTGACGTGAAAATATGAAGTGCAGATTAAAAAAGGTTTCATTTTTCCCTCTTATTATCATTTATGACATATGACTGATGGAGAAAAGAGAACACAAACTCAAACTTGTCGGAAAGGAGAACGAGATTAAATGTTTAGGGAAATTATTTTTGTGAAAATCCAAAATATTTAAGAGCGCTAGAGTAAATAAAAGAGCAAAGATAAATTTGAATTGTTAAGGTTACCGAATTACCTTTACAAACATAAAAGTAAGAGCTAAGTACTATCAGAGCCAGATTTCAATTCTGGGACCTGTGGGTTATGGGCCCACCACGCTTCCGCTGCGCCACTCTGATTGATGATGAAATATGAGAATTGTAATTTTTGAAATAATACACAAGCTATTCCTAAATTATATCCCAAGGCATATCATCTTGTATTGTATAGAGTGTGGAAGGTGGTTCTTCTACACGATCACTAAATTGTATCGTCCATATATTCAGCTGTGTGTATCCTCATTATCATTATTGCAGCCAAATCAATCTGAGTTTGATATTTCAACACATCCATGCCATTTGTCGACATAAAGTTCTTTCAGACATAAAATATGCTCGGCTGTCTGAAGTAAGGTTTTCTATAAATGTTCAGAAAATACTTTATATTTTAAATTCCGAAGGACATGTGTATGTCGTATAATGATTGTTTACTCTGATCAAAGAGACACACAAATAGACATTATAAGATACCGAAGTAAATATTGTACTTGATTTCATGTGTTCGTTGTATTTATCTCAATTTCTAGTATTTCCTTAAAATAAATATAAAAATAGAAGATAAGATAAAAGATCATCCTAGTATCGCTAGTGGCAAAACTAAAATCTTAGTAGGCAATGTTACATCTTTTCAGCATTGTAAATCCCAACGTCACTATAAGCTTTTCAGTGTGTGCATATTTTTTTTTGCTCTTTTTGTTATTGTATCTAGTGTCACCAAGCATACGTATGTTGTTGTATTTCTAATATTGATCCCGTATATGCATATACAAGCAATGCCTGCTCGATTATTCTTGAGGTTTTTTTTTTTTCCCTGTGTTAACAGGTGGGTGGAGATTATCTGCTGATTTTTTTTCTTTCTCTATAATGTATGTAATACTGTATAATTGACTCTTATGTTTCACTTTTATATGTTCATCCCTTTATTTGATAATGTTTGTAACGTGCAAATGCAGTGAACTTGTTTCAAAACATGGGTCATAACTCAGTTGGACTGAAGGGGTGTATCATGAGAGGGAAAAAAAAAAAGCCTTAGAGCTACAGGGAACCTCAATCATCTTAAGGTTGACTTCATTATTCTACCTATTTATTTGTGAATTCCATGGTAAATCTTACTTAAACTAATTAGAATAATGCAGTGTCGCCTATTTTTGTGTTGCCACTGACTTTTTTCTATAGTTTGTTTTAGTAATTTTGATTGTTAGTGCTGAATTGTTCTAGTGGAAAAAATAAAGGAAAATAAATGTACATGCCGTGGTCAGAAAGTAGCGGGGTTTGGAAATAGCCAACCACTGTTAAACTAAAGATATCAGAAAGTAGTGGGGTTTGAGAAATAGCAAACCACTGTTAAACTAAAGATGTCTAGTTGCAAGGTGCAGCTTTGTAATGTTAGCAACTTAAGCCTCTTAGGATTTTTGATGTAGTGTGTTCATACACTAATGATTTAGAATCACTTTAATGGGCAAAAGTTCATGGTGGTCTGGAGGTTTGAGTTATAAGTAGTTATGAAATTTATATCATTTAATAGAATGGAGTGGAGGGTAACTAAATCAGAATCAATCTGGTAAGTGTGACTGAAGTTCTGTGTACCAGCCTATGACCATAATTGTAAACATTCTTTTTAGTTGAATATTTCAGTAGTCTTGAAACCCACTTGGATTTTCTCGTCTAATGGTTTTTCAGCGCTATAATTTAATACTTGTATAGTTTACATAATTCTTATTTGATAGTTGATACTTGCATATATGGTCATGTTCAGGAAATGTTAATAAGGAATGTGGATTATCATTTACGTAATAAATTAGCTGCTTTAGCGATCACTACTGGCTATATTGTTATGCGCCTTCGAGCAATGTCTCATCATGTGCATTTTTGGACTACTGCATAACCAGTATTTCCACAGGACAAACGCAATAATGAATCAGAACCGTAAATACCTTTGTAAATACCTTTTTTTGGGTCTATAGCCATCGAACCCCCACGTTTTACCATATTGTTGTCTCACCAATCTTAATTCTTGGCTACGCGCTTTGTGCATATTATTCTTCAATTAATCACATTGAGTTTGATTGCAGGTGAGCTCAGAAGCAAACAATTCAAGTGCTTTGAGTCTTATGTGGAATTACAGTAGAAAGCACAAAGCCTTGGATACTGATCCATGCGGAATTTGTGAAATTCACGCATGGCAATTGGTTCGGTCTTTAATATGTAAGTTTTTTTACCCCTGTAATGTGCCTTCTGTAAAACCACTATATTCATGAGACTAACAGCAACCAATCACAATTGTAAATACCAATTTAGTATAGTTTTATGCATTTTATTTGTTAATACATATATACTAAACTGTTTTGTGATTCTGACTCGTGTGGCATTTATATTTTTTTATCTAACAATCAATTTGAGGAACTTCCCTCAACAGTGGGTGTTTGCATTGAAGTTTAAATAAAAAACATTTGAAATTGTTTAAATTTGAATTTATGAAAATCATAAGTAAATAAACTTTATATTGTTTTGAATTTAAGAATTATAAAAGTTGTAGCCAAATAAATTTGAAATAATTAAGTTATAATATGGATTATATAATGGGTAGTTTAGCCACACGTCCCTAGAATCTTTCAAAATGTAAACGGCATCCTCCCCAAAGTTTATCTTTAAAGCGGGTCCCTATTTTATGGGTTTACGTGTTTTTTCAAAAAAATAAAAAATAAGCACTGTTTGTTAAAAAATTCAAAAATATTCCTAAAAGCAACATGAAAAAAAAATTTGCATACGTCTCTGCATTAATACTCAATATATGCATATATGTATGCATATATTCATTCATGGTTTATTTTGAAAATCTGGATGAATATATGCATACATGTATGCATATATTGGTAACAGTTGCAGAGATGTATGCATATAAAGATGAACTAATCTGCATGGGCTACGAATTGTTGCAAAAATGTATGCATTTCATATAAGTGCAGAAATGTATGCAACAAAGTTAAAACGGATGAAGGCTTATGAATATGTGCAGAAATAGATGCATTTATTACTTATAAATGCAGAAATGTATGCAACGATGCTTAAAAACTGTGTATGCTTGAAAAGCATGTCAGGATTGAATTAATGCATCAAACGATGCATTTATTGCAGTATTAGTGCATACATTTCTGCGTTTATACTGCAGTTTGACGCATTACTTAAATATATGTAGAAATGTATGCAACTATTACAGATAAGTGCATCGTTTGATGCATAATACTGGTGATTCACTGTTTTTTTTTTGTTTTTTTTAAGTTTTTGAGTTGTTTTAACGCTTGAATTTGATGATGATTAGTTGTATTTAATTATGAATTTACGTGATTTTTTTAATATTTTTTTATGATTTTTTTTTTTTTAAAATAGGGATCTAATTTATATTAAAAGTTTGGGCGGATGTGAGCCTAATTTCGAAACTTTTTAGGGATATGAGTCTAATTTTCACTTATATAATTGTTATTGCTCATTAAAACTTGTAGTAAAGTTGCTGTATTAATCATTGTTAGCTGATGATTATAGATGCATAAATATATAATTTATAATCACATTATAAATGTTATTAAGTCAGTCCTAATAATGTATATATAATGAAATATTAAGATTTTATAACCTAAAATGATTTTTTTAATGTTATTACTTATAAGGAATAAATGTGTGCGCGCAGACACACACAATATATATGTATCATAGAAACAAGGAACGTGGGACGTGGCCACGATCTGCGTACCGGTTCGTTCGTCCCCGATCCCGAAACGAAAATGACCCGGAAACATTAGCGGCCACGAAAAGAAGAAGATGACGCACAGGTTTTTGAAAAGAATAAACGACTCTTCGATTTGTGTTGTACAACTGTATATGGTTGTAATATATATTGGAAGGACAGCTATATAATATATCAATTTGTATATAGATTGAAAAGGCAGATGTAGATTTGCAAGATCTTCACAAAATTTGGTAGTTAACATAAAAAATAAATAGATTAGTTTTTCCAAAGTAGAAGAAAAAACATGTTTTATACCCTTGCGTTCCCTCATACCCATGCGTTCTCTCGTACCGGAAACATTCAAGACAGCCTTCCACGTATCCGTTTTTGTACCGCGTTTTGTATCGAACCACGTCCTATGTAACCATGATATGTATACATATATGTTTATGTATATATAACAAAAAATGGTCACTAAGCGTTGTGAATACCCATTATTTCTTTCAGGGAATAATCTATTAGGAATGAATTAACATTTCATTGGAAAATGTGAGACATTAAATGCCTTAGAATATGAATAGTCGGACATAGTGAAATATAATAAATATCATGTGTTTATATAAGAAGATGTGGTTCCTATTGTAATTATTATAAGAAAAATAAAGACAAAAGAGCATGACTATTCTAGCAGGTGGTGCAATGCACTACCTTACGTAGGGGTGAGCATTTATTTGTTAAAACCAATTAAACCAATTGAGTTTGGTTGGTTTGGTTTTGTAAGTCAATTGGTTGGTTTTGGTTTCTATTTTTATATTATTTCGGCTTATTGGTCCGGTTTGGTTTTTAATATTTGAAAAACAAACTAACCAATTAAACTAAATTTGAAATTTATTTATTTTATAGTTAAAAATTTACTACTAACGATGTTATTATTTACAATATTTTCATGACAATATCATTTTTCTTTGATTTCATATTAATATGTTTAGAAGAATAGTTTGTTTTCTAAAATATTTGAATCACGTATGAAGTTAATTCGTAGTTTTAATCCTGTATTATATCAACAACTAGAAGATCTATTTCATATTAAGATAAACCAAATAAATCAACCAAACCAAACCAAATATTATGGTTTGGTTGGTTTTGGTTTCAAAAAATATCGGTTTGGTTTTGTTCGGTTTATATTCCTTGAATCGTTATTTTAGTTTCAACAGTTTTGATCGATTTCAAATCAAACCAACCATTTGCTCTTCCCTAATCTTACGTCCATGCCCACGCCGACGTTCCCAAGCCCTCAACCGCGGCGTGGGCAAATGGGCGTTAAAGGCATATTAATGGGTTGTTCATATCAGATCATTTTTTCTTCTGTCCGTTTAAATTCATCTTTGCAGCAGTAGTGAAACAGTCTTGTCTTTTGGTAAAAATCGCAACCTTTTCAAAACCAAACTGTTGCAATTGTTCAAACAGGCATCTAGGAAAAGGCGCCTCCCCGTAACTATATATAGACAAAAGAATAAACGTGAAAATCATTTGATTTTTCCTTGCATTTCTCTTCCCCTACCATCAGATTTTATTCTTAAAAAACCGCTCTTTTGAATTCATTGTTGCTCTGGAATCACCATTGCATCATTGCAGAGATCGTTCTGTTTCATTTTGTGAAATAGTTGCTCATTGGTCCTTCGGCACCATTGAGGGAGCAATCCTGTTTTAAAGAAATAATGTTACTACTGCACACGGACAAATAATTCAATTGTATGGACTGCAATTACGTTAAGTTTTGATCTATTTACATTCCTCTCGTCATATAGAGTAATCGCCTCTAATAATCTTATAATCGAATTATGTTTGCAAGTTGTTTGTCATTGGGTGGAGTCATTATATTTCAGACAATGATTCATGACATTAACACCTCGACAATAAAATCAACTATGGCCACCACTGAGAATAGAACGATGGTTCTAACAATCACCGTTGTTATATCACATGGTGAGAGGTCAGAAAAATTTACTAGAGTAGATTTCAAGCACTTGCAACCAAAAATTTGTTCTACTTGACTATACTGGTCCGAGCAAAATATCCCATCATCAAGTAAGTTCTCTATTTTTGCAGTATCATTTCCTCTCGTCTCTGCGTTGCTTTTGTTGTCCAGCAGTGAGTCAACAATGTTTGTATGGGGGTTTCTTGAAATGTTGTCTTGTTGAGATGAATTGTTGTTTATATCAAATCTAAAGTAACACTTATTGGCTACATAACCACCCTTTAACAAATTTGACATTTGAATCTGTTGTTGTTCCACCTTCCTCTTCTTCCTCTTGGTCTGAAACCACCTCTTTGACTGCTGCTTGATTGATTTATGTTATTGTTGTTTCTTTCTTGATTTCTATTCTTGTTATTAACAACATAGTTAGCAGTTTAGTGGTTTCCTTCTTCTGTTCTATTCTTGCTTCATTAGACAAGCGTGTCGACTGTACGAATTGTAGTGATGAGAAATTTTCAGTAGTGGATAGAACATCAATAATAGCTTCGTACTCATTATCTAGGTCCTTCAGTATAAACATTATATGTTCGTAGTTTATAATCTTATGACCAGATGTAGCAAGTTGTTCACATAATGTTTTTACCTTTAATGTGTATTTTCTAATATGCATGTCCCTTTTTTTTTTTTTTTTTTTTTTTTTTTTTTGTAGTTATCTTCTATAGCTCATACCTTTGTTGTAGATTGTGAACTGAAAATTTGTTCGATTGTTAGCCAGGTTTTGTGAGTGGTTTGACAACCTATTAATTGTGATAAAATGTTTGGACCCGTAGAGGGGAGAAGCCTAGAACTGATGGTATTATTTTGTCTTTGATATGTGATATATTCATTGTTGCTAACCAATATACCCTTGCTACCAGTAACATATCTTGCAGGCATGGCAGTGGTGCCAAACACATACTCCTTTAGGCCATTTCCCTTGATGGCAGTTTCGATATGAAACTTCCACATTAAATAGTTTTTGTTTCATCGAGTTTTGTTGTTACAATTTGACTCTAGGTTTGATGATGACTTTTAGCACCTCTTGACTAATTGAGTTTGGTGTTCGTGAAGATCTTGCAATAGATGTTGGTGATGTTCTATCTCCAGCCATTGTAAAGAAAAGAGAGGGATTGGAACTGATGCAAAAAGCAGAATAACTAACAGGAGACCAACTGTGCCTATAGGTATAGAACTTTTCTTTTGAGATATGTGATGAAAAAAATTATTAGTAGCAACCATTTCTCGATTAAAGAAAAAAGCTTTATGAAATGATTTTGAATGGCTGTGACTAAATTCTGATTTCTTAAAAGAAAACTTTTGATTTCCACGACATTTTTTTTGCAAGAATTAATGTTGCAGCTAAGAACTTGCAAGAGTTATTTGGCATGGCACTTAAATTTGGATGAAAAACCGTCTTCAACTCCCAAATGATGATGCTATACTTTGATGGAAGAAAAACTTAATCAATCCAGTTGATTTGAATACTGTTTCGGGTTTAAAAAATTGTTCTTTTCCTTTATTTTGAAGAAACTGGTCAAAGACAATCAACTTTGATGAAGTTCTTGACAAAGAAGGATGAACTTGATTGTCGTGAAGCTTTTGCTTTGATACCATGAAAGAAAACTTGTAACCAGATAATACGGAAAGTACTTTACTGTATTGATACTATTTTCTTCAAATGTAGGGCTGCACACAACCCATATTCAACCCGACCCAACCCACCAACCCGACCCAACCCACATAAACCCAACCCAACCCATCCTAGTTCGGGTCGGATATGGGTTACAATTTGTAACCCATACTATATGCGGGTCGGGTTTGACATTTTATTCAACCCAACCTTATTTTAACCCAACCCAAACCTATTTAAAAAAAACAAATTTAATATCCATCCAGTTAAAATTAGAATAGTATAATCCTAGAATAATGTTTATGTATTCTATAATAAATGTAAAAAAAAAAAAAATTCATGTCAATCCAAACTAGATAGAATTTGATAAATATATTTTAAAGAGCATTTTCATGTATTTTAAAATGAAACGCTTGCCCAACTATGTAGTAAATTAATTTCATATGATGTGTTTTACAATGAAATTTTAATTATATGTCTTGTAATGATTCGGTTATTTTAAATGCATTATGTTAGCTAAAATCTGATATATTATGCTGAATATTTTGATATAATTTTTAGAAAAAATCCCTCATATTCTCATTTTTTATTGTATTCAAGTGACCCAATCCAACCTTACTTAACCCGACCCAACCCATACTTCAACCCAACCCATATCCAACCTCATATAGGGTCGGGTATGGGTTGAGCTACCTTAAACCCATACCTATGCGGGTCGGATATAGTATTTGGTCTAACCCGACCCAACCCATACTTTGTGCAGCCCTATTCAAATGTACATAAGCGAAACGAAGTGTAAAAATATATAATACATTCTGATGGGCTTCGGCCCAATATGCTTAAAACAGAAGTCTGCTTGTAAGATAATATCAAAAGAGAAATGCGGTGTAATTCACTTTATTTCTTCTTATTAATTCATTAATCAATTAAAGTCATACAAATTAAACAAAATATAATTATTTTAGAATAACCAGGTTAGATTATTTTTGAATAGCTATCACCAAACTTGGTTCTAACTGAAAGAAATTGATGGGAATGTTGTTTTTTTCTTTCGTTTTTTCAAAATTCCAACTATGTTTTCAAAAGATGTGTGTGTGTGGGTGTGTACAGAGAGAGAGGCAGGTTCAATGACACCCGTAACATTGCAGCACCCCATTTGCCCCTTAATTTCCACTACACATATCCCTTCTTTGTCCTTTCACTCACTCTCACTTTCCATTCACTTATTTTAATATAAATGCAGGGCTGTTATCATGAGGCATTTGGGGTAAGGGTGCCATTGAACGCTTGCCATATATATAAGGAGCATTTCGGGGCACCCTTGTTTTGCAGCACCCTTATGCTACCGTGAGCTACACAAATCCTAAATCCAACAAGATTTTTTAGATGTTCTATCCACATATATTATCGTCTATCAAAATTTGAGCTCGTTCCGACATTCGTAACATTACCAAAATCTTAGCTCGATTATTCATCGTTTAGACATTTATTCGAACCGTTAAATTTAAATATCAAATATATTATTCTACGAATGTCGGAATGAACTCAAATTTTGGATAGATGATAATATATATGTGGATTGAACATCTACAAAATCTTGTTGGATTTGAATTAATGTAACTCACGGTAGGGTAGGGATGCTAAAGGGGTACTACAAAACAAGGGTGCCTCAGAACGGTTATATATATATATATATATATATATATATATATATATATATATATATATATATATATATATATATATATATATATATGAGGCAGGTTCAATGACACCCCAAATAGTGAGCACCCCTTTAGCCTCTCATTTTTCCATCACTCATTTCCCACTAACTTCCTTTTTCTCTCCTTCCACTAACTCTCTTACTTCCCACTCACTGTTTTAATATAAATAAGAGGTGGAAAACAGGGGTGCTCAATTTTTGGGGTTCTCTTGAACGCTTGCATATATATATATATATATATATATATATATATATATATATATATATATATATATATATATATATATAAGGAGCGTTTCGAGGCATCCCTTCGTGAGTTACACCAACCTAAATCCAACAAGAATTTGTAGATGTTCAATATATATATATATATATATATATAATCATTTATTCAAAATTTGAGCTCGTTCTGATATTCATGAATAATATATTTAATGTTTAAATTTAACGGTTCGAAAAAATGTCTGAACGATGAATAATTGAGCTATGATTTTGAAAATCTTACGAATGTCGGAACGGGCTCAAATTTTAGATAAATGATAATATATATGTGGATTGAACATATTCAAATTCTTATTGGATTTGAATTGGTATAGCTCACGGACGGGTAGAGTGCTAATCGTATGCTGCAAAACAGGGGTGCGCCGAAATTAATTTCTTGTACAATTAATTTGTCATAAAATTAATTTGTTTCATTATTTCCAATAAAATAAGAAAATTAATAGAGTTTGGGAAGAAAAAGTGTTTAAGACAACGAATGAGGACTTAAGAAAGCGATGGTGAACTTGAACTACAATGTTTTAACTTGTGTGATGATAGGATCAAGCAATATGTAATAAAGGAAAAAAAGCATATAACTGGTCATGCATTATATTATTGTCAACTTTTATGTCAAAGACATAAATTTAGAAAGGAACACACATTGAATTAAGGTATTACCTCCAAATTTCCGTAATACCCTCAAATGCACTATTCTATTAATTTTCCAAAAAAAAGGGTGATGATTCCATCTCTTATTACCCCCTCAAATGAATCTTGGTGTCCTCAGGAGTTGCAGTTCTCTGGATGTGTAACAGCGCACTCGCTTCCCCAAATAAATATTGTTCATAATCATTCACAAAATTGAAAAGCACCCACTCTCTCCAAAATTGTCTGAAATCAACCATCGTTCTCACTTTCATTTCTAGATTTTTAACAAACCGAGGATAATTTCTTGGAAATGAGTTTCCAAGATCTGGAATCGGGTCGCAAAGGGTAGGGTCAACAGGAAGCAGGATCCTACCCAGGTCGTCGCCTCTGGCCTTTTCAATGTTAACATGTTCAACTTTTTCTTATTTTCAAGCCAGACAGATCTGTCATTTTTGACTTAGAGTTGTTAGAATCATAACATATGGTCATGGGTGATGGTTGTTATATGGATATCATACATTTACCCTTTGTGGTACGAATTTTCGGATTCTTGGACTTATGCATGTCTGTTCTACTGCATAAAATTATATATAAAGATGCAGTGTAGATGATTTATATGAGATCCATGGAATTTTTGGATTATATATGAATTTGATAAGACTGTACATTGTTAAGGTTGACATGCAATAGTTCTTTGTAGTTTTCAGTGGCTGAACTGTATATGGACAAAATATTGGGAATTCAATAATTCATGTAGGTTCTGCTACCTAAATTTATAATGGTTTTTGCTTATCTCAGTAAATAACAGGAAGGCGGAAACAGAGTCTTTGTCAATATTACTTTGTTTAGTTATCTCAACACATACTGTGCGCATGCGCGACCAGTTCGCATGCATAAAAGGTGTATTAGAGAGTTAAAGCTGGAGGAGGAAATCAGTTACAAACAACAGAAAAACACTAAGGTTATAGTAACTTCATGATAGCATAAAGAGAAGGAATCTCTTCCAAATGTTCATTTTTATATATCAGTAGCAGTTGCAATGATAATAGCTTATGTAAACCAGATTGGTTTTAAAAAAAGAAAGATAATAGCTTATGTATCATGCACGCTACGTGTAACAGTAATGCAGTAGTGTATGTGTCATTGTGGTTGTGCTACGCCTAAGCATTTCAATGACATTCGTAGTAAAGGATGTGATTATTTTGTCGATTTCTTATCCTTTCTACGGTTGCGCCTCGAGTAACTAGAAGTTTCTGGTTTGTAACCCTAGCTATGTGCTTCTAAGTCGTGAACATCATAAACTAGTATTGCTCCCAGGTATGTAAAAGTTATTCTGTTGGATTATCACTTATAGTTTGTGTTTTGCTGTTCAATGACTGGTCATACATCGTAAACAAGTGTTGCTCCCATGTATGTAAAAGTTATGTTGTTTGTTTGAATTAGTGTGAGAGTGGAGAGGAAAATGTATTTGTTATTTCATTAACTAGGCTGTACAAATGGAAGTTGTATATATAAGCGTTTGTATTGGGCTAAAAACAGTAAAGCCCACATGGAAGAGGGTCTAGGGTTAGACCCGAATACATATTGCTCTATAAAATAACTATTTTCTCATTAGCCCCCCACCAACAAAACCCTGAGGGTTAGGGTTTGCTAGAGATAAAAAATGGCAGCCATCTTCATGGCGATCTATATCCTTTTTACTGAGAAATTTCTCAGATATCTTCTACAAAGTCTTTTGTCTTCAGATTACTGCTCCCTAGCTTTCGATGTTGCAGATCTATGACCTACAGTGGTAAATCTGTGGCAGTTGGCTTGTTTTAGCTGATTGAGTTTTTGAGATTCCTCGGATATGACTTCAGATTTCTGTTCTCTAGCCTCCAATGTTGCATATCTATAACCTATGGTAGTATATCTGTGGCAGTTGGCTTGTTTGAGCTGATTTTGAGTCTCTTTGGATGGGTCTTCAGCTGATTTGCTGTTGATTTCCATTCCTTTGGATCTGCAAGATCTTTGGTCTTCGAGTTTGTCTGGTTTGTTGACGCGGAGTTCCTCTCTGAGCGTTTTGAATCTCTGTCTTGATAAAGGTTTGGTCATAACATCGGCTGTTTGGTAAGTAGAAGGTACATGGTTTACATACATTTTTCCTTTCAGCACTATTTTTCTTACAAAGTAACTATCGAGCTCCATATGCTTGGTTCTCGAATGCAGTATAGGATTTGATACCACGGCTATTGCACTGAGATTATCGCACCATATTGTTGCCTTTTACCAGTTTGCACTTTTAATTCACTTAACAAGGATTGAATCCAAATTATCTCTCCGGTAGTGCTTGCAATACTTCTATACTCACCCCCAATGCTTGATCTGGATATTGTACTCTGTTTTTTGGCACACCATGATATGAGATTTTTTTTCCTAATTATATACAGTAGCATGTTGTAGATTTTCTGTCATCGCGATCTTTTTCCCAGTCTGCATCACTGTATTCATTGGTATTGAGTGTGTTGCTTTGCTTCATTATTATTTCATGATTTATTGTGCCCTTTAGATATCTTAAAATCCTTTTTAGTGCCTTTCATTGTTCATTGAGTGGCTTCTGCATAAACTGGCTTAATTTGTTCACATTGTAAGATACATCCGGCCTTGTTATTATTGCATACTGTAGAGCATACTGTCCCTTATTATGTGTGTGTTCCCCTTTTTCTTTACTAAGACATGCATTAGTGATCATTGGCGTAAGAAGGGAGTTATCCATATCCATCTTGGATTTGATGAGAATTTCGGATATATACTTTCTTTAACTTAGAAATAGATCACTTTTGCTAGTCTTTGTTACTTCAATTCCAAGGATGTAGGTTAGGCCCCCCAGATCTTTGACTGAGAACTCACTGTTTAACTACTTTGTGATCTCGCTGATTTCATTGTCACTATTACATGTAATTATAAAATCATCAACATTAATTAGCACATAAGTGATAGAATCATTTGTAAATTTTACAAACAGAGAGTTATCAGACTTAGTGGGGTTGTACCCATGTCTGGTTAGAGTTGACTTGAGTTTCTCAAACCACACTCTTGGTACTTGCTTGAGGTCTATAAACCTTTGTTCAATTTGCACGCAAAATTTTCTTTTTCTTTTTCAGTGAACCTCAGGGGTTATTCCATATAAACCTCCTCTAGCAAAACACCATTCAATAAAGCTTTATTTACAACCAATTGCTTGATGGCCCTGCTCTTATGCAAGGCAATTGTTAATATGATTCTAATGGTTATAGGTTTCACAACAGGTGAGAATGTTTCATAAAAGTCAATTCCACACTGTTGCATGTGAATATCCTTTTGCAACCAATCTAGCCTTGTACTTGGACACCGCTCCATCAACATTTCTTTTTATTCTATATGTCCACTTGCATCCAATAATATTTCTATCTTTAGGCAGTGGCATAAGAGACTAGGTTTGATTTTTGATAACAGCATCAAACTCCTCTTTCATAACATTCCTCCGCTTATCATCAAGCACAGCTTGTGTAATACCCCGTAATTTTAACGACACTAAAAGAGGATAAATTAAATAATAATTAATTTAATATTTAGAATTAAAGGAAACGGACTGCGCCATTGTGTCCGTCTCGAAATTCAGGTCAAAATAGACATTTGGTTTGCGTAAACGAACACCGTATGAAGAAGTTATGTAGGTTTGAAGTTTGTACACGCGCAGAAGAATTATATATATATATATATATATATATATAGGGACCAGGAATTCAAATTTCGAAAATCCCGTAGGGGGCAAAATTCCCACCCCAGAGGTGTCGACCCTTTAGTGGGGGGGTCGACCCCATAGTTGGGGGGTCGACCCCATAAATGGGGGGGTCGACCCCCCTAGGGCTGAGGTGGCAGACGGTTTCTGGAGGCTGGCAGCTATATACAGAGGACCATTTCTCTTGTTTTCATCACTGGAAATCAATGGAGCCCAAACGCTGCCGGTGTCTGAACTGAACTAAATTCTTTATCTTCTACAACAATGAAATCAATTAGAGATTCAAGTGTAGATCTATATCTCAACAAGCTTCTCTTTTAGTTCTACTTTCTAATCCAAACACTGTGAGTTCTTAGTTGCTTTTAGATTTAAATATTTAAAAGTAAACCTGATATGACTATAGTTTGGATTTGTTCCTGTAACTAAATTATACTAGATCCATTGTGAATTATGACATTCTGAATTGGTTATAACTTGGATCTCAACCTTTATCTTATCAGATCTATTCTGACTTCTATGACATTATATGATGTGGATCTTAAACCTTATTTATGTTAGATCTACTTTTAACCATTAGATCTGGATTATTTTGATATCTAAATTATTAACCAGATCTAGCTTATTGTTTAGATCCCCTTGTGCTTATCATATTAGATCTGAACCTATTGAACATCTAAATTTAGATCTTGTCGTGCTTATCTTAACATCTTTATCATGTTAAAACTAGTTAACTGCCACAAGTCCACTGGATCTATGCTTATATGTTCACCTTGTCACCATGTTAGTATATGTTTATGCCAGTTATGTTAGAACAATCACTTTTGTCATATTCCGATCACCTTTCCCTTTTTATCGTTTATGACTAGGCTATTATCTAGCCTAGGCATGCCGCGAATTATGTGAATGCGCTAATTAGGGAATGGGGGAAAAAGATTAGTATTGGCATAATTTGAATAATGTTTATAAACATAAATTGGACATAAAATTCAATATGGGGAGTAGGAGATTGGGCACCGATAAGGAAATAGGTAAAATTGGATAATAATTAAGATGTCTAGGATTACAGTAATTAGAAACTGTAACTGCACTTATGACACAAGGTTAGGTTGCATTAGTGGTAGAAGTCTGCCCGGACCTGACTGGCACATCCAGCAACCACTAATGTTGAACCTAATGTGAGGGGTCTAAGTGCACAAATACGAGACGGGCTAAGGCACGAGGTTAAGCCCAAATTGTGGAAGAAGTCTGTCGGGAACCGACCGACATATCCACATCCACAAGCTGTAGGCCTGATGTGGGAGGTCTAGCCCATAATAAACCATAAATGGACATGGTAAAGAATTGAAATGCTTTACCTAATTGAACTTATACATGAATAGGGGTGAAGTAAACTTGGTTGAACAATGGGAGCGTTAAGTTAAGTATATCTGAGATGGGTGGGTAACATTTAATATAGGCCCACAAAACTTAACCAATTGGGGGTTATGTGTTAAAGACACCTATATGTAAGCATAACCGGTAGAAAGATTGGGGTTATATAATCGAAGACACCTTTAGGGTAAATATAGCTTGTGGAAAACCTAGTGGGGGATACAAGACGAAGGGGAAGACTTGTATCATATTGTGTCGGACCCGTTTCAGTTAGTAACCCGGAGTAGGTATCAAACAGTGTACTCCAAACTAGGTTGGAGAAGGGGCACACTTACTGAACTGATTGTAAGAGATCCAAACGTGGAGGACGGTGTGGGCGGCGCAAACCGACCGGGTCATGTGCGTGCATGAGCTGGGCAGAAGGGGATAAGACGACCGTGACACCTGTAGATATGAGGCTGTGCATATCAGCGAAGGGTTGCCACTTTAGGACGTAATACATCCTACGGTGGGGCCGACACAGAGTATCTACGCGGATTAAGGAACCGATCGATTAGGGTAGTAGTTAGGATACTTTTGGACGTATGCCTAAGTCTACCACCTTATAGTGGAATGGATCATCTCATTCTGGATATATTAGTAGTACTGCAGAATAGTCATTAGAAGCGTATACACCCTATCTTATGTTATCTTTTCATACTTACCTTTTATGAAGCTATCTCTGTCTTATCCACTTTATATGTCTGTCATGCTACTTTTATTTATTTACTTGCTGAAAGTAACTGGACTCGCTAGACTTTATGTCTGACCCTTTTTGTTTCCTCTTCTTTATTTCATTCCCCCCCCAAAGGTTCGCAGGGAGGGAATTCTCAGGCTTAGTCAAGACTCGGTTATCATCTTGTTGGAGCTGCTTTTGAAGTATAGCTCAAGTTCTTATCTCTACTATGACTTAGCTCTTTTTCTTGGGGAATTAAGCTTTTTATACGTTTATGTACTCTGATGGTACAAGACAGAAGTTATATTATTGTAATGATTTTTGTGACTTATGGTATTTTGGACCACGATATTGTGATTTATGTCTGAAATAAAAATTTGAATTTCCGTTGCTATATTATTTATATCTGTCTTGTAATATTCTGTGTCTGTTTACCTATAACGCTTCACGAAACTTAATGCATTCCCTTAGTGAGTGACATTAACGGACGTGGGGTGTCACACTTGGTATCAGAACTGAAGGTTACCAGATTAGATAAAAGTTTTTTTTGAAAACTATTTTCAAAAAGGTTTTAAAAGAAAGCATTTTCAAAACGAAGAGTCTGTTTTGAAAAACATTCCCCAAAGAGCCATAAGTAATATCTTTCGATTCCTTGTCTGAATCTCTTTCCTTTTCTTTTTCAGCATGTATGGAGAACCCAATATCCCGGAGGGCGTTACGATACCAGGATGGTTCCGTATGTATCTGGAGGCCACGATGCCTGCCGAAGGCCAAGGAAACGTTCCTCCCCCAGCTGCATCCGTTGTTCCTCCTCCTCCTCCGCGTGTAGACAATTTCTCTAAGATCTGCAAAGATTTCCGTGCTATGGGAGGGAAGCCATTCCATGGAACCGAGACATTCGTAGAGGCAAGGAATTGGATCGAGAAGACTGAGGACTTGATTGTAATCTTTGAAGTAGAGGATCGAAGGAAGATTCAGTTAGCTGCTTGGCTACTGAAAGATGAAGCTTCGTTTTGGTGGGAGGTAACCCAAGTAGGACGTCCAGTGGAAATTTGGAATGACTTTAGACAGAGGTTTGAAATGAAATTTCTTTCCCAAGCTGAGAAAAGCATGCAAATGGAGAGATTCTTAGCACTCAAATAAGGAAACTTAACTGTTAAAGAGTGTGTGAACAAATTCAACCATCTGGCAAGATTTGGACTGGAACTGGTAGACACTTCGCATAAGAAGGCTTTGCGGTTTGTTAAAGGGCTAAACGAACCCCTTCATGGGTTAGCCATGTCCCATATTCCAATGGGAGCTGCCTTTGAAAGACTTGTTGATATGGATTTGATGTATGAGGAAGAGAAAGGAGAAAAGAAAGAGGCTAAAGCTGAGGAAACAACGCAAAACAAGAAGATATGGCCCAAGAAAGGACAACAACAACAATAGCAGCAACAGAAGAAAGGAGGAAAGAATGACAAGGGTAAGGATAAGAGGAAGTGTCACAGTTGTGGGCGTGATGGTCACTTGGTGAAAGATTGCAAAAGAAGAAAGAATCCTTGCTTCAACTGTGGAGAGGTCGGACACTTTGTTAGGGAGTGCCCGAAGAAACAGGGACTAGGTCAGAGGGCGGGAACTTCTGGAGGGCAGGTGCATGCTCTCGCGATAAGTGCTCTTGGAAGAGGTATAAAAATTTCTATGAAAGTTTTAATTTCTTTTTCAAATCATCCTATTAGAACACTTTTTGATTCTGGCACTTCACATTCATTTATATCTAGTTCTGTGGTTGAATCTTTGCACTTAATTACTAGTATGTAGTGGATTCCGTAGTTGTCTCAAACCCCATTGGTGGTTGGGCTCATTAATCTATGATTTGTTGGGGTTTGAGAATATCTATGTTAGGTGTCGAATTTGAATGCGATGCATACGTGCTCGGGTTTATGGGCTATAGGTTGATTCTAGGGATCGACTGGCTAACCACATATGGTGCCATTATAGACTGTGAGAGAAGGGTCGTTAGGCTTCTGACCTATCATGGGAGGACCCTCGAGATTTTTTGCGACCCATAAGGGTCTGTTATGCTTAGTTTTCTAGAGTCTCTTGATGCATCCATAGATGATTTGCAATCTATTTCAGTAGTCCGAGATTATTCTGATGTTTTTAAGGAGGTCCAGGGCTTACCTCCGAGGCGCAAGATCGACTTTCGTATATATTTGGTGGACAATGCAAATCCAGTTGCATTACCAGTGCGCCATATGGCTCCGAGGAAAAGTAAGGAGTTGAGTAAGCAAGTAGGGGAGCTACTTGAGAAATGATTTATCAGACGAAGCATATCTGAATGTGGTGCTCCAGTTGTATTCGAAACTAAGGTGGATGGTTCGCTTCGTTTGTGTGTGGACTATAGAGAGTTGAACAAACTCACAAAGAAGAATAATCACCCACTTCCGAGGATAGACGACTTGTTTGACCAGCTTGTCGGTGCCTCGGCATTCTCTGAGTTAGACCTAGCCATGGGGTTTGATCAGTTGAGGGTGGCTGAGGTCAATACAGACAAGATTGCTTTTAGGACTCCGGATGGTTTCTTTGAATGACTAGTTATTCCTTTTGGGCTGACGAATGCACTCGCCTATTTTGTCAATCTGATGAGTCAGGTGTTTCGGAAGTTGCTAAATAAATTTGTCATAGTCTTTGTTGATGATATTTTGTTTTTCTACAAAAGCGAAGAAGAGCATGCCCAACATTTTAGGGAAATTTTGAAAATTCTTCGTGAGCATCAACTTAAGGCAAAGTTCTCCAAATGTCATTTTTGGAGAAAAGAGGTGAGATTCTTAGGGCATGTAGTCTCCAAAGAAGGGATAGCTGTGGATCCCGCAAAGGTAGTTGCAGTACAGGAGTGGTAGGTTCCAAAAATGCAACAGAGGTGAGAAGATTTCTGGGATTAGTAGGTTATTATAGGAAGTTCATTAAGGACTTCACAAAGATATCAGCTCCTCTCACCACGCCGACGAAGAAGAACTTGGCATTTTCATGGGATATAGATTGTGATGTTGCTTTCCAACGTTTGAAGAGGGCTCTGACAACAGCCCCGGTCTTGACTTTGCCCAATGGGAACAAAGTTTTTACGGTGTACACTAATGCATGTGGTACATGGCTTGGTGCGGTTCTGATGCAGGAAGGAAAGGTAGTGTGTTATGGGGGTAGACAGTTGAGAGTTCATGAGAAGAACCAACCCACCCATAATCTAGAGCTAGCTGCCATAGTATTTGCACTAAAGACGTGGCGTCATTATTTACTTGGAGAGAAGTTCAAATTGTACACCGATCATAAATCTCTCAAGTATCTGTTCTCGCAGAAAGATCTTAATTTAAGGCAACAAAGGTGGATGAAATTCTTAGCTTCTTATGATTTTGAAATCGCTTATACCCCTGGCAAGGGTAATGTAGTGGCTGACGCATTAAGTAGGCAGAGGATGACCTTAAATCCTCTGTTTGTGGAGAGGAAGAGCTTGGAGTTCATATCAACCTTTGACTTTAGACCCTCCATCGAGATTTTGCCTGATTTATTTGAATTGCTAGAAATACGACCAACTCTTATGGGTCAGACTGGAGCTTCGTAGCAAGGTGACCAGCAGATTTTAGACATCATGGATAAGCTCAGAAAAGGGAAGACTTCTAGTCACCTCAATAGATATACCATAGATGTAAAGGCATGGTTGCAACGAGATGGAAGGCGTTGTGTCCCTCAAACCGGAAGCTTGATAAAGGCAGTCCTAGAAGAAGCCCACCATTCTAAGATGACCATTCATCCAGGCGGTGGTAAGATGTACAGAGACATGAAGAGGGTTTTCTTTTGGGCTGGGATAAAGAAAGATGTGGCCGAATTTGTTTCTCAATGTTTAGTTTGCCAGCAAGTTAAAGCTGGGCAAAAGAAGATTGGTGGTTTACTTCATCCTTTGGAGGTTCCACATTGGAAATGAGAGAGCGTCTCCATGGACTTCATAGATGGTTTGCCTAGATCAAAGAAAGGCAACACCAGTATTTGGGTAATAGTGGACAGACTGACTAAGAGCGCTCATTTCATTCCGGTGAAGAGTAAAGAGGACATCATCATGATTGGCAGCGATGTATGTTCGTGATATAGTCCGTCTTCATGGAGTACCTTCCAGCATCGTAAGCGATCGTGACCCCATCTTTACCAGTGAATTTTGGAGGTGCTTGCAAGAAGCATTAGTTACGCAGTTGTGTTTGAGCACCGCTTATCATCCTCAGACTGATGGACAGAGGGAGAGGGTGAACATAATTTTAGAGGATCTTTTAAGTTGTGTATCCTAAACTTTGGAGGGACTTGGGAAGAGCACCTTCCTTTAGTAGAGTTTGCCTATAACAACAGCTATCAAGCCAGCATCGGCATGGCACCCTTCGAAGCATTGTACGGACGACCCTGTAGATCACCAACTTATTGGTGGAAATCTACAGAAAGATTGTT
The DNA here is from genome assembly GCA_030737875.1 of Allium sativum. Taxonomy (NCBI): domain Eukaryota; kingdom Viridiplantae; phylum Streptophyta; class Magnoliopsida; order Asparagales; family Amaryllidaceae; genus Allium; species Allium sativum. Next base: position 776,441,941 of record CM060918.1, on the reverse strand, counting down.
ACTTGGAACAGATATGGTTAGAGAAATGTTCGAGAAGATTGACCTTATTCGAAGACGGATGAAGACAGCTCAAGATAAGCAGAAATCATATGCAAACAAGAGGAGGACTGACATCGAATTTGAAGTGGGAGACTTAGTTTTTATTAAAGTATCACCTCTGAGGAACGTGATTCACTTCGGATCTGTAGGGAAGTTGGCACCTAGATTTGTGGGACCATTTCCCATAACCGAAAGGATCAGCCAAATGGCCTATAGAGTGAAGCTGGCAGAAAATCTATCCGGCGTTCATGATGTTTTCCACGTTTCTCATCTGCGGAAATGCTTGCATGACACCGCGGAAGTTGTTGAGCCAAGTATATTAGAGGAGGTAGAAGTGGAACGGGAGGCGACAGTCAGACGAGTCCCTATACATATTCTTGGATCAGAAGTTAAAAGGCTCCGCAATAAAGAAATCAAATTGATAAAGGTTTAATGGGGAGATAACCCAAAGTATGCGACTTGGGAGACCGAAGACAAAATTCGTGCTTCGTACCCTTTTCTTATCGAGGGTATGTTCTTAACTCCTTTCCAAAGTTTTATCTACACTTATTTCTGTCATTTGAGTATTTTTGACCTGTAGATAGGAATCATATGTGTGTAAACATGTGTTTGAGACATGTTATGTTTGATGGTTGCAAGTGAATGCAAGTGTTTGCTGGTGGCTGCCTATGGATGCATATACACATACATTAGGCACTAAATCAGCTCAATCACTTTCATACTGCATATGGATGTGTGTACGTTTGCTTCTCTTTTAATGGATGAAAATGGTTGTATTATCAAATGAATGTTGCATTTGGACGAATGAGTGTGCACACATATAGAACTTACATGTTATAATAGGATTATTTGCATACATATATGATTCATGGCACGAACATACATTGCATTAAGGAGGTCGACTGAATTAGTAGACCGCCTAATCTTCGCATTAGTATTGGGACATATACACACACCTTTGCATATGCTCATATAAGCATTAGAAGTCTTTAAGGACAATGGATGCCTGTGATTGATGTATGAGTAGATGGATGATAGATGATAGGATATACATTCTTCTTAACTTGAAGATTTCAGGGACGAAATCCTTTAAGTAGGGGAGAATGTAACACCGCAATATTTAACGACACTAAAAGGGGATAAATTAAATAAAAATTAATTTAATATTAAGAATTAAGGGAAACGGACTGCGCCATTGCGCCCGTCTCGAAATTCTGGTCAAAATAGACATTTGGTTTGCGTAAAACAGACACCGTATGAAGAAGTTATGTAGGTTTGAAGTTTCTATACGCGCAGAAGAATTATATATATATATATATATATATATATATATATAGATACCAGGAATTCAAATTTCAGTTCAAATTTCGAAAATCCCGTAGGCGGCAAAATTCCCGCCCCAAGGGTGTCGACCCCTTAGTAGGGGGTCGACCCCATAGTAGGGATGTCGACCCCTTAAGGGGGGGTCGACCCCCTAGGGCTGAGGTGACAGACGGTTTCTGGAGGCTGGCAGCTATATATAGAGGACCATTTCTGTTGTTTTCTTCACTGGAAATCAATGGAGGCCAAACATTGCCGCTGTCTGAACTGAACTAAATTCTTTATCTACTACAACAATCAAATCAACTAGAGATTTAAGTGTAGATCTACGTTTCAACAAGCTTCTCCTTTAGTTCTACTTTCTAATCCAAACACTGTGAGTTCTTAGTTGCTTTTAGATTTAAATATTTAAAAGTAAACCTGATATTACTATAGTTTGGATTTGTTCCTGTGACTAAATTATACTAGGTCCATTGTAAATTATGACATATGACATTCTGAATTGGTTATAACTTGAATCTCAACCTTTATCTTATCGGATCTATTGTGACTTCTATGACATTCTATGATGTGGATCTTAAACCTTATTTATGTTAGATCTACTATTAACCATTAGATCTGAATTATGTGGACATCTAAATTATTAACCAGATCTAGCTTATTGTTTAGATCCCCTTGTGCTTATCATATTAGATCTGAACCTGTTGAACATCTAAATTTAGATCTTGTCGTGCTTATCTTAACATATTGCCATGTTAAAACTAGTTAACTGCCACAAGTCCACTAGATCTATGCTTATATGTTCACCTTGTCACCATGTTAGTATATGTTTGTGCCAGTTATGTTAGAACAATCACTTTTGTCATATTACCATCACCTTTCCCTTTTTATCGTTTATGACTAGGCTATTATCTAGCCTAGGCATGTCGCGAATTATGTGAATGCACTAGTTAGAGAACGGGGAAAAAGATTAGTATTGGCATAATTTGAATAATGTTTATAAACATAAATTGGACATAAAATTCAATATGGGGAATCGGGGATTGAACACCTATAAGGAAATAGGTAAAATTGGATAATAATTAAGATGTATAGGATTACAGTAATTAGAAACTGTAACTGCACTTATGACACGAGGTTAGGTTGCATTAGTGGTAGAAGTCTGCCCGGACCCGACCGACACATCCAGCAACCACTAATGTTGAACCTAATGTGAGGGGTCTAAGTGCACAAATACGAGACGGGCTAAGGCACGAGGTTATGCCCAAGTTGTGGAAGAAGTCTGCCCGAAACCGACTAGCATATCCAGCATCCACAAGCTGTAGGCCTAATGTAGGAGGTCTAGTCCATTATAAACCATAAATGGACATGGTAAAGAATTGAAATTGTTAACCTAATTGGACTCATACATGAATAGGGGTTAAGCAAACTTGGTTGAACAATGGGAGGGTTAAGTTAAGTATAACTGAGATGGGTGGGTAATATTTAATATAGGCCCACAAAACTTAACCAATTGGGGGTTATGTATTAAAGACACCTATAGGTAAGCATAACCGGTAGAAAGATTGGGGTTATATAATTAAAGGCACCTGTATGGTAAATATAACCTATGGAAACCTAGTGGGGGATACAAGACAAAGGGGAGGGCTTGTATCATATTGTGTGGGACCCATTTCAGTCAGTAACCCAGAGTAGGTATCAAACAGAGTACTCCGAACTAGGTCGGAGTAGGGGCACGCTTACTGAACTGATTGTAAGAGATCCAAACATGGAGGACGATGTGGGCAGCATGAACCGACCGGGTCATGTGCGTGCATGAGCCGGGCTTAGGGGGATAAGACGACTGTGACACCTGTAGATATGGGGCTGTGCATATCAGCGAAGGGTTGCCACTTTAGGACGTGATACATCCTACATTGGGGCCAACACAGAGTATCTACGCGGATTAGGGAGCCGATCGATTAGGGTAGTAATAAGGATACTTTTGGACGTATGCCTAAGTCTACCACTTTATAGTGGAAGGGATCATCTCATTCTGGATATACTAGTAGCAGTGCAGAGTAATCGTTAGAAGCGTATACACCCTATCTTGTGTTACCTTGTCATACTTACCTTTTATGAAGCTATCTCTCTCTTATCCACTTTATATGCCTGTCATGCTACTTTTATTTATTTACTTGCTGAAAGTAACTGGACTCGTCATACTTTACGTCTGACCCTTTTTGTTTCCTCTTCTTTATTCCGTTCCCCCCCAAGGTTCGCAGGGAAGGAATTCTCAGGCTTAGTCAAGACTCGGTTATCATCTTGTTGGAGCTGCTTTTGAAGTATATCTCAAGTTCTTATATCTACTATGGCTTAGCTCTTTTTCTTGGGGAACTATGCTTTTTATATATTTATGTACTCTGATGGTACAAGACAGAAGTTATATTATTGTAATGGTTTTTGTGACTTATGGTATTTTGGACCACAATGTTATGATTTATGTTTGTAATAAAAATTTGAATTTCCACTGCTATCTTATTTATATATATCTTTTAATATTCTGTGTCTGTTTACCTATAACGCTTCACGAAACTTAATGCAATCCTTAATGAGTGACATTAATGGACGTGGGGTGTCACAGCTTGGTAATAAGTGGATGGTTCAATGCTATCAAATCAGCATAGTAAACTTATGGTTTAAAAGTACCACTTTTTGAGATTCTTTGGATATGACTTCAGATTTCTATTCTCTAGCCTCCCATGTTGCAGATTTATAACCTATGGTAGTAGATTTGTGGCAGTTGGCTTGTTTGGGCCGATTTTGAGCCTCTTTGGATGGGTCTTCAGATGATTTGCTGTTGATTTCCATTCCTTTGGATCTGCAAAATCTCTGGTCTTCAAGTTTTTCTGGTTTGTTGACGCAGAGTTTCTCTCTGAGCATTTCAAATCTCTGTCTTGATAAAGGTTTGGTCATAGCATCGACTGTTTAGTAAGTAGAAGGTACATGGTTTACATACATTTTTCCTTTCAGCACCATTTCTCTTACAAAGTAAATATCGAGCTCCATATGCTTGGTTCTCGAATGCAGGGCTATTGCATTGAGATTATCACACAATATTGTTGCCTTGTTATCAGTTTGCACTTTTAATCCACTTAACAAGGATTGAATCCAAATTATCTCTCCGGTAGTGCTTGCAATACTTCTATACTCACCCCCAGTGCTTGATCTGGATATTGCACTCTGTTTTTTGGCACACCATGATTTTTTCCTAAGTATATACACTAGCATGTTGTAGGTTTTCTGTCATCGTGATCTTTTTCCCAGTCTACATCACAGTATTCACTGATATTGAGTGTGTTGCTTTGCTTCATGATTTATTGTGCCCTTTAGATATCTTAAAATCCTTTTTAGTGTCTTTCATTTTTCATTGAGTGGATTCTGCATAATCTGGCTTAATTTGTTCACATTGTAAGATACATCCGGCCTTGTTATTATTGCATACTATCCCTTATTATGTATGGGTTCCCCTTTTTCTTTACTGAGACATGCATTAGTAATCATTGGTGTAGGAAGGAAGTTATCCATATCCATCTGGGATTTGATGAGAATTTCGGATATATACTTTCTTTGAATTAGAAATAGATCGTTGTTGCTAGTCTTTGTTACTTCAATGCCAAGGAAGTAGGTTAGAACCCCCAGATCTTTGATTGAGAACTCACTGTTTAACTACTTTGTGATCTCTCTGATTTCATTGTCACTATTACATGTTATTATAAAATCATCAACATTAATTAGCACACAAGTGATATAATCATTTGTAAACTTGACAAATAGAGAGTTATCAGACTTAGTGGGGTTGTATCCGTTTTTGGTCAGAGTTGACTTGAGTTTCTCAAACCACACTCTTGGTGCTTGCTTAAGGCCATATAAAGCTTTGTTCAATTTGCACACAAAAATTTCTTTTCCTTTTTCTGTGAACCCCAGGGGTTGTTCCATATAAACCTCCTCCAGCAAAACAACATTCAAAAAGCATTATTTACAACCAATTGTTTGATGGCCCAGTTCTTATGCAAGACAACTGTTAATATGATTCTAATGGTTGTAGGTTTCACAACAAGCGAGAATGTTTCATAAAAGTCAATTCCACACTGTTGTGAATAGCCTTTTGCAACCAATCTAGCCTTATACTTGGACAACATTCCATCAACATTCCTTTTTATTCTATATGTCCACTTGCATCCAATGATATTTCTATCGTTGGGCAGTGGCACAAGAGACTAGGTTTGATTTTTGATAAGAGCATCAAACACCTCTTTCATAGCATTCCTCCGCTTATCATCAAGCACAACTTGGTAATAAATGGATGGTTCAATGCTATCAAATCAATGCAGTAAACTTATGGTTTAAAAATACCACTTTTTGCTCTTGTTATCATGTGATGTATTTAAGCCGAGGCTTCAACAGGAAAGTTGGAGAGGGGCAGACGCTCGATAAGTTTTGTGTTGGACTGGTTTCTTGAAATGGTCGGCGGTGAGAGCTATGATGAGATGATCGGAGTGCCTTTTTTTTGGGTTCGAATAAAATTTTGGTGATTTGTCATTGATGGAGGTGACGTGGGGTCAGGCGGTCTGAAGGAAAAAAAGAAAGAGTGGAGAAAGGTCGACCGGTGGTGGTGTGGTGATTAGAATCGATCTATGGCAGCGTGAATAATGGTATGAGCGAGTTCCCTTCGTGGAACGATTCCGGAGACCTGGGTTCGAATTAGGGGCCGACGTGTTCGTCGAAGGTGGCAGTCGACTAGGTGGAGACATGGATGATGGGTAGGGCGGTGCTGGCGATCGGTGGGAGGCGTAGCAGGTTTAAGTTGCGATCGTGTTTTGATGGAGGCGTAGGAGCGATGAATCGGGCTCGAGGACATCGATCAAGAGAAAACGCGTGGGTTAATTAAGTTAACACATGATTAAGGTAATTGAACGTAATTAGAAAACTTAATTAGTTAATAAATAATTTAGTTTTAATACTTGTTTAATTCATTTACTTGAAATGGGCATATCTCATTCATACGTTAACAGAATTAAGTGAAACAAGTCATGTTGGAATCGTAATGGAGAAACTACACTACTGAGCTGATTCAGAAGGGTTTGGAAACTATCATAATTTCGTTTAATTTTAAATGCTTGTTTAAAATTAAAACGAAACAACGTTGAAGTCATCAATCAAATTAAATTTGAGTTATCTCACCCTTTCTGAAATGCTAAGATGTGATAAAATTCATATTTATTGTTGATAGTATAAATTGGTTGATTGAGTCCCTTGGATGTTATTTGTTTGTATTTGGTTGACGTTAATTATATTTACTTGATTTGAAATGCATTGGATGAAATTTCTAATATGCTATTATAAAATGTTATAATGAGTTGTGCTGCAGGGAAGGACACGTTGGAGGGATCCAACCGGATTCCTTAAATATTATGCATGCTGTTTGTTTTTATATTGTTTATATATGACTGTTGAACCCCTGTAATAACCCGAAAATCTGGGCCAGTTTAAAAATTTTATTTTGGCAATTTTAGCGAATTTTGAAGATTTAAAATAGATTATTTTAAATAATATCGACGAAAAATTTATTTTGAATATATAATTAGAACGTATATATTATACGCGTCGTCGTTAGAATATAATATTTATATATAAAGTATAAAAGGAATTGAAAATGGCGCGGTAGTTCGATAATTCGATTTCAAACTTCAATTGAATGTACCGGGTGCAAAACAATCCGGATTTTAGTGAAACCAAAATTTGGTTTGAAATGACATTGATTGGGACGATAAATTTTACACATCGCCCAACTGCACAAACAAAATCTGTGTTTGTTGATTTGAATCCCCACACGGGTGTTGGGATGAAATTTGAAGTTCGCTCATTCGGATTGATTAAATATGTCGATCGATTGATTGACAGGCTGTTATAAGCGTTAGACATCTATATTTGATTCTTATACAGTGTAGTGCACTTTGGATGATGGTTGATTATTTATCGTTGCTATTATATACATGTGTTGTATGGAATCCATATAATTAACTTTATATGGTAATTGATTGGGCCTCATTCCAATTTAGAAGATAAAGAGTATTATAAAACAAAGGTTCACGTGTTGACTGTACTCATCTGTTGAGATTAGTCATGTGTTGAACGAAATATTTTAATAATAAAACTACATCTTTATCATATTTGAAATTAGAAACTAACTGGAAAATAGATAAGATGAGTGGTCTCCTGGATATGGATCTGATGTTGGTTTCGGCCTTCAGGGTTAATATTCAGGGAATCATTCTCTTACTAGTTTACGGTTGGAGTCTGATTTTAAATCAAACGATAGATACCATAATTTTTATAAAATATATTAAATAACAAAAATGGTCATACGTGGACAGTACTCATTCGTTGAGATTAGTCATGTATTGAAAAAAATATAGATTCACATACTGAATAAAATATATATTCATTTGTTGAATAGAATAACAAATTTATTGAAATATATAAAGCCGTGTTGATTAGAGATGCGCTATTTTGACGCGAACAATATTTATATCGATTATATTCGTTTTTATAAATCGAATAGAAAACGAATTTGAATTGAATCGAATAGAAAACAAATTTGAATTGAATCGAATAGAAAACGAATTTGAATTGAATCGAATAGAAAACGAATTTGAATTGAATCGAATAGAAAATGAATTTGATTGATGTGTGAATGGCGTGGGCCTTCACTAGACCGGGGATAAGGCTAGGCCTTGTCCCGTTTCTAGTATCGTGTCGTTATGCCGCCGAAATTTTCTAAAATAAGTTAGAAAAATAAAAATATTATTTTATTAAAAAAAATGAACTGAATAGAAATTCATATGTTAAAATAAAATGTTTTATCGTTAAAAATAAAATTTTTAACGTGAATATGAATATAGTGAATGTGAATAAATAAATATTCATTTACAAACCGGACGGTTTGTTTATGTACACTGATTTGACTGACATTTATATACTTTTCACCTTTGTGGTTGTTGGAATGAGGCGCCTCGATTATAGGTCTGTAAGGACCGGGAAACGTGTGTTCAGGCATAACCAATCCTCTAACGTAAGTGAGGACCGGCCCAGCCGATTCCAGGATTTCCCAGAGTGTGTAGTCCTGAGACATTTGCTAGAGTGTCTCGAACGCGGAGAGGAGCTTGCCCCTTGCCTCGACTCATGACGGAAACCCAATTTCCAATACGTGTAATTCGGTTTTAATTGTAGAACTAGTATGACGACATGATAGATGGTACCCATGCCGCCTATGATTGATATTTATGATTGAAATTGTTTTGACACAATACACTTATTATAGTATCAAATGATTTGTTTTAAACGTATCAAGCATTATTTGGCTATTATAAGGGAAAACCCTATCCTCCGGCTTGCGTTGCATTGTGTGATGGGACCTGGGTCTTATAATAGCTTCATTTTTCGAAAAAGCATTGCGTTGTTCATTCTATGCACTGGTATTCTTGGGAGGAAACCCGCTCCGTGTTATACGGCGTGGTCCCTTGAATTATTCTCTTTTAAAGTAAAGCTTTAAATAACTGTTTTAGTTCTTACACCAGTCACATGACTGACCTGGAGTTTATTGTTTTAACCTAAACTCTGGGTGCCCCTATTTTCCGCACGGGCAGCTATTAGTTTTGGTTTTGCAGATGTATATTCACAGGATCCTGGTTTATAGCTGGAATGATATCCGGAAAGCTCTGTATCCGTATATCACCTTCAGTTGCGCTTTGTATTATTTTTCCGCTGCTATGTAATTTATTTAAATCTCTGATATTTGTCGAATGTAATTTATTCATTTATACTCTGTATATTCTTGTATCTGATGGAATTGTTGTAATAGCAATGAAATGTTCTTCCATCTGCGTTCATTTGTGTGTTGTTCTCAAAGTATCCGCTTTTTCCTTTACGGGGAAGTAACGGGTCCTTACAGTGGTATCAGAGCTTTGGTTTACGGAGCTCGAGAATAAGGCACATTAGAACCATACGAAAGAATTCATCAGATATTGAATTAGTAATATCCAATTAGAATGACTCGTTAGAGATAGGATCAGTAGTATCCTAGAACGAGTGTGAAGAGTATATTTTTCAAATGAAAACCATTTTGTTTGAAAATCTAAACCATTTTAAAACGTATTTGATATTTTATTTATTTTGAATTTGGACAATCCAATATATAAAGATTTTGCATATACGCGTCATGAACGTATATTCAAAGTTTCAATATACTGGATAGATATAGAATCACACTCTAGTCGCACGGGTCTGATTCTGATGATTGACGCGTCATCATCAGTAATTATTTTCGTGTTTCGAAGGTATGATATCCATATATTTCCATTAGACTGGTGTGAGAACCACAACTTATATAGATAGATTTATTGTTGTGAATTGGCATCAAAAACAAGATTTTCAGTATATATAGCAAAGCTATGAATTTGAAACGTTAATCCACTAATTGATTGATGTTTGTGTTGTTTGTCTATTTGTTTGCTAATTTTGAACCATTTAACCTAATTGAATCAAATATTGAATTGTATTGAAAATTAGTCGCATTTGCTTGCATATACGTATACTTACATTGAACAGGTCATAGCAAGGAGGCTAGAGCAGAGAATAAAATTTGTTTGCCCGACAAATAGGTACATGTTTACTATAATTTACTGTTTTGTTTGGGTGATGATGATTTTATGAGCCTATTGGCTTTTTCTTTTTCTTTTTGAGATCAGAAGGCCTGTATGGCAATTTCGGGATTTTCCCGTGGCTCCCGGTGCAGGGGAGGTTATGGCGAAATTTTTCGAAAATTTAGGGTGTTAGCCAAATTTTTGAAAATTTGAAAATTCTCAGAAACTGAAAAGATGGAGAATGGAAGCCAGATCGAACATAGAGTTGATTAATCAAACCACTTTCGACTTTGTTCCTTTTCGGGAACGAAAAGTTTTAAGTGGGGGAGATTGTAATAACCCGAAAATCTGGGCCAATTTAAAATTTTTATTTTGGCAACTTTAGCGAATTTTGAAGATTTATAATAGATTATTTTAAATAATATCGACGAAAAATTTATTTTGAATATATAATTAGAACGTATATACTATACGCATCGTCGTTAGAATATAATATATATATATATATATAAAGTATAAAAAGAATTGAAAATGGCGCGGTAGTTCGATAATTTGATTTCAAACTTCAATTGAATGTACCGGGTGCAAAACAATCCGGATTTTAGTGAAACCAAAATTTGGTTTGAAATGACATTGATTGGGACGATAAATTTTACACATCGCCCAACTGCACAAACAAAATCTGTGTTTGTTGATTTGAAACCCCACACGGGTGTTGGGATGAAATTTGAAGTTCACTCATCCGGATTGATTAAATATGTCGATCGATTGATTGACGGGCTGTTATAAGCGTTAGACATCTATATTTGATGCTTATACAGTGTAGTGCACTTTGGATGATGGTTGATTATTTATCGTTGCTATTATATACATGTGTTGTATGGAATCCATATAATTAACTTTATATGGTAATTGATTGGGCCTCATTCCAATTTAGAAGATAAAGAGTATTATAAAACAAAGGTTCATGTGTTGACTGTACTCATCCGTTGAGATTAGTCATGTGTTGAACGAAATATTTTAATAATAAAACTACATCTTTATCATATTTGAAATTAGAAACTAACTGGAAAATAGATAAGATGAGTGGTCTCCTGGATATGGATCTGATGTTGGTTTCGGCCTTCGGGGTTAATATTCAGGGAATCGTTCTCTTACTAGTTTACGGTTGGAGTCTGATTTTAAATCAAACGATAGATACCATAATTTTTATAAAATATATTAAATAACAAAAATGGTCACACGTGGACAGTACTCATTCGTTGAGATTAGTCGTGTGTTGAAAAAAAATATAGATTCACATACTGAATAAAATATATATTCATTTGTTGAATAGAATAACGAATTTATTGAAATATATAAAGCCGTGTTGATTAGAGATGCGCTATTTTGACGCGAACGATATTTATATCGATTATATTCGTTTTGATAAATCAAATAGAAAACGAATTTGAATTGAATCGAATAGAAAACGAATTTGAATTGAATCGAATAGAAAACGAATTTGAATTGAATCGAATAGAAAACGAATTTGAATTGAATCGAATAGAAAATGAATTTGATTGATGTGTGAATGGCGTGGGCCTTCACTAGACCGGGGATAAGGCTAGGCCTTGTCCCGTTTCTAGTATCGTGCCGTTATGCCACCGAAATTTTCTAAAATAAGTTAGAAAAACAAAAATATCATTTTATTAAAAAAAATGAACTGAATAGAAATTCATATGTTAAAAAAAATGTTTTATCGTTAAAAATAAAATTTTTAACGTGAATATGAATGTAGTGAATGTGAATAAATAAATATTCATTTACAAAACGGACGGTTTGTTTATGTACACTGATTTGACTGACATTTATATACTTTTCACCTTTGTGGTTGTTGGAATGAGGCGCCTCGATTATAGGTCTGTAAGGACCGGGAAACATGTGTTCAGGCATAACCAATCCTCTAACGTAAGTGAGGACCGACCCAGCCGATTCCAGGATTGCCCAGAGTGTGTAGTCCTGAGACATTTGCTAGAGTGTCTCGAACGCGGAGAGGAGCTTGCCCCTTGCCTCGACTCATGACGGAAACCCAATTTCCAATACGTGTAATTCGGTTTTAATTGTAGAACTAGTATGGCGACATGATAGATGGTACCCATGCCGCCTATGATTGATATTTATGATTGAAATTGTTTTGACACTATACACTTATTATAGTATCAAATGATTTGTTTTAAACGTATCAAGCATTATTTGGCTATTATAAGGGAAAACCCTATCCTCCGGCTTGCGTTGCATTGTGTGATGGGACCTGGGTCTTATAATAGCTTCATTTTTCGAAAAAGCATTGCGCTGTTTATTCTATGCACTGGTATTCATGGGAGGAAACCCGCTCCGTGTTATACGGCGTGGTCCCTTGAATTACTCTCTTTTAAAGTAAAGCTTTAAAAAACTGTTTTAGTTCTCACACCAGTCACATGACTGACCTGGAGTTTATTGTTTTAACCTAAACTCTGGGTGCCCCTATTTTCCGCACGGGCAGCTAGTAGTTTTGGTTTTACAGATGTATATTCACAGGATCCTGGTTTATAGCTGGAATGATATCCGGAAAGCTCTGTATCCGTATATCACCTTCAGTTGTGCTTTGTATTATTTTTCCGCTGCTATGTAATTTATTTAAATCTCTGATATTTTTCGAATGTAATTTATTCATTTATACTCTGTATATTCTTGTATCTGATGGAATTGTTGTAATAGCAATGAAATGTTCTTCCGTCTGCGTTCATTTGTGTGTTGTTCTCAAAGTATCCGCTCTTTCCTTTACGGGGAAGTAACGGATCCTTACAGTGGTATCAGAGCTTTGGTTTACAGAGCTCGAGAACAAGGCACATTAGAACCATACGAAAGAATTCATCAGATATTGGATTAGTAATATCCAATTAGAATGACTCGTTAGAGATAGGATCAGTAGTATCCTAGAACGAGTGTGAAGAGTATATTTTTCAAATGAAAACCATTTTGTTTGAAAATCTAAACCATTTTAAAACGTATTTGATATTTTATTTATTTTGAATTTGGACAATCCAATATATAAAGATTTTGCATATACGCGTCATGAACGTATATTCGAAGTTTTAATATACTGGATAGATATAGAATCACACTCTAGTCGCACGGGCCTGATTCTGATGATTGACGCGTCATCATCAGTAATTATTTTCGTGTTTCGAAGGTATGATATCCATATATTTCCATTAGACTGGTGTGAGAACCACAACTTATATAGATAGATTTATTGTTGTGAATTGGCATCAAAAACAAGAATTCCAGTATATATAACAAAGTTATGAATTTGAAACGTTAATCCACTGATTGATTGATGTTTGTGTTGTTTGTCTATTTGTTTGCTAATTTTGAACCATTTAACCTAATTGAATCAAATATTGAATTGTATTGAAAATTAGTCGCATTTGCTTGCATATACATATACTTACATTGAACAGGTCATAGCAAGGAGGCTAGAGCAGAGAATAAAATTTGTTTGCCCGACAAATAGTTACATGTTTACTATAATTTACTGTTTTGTTTGGGTGATGATGATTTTATGAGCCTATTGGCTAGCCGCTTGGCTTTTTCTTTTTCTTTTTGAGATCAGAAGGCCTGTATGGCAATTTCGGGATTTTCCCGTGGCTCTCGGTGCAGGGGAGGTTATGGCGAAATTTTTCGAAAATTTAGGTTGTTAGCCCAATTTTTGAAAATTTGAAAATTCTCATAAACTGAAAAGTTAGAGAATGGAAGCCAGATCGAACATAGAGTTTATTAATCAAACCACTTTCGACTTTGTTCCTTTTCGGGGACGAAAAGTTTTAAGTGGGGGAGATTGTAATAACCCGAAAATCTGGGCCAGTTTAAAATTTTTATTTTGACAATTTTAGCGAATTTTGAAGATTTAAAATATATTATTTTAAATAATATCGACGAAAAATTTATTTTGAATATATAATTAGAACGTATATATTATACGCGTCGTCGCTAGAATATAATATTTATATATAAAGTATAAAATGAATTGAAAATGGCGCGGTAGTTCGATAATTCGATTTCAAACTTCAATTGAATGTACCGGGTGCAAAACAATCCGGATTTTAGTGAAACCAAAATTTGGTTTGAAATGACATTGATTAGGACGATAAATTTTACACATCGCCCAACTGCACAAACAAAATCTGTGTTTGTTGATTTGAAACCCCACACGGGTGTTGGGATGAAATTTGAAGTTCACTCATCCGAATTGATTAAATATGTCAATCGATAGATTGACAGGCTGTTATAAGCGTTAGATATCTATATTTGATGCTTATACAGTGTAGTGCACTTTGGATGATGGTTGATTATTTATCGTTGCTATTATATACATGTGTTGTATGGAATCCATATAATTATCTTTATATGGTAATTGATTGGGCCTCATTCCAATTTAGAAGATAAAGAATATTATAAAACAAAGGTTCACGTGTTGACTGTACTCATCCGTTGATTTTAGTCATGTGTTGAACGAAATATTTTAATAATAAAACTACATCTTTATCATATTTGAAATTAGAAACTAACTGGAAAATAGATAAGATGAGTGGTCTCCTGGATATGGATCTGATGTTGGTTTCGGCCTTCGGGGTTAATATTCAGGGAATCGTTCTCTTACTAGTTTACGGTTGGAGTCTGATTTTAAATCAAACGATAGATACCATAATTTTTATAAAATATATTAAATAACAAAAATGGTCACACGTGGACAGTACTCATTCGTTGAGATTAGTCGTGTGTTGAAAAAAAATATAGATTCACATACTGAATAAAATATATATTCATTTGTTGAATAGAATAACGAATTTATTGAAATATATAAAGCCGTGTTGATTAGAGATGCGCTATTTTGACGCGAACGATATTTATATCGATTATATTCGTTTTTATAAATCGAATAGAAAACGAATTTGAATTGAATCGAATAGAAAACGAATTTGAATTGAATCGAATAGAAAACGAATTTGAATTGAATCGAATAGAAAACGAATTTGAATTGAATCGAATAGAAAATGAATTTGATTGATGTGTGAATGGCGTGGGCCTTCACTAGACCGGGGATAAGGCTAGGCCTTGTCCCGTTTCTAGTATCGTGTCGTTATGCCGCCGAAATTTTCTAAAATAAGTTAGAAAAATAAAAATATCATTTTATTAAAAAAAATGAACTGAATAGAAATTCATATGTTAAAATAAAATGTTTTATCGTTAAAAATAAATTTTTTAACGTGAATATGAATATAGTGAATGTGAATAAATAAATATTCATTTACAAACCGGACGGTTTGTTTATGTACACTGATTTGACTGACATTTATATACTTTTCACCTTTGTGGTTGTTGGAATGAGGCGCCTCGATTATAGGTCTGTAAGGACCGGGAAACGTGTGTTCAGGCATAACCAATCCTCTAACGTAAGTGAGGACCGGCCCAGCCGATTCCAGGATTGCCCAGAGTGTGTAGTCCTGAGACATTTGCTAAAGTGTCTCGAACGCGGAGAGGAGCTTGCCCCTTGCCTCGACTCATGACGGAAACCCAATTTCCAATACGTGTAATTCGGTTTTAATTGTAGAACTAGTATGGCGACATGATAGATGGTACCCATGCCACCTATGATTGATATTTATGATTGAAATTGTTTTGACACTATACACTTATTATAGTATCAAATGATTTGTTTTAAACGTATCAAGCATTATTTGGCTATTATAAGGGAAAACCCTATCCTCCGACTTGCGTTGCATTGTGTGATGGGACCTGGGTCTTATAATAGCTTCATTTTTCGAAAAAGCATTGCGCTGTTTATTCTATGCACTGGTATTCTTGGGAGGAAACCCGCTCCGTGTTATACGGCGTGGTCCCTTGAATTACTCTCTTTTAAAGTAAAGCTTTAAATAACTGTTTTAGTTCTCACACCAGTCACATGACTGACCTGGAGTTTATTATTTTAACCTAAACTCTGGGTGCCCCTATTTTCCGCACGGGCAGCTAGTAGTTTTGGTTTTGCAGATGTATATTCACAGGATCCTGGTTTATAGCTGGAATGATATCCGGAAAGCTCTGTATCCGTATATCACCTTCAGTTGTGCTTTGTATTATTTTTCCGCTGCTATGTAATTTATTTAAATCTCTGATATTTGTCGAATGTAATTTATTCATTTATACTCTGTATATTCTTGTATCTGATGGAATTGTTGTAATAACAATGAAATGTTCTTCCATCTGCGTTCATTTGTGTGTTGTTCTCAAAGTATCCGCTCTTCCCTTTACGGGGAAGTAACGGGTCCTTACAACCCCAGTGACATTGAAAACATGTTTGAATGTTGACGTTGAATTTAAATTCAATGTTGCTGTGATTTTGATCAATAGATGGTATTGACTGACAGTATATGGCCTAATTTCCACCTTTTTGGTTGAGACGTTGATTTTCCGTCAGGCGAATCTACGAATTTAAGTTATGAAATTATTTTTATAACTGAAGCAAAGTTTTGTATTATATATTATATAAAAGTAGAAGTTATATTATAAATTAATATCTTATAGTTGGTTTTTATAAAGTAAATATAATTGATTTGTTTTTGACATTTTAAATAAGTTTATAAGCGAAAAGAGTTGTAATTAACCTACAAGTTAATATTTTGGGATAATTATTTTTAAGAAAACGATTAACCAATATTATTAGATTATTTATATTAGTCTAATGGAAAAAAGTTATTGAGATCAGTTAACGAATAACTGATGATTTAAGGTTGACTAAGTCAACTGTTTTGTTTGAAATTGGTTATTAGATTAATTGGTCTTCAATTAATCTAATGAATATTTTAGAATTTAATTATTTTAAATTAATAAGATTTCTTAAATATTAATTACCTTTTTATTTAACGATGTTTAAATTGATAACTGGATTAACGTAGTTAATTATGATTTAATAATTATAATTTTAAATGTAATTAACTAATTGATTTTAGTTAATGAAGAAGTAAATTGCTTTCACTTTAGAAAATGACGAAGTTAATTATATTTAAGCGATTACTTCTTAAATGAAATTTATTTAAGACGTAATCGAGTATGTGATGAGGTTTAATGGATTTTTGAAAGGAATTTAGAAAGGGATAATAAATTCAAAACAGAAGTTATAAAAAGGATTTGAGATAAAAAGAAGGTTTTCCAAAAATGCAAAGGAAGACACCTATCGTATTTTGATAAAGGAATGGTTAGTGGATGGTAATATGAATCCAAGTTAAGTTACAATAAGACGTTAATGGTTTTGGAAAAAGAAGTGGATAAATGGATTTTAATTATAAAATCCAAAGATTTAGTTTTAAAATACGATATTAAATGGTTTTGGGTAAACTATTAGTAAATGGATTATCGTATTATAATTCAAGTTATAAATGGAATTCGTGTAAAGAGGTTTAAAGCAAAGTTAGTATTTTAGTAAATAATTTACTTAATCAGCGAATTAAGTAAAAATGGTTACCATAGTGCGAGATTTCTATAAAACTCTATTTTAAGTAAAATAGAAATTAAGTTTTGATTGATATTACAAGTAAGATTGGTTTTTGGGTTACGAACTTCTATCTATTCTTAGATAAGAACGTTGTTGATCAAGGCATGAGAGGTAAATAAAATACCCCAACTTGAACAACTTCATAATCATCGAGGGATTATATTTGTTTGTAATGGTAAGGGATATTGAGATTACTTTATTATTCCAATATATTTGCAAGATATTGAAAAATAAATAAAACTATTTTGTTTTAAAAGGAAACAATGTATAATTCAACATTTTTTGGCCAATTTAAAACATGATTTATATTTATACCATTTGATAAAATATATAGCACTACTTTCTAGATAATGGAAATAATATGGTTTGAAATATACTTATTCTAAATATTAAGTAAATGTCAATGGTTTTTCGAAGAAATGGAAAAAGGATTATATTGGGTTGGAAATGGAGATAAATATTTAAATTTAATTATATTATTTCCATCAGGGTTGGTATTAAACTATAATCTTCAAAGTTGAAGTTTAATAAAACCATTTGGGTTATGTAATAATAAATATGTCAGCTTACATTGGTTTGGCCTATATAAGAATTGATAATTGGATTTATACCGTTGAGTAAATAATATATACCAGTATTTTCCGAAGTGAAGAAAAGATAAAGGTGATTTTGAGATTATAAAGTAATATTTTCAAGTTAAAGGAAATGGAAA
Source organism: Allium sativum (assembly GCA_030737875.1). Classification (NCBI taxonomy): domain Eukaryota; kingdom Viridiplantae; phylum Streptophyta; class Magnoliopsida; order Asparagales; family Amaryllidaceae; genus Allium; species Allium sativum. Next base: position 776,423,613 of record CM060918.1, on the reverse strand, counting down.
GGGTTTTTATGGAATGTGGCGTTATTTTCGAAGTAAACGAAATAAAGCGAAGTTTGGTAAATATGTTGTTTTCAAATGACAAAAACAAAGAGATTTGTTAAGACAAGGATATAGAATCGATTTTAAGGTTTAATGAATAGTTTAATGAATGATTTTAATTAAAGGGTCTGAGCTTCCAATATACTTGACCGTACTGTTCGAGTTGATAGTTAAAAACCCAACTATCAGTAAATATTTTTCTTGGACCTTTGACGTGTTGTTACGAAGAGACCGGGATGGGAACTAGGCCCGAAACCACTTCGAACTAATGTTGCGTTCAAAACTAACTTGCAACAAATAAAGATGGAGCAATTAAAGACCATAGAGCTCCATAAAACGGAAGAACTACTTATAATCTTTGGTTTGCTCCTAGTGATACACTGTGGTTTTATCGTGGTTGGAATCTAGAAATTGCAAGTACTACATGCTACTGATGGTTGGGGTGATTCCTATACTTGATGCAGTAAGAGGGTGCCTTCGGTTCGTCCTGTTCTTGGATGACTTGTATGGATGAATGTCTGACAGATTATTTCCTAAAAAGTCACATACATTGATTTTTGCAAATATACAAAGTTTTATGGTGGAGAAGTCAACTTCTCTTAGCTTAACACCCAATGTATATTTGTGAACGTCACTTAGTGATTTGATGGATCTGACGATGTGGCATTCATAGAGTTGATGTGATGATCTCTGGAAGGTAAATCGTGACCTCAAACCTCATCAACCTGGAAATGACAGAAATCGGGAAGATAACATGACTATGTGGGTCATTCCCATTAGGGTGTGCTGTCACCATCTAGAGAAATTTCATGTTTGTTTCTTCTTTCCTTTCTGTATCTCCACGGAATACGGTGGTTGCACAACCGTAAGGTGACAATATATTCCATACACTCACGATTGAATGAGTGGTCGGTCATGTGTGGTCGGGTTGCAAGATGTTCTTATTGAACCCCATTTATTACTCTCTAGAGGTACACTATCGGAAGGTGGTCCCCATACCTTTTCATGTTGGAAATCCAAAATTCGAGAAGCATTGTGCGATTTTTGATTATATATTAAGTGTGTAGAACGTGAGATGCAAGCGTTTTGCTAGACGGTTAGTTATTTGTGGTTTGATAGACATTATTATAATATCATTGGATTTTGATATCAAAAATATTTTGGGTTATCGTAAGGTAAAAACCATCTATGTTTGTGTGTGGACTGGTCTTACGATTATCCTTTTTCTTCAAATGATTTTCTAAAAGTTAAGCAAGTTGTTTGTGTATGAGTTTTATCACTAAAAGTCTTCCAAACTGACAACCCGTGTGATTTGCGTGTTGCAAATGGGCTCGGACAGGCCAAGTGCATTTCCAAGTTACGTTAGGATTTGCTTAGAGCTTCAGGAAGGGAGCCGGAGTCAAGACATAATTCTGTATTTTGACTAATGAATTATTCCGTTGTGTGTGTTGTATTGAAATGAGTATATACTCTGATGTTATAATCATATATATATATATATATATATATATATATATATAGTTTTCTTTTGAGTAAAGTATTGTTGATATATTATATTTTGTCCATTCCGCTGTGAGACTTTGTTCTTTTTATTCTTCTATTCTAATATTTCCTTCTTTCTTCTCTCACCCTCTAATTTCATTCTCTTAACTATCTTCTTTCCTATGCATTTTAAGTTGACATGGGTTGATAAATGTCGGCTTAAACTGTACGGAAAAAGTGGTTTGTTACATTTGGTATCAGAGCATAAGGTTTAGTGATAATCTTGGATCTGTGGCATAACTCAATAGAGATAGGGTTAGGAATATCCTAGATTGAGTTTGAGTGTGTGTGTGTATATAATATATATATATATATATATATATATGTGAGAGCGCGTATTTATAATTTGATATAAAATTATTTTTATATTACTTTTACGCAGTATATTTTATAAAGCAATAAAAGTAATAATTTTCTCAAACTATTATAATATTGTTAAGCAATCAAGGTTGATTTGAATTAGAATTCAAAGTGAATTATGAAGTTGGAGTGATTTACCAAAGAGAGATTTCAAATATGAAATGGGTAAATGAAAATTTTACTGATTAGTTTATTGGATTAAAAAGTAATCTTCAAATATGAAATGGGTAAATGAAAATTTTAATGATTAGTTTATTGGATTAAAAAGTAATCTTATAAATTGAAACCGAACTTGAACATTAAAATAGAATTTGGCTTGAGTTCGGAAATAAAAATGTATGCAAGTTAATGAAATGGGAATCAGTTGGGTTGTACGGTTGAAATAGATTGCATGTGCATAGATTTGAAAGCAAATAAATTTGATTGAGAATCAATGGACGAATAAATGCTAGTCTAATAAATCAGAATGAATGAATTGGAATGGAATATATAAAGAAAACAATGGACCGCTAATAAATTGGTTATAAACAAAATTTTATGTGAAATTGTCTGGAATGGATGACTTGAATGTTTGAATCTAACTAGCATGGTTATGAAACCAATGAATTTCATCTGAACTAAGAACAAGGTGCAGTGCTAATTCAACCTTAAGCCTGTCCAAGAAAGATCTGGAGTTGATTGAATCCAGTTTAGCTGGAGCTGCATAATAATTAAGCAGGCTCAAGTATTGCTTATTGCTAATTGCTTATTAATGCTCATATAAGGTACTCCTACGCAAAATATAATTTTTTGGATTTTGAATTGGGTTTTTCCGACCGTGTGGGTCGATGTATACATATTTGTTGTTCCTACAATATTGCAGAAGCCCCTCCGTATAGGGGCGAATCTACCAAAAAAATTCCAAAATTTAAGAAGTTAGAATATTTTTGGAAATTTATGTTAATGGAAATAAAATGGATTTTTATATTAAAACCAACTGAATTAGTTAAAATTAGAAGTTCAGAAAGAGTTACGGAAGATTTTAACCAAATGGATTTTTGGAAACTTACCGGGTAAGTAGCATTTTTCCTGTCTTAGTAATTTCGGGGACGAAATTCTTTTAAGGAGTAATGAATGTAACGTCCCAGATTTTTGACCATCAAGTTAAAACATTTAAAAGTGCTTTTAAATGTTGATTTGGAATTTAAATAGCTTAAATTCAATGGTTTTGAATATTTTATTTATATAAATTATAAAATAATATTTAATTCTAAAATAGTCGGAATTAGTTGAATTTGCAAATAATATGGATTGGCAATGTGAAAAGATTTATTTATGTTAGAATTGAACTATTATAACGAATTCATTTATTAAACAATGTTTGAACGTATAGTTTATAACTTAATTATAAATGAGTTGTAGCATCGCTGTAGTTCGTAGTTTTATGTTTTGAACTTTAAATGCATGTATAGAATCTAATATAAGTCGGACTTCTTTGAAAGAAGAAACGTCCGAATTTATTGGATAATAATTTTCTAATGGAAGAGAAAAGTCAGGATTTCATATTATAGATTTTGAGTTATGTCCAAATAAAATTTTCAGGAAGGCGCCACAGAATTGTTTATAAACCTCGATTTATTATATAAATAAAAGGGTTATTTATATATTGAATATCGATTTAGCTTGGAATTCAACCCAAAGAAATTTATTTTGAAACTATATGAAATTCTGCTCGAATATGTCTGATAATAATAATTTATTATTGTTATGTTGAGGTATTTTAAAATTGATTTAATTTGGGCCTTTAAAAAAGCTTTTATTCAAATGACCTCAGATTTCAACAAAACAAAATTTATTAAATCCATAATGACTAATTATCGCTAGATTTCAAATTTCGCTCGAATCAGAGTTATTTTGTGAGCGTACGCAAATTAAATGTAAATAAATCGAACATTTGGACTCAAACTAGCGCTGTTTGAGAAAACGGACTAAAATTTCTACAAAGCAAGTTTCATCGGGTCTGAAATGTCCAACTCTAGCATGATATCCATTTTCATCGCGAATGGAGTTAGTATGTGATCATACGAATCAATAAACATCGATCGAAAATGGCGATAAGCACGAAATATATATCGTTAGTCGCTTTCAATAAAATATCGTTAGTCACCTCAAGATAAAATAATATATACTTTCTCTATAAATACACCTAATTTTACTCTCAACCTAAGCCAAACTGATCAGCCGGTACATTTTTGCAAATAAGTCCATATTTCATACTTTAATTTATATCTCAAAATCTGTGAGGAACCGAAGGAAAGACCCAAATGCCTTGTTGTATAGGATGTTGAGGGGATGTGCTGGTAAAATTTCGTGGCCAATGGTCACATGTGGTGGCCGAAAACTGCCAAGGCAGCGAAGAAAAGGACATTCGTTCTTTCTCGTTTTGCGTGCGGTGGGGATGTTTTTAGGCCGAGGCTTCAACGGGAAAGTTGGAGAGGGGAAGGAGCTCGACAAGCTTGGTGTTGTACCGATTTCCTGAATTGGTTGGTTGTGAGAGCTATGATTAGATGATTGGAGTGCCATTTTTTTGGGGTTTGGATCGAATTTTGGTGATTTGCCATTGATGGAGGCGACGTGGGGTCAGGCGGTCTGAAGGAAAAAGGAAGAGTGGAGTGAGGCCGGTCGGCCGGCGGTGGTTCGATGATCAGAATCGATCTGTGGTAGCGTGAATCTTAGTATGAACTTGTTCCGTTCCTGGCACGATTTTGGTGACCTGGGTTCGAATTGGGGGCCGACATGTTCGTCGTAGGTGGCGGTCGACTTGGCAAAGATGTGGGTGATGGGTAGGGCGACGGTGGCGATCGGTAGGAGGCGTAGCAGGTTGATTTTGTGATATTGTTTTGATGGATGCGTGGGAACGATGAATCTGGATCGCGGACATCGATCTGGAGAAAACGTGTGGGTTAACTAAGTTAACACGCAATTATGGTAATTGAACGTGATTAGCGAATTTAATTAGTTAATAAATAATTTAGCTTTAATATTCATTTGATTCATTAACTTGAAATTGGCATATCTCATTCATACGTTAGCAGAATCAAGCGAAACAAGTCACGTTGGAATCATAATGGAGAATACTACACTACTGAGCTGATTCAGAAGGGTTTGGAAGCTATCAGAATTTCGGTTAATTTTAAACGCTCGTTTAAAATTAAAATGAAACAACGCTGAAATCATTAATCAAATTAAACGTGAGTTATCTCACTCTTTCTGAAATACTAAGATGTAATAAAATTCATATTTATCATTGATAGTATGAATTGGTTGATTGGGTGCCTTGGATGCTATTTGTTTGCATTTGGTTAACGTTGATTATATTTACTTCATTTGAAATGCATTGGATGAAATTTCTATTTCATGTGTTATTATAAAATGTTATAATGAGCTGTGATGCAGGGAAGGACAGGTTAGAGGGATCCAATTGGATTCCTCAAATATCATGTATGCTGTTTGTTTTCATATTGTTTATATATGAATGTTGAACCCCATTGACATTGAAAACTAGTTTGAATGTTGACATTGAATTGAAATTCAACGTTGTTGTGATTTTAATCAATAGACGGTATTAATTAAGGGATTAGCAGTAGATAGCCTAAAATCCACCTTTTTGGTTAAGAAGTTGATTTGCCGTAAGGCGAATCGACGAAGTTAAGTTATAAAATTATTTTTATAACGGAAGCAAAGTTTTAAATTATATTTCATATAAAAATGGAAGTTCTATTATAAATTAATATTTTATAGTTGGTTTTAACAAAGTAAGTATAAATGACTTATTTTGACATTTTAAATAAGTTTATAAGCGAATAAAGCTGTAATCAACCAGTTGGTTAATATTTTGGGCAAATTATTTTTAGGAAAATGATTAAAATGTATTATTAAATTAATTATATTATTCTAATGAGAAAAGGTAACTGAGATCAGTTAACGAATTAAATGATGATTTAAAGTGGACTAGGTTAACTGTTTTATTTGAAATTGGTTAATAGATTAATTAGTCTTCAATTAATCTAATGAAAATTATAGCAAATAATTGTTTTAAATTAATAAGATTTCTTAAATATTAATTAACTTTTTAGTTATTGATTATTGAATTAACGCAGTTAGTTATGTTTTAATAATTTTAATTTTAAAAGCAATTAACAAATCAATTTTAGTTAATGAAGAAGTAAATTACATTTACTTCAAAAAATGACGAAGTTAATAATATTTAAGCAATTTCTTCTTGAACAAAGTTTATTTAAGACGTAATCGAGTATGCGCTGAGGTTTAATGGATTTTTGAAAGGAATTTAGAAAGGGATTTTATAATAAAATCCGAATGGAAGTTATATATAAAAAAAAGGTTTCTCCAAAAGTGCAAAGGAAGACACTTATCGTATTTTGGTAAAGAAATGGTTAATGGATGGTTAATATAAATCCAAGTTAAGTTACAATAAGACTTTAATGGTTTTGGAAAAAGAAGTGGATAATGGATTTTAATTATAAAATCCAAAGATTTAGTTTTATAATACAATATTAAATGGTTTTTCTGTAAATTATTAGTAAATGGATTATCGTAATATACTTCAAGATATAAATGGAATTCGTGTAAAGAGATTTAAAGCGAAGTTAGTATTTTAGTAAACAATTTACATAATCAATGAATTAAGTAAAAATGGTTATCATCTTGCGAGATTTTTTATAAAACCCTATTTTAAGTAAAATAGAAAATAAGTTTTGATTGATATTATAAGTAAGATTTTTTTTTGAGTTACCAACTTCTATCTATACTAAGGTAACAATTGTCGATCAACGTCTAAGAGGTAAATAAAATACCCCAACTTGAACAACTTCACTATTGTCGAGGGATGGTATTAGATTGTGACGGCATGGGATATTGAGATTAGTTTATTACCCCAATATTATTTTCAAGATATTGAAATATAAATAAAACTATTTTGTGTTAAAAGGAAACAATGCATAATTCAACATTGTTTGGCCAAGTTGAAGCGTTATTTATATTTGTACTATTTGATAAAATATATTGCACTATTTTCTAGATAATGGAAATAGTATGGTTTGAAATATACTTATTCTAAATAATAAGTAAATAGCATTTTTTTCCAAAGAAATGGAAAAAGTATTATATTGGGTTGGAAAGGGAGGTAAATATTTAAATTCAATTATATATATTTCCATAAGTGTCGGTATTAAATTGAAATCTTCAAAGTTGAGGTTTAATAAAACCATTTGGGTTTATATAATAATAAATATGTCATTTGACATTGGTTTGGCCCATATAAGAATTGGTAATTGGATTTATACCGTTGAGTAGATAATATATATCAATATTTTCCAAAGTAAAGGAAAGATAAAGGAGATTTTGAGATTATAAAGTAATATTTCCACGGTAAAGGAAATGGAAAGGGTTTTTATGGAATGTAGTGTTTTTTTCGAAGTAAACAAAATAAAGCGAAGTTCGGTAAATACATTATTGTTTTCAAATGACGAAAACAAAGTGATTTGTTGAGACAAGGATATAGAATCAATTTTAAGAATCGATGAATAGTATAATGAATGACTTTAATTAACAGGTCTGAGTTGCCAATATAATTGACCGCACTGTTTGAGTTGATAGTTAAAAACCTAACTATCAGTAAAATATTATTCTTGGACCTTTGATGTGTTATTTCGTAGAGATCGAGATTGGAACTAGACCCAAAACCACTTTAAACCAATGTTGCATTTGAAACTAACTTGCAGTAAATAAAGATGGTGCAATTGAAGACCGTAGATCTCCATAAAACGGAAGAACTTCTTATAATTCTAGTTAGCTCCCAGTGATACACTGTGCTTCTAGTGCTTCTATTGTGGTTGGAATATACAGATTGCAAGGACTACTCATTATTGATCCTTGGTGTCATTCCTATACATGATGCGGTGGGAGGGTGCCTTCGGTTCATCCTTTCCTGGATGACTTGTATGGGAAAATGTCTGACAGAGTATTTCCTAAAGAGTCACATACGTTTATTTTTGCAAATGTACCAAGTTTAGTGGCGGAGAAGGCAACTTCTCTTTTCTTAACACCCGATGTATATTTTTGGACGTCAATTAGCGATTTGATGGATCTGACGATGTGGCATTCAAAGAATTGATGTGATTATCCCTAAAAAGTAAATCGTGACCTCAAATCTCATCAATTGGGAAATGATGGAACTTGGGCATGCATCATGGCTATGTGGGTCGTTCCCATTAGGGTGTATTGTCACCATCTAGAGAAATTTCATATTTGTTTCATCTTTTGTTTCTATATCTCCATGGAATATGGTAGTTGCACAACCGTAGGGTGACTATATATTCGATATACTAAAGATTGAATGAGTAGTCAGTCATGTGTGACTGGATTGCAAGATGTACTTGTTGAACCCCGGTGTATTACTCTCTAGCGGTACACTATCGAAAGGTGGTCCCATACCTTGTCATGTTGGAAATCAAACACTGATAAGTGCCATGTGGATTTTTATTATATACCAAGTATATAGAGTGTGAGTTGCAAGCGTTCTACTAGATGGTTATTTATTTGTAGTATGATAGACATTATTATAATATCACTAGATTTTGATATCAAATATATTTTGGGTTATCGTAAGGTAAAAGCGTCTGTGTTTATGTGTGAACTGGTAATACGATTATCCTTTTCTTTCAATAGATTTTCTAAAAGTTAAGCATGTTGTTTGTGTATTTGTTTATGTGTGAGTTTTATAACTGAAAGTCTTCCAAACAGACAATCCGTGTGATTTGTGTGTTGTAAATGAGCTCGGTCAGGCCAAGTGCATTTCCAGGTTACATCGGGATTTGCTTAAAGCTACAAGAAGAGAGCTGGAGTCGAGACGTAATTCCATATTTTCGAGTAATGAATTATTCTGCTATGTGTGTTGTATTGAAATGAGTATATACTTCGATGTTATAATCATATATATACGGTTTTCTTTTGAGTAAAGTATTGTTGAAATATTATATTTTGTCATTCTGCTGTGAGACTATAACACCCAAAATTTAATACACTATAACCATACAGTAAAGATGATAATTTGGGAATTACTTGATTAAATATTCAGAATTAAGTGAAAACGGCGTTACCGTTACGTTCATCTCGGAATTCTGGTTCATATAGACCCAAGTTTGCATAAATCGGATAACATATGAGGAAGTTACGAGCATAAGAAGTTTGCATACATATAAGGGGTTTATATATAAATATAATTCATATAGAAACAGCGCACAAAATACAATGTACATGGGGCGACCCATTCCCTGCTTGGGTTAACGCTTGGGTCGACCCAAGGCTATGGGGATCGACCCATGGGTCGACCCACCCAGATCTAGGGCGGATTTCTGGCTCTATTTGGATTGCTTTGTTTGCTTAGTTCGTTTGCTGACTCAGCACTACGTGTATGGCTTAGATTGAAACCCTAGAATCTAACGGTTAAAGGTTGGCTCTGTTAATCTATAAGAAGGGGTTACCTCTCCCATTTTATCTTCACACAATTCTTCACCTCTCTCTCTCTGCCTCCATGACATATTCTAATTTAAATAATAAAATGGGGAGACACTGTTGAAATCCGGATTAACAAAGAAGATTCAAGATCTGTAACCAACCTTCAACCCTGCAACCAACACAAAGATAGAAGTGGACTTTTGTTCAACGACATATAGATATATGCATATATATAAAAAGAGATATAATCTCTTCTTCACCAAGACCCGCTGTGAGTTCCCTGTTATTTTCAGATCTGATACCTAGAATTATATCATGACAGTTAAATAAAATTTGGTTTAGGACATAGTGTTTATAAGATAATTCCTATACATGTTCTTCACTGTTATTCATCTATGTCGTTGTTATAAGTAAAATACATGCTTTTACTATCAGATAATTATTTAGTTATGTGTATTTATCTTCCTTTTCCCTGCTTCTATTGTTCTAGTTTATTTACAATCTTGCCTATATTCCTATGTGATTTGATTTAGAACTATTCTCCTTCCTCTATTTTTTCCTTTTTATTTACGCTAAGCCTAGACCTTTGAAAGCCTAGGCTATGTCCGATTAAAGTTTGCATATAGTAAAAATTTGGATAGTAAGAAATGACATGAAAATGGGGAATTCAGGCATATTGTTAAAATGAGGACTGTTTAACATTAATTTGGGAAAGGGATAATATGCATACTTGCTGTAATTTGAAGCATAATAATAAGCATACCTACTGTAATTTGGAATGTAATAATATGCATACATGCTGTAATTTGGAATGTAAACTCATACCTGCTGTAGTTTGGAATGTAATAATATGCATACCTGCTGTAAATTGAAATATCATAATATGCATACCTGCTGTAATTTTGGATATAAAATATGCATAACTGCTGTAATTTAGGAATATAATAATATGCATACATGCTGCAATTTGGAATATAATAATATGCATACATACTATAATTTAGGAATATAATAATATGCATACCTATTGTAATTTGGAATGTAATAATATGCATACCTGCTGTAATTTGGAATATAACAATATGCATACCTACTGTAATTTAGGAGTATAATAATATGCATACCTGCTGCAATTTGGAATATAATAATATGCATACCCGCTATAATTTAGAAATATAATAATATGCATACCTACTGTAATTTAGGAGTATAATAATATGCATACCTGCTGTAATTTGGAATATAATAATATGCATACCTGCTATAATTTGAAAATATAACAATATGCATGCCTGTTGTAATTTGTAATATAATAATATGCATACCTGCTGTAATTTAGGAATATAATAATATGCATGCCTGCTGTAATTTGGAATATAATAATATGCATACCTGCTGTAATTTGGAATGTAATAATATGCATACCTGCTGTAATTTGGAATATAATAATATGCATATCTGCTGTAATTTGGAATGTAATAATATGCATATTGCTGTAATTTGGTATGTAATAATATGCATACCTGTTGTAATTTGGGAATATAATAATATGCATACTTGCTTTAATTGGAGAATATAATCAAAAAGGGATAATATGCATACTTGATGTAAACATGTTAGATTAGGCTTAATTCAAGCATTAAGTAAATGACATGTTATGAAGTATTGGTACTAGATATAGGTTATTAAACTAAATTACTATATTATATCTGTACATCTAGGAAGGAGCTTGTTTTAGGGGAAAAGGGTTATGGACATAATAAATATTACAACCATGCTTATTAATAAACTTAAAGTTACTAAGTTCAACCTAATTACTAATAAGCTAAGAGGTCCCTCGTTCTGCTGTTGTATTGGGTTTTAGGGACTCTTAAATCCTAGTTACTTGGGGGCACAAGCTAAGGGTGTTTGGCTTGTGTCAATCTTGCCATGTGGAACCCATTTCAGTCAGTATCCATGTTGGTATTCTATTAGAGGGTCTCGCACTAGGTGGGGGCCAAGGGACGCTTTACTGAACTAGATAGTAAGAGATTCAAAATGGGGAAGGTGGGTATGTGTGTGTTCTGGCGGAGTCATGAGCGTTCATGAGTCGGATTAGGGAAATTATGCCGCTGTAACACTAGTAAATAGGTTTGCGTTATATAAGTTGTCGGGTTGGGGAGTGATACACCCTACTACCGGGGATGACATAGGGTATTTACGTATTAGGGAGCCAATCGCATGGGTAGTAATTAGGGTACACCTAATCCTACGTTATGTAATTAGGGTAACACCTAATCTTGTTATGTAATTAGGGTACACCTAATCCTGATGTTTCTACATTAACGCCTAATCCTGTTATACTACTATTGGTGTAGACACAACCTATTTTTAGGGATATAAATGAGAAGCATTACTCAATTATTGATTTATCATGTTATTCTCGTCTACCCTGCGGTTCTGTTTATCCAATTTACCTGTTGCCTTATATGATATTGTACTTTATCATTCAATCTTGCTTATCTATCTTGATATCTCTATTTTATGCATATTTGAAAATCACTGGAACTCGCTAGACATTATGTCCGACCCTTTGTTTTTTCTTCTTTCTTCTTTTTCTCTCCCAGGTCCTTAGAGTGGTAGCACTCTGTAGTGATTAGAACTTTCTCTTTCAACTTGGATTTAGACTTTCTGAGATGTACCGCTTCGACTTACTTTCTACTCTGTTATGGCTTTCTATGAGGGATATGCTTTTATATTATTGCACTCTGTTATTTTGCATTATGAGACAGATTTGAGATACTTGGTTTTGATGTAACTAGTTTGGTGATGTAACCTGTTTTAAGACTATGTTTTATTTTCAATAATAAATTTGAAATTTTCCTCTACTTATTTTATATATCTTGTGAATTTCTGTAATGCATACTTGTTGCGCTTCACGAAACTTTATGCATTCTCTTATAAGTGACATTAACGGACGGGGGGTGTCACATTTAGTATCAGAGCTGAAGGTAACAAGATTAGAGAAAAAGTTTTGAAAAATTGTTTTCATAAGTAAAGTATTTTCGAATAAAAACCTATTTTTGAAAAACATATCCCCTCAAGCCATATTCAACTTTCTCTCGATTTCTTGTTGAATCTTTGTTTCTTCTCTTTTCTAAATATCTGGGGCTCCCAACTTCCCGAAGGGTGTCCCCATCGCGGCATGGTTCCGTAGGCATGTTAAAACTACGACGCCTTTTGAAGGCAAGGAAGTGCCCAACCTCCATCTATAGCCACGGTAGTGCCACCAGTGGCTGATCTTATCTAAGCTTCATGAGGATTTCTATGTGATGGTGGCAACTTTCGAGAGGCTTGTTGACATGATGCACGAGGAAAATAAGGGACTGAGGAGCACAGGCCAAGCCTGAGAAAAAGAAATGGTGGGCCAAGAAGGGAACATAAAAGAAAGGAGCGAAACCTGATAAGGCTCAGATCAAGAAAGAGGTTAAGTGCATGCTCTTGAGGCTAATGAACCTGATCGAAGTAGGAAAGTCACTGTTGAAGGTTTGATTTCCTATTTTATTTTACTATCCTGTTAGAACCCTCTTTGATTCCGGTGCTTCTCGTTCATTTATATCCAGTTTTGTGCTAGGTAGTTTGTACATTAATACTAGTAGAGTCTCTGATCATATTGTAGTCTCAAAGCCATAGGATGTACAACTCATTTATCCATGATATGTAGGGGATTGAGAATTTCTATCTTGGGCGTCGAGTTTGAATGCGATGCATACGTGCTGGGCTTTATGGGTTATGGTTTGATTCTAGGAACGAGTTGGATAGCCATGTATGGTGCCATCCTTGATTGTGAAAAGTGAGTAGTTAGACTTCTTATTTGTCATTGTAAAACTCTCGAAATTTCCTGTAACCCACAGGGGTCGGTGATGCTTAGTTCCCTAGACTCACCTGATACTTCTGTTGACGATTTGTGATCTGTACCCATAGTCAGAGATTATCCGGACGTGTTTGAAGAGGTTAAGGTATTACCTCCGAGGCGTGAGATAGACTTCCAGATTCGCTTGGTAGAGAATGCGAAGCAAGTTGCTCTACCGGTGCGCCATATGGCTTCTATGGAAAGGAGGGAGCTCAGTAACCAAGTAGGGAAGCTATTCGAGAAATGGTTTATTATAGGGGTGGGCACGGGTCGGTTCGGTCCAGTTTGAAGCTCAAACCATTACCGGACCGCAATAAATGGATAAATAAAAATGAAGACTGTAACATTATATTTTACTACGGTTTGGTTTCGGTTCGGTTTCAAATGCATTCGGTCCAGTTTCATTTCGGCCCGGTTTGATTTTGAAACATACATCTTTGATGGGAATGTGAGCCCTGATAATTTAGCACGTTAGTTATATTTGTTGCAAGATTACCTGATAGAAAATGAAGTGGTTTCTTCTTAATCGGCAGTTCTCCATTTTTTTTACATAATCAATTATATCTCATCCACCAACTTCACAGTAATACATAAAATCTACACCTATCATCTGAACTTATACGTAATAAAATCTACACCTATCTTCTTTAATGTTGGGGCGGTTTAGCCATTTCCCGGACCCGACCCTAGAACCGGACCTCCAAAAGTAGGTCGCGGGTCCACCCGCCCTGAAGACCCTATGGGGTGGGTCTAAATGTGTCAAAACAAAGGCGGCTCAAGCGGGTTTGGACCCTAGACCCACCCCATTGCCATCCCTAGCTTGCAAGGAGGAATTGTGAGGGGCTTTAGGATGAGGTAATGTTGTATCCACTTATGCATCAATAATGTATAAAATGTAGGCTGAATTTACTTATTAGTTGTTGGCTGAAGTCTCCCAATAGATGCAATAATGGACTGCCAATGAATTGCACAACAAAGTAAGAGCCAAAAGTAATTGCTGTCGTTCGGCAAGATGAATTAAAGCTAGTTGATTGAGCTACTGCCAATTGTATGAGTTGCAATCAGTGAAAGAATAATTGATGGTGGCATTAATAAATTATGACGTTATTTGAAACACCCTACATCCTTTAATGTCACTCACTAAGGGAATGCATTAAGTTTCGTGAAACGCTACAGGTAAACAAACACAGAATAATTACAAGATAGAGATAAATAAGGCAGCAGCGGGAAATTTAAACTTTTATTTCAAACATAAGTCATAACTTCGTGGTCCACAATTCCATAAGTCACAAAAACCATTACAATAAAAATACTTTTGTCTTGCACCATCAGAGTACATAAGTAAGTAAAAAGCATCATTTCCCCAATAAAAAGAGTTAAGCCATAGTAGAGTCAAGAACTTGAGCCATACTTCAGAAGTAGCTCCTAGCAAGATGATATCTGATTCCTGACTAAGTCTGATTATTTCCTCCCTGAGAACCTGGGGGGAAACGGAAGAAAGAAGGAGAAACAATAGGGTCAAACAAAAAGTCTGGCGAGTCTAGTTACATTTAGCCAGTAGATAATTAAAAGCAACATGATAGGCATATAAAGTGGAGACGAGAGAAATCACTACATAAATGGCAGGTGTGACAAGGTAAGCAAGTTAAGCTATATGTGCCTTACTAATGATAACTCTGCATTATTACTAGTATAACTGAAATGAAATGATCCCTACCACCATAAGCTGGTAGGCTTAGGTCATACGTCCAAGTATACCCTAACCACTACCCTAATCGATCAGCTCCCTACCTTGTAGATATCACGTACTGGCCCGACAGTAGGAGGTATCACTTCCTAAAGTGGCAACCCATGGTATGCACAACTATATCTACTGGTGTCATGCCCGTCTTAACCCCCTCTGCCCAGCCCATGTACGCATATGTCCCCGGTCGGTTTGCGCCGCCCACACCATCCACCTCGTTTGGATCTCTTACAATCAATCAGTAAGCGTGCCCCTTCTCCACCTAGTACGGAGGTCTTTACTAGATACCACTTTGGGTTGCTGACTGAAATGGCTCCCTCTCAATATGATACAAGCTCTCCCCCTTGTCTTGTATCCCCACTAGGTTTTTCTACTGACTATGTATACCCTTGATGGTCTTTAATTACATAGCCCTATACTAGTTATGCTTATCATAAAGGGTGTCTATAATTACATAACTTTCTTACATCATCTACCGGTTATGTATACCACTTAGGTGTCTTTAATTACATAACCCTGTTACACTATCTACTGGTTATGTATACCACTAGGTGTCTTTAATTACATAACCTTATTGGGATAAGTATGTGGGCCTATATATATATATATATTACCCATCCCCTCTAACTTACTTAATCCCCCACTACCCATCCAATTTTACTTAACCCTAAATTAAGTCCATAGTCATATTAAATTAGGTTAAGTAGTCCATTTCTATACCATGTCCAATTATGGTTATAATGGGCTAGACCTCCCACATTAGGTCTACAACGTGTGGATGCTGGATATGCCGGTCGGGTCCGGGCAGTCTTATTCCACAGTTGGGCCTAACCTCGCATCTTAGCCCGATTCGTATTTGCGTACTTAGACCTCCCACATTAGTGGCTGGTGGATATGCCGGTCGGGTCCGGGCAGATTTCCGCCACTAATGTAACCTAACCTCGTGTCATAAGTACAATTTATGATTCCTAATTGTAAATTACTAAACATTCCAAATTAATTCAAATTTACCTATGTCATTATAGATAACTATTTCTATGTTTTCCCAATTTGATTTACATGTCCCATTTCCTATTAAACATTACATAAATCATGCCAATTTTAATTCCCTTTTTCGCCGTTTTCTCTCTAACGTATTCATACGTATTTTGGTGACATCTAGGCTATAAAGTAGCTTAGCTATAATAGTTAAAAGGGAATATGTAGTGACCCGGATTTTGAGCGACTTTGGTTATCGATGTAAGCTCGACGTCGATAACCAAAACATCGAAAAATTCCGGTAATTAATGAAAGAAATTAGAAGGTGAGAATAGATAAGATAGAAACTTAGAATAGAAGAAGAAGCAGAACATACAACATCATCAGAGTAACACGAATCTCATAGCGGAACGAATAAAATATAACATAACTTTTGAAATACAAAGTTATAACTGTATATACATACCATTTCAGAGTACAACACATAACATTACAGCGGAATAAATAATAGCTATCGACTGCTGAAGCCTCCTGCTCCAAGCTCTTCAAGTATACCTGTAAATCCTGACTACTTGACAGCCCGTACAAATTTAGGCACCCAAGAGTTTAGGGAAAACAAAATAAACTCCGGGTCAGTCATGTGACTGGTGTGAATAAACTCAAATCATTTAAAACAGGTATATGATATCTCATAAGACCACGCCGTGAATACGGAACGGGTTTTTCCCTTATGAGAATCCAAATAACTTTGCAAAGCAATATCATTCTGATATTATAATAATGTCTAAATACAAATAAATATCAGTCTAGCAGAAAACGCTTGCATCTCACGTTACTACATATATAGTATATAATCAAAACCGCAAGCACGTATTGGGTAATGGATTTCCAACTATGACAAGGTATGGAACCACCTTCCGATCAGTGTACTCTAGGAACGATACACTGGAGTTCAACAAGAACATCTTGCAACTCAGCCACACATGACCGACCACTCATTTCGCTTGAGTGTATCGAATGTACATCACCAACGGTTGGGATCAGCAACCGTTCCCGTATATATATATGGGACAACATTGATAGATTAAAGAAGCAAATGAATATTCTCTAGATAGGTGATTATACACCCTACTTCGGTGCGACCGACTTAGCCATGCTGCCTGCCCGATTTCTGTCATTTACCGGATGTGAGGCTAGAAGCTACGCATATCTTTTTCATATCATATCTTCATTTACTTGGAATATCACATCGTCATACCCGCCAAATCATTATCGATTTCCCTAACGGTATCACGGGTATGAAGCTAAGAGAAACGAATTCCTCCGCCACCAAACATAATACGTCGAAGAGATCAACATATATGATTCGTTAGGAATACTCTGTCAGACATTCGTCCATACAAGTTGTCCTGGGACTGGACAAACCGAAGACACTATTCAGTACATCCATCTTAGGCACTGTTATCTAAGACTTATACAATAGCCCTTGTACTTTTACTCCATCTTCAATTTTCTTTGGCATATATGATTCGCACGCTTATGCCAATACAGAGTGGTTCTTCGGATAATAATCCAACCGGTCTCTCCATATTAACAACGTTAAAATGGTCAAAACATTGATAGTCTGTGATTTAACTATCAAAGAAAAACTCGTGTGCAAACAACGATATTATTTCCAGATGGAAATTTTATCGAACAAACATCATTTAACATAAATCTCTTTAGTTCATTTATTTACTTATCTCCGGTTTCCCTATATTCTAAATTCTTATTTTCTTTTATCAGAAAACATTTCTAATTCTCGTTTGGAAAACATTTCCAAAACTCCTTTACGATCAAACCTTACCATTTCTTAGTTAAGAAGGAAGTCACTCAAGTTGGGGTATAATTACCTCTCAGACCTTAACTGAACAACGTTATAACTTCGAAATGGTCAAAGTTTATCTTTTAATCTTTAACAACTTCTTTACGCCTTTCTCGGATTCAATTTTACTAGTCCACTTCTATATTTAAAACATTGGTTATAACGATAACGTTATAATCCCTACTTTCGAATTATCTAACTTTAATTATAACTTCTATTCTTATTAGTGAATAATTAACCTAACACTTATTTATTTATAAATAAATAAATCTCTATTTAAACACTGGAAAGTAAAAGTACTTTCCCGAATTCGATATAAACGAATTCGCCGATTAACTCTCTTCGAGAAATCTCTATTTGATTAACTCTTCTTCGAATAACCTATATTCGATTAATTCCTTCCTTTCGAATATACTATACTTGATTACTCCTCGAATAAACGATATTCGATAATCTCTCTTCGAAAAACTAATATTCGATAACTCTTTCTTTTCAAATATCTCATATTTGAAAATCTCACTTTCGAATAAACTATATTCGATAATCTCTTTTCGAATAACTAATATTCGATAACTCTTTCTTTTCAAATATCTCATATTTGAAAATCTCACTTTCGAATAAACTATATTCGATAATCTCTTTTCGAATAACTAATATTCGATAACTCTTTCTTTTCAAATATCTCATATTTGAAAATCTCACTTTCAAATAAACTATATTCGATAATTTCTTTTCGAATGACTCTTATTCGATAGATCTCACTTCGATCAAACTATAATCGATAACTCCCTTCGATGAAACTAACATCGATAACTCCTTTCGATGAAACTAACATCGATAACTCCTTTCGATGAAACTAACATCGATAACTCCTTTCGATGAAACTAACATCGATTTATTTAACTCGACGAACTTAACTTGACTCGACTAACTCGACTTACTTGGTTCGACCAAATTCGATTCGATTAACTAGGCTCGACTAACTTGGTTTAATTAACTCAACTTGATTAACTCCTATCGAGTAACTAATATCCGATTTAACTCCATTTAACTCCATTCGCTTGACTCTAGATCGCAGCGATCACAATGGTTACGCCTGATTCCCTCAGGAAACATCCAACCGCCGTAGGCTATTTACAGCCCTGCGAATTACGCTAGCAGTCGTACGAGATGACAACTTATCCTGAATACTATGTTTGACTAACTCTGTTTCAAATAACTATATTTGATTAACTCTAGTTCGTTTTAACTCTAATTGATTAACTCTAACTAATTAACTCCAACTGGTTAACTCTAACTGGTTAACTCTATTTGACTAACTCGACTTGACTAACCCCTTTCGAATAACATATTCGATTAACTAACTTTCGAATACCATATTCGATTAACTAACTTCGAATACCATATTCGATTAAATAACTTCTAATGTCTATATTCGATTAACTATATTCACTTTATAAAGATTTCCTTTTTAACAACGTTTTATTCATTTGAAAAGATTTACTTTTAAATAACGGTTCTACACTTTAAAAATGATTTCCTTTTTATAATGTTCCCTTTCCAATTCTATTTGTAAATGGTTTACAAATATTTCCTTTTCAAATTTATTCTTGAAATATTCTAACTCCTTAAATTCTCGGGAAAATTCGCCATAACCTCCTTTGTATCGGGAGCATCGGGAAAATCCCCAAACTCGCCACACAGGCCTTTCCATTCAAAAAGAAATGTTTTGAATTTATTTCCTTTTAAAAATATCTCCTATTTATAAATATCCCAATTTATAAATATTCCTTATTTATAAATATTCCACTTTATAAATATCTCTTATTTATAAATATTCCATTTTATAAATATTCTATTTTCAATATCACTTTGAAAATCCCCTTATCTACATTCCGGTATGTCATGGTATTCAATCATATCAAATTACGATGTCTAATCTCGTCCATACACACACAATCAACAACAGGTTATAATTCACATCATATATTAAAATATATGAAAAACAATAAAATAACTGTTGAGGAATCCAGTCGGATTCCTCCAACCTGTTTCCCTGCATCACAGATGTTAGACAATATAGATAACATCACTTTCAGTTCTATATGATATATTCTGTTAAACAGAATCGATATAGAAAATTCAACTAACTGACTAGTAGTTCAATCAAACAGTCAACATACAGTCAATCAACCAATATCTAACAGTTCTAAAAATACAACATGAAATTATAAACTGTTCAGAGTTAGTGAGATTTACTCACTTTTGCGCGTTAACCGATAAATATCGGTTTGCGTTCATTGATTCAGTCGAACAATTTATTTCTCCATAAATTGTAACGAGCTCGGATTGACTCGCAGTAAGTCCCATTGTGTTGCTCCCGTCCATACGATCCCAACGCAACTTACGGTTCGTCAATCTGCTATCGTATGAGGAACTTATGGGTTTAACAAGTTTAGGTACTAATTTAAATTTAAATAAAAACCTAACCTATAAATTTAAACAAAAGAATGGGCCTTACTCTCCTCCCCCGGCCCAACAGAACTAAACCCGCTTCACAACTCATCTTTCCCAAATACCCCGTCCTCCTTCTTACTGTTGCACGCCCCCATTCTCAATTTTTCTGATCGCAACTGCTCCTTCCACACTCACTTAAACCACAAACCGATAATGCCATTGATCATCTCGTTCCGTCCACTTTCTCCTCTACCCCTTCTTTCTCCACTCGCACAGCCCCTAGGATTTCCGTCCTAGCCACTTATCACATCGACAGTAAAGTCCAACGACAGTTTTTAGTGTCGAATCCCACAAATCATTCACAACTCGTGCGGTTTCCTTCAACGAACTCGATTACACTACTCATTTTCTTCCATAATGCTTCGTCTTCGAGCTAGGCGCTGCCCTAGTCTCGCGCTTTGCTTCCACGAGCGAACAGAAATTTGTTCGAATTCACCAAAACGCATACCAGAATGAAGAGAGGAACTCAACGATCCTAAGTATACATGTATTCTGATTTGTAGGATTTTATTCGAGTTTGTTTTGATTTTAGAGGAGGATGGTTTTCACTGTGAAGGAAGAACGACGGATTTTCTTGCTGTGTTGACTTCTGCAATGAAGTGCTTAGGGTTTAGGATTTTTAAAGGGGTACTTATAGGGTTTTAAAATATCTAGATATTTTTTTGAATGGAATATTCCCGGTATATGCTCATTTCTATATTTATTTTGCTTTCTAAAAATTCGTGTGATCACACGCGACACCCAAAAATCACGAAACTGGACAGGTAGCTAGAGTTCGACATTACGGTCCCAACGGAACTGGTTTCGTCGAATTCCTACTCCGTATGCTCACACAGCGTATTTTTAACTGTCGAAATACTGATTGTTTTCCACTCTAAAAATCCGTACGGTCACACAGTGACTCTAAAAATCACAAAACTGGAAATCTAACAACTATTTGACATTGCGGATCCAACAAACCTGGTTTCGTCGAATTCCGACTTCGTTTGCAAAAGTGGCTATTTTTAAAGCTCTGAATGACCCATTTAAATATATAAATATATTTAAATAAATTAAATTAAATATAAATAAATTTATATTATTGTATATATTCACTGTGGAATACCATACAGCTCCAGGAAAATTATATACTCTCTCTTCTGTGTCCAGATTGAATCGATATTCAATTTATATTGAAAAATCCTTTTATAACGTATATAAAGCGTTACGAATTATAAAGGAATTCCATAGCGACTTTTTCTGAAATTTGATTTGGACGTAAATCAAAATCTACACGACGAAATCCCGATTTTTCTCTTCCACTAGAAAGATATACTCCACTAGCTCCACACGTTTCTTGTTTCACAGAAATCCGATTTAAAACGAATCCTGTATACTCAGTTGAAGTTCAAATCGCCAAATAGCGAACTGCCGCGTCGTTACGCGCTCGAATTTAATTATATTATAATTCTACGTTTCAAACTGACATCGATTGAATATATTCGTCAGTATAATTCAACTCTAAGCTGAATTACATCTTAGGGATGACCCCGTTCACAGAATATTGTGATTTCCAATATTTTTGATTGTTTCGACATTTTAATATATTTTATTATATTATAATTATTAATTAAATATTCAATATTATTTAATTCACATTCTCGATATCGATAAATCGATATTTAATAATTAAATAAATAAATTGTTCAACAGCTAAAATGCGGGTTACTACAATCTTCCCCCCTTAATAAAATTTCGTCCTCGAAATTGCTAAGCTAGGGGATGACCCTATCTTCTGGGTAAAAATTTATCTGTTTACCTCTTGTCTCCGGTTTCAACTGAACCAATTAATATCGACTAAAATATTAATTTATTCCGACTAACTAAATTTTCAAAAATTCTGAAAATTTTCTAACACCTTAACTTTTCGAAATTTTTTGCCAGCACCTCCTTTATACTGGTCAATATCTCAAACTCCAACTCGCCTCTCTGGGCCTTCTTTAACCCAAAAGAAAATCAAACAGCCAAGCGGCTTGCCAATTCGTCTCATAAATCTCATATCCATATATAATATAAAATGGTACCTTTTTGTCGGGAATATCAACTCTATCACTTCCATATGCTATCAACTCAGCATATACCAGTGTTACTTCCATCAAATTCCAATCAGTTCATATCCTCAAAACCAAATCGAATTTCATTCGAACCCGAATATCAAATTTCAAATTCTTAACTCATCAACCCAATTCCATAACAGATTATTCTCTAATCCAATTCAATTCTATTTAACTCAGTTCAAGTTAATATTTCAATTTATTTCTACTATCTATTCTATTTAACTTCATAAGTTAAAATTAAATTCTGAAACTTAATTTCCTGGGTCTATTTCAAATCAATTTGAAATTACAATGCCAATTCAAAACCTTTGAATTTCTAAACAACTTGTTTTCTCAAAACAATTCAAAAACAAAACCTTTGGCAGTAGTCCGTCACTTAGAACTCGAAAAATGAACACTGATGATTTCGCGATTCATCATCAGAATCTATTTTCCAGCTATCGAAGTGAGTTCAATACTATATCACCTTCAATTTGAAAAACGTTTTCAAAATCTCCCAGGAACTTAAAATTTCCTTATTTTAATTCCAATCTGATTTAAATTCAGATTTTTCTTCATTTTATTTCATATACTTTACTTATATGAATTCTGATTAGTCATTTATAATCATTTTACCTTTTTATAATCTTACTCGATTATAATAACAACCAACACAACCAATATACTATATCAAATATATTCGGGTAAAATTATTCCATTTACCCTATTTCAAAACATACCATGACGGTTCATCGTATTCGAGTGTTTAGTAACCCCTATCGATACAGTGGATCAAACCGATCGACCAGAATTCACAAACAACTCAACCAATAAAACTTCACAATATAAAATCATTTTATATTAACTAACAAATACGTTCACTCGTATATATACACTCAAATTCAGTCTAGGATATTACTAATCCCATCTCTACTGAATCACGCCACAGAGCCAAGGTAATAACTAAACCAATGCTCTGATACCAACTGTAGTGACCCGGATTTTGAGCGACTTTGATTATCGACGTAAGCTCGACGTCGATAACCAAAACATCGAAAAATCCCGGTAATTAATGAAAGAAATTAGAAGGTGAGAATAGATAAGATAGAAACTTAGAATAGAAGAAGAAGCAGAACATACAACATCATCAGAGTAACACGAATCTCACAGCGGAACGAATAAAATATAACATAACTTTTGAAATACAAAGTTATAACTGTATATACATACCATTTCAGAGTACAACACATAACATTACAGCGGAATAAATAATAGCTATCGACTGCTGAAGCCTCCTGCTCCAAGCTCTTCAAGTATACCTGTAAATCCTGACTACTTGACTGCCCGTACAAATTTAGGCACCCAAGAGTTTAGGGAAAACAAAATAAACTCCGGGTCAGTCATGAGACTGGTGTGAATAAACTCAAATCATTTAAAACCGGTATATGATATCTCATAAGACCACGCCGTGAATACGGAACGGGTTTTTCCCTTATGAGAATCCAAATAACTTTGCAAAGCAATATCATTCTGATATTATAATAATGTCTAAATACAAATAAATATCAGTCTAGCAGAAAACGCTTGCATCTCACGTTACTACATATATAGTATATAATCAAAACCGCAAGCACGTATTGGGTAATGGATTTCCAACTATGACAAGGTATGGAACCACTTTCCGATCAGTGTACTCTAGGAACGATACACTGGAGTTCAACAAGAACATCTTGCAACTCAGCCACACATGACCGACCACACATTTCGCTTGAGTGTATCAAAAGTACATCACCAACGGTTGGGATCAGCAACCGTTCCCGTATATATATATGGGACAACATTGATAGATTAAAGAAGAAAATGAATATTCTCTACATAGGTGATTATACACCCTACTTCGGTGCGACCGACTTAGCCATGCTGCCTGCCCGATTTCTGTCATTTACCGGATGTGAGGCTAGAAGCTACGCATATCTTTTTCATATCATATCTTCATTTACTTGGAATACCACATCGTCATACCCGCCAAATCATTATCGATTTCCCTAACGGTATCACGGGTATGAAGCTAAGAGAAACGAATTCCTCCGCCACCAAACGTAATACGTTGAAGAGATCAACATATATGATTCGTTAGGAATACTCTGTCAGACATTCGTCCATACAAGTTGTCCTGGGACTGGACAAATCGAAGACACTATTCAGTACATCCATCTTAGGCACTGTTATCTAAGACTTATACAATAGCCCTTGTACTTTTACTCCATCTTCAATTTTCTTTGGCATATATGATTCGCACGCTTATGCCAATACAGAGTGGTTCTTCGGATAATAATCCAACCGGTCTCTCCATATTAACAACGTTAAAATGGTCAAAACATTGATAGTCTGTGATTTAACTATCAAAGAAAAACTCGTGTGCAAACAACGATATTATTTCCAAATGGAAATTTTATCGAACAAACATCATTTAACATAAATCTCTTTAGTTCATTTATTTATCTCCTGTTTCCCTATATTCTAAATTCTTATTTTCTTTTATCAGAAAACATTTCTGATTCTCGTTTGGAAAACATTTCCAAAACTCCTTTACGATCAAACCTTACCATTTCTTAGTTAAGAAGGAAGTCACTCAAGTTGGGGTATAATTACCTCTCAGACCTTAACTGAACAACGTTATAACTTCGAAATGGTCAAAGTTTATCTTTTAATCTTTAACAACTTCTTTACGCCTTTCTCGGATTCAATTTTACTAGTCCACTTCTATATTTAAAACATTGGTTATAACGATAACGTTATAATCCCTACTTTCGAATTATCTAACTTTAATTATAACTTCTATTCTTATTAGTGAATAATTAACCTAACACTTATTTATTTATAAATAAATAAATCTCTATTTAAACACTGGAAAGTAAAAGTACTTTCCCGAATTCGATATAAACGAATTCGCCGATTAACTCTCTTCGAGAAATCTCTATTTGATTAACTCTTCTTCGAATAACCTATATTCGATTAATTCCTTCCTTTCGAATATACTATACTTGATTACTCCTCGAATAAACGATATTCGATAATCTCTCTTCGAAAAACTAATATTCGATAACTCTTTCTTTTCAAATATCTCATATTTGAAAATCTCACTTTCGAATAAACTATATTCGATAATCTCTTTTCGAATAACTAATATTCGATAACTCTTTCTTTTCAAATATCTCATATTTGAAAATCTCACTTTCGAATAAACTATATTCGATAATCTCTTTTCGAATAACTAATATTCGATAACTCTTTCTTTTCAAATATCTCATATTTGAAAATCTCACTTTCGAATAAACTATATTCGATAATCTCTTTTCGAATGACTCTTATTCGATAGATCTCACTTCGATCAAACTATAATCGATAACTCCCTTCGATGAAACTAACATCGATAACTCCTTTCGATGAAACTAACATCGATAACTCCTTTCTATGAAACTAACATCGATAACTCCTTTCGATGAAACTAACATCGATTTACTTAACTCGACTAACTTAACTTGACTCGACTAACTCGACTTACTTGGTTCGACCAAATTCGATTCGATTAACTAGGCTCGACTAACTTGGTTTAATTAACTCAACTTGATTAACTCCTATCGAGTAACTAATATTCGATTTAACTCCATTTAACTCCATTCGCTTGACTCTAGATCGCAGCGATCACAATGGTTATGCCTGATTCCCTCAGGAAACATCCAACCGCCGTAGGCTATTTACAGCCCTGCGAATTACGCTAGCAGTCGTACGAGATGGCAACTTATCCTGAATACTATGTTTGACTAACTCTGTTTCAAATAACTATATTTGATTAACTCTAGTTCGTTTTAACTCTAATTGATTAACTCTAACTAATTAACTCCAACTGGTTAACTCTAACTGGTTAACTCTATTTGACTAACTCGACTTGACTAACCCCTTTCGAAAAACATATTCGATTAACTAACTTTCGAATACCATATTCGATTAACTAACTTTGAATACCATATTCGATTAAATAACTTCTAATGTCTATATTCGATTAACTATATTCACTTTATAAAGATTTCCTTTTTAACAACGTTTTATTCATTTGAAAAGATTTACTTTTAAATAACGGTTCTACACTTTAAAAATGATTTCCTTTTTATAATGTTCCCTTTCCAATTCTATTTGTAAATGGTTTACAAATATTTCCTTTTCAAATTTATTCTTGAAATATTCTAACTTCTTAAATTCCCAGGAAAATTCGCCATAACCTCCTTTGTATCAGGAGCATCAGGAAAATCCCCAAACTCGCCACACAGGCCTTTCCAGTCAAAAAGAAATGTTTTGAATTTATTTCCTTTTAAAAATATCTCCTATTTATAAATATCCCAATTTATAAATATTCCTTATTTATAAATATTCCACTTTATAAATATCTCTTATTTATAAATATTCCATTTTATAAATATTCTATTTTCAATATCACTTTGAAAATCCCTTTATCTACATTCCGGTATGTCATGGTATTCAATCATATCAAATTACGATGTCTAATCTCGTCCATACACACACAATCAACAACAGGTTATAATTCACATCATATATTAAAATATATGAAAAACAATAAAATATCTGTTGAGGAATCCAGTCGGATTCCTCCAACCTGTTTCCCTGCATCACAGATGTTAGACAATATAGATAACATCACTTTCAGTTCTATATGATATATTCTGTTAAAAAGAATCGTTATAGAAAATTCAACTAACTGACTAGCAGTTCAATCAAACAGTCAACATACAGTCAATCAACCAATATCTAATAGTTCTAAAAATACAACATGAAATTATATACTGTTCAGAGTTAGTGAGATTTACTCACTTTTGTGCGTTAACCGATAAATATCGGTTTGCGTTCATTGATTCAGTCGAACAATTTATTTCTCCATAAATTGTAACGAGCTCGGATTGACTCGCGGTCACTCCCATTGTGTTGCTCCCGTCCATACGATCCCAACGCAACTTACGGTTCGTCAATCTGCTATCGTATGAGGAACTTATGGGTTTAACAAGTTTAGGTACTAATTTAAATTTAAATAAAAACCTAACCTATAAATTTAAACAAAAGAATGGGCCTTACTCTCCTCCCCCGACCCAACAGAATTAAACCCGCTTCACAACTCATCTTCCCCAAATACCCCGTCCTCCTTCTTACTGTTGCACGCCCCCATTCTCAATTTTTCTGATCGCAACTGCTCCTTCCACACTCACTTAAACCACAAACCGATAATGCCATTGATCATCTCGTTCCGTCCACTTTCTCCTCCACCCCTTCTTTCTCCACTCGCACAGCCCCCAGGATTTCCGTCCTAGCCACTTATCACATCGACAGTAAAGTCCAGCGACAGTTTTTAGTGTTGAATCCCACAAATCATTCACAACTCGTGCGGTTTCCTTCAACGAACTCGATTACACTACTCATTTTCTTCCACAATGCTTCGTCTTCGAGCTAGGCGCTGCCCTAGTCTCGCGCTGTGCTTCCACGAGCGAACAGAAATTTGTTTGAATTCACCAAAACGCATACCAGAATGAAGAGAGGAACTCAACGATCCTAAGTATACATGTATTCTGATTTGTAGGATTTTATTCGAGTTTGTTTTGATTTTAGAGGAGGATGGTTTTCACTGTGAAGGAAGAACGGCGGATTTTCTTGCTATGTTGACTTCTGCAATGAAGTGCTTAGGGTTTAGGATTTTTAAAGGGGTACTTATAGGGTTTTAAAATATCTAGATATTTTTTTGAATGGAATATTCCCGGTATATGCTCATTTCTATATTTATTTTGCTTTCTAAAAATTCGTGTGATCACACACGACACCCAAAAATCACGAAACTGGACAGGTAGCTAGAGTTCGACATTACGGTCCCAACGAAACTGGTTTCATCGAATTCCTACTCCGTATGCTCACACAGCGTATTTTTAACTGTCGAAATACTGATTGTTTTCCACTCTAAAAATCCGTACGGTCACACAGTGACTCTAAAAATCACGAAACTGGAAATCTAACAACTATTTAACATTACGGATCCAACAAAACTGGTTTCGTCGAATTCCGACTTCGTTTGCAAAAGTGGCTATTTTTAAAGCTCTGAATGACCCATTTAAATATATAAATATATTTAAATAAATTAAATTAAATATAAATAAATTTATATTATCGTATATATTCACTGTGGAATACCATACAGCTCCAGGAAAATTATATACTCTCTCTTCTGTGTCCAGATTGAATCGATATTCAATTTATATTGAAAAATCCTTTTATAACGTATATAAAGCGTTACGAATTATAACGGAATTCCATAGCGACTTTTTCTGAAATTTGATTTGGACGTAAATCAAAATTTACACGACGAAATCCCGATTTTTCTCTTCCACTAGAAAGATATACTCCACTAGCTCCACACGTTTCTTGTTTCACAGAAATCCGATTTAAAACGAATCCTGTATACTCAGTTGAAGTTCAAATCGCCAAATAGCGAACTGCCGCGTCGTTACGTGCTCGAATTTAATTATATTATAATTCTACGTTTCAAACTGACGTCGATTGAATATATTCGTCAGTATAATTCAACTCTAAGCTGAATTACATCTTAGGGATGACCCCGTTCACAGAATATTGTGATTTCCAATATTTTTGATTATTTCGACATTTTAATATATTTTAATATATTTTATTATATTATAATTATTAATTAAATATTCAACATTATTTAATTCACGTTCTCGATATCGATAAATCGATATTTAATAATTAAATAAATAAATTGTTCAACAGCTAAAATGCGGGTTACTACAGAATATGACGAGGGTGATAGTTTCAACATGTCGTGACATAAACATGATCATAAACTAGCATAGTAACCAAGTGAATGGACATGTGATTAACATCATCAATAAGTGGGCATAATTAATAACTTGTGGCAATTACTATGATGTTTAAGCAAGCATAATGAGATCTAGATCTAACATTAGGTGTTCAATTACCTAGATCTAGCATAGTCATGGCAACATGTTTAGATCAAAAGGTAGATTCACATGTCAAGTTTACAACATATATCAATGTATCACAATATGACAAGTGAAAGGTGATTAGCATAAAAGTTTAGATCCAAATGATGTCACAATTATCTAAATTAATAGACGTACTTCCATCATAACATGGTTACAAGTCAAGATCCATATAACCATCATAATTGAATCACCATAATTATATTAGATCTAGGAAATTAGATCTTGTCATGACATAGGATAAAGTTTCATATCAACACAGAATCATACTTTACAACATATCCAATTAATCGTCTATCAAAGCATACTTTTATTTATCTAAACCTAAAAGTAATCTAGAAACTCATAGCATTAGGTTTAGAGATTTGAGAGAGAATAGATCTGAATTCTGAATTTGATTAGCTAAACCGTTGTTGTAGAATTTGATCTTCTAATTTGACTTGATGGAGAAGAAAGGCTTGTTTTAATTTAGATTAGAGCAGCATGGAGGCGCCATGGATGATAACAATGAGATTAGGGTTAGGTTTAGGTGTTTATTTATAGATGTATTAGGTGAATTAGGACCTTTAGATTAGATTAGGAACCATCTGAACCATACAAACCAGAAAAACACATCATCCAGGCAATTCCTGAAAGACACGTCATCATGGAACTCTCTAGAAT
Source organism: Allium sativum (assembly GCA_030737875.1). NCBI lineage: Eukaryota > Viridiplantae > Streptophyta > Magnoliopsida > Asparagales > Amaryllidaceae > Allium > Allium sativum. The sequence continues at coordinate 776,393,348 of CM060918.1, read as the reverse complement.
TATGCAGATCTGGCTCGGCCTGGGCGCACTTCCCAGGTAGGCCAGTGCATTTTTGTTCTGGCGCACTTCACATGTGCGCTAGTTGTTCTGACCCATTTTCTGATTGTTCTGCCTAACTTCCATCATCCATAACTCCTTCATTCTGTATCTGTTTTATGCAAACTCGGACTCTATCTCAAGCAGAATCCCAAGACGAACGCAATGGCGTAACCCGTTTCACTTAATTATTCTTTTAAAAATTAATTATTCTTTAATTATCCCTTGTGTCATGTTTTAAAATTACGGGGTGTTGCATTCCCCCATACTTAAAGGATTTCATCCCCGAAATCTCGAAGCTGAAAGGAATGTATGTCCTACCATCCATCATCCATCTACTCATCCATCAATCACGGGCGTCCATTGTCCTTAAAAGATTTCTAATGCTTTCATGAACATATGCAAAGTGTGTGTATATGTCCTTATCCTAATGCAAAATCAAGCGGTCTACTGATTCAGTCGACCTTCTTAATGCAAAACATGATAGTGTCATGCATCCATTATGTATGCAAAAGAATCCTAATGATACATATCATTTCTAAATGAGTGCACAACCATTCATCCAAATGCGACATCCATATGCCAGTTCATCCATTTTTATCCGTAAAAGAAAAGAAAATGCACACACATTTATATGCAATATGAGCGTGATTGAGTCGATCCTAGTGCCTAGTGTGTGTATATGCGTCCACAGGCAACCACTAGCAAACACTTGCATCCACTTGCATCCATCAAATATAACATGTTTCAAACACATGTTTACATCCGTAGGATTCCTATCTAAAGGTCGAAAATACCATGGATAAGACATACTTTATTGATAGAAACAAGTACTGATAAGATTTAGGAAAAAGGGGATAAGAACATACCCTCGAAAAGAAAAGGGTACGAAGCACAAATCTTATCTTCAGGTTCCCAAGTCGCATCTTCTAGGTTATCTCCCTATTGAACCTTTAGCAACTTGATTTCCTTATTGCGCAGCTTCTTAATCTCTGACTCAAGAATACGGGTGGGGACCCGTCTGATTGTCGCCTCCCATTCCACTTCGACTTCTTCCAACATGCTCGGCTCAACAATTTCCGCGGTGTCATGTAGGTACTTCCATAGATGAGAGACATGGAAAACATCATGAACACCGGATAAATTTTCTGGGAGCTTTACTCTGTAGGCCATTTGGCCAATCCTCTCGGTTATGAGAAATGGTCCCACAAACCTAGGTGCCAACTTCCCTACTGATCCGAAGCGAACCATATTCCTCAAAGGGGATATTTTGATAAAAACTAGGTCTCCTACTTCGAATTCGATGTCAGTCCTTCTCTTGTCTACATAGGACTTCTGCCTATCTTGAGCTGTCTTCATCCATCGTCGAATAAGGTCAATCTTTTCGGATGTTTCCCTAACCATATCTGGTCCAAGCAATAATCTTTCTATTGATTCCCAACAACAAGTTGGCGATCTACAGGGTCGTCCGTACAATGCTTCGAAGGGTGCCACACCGATACTAGCCGGATAGTTGTTATTATATGCAAACTCTACTAAAGGAAGATGCTCTTCCCAAGTCCCTCCGAAGTCGAGGATACACAGCCTTAAAAGATCTTCTAGAATTCTATTCACCCTCTCCGTCTGCCCATCGGTTTGAGGCTGATAACACAACTGTATACCCAATGCTTCTTAAAAGCTCCTCCAAAATTCGCTGGTAAAGATGGGGTCACGATCGCTCATGATGCTGGAAGGAACTCCGTGGAGAGGAACTTCATGAACATATATTGCTGCCAGCCATGGCGCCGTCCTTTTAATTTTAACTAGAATAAAGTGAGCACTCTTGGTGAGTCTATCCACTATCACCCAAATACTGGTATTACCTTTCTTCGATCTAGGCAAACCATCTATGAAATCCATAGAGACGCTTTCCCATTTCCACTGCGGAACCTCCAACGGATGAAGTAATCCACCGGGTTTCTTTTGCTCAGCTTTGACTTGCTGGCAAACCAAACATTGAGAAACAAATTCGGCCACGTCCTTCTTCATCCCAGCCCAAAAGAAAACCCTCTTCATGTCTCTGTACATCTTGTAACCGCCTGGATGTATGGTCATCTTAGAATGGTAGGCTTCTTTTAGGACTGCCTTTATCAAGCTTCCGGTTTGAGGAACGCAAAGCCTTCCATCTCGTCACAACCACCCCTTTTCATCTATGGCATACCTACTGAGGTGACTAGAAGTCTCCCCTCTTCTGACCTTATCCATGATGTCTAGAATCTGTGGGTCACCTTGTTGCGAAGCTCCTATCTGCTCCACAAGAGTTGGTCGTTTCTCCAAGGATGCAAATAAATCAGGCAAAACTTCGATGGAGGGTCTAAAATCAAATGCTAATATGAACTCCAAGTTGTTTCTTTCCACAAACAGAGGACTCAGGGCTATCCTCTGCCTACTTAGTGCGTCTGCCACCACATTACCCTTGCCGGGGGTATAAGCAATCTCAAAATCATATGAGGCTAAGAACTCCATTCATCGTTGTTGCCTTAGGTTTAGATCCTTCTTGGAGAATAGATACTTGAGAGATTTATGATCGGTGTATAACTCGAACTTCTCCCCAAGTAAGTAATGACGCCACGTCTTTAATGCGAATACTATGCCCTCTAAATCTAGATCATGCGTGGGGTAGTTCTTCTCATGAACTCTCAACTCTCTACCCCCATAACATATTACTTTTCCTTCTTGCATCAGAACCGCACCAAGCCCTGTACCGCATGCATCAGTGTAAACAGTAAACACTTTACTCCCATCGGGCAAGGTCGAGATTGGGGCTGTTGTCAGAGCCCTTTTTAGTCATTGGAAAGCAACGTCATAGTCTATGTCCCATGAAAATGTCAAATTCTTCTTTGTCAGCCTGGTGAGAGGGGATGATATCTTTGCGAAGTCCTTAATGAACTTCCTGTAATAATCTGCCAACCCAAGAAAGCTTCTTACCTCATTTGCATTTTTAGGAATCTGCCAATCTTGCACTGCAACCACCTTCGTGGGATCTACAGCTATCCCTTCTTTGGAGACTACATGCCCCAAGAATCTCACCTCTTTTCTCCAGAAATTGCATTTGGAGAATTTTGCTTTTAGCTGATGGTCACAGAGAGTTTTCAGAACTTCTCCCAAATGTTGTGCATGCTCTTCTTCACTCTTGGAGAAGACCAAAATATCATCAACAAAGACTACGAAGAATTTGTTTAGGAACTCCCGAAACACCCTACTCATCAAGTCAACAAAATAGGCGGGTGCATTTTTCAACCCAAAAGGCATAACTAGCCATTCAAAGAAACTGTCTGGTGTTCTAAAAGCAGTCTTATCTATGATGTCCTCAGCCACCCTCAGCTGATGGAACCCCGTAGCTAAGTCCAACTGAGAAAATACCGAGGCACCAACAACCTGGTCAAATAAACCATCAATCCTCGGAAGCGGGTGCCTATTCTTCTTGGTGAGCTTATTTAACTCTCTATACTCAACTCACAAACGAAGCGAACCATTCTCTTTAGTTGCGAATACTACTGGAGCACCCCACTCAGATATGCTACGTCTGATAAACCCTTTTTCAAGTAGCTCCCCTACTTGCTTACTCAGCTTCCTCCTTTCTCTTGGAGCCATGTGGCGCACTGGTAATGCAACTGGCTTTGCATTGTCCACCAGATATATGCGGAAGTCAATCTCACGTCTTGGAGGTAAACCCCGTACCTCATCGAAAACATCGGGATAATCTCGAACCACTGGAATAGTTTGCAAATCATCTATGGATGCATCTAGAGACTTTAAGAAGCTAAGCACAACAGACCCTTGAGGGTCACAAGAAACTTTGAGGGTCTTTCCATAACGAGTCAGGAGTCTAACAACCCTCTTCTCACAATCCAGAATGGCCCCATATGTGGTAAGCCAATCCATTCCTAGGATCAACTCATAGCCCATAAACCCAAGCACATACGCGTCGCATTCAAATTCGACGCCCAACACAAATATTTTCAAACCCCGACAAATCATCGACAAATGAGCTAAACCACCAATGGGGTTTGAAACATCTACGGGATCTACTACCATACAAGTAATTAAATGCAGAGATTCAACCACAAAACTAGATATAAATGAGAGTGAAACACTAGAATCAAAAAGTGTTCTAACTGTAAAGTTTGAAAGAGAAACTAAACTTTCTATGGAAATTTTTCTACCTCTCTCAGGAGCACCGATTGCGAGAGCATGCACTTGCCCTCCATAAGTCCTGCTCTTTGCCCTTGTCCCTGCGATCCCTGTTTCTTCGGGCACTCCTTAGAGAAGTGTCTGACCTCTCCGCAATTAAAGCAACTAGCCTTCCTTCTCTTGCAATCTTTGATCAAGTAGCCCTCCTTTCCACAATTGTGACATTTTCTCTTATCCTTGCCTTTAACATCTTTTCCCCCTTTCTTCTGCTGTTGCTGTTGCTTCCCTTTCTTGGGCCATACCTTCTTATTCTGCGATGTCCCCTCAGCTTTCACTTCCTTCTTTTCTCCCTTGTCCTCCTCATGCATTAGGGCCATATCAACCAACTTTTCAAACGTGGCCCCCATTGGAGTATGGGACATTGCTAGCCCATGCAGAGGCTCATTCAGCCCTTTAACAAACCGCAAAGCCCTTTTGTGCGGCGTATCCACCAGCTCTAAACCGAACCTTTCCATCTGGTTGAACTTGTTCACATATTCCTTCACCGTCAAATTTCCTTGTTTGAGAGCTAAGAACCTCTCCATCTGTATGCTTTGCTCCGCTTGGGAAAGAAATTTTATTTCGAACCTCTATCTAAAGTCTTTCAAAGTCTCTACCGGACGTCCAGCTTGGGTGACTTCCCACCAAAATGAGGCTTCGTCTTTTAACAACCAAGCAGCTAATTGGATTTTTCTTCGGTCCACCACGTCAAAGATTACGAATAAGTCCTCAGTCTCCTTGAGCCAGTTCCGAGCTTCTACGAATGTCTCATTCCCATGGAATGGCTTCCCTCCCATATCACGAAAGTCCTTGCAGATCTTGGCGAAGTTATCTGCTCTTGGAGGGGGAGGAGGAGGAGGAATGACTGGTGCAGTTAGGGGAGGAACGTCTCTTTGGCCTTCGGCTGGCGCCGTGGCTTCCAAATACTTACGGAACCATCCGGGTATAGAGACGCCCTCTGGGATATTAGGGATGTTTTGTTCCCCAGACATGCTGAAAAAAAAGGAAAATGAAGAAATTATATAGAGGACTGAAGGATACTACATATGACTCTTTGGGGAATGTTTTTCAAAACAGACTTTTCTTTTTTTGAAAATGCTTTTCTTTTAAAACCTTTTTGAAAATAATTTTCAAAAACTTTTATCTAATCTGGTAACCTTCAGCTCTGATACCAAGTGAAACACCCCACGTCCGTTAATGTCACTCACTAAGAGAATGCATTAAGTTTCGTGAAGCGCTATAGGTAAACAGATACAGAATAATTACAAGACAGAAATAAATAAGGCAGCAGTGGAAAATTTAAACTTTTATTTCAAACATAAGTCATAACTTCGTGGTCCACAATTTCATAAGTCACAAAAACCATTACAATAAAAATACTTTTGTCTTGCACCATCAGAGTACATAAGTAAGTAAAAAGCATCATTTTCCGAATAAAAAGAGTTAAGCCGTAGTAGAGTCAAGAACTTGAGCCATACTTCAGAAGTAGCTCCTAGCAAGATGTTATCCGATTCCTGATTAAGTCTGATTATTTCCTCCCTGAGAACCTGGGAGGAACGGAAGAAAGAAGGAGAAACAACAGGGTCAGACATAAAGTCTGGCGAGTCTAGTTACTTTTAGCTAGTAGATAATTAAAAGCAACATGATAGGCATATAAAGTGGATATGAAAGAAATCACTACATAAATGGCAGGTGTGACAAGGCAAGCAAGTTAGCGTATATGTTCCTTACTAATGATAACTCTGCATTATTACTAGTGTAACTGAAATGAAATGATCCCTTCCACTATAAGTTGGTAGGATTAGGTCATACGTCCAAGTATACCCTAACCACTACCCTAATCGATCGGCAACCTACCTTGTAGATATCTTGTGTTGGACCCACAGTAGGAGGTATCACTTCCTAAAGTGGCAACCCATGGTGTGCACAACTATATCTACTGGTGTCACGGTCGTCTTAGCCCCCTCTGCCCAGCCCATGCACGCTCATGTCCCCGGTCGGTTTGCGCCGCCCACACCATCCGCCTCGTTTGGATCTCTTACAATCAATCAGTAAGCATGCCTCTTCTTCACCAAGTACGAAGGTCTTTACTTGATACCACTTCGGGTTACTGACTGAAATGGGTCCCTCTCAATATGATACAAGCTCTCCCCCTTGTCTTGTATCCCCACTAGGTTTTTCTACTAACTATGTATACCCTTGGGTGTCTTTAATTACATAGCCCTATTGTGACGAGAAGGAATTTTGCTCGGTCCGAACCAGTCGCTAAACCGACCCAGACCGCTCGAAAACGCCCTATCGTTTGAGAACACGACAAAATAGAACGCAGACGGAAGAACATTTCATTGTATTTTACAACAATGCATCAGATTACAAGAATATACAGAGTACAAATGAATATTACACAGAAATATCAGAGATTTAAATTACATTTAAATACATAGCAGCGGAAAATAATACAAACACAACTAGAAGAGATATACGGATACAAAGCTTTCCGGATATCATTCCAGCTGTAAACCAGGATCCTGTGAATATAAATCTGCAAAACCAAAACTACTAGCTGCCCGTGTCAAAATAAGGGCACCCAGAGTTTAGGTTAAAACAATAAACCCCAGGTCAGTCATGTGACTGGTGTGAGAACTAAAACAGTTATAAATCTTTATTTTTAAAGTTAGGTAAATCAAGGGACCACGCCATATAACACGGAACGGGTTTCCTCCCAAGAATACCAGTGCATAAAACAACAGCGCAATGCTAAATAAAGAAAAATGAAGCTGTTATAAGACCCAGGTCCTATCACACAATGCAACGCAAGCCGGGGGATAGGGTTTTCCCTTATAACAGCCAAAGAATGCTTGATACGTTTAAAACAAATCATTTGATACTATCATAAGTGCATAAAAACAACTTCAATCATAAATATCAATCATAGGCGGCATGGGTACCATATATCATGTCGCCATACTAGTTCTACAAATAAAACCGCAAATGTCACGTATTTGGAAATTGGATTTCCATCTATGAACCGAGGCAAGGGATCGTCCTCTACCGATTTGAGACAATCTAGCCCATGTCTCAGGCAAGCGCGCAGGCAAGCCTTGGATCGTCAGGGCCGGTCCACCGATGTGGATTATTATGCCTGAACAATACGTCTCTCCGCCCTTTGGGGCGTAAATGAGCCAACGAATGACTCCATCGGACCCGGATCGTCCGATCAAACCGAGGCGCCTTGCAACAGCAACAACCACATAAGTCAAACTCGTCAGGGCGTGTAAAACCACTGACGCCACTTCTAACTAGAAAGAAACGCATGCCCTCCCTGAGGTCCGTCTCCCGTTTTTGGTTCATACCGGGTGTGAAACTCGCGAAGTAAACGTTACAAAAGGCTACGCCACAAAGGCCGTGCTTCGATCATTAACCACAAGACTTTGCTTTTCAACAGAAGCCTTGATCATTCGCCACTTAGGCATGCCACACCGGCAGTTCACTCTATGCGTTTGATATCCATCAGTATATAACCTCTGAGCTCGTACGTCTCAGAGAAGGGCGTTAAGCAAGAGAATAAATTCTCCTCCGCCAAACAGATATATATTTAATAGAAATCAATCACACAGACTAAAATCCAATGTCAGACACACAGTCCATTTACAAGTCCGTTCTGGGTCTGAACGAAACCGGAGGCACCTAGTACCCCGCATATCCATCGATCTCCAAGTACGTCTGGACGATCACCAACTGTTTCCATCTTCTTGGGTGTACAGCCCAATCAAGATCATCAGTAATCACCCAAACGACGTGAAGACTTCCGGTCTTCGACCACCGTCTTCATCTTCGACTTATCGTCGTATCAGTTATTCAGAATGGGATAAACCCGGTCTTTCCGAATAACTCGCGTATACTTTAAATAAGTGTTACACAAACACAACATACGCCTCATTCCAACTCATCAGTCACTAACCGTAAATTAATCAAGAGAATAATTCCCCAAATATTAACCCCGAAGGCCGAAACCAACATCAGATCAATATCCAGGAAACCATTCCGCTTAGCTAACCGACAGTTAGTTTCTGAATTTCACATTCATAGGGAAAGGTTCCCATTAATTTTATCCAAGATAAATTTCTTGAATTTATTCTTTAATCTATTTTTGAATATCAATTCAAACTAGTCGGGATTAGCGAACCTTACCGAAGTAATCATTTGTTTTAATTTCCCAATCCCAACCTATTCATCCCATGAAGTAAAACTGGTTATACTTCATATATAGCACCACGGTGTTATCGGTAAATTCAATTACCATTTCACGTTCAAATCTAATTAAAGATTTAACTATCGCCTGGAGTAAAACTGGTGATACTCCATTCTCGATCTTTTCAATCTAATTAAAGATTCATTAAAACTCCACTTAGTTTTAATCGTTAACTAGGTTAAAGAATCAGTGTCATTTAAGACACGATTCACGATAAACCCAAAATCACATTCCATTAATTATCGGGTTAAAGAACAAGTGTTATTTAAAACACTGTTCACGATAAACCCAAAAATCAATATCAATTCAATTCCAATTAAATATCATTTCATTGGTACACTTCATTAAATCTAAATAAAAAGGTTTAATCTTTTCTCAACTGGGTTCAAGAACAGTGTTAATGAAGACACCATTCACGACAAACCCAAATCACATTTGATATTCAATACAAGGCTCTGAATAGAAAATATATCGGCTTATATTCAATATCAAATTCTACGATTAACAAATGTCGTATTGGAAATAACGATATAAATATATATCTTTCAAATTTCCATAACAACATCTGTATAATCACAAATTCCAACATCGAAATATTCCGAAGACAATTTCGATTCAAATCCACTCCAATATAATTATTGGAAATTCTGGTTATTTTCAAAACCATTTCAAATTCAATTTATTTATTTAAAAATAAATAGAATTATAATTCTAGTTCAAAACTAGTTCATTTCGATAAAAACTATTTTTATCTTTTCAAATATGGAGTTTTTTCATCCCAATCCTTTCTAAATCATTTCTTATGATTTTACACAAATTATTATTATTTTTAATAATTTTATCCAGGCCCGTACAGTCGATTTCCATCAACGGCCATCGAACTGCACTTACAGCGACCTTTTTCAAATTTGATTTGGACATAATTCCAAATCCAACCGTTAGATTTCAAATTTCTAATATTCGTTAGAAAGCTCTTTTCGATACGAACCCAACGGTTCCGGTTTCAGGAGAATCCGACGGTCGGATCTCCCGTAATATTCGTTCAAAGTTAATGGTCGAAATTCGCGAACTGCCGCGGCGCGGCGCGTTCTATTCAGGCCATTATATAATATATATAATATATAAAATATATATTTCGTCGATTACTATTTAAAACGAATTTTATAAATAGTTTTGAATTCGTTTCAAAAACGATTTCAACCTTTATTTCAAATTCAAATCGAAATTGAATTTTCTATTATAAATCCTTTTTACCTTCATTTCTATTTGATTTCAATTCAAATTGATTTTAATTCGATTCGAATTCATTTTCTTTTCAATTCAATTCAATTCGAATTCGTTTTCCTATTCAATTCAAATTCAATTCATTCTCTATTCAATTCAAATTCAATTCATTTTCTAATCAAATCAAATTCAATTGGTTTTCTAATCAAATCAAATTCAATTGGTTTTCTAATCAAATCAAATTCAATTCATTTTCTAATCAAATCAAATTCAATTCATTTTCTAATCAAATCAAATTCAATTGGTTTTCTAATCAAATCAAATTCAATTCATTTTCTAATCAAATCAAATTCGTTATATATTCAATTGAAATCAAATTCGTTATATATTCAATTGAAATCAAACTCGTTATATATTCAATTCGAATCAAATTCGTTATATATACAATTCGAATTCGTTTTCTTTTCAATTCGATTCAAATTCCATTTCAAAATATTCGATTTCGAAATCATTTTTCAATATTCATTTTAAAATGAATAAAATCGATATAAATATCGTTCACGTCAAAATGGCGTCAATCTAATCAACACGGCTTCATATATTTCTATTTTCAAATATTCTATTTCAAATATTTCTTTTTCAAATATTTCCTTTTCAAATATTTCCTTTTCAAATATTTCTATTATTAAAATATTTCGTTCAACACATGACTAATCTCAACGGATGAGTACTGTCAACACATGAACCTTTATTTTATAATATTCTTTATTTTCTAAATTGGAATGAGGCCCAATCAATTACCATATAAAGTTAATCATATGGATTTTCACACATCACACGTACATAATAGCATTGAAAAATAATCAACCATCAACCAAAGTGCACTACACTATATAAGCATCAAATATAGATATCTAACGCTTATAACAGCCTGTCAATCAATCGATCGACACATTTAATCAATCAGGAGGAGTGAGCTTCAAATTTCATCCCAACACCCGTGTGGGGTTTCAAACAATCAAACACAGATTTAGTTGTGCAGTTGGGCGATGTGTAAAATTTATCGACCCAATCAATATCAGTCAAATCAGTGTATATAAACAAATCGGCCGATTTGTTTATAAATATTTATTTATTCACTTTCACGTTAAAAATTATATATTTTAACGATAAAACATTTTATTTTAACACATGAATTTCTATTCAGTTCATTTATTCAATAAATGTTATTTTTATCCTTCTAACATATTTTAGAAAATTTCGGCGGCATAACGGCACGATACTAGAAACGGGACAAGGCCTAGCCTTATCCCCGGTCTAATGAAGGCCCACGCCATTCACACATCAATCAAATCAATTTCATTTCACCAAACAATTCAATTCAAACCAAATAATCTAACCAACTACACAGTCAAACAATTAAACAAACAAGCCATCCATGGTCTGTGGATGACGGGTGTCGGGTGCTACTAAACACCATCTGCATCCTAGTATATATATATATATATATATATATATATATATATAACTAGAAAAAGAAATTGAAGAGTGAGAAGTTCTCACCGATAGCTATCCCAACTTCACGACACTTCCTTTATAGAAATCTTCGCCGTTCTCGCCTTTCGTCACTTTCGTTGTCCGCTTTCACTACATATATAAAAATCGAATTTTTACTTCGTTATTCAATATATAAAAATCATATAATGTTACTTCGATGTTCAATATATAAAAATCATATAATGTTACTTCGATGTTCAATATATAAAAATCATATTTTTACTTCGATAAATTAAAAATCAAATCTTTTTCTAAACCATCATATTCACATTTTTTTTAAAACAGTTAATACGATAAAATGAAAAGGAAGTACCGTATTTTACTGAGCTAAGGGAATTACCCTTATTTTTCTTCCTCCGCTCTGGTGTTCAAACCCTTCCCGAGCCACTAGGGCTTCTCGTTCGCTGCCGGAGAGGTTGAAGGCTGCGCAAGCGGTCAGAGACGAGGGTGGAGGCGCGGGGTCAGAGACGCTCGAGCTCACGGTGCTCGCTGGGTCCGCCTGGTGGCTTCAATGGTCTCGAACTGAGGGGGGCTCGCGAATTGGGGCATCGCGAGGTGGCCTGGTGGCGGACTCCATGGCGGCAGCTGCTACTACCAGAGGGGGGCGCAAGGGCTTCGGGTCTAGGGTGTTTTGGGGGCTCGTGGGCCCTACTAGGTGGAGGCGCCGGTGGTGAGGAGCTCCGGAGGGCGTTGGCGCGTCGAGGCCGACGAGGGGAGCGCGACTGGAAATTGCGATTGGTTTTTTTTTCTTTTTTTTTGAAGACTAAATTGAAATTATCGGGGGGGGGGGGGCAGAGTATAAGGAATGGAGAGGGAGGGGAGTTTTTAATTTAATTTTCCACCAAAAAGCAACTTTTATTTTTGACTTCAAAACGAGGCCCACCGCTTGTCGTCCATAGCGTATTACCCCCATTCCGAACACAATGGGATATGTATCGTAGGCTGATTCAATCGTTTCGATTAGCTTTCGTCAAAATCAACATATAACTCTATATATTGAATTTGAATGCGCATTTCAATTTACCGAGATCACATACTAGCTCGAAAAATTCCAGAAAAATATTTTCTAGCTTCGTATTGACGATACGGTCCTAACAAATATAGTTTCGTCGAATTCTGAGACTGTTGGAAAAATGGCCATTTTCCAGTCAATTAAAATCAACTGAAACTGGTCAAATGCGTTTTCTTTTGCCACGCTCACATATTGATTTGAAAAATTATGAAATTTAAAACCTAGCAATAACTTTACTTCACGGACCCAACAAAAGTGGTTCCGTCGAATTCCGAGGTCGTTTGCAAAATTTCCATTTTAAGGGCCTGAATTCCATAGCGACTATTCAGAATTTTCAACCGGACATATCTTTTGATTCCCGCCATGAAATTTTGATTTTTCAGATTCGTTGGAAATATATTCCCGAATAGATTCTAATATTTTTGGTTTCACTAAAATCCGGATTGTTTTGCACCCGGTACATTCAATTGAAGTTTGAAATCGAATTATCGAACTACCGCGCCATTTTCAATTCTATTTATAATTATAAATAAATATTTATATTATAACGACGACGCAATGGCTAAAAATTAGCAAACAAATAAACAAACAACACAAACATCAATCAATTAGTTGATTAGCTTTTCAAATTGATAACTTTGATACATAGTCAAAAATCACATTTTTGATGCCAAATCACAACAATAAATCCTATATAGCTTTGGTTCTCACACCAGCCAATAGGAAATATAGAAATCTCACTTTCGTTACTCGAAAATAAATACTGGCGACAGTGCCCCATCACCAGAATTATCCCCGGGCAACTAGAGTATGATTCTATAACCATCCAGTACATTAAAACTTCGAATACACGTTTGCAAGGCGCATATGCAAAATCTTTATATATCGGATTGTCCCGATCAATATAGAATACATAATCAAATACGAATAGTTGATTTAAATTTTCAAAGCAAAATTTGTTTCATTTTAAAAATATACTCTTCACACTCGTTCTAGGATACTACTGATCCCATCTCTAACGAGTCATTCCCCTTGGATATTACTAACCCAATATCTGATGAATTCTTTCGTAGGGTTCTAATGTGTCTTGTTCTCTGCTTTGTAAACCAAAGCTCGGATACCAACTGTGACGAGAAGGAATTTCGCTCGGTCCGAACCAGTCGCTAAACCAACCCAGACCGCTCGAAAACGCCCTATCGTTTGAGAACACGACAAAATAGAACGCAGACGGAAGAACATTTCATTGTATTTTACAACAATGCATCAGATTACAAGAATATACAGAGTACGAATGAATATTACACAGAAATATAAGAGATTTAAATTACATTTAAATACATAGCAGCGGAAAATAATACAAACACAACTAGAAGAGATATACAGATACAAAGCTTTCCGGATATCATTCCAGCTGTAAACTAGGATCCTGTGAATATAAATCTGCAAAACCAAAACTACTAGCTGCCCGTGTCAAAATAAGGGCACCCATAGTTTAGGTTAAAACAATAAACCCCAGGTCAGTCATGTGACTGGTGTGAGAACTAAAACAGTTATAAATCTTTATTTTTAAAGTTAGGTAAATCAAGGGACCACGCCGTATAACACGGAACGGGTTTCCTCCCAAGAATACCAGTGCATAAAACAACAGCGCAATGCTAAATAAAGAAAAATGAAGCTGTTATAAGACCCAGGTCCTATCACACAATGCAACGTAAGCCAGGGGATAGGGTTTTCCCTTATAACAGCCAAAGAATGCTTGATACGTTTAAAACAAATCATTTGATACTATTATAAGTGCATAAAAACAACTTCAATCATAAATATCAATCATAGGCGGCATGGGTACCATATATCATGTCGCCATACTAGTTCTACAAATAAAACCGCAAATGTCACGTATTTGGAAATTGGATTTCCATCTATGAACCGAGGCAAGGGATCGTCCTCTACCGATTTGAGACAATCTAGCCCATGTCTCAGGCAAGCGCGCAGGCAAGCCTTGGATCGTCAGGGCCGGTCCACCGATGTGGATTATTATGCCTGAACAATACGTCTCTCCGCCCTTTGGGGCGTAAATGAGCCAACGAATGACTCCATCGGACCCGGATCGTCCGATCAAACCGAGGCGCCTTGCAACGGCAACAACCACATAAGTCAAACTCGTCAGGGCGTGTAAAACCACTGACGCCACTTCTAACTAGAAAGAAACGCATGCCCTCCCTGAGGTCCGTCTCCCGTTTTTGGTTCATACCGGGTGTGAAACTCGCGAAGTAAACGTTACACAAAGCTACGCCACAAAGGCCGTGCTTCGATCATTAACCACAAGACTTTGCTTTTCAACAGAAGCCTTGATTATTCGCCACTTAGGCATGCCACACCGGCAGTTCACTCTATGCGTTTGATATCCATCAGTATATAACCTATGAGCTCGTACGTCTCAGAGAAGGGCGTTAAGCAAGAGAATAAATTCTCCGCCGCCAAACAGATATATATTTAATAGAAATCAATCACACAGACTAAAATCCAATGTCAGACACACAGTCCATTTACAAGTCCGTTCTGGGTCTGAACGAAACCGGAGGCACCTAGTACCCCGCATATCCATCGATCTCCAAGTACGTCTGGACGATCACCAACTGTTTCCATCTTCTTGGGTGTACAGCCCAATCAAGATCATCAGTAATCACCCAAACGACGTGAAGACTTCCGGTCTTCGACCACCGTCTTCATCTTCGACTTATCGTCGTATCAGTTATTCAGAATGGGATAAACCCGGTCTTTCCGAATAACTCGCGTATACTTTAAATAAGTGTTACACAAACACAACATACGCCTCATTCCAACTCATCAGTCACTAACCGTAAATTAATCAAGAGAATAATTCCCCAAATATTAACCCCGAAGGCCGAAACCAACATCAGATCAATATCCAGGAAACCATTCCGCTTAGCTAACCGACAGTTAGTTTCTGAATTTCACATTCATAGGGAAAGGTTCCCATTAATTTTATCCAAGATAAATTTCTTGAATTTATTCTTTAATCTATTTTTGAATATCAATTCAAACTAGTCGGGATTAGCGAACCTTACCGAAGTAATCATTTGTTTTAATTTCCCAATCCCAACCTATTCATCCCATGAAGTAAAACTGGTTATACTTCATATCTAGCACCACGGTGTTATCGGTAAATTCAATTACCATTTCACGTTCAAATCTAATTAAAGATTTAACTATCGCCTGGAGTAAAACTGGTGATACTCCATTCTCGATCTTTTCAATCTAATTAAAGATTCATTAAAACTCCACTTAGTTTTAATCGTTAACTGGGTTACAGAATCAGTGTCATTTAAGACACGATTCACGATAAACCCAAAATCATATTCCATTAATTATCGGGTTAAAGAACAAGTGTTATTTAAAACACTGTTCACGATAAACCCAAAAATCAATATCAATTCAATTCCAATTAAATATCATTTAATTGGTACACTTCATTAAATCTAAATAAAAAGATTTAATCTTTTCTCAACTGGGTTCAAGAACAGTGTTAATGAAGACACCATTCACGACAAACCCAAATCACATTTGATATTCAATACAAGGCTCTGAATAGAAAATATATCGTCTTATATTCAATATCAAATTCTACGATTAACAAATGTCATATTGGAAATAACGATATAAATATTTATCTTTCAAATTTCCATAACAACATCTGTATAATCACGAATTCCAACATCGAAATATTCCGAAGACAATTTCGATTCAAATCCACTCCAATATAATTATTGGAAATTCTGGTTATTTTCAAAACCATTTCAAATTCAATTTATTTATTTAAAAATAAATAGAATTATAATTCTAGTTCAAAACTAGTTCATTTCGATAAAAACTATTTTTATCTTTTCAAATATGGAGTTTTTTCATCCCAATCCTTTCTAAATCATTTCTTATGATTTTACACAAATTATTATTATTTTTAATAATTTTATCCAGGCCCGTACAATCAATTTCCATCAACGGCCATCGAACTGCACTTACAGCGACCTTTTTCAAATTTGATTTGGACATAATTCCAAATCCAACCGTTAGATTTCAAATTTCTAATATTCGTTAGAAAGCTCTTTTCGATACGAACCCAACGGTTCTGGTTTCAGGAGAATCCGACGGTCGGATCTCACGTAATATTCGTTCGAAGTTAATGGTCGAAATTCGCGAACTGCCGCGGCGCGGCGCGTTCTATTCAGGCCATTATATTATATATATAATATATATAATATATATTTCGTCGATTACTATTTAAAACGAATTTTATAAATAGTTTTGAATTCGTTTCAAAAACGATTTCAACCTTTATTTCAAATTCAAATCGAAATTGAATTTTCTATTATAAATCCTTTTTACCTTCATTTCTATTTGATTTCAATTCAAATCGATTTTAATTCGATTCGAATTCATTTTCTTTTCAATTCAATTCGAATTCGTTTTCCTATTCAATTCAAATTCAATTCATTCTCTATTCAATTCAAATTCAATTCATTTTCTAATCAAATCAAATTCAATTGGTTTTCTAATCGAATCAAATTCAATTGGTTTTCTAATCAAATCAAATTCAATTCATTTTCTAATCAAATCAAATTCAATTGGTTTTCTAATCAAATCAAATTCAATTCATTTTCTAATCAAATCAAATTCAATTCATTTTCTAATCAAATCAAATTCAATTGGTTTTCTAATCAAATCAAATTCAATTGGTTTTCTAATCAAATCAAATTCAATTCATTTTCTAATCAAATCAAATTCGTTATATATTCAATTGAAATCAAATTCGTTATATATTCAATTGAAATCAAATTCGTTGTATATTCAATTCGAATCAAATTCGTTATATATATAATTTGAATTCGTTTTCTTTTCAATTCGATTCAAATTCCATTTCAAAATATTCGATTTCGAAATCATTTTTCAATATTCATTTTAAAATGAATAAAATCGATATAAATATCGTTCACGTCAAAATGGCGTCAATCTAATCAACACGGCTTCATATATTTCTATTTTCAAATATTCTATTTCAAATATTTCTTTTTCAAATATTTCCTTTTCAAATATTTCCTTTTCAAATATTTCTATTATTAAAATATTTCGTTCAACACATGACTAATCTCAACGGATGAGTACTGTCAACACATGAACCTTTATTTTATAATATTCTTTATTTTCTAAATTGGAATGAGGCCCAATCAATTACCATATAAAGTTAATCATATGGATTTTCACACATCACACGTACATAATAGCATTGAAAAATAATCAACCATCAACCAAAGTGCACTACACTGTATAAGCATCAAATATAGATATCTAACGCTTATAACAGCCTGTCAATCAATCGATCGACACATTTAATCAATTAGGAGGAGTGAACTTCAAATTTAATCCCAACACCCGTGTGGGGTTTCAAACAATCAAACACAGATTTAGTTGTGCAGTTGGGCGATGTGTAAAATTTATCGACCCAATCAATATCAGTCAAATCAGTGTATATAAACAAATCAGCCGATTTGTTTATAAATATTTATTTATTCACTTTCACGTTAAAAATTATATATTTTAACGATAAAACATTTTATTTTAACACATGAATTTCTATTCAGTTCATTTATTTAATAAATGTTATTTTTATCCTTCTAACATATTTTAGAAAATTTCGGCGGCATAACGGCACGATACTAGAAACGGGACAAGGCCTAGCCTTATCCCCGGTCTAGTGAAGGCCCACGCCATTCACACATCAATCAAATCAATTTCATTTCACCAAACAATTCAATTCAAACCAAATAATCTAACCAACTACACAGTCAAACAATTAAACAAACAAGCCATCCATGGTCTGTGGATGACGGGTGTCGGGTGCTACTAAACACCATCTGCATCCTAGTATATATATATATATATATATAACTAGAAAAAGAAATTGAAGAGTGAGAAGTTCTCACCGATAGCTATTCCAACTTCACGACACTTCCTTTATAGAAATCTTCGCCGTTCTCGCCTTTCGTCACTTTCGTTGTCCGCTTTCACTACATATATAAAAATCGAATTTTTACTTCGTTATTCAATATATAAAAATCATATAATGTTACTTCGATGTTCAATATATAAAAATCATATAATGTTACTTCGATGTTCAATATATAAAAATCATATTTTTACTTCGATAAATTAAAAATCAAATCTTTTTCTAAACCATCATATTCACATTTTTTTTAAACAATTAATACGATAAAATGAAAAGGAAGTACCGTATTTTACTGAGCTAAGGGAATTACCCTTATTTTTCTTCCTCCGCTCTGGTATTCAAACCCTTCCTGAGCCACTAGGGCTTCTCGTTCGCTGCCGGAGAGGTTGAAGGCTGCGCAAGCGGTCAGAGACGAGGGTGGAGGCGCGGGGTCAGAGACGCTCGAGCTCACGGTGCTCGCTGGGTCCGCCTGGTAGCTTCAATGGTCTCGAACTGAGGGGGGCTCGCGAATTGGGGCGTCGCGAGGTGGCCTGGTGGAGGACTCCGTGGCGGCAGCTGCTACTACCAGAGGGGGGCGCAAGGGCTTCGGGTCTAGGGTGTTTTGGGGGCTCATGGGCCCTGCTAGGTGGAGGCGCCGGTGGTGAGGAGCTCCGGAGGGCGTTGGCGCGTCGAGGCCGACGAGGGGAGCGCGACTGGAAATTGCGATTGGTTTTTTTTTCTTTTTTTTTTGAAGACTGAATTGAAATTATCGGGGGGGGGGGGGGGGCAGAGTATAAGGAATGGAGAGGGAGGGGGGTTTTTAATTTAATTATTTAATTATTTAATTTTCCACCAAAAAGCAACTTTTATTTTTGACTTCAAAACGAGGCCCACCGCCTGTCGTCCATAGCGTATTACCCCCATTCCGAACACAATGGGATATGTATCGTAGGCTGATTCAATCGTTTCGATCAGCTTTCGTCAAAATCAACATATAACTCTATATATTGAATTTGAACGCGCATTTCAATTTACCGGGATCACATACTAACTCGAAAAATTCCAGAAAAATATTTTCTAGCTTCGTATTGACGATACGGTCCTAACAAAACTAGTTTAGTCGAATTCTGAGACTGTTGGAAAAATGGCCATTTTCCAGTCGATTAAAATCAACTGAAACTGGTCAAACGCGTTTTCTTTTGCCACGCTCACATATTGATTTGAAAAATTATGAAATTTGAAACCTAGCAATAACTTTACTTCACGGACCCAACAAAAGTGGTTCCGTCGAATTCCGAGGTCGTTTGCAAAATTTCCATTTTTAAGGGCCTGAATTCCATAGCGACTATTCAGAATTTTCAACCGGACATATCTTTTGATTCCCACTATGAAATTTTGATTTTTCGGATTCGTTGGAAAGATATTCCCGAATAGATTCTAATATTTTTGGTTTCACTAAAATCCGGTTTATTTTGCACCCGGTACATTCAATTGAAGTTTGAAATCGAATTATCGAACTACCGCGCCATTTTCAATTCTATTTATAATTATAAATAAATATTTATATTATAATGACGACACGCATAAATATATACAATCTAAATATATTCAAAATAAATTTCTCGTCGATACTATTTAAAATAATCTATTTTAAATGTTCAAAGTTCGCTAAAATTGCCAAAATAAAAATTTTAAACTGGCCCAGATTTTCGGGTTGTTACACCTATACTAGTTATGCTTACCCTAAATGGTGTCTTTAATTACATAACTTTCTTACATCATCTACCGGTTATGTATACCACATAGGTGTCTTTAATTACATAACCCTGCTACACTATCTACTAGTTATATATATCACTGGTGTCTTTAATTACATAACCTTATTGGATTAAGCATGTAGGCCTATATATATATTACCCATCCCCTCTAACTTACTTAACCCCCCACTACCCATCCAATTTTACTAACCCTAACTTAAGTCCATAGTCATATTAAATTAGGTTAAGTAGTTCATTTCTTTACCATGTCCAATTATGGTTATAATGGGCTAGACCTCCCACATTAGGCCTACAATGTGTGGATGCTGGATATGCCGGTTGGGTCCGGGCATTCTTATTCCACAGTTGGGCCTAACCTCGTGTCTTAGCCCGATTCGTATTTGCGTACTTAGACCTCCCACATTAGGTTCAACAATAGTGGCTGGTGGATATGTCGGTCGGGTCCGGGCAGACTTCCTCCACTAATGTAACCTAACCTCGTGTCATAAGTACAATTTATGATTTCTAATTGTAAATTACTAAACATTCCAAATTAATTCAAATCTACCTATGTCATTATAGGTAACTATTTCTTTGTTTTCCCAATTTGATTTACATGTCCCATTTCCTATTAAACATTACATAAATCATGCCAATTTAATTCCCTTTTTCCTCGTTTTCTCCCTAACGTATTCGAACGTATTTTGGCGGCATCTAGGCTATAAAGTAGCCTAGCTATAATAATTAAAAGGGAATATGATGAGTGTGATAGTTTCAACATGTCATGACAAAAACATGATCATAAACTGGCATAGTAACAAAGTGAATGGACATGTGATTAACATCATAACTAAGTGGGCATAATTAATAACTTGTGGCAATTACTATGATGTTTAAGCAAGCATAATGAGATCTAGATCTAACATTAGGTGTTCAGTTACCTAGATCTAGCATAGTCAAGACAACATGTTTAGATCAAAAGGTAGATTCACATGTCAAGTTTACAACATATATCAATGTATCACAATATGACAAGTGAAAGGTGACTAGCATAAAAGTCTAGATCCAAATGATGTCACAATTATCTAAATTAATAGACGTACTTCCATCATAACATGGTTACAAGTCAAGATCCATATAACCATCATAATCGAATCACCACAATTATATTAGATCTAGGAAATTAGATCTTGTCATGACATAGGATAAAGTTTCATATCAACACAGAATCATACTTTACAACATATCCAATTCATTGTCTATCAAAGCATGCTTTTATTTATCTAAACCTAAAAGTAATCTAGAAACTCACAACATTAGGTTTAGAGATTTGAGAGAGAATAGATCTGAATTCTGAATTTGATTAGCTAAACCGTTGTTGTAGAATTTGATCTTCTAATTTGACTTGATGGAGAAGAAAGGCTTGTTTTAATTTAGATTAGAGCAGCATAAGGGCACAATGGATGATAACAATGAGATTAGGGTTAGGTTTAGGTGTTTATTTATAGATGTATTAGGTGAATTAGGACCTTTAGATTAGATTAGGAACCATCTGAACTATACAGACCAGAAAAACACGTCATCCAGCCAATCCCTGAAAGACACGTCATCATGGAACTCTCCAGAATTCTGTAGATCTGGCTCGGCCTGGGCGCACTTCCCAGGTGCGCCAGTGCATTTTTGTTCTGGTGCACTTCACATGTGCGCCAGTTGTTCTGACCCATTTTCTGATTATTCTGCCTAACTTCCATCGTCCATAACTCCTTCATTCTGTATCCGCTTTACGCAAAATTGGACTCTATCTCAAGAAGAATTCCGAGACGAACGCAATGTGGTGACCCTTTTCATTTAATTCTTCTTTTAAAAATTAATTATTCTTTAATTATCCCTTATGTCATGTTTTAAAATTATGGGGTGTTACAATATTTATATAAATGGAAAAGTTACTTTGTTGGAGGGATCTAAATCAACAGTGGGAAATATGGATCTAGATTCACATGGGAGTTTTGAAGGTACGTCAAGGTTCTTGAAACACTTTATTTGCAACTAATAGGAATAGTAGCAGATGTTTACCAATATCTTGAACTTTTTATATAATGGCTACAGAATGATAAGAAAGACTAAGAAAGAAAATGGGATTTTAGAGCATGCAACTGCACACAAGATTTTCGAGGCAATTTTTAATGGAGATGATAGATTTGTTGAGCAAACACACAATCACTGCAAAATTAGGCATTGCAGTCAGCAGTTTACAGGTTGCTTTTATATATGTTTAAACAGGATTATATTCGAAGCAACCTGTAAACTGCTGCTTTTACATTTTTTAAACATATATAAACTAGGTATGCATGTATGCTAAACTAGGTAAACTCGGCTTGTTCTATGATTCTAATATAGGATTAAACCTTCTTGCTTCTTTATGTAGCAAGACAATATAACAAATGCAGTGTATGCAAGACAATATAGCAAATGCAGTAAGATGACAACAAACCTGCTATGTATCATAGTAATCTATAAACAATTTTTTATACCAAGTAATCCGGTCCGGTTTAATACGGTCGGTTTCACTATTCAAACCACAACTGGACCGTAATAAAATGGCTCAGGTCGGTTTTCTATATCCGGTTTAGAGAGATAATACGAAGCGATTTTTTGCACCATTTCATCGGTCGTTGCAACTAAGGCAGCCGGCTCACTTCGTCTATGCGTTGATTTTAGGGAGCAGAATAAGCTCACCAAGGAGAATAGGTACCCACTTTCGAGGATTGGTGACTTATTTGTCAACTAGAGGTGCATCAGTTTTCTCGCAGACGGATTTGACCATGGGATTCCATCAGCTGAGTAGGAAGAGGATGACCTTGAGTCCTCTATTCGTAGAAAGCGGAGCTTGGATTTTATATTGACCTTCGATTTTAAGCCATCTATGGATTTCACGTTGGGATTGCTAGCATCATTGGAGGTGCGACCTACTCTTATGGAGCGTATTGAATCTATGCAGCGAGAGGACCCACAGATAGCAGACATCTTGGACAAACAGAAACCATATGTCGATAAAAGGAAGACCGATTTGGAATTAGAAGTAGGGGATATGGTCTTCATCAAAGTATCACCCCTAGGGAATGTAGTTCACTTTGGTTTAGCAGGGAAGTTAGCGCCAAGATTCATAGGATCATTCCCTATAGTGGAGAGGATAGGTCAGATGGCTTATAGGATCAGACTACCAAACAGACGGGCAGACGTACATGATGTGTTTCACGTTTCCCATTTGAGGAAATGTCTACATGATGTGACAGAGATAGTGAAGCCGAGCACACTTGAAGATGTGGAGGTTGAGAAGGAAGCATCAGTAAGAAGATTTCCTTCTCATATTCTTGGATTGGAGATCAAGAAACTACGGAACAAAGAAATCAGACTGGTGAAGGCACAATGGGGGGAAGACCGCGAAAATGCGACGTGGGAACCCGAAGACAAGATTCATGCTTCTTATCCTTTTCTTTTTGAGATTACGTTATTGAATTCTTTTCCAAGCCTTTACTTTGCATTTGCTTCTATCATTCAAGTACGTTTATCCTATCTTTTAAACCTTCGACCCTTAGGTAGAATCGTATGGTTGGAAACATGTGTTTGAGACATGTTATGATTGAAGGTTGCAAGTGGATGCAAGTGTTTGCTAGCTCGTGGATGCATATACACACACTAGGCACTAAGATCAACTCAAGCACTTACATATTGCATATGAATGCGTGTGCATTTTAATTTTCTATGGATGAAAATGGGTGAATCATCATATGGATGTTGCATTTTGCTGAATGATTGTGCACACATGTAGAATTTATAAATTATCTAGGACTCTTTTTGCACACGTCTTGGATACATGGCACAAACATATATATATATATATATATATATTGCATTAAGGAGGTCAACTAAATCGGTCGACCACCTGATTTTTGCATTATTGTAAGGACATATACACACAACACCTTTGCATATGTTCATACAAGCATTTGAAATTCTTAAGGACAATGGATGCCAGTGGATGATGGATGAGTAGATGGTTGCAGGTGTTTGTAAGGATAGTAAAAATGATAAATTTGGAATTAATTAATTAAATATTCAAAATTAAGTGAAATTGGCTTTACCGTTGCGTTCGTCTCGGAATTCCGGTATAGATAGATCCAAGTTTGCATAAATCGGATAAGAAGTTTGTATACATATAAGTGGTTTATATATAAATATAATTCAAATTAATTCAAATGGAAAAAATGCGCAGAATGTAACGTACATGGGGTGATCCATTCCCTGCATGGGTCGAAACTTGGGTCGGCCCAAGACTAAGGGGGTCGACCCATGGGTTGACCCACCCAGATCCAGGGCGGATTTCGGGCTCTTTATTTGGACTGCTTTGTTAGCTAGGTTCGTTTGCTGACTCAGCACTACGTGCATGGCATAGATTGAAACCCTAGAATCTAACAATTAAAGGTTGGCTCTGTTAATCTATAAAAAGGGTCTTTCTCCCATTTTAACTACACACAATTCGTCACCTCTCTCTACCTCTATAACATATTCTAATTTAAATAATAAAATGGGGAGACGATGCTGAAATCTGGATTAACAAAGTAAATTCAAGATCTGTAACCAACCTTCAACCCTACAACCAACACAAAGATAGAAGTAGAATTTTGTTCAATGGCATATATATATATATATATATATATATATATATATAGAGAGAGAGAGAGAGAGAGAGAGAGAGTAATTTTCAAAAAATATATATATAGAGAGAGATAATGTCTTCTTTACCAAGACCTGCTGCGAGTTCCCTATTATTTTCAGATCTAATACATAGAATTATACCATGACAGTTAAATAAAATTGGGCTTAGGACATACAGATTGTATAAGTATAACACGTTCTTTTACTATCAGATAATTATTTAGTTTTGCATATCAATCTTCCTTTTCCCTGTTTCCGCTCTTTTAGTTTATTTCCAGTCTTGCCCATATGCCTATGTGATTTGATTTGGGACTATTCTCCATCCTTTATTTTTTTTCCTTTTTGTTTACGTTAAGCCTAGACCTTTAAAAGCCTAGGCTATGTACGATTAAAGTTTTTGTATAGTAAAAGTTGGGATAATAAGAAATGACATGAAAAAGAGGAATTTAGGCATATTGTTAAAATGAGGACTGTTTAACGTTAATTTGGGAAAGGGATAGTAGGCATACCTACTTTAATTTGGAATGGAATAATACCTGCTGTAATTTAGAATATAATAATATGCATACCTGCTGTAATTTAGGAATATAATAATATGCATACCTGATGTAATTTGGAATGTAATCATATGCATACCTATTGTAATATAGGAATATAATAATATGCATACCTGTTGTAATTTGGAATGTAATAATATGCATACCTGGTGTAATTTGGAATGTAATAATATGCATACCTGCTGTAATTTGGAATGTAACAATAAGCATACCTACTGTAATTTGGAATATAATAATATGCATTCCTACTGTAATTTGGAATATAATAATATGCATACATGTTGTAATTTGGAATGTAATAATATGCATACCTGCTGTAATTTGGAATGTAATAATATGCATACCTGCTGCAATTTGGAATGTAATAATATGCATACCTGCTGTAATTTAGGAATATAATAATATGCATACCTGTTGTAATTTAGGAATATAATATATGCAAACCTTCTGTAATTTGGAATATACTAATATACATACCTGCTATAATTTGGAATGTAATAATATGCATATCTGTTGTAATCTGGAATATAATAATATGCATACCTACTGTAATCTGGAATATAATAATATGTATACTTGCTGTAATTTGTAATATAATAATATGCATACCTACTGTAATTTGGTATGTAATAATATGCTTACCTGCTTTAATTTGAAATATAATAATACACATACCTACTATAATTTGGAATATAATAATATGCATACTTGTTGTAATTTGGGAGTATGATAATATGCATACTTGTTGTAATTAGAGAATGTAATCATAAAGGAATAATATGCACACTTTTTGTAAAATGTTAGATTAGGCTTAATACAGACATTAAGTAAATGACATATTATGAAATGTAGGTACCAGATGTAGGTTAGTAAACTGAATTACTATATTATATTGTACATCTAGGCAGGTGCTTGTTTTGGGGGAAAAGGATTGTCCGCATGATAAATATTACAACCACGCTTATTAATGAACTTAAACCTGCTAAGTTAAACTTGATTATTAATAAGCTAAGAGGTCCCTCGTTTTGTTGTTGTATCGGGTTTAGGGGGCTCTTAAATCCTATTTACTTGGGGCACAAGCTTAGGGAGTTTGGCTTGTGTTAATCTTGCTATGTGGAACCTACATCAGTCAGTGTCCCTATTGGTATTTTGTTAAAGCGCTTCGCACTAGGAAGAGGCTAGGACACGCTTTACTGAACTGGATAGTAAGAGGTTCAAAATGAGGAAGGTGGGTGCAGGAGCATTCTGGCGGAGTCATGAGCGTGCATGAGTTCGATTGGGGAAACTAAGTCGTTGTAACACCAGTAAATAGGTCTGTGTTATATAAGTTATCGGGATAGGGAATGATACACCCTACTATCAGGGCTTACACAGGGTATTTACGTATTAGGGAGGCGATCGCATGGGTAGTAATTAGGGTACACCTAATCCTGTTGTTATGTAATTAGGCTAACACCTAACCCTGTTATGTAATTGGGGTATACCTAATCCTGCTATTAAATCCTGTTGTTTCTAGGTTAACGTCTAATCCTGTTATACTAGTATTGGTGCAGACACAACCTGTTTTTAGGGATATAAATGAGAAGCATTACTCGATTACTGTTTTATCCTGCTATTCTTGTCTACCCTGCTGTTCTGTTTATCCAGTTTACCTATTGCCTAATGTAATACTGTACTTTTCATCCAGTCTTGTATTTATCTGTCTTGGTATCTCTATTTTATGCATATTTGGAAATACTTGGAACTCGCCAGACTTTATGTCCGACCCTTTATTTTTCGCCTCTTTCTTCCTTTTATCCCCTCAAGGTAGTCAGAGTGATAACACTCCTTAGTGATTAGGGCTTTCTCTTTCAGCTTGGATCTGGATTTTTTGAGATGTACCACTTTGACTTACTTTCTACTCTATTATGACTTGCTATGAGGGATATGGTTTTATATTATTGCACTCTGTTATTTTGCAATATGAGATAGATTTGAGATACTTGGTTTTGATGTAACTGGTTTGGTGATGTAATCTGTTTTGAGACTATGTTTTATTTTCAATAATTGAGATGAATTTTTCTGCTGCTTATTTTATATCTGTCTTGTGAATTTCTGTATTGTTTACCTATTGTGCTTCACGAAACTTAATGCAATCTCTTATAAGTGACATTAACGGACGTGGGTGGCACAGAGACACTGATCTCCTTATTCAAATATTTCTTTCTTTCTTCTCTCACCCTCTAATTTCTTTCTCTTAACTATCTACTTTCCTGTGCATTTTAAGTTGACATGGGTTGATAAATGTCTGCTTAAACCGTACGGAAAAAGTGGGTTGTTGCATAAATGGTCTTAGGTAAGGAAAGCATGGACATCCAAACACTTTTAAGTCATTATAATTTAGCTTGACTTTGATTAAAACTTCGGTAGGGCATTTCAGATCAAGTACCTTAGACGGAAGTTTATTTATTAAATGTATTGCTGTGGCAAAAGCATCTGGCTAGAATTTTACCGATAGATATGCTTTTGCAGGCACTGTTAGCCCATTTTCAAAAATATGTCTATGCTTTCTTTCTATAAGACCATTTTTCTCAAATGTGTGTGGACATGTTTACCTACGCACAATGCCATTTTTATTAAAATATTCCTTTAGAGGTAAGAACTCTCTGCCTCCATCAGATTGAAATGTTTTAACTTGGTGCTTTAACTCTTTTCAGTCTTAGTTATAAACTGAATAACAACATTGTGAGTTTCAAATTCTAATTTTAGAAAGTATATCCATACATATCTAGAGTACGCATCAATAAATGAGATATAATAGTTGTAACCATAGTCACTATCATGGGTGCTGCACCCAATAGATCTGCAACAATTAGCTCTAATGGTTTGCTATAACTAGTTTTAGAATCTTAAAAGGGTAATCTGTGACTTTTCCCCCCATTAGATAGTATGAAAAGACATATGATTCAAGAGTAGTGGTCACTATATTATTATCATCAAAAAATTTCCTCACAATTTTTGTACTTGCATGAGCAAGCTTACAGTGACACAAATCAAATATCATATAGTCTTCATTGTTGTTTAATTCGGTCACATTACAGTAGTGTTGTCTAAGTTATGATTTTATTGAGTTTCCAAAGTTAAACTTGTATAATCCATTTATTTCTCTACCCTACAATAGAATTTCTTTAGTTAGAATGTCCTTGATCTGACATTTCTTAGGGTAGAATTCAAAGCACACATTATTATCCCTAACATGCTATGGCACACTTGTCAAGCTTTTCTTTATATGTGGTGCTCTCAATAGATTCTTCAAATAATTTTTTTAGCACCCTGTAAGCTTGTGTGACCAATGTGTGTGATATGAATAGAGTTACCATTTCTTACAATTAGAGATTTTTTACCTTCGTGTTCCCTGTTTCCAAGAATGAGGTTGTTTAGGTTGCGCATGACATGATGTGTAACCCCTGAATTTGGATACCAGGCCTCATCTTGTTTATCATCGGTTTTAACAACGTAAAATGTGATTTCTTGATTGCTTTTGTTGTCTCCTTGACTGCTGACTAAGTTTGCATTGGGATAGTTACTTATGTTGCCATTGTTTTGCTGATTAACATTGAAGTTGTTATCGAACATAAAGTAACATGTGACGGCCCACCCCGCACCAGCCTGCATTTCCTCCTAAAGTGCGTTGTATACATGCCCGACTAGCACAGAATGGTCGTCAAAGAAAGAAAAGAAGGGAATTAACTAACGAAGAACCTGTAGAATGTCTCACAGCGCATAGGATAAAATATAATAATAACATACTTGACATAAAACAGGTGAGACAGCGCATAAGCTGAAACAACTAACATAGCAGCGGAAAATGTAAGTACAACTTATGATCCAAAGTTAAACATTATTACAACTTTTAAAATACTGTCTCTAAAGCAAAAGCAAGATAAAGTAGGTACACTACTAATGCCCAAGTAGTGACCACCAACGACACAGGGAGAATATACGTAGATATCATACGTGGAAGCCTCCTACTCGCCTCCGAATCAGCTACTCGCGCATCACCAGCTAACCTGTCTCTAGTCTGCTCGTGTGAGCACCCAGAGTAATAAGAGGAGACATAAAACTCTGGGTCAGACATAAAGCCTGGTATGAGCGATAAGCAACAAAACAGAACAATAACATGTATACTAAACCATACCTGAACCTGGACCTGCAACCAAAGAGTTAGCACTACATACCGTACAATACTCTAAGGTGCCACTAACATACTGTGTAAGAGATACGGGGGTGGGGGTGTGCATGTCATAGTGATGTCAAACAATCAAGCATAGCAATCATCCTCACATCCCTCACTAAGTGCGTAAAGCATACGATATCCACTACTTTGGTCACTTAATACTTTGGGCCGTGAAGGAATCCAATCCCGTGTAACTATCACTACAAGCCCACGATCCATCTCTCAGTGGTGGACCAAAGTTATGAATACCGACAACCCCTTTGCACACGTCCCGCAGCAAAGCCCAATCATGGAGTGAACTCATCGGTTCCTAACTGGATCCTGAGCTCTAACTTCCCATATTGGACTACCTTTGCATCTCGGGTTGTTGGTCAATACTGGGTCGGGTCGGGTTCCCCTTCAAGCTATCGGTTCGGGTCGGGTCCACTACGTTGTGTCGGTTCATGGTCTTCCTCTGGTAACGGTTAGGTTCGGGTTCACTACATTGCGTCGGTTCGGGTCGGGTGTCCCACTTCGGGTCGGGTCGGGTTGCCATTTCCCATCCAGTTCGTGCTCCCGCTCCGATCAGCTCCCTCGCCCTTCATTTGTTCCGATCCGATCCTCCTCCTTTAGCCGTTCCGATCCCCCTCCTTTATCCGATCCGATCCCAATATTGCTAGCATGGCCTTTCTTTTTGCCAGATTTCTCAAGTGTCAAGTTCCGATCCGATCGAATCCCTTGCCCGGTTCACTTATCCGATCCGAGCCACCACATCCGATCCGATCCGAAAACCTGCACTGTTTCCTGAAACTTTTCCAGCAAGTGTTTACGCCATTTGACGACGTTTTCGACCATTCTAACTATTGAAATCAATCACAAAGCATATCATACAGTCATAGCAACATGCATAATCAACCACAAACATCAAAACATAAATATGATGGGTTAAAATGGATCAAACATACCCAAAACCCTATATTTCCCCTTAAGAATGTTTAGGTGAAACTAATGATGTGATTAGCAAAACTTAACCAAATTAACCCAAATTCATATCAAAGGTCTACAACATCATTTCGAATTTTATAAATATTTTTCCGGAATTTTGTCATGTTTAAATTCGCTAATTAACACTAATTAGCCTTAATTAGCCATAATTAGTGAGGAACTATGCAAATCACTCACCTTAGCCACAAAAAAACTTTAGATCTGAAATAATCTCTGATTTGGGTCCAATCCCTATGTGTTCCAGCAGCTCTCTCTGATTTGGTGCTACCCTCCCTTGATTTGATGTAGTTTTGCTTAATCTTCGATTAGAAAGTGATTAGAGACGATTTGGGATGAAATTAGAAGGTGGAGGCCATGGCTAGGTTGAAAGACATGTTTGTGGCGGCTAGAAAATGAGGATAAGATCGTTCTCTAACTGATTTCAGCCTCCTCATAACCGTAATCCCGAAATCCCCCATTGGGCCTAGCTGTTAATCACCCGGTTAAGCCCAATTAAGCTGTTTTTCACTATCTGAAACTTGTTTCAGCCATATCTCCCAAACGGTGAGTCCGTTTGGCTAATGTGACCACTCTACGGAATTGTAAACCATCATCCGGAGCCAATGGAAGTGGTTTCAGGTCAAAATTCCTTTCCAGTCAAAAGTTATGGACAAAACAGTACCAACTAGGGGTAAAATGGTCATTTAAAAATCGGGAAAAATCATGAGCATGGGAAATGACCCCAATAGTCGTCTCCCAAAGTTACATGACCATACAACTTCATATGTGAAAGAAATAAATATTCTACGATCCTATGATGCGTAGAATGCGGGTCGTTACACTCTCCTCCCCTTAAGAAATTTCGTCCCCGAAATTCCTTAACCCAAAACATACAAAGGATCCCGCATGCCCAACAGTCACATACAACAATCAAACATACAAAACAAGCAAACAAGCCTATCCTAGCATTCGGAAAACTAAATCGAAGTTAAAATCTTACCAGGCGAAGAGTTCTGGATACGTCTTCCTAATGCTCTCATCTGTCTCCCAAGTACAGTCATTCTCATTCTCGCCCCCACTGAACTTTGACTAGATTCACCGCTTTCCTTCGAAGTTGCTTCGTATCGTTTCCAACAATACGCATAGGCTTGCAGTTCCCAACCGCCTCGAGTTCAACCTCGCTATCGTCCAACTGATCTGGTGAAATAGCCACATTAGGGTCTTGCACAAACTTCCTTAACTGGGAAACATGAAATACGTTGTGAACTCCCGCCATCTTGTCAGGTAGCTCTACTTCATATGCCAAATTCCCAACGTCTTTCTTTATCCTTTCCTAGTAGTAGATCTGCTCCATGTCTCAATACGTCTTGTTACCACTGGGATGTATAGTCAATTTCGGGTGATGATATACTCTAAGCACTTCATCTCTCAGTCCATCTATGTTGGGTACAACTAGTCCCTTATTCTTTCGAAGCCACCCTTCTCGATCAAATCCTTACTTGATCATTCTCTTTCCATCGATACCCATCTCTACCCTAGAGATGGTTTCCAATAGATTAGGATCGTCCTTCTAACTGGAACCAATCCACTCAATCAAAATCGATCTAATCGTCAAGCTTACTAGCATTTCTGAATCCAATTCACTCTTGGGTCTGAAATCATATCTTGTGATATACTCTATTTGCTTCCATCCTAGAAACAAAACCCCTAAACTGGCATGTCTCCTACTCAATGCAACTATTACCGTACCCAAATCCTTTACTATGATCACTCTGCCCCATGGAGTCATGGAAACTCCACTGCACTGATCAATAGCCTTACTATTCCTTTACTATGTCCACTTTGCCCCTCGAGTCATGACGACTCTACTGCACTGGCTCATAGTCCTACTACAATCACTTTGTTCCCCATCGCTGGAACCCTATAGGTGATAGTCTACTCAAGGGAAGAAAAATAGGAACAACATAGCAACCATAACATCCATCAAACAAATCCTATCTATCACCTGCTAAAGTCATAAACACATCAACACCTACATGACTGGTCTAACCAATCCCAGTATGTCGATTCTAGTATGTCTGGTCCAACCAACATCAATAACTAATGGAAGCCCAGACTCCATACATACACGGATGCCTACTTGACTGGTCCAACCAATCCCAGGCCAATGGAAGCCCCGCCTCCCTACGGAGTACCGTACGTCCAACGTACGTTTATCCTCCAAGGATAACTAGATCACGTCCAACGGATCCAGGGTAACGGGCGTCCCCAGATACCCCTGCTTTTAGTCCGCCTAAAATACTTGAGTCTAACCCAAGTCTATCCATTTTCTTACTGCCTTCTCGAGTCCAACTCAAGCCGAATCCAATTCCTTGCAGCCTTCTCGAGTCCATCTTGAGTCAATCTATAACTCAGACCCAGTCTTGAGTATCCATTACCGACAAACTCTAGTCCAACGTGAGTCGTCTCCTTATTCGTTGCATCTCCAAGATCAACGAACACCCATTTTCTTTTACGAGTTCAAGTCCAACTTGAATCGCCCTAACCTTCGTTGTATCTTCCATGATCAAAGAACACATCCTATTCCTTCAAAGTTCTACTATCCAATAGAGAACATCAACATAGGGTCCTAAACAATCCATTACTTTGCATCTTTCTCCAGTCCCACTCGAGCAATCTCATAACCCTATCGAGTCTAACTCTGGGCAGTCTATACCATTGAACAATCTTATCATGTTCTGTTTGCCCATCACTCCTCGAGTAAACCAAGATATCATCCAATGAAAAATCACAACAACTATTTACCCCTCACACAAACCATCCTAGTTGAAATCGACATTCCCCAAGCACAAGCCCCAAAGGCTTAAACCAATATCAGACAAGCACCCAAGGAACATTTCCTCCGAGTTCGGACAACCCACGTGAGGTGATACTAGCAAAACAATCTAGCACTGGAGCACTCATTTGCCTCCCAGAGACAACTAGAACTTATTACAACGATAACCTTTCAGCTTTCTTAACTCCAGTTACTATCACCATCACTAGGTAGGTACCTAATACCACCCTATTCCTTTGGAGTAGATCGACTCCCCAAAATAATGCTAAACCCAGTAAAGTCCAAAACAAAGCAATCACAAGGAAACATACATCCATGACTCGATAAGACCACATTACAACAAATCATGCCAAAACTAGTCGAACCACCGATCGGGTTCGTCACTACTAAAGGTCTATCGACTAACTCAGGTTTGTCAAACAACAACCGATCAAAACATCTTAAATAGAAAGCATACCTCGAATAACAACACCTTTTTCCTTCTGCGCCGCAGTTGGGGCATTCGACGAAGAAGGAACAGCGTTGATAGCATACGCTTTCACAATCTGCTTCTCCCTAGGAGGTTGTGGGCAATCATCCTTGTGATGTCCCGCCTGGCCGCAGTTAAAGCACTTCCTTTCCCCAGGCTTTTCTCGACAATCCTTGGCATAGTGGCCCTTCCTGCCACAACTAAAGCATTCGCCATCTTTCTTATTTTTCTTATTCTGACCATACCTGGTCGGGTTCTGCTTCCTCTTGTTCTGAGAATTCTTCTTGCCTTCACCGCCTGCTTGCGGCATTGGCTCCTTTGCAGATGTCGTAGCAACTTCGGCCTTCAACTTAGGGAAAAGGCTCTCTGACCTTAATGCCTTTCCTAAAATAGATTCGAACGTCTCATCGATATGGTTTATAAGTCTGTCCCCCAAGTACCCATCCAAGCCAGTTATGAACTTCTCGTTCTTCTTTTCGACTGTATTGATAAGGGACCATCCATATTTCGATAAAGTATCGAACTCTGCGATGTATTCCGAGACTACCCTACCATTCTGCTTAAGCTCCAAGAACTTCCTGAACAATTCTGATTTATGAGCAGCTGGAATAAACTTATCACAAAAGAGAGTCTTAAACTGATTCCAAGTAACTTGATCCTCTGGAGTAGCTGTCTTAATGGCATTCCACCAATTCATCGCTCGCCCTTGCAGCTGACGAGACACTAGCCTTCTCTTCATCGCATCCTCAATACCCAAGTCGTCGAAGATACGATCACAGCTATCCAACCAATCCTGAACATCTGTGGCCGACTCCGTTCTGTGGAACGGCTTCCCACAAAGGTTAGTGTAATCCTTGCACAACTTGGCGAAATCGACCCTAGGCGCCTGCACTACTGGACCACCACCATTTTCGGGATTGGGAACTGCTCCTTGAACATCCCTAAGCATCTCCCTCATGAAGTTGGTGAACATTGTCCTCATGTCAGGAGCATTCCCATGGTTGGTCCCTCTACCAGCATCCCTGGTGTCTCTACTCATCGTTCAATCTGTAAAGAGAAAACGATTAACGACCTCATAGTTGTGCTGGTGCAGTGCAACTTCATCTTTATACTACTAATAGTATATATATAGGTTTTGAAAACCAAAATAATCACAAATACGAGCTCTCATATACGTACTATCTCTCCCTGATGTCTTTCCCTAGGTTAACTACGCAACCTAGAGCTCTGATACCAAATGTGACGGCCCGCCCCGCACCAGCCTGCATTTCCTCCTAAGGTGCGCTGTACACATGCCCGACTAGCACAGAACGGTCATCAAAGAAAGAAAAGAAGGGAATTAACTAACGAAGAACCTGTAGAATGTCTCACAGCGCATAGGATAAAATATAATAATAACATACTTGACATAAAACAGGTGAGACAGTGCATAAGCTGAAACAACTAACATAGCAGAGGAAAATGTAAGTACAGCTTATGATCCAAAGTTAAACATTATTACAACTTTTAAAATACTGTCTCTAAACCAAAAGCAAGATAAAGTAGGTACACTACTAATGCCCAAGTAGTGACCACCAACGACACAGGGAGAATATACGTAGATATCATACGTGGAAGCCTCCTGCTCGCCTCCGAATCAGCTACTCGCGCATCACCAGCTAACCTGTCTCTAGTCTGCTCGTGTGAGCACCCAGAGTAATAAGAGGAGACATAAAACTCTGGGTCAGACATAAAGCCTGGTATGAGCGATAAGCAACAAAACAGAACAATAACAGGTATACTAAACCATACCTGAACCTGGACCTGCAACCAAAGAGTTAGCACTACATACCGTACAATACTCTAAGGTGCCACTAACATACTGTGTAAGAGATACGGGGGTGGGGGTGTGCATGTCATAGTGATGTCAAACAATCAAGCATAGCAATCATCCTCACATCCCTCACTCAGTGCGTAAAGCATACGATATCCACTACTTTGGTCACCTAATACTTTGGGCCGTGACGGAATCCAATCCCGTGTAACTATCACTACAAGCCTGCTATCCATCTCTCAGTGGTGGACCAAAGTTATGAATACCGACAACCCCTTTGCACACGTCCCGCAGCAAAGCCCAATCATGGAGTGAACTCATCGGTTCCCAACTGGATCCTGAGCTCTAACTTCCCATATTGGACTACCTTTGCATCTCGGGTTGTTGGTCAATACTGGGTCGGGTCGGGTTCCCCTTCAAGCTATCGGTTCGGGTCGGGTCCACTACGTTGCGTCGGTTCATGGTCTTCCTCTGGTAACTGTTCGGTTCGGGTTCACTACATTGTGTCGGTTCGGGTCGGGTGTCCCACTTCGGGTCGGGTCGGGTTGCCATCTCCCATCCAGTTCGTGCTCCCGCTCCGATCAGCTCCCTCGCCCTTCATTTGTTCCGATCTGATCCTCCTCCTTTAGCCGCTCCGATCCCCCTCCTTTATCCGATCCGATCCCAATATTGCTAGCATGGCCTTTCTTTTTGCCAGATTTCTCAAGTGTCAAGTTCCGATCCGATCGAATCCCTTGCCCGGTTCACTTATCCGATCCGAGCCACCACATCCGATCCGATCCGAAAACCTGCACTGTTTCCTGAAACTTTTCCAGCAAGTGTTTACGCCATTCGACGACGTTTTCGACCATTCTAATTATTGAAATCAATTACAAAGCATATCATATTGTCATAGCAACATGCATAATCAACCACAAACATCAAAACATCAGTACGATGGGTTAAAATGGATCAAACATACCCAAAACCCTATATTTCCCCTTAAGCATGTTTAGGTGAAACTAATGATGTGATTAGCAAAACTTAACCAAATTAACCCAAATTCATATCAGAGATCTACAACATCATTTCGGATTTTATAAATATTTTCCGGAATTTTATCATGTTTAAATTCGCTAATTAACACTAATTACCCTTAATTAGCCATAATTAGTGAGGAACTATGCAAATCACTCACCTTAGCCACAAACAAACTTTAGATCTGAAATAATCTCTGATTTAAATCCAATTCCTATGTGAACCAGCAGCTCTCTCTCTGATTTGGTGCTACCCTCCCTTGATTTGATGTAGTTTTGCTTAATCTTCGATTAGAAAGTGATTAGAGACGATTTGGGATGAAATTAGAAGGTGGAGGCCATGGATAGGGTGAAAGACATGTTTGTGGCGGCTGGAAAATGAGGATTAAATCGTTCTCTAACTGATTTCAGCCTCCTCATAACCCTAATCCCGAAATCCCCCATTGGGCCTAGCTGTTAATCACCCGGTTAAGCCCAATTAAGCTGTTTTTCACTATCTGAAACTTGTTTCAGCTATATCTTCCAAACGGTGAGTCCGTTTGGCTAATGTGACCACTCTACGGAATTGTAAACCATCATCCGAAGCCAATGGAAGTGGTTTCAGGTCAAAATTCCTTTCCAGTCAAAAGTTATGGCCAAAACAGTACCAACTAGGGGTAAAATGGTCTTTAAAAATCGGGAAAAATCATGAACATGGGAAATGACCCCAATAGTCGTCTCCTAAAGTTACATGACCATACAACTTCATATGTGAAAGAAATAAATATTCTACGATCCTATGATGCGTAGAATGCGGGTCGTTACATAACATTTGTTGGCTGTATGTCCAACTTTATCACATGTTTCGCACTTATATCTATTGTTAGGGTTCTACCTCCTAGCTCTGCCTCTGCCTTTGTTAGACTGAGTCCCTCTCTGTAATTGTTATTACTCTGATTTCTATTATTGTTACCTCTTTCTTGATTCTTGGGTTTTCTATTCGCTATGTAATTGACAAAATAATCTTGGTTAATCTCTCTTTTTTGCATTGTTCTGCCTTCATGGGATAACAACATTGAGTAGACATTTTGCAGATAAGGGGTTGGTTTATTAGATGTTATGAAAGTCACTACGGCTTCATATTCATCTTCGAGTCCACTTACAATGCACAGGAATTATTCGCTTTCAGTAATCTTGTGTCAAACACAAAATAATTGGTCACACAGGTTTTTGACCTTCATCAGGTATGCATTCATGCTTTAATTATCTTTCTTAATACTATGCAATTGTCTCTTGTGGTACACGACTCTGGCAGCTGACTGAGAGGTGAAAACTCTCTTTAGAGTGGACCAAATCTCATGAGATGGCTTATAACCAATTAGTTGAGGTACATGGGATGCACCAACTGATGACATTAGCCAAGAAATGCATTATCTTGTCTTTGGTAAGTGATGTATTCTTGATTTGTGAAGATCCTGTTTTTTGTATCTCGTAAGAATTTTACTGGGATCTCCTTGGATCCATATTGGTAATATTCACTCCTATAACCTTTAATTGAAGTTTCTATTTGTAATTTCCATAATAGGAAATTCAACTCATTTAATTGTATTGATATGAGTTGACTCTGAGGCTTGATAATTGCTTTGATCAGTTCTTGGGTGCTTTCTATGCTGGTTTGATTTGATTTGGCACTAAAGACTGGCATGGTGGATTGATTACCCTCGGCCATTATTGGAAGGAAAAAAAAAAGAGAAATAGAACAAATATTATACTAAATTAGTGCTGGAAGAAGGAGGTTTGTGTAACCAAAGTCATCAAGAAACGATGACCCTTCTCTGATCTTATAACAACCCGGATTTTTAGAACCAATTTAAAAAATTTATTTTAGCTATTTTAATGGATTTTGAATATTTAAAATAATTTATTTTAAATAATAACGACTAAAAATTAAATTTAGTCGAAGTTAGAATGAATAAGTTTATTTTAATTATAAAATGAGCCTGAAATGGCGTGGTAGTTTGAAAATTTGATTTTAAATTTCAATTGAATATACAGGATTCAAAATAAATCGGATTTCTGTAAAACAAGAAATATTTGAATCTGTTTAATTATATATTTCTAACGAATGTGAAAAATCCAGATTTCACAATATAAATTGTAAGTTATGTCCATTTTAAAATTTAAAATAGTCGCTATGGAATTTATATTTTTTTTTAATATAATATATAGCCCTTAAAAATAGCCATTTTGCAAACGACCTTCGTTTTCTACGAAACCACTTTTGTTGGATCCGGAATTTCAAATTATGGCTAGATTCCAATTTTCATAATTTTTGGAATTAATATGTGAGCGTGGTGAATTTAAACGCGTTTGGTACTTTTAGTTTGAATTTAATCGACTGGAAAAGGACTATTTTTCAAACGGTCTCCAAATTCGACGAAATTAGTCTTTTAGGACCGTATCGTCAAAACGTAGCTAGATTTATTCTTTGGTAATTTTTGGAGTCAGTATGTGGCCTCGGTAAATTAAAATGTTCGTTTAAATTCAATATATAATGATTTATATTTTAATTTTGGTAAACACTGATCGAATTGGGTTACAAAACATATCCCATTGTGTCCGGAATGGGGGTATTTAGCTAGGGCGACATTCGTTGGGGGTCCGTTCAGAGTTCGTAACATTAAACTTTGAGATTTGAAATTAAATGAATAAAATATTAAATAAAAATGGGTATAAATAATTAGATTTTCCTAGAGACCCTAGCATCATAAGAGCAACCGCCAGAAGCAAAAGCGAACGACAAAAATATTCAGAAAAATCGCCCTTCAATCCTCCCAATCCGTTCAATAGGATTCAAAATCTCCAAACAGAAAGTTGTTGAGGACAATGAGATCTCCAAAACCAATAGTTATGATGGAAATTCATTCAAGGATTTGCTCAAATTTTAGCTACAAAGAGTCGGCATTCGAAGGCTATTTCTGACACCATGGGACTACCGCGACAGGCGGCATGATAGGCAATGGTGGCGCTCGGGTTGGGCAAGGCGATGACGAGTGGTGATCGAGGTCCGGCCTCCTCGTTTGGTGCGCGATGGGCTAACTCGATTGTGAACGATGGGTTACAGATAATGAAACGAAGAAGACGGGATTGAAAAGGGAAAGGCCTCTGGCCTTTGGATCTAGGGATGGACAGCTTAGAGTTGTTTGAGGGTAATTAGTAGGAATAATTAATTTATTTAGTTAATAATGTTAAGATCTGATTTTAAATTTGTTTATAGCATGATTTTAAATTTATTTATAGGATGGATTAAAATTTGTATAAATAGCTTAGAATTAAAAATATGGTTTCAAATTTGAATAGCAATGTTTTTAACATATAAATACCATAGGATTAAGATGTGTTTTTATTAGGAAATAGTTTTAAATAAAAATGGGATATTTAAAATATGTATAGCATTATAAAAATGTGATTTTTATTATATATATCATTATATGAAAATGTGACTCTTATTGTTAAAGACTTTGTTTTAAAAATATGATTTTTAAAAATATATAGAACAGTTTTAAAATGTGATTTGTTGTAAAGGATTTTTGCTTAAATAAAAATGTGATTTTTATTACATAAATATTATTGGAATAAAATCTGATTTTTATATATAGAGCGTTGTTTTAAAAATATGATTTTTAATATATATCGCGTGAAACAGATTGCGTTGGAATCACGGTAAAGAATACTGCATGATGGAACTGTCTGGAAGCAAATCCAAATGCAGAACCGTCCAATAAAGAATTGCGGAGTTGAAACAAATGGTGAGAACTCCTTCTCACCCTAATTATTTTCCAGTTATTATATAATAGCTTGCCGACGGGGCTTAGTAGCTCCTAACACTACCTTTTGTACAAACCGTGGTTGATTGTTTGTTTGGATTGTATTGTGGATTGTAATTGATTGATATTGTTGTATATAAAATTATTTATATAAAATAATCATGACAAGAAAATAAAATAAATATTCATTTACAAATCGGACGATTTGTTTATATACACCCATTTATCTGATATTGATTGGGATGATAATTTTTACACATCGCCTAACTACACAAATAATAAACAATATTTGTTGTTTGAAAACCCCACACGGGTATTGGGATAATATTTGACATACACTGATCCCAATAATTAGTGGTATGTCAATCAATGTGTTGACAGACTCTATAAGCGTTAGTTATTTATTTTAATGCTTATACAGTTGTAAATTGCACTCTGGATGTTGTAAGATTTTTTAATGATTGTTTATCATTATTGTTGTATACATGCGATGTATGAAATCCATATAACTGAAATTATATGGTAATTGATTGAGTCTGATTCCGATTCAGAAATAACGAATATTTTAAAAATAACGAATATTTTAAAATAAGGAATATTTTAAAATAATATTCAGTAAATATTGAAATGTGAAGTCGTGTTAAGTCGTTAAACGCCATTTTAACATGAACGGGATTTTCTGTTGATTTTATTCATTGTATAATGAATATCGAGAATTGATTTCAAAATCTGATATTTTGAAAATATTATCATTTTAATATTGTAATGATATGAGATATTCAATTTTGATTTAAAATTGAAATAAAAGTGAAAATCGTTTTGAAATGAATTTAAAATGAATTTATAAAGAATATTCAATTTTGATTTAAAATTGAAATAAAAGTGGAAATCGTTTTGAAATGAATTTAAAACGAATTTATATAGAATATTCAATTTTGATTTGAAAATTGAACTGGAAGAGGAAATCGTTTTGAAATGTATTTATAAACAAATTTATAAAATACGTTTTAAATGGAAATCGATGATATGTATATAATATATATTAAATGGCCTGAATAGAACGCGCCGCGCAACGACTGTTCGTGAATTTCAACCATTGACTTCGAATTGACATTATGGGAGATCCGACCGTCGGATTCTCCTAAAATCGAAACCGTTGGATTCGTATCGGAAAGAGATTTCAAATGAATATAAGAGATTTAAATTTGAACGGTCGTATTTTAGGATATGTCCAAATCAAATTCAGAAAAGGTCGCTATGGATGAAGTTCGGTGGCCGATATTGGAAACCGACTGTAATGGCCTAAATAATATTATTAAAAATATGAAAAAATTATGTAAAATCATAATAAATGATTTGAAATGATTTTGGATGAAAAATTCCAGTTTTGAAAAGAGAAAAATATATTTTTATCGAAATGAACTAGTTAATAACTAGAATAGAAAATCCAATGTTTTTAAATAAATAAATTGGATTTGAAAAAGGGTTTTAAAATAACCCAAATTTTCCAATAAATATATTGGATTGGATTGGAATGGAAATTATCTTCAAAATATTTCGATATTGGATTCCATGATTATATGGATATTGTGGAGGAATTTGGAAGATATATATATCGCTATTCCCAATACGATATTTGTTTCAGAATTTGATATTGAATATAAGCCAATATAATTTCTATTCAGAGCCTTGTATTTAATATCAAATTGGATTTTGGGTTTGTCGTAAATGGTGTCTTTATTAACACTGTTCTTAAACCCCCATGAGGAAAGAATAAATCTTTTAAATAAGATTTAGAGATGTTTACCAATCAATTAATATTTAATTGGAATTGAAAAATGGATTTTTGGGTTTATTGTGAGCTGTGTTTTAAATAACATTCGTTCTTTAACCTAATTAACAATGAAGAGATGATTTGGAATTTATAAATCTTTTTATTAAGATTTAATGGAAATTTTCCAAAGTAAAGTTTTCCAATTTAATATATTAAATTGGAACAGAGTGGTAAGTGATTTGGTAATAATCGAAGTGAGCTTCTGTGGAGGAATACTGTTAATATATTTGGAATTTAAAAGGCTTTGTCGTTATTCCATTTATATTATTAGTCGGACACGGAAATTGATATCGATTATATATATTGATCTGTTTTCCATGAAGATTCCATAATTAATGGAATGTGATTTCGGGTTTATCGTGAACTGTGTTTTAAATAACATTGGTTCTTTAACCCAGTTAAAGACAGGATTTCATGTCTAACATTGTATTTCGAACTATATTGTTGATCTCTGCTAAATTTATATCTGTTTGGTGGCGGAGAATTTATTCTCTTACTTAACACCCTTCTCTGAGACGTACGAGCTTAGAGGT
This sequence comes from Allium sativum, assembly GCA_030737875.1. Classification (NCBI taxonomy): domain Eukaryota; kingdom Viridiplantae; phylum Streptophyta; class Magnoliopsida; order Asparagales; family Amaryllidaceae; genus Allium; species Allium sativum. The sequence goes on along the minus strand of CM060918.1, from coordinate 776,350,538 downwards.
TATATATCGGCAGAAATCAGTGGTACGGTGTAGATTGTCGATGCGGCATGTTTGATTTCCCAAAGTTAAATAATCATTAATAATGATTGTTGGAAGATTAAAACTAAGGGGGGATTTTAATGAATCTTTAATTAGATTGAAATGTGAATGTGATAATTTAAATTATCAAATTTGTGTAGTGATCGAGAATGGAGTATCACTAGTTTTGCTCCAAGCGATAGTTAAATCTTTAATTAGATTTGAATGTGAAATGATAATTAAATTTTACCGATAACGGTGTTAGATATGGGGTACTACCAGTTTTGCTCCATGGGATGAATAGGTTAGGATTGAGAAATAAAATAAAAGATTTCTTCGGTCAGGTTCGCTAATCCCGACTAGTTTGGAGAACCTTAATTAGGTTTCAATTGTGAAAAGAATATTTGAATAAAAGAATATTCTGGATTGGAATGAGGCGTATGATGTATTTTTATAACACTTGATTATAAGATACATGAATTATTCGGAAAGACCAGGTTTATCCCATTCTGAATAATTGATACGACGATAAGTCGACGATGAAGACGGTGGTTGAAGACCGGAGATCTTCACATCATTTGGATGATTACTGATGTCTTGATTGGGCTGTACACCCAAGACAAGGTAATAAGTGGTGATCGTCCAAACGTACTTGGAGATCGACCGGATATGCGAGGACCTCTCTCCTATATTGGACATATGGGACGAGGAATAAGGTGCCTCCGGTTTCGTTTAGACCTAGAACTAACTTGCAAACGGATGGTGTGTCTGACATTGATTATTTTATACTGTATTCGTTGATCTCTACTAAATATATATCTATTTGATGGCGGAGAATTTATTCTTTAGCTTAACACCCTTCTCTGAGACGTACGAGCTTAGAGGTTGTATATTGGTGGAAATCAGTGGTACAGTATGGAATGACAGTGTGGAACGCTGAAATGCAAATGATCAAGGCTTTTGTTGAAAAGCAGAGTCTTGTGGTTGATGATCAAAGCACAGCTTTAATTAGCATAGCTTTGTGTAGCGTTAATTCGCGAGCTTCACACTTCGGTATGAACCAGAAACGGGATGAGGACTTCAGGGAAATTGACATATGTTAGTTTCTAGCTAGGAGTAACGTCATGGTATGGAGCCCAAACTGTTTACTCATGTGGATGTTGCTTATTATTACTGGATGATGGATTGTGAGGCGCCTCGGAAATATCGGTCACTACGGGATCGATGGATGTTATGGTCGATATATTGACCAAATTTTATGCCTCATAGGGCAGGCTAACATATAGTTTATTTCCAATATCGACGGATGCCCGGCCCCGTCGCTAACCGCAGGTGCAGTAGCGGCTGTATCCTGAGGCTCGGGCTAGAGAGTCTTGAATCGGTACGGACGATCACTTGCCTTGGTTCATAGATGGAAATCCAATTTCCAATACGTGACATTTCGGTTTTGATTGTAGAGCCTAGTATTGCGACATGATATATGGTACCCATGCCGTCTATGATTGGTACATTTATATTTGGAGTTGTTTTATACACTTATAATAATATCAAAATGATTTTTTTTAAATGTACCAAGCATGTTTGGCTATTATAAGGGAAAACTCTATCCTCCGGCTTGCGTTGCATTGTGTGATGGGACCTGAGTCTTATAATAGCTTTATTTTTCGAAAAGCATTGCACTATTTATAAACTGTATTGTGCACTGGTATTCTTGGGAGAAAACTCATTCCGTGTTATACGGCGTGGTCCCTTGATTTACCTTATTTAAAAGTAAAAATTTAATAACTGTTTTAGTTCTCACACCATTCACATGACTGACCTGGAGTTTATTGTTTTAACCTAAACTCTGGATGCCCCTATTTTCCACACGGGCAACTAGTAGTTTTGGTTTTGCAGATATTATATTCACAGGATCCTGGATTTACAGCTGAAGCTATACTCGGAAAGCTCTGTATCCGTGTATTTCTTTAAGCTGTGTTATGTATTATTTTTCCGCTGCTATGTAATATATGTTAATCTCTGATATTTTTTTGATGTATATTATTTATTCATACTCTGTTATATTCTTGCACTCTGATGTAAATTGTTGTAATAGCAATGAAATGTTCTATTGTTTGTGTTTCGATTTGTCGTGTTCTCAACTCAATCCGGTCTTTCCCGCAAGGGAAAGTTTGGGTAGTTTCAATTTGGGTAGTAATATCCAATAAGAATGACTCGTTAGAGATAGGATCAGTAGTATCCTAGAACGAGTGTGAAGAGTGTTATTTTTAAAAATCAAATTTAGTTTAAAATTTTATATCAATTATTCGTATTTGAATACTTTATTTTAAATTGATTTGGACTATAGGGTACATGAAGAATTTTCATATATGTCTCGCGAACGTATACTTGAAGTCCCAGATATACTGGATAGATATAGAATCACACTCTAGTCGCCCAGGAATGATTCTGATGATCGTCCGGACATCCTCAGAATTTATGTTCGAGTTTCGAAAGTGGGATATCTATATATTTCCAATTGACTGGTGTAAGAACCAAAACTTACTTAGGATTTATTATTGTGATTTGGCATCAAAAATATGATTTTTGAGTAAATATATAATAGTTATATATTTGAAAAAGCTAATCAACTAACTGATTGCTGGTTGTGTCGTTTGATTATTAGTTTAACTAATAAAATTGTTGAAACCAATAGGAGAATGGAAGTTAAATTTAAGCAAAGCAAGTCAAATATTGAACTGAGTTGGAAATTGTTTGAAATTGCATACATGTGCATATATATGTATGAACAGGTCACATAGAAGCTAAGAAGAGGAATAAAATTGTTTGCCTGACAAAAAGGTACATGTTTATTATATTTCTTAGGTTTTGATGATTTTATAAGCCAATTGGCTATCCGCTTGGCTTTTTCTTTTTCTTTTTCTTTTGGATTGGTGAGGACCCTGCGAGGCTAGTTGCGGTTTTAAAGGTCTCCCCATACAAAGGAGGTTATGGCGAAAATTTTCGAAAATTTAGGGTATTAGCCAAATTTTTGAATAATTGGAAAATTCTCAAAAACCGAAAAGTTGAAGAATGAAAGTTGAGTTGGTTAGTTAAACAACTTTCAGCTCCGTTCCTTTTCGAGGACGAAAAGATTTTAAGTGGGGGAGATTGTAACAACCTGGATTTTCAGAACCAATTTAAAATTTTTATTTTAGCTATTTTAATGAATTTTGAATATTTGAAATAATTTATTTTAAATAATAACGACTAAAAATTTATTTTAATCAAAGTTAGAATGAATAAATTTATTTTAATTATAAAACGAGCCTGAAATGGAGCGGTAGTTTGAAAATTCAATTTTAAATTTCAATTGAATATACAGGATTCAAAATAAATCGGATTTCAGTAAAACAAGAAATATTTGAATATGTTTAATTATATCTTTCTAACGAATGTGAAAAATCCAGATTTCATAATATAAATTGTAAGTTATGTCCAGTTTAAAATTTAAAATAGTCGCTATGGAATTTATATATATTTTAATATAATATATAACCCTTAAAAATAGCCATTTTGCAAACGACCTCTGTTTTCGACGAAACCACTTTTGTTGAATCCAGAATGTCAAATTATGGCTAGATTCCGATTTTCATGATTTTTGGAATTAATATGTGAGTGTGGTGGATTTAAACGCGTTTGGTACTTTTAGTTTGAATTTAATCGACTGGAAAAGGACTATTTTTCAAACGGTCTCCAAATTAGACAAAATTAGTTTTGTTAGGACTGTATCGTCAAAGCATAGCTAGATTTATTTTTCGGTGATTTTTGGAGTCAGTATGTGGCCTCGGTAAATTAAAATGTACGTTTAAATTCAATACATAATGATTTATATTTTAATTTTGATAAAAAATGATCGAAATGATCGAACTAGGTTACGAAAACATATCTCACTGTGTCCGTAATGGGGGTATTTGGCTTGGGGTGACATTCATCGGGGTTCGTTCGGAGTTCGAAACGGTAAACTTTGAGATTTGAAATTAAATGAATAAAATATTAAATAAAAATGGGTATAAATAATTAGATTTTCCTAGAGATCCTAGCATCATAAGAGCAGCCACCAGAAGCAAAAGCGAACGGCAGAAATCTTCAGAAAAATTGCCCCTCAATCCTCCCAATCCGTTCAATAGGATTCAAAATCTCCAAAGGGAAAGTTGTTGAGGACAATGAGATCTCCAAAACCAACGATTATGATGGAAATTCATTCAAGGATTTGCTCGAATTTTGGCTACAAAGAGCCGGCATTCGAAGGTTGTTTCTGACACCGTGGGGCTGCCGCGACCGGAAGCGTGACAGGCAAAGGTGGCACTCGGGTTGGGCAAGGCGATGGCCAGTGGTGATCGAGGTCCGGCCTCCTCGTTTGGCGCGCGATGGGCTAACTCGATGGTGAACGATGGGTTATAGATAATGAAACGAAGAAGACGTGATTGAAAAGGGAAAGGCCTCTGACCTTTGGATCTGGGGATGGATGGCTTGGAATTGTTTGAGGGTAATTAATAGGAATAATTAATTAATTTAGTTTAGTTAATAATGTTAAGATCTAATTTTAAATTTATTTATAGCATGATTTTAAATTTATTTATAGGATGGATTTAAATTTATATAAATAGCTTAGAATTAAAAATATGGTTTTAAATTTGAATAGCAATGTTTTTAACATATAAATACCATAGGATTAAGATGTGATTTTATTAGGAAATAGTTTTAAATAAAAATGGGATTTTTAAAATATATATAGCATTATAAAAAATGTGATTTTTATTATATATATCATTATATAAAAATGTGATTTTTATTATAAAAGACTTTGTTTTAAAAATATGATTTTTAAAAATATATAGAATAGTTTTAAAATGTGATTTGTTGTAAAGGATTATTGCTTAAATAAAAATGTGATTTTTATTACATAAATAACATTGGAATAAAATCTGATTTTTATATATAGAGCGTTGTTTTAATAATATGATTTTTAATATATATCGCGTGAAACAGATTGCGTTGGAATCACGGTGAAGAATACTGCACGACGGAACTGTCTGGACGTAAATCCAAATTCAGAACCGTCCAATAAAGAATGGCGGAGTGGAAACAAATGGTGAGAGCTCCTTCTCATCCTAATTATTTTCCTGTTATTATATAATAGGTTGCAGACGTGGCTTAATAGTTCCTGACACTACTTTTTGTACAAACCATGGTTGATTGTTTGTTTGGACTATATTGTGGATTGTAATTGATTGATATTGTTGTATATAAAATTATTTATATAAAATGTATATAAAATTATCATGGCGAGAAAATAAAATAAATATTCATTTACAAATCGGACGATTTGTTTATATATACCCATTTAACTGATATTGATTGGGACGATAATTTTTACACATCGCCCAACTGCACAAATAATAAACAATATTTGTTATTTGAAAACCCCACACGGGTATTGAGATAAAATTTGACATACAGTGATCCCAATAATTAGTGGTATGTTAATCGATGGGTTGACAGACTGTATAAGCGTTATTTATTTATTTTAATGCTTATACAGTTGTATATTGCACTCTAGATGTTGTATGAATTTTTAATGATTGTCTATCATTATTGTTGTATACATGCGATGTATGAAATCCGTATAACTGAAATTATATGGTAATTGATTGAGTCTGATTCCGATCCAGAAATAACGAATATTTTAAAATAAGGAATATTTTAAAATAATATTCTGTAAATATTGAAATATGAAGCCGTGTTAAGTAGTTAAACGCCATTTTAACACGAACGGGATTTTCTGTCGATTTTATTCATTTTATAATGAATATCGAGAATTGATTTCAAAATCTGATATTTTGAAAATATTATCATTTTAATATTATAATGATATGAGATATTCAATTTTGATTTAAAATTGAAATAAAAATGGAAATCGTTTTGAAATGAATTTAAAACGAATTTATAAAGAATATTCAATTTTGATTTAAAATTGAAATAAAAGTGGAAATCGTTTTGAAATGAATTTAAAACGAATTTATATAGAATATTCAATTTTGATTTGAAAATTGAAATGGAAGTGGAAATCGTTTTGAAATGAATTTATAAACGAATTTATAAAATATGTTTTAAACGGAAATAGATGAAATATTTATAATATATATTATATATATTAAATGGCCTGAATATAATGCGCCGCGCAGCGACCGTTCGTGAATTTCTACCATTGACTTCGAATTGACATTACGGGAGATCCGACCTTCGGATTCTCCTAAAATTGGAACCGTTGGGTTCATATCGAAAAGAAATTTCTAATGAATATAAGAGATTAAATTTTGAACAGTCGGATTTTAAGATATGAATATAAGAGAAAAGGTCACTATGGATGCAGTTCGGTGGCCGATATTGGAAACCGACTGTAATGGCTTAAATACAATTATTAAAAATATGGAAAAATTATGTGAAATCATAATAAATGATTTTGGATGAAAAATTCCAGTTTTGAAAAGAAAATATATATTTTTATCGAAATGAACTAGTTAATAACTAGAATAGTAAATCCAACGATTTTTAAATAAATAAATTGGATTTGAAAAAAGGTTTTAAAATAACCAGAATTTTCCAATAAATATATTGGAATGGAAATTATTTTCGAAATATTTCGATATATGATTCTGTGATTATATGGATATTATGGAGGAATCTGGAAGATATATATACATATATATATATACATCGCTATTCCCAATACGATATTTGTTGGTTTCAGAATTTGAGATTGAATATAAGACGATATAGTTTCTATTCAGAGCCTTGTATTTAAAATTAAATTGGATTTTGGGTTTGTCGTAAATGGTGTCTTTATTAACACTGTTCTTAAACCCCCATGAGGAAAGAATAAATCTTTTAAATAAGATTTAGATATGTTTACCAATTAATTAATATTTAATTGGAATTGAAAAATGGATTTTTGGGTTTATAGTGAGTTGTGTTTTAAATAACATTCGTTCTTTAACCCAATTAACAATGAAGAGATGATTTGGAATTTATAAATCTTTTTATTAAGATTTAATGGAAATTTTCCAAAGTAAAGTCTTCCAATTTAATATATTAAATTGGAACAGAGTGGTAAGTGATTTGGTAATAATCGAAGTGAGCTTCTGTGGAGGAATACTGTTAATATATTTGGAATTTAAAAGGCTTTGTCGTTATTCCATTTATATTATTAGTGGGATATGGAAATTGATATCGATTATATATATTGATCTGTTTTCCATGAAGATTCCATAATTAATGGAATGTGATTTCGGGTTTATCGTGAACTGTGTTTTAAATGACATTGGTTCTTTAACCCAGTTAAAGACAGGATTTCATGTCTACCATTGTATTTCGAACTGTATTATTGATCTCTGCTAAATATATATCTGTTTGGTGGCAAAGAATTTATTCTCTTGCTCAATACCTTTCTCTGAGACATACGAGCTTAGAGGTTATATATCGGCAGAAATCAGTGGTACGGTGTAAATTGTCGATGCAGCATGTTTGATTTCCCAAAGTTAAATAATCCATAATAATGATTGTTGGAAGATTAAAACTAAGGGGGGGTTTTAATGAATCTTTAAGATTGAAATGTGAATGGATAATTTAAATTATCAAATTTGTGTAATGATCGAGAATGGAGTATCACCAGTTTTGCTCCAAGCGATAGTTAAATCTTTAATTAGATTTGAACGTGAAATGGTAATTAAATTTTACCGATAACGCCATGGTGTTAGATATGGAGTACTACCAGTTTTGCTCCATGGGATGAATAGGTTAGGATTGGGAAATAAAATAAATGATTTCTTCGGTTAGGTTCGCTAATACCGACTAGTTTGGAAAACCTTAATTGGGTTTCAATTGTGAAAAGGACATATGAATAAAAGAATATTCTGGATTGGAATGAGGCGTATGATGTGTTTTTATAGCACTTGACTATAAGATACGTGAATTATTCGGAAAGTCCGGGTTTATCCCATTCTGAATAATTGATACGACGATAAGTCGACGATGAAGACGGTGGTTGAAGACCGGAGATCTTCACATCGTTTGGATGATTACTGATGTCTTGATTGGGCTGTACACCCAAGACAAGGTAATAAGTGGTGATCGTCCAAACGTACTTGGAGATCGACCGGATATGCGAGGGCATCTCTCCTGCATTGGACATATGGGACGAGGAATAAGGTGCCTTCGGTTTCGTTCAGACCCAGAACGGACTTGCAAATGGATGGTGTGTCTGACATTGATTCCTTTATACTGTATTCGTTGATCTCTACTAAATATATATTTGTTTGGTGACGGAGAATTTATTCTCTTGCTTAACACCCTTCTTTGAGACATACAAGCTTAGAGGTTATATATTGGTCGAAATCAGTGGTACGGTATGGAATGACAGTGTGGCATGCTGAGATGCAAATGATCAAGGCTTTTGTTGAAAAGTAGAGTCTTGTAGTTGATGATCAAAGCACAGCTTTGATTAGCATAGCTTTGTGTAGCATTAATTCGCGAGCTTCATACTCCGGTATGAACCAGAAACGGGATGAGGACTTCAGGGAAATGGACATATGTTAGTTTCTAGCTAGGAGTAACGTCATGGTATGGAGCCCAGACTGTTTACTCATGTGGATGTTGCTTATTATTACTGGATGATGGATTGCGAGGCACCTCGGATATATCGGTCACTACGGGATCAATGGATGTTATGGTTGATATACTGACCAGATTTTATGCCTCATAAGGCAAGCTAACATATAGTTTATTGCCAATCATCGACGGATGACCGGCCCCATCGCTAACCGCAGGTGCAGTTGCGGCTGTATCCTTAGGCTCGGGCTAGGGAGTCTCGAATTGGTAAGGACGATCGCTTGCCTTGGTTCATAGATGGAAACCCAGTTTCCAATGCTGACATTTCGGTTTTGATTGTAGAGCCTAGTATGGCGACATGATATATGGTACCTGTAACACCCCGGATTTTTGAATAATCGAATTAACTAAATTAAAGAATAATTAATCTCAGACTTGAGAATTAAGGGAAATGGGTTGTGCCATTGTGTTCGTCTCGGAATTCTGGTTGAGATAGAGTCCGAGTTTGCGTGAATTGGACTTCGTATGAAGAAGTTATGGCGATCGGAAGTTTCAGAAAATTCAAAATAGATTTTCAGAAAATTAAAATTTCGGTGTCAGACAGGCTAGGCAGGAAAATTCCCGCCAGGGCCAGGTCAACCATAGGGTTGACCTGGGGGTTGACCTGCCTTAACCAGGTCGACCATAGGGTCGACTTGCCCCCCCCCCCCTCGGGGGGCAGATTTGATTGATGACCTGTTTGTGACTATGTGCTGACTCATTAGGGTTTCTGATCTGCTCTGATTGGCTGGGATTAATTCTGGGTTGATCGGGCGGCTTAAACTAATCCTAAACTCTATAAAAACACCTATAGACTCAAACCCTAAAATCAAAACAAAATTGGATTCATGGCCTCCATGCCATCACCTTGCTACTCAGAATAGTCGCCGCCCATTAGAGAGGAAGAAAGCAAATCAAATTCAATCCTTTTCAACTCTAACAGCGAATCTTCATCAAAGGAGCGCTAATTCAACTCCAGAAATCAGAATTCAGAACTCAAGACTGCTTTTGAGTTGTGAGTTCGATAGTTTTAACAAAATAATTAATAAATGAATTGGATTGAGTTAAAATGCGGATAATTTGGATGTGATATGAATTATTGATTTCATGTTGTAATTATGTTCTAGAATTATGTTGTAATTTCTATGATATTATGTTATGATGCTATCATCTACGATGTAAAGTTATGATGCTATCACCCATGTTATAATCCTATGATTGGCTTATGTCTAGTTGAATCATCAAGTTTCTTATGCTAGTTTGTTATATTGATTCATATGATAAATCATATGTAGGAAAGTTTAGATGTTGATTCAAACATGAACCATATACAAGTTGGGTAGAATTATATGTGACCTTGCATAGCTATGGCACTTAGTTTATGTGAGAATTTAATCGAAAGTTAGGCTATGACATATGCTAAATTCTACATGATACTTTACATGTTAGATACTAGTCTACACCATTGTTGCGATGTATAAATCACCTATGTAAGTTTATTAGTTGGATATGAATCATGTTATGCAAGTTTAGGATTATTACCTATGCAAATAAAGATCTATGACATATGTTATTTATGCAAGTTTGTTGCCATTATTTCATCAAGTTCACACCTTTAGATTTGGATCCATGACATATGTTATTTATGCAAGTTGTAATTTTGGCCTATGCAAGTTTCAGATGTAGAACATCATTCACATATGCAAGTTCACCCCTATGTTAGATTTATGTTTTAATTATGTGTATAAATTGTGATGTTTTCTTTTATTTTATAAGTTAGACTATTCGAGTCTAACGTATATTTTTACGTTAAACGAACAAACGTACTACGTAGGGAAAAAGGGGATAATATTAAAAATATTTAAAAGGCATAAAATATAATTGTGGTGAAAATTGGTATGATTTTACATACCATAAATGGATGGACATAATTGAGTCAATTATGGACATCGTTAAATTTGGGATTGATTGATAATTTTAATAGGGAAAGTAATTCAAATTTGGGGAATGATTAATTAGGAGTAATTAATCATCTAAGACACGAGGTTAGGCTCTTTTGTGGTGTAAGACTGCCCGGACTCGCCCGACAAATCTAGCTGCCACAAATGCCAGTCTAATGTGAGAGGTCTTAAGCACAAACTAAATACGTAACAGTTGTAAAGACACGAGGTTAGGCTCTTTTGTGGTGTAAGACTGCCCGGGCCCGCCCGGCAAATCCAGCTGCCACAAATGTCAGTCTAATGTGAAAGGTCTTTATGAGGTTACAGTCTTAATGAATTAAGAAACACTTAACCAGATAAGCATGTTGTGGGACATGAGGGGGTTAAGTAGGTGCCTTGGGTGGCATGTGGAATCTAGTGGGTGCCTTGGGTGGCATTTGGAAATACAATTAGAAACACTTAACCAAAATTGAAACATGTAATTGAAACATGAATAAGAAGTGGGTTAAGTGGGATGTACTAGAGGGGACCAAGCTTAGGTAGATATCTTGTGTCAAGTTATGGGGGCCCGTTTCAACCAGTAACCCATACATATCTTTGTGGGCTCGACCCAAGTCGAGGACGGGAAACGCATATTGGGCTTGACTGTAAGAGGCCAAACCGGGTTAGCGGTGGCAACGAAAGTCCAACGGGTTCATATGCGTGTATGGACCCGGGCTGGTAGGTTCGACGTTGTTGCATCGTGTAGGTATAAGCCGTGCATTCTTGGTGGTATCGGGTTGCCACTTTGGGGAGTGATACACCCCCACTGTGGGGCCAGCACGGGTATCTACGAGTTAGGGAGTCGATTGCTTGGGGTAGTGGGTACACCTAGTGGAGATAGGGGCAGACGGCACCTATGAAGGCAGCTAGGGGTGCACGAAACTACCAATATTATTATTAAGTCTATAGGCGGGATCAACCTTAGGGTGACTAGTGGTGGTGCAGTATACTAGTGGCGGTTCAGTATAGCAATTATCCTATAGTGTTGGTGTAGTTTAGTAAATTTATCTTAGTGGGTTAGGTGCGCTTTAACGATATCGTTGTTCATCTTGTTTCCTTGTTTACTTTGTCATACTCAATGGTTCATGATCATTTCCTTATTTTCCAACTTATGCCTTAGCCTAGTTACTTTGTTAATTATATTGTTAGAATTATCGCACTCGCCAGACTTTATGTCTGACCCCCCTTTTTCCATCTCTTTCCTTTCCCCCTAGGTGCTCAGGTTGGAACTAGCACCAGTGGAGCTTGATTTTGGACTGCTTTTAGAAGATTGCTTGGATCGCTGAAGCAAAGTTCAGCTTCTCTTTATTTATGGCTATTTTGATGTTGGGGATTATGTCTTTCAGTTTATGTACTTTGTTTTATCAAGATGGATATGATGTACTTGACTTTGGTTTATGGTTTTGATGATGTAATCAAACATATGTGTTTTCCGCTGTAATGAAATAAAGTCTTAAATTTCCAAGTACTGCTCTATATCTATATTGTTGTGATTTTCTGTTCTATATTCACTTAAAATGCTCCATGGAAATTAATGCATTCCCTTTGTGAGTGACATTAATGGACGTGGGGTGTTACACGTGGTATCAGAGCTGAAGGTTACCAGAACAGATATGAATTTTTTAAAAACTATTTTTCATAGCAATTTTTATAAAGAAGTACTTTCAAAAGTATGTTTTAAGGAAAGTATTTTCAAGAGAAAAGTATATTTTGGAAAGCATAACCCCAAGAGCCATATATCTTTCCCTCGGTTCTTTTATATTGAATCTTTCCTTTTTCGTTTCAGCATGTCTGAAGCTTCTGAGATACCAGAGGGTGTTCATGTACCCGGTTGGTTTCGTCAATATCTCGAGGCTAGGGCCGCCACCGTAGGTCCAGCAAATCCTCCTCCTCCCCCTCCTCCTCGTGTCGATAATTTCACAAAGATATGTAAGGACTTTAGAGCAATGGGTGGGAAACCTTTTCACGGGACGAAGATATTTGTTGAAGCTCGTAACTGGCTAAAGGAGGTGGAAGAATTGTTTGGAATCTTTGAAGTGGATGATGGAAGAAAAGTCCAGCTAGCTGCCTGGCTAATGAAGGATGAGGCCTCGTTTTGGTGGGAGGTCACTAATGGGGGATGTCCAGTCGATACATGGCTAGATTTTAGGCAGAGGTTTGAGGTGAAGTTTCTCTCACGGGCTGAAGAGAATCTATACATGGAAAGATTTTTGTCGCTGAAGCAAGGAAATCTATCTGTGAAAGAGTACGTCAACAAATTCAACCAATTGGCAAGGTTTGGCTTAGACTTGGTGAACACTCCAGAAAAGAAGGCTCTAAGATTTGTTAAGGGTTTAACGAGCCGCTTCATGGGTTAGCTATGACCCACATTCCCATGGGGGCTACCTTTGAGAGGTTAGTTGACATGGTGCTCATGCATGAAGAGGAGAAGGGCGCCAATGCTAATAAGGCACCCGAGAAGAAAGGGGATCAAAAGAAGCCGCAACAGCAACAACAAAACAAGAAAGGTGGCAAAGGCAACAATGCTAAGGAGAAGAAGAAATGCTTTAACTGTGGGACACCCGACCATCTAAGCAAAGATTGTAGGAAGAAAAAGAAGACTGGTTGTTTCCACTGTGGAGAAGCGGGACATCTTATTAAGGACTGCCCAAAGAAAGGGCAGAGGGCAGGGTCTACCTCGGGAGGACTAGTGCAAGCTCTTATGGCACCAGGGAAGGCAAGGGGACAAGTTCAGGCTTTCGTGGTCCCACCGCTGCAAGAACGAGGTAGAGCAATTTCCGTTGAAAGTTTAGTTTTTCTGTTTGATCATCCTGTCCGTACTTTATTCGATTCTGGCGCATCGCATTCGTTTATTTCTACATCATTAGTTGAAACACTGCACCTAGATACTTGTCTAGTTACTGATCCCTTAGTAGTCTCAAATCCTATTGGTGGTTCGGCTCATCTTTCTATGATCTGTCGGGATTTGAGAGTGTTTATCTTGGGCGTTGAGTTTGAATGCAACGCCTTTGTTCTGGGCTTTATGGGCTACGGCTTGATTCTAGGTATGGATTGGCTGACTAGATATGGGGCCATCCTAGATTGTGAAAGAAGGGTAGTTAGATTGTTGACTCGTTATGGAAGGACCCTTGATATTTCTTGAGACCCTAGAGGTCCGGTAATGCTTAGCTACCTAGAGTCCCTTGATGCATTCGATGATGATTTACATTCAGTTCGTATAGTCTGTGAATATGCTGATGTCTTCGATGAGGTGAGGGGTTTACCCCCAAAACATGAGATAGACTTTCGAATATATCTAGTAGACAATGCAAAGCCAGTTGCATTGCCAATGCGCCACATTGCTCCAAGAGAGAGAAGGGAACTCAGTAAGCAAGTAAAAGAATTGCTTGAGAAGGGGTTCATCAGACGTAGTATATCGGAGTGGGGTGCTCCAGTAGTGTTTGCCACGAAGGCGGATGGGTCCCTTAGACTTTGTGTGGACTATAGAGAACTTAATAAGCTTACTAAGAAGAAGACACCCACTGCCGAGGATTGACGATCTCTTCGATCAGTTAGTTGGCGCCTCAGTGTTTTCGCAGTTGGACTTAGCCACGGGTTTCCATCAGTTGAGAGTGGCTGAGGATAGCATAGACAAGACTGCCTTTAGGACTCCAGACGGTTTCTTCGAGTGGCTGGTGATGCCCTTCGGTTTGACAAACGCCCTTGCATACTTTGTTGATTTGATGAGTGGGGTGTTTAGGGAGTACCTTAATAAATTCGTGGTAGTCTTTGTAGATGACAACATGATCTTTTCTAAAAGCGAAGAAGAGCATGTCCTACATGTTAGGGAAGTGTTGGAGACTCTTCGAGTGCATAGCCTTAAAGCAAAATTTTCTAAATGTCACTTTTGGAGGAAAGAAGTGCGATTCTTAGGGCACATGGTTTCCAAAGAAGGGATAGCCGTGGATCCCGCGAAGATAGTGGCCATCCAAGATTGGAAGGTTCCTAAAAATGCGACCGAGGTGAGGAGTTTCCTAGGGTTGGCTGGCTACTATAGGAAGTTCATTAAAGACTTCGCAAAAATATCAGCTCCATTAACACGCTTGACGAAGAAGAACTTAGTTTTCATGTGGGACGTAGATTGTGATGATGCGTTCCAACGTTTAAAGAGAGATTTGACCACAGCCCCAGTCTTAGTGTTGCCAGATGGAAGTAAGCCATTTACCGTTTATACCGACGCTTGTGGCACAGGACTAGGCGCAGTCTTAATGCAAGAGAGAAGGGTAATAGCCTATGGTGGAAGGCAGTTGAGAGTGCATGAAAGAAATTACCCTACACATGACCTAGAGTTGGCCGCTATCGTTTTCGCGCTTAAGTCTTGGCGTCATTATCTTCTTGGCGAGAAATTCGAATTTTTCACTGACCACAAATCTCTAAAATACTTATTCTCTCAGAAGGACTTGAACTTAAGGCAACAAAGGTGGATGGAGTTCTTAGCATCCTATGACTTCGAGATAGCATATACCCATGGCAAGGGTAACGTGGTGGCAGATGCCTTAAGTAGGAAAAGATTATCCTTGAGTCCGTTGTTTGTTGAGCAACGAAGTTTAGAGTTCATCTCTACATTTGACTTTACACCTTCCATTGACTTCGTACCTGGTTTGCTAGCATCCTTAGAGGTCAGACCTACGCTTTTGGGACGGATTGGCAAGGCACAGCGAGACGACCCATAGTTGGTTGAGTTAGTAGAAAAGCTCAAAGGAGGGGAGTCATCGAGCCATCTCCGTAGGTATACCCTAGATGATAAGGGTTGGTTGCGTAGGGATGGTAGACTAAGTGTACCACGGGACGAGAATCTGAGGAAGACCATTCTTGATGATGCCCATCGTTCGAAGATGACCATTCATCCCGGCGGGGACAAGATGTACATGGACATGAGACGAGTTTACTTTTGGGCCGGCATGAAGAAAAATGTGGTTGAGTATGTCACTAGATGCTTGATGTGCCAACAAGTAAAAGCAGAGAAAAAGAAGCCCGGTGGATTGCTTCACCCATTGGAGGTCCCACAATGGAAGTGGGAAAGCGTCTCGATGGACTTTATTGACGGATTACCAAGATCGAGGAAGGGTAATACGGGGATTTGGGTCATGATAGACAGACTTACTAAGAGCGCCCATTTCATTCCCGTGAAGAGTAAGAGGACTGCTCCATGGCTAGCCTCCGTATACATTCGAGAAATAGTTCGTTTGCACGGTGTTCCTTCTAGCATAGTGAGCGATCGCGATCCCATCTTCACTAGCGAATTTTGGAAGAGCTTACAAGAGGCGGTAGGGACTCAGTTATGTTTGAGCACCGCGTATCATCCTCAGACGGATGGCCAGACGAGAGGGTGAATCGTATTCTAGAGGACCTATTGAGATTATGTGTCTTAGATTTCGGAGGTACATGGGAGGAACATCTTCTGTTGGTAGAGTTCGCATATAATAATAGCTTTCAATCTAGCATTGGCATGGCACCGTTCGAAGCTCTTTATGGACGGCTGTGTCGTTCGCCTACATGTTGGTGGGAATCTACGGATAAGATCTTGCTTGGACCCGATGTGATTAGAGAGACTTCGGAGAAGATCGATTTGATTCGAAGGAGGATGAAGACGGCGCAAGATAGAAAGAAATCTTATGCGGACAAGAGGAGGTCAGATCTTGAGTTTGATGTTAGGGACATGGTCTTTGTCAAGGTGTCTCCATTACGGAACGTCGTTCGCTTTGGGTCCGTTGGGAAGTTAGCACCAAGGTTCGTAGGACCGTTTCCTATTAAGGAAAGGATTGGGCAGATGGCGTATAGAGTGGAGTTGCCTAAGGGACTTAGTGGTGTACACGACATATTCCATGTATCACATTTGAGGAAGTGCTTGCACGAGACCGCGGAAGTGGTAGAGCCGAGCTTGCTTAGAGAGGTGGAGATCGAGCGTGATGCAACGATTCGACGAGCTCCTACGCACATTCTTGGGTCGGAGATTAAGAAGTTGAGGAATCGAGAGGTCAAACTAGTCAAAGTGCAATGGGGAGATGATGAGAGCAACGCTACTTGGGAGACAGAAGAGAAGATGCGTTCATTATACCCTTTTCTTTTCGAGGGTATGTCTTTTAATTTCTCCTTTATCGCTTAGCTTGTACTTATCTTATTTTTGGCATGTCCTCTCGCTAGTATCTTTGACCTTTAGATACGGTAGTCTTATGGTTGAAACATGGTTTTGAGACATGTTATGTATGATGGATGCATGTGGATGCAAGTGTTTACCAGTGGTTGCTCGTGAATGCATATACACACACTTTAGGCACTAGATCGGCTCAGTCACTTCATATTGCATATTGCATATAAATGTGTGTACATATTTAAGTAATGGATGAATAATGGTTGTATCATCATATGGATGTTGCATTTTGGTGAATGGTTGTGCACACATGTAGAAATGATATGTATCGATAAGGTTCTTCGCATACATAATGGACGCATGGCACTATCATGGTTTGCATTAAGGAGGTCAACTGAATCAATAGACCACCTGATTTTTGCATAAAATAAGGAACATATACACACACTTCTTGCATATGTTCATACAACATTAGGAATTTATAAGGACAATGGATGCCTGTGTTTGATGGTTGAGTAGATGGTTGTTTGGATGTTAGGATATGAATTCTCCTTAAATTAGAGATTTCGGGGGCGAAATCATTTAAGGAGGGGAGAATATAACACCCCAGATTTTTGAATAATCGAATTAACTAAATTAAAGAATAATTACTCTCAGACGTGAGAATTAAGGGAAACGGGTTGCGCCATTGTGTTCGTCTCGGAATTATGGTTGAGATAGAGTTCGAGTTTGCGTGAATTGAACTTCGTATGAAGAAGTTATGGCGATCGGAAGTTTCAAAAAATTCAAAACAGATTTTCAGAAAATTCAAATTTCGGAGTCAGACAGGCTAGGCGGGAAAATTCCCGCCAGGGCCAGGTCGACCATAGGGTCGACCTGCCCCCCCCCCCCCCCCCGGGCAGATTTGATTGATGACCTGTTTATGACTATGTGCTGACTCATTAGGGTTTCTGATCTGCTCTGATTGGCTGGGATTAATTCTGGGTTGATCGGACGGCTTAAACTAATCCTAAACTCTATAAAAACACCCATAGACTCAGACCCTAAAATCAAAACAAAATTGGATTCATGGCCTCCATGTCGTCACCTTGCAACTCAGAATAGCCGCCGCCCATTAGAGAGGAAGAAAGCAAATCAAATTCAATCCTTTCCAACTCTAACAGCGAATCTTCATCAATGGAGCACTAATTCAACTCTAGAAATTAGAATTCAGAACTCAAGACTGCTTTTAAGTTGTGAGTTCGATAGTTTTAACAAAATAATTAATAAATGAATTGGATTGAGTTATAATGCGGATAATTTGGATGTGATATGAATTGTTGATTTCATGTTGTAATTATGTTGTAGAATTATGTTGAAATTTCTATGATATTATGTTATGATGCTATCATCTACGATGCAAAGTTATGATGCTATCACCCATGTTATAATCCTATGATTGGCTTATGTCTAGTTGAATCATCATGTTTCTTATGCTAGTTTGTTATATTGATTCATATGATAAATCATATATAGGAAAGTTTAGATGTTGATTCAAACATGAACCATATACAAGTTGGGTAGAATTATATGTGACCTTGTATAGCTATGGCACTTAGTTTATGTGAGAATTTAATCGAAAGTTAGGCTATGACATATGCTATACATGATACTTTACATGTTAGATACTAGTCTACACCATTGTTGCGATGTATAAATCACCTATGTAAGTTTATGAGTTGGATATGAATCATGTTATGCAAGTTTAGGATTATTACCTATGCAAATATAGATCTATGACATATGTTATTTATGCAAGTTTGTGGCCATTATTTCGTCAAGTTCACACCTTTAGATTTGGATCCATGACATATGTTATTTATGCAAGTTGTAATTTTGGCCTATGCAAGTTTTAGATGTAGAACATCATTCACATATGCAAGTTCACCCCTATGTTAGATTTATGTTTTAATTATGTGTATAAATTGTGATGTTTTCTTTTATTTTATAAGTTGGACTATTCGAGTCTAACGTATATTTTTATGTTAAACGAATAAACGTACTACGTGGGGGAAAAAGGGGATAATATTAAAAATATTTAAAAGGCATAAAATATAATTATGGTGAAAATTGGTATGATTTTACATACCATAAATGGATGGACATAATTGAGTCAATTATGGACATCGTTAAATTTGGAATTGATTGATTATTTGAATAGGGAAAGTAATTCAAATTTGGGGAATGATTAATTAGGGGTAATTAATCGTCTAAGACACGAGGTTAGGCTCTTTGGTGGTGTAAGACTGCCCGGACCCGCCCGGCAAATCCAGCTGCCACAAATGCCAGTCTAATGTGAGAGGTCTTAGGCACAAACTAAATACGTAACAGTTGTAAAGACACGAGGCTAGGCTCTTTTGTGGTGTAAGACTGCCCGGACCCGCCCGGCAAATCCAGCTTCCACAAATGTCAGTCTAATGTGAGAGGTCTTTATGAGGTTACGGTCTTAATGAATTAAGAAACACTTAACCAGATAAGCATGTAGTGGGACATGAGGGGGGTTAAGTGGGTGCCTTGGGTGGCATGTGGAATCTAGTGGGTGCCTTGGGTGGGATGTACTAGAGGGGACCAAGCTTAGGTGGATTGTTTGTGTCAAGTAATGGGGGCCGTTTCAACCAGTAACCCATACGTATCTTTGTGGGCTCGACCAAAGTCGAGGACGGGACACGCATACTGGGCTTGACTGTAAGAGGCCAAACCGAGTTAGCAGTGGCAACGCAAGTCCAACGGGTTCATATGCGTGTGTGGACCCAGGCTGGTAGGTAAGACGTTGTTGCATCGTGTAGGTATAAGCCGTGCATTCTTGGTGGTATCGGGTTGCCACTTTGGGGAGTGATACACCCCACTGTGGGGCCAGCACGGGTATCTACGAGTTAGGGAGCCGATTGCTTGGGGTAGTGGGTACACCTAGTGGAGATAGGGGCAGTCGACACCTATGAAAGCAGCTAGGGGTGCACGAAACTACCAGTATTATTATTAAGTCTGTAGGCGGGATCAACCTTAGGGTGACTAGTGGTTTTTCAGTATACTAGTGGCGGTTCAGTATAACAATTATCCTATAGTGTTGGTGTAGTTTAGTAAATTTATCTTAGTGGGTTAGGTGCGCTTTAACGATATCGTTGTTCATCTTGTTTCCTTGTTTACTCTGTCATACTCAATGGTTCATGATCATTTCCTTATTTTCCAACTTATGCCTTAGCCTAGTTACTTTGTTAATTATATTGTTAGAATTATCGCACTCGCCAAACTTTATGTCTGACCCCTCTTTTTCCATCTCTTTCCTTTGCCCCTAAGGTGCTCAGGTTGGAACTAGCACCAGTGGAGCTTGATTTTGGACTGCTTTTAGAAGATTGCTTGGATCGCTGAAGTAAAGTTCAGCTTCTCTTTATTTATGGCTATTTTGATGTTGGGGATTATGTCTTTCAGTTTATGTACTTTGTTTTATCAAGATGGATATGATGTACTTGACTTTGGTTTATGGTTTTGATGATGTAATCAAACATATGTGTTTTCCGCTGCAATGAAATAAAGTCTTAAATTTCCAAGTACTGCTTTATATCTGTCTTGTTGTGATTTTATGTTCTGTATTCACTTAAAATGCTCCATGGAAAGTAATGCATTCCCTTTGCGAGTGACATTAATGGACGTGGGGTGTTACAGTACCCATGCCGTCTATGATTGATACATTTATATTTGAAGTTTTTTATACACTATACACTTATAGTAATATCAAAATGATTTGTTTTTAATGCACCAATCATGTTTGGCTATTACAAGGGAAAACTCTATCCTCCGGCTTGCGTTGCGTTGTGTGATGGGACCTGAGTTTTATAATAGCTTCATTTTTTCAAAAGCATTGCGTTGTTTATAAACTGTATTATGCACTGGTATTCTTGGGAGAAAACCCGTTCCGTGTTATACGGCGTGGTCCCTTGATTTACCTTATTTTAAAGTAAAGATTTAATAACCGTTTCAGTTCTCACACCAGTCACATGACTGACTTGGAGTTTATTGTTTTAACCTAAACTCTGGGTTCCCCTATTTTCCACACATGCAGCTAATAGTTTTGGTTTTGCAGATATTATATTCACAGGATCCTGGATTTACAGCTGAAGCTATAGTCGGAAAGCTCTGTATCCGTGTATTTCTTTAAGTTGTGTTATTTATTATTTTTCCGCTGCTATGTAATATATGTTAATCTCTGATATTTTTCTGATGTATATTATTTATTCATACTCTGTTATATTCTTGCACTCTGATGTAAATTGTTGTAATAACAATGAAATGTTCTATTGTTTGTTTTCTAGTTTGTCGTGTTCTTAACTCAATCCGGGCTTTCCCGTAAGGGCGAGTTCGGGTCATTTCAGGTCTGGTGGCTTTAGGATGGCACAAATCTTGTGATGGAAGAGAGTTGATGATCAACACAACAACTAGAGGAGAAAGGATGAAGATGCAAGAATATGACAGACTCCTCTTTGATGGCTTGAGATCGGATGCTGGCGAAGGTCTTCGCTACAAGATCAATACTAGATTGAATAAGATTCTGAGAGATGATGTATGTTTTTAAAAACTTGTGTATGGTTCTGGTACCATGTTAGAATTAATGTGAGATTGCAGAGGAAAGTGTATTTGTTATTTCATTAACTCGGTTGTACAAACAGAAGCTGTACATGTAAGCATTTGTATTGGGCTAAAAACAATTAATCCCATACTTAAAAGGGATGTACAAATGAAAATGTGTGTAAAAGTTATGCTATTAGATTATCATCCGTGGCTGACATTTATTTTCTTTTTGTTCAAAGCTTAGTCATCATGATAAATTATTTTTCCACCATGAATACTATTGAGTACCTCGATGAATTTGGTGTCCTTGTTTGACTGGAGAAAGACAAGGCTACATATTGCACAACTGGTGAAAGATACTTCTGCCAAGCTCAAGCAAGCTAGTGAAACAGATCGCAACACAGAAGTTACCGTGAGTATTCTGAACGAAATTTCCATCTACTAATAAATAACAGATTGCACATTACTTCTGTGCTCCCCGAGCCAACTTCAAACCATGAAGAAAGTTGGGCTTCTTTTTTCTCCCCTATAGCCAACTTAGTGAGGCACCATGATGATAAAATAAAAGCTTCAACTGTCCTCATTATTTAGACTTATGTTTGATATGTTAACATTATGACTCATGTCTAGTATGTTGACATTATAAATGATTATTTAGTAGGCACGTTTCAAAGTGGCTGCAAATACCTGAAAGTGGCTTTGAACTACAGTTAGAGATTTTCGAACATTGGGCCCTTATTGCTTCTATTTTTTAGGATAGAAGAAGAGGGAAGATGAAGGAAGGTGATATACCCCCATACCCTTTTACGTTCCCTAAAGTAGGGTCCAGCTAAGAAATATGAAGCGTTATAGGTTTAAAGACACACACACACATATGTACACACACACACATACATACACATCACAAAGACTAAGATTCACAAGACATAAATAGTAAAAAGAAGAAGAAATGTACATAAAATGGAAATATTGCATTAATTTTAAAAACCACATAACTAATCTATTTCAAAATAACTGCCATTGTCTTATAGAATACAACATCTCAGTCATAATCTAAGTATATGAAAATTATATCCCTCAAAATAGTCATCAATACAACCAACACTGTGAAGTAAAATGTAGAAGAAACAAAAAATGAATTCCACCCTACGAGCCTGGTAGAGAAAAGAAAAGAAGAAAGGAGAGTGGGTCGGACATAAAGTCCAGTGAATAGTACAATTTCTAGCACGATCGATTAAAAAAGGGAAATAGACAGAATAATAATTCTAGTGTCAGATGGGGTAAGTCTCTGTGTACGACTATGAAGGTTAACATATATGAATGATGTACAAAGGATTATACTTAAAGCGTACAAGTAAAGATTTGGTCAATTGTTATCTCGTTCAACTGGTATTGATTATTTGCACTTTTATAATTAGTGAACATGATAATAATAATAAATAAGATAATTTCCTAATACCATCTATTGATTGCCATAACTTACCAATTTATCATCTTACATGGTAACTTATGTCACTTTTGGCCTCGGGCTTTATCCGACCTGATCCATCAGTAAAGATATAACTAATCATTGTTTGACGCAGCATTGACTTATTTTCAGTCGTGCACATGCACGCTCATTGCACCGTCAGAACGCACTCACACACGCCCATGTCTTTGTTTTCCTCTTATTTACTTCAATCAGCATAAGCATGTCAGCCTTCACCACCATCCATTGTGAGACCATCATTGATAAACCTGAAGGAGAATGTTGTCGATACAGATCCTAGCAAATAAATATACTAACTTGCGTAATTGTCTAAATTCTATGTGATCTAGGGCTTCCTCATTGGACATTTATTTTCCCTAATCAGCCCGATGTTGCCGGAACGAACCACTAATAATATACGCTTATTAAACATCAATTTTAAGTTCATTTTTAATAATAATCCATTTCATTCAACTACAGCCTCATGTTATAATTATATCTGCATCTAGTCCAATTTGTTTATTATAATTCTTTGTGTGTCTAGACAATATATTATAATATTAATTATGGAAATATGTTCAGTCTAATGTCATAATCTTCACTACAAATCTATATTAATTTTCCTATTTCAGTCCGGTCCTCTTCTTAATTACAGATCCATATTTCATATTCATTATCTATAAATTTAGCCTCAATCCATTATCCACATTTGCACACAATTATACCATAATTCTATTTTTTGTGCGCTCAAATTAAAAAATTAAATCAATCATAGGATTAAATCAGTTGCATAAATCGCTTGCTTTAAATCAATCGTGAATATGCTAGCTTTTACAGATTCAGGCGCGTTTTGGACATAAACCAAAAATAAATGTAGAAACTATAAAATAATTGATAGGCATGAACATAGAAAGGGGAAAGAAGATTTAAATGACTATCTTACAGAACTTAAATAAAATAAAATTGTAAGAAAAGATTGAAAAATATGGTGGAAAATAACTTACAGAAAAAGAACTTACAGAAACACTAACTTACAAAAAAACTTAATAAAAACTATAAGAAAATGCAAAATGACTACAGAAATACTCTACATTTATTATAAAGCCAATTTACTTTAAATTATCAAAAATCGAAATAATTATAAAACTCACTATGGTCCAAAGCGTTCCTTCTTGGCCTATGTAGATCCCACCTCCAGAAGTGTATAAATATGTTTGTATATAAATTTATTATTATAAACATTTTCCCTTTAATTTTTTAGGTTAGGTCTGTCTTTACACTACAAGAACGGTTTCATATAGCGACGGTTATTAGCCATTGGCTGTCATCGCAAGTCATGGCTAAAAGTTGTCATAAGATGACGCTGACGAAATAACGTCAACAAGAGCGACGGCTTCAGTCACCTAATCTGCTTCGGTTGGTGATGGTAAATGATGGAACATGCTTTTTTTGTGGACCATCCGCATGCACAAGTCCTTGCTAGTCATAGTAAACGTTTGTAACAAGCCATCCCTAACCGTGGCTATACTGGGCAAACAGGCCGTAGCATTATGTGACTGGTAAGCCGTTACCAGCCGTAGCTAAACTGAAGTTGTTTTTATGTTTTCCATTTACAATGCTTCGCTCAAACCACCCATACACAAATCTATTCGCTCCACAACTAATATATGATCAATTCCACAATCCAACATGCCATATATACTCAAATTCCTAACTTAAACAACCATATATATTATAAACTAACATATATACAACAAACTAACTAATAAATTGTAAATGAACAACATTAAACATTTCAATACAAAGTATGACATCCACCACCATCCAAACAAAACATATCTACAACATCATATCCAAAAACAAACACCATATCCATAAACCGTCGATAACAAGCCAAATCCATAATGTTTATATTTACATATGCTAGAAAAAATCAAATAAGACAAGTACGTACTCGTTTCCACCATCATCCTCGTCATTCCCATCACCCAGCCTCATCCCCAGGCATCCTCCCATGCTCAGATAGAAAAGCAACGATCCGCTCATCGAGCATAGTAGTCGAGCGACTCTTCCTCCAATCCTGCATCTCGGCCATCTGCTGACGTAGCACAGCTATCTCCTCCTCCTGTTGTGATCTCTTATAAGATGCCTGGGTTGCCACTACCTATAATATTTTATATTATGAGTTTTGATTTATTTTATTCTATCACGGTTGATGTAATGATCCTAAACAACACAAATTTAATAAAACATTACGTGTAATCATAAGCAATCAACACATAGTCGTCTCATATCCAAATTCACCATAAGTTAATATATCCATCAAGTATATATTTTTTCTATAAATTCCTATTTTATTTTCTTGAAATCCTTCCATTTTATTAAATAAATCACTATTGTTCGAAATCTACCACACCGCGATTTGTTTAGAAATTTGATTCTGACATAATCCAAAATTTACTAGATGAAATCTCAGTTTTTCTCTTCCATTGGAAAACTATAATCAGATA
This sequence comes from Allium sativum, assembly GCA_030737875.1. Classification (NCBI taxonomy): domain Eukaryota; kingdom Viridiplantae; phylum Streptophyta; class Magnoliopsida; order Asparagales; family Amaryllidaceae; genus Allium; species Allium sativum. The sequence goes on along the minus strand of CM060918.1, from coordinate 776,325,140 downwards.
AATTCATAATATATTGTTTCAAAGAATTTTGACTTATATTGTATCATATACACTCATTCTCAAATTGTAAAATTACGAACTACCGCTACGCCGCAAGCTCGTTCTAATTATATTTAATTTATATGTTCAACCTTTGCGCCATTAAAATGTAGACATCGATATTAATTTAATTTATAAGTTATTTTGGCTATGTAACCATAGTGGATTTTAATCTGTACAAGTAATGAAACAATTATGCAACTATGGTGGATTTATAAGTTATTCAGGATTAAGTTGGCAGTTATAACTTAGTTAATGAAACAATTTACCTCTAAGTTTCTGAAAGCATAGTGTCTATTGCGAGTGGGAGGGTCAACGATGGCGTCCCATATCCGATAGCACTCCTCTAGGGTCGGCTCACGACCTGAGGACCGCGTCACTCGAGCGATCTCCGCCTGGTATCTCTCCTGCGATTGAGAACAATTAATTCACAAATTAAATATGCGATTTCAGATGATCAATGTGAAAGACTAAATATTATGAAAGATTACCATCACGCGCTGGGACTTAGCATCCGTCCAAGTGTAGGAGGTGTTAGCCTCCTCGTCAGTCCGCTCGACCGCGTGAGTCTGGATAAACACCTCAGCAATCGTAGGCTCCCGCTAGAGAGTCGACATATGAAATTATACAATATAAGTCGAAATTTACCAATACGATTGAAAAAAGGTTAGAACTATGTAACAACCCGAAATTTTGGAACCAATTTATAATTTATTTTCAATTGACTTTGATAGAAATTTAATCTTTTAAATGAATTATTTTGAGAATAAACGACAAAAATTTTATTTAAAGCAAAGTTAGAACTTATAAATTTATATTAATTATAAGCCGAGCCTGAAATGACGCGGCAGTTTGAAAATTCGATTTAGAACTTGAAATGAATATATAGAATTCAATATAAATCAGAATATGATAAAACAAGAAACTTTGGAATGTTTTGAATTGTAATTTTCTAACGAATGTAAGAAATTATGATTCCACTTTATGAATTATAAGTTAAGTCTAAATAAAAATTTAAAATGGTCGCTATGGAATTTATATATATATATTTAATATTATATATAGCCCATAGAAAAATCATATTTTGCATACGGATGAATTTGGACTCGAAACCACTTCCATTAAGTTCAAAATGTTGTTTGCAAGTTCGAAAACTATAAGCATCGATACCTTTGGAGTTGGAGAAATTTTGGTCTTTTTCATTGGATATAAGACCAAAATATCACTTTTTGCATATGGACGAATTTGGACTCGAAACCACTTCCATTGAGTTTGAAACGTTGTTTACGTGCTCGAAAAGTATAAACTTCGATATATTCTGAGCTTCAGAATTCTGGCACTTGGGTTGGGTCTTGGTTTGGCCAAACCTAGCCCACTCCATATAACCAAATCAGCCCCTTTCTCTTTCATTCGTTTCCATGCTTAACAAAATTAGAAAAATGGGGATAGGGAATGGGAAATTAAAATTCCTTAAGCCCTAGCTTAATCTAGGAGCTCCAATCTTATAGGAATCAAGTGCAAAATCAAAGGAGAAACTTAGGTAAGTCCATCTCCATCTTCTCCATCTCATTTCCACTTCAATTCATCATAATCCCTTTGACCTAATTCTTAGGAAACATGCTCATATGATCATAGGTTGCTGATTCTAGTGTTTTTATCGAAGGGAGGTTGGCTTAGCTTGTCATTGGATTGATTTCTTGCTTCTAGCAAGCAAAGGTGAGATCTTTGTGAGTTCTTCGTGTCTATGCCACAAGTTATTAGCTTATATAGTGTAAATTAGGTTCATTTAGAGTTGTGTGTATGCATATGAATTGGTTAGATAAGTATACACTTTTTGGTTCATTAGTTTTAGTTTCCTTCAACTGGAATTTCTCGTCTTGATTGTGTACACATTCGAATGCACATACCATGAGTTGTTTTAGCGATATTGTGAAGTTTCGTTGTCGCACCGGCAAGTTCTTAGACTTCACAATTCGCTTATATCGCATTGGATAACTATGGTTAGAGAATTTGTTCATTTTAGAATATATGGTCGAAATCATAGCAATCTTATATATAAATATGTTTGTGCATGCATTCTTGAGTTGTTTCGACGAGCTTATGGGGCCTTATTATCATCTAACTCAAGTGCATAGCCTCCATAGTTCGCCGGAAACGATTCACATAAGAAAAGAAAAACACAAAATGGTCCATTTAATAGCAATCAGTCGACTGGTCCAAAATAGACCAGTCGACTGGCAGCCAAACTGGACAACAGTCCAGTTTCTGACTAGTCGACTGGTCAGAAATGGACCAGTCAACTGGTTAAGGTATGGACCGGAGGGACCTCGGTCCACAGTCTAGATTCGTCCAGGCTCTTTCCTGGTCGGAGCCCGTACCATTTGGCCTTCATTTGTGACTTTTCAATTTCTCTAATTCATAGATTTCAGCAGCCGATTCTTATGAAATCGTTTTTATAAATCATCAATTAAAGAATAATGGAGTGGAAACCAAGGTGAGAACTCTCTCACTCAATTCTTTTGTATAGTTATTTATTATTCTAACTAAATATATGTTGATTGTCTGTGATTGCAATATTTGTTTGGTGATTGATGGATGTTACAGTTTTAATGTTATCACTATTAAACTGTTTAAATATATACATTGTTAAACAAAAGGTCTATATTATGAATTATTTTGGGATGACAATTTACCCACCCATCTCCCAATTAATAGATATGTTCACATGGATTGTGATGTTAACCCCACATGGGTATTGGGACGATAATTTTACACATCACCCAAGTGTGCAAATAATAATCATTGGATGTTGATTGAAAATCCCACACAGGTCTAGGGATGATAATTAATTCACGTCTCCTTTGGATTTAATTGTATGTCAACCGATTGATTGACAGACTGTTATAAGCGTTATTTAATGCTTATACAGTTGCAAATTGCACTTTGGATGTGAACTGAATGTTTAATAGTTGTTTATCACTATTTTTGAATACATGTGATGTATGGAATCCATATAAATAAAATTATATGGTAATTGATTGAGTTTGATTCCAAATCAGAAATAACGAATGTTTTAAAACAATATTCAGTAAAGAATCAAAATATGACTTTGATGTCCGATTTTGGATGGACACAAAAATATCGAAATACTCCAAGTTTGAAAAGATAAAAGATATTTTTATCTGAAAGAAATGGTTATCAATTAGAATAAAGAATTGATATAGTTTTAATATAATATAACCAAAAAAATTCCAATGTATGAATTGGAAAGGATTTGAGTGGAAAAATTCTCCGAAATATTTCAATATTGGATTTCCTGATTATACGGGTATCGTTGAGGAATTTGGAAGATATAGATATCGTTATTCCTAAAACAATATCTGTTTGTTTCAGAATTTGATATTGAATATAAGTCGACATGATTTCTATTCAAAGCCTTGTATTTAATACCAAATGAGATTTTGGGTTTGTTGTGAATAGTGTCTTTAATAACACTCTTCTTAAACCCAGTTGAGAAAAGAATAAATCTTTTAACTAAGATTTAATGAAGTTTTCCAATTAATAAATATAATTGGAATTAAATGGAAGTTGATTTTGGGTTCATTGTGAACTGTGTTTTAAATGACACTAGTTCTTAAACCCAATTAACCGTGAAGATATTATTTGGAGTTTATAAATCTTTATTCTAAGATTTAATAGAAATTTCCAAAGTAAAGTTTTCCAATTTAATAAAAGAAATTGGAATTGATTGGGACTCGATTTATTGATAACCGAAATGAGCTTCTGTGAAGGAAGACCGTTACTATATATGGAATTTAAAAGGCCTTGCCATTATTTCACTTATAGTATTAGTCTGATATGGAAATTAATATCGATTATATACTGTTATGATTTCCCTGAAGGTTCCATTTTAATGGAAGATGGTTTTGGGCTTATCGTGAACTGTGTTTTAAATGACATTGGTTCATTAACCCATGTAACGACAGGATTTATTTCCTAAATTTGAATAATCATTAAGTAATAATTTTTGAGATTAAAACTAAGTGGAGTTTTAACTAATCTTTAATTAGACTGAAATGAGAATAAGGTAATTAAGTTTACCGAATTCAAGAAATGTTCGAGAATGGGGTACTGCTAGTTTTACTCCATGTGATAGTTAAATCTTTAATTAGATTTGAAAGTTAAGTGATAATTGAATTTACCGATAACACCACGGGTGTTAGATATGGAGTACTATCTGTTTTGCTCCACGAGATGAATAGGTTGGGATTGGGATAATAAAATGAATGATTACTTTGGTAAGGCTCGTAAATCCCGACTAGTTTGATAAACCTTAATTGGCTTTAAGTTTGTTAAAAGATAACATAAAATCTTTTGCAATGGTTTTCAAAGACAAATCTAAACAAGTGGTTTAAATGAATTAAATCATTGATAAGATTTATGGGAATGATTCCCAATGTAATGAATATTTGAATAAAAGAATATTCTGGATTGGAATGAGGCGTATGATGTGTTTATACTTCACATGATTATAAGTTACGCGAGTTATTCGGAAAGTCCGGGTTTAACCCATTTTGATTAACAAATACGACGACTAAAAGTCGAAGATTTGAAGACGGCGGTTGAAGAGCGGAGATCTTCACATCATTTGGATGATTATTGATGTCCTAATTGGGCTATACACCCAAGACGAGGTAATAAGTGGTGATCGACCAGACGTACTTGGAGATCGACTGGAAATGCGAGGGCCTCTCTCCTGTATTGGGCATATGGGACTAGGATTAAGGTGCCTTCGGTCTCGTTCAGACCCAGAACGAACTTGTAAATGGATTATGTCTAACATTGTATTTCGTTCTGTATCGATTGATTTCTATTAAATATATATCTGTTTGGTGGTGGAGAATTTATTCTCTTGCTTAACACCCTTCTCTGAGACATATGAGCTTGGAGGTTATATAATGATAGATATCAGTTGTATGGCATGAATTGACAATGTGGCATGTTAAGATGCAAAGGATCAAGGCTTTTGTTGAAAAGAAGGGCCTTGTGGATAATGATCAAAGCACGGCTTTAAGTAGCATAGCATTGTGTATAGCATTAAATCGCGAGCCTCACACCTCGGTATGAGTCAGAAACGAGATAAGGGATGCAAAGAGAGCACATGTTTCTTTCTTGTTAGAAGCTGTGTCATGGTATGGAGCCCAGATTTTTTACTTATATGGATGATGGAATGAGGTGCCTCGGATATCTAGCCGACTAAAAAGCTCAGAGATAGGTCTGATAGGACCGGGAAACGTATTGTTCAGGAATAACCAATCCTCAAAAATAAGAGAGGACAGGCCTTGCAGGATGCAAGGGTTGCCCAGAGGTGTGATCCTGGATCATCTTGCTAGAGGTGATCCAAATTGGTAAGGAGACCATCCCTTGCCTTGAATCATGATGGAAATCCAATTTCCAATACGTGACTTTTCGGTTTTAGTTGTAAACCTATATGGCGACATAATATATGGTACCTATGTCATATATGATTGATACATTTATATTTGAAGATGTTTTGACACTATGTACTTACAGTAATATCAAAATGAATTGTTTTAAAGCGTATCAAGCATGTTTGGCTATTATAAGGGAAAACTCTATCCTCTGGTTTGTGTTGTATTGTCTGATGGGACCTGAGTCTTATAATAGCTTCATTTTTCAAAAAGCATTGCGTTGTTTACAATATTTTTTATTTCAGAGTATTTATGGGAGTAAACCCTTTCCGTGACATGCGACGCGATCCCGTGATTTACCTTATTTTAAATTAATGTTTAGTAACTGTTTTGAGTTCTCACGCCAATCCGACTGACCTGGAGTTTATTGTTTTCACCTAAACTCTGGGTGCCCATATTTTCCACATGGGCAGCTTGTAGTTTTGGTTTTTGCAGATATTTCTTTTCACAAGATCCTGGATTATAGCTGGAGTTATATTCGAAAAGCTTTGTATCCGTATATTTCATTCAGTTGTGTTAGTTGATGTATTTCCGCTGTGCATTGTATTTGTACATTATATTTTCCGCTGTTTTGTAATTTAATTCTCTGATATTACTTTCCACTGTATACTATTTATTTGAACTCTGATATATTCTGTATCTGATGTAAATTGTTGTAATAGCAATGAAATGTTCTCATTCTTTTGTTCTGATGCATCGTGTTCTCATTACAATCTGCGTTTTCCCGTCTCCTCGGAGGCCGGGCGAATTCAGGGCGTGACAAACTACTTATCCAAATTCAATTTATTATACTTACCAATTCCTGTTTACCGTAAGAAAATCCAACCAAACCTGATCGCTCATCCATGGAGGCTTCTTCATATATTTTTTTGCCTTATAGAGGTAGTCTTTATAGTTCTTTCTCGTTTTCTTATTACAATGATTGAGAAAGACCTGCATATTTTCGGGCCTAACCCGAAAAACAACACGCATATAACAAAATTATTCGAATTACATATTTTATATAAATTAAAATATAAAAAATTACACTTACTAGAACCTTTAAAAGGATGCCACTCCTGATGTGAATAAGAATGTCATCCCAATGAAGCCAAGAATCTGTCAACCTGCTTACATAGGCTGCTCTTGAAACATTCAAAATAAAATCTCCAGGCTGAATCTCAAAACCTCTGCAGAAAATACGATGTAAGCATTTTATAAAATTTAAAGAATAAAATTTTACTAGATGCTTACCCTGCACTCTTGGGTACGATCTCTACAACAGGACGTAGATCTAATGTTGTACAGCTCGCACCTGCATCTGAAGACTGTGTACCCTTTTGTATAATAATAACACATCATTTAGAATATCCACAAGCAAATAAAACTAATAGCATACAATTCACCAATCTATAAACTCAGAACATACATTATATAGATTCACTACATCAATTCACAAACTTAGCACATCATATCAGTTTGTTATTATAAAAATAATAACATAAATTCCACCAATCCATAAACTCAGAATATACATTATATAGATTCACTGCATCAATTCATAAACTTAGCACATCATATCAATTCATTATTATATAGATTCAGAATATATCTAAAGGACAAATTATACAAATATTATCAGTCTTCTTTGTTATCTGTTTCAATCTCGGTCTCGTTTTCTATATCATTATCTTTTGTACTCAATTTCTTCTATCGAAACATTTGATTCATCATTCAAAGACCCTAAATCAATATCATCATTTTTTATTATTTCATCATTTTGCTCTATATCCGTTTGATACACTACATCTTTTGGAATAACAATTCCTTCAAACGTAACCCTTTCCTTTGTTTAAATTACAACAGACCAATCTGCTTTATCTTTTCTTACGGATGGACACAGAGCAAAATAAACTTGTAATGCTTGCTTGGCTAATACAAAAGGATTGTAATGTCCTAGATTTTTGATTAACTTAGTAATATATAAATCTTAGATTATGCCGTAAATTAAATTAAATAATATTGAATGTGTATATTGTTGAAATTTTGTATAATCATTAGTTTTAAATCCTATATGTATGTTATTGACTTGTGTTTCATATATACACAAGTAATCGGTGTCTTGACATTTTATTTGCACTTAGAAACTTATTTTTAGTTCACGTAAAAATAGAAATTACTTAAGAAAAATTAGGCTTTTAATATTTGAAAGAATTTAAATTAATATTTTTTATAAAATCTTAGATGTATACATGAGTACATATATTTTTGTGATCTTTAGTATGTATATATGTACATATATATATATATATATATATGAATCCAAAAATATAGTAACTTTTGTTTTATACTTAATATTTTATTTCTTCACAAATATACATATAAAATTTGAACATATCATATAATGGAAGAAAATAAAATGCAAATAATGAAGACAATGTTTTGGCATTTAAATCCACGTAGTCCACTAGCATGGTATGATCAAATCAAACATGTTAACATGAATTGATTGCTTTTAAATGTTGTATTGGTAGCTAGAACGTATAGCCTTGGAACTATAAAATCTAAACATTTAATGTGCTTTGAAAATAGTAAACATATAAGCAATTTAATAGTTTACTTAACATGCAAGTATTCCATCAAAACACATAGGAGAAATGGACCTATACCTATATATGTACCCCCAAAAACTACATCAACTATGACCTTTCAGTGTGAAGCCTTGTCAAACAAATCCTTATCAATCTTCAACCAAGAGCAACACCTATAGACCCTTGTTCTATCCCTTTCACTCAGCTAGTAAAACAAGCTATAAACTTAGCTGCTCTCCTCGTCAACTAGACAACTTCAGGCCTTCTTTCAATCACTCATGACAAAGCTTAGCACATCCTCTCCATCATACCAAGACAGCCTAAACAACTACCCTGTCAAGTCTGAAACCTATGCACACCAGTTCACCTACAAATACACTGGGATATCTATGCAACTCCACACCTTAGAACTGCCTTGAATACTTTAAGATGGAAGAGAAAATGGCCGAGACCACAATTAAAACAGAGATGGATGAAACCTGGAAATAGGCAGAGCAAATGAGGGTGAGTAAACATTGTTTTTGTTTTCTATTTCTAAGCACTTGTTCTGGGTAGTTTAAATCAACACTTAAGACAATACATATATGAATTATGTTGCTAAAGCATGGATACTTGATTAAATAGGAATGACTAAAAGTATTTGAGATATGTTGAATGAAGTGTTGCTTGAAACTAAAACAGTGGAAGTTTGAGAATAAAACTTCACTGAAAATTTCAATTGTTGATCTGATTTTTGAATACACCTATGCTTATGTGATATGTTCCATGTTTTAACAGTCACTAAATGATGGAAGGGATAAGTAAATAAATGGGAAAAAAAACTAGGGAAACAATACTGTATTTTGGCAAACCATTACATTTGGATTTACTTTAAATTGTCACATATATACAAATATTCATAGGATTTTATGCTTTAGAGTATAATTAAAGATAGGGGATGCAAGTCTACATATGGATCTGGATGGTTGAAACTGTAATGAAATGAATAGTACATGAAAAAACCAATACTATGTTAACATAAATTTGTAGCAAGAAAATCATCATCTTAAAATCCTAATGACTATTAAGAAAAGAGTTTAAGATCTAAATATTCTCATATATGTCTATAAATAAAATTTAAAATATAGTTCCACTCTAAATAGTAATATATATGATTTCAGATAACGTTATACTGTAAAAGAGTTGATAACTTAGGAAACTTGATTGTCGATAACGTCGATTTCAGGTATACCATCATGTTGTAACTGACGAATCATGATTTTTAACACCAAATTCATGATGTCTAGAATAGTGGTTGTGTTGAATTTATGGGATCATCATAAAAGTAAGTATCAGGAATTTCCGGTGATCCCTTGAATCGAAAGTCATGGAAATTAATTTGGCACAGGGTAGCATACTGGATATCATGCGAAAACTAGGAAAAAAAATCCTACAGCTTGATCGAAGTGTTTGATACTTTTTTAGGTTTTTGAATGTTGGTGGGATGAGGTAACTTTGAGATCGAACTGTACGGTGGTAGGGGTGTCGAGTGCAGTAGTATTTAGGGTAGAGGCTAAGGTATAGGTGATCTTCGTGGTGGTGGAGCTTGGGAATAATCAGGCGACGGAGGTAACGTGACATGGGTTCTTTTTGGGATCAATATGTAATAGGTTGTGAGTATGTCATCGGGTTGGATGGTGAATTTGAAAAAGAGGACACGTGGAGGCGTAGCTGATTGTCATCGATGACTTGCGGTGGAGTTTGGATGTGTGGAAGTGGGTTCGGTGACCGTTCGATAGCCAGAATGGGTGTGCACATACATAGTTCATGGTGTATGAGGATGGAAGAAATGTGGAAGGAAAAGGGAATCAAATTGGTTGTTTTAGGAAAAAAGAAGAAATGAGGGAAAGGGAGGAGTGTGGGATGGTTGGATGTGCAAAAAGGTTGGGCTTTGGGCCGAGGGAATAAATAATAAGAAAAAAAAGATAAAAGAAAAGTGGGGAAGGAAGTGGGCCTTATTGGGCTACAGTTGAAAATAATTAGAAAGTATAAAATAATTAATAGAGAAAAGGGTGGGCTGAGCTTTTGGGCTGTTCAGGCCAGATAGGAAAAGGGAAAATAAATAAAAAGGAAGGTAAAGATAAGTAATAAAAAGGAAAATAGAAAATAAATTAGAAAGGAAAGGAAATTTTAAAAATAAGAATGAATTAAAAATAAAGTAATATCATTAGAAAATGAATAAAAGGGAGCGGTGTTGTGATGATTGATGAAATTAGGAAAGCAGATGGTAGACGATCAGACATGATCATTTTAGACCGAGTTGTACTTTGTTTGAAATAACGAAGTTACTTCATTTAAATAAATAAATAAATAGAGTTTTAAATTGTTTCTTTTGACAATTAACACATTTAGAATAAATTATGGATCTATCAAGGTAATTTGTTCAAGTCGAATTAGTCGAACTATAATCAACTAGATGTAGTGATTCATGGAAGAGTCACTAACATTGTGTTATAATAAACAAATTGTTTTGAATATTGAAATGTTATTTTCAATTTGTAATCGACTTAGATCGAAAAGTACATTTTAAATTAAGAAAACGATTTAAAAGTTGAATTAATGGTAATTAAACGAAATAAGGAAAATTCATGTGAACGGGAAGTAGAGAAACAGAATTTAACTCTGTCCTAGTAATCATTAATGAAATTGAGTTGAAGGGATAAACAAGTCTAGAAGGAATAATATTCAGATTCAAAGTGAATAACTTTAGAAGCAAATGGTTTACAGACAAGAATGGTTGTGAGGGATATCGGTAAAAGAAATTTGGTAAGACCGGTACCCATAAGATTATTCCGAAGTTCAGGAAATAAATGGGATATAGAAATGAACCAAAAAGGGGTTCAGAATTGATAATCGATTAAGGAAAGTATCGTTTACTTTATGTTTTAAATAAATATTCAAACTAATTATATATATAGTGAATTAATTATTCATCTAAGGAAATAAAATAGTAATTTTATTTATAAGTTGTATTTTGAAGTATGGATGATAACGATGCTGTTATAATTAATATAAATAAATGGCATTCTTAAACAGGAATTATATCATAAATAGATATGATTTGGGAATAATTATTTTCCCATATCAATCAATTGATGAACGAAGTTTATTTGAATCGTTAAATTGGGATAAACCGTATCTGTTGTGATAATTGATTTGATTGATTGTAATGTTGGATCATGACCCAATTAACTTGTTTAGTCACATCTTGTTATTATTGACTTATACAAACTACTATTGAAATCTGGAATCTTCAATGTTAAATATTTTCAGTAGATAAGTCTTAATAATCAATTAAGGATATAGAAACTCATATGAAATATATTAATTTGATTCTTTTAAGAATCATTTGGCCCTAAAAGATATTAACGTTCATTGATTCAAAGTGACCGGGATTGGTTTTCTAAATGAAATCCAAATAGCACTTTGTTTCGACCCAGGCATTGATAAATTTAAAATCAGGTTGAAGACCATTGAAGACAAAGTTTATGCAAGGGTTGTTCTATCGATCCTAGGTAGAAATTGCCTAAGATGGATTTCTAAGATAGTGCCTTTGGTTTGTCCAAACCCAGGACAGCTTGTATGGACGAATGTCTGACAGAGTATACCTAACAGATTATGTAAGTTGATCTCTTCAAAACTATGTTTGGAGGCGGAGGAATTCGTTTCTCTTAGGTTTTTACCCGTGGTTTTGGGGAAGTCAATTTTTGATTTGATGGGTTTGACGATGTGGCATTCAAAATGAATGAAGATATGATGTTCTAAAGGTAAGTTATGACCTCAAGCTTCACAACTAGGAAATGACAAAAATAGGGCAGGCAGCATGGCTAAGTGGGTCGCTCCCAATTAGGGTATATTGTCACCATCTAGAGAATATTCAGTTTGTTACTTCTTTCAATTATGTATCTCCTGAGAACGTTTATGTTGGCGCCAACCGTGGGTGATAATATACTCAGTACACCAAGAGAAAATGAGTGACCGATCATGTGTGGCCGGGTTGCAAGACGTCCTTGTCGAACCCAGTGTGTTCCTCTCTAGAGATATACTATCAGAAGGTGGTTCCATACCTTGTCATAGTTGGAAATCCATTATCCCTAAGAGCCAAGCGGTTTTGTTTGTATTAATGTACGTGGAGCATGAGATGCAAGCATTTCGCTAAATTTTAACTTTTTTGTTGAAACCGTAGACATTATTATAATATCAGATTAGTGATGATTTCAAAATATTTTGGATTATCGTAAGGTAAAAAGCATCCATATTTATGTGTGGATCGGTCTTACGATTATCCATTCTTTCAAAAAGAATTTTTCCAAGTTAAGAAAACTGTTTAAAATAGTTTACTCACACCAGTCCCATGACTGACCCAGAGTTATTTTTTCTATGTATTCCCTAAACTATTGGGTGCCCAAATTTGTATGGGTAGTCAAGTAGTTCAGGATTTTACAGATATTCTGGAAGGAGCTTGGAGCAGGAGGCTTCAACATTAGATATATAAAGTTTATTTCCACTGTGATGTATATATGATGTACTCTGATGTTGAATGTAAGTTCAGATACAGTTTTGTATTTTCCAAAGCATATATATATATTATATTTTATCCCGCTGTGATTGTGAGATTTTTTTTGTTCAGTTCTTTCATCTATCTTATTTCTTCTAATATAATTTTCTATCTTTTCTATTTCTCACCCTCTAACTTCTTTCTATTAATGGTTCGGATTTTCGTGCAATTTGGGTTGGACTTGTATTGTATTTGGTCGTCTCAAAAGGTACGAATTTGCGGGTCGTTACACTTTAGAACGAGGTTGAGAATAACCTTGGCTCTGTGGCGTGACTCGATAAAGATGGGGTTAGCAACACCCTAGATTGAGTTTGAGTGTGTGTGTTTATATATGAGTGCATATTTTTTAATTGATATAAAAACTGTTTTATATTGTGTTGATTGGTTTGTTGAGTGGTTTATGAATTCTGGTCGACTAGTGGGACATCACGACGTCGATAGGAGTTTCTAAACACTTGAACAAAGTAATTCGACATAGTATTATTTTAAAAGATGGGTAAATGAAATAATTTTGCCCAAAATTAAATTTTGATATATAAAGGATAATTTACTGAGATTATGGATGTGTCGATGATTGTTATTATAACAAGATTTTAAAGAATGAATTTCTATAAGAATGAAATATACAAATAAGACAAACCAGAAATGAAATTTGAAGGAATTTTGAATGAATAGAATTTGGGTTTTTACAAGTAAATTCAGAATTAAAGGATAAATTGGATATGAACTCATGTGAATTAAACGGACTGATTTTGAAAATTAGGGAATTGGAGCCTAACTAGAGATTGGTAAAGTTAATTATTTTCTAAATATAGATCTGATGCTGATTTCGGTCTTTGGGGTTGATACTTAGAGGATCATTTTCTTACTGATTTACGGTTGGGGACTAATGAATGTTGAAGAATAGAAATGGGTAAATAAGAATGGAAATGTTTTCCAATTTTTAATGACAGATATTTCTGGTTATACAAATAAAGATGTTTGGATTGATGGATACCATGAATGAAAGTACAAGAGGATAAGAGTTGAATACTGACAGAAGATACAAGTTAGTATATTTTAAATTGGATTTGGGAAGCCTATGTGGAAAATTAGTTGATTTTGTGGATTCTCTAATGATTAGAGAAGGTATAGGAAGGCAAATTTTGGGAGTTATACGATAGAGGCATGCGAAAGAGATGCTATAAAATTTCTCGAAAATTTAAGAATTTATTTACTAAGAGAATTTTATGAATTGATTTATTAAAAACTAAATAAATAAAAAGAGGTTAATAAATTGATTTAAAATCAATTTGAATAAATACGGGTTGCATCAACGATTTGTCAAGAACGAGGAAAGGAGACGAAGAAGTTTTGAGATGAGCGGCTGAAGACAGTGTATCCGGAGTTTTGTTAAATAGTTGATTGCTAATGTATATTGAATGCTTTGATTGTTGTGAAATGTTTGATAATCAACTGGGAAGTTTTGGATAGCCGATTTATTTTGATTGCTAGGGATGACCCATGTTTGTGTGTTAATATAAGTCTACGATTTTAATTATAACTGGAATTTTTCCGTTAATATTTAATTTCGGGGACGAAATTCTTTTAAGGAGAGTAGATTGTAATGTCCCATATTTTTGATCAACTTAGTATATATAAATCTTAGAATATGCTGGAAATTAAATTAAATAATACTGAATGTGTATATTCTTGAAATTTTGTATAATCATTAGTTTTAAATCCAATATGTATGTTTTTTACTTGTGTTTCATATATGCACAGGTAATGGTGTCTTGACATTTTATTTGCACTTCGAACTTACTTTACATTTATGTAAAAATAGAATTTGCCTAAGAAAAATTAGGCTTTTATTACTTAAAAGAATTTATATTAATTCTTTTTATAAAATCTTAGATGTATACATGAGTACATATATTTTTGTGATCTTTAGTATGTATATATGTGCATATATATATATATATATATATATATATATATATATATATATGTGTGTGTGTGTGTGTGTGTGTGTGAATCCAAAAATATAGTATCTTTTGTTTTATACTTAATATTTTATTTCTTCACACATATACATATAAGATTTGAACATATCATAATGGAAGAAAATCAAATGCAAATAATGAAGACAATGATTTCGCATTTAAATCCATGTAGTACACTGGCATGGTATGATCAAATCAAATCTTTTAACATGAATTGATTGCTTTTAAATGTAGTATTGGTAGCTAGAAAGTATAACTGGGAACTATAAACTCTAAACATTTAATGTTCTTTGAAAACGGTAAACATAGAAGCAATTTAATAGTTTACTTAACAGGCAAGTATGCAATCAAAACACATAGGAGAACATAGTACCCCAAAAACAACATCGGTCGTGACCTTTCAGTGTGAAGCCTTGTCAAACAAATCCTTATCAATCTTAAACTAAGTGCAACAACTATATACCCTTGTTATATCCCTTTCACTCAGCTAGTAAAACAAGCTATAAACTTAGTTGCTCTCCCCATCAACTAGACAACTTCAGGCCTTCTTTTGATCAGCCATGACAAAGCTTAGCACATCCTCTCCATCACAGCAAGACAACATAACAACTACCCTGTCAAGTCTAAAACCTATGCAACAGTTCACCTATAAATACCGAGAGATATCAGTGCAACTCCACACCTTATAACTTCCTTGAATACTTTAAGCTGGAAGATAAAATGGCCAAGACAACAATTAAAACAGAGATGGATGAAACCTGGAAACGGGCAAAGCAAATGAGGGTGAGTAAACATTGTTTTTGTTTTCTATTTCTAAGCACTTTTTCTGGGTAGTTTAAGTCAACACTTAAGACAGTACATAAATGAATTATGTTGTTAAAGCATGGATACTAGATTAAATAGAAATGACTAAAAGTATTTGAGATACGTTGAATGAAGTGTTGCTTGAAACTAAATACATTGGAAGTTTGAGAATAAAACTTCACTAAAAATTTCAATTGTTGATCTGATTTTTGAATATACCTATGCTTGTATGATATGTTCCTTGTTTTAACAGTCGCTAGAAGATGGAAGGGATAAGTAGATAAAAAGGAAAAAAACTGGGAAACAATACTGTATTTTGGCAAACCATTACATTTGGATTTACTTCAAACTGTCACATATATACAAGTATTCATAGGATTTTATGCTTCAGAGTATAATTAAATACTGGGGATGCAAGTCTACATATGGATCTGGATGGATGAAAATGGAATGAGAATAGTACATGAAAAAAAACAATACTTTGTTTACCTGTAAACATAAATTTGTAGTAAGAAAATCATCATCTTAAAATCCTAATGACTGTTAAGAATAGAGTTTAAGATATAATTATTCTCATATATGTCTGTAAATAAATTTTAAAATATAGTTCCACTCAAAGTAGTAATATATATGTTTTCAGATAATGTTATACTGTAAAAGAGTTGATAACTTAGGAAACTTGATCGTCAATAACTTCGATTTCAGGTATACCATCGTGTTGTAACCGACGAATCATGATTTTTAACACCAAATCCATGATTTCTAGAACAGTGGTTGTGTTGAATTTATGGGTTCATCAAAAAAGTAGGTATCAGGAATTTTCGGCGATCCCTTGAATCAGAAGTCATGGAAATTAGTTTGGCGCAGGGTAGCATACTGGAAATCATGGGGAAAATATCGAAAAAAAAGTCCCATAGCTTGATCGAAGGGTTTGATTTTGTTTTAGGTTTTCGAATGTTGGTGGGATGGGGTAACTTTGAGATCGAACTGTACGGTGATAGGGGTGTCAAGTGCAGTAGTATTTAAGGTGGAGGCCGAGGCACAGGTGATCTTCATGGTGGTAGAGTTTGGGAATGATCAGGCGACGGGGGTGACGTGGCATTGGTTTTTTCTAGGATTGATATGTACTGGGTTGCGAGTATGTCATTGGGTTGGAAGGTGAATTTGAGGAAGAGGACACGTGGACGCATAGCTGATGGGTGACAATAAACTACGGTGGAGTTTGGGTGTGTGGATGTGGGTTCGGTGACCGTTCGATGGCCAGAATGGGCGTGCACGTACATAGTGCATGGTGTATGAGGATGGCAAAAATGTGGAAGGAAAAGGGAATCGAATTGGTTGTTTCAGGAAAAAGAAGAAATGAGGGAAAGGGAGGAGTGTAGGCTAGTTAGACGTGCAAAAAGGTTGGGCTTTGGGCTGAGGGAATAAATAATAAGAAGAAAAGTGGGGAAGGAAGTGGGCCTTATTGGGCTGCCATTGAAAATAATTAGAAAATATAAAACAATTAAAAGAGAAAAGGGTGGGCTGAGCTTTTGGGTTGTTCAGGCCAGATAGGAAAAGGGAAAATAAATAAAAAGGAAGGCAAAGAGAAGTAATAAAAAGGAAAATAGAAAATAAATTACAAAGGAAAGAAAAATTTAAAAATAAGATTTCTTTGAAAATGAATTAAAAATAAGGAATACCGTTAGAAAAGGAATAAAAGGGAGCGGTGTTGTGATGATTGATGAAATTGGGAAAGCAGATGGTAGACGATCAAACATGATCACTTTGACGAAATTCGTTTCTCTTAGCTTTTTACCCATGTTTTTAGGGAAGCCAATTTGTGATTTGATGGGTTTGACGATGTGGCATTCAAAGTGAATGAAGATATGATGTTCTAAAGGGAAGCTATGACCTCAAGCTTCACAACTGGGAAGTGATAAATATCGGGCAGTCAGCATGGCTAAGTGGGTCGCTCCCAATTAGGGTATATTATCACCATCAAGAGAATAATCATTTTGTTACTTATTTCACTTCTGTATCTCTCGGGAACGGTTATATTAGCGCCAACTGTGGGTGATAATATATTCGGTACACTCAGAGAAAATGATAGACCGTTCATGTGTGGTCGGGTTGCAAGATGTTCTTGTTGAACCTAGTGTATTCCTCTCTAGAGATACACTATCGGAAGGTGGTTCCATACCTTATCATAGTTGGAAATCCATTATCCCTAAGCGCCAAGCGGTTTTGTTTGTATTAATGTATGTGGAGCGTGAGATGCAAGCGCTTCGCTAGATTCTAATTTATTTGTCGAAACCCTAGACATTATTATAATATCAGAATAGTGACAATTTCAAAATATTTTGGTTTATCATAAGATAAAAACCATCCGTGTTTATGTGTGGATCGGTCTTACGATTATCTATTCTTTTAGAAAAAAAATTCCAAGTTATGAGAATTGTTTAAAATCGTTTACCCACACCAGTCCCATGACCGAACCAGATTTTTTTTCTATGTTTTCCCTAAACTCTTGGGTTCCCAAATTTGTGTGGGAAGTCAAGTAGTTCAGGATTTTACAGATATTCTGGAAGGAGCTTGGAGCAGGAGGCTTCAACATTAGATAAATAGAGTTTATTTCCGCTGTGATGTAAATATGATGTACTCTGATGTTGAATGTAAGTTCAGATACAGTTTTGTATTTTCCAAAGCATATATATATTATATATTTTATCCCGCTGCGATTGTGAGTTTATGTGTTGTTCAGTTCTTTCTTCTATCTTATTTCTTCTACTCTAATTTTCTATCTTTTCTATTTCTCACCCTCTAACTTCTTTCTATTAATGGTTCAGATTTTCGTGCAATTTGGGTTGGACTTGTATTGTATTAGGTCGACTCAAAAGGTATGAATTTGCGGGTCGTTACAAGGGTCATACTTATAGTAGTGTGATGTGTGCTTTATTTATATAAACTTATAATATTTATGCATGTTGATTCCAGTACCAGGAGCGTTGTTGAACCAGTTGCACTTGAATAAAAAAACTTTTTCAACTTTTTGTACATAATATGTCAACTCTAAAACTTGTGTTAAGACACCATAAAAATGTTTTATATGCCCTTCAGGATCATCACTATCTTTGAAAAATACACCACCATTGTATGTTAATCTATCAGTACCATGATCTTTGGTGTTGAATTTAAATCCGTTGACGAAGATAATTGGATAAGTATTAATATTTCCTTTTGTTCCGAGAGCATGATATTGCGAACCCTCATCATTGACGCAGTTTATTGGACGTAAACGTATTCTGAAAACCATTTAGCAAAATCTTTATTGAGATCTCCATATGGATTCTGTGATTCGTAAATACTACAAACATACATGATTATTAGCTAACACTTAATGTAGGTACAACTGAAATAAATATGAAATTTATAATATAACCAATGGTGCAACTTCAGCACAATTTAGAAGAACATATATGTGTGCTACATGGTGATCTTTATCATCTAACCATATTTCAACACATTTTCCAAAAGATCGCCCATGTTGCCAAAAAATAGATAACATTGTCAAACAAAAAGCTTGTCCCACAACTTCATCATTACGAGGACCAATTACAAATTATAAGTTCACATGATTAATAAAGTAATGAGGAAAAAAAGAACGAAATTCTTTCTTCAAGATAAGAAATTGAACCTTCAACTTGTGCTTTTTGTCGTACTTTTTTCTTCTGATGATTCAAATATATATTACAAAATCAATTCACTTTATATGCACTCACGTAAGTCTAAATCTTAAACTTACATAAATTTTACTGATATTTTCTATTACCTCTCAAAAGGATACATCCATCCATATTACATTGGACCTCGAAGAATAGCTTCGGGTGGAAGATGAACAGGTAAATTCTCCATTACATTAAAGAATACTAGAGGAAATATTTTTTCTAGTTTATAAAGCAATATTGTAATTTCTACTTCAAGTTTACGTAAATGATCAATTTTTAACGCTGTCAAACAAAGCCGTTTATAAAATACTTTTACAGGCAACGGTTCTTTGAACACCACTGGTAATAAATATTCCATCAAGATATGACAATCATGACTTTTCATCCCATTCAATTTATTATTTTATAAGTCAAAAAATCTACTGAGATTAAAAGAAATCCCATCATGATATTTTAGCCCTTCAATCCATTTTAATACGAGTTTTATTTACTTACTCTCTAGTTCAAAGCATGATTTGGGATTTTTGTCGCCATTGGGCTTCATACGAAGTTCGGGACGTTTACAAAAGTGTTATATGTCATATCTTGAGTTTACATCGTTCTTTGTTTTTCTCTTAACATTCAAAACTGTATTAAACACGTTATCAAACACATTTTTTCATTACGCATCACGTCGATATTATGTCGAAATAGGAGATCTTTCTAATAAGGTAACCCTCAAAATATACTTTGCTTGCACCAATTATGAATACCATATTTACTGCGAATTTTAGTTTGTACCCCAGTTTCATGTATCTTGGGATACTCCTTTACAATTTCGTATATTTCATCACTTGACCGAATTCTCTTCTCTATTAACTTTGAAGTTATTCTTATCACTTCAAAATGTATGATTGGGATGCAGAAAACAACAATGACAATCAAACCAAGAAATCTTCCTCCTTTACCATAAGGAAAAAGCTCGTGTTTCTTCCATGCAATGAGGACAAGCTAGATGACCGGTTGTACTCCAATCTGAAAGCATCCCATTTGCAATAAAATCATTAATAGTCCGTAACAAAGCAGCAAATATACAAAAATTCTTTTTTTTTTTGAAATGTCATATGTTTCATTCCCTTCATACTATTGTGTTTTCAACTCTTCTATTAATGGTTGTAGATAAACATTGATGCCGTGCATTGGATCATCAGGGCCAGCAACGACAATAGTGAGAAACATATATGGAGTTTTCATACACATCCAAGGAGGTAAATTATATGGAGTAACGATAATAGGCTAAGATGAACATTTACTACCAAACTAAGAGAATGGTGGAAACCCATCCGTACATAAACCAAGTCTGACGTTACGACTCTCTGTGGTAAATGTAGGATACATTCTATCAATATTATTCCATGCTTCTCCATCCAAGGGATGTGCCAAAGTTCCTTCTTCTGGTGTTCTCACACCGTGTCATCGCATATGACATGCAGTGACTAAGGATGCATATAACCTTTGTAGCCTAGGGGTGATGGGTAAATAATGCATTCTCTTGTACGGGACTTCCTTTCCATTTTTCCTAGGTTTTTAGCTTACCACACCACATGTTTTACAGTTCCTAAGATTAATATCTTCTTTCCAATACAACATGCAATCTTTTATATAAATATCTATTTTCAGGTACGGCAGACCGAAAGCCGACATTAGTGTTTTTACATTGTAATGGCTAATGCACATTAGATTATCGGACGACATATGTCTTTTTGCAGTTTGAACAACCACTGTAAATCAAGCTTCTGTATGGTTGAATTTTGATTTCACAGTGATGTATTCATCGATTACCGATAATTCAGTTCCACCTGTATAACCATTCCACAACGTCCTCTTAGCTAAAGGCAATAAATCATATACATTTTTGACACCCGCATTCGGTTCTTTTTCAATATCGATGCAATCATCGTCAACTTGATCGGTAGGGAATATTGACCGTGTTGCATCTTCCACCATATTTTCTATTGGATTCGTCATAACTAATTCCACCTCTACACTATATGATTTACAGTAGGTGCAACAAGTTCTCCATGAAGATTCCATAAATAATAATTTAGCACAAAACTGAATTTATACAAATGTACTTTAATGGTGTCTGGTTTCCAAATCCTCATTAGTTTGCACTTACTGCACGGACAACGAAGATCCTCATAATTTCCATTATTAGATACTGAAAAACTAATAAATTTGTTTACACCATTGTAGAAATGTGCTTTCACCTAACCTTTCATTCCAGTTCTAGCTTCATACATCCAACTACGGTTGGCACAATAATCGCATTTTTCTTAATTCAAAAATATAGGTTTGTCATTTCAATAGCACATATATATGTAAGTGTAAAGCCTATTGGGACTAAAGACTTCATACTCTTTGACAGCGCTTCGCTACACTTCTCATCTACGCATTATTTGCATCCAAGGGGTTCCTATTCTAAAAATAAAAATAAAGTAAAACCTTTTAGGACTAAGGTTTTACACACCACACTGTCATATCTCGATGGTACTTCACTTCTCTTCTACACACCACCTTCTGTCTAATCAGTAAAATATTTTCTATTGTTAAATTATTTTCAGTTTTTTAAAGAAAAATAAATTTTGTAGAATATGTGCTCTTATTAAATTCATTTTCGAATAATAAAAATAATAGAATAGTATTTATCGTTGTTAAATTCGTTCCTAATTTTTTTAAGAAAACCGATTTAAGTATGATATTTCTTGACTAAACTATAAGAAAACCGATTTAAAACATTTTCTATCTTATTTTCTTAAAATCCTTCCATTTTATTAAATAAATCAATATAGTTCAAAAGCTACCATCCTGCGATTTTTTTTAATTTTGATTTTGACATAATCCAAAATCTACCGACTTAAATCTCAAATTTTCTCTTCCATTAGAAAAATATAATCCAATAGATCCAGAAGATTCTAATTTCAAAGAATTTTGACATATATTGTACCATATACACTCATTTAATGTTCAAATCGTAAAATTACGAACTTTCATTGCGCGACGAGCTTCTTTCAATTATATTTTATTTATATGTTCAACCTTTGCGTAATTAAAATGTTGATATCAATATTAATTTAATTGTTAACTAGCAATTTAGAATATTTGTTATATTAAAACAATTCATTCTTAGAAAATTCGGTATTGTTATTAATTTTAATAACAGTATAACTATTAACTTTCTCCGAAATTAACATCAATTAATTTACAACATATATTAATCGAATTCTAATCGATAATCAACTAAATATCAAAATTTAATATTTAAACTTCAATTTTATATACTAATCAATGATTATCATGTATTTAATAATGGTTTATTAACATATACATATACACAAACGTCAACCTATATGCACCACTCATTGACAATCAACTAAATTAACATCGTAGAGTTTCCACTCTTTTACCAAATCAACCACAATCTTCAATAATCATGTAATAACATCTAAAAAACATGATTACACAAATAAACATTGAATAATTTAGAAATTAGGGTATAAGAAAATTATACCTAATAAGGGATTAGTTGGAGGCAGCGAAGAGGAGGATGGAGGTAGTGGAGAGGCGGTTGGAGGCAGCGCTTGGGCAGGCGGCTGCGGCTTCCATTCTTTTTTTCTGGTGTCTCGCGCGAAAAATAGGAGAAGAGAAAGTGAAAATCTCAATGCTGGTTCCTGGGCAAATTTCGTTATGCGACGGTTGGTGACGGCCGGAGGCTGCCGCTTTTTTTAAACTTGTAACAACCCGAATTTCGACAGACCGGTTTTTTTTTCAAAATTTTAATCTATCAAAACTCGTGTTGGTTTGCTCTGGTATCCTGCAGAAAGACAGAGATATAGAATATATCAGAGCTCAGAAAAACATCTCACAGGGGAATGGATAAAATATAATGTAATCAAATTATAGCCTTACCATAGTAATAATACTGCCTAGCCAATATCCAAAGCTATCATATCTCTATCACAAATCTAACCTGCGAGTATGTTATAAGGAGGGGGTTAGAACACAAGTTCTTATGACTGGATTTAAACTACACATTTTGGATAATCCTACATATACCGTTTAGTTACATTTTCTTGTTTATTAGGTTACTTGGGTTAACAACACTCAAGGCTTACACACACGTCATACCCATCTACTTCCCAATGGATTAACCTAATACAGTATATATGTATCTACCCCCGATATTGAGGTACACCCCATGGTACCCTACACGCACGATATCCACCATAATGCCTCAGAAATGTACGCAGTCCCTCATCCTATGCCGGAGTGGCGTACGGATCTCTGTATAAAAATGTTGCATTCCACATATATCTGCCATCGCCATGCTACGGACTGCCACCTTTGATCGAATCAGATCACAGAGTAATGCCCCAGAGTCTGCGATGCACCACCCAGAATAGAAATGCATGTATCTAGACTTTCCCACGTACGCATCGTCAATCTTACTCGATGCCTTAACCGCACATATCCTCTATTGTGCACCGACTTCCGTGGTAGGGCTATACAAGAAACACGAAACTCGATCGGGAGCTTTTCCATATCTGTATAGGCCCGCATTTAAGGGCCTCAAAATACAGATATCCCTCGGGTATGTTTTTAATGGTGGCTATGTCCCCACCTCGGTCCCTCCCTCAACTAGTAAAGACTATAAGAGCTAAGCGACCTGCCCCTAACAAACAATCTAACCATTCAGTTGGTGTCTCCCCTCAACCACTGTGCCTCGATAGTGAAAGGTGGATGACGTCTTGGGTTTAGCTCTAATCTTTTCACATCCCACTGGGTACCGATGACGGGTACCCGACGATCTACCATCCTTGTTGGCCGTGACCCCTGCCTCTCTATTGAGGCGACCGCCAAATCACCTTAGTGTCATCTCGTCACAGCTTTCTGACTGCAAAGCTACTTTTGTAGTCAAGGCTACTCACTGGGTAGTTATGCGTAGACCCAACCTCTGTGAGCACAGCCCGAACACTGCACCACCATAGAGGACTACCACGGGCACCTTCCACATCCTAGGAAGCCGCGTGCTTCCCCTTTCAGTCCTTCGGAGCCGAAAGAATAATCAGATGAATGTGCGCTCCCCTCGTGCCTCATGACACCACGATGATCTACCTCATTGGGTTATTCACCCTCTAACATACGAACTGGTCCAAGCCCTCACTTTAATGTGAATTTAGACCCTATGTCTAAACATTCAATTATGGGCTTGCTCTACCTTATTGGGTCTCCATTTAACTTGGTTATTCCCATTCACATTGACTTCTTATTCAAGTTACCAAGTTCCTCTTGCTTATTAATTTCAGTCATATAACTTAACCCATTTAAGTTTATTAATAAGCCCACAACATGTTATTCTCTAGATTGTGATACAAGGTCTGTAATCCACAATCCCTTTATATTATTACTTGATTTCATCATTACAATAACATGTTCTACTTAATATGTAACTAAGTATATCCCAATTCATATGTTTTTTGTTTAACATGTCACTCATTATTTATGATTAAATATAACTTATTTCATTTCACAAGTTTGCCTTACTCTTTCTTATTTAATCATAATTCCATCTTATATTGTCACTACCACTTATCTTTTTTAATTATTAACTTAGCTCTCTTAACTAAGGTTTACTAATAAGTTTCCTTTCCATAACTTATGTTGTCCTCATCCGTAGATATTAGATTCTCGTTCTTACAAATAACCTAATTTACAGTTAAGTACAACTTATCTCGTTACATAAGTTATTCCGTTTTCTTTATCGTTTATTATAACCTAAGTTATAATTTCCGCTTGTTCCTAGGACAAGCCTACCTATTATATAACATTCTCATTAATGTAACTTATTTATAATAGGTTATTATCATTCCCCAGTCATTCCAATCCTTTTACTGTTGTAACTTTCATTCAATTCCATTCATTTCCATTAATTATAATTAATGCCATTTATTTCTATCCTGCTATATACATGTATATATATATATATATATATATATATATATGCTTATGCAGTAGACTGTAATGGCGCGTTTTGTAAGGTATAATAATTAAGTTATTTAATTATTTAAATAACGAATATATTAAATAAACGATAGTTGAACGTATAATTATAATATAATTAAAACCGAGTGCGTAACGACACGGCAGTTCGCTGTTTGGCGATTTGAACTTCAACTGAGTATACAGGGTTCGTTTTAAATCGGATTCCTGTGAAACAAGAAACGTGTGGAGCTGGTGGAGTATATCTTTCTAGTGGAAGAGAAAGATCGGGATTCGTCGTGTAGATTTGGAGTTATGTCCAAATCAAATTCTCAGAAGTGCAGCGCCCTGACCATAACGATTTAAATATATTTTTATATAAGGATTTAAATAGAAATCGAACATCGATATAACTCTGACGATGTAATATCAAGTTAGAAATAAATATAGGATTTATCCTGAGCTGTATGGTATTCCACTGTGAGTATAGACGAGAATATTTATTTTTAAATAATTATTTTTATTTATATTTAATTATATTTATATATTTAAATAGGTTATTTAGAGCGTTAAAAATAGCCACTTTTGCATACGAAGTCGGAATTCGACGAAACCAGTTTTGTTGGATCCGCAATGTCAAATAGTTGTTAGATTCCAAGTTTCATGATTTTTAGGCGTCGTATATGACCGCAGGGATTTTTAAGGACATGAGATAAAGGGAAAAATCAAATAAATAAAATAGAAAATCAATTAAAAATATATCCCACTATTTTTCTTGAAAAATAGGAGGCCACGCAGACACCTCTCTCAACCACAAAACCTACCTACCACCGCAGCTTATATAACCCGTATAATCAGAACACTGCCAAGAAAATCCCAATACAAGAAAATCAAAAGCAAATCAAATAAATTCCTTTAAAATCTAAAACAATGATCGATAGATTTCTCATCAGTTTATCTACACAATGGTATGACTCTGGTGTGGTGCGATCGTAGCTTCAGACATTCGATAGTTTACAGTTCGAACTAGGTTTGATCTGTTCGATCAGTGGAGGCAGTGAGGATGGATGTCGAGGCCGGTTTTGGGTTTAGGGTGAGAATCCGCGTCTGGTGTGGGAACATTGGGTGGTTCAGTGGTCAAAGGCGTCGCTGCCTTCGTGGAGCCGCCGCAGGAAAAGTCGACGTCGAGTAGCTCCTTGTGGGTCTAGGCGGACGGAGGAGTGGACGAGGAGTCAGATGGCGGTGGTCTTGAGGAGTTCGGTGGAGTGAGGATCGAGAATAGGGCGGCCGACGTTGTGAAAATGGGGGTGGTGTTTTTACTGGAGGCATCGAAGTGTTTGGGAAAGAAGATAAGGCGGACGGGTTATAAGGGAAGCAGGGTTGGATTTAGTGGGTGGGCTGTTGGGCTCAAGGTAATGGTTAAGGCCCAATAGGATATTAAAGTTTTAGTTTTAGTTTTAATTTAATTTAAAATTTGTGTTAACTTGTGAATGTGATATCTCATCCATACGAAGTCAGATTGACGAACCGTAAGTTGCGTTGGGATCGTATGGACGAGCACTCCACAATGGAACTGACCGCGAGTCAATTGGAGTCCGTCACAATTTATAGCAAAATAAATGGTCTGAATCAAGCGATGGTTATTGTCATTGACGATGATCGTCCAATGTGAGTAAAACTCACCAACTCTGAATAGTTCTATTTTTACAGTGTATTCTTAGGACTGTTAATTATTGTCTGTTTGACTGTATGTTGACTGTTTGATTGAACTGCTAGTCAGTTAGTAGAGATTATATATATATATATATATTTATATATATATATATATATATATATATAAACCGTCAAATAGTTATATGTTGATTTTGTTTATCAGAATATTATACTGTTGTTGTCTAACATCTGTGGTGCAGGGAAACAGGTTGGAGGAATCCAACTGGATTCCTCAACAGTTATTTTTACTGTAATTTATGTATTGTGATATATAAATGCGATATATATAATCTATTGTGATTATGTGTGGTTGGACGATATTCATCGTTGTTAGATGATGTGTTAAAAACCATAAGAAATACCAGGATATAGAAAGAGATTTTCAAACTATAATTCAAAAATAATGTATTTATATAAAATCGATGGATTTTATATTATAAAGAAAAGGGGATTTTGAGTATAAAGAAGAAATATTTGTTAATCGAGTATAAAGGATTAAACAAAGTAATTGGTTAGGTTGACCAAAGCAAGTTAGTCGAGTTAAACAAAGTAATTGGTTAGGTTAACCAAAGCGAGTTAGTCGAGTTAAACAAAGTAATTGGTTAGGTTAACCAAAGCGAGTTAGTCGAGTTAAACAAAGTAATTGGTTAGGTTAACCAAAGCGAGTTAGTCGAGTTAATCAAAGTAATTGGTTAAGTTAACCAAAGTAAATTAGTTAAGTTAAACTAAGCGGTGAATCAAAGTGAATTTGTTAAGTTAAACTAAATGATTAATCGATGTGAATTAGTTAAGTTAAACTAAAGGATTAATTGATGTGAATTAGTTAAGTTAAACTAAAGGATTAATCGATGTGAATTAGTTAAGTTAACTAAGTGGTTATTCGAAGTAAATTAGTTGAGTTAAACTAAGTGAACCGGCTAGAGTTAATCAACGTGAATTAACTAAGTTAAACTAAGTGGATTAGTTCAGTTAATCGAGACAAGTAAATCAAGTTAGGGTAAACCATTTGAGTTAACCAGTTAGAGTTAACCATTTGAGTCAACCAGTTAGAGTTGACCAGTTAGAGTTGACCAGTTAGAGTTGACCAGTTAGAGGTGACCAGTTAGAGTTAACCAGTTAGGTTAAACCAGTTGAGTTGACCAGTTAGAGTTGACCAGTTAGAATTATCCAAGTAGAGTTAATCGAGTAGAATTGCCGAATATCACCTATTCGAAGTAGAGTTATCGAATATAGTGTATTCGAGGGAAGAGTAATTGAATATAGTTTATTCGAGTGGAGAAATCAAATGTTATTCATTTGAGAAGAGTTACCGAATATTATTTATTCGAAGAGTAGTTATCGAATATTGATTATTCGAAGTTAGTTAATCCAAAGGAGTTATTCGAAGTTAGTTAATCCAAAGGAGTTATTCGAAGTTAGTTAATCCAAAGGAGTTATTCGAAGTTAGCTAATCCAAAGGAGTTATTCGAAGTTAGCTAATCCAAAGGAGTTATTCGAAGTTAGTTAATCCAAGGAGTTAGTTGAAGAGTTAATCGAATATAGTTATTCGAAAGAAGGTGTTAATCGAATATAGTTATTCGAGTAAAGTTAAAAAGAGTTAATCGAATTTAGTTATTCGAAAAGAGTTAATCAATTTGAGTTAAGTTAATCGATTTGAATTAAGTTGAATCGAAATGGAGTAAATCGATTAGAATTAAGTTAATCGAGTTAGAGTAAATCGAATATTAATTATTCGAAGGTAAGTTATTCGAATTAGTTATTCGAAGGGGTTAATCAATTAAGTTATTCGAATGAGTTATTCGAAGGAGTAAATCAAATTAAGTCAATCGATTAGAGTTGAGTTAATCGAGTTGGGTTAAGTTAAGTTATCGAGTTAAGATTTATCGAGTTAAGTAATCGAGTTAAGTAATCGAGTTGAGATAATCGAGTTAAGAAAATCAAGTTGAGTTAATCGAATAAGTTATTCGATAAGAGTAAATCCATTTAAGTTAAATCGGATGTTAGTTATTCGATAAGAATTGACACATTTAAGAAAATCGAATATTTGTTATTCGATAAGAGTTAATGAAATAGAGCCAACCAAGAAGAGTTATTCGAATATTAGTTATTCGATAGGAGTTAATCGAAATAGAGTTTATCGAATATCAGTTATTAAAAAGGGAGAGTTAATCGAATAGAGATTACTCGAAAGAGAGTAATACGTCGAATTCAATTATATCGAATTCGGGAAAGTACTATTTACCTTCCGGGTTTTAAATCAAGGTTTAGTTATTGATTAAGAAATTAGGTGTCCATTTAATTATTCGAGTTAGGAAATAAATTTATAATTTAGGTTAGATATTTTAGGGGTAGGAATTATAATGTTATAGTTATAATCAAACACTGTCATATAAGAGGTGGATTCGTAACCTAAATCCGAGAATTTGCGTAAACAGATGATTGTAAAAAGTGAGTGATGAGCTTCATCTATTTCACAGTAAAGGACGTTGTTCAATTAAGGTCTGCGAGGTAATTATACCCCAACTTGATTGACTTCAAAATTGACAAAGGAATAGTTGTTGTTCGATCTAAAAGGTTGATTAGGAATAAAGTTAAGGAATAAGCGATAAATGGATTAAGCGAAACGATGTTTTATACAACGTTCATTGGAAATCCGTAAATGAGTTTTGGAAACGTTTTCCAAATATAGTCAGATATGTTTTCTAAACATAGAAAATGAAATGTTTCATGATAAGAATTTAAGAAATAGAGTTAAGCAAATTCAGAAACTGACTGGAGAGGGTAAGTTGAACGGTTTTCTAAGTGACGATCTGATGTTGGTTTCGACCTTCCGGATTGATACTTAGAGAATTGTTCTCATACTAGTTACAGTTAGGGACTGATAGTTGCGAAATAATAGTGATGTGAAAATAAGCTATGGAAATGTTTTCCAATGATTAATAACATATATTTTCTAAATATATGAAATAAGGAAATATGAACATATGATGATTGATCGATCGAATTCCCATTTGGAAATAAGATCGTTGTTTGTACACCGACATGTTTTCATTTGATAGTTGAATCACAGACTATCAAAGTTTTTACCATTTTAACGTTGTTAATATGGAGAGACCGGTTGGATTATTATCCAAAGAACCACTCTGTATTGGCATAAGCGTTGCGAGCAATATCTGCCAAAGATAAATTGAAGACGGAGTAAAGTGCAAGGGCTGTTGTATAAGTCTTAGATAATAGTGACTAAGATGGATATACTGAATAGTGCCTTCGGTTTGTCCAAGCGCAGGACAATGTATATGGAAGAAGGTCTGACAGAGTATATCCAATGGATCGCGTAAGTTGATCTGTTCAAACGTATTCACGTTTGGTGGCGGAGGAATTCGTTTCTCTTAGCTATATACCCGTGTTATTTTTGGATAAGTCAATTTGTGATTTGGCGGGTATGACGATGTGGCATTCAAAGTGAATGGGGATCAGATGTTCTGAAGATAGACGTAGCTTCTAGCCTCACACCGGGAAGTAACAAAAGTTGGGCTAGGCAGCATGGCTAGTTGGGTCATCCCCAAGCAGGGTGTATTGTCACCGATCTAGGGAATATTCATATTTATACTTCTTTTTGATTCTGTATCTTCGGATGACGGTTTGATGGCCTATAACCGTGGTGGCAATATATTCGCGACACTCAAGCTAAATGAGTGAGCGGTCATGTGTGGCCGGGTTGCAAGACGTTCTTGTTGAACCTGAGTGTATCACCTCTAGAGTACACTATTCAGAAGGTGCTCCCATACCTTGTCTGTTGGAATCCATTCTCCGATAAGCGCCCTGCGGTTTATGATTTTATACTATGTATGTAGAACGTGAGATGCAAGCGTTTCTGCTAGATTGATACCTATTTGTACTTAGACATTATTATAATACCACAATGATATTGCTTGTCAAAGTTGTTTAGATACTCATAAGGAAAAACTCGTTCCGTATTCACGGCGTGGTCTTATGAGATATCATATACCTGTTCAATTGTTTTAAATTGTTTTACTCATACCAGTCCCATGACTGACCCGGAGTTTATTTTGTTGTTTTCCCTAAACTCTTGGGTGCCTAAATTTGTACGGGCAGTCAAGTAGTCGGGATTTACAGATATACTTGGAGAGCTTGGAGCAGGAGGCTGCAAGATTTTATAGCTATAGTTATTTCCGCTGTGTTGTAAGTGTTGTACTCTGATAAGTGCTATTGTATATATATATATATAACTGTTTACTTCAAAGTTATGTTATATATTATATGTTATTCGTTCCGCTGTGAGATTCGTGTTACTCTGATGATTCTGATGTTCTTCTTCTTCTTCTATTCTATTAGTTCTATCTTTCCTCTCTCACCTTCTAAATTCTTTCACTAACGTCGCGGAATTTTCGACTCTCGAGGAGTCGAAAATTTCCAGCCGTTACATAGACCTCTCACATTAAGCCTACACTTGTGGATGCTGGATTTGCCGGGCGGTTCTTGGCAGACTTCTACCATAAGTTGACTTAACCTCGTGTCTTAACACTGTTACATGTATATTTACGCACTAGACCTCTCACATTGAATTAACAACTTGTGGATATTGGATTTGTCGGGCGGTTCCGGGCAGACTTATACCACAAATTGAATCTAACCTCGTGTCTAAGTGCAGTTACAGTTTTCTATTTACTGTAAATTTTCTATATAATTTAGGCGTGTCCATTCTTTCAAATTTTTTCTATAATCTATATTTTACATGTCATCATATTAAGCCCATTTTATGTCGCATGTTCTTTCTAACATGTAATTGATTCTATTCTAACATGTAATCATTTAATTATGCAATCTGTTCAAATCTAACAAGTTAACATGTAATTTTCTCAATTCTACAGTGAATAATTCAAGTACATAATATGCCACAAATTAACATGTAATTTTCTCAATTCTATAGTAAATAATTCAAGTACATAATATGCCACAAGTTAATCATGTAATTAGAACATGTATGTGTACAACAGTAATCGCTACACATGTTTTAACAAGTTTACATTTCAACATTAACATTTCAGCATATTAAACGTTTCAACATATGAATTTTCCAACATATTAATATTTTAACATATTAATATTTCAACATGTCATATTAGCATTTCATCATTTTAATCATTCTATCAGATTTAAATTGCATATTAACGGGGAATGTCAAACGATAATATACCATTATCAAAAATGATATAACTTAAATCCACTCACCTAATTTGCTTTCCAAATCCTAAATCTGGTCCAGATCTAGTATTCCATGGTCCTCCTAACTGAATTTAGAACCTAGCAACCATGGATCCACAATTCTTACTAAAAGAAAAAGGGAAGAAAGAGGAGAAAATTGAAATAGACTAAATCTAAGAAATTACCTTACTTCAAATATGATTCTTAACACCTTCTTATTAATATTCATTCTTTTCCTACAGATCTTGATTCAGAATTTCCCTAAACTAATTATTTTATTTTGCTAAAGATATTTGAGGAGGAGAAAGAATGGCAGAGTATAGACGTCGTCTTAGAAATATGAGATTTAGGCTGGGCTCTGCTAGCCTATTTATAGGTGTTCAGGATCTTATCGTACACGCAGCGATGAGTCAGCAACGAAGATCGTTAAGAAAATAGTCCAGATTCATCGATGAATCTGGCTAGAACTGGGGTGGGTTGACCCCTGGGTCAACCCCCCTGTGGGGGTGTCAACCCCTAGTTCGACCCCCCTTTGGGTGGATCGACCCCTAGGTCATCCCCCCATGGGTCCCGCAAGCTTTTTTGTCACAGAAGTTAGAATTTCGAATGTTTGAATTTCTGGAATTTATTTAACTATTGTACTCACATATAATCTTCTTATACGTATACAGATCTTCTAATGACCATTTTATGTGTATATATATACACAGAACTTTTATTTCGTTTTCAAAATTCAAACGGTGTTGTACCGTTATTTAGTTCTTGCCATATTTTTGTGATTGCAACCTTATATGTATACTTTTCCTTATATGTGTGTTTATACATATTTTCTCTTTAGAACATTTATTATTTTAGTCGTTCCCTTAAAACAAAAATATGACGCCGGTGGGGATCTTACTTTGTACCTCTTGTTTGCAAGCCACATGCTCTAAACAACTGGGCTACTAAGGCTATTGTTAACAAGGCTTAGAACAATGGTAGTTATTGTTCTCTTCTTATTCCTCCTTATTATATTTGATGTAATCTTTTAATTAAACCATTGCATGCATCTTTTTCTTTTATTTCTCCTTTATTATTAATGCATAATACTTGTAAAACGGTGCATGCAACATATTTACACTGCATGCAACCAATCTTTTCTTTCTTTTAATGCATGCATTGCATTTTTATTTGCATTAATATTTTCTTCTTATTCAGTGCACGTATTTATTACATGCAATCATATATTATTATTATATTTTTCTTTTAAATGTTTATGTCTTTGCATATATATACACATATGCATTATTTAATTATCACAAAATGTGGGGTGTTACAAAACTGACACAACTCGTCACATGTGTCGGTCGCCCATTCAAACTATTCTAGTAGTGTTAAAAATAAAAGACTGAATCTTAGCAGGTAAGTGATTGTGTTGTAAGGTATGAGCTAAGCCTAAGGGTCTATTCATAGATTAGGCTATAGATCTTAGGCCATTGGATTTTTAGATTAAATCTATTCATAGATTAGGCTAGGGATCTTAGGCCATTGGATTTTTAGATTAAATATAGGCCAGCCACATCCTGCGACCAAGAGGAACTTACCACGTCAGCAAAATTTAAATTTTTAACCAATCAAAATAAGTCACACCAGCCAAAATAACTAAAACGTGTATTTGGTCTCGTGCCTGGGTGAATTCTCGCCCATGACTTTAGTCGGGTTGACCCAACCCCAACCGAGTCGACGCAGGAGTCGACCTGCCCCCCCCCCCCACACACACACACATACATATATATATATACATGAGGAGCATTCAATGGAACCTCAAATAGTGCAGCATCCTATTTGCCCTATGGTTTCCTCCACTCGTTTCCCCCTCCCTCTCCTTCCACTTACTCTCTCACCTCCCACTTACATATTATAATATAAACGAGTGGAGGAAATTAGAGGGAAAATGAGGTGCTCACTGTTTGGGGTGGCATTGAGCGCTCCTCTATATATGTATATACATACATATATATATATCTTCATTCTTTTTTATTTTTCATTTTGCCTTAATTTTTTGTTTTAAGTCTGTTTATCGCGAACCAAATATGTAAATTGATCAGAAAATTGCAAGGGACACAACAGTGCAAGTCTCATTGTTAAATTCTTGCAATTTTACAATTTATTATTTTGTTAATTAATTTTTTAATCAATCATATCCTAATAATTTGGGTTGTTACAAAAGGAAGAACCAAAGTCCCATATCATAAGGAATGTCAGTCTATGTGTTTAAATATAAATTCTCACGAAGGGGTTGATTCTTTGGAGCAACCAAATGTTTGATTTATTGTGAGAGAGAAGTCACGCGTAACCACCACACACACACCTCACCAAACCGGCTATGATTTTTAGGTTGGAATTTTGTCCGTTATGGAACCAACCCATAGAATAATACTGATGGTATCAGTGATGCTATCAATGATGACTGATGATATCAACGATGATAATAGTAGTATTAACAGATCTTTTCTAGAGCTTAATACGATTGATGATATCAATGATGACGACTATGCTTCTGCTTAGAAAAGCAAGGATGTGTCAATATCGAATAATAGTACTGAACAACAAAAAAGTAAAACAGCAAGAATAGAGAAGGTATGTGGTCCTCACTTCATAACATATCATGTAAAAGGCAGTAAGTACGAAGTCATTAATGTGACTAGATATGTAATTAACGTCGATGAAGATCGTAAAATCTATTACGAGGCTAAGAGTTCCATAGATTTCATTCGTTGGAAAAAATATGTCAATGATGAAATGAATTCTACACTGTTAAACCAAACTTGTGTTTTAATTTGATTTACCTCCTAATGATAAACCCGTAGGATGTAAATGGATATTCAAAAAAAGTTGAATATAAATAGATTGATAAGTTTAAAACAAGATTAGTTGCCAAGGGATATAATTAAAACACGGAGTTGATTATTTTGATACATATGTTGTAGTTACTTGCATATCTTCTATACGCTATTTAATAGCACTTGCATCAATCCATAAATTGGTCATACATCAAATGGATGTAAAGATAACAATTTTAAATAGAGATTTAGAAGAAGCGATATATATGAAACAACCAAAAGCAAGAAAAGAAAGTTTGCAAATTAGTAAAGTCATTTTATGGTCTAAAGCCAGCTCTCATGCAATGACATGAGAAGTTTAATAGATTGTTATATGGATTCATTGTTAATGATGCTGATAGATATGTTTATAACAAATCAGGTTACATAGGTTATGCTATAATATGTTTATACGTTGATAACATGCTAATATTTTGTTCTAATACATCATGTGTGAATAAAACTATGAAGTTTCTTCTTTGAATTTTGAAATGAAAGATCTAGGAGAGGCTTATGTAATTCCGGGAATTGAAATCATTAGAAAAAAAGTGGTTGTGATCAATTCAATCTCATTACATTGAGAAGTTCCACAAAAAGTATGGTTATTATAATGACAAATCAGCAAGGACTTCTTTAGATCCTAATATTAAATTAAATAAGAACACTGTGCATAGCATCTCTCAACATGGGTATTCCAGTGTTATTGGAAGTTTTATATGTTATGTATTGCAATAGACCCAACATTGCACATAATATAGAGGTGTTGTGACGATTTATGAGTAATTCAAGTTACAAACATTAAAAAGCTATTTCCAGAGTGCCAGCTTATATGAAAGGAACCACTGACTATGGCTTGTCTTATAAAGGACACCCTGCTGTAATAGAAGAACGTGGTGATGCGACCTAAAACAATGTAGAATCCAAATTCAAGTCTACAACTCGATGAATCTTTACATTATGAGGTGTTGCTGTGTCTAAGAATTCCAAGATGCATAACTGTATATCTGATTCAATAGTTGATTGCATTAGTGGATGCATGTAATAAAGCTAATAGCTTAGGAATTTATTAATATAAATTCAATTATTTTAGAAGCCATCTTCAGCAGTCTTGATTAACTATGATAATTAGGCTACGATATATAATGTCTCTAATAAAACATATAATGGGGAGTCCAGAATTGTGAGCCCAAAACATTGAATGATAAGACAATTACTCAATACAAGAGTAATTATCGTTGACTGCATAAAGACAAAGTAAACTTGGCTGACTCGCTCACTAAGAGTCTTCCAAAGGCAAGGTTTCTATGAAGTCAAAGGAAATGAGACAAAGGTATGTTAATGAAGATAGATCATCCTTAATAGAAACTCAACTTATGTTTTGAAAAGAATAGGCAAAGTTCAGTCGGTACCAAAAAGTTAAGAAAATGACTATATAACACTAAATTGGTAACTCCCATGGTATTTAATGTTGGATTCTACAAGAACAAGGGATGGATAAATATCCTTATTACGACTAGAACCTTAAAATGCATGTCACAGAAACACCTGAAAAGACTTACCTATATGAGTATGGAATTCAGGTTGTCTTCTAAGGAAGTAGAACCGCTTTCTGAAATAGACTCATGAACTTAGGATTCAATGCGTCTGGCCATTAACGTAATGAGAAATACATAAAACTTTAACTAAGAAAATAACATGTGTGATTATTACAGTTTTATCATTAGGGATACTTGGTTTAAGATTCTCTCACCATAGGATCTCGATTAGGCTTTGAATGACTTACACTAAGTAAAGATTCAAATTCAAAAGTTACCTTTTTATTTATGTGTTTGTTCTCACAATGATGCATGTAACGACCTGCATTTTTTGACCATTCAAGTCGACAATAATCCACATCTGTCAACTTAAATAAATCCAAAATGCAGAAAGTTATTAGGTAAATATAAGAAAAAGAAAAAAGGAAAAACTATCACAGAATCTCACAATAGAAGGACAAAATTTGATAAACAAATAATAGTTCATGAAGCTATTAAAACATACATTTAATTATACTTTAAAACAATTATAAGAGCTATATATGCCTAGACATAATACAATAATGCAGCGGAACAGAAATGACATAGTAGGAATATATTATAATCTACCAAAACTTTGTCTTTATCCACCAATGTAATATGGTCTTCGTTAATTGAAAAACTCATCTTACCCAAGCATAAATGAAAAGGAAAAACCCCTTGGATTAAAACTAAAATATTCTCATCAGTCAAATCAAAATCATGCAATAATATCAGTGTATAATGTGAGTGTAATAAATTAAGAGATGTTACGGGAATTTCATCTCCTACGGATCCGCTAAACTAGATGCTATATAATGCAATACACTATTATAATAATGTCTACGGTAAATATACTACTGAAAATAGCATAAGGAGGATTACATTTTTACCCTTACATCATTTATAAACATTGTAGTCTATACAGTATTGTAAACTCACCATAAACTGGTGGCATCAAGGAGCATTCCATAAGTACAACATCAAATCAAAATCGTAGGTGCTCGATCGAGATAATATGACAAGGCACTGAGTCTATGCCCAACAGTAGGATTCTACCAGATTGCGGACCTAGGCTGGTAGTAATGCATAGCCACAACTACTTCCCACCTCAGACAATACTCCTAAAATCAAAGGTGCATCCAATAAATCACAAAGTAAGAGATATGGTATTGAAGAAGCATGTTTGTTAAGGAGCTAACTCAATTGGTCTTGGTATGTCTCCTGTTTCAGTCATTTTAATTATGACTTGAAGGTCAAGATTATCCATCGTCGTTCTCTTAATTCTTCCAGTAGTGGTCACTAAACCAACCTACTTCATTCTGAATTCATCAACCACATACACAGTTGCTAAAGTGGTTTTCGGTATTGTTAGAGAGTATGATTATATCCGGCCCTGGTCTCTTTACCAACCAAATGCTTACAATTTTCACACTGGTTGGATCTTTTACTTTTAAATGGTTCATACTTCATATCAAAATATCAGATTTTGTTTTAAAGCCATTTCATATCCAAAGTAGGATATACCTTGATATTTGAAATATCTATTTTAAATCGTACATAGAATCCTGAATAACTCCAAGTTTAAAACAATTTGAATATCTAAAATAGTTTAATTTGTTTATAAATTAAAATAGTTAAGATATATTTGGAACAATTTGAAAAATAAATAATTAGTACATTAAAAAGTATATACATAAATAGTTGGAACTTAAAATAGGATTTATGAAATTAAGTTAACTATTTATAGTTAAATATTAAAGTAGATTATACAATAAATATTTGATTGTTAAAGTATTTTATTAAAATAGTTAATATATAGGTTAAAAATAAATTAGTTATTTAGTAAAATTGTTTATATAATGGTTTAAAATACTATAGTTTGACTTGGAATTGTTTCTTCCAAATTTTAAATAGACATAAAGTCACATTCCAATTCCAAATCAATTCGACTCAATTTCAGTATTTTCAAATCAACTTCCATTTCTAATTTAATTCAATTCAAATATTTAAAGTATCCAATTAGAAATCTCATTTTCAAGTTATTTAAGCTTATAATAATCTCAAGTTCACAGTTCAAATATCTGCTAGAACCTCTATTTTATGCTATTTTGATTGTGGCAACTATATATCGACAATATTGTATACCGAAGATTATTGTAGGAGAAATATTAGAGATTATGGTTAAAAACACAAGATGTTTCGTAGATAGGATTAATTGATATATTTTATGTTGTATTCGAGTTATTATTATAGGTAGAAGTCTTGTTGAAATCGCTCTTGAAACATATATAGTGATATAAAGTTTATATATATATAAACTAGGCTATACAAATGTACATAAAACACATGTGCAAACAGCCGACTGATTTATAGGTTTATCCGGCTGATTGTTGAGTGTTCATAATTTATTATGAACATTCAACCGCTGTTTTCTATAATTCAGTCGACTGAATAATGTGTCTTGTGCACATGTACATCTATTTCAAACACTTGTTGTTGTTTATCCATCTGGATTTTTTTAGACAATTGAACTTAAGAGGTGTGACTGTATTTTTTTTAGACAATTGAACTTAAGAGGTGTGACTTTTTAAAGAGGCATAACTCTTTAACCAAATACTTACATCTATACCTTTTGATCAAAATATTTCATGAATAAAAGCAACCTATTACACTCTATAAATTAATTCCATAATTATTTCTTTAACAACTTACTCGATTATAATCTTATATTTTCCGATTACGTAAAGCATTATATATATATACATATATATTATATATATTCTCTCGTGCCCTCATTTTTAATATTCTATAATTATAAATAATCACTTTCTTCCTTAATTCTTTATATATCAAACGTTATATATCATCAAGGAGTAGATTATAGGACTGGTGTACTATAAAGTGATATATTCGTATTAGTAAGAAAACAAAGGGTTAATTATTTTTTGTATTGGTAAAAGTCCTGTTCCGCTGCTTAGACACATCAAAGTTCTCTTCAGTTGCTGAGGCGAAATCATGTTCTTCTGCTCAAGTATTGTAATAACTATTCCCTCGGGTAAGTTGGAGTTGTTGTTTCGTCGAAATTCCAGAAGGAGTCTGGGACTGGACATAGGACGGAGCTCCGAACTAGTATAAAAACCTTTGGTGTCTTTTTACTTTATTTCTTTTATATTATTTATTATCGTATGCACTTCCGCACTAATACATTTCTGTATTACTCAATCCATAGCTCACTTTCAATATCACCTTAAACCAAGTCAATTTCAAGTAAATTTAAAAGATGAATAAAACAATTCAATTTCAATAGGTTCAATTCGTATTCAATTTCAAGTTTTTAGCTTCAGTTTACAATATTAAATAATTCCCTTTAACTTTTAAATTTCAAAGTTCAAATTCAATGGAAATCAAATTATAAAACAACATTTATATTTCCTTTAAAACATTATTTCAAATTTTGAAATTTAAAACTAATTTTATTTACCAACCGACGTCCGTATATAATTTTCTATCCTATGGTCGAGTGATACTTATATTTTAATTTTAATATTTCAGGAATGGATATATATCATTTCAATCCAAATCAGGGATCATAGGTACTATTTACGATCTCAACATATGTTCTTGATTCATTTTAAATGATTAATCCCCAGTTATTTGATGCATGTAACATCTAGGTTAAATGGTCGGGATTGATTAACACAAACAATAGTCATGCATAAATAAGATGAATAACATGGTGAATCGCACAACTAAATGTCGATATGTCAAACATATCAATTTAAGGCATCCATCAAAAATCAATTCATCCAAATAGTTCGACATGATATCAATTTACTAGTTATCAGGTGTCGGGTTTAACTAGCAACTAAATTTCAATTTAAACCTAACCAAAAAAATTAAATTAGTAGTTAAATTAAATTATTTATCAATGAAAATCAACATAAATAAGCGTTTATAACTACCAAACAACAACCAATACAATCATATTATAACATGATTTTAATCTAACTAATAATCAAATATTTTAGTTAAGCGTTAGTGGATTTAATCACTCACCTTTGGTTTTGAACCCGTTGGAAATTGAGATAAAGACCCAAAATTTAACGGTTTCAAAATTCATCCAAACCAGCTCCATGTCATCTAGAATTTCGATATCATCCCAATGAAACAAACGGCGCGCGAATCTGAATCCGTTTGAGAAAGTTATTCACGTTTAAACATTGGAATTTAAAATTAAAACAAAAAAGTATACTAAACTCCTCACCCAATCATATACAGTCATGTTACCTCATCTTCTTCCCGTTTAATCTACAGGAAATGAACCCGAACTTCCCGTTCATCTCCGTGCCCCAGGATCGCCACTGGACCGCACCAAATCACCATGCTAGGTGTGCCTCCCTCCGGCATTCCTCCTAGCACCAACGCCAAAGCCTCCAACGCCACATACACCAAAATCAGATCGAAAATCTGAACCCATCAAAGCCCGAAACATGAGCACGATGTGCCACTACCACGACTCTGATTGTTTTCATCACCATTGGATGCGAAGAGGTCGAGGAGCACTCTGATTCTCTAGTTGGAAAATTTCGCTATGGATGTATTGATCGTGTGAGATTGAAGGGAGAACGTGGGAAGATAATGACCATTGGAAATGTTTACAGGAGGCGGCCATGAAAATTAGGGTTTAGAGAATATTTTAATAATAAGTTGTCTTGATTTTCGTGTATTAAAGCCAAAATGAGCCAGAGTACAAATCAGGCATGCCGACAAGTGAATCGTATGTTAAAAGGCCTTATGTGTGTAATGGGACTAGTGTCAAGGTCCAATTTCATCGTCTACATAGTCAATTTTTAAAAATCAATGTATATTCATTTAATCAAATTTGTTAAATCAATTTCTACTCTTTCTAGCTGCCCGATCAAACAACAAATATGGTTGCTATGAAATTTGAAATCTTATAATAATTTAATATTCCAAACCCGATAAAACTGGTTTCATCAAATTCGAGATCGTCTGCAAAATGGCTATTTTAACAGTTTAATTAATATATAATATTTTCAAATTTTCATTTATTCGCTTTCAAGATCAATTTCAAAGGTCATTAACTTCATTCAAGTACAAATAGAGTTTAAAACAACTTTAGAAATCAATTTCACTTATTTTAACTTCCAATTTTTATTATTTACCAAAATTCATCTTGAATTTCAATTATAAATTAATTGAATCAAGTTCATTCAAATAATTCAATATTTAATTCTAATTTTAGTATTTATCATAGAAAACCAAATCATAGTTTCAATGATAATCAATACAAGTTATTATTATAATAATAGGTTGAAATTCATTACTTAATAAATTTAATTAACTTCACAACATAAAAGTTATATATATAATTAATCATTAGATGTTGACAGGCAAAATTGTCGCACGTCGACACCCAATGTGTATGTGTGAACAATTATCCAAATAAGCAGTAAATAATGTAAATGCGGGGAGACACAACTTTTATAGTGGTTTGGCACTAACGCCTACATCCACTATATAATCATCATTCATCGTATCTTTTGTCGATTACAAAGTTGTACAAGTTTGGACAATAGCTAAGTACAAAGTGTTATAATAGAATAACAAAATATATGTTTTTTCTACACTTTGACCAAATTACCCTTCTTCTTCGTCGTTGAGAAGCATTGACTTAGTCAACAATATACAAGTTTAGTGTTCATGTCTATGAAGTTCAAAAGTAGCATGACACCCCTTGCTAATGCTCAAGTGTTGAGGGAAAACATGCATGTCATGTTTTAATTATCCTTCTTCCTCGAGATGAGTTGACTTGGTCAACTATGAGCAAAATAAGCTTTAATGTCCAAGAGGTCTAGATACAGTGTAAATATGCTTTCTAGTGTCCAACAAGCTATGGAATATGTATGCACCTCCTTTCAACTATTCATGCTATGTCCAATGGCCATGGAGGAGGCGTTGGAAGCCATTAAAGAGTGTTTGGAGCTCTTAAGGTCCAAAAATTCCAAGGGAAAAGGTCCTTTTTGAAGGCTAATGCTTGGGGTATTTATAGGAGGAAGGTTAGGTGGGAGTAGGTGAGCAGCAAGACCCACGGAAGCCATTTTCA
Organism: Allium sativum; assembly: GCA_030737875.1. NCBI lineage: Eukaryota > Viridiplantae > Streptophyta > Magnoliopsida > Asparagales > Amaryllidaceae > Allium > Allium sativum. Next base: position 776,282,445 of record CM060918.1, on the reverse strand, counting down.
CACCCAGAACAAGGCCATATACAGAAAATTTGCACCACCTGGTACGGGGTTCGAAATTTCGCACCCCTTCAGGGGGGTCGAAATTTCGAACCCTCTGATGGGGTACGAAATTTCGACCCTCTCTAAGGGGTCGAAATTTCGAACCCACTGGTAGGGTTCGAAATTTCAACCCCACCGGGGGTACAAAATTTCGAACCCCCTGGTGGGGTACGAAATTTCGACCCTACCAGAGGGTACGAAATTTCGAACCCCCTTGAGGGGTGCAAAATTGATAGACGATAAGGTCAAAATCATACTGCCGAGGGAGTCGAAATTCCTGCAGGCGAAGTAAGGGAATCCACGGTTTTACTGGTTCGAAGTGAAGGAATCTGAGCTTCCAACGTGGAGAAAATCGGATGAATCGGGCGGTACCCACTGGTTCGACCTAACCGGCTAGGTCGATCGCCGCCAGGACCGTGGGGCCCCAGACCCCCACCGGTGTTGCGTCCGGACCCGCTTGACGGCTTGCCTTCGACTCGGATGACGGCTTGACCAAGAGTTCATTGGGCCCGACAGAGGCCACCTGGTACAAGTTTTGGGTCTCCTTGCGTTTGCGACGCGACTTCGACCCAACTGCTTTGTGCTTTTTTGACGCTTGAGCGCGTCGCTCACCAAATACTTGATGTGTGACAGCTTTGACAAAAAAGCGTGTCAACATTATATTTTTATTTCTAACCATAATAATAATCAAAATCATATTTAAATCAATAATTTAAGTAATAGAAAAATACAGGTTGTTACACTCTCACTCACTCAAAAAAAAATCGTCCTAAAAAAGTGCGTAGTCAAGAAGTTGTCAATTAATATATTCAACGGTATAATTTCCTACTCAACTTAGAAAACATTTAACTTACATAGGTAGTTTAATATAAGTTTGAAAACTCCAATTTTCCACAAAATTTCTAAGTCTTAGATTCACGATTTTTTTTAGCAGAGTCTCCTTTGTACGACTAGGGTCTGGAAAAATAAAATTGCATATATGATCACAAATATACATCTCATATCAATGATAAAGCATCCCAAGCCATGGGGAAACAAATATAATATTATAATACGATATGTAATCTGAAATACGTACCTTTCATTAACGTTATTATCAATTTAGCTTATTTTTAAGTAAGCAAAAGTAATATTACGAGAAAGCAGCTCAAGAAGTGAGCAAATGCCATCAGTGCCTACAAAAATACTCAACAACATAATGAGAACACACATGTTTATAAGAAATTAAAAAATATATATACACAATAATCATATACTAATAGAAATCGTAACAAAGACAGCACGCAACAATAATATTCATCTAAATTTCTAACAGTGATACAAATTCATTATTTTCACATATCACGTTTAGTTTATTACACTTCATTTCTTATCACTATTCCATTTATTTGCTTTTATTCGTTAACATTCGTTTTTATTAATAATTATATGGACTTATATTCAATTCATTTCAAATGTATTAACTTGTACACTTATTCACTCATAATGAATTCACATTTAATTAATATATATTATCAAAATCCAATTGACTTGTTTTCAATCATTATGGTTCACTATACTTGTTTTTACTTTATAATTTAAGTTCGTTTCCATCTTATATCTATTTATATTTCATTTTACTCATTTCATTAATTTAATTCACTTTATTAGCTTATTTCATTAACTCAATTTATTTACCTTACTTAGTTGAATTTAATTTCATAACAAAACTAAGTATATATTGTTTATTGTCATAACTTAATTTTTATCCATATTAATAAACCATCAATTTAATTTCACCCTTTGTTATTCATACTATACTTGTATATTATTTGGTTTCTTATTCTTATATCTTTTCAGCTTCTTAAATATTTGGTAAGTTATATCTATGCTATAGAAAGGAACTAAGTATTATATCAGTTCAATAGTTTCCAATTTGTTACAAATTCACTATTTTAGATTCCTAAGAGTTTCTACTTCAATTTATATTTATCTTAGATTCATTTTCTTATTTTCACAATTCAAAAGTTTCTAAAATCTCAAGTTTTAGTTCATTTCAATAACTTGAAAATCATTAATTATTCGATAACTTGAGAATTTCAGTTTCATTTCCAAATCAACATTTTAAATAATATATATTATACCTTTTATATCAAAGCATACTTTGAAATATTAAACTAAAATTCAGTTTTATCAAAACAAAGAATAAAAATTCTAAGTGGTAGTGGTCTCCCCCACTTAGGCGCTCGAAATAAACGTTGATGATAAGTGCACTCATCACTAAAGTCACTTCCTAGGGATAAGAGGGGAATATACACTTATTTTAAAGTCATTTGAAAATAATCTCTATTCAAAATAATTCAATATAATATTAATATTTTCCAAAACATTTGCAAATGACTCTTCAAAAGTGACCAAATTTAAATTCTCAAATCCTAATTTAAATTCATTTTTTGTTTAATAATATTTTTTATCATTCGTATTTACAAGGTTTCATTTTCTGATAGTCATTGAATAGTCAATAGTAAGAATTATTGACTAATCGAACAATAAACGATGATAATATAGTATTATCATTTCCTAACAACCAATACAATCAAAATTAATAATTTCCAAAATAGTTATTTATATAAAACTATAATTCAAAACAATATTGTATCGGTCTGTGATATTCGAGTGTTAAGGAATCCCTATTGATGTCTTGGTGTCCCAAGTACCGATCAAAATTCATAAATACTCAACATAACAAATTAACACAACACAAAACCATTTTTATATCAAAATTAAAAGTACACACTCTCTCATATATGCTCAAATTCATTCTAGGGTATTACTACCTTATCTCTAACGAGTAAACACCAAATAGAGCCAAGGTTATCGCTAAACGCAGGCTCTGATACCAGATGTAACGAACTGCAATTTTTGATCATTCAAGTCGACAATAATCCACACATGTTGACTCAAAAAAAAACCAAAATACAAATAGTTATTGATGGTAAATATAAGAAAAAGAAAGAAAGGAAAAAAACATCACAGAATCTCACAGCCGAAGGATAAAATACAATTCATAAATAATAATTCATGAAGCTGTTAAATCATATATTTGATTATACTTTACAACAATTATCAAAGTTATACATACCTAGACATAATACAACAATGTAACTGAACAAAAATGATCTAGTGAAAAAATATAATAGATAATCTACCAAAACTCTGTCTTCATTCTCCAATGTAATATGGTCTTCATTAACTGAAAAACTCAAGTTGTCCCACGCAAAAATGAAAAGACAAAAACACTCAGATTAGAAGTAAAATATTCTCATATAAGTCAAACCAAAATCATGCAATAACATGAGTGTAGTAGCGTCAAAGATGTCTATGGGATTTACCATTTCCTATCAGTGCATAATATGAGTGCGATAACTTAAGTGATGTTACGAGAATTTCATATCCTAAGGATCCGTTAAACTAGATACTATGTGATACAACACGCTATTACAATAGTGTCTATGGCAAATAGACTATTGAGAATTGCGTAAACAGGATTACATTTTTACCCTTGCGCCGTTTACAAATGTTGTAGTATATATAGTACTGCAAACCCATCGTAAACTGGAGGCATCGGGGAGCACTCCATAGGTACAGTGTCAAATCAAAATCATAGGGGCTCAATCAGAAAAATATGACAAGGCACAAAGGTTTTACCCAACTATAAGATTCTACTGGATTGCGGACCTAGATTGGTGGTAACGCATAGCTGTAACTACCACCAACCTCAGACAATACTCCCAAAATCAAAAGCATGCCCAATCAATCACCGATAAGAAATATGGTCTCGAAAAAGCATGTCCGCTAAGAGGAGCTAACTCAATTGGCCTGGTTATGGCTCCAGTTTTATTCATTTTAATTATGACCTGAAGGTCAAGGCTATCCATCATCATTCTCTTACTTCATTCCAGTAGCATGCGCCAAACCAACCTACTTCATTTTGGAATCATCCACCACGTACATAGTTGTTAAAGTGGTTCCCGGTATTGGCAGAAAGTATGACAATACCTAGCCCTAGTCTCTTTGACAACCAAACACTTACAATTTTCACATTGGTTAGATCTTTTACATTTCAAATGGTTCATACTTAATATTGAAATATTAGATTTTTCTCTAAAGTCATTTCATATCCAATATAGCTTCATATTTGAAATCTCTATTTTAAACCAAACTTAGAATCCTGGACACTCCAAGTTTAAACCAATTTGAATATTTAAAATAGTTGAATTTGTTTATATATATTAAAATAGTTTAGATATATTTGTATAGTTTGAAAAATAAATACCTAGTACATTAAAAAGTTACATGTATAAATAGTTGGATTTTAAATAAGATTTATGAGATTTAGTCAAATATATATAGTTAAAAATCAAAGTGGTTTATAAAATAAATAGTTGATTGTCAAAGTAGTTTACTAAAATAGCTAATATATAGGTAAAAAATAAAATAGTTTATAAAGTAAAATAGTTATTTAATAAAATAGTTTATATACTGGTTTAAAATACTATGGTTTGACTTCGAATTGTTTCTTCTAAATTTTAAATAAACGTGAAGTTGTATTCGAATTCCAAATCAATTCGACTCAATTTCAATATTTCAATTTGAATCACCTTCCATTTCAAATTCAGTTCAATTTAAACATTTCGATTCAAATATTTAAAGTTTCTAATTAGAATTACCATTTTAGGGTTATTTCAATTTATAAGAATCTCAAGTTCACAATTCAAATATCATTTAAACCAAGTATTTCAAGTTAATTTTAAAAATGGGTAAAATAATTTAATTTCATAAGGTTTAATTCATATTTAATTTCAAGTTTTTAGCTACAGTTTACAACATCAAATAATTTCCTTTAACTTTTAAATTTCAAAATTCAAAGTTCAAATCTAAAGGAAAACAATTTATAAAACATCATTTATATCACCTTTAAAACAATATCTCAAATTTCAAATTTCAAAACAAATTTTATTTATCAACTGATGTCCATATATAATTTTCTATCCTATGACCAAGTGATACTTAAAATTAATTTTAGTACTTCAGGGATGAATATATATCATTTCAATCCAATCAAGGGCTATAGGAATTTATAATTTCAACCTATGTATTTAATTCATTTTTAATGATTAATTCCGGTTTATTTGATGGTTATAACATCTAGGGTAAATGGTTGGTATTAATCAACACAAACAAACAGTCATGCATAAATAAGATGAACAAAAGGGTGAATCACACAATTAAATGTCGATATATCAAACATATCAATCTAAGGCATCCATCAAAATCAATTCATCTAAATAGTTCAATATCACATCAATCTAGTCATCAGGTGTCGGGTTTAACTAGCAACTAAATTTCAGTTTTTACCCAAATTAAAATTTTAAATTAGTAGTTAAATTAAATTATACTATCGAGGCAAATCAACATTAAATATGCATTTTTAACTATCCAACTGCAACGAATACAATCATATCACAACATGATTTTAATCTAACTAATAATCCAATATTTTAGTTAAGCGTTAGTAGGTTTAATCACTCACCTTTGGTTTTTAACCCGTTAGAAGTTGAAATAAAGAAAAAAATATTAACAGCCTCGGAATTCGTCTAAACTAGCTCCGCATCATTCAAAATTTTGATATGGTCCCAGCGAAAAATACCGCACACGAATCTGAGTCCGTATGAGAAAGTCGTTCATGTTTAAATATTGAAATTTTATATTAAAACAAAAAATAAACAAAAATCATCACCCAATCATATACAACCACGTCACTTCACCTTCTTCCCGTTCAACCTGCAGGAAACAAACCCGAATTTCCCGTTCATTCCCACTCCCCTGAATCATCACCGGACCACCTAAATCACTATGCTAGGTGCGCATCCCTCCGGCCATCCTCCTGGCACCAACACCGAAGGCTACAACGCTATATATGCCAAGATCAGATCGAAAATCTGAACCCATCACAGCTCGAAACATGAGCACAATGCTCCATCACCACAGCTCTGATTGCAATCATGACCGTTGGATGCAAAGAGGTCGAGGAGCTCTCTGATTCTCTAGTTGGAAGTTTTTGCTATCGATGTATGGATCGTGAGAGATTGAATGGAGAATACGAGGAAATAACAACCATCGATTTTTTTTTAGGAGGCGGCCACGAAAACTAGGGCTTCCAGAATTTTTTAACAATAAATTGTCTCGACTTTTGTGCATTAAAGCCAAAACGAGCCTGAGTCCAAATCAGGCCTGCCGACAGATGATTGCTACATTAAAAGGCCTTTTGAACGCAATGGGACTGATGTCAACGTCCAATTTCATTGTCTACACCGTTAGTTTCAAAAATTAATGTATATATATATATTTAATTAAATTTCTTAAACAATTTCTACGCGTTTCAAGCTCGCACGATCAAATGACAAATCTTATTGCTACAAAATTTGAAATTTTACAGTAATTTAATATTTCAGACCCGATGAAACTTGTTTCATCATATTCCGAGATCGTTTGCAAAATGGTTATTTTAACAACTTAATTAATAGACAATATTTTCAAATTTTCATTTATTCGCTTTCAAGTTCAATTTTAAAGTTCAACAACTTCATTCAAGTCCAGATAGAGTTTAAAACAACTTAGAATTCAATTTCACTTATTTTAACTTTCAATTTTTAGTACTTATCAAATTCATTTTGAATTTCAATTATAAATTAATTAAATCAGTTTCATTCGAATATTTCAATATTTATCACAACAAACCAAATCATAGCTTCATTGATAATCAATATAAGTTATTATTATCATAATCGGTTGAAATTCATTACTAAATAAATTTAATTAACTTCACACCATAAAACTTAAATAATTAATCGTTAGATTTTATTTCTAGCTATAATAATAATAAGAAAAATTATATTAAATTTTATAATTTAAGTAATAGAAAAATACGGGTTGTTACAAAGCAATTCCTTGATCTTTAAACTACGTTAGGCTTGATCCCACTTGGATACAATGGCAATCACTCAAGTGATACAACTATTCTGTTACACTACAACAAAATTGCCCTTTAACTACGCAAGTATTTGCGCATAATACATTTAAAACAGGGTTCGTTCTTTTCTGATGTCGTCCATGGCGACCGAGCTTTTCTCCCGTTTCTTCCTTTCTACTAATTCTTCCTTCCATTCTCCTCCTCTTTCAACCAAATTGCTTCACCATTCCTAAATATCTTTCTACTCCTCTCTGCTTTCGTTACGTACAACTTCAGATTTGAACCCAATTTGTCTTTCAGATCTAACCCTTTTAAGATCTTACCTCTGTAACCCTCTTCAATCCTCACCTTCGCTGAATCGGCACTTCCTCACCTCTGACTCTCTTTTGTCTCCATGACATGGTGGCTCTTCTCGTCCTCTTACTCTTTCTGTCGTCTCCTACTTACGCTGACACGTGTTCACCCAATGTACAATTTCAGTAATGTTCTTTGCTAGTGTAACGACCCAGAAAATCTGAACCAATTTAAAAATTTTTAATTGGCTAAAATAATGGATTTTAAATATTTAAAATAAATATTTTAAGTAATGGCGATGAAAACTGAGTTGAATCGACATTTGAAAACCAATATAATTAAATATAATTATATATAGAATTGAAAATGGCGCGGTAGTTCGATAATTCGATTTCAAACTTCAATTGAATATACCGGATGCAAAACAATCCGGATGTTAGTGAAACCAAAAACATTAGTATCTAATTGATGATATCTTTCTAACGAATCTGACCAATCGAAATTTGATAGAAGGAATCAAAAGATATGTCCAGTTGGAAATTCTGAATAGTCGCTATGGAATTCAGGCCCTTAAAAATGGATATTTTGCAGATGACCTCGGATTTCGACGAAACCACTTTTGTTGGGTCCGCGGTGTCAAGTGATTGCTAGGTTTCAAATTTCATAAATTTTCGAATCAATATGTGAGCGTGGCAAAGGAAAACGCGTTTGACCAGTTTTCGTTGATTTTAATCAACTGGAAATTGGCCATTTTTCAAACGGTCTCAGAATTCGACGAAACTAGTTTTGTTAGGACCGTATCGTCAATACGAAGCTAGAAAATATTTTTCTGGAATTTTTCTAGTTAGTATGTGGCCCCAGTAATTTGAAATGTGCGTTTAAAATTCAATATAGTGATTTAAATGAAAATTCAAAAGGAAACTGATTGTAACGATCAAATCAGCTTGCGATACATATCCCATTGTGTTCGGAATGGGGGTTAAACGCTATGGACGACAGGCGGTGGGCCTCGTTTAGGGGTCGTACGTAAAAGGTCAACTCTTTGCTAAATATAATAATTAAATAATAAATAAATAAATAAATAAAAAGGTACTCTTCCCTCCCTCCCTTTATTCTTCCTCCTGCCCCCCCCCCCCCCCGTTCATTATAATTTCAAATCAGAAAGAAAAAAAAAAGAAACCCTAGCGATAAATTGCGCCGCCGCCCCCCTCAAGACCTGACGCCGACGAGCCCACCATCGCCGCCGTACCTCGAAGCCCCCCCTCGAGACATCACCGACGAAGCAGTCGCCCCACCCCCCGTCGAATCCAGTCGCGACGCCACCCTCGAGAAACCCAAACAGCCGACTCCTCCTCCTCCCCTTCGACACCTCGGTGAGCCATTTTACTTTTTTTATTTATTTTATTTTTAGTTTTAATTTAGTTTTGTTAAAACTAAATACTGTCTTTTTATTTTAAGTTATAAAACTGTTTTTTATTTTATTTTATTTTAAGTTATAAAAACTGCATTTTTAAGAAGAAAAAAAAACTGCATTTTTATAAAATATAAAAACTGTTTTGAAGAGTAAATTAAAAACTGAATAAATTAAATAAAGTTTAAAAACTGAAACTGTTTTAAAATATAAAGAAATAAAACTGATTTTTTTTTTTTTAAAGAAATAAAACTGTTTTCTAAATAAAGATAAAAACTGATTTAGGTTTTAAAAATTTAAAACTGATTTTTATTTTAGAAAGTTAAAAACTGTTTTATGTTTAAAATAAAAACTGTTTTATGTTTTTAAAGTTAAAAACTGTTTTATGTTTTTAAAGTTAAAAACTGATTTGTTTAAAATTTAAAAACCGATTTTGTTAAAGTTAAAACAGAAATTTTTATAAAGTTTAAAACTGAATTTTTAAAAAGGAAATAAAACTGTTTTTGAAGCAAAAGTAAAAAAACATATTTTTATGTATTGAAAGCAAAAGTAAAAATCATATTTTTATATATCGAAAGTCGAAGTAGTAATCAGATTTTTATATATTGAATAGCGTAGTAAAAATTCTATTTTTACATATGCAGAGAATACGGGTGAAAGCGACAAATAGGCGAAGATTTCTATTAAGAAGAGTCTTGAAGTTGGATAGCTATTGGTGAGATTTCTGATTTAAAAATAATTATATATGTGTTGAAAATGAAAGTGAATAGCTATATATAAATATCTATATATCTATATATATATATATACGCCCCCTCGTCCACAAACCATGGACGATATTTATTGGTTGAAATTGTGGTGAAAATTGAATGATTGTTTGGGATTGTTTGTGATTGATATTGGATTGATTGTGGTTGAAAAATACCCATTTGTGGTTGAGAAATATTTGGTTGAAACCACATAGGATTAGTTTGTGGAAATGAAAAAAATATATACATGCCGCCTGCGTGCGAACTAGATGCATGATTCCCATTGTCAAAAACCGCGAGGTTTTAAGGTAGAGCGAGGAGCCGTACTAGGGACGGTGCCGGTGTAACTACCCTGCCGTTATGCTGCCGAAATTTTGAATAATATTTGTGTGTTTGAATTATTTTCATATGCTTAAACTATATTTATTCATTGTATAGAAAACATTCATGTGTTGAATTGATATTCATTCGTTGTTTAGAAATTCATGTGTTGAATGGTATTCATATTTTGAAATAAATTGTTCGATAATAAAAATCACATTTTTATCTATATATAGAAACTATTGAAAACATTCATGTGTTGAATTGATATTCATTCGTTGTTTAGAAATTCATGTGTTGAATGGTATTCATATTTTGAAATAAATTGTTCGATAATAAAAATCACATTTTTATCTATATATAAAAACTATTGAAAACATTCATGTGTTGAATTGATATTCATTCGTTGTTTAGAAATTCATGTGTTGAATGGTATTCATATTTTGAAATAAATTGTTCGATAATAAAAATCACATTTTTATCTATATATAAAAACTATTGAAAACATTCATGTGTTGAATTGATATTCATTCGTTGTTTAGAAATTCATGTGTTGAATGGTATTCATATTTTGAAATAAATTGTTCGATAACAAAAATCATATTTTTATCTATATATAGAAACCATAGAAAACATTCATGTGTTGAATTGATATTCATTCGTTGTTTAGAAATTCATGTGTTGAATGGTATTCATATTTTGAAATAAATTGTTTGATAATAAAAATCACCTTTTATCGACTATATGAACTATATATAAAATAGTGTTATGAAATGAATTGTTTTACAATAAAAATCACATTTTTATTGTATGCATAAATCGTTGAAATGTGAAGTGTTAAAAATAGCCACTTGTTCAAAATAAACATATATGAGTTGAAATATTCATTAATTAGCTAATGAAATGATTTGCACCTATTTATGTAACGTTAGAATGAATGGTGTTTTTAAACCAAATAGAAATCAAATATGAAGTCGAATAGAAATTGAAAAATGATATGAACTGTATATATATGTACATGCAATATTCATTGAACAGGTTATAGCAAAGGGGCTAGAGAAGAGGAATAAAATTTGTGCCCGACAAATAGGTACACATTTACTGATTTGTTTGGGTGATGATTTTGAGCCTGTTGGCTAGCCGCTTGGCTTTTTCTTTTTCTTTTTGAGATTAGAAGGACCGGGACGCTATTTGCGATTTCCCGACGCTCCCGGTGCAGGGGAGGTTATGGCGAAATTTTTCCAAAATTTAAGGAGTTAGAAAAATATTTGAAGTGAAAACGATATAGAAATCGTTGAATGAACTATATTTATATAACTATATAAATAAAAATAAAATTAAATCGAAACGAAGCCGTGCAGTTCGTATTTCGAAACCGTGATTTCAAACGACTAGTACGGGAAATCCGACCATTGGATTTTCCCGAAACCTCAACCGTCGGGTTCGCCTTGGAATAATCTTTCCAACGGCACCAACCTTGTAAAAATCCAACGGTTGGATTGTCTGGAATGTTTAATTCAAATCTGAAGAAAAACAGCGCCAGAAACGATTATATTTATTTATATATATAAATATAATTATATTTAATCGAATAACGACGCTGCAGTTCGTATTTTGAAATCGAAATTTCAAACGATTGTACCGGGAGATCCGACCGTCGGATTTTCCCGAAACAGGAACCGTTGGATTCGTTTTGAAAAGACCTTTCTAATGATGAAAATTTTGTGAAGATCCAACGGTTAGATTTTCAGATATGTGTAAATCAAATCTGAAGAAAAACAGCGCCACGGCCGCCTTATGGCCCGAAGCGTCGTTTTGAATAAAATGGCTATTTTAAAATAAATAAAAATAGCGATAAATAGTTATAAAATATCGTAAGCGATATGGAATGGAAATAAACTGAATTTGCTTGATTTATGTGATGTTTGATGGTTGAATGTGTTTGGTGTGAAAACTATATAAAGAACACAATTGGTGTTGTCGAATAATTTAACCATTGAAATAAATCGATTTGAAATTCTAAATATACGTGAATTATTTGAAAAGGCCGACTTAATTCTCATTTCGAATAATCGACCGACGATTGAAATTCGAAGATGAAGACGATGGTCGAAGACCGGAGATCTTCACCTCGTTTGGATGGTAACCGAGGTCCTGATTGGGAGGCATCCCGAAATATGGATAATGAGTGGTGATCGTTCAGACGTACGTGTTGATCGAAGGGTTTGCGAGGTATTTAGTGCCTCCGGTTTCGTTCAGACCCAGAACGGACTTGTAAATGGACTGTGTGTCGGACATAGGATTTATTCTGTGTGGCATGCTAAGATGCAGTGATCAGGGCTTCTGTTGAAAAGCAAAGTCTTGTGGTGATGATCAAAGCATCGCCTGTGTGGCGTAGCTTTGTGTATAACGTGAATTCGCGAGCCTCACACCCCGGTATGAACCTAAAACGGGAGAACGGACCTCAGGGAGGGCCTACGTTTCCTCCTAGCTAAAAGTGGCGTCAGTGGTTTTACACGCCCTGACGAGTTTGACTTATGTGGTTGTTGCTGTTGCGAGGCGCCTCGGTTAGATCTGACGATCCGGGTCCGATGGAGTCACTTGTTGGCTCGCTTACGCCCCAAAGGGCGGCGAAACGTAGTGCTCAGGCATTTTTAATCCACTCCGTGTGGACCGGCCCTGACGATCCAAGGATCGATGCGTTCTGATCCTGAGACTCGGGCTAGGCAGTCTCGAATTCGGTAAGGACTATCTTTTGCCTTGGTTCATGACGGAAATCCAATTTCCAAATACGTGATCGTGCGGTTTTGATTGTATACCTATATATGGCGACATAGTGGTATGGGGCATTAATGCCGTCTATGATTGATAGTTATGATTTGAAATTGATTTCAAAACATATAAACACTAGCAATAATATTAAATGCCTTTGTTTTATTCGTATCAAGCATATCTTGGCCGTTATAAGGTAAAAACTCTATCCTCCGGTTTGCGTTGCATTGTGTGATGGGAACTGAGTCTTATAACGGCTTCATTTTTATAAAAAGCATAGCGATGTTTAAAAGAAAGATTTGTTTTAAAGCACTGGCAATCCAATGGAGTAAACCCGTTCCACGAAAGTGGCGTGGTCCTGTGATTAGCCAATTATATATGTGTTGAGTGGATTTCTCATACCAGTCCCATGACTGACTCGTAGTTTGTTTCACTTTCAAACTCGGGTGCCCCTTTTTCTACACGGGCAGCCTTGTATTCAGGTTTAGCTGATTCTTTTCTGGATAGCTGGAGCTGAAGATGGATTCTATCATTTATTTCTTTTTATGCTGTTCAGCTCCTATTGTACATATTTTGTTTATTTCCGCTGTAGACATTTATGTATAGCTGAACTGTATTTGTACTAAGTAAGATCCTGTATACTGTGTAACTCTGATGATTACTTTTATCCAGTATATTTTGTTGTTCATTCTGGTGTATTTATTTAATTCTGTTCTGCTATTATATGTTTCTGTGTTATATTCCAAAAGATAACCTTGTTTCCGTGAGAACGGGAAATCGGGTCGTCTCAACGTGGTATCAGAGCTTTGGTTAAGCTTAGTTCTGGAATATAACATTTGAACGAACTCGTCAGAAATAGAACCAGTAGTCTTCTAGGACGGGCAACTCTATACAGATAGGATCAGTAATATCCTAGTATGAGTAAAGCAGAATGAATACACCTCAATAGACACATTTACATTTGAAGTATATGTTTCTATGTTTTAAAATACCTTTTCTGTGACCTGACACTTGGTCTGCAATTTGCAGAAGTTCTAGAAAATGAGTGTCAGAAACAGAAGGAATGCAGAGCCGGATATTGAGGCCCTATTAATCAAATATCGAAATATGGGTGGAATACCGTTCTCTGGTGAAGAATCTATTATGAAGACACAAGCTTGGATTCGTTCGGCTGAGAAAATCTTCGAAGCATTGAAGCTTAGAGATGACCAGAAAAGATTACTGGCCTCCTGGGCTCTCAAAGATGAAGCTTTGTTCTGGTGGGATTCGATTATAGAGGATAATCCAGAAGGTGATATCACCTGGGACAGATTCAAAGTGATTTTCTTAGAAAGATTTACTCCTCCCGAAGCGACCGAGAGATTATGTGACGAATTTTCTTATCTAATACAAGGTGATATGACCATCCCAGAATATCATAAGAAATTCAACGAACTTGCTCACTTTGCTCCTCATCTAATTCAAAACCCAAAGAGGAAAAATCTGAGATTTATTCATGGCCTTCAAAGGAAATACCAGAATAAAGTATTGGGGCATGTGAAGCTTCCTTTTTCTGAAATGATTTACATGGCTTATCAGTATGAAGATCTTCATAAGAAAGGAATGTTATGCGACGAAGAGGAAGTCAGCTCTAGTAATAAAATTGAGTCTAAAACTGATCGTCCTGAGGCCAGTACAATATCTGAAGTTGGTAAGGAGCCCGAAGTAAATCGAAAAAGGGCAAGATCTGAAAAAGAACCTGCCACGACTGCCACATGCTCTAACTGCAATAAACAAGGGCATCTGACCAGGAAGTGTAAAACCTCGAAGAAACGAAAGAGGGGGTCTAAAACCGATAACCAGTTTCGAGAAAATAGAAAGTGCGTTCAATGTCGACGGACAGGCCATCTTGAAAAGGATTGCAGGCAATTTAAGAAGTCCAAAACAGTAAATATAAATGAAGTAGCAGAAGCGTCTGGGCCCTCAGCTGGCCAAGAAAGACCAGATGTTTTAGAAGGCACGCTCATTGTCATAAACATTCCAGTTAAAGTACTGTTTGACACAGGCGCGTCAAGAAGCTTTATTGCAAAGGGTGCAGTCAAGAAGTTGGATTTGAATTTGAAGAAGCTCAAAGAGCCAATGACTGTCCGAAATCCAGTTGGAGGTTCCATCAATCTCAGTTGGGTTTGTGCAGTACCCGTCTCTTTTTCTTGCTATAAATTCCCCATTATCTCTGTCGTCATGAATTTTGATGAATTCGATCTTATTCTGGGATTGGATTGGTTAACCAAATATGAAGCAGAGGTTAGATGCGCCGAGAGAGTTATTAGGGCTAAGATTAAATCAGGGGGTTATATAACCATTCCGTGTGAAGGCCCAACATCAAATAGAAAAGATTTCTGGGCGGCTCTAAATGTTTCTCCAGCCCAAATAGAAAATATCCCTGAAATCACAGAGAATATTCCTGACCTCATCAAAGACATTCCTGTCGTCAAGAATTATGCGGATGTGTTCGAGGAAGTTGTTCGCTTACCTCCGTAGAGAGAAATAGATTTCAAGATTGCTTTAGTTCCCAATGCAAGACCGGTAGTTCACGCTATTCGAAGAATGTCCTTGAAAGAGAAGGAAGAATTAGACAATCGAACACGACAGCTAGTATGGAAAGGTCTGATCAGGCCTAGTTTCTCTGATTGGGGTGCAGCAGTGGTATTTGTCCCAAAATCTGACGGTACTCTACGTCTATGTGTGGATTATCGTGATTTAAACAAGCAGACTATAAAGAACAAATATCCATTGCCGCGGATTGATGATTTGTTGGATCGATTAAATGGAGCACAAGTATTCTCACGAATGGACCTAGCTACAGGATTCCATCAACTTCGAATTGCCGAAGAGTGTGTTCCAATGACAGCGTTCAGAGGCCCCGACTTATTCTACGAGTGGTTAGTAATGCCGTTCGGCTTATGTAACGCTCCAGCTTACTTCGTCGATCTGATGAACAGAGTATTCAGAGGAGTATTGAATAAATTTGTTCAGGTTTTTATTGATGATATTCTAATCTTCTCTAAATCAAGGGCCGAACATGAAAAGCATCTGGAACAGGTTCTAGAAATCCTCAGGAGAAATGTATTGAAAGCAAAGTTTTCCAAATGTATCTTTTGGCAAGATGAAGTGAAATTTCTGGGCCATGTTGTATCGAAAGAAGGAATTGCTGTGGATCCAAGTAAAATCACTGCTATTCAAAATTGGAAACAGCCCAGTACTCCCACTGAAGTCCGCAGCTTTCTCGGATTGGCTAGCTATTACCGGAAGTTTGTTAAAGACTTTTCTAAGATATCTGGCCACTTAACAAAGCTTACAAAGAAGCATTCTAAGTTTAAATGGACTCAAGAGAGTGAGGAGGCTTTTGAAGAGCTAAAGTTAAGATTAACAACTGCTCCAGTGTTAACCATCATCGATGGCAACCAAGATCTAAAAGTCTGGACTGATGCTTCTAGAGAAGGCCTTGGTGCAGTGTTGATGCAAAGGGGCCAAGTGATTGCTTATGCTAGCCGTCAACTGAAACCGCACGAGAAAAACTATGTAACTCATGATCTTGAGTTATTGGCTATCATATTCTCTTTGAAGATCTGGAGACACTATCTTCTGGGCGAGAGGTTTGAACTGTTTACAGATCACCAGTCGTTAAAGTATCTGTTCACTCAGAAGGACTTAAATTTGAGGCAGCAGCGTTGGCTGGAGTTTCTTGCAGCATATGACTTCGAAATTATATATACTCCAGGGAAAGCCAATGTCGTGGCCGATGCGCTGAGTCGAAAGAATGTAATGATCGCCAGCTTTATTATCACGTCTTCCTTGATTGACAAAATATCTATTCTTCAGAAGGAGGATAACTTTATTAAAGATATGATCAAAAGGATTCAGAAAGGCGAACCCTCGTGTTTTCAAATAGATAACGACGAGACCTTGAGATTAAAAGGAAGGATTTGTGTTCCTGACATCCCCGAACTCAAAAGGGAAGTGCTTGATGAATGTCACAAATCTAAGCTCAGTATCCATCCAGGTGTGAATAAAATGTATAACGATATCAAACGCACATTCTGGTGGAAGTCGCTAAAAAGAGACATCTCAATATATGTTAGCCGATGCCCTACTTGCCAGCTAGTCAAAAGCGACCAACAGAAATTGGCTGGATTATTACAACCACTAGAAGTTCCTGGCTGGAAGTGGGAACATATTTCTATGGATTTTATTGATGGTCTGCCCAGGACCAGAAAGGGAAATGACAGTATTTGGGTGATCGTAGATCGCTTCACGAAGACCGCCCATTTCATACCTGTCAGATCAAATAGAACCGCTCAGAGTCTGGCGCAGATATACTTCAGGGAAATAGTTAGACTACATGGAGTGCCGCTCAGTATAGTAAGTGATAGAGATACAATATTCACTAGTAAATTCTGGGAAGCATTTCAAGTCGAGCTAGGGACAAAGTTAAACATGAGCACCGCTTATCATCCTCAGACAGACGGTCAGACTGAGAGGGTGAATCGCATTTTAGAAGATCTATTGCGGGCTTGTATTATAGATTTCGGTGGATCATGGGAAGACCATCTACATTTGGCTGAATTCTCTTATAACAACAGCTATCAGGCAAGTCTGACAATGTCGCCATTCGAAGCATTGTATGGTAGACCGTGCCGATCTCCTGCTTGTTGGGTCGAGCCTGGAAATAGACTTGTGTTGGGTCCCGATATGATTCGAGAAGCTGCCGACAAAGTTGATTTTATCAAGAAGCGATTACTCGCCGCTCAAAGCCGACAAAAGAGCTATGCCGATAAAAGAAGAAGAGATATATCCTTTGAGGTTGGCGACTATGTATATTTGAAAGTATCGCCGATGAGAGGAGTTATCAGGTTCGGTAAAACTGGAAAGTTAGCGCCTAAATTTATTGGTCCGTTTCCTATTCTGGAACGGATTGGAACTCTCGCTTATAGGGTCAAACTGCCTGACTGGTTGCCTGGAGTGCATGATGTATTTCATATATCTCAACTTCGAAAGCACGTTCATGATCCAGACTTGATCGTGGAAGAAGCAGCTCAGCAGGACATTGAAATTACTCCAGAATTAGCTGTGAGGCGAGAGCCGCTAAAGATTATCGGCAAAGAAACCAAAGAGCTGAGAAACAAGAAGGTTCACTTAGTCAAGGTGCAATGGAGTGGAGATCCGCGAGATTGTACTTGGGAAACAGAGGAGAGCATTCAGAAAGCTTATCCTAGATGCCGAGTAGATATCTCTGATTGACTCTGGTGCAAGGTACATTTAACCTACTTTGCATTACCTTTTAGTTCTCTATTCTGTTGCTATTTTCTTCCCATGGATGTGCATTGTTTATTCTATACTCTGAATATTAGAAACAAATTGGTTGTTGTACTGTGGGATTGTAGATTTATCAAACCACTTTCGACTTTATTCCTTTTCGGGGACGAAAAGTTTTAAGTGGGGGAGATTGTAACGACCCAGAAAATCTGAACCAATTTAAAAATTTTAAATTGGCTAAAATAATGGATTTTAAATATTTAAAATAAATATTTTAAGTAATGGCGATGAAAACTGAGTTGAATCGACATTTGAAAACCAATATAATTAAATATAATTATATATAGAATTGAAAATGGCGCGGTAGTTCGATAATTCGATTTCAAACTTCAATTGAATATACCGGATGCAAAACAATCCGGATGTTAGTGAAACCAAAAACATTAGTATCTAATTGATGATATCTTTCTAACGAATTTGACCAATCGAAATTTGATAGAAGGAATCAAAAGATATGTCCAGTTGGAAATTCTGAATAGTCGCTATGGAATTCAGGCCCTTAAAAATGGATATTTTGCAGATGACCTCGGATTTCGACGAAACCACTTTTGTTGGGTCCGCGGTGTCAAGTGATTGCTAGGTTTCAAATTTCATAAATTTTCGAATCAATATGTGAGCGTGGCAAAGGAAAACGCGTTTGACCAGTTTTCGTTGATTTTAATCAACTGGAAATTGGCCATTTTTCAAACGGTCTCAGAATTCGACGAAACTAGTTTTGTTAGGACCGTATCGTCAATACGAAGCTAGAAAATATTTTTCTGGAATTTTTCTAGTTAGTATGTGGCCCCAGTAATTTGAAATGTGCGTTTAAAATTCAATATAGTGATTTAAATGAAAATTCAAAAGGAAACTGATTGTAACGATCAAATCAGCTTGCGATACATATCCCATTGTGTTCGGAATGGGGGTTAAACGCTATGGACGACAGGCGGTGGGCCTCGTTTAGGGGTCGTACGTAAAAGGTCAACTCTTTGCTAAATATAATAATTAAATAATAAATAAATAAATAAATAAAAAGGTACTCTTCCCTCCCTCCCTTTATTCTTCCTCCTGCCCCCCCCCCCCCCCCCCCCGTTCATTATAATTTCAAATCAGAAAGAAAAAAAAAAGAAACCCTAGCGATAAATCGCGCCGCCGCCCCCCTCAAGACCTGACGCCGACGAGCCCACCATCGCCGTCGTACCTCGAAGCCCCCCCCTCGAGACATCACCGACGAAGCAGTCGCCCCACCCCCCGTCGAATCCAGTCGCGACGCCACCCTCGAGAAACCCAAACAGCCGACTCCTCCTCCTCCCCTTCGACACCTCGGTGAGCCATTTTACTTTTTTTATTTATTTTATTTTTAGTTTTAATTTAGTTTTGTTAAAACTAAATACTGTCTTTTTATTTTAAGTTATAAAACTGTTTTTATTTTATTTTATTTTAAGTTATAAAAACTGCATTTTTAAGAAGAAAAAAAAACTGCATTTTTATAAAATATAAAAACTGTTTTGAAGAGTAAATTAAAAACTGAATAAATTAAATAAAGTTTAAAAACTGAAACTGTTTTAAAATATAAAGAAATAAAACTGATTTTTTTTTTTTAAAGAAATAAAACTGTTTTCTAAATAAAGATAAAAACTGATTTAGGTTTTAAAAATTTAAAACTGATTTTTATTTTAGAAAGTTAAAAACTGTTTTATGTTTAAAATAAAAACTGTTTTATGTTTTTAAAGTTAAAAACTGTTTTATGTTTTTAAAGTTAAAAACTGATTTGTTTAAAATTTAAAAACCGATTTTGTTAAAGTTAAAACAGAAATTTTTATAAAGTTTAAAACTGAATTTTTAAAAAGGAAATAAAACTGTTTTTGAAGCAAAAGTAAAAAAAACATATTTTTATGTATTGAAAGCAAAAGTAAAAATCATATTTTTATATATCGAAAGTCGAAGTAGTAATCAGATTTTTATATATTGAATAGCGTAGTAAAAATTCTATTTTTACATATGCAGAGAATACGGGTGAAAGCGACAAATAGGCGAAGATTTCTATTAAGAAGAGTCTTGAAGTTGGATAGCTATTGGTGAGATTTCTGATTTAAAAATAATTATATATGTGTTGAAAATGAAAGTGAATAGCTATATATAAATATCTATATATCTATATATATATATATACGCCCCCTCGTCCACAAACCATGGACGATATTTATTGGTTGAAATTGTGGTGAAAATTGAATGATTGTTTGGGATTGTTTGTGATTGATATTGGATTGATTGTGGTTGAAAAATACCCATTTGTGGTTGAGAAATATTTGGTTGAAACCACATAGGATTAGTTTGTGGAAATGAAAAAAATATATACATGCCGCCTGCGTGCGAACTAGATGCATGATTCCCATTGTCAAAAACCGCGAGGTTTTAAGGTAGAGCGAGGAGCCGTACTAGGGACGGTGCCGGTGTAACTACCCTGCCGTTATGCTGCCGAAATTTTGAATAATATTTGTGTGTTTGAATTATTTTCATATGCTTAAACTATATTTATTCATTGTATAGAAAACATTCATGTGTTGAATTGATATTCATTCGTTGTTTAGAAATTCATGTGTTGAATGGTATTCATATTTTGAAATAAATTGTTCGATAATAAAAATCACATTTTTATCTATATATAGAAACTATTGAAAACATTCATGTGTTGAATTGATATTCATTCGTTGTTTAGAAATTCATGTGTTGAATGGTATTCATATTTTGAAATAAATTGTTCGATAATAAAAATCACATTTTTATCTATATATAAAAACTATTGAAAACATTCATGTGTTGAATTGATATTCATTCGTTGTTTAGAAATTCATGTGTTGAATGGTATTCATATTTTGAAATAAATTGTTCGATAATAAAAATCACATTTTTATCTATATATAAAAACTATTGAAAACATTCATGTGTTGAATTGATATTCATTCGTTGTTTAGAAATTCATGTGTTGAATGGTATTCATATTTTGAAATAAATTGTTCGATAACAAAAATCATATTTTTATCTATATATAGAAACCATAGAAAACATTCATGTGTTGAATTGATATTCATTCGTTGTTTAGAAATTCATGTGTTGAATGGTATTCATATTTTGAAATAAATTGTTTGATAATAAAAATCACCTTTTATCGACTATATGAACTATATATAAAATAGTGTTATGAAATGAATTGTTTTACAATAAAAATCACATTTTTATTGTATGCATAAATCGTTGAAATGTGAAGTGTTAAAAATAGCCACTTGTTCAAAATAAACATATATGAGTTGAAATATTCATTAATTAGCTAATGAAATGATTTGCACCTATTTATGTAACGTTAGAATGAATGGTGTTTTTAAACCAAATAGAAATCAAATATGAAGTCGAATAGAAATTGAAAAATGATATGAACTGTATATATATGTACATGCAATATTCATTGAACAGGTTATAGCAAAGGGGCTAGAGAAGAGGAATAAAATTTGTGCCCGACAAATAGGTACACATTTACTGATTTGTTTGGGTGATGATTTTGAGCCTGTTGGCTAGCCGCTTGGCTTTTTCTTTTTCTTTTTGAGATTAGAAGGACCGGGACGCTATTTGCGATTTCCCGACGCTCCCGGTGCAGGGGAGGTTATGGCGAAATTTTTCCAAAATTTAAGGAGTTAGAAAAATATTTGAAGTGAAAACGATATAGAAATCGTTGAATGAACTATATTTATATAACTATATAAATATAAATAAAATTAAATCGAAACGAAGCCGTGCAGTTCGTATTTCGAAACCGTGATTTCAAACGACTAGTACGGGAAATCCGACCATTGGATTTTCCCGAAACCTCAACCGTCGGGTTCGCCTTGGAATAATCTTTCCAACGGCACCAACCTTGTAAAAATCCAACGGTTGGATTGTCTGGAATGTTTAATTCAAATCTGAAGAAAAACAGCGCCAGAAACGATTATATTTATTTATATATATAAATATAATTATATTTAATCGAATAACGACGCTGCAGTTCGTATTTTGAAATCGAAATTTCAAACGATTGTACCGGGAGATCCGACCGTCGGATTTTCCCGAAACAGGAACCGTTGGATTCGTTTTGAAAAGACCTTTCTAATGATGTAAATTTTGTGAAGATCCAACGGTTAGATTTTCAGATATGTGTAAATCAAATCTGAAGAAAAACAGCGCCACGGCCGCCTTATGGCCCGAAGCGTCGTTTTGAATAAAATGGCTATTTTAAAATAAATAAAAATAGCGATAAATAGTTATAAAATATAGTAAGCGATATGGAATGGAAATAAACTGAATTTGCTTGATTTATGTGATGTTTGATGGTTGAATGTGTTTGGTGTGAAAACTATATAAAGAACACAATTGGTGTTGTCGAATAATTTAACCATTGAAATAAATCGATTTGAAATTCTAAATATACGTGAATTATTTGAAAAGGCCGACTTAATTCTCATTTCGAATAATCGACCGACGATTGAAATTCGAAGATGAAGACGATGGTCGAAGACCGGAGATCTTCACCTCGTTTGGATGGTAACCGAGGTCCTGATTGGGAGGCATCCCGAAATATGGATAATGAGTGGTGATCGTTCAGACGTACGTGTTGATCGAAGGGTTTGCGAGGTATTTAGTGCCTCCGGTTTCGTTCAGACCCAGAACGGACTTGTAAATGGACTGTGTGTCGGACATAGGATTTATTCTGTGTGGCATGCTAAGATGCAGTGATCAGGGCTTCTGTTGAAAAGCAAAGTCTTGTGGTGATGATCAAAGCATCGCCTGTGTGGCGTAGCTTTGTGTATAACGTGAATTCGCGAGCCTCACACCCCGGTATGAACCTAAAACGGGAGAACGGACCTCAGGGAGGGCCTACGTTTCCTCCTAGCTAAAAGTGGCGTCAGTGGTTTTACACGCCCTGACGAGTTTGACTTATGTGGTTGTTGCTGTTGCGAGGCGCCTCGGTTAGATCTGACGATCCGGGTCCGATGGAGTCACTTGTTGGCTCGCTTACGCCCCAAAGGGCGGCGAAACGTAGTGCTCAGGCATTTTTAATCCACTCCGTGTGGACCGGCCCTGACGATCCAAGGATCGATGCGTTCTGATCCTGAGACTCGGGCTAGGCAGTCTCGAATTCGGTAAGGACTATCTTTTGCCTTGGTTCATGACGGAAATCCAATTTCCAAATACGTGATCGTGCGGTTTTGATTGTATACCTATATATGGCGACATAGTGGTATGGGGCATTAATGCCGTCTATGATTGATAGTTATGATTTGAAATTGATTTCAAAACATATAAACACTAGCAATAATATTAAATGCCTTTGTTTTATTCGTATCAAGCATATCTTGGCCGTTATAAGGTAAAAACTCTATCCTCCGGTTTGCGTTGCATTGTGTGATGGGAACTGAGTCTTATAACGGCTTCATTTTTATAAAAAGCATAGCGATGTTTAAAAGAAAGATTTGTTTTAAAGCACTGGCAATCCAATGGAGTAAACCCGTTCCACGAAAGTGGCGTGGTCCTGTGATTAGCCAATTATATATGTGTTGAGTGGATTTCTCATACCAGTCCCATGACTGACTCGTAGTTTGTTTCACTTTCAAACTCGGGTGCCCCTTTTTCTACACGGGCAGCCTTGTATTCAGGTTTAGCTGATTCTTTTCTGGATAGCTGGAGCTGAAGATGGATTCTATCATTTATTTCTTTTTATGCTGTTCAGCTCCTATTGTACATATTTTGTTTATTTCCGCTGTAGACATTTATGTATAGCTGAACTGTATTTGTACTAAGTAAGATCCTGTATACTGTGTAACTCTGATGATTACTTTTATCCAGTATATTTTGTTGTTCATTCTGGTGTATTTATTTAATTCTGTTCTGCTATTATATGTTTCTGTGTTATATTCCAAAAGATAACCTTGTTTCCGTGAGAACGGGAAATCGGGTCGTCTCAGCTAGGTCTCTGAGCGAGTTCGTCCTCTTGCATTGCTTTGTGTGTATGTCCGAATTAAGTCTGACCTCTGTCAGGTGGATGGGGATGTTGCCATGGTTCATGGGTTATGTCTGTAGTTTATGATGGCTTGGGTGAGTTTCTATGGAGTTGTTCGACTTGTTGAGGATGCGAAAGTATATTGCCTGCATGGAGTTCACTAGGATTGCAGCAACTTTACATGCTTGCTTGGCTTTGGGTTTCACCAAACAAATTTCTGGTATGCCTTTCTCTCTCTACTGAGTACTACGAACCATCTAGCTCGGTGTCTAACTGTGGTTGGCTTGGCATAGTGGAATGTTTGTTTTGGTTGTGATGGTGCCTTGCAGTGAGTGATATTCAATGTGTGAGTGGTGTTCGTCTTGTGTGGTAGTGTTTTGGGGTCATTGGTGTATATTTGTATTCTGTATTTGGCTTGATGTTTGGTTTATCTTCTCATTCGGAGTGGTGATATATTCTTGGTTTACTATATGGCATGTGTTTGTCGTGCTTGGTCGTCACCTATTCAGCATCCAGGTGAAGTTTTTATGCTCTCGACTTGCTAACTGGTAATAGTCTAGCTATTGGCTACATATGCTCGTATGGGTTTTGGTACCTTATGTCACGTTTTCAAGTCATGTCAGATTATGTTGTTCGGCTGGTTGCTTCTCTTGGGAGCTCCTTCTACACCAAAGAAATTGTGCAACTGATGAACAGTGGTGATGGTAAGGGTCTTTGTGACCCTCATTTCCACTGATTATGAAAACACGACTGTACTTTTAACTTTTTGGTTAATGTACTGTATGTAATGGATGGAATGTAATATGGTTGTGCCTATGTAATGTTTAAAAAGCAATTGGTGTATGCCCCCTTGTGTGGTCTTCCTACCCTAGGAAATCAAATGTCTAGGTAATTTGTCTAGGACTTGCACTCTAAGCTTGCTTAGTTGTAGTGGTCAGACCTTGTAAAACCGTCTATGGTGGACGATCCACCTTAAAACCGATGTAGTTGATTGTCAACTAACAATCACTTGTACTATACTGTATTTTATGATTAGTTATAATAAAAGGTGTTTGCGATCACCTTAAAAACGGTTGGCTTTGCCAAGAAAATTATTTGCGCTGTAAGATAATATGTTGCAGAAAACCAGTATTAACGGCCTTTCATTACGACGCAAACAAGTAGCGAAAGTTTCATCAAATTAATTTATATTACTTGTGATTGTATTAGGTGTCGCAAATAACCGCACAAATAAAAATAATATTATTCATTCAAAGTTGTACTCATTTACTACATATTATAGGCATCACAAAAGAAAATGACATTATCGATGTTCTTTATGTCGCTAAAAGCCAATTGTGACGGCCCGCCCCGCACCAGCCGACATTTCCCCTGAAATGCGCTGTGCCAATGTCCAACCAGCACGGGACGCTCGTCAGAAGAAAGGAAACATTACACTGAACTATCAAGGAACCTGTAGAATGTCTCACAGCGCATAAGATAAAATATAATAGTAACATAACTTGACATAAAACAGGCGAGATAGTGCATAAGCTAAAAACAAAATCATCATAGCAGCGGAAATCCAAAATACAGCTTATGATCCAAAACCATTATTACAACTTCAAAATATTGTCTCTAAAGCAAAAATGGAAAAGGTACACTACTAATGCCCAAAGTAGTGACCACCAACAACACAGGGAGAATATATATCTACATCATACGTGGAAGCCTCCTGCTCGTCTACGATACAACTACTCATGCAATCACCTAACCTATCTCTAATCTGCTCATGTGAGCACCCAGAGTAATAAGAAAAAACATAAAACTCTGGGTCAGACAACAGTCTGGTATGAGAGGTAGCAAGTATACATATCTAAGATGAACAAATAACAGGTATAAGAACCATACCTGAACTTGGACCTGCAACTAAAGAATTAGCACAACAGGATGCACAGTACTCTAGGTTAACACTGACATAAAGTGTAAGTATAATATGGGAGGTGTGCATGACATATTGATAGCAAACATCAAACATAGAATTCATCCTCACATCTCTTGCTCGGTGCATAAAGTATACGATATATCTACCACTTTGACCATCCCGTACTTTGCTGCGATCACTTTGCCCTTGGGCGTCATAATGACCCCATTGCTCTGATCTACAGCAACTAATCCTTTTCTATGTCCATTTTGCCTCTTGGAGTCATGACGACTCACTGCGCTGGCTCATAGCCTTGCTACGATCACTTTGCCCTTTGGAGTCCTGATGAACCCTTTGCACACGTCCCGCAGCAAAGTCCAACTCATGAAGTTGACTCGTTGGTTCCCATCTGGATCCTGGGTCCCCACTTCTTATTTGGACTACCTTTGCATCTCGGGTTTTGTTCTTCATCCCGATTCGTGAGTCTTCAGCTCCGCTCGTGATCCTCCATGTCGGCTCGTGGTCAACTTCCTTGGTTCGTGGTTCCATTCGCGAATGCCGACTCATGGGGACATAGTCAGTTCGTGTACCACATATGGATCGTGGTCTCCTGGTTCGTGGCCAACCACCCTGCTTAGTTCGTGATGTACCCGTGGGGTCCACTCGTGGTGCTTGACCGATTCGTGAGAAGGCGACTCGTGATGGTGCTTCATGGTTCGGCTCATGATGGTGGTTCATGGGATGTGTGTAGGTCTATCCAGTTCGTGGCTCACCTCCTACCTTGGCTCGTGACACATGCCTCACAATGGGGGAGGGGAGGGGCTCACGAACGAGTCCCTGCACAATTTCCTGCAACTGTTTACGCCATACGACGGCGTTTTTGACCAATCTAACAGTTCTAGGAAATCACAAAACATTCCAAACAGTAATAGCAACATATAGAATCGACCATAAACACCAAAACAACGATTATAACATGTTAATATGGATCAAACATGCCCAACACCCATGTTTTCCCCTTAATCGTGTTTAACCATATCTAATGATAAGATTAGCGAAGTATATCCAAATTAACCCAAATTTCTAACAGAGGCATAAAATGACATTTCGGAATTTCTAAATATTTTTCTAGAATTTTAACATGCATAATTTCACTAATTATCACTAATCATCCCTAATTAGCAGTAATTAATACAAGAACATGCTAATCACTCACCTTAGCCACAAATAAATCTCAGATTTGAAAATATTTCTGATTTGGGTCCAATCTCTATCCAACACAACAGCTCTACCTCGATATCTATGCTAATCCGCTTTAATTTGATGTTGATTAGGCCAATATGTGATTAGCAAGTGATTAAGGATGATTTTAGAAGGTGGAGGCCATTGCTACGGTACAAGAGGTGATAAGTGGCGGTTGAAAAATGACAAAAACTGATTTCCCAAACCCTATCAGCCTCCCCATAACCCTAATCATGAAATGGGTTATGGGCCCATACGCTAATTACCCTAATTAGGCCCGATTAAGCTGTTCTTCACCTTCCAAACATTGTTTCAGCCATATCTCTCAAACGGTAAGTCCGTTTGATCAATGTGACCACTCTACGAAAAGGTAAACCATCATTCGAATCCAATAGAAGTGGTTTCAGGTCAAAACTCCTTACCAATCAAAAGTTATAGGTGAAACAAGTTTCACCATGGGTAAAACGGTCATTTAAAATTTGGCAAAAATCATGAACTTGGGAAATGACCCCAATAGTCGTTCCCCAAAGTCACATGACCATACGACTTTGTATAAGAATGAAATAGATATTCTATGATCCTCCGTACATAGAATGCGGGACGTTACACCAATATTGACGGCAGTTACAACGTTGTTACTTTTTGTTTTTATACTCTTTTTGCAACCTTTTTTAGTAGTGAAAGAGCGGTTCTCAAATTGATGCATGTCTGATTACAAGTTTTATTTATCAAACATTTCAAAATATTATTAATATACTATTGCAACAAAATGCGTTAATAATGTAATAGTATGCAAGTTTAAAAAATGATATTTCTTTTACATGTATAATAATTGTTGTTTGGGGAAGTATAAAATAATTTTTAAGAATTAATGACATTTCCTTTCTCTATTTTTAGTGTCTTTTGCATTTGCTGACCAACATGTTTAAAAAAATTGGGGGGTTTGGATAGGGGGTGTTATGTTAAATTTTACAGCTTTAAACAAAAACAATGCTTTTCTAAATCATTTCATTTCTTAAGCTCTCAAAATACAGTGCCACCATCACACCAGCTAAGGTTTCAACTTCCTACTTCTTACAACAACCAGGTTCTTCCATCTTCATTCTCTCACATCGATTGTGTCTCCATCTTCTACCGTTTTACTGCATTGACTAGGATTTCTTCTCATTATTGCAATCTTTCAACCTGATCGGTATATTTCAAATTTTGTTCCTTATTTTATTAATATCTCTTATTTCTACTGTAAGTATTAAAATTCCTTTCTCAATTTTCTTAAATCTTAGTAGAATGATAATTGTTTAATAACTTTTAGAAGTGTTGTTAAACTTATATTTATTTTGTAATTTACAAATTTACACCCTTTTGCAGTGACCAAATATGACCAGAATCATCTCTGATTTAAGAAAGAGGGCAAGAATTTGTTTGAAAGTGAAAAGAATTCAAGTAAATTTGAAACCATCATAAAAAATATTTTGATTGGTTTAAGTCAACGGTAAATCCATCAAGATTTGTGGAATGCTTATCAATGATGAAATATTGCATAAATTTTGTGAATTGGTTTTAAGAATTAGGTTCCAGAATTAAACGGTAGGCTTTACCTACTGGTTAAGGAAATCTATTTGTAATGACCCGCATTGGTAGAGGTATTATAATTAATTTATTTAATTATATAAATAGTGATATAGTGAATTAAATGGTGGTTTAATTAAATAATGGTGAATATTTAATTAAAATATAAATTAAATAATATATTAAATTCTGAAATAATCAGAACTGGCTGAAATGGCGATATGGTGTGAACTGGATCATCTGTGATATTTAATTCAGTTTAGAATTGAATTAGAATAACAAATATATTATTTGAACGACAGTTTGAACGTATAATTATATTATAATTAAAATCGAGCTTGAAATGGCGTTGCAGTTCATTAATTGGCGATTTGAACTTCAACTGAATGTACAGGATTCGTTTTAAGCCGGATTTCTGTGAAACAAGAAACGTGTGGAGCTGGTGGAGTATATCTTTCTAGTGGAAGAGAAAAATCGGGATTTCATCGTGTAGATTTTGATTCACGTCCAAATCAAATTTCAGAAAAGTCGTTGTGGAATTCCTTTATAATTTATAAAGGAATTATTTATATTTTAAAAAGGAATTTCAATATAAATCGAATATCGGGTTGACCCAGATTGAAATATCGAGTAGAAATTCATATAAGAATATTCTAAAGCTGTATGGTATTCCACTATGAATATATACGATAATATTTATTTATAAATATTTAATTTAATTATTTTTAAATATATTTATATATTTAAAAGGGTTATTTAGGACTTTAAAAATAGACACTTTTGCAAACGAAGTCGGAATTCGACGAAACTAATTTTGTTGGATCCACAATGTCAAATAGTTATTAGATTTCCAGTTTCGTGATTTTTAGAGTCACTGTGTGGCCATACGGATTTTTAGAGTGAAAAACAGTCGATATTCTGATGGTTAAAAATACGTTGTGTGAGCATACGAAGTCGGAATTCGACGAAACCAGTTTCGTTGGGACCGTAATGTCGAACTCTAGCTACATGTCCAGTTTCGTGATTTTTGGGTATCGTGTGTGATCGGACGAATTTTTAGAAAGAAAAAATATATAAAAACTAAAATATCTGAATGAAATGTTTGAACATTAAGGTGCCACATCCTTTCGTTTTCAACCACAAGAACATCCCGTCCCCTTATAAAACCCTCCTCTTGAGGCCGCCACTTCCTTTTCTCCAGGAAACCAAAAACGTGAATACATTCGAGTTCAAAAATCATAACAATACAAATCAAACTCTATAAATTCCAAAGTGAGTGTTTATGAGTTCGTGGAGAGTTTCTCTTCAATCCTGGATGGGTTTCACATGGTTCGACGCTGATTTTGGGTATTGGGCATTTCCAACAAGAATTAGGGTTGAGGTTCGATCCAATTAGGAAGGGATTGAGCTCGTTTGAAGTTGTTATTTGGGTTCAGGATGTGAAGAAGTTTCGATTGGGGTAGTTTTGAGGATTTAAGTGATTTTTCTTTTCGATGTCTTACCCTGTTGCGTGAGTCGCCGGTTGAAGTCGGACGGGGGTGGGGGTGTGCGAGTGTGATGAGAGGGAGATGGAGTGGTAAGACTTCGAACGAGATGATGTTTGGTGAGTTCGGTTTGAAGTTTAATGGTGGATGGAAGGAGAACGTGGTGTTTGAAGGTTCAGCTATGGTGTTTCTGGAGCAGGTCGCATTTGAGTCTCTTTGGGGAGGAAGAAGATGGAGTGCGGGTCGGGTCTGATAACATAGAGTAGTGGGCCAGAGTGATAAAGGTTAAGGCCTAATTCATTTATAGAACTTCAAGTTTAGTTTAAATTTAATTTAAATTGTATTATAACTTGTAAAAATCATATCTCCTACATACGATATCAGATTGACGAACCGTAAGTTGCGTTGGGATCGTATGGACGGACACTACACAATGGAACTGACCACGATTCAATTGGAGTCCGTCACAATTTATAGCAAAATATATTGTCCGTCTGAATCAAACTGAGCGATGGTTATCATTATCAACGTTGATCGTCCAATGTGAGTAAAACTCACTAACTCTGAACAGTTCTGTTTTTACAACGTATTCTTAGAACTGATAATTGTCTGTTGATTGTTGTGTGTTAACTGTTGATTGAACTGCCAGTCAGTTAGTGAGTATTATATATATACATATATATATATATATATATATATATATATAACTGAAATGATTTGCGTATGTGCTGGCATGTATGTTATAATGACTGTCTGTATGTTACAAAGGCCGTCGGTCTATTGTACTCATCCATTATGGGCTAAAAGCCTAACAAAGATTTAACCCAATTTCAAATATATATATATATATATATATATATATATATATATATATATATATAAACAGTTAAATAGTTATATATTGATTCTGTTAACAAAATATTTCATATTTAACTGAAAGTGATGTTGATTATACTGTGTAACATCTGTGATGTAGGGAAACAGGTTGGAGGAATCCGACTGGATTCCTCAACAGTTATTTTACTGTTTTATATATTGTGATATATGATGTGATAAATAATCTGTTGTCAATTATTTGTGTTTGAACGATATCGATCATCGTGATTTGATATGTTGAATACCATAACATACCGAAATGTTGATAAGGGAATATTTTCAAAGTGATATTTGAAAAAAAAATTATACATGGAATATTTATAAATAAGAAATATTTATAAATTGGAATATTTATAAATAGGAGATATTTAGAAAAGGGAAATTTTAAAATCAAAGAATAGATTTGAAAAGGAAATATTTGCAAACCATTTGCAAGTAGAATAATAGAAAAGGAAAGATTTGAAAATCATTTACAAATAGAATTGACAGGAAATATTTAGAAAATAATAGAGTTAGAAAAAGGAAAATTTGTTTATAACTGAATAGGATGTTATAAAAAGGAAAACGTTACTAAAAAGGAAATCATTTGTAAAGTGAAGAACCGTTACTAAAAGTAAATCTTTATAAATGAATAGTTTATTCGAAGGGAGTTAATCGAATATGGTATTCGAAAGTTAGTCAATCGAATATGGTATTCGAAAGTTAGTAAATTGAATATGTTATTCGAAAGGGGTTAGTCGAGTCGAGTTGGTTAGATAGAGTTAATCAATTAGAGTTAATCGATAGAGTTAAATCGAACTAGAGTTATTGAATAGAGTTAAATTGAACTAGAGTTATTCAAATGGAGTTAATCGAATTTAGTTTATTCGAATAGAGTTAAATAATTAAGAGTTATTCGAATTAGTTATTCGAATAGAGTTAAACACAAAGTAGTTATCGAATTAGTTATTCGAAAGGAGTTATTGATTATAGTTTAATCGAAAGGAGTTATCGAATTAGTTATTCGAAAGGAGTTATCAAATTAGTTATTCGAAAGGAGTTATCGAATTAGTTATTCGAAAGGAGTTATCGATTATAGTTTAATCGAAAGGAGTTATCGAATTAGTTATTCGAAAGAGAGTTGCGTAAGGAAGTTTGTTAAAGAATTAAAAGGTTAACTTTGTCTATTTCAAGGTTAGAAACATTGTTCAGTCAAGGTCTGAGAGGTGGTATTAGCCTAACTTGATTGACTTCATTTTTAACTAAGGAATGGTTAAGGTTCGATAGTGAAGGTGGGTTAAAGGAATTTAGGATATAAGCATAATGGTTTGAGTTGGCATCGCGATGGTTTATTTAAACATCTGTCTAAGTCCAATGAAGGAGTGTTGGAAATGTTTTCCAAATAAGAACCAAAAATGTTTTCTAATATAGAAAACAAGAAATGGAAATGTTTTCCAATGGTAATAACATATATTTTCTAAATTTAGAAAATAAGAAATGTTGAATATAGGGAAACAGGAGATGAAAAATGAACTAAGGAGATAAATGTTAAATGATGTTTGATCGATATAATTTCCTCCTGGAAATAATATCGTTGTTTGCACACCTATTTTTCTTTGATGGTTAAATCACAGACTATCGAAGTTTTGACCATTTTAACGTTGTTAATATGGAGAGACCGGTTGGATTATTATCCAAAGAATCACTCTGTATTGGCATAAGCGTTGCGAATCATATATGCCAAAGAAAATTGAAGACGGAGTAAAGTGCAAGGGCTATTGTATAAGTCTTAGATAACAGTGCCTAAGATGGATGTACTGAATAGTGCCTTCGGTTCATCCTGCTCATGGATGGCTTGCATGGATGAATGTCTGACAGAGTATTTCCAGAAAGGTCACGTACATTGATTTCTTCAACCGTACCAAGAGTGGAAGCGGAGAAGGAAACTTCTTTTAGCTGACACGTAATGTACTGTTGTAGACGTCAATTAGTGATTTTCGATGGATCTGACAATGTGGAATTCGAAGTGAATCTGATGTGATGAAAAGCGTAGCTTCTAGCCTCACATCCGGTAAATGACAGAAATCGGGCAGGCAACATGGCTATGTAGGTCGCACCTATTAGGGTGTATAATCACTTGATCTAGAGTTTCATTTACTTCTAAAAATCTATTGTTGATGCTGTCCCATTCAGGAAACGGTTGTTGATCCCAACCATTGGTGATATACATTCGATACACTCAAGCGAAATGAGTGGTCGGTCATGTGTGGCCAGGTTGCAAGATGTTCTTGTTGAACCCAGTGTGTTCCTTTCTATAGGTACACTAGCGAAAGGTGGTTCCATACCTTGTCATAGTTGGAAATCCATTTCCCAATACGTGCTTGCGGTTTTGATTGTATACTATATATGTAGAACGTGAGATGAAAGCGTTTCTGCTAGATGATTATTATATTGTGGTTGATAGACATTATTATAATATCAAAAGGTTTTTGATATAAAGAAAATTTGGATTCTCATAAGGGAAAAAGCCATTCCATTATACGACGTGGTCTTATGAGATATCGTTTACTTGTTCGAACTGTTTTAAACTGTTTTACTCATACCAGTCCCATGACTGACCCGGAGTTTATTTTGTTTTGTTTTCCCTAAACTCTTGGGTGCCCAATTTTGTACGGGCAGTCAAGTAGTCGGGATTTACAGATACTCGAAGAGCTGGAGCAGGAGGCTTCAGAATCATATAGCTATAGTTTATTTCCGCTGTGTTGTAAGTGTTGTACTTTGATAATGATGTATATTCAAGTACAGATATATATTTCAAGTTATGTTATATATATTATATGTTATTCGTTCCGTTGTGAGGTTCGGGTTACTCTGATGTTGTGTTCTTCTTCTTCTTCTATTCTAAGTTTCTATCTTATCTATCCTCACCCTCTGTTTTCTTTCTATTAGTGTTCTGATTTTCCAGTGTAATTGGGGTTGAACTTGTGTTATTTAGTCAGCTCAAATTGGACTGGATTTTCGGGTCATTACAGTTGGTATCAGAGCTTAAGTTAAGAGAATTACCTTGGCTCTGTGGCGTGACTCAGTAGAGATAGGGTTAGTAATACCCTAGATTGAGTTGAGTGTATATATACGAGTGAGCGTATTTGTTATTGATATAAAAATTGTTTTATATTGTGGTGATTTATTGGTTGAGTTGTTTATGAGTTCTGGTCGATCAGTTTGATCCACTTTATCGGTAGGAGTTGCTAAACACTCGAATACAATGAGTCGTCACGATATGTTTTGGAAGAGGGTAAATGAAAATAAGTTTACCCATGGTATATCTTGATATAGAGAAGATATATATATCAAAATTATAATATAGTGGATATATTAGTTGTTATTATAATCGAGTAAGATTATAAATTAAATGGTTATATAAGCAATCAATTAGAATTCATATAAGTGAAATACGTGAAATCAGATGAGTTGAATCTGAAATTTTAAACCAGAAATTGAGTTAAAACTCTGGAGAATTGGATAAGTGTTTGTGAATGGATTTGGATTAAAAGTAAGGAAAATTTAAGATCCTGGGAGATTTTAAATTGTTTTACAAGCAGTGTGAATTATATTTTGAAATGAATTTCAAAGCGGAAATGTTTAGAAATGGTTTAATAGTATTGAACTCACTTCGATCGCTGGAAAATATATTCCGATGATGACAGCTGCATCATCAGTATTCATTTTCGAGTTGTAAGTGATGAATTACTACCAGAGATACTGTTTGAATTTGTTTTGGGAAAGACAAGTTGTGTTGAATTTCAAAATGGGATTTATAATATAGAATTTGAATAGAATTTGATATATAGAATTTGAATAATAGAATTTGATATATAGATTTGAATAATAGAAGTGATATAAAATTTGAATAGAAATTGAATAGAATTAACTAAGTCGAAGAGGAATTAGTTAATCGAGTTTTGAATTTGAAGTTGAACTTTGAAAGGTGAATTGGATTTGTAAATGGATATTCGAAATCGAATATAGAACTTAAATTTGAAATTTGGATTCAAATTAGTTAATAAGCAAGTTAAAATATATTTGAACATGTCATGTTCAAATATAAAAGTGAAATAGACTAAAGAGTTAATTAACAAATTAATTAACGAATTGAGTTAAAACGATCAGGTATAGTTAAAATAGATTGGGCAGGTATAAATATACATGAGATAGGTATGGATAAGGTATGAAGGTATATAAATGGAATGCTCCATGAAAAGGTATGTATTTAATTCATATATGAGATTTTATGCGCCGCATCGGCTAGCCGCTTGGCTTTTTCTTTTTCTTTTGGATTGGTGACGGCCATGAGAGGCTATTTGAAATACCCCGATGCTCCTGGTACAAAGGAGGTTATGGCGAATTTTTCCGGGAATTTAAGGAGTTAGAATATTTTTAAGATAATTTGATAGTTAGAAATCAACGTATCGATATATATATATATATATATAGAAGTCGATAAGGAAAGGAACTTAGAAATAGAATAGTAAAATCAAAAAGGAAGACTAAAAATAAAATCTAGTAAGAATAGAAAGAGGAAGCGTACGTGTTTAAAAGTGAATAAGTGTAATGTCCCGCATTTTTATCGGTTTATATTTGAATATTTAAATCAGTTTAAATATTGAAATCGTAATTAAAACGAAGTTGAACGTATAAATATATATATTTAACATAATCGAGCTCATAACAACGCTGCAGTTCGTAATTTAGCGTTTTGAACTTCAACTGAGTATACAGGACTCGTTATTAGTCGGATTTCTTCGAAACAAGAAGCGTTGGAATCTGTTTAACAGTATCTTTTTAACAGAAGTGAAAAATCAAGATTTTGCGTTATAAATGGGTAGTTATGTCCAAATTAAATATTCAGAAAAAGCAGCGGCATATTCGTTTTTGGCCATAACGGTTTATTTGAAATAACTAGATATCGGTTTCGAATTTAGACAAGGTTCTTTTGAGACGTAGTGATAATTTAATTTTTAGAATTTTACTGTAATTTTTAATTAATTAAATACGCAACTTTTTATTTGAAGTATTCCGCACCCTATATCGATATTTTGGGGTTTCACAATATAAGTTAATCTACCGATATTATTATATTTTTGGGATCGTGGCTCATCGTTGGACACGACTGTGTTTTTATTTCGGTCGATAGCCGTCCGTGACCGAAACAGAATTCGTATGCCATAGGGTACCCGGTGATAAATTCAATAACAAGTTATTGAACGTTAAATGGCATTGAAGCATATAAACATTTAACTCGATGCACACAGGGTTGAATCATCTAAAAATTGGAAACAAAAGAAAAATGTTTAGCCTATAATAATATCAAACAACACATACAGTAAAGGACACTCAAATGACGGTTGAAACCGTGTAAAAAGCATTATTTAAAACATCATCGTACAGGAGCTATACATGCATACACTGTTACCACATCAAGAGTTCATGCCAAAGGAAACACATAGCTGTCCTGCCCCTACAACGCAGCATAGTGTTTCGAGCTGAAAAGAACTTGTCGAAAGAATTGTAAACCTAACCTATAATCTACGGTTCCCTACTCCTTGGGTATCAAGGAATTGCCTCCTATAAATACACAGCAGATCGATCTCTTTTCTTCTGAAACTCAAGACCCAAAATCAGCTCATCTCTTCTTTTCCCCTTTTCGAACCCAACTGTCCTTTTCGTACAAAATAAATAAATAATACAAATAAAAACAACGAAAGCTGCGAGCAAATTTGAGAGGAAGCTGGGCATTTTCTTGTCGCCAGTATCCTGTTGAGGGGCATTGGTCTCGAACATGGCAACCTGGAATGAGTTATGCGAATCTAACATGGATGGAGTGGTCATTTGGAAAGGCACTGGCAAAGC
This sequence comes from Allium sativum, assembly GCA_030737875.1. Lineage (NCBI taxonomy): Eukaryota > Viridiplantae > Streptophyta > Magnoliopsida > Asparagales > Amaryllidaceae > Allium > Allium sativum. Next base: position 776,245,516 of record CM060918.1, on the reverse strand, counting down.
TACGGTGTCCACGGTGAAAGTCTCAGCGATCAGGAAGTATAGTGTGGCGCTAGTTTAAAGTGAAGTAAAAATAGAAAGAAGAGAACTTTGTGGCACCATGAACATGTAGGCACGGTTGAAGGAACGTGAGTTCCTGTTAGAAGCTGGTCATGTTTTTACAGTGGGGTTTAATACTACAACTATATGGAAATATATATATTGGATGGCGCAAGATGTTGATGGAGAGGAAGGGGTAAGGGATCTGCGAAAGCATGCTGTTAATATAAGTTTGGTGTTTCATTTCATGGAGCGCAAATTGCCGGAGTAGAACGGCTTTCCGACGCAAAAGATGTCAGCTTCCTCCATTGTAGTTGGCTTTCGAGCCTGGTATCAACATGAAGAAAGGGCGCCGAGTTTCGATCCATGGTGATCATGTAGAGGAGGATGTGAAGGCAAGTCATACATGATGGGTGATGGCATTGGATTTTGGTAAATCTTCTGGACGTGAAGGACTTGAACAGGGAATCATACTGGAGTTATGCGGTTGCAAAGGATAGAGGAATAAACAGGGTAAGCGGATACGTGGATATAAGGGATTGGGCCGAAGAAAATAATATGGAGATATTTCGAGAAAGGAAGGCCCAAAGTATTTGAAAATAAATAATGGCATGATTATACGGTTCGAATTAATAGGTGGATAGAAATTGAAATATCAAAAATAACTGATACAAGAGGACGCCTGTTTTCTTGAGGAAGAATAATATGCATTACGGTTTGGGCTTGGCGGGTTTGAGCAGATTGAGTAAGGTTTTATGAACAGTCTGATCTTTTGGGATCATATGGACACACGCTACGTGGTGAAATTGGTTTGGAGAAATTGAAAACACGTTGAATTTATGGCAGAATTGAACGCCTGGTTTAATTGACTGACGCAAATCATTATTCAACGGTTAACGCGCCAAGGTGAGTAAATTCACTAACTTTGTTTTATTTAAAATATTTTAATTATATTTTAAATAATGGTTGAATGCTGTGTGATGGTTGATTAGGTGAATTACAGTTAAATTGGTTGAGATATTACATATCGTTGCATATGTACACATCACCGGTTGGATACTGATTTCATCGATTTTAATATTCCCTAGGATGGAACCAGTGTTAATTGTTGACTAACATCGGTGGATGCAGGAAACCGGTTGGTGGAATCCAACCAGATTCCTCAATATTTATATGTACTGTGTGTTTTATATAGATGCACTGTTTGAACCCAAATGACTTTTGAAACCTTGTGTTAATACTAGCGTTGAATGGAAATTCAAACGTTATTTTGATTTAATCAATAGATGATATCGATTAAGAAAGTGGCAACCACCAACCAAAAATGTATCATTTGTTTTAACCGCTATTGTTTTACCAAATCCCACCGTGTGCGAAGCACGTGTTTCACCATACTTACTAAATGCTTTGGTAAGTAGATTCTTATATTGATAAGATTAATAAGTATGTAGGCGGAGATGAACTTGATGATTAATAACAAGTATTTATTGTTTTAAGAACAAGTAAATGAGATATATACAAATAGATTATGGTTGATTTCATATTAAGTAAGATTAGTTAGAATCGATTATTGTTTATTTAATAGTAAATGAGATTATTTAGAAATAAATTATTTTTCTATAGTAATCGATACAAGTGAAATTGTTTGGATTTATAAATGTTATTTATTCAAAATGAAAAGCTTTGTTAGAATTGATTAGTGGGTTAATCATGGCTAAATATTTATCAAGCAAACTGTTTTGATCAATAATTGGTTATTTAATTAAGTTAGATTGGGCTGATTTATCTAATGTAATAAAATTGACGAATAGTTGATTTAATTTAAATAAGATTTTAAAGTATAAGGGATTTGTCTAAGAAAGACAAAGCGAAGAGGAATGTTTAAAAAGAGATTTGTCTAAGGAAGACAAAGCGGAGAGAAATGTTTAAATGGGTTTGAACAAGGAAGTTGAAGCTAATGTAAATAACCGAGTTTGCAAATAAGGATATGGCGTCATAAAACCATATTTAAACTATAACAAGAAGTACGGTTGGCAGATTTTAAAGTATAAGGGGTTAGAGTTACGAACTTATATTTATTCTAAGATAAGAATGTCGTTGTTCAAGGTCTGAGAGGTAATTAAAAATACCCCAACTTGAATGGCTTCACTATTAGCGAGGAATGGTATTTGTTTGTAACGGAAAGAGATGTCAAGATTTTTGTAACAGAAAGAGGTGTCAAGATTTTTGTAACGGAAAGAGGCGTTGAGATTAATTATAAAGTGGAGTATAATAGCATATTGCAAGTCTGTGAACTATAGCAATAAAATAACGCTGTTGAGGTTTAGGCGTGACTGTTGTGTCAAGATTAGTTAAAAATGGGAATATTACAGCGTATGACAAGTTTTGAACTATAACGTTAAATTAACGCTGTTGGCCAAGCTTAAGCGTGATTTTTATATATAGCACTACTCCCTAGGGAATGTAAACAGTTGTTTTGAAATCCGCTTATTCTAAAGTAATAAGTAGTGATGATTTTCCAAAGGAATATAAGAACGAGTAGTGGAGAATCGTTTCAGAAAACGATGACATCATTTCGATGTTTGCAATATGATTAGAGTTAAATAACACTATTAGAAATGGGAACTATAATTCGACGATGATGAATGTTAAATAAAAAGTGCCCATGGTTGTGTGATGATAATTATACATTTGATTGGATGTTTGTTTTTACTTTGATAGTTAAATAACCGACTATCGAAGTGTTTTGACCATCGTTGTCGATACGGAGAGACCGGTTGGATTTAATATCCGAGAACCACTTCGTATAGGCATAGGCGTTGCGAATTAGATTATGTTGAAGATAATCGAAGACGGAGTGAAATTCAAGAATTGTTATGTTTGTTCAGTCCCAGGACAACTTGTATGGACGAATGTCTGACAGAGTATTCCTAAGGGTCACAAAAGACGATCTTTTCAAGGTATTACGTCTGGTGGCGGAGAAATTCGTTTCTCTTGGCTTTTATACCCGTAATATGTTGGGAAGATCAACTAGTGATTTGACGGGTTTGACGATGTGGCATTCAAAGTGAATGGTGGCCAGACGTTCCAAAAGGTAGGCGTAGCCTCAAGCTTCACAACCGGGAAATGACAAAAATCGGGCAGGCAGCATGGCTATGTGGGTCGCTCCCATTAGGGTGTATAATCACCTATCTAGAGAAATTCCTTTTGTTTCTAAATCTATCGATTCTGCCCATTCGGGAACGGTGGTTTGAGTCCAACCGTTGGTGATATACATTCGATACACTCAAGCGAAATGAGTGGTCGGTCATGTGTGGGCCGGGTTACAAGATGTTCTTGTTGAACCCTGTGTATTCGCCTCTAGAGATACATCGTCGGAAGGTGGTCCCATACCTTGTCATAGTTGGAATCCAATCTCCAATAAGCGCCCTGCGGTTTTGATTTTATACTATGTATGTAGAGCGTGAGATGCAAGCGTTCTACTAATTGGTTATTTATTTGATTAGACATTATTATAATATCACTGGATTTTGATATTTAAAATATTTTGGGTTATAGTAAGGTAAAAGCCGTCTATGTTTATGTGTGGATTGGTCTTACTATTATCCTTTTTGTTTCAAAAAGGATTTTCAAAGTTAAGCCATATGGTTGGAATTTACTCACACCAGTCCCATGACTGACCCAGAGTTTATTTTGTTTGTTTTCCCCTAAACTCTTGGGTGCCCAAATTTGTACGGGCAGTCAAGTGTTTCAGGCTTTTACAGATACGCTTGAAGGAGCTAAAAGCAGAAGGCTTCACCGTTAGTATTTAGAGACTATTTCCGCTGAGATATGATGTATTATACTCTGAAAATGGTACGTATATACAATATAGTTTTGTATTTCAAAGTTATGTTATACAATATATTTTATTCGTTCCGTTGTGAGATCCGTGTTTACTCTGATTATGTTCAGCTGTGTTCTTCTTCTTCTTCTATTCTATTAGTTCTATCTTTTCTATCTCATCCTCTAACTTCTTTCTATTAATGGTCCGGTATTTTCGATGTCTGAACAGTCGACGCTGGGTTTTGTGTCGATTTTCGGAGTCGAAAATTCGCGGGTCGTTACAGTTGGTATCAGAGCATAAGGTTAAGTGATTACCTTGGCTCTGTGGCGTGACTCAATAAGGATGGAGTTAGTAATACTCTAGATTGAGTTTGAGTGTATACATATGAGCGCGTATTTGTAAATTGATATAGAAACTGTTTTATATTGTGTTGATTGATCTGTTGAGTGGTATATGAATTCCAGATCGACGCGTTTAGCTGACGAGGTCGATAGGGATTTATAAACGCTTGGATACAGAATTTCGACATAGTATTGTTTTGAAAGAGAGTAAATGAGATAATTTTACTCGAAATATATTTTGATATAAAGAGAAATATATATCTTGAGGTTATAGTATATTAGATGTATTGATCATTATTATGATCAAATAAAGATATATAAGTGAGTTGGTTATATAAATAACCAATCGAAATATTATATGAATATAATATATAAATCAGAAAAATTGAATCTGATGATAAACCAGAAATGGAGTTAAAACTCTAGAAATTTGAGAAGTCGTCGTAAATGGATTAAACATATGAGGATTTTAAAATCCTGGGAGATTTGAAACTATTTTCCAAGTGTTGTGAAAGGTATTTTGAAGTAAAATTCAAAATAGAAGTGTTTTAAAATGAATTTTGAAAAACAATATAGTATTGAACTCACTTTGATCACTGGAAAATAATTCTGATGATGACGGCCGCATTATCAGTGTTCATTTTCGAGTGCTAAGTGACGGATTACTACCAAAAGGTTTTGTTTTTGAAGTGTTTTTGGAAAACACATGGTCAGGAATTCAAATGTTTGAATGGCCATGTTGTAGGTATATATGTGTATATGATCTCAAACTGATTGGAAATGAAAATCCCAGGTATTTGATTTCTGAAATTTAAATTTTATTTATGAAGTATATAAACAGAGAATTTAAATAAGTCCAATAAAATTTGAGTTTAACTGAAGCCAAGTGAGTGGAAATCGTACTGGAATAAGGATTTGACTTGGCAAAGTAGTTGAGTTGTGAATTGAGATTGGGAATGGAACCAAACTTGGTTGGGAAATTTGATTATTGGGAATTGGAATTGAATTGGAGTTTGAAAAAAATTTGATTTGGGATGTAAGAGAATTGTTGATTGAGGATAAACTGACTGGAGATCAGTTGGAGATGCATTTGGGTATACTGAATGGATTGCAAATGGAAGCGAGAAAGTTGGATGCCCAATGAAGGGAGAAGGTCCAGAGTGGCGTGTGGTAGTAGTACCGAATGAACCGTGCAACAGAGAAGTTGACGAAATTCTCCAAAAATTAAAATGTTAGAAAATTTTCAGAATTTTGAAAATTTTCGTTACAAAGAAGGGAATTAATATTTTGATCAGTTTAGTTGGAACTGAAATTATGAAGTAAACCAAAAAGGATTTTTAACCTGTTTACAACTAAGATTGTAACATTTTCCCCATCTTAGCAATTTCGAGGACGAAATTATTTTAAGGGGGAAGGAATGTAATGTCCCGCATTTTTATCGGTTTATATTTGAATATTTAAATCAGTTTAAATATTGAAATCGTAATTAAAACGAAGTTGAACGTATAAATATATATATTTAACATAATCGAGCTCATAACAACGCTGCAGTTCGTAATTTAGCGTTTTGAACTTCAACTGAGTATACAGGACTCGTTATTAGTCGGATTTCTTCGAAACAAGAAGCGTTGGAATCTGTTTAACAGTATCTTTTTAACAGAAGTGAAAAATCAAGATTTTGCGTTATAAATGGGTAGTTATGTCCAAATTAAATATTCAGAAAAAGCAGCGGCATATTCGTTTTTGGCCATAACGGTTTATTTGAAATAACTAGATATCGGTTTCGAATTTAGACAAGGTTCTTTTGAGACGTAGTGATAATTTAATTTTTAGAATTTTACTGTAATTTTTAATTAATTAAATACGCAACTTTTTATTTGAAGTATTCCGCACCCTATATCGATATTTTGGGGTTTCACAATATAAGTTAATCTACCGATATTATTATATTTTTGGGATCGTGGCTCATCGTTGGACACGACTGTGTTTTTATTTCGGTCGATAGCCGTCCGTGACCGAAACAGAATTCGTATGCCATAGGGTACCCGGTGATAAATTCAATAACAAGTTATTGAACGTTAAATGGCATTGAAGCATATAAACATTTAACTCGATGCACACAGGGTTGAATCATCTAAAAATTGGAAACAAAAGAAAAATGTTTAGCCTATAATAATATCAAACAACACATACAGTAAAGGACACTCAAATGACGGTTGAAACCGTGTAAAAAGCATTATTTAAAACATCATCGTACAGGAGCTATACATGCATACACTGTTACCACATCAAGAGTTCATGCCAAAGGAAACACATAGCTGTCCTGCCCCTACAACGCAGCATAGTGTTTCGAGCTAAAAAGAACTTGTCGAAAGAATTGTAAACCTAACCTATAATCTACGGTTCCCTACTCCTTGGGTATCAAGGAATTGCCTCCTATAAATACACAGCAGATCGATCTCTTTTCTTCTGAAACTCAAGACCCAAAATCAGCTCATCTCTTCTTTTCTCCTTTTCGAACCCAACTGTCCTTTTCGTACAAAATAAATAAATAATACAAATAAAAACAACGAAAACTGCGAGCAAATTTGAGAGGAAGCTGGGCATTTTCTTGTCGCCAGTATCCTGTTGAGGGGCATTGGTCTCGAACATGGCAACCTGGAATGAGTTATGCGAATCTAACATGGATGGAGTGGTCATTTGGAAAGGCACTGGCAAAGCTACGGTGTCCACGGTGAAAGTCTCAGCGATCAGGAAGTATAGTGTGGCGCTAGTTTAAAGTGAAGTAAAAATAGAAAGAAGAGAACTTTGTGGCACCATGAACATGTAGGCACGGTTGAAGGAACGTGAGTTCCTGTTAGAAGCTGGTCATGTTTTTACAGTGGGGTTTAATACTACAACTATATGGAAATATATATATTGGATGGCGCAAGATGTTGATGGAGAGGAAGGGGTAAGGGATCTGCGAAAGCATGCTGTTAATATAAGTTTGGTGTTTCATTTCATGGAGCGCAAATTGCCGGAGTAGAACGGCTTTCCGACGCAAAAGATGTCAGCTTCCTCCATTGTAGTTGGCTTTCGAGCCTGGTATCAACATGAAGAAAGGGCGCCGAGTTTCGATCCATGGTGATCATGTAGAGGAGGATGTGAAGGCAAGTCATACATGATGGGTGATGGCATTGGATTTTGGTAAATCTTCTGGACGTGAAGGACTTGAACAGGGAATCATACTGGAGTTATGCGGTTGCAAAGGATAGAGGAATAAACAGGGTAAGCGGATACGTGGATATAAGGGATTGGGCCGAAGAAAATAATATGGAGATATTTCGAGAAAGGAAGGCCCAAAGTATTTGAAAATAAATAATGGCATGATTATACGGTTCGAATTAATAGGTGGATAGAAATTGAAATATCAAAAATAACTGATACAAGAGGACGCCTGTTTTCTTGAGGAAGAATAATATGCATTACGGTTTGGGCTTGGCGGGTTTGAGCAGATTGAGTAAGGTTTTATGAACAGTCTGATCTTTTGGGATCATATGGACACACGCTACGTGGTGAAATTGGTTTGGAGAAATTGGAAACAAGTTGAATTTATGGCAGAATTGAACGCCTGGTTTAATTGACTGACGCAAATCGTTATTCAACGGTTAACGCGCCAAGGTGAGTAAATTCACTAACTTTGTTTTATTTAAAATATTTTAATTATATTTTAAATAATGGTTGAATGCTGTGTGATGGTTGATTAGGTGAATTACAGTTAAATTGGTTGAGATATTACATATCGTTGCATATGTACACATCACCGGTTGGATACTGATTTCATCGATTTTAATATTCCCTAGGATGGAACCAGTGTTAATTGTTGACTAACATCGGTGGATGCAGGAAACCAGTTGGTGGAATCCAACCAGATTCCTCAATATTTATATGTACTGTGTGTTTTATATAGATGCACTGTTTGAACCCAAATGACTTTTGAAACCTTGTGTTAATACTAGCGTTGAATGGAAATTCAAACGTTATTTTGATTTAATCAATAGATGATATCGATTAAGAAAGTGGCAACCACCAACCAAAAATGTATCATTTGTTTTAACCGCTATTGTTTTACCAAATCCCACCGTGTGCGAAGCACGTGTTTCACCATACTTACTAAATGCTTTGGTAAGTAGATTCTTATATTGATAAGATTAATAAGTATGTAGGCGGAGATGAACTTGATGATTAATAACAAGTATTTATTGTTTTAAGAACAAGTAAATGAGATATATACAAATAGATTATGGTTGATTTCATATTAAGTAAGATTAGTTAGAATCGATTATTGTTTATTTAATAGTAAATGAGATTATTTAGAAATAAATTATTTTTCTATAGTAATCGATACAAGTGAAATTGTTTGGATTTATAAATGTTATTTATTCAAAATGAAAAGCTTTGTTAGAATTGATTAGTGGGTTAATCATGGCTAAATATTTATCAAGCAAACTGTTTTGATCAATAATTGGTTATTTAATTAAGTTAGATTGGGCTGATTTATCTAATGTAATAAAATTGACGAATAGTTGATTTAATTTAAATAAGATTTTAAAGTATAAGGGATTTGTCTAAGAAAGACAAAGCGAAGAGGAATGTTTAAAAAGAGATTTGTCTAAGGAAGACAAAGCGGAGAGAAATGTTTAAATGGGTTTGAACAAGGAAGTTGAAGCTAATGTAAATAACCGAGTTTGCAAATAAGGATATGGCGTCATAAAACCATATTTAAACTATAACAAGAAGTACGGTTGGCAGATTTTAAAGTATAAGGGGTTAGAGTTACGAACTTATATTTATTCTAAGATAAGAATGTCGTTGTTCAAGGTCTGAGAGGTAATTAAAAATACCCCAACTTGAATGGCTTCACTATTAGCGAGGAATGGTATTTGTTTGTAACGGAAAGAGATGTCAAGATTTTTGTAACAGAAAGAGGTGTCAAGATTTTTGTAACGGAAAGAGGCGTTGAGATTAATTATAAAGTGGAGTATAATAGCATATTGCAAGTCTGTGAACTATAGCAATAAAATAACGCTGTTGAGGTTTAGGCGTGACTGTTGTGTCAAGATTAGTTAAAAATGGGAATATTACAGCGTATGACAAGTTTTGAACTATAACGTTAAATTAACGCTGTTGGCCAAGCTTAAGCGTGATTTTTATATATAGCACTACTCCCTAGGGAATGTAAACAGTTGTTTTGAAATCCGCTTATTCTAAAGTAATAAGTAGTGATGATTTTCCAAAGGAATATAAGAACGAGTAGTGGAGAATCGTTTCAGAAAACGATGACATCATTACGATGTTTGCAATATGATTAGAGTTAAATAACACTATTAGAAATGGGAACTATAATTCGACGATGATGAATGTTAAATAAAAAGTGCCCATGGTTGTGTGATGATAATTATACATTTGATTGGATGTTTGTTTTTACTTTGATAGTTAAATAACCGACTATCGAAGTGTTTTGACCATCGTTGTCGATACGGAGAGACCGGTTGGATTTAATATCCGAGAACCACTCCGTATAGGCATAGGCGTTGCGAATTAGATTATGTTGAAGATAATCGAAGACGGAGTGAAATTCAAGAACTGTTATGTTTGTTCAGTCCCAGGACAACTTGTATGGACGAATGTCTGACAGAGTATTCCTAAGGGTCACAAAAGACGATCTTTTCAAGGTATTACGTCTGGTGGCGGAGAAATTCGTTTCTCTTGGCTTTTATACCCGTAATATGTTGGGAAGATCAACTAGTGATTTGACGGGTTTGACGATGTGGCATTCAAAGTGAATGGTGGCCAGACGTTCCAAAAGGTAGGCGTAGCCTCAAGCTTCACAACCGGGAAATGACAAAAATCGGGCAGGCAGCATGGCTATGTGGGTCGCTCCCATTAGGGTGTATAATCACCTATCTAGAGAAATTCCTTTTGTTTCTAAATCTATCGATTCTGCCCATTCGGGAACGGTGGTTTGAGTCCAACCGTTGGTGATATACATTCGATACACTCAAGCGAAATGAGTGGTCGGTCATGTGTGGGCCGGGTTACAAGATGTTCTTGTTGAACCCTGTGTATTCGCCTCTAGAGATACATCGTCGGAAGGTGGTCCCATACCTTGTCATAGTTGGAATCCAATCTCCAATAAGCGCCCTACGGTTTTGATTTTATACTATGTATGTAGAGCGTGAGATGCAAGCGTTCTACTAATTGGTTATTTATTTGATTAGACATTATTATAATATCACTGGATTTTGATATTTAAAATATTTTGGGTTATAGTAAGGTAAAAGCCGTCTATGTTTATGTGTGGATTGGTCTTACTATTATCCTTTTTGTTTCAAAAAGGATTTTCAAAGTTAAGCCATATGGTTGGAATTTACTCACACCAGTCCCATGACTGACCCAGAGTTTATTTTGTTTGTTTTCCCCTAAACTCTTGGGTGCCCAAATTTGTACGGGCAGTCAAGTGTTTCAGGCTTTTACAGATACGCTTGAAGGAGCTAAAAGCAGAAGGCTTCACCGTTAGTATTTAGAGACTATTTCCGCTGAGATATGATGTATTATACTCAGATAATGGTACGTATATACAATATAGTTTTGTATTTCAAAGTTATGTTATACAATATATTTTATTCGTTCCGTTGTGAGATCCGTGTTTACTCTGATTATGTTCAGCTGTGTTCTTCTTCTTCTTCTTCTATTCTATTAGTTCTATCTTTTCTATCTCATCCTCTAACTTCTTTCTATTAATGGTCCGGTATTTTCGATGTCTGAACAGTCGACGCTGGGTTTTGTGTCGATTTTCGGAGTCGAAAATCCGCGGGTCGTTACAATAAGTAGTTGTATGGTATTGATTATTCGAGTAAGTAGTCATATCTATTTTGACGTTATAAATGTTATTCAGTCAAGGTCTGAGAGGTAGTATTACCCCAACTTGATTGATTTCATTATTAACAAATAAATGGTAAGATTTCAGGCTCGAAGATCAATGTTGAATAAGATTTAGTTGAATATAGTATTTGGGTTGTCGTAACGATGTTTTACACAACATCCGTTTTAACCCAAATAAGTGTAAGCTTGGAAATAAAATAAAGAATATTTCCTAAGTATAGAAATAAACGAGATCGGAAAAGAGATAAGTAATTGGAATATTTTCCAATTATAAATAGCATATATTTTCTAAAGTTTAGAAAATAAAGGAAGGCGATATTCGGAAATGTTTTCCAAATAACATAAAAGGCCAATATGGTTATTGAAAATATTTGGTTAACAAATATTGATAAAGAAATAGAGAAATGATTTAACTAATGGAATATTAATTAAGGGCTCAGTGACTTGTTCAAAAGGAAAATTTGATTTTTGAAAAGAGTAAACTGTTTGAAAACTCCCAGGGAAAGACTGTTTGAATTAAAAACAAATTTAACAGAAATTTGTGAAAGTAAAATTGAATTAAAGTAAAGCCAGTAAAGTGGTAACTGAGATTGAATTGGAATGATATCAAGACAAATTGGATTGTGAGATTCAAATTTGAAGTGTAATGTGATAATCAAGTTAAGAGTTGGGAATCGATAAGAAACTCGAGTTGAAATGATATTTGGCTTGGATACAAGCGAATGGTTGTGTTGTGGATAAAAGCATATTGGAATTTGATTGGGATGACCCTTGTATCCGCTGAATTGATAACAGGTGGAAAGGATATAATGTTATGCCGACAAAAGGTACAAGTTTATATTTCTATTGGATATAAGATTTATGAGCTGAATTGGCAAGCCGCTTGGTTGTTTGATTTTCTTTTGGGATGGAGATGGCCCAGAGAGGCGAGTTGGAGTTTGACCTATTGACCAATACAAAGGAGGTGCTGGCGAAATTTTTCGAAAAGTTAAGGTGTTAGAAAATTTTCAGGATTTTTAAAATTTTTTGTTAATAAGAATTAATTAATAATTTAATTGAATTTAAATGGGTCCAGTTGAAATCTGGAATTAAAAAGTGAACAAATATGTTCTAACCAGTTGATAGGGTCGTTCTCTACCTTAGCAATTTCGAGGACGAAATTATTTTAAGTAGGGAAGAATGTAATAACCCGCATTGGCAGAGGTATTATAATTAATTTATTTAATTATATAAATAGTGATATAGTGAATTAAATGGTGGTTTAATTAAATAATGGTGAATATTTAATTAAAATAATATATTAAATAATATATTAAATTCTGAAATAATCAGAATTGGCTGAAATGGCGATATGGTGTGAACTGGATCATCTGTGATATTTAATTCAGTTTAGAATTGAATTAGAATAACGAATATATTATTTGAACGACAGTTTGAACGTATAAATATATTATAATTAAAATCGAGCTTGAAATGGCGCTGCAGTTCGTTAATTGGCGATTTGAACTTCAACTGAATGTACAGGATTCGTTTTAAGCCGGATTTCTGTGAAACAAGAAACGTGTGGAGCTGGTGGAGTATATCTTTCTAGTGGAAGAGAAAAATTGGGATTTCGTCGTGTAGATTTCGATTCACGTCCAAATCAAATTTTAGAAAAGTCGCTGTGGAATTCCTTTATAATTTATAAAGGAATTATTTATATTTTAAAAAGGAATTTCAATATAAATCGAATATCGGGTTGACCCAGATTGAAATATCGAGTAGAAATTCATATAGGAATATTCTAGATCTGTATGGTATACCACTGTGAATATATACGATAATATTTATTTACAAATATTTAATTTAATTATTTTTAAATATATTTATATATTTAAAAGGGTTATTTAGGACTTTAAAAATAGACACTTTTGCAAACGAAGTCGGAATTCGACGAAACTAATTTTGTTGGATCCGCAATGTCAAATAGTTATTAGATTTCCAGTTTCGTGATTTTTAGAGTCACTGTGTGGCCGTACGGATTTTTAGAGTGAAAACAATCGATATTCTAACGGTTAAAAATACGCTGTGTGAGCATACGAAGTCGGAATTCGACGAAACCAGTTTCATTGGGACTGTAATGTCGAACTCTAGCTATATGTCCAGTTTCGTGATTTTTGCGTATCGTGTGTGATCGCACGAATTTTTAGAAAGCAAAAATATATAAAAAATAAAATATCGGAATGAAATGTGTGAACATTAAGGTGCCACATCCTTTCGTTTTCAACCACAAGAACATCCCGTCCCCTTATAAAACTCTCCTCTTGAGGCCGCCACTTCCTTTTCTCCAGGAAACCAAAAACGTGAATACATTCGAGTTCAAAAATCATAACAATACAAATCAAACTCTATAAATTCCAAAGTGAGTGTTTATGAGTTCGTAGAGAGTTGCTCTTCAATCCTGGATGGGTTTCACATGGTTCGACGCTGATTTTGGGTATTGGGCATTTCCAGCAAGAACTATGGTTGAGGTTCGATCCAATTAGGAAGGGATTGAGCTCATTTGAAGTTGTTATTTGTGTTCAGGATGTGAAGAAGTTTCGATTGGGGTAGTTTTGAGGATTTCGTTGATTTTTCTTGTCGATGTCGTACCCTGTTGCGTGCGTCGCCAGTTGAAGTCGGACGGGGGTGGGGGTGTGCGTGTGTGATGAGAGGGAGATGGAGTGGTAAGGCTTCGAACGAGATGATGTTTGGTGAGTTCAGTTTGAAGATTAATGGTGAATGGAAGGAGAACGTGGTGTTTGAAGGTTCAGCTGTGGTGTTTCTGGAGCAGGTCGCGTTTGAGTCTCTTTGGGGAGGAAGAAGCTGGAGTGCGGGTTGGGTCTGATAACATAGAGTAGTGGGCCGGAGTGATAAAGGTTAAGGCCCAATTCATTTCGAGAACTTTAAGTTTAGTTTAAATTTAATTTAAATTATATTATAACTTGTAAAAATCATATCTCCTACATACGATATCAAATTGGCGAACTGTAAGTTGCGTTGGGATCGTATGGACGGACACTACACAATGGAACTGTCCACGAGTCAATTGGAGTCCGTCACAATTTATAGCAAAATAAATTTTCCGTTTGAATCAAACCGAGCGATGGTTATCATTATCAACGATGATCGTCCAATGTGAGTAAAACTCACCAACTCTGAACAGTTCTGTTTTTACAACGTATTCTTAGAACTGATAATTGTCTGTTGATTGTTGTGTGTTAGCTGTTGATTGAACTGCCAGTCAGTTAGTGAGTATTATATATATATATATAAACAGTTAAATATTTATATATTGATTCTGTTAACGGAATATTTCATATTTAACTGAAAGTGATGTTGATTATACTGTGTAACATCTGTGATGCAGGGAAACAGGTTGGAGGAATCCGACTGGATTCCTCAACGGTTATTTTACTGTTTTTCATATATTGTGATATATGATGTGATATATAATCTGTTGTCAATTATATGTGTTTGAACGATATTGATCATCGTGATTTGATATGTTGAATACCATAACATACCGAAATGTTGATAAGGGAATATTTTCAAAGTGATATATGAAAATAAAATATTTATAAATGGAATATTTATAAATAAGAAATATTTATAAATTGGAATATTTATAAATAGGAGATATTTAGAAAAGGGAAATTTTAAAATCGAAGAATAGATTTGAAAAGGAAATATTTGCAAACCATTTGCAAATAGAATAATAGAAAAGGAAAGATTTGAAAATCATTTACAAATAGAATTGACAGGAAATATTTAGAAAATAATAGAGTTAAAAAAAGGAAAATTTGTTTATAACCGAATAGGATGTTATAAAAAGGAAAACGTTATAAAAAGGAAAACATTACTAAAAAGGAAATCATTTGTAAAGTGAAGAACCGTTACTAAAAGTAAATCTTTATAAATGAATAGTTTATTTGAAGGGAGTTAATCGAATATGGTATTCGAAAGTTAGTCAACCGAATATGGTATTCGAAAATTAGTAAATCGAATATGTTATTCGAAAGGAGTTAGTCGAGTCGAGTTGGTTAGATAGAGTTAATCAGTTAGAGTTAATCGATAGAGTTAAATCGAACTAGAGTTATTGAATAGAGTTAAATCGAACTAGAGTTATTCAAATGGAGTTAGAGTTAATCAGTTAGAGTTAATCGATAGAGTTAAATCGAACTAGAGTTATTGAATAGAGTTAAATCGAACTAGAGTTATTCAAATGGAGTTAATCGAATTTAGTTTATTCGAATAGAGTTAAATAATTAAGAGTTATTCGAATTAGTTATTCGAATAGAGTTAAACACAAAGGAGTTATCGAATTAGTTATTCGAAAGGAGTTATCGATTATAGTTAATCGAAAGGAGTTATCGAATTAGTTATTCGAAAGGAGTTATCGAATTAGTTATTCGAAAGGAGTTATCGAATTAGTTATTCGAAAGGAGTTATCGAATCAGTTATTCGAAAGGAGTTATCGATTATAGTTTAATCGAAAGGAGTTATCGAATTAGTTATTCGAAAGAGAGTTACGTAAGGAAGTTTGTTAAAGAATTAAAAGGTGAACTTTGTCTATTTCAAGGTTCGAAACGTTGTTCAGTCAAGTGTTGGATCTAGAATAACCCTAGAGGGGGGGGTGAATAGGGTTTTTCACAGTTTTTAACTGAATTAAAAATCTAATGAGATATATAATAATAAACAGATTACAGAATATAACAGAAATGCAGATAGTAAATAACACACAGATATACCCAGCTTCGGCAAAACCCTGCCTACTGCTGCATTTCTAAGGTTTCTACTAGGTGATAGAACAGATCCCGCATACAAGACCATATACACATGCAAACACTGCTCCTATTCTAACCCTACGCTCAAAACCGTAGACTGATCTAAACCCCTAGATCAGATTCTCCCTGATTACCACCCCGTAACCAGTAAATCAAATTTTACAGACTTTGTGAACTGTCAGTCAACACCCTGACTGAAATTCCCCTAGTATTTTTCAGTCACTAGAAACTGTTCAGAATTGTTTTACAAACAGACAAATACAAAACAAATTAAACACAAAGCTTAAAACCCTAGTAAAAAAATAAAAGGAGTTAAAAATAAGGGGTCATCCCCTTTTTAAACTTAGCCTAGTCAAAATAGAAAATAGGCCGGCCCCTTTTTTAATTCTCGTTTGCCCCAATCCTTTGCTCTGTGAAAAATGGCGGCTGAGGGTAAAATCGTGCTAGGGTTTCTTATTTAATCTCCCAAATTGAAATCGATTGCTGATGGAAATGAGTTCTCTGATGCTCGAGATACTGCGGCTTGCTTTGTATACAATTTGGATCTTACTCGATCTCTGATGCTTCGATTTGGGCTTGCTTTCACTTTCCCGATCGAAACGATTAAAGAATTTGGTGAGTTCCTCTGAAATTTCTTTATCAATTTTTGCATTGGAATGCTTGAATTGATTCGTGGGTTTTTCGATCTGAGATGTTGGGTTTTGTTTTTCGATTTCTTGTCCCAGCCTGTGATGATTTGGTGTATGTATTAATAGGGTAAAACAAAACCCTAATAACTTTGATTTCACAAAAGTGATTCGATCTGAATTTGTCTGGTTTCCCCTTTTGCCTCTCTCGATTGAATTTGAGATTTGTTGACTTTCTGAAAATGAATGAATTGATTTCGTGGACCTGTTCTTGGACTTGATAACTTTGAGTAATTCTGAAAACAAATTACATGTGGTCCCTTGAGTAAAATTGACGAATCTAGGAAAAAAAAGTTCGTCCCTTTTAAAAATTGCCAAGAATAAAAACTCTGATTTCTTCAAAACAGGAAATTATATTTCACTGTCCCCTTTGAATATGTTGTTTTGAAATTCCCTTTTGATTACTTGTTGCTGAGTTGAATGATGGCCAAAACATTTGATCTCTGAATTTCTGGAAAGAAATATGGCCTTGCCAAAACATGACTCTTCAATTTGCTGATGCACTACTTTTCGAATTTGACACATGAAGACTGAATATTTTGTCATTTATTTCATTGAAAAAAATACTTCTTACCCCTTTTTCATATTCATTTCTGAAAACTGTTTTGGCAAGAAATGAATTCATTCCTTGATTGATCCCATATGTGTGCAATTCTTTTACTGGTTTCTTGTGTGAATATATGGAAGATTTACATTTTGGTGCATGTATCTTTGACATTGCTATTTCATTGATGCCCTGATTGCTCCATTCCATTTTTGACATGCCTATTTGATTGTACTTGCATTGGTTTGATCTCTTGCCAAATTTGCTTCATGAACTTGTGGAAATAGTTTGACAAAACTTGCCAACCATTGTGTAAATTGAACTGCTGCCATAACCATTGCAATATACTGCTGTTTTGTATACATGAATATATGCTATACCATACTGCACTTTGTATTCTTGTATGCTATGTATATCACCCTTGTTATGCTTGACCTGCTGAACACGTACACGTCTACTTGAAACAAGACTGCCACTATGTACACTTTTGTCTTCATGTAGTACTGTGTGCATACTGTAGTACACCTTGCTCATAATCATATATATATATGCATGCGCTTGCACCATGTGTATCTATGCCTCACCCATTTGCACCTTGCTGCTGATCATTTGTGTGTGTATTCCAAAGTCCAAGAGTTACACCCTGTTCGCATTTGCACTTGCTTCACTTATGTTATGGCTTTTGCCCCTGGATTTTATCACCATGCTTGACTTATCTTGTTGCATCATGCTGAACTGGCCCGACCATTTGCACCATGTAAATCTGGCTCGACACTTGGGCTATGTCTATTTGTGCTTGACTATGTTTTGCATATGCTGCTTGTGCACTTCCATATAGATTTGGCTATCCTGATTTGATCCATGAACTTGAGTCATGCATTGTTTGTGAAAACTGATTTTGTCGAGTGCTGGCTTGTGCATTCATGAAATGCTACTCGACCATTTGCTTGCCATTTGTACTTGTTCATGATCTTGCTGCTTTGATCACTTTGGCACACTTGATCACGTTGTTGACTTTTCATTGAGTTGATGTTACGTGTGCACAGAGTCGAGACGGTCTACGTGGCTACTTCTCAGTTGCACACTGGACTGGCGAGGCAATGCACACGTGTATATATATACACGTGTGTATATGCAGCCATCCAGAATATTTTTCTGTCTCTGCATCATATATACATATTGTCTACCTTGTGGTATTTACAGTGTATCACTGTGAATATCACAAGCTGTCTAGACACAGATTGATGGTTTTATAAACCAGATCAAGTCATGAAAAATGATGAGAAACACACCAGAAATCTGAGGCAAATAAAATTTTAAAATAAAATTTATATTTGTATGTATTCAGTTTTATTTCTATTGCAGTGTACTGTGTGTGTGTTTCATGTGACAGGTAAACAAGTGATGACTGGACTGACTGAGAAGATACTGTGAAGACTGAAGACAGAAAATTGACAGAGACAAGTATACAAGAGAATATATGTATATGAGAGAGAGTGAATGTTTATACAAATGAATCTGTAACCGAGTCCAAGAATGTACTGTAATGAATTATATATCAGTGATGTGTTCAAATAGTGGAGTTGTAAATTTGTACTGTTTAAATGTTGAAATAAAATATTATATTCGAATAAAATACTGTGTGAATAATTGAATTTCTGTACAGTCGTATTTTATATAAATATAAATATTATATTCCTGTCTGTGTTGTAGAATAACAGTACAGTAACAAACACATTTAAAGTAATATTTATTTGGTTGTTATCATCAAACAAAAATCATATAATTGTGTATACAACTACGTTATATACAACAATCTCCCCCTTTTGATGATGACAAACAAATAAAAGATTTTGAGCATAATAAATGTGTTTGACAGTGAATATTGAACTCCCCCTATTTATTAGCTCCCCCTACAACTAAACTCCCCCTATAACTGTGCATGAGTGAAATGAATGAATTTAATAGATTTTCAAAATTAAGAATATTTATAAAATATTCACTCATAAATCAAAATCTCAATCCATTCTCCCCCTTTTGTTATCATCAAAAGGATACAGAGTTTAAAAATACAAATGAAAAATGACTAAAGATATAATTTCAGCTTAAGAGGAAGAACGATCATCATAAATCTCAATCAGTCAAACAAAAATCATAATAAACTAAGAACTGGTGGCATATTTCACATTGTAGAGAATGACGGATTTACGATGAATTTTATATATAATGGAGAGAGTTTTAAAAATATGAATATTTTCCAATTATTTCCAAAAGAATATTATAAAATTGAAGCACAAAAACAGTGATGGATTTAGACTATAATTAATGATTCAATCTAAGTGACAAAATCAAATAATCTCAAATCACAATACCTATCAATCAACAAATCATAATACGTCATAAGATTTCAACACATTTCACAGATAGAAAATTGGACTGATAGGCTGGTTTTCACATACCAAGGAGAATTTCAAATTAAATTCTATTTATATCACATTTTTCCTTTTTCTTTTTATTTTATTTTATTTAAGAGCACACTGACCACGCATAACCAGATCTTGGATTCTTAAATGAGGTCAGTTGCAGCTTAAAATTAAGTATTCTCATAACCATGCATAAACAGAGCTTGGATTTTTAAATGAGGTTAGAGAAGCACTTATGAATATTATTTTATTATTTTCAGTTTTAAAACGAAAAACTCCTCGGTATATAAAACCAATACGGATGATAGAAATGTGATAGGTACAGAAATGGACTGTGAAATAAATTTCTAAATTAATTATATTATGAAATATGCTCGACTGTACTGGGATTATTGATAATTTTCAATTATCACTAATTCTGAATACTAATATAGTCCCATTTCTATCACAAATAATTTTCACTGTTTTAAAAACAAGATGATTTTAAAAAATAAACTCTCCACATTAATATAAAATCATGATGGATGGCTGACAGGTGTTAGATAAAGGAGATGGTCGTGAAATAATTGCCAGTTCAAAGATATTATAATAAATATTCAACCATCATGAAAATATTTAAATAAAATCTCCTCTTGTTGTGAAATATACCGCAGTCACAATTCATCACAATTTCAAATTCTGATAATATTTTTTGATGAATTATAACAACAGTTCAATTCGGATATTGATTTCAATTTCTGAATGAATAATCAATAAATAATTTTAAAATTGAAAATCAATTACAAGAGGAAATTAAACAGATTTATACAAAAAATGAATCTATACAGGGTGCAGATAATTAAAAAAAAGATAAGTGATAAAGCTGATACCAATTGTAGTCTTCTTTATCGAGGAATTTAATTACACCCTGATGGACTATCATGGACATCTCAGACCAAAGAACTTTAAACACAAACCCAGCCAGACAAATTTAGCACATTTATTTGTATAAGGCAAAAAAAAATGTGTGGATCTATACAAGGTGAAAATTTGAATCTCAGTACAGATGGGTGAAACAAATATAAGCACTTCTGATACCACTTGGTGTCTCTATTACTGAGGATTTTAACAAGACACTGGAGACAAACTATGATATCACAGACAACAGAAATTTAAAGCCCAAGCAGACAAATTTAGCACAGAGCAACAGACAGATCAAAAATAAGCAGTTACCTAAGAACAGTATCAGAGCAGTATAAAGACAGTTTCCAAGCAGACAAGTCAAGATGATGGTCACAAAAAAATATTCCATGATTCCAGATTAAAAATATACTTTATTTTAAATCATTTGAAGAGAAGTGAAAGTATCAGTATTTAACGAATCAATCACACCAGGTTATATTTCAGATTCAAAATTATGTGTGAGATTCAATAGATAAATAATTTCAAATGATTTTAAACAAATATATATATATATATATATATATATATATATTCAAATCAAATAATCATACAATAACAATGATATTTATGACCATATTTTCAAAAGAGTTTTCACAAATATTTTTGACAATCACAAGAGAGATTTCATATCATTTACATCAAGACTGAATAATAACTCATGACCCAAAAATAATGGTTTATTCGAAATCATTTGAACAAATGTAAATCATGAGATACAATGAATCAATCACACATAATTAATAACTTCATATTTGAGAGGTGTGTGAGATTCAAAATATCAAAAATTTCAAATGATCTCAAACAAACAAAAAAAATCTAAACCAGATGATCATGAATAACGGTGAATTTCAAGATGTAAGCAATGATTCAAGACAGATTAAAAAATGTCTAAGCCAATCTGAAAAAATTAAAGACATTATCACAACAGATAAATAACAAAGTGTACTGTAATGAGTATAATATTTTAAGCGTTTCCAAAATTAATTGAAAGAAACTCAAAACAGCATAAGAGTGTGAAATTTCATTAATTATTCAGATCTTCAAAAATTTAGAATTCAAATTAACAGTGTTCAAGATATGGCACGAATATATCAACACTGTTATGAATTCAGAAATAAAAATATACTTCAAAACAATTGCAGATATTTACAAGATTAAGTATAAGATCTGGAAATAATTAAAAACATCAGAGTACTATACACGCAAAACAAATTTCCAGAACATCATGAATACTGCAATTCAAGAAGCACAAAAAATATGGCAGTGATAAATCAAATCAGAATAGATAGAAGAAAGAGATGGAAGGGAGAAGAAGAAGAAATAAATAAAAGAAAAAGAATCAAAACAGAAAAATATTTACAGAGTTGAGTTTAGAGATCATACCAGAATCCAGTGTAAATTAGAATCTCTAACTCAACAAGCTTGGCTAAGGAACTGTGGATGATACAGGAATATTGAGCAGCTCGAATTCAATTCTGTTTTGCAAAGCAGTTCCTCAGCCTCCTTCGGTACCTAACAATTCAGGGGATCGAGTGGTCTAACAAAGTTTGTAAAACCACTCACAGCTGTATTCATATGTTTTGGTACCCAGACTTGTTTATATAACAATCCCTCTGAATTTACTTTTGTACCCTTAATAACCCAAAACCATTTAGTTTTTCCAAATTTGGTTCTATTTATTTTTGGGGTCCACGATTGTTCAACTGGATTGTTATAAAACAAATTTTTATTTCTCTTTCGATTTTTTTTCAAATCATTTGAATTTTGTTTTCCAAAAACATCATTTTTCCCGAAGCCAAGACCAGATTTATTTCCAATAGAAATTTGGTTTTGTAACAGCATATTCAACGATTTTTCCCATTAGAAAATTTATCCAAAGTTGATTCTAATCGTTGAATTTTGAATTTTAGATCACCATTTTCTTTTAATAAATTTGAGAAATTATATATAGCGATCTTCTGTTCAGCATTGGACTGTTTCAAAACCACATTCTCATTTTCAAGCAATTTAATTTTGGCTTGGGATTTGGAAAATTCAAGTTCAAATCATTTTTGTTTTTCAGATTCAAATTTCTTGGATTTTTCGATCTCATTTTCAAGTTCTTTCAAAACCAAACCACTTTTCAGTAAATTTTCATTTTCAGCAATTTCAAATTTGGAATATATATCTGTTTTAAAATTTTCAAATTCCTTTTGCAGAAGATTATTTAAATTTGATAACTCAGTCTTGTTCTCATTTAAGATCATAATTTCATCTTCAAATTTTTGAATATTTTTATTGAGATGAACAAGATTGGTTTTCAATTTCAAACAATTTTTGCAAACTGAATTTGAAGAATTTTTAATATATTCAAGTTGTGATTCCAAATCATCAATTTTGCTGGTCAACTCAAAATTCTTAGATTTCAGAGACTTATTTTTCAGTTGGAGTTTATCAATAGATTTCATTAAATCAAGACACATGTAAACCAGATCTTCATATGAGAAATTTTCTGTTTCAGCATTTGTTGATTCTCCATCATCTGATTCATCTGAAGTTTCATTTGTAAATCCTGTTAAACAAAACTCTGAATATGTGTTGACATTTCGGGGTTTTGAGTATTTGTTGTCAATTTGTCCATACTTCATATTGAGAGCTGTCCAGATTTCCTGCGCAGTTAAACAATGGGAAATCAGACTGTATTGATCATTATCAAGATAAGAATAAAGAATATGTGTAGCACGGGAATTAAAAACTTTATCTACCATATCGTACCCATTGATAACAACATCCCAACATTTAATATTAACAGATTTTAAATAAAATTCCATTCTGGATTTCCAGTTTAAAAAATCTGTTCCAGTGAAAATAGTTGAAGATGAACTGGACTGACTCTTGCAAGACTGACAACAAGGATTCACCATTTCTCTAGAGTTAACAGAAAATACCTGCTCTAATACCAATTGTTGGATCTAGAATAACCCTAGAGGGGGGTGAATAGGGTTTTTCACAGTTTTTAACTGAATTAAAAATCTAATGAGATATATAATAATAAACAGATTACAGAATATAACAGAAATGCAGAAAGTAAATCACACACAGATATACCCAGCTTCGGCAAAACCCTGCCTCCTGCTGCATTTCTAAGGTTTCTACTAGGTGATAGAACAGATCCCGCATACAAGACCATGTACACTTGCAAACCCTGCTCCTATTCTAACCCTACGCTCAAAACCGTAGACTGATCTAAATCCCTAGATCAGATTCTCCCTGATTACCACCCCGTAACCAGTAAATCAGATTTTACAGACTTTGTGAACTATCAGTCAACACCCTGACTGAAATTCCCCTAGTATTTTTCAGTCACTAGAAACTGTTCAGAATTGTTTTACAAACAGACAAATACAAAACAAATTAAACACAAATCTTAAAACCCTAGTAAAAAAATAAAAGGAGTTAAAAATAAGGGGTCATCCCCTTTTTAAACTTAGCCTAGTCAAAATAGAAAATAGGCCGGCCCCTTTTTTAATTCTCGTTTTCCCCAATCCTTTGCTCTGTGAAAAATGGCGGCTGAGGGTAAAATCGTGCTAGGGTTTCTTGTTTAATCTCCCAAATTGAAATCGATTGCTGATGGAAATGAGTTCTCTGATGCTCGAGATACTGTGGCTTGCTTTGTATACAATTTGGATCTTACTCGATCTCTGATGCTTCGATTTGGGCTTGCTTTTAATTTCTCGATCGAAACGATTAAAGAATTTGGTCAGTTCCTCTGAAATTTCTTTATCAATTTTTGCTTCGGAATGCTTGAATTGATTCGTGGGTTTTTCGATATGAGATGTTGGGTTTTTTTTTCGATTTCTTGTCCCAGTCTGTGATGATTTGGTGTATGTATTAATAGGGTAAAACAAAACCCTAATAACTCTGATTTCGCAAAAGTGCTTCGATCTGAATTTGTCTGGTTTCCCCTTTTGCCTCTCTCGATTGAATTTGAGATTTGTTGACTTTCTGAAAATGAATTAATTGATTTCGTGGACCTGTTCTTGGACTTGATAACTTTGAGTAATTCTGGAAACAAATTACATGTGGTCCCTTGAATAAAATTGACGAATCTGGGAAAAAAAAAGTTCGTCCCTTTTAAAAATTGCCAAGAATAAAAACTCTAATTTCTTCAAAATAGGAAATTATATTTCACTGTCCCCTTTGAATATGTTGTTTTGAAATTCCCTTTTGATTACTTGTTGCTGAGTTGAATGATTGCCAAAACATTTGATCTCTGAATTTCTGGAAAGAAATATGGCCTTGCCAAAACATGACTCTTCAATTTGCTGATGCACTACTTTTCGAATTTGACAAATGAAGACTGAATATTTTGTCATTTATTTCATTGAAAAAAAATACTTCTTACCCCTTTTTCATATTCATTTCTGAAAACTGTTTTGGCAAGAAATGAATTCATTCCTTGATTGATCCCATATGTATGCAATTCTTTTACTGGTTTCTTGTGTGAATATATGGAAGATTTACATTTTGGTGCATGTATCTTTGACATTGCTGTTTCATTGATGCCCTGATTGCTCCATTCCATTTTTGACATGCCTATTTGATTATACTTGCATTGGTTTGACTCTTGCCAAATTTGCTTCATGAACTTGTGGAAATAATTTGATAAAACTTGCCAACCATTATGTAAATTGAACTGCTGCCATAACCATTGCAATATACTACTGTTTTGTATACATGAATATATGCTATACCATACTGCACTTTGTATTCTTGTATGCTGTGTATATCACCCTTGTTATGCTTGACCTGCTGAACACGTACACGTCTACTTGAAACAAGACTGTCACTATGTACACTTTTGTCTTTATGCAGTACTGTGTGCATACTGTAGTACACCTTGCTCATAATCATATATATATATATATATATATATATATATATGCATGCGCTAGCACCATGTGTATCTATGCCTCACCCATTTGCACCTTGCTGCTGATCATTTGTGTGTTTATTACAAAGTCCAAGAGTTACATCCTGTTCGCATTTGCACTTGCTTCGCTAATGTTATGGCCTTTGCCCCTGGATTTTATCACCATGCTTGACTTATCTTGTTGCATCATGCTGAACTGGCCCGACCATTTGCACTATGTAAATCTGGCTCGTCACTTGGGCTATGTCTATTTGTGCTTGACTATGTTTTGCATATGCTGCTTATACACTTCCATATAGATTTGGCTATCCTGATTTGATCCATGAACTTGAGTCATGCATTGTTTGTGAAAACTGATTTTGTCGAGTGCTGGCCTGCCTTGTGCATTCATGAAATGCTACTCGACCATTTGCTTGCCATTTGTACTTGTTCATGATTTTGCTGCTTTGATCACTTTGGCACACTTGATCATGCTGTTGACTTTTCATTGAGTTGATGTTACGTGTGCACAGAGTCGAGACGGTCTACGTGGCTACTTCTCAATTGCACACTGGACTGGCGAGGCAGTGCACACGAGTGTATATATATATACACATATGTATATGCAGCCATCCAGAATATTTTTGTCTCTGCATCATATATACATATTGTCTACCTTGTGGTATTTACAGTGTATCACTGTGAATATCACAAGCTGTCTAGACATAGATTGATGGTTTTATAAATCAGATCAAGTCATGAAAAATGATGAGAAACACACCAGAAATCTGAGGCAAATAAAATTTTAAAATAAAATTTGTATTTGCATGTATTCAGTTTTATTTCTATTCCAGTGTACTCTGTGTGTGTGTGTTTCATGTGACAGGTAAACAAGTGATGACTGGACTGACTGAGAAGATGCTGTGAAGACTGAAGACTGAAGACAGAAAATTGACAGAGACAAGTATACAAGAGAATATATGTATATGAGAGAGAGTGAATGTTTATACAAAGGAAGCTGTAACCGAGTCCAAGAATGTACTATAATGAATTATATATCAGTGATGTGTTCAAATAGTGGAGTTGTAAATTTGTACTGTTTAAATGTTGAAATAAAATATTATATTCAAATAAAATACTGTGTGAATAATTGAATTTCTGTACAGTCGTATTTTATTTAAATATAAATATTATACTCCTGTCTGTGTTGTAGAATAACAGTACAGTAACAAACACATTAAAAGTAATATTTATTTGGTTGTTATCATCAAACAAAAATCATATAATTGTGTATACAACTACGTTATATACAACATCAAGGTCTGAGAGGTAGTATTACCCCCAACTTGATTGACTTCATTTTTAACTAAGGAATGGTTAAGGTTCGATAGTGAAGGTGGGTTAAAGGAATTTAGGATATAAGCGTAATGGTTTGAGTTGGCATCGCGATGGTTTGTTTAAACATCTGTCTAAGTCCAGTGAATGAGTTTTGGAAATGTTTTCCAAATAAGAACCAGAAATGTTTTCTGATATAGAAAACAAGAAATGTAAATGTTTTCCAATGGTAATAACATATATTTTCTAAATTTAGAAAATAAAAAATGTTGAATATAGGGAAACAGGAGATGAAAAATGAACTAAGGAGATAAATGTTAAATGATGTTTGATCGATATAATTTCCTCCTGGAAATAATATCATTGTTTGCACACCTGTTTTTCTTTGATGGTTAAATCACAGACTATCGAAGTTTTGACCATTTTAACGTTGTTAATATGGAGAGACCGGTTGGATTAATATCCAAAGAACCACTCTGTATTGGCATAAGCGTTGCGAATCATATATGCCAAAGAAAATTGAAGACGGAGTAAAGTGCAAGGGCTATTGTATAAGTCTTAGATAATAGTGCCTAAGATGGATGTATTGAATAGTGCCTTCGGTTCATCCTGTTCCTGGATGACTTGTATGGATGAATGTCTGACAGAGTATTTCCAGAAAGGTCACGTACATTGATTTCTTCAACCGTACCAAGAGTGGAAGCGGAGAAGGAAACTTCTTTTAGCTGACACGTAATGTACTGTTGTAGACGTCAATTAGTGATTTTCGATGGATCTGACAATGTGGCATTCGAAGTGAATCTGATGTGATGAAAAGCATAGCTTCTAGCCTCACATCCGGTAAATGACAGAAATCGGGCAGGCAACATGGCTATGTAGGTCGCACCTATTAGGGTGTATAATCACCTGATCTAGAGTTTCATTTACTTCTAAAAACCTATTGTTGATGGTGTCCCATTCGGGAAACGGTTGTTGATCCCAACCGTTGGTGATATACATTCGATACACTCAAGCGAAATGAGTGGTCGGTCATGTGTGGCCGGGTTGCAAGATGTTCTTGTTGAACCCAGTGTGTTCCTTTCTGGAGGTGCACTAGCGAAAGGTGGTTCCATACCTTGTCATAGTTGGAAATCCATTACCCAATACGTGCTTGCGGTTTTGATTGTATACTATATATGTAGAACGTGAGATGAAAGTGTTTCTGCTAGATGATTATTATATTGTGGTTGATAGACATTATTATAATATCAAAAGGTTTTTGATATAAAGATAATTTGGATTCTCATAAGGGAAAAACTCGTTCCGTTATATGGCGTGGTCTTATGAGATATCGTTTACTTGTTCGAACTATTTTAAACTGTTTTACTCATACCAGTCCCATGACTGACCTAGAGTTTATTTTGTTTTGTTTTCCCTAAACTCTTGGGTGCCCAATTTTGTATGGGCAGTCAAGTAGTCGGGATTTACACATACTCGAAGAGCTGGAGCAGGAGGCTTCAGAATCATATAGCTATAGTTTATTTCCGATGTGTTGTAAGTGTTGTACTTTGATAATGATGTATATTCAAGTACAGATGTATATTTCAAGTGTAATTGGGGTTCGGGTTACTCTGATGTTGTGTTCTTCTTCTTCTTCTTCTTCTATTCTAAGTTTCTATCTTATCTATCCTCACCCTCTGTTTTCTTTCTATTAGTGTTCTGATTTTCCAGTGTAATTGGGGTTGGACTTGTGTTATTTAGTCAGCTCAAATTGGACCAGATTTTCGGGTCATTACACTATCTAAGGTATGATTATTTATATTCGCGCATCAACTGAAGAGGGTAATAGTTTGTTAAAGTTTTATTGTAACTATTTTCATTTTCCAATAAAATAATTTAGTTATAGTTTTAATTTAGCCATCTTACTTAATTAGAAGTTTTGCCAATGTATCAGTTTTTTCAACTTCCTTCTTTAAAAGAGGCTAAGATTTTATTTTATTGTGATAATAATTATATGGTTATGATATGATATTTCTTATTGGGTCAACGAGAAAACCTATACATCTGCAAGGCAATTGTAACATTAATATTTTTCATCTTTCAATTTTTAGGTAACCACATTTAGGTATATTTCTTTTTGCACCTTTATTTCTAGAAAATTTAAATTGGAGTTAAAATAAGAAATGTTAGATGTATCTATCATATACTGGTCACAAGGATTTATATAAATTATTGTTATTGTTTGAACCATAGTTGACCTGATATTAGGCACCTTACTAATGCAGTATATAAATGATTGGACTACGCAATCAGCAATTGCATTTCAAACAGGGTACCTACAGAGATTTTTGTTTTTTCTCGTAAATTACTTTATGAAATTTATTTTTATTATCTCATTAAATTTAGGCTTGTACTGAGTAAAAATTGTGTAGGTTTCATCGACTTTAAGATTTATGAAATCATGTTTTTTAAACTTTTGGGAAAATACTTCATTTTTTTATATATCATATGAGTTTTTCATTATAGTTTTGCAACGCTGTAAAGAGTTGTGTTCGATTGGCATTTGCATCTGCATTCAATTGGAAAGTACGTTATAGAAATTTGCAAGTCAAAATGATTAAAAGAGTCATCGTAATATTCCAAAGATGGTACACATAAAATAAAATAAAAAATTGAATGTGAATACAAAAGTAAGCAAAACACTATTTCCATGTGTTAAATTGAAAAAATGGAGCGACTTGAGAGCTTTTTCATAAGCTAGGTGAATGATCTTGGGTTACTATTGATTGCATTTTTGTTAAGCGTTGATGTTATCAGGCATAAATTTCATTGCCATATTTTTATAAGTTGTTTTCTTTTTCTTTCATTGAGAATTCCATATATTTTACTTTGAAGCTTAAATATGATCTAATAGATGCAGGATTCACAAACATTATCACAAATTTAAAACGAAGGTCACTTCCACCAAAATCATTATAAGAGTGTAGCTTGTGAGATATGGGAAATTATTTATGGACCGTTCGAGATAAATGAATTTGAAGTAATTATTTTACCAAAGTGGATTTTATTTATCTTTTTATATATGATGCACACTATAATAAAAATACAATTCCCTTCTATATTGGAACTTGTTACAAAAAATAAAATCAATATGCAATATCTCAAGGCGAATCATTGTCAGGGTTCAAACCCATTTGCATGCTATAAAGAAGAATGGTAATATAAAATTTAATTTATAAGCATTTTGCAAATTTTGGAATCAATTGTTAGCGTGTTTTGTTTTTTATTAATTTGGTTTCAAGTAATTGTTTGCTTTGTTGTTATCATATTGCTAATGTATCTAATGTCTTTTTATATATAAATAATGATTATAAGTGAATTCAAGTTCTTAAACTTGTGTATGCTACCTATATTTAAGTTTGGGAACTGAACCATTGAATGCACAAAGAGATACATATTGTAGTCCTCTGAGCTCCAAGAGATGCATAATATTTATTTTACTATGGCTCAAGGAGAATAGCAGAGCGTGTACAAGTGTTAGTAGGATAGCAAAATGTGTTCCTTGTCATCGATATGTTTGCTTGCGTTAATTGTTGTCTATCGGGAGAATCGATGACTGCACCTTTGATGCACTGCTAGTACATCATCTGAAAATTCATAATTGGCTAGTTATAAATAGACACAAGACTATGTACAAAGGATTACCTCAGATCTATGCCGAGGTAATCAGTTAACAATTTCATTTTACCACTGAGATGCACTGTTAGTAGGAATGGGTTACCTACCCATAATGGTCAAAACGAGCCCTTTCGTTTGATTTTTCATTCTCTAATGAAATTAAGAATCAATCAAATCTCCCCAGTAGGATTTGAACCTACGAGCAATCAGTTAACATCTGACCGCTCTACCACTGAGATACTGAGGAGCAATGGGAGATTCGACCTCGAAGATTTCAACTCCCGTTCTCAACCCATGAGTCCGAAGTTTTCTTCGTAACTCCCGGAACTTCTTCATAGTGGCTCCATTCCATACCTCATTTCATAGGGAAACTCAAAGTATCTTTACTTCATTGTATTCCATCTATATCCCAATTACATTCCTTTAATATTTCTTTGGTGTGATTGACATAGGAGATGTCATTCAATCGAAGAAGATGGTATCGTCGACACAAGAGATGTCATTTCTAGTCTATCTCTTTCTATATATGGAAAGTTAAGAAATCATCATATAATAATCAAGAAATTGAAATAGAAAAGAAAAAAGTGAAGTTTGTGATGATTTTAAAATCTTTTCTACTAGATAATCTATTATCCTATTGCATGAAGATAATAAATTTGGTCGTTGTGGTCGGACTCCATAATGGATTTCTGGCCACATTTTCCATAAGACCCTCTTATCTTTTCCTTCTTCGAACTCGGGTTATGGAAGAAGGAACAGGGAAGCAGATATCAGTAACAACGGGTTTTATTATGGGGCAAACTCATGGTGTTTATATCGATCTATTATATGCCTCTGGATCTAGCATTAGGTAAACTTCGTACAATAACTGTCCTAGTTCTACCATATCTTTTGTTTCATTTCTTCTGGAACAATCACAATTCATTTTTTTATTATGGATCTACTACCATAAATTCCATG
Source organism: Allium sativum (assembly GCA_030737875.1). Lineage (NCBI taxonomy): Eukaryota > Viridiplantae > Streptophyta > Magnoliopsida > Asparagales > Amaryllidaceae > Allium > Allium sativum. The sequence goes on along the minus strand of CM060918.1, from coordinate 776,214,143 downwards.
CGTAATCTCATCATTCAACGTGTATTCCTGAATAATCTCAGTTTTCAATTATTCAACCATTTCATTTTACCAAGTTCAACGTAAGCAAAATTAGTCAACATTTATATGTTTCGATGCAGCAACAAGATGTCATTTGTAACAAGTAGTTTTGTTGGTTGGTTAACTGGTCACATTTTACTCATGAAATGGGTTGGGTTGGTATTATTGTGGATACGTCAAAATCATTTGATTTGTGAAGGCTTTTTCTGACTTACATGATGGTAGGTCAGGATGGAATGGCATCCCTTTCTCGACTAAGGCAGCGTGAAGCTTGGCTAGGACCTCATCTCCATCTTTTTTCTTTCATCTGAGATTCTAGATTACCACAGAAGGTCTCTGTGTTTATGTGGTCAACCCTGCATGAGGGGTTACCAACAGATGCGAACCTTCAGAGGATTGGCATTCCTTTACCTTCTCGTAGCAGCTGCTGCGGAAATGGCGACATAGAATCCATTGCGCATATGTTCTTCCATGGCTTTTCTGCTAGAGCAGTTCTGAATTATTTTGGGAACTTGGTTGGTTTTCGAACAAATGCGTCTTCTCTTGCTGATTTACTGAGATTTTGGTGGGTTGGAATTTCAGGTACATCTATTCGCTCGAACCTTTTTTGTCTGATTCTTTATCTTATCTATTGGCATCTCTGGAGCTCCCGGAATAAGGTAATTTTTGGACGAAGTGCCTATGGATCCACCTTAAGGAATAATGTACTCCTTGCGTTTCAGGGGAATAATCGGTTACCGCACGAGGAGATTAGCCGGTAACTTTGGTATTACATCGTTATCGACTACACCCCAAGCGGGAATTGGTTGATTCCCTTCTTAGTTGAGAGTGGGTTCCATCCCGCTTTCTTCTTCTCTCACCCTCCCCTCCCCCCCCCTTTCGACTGATGTTGTTTTATAGTTCTGCAGATCCTGGTCCTGCAGGTTTATTGGCTTAGGAAGCTGCAGGTTTTATGGAGTATGGTGGAGAAGACTAGGAGTTGGAGCTTCGAGCTGGACAGGATTGCACTTGTATGCTGGCATTGAAGGCTAGTTGTCTTCTATCTGGATTATCGGCCAAGATCTTTGGAGCTATTCTGGAGCTTCGATTGTTTTAGCTTCTTCTTTGGCATCTTGGAGGTTGGCAGTGGTCTTCCTTTACTGTTCTGTGAGGCCGTTGCTTTAGGATTTTAGGATCCACGCTTGTACTACTGTTTTGTCTTGTTTTGTTGTTATCTTGCTCTTTTGTGTCTGCACGGTTTCTGTAGCCATTTCTACAAAAAAAAAAATTCTGAGCCATTGGAGAATGGCGTGATTCTCCATTTTGTTATATATATATATATATGTGTGTGTGTGTGTGTGTGTGTGTGTGTTTGTGTGCAAAGAAAAAAAAGTACCTTGTGTCATAATTGAGAAATTCTACGGATATAATTTTAAGTATTATCTTATTTATCACATGTGTCTACTATTTAAGCAGAATGTCATTGCCTATTGGTACTAAGAAACTTTAAGGAACCTCAGAAACAGAAGAAAGAGATGTAGAAATAACTTACGAAATGAAGAAGACGAAACAAGAACCACTTCTTATGGAGCAATAATTCATCGAATTAGATCGGTAGAATAAGAAATCAAAAATATTTGGTTGATCAGCCGACACCCATATTTGAACTGAAAATAAAGGATTTGCAGTCCTCCGCCTTAACACTTGGCCATGCCGCCAAATTCGATCCAAAATAATATGAAAGTATTAGTCATATTCTATTATACTAATATTTTTTCTTTTAATCTTGAATCTGGTTGTACTTAATCGTCAAAAACATGTTTTTTGTTAATTGGGTTCTATTATTTTTCCCGATTTATTATATCTCAAAATACACATCTGTTAATAATTTCCTTTCTCATTTCTAAAGTGTCGATCTTGAATATATGTTTCTTATACATGCATTCTTCATGTCTCATGCATGTCTCATGACCAAACAGTTGAAATCCTTTGTAAATAATAAAGAGAACAATAATGATGCATTTACGTTAGAGTGAGTCAAGCATTTAACCAGAGACTCAAGCTAACTTCTTTATGTGGTAAAATTAAAATATGGCCTTCCTCGCTAATCAGACATGGTGTATCAACAATTAAATAGATGAAACCTATTACAGGGTGTCTTAGTGTCTAGATGCTGATAACATGAATATCCATGCACCAACACTGTGTATATCATGTGATGATTTAATCTGCTAAAGCATTTGAGATGACTGTTGGTGCTTCAAATTAAGAGTTACTTCAGAAAGAAGGTGATTTAACTTAATCTATTTACATATTTTCTTTTATCTTATTCTATTTGCATATTTTCTTTGTCCTTGCAATTAGCGTTCCAATTAATATCTTTACGGATCCTTTCTCAGTTACTTTTTCCAAAATTTATCCAACTTTCCTTGTTTAAAAAGATCAGTAATTCTTCATTCTATAGTCCTGCAATGGCTTGTTGTGCATCCATTTACCGAGTGATAATAGCAATATGTTCCTTTTTTATTTCCTTCATACTTGGGCATTATTCTTTTGGAAGGCCAGTAATCAAATTTTGCATTAGTCGTAAAGTAGTTGTTTTCAATTAAAGTGACTAGATTGCACTCCTTTGGCAATCGTAATTCAAAATTCTTCTTTATCGAGTCAAACTTTGGCTTTCTCAGTTTGTTTTTAAAGTTCTCCTTCCATTATTTTCTATTTTAGGCTTGTTGGAGGTTGGTAAATACACAGGACTTTACTCTCGCCTCCTCTTTACCTTTATATACCACTTGACTTCAAAAAGGCAGTCAGGGGTTCTTTCGAGTTTGGATTCCTTTTTGGGCAAAGGTGTAGTAATCCTTTGTTATTTTCTCCTTAAATGTCATCCCTTTGGAATAATCTTGAATTGCTTTTCTCATTTGGGAGAACAAGTAGATTTCATTTCCTAAGATCCGTTCAAAGGCAAAGGATGGTGTCGTCGCGGTGCGAAACGAGTTTATGCTCCACTTATTAGGGTCATATGCCTCACTTTTCTTTTCATGGATAATGTTTAAAGCTTACATCTTCCGTAGATGTTCCTAACACTGATTGAGTCCATACAAGTCGACTCTATTGTGGGTGATAGAAAAGACCTTATTCAGACTGGATTAACCCATTATCCTTATTAGGTTGTTGTACTGTTGGAGAAGGTTGCACTCTCTTTTCCTTAAGAGACTGGTCCTGAATAGTTATTAATCCTACTTTATTAGTAATATGTCGGTAGTACGAACGGGTTACCATTATTTTCTCTTTGCAAGATTGTTGAAGTTATAATATTTTCTCTTAGGCATGTATTCAGCCTTTTGGAGATGTCCTTTTGGGTTGTAGAAAACTTTCTTGATTTGTAGTTACTTCCTTTCGAGTCATAAAGAATCTTCCTTAAGGTATAAGTATCCCTTTATGAATCACGCAGAATTCTCTTTGATTTATCATTCATTCTAGCTGACTTAAAATCGATTTTATTCTAACTCATTTGATTGTATTGGTATACATGACAATTCATGGGTTTAGTTACAATAGTAGTGATGAAAGTCGCTTTAATCCTATGTTAATACAACCAATGAATGATGACGTTTTTGTATAATATACCTTATTATTAAGATAGCTATTTAAAAACTCATAAAGCTACGTTTGTGGCCCAGGAGGAGATTATTGGAAAAGTTCAAATTAATGGGGCGACATATTTCAATATGTAAATGCATGGGTATCTTTTGATTAAGTCTGAACATGTGGTCTATTTGAAATAAATATCTGAAAGTTTAACAGGTATAATTATCATGTAAAATTATAATGAGTGGATACCAAAATACTAATTTTTGTTTGTTGAATGGCTAAACTAAAAATGTTTGGGGTTATGCTTCACAGATTACACAAAGGTTTTCTGCATATTGTTTATACCCCTTCCACCAATTACCCAAGATGTAACGGCCTGAGTTTCATAAACTTCGAAAGTTGAGTCATTATAAAGAAAAAGAAAGAGATAGAATTAAAAACAAACATCAGAATCTCACAGCAGAATTGGATAAAATATAATTCAACACATAATTTAATGATACCATGATAATTATACATCATAGTTTTCCAGCACATAGATAGTACATACATATGGTCTCTTGACCTGTCCATCTTACACACCATAATATAACATAAGATAGCATATATAAGTACTAGCATGGTTGTTATTCTAGACTCCTGCTTAACTTCTCCATAGATAGTGATTCATAACCTGCATCACTTGACTACTCATAATAAGTATTATGAGTACCCAAGAGTTTAGAAAAATAAGAAAACTAAATTTTGGGTCAGACATAAGTGAGTAAACAATTTAATTTAAAAATAGATGAGAATGAACCAGGTTATATATGTGCTTGTTCAAATTTAGAAATATCATTTGGAAAGAATAGAATTCTCGTAAAACACGACCACCTATAAATATGGTATGTGTTTTTGCCGTACGATAGCCTAATCACTTTTGTATCAAATCCAGTGATATTATAATAATGTCTATAAATTCACAGATAAATAGGAATATAGCCGAAAATCTTGCATCTCACTTTTCGACATAGTTTGTATGCAATAAAAACCGTATGACTCGTATCGGAATTTGGATTTCCAACATGACTAGGTATGGGACCACATTTCGATTAGTGTTCTCTAGAGATGAAACACTGAGGTTCAACAAGAACATCTTGCAACCTGGCCACACAGAACCGACCACCCATTTTACTTAAGTGTATTGAATATATCATTACCACGGTTGGTAGCTAGTCAACTGAATTCATTTCGAAGCATATAAAAAGGGACAATCGATTTCTCTAGATCAGTGATGATATACCCTGATGGGTATGACCCACTTAGCCCTGCTCCCTGCTCGATTTTAGTCATTTCCCAGTTAATGAGGCTACGATTATCTTTTGGAATATCGCTTCATTATTCACTTTGAATGTCACATTGTCAGATCCGTCAAATCACTTATTGACATCCACAAAAATACTCTGTGTGTTAAGCAAGAGAAGGTATCTTCCCCGCCACCAAACTTGGTACGTTTGAGGAAATCAATTTACATGATTATTTAGAAATACTGTCAAACATTCGTCCATATACGTTCGTTCTGAGACTGAAAGAAACCGAAGGTACTAACTTTACTACATCCATTTTGGAATCACCCTCAGGATTAGTGGAAGTAGCCCTTGCTCTTCAATGTCTTCAATTTGACTTGAATTTAATCGAATGCCTAAGTCGAATCAAAGTGGTATTCGGATTTCAGATTAAAACCCGATCCGATCTCTTTGAATCGATGAACGTCAATATCATTTAGTGATATGTTGTTTTTTTAGAATAAAATACAATTATTTATCTGGAAATTTATTTCATATAAATATCATGACCGGTCCACTCGATTTAAAATTATTTATACAAATCAATTTCTGATTTAGAACAGTGGTCGATGCAAGAGGATATAAAAACATGTCAACAAATTTTATTATTCGAGTTAGACATCCAATATAATCTCATTATATAGTTTTTAAATGTTTATCTTGGCTCGTCAAAAAAATTTCAAGATTTATTATTCAAAATGGATTACGGAAATAAATGAAAATATTCATTTATAAAACTTAAACCCATTTCCTACCCGACAAGCTCTCCTAAGCTCAACAGTACGTCAACCGATCTAGTCTTCCATTTGCCACTTTTATGCTAACTTGTACGGATGTTTTAGATTCAAAGAACCATGCGTTCAACAAGTGTGTGTATGTGTGTGTGTGTGTATGTAAATATTTCCATAATAATAAGACCCGGCCCACTTAATTTCTCATGCACAAATTTTCCAAACTTCCTCATTCTTGCAAACTCTCCAACCAGGCTCATTGCTTGATATCAGACCCAACCTCAGTTTCAACAGATCAAACAGTTTCTTAGGCTTTAACACTTTTAAAGCAAGCATTTGTTTTTTTTTTTAATTTACTCTTACATGGGTAACAACATTTTCTCCAGACCCATGCCCAATCCCACGCAAGCTTCAGGAAATCCCTGTTGCCATGTTCACAGTTCGCCACTTCATGCAGACAATGTTGGCTATTTTCTCTTCTCTCTTCTTTTTTGTTTTTTTTATTTTGGGTCAAACCGAGTCCTAATATTCATGCAAATGCCCCCATTTTCTTCACGCAAAAAGCCTCTTGTGTCTACATACTTCTGAACTCATGCATCAAGCTCTCTTTTACTTTCTGGAAACGTTTTTTTTTCCTTTCATTTTATTTAGTGCCAAAGTGCCCAATATTTCATTCAATTAGGGATGGCAAAAAAATCCGTATCTGTGGTTATCCGCGGGTAAAATCTGTCATGGACATGAAACGGATAGTTAAATGGGTATCCGTGAGTAAAATGAACGGGTATTTTTAATATCCGTTTATTAATTAGGCGGGTACAGATAGTAAGATATCCATGTCCGTGGGTACCCGTACCCGTTTTGAATGTGATTTGATATTAATAGTCAATACAAAAAACATTGATGTGGGTTATTCGGTATTTGTGTGCATGTCTTTACTCAACAATTTATAACTGGATGTTGATATTTTGATGATATTTCTGTTGTTGTCTCTTCTTTTCTAGATATTGGTTTAAATATGTATTGGTATTTTGAGGTTAGCAGTATTGTCTAATTTGTTTTTTTTTATCAAATGTGCCTTTGAATAATTTCAATAAACGACAAAAATAAATTGAATAAATATAACGGATACTCACGAATACGCGTCATTACCCACAACTTGTTTAAAATCCGTTTAATGGGTACCCGTGCAGGTATGGAGCGGGCATGTGGCAAAAAATCACCTAATGGGGAGGATGATGGGGTGGTACTACCCGCGCCCGCCCCGCCCCATTGTCATCCCTACATGCAATGCTCCAACATTCTCCATGCAACAAGCTTCTGTCCCCATACTTGTGAACCAAACACTAGACCATTTTTTCCCGTTCCCTGTGAAACGTGGTTATGTCTAAGACTTTGAGGCAATCTGGACATGCTCCACAGTTTCTTTTATTTTATATTTGTCCCTTTGTCTCTTGCCCAGGCTTAAGTCCATTCAATCCATCCCCATGCCCATTTCCATTTTAATATTCCTATGAAATCTCTGTTTCATCGCTTCCACCTTTTGCTGCATGCAGTCCTGCATATCCACAAGGCTCACAGCTTAACCAAAATTCACCTGCACCTGTTTATTTTATTTTTATTTTTTAACTTACTGCAACTTTATTTTTCACGGTGCACACTTGTGCACCGTGCACATACACTAGCTAACCTCCGACGATCTCGACTCCGCGATGGTTGCAACAAGCGTCCTCTCTCACTCTCACATCACTGCGGATCCCAGAAACCCGCCTACTCCCTTGATTGGAAATATGCAACCCCCACGCATAGTTCACCAAAAACAGACCTCACCAAATCTCCGAGCCTCACCTCAGCTCAAAACCAGTCACCGCCAAACTCTAGTCGAACAATGCCGACTCTTCCCCCTTTCAAACGCACCTGGTGCGAACCCTTCTTATGCACCGTTGATGGCGCAGTTCACCACTGTTTAGACCCTAAAAATTTAACCCAAAACTACTGTTTTCTAGTCGTTCTCAAAATCCAGTGCATCCGAATTTTAGATGATATTTTTCCTAGATCTTAACGTGTCTCAAACTCGTCCAAATCAAACGCCGAGTTCATCCGTTGATGAAGTTGCCGGAATTTGGTCAAAGACTCTTTTTCCGATTATCTCAAAAATCTCTTAGCTTAAATTATTGAAAATCATATTTTTGTTATCAAAATTCATGGTCTTACGGTACGATTTCATCCATATACCTGAATCGTAAAATAACGAGGTTTTAGATTTTGAGTTTTATTTCCTCTTCACTGTAATTTAAAAAAAATTGGTGGTATATGTTACTATCTGAATTCAAAGTAATTTAACAGCATACACTAGACAAAAACAACCAACTTCCATGTTGTACTGAATGCCTATAATCAATTGGAAACCATGCTATTGATTTTTCAAGTTCAGGACATAAGTTTGTTTTTACTGTTAACATACAGAGCTTTTCAAAACAGTTTTCAAGAACTTAAACTAACATGCATAACATGTATATGCAATCAATAGCTACTACCTAAGAACATATAGTTCGATCAAATATGCCAACAATTCGGAAATAGATTTCTAAGAGGGAAAGGTTATAGATTATATGTAGAATTGAGAAGATAAGGAGGAAACTTAAATTTTGTTTTTGAGGAAGAACTCTTTTTATAATTTCCTTATTTTTACATTTTTTTTTTCACTTCCCTTACAACACTCTTACTTGGGTGCTTCCTTCCTTTATCTTCCCTCTCACTTAAACTAAATGACCACACATATATATTGGTTTACATAACTTCTCAAAAGACACAACATTAATGGACATGACACTTAACGAACAGACATGACTTTTCACTTTAACCGACCCGACTCTTCATTTCAACCGACACGACTCTTCATTTCAACCGGCATGACTCTTCGGTTGAAGGACATGACTTTTGACTCTAAACACACTACATTTTCACTAATTAACATTACCATTCACCTTTTTTTAAATTTCCCAATAATCTTGCATTTAATGTTTAGCCAACATTATACACAGTATTTACTTTAAATTCAAATCTTTTTCCCCAAGTTGTCCTAACAATCATGTCATATTCAAATTATTTACAAAAGTAAATCTTTTAAACACTCCACTATTTGAATCAAATAAGATAGGTCCATATCAGCACAAATAAATTTGAATGCGCTAGAAATTTATGTCAAACAGTAAAAGAGTTTCAGGGTGTTTACTCACAGTGTTTTCTTTACCATGCTTTGTTTCTTTCCTTTGTTTCAGCTGTTTGCAAATAGTCCCTTGTTTCTTTGAGTTTAAACGCGTATATATGGGCTACTTCGAATTCAACTGATACTTGGCAAGCACGAAAAGGAAAAACAAATGTTTAATGTGATTAGAACGGAAATCTTGATTTGTACAGGTTAATAAATGCACAAGATTTCGCTACTGTTTTGATAAGTTTTGTTGGTCCAATAACTAGTGTTAATACTGAGTATGTATTAATTAATCAAGAGTGATTGCACATGTATTTACTGTAGTCAAATATGATTCTATTCGGTCCATCTTTGTGGCTACTCTATTCAGTACTTTCTTAAAATATCTAGCTGTGCTTATGTATGATTTGCTCACTTCTTACTTGCGGCTACTCTTATTAAAAATTTGCTTTCAAATATCCAGCCGCGTTTTATACGATTGTAAACATGATTTATCTCCTGCGCTTGATAACTTAGACTAAATATGATCGGTTAATTTGTATCAAGGCTATTAAATGTTGCAAGCTTTCATGTTTCTTATTGGAAAGCTTGTTGCTTTCAATATTAATGTTCATTTAAACATTTTGCAGGCATTATATTTATGTTTCAGATTTTGTAAGTTTTCTACGGTTATTTAGATGTTTTTATTTGATTCGTTTTTTTTCAAGGAGGTACTCTATTTATGCAATTCCATGTTCTGTTTTTGTTCTTCTCTTTTCTACTATCATGCCTACAATCTTATCTACTTAATACATGATGGTTTATCTACAGGTTGTACTACGTTAAGATGTTAAGTCCATTAAATTGTTATCTTATCATACCTAATCTTATTTTACGACAGTGCCGGTTTCTCCCATGAGAAAGTTCAAAAAAAGAAAAAAGAAAAAAAAAAGGAACAATTACTTAAGAATTATTCTCTTCTTATTTATTAGCTTTTCTTATGAATTGCTTACATTTTGAATTTTGAAAACAATTTGCTATTTTTAAATGTCTATACATATCATGATTATTTAGGTAAATATTGTTTTTAATTGAAATTCAAATTATTTAGATTTAATATCATCTACGAAACTAACCAGAAACTAGATCGTTACACAAGGTTTCACAAATTACACAATAATTGTACTTACTTATTTTATTTTTATCTCCAAAAAAAAAAAGTTTAACCAAGATATAAAAAGTTATGTTATACCATCAAGTAAATCTCATTGATCACGGAAAGGTCCTCAAGTTAACTCCGAAATGAATAATCATATTGATTTCACATAAAAGAATCATGGCATCTGACTACAAAACAAAGTACATGTAATAGATTCATGGTTCTGATTCATTATCGCATGTCTCATGGATATGGTGGTTATACAGCAATCTAAAAATGTACATGCATGACAGCACAACGCTGGAAGGCACATAACAATGACCACCATCCAATATATATATATATATATATATATATATATATATATATATATATATATAAAGAACATGTGTAAAAGGCAGCTAATTCATTTCCTGAGTAATACATATATAATCCACATTCTTCCTGAATAATACTTCCTGAACATGATCATATGCGAGTACCAACCATCAAATAAGTCTTATTTTGTTAGTTACATCAGTATTAATTAAGATAATCAAGGTTCCTGCTAGCTCTAAAGGCAAATCCATCCATAAGATAATGGATCTTCTTCTATCCAAATGAGTTATGCATGACCCAGTGGCTGCATTTGCACATTTATAAACATCATCAGATAAAGTCATAAAGAGGTGAATTCATAAAAAGTGAAACATAAGGAATCGATTAAACAGTCTATGAGTCATATATTAATTAGAGGAACAAAATGGCAGATAATCTCCATTCACCTGTTAGTTAACATAGGTAGGTAAAACGATACATCATATTAATGACCCACTTGGTCACAAGCTCGCGTTACTTAGCACAGCGGTTGATCAACTGAGCACTTGATATTTGTACCGAGTAACTAACAAAAATTTTGTGATGTGGGACAAACATGCTATTTTATCAGGTCTAATACATATGCTTCTTATATCACAATTAAACTGCACGGAAAAAAATAACTTTTTTTTTCGGTTTCAGAATACGAATGTGGATCGAATCTCAATGACATATAAACTTTATCATAACCGCTTCAAAGAAAAAATGTAATGTATCCCATTAGTATTTTCTAAAAGCTGAACCCGTTTCTTAAAATTCAACATCAAAAATGATAATTTTTCAAAATATCAGGTTACTAAACTGATTTTTGCACACTACTCACTTAGCATTTTAATTGACAATTTTGCAAAATAACAACAAATCTTGGTTTAATACCATTCGGTAAAAGAAGTATAAACTTTATTGATCATGTTTAACTAATTGTCATGTATAATGAATATATTAAAACACTGGTACATGCATATTTATTCATAAAAGGCACACGTGTCAAGTCTATAAAATATTTTGCACAATAACTGAAATTAAAAATTCAAAATCATGCGATTAGCAATCTGTTTTATCCACCTAGCTAAAGATAACTATAACCAAACAATAACATCAAAAGAATAACCTTAATGTTTTGATTTTAAATCATGAAGATGATTGTTGGCCTAATTCTCGCATTGCAACTAGACCTCGCAACGGTCGAATAAGATATAGATACGTGTAATATCCATATTCACATATGAAACCATTTTAGCATACCGGATTTTCGAAGTCGCAGATATCAAATAGATATCATTTTTTTTCTATGTCTGCTAGTAAGAAAATAAATATAAAAGCATAGAGGAAAAAATTTGGACACGCCCACATGCATACTCATTTCTCAAGTTTTTTGGTTTTTTTTTCCCAGTTTCAGAATGCGAATGTGGATGGATTTCAAATATCCATTGACATCCTTAATCACTATTTCCTGCTTCAAATATTTTATCTATTCACCCAGTCAACTGTATAACAGAAATTTGAACAAAAATAACCAGGAAAAATATTTATAACACATGGAAAACAAACCAATAATTAAAGAACAGGATTCACGTCAATGCTATAATCCAGAGCATCCTTTTTTTTTAAATCAGTTGAACTGCATTACTTTATATTATATTATGAATGTGACTATGATTTAAGCAGTAAGATAGGTGACATTGTGGCCCAATGAACATGTGGTTGTTTACAAATCAAAGATCATAGGTTTGATCCTTAAAAAGGTCTTTTTTTTTCATTTTTTCATAAATTTAAACAAATTAAAAATCATGTTGAACATCAAATTATTATATATACTTTGTTCAATAAAGTTATAACCTTCCAATGGCATTTATATATCCTAGCTTCAATATTTTAATGTAAAGTAGAGGAAAATCTTGTTGGACATATTGGTGCATCGTAAGCTCCTAATTCAAGTATCTTATCTTGCAGCAAAATAGAATTTATACAAGAATTTTGAACAACAAGCTTCTAGTATATCGAACAAAAAACAATACAAACCATCCGTAAATCAGATATATGTGGGTGTTATAGTTAAAAGATTTCATATTAATGTAAAAGCATATAAAAATGCATTGCGAATTATATATCTTATACTTCAATTGTTTAAAGCGTCCGATGCTCTAAAAGGGGCAAATCTGCTTTTGCTTTGTTGCTGGAACTTGAGAAAATTGATTTGTTCAAGCCTGATGCTTCCTATGTGACAAGCTTAAACAGTTCATTTCTCCTCACCCTTCTTAACTTACCGCATTAATATGGCCTCAAACTATGCTCAAAACTCACGCATACCTCTCCATTTCCCCATTTCGTAGCAAAAAACACAATCCCTTTTCACTGAACATTCTCCGTTCAATCCCCTCTCAAAATGCCGATTCCGTGTTCTCCGTTGGCTTAACAACAAACGCACTCTATAGTATCGGACTATGTGGCTCAATGGATTTCAAGCGTCTGCTTTAATTATCTTTGGTCTTACCACAAAAACATCAAACTTATAAGATGATTTGGGTCAAATATCTAGAGAAATACATTTTAAAATTTGAATGATAAGCAATATCAACTATACCAATAAATCAGGTGTATGTTGATGATGTGATACATAACACATATTTTATACTAATGTAAAAGCATATAAAAGTACATCGTAAATTCTACTTTACACAAAGTCAAGTAACCAGACATGTGACTCTGTGGCCCAATGGATAAGGCGCTGGTCTACGAAACCAGAGACTCTGGGTTCAATCCCCAGCAGAGTCGGAACATTCCTCTTGAAATGTAAATTATGTTAATTTTTGCTTGGGCTAAACACCAAGCAGTAACATCTGAAAAATATTTTGTTATTGGTATTTTGTTAATTGCAGCTTTATATGACGCAATTCTACAGCTTAATGGACGAAATGCTTAACTGTGATTCTGCACCCAAAACTACACTATAAACGGATAGCAAGTATACAAATAAATGGGGCATGTGTGAATATCATAAAACATAACATCTTTTACTTTAAATCTAAAGCATATATACTATTATTCTTTGTGGAATTGAACTGATAAGATGATTGACTATGTGAATAGTCTACAATACCATGTGTTTGATCTCCGGCAAAGTTAACTTCTTTTTGTTAGTTAGTTAATGATCAGATCGAATATAAGCATCCTCTTGGTGACCTGACCCCAATTTCGGATCAAGCATGTCATTTCAATTTATTTAACCTAACTTAGGTATATAAGAAAGAAAAGCACTTCTAATATAAAATGAAGAATCGACACAAAAGGTACTTACATTATCTTTATAAAAAACGATGAATGCCCGCTGCAATTCATAGACTTTTCTCCAATCTGGTTCTGCAGATCTAAGGCATCATAACATAAGTACATGAGAATATAATCATATTTTCCTTTCCCAACCTTGCATTTGTTACTTTTAACTATTTTAATACATCTTATGATAAACTGCTCCAACTTGTTTTCTTGCAATGCACCAATTTGCTGAGAATTCAGGGCTAACTTTATTATTTACTTCAAACATACATAAACTCGAATATATACAAGTAAATAGTTCCACAGCTTAAAAGGAAATATTAAATTAAACACAAATTAATGTAGTTTGATTTGATCTTCACAGAAATGTCCACAACAATTTGGGGCTTGTTTCAGTATTTAGTCCTGTTATCCACGAGATAAGGGAATAAAAAAGAGGTACATATCCTACAAATCAGGAGAATATCGTTTCATTTCCTAAATTGACTCCAAATCACCCACTTTAAAATTTAGAACTAATAAACTAGTCCATGTTCAGAGAATCTGCACCAACAATTCAACTGCCATAAAATCACATGAACCGTATGTAGACACCAACAAAATATAGCTACCGTAACCAACAAAGCCTAAAAATCAAAGAATAAATAAAAATAAAAACAAAGCATATCGGTATACTTTCCCAAATCTAGAACATCGACATAGATCATCTTCTTACCTACGGAACTTCGCAACAATTTCATCGTAATTCCGAGTAGATATTTCCTTTTTCCTTCTCTTTTACTTCTATCGAAGATATTCCCAACTTGGAATTCGCCGTAGGGTTAGCCTGACCGATCTTTACCGTCCCATCATCAAACAAGCAGTTGAAACGGCACTGCAGACTTTCCGAGAGAGAGAGAGAGTTGCCATTTTTAGGGCAAGTGATATGTAGTAATGTTTGAGCAGTAAGCGGTGTGGGTGTGATATGACAACGGGAGAGTGAGCCTAAGAGTTCAGTTACCTGGTGCAGTCTTGTGTCATGGCGGTTCGATGGTAGGAAAAGTGATGCACGGATGAGACTGAGGCGTTGGTTATGGACTAATCATTCTCATTTGAATATACCCTTATTTTTTCACTAATGATTATGCATTATGCTAAGCTGCAACTTGCATGTATCCTGAGCTTCAAATAATTAATAGAATCATTTCATAAGACCAAAAAAATAATTAATAAAAAAGTTTGATTAAAGATTTGTTTATCTAAATACCGTAAGCTAAATATTGAATGTTAAAGATTAGTTGTTGAATATTGAATAGTGGTAACTTAATGTCGAATGCATAAAGTAGAGATGTTGTTTAATTGATTGCTGATTATAAGTAAGTTTTATATTAAAATTTGTCAGTTGACAAATTTGCCTTTAATTGTTAACATCATTTATGATTTGTATAATACGATGAAATTATATGGCTTGAGTGATTACAAATTAAGAATGAGTAATATATGCAATAATAATACCTCTTTAATGGGAAAATTTGTAAGAATGTGACACATGCAATAACAATACATAGAAAGCTTAATATCATAGATGATACCTTAAATACCTCAACCTTTCTAATAATTTTAAAACATGTGTTTAATTTGAAAACATTCATAAGATATTTGGACAAGATTCATAGGGTTATAATTCAAATTTCATTGTTATCGAAAAAGTGTTATAAAAGCGTCGTAAAAAGTGTTATTTTAGTTTAATTCATTAAAATGGTTTTTCTATCATCGAAAAATTCATTTATTCAACTTAAATCGCTTTTAGAACATTTTAAATGGTTTATAAGATTTATTCTATGTCTTTAAGTGTAACGACCCGTATTCTACGCATCATAGGATCGTAGAATATTTATTTCTTTCACATTCGAAGCCGTATAGTCATGTAACTTTGGGAGACGACTATTGTGGTCATTTCCCATGTTCATGATTTTTCCCGATTTTTAAATGACCATTTTACCCCTAGTTGGCACTGTTTTGGCCATAACTTTTGACTGAAAAGGAATTTTGACCTGAAACCACTTCCATTGCTCCGGATGATGGTTTACAATTCCGTAGAGTGGTCACATTGGCCAAACGGACTCACCGTTTGGGAGATATGGCTGAAACAAGTTTCAGATGGTGAAAAACAGTTTAAATTGGGCCTAACCGGGTGATTAGCAGCTAGGCCCAGAGGGGAATTTCGGGTTTAGAGGCATAGGAGGACTGATTAGGGTTAGGAAATCACTCTCATTTCAGTTTTGAGCCGCCACAAACCTTCTTGAGACATTAGTAATGGCTTCCATCCTCTAAAACCACTCCAAAACACATTTTTAGTGAAGATTAGGCCTAAACTACATCAAAACAAGGCCAAATAACAACAAAGCAAGGTTGGAGCTGCTGCTATACATAGGAATTCAACCCAAACAGAGAGTATTTCAGATTTGGCGTTTTATTTTGTGGCTAAGGTGAGTGATTTGCATAGTTTTTGCACTAATTACGGTAATTAACGGTAATTAGTGAAGATTAGCGAATTTACACACTAATAAATTCTGGAAAAATGTTTAGAAATTCGAAAATAATATTTTATGCATCTGTTAGAAAATTTGGACGATTTGATTAAGTTTTACTATGTGCTTAAACATGATTAAGTGGGATTATGGAAAAATGTGGGGTTTTAGCCATTTTTGATCCAATTTGATTCATTTGAATTGTTGTTTAGCTGTTTGTGGTTGCTATTACATGTTGCTATGACTCTATGGCGTGTTTTATGATTGATTAGAAGTGTTAGATTTGTCAAAAACGCCGTCGAATGGCGTAAAATACTTGCTGGAAGAGTTGCAGAAAAGTGCAGGTTCTGGACCAGATCGGATCGGATATAGAGGCTCGGATCGGATGAGTTGAACTGGGGCAAGGGATCTGATCGGATCGGAACTGGACACTTGGGACAATTGGCAAAAAGGAAGGCCACGCTAATTGAACTGGGATCGGATCGGATAAAGGAGGAGAGATCGGATCGACTTAAGGACGAAGGACTCGGATCGGATCGACTGAAGGAGGAAGGGCTCGGACTGAAGTAAGATGAAGGAATTGGATCGGAGCAAATGAAGAAACGAGGGAGCGGATCGGAGCGGAAGCACGAACTGGAAGGGAGATGGCACCCGATCCGACCCGGAGGAGGACACCCGACCCGACTCGAAGTGGAACACCCGACCCGACCCGAAGTGGAACACCCGACCCAACCCGACGCAACGCTATGAGCCCGAACCGAACCGCTACAGAAGGAGAACCCGACCCGACCCAGTATTGACCAATAACCCGAGATGCAAAGGTAGTCCAATATGGGAAGTTAGAGCTCAGGATCCAGTTGGGAGCCGATGAGTTCACTTCATGATTGGGCTTTGCTGCAGGACGTGTGCCAAGGGGCAGTCGATGTCTATGACTTTGGATCACTATGTATGGGAAGTACGTGAACGGGTTCAGGACCACAGTGGCCTGGGTACGACTAAAGGGCTATAGACCAATGAAGTGGGGTCATTTGTAAAGATTTGGTCATGACTCCATGTGGTAAGCTTGGTAGTAGCAGTAGTTGTACAAGTCGAACTCCGTCACTACTTCAATGGGTCTAGTGATTGACAGTGATGGACATCGTATGCTTTACGCACTGAGTGAGAAATATGAGGATGGTTGCTATGGTTGATTTGGTTGCTATCATTATGACATGCACACCCCACCCCCGTATTCTTACACTATTTATCATGGCACCTTAGAGTATTGTATGGTATGTGGTACTAACTCTTTGGTTGCAGGTCCAGGTTCAGGTATGGTTTAGTATACCTGTTATTGTTCTGTTTAGATGCTTATCGCTCATACCAGGCTTTATGTCTGACCCAGAGTTTTATGCCTCCTCTTATTACTCTGGGTGCTCACACGAGCATACTAGAGACAGGTTAGCTGGAGAGGCACGGGTAGATGATCCGGAGACGAGCAGGAGGCTTCCACGTAATATATATATAGTATTCTCCCTGTGTTGTTGAAGATCACTGCTTGGGCATTGGTGGTGCATCTTCTACTTTAGCTTTCTTTTGTTTAGAGACAGTAAATTTGAAAAGTTGTAATAAGCTGTATTTGGATTTCCGCTGCTCTGATGTTGATGTTGGTTTTAGTTATCAGCTTATACACTGTCTCACCTGTTTTATGTCAAGTATTTTGTTAGTATATTTTACTCCATGCGCTGTGAGACATTCTACAGGTTCCTCGTTTAGTCAATTCCCTTCTTTCCTTTCTTCTGACGACCGTCCCGTGCTAGTCGAGCATGTGTACAACGCACTTTCGGAGGAAATGCAGGCTGGTGCGAGGCGGGCCGTCACATTAAGAGATTAAAAATCCCAGTTTTAAGCAATTGCATTTATAGGATTTTAAACTGTAAAACCGAGATGTTTTTCAAATCTTGTTTGGTCATATTTCAAAATCTACCCAACAAAACCTTGATTTTTTTTTCAATTTGCTGGAAAGCTATGGTTATAAGAACTCAAAAAAAAATTCAAAGAATTTGGATTCATAGTTTTCTAGATACAAAAGATCCACCTTTTAAGGGTGAAATCGCTAATTATCATTCCATGACATACTTGAAATTTCATATTCTTTTCAAACTTTATTTGTACACTTAAAAGTGTTTATAATTCTTTTCTGAAACATTTCAAAACATTTTCAAGAGGCTTAATCGTCCGTTTTTACCATTTCATTAATTAAAGAAAAGTGATTTTCTTTGTGTTTATAGATGTGTATTTAACCTGACTTGTTAAACATTCATACAATCAAACATATAAGCATCCAAACTTGATAAACATTTATCATGGCATTTATTAATAATATTTAACATAGGTATAACAATCATCTTCATGTGATGGTTAGGGTCATTTTTAAATTTAATTTCTCGCTTTTGATCGGATTTAAACACTACCGGAACTTGCCAAATTCTTCCTAGATTACAATGAAACGTTCCTACTTCACTTGTGCTACTCTGAATTGCTTCGAGCTCCTCCTCCTTCCTAGTTTCTCATGGCCAAGATCGGGTTTGGTTGTAGGTTGGGTCTTCGAACTTCGTTGAATGATGGTGGCTTTGGAATGAAGATGAGAGGAAATTTGGTGATAGTTTTGACGCCTTAAGGGTACTTCGATAAGTGGTGAGTAATATCTTTTCCTTTTTCTAAAAATTTTCTCAAGATGTGGAAGTAATTAAAAGATCTTAAGGAGGAGGAAGAAAAGAAATAGTATGAAGAAAATGAAGTGAAATGGGTGGGTATTTATAGGGAATCCTTAAGAAGTAAAAAACTGTTGAAAACCACTGTCCCCTACCTCCTTCATTTCGGTCGAACTATGCATGTTTCCCCACCCCCTCTCCCTAGGTCACATTAATGTAAGGATATGTGTTGTGTAATAGAATGGTGAGTGTAAGTATGTGAGGATATGGTGTTGTAAGTGTATGGTTATTATCATATTAAAGTAATCCCTTTTTATTTTTATTTGCTTACTTTTCCGAACCTATTTCTTAGCTTAATTAATCCACTCACTATCTTCTTATCGATATGTAATCATGAATCTACAAGTGTGTACATGTAAGTTACACCTTTGTACAACTTCCATTCGTTGAACTGTCAAGAATCCGGGATTCATTTATCGGTCACATTTTCTGTTTTGAGTTATACTATTATTCCAGGTAAACACGATTTGAAAATGGTTTTCTTCCTAGTTATAAATAATTAAAAGATGGTTATTTAAGTCACTAAATCATATTAGCGATTATTATTGTGACGATCCCAAAACCCCGTGACACAGTGTTAAGGATAATCACTGGAATATAACACATTAATCATCATCAGCAGCTCACAGATAATAGCATAAACAGAAAATAGAATAATATACACACATATGACAGCGGAATTATATAGATATCATCACATCAGAGAAGCACAGTACAGGATACAACTTAGTGCATAATGATACATAATCAGTCACCATCGCCTGAGGCGGAATCATACATAAAGAGCACACAAAATAAATATCAGTCTATATCGCCAATGGCGGAATCATAATATAGATACAATAATGGCGGAGAAAATCCAAGTCAGCACGGTGTAGTCAAGCCTCGCCATGAGCCAAAAGTGCGTCAGAAACCTGTAACTAGGCTGCCCGTGTGAAAATGAGGGCACCCGAGTTTGCAAGGTGAAACAAACTACGAGTCAGTCATGGGACTGGTATGAGAAATCTACTTAACTTATTAACAACAATAATAAGGCAAATCAAAGGACCATGCCACTTTCGCAGAACGGGTTTACTCCAATGAGTGCTAGTGCATGAAATAAAGTAAATGATTAAATCATCGCAATGCTTTTTATAAAATGAAGCCATTATAAGACTCAGGTCCCATCACACAATGCAACGCAAGCCGGAGGATAGAGTTTTACCTTATAATGGCCAAAAATGCTTCATACGAATAAAACAAAAGTGTTTGATATTTTTACTAGTGCATATATGTTTCGAAAGCAAATTCAATCATAAATATCAATCCTAGGCGGCATAGCTACCATCTATTATGTCACCATACTAGTAATACAATCATGTCCGCATATTTCGTATTGGAAATTGGGTTCCTTCATGAGTTGAGGCAAGGGGCAAGCTCCTCTCCGATTCGAGACACTCTAGCAAATGTCCCAGGGCCCCACTATGATCCATGGATCTTCAGGGTCGGTCCTCTCTTACTTTTGAGGATTGGCAATTCCTGAACACACGTTTCCCGGTCCTTACAGACCTATATCGAGGCGCCTCGCATTCCAACAACCACACAGGTGAAAAGTATATATAATGTCAGGGCTGGTAGGTCACTGACACCACCTTAGCTAGAAAGAAACGTCGTGCTCTCCCTGCAGTCACTCTCCCGTTTTTGACTCATACCGAGGTGTGAGGCTCGCGAATTCACGTTATACACAAAGCTACGTCACACAGACCATGCTTTGATCATCAACCACAAGACTTTGCTTTGCAACAGAAGCCTTGATCATATGCCACTCAGGCGTGCCACACAGGCAATCCACTCCATGCGACTGATTTCTATCAATACATAACCTTTGAGCTCGTATGTCTCAGAGAAGGGCGTTAAGCAAGAGAATAAATTATCCGCCGCCAAACAGATATATATTTAACAGAGATCAATCAGCACTGAACAACATCCAATGTCAGACACACAGTCCATTTACAAGTCCGTTTTGGGTCTGAACGAAACTGGAGGCACCAATTCCTCGTATATCCGTACAATCAACAGTATGTTTGGACGGCTACTACTTCAGCTCCTTCATGGTAGCTACTCCAATCACGAGCATCAGTAGTGCCCATCCATCCAATGTGAAGATCGTCGGTCTTCAACCGTCTTCGACACTTCGACTTCTCAACGTCGATTGATTATTCGAAATGAGATAAACTCGGCCTTTTCAAATAACCCACGTATATTTAGATTTTTCAAATCAATTAATCACATGGTTGGACTGTTCAACATTCACATTTCAGTTCTTTGGTTATAATTCTCATGTTAAATACATTCAACCATCACATATCAAGCAAACACAACGAAATTGGATTATTTCCACTCTATATCGTCTATAGTATTTTATAACGATATATTGCCATTTTTATTTATTTTAAAACGGCTATATTTAATTAAACGACGTTTCAGGTCGTGTCGATGCACTGGCGTTGCTTTTCACTAATTTTGGTTTACACATATCTGAAAATCTAACCGTTGGATCTTCACAAATTTTATATCATTAGGAAGGTCATTTCAAAACAAATCCAACGGTTTCAGTTTTGGGAAAATCCGACGGTCGGATCTTCCACACTAGCCATTTGAAGTTACGATTTCAATTTACGAACTACAGCGTCGTTATTCGATTTAATTTAATTATATTTATATATATAAAAATATAATCGTTTTCGGCGCTGTTTTTCTTCAGATTTGAATTAAACATTCCAGACAATCCAACCGTCGGATCTTCGCAAAGTTGGGGCCGTTGGAAAGATATTTCCAAGGCGAACCCAACGGTTGCGGTTTCGGGAAAATCCAATGGTCGGATTTCCCGCACTAGTCATTTGAAATCACGGTTTGAAAACACGAACTGCATGGCCACGTTTCATTTTAATTTCATTTATATTTATATATTTATATAAATATAGTTCATTCAAAAATTCCTATATCGTTTTCACTTCAATTATTTTACTAACGCCTTTAAATTTTGGAAAATTTCACCATAACCTCCTTTGTACGGGAGGGGCTGGGAAAATTCCCAAATAGCCACACGGCGTCTCATGTCAAAAAGAAAAAGAAAACGCCAAGCGGCTAGCCAATAGGCTCATAAAATCATCACCCAAACAAAACAGTAAATGTGTACCTATTTGTCGGGCACAAAATTTTATTCCTCTTCTCTAGCCCCTTTGCTATAACCTGTTCAATAGATATGCATGTACATATATACAATTTTTATCACTTATCATTTTCAATTCAACTTCATATTTGATTTACTTTGATTTAAAAACACCATTCATTCTAATGTTGCATGCATAGGCTAAAATCACATCATTAGCTTATTAATGTATATTTCAACTCATGCATATTTATTTGAACAAGTGGCTATTTTTAACACTTCACATTTCAAAGATGGTAATTTTGGCGAACTAAAATAGATTTCAACACATGACTATTTTATTTAGTTCCTATGCATGTTAAAAATAATATTCCATTCACAAATATTTATTTCAACGTCCGCATAACTCTAGCATATCACATATATGATAAAAATGATATTTTTATCATTTAAAATATTTATTCAACAAATGAATGTTTTCAACACTTCATAGTTTCAATAAAAATGTAATTTTTATTGCTCGATCTTTTTATTCAACACATGAACTTTTCCACTACACACACTTCTCAACACATGAGCATTTCCACACATGGATATTTTATTTATGTTGTTCATATAAGAAAGATAGAATTTTTATTGTTGAAACTATTTATATATAAGGCTAATATTTTACATGCTTCATATATATTATAAAAATGTGATTTTTATTGTTTAAACACTTCATTCATTCACAAATGAATTTAATTTTCACACATCACTTTTCAACACATGCACATTTCCACACATGGATATAGTTTCAACATATGACTTTAATTTCAACGCATGAAAATAATTTCAACATATGAAAATTATTCTAACACATAAAGATTATTCAAAATTTCGGCAGCATAACGGCAGGGTAGTTAAAACCGGCACCGTCCCTAGTACGGCTCCTCGCTCTACCTTAAAACCTCGCGGTTTTTAACAATGGGGATTCATGCATCTAATTCGCACGTAGGCGGCATGTTTTATTTTTATTTCCACAAATATTTCCAATTCATTTCAATCACCAATGGGTATTTTTCAATCACAACCAAACAATATCAACCACAAACAATTATTCAACCATTCGTATTTTTCATCCAATATTTCACACCAATTCACAACAATAAATATCGTCCATGGTTTGTGGACGAGGGGAGTGTGTATATATATATATATATATATTATTGCTATTTTTCACTAGCATTTCAACACATATATCCATTATTCTATGCATGTATAATTCATACTTCGCTCATATAGCTTACATCACGCATGTACATGAGGTATACAACACGTGTGTAATTTATATTTCGCTAATATAATTTATACACGACATTTTCCATTCAAATTCAATTAATTTAGATTTCTCACATTGGTTTGCGGAGTGCTAAAAATCGTTGATGACTCAGAAAAATCCGCAGCTTCTTCTATGTGGTAGAGAGCTTCCTTGCGGTCCCGATGTTTCCTGTTTCATCGAATTTCGTCAACACACCAAAAAGATATGATTTTTCAAAGTGCAGACATCAAAAAGGACTCACCTTTCTATTTGGTTCGAAACTAGGTTTGAGGTTTTCACGAAATCCGTGGCACGTGGGGACGATCGGGGGTGCTGGCGTGGAAGAGCTTCGAGCAGGCTTCCTGACGGTGGTGGTTTGGTGCAGCTCGGTGGTCGGTGGCGTCGTCGGCGGTGATGGGAAGCGTCGGACTTCCTGGGCTCAATTCTGGCGGAGGAGGCGTCGAGGGAGGAGGTGCTGGGGTCGGATTTGAAGAGGAGGCGGAGACGAGGCGAACGGTGGTGGTGGCGTTGGCTGGAGGTGTCGGAGGCGGCGGCAATCGAGGTGGAAAGGGTTGAACGGGTTTTCGCCGTTCGTTCGTAGGTTACGGGGGTTTTTTAGTTTTTATTTTTTAAATAATGAATGGAATTTTCTGATTCACCGGAATATATATATATATATATATATTTCAGAAAATTAGGGTTTTCACCAACGAACTCCTTTTCAAGCCCAACGACTGTCGCCCCTAGCTAAATACCCCCATTTCGGACACAATGGGATATGTTTCGTTGGCCAATTCGACTGTTACAGTCAGTTATTTTTCAAATTAAAGTATAAAACATTTAATTTTTAATTCTGAACGTACATTTCAATTTGCCAGGGCCACAAACTGATTCGAAAAATTCCAGAAAAATAAATCTAGCTATGTTTTAATGCTATAGTCCCAACAAAACTAGTTTCGTCGAATTCTGATATCGTTTGAAAAATGGCCATTTTATGGTCGATCCAATTTAACAGAAATTGACCAAACACATTTTCCTTTGCCACGCTCACATACTAGCTTCAAAAATTATGAAATTTGAAACCTAGCAATAATTTGACTTCCCGGACCCAACAAAAGTGGTTTCGTCGAATTCCGAGGTCGTTTGCAAAATATCACTTTTCAAGGGCTATATATTCTATATAGCGACCTTTCTGAAAATTCATTCGGCCATAACTTTTGATTCCCGTTATGAAACTTCGATTTTTCAGATTCGTTAGAAAGGTATTGATAAACAGATTTAAATATTTTTAGTTTCGCTAAAATCCGTTATATTCTCCACCCTGCACAGTAAGTCAAAGTTTGAATTCAAATTTTCAAACTGACTCACTATTTCTAATTCACTATTTTATTGAAATATTCTATTTCAATTGTTCAAATTCCTTTGAAATCACCAATTTAAAAATTTTAAATTGGCTCGTATTTTCCGGGTTATTACAATTATTCTGAAATCTTTGAAGAAATCAGGATTCCTTAGCTTCAATCGACAGATTAAGTTTCTGGGTTGTTTCGGTAACGGTATCCGACTATATGATTTCTACAATAATGACATATGATGAAAGAAAAGGAGCCATTTTCTCTTCATTACTGACATTATTACTGTCTCAATGCCAATTCTTTTCTTGAAAATAACATCCACAACTTCGTAAAGGATAATTTATTCTCCCTGAATTTACCGTACATCGCAATCGAAAAATCGATCAGAACCCTTTCACGTACT
Source organism: Allium sativum (assembly GCA_030737875.1). Lineage (NCBI taxonomy): Eukaryota > Viridiplantae > Streptophyta > Magnoliopsida > Asparagales > Amaryllidaceae > Allium > Allium sativum. Next base: position 776,189,024 of record CM060918.1, on the reverse strand, counting down.
CTTTTATAGGAAGGGAAGAAGTTAAAACTTTTTATCTACCACTTTTTCGTTTCTTGACCTTAAGTAATTTTAGAAGTGATAACAACATTGTAAAGAATCTTTTTTTTGACATCATCCTACAATATAAAAATATATAAGTTAGATGCATTACGCAATGTTCACAAACTGAAGTAAAAAGGTAATCTTTGGTCAAATTACATACATTTTTCATTATTATAAGGTTTGCAATGAGAATTTTAAAACGCAAGTAAAACGCACATCATTGAAAAATATCGAAGTACTCTCAATATCTTATAGCATATAAGTCTACTATCCAATATGAAGCATTTAATAAATAAAAAAAGTAAGGCGAATACTAATTTATTTGCTAGAATAGCAAAGACATAGCTAAATAAAACATGCTAACTGGACATATGTAACTATTATAACGTTAACAATGATTCATTTGGAAATATAACCTAATAAATCCACTTTTTGCGTAATAATAAGTAAATCATATATTATTAAATGCGTAAAATTTAAAAAATTCGAGCCTCTTATGTTAGGCATTTTTATACATAACATGTACCCTAAGCACTTACAAGTAGAGAAATAACAGACTTTCCAAATTCCTACGTAACCTTGATCACCCACTAAGATCAAATCAAGGTGTAACAACCCGCCCGGAGTGGGCCTAAATTTCGATATAGAAAAGACCCGTCGAAACTTAGATTCACTCTAAACGGGTCATCAGTTCCTATAAGGAATTACATTTGCACAAAATGACAAATAATATAACGTGATGGAATCTCGCACAGTAGAACAAGAAAGTATAATAATAAAGTAAGATGTACCATTTATTCAAAAGTCACTGATCCAAATACAAAATGTTAAATACATTTACCTATAACGGTACATCATATTCATTATCCAGAGTTTCCATCAATAAAAGAAAAAAAATATTCAACAGCAATATAATAGTCTCATTGCCTTCTTCAGGCTCCATCATCGTGTCATCCCTCAAGTCGCCCCACCTACTGACCTGTTGGATATGTTAAGGAGAGGGTCAGAACATAAAGTTTTGATGATTGAAAATAATATGTGTTTAAAGACTATACTCTAGATTTGGTAGGTTATATATGTCAAAATATGTCTACGAAACACACAGACACACACATACAAAGGAATATTTTAATTATTGAGGTGGGTATCCGAGTCAATCGTTTAAAACCTTCATTAATGCATTTAGGGTGGATCTGCGACCACTTAAGACCCAACGAGGTGGACATTCTCGGTCACTTAAGGCTCATTCTAGTATATTTGTTAAACGTGGATTCTTACGATCTTTTATTGTAACAACCCAGATTTTGGAACCAATTTAAAATTTTATTTTTAATTGATTTAATGTACTTTTAATGCTAAAATAATTTATTTTAATAAATAACGACTTGAAATTTATTTTAAAACAAAGTAACAACGTATAAATTTAAATTTTAATTAAAATGAACTCGAGATGGCGTAGTAGTTTGAAATTTTGGTTTTAAACTTCAATTGAATATATAGAATTCAATATATGTCAGAATTTGATGAAACAAGAAATATTAGAATCTACTTAATTATATCTTTCTAATGACTGTGGAAAATTGAGATTTCATATTATAAATTGTAAGTTACGACAAGAATAAAATTCAGAATAGCCGCTACAGAATTTATATATATATATATATTAATATTATATATAGCCCTTAAAAATAGTCATTTTGCAAATGACCTCCGTTTTCGACGAAACCACTTTTGTTGGATCTAGAATGTCAAATTGTTATCAGGTTAAAATTTCAAGTCATTTGAAATTAGTATGTGAGCGTAGTAAATTTGAACGCATTCTGTAAATTCAGTTAAAATTAATAAGCTAATAAAAAGGCCATTTTTCAAACGGTCTCCAAATTCGATGAAATTAATTTTATTAGGACTGTATCATCAAAACATAGCTAGATTTCAATTTTCACAATTTTCGATATCAGTATGTGGCACTGGTAAATTAAAATGTATATTGGAATTAATATTGAACGTTATATTAATTTATATTTTAATTTTGATAAAAATTGATCGAAACAGCCAAATCAGCTTACGAAACATATTTCATTGTGTCCGGAATATGGGTATTTGGTTAGGGACGATAGTCGTTGGGTTTAATTTGGAGTCCGGATGGAATTGAACTAATTAGAGAATTAAAATAATATTAATATAAACCCTTGCACACCGAAACCCTAGTCTCATTCCCAGACCAGCCGCCACTTCGAAACCGACGCTCCAAATCGTCCAAATTTCGGTCCCAATTTTCATCCATTCTACTCCGAATTGATCCATGATTCCAACACAAAAAACAAAGAAGAATGTTTGATCTTCAAATCTATATAAATATGATCAAGTATCGTATAATATTTTGGGGGAAATCTGACTTCAAAGCTCCGCCGTTCGAAGCCAAATTCTGACGTAAAGGGGGTGCGAGGCGGCTTCGGTTCAGAGTGATGGGAGGCGTTGCTAAGGCAGTCTACGGCGTGGGTGTTGATCGAGGTAACGATGGACGTGGTGGCGGCGGTTTCTAAACCTAGTTTGGAACGATGGGTTCCAGTATTCGGCTGAGTTTTTGAATAGTAAAGAAGGTTTATAAATTTAATTAAGTTAATTAAGAATATAATTATCTTAAGTTTAATTATTAATGTTTTGAACCCCGTAATTTTTTCAAATGATAATAGAATTGGATGAAATCCGTTGCGTTGGATTCGTGACAACGAACACTACAACATGGAACTGACCAGAACGGAAAGGAGCAAGTTGAATTTTTAGTAATTTAGTTTAAAAATAAAATCTCCAAATAAAGACTGACGGAGTGGAAACCAATGTGAGAAATCACTCACTCAAAAGTTTGTACAATTATTTATTTTTATAACTGAATATATGTTGACTGCTTGTGATTGCAATATTTGTTTGGTGATTGATGGATGTTACAGTTCTAATATTATCATTATTAAATTGTGAAAATATGCATTGTTAAAAATAAACGTTTATATTAAACTGTGAAAATATGTAGATATGTTCACATGGACTGTGATGTAAACCCCACACGGGTCATGGGACGATAATTAATTCACATCTCTCTTGGATTTAATTGTATATCAACCGACTGATTGACAGACTGTGATAAACATTATTTAATTACTTAATGCTTATATAGTTGTAAATTGCACTCTGGATGTGAAATGATTGTTTAATAGTTGTTTATCACTATTTTTGAATACATGCGATGTATGGAATCCATATAAATAAAATTATATGGTAAATGATTGAGTTTGATTCCAATTCATAATATAAACGAATATTTTAAAACAATATTCAGTGAAGAATCAAAATATGATTTTTGATGTCCGATTTTGGAAGGACACAAAAATATTGAAATATTCATAACTGAAATGAATATGAAGCCGAGTTAAGTAGATACACGCCATTTTAACTCGAACATAATTTTCTGTTGATTTTATTCATCTTATAATGAAAATCGAAAAGATTTGATTTCAAAATCTGAAATTTTGAAAATATTATCATTTTAATATTATAATGGTATGGAATATACAGTTTTGATTTAAAATTGAAATGGAAGTTGAAATCGTTTTAAAATGAATTTATAAACGATTTATAAAATACATTTTAAAAAGGAAATCGATGAAAAATATTATATATGTAAATATATATATGGTTTGAATAGAACGTATCGCGCAGCGACCGTTCGCGAATTTCAACTATTAACTTCAAATTGATGTAACGGGAGATCCGACCGTCGGATTCTCCTAAAACCGGAACCGTTGGGTTCGTATCGAAAAGAGCTTTCGAATGACAATAAGAGATTTGAATTCTAACAGTTAGATTTTAAGATATGTCCAAATCAGTTTTGGAAAAGGTTGCAATGGATGTAGTTCGGTGGCCAATATTGAAAACTGACTGTAAGGGCCTTAATAAAATTATTAAAAATATGGAAAAATTGTGTTAAATATTAATAAATGATTTGGTAAAGATTTTGGCTTAAATATTCCAAATTTTGGAAAGATAAAAGATATTTATCTGAATGAAATAGTTAACAACTAGAATAAAGAACTGAAAGAAATTAAAATGGTTTTAATCTAACCAGAATTTTCCAATGTATGAATCGGAATGGATTTGAATGGAAATAATCTTCAGAATATTTCGATATTGGATTCCGTGATTATACATATATCGTTGAGAAATTTGGAAGATACAGATATCGTTATTCCCTGTACGATATCCGTTGGTTTCAGAATTGGATATTGAATATAAGACGATATATTTCTATTTAGAGCCTTGTATTTAATATCAAATTGGATTTTGGATTTGTCATGAATGGTGTCATCAATAACACTGTTCTTAAACCCAGTTGAGAAAAGAATGAATCTTTTAATTAGGATTTAGAGAAGTTTACCAATTAATTAAATTGGACTTTAGGTTTATCGTGAGCGATGTTTTAAATAACATTAGTTCTTTAACCCAATTAACAGTGAAGATATGATTTGAAATTTATAAATATTTTTATTAAGATTTAATGGAAATTTTCCAAAGTAAAGTTTTCCAGTTTAAAATTTTAAATTGGAATTGAATGGAATTCAATTTGGTAACAATCGAGATGAGCTTCCGTGAAGGAAGACCGTTATTATAGACAGAATTTAAAAGGCTTTACCATTATTTCATTTAAATTATTAGTCTGACACGGAAATTTATATCAATTATATATTGATTTTTTTCCTGTGAAGATTCCATATTTAATGGAACTTTATTTGGGTTTATTGAGAACTGTATTTTAATAACATTGGTTCTTTAACTCAATTAAAGACAAGATTAATTTCTTAAAGTTAAATAATCGTAAAGTAATGATTTTTGGGATTAAACGAAGTTGAAGTTTTAATGAATCTTTAATTAGATTGAAATGAGAATAAGGTAATTAAATTTACCAAATTCAAGAAATGATCAAGAATGGAGTACCACCAATTTTACTCCATGCAATAGTTAAATCTTTAATTAGATTTGAATATGAAATGGTAACTTATTTTACCGACAACACAGTGGGTGTTATATATGGAGTACTACCAGTTTTGCTTCATGGGATGAATAAGTTGGGACTGAGATAATAAAATAAATGATTACTTCATAAGGCTCGATAATTCAGACTAGTTTGATAACCCTTAATTTGGTTTAAATTATGAAAAGAATATTTGAATAAAAGTATATTCTGGATTGGAATGAGGCGTATGATGTGTTTTTATAGCACTTGATTATAAGGTACGCAAGTTATTCAGAAAGATCGGGTTTAACCCATTTTGAATAACTGAAATGACAACTAAAAGTCGAAGAAGACAGTGGTTGAAGAACGGAGATCTTTACATCGTTTAGAACATTACTGATGTCTTGATTGGGCCGTACACCCAAGACAAGGTAATAAGTGGTGATCGTCCAGACGTACTTGGAGATTGACCGGATATGCGAGGGCCTCTCCCCTGTATTGGACATACGGGGTGAGGAATAAGGTGCCTCCGGTTTCGTTCAGACCCAGAACAGACTTGCAAATGGATGGTATGTCTGACATTGTATCCATTTATACTGTATTCATTGATCTCTGCTAAATATATATATATATGTTTGGTGGCAGAAAATTTATTCTCTTGCTTAACACCCTTCTCTAAGACGTACGAGCTTAAAGGTTATATATTGATAAAAAACAATGATACGGTATGGATTGACAATGTGGCATGCTGAGATGCATGTATCAAAGCTTTTATTGAAAAGCAAGGCTTTGTAGTTGATGATCAAAGCACAACTTTAAATAGCATTTAAATTTGCGAGCTTCACACCCCGGTATGAACCAAAAACGGGATCGTGACTGCAGGGAAATGGACATACGTTTGCTTATAGCTAGAAGTGACATCATGGTATGGAGCCCAGACATTTACTTATGTGGATGTTGGATATTATTTGATGGCTAGCGAGGTACCTTGGATTTGATATCAGGACCGACTAAAAGGTACTAGATGGTCGACGTGACTGACCATTTTAGAGGTTCGATAGAACCGGCTAACGTATTGTTTATGGTATTGCCAATCAGTGATGACTGACCGGCCCTAAAGATCCAAGGGTTGCCCAGAGTATGTAATCATGAGGCATTTGCTAGAGTATCTCGAAATCGGTGAGGAAGATCCCTTGCCTCGGTTCATAGATGGAAATCCAATTTCCAATGCGCGACCTTTCGGATTTAGTTTTAAACCTATATGGCGACATAATATATGGTACGACGACATAATATATGGTACCTTTGCCGCCTATGATTGATTGATAAACCATAGAAAATATCCTCATCATATAATGAGTTATGAGGATCCTAACCATTTCCAACCATGGTAACTGCAATAAAACAACTTCTTAGAACATTTATATTTGAAGTTGATTTCTTCACTTATAATAATAATAATAAAAGATAAATTTTGCGTACCAATCATATTTGGCCATTATAAGGTAAAACTCTATCCTCCGGCTTGCGTTGCATTGTGTGATGGGACCTGAGTCTTATAATGGCTTCATTTTTTCTTTTTAGCATTGCGTTGTTTGTTTATGGTATTCTTAGGAGGAAACACGTTCCGTGTTATACGGCGTGGTCCCTTGATTTACCCAAGATTAAAATAAAAGTTAATAACTATTTTAGTTCTCACACTAGTCCAATGACTGACTCGGAGTTTATTGTTTCCACCTAAACTTTGGATGCCCATATTTTCCACACGAGGAGTCAATAGTTTTGGTTTTGCTTATTCTTTATTTTCACAGGATCCTAGATTACAGCTGGAGCTATATATGGAATGCTTTGTATCCGTTTATTTCTTTCAACTGTGTTAGTTGATGTTTTCCGCTACACATCATTATATTTATGTGTGTATATATATATATATATATATATATATATATTCGTCGTTTTATAATTTAAATCTCTGATATTTTCCGCTATGTATTATTCATTTGAACTCTGATATCTTGTGCTCTGATATAAATTGTTGTAATAGAAATAAAATGTTCTCTTGTTTGTGTTCTGATGCGTCGTGTTGTAACGACCCGCATTCTACACATCGAAGGATCGTAGAATAATTATTTCTTTCACATACGAAGTCATATGGTCATTTAACTTTGGGAGAGGACTATTGGGGTCATTTCCCATGTTCATGATTTTTTTCGATTTTTAAATGACCGTTTTGCCCCTGGCTGATATTGTTTTGGCCATAACTTTTGATTGGAAAGCAGTTTTGATTTGAAACCACTTCCATTAGGTTTGGATGATGGTTTACCTTTCCCTAGAGTGGTTATATGTGAAAAACGGACTTACCGTTTGGGAGATATGGCAGAAACAAAGTTTAGAAGATGAAAAACTGCTTAACCGGGCCTAATTAGGGTGATTAGCAAGAGGGCCCATAACTCATTTCGGGATTAGGGTTATGGAAAGGCTGAGAACAGTAGGAGAACGATCTATTTTCATTTTCTCAGCCGCCTAAAACATTTCCCTAACCCTAACAATGGCCTCCAACATCTAGAATCACCTCTAATCACTTTCTAATCAAGTATTAGCCTAATCTACGTCAAATCAAAGGGGAATAGCACCAAACCAAGGTTAGAACTGCTGTGTTGTCTTGGGAATAGCGCCAAATCAGAGGATAGTTCAGTTTTGAAAGTTTATTTGTGGCTAAGGTGAGTGATTTGCATAGTTCCTCACTAATTATGGTTAATTAAGGGTAATTAGTGTTAATTAGCGAATTTAAACATGAATAAATTTTGGAAAAATGCTTATAAATTTTGAAATATTGTTTTAGACCTCTGTTGGAAAATTTGGTTGATTTGGTTAAGTTTTACTAATCCTATCATTAGTTTTACTTAAACATGATTAAGGGAAAATATGGGATTTTGGCTATGTTGGATCCGTTTTAACGTATCAAATTATTGTTTTGGTGTTTGTGGTTGATTATGCATGTTGCTATGACTATATGGTATGTTGTGTGATTGATTAGAAAAGTTAGATTGGTCGAAAATGCCGTCGAATGGCGTAAAACAGTCGTTGGAAAGAAGTGCAGGAAATCACCCGAACCGGATCGGATCGGAGGGGGAAGCATGATCCGAACCGCTCGCACTCGAAGCTCCACAATCCAACCTGAGCATGGTGGCACGACCTGAAGGGAGCACCCGATCCGAACCGTGTCACTCGACCCGATCCGACCATGAGATAGTACAAGCCCCGACCTGATCCGAAGCGATGAGGGGGTCCGACCCGAACCCAATGGATGTCCATGACCCGATCCGGTGAAGGAGAACGAACTGATCCGACGCCTAGAGGAGGTATCACGAACCGAACCCAATGAAGCACCACGACCCGAATCGCTTGGTGGCCACGAACTGGAGCTACTCTTGGACTAATGGAGGACCGAACCAAACAGAATGGAAGCTTATTTCTGAACCGATCCGGAGAAGACCAAAACCCGAGATGCAAAGGTAGTCCAAATGGGAAGTATGTACCCAGGATTCAGTTGGGAACCAATGGGTCAACTTCATGAGTTGGGCTTTGCTGCGGGACGTGTGCAAAGGGGTTATCGACATCCGTAGCTTTGATTCACCACTGAGACGGATGTTAGGCTACGTATCAGTGCAGTGGGGTAGTTATTACTCCATGGGGCAGAGTGATCGTAGCATGGCTATGAGCCAGTGCAGTGGAGTTGTTATGGCTTCATGGGGCAGAGTGGACATAGCAAGGACTAGTGGCTATGGATCAGTGCAGTGGTGTCATTATGACTCCATGCGGTAGAGTGATCATAGCAAGGAATGGGTGGTTAGAGCGGTGGATATCGTATGCTTTACGCACTGACTGAGAGATGTAAGGATGGTTGCTATGTTTGATTGTTTGTTATCACTATGTCATGCACACACACCCCTCCCCGTATTCTTTACACCTCATGTTTAGTGGCAGCTTAGAGTATTGAGCGGTATGGTGTGCTAACTCTTTGGTTGCAGGTCCAAGTATGGTTTAGTATACCTGTTATTGTTCTGTTTTGATGCTTATCGCTCATACCAGACTTTTGTCTGACCCAGAGTTTTATGTCTCTTCTTATTACTCTGGATGCTCTTAAACGGGCAGACTAGAGACATGTTAGGTGGTATGCACGAGTAGTTGTACCGGAGATGAGCAGGAGACTCCCACGTATGATATATAAAGATATTCTCCCTGTGTTGTTGTTGGCCACTACTTTGGGTAGTAGTAGTGTACCTTACTTATTTGCTTTAGAGACAGTTTTCGAAAGTTGTAATAACAATGATGTGGAACATAAGATGTATTTGGATTTTCCGCTGCTATAATGTTTAGTTTTCAGCTTATGCACTGTCTCACCTGTTTTATGTTAAGTATGTTATTATTATATTTTATTCCATGCGCTGTGAGACATTCTACAGGTTCCTTGTTAGCTCAAATTTCTTACCTTTCCTTTCTTTGACGACCGTCCCGTGCTGGTTAGACATCGGCACAGCGCACTTTCATTGGAAGTGTCGGCTGGTGCGGGGCGGGCCGTCTCATTTGGTATCAGAGCGAGGTTGCGTAGTTAACCTAGGGAAACACACCAGGGAGAGATAATACGTATATGAGAGCGCGTATTTGTGATTATTTTGGTTTTCAAAAGCTATATATATACATACTATTAGTATAGCTAAGGATGAAGTCGCACTGCACTGACACCACAAAGAGGATGGTTAATCATTTCTCTTTACAGATTGAACAATGAGCCGATATATGAGGGGTGCTGGTAGAGGAGCCAACAATGGGAATGCTCCTGACATGAGGGCTATGTTTACTGACTTCATAAGAGAGATGCTTAGAAATGTGCAAGGAGCAGTTCCCAATGCTACAAATGGTGGTGGTGCAGCGGTGCAAGCGCCTAGAGCCGATTTCGCCAAGCTTTGCAAGGATTACACTAGTCTTAGTGGAAAGTCGTTCCACGGAACGGAATCGGCTACAGAAGTTCAGGATTGGTTGGATAGCTGTGAGCGTATCTTCGAAGATTTAGGTATCGAGGATGCGATGAAGAAAAAGCTAGCATCCCGTCAGCTGCAAGGACAGGCAATGAATTGGTGGAACGCTATTAAGGCAGCTACTCCCGAGGATCAGATTACTTGGGATCAGTTCAAGACTCGCTTTAGCGACAAGTTTATTCCAGCTGCTCAGAAGTCAGTATTGTTTAAGTGGTTCTTGGAGCTAAAGCAGAATGGTAGAGCTGTCTCGGAGTATATTGCTGAGTTTGATACTTTATCAAAGTATGTATTATCCCTCATTGACACTCCCGTGAAGAGGAGTGAGAAGTTTATAACAGGCTTGGATCAGTACTTGGGGGAAAGGCTTGTTAACCACATCGATGAGACGTTTAAATCGATTGTGGGGAAAGCTTTGAGATCGGATAGTCTATACCCCAAGTCAAAGACTGAGGTTGCATCTGCAGAAGAGCCAAAGCCGCAAGTAAGCGGTGGAGGCAAGAATGGTTCTCAGAATAAGAGAAAGCAGAATCAGACCAAGGATGGCCAGAAAAAGAGTAAGAAAGATATTGAGTGCTTCAGCTGTGGTAAGAAGGGCCACTATGCCAAAGAATGTCGGGCCAAGCCAGCGGATAGGAAGTGCTTCAACTGTGGCCAAGTGGGACATCACAAGGACAAGTGTCCACAACCCCCTAAGGAAAAGAAGATTGTGAAAGCATATGCTATCAATGCTGTTCCTTCTTCGTCTAATGCCCCAACTACGGTGGAGAAGGGAAAGAATGTTGTTATTCAAGGTATGCTTTCTGTTTATGATGTTCCTGTTCGAGTATTGTTTGATACCGAAGCTTCCCGTTCCTTCATATCTAGTGACCTGGTAGATAGGTTGGGATTGGAACCCGAGATAGTCGATAGACCTTTAGCGGTGACGAACCCAATTGGTGGTTCGACTAGCCTTAGCATGATTTGTCGAAATTTGGTTTTATCGAGTCATGGATGCATGTTTGTTTGTGATTGCTTTGTTTTGGGCTTTACTGGGTTTGGCATTATTTTGGGAGACGAAATGCTCCAAAGATACGGGATGGTGGTAGACTGTGAGGGCTTTTTGGTGATAGTTAGAGCGGATGATGGGCGGAGGGTAGTATTTGGTGGTCTACCTAGTGATGGGGTAATGGCTAGTTTTCTAAATTCCCTCGACATCCCACATGATGAGTTGTCAGATGTGCCCGTGGCTGGCCAGTATCCGGACGTCTTCGAGGAAGTGACTGAACTTCCACCACACCGAGAGATTGAGTTCCGTATTGATTTAGTGAAATATGCCAGACCTATAGTGATGCCACTTCATCGTATGGCGCCAAGGGAGCAGTGAGAGCTCGAGGTGCTAGTAAGTGATCTTTTGAAGAAGGGATTTATCAGAAAAAGTGTTTCTGAGTGGGGAGAACCAGTTGTGTTTGCTACCAAGGCAGATGGTTCCCTTCGATTGTGTGTGGACTACCGCGAATTGAATAAGGTGATGAGGAAGAATAAATATCCTCTACCGCGGATGGATGATTTGTTTGATCAGTTGAGTGGTGCGAGAGTGTTCTCCCAGTTGGATCTCGCGACAGGTTTTCATCAACTTAGAGTGGAAGCTGAGAGTATAGCTAAAACGGCCTTTCGGACGTCGTCTGGATTTTATGAGTGGTTGGTCATGCCATTCGGGTTGACCAATGCACCAGCATATTTTGTGGATCTTATGAATAGGGTATTCAGAGATCAGTTGTATAAGTTTGTTCTTGTGTTCGTGGACGATATACTTGTTTATTCGAGGACATAGGAAGAACACAAGGAACATTTGAGGATAGTGATGGAGGTGTTGAGAAAACACCAATTGAAAGCAAAGTTTTCTAAGTGTCACTTCTGGAGAAGGGAAGTGAGATTCTTGGGCCATGTTGTTTCAGAGAATGGTATCGCCGTGGACTTTGCGAAGGTGGATACGGTACAAGATTGGTCTACGTCCAAGAATGCAAAGGACATAAGGAGTTTCTTGGGATTAGCTGGATATTATCGGAAGTTTATCCAAGACTTCTCCAAGATAGCAGCACCGTTGACTCAGTTGACCAAGAAGAATCAAGCTTTCGTCTAGGACGAAAAGTGCGAGAATGCGTTCAAGAGTCTAAAGGAAAAGTTGACATGTGCACCAGTGTTAGTCATTCCTAAGGGGAATGAAGAGATGACAGTACATACAGATGCATGTGGTACCGGACTAGGTGTTGTCTGATGCAAGGAGGTAGGGTTGTAGCTTATGCTAGTAGGCAACTGAAACCGCATGAGAAAAGATATCCTACCCACGATTTGGAATTAGCAGCGATCGTGTTCGCATTGAAGATGTAGAGACATTATCTCTTAGGAGAAAGATTCGGGTTTTTTACTGATCATAAGTCGCTAAAGTATCTTTTCTCTTAGAAGGATCTAAATCTCCGACAGTAAAGATGGTTAGAATTCTTGGCTTCCTATGATTTCGATATCGCATACACACCAGGAAAGGGCAATGCGGTAGCTGATGCATTGAGTAGAAGACATGCCAGTTTAGGGGCTATATTTCTAGAATGGAAGCAACTGGAGTACATCGCTGGGTATGATTTCAGACCAAAGTGCGAATTGGATCCAGAAATGTTAGCAAATTTGATGATCAGACCCACTTTGATTGAGCGGATCGGCTCTAATCATAGGGACGATCATAACTTATTGGAAGTCATCTCCAAGTTAGAGATGGGTATCGACGAGGAGATGAACAAGTATGGGCTTGATCGAGATGGATGGCTTAGAAAGAATGGAAGACTAGTTGTGCCCAATGTCAGTGGATTGAGAGATGAAGTGCTAAGAGAATGTCATCACCCAAAACTGACTATAAACCCTGGTGGTAACAAGATGTATCGAGACATGAAGCAGACCTACTACCGGGAAGGGATGAAAAGAGACGTTGGGAAGTTTAAATCCAAGTGCATGAATTGCCAGCTAGTTAAAGCTGAGCAAAAGAAGCCTAGTGGTTTGTTGCAACCATTAGAAGTTCCAGAATGGAAATGGGAACAAGTCTCAATGGATTTCATTGATGGGTTACCAAGGACTAGATCGGACCATGATAGCTTTTGGGTGATTGTGGACCGATTGACTAAGAGTGCAAGGTTTATACCAGTCAAGTCGAATAGAACGGTAGCTAAGTTAGCTGAGCTATATATGAAATGGGTAGTGAGATTTCATGAAATATCCAAAGGCATTGTAAGTGACTGAGATCCGTTGTTCACTAGTGGATTTTGGAAGAGCTTATAAGAGGCGTTAGGATCGGAATTACATCTCAGTACCGCATACCACCCTCAAACCGACGGTCAGACAGAGAGGGTGAATCGAGTGTTAGAAGATCTTTTGTGAGCTTGCATATTAGACTTTGGTGGATCACGGGATGACCTTTGCATCTAGTGGAGTTCGCATATAACAATAGTTATCAATCCAGTATTGGTATGGCTCCATTTGAAGCTTTGTATGGAAGACCGTGTAACTCACCGTCATGTTAGTTAGAAACTGGTGAGAAGTTTGTGCTTGGACCAGATGTGATAAGAGAAACTTCAGCTAAGATTAAGGTTATCCAACATCGAATGAAGGCTGCCCAAGATAGGCAAAAGAGTTATGCTGATAAGAGGAGAAGAGAATTAAAGTTCTCCATTGGCGACTTGGTGTTTGTCAAGATTTCTCCGTTAAAGAGCGTGATACGATTTGGCAGGAGAGGCAAGTTAACACCAAGATTTGTTGGTACATTCCCAGTTCTTGAGCAAATTGGGAATTTGGCATATAAAGTTGAATTACTGGAGAAGATGGCGGGAGTTCACAACGTATTTCATGTTTCTCAGTTAAGGAAGTTTGTGCACGACCCTAGTGCGACTATTACATTGGATCAATTGGACGATATCGAGGTTGAACCCGAGGCGGTTGGGAACCGCAGGCCTATGCGTATTGTTGGGAACGATACGAAGCAGCTTCGAAGGAAGGCGGTGAAATTAGTCAAAGTTCAGTGGGGCGAGAATGAGAATGACTGTACTTGGGAGACAGAGGAGAACATTAGGAAGACGTATCCAGAACTCTTCGCCTGATAAGATTTCAGTTTCGATTTAGTCTTTCCGCATGCTATGATAGGTTTGTTTTGTTTGTTTTGCATGTTTGATTGTTGTATATGGCTGGTAGGCATGCGGGATCCTTTGTATGTTTTGGGTTAAAGAATTTCGGGGACAAAATTTCTTAAGGGGGGAAAATGTAACGACCCGCATTCTACGCATCGAAGGATCGTAGAATATTTATTTCTTTCACATACGAAGTCGTATGGTCATGTAACTTTGGGAGAGGACTATTGGGGTCATTTCCCATGTTCATGATTTTTGTCGATTTTTAAATGACCGTTTTGCCCCTAACTGATCTTTGTTTTGGCCATAACTTTTGATTGGAAAGGAGTTTTGACCTAAAACCACTTCCATTAGGTCCGGATGATGGTTTACCTTTCCGTAGAGTGGTCATACATGAAAAAAGGACTTACCGTTTGAGAGATATGGCTGAAACAAGGTTTGGAAGATGAAAAACTGCTTAACCAGGCCTAATTAGGGTGATTAGCAAGAGGGCCCATAACCCATTTCGGGATTAGGGTTATGGGAAGGCTGAGAACAGTAGGAGAACGATCTATTTTCATTTTCTCAGCCGCCTAAAACATTTCCCTAACCCTAACAATGACCTCCAACATCTAGAATCACCTCTAATCACTTTCTAATCAAGTACTAGCCTAATCTACGTCAAATCAAAGGGGAATAGCACCAAAGCAAGGTTAGAACTGCTGTGTTGTCTTGGGAACAGCGCCAAATCAGAGGATAGTTCAGTTTTGAAAGTTTACTTGTGGCTAAGGTGAGTGATTTGCATAGTTCCTCACTAATTATGGTTAATTAAGGGTAATTAGTGTTAATTAGCGAATTTAAACATGAATAAATTCTGGAAAAATGCTTATAAATTTCGAAATATTATTTTAGACCTCTGTTGAAAAATTTGGTTGATTTGGTTAAGTTTTACTAATCCTATCATTAGTTTTACTTAAACATGATTAAGGGAAAATATGGGATTTTGGCTATGTTTGATCCGTTTTAACCTATCAAATTATTGTTTTGGTGTTTGTGGTTGATCATGCATGTTGCTATGACTATATGGTATGTTGTATGATTGATTAGAAAAGTTAGATTAGCCGAAAACGCCGTCGAATGGCGTAAAACAGTCGTTGGAAAGAAGTGCAGGAAATCACCCAAACCGGATCGAATTGGAGGGGGAAGCACGATCCGAACCGCTCGCACTCGAAGCTCCACAATCCGACCTGAGCATGGTGGCACGACCTAAAGGGAGCACCCGATTCGAACCGTGTCACTCGACCCGATCCGATCATGAGCTAGTACAAGCCCCGACCCGATCCGAAGCGATGAAGGGGTCCGACCCGAACCCAATGGGTGTCCATGACCCGATCCGGTGGAAGGAGAACGAACTGATCCGACGCTTGGAGGAGGTATCACGAACCGAACCCAGTGAAGCACCATGACCCGAACCAATTGGTGGCCACGAACTGGAGCTACTCTTGGACTGATGGAGGACCGAACCGAACAGAATGGAAGCTTATTTCCGAACTGATCCGTAGAAGACCAAAACCCAAGATGCAAAGGTAGTCCAAATGGGAAGTTTGTACCCAGGATCCAGTTGGGAACCAACGGGTCAACTTCATGAGTTGGGCTTTGCTGCGGGACGTGTGCAAAGGGGTTATCGACATCCATAGCTTTGATTCACCACTAAGACGGATGTTAGGCTACGTATCAGTGCAGTGGGGTAGTTATTACTCCATGGGGCAGAGTGATCGTAGCATGGCTATGAGCCAGTGCAGTGGAGCTGTTATGGCTTCATGGGGCAGAGTGAACATAGCAAGGACTAGTGGCTATGGATCGGTGTAGTGGTGTCATTATGACTCCATGGGGCAGAATGATCATAGCAAGGAATGGGTGGTCAGAGTGGTGGATATCGTATGCTTTACGCACTGAGTGAGAGATGTGAGGATGGTTGCTATGCTTGATTGTTTGTTATCACTATGTCATGCACACCCCCACCCCCGTATTCTTTACACCTCATGTTTAGTGGCACCTTAGAGTATTGAGCGGTATGTTGTGCTAACTCTTTGGTTGCAGGTCCAGGTATGGTTTAGTATACCGGTTATTGTTTTTTCTACACTTTGGTTGCAGGTCCAGGTCCAGCTAAGTACAAAGTGTTATAATAGAATAACAAAATATATGTTTTTTCTACACTTTGACCAAATTACCCTTCTTCTTCGTCGTTGAGAAGCATTGACTTAGTCAACAATATACAAGTTTAGTGTTCATGTCTATGAAGTTCAAAAGTAGCATGACACCCTTTGCTAATGCTCAAGTGTTGAGGGAAAACATGCATGTCATGTTTTAATTATCCCTCTTCCTTGAGATGAGTTGACTTGGTCAACTATGAGCAAAATAAGCTTTAATGTCCAAGAGGTCTAGATACAGTGTAAATATGCTTGCTAGTGTCCAACAAGATATGGAATATGTATGCACCTCCTTTCAACTATTCATGCCATGTCCAATGGACATGGAGGAGGTTTTGGAAGCCATTAAAGAGTGTTTGGAGCTCTTAAGGTCCAAAAATTCCAAGGGAAAAGGTCCATTTTGAAGGCCAAGGCTTGGGGTATTTATAGGAGGAAGGTTAGGTGGGAGTAGGTGAGCAGCAAGACCCACGGAAGCCATTTTCGCACCCAAAACTAGGCCATATATAGAAAATTTGCACCACTTGTTACGGGGTTCGAAATTTCGCACCCTTTCAGGGGGGTCGAAATTTCGAACCCGCTGATGGGGTACGAAATTTCGACCCTCTCTAAGAGGTCGAAATTTCGAGCCCACTGGTAGGGTTCGAAATTTCGACCCCACCGGGGGTACAAAATTTCGAACTCCCTGGTGGGGTGTGAAATTTTGACCCTACCAGAGGGTACGAAATTTCGAACCCCCTAGAGGGGTGCAAAATTGATAGACGATGAGGTCAAAATCATACTGCCGAGGGAGTCGAAATTCCTGTAGGCGAAGTAAGGGAATCCGTGGTTTTACTGGTTCGAAGTGAAGGAATCTGAGCTTCCAACGTGGAGAAAATCGGATGAATCGGGCGGTGCCCACTGGTTCGACCTAACTGGCTAGGTCGATCGCCGCCGGGACTGTGGGACCCCAAACCCCACCGGTGTTGCGCCCGGACCCGCTTGACAGCTCGCCTTCGGCTCGGATGACGGCTTGACCAAGAGTTCATTGGGCCCGACAGAGGCCACCTGGTACAGGTTTCGGGTCTCCTTGCGTTTGCGACGCGACTTCGATCCAACTGCTTTGTGCTTTTTTGACGCTTGAGCGCGTCGCTCACCAAATACTTGATGTGTGATAGCTTTGAAAAAAAAGCGTGTCAACATTATATTTTTATTTCTAACCATAATAATAATCAAAATCATATTTAAATCAATAATTTAAGTAATAGAAAAATACAGGTTGTTACACTCTCACTCACTCAAAAAAATTCGTCCTAAAAATGTGCGAAGTCAAGAAGTTGTCAATTAATATATGCTACGGTATAATTTCCTACTCAACTTAGAAAACATTTAACTTTCATAGGTAGTTTAATATAGGTTTGAAAACTCCAATTTTCCACAAAATTTCTAAGTCTTAGATTCACGAATTTTTTTAGCAGAGTCTCCTTTGTACGACTGGGGTCTGGAAAAATAAAATTACATATATGATCACAAATATACATCTCATCTCAATGATAAAGCATCCCAAGCCATGGGGAAACAATATATAATATCAAAATACGATATGTAATCTGAAATACATACCTTTCATTAACGTTATTATCAATTTAGCTTATTTTTAAGTAAGCAAAAGTAATATTACAAGCAAGCAGCTCAAGAAATGAGCAAATGCCATCCGTGCCTACAAAAATACTCAATAACATAATGAGAACACACATGTTTATAAGAAATAAAAATATATATATACACAATAATCATATACTAATAGAAATCGTAACAAAACACAGCACGCAACAATAATATTCATCTAAATTTCTAACAGTGATACAAATTCATTATTTTCACATATCACGTTTAGTTTATTACACTTCATTTCTTATCACTATTCCATTGATTTGCTTGTATTCGTTAACATTCGTTTTTATTAATAATAATATGGACTTATATTCAATTCATTTCAAATGTAGTAACTTGTACACTTATTTACTCATAATGAATTCACATTTAATTAATATATATTATCAAAATCCAATTGACTTGTTTTCAATCATTATGGTTCACTATACTTGTTTTTACTTTATAATTAAAGTTCATTTCCATCTTATATCTATTTCTATTTCATTTTACTCATTTCATTAATTTAATTCACTTTATTAGCTTATTTCATTGACTCAATTTATTTACCTTACTTAGTTGAATTTAATTTCATAACAAAACTAAGTATATATTGTTTATTGTCATAACTTAATTTTTATCCATATTTATAAACCATCAATTTAATTTCACCCTTCGTTATTCATACTATACTTGTATATTATTTAGTTTCTTATTCTTATATCTTTTCAACTTCTTAAATATTTGGTAAGTTATATCTATGCTATAGAAAGGAACTAAGTATTATATAAGTTCAATAGTTTCCAATTTGTTACAAATTCACTATTTTAGATTCCTAAGAGTTTCTACTTCAATCTATATTTCTCTTAGGTTCATTTTCTTATTTTCACAATTCAAAAGTTTCTAAAATCTCAAGTTTTAATTCATTTCAATAACTTGAAAATCATTAATTATTCGATAACTTGAGAATTTCAGGTTCATTTCCAAATCAACATTTGAAATAATATATATTATACCTTTTATATCAAACCATACTTTGAAATTTTAAACTAAAAATCAGTTTTATCAAAACAAAGAATAAAAATTCTAAGTGGTAGTGGTCTCCCCCACTTAGGCGCTCGAAATAAACGTTGATGATAAGTGCACTCATCACTAAAGTCACTTCCTAGGGATAAGAGGGGAATATACACTTATTTTAAAGTCATTTGAAAATAATCTCTATTCAAAATAATTCAATATAATATTAATATTTTCCAAAACATTTGCAAATGACTCTTCAAAAGTGACCAAATTTAAATTCTCAAATCCTAATTTAAATTCATTTTTTCTTTAATAATATTTTTTATCATTCGTATTTACAAGGTTTCATTTTCTGATAGTCATTGAACAATCAATAGTTAGAATTATTGACTAATCGAACAATAAACGATGATAATATAGTATTATCATTTCCTAACAACCAATACAATCAAAATTAATAATTTCCAAAATAGTTATTTATATAAAACTATAATTCAAAACAATATTGTATCGGTCTGTGCTATTCGAGTGTTTAGGAATCCCTATCGATGTCCTAGTGTCCCAAGTACCGATCAAAATTCATAAATACTCAACATAACAAATTAACACAACACAAAACCATTTTTATATCAAAATTAAAAGTACACTCTCTCTCATGTATGCTCAAATTCATTCTAGGGTATTACTACCTTATCTCTAACGAGTAAACACCAAATAGAGCCAAGGTTATCGCTAAACTCAGGCTCTGATACCAGATGTAACAACCTGCAATTTTTGATCATTCAAGTCGACAATAATCCACACATGTCGACTCATAAAAAAACCAAAATACAAATAGTTATTAATGGTAAATATAAGAAAAAGAAAGAAAGGAAAAAACAATCACAGAATCTCACAACCGAAGGACAAAATACAATTCATAAATAATAATTCATGAAGCTGTAAAATCATATATTTGATTATACTTTACAACAATTATCAAATATATACATACCTAGACATAATACAACAATGTAACTGAACAGAAATGATCTAGTGAAAAACTATAATAGATAATCTACCAAAACTCCATCTTCATTCTCCAATGTAATATGGTCTTCATTAACTGAAAAACTCAGGTTGTCCCACGCAAAAATGAAAAGACAAAAACACTCAGATCAAAACTAAAATATTCTCATATAAGTCAAACCAAAATCATGTAATAATATGAGTGTAGTAGCGTCAGAGATGTCTATGGGATTTACCATTTCCTATCAGTGCATAATATGAGTGCGATAACTTAAGTGATGTTACGAGAATTTCATATCCTAAGGATCTGTTAAACTAGATACAATGTGATACAACACGCTATTACAATAGTGTCTATGGCAAATAGACTATTGAGAATTGCGTAAACATGATTACATTTTTACCCTTGCGCCGTTTACAAATGTTGTAGTATATACAGTACTGCAAACCCATCGTAAACTGGTGGCATCGGGGAGCACTCCATAGGTACAGTGTCAAATCAAAATCATAGGGGCTCGATCAGAAAAATATGACAAGGCACAAAGGTTTTACCCAACTATAAGATTCTACTGGATTGCGGACCTAGATTGGTGGTAACGCATAGCTGTAACTACCACCAACCTCTGACAATACTCCCAAAATCAAAAGCATGCCCAATCAATCACCGATAAGAAATATGGTCTCGAAAAAGCATGTCTGCTAAGAGGAACTAACTCAATTGGCCTGGTTATGGCTCCAGTTTTATTCATTTTAATTATGACCTGAAGGTCAAGGGTATCCATCATCATTCTCTTACTTCATTCCAGTAGCATGCGCCAAACCAACCTACTTCATTTTGGAATCATCCACCACGTACATAGTTGTTAAAGTGGTTCCCGGTATTGGCAGAAAGTATGACAATATCTAGCCCTAGTCTCTTTGACAACCAAACACTTACAATTTTCACACTGGTTACATCTTTTACATTTCAAATGGTTCATACTTAATATTGAAATGTTAGATTTTTCTCTAAAGTCATTTCATATCCAAAATAGGATATAGCTTCATATTTGAAATCTCTATTTTAAACCAAACTTAGAATCCTGGACACTCCAAGTTTAAACCAATTTGAATATTTAAACTAGTTCAATTTGTTTATATATATTAAAATAGTTTAGTTATATTTGTATAGTTTGAAAAATAAATACCTGGTACATTAAAAAGTTACATGTATAAATAGTTGGATTTTAAATAAGATTTATGAGATTTAGTCAAATATATATAGTTAAAAATCAAAGTGGTTTATAAAATAAATAGTTGATTGTCAAAGTAGTTTACTAAAATAGCCAATATATAGGTAAAAAATAAAATAGTTTATAAAGTAAAATAGTTTATATACTGGTTTAAAAATACTATGGTTTGACTTCAAATTGTTTCTTCTAAATTTTAAATAAACGTGAAGTTGTATTCGATTTCCAAATCAATTCGACTCAATTTCAATATTTCAATTTGAATCACCTTCCATTTCAAATTCAGTTCAATTTAAACATTTCGATTCAAATATTTAAAGTTTCTAATTAGAATTACCATTTTAGGGTTATTTCAATTTATAAGAATCTCAGGTTCACAATTCAAATATCATTTAAACCAAGTATTTCAAGTAAATTTTAAAGATGGGTAAAATAATTTAATTTCATAAGGTTTAATTCATATTTAATTTCAAGTTTTTACCCTCGGTTTACAACATTAAATAATTTCCTTTAACTTTTAAATTTCAAAGTTCAAATTTAAAGGAAATCAATTTATAAAACATCATTTATATCACCTTTAAAACAATATCTCGAAATTCAAATTTCAAAACTAATTTTATTTATCAACCGATGTCCATATATAATTTTCTATCCTATGACCAAGTGATACTTAAAATTAATTTTAGTACTTCAGGGATGAATATATATCATTTCAATCCAATCAAGGGCTATAGGCATTTATAATTTCAACCTATGTATTTAATTCATTTTTAATGATTAATTCCGGTTTATTTGATGGTTATAACATCTAGGGTAAATGGTTGGTATTAATCAACACAAACAAACAGTCATGCATAAATAAGATGAACAAAAGGGTGAATCACACAATTAAATGTTGATATATCAAACATATCAATCCAAGGCATCCATCAAAATCAATTCATCCAAATAGTTCAATATCACATCAATCTAGTCATCAGGTGTCGGGTTTAACTAGCAACTAAATTTCAGTTTTTACCCAAATTAAAATTTTAAATTAGTAGTTAAATTAAATTATACTATCGAGGCAAATCAACATAAATATGCATTTTTAACTATCCAACTGCAACGAATACAATCATATCACAACATGATTTTAATCTAACTAATAATCCAATATTTTAGTTCAGCGTTAGTAGGTTTAATCACTCACCTTTGGTTTTTAACCCGTTAGAAGTTGAAATAAAGAAAAAAAATATTAACAGCCTCATAATTCATCTAAACTAGCTCCACATCATTCGAAATTTTGATATGATCCCAGTGAAAAAAACCGCACACGAATCTGAGTCCGTATGAGAAAGTCATTCATGTTTAAATATTGAAATTTTATATTAAAACAAAAAAATAAACAAAAATCATCACCCAATCATATACAGCCACGTCACTTCACCTTCTTCCCGTTCAACCTGCAGGAAACAAACCCGAATTTCCCGTTCATTCCCACTCCCCTGAATCATCTCCGGACCACCTAAATCACTATGCTAGGTGCGCATCCCTCCGGCCATCCTCCTGGCACCAACACCGAAGGCTACAACGCTATATATGCCAAGATCAGATTGAAAATCTGAACCCATCACAGCTCGAAACGCGAGCACAATGCTCCATCACCACAGCTCTGATTGCAATCATGACCGTTGGATGCAAAGAGGTCGAGGAGCTCTCTGATTCTCTAGTTGGAAGTTTTTGCTATCGATATATGGATCGTGAGAGATTGAATGGAGAACACGAGGAAATAACAACCATCGATTTTTTTATAGGAGGCGGCCATGAAAACTAGGGCTTCGAGAATTTTTTAACATTAAATTATCTCGGCTTTTGTGCATTAAAGCCAAAACGAGCCTGAGTCCAAATCAGGCCTGCCGACAGACGATTGTTACATTAAAAGGCCTTTTGAACGCAATGGGACTGATGTCAACGTCCAATTTCATCGTCAACACCGTTAGTTTCAAAAATTAATGTATATATATTTAATTAAATTTCTTAAACAATTTCTACGCGTTTCAAGCTCGCAAGATCAAATGACAAATCTTATTGCTACAAAATTTGAAATTTTACAGTAATTTAATATTTCAGACCCGATGAAACTTGTTTCATCAAATTCCGAAATCGTTTGCAAAATGGTTATTTTAACAACTTAATTAATAGACAATATTTTCAAATTTTCATTTATTCACTTTCAAGTTCAATTTTAAAGTTCAATAACTTCATTCAAGTCCAGATAGAGTTTAAAACAACTTAGAATTCAATTTCACTTATTTTAACTTTCAATTTTTAGTACTTATCAAATTCATTTTGAATTTCAATTATAAATTAATTAAATCAGTTTCATTCGAATATTTCAATATTTAATCCCTATTTCAATATTTATCACAACAAACCAAATCATAACTTCATTGATAATCAATATAAGTTATTATTATCATAATCGGTTGAAATTAATTACTAAATAAATTTAATTAACTTCACACCATAAAACTTAAATAATTAATCATTATATTTTATTTCTAGCTATAATAATAATAAGACAATTTATATTAAATTTTATAATTTAAGTAACAGAAAAATACGGGTTGTTACAAAGAAATTCCTTGATCTTTAAACTACGTTTGGCTTGATCCCACTTGGATACAATGGCAATCACTCAAGTGATACAACTATTCTGTTACACTACAACAAAATTGCCCTTTAACTACGCAAATATTTGCGCATAATACATTTAAAACAGGGTTCGTTATTTTCTGATGTCGTCCATGGCGACCGAGCTTTTCTCCCGTTTCTTCCTTTCTACTAATTCTTCCTTCCATTCTCCTCCTCTTTCAACCAAATTGCTTCACCATTCCTAAATATCTTTCTACTCCTCTCTGCTTTCGTTACGTACAACTTCAGATTTGAACCCAATTTGTCTTTCAGATCTAACGCTTTTAAGATCTTACCTCTGTAACCCTCTTCAATCCTCACCTTCGTCGAATCGGCACTTCCTCACCTCTGACTCTCTTTTGTCTCCATGACATGGTGGCTCTTCTCGTCCTCTTACTCTTTCTGTCGTCTCCTACTTACGCTGACCCGTGTTCACCCAATGTACGATTTCAGTAATGTTCTTTGCTAGGTCTCTTAGCGAGTTCATCCTCTTGCATTGCTTTGTGTGTATGTCCGAATTAAGTCTGACCTCCGTCAGGTGGATGGGGATGTTGCCATGGTTCATGGGTTATGTCTGTAGTTTATGATGGCTTGGGTGAGTTTCTATGGAGTTGTTCGACTTGTTGAGGATGCGAAAGTATATTGCCTGCATGGAGTTCACTAGGATTGCAGCAACTTTACATGCTTGCTTGGCTTTGGGTTTCAGCAAACAACTTTCCGGTATGCCTTTCTCTCTATACTGAGTACTACGAACCATCTAGCTCAGTGTCTAACTATGGTTGGCTTGGCATAGTGGAATGTTTGTTTTGGTTGTGATGGTGCCTTGCAGTGAGTGATATTCAATGGGTGAGTGGTGTTCGTCTTGTGTGGTAGTATTTTGGGGTCGTTGGTGTATATTTGTATTCTGTATTTGGCTTGGTGTTTGGTTTATCTTCTCATTCGGAGTGGTGATATATTCTTGGTTCACTATATGGCATGTGTTTGTCGTGCTTGGTCGTCACCTATTCAGCATCCAGGTGAAGTTTTTATGCTCTTGACTTGCTAACTGGTAATAGTCTAGCTATTGGCTACATATGCTCGTATGGGTTTTGGTACCTTATGTCACGTTTTCAAGTCATGACAGATTATGTTATTCGGCTGGTTGCTTCTCTTGGGAGCTCCTTCTATACAAAAGAAATTGTGCAACTGATGAACATTGGTGATGGTAAGGGTCTTTGTGACCCTCATTTCCACTTATTACGAAAACACGACTGTACTTTTAACTTTTTGGTTAATGTACTGTATGTAATGGATGGAATGTAATATGGTTGTGCCTATGTAATGTTTAAAAAGCAATTGGTGTATGCCCCCTTGTGTGGTCTGCCTACCCTAGGAAATCAAATGTCTAGGTAATTTGTCTAGGACTTGCACTCTAACCTTGCTTAGCTGTAATGGTCAGACCTTTGTAAAACCGTCTATGGTGGATGATCCACCTTAAAACCAATGTAGTTGATTGGCAACTAACAATCACCTGTACTGTACTGTATTTTATGATTAGTTATAATAAAAGGTGTTTGCGGACACCTTAAAAATGGTTGGCTTTGCCAAGAAAATTATTTGCGCTGTAAGATAATATGTTGCAGAAAACCAGTATTAACGGCCTTTCATTACGACGCAAACAAGTAGAGAAAGTTTCATCAAATTAATTTATATTACTTGCGATTGTATTAGGTGTCGCAATTAACCGCACAAATAAAAATAATATTATTCATTCAAACTTGTACTCATTTACTACATATTATAGGCATCACAAAAGAAAATGACATTATCGATATTCTTTATGTCGCTAAAAGCCAATTGTGACGGCCCGCCCCGCACCAGCCGACATTTCCCCTGAAATGCGCTGCGCCAATGTCCAACCAGCACGGGACGGTCGTCAGAAGAAAGGAAACATTACACTGAACTGTCAAGGAACCTGTAGAATGTCTCACAGCGCATAGGATAAAATATAATAGTAACATAACTTGACATAAAATAGGCGAGATAGTGCATAAGCTAAAAACTAAATCATCATAGCAGCGGAAATCCAAAATACAGCTTATGATCCAAAACCATTATTGCAACTTCAAAATATTGTCTCTAAAGCAAAAATGGAAAAGATACACTACTAATGCCCAAAGTAGTGACCACCAACAACACAGGGAGAATATATATCTACATCATATGTGGAAGCCTCCTGCTCGTCTCCGGTACAACCACTCATGCAATCACCTAACATATCTCTAATCTACTCATGTGAGCACCCAGAGTAATAAGAAAAAACATAAAACTCTGGGTCAGACAACAGTCTGGTATGAGTGGTAGCAAGTATACATCTCTAAGATGAACAAATAACAGGTATAAGAATCATACCTGAACCTGGACCTGCAACTAAAGAATTAGCACAACAGGATGCACAATACTCTAGGTTAACACTAACATAAAGTGTAAGTATAATATGGGAGGTGTGCATGACATATTGATAGCAAACATCAAACATAGAATCCATCCTCACATCTCTCGCTCGGTGCATAAAGTATATGATATCTACCACTTTGACCACCCCGTACTTTGCTGCGATCACTTTGCCCTTGGGCGTCATAATGACCCCATTGCTCTGATCTACAACAACTAATCCTTTGCTATGTCCATTTTGCCCCTTTGGAGTCATGACGACTCACTGCGCTGGCTCATAGCCTTGCTACGATCACTTTGCCCTTTGGAGTCCTGATGAACCCTTTGCACACGTCCCGCAGCAAAGTCCAACTCATGAAGTTGACTCGTTGGTTACCATCTGGATCCTGGGTCCTCACTTCTTATTTGGACTACCTTTGCATCTCGGGTTTTGTTCATCATCCCGATTCGTGAATCTTCAGCTCCGCTCGTGATCCTCCATGTCGGCTCGTGGTCAACTTCCTTGGTTCGTGGTTCCATTCGCGAATGCCGACTCGTGGGGACATAGTCGGTTCGTGTACCACATATGGATCGTGGTCTCCTGGTTCGTGGCCAACCACCCTGCTCAGTTCGTGATGTACCCGTGGGGTCCACTCGTGGTGCTTGACCGGTTCGTGAGAAGGCGGCTCGTGATGGTGCTTCACGGTTCGGCTCATGATGGAGGTTCATGGGATGTGTGTAGGTCTATCCAGTTCGTGGCTCACCTCCTACCTTGGCTCGTGACACATGCCTCACAATGGGGGGAGGGGCTCACGAACGAGTCCCTGCACAATTTCCTGCAACACTTTCAGGCAACTGTTTACGCCATACGACGGCGTTTTCGACCAATCTAACAATTCTAGGCAGTCACAAAATATTCCAAATAGTAATAGCAACATATAGAATCGACCATAAACACCAAAACAATGATTATAACATGTTAATATGGATCAAACACGCCCAAAACCCATGTTTTCCCCTTAATCGTGTTTAACCGTATCTAATGATAGGATTAGCGAAGTATATCCAAATTAACCCAAATTTCTAACAGAGGCATAAAATGACATTTCGGAATTTCTAAATATTTTTCTAGAATTTTAACATGCATAATTTCACTAATTATCACTAATCATCCCTAATTAGCAGTAATTAGTACAAGAACAAGCTAATCACTCACCTTAGCCACAAATAAATCTCAGATCTGAAAATATTTTTGATTTGGGTCCAATCTCTATCCAACACAACAGCTCTACCTCGATCTCTATGCTAATCCGCTTTAATTTGATGTTGATTAGGCTAATATGTGATTAGCAAATGATTAAGGATGATTTTAGAAGGTGGAGGCCATTGCTACGGTACAAGAGGTGATAAGTGGCGGTTGAAAAATGACAAAAACTGATTTCCCAAACCCTATTAGCCTCCCCATAACCCTAATCATGAAATGGGTTATGGGCCCATACGCTAATTACCCTAATTAGGCCCGATTAAGCTGTTCTTCACCTTCCAAACATTGTTTCAGCCATATCTCCCAAATGGTAAGTCCGTTTGATCAATGTGACCACTCTACGAAAAGGTAAACCATCATTCGAATCCAATGGAAGTGGTTTCAGGTCAAAACTCCTTACAAATCAAAAGTTATAGGTGAAACAAGTTTCACCATGGGTAAAACGGTCATTTAAAATTTGGCAAAAATCATGAACTTGGGAAATGACCCCAATAGTCGTTCCCCAAAGTCACACGACCATACGACTTCGTATAAGAATGAAATAGATATTCTATGATCCTCCGTACGTAGAATGCGGGACGTTACACCAATATTGACGGCAGTTACAACGTTGTTACTTTTTGTTTTTATACTCTTTTTGCGACCTTTTTTAGTAGTGAAAGAGCGGTTCTCAAATTGATGCATGTCTGATTACAAGTTTTATTTATCAAACATTTCAAAATATTATTAATATACTATTGCAACAAAATGCGTTAATAATGTAATAGTATGCAAGTTCAAAAAATGATATTTCTTTTACATGTATAATAATTGTTGTTTGGGGAAGTATAAAATAATTTTTAAGAATTAATGACATTTCCTTTCTTTATTTTTAGTGTCTTTTTCATTTGCTGACCAACATGTTTAAAAAAATTGGGGGGTTTGGATGGGGGGTGTTATGTTAAATTTTACAGCTTTAAACAAAAACAATGCTTTTCTAAATCATTTCATTTCTGAAGCTCTCAAAATACAGTGCCACCATCACACCAGCTAAGGTTTCAACTTCCTACTTCTTACAACAACCAGGTTCTTCCATCTACATTCTCTCACATCGATTGTGTCTCCATCTTCTACCGTTTTACTGCATTGACTAGGATTTCTTCTCATTATTGCAATCTTTCAACCTAATCGGTATATTTCAAATTTTGTTCCTTATTTTATTAATATCTCTTATTTCTACTGTAAGTATTAAAATTCCTTTCTCAATTTTCTTAAATCTTAGTAGAATGATAATTATTTAATAACTTTTAGAAGTGATGTTAAACTTGTATTTATTTTGTAATTTACTAATTTACACCCTTTTACAGTGACCAAATATGATCAGAATCATCTCTGATTTAAGAAAGAGGGCAAGAATTTGTTTGAAAGTGAAAAGAATTCAAGTAAATTTGAAACCATCATAAAAAATATTTTGATTGGTTTAAGTCAGCGGTAAATCCATCAAGATTTGTGGAATGCTTATTAATGATGCAATATTGCATAAATTTTGTGAATTGGTTTTAAGAATTAGGTTCCAGAATTAAACGGTAGGCGTTACCTACTGGTTATGGAAATCTATCTAAGATATGATTATTTATATTCGCGCATCAACTGAAGAGGGTAATAGTTTGTTAAAGTTTTAGTGTAACTATTTTCATTTTCCAATAAAATAATTTAGTTATAGTTTTAATTTAGCCATCTTACTTAATTAGAAGTTTTGACAATGTATCAGTTTTTCAACTTCCTTCTTTAAAAGAGGCTAAGATTTTATTTTATTGTGATAATAATTATATGGTTAAGATATGATATTTCTTATTGGGTCAACGAGAAAACCTATACATCTGCAAGGCAATTGTAACATTAATATTTTTCATCTAACAATTTTTGGGTAACCACATTTAGGTATATTCTTTTTGCACCTTTATTTCTAGAAAATTTAAATTGGAGTTAAAATAAGAAATGTTAGTTGTATTTATCATATACTGGTCACAAGGATTTATATAAATTATTGTTATTGTTTGAACCATAGTTGACTTGATATTAGGCACCTTACTAATGCAGTATATAAATGATTGGACTATGCAATCAGAAATTGCATTTCAAACAGGGTACCTGCAGAGATTTTTGTTTTTTCTCGTAAATTACTTTATGAAATTTATTTTTATTATCTCATTAAATTTAGGCTTGTACTGAGTAAAAATTGTGTAGGTGTAATGACCCGGATTTTGAGCGACTTTGGTTATCGACATACACTCGATGTCGATAACCAAAACATCGAAAAATCCTGGTAATTAATGAAAGAAATTAGAGGGTGAGGATAGATAAGATAGAAACTTAGAATAAAAGAAGAAAAAAAGAACTTACATCATCAGAGTAACACGAATCTCACAGCGGAACGAATAACATATAATATATAACATAACTTTGAAATATAACGGTTATGTATACAATAGCACTTATCAGAGTACAACACTTACAACACAGCGGAAATAAACTATAGCTATATGATCCTGAAGCCTCCTGCGCCAGCTCTTCAAGTATATCTGTAAATTCCCGACTACTTGACTGCCCGTACAAATTTAGGAACCCAAGAGTTTAGGGAAGACAAAACAAAATAAACTCCGGGTCAGTCATGGGACTGGTATGAGTAAAACAGTTTGTACAAGTAAACGGTATCTCATAAGACCACATCGTATAACGGAATGGGTTTTTCCCTTATGAGAATCCAAAATATCTTTATATCAAAAACCTTTTGATATTATAATAATGTCTATCAGCCACAATATATTAATCATCTAGCAGAAACGCTTTCATCTCACGCTCTACATATATAGTATACAATCAAAACCGCAAGCACGTATTGGGTAATGGATTTCCAACTATGACAAGGTATGGAACCACCTTTCGATCAGTGTACTCTAGGAACGATACACTGGAGTTCAACAAGAACATCTTGTAACTCAGCCACACATGACCGACCACTTATTTTGCTTGAGTGTATCGAATGTATATCACCAACGGTTGGGATCAGCAACCGTTCCCGTATATATATGGGACAACATTGATAAATTTAAGAAACAAATGAATATTCTCTAGATAGGTGATTATACACCCTACTTCGGTGCGACCGACTTAGCCATGTTGCCTGCCCGATTTCTGTCATTTATCGGATGATGAGGCTAGAAGTTACGCATTATCATCACATCAGATTCACTTCAAATGTCACATCATCAGATCCATCAGAATCACTAATTGACTTTCACAACAATACATTATGTGTTAGCTAAAAGAAGTTTCCTTCTCCGCTTCCACTCTTGGTACGGTTGAAGAAATCAATGTACGTGGCCCTTCTGGAAATACTCTGCCAGACATTCATTCATACAAGTCATCCTCATTCACTTAGAATGTCACATCATCATACCCGCCAAATCACAAATTGATTTCCTCAAAAATACGACGGGTATACAGCTAAGAGAAACGAATTCCTCCACCACCAACGTATATACGTTTGAAGAGATCAATTTACGCGATCCATTGGATATACTCTGTCAGACCTTCGTCCATACAAGTTGTCCTGGGACTGGACAAACTGAAGGCACTATTCAATATATCCATCTTAGTCACTGTTATCTAAGACTTATACAACAGCCCTTGTACTTTACTCCGTCTTCAATTATCTTTGGAATATATGATTCGCAACGCTTATGCCAATACAGAGTGGTTCTTTGGATAATAATCCAACCGGTCTCTCCATATTAACAACGTTAAAATGGTCAAAACTTCGATAGTCTGTGAGTTAACTATCAAAGAAAAACAAGTGTGCAAACAACGATATTATTTTCCAGATGGAAATTGTATCGATCAATCATCATTTCAACTCCTGTTTCCCTATATTCAACATTTCTTATTTTATAGATTTAGAAAATATATGTTATTACCATTGGAAAACATTTCCATTTCTTTGTTTTCTATATTAGAAAACCATTCTGATACTTCGTTGGAAAACATTTCCAAAACTCAAAAATTGGACTTAGACAAATGGTTAAACAAACCATCGCGATGCCAACTTAAACCATTTTACTTATTAACTAAATCCACTTAACCACTTCACTCTCGAACCGTAACCATTTCTTAATTAAAACCGCAGTCAATCAAGTTGGGGTATAGCTACCTCTCAGTCCTTAACTATACAACACTTCTAACCTTGAAATAGGCAAAGTTCACTTTATATTTCTTTAACTAACTTCCTTACTAAACCTTTCTTTCGAATACTATATTCGATTAACTCCTCCACTTAACTCTATTCGATTAACTCCTTTGGATTAACTCTTCTAACTCTATTCGAATAAACTATATTCGATTTAACTCCTCTAACTCTATTCGAATAAACTATATTCGATTAACTCTTCTCTCGAATACACTATATTCGATAACTCTACTCGATTAACTCCATTTGAATAACTCTAACTGGTTAACTATAACTAGTTGACTCTAATTGATTTATTCTAACTGTTCAACCTTAATTGATTTTACTTGGTTTGACTAATGTAACAACCCGAAAATCTGGGCCAGTTTAAAATTTTTATTTTGGCAATTTTAGCGAATTTTGATTATTTAAAATGAATTATTTTAAATAATATCGACGAGAAAATTTCTTTTGAATAAAATTCAATCGTATATAGTTATATAGATCGACGATAGAATATAAATATTTATTTATATATATAAAAGGAATTGAAAATGGCGCGGTAGTTCGATAATTCGATTTCAAACTTCAATTGAATGTACCGGGTGCAAAATAAACCGGATTTTAGTGAAACCAAAAATAATAGGATATAATTGATAATATCTTTCCAACGAATCCGAAAAATCAAAATTTCATAGCAGGGATCAAAAGATATGTCTAGTTGAAAATTCTGAATAGTCGCTATGGAATTCAAGCACTTAAAAATAGCCATTTTGCAAACGACCTCGGATTTCGATGAAACCACTTTTGTTGGGTCCGTGGTGTAAAGTTATTGCTAGATTTCAAATTTCATAATTTTTCGAATCGATATGTGAGCGTGGCAAAGGAAAACGCGTTTGACCAGTTTCAGTTGATTTTAATCGACTGGAAAATGGCCATTTTTCAAACGGTCTCAGAATTCGACGAAACTAGTTTTGTTAGGACCGTATCATCAATACGAAGCTAGAAAATATTTTTCTGGAATTTTTCGAGTTAGTATGTGACCCCAGTAAATTGAAATGCGCGTTCAAATTTAATATATAGAGTTATATGTTGATTTTGACGAAAACCGATTGAAACAGTCGAATCAGCTTACGATACATATCCCATTGTGTTCGGAATGGGGGTAATTAGCTATGGACGACAGGCGGTGGGCCTTGTTTCGAGGTCAAATGGAAAAGTTACTTTTTGAAATTAAATTAATTAATTAAATTAAAAATAAAATATCTCTCTCCTCTCCTTACTCCCTCTCAGCCCCCCCCCCCCCCAATTTCGAAATCAAATCATTTCCGAAGAGAAAAAAAACAAGACGAACCAGAAATCGATCCCCCCCTCGCGAGCGCCGCCTGGCCCCACCTCCGCCGTCGTTTGGCCCACCGCACCCCGTCCTCTCGGTCGACGTCCTCCCTCCATCGCGCAAGCCTCAGGCGCGAAACCCTAGGCCGCTCCACCCCAAAACCGCAACCCTAGCCACTGCCACCCACTGCTCCGGCCATCCCCTGGCCCACCACCGCGCGTGCGACACCCCCTGACCCCAGCGCCTCTTCTCAAGCCCCCTCCGACCAGTGAACCCCCACCCCCTCTCCGACGAACGAAATTTTGTAAGCTTTCCTATTTTTGTTTATTTATTTTATTTTATTCTGTTTATTCAATGTAATTAGCATTATAAAAAAATCAGTTTTCATTATGTATATTTTATCAAAGTAAAGACTTCATTTTTATCAATGTAAAGATTTTATTTTTATCAATGTAAAGATTTCATTTTTATCCATGTAAAGATTTCATTTTTATCGATGTAAAGATTTCATTTTTATCAATGTAAAGACTTCATTTTTATCAAAGTAAAGACTTCATTTTTATCCATGTAAAGATTTCATTTTTATCGATGTAAAGATTTCATTTTTATCGATGTAAAGATTTCATTTTTATCAGTGTAAAGACTTCATTTTTATCAATGTAAAGACTTCATTTTTATCAATGTAAAGATTTCATTTTTATCAAAGTACAAATTCGATTTTTATATATTGAATAGCAAAGTAAAAATTCGATTTTTATATATTGAATAACGAAGTAAAAATTTGATTTTTATATATTGAATAACGAAGTAAAAATTCGATTTTTATATATTGAATAACGAAGTAAAAATTCGATTTTTATATATTGAATAGCATAGTAAAAATTCGATTTTTATATATCGAATAGCATAGTAAAAATTCGATTTTTCTATATTGAATAGTGAAGTAAAAATTCGATTTTTATATATTGAGTAGCAAAGTAAAAATGTGATTTTTACATATGTAGAGAATACAGGCAAAGAAAGTGACAAAAGGCGAGAACGGCGAAGATTTCTACAAAGAAGAGTCGTGGAATCGGATTAGCTAATCAGTGAGAATTTCTCACCTTTCAATTTAATTTTTCTAGTTATAAATATATACTAGGATGCAGACGGTGTTTAGTAACACCCGACACCCGTCGTCCACAGACCATGGACGGCTTGTATGCTTGTTTGTTTGATTTTGCTGTGTAGTTGATTGTGTGATGTGATGTGAAATGAAATAAAATATTTATATAGTTAAAATATTTTATAGTCAAAAATAGAATTTTTAACATGTATATGAAATGAAATAAAAATAAACAAATCGGATGATTTGTTTATATACACACATTTGACTGATATTGATTGGGATGATAAATTTTACACATCGCCCAACTACACAAATAAAATCTGTGTTTGATTGTTTGAAACCCCACACGGGTATTGGGATGGTATATGACATACACTAGTCCCAATAATTAGCTGTATGTCGATCGATTGATTGACAGACTGTTATAAGCGTTAGATATTTATATTTGATGCTTATACAGTGTAGAATGCACTTTGGATGATGGTTGATTATTTGTCATCGTTGATATATACATGTATTGTAGAAAATCCACATAATTAACATTATATAGTAATTGTTTGGGCCTCATTCCAGTTTTGAAAATAAAAATATTTGAAATCGAATATTTGAAAATAGAAATATATGAAGTCGTGTTGATAGATTGACGCCATTTTGACGTGAACAATATTTATATCGATTTTATTCATTTTATAATGAATATCGAAAGTGATTTCAAAATCTGATATTTTGAATAGAAATGAATTCAAATTGAAATTGAATAGAAATGAATTCGAATTGAAATTGAAATTGAATTGAAATGAATTCAAATTGAAATGAATAGAAATGAATTCAAATTGAAATTGAATTGAATTGAAAACGAATTGAATTGAAATGAATTCAAATTGAAAATGAATAGAAATGAATTCAAATTGAAATTGAATTGAATTGAAAATGAATTGAATTGAAAACGAATTGAAATTGAATTGAATTGAAATCAATTTGAAATCAATTTGAATTAAATCAATTCGAAATGAAAAGAAAATGAATTTATGTTGGAAAATTCGATTTTGATTTGAAGTTGAAATAGAAGTTGAAATCGTTTTGAAAATGAATTTAAAACGATTTAGAAAATACGTTTTAAAAGGAAATCGACGAAGTATATATTATATATATAATATATATAATATAATGGCCAGAATAGAACACGCCGGGCCGCGGCAGTTCGCGAATTTCGACCTTTGACTTCGAATGGACATTGCGGGAGATCTGACCGTCGGATTCTCCTAAAACCAGAACCGTTGGGTTCGTATCGAAAAGAGCTTTCTAACGAATATTAGAAATTAGAAATCTAACGGTTGGATTTGGAATTATGTCCAAATCAAATTTGAAAAAGGTCGTTGTAAGTGCAGTTCGATGGCCGTTGATGGAAATCGACTGTACGGGCCTGGATAAAATTATTAAAAATAGTAATAATTTGTGTAAAATCATAAGAAATGATTTGGGAAAAA
Source organism: Allium sativum (assembly GCA_030737875.1). Classification (NCBI taxonomy): domain Eukaryota; kingdom Viridiplantae; phylum Streptophyta; class Magnoliopsida; order Asparagales; family Amaryllidaceae; genus Allium; species Allium sativum. Next base: position 776,153,231 of record CM060918.1, on the reverse strand, counting down.
TTGGGATGAAAAACTCCATATTTGAAAAGATAAAAATAGATTTTTATCGAAATGAACTAGTCTGAACTATAATAGTAATTTATTTTAAAAATAAATAAATAAAGTGAGTTTGAAAAGGGTTTTAAAAATAACCAGAATTTCCAATGATAGCATTGGAATGGATTTGAATCGAAATTGTCTTCGGGATATTTCGATGTTGGATTTCGTGATTATACAAATGTTGTTATGGAAATTTGAAAGATATAGATATGTATATCGTTATTTCCAATACGATATCTGTTGGTCGTAGAATCTGATATTGAATATAAGCCGATATATTTTCTATTCAGAACCTCGTATTTAATATCAAATGTGATTTGGGTTTGTCGTGAATGGTGTCTTGATTAACACTGTTCTTGAACCCAGTTGAGAAAATATTAAATCTTTTTAGTTAGTTTTAATGAAGTGTACCAATTAAATAATATTTAATTGGAATTGAATTGATATTGATTTTTGGGTTTATCGTGAACTGTGTTTTAAATGACACTGATTCTTTAACCCAGTTAACGATTAAAACTAAGTGGAGTTTTAATGATTCTTTAATTAGATTGAAAAGATCGAGAATGGAGTATCACCAGTTTTGCTCCAGGCGTTAGTTAAATCTCTAATTAGATTTGAACGTGAAATGGTAATTGAATTTACCGATAACACCGTGGTGTTAGATATGAAGTAAGACCCGTTTTACTTCATGGGATGAATAGGTTGGGATTGGGAAATTAAAACCAATGATTACTTCGGTAAGGTTCGTTAATCTCGACTAGTTAAATCGGAATTCAAAAGAAGATTAAAGAATAAATTCAAGGAATTTATCTTGGATAAAATTAATGGGAACCTTTCCCTATAAATGTGAAGTTTAGAAACTAACTGTCGGTTAGCTAAGCAGAATGGTTTTCTGGATATTGATCTGATGTTGGTTTCGGCCTTCGGGGTTAATATTTGGGGAATTATTCTCTTCATTAATTTACGGTTAGTGACTGATGAATTGGAATGAGGCGTATGTTGTGTTTGTGTAACACTTATTTAAAATAATACGCGAGTTATTCGGAAAGACCGGGCTTATCCCATTCTGAATAACTGATACGACGATAAATCGAAGATGAAGACAGTGGTCGAAGACCGGAGGTCTTTACGTCGTTTGGGTGATTACTGATGATCTTGATTGGGATGTACACCCAAGAAGATGGAAACAGTTGGTGATCGTCCAGACATACTTGGAGATCGATGGATATGCGGGGTACTAGGTGCCTCCAGTTTCGTTCAGACCCAGAACGAACTTGTAAATGGACTGTGTGTCTGACATTTGATTTCATTCTATGTGACTGATATCGGTTGCATAGAGTGGTTTGCCTGTGTGGCATGCTAAGATGCAAATGATCAAGGCTTCTGTTGAAAAGCAAAGTCTTGTGGTGATGACCAAAGCACAGCCGGTGTGGCACAACTTTGTATAACGTGAATTCGCGAGCCTCGCACCCCGGTTGTGAACCAAAAACGGGAGAGGACCTCAGGGAGGGCATGCGTTTCTTTCTAGCTAGGGTGGTGTGAGTGACCTACCAGCCCTGACATTTATATACTTTTTACCTGTGTGGTTGTTGCTGTTGCGAGGCGCCTCGGTTTGATCGGACGATCCGGGTCCGATGGAGTCATTCGTTGGCTCATTTACGCCCTAAAGGGCGGGGAAACGTAGTGTTCAGGCATAATAATCCACATCGATGGACCGGCCCTGTCGCTCCATGGGGCAGTTGCGGCTGTTCCTGAGGCTCGGGCTAGACAGTCTCGAATCGGTAGAGGACGATCCCTGGCCTCGGTTCATAGATGGAAATCCAATTTCCAAATACGTGACATTTGCGGTTTTATTTGTAGAGCCTAGTATTGGCGGCATGATATATGGTACCCATGCCGCCTATGATTGATATTTATGATTTGAAGTTGCTTTATACACTATGCACTGATAATAGTATCAAATCATTTGTTTTAAAACGTATCAAACATTCTTTGGCTGTTATAAGGGAAAACCCTATCCCCCGGCTTGCGTTGCATTGTGTGATAGGACCTGGGTCTTATAACAGCTTCATTTTCCTTATTTAGCATTGCGTTGTTGTTTTATGCACTGGTATTCTTAGGAGGAAACCCGTTCCGTGTTATACGGCGTGGTCCCTTGATTTACCTAACTTTAAAAACAAAGATTAATAACTGTTTTAGTTCTCACACCAGTCACATGACTGACCTGGAGTTTATTGTTTTAACCTAAACTCTGGGTGCCCTTATTTTCGACACGGGCAGCTAGTAGTTTTGGTTTTGCAGATTTATATACACAGGATCCTGGTTTACAGCTGGAACGATATCCGGAAAGCTTTGTATCCGTGTATCACCTTCAGTTGTGCTTTGTAATATTTTCCATTGCTATGTAATTTTATTGTAATCTGTGATATTTATCGAATGTAATTTATTCATTTATACTCTGTATATTCTTGTAATCTGATGCATTGTTGTAATATACAATGAAATGTTCTTCCGTCTGCGTTCTGTTGTGGCTTGTTCTCGAACTATCCGCTCTTTCCTTCACGGGGAAGTTAAGGGTTTTCACAACTAACTCAATTTATTAACTCGACTGACTAATTCAACTCGATTAACCTCAATTGATTTTGCTTATCTCTATTTAACTGAAATAATCACTTTGATTAACTCGAATAATTCACTTTGTTTAACTTAACCAAATTCACTTAGATTTAACTTAACTAATCCACTTTGATTAACTTAACTAAATTACTTAGTTTAACTCAACTAATTCACTTTGTTTACTTAACCAATTCACTTAGTTTAACTTAACTAATCCACTTTGATTAAATCCTATTTGTTTAACAATAAATATTCCTTTATTCTATTTATTCCCTAAATAAATAAATCATTTAACTTTATTTATACCCTAAATAATAAATTCTTTTACCTTTATTTATTTCCTAAATAAATAAATCCTTTTATATCTAATTGTAAATGGTTTACAAATATCCCTCTTTCTATTTGTTTTGACAATATTTTCCTTTATATATATTGTTTTACAAATACTTTCCTTTATATTTGATTTCACAAATATATCTCCTGTATATTTGTTTAACAATAAAATCCCTTTTTATTTGATTAACAAATATAATTCCTTTATATTTGATTTACAAATATAATTCTTTTATTCAAAATCCTTTTTCTTTTATAATATAAAATCCATTGATTTTATATAAATAAATTATTTTCAAATCGTACTTTGAAAATCCCTTTATCACATTCTGGTATTTCTTATGGTATTTAACACACTATATAACAACGATAACTATCGTCCAAACACACATAATCAACGTCAGATTATATATCACAATATATAAATCACAGTAAAATAATTGTTGAGGAATCCAGTTGGATTCCTCCAACCTGTTTACCTGCATCACTGATGTTAGACAAAATAATTAACATCGATTTCACTTTACTGTGAAATATTCTGATAACAGAATCACATATCAATGTTTAACGGTTTATATATATATATAATTTCTACTAACGGACTAGCAGTTCAATCAAACAGTCAACAACAGTCAAACAGACAATATTTAACAGTTCTAAGAATACACTGTAAAAATAGAGCTATTCAGAGTTGGTGAGTTTTACTCACATTTGCAGTTCATCGTTAAAGAACGGTAAACTGTTATTTGATTTGAATCAAACAATTTATTTCGCCATAAATTCAAACGAGCTCCAATCCACTCCCAGTCAGTCCCATTGTGTTGCTCCCGTCCATACGATTCCAACGGATCTTGTTTCACTGAATTTCATTCTCGTATGACAAAGTTATGCGGTTTACAAATTAGTGTATATTTTATATAATTAACACTTGGAAAAATCTAAATTAAAATGGGCTTTACCCATATTCTCCCTGGCCCAACTTCCCTTCTAGGCCCAAACCCGCTTTTGAACTCTTCCTTCCTAAATGACACTGCTCCTCAAAGCATTTGCCACCGTCCATTTTCCCTTGTTTCACACTTACTTTATACTCCACAAAAATCAACTGTCTCGCCTTAATTATTGTTTAACACTTAACCCCATCATTACTGCTAATCAAATCCCTCATTATCTTCTCCCTGCCGCATCGAAACTGCCTTGAATGCATACCAAATGCCGAGCTTCTCCTTCCTTATCTCATCAACCGCTTCACTTTAATCAAAACCGACAAGCCCAACGATCATCTCTTCGAACAAGCTCCACCATCGAGCCAAAATGGTTCCTCTCGCTCACGAAATGGAAGCAGGTCCTTGCGCGTTTCCCTCAGCGGCGCTCAACAACAACAGACCCAGAAATCAACCAAAATCTATGTACAAGTCTCAAATCACTCCACAAAACCAAAACCATCATCCATTTCAAGAATTAACGCTTCCATTTCTCGATAAAATGAACCCTAGCTCCACTGTTTAAATACCAGTCGACAACAGCAGGCATCAAACTCAGAACGACACACACCAGCATGGCGAGAATCCCTCCAGAACTTCGAATACATATTTATTTTGATTTATGGGAATTGATTTGTTTTTATTTTGATTTTCAAAGGAGAATTCTTCTACGTTTGTTTTGCTGAGATAAATAAGTGACGGCGGAAATAAGTATGGAATTAGGTTTAGGCTGATGTTAAGGGGGTATTTATAGTGTTTACAAATATCTAGATATTTTCCTAGATATTTTATTTTATTATTTTATATTTGTTTTAGCACTCTAAAAATCCGTATGATCGGACACAGTATTCAAAAATCACCAAACTGGACATGTACCTTCAGTTCGACATTACGGTCCCAACGAAACTGGTTTCGTCGAATTCCGACTTCGTTTGCTCACACAGCGTATTTTTAACCGTCGAAATATTGACCGTTTTTCACTCTAAAAATCGGTACGACCACATACTAACTCTAAAAATCACGAAACTGGAAATCTAACAACTATTTGACATTGCGGATCTAACAAAATTAGTTTCGTCGAATTTCGACTTCGTTTGCAAAAGTGGCTATTTTTAAAGCTCTAGATGACCCATTTAAATATATAAATATATTTAAATAAAATTAAATTAAATATAAATAAATTTATATTATTGTATATCTTGACATATGATATCGTACAGCTCCATAATATCATATCAGAATTTACAGCTTGATATTTCAGATTCCAGATTATCTCGATATTCAGTTTATATTGAAATTCCTTTTTATAACGTAAATAAAGCATCGCAAATTATAAAGGAATTCTACAGCGACTTTTCTGAATTTTGATTTGGACGTAAATCAAAATCTACACGACGAAATCCCGATTTTTCTCTTCCACTAGAAAGATATACTCCACCAGCTCCGCACGTTTCTTGTTTCACAGAAATGCGGCTTAAAACGAATGTTGTACATTCGGTTGAAGTTCAAATCACCAAATCGCGAACTGCAGCGCCATTTCAAGCTCGATTTTAATTATAATATAATTATACGTTCAAACTGTCGTCGATTGAATATATTCGTCAATATAATTCAACTCTAAGCTGAATTAAATCTAAGGGACGACCCAGTTCACAGAATATTGTGATTTCCAATATTTTTGATTATTTCTGAATTATATATATTATTTAATTTATTATTTTAATTAAATATTCCCAGTTATTTAATTCCACGACCATTTAATTCACTATATCACTATTTATATAATTAAATAAATTAATTATAATACCTCTGACAATGCGGGTCATTACAGTAGGTTTCATCGGCTTTAAGATTTATGAAATCATGTTTTTTAAACTTTTGGGAAAATACTTCATTTTTTTTATATATCATATGAGTTTTTCATTATAGTTTTGCAATGCTGTAAAGAGTTGTGTTCGATTGGCATTTGCATTCGATTGGAAAGTACGTTATATAAATTTGCAAGTCAAAATGATTAAAAGATTCATCGTAATATTCCAAAGATGGTACACACAAAATAATAAAAAAATAATTTGAATGTGAATACAAAAGCGCAAAACACTATTTCCATGTGTTAAATTGAAAAAATGGAGCGACTTGAGAGCTTTTTCATAAGCTAGGTAAATGATCTTGGGTTACTATTGATAGCATTTTTGTTAAGCGTTGATGTTATCAGGCATAAATTGCATTGCCATATTTTTATAAGTGGTTTTCTTTTTCTTTCATTGAGAATTCCATATATTTGACTTTGAAGCTTAAATATGATCTTATAGATGTAGGGTTCACAAACATTATCACAAATTTAAAACGAAGGTCACTTCCACCAAAATCATTATAAGAGTGTAGCTTGTGAGAGATGGGAAATTATTTATGGACCGTTCGAGATAAATGAATTTGAAGTAATTATTTTACCTAAGTGGATTTTATTTATCTTTTTATATATGATGCACACTGTAATAAAAATATAATTCCCTTCTATGTTGGAACTTGTTACAAAAAATAAAATCAATATGCAATATCTCAAGGCGAATCATTGTCAGGGTTCAAACCCATTTGCATGCTATAAAGAAGAATGGTAATATAAAATTTAATTTATAAGCATTTTGCAAATTTTGGAATCAACTGTTAACGTGTTTTGTTTTCTATTAATTTGGTTTCAAGTAATTGTTTGCTTTGTTGTTATCATATTGCTAATGTATCTAATGTCTTTTTATATTAAATAATGATTATAAGTGAATTCAAGTTCTTAAACTTATGTATGCTACCTGTATTTAAGTTTGGCAACTGAACCATTGAATGCACAAAGAGATACATATTGTAGTCCTCTGAGCTCCAAGAGATGCATAATATTTATTTTACTATGGCTCAAGGAGAATAGCAGAGCGTGTACAAGTGTTAGTAGGATAGCAAAATGTGTTCCTCGTCATCAATATGTTTGCTTGCGTTAATTGTTGTCTATCGGGAGAATCGATGACTGCACCTTCGATGCACTGCTAGTACATCATCTAAAAATTCATAATTGGCTAGTTATAAATAGACACAAGGCTATTTACAAAGGATTACCTCAGATCTATGCCGAGGTATTGATGGTGATTCTCTAATATCGTAAAATAGAATGTGATACGATGAGATAGAATGCAATATAAAAGACAAGGAATGGGTTACCTACCCATAATGGTCAAAACAAGCCCTTTCGTTTGAATTTTCATTCTCTAATGAAATTAAGAATCAATCAAATCTCCCCAGTAGGATTCAAACCTACGAGCAATCAGTTAACATCTGACCGCTCTACCACTGAGCTACTGAGGAGCAATGGGAGATTCGACCTCGTAGATTTCAACTCCCGTTCTCAACCCATGAGTCCGAAGTTTTCTTCGTAACTCCTGGAACTTCTTCATAGTGGCTCCAATCCATACCTCATTTCATAGGGAAACTCAAAGTATCTTTACTTCATTGTATTCCATCTATACCCCAATTACATTCCTTTAATATTTCTTTGGTGTGATTGACATAGGAGATGTCATTCAATCGAAGAAGATGGTATCGTCGACATAAGTGATGTCATTTCTAGTCTATCTCTTTCTATATATGGAAAGTTAAGAAATCATCATATAATAATCAAGAAATCGAAATAGAAAAGAAAAAAGTGAGGTATGTGATGATTTTAAAATCTTTTCTACTAGATAATCTATTTTCCTATTGCATGAAGATAATAAATTTGGTCGTTGTGGTCGGACTCCATAATGGATTTCTGGCCACATTTTCCATAAGACCCTCTTATCTTTTCCTTCTTCGAACTCGGGTTATGGAAGAAGGAACTAGGAAGAAGATATCAGCAACAACAGGTTTTATTAAGGGGCAAACTCATGGTGTTTATATCGATCTATTATATGCCTCTGGATCTAGCATTAGGTAAACTTCGTACAATAACTGTCCTAGTTCTACCGTATCTTTTGTTTCATTTCTTCTGGAACAATCACAATTCGTTTTTTTATTATGGATCTACTACCATAAATTCCATGCGTAATCTCATCATTCAACGTGTATTACTGAATAATCTCAGTTTTCAATTATTCAACCATTTCGTTTTACCAAGTTCAAAGTAAGCAAAATTAGTCAACATTTATATGTTTCGATGCAGCAACAAGATGTCATTTGTAACAAGTAGTTTTGTTGGTTGGTTAACTGGCACATTTTACTCATGAAATGGGTTGGGTTGGTATTATTATGGATACGTCAAAATCATTTGATTCGTGAAGGCTTTTTCTGACTTACATGATGGTAGGTCAGGATGGAATGGCATCCCTTTCTCGGCTAAGGCGGTGTGGATCTTGGCTAGGACCCCATCTCCATCTTTTTTCTTTCATCTGGGATTCTAGATTACCATAGAAGGTCTCTGTGTTTATGTGGTCAACCCTGCATGAGGGGTTACCAACAGATGCGGACCTTCAGAGGATTGTCATTCCTTTACCTTCTCGTAGTAGCTGCTGCGGAAATGGCGACATAGAATCCATTGCGCATATGTTCTTCCATGGCTTTTCTGCTAGAGCAGTTCTGAATTATTTTGGGAACTTGGTTGGTTTTCGAACAAATGCGTCTTCTCTTGCTGATTTACTGAGATTTTGGTGGGTTGGAATTTCAGGTACATCTATTCGCTCGAACCTTTTTTGTCTGATTCTTTATCTTATCTGTTGGCATCTCTTGTGCTCCCGGAATAAGGTAATTTTTGGACGAACTGCCTATGGATCCACCTTAAGGAATAATGTACTCCTTGCGTTTCAGGGGAATAATCGGTTACCGCTCGAGGAGATTAGCCGGTAACTTTGGTATTACATCGGTACCGACTACACCACAAGCGGGAATTGGTTGATTCCCTTCTTAGTTGAGAGTGGGTTCCGTCCTGCTTTCTTCTTCTCTCATCCTCCCCCCTTTCGACTGATGTTGTTTTATAGTTCTGCAGATCCTGGTCCTGCAGGTTTATTGGCTTAGGAAGCTGCAGGTCTTATGGAATATGGTGGAGAAGACTAGCAGTTGGAGCTTCAAGCCGGACAGGATTGCACTGATATGCTGGCATTGAGGGCTAGTTGTCTTCTATCTGGATTATCGACCAAGATCTTTGGAGCTACTCTGGAGCTTCGATTGTTTTAGCTTCTTCTTTGGCATCTTGGAGGTTGGCAGTGGTCTGCCTTTACTGTTCTGTAAGGCCGTTACTTTAGGATTTTAGGATTCACGCTTGTACTACTGATTTGTCTTGTTTTGTTGTTATCTTGCTCTTTTGTGTCTGCACGGTTTCTATAGCCATTTCTACAAAAAAAAAAATTTATGAGCCATTGGAGAATGGCGTGATTCTCCATTTTGTTATATATATATATATATATATATATATATATATATATATCTGTGTGTGTGTGTGTGTGTGTGTTTGTGTGCAAAGAAAAAAAAAGTACCTTGTGTCATAATTGAGAAATTCCATGGATACAATTTTAAGTATTATCTTATTTATCACATGTGTCTACTATTTAAGCAGAATGTCATTGCCTATTGGTACTAAGAAACTTTAAGGAACCTCAGAAACAGAAGAAAGCGATGTAGAAACAACTTACGAAACGAAGAAGACGAAACAAGAACCACTTCTTGTGGAGCAATAATTCATCGAATTAGATCGGTAGAATAAGAAATCAAAAATCTTTGGTTGATCAGCCGACACCCATATTTGAACTGAAAATAAAGGATTTGCATTCCTCCGCCTTAACACTGGGCCATGCCGCCAAATTCGATCCAAAATAATATGAAAGTATTAGTCATATTCTATTATACTAATATTTTTTCTTTTAGTCTTGAATCTAGTTGTACTTAATCGTCAAAAACATATATTTTTTTTAATTGGGTTCTATTATTTTTTCCGATTTATTATATCTCAAAATACACATCTGTTAATAATTTCCTTTCTCGTTTCTAAAGTGTTGATCTTGAATATATGTTTCTTATACATGCATTCTTCATGTCTCATGCATGTCTCATGACCAAACAGTTGGAATCCTTTGTAAATAGTAAAGAGAACAATAATGATGCATTTACGTTAGAGTGAGTCAAGCATTTAACCAGAGACTCGAGCTAACTTCTTTATGTGGTAAAATTAAAATATGGCCTTCCTAGCTAATCAGACATGGTGTATCAACAATTAAATAGATGAAACCTATTACAGGGTGTCTTAGTGTCTAGATGCTGATAACATGAATATCCATGCACCAACGCTGTGTATATCATGTGATGATTTAATCTGCCAAAGCATTTGAGATGACTGTTGGTGCTTCAAATTAAGAGTTACTTCAGAAAGAAGTTGATTTAACTTATTCTATTTACATATTTTCTTTTATCTTATTCTATTTGCAAATTTTCTTTGTCCTTGCAATTAGCGTTCCAATTAATATCTTTACGGATCCTTTCTCAGTTACTTTTTCCAAAATTTATCTAACTTTCCTTGTTTAAAAAGATCAGTAATTCTTCCTTCTATAGTCCTGCAATGGATTGTTGTGCATCCATTTACCGAGTGATAATAGCAATATGTTCCTTCTTTATTTCCTTCATACTTGGGCATTATTCTTTTGGAAGGCCAGTAATCAAATTTTGCATTAGTCGTAAAGTAGTTGTTTTCAATTAAAGTGACTAGATTGCACTCCTTTGGCAATCGTAATTCAAAATTCTTCTTTATCGAGTCAAACTTTGGCTTTCACATTTTGTTTTTAAAGTTCTCCTTCCATTATTTTCTATTTTAGGCTTGTTGGAGGTTGGTAAATACACAGGACTTTACTCTCGCCTCCTCTTTACCTTTATATACCACTTGACTTCAAAAAGGCAGTTAGGGGTTCTTTCGAGTTTGGATTCCTTTTTGGGCAAAGGTGTAGTAATCCTTTGTTATTTTCTCCTTAAATGTCATCCCTTTGGAATAATCTTGAATTGCTTTTCTCATTTGGGAGAACAAGTTGTTTTCATTTCCTAAGATCCGTTCAACGGCGAAGGATGGTGTCGTCGCGGTGCGAAACGAGTTTATGCTCCACTTATTAGGGTCATATGACTCACTTTTCTTTTCATGGATAATGTTTAAAGCTTACATCTTCCGTACATGTTCCTAACACTGATTGAGATCCATACAAGTCGACTCTATTGTGGGTGATAGAAAAGACCTTATTCAGACTGGATTAACCCATTATCCTTATTAGGTTGTTGTACTGCTGGAGAAGGTTGCGCTCTCTTTTCCTTAAGAGACTGGTCCTGAATAGTTATCAATCCTACTTTATTAGTAACATGTCGGTAGTACGAAAGGGTTACCATTATTTTCTCTTTGCGAGACTGTTGAAGTTATGGTATTTTCTCTTAGGCATGTATTCAGCCTTTTGGAGATGTCCTTTTGGGTTATAGAAAACTTTCTTGATTTGTAGTTACTTCCTTTCGAGTCATAAAGAATCTTCCTTAAGTTATAAGTATCCCTTTATGAATCACGCAGAATTCTCTTTGATTTATCATTCAATCTAGCTGACTTAAAATCCATTTTATTCTAACTCATTTGATTGTTTTGGTATACATGACAATTCATGGGTTTAGTTACAATAGTAGTGATGAAAGCCGCTTTAATCCTATGTTAATACAATCAATTAACGATGATGTTTTTGTATAATATACCTTATTATTAAGATAGCTATTTAAAAACTCATAAAGCTACGTTTGTGGCCCAGGAGGAGATTATTGGAAAAGTTCAAATTAATGGGGCGACATATTTCAATATGTAAATGCATGGGTTATCTTTTGATTAAGTCTGAACATGTGGTCTATTTGAAATAAATATCTGAAAGTTTAACAGGCATAATTATCATGTAAAATTATAATGAGTGGATACCAAAATAATAATTTTTTTTTGTTGAATGGCTAAACTAAAAATGTTTGGGGTTATGCTTCACAGATTACACAAAGGTTTTCTGCATATTGTTTATACCCCTTCCACCAATTACCCAAGGTGTAACGGCCCGAATTTCATACACTTCAAAAGTCGAGTCATTATAAAGAAAAAGAAAGAGATAGAATTAAAAACGAACATCAGAATCTCACAGCGGAATTGGAAAAATATAATTCAACACATAATTTAATGATACCATGATAATTATACATCAGAGTTTTCCAGCACACAGATACTACATACATATGGTCTCTTGACCTGTCCATCTTACACACCATAATATAACATAAGATAGCATATATAAGTACTAGCATGGTTGTTATTCTAGACTCCTGCTTAACTTCTCCATAGATAGTGATTCATAACCGGCATCACTTGACTACTCATAATAAGTATTATGAGCACCCAAGAGTTTAGAAAAATAAGGAAACTAAATTTTGGGTTAGACATAAGTGGGTAAACAATTTTATTTAAAAATAGATGAGAATGAACCAGGTTATATATGTGCTTGTTTAAATTTAGAAATATCATTTGGAAAGAATAGAATTCTCGTAAAACACGACCACCTATAAATATGGTACGTGTTTTTACCTTACGATAGCCAAATCACTTTTGTATCAAATCCAGTGATATTATAATAATGTCTATAAATTCACAGATAAATAGGAATATAGCCGAAAATCTTGCATCTCACTTTTCGACATAGTTTGTATGCAATAAAAACCGTATGACTCGTATTGGAATATGGATTTCCAACATGACTAGGTATGAGACCACTTTTCGATCAGTGTTCTCTAGAGATGAAACACCGGGGTTCAACAAGAACATCTTGCAACCTGGCCACACAGAACCGACCACCCATTTTACTTAAGTGTATTGAATATATCATCACTACGGTTGATAGCTAGTCAACTAAATTCATTTCGAAGCATATAAAAAGGGACAATCGATTTCTCTAAATCAGTGATGATATACCCTGATGGGTATGACTCACTTAGCCCTGCTCCCTGCCCGATTTTAGTCATTTCCCAGTTAATGAGGCAACAATTATCTTTTGGAATATCGCTTCATTATTCACTTTGGATGCCACATTGTCAGATCCGTCAAATCCCTTATTGACGTCCACAAAAATACTCTGCGTGTTAAGCAAGAGAAGGTATCTTCCCCGCCACCAAACTTGGTACGTTTGAGGAAATCAATTTACATGATTATTTGGAAATACTGTCAAACATTCGTCCATATACGTTCGTTCTGAGACTGAACGAAACCGAAGGGACTAACTCTACTACATCCATTTTGGAATCACCCTCAGGATTAGTAGCAGTAGCCCTTGCTCTTCAATGTCTTCAATTTGACTTGAATTTAATCGAATGCCTAAGTCGAATCAAAGTGGTATTCGGATTTCAGATTAAAACCCGATCCGATCTCTTTGAATCGATGAACGTCAATATCATTTATTGATATGTTGTTTTTTTAGAATAAAATACAATTATTTATCTGTAAATTTATTTCATATAAATATCATGACCGGTCCACTCGAATTAAAATTATTTATTCAAATCAATTTCTGATTTAGAACAGTGGTCGATGCAAGAGGATATAAAAACATGTCAACAAATTTTATTATTCGAGTTAGCCATCCAATATAATATCATTATATAGTTTTTAAATGTTTATCTTGGCTCATCAACAAAATTTCAAGATTTATTATTCAAAATGGATTGCGGAAATAAATGAAAATATTCATTTATAAAACTTAAACCCATTTCCTACCCGACAAGCTCTCCTAAGCTCAACAGTACGTCAACCGATCTAGTCTTCCATTCGCCACTTTTATGCTTACTTGTACGGATGTTTTAGATTCAAAGAACCCTGCGTTCAACAAGTGTGTGTATGTGTGTGTATGTAAATATTTCCATAATAATAAGGCCCGGCCCACTTAATTTCTCACGCACAAATTTTCCAAACTTCCCCATTCTTGCAAACTCTCCAACCAGGCTCATTTCTTGATATCAGACCCAACCTTAGTTTCAACAGATCAAACAGTTTCTTAGGCTTTAACACTTTTAAAGCAAGCATTTTTTTTTAATTTACTCTTACATGGGTAACAACGTTTTCTCCAGACCCATGCCCAATCCCATGCAAGCTTCAGGCAATCCCTGTTGCCTTGTTCACAGTTCGCCACTTCATGCAGACAATGTTGGCTATTTTCTCTTCTCTCTTTTTTTTTGTTTTTTTTTTGTTTTGGGTCAAACCGAGTCCTAATATTCATGCAAATGCCCCCATTTTCTTCACGCAAAAAGCCTCCTGTGTCTACTTACTTCTAAACTCATGCATCAAGCTCTCTTTTACTTTATGGAAACGTTTTTTTTTTTCCTTTCATTTTATTTAGTGCCAAAGTGCCCAATATTTCATGCAATTAGGGATGGAAAAAAAATCCGTATCCGCAATTATCCGCGGGTAAAATACGTCATGGACATGAAACAGATAGTTAGATGGGTATCAGTGAGTAAAATGAATGGGTATTTTTAATATCCATTTATTAATTAGGCGGGTACAGATAGTAAGATATCCATGTCCGTGGGTACCCATACCCGTTTTGAATGTGATTTGTTATTAATAGTAAATGCAAAAAACATTGATGTTGCCTATTCGGTATTTGTGTGCATGTCTTTACTCAACAATTTATAACTGGATGTTGATATTTTGATGATACTTCTGTTGTTGTCTCTTCTTTTCTAGATATTGGTTTAAATATGTATTGGTATTTTGAGGTTAGCAGTATTGTCTAACTTATTTTTTCACCAAATATACTTTTGAATAATTTCAATAAACAACTAAAAAATAAATTGAATAAATATAACGGATACCCACGAATACCCGTCATTACCCGCAACTTGTTTAAAATCCGTTTAATAGGTACCCGTGCGGGTATGGAGCAGGCATGAGGCAAAAAATCACCTAATGGGGCGGATGATGGGGTGGTACTACCCGCGCCCGCCCCGCCCCGCCCCATTGCCATCCCTACATGCAATGCTCCAACATTCTCCATGCAACAAGCTTCTGTCCCCATACTTGTGAACCAAACACTAGACCATTTTTTCCCGTTCCCTGTGAAACGTGGTTATGTCTAAGACTTTGAGGCAATCTGGACATGCTCCACAGTTTCTTTTATTTTATATTTGTCCCTTTGTCTCTTGCCCAGGCTTCAGTCCATTCAATCCATCCCCATGCCCATTTCCATTTTAATATTCCTATGAAATCCTTTTTCATCGCTTCCACCTTTTGTTGCATGCAGTCCTGCATATCCACAAGGCTCACAGCTTAGCCAAAATTCACCTGCACCTGTTTATTTTATTTTTATTTTTTAACTTACTGCAACTTTATTTTTCACGGTGCACACTTGTGCACCGTGCACATACACTAGCTAACCTCCGACGATCTCGACTCCGCGACGGTTGCAACAAGCGTCTTCTCCCACTCTCACATCACTGCGGATCCCAGAAACCCGCCTACTCCCTTGATTGGAAATATGCACCCCCCCCCCCCCCACGCATAGTTCACCAAAAACAGACCTCACCAAATCTCCGAGCCTCGCCTCAGCTCAAAACCAGTCACCGCCAAACTCTAGTCGAACAATGCCGACTCTTCCCCCTTTCAAACGCACCTGGTGCGAACCCTTCTTATGCACCGTAGATGGCGCAGTTCACCACTGTTTAGACCCTAAAAATTGAACCAAAAACTACTGTTTTCTAGTCGTTCTCAAAATCCAGTGCATCCGAATTTTAGATGATATTTTTCCTAAATCTTAACGTGTCTCAAACTCGTCCAGATAAAACGCCGAGTTCATCCATTGACGAAGTTGCCGGAATTTGGTCAAAGACTCTTTTTCCGATTATCTCATAAATCTCTTAGCCTAAATTATTGAAAATCATATTTTTGTTATCAAAATTCATGGTCTTACAGTACGATTTCATCCATATACCCGAATCGTAAAATAACAAGGTTTTAGATTTTGAGTTTTATTTCCTCTTCACTGTAATTTATAAATTTCTGGTGGTATATGTTACTATCTGAATTCAAAGTAATTTAACAGCATACACTAGACAAAAACAACCAACTTCCATGTTGTACTCAATGCCTATAATCAATTGGAAACCATGCTATTGATTTTTCAAGTTCAGGACATAAGTTTGTTTTTACTGTTAACATACAGAGCTTTTCAAAACAGTTTTCAAGAACTTAAACTAACATGCATAACATGTATATGCAATCAATAGCTACTACCTAAGAACATATAGTTCGATCAAATATGCCTACAATTCGGAAATAGATTTCTAAGAGAGAAAGGTTACGGATTATATGTAGAATTGAGAAGATAAGGAGGAAACTTAAATTTTGTTTTTGAGGAAGAACTCTTTTTATAATTTCCTTATTTTTACATTTTTTTTCACTTCCCTTACAACACTCTTACCCGGGTGCTTCCTTCCTTTATCTTCCCTCTCACTTAAACTAAATGACCACACATATATATAGTGGTTTACATAACTTCTCAAAAGACACAACATTAATGGACATGACACTTAACGAACAGACACGACTTTTCACTTTAACCGACACGACTCTTCATTTCAACCGACACAACTCTTCATTTCAACCGGCATGACTCTTCGGTTGAAGGACATGACTTTTGACTCTAAAGACACTACATTTTCACTAATTAACATAACCATTCACCTTTTTTTAAATTTCCCAATAATCTTGCATTTAATGTTTAGCCAACATTATACACAGTATTTACTTTAAGTTCAAATCTTTTTCCCCAAGTTGTCCTAACAATCATGTCATATTCTAATTATTTACAAAAGTAAATCTTTTAAACACTTCACTATTTGAATCAAATAAGATAGGTCCATATCAGCACAAATAAATTTGAATGCGCTAGAAATTTATGTCAAACAGTAAAAGAGTTTCAGGGTGTTTACTCACAGTGTTTTCTTTACCATGCTTTGTTTCTTTCCTTTGTTTCAGCTGTTTGCAAATAGTCCCTTGTTTCTTTGAGTTTAAACGCGTATATATGGGCTAGTTCGAATTCAACTGATACTTGGCAAGCATGAAAAAGAAAAACAAATGTTTAATGTGATTAGAACGGAAATCTTGATTTGTACAGGTTAATAAATGCACAAGATTTCGCTACTGTTTTGATAAGTTTTGCTGGTCCAATAACTAGTGTTAGTACTGAGTATGTATTAATTAATCAAGAGTGATTGCACATGTATTTACTGTAGTCAAATATGATTCTATTCAGCCCATCTTTGCAGCTACCCTATTCAATACTTTCTTAAAATATCTAGCTGTGCTTATGTATGATTTGCTCACTTCTTACTTGCGGCTACTCTTATTAAAAATTTGTTTTCAAATATCCAGCCGCGTTTTATATGATTGTAAACATGATTTATCTCCTGCGCTTGATAACTTAGACTAAATATGATCGGTTAATTTGTCTTAAGGCTATTAAATGTTGCAAGCTTTCAGGTTTCTTATTGGAAAGCTTGTTGCTTTCAATATTAATGTTCATTTAAACATTATGCAAGCATTATATTTATGTTTCAGATTTTGTAAGTTTTCTACGGTTATTTAGATGTTTTTATTTGATTCGTTTTTTTCAAGGAGGTACTCTGTTTATGCAATTCCATGTTCTGTTTTTGTTCTTCTCTTTTCTACTTTCCTGCCTACAATCTTATCTACTTAATACATGATGGTTTATCTACAGGTTGTACTACGCTACGATGTTAAGTCCATTAAATTGTTATCTTATCATACCTAATTATATTTTGGTTTTATAAATTTTTGTTTTACATATAAAAAAGACAAATCAGATTATTAATCATATCTTATATGATTTTACATATGTGTACATGTTCACTATATGTAACAATGCTACTTGCCTTATTCACTTGTATGCATATATGTTTTTAATTAAAACAAAATAAGTCACTTATTTTATAATTTATTTGATTTCTCTTTTAGATTTTCATTTGTAGATGTTATCTTATAAAATATCAAAATTTTCAAATGTTAGTTATTACAAGGAAAAATTACTTATGTCCGCAGTCGGGGTGAGCAAAAAGCCGAAAAAACCCGAAACCGAACCGAAACCGATAAAAACGAACCGAAAAAAAAAACCGAAAAAAAAAAAAACGAAACCGAAAATCAAAAAACCGAACCATACTAATATTTCGATTTCGGTTTTAGGTCCAAACCGAACCGAACCGAAAAAACCGAAACCGAACCGAATTATTAAAATATTTAAATAAATATATAATATTTGTAATTTATAATCATGTTTTGTATTTAGCATATATGACGTCTTGGATATATCCTACAAACATAAAGAATTGGGTTAAAGATATAGATAGGAATTTCATTTATATAATCTCTACTTAATCATATATTTAAGTATAATAATTTTGCTTGTACTCTGTATCATGTGTCTCGATACATTCGAGTGAAACAATTTATTTTAATTTCTTTTATGGTTGTTTAAATTTATAATATTTTTTGTTTAAATCGGTTTTAAAACCGAAACCGAACCGATAAAAACCGAAACCGAGATTTTGAAACCGAAACTGATGCTTCAGTTACGGCTTCGGTTATCGATTTTTAAAACCGAGGTCTTTCGGCTTCGATTTTACCCCAAAACCGAACGGAGGTTTGCTCACCCCTAGTCCGCAGCTCTAGTGCGGGTGGTGCGGTGGGGGTTCCTAGCTCCCCAGGAAGAGGGAGAGGGTTCGATTCCCGCCTCACGCACTTTAGTTCAAATAAAGGGGCTTATCATTTGCATAAGCCAGATGACCCCGCGGACCGGGTTAGGTGCAATATGGAAAGTTTTACGACAGTGCCGGTTTCTCCCATGAGAAAGTTCAAAAAAAAAAAAAAAAAAAGGAAGAATTACTTAAGAATTATTCTCTTCTTATTTATTAGCTTTTCTTATGAATTGCTTAAGTTAGATTTTACATTTTGAATTTTGAAAACAATTTGCTATTTTTAAATGTCTATACATATCTTGATTATTTAGGTAAATATTGTTTTTAATTACAAATTATTTAGATTTATAATATATCATCCACGAAACTAACCAGAAACTGGATCGTTACACAAGGTTTCACAAATTACACAATAATTGTACTTACTTATTTTATTTTTATCTCCAAAAAAAAAAAAAAGTTTAACCAAGATATAAAAAGTTATGTATGTTATACCATCAAGTAAATCTCATTGATCACGGAAAGGTCCTCAAGTTGACTCCGAAATGAATAATCATATTGATTTCACATAAAAGAATCATGGCATCTGACTACAAAACAAAGTACATGTAATAGATTCATGGTTCTGATTCATTATCGCATGTCTCATGGATATGGTGGTTATACAGCAATCTAGAAATGTACATGCATGACAGCACAACGCTGGAAGGCACATAACAATGACCACCATCCAATATATATATATATATATATATATATATATATATATATATATATATATATATATATATATATATATATATATATATATATATATATATATAAATAAAAGAACATGTGTAAAAGGCAGCTAATTCATTTCCTGAGTAATACATATATAATCCACATTCTTCCTGAATAATACTTCCTGAACATGATCATATGCGAGTACCAACCATCAAATAAGTCTTATTTTGTTAGTTACATCAGTATTAATTAAGATAACCAAGGTTCCTGCTAGCTCTAATGGATCTTCTTCTATCCAATTGAGTTATGCATGACCCAGTGGCTGCATTTGCACATCTATAAACATCATCAGATAAAGTCATAAAGAGGTGAATTCATAAAAAGTGAAACATAAGGAATCGATTAAAATGCCTATGAGTCATTAATTAGAGGAACAAAATGGCAGATAATCTCCATTCACCTGTTAGTTAACATAGGTAGGTAAAACGATACATCACAATATTTTTTTTCCCTCAAAAATAACAAGGCAGGCATTGCTTGTACAGGAAGGCATATACGGGATCAGCATTGGAAATACAACAATACATGTACGCTAACTTGGTGACACCAGATAAAATAAGAAGGGCACAAAAAAATGCATATACTGAAAAGCTTACAGCGATTTCATAGAACCGGCTATCTTCCATGCTCAATACAATAAAAGATGATATGCCTTGGGATATAATCTAGGAACAGCTTGTCTATTATTATTCTTAAAAAAAGGAATTCTCACATTTGATTATCAATCAGAGTGGCGCAGCGGAAGCGTGGTGGGCCCGTAACCACAGGTCCCAGGATTGAAACCTGGCTCTGATACTGTTTTTTTGCTCTTTCTTTATGTCTGGAAGGATAATTTGCTAAATATACCTCCTGTACGTCAACATAAGACTAGTTCAGCAGTAGTATCAGCATAGACATCATCAAAAATAATTCCTGTGTCTGACCGTAAATCAGCAAAAAATTCGATGGTTTGCATCATCGAAAGTAATTTCTGTGTCCGACCGTAAACCACTTAATGGTTTGCTGGAGAATTGTCAATGAATCCACATTGCCTCCTTACTATGGGCCAGCAAAATCAGGCTTTCCAGCCCAACCGCACAGACCACACAACAACTTGGATCAGGCAGGCCAGCTAAGAGCACAATGTACCCAAACTCAGCAACATGACCCAACATTCCATCATATTAATGTCACACTTAGTCACAAGCTCACGTCACTTAGCTCGGCAGTTTATCAACCGAGCACTTGTTATTTGTACCGAGTTACTAACAAAAATTTTGTGATGTGGGACTAACATGCTATTTTATCAGGTCTAATACATATGCATCTTATATCACAAGTAAACTGCATGGGAAAATATAACTTTTTTTCCCGGTTTCAGAATACGAATGTGGATGGATTTCAAATATCCACTGACATCCTTAATCACTAGTTCCTGCTTCAAATATTTTATCTATTCACCCAGTCTACTGCATAATGGAATTTTCAACAAAATACTAAGAAAAATATTTATAACACACGGAAAACAAACCAATAATTAAAGAACAGGATTCATGTCAATGCCATAATCTAAGATTCCAAAGCATCCTTTCTTCTTTTATCAGTTAAGCTGCATTATTTTATATTATGTTATGAATCTGACTTTATGATTTAAGCAGTAATATAAGTGATATTGTGGCCCAACGAACATGTAAGCAAATCAAAGATCATAGGTTTGATCCTTAGAAAGGCTGCTTTTTTTTCTTAAAAAAAAAGAATCATAAATTCAAACAAATTAAAAATCACATTGAACATCAAATTATTATTATATACTTTGTTCAATAAAGTTATAACCTTCCGATGGCATTTAGATATATTAGCTTCAATATTTTAATGTACAGGAAAATCTTGTTGGATATATTGGTACATCGTAAGTTCCTAATTCAAGTATCTTATCTTGTAGCAAATTAAATTTTATATAGGAATTTTGAACAAAAAGCTTCCAGTAAAAATTTATATTACATATCGAACAAACAAATATAAACTATCCGTAAATCGGATATATGTGGGTGTTATTGTAAAACATATTTCATATTAATGTAAAAGCATACAAAAATGCATTGCAAATTAATGTAAAAGCATACAGGTCCCAGGATCGAAACCTGGCTCTGATACTGTTTTTTTGCTCTTTCTTTATGTCTGGAAGGATAATTTGCTAAATGTACCTCCTATACGTCAACATAAGATCTGATTGGGAAATAAATTTGACCTTAACAATTCAAATTCATTGTTGTTCTGTCATGTCTATAAAACTTTCAAACTATATATAATATACATATCTATCCATCAACACAGTTTAACATTGACAGTGGAAGGTTTTGAATTGTACCTTCAGAACAGTTCTTCAACCATCCACAATGCACACGACTCTTCATAAATGTTTTTTCTGTTACACATGCACAATCAGTTAAAATAGGAAAGCGGTAGAGAATTAATACCGTGTTAATGTGGCCATTAGTTCAGCAGTAATATCAGCATAGACATCATCAAAAATAATTCCTGTGTCTGACCGTAAATCAGCAAAAAATTCGATGGTTCGCATCATCGAAAGTAATTTCTGTGTCTAGCCGTAAACCAGCCAAAAATAAAAATAAAAAATGATGGTTTGCTGGAGAATTGTCACTAAATGTACCTCCTATACGTCAACATAAGATCTGATTGGGAAATAAATTTGACCTAAACAATTCAAATTCATTGTTCTTCTGTCATGTCTAAAAAACTTTCAAACTATATATAATATACATATCTATCCATCAACACAGTTTAACATTAACAGTGGAAGGTTTTGAATTGTACCTTCAGAACAGTTCTTCAACCATCCACAATGCACACGCCTCTTCATAAATGTTTTTTCTGTTACACATGCACAACCAGTTAAAATAAGAAAGCGGTAGAGAATTAATACCGTGTTAATGTGGCCATTAGTTCAGCAGTAGTATCAGCATAGACATCATCAAAAATAATTCCTGTGTCTGACTGTAAATCAGCAAAAAATTCGATGGTTTGCATCATCGAAAGTAATTTCTGTGTCTAACCCTAAACCAGCCAAAAAAAAAATTTGATGGTTTGCTGGAGAATTGTCACCGAATCCTTGGTGGGAACAGAATGCAGTAGCCTGTTATCCATCCACCGTTGAGAGCAAGGAGTTTTCGCTGCTCTGTGACCAGCCTGACGCATTGCCTCCTTACTATGGCCAGCGAAGTCAGGCTTTCCAGCCCAACTGCACAGACCACTCACCAACTTGGATCGGGCAGGCCAGCTAAGAGCACAATGTACCCAAACTCAGCAACATGACCCAACATTCCATCATATTAATGCCCCACTTGGTCACAAGCTCACGTTACTTAGCTCGGCAGTTGATCAACCGAGCACTTGTTATTTGTACCGAGTTACTAACAAAAATTTTGTGATGTGGGACTAACATGCTATTTTATCAGGTCTAATACATATGCATCTTATATCACAATTAAACTGCATGGGAAAATATAACTTTTTTTCCCGGTTTCAGAATACGAATGTGGATGGATTTCAAATATCCACTGACATCCTTAATCACTAGTTCCTGCTTCAAATATTTTATCTATTCACCCAGTCTACTGCATAATGGAATTTTCAACAAAATACCAAGAAAAATATTTATAACACACGGAAAACAAACCAATAATTAAAGAACAGGATTCATGTCAATGCCATAATCCAAAGCATCCTTTCTTTTTTTATCAGTTAAACTGCATTATTTTATATTATGTTATGAATCTGACTTTATGATTTAAGCAGTAAGATAAGTGATAATGTGGCCCAATGAACATGTTAGCAAATCAAAGATCATAGGTTTGATCTTTAGAAAGGCTGCTTTTTTCCAAAAAAAAAAAAATCATAAATTCAAACAAATTAAAAATCACATTGAACATCAAATTATTATTATATACTTTGTTCAATAAAGTTATAACCTTCCGATGGCATTTAGATATATTAGCTTCAATATTTTAATGTACAGGAAAATCTTGTTGGATATATTGGTACATCGTAAGTTCCTAATTCAAGTATCTTATCTTGTAGCAAATTAAATTTTATATAGGAATTTTGAACAAAAAGCTTCCAGTAAAAATTTATATTACATATCGAACAAACAAATACAAACTATCCGTAAATCGGATATATGTGGGTGTTATTGTAAAACATATTTCATATTAATGTAAAAGCATACAAAAATGCATTGCAAATTAATGTAAAAGCATACAGGTCCCAGGATCGAAACCTGGCTCTGATACTGTTTTTTTGCTCTTTCTTTATGTCTGGAAGGATAATTTGCTAAATGTACCTCCTATACGTCAACATAAGATCTGATTGGGAAATAAATTTGACCTTAACAATTCAAATTCATTGTTGTTCTGTCATGTCTATAAAACTTTCAAACTATATATAATATACATATCTATCCATCAACACAGTTTAACATTGACAGTGGAAGGTTTTGAATTGTACCTTCAGAACAGTTCTTCAACCATCCACAATGCACACGACTCTTCATAAATGTTTTTTCTGTTACACATGCACAATCAGTTAAAATAGGAAAGCGGTAGAGAATTAATACCGTGTTAATGTGGCCATTAGTTCAGCAGTAATATCAGCATAGACATCATCAAAAATAATTCCTGTGTCTGACCGTAAATCAGCAAAAAATTCGATGGTTCGCATCATCGAAAGTAATTTCTGTGTCTAGCCGTAAACCAGCCAAAAATAAAAATAAAAAATGATGGTTTGCTGGAGAATTGTCACTAAATGTACCTCCTATACGTCAACATAAGATCTGATTGGGAAATAAATTTGACCTAAACAATTCAAATTCATTGTTCTTCTGTCATGTCTAAAAAACTTTCAAACTATATATAATATACATATCTATCCATCAACACAGTTTAACATTAACAGTGGAAGGTTTTGAATTGTACCTTCAGAACAGTTCTTCAACCATCCACAATGCACACGCCTCTTCATAAATGTTTTTTCTGTTACACATGCACAACCAGTTAAAATAAGAAAGCGGTAGAGAATTAATACTGTGTTAATGTGGCCATTAGTTCAGCAGTAGTATCAGCATAGACATCATCAAAAATAATTCCTGTGTCTGACTGTAAATCAGCAAAAAATTCGATGGTTTGCATCATCGAAAGTAATTTCTGTGTCTAACCCTAAACCAGCCAAAAAAAAAAATTGATGGTTTGCTGGAGAATTGTCACCGAATCCTTGGTGGGAACAGAATGCAGTAGCCTGTTATCCATCCACCGTTGAGAGCAAGGAGTTTTCGCTGCTCTGTGACCAGCCTGACGCATTGCCTCCTTACTATGGCCAGCGAAGTCAGGCTTTCCAGCCCAACTGCACAGACCACTCACCAACTTGGATCGGGCAGGCCAGCTAAGAGCACAATGTACCCAAACTCAGCAACATGACCCAACATTCCATCATATTAATGCCCCACTTGGTCACAAGCTCACGTTACTTAGCTCGGCAGTTGATCAACCGAGCACTTGTTATTTGTACCGAGTTACTAACAAAAATTTTGTGATGTGGGACTAACATGCTATTTTATCAGGTCTAATACATATGCATCTTATATCACAATTAAACTGCATGGGAAAATATAACTTTTTTTCCCGGTTTCAGAATACGAATGTGGATGGATTTCAAATATCCACTGACATCCTTAATCACTAGTTCCTGCTTCAAATATTTTATCTATTCACCCAGTCTACTGCATAATGGAATTTTCAACAAAATACCAAGAAAAATATTTATAACACACGGAAAACAAACCAATAATTAAAGAACAGGATTCATGTCAATGCCATAATCCAAAGCATCCTTTCTTCTTTTATCAGTTAAGCTGCATTATTTTATATTATGTTATGAATCTGACTTTATGATTTAAGCAGTAATATAAGTGATATTGTGGCCCAACGAACATGTAAGCAAATCAAAGATCATAGGTTTGATCCTTAGAAAGGCTGCTTTTTTTTCTTAAAAAAAAAGAATCATAAATTCAAACAAATTAAAAATCACATTGAACATCAAATTATTATTATATACTTTGTTCAATAAAGTTATAACCTTCCGATGGCATTTAGATATATTAGCTTCAATATTTTAATGTACAGGAAAATCTTGTTGGATATATTGGTACATCGTAAGTTCCTAATTCAAGTATCTTATCTTGTAGCAAATTAAATTTTATATAGGAATTTTGAACAAAAAGCTTCCAGTAAAAATTTATATTACATATCGAACAAACAAATATAAACTATCCGTAAATCGGATATATGTGGGTGTTATTGTAAAACATATTTCATATTAATGTAAAAGCATACAAAAATGCATTGCAAATTAATGTAAAAGCATACAGGTCCCAGGATCGAAACCTGGCTCTGATACTGTTTTTTTGCTCTTTCTTTATGTCTGGAAGGATAATTTGCTAAATGTACCTCCTATACGTCAACATAAGATCTGATTGGGAAATAAATTTGACCTTAACAATTCAAATTCATTGTTGTTCTGTCATGTCTATAAAACTTTCAAACTATATATAATATACATATCTATCCATCAACACAGTTTAACATTGACAGTGGAAGGTTTTGAATTGTACCTTCAGAACAGTTCTTCAACCATCCACAATGCACACGACTCTTCATAAATGTTTTTTCTGTTACACATGCACAATCAGTTAAAATAGGAAAGCGGTAGAGAATTAATACCGTGTTAATGTGGCCATTAGTTCAGCAGTAATATCAGCATAGACATCATCAAAAATAATTCCTGTGTCTGACCGTAAATCAGCAAAAAATTCGATGGTTCGCATCATCGAAAGTAATTTCTGTGTCTAGCCGTAAACCAGCCAAAAATAAAAATAAAAAATGATGGTTTGCTGGAGAATTGTCACTAAATGTACCTCCTATACGTCAACATAAGATCTGATTGGGAAATAAATTTGACCTAAACAATTCAAATTCATTGTTCTTCTGTCATGTCTAAAAAACTTTCAAACTATATATAATATACATATCTATCCATCAACACAGTTTAACATTAACAGTGGAAGGTTTTGAATTGTACCTTCAGAACAGTTCTTCAACCATCCACAATGCACACGCCTCTTCATAAATGTTTTTTCTGTTACACATGCACAACCAGTTAAAATAAGAAAGCGGTAGAGAATTAATACCGTGTTAATGTGGCCATTAGTTCAGCAGTAGTATCAGCATAGACATCATCAAAAATAATTCCTGTGTCTGACTGTAAATCAGCAAAAAATTCGATGGTTTGCATCATCGAAAGTAATTTCTGTGTCTAACCCTAAACCAGCCAAAAAAAAAATTTGATGGTTTGCTGGAGAATTGTCACCGAATCCTTGGTGGGAACAGAATGCAGTAGCCTGTTATCCATCCACCGTTGAGAGCAAGGAGTTTTCGCTGCTCTGTGACCAGCCTGACGCATTGCCTCCTTACTATGGCCAGCGAAGTCAGGCTTTCCAGCCCAACTGCACAGACCACTCACCAACTTGGATCGGGCAGGCCAGCTAAGAGCACAATGTACCCAAACTCAGCAACATGACCCAACATTCCATCATATTAATGCCCCACTTGGTCACAAGCTCACGTTACTTAGCTCGGCAGTTGATCAACCGAGCACTTGTTATTTGTACCGAGTTACTAACAAAAATTTTGTGATGTGGGACTAACATGCTATTTTATCAGGTCTAATACATATGCATCTTATATCACAATTAAACTGCATGGGAAAATATAACTTTTTTTCCCGGTTTCAGAATACGAATGTGGATGGATTTCAAATATCCACTGACATCCTTAATCACTAGTTCCTGCTTCAAATATTTTATCTATTCACCCAGTCTACTGCATAATGGAATTTTCAACAAAATACCAAGAAAAATATTTATAACACACGGAAAACAAACCAATAATTAAAGAACAGGATTCATGTCAATGCCATAATCCAAAGCATCCTTTCTTTTTTTATCAGTTAAACTGCATTATTTTATATTATGTTATGAATCTGACTTTATGATTTAAGCAGTAAGATAAGTGATAATGTGGCCCAATGAACATGTTAGCAAATCAAAGATCATAGGTTTGATCTTTAGAAAGGCTGCTTTTTTCCAAAAAAAAAAAATCATAAATTCAAACAAATTAAAAATCACATTGAACATCAAATTATTATTATATACTTTGTTCAATAAAGTTATAACCTTCCGATGGCATTTAGATATATTAGCTTCAATATTTTAA
The DNA here is from genome assembly GCA_030737875.1 of Allium sativum. Lineage (NCBI taxonomy): Eukaryota > Viridiplantae > Streptophyta > Magnoliopsida > Asparagales > Amaryllidaceae > Allium > Allium sativum. The sequence goes on along the minus strand of CM060918.1, from coordinate 776,125,399 downwards.
TGTACAGGAAAATCTTGTTGGATATATTGGTACATCGTAAGTTCCTAATTCAAGTATCTTATCTTGTAGCAAATTAAATTTTATATAGGAATTTTGAACAAAAAGCTTCCAGTAAAAATTTATATTACATTTCGAACAAACAAATATAAACTATCCGTAAATCGGATATATGTGGGTGTTATTGTATAACATATTTCATATTAATGTAAAAGCATACAAAAATGCATTGCAAATTATATTTCGTATACTTTGATTGTTTGAAGAGCCCGATGCTCTGAAAGGGGCAAAGCTCCATTTGCTTTGTTGCTGGAACTTGAGAAAATTGATTTGTTAAAGAATGACGCTTCCTACGGGACAAGCTTAAACAGTTCATTTCTCCTCACCCTTCTTAACTTACCGCATTAATATCACCTCAAACAATGCTCAAAACTCACACATACCTCTCCATTTTCCCATTTCATAGCATAAAACACAGCCCCTTTTCACTGAACATTCTATGTTCATTCCCCACTCAAAATGCTGATTCCGCGTTCCCCGTTCGCTTAACAACAAATGCACTCTATGGTATGGGACTATGTGACTCAATGGATTTGAAGTGCCTGCTTTAATTATCTTTAGTCTTACCACAAAATCAAACTTATAACATGATTTTGAGTCCAAATATCTGGAGAAATACATCTTAAAATTTGAATGATAAGCAATATCAACTATACCAATAAATCAGGTGTATGTTGGTGCTGTGATATATATAACACAGATATTTTATACTAATGTAAAAGCATATAAAAGTACATCGTGAATTCGACTATGCACAAAGTCAGGCAATCAGATATGTGACTCTGTGGCCCAATGGAAAAGGTGCTGGTTTACAAAACCAGAGATTCTGGGTTTGATCCTCAGCTGAGTGCAACAATTCTTTTGAAATGTAAATTATGCTAATTTTTGCTTGGCCTACACCAAGCAGCAACATCTAAAAGTATTTTGTTAGTTGCAGCTTTATATAACACAATTCTACAGCTTAATGGACAAAACGCTTAACTGTGATTCTGGACCCAAAACTACACTATAAGCGGATAGCAAGTATACAAATAAACGGGGCATGTGTGAATGTCATAAACCATAGCATCTTTTACTTTAAAACTGAAGCATATATGCTATTATTCTTTGTGGAATTTAACTGATAAGATGATTGACTATGCGAATAGTCTACAATACCACGTGTTTGATCCCTGGCAAAGTTAACTTATTTTTGTTAGTATATTGATGATTAGATCTTATATAAGCATCCTATTGTTGGCCTGAACCTGACTCCAATCTCAGATCAAGCATGTCATTTCAATTTATTTAACCTAACTTAGGTATGCAAGAAATAAAAGCACTTCTAATATAAAATGAAGAATCGGCACAAAAGGTACTAACATTATATTTATGAAAAACGATGAATGCATGCCTGCAATTCATAGACTTTTCTCCAATCTGGTTCTGCAGATCTTAGGCGTCATAAGTACATGAGAATATAATCAAGGTTCCTGGTAGCTCCAAGGCAAATCCATAAAATAATGGATCTTCTATCCAATTGAGTCATGACCCAGCGGCTGCATTTGCACATTATAAACATCATCAGATAAAGGGGTGAACTCATAAACAGTACGTCATATATTAGAGGAGCAAAATGGCAGATAATCTCCATTCACCAGTTAACATAGGTAACCGATACATCACAATAATTTCTTTCCTCAAGAATAACAAGGCAGGCATTGCTTATACAGGCATATATGGGATCAGCATTGGAAATACAACAATACATGTACACTAACTTGGTGACACTAGATAAAATAACAAGGGCAAAAAATACATGCATATACTGAAAAGCTTATAGTGAGTCTGAGGGTTACAATGCTGTATATAACGCAATTCTACAGCTTAATGGACAAAACGCTTAACTGTGATTCTGGACCCAAAACTACACTATAAGCGGATAGCAAGTATACAAATAAACGGGGCATGTGTGAATGTCATAAACCATAGCATCTTTTACTTTAAAACTGAAGCATATATGCTATTATTCTGTGGAATTTAGCTGATAAGATGATTGACTATGCGAATAGTCTACAATACCACGTGTTTGATCCCTGGCAAGGTTAACTTATTTTTGTTAGTATATTGATGATTAGATCTTATATAAGCATCCTATTGTTGGCCTGAACCTGACTCCAATCTCAGATCAAGCATGTCATTTCAATTTATTTAACCTAACTTAGGTATGCAAGAAATAAAAGCACTTCTAATATAAAATGAAGAATCGGCACAAAAGGTACTAACATTATATTTATGAAAAACGATGAATGCATGCCTGCAATTCATAGACTTTTCTCGAATCTGGTTCTGCAGATCTTAGGCATCATAACATAAGTACATGAGAATATAATCAAGGTTCCTGGTAGCTCCAAGGCAAATCCATATAAGATAATGGATCTTCTATCCAATTGAGTCATGACCCAGTGGCTGCATTTGCACATTATAAACATCATCAGATAAAGGGGTGAACTCATAAACAGTACGTCATATATTAGAGGAGCAAAATGGCAGATAATCTCCATTCACCAGTTAACATAGGTAACCGATACATCACAATAATTTCTTTCCTCGAGAATAACAAGGCAGGCATTGCTTATACAGGCATATATGGGATCAGCAGCATTGGAAATACAACAATACATGTACACTAACTTGGTGACACTAGATAAAATAACAAGGGCAAAAAATACATGCATATACTGAAAAGCTTATAGTGAGTCTGAGGGTTACAATGCTTAAAAGATGTAACATTACTGATATATGTTACTGAGAATTTGTTGTACCACTGACAATACTAGGAAGAATTTATCTATTTATTCATTTTTATTTTTGAGGAAATACTTGGTTGATTTTGAAGATACAAATGTGAAAATAGGAGGAACACTAGAAATTGAGATAAACGCATCAAATATATGAGAATCAAGTACAATATTTACTTGCGTACGTTATAATGCTTATTTGAATATCTTAGATCACGGTAAGCAAACATCATATGACCTACAAAAGTCCTTCAGAACTTAAAATTTTTTGAACAGTTTTAGAACAACCTTGCCCAAGTTTATTCTATGTCTTAAACAACTTTATGTCGACATATGGTAGGGATGTGTTGAAATATCAAACTCAGACAGATTTGGCTGCAAGTAATGATAAGAGGATGAATGCAGTTTAATATATGGATGATACAGTTTAGTGATTTTGTAGAACTGTCTTCCATGCTCTACACAGTACAAGATGATATGCCTTGGGATATAACATAGAAGTAGCTTGTCTATTACTCTTAAAAAAAAAAAAAACAATTCTCGCATTTTATTACCAATCAGAGTGGCGCAGCAGAAGCATGGTGGGCCCATAACCCACAGGTCCCAGGATCGAAACCTGGCCCTGAAACTGTTTTTTGCTCTTTCTTTATGTCTAGAAGGATAATTTGAAAAATGTACCTCCTATAAGTCAACATATGATCTGGTTGGGAAATAAATTTGACCTTAACAATTCAAATTCATTGTTGTTCTATTATTTCTATAAAACTTTCAAACTATATATAATATACATATCTATCCATCAACATACTTTAATGTTAACAGTGGAAGGTTTTAAATTGTACCTTCAGAACAGTTCTTCAACTATCCACAATGCACATGACTCTTCATACATGTTTTTTCTGTTACACATGCACAACCAGTTAACATAGGAAAGTGGTAAAGAATTAATACCGTGTTCAAAAATGTGGCCATTTGTACAAGTTCAGTAGTAATATCAGCATAGACATCATCAAAAGTAATTCCTGCATCCGACCGTAAATCAGCAGTAGTGGCCGCATAACCAAAGCATCATATTCAAAGAGTGCAAAAAGATAATGGTTTGCTGGAGAACTGTCACCGAATCCATTGTGGGAACATAATGCAGGCCAGTTATCCATCTACCGTTGAGAGCAAGGAGCTTTCGCTGCTCTGTGACCAGCCTGACGCATTGCCCCCTTACTATAGGGCCAGCACAGTCAGACTTTCCAGCCCAACTGCACAGGCCACTCAGCAACTTGGATCGGGCAGGCCAACTAAGTGCACAATGTGCCGTAACTCAACAACATGACCCATCATTCCATCATATTAATGCCCCACTTAGTCACAAGCTCACGTTACTTAGCACGGCGGTTATCCATCTACCGTTGAGAGCAAGGAGCTTTCGCTGCTCTGTGACCAGCCTGACGCATTGCCCCCTTACTATAGGGCCAGCACAGTCAGACTTTCCAGCCCAACTGCACAGGCCACTACTCAGCAACTTGGATCGGGCAGGCCAACTAAATGCACAATGTGCCATAACTCAACAACATGACCCATCATTCCATCATATTAATGCCCCACTTAGTCACAAGCTCACGTTACTTAGCACGGCGGTTGATCAACTGAGCACTTGATATTTGTACCGAGTTATTAACAAAAAATTTGTGATGTGGGACTAACATGCTATTTTACCAAGTCTAATGCATATGCTTCTTATATGACAATTAAACTGCATGAGAAAATATAACTTTTCTTCCCAGTTTCAGAATACGAATGTGGATGGATTTCAAATATCCACTGACATCCTTAATCACTATTTCCTGCTTCAAATATTTTATCTATTCACTCAGTCTACTGCATAATAGAAATTTCAACAAAAACCAAAAAAAATATTTATAACACACGGAAAACAAACCAATAATTAAAGAGCAGGATTCATGTCAATGCCATAATCCAAATCATCCTTTCTTTTTTTACAGTCAACAGCGTTATTTCATATTATATTATGAATGCGACTTTATGATTTAAGCAGTAAGATAAGTGACATTGTGGCCCAATGAACATGTGTTGGTTTACAAATCAAAGATCATAGGTTTGATCCCTAGAAAGGCTACTTTTAAAATAAATCATAAATTCAAACAAATTAAAAATCATGTTGAACATCAAAGTAATATATATACTTTGTTCAATAAAGTTATAACCTTCCAATGGCATTCTGAAATATCAGCTTCAATATTTTAATGTAAAGTACAGGAAAATCTTGTTGGAATGGAACTATGTGGCTGAATGGATTTGAAGTGTGTTTTAATTATCTTTAGTCTAAACACAAAATCAAACTTACAACATGATTTTGCGTCCATACTAATGTAAAAGCATGTAAAAGTACATCATGAATTCTGCTTTACACAAAGTCAAGTAATCACATAAGTGACTCTGCAGCCCAATGGATAAAACGCTGGTCTACGAAACCGGAAGACTCTGGCTTTGATCCTCAGCAGAGTCGCAACATTTGTTCTGAAATGTAAATTAAGCAAAATTGCTAGGCCTAAACCAAGCAGTAACATCTAAAAGTATTTTGCTAGCTGCAGCTTTATATGACGCAATTCTACAGCTTAATGGACAAAACGCTAAACTGTGATTCTGCACCCAAAACTACACTATAAACAGATAGTAAGCATACAAATAAATGGGGCATGTGTGAATGTCATAAGCCATAACATCTTTTACCTTAAAACTGAAGCGTATATACTATTTTTCTTTGTGCGAATTCAAATGACAAGATGATGGACTATGCAAATAGTCTACAATACCACTGGCAAAGTTAACTTCTTTTTGTTAGTTTGTTGATGATCCGATCTAATATAAACATCCTATTGTTAACCTGTCCCCAATCTCAGATCTAAGAAAGAAAAACACTTCTAATACAAAACGAAGACTCGGCACAAAAAATACTTACATTGTCTTTATAAAAAACGATGAATGTCTGCTGCAATTCACAGACTTTTCTCCAATTTGGTTATGCATATCTAAGGCATCATAACATAAGTACATGAGAATATATATAATCATCTTTTCCTTTCCCAACTTTGCATTTGTTACTTTAACTATTTTAACACATCTTATAAAAACTGCTCCAACTTGGGTTCTTCCAGTGCACCAATTTGCTGAGAATTAAGGGCTAACTTTATTGTTTACTTTAAACCAAGGTTCGAAAACTCGGTTTCGGTTTCGGTTTCGGTCATTTGAAAATTTACTAGTTTCGGACGGTTTCGGTGGTTTCGGCGGTTTCGCTTTATGTTTCGGTTTCGGTCCAAAAATCAAACTTTTATATTTTTTATGAAAAGTTAATGATAAATATTGCAAATTCATGTAGAAAGAGGGAAGTGCCTCAGGCTGGTTTATTATATAACTGGAGTTGCAGAATGAATGAATCAATTAAGCTAGCTATGTGCACGTAAACTTTATTTGGTCTTCATGCCCAAGTCCAGCCCATGATTTAAACCGTTATCCATCTCACTATTATTTTTATCGGGCCAAGTCCAGCCCAAAACAACATTAGATACAAATGTTTTTATTAACCAGGTCCGTTTCTCATCCTCCCACTTTCTCTTCTCACAATCGAACAAAAAAAAGCGGCGGAGACAACCAGCGAACTCCAAAAAAAATACCTTTTGCTCTGCGCAGCCAGGAAGAGGAAGATCGAATATGATTTTGAAGCTTGCCGTGCTCGAAGACGAATTTGCTTCTCTTCGATTATGTTTTCCATTTCGAATTTGATGTCGATTATGCTGTTTTCGATTTTGAATGGTAATTTATGATTTCGAATTATGTATTTATAAGCAAAAAATTGATCTTTTTCTTACTGTTTAACCACGTTTCATAGATTCTAGGTTTACTTTTCCGAATGTTTTGTTTTTTTGATTGTCGGTTTTCTTCTCTTTTCGAATCTGGAATCGCGATGTAGGTTTTTTTTTTTTTTTTTTTCTGTTTACAAACCGAAACGAAAATTTACCGTGTTTCCGTTCCGGTGACTCTCGAAACCGAAACGAGAACAGCGGGATCTCGGTGTTTCGGACGAGATTTCAAACCATGCTTTAAACATACATAAAAATCAACTATATATATCTACATACATACATACATATATATATATATATATGTATACATACATATATATATATATGTATACATATATATATATATATATACAAACAAACAGTTCTACAGCTTAAAAGGAAATATTAAATTAAACACAAATTAATGTAATTTAATTTGATTTTGACAGAAATGGCCAGAACAATTTGGGGATTGTTTCAGTATTTAGTCCTATCATCCACGAGATAGGGAAATAAAAAAATGTAAAATATCCTACAAATCAGGATAATATCGTTTCATTTCCTAAATTGACTCCAAATAACCCACTATAAATTTAAACACAAATTAATGTAATTTAATTTGATTTTGACAGAAATGGCCAGAACAATTTGGGGCCTATCATCCACGAGATAGGGAAATAAAAAAAATGTAAAATATCCTACAAATCAGGATAATATCATTTCATTTCCTAAATTGACTCCAAATAACCCACTATAAATTTAGAACTAACAAACTAATCCATGTTCATAGAATTTGTACTAATAATTCAATTGCCATAAAATCACATCGACCGTATGTACACACCAACAAAATATAGCTACGTAACCAACAAAGCCAAAAAATCAGAGAATAAATAAAAATAAAAACAAAACATATCGGTATATTTTCCCAAATCTAGAACATCGACATAGATCATCTTCTTACCTACGGAACTTCGCAACAATTTCAACATAATTCCGAGTAGATCTATCTTTTTTCTTCTTTTTACTTCTGTTGAAGTTATTCCCCGACTTGGAATTCGCCGTAGGGTTAGCCTGACCGATCTTTACTGTCCCAACATCACGCAGGAAGTTGAAACGGCATCCTTGCTATTTAACTGCAGACTTCCCACAAGAGAGAGTTACAATTTGTAGGGCAATGTGATCTTTAATGTCCGAGTTTTAAGCGGTGTCGGCGTGATATGATACCGGAAAGGTGAGCATGGGTATATTATAATGTTTATTTGTGTATCTTAGATCACTGTAAACAAACATCATATGACCTACAAGAGTCCTTCGGAACCTTAAACTTTTTGAACAGTATTAGAACAATCTTGCTCAAGTTTATTTTAGGTCTGAAACAACTTTATGTCGACTTATGGTAGGGATGTGTTGACATATCAAACTCAGACTGATTTGGCTGCACGTAATGATATGAGGATGAATGCAGTTTAATATACGGATGATATAATTTAGTGATTTTGTAGAACTATCTTCCATGCTCTATACAATACAAGATGATATGCCTTCGGATATAATCTAGGAGCAGCTTATGTATTATTCTAAAAAATGCAATTCTCACACATTATCATCAATCAGAGTGGCGCAGCGGAAGCGTGGTGGGCCCATAACCCACAGGTCCCAGGATCGAAACCTGGCTCTGATACTGTTTTTTTCTCTTTCTTTATGTCTGAAAGGATAATTTAACAAATGTACCTTCTACACGCCTTCATTGTTGTTCTGTTATTTCTATAAAACTATGTATAATATACATATCTATCTATCAAAATACTTTAACATTAATAGTGATAGGTTCTTCAAAATAGTTCTTCAACTATATATATATATATATATATATATATATATATATATATATATATATATAATGTCGATACAAACAAATAGTTCTACAGCTTAAAAGGAAATATTAAATTAAGCACAAATTAATGTAATTTAATTTGATTTTGACAGAAATGGCCAGAACAATTTGGGAATTGTTTCATTATTTAGTCCTATTATCCACGAGATAGGGAAATAAAAAAATGTAACATATCTTACAAATCAGGATAATATCGTTTCATTTCCTAAATTGACTCCTAATAACCCACTATAAATTTAGAACTAACAAACTAATCCATGTTCATAGAATTTGTAATAATAATTCAATTGCCATAAAATCACATCAACCGTATGTACACACCAACAAAATATAGCTACGTAACCAACGAAACCAAAAAATCAAAGAATAAATAAAAATAAAAATAAAACATATCGGTATATTTTCCCAAATCTAGAACATCGACATAGATCATCTTCTTACCTACGGAACTTCGCAACAATTTCATCATAATTCCGAGTAGATCTATCTTTTTTCTTCTTTTTACTTCTGTTGAAGTTATTCCCGACTTGGAATTCGCCGTAGGGTTAGCCTGACCGATCTTTACCGTCCCATCATCACGCAGGAAGTTGAAACGGCATCCTTGCTATTTAACTGCAGATTTCCCACAAGAGAGAGTTACAATTTTTAGGGCAATGTGATCTTTAATGTCCGAGTTTTAAGCGGTGTCGGCGTGATATGATAACGGAAAGGTGAGCCTGGGTATATTATAATGTTTATCTTAGATCACTGTAAACAAACATCCACAATTCACGTGACTACATAAATCTTTTTTCTCATACACATGCCCAAGAACCCACAATGCATATTTCACCATTGAGAGCAGGGAATTTTTACTGCAAGTTTGTCATACGGTTGCAACCAAAAAAAATCAAAAGCATCAGTCACTTATTAGAAAAAACCAGTTAAAACAGGAAAGTGGTAGACAGTTAATGCCGTGTCCGCATAACCAAAGCATCATATTCAAAGAGCGCAAAAAAATGATGGTTTGCGGGAGAACTGCCACCGAATCCATTGTGGGAACAGAATGCGGTAGCCTGTTATCCATCCACCGTTGAGAACTGCCACCGATAATTTAACAAATGTACCTTCTACACGCCTTCATTGTTGTTCTGTTATTTCTATAAAACTATGTATAATATACATATCTATCTATCAAAATACTTTAACATTAATAGTGATAGGTTCTTCAAAATAGTTCTTCAACTATATATATATATATATATATATAATGTCGATACAAACAAATAGTTCTACAGCTTAAAAGGAAATATTAAATTAAGCACAAATTAATGTAATTTAATTTGATTTTGACAGAAATGGCCAGAACAATTTGGGAATTGTTTCATTATTTAGTCCTATTATCCACGAGATAGGGAAATAAAAAAATGTAACATATCTTACAAATCAGGATAATATCGTTTCATTTCCTAAATTGACTCCTAATAGCCCACTATAAATTTAGAACTAACAAACTAATCCATGTTCATAGAATTTGTAATAATAATTCAATTGCCATAAAATCACATCGACCGTATGTACACACCAACAAAATATAGCTACGTAACCAACGAAACCAAAAAATCAAAGAATAAATAAAAATAAAAATAAAACATATCGGTATATTTTCCCAAATCTAGAACATCGACATAGATCATCTTCTTACCTACGGAACTTCGCAACAATTTCATCATAATTCCGAGTAGATCTATCTTTTTTCTTCTTTTTACTTCTGTTGAAGTTATTCCCGACTTGGAATTCGCCGTAGGGTTAGCCTGACCGATCTTTACCGTCCCATCATCACGCAGGAAGTTGAAACGGCATCCTTGCTATTTAACTGCAGATTTCCCACAAGAGAGAGTTACAATTTTTAGGGCAATGTGATCTTTAATGTCCGAGTTTTAAGCGGTGTCGGCGTGATATGATAACGGAAAGGTGAGCCTGGGTATATTATAATGTTTATCTTAGATCACTGTAAACAAACATCCACAATTCACGTGACTACATAAATCTTTTTTCTCATACACATGCCCAAGAACCCACAATGCATATTTCACCATTGAGAGCAGGGAATTTTTACTGCAAGTTTGTCATACGGTTGCAACTAAAAAAAATCAAAAGCATCAGTCACTTATTAGAAAAAACCAGTTAAAACAGGAAAGTGGTAGACAGTTAATGCCGTGTCCGCATAACCAAAGCATCATATTCAAAGAGCGCAAAAAAATGATGGTTTGCGGGAGAACTGCCACCGAATCCATTGTGGGAACAGAATGCGGTAGCCTGTTATCCATCCACCGTTGAGAGCAAGGAGTTTTCGCTGCTCTGTGACCAGCCTGACGCATTGTCCCCTTACTATAGCCAGCACAGCCGGACTTTCCAGCCCAACTGCATAGGCCACTCAGCAACTTGGATCGGACAGGCCAGCTAAGTGCACAATGTATACCCAAACTCATCAACATGACCCAACATTCCATCATATTAATGCCCCACTTGGTCACAAGCTCACGTTACTTAGCACAGCGGTTGATCAACTGAGCACTTGATATTTGTACCGAGTAACTAACAAAAAATTTGTGATGTGGGACTAACATGCTATTTTATCAGGTCTAATACATATGCTTCTTATATCACAATTAAACTGCACGGAAAAAAATAACTTTTTTTTCCGGTTTCAGAATACGAATGTGGATCGAATCTCAATGACATATAAACTTTATCATAACCGCTTCAAAGAAAAAATGTAATGTATCCCATTAGTATTTTCTAAAAGCTGAACCCGTTTCTTAAAATTCAACATCAAAAATGATAATTTTTCAAAATATCAGGTTACTAAACTGATTTTTGCACACTACTCACTTAGCATTTTACTTGACAATTTTGCAAAATAACAAAAAATCTTGGTTTAATACCATTCGGTAAAAGAAGTATAAACTTTATTGATCATGTTTAACTAATTGTCATGTATAATGAATATATTAAAACACTGGTACATGCATATTTATTCATAAAAGGCACACGTGTCAAGTCTATAAAATATTTTGCACAATAACTGAAATTAAAAATTCAAAATCATGCGATTAGCAATCTGTTTTATCCACCTAGCTAAAGATAACTATAACCAAACAATAACATCAAAAGAATAACCTTAATGTTTTGATTTTAAATCATGAAGATGATTGTTGGTCTAATTCGCGCATTGCAACTAAACCTCGCAACGGTCGAATAAGATATAGATACGTGTAATATCCATATTCGCATATGAAACCATTTTAGCATACCGGATTTTCGAAGTCGCAGATATCAAATAGATATCATTTTTTTTCTATGTCTGCTAGTAAGAAAATAAATATAAAAGCATAGGGGAAAAAATTTGGACACGCCCACATGCATACTCATTTCTCAAGTTTTTTGGTTTTTTTTTTTCCCAGTTTCAGAATGCGAATGTGGATGGATTTCAAATATCCATTGACATCCTTAATCACTATTTCCTGCTTCAAATATTTTATCTATTCACCCAGTCAACTGTAAAACAGAAATTTGAACAAAAAAAACCAGGAAAAATATTTATAACACATGGAAAACAAACCAATAATTAAAGAACAGGATTCACGTCAATGCTATAATCCAGAGCATCCTTTTTTTTTTAAATCAGTTGAACTGCATTACTTTATATTATATTATGAATGTGACTATGATTTAAGCAGTAAGATAGGTGACAATGTGGCCCAATGAACATGTGGTTGTTTACAAATCAAAGATCATAGGTTTGATCCTTAAAAAGGTCTTTTTTTTTCATTTTTTCATAAATTTAAACAAATTAAAAATCATGTTGAACATCAAATTATTATATATACTTTGTTCAATAAAGTTATAACCTTCCAATGGCATTTATATATCCTAGCTTCAATATTTTAATGTAAAGTAGAGGAAAATCTTGTTGGACATATTGGTGCATCGTAAGCTCCTAATTCAAGTATCTTATCTTGCAGCAAAATAGAATTTATACAAGAATTTTGAACAACAAGCTTCTAGTATATCGATCAAAAAACAATACAAACCATCCGTAAATCAGATATATGTGGGTGTTATAGTTAAAAGATTTCATATTAATGTAAAAGCATATAAAAATGCATTGCGAATTATATATCTTATACTTCAAGTGTTTAAAGCGTCCGATGCTCTAAAAGGGGCAAATCTGCTTTTGCTTTGTTGCTGGAACTTGAGAAAATTGATTTGTTCAAGCCTGATGCTTCCTATGTGACAAGCTTAAACAGTTCATTTCTCCTCACCCTTCTTAACTTACCGCATTAATATGGCCTCAAACTATGCTCAAAACTCACGCATACCTCTCCATTTCCCCATTTCGTAGCAAAAAACACAATCCCTTTTCACTGAACATTCTCCGTTCAATCCCCGCTCAAAATGCTGATTCCGTGTTCTCCGTTGGCTTAACAACAAACACACTCTATAGTACCGGACTATGTGGCTCAATGGATTTCAAGCGTCTGCTTTAATTATCTTTAGTCTTACCACAAAAACATCAAACTTATAAGATGATTTGGGTCAAATATCTAGAGAAATACATTTTAAAATTTGAATGATAAGCAATATCAACTATACCAATAAATCAGGTGTATGTTGGTGATGTGATACATAACACATATTTTATACTAATGTAAAAGCATATAAAAGTACATCGTAAATTCTACTTTACACAAAGTCAGGTAACCAGACATGTGACTCTGTGGCCCAATGGATAAGGCGCTGGTCTACGAAACCAGAGACTCTGGGTTCGAGCCCCAGCAGAGTCGGAACATTCCTTTTGAAATGTAAATTATTTTAATTTTTGCTTGGGCTAAACCAAGCAGTAACATCTGAAAAATATTTTGTTATTGGTATTTTGTTAATTGCAGCTTTATATGACGCAATTCTACAGCTTAATGGACGAAATGCTTAACTGTGATTCTGCACCCAAAACTACACTATAAACGGATAGCAAGTATACAAATAAATGGGGCATGTGTGAATATCATAAAACATAACATCTTTTACTTTAAATCTGAAGCATATATACTATTATTCTTTGTGGAATTGAACTGATAAGATGATTGACTATGTGAATAGTCTACAATACCATGTGTTTGATCTCCGGCAAAGTTAACTTCTTTTTGTTAGTTAGTTAATGATCAGATCGAATATAAGCATCCTCTTGGTGACCTGACCCCAATTTCGGATCAAGCATGTCATTTCAATTTATTTAACCTAACTTAGGTATATAAGAAAGAAAAGCACTTCTAATATAAAATGAAGAATCGGCACAAAAGGTACTTACATTATCTTTATAAAAAACGATGAATGCCCGCTGCAATTCATAGACTTTTCTCCAATCTGGTTCTGCAGATCTAAGGCATCATAACATAAGTACATGAGAATATAATCATATTTTCCTTTCCCAACCTTGCATTTGTTACTTTTAACTATTTTAATACATCTTATGATAAACTGCTCCAACTTGTTTTCTTGCAATGCACCAATTTGCTGAGAATTCAGGGCTAACTTTATTATTTACTTCAAACATACATAAACTCGACTATATACAAGTAAATAGTTCCACAGCTTAAAAGGAAATATTAAATTAAACACAAATTAATGTAGTTCGATTTGATCTTCACAGAAATGTCCACAACAATTTGGGGCTTGTTTCAGTATTTAGTCCTGTTATCCACGAGATAAGGGAATAAAAAAGAGGTACATATCCTACAAATCAGGAGAATATCGTTTCATTTCCTAAATTGACTCCAAATCACCCACTTTAAAATTTAGAACTAATAAACTAGTCCATGTTCACAGAATCTGCACCAACAATTCAACTGCCATAAAATCACATGAACCGTATGTAGACACCAACAAAATATAGCTACCGTAACCAACAAAGCCTAAAAATCAAAGAATAAATAAAAATAAAAACAAAGCATATCGGTATACTTTCCCAAATCTAGAACATCGACATAGATCATCTTCTTACCTACGGAACTTCGCAACAATTTCATCGTAATTCCGAGTAGATCTTTCCTTTTTCCTTCTCTTTTACTTCTGTCGAAGATATTCCCAACTTGGAATTCGCCGTAGGGTTAGCCTGACCGATCTTTACCGTCCCATCATCAAACAAGCAGTTGAAACGGCACTGCAGACTTTCCGAGAGAGAGAGAGAGAGAGAGTTGCCATTTTTAGGGCAAGTGATCTGTAGTAATGTTTGAGCAGTAAGCGGTGTGGGTGTGATATGACAACGGGAGAGTGAGCCTAAGAGTTCAGTTACCTGGTGCAGTCTTGTGTCATGGCGGTTCGATGGTACGAAAAGTGATGCACGGATGAGACTGAGGCGTTGGTTATGGACTAATCATTCTCATTTGAATATACCCTCATTTTTTCACTAATGATTATGCATTATGCTAAGCTGCAACTTGCATGTATCATGAGCTTCAAATAATTAATAGAATCATTTCATAAGACCAAAAAAATAATAAATAAAAAAGTTTGACTAAAGATTTGTTTATCTAAACACCGTAAGCTAAATATTGAATGTTAAAGATTAGTTGTTGAATATTGAATAGTGGTAACTTAATGTCGAATGCATAAAGTAGAGATGTTGTTTAATTGATTGCTGATTATAAGTAAGTTTTATATTAAAATTTGTCAGTTGACAAATTTGCCTTTAATTGTTAACATCGTTTATGATTTGTATAATACGATGAAATTATATGGCTTGAGTGATTACAAATTAAGAATGAGTAATATATGCAATAATAATACCTCTTTAATGGGAAAATTTGTAAGAATGTGACACATGCAATAACAATACTTAGAAAGCTTAATATCATAGATGATACCTTAAATACCTCAACCTTTCTAATAATTTTAAAACATGTGTTTAATTTGAAAACATTCATAAGATATTTGGACAAGATTCATAGGGTTATAATTCAAATTTCATTGTTATCGAAAAAGTGTTATAAAAGCATTGTAAAAAGTGTTATTTTAGTTTAATTCATTAAAATGGTTTTTCTATCATCGAAAAATTCATTTATTCAACTTAAATCGCTTTTAGAACATTTTAAATGGTTTATAAGATTTATTCCATGTCTTTAAGAGATTAAAAATCCCAGTTTTAAGCAATTGCATTTATAGGATTTTAAACTGTAAAACCGAGATGTTTTTCAAATCTTGTTTGGTCATATTTCAAAATCTACCCAACAAAACCTTGATTTTTTTTTCAATTTGCTGGAAAGCTATGGTTATAAGAACTCAAAAAAAAAAAAAAATTGGATTCATAGTTTTCTAGATACAAAAGATCCACCTTTTAAGGGTGAAATCGCAAATTATCGTTCCATGACATACTTGAAATTTCATATTCTTTTCAAACTTTATTTGTACACTTAAAAGTGTTTATAATTCTTTTCTGAAACATTTCAAAACATTTTCAAGAGGCTTAATCGTCCGTTTTCACCATTTCATTAATTAAAGAAAAGTGATTTTCTTTGTGTTTATAGATGTGTATTTAACCTGACTTGTTAAACATTCATACAATCAAACATATAAGCATCCAAACTTGATAAACATTTATCATGGCATTTATTAATAATATTTAACATAGGCATAACAATCATCTTCATGTGATAGTTAGGGTCATTTTTAAGTTTAATTTCTCGCTTTTGATCGGATTTAAACACTACCGGAACTTGCCAAATTCTTCCTAGATTACAATGAAACGTTCCTACTTCACTTGTGCTACTCTAAATTGCTACGAGCTCCTCCTCCTTTGTAATGGCGTGTTTTGTTAGCTGTCGAATAATTAATTTATTTAATTATTTATATATCGATTTGGCGATATCGATAACTTAAAGTAAAACGTTCGAACTTATAATTTATAATTATAATTAAAACGAACCTGAAACGTCGCGGCAGTTCGCAATTTGGCGATTCGAACTTCAACTGAATGTACATGATTCATTTTAAGCCGGATATCTGTGAAACAAGAAACGTGTGGAGCTGGTGGAGTATATCTTTCTAATGGAAGAGAAAAATCGGGATTTCATCGTGTAGATTTTGATGTACGTCCAAATCAAATTTCAGAAAAGTCGCTGTAGAATTCCTTTATAATTTGCGACGCTTTATATACGTTATAAAAGGGTTTTCGATATAAACTGAATACCGGGATAATCTAAAATCTGAAATATCAAACTGTAAATTCTGATATGATATTCTGGAGCTGTACGATATCATATGTGAAGATATACGATAATATTAAATTATTTATATTTAAATTTATTTAAATATACTTATATATTTAAATGGGCTATTCAAAGCGTTAAAAATAGCCACTTTTGCAAACGAAGCCGGAATTCGACGAAACTAGTTTTGTTGGATCCGCAATATCAAATAGTTGTTAGATTTCTAGTTTCGTGATTTTTAGAGTCACTGTGTGGCCGTACGGATTTTTAGAGTGAAAAACAATCAGTATTTTGACAGTTAAAAATACGCTGTGTGAGCATACGGAGTCGGAATTCGACGAAACCAGTTTCGTTGGGACCGTAATGTCAAACGGAAGGTGCACGTCCAGTTTGGTGATTTTTGGGCATCGTATATGGTCGCAGGGATTTTTAAGGACCAGAGACAAGTGGAAAATCATTAAATAAAAATATAAAAATCAAAATAAAAATATCCCTCTCCATTCTTTGATCACAAACAGGCCACGCACACTCCAATTTCAGCCACAATTCTTACCAACCCATCCAAGCCTATATATATATCGTAAAATCCAAACACAGCAAGAAATCCAAAATGAAAAATCAAGATAAATACAATAAATTCCTATAAATGTAAAAACAATTTTTCCGTGGATCTCTTGTCGGATTCTCTTCGCGATGGTAGCAATTGGAGGCGACTCGATGCGTTTCTGCGATGTGATA
This sequence comes from Allium sativum, assembly GCA_030737875.1. Lineage (NCBI taxonomy): Eukaryota > Viridiplantae > Streptophyta > Magnoliopsida > Asparagales > Amaryllidaceae > Allium > Allium sativum. The sequence goes on along the minus strand of CM060918.1, from coordinate 776,107,827 downwards.
AAATGCATAGTAGATCTAGGGTTTCGAATATTGAGAGATGGATGCATCGAAATGGGTTTTTGAAGTCGAATTCGGATTTATGGGTTCGTTTATCATTTTGTTGAGGTGCTCCGATCATCGGGATTAAAGAGCGACGTCCGGTTTTCTGCTGTGGAGCTACAGGTCGCGACAGGAAGAGGGACATCGAGTTCAGGTTTTTTGGTACCAAAGGATGGAGCATTCGAAGAGGATCTCGACGGCGGTTGCAGTTTTGAAAACGATGAAGGATTTGAGGAGCAAGGGATTTGGGAAAGATCGGTCGTTGGGTTTCTTGGAGATTGAACGTGGTGTTTGAGGAAGAAACATTTCGGTGGTGGGCTTCTGAATGGGGTGGGCCTGATGGGTTATATGTTCAAGGGGAGGAGAGGTAACGGGTTGGAAGTTTTTAAGTATTTATTGGGCCAGAGAATAAAGGGTAAAGCCCATTTTAACTTATATTTAAGTTTTAATTTAATTTAAGTGTGTATAAACTTGTTAATCCGATATCTCTCTCGTACGTTATCAGTTTCACAAACCGTAAGTTGCGTTGGGATCGTATGGACGGGAGCAACACAATGAGACTGACCGGGAGTGGATCGGAGACAATTACAATTTATGGCGAATTAAATTGTCAGACTGAATCAAATAACGCAAACCGTTATTTAACGGTTAACGCGCAAAAGTGAGTAAAACTCACTAACTCTCCTCAGTTTATATTTTTATATAAACTGTGTTAAATGATTTGATTGCTGTGTATTGATATTTTGGACTGTTAAATAGATTTGATTGAAACATAGATATAGTTATATATATAAACGACAATCAAATATTGATTCAGTTCATCAGTATATTTCATGTTGGAATGAAATTGATGTATATTTTATTGTGTAACATCTGTGGATGCAGAGAAACAGGTTGGAGGAATCCGACTAGATTCCTCAACATTTATTTTACCGTTTTTCATATATTGTGATATATGATGTGTTATGAAATCTGTTATTGATTTCATATGTTTGAATGATACCGATCATTGTTATACGACACGTTAAACACCGTAGGTGATACTAGAATGTAAAAAGGGAATTTTCAATGTTTATATTGAAAATAAATCTTATTTATAAAATCGATAGGATTTTATAAAATGAAAACATTTATTTATTTAGGAAATAAATAAAGGAACATTTATTTAGATTATAAATAAATGGAATAAAGGAATATTTATTTAGGGAATAAATAAAGGAACACTTGTTCGGAAAATAAATAGAATTATACAAGGATAGATTTAAACACGTGCTTCGCACACGGTATAACACGATATGGATTTAAATGAGATATTAAATAGGAAATCTGTTTTAAACAGATAAATTGAAGTAGATTAATTTATAAATAATGTTTTATAAATTAAATAAATTATTTATCGTTGATAAATGGAATATATATAAGTCTGGACTTATATAGAGAAGTAGAAACGTTATTAAAAGGACATTTATAAAGTGAAGAACCGTTACTAAAAGTAAATCTTTATAAATGGATAAACTTGTAAAAAGTAAATCTTTATCAATGGATAAACGTTGTAAAAAGGAAATCTTTCGAAATGAGTTATTCGAATTAGATATTTGAATAGGGTTAAACACATTAGAGTGATTCGAATTACTTATTCGAATAGAGTTAAACAAAGTAATTTGTTAGGTTAACCAAAGCAAGTTAGTCGAGTTAATCAAAGTAATTGTTTAAGTTAACCAAAGTAAATTAGTTAAGATAAACTAAGCGGTTAATCGAAGTGAATTAGTTAAGTTAAACTAATTGGTAAACCAAAGTGAATTAGTTGCGTCAAACTAAGTGAATTAGTCAAGTTAAACTAATTGGTTAATCGAAGTAAAATTAGTTGGGTTAATCAAAGTGAATTAGCTGAGTTAAACTAAGTAAATTGGTTAGAGTTAATCAAAGTGAATTAACTAAGTTAAACTAAGTGGGTTAGTTCAGTTAATCGAGACAAGTAAATCAAGTTAGGTTAAACCATTTGAGGTAACCAGTTAAAATTTACCAGTTAAAGATAAACAGTTAAAGCTGACCAGTTAGAGTTGACCAGTTAGAGTTGACCTGTTAGAGTTATCCAAGTGGAGTTAATCGAGTAGAGTTGCCGAATATCACTTATTCGAAGTAGAGTTATCGAATATAGAGTATTCGAGGGAAGAGTAATCGAATATAGTTTATTCGAGTGGAGAAATCAAAAGTTATTCATTTGAGAAGAGTTACCGAATATTATTTATTCGAAGAATAGTTATCGAATATTGGTTATTCGAAGTTAGTTAATCCAAAGGAGTTATTCGAAGTTAGTTAATCTAAAGGAGTTATTCGAAGTTAGTTAATCCAAAGGAGTTATTCGAAGTTAGCTAACCCAAAGGAGTTATTCGAAGTTAGTTAATCCAAAGGAGTTAGTCGAAGAGTTAATCGAATATAGTTATTCGAAAGAAGGTGTTAATCGAATATAGTTATTCGAGTAAAGTTAAAAGAGTTAATCGAATTTAGTTATTCGAAATGAGTTATTCGAATTTGATATTTGAATAGAGTTAAACACATTAGAGTGATTCGAATTACTTATTCAAATAGAGTTAAACACGTAAGAGTTAATTGAATATTAGTTATTCAATTAGAGTTAAATCGAATTTAGTTATTCGAAAGGAGTTAATCAATTTGAGTTAAGTTAATCGATTTGAATTAAGTTGAATCGAAATGGAGTAAACCGATGGATTAAGTTAATCGAGTTAGAGTAAATCGAATATTGGTTATTCGAAGGTAAGTTATTCGAATTAGTTATTCGAAGGAGTTAATCAAATGAGTCGATCCAAAGGAGTTAGTCGAATATTAGTTATTCGAATAGAGTTAAAGGAGTTATCGATTTTAGTTTGATCGAAAGGAGTTATCGATTAGTAAATCGAAAGGAGATTTTCGAATATAGCATATTCGAAAGAAAGAGATCGAATATTGTTTATTCGAAAGAGAGAGATTTCGAATATGAGTTATTCGAAGAGAGATAATCGAATATAGGTTATTCGAAGAAGAGTTAATCAAATAGAGATTACTCGAAAGAGAGTTATACGTCGAATTCGATTATAGCGAATTCGGGAAAGTACTATTTACTTTCCAGGGTTTAAATCAAGATTTAGTTATTGATTTAGAAATTAGGTGTCTGTTAAATTATTCGAGTTAGGAGATAAAGTTATAATTTAGGTTAGATATTGCAGAAGTAGGAATTATAACGTTATAGTTATAATCAAACATTTTCATATAAGAAGTAGATTCGTAACTTGAATCCGAGAATTTGCGTAAACAGATGATTGGAAAAAGTGAGTGACGAGCTTCATCTATTTCACAGTAAAGGACGTTGTTCAATTAAGGTCTGAGAGGTAATTATACCCCAACTTGATTGACTTCAGAATTGACAAAGGAATAGTTGTGGTTCGATAGAAAAGGTTGATTTGAAATATAGTTAAGTAATAAGCGATTTATGGATTAAGCGTAACGATGTTTTATACAACGTTCATTTGAAATCCGTAAATGAGTTTTGGAAACGTTTTCCAAATATAGTCAGATATGTTTTCTAAACAAAGAAAATGAAATGTTTTCATGATAAGAATTTAAGAAATAGAGTTAAGCAAATTCAGAAACTGACTGGAGAGGGTAAGTTGAACGGTTTTCTAAGTGACGATCTGATGTTGGTCTCGACCTTCCGTATTGATACTTAGAGAATTGTTCTCATACTAGTTACAGTTAGGGACTGATAGTTGCGAAATAATAGTGATGTGAAAATAAGCTATGGAAATGTTTTCCAATGATTAATAACATATATTTTCTAAATATATGAAATAAGGAAATATGAACATATGATGATTGATCGATCGAATTCCCATTTGGAAATAAGATCGTTGTTTGTACACCGACATGTTTTCATATGATAGTTAGATCACAGACTATCAAAGTTTTTACCATTTTAACGTTGTTAATATGGAGAGACCGGTTGGATTATTATCCAAAGAACCACTCTGTATCGGCATAAGCGTTGCGAGCAATATATGCCAAAGATAAATTGAAGACGGAGTAAAGTGCAAGGGTTGTTGTATAAGTCTTAGATAACAGTGACTAAGATGGATATACTGAATAGTGCCTTTGGTTTGTCCAGTCCCAGGACAACGTATATGGAAGAAGGTCTGACAGAGTATATCCAATGGATCGCGTAAGTTGATCTGTTCAAACGTATTCACGTTTGGTGGCAGAGGAATTCGTTTCTCTTAGCTATATACCCATGTTATTTTTGGATAAGTCAATTTGTGATTTGGCGGGTATGACGATGTGGCATTCAAAGTGAATGGTGATCAGATGTTCTGAAGATAGACGTAGCCTCTAGCCTCGCAACCAGGAAGTAACAAAAGTTGGGCTAGGCAGCATGGCTAGTTGGGTCATCCCCAAGCAGGGTGTATTGTCACCGATCTAGAGAATATTCATATTTATACTTCTTTTTGATTCTGTATCTTCGGATGACGGTTTGATGGCCTACAACCGTGGTGGCAATATTTTCGCGACACTCAAGCTAAATGAGTGAGCGGTCATGTGTGGCCGGGTTGCAAGACGTTCTTGTTGAACCCTGAGTGTATCACCTCTAGAGTACACTATTCAGAAGGTGCTCCCATACCTTGTCTGTTGGAATCCATTCTCCGATAAGCGCCCTGCGATTTATGATTTTATACTATGTATGTAGAACGTGAGATGCAAGCGTTTCTGCTAGATTGATATCTATTTGTACTTAGACATTATTATAATATCACAATGATATTGCTTGTCAAAGTTGTTCAGATACTCATAAGGAAAACCCGTTCCGTATTCACGGCGTGGTCTTATGACATACCCTATACCTGTTTTAAACTATTTTACTCATACCAGTCCCATGACTGACCCGGAGTTTACTTTGTTGTTTTCCCTAAACTCTTGGGTGCCTAAATTTGTACGGGCAGTCAAGTAGTCGGGATTTACAGATATGCTTGGAGAGCTTGGAGCAGGAGGCTGCAAGATTCTATAGCTATAGTTATTTCCGTTGTGTTGTAAGTGTTGTACTCTGATAAGTGCTATTGTATATATATAACTGTTTACTTCAAGGCTATGTTATATATTATATGTTATTCGTTCCGCTGTGAGATTCGTGTTACTCTGATGATTCTGATGTTCTTCTTCTTCTTCTATTCTATTAGTTCTATCTTTTCTTTCTCACCTTCTAAATTCTTTCACTAACGTCGCGGAATTTTCGACTCTCGAGGAGTCGGAAATTTCCAGACGTTACAGTTGGTATCAGAGCTTAAGTTAAGTGGTTACCTTGGCTCTGTGGCATAACTCGATAGAGATGGGATTAGTAATATCCTAGATTGAGTTTGAGTGTATATATATGAGCGCGTAATTGTTATTCAATATAAAATGGTTTTATATTGTGGAGATTTATTGGTTGAGTGGCTTATGAATTCTGGTCGATCAGTTTGGTCCACTGTATCGATAAGGGTTACTAAACACTCGAATACGATGAACCGTCATGGTATATTTTGAAAGAGGGTAAATGAAATAATTTTTCCCAAAATATATTTGTTTATAGAAGAAATATATATCTTGAAATTATTATAGTATATTGATTGTGTTGGTTGTTATTATAATCGAATAAGATTATAAAAGGGTGAAATGGTTATAAATGACCAATCAGAATTCATATGAATGTAATATATGAAATAGTTTGAATTAAATATGAATTTAAATCAGCATTTGGAATTTAAAATAAGGAAATTTTAAGTTCCTGGGAGATTTTGAAAATGTTTTTCAAATTGAAAATGATATAGTATTGAACTCGCTTCGATAGCTGGAAAATAGATTCTGATGATGAATCTAGACATCATCAGTGTTCATTTTCGAGTTCTAAGTGACGGATTACTACCAAAGGTTTTGTTTTTGAATTGTTTTGAGAAAACAAGTTGTTTAGAAATTCAAAGGTTTTGAATTGGCATTATGATTTCAAATTGATTTGAAAGAAACCCAAGAACTTAAGTTCTGGAATTAAAATTTAACTAATGAAGTTAAATAAAATGAGATGGTAAAAATAAATTGAAATTTAACTTGAACCGAGTTAAATAAAATTGAATTGGATTAGAGATAATCTAGAATGGAACCAAATTGATAAGTCAATAATTTGGAATTTGATATTAGAGTTCGAATGAAATTCGATTTTTGGTTTGAGGATATGAACTGATTGGAGATCAATTGGAATGGATAACATTGGTATATGTTGAAGTGGTAGCAGATGAAAGGGATAGAGTTAAATGCCCGACAAAAAGGTACAAGTTTATATCATAGATGAGTTTGGATTTTATGAGCCGAATTGGCAAGCCGCTTGGCTATTTTGATTTCCTTTTGGATTGGAGGAGGCCTAGAGAGGCGAGTTGTGGTTTGACGTATTGAGCCGTACAAAGGAGGTTATGGCGAAAATTTTCGAAAATTTAAGGTGTTAGAAAATTTTTAGAATTTTTGAAAATTTCAGTTAGCCAGAATGAATTAATAATTAAATTAAAAATTTAATGGTTCAGTTGAAACTGGAGTTGAGAAGTAAACTAAAAGATATTTGAATCTAGTTAGTAAAATTGGTAGCATTTTCCTAGCTTAGCAATTTCGAGGACGAAATTATTTTAAGGGGGGAAGTCTGTAATGGCGCGTTTTGTTAGCTGTCGAATAATTAATTTATTTAATTATTTATATATCGATTTGGCGATATCGATAACTTAAAGTAAAACGTTCGAACTTATAATTTATAATTATAATTAAAACGAACCTGAAACGTCGCGGCAGTTCGCAATTTGGCGATTCGAACTTCAACTGAATGTACATGATTCATTTTAAGCCGGATATCTGTGAAACAAGAAACGTGTGGAGCTGGTGGAGTATATCTTTCTAATGGAAGAGAAAAATCGGGATTTCATCGTGTAGATTTTGATGTACGTCCAAATCAAATTTCAGAAAAGTCGCTGTAGAATTCCTTTATAATTTGCGACGCTTTATATACGTTATAAAAGGGTTTTCGATATAAACTGAATACCGGGATAATCTAAAATCTGAAATATCAAACTGTAAATTCTGATATGATATTCTGGAGCTATACGATATCATATGTGAAGATATACGATAATATTAAATTATTAATATTTAAATTTATTTAAATATACTTATATATTTAAATGGGCTATTCAAAGCGTTAAAAATAGCCACTTTTGCAAACGAAGCCGGAATTCGACGAAACTAGTTTTGTTGGATCCGCAATATCAAATAGTTGTTAGATTTCCAGTTTCGTGATTTTTAGAGTCACTGTGTGGCCGTACGGATTTTTAGAGTGAAAAACAGTCAGTATTTTGACAGTTAAAAATACGCTGTGTGAGCATACGGAGTCGGAATTCGACGAAACCAGTTTCGTTGGGACCGTAATGTCAAACGAAAGGTGCACGTCCAGTTTGGTGATTTTTGGGCATCGTATATGGTCGCAGGGATTTTTAAGGACCAGAGACAAGTGGAAAATCATTAAATAAAAATATAAAAATCAAAATAAAAATATCCCTCTCCATTCTTTGATCACAAACAGGCCACGCACACTCCAATTTCAGCCACAATTCTTACCAACCCATCCAAGCCTATATATATATCGTAAAATCCAAACACAGCAAGAAATCCAAAATGAAAAATCAAGATAAATACAATAAATTCCTATAAATGTAAAAACAATTTTTCCGTGGATCTCTTGTCGGATTCTCTTCGCGATGGTAGCAATTGGAGGCGACTCGATGCGTTTCTGCGATGTGATAAAATGCACAGTAGATCTAGGGTTTCGAATATTGAGAGATGGATGCATCGAAATGGGTTTTTGAAGTCGAATTCGGATTTACGGGTTCGTTTATCATTTTGTTGAGGTGCTCCGATCATCGGGATTGAAGAGCGACGTCCGGTTTTCTGCTGTGGAGCTACAGGTCGCGACAGGAAGAGGGACGTCGAGTTCAGGTTTTTTGGTACCAAAGGATGGAGCATTCGAAGAGGATCTCGACGGCGGTTGCAGTTTTGAAAACGATGAAGGATTTGAGGAGCAAGGTATTTGGGAAAGATCGGTCGTTGGGTTTCTTGGAGATTGAACGTGGTGTTTGAGGAAGAAACATTTCGGTGGTGGGCTTCTGAATGGGGTGGGCCTGATGGGTTATATGTTTAAGGGGAGGAGAGGTAACGGGTTGGAAGTTTTTAAGTATTTATTGGGCCAGAGAATAAAGGGTAAAGCCCATTTTAACTTATATTTAAGTTTTAATTTAATTTAAGTGTGTATAAACTTGTTAATCCGATATCTCTCTCGTACGTTATCAGTTTCCCAAACCGTAAGTTGCGTTGGGATCGTATGGACGGGAGCAACACAATGAGACTGACCGGGAGTGGATCGGAGACAGTTACAATTTATGGCGAAATAAATTGTCAGACTGAATCAAATAACGCAAACCGTTATTTAACGGTTAACGCGCAAAAGTGAGTAAAACTCACTAACTCTCCTCAGTTTATATTTTTATATAAACTGTGTTAAATGATTTGATTGCTGTGTATTGATATTTTGGACTGTTAAATAGATTTGATTGAAACATAGATATAGTTATATATATAAACGACAATCAAATATTGATTCAGTTCATCAGTATATTTCATGTTGGAATGAAATTGATGTATATTTTATTGTGTAACATCTGTGGATGCAGGGAAACAGGTTGGAGGAATCCGACTGGATTCCTCAACATTTATTTTACCGTTTTTCATATATTGTGATATATGATGTGTTATGAAATCTGTTATTGATTTCATATGTTTGAATGATACCGATCATTGTTATACGACACGTTAAACACCGTAGGTGATACTAGAATGTAAAAAGGGAATTTTCAATGTTTATATTGAAAATAAATCTTATTTATAAAATTGATAGGATTTTATAAAATGAAAACATTTATTTATTTAGGAAATAAATAAAGGAACATTTATTTAGATTATAAATAAATGGAATAAAGGAATATTTATTTAGGGACTAAATAAAGGAACACTTGTTCGGAAAATAAATAGAATTATACAAGGATAGATTTAAACACGTGCTTCGCACACGGTATAACACGATATGGATTTAAATGAGATATTAAATTGGAAATCTGTTTTAAACAAATAAATTGAAGTAGATTAATTTATAAATAATGTTTTATAAATTAAATAAATTATTTATCGTTGATAAATGGAATATATATAAGTCTGGACTTATATAGAGAAGTAGAAACGTTATTAAAAGGACATTTATAAAGTGAAGAACCGTTACTAAAAGTAAATCTTTATAAATGGATAAACTTGTAAAAAGTAAATCTTTATCAATGGATAAACGTTGTAAAAAGGAAATCTTTCGAAATGAGTTATTCGAATTAGATATTTGAATAGAGTTAAACACATTAGAGTGATTCGAATTACTTATTCGAATAGAGTTAAACAAAGTAATTTGTTAGGTTAACCAAAGCAAGTTAGTCGAGTTAATCAAAGTAATTGTTTAAGTTAACCAAAGTAAATTAGTTAAGATAAACTAAGCGGTTAATCGAAGTGAATTAGTTAAGTTAAACTAATTGGTAAACCAAAGTGAATTAGTTGCGTCAAACTAAGTGAATTAGTCAAGTTAAACTAATTGGTTAATCGAAGTAAAATTAGTTGGGTTAATCAAAGTGAATTAGCTGAGTTAAACTAAGTAAATCGGTTAGAGTTAATCAAAGTGAATTAACTAAGTTAAACTAAGTGGGTTAGTTCAGTTAATCGAGACAAGTAAATCAAGTTAGGTTAAACCATTTGAGGTAACCAGTTAAAATTTACCAGTTAAAGATAAACAATTACAGTTGACTAGTTCGAGTTGACCAGTTAGAGTTGACCTGTTAGAGTTATCCAAGTGGAGTTAATCGAGTAGAGTTGCCGAATATCACTTATTCGAAGTAGAGTTATCGAATATAGAGTATTCGAGGGAAGAGTAATCGAATATAGTTTATTCGAGTGGAGAAATCAAATGTTATTCATTTGAGAAGAGTTATCGAATATTATTTATTCGAAGAATAGTTATCGAATATTGGTTATTCGAAGTTAGTTAATCCAAAGGAGTTATTCGAAGTTAGTTAATCCAAAGGAGTTATTCGAAGTTAGTTAATCCAAAGGAGTTATTCGAAGTTAGCTAATCCAAAGGAGTTATTCGAAGTTAGTTAATCCAAAGGAGTTAGTCGAAGAGTTAATCGAATATAGTTATTCGAAAGAAGGTGTTAATCGAATATAGTTATTCGAGTAAAGTTAAAAGAGTTAATCGAATTTAGTTATTCGAAATGAGTTATTCGAATTTGATATTTGAATAGAGTTAAACACATTAGAGTGATTCGAATTACTTATTCAAATAGAGTTAAACACGTAAGAGTTAATTGAATATTAGTTATTCAATTAGAGTTAAATCGAATTTAGTTATTCGAAAGGAGTTAATCAATTTGAGTTAAGTTAATCGATTTGAATTAAGTTGAATCGAAATGGAGTAAACCGATTAGAATTAAGTTAATCGAGTTAGAGTAAATCGAATATTGGTTATTCGAAGGTAAGTTATTCGAATTAGTTATTCGAAGGAGTTAATCAAATGAGTCGATCCAAAGGAGTTAGTCGAATATTAGTTATTCGAATAGAGTTAAAGGAGTTATCGATTTTAGTTTGATCGAAAGGAGTTATCGATTAGTAAATCGAAAGGAGATTTTCGAATATAGCATATTCGAAAGAAAGAGATCGAATATTGTTTATTCGAAAGAGAGAGATTTCGAATATGAGTTATTCGAAGAGAGATAATCGAATATAGGTTATTCGAAGAAGAGTTAATCAAATAGAGATTACTCGAAAGAGAGTTATACGTCGAATTAGATTATAGCGAATTCGGGAAAGTACTATTTACTTTCCAGGGTTTAAATCAAGATTTAGTTATTGATTTAGAAATTAGGTGTCTGTTAAATTATTCGAGTTAGGAGATAAAGTTATAATTTAGGTTAGATATTGCAGAAGTAGGAATTATAACGTTATAGTTATAATCAAACATTTTCATATAAGAAGTAGATTCGTAACCTGAATCCGAGAATTTGCGTAAACAGATGATTGGAAAAAGTGAGTGACGAGCTTCATCTATTTCACAGTAAAGGACGTTGTTCAATTAAGGTCTGAGAGGTAATTATACCCCAACTTGATTGACTTCAGAATTGACAAAGGAATAGTTGTGGTTCGATAGAAAAGGTTGATTTGAAATATAGTTAAGTAATAAGCGATTTATGGATTAAGCGTAACGATGTTTTATACAACGTTCATTTGAAATCCGTAAATGAGTTTTGGAAACATTTTCCAAATATAGTCAGATATGTTTTCTAAACATTGAAAATGAAATGTTTTCATGATAAGAATTTAAGAAATAGAGTTAAGCAAATTCAGATACTGACTGGAGAGGGTAAGTTGAACGGTTTTCTAAGTGACGATCTGATGTTGGTCTCGACCTTCCGTATTGATACTTAGAGAATTGTTCTCATACTAGTTACAGTTAGGGACTGATAGTTGCGAAATAATAGTGATGTGAAAATAAGCTATGGAAATGTTTTCCAATGATTAATAACATATATTTTCTAAATATATGAAATAAGGAAATATGAACATATGATGATTGATCGATCGAATTCCCATTTGGAAATAAGATCGTTGTTTGTACACCGACATGTTTTCATTTGATAGTTAGATCACAGACTATCAAAGTTTTTACCATTTTAACGTTGTTAATATGGAGAGACCGGTTGGATTATTATCCAAAGAACCACTCTGTATCGGCATAAGCGTTGCGAGCAATATATGCCAAAGATAAATTGAAGACGGAGTAAAGTGCAAGGGCTGTTGTATAAGTCTTAGATAACAGTGACTAAGATGGATATACTGAATAGTGCCTTTGGTTTGTCCAGTCCCAGGACAACGTATATGGAAGAAGGTCTGACAGAGTATATCCAATGGATAGCGTAAGTTGATCTGTTCAAACATATTCACGTTTGGTGGCGGAGGAATTCGTTTCTCTTAGCTATATACCCATGTTATTTTTGGATAAGTCAATTTGTGATTTGGCGGGTATGACGATGTGGCATTCAAAGTGAATGGTGATCAGATGTTCTGAAGATAGACGTAGCCTCTAGCCTCACAACCAGGAAGTAACAAAAGTTGGGTTAGGCAGCATGGCTAGTTGGGTCATCCCCAAGCAGGGTGTATTGTCACCGATCTAGAGAATATTCATATTTATACTTCTTTTTGATTCTGTATCTTCGGATGACGGTTTGATGGCCTACAACCGTGGTGGCAATATATTCGCGACACTCAAGCTAAATGAGTGAGCGGTCATGTGTGGCCGGGTTGCAAGACGTTCTTGTTGAACCCTGAGTGTATCACCTCTAGAGTACACTAATCAGAAGGTGCTCCCATACCTTGTCTGTTGGAATCCATTCTTCGATAAGCGCCCTGCGATTTATGATTTTATACTATGTATGTAGAACGTGAGATGCAAGCGTTTCTGCTAGATTGATATCTATTTGTACTTAGACATTATTATAATATCACAATGATATTGCTTGTCAAAGTTGTTCAGATACTCATAAGGAAAAACCCGTTTCGTATTCACGGCGTGGTCTTATGACATACCCTATACCTGTTTTAAACTATTTTACTCATACCAGTCCCATGACTGACCCGGAGTTTACTTTGTTGTTTTCCCTAAACTCTTGGGTGCCTAAATTTGTACGAGCAGTCAAGTAGTCGGGATTTACAGATATGCTTGGAGAGCTTGGAGCAGGAGGCTGCAAGATTCTATAGCTATAGTTATTTCCGCTGTGTTGTAAGTGTTGTACTCTGATAAGTGCTATTGTATATATATAACTGTTTACTTCAAGGCTATGTTATATATTATATGTTATTCGTTCCGCTGTGAGATTCGTGTTACTCTGATGATTCTGATGTTCTTCTTCTTCTTCTATTCTATTAGTTCTATCTTTTCTTTCTCACCTTCTAAATTCTTTCACTAACGTCGCGGAATTTTCGACTCTCGAGGAGTCGGAAATTTCCAGACGTTACATCCTTCCTAGTTTCTCATGGCCAATATCGGGTTTGGTTGTAGGTTGGGTCTTCGAACTTCGTTGAATGATGGTGGCTTTGGAATGAAGATGTGAGGAAATTTGGTGATAGTTTTGACGCCTTAAGGGTACTTCGATAAGTGGTGAGTAATATCTTTTCCTTTTTCTAAAAAATTTCTCAAGATGTGGAAGCAATTAAAAGATCTTAAGGAGGAGGAAGAGAAGAAATGGTATGAAGAAAATGAAGTGAAATGGGTGGGTATTTATAGGGAATCCTTAAGATGTAAAAAACTATTGAAAACCACTGTCCCCTACCTCCTTCATTTTGGTCGAACCATGCATGTTTCCCCACCCCCTCTCCCCAGGTCACATTAATGTAAGGATATGTGTTGTGTAATAGAATGGTGAGTGTAAGTATGTGAGGATATGGTGTTGTAAGTGTATGGTTATTATCATATTAAAGTAATCCCTTTTTATTTTTATTTGCTTACTTTTCCTAACCTATTTCTAAGCTTAATTAATCCACTCACTATCTTCTTATCGATATGTAATCATGAATCTACAAGTGTGTACATGTAAGTTACACCTTTGTACAACTTCCATTCGTTGAACTGTCAAGAATCCGGGATTCATTTATCGGTCACATTTTCTGTTTTGAGTTTACTATTATTCCAGGTAAACACGATTTGAAAAAGGTTTTCTTCCTATTTATAAATAATTAAAAGATGGTTATTTAAGTCATTAAATCATATTAACGATTATTATTCTGAAATCTTTGAAGAAATCAGGATTCCTTAGCTTAAATGCTTCAATCGACAGATTAAGTTTCTGGGTTGTTTCAGTAACGGTATCTGACTATATGATTTCTACAATAACGACATATGATGAAAGAAAAGGTGCCATTTTCTCTTCACTACTGACATTATTACTGTCTCAATGCCAATTCTTTTCTTGAAAATAACAGCCACAACTTCATAAAGGATAATTTATTCTTCCTGAATTTGCCATACATCGCAATCGAAAAATCGATCAGAACCCTTTCACGTACTCTTTTATAGGAAGGGAAGAAGTTAAAACTTTTTATCTACCACTTTTTCATTTCTTGACCTTAAGTAATTTTAGAAGTGATAACAACATTGTAAAGAATCTTTTTTTTGACATCATCCTACAATATAAAAATATATAAGTTAGATGCATTACGCAATGTTCACAAACTGAAGTAAAAAGGTAATCTTTGGTCAAATTACATACATTTTTCATTATTATAAGGTTTGCAATGAGAATTTTAAAACGCAGGTAAAATGCACATCATTGTAAAATATCGAAGTACACTCAATATCTTATAGCATACTAGTGTGAACCCGTGCTACGCACACGGGTTGGTTTTAACTTTTTGTGGAAAGTAGCAAGGAAAACCTGCATTGTATAGAGCTGAGTATCATGTTATAGCGTAGCCCATGTAAATGTCATTACTCATACATGCGGCAAGAGTGAATAAAGAAAAACAGTAGAGAAAAGAAGAAAAAAATGCATCTGCCGTCCAGGTGAAAAGCAGAGGAAGGCGGCTTTAAAATGCAAACATGAGGAATGAGCCAGACGTGAAACTGAAGTGGGTAATTCCATACGTGAAGCACCAATGTAATTGAGAAAACAAAAAACCAACGCATTAAACATTGAATGCAGCAAGTCAGTTGTTAGTAGAATGGTATGAAATATCACACGTGGACAGTAAGCATGAAACAGAAACTAAAATCTAAACAAATTACAATGATGAACGGTTTCTTTTGCAGCAAACAAATTAACACAATTCTCTCATCGGGTTTTGCACAGCAAGTATATCACTGAATTTTAAATGAAGACACATTGGAACAATATTTGCAGCGACATAATTTCAGATGTGGGAGATGTGATACGTCAGGCATGCTACACGGGCAGCAAACTCTTGGAGGTTAGCATCAGCGACAGCATGCTAAACCTAGGTAACACAATACACATGAGTTGATGTTGAGTAGGGGAAACGTAGAATTAGTAGGTGCTAAATATTTGTTGTACCATGCAATAATTACATGAGTAGTAGCTAAGTATATATTCTATTCATGTAAGGAGAGATGTAAGTGAATAAAAATGGACTGAACGGTGGAAAATGGCATCAGTTCATTTTAAAGGTCAAACATTGGAAGAATGACGGAGTCAATGTATATGAGTATGAATTGATTTATAAGTCAATCCAATTCACAGGATGATTTCACTGGTCATATGGTTTATCTGGTATATGTAAAATCTATTACGGAATAGAGATTACGAAACTTGAAGAACATATAACCTAGTTACATGAAAAATAAAGAACTATTTGTTCAAGATGAAAACCGATCGGGGTCGTAATACTCTCTCTAGCGCACCTAGCTCGGTCCGCGAGCACCACATAAATGATTGATTTTAACATATGCACATGGTAAGCTATTTGCATGTCATTCCGGGTTTCAAACTCATGTCATTGTTACTATGGCGCAATGTCCTTAACCGCTGGACTACTGTTGCGGACAAACCCGTACATACATATACATACGTACTTATAAATGTTCGAAAAACGAAATATTATTATACTATTTGACACTGTTAAAGCCAATAAGTTATTCTTGCATTAGTCCTTGATGGAGCTACAACATAATTTTTTATCCAAATTAAGTAATTGAATTGACATAAACAAAGAATGGTTTTAGCTCTCTTAAGCTTCATTCTTTTCTTGTTTTGTCAGTCTCAGCCCGACATGCTGATAAGCCATGTTTTGAAATATGGAACATCTTTCTGCATGTGAATAAGCACTGAAAGATTTGATTATGATCACTAAGATCTACATAACATAATCCACATCTACAGGGTTCCTTTCTTCCCTATGGTAGTGTCCCTTGATCAGTTTCTTAAGAAAATATCTTCTTTTGGAGGAGAGTTGGATATGCACTGCTTGTTGTACAAATGATTAAGCCATTGTTAACCCTTACTGTCCGTTAGCCATTAGTTACTGAGGCAATAATATTTGTCGGCTCACAAACAACTGCAATTTTTTTTTTTAAATGCTATTTTTGAACCGTTACAATGGACTGGATCTGTAAGCACAGATATTTGTAGGAAAAAAATTCTTGGGAAAAGTATTCTCCTTTAGCTCAGACAATAGTGCATGCCAGATGGGTATGCATGCTCTTACTGTTGTTTGAGTTCAACTACAATTCTTTTATCTATATTCTAGTTACATGATAAAGCTATAAAAGGAATATCATACAAAAATGCCTCTAGAGCAGTATAAATAGTAACAGAGTAAATATATGATACCATAACTACTGCCAGTATGAATGCCACTGATTATGTGATAAGGATGATGCCACCAAAAAGCTTCCTGGAAATTCCAATTGACAGAAAAAAGCAGTAGCACCATAGATATCAAGAACCTTGGTATAGAAAGGCACGCATCTGGTATTTCCACGACTATAGTCTTTGGCATGTCTAGTCATGTCCAATAATCCCATGTCAACAACTGCATACTTTAATATGTGTATGTATATGTATGATCAAACTGTATACGATAATCACCTAGCTCTACCCACAAATACATTTATTCACTGTTAGAGTTATAAAACCATATATGATGACCTTCTAGCTTAGGAAAAAGAAATCCGTAAGTTAATATATCAAGACATGATGATTCACGACTCTATATGAGGATGATCTACATGATTTTCAGTACATAGGACTATACTATACCTAGATTGCCTAATTATTAGCTTGGAACAAAAAAATTAAGAACTAAAATCATTATTACTAAGAATAGAAACAAATAGAGAAACACTGCTTATTTTTTCTGTTTTGAGAATGTAAGCAACATAACTCTACAAAACAGAACATCAGTCAACATTTCAGCAAAAAAGGACCAAAATTAATCAAATTTAATAGCATATGCTTTAACTTAATGTCAAAGTACATGGTAAAATAATCTTAAAAAGTACCTGATAGATTTTGTACATATTTGAAAATAGAGCTTTAAGAAAACAGTAAGTAGCAAATATGAAAAGATGGAACGTCTAATATTATCTAGACAGTTGATCAAACGGATTGCATAGGAGTTCAAAATGAATATAGTCAACTTGATTCAAAAAATACCAGTTTTTATAGTTTCATAAATGAAAAAAACAGAAATTTCACTCATAGTAAATTGTCTTAAACATTTAGACTCATATAAATGACTTATATCAGTCATAAAATCTTAATTTTCAAATTATATATAACTTGTATAATGGGAAAATGGTGGAAACAGTTTGAGAAAAAAAGAGCAGTTTTTTAAACTAAAAAGCTATTGTAACAATACAATACAACCATACTTAAAACCAGGAGAAAATATTGCATATTGATTGCCACATTCACACATTGTGCAGCTCTTAAGCGCAAAATTTATTTACAATAATCTGATAAAAAATAGTTGATTTGTTAGTCATACAGATCCCTTTCACATTATAGAAATCCACAAACCAAAAAACAGAAATAGGCAGTAAATTATAATTAAGTTGAAACAAAGTTATTAAATGAAATATCTTTCAACAAAATGAAATAAAGAAGCTATGTCAAAATCTATGGATTTGTAAATTTGATGATCCAGAATCCCAGATCAAGCATTTTCATTATCATAATTAGGATAAAATTATTCTAAGATATTGGGTTTTTGTGAGATGTACGTTATATATTGAAATGATTATAAAACACGTTGTAACAGTTTAAACTAAATTCTACACTGTGGATAAGGCAATATATTGTTAAAAATTAACAGTAATATTCTCAGTTTGAAATTCGAAATTACAAATCAATCGTCAAACAATGTTATTTTTTTTAATTGACATGTTATCCACAGAAAAAATTCAGAACATGATATGACAGATAAATTTTCAGGTGTGTTAATGGTTGATTGTACATTGAACAGTCTAATTCTAAAGCAAAGTCAAACACCTGATTTTCAATGCTCAAATTTTATCATCATTATTGAACTAAAACTTTGAAGCCTCAAATTTAATTTCTTGGCAGAGAAAGGCTTGTTAAAGATGCTGACTACGAAGAAAAATATATAATTTTCAACCTGCTTCTTTTATAGTAGAACAAATAATGACCAATTGTCAAAAATAAAAGTTCCAACCTACATTTAGGCAAAAACTTTATATGAAGCAATAGCTATATAAGAAACAACAACCTATAATTCGATACCATGGTGTATGTTAAGAATAGAACAATAAAATAAAACATAAACAATAAATAGAGCTGAAGATATCCTAGTTACATGTCATGTTTGCATCAAAATGTAAAACGGTATTATATATATATATATATATGTGTGTGTGTGTGTGTGTGTGTGTGTGTGTATGCATGAATTTTTTTGTTTGATTTTTCTTATATAAAGCAATACATCATTAAGAAGCAAATGTCATATTCATAATATATATTTTGAAATAAGGAATAAGTGGTCAAAGATGCTTTATTTCCATGAGAAATAGAGTTCACGTAATAGGTTACCAATGTGACAAAAGCATAACGATGAAAACCTTTCCTTACACCAAAACTTGAAATAAGATAGAGAACTTGCAGATTTATCAATGATTATACACATACAATGAGCAATGAAATAACATTCTCAGAAATGGCTAAAAATTGTTCGTGATGACTCATATCTTATGATCGGTCCTAAGGAAATTTTTTATAGAATCTCATAATTGGGCTAAATTGATGAGAAAGCTTGCACCGAGCTGTTGACGTTGAAGAAACTTAAAAACATGATTATACAACCTATAGTTTAAAACCATATAGTTTATGATACATGGTTTCGTATGATTTAATTATGTTCGTCTCCTTAAACCCATACATTTCAAAACATTACGGAAGTAGAAAAACGAAATCATGTTTCACCTACAAAGAAGGAAGAAATAAAAGGTCTCAAATTAATCATTACCAGAAGGAGCTAAGAGAAAGCATAAACAAACGGAACGCGAAATCATGGAAAATGAATTGAGCACAAATAAACGCACTTGCTTGCTCGTGACGCTTACTTCTCGGATTTATCAGAAAAGGACTGCCAACAGAAAATTAGATGCTGAAGGGTTAATCAACCTATAAAGGAGAACTTCGATAGCAAATGGTCACTCCCTTGCCGGCAACCTCTCTGATGGATGAAGAAGAAGCATAACTGAGGTGGAACAACAGAAGAGAGGGCATGACAAAGGCAGCTGCCAGTCGATTGTGTGTTGATTCGGATGTGAAGAGGATGGCGACGCGGGTAGAAAGGGAGGTCAATGTTGATGGTGGGTATAAGGCTCAAATTTAAGGGATGTGAATACCTAGGGTTCGAACATGAAGATAGGAGAGAAATGCAGATGAAAAGAAAAATTAGAAAGTGAGATGTTTGGAGCTTTAAATCAACGGGGCGCACAGAGAGCAATTTCATAAAAATTGAAGAGGGTTCTGAGAGCTATCAAAACATAACTCATCTTTAATAGTATTATCCTTGTTGGCATGACAGTAAAATGAAATCCACATCATTTGGTAATAGCATTGCATAATTTGTATGCAACCATTTTCTTGTTTGATGTTTAATATTTTAATCACCTATGATCAATGATATAGATTCAAGTTGAGCATTGTTTAAATATTAAAGAAATTTCACCTGAGCAGTAAAAAAAAGAAGAAAAAAAGTCATGGATATAAATAATCTTTAGAATTATTATCTAATTAATATGTAAAGTCTTTAGACATATTGAGTTACATAATCTTTAGAAATATTATTGATATTGTTCCCAGGATGAAACTGAGTAATACAGTATTTAAATTATTAAAGGGGGAAAGTACAGATATGCCAATAATTTGATATTGAAATTTATGAATTTATATTTGAGTGGCCTAACAGAATATATTATTAATATTTAAGTAGCAATGTGTGTAACTGTATGGGACTGACCTACTACACAATGTCATCAGGAAAAATACAAATCATATACCAGATGAAGTTGCGTACAAATTTATTCTGATGGCGGTTGCTGTTCTTAAGACATTGTTCTATGATACCTACACATGAAAACAAAATTCGAATATTCAGCAGTTTGTATTTATTCATTAAAAATAAAAAATAGTTCCAAAGGATCAGCAGTCATACAGCCCGCAAATTGCTCTAACAACCATAAAGCTTAATTTGTGAACAAAAAGGTGATGTTTACGACATGTAAGAACATATAAACTTAGGTATTAAAATAGATGGTAAACTACGAACTAACTCTAAGTTTTCAGTTCAGTAAATTATAAACTATTTTGTAAGACACATTAGCCTGAGTAAATGATAACAATCAACACTCTAAGTTCATCAGAGGAACTGATGGATCAGAAGCAAAAGTTTTAAAACATTATTCCATTGATCAATCATTTTATGTGGACAATACCATCTTTTAATGACACAGTAATTAAACAATATGTGCTTTACCTCTTTTCTTATAATCACTTGAGCCTAAAATAATTCGGAACATAGATACAATAATAAAATAATCTTATTATGAAACGTCAGTAGAGAAAAATAATAAAATATTATTTGACCCTAATCAGATAACATCCATTTCAAAATCTTTGTTATAAGCAAATCCTAGCTACCATAAGATATACGTTATTTTACATGTTATGAACCAATGAATTCACTATGAAAACTTCTCCACTCTTCTTATTTAAACATAATCTGCAACTTGAATAGTCAAGAACAACATAATAGTTACATCTTTTTTATTTGAAAATATTGGAAGTGATAATTTTTTTGAAACTATTGTCTAGTCTTCTCTTACATACACTGCATATCATCTTACATTGTATGCTTTATGGTTGACAAAGAACACAATGCAAACTCAGATAACACAATGCTTTGGTGTAAATTATTACATAATGGTGTATACTCATATCATTTGAGCAAAAAAAAAAGGCTAAGAAACTGGAGGTTTTGTGCATTTCACATTTTTACTTGTCAAAGCAGTGGTCCTTAATAAAGTGAATATTTTTTATGTTTCAATAGTCAAAAGTGAAATGTAAAGTGTGTCATGGATTCATCTAACATGTACATTTTCTTATTCGGTAACAAAAAACACATCCTTATGTTTAGCTATATTATCCCTCAGTGATGCAACTTTCGTCTCATTACTATCTTCTAACATTGCATTATAGATCGCTACACATGTGTTTCTCTATAATCTTTGTACTCAAGCATAATTAAGAACTTTAAAATTATTTGGCCACGAAAATGTACCAATTATTTTCCTATTGCCCATCAACAACTGAGTAAGCGTGCACATAAATAAAATGAAATCTAGTCTAATTAAAATATATAAATATATAATACACAAACTCTTATCATTTCAATTAAACTATTTACTTATTGGCTTAAATTTAAACTTGTATCTAATACGCTAACTTAGTGTAAAATAAATATTAGTCTAGATCCCACAATATTTTCTAAGCAATAAATGGGTAGAGATAAGTGAAAATTTTAAGATTTATAGATAGAAAATCCACTGAATAGTTTTTATTCAAAAGTATATCCATTTTGCATTCGTAAAAAAAATACAACTATTGTTCAAAATCATATCACAAAATATACAACTCACGTCATTCTTTGCTCAGCACTGCAAAACATTCATAGGCCACATTCTGGATTCAAATAAAAAGAGCTTTTGTGTGTGTGTGTGTGTGTGTGTGTGTGTGTGTGTGTTTGTGCACGCGCGTGTGTGTGAATATTAGCATGAACAAAATTCTATAGAATGAAAGTGAGAATCTTTGATGCACTGCTAGTACATCATCTCAGAATAAAGAAAGAGTGTTCCGCCGGATTAATATACTTGGCCTTGGATCGAGCTAATGAGAAGAATTCCCCGGTATATTAATTGTAGACTACTCTTAAAATAAAAGAAAGGAAGTCGGCTTCAGCTACGGATACTTCTCTTTCGAGGGAACAAACTGTAAACTTAAAGGAAATAATTGAAATTTAAATGTAAGAAACAATGTGGGATTGTCAAAGTAAGAAAGTATGGAATAAATGAAAAAACAACAGTCAAAGCATATTACGACATTCTGTGTAAATAGTACTGACAAAAGAGTTGAATTTTTACCTATATACTTATACGAATGGCAGTCAGCTATGCTAGACACAGCATTCATTTAGTAGTAGAGCATCCTGCCTAGAGCAGAAATGATATTAAAAAATCGAATCAGTTTGTTTACGATGTGACAAAATGATGATCGAGGCAACTTCATATAGCTCCAATGTAGAACATTACGTAATGTAGGAGTAATAAGCCACCAATCAAAGATTCGTTTCTAATAGTTGAAAAATGATGATGAGGAAAATGTAAATCTATTAAACTGCTGGATATGTGTACAAAGATAGGCAAGCTACGTTTTTATATTATTCCAAAATTAGGTTGAATCTTATATAAAGTTGAAAAAAAAGCCCATATGATTGATAAACAGATGCATAATGCCTATAAATGAATCCACCTAATCTAGCAATACCCATTTTACATTATTATAAATTTGGCAACTTATGGTGCTTTTCTATATGTAATAAAGTGGAAATCCTAAACTGATATTTTAACAAAAAAATATCCTAATGTTCTTTATTTGCAATCCTACAACTTCCTTATTTTAGAATTTCTAAACTATCTTAAAATTTCCCATAATGTTCATCTGACTGATAAAACTACACTAAATTGCTATAAATGATTCGATCAAATTTGGGAACATCTATAGAAAATTATTACAATCAGGTGATTTATGATGTTTTTATGTATTATAAAAGTAAGTAAATCATAGTGTACTTATGAGTTAAGGACACATGCGCTCATGTTTCTCAAAATTGGAAATTTTCATTCGTACACCTCATTACCAAAATTATAGGAAATTGTTTTCACTCAATAAGACCTTTAATTGATGGACAGAACACAAACAATTTTAAGAGAAGGTAATATTTTGTGTCGTCTCTTAGTCATTTATTGATGCTTGGCCAAAAATGTATAATCAATTATATATATCCAATGTATCCAAATGACATAAAAAAGTTGATTTTTCAGTTTGTCCTCGGTATTTAAGTTACAGAGGAGAAGTATATAATTGGTAAATATTAATTGATTTCTTCCTTGCTATGTTATGCAGCCATTTCAAGTAACTGACCTTAGTTTAAATTGGGAAAAAAAAGTGTGATATAGTAGCTAAATTTTTATTTCTTAGTAGCTAAGCTTTTTAATGGTTTTCCAGTTTGAATAAAAAGCTTATTAGCATGTGCGATTAAGATGTCACATATAAGTTTTTATAAAGAAGAATAGAAAAAACATTTTGTTGAGCAGATTGTATGTATAAGTTTGCAAGACGTTAATTAATCATGGCACTGAAATGTAGAACCAAGTAAACAAAATGGCATTTATCTTCTAAAATATATACGACATTACCTGCTTATTAGTTCAATTTTTGCACTATAGATACAACGGCAATGCATTTCAACTTGAGATGGAAAATAATTTTCTAATTCTCTTGATTTAGAGGTAAAATGCATAGTCTTTCCATATAAAGTTTACTTTCTATGGCTAAATTTGTAAGTGGGAAAGCATTCTAAGTTGGAGTAAAACACAAAGGTTTAGCTAAAATTTTGGAAAATTGTAATGTCAAAAGTGGCTTTTTCAGAAAATCCTGAAGTTTCCAAGATTAGAACTCCCTTAAATGCATATTTATTATTACTGACAATAGAACAATTAGTACATAACAACATATGACCCACTATAATACCCGCCAAACATCAGTTCATCTTACTGAATTAGCTAGCCCCTTCAAAATTTTAATAGGTTGTTATATTATCTTACATTTTCACCTTTAGTTTTTTTTTCATTATAAAGCATTTGAGCCTAAACTTGGGATATGGTAACCCATTCTGTGTAGGAGCTTGGCAAAGTAGAAACATGCTTGTAACACTTCAAGTCGAAAGCCTAACATAAAAGCTGCTACACTCTACATCATATTATTTTTGTCTTCCTATTCATAACAAAATTGTAGTCATCTCAGCCAGCTGATTGTTAGTTTGTGTCCTAAAGTTATTGTCAATTGATCACAACTCATATGACATGGGTAAGTCACGTAGAACATATTGATTTCATAGAAGTTCGTATGAGTATGGTACTACAATTTCTTTAAGGAATATGTATGCCATGGATGAATGATTAAATTACGTAAGATAATATAATAACAAATATTTATTTCATTTATGTATGAACCATATGAAAATACTAAATCCAAAATCTACAGAATCATTGAATACTTATTTTCATTAATTTCATGAAGGATAATTATTTAAACCCATGTACAGTATAAACATAGACTTCCTAATATGGAATTAAATTGAGGAATGAAACCGAAGGGCTTTGTCACTTTAATGGCTTCTTGGTTGTTTACTCACATTATCTTTTTCTTTCACTCTCTTGGCTTCTAATCGAAAAATTCATCAACTCATTAGTCAATGATTGATTTTTTTTTTACATATACAGTGTATGTACATTCACGGTCAAGTTTGGAAAATAACTAAGAGAACTGGACATAAAATTTACAGTTATGAATTTATAGATACCATAACCAATGCATTGATGATTTGTAAACTATTGTCTAGACCTCTAAAATTTTGGTTAAAGTGCAAAAAAGGAGGAATATCACCTAACCTGATTTATAATTGATGTGGATTTAAGTCTGGATGATATTTTATCCAATACAGAGAACAGTCGATTTGAGAAATGGCACAAATGAAATCAGTTAGGAAAACAATCTACTATCTGCAAAATTATGGATGGCTAGATGAAAATAAACTTAGATTTGATATTCATAGAAACATAAGTTTAATCATTAAGCAGAAGGAAAACTTAACTGTATAATCTTCAAGAATTAAAGTTTGACTCAGCTGATAGAACTGAGGAGTCCAAGATTGCACCATGAAGTGGAAATGAAATCCTAAGCCATTACATGGAATAAAGGGCTGACGATGCATCTTCAATCCTTGTCAATAGTTTAGTTATTTTTGAACTATAAACAAAAAAGGAGGTAGATGTTAAATTTTTGCATGGTTAATGGGAACATGATAGTTGTATTTACAACAATTTGAAAAATTGGGGAGAGGGACTAAATGTTCAAATTCTAGTTAAATGATGAAGAATACAACATTAAGCTGAGAAATAATTATGCATAATAATAATACAGTTACTACATATATATATATATATATATATCTATATAATAAAATTGCCCCCTAAGACAAACCAGGAGACAAACATTGAGACAAAGAGCGGCTGAGATTTATTCTTAGTTTGGACAAAGGACGGCCTGGATTTGTACACACATCGTTTCATTTATTCTTAGCTTACCAAAATCAGCGCACATCATCCCTTTTATAAAATTGCCCCCTAAGACAAACCAGGAGACAAACATTGAGACAAAGAGCGGCTGAGATTTATTCTTAGTTTGGACAAAGGACGGCCTGGATTTGTACACACATCGTTTCATTTATTCTTAGCTTACCAAAATCAGCGCACATCATCCCTTTTATAAGTAAATCTATTTAATCGCTATATATATAAGGAATGACTTATGTATAATTGTTAATTACAGCCAAGTAAAATTAATTGTATATAGTATATACAAT
Source organism: Allium sativum (assembly GCA_030737875.1). Lineage (NCBI taxonomy): Eukaryota > Viridiplantae > Streptophyta > Magnoliopsida > Asparagales > Amaryllidaceae > Allium > Allium sativum. Next base: position 776,081,856 of record CM060918.1, on the reverse strand, counting down.
TAATTTTTTCATATATGCTTATTTCAGATTTGAAATATTGAATTTTTTGTTAAAATTCATTATCTCACATATGATTCAATCCCTTTTACAAGTAAAGCTATTTAATCGCTATATATATAAGGAATGACTTATGTATAATTGTTAATTAGAGCCAAGTAAAATTAATTGTATATAGTATATACAATTAATTTTTTCATTTATGCTTATTTCAGATTTCAAATATTGAATTTTTTGTTAAAATTCATTATCTCACATATGATTCAATCCCTTTTATAAGTAAAGCTATTATACGGTTGTATTCATGATATGATTTCTTAATTAATATTTACTATCATTTAAACATGATTATTTTACTCTTTTATGGTATATACGGTCGTATTCATGATATGATTTCTTAACTAACATTTACTATCATTTAAACATGGTTATTTTACTCTTTTATGGTATATACGGTCGTATTCATGATATGATTTCTTAAAAATATTTACTATCATTTAAACATGGTTATTTTACTCTTTTATGGTATATACGGTCGTATTCATGATATGATTTCTTAATTAATATTTACTATCATTTAAACATAGTTATTTTACTTTTTTATGGTATATACGGTCGTATTCATGATACGGTTTCTTAATTAACGTTTACTATCATTTAAACATTTTTTCTCCCTCTTTCTTAACGTGGGTAGCATCCACGTACGATTGTTCACAGCTGTCCCTCCCTCTTTCTGTCTGCTCCCACGATCTATTTCTCTTCCTCATAAATCATTTTCTCTAATCAATTCTTTTTCACTACTTCAGATCGTCAACACAATCAAGCCGCGGATCAACGTGCTCTTGATGATGCCACCGAAACACAATCAACCCGCGGATGAACATGCATTTGATGGTGCCACCTTCTTCTTCTTACAATCCAGATCTCCGAAGTATGAACAGGTTTTCTATCGATATTTCAATTCGCTATATTTACGTCAGTGTAATGTTTCCTTCTTCAATTTCAATCTCGCTTATTTGAGGTGATGTTATATAAAGTAACATTTATTACTTTTAAGCGGTTTTTGGTGCATTAATTAATTCGATTTTTGAAACGTAAGAATGTCATCTTCAGCCTAAAAGGGCCATATTTGCAGATCTTTGATGTAATTAGTTTGATTTTTTTTTTTTTTTTTGTTAATGATGTTCTGTTGCACAATTTAATCCGACTGTGGTTGAAGCTTTAGCATCTACCGAAGTTGTTCATCACATCTACTATTTCTAAAAATGGAAGACCTAAGAGTCACTTTTTTTATTAATGGAGTCTAAAATTTTTTTTTTTAAAAAAAAAAATCATTTGTGCTATTTGTAAAACCCATTTCTTTGACTGCATGAAGGAAAACATGCGTTGACCTGAAAATTTTAAAAGGCTAATATAAATCACTATCAAAGTCATTTGGACTTCATAACCTTTTACATCCCATTTCTTGCATTGACATTTTTGTCTTCTACCTTTAACGAATAGTTTTTTGTTTTGGCTGCTACTCTCTGGTTATACCAATTGATGAAGTGCACAAGCTCTTCGAGTCAGTGTAAGCAGATGATCCAAATTGGTAAGCTGAATTTCTCATTTATTTTGGAAATCAATTTTTTATACTTTTGTAGTAAAGATCAGAAATGCTACTGTTATCTTCATTTCCGTACACCGGTTTCATTAAAATATCTTAGTCTTATTACTGGAAAATTCGGTTGGCCACTTCAGTTTTGTATCTTGATACACTTAGGATCTATAGCACAACGCCGTTTTTTCTTACGAAAGACAAATTAGTTATAAAAATAGAATTCAGCTTTAATGGCAAGGCGTAGTGATATGTCTCTTACAGTCTTACTTATACAGTTGTTGGTATTACTGCTACTCCTAATAGCTGGCTGGGGTCTTGATAACTCACTTACGATGGGCTGCTGCTAACTCGGGTTAGTGAGGATCCCATTTATGGATTTTCTTTTTCCCAACTAAAGTTTATTTATGTGTTAAGAAGTTTGAAATGAATTGTATCAATTGTTAAGTTAGATGTTGATAAATTTTCAATTTTATAAGATGTTTGCAATGCAGGATGCAACTTTGTACCAACTGAAATGTTTAATATTGTTTATTTTGTAATTTTCTGATGTTGGGTTAGTGAAGGTAGGTTGATGAGTGGTGTTGTATATGATGTGTCAGATAATTGCACAAGCAGGTGGAGAAGCAAACCATATGTATTTATGTATGTGTTTGTGATATGCATATATGAAAAGTGATAATTTAGTAATTTTAAAAAGAGTACATAATAGTCAAGGATCTCTAACTGAAATGGTAGAGATATGGCGCTTTAAAGAGATGTTCTGGAGGTAATGGGTTAGACCCCATGAGACTTAAAAAAAATGTTGTGGATTTCATTTTTTAATTATTTTCCTCAAAGGAAACTTGCTGTTTTACTATATTTGTTATGCTTTAATAGGGTACTTGAAGAATAAATTTTATGTAATAAATTTTTGCTCTTATATGGTATCTACTTTCCTTGAGCAATAAATTTAAAAACAGATCTATTTAGTCGTGAGTTGCTTCAAAGAAATTAATAATTTGATTTAATTTTTTTAAATTAATTTTACAGTAATCTAGAAGGTGGGTCAAGGTCCAAAATTTATCGATGAGCTAAAAATGGATGAAAAAGAGTTTGAAAAAGAAAGGATCATATTATGATAAGTATAAAACAAGAAAACGAAAGGTTGGTATTGCCTATTCTTATTTATTTTTTACTTTGTTAGAACTTATTCATTATTCTACTACATTTTCCTTTCTGAATTTTTGGCAAGTTTGATGTGGTTGTGTTTTGTCAATGGAGTTGATCTTTCCATACATTATGACATGTATTTTTTTTCCTTAGTATAATAATTTTAGCCATTAATTATGGAATGTGATATGAACAAATAGAGATTACATTACTGCATGCGCTTTCGGCTCTTGCATGGATATCCATTTCTCAAGTAGAAATTTAAGCCATTAATTATTCATCATTTAACCATTCTTAAGCCAAGTATTCAATTATTATTTAATCCTTTAATGTTGATCTCATGATACATTCAGGTATGTCTGTTTTATGCACTAATTACCACTCATATTTTGTTTCCATTTTTAATCCATTATCCTTGAGCAATAAATTTATAAACATATCTGTTTAGTCGTCAACTGCTTCAAAGCAATTAATAATTTGAACTTTTTTTTAATTAATTTTACAGTAATCTAGAAGGCGGGTCAAGCTCCAAAATTTATTGATGAGCTAGAAATGGATGAAAAAGAGTTTGAAAAGGAAAGGATATAAGTATATAACAAGAAAAGGAAAGGTATGTATTGCCTATTCTTATTTTTTTTATTCTGTTAGAATTTATTCATTATTATACTACAATTTTTTTTCTAAATTTTTAGCAAGTTTGATGTGGTTGTGTTTTGTCAATGGAGTTGATCTTTCCATACATGATGACATGTATTTTGTTGAATTTCTCGACAAAAAAAGGTTTATAAAGTTTATTTAAATTATGTTTTATGCATTATAGAAAGATTTACAAATTTTTAAATCGTTCATCAATGATATATCGTATATGCCTTAATTTTTTGAAAGAAATCGGAAAATACATCTGTATAATATCCTGAGTATGATAACAGATATGTGTTCATAATTTTTGCCATGGGTTTGTATATTTTCGATTTTAAGTACCTTTTACGATAGTTATACAGAAAGCTTAGCTTTTAACATTGTAAAAGTCATTTTGAGCATCTTCAATTTTTATTGCTTTTCCGATGATTATGTAGCTGACAGTATTTTATATAAGATTTATATTTTCTACCACAAAAGGCCATTTAGTTAGCAGTTGATTTATCTCCGGATAGACAAAGAAAGGCTCGGATTTTTACACGAAACATCGTCTCATTCCCACTATCTGCCACGATCTCCTCATTCATACATAACCGCGTTATTCTGCCCCCACCAAACCCCTTTACCCTTCTTCGTCACGATCATTTTCAACCCCCCTTCCTCACCCCTGATAAAAAAATCTGAAAAAACCTCCTTGGTAATGTCCAATTGATGTCCTCAACAGAAAATCATGTTGAAGCCCTAAGTTCTCTTGCATTAGCATAAATGAAAGAAGAAATTGTGAAGCAAATTGAAGAACTAAATTAGCAATGATGGAGACTATGCGATTTGCTGGAGTCGAAAACCAAACGTACCTCACCTCAGGTTTACTTTTCAAATATATTTGCTTAAATACAGAATTTTTGGTATTTAATGATATAGACTAGCTGTTGGTAATTCTTTCAAGGCAATGATGAATGTGTTGTCATTAGTTTTTTATTTTATTCTTCCAAAAACTTGCTCAATTACATTCCTTTTGTGATTGAGGAGAAGATTCAACTTCTATAATATAAAATTGTTAAAGAGAAAGAGGTATTAGTGAAAACATTAATGAAATTATTAAAAGTGAAGGGATGTGCGGAAGTTTAAACATTAATGAAATTATTAAAAAGAAAGGAACATCCACCACTTTCGTACGCGAATTAATAAGCTTTGACTATTTTTAACTGCAGATATGAGTTTTGTAATGCAAAGTAGTTTGGTCTTCTGTTTTCCGGTTTAATGAATACATTAAAATCTGATACACATGCTTTTTCATAGACTATTAATTACATTCCTGTTGACTGATGCATTTGAACTGACAATTCCTTTAGTTAATCAGTTTAATTTTGTTCCAAATTTTTTCCTCAAATTCTCTTTTCCTGCATTTTGTTCCAACTTTTTTCCCTCAAATTCTCTTTTCCTGTTACCATCATATAATATTCAACTGGTCTACCCATTACTCCTCTTGACTCTAACTGCTTCCTCATCAGTTTCCTTCTATTATTTGTACACCCAATTTACATGATGGTGATTGCATAATATATCTAAAATTCCATGGTTAGGTTTTTGGTACGATATATGGAAACGATTATTTTCTTATAATGTAATTTCTCTTAAACTTATACTATTTCAATACTCTGTACATTGACAAATAAAAAGCACCCAAAACTGTAGATTAATTATATGTTTAATTGGATGATGGTAGAGGATGAGAAAATAACGTATTAGAGTTGTGAGGATCTGGAAACGGTGGGGGGAGATCAGGATGTGCTACGGTTTTGTGAGTGCAACATTTTTCTGGCTTGATTTCATAATCTTTAAGGATTATTGTATTTAACTGTACATGATGTTATGCAATGATGAAATTACAATATAGTTTGGGTATACTGTACTTTGTACATAACTGACAATTTAATACTATTAACCATTGCATTTTAATGTTGTTCCAAATAATTGACTATAACTTTGTAGCTTTATTTGATATACTACGCTGCTTTTTCAGGTTTATATTATGATTCGATCTCTTTTGCAAGGTATGCTGACCTTCACGACAAGTTTGTTAGACATTGCTCTTGATTTTCCTGAGTTCCAATGAAGAAAGCGGTTCAAAACCTTATTGTTGTTTTAATTGTTAGCAGTATATGGAATGTCGCAATGACTACAATCACATACATGATTCAAAGCGTTAACCATAAATATTGTAAATCAAAGGTTTTTGTTGGATATAGTCATGTCTAAATACTGTTAGTTCAAGTTCTTTGATTAAGGTTTTTCCACTTAATATTTGAAACTGTTGCATAGTAGTTAAATGGCCAACTGGTAATCATTGTTATCTACCTTATTGTGATAGCCCAAAAAACAGCCTATTAAACTATTTTTAAATTGAAATTAAAAAAAATGAATTCTATTTTGATAGCAGCACAATTTTGGATAGTGGCAGCAATGTCCGATCGACTACTCTGTCCCATTTTGTGCCTTGAATGATAACAAGTACAAGATATTGCTTTAAATCATGGATTAAACGCGCATATCAACTAAATATGTGTTTGTGCTTAAGAAAGTTGTAACTTAATATATAAGTTCGTTTATAGTGTTTTTTGGTTTCCAAAAACAATATGTGAGGTACGAAATTTGATGAATGTTACTGTTAAGTATGCATTGTTTGCAACATAATATATTGGGATATTATAATTCGTTTGGATCGTCCAACATAATTCGTTTTTTAATTTTACCAAAGGCAAGATGAATTAGTTTTAGGTTTCAAAAAGTCCACAATAAAACTTATTTTAATCATTCGAAACGTACCCTTAATGATCTTTAAGATATTTATAGCAGTTACATTCAAGATGATTACCACACTGTCGACATTTAACTATCAATGTTTCCTTAAAATTTTAATGCTTTTGTTAAATATAAAATTTTGATCATATTGTTTTTAATTTCCAACCACCTACACTGTAGTAGAAACATTTATTGGCTAAACCCACGGTATCCAGTGTGTGAAGCATGGATGGTTATAAAAAAAAAATATGCTTACACAAACCACAAAATGACTCATGCTTATTATTTCATACTCAATCCAATATACAAAATCTTCTTTTCAACCTACACAGTAGGATGAAGCATGAAATGAATGATTCACTTTTTGCTACCAAGGTATCCCTGGTACGTCTACTAATCAATTGATGTAAGCAATTTGTGACCATTAAAACCATGACATTATATAATACTAACAAAAAAAAATTATTTGAAAAATTCTGCACCATCCGAATAAGGTGCAACCACGGCCACTACGTCTGTTAACAAGAGATAACAACCAATGACATCAAAGGACTTGGAAGTTAAAATCAATGGTTAACACCATACAATCTCATGCCCTCTGTTTTAGACTGCTGCTAACCTATCACATACAAAAATATATTAATAATTTATGTGTATGTTTACAGTATGCTGCTGCCAGTAAGATTGCTGAGAAACTCAGTACAACCAACGTTCTTCCCACTAATCGCAGAGCTATGCAACGGAGAGTCGTCATTACCAGTATAATATTGGAATTTATGATATAACTGTCTAAATAATATTCAGTGTATCAATTATTCATAATGTAAACCCACATGTCCGTGTGTAAACACCGGCTCCAATTTTGTGTGCTTATGATTTCTATGACTACCATTTTTCCTCCATAATTTTACTGACTTTCTTTCAGCAATTATGCCTCACCCTCAATGTATGAATATGTAAAATGCATTTAACTCTATATTTTCAATTTATGACCCGCTATTTGTTGTTACCATTCGATTTTTTTTTTCGAAATCGCCATTTGGAGCATCACTTGCTAAATTGATTGGTTTATTAATATTGTTTATTCATACCCTGTGTGAAATAGTTGACTTTAAAATCAAAACCATTCAAGGATAGCTGCTTCAAATTTGATAGAAAGAATTCAGCTATAAGTAAAGTTTTGATAACCTATTTTATCCCCTTGATTGACTGAAGTAAATTTTGTTAAGCAAGGGCTATCTCATAGACATTAGATATAAATTGATGCCAACGATTACTGCTCTAACCTCTTTGACAGACACGTAAACTTATTGATGATCATTTTTATATCTCCAAGGAGGTAACATTGCACTAACTGTGCACATGCAAGTATCTGATAGGTGGAACATTTTACTTCTAATTTTGATAACCCACATTTTTCTTCAGCCTTTGTCCATTATACATATAAATAAAAACTAAATATTTTTCTCAAAGTTAAAAAATAAGAATGCTAAGCAATAACATTTCGTAGTATGGATGGGTTTATTTCAATTGGCCACTTTCATGTTATGACCCACTAATTTATGCACTACTCCATTAAACTATTATAACGAAGTTATTTACTACTCTACTATAACTTGCATCTAAAAACAATAACTAACATGCATTCATCTAAAATATCAACTGACAGCGAATCAAACAAAGGATATATAGAAATAAACTACTCTATCATTCCACATATGAAACATAAACAAATGCTGTAGCTGAAAAAAATCACAAAGGCAAAAGGAACACACAAATGGAAAGAGACTAATTAAAGAAGTATTTGGAAACAATTCAATGCTTAGATCATACGTCATATAGGTTCCGAAGTATATACAACAAACTATGATTTAGAATATGTGATACTTTTGTGTTGCCAAACTAGCTACAATGATAAAGAATAAACAATTTGTACCATGTGATAAATTCGTTAGTGTTGAATATGACAAAAAATGCATACTTCTTACGAAATTTTACAGAATTTAAAGCTAAAAAATATTTTATGTAATTTTCGATGGCATTCTTTTATAAATACTTCGCAAGGATCTCAAATACAGAACTGTTAAGACATTTTCAACGCATAAAGATTATTGTTGTTAGCTGCAAGCTTCCACATGCTGAATGGTAATGGTATTTGCACGCTATTTACTTTCTATTGGTTTGTTGTACTTATACATAACCCAGCCTGCATGTTATTTCTATTTCACACCATTTGTTTTTTAACTTCATACGTTCTATTCACGCTATCATATACTTCTATTCTTTGCACTCTACTGCACTTATATACCTACAGCCTACTTGCGGTCAAATGACTACACCATAAGATGGCTATATATTAACATTTATCTATCTCCGCGAGTTATTTTTCCAAATATATTACTGTTACTAAACATATATGTTCTACTTACTTCCCACAATTGTACGATAACTCAGCTGGCAAGACTACATTGTACATGTAGTTAACAAATAGGAAAGTTATATTCACATGTTAGAGCATGTTACAGCGTATGTTTTTTTCAAACATGCTGATTTATAATTTGTTTGAATGCATTTATATTACTAAACCACTAAAGTTCACAAACTACCATCCCTACCCATCTGTTATAATTCGTTTGAGTCATGCTATACATTTCAATGTCCCAACGTTAGTCAAAAATTTATGTCGCCTAAATTTGCGAAAAAGTATGATAATATATGTTTTATCATTACAGAAATGAGACTATTTCTGATCACCCGATTGACAAAATCTTTTGGAGAATGTGATGGCCCAAAGGGTAACCTACATATTCTTAATCAACCAATAGGAATAGAAAATTTTGACGGGATAAAGAAATCTGACAAAAGATTGTACTCATCCAAATATAAGTGAAAAATGCACTGAAGTAATACATGGAAAAGAAAGCAATCCAAGTCCAAGCAGAATAAAATCATGGGCAAACTACAACATTTGAAAGTCTATGCTCCCGTGCATCGCACGGGTTTCCACTCGTCTATATAATAAAATTGCCCCCTAAGACAAACCAGGAGACAAACAACAAGACAAAGAACGGTTCAGATTTAATCCCGCAAAAACAAATCCACCGTCCTAATTTAAACACATCCCATAAACATGTCATTATTCTTGCATGAGCATTGAATAGGTTGATTTAATTCCACCCGCCTTAATTTGGTAATTATATCTTATTTGAAAAGCTTATGACACATCAGCGCATTAATTTGGTAATTAAGGTAATTTATTAACGTTAAAAAAGGAATAAAATTTGAATAGCCATGACTGTTACTACACATACCTTCGTTTCGAATTGAATATTTCAACCCTTATCTATAAACACAATTAATTTCACACAATTTATTTTATGTAATTGGAGGTGAAATTGGAAAAAATTAATTAATTACAAAGTATGTACGTTTTTTATTCTTTTAAATCTGTTAACGTTCGAATTAAGAATTTATTGACAGTAAATGGGAAACATTAATAACGTTTAAAAGTTAATGCTCTCATTCCTTTTAAAAAATATCTTATTTGAAAAGCTTATGACACATCATCGCATTAATTTGGCAATTAAGGTAACTTATTAACGTTAAAAAAGGAATAAAATTTGAATAGACATGACTGTTACTACATATACCTTCATTTCGAATTGAATATTTCAACCCTTATCTATAAACACAATTAATTTCACACAATTAATTTTATTTAAAAAGGAATAAAATTTGGAAAAAAATAATTAATTACAAAGTATGTACGTTTTTAATTCTTTTAAATCCATTAACGTTCGAATTAAGAATTAAGAATTTCATAATTTGAATAGCCATGACAGTAATTGAGTGACTAATTAAACATCCATTTCTTTCATTCCTTCAGGTCGGGTGTAGTTTTGGAGGATCAAGAGTTTGACTACAAAATCATGGAGATTAAAGTCGAAGAATACGAGGTAAAATCATGAACATGTAATATATTTTTGGCACAATTATGAAATTTAAATATGGCCATGTATTTGTCTTTCTACCAGGTTAATAATATTGATGATTTTTTTTTTAGTTTGATATCACATATGAGGTTCACGACGAAGTCAAACTTCATTTCGTACTGAGACTGTCAACCAGGTAAGATTCTTGAGATACTCTCCTTTTAGTAACTATTTATTTTGTAGGGAAGAAAATGCTACTGAAAAAGGTTGTAAAAATATCAAACATGTTTTAACACATTAAAAGCTCATTTTCTTATTATTTTCAACATGTGACTAATTAAACATCCATTTTTTCATTCCTTCAGGTCGGGTGTAGTTTTGGAGGATCAAGAGTTTGACTACAAAATCATGGAGATTAAAGTTGAAGAATTTGAGGTAAAATCATGAATATGTAATATATTTTTGGCACAATTATGAAATTTAAATATGGCCATGTATTTGTCTTTCTACCAGGTTATTAATACTGATGAATTTTTTTTTTTACTTTGATATCACATATGAGTTTCACAACGAAGTCAAACTTCATTTCGTACTGAGACTGTCAACCAGGTAAGATTCTTGAGATACTTTCCTTTTAGTAATCTATTTATTTTTTAAAATATGTGTGTATGGCTTGGTCGTTCTGAGGCTACTACTATTTTATGTAAATTATGCAAATAATATTTTATTATACCCTATGCTTTTGATTTAAGCTGAATGCATGAAACTCATAAAGCCTAGATCCGTACTCTATCAGTTTAGTTCCTTACCCAATTTCTTCAATAATGTACCCAAATGGGGTGTTCATATCTGATGTGTTAGAAATCAGTTATATTGGAATATGTTTTCGCATTTGTACACATAGATTTGTGCTCTAGCAGTCGCAATATATGGTAACTACTATTATTTGATATGTTGAGCTGCATAATGGTACCATAAATTTAAATATTGAGATACATAATGTTGCTTAATTGGTAGGTAATGAAACTAACCAATGTTTATAGCAATGTTATTACTTGCCAGTTTCTTCAATAAATTGATATATTAATGGTAGTGAGAAAGCAAGCAATGGTCTCTGTACAAGATGTTTTGTAAATTTATCCTTTCTATACATGCTTACCCATAACTATGTATTTATTGAGAGTTAAAGCCAATTCCTACAATATTATAACTTAAATTAGTGATATTTAGTAGTACGAATTAATTGCCAGCTCAGTGATCTTTTCAATATGTTTGCACTTAGGCTGCTACTCAATGAAAATGCTGATGTTGACCAGAAAAGGAGTATCCAACAAAGGGTGATAGTTTAATGGTATGATCTATTTTATGTACCACATATAAAATAAATTGATATATTAATGGTATGATCTTTCTCTTAGTCTATTGATATTGATGAAGCTAAGAGAACGCCAAATAAACTTCTAGAACTATTAAATAGTACCCTAGAGTTCATTTGGAAATTGGCTTGATTGATGCAATTTTAAGCACATGGTTTCAAAACTAGCTATAATTGTCATGATTTCAATCTTATTAAATAAATTTCCATAGTTGGACTGCTGTATTCTTTTTTTATAGTGAATTGTACATATCCGTGCCACTTGCCTAATATATAGCTCATTTATATAAATTTATATTTATATTAGTGGTTTAAGTATGGCTTATTCAAAATTGTAATTTAAGAAAAAACAGGATCATTCCTAAATCTTTAATGCTCATACGGAACCTCACAACTTTCCTTATTACATCTACTGTTTTTCATTCTTTTCTTATTATCTTCATTTCCTTTAATTTTCCAATGATTTCTTTCCATTATAATTTTGATCCTGCCTAGAATTCCCTCTTCGATTTCATCCATATTTTTTCTCTTTTATAATTCTTTTCCTAATATCACAACAGTCATTTATCGTTTTTTTAGTTTCTGTCAAAGCATCGTCAATTCATCAATTTATTGGTTCATTTCCAATAGTCCTAATATTTATTTACTGATTTATTTTAGATATTTACATACATAATTATCTAAAGAAGCATCAAATTTTCAAGTGAGTAATTCCCTATATAAGGTAAAAAAAAACACTACTGGGCGGATTGCTTTGATTTAACCAAGATAATTGAAAGGGGTATTTTTTGCTACTTCAACCACGTAAAACCATATCCACTAATTATTTGGCATATAGATTTGTCTCTTTCAATATAATTATATGGCGATTCATTCATTCATACCGAATTTATGACAACCACATCTCAAGAGTAGCAAACTAACCTTTTTGTGCATCATTGCATCCAGTGGAACTGTTATAGCTATATAACTGTTATAGCTTATATAACTGGCATATTTGTCCACATTTTTAAATTCAAGCCTCCTCTTGAACCGTTAAATTGAAGAAAAGATTGCATTTTCAAAAAAATTAATAATTGTAGTTCTGATATTGCAGTTGATGAGTTTGTGTTATCATGTTTTATTTGTTAGCCAATTTATTACATTTGCTAAATATGAGAAACAATCTACACGTTTGTCATTAGGTGGTAATTGCCAGTGGTGTTAGTTTGACGAAGTACTATTTACATTCTAATAATGATTTACATAATTAAAAACAAGATCTTTAGTGCCTGAATGGTGCATGCCTCAAAGAATCAGTAATAATTATGTGATTTTTCCCCCTCTTATGTAAAGGGATATAAAATAATTGGAGGAAAAGAGATTGCAAGCACGGGGAACAGCGAATAAGATGGGATAATAAATCTAAAGCAAAGAAAAGAAAGAACTATCATCAAATGATATCAAATAAAATGAGTACGTGAGCAAGATATGAAGAAGATGGTGGTAAGATAGAGGTTGAAGGCTAAAATGAAGTATCATATGATGTGAACGCTTCAGACATGCTAGCCAAAAGATTATAAATTCCTTCGATGAAATGCTAGACAGAAATGCTGTAGTTGAAGCAATCTGATGTTCATATGGATGTTAAATACAGAAATGCCAAGAATTGCAAAGCTCTACCATTTCACTAATGGTACTGATAACTCTGTTAGTTTAATTACTTGCCAGCAAGCCAACAAAAATCAAATCTTATATTTTGTACCAGTATGTTATTATGGATAACATTGCTATAAACTTTGTACCAATATGTTGAGATACATATTTTGTACCCTGAGTTTAGTTTCATTACTTGCCAGCAATTGCATAATGTTGCTTAATTCATCAATTAATGCATATATATTTTTGTCAACTCAATAGAGACACACAAAATTTTATACTGTTTACCTTACGTGCAACCTGTCCCTACTCCCTATACATGCATTATTTACTTTTTGCTGCAAAATTTAGTTTACACAGCAGAATCCTAACACATACATATATCACTTACATTATGTATTTTGCCACTATATAATACGCTCTCACCGCTTATTGATACATGCAAACTAAAACAATTAAAGTCTATGCTCCCGTGCATCGCACGGGTTTCCACTCGTGTATATATAATATATGTGTGTGTGTGTGTATGTGTGTGTGTGTCACACTTATATATAACAATATAATTATATTTAACTTTTATATTTCATCCCATAATGTTATTTATAGGTAGAACCAACATCCTTATTCATCTTCATTCTATTACATTTTTTCATTATTTCATATATTTGTATTCGTAGCATAATGTGATTTGCCCTTAAGTTAATTAGTATGTCGCAGATTAGCTTAATGTGTTAGCTCCACAATGGCTCTCTGTTATCTGTTTTACCTCCCAAACTACACTAAATTTAACACTATTATATCTAATTTTTGAGCATATGAGAAGTTGAGTTCATATATTATATATGCTTTCATATATACATACAAATACATCTAAATTCATTTAATGCCAAGAGAAAGATATATATTAGGTTAATATGGATTCTTAAACACTAAATCATTCTCATTTTATTATTTTAAAATAGTTGATAGAACAGTAATAGAACAATGACACCAAATTATGCATCTTTTTCTGGAATCATTTGATTATCCAACCAAATCCTTCATAATGCGGAACATACACAACATATTCAGGTAGGATTATTTAGGATAATTTGAATGAAACACTAAAGCTTCAAAATTATTAAATAGAGTTACATGTCCAAATAATAAAGGTTTTCAAACTTGAAGTTGTTTAATCGTTCCTCAAGAGAACCATTTTAAGGGAAAAAATTATATATGATCTTATGGAACAAACATATAACATATTAAAATGCATATACAGACAATTATAAAGGCAGAAAAAATCATGGGCTCACCTCAATTCATGACTGGTGTAATCCCTCTATTTGTGGTGCCTCTTGCATGACCATGTCTCGACTCTGGACAAATGATACAATCATTTCATTTTCTTTACGCTTTATGCACTCAAATTACAACTGTAATAAAATCGAAGTTATTTGATTATATTATTCGTTTCAAGATGTAAACTTATTATGCATTTTTATAGAAAAGATATAATTATTTATATTTTGGGTAAGACGTAGAATCAACTTGATCCCTATACATTCATATCAAAAGATCGTATCGAACAATGACAAATTCACATCAAAAAGTAAAAGAATGTTAAATTTTAAATCATCTAATTTGAAGGTAGATCATTTGATTACATATCACTTGCATTTTTGCTTACTTTAATGTCCAAGAGAAAACACCAAAATTCCTTGCTCATAAATCAGAATAAGAGGAGAAAAAACTTCTCCAACTGAAGATAGCTCATTTTCTCATGCTAGCTTGCTTTACGGTGATAAATACATCACATAAGACACACAGTACCTTCCACCTTGTACTCGTCTTTGATGGTCATTGGAATAAAGAAATAACAGAATGGATAACATTCGAGAAAAAAACTGTAGATTATCATGAATTAACTTTTTACAGAGAAAAATAAACAAACCTTTAAGAAAAGCAATTGAAACATATCAGTGGAGGAACTGAAACATGTTTGAGATCTATAAAAGATGCAATACTGGAAGATCTAAACTGCAAAGATGTGAAGCAGATTGAAATTAAATGGACTTCAAATATCAGTAGGAAAAAAAAGTCATGAATATCTTTTACATATACCACAAACAAACAAATAAAACGGGTTATTTCAGAACTCATCAAATATGCACCATGAATTAGAAAAAATAATTAAATTTTAAATTTCTTCTACTTGTACAAAATTTATAGCAAAGACACAGTCAGCATACTGCAGTTCTACTATCCTCAAAAACAAAGTAGTCAAACCATACTTAGAGACATCAAACTTATCAATTACAGAATCTGGTTTTTCATATTATTTTTTAAAAAGCCAAACAACCTCACCGCAAGCGTGAACATTCCAAGTAATTGGCTGTTTCTCAAAAAAATCAACCTATGAGTCACAGAGTCAGGGGGTATGCTCTAGAAAATAGCTAATCAAAATCGAGTTTACCCCAAATAGGAAGAGCAAAGTGATTGCAAAAAGCAGCTAATCGTCGATTTGGTATTCAGTCGGTAGCATAATCAACAAATATGAATTTAGAAAAGGAAAAAAGATTGATTTTTGGAGAAAGGGAATAGAAGCTAGGGCTAGGAAAATCGAACAAAGCATATTTATTTTCTGTGACTTAAGAGCAGTGAACGAAAGCGGAGAGATAAAAAGAGTTGATTTTCAAACAAAAGCGGAGAGAAGACCAGAAGTAGGGAAGAAATTAAAAAATGTCTATTCATTTCAGATAACATCGGAAGGCTCTCTGTCTTTCAAACGCGACTCGAAGAATTATCAACCTGTAGTGATAGGAACTTAGAAGAGCAGAATGGGGGAAGGAGACGTAGAGGCAAGGCAGATTGGAAGAATTCAGCGAGCAACAGTAGGGTTTGGCCGGTAGATAGAAGAACGAAATGATTAAATCCTTGCAGTAAAGGGAAGAAAAAAAGGGACGGTTCAGTGTTGGAAAACAGATGTCACAATCTGATTCTATTTTACTTAAAATGGATGGCGAGATATCAAGAAGCGCCGAGAGCTCATTATTCTCTACTCAACTTTAATAGTATAGTATAGATAAGTCTACTATCCAATATGAAGCATTTATTAAATAAAAAAAGTAAGGCGAATACTAATTTATTTGCTAGAATAACAAAGACATAGCTAACTAAAACATGCTAACTGGGCATACGTAACTATCATAACGTTAACAGTGATTCATTTGGAAATATAACCTAATAAATCCACTTTTTGCATAATAATAAGTAAATCATATATTATTAAATGTGTAAAATTTAAAAAATTCGAGCCTTTTATGTTAGACATTTTTATACATAACATGAACCCTAAGCACTTACAAGTAGAGAAATAACGGACTTTCCAAATTCCTACGTAACCTTGATCACCCACTAAGATCAAATCAAGGTGTAACAACCCGCCCGGAGTGGGCCTAAATTTCGATCTAGAAAAGACCCGTCGAAACTTAGATTCACTCTAAACGGGTCATCAGTTCCTATAAGGAATTACATTTGCACAAAATGACAAATAATATAACGTGATGGAATCTCGCACAGTAGAGCAAGAAAGTATAATAATAAAGTAAGATGTACCATTTATTCAAAAGTCACTGATCCAAATACAAAATGTTAAATACATTTACCTATAACGGTTCATCATATTCATTATCAAGAGTTTCCATCAATAAAAGGAAAAAAATAGTCAACAACAATATAATAGTCTCATTGCCTTCTTCAGGCTCCATCATCGTGTCATCCCTCAAGTCGCCCCACCTACTGACCTGTTGGATATGTTAAGGAGAGGGTCAGAACATAAAGTTCTGATGACTGAAAATAATATGTGTTTAAAGACTATACTCTAGATTTGGTAGGTTATATATGTCAAAATATATCTACGAAACACACAGACACACACATAGAAAGGAATATTTTAATTATTGAGGTGGGTATCCGAGTCAATCGTTTAAAACCTTCATTAATGCATTTAGCGTGGATCTGCGACCACTTAAGACCCAACGAGGTGGACATTCTCGGTCACTTAAGGCTCATTCTAGTATATTTGTTAAATGTGGATTCTTACGATCTTTTATTGTAACAACCCAGATTTTGGAACCAATTTAAAATTTTATTTTAAATTGATTTAATGGATTTTTAATGCTAAAATAATTTATTTTAATAAATAACGACTTGAAATTTATTTTAAAACAAAGTAAGAACGTATAAATTTAAATTTAAATTAAAACGAACTCGAGATGGCGCAGTAGTTTGAAATTTTGGTTTTAAACTTCAATTGAATATATAGAATTCAATATATGTCAGAATTTGATGAAATAAGAAATGTTAGAATCTACTTAATTATATCTTTCTAATGACTGTGGAAAATTGAGATTTCATATTATAAATTGTAAGTTATGACAAGAATAAAATTCAGAATAGCCGCTATAGAATTTATATATATATTAATATTATATATAGCCCTTAAAAATAGCCATTTTGCAAACGACCTCCGTTTTCGACGAAACCACTTTTGTTGGATCCAGAATGTCAAATTGTTATCAGGTTAAAATTTCAAGTCATTTGAAATTAGTATGTGAGCGTAGTAAATTTAAACGCATTCTGTAAATTCAGTTGAAATTAATAATCTAATAAAAAGGCCATTTTTCAAATGGTCTCCAAATTCGATGAAATTAATTTTATTAGGACCGTATCATCAAAACATAGCTAGATTTCAATTTACACAATTTTCGGTATCAGTATGTGGCACTGGTAAATTAAAATGTACATTGGAATTAATATTGAACGTTATATTAATTTATATTTTAATTTTGATAAAAACTGATCGAAACAGCCAAATCAGCTTATGAAACGTATTTCATTGTGTCTGGAATAGGGGTATTTGGTTAGGGACGACAGTCGTTGGGTTTAATTTGGAGTCCGGATGGAATTGAACTAATTAGAGAATTAAAATAATATTAATATATATATATATATATATATATATATATATATATATATATAAACCCTTGCACACTGAAACCCTAGTCTCATTCCCAGACCAGCCGCCACTTCGAAACCGACGCTCCAAATCGTCCAAATTTCGGTCCCAATTTTCATCCATTCTACTCCGAATTGATCCATGATTCCAACACAAAAAACAAAGAAGAATGTTTGATCTTCAAATCTATATAAATATGATCAAGTATCATATAATATTTTGGGGAAAATCTGGCTTCAAACCTCCGCCGTTCGAAGCCAAATTCCGACGTAAAGGGGGTGCGAGGCGGCTTCGGTTCAGAGTGATGGGAGGCGTTGCTAAGGCAGTCTACGGCGTGGGTGTTGATCGGGGTAACGATGGACGTGGTGGCGGCGGTTTCTAAACCTAGTTTGGAACGATGGGTTCCAGTATTCGGCTGAGTTTTTGAACGGTAAAGAAGGTTTATAAATTTAATTAAGTTAATTAAGAATATAATTATCTTAAGTTTAAGTATTAATGTTTTGAACCCCGTAACTTTTTCAAACTATAATAGAATTGGATGAAATCCGTTGCGTTGGATTCGTAACAACGAACACTACAACATGGAACTGACCAGAACGGAAAGGAGCAAGTTGAATTTTTAGTAATTTAGTTTAAAAATAAAATCTCCATATAAAGACTGACGGAGTGGAAACCAATGTGAGAAATCACTCACTCAAAATTTTGTACAATTATTTATTTTTATAAATGAATATATGTTGACTGCTTGTGATTGCAATATTTGTTTGGTGATTGATGGATGTTACAGTTCTAATATTATCATTATTAAACTGTGAAAATATGCATTGTTAAAAATAAACGTTTATATTAAACTGTGAAAATATGTATAAACGTTCACATGGACTGTGATGTAAACCCCACACGGGTCATGGGACGATAATTAATTCACATCTCTCTTGGATTTAATTGTATATCAACCGACTGATTGACAGACTGTGATAAACGTTATTTAATTACTTAATGCTTATATAGTTGTAAATTGCACTCTGGATGTGAAATGACTGTTTAATAGTTGCTTATCACTATTTTTGAATATATGCGATGTATGGAATCCATATAAATAAAATTATATGGTAAATGATTGAGTTTGATTCCAATTCATAACATAAACGAATATTTTAAAACAATATTCAGTGAAGAATCAAAAAAATGATTTTGATGTCCGATTTTGGAAGGACATAAAAATATTGAAATATTCATAACTGAAATGAATATGAAGCCGAGTTAAGTAGATGCACGCCATTTTAACTCGAACATAATTTTCTGTCGATTTTATTCATCTTATAATGAAAATCGAAAAGATTTGATTTAAAATCTGAAATTTTGAAAATATTATCATTTTAATATTATAATGGTATGGAATATTCAGTTTTGATTTAAAATTGAAATGGAAGTTGAAATCGTTTTAAAATGAATTTATAAACGATTTATAAAATACGTTTTAAAAAGGAAATCGACGAAAAATATTATATATGTAAATATATATGGTTTGAATAGAACGTATCGCGCAGCGACCGTTCACAAATTTCAACTATTAACTTCAAATTGATGTAACGGGAGATCCGACCGTCGGATTCTCCTAAAACCGGAACCGTTGAGTTCGTATCGAAAAGAGCTTTCGAATGACAATAAGAGATTTGAATTCTAACGGTTAGATTTTAAGATATGTCCAAATCAGTTTTGGAAAAGGTCGCAATGGATGCAGTTTGGTGGCCAATAATGAAAACTGACTGTAAGGGCCTTAATAAAATTATTAAAAATGTGGAAAAATTGTGTTAAATCTTAATAAATGATTTGGTAAAGATTTTGGCTTAAATATTCCAAATTTTGGAAAGATAAAAGATATTTATCTGAATGAAATAGTTAACAACTAGAATAAAGAACTGAAAGAAATTAAAATGGTTTTAATCTAACCAGAATTTTCCAATGTATGAATCAGAATGGATTTGAATGGAAATAATCTTTAGAATATTTCGATATTAGATTCCGTGATTATACGGATATCGTTGAGAAATTTGGAAGATACAGATATCGTTATTCCCTATACGATATCCGTTGGTTTCAGAATTGGATATTGAATATAAGACGATATATTTCTATTTAGAGCCTTGTATTTAATATCAAATTGGATTTTGGATTTGTCATGAATGGTGTCATCAATAACACTGTTCTTAAACCCAGTTGAGAAAAGAATAAATCTTTTAATTAAGATTTAGAGAAGTTTACCAATTAATTAAATTGGACTTTAGGTTTATCGTGAGCGATGTTTTAAATAACATTAGTTCTTTAACACAATTAACAGTGAAGATATGATTTGAAATTTATAAATATTTTTATTAAGATTTAATGGAAATTTTCCAAAGTAAAGTTTTCTAGTTTAAAATTTTAAATTGGAATTGAATGGAATTCGATTTGGTAACAATCGAGATGAGCTTCCGTGAAGGAAGACCGTTATTATATACGGAAATTAAAAGGCTTTACCGTTATTTAATTTAAATTATTAGTCTGACACGGAAATTTATATCAATTATATATTGATATGTTTTCCGCGAAGATTCCATATTTAATGGAACTTTATTTGGGTTTATTGAGAACTGTATTTTAATAACATTGGTTCTTTAACTCAATTAAAGACAAGATTAATTTCTTAAAGTTAAATAATCGTAAAGTAATGATTTTTGGGATTAAAACGAAGTTGGAGTTTTAATGAATCTTTAATTAGATTGAAATGAGAATAAGGTAATTAAATTTACCAAATTCAAGAAATGATCAAGAATGGAGTACCACCAATTTTACTCCATGCAATAGTTAAATCTTTAATTAGATTTGAATATGAAATGGTAACTTATTTTACCGACAACACAGTGGGTGTTAGATATGGAGTACTACCAGTTTTGCTTCATGGGATGAATGAGTTGGGACTGAGATAATAAAATAAATGATTACTTCATAAGGCTCAATAATTCGGACTAGTTTGATAACCCTTAATTTGGTTTAAATTGTGAAAAGAATATTTGAATAAAAGTATATTCTGGATTGGAATGAGGCGTATGATGTGTTTTTATAGCACTTGATTATAAGATACGCAAGTTATTCAGAAAGATCGGGTTTAACCCATTTTGAATAACTGAAATGACAACTAAAAGTCGAAGAAGACGGTGGTTGAAGACCGGAGATCTTTACATCGTTTGGATCATTACTGATGTCTTGATTGGGCCGTACACCCAAGACAAGGTAATAAGTGGTGATCGTCCAGACGTACTTGGAGATCGAGGTAATAGTTTTGGTTTTGCTGATTCTTTATTTTCACAGGATCCTAGATTACAGCTGGAGCTATATATGGAATGCTTTGTATCTGTTTATTTCTTTCAACTGTGTTAGTTGATGTTTTCCGCTACACATCATTATATTTATGTGTGTGTGTGTGTGTCTATATATATATATATATATATATATATATATATATATTCGTCGTTTTATAATTTAAATCTCCGATATTTTCCGCTATGTATTATTCATTTGAACTCTGATATCTTGTGCTCTGATATAAATTGTTGTAATAGCAATAAAATGTTCTCATGTTTGTGTTCTGATGCGTCGTGTTGTAACGACCTGCATTCTATACATCGAAGGATCGTAGAATAATTATTTCTTTCACATACGAAGTCATATGGTCATGTAACTTTGGGAGAGGACTATTGGGGTCATTTTCCATGTTCATGATTTTTGTCGATTTTTAAATGACCGTTTTGCCCATGGCTGATCTTGTTTTGGCCATAACTTTTGATTGGAAAGGAGTTTTGATTTGAAACCACTTCCATTAGGTTCGGATTATGGTTTACCTTTCCCTAGAGTGGTCATATGTGAAAAACGGACTTACCGTTTGGGAGATATGGCTGAAACAAGATTTGGAAGATGAAAAACTGCTTAACCTGGCCTAATTAGGGTGATTAGCAAGAGGGCCCATAACCCATTTTGGGATTACGGTTATGGGAAGGCTGAGAACAGTAGGAGAATGATCTATTTTCATTTTCTCAGCCGCCTAAAACATTTCCCTAACCCTAACAATGGCCACCAACATCTAGAATCGCCTCTAATCACTTTCTAATCAAGTATTAGCCTAATCTACGTCAAATCAAAGGGGAATAGCACCAAAGCAAGGTTAGAACTGCTGTATTGTCTTAGGAACAGCGCCAAATCAGAGGATAGTTCAGTTTTGAAAGTTTATTTGTGGCTAAGGTGAGTGATTTGCATAATTCCTCACTAATTATGGTTAATTAAGGGTAATTAGTGTTAATTAGTGAATTTAAACATGAATAAATTCTGGAAAAATGCTTATAAATTTCGAAATATTGTTTTAGACCTCTGTTGGAAAATTTGGTTGATTTGGTTAAGTTTTACTAATCCTATCATTAGTTTTACTTAAACATGATTAAGGGAAAATATGGGATTTTTGCTATGTTTGATCCGTTTTAACCTATCAAATTATTGTTTTGGTGTTTGTGGTTGATTATGCATGTTGCTATGACTATATGGTATGTTGTGTGATTGATTAGAAAAGTTAGACTGGTCGAAAACGCCGTCGAATGGCGTAAAACAGTCGCTGAAAAGACGTGCAGGAAATCACCCGAACAGGATCGGATCGGAGGGGGAAGCATGATCCGAACCGCTCGCACTCGAAGCTCCACGATCCGACCTGAGCATGGTGGCACGACCTGAAGGGAGCACCCGATCCGTACCGTGTCACTCGACCCGATCCGATCATGAGCTAGTACAAGCCCTGACCCGATCCGAAGCGATGAAGGGGTCCGACCCGAACCCAATGGATGTCCATGACCCGATCCGGTGGAAGGAGAACGAACTGATCCGACGCCTGGAGGAGGTATCACGAACCGAACCCAATGAAGCACCACGACCCGAATCGCTTGGTGGCCACGAACTGGAGCTACTCTTGGACTGATGGAGGACCGAACCAAACAGAATGGAAGCTTATTTCCGAACCGATCCGGAGAAGACCAAAACCCGAGATGCAAAGGTAGTCCAAATGGGAAGTATGTACCCAGGATCCAGTTGGGAACCAATGGGTCAACTTCACGAGTCGGGCTTTGCTGCGGGACGTGTACAAAGGGGTCATCGACGTCCATAGCTTTGATTCACCACTGAGACGGATGTTAGGCTACGTATCAGTGCAGTGGGGTAGTTATTACTCCATGGGGAAGAGTGATCGTAGCATGGCTATGAGCCAGTGCAGTGGAGCTGTTATGGCTTCATGGGGGCAGAGTGGACATAGCAAGGACTAGTGGCTATGGATCAGTGCAGCGGTGTCATTATGACTCCATGCGGCAGAGTGATCATAGCAAGGAATGGGTGGTCAGAGCGGTGGATATCGTATGCTTTACACACTGAGTGAGAGATGTAAGGATGGTTGCTATGTTTGATTGTTTGTTATCACTATGTCATGCACACCCCCCCTCCCCGTATTCCTTACACCTCATGTTTAGTGGCACCTTAGAGTATTGAGCGGTATGTTGTGCTAACTCTTTGGTTGCAGGTCCAGGTATGGTTTAGTATACCTGTTATTGTTCTGTTTTGATGCTTATCGCTCATACCAGACTTTTGTCTGACCCAGAGTTTTATGTCTCTTCTTATTACTCTGGGTGCTCTTAAACAGGCAAACTAGAGACATGTTAGGTGGTATGCACGAGTAGTTGTACCGGAGATGAGCATGAGACTCCCACATATGATATATAAAGATATTCTCCCTGTGTTGTTGTTGGTCACTACTTTGGGTATTAGTAGTGTACCTTACTTATTTGCTTTAGAGACAGTTTTCAAAAGTTGTAATAACAACGATGTGGAACATAAGCTGTATTTGGATTTTCCACTGCTATGATGTTTAGTTTTCAGCTTATGCACTATCTCACCTGTTTTATGTCAGGTATGTTATTATTATATTTTATTCCATGCGCTGTGAGACATTCTACAGGTTCCTTGTTAGTTCAAATTTCTTATCTTTCCTTTCTTTGACGACCGTCCCGTGCTGGTTAGACATCGGCACAGTGCACTTTCATTGGAAGTGTCGGCTGGTGCGGGGCGGGCCGTCTCATTTGGTATCAAAGCGAGGTTGCGTAGTTAACCTAGGGAAACACACCAGGGAGAGATAATACGTATATGAGAGCGCGTATTTGTGATTATTTTGGTTTTCAAAAGCTATATATATACATACTATTAGTATAGCTAAGGATGAAGTCACATTGCACTGACACCACAAAGAGGATGGTTAATCGTTTCTCTATACAGATTGAACAATGAGCCGATATATGAGGGGTGCTGGTAGAGGAGCCAACAATGGGAATGCTCCTGACATGAGGGCTATGTTTACTGACTTCATAAAAGAGATGCTTAGAAATGTGCAAGGAGCAGTTCCCAATGCTACAAATGGTGGTGGTGCAGCGGTGCAGGCGCCTAGAGCCAATTTCGCCAAGCTTTGCAAGGATTACACTAGTCTTGGTGGAAAGTCGTTCCACGGAACGGAATCGGCTACAGAAGTTCAGGATTGGTTGGATAGCTGTGAGCGTATCTTCGAAGACTTAGGTACCGAGGATGCGATAAAGAAAAAGCTAGCGTCCAGTCAGCTGCTAGGACAGACAATGAATTGGTGGAACGCTATTAAGGCAGCTACTCCCGAGGATCAGATTACTTGGGATCAGTTCAAGACTCTCTTTAGCGACAAGTTTATTCCAGCTGCTCAGAAGTCGGTATTGTTTAATAGGTTCTTGGAGCTAAAGCAGAATGGTAGAGCTGTCTCGGAGTATATTGTTGAGTTCGATACTTTATCAAAGTATGGATTATCCCTCATTGACACTCCCGAGAAGAGGAATGAGAAGTTTATAACAGGCTTGGATCAGTACTTGTGGGAAAGGCTTATTAACCACATCGATGAGACGTTCGAATCGATTGTGGGAAAAGCTTTGAGATCAGAGAGTCTATACCCCAAGTCAAAGACTGAGGTTGCATCTGCAGAAGAGCCAAAGCCGCAAGTAAGCGGTGGAGGCAAGAATGGTTCTCAGAATAAAAAAAAAGCAGAATCAGACCAAGGATGGCTAGAAAAAGAGTAAGAAAGATATTGAGTGCTTCAGCTGTGGTAAGAAGGGCCACTATGCCAAAAAATGTCGGGCCAAGCCAGCGGACAGGAAGTGCTTCAACTGTGGCCAAGTGGGACATCATAAGGACAAGTGTCCGCAACCCCCTAAGGAAAAGCAGATTGTGATAGCATATGCTATCAATGTTGTTCCTTCTTCGTCGAATTCCCCAACTGCGGTGGAGAAGGGAAAGAATGTTGTTATTCAAGGTATGCTTTCTGTTTATGATGTTCCTGTTCGAGTATTGTTTGATACTGGAGCTTCCCGTTCCTTTATATCTAGTGACCTGGTAGATAGGTTGGGATTGGAACCCGAGATAGTCGATAGACCTTTAGCGGTGACGAACCCAGTTGGTGGTTCGACTAGCCTTAGCATGATTTGTCGAAATTTGGTTTTATCGAGTCATGGATGCATGTTTGTTTGTGATTGCTTTGTTTTGGGCTTTACTGGGTTTGGCATTATTTTGGGAGACGATTGGCTCCAAAGATACGGGGTGGTGGTAGACTGTGAGGGCTTTTTGGTGACAGTTAGAGCGGATGATGGGCGGAGGGTAGTATTTGGTGGTCTACCTAGTGATGGGGTAATGGCTAGTTTTCTAAATTCCCTCGACATCCCGCATGGTGAGTTGTCAGATGTGCCCGTGGCTGGCCAGTATCCGGATGTCTTCGAGGAAGTGACCGAACTTCCACCACACCGAGAGATTGAGTTCCGTATTGATTTAGTGAAAGATGCCAGACCTATAGTGATGACACTTCGTCGTATGGCGCCAAGGGAGTAGCAAGAGCTCGAGGTGCAAGTAAGTGATCTTTTGAAGAAGGGATTTATTAGAAGAAGTGTTTCTGAGTGGGGAGCACCAGTTGTGTTTGCTACCAAGGCAGATGGTTCCCTTCGATTGTGTGTGGACTACCGCGAATTGAATAAGGTGATGAGGAAGAATAAGTATCCTCTACCGCGGATAGATGATTTGTTTGATCAGTTGAGTGGCGCGAGAGTGTTCTCCCAGTTGGATCTCGCGACAGGTTTTCATCAACTTAGAGTGGAAGCTGAGAGTATAGCTAAAACGGTCTTTAGGACACCGTCTGGATTTTATGAGTGGTTGGTCATGCCATTCGGGTTGACCAATGCACCAACATATTTTGTGGATCTTATGAATAGGGTATTCAGAGATCAGTTGTATAAGTTTGTTCTTGTGTTCGTGGACGATATACTTGTTTATTCGAGGACAGAGGAAGAACACAAGGAACATTTGAGGATAGTGATGGAGGTGTTGAGAAAACACCAATTGAAAGCAAAGTTTTCTAAGTGTCACTTCTGGAGAAGGGAAGTGAGATTCTTGGGCTATGTTGTTTCAGAGAATGGTATCGCCGTGGACCCTGCGAAGGTGGATACGGTACAAGATTGGTCTACGCCCAAGAATGCAACGGACATAAGAAGTTTCTTGGGATTAGCTGGATATTATCAGAAGTTTATCCAAGACTTCTCCAAGATAGCAGCACCGTTGACTCAGTTGACCAAGAAGAATCAAGCTTTCGTCTGGGACGAAAAGTGCGAGAATGCGTTCAAGAGTCTAAAGGAAAAGTTGACATGTGCACCAGTGTTAGTCATTCCTAAGGGGAATGAAGAGATGACAGTACATACAGATGCATGTGGTACCGGACTAGGTGTTGTACTGATGCAAGGAGGTAGGGTTGTAGCTTATGCTAGTAGGCAACTGAAACCGCATGAGAAAAGATATCCTACCCATGATTTGGAATTAGCAGCGATCGAGTTCGCATTGAAGAAGTAGAGACATTATCTCTTAGGAGAAAGAATCGAGTTGTTTACTGATCATAAGTCGCTAAAGTAACTTTTCTCTCAGAAGGATCTAAATCTCCGACAACAAAGATGGTTAGAATTCTTGGCTTCCTATGATTTTGATATCGCACACACACCAGGAAAGGGCAATGCGGTAGCTGATGCATTGAGTAGAAGACATGCCAGTTTAGGGGCTATGTTTCTAGAATGGAAGCAACTGGAGTACATCGCTGGGTATGATTTCAGACCAAAGTGCGAATTGGATCCAGAAATGTTAGCAAATTTGATGATCAAACCCACTTTGATTGAGCGGATCGGCTCTAGTCAGAGGGACGGTCAAAACTTATTGGAAGTCATCTCCAAGTTAGAGATAGGTATCGACGAGGAGATGAACAAATATGGGCTTGATCGAGATGGATGGCTTAGAAAGAATGGAAGACTAGTTGTGCCCAATGTCAATGGATTGAGAGATGAAGTGCTTAGATAATGTCATCACTCAAAACTGACTATAAACCCTGGTGGTAACAAGATGTATCGAGACATGAAGCAGACCTACTACTGGGAAGGGATGAAAAGAGACGTTGGGAAGTTTATATCCAAGTGCATAAATTGCCAGCTAGTTAAAGCTGAGCAAAAGAAGCCTAGTGGTTTGTTGCAACCATTAGAAGTTCCAGAATGGAAATGGGAACAAGTCTCAATGGATTTCATCGATGGGTTACCAAGGACTAGATCGGGCCAGGATAGCATTTGGGTGATTGTGGACCGATTGGCTAAGAGTGCAAGGTTTATACCAGTCAAGTCGAATAGAACGGCAGCTAAGTTAGCTGAGCTATATATGAAATGGGTAGTGAGATTTCATGGAATACCCAAAGGCATTGTGAGTGACTGAGATCCGTTGTTCACTAGTGGATTTTGGAAGAGCTTACAAGAGGCGTTAGGATCGGAATTACATCTCAGTACCGCATACCACCCTCAAACCGACGGTCAGACAGAGAGGGTGAATCGAGTGTTAGAAGATCTTTTGCGAGCTTGCATATTAGACTTTGGTGGATCATGGGATGACCATTTGCATCTAGTGGAGTTCGCATATAACAACAGTTATCAATCCAGTATTGGTATGGCTCCATTTGAAGCTTTGTATGGAAGACCGTGTAACTCACCATCATGTTGGTAAGAAACTGGTGAGAAGTTTGTGCTTGGACCAGATGTGATAAGAGAAACTTCAGCTAAGATTAAGGTTACCCAACATCGAATGAAGGCTGCCCAAGATAGGCAGAAGAGTTATGCTGATAAGAGGAGAAGAGAATTAAAGTTCTCCATTGGCGACTTGGTGTTTGTCAAGATTTCTCTGTTAAAGAGCATGATACGATTTGGCAGGAGAGGCAAGTTAACACCAAGATTTGTTGGTCCATTCCCAGTTCTTGAGAAAATTGGGAATTTGGCATATAAAGTTGAATTACCAGAGAAGATGGCGGGAGTTCACAACGTATTTCATGTTTCTCAGTTAAGGAAGTTTGTGCACGACCCTAGTGCGACTATTACACCGGATCAATTGGACGATATCGAGGTTGAACCCGAGGCGGTTGGGAACCGCAGGCCTATGCGTATTGTTGGGAACGATACGAAGCAGCTTCGAAGGAAGGCAGTGAAATTAGTCAAAGTTCAGTGGGGCAAGAATGAGAATGACTGTACTTGGGAGACAGAGGAGAACATTAGGAAGACGTATCCAGAACTCTTCGCCTGGTAAGATTTCAGTTTCGATTTAGTCTTTCCGCATGCTATGATAGGTTTGTTTTGTTTGTTTTGCATGTTTGATTGTTGTATATGGCTGGTAGGCATGCAGGATCCTTTGTATGTTTTGGGTTAAAGAATTTCGGGGACGAAATTTCTTAAGGGGGGAGAATGTAACGACCCGCATTCTACGCATCGAAGGATCATAGAATATTTATTTCTTTCACATACGAAGTCGTATGGTCATGTAACTTTGGGAGAGGACTATTGGGGTCATTTCCCATGTTCATGATTTTTGTCGATTTTTAAATGACCGTTTTGCCCCTAGCTGATCTTTGTTTTGGCCATAACTTTTGATTGGAGAGGAGATTTGACCTAAAACCACTTCTATTAGGTCCGGATGATGGTTTACCTTTCCGTAGAGTGGTCATACATGAAAAACGGACTTACCGTTTGGGAGATATGGCTGAAACAAGGTTTGGAAGATGAAAAACTGCTTAACCGGGCCTAATTAGGGTGATTAGCAAGAGGGCCCATAACCTATTTCGGGATTAGGGTTATGGGAAGGCTGAGAATAGTAGGAGAACGGTCTATTTTCACTTTCTCAGCCGCCTAAAACATTTCCCTAACCCTAACAATGGTCTCCAACATCTAGAATCACCTCTAATCACTTTCTAATCAAGTATTAGCCTAATCTACGTCAAATCAAAGGGGAATAGCCCCAAAGTAAGGTTAGAACTGCTGTGTTGTCTTGGGAACAACACCAAATCAGAGGATAGTTCAGTTTTGAAAGTTTATTTGTGGCTAAGGTGAGTGATTTGCATAGTTCCTCACTAATTATGGTTAATTAAGGGTAATTAGTGTTAATTAGCGAATTTAAACATGAATAAATTCTGGAAAAATGCTTATAAATTTTGAAATATTGTTTTAGACCTGTGTTGGAAAATTTGATTGGTTTGGTTAAGTTTTACTAATCCTATCATTAGTTTTACTTAAACATGATTAAGGGAAAATATGGGATTTTGGCTATGTTTGATCCGTTTTAACCTATCAAATTATTGTTTTGGTGTTTGTGGTTGATCATGCATGTTGCTATGACTATATGATATGTTGTGTGATTGATTAGAAAAGTTAGATTAGTCGAAAACGTCGCCGAATGGCGTAAAACAGTCGTTGGAAAGAAGTGCAAGAAATCACCCGAACCAGATCGAATTGGAGGGGGAAGTACGATCCGAACCGCTCGCACTCGAAGCTCCACAATCCGACCTGAGCATGGTGGCACGACCTGAAGGGAGCACCCGATTCGAACCATGTCACTCGACCCGATCCGATCATGAGCTAGTACAAGCCCCGACCCGATCCGAAGCGATGAAGGGGTCCGACCCGAACCCAGTGGGTGTCCATGACCCGATCCGGTGGAAGGAGAACGAACTGATCCGACGCCTGGAGAAGGTATCACGAACCGAACCCAGTGAAGCACCATGACCCGAACCGCTTGGTGGCCACGAACTGGAGCTACTCTTGGACTGATGGAGGACCGAACCGAACAGAATGGAAGCTTATTTCCGAACCGATCCGGAGAAGACCAAAACCCAAGATGCAAAGGTAGTCCAAATGGGAAGTTTGTACCCAGGATCCAGTTGGG
This sequence comes from Allium sativum, assembly GCA_030737875.1. Lineage (NCBI taxonomy): Eukaryota > Viridiplantae > Streptophyta > Magnoliopsida > Asparagales > Amaryllidaceae > Allium > Allium sativum. The sequence goes on along the minus strand of CM060918.1, from coordinate 776,051,374 downwards.
AACCAACGGGTCAACTTCATGAGTTGGGCTTTGCTGCGGGACGTGTGCAAAGGGGTTATCGACATCCATAGCTTTGATTAACCACTGAGACGGATGTTAGGCTACGTATCAGTGCAGTGGGGTAGTTATTACTTCATGGGGCAGAGTGATCGTAGCATGGCTATGAGCCAGTGCATTGGAGTTGTAATGGCTTCATGGGGCAGAGTGGACATAGCAAGGACTAGTGGCTATGGATCGGTGTAGTGGTGTCATTATGACTCCATGGGGCAGAGTGATCATAGCAAGGAATGGGTGGTCAGAGTGGTGGATATCGTATGCTTTACGCACTGAGTGAGAGATGTGAGGATGGTTGCTATGCTTGATTGTTTGTTATCACTATGTCATGCACACCCCCACCCCCGTATTCTTTACACCTCATGTTTAGTGGCACCTTAGAGTATTGAGCGTTATGTTGTGCTAACTCTTTGGTTGCAGGTCCAGGTATGGTTTAGTATACCTGTTATTGTTTTTTCTACACTTTGGTTGCAGGTCCAGGTCCAGCTAAGTACAAAGTGTTATAATAGAATAACAAAATATATGTTTTTTCTACACTTTGACCAAATTACCCTTCTTCTTCGTCGTTGAGAAGCATTGACTTAGTCAACAATATACAAGTTTAGTGTTCATGTCTATGAAGTTCAAAAGTAGCATGACACCCGTTGCAAATGCTCAAGTGTTGAGGGAAAACATGCATGTCATGTTTTAATTATCCCTCTTCCTTGAGATGAGTTGACTTGGTAAACTATGAGCAAAATAAGCTTTAATGTCCAAGAGGTCTAGATACAGTGTAAATAAGCTTGCTAGTGTCCAACAAGCTATGGAATATGTATGCACCTCCTTTCAACTATTCATGCCATGTCCAATGGCCATGGAGGAGGTGTTGGAAGCCATTAAAGTGTTTGGAGCTCTTAAGGTCCAAAAATTCCAAGGGAAAAGGTCCATTTTGAAGTCCAAGGCTTGGGGTATTTATAGGAGGAAGGTTAGGTGGGAGTAGGTGAGCAGCAAGACCCACGGAAGCCATTTTCGCACCCAAAACAAGGGCATATACAGAAAATTTGCACCACTTGGTACGGGGTTCGAAATTTCGCCCCCTTTCAGGGGGGTCGAAATTTCGAACCCGCTGATGGGGTACGAAATTTCGACCCTCTCTAGGAGGTCGAAATTTCAAGCCCACTGGTAGGGTTCAAAATTTCGACCCCACCAGGGGTACAAAATTTCGAACCCCCTGGTGGGGTGTGAAATTTTGACCCTACCAGAGGGTACGAAATTTCGAACCCCCTAGATGGATGCAAAATTGATAGACGATGAGGTCAAAATCATACTGCCGAGGGAGTCGAAATTCCTGCAGGCGAAGTAAGGGAATCCGCGGTTTTACTGGTTCGAAGTGAAGGAATCTGAGCTTCCAACGTGGAGAAAATCGGATGAATCGGGCGGTGCCCACTGGTTCGACCTAACCGGTTAGGTCGATCGCCGCCGGGACTGTGGGGCCCCAGACCCCCACCGGTGTTGCGCCCGGACCCGCTTGACAGCTCGCCTTCGGCTCGGATGACGGCTTGACCAAGAGTTCATTGGGCCCGACAGAGGCCACCTGGTACAGGTTTCGGGTCTCCTTGCGTTTGCGACGCGATTTCGACCCAACTGCTTTGTGCTTTTTTGATGCTTGAGCGCGTCGCTCGCCAAATACTTGATGTGTGACAGCTTTGACAAAAAAGCGTGTCAACATTATATTTTTATTTCTAACCATAATAATAATCAAAATCATATTTAAATCAATAATTTAAGTAATAGAAAAATACAGGTTGTTACACTCTCACTCACTCAAAAAAATTCGTCCTAAAAAAGTGCGTAGTCAAGAAGTCGACAATAATCCACACATGTCGACTCATAAAAAAACCAAAATACAAATAGTTATTGATGGTAAATATAAGAAAAAGAAAGAAAGGGAAAAAACAATTACAGAATCTCACAGCCGAAGGATAAAATACAATTCATAAATAATAATTCATGAAGCTGTTAAATCATATATTTGATTATACTTTATAACAATTATCAAAGTTATACATACCTAGACATAATACAACAATGTAACTGAACAGAAATGATCTAGTGAAAAACTATAATAGATAATCTACCAAAACTCCGTCTTCATTCTCCAATGTAATATGGTCTTCATTAACTGAAAAACTCAGGTTGTCCCACGCAAAAATGAAAAGACAAAAACACTCAGATCAGAACTAAAATATTCTCATATAAGTCAAACCAAAATCATGTAATAATATGAGTGTAGTAGCGTCAGAGATGTCTATGGGATTTACCATTTCCTATCAGTGCATAATATGAGTGCGATAACTTAAGTGATGTTACGAGAATTTCATATCCTAAGGATCTGTTAAACTAGATACGATGTGATACAACACACTATTACAATAGTGTCTATGGCAAATAGACTATTGAGAATTGCGTAAACATGATTACATTTTTACCCTTGCGCCGTTTACAAATGTTGTAGTATATACAGTACTGCAAACCCATCGTAAACTGGTGGCAGCGGGGAGCACTCCATAGGTACAGTGTCAAATCAAAATCATAGGGGCTCGATCAGAAAAATATGACAAGGCACAAAGGTTTTACCCAACTATAAGATTCTACTGGATTGCGGACCTAGATTGGTGGTAACGCATAGCTGTAACTACCACCAACCTCAGACAATACTCCCAAAATCAAAAGCATGCCCAATCAATCACCGATAAGAAATATGGTCTCGAAAAAGCATGTCCGCTAAGAGGAGCTAATTCAATTGGCCTGGTTATGGCTCCAGTTTTATTCATTTTAATTATGACCTGAAGGTCAAGGCTATCCATCATCATTCTCTTACTTCATTCCAGTAGCATGCGCCAAACCAACCTACTTCATTTTGGAATCATCCACCACGTACATAGTTGTTAAAGTGGTTCCCGGTATTGGCAGAAAGTATGACAATATCTAGCCCTAGTCTCTTTGACAACCAAACACTTACAATTTTCACACTGGTTAGATCTTTTACATTTCAAATGGTTCATACTTAATATTGAAATATTATGTTTTTCTCTAAAGTCATTTCATATCCAAAATAGGATATAGCTTCATATTTGAAATCTCTATTTTAAACCAAACTTAGAATCCTGGACACTCCAAGTTTAAACCAATTTGAATATTTAAAATAGTTGAATTTGTTTATATATATTAAAATAGTTTAGTTATATTTGTATAGTTTGAAAAATAAATACCTGGTACATTAAAAAGTTACATGTATAAATAGTTGGATTTTAAATAAGATTTATGAGATTTAGTCAAATATATATAGTTAAAAATCAAAGTGGTTTATAAAATAAATAGTTGATTGTCAAAGTAGTTTACTAAAATAGCTAATATATAGGTAAAAAATAAAATAGTTTATAAAGTAAAATAGTTATTTAATAAAATAGTTTATATACTGGTTTAAAATACTATGGTTTGACTTCGAATTGTTTCTTCTAAATTTTAAATAAACGTGAAGTTGTATTCGAATTCCAAATCAATTCGACTCAATTTCAATATTTCAATTTGAATCACCTTCCATTTCAAATTCAGTTCAATTTAAACATTTCGATTCAAATATTTAAAGTTTCTAATTAGAATTACCATTTTAGGGTTATTTCAATTTATAAGAATCTCAAGTTCACAATTCAAATATCATTTAAACCAAGTATTTCAAGTAAATTTTAAAGATGGGTAAAATAATTTAATTTCATAAGGTTTAATTCATATTTAATTTCAAGTTTTTAGCTTCGGTTTACAACATCAAATAATTTCCTTTAACTTTTAAATTTCAAAATTCAAAGTTCAAATTTAAAGGAAAACAATTTATAAAACATCATTAATATCAGCTTTAAAACAATATCTCAAAATTCAAATTTCAAAACTAATTTTATTTATCAACCGATGTCCATATATAATTTTCTATCCTATGACTAAGTGATACTTAAAATTAATTTTAGTATTTCAGGGATAAATATATATCATTTCAATCCAATCAAGGGCTATAGGCATTTATAATTTCAACCTATGTATTTAATTCATTTTTAATGATTAATTCCGGTTTATTTGATGGTTGTAACATCTAGGGTAAATGGTTGGTATTAATCAACACAAACAAACAGTCATGCATAAATAAGATGAACAAAAGGGTGAATCACACAATTAAATGTTGATATATCAAACATATCAATCCAAGGCATCCATCAAAATCAATTCATCCAAATAGTTCAATATCACATCAATCTAGTCATCAGGTGTCGGGTTTAACTAGCAACTAAATTTCAGTTTTTACCCAAATTAAAATTTTAAATTAGTAGTTAAATTAAATTATACTATCGAGGCAAATCAACATAAATATGCATTTTTAACTATCCAACTGCAATGAATACAATCATATCACAACATGATTTTAATCTAACTAATAATCCAATATTTTAGTTCAACGTTAGTAGGTTTAATCACTCACCTTTGGTTTTTAACCCGTTAGAAGTTGAAATAAAGAAAAAAATATTAACAGCCTCGGAAATCGTCTAAACTAGCTCCACATCATTCAAAATTTTGATATGATCCCAGCGAAAAAAACCGCACACGAATCTGAGTCTGTATGAGAAAGTCATTCATGTTTAAATATTGAAATTTTATATTAAAACAAAAAAATAAACAAAAATCATCACCCAATCATATACAGTCACGTCACTTCACCTTCTTCCCCTGCAGGAAACAAACCCGAATTTCCCGTTCATTCCCATCCCATGAATCATCACCGGACCACCTAAATCACTATGCTAGGTGTGCATCCCTCCGGCCATCCTCCTGGCACCAACACCGAAGGCTACAACGCTATATATGCCAAGATCAGATCGAAAATCTGAACCCATCACAGCTCGAAACACGAGCACAATGCTCCATCACCACAGCTCTGATTGCAATCATGACCGTTGGATGCAAAGAGGTCGAGGAGCTCTCTGATTCTCTAGTTGGAAGTTTTTGCTATCGATGTATGGAACGTGAGAGATTGAATGGAGAACACGAGGAAATAACAACCATCGCTTTTTTTTGTAGGAGGCGACCATGAAAACTAGGGCTTCGAGAAATTTTTAACAATAAATTGTCTCGACATTTGTGCATTAAAGCCAAAACGAGCCTGAGTCCAAATCAGGCCTACCGACAGACGATTGTTACATTAAAAGGCCTTTTGAACGCAATGGGACTGATGTCAACGTCCAATTTCATCGTCAACACCGTTAGTTTCAAAAATTAATGTATATATATTTAATTAAATTTCTTAAACAATTTCTACGCGTTTCAAGCTCGCACGATCAAATGACAAATCTTATTGCTACAAAATTTGAAATTTTACAGTAATTTAATATTTCAGACCCGATGAAACTTGTTTCATCAAATTCCGAAATCGTTTGCAAAATGGTTATTATAACAACTTAATTAATAGACAATATTTTCAAATTTTCATTTATTCACTTTCAAGTTCAATTTTAAAGTTCAACAACTTCATTCAAGTCCAGATAAAGTTTAAAACAACTTAGAATTCAATTTCACTTATTTTAACTTTCAATTTTTAGTACTTATCAAATTCATTTTGAATTTCAAGTATAAATTAATTAAATCAGTTTCATTCGAATATTTCAATATTTAATCCCAATTTCAATATTTATCACAACAAACCAAATCATAGCTTCATTGATAATCAATATAAGTTATTATTATCATAATCGGTTGAAATTCATTACTAAATAAATTTAATTAACTTCACACCATAAAACTTAAAAAATTAATCATTATATTTTTATTTCTAGCTATAATAATAATAAGAAAATTTATATTAAATTTTATAATTTAAGTAATAGAAAAATACGGGTTGTTACAAAGCAATTCCTTGATCTTTAAACTACGTTTGGCTTGATCCCACTTGGATACAATGGCAATCACTCAAGTGATACAACTATTCTGTTACACTACAACAAAATTTCCCTTTAACTACGCAAGTATTTGCGCATAATACATTTAAAACAGGGTTCGTTCTTTTCTGATGTCGTCCATGGCGACCGAGCTTTTCTCCCGTTTCTTCCTTTCTACTAATTCTTCCTTCCATTCTCCTCCTGTTTCAACCAAATTGCTTCACCATTCTTAAATATCTTTCTACTCCTCTCTGCTTTCGTTACGTACAACTTCAGATTTTAACCCAATTTGTCTTTTAGATCTAACCCTTTTAAGATCTTACCTCTGTAACCCTCTTCAATCCTCAACTTCGCTGAATCGGCACTTCCTCACCTCTGACTCTCTTTTATCTCCATGACATGGTGGCTCTTCTCGTCCTCTTACTCTTTTTGTCGTCTCCTACTTACGTTGACCCGTGTTCACCCAATGTACGATTTCAGTAATGTTCTTTGCTAGGTCTCTGAGCGAGTTCATCCTCTTGCATTGCTTTGTGTGTATGTCTGAATTAAGTCTGGCCTCTGTCAGGTGGATGGGGATGTTGCCATGGTTCATAGGTTATGTCTGTAGTTTATGATGGCTTGGGTGAGTTTCTATGGAGTTGTTCGACTTGTTGAGGATGCGAAAGTATATTGCCTGCATGGAGTTCACTAGGATTGCAGCAACTTTACATGCTTGCTTGGCTTTGGGTTTCACCAAACAACTTTCTGGTATGCCTTTCTCTCTCTACTGAGTACTACGAACCATCTAGCTCAGTGTCTAACTATGGTTGGCTTGGCATAGTGGAATGTTTGTTTTGGTTGTGATGGTGCCTTGCAGTGAGTGATAGTCAATGTGTGAGTGGTGTTCATCTTGTGTGGTAGTGTTTTGGGGTCGTTGGTGTATATTTGTATTCTGTATTTGGCTTGGTGTTTGGATTATCTTCTCATTCGGAGTGGTGATATATTCTTGGTTCACTATATGGCATGTGTTTGTCGTGCTTGGTCGTCACCTATTCAGCATCCAGGTGAAGTTTTTATGCTCTCGACTTGCTAAATGGTAATAGTCTAGCTATTGTCTACATATGCTCGTATAGGTTTTGGTACCTTATGTCACGTTTTCAAGTCATGTCAGATTATGTTATTCGGCTGGTTGCTTCTCTTGGGAGCTCCTTCTATACCAAAGAAATTGTGCAACTGATGAACAGTGGTGATGGTAAGGGTCTTTGTGACCCTCATTTCCACTGATTACGAAAACACGACTGTACTTTTAACTTTTTGGTTAATGTACTGTATGTAGTGGATGGAATGTAATATGGTTGTGCCTATGTAATGTTTAAAAAGCAATTGGTGTATGCCCCCTTGTGTGGTCTACCTACCCTAGGAAATCAAATATCTAGGTAATTTGTCTAGGACTTGCACTCTAACCTTGCTTAGCTGTAATGGTCAGACCATTGTAAAACCGTCTATGGTGGACGATCCACCTTAAAACCAATGTAGTTGATTGGCAACTAACAATCACCTGTACTGTAATGTATTTTATGATTAGTTATAATAAAAGGTGTTTGCGGTCACCTTAAAAACGGTTGGCTTTGCCAAGAAAATTATTTGCGCTATAAGATAATATGTTGCAGAAAACCAGTATTAACGGCCTTTCATTACGACGCAAACAAGTAGCGAAAGTTTCATCAAATTAATTTATATTAGTTGCGATTGTATTAGGTGTCGCAATTAACCGCACAAATAAAAATAATATTATTCATTCAAAGTTGTACTCATTTACTACATATTATAGGCATCACAAAAGAAAATGACATTATCGATGTTCTTTATGTCGCTAAAAGCCAATTGTGACGGCCCGCCCCGCACCAGCCGACATTTCCCCTGAAATGCGTTGCGCCAATGTCCAACCAGCACGGGACGGTCGTCAGAAGAAAGGAAACATTACACTGAACTGTCAAGGAACCTGTAGAATGTCTCACAGCGCATAGGATAAAATATAATAGTAACATAACTTGACATAAAACAGGCGAGATAGTGCATAAGCTAAAAACTAAATCATCATAGCAGCGGAAATCCAAAATACAGCTTATGATCCAAAACCATTATTACAACTTCAAAATATTGTCTCTAAAGAAAAAAATGGAAAAGGTACACTATTAATGCCCAAAGTAGTGACCACCAACAACACAGGGAGAATATATATCTACATCATACGTGGAAGCCTCCTGCTCGTCTCCGGTACAACCACTCATGCAATCACCTGACATGTCTCTAATCTGCTCATGTGAGCACCCAGAGTAATAAGAAAAAACATAAGACTCTGGGTCAGACAACAGTCTGGTATGAGTGGTAGCAAGTATACATCTCTAAGATGAACAAATAACAGGTATAAGAATCATACCTGAACCTGGACCTGCAACTAAAGAATTAGCACAACAGGATGCACAATACTCTAGGTTAACACTAACATAAAGTGTAAGTATAATATGGGAGGTGTGCATGACATATTGATAGCAAACATCAAACATAGAATTCATCCTCACATCTCTCGCTCGGTGCATAAAGTATACGATATCTACTACTTTGACCACCCCGTACTTTGCTGCGATCACTTTGCCCTTGGGCGTCATAATGACCCCATTGCTCTGATCTACAACAACTAATCCTTTGCTATGTCCATTTTGCCCCTTTGGAGTCATGACGACTCACTGCGCTGGCTCATAGCCTTGCTACGATCACTTTTCCCTTTGGAGTCCTGATGAACCCTTTGCACACGTCCCGCAACAAAGTCTAACTCATGAAGTTGACTCGTTGGTTCCCATCTGGATCCTGGGTCCTCACTTCTTATTTGGACTACCTTTGCATCTCGGGTTTTGTTCATCATCCCGATTCGTGAATCTTCAGCTCCGCTCGTGATCCTCCATGTCGGCTCGTGGTCAACTTCCTTGGTTCGTGGTTCCATTCGCGAATGCCGACTCGTGGGGACATAGTCGGTTCGTGTACCACATATGGATCGTGGTCTCCTGGTTCGTGGCCAACCACCCTGCTCAGTTCGTGATGTACCTGTGGGGTCCGCTCGTGGTGCTTGACCGGTTCGTGAGAAGGCGGCTCGTGATGGTGCTTCACGGTTCGGCTCATGATGGTGGTTCATGGGATGTGTGTAGGTCTATCCAGTTCGTGGCTCACCTCCTACCTTGGCTCGTGACACATGCCTCACAATGGGCGGAGGGGCTCACGAACGAGTCCCTGCACAATTTCCTGCAACACTTTCATGCAACTGTTTACGCCATACGACGGCGTTTTCGACCAATCTAACAGTCCTAGGCTGTCACAAAACATTCCAAATAGTAATGGCAACATATATAATCGACCATAAACACCAAAACAACGATTATAACATGTTAATATGGAACAAACACGCCCAAAACCCATGTTTTCCCCTTAATCGTGTTTAACCGTATCTAATGATAGGATTAGCGAAGTATATCCAAATTAACCCAAATTTCTAACAGAGGCATATAATGACATTTCAGAATTTCTAAATATTTTTCTAGAATTTTAACATGCATAATTTCACTAATTATCACTAATCATCCCTAATTAGCAGTAATTAGTACAAGAACAGGCTAATCACTCATCTTAGCCATAAATAAATCTCAGATCTGAAAATATTTTTGATTTGGGTCCAATCTCTATCCAACACAACAGCTCTACCTCGATCTCTATGCTAATCCGCTTTAATTTGATGTTGATTAGGCCAATATGTTGTACTCATTTACTACATATTATAGGCATCACAAAAGAAAATGACATTATCGATGTTCTTTATGTCGCTAAAAGCCAATTGTGACGGCCCGCCCCGCACCAGCCGATATTTCCCCTGAAATGCGTTGCGCCAATGTCCAACCAGCACGGGACGGTCGTCAGAAGAAAGGAAACATTACACTGAACTGTCAAGGAACCTGTAGAATGTCTCACAGCGCATAGGACAAAATATAATAGTAACATAACTTGACATAAAACAGGCGAGATAGTGCATAAGCTAAAAACTAAATCATCATAGCAGCGGAAATCCAAAATACAGCTTATGATCCAAAACCATTATTACAACTTCAAAATATTGTCTCTAAAGAAAAAATGGAAAAGGTACACTATTAATGCCCAAAGCAGTGACCACCAACAACACAGGGAGAATATATATCTACATCATACGTGGAAGCCTCCTGCTCGTCTCCGGTACAACCACTCATGCAATCACCTAACATGTCTCTAATCTTCTCATGTGAGCACCCATAGTAATAAGAAAAAACATAAGACTCTGGGTCAGACAACAGTCTGGTATGAGTGGTAGCAAGTATACATCTCTAAGATGAACAAATAACAGGTATAAGAATCATACCTGAACCTGGACCTGCAACTAAAGAATTAGCACAACAGGATGCACAATACTCTAGGTTAACACTAACATAAAGTGTAAGTATAATATGGGAGGTGTGCATGACATATTGATAGCAAACATCAAACATAGAATTCATCCTCACATCTCTCGCTCGGTGCATAAAGTATACGATATCTACTACTTTGACCACCCCGTACTTTGCTGCGATCACTTTGCCCTTGGGCGTCATAATGACCCCATTGCTCTGATCTACAACAACTAATCCTTTGCTATGTCCATTTTGCCCCTTTGGAGTCATGACGACTAACTGCGCTGGCTCATAGCCTTGCTACGATCACTTTGCCCTTTGGAGTCCTGATGAACCCTTTGCACACGTCCCGCAGCAAAGTCTAACTCATGAAGTTGACTCGTTGGTTCCCATCTGGATCCTGGGTCCTCACTTCTTATTTGGACTACCTTTGCATCTCGGGTTTTGTTCATCATCCCGATTCGTGAATCTTTAGCTCCGCTCGTGATCCTCCATGTCGGCTCGTGGTTAACTTCCTTGGTTCGTGGTTCCATTCGCGAATGCCGACTCGTGGGGACATAGTCGGTTCGTGTACCACATATGGATCGTGGTCTCCTGGTTCGTGGCCAACCACCCTGCTCAGTTCGTGATGTACCCGTGGGGTCCACTCGTGGTGCTTGACCGGTTCGTGAGAAGGCGGCTCATGATGGTGCTTCACGGTTCGGCTCATGATGGTGGTTCATGGGATGTGTGTAGGTCTATCCAGTTTGTGGCTCACCTCCTACCTTGGCTCGTGAAACATGCCTCACAATGGGGGGAGGGGCTCACGAACGAGTCCCTGCACAATTTCCTGCAACACTTTCATGCAACTGTTTACGCCATACGACGGCGTTTTCGACAATCTAACAGTTCTAGGCAGTCACAAAACATTCCAAATAGTAATAGCAACATATAGAATCGACCATAAACACCAAAACAACGATTATAACATGTTAATATAGATCAAACACGCCCAAAACCCATGTTTTCCCCTTAATCGTGTTTAATCGTATCTAATGATAGGATTAGCGAAGTATATCCAAATTAACCCAAATTTCTAACAGAGGCATATAATGACATTTCAGAATTTCTAAATATTTTTCTAGAATTTTAACATGCATAATTTCACTAATTATCACTAATCATCCCTAATTAGCAGTAATTAGTACAAGAACAGGCTAATCACTCACCTTAGCCACAAATAAATCTCAGATCTGAAAATATTTTTGATTTGGGTCCAATCTCTATCCAACACAACAGCTCTACCTCGATCTCTATGCTAATCCGCTTTAATTTGATGTTGATTAGGCCAATATGTGATTAGCAAGTGATTAAGGATGATTTTAGAAGGTGGAGGCCTTTGCTACGGTACAAGAGGTGATAAGTGGCGGTTGAAAAATGACAAAAACTGATTTCCCAAACCCTATTAGCCTCCCCATAACCCTAATCATGAAATGGGTTATGGGCCCATACGCTAATTACCCTAATTAGGCACGATTAAGCTGTTCTTCACCTTCCAAACATTGTTTCAGCCATATCTCCCAAACGGTAAGTCCGTTTGATCAATGTGACCACTCTACGAACAGGTAAACCATCATTCGAATCCAATGGAAGTGGTTTCAGGTCAAAACTCCTTACAAATCAAAAGTTATAGGTAAAACAAGTTTCATCATGGGTAAAATGGTCATTTAAAATTTGGCAAAAATCATGAACTTGGGAAATGACCCCAATAGTCGTTCCCCAAAGTCACACGACCATACGACTTCATATAAGAATGAAATAGATATTCTATGATCCTCCGTACGTAGAATGCGGGACGTTACACCAATATTGGCGGCAGTTACAACGTTGTTACTTTTTATTTTTATACTCTTTTTGCAACCTTTTTTAGTAGTGAAAGAGCGGTTCTCAAATTGATGCATGTCTGATTACAAGTTTTATTTATCAAACATTTCAAAATATTATTAATATACTATTGCAACAAAATGCGTTAATAATGTAATAGTATGCAAGTTCAAAAAATGATATTTCTTTTACATGTATAATAATTGTTGTTTGGGGAAGTATAAAATAATTTTTAAGAATTAATGACATTTCCTTTCTCTATTTTTAGTGTCTTTTGCATTTGCTGACCAACACGTTTAAAAAAATTGGGGGGTTTGGATGGGGTGTGTTATGTTAAATTTTACAGCTTTAAACAAAAACAATGCTTTTCTAAATCATTTCATTTCTGAAGCTCTCAAAATACAGTGCCACCATCACACCAGCTAAGGTTTCAACTTCCTACTTCTTACAACAACCAGGTTCTTCCATCTTCATTCTCTCACATTGATTGTGTCTCCATCTTCTACCGTTTTACTGCATTGACTAGGATTTCTTCTCATTATTGCAATCTTTCAACCTAATCGGTATATTTCAAATTTTGTTCCTTATTTTATTAATATCTCTTATTTCTACTGTAAGTATTAAAATTCCTTTCTCAATTTTCTTAAATCTCATAGAATGATAATTATTTAATAACTTTTAGAAGTGATGTTAAACTTGTATTTATTTTGTAATTTACTAATTTACACCCTTTTGCAGTGACCAAATATGACCAGAATCATCTCTGATTTAAGAAAGAGGGCAAGAATTTGTTTGAAAGTGAAAAGAATTCAAGTAAATTTGAAACCATCATAAAAAATATTTTGATTGGTTTAAGTCAACGGTAAATCCATCAGGATTTGTGGAATGCTTATTAATGATGCAATATTGCATAAATTTTGTGAATTGGTTTTAATAATTAGGTTCCAGAATTAAACGGTAGGCTTTACCTACTGGTTATGGAAATCTATCTAAGGTATGATTATTTATATTCACTCATCAACTGAAGAGGGTAATAGTTTGTTTAAAGTTTTAGTGTAACTATTTTCATTTTCCAATAAAATAATTTAGTTATAGTTTTAATTTAGCCATCTTACTTAATTAGAAGTTTTGACAATGTACCAGTTTTTCAACTTCCTTCTTTAAAAGAGGTTAAGATTTTATTTTATTGTGATAATAATTATATGGTTAAGATATGATATTTCTTATTGGGTCAACGAGAAAACCTATACATCTGCAAGGCAATTGTAACATTAATATTTTTCATCTAACAATTTTTGGGTAACCACATTTAGGTATATTTCTTTTTGCACCTTTATTTCTAGAAAATTTAAATTGGAGTTAAAATAAGAAATGTTAGTTGTATATATCATATACTGGTCACAAGGATTTATATAAATTATTGTTATTGTTTGAACCATAGTTGACTTGATATTAGGCACCTTACTAATGCAGTATATAAATGATTGGACTATGCAATCAGAAATTGCATTTCAAACAGGGTACCTGCAGAGATTTTTGTTTTTTCTCGTAAATTAATTTATGAAATTTATTTTTATTATCTCATTAAATTTAGGCTTGTATTGAGTAAAAATTGTGTAGGTTTCATCGGCTTTAAGATTTATGAAATCATGTTTTTTAAACTTTTGGGAAAATACTTCATTTTTTTTATATATCATATGAGTTTTTCATTATAGTTTTGCAACGCTATAAAGAGTTGTGTTCGATTGGCATTTGCATCTGCATTCGATTGGAAAGTACGTTATAGAAATTTGCAAGTCAAAATGATTAAAAGAGTCATCGCAATATTCCAAAGATGGTACACACAAAATAATAAAAAATAATTTGAATGTGAATACAAAAGCAAGCAAAACACTATTTCCATGTGTTAAATTGAAAAAATGGAGCGACTTGAGAGCTTTTTCATAAGCTAGGTGAATGATCTTGGGTTACTATTGATAGCATTTTTGTTAAGCGTTGATGTTATCAGGCATAAATTGCATTGCCATATTTTTATAAGTGGTTTTCTTTTTCTTTCATTGAGAATTCCATATATTTTACTTTGAAGCTTAAATATGATCTTATAGATGTAGGATTCACAAAACATTATCAGAAATTTAAAACGAAGGTCACTTCCACCAAAATCATTATAAGAGTGTAGCTTGTGAGATATGGGAAATTATTTATGGACCGTTCGAGATAAATGAATTTGAAGTAATTATTTTACCTAAGTGGATTTTTTTAATCTTTTTATATATGATGCACACCGTAATAAAAATATAATTCCCTTCTATGTTGGAACTTGTTACAAAAAATAAAATCAATATGCAATATCTCAAGGCGAATCATTGTCAGGGTTCAAACCCATTTGCATGCTATAAAGAAGAATGGTAATATAAAATTTAATTTATAAGCATTTTGCAAATTTTGGAATCAACTGTTAGCATGTTTTCTTTTCTATTAATTTGGTTTCAAGTAATTGTTTGCTTTGTTGTTATCATATTGCTAATGTATCTAATGTCTTTTTATATTAAATAATGATTACAAGTGAATTCAAGTTCTTAAACTTGTGTATGCTACCTATATTTAAGTTTGGCAACTGAACCATTGAATGCACAAAGAGATACATATTGTAGTCCTCTAAGCTCCAAGAGATGCATAATATTTATTTTACTATGGCTCAAGGAGAATAGCAGAGCGTGTACAAGTGTTAGTAGGATAGCAAAATGTGTTCCTCGTCATCGATATGTTTGCTTGCGTTAATTGTGGTGTGTGTGTGTTTTTGTGTGCAAAGAAAAAAAAGTACCTTGTGTCATAATTGAGAAATTCTATGGATACAATTTTAAGTATTATCTTATTTATCACATGTATCTACTATTTAAGAAGAATGTCATTGCCTATTGGTACTAAGAAACTTTAAGGAACCTCAGAAACAGAAGAAAGCGATGTAGAAACAACTTACGAAACGAAGAAGACGAAACAAGAACCACTTCTTGTGGAGCAATAATTCATTGAATTAGATCGGTAGAATAAGAAATCAAAAATCTTTGGTTGATCAGCCGACACCCATATTTGAACTGAAAATAAAGGATTTGCATTCCTCCGCCTTAACACTTGGCCATGCCGCCAAATTCGATCCAAAATAATATGAAAGTATTAGTCATATTCTATTATACTAATATTTTTTCTTTTAATCTTGAATCTGGTTGTACTTAATCGTCAAAAACATGTTTTTTTTTTTAATTGGGTTCTATTATTTTTTCCGATTTATTATATCTCAAAATACACATCTGTTAATAATTTCCTTTCTCGTTTCTAAAGTGTTGATCTTGAATATATGTTTCTTATACATGCATTCTTCATGTCTCATGCATGTCTCATGACCAAACAGTTGGAATCCTTTGTAAATAGTAAAGAGAACAATAATGATGCATTTATGTTAGAGTGAGTCAAGCATTTAACCAGTGACTCGAGCTAACTTCTTTATGTGGTAAAATTAAAATATGGCCTTCCTAGCTAATCAGACATGGTGTATCAACAATTAAATAGATGAAACCTATTATAGGGTGTCTTAGTGTCTAGATGCTGATAACATGAATATCCACGCACCAACGCTGTGTATATCATGTGATGATTTAATCTGCCAAAGCATTTGAGATGACTGTTGGTGCTTCAAATTAAGGGTTACTTCAGAAAGAAGGTGATTTAACTTATTCTATTTACATATTTTCTTTTATCTTATTCTATTTGCAGATTTTCTTTGTCCTTGCAATTAGTGTTCCAATTAATATCTTTACGGATCCTTTCTCAGTTACTTTTTCCAAAATTTATCCAACTTTCCTTGTTTGAAAAGATCAGTAATTCTTCCTTCTATAGTCCTGCAATGGCTTGTTGTGCATCCATTTACCGAGTGATAATAGCAATATGTTCCTTCTTTATTTCCTTCATACTTGGGCATTATTCTTTTGGAAGGCCAGTAATCAAATTTTGCATTAGTCGTAAAGTAGTTGTTTTCAATTAAAGTGACTAGATTGCACTCCTTTGGCAATCGTAATTCAAAATTCTTCTTTATCGAGTCAAACTTTGGCTTTCTCAGTTTGTTTTTAAAGTTCTCCTTCCATTATTTTCTCTTTTAGGCTTGTTGGAGGTTGGTAAATACACAGGACTTTACTCTCACCTCCTCTTTACCTTTATATACCACTTGACTTCAAAAAGGCATTTAGGGGTTCTTTCGAGTTTGGATTCCTTTTTGGGCAAAAGTGCAGTAATCCTTTGTTATTTTCTCCATAAATGTCATCCCTTTGGAATAATCTTGAATTGCTTTTCTCATTTGGGAGAACAAGCTGTTTTCATTTCCTAAGATCCGTTCAAAGGCAAAGGATGCTGTTGTCGCGGTGCGAAACGAGTTTATGCTCCACTTATTAGGGTCATATGACTCACTTTTCTTTTCATGGATAATGTTTAAAGCTTACATCTTCCGTACATTTTCCTAACACTGATTGAGATCCATACAAGTCGACTCTATTGTGGGTGATAGAAAAGACCTTATTCAGACTGGATTAACCCATTATCCTTATTAGGTTGTTGTACTGCTGGAGAAGGTTGCACTCTCTTTTCCTTAAGAGACTGGTCCTGAATAGTTATCAATCCTACTTTATTAGTAACATGTCGGTAATACGAACGGGTTAGCATTATTTTCTCTTTGCGAGACTGTTGAAGTTATGATATTTTCTCTTAGGCTTGTATTCAGCCTTTTGGAGATGTCCTTTTGGGTTGTAGAAAACTTTCTTGATTTGCAGTTACTTCCTTTCGAGTCATAAAGAATCTTCCTTAAGGTATAAGTATCCCTTTATGAATCACGCAGAATTCTCTTTGATTTATCATTCATTCTAGCTAACTTAAAATCCATTTTATTCTAACTCAATTGATTGTATTGGTATACATGACAATTCATGGGTTTAGTTACAATAGTAGTGATGAAAGCCGCTTTAATCCTATGTTAATACAATCAATTAACGATGATGTTTTTGTGTAATATACCTTATTATTAAGATAGCTATTTAAAAACTCATAAAGCTACGTTTGTGGCCCAGGAGGAGATTATTGGAAAAGTTCAAATTAATGGGGCGACATATTTCAATATGTAAATGCATGGGTTATCTTTTGATTAAGTCTGAACATGTGGTCTATTTGAAATAAATATCTGAAAGTTTAACAGGCATAATTATCATGTAAAATTATAATGAGTGGATACCAAAATAATAATTTTTGTTTGTTGAATGGCTAAACTAAAAATGTTTGGGGTTATGCTTCACAGATTACACAAAGGTTTTCTGCATATTGTTTATACCCCTTCCACCAATTACCCAAGGTGTAACAGCCCGACTTTCATACACTTCGAAAGTCGAGTCATTATAAAGAAAAAGATAGAATTAAAAACAAACATCAGAATCTCACAGCGGAATTGGAAAAATATAATTCAACACATAATTTAATGATACCATGATAATTATACATCAGAGTTTTCCAGCACATAGATACTACATACATATGGTCTCTTGACCTATCCATCTTACACACCATAATATAACATAAGATAGCATATATAAGTACTAGCATGGTTGTTATTCTAGACTCCTGCTTAACTTCTCCATAGATAGTGATTCATAACCGGCATCACTTGGCTACTCATAATAAGTATTATGAGCACCCAAGAGTTTAGAAAAATAAGAAAACTAAATTTTGGGTCAGACATAAGTGAGTAAACAATTTTATTTAAAAATAGATGAGAATGAACCAGGTTATATATGTGCTTGTTTAAATTTAGAAATATCATTTGGAAAGAATAGAATTCTCGTAATACACGACCACCTTTAAATATGGTACGTGTTTTTACCTTACGATATCCAAATCACTTTTGTATCAAATCCTGAATCCAGTGATATTATAATAATGTCTATAAATTCACAGATAAATAGGAATATAGCCGAAAATCTTGCATCTCACTTTTCGACATAGTTTGTATGCAATAAAAACATTATGACTCGTATTGGAATATGGATTTCCAACATGACTAGGTATGGACCACTTTTCGATCAGTGTTCTCTAGAGATGAAACACTGGGGTTCAACAAGAACATCTTGCAACCTGGCCACACAGAACCGACCACCCATTTTACTTAAGTGTATTGAATATATCATCACTACGGTTGGTAGCTAGTCAACTGAATTCATTTCGAAGCATATAAAAAGGGACAATCGATTTCTCTAAATCAGTGATGATATACCCTGATGGGTATGACCCACTTAGCCCTGCTCCCTGCCCGATTTTAGCCATTTCCCAGTTAATGAGCCTACAATTATCTTTTGGAATATCGCTTCATTATTCACTTTGAATGCCACATTGTCAGATCCGTCAAATCACTTATTGACGTCCACAAAAATACTCTGCATGTTAAGCAAGAGAAGGTATCTTCCCCGCCACCAAACTTGGTACGTTTGAGGAAATCAATTTACATGATTATTTGGAAATACTGTCAAACATTCGTCCATATACGTTCGTTCTGAGACTGAACGAAACCGAAGGGACTAACTCTACTACATCCATTTTGGAATCACCCTCAGGATTAGTAGCAGTAGCCCTTGCTCTTCAATGTCTTCAATTTGACTTGAATTTAATCGAATGCCTAAGTCGAATCAAAGTGGTATTCGGATTTCAGATTAAAACCCGATCCGATCTCTTTGAATCAATGAACGTCAATATCATTTATTGATATGTTATTTTTTTAGAATAAAATACAATTATTTATCTGTAAATTTATTTCATATAAATATCATGACCGGTCCACTCGAATTAAAATTATTTATTCAAATCAATTTCTGATTTAGAACAGTGGTCGATGCAAGAGGATATAAAAACATGTCAACAAATTTTATTATTCGAGTTAGCCATCCAATATAATCTCATTATATAGTTTTTAAATGTTTATCTTGGCTCATCAAAAAAATTTCAAGATTTATTATTCAAAATGGATTACGGAAATAAATGAAAATATTCATTTATAAAACTTAAACCCATTTCCTACCCGACAAGCTCTCCTAAGCTCAACAGTACGTCAACCGATCTAGTCTTCCATTCGCCTCTTTTATGCTAACTTGTACGGATGTTTTAGATTCAAAGAACCCTGCGTTCAACAAGTGTGTGTATGTGTGTGTGTGTATGTAAATATTTCCATAATAATAAGGCCCGGCCCACTTAATTTCTCACGCACAAATTTTCCAAACTTCCTCATTCTTGCAAACTCTCCAACCAGGCTCATTGCTTGATATCAGACCCAACCTTAGTTTCAACAGATCAAACAGTTTCTTAGGCTTTAACACTTTTAAAGCAAGCATTTTTTTTTAATTTACTCTTACATGGGTAACAACGTTTTCTCCAGACCCATGCCCAATCCCACGCAAGCTTCAGGCAATCCCTGTTGCCTTGTTCACAGTTCGCCACTTCATGCAGATAATGTTGGCTATTTTCTCTTCTCTCTTCTTTTTTGTTTTTTTTTGTTTTGGGTCAAACAGAGTCCTAATATTCATGCAAATGCCCCCATTTTCTTCACGCAAAAAGCCTCCTGTGTCTACTTACTTCTGAACTCATGCATCAAGCTCTCTTTTACTTTATGGAAACGTTTTTTTTCCTTTCATTTTATTTAGTGCCAAAGTGCCCAATATTTCATGCAATTAGGGATGGCAAAAAAATCTGTATCCGCATTTATCCGCGGGTAAAATACGTCATGGACATGAAACAGATAGTTAAATGGGTATCCGTGAGTAAAATGAATGGGTATTTTTAATATCTGTTTATTAATTAGGTGGGTACAGATAGTAATATGTCCATGTCCGTGGGTACCCGTACCCATTTTGAATGTGATTTGTTATTAATAGTTAGTACAAAAAACATTGATGTTGGCTATTCGGTATTTGTGTGCATGTCTTTACTCAACAATTTATAACTGGATGTTGATATTTTGATGATACTTCTGTTGTTGTCTCTTCTTTTCTAGATGTTGGTTTAAATATGTATTGGTATTTTGAGGTTAGCAGTATTGTCTAACTTATTTTTTCACCAAATATACTTTTGAATAATTTCAATAAACGACTAAAAAATAAATTGAATAAATATAACGGATACCCACAAATACCCGTCATTACCAGCAACTTGTTTAAAATCCGTTTAATGGGTACCCGTGCGGGTATGGAGCGGGCATGAGGCAAAAAATCACCTAATGGGGCGGATGATGGGGTGGTACTACCCGCGCCCGCCCCGCCCCGCCCCATTGCCATCCCTACATGCAATGCTCCAACATTCTCCATGCAACAAGCTTCTGTCCCTATACTTGTGAACCAAACACTAGACCATTTTTTCCCGTTTCCTGTGAAACGTGGTTATGTCTAAGACTTTGAGGCAATCTGGACATGCTCCACAGTTTCTTTTATTTTATATTTGTCCCTTTGTCTCTTGCCCAGGCTTCAGTCCATTCAATCCATCCCCATGCCCATTTTAATATTCCTATGAAATCCTTTTTCATCGCTTCCACCTTTTGCTGCATGCAGTCCTGCATATCCACAAGGCTCACAGCTTAGCCAAAATTCACCTGAACCTGTTTATTTTATTTTTATTTTTTAACTTACTGCAACTTTATTTTTCACGGTGCACACTTGTGCACCATGCACATACACTAGCTAACCTCCGACGATCTCGACTCCGCGACGGTTGCAACAAGCGTCTTCTCCCACTCTCACATCACTGCAGATCCCAGAAACCCGCCTACTCCCTTGATTGGAAATATGCACCCCCACGCATAGTTCACCAAAAACAGACCTCACCAAATCTCCGAGCCTCACCTCAGCACAAAACCAGTCACCGCCAAACTCTAGTCGAACAATGCCGACTCTTCCCCCTTTCAAACGCACCTGGTGCGAACCCTTCTTATGCACCGTAGATGGCGCAGTTCACCACTGTTTAGACCCTAAAAATTGAACCAAAAACTACTGTTTTCTAGTCGTTCTCAAAATCCAGTGCATCCGAATTTTAGATGATATTTTTCCTAGATCTTAACGTATCTCAAACTCGTCCAGATAAAACGCTGAGTTCATCCATTGACGAAGTTGCCGGAATTTGGTCAAAGACTCTTTTTCCGATTATCTCAAAAATCTCTTAGCCTAAATTATTGAAAATCATATTTTTGTTATCAAAATTCATGGTCTTGTAGTACGATTTCATCCATATACCCGAATCGTAAAATAACGAGGTTTTAGATTTTGAGTTTTATTTCCTCTTCACTGTAATTTATAAATTTCTGGTGGTATATGTTACTATCTGAATTCAAAGTAATTTAACAGCATACACTAGACAAAAACAACCAACTTCCATGTTGTACTCAATGCCTATAATCAATTGGAAACCAGGCTATTGATTTTTCAAGTTCAGGACATAAGTTTGTTTTTACTGTTAACATATAGAGCTTTTCAAAACAGTTTTCAAGAACTTAAATTAACATGCATAACATGTATATGCAATCAATAGCTACTACCTAAGAACATATAGTTCGATCAAATATGCCTATAATTCGGAAATAGATTTCTAAGAGAGAAAGGTTACAGATTATATGTAGAATTGAGAAGATAAGGAGGAAACTTAAATTTTGTTTTTGAGGAAGAACTCTTTTTATAATTTCCTTATTTTTACATTTTTTTTCACTTCCCTTACAACACTCTTACTTGGGTGCTTCCTTCCTTTATCTTCCCTCTCACTTAAACTAAATGACCACACATATATATAGTGGTTTACATAACTTCTCAAAAGACACAACATTAATGGACATGACACTTAACGAACAGACACGACTTTTCACTTTAACCAACACGACTCTTCATTTCAACCGACACGACTCTTCATTCCAACCGGCATGACTCTTCGGTTGAAGGACATGACTTTTGACTCTAAAGACACTACCTTTTCACTAATTAACATAACCATTCACCTTTTTTTAAATTTCCCAATAATCTTGCATTTAATGTTTAGCCAACATTATATACAGTATTTACTTTAAGTTCAAATCTTTTTCCCCAAGTTGTCCTAACAATCATGTCATATTCTAATTATTTACAAAAGTAAATCTTTTAAACACTTCACCATTTGAATCAAATAAGATAGGTCCATATCAGCACAAATAAATTTGAATGCGCTAGAAATTTATGTCAAACAGTAAAAGAGTTTCAGGGTGTTTACTCACAGTGTTTTCTTTACCATGCTTTGTTTCTTTCCTTTGTTTCAGCTGTTTGCAAATAGTCCCTTGTTTCTTGGAGTTTAAACGCGTATATATGGGCTAGTTCGAATTCAACTGATACTTGGCAAGCACGAAAAGGAAAAACAAATGTTTAATGTGATTAGAATGGAAATCTTGATTTGTATAGGTTAATAAATGCACAAGATTTCGCTACTGTTTTGATAAGTTTTGCTGGTCCAATAACTAGTGTTAGTACTGAGTATGTATTAATTAATCAAGAGTGATTGCACATGTATTTACTGTAGTCAAATATGATTCTATTCAGTCCATCTTTGCGGCTACCCTATTCAATACTTTCTTAAAATATCTAGCTGTGCTTATGTATGATTTGCTCACTTCTTACTTGCGGCTACTCTTATTAAAAATTTGTTTTCAAATATCCAGCCGTGTTTTATACGATTGTAAACATGATTTATCTCCTGCGCTTGATAACTTAGACTAAATATGATCGGTTAATTTGTCTTAAGGCTATTAAATGTTGCAAGCTTTCAGGTTTTTTGTTGGAAAGCTTGTTGCTTTCAATATTAATGTTCATTTAAACATTCTGCATGCATTATATTTATGTTTCAGATTTTGTAAGTTTTCTACGGTTATTTAGATGTTTTTATTTGATTCGTTTTTTTCAAGGAGGTACTCTGTGTATGCAATTCCATGTTCTGTTTTTGTTCTTCTCTTTTCTACTTTCCTGCCTACAATCTTATCTACTTAATACATGATGGTTTATCTACAGGTTGTACTACGCTAAGATGTTAAGTCCATTAAATTGTTATCTTATCATACCTAATTATATTTTGGTTTTATAAATTTTTGTTTTACATATAAAAAAGGCAAATCAGATTATTAATCTTATCTTATATGATTTTACATATGTGTACATGTTCACTATATGTAACAATGCTACTTGCCTTATTCACTTGTATGCATATATGTTTTTAATTAAAACAAAATAAGTCACTTATTTTATAATTTATTTGATTTGTCTTTTAGATTTTCATTTGTAGATGTTATCTTATAAAATATCAAAATTTTCAAATGTTAGTTATTACAAGGAAGAATTACTTATGTCCGCAGTCGGGGTGAGCAAAAAACCGAAAAAACCCGAAACCGAACCGAAACCGATAAAAACCAAACCGAAAAAAAAAACCGAAATCGAAAAAAACCGAAACCGAAAATCAAAAAACCGAATCGTACTAATATTTCGATTTCGGTTTTAGGTCCGAACCGAACCGAAAAAACCGAAACCGAACCAAATTATTAAAATAATTAAATAAATATATAATATTTGTAATTTATAATCATGTTTTGTATTTAGCATATATGACGTCTTGGATATATCCTACAAACATAAAGAATTGGGTTAAAGATATAGATAGGAATTTCATTTATATAATCTCTACTTAATCATATATTTAAGTATAATAATTTTGCTTGTACTCTGTTACATGTGTCTCGATGCATTCGAGTGAAACAATTTATTTTAATTTCTTTTATGGTTGTTTAAATTTATAATATTTTTTGTTTAAATCGGTTTTAAAACCGAAACCGAACCGATAAAAACCGAAACCGAGATTTTGAAACCGAAACCGATGCTTCGGTTACGGCTTCGGTTATCGATTTTTAAAACCGAGGTCTTTCGGCTTCGATTTTACCCCAAAACCGAACCGAGGTTTGCTCACCCCTAGTCCGCAGCTCTAGTGCGGGTGGTGCGGTGGGGGTTCCTAGCTCCGCAGGAAGAGGGAGAGGGTTCGATTCCCGCCTCACGCACTTTAGTTCAAATAAAGGGACTTATCATTTGCATAAGCCTGATGACCCCGCGGACCGGGTTAGGTGCAATAGGGGAAGTTTTACGACAGTGCCGGTTTCTCCCATGAGAAAGTTCAAAAAAAAAAAAAAAAAAGGAAGAGTTACTTAAGAATTATTCTCTTCTTATTTATTAGCTTTTCTTATGAATTGCTTAAGTTAGATTTTACATTTTGAATTTTGAAAACAATTTGCTATTTTTAAATGTCTATACATATCTTGATTATTTAGGCAAATATTGTTTTTAATTACAAATTATTTAGATTTATAATATATCATCTACGAAACTAACCAGAAACTGGATCGTTACACAAGGTTTCACAAATTACACAATAATTGTACTTACTTATTTTATTTTTTATCTCCAAACAAAAAAAGGTTTAACCAAGATATAAAAAGTTATGTATGTTATACCATCAAGTAAATCTCATTGATCACGGAAAGGTCCTCAAGTTGACTCCGAAATGAATAATCATATTGATTTCACATAAAAGAATCATGGCATCTGACTACAAAACATAGTACATGTAATAGATTCATGGTTCTGATTCATTATCGCATGTCTCATGGATATAGTGGTTAAACAGCAATCTAGAAATGTACATGCATGACAGCACAACGCTGGAAGGCACATAACAATGACCACCATCCAGTATATATATATATATATATATATATATATATATATATATATAAAAGAACATGTGTAAAAGGCAGCTAATTCATTTCCTGAGTAATACATATATAATCCACATTCTTCCTGAATAATACTTCCTGAACATGATCATATGCGAGTACCAACCATCAAATAAGTCTAATTTTGTTAGTTACATCAGTATTAATTAAGATAATCAAGGTTCCTGCTAGCTCTAATGGCAAATCCATCCATAAGATAATGGATCTTCTTCTATCCAATTAAGTTATGCATGACCCAGTGGCTGCATTTGCACATCTATAAACATCATCAGATAAAGTCATAAAGAGGTGAATTCATAAAAAGTGAAACATAAGGAATCGATTAAAATGCCTATGAGTCATATATTAATTAGAGGAACAAAATGGCAGATAATCTCCATTCACCTGTTAGTTAACATAGGTAGGTAAAACGATACATCACAATATATTTTTTCCCTCAAAAATAACAAGGCAGGCTTTGCTTATACAGGAAGGCATATACGGGATCAGCAATGGAAATACAACAATACATGTACGCTAACTTGGTGACACCAGATAAAATAAGAAGGGCACAAAAAAATGCATATACTGAAAAGCTTATAGCGATTTCATAGAACCGGCTATCTTCCATGCTCTATACAATAAAAGATGATATGCCTTGGGATATAATCTAGGAACAGCTTGTCTATTATTATTCTTAAAAAAAGGAATTTTCACATTTGATTATCAATTATCAATCAGAGTGGCGCAGCGGAAGCGTGGTGGGCCCATAACCCACAGGTCCCAGGATCGAAACCTGGCTCTGATACTGTTTTTTTACTCTTTCTTTATGTCTGGAAGGATAATTTGCTAAATGTACCTCCTATACGTCAACATAAGATCCGATTGGGAAATAATTTGACCTAAACAATTCAAATTCATTGTTGTTCTGTCATGTCTAAAAAACTTTCAAACTATATATAATATACATATCTATCCATCAACACAGTTTAACATTAACAGTGGAAGGTTTTGAATTGTACCTTCAGAACAGTTCTTCAACCATCCACAATGCACACACCTCTTCATAAATGTTTTTTCTGTTACACATGCACAACCAGTTAAAATAGGAAAGCGGTAGAGAATTAATACCGTGTTAATGTGGCCATTAGTTCAGCAGTAATATCAGCATAGACATCATCAAAAATAATTCCTTTGTCTGACTGTAAATCAGCGAAAAATTCGATGGTTTGCATCATCGAAAGTAATTTCTGTGTCTAACCGTAAACCAGCCAAAAAAAAATGATGGTTTGCTGGAGAATTGTCACCGAATCCTTGGTGGGAACAGAATGCAGTATCCTGTTATCCATCCACCGTTGAGAGCAAGGAGTTTTCGCTGCTCTGTGACCAGCCTGACGCATTGCCTCCTTACTATGGCCAGCAAAGTCAGGATTTCCAGCCCAACTGCACAGACCACTCAGCAACTTGGATCGGGCAGGCCAGCTAAGAGCACAATGTACCCAAACTCAGCAACATGACCCAACATTCCATCATATTAATGCCCCACTTGGTCACAAGCTCACGTTACTTAGCTCGGCAGTTGATCAACCGAGCACTTGTTATTTGTACCGAGTTACTAACAAAATTTTTGTGATGTGGGACTAACATGCTATTTTATCAGGTCTAATACATATGCATCTTATATCACAATTAAACTGCATGGGAAAATATAATTTTTTTTCCCGGTTTCAGAATACGAATGTGGATGGATTTCAAATATCCACTGACATCCTTAATCACTAGTTCCTGCTTCAAATATTTTATCTATTCACCCAGTCTACTGCATAATGGAATTTTCAACAAAATACCAAGAAAAATATTTATAACACACGGAAAACAAACCAATAATTAAAGAACATGATTCATGTCAATGCCATAATCCAAAGCATCCTTTCTTTTTTTATCAGTTAAACTGCATTATTTTATATTATGTGATGAATCTGACTTTATGATTTAAGCAGTAAGATAAGTGATAATGTGGCCCAATGAACATGTTAGCAAATCAAAGATCATAGGTTTGATCCTTAAAAAGGCTGCTTTTTTCCAAAAAAAATAAAAAATAAAATCATAAATTCAAACAAATTAAAAATCACATTGAACATCAAATTATTATTATATACTTTGTTTAATAAAGTTATAACCTTCCGATGGCATTTAGATATATTAGCTTCAATATTTTAATGTACAGGAAAATCTTGTTGGATATATTGGTACATCGTAAGCTCCTAATTCAAGTATCTTATCTTGTAGCAAATTAAATTTTATATAGGAATTTTGAACAAAAAGCTTCCAGTAAAAATTTATATTACATATCGAACAAACAAATATAAACTATCCGTAAATCGGATATATGTGGGTGTTATTGTATAACATATTTCATATTAATGTAAAAGCATACAAAAATGCATTGCAAATTATATTTCTTATACTTTGATTGTTTGAAGAGCCCGATGCTCTGAAAGGGGCAAAGCTCCATTTGCTTTGTTGCTGGAACTTGAGAAAATTGATTTGTTAAAGAATGACGCTTCCTACCGGACAAGCTTAAACAGTTCATTTCTCCTCACCCTTCTTAACTTACCGCATTAATATCACCTCAAACAATGCTCAAAACTCACACATACCTCTCCATTTTCCCATTTCATAGCATAAAACACAGTCCCTTTTCACTGAACATTCTATGTTCATTCCCCACTTAAAATGCTGATTCCGCGTTCCTCGTTCGCTTAACAACAAATGCATTCTATGGTATGGGACTATGTGACTCAATGGATTTGAAGTGCCTGCTTTAATTATCTTTAGTCTTACCACAAAATCAAACTTATACCACAAAATCAAACTTATAACATGATGTTGAGTCCAAATATCTGGAGAAATACATCTTAAAATTTGAATGATAAGCAATATCAACTATACCAATAAATCAGGTGTATGTTGGTGCTGTGATATATATAACACAGATATTTTATACTAATGTAAAAGCATATAAAAGTACATCATGAATTCTACTATGCACAAAGTCAGGCAATCAGATATGTGACTCTGTGGCCCAATGGAAAAGGTGCTGGTTTACAAAACCAGAGATTCTGGGTTCGATCCTCAGCAGAGTGCAACAATTCTTTTGAAATGTAAATTATGCTAATTTTTGCTTGGCCTACACCAAGCAGCAACATCAAAAAGTATTTTGTTAGTTGCAGCTTTATATAACACAATTCTACAGCTTAATGGACAAAACGCTTAACTGTGATTCTGGACCCAAAACTACACTATAAGCGGATAGCAAGTATACAAATAAACGGGGCATGTGTGAATGTCATAAACCATAGCATCTTTTACTTTAAAACTGAAGCATATATGCTAT
This sequence comes from Allium sativum, assembly GCA_030737875.1. Taxonomy (NCBI): domain Eukaryota; kingdom Viridiplantae; phylum Streptophyta; class Magnoliopsida; order Asparagales; family Amaryllidaceae; genus Allium; species Allium sativum. Next base: position 776,022,826 of record CM060918.1, on the reverse strand, counting down.
TATTCTTTGTGGAATTTAACTGATAAGATGATTGACTATGCGAATAGTCTACAATACCACGTGTTTGATCCCTGGCAAAGTTAACTTATTTTTGTTAGTATATTGATGATTAGATCTTATATAAGCATCCTATTGTTGGCCTGAACCTGACTCCAATCTCAGATCAAGCATGTCATTTCAATTTATTTAACCTAACTTAGGTATGCAAGAAATAAAAGCACTTCTAATATAAAATGAAGAATCAGCACAAAAGGTACTAACATTATATTTATGAAAAACGATGAATGCATGCCTGCAATTCATAGACTTTTCTCCAATCTGGTTCTGCAGATCTTAGGCATCATAACATAAGTACATGAGAATATAATCAAGGTTCCTGGTAGCTCCAAGGCAAATCCATAAGATAATGGATCTTCTATCTAATTGAGTCATGACCCAGCGGCTGCATTTGCACATTATAAACATCATCAGATAAAGGGGTGAACTCATAAACAGTACGTCATATATTAGAGGAGCAAAATGACAGATAATCTCCATTCACCAGTTAACATAGGTAACCGATACATCACAATAATTTCTTTCCTCAAGAATAACAAGGTAGGCATTGCTTATACAGGCATATATGGGATCAGCATTGGAAATACAACAATACATGTACACTAACTTGGTGACACTAGATAAAATAACAAGGGCAAAAAATACATGCATATACTGAAAAGCTTATAGTGAGTCTGAGGGTTACAATGCTGTATATAACGCAATTCTACAGCTTAATGGACAAAACGCTTAACTGTGATTCTGGACCCAAAACTACACTATAAGCGGATAACAAGTATACAAATAAACGGGGCATGTGTGAATGTCATAAACCATAGCATCTTTTACTTTAAAACTGAAGCATATATGCTATTATTCTTTGTGGAATTTAGCTGATAAGATGATTGACTATGCGAATAGTCTACAATACCACGTGTTTGATCCCTGGCAAGGTTAACTTATTTTTGTTAGTGTATTGATGATTAGATCTTATATAAGCATCCTATTGTTGGCCTGAACCTGACTCCAATCTCAGATCAAGCATGTCATTTCAATTTATTTAACCTAACTTAGGTATGCAAGAAATAAAAGCACTTCTAATATAAAATGAAGAATCGGCACAAAAGGTACTAACATTATATTTATGAAAAACGATGAATGCATGCCTGCAATTCATAGACTTTTCTCCAATCTGGTTCTGCAGATCTTAGGCATCATAACATAAGTACATGAGAATATAATCAAGGTTCCTGGTAGCTCCAAGGCAAATCCATAAGATAATGGATCTTCTATCCAATTGAGTCATGACCCAGTGGCTGCATCTGCACATTATAAACATCATCAGATAAAGGGGTGAACTCATAAACAGTACGTCATATATTAGGGGAGCAAAATGGCAGATAATCTCCGTTCACCAGTTAACATAGGTAACCGATACATCACAATAATTTCTTTCCTCGAGAATAACAAGGCAGGCATTGCTTATACAGGCATATATGGGATCAGCAGCATTGGAAATACAACAATACATGTCCACTAACTTGGCGACACTAGATAAAATAACAAGGGCAAAAATTACATGCATATACTGAAAAGCTTATAGTGAGTCTGAGGGTTACAATGCTTAAAAGATGTAACATTACTGATATATGTTACTGAGAATTTGTTGTACCACTGACAATACTAGGAAGAATTTATCTATTTATTCATTTTTATTTTTGAGGAAATACTTGGTTGATTTTGAAGATACAAATGTGAAAATAGGAGGAACACTAGAAATTGAGATAAACGCGTCAAATATATGCGAATCAAGTACAATATTTACTTGCGTATGTTATAATGCTTATTTGAATATCTTAGATCACGGTAAGCAAACATCATATGACCTACAAAAGTCCTTCAGAACTTAAAACTTTTTGAACAGTTTTAGAACAACCTTGCCCAAGTTTATTTTATGTCTTAAACAACTTTATGTCGACATATGGTAGGGATGTGTTGAAATATCAAACTCAGACATATGATCAGAGTGGCGCAGCAGAAGCGTGGTGGGCCCATAACCCACAGGTCCCAGAATCGAAACCTGGCTCTGAAACTGTTTTTTGCTCTTTCTTTATGTCTGGAAGGATAATTCGGAAAATGTACCTCCTATAAGTCAACATATGATCTGGTTGGGAAATAGATTTGGCTGCAAGTAATGATATGAGGATGAATGCAGTTTAATATATGGATGATACAGTTGAGTGATTTTGTAGAACCGTCTTCCATGCTCTACACAGTACAAGATGATATGCCTTGGGATATAATATAGAAGTAGCTTGTCTATTACTCTTAAAAAAAAAAAATTAAAAAAGAACCTCACATTTTATTACCAATCAGAGTGGCGCAGCAGAAGCGTGGTGGGCCCATAACCCACAGGTCCCAGGATCGAAACCTGGCTCTAAAACTGTTTTTTGCTCTTTCTTTATGTCTGGAAGGATAATTCGGAAAATGTACCTCCTATAAGTCAACATATGATCTGGTTGGGAAATAAATTTGACCTTAACAATTCAAATTCATTGTTGTTCTATTATTTCTTTAAAACTTTCAAACTATATATAATATACATATCTATCCATCAACATACTTTAATGTTAACAGTGGAAGGTTTTAAATTGTACCTTCAGAACAGTTCTTCAACTATCCGCAATGCACATGACTCTTCATACATGTTTTTTCTGTTACACATGCACAACCAGTTAACATAGGAAAGTGGTAAAGAATTAATACCGTGTTCAAAAATGTGGCCATTTGTACAAGTTCAGTAGTAATATCAGCATAGACATCATCAAAAGTAATTCATGTGTCTGACCGTAAATCAGCAGTAGTGGCCGCATAACCAAAGCATCATATTCAAAGAGTGCAAAAAGATAATGGTTTGCTGGAGAACTGTCACCGAATCCATTGTGGGAACATAATGCAGTTGCATGTTATCCATCTACCGTTGAGAGCAAGGAGCTTTCGCTGCTCTGTGACCAGCCTGACGCATTGCCCCCTTACTACAGCGCCAGCACAGTCTGACTTTCCAACCCAACTGGACAGGCCACTCAGCAACTTGGATCGGGCAGGCCAACTAAGTGCACAATGTGCCCTAACTCAACAACATGACCTATCATTCCATCATATTAATGCCCCACTTAGTCACAAGCTCACATTACTTAGCTCGGCGGTTGATCAACTGAGAACTTGATATTTGTACCGAGTTATTAACAAAAAATTTGTGATGTGGGACTAACATGCTATTTTACCAAGTCTAATGCATATGCTTCTTATATGACAATTAAACTGCATGAGAAAATATAACTTTTCTTCCCAGTTTCAGAATACGAATGTGGATGGATTTCAAATATCCACTGACATCCTTAATCACTATTTCCTGCTTCAAATATTTTATCTATTCACTCAGTCTACTGCATAATAGAAATTTCAACAAAAACCAAAAAATATATTTATAACACACGGAAAACAAACCAATAATTAAAGAACAGGATTCATGTCAATGCCATAATCCAAATCATCCTTTCTTTTTTTATAGTCAAACAACGTTATTTCATATTATATTATGAATGCGACTTTATGACTTAAGCAGTAAGATAAGTGACATTGTGGCCCAATGAACATGTGTTGGTTTACAAATCAAAGATCATAGGTTTGATCCCTAGAGAGGCTACTTTTAAAATAAATAAATAAATAAATAAATCATAAATTCAAACAAATTAAAAATCATGTTGAACATCAAAGTAATATATATACTTTGTTCAATAAAGTTATAACCTTCCAATGGCATTCTGAAATATCAGCTTCAATATTTTAATGTAAAGTACAGGAAAATCTTGTTGGAATGGAACTATGTGGCTGAATGGATTTGAAGTGTGTTTTAATTATCTTTAGTCTAAACACAAAATCAAACTTATAACATGATTTTGCGTCCATACTAATGTTAAAGCATGTAAAAGTACATCATGAATTCAGCTATACACAAAGTCAAGTAATCACATAAGTGACTCTGCGGCCCAATGGATAAAACGCTGGTCTATGAAACCGGAAGACTCTGGCTTTGATCCTCAGCAGAGTCGCAACATTTGTTATGAAATGTAAATTAAGCAAAATTGCTAGGCCTAAACCAAGCAGTAACATCTAAAAGTATTTTGCTAGCTGCAGCTTTATATGACGCAATTCTACAGCTTAATGGACAAAACGCTAAACTGTGATTCTGCACCCAAAACTACACTATAAACAGATAGTAAGCATACAAATAAATGGGGCAAGTGTGAATGTCATAAACCATAACATCTTTTACCTTATAACTGAAGCATATATACTATTTTTCTTTGTGCGAATTCAAATGATAAGATGATGGACTATGCAAATAGTCTACAATACCACTGGCAAAGTTAACTTCTTTTTGTTAGTTTGTTGATGATCCGATCTAATATAAACATCCTATTGTTAACCTGTCCCCAACCCCAATCTCAGATCTAAGAAAGAAAAACACTTCTAATACAAAACGAAGACTCGGCACAAAAGATACTTAAATTTTCTTTATAAAAAACGATGATAGTCTGCTGCAATTCACAGACTTTTCTCCAATTTGGTTATGCATATCTAAGGCATCATAAGTACATGAGAATATAATCATCTTTTCCTTTCCCAACTTTGCATTTGTTACCTTTAACTATTTTAACACATCTTATAAAAACTGCTCCAACTTGGGTTCTTCCAGTGCACCAATTTGCTAAGAATTAAGGGCTAACTTTATTGTTTACTTTAAACATACATAAAAATCAACTATATATATATCTACAAACATACATACACACACACACACACACACACATATATATATATATAATATGCCGATACAAACAAATAGTTCTACAGCTTAAAAGGAAATATTAAATTAAACACAAATTAATGTAATTTAATTTGATTTTGACAGAAATGGCCAGAACAATTTGGGGATTGTTTCAGTATTTAGTCCTATCATCCACGAGATAGGGAAATAAAAAAAATGTAAAATATCCTACAAATCAGGTTAATATCGTTTCATTTCCTAAATTGACTCCAAATAACCCACTATAAATTTAGAACAAACAAACTAATCCATGTTCATAGAATTTGTACTAATAATTCAATTGCCATAAAATCACATCGACCGTATGTACACACCAACAAAATATAGCTACGTAACCAACAAAGCCAAAAAATCAAAGAATAAATAAAAATAAAAACAAAATATATCGGTATATTTTCCCAAATCTAGAACATCGACATAGATCATCTTCTTACCTATGGAACTTCGCAACAATTTCATCATAATTCCGAGTAGATCTATCTTTTTTCTTCTTTTTACTCCTGTTGAAGTTATTCCCCGACTTGGAATTCGCCGTGGGGTTAGCCTGACCGATCTTTACCGTCCCAACATCACGCAGGAAGTTGAAACGTCACCTTGCTATTTAACTGCAGACTTCCCACAAGAGAGAGTTACAATTTTTAGGGCAATGTGATCTTTAATGTCCGAGTTTTGAGCGGTGTCGGCGTGATATGATACCGGAAAGGTGAGCCTGGGTATATTATAATGTTTATTTGTGTATCTTAGATCACTGTAAACAAACATCATATGACCTACAAGAGTCCTTCGGAACCTTAAACTTTTTGAACAGTATTAGAACAATCTTGCTCAAGTTTATTTTAGGTCTGAAACAACTTTATGTCGACTTATGGTAGGGATGTGTTGACATATCAAACTCAGACTGATTTGGCTGCACGTAATGATATGAGGATGAATGCAGTTTAATATACAGATGATACAATTTAGTGATTTTGTAGAACTATCTTCCATGCTCTATACAATACAAGATGATATGCCTTCGGATATAATCTAGGAGCAGCTTATGTATTATTCTAAAAAATGCAATTCTCACACATTATTATCAATCAGAGTGGCACAGCGGAAGCGTGGTGGGCCCATAACCCACAGGTCCCAGGATCAAAACCTGGCTCTGATACTGTTTTTTGCTCTTTCTTTATGTCTGAAAGGATAATTTAATAAACGTACCTCCTATACGCCTTCATTGTTGTTCTGTTATTTCTATAAAACTATGTATAATATACATATCTATCTATCAAAATACTTTAACATTAATAGTGATAGGTTCTTCAGAATAGTTCTTCAACTATCCATATATGTATACGTATGTGTGTATATGTGTATATATATATATACATACATATATATATATATATAATGTCGATACAAACAAATAGTTCTGCAGCTTAAAAGGAAATATTAAATTAAACACAAATTAATGTAATTTAATTTGATTTTGACAGAAATGGCCAGAACAATTTGGGGATTGTTTCAGTATTTAGTCCTATCATCCACGAGATAAGGAAATAAAAAAATGTAACATATCCTACAAATCAGGATAATATCGTTTCATTTCCTAAATTGACTCCAAATAACCCACTATAAATTTAGAACTAACAAACTAATCCATGTTCATAGAATTTGTAATAATAATTCAATTGCCATAAAATCACAATGCCCATATGTACACACCAACAAAATATAGCTACGTAACCAACAAAGCCAAAAAAATCAAAGAACAAATAAAAATAAAAACAAAACATATCGGTATATTTTCCCAAATCTAGAACATCGACATAGATCATCTTCATACCTACGGAACTTCGCAACAATTTCATCATAATTCAGAGTAGATCTATCTTTTTTCTTCTTTTTACTTCTCTTGAAGTTATTCCCGACTTGGAATTCGCCGTAGGGTTAGCCTGACCGATCTTTACCGTCCCATCATCACGCAGGAAGTTGAAACGGCATCCTTGCTATTTAACTGCAGATTTCCCACAAGAGAGAGTTACAATTTTTAGGGCAATGTGATCTTTAATGTCCAAGTTTTAATCGGTGTCGGCGTGATATGATAACGGATAGGTGAGCCTGGGTATATTATAATGTTTATCTTAGATCACTGTAACCAAACTTCATATGACCTACAAGAGTCCTCCGGAACCTTAAACTTTTTGAACAGTTTTAGAACAATCTTGCTCAAGTTTGTGGGCCCATAACCCACAGGTCCCAGGATCAAAACCTGGCTTTGATACTGTTTCTTGCTCTTTCTTTATATATGAAGGGATAATTTAACAAATGTACCTCCTATACGCCTTTATTGTTGTTCTGTTAATTTTATAAAACTATGTATAATATACATATCTATCTATCAAAATACTTTAACATTAATAGTGATAGGTTCTTCAGAATAGTTCTTCAACCATCCACAATGCAAGTGACCACATAAATCTTTTTTCTCTTACACATGCCCAAGAACCCACAATGCATATTTCACCATTGAGAGCAGGGAATTTTTACTGCAATTTTGATGTCCGAGTTTTAAGCGTTGAGAGCAAGGAGTTTTCGCTGCTCTGTGACCAGCCTGACGCATTGTCCCCTTACTTTAGCCAGCACAGCCGGACTTTCCAGCCCAACTGCATAGGTCACTCAGCAACTTAGATCGGACAGGCCAGCTAAGTGCACAATGTACCCATTGTTTTAAAAAACCCGCCTCGATATTCGCCTCAAGACTCGCCTCGACGAAATAAGAGATAAAACGCCTTGAGGCTTATTCCAAAAGTCTTTTTACCTTTAAAGCTTACGCCTCAAAATTTTGAGGCATATAAAGCGCATAAAGCTTACGACTCGCACGCCTCAAGCAGTTGAGGCATATGACTTTAAAATCTGTTTATCTTTAGTTGCAGATATTGACACAGATAAATGTCACTAAACTTTAATTATTTAATGGAAATGAAAAAGATTATATAATATGTGTAGACACACTTTGAATTAATGTAGGCTTATTCGAAAAGCCCTTGTTTAGTTGGTTCCCAATTTCTATTATTGGCTAGGTTAATTTAAAATGAACAAACGGGATGCTGCATAGAAGTGGTTAACAATTAAGTATACGTATTGCGCTTTTTCACTACCCGAAAGTCTTACGCCTCGCCTCACAGACCCGAAAACGCCTCACATACGCCTTTTGCGTTTTAAAACATTGAATGTACCCAAACTCATCAACATGACCCAACATTCCATCATATTAATGCCCCACTTGGTCACAAGCTCACGTTACTTAGCTCAGCGGTTGATCAACTGAGCACTTGATATTTGTACCGAGTAACTAACAAAAAATTTGTGATGTGGGACTAACATGTTATTTTATCAGGTCTAATACATATGCTACTTATATCACAATTAAACTGCATGGAAAAATATAACTTTTTTTCCGGTTTCGGAATACGAATGTGGATTGAATCTCAATGACATATAAACTTTATCATAACCGCTTCAAAGAAAAAATGTTATGTATCCCATTAGTATTTTCTAAAAGCTGAACCCGCTTCTTAGAATTCAACATCAAAAATGATAATTTTCCAAAATATCAGGTTACTAAACTGATTTTTGCACACTACTCACTTAGCATTTTACTTGACAATTTTGCAAAATAACAAAAAATCTTGGTTTAATATCATTCGGTAAAAGAAGTATAAACTTTATTGATCATGTTTAACTAATTGTCATGTATAATGAATATATTAAAACACTGGTACATGTGTATTTATTCATAAAAGGCACACGTGTCAAGTCTATAAAATATTTTGCACAATAACTGAAATTAAAAATTCAAAATCATGCGATTAGCAATCTGTTTTATCCACCTAGCTAAAGATAACTATAACCAAACAATAACATCAAAAGAATAACCTAAATGTTTTGATTTTAAATCATGAAGATGATTGTTGGCCTAATTCGCGCATTGCAACTAGACCTCGCAACGGTCGAATAAGATATAGATACGTGTAATATCCATATTCGCATATGAAACCATTTTAGCATACCGGATTTTCGAAGTCGCAGATATCAAATAGATATTATTATTTTTCTATGTCTGCTAGTAAGAAAATAAATATAAAAGCATAGTAAAAAAAATTGGACACACCCACATGCATACTCATTTCTCAAGTTTTTTGGTTTTTTTTTCCTAGTTTCAGAATGCGAATGTGGATGGATTTCAAATATCCATTGACATCCTTAATCACTATTTCCTGCTTCAAATATTTTATCTATTCACCCAGTCAACTATATAACAGAAATTTGAACAAAAAAACCAGGAAAAATATTTATAACACATGGAAAACAAACCAATAATTAAAGAACAGGATTCACATCAATGCTGTAATCCAGAGCATCCTTTTTTTTCAAATCAGTTGAACTGCATTACTTTATATTATATTATGAATGTGACTATGATTTAAGCAGTAAGATAGGTGACATTGTGGCCCAATGAACATGTGGTTGTTTACAAATCAAAGATCATACGTTTGATCCTTAAAAAGGTCTTTTTTTTTCAATTTTTTATAAATTTAAACAAATTAAAAATCATGTTGAACATCAAATTATTATATATACTTTGTTCAATAAAGTTATAACCTTCCAATGGCATTTATATATCTTAGCTTCAATATTTTAATGTAAAGTAGAGGAAAATCTTGTTGGACATATTGGTGCATCGTAAGCTCCTAATTCAAGTATCTTATCTTGCAGCAAAATAGAATTTATACAAGAATTTTGAACAACAAGCTTCTAGTATATCAAACAAAAAACAATACAAACCATCCGTAAATCAGATATATGTGGGTGTTATAGTTAACTGATTTCATATTAATGTAAAAGCATATAAAAATGCATTGCGAATTATATATCTTATACTTCAATTGTTTAAAGCGTCCGATGCTCTAAAAGGGGCAAATCTGCATTTGCTTTGTTGCTGGAACTTGAGAAAATTGATTTGTTCAAGCCTGATGCTTCCTATGTAACAAGCTTAAACAGTTCATTTCTCCTCACCCTTCTTAACTTACCGCATTAATATGGCCTCAAACTATGCTCAAAACTCACGCATACCTCTCCATTTCCCCATTTGGTAGCAAAAAACACAATCCCTTTTCACCGAACATTCTCCGTTCAATCCCCGCTCAAAATGCTGATTCCGTGTTCTCCGTTGGCTTAACAACAAATGCACTCTATAGTATCGGACTATGTGGCTCAATGGATTTCAAGCGTCTGCTTTAATTATCTTTAGTCTTACCACAAAAGCATCAAACTTATAAGATGATTTGGGTCAAATATCTAGAGAAATACATTTTAAAATTTGAATGATAAGCAATATCAACTATACCAATAAATCAGGTGTATGTTGGTGATGTGATACATAACACATATTTTATACTAATGTAAAAGAATATAAAAGTACATCGTAAATTCTACTTTACACAAAGTCAGGTAACCAGACATGTGACTCTGTGGCCCAATGGATAAGGCGCTGGTCTACGAAACCAGAGACTCTTGGTTCGATCCCCAGCAGAGTCGAAACATTCCTTTTGAAATGTAAATTATGTTTATTTTTGCTTGGGCTAAACCAAGCAGTAACATCTGAAAAATATTTTGTTATTGGTATTTTGTTAATTGCAGCTTTATATGACGCAATTCTACAGCTTAATGGACGAAATGCTTAACTGTGATTCTGCACCCAAAACTACACTATAAACGGATAGCAAGTATACAAATAAATGGGGCATGTGTGAATATCATAAAACATAACATCTTTTACTTTAAATCTGAAGCATATATACTATTATTCTTTGTGGAATTGAACTGATAAGATGATTGACTATGTGAATAGTCTACAATACCATGTGTTTGATCTCCGGCAAAGTTAACTTCTTTTTGTTAGTTAGTTAATGATCAGATCGAATATAAGCATCCTCTTGGTGACCTGACCCCAATTTCGGATCAAGCATGTCATTTCAATTTATTTAACCTAACTTAGGTATATAAGAAAGAAAAGCACTTCTAATATAAAATGAAGAATCGGCACAAAAGGTACTTACATTATCTTTATAAAAAACGATGAATGCCCGCTGCAATTCATAGACTTTTCTCCAATCTGGTTCTGCAGATCTAAGGCATCATAACATAAGTACATGAGAATATAATCATATTTTCCTTTCCCAACCTTGCATTTGTTACTTTTAACTATTTTAATACATCTTATGATAAACTGCTCCAACTTGTTTTCTTGCAATGCACCAATTTGCTGAGAATTCAGGGCTAACTTTATTATTTACTTCAAACATACATAAACTCGACTATATACAAGTAAATAGTTCCACAGCTTAAAAGGAAATATTAAATTAAACACAAATTAATGTAGTTTGATTTGATCTTCACAGAAATTGTAACAACCCACATTCTACGCATCTAGGATCGTAGAATATTTATTTCTTTTTCTAGGTAAGTCATATGGTCGTGTACTTTTAGGAAACGACTAGTGGGGTCATTTCCCATGTTCATGATTTTTGCCAATTTTTAAATGATCGTTTTGCCCCTAGTTGATCTTGTTTCGTCCATAACTTTTGACTGGAAAGGAATTTTGACCTGAAACCACTTCCATTAGCTCCGGATGATTGTTTCTCTTTCCGTAGAGTGGTCATAATAGCCAAACGGACTTACCGTTTGGGAGATATGACTAAATTAAGGTTTAAAAGGTTATTTTCAGCTAATTGGGCTTAACCGGGTAATTAGCAGCTAGGCCCAAAGGGGGATTTCGGGATTAGTGGTACTTAGGGGCTGCTAGGGTTATGATTTCAGTTTTTACTTCATTTTCCAGCCGCCTAAGACATTCCTTCAAGTATAGCCATGGCCTCCACCTTCTAATTTCACTCCAAATCACCTCTAATTACTTTCTAATCAAAGATTAAGCAAAACTACATCAAACCAAAGGGGATTAGCACCAAATCAGAGAGAGAGTTGCTGGAACACATAGAGATTGGATCTATATCAGAGGAGTTTCAGTTCTGAAAGTTTAATTGTGCCAAAGGTGAGTGATTTGCTTAGTTTTTTCACTAATTACGGCTAATTAGGGTAATTAGCGAAGATTAGAGAAATTATGGCTCAGAAAAATCTAGAAAAATTCCCAAAATTCTAAAACATCATTTTATGCCTCTGATATGAATTTGGGTTAATTTGGACTAATTTTGTTAATCCCGGAATTTAGGGGATTAAGGGGTGATTAGTGTTAATTAGCGAAATTAAGCGTGATAAAATTCTGGAAAAATATTCAGAAATTCATAAATATTGTTTTAGACCTCTGTTAGAAAATTTGGCTAATTTGGTTAAGTTTTACTAATCCTATCATTAGTTGTTCTTAAACATGCTTAAGGGGAAAATATGGATTTTTGGGTATGTTTGATCCGTTTTAACCTATCATATTGTTGTTTTGGTGTTTGTGGTTGATTATGCATGTTGCTATGACTGTATGAAATGCTTTGTGATTGATTTCAATAGTTAGAATGATCGAAAACATCGTAGAATGGCGTAAACACTTGCTGGAACAGTCTTAGAAAACAGTGCAGGGTTCAGATCAGATCAGACATAGGGCTCGGATCGGATATGTTGAACTGAGCAAAGAATCCGATCGGATCGGAACCCAACACTTGGGGGAAAATGGCAAAAAGGAAGGCCACGCTAGCTGAACTGGGATCGGATCGGATTGAGGAGGACGGATCGGAGTGAAGGCATGAGGATGGATCGGATAGGAGCATGTGAAGGACGAGGGCACGGATCGGAACGGAGGCACGAGCTGGAGGGGAGATGACACCCGACCCGAGGTAAAGCACCCGAACCGAACCGATGGAGGACAACCGACCCGAACCGCACTAGGAGAAGACCCGACCCGAACCGCACTAGGAGAAGACCCGACCCGAACCGCACCAGGAGAAGACCTGACCCGAACAGATGAAGGACACCCGACCCGAACCGATGGCTTGAGAAGGAACCCGACCCGACCCAGTATTGACCAATAACCCGAGATGCAAAGGTAGTCCAATATGGGAAGTTAGAGCTTAGGATCCAGTTGGGAACCAATGAGTTCGCTTCATAGTTGGGCTTTGCTGCGGGACGTGTGCTAAGGAGTTGTCGGTATTCATAACTTTGGTTCACCACTGAGAGATGGATAGTGGGCTTGTAGTGATAGTTACACGGGATTGGATTCCGCCATGGCCCAAAGTATTAGGTGACCAAAGTAGTGGATATCGTATGCTTTACGCACTGAGTGAGGGATGTGAGGATGATTGCTATGCTTGATTGTTTGACATCACTATGACATGCACACCCCCACCCTCGTTATCTTTACACCATTTGAAAGGGCACCTTAGAGTGTTGTACAGTATGTAGTGCTAACTCTTTGGTTGCAGGTCCAGGCTCAGGTATGATTGGATTATACCTGTTATTGTTCTGTTTTGTTTAGCTGCTTATCGCTCACACCAGACTTTTGTCTGACCCAGAGTTTTATGTCTCTTCTTATTACTCTGGGTGCTCACACGAGCAGACTAGAGACAGGTTAGGTGGATGCACGGGTAGCTGTACTGGAGACGAGCAGGAGGCTTCCACGTATGATATTTATGTATTATCTCCCTGTGTTATCGATGGTCACTGCTTGGGCATTAGTAGTGTACCTTTTCCTTTCTTTTGCTTAGAGACAGTATTTTTGAAGTTGTAATAAGGATGTTGGATCATAAGCTTTATTTTGGATTTCCGCTGCCATGTTAGACATGATTTAGTTTTTCAGCTTATGCACTGTCTCGCCTGTTTTATGTCAAAGTTATGTGATTATTATATTTTATTCCATGCGCTGTGAGATATTCTACAGGTTCTGTGTTAGTTCTTCACCTTCTTTCTTTCCTTCCGACGACCGTTCCGTGCTAGTTAGACATGTGTACAGCGCACTTTCGGAGGAAATGTCGGCTAGTACAGGGCGGGTCGTTACATTTGGTATCAGAGCTCTAGGTTGCGTAGTTTACCTGGGGAAAGTCATCAGGGAGAGATATTATACGTATATGAGAGCGCGTATTTGTGATTATTTTGATTTTTCAAAATTGGTTTTCAAAGCTATATATATATATATATATATATACATACTATTAGTATAGTTAAGGATGAAGTTGCACTGCACTGACACCACAAAGGAGATGGTTAATCGTTTGCTCTGTACAGATTGAACGATGAGCCAATATGCGAGGGGTACTGGCAGAGGAGCCAATAATGGGAATGCTACTGAGATGCGGACTATGTTCACTGACTTCACGAGGGAGATGCTTAGGGATGTCCAAAGAGTGGCTCCTAATGTTGCTAACGGTGGTGGTGCAGCGGTGCAGGCGCCTAGGGCCGATTTCGCCAAGCTTAACAAGGATTATACTAGTATTGGTGGGAAGCCGTTCCACGGAACGGAGTCGGCTACGGTTGTTCAAGATTGGTTGGATAGCTGTGAGCGTATCTTCGAAGACTTGGGTATTGAAGATGCCATGAAGAGGAAGCTAGCATCCCGTCAGCTTCAAGAACGAGCAATGAATTGGTGGAATGCTACTAAGGCAGCAACTCCAGAGGATCAGATTACATGGGATCAGTTTAAGGCTCGTTTTTGCGATAAGTTTATACCAACTGCTCAGAAGTCAGAATTGTTTAGAAAGTTTCTGGAGCTTAAGCAGAACGGAAGGGCAGTTTCAGAGTATGTTGCTGAGTTCGATACTTTATCGAAATATGGGTTATCTCTTATCGACACTACCGAGAAGAAGAACGAGAAGTTCATAACTGGTTTAGATAGGTACTTGGGGGAAAGGCTTATAAACCACATCGATGAGACGTTTGAATCGATTGTAGGAAAGACATTAAGGTCAGAAAGTCTTTACCCTAAGCCTAAGACTGAGGTCGCTAATTCATCTGCCAAGGAGCCAAAGTCGCAAGCAGGCGGCGGAGGCAAGAATAATTCCCAGACTAAGAGGAAACAAGACCAAACCATGAATGGTCAGAGTAAGAAGAATAAGAAAGATGGCGAGTGCTTTAGCTGTGGCAAGAAGGGCCACTATGCCAGAGATTGTCGAGAAAAGCCTGGGGAAAGGAAGTGCTTTAATTGCGGCCAAGCGGGACATCACAAGAATGAATGTCCACAATCTCCTAGGGAGAAGCAGATCGTGAAAGCATATGCTATCAACGCTATTCCTTCTTCGTCGAATGCCCCAACTGCGGCGCAGAAGGAAAAAGGTGTCATTATTCGAGGTATGCTTTCTATTTAAGATGTTTCTGTTCGAGTTTTTTTTAATAACAAGGTTTCCCATTCCTTCGCACCTAGTGACCTGGTAGATAGGTTGGAATTGGAACCCGAGATAGTCGATAGACCTTTAGTAGTGACAAACCCGATAGGTGGTTTGACTAGCCTTTGTAGGATTTGTCGTAATTTGGTCTTATCGAGTCATGGATGTATGTTTGTTGTGGTTGCTTTATTTTTAGCTTTACTGGGATTGGCTTGATTTTGGGAGCTGATTAACTCCAAAAGTATAGAGTGAGAGTAGATTGTGAAGAGCCTTTGATGACCGTTAGAGTGGATGATAGATGAAGGGTGGTATTGGATCGCCTACCTTATGATGAAAATGATAACGGGAGTTAGAGAAGCAAATGTACATTGGATGTACAGTAGTTGGTCAGGGCTTGGTCATGCGGTCGATGATAATTTCAAGTAAGATTGGCAAGGATAGCCAAAGTCAGTTATGGATGCTTGAGCGTTTGGATGTTTTGCTCATGTCATCTCACGTAGATCGTCTGAACTCGGAGGAGATGTTCCTTGGGTGCTTGTCTGATATTGGTTTAGGCCTTTGGGACTTGTGCTCGGGGAATGTCGAGGTCGACTAGGATGGTCTGCATGAGAGATAGGTAGTTGTTGCGATTTTCATTGGATGATATCTTGGTTTACTCGAAGAGTGATGGGCAGTTGTGACAGGATAAGACTATTCGATGGTATGGACTGCCCCGAGTTAGACTCGATAGGGTTATGAGATGACTCGAGTGGGACTCAAGAAAGATGCAAAGTAATGAATCGTTTAGGACCATATGTTAATGTTCTTTTTGAAAGAATAGGATGTGTTCGTTGGTCCAGGAAGGTGCAACGAAGGTTAGGACGATTCAAGTTGGACTTGAACTCGTAAAATAAAATAGATGTTCGATTGATCTTAGAGATGCAACGAATAGGGAGACGACTCACGTTGGACTAGAGTTTGTAGGTAATGGATACTCAAGACTGGGTCTGAGTTAGGGGTAATAGATTGACTCAAGTTGGACTCGAGGAGGCTGCAAGGAATTGGATTGGCTCGAGTTAGACTCGAGAAGGCAGCAGGATAATGGATAGGCTTGGGTGGGACTCGAGTGTTTCAGGCGGACTAAAAGCAGGGGTATCTGGGGACGCCCGTTACCTTGGATCCGTTGGACGTGATCTAGTCATCCTTGGAGGATAAATGTGCGTTGGACGTACGGTAGTCCGTTTGGAGGCTGGGCTTCCATTAGTTATTGATGTTGGTTGGACCAGACATATAGGTGTTGATGTATTCAAGGATTTAGCAGGTGATAGATATGATTTGTTTGATGGATGCTATGGTTGCTATGTTTGTTCCTACCTTTCTTCTCTTGATTAGACTATCACCTGTAAGGATCCTGTTAAATGGAAATAGGATAGGTTTGTTTGATCATAGCGAGATGATGGGTGTATGATACTTTACGTTAGACTTGAAGTATGTTTGGGCATTATGGAGCGTCCGTTGATCTTGGAGATTCCGCGGATATAGGAGATTCAAGTTGGACTTGGACTCATAGGTAGGGTACCTAGATTCATTGGATGAGTCTAGTTCACCTTTAGAAGGTGAATGTACGTTGGACGTGCAGTACAGATATGGGTAAGGTACCTAGATTCATTAGATGAGTCTAGTTCACCTTTAGAAGGTGAATGTACGTTAGACGTACAGTACAGATATAGATGTAGTGCCTAGGGTCATTGGATGGATCTAGTTTGCCTCTAAGAGGTGAATATACATTGGACGTGCAGTATGGATGTAGGCAAGATTCGGGTTAGACTTGAAAGGACATTTGGAATGTAGTTGGTAATTTGACGTATATGGTTGGATTACCTAAGAAGATGATAGTACGGACGGATGCCGTAGTACCGGACTAGGTGCGGTAGCTGATGCATTGGGTAGGAGACATGCCAGTTTAGAGGCTATGTTTCTGGAATGGAAGCTACTAGAGTATATCATGGGGCATGACTTCAGACCTAAGTGTGAATTGGATTCAGAAACGCTTGTAAGCTTGACGATTAGATCGATCTGGATTGAGTGGAACAGTTCCAGTCAGAAGAACGATCCTAACCTATTGGAAATCGCCTCTAGGATAAAGATGGGAATCGATGGCGAGAGGACGACTGTACTTGGGAAGTAGAGGATGACATAAGAAGGTCGTATTTGAAGCTCTTTGTCTGGTAAGATCTTAGCGGCAATGATTCTTCCTTTGTTAGAAAACCGCATGCTAGGATATGCTTGTTGTACTATCATGTATGTTTGATTGTTTGAAATTGGTTGATAGGCATGCGGGACCCATTGTTGTTTCTTAGTTAAGGAATTTCGGGGGCGAAATTTCTTAAGGGGGGGGGGGGGGGGAGAATGTAACAACCCACATTCTACGCATCTAGGATCGTAGAATATTTATTTCTTTTTCTAGGTAAGTCGTATGGTCGTGTACTTTTGGGAAACGACTAGTGGGGTCATTTCCCATGTTCATGATTTTTGCCAATTTTTAAATGACCGTTTTGCCCCTAGTTGATCTTGTTTCGTCCATAACTTTTGACTGGAAAGGAATTTTGACCTGAAACCACTTCCATTAGCTCCGGATGATGGGTTCTCTTTCCGTAGAGTGGTCATAATAGCCAAACGGACTTACCGTTTGGGAGATATGACTAAATTAAGGTTTAAAGGGTTATTTTCAGCTAATTGAGCTTAACTGGGTAATTAGCAGCTAGGGCCAAAGAGAGATTTCGGGATTAGTGGTACTTAGGGGCTGCTAGGGTTATGATTTCGGTTTTTACTTCATTTTCCAGCCGCCTAAGACATTCCTTCAAGTATAGCCATGGCCTCCACCTTCTAATTTCACTCCAAATCACCTCTAATCACTTTCTAATCAAAGATTAAGCAAAACTACATCAAACCAAAGGGGATTAGCACCAAATCAGAGAGAGAGTTGATGGAACACATAGAGATTGGATCAATATCAGAGGAGTTTCAGTTCTGAAAGTTTAATTGTGCCAAAGGTGAGTGATTTGCTTAGTTTTTTCACTAATTACGGCTAATTAGGGTAATTAGCGAAGATTAGAGAAATTATGGCTCAGAAAAATCTAGAAAAAATCCCAAAATTCTAAAACATCATTTTATGCCTCTGATATGAATTTGGGTTAATTTGGACTAATTTTGTTAATCCCGGAATGTAGGGGATTAAGGGGTGATTAGTGTTAATTAGCGAAATTAAGCGTGATAAAATTCTGGAAAAATATTCAGAAATTCATAAATATTGTCTTAGACCTCTGTTAGAAAATTTGGCTAATTTGGTTAAGTTTTACTAATCCTATCATTAGTTGTTCTTAAACATGCTTAAGGGGAAAATATGGATTTTTGGGTATGTTTGATCCGTTTTAACCTATCATATTGTTGTTTTGGTGTTTGTGGTTGATTATGCATGTTGCTATGACTGTATGAAATGCTTTGTGATTGATTTCAATAGTTAGAATGGTCGAAAACGTCGTCGAATGACGTAAACACTTGCTGGAACAGTCTTAGAAAACAGTGCAGGGTTCGGATCGGATCGGACATAGGGCTCGGATCGGATATGTTGAACTGAGCAAAGAATCCGATCGGATCGGAACCCAACACTTGGGGGAAAATGGCAAAAAGGAAGGCCACACTAGCTGATCAGGGATCGGATCGGATCGAGGAGGACGGATCAGAGTGAAGGCATGAGGATGGATCAGATAGGAGCATGTGAAGGACGAGGGCACGGATCGGAACGGAGGCACGAGCTGGAGGGGAGATGACACCCGACCCGACCCGAGGTAAAGCACCCGAACCGAACGGATGGAGGACAACCGACCCGAACCGCACTAGGAGAAGACCCGACCCGAACCGCACTAGGAGAAGACCCGACCCGAACCGCACTAGGAGAAGACCCGACCCGAACCGCACCAGGAGAAGACCCGACCCGAACAGATGAAGGACACCCGACCCGAACCGATGGCTTGAGAAGGAACCCGACCCGACCCAGTATTGACCAATAACCCGAGATGCAAAGGTAGTCCAATATGGGAAGTTAGAGCTTAGGATCCAGTTGGGAACCAATGAGTTCACTTCATAGTTGGGCTTTGCTGCGGGACGTGTGCTAAGGAGTTGTCGGTATTCATAACTTTGGTTCACCACTGAGAGATGGATAGTGGGCTTGTAGTGATAGTTACACGGGATTGGATTCCGCCATGGCCCAAAGTATTAGGTGACCAAAGTAGTGGATATCGTATGCTTTACGCACTGAGTGAGGGATGTGAGGATGATTGCTATGCTTGATTGTTTGACATCACTATGACATGCACACCCCCACCCCCGTTATCTTTACACCATTTGAAAGGGCACCTTAGAGTGTTGTACAGTATATAGTGCTAACTCTTTGGTTGCAGGTCCAGGCTCAGGTATGATTGGATTATACCTGTTATTGTTCTATTTTGTTTAGCTGCTTATCGCTCACACCAGACTTTTGTCTGACCCAGAGTTTTATGTCTCTTCTTATTACTCTGGGTGCTCACACGAGCAGACTAGAGACATGTTAGGTGGATGCACGGGTAGCTGTACTGGAGACGAGCAGGAGGCTTCCACGTATGATATTTATGTATTATCTCCCTGTGTTATCGATGGTCACTGCTTGGGCATTAGTAGTGTACCTTTTCCTTTCTTTTGCTTAGAGACAGTATTTTTGAAGTTGTAATAAGGATGTTGGATCATAAGTTGTATTTTGGATTTCCGCTGCCATGTTAGACATGATTTAGTTTTTCAGCTTATGCACTGTCTCGCCTGTTTTATGTCAAAGTTATGTGATTATTATATTTTATTCCATGCGCTGTGAGATATTCTACAGGTTCTGTGTTAGTTCTTCACCTTCTTTCTTTCCTTCCGACGACCGTTCCGTGCTAGTTAGACATGTGTACATCGCACTTTCGGAGGAAATGTCGGCTAGTACAGGGCGGGTCGTTACAGAAATGACCACAACAATTTGGGGCTTGTTTCAGTATTTAGTCCTGTTATCCACGAGATAAGGGAATAAAAAAGAGGTACATATCCTACAAATCAGGAGAATATCGTTTCATTTCCTAAATTGACTCCAAATCACCCACTTTAAAATTTAGAACTAATAAACTAGTCCATGTTCACAGAATCTGCACCAACAATTCAACTACCATAAAATCACATGAACCGTATGTAGACACCAACAAAATATAGCTACCGTAACCAACAAAGCCTAAAAATCAAAGAATAAATAAAAATAAAAACAAAGCATATCGGTATACTTTCCCAAATCTAGAACATTGACATAGATCATCTTCTTACCTACGGAACTTCGCAACAATTTCATCGTAATTCCGAGTAGATCTTTCCTTTTTCCTTCTCTTTTACTTCTGTCGAAGATATTCCCAACTTGGAATTCGCCGTAGGGTTAGCCTGACCGATCTTTACCGTCCCATCATCAAACAAGCAGTTGAAACGACACTGCAGACTTTCCGAGAGAGAGAGTTGCCATTTTTAGGGCAAGTGATCTGTAGTAATGTTTGAGCAGTAAGCGGTGTGGGTGTGATATGACAACGGGAGAGTGAGCCTAAGAGTTCAGTTACCTGGTGCAGTCTTGTGTCATGGCGGTTCGATGGTACGAAAAGTGATGCACGGATGAGACTGAGGCGTTGGTTATGGACTAATCATTCTCATTTGAATATACCCTCATTTTTTCACTAATGATTATGCATTATGCTAAGCTGCAACTTGCATGTATCATGAGCTTCAAATAATTAATAGAATCATTTCATAAGACCAAAAAAATAATAAATAAAAAAGTTTGACTAAAGATTTGTTTATCTAAACACCGTAAGCTAAATATTGAATGTTAAAGATTAGTTGTTGAATATTGAATAGTGGTAACTTAATGTCGAATGCATAAAGTAGAGATGTTGTTTAATTGATTGCTGATTATAAGTAAGTTTTATATTAAAATTTGTCAGTTGACAAATTTGCCTTTAATTGTTAACATCATTTATGATTTGTATAATACGATGAAATTATATGGCTTGAGTGATTACAAATTAAGAATGAGTAATATATGCAATAATAATACCTCTTTAATGGGAAAATTTGTAAGAATGTGACACATGCAATAACAATACTTAGAAAGCTTAATATCATAGATGATACCTTAAATACCTCAACCTTTCTAATAATTTTAGAACATGTGTTTAATTTGAAAACATTCATAAGATATTTGGACAAGATTCATAGGGTTATAATTCAAATTTCATTGTTATCGAAAAAGTGTTATAAAAGCGTCGTAAAAAGTGTTATTTTAGTTTAATTCATTAAAATGGTTTTTCTATCATCGAAAAAATCATTTATTCAACTTAAATCGCTTTTAGAACATTTTAAATGGTTTATAAGATTTATTCTATGTATTTAAGTGTAACGACCCGTATTCTACGCATCATAGGATCGTAGAATATTTATTTCTTTCACATTCGAAGTCGTATGGTCATGTAACTTTGGGAGACGACTATTGTGGTCATTTCCCATGTTCAAGATTTTTCCCGATTTTTAAATGATCATTTTACCCTTAGTTGGCACTGTTTTGGCCATAACTTTTGACTGAAAAGGAATTTTGACCTGAAACCACTTCCATTGCTCCGAATGATGGTTTACAATTCCGTAGAGTGGTCACATTGGCCAAACGGACTCACCGTTTGGGAGATATGGCTGAAACAAGTTTCAGATGGTGAAAAACAGCTTAAATTGGGCCTAACCGGGTGATTAGCAGCTAGGCCCAGAGGGGAATTTCGGGTTTAGAGGCATAAGAGGACTGATTAAGGTTAGGAAATCACTCTCATTTCAGTTTTGAGCCGCCACAAACCTTCTTGAGACCTTAGTAATGGCTTCCATCCTCTAAAACCACTCCAAAACACATTTTTAGTGAAGATTAAGCCTAAACTACATCAAAACAAGGCCAAATAACAACAGAGCAAGGTTGGAGCTGCTGCTATACATAGGAATTCAACCCAAACAGAGAGCATTTCAGATTTGGCGTTTTATTTTGTGGTTAAGGTGAGTGATTTGCATAGTTTTTGCACTAATTACGGTAATTAAGGGTAATTAGTGAAGATTAGCGAATTTACACACTAATAAATTCTGGAAAAATGTTTAGAAATTCGAAAATAATATTTTATCCATCTGTTAGAAAATTTGGACGATTTGATTAAGTTTTACTAAGTATGTGCTTAAACATGATTAAGTGGGATTATGGGAAAATGTGGGGTTTTAGCCACTTTTGATCCAATTTGATTCATTTGAATTGTTGTTTAGCTGTTTGTGGTTGTTATTACATGTTGCTATGACTCTATGGCGTGTTTTATGATTGATTAGAAGTGTTAGATTTTGTCAAAAACGTCGTCGAATGGCGTAAAATACTTGTTGGAAGAGTTGCAGAAAAGTGTAGGTTCTGGACCGGATCGTATCGGATATGGAGGCTCGGATCGGATGAGTTGAACTGGGCAAGGGATCTGATCGGATCGGAACTGGACACTTGGGACAATTGGCAAAAAGGAAGGCCACGCTAATTGAACTGGGATCGGATCGGATAAAGGAGGAGAGATCGGATCGACTTAAGGACGAAGGACTCGGATCAGATCGACTGAAGGAGGAAGGGCTCGGACTGAAGTAAGACGAAGGAATTGGATCGGAGCAAATGAAGAAACGAGGGAGCGGATCGGAGCGGAAGCACGAACTGGAAGTGTAACACCCCGCCTCCGCTAGGGTCACTCGCAAAGGAATGCACTAGCTTTAGAGGGGCATTATTGATAAACATGCACAGAAATATCACAAGACAGAACATATAAAATAGCGGAAGTAAAATCGAACTTTCATAAACATGAATACATAAGGTCTAAAGCCTTTTACATCAGAGTACATCAAAACCTGTCTTGCAATAGTAAAGAAGCATAAAGACTTTTTCATAAATTATTCCCCAAATTAAAACAGTAAAGTAGCCATAGTCAGGAAAAGTCCAAGCCATCCATGATGACCTTCAAGCAGAAGAAGTCCGAACTAAACAGCAGTGTTTCCTCCCTGTAACCTGGGGGGGGGGGGGACGGAAGAAAAGAGGCAAAACAAAATGGGTCAGTCAAAAAGACTGAGTAAGCCCTATCTACTATTAGTATAAAAACTAGTAAAGTTAACTGACATGAGAAACTGAGATGAACATAAGCATGATAACAAGATAGATAAGCTAAATCAAAATAACAGGATGAACTACTGAACTCAGATAAACTAAGATGTCATGATAAATTACGATGTCAAGACAAAACAATGTATCACATCGTCAGGTTCCTATCAAGTATAATATCCCAAGATATCTATCACGTATAACGTCCCATGGTATCTATCCGGTATATCTGCTCTGCACCTACCGTACTAGTATCCCAACTGTATTACGTGTTATCCGTGAATGACCCTTACTCAAAAGTCGTGTAATGGTCCCTGTCAACCTAATATGCCGCATATATAGGTTACTCAACTCATATGTTTCTTTCCATGTATAAGTTCAGTTCTTTGCCGTAGGCTGTACGGGCTTTCCCATGTAAACGGTTTATCCTTGAAGTTGTTTTTGGGCTGCAACCCTTGATCTTGATCTAGTTGTGTTTCCTTACCATGAACTATCGCGCGTCCACTTAGGATTTATGCCACCTAGGACCGCTAGGGATTATGCTACCTAATGAACGTTTCCGTGTCTCGGTTTGGGTTTTGGCCACCTAGGACCACTAGGGATTACGCCACCCGTCAACCGCGCCCTTGATCCCACGTATGTATCGTGAATCGTTTTCCATGTCTAGATGCACATGTTCCCCAATGTGCCATCCGAGTTCCGTGCCAGGGCAAATCAAGAAATACGGAACTCGGTCGGGAGCTTTAAATCGTCTGCCGATGCAGATATCAAGGTCTGTTTTTGTACCCATGGCTATGGTCCCACGTGACCCCTCCCTCAACTACTGAAAGGCAATCCAAGAAAAATCATGTATAAGAACCACTCCCCGGCCCCACTATAGCCCACTTTCCTACGGGCCAACCTCACCCATGACTCGATAGCAAGCACATGGTCTGTTGGGGGTTCCCTGCCTTTCCGCACGTACACGATTGACTAAAGATGGTAGGTAGTCGACGATGTGCTATCCAGGGCAAAAACAAGAATCGTCGACTCCACGCTAATCCATCCCAGTCTTTAGGTTGCTCGCATAGCAACCAAGGCATACTCTTGGTCCTTCTAACGCAGACCTTAACCTCTCATGGGCCTAGTATAATTACCTGGCAGCCCACAGAGGGATCCCAAGAATATCCTCACGTCCCCCGAAGCTTCCACTTCGGCACCCAGTGCGCTGGAGCTTTTATCCAAGTCAGATAACTTGCTCCCCCTCGTATACTAAGCGATGACCTACCGTATCAGGTTACTCATCGTTTTGAGAATTAGTCCTATGTCCTTAGCTAAGAATTATTACTTAGTTACCCTTAACTAAGGTTTACCACTTAGCTTCCTTTCCCGTTATCCTTGATTAACCACGGTTTTCTACCTAGTTCTTCTAGCTAGGGTTTGTCTATTGGGTTAAGTGTTATCATTCAAGTCCATGACTTAACCCGCCCACGAATCACGTCAAAGATTGGCTAAGTATTTAAGTTCAAGACTTAGTCCCACAAGTTGGTTAAGTGTACCCAGAGGCTCATGACTTAACCTTATCAAGTCAAATTGGTCAAGTACTAGCTTACCTTAATCCTATCGGATTATCTTGCTAGGTCGATTAAGCATAGATTATCTTAATCCCATCAAATTATCGAGTCGGATTGGTTAAGAATAGGTTGGCTTAACCCCATCCTCTAATCGTACTATAATGGTTAAGTATATTCTAAAAAGGTCTTGTGACTTAACCTTATCAGGTCCGCGTATTAGATTGGTTAAGTGTAAGTTACTTAACCCCATCAAATCATCATGTATAATTGGTTAAGTATAAGTTGCTTAACCCCATTAAATTATCACGTTAAGTTGGTTAAGTATTGGTTACTTAACCTCATTGAATTACCGAGTTTAAATTGGTTAAGTGTTTAACTTAACCCCATCGAATTACCGTGTTTAGATTAGTTAAGTGTAGATTACTTAACCCCATCTAATTACCGTGTCGGATTAGTTAAGTGTAAATTACTTAACCCCATCCCCTAATCATCTTGTATGGTTAAGTGTCATTAAGAAAACTTACTTAACCTTGCCAAATTATCATGTTGGATTGATTAAGTGTTGGTTAACTTAATCCCCGTCCACTAGTCGTATAAAAATGGTTAAGCGTCATTAGGCAAATCAAATCACTTAACCTACCCAACCTTGTCATGTTTTGTTAAGTATCATTAGCCTAACCAATTTACTTAACCCATTTACCCATGTCATATTTGGTTAAGAGTCATTAATCAAATTAACTTAACCCTATCATGTGGCATTAATTACTTAATGCACCCCAACCTCTCACATTAGACTTTGTTGTGGTTACTAGTTAAGCCGGTCGGTTCCGGGTAGCTTTACACCACAACTTGGTCTAACCTCGGGTTCAAGCACAACATGACCAACTTCTCACATTGGGTCTTATTGTTTGCAACTACTAGTTAGGCCGGTCGGTTCCGGGTAGTTTTACGTTGCAAACTCAACCCAACCTCGAGTTGGCCACTTTCATGTTTAGTCTAGTGTCATGTTTCAAGCAATTGGGTAGACCTAACTTAATAGGTAAATTCCCAATGGGTAGACCTAACTTAATAGGTAAATTCCCAAGCTTATGTTTTTATGCATACTTACATGTCACTTCCATGTTATATTTCAAGTCATGTTTTCAAGTATAAACACATGTCATATTTAACGTTACACGTTGTCATGTTTATACCCATTTACCCAAATCATGTTCATATCATTATGTTTTCCCATAATGTGACCCCAACGCTTTTTAAACTCGCATATACGTTCGCAACAACGTAATGGATTAAAAGAAGAGACTTGGCAAAGGCATGACAAAAATGGATATTAAGCCACAAGTTAATCATGGTGGCAAATGAGGCACAAATGTGTTCATTAGCTTGCATGTTACATTCTTAAGCCTCAAAAACATGCATAAACCCAAACTTGGCACATAAGCGAATCATGGTGACAAAAGACATGGAATGATGACTAGAAACTCGCATATATCATCATATAAGGGTTATAACTTCATATGCAAGTTGACAAAAAAGGGTATGAAGGTTCTCATGTTGCATAATGCAACATTTCAACATAAAGGTTGTAGCTTTTAGCTCATAAGATCAAGATAATGACTTCATAAACTTGCATGACATGATAGCATGTATCATTCTCAATGATCAAACCCAAACTTGCAACATGAACATTTAACTTCATAGTTAATATCTAAGAGTAGGAAAAGGGCTTACATTGCTTTGAAGGCCTAAATCGATTAAACTAAAGCTTGTGATGAAGCCTATGCATGCCATCACCCAAAAACCCAAAGATGAACACTCCAAATCAATAAAAACCCCATCTTTATGAACAAAGATCAAAGCTTTAGCCTTGAAATCAACTTGAGAAGCTCTCATACTAACATAGGGACTCTCTAATACTCTCATGATCATGAAACCTCTCATAGAAATGAAGTGGAGGCTAGGATAGTTGAGTGGAGGCCATGAGAGTAGGAATTTTGCCATATTTTAGTTGCATGAATGAATAATGAGGATTTAGGATAGGTTAGGGTCTTATTTATAGATTAGGCAAGTGTTTTAGGCCATAGGATTAAACCTAGATTCAATCCAAGCCATCAAAGCATGTCTTGGGGAAGAAGTCAAGTGTAGGAACCATCTAGGGCCTTTAGATTAAAGATGAACCATGAGAACCATCCAAATGCAAAATCTGCATTTGAGCGAATCGGCCCACGGGTTGACAGCCAAACACCCTGGATTAACCCCTAGTCGACCCAGCGAGCTCGGGTCGACCTCAAAAATCGGCCGGTTCGGTTATTCCCCTCTCCCAATTCGCTGTTTTGAACATTTTTGCATATTTATTTATTTAATTTTCAATTATATATATATATATATCAATATATATATATTTTTTCTGCGCAACCCATTTCACTTAATTAAGTATACTTTAATTTGGGAATTTTTCGTGAAACTTCGCGAGGCCATATCTTGGTCATACGGACTCCGATTTTCGAAAACTCGGACTCTATTTCGCGTATTTTTCCGAGACGAACGCAATGGCATAGCCCGTTTCACTTGATTCAGAATTTAAAATTAAATTCTGCCTTGATTCTCGTCTTTAATCATGTTATCGAAATACGGGTTGTTACAGGAAGGGAGATGGCACCCGATCCGACCCGGAGGAGGACACCCGACCCGACTCGAAGTGGAACACCCGACCCGACCCGAAGTGGAACACCCGACCCAACCCGACGCAACGCTATGAACCCAAACCGAACCGCTACAGAAGGAGAACCCGACCCGACCCAGTATTGACCAATAACCCGAGATGCAAAGGTAGTCCAATATGGGAAGTTAGAGCTCAGGATCCAGTTGGGAACCGATGAGTTCACTTCATGATTGGGCTTTGCTGCGGGACGTGTGCCAAGGGGCAGTCGATGTCTATGACTTTGGATCACTATGTATGAGAAGTACGTGAACGGGTTCAGGACCACAGTGGCCTGCGTACGACTAAAGGGCTATAGACCAATGAAGTGGGGTAATTTGTAAAGATTTGGTCATGACTCCATGTGGTAAGCTTGGTAGTAGCAGTAGTTGTACAAGTCGAACTCCGTCACTACTTCAATGGGTCTAGTGATTGACAATGATGGACATCGTATGCTTTACGCACTGAGTGAGAAATGTGAGGATGGTTGCTATGGTTGATTTGGTTGCTATCATTATGACATGCACACCCCACCCCCGTATTCTTACACTATTTATCATGGCACCTTAGAGTATTGTACGGTATGTGGTACTAACTCTTTGGTTGCAGGTCCAGGTTCAGGTATGGTTTAGTATACCTGTTATTGTTCTGTTTAGATGCTTATCGCTCATACCAGGCTTTATGTCTGACCCAGAGTTTTATGTCTCCTCTTATTACTCTGGGTGCTCACACGAGCAGACTAGAGACAGGTTAGCTGGAGAGGCACGGGTAGATGATCCGGAGACGAGCAGGAGGCTTCCACGTAATATATATATAGTATTCTTCCTGTGTTGTTGAAGATCACTGCTTGGGCATTGGTGGTGCATCTTCTACTTTAGCTTTCTTTTGTTTAGAGACAGTAAATTTGAAAAGTTGTAATAAGCTGTATTTGGATTTCCGCTGCTCTGATGTTGATGTTGGTTTTAGTTATCAGCTTATACACTGTCTCACCTGTTTTATGTCAAGTATTTTGTTATTATATTTTACTCCATACGCTGTGAGACATTCTACAGGTTCCTCGTTTAGTCAATTCCCTTCTTTCCTTTCTTCTGACGACCGTCCCGTGCTAGTCGGGCATGTGTACAGCGCACTTTCGGAGGAAATGCAGGCTGGTGCGGGGCGGGCCGTCACATTAAGAGATTAAAAATCCCAGTTTTAAGCAATTGCATTTATAGGATTTTAAACTGTAAAACCGAGATGTTTTTCAAATCTTGTTTGGTCATATTTCAAAATCTACCCAACAAAACCTTGTTTTTTTTTTCAATTTGCTGGAAAGCTATGGTTATAAGAACTCAAAAAAAAATAAAAAAAATTCAAAGAATTTGGATTCATAGTTTTCTAGATACAAAAGATCCACCTTTTAAGGGTGAAATCGGTAATTATCGTTCCATGACATACTTGAAATTTCATATTCTTTTCAAACTTTATTTGTACACTTAAAAGTGTTTATAATTCTTTTCTGAAACATTTCAAAACATTTTCAAGAGGCTTAATCATCCGTTTTTACCATTTCATTAATTAAAGAAAAGTGATTTTCTTTGTGTTTATAGATGTGTATTTAACCTGACTGTTAAACATTCATACAATCAAACATATAAGCATCCAAACTTGATAAACATTTATCATGGCATTTATTAATAATATTTAACATAGGTATAACAATCATCTTCATGTGATAGTTAGGGTCATTTTTAAATTTAATTTCTCGCTTTTGATCGGATTTAAACACTACCGGAACTTGCCAAATTCTTCCTAGATTACAATGAAACGTTCCTACTTCACTTGTGCTACTCTGAATTGCTTCGAACTCCTCCTCCTTCCTAGTTCTCATGGCCAAGATCGGGTTTGGTTGTAGGTTGGGTCTTCGAACTTCGTTGAATGATGGTGGCTTTGGAATGAAGATGAGAGGAAATTTGGTGATAGTTTTGACGCCTTAAGGGTACTTCGATAAGTGGTGAGTAATATCTTTTCCTTTTTCTAAAAATTTTCTCAAGATGTGGAAGCAATTAAAAGATCTTAAGGAGGAGGAAGAGAAGAAATAGTATGAAGAAAATGAAGTGAAATGAGTGGGTATTTATAGGGAATCCTTAAGAAGTAAAAAACTGTTGAAAACCACTGTCCCCTACCTCCTTCATTTCGGTCGAACCATGCATGTTTCCCCACCCCCTCTCCCCAGGTCACATTAATGTAAGGATATGTGTTGTGTAATAGAATGGTGAGAAGTATGTGAGGATATGGTGTTGTAAGTGTATGGTTATTATCATATTAAAGTCATCCCTTTTTATTTTTATTTGCTTACTTTTCCGAACCTATTTCTTAGCTTAATTAATCCACTCACTATCTTTTTATCGATATGTAATCATGAATCTACAAGTGTGTACATGTAAGTTACACCTTTGTACAACTTCCATTCGTTGAACTGTCAAGAATCCGGGATTCATTTATCGGTCACATTTTCTGTTTTGAGTTATACTATTATTCCAGGTAAACACGATTTGAAAATGGTTTTCTTCCTATTTATAAATAATTAAGAGATGGTTATTTAAGTCATTAAATCATATTAACGATTATTATTGTGACGATCCCAAAACCCCGTGACACAGTGTTAAGGATAATCATTGGAATATAACACATTAATCATC
Organism: Allium sativum; assembly: GCA_030737875.1. Classification (NCBI taxonomy): domain Eukaryota; kingdom Viridiplantae; phylum Streptophyta; class Magnoliopsida; order Asparagales; family Amaryllidaceae; genus Allium; species Allium sativum. The sequence goes on along the minus strand of CM060918.1, from coordinate 775,992,376 downwards.
ATCAGCAGATCACAGATAATAGCATAAACAGAAAATAGAATAATTTACACACATATGAAAGCGGAATCATATAGATATCATCACATCAGAGAAGCACAGTACACGATACAACTTAGTGCATAATGATACATAATCAGTCACCATCGCCTGAGGCGGAATCATACATAAAGAGTACACAAAATAAATATCAGTCTACATTGCCAATGGAGGAATCATAATATAGATACAATAATGGCGGAGAAAATCCAAGTCAGCACGGTGTAGTCAAGCCTCGCCATGAGCCAAAAGTGCGTCAGAAACCTGTAACTAGGCTGCCCGTGTGAAAATGAGGGCACCCGAGTTTGCAAGGTGAAACAAACTACGAGTCAGTCATGGGACTGGTATGAGAAATCTACTTAACTTATTAACAACAATAATAAGGCAAATCAAAGGACCACGCCACTTTCGCAGAACGGGTTTACTCCAATGAGTGCTAGTGCATGAAATAAAGTAAATGATTAAATCATCGCAATGCTTTTTATAAAATGAAGCCATTATAAGACTCAGGTCCCATCACACAATGCAACGCAAGCCGGAGGATATAGTTTTACCTTATAATGGCCAAAAATGCTTCATACGAATAAAACAAAAGTGTTTGATATTATTACTAGTGCCTATATGTTTCGAAACCAAATTCAATCATAAATATCAATCCTAGGCGGCATAGCTACCATCTATTATGTCACCATACTAGTAATACAATCACGTACGCATATTTTGTATTGGAAATTGGGTTCCTTCATGAGTCGAGGCAAGGGGCAAGCTCCTCTCCGATTTGAGACACTCTAGCAAATGTCCCAGGACCCCACTATGATCCATGGATCTTCAGGGCCGGACCTCTCTTACTTTTGAGGATTGGCAATTCCTGAACACACGTTTCCCGGTCCTTACAGACCTATATCGAGGCGCCTCGCATTCCAACAACCACACAGGTGAAAAGTATATATAATGTCAGGGCTGGTAGGTCACTGACACCACCTTAGCTAGAAAGAAACGTCGTGCTCTCCCTGCAGTCACTCTCCCGTTTTTGACTCATACCGAGGTGTGAGGCTCGCGAATTCACGTTATACACAAAGCTACGTCACACAGACCATGCTTTGATCATCAACCACAAGACTTTGCTTTGCAACAGAAGCCTTGATCATATGCCACTCAGGCGTGCCACACAGGCAATCGACTCCGTGCGACTGATTTCTATCAATACATAACCTCTGAGCTCGTATGTCTCAAAGAAGGGCGTTAAGCAAGAGAATAAATTATCTGCCGCCAAACAGATATATATTTAACAGAGATCAATCAGCACAGAACAAAATCCAATGTCAGACACACAGTCCATTTACAAGTCCATTCTGGGTCTAAACGAAACCGGAGGCACCAATTTCTGGTATATCCGTACAATCAACAGTATGTTTGGACGGCTACTACTTCAGCTCCTTTATGGTAGCTACTCCAATCACGAGCATCAGTAGTGCCCATCCATCCAATGTGAAGATCGTCGGTCTTCAACCGTCTTCGACACTTCGACTTCTCAACGTCGATTGATTATTCGAAATGAGATAAACTCGGCCTTTTCAAATAACCCACGTATATTTAGATTTTTCAAATCAATTAATCACATGGTTGGACTGTTCAACATTCACATTTCAGTTCTTTGGTTATAATTCTCATGTTAAATACATTCAACCATCACATATCAAGCAAACACAACGAAATTGGATTATTTCCACTCTATATCGTCTATAGTATTTTATAACGATATATTGCCATTTTTATTTATTTTAAAACGGCCATATTTAATTAAACGACGTTTTAGGTCGTGTCGATGCACTGGCGTTGCTTTTCACTAATTTTGTTTTACACATATCTGAAAATCTAACCGTTGGATCTTCACAAATTTTATATCATTAGGAAGGTCATTTCAAAACGAATCCAACGGTTTCAGTTTTGGGAAAATCCGACGGTCGGATCTTCCACACTAGCCATTTGAAGTTACGATTTCAATTTACGAACTACAGCGTCGTTATTCGATTTAATTTAATTATATTTATATATATAAATATAATCGTTTCCGGCGCTGTTTTTCTTCAGATTTGAATTAAACATTCAAGACAATCCAACCGTCGGATCTTCGCAAAGTTGGTGCCGTTGGAAAGATATTTCCAAGGCGAACCCAACGGTTGCGGTTTCGGGAAAATCCAATGGTCGGATTTCCCACACTAGTCGTTTGAAATCACGGTTTGAAAACACGAACTGCACGGCCACGTTTCGTTTTAATTTCATTTATATTTATATATTTATATAAATATAGTTCATTCAAAAATTCCTATATCGTTTTCACTTCAATTATTTCACTAACGCCTTTAAATTTTGGAAAATTTCGCCATAACCTCCTTTGTACGGGAGGGGCTGGGAAAATTCCCAAATAGCCACACGGCGTCTCATGTCAAAAAGAAAAAGAAAACGCCAAGCGGCTAGCCAACAGGCTCATAAAATCATCACCCAAACAAAACAGTAAATGTGTACCTATTGTCGGGCACAAAATTTTATTTCTCTTCTCTAGCCCCTTTGCTATAACCTGTTCAATAGATATGCATGTACATATATACAATTTTTATCACTTATCATTTTCCATTCAACTTCATATTTGATTTACTTTGATTTAAAAACACCATTCATTCTAATGTTGCATGCATAGGCTAAAATCACATCATTAGCTTATTAATGTATATTTCAACTCATGCATATTTATTTGAACAAGTGGCTATTTTTAACACTTCACATTTCAAAGATGGTAATTTTGGCGAACTAAAATAGATTTCAACACATGACTATTTTATTTAGTTCCTATGCATGTTAAAAATAATATCCCATTCACAAATATTTATTCAACGTCCGCATAACTCTAGCATATCACATATATGATAAAAATGATATTTTTATCATTTAAAATATTTATTTAACAAATGAATGTTTTCAACACTTCATAGTTTCAATAAAAATGTAATTTTTATTGCTCGATCTTTTTATTCAACACATGAACTTTTCCACTACACACATTTCTCAACACATGAGCATTTCCACACATGGATATTTTATTTATGTTGTTCATATAAGAAAGACAGAATTTTTATTGTTGAAACTATTTATATATAAGGCGAATATTTTACATGCTTCATATATATTATAAAAATGTGATTTTTATTGTTTAAACACTTCATTCATTCACAAATGAATTTAATTTTCACACATCACTTTTCAACACATGCACATTTCCACACATGGATATAGTTTCAACATATGACTTTAATTTCAACGCATGAAAATAATTTCAACATATGAAAATTATTCTAACACATAAAGATTATTCAAAATTTCGGCAGCATAACGGCAGGGTAGTTAAAACCGGCACCGTCCCTAGTACGGCTCCTCGCTCTACCTTAAAACCTCGCGGTTTTTGACAATGGGGATTCATGCATCTAATTCGCACGTAGGCGGCATGTTTTATTTTTATTTCCACAAATATTTCCAATTCATTTCAATCACCAATGGGTATTTTTCAACCACAACCAAACAATATCAACCACAAACAATTATTCAACCATTCGTATTTTTCATCCAATATTTCACACCAATTCACAACAATAAATATCGTCCATGGTTTGTGGACGAGGGGAGTATATATATATATATATTATTGCTATTTTTCACTTGCATTTCAACACATATATCCATTATTCTATGCATGTATAATTCATACTTCGCTCATATAGCTTACACCACGCATGTACATGAGGTATACAACACGTGTGTAATTTATATTTCGCTAATATAATTTATACACGACATTTTCCATTCAAATTCAATTAATTTAGATTTCCCACATTGGTTTGCGGAGTGCTAAAAATCATTGATGACTCAGAAAAATCCGCGGCTTCTTCTATGTGGTAGAGAGCTTCCTTGCGGTCCCGATGTTTCCTGTTTCATCGAATTTCGTCAAAACACCAAAAAGATATGATTTTTCAAAGTGCAGACATCAAAAAGGACCCACCTTTCTATTTGGTTCGAAACTAGGTTTGAGGTTTTCGCGAAATCCGTGGCACGTGGGGACGATCGGGGGTGCTGACGTGGAAGAGCTTCGAGCAGGCTTCCTGTCGGTGGTGGTTTGGTGCAGCTCGGTGGTCGGTGGCGTCGTCGGCGGCGATGGGAAGCGTCGGACTTCCTGGGCTCGATTCTGGCGGAGGAGGCGTCGAGGGAGGAGGTGCTGGGGTCGGATTTGAAGAGGAGGCGGAGACGAGGCGAACGGTGGCGTTGGCTGGAGGTGTCGGAGGCGGCGGCAATCGAGGTGGGAAGGGTTGAACGGGTTTTCGCCGTTCGTTCGTGGGTTACGGGGGTTTTTTAGTTTTTATTTTTTATTTTTTAAATAATGAATGGAATTTTCTGATTCGCCGGAATATATATATATTTCAGAAAATTAGGGTTTTCATCAACGAACTCCTTTTCAAGCCCAACGACTGTCGCCCCTAGCTAAATACCCCCATCCCGGACACAATGGGATATGTTTCGTTGGCCAATTCGACTGTTACAGTCAGTTATTTTTCAAATTAAAGTATAAAACATTTAATTTTTAATTCTGAACGTACATTTCAATTTGCCAGGGCCACAAACTGATTCGAAAAATTCCAGAAAAATAAATCTAGCTATGTTTTGATGCTACAGTCCCAACAAAACTAGTTTCGTCGAATTCTGAGATCGTTTCAAAAATGGCCATTTTCTGGTCGATCCAATTTAACAGAAATTGACCAAACACATTTTCCTTTGCCACGCTCACATACTAGCTTCAAAAATTATGAAATTTGAAACCTAGCAATAATTTGACATCCCAGACCCAACAAAAGTGGTTTCGTCGAATTCCGAGGTCGTTTGCAAAATATCACTTTTCAAGGGCTATATATTCTATATAGCGACCTTTCTGAAAATTCATTCGGCCATAACTTTTGATTCCCGTTATGAAACTTCGATTTTTCAGATTCGTTAGAAAGGTATTGATAAACAGATTTAAATATTTTTAGTTTTGCTAAAATCCGTTATATTCTCCACCCTGCACAGTAAGTCAAAGTTTGAATTCAAATTTTCAAACTGACTCACTATTTCTAATTCACTATTTTATTGAAATATTCTATTTCAATTGTTCAAATTCCTTTGAAATCACCAATTTAAAAGCTTTAAATTGGCTCGTATTTTCCGGGTTATTACAATTATTCTGAAATCTTTGAAGAAATCAGGATTCCTTAGCTTAAATGGTTCAATCGACAGATTAAGTTTCTGGGTTGTTTCGGTAACGGTATCCGACTATATGATTTCTACAATAATGACATATGATGAAAGAAAAGGAGCAATTTTATCTTCATTACTGACATTATTACTTTCTCAATGCCAATTCTTTTCTTGAAAATAACATCCACAACTTCGTAAAGGATAATTTATTCTTCCTGAATTTACCGTACATCGCAATTGAAAAATCGATCAGAACCCTTTCACGTACTCTTTTATAGGAAGGGAAGAAGTTAAAACTTTTTATCTACCACTTTTTCATTTCTTGACCTTAAGTAATTTTAGAAGTGATAACAACATTGTAAAGAATCTTTTTTTTGACATCATCCTACAATATAAAAATATATAAGTTAGATGCATTACACAATGTTCACAAACTGAAGTAAAAAGGTAATCTTTGGTCAAATTACATACATTTTTCATTATTATAAGGTTTGCAATGAGAATTTTAAAACGCAAGTAAAACGCACATCATTGTAAAATATCGAAGTACTCTCAATATCTTATTGCATATAAGTCTACTATCCAATATGAAGCATTTAATAAATAAAAAAAGTAAGGCGAATACTAATTTATTTGCTAGAATAGCAAAGACATAGCTAAATAAAACATGTTAACTGGACATACGTAACTATCATAACGTTAACAATGATTCATTTGGAAATATAACCTAATAAATCCACTTTTTGCGTAATAACAAGTAAATCATATACTATTAAATGCGTAAAATTTAAAAAATTCGAGCCTCTTATATTAGGCATTTTTATACATAACATGAACCCTAAGCACTTACAAGTAGAGAAATAACGGACTTTCCAAATTCCTACGTAACCTTGATCACCCACTAAGATCAAATCAAGGTGTAACAACCCTCCCGGAGTGGGCCTAAATTTCGATCTAGAAAAGACCCGTCGAAACTTAGATTCACTCTAAACGGGTCATCAGTTCCTATAAGGAATTACATTTGCACAAAATGACAAATAATATAACGTGATGGAATCTCGCACAGTAGAACAAGAAAGTATAATAATAAAGTAAGATGTACCATTTATTCAAAAGTCACTGATCCAAATACAAAATGTTAAATACATTTACCTATAACGGTACATCATATTCATTATCCAGAGTTTCCATCAATAAAAGAAAAAATATATTCAACAGCAATATAATAGTCTCATTGCCTTCTTCAGGCTCCATCATCGTGTCATCCCTCAAGTCGCCCCACCTACTGACCTGTTGGATATGTTAAGGAGAGGGTCAGAACATAAAGTTTTGATGACTGAAAATAATATGTGTTTAAAGACTATACTCTAGATTTGGTAGGTTATATATGTCAAAATATGTCTACGAAACACACAGACACACACATACAAAGGAATATTTTAATTATTGAGGTGGGTATCCGAGTCAATCGTTTAAAACCTTCATTAATGCATTTAGGGTGGATCTGCGACCACTTAAGACCCAACGAGGTGGACATTCTCGGTCACTTAAGGCTCATTCTAGTATATTTGTTAAACGTGGATTCTTACGATCTTTTATTATAACAACCCAGATTTTGGAACCAATTTAAAATTTTATTTTTAATTGATTTAATGTATTTTTAATGCTAAAATAATTTATTTTAATAAATAACGACTTGAAATTTATTTTAAAACAAAGTAACAACGTATAAATTTAAATTTTAATTAAAACGAACTCGGGATGGCGCGGTAGTTTGAAATTTTGGTTTTAAACTTCAATTGAATATATAGAATTCAATATATGTCAGAATTTGATGAAACAAGAAATGTTAGAATCTACTTAATTATATCTTTCTAATGACTGTGGAAAATTGAGATTTCATATTATAAATTGTAAGTTATGACAAGAATAAAATTCAGAATAGCCGCTACAGAATTTTTATATATATATTAATATTATATATAGCCCTTAAAAATAGTCATTTTGCAAATGACCTCCGATTTCGACGAAACCACTTTTGTTGTATCTAGAATGTCAAATTGTTATCAGGTTAAAATTTCAAGTCATTTGAAATTAGTATGTGAGCGTAGTAAATTTAAACGCATTCTTTAAATTCAGTTGAAATTAATAAGCTAATAAAAAGGCCATTTTTCAAACGGTCTCCAAATTCGATGAAATTAATTTTATTAGGACCGTATCATCAAAACATAGCTAGATTTCAATTTTCACAATTTTCGGTATCAGTATGTGGCACTGGTAAATTAAAATGTATATTGGAATTAATATTGAACGTTATATTAATTTATATTTTAATTTTGATAAAAACTGATCGAAACAGCCAAATTAGCTTACGAAACATATTTCATTGTGTCCGGAATATGGGTATTTGGTTAGGGACGACAGTCGTTGGGTTTAATTTGGAGTTCGGATGGAATTGAACTAATTAGAGAATTAAAATAATATTAATATAAACCCTTGCACACCGAAACCCTAGTCTCATTCCCAGACCAGCCGCCACTTCGAAACCGACGCTCCAAATCGTCCAAATTTCGGTCCCAATTTTCATCCATTCTACTCCGAATTGATCCATGATTCCAACACAAAAAACAAAGAAGAATGTTTGATCTTCAAATCTATATAAATATGATCAAGTATCGTATAATATTTTGGGGGAAATCTGGCTTCAAAGCTCCGCCATTCGAAGCCAAATTCCGACGTAAAGGGGGTGCGAGGCGGCTTCGGTTCAGAGTGATGGGAGGCGTTGCTAAGGCGGCCTACAGCGTGGGTGTTAATCGAGGTAACGATGGACGTGGTGGCGGCGGTTTCTAAACCTAGTTTGGAACGATGGGTTCCAGTATTCGGCTGAGTTTTTGAATAGTAAAGAAGGTTTATAAATTTAATTAAGTTAATTAAGAATATAATTATCTTAAGTTTAATTATTAATGTTTTGAACCCCGTAACTTTTTCAAACGATAATAGAATTGGATGAAATCTGTTGCGTTGGATTCGTGACAACGAACACTACAACATGGAACTGACCAGAACGGAAAGGAGCAAGTTGAATTTTTAGTAATTTAGTTTAAAAATAAAATCTCCAAATAAAGACTGACGGAGTGGAAACCAATGTGAGAAATCACTCACTCAAAATTTTGTACAATTATTTATTTTTATAACTGAATATATGTTGACTGCTTGTGATTGCAATATTTGTTTGGTGATTGATGGATGTTACACTTCTAATATTATCATTATTAAACTGTGAAAATATGCATTGTTAAAAATAAACGTTTATATTAAACTGTGAAAATATGTAGATATGTTCACATGGACTGTGATGTAAACCCCACACGGGTCATGGGACGATAATTAATTCACATCTCTCTTGGATTTAATTGTATATCAACCAACTGATTGACAGACTGTGATAAACATTATTTAATTACTTAATGCTTATATAGTTGTAAATTGCACTCTGGATGTGAAATGACTGTTTAATAGTTGCTTATCACTATTTTTGAATACATGCGATGTATGGAATCCATATAAATAAAATTATATGGTAAATGATTGAGTTTGATTCCAATTCATAATATAAACGAATATTTTAAAACAATATTCAGTGAAGAATCAAAATATGATTTTGATGTCCGATTTTGGAAGGACACAAAAATATTGAAATATTCATAACTGAAATGAATATGAAGCCGAGTTAAGTAGATACACGCCATTTTAACTCGAACATAATTTTCTGTTGATTTTATTCATCTTATAATGAAAATCGAAAAGATTTGATTCCAAAATCTGAAATTTTGAAAATATTATCATTTTAATATTATAATGGTATGGAATATACAGTTTTGATTTAAAATTGAAATGGAAGTTGAAATCGTTTTAAAATGAATTTATAAACGATTTATAAAATACGTTTTAAAAAGGAAATCGACGAAAAATATTATATATGTAAATATATATATGGTTTGAATAGAACGTATCACGCAGCGACCGTTCGCGAATTTCAACTATTAACTTCAAATTGATGTAACAGGAGATCCGACCGTCGGATTCTCCAAAAACTGGAACCGTTGGGTTCGTATCGAAAAGAGCTTTCGAATGACAATAAGAGATTTGAATTCTAACAGTTAGATTTTAAGATATGTCCAAATCAGTTTTGGAAAAGGTCGCAATGGATGTAGTTCTGTGGCCAATATTGAAAACTGACTGTAAGGGCCTTAATAAAGTTATTAAAAATATGGAAAAATTGTGTTAAATATTAATAAATGATTTGGTAAAGATTTTGGCTTAAATATTCCAAATTTTGGAAAGATAAAAGATATTTATCTGAATGAAATAGTTAACAACTAGAATAAAGAACTGAAAGAAATTAAAATGGTTTTAATCTAACCAGAATTTTCCAATGTATGAATCGGAATGGATTTGAATGGAAATAATCTTCAGAATATTTCGATATTGGATTCCGTGATTATACAGATATCGTTGAGAAATTTGGAAGATACAGATATCGTTATTCCCTGTACGATATCCGTTGGTTTCAGAATTGGATATTGAATATAAGACGATATATTTCTATTTAGTGCCTTGTATTTAATATCAAATTGGATTTTGGATTTGTCATGAATGGTGTCATCAATAACACTGTTCTTAAACCCAGTTGAGAAAAGAATGAATCTTTTAATTAGGATTTAGAGAAGTTTACCAATTAATTAAATTGGACTTTAGGTTTATCATGAGCGATGTTTTAAATAACATTAGTTCTTTAACCCAATTAACAGTGAAGATATGATTTGAAATTTATAAATATTTTTATTAAGATTTAATGGAAATTTTCCAAAGTAAAGTTTTCCAGTTTAAAATTTTAAATTGGAATTGAATGGAATTCGATTTGGTAACAATCGAGCTGAGCTTCCATGAAGGAAGACCGTTATTATATACGGAATTTAAAAGGCTTTACCGTTATTTCATTTAAATTATTAGTCTGACACGGAAATTTATATCAATTATATATTGATTTTTTTCCCATGAAGATTCCATATTTAATGGAACTTTATTTGGGTTTATTGAGAACTGTATTTTAATAACATTGGTTCTTTAACTCAATTAAAGACAAGATTAATTTCTTAAAGTTAAATAATCGTAAAGTAATGATTTTTGGGATTAAAACGAAGTTGGAGTTTTAATGAATCTTTAATTAGATTGAAATGAGAATAAGTAATTAAATTTACCAAATTCAAGAAATGATCAAGAATGGAGTACCACCAATTTTACTCCATGCAATAGTTAAATCTTTAATTAGATTTGAATATGAAATGGTAAATTATTTTACCGACAACACAGTGGGTGTTAGATATGGAGTACTACCAGTTTTGCTTCATGGGATGAATAAGTTGGGACTGAGATAATAAAATAAATGATTACTTCATAAGGCTCGATAATTCGGACTAGTTTGATAACCCTTAATTTGGTTTAAATTTTGAAAAGAATATTTGAATAAAAGTATATTCTGGATTGGAATGAGGCGTATGATGTGTTTTTATAGCACTTGATTATAAGATACGCAAGTTATTCAGAAAGATCGGGTTTAACCCATTTTGAATAACTGAAATGACAACTAAAAGTCGAAGAAGACGGTGGTTGAAGACTGGAGATCTTTACATCGTTTGGATCATTACTGATGTCTTGATTGGGCCGTACACCCAAGACAAGGTAATAAGTGGTGATCGTCCAGACGTACTTGGAGATCGACCGGATATGCGAGGGCCTCTCCCCTGTATTGGACATACGGGGTGAGGAATAAGGTGTCACCGGTTTCGTTCAGACCCAGAACAGACTTGCAAATGGATGGTATGTCTGACATTGTATCCCTCTATACTGTATTCATTGATCTCTGCTAAATATATATATATATATATATATATGTTTGGTGGCAGAGAATTTATTCTCTTGCTTAACACCCTTCTCTAAGACGTACGAGCTTAGAGGTTATATATTGATAAAAATCAACGATACGGTATGGATTGACAATGTGGCATGCTGAGATGCATGGATCAAAGCTTTTGTTGAAAAGCAAGGCTTTGTAGTTGATGATCAAAGCACAACTTTAAATAGCATTTAAATTTGCGAGCTTCACACCCCGGTATGAACCAAAAAGGGGATCGTGACTGCAGGGAAATGGACATACGTTAGCTTCTAGCTAGAAGTGACGTCATGGTATGGAGCCCAGACATTTACTTATGTGGATGTTGGATATTATTTGATGGCTAGCGAGGTACCTTGGATTTGATATCAGGACTGACTAAAAGGTACTAGATGGTCGACGTGACTGACCATTTTAGAGGTTCGATAGAACCGGCTAACGTATTGTTTTTGGTATTGCCAATCAGTGACGACTGACCGGCCCTAAAGATCCAAGGATTGCCCAGAGTATGTAATCATGAGGCATTTGCTAGAGTATCACGAAATCGGTGAGGAAGATCCCTTGCCTCGGTTCATAGATGGAAATCCAATTTCCAATGCGCGACCTTTCGGATTTAGTTTTAAACCTATATGGCGACAGAATATATGGTACGACGACATAATATATGGTACCTTTGCCGCCTATGATTGATACATTTATATTTGAAGTTGATTTCTTCACTTATAATAATAATAATAAAAGATAAATTTTGCGTACCAATCATATTTGGCCATTATAAGGTAAAATTCTATCCTCCGGCTTGCGTTGCATTGTGTGATGGGACCTGAGTCTTATAATGGCTTCATTTTTTCTTTTTAGCATTGCGTTGTTTGTTTATGGTATTCTTAGGAGGAAACACGTTCCATGTTATACGGCGTGGTCCCTTGATTTACCCAAGATTAAAATAAAAGTTAATAACTATTTTAGTTCTCACACTAGTCCCATGACTGACTCGGAGTTTATTGTTTCCACCTAAACTTTGGATGCCCATATTTTCCACACGAGGAGTCAAAAGTTTTGGTTTTGCTGATTCTTTATTTTCACAGGATCCTAGATTACAGCTGGAGCTATATATGGAATGCTTTGTATCCGTTTATTTCTTTCAACTGTGTTAGTTGATGTTTTCCGCTACACATCATTATATTTATGTGTATATATATATATATATATGTATATATATATATATATATTCGTCGTTTTATAATTTAAATCTCTGATATTTTCCGCTATGTATTATTCATTTGAACTCTGATATCTTGTGCTCTGATATAAATTGTTGTAATAGCAATAAAATGTTCTCATGTTTGTGTTCTGATGCGTCGTGTTGTGACGACCCGCATTCTACACATCGAAGGATCGTAGAATAATTATTTCTTTCACATACGAAGTCGTATGGTCATTTAACTTTGGGAGAGGACTATTGGGGTCATTTCCCATGTTCATGATTTTTGTCGATTTTTAAATGACCGTTTTGCCCCTGGCTGATCTTACTTTGGCCATAACTTTTGATTGGAAAGGAGTTTTGATTTGAAACCACTTCCATTAGGTTTGGATGATGGTTTACCTTTCCCTAGAGTGGTCATATGTGAAAAACGGACTTACCGTTTAGGAGATATGGCTGAAGCAAGGTTTAGAAGATGAAAAACTGCTTAACCGGGCCTAATTAGGGTGATTAGCAAGAGGGCCCATAACTCATTTCGGGATTAGGGTTATGGGAAGGCTGAGAACAGTAGGAGAATGATCTATTTTCATTTTCTCAGCCGCCTAAAACATTTCCCTAACCCTAACAATGGCCTCCAACATCTAGAATCACCTCTAATCACTTTCTAATCAAGTATTAGCCTAATCTACGTCAAATCAAAGGGGAATAGCACCAAAGCAAGGTTAGAACTGCTGTGTTGTCTTGGGAATAGCGCCAAATCAGAGGATAGTTCAGTTTTGAAAGTTTATTTGTGGCTAAGGTGAGTGATTTGCATAGTTCCTCACTAATTATGGTTAATTAAGGGTAATTAGTGTTAATTAGCGAATTTAAACATGAATAAATTTTGGAAAAATGCTTATAGATTTCGAAATATTGTTTTAGACCTCTGTTGGAAAATTTGGTTGATTTGGTTAAGTTTTACTAATCCTATCATTAGTTTTACTTAAACATGATTAAGGGAAAATATGGGATTTTGGCTATGTTTGATCCATTTTAACCTATCAAATTATTGTTTTGGTGTTTGTGGTTGATTATGCATGTTGCTATGACTATATGGTATGTTGTGTGATTGATTAGAAAAGTTAGATTGGTCGAAAATGCCATCGAATGGCTTAAAACAGTCGCTGGAAAGAAGTGCAGGAAATCACCCGAACCGGATCGGATCGGAGGGGGAAGCATGATCCGAACCGCTCGCACTCGAAGCTCCACAATCCAACCTGAGCATGGTGGCACGACCTGAAGGGAGCACCCGATCCGAACCGTGTCACTCGACCCGATCCGACCATGAGCTAGTACAAGCCCCGACCCGATCCGAAGCGTTGAAGGGGTCCGACCCGAACCCAATGGATGTCCATGACCCGATCCGGTGGAAGGAGAACGAACTGATCCGACGCCTGGAGGAGGCATCACGAACCGAACCCAATGAAGCACCACGACCCGAATCGCTTGGTGGCCACGAACTGGAGCTACTCTTGGACTGATGGAGGACCAAACAGAATGGAAGCTTATTTCCGAACCGATCCGGAGAAGACCAAAACCCGAGATGCAAAGGTAGTCCAAATGGGAAGTATGTACCCAGGATTCAGTTGGGAACCAATGGGTCAAATTCATGAGTTGGGCTTTGCTGCGGGACGTGTGCAAAGGGGTTATCGACGTCCATAGCTTTAATTCACCACTGAGACGGATGTTAGGCTACGTATCAGTGCAGTAGGGTAGTTATTACTCCATGGGGTAGAGTGATCGTAGCATGGCTATGAGCCAGTGCAGTGGAGCTGTTATGGCTTCATGGGGCATAGTGGACATAGCAAGGACTAGTGGCTATGGATCAGTGCAGTGGTGTCATTATGACTCCATGCGGCAGAGTGATCATAGCAAGGAATGGGTGGTCAGAGCGGTGGATATCATATGCTTTACGCACTGACTGAGAGATGTAAGGATGGTTGCTATGTTTGATTGTTTGTTATCACTATGTCATGCACACCCCTCCTCCCCGTATTCTTTACACCTCATGTTTAGTGGCACCTTAGAGTATTGAATGGTATGTTGTGCTAACTCTTTGGTTGCAGGTCCAGGTATGGTTTAGTATACCTGTTATTGTTCTGTTTTGATGCTTATCGCTCATACCAGACTTTTGTCTGACCCAGAGTTTTATGTCTCTTCTTATTACTCTGGGTGCTCTTAAACGGGCAGACTAGAGACATGTTAGGTGGTATGCACGAGTAGTTGTACCGGAGATGAGCAGGAGACTCCCACGTATGATATATAAAGATATTCTCCCGGTGTTGTTGTTGGTCACTACTTTGGGTATTAGTAGTGTACCTTACTTATTTGCTTTAGAGACAGTTTTCGAAAGTTGTAATAACAATGATGTGGAACATAAGATGTATTTGGATTTTCCGCTGCTATAATGTTTTGTTTTCAGCTTATGCACTGTCTCACCTGTTTTATGTCAAGTATGTTATTATTATATTTTATTCCATGCGCTGTGAGACGTTCTACAGGTTCCTTATTAGTTCAAATTTCTTACTTTTCCTTTCTTTGACGACCGTCCCATGCTAGTTAGACATCGGCACAACGCACTTTCATTGGAAGTGTCGGCTGGTGCGGGGCGGGCCGTCTCATTTGGTATCAGAGCGAGGTTGCGTAGTTAACCTAAGGAAACACACCAGGGAGAGATAATACATATATGAGAGCGCGTATTTGTGATTATTTTGGTTTTCAAAACCTATATATATACATACTATTAGTATAGCTAAGGATGAAGTCGCACTGCACTGACACCTCAAAGAGGATGGTTAATCGTTTCTCTTTACAGATTGAACAATGAGCCGATATATGAGGGGTGCTGGTAGAGGAGCCAACAATGGGAATGCTCCTGACATGAGGGCTATGTTTACTGACTTCATAAGAGAGATGCTTAGAAATGTGCAAGGAGCAGTTCCCAATGCTACAAATGGTGGTGGTGCAGCGGTGCAGGCGCCTAGAGCCGATTTCGCCAAGCTTTGCAAGGATTACACTAGTCTTGGTGGAAAGTCGTTCCACGGAACGGAATCGGCTACAGAAGTTCAGGATTGGTTGGACAGCTATGAGCGTATCTTCGAAGACTTAGGTATCGAGGATGCGATGAAGAAAAAGCTAGCATCCCGTCAGCTGCAAGGTCAGACAATGAATTGGTGGACGCTATTAAGGAAGCTACTCCCGAGGATCAGATTACTTGGGATCGGTTCAAGACTCGCTTTAGCGACAAGTTTGTTCCAGCTGCTCAGAAGTCAGTATTGTTTAAGTGGTTCTTGGAGCTAAAGCAGAATGGTAGTGCTATCTCGGAGTATATTGCTGAGTTCGATACTTTATCAAAGTATGGATTATCCCTCATTGACACTCCCGAGAAGAGGAGTGAGAAGTTTATAACAGGCTTGGATCGGTACTTGGGGGAAAGGCTTGTTAACCACATCGATGAGACGTTTGAATCGATTGTGGGGAAAGCTTTGAGATCGGATAGTCTATACCCCAAGTCAAAGACTGAGGTTGCATCTGCAGAAGAGCCAAAGCCGCAAGTAAGCGGTGGAGGCAAGAATGGTTCTCAGAATAAGAGAAAGCAGAATCAGACCAAGGATGGCCAGAAAAAGAGTAAGAAAGATATTGAGTGCTTCAGCTGTGGTAAGAAGGGCCACTATGCCAAAGAATGTCGGGCCAAGCCAGCGGATAGGAAGTGCTTCAACTGTGGCCAAGTGGGACATCACAAGGACAAGTGTCAGCAACCCCCTAAGGAAAAGAAGATTGTGAAAGCATATGCTATCAATGTTGTTCCTTCTTCGTCTAATGCCCCAACTGCGGTGGAGAAGGGAAAGAATGTTGTTATTCAAGGTATGCTTTCTGTTTATGATGTTCCTGTTCGAGTATTGTTTGATACCGGAGCTTCCCATTCCTTCATATCTAGTGACCTGGTAGATATGTTGGGATTGGAACCCGAGATAGTCGATAGACCTTTAGCGGTGACGAACCCAATTGGTGGTTCGACTAGCCTTAGCATGATTTGTCGAAATTTGAATTTATCGAGTCATGGATGCATGTTTGTTTGTGATTGCTTTGTTTTGGGCTTTACTGGGTTTGGCATTATTTTGGGAGACGATTGGCTCCAAAGATACGGGGTGGTGGTAGACTGTGAGGGCTATTTGGTGATAGTTAGAGCGGATGATGGGCGGAGGGTAGTATTTGGTGGTCTACCTAGTGATGGGGTAATGGCTAGTTTTCTAAATTCCCTCGATATCCCGCATGATGAGTTGTCAGATGTGCCCATGGCTGGCCAGTATCCGGACGTCTTCGAGGAAGTGACTGAACTTCCACCACACCGAGAGATTGAGTTCCGTATTGATTTAGTGAAATATGCCAGACCTATAGTGATGCCACTTCATCGTATGGCGCCAAGGGAGCAGCGAGAGCTCGAGGTGCAAGTGAGTGATCTTTTGAAGAAGGGATTTATCAGAAGAAGTGTTTCTGAGTGGGGAGAACCAGTTGTGTTTGCTACCAAGGCAGATGGTTCCCTTCGATTGTGTGTGGACTACCGCGAATTGAATAAGGTGATGAGGAAGAATAAATATCCTCTATCGCGGATAGATGATTTGTTTGATCAGTTGAGTGGCGCGAGAGTGTTCTCCCAGTTGGATCACGCGACAGGTTTTCATCAATTTAGAGTGGAAGCTGAGAGTATAGCTAAAACGGCCTTTCGGACGTCGTCTGGATTTTATGAGTGGTTGGTCATGCCATTCGGGTTGACCAATGCACCAGCATATTTTGTGGATCTTATGAATAGGGTATTCAGAGATCAGTTGTATAAGTTTGTTCTTGTGTTCGTGGACGATATACTTGTTTATTCGAGGACAGAGGAAGAACACAAGGAACATTTGAGGATAGTGATGGAGGTGTTGAGAAAACACCAATTGAAAGCAAAGTTTTCTAAGTGTCACTTCTGGAGAAGGGAAGTGAGATTCTTGGGCCATGTTGTTTCAGAGAATGGTATCGCCGTGGACTTTGCGAATGTGGATACGGTACAAGATTGGTCTACGTCCAAGAATGCAAAGGACATAAGAAGTTTCTTGGGATTAGCTGGATATTATCGGAAGTTTATCCAAGACTTCTCCAAGATAGCAGCACCGTTGACTCAGTTGACCAAGAAGAATCAAGCTTTCGTCTGGGACGAAAAGTGCGAGAATGCGTTCAAGAGTCTAAAGGAAAAGTTGACATGTGCACCAGTGTTAGTCATTCCTAAGGGGAATGAAGAGATGACAGTACATACAGATGCATGTGGTACCGGACTAGGTGTTGTACTGATGCAAGGAGGTAGGGTTGTAGCTTATGCTAGTAGGCAACTGAAACCGCATGAGAAAAGATATCCTACCCATGATTTGGAATTAGCAGCGATCGTGTTCGCATTGAAGATGTAGAGACATTACCTCTTAGGAGAAAGATTCGAGTTGTTTACTGATCATAAGTCGCTAAAGTATCTTTTCTCTCAGAAGGATCTAAATCTCCGACAGCAAAGATAGTTAGAATTCTTGGCTTCCTATGATTTCGATATCGCATACACACCAGGAAAGGGCAATGCGGTAGCTGATGCATTGAGTAGAAGACATACCAGTTTAGGGGCTATATTTCTAGAATGGAAGCAACTGGAGTACATCGCTGGGTATGATTTCAGACCAAAGTGCGAATTGGATCTAGAAATGTTAGCAAATTTGATGATCGGACCCACTTTGATTGAGCGGATCGGCTCTAGTCAGAGGGACGATCATAACTTATTGGAAGTCACCTCCAAGTTAGAGATGGGTATCGACGAGGAGATGAACAAGTATGGGCTTGATCGAGATGGATGGCTTATAAAGAATGGAAGACTAGTTGTGCCCAATGTCAATGGATTGAGAGATGAAGTGCTTAGAGAATGTCATCACTCAAAACTGACTATAAACCCTGGTGGTAACGAGATGTATCGAGACATGAAGCAAACCTACTACTGGGAAGGGATGAAAAGAGACGTTGGGAAGTTTATATCCAAGTGCATAAATTGCCAGCTAGTTAAAGCTGAGCAAAAGAAGCCTAGTGGTTTGTTGCAACCATTAGAAGTTCCAGAATGGAAATGGGAACAAGTCTCAATGGATTTCATTGATGGGTTACCAAGGACTAGATCGGACCATGATAGCATTTGGGTGATTGTGGACCGATTGACTAAGAGTGCAAGGTTTATACCAGTCAAGTCGAATAGAACGGTAGCTAAGTTAGCTGAGCTATATATGAAATGGGTAGTGAGATTTCATGGAATACCCAAAGGCATTGTAAGTGACTGAGATCCATTGTTCACTAGTGGATTTTGGAAGAGCTTATAAGAGGCGTTAGGATCGGAATTACATCTCAGTACCGCATACCACCCTCAAACCGACGGTCAGACAGAGAGGGTGAATCGAGTGTTAGATCTTTTGCGAGCTTGCATATTAGACTTTGGTGGATCACGGGATGACCATTTGCATCTAGTGGAGTTCGCATATAACAACAGTTATCAATCCAGTATTGGTATGGCTCCATTTGAAGCTTTGTATGGAAGACCGTGTAACTCACCGTCATGTTGGTTAGAAACTGGTGAGAAGTTTGTGCTTGGACCAGATGTGATAAGAGAAACTTCAGCTAAGATTAAGGTTATCCAACATCGAATGAAGGCTGCCCAAGATAGGCAGAAGAGTTATGCTGATAAGAGGAGAAGAGAATTAAAGTTCTCCATTGGAGACTTGGTGTTTGTCAAGATTTCTCCGTTAAAGAGCGTGATACGATTTGGCAGGAGAGGCAAGTTAACACCAAGATTTGTTGGTCCATTCCCAGTTCTTGAGCAAATTGGGATTTTGGCATATAAAGTTGAATTACCAGAGAAGATGGCGGGAGTTCACAACGTATTTCATGTTTCTCAGTTAAGGAAGTTTGTGCACGACCCTAGTGCGACTATTACACTGGATCAATTGGACGATATCGAGGTTGAACCCGAGGCAGTTGGGAACCGCAGGCCTATGCGTATTGTTGGGAACGATACGAAGCAGCTTCGAAGGAAGGCGGTGAAATTAGTCAAAGTTCAGTGGGGCGAGAATGAGAATGACTGTACTTGGGAGACAGAGGAGAACATTAGGAAGACGTATCCAGAACTCTTCGCCTGATAAGATTTCAGTTTCGATTTAGTCTTTCCGCATGCTAGGATAGGTTTGTTTTGCATGTTTGATTGTTGTATATGGCTGGTAGGCATGCGGGATCCTTTGTATGTTTTGGGTTAAAGAATTTCGGGGACGAAATTTCTTAAGGGAGGAAAATGTAACGACCCGCATTCTACGCATCGAAGGATCGTAGAATATTTATTTCTTTCACATACAAAGTCGTATGGTCATGTAACTTTGGGAGAGGACTATTGGGGTCATTTTCCATGTTCATGATTTTTGTCGATTTTTAAATGACCGTTTTGCCCCTAGCTGATCTTTGTTTTGGCCATAACTTTTGATTGGAAAGGAGTTTTGACCTAAAATCACTTCTATTAGGTCCGGATGATGGTTTACCTTTCCGTAGAGTGGTCATACATGAAAAACGGACTTACCGTTTGGTAGATATGGCTGAAACAAGGTTTGGAAGATGAAAAACTACTTAACCAGGCCTAATTAGGGTGATTAGCAAGAGGGCCCATAACCCATTTCGGGATTAGGGTTATGGGAAGGCTGAGAACAGTAGGAGAACGATCTATTTTCATTTTCTCAGCCGCCTAAAACATTTCCCTAACCCTAACAATGCCCTCCAACATCTAGAATCACCTCTAATCACTTTCTAATCAAGTATTAGCCTAATCTACGTCAAATCAAAGGGGAATAGCACCAAACCAAGGTTAGAACTGCTGTGTTGTCTTGGGAACAACGCCAAATCAGAGGATAGTTCAGTTTTGAAAGTTTATTTGTGGCTAAGGTGAGTGATTTGCATAGTTCCTCACTAATTATGGTTAATTAAGGGTAATTAGTGTTAATTAGCGAATTTAAACATGAATAAATTCTGGAAAAATGCTTATAAATTTCGAAATATTGTTTGAGACCTCTGTTGAAAAATTTGGTTGGTTTGGTTAAGTTTTACTAATCCTATCATTAGTTTTACTTAAACATGATTAAGGGAAAATATGGGATTTTGGCTATGTTTGATCCGCTTTAACCTATCAAATTATTGTTATGGTGTTTCTGGTTGATCATGCATGTTGCTATGACTATATGGTATGTTGTATGATTGATTAGAAAAGTTAGATTAGTCGAAAACGCCGTCGAATGGCGTAAAATAGTCGTTGGAAAGAAATGCAGGAAATCACCCAAACCGGATCGAATTGGAGGGGGAAGCACGATCCAAACCGCTCGCACTCGAAGCTCCACATTCCGACCTGAGCATGGTGGCACGACCTGAAGGGAGCACCCGATTCGAACCGTGTCACTCGACCCGATCCGATCCGACGCGATGAAGGGGTCCGACCCGAACCCAATGGGTGTCCATGACCCGATCTGGTGGAAGGAGAACGAACTGATCCGACGCCTGGAGGAGGTATCACGAACCGAACCCAGTGAACCACCATGACCCGAACCGCTTGGTGGCCACGAACTGGAGCTACTCTTGGACTGATGGAGGACCGAACCGAGCAGAATGGAAGCTTATTTCCGAACCGATCCGGAGAAGACCAAAACCCAAGATGCAAAGGTAGTCCAAATGGGAAGTTTGTACCCAGGATCCAGTTGGGAACCAACGGGTCAACTTCATGAGTTGGGCTTTGCTGCGGGACGTGTGCAAAGGGGTTATCGACATCCATAGCTTTGATTCACCACTGAGACGGATGTTAGGCTACGTATCAGTGCAGTGGGGTAGTTATTACTCCATGGGGCAGAGTGATCGTAGCATGGCTATGAGCCAGTGCAGTGGAGCTGTTATGGCTTCATGGGGCAAAGTGGACATAGCAAGGACTAGTGGCTATGGATCGGTGTAGTGGTGTCATTATGACTCCATGGGGCAGAATGATCATAGCAAGGAGTGGGTGGTCAGAGTGGTGGATATCGTATGCTTTACGCACTGAGTGAGAGATGTGAGGATGGTTGCTATGCTTGATTGTTTGTTATCACTATGTCATGCACACCCCCACCCCCGTATTCTTTACACCTCATGTTTAGTGGCACCTTAGAGTATTGAGCGGTATGTTGTGCTAACTCTTTGGTTGCAGGTCCAGGTATGGTTTAGTATGCCTGTTATTGTTTTTTCTACACTTTGGTTGTAGGTCCAGGTCCAGGTCCAGGTCCAGCTAAGTACAAAGTGTTATAATAGAATAACAAAATATATGTTTTTTCTACACTTTGACCAAATTACCCTTCTTCTTCGTCGTTGAGAAGCATTGACTTAGTCAACAATATACAAGTTTAGTGTTCATGTCTATGAAGTTCAAAAGTAGCATGACACCCCTTGCTAATGCTCAAGTGTTGAGGGAAAACATGCATGTCATGTTTTAATTATCCCTCTTCCTTGAGATGAGTTGACTTGGTCAACTATGAGCAAAATAAGCTTTAATGTCCAAGAGGTCTAGATACAGTGTAAATATGCTTGCTAGTGTCCAACAAGCTATGGAATATGTATGCACCTCCTTTCAACTATTCATGCCATGTCCAATGGACATGGAGGAGGTGTTGGAAGCCATTAAAGAGTGTTTGGAGCTCTTAAGGTCCAAAAATTCCAAGGGAAAAGGTCCATTTTGAAGGCCAAGGCTTGGGGTATTTATAGGAGGAAGGTTAGGTGAGCAGCAAGACCCACGGAAGCCATTTTCGCACCCAAAACTAGGCCATATACAGAAAATTTGCACCACTTGTTACGGGGTTCGAAATTTCGCACCCTTTCAGGGGGGTCGAAATTTCGAACCCGCTGATGGGGTACGAAATTTCGACCCTCTCTAGGAGATCGAAATTTCGAGCCCACTGGTAGGGTTCGAAATTTCGACCCCACCAGGGGTACAAAATTTCGAACTCCCTGGTGGGGTGTGAAATTTTGACCCTACCAGAGGGTACGAAATTTCGAACCCCCTAGAGGGGTGCAAAATTGATAGACGATGAGGTCAAAATCATACTGCCGAGGGAGTCGAAATTCCTGTAGGCGAAGTAGGGGAATCCGTGGTTTTACTGGTTCGAAGTGAAGGAATCTGAGCTTCCAACGTGGAGAAAATCGGATGAATCGGGCGGTGCCCACTGGTTCGACCTAACCGGTTAGGTCGATGGCCGCCGGGACTGTGGGGCCCCAAACCCCCACCGTTGTTGCGCCCGGACCCGCTTGACAGCTCGCCTTCGGCTCGGATGACGGCTTGACCAAGAGTTCATTGGGCCCGACAGAGGCCACCTGGTACAGGTTTTGGGTCTCCTTGCATTTGCGACGCGACTTCGATCCAACTGCTTTGTGCTTTTTGGACGCTTGAGCGCGTCGCTCACCAAATACTTGATGTGTGACAGCTTTGACAACAAAGCGTGTCAACATTATATTTTTATTTCTAACCATAATAATAATCAAAATCATATTTAAATCAATAATTTAAGTAATAGAAAAATACAGGTTGTTACACTCTCACTCACTCAAAAAAATTCGTCCTAAAAAAGTGCGTAGTCAAGAAGTTGTCAATTAATATATTCAACGGTATAATTTTCTACTCAACTTAGAAAACATTTAACTTTCATAGGTAGTTTAATATACGTTTGAAAACTCCAATTTTCCACAAAATTTCTAAGTCTTAGATTCATGAATTTTTTTAGCAGAGTCTCCTTTGTACGACTAGGGTCTGGAAAAATAAAATTACATATATGATCACAAATATACATCTCATCTCAATGATAAAGCATCCCAAGCCATGGGGAAACAATATATAATATCAAAATACGATATGTAATCTGAAATACGTACCTTTCATTAACGTTATTATCAATTTAGCTTATTTTTAAGTAAGCAAAAGTAATATTACAAGCAAGCAGCTCAAGAAATGAGCAAATGCCATCCGTGCCTACAAAAATACTCAATAACATAATGAGAACACACATGTTTATAAGAAATAAAAATATATATATATATACACAATAATCATATACTAATAGAAATCGTAACAAACACAGCACGCAACAATAATATTCATCAAAATTTCTAACAGTGATACAAATTCATTATTTTCACATATCACGTTTAGTTTATTACACTTCATTTCTTATCACTATTCCATTGATTCGCTTTTATTCGTTAACATTCGTTTTTATTAATAATAATATGGACTTATATTCAATTCATTTCAAATGTATTAACTTGTACACTTATTCACTCATAATGAATTCACATTTAATTAATATATATTATCAAAATCCAATTGACTTGTTTTCAGTCATTATGGTTCACTATACTTGTTTTTACTTTATAATTAAAGTTCATTTCCATCTTATATCTATTTCTATTTCATTCTACTCATTTCATTAATTTAATTCACTTTATTAGCTTATTTCATTGACTCAATTTATTTACCTTACTTAGTTGAATTTAATTTCATAACAAAACTAAGTATATATTGTTTATTGTCATAACTTAATTTTTATCCATATTTATAAACCATCAATTTAATTTCACCCTTCGTTATTCATACTATACTTGTATATTATTTAGTTTCTTATTCTTATATCTTTTCAACTTCTTAAATATTTGGTAAGTTATATCTATGCTATAGAAAGGAACTAAGTATTATATCAGTTCAATAGTTTCCAATTTGTTACAAATTCACTATTTTAGATTCCTAAGAGTTTCTACTTCAATTTATATTTCTCTTAGGTTCATTTTCTTATTTTCACAATTCAAAAGTTTCTAAAATCTCAAGTTTTAATTCATTTCAATAACTTGAAAATCATTAATTATTCGATAACTTGAGAATTTCAGGTTCATTTCCAAATCAACATTTGAAATAATATATATTATACCTTTTATATCAAACCATACTTTGAAATATTAAACTAAAAATCAGTTTTATCAAAACAAAGAATAAAAATTCTAAATGGTAGTGGTCTCCCCCACTTTGGCGCTCGAAATAAACGTTGATGATAAGTGCACTCATCACTAAAGTCACTTCCTAGGGATAAAAGGGGAATATACACTTATTTTAAAGTCATTTGAAAATAATCTCTATTCAAAATAATTCAATATAATATTAATATTTTCCAAAACATTTGCAAATGACTCTTCAAAAGTGACCAAATTTAAATTCTCAAATCCTAATTTAAATTCATTTTTTATTTAATAGTATTTTTTATCATTCGTATTTACAAGGTTTCATTTTCTGATAGTCATTGAACAGTCAATAGTTAGAATTATTGACTAATCGAACAATAATCGATGATAATATAGTATTATCATTTCCTAACAACCAATACAATCAAAATTAATAATTTCCAAAATAGTTATTTATATAAAACTATAATTCAAAACAATATTGTATCGGTCTGTGCTATTCGAGTGTTTAGGAATCCCTATCGATGTCTTGGTGTCCCAAGTACCGATCAAAATTCATAAATACTCAACATAACAAATTAACACAACACAAAACCATTTTTATATCAAAATTAAAAGTGCACTCTCTCTCATGTATGCTCAGATTCATTCTACGGTATTACTACCTTATCTCCAACGAGTAAACACCAAATAGAGCCAAGGTTATCGCTAAACTCAGGCTCTGATACCAGATGTAACAACCTGCAATTTTTGATCATTCAAGTCGACAATAATCCACACATGTCGACTCATAAAAAAACCAAAATACAAATAGTTATTGATGGTAAATATAAGAAAAAGAAAGAAAGGAAAAAAACAATCACAGAATCTCACAGCCGAAGGACAAAATACAATTCATAAATAATAATTCATGAAGCTGTTAAATCATATATTTGATTATACTTTACAACAATTATCAAAGTTATACATACCTAGACATAATACAACAATGTAACCGAACAGAAATGATCTAGTGAAAAACTATAATAGATAATCTACCAAAACTCCGTCTTCATTCTCCAATGTAATATGGTCTTCATTAACTGAAAAACTCAGGTTGTCCCACGCAAAAATGAAAAGACAAAAACACTCAGATCAGAACTAAAATATTCTCATATAAGTCAAACCAAAATCATGTAATAATATGAGTGTAGTAGCGTCAGAGATGTCTATGGGATTTACCATTTCCTATCAGTGCATAATCTGAGTGCGATAACTTAAGTGATGTTACGAGAATTTCATATCCTAAGGATCTGTTAAACTTGATACGATGTGATACAACACGCTATTACAATAGTGTCTATGGCAAATAGACTATTGAGAATTGCGTAAACATGATTACATTTTTACCCTTGAGCCGTTTACAAATGTTGTAGTATATATACAGTACTGCAAACCCATCGTAAACTGGTGGCATCAGGGAGCACTCCATAGGTACAGTGTCAAATCAAAATCATAGGGGCTCGATCAGAAAAATATGACAAGGCACAAAGGTTTTACCCAACTATAAGATTCTACTGGATTGCGGACCTAGATTGGTGGTAACGCATAGCTGTAACTACCACCAACCTCAGACAATACTCCCAAAATCAAAAGCATGCCCAATCAATCACCGATAAGAAATATGGTCTCGAAAAAGCATGTCTGCTAAGAGGAACTAACTCAATTGGCTTGGTTATGGCTCCAGTTTTATTCATTTTAATTATGACCTGAAGGTCAAGGGTATCCATCATCATTCTCTTACTTCATTCTAGTAGCATGCGCCAAACCAACCTACTTCATTTTGGAATCATCCACCACGTACATAGTTGTTAAAGTGGTTCCCGGTATTGGCAGAAAGTATGACAATATCTAGCCCTAGTCTCTTTGACAACCAAACACTTACAATTTTCACACTTGTTAGATCTTTTACATTTCAAATGGTTCATACTTAATATTGAAATGTTAGATTTTTCTCTAAAGTCATTTCATATCCAAAATAGGATATAGCTTCATATTTGAAATCTCTATTTTAAACCAAACTTAGAATCCTGGACACTCCAAGTTTAAACCAATTTGAATATTTAAAATAGTTCAATTTGTTTTTATATATTAAAATAGTTTAGTTATATTTGTATAGTTTGAAAAATAAATACCTGGTACATTAAAAAGTTACATGTATAAATAGTTGGATTTTAAATAAGATTTATGAGATTTAGTCAAATATATATAGTTAAAAATCAAAGTGGTTTATAAAATAAATAGTTGATTGTCAAAGTAGTTTACTAAAATAGCTAATATATAGGTAAAAAATAAAATAGTTTATAAAGTAAAATAGTTATTTAATAAAATAGTTTATATACTGGTTTAAAAATACTATGGTTTGACTTCAAATTGTTTCTTCTAAATTTTAAATAAACGTGAAGTTGTATTCGATTTCCAAATCAATTCGACTCAATTTCAATATTTCAATTTGAATCACCTTCCATTTCAAATTCAGTTCAATTTAAACATTTCGATTCAAATATTTAAAGTTTCTAATTAGAATTACCATTTTAGGGTTATTTCAATTTATAAGAATCTCAGGTTCACAATTCAAATATCATTTAAACCAAGTATTTCAAGTAAATTTTAAAGATGGGTAAAATAATTTAATTTCATAAGGTTTAATTCATATTTAATTTCAAGTTTTTAGCTTCGGTTTACAACATCAAATAATTTCCTTTAACTTTTAAATTTCAAAGTTCAAATTTAAAGGAAATCAATTTATAAAACATCATTTATATCACCTTTAAAACAATATCTCAAAATTCAAATTTCAAAACTAATTTTATTTATCAACCAATGTCCATATATAATTTTCTATCCTATGACCAAGTGATACTTAAAATTAATTTTAGTACTTCAGGGGTGAATATATATCAGTTCAATCCAATCAAGGGCTATAGGCATTTATAATTTCAACCAATGTATTTAATTCATTTTTAATGATTAATTCCGGTTTATTTGATGGTTATAACATCTAGGGTAAATGGTTGGTATTAATCAACACAAACAAACAGTCATGCATAAATAAGATGAACAAAAGGGTGAATCACACAATTAAATGTTGATATATCAAACATATCAATCCAAGGCATCCATCAAAATCAATTCATCCAAATAGTTCAATATCACATCAATCTAGTCATCAGGTGTCGGGTTTAACTAGCAACTAAATTTCAGTTTTTACCTAAATTAAAATTTTAAATAAGTAGTTAAATTAAATTATACTATCGAGGCAAATCAACATAAATATGCATTTTTAACTATCCAACTGCAACGAATACAATCATATCACAACATGATTTTAATCTAACTAATAATCCAATATTTTAGTTCAGCGTTAGTAGGTTTAATCACTCACCTTTGGTTTTTAACCCGTTAGAAGTTGAAATAAAGAAAAAAATATTAACAGCCTCGAAATTCGTCTAAACTAGCTCCACATCATTAGAAATTTTGATACGATCCCAGCGAAAAAAACCGCACACGAATCTGAGTCCGTATGAGAAAGTCATTCATGTTTAAATATTGAAATTTTATATTAAAACAAAAAATAAACAAAAATCATCACCCAATCATATACAGCCACGTCACTTCACCTTCTTCCCGTTCAACCTACAGGAAACAAACCCGAATTTCCCGTTCATTCCCACTCCCCTGAATCATCTCCGGACCACCTAAATCACTATGCTAGGTGCGCATCCCTCTGGCCATCCTCCTGGCACCAACACCGAAGGCTACAACGCTATATATGCCAAGATCAGATCGAAAATCTGAACCCATCACAGCTCGAAACGCGAGCACAATGCTCCATCACCACAGCTCTGATTGCAATCATGACCGTTGGATGCAAAGAGGTCGAGGAGCTCTCTGATTCTCTAGTTGGAAGTTTTTGCTATCGATATATGGATCGTGAGAGATTGAATGGAGAACACGAGGAAATAACAACCATCGATTTTTTTATAGGAGACGGCCATGAAAACTAGGGCTTCGAGAATTTTTTAACAATAAATTATCTCGGCTTTTGTGCATTAAAGCCAAAACGAGTCTGAGTCCAAATCAGGCCTGCCGACAGACGATTGCTACATTAAAAGGCCTTTTGAACGCAATGGGACTGATGTCAATGTCCAATTTCATCGTCAACACCGTTAGTTTCAAAAATTAATGTATATATATTTAATTGAATTTCTTAAACAATTTCTACGCGTTTCAAGCTCGCAAGATCAAATGACAAATCTTATTGCTACAAAATTTGAAATTTTACAGTAATTTAATATTTCAGACCCGATGAAACTTGTTTCATCAAATTCCGAAATCGTTTGCAAAATGGTTATTTTAACAACTTAATTAATAGACAATATTTTCAAATTTTCATTTATTCACTTTCAAGTTCAATTTTAAAGTTCAACAACTTCATTCAAGTCCAGATAGAGTTTAAAACAACTTAGAATTCAATTTCACTTATTTTAACTTTCAATTTTTAGTACTTATCAAATTCATTTTGAATTTCAATTATAAATTAATTAAATCAGTTTCATTCGAATATTTCAATATTTAATCCCTATTTCAATATTTATCACAACAAACCAAATCATAGCTTCATTGATAATCAATATAAGTTATTATTATCATAATCGGTTGAAATTCATTACTAAATAAATTTAATTAACTTCACACCATAAAACTTAAATAATTAATCATTATATTTTATTTCTAGCTATAATAATAATAAGAAAATTTATACTAAATTTTATAATTTAAGTAACAGAAAAATACGGGTTGTTACAAAGAAATTCCTTGATCTTTAAACTACGTTTGGCTTGATCCCACTTAGATACAATGGCAATCACTCAAGTGATACAACTATTCTGTTACACTACAACAAAATTGCCCTTTAACTACACAAGTATTTGCGCATAATACATTTAAAACAGGGTTCGTTCTTTTCTGATGTCGTCCATGGCGACCGAGCTTTTCTCCCGTTTCTTCCTTTCTACTAATTCTTCCTTCCATTCTCCTCCTCTTTCAACCAAATTGCTTCACCATTCCCAAATATCTTTCTACTCCTCTCTGCTTTCGTTACGTACAACTTCAGATTTGAACCCAATTTGTCTTTCAGATCTAACCCTTTTAAGATCTTACCTCTGTAACCCTCTTCAATCCTCACCTTCGTCGAATCGGCACTTCCTCACCTCTGACTCTCTTTTGTCTCCATGACATGGTGGCTCTTCTAGTCCTCTTACTCTTTCTGTCGTCTCCTACTTACGCTGACCCGTGTTCACCCAATGTACGATTTCAGTAATGTTCTTTGCTAGGTCTCTGAGCGAGTTCGTCCTCTTGCATTGCCTTGTGTGTATGTCCGAATTAAGTCTGACCTCCGTCAGGTGGATGGGGATGTTGCCATGGTTCATGGGTTATGTCTGTAGTTTATGATGGCTTGGGTGAGTTTCTATGGAGTTGTTCGACTTGTTGAGGATGCGAAAGTATATTGCCTGCATGGAGTTCACTAGGATTGCAGCAACTTTACATGCTTGCTTGGCTTTGGGTTTCACCAAACAACTTTCTGGTATGCCTTTCTCTCTCTACTGAGTACTACGAACCATCTAGCTCAGTGTCTAACTATGGTTGGCTTGGCATAGTGGAATGTTTGTTTTGGTTGTGATGGTGCCTTGCAGTGAGTGATATTCAATGGGTGAGTGGTGTTCGTCTTGTGTGGTAGTGTTTTGGGGTCGTTCGTGTATATTTGTATTCTGTATTTGGCTTGGTGTTTGGTTTATCTTCTCATTCGGAGTGGTGATATATTCTTGGTTCACTATATGGCATGTGTTTGTCGTGCTTGGTCATCACCTATTCAGCATCCAGGTGAGGTTTTTATGCTCTCGACTTGCTAACTGGTAATAGTCTAGCTATTGGCTACATATGCTCGTATGGGTTTTGGTACCTTATGTCACGTTTTCAAGTCATGACAGATTATGTTATTCGGCTGGTTGCTTCTCTTGGGAGCTCCTTCTATACCAAAGAAATTGTGCAACTGATGAACATTGGTGATGGTAAGGGTCTTTGTGACCCTCATTTCCACTGATTACGAAAACACGACTGTACTTTTAACTTTTTGGTTAATGTACCGTATGTAATGGATGGAATGTAATATGGTTGTGCCTATGTAATGTTTAAAAAGCAATTGGTGTATGCCCCTTGTGTGGTCTGCCTACCCTAGGAAATCAAATGTCTAGGTAATTTGTCTAGGACTTGCACTCTAACCTTGCTTAGCTGTAATGGTCAGACCATTGTAAAACCGTCTATGGTGGACGATCCACCTTAAAACCAATGTAGTTGATTGGCAACTAACAATCACCTGTACTGTACTATATTTTATGATTAGTTATAATAAAAGGTGTTTGCGGTCACCTTAAAAACGGTTGGCTTTGCCAAGAAAATTATTTGCGCTGTAAGATAATATGTTGCAGAAAACCAGTATTAACGGCCTTTCATTACGACGCAAACAAGTAGCGAAAGTTCCATCAAATTAATTTATATTACTTGCGATTGTATTAGGTGTCGCAATTAACCGCACAAATAAAAATAATATTATTCATTCAAAGTTGTACTCATTTACTACATATTATAGGCATCACAAAAGAAAATGACACTATCGATATTCTTTATGTCGCTAAAAGCCAATTGTGACGGCCTGCCCCGCACCAGCCGACATTTCCCCTAAAATGCGCTGCGCCAATGTCCAACCAGCACGGGACGGTCGTCAGAAGAAAGGAAACATTACACTGAACTGTCAAGGAACCTGTAGAATGTCTCACAGCGCATAGGATAAAATATAATAGTAACATAACTTGACATAAAACAGGCGAGATAGTGCATAAGCTAAAAACTAAATCATCATAGCAGCGGAAATCCAAAATACAGCTTATGATCCAAAACCATTATTACAACTTCAAAATATTGCCTCTAAAGCAAAAATGGAAAAGGTACATTACTAATGCCCAAAGTAGTGACCACCAACAACACAGGGAGAATATATATCTACATCATACGTGGAAGCCTCCTGCTCGTCTCCGGTACAACCACTCATGCAATCACCTAACATGTCTCTAATCTGCTCATGTGAGCACCCAGAGTAATAAGAAAAAGCATAAAACTCTGGGTCAGACAACAGTCTTTTATGAGTGGTAGCAAGTATACATCTCTAAGATGAACAAATAACAGGTATAAGAATTATACCTGAACCTGGACCTGCAACTAAAGAATTAGCAAAACAGGATGCACAATACTCTAGGTTAACACTAACATAAAGTGTAAGTATAATATGGGAGGTGTGCATGACATATTGATAGCAAACATCAAACATAGAATTCATCCTCACATCTCTCGCTCGGTGCATAAAGTATACGATATCTACTACTTTGACCACCCCGTACTTTGCTGCGATCACTTTGCCCTTGGGCGTCATAATGACCCCATTGCTCTGATCTACAACAACTAATCCTTTGCTATGTCCATTTTGCCCCTTTGGAGTCATGACGACTCACTGCGCTGGCTCATAGCCTTGCTACGATCATTTTGCCCTTTGGAGTCCTAATGAACCCTTTGCACACGTCCCGCAGCAAAGTCTAACTCATGAAGTTGACTCGTTGGTTCCCATCTGGATCCTCACTTCTTATTTGGACTACCTTTGCATCTCGGGTTTTGTTCATCATCCCGATTCGTGAATCTTCAGCTCCGCTCGTGATCCTCATGTCGGCTCGTGGTCAACTTCCTTGGTTCGTGGTTCCATTCGCGAATGACGACTCGTGGGGACATAGTCGGTTTGTGTACCACATATGGATCGTGGTCTCCTGGTTCGTGGCCAACCACCCTGCTCAGTTCGTGATGTACCCGTGGGGTCCACTCGTGGTGCTTGACCGGTTCGTGAGAAGGCGGCTCGTGATGGTGCTTCACGGTTCGGCTCATGATGGTGGTTCATGGGATGTGTGTAGGTCTATCCAGTTCGTGGCTCACCTCCTACCTTGGCTCGTGACACATGCCTCACAATGGGGGGAGGGGCTCACGAACGAGTCCCTGCACAATTTCCTGCAACACTTTCATGCAACTGTTTACGCCATACGACGGCGTTTTCGACCAATCTAACAGTTCTAGGCAGTCACAAAACATTCCAAATAGTAATAGCAACATATAGAATCGACCATAAACACCAAAACAACGATTATAACATGTTAATATGGATCAAACACGCCCAAAACCCATGTTTTCCCCTTAATCGTGTTTAACCGTATCTAATGATAGGATTAGCGAAGTATATCCAAATTAACCCAAATTTATAACAGAGGCATATAATGACATTTCAGAATTTCTAAATATTTTTCTAGAATTTTAACATGCATAATTTCACTAATTATCACTAATCATCCCTAATTAGCAGTAATTAGTATAAGAACAGGCTAATCACTCACCTTAGCCACAAATAAATCTCAGATCTGAAAATATTTTTGATTTGGGTCCAATCTCTATCCAACACAACAGCTCTACCTCGATCTCTATGCTAATCCGCTTTAATTTGATGTTGACTAGGCCAATATGTGATTAGCAAGTGATTAAGGATGATTTTAGAAGGTGGAGGCCATTGCTACGGTACAAGAGGTGATAAGTGGCGGTTGAAAAATGACAAAAACTGATTTCCCAAACCCTATTAGCCTCCCCATAACCCTAATCATGAAATGGGTTATGGGCCCATACGCTAATTACCCTAATTAGGTCTGATTAAGCTGTTCTTTACCTTCCAAACATTGTTTCAGCCATATCTCCCAAACGGTAAGTCCGTTTGATCAATGTGACCACTCTACGAAAAGGTAAACCATCATTCGAATCCAATGGAAGTGGTTTCAGGTCAAAACTCCTTACAAATCAAAAGTTATAGGTGAAACAAGTTTCACCATGGGTAAAACGGTCATTTAAAATTTGGCAAAAATCATGAACTTGGGAAATGACCCCAATAGTCGTTCCCCAAAGTCACACGACCATACGACTTCGTATAAGAATGAAATAGATATTCTATGATCCTCCGTACATAGAATGCGGGACGTTACACCAATATTGACGGCAGTTACAACGTTGTTACTTTTTGTTTTTATACTCTTTTTGCAACCTTTTTTAGTAGTGAAAGAGCGGTTCTCAAATTGATGCATGTCTGATTACAAGTTTTATTTATCAAACATTTCAAAATATTATTAATATACTATTGCAACAAAATGCGTTAATAATGTAATAGTATGCAAGTTCAAAAAATAATATTTCTTTTACATGTATAATAATTGTTGTTTGGGAAAGTATAAAATAATTTTTAAGAATTAATGACATTTCCTTTCTCTATTTTTAGTGTCTTTTGCATTTGCTGACCAACATGTTTAAAAAAATTGGGGGGTTTGGATGGGGGGTGTTATGTTAAATTTTACAGCTTTAAACAAAAACAATGCTTTTCTAAATCATTTCATTTCTGAAGCTCTCAAAATACAGTGCCACCATCACACCAGCTAAGGTTTCAACTTCCTACTTCTTACAACAACCAGGTTCTTCCATCTTCATTCTCTCACATCGATTGTGTCTCCATCTTCTACCGTTTTACTGCATTGACTAGGATTTCTTCTCATTATTGCAATCTTTCAACCTAATCGGTATATTTCAAATTTTGTTCCTTATTTTATTAATATCTCTTATTTCTACTGTAAGTATTAAAATTCCTTTCTCAATTTTCTTAAATCTTAGTAGAATGATAATTATTTAATAACTTTTAGAAGTGATGTTAAACTTGTATTTATTTTGTAATTTACTAATTTACACCCTTTTGCAGTGACCAAATATGACCAGAATCATCTCTGATTTAAGAAAGAGGGAAAGAATTTGTTTGAAAGTGAAAAGAATTCAAGTAAATTTGAAACCATCATAAAAAATATTTTGATTGGTTTAAGTCAACGGTAAATCCATCAAGATTTGTGGAATGCTTATTAATGATGCAATATTGCATAAATTTTGTGAATTGGTTTTAAGAATTAGGTTCCAGAATTAAACGGTAGG
This sequence comes from Allium sativum, assembly GCA_030737875.1. Taxonomy (NCBI): domain Eukaryota; kingdom Viridiplantae; phylum Streptophyta; class Magnoliopsida; order Asparagales; family Amaryllidaceae; genus Allium; species Allium sativum. Next base: position 775,957,679 of record CM060918.1, on the reverse strand, counting down.
CGTTACCTACTGGTTATGGAAATCTATCTAAGGTATGATTATTTATATTCGCGCATCAACTGAAGAGGGTAATAGTTTGTTAAAGTTTTAGTGTAACTATTTTCATTTTCCAATAAAATAATTTAGTTATAGTTTTAATTTAGCCATCTTACTTAATTAGAAGTTTTGACAATGTATCAGTTTTTCAACTTCCTTCTTTAAAAGAGGCTAAGATTTTATTTTATTGTGATAATAATTATATGGTTAAGATATGATATTTCTTATTGGGTCAACGAGAAAACCTATACATCTGCAAGGCAATTGTAACATTAATATTTTTCATCTAACAATTTTTGGGTAACCACATTTAGGTATATTTCTTTTTGCACCTTTATTTCTATAAAATTTAAATTGGAGTTAAAATAAGAAATGTTAGTTGTATTTATCATATACTGGTCACAAGGATTTATATAAATTATTGTTATTGTTTGAACCATAGTTGACTTGATATTAGGCACCTTACTAATGCAGTATATAAATGATTGGACTATGCAATCAGAAATTGCATTTCAAACAGGGTACCTGCAGAGATTTTTGTTTTTTCTCGTAAATTACTTTATGAAATTTATTTTTATTATCTCATTAAATTTAGGCTTGTATTGAGTAAAAATTGTGTAGGTGTAATGACCCGGATTTTGAGCGACTTTGGTTATCGACATACACTCGATGTCGATAACCAAAACATCGAAAAATCCTGGTAATTAATGAAAGAAATTAGAGGGTGAGGATAGATAAGATAGAAACTTAGAATAGAAGAAGAAAAAAAGAACTTACATCATCAGAGTAACACGAATCTCACAGCGGAAGGAATAACATATAATATATAACATAACTTTGAAATATAACGGTTATGTATACAATAGCACTTATCAGAGTACAACACTTACAACACAGCGGAAATAAACTATAGCTATATGATCCTGAAGCCTCCTGCGCCAGCTCTTCAAGTATATCTGTAAATTCCCGACTACTTGACTGCCGATACAAATTTAGGAACCCAAGAGTTTAGGGAAGACAAAACAAAATAAACTCCGGGTCAGTCATGGGACTGGTATGAGTAAAACAGTTTAAAACAGTTTGAACAAGTAAACGGTATCTCATAAGACCACGCCGTATAACGGAACGGGGTTTTCCCTTATGAGAATCCAAAATATCTTTATATCAAAAACCTTTTGGTATTATAATAATGTCTATCAGCCACAATATATTAATCATCTAGCAGAAACGCTTTCATCTCACGTTCTACATATATAGTATACAATCAAAACCGCAAGCACGTATTGGGTAATGGATTTCCAACTATGACAAGGTATGGAACCACCTTCCGATCAGTGTACTCTAGGAACGATACACTGGAGTTCAACAAGAACATCTTGTAACTCAGCCACACATGACCGACCACTCATTTTGCTTGAGTGTATCGAATGTATATCACCAACGGTTGGGATCAGCAACCGTTCCCGTATATATATGGGACAACATTGATAGATTTAAGAAACAAATGAATATTCTCTAGATAGGTGATTATACACCCTACTTCGGTGCGACCGACTTAGCCATGTTGCCTGCCCGATTTCTGTCATTTATCGGATGATGAGGCTAGAAGTTACGCATTATCATCACATCAGATTCACTTCAAATGTCACATCATCAGATCCATCAGAATCACTAATTGACTTTCACAACAATACATTATGTGTTAGCTAAAAGAAGTTTCCTTCTCCGCTTCCACTCTTGGTACGATTGAAGAAATCAATGTACGTGGCCTTTCTGGAAATACTCTGTCAGACATTCATTCATACAAGTCATCCTCATTCACTTAGAATGTCACATCATCATACCCGCCAAATCACAAATTGATTTCCTCAAAAATACGACGGGTATACAGCTAAGAGAAATGAATTCCTCCGCCACCAACGTATATACGTTTGAAGAGATCAATTTACGCGATCCATTGGATATACTCTGTCAGACCTTCGTCCATACAAGTTGTCCTGGGACTGGACAAACTGAAGGCACTATTCAATATATCCATCTTAGTCACTGTTATCTAAGACTTATACAACAGCCCTTGTACTTTACTCCGTCTTCAATTATCTTTGGCATATATGATTCGCAACGCTTATGCCAATATAGAGTGGTTCTTTGGATAATAATCCAACCGGTCTCTCCATATTAACAACGTTAAAATGGTCAAAACTTCGATAGTCTGTGAGTTAACTATCAAAGAAAAACAAGTGTGCAAACAACGATATTATTTTCCAGATGGAAATTGTATCGATCAATCATCATTTCAACTTTTATCTCCTTAGTTCATTTTTCATCTCCTGTTTTCCTATATTCAACATTTCTTATTTTATAGATTTAGAAAATATATGTTATTACCATTGGAAAACATTTCCATTTCTTTGTTTTCTATATTAGAAAACCATTCTGATACTTCGTTGGAAAACATTTCCAAAACTCAAAAATTGGACTTAGACAGATGGTTAAACAAACCATCGCGATGCCAACTTAAACCATTTTACTTATTAACTAAATCCACTTAACCACTTCACTCTCGAACCGTAACCATTTCTTAATTAAAACCGCAGTCAATCAAGTTGGGGTATAGCTACCTCTCAGTCCTTAACTATACAACACTTCTAACCTTGAAATAGGCAAAGTTCACTTTATATTTCTTTAACTAACTTCCTTACTTAACCTTTCTTTCGAATACTATATTCGATTAACTCCTCCACTTAACTCTATTCGATTAACTCCTTTGGATTAACTCTTCTAACTCTATTCGAATAAACTATATTTGATTTAACTCCTCTAACTCTATTCGAATAAACTATATTCGATTAACTCTTCTCTCGAATACACTATATTCGATAACTCTACTCGATTAACTCCATTTGAATAACTCTAACTGGTTAACTATAACTAGTTGACTCTAGTTGATTTATTCTAACTGGTCAACCTTAATTGATTTTACTTGGTTTGACTAATGTAACAACCCGAAAATCTGGGCCAGTTTAAAATTTTTATTTTGGCAATTTTAGCGAATTTTGATTATTTAAAATGAATTATTTTAAATAATATCGACGAGAAAATTTCTTTTGAATAAAATTCAATCGTATATAGTTATATAGATCGACGATAGAATATAAATATTTATTTATATATAAAAAAGGAATTGAAAATGGCGCGGTAGTTCGATAATTCGATTTCAAACTTCAATTGAATGTACCGGGTGCAAAATAAACCGGATTTTAGTGAAACCAAAAATAATAGGATCTAATTGATAATATCTTTCCAACGAATCCGAAAAATCAAAATTTCATAGCGGGGATCAAAAGATATCTCCAGTTGAAAATTCTGAATAGTCGCTATGGAATTCAAGCCCTTAAAAATAGCCATTTTGCAAACGACCTCGGATTTCGACGAAACAACTCTTCTTGGGTCCGTGGTGTAAAGTTATTGCTAGATTTCAAATTTCATAATTTTTCGAATCGATATGTGAGCGTGGCAAAGGAAAACGCGTTTGACCAGTTTCAGTTGATTTTAATCGACTGGAAAATGGCCATTTTTCAAACGGTCTCAGAATTCGACGAAACTAGTTTTGTTAGGACCGTATCGTCAATACGAAGCTAGAAAATATTTTTCTGGAGGCCGCTCCACCCCAAAACCGCAACCCTAGCCACTGCCGCCCACTGCTCCGGCCATCCCCTAGCCCACCACCGCGCGTGCGACACCCCATGACCCCAGCGCCTCTTCTCAAGCCCCCTCCGACCAGTGAACCCCCACCCCCTCTCCGACGAACGAAATTTTGTAAGCTTTCCTATTTTTGTTTATTTATTTTATTTTATTCTATTTATTCAATGTAATTAGCATTATAAAAAAATCAGTTTTCATTATGTATATTTTATCAAAGTAAAGACTTCATTTTTATCAATGTAAAGATTTCATTTTTATCAATGTAAAGATTTCATTTTTATCGATGTAAAGATTTCATTTTTATCAATGTAAAGATTTCATTTTTATCAATGTAAAGACTTCATTTTTATCAAAGTAAAGACTTCATTTTTATCGATGTAAAGACTTCATTTTTATCGATGTAAAGATTTCATTTTTATCAATGTAAAGACTTCATTTTTATCAATGTAAAGACTTCATTTTTATCAATGTAAAGATTTCATTTTTATCAAAGTAAAAATTCGATTTTTATATATTGAATAGCAAAGTAAAAATTCGATTTTTATATATTGAATAACGAAGTAAAAATTCGATTTTTATATATTGAATAACAAAGTAAAAATTCGATTTTTATATATTGAATAACGAAGTAAAAAATTCGATTTTATATATTGAATAGCATAGTAAAAATTCGATTTTTATATATCGAATAACATAGTAAAAATTCGATTTTTCTATATTGAATAGTGAAGTAAAAATTCGATTTTTATATATTGAGTAGCAAAGTAAAAATTTGATTTTTACATATGTAGAGAATACGGGCAAAGAAAGTGACAAGAGGCGAGAACGGCGAAGATTTCTACAAAGAAGAGTCGTGGAATCGGATTAGCTAATCAGTGAGAATTTCTCACCTTTTAATTTATTTTTTCTAGTTATAAATATATACTAGGATGCAGACGGTGTTTAGTAACACCCGACACCCATCGTCCACAGACCATGGACGACTTGTATGCTTGTTTGTTTGATTTTGCTGTGTAGTTGATTGTGTGATGTGATGTGATGTGAAATGAAATAAAATATTTATATAGTTAAAATATTTTATAGTTAAAAATAGAATTTTTAACATGTATATGAAATGAAATAAAAATAAACAAATTGGACGATTTGTTTATATACACACATTTGACTGATATTGATTGGAATGATAAATTTTACACATCGCCCAACTGCACAAATAAAATCTGTGTTTAATTGTTTGAAACCCCACACGGGTATTGGGATGATATATGACATACACTAGTCCCAATAATTGATTGTATGTCGATCGATTGATTGACAGACTGTTATAAGCGTTCGATATTTATATTTGATGCTTATACAGTGTAGAATGCACTTTGGATGATGGTTGATTATTTGTCATCGTTGATATATACATGTGTTGTAGAAAATCCACATAATTAACATTATATGGTAATTGTTTGGGCCTCATTCCAGTTTTAAAAATAAAAATATTTGAAATAGAATATTTGAAAATAGAAATATATGAAGCCGTGTTGATAGATTGACGCCATTTTGACGTGAACAATATTTATATCGATTTTATAACGAATATCGAAAGTGATTTCAAAATCTGATATTTTGAAAAGAAATGAATTCAAATTGAAATTGAATAGAAATGAATTCGAATTGAAATTGAAATTGAATTGAAATGAATTCAAATTGAAATGAATAGAAATGAATTCAAATTGAAATTGAATTGAATTGAAAACGAATTGAATTGAAAACGAATTGAAAACGAATTGAAATCAATTTGAATTAAATCAATTCGAAATGAAAAGAAAATGAATTTATGTTGGAAAATTCGATTTTGATTTGAAGTTGAAATAGAAGTTGAAATCGTTTTGAAAACGAATTTAAAACGATTTATAAAATACGTTTTAAAAGGAAATCGATGAAGTATATATTATATATATAATATAATGGCCTGAATAGAACACGCCGCGCCGCGGCAGTTCGCGAATTTCGACCTTTGACTTCGAATGGACATTGCGGGAGATCCGACCGTCGGATTCTCCTAAAACCAGAACCGTTGGGTTCGTATCGAAAAGAGCTTTCTAACGAATATTAGAAATTAGAAATTTAACGATTGGATTTGGAATTATGTCCAAATCAAATTTGAAAAAGGTCGTTGTAAGTGCAGTTCGATGGCCGTTGATGGAAATCGACTGTACGGGCCTTGATAAAATTATTAAAAATAGTAATAATTTGTGTAAATTCATAAGAAATGATTTGGGAAAAATTGGGATGAAAATCTCCATATTTGAAAAGATAAAAATAGATTTTTATCGAAATGAACTAGTTTTGAACTAGAATAGTAATTTATTTTCAAAATAAATAAATAAAGTGAGTTTGAAAAGGGTTTTAAAAATAAGCAGAATTTCCAATGATAGCATTGGAATGGATTTGAATCGAAATTATCTTCGGGATATTTCGATGTTGGATTTCGTGATTATACAAATGTTGTTATGGAAATTTGAAAGATATAGATATGTATATCGTTATTTCCAATACAATATCTGTTGGTCGTAGAATCTGATATTGAATATAAGCCGATATATTTTCTATTCAAAACCTCGTATTTAATATCAAATGTGATTTGGGTTTGTCGTGAATGGTGTCTTGATTAACACTGTTCTTGAACCCAGTTGAGAAAAGATTAAATCTTTTTAGTTAGATTTAATGAAGTGTACCAATTAAATAATATTTAATTGGAATTAAATTGATTTTGATTTTTGGGTTTATCGTGAACCGTGTTTTAAATGACACTGATTCTTTAACCCAGTTAACGATTAAAACTAAGTGGAGTTTTAATGAATCTTTAATTAAATTGAAAAGATCGAGAATGGAGTATCACCAGTTTTGCTCCAGGCGTTAGTTAAATCTCTAATTAGATTTGAACGTGAAATGGTAATTGAATTTACCGATAACACCGTGGTGTTAGATATGAAGTAAGACCCATTTTACTTCATGGGATGAATAGGTTGGGATTGGGAAATTAAAACCAATGATTACTTCGGTAAGGTTCGTTAATCTCGACTAGTTGAATCGGAATTCAAAAGAAGATTAAAGAATAAATTCAAGGAATTTATCTTGGATAAAATTAATGGGAACCTTTCCCTATGAATGTGAAGTTTAGAAACTAACTGTCGGTTAGCTAAGCAGAATGGTTTTCTGGATATTGATCTGATGTTGGTTTCGGCCTTCGGGGTTAATATTTGGGGAATTATTCTCTTGATTAATTTACGGTTAGTGACTGATGAATTGGAATGAGGTGTATGTTGTGTTTGTGTAACACTTATTTAAAATAATACGCAAGTTATTCGGAAAGACCAGGTTTATCCCATTCTGAATAACTGATACGACGATAAATCGAAGATGAAGACGGTGGTCGAAGACCGGAGGTCTTCACGTCGTTTGGGTGATTATTGATGATCTTGATTGGGATGTACACCCAAGAAGATGGAAACAGTTGGTGATCGTCCAGACGTACTTGGAGATCGATGGATATGCGGGGTACTAGGTGCCTCCGGTTTCGTTCAGACCCAGAACGAACTTGTAAATGGACTGTGTGTCTGACATTGGATTTCATTCAGTGTGACTGATATCGGTTGCATAGAGTGGTTTGCCTGTGTGGCATGCTAAGATGCAAATGATCAAGGCTTCTGTTGAAAAGCAAAGTCTTGTGGTGATGACCAAAGCACAGCCGGTGTGGCACAGCTTTGTGTAACGTGAATTCGCGAGCCTCGCACCCCGGTTGTGAACCAAAAGCGGGAGAGGACCTCAGGGAGGGCATGCGTTTCTTTCTAGCTAGGGTGGTGTCAGTGACCTACCAGCCCTGACATTTATATACTTTTCACCTGTGTGATTGTTGATGTTGCGAGGCGCCTCGGTTTGATCGGACGATCCGGGTCCGATGGAGTCATTCGTTGGCTCATTAACGCCCCAAAGGGCGGGGAAACGTAGTGTTCAGGCATAATAATCCACATCGGTGGACCAGCCCTGTCGCTCCATGGGGCAGTTGCGGCTGTTCCTGAGGCTCGGGCTAGACAGTCTCGAATCGGTAGAGGACGATCCCTGGCCTCGGTTCATAGATGGAAATCCAATTTCCAAATACGTGACATTTGCGGTTTTATTTGTAGAGCCTAGTATTGGCGGCATGATATATGGTACCCATGCCGCCTTTGATTGATATTTATGATTTGAAGTTGCTTTATACACTATGCACTGATAATAGTATCAAATGATTTGTTTTAAAACGTATCAAGCATTCTTTGGCTGTTATAAGGGAAAACCCTATCCCCCGGCTTGCGTTGCATTGTGTGATAGGACCTGGGTCTTATAACAGCTTCATTTTCCTTATTTAGCATTGCGTTATTGTTTTATGCACTGGTATTCTTGGGAGGAAACCCGTTCCGTGTTATATGGCGTGGTCCCTTGATTTACCTAACTTTAAAAACAAAGATTAATAACTATTTTAGTTCTCACACCAGTCACATGACTGACCTGGAGTTTATTGTTTTAACCTAAACTCTGGGTGCCCTTATTTTCGACACGGGCAGCTAGTAGTTTTGGTTTTGCAGATTTATATTCACAGGATCCTGGTTTACAGCAGGAACGATATCTGGAAAGCTTTGTATCCGTGTATCACCATCAGTTGTGCTTTGTATTATTTTCCGCTGCTATGTAATTTATGGTAATCTCTGATATTTATCGAATGTAATTTATTCATTTATACTCTGTATATTCTTGTAATCTGATGCATTGTTGTAATATACAATGAAATGTTCTTCCGTCTGCGTTCTGTTGTGGCTTGTTCTCGAACTATCTGCTCTTTCCTTCACGGGGAAGTTACGGGTTTTCACAACTAACTCAATTTATTAACTCGACTGACTAATTCAACTCGATTAACCTCAATTGATTTTGCTTATCTCTATTTAACTGAAATAATCACTTTGATTAACTCGACTAATTCACTTTGTTTAACTTAACCAAATTCACTTAGATTTAACTTAACTAATCCACTTTGATTAACTTAACTAAATTACTTAGTTTAACTCAACTAATTCACTTTGTTTACTTAACCAATTCACTTAGTTTAACTTAACTAATCCACTTTGATTAAATCCTATTTGTTTAACAATAAATATTCCTTTATTCTATTTATTCCCTAAATAAATAAATCATTTAACTTTATTTATACCCTAAATAATAAATTATTTTACCTTTATTTATTTCCTAAATAAATAAATCCTTTTATATCTAATTGTAAATGGTTTACAAATATCCCTCTTTCTATTTGTTTTGACAATATTTTCCTTTATATATATTGTTTTACAAATACTTTCCTTTATATTTGATTTCACAAATATATCTCCTGTATATTTGTTTAACAATAAAATCCTTTTTTATTTGATTAACCTTTATATTTGATTTACAAATATAATTCTTTTATTCAAAATCCCTTTTCTTTTATAATATAAAATCCATTGATTTTATATAAATAAATTATTTTCAAATCGTACTTTGAAAATCCCTTTATCACATTCTGGTATTTCCTTATGGTATTTAACACACTATATAACAACGATAACTATCGTCCAAACACACATAATCAACGTCAGATTATATATCACATTATATATCACAATTTATAAATCACAGTAAAATAATTGTTGAGGAATCCAGTTGGATTCCTCCAACCTGTTTACCTGCATCACATATGTTAGACAATATAATTAACATCAATTTCACTTTACTGTGAAATATTCTGATAACAGAATCACATATCAATGTTTAACGGTTTATATATATATATATAATTTCTACTAACGGACTAGCAGTTCAATCAAACAGTCAACACACAGTCAAACAAACAATATTTAACAGTTCTAAGAATACACTGTAAAAATAGAGCTATTCAGAGTTGGTGAGTTTTACTCACATTTGCAGTTCATCGTTAAAGAATGGTAAACTGTTATTTGATTTGAATCAAACAATTTATTTCGCCATAAATTCAAACGAGCTCCAATCCACTCCCAGTCAGTCCCATTGTGTTGCTCCCGTCCATACGATTCCAACGGATCTTGTTTCACTGAATTTCGTTCTTGTATGACAAAGTTATGCGGTTTACAAATTAGTGTATATTTTATATAATTAACACTTGGAAAAATCTAAATTAAAATGGGCTTTACTGATATTCTCCCTGGCCCAACTTCCCTTCTAGGCCTAAACCCGCTTTTGAACTCTTCCTTCCCAAATGACACTGCTCCTCAAAGCATTTGCCACCGTCCATTTTCCCTTGTTTCACACTTACTTTATACTCCACAAAAATCAACTGTCTCACCTTAATTATTGTTTAACACTTAACCCCATCATTACTGCTAATCAAATCCCTCATTATCTTCTCCCTGCCGCATCGAAACTGCCTTGAACGCAGACCAAATGCCGAGCTTCTCCTTCCTTATCTCATCAACCACTTCACTTTAATCAAAACCGACAAGCCCAACGATCATCTCTTCGAACAAGCTCCACCATCGAGCCAAAATGGTTCCTCTCGCTCACGAAATGGCAGCAGGTCCTTGCGCGTTTCCCTCAGCGGCGCTCAACAACAACAGACCCAGAAATCAACCAAAATCTATGTATAAGTCTCAAATCACTCCACAAAACCAAAACCATCATCCATTTCAAGAATTAACGCTTCCATTTCTCGATAAAATGAACCCTAGCTCCAGTGTTTAAATACCAGTCGACAACAACAGGCATCAAACTCAGAACGACACACACCAGCATGGCGAGAATCTCTCCAGAACTTCGAATACATATTTATTTTGATTTATGGGAATTGATTTGTTTTTATTTTGATTTTCAAAGGAGAATTCTTCTACGTTTATTTTGCTGAGACAAATAAGTGACGGCGGAAAGAAGTATGGAATTAGGTTTAGGCTGATGTTAAGGGGGTATTTATAGTGTTTACAAATATCTAGATATTTTCCTAGATATTTTATTTTATTATTTTATATTTGTTTTAGCACTCTAAAAATCCGTATGATCGCACACAGTATTCAAAAATCACCAAACTGAACATGTACCTTCAGTTCGACATTACGGTCCCAACGAAACTGGTTTCGTCGAATTCCGACTTCGTTTGCTCACACAGCGTATTTTTAACCGTCGAAATACTGACTGTTTTCACTCTAAAAATCGGTACGACCACATACTAACTCTAAAAATCACGAAACTGGAAATCTAACAACTATTTGACATTGCGGATCTAAAAAAATTAGTTTCGTCGAATTCCGACTTCGTTTGCAAAAGTGGCTATTTTTAAAGCTCTAGATGACCCATTTAAGTATATAAATATATTTAAATAAAATTAAATTAAATTAAATATAAATAAATTTATATTATTGTATATCTTTACATATGATATCGTACAGCTCCATAATATCATATCAGAATTTACAGCTTGATATTTCAGATTCCAGATTATCTCGATATTCAGTTTATATTGAAATTCCTTTTTATAACGTAAATAAAGCGTCGCAAATTATAAAGGAATAGCGACTTTTCTGAATTTTGATTTGGACGTAAATCAAAATCTACACGACGAAATCCCGATTTTTCTCTTCCACTAGAAAGATATACTCCACCAGCTCCGCACGTTTCTTGTTTCACAGAAATGCGACTTAAAACGAATCCTGTACATTCGGTTGAAGTTCAAATCGCCAAATCGCGAACTGCAGCGCCATTTCAAGCTCGATTTTAATTATAATATAATTATACGTTCAAACTGTCGTCGATTGAATATATTCGTCAACATAATTCAACTCTAAGCTGAATTAAATCTAAGGGACGACCCAGTTCACAAAATATTGTGATTTCCAATATTTTTGATTATTTCTGAATTATATATATTATTTAATTTATTATTTTAATTAAATATTCCCAGTTATTTAATTCCACGACCATTTAATTCACTATATCACTATTTATATAATTAAATAAATTAATTATAATACCTCTGACAATGCGGGTCATTACAGTAGGTTTCATCGGCTTTAAGATTTATGAAATCATGTTTTTTAAACTTTTGGGAAAATACTTCATTTTTTTATATATCATATGAGTTTTTCATTATAGTTTTGCAATGCTGTAAAGAGTTGTGTTCGATTGGCATTTGCATTCGATTGGAAAGTACGTTATATAAATTTGCAAGTCAAAATGATTAAAAGATTCATCGTAATATTCCAAAGATGGTACACACAAAATAATAAAAAAATAATTTGAATGTGAATACAAAAGCAAGCAAAACACTATTTCCATATGTTAAATTGAAAAAATGGAGCGACTTGAGAGCTTTTCATAAGCTAGGTGAATGATCTTGGGTTACTATTGATAGCATTTTTGTTAAGCGTTGATGTTATCAGGCATAAATTGCATTGCCATATTTTTATAAGTGGTTTTCTTTTTCTTTCATTGAGAATTCCATATATTTGACTTTGAAGCTTAAATATGATCTTATAGATGTAGGATTCACAAACATTATCACAAATTTAAAACGAAGGTCACTTCCACCAAAATCATTATAAGAGTGTAGCTTGTGAGAGATGGGAAATTATTTATGGACCGTTCGAGATAAATGAATTTGAAGTAATTATTTTACCTAAGTGGATTTTATTTATCTTTTTATATATGATGCACACTGTAATAAAAATATAATTCCCTTCTATGTTGGAACTTGTTACAAAGAATAAAATCAATATGCAATATCTCAAGGCGAATCATTGTCAGGGTTCAAACCCATTTGCATGCTATAAAGAAGAATGGTAATATAAAATTTAATTTATAAGCATTTTGCAAATTTTGGAATCAACTGTTAGCGTGTTTTGTTTTCTATTAATTTGGTTTCAAGTAATTGTTTTCTTTGTTGTTATCATATTGCTAATGTATCTAATGTCTTTTTATATTAAATAATGATTATAAGTGAATTCAAGTTCTTAAACTTGTGTATGCTACCTATATTTAAGTTTGGCAACTGAACCATTGAATGCACAAAGAGATACATATTGTAGTCCTCTGAGCTCCAAGAGATGCATAATATTTATTTTACTATGGCTCAAGGAGAATAGCAGAGCGTGTACAAGTGTAAGTAGGATAGCAAAATGTGTTCCTCGTCATCAATATGTTTGCTTGCGTTAATTGTTGTCTATCGGGAGAATCGATGACTGCACCTTCGATGCACTGCTATTACATCATCTAAAAATTCATAATTGGCTAGTTATAAATAGACACAAGGCTATTTACAAAGGATTACCTCAGATCTATGCCGAGGTATTGATGGTGATTCTCAAATATCGTAAAATAGAATGTGATACGATGAGATAGAATGCAATATAAAAGACAAGGAATGGGTTACCTACCCATAATGGTCAAAACGAGCCCTTTCGTTTGAATTTTCATTCTCTAATGAAATTAAGAATCAATCAAATCTCCCCAGTAGGATTCGAACCTACGAGCAATCAGTTAACATCTGACCGCTCTACCACTGAGCTACTGAGGAGAAATGGGAGATTCGACCTCGTAGATTTCAACTCCCGTTCTCAACCCATGAGTCCGAAGTTTTCTTCGTAACTCCCGGAACTTCTTCATAGTGGCTCCATTCCATACCTCATTTCATAGGGAAACTCAAAGTATCTTTACTTCATTGTATTCCATCTATATCCCAATTACATTCCTTTAATATTTCTTTGGTGTGATTGACATAGGAGATGTCATTCAATCGAAGAAGATGGTATCGTCGACATAAGTGATGTCATTTCTAGTCTATCTCTTTCTATATATGGAAAGTTAAGAAATCATCATATAATAATCAAGAAATCGAAATAGAAAAGAAAAAAGAGAGGTATGTGATGATTTTAAAATCTTTTCTACTAGATAATCTATTTTCCTATTGCATGAAGATAATAAATTTGGTCGTTGTGGTCGGACTCCATAATGGATTTCTGGCCACATTTTCTATAAGACCCTCTTATCTTTTCCTTCTTCGAACTCGAGTTATGGAAGAAGGAACTAGGAAGAAGATATCAGCAACAACGGGTTTTATTAAGGGGCAAACTCATGGTGTTTATATCGATCTATTATATGCCTCTGGATCTAGCATTAGGTAAACTTCGTACAATAACTGTCCTAGTTCTACCGTATCTTTTGTTTCATTTCTTCTGGAACAATCACAATTCGTTTTTTTATTATGGATCTACTACCATAAATTCCATGCGTAATCTCATCATTCAACATGTATTCCTGAATAATCTCAGTTTTCAATTATTCAACCATTTCGTTTTACCAAGTTCAAAGTAAGCAAAATTAGTCAACATTTATATGTTTCGATGCAGCAACAAGATGTCATTTGTAACAAGTAGTTTTGTTGGTTGGTTAACTGGTCACATTTTACTCATGAAATGGGTTGGGTTGGTATTATTGTGGATACGTCAAAATCATTTGATTCGTGAAGGCTTTTTCTGACTTACATGATGGTAGGTCAGGATGGAATGGCATCCCTTTCTCGGCTAAGGCGATGTGGATCTTGGCGAGGACCTCATCTCCATCTTTTTTCTTTCATTTGGGATTCTAGATTACCACAGAAGGTCTCTGTGTTTATGTGGTCAACCCTGCATAAGGGGTTACCAACAGATGCGGACCTTCAGAGGATTGTCATTTCTTTACCTTCTCGTAGTAGCTGCTGCGGAAATGGCGACATAGAATCCATTGCGCATATGTTCTTCCATGGCTTTTCTGCTAGAGCAGTTCTGAATTATTTTGGGAACTTGGTTGGTTTTCGAACAAATGTGTCTTCTCTTGCTGATTTACTGAGATTTTGGTGGGTTGGAATTTGAGGTACATCTATTCGCTCGAACCTTTTTTGTATGATTCTTTATCTTATCTGTTGGCATCTCTTGTGCTCCCGGAATAAGGTAATTTTTGGACGAACTGCCTATGGATCCACCTTAAGGAATAATGTACTCCTTGCGTTTCAGGGGAATAATCGGTTACCGCTCGAGGAGATTAGCCGGTAACTTTGGTATTACATCGGTACCGACTACACCACAAGCGGGAATTGGTTGATTCCCTTCTTAGTTGAGAGTGGGTTCCGTCCCGCTTTCTTCTTCTCTCATCCTCCCCCCCTTTCGACTGATGTTGTTTTATAGTTCTGCAGATCCTGGTCCTGCAGGTTTATTGGCTTAGGAAGCTGCAGGTCTTATGGAGTATGGTGGAGAAGACTAGCAGTTGGAGCTTCAAGCCGGACAGGATTGCAATGATATGCTGGCATTGAGGGCTAGTTGTCTTCTGTCTAGATTATCGACCAAGATCTTTGGAGCTACTCTGGAGCTTCGATTGTTTTAGCTTCTTCTTTGGCATCTTGGAGGTTGGCAGTGGTCTGCCTTTACTGTTCTGTAAGGCCGTTGCTTTAGGATTTTAGGATTCACGCTTGTACTACTGTTTTGTCTTGTTTTGTTGTTATCTTGCTCTTTTGTGTCTGCACGGTTTCTATAGCCAATTCTACAAAAAAAAATATGAGCCACTGGAGAATGGCGTGATTCTCCATTTTGTTATATATATATATATATATATATATATATCTGTGTGTGTGTGTGTGTGTTTGTGTGCAAAGAAAAAAAAGTACCTTGTGTCATAATTGAGAAATTTCATGGATACAATTTTAAGTATTATCTTATTTATCACATGTGTCTACTATTTAAGCAGAATGTCATTGCCTATTGGTACTAAGAAACTTTAAGGAACCTCAGAAACAGAAGAAAGAGATGTAGAAACAACTTACGAAACGAAGAAGACGAAACGAGAACCACTTCTTGTGGAGCAATAATTCAACGAATTAGATCGGTAGAATAAGAAATCAAAAATCTTTGGTTGATCAGCTGACACCCATATTTGAACTGAAAATAAAGGATTTGCATTCCTCCGCCTTAACACTTGGCCATGCCGCCAAATTCGATCCAAAATAATATGAAAGTATTAGTCATATTCTATTATACTAATATTTTTTCTTTTAATCTTGAATCTAGTTGTACTTAATCGTCAAAAACATATTCTTTTTTAATTGGGTTCTATTATTTTTTCCGATTTATTATATCTCAAAATACACATCTGTTAATAATTTCCTTTCTCGTTTCTAAAGTGTTGATCTTGAATATATGTTTCTTATACATGCATTCTTCATGTCTCATGCATGTCTCATGACCAAACAGTTGGAATCCTTTGTAAATAGTAAAGAGAACAATAATGATGCATTTACGTTAGAGTGAGTCAAGCATTTAACCAGAGACTCGAGCTAACTTCTTTATGTGGTAAAATTAAAATATGGCCTTCCTAGCTAATCAGACATGGTGTATCAACAATTAAATAGATGAAACCTATTACAGGGTGTCTTAGTGTCTAGATGTTGATAACATGAATATCCATGCACCAACGCTGTGTATATCATGTGATGATTTAATCTGCCAAAGCATTTGAGATGACTGTTGGTGCTTCAAATTAAGAGTTACTTCAGAAAGAAGGTGATTTAACTTATTCTATTTACATATTTTCTTTTATCTTATTATATTTGCAGATTTTCTTTGTCCTTGCAATTAGCGTTCCAATTAATATCTTTACGGATCCTTTCTCAGTTACTTTTTCCAAAATTTATCCAACTTTCCTTGTTTAAAAAGATCAGTAATTCTTCTTTCTATAGTCCTGCAATGGCTTGTTGTGCATCCATTTACCGAGTGATAATAGCAATATGTTCCTTCTTTATTTCCTTCATACTTGGGCATTATTCTTTTGGAAGGCCAGTAATCAAATTTTGCATTAGTCATAAAGTAGTTGTTTTCAATTAAAGTGACTAGATTGCACTCCTTTGGCAATCGTAATTCAAAATTCTTCTTTATCGAGTCAAACTTTGGCTTTCACTGTTTGTTTTTAAAGTTCTCCTTCCATTATTTTCTATTTTAGGCTTGTTGGAGGTTGGTAAATACACAGGACTTTACTCTCGCCTCCTCTTTACCTTTATATACCACTTGACTTCAAAAAGGCAGTTAGGGGTTCTTTCGAGTTTGGATTCCTTTTTGGGCAAAGGTGTAGTAATCCTTTGTTATTTTCTCCTTAAATGTCATCCCTTTGGAATAATCTTGAATTGCTTTTCTCATTTGGGAGAACAAGTTGTTTTCATTTCCTAAGATCCGTTCAAAGGCAAAGGATGGTGTCGTCGCGGTGCGAAACGAGTTTATGCTCCACTTATTAGGATCATATGACTCACTTTTCTTTTCATGGATAATGTTTAAAGCTTACATCTTCCGTACATGTTCCTAACACTGATAGAGATCCATACAAGTCGACTCTATTGTGGGTGATAGAAAAGACCTTATTCAGACTGGATTAACCCATTATCCTTATTAGGTTGTTGTACTGCTGGAGAAGGTTGCACTCTCTTTTCCTTAAGAGACTGGTCCTGAATAGTTATCAATCCTACTTTATTAGTAACATGTCGGTAGTACGAAAGGGTTACTATTATTTTCTCTTTG
This sequence comes from Allium sativum, assembly GCA_030737875.1. Lineage (NCBI taxonomy): Eukaryota > Viridiplantae > Streptophyta > Magnoliopsida > Asparagales > Amaryllidaceae > Allium > Allium sativum. The sequence goes on along the minus strand of CM060918.1, from coordinate 775,940,322 downwards.
CGAGACTGTTGAAGTTATGATATTTTCTCTTAGGCATGTATTCAGCCTTTTGGAGATGTCCTTTTGGGTTGTAGAAAACTTTCTTGATTTGTAGTTACTTCCTTTCGAGTCATAAAGAATCTTCCTTAAGTTATAAGTATCCCTTTATGAATCACGCAGAATTCTCTTTGATTTATCATTCAATCTAGCTGACTTAAAATCCATTTTATTCTAACTCATTTGATTGTATTGGTATACATGACAATTCATGGGTTTAGTTACAATAGTAGTGATGAAAGCCGCTTTAATCCTATGTTAATACAATCAATTAACGATGATGTTTTTGTATAATATACCTTATTATTAAGATAGCTATTTAAAAACTCATAAAGCTACGTTTGTGGCCCAGGAGGAGATTATTGGAAAAGTTCAAATTAATGGGGCGACATATTTCAATATGTAAATGCATGGGTTATCTTTTGATTAAGTCTGAACATGTGGTCTATTTGAAATAAATATCTGAAAGTTTAACAGGCATAATTATCATGTAAAATTATAATGAGTGGATACCAAAATAATAATTTTTGTTTGTTGAATGGCTAAACTAAAAATGTTTGGGGTTATGCTTCACAGATTACACAAAGGTTTTCTGCATATTGTTTATACCCCTTCCACCAATTACCCAAGGTGTAACGGCCCGAATTTCATACACTTCGAAAGTCGAGTCATTATAAGGAAAAAGAAAGAGATAGAATTAAAAACGAACATCAGAATCTCACAACGGAATTGGAAAAATATAATTCAACACATAATTTAATGATACCATGATAATTATACATCAGAGTTTTCCAACACATAGATACTACATACATATGATCTCTTGACCTGTCCATCTTACACACCATAATATAACATAAGATAGCATATATAAGTACTAGCATGGTTGTTATTCTAGACTCCTGCTTAACTTCTCCATAGATAGTGATTCATAACCGGCATCACTTGACTACTCATAATAAGTATTATGAGCACCCAAGAGTTTAGAAAAATAAGAAAACTAAATTTTGGGTTAGAAGTAAGTGAGTAAACAATTTTATTTAAAAATAGATGAGAATGAACCAGGTTATATATGTGCTTGTTTAAATTTAGAAATATCATTTGGAAAGAATAGAATTCTCGTAAAACACGACCACCTATAAATATGGTACGTGTTTTTACCTTACGATAGCCAAATCACTTTTGTATCAAATCCAGTGATATTATAATAATGTCTATAAATTCACAGATAAATAGGAATATAGCCGAAAATCTTGCATCTCACTTTTCGACATAGTTTGTATGCAATAAAAACCGTATGACTCGTATTGGAATATGGATTTCCAACATGACTAGGTATGGGACAACTTTTCGATCAGTGTTCTCTAGAGATGAAACACTGGGGTTCAACAAGAACATATTGCAACCTGGCCACACAGAACCGACCACCCATTTTACTTAAGTGTATTGAATATATCATCACTACGGTTGGTAGCTAGTCAACTAAATTCATTTCGAAGCATATAAAAAGGGACAATCGATTTCTCTAAATCAGTGATGATATACCCTGATGGGTATGACCCACTTAGCCTTGCTCCCTGCCCGATTTTAGTCATTTCCCAGTTAATGAGGCTACAATTATCTTTTGGAATATCTCTTCATTATTCACTTTGGATGCCACATTGTCAGATCCGTCAAATCACTTATTGACGTCCACAAAAATACTCTGCGTGTTAAGCAAGAGAAGGTATCTTCCCCGCCACCAAATTTGGTACGTTTGAGGAAATCAATTTACATGATAATTTGGAAATACTGTCAAACATTTGTCCAAATACGTTCGTTCTGAGACTGAACGAAACCGAAGGGACTAACTCTACTACATCCATTTTGGAATCACCCTCAGGATTAGTAGCAGTAGCCCTTGCTCTTCAATGTCTTCAATTTGACTTGAATTTAATCGAATGCCTAAGTCGAATCAAAGTGGTATTCGGATTTCAGATTAAAACCCGATCCGATCTCTTTGAATCGATGAACGTCAATATCATTTATTGATATGTTGTTTTTTTAGAATAAAATACAATTATTTATCTGTAAATTTATTTCATATAAATATCATGACCGGTCCACTCGAATTAAAATTATTTATTCAAAACAATTTTTGATTTAGAACAGTGGTCGATGCAAGAGGATATAAAAACATGTCAACAAATTTTATTATTCGAGTTAGCCATCCAATATAATCTCATTATATAGTTTTTAAATGTTTATCTTGGCTCATCAAAAAAAATTCAAGATTTATTATTCAAAATGGATTACGGAAATAAATGAAAATATTCATTTATAAAACTTAAACCCATTTCATACCCGACAAGCTCTCCTAAGCTCAACAGTACGTCAACAGATCTAGTCTTCCATTCGCCACTTTTATGCTAACTTGTACGGATGTTTTAGATTCAAAGAACCATGCGTTCAACAAGTGTGTGTATGTGTGTGTATGTAAATATTTCCATAATAATAAGGCCCGACCCACTTAATTTCTCACGCACAAATTTTCCAAACTTCCCCATTCTTGCAAACTCTCCAACCAGGCTCATTGCTTGATATCAGACCCAACCTTAGTTTCAACAGATCAAACAGTTTCTTAGGCTTTAACACTTTTAAAGCAAGCATTTTTTTTAATTTACTCTTACATGGGTAACAACGTTTTCTCCAGACCCATGCCCAATCCCATGCAAGCTTCAGGCAATCCCTGTTGCCTTGTTCACAGTTCGCCACTTCATGCAGACAATGTTGGCTATTTTCTCTTCTCTCTTCTTTTTTTTGTTGTTTTGTTTTGTTTTGGGTCAAACCGAGTCCTAATATTCATGCAAATGCCCCCATTTTCTTCACGCAAAAAGCCTCCTGTGTCTACTTACTTCTAAACTCATGCATCAAGCTCTCTTTTACTTTATGGAAACGTTTTTTTTTTCCTTTCATTTTATTTAGTGCCAAAGTGCCCAATATTTCATGCAATTAGGGATGGCAAAAAAATCCGTATCCGCGATTATCCGCGGGTAAAATACGTCATGGACATGAAATGGATAGTTAGATGGGTATCCGTGAGTAAAATGAATGGGTATTTTTAATATCCGTTTATTAATTAGGCGGGTACAGATAGTAAGATATCCATGTCCGTGGGTACCCGTACCTGTTTTGAATGTGATTTGTTATTAATAGTAAATACAAAAAACATTGATGTTGGTTATTCGGTATTTGTGTGCATGTCTTTACTCAACAATTTATAACTGGATGTTGATATTTTGATGATACTTCTGTTGTTGTCTCTTCTTTTCTAGATATTGTTTTAAATATGTATTGGTATTTTGAGGTTAGCAGTATTGTCTAACTTATTTTTTCACCAAATATACTTTTGAATAATTTCAATAAACGACTAAAAAATAAATTGAATAAATATAACGGATACCCACGAATACCCGTCATTACCCGCAACTTGTTTAAAATCCGTTTAATGGGTACCCGTGCGGGTATGGAGCGGGCATGAGGCAAAAAATCACCTAATGGGGCGGATGATGGGGTGGTACTACCCGCGCCCGCCCCGCCCTGCCCCATTGCCATCCCTACATGCAATGCTCCAACATTCTCCATGCAACAAGCTTCTGTCCCCATACTTGTGAACCAAACACTAGACCATTTTTTTCCGTTCCCTGTGAAACGTGGTTATGTCTAAGACTTTGAGGCAATCTGGACATGCTCCACAGTTTCTTTTATTTTATATTTGTCCCTTTGTCTCTTGCCCAGGCTTCAGTCCATTCAATCCATCCCCATGCCCATTTCCATTTTAATATTCCTATGAAATCCTTTTTCATCGCTTCCACCTTTTGCTGTATGCAGTCCTGCATATCCACAAGGCTCACAGCTTAGCCAAAATTCACCTGCACCTGTTTATTTTATTTTTATTTTTTAACTTACTGCAACTTTATTTTTCACGGTGCACACTTGTGCACCGTGCACATACACTAGCTAACCTCCGACGATCTCGACTCTGCGACGGTTGCAACAAGCGTCTTCTCCCACTCTCACATCACTGCGGATCCCAGAAACCCGCCTACTCCCTTGATTGGAAATATGCACCCCCCCACGCATAGTTCACCAAAAACAGACCTCACCAAATCTCCGAGCCTCGCCTCAGCTCAAAACCAGTCACCGCCAAACTCTAGTCGAACAATGCCGACTCTTCCCCCTTTCAAACGCACTTGGTGCGAACCCTTCTTATGCACCGTAGATGGCGCAGTTCACCACTGTTTAGACCCTAAAAATTGAACCAAAAACTACTGTTTTCTAGTCGTTCTCAAAATCCAGTGCATCCGAATTTTAGATGATATTTTTCCTAGATATTAACGTGTCTCAAACTCGTCCAGATAAAACGCCGAGTTCATCCATTGACGAAGTTGCCGGAATTTGGTCAAAGACTCTTTTTCCGATTATCTCATAAATCTCTTAGCCTAAATTATTGAAAATCATATTTTTGTTATCAAAATTCATGGTCTTACAGTACGATTTCATCCATATACCCGAATCGTAAAATAACGAGGTTTTAGATTTTGAGTTTTATTTCCTCTTCACTGTAATTTATAAATTTCTGGTGGTATATGTTACTATCTGAATTCAAAGTAATTTAACAGCATACACTAGACAAAAACAACCAACTTCCATGTTGTACTCAATGCCTATAATCAATTGGAAACCATGCTATTGATTTTTCAAGTTCAGGACATAAGTTTGTTTTTACTGTTAACATACAGAGCTTTTCAAAACAGTTTTCAAGAACTTAAACTAACATGCATAACATGTATATGCAATCAATAGCTACTACCTAAGAACATATAGTTCGATCAAATATGCCTACAATTCGGAAATAGATTTCTAAGAGGGAAAGGTTACAGATTATATGTAGAATTGAGAAGATAAGGAGGAAACTTAAATTTTGTTTTTGAGGAAGAACTCTTTTTATAATTTCCTTATTTTTACATTTTTTTTCACTTCCCTTACAACACTCTTACCTGGGTGCTTCCTTCCCTTATCTTCCCTCTCACTTAAACTAAATGACCACACATATATATAGTGGTTTACATAACTTCTCAAAAGACACAACATTAATGGACATGACACTTAACGAACAGACACGACTTTTCACTTTAACCGACACGACTCTTCATTTCAACCGACACGACTCTTCATTTCAACCGGCATGACTCTTCGGTTGAAGGACATGACTTTTGACTCTAAAGACACTACATTTTCACTAATTAACATAACCATTCACCTTTTTTTTTAAATTTCCCAATAATCTTGCATTTAATGTTTAGCCAACATTATATACAGTATTTACTTTAAGTTCACATCTTTTTCCCCAAGTTGTCCTAACAATCATGTCATATTCTAATTATTTACAAAAGCAAATCTTTTAAACACTTCACTATTTGAATCAAATAAGATAGGTCCATATCAGCACAAATAAATTTGAATGCGCTAGAAATTTATGTCAAACAGTAAAAGAGTTTCAGGGTGTTTACTCACAGTGTTTTCTTTACCATGCTTTGTTTCTTTCCTTTGTTTCAGCTGTTTGCAAATAGTCCCTTGTTTCTTTGAGTTTAAATGCGTATATATGGGCTAGTTCGAATTCAACTGATACTTGGCAAGCATGAAAAGGAAAAACAAATGTTTAATGTGATTAGAACGGAAATCTTGATTTGTACAGGTTAATAAATGCACAAGATTTCGCTACTGTTTTGATAAGTTTTGCTGGTCCAATAACTAGTGTTAGTACTGAGTATGTATTAATTAATCAAGAGTGATTGCACATAAAATTGTTATCTTATCATACCTAATTATATTTTGGTTTTATAAATTTTTGTTTTACATATAAAAAAGACAAATCAGATTATTAATCATATCTTATATGATTTTACATATGTGTACATGTTCACTATATGTAACAATGCTACTTGCCTTATTCACTTGTATGCATATATGTTTTTAATTAAAACAAAATAAGTCACTTATTTTATAATTTATTTGATTTCTCTTTTAGATTTTCATTTGTAGATGTTATCTTATAAAATATCAAAATTTTCAAATGTTAGTTATTACAAGGAAGAATTACTTATGTCCGCGGTCGGGGTGAGCAAAAAACCGAAAAAACCCGAAACCGAACCGAAACCGATAAAAACCGAACCGAAAAAAAAAACCGAACCGAAAAAAAAAACCGAAATCGAAAAAAACCGAAAATCAAAAAACCGAACCGTACTAATATTTCGATTTCGGTTTTAGATCCAAACCGAACAGAACCGAAAAAACCGAAACCGAACCGAATTATTAAAATAATTAAATAAATATATAATATTTGTAATTTATAATCATGTTTTGTATTTAGCATATATGACGTCTTGGATGTATCCTACAAACATAAAGAATTGGGTTAAAGATATAGATAGGAATTTCATTTATATAATCTCTACTTAATCATATATTTAAGTATAATAATTTTGCTTGTACTCTGTATCATGTGTCTCGATACATTCGAGTAAAACAATTTATTTTAATTTCTTTTATGGTTGTTTAAATTTATAATATTTTTTGTTTAAATCGGTTTTAAAACCGAAACCGAACCGATAAAAACCGAAACCGAGATTTTGAAACCGAAACCGATGCTTCAGTTACGGCTTCGGTTATCGATTTTTAAAACCGAGGTCTTTCGGCTTCGATTTTACCCAAAACGGAACGGAGGTTTGCTCACCTCTAGTCCGCAGCTCTAGTGCGGGTGGTGCGGTGGGGGTTCCTAACTCCCCAGGAAGAGAGAGGGTTCGATTCCCGCCTCATGCACTTTAGTTCAAATAAAGGGGCTTATCATTTGCATAAGCCTGATGACCCCGCGGACCGGGTTAGTTGCAATAGAGAAAGTTTTACGACAGTGCCGGTTTCTCCCATTAGAAAGTTCAAAAAAAAAAAAAGGAAGAATTACTTAAGAATTATTCTCTTCTTATTTATTAGCTTTTCTTATGAATTGCTTAAGTTATATTTTACATTTTGAATTTTGAAAACAATTTGCTATTTTTAAATGTGTATACATATCTTGATTATTTAGGTAAATATTGTTTTTAATTACAAATTATTTAGATTTGTAACACCCCGAATTTTAGTTAATACTAAAATTCACTAATTATAGAATAAATAATCTCAGACGTGGGAATTAGGGGTAACGGGCTACGTAATTGCGTTCGTCTCGGAAAAATACGCGAAATAGAGTCCGAGTTTTCGAAAATCGGAGTCCGTATGGCCCGGTTATGGTCCAATGAAGTTAGCAGAAAAATTTAAAACTAAAACAGATTTGAAAATTCAAATATTCAGATTTGGGATGGGCCAGGCGGGGTCAGGCGGGAAGCTTCCCGCCCAACCCATGTCGACAGGGCTGTCGACAGGCCTGTCGACAGGGGTGTCGACATGCCTGTCGACTTGCCTGTCGACAGGGTGGCACCGTTCAGTGAACCTGGGTGCACCAGGTTGCACCAGGTTGGGTTTCAGGCTGGCTAGGAGGGCTGGTTCTAGAGATTTCCTAAATCTAAGGGTCCTAATCTAATCTAGGGTTAATCTAAGGGCCTAAAACACTCACCTAATCCTATAAATAAGACCCTAACCCTACCCTAATTCATTCATAATTAAATCTAGTAACTAAACTATGGCAAATTGAAACTTGAGAGAGCCTCCACCAAAATTAGAGAAGGGATAGCATTCCAAATCAACTTCTAGCCTCTTAATCTTCTTCATTAGTTTGCTAATTTTGTTTTGGTGAGCTTCTATCCCCTTAATAATCAATTGTTAAATTGATTAAGATAGGATATGATGATGTATGGTTATGTTTGTGGATCAATGTGTTTATGCAAGCTTAATATTGTATATGTCATGTGTTTTGCAAGTTATATGCTCTATGTCATGCAAGTTTAGTATATGTGTTCATAACATTTTTATGCAAGTTTAATGTTATATCTTTATGCAAGTTTGGTGCTATGTTTCATGATGATTATGATGCAAAACACTAAGTTGGACATTGATCTATTATGTAACATGTTATGCATGCTTATGAAGTTATGTGAATGAATATGCAAGTTATGTGTATGCTCAAATGCAAGATTAACATGTTATGCATGCTTATGAAGTTATGTGAATGAATATGCAAGTTATGTGTATGCTCAAATGCAAGATTAACATGTTATGCATGCTTATGAAGTTATGTGAATGAATATGCAAGTTATGTGTATGCTCAAATGCAAGATTAACATGTTGTGCATGCTTATGAAGTTATGTGAATGAATATGCAAGTTATGTGTATGCTCAAATGCAAGATTAACATGTTATGCATGCTTATGAAGTTATGTGAATGAATATGCAAGTTATGTGTATGCTCAAATGCAAGATTAACATGTTATGCATGCTTATGAAGTTATGTGAATAATTATGCAAGTTATGTGTATGCTTAAATGCAAGTTGGGTTAATATGTGTTCATATATGCAAGTTGACATCCTCTTAACCCATGACAAAGTTATATGCTAAACCCATGATATGTGTGATGGATCTTCCCCTTTTATTATGTCATGAAATGAGAACGATTTACGTGGGGAACGATGGGGTGGGTAAATATGTTAATAAATGGATGATTGGGTATGATTAAGCATACCATAAAAAAATAAATTACCATAAGTGGGAATTTACCTATTGAGTTAGGTCTACCCCATGGGAATTTACCTATTGAGTTAGGTCTACCCATGTTATGGTAAACTTGATATTAATTAGGGATAATTAATATGGGGGTGATTAATTAGGTGTAATTAATCGACTAAGACACGAGGTTGGACTCATTTGTAGTGTAAAACTGCCCGGACCCGACCGGCTTAACCAGTTGCTACAAATGTCAGCCCAATGTGAGAGGTCTTAGCCATAAATTAAATACGTGATTAAGGTAAAGACACGAGGTTAGACTCTGTTATGACGTAAGACTGCCCGGATTCTACCGGCTTAACCAGGCGGTCATAACAGCCAGTCTAATGTGGGAGGTCTTTACGGGAGATCACGGTCTTAATTAATTAAGAAACACTTAACCATAATAGCATGTAGTGGGACATGAGGGGTTAAGTGGGTGCCTTGGGTGGCATGAGGAAATTTTGTGGTTGCCTTGGGTGGCATGTGGAATCTAGTGGGTTGCCTTGGGTGGCAATAGAAAATACGATTAGAATACTTAACCAAGTGGAAACATGTAACTAAACATGATTAAAGGGTTAAGTGGGATACACTAGATATATGACAAGCTTAAGTGGGTAGCTTGTGGGGGCCCATTTCAACCAATATCCCAAACGTATCTTTGTGGGCTCGACCCATGTCGAGTGACGGGACACGCATATTGGGCTTGATTATAAGAGGCCAAAACGGGTTAGCGGTGGCAACGCAAGTCCAACGGGCTTCATATGCGTGTGTGGGCCCGGGCTGGTAGATAAGCCGTTGTTGCATCGTGTAGATATAAAGCCGTGCACCGTTAGTATTGGGTAGTCACTTTAGGGGAGTGATACACCCCACTGTGGGACCAGCACGGGTATCTACGGTAGGGAGCCGATCGATGGGGAGTAGTGGGTACACCTAGTGAAGATAGGGGCAGACGGCACCTATGTAGGGGTACACGAAACTACTGGGTAAGAATTACTGAGTACACCTAGTGGAGATAGGGGCAGACGACACCTATGTAGTGAGCTAGGAGTACATGAAATTATTGGGGAAATTTTCTAAGTCCTTGGAAGGGATCAACCTTTAAGTAGGAATGACTGGTGTGGTGCAGTTAGTAATTATCCTTGGGTGGGTAGATGCGTCCTGACGGTTATCTTAGTTCATCCTATGTTGTTGGCTACTTAGTGTAGTTATTATCCCCAAAGGTACCGTACCGAGTTCATGTCATACCCTAATTACTTTAATAATTGTATTGTTAAGGTTATAGGGCTCACTCAGACTTATGTCTGACCCCGTTGTTTTTATTTTTTTTCCCAACCCTCAGGTCCTACGGTGGATCCTAGCGGTAGTAGAGCTTGATCGGATTGCTGTTCCAGCCTTTGGGAGCTTGGGTAGATGTAAAGCTCCAGTTATCCAGTTATCTTTTCTTTTGTTATGGCTATTGTATGAGAGAGTGGGATTATGTACTTCTTTATTTTGACGGATATTGTACTTGACTTTTATCATGGCTTTATGATGTAACCAGACATGTTTATTTCCGCTGTTATGAGATGATGTTTTAAAATTTCAAGTACTATTTATATCTGTTTTGGTGTAATTTTTCTGTTCTATATTCACTAAAATACTCCACCGATGCTATGGCATTCCCTTTGTGAGTGACCATAGCGGGTGTGGGGTGTTACACGTGGTATCAGAGCAAAGGTTACCGGAACAGATAAAATTTTTAGAAAACTATTTTTCTAAAACATTTTTGGAAAAGATATTTTCAAAAACATGTCTTTTAAAGAGAAAAGTTTTTGAAAGAAAAGCATAATCCCCAATAGCCATATCTATATCCTTCGAATTCTCCGTTTTGAATCTTTCCTTTTTCGTTTCAGCATGGCCGAGAATCTTAATTTTCCGGAGGGTGTGACGATACCAGTATGGTATAGGAGATTGATGGAGGCTAGGGCCACCACTACGGGTCCAGCAAATGTTCCTCCACCAACCGTAGCACCCGATCTTCCTCCTCCCCCTCCTCCTCGCACGGATACTTTTGCTAAGACTTGCAAGGAATTTAAAGCTATGGGAGGGAAACCTTTTCAAGGATCTGAAACCTTTGTGGAGGCTAGAGATTGGCTTAAGGAGGTGGAAGAGTTGATAGATATCTTTGAGATGGAAGAAGGGAAGAAAGTCAAGTTGGCTGCTTGGTTAATGAAGGGAGAGGCCTCATTCTGGTGGGAGGTTACTAACGGAGAACGCCCCGTTGACTCTTGGGCGGATTTTAAGCAAAGATTTGTGGCAAAGTTTCTCTCAAGGGCGGAGGAAAACTTGTATATGGAAAGATTCTTGACTCTAAAGCAAGGAAATCTTTCGGTGAAGGAATATGTTAACAAGTTTAATCAATTGGCAAGGTTTGGCCTAGACATGGTGAATACACCGGAGAAGAAGGCTTTGAGGTTCGTGAAAGGCTTAAATGAACCGATGCATGGGTTGGCTATGACTCACATCCCTATGGGGGCCACCTTTGAGAAGCTAGTTGACATGGCACTCATGCATGAAGAAGAAAAGGGTCCCAATGCTAATAAGGCACCCGAGAAGAAGGGAGATCAAAAGAGACCTCAGCAACAACAACAAAACAAAGGTGGGAAAGGCAACGGTGGCAAGGACAAGAAGAAGAAGTGTTTCAATTGTGGGACACCTGGCCACCTAAGCAAGGATTGTCGCAAGAAGAAGAAGACAGGCTGCTTCCACTGTGGCGAAGCAGGGCACCTAATAAAAGATTGTCCTAAGAAGGGGCAAAGGACGGGATCTACCTCAGGAGGTCAGGTGCAAGTTCTAATGGCACCAGCTCAGGCGGGGGGCAAGTTCAGGCTCTCTCAGTTCCACCGGTTCAGCAGAGAGGTAGAACTATTTCCGTTGAAAGTCTGGTTTTTCTATTTGATCATCCTGTCCGTACATTGTTTGATTCAGGCGCATCGCATTCGTTTATCTCATCATCATTAGTTGAGTCACTGCACTTAGACACCAGTCTGGTAGATGATCCCTTGGTTGTTTCAAACCCAATTAGGGGCTCCACTTATTTGTCTATGATATGTTTGGGTTTGAAGATTTCTATACTTAGCATTGAGTTTAGATGTGATGCTTTTGTATTGGGCTTCACGGGCTATGGGTTGATTTTGGGCATGGACTGGTTATCCAGTAATGGTGCCGTTCTTGATTGTGAAAGGAGAGTTGTTAGGCTCATGACCCGTTTGGGTAACACTCTCGAGATCTCTTGTAATCCCATGGAATCTGTTTTGCTAAGTTATCTTGAATCGCTCGATGCTTCAGTCGAGAGTTTGCATTCTGTTAGAGTGGTCCGGGAATATCCAGATGTGTTTGAGGAGGTGAAGGGCTTACCTCCGAAGCGGGAGATTGACTTCCGAATATATCTGGTGGATAATGCTAAACCTGTATCTTTACCAGTGCGCCACATGGCTCCTCGTGAGAGGAGGGAACTCCATAAGCAAGTAGGGGAGTTGCTTGAGAAGGGGTTCATAAGACGAAGTATATCGGAGTGGGGTGCTCCGGTAGTATTTGCTACAAAGGCAGATGGGTCCCTCAGACTTTGTGTAGACTATAGAGAACTCAACAAGCTCACAAAGAAGAATAGACACCCATTGCCGAGGATTGATGATCTTTTCGATCAGTTGGTTGGCGCTTCAGTATTTTCTCAGTTGGACTTAGCCACGGGGTTTCATCAGTTGAGGGTGGCTGAGGATAGCATAGACAAGACTGCCTTTAGAACTCCGGATGGTTTCTATGAGTGGCTGGTGATGCCATTTGGGTTGACGAACGCCCCTGCATACTTTGTTGATTTGATGAGTAGGGTGTTCAGGGAGTTCCTTAATAAATTTGTGGTGGTCTTTGTGGATGATATCTTAGTATTTTCTAAGAGTGAAGAAGAGCATGCCCTACATCTTGGGGAGGTATTGAAGACTCTTCGAGCACATAGCCTTAAGGCTAAATTCTCTAAATGTCACTTCTGGAGGAAGGAAGTGCGGTTCTTGGGGCACGTGGTCTCCAAGGAAGGGATAGCTGTGGATCCCGCGAAGGTAGTATCAATTCAGGATTGGAAGGTTCCGAAGAATGCTACCGAAGTAAGAAGTTTCTTGGGGTTGGCGGGTTATTATAGGAAGTTTATTAAAGACTTCGCGAAGATATCAGCCCCATTAACCCGCTTAACAAAGAAAAATCTTGTTTTTGCATGGGATGTAGATTGTGATGATGCGTTCCGACGGTTAAAGAGAGCTTTAACCACGGCTCCAGTTTTAGTGTTGCCGGATGGGAGCAAGCCATTTGTTGTCTATACCGATGCCTGTGGGACAGGACTTGGCGCAGTCTTAATGCAAGAGGGAAGGGTAATAGCCTATGGTGGAAGGCAGTTAAGGCCACATGAGAAAAATTACCCTACCCATGATCTAGAGTTGGCCGCTATTGTTTTTGCGCTTAAGATCTGGCGCCATTATCTTCTTGGTGAGAGATTCGAGCTGTTCACTGACCATAAATCTTTGAAGTACTTGTTCTCTCAGAAGGATCTAAACTTAAGACAGCAAAGGTGGATGGAGTTCCTAGCATCTTATGATTTCGAGATAGCGTATACCCCTGGCAAGGGTAACGTGGTGGCGGACGCCTTGAGCAGGAAGAGGTTGTCTTTGAGTCCATTGTTCGTGGAACGACGAAGCTTGGAATTTATCTCGATGTTTGATTTCAGACCTTCCATTGATATTGTACCCGGTTTGCTAGCTTCTTTGGAAGTTAGACCTACTCTTCTGGGGCGGATTGGGGAAGCCCAGAGGGACGACCCACAGTTGGTTGAGTTGATAGAGAAGCTCATAAGGGGGGAGTCGTCCAGCCATTTGAGTAGGTACACCCTAGACGGCAGGGGGTGCTTGCGTAGAGGCGGTAGACTTTGTGTACCGCTAGATGAAGGGTTGAGGAAGGCTATTCTGGATGACGCACACCGTTCTAGGATGACCATTCATCCCGGTGGGGATAAGATGTACCAAGATATGAAGAGGGTTTTCTTCTGGGCCGGTATGAAGAAAGATGTGGCCGAGTATGTCGCTCAATGTTTGGTGTGCCAGCAAGTGAAGGCGGAGCAAAGGAAACCAGGTGGGTTGCTTCACCCATTGGAGGTTCCGCAGTGGAAGTGGGATAGTGTCTCGATGGATTTTATTGACGGGTTACCCAGGTCGAGGAAGGGTAATACAGGAATTTGGGTGGTGGTAGATAGACTTACTAAGAGCGCCCATTTCATACCTGTGAAGAGCAAGAGGACTGCTCCATGGCTAGCTTCAGTATATCTTCGAGAGATAGTTCGATTACATGGGGTACCCTCTAGCATAGTGAGTGATCGAGATCCTATCTTCACTAGCGAGTTCTGGAGAAGTTTGCAAGAAGCGGTGGGGACTCAATTGTGTCTAAGCACCGCATATCATCCTCAGACAGACGGCCAGACTGAGAGGGTGAATCGTATTCTAGAAGACCTTTTGAGACTTTGTATCTTAGATTTTGGAGGTACATGGGAAGAGCATCTTCCATTGGTAGAGTTCGCATATAATAACAGCTTTCAGGCCAGTATTGGTATGGCTCCTTTTGAAGCTCTCTATGGAAGGCCTTGTCGATCACCTACATGTTGGTGGGAATCTACGGATAAGATCTTGCTTGGGCCTGATATGGTTAGGGAGACTTCTGAGAAGATTGACTTGATTCGGAGAAGGATGAAAGCAGCGCAGGATAGGCAAAAATCTTATGCGGACAAGAGAAGGACGGATCTTGAGTTTGAGGTTGGGGATATGGTTTTTGTTAAGGTATCTCCGTTGAGAAATGTTGTTCGCTTCGGATCCGTTGGGAAGTTAGCACCAAGGTTTGTTGGGTCGTTTCCTATCAAGGAAAGGATTGGACGGATGGCATATAGGGTGGAGTTGCCCGACAGACTTAGCGGTGTTCATGATGTATTCCATGTATCACATCTGAGGAAATGCTTACATGAGACCGCAGAGGTGGTAGAGCCGAGCTTGCTTAGAGATATGGAGATAGAGCGTGATGCGACTATTAGACGAGCTCCTACTCGCATCCTTGGGTCAGAGACTAGGAAGTTAAGAAACAGAGAGGTTCAACTAGTCAAGGTGCAATGGGGAGAAGATGAGAGCAACGCAACTTCGGAGACGGAAGCGAAGATGCGTTCATTGTACCCATTTCTTTTTGAGGGTATGTCTTTACTTTCTCCTTTATCGTTTGTCTAGTACTTATCTTATCTTTGGTATGTCCTCTCGTTAGTACCTTTGACCTTTAGATAGGGTAAACCTATGGTTGAAACATGTGTTTGAGACATGTTATGGTTGATGGATGCAAGTGTTTGCTAGTGGTTGCTCGTGGATGCATATACACACACTCTAGGCACTAGATCGGCTCAGTCACTTCATATTGCATATTGCATAAAATTGTGTGTAGGAAAATATATTTATGGATGTATAATGGTTGTGTTATCACATGGATGATGCATTTTGGTGAATGATTGTGCACTCATGTAGATATTGTATGTGTCGATAGGGTTTTCTCGCATACATAATGGATGCATGGCACTATCATGGTTTGCATATGTTCATACATTAGATAGGGAACATATACACACACTGTTTGCATATGCTCATACATCATTAGAAACTGTTTAAGGACAATGGATGCCCGTGGTTGATGATTTGAGTAGATGGTTATTTGGATGGTAGGATATGCATTCTCCTTAGCTTAGAGATTTCGGGGACGAAATCCTTTAAGGAGGGGAGAATGTAACACCCCGAATTTTAGTTAATACTAAAATTCACTAATTACAGGATAAATAATCTCAGACGTGGGAATTAGGGGTAACGGGCTGCGTAATTGCGTTCGTCTCGGAAAAATACGCGAAATAGAGTCCGAGTTTTCGAAAATCGGAGTCCGTATGGCCCGGTTATGGTCCAATGAAGTTAGCAGAAAAATTTAAAACTAAAACAGATTTGAAAATTCAAATATTCAGATTTGGGATGGGCCAGGCGGGGTCAGGCGGGAAGCTTCCCGCCCAACCCATGTCGACAGGCCTGTCGACAGGCCTGTCGACAGGGGTGTCGACATGCCTGTCGACTTGCCTGTCGACAGGGTGGCACCGTTCAGTGAACCTGGGTGCACCAGGTTGCACCAGGTTGGGTTTCAGGCTGGCTAGGAGGGCTGGTTCTAGAGATTTCCTAAATCTAAGGGTCCTAATCTAATCTAGGGTTAATCTAAGGGCCTAAAACACTCACCTAATCCTATAAATAAGACCCTAACCCTACCCTAATTCATTCATAATTAAATCTAGTAACTAAACTATGGCAAATTGAAACTTGAGAGAGCCTCCACCAAAATTAGAGAAGGGATAGCATTCCAAATCAACTTCTAGCCTCTTAATCTTCTTCATTAGTTTGCTAATTTTGTTTTGGTGAGCTTCTATCCCCTTAATAATCAATTGTTAAATTGATTAAGATAGGATATGATGATGTATGGTTATGTTTGTGGATCAATGTGTTTATGCAAGCTTAATATTGTATATGTCATGTGTTTTGCAAGTTATATGCTCTATGTCATGCAAGTTTAGTATATGTGTTCATAACATTTTTATGCAAGTTTAATGTTATATCTTTATGCAAGTTTGGTGCTATGTTTCATGATGATTATGATGCAAAACACTAAGTTGGACATTGATCTATTATGTAACATGTTATGCATGCTTATGAAGTTATGTGAATGAATATGCAAGTTATGTGTATGCTCAAATGCAAGATTAACATGTTATGCATGCTTATGAAGTTATGTGAATGAATATGCAAGTTATGTGTATGCTCAAATGCAAGATTAACATGTTATGCATGCTTATGAAGTTATGTGAATGAATATGCAAGTTATGTGTATGCTCAAATGCAAGATTAACATGTTGTGCATGCTTATGAAGTTATGTGAATGAATATGCAAGTTATGTGTATGCTCAAATGCAAGATTAACATGTTATGCATGCTTATGAAGTTATGTGAATGAATATGCAATTTATGTGTATGCTCAAATGCAAGATTAACATGTTATGCATGCTTATGAAGTTATGTGAATAATTATGCAAGTTATGTGTATGCTTAAATGCAAGTTGGGTTAATATGTGTTCATATATGCAAGTTGACATCCTCTTAACCCATGACAAAGTTATATGCTAAACCCATGATATGTGTGATGGATCTTCCCCTTTTATTATGTCATGAAATGAGAACGATTTACGTGGGGAACGATGGGGTGGGTAAATATGTTAATAAATGGATGATTGGGTATGATTAAGCATACCATAAAAAAATAAATTACCATAAGTGGGAATTTACCTATTGAGTTAGGTCTACCCCATGGGAATTTACCTATTGAGTTAGGTCTACCCATGTTATGGTAAACTTGATATTAATTAGGGATAATTAATATGGGGGTGATTAATTAGGTGTAATTAATCGACTAAGACACGAGGTTGGACTCATTTGTAGTGTAAAACTGCCCGGACCCGACCGGCTTAACCAGTTGCTACAAATGTCAGCCCAATGTGAGAGGTCTTAGCCATAAATTAAATACGTGATTAAGGTAAAGACACGAGGTTAGACTCTGTTATGACGTAAGACTGCCCGGATTCTACCGGCTTAACCAGGCGGTCATAACAGCCAGTCTAATGTGGGAGGTCTTTACGGGAGATCACGGTCTTAATTAATTAAGAAACACTTAACCATAATAGCATGTAGTGGGACATGAGGGGTTAAGTGGGTGCCTTGGGTGGCATGAGGAAATTTTGTGGTTGCCTTGGGTGGCATGTGGAATCTAGTGGGTTGCCTTGGGTGGCAATAGAAAATACGATTAGAATACTTAACCAAGTGGAAACATGTAACTAAACATGATTAAAGGGTTAAGTGGGATACACTAGATATATGACAAGCTTAAGTGGGTAGCTTGTGGGGGCCCATTTCAACCAATATCCCAAACGTATCTTTGTGGGCTCGACCCATGTCGAGTGACGGGACACGCATATTGGGCTTGATTATAAGAGGCCAAAATGGGTTAGCGGTGGCAACGCAAGTCCAACGGGCTTCATATGCGTGTGTGGGCCCGGGCTGGTAGATAAGTCGTTGTTGCATCGTGTAGATATAAAGCCGTGCACCGTTAGTATTGGGTAGTCACTTTAGGGGAGTGATACACCCCACTGTGGGACCAGCACGGGTATCTACGGTAGGGAGCCGATCGATGGGGAGTAGTGGGTACACCTAGTGAAGATAGGGGCAGACGGCACCTATGTAGGGGTACACGAAACTACTGGGTAAGAATTACTGAGTACACCTAGTGGAGATAGGGGCAGACGGCACCTATGTAGTGAGCTAGGAGTACATGAAATTATTGGGGAAATTTTCTAAGTCCTTGGAAGGGATCAACCTTTAAGTAGGAATGACTGGTGTGGTGCAGTTAGTAATTATCCTTGGGTGGGTAGATGCGTCCTGACGGTTATCTTAGTTCATCCTATGTTGTTGGCTACTTAGTGTAGTTATTATCCCCAAAGGTACCGTACCGAGTTCATGTCATACCCTAATTACTTTAATAATTGTATTGTTAAGGTTATAGGGCTCACTCAGACTTATGTCTGACCCCGTTGTTTTTATTTTTTTTCCCAACCCTCAGGTCCTACGGTGGATCCTAGCGGTAGTAGAGCTTGATCGGATTGCTGTTCCAGCCTTTGGGAGCTTGGGTAGATGTAAAGCTCCAGTTATCCAGTTATCTTTTCTTTTGTTATGGCTATTGTATGAGAGAGTGGGATTATGTACTTCTTTATTTTGACGGATATTGTACTTGACTTTTATCATGGCTTTATGATGTAACCAGACATGTTTATTTCCGCTGTTATGAGATGATGTTTTAAAATTTCAAGTACTATTTATATCTGTCTTGGTGTAATTTTTCTGTTCTATATTCACTAAAATACTCCACCGATGCTATGGCATTCCCTTTGTGAGTGACCATAGCGGGTGTGGGGTGTTACAAGATTTATAATATATCATCTACGAAACTAACCAGAAACTGGATCGTTACACAAGGTTTCACAAATTACACAATAATTGTACTTACTTATTTTATTTTTATCTCCAAAAAAAAAAAAAAGTTTAACCAAGATATAAAAAGTTATGTATGTTATACCATCAAGTAAATCTCATTGATCACGGAAAGGTCCTCAAATTGACTCCGAAATGGATAATCATATTGATTTCACATAAAAGAATCATGGCATCTGACTACAAAACAAAGTACATGTAATAGATTCATGGTTCTGATTCATTATCGCATGTCTCATGGATATGGTGGTTATACAGCAATCTAGAAATGTACATGCATGACAGCACAACGCTGGAAGGCACATAACAATGACCACCATCCAATATATATATATATATATATATATATATATATATATATATATATATAAGAACATGTGTAAAAGGCAGCTAATTCATTTCCTGAGTAATACATATATAATCCACATTCTTCCTGAATAATACTTCCTGAACATGATCATATGCTAGTACCAACCATCAAATAAATCTTATTTTGTTAGTTACATCAGTATTAATTAAGATAACCAAGGTTCCTGCTAGCTCTAATGGATCTTCTTCTATCCAATTGAGTTATGCATGACCCAGTGGCTGCATTTGCACATCTATAAACATCATCAGATAAAGTCATAAAGAGGTGAATTCATAAAAAGTGAAACATAAGGAATCGATTAAAATGCCTATGAGTCATTAATTAGAGGAACAAAATGGCAGATAATCCCCATTCACCTGTTAGTTAACATAGGTAGGTAAAACGATACATCATAATATTTTTTTTCCCTCAAAAATAACAAGGCAGGCATTGCTTATACAGGAAGGCATATACGGGATCAGCATTGGAAATACAACAATACATGTACGCTAACTTGGTGACACCAGATAAAATAAGAAGGGCACAAAAAAAATGCATATACTGAAAAGCTTACAGTGATTTCATAGAACCGGCTATCTTCCATGCTCTATACAATAAAAGATGATATGCCTTGGGATATAATCTAGGAACAACTTGTCTATTATTATTCTTAAAAAAAGGAATTCTCACATTTGATTATCAATCAGAGTGGCGCAGCGGAAGCGTGGTGGGCCCATAACCACAGGTCCCAGGATTGAAACCTGGCTCTGATACTGTTTTTTTGCTCTTTCTTTATGTCTGGAAGGATAATTTGCTAAATATACCTCCTGTACGTCAACATAAGATTAGTTCAGCAGTAGTATCAGCAGACATCATCAAAAATAATTCCTGTGTTTGACCGTAAATCAGCAAAAAATTCGATGGTTTGCATCATCGAAAGTAATTTCTGTGTCCGACCGTAAACCAGCCAAAAAAAAACTTAATGGTTTGCTGGAGAATTGTCACTGAATCCACATTGCCTCCTTACTATGGCCAGCAAAATCAGGCTTTCCAGCCCAACCGCACAGACCACTCAGCAACTTAGATCGGGCAGGCCAGCTAAGAGCACAATGTACCCAAACTCAGCAACATGACCCAACATTCCATCATATTAATGTCACACTTAGTCACAAGCTCACGTCACTTAGCTCGGCAGTTTATCAACCGAGCACTTGTTATTTGGACCGAGTTACTAACAAAATTTTTGTGATGTGGGACTAACATGCTATTTTATCAGGTCTAATACATATGCATCTTATATCACAAGTAAACTGCATGGGAAAATATAACTTTTTTTCCCGGTTTCAGAATACGAATGTGGATGGATTTCAAATATCCACTGACATCCTTAATCACTAGTTCCTGCTTCAAATATTTTATCTATTCACCCAGTCTACTGCATAATGGAATTTTCAACAAAATACTAAGAAAAATATTTATAACACACGGAAAACAAACCAATAATTAAAGAACAGGATTCATGTCAATGCCATATTCCAAAGCATCCTTTCTTCTTTTATCAGTTAAACTGCATTATTTTATATTATGTTATGAATCTGACTTTATGATTTAAGCAGTAAGATAAGTGATATTGTGGCCCAACGAACATGTAAGCAAATCAAAGATCATAGGTTTGATCCTTAGAAAGGCTGCTTTTTTCCAAAAAAAAAAAAAAAAAAAAAAAAGAATCATAAATTCAAACAAATTAAAAATCACATTGAACATCAAATTATTATTAGATACTTTGTTCAATAAAGTTATAACCTTCCGATGGCATTTAGATATATTAGCTTCAATATTTTAATGTACATTCCTTGATGATATTTTCTTTTCCACTAAGTAATGCCCATGCCATCTACACAACTAGGTTTTTAAAGACATGGTTATACAATCCTAGTTTACTTTTTGTAGCATCCATCTTTTAATGTTGCATAAATCTCGGTTTCAGAATACGAATGTGGATGGATTTCAAATATCCACTGACATCCTTAATCACTAGTTCCTGCTTCAAATATTTTATCTATTCACCCAGTCTACTGCATAATGGAATTTTCAACAAAATACTAAGAAAAATATTTATAACACACGGAAAACAAACCAATAATTAAAGAACAGGATTCATGTCAATGCCATAATCCAAAGCATCCTTTCTTTTTTTATCAGTTAAACTGCATTATTTTATATTATGTTATGAATCTGACTTTATGATTTAAGCAGTAAGATAAGTGATAATGTGGCCCAATGAACATGTTAGCAAATCAAAGATCATAGGTTTGATCTTTAGAAAGGCTGCTTTTTTCCAAAAAAAAATAAATAAAAAATCATAAATTCAAACAAATTAAAAATCACATTGAACATCAAATTATTATTATATACTTTGTTCAATAAAGTTATAACCTTCCGATGGCATTTAGATATATTAGCTTCAATATTTTAATGTACAGGAAAATCTTGTTGGATATATTGGTACATCGTAAGTTCCTAATTCAAGTATCTTATCTTGTAGCAAATTAAATTTTATATAGGAATTTTGAACAAAAACCTTCCAGTAAAAATTTATATAACATATCGAACAAACAAATATAAACTATCCGTAAATCGGATATATGTGGGTGTTATTGTAAAACATATTTCATATTAATGTAAAAGCATACAAAAATGCATTGCAAATTAATGTAAAAGCATACAGGTCCCAGGATCGAAACCTGGCTCTGATACTATTTTTTTTGCTCTTTCTTTATATCTGGAAGGATAATTTGCTAAATGTACCTCCTATACGTCAACATAAGATCTGATTGGCAAATAAATTTGACCTTAACAATTCAAATTCATTGTTGTTCTGTCATGTCTATAAAACTTTCAAACTATATATAATATACATATCTATCCATCAACACAGTTTAACATCAACAGTGGAAGGTTTTGAATTGTACCTTCAGAACAGTTCTTCAACCATCCACAATGCACACGACTCTTCATAAATGTTTTTTCTGTTACACATGCACAACCAGTTAAAATAGGAAAGCGGTAGAGAATTAATACCGTGTTAATGTGGCAATTAATTCAGCAGCAATATCAACATAGACATCATCAAAAATAATTCCTGTGTCTGACCGTAAATCAGCAAAAAATTCGATGGTTCGCATCATCGAAAGTAATTTCTGTGTCTAGCCGTAAACCAGCCAAAAATAAAAATAAAAAATGATGGTTTGCTGGAGAATTGTCACTAAATGTACCTCCTATACGTCAACATAAGATCTGATTGGGAAATAAATTTGACCTAAACAATTCAAATTCATTGTTGTTCTGTCATGTCTAAAAAACTTTCAAACTATATATAATATACATATCTATCCATCAACACAGTTTAACATTAACAGTGGAAGGTTTTGAATTGTACCTTCAGAACAGTTCTTCAACCATCCACAATGCACACGCCTCTTCATAAATGTTTTTTCTGTTACACATGCACAACCAGTTAAAATAGGAAAGCAGTAGAGAATTAATACCGTGTTAATGTGGCCATTAGTTCAGCAGTAGTATCAGCATAGACATCATCAAAAATAATTCCTGTGTCTGACTGTAAATCAGCAAAAAATTCGATGGTTTGCATCATCGAAAGTAATTTATGTGTCTAACCGTAAACCAGCCAAAAAAAAAAATGATGGTTTGCTGGAGAATTGTCACCGAATCCTTGGTGGGAACAGAATGCAGTAGCCTGTTATCCATCCACCGTTGAGAGCAAGGAGTTTTCGCTGCTCTGTGACCAGCCTGACGCATTGCCTCCTTACTATGGCCAGCGAAGTCAGGCTTTCCAGCCCAACTGCACAGACCACTCAGCAACTTGGATCGGGCAGGCCAGCTAAGAGCACAATGTACCCAAACTCAGCAACATGACCCAACATTCCATCATATTAATGCCCCACTTGGTCACAAGCTCACGTTACTTAGCTCGGCAGTTGATCAACCGAGCACTTGTTATTTGTACCGAGTTACTAACAAAAATTTTGTGATGTGGGACTAACATGCTATTTTATCAGGTCTAATACATATGCATCTTATATCACAATTAAACTGCATGGGAAAATATAACTTTTTTTCCCGGTTTCAGAATACGAATGTGGATGGATTTCAAATATCCACTGACATCCTTAATCACTAGTTCCTGCTTCAAATATTTTATCTATTCACCCAGTCTACTGCATAATGGAATTTTCAACAAAATACCAAGAAAAATATTTATAACACACGGAAAACAAACCAATAATTAAAGAACAAGATTCATGTCAATGCCATAATCCAAAGCATCCTTTCTTTTTTTATCAGTTAAACTGCATTATTTTATATTATGTTATGAATCTGACTTTATGATTTAAGCAGTAAGATAAGTGATAATGTGGCCCAATGAACATGTTAGCAAATCAAAGATCATAGGTTTGATCTTTAGAAAGGCTGCTTTTTTCCAAAAAAAATAAAAAAAAAATCATAAATTCAAACAAATTAAAAATCACATTGAACATCAAATTATTATTATATACTTTGTTCAATAAAGTTATAACCTTCCGATGGCATTTAGATATATTAGCTTCAATATTTTAATGTACAGGAAAATCTTGTTGGATATATTGGTACATCGTAAGTTCCTAATTCAAGTATCTTATCTTGTAGCAAATTAAATTTTATATAGGAATTTTGAACAAAAAGCTTCCAGTAAAAATTTATATTACATATCGAACAAACAAATATAAACTATCCGTAAATCGGATATATGTGGGTGTTATTGTAAAACATATTTCATATTAATGTAAAAGCATACAAAAATGCATTGCAAATTAATGTAAAAGCATACAGGTCCCAGGATCGAAACCTGGCTCTGATACTGTTTTTTTGCTCTTTCTTTATGTCTGGAAGGATAATTTGCTAAATGTACCTCCTATACGTCAACATAAGATCTGATTGGCAAATAAATTTGACCTTAACAATTAAAATTCATTGTTGTTCTGTCATGTCTATAAAACTTTCAAACTATATATAATATACATATCTATCCATCAACACAGTTTAACATCAACAGTGGAAGGTTTTGAATTGTACCTTCAGAACAGTTCTTCAACCATCCACAATGCACACGACTCTTCATAAATGTTTTTTCTGTTACACATGCACAACCAGTTAAAATAGGAAAGCGGTAGAGAATTAATACCGTGTTAATGTGGGAATTAGTTCAGCAGTAATATCAGCATAGACATCATCAAAAATAATTCCTGTGTCTGACCGTAAATCAGCAAAAAATTCGATGGTTCGCATCATCGAAAGTAATTTCTGTGTCTAGCCGTAAACCAGCCAAAAATAAAAATAAAAAATGATGGTTTGCTGGAGAATTGTCACTAAATGTACCTCCTATACGTCAACATAAGATCTGATTGGGAAATAAATTTGACCTAAACAATTCAAATTCATTGTTGTTCTGTCATGTCTAAAAAACTTTCAAACTATATATAATATACATATCTATCCATCAACACAGTTTAACATTAACAGTGGAAGGTTTTGAATTGTACCTTCAGAACAGTTCTTCAACCATCCACAATGCACACGCCTCTTCATAAATGTTTTTTCTGTTACACATGCACAACCAGTTAAAATAGGAAAGCGGTAGAGAATTAATACCGTGTTAATGTGGCCATTAGTTCAGCAGTAGTATCAGCATAGACATCATCAAAAATAATTCCTGTGTCTGACTGTAAATCAGCAAAAAATTCGATGGTTTGCATCATCGAAAGTAATTTCTGTGTCTAACCGTAAACCAGCCAAAAAAAAAAATGATGGTTTGCTGGAGAATTGTCACCGAATCCTTGGTGGGAACAGAATGCAGTAGCCTGTTATCCATCCACCGTTGAGAGCAAGGAGTTTTCGCTGCTCTGTGACCAGCCTGACGCATTGCCTCCTTACTATGGCCAGCGAAGTCAGGCTTTCCAGCCCAACTGCACAGACCACTCAGCAACTTGGATCGGGCAGGCCAGCTAAGAGCACAATGTACCCAAACTCAGCAACATGACCCAACATTCCATCATATTAATGCCCCACTTGGTCACAAGCTCACGTTACTTAGCTCGGCAGTTGATCAACCGAGCACTTGTTATTTGTACCGAGTTACTAACAAAAATTTTGTGATGTGGGACTAACATGCTATTTTATCAGGTCTAATACATATGCATCTTATATCACAATTAAACTGCATGGGAAAGTATAACTTTTTTTCCCGGTTTCAGAATACGAATGTGGATGGATTTCAAATATCCACTGACATCCTTAATCACTAGTTCCTGCTTCAAATATTTTATCTATTCACCCAGTCTACTGCATAATGGAATTTTCAACAAAATACCAAGAAAAATATTTATAACACACGGAAAACAAACCAATAATTAAAGAACAGGATTCATGTCAATGCCATAATCCAAAGCATCCTTTCTTTTTTTATCAGTTAAACTGCATTATTTTATATTATGTTATGAATCTGACTTTATGATTTAAGCAGTAAGATAAGTGATAATGTGGCCCAATGAACATGTTAGCAAATCAAAGAACATAGGTTTGATCTTTAGAAAGGCTGCTTTTTTCCAAAAAAAATAAAAAAAAAAATCATAAATTCAAACAAATTAAAAATCACATTGAACAGCAAATTATTATTATATACTTTGTTCAATAAAGTTATAACCTTCCGATGGCATTTAGATATATTAGCTTCAATATTTTAATGTACAGGAAAATCTTGTTGGATATATTGGTACATCGTAAGTTCCTAATTCAAGTATCTTATCTTGTAGCAAATTAAATTTTATATAGGAATTTTGAACAAAAAGTTTCCAGTAAAAATTTATATTACATATCGAACAAACAAATATAAACTATCCGTAAATCGGATATATGTGGGTGTTATTGTAAAACATATTTCATATTAATGTAAAAGCATACAAAAATGCATTGCAAATTAATGTAAAAGCATAAAGGTCCCAGGATCGAAACCTGGCTCTGATACTGTTTTTTTGCTCTTTCTTTATGTCTGGAAGGAAAATTTGCTAAATGTACCTCCTATACGTCAACATAAGATTAGTTCAGCAGTAATATCAGCATAGACATCATCAAAAATAATTCCTGTGTCTGACCGTAAATCAGCAAAAAATTCGATGGTTCGCATCATCGAAAGTAATTTCTGTGTCTAGCCGTAAACCAGCCAAAAAAAAAAAAAATGATGGTTTGCTGGAGAATTGTCACTAAATGTACCTCGTATACGTCAACATAAGATCTGATTGGGAAATAAATTTGACCTAAACAATTCAAATTCATTGTTGTTCTGTCATGTCTAAAAAACTTTCAAACTATATATAATATACATATCTATCCATCAACACAGTTTAACATTAACAGTGGAAGGTTTTGAATTGTACCTTCAGAACAGTTCTTCAACCATCCACAATGCACACGCCTCTTCATAAATGTTTTTTCTGTTACACATGCACAACCAGTTAAAATAGGAAAGCGGTAGAGAATTAATACCGTGTTAATGTGGCCATTAGTTCAGCAGTAGTATCAGCATAGACATCATCAAAAATAATTCCTGTGTCTGACTGTAAATCAGCAAAAAATTTGATGGTTTGCATCATCGAAAGTAATTTCTGTGTCTAACCGTAAACCAGCCCAAAAAAAAATGATGGTTTGCTGGAGAATTGTCACCGAATCCTTGGTGGGAACAGAATGCAGTAGCCTGTTATCCATCCACCGTTGAGAGCAAGGAGTTTTCGCTGCTCTGTGACCAGCCTGACGCATTGCCTCCTTACTATGGCCAGCGAAGTCAGGCTTTCCAGCCCAACTGCACAGACCACTCAGCAACTTGGATCGGGCAGGCCAGCTAAGAGCACAATGTACCCAAACTCAGCAACATGACCCAACATTCCATCATATTAATGCCCCACTTGGTCACAAGCTCACGTTACTTAGCTCGGCAGTTGATCAACCGAGCACTTGTTATTTGTACCGAGTTACTAACAAAAATTTTGTGATGTGGGACTAACATGCTATTTTATCAGGTCTAATACATATGCATCTTATATCACAATTAAACTGCATGGGAAAATATAACTTTTTTTCCCGGTTTCAGAATACGAATGTGGATGGATTTCAAATATCCACTGACATCCTTAATCACTAGTTCCTGCTTCAAATATTTTATCTATTCACCCAGTCTACTGCATAATGGAATTTTCAACAAAATACCAAGAAAAATATTAATAACACACGGAAAACAAACCAATAATTAAAGAACAGGATTCATGTCAATGCCATAATCCAAAGCATCCTTTCTTTTTTTATCAGTTAAACTGCATTATTTTATATTATGTTATGAATTTGACTTTATGATTTAAGCAGTAAGATAAGTGATAATGTGGCCCAATGAACATGTTAGCAAATCAAAGATCATAGGTTTGATCTTTAGAAAGGCTGCTTTTTTCCAAAAAAAATAAAAAAAAATCATAAATTCAAACAAATTAAAAATCACATTGAACATCAAATTATTATTATATACTTTGTTCAATAAAGTTATAACCTTCCGATGGCATTTAGATATATTAGCTTCAATATTTTAATGTACAGGAAAAACTTGTTGGATATATTGGTACATCGTAAGTTCATACCTCTCCATTTTCCCATTTCATAGCATAAAACACAGTCCCTTTTCACTGAACATTCTATGTTCATTCCCCACTCAAAATGCTGATTCCGCGTTCCCCGTTCGCTTAACAACAAATGCACTCTATGGTATGGGACTATGTGACTCAATGGATTTGAAGTGCCTGCTTTAATTATCTTTAGTCTTACCACAAAATCAAACTTATACCACAAAATCAAACTTATAACATGATTTTGAGTCCAAATATCTGGAGAAATACATCTTAAAATTTGAATGATAAGCAATATCAACTATACCAATAAATCAGGTGTATGTTGGTGCTGTGATATATATAACACAGATATTTTATACTAATGTAAAAGCATATAAAAGTACATCGTGAATTCGACTATGCACAAAGTCAGGCAATCAGATATGTGACTCTGTGGCCCAATGGAAAAGGTGCTGGTTTACAAAACCAAAGATTCTGGGTTCGACCCTCAGCAGAGTGCAACAATTCTTTTGAAATGTAAATTATGCTAATTTTTGCTTGGCCTACACCAAGCAGCAACATCTAAAAGTATTTTGTTAGTTGCAGCTTTATATAACACAATTCTACAGCTTAATGGACAAAACGCTTAACTGTGATTCTGGACCCAAAACTACACTATAAGCGGATAGCAAGTATACAAATAAACGGGGCATGTGTGAATGTCATAAACCATAGCATCTTTTACTTTAAAACTGAAGCATATATGTTATTATACTTTGTGGAATTTAACTGATAAGATGATTGACTATGCGAATAGTCTACAATACCACGTGTTTGATCCCTGGCAAAGTTAACTTATTTTTGTTAGTATACTGATGATTAGATCTTATATAAGCATCCTATTGTTGGCCTGAACCTGACTCCAATCTCAGATCAAGCATTTCATTTCAATTTATTTAACCTAACTTAGGTATGCAAGAAATAAAAGCACTTCTAATATAAAATGAAGAATCGGCACAAAAGGTACTAACATTATATTTATGAAAAACGATGAATGCATGCCTGCAATTCATAGACTTTTCTCCAATCTGGTTCTGCAGATCTTAGGCATCATAAGTACATGAGAATATAATCAAGGTTCCTGGTAGCTCCAAGGCAAATCCATAAGATAATGGATCTTCTATCCAATTGAGTCATGACCCAGCGGCTGCATTTGCACATTATAAACATCATCAGATAAAGGGGTGAACTCATAAACAGTACGTCATATATTAGAGGAGCAAAATGGCAGATAATCTCCATTCACCAGTTAACATAGGTAACCGATACATCACAATAATTTCTTTCCTCAAGAATAACAAGGCAGGCATTGCTTATACAGGCATATATGGGATCAGCATTGGAAATACAACAATACATGTACACTAACTTGGTGACACTAGATAAAATAACAAGGGCAAAAAATACATGCATATACTGAAAAGCTTATAGTGAGTCTGAGGGTTACAATGCTGTATATAACGCAATTCTACAGCATAATGGACAAAACGCTTAACTGTGATTCTGGACCCAAAACTACACTATAAGCGGATAGCAAGTATACAAATAAACGGGGCATGTGTGAATGTCATAAACCATAGCATCTTTTACTTTAAAACTGAAGCATATATGCTATTATTCTTTGTGGAATTTAGCTGATAAGATGATTGACTATGCGAATAGTCTACAATACCACGTGTTTGATCCCTGGCAAGGTTAACTTATTTTTGTTAGTATATTGATGATTAGATCTTATATAAGCATCCTATTGTTGGCCTGAACCTGACTCCAATCTCAGATCAAGCATGTCATTTCAATTTATTTAACCTAACTTAGGTATGCAAGAAATAAAAGCACTTCTAATATAAAATGAAGAATCGACACAAAAGGTACTAACATTATATTTATGAAAAACGATGAATGCATGCCTGCAATTCATAGACTTTTCTCCAATCTGGTTCTGCAGATCTTAGGCATCATAACATAAGTACATGAGAATATAATCAAGGTTCCTCGTAGCTCCAAGGCAAATCCATAAGATAATGGATCTTCTATCCAATTGAGTCATGACCCAGTGGCTGCATTTGCACATTATAAACATCATCAGATAAAGGGGTGAACTCATAAACAGTACGTCATATATTAGAGGAGCAAAATGGCAGATAATCTCCATTCACCAGTTAACATAGGTAACCGATACATCACAATAATTTCTTTCCTCGAGAATAACAAGGCAGGCATTGCTTATACAGGCATGTATGGGATCAGCAGCATTGGAAATACAACAATACATGTACACTAACTTGGTGACACTAGATAAAATAACAAGGGCAAAAAATACATGCATATACTGAAAAGCTTATAGTGAGTCTGAGGGTTACAATGCTTAAAAGATGTAACATTACTGATATATGTTACTGAGAATTTGTTGTACCACTGACAATACTAGGAAGAATTTATCTATTTATTCATTTTTATTTTTGAGGAAATACTTGGTTGATTTTGAAGATACAAATGTGAAAATAGGAGGAACACTAGAAATTGAGATAAACGCATCAAATATATGAAAATCAAGTACAATATTTACTTGCGTATGTTATAATGCTTATTTGAATATCTTAGATCACGGTAAGCAAACATCATATGACCTACAAAAGTCCTTCAGAACTTAAAACTTTTTGAACAGTTTTAGAACAACCTTGCCCAAGTTTATTTTATGTCTTAAACAACTTTATGTGACATATGGTAGGGATGTGTTGAAATATCAAACTCAGACAGATTTGGCTGCAAGTAATGATAAGAGGATGAATGCAGTTTAATATATGGATGATACAGTTTAGTGATTTTGTAGAACCGTCTTCCATGCTCTACACAGTACAAGATGATATGCCTTGGGATATAACATAGAAGTAGCTTGTCTATTACTCTTAAAAAAAAAAAAAATCTCGCATTTTATTACCAATCAGAGTGGCACAGCAGAAGCGTGGTGGGCCCATAACCCACAGGTCCCAGGATCGAAACCTGGCCCTGAAACTGTTTTTTGCTCTTTCTTTATGTCTAGAAGGATAATTTGAAAAATGTACCTCCTATAAGTCAACATATGATCTGGTTGGGAAATAAATTTGACCTTAACAATTCAAATTCATTGTTGTTCTATTATTTCTATAAAACTTTCAAACTATATATAATATACATATCTATCCATCAACATACTTTAATGTTAACAGTGGAAGGTTTTAAATTGTACCTTCAGAACAGTTCAACTATCCACAATGCACATGACTCTTCATACATGTTTTTTCTGTTACACATGCACAACCAGTTAACATAGGAAAGTGGTAAAGAATTAATACTGTGATAAAAAAACGTGGCCATTTGTACAAGTTCAGTAGTAATATCAGCATAGACATCATCAAAAGTAATTCCTGCGTCCGACCGTAAATCAGCAGTAGTGGCCGCATAACCAAAGCATCATATTCAAAGAGTGCAAAAAGATAACGGTTTGCTGGAGAACTGTCACCGAATCCATTGTGGGAACATAATGCAGTTGCCTGTTATCCATCTACCGTTGAGAGCAAGGAGTTTTCGCTGCTCTGTAACCAGCCTGACGCATTGCCCCCTTACTATAGGGCCAGCACAGTCAGACTTTCCAGCCCAACTGCACAGGCCACTCAGCAACTTGGATCGGGCAGGCCAACTAAGTGCACAATGTGCCCTAACTCAACAACATGACCCATCATTCCATCATATTAATGCCCCACTTAGTCACAAGCTCACGTTACTTAGCTCGGCGGTTGATCAACTGAGCACTTGATATTTGTACCGAGTTATTAACAAAAAATTTGTGATGTGGGACTAACATGCTATTTTACTAAGTCTAATGCATATGCTTCTTATATGACAATTAAACTGCATGAGAAAATATAACTTTTCTTCCCAGTTTCAGAATACGAATGTGGATGGATTTCAAATATCCACTGACATCCTTAATCACTATTTCCTGCTTCAAATATTTTATCTATTCACTCAGTCTACTGCATAATAGAAATTTCAACAAAAACCAAAAAAAATATTTATAACACACGGAAAACAAACCAACAATTAAAGAGCAGGATTCATGTCAATGCCATAATCCAAATCATCCTTTCTTTTTTTACAGTCAACAGCGTTATTTCATATTATATTATGAATGCGACTTTATGACTTAAGCAGTAAGATAAGTGACATTGTGGCCCAATGAACATGTGTTGGTTTACAAATCAAAGATCATAGGTTTGATCCCTAGAAAGGCTACTTTTAAAATAAATAAATAAATCATAAATTCAAACAAATTAAAAACCATGTTGAACATCAAAGTAATATATATACTTTGTTCAATAAAGTTATAACCTTCCAATGGCATTCTGAAATATCAGCTTCAATATTTTAATGTAAAGTACAGGAAAATCTTGTTGGAATGGAACTATGTGGCTGAATGGATTTGAAGTTTGTTTTAATTATCTTTAGTCTAAACACAAAATCAAACTTACAACATGATTTTGCGTCCATACTAATGTAAAAGCATGTAAAAGTACATCATGAATTCTGCTTTACACAAAGTCAAGTAATCACATAAGTGACTCTGCAGCCCAATGGATAAAACGCTGGTCTACGAAACCGGAAGACTCTGGCTTTGATCCTCAGCAGAGTCGCAACATTTGTTCTGAAATGTAAATTAAGCAAAATTTCTAGGCCTAAACCAAGCAGTAACATCTAAAAGTATTTTGCTAGTTGCAGCTTTATATGACGCAATTCTACAGCTTAATGGACAAAACGCTAAACTGTGATTCTGCACCCAAAACTACACTATAAACAGATAGTAAGCATACAAATAAATGGGGTATGTGTGAATGTCATAAGCCATAACATCTTTTACCTTAAAACTGAAGCGTATATACTATTTTTCTTTGTGCGAATTCAAATGACAAGATGATGGACTATGCAAATAGTCTACAATACCACTGGCAAAGTTAACTTCTTTTTGTTAGTTTGTTGATGATCCGATCTAATATAAACATCCTATTGTTAACCTGTCCCCAATCTCAGATCTAAGAAAGAAAAACACTTCTAATACAAAACGAAGACTCGGCACAAAAAATACTTACATTGTGTTTATAAAAAACGATGAATGTCTGCTGCAATTCACAGACTTTTCTCCAATTTGGTTATGCATATCTAAGGCATCATAACATAAGTACATGAGAATATATATAATCATCTTTTCCTTTCCCAACTTTGCATTTGTTACTTTAACTATTTTAACACATCTTATAAAAACTGCTCCAACTTGGGTTCTTCCAGTGCACCAATTTGCTGAGAATTAAGGGCTAACTTTATTGTTTACTTTAAACATACATAAAAATCAACTATATATATCTACATACATACATACATACGTACATATATATATATATATATATATGTATGTATATATACAAACAAATAGTTCTACAGCTTAAAAGGAAATATTAAATTAAACACAAATTAATGTAATTTAATTTGATTTTGACAGAAATGGCCAGAACAATTTGGGGATTGTTTCAGTATTTAGTCCTATCATCCACGAGATAGGGAAATAAAAAAAATGTAAAATATCCTACAAATCAGGATAATATCGTTTCATTTCCTAAATTGACTCCAAATAACCCACTATAAATTTAAACACAAATTAATGTAATTTAATTTGATTTTGACAGAAATGGCCAGAACAATTTGGGGTCTATCATCCACGAGATAGGGAAATAAAAAAAATGTAAAATATCCTACAAATCAGGATAATATCGTTTCATTTCCTAAATTGACTCCAAATAACCCACTATAAATTTAGAACTAACAAACTAATCCATGTTCATAGAATTTGTACTAATAATTCAATTGCCATAAAATCACATCGACCGTATGTACACACCAACAAAATATAGCTACGTAACCAACAAAGCCAAAAAATCAGAGAATAAATAAAAATAAAAATAAAACATATCGGTATATT
This sequence comes from Allium sativum, assembly GCA_030737875.1. Taxonomy (NCBI): domain Eukaryota; kingdom Viridiplantae; phylum Streptophyta; class Magnoliopsida; order Asparagales; family Amaryllidaceae; genus Allium; species Allium sativum. The sequence goes on along the minus strand of CM060918.1, from coordinate 775,906,265 downwards.
TTCCCAAATCTACAACATCGACATAGATCATCTTCTTACCTACGGAACTTCGCAACAATTTCATCATAATTCCGAGTAGATCTATCTTTTTTCTTCTTTTTACTTCTGTTGAAGTTATTCCCCGACTTGGAATTCGCCGTAGGGTTAGCGTGACCGATCTTTACTGTCCCAACATCACGCAGGAAGTTGAAACGGCATCCTTGCTATTTAACTGCAGACTTCCCACAAGAGAGAGTTACAATTTGTAGGGCAATGTGATCTTTAATGTCCGAGTTTTAAGCGGTGTCGGCGTGATATGATACCGGAAAGGTGAGCATGGGTATATTATAATGTTTATTTGTGTATCTTAGATCACTGTAAACAAACATCATATGACCTACAAGAGTCCTTCGGAACCTTAAACTTTTTGAACAGTATTAGAACAATCTTGCTCAAGTTTATTTTAGGTCTGAAACAACTTTATGTCGACTTATGGTAGGGATGTGTTGACATATCAAACTCAGACTGATTTGGCTGCACGTAATGATATGAGGATGAATGCAGTTTAATATACGGATGATACAATTTAGTGATTTTGTAGAACTATCTTCCATGCTCTATACAATACAAGATGATATGCCTTCGGATATAATCTAGGAGCAGCTTATGTATTATTCTAAAAAATGCAATTCTCACACATTATCATTAATCAGAGTGGCGCAGCGGAAGCGTGGTGGGCCCATAACCCACAGGTCCCAGGATCGAAACCTGGCTCTGATACTGTTTTTTTCTCTTTCTTTATGTCTGAAAGGATAATTTAACAAATGTACCTTCTACACGCCTTCATTGTTGTTCTGTTATTTCTATAAAACTATGTATAATATACATATCTATCAAAATACTTTAACATTAATAGTGATAGGTTCTTCAAAATAGTTCTTCAACTCTCTCTATATATATATATATATATATATATATATAATGTCGATACAAACAAATAGTTCTACAGCTTAAAAGGAAATATTAAATTAAGCACAAATTAATGTAATTTAATTTGATTTTGACAGAAATGGCCAGAACAATTTGGGAATTGTTTCATTATTTAGTCCTATTATCTACGAGATAGGGAAATAAAAAAATGTAACATATCTTACAAATCAGGATAATATCGTTTCATTTCCTAAATTGACTCCTAATAACCCACTATAAATTTAGAACTAACAAACTAATCCATGTTCATAGAATTTGTAATAATAATTCAATTGCCATAAAATCACATCGACCGTATGTACACACCAACAAAATATAGCTACGTAACCAACGAAACCAAAAAATCAAAGAATAAATAAAAATAAAAATAAAACATATCGGTATATTTTCCCAAATCTAGAACATCGACATAGATCATCTTCTTACCTACGGAACTTCGCAACAATTTCATCATAATTCCGAGTAGATCTATCTTTTTTCTTCTTTTTACTTCTGTTGAAGTTATTCCCGACTTGGAATTCGCCGTAGGGTTAGCCTGACCGATCTTTACCGTCCCATCATCACGCAGGAAGTTGAAACGGCATCCTTGCTATTTAACTGCAGATTTCCCACAAGAGAGAGTTACAATTTTTAGGCAATGTGATCTTTAATGTCCGAGTTTTAAGCGGTGTCGGCGTGATATGATAACGGAAAGGTGAGCCTGGGTATATTATAATGTTTATCTTAGATCACTGTAAACAAACATCCACAATTCACGTGACTACATAAATCTTTTTTCACTTACACATGCCCAAGAACCCACAATGCATATTTCACCATTGAGAGCAGGGAATTTTTACTGCAAGTTTGTCATACGGTTGCAACCAAAAAAAATCAAAAGCATCAGTCACTTATTAGAAAAAACCAGTTAAAACAGGAAAGTGGTAGACAGTTAATGCCGTGTCCGCATAACCAAAGCATCATATTCAAAGAGCGCAAAAAAATGATGGTTTGCGGGAGAACTGCCACCGAATCCATTTTGGGAACAGAATGCGGTAGCCTGTTATTCATCCACCGTTGAGAGCAAGGAGTTTTCGCTGCTCTGTGACCAGCCTGACGCATTGTCCCCTTACTATAGCCAGCACAGCCGGACTTTCCAGCCCAACTGCATAGGCCACTCAGCAACTTGGATCGGACAGGCCAGCTAAGTGCACAACGTACATTGTACCCAAACTCATCAACATGACCCAACATTCCATCATATTAATGCCCCACTTGGTCACAAGCTCACGTTACTTAGCACAGCGGTTGATCAACTGAGCACTTGATATTTGTACCGAGTAACTAACAAAAATTTTGTGATGTGGGACTAACATGCTATTTTATCAGGTCTAATACATATGCTTCTTATATCACAATTAAACTGCACGGAAAAAAATAACTTTTTTTTCCGGTTTCAGAATACGAATGTGGATCGAATCTCAATGACATATAAACTTTATCATAACCGCTTCAAAGAAAAAATGTAATGTATCCCATTAGTATTTTCTAAAAGCTGAACCCGTTTCTTAAAATTCAACATCAAAAATGATAATTTTTCAAAATATCAGGTTACTAAACTGATTTTTGCACACTACTCACTTAGCATTTTACTTGACAATTTTGCAAAATAACAAAAAATCTTGGTTTAATACCATTCGGTAAAAGAAGTATAAACTTTATTGATCATGTTTAACTAATTGTCATGTATAATGAATATATTAAAACACTGATACATGCATATTTATTCATAAAAGGCACACGTGTCAAGTCTATAAAATATTTTGCACAATAACTGAAATTAAAAATTCGAAATCATGCGATTAGCAATCTGTTTTATCCACCTAGCTAAAGATAACTATAACCAAACAATAACATCAAAAGAATAACCTTAATGTTTTGATTTTAAATCATGAAGATGATTGTTGGCCTAATTCGCGCATTGCAACTAGACCTCGCAACGGTCGAATAAGATATACGTGTAATATCCATATTCGCATATGAAACCATTTTAGCATACCGGATTTTCGAAGTCGCAGATATCAAATAGATATCATTTTTTTTTCTATGTCTGCTAGTAAGAAAATAAATATAAAAGCATAGGGGAAAAAATTTGGACACGCCCACATGCATACTCATTTCTCAAGTTTTTTGGTTTTTTTTTTCCCAGTTTCAGAATGCGAATGTGGATGGATTTCAAATATCCATTGACATCCTTAATCACTATTTCCTGCTTCAAATATTTTATCTATTCACCCAGTCAACTGTATAACAGAAATTTGAACAAAAAAAACCAGGAAAAATATTTATAACACATGGAAAACAAACCAATAATTAAAGAACAGGATTCACGTCAATGCTATAATCCAGAGCATCCTTTTTTTTTAAATCAGTTGAACTGCATTACTTTATATTATATTATGAATGCGACTATGATTTAAGCAGTAAGATAGGTGACATTGTGGCCCAATGAACATGTGGTTGTTTACAAATCAAAGATCATAGGTTTGATCCTTAAAAAGGTCTTTTTTTTTCATTTTTTTCATAAATTTAAACAAATTAAAAATCATGTTGAACATCAAATTATTATATATACTTTGTTCAATAAAGTTATAACCTTCCAATGGCATTTATATATCCTAGCTTCAATATTTTAATGTAAAGTAGAGGAAAATCTTGTTGGACATATTGGTGCATCGTAAGCTCCTAATTCAAGTATCTTATCTTGCAGCAAAATAGAATTTATACAAGAATTTTGAACAACAAGCTTCTAGTATATCGAACAAAAAACAATACAAACCATCCGTAAATCAGATATATGTGGGTGTTATAGTTAACAGATTTCATATTAATGTAAAAGCATATAAAAATGCATTGCGAATTATATATCTTATACTTCAATTGTTTAAAGCGTCCGATGCTCTAAAAGGGGCAAATCTTCTTTTGCTTTGTTGCTGGAACTTGAGAAAATTGATTTGTTCAAGCCTGATGCTTCCTATGTGACAAGCTTAAACAGTTCATTTCTCCTCACCCTTCTTAACTTACCGCATTAATATGGCCTCAAACTATGCTCAAAACTCACGAATACCTCTCCATTTCCCCATTTCGTAGCAAAAAACACAATCCCTTTTCACCGAACATTCTCCGTTCAATCCCCGCTCAAAATGCTGATTCCGTGTTCTCCGTTGGCTTAACAACAAACGCACTCTATAGTATCGGACTATGTGGCTCAATGGATTTCAAGCGTCTGCTTTAATTATCTTTAGTCTTACCACAAAAACATCAAACTTATAAGATGATTTGGGTCAAATATCTAGAGAAATACATTTTAAAATTTGAATGATAAGCAATATCAACTATAACAATAAATCAGGTGTATGTTGGTGATGTGATACATAACACATATTTTATACTAATGTAAAAGCATATAAAAGTACATCGTAAATTCTACTTTACACAAAGTCAGGTAACTAGACATGTGACTCTGTGGCCCAATGGATAAGGCGCTGGTCTACGAAACCAGAGACTCTGGGTTCGATCCCCAGCAGAGTCGAAATATTCCTCTTGAAATGTAAATTATGTTAATTTTTGATTGGGCTAAACCAAGCAGTAACATCTGAAAAATATTTTGTTATTGGTATTTTGTTAATTGCAGCTTTATATGACGCAATTCTACAGCTTAATGGACGAAATGCTTAACTGTGATTCTTCACCCAAAACTACACTATAAACGGATAGCAAGTATACAAATAAATGGGGCATGTGTGAATATCATAAAACATAACATCTTTTACTTTAAATCTGAAGCATATATACTATTATTCTTTGTGGAATTGAACTGATAAGATGATTGACTATGTGAATAGTCTACAATACCATGTGTTTGATCTCCGGCAAAGTTAACTTCTTTTTGTTAGTTAGTTAATGATCAGATCGAATATAAGCATCCTCTTGGTGACCTGACCCCAATTTCGGATCAAGCATGTCATTTCAATTTATTTAACCTAACTTAGGTATATAAGAAAGAAAAGCACTTCTAATATAAAATGAAGAATCGGCACAAAAGGTACTTACATTATCTTTATAAAAAACGATGAATGCCCGCTGCAATTCATAGACTTTTCTCCAATCTGGTTCTGCAGATCTAAGGCATCATAACATAAGTACATGAGAATATTCCTCTTATTTTCCTTTCCCAACCTTGCATTTGTTACTTTTAACTATTTTAATACATCTTATGATAAACTGCTCCAACTTGTTTTCTTGCAATGCACCAATTTGCTGAGAATTCAGGGCTAACTTTATTATTTACTTCAAACATACATAAACTCGACTATATACAAGTAAATAGTTCCACAGCTTAAAAGGAAATATTAAATTAAACACAAATTAATGTAGTTCGATTTGATCTTCACAGAAATGTCCACAACAATTTGGGGCTTGTTTCAGTATTTAGTCCTGTTATCCACGAGATAAGGGAATAAAAAAGAGGTACATATCCTACAAATCAGGAGAATATCGTTTCATTTCCTAAATTGACTCCAAATCACCCACTTTAAAATTTAGAACTAATAAACTAGTCCATGTTCACAGAATCTGCACCAACAATTCAACTGCCATAAAATCACATGAACCGTATGTAGACACCAACAAAATATAGCTACCGTAACCAACAAAGCCTAAAAATCAAAGAATAAATAAAAATAAAAACAAAGCATATCGGTATACTTTCCCAAATCTAGAACATCGACATAGATCATCTTCTTACCTACGGAACTTCGCAACAATTTCATCGTAATTCCGAGTAGATCTTTCCTTTTTCCTTCTCTTTTACTTCTGTCGAAGATATTCCCAACTTGGAATTCGCCGTAGGGTTAGCCTGACCGATCTTTACCGTCCCATCATCAAACAAGCAGTTGAAACGGCACTGCAGACTTTCCGAGAGAGAGAGAGAGTTGCCATTTTTAGGGCAAGTGATCTGTAGTAATGTTTGAGCAGTAAGCGGTGTGGGTGTGATATGACAACGGGAGAGTGAGCCTAAGAGTTCAGTTACCTGGTGCAGTCTTGTGTCATGGCGGTTCGATGGTACGAAAAGTGATGCACGGATGAGACTGAGGCGTTGGTTATGGACTAATCATTCTCATTTGAATATACCCTCATTTTTTCACTAATGATTATGCATTATGCTAAGCTGCAACTTGCATGTATCATGAGCTTCAAATAATTAATAGAATCATTTCATAAGACCAAAAAAATAATAAATAAAAAAGTTTGACTAAAGATTTGTTTATCTAAACACCTTAAGCTAAATATTGAATGTTAAAGATTAGTTGTTGAATATTGAATAGTGGTAACTTAATGTCGAATGCATAAAGTAGAGATGTTGTTTAATTGATTGCTGATTATAAGTAAGTTTTATATTAAAATTTGTCAGTTGACAAATTTGCCTTTAATTGTTAACATCATTTATGATTTGTATAATACGATGAAATTATATGGCTTGAGTGATTACAAATTAAGAATGAGTAATATATGCAATAATAATACCTCTTTAATGGGAAAATTTGTAAGAATGTGACACATGCAATAACAATACTTAGAAAGCTTAATATCATAGATGATACCTTAAATACCTCAACCTTTCTAATAATTTTAAAACATGTGTTTAATTTGAAAACATTCATAAGATATTTGGACAAGATTCATAGGGTTATAATTCAAATTTCATTGTTATCGAAAAAGTGTTATAAAAGCATTCTAAAAAGTATTATTTTAGTTTAATTCATTAAAATGGTTTTTCTATCATCGAAAAATTCATTTATTCAACTTAAATCGCTTTTAGAACATTTTAAATGGTTTATAAGATTTATTCCATGTCTTTAAGAGATTAAAAATCCCAGTTTTAAGCAATTGCATTTATAGGATTTTAAACTGTAAAACCGAGATGTTTTTCAAATCTTGATTGGTCATATTTCAAAATCTACCCAACAAAACCTTGATTTTTTTTTCAATTTGCTGGAAAGCTATGGTTATAAGAACTCAAAAAAAAAAAAAAAAATATTGGATTCATAGTTTTCTAGATACAAAAGATCCACCTTTTAAGGGTGAAATCGCAAATTATCGTTCCATGACATACTTGAAATTTCATATTCTTTTCAAACTTTATTTGTACACTTAAAAGTGTTTATAATTCTTTTCTGAAACATTTCAAAGCATTTTCAAGAGGCTTTATCGTCCGTTTTCACCATTTCATTAATTAAAGAAAAGTGATTTTCTATGTGTTTATAAATGTGTATTTAACCTGACTTATTAAACATTCATACAATCAAACATATAAGCATCCAAACTTGATAAACATTTATCATGGCATTTATTAATAGTATTTAACATAGGTATAACAATCATCTTCATGTGATAGTTAGGGTCATTTTTAAGTTTAATTTCTCGCTTTTGATCGGATTTAAACACTACCGGAACTTGCCAAATTCTTCCTAGATTACAATGAAACGTTCCTACTTCACTTGTGCTACTCTGAATTGCTTCGAGCTCCTCCTCCTTCCTAGTTTCTCATGGCCAAGATCGGGTTTGGTTGTAGGTTGGGTCTTCGAACTTCGTTGAATGATGGTGGCTTTGGAATGAAGATGAGAGGAAATTTGGTGATAGTTTTGACGCCTTAAGGGTACTTTGATAGGTGGTGAGTAATATCTTTTCCTTTTTCTAAAAATTTTCTCAAGATGTGGAAGCAATTAAAAGATCTTGAGGAGGAAGAGAAGAAATGGTATGAAGAAAATGAAGTGAAATGGGTGGGTATTCATAGGGAATCCTTAAGAAGTAAAAAACTGTTGAAAACCACTGTCCCCTACCTCCTTCATTTCGGTCGAACCATGCATGTTTCCCCACCCCCTCTCCCCAGGTCACATTAATGTAAGGATATGTGTTGTGTAATAGAATGGTGAGTGTAAGTATGTGAGGATATGGTGTTGTAAGTGTATGGTTATTATCATATTAAAGTAATCCCTTTTTATTTTTATTTGCTTACTTTTCCTAACCTATTTCTTAGCTTAATTAATCCACTCACTATCTTCTTATCGGTATGTAATCATGAATCTACAAGTGTGTACATGTAAGTTACACCTTTGTACAACTTCCATTCGTTGAACTGTCAAGAATCCGGGATTCATTTATCGGTCACATTTTCTGTTTTGAGTTATACTATTATTCCAGGTAAACACGATTTGAAAAAGGCTTTCTTCCTATTTATAAATAATTAAAAGATGGTTATTTAAGTCATTAAATCATATTAATGATTATTATTCTGAAATCTTTGAAGAAATCAGGATTCCTTAGCTTAAATGCTTCAATCGACAGATTAAGTTTCTGGGTTGTTTCAGTGACGGTATCTGACTATATGATTTCTACAATAATGACATATGATGAAAGAAAAGGTGTCATTTTCTCTTCACTACTGACATTATTACTGTCTCAATGCCAATTCTTATCTTGAAAATAACAGCCACAACTTCGTAAAGGATAATTTATTCTTCCTGAATTTACCGTACATCGCAATCGAAAAATCAATCAGAACCCTTTCACGTACTCTTTTATAGGAAGGGAAGAAGTTAAAACTTTTTATCAACCACTTTTTCATTTCTTGACCTTAAGTAATTTTAGAAGTGATAACAACATTGTAAAGAATCTTTTTTTTGACATCATCCTACAATATAAAAATATATAACTTTGATGCATTACGCAATGTTCACAAACTGAAGTAAAAAGGTAATCTTTGGCCAAATTACATACATTTTTCATTATTATAAGGTTTGCAATGAGAACTTTAAAACGCAGGTAAAATGCACATCATTGTAAAATATCGAAGTACTCTCAATATCTTACAGCATATAAGTCTACTATCCAATATGAAGCATTTATTAAATAAAAAAAGTAAGGCGAATACTAATTTATTTGCTAGAATAACAAAGACATAGCTAAATAAAACATGCTAACTGGACATACGTAACTATCATAACGTTAACAATGATTCATTTGGAAATATAACCTAATAAATCCACTTTTTGCGTAATAATAAGTAAATCATATATTATTAAATGCGTAAAATTTAAAAAATTCGAGCCTCTTATGTTAGGCATTTTTATACATAACATGAACCTTAAGCACTTACAAGTAGAGAAATAACGGACTTTCCAAATTCCTACGTAACCTTGATCACCCACTAAGATCAAATCAAGGTGTAACAACCAGCCCGGAGTGGGCCTAAATTTCGATCTAGAAAAGACCCGTTGAAACTTAGATTCACTCTAAACGGGTCATCAGTTCCTATAAGGAATTACATTTGCATAAAATGACAAATAATATAACGTGATGGAATCTCGCACAGTAGAACAAGAAAGTATAATAATAAAGTAAGATGTACCATTTATTCAAAAGTCACTAATCCAAATACAAAATGTTAAAAACATTTACCTATAACGGTACATCATATTCATTATCAAGAGTTTCCATCAATAAAAGAAAAAAAATAGTCAACAGCAATATAATAGTCTCATTGCCTTCTTCCGGCTCCATCATCGTGTCATCCCTCAAGTCGTCCCACCTACTGACCTGTTGGATATGTTAAGGAGAGGGTCAGAACATAAAGTTCTGATGACTGAAAATAATATGTGTTTGAAGACTATACTCTAGATTTGGTACGTTATATATGTCAAAATATGTCTACGAAACACACAGACACACACATACAAAGGAATATTTTAATTATTGAGGTGGGTATCCGAGTCAATCGTTTAAAACCTTCATTAATGCATTTAAGGTGGATCTGCGACCATTTAAGACCCACCGAGGTGGACATTCTCAGTCACTTAAGGCTCATTCTAGTATATTTGTTAAACGTGGATTCTTACGATCTTTTATTATAACAACCCAGATTTTGGAACCAATTTAAAATTTTATTTTTAATTGATTTAGTGGATTTTTAATGCTAAAATAATTAATTTTAATAAATAACGACTTGAAATTTATTTTAAAACAAAGTAAGAACGTATAAATTTAAATTTAAATTAAAACGAACTCGAGATGGCGCAGTAGTTTGAAATTTTGGTTTTAAACTTCAATTGAATATATAGAATTCAATATATGTCAGAATTTGATGAAACAAGAAATGTTACAATCTACTTAATTATATCTTTCTAATGACTGTGGAAAATTGAGATTTCATATTATAAATTGTAAGTTATGACAAGAATAAAATTCAGAATAGCCGCTATAGAATTTATATATATTAATATTATATACAGCCCTTAAAAATAGCCATTTTGCAAATGACCTCCGTTTTCGACGAAACCACTTTTGTTGGATCCAGAATGTCAAATTGTTATCAAGTTAAAATTTCAAGTCATTTGAAATTAGTATGTGAGCGTAGTAAATTTAAACGCATTCTGTAAATTCAGCTGAAATTAATAAGCTAATAAAAAGGCCATTTTTCAAACGGTCTTCAAATTCGATGAAATTAATTTTATTAGGACCGTATCATCAAAACATAGCTAGATTTCAATTTTCACAATTTTCGGTATCAGTATGTGGCACTGCTAAATTAAAATGTACATTGGAATTAATATTGAACGTTATATTAATTTATATTTTAATTTTGATAAAAACTGATCGAAACAGCCAAATCCGCTTACGAAACATATTTCATTATGTCTGGAATAGGGGTATTTGGTTAGGGACGACAGTCGTTGGGTTTAATTTGGAGTCCGGATGGAATTGAACTAATTAGAGAATTAAAATAATATTAATATATATATATATATAAACCCTTGCACACCGAAACCCTTGTCTCATTCCCAGACCAGCCGCCACTTCGAAACCGACGCTCCAAATCGTCCAAATTTCGGTCCCAATTTTCATCCATTCTACTCCGAATTGATCCATAATTCCAACACAAAAAACAAAGAAGAATGTTTGATCTTCAAATCTATATAAATATAATCAAATATCGTATAATATTTTGGGGGAAATCTGGCTTCAAAGCTCAGCCGTTCGAAGCCAAATTCCGACGTAAAGGGGGTCCGAGGCGGCTTCGGTTCAGAGTGATGGGAGGCGTTGCTAAGGCGGTCTACGGCGTGGGTGTTGATCGGGGTAACGATGGACGTGGTGGCGGCGGTTTCTAAACCTAGTTTGGAACGATGGGTTCCAGTATTCGGCTGAGTTTTTGAACGGTAAAGAAGGTTTATAAATTTAATTAAGTTAATTAAGAATATAATTATCTTAAATTTAATTATTAATGTTTTAAACCCCGTTACTTTTTCAAACGATAATAGAATTGGATGAAATCCGTTGCGTTGGATTCGTGACAACGAACACTACAACATGGAATTGACCAGAACGGAAAGGAGCAAGTTGGTTTTTTAGTAATTTAGTTTAAAAATAAAATCTCCAAATAAAGACTGACGGAGTGGAAACCAATGTGAGAAATCACTCACTCAAAATTTTGTACAATTATTTATTTTTATAACTGAATATATGTTGACTGCTTGTGATTGCAATATTTGTTTGGTGATTGATGGATGTTACAGTTCTAATATTATCATTATTAAACTGCGAAAATATGCATTGTTAAAAATAAACGTTTATATTAAACTGTGAAAATATGTAGATATGTTCACATGGACTGTGATGTAAACCCCACACGGGTCATGGGACGATAATTAATTCACATCTCTCTTGGATTTAATTGTATATCAACCGACTAATTGACAGACTGTGATAAACGTTATTTAATTACTTAATGCTTATATAGTTGTAAATTGCACTCTGGATGTGAAATGATTGTTTAATAGTTGCTTATCACTATTTTTGAATACATGCGATGTATGGAATCCATATAAATAAAATTATATGGTAAATGATTGAGTTTGATTCCAACTCATAATATAAACGAATATTTTAAAACAATATTCAGTGAAGAATCAAAAATATGATTTTGATGTCCGATTTTGGAAGGACACAAAAATATTGAAATATTCATAACTGAAATGAATATGAAGCCGAGTTAAGTAGATACACGCCATTTTAACTCGAACATAATTTCTTGTCGATTTTATTCATCTTATAATGAAAATCGAAAAGATTTGATTTCAAAATCTGAAATTTTGAGAATATTATCATTTTAATATTATAATGGTACGGAATATTCAGTTTTGATTTAAAATTGAAATGGAAGTTGAAATCGTTTTAAAATGAATTTATAAATGATTTATAAAATACGTTTTAAAAAGGAAATCGATGAAAAATATTATATATGTAAATATATATATGGTTTGAATAGAACGTATCGCGCAGCGACCGTTCGCGAATTTCAACTATTAACTTCAAATTGATGTAACATGAGATCCGACTGTCGAATTCTCCTAAAACCGGAACCATTGGGTTCGTATCGAAAAGAGCTTTCGAATGACAATAAGAGATTTGAATTCTAATGGTTAGATTTTAAGATATGTCCAAATCAGTTTTGGAAAAGGTCGCAATGGATGCAGTTCGGTGGCCAATATTGAAAAATGACTGTAAGGGCCTTAATAAAATTATTAAAAATATGGAAAAATTGTGTTAAATCTTAATAAATGATTTGGTAAGGATTTTGGCTTAAATATTCCAAATTTTGGAAAGATAAAAGATATTTACCTGAATGAAATAGTTAACAACTAGAATAAAGAACTGAAAGAAATTAAAATGGTTTTAATCTAACCAGAATTTTCCAGTGTATGAATCGGAATGGATTTGAATGGAAATAATGTTCAGAATATTTCAATATTGGATTCCGTGATTATACGGATATCGTTGAGAAATTTGGAAGATACAAATATCATTATTCCCTATACGATATCCGTTGGTTTCAGAATTGGATATTGAATATAAGACGATATATTTCTATTTCGAGCCTTGTATTTAATATCAAATTGGATTTTGGATTTGTCGTGAATGGTGTCATCAATAACACTGTTCTTAAACCCAGTTGAGAAAAGAATAAATCTTTTAATTAAGATTTAGAGAAGTTTACCAATTAATTAAATTGGACTTTAGGTTTATCGTGAGCGATGTTTTAAATAACATTAGTTCTTTAACCCAATTAACACTGAAGATATGATTTGAAATTTATAAATATTTTTATTAAGATTTAATGGAAATTTTCCAAAGTAAAGTTTTCCAGTTTAAAATTTTAAATTGGAATTGAATGGAATTCGATTTGGTAACAATCGAGATGAGCTTCCGTGAAGGAAGACCGTTATTATATACGGAATTTAAAAAGCTTTACCGTTATTTCATTTAAATTATTAGTTTGACACGGAAATTTATATCAATTATATATTGATATGTTTTCCGCGAAGATTCCATATTTAATGGAACTTTATTTGGGTTTATTGAGAACTGTATTTTAATAACATTGGTTCTTTAACTCAATTAAAGACAAGATTAATTTCTTAAAGTTAAATAATCGTAAAGTAATGATTTTTGGGATTAAAACGAAGTTGGAGTTTTAATGAATCTTTAATTAGATTGAAATGAGAATAAGGTAATTAAATTTGCCAAATTCAAGAAATGATCAAGAATGGAGTACCACCAATTTTACTCCATGCAATAGTTAAATCTTTAATTAGATTTGAATATGTAATGGTAACTTATTTTACCGACAACACAGTGGGTGTTAGATATGGAGTACTACCAGTTTTGCTTCATGGGATGAATAAATTGGGACTGAGATAATAAAATAAATGATTACTTCATAAGGCTCGATAATTCGGACTAGTTTGATAACCCTTAATTTGGTTTAAATTGTGAAAAGAATATTTGAATAAAAGTATATTCTGGATTGGAATGAGGCATATGATGTGTTTTTATAGCACTTGATTATAAGATACGCAAGTTATTCAGAAAGATCGGGTTTAACCCATTTTGAATAACTGAAATGACAACTAAAAGTCGAAGAAGACGGTGGTTGAAGACCGGAGATCTTTACATCGTTTGGATCATTACTGATGTCTTGATTGGGCCGTACACCCAAGACAAAGTAATAAGTGGTGATCGTCCAGACGTACTTGGAGATCGACCGGATATGCGAGGGCCTCTCCGTGTATTGGACATATGGGGTGAGGAATAAGGTGCCTCCAGTTTCGTTCAGACCCAGAACAGACTTGCAAATGGATAGTATGTCTGACATTGTATCCCTTTATACTATATTCGTTGATCTCTGCTAAATATATATATATATGTTTGGTGGCAGAGAATTTATTCTCTTGCTTAACACCCTTCTCTAAGACGTACGAGCTTAGAGGTTATATATTGATAAAAATCAATGATACGGTATGGATTGACAATGTGGCATACTGAGATGCATGGATCAAAGCTTTTGTTGAAAAGCAAGGCTTTGTAGTTGATGATCAAAGCACAACTTTAAATAGCATAGTTTTGTGTAGCGTTAATTTGCGAGCTTCACACCCCGGTATGAACCAAAAACGGGATCGTGACTGCAGGGAAATGGACATACGTTAGCTTCTAGCTAGAAGTGACGTCATGGTATGGAGCCCAGACATTTACTTATGTGGATGTTGGATATTATTTGATGGCTAGAGATGTACCTTGGATTTGATATCAGGACCGACTAAAAGGTACTAGATGGTCGACGTGACTGACCATTTTAGAGGTTCGATAGAACCGGCTAACGTATTGTTTATGGTATTGCCAATCAGTGACGACTGACCGGCCCTAAAGATCCAAGGGTTGCCCATAGTATGTAATCATGAGGCATTTGCTAGAGTATCTCGAAATCAGTGAGGAAGATCCCTTGCCTCGGTTCATAGATGGAAATCCAATTTCCAATGCGCGACCTTTCAGTTTTAGTTTTAAACCTATATGGCGACATAATATATGGTACGACGACATAATATATGGTACCTTTGCCGCCTATGATTGATACATTTATATTTGAAGTTGATTTCTTCACTTATAATAATAATAATAAAAGATAAATTTTGCGTACCAATCATATTTGGCCATTATAAGGTAAAACTCTATCCTCCGGCTTGCGTTGCATTGTGTGATGGGACCTGAGTCTTATAATGGCTTCATTTCTTCTTTTTAGCATTGCGTTGTTTGTTTATGGTATTCTTAGGAGGAAACACGTTCCGTGTTATACGACGTGGTCCCTTGATTTACCCAAGATTAAAATAAAAGTTAATAACTGTTTTAGTCCTCACACTAGTCCCATGACTGACTCGGAGTTTATTGTTTCCACATAAATTTTGGATGCCCATATTTTCCACATGTGGAGTAAATAGTTTTGGTTTTGCTGATTCTTTATTTTCACAGGATCCTGGATTACAGCTGGAGCTATATATGGAATGCTTTGTATCCGTTTATTTCTTTCAACTGTGTTAGTTGATGTTTTCCGCTGCACATCATTATATTTATGTATGTATGTATGTATATATATATATATATATTCGTCGTTTTATAATTTAAATCTCTGATATTTTCCGCTGTGTATTATTCATTTGAGCTCTGATATCTTGTACTCTGATATAAATTGTTGTAATAGCAATAAAATGTTCTCATGTTTGTGTTCTGATGCGTCGTGTTGTAACGACCCGCATTCTACACATCGAAGGATCGTAGAATAATTATTTCTTTCACATACGAAGTCGTATGGTCATGTAACTTTGGGAGAGGACTATTGGGGTCATTTCCCATGTTCATGAATTTTGTCAATTTTTAAATGATCGTTTTGCCCCTGGCTGATCTTGTTTTGGCCATAACTTTTGATTGAAAAGGAGTTTTGATTTGAAACCACTTCCATTAGGTTTGGATGATGGTTTACCTTTCCCTAGAGTGGTCATATATGAAAAACGGACTTACCGTTTGGGAGATATGGCTGAAACAAGATTTGGAAGATGAAAAACTGCTTAACCGGGCCTAATTAGGGTGATTAGCATGAGGGCCCATAACCCATTTCGGGATTAGGGTTATGGGAAGGCTGAGAACAGTAGGAGAACGATCTATTTTCATTTTCTCAGCCGCCTAAAACATTTCCCTAACCCTAACAATGGCCTCCAACATCTAGAATCACCTCTAATCACTTTCTAATCAAGTATTAGCCTAATCTACGTCAAATCAAAGGGGAATAGCACCAAAGCAAGGTTAGAACTGCTATGTTGTCTTGGGAACAGCGCCAAATCAGAGGATAGTTCAGTTTTGAAACTTTATTTGTGGCTAAGGTGAGTGATTTGCATAGTTCCTCACTAATTATGGTTAATTAAGGGTAATTAGTGTTAATTAGCGAATTTAAACATGAATAAATTCTGGAAAAATGCTTATAAATTTCGAAATATTGTTTTAGACCTTTGTTGAAAAATTTGGTTGATTTGGTTAAGTTTTACTAATCCTATCATTAGTTTTACTTAAACATGATTAAGGGAAAATATGGGATTTTGGCTATGTTTGATCCGTTTTAACCTATCAAATTATTGTTTTGGTGTTTGTGGTTGATAATGCATGTTGCTATGACTATATAGTATGTTGTGTGATTGATTAGAAATGTTAGACTGGTCGAAAACGCCGTCGAATGACGTAAAACAATCGCTGGAAAGAAGTGCAGGAAATCACCCGAACCGGATCGGATCGGAGGGGGATGCATGATCCGAACCGCTCGCACTCGAAGCTCCACGATCCTACCTGAGCATGGTGGCACGACCTGAAGGGAGCACCCGATCCGAACCGTGTCACTCGACCGATCCGACCATGAGCTAGTACAAGCTCCTACCCGATCTGAAGCGATGAAGGGGTCCGACCCGAACCCAATGGATGTCCATGACCCGATCCGGTGGAAGGAGAACGAACTGATCCGACGCCTGGAGGAGGTATCACGAACCGAACCCAATGAAGCACCACGACCCGAATCGCTTGGTGGCCATGAACTGGAGCTACTCTTGGACTGATGGAGGACCGAACCAAACAGAATGGAAGCTTATTTCCGAACAGATCCGGAGAAGACCAAAACCCGAGATGCAAAGGTAATCCAAATGGGAAGTATGTACCCAGGATCCAGTTGGGAACCAATGTGTCAACTTCATGAGTTGGGCTTTGCTGCGGGACGTGTGCAAAGGGGTTATCGACGTTCATAGCTTTGATTCACCACTGAGACGGATGTTAGGCTACGTATCAGTGCAGTGGGGTAGTTATTACTCCATGGGGAAGAGTGATCGTAGCATGGCTATGAGCCAGTGCAGTGGAGCTGTTATGGCTTCATGGGGGCAGAGTGGACATAGCAAGGACTAGTGGCTATGGATCAGTGCAGTGGTGTCATTATGACTCCATGCGGCAGAGTGATCATACCAAGGAATGGGTGGTCTGAGCGGTGGATATCGTATGCTTTACGCACTGAGTGAGAGATGTAAGGATGGTTGCTATGTTTGATTGTTCGTTATCACTATGTCATGCACACCCCCCTCCCCGTATTCTTTACACCTCATGTTTAGTGGCACCTTAGAGTATTGAGCGGTTTGTTGTGCTAACTCTTTGGTTGCAGGTCCAGGTATGGTTTAGTATACCTGTTATTGTTCTGTTTTGATGCTTATCGCTCATACCAGACTTTTGTCTGACCCAGAGTTTTATGTCTCTTCTTATTACTCTGGGTGCTCTTAAGCAAGCAGACTAGAGACATGTTAGGTGGTATGCACGAGTAGTTGTACCGGAGATGAGCAGGAGACTCCCACGTATGATATATAAAGATATTCTCCCTGTGTTGTTGTTGGTCACTACTTTGGGTATTAGTAGTGTACCTTACTTATTTGCTTTAGAGACAGTTTTCAAAAGTTGTAATAACAATGATGTGGAACATAAGCTGTATTTGGATTTTCCGCTGCTATGATGTTTAGTTTTCAGCTTATGCACTGTCTCACCTGTTTTATGTCAAGTATGTTATTATTATATTTTATTCCATGCGCTGTGAGACATTCTACAGGTTCCTTGTTAGTTCAAATTTCATACCTTCCCTTTCTTTGACGACCGTCCCGTGCTAGTTAGACATCGACACAGCGCACTTTCATTGGAAGTGTCGGCTGGTGCGGGGCGGGCCGTCTCATTTGGTATCAGAGCGAGGTTGCGTAGTTAACCTAGGGAAACACACCAGGGAGAGATAATACGTATATGAGAGCGCGTATTTGTGATTATTTTGGTTTTCAAAAGCTATATATATACATACTATTAGTATAGCTAAGGATGAAGTCACACTGCACTGACACCACAAAGAGGACGGTTAATCGTTTCTCTTTACAGATTGAACAATGAGCCGATATATGAGGGGTGTTGGTAGAGGAGCCAACAATGGGAATGCTCCTGACATGAGGGCTATGTTTACTGACTTCATAAGAGAGATGCTTAGAAGTGTGCAAGGAGCAGTTCCCAATGCTGCAAATGGTGGTGGTGCAGCGGTGCAGGCGCCTAGAGCCAGTTTCGCCAAGCTTTGCAAGGATTACACTAGTCTTGGTGGAAAGTCGTTCCACGGAACGGAATCGGCTACAGAAGTTCAGGATTGGTTGGATAGTTGTGAGCGTATCTTCGAAGACTTAGGTATCGAGGATGCGATGAAGAAAAAGCTAGCGTCCCGTCAGCTGCAAGGACAGGCAATGAATTGGTGGAACGCTATTAAGGCAGCTACTCCCGAGGATCAGATTACTTGGGATCAGTTCAAGACTCGCTTTAGCGACAAGTTTATTCCAACTGCTCAGAAGTCGGTATTGTTTAAGAGGTTCTTGAAGCTAAAGCAGAATAGTAGAGCTGTCTCGGAGTATATTGCTGAGTTTGATACTTTATCAAAGTATTGATTATCCCTCATTGACACTCCCGAGAAGATGAATGAGAAGTTTATAACATGCTTGGATCAGTACTTGGGGGAAAGGCTTATTAACCACATCGATGAGACGTTTGAATCGATTGTGGGGTAAGCTTTGAGATCGGAGAGCCTATACCCCAAGTCAAAGACTGAGGTTGCATCTGCAGAAGAGCCAAAGCCGCAAGTAAGCGGTGGAGGCAAGAATGGTTCTCAGAATAAGAGAAAGCAGAATCAGACCAAGGATGGCCAGAAAAAGAGTAAGAAAGATATTGAGTGCTTCAGCTGTGGTAAGAAGGGCCACTATGCCAAAGAATGTCGGGCCAAGCCAGCGGATAGGAAGTGCTTCAACTGTGGCCAAGTGGGACATCACAAGGACAAGTGTCCGCAACCCCCTAAGGAAAAGCAGATTGTGAAAGCATATGCTATCAATGTTGTTCCTTCTTCGTCGAATGCCCCAACTACGGTGGAGAAGGGAAAGAATGTTGTTATTCAAGGTATGCTTTCTGTTTATGATGTTCCTGTTCAGTATTGTTTGATACCGGAGCTTCCCGTTCCTTCATATCTAGTGACCTAGTAGATAGGTTGGGATTGGAACCCGAGATAGTTGATAGACCTTTAGCAGTGATGAACCCAATTGGTGGTTCGACTAGCCTTAGCATAATTTGTCGAAATTTGGTTTTATCGAGTCATGGATGCATGTTTGTTTGTGATTGCTTTGTTTTGGGCTTTACTGAGTTGGCATTATTTTGGGAGACGATTGGCTCCATAGATACGGGGTGGTGGTAGACTGTGAGGGCTTTTTGGTGACAGTTAGAGCGGATGATGGGCGGAGGGTAGTATTTGGTGGTCTACCTAGTGATGGGGTAATGGTTAGTTTTCTAAATTCCCTCGACATCCCGCATGATGAGTTGCCAGATGTGCCTGTGGCTGGCCAGTATCCGGACGTCTACGAGGAAGTGACCGAACTTCCACCACACCGAGAGATTGAGTTCCGTATTGATTTAGTGAAAGATGCCAGACCTATAGTGATGCCACTTCGTCGTATGGCGCCAAGGGAACAGCGAGAGCTCGAGGTGCAAGTAAGTGATTTTTTGAAGAAGGGATTTATCAGAAGAAGTGTTTCTGAGTGGGGAGCACCAGTTGTGTTTGCTACCAAGGCAGATGGTTCCCTTCGATTGTGTGTGGACTACCGCGAATTGAATAAGGTGACGAGGAAGAATAAGTATCCTCTACCGCGGATAGATGATTTGTCTGATCAGTTGAGTGGCGCGAGAGTGTTCTCCCAGTTGGATCTCGCGACAGGTTTTCATCAACTTAGAGTGGAAGCTGAGAGTATAGCTAAAACGGCCTTTCGGACGCCGTCTGGATTTTATGAGTGGTTGGTCATGCCATTCGGGTTGACCAATGCACCAGCATATTTTGTGGATCTTATGAATAGGGTATTCAGAGATCAGTTGTATAAGTTTTCTTGTGTTCGTGGACGATATACTTGTTTATTCGAGGACAGAGGAAGAACACAAGGAACATTTGAGGATAGTGATGGAGGTGTTGAGAAAACACCAATTGAAAGCAAAGTTTTCTAAGTGTCACTTCTGGAGAAGGAAAGTGAGATTCTTGGGCCATGTTGTTTCAGAGAATGGTATCTCCGTGGACCCTGCGAAGGTGGATACGGTACAAGATTGGTCTACGCCCAAGAATGCAACAGACATAAGAAGTTTCTTGGGATTAGCTGGATATTATCGGAAGTTTATCCAAGACTTCTCCAAGATAGCAGCACCGTTGACTCAGTTGACCAAGAAGAATCAAGCTTTCATCTGGGACGAAAAGTGCGAGAATGTGTTCAAGAGTCTAAAGGAAAAGTTGACATGTGCACCAGTGTTAGTCATTCCTAAGGGGAATGAAGAGATGACAGTCATACAGATGCATGTGGTAGCGGACTAGGTGTTGTATTGATGCAAGGAGGTAGGGTTGTAGCTTATGCTAGTAGGCAACTGAAACCGCATGAGAAAAGATATCCTACCCATGATTTGGAATTAGCAGCGATCGTGTTCGCATTGAAGATGTAGAGACATTATCTCTTAGGAGAAAGACACGAGTTGTTTACTGATCATAAGTCGCTAAAGTATATTTTCTCTCAGAAGGATCTAAATCTCCGACAGCAAAGATGGTTAGAATTCTTGGCTTCCTATGATTTCGATATCGCATACACACCAGGAAAGGGCAATGCGGTAGCTGATGCATTGAGTAGAAGACATGTCAGTTTAGGGGCTATGTTTCTAGAATGGAAGCAACTGGAGTACATCGCTGAGTATGATTTCAGACCAAAGTGCGAATTGGATCCAGAAATGTTAGCAAATTTGATGATCGAACCCACTTTGATTGAGTGGATCGGCTCTAACGGTCAAAACTTATTGGAAGTCATCTCCAAGTTAGAGATGGGTATCGACGAGGAGATGAACAAGTATGGGCTTGATCGAGATGGATGGCTTAGAAAGAATGGAAGACTAGTTGTGCCCAATGTCAATGGATTGAGAGATGAAGTGCTTAGAGAATGTCATCACTCAAAACTGACTATAAACCCTAGTGGTAACAAGATGTATCGAGACATGAAGTAGACCTACTACTGGGAAGGGACGAAAAGAGACGTTGGGAAGTTTATATCTAAGTGCATAAATTGCCAGCTAGTTAAAGCTGAGCAAAAGAATCCTAGTGGTTTGTTGCAACCGTTAGAAGTTCCAGAATGGAAATGGGAACAAGTCTCAATGGATTTCATTGATGGGTTACCAAGGACTAGATCGGGCCATGATAGCATTTGGGTGATTGTGGACCGATTGACTTAGAGTGCAAGGTTTATACCAGTCAAGTCGAATAGAACGGCAGCTAAGTTAGCTGAGCTATATATGAAATGGGTAGTGAGATTTCATGGAATACCCAAAGGCATTGTGAGTGACTGAGATCCGTTGTTCACTAGTGGATTTTGGAAGAGCTTACAAGAGGCGTTAGGATCGGAATTACATCTCAGTACCGCATACCACCCTCAATCCGACGGTCAGACAGAGAGGGTGAATCGAGTGTTAGAAGATCTTTTGCGAGCTTGCATATTAGACTTTGGTGGATCACGGGATGACCATTTGCATCTAGTGGAGTTCGCATATAACAACAGTTATTAATCCAATATTGGTATGGCTCCATTTGAAGCTTTGTATGGAAGACCGTGTAACTCACCATCATGTTGGTTAGAAACTGGTGAGAAGTTTGTGCTTGGACCAGATGTGATAAGAGAAACTTCAGCTAAGATTAAGGTTATCCAACATCGAATGAAGGCTGCCCAAGATAGGCAGAAGAGTTATGCTGATAAGAGGAGAAGAGAATTAAAGTTCTCCATTGGCGACTTGGTGTTTGTCAAGATTTCCCCGTTAAAGAGCGTGATATGATTTGGCAGGAGAGGCAAGTTAACACCAAGATTTGTTGGTCCATTCCCAGTTCTTGAGCAAATTGGGAATTTGGCATATAAAGTTGAATTACCAGAGAAGATGGCGGGAGTTCACAACGTATTTCATGTTTCTCAGTTAAGGAAGTTTGTACACGACCCTAGTGCGACTATTACACCAGATCAATTGGACGATATCGAGGTTGAACCCGAGGCGGTTGGGAACCGCAGGCCTATGCGTATTGTTGGGAACAATACGAAGCAGCTTCGAAGGAAGGCGGTGAAATTAGTCAAAGTTCAGTGGGGCGAGAATGAGAATGACTGTACTTGGGAGACAGAGGAGAACATTAGGAAGACGTATCCAGAACTCTTCGCCTGGTAAGATTTCAGTTTCGATTTAGTCTTTCCGCATGCTAGGATAGGTTTGTTTTGTTTGTTTTGCATGTTTGATTGTTGTATATGGCTGGTAGGCATGCTGGATCATTTGTATGTTTTGGGTTAAAGAATTTCGGGGACGAAATTTCTTAAGGGGGGAGAATGTAACGACCCGCATTCTACGCATCGAAGGATCGTAGAATATTTATTTCTTTCACATACGAAGTCGTATGGTCATGTAACTTTGGGAGAGGACTATTGGGGTCATTTCCCATGTTCATGATTTTTGTCGATTTTTAAATGACCGTTTTGCCCCTAGTTGATCTTTGTTTTGGCCATAACTTTTGATTGGAAAGGAGTTTTGACCTAAAACCACTTCCATTAGGTCCGGATGATGGTTTACCTTTCCGTAGAGTGGTCATACGTGAAAAACGGACTTACCGTTTGGGAGATATGGCCGAAACAAGGTTTGGAAGATGAAAAACTGATTAACCGAGCCTAATTAGGGTGATTAGCAAGAGGGCCCATAACCCATTTCGGGATTAGGGTTATGGGAAGGCTGAGAACAGTAGGAGAACGATCTATTTTCATTTTCTCAGCCGCCTAAAACATTTCCCTAACCCTAACAATGGCCTCCAACATCTAGAATCACCTCTAATCACTTTCTAATCAAGTATTAGCCTAACTACGTCAAATCAAAGGGGAATAGCACCAAAGCAAGATTAGAACTGCTGCGTTGTCTTGGGAACAGCGCCAAATCAGATGATAGTTCAGTTTTGAAAGTTTATTTGTGGCTAAGGTGAGTGATTTGCATAGTTCCTCACTAATTATGGTTAATTAAGGGTAATTAGTGTTAATTAGCGAATTTAAACATGAATAAATTCTGGAAAAATGCTTATAAATTTCGAAATATTGTTTTAGACCTCTGTTGGAAAATTTGGTTGATTTGGTTAAGTTTTACTAATCCTATCATTAGTTTTACATAAACATGATTAAGGGAAAATATGGGATTTTGGCTATGTTTGATCCGTTTTAACCTATCAAATTATTGTTTTGGTGTTTGTGGTTGATCATGCTTGTTGCTATGACTATATGGTATGTTGTGTGATTGATTAGAAAAGTTAGATTAGTCGAAAACGCCGTCGAATGGCGTAAAACAGTCGTTGGAAAGAAGTGCAGGAAATCACCCGAACCGGATCGAATTGGAGGGGGAAGCACGATCCGAACCGCTCGCACTCGAAGCTCCACAATCCGACCTGAGCATGGTGGCACGACCAGAAGGGAGCACCCGATTCGAACCGTGTCACTCGACCCAATCCGATCATGAGCTAGTACAAGCCCCGACCCGATCCGAAGCGATGAAGGGGTCCGACCCGAACCCAATGGGTGTCCATGACCCGATCCGGTGGAAGGAGAACGAACTGATCCGACGCCTAGAGGAGGTATCACGAACCGAACCCAGTGAAGCATCATGACCCGAACCGCTTGGTGGCAACGAACTGGAGCTACTCTTGGACTGATGGAGGACCGAACCGAACAGAATGGAAGCTTATTTCCGAACCGATCCGGAGAAGACCAAAACCCAAGATGCAAAGGTAGTCCAAATGGAAAGTTTGTACCCAGGATCCAGTTGGGAACCAACGGGTCAACTTCATGAGTTGGGCTTTGCTGCGGGACGTGTGCAAAGGGGTTATCGACATCCATAGCTTGGATTCACCACTAAGACGGATGTTAGGCTACGTATCAGTGCAGTGGGGTAGTTATTACTCCATGGGGCAGAGTGATCGTAGCATGGCTATGATCCAGTGCAGTGGAGCTGTTATGGCTTCATGGGGCAGAGTGGATATAGCAAGGACTAGTGGCTATGGATCGGTGCAGTGGTGTCATTATGACTCCATGGGGCAGAGTGATCATAACAAGGAATGGGTGGTCAGAGCGGTGGATATCGTATGCTTTACGCACTGAGTGAGAGATGTGAGGATGGTTGCTATGCTTGATTGTTTGTTATCACTATGTCATGCACACCCCCACCCCTATATTCTTTACACCTCATGTTTAGTGGCACCTTAGAGTATTGAGCGGTATGTTGTGCTAACTCTTTGGTTGCAGGTCCAGATATGGTTTATTATACCTGTTATTGTTTTTCCTACACTTTGGTTGCAGGTCCAGGTCCAGCTAAGTACAAAGTGTTATAATAGAATAACAAAATATATGTTTTTTCTACACTTTGACCAAATTACCCTTCTTCTTCGTCATTTAGAAGCATTGACTTAGTCAACAATATACAAGTTTAGTGTTCATGTCTATGAAGTTCAAAAGTAGCATGACACCCCTTGCTAATGCTCAAGTGTTGAGGGAAAACATGCATGTCATGTTTTAATTATCCCTCTTCCTTGAGATGAGTTGACTTGGTCAACTATGAGCAAAATAAGCTTTAATATCCAAGAGGTCTAGATACAGTGTACATATGCTTGCCAGTGTCCAACAAGCTATGGAATATGTATGCACCTCCTATCAACTATTCATGCCATGTCCAATGGCCATGGAGGAGGTGTTGGAAGCCATTAAAGAGTGTTTGGAGCTCTTAAGGTCCAAAAATTCCAAGGGAAAAGGTCCATTTTGAAGGCCAAGGCTTGGGGTATTTATAGGAGGAAGGTTAGGTGGGAGTAGGTGAGCAGCAAGACCAACAGAAGCCATTTTCGCACCCAAAACATGGCCATATACAGAAAATTTGCACCACTTGGTATGGGGTTCGAAATTTCGCACCCTTCCAGGGGGGTCGAAATTTCGAACCCGCTGATGGGGTACGAAATTTCGACCCTCTCTAGGAGGTCAAAATTTCGAGCCCACTAGTAGGGTTCGAAATTTCGACCCCGCCGGGGGTACAAAATTTCGAACCCCCTGGTGGGGTGTGAAATTTGGACCCTACCAGAGGGTACGAAATTTCGAGCCCCCTAGAGGGGTGCAAAATTGATAGACGATGAGGACAAAATCATACTGCCGAGGGAGTCGAAATTCCTGCGGCGAAGTAAGGGAATCCGCGGTTTTACTGGTTCGAAGTGAAGGAATCTGAGCTTCCAACGTGGAGAAAATCGGATGAATCGGGCGGTGCCCACTGGTGTTGCGCCGGGACTGTGGGGCCCCAGACCCCCACCGGTGTTGCGCCCGGACCCGCTTGACAGCTCGCCTTCGACTCGGATGACGGCTTGACCAAGAGTTCATTGGGCCCGACAGAGGCCACCTGGTACAGGTTTCGGGTCTCCTTGCGTTTGAGATGCGACTTCGACCCAACTGCTTTGTGCTTTTTTGACGCTTGAGCGCGTCGCTCACCAAATACGTGATGTGTGACAGCTTTGACAAAAAAGCGTGTCAACATTATATTTTTATTTCTAACCATAATAATAATCAAAATCATATTTAAATCAATAATTTAAGTAATAGAAAAACACAGGTTGTTACACCCTCACTCACTCAAAAAAATTCGTCCTAAAAAAGTGCGTAGTCAAGAAGTTGTCAATTAATATATTCAACGGTATAATTTCCTACTCAACTTAGAAAACATTTAACTTACATAGGTAGTTTAATATAGGTTTAAAAACTCCAATTTTCCACAAAATTTCTAAGTCTTAGATTCACGAATTTTTTTAGCAGAGTCTCCTTTGTACGACTAGGGTCTGGAAAAATAAAATTACATATATGATCACAAATATACATCTCATCTCAATGATAAAGCATCCCAAGCCATGGGGAAACAATATATAATATCAAAATACGATATGTAATCTGAAATACGTACCTTTCATTAACGTTATTATCAATTTAGTTTATTTTTAAGTAAGCAAAAGTAATATTACGAGCAAGCAGCTCAAGAAGTGAGCAAATGCCATCCGTGCCTACAAAAATACTCAATAACATAATGAGAACACACATGTTTATAAGAAATAAAAATATATACATATACACAATAATCATATACTAGTAGAAATCGTAACAAACACAGCACGCAACAATAATATTCATCTAAATTTCTAACAGTGATACAAATTCATTATTTTCACATATCACGTTTAGTTTATTACACTTCATTTCTTATCACTATTCCATTTATTTGCTTTTATTCATTAACATTCGTTTTTATTAATAATAATATGGACTTATATTCAATTCATTTCAAATGTATTAACTTGTACACTTATTCACTCATAATGAATTCACATTTAATTAATATATATTATCAAAATCCAATTGACTTGTTTTCAATCATTATGGTTCACTATACTTGTTTTTACTTTATAATTAAAGTTCATTTCCATCTTATATCTATTTCTATTTCATTTTACTCATTTCATTAATTTAATTCAATTTATTAGCTTATTTCATTGACTCAATTTATTTACCTTACTTAGTTGAATTTAATTTCATAACAAAACTAAGTATATATTGTTTATTGTCATAACTTAATTTTTATCCATATTTATAAACCATCAATTTAATTTCACCCTTCGTTATTCATACTATACTTGTGTATTATTTAGTTTCTTATTCTTATATCTTTTCAACTTCTTAAATATTTGGTAAGTTATATCTATGCTATAGAAATGAACTAAGTATTATATTAGTTCAATAGTTTCCAGTTTGTTACAAATTCACTATTTTAGATTCCTAAGAGTTTCTACTTCAATTTATATTTCTCTTAGGTTCATTTTCTTATTTTCACAATTCAAAAGTTTCTAAAATCTCAAGTTTTAATTCATTTTAATAACTTGAAAATCATTAATTATTCGATAACTTGAGAATTTCAGGTTCATTTCCAAATCAACATTTGAAATAATATATATTATACCTTTTATATCAAACCATACTTTGAAATATTAAACTAAAAATCAGTTTTATCAAAACAAAGAATAAAAATTCTAAGTGGTAGTGGTCTCCCCCACTTAGGCACTCGAAATAAACGTTGATGATAAGTGCACTCATCACTAAAGTCACTTCCTAGGGATAAGAGGGGAATATACAATTATTTTGAAGTCATTTGAAAATAATCTCTATTCAAAATAATTCAATATAATATTAATGTTTTCCAAAACATTTGCAAATGACTCTTCAAAAGTGACCAAATTTAAATTCTCAAATCCTAATTTAAATTCATTTTTTCTTTAATAATATTTTTTTATCATTCGTATTTACAAGGTTTCATTTTCTGATAGTCATTGAACAGTCAATAGTTAGAATTATTGACTAATCGAACAATAAACGATGATAATATAGTATTATCATTTCCTAACAACCAATACAATCAAAATTAATAATTTACAAAATAGTTATTTATATAAAACTATAATCCAAAACAATATTGTATCGGTCTGTGCTATTCGAGTGTTTAGGAATCCCTATCGATGTCTTGGTGTCCCAAGTACCGATCAAAATTCATAAATACTCAACATAACAAATTAACACAACACAAAACCATTTTTATGTCAAAATTAAAAGTACACTCTCTCTCATGTATGCTCAAATTCGTTCTAGGGTATTACTACCTTATCTCTAACGAGTAAACACCAAATAGAGCCAAGGTTATCGCTAAACTCAGGCTCTGATACCAGATGTAACAACCTGCAATTTTTGATCATTCAAGTCGACAATAATCCACACATGTCGACTCATAAAAAAAACCAAAATACAAATAGTTATTAATGGTAAATATAAGAAAAAGAAAGAAAGGAAAAAAACAATCACAAAATCTCACAGCCGAAGGACAAAATACAATTCATAAATAATAATTCATGAAGTTGTTAAATCATATATTTGATTATACTTTACAACAATTATCAAAGTTATACATACCTAGACATAATACAACAATGTAACTGAACAGAAATGATCTAGTGAAAAACTATAATAGATAATCTACCAAAACTCCGTCTTCATTCTCCAATGTAATATGGTCTTCATTAACTGAAAAACTTAGGTTGTCTCACGCAAAAATGAAAAGAAAAACACTCAGACCAGAACTAAAATATTCTCATATAAGTCAAACCAAAATCATGTAATAATATGAGTGTAGTAGCGTCAGAGATGTCTATGGGATTTACCATTTCCTATCAGTGCATAATATGAGTGCGATAACTTAAGTGATGTTACGAGAATTTCATATCCTAAGGATCTGTTAAACTAGATACGATGTGATACAACTAGCTATCACAATAGTGTCTATGGCAAATAGACTATTGAGAATTGCGTAAACATGATTACATTTTTACCCTTGCGCCGTTTACAAATGTTGTAGTATATACAGTACTACAAACCCATCGTAAACTGGTGGCATCGGGGAGCACTCCATAGGTACAGTGTCAAATCAAAATCATAGGGGCTCGATCAGAAAAATATGACAAGGCACAAAGGTTTTACCCAACTATAAGATTCTACTGGATTGCAGACCTAAATTGGTGGTAACGCATAACTGTAACTACCACCAACCTCAGACAATACTCCCAAAATCAAAAGCATGCCCAATCAATCACCGATAAGAAATATGGTCTCGAAAAAGCATGTCCGCTAAGAGGAGCTAACTCAATTGGCCTGGTTACAGCTCCAGTTTTATTCATTTTAATTATGACCTGAAGGTCAAGGCTATCCATCATCATTCTCTTACATCATTCCAGTAGCATGCGCCAAACCAACCTACTTCATTTTGGAATCATCCACCACGTACATAGTTGTTAAAGTGGTTCCCTGTATTGGCAGAAAGTATGATAATATCTAGCCCTAGTCTCTTTGACAACCAAACACTTACAATTTTCACACTGGTTAGATCTTTTACATTTCAAATGGTTCATACTTAATATTGAAATATTAGATTTTTCTCTAAAGTCATTTCATATCCAAAATAGGATATAGCTTCATATTTGAAATCTCTATTTTAAACCAAACTTAGAATCCTGGACACTCCAAGTTTAAACCAATTTGAATATTTAAAATAGTTGAATTTGTTTATATATATTAAAATAGTTTAGTTATATTTGTATAGTTTGAAAAATAAATACCTGGTACATTAAAAAGTTACATGTATAAATAGTTAGATTTTAAATAAGATTTATGAGATTTAGTCAAATATGTATAGTTAAAAATCAAAGTGGTTTATAAAATAAATAGTTGATTGTCAAAGTAGTTTACTAAAATTGCTAATATATAGGTAAAAAATAAAATAGTTTATAAATTAAAATAGTTTATATACTGGTTTAAAATACTATGGTTTGACTTCGAATTATTTCTTCTAAATTTTAAATAAACATGAAGTTGTATTCGAATTCCAAATCAATTCGACTCAATTTCAATATTTCAATCTGAATCACCTTCCATTTCAAATTCAGTTCAATTTAAACATTTCGATTCAAATATTTAAAGTTTCTAATTAGAATTACCATTTTAAGGTTATTTCAATTTATAAGAATCTCAAGTTCACAATTCAAATATCATTTAAACCAAGTATTTCAAGTAAATTTTAAAGATGGGTAAAATAATTTAATTTCATAAGGTTTAATTCATATTTAATTTCAAGTTTTTAGCTTCGGTTTACAACATCAAATAATTTCCTTTAACTTTTAAATTTCAAAATTCAAAGTTCAAATTTAAAGGAAAACAATTTATAAAACATCATTTATATCACCTTTAAAACAATATCTCAAAATTCAAAACTAATTTTATTTATCAACCGATGTCCATATATAATTTTCTATACTATGACCAAGTGATACTTAAAATTAATTTTAGTACTTCAGGGATGAATATATATCATTTCAATCCAACCAAGGGCTATAGGCATTTATAATTTCAACCTATGTATTTAATTCATTTTTAATGATTATTTCCGGTTTATTTGATGGTTATAACATCTAGGGTAAATGGTTGGTATTAATCAACACAAACAAACAGTCATGCATAAATTAGATGAACAAAAGGGTGAATCACACAATTAAATGTTGATATATCAAACATATCAATCCAAGGCATCCATCAAAATCAATTCATCCAAATAGTTCAATATCACATTAATCTAGTCATCAGGTGTCGGGTTTAACTAGCAACTAAATTTCAGTTTTTACACAAATTAAAATTTTAAATTAGTAGTTAAATTAAATTATACTATCAAGGCAAATCAACATAAATATGCATTTTTAACTATCCAACTGCAACGAATACAATCATATCACAACATGATTTTAATCTAACTAATAATCCAATATTTTAGTTCCGCGTTAGTAGGTTTAATCACTCACCTTTGGTTTTTAACCCGTTAGAAGTTGAAATAAAGAAAATAATATTAACAGCCTCGGAATTCGTCTAAACTAGCTCCACATCATTCGAAATTTTGATATGATCCCAGCGAAGAAAACCGCACACGAATCTGAGTCCGTATGAGAAAGTCATTCATTTTTAAATATTGAAATTTTATATTAAAACAAAAAAATAAACAAAAATCATCACCCAATCATATACAGCCACGTCACTTCACCTTCTTCCTGTTCAACCTGCAGGAAACAAACCCGAATTTCCCGTTCATTCCCACTCCCCTGAATCATCATCGGACCACCTAAATCACTATGCTAGGTGCGCATCCCTCCGGCCATCCTCCTGGCACCAACACCGAAGGCTACAATGCTATATATGCCAAGATCAGATCGAAAATCTGAACCCATCACAGCTCGAAACGCGAGCACAATGCTCCATCACCACAGCTCTGATTGCAATCATGACCGTTGGATGCAAAGAGGTCGAGGAGCTCTCTGATTCCCTAGTTGGAAGTTTTTGCTATCGATGTATGGATTGTGAGAGATTGAATGGAGAACACGAGGAAATAACAACCATCGATTTTTTTTTATAGGAGGCGGCCATGAAAACTAGGGCTTCGAGAATTTTTTAACAATAAATTGCCTCGACTTTTGTGCATTAAAGCCAAAACGAGCCTGAGTCCAAATCAGGCCTGCCGACAGACGATTGTTACATTAAAAGGCCTTTTGAACGCAATGGGACTGATGTCAACGTCCAATTTCATCGTCAACACCGTTAGTTTCAAAAATTAATGTATATATATTTAATTAAATTTCTTAAACAATTTCTACGCGTTTCAAGCTCGCACGATCAAATGACAAATCTTACTGCTACAAAATTTGAAATTTTACAGTAATTTAATATTTCAGACCCGATGAAACTTGTTTCATCAAATTCCGAAATCGTTTGCAAAATGGTTATTTTAACAACTTAATTAATAGACAATATTTTCAAATTTTCATTTATTCACTTTCAAGTTCAATTTTAAAGTTCAACAACTTCATTCAAGTCCAGATAGAGTTTAAAACAACTTAGAATTCAATTTCACTTATTTTAACTTTCAATTTTTAGTACTTATCAAATTCATTTTGAATTTTAGTTATAAATTAATTAAATCAGTTTCATTTGAATATTTCAATATTTAATCCCAATTTCAATATTTATCACAACAAACCAAATCATAGCTTCATTGATAATCAATATAAGTTATTATTATCATAATCGGTTGAAATTCATTACTAAATAAATTTAATTAACTTCACACCATAAAACTTAAATAATTAATCATTATATTTTATTTCTAGCTATAATAATAATAATAAAATTTATATTAAATTTTATAATTTAAGTAATAGAAAAATACGGGTTGTTACAAAGCAATTCCGTGATCTTTAAACTACGTTTGGCTTGATCCCACTTGGATACAATGGCAATCACTCAAGTGATACAACTATTCTGTTACACTACAACAAAATTGCCCTTTAACTACGCAAGTATTTGCGCATAATACATTTAAAACAGGGTTCGTTCTTTTCTGATGTCGTCCATGGCGACCGAGCTTTTCTCCCGTTTCTTCCTTTCTACTAATTCTTCCTTCCATTCTCCTCCTCTTTCAACCAAATTGCTTCACCATTCCTAAATATCTTTCTACTCCTCTCTGTTTTCGTTACGTACAACTTCAGATTTGAACCCAATTTGTCTTTCAGATCTAACCCTTTTAAGATCTTACCTCTGTAACCCTCTTCAATCCTCACCTTCGCTGAATCGGCACTTCCTCACCTCTGACTCTCTTTTGTCTCCATGACATGGTGACTCTTCTCGTCCTCTTACTCTTTCTGTCGTCTCCTACTTACGCTGACCCGTGTTCATCCAATGTACGATTTCAGTAATGTTCTTTGCTAGGTATCTGAGCGAGTTCGTCCTCTTGCATTGCATTGTGTGTATGTCCGAATTAAGTCTGACCTCTGTCAGGTGGATGGGGATGTTGCCATGGTTCATGGGTTATGTCTATAGTTTATGATGGCTTGGGTGAGTTTCTATGGAGTTGTTCGACTTGTTGAGGATGCGAAAGTATATTTCCTGCATGGAGTTCACTAGGATTGCAGCAACTTTACATGCTTGCTTGGCTTTGGGTTTCATCAAACAACTTTCTGGTATGCCTTTCTCTCTCTACTGAGTACTACGAACCATCTAGCTCAGTGTCTAACTAAGGTTGGCTTGGCATAGTGGAATGTTTGTTTTGGTTGTGATGGTGCCTTGCGGTGAGTGATATTCAATGTGTGAGTGGTGTTCGTCTTGTGTGGCAGTGTTTTGGGGTCGTTGGTGTATATTTGTATTCTGTATTTGGCTTGGTGTTTGGTTTATCTTCTCATTCAGAGTGGTGATATATTCTTGGTTCACTATATGGCATGTGTTTGTCGTGCTTGGTCGTCACCTATTCAGCATCCAGGTGAAGTTTTTATGCTCTCGACTTGCTAACTGGTAATAGTCTAGCTATTGGCTACATATGCTCGTATGGGTTTTGGTACCTTATGTCACATTTTCAAGTCATGTCAGATTATGTTATTCGGCTGGTTGCTTCTCTTGGGAGCTCCTTCTATACCAAAGAAATTGTGCAACTGATGAACAATGGTGATGGTAAGGGTCTTTGTGACCCTCATTTCCACTGATTACGAAAACACGACTGTACTTTTAACTTTTTGGTTAATGTACTGTATGTAATGGATGGAATGTAATATGGTTGTGCCTATGTAATGTTTAAAAAGCAATTGGTGTATGCCCCCTTGTGTGGTCTGCCTACCCTAGGATATCAAATGTCTAGGTAATTTGTCTAGGACTTGCACTCTAAGCTTGCTTAGCTGTAATGGTCAGACCATTGTAAAATCGTCTATGGTGGACGATCCACCTTAAAACCAATGTAGTTGATTGGCAACTAACAATCACCTGTACTGTACTGTATTTTATGATTAGTTATAATAAAAGGTGTTTGCGGTCATCTTAAAAACGGTTGGCTTTGCCAAGAAAATTATTTGCGCTGTAAGATAATATGTTGCAGAAAACTAGTATTAACGGCCTTTCATTACGATGCAAACAAGTAGCGAAAGTTTCATCAAATTAATTTATATTACTTGCGATTGTATTAGGGGTCGCAATTAACCGCACAAATAAAAATAATATTATTCATTCAAAGTTGTACTCATTTACTACATATTATAGGCATCACAAAAGAAAATGACATTATCGATGTTCTTTATGTCGCTAAAAGCCAATTGTGACGGCCCGCCCCGCACCAGCCGACATTTCCCCTGAAATGCGCTGCGCCAATGTCCAACCAGCACGGGACGGTCGTCAGAAGAAAGGAAACATTACACTGAACTGTCAAGGAACCTGTAGAATGTCTCACAGCGCATAGGATAAAATATAATAGTAACATAAATTGACATAAAACAGGCGAGATAGTGCATAAGCTAAAAACTAAATCATCATAGCAGCGGAAATCCAAAATACAGCTTATGATCCAAAACCATTATTACAACTTCAAAATATTGTCTCTAAAGCAAAAATGGAAAAGGTACACTACTAATGCCCAAAGTAGTGACCACCAACAACACAGGGAGAATATATATCTACATCATACGTGGAAGCCTCTTGCTCGTCTCTGGTACAACCACTCATGCAATCACCTAACATGTCTCTAATCTGCTCATGTGAGCACCCAGAGTAATAAGAAAAAACATAAAACTCTGGGTCAGACAACAGTCTGGTATGAGTGGTTGCAAGTATACATCTCTAAGATGAACAAATAACAGGTATAAGAATCATACCTGAACCTGGACCTGCAACTAAAGAATTAGCACAACAGGATGCACAATACTCTAGGTTAACACTAACATAAAGTGTAAGTATAATATGGGAGGTGTGCATGACATATTGATAGCAAACATCAAACATAGAATTCATCCTCACATCTCTCGCTCGGTGCATAAAGTATACGATATCTACCACTTTGACCACCCCGTACTTTGCTGCGATCACTTTGCCCTTGGGCTTCATAATGACCCCCATTGCTCTGATCTACAACAACTAATCCTTTACTATGTCCATTTTGCCCCTTTGGAGTCATGACGACTCACTGCCCTGGCTCATAGCCTTGCTACGATCACTTTGCCCTTTGGAGTCCTGATGAACCCTTTGCACACGTCCCGCAGCAAAGTCCAACTCATGAAGTTGACTCGTTGGTTCCCATCTGGATCCTGGGTCCTCACTTCTTATTTGGACTACCTTTGCATCTCGGGTTTTGTTCATCATCCCGATTCGTGAATCTTCAGCTCCGCTCGTGATCCTCCATGTCGGCTCGTGGTTAACTTCCTTGATTCGTGGTTCCATTCGCGAATGCCGACTTGTGGGGACATAGTCGGTTCGTGTACCACATATGGATCGTGGTCTCCTGGTTCGTGGCCAACCACCCTGCTCAGTTCGTGATGTACCCGTGGGGTCCACTCGTGGTGCTTGACCGGTTCGTGAGAAGGCGGCCCGTGATGGTGCTTCACGGTTCGGCTCATGATGGTGGTTCATGGGATGTGTGTAGGTCTATCCAGTTCGTGGCTCACCTCCTACCTTGGCTCGTGACACATGCCTCACAATGGGGGGAGGGGAGGGGCTCACGAACGAGTCCCTGCACAATTTCCTGCAACACTTTCAGGCAACTGTTTACGCCATACGATGACGTTTTCGACCAATCTAACAGTTATAGGCAATCACAAAACATTCCAAACAGTAATAGCAACATATAGAATCGACCATAAACACCAAAACAACGATTATAACATGTTAATATGGATCAAACACGCCCAAAACCCATGTTTTCCCCTTAATCGTGTTTAACCGTATCTGATGATAGGATTAGCGAAGTATATCCAAATTAACCAAAATTTCTAACAGAGGCATAAAATGACATTTCAGAATTTCTAAATATTTTTCTAGAATTTTAACATGCATAATTTCACTAATTATCACTAATCATCCCTAATTAGCAGTAATTAGTACAAGAACAGGCTAATCACTCACCTTAGCCACAAATAAATCTCAGATCTGAAAATATTTCTGATTTGGGTCCAATCTCTATCCAACACAACAACTCTACCTTGATCTCTATGCTAATCCGCTTTAATTTGATGTTGATTAGGCCAATATGTGATTAGCAAGTGATTAAGGATGATTTTAGAAGGTGGAGGCCATTGCTACGGTACAAAAGGTGATAAGTGACGGTTGAAAAATGACAAAAACTGATTTCCCAAACCCTATCAGCCTCCCCATAACCCTAATCATGAAATGGGTTATGGGCCCATACGCTAATTACCCAAATTAGGCCCGATAAAGCTGTTCTTCACCTTCCAAATATTGTTTCAGCCATATCTCCCAAACGGTAAGTCCATTTGATCAATGTGACCACTCTACGAAAAGGTAAACCATCATTCGAATCCAATGGAAGTGGTTTTAGGTCAAAACTCTTACAAATCAAAAGTTATAGGTGAAACAAGTTTCACCATGGGTAAAACGGTCATTTAAAATTTGGCAAAAATCATGAACTTGGGAAATGACCCCAATAATCGTTCCCCAAAGTCACACGACCATACGACTTCGTACAAGAATGAAATAGATATTCTATGATCCTTCGTACGTAGAATGCGGGACGTTACACCAATATTGACGGCAGTTACAACGTTGTTACTTTTTGTTTTTATACTCTTTTTGCAACCTTTTTAGTAGTGAAAGAGCAGTTCTCAAATTGATGCATGTCTGATTACAAATTTTATTTATCAAACATTTCAAAATATTATTAATATACTATTGCAACAAAATGCGTTAATAATGTAATAGTATGCAAGTTCAAAAAATGATATTTCTTTTACATGCATAATAATTGTTGTTTGGGGAAGTATAAAATAATTTTTAAGAATTAACGACATTTCCTTTCTCTATTTTTAGTGTCTTTTGCATTTGCTGACCAACATGTTTAAAAAAATTGGGGGGTTTGGATGGGGGGTGTTATGTTAAATTTTACAGCTTTAAACAAAAACAATGCTTTTCTAAATCATTTCATTTCTGAAGCTCTCAAAATACAGTGCCACCATCACACCAGCTAAGGTTTCAACTTCCTACTTCTTACAACAACCAGGTTCTTCCATCTTCATTCTCTCACATCGATTGTGTCTCCATCTTCTACTGTTTTACTGCATTGACTAGGATTTCTTCTCATTATTGCAATCTTTCAACCTAATCGGTATATTTCAAATTTTGTTCCTTATTTTATTAATATCTCTTATTTCTACTGTAAGTATTAAAATTCCTTTCTCAATTTTCTTAAATCTTAGTAGAATGATAATTATTTAATAACTTTTAGAAGTGATGTTAAACTTGTATTTATTTTGTAATTTACTAATTTACACCCTTTTGCAGTGACCAAATATGACCAGAATCATCTCTGATTTAAGAAAGAGGGCAAGAATTTGTTTGAAAGTGAAAAGAATTCAAGTAAATTTGAAACCATCATAAAAAATATTTTGATTGGTTTAAGTCAACGGTAAATCCATCAATATTTGTGGAATGCTTATTAATGATGCAATATTGCATAAATTTTGTGAATTGGTTTTAAGAATTAGGTTCCAGAATTAAACGGTAGGCTTTACCTACTGGTTATGGAAATCTATCTAAGGTATGATTATTTATATTAGCGCATCAACTGAAGAGGGTAATAGTTTGTTAAAGTTTTAGTATAACTATTTTCATTTTCTAATAAAATAATTTAGTTATAGTTTTAATTTAGCCATCTTACTTAATTAGAAGTTTTGACAATGTATCAGTTTTTCAACTTCCTTCTTTAAAAGAGGCTAAGATTTTATTTTATTGTGATAATAATTATATGGTTAAGATATGATATTTCTTATTGGGTTAACGAGAAAACCTATACATCTGCAAGGCAATTGTAACATTAATATTTTTCATCTAACAATTTTTGGGTAACCACATTTAGGTATATTTCTTTTTGCACCTTTATTTCTAGAAAATTTAAATTGGAGTTAAAGTAAGAAATGTTAGTTGTATCTATCATATACTGGTCGCAAGGATTTATATAAATTATTGTTATTGTTTGAACCATAGTTGACTTGATATTAGGTGCCTTACTAATGCAGTATATAAATGATTGGACTATGCAATCAGAAATTGCATTTCAAACAGGGTACCTGCAGAGATTTTTGTTTTTTCTCGTAAATTACTTTATGAAATTTATTTTTATTATCTCATTAAATTTAGGCTTGTACTGAGTAAAAATTGTGTAGGTTTCATCGGCTTTAAGATTTATGAAATCATGTTTTTTAAACTTTTGGGAAAATACTTCATTTTTATTATATATCATATGAGTTTTTCATTATAGTTTTGCAACGCTGTAAATAGTTGTGTTCGATTGGCATTTGCATCTGCATTCGATTGGAAAGTACATTATAGAAATTTGCAAGTCAAAATGATTAAAAGAGTCATCGTAATATTCCAAAGATGGTACACACAAAATAATAAAAAATAATTTGAATGTGAATACAAAAGCAAGCAAAACACTATTTCCATGTGTTAAATTGAAAAAATGGAGCGACTTGAGAGCTTTTTCATAAGCTAGGTGAATGATCTTGGGTTACTATTGATAGCATTTTTGTTATGCGTTGATGTTATCAGGCATAAATTGCATTGCCATATTTTTATAAGTGGTTTTCTTTTTCTTTCATTGAGAATTCCATATATTTTACTTTGAAGCTTAAATATGATCTTATAGATGTAGGATTCACAAACATTATCACAAATTTAAAACGAAGGTCACTTCCACCAAAATCATTATAAGAGTGTAGCTTGTGAGATATGGGAAATTATTTATGGACCGTTCGAGATAAATGAATTTGAAGTAATTATTTAACCTAAGTGGATTTTATTTATCTTTTTATATATGATGCACACTGTAATAAAAATATAATTCCCTTCTATGTTGGAACTTGTTACAAAAAATAAAATCAATATGCAATATCTCAAGGCGAATCATTGTCAGGGTTCAAACCCATTTGCATGCTATAAAGAAGAATGGTAATATAAAATTTAATTTATAAGCATTTTGCAAATTTTGGAATCAACTGTTAGCGTGTTTTGTTTTCTATTAATTTGGTTTCAAGTAATTGTTTGCTTTGTTGTTATCAAATTGCTAAGGTATCTAATGTCTTTTCATATTAAATAATGATTATAAGTGAATTCAAGTTCTTAAACTTGTGTATGCTACCTATATTTAAGTTTGGCAACTGAACCATTGAATGCACAAAGAGATACATATGTAGTCCTCTGAGCTCCAAGAGATGCCTAATATTTATTTTACTATGGCTCAAGGAGAATAGCATAGCGTGTACAAGTGTTAGTAGGATAGCAAAATGTGTTCCTCGTCATCGATATGTTTGCTTGCGTTAATTGTTGTCTATCGGGAGAATCGATGACTGCACCTTCGATGCACTGCTAGTACATCATCTGAAAATTCATAATTGGCTAGTTATAAATAGACACAAGGCTATTTACAAAGGATTACCTCAGATCTATGCTGAGGTATTGATGGTGATTCTCAAATATCGTAAAATAGAATGTGATACGATGAGATAGAATGCAATATAAAAGACAAGGAATGGGTTACCTACCCATAATGGTCAAAACGAGCCCTTTCGCTTGAATTTTCATTCTCTAATGAAATTAAGAATCAATCAAATCTCCC
Organism: Allium sativum; assembly: GCA_030737875.1. NCBI lineage: Eukaryota > Viridiplantae > Streptophyta > Magnoliopsida > Asparagales > Amaryllidaceae > Allium > Allium sativum. The sequence goes on along the minus strand of CM060918.1, from coordinate 775,866,452 downwards.
CAGTAGGATTCGAACCTACGAGCAATCAGTTAACATCTGATCGCTCTACCACTGAGCTACTGAGGAGCAATGGGAGATTCGACCTCGTAGATTTCAACTTCCGTTCTCAACCCGTGAGTCCGAAGTTTTCTTCGTAACTCCCGGAACTTCTTCATAGTGGCTCCATTCCATACCTCATTTCATAGGGAAACTCAAAGTATCTTTAATTCATTGTATTCCATCTAGATCCCAATTACATTCCTTTAATATTTCTTTGGTGTGATTGACATAGGAGATGTCATTCAAACGAAGAAGATGGTATCGTCATCATAAGTGATGTCATTTCTAGTCTATCTCTTTCTATATATGGAAAGTTAAGAAATCATCATATAATAATCAAGAAATTGAAATAGAAAAGAAAAAAGTGAGGTATGTGATGATTTTAAAATCTTTTCTACTAGATAATCTATTATCCTATTGCACGAGGATAATAAATTTGGTCATTGTGGTCGGACTCCGTAATGGATTTCTGGCCACATTTTCCATAAGACCCTCTTATCTTTTCCTTCTTCGAACTCGGGTTATGGAAGAAGGAACTAGGAAGAAGATATCAGCAACAACGGGTTTTATTACGGGGCAAACTCATGGTGTTTATATCGATCTATTATATGCCTCTGGATCTAGCATTAGGTAAACTTCGTACAATAACTGTCCTAGTTCTACCGTATCTTTTGTTTCCTTTCTTCCGGAACAATCACAATTCCTTTTTTTATTATGGATCTACTACCATAAATTCCATGCGTAATCTCATCATTCAACGTGTATTCCTGAATAATCTCAGTTTTCAATTATTCAACCATTTCATTTTACCAAGTTCAACGTAAGCAAAATTAGTCAACATTTATATGTTTCGATGCAGCAACAAGATGTCATTTGTAACAAGTAGTTTTGTTGGTTGGTTAACTGGTCACATTTTACTCATGAAATGGGTTGGGTTGGTATTATTGTGGATACGTCAAAATCATTTGATTCGTGAAGGATTTTTCTGACTTACATGATGGTAGGTCAGGATGGAATGACATCCCTTTCTCGGCTAAGGCGGCGTGGAGCTTTGCTAGGACCTCATCTCCATCTTTTTTCTTTCATCTGGGATTCTAGATTACCACAGAAGGTCTCTGTGTTTATGTGGTCAACCCTGCATGAGGGGTTACCAACGGATGCGAACCTTCAGAGGATTGACATTCCTTTACCTTCTCGTAGCAGCTGCTGCGAAAATGGCGACATAGAATCCATTGCGCATATGTTCTTCCATGGCTTTTCTGCTAGAGCAGTTCTGAATTATTTTGGGAACTTGGTTGGTTTTCGAACAAATGCGTCTTCTCTTGCTGATTTACTGAGATTTTGGTGGGTTGGAATTTCAGGTACATCTATTCGCTCGAACCTTTTTTGTCTGATTCTTTATCTTATCTGTTGGCATCTCTGGTGCTCCCGGAATAAGGTAATTTTTGGACGAAGTGCCTATGGATCCACCTTAAGGAATAATGTACTCCTTGCGTTTCAGGGGAATAATCGGTTACCGCTCGAGGAGATTAGCCGGTAACTTTGGTATTACATCGGTACCGACTACACCCCAAGCGGGAATTTGTTGATTCCCTTCTTAGTTGAGAGCGGGTTCCGTCCCGCTTTCTTCTTCTCTCATCCTCCCCCCTTTCGACTGATGTTGTTTTATAGTTCTGCAGATCCTGGTCCTGCAGGTTTATTGGCTTAGGAAGCTGCAGGTCTTATGGAGTATGGTGGAGAAGACTAGCAGTTGGAGCTTCGAGCGGACAGGATTGCACTGATATGCTGGCATTGAGGGCTAGTTGTCTTCTATCTGGATTATCGGCCAAGATCTTTGGAGCTACCCTGGAGCTTCGATTGTTTTAGCTTCTTCTTTGGCATCTTGGAGGTTGGCAGTGGTCTGCCTTTACTGTTCTGTAAGGTCGTTGCTTTAGGATTTTAGGATCCACGCTTGTACTACTGTTTTGTCTTGTTTTGTTGTTATCTTGCTCTTTTGTGTCTGCACGGTTTCTATAGTCATTTCTACAAAAAAAAATATGAGCCATTGGAGAATGGCGTGATTCTCCATTTTGTTGTATATATATATATATATATATATATATATATATATATATATATATATATATATATGTGTGTGTGTGTGTGTGTGTGTGTTTGTGTGCAAAGAAAAAAAAGTACCTTATGTCATAATTGAGAAATTCTATGGATACAATTTTAAGTATTATCTTATTTATCACATGTGTCTACTATTTAAGCAGAATGTTATTGCCTATTGGTACTAAGAAACTTTAAGGAACCTCAGAAACAGAAGAAAGCGATGTAGAAACAACTTACGAAACGAAGAAGACGAAACAAGAACCACTTCTTGTGGAGCCATAATTCATCGAATTAGATCGGTAGAATAAGAAATCAAAAATCTTTGGTTGATTAGCCGACACCCATATTTGAACTGAAAATAAAGGATTTGCATTCCTCCGCCTTAACACTTGGCCATGCCGCCAAATTCGATCCAAAATAATATGAAAGTATTAGTCATATTCTATTATACTAATATTTTTTCTTTTAATCTTGAATCTGGTTGTACTTAATCGTCAAAAACATGTTTTTTTTTAATTGGGTTCTATTATTTTTTCCGATTTATTATATCTCAAAATACACATCTGTTAATAATTTCCTTTCTCATTTCTAAAGTGTTGATCTTGAATATATGTTTCTTATACATGCATTCTTCATGTCTCATGCATGTCTCATGACCAAACAGTTGGAATCCTTTGTAAATAGTAAAGAGAACAATAATGATGCATTTACGTTAGAGTGAGTCAAGCGTTTAACCAGAGACTCGAGCTAACTTCTTTATGTGGTAAAATTAAAATATGGCCTTCCTAGCTAATCAGACATGGTGTATCAACAATTAAATAGAAGAAACCTATTACAGGGTGTCTTAGTGTCTAGATGCTGATAACATGAATATCCATGCACCAACGCTGTGTATATCATGTGATGATTTAATCTGCCAAAGCATTTGAGATGACTGTTGGTGCTTCAAATTAAGAGTTACTTCAGAAAGAAGGTGATTTAACTTATTCTATTTACATATTTTCTTTTATCTTATTCTATTTGCAGATTTTCTTTGTCCTTGCAATTAGCGTTCCAATTAATATCTTTACGGATCCTTTCTCAGTTACTTTTTCCAAAATTTATCCAACTTTCCTTGTTTAAAAAGATCAGTAATTCTTCTTTCTATAGTCCTGCAATGGCTTGTTGTGCATCCATTTACCGAGTGATAATAGCAATATGTTCCTTCTTTATTTCCTTCATACTTGGGCATTATTCTTTTGGAAGGCCAGTAATCAAATTTTGCATTAGTCGTAAAGTAGTTGTTTTCAATTAAAGTGACTAGATTGCACTCCTTTGGCAATCGTAATTCAAAATTCTTCTTTATCGAGTCAAACTTTGGCTTTCACAGTTTGTTTTTAAAGTTCTCCTTCCATTATTTTCTATTTTAGGCTTGTTGGAGGTTGGTAAATACACAGGACTTTACTCTCGCCTCCTCTTTACCTTTATATACCACTTGACTTCAAAAAGGCAGTTAGGGGTTCTTTCGAGTTTGGATTCCTTTTTGGGCAAAGGTGTAGTAATCCTTTGTTATTTTCTCCTTAAATGTCATCCCTTTGGAATAATCTTGAATTGCTTTTCTCATTTGGGAGAACAAGTTGTTTTCATTTCCTAAGATCCGTTCAAAGGCAAAGGATGGTGTCGTCGCGGTGCGAAACGAGTTTATGCTCCACTTATTAGGGTCATATGACTCACTTTTCTTTTCATGGATAATGTTTAAAGCTTACATCTTCCGTACATGTTCCTAACACTGATAGAGATCCATACAAGTCGAATCTATTGTGGGTGATAGAAAAGACCTTATTCAGACTGGATTAACCCATTATCCTTATTAGGTTGTTGTACTGCTGGAGAAGGTTGCACTCTCTTTTCCTTAAGAGACTGGTCCTGAATAGTTATCAATCCTACTTTATTAGTAACATGTCGGTAGTACGAAAGGGTTACTATTATTTTCTCTTTGCGAGACTGTTGAAGTTATGATATTTTCTCTTAGGCATGTATTCAGCCTTTCGGAGATGTCCTTTTGGGTTGTAGAAAACTTTCTTGATTTGTAGTTACTTCCTTTCGAGTCATAAAGAATCTTCCTTAAGTTATAAGTATCCCTTTATGAATCACGCAGAATTCTCTTTGATTTATCATTCAATCTAGCTGACTTAAAATCCATTTTATTCTAACTCATTTGATTGTATTGGTATACATGACAATTCATGGGTTTAGTTACAATAGTAGTGATGAAAGCCGCTTTAATCCTATGTTAATACAATCAATTAACGATGATGTTTTTGTATAATATACCTTATTATTAAGATAGCTATTTAAAAACTCATAAAGCTACGTTTGTGGCCCAGGAGGAGATTATTGGAAAAGTTCAAATTAATGGGGCGACATATTTCAATATGTAAATGCATGGGTTATCTTTTGATTAAGTCTGAACATGTGGTCTATTTGAAATAAATATCTGAAAGTTTAACAGGCATAATTATCATGTAAAATTATAATGAGTGGATACCAAAATAATAATTTTTGTTTGTTGAATGGCTAAACTAAAAATGTTTGGGGTTATGCTTCACAGATTACACAAAGGTTTTCTGCATATTGTTTATACCCCTTCCACCAATTACCCAAGGTGTAACGGCCCGAATTTCATACACTTCGAAAGTCGAGTCATTATAAAGAAAAAGAAAGAGATAGAATTAAAAACGAACATCAGAATCTCACAACGGAATTGGAAAAATATAATTCAACACATAATTTAATGATACCATGATAATTATACATCAGAGTTTTCCAGCACATAGATACTACATACATATGCTCTCTTGACCTGTCCATCTTACACACCATAATATAACATAAGATAGCATATATAAGTACTAGCATGGTTGTTATTCTAGACTCCTGCTTAACTTCTCCATAGATAGTGATTCATAACCGGCATCACTTGACTACTCATAATAAGTATTATGAGCACCCAAGAGTTTAGAAAAATAAGAAAACTAAATTTTGGGTTAGAAGTAAGTGAGTAAACAATTTTATTTAAAAATAGATGAGAATGAACCAGGTTATATATGTGCTTGTTTAAATTTAGAAATATCATTTGGAAAGAATAGAATTCTCGTAAAACACGACCACCTATAAATATGGTACGTGTTTTTACCTTACGATAGCCAAATCACTTTTGTATCAAATCCAGTGATATTATAATAATGTCTATAAATTCACAGATAAATAGGAATATAGCCGAAAATCTTGCATCTCACTTTTCGACATAGTTTGTATGCAATAAAAACCGTATGACTCGTATTGGAATATGGATTTCCAACATGACTAGGTATGGGACAACTTTTCGATCAGTGTTCTCTAGAGATGAAACACTGGGGTTCAACAAGAACATATTGCAACCTGGCCACACAGAACCGACCACCCATTTTACTTAAGTGTATTGAATATATCATCACTACGGTTGGTAGCTAGTCAACTAAATTCATTTCGAAGCATATAAAAAGGGACAATCGATTTCTCTAAATCAGTGATGATATACCCTGATGGGTATGACCCACTTAGCCTTGCTCCCTGCCCGATTTTAGTCATTTCCCAGTTAATGAGGCTACAATTATCTTTTGGAATATCTCTTCATTATTCACTTTGGATGCCACATTGTCAGATCCGTCAAATCACTTATTGACGTCCACAAAAATACTCTGCGTGTTAAGCAAGAGAAGGTATCTTCCCCGCCACCAAACTTGGTACGTTTGAGGAAATCAATTTACATGATAATTTGGAAATACTGTCAAACATTTGTCCAAATACGTTCGTTCTGAGACTGAACGAAACCGAAGGGACTAACTCTACTACATCCATTTTGGAATCACCCTCAGGATTAGTAGCAGTAGCCCTTGCTCTTCAATGTCTTCAATTTGACTTGAATTTAATCGAATGCCTAAGTCGAATCAAAGTGGTATTCGGATTTCAGATTAAAACCCGATCCGATCTCTTTGAATCGATGAACGTCAATATCATTTATTGATATGTTGTTTTTTTAGAATAAAATACAATTATTTATCTGTAAATTTATTTCATATAAATATCATGACCGGTCCACTCGAATTAAAATTATTTATTCAAAACAATTTCTGATTTAGAACAGTGGTCGATGCAAGAGGATATAAAAACATGTCAACAAATTTTATTATTCGAGTTAGCCATCCAATATAATCTCATTATATAGTTTTTAAATGTTTATCTTGGCTCATCAAAAAAATTTCAAGATTTATTATTCAAAATGGATTACGGAAATAAATGAAAATATTCATTTATAAAACTTAAACCCATTTCATACCCGACAAGCTCTCCTAAGCTCAACAGTACGTCAACAGATCTAGTCTTCCATTCGCCACTTTTATGCTAACTTGTACGGATGTTTTAGATTCAAAGAACCATGCGTTCAACAAGTGTGTGTATGTGTGTGTATGTAAATATTTCCATAATAATAAGGCCCGACCCACTTAATTTCTCACGCACAAATTTTCCAAACTTCCCCATTCTTGCAAACTCTCCAACCAGGCTCATTGCTTGATATCAGACCCAACCTTAGTTTCAACAGATCAAACAGTTTCTTAGGCTTTAACACTTTTAAAGCAAGCATTTTTTTTAATTTACTCTTACATGGGTAACAACGTTTTCTCCAGACCCATGCCCAATCCCATGCAAGCTTCAGGCAATCCCTGCAGACAATGTTGGCTATTTTCTCTTCTCTCTTTTTTTTTTGTTGTTTTGTTTTGTTTTGGGTCAAACCGAGTCCTAATATTCATGCAAATGCCCCCATTTTCTTCACGCAAAAAGCCTCCTGTGTCTACTTACTTCTAAACTCATGCATCAAGCTCTCTTTTACTTTATGGAAACGTTTTTTTTTTCCTTTCATTTTATTTAGTGCCAAAGTGCCCAATATTTCATGCAATTAGGGATGGCAAAAAAATCCGTATCCGCGATTATCCGCGGGTAAAATACGTCATGGACATGAAATGGATAGTTAGATGGGTATCCGTGAGTAAAATGAATGGGTATTTTTAATATCCGTTAATATCCATGTCCGTGGGTACCCGTACCTGTTTTGAATGTGATTTGTAATTAATAGTAAATACAAAAAACATTGATGTTGGTTATTCGGTATTTGTGTGCATGTCTTTACTCAACAATTTATAACTTGATGTTGATATTTTGATGATACTTCTGTTGTTGTCTCTTCTTTTCTAGATATTGTTTTAAATATGTATTGGTATTTTGAGGTTAGCAGTATTGTCTAACTTATTTTTTCACCAAATATACTTTTGAATAATTTCAATAAACGACTAAAAAATAAATTGAATAAATATAACGGATACCCACGAATACCCGTCATTACCCGCAACTTGTTTAAAATCCGTTTAATGGGTACCCGTGCGGGTATGGAGCGGGCATGAGGCAAAAAATCACCTAATGGGGCGGATGATGGGGTGGTACTACCCGCGCCCGCCCCGCCCTGCCCCATTGCCATCCCTACATGCAATGCTCCAACATTCTCCATGCAACAAGCTTCTGTCCCCATACTTATGAACCAAACACTAGACCATTTTTTTCCGTTCCCTGTGAAACGTGGTTATGTCTAAGACTTTGAGGCAATCTGGACATGCTCCACAGTTTCTTTTATTTTATATTTGTCCCTTTGTCTCTTGCCCAGGCTTCAGTCCATTCAATCCATCCCCATGCCCATTTCCATTTTAATATTCCTATGAAATCCTTTTTCATCGCTTCCACCTTTTGCTGTATGCAGTCCTGCATATCCACAAGGCTCACAGCTTAGCCAAAATTCACCTGCACCTGTTTATTTTATTTTTATTTTTTAACTTACTGCAACTTTATTTTTCACGGTGCACACTTGTGCACCGTGCACATACACTAGCTAACCTCCGACGATCTCGACTCCGCGACGGTTGCAACAGGCGTCTTCTCCCACTCTCACATCACTGCGGATCCCAGAAACCCGCCTACTCCCTTGATTGGAAATATGCACCCCCCCCCCACGCATAGTTCACCAAAAACAGACCTCACCAAATCTCCGAGCCTCGCCTCAGCTCAAAACCAGTCACCGCCAAACTCTAGTCGAACAATGCCGACTCTTCCCCCTTTCAAACGCACTTGGTGCGAACCCTTCTTATGCACCGTAGATGGCGCAGTTCACCACTGTTTAGACCCTAAAAATTGAACCAAAAACTACTGTTTTCTAGTCGTTCTCAAAATCCAGTGCATCCGAATTTTAGATGATATTTTTCCTAGATCTTAACGTGTCTCAAACTCGTCCAGATAAAACGCCGAGTTCATCCATTGACGAAGTTGCCGGAATTTGGTCAAAGACTCTTTTTCCGATTATCTCATAAATCTCTTAGCCTAAATTATTGAAAATCATATTTTTGTTATCAAAATTCATGGTCTTACAGTACGATTTCATCCATATACCCGAATCGTAAAATAACGAGGTTTTAGATTTTGAGTTTTATTTCCTCTTCACTGTAATTTATAAATTTCTGGTGGTATATGTTACTATCTGAATTCAAAGTAATTTAACAGCATACACTAGACAAAAACAACCAACTTCCATGTTGTACTCAATGCCTATAATCAATTGGAAACCATGCTATTGATTTTTCAAGTTCAGGACATAAGTTTGTTTTTACTGTTAACATACAGAGCTTTTCAAAACAGTTTTCAAGAACTTAAACTAACATGCATAACATGTATATGCAATCAATAGCTACTACCTAAGAACATATAGTTCGATCAAATATGCCTACAATTCGGAAATAGATTTCTAAGAGAGAAAGGTTACAGATTATATGTAGAATTGAGAAGATAAGGAGGAAACTTAAATTTTGTTTTTGAGGAAGAACTCTTTTTATAATTTCCTTATTTTTACATTTTTTTTCACTTCCCTTACAACACTCTTACCTGGGTGCTTCCTTCCCTTATCTTCCCTCTCACTTAAACTAAATGACCACACATATATATAGTGGTTTACATAACTTCTCAAAAGACACAACATTAATGGACATGACACTTAACGAACAGACACGACTTTTCACTTTAACCGACACGACTCTTCATTTCAACCGACACGACTCTTCATTTCAACCGGCATGACTCTTCGGTTGAAGGACATGACTTTTGACTCTAAAGACACTACATTTTCACTAATTAACATAACCATTCACCTTTTTTTTTAAATTTCCCAATAATCTTGCATTTAATGTTTAGCCAACATTATATACAGTATTTACTTTAAGTTCACATCTTTTTCCCCAAGTTGTCCTAACAATCATGTCATATTCTAATTATTTACAAAAGCAAATCTTTTAAACACTTCACTATTTGAATCAAATAAGATAGGTCCATATCAGCACAAATAAATTTGAATGCGCTAGAAATTTATGTCAAACAGTAAAAGAGTTTCAGGGTGTTTACTCACAGTGTTTTCTTTACCATGCTTTGTTTCTTTCCTTTGTTTCAGCTGTTTGCAAATAGTCCCTTGTTTCTTTGAGTTTAAATGCGTATATATGGGCTAGTTCGAATTCAACTGATACTTGGCAAGCATGAAAAGGAAAAACAAATGTTTAATGTGATTAGAACGGAAATCTTGATTTGTACAGGTTAATAAATGCACAAGATTTCGCTACTGTTTTGATAAGTTTTGCTGGTCCAATAACTAGTGTTAGTACTGAGTATGTATTAATTAATCAAGAGTGATTGCACATGTATTTACTGTAGTCAAATATGATTCTATTCAGTCCAACTTTGCAGCTACCCTATTCAATACTTTCTTAAAATATCTAGCTGTGCTTATGTATGATTTGCTCACTTCTTACTTGCGGCTACTCTTATTAAAAATTTGTTTTCAAATATCCAGCCGCGTTTTATATGATTGTAAACATGATTTATCTCCTGCGCTTGATAACTTAGACTAAATATGATCGGTTAATTTGTCTTAAGGCTATTAAATGTTGCAAGCTTTCAGGTTTCTTATTGGAAAGCTTGTTGCTTTCAATATTAATGTTCATTTAAACATTCTGCAGGCATTATATTTATGTTTCAGATTTTGTAAGTTTTCTACGGTTATTTAGATGTTTTTATTTGACTCGTTTTTTTCAAGGAGGTACTCTGTTTATGCAATTCCATGTTCTCTTTTTGTTCTTCTCTTTTCTACTTTCCTACCTACAATCTTATCTACTTAATACATGATGGTTTATCTACAGGTTGTACTACGCTAAGATGTTAAGTCCATTAAATTGTTATCTTATCATACCTAATTATATTTTGGTTTTATAAATTTTTGTTTTACATATAAAAATGACAAATCAGATTATTAATCATATCTTATATGATTTTACATATGTGTACATGTTCACTATATGTAACAATGCTACTTGCCTTATTCACTTGTATGCATATATGTTTTTAATTAAAACAAAATAAGTCACTTATTTTATAATTTATTTGATTTCTCTTTTAGATTTTCATTTGTAGATGTTATCTTATAAAATATCAAAATTTTCAAATGTTAGTTATTACAAGGAAGAATTACTTATGTCCGCGGTCGGGGTGAGCAAAAAACCGAAAAAACCCGAAACCGAACCGAAACCGATAAAAACCGAACTGAAAAAAAAAACCGAACCGAAAAAAAAAACCGAAATCGAAAAAAACCGAAAATCAAAAAACCGAACCGTACTAATATTTCGATTTCGGTTTTAGATCCAAACCGAACAGAACCGAAAAAACCGAAACCGAACCGAATTATTAAAATAATTAAATAAATATATAATATTTGTAAATTATAATCATGTTTTGTATTTAGCATATATGACGTCTTGGATATATCCTACAAACATAAAGAATTGGGTTAAAGATATAGATAGGAATTTCATTTATATAATCTCTACTTAATCATATATTTAAGTATAATAATTTTGCTTGTACTCTGTATCATGTGTCTCGATACATTCGAGTAAAACAATTTATTTTAATTTCTTTTATGGTTGTTTAAATTTATAATATTTTTTGTTTAAATCGGTTTTAAAACCGAAACCGAACCGATAAAAACCGAAACCGAGATTTTGAAACCGAAACCGATGCTTCAGTTACGGCTTCGGTTATCGATTTTTAAAACCGAGGTCTTTCGGCTTCGATTTTACCCAAAACGGAACGGAGGTTTGCTCACCTCTAGTCCGCAGCTCTAGTGCGGGTGGTGCGGTGGGGGTTCCTAACTCCCCAGGAAGAGAGAGGGTTCGATTCCCGCCTCACGCACTTTAGTTCAAATAAAGGGGCTTATCATTTGCATAAGCCTGATGACCCCGCGGACCGGGTTAGTTGCAATAGAGAAAGTTTTACGACAGTGCCGGTTTCTCCCATTAGAAAGTTCAAAAAAAAAAAAAAGGAAGAATTACTTAAGAATTATTCTCTTCTTATTTATTAGCTTTTCTTATGAATTGCTTAAGTTATATTTTACATTTTGAATTTTGAAAACAATTTGCTATTTTTAAATGTGTATACATATCTTGATTATTTAGGTAAATATTGTTTTTAATTACAAATTATTTAGATTTATAATATATCATCTACGAAACTAACCAGAAACTGGATCGTTACACAAGGTTTCACAAATTACACAATAATTGTACTTATTTTATTTTTATCTCCAAAAAAAAAAAAAGTTTAACCAAGATATAAAAAGTTATGTATGTTATACCATCAAGTAAATCTCATTGATCACGGAAAGGTCCTCAAGTTGACTCCGAAATGGATAATCATATTGATTTCACATAAAAGAATCATGGCATCTGACTACAAAACAAAGTACATGTAATAGATTCATGGTTCTGATTCATTATCGCATGTCTCATGGATATGGTGGTTATACAGCAATCTAGAAATGTACATGCATGACAGCACAACGCTGGAAGGCACATAACAATGACCACCATCCAATATATATATATATATATATATATATATATATATATATATATATAAAAGAACATGTGTAAAAGGCAGCTAATTCATTTCCTGAGTAATACATATATAATCCACATTCTTCCTGAATAATACTTCCTGAACATGATCATATGCTAGTACCAACCATCAAATAAGTCTTATTTTGTTAGTTACATCAGTATTAATTAAGATAACCAAGGTTCCTGCTAGCTCTAATGGATCTTCTTCTATCCAATTGAGTTATGCATGACCCAGTGGCTGCATTTGCACATCTATAAACATCATCAGATAAAGTCATAAAGAGGTGAATTCATAAAAAGTGAAACATAAGGAATCGATTAAAATGCCTATGAGTCATTAATTAGAGGAACAAAATGGCAGATAATCCCCATTCACCTGTTAGTTAACATAGGTAGGTAAAACGATACATCACAATATTTTTTTTCCCTCAAAAATAACAAGGCAGGCATTGCTTATACAGGAAGGCATATACGGGATCAGCATTGGAAATACAACAATACATGTACGCTAACTTGGTGACACCAGATAAAATAAGAAGGGCACAAAAAAATGCATATACTGAAAAGCTTACAGTGATTTCATAGAACCGGCTATCTTCCATGCTCTATACAATAAAAGATGATATGCCTTGGGATATAATCTAGGAACAGCTTGTCTATTATTATTCTTAAAAAAAGGAATTCTCACATTTGATTATCAATCAGAGTGGCGCAGCGGAAGCGTGGTGGGCCCATAACCACAGGTCCCAGGATTGAAACCTGGCTCTGATACTGTTTTTTTGCTCTTTCTTTATGTCTGGAAGGATAATTTGCTAAATATACCTCCTGTACGTCAACATAAGATTAGTTCAGCAGTAGTATCAGCAGACATCATCAAAAATAATTCCTGTGTTTGACCGTAAATCAGCAAAAAATTCGATGGTTTGCATCATCGAAAGTAATTTCTGTGTCCGACCGTAAACCAGCCAAAAAAAAACTTAATGGTTTGCTGGAGAATTGTCACTGAATCCACATTGCCTCCTTACTATGGCCAGCAAAATCAGGCTTTCCAGCCCAACCGCACAGACCACTCAGCAACTTAGATCGGGCAGGCCAGCTAAGAGCACAATGTACCCAAACTCAGCAACATGACCCAACATTCCATCATATTAATGTCACACTTAGTCACAAGCTCACGTCACTTAGCTCGGCAGTTTATCAACCGAGCACTTGTTATTTGGACCGAGTTACTAACAAATTTTTTGTGATGTGGGACTAACATGCTATTTTATCAGGTCTAATACATATGCATCTTATATCACAAGTAAACTGCATGGGAAAATATAACTTTTTTTCCCGGTTTCAGAATACGAATGTGGATGGATTTCAAATATCCACTGACATCCTTAATCACTAGTTCCTGCTTCAAATATTTTATCTATTCACCCAGTCTACTGCATAATGGAATTTTCAACAAAATACTAAGAAAAATATTTATAACACACGGAAAACAAACCAATAATTAAAGAACAGGATTCATGTCAATGCCATATTCCAAAGCATCCTTTCTTCTTTTATCAGTTAAACTGCATTATTTTATATTATGTTATGAATCTGACTTTATGATTTAAGCAGTAAGACAAGTGATATTGTGGCCCGACGAACATGTAAGCAAATCAAAGATCATAGGTTTGATCCTTAGAAAGGCTGCTTTTTTCCAAAAAAAAAAAAAAAAAAGAATCATAAATTCAAACAAATTAAAAATCACATTGAACATCAAATTATTATTAGATACTTTGTTCAATAAAGTTATAACCTTCCGATGGCATTTAGATATATTAGCTTCAATATTTTAATGTACATTCCTTGATGATATTTTCTTTTCCACTAAGTAATGCCCATGCCATCTACACAACTAGGTTTTTAAAGACATGGTTATACAATCCTAGTTTACTTTTTGTAGCATCCATCTTTTAATGTTGCATAAATCTCGGTTTCAGAATACGAATGTGGATGGATTTCAAATATCCACTGACATCCTTAATCACTAGTTCCTGCTTCAAATATTTTATCTATTCACCCAGTCTACTGCATAATGGAATTTTCAACAAAATACTAAGAAAAATATTTATAACACACGGAAAACAAACCAATAATTAAAGAACAGGATTCATGTCAATGCCATAATCCAAAGCATCCTTTCTTTTTTTATCAGTTAAACTGCATTATTTTATATTATGTTATGAATCTGACTTTATGATTTAAGCAGTAAGATAAGTGATAATGTGGCCCAATGAACATGTTAGCAAATCAAAGATCATAGGTTTGATCTTTAGAAAGGCTGCTTTTTTCCAAAAAAAAATATAAAAAAAATCATAAATTCAAACAAATTAAAAATCACATTGAACATCAAATTATTATTATATACTTTGTTCAATAAAGTTATAACCTTCCGATGGCATTTAGATATATTAGCTTCAATATTTTAATGTACAGGAAAATCTTGTTGGATATATTGGTACATCGTAAGTTCCTAATTCAAGTATCTTATCTTGTAGCAAATTAAATTTTATATAGGAATTTTGAACAAAAACCTTCCAGTAAAAATTTATATAACATATCGAACAAACAAATATAAACTATCCGTAAATCGGATATATGTGGGTGTTATTGTAAAACATATTTCATATTAATGTAAAAGCATACAAAAATGCATTGCAAATTAATGTAAAAGCATACAGGTCCCAGGATCGAAACCTGGCTCTGATACTGTTTTTTTGCTCTTTCTTTATGTCTGGAAGGATAATTTGCTAAATGTACCTCCTATACGTCAACATAAGATCTGATTGGCAAATAAATTAGACCTTAACAATTCAAATTCATTGTTGTTCTGTCATGTCTATAAAACTTTCAAACTATATATAATATACATATCTATCCATCAACACAGTTTAACATCAACAGTGGAAGGTTTTGAATTGTACCTTCAGAACAGTTCTTCAACCATCCACAATGCACACGACTCTTCATAAATGTTTTTTCTGTTACACATGCACAACCAGTTAAAATAGGAAAGCGGTAGAGAATTAATACCGTGTTAATGTGGCAATTAATTCAGCAGTAATATCAGCATAGACATCATCAAAAATAATTCCTGTGTCTGACCGTAAATCAGCAAAAAATTCGATGGTCCGCATCATCGAAAGTAATTTCTGTGTCTAGCCGTAAACCAGCCAAAAATAAAAATAAAAAATGATGGTTTGCTGGAGAATTGTCACTAAATGTACCTCCTATACGTCAACATAAGATCTGATTGGGAAATAAATTTGACCTAAACAATTCAAATTCATTGTTGTTCTGTCATGTCTAAAAAACTTTCAAACTATATATAATATACATATCTATCCATCAACACAGTTTAACATTAACAGTGGAAGGTTTTGAATTGTACCTTCAGAACAGTTCTTCAACCATCCACAATGCACACGCCTCTTCATAAATGTTTTTTCTGTTACACATGCACAACCAGTTAAAATAGGAAAGCGGCAGAGAATTAATACCGTGTTAATGTGGCCATTAGTTCAGCAGTAGTATCAGCATAGACATCATCAAAAATAATTCCTGTGTCTGACTGTAAATCAGCAAAAAATTTGATGGTTTGCATCATCGAAAGTAATTTCTGTGTCTAACCGTAAACCAGCCAAAAAAAAAATGATGGTTTGCTGGAGAATTGTCACCGAATCCTTGGTGGGAACAGAATGCAGTAGCCTGTTATCCATCCACCGTTGAGAGCAAGGAGTTTTCGCTGCTCTGTGACCAGCCTGACGCATTGCCTCCTTACTATGGCCAGCGAAGTCAGGCTTTCCAGCCCAACTGCACAGACCACTCAGCAACTTGGATCGGGCAGGCCAGCTAAGAGCACAATGTACCCAAACTCAGCAACATGACCCAACATTCCATCATATTAATGCCCCAATTGGTCACAAGCTCACGTTACTTAGCTCGGCAGTTGATCAACCGAGCACTTGTTATTTGTACCGAGTTACTAACAAAAATTTTGTGATGTGGGACTAACATGCTATTTTATCAGGTCTAATACATATGCATCTTATATCACAATTAAACTGCATGGGAAAATATAACTTTTTTTCCCGGTTTCAGAATACGAATGTGGATGGATTTCAAATATCCACTGACATCCTTAATCACTAGTTCCTGCTTCAAATATTTTATCTATTCACCCAGTCTACTGCATAATGGAATTTTCAACAAAATACCAAGAAAAATATTTATAACACACGGAAAACAAACCAATAATTAAAGAACAGGATTCATGTCAATGCCATAATCCAAAGCATCCTTTCTTTTTTTATCAGTTAAACTGCATTATTTTATATTATGTTATGAATCTGACTTTATGATTTAAGCAGTAAGATAAGTGATAATGTGGCCCAATGAACATGTTAGCAAATCAAAGAACATAGGTTTGATCTTTAGAAAGGCTGCTTTTTTCCAAAAAAAATAAAAAAAAAATCATAAATTCAAACAAATTAAAAATCACATTGAACAGCAAATTATTATTATATACTTTGTTCAATAAAGTTATAACCTTCCGATGGCATTTAGATATATTAGCTTCAATATTTTAATGTACAGGAAAATCTTGTTGGATATATTGGTACATCGTAAGTTCCTAATTCAAGTATCTTATCTTGTAGCAAATTAAATTTTATATAGGAATTTTGAACAAAAAGTTTCCAGTAAAAATTTATATTACATATCGAACAAACAAATATAAACTATCCGTAAATCGGATATATGTGGGTGTTATTGTAAAACATATTTCATATTAGTGTAAAAGCATACAAAAATGCATTGCAAATTAATGTAAAAGCATAAAGGTCCCAGGATCGAAACCTGGCTCTGATACTGTTTTTTTGCTCTTTCTTTATGTCTGGAAGGAAAATTTGCTAAATGTACCTCCTATACGTCAACATAAGATTAGTTCAGCAGTAATATCAGCATAGACATCATCAAAAATAATTCCTTTGTCTGACCGTAAATCAGCAAAAAATTCGATGGTTCGCATCATCGAAAGTAATTTCTGTGTCTAGCCGTAAACCAGCCAAAAAAAAAAAATGATGGTTTGCTGGAGAATTGTCACTAAATGTACCTCGTATACGTCAACATAAGATCTGATTGGGAAATAAATTTGACCTAAACAATTCAAATTCATTGTTGTTCTGTCATGTCTAAAAAACTTTCAAACTATATATAATATACATATCTATCCATCAACACAGTTTAACATTAACAGTGGAAGGTTTTGAATTGTACCTTCAGAACAGTTCTTCAACCATCCACAATGCACACGCCTCTTCATAAATGTTTTTTCTGTTACACATGCACAACCAGTTAAAATAGGAAAGCGGCAGAGAATTAATACCGTGTTAATGTGGCCATTAGTTCAGCAGTAGTATCAGCATAGACATCATCAAAAATAATTCCTGTGTCTGACTGTAAATCAGCAAAAAATTTGATGGTTTGCATCATCGAAAGTAATTTCTGTGTCTAACCGTAAACCAGCCCAAAAAAAAAATGATGGTTTGCTGGAGAATTGTCACCGAATCCTTGGTGGGAACAAAATGCAGTAGCCTGTTATCCATCCACATAAGATCTGATTGGGAAATAAATTTGACCTAAACAATTCAAATTCATTGTTGTTCTGTCATGTCTAAAAAACTTTCAAACTATATATAATATACATATCTATCCATCAACACAGTTTAACATTAACAGTGGAAGGTTTTGAATTGTACCTTCAGAACAGTTCTTCAACCATCCACAATGCACACGCCTCTTCATAAATGTTTTTTCTGTTACACATGCACAACCAGTTAAAATAGGAAAGCGGTAGAGAATTAATACCGTGTTAATGTGGCCATTAGTTCAGCAGTAGTATCAGCATAGACATCATCAAAAATAATTCCTGTGTCTGACTGTAAATCAGCAAAAAATTTGATGGTTTGCATCATCGAAAGTAATTTCTGTGTCTAACCGTAAACCAGCCCAAAAAAAAAAATGATGGTTTGCTGGAGAATTGTCACCGAATCCTTGGTGGGAACAGAATGCAGTAGCCTGTTATCCATCCACCGTTGAGAGCAAGGAGTTTTCGCTGCTCTGTGACCAGCCTGACGCATTGCCTGCTTACTATGGCCAGCGAAGTCAGGCTTTCCAGCCCAACTGCACAGACCACTCAACAACTTGGATCGGGCAGGCCAGCTAAGAGCACAATGTACCCAAACTCAGCAACATGACCCAACATTCCATCATATTAATGCCCCACTTGGTCACAAGCTCACGTTACTTAGCTCGGCAGTTGATCAACCGAGCACTTGTTATTTGTACCGAGTTACTAACAAAAATTTTGTGATGTGGGACTAACATGCTATTTTATCAGGTCTAATACATATGCATCTTATATCACAATTAAACTGCATGGGAAAATATAACTTTTTTTCCCGGTTTCAGAATACGAATGTGGATGGATTTCAAATATCCACTGACATCCTTAATCACTAGTTCCTGCTTCAAATATTTTATCTATTCACCCAGTCTACTGCATAATGGAATTTTCAACAAAATACCAAGAAAAATATTAATAACACACGGAAAACAAACCAATAATTAAAGAACAGGATTCATGTCAATGCCATAATCCAAAGCATCCTTTCTTTTTTTATCAGTTAAATTGCATTATTTTATATTATGTTATGAATCTGACTTTATGATTTAAGCAGTAAGATAAGTGATAATGTGGCCCAATGAACATGTTAGCAAATCAAAGATCATAGGTTTGATCTTTAGAAAGGCTGCTTTTTTCCAAAAAAAATAAAAAAAAATCATAAATTCAAACAAATTAAAAATCACATTGAACATCAAATTATTATTATATACTTTGTTCAATAAAGTTATAACCTTCCGATGGCATTTAGATATATTAGCTTCAATATTTTAATGTACAGGAAAAACTTGTTGGATATATTGGTACATCGTAAGTTCATACCTCTCCATTTTCCCATTTCATAGCATAAAACACAGTCCCTTTTCACTGAACATTCTATGTTCATTCCCCACTCAAAATGCTGATTCCGCGTTCCCCGTTCGCTTAACAACAAATGCACTCTATGGTATGGGACTATGTGACTCAATGGATTTGAAGTGCCTGCTTTAATTATCCTTAGTCTTACCACAAAATCAAACTTATACCACAAAATCAAACTTATAACATGATTTTGAGTCCAAATATCTGGAGAAATACATCTTAAAATTTGAATGATAAGCAATATCAACTATACCAATAAATCAGGTGTATGTTGGTGCTGTGATATATATAACACAGATATTTTATACTAATGTAAAAGCATATAAAAGTACATCGTGAATTCGACTATGCACAAAGTCAGGCAATCAGATATGTGACTCTGTGGCCCAATGGAAAAGGTGCTGGTTTACAAAACCAGAGATTCTGGGTTCGACCCTCAGCAGAGTGCAACAATTATTTTGAAATGTAAATTATGCTAATTTTTGCTTGGCCTACACCAAGCAGCAACATCTAAAAGTATTTTGTTAGTTGCAGCTTTATATAACACAATTCTACAGCTTAATGGACAAAACGCTTAACTGTGATTCTGGACCCAAAACTACACTATAAGCGGATAGCAAGTATACAAATAAACGGGGCATGTGTGAATGTCATAAACCATAGCATCTTTTACTTTAAAACTGAAGCATATATGTTATTATTCTTTGTGGAATTTAACTGATAAGATGATTGACTATGCGAATAGTCTACAATACCACGTGTTTGATCCCTGGCAAAGTTAACTTATTTTTGTTAGTATACTGATGATTAGATCTTATATAAGCATCCTATTGTTGGCCTGAACCTGACTCCAATCTCAGATCAAGCATTTCATTTCAATTTATTTAACCTAACTTAGGTATGCAAGAAATAAAAGCACTTCTAATATAAAATGAAGAATCGGCACAAAAGGTACTAACATTATATTTATGAAAAACGATGAATGCATGCCTGCAATTCATAGACTTTTCTCCAATCTGGTTCTGCAGATCTTAGGCATCATAAGTACATGAGAATATAATCAAGGTTCCTGGTAGCTCCAAGGCAAATCCATAAGATAATGGATCTTCTATCCAATTGAGTCATGACCCAGCGGCTGCATTTGCACATTATAAACATCATCAGATAAAGGGGTGAACTCATAAACAGTACGTCATATATTAGAGGAGCAAAATGGCAGATAATCTCCATTCACCAGTTAACATAGGTAACCGATACATCACAATAATTTCTTTCCTCAAGAATAACAAGGCAGGCATTGCTTATACAGGCATATATGGGATCAGCATTGGAAATACAACAATACATGTACACTAACTTGGTGACACTAGATAAAATAACAAGGGCAAAAAATACATGCATATACTGAAAAGCTTATAGTGAGTCTGAGGGTTACAATGCTGTATATAACGCAATTCTACAGCATAATGGACAAAACGCTTAACTGTGATTCTGGACCCAAAACTACACTATAAGCGGATAGCAAGTATACAAATAAACGGGGCATGTGTGAATGTCATAAACCATAGCATCTTTTACTTTAAAACTGAAGCATATATGCTATTATTCTTTGTGGAATTTAGCTGATAAGATGATTGACTATGCGAATAGTCTACAATACCACGTGTTTGATCCCTGGCAAGGTTAACTTATTTTTGTTAGTATATTGATGATTAGATCTTATATAAGCATCCTATTGTTGGCCTGAACCTGACTCCAATCTCAGATCAAGCATGTCATTTCAATTTATTTAACCTAACTTAGGTATGCAAGAAATAAAAGCACTTCTAATATAAAATGAAGAATCGGCACAAAAGGTACTAACATTATATTTATGAAAAACGATGAATGCATGCCTGCAATTCATAGACTTTTCTCCAATCTGGTTCTGCAGATCTTAGGCATCATAACATAAGTACATGAGAATATAATCAAGGTTCCTGGTAGCTCCAAGGCAAATCCATAAGATAATGGATCTTCTATCCAATTGAGTCATGACCCAGTGGCTGCATTTGCACATTATAAACATCATCAGATAAAGGGGTGAACTCATAAACAGTACGTCATATATTAGAGGAGCAAAATGGCAGATAATCTCCATTCACCAGTTAACATAGGTAACCGATACATCACAGTAATTTCTTTCCTCGAGAATAACAAGGCAGGCATTGCTTATACAGGCATGTATGGGATCAGCAGCATTGGAAATACAACAATACATGTACACTAACTTGGTGACACTAGATAAAATAACAAGGGCAAAAAATACATGCATATACTGAAAAGCTTATAGTGAGTCTGAGGGTTACAATGCTTAAAAGATGTAACATTACTGATATATGTTACTGAGAATTTGTTGTACCACTGACAATACTAGGAAGAATTTATCTATTTATTCATTTTTATTTTTGAGGAAATACTTGGTTGATTTTGAAGATACAAATGTGAAAATAGGAGGAACACTAGAAATTGAGATAAACGCATCAAATATATGAAAATCAAGTACTATATTTACTTGCGTATGTTATAATGCTTATTTGAATATCTTAGATCACGGTAAGCAAACATCATATGACCTACAAAAGTCCTTCAGAACTTAAAACTTTTTGAACAGTTTTAGAACAACCTTGCCCAAGTTTATTTTATGTCTTAAACAACTTTATGTCGACATATGGTAGGGATGTGTTGAAATATCAAACTCAGACAGATTTGGCTGCAAGTAATGATAAGAGGATGAATGCAGTTTAATATATGGATGATACAGTTTAGTGATTTTGTAGAACCGTCTTCCATGCTCTACACAGTACAAGATGATATGCCTTGGGATATAACATAGAAGTAGCTTGTCTATTACTCTTAAAAAAAAAAAAAAATCTCGCATTTTATTACCAATCAGAGTGGCACAGCAGAAGCGTGGTGGGCCCATAACCCACAGGTCCAGGATCGAAACCTGGCCCTGAAACTGTTTTTTGCTCTTTCTTTATGTCTAGAAGGATAATTTGAAAAATGTACCTCCTATAAGTCAACATATGATCTGGTTGGGAAATAAATTTGACCTTAACAATTCAAATTCATTGTTGTTCTATTATTTCTATAAAACTTTCAAACTATATATAATATACATATCTATCCATCAACATACTTTAATGTTAACAGTGGAAGGTTTTAAATTGTACCTTCAGAACAGTTCAACTATCCACAATGCACATGACTCTTCATACATGTTTTTTCTGTTACACATGCACAACCAGTTAACATAGGAAAGTGGTAAAGAATTAATACCGTGATAAAAAATGTGGCCATTTGTACAAGTTCAGTAGTAATATCAGCATAGACATCATCAAAAGTAATTCCTGCGTCCGACCGTAAATCAGCAGTAGTGGCCGCATAACCAAAGCATCATATTCAAAGAGTGCAAAAAGATAACGGTTTGCTGGAGAACTGTCACCGAATCCATTGTGGGAACATAATGCAGTTGCCTGTTATCCATCTACCGTTGAGAGCAAGGAGTTTTCGCTGCTCTGTAACCAGCCTAACGCATTGCCCCCTTACTATAGGGCCAGCACAGTCAGACTTTCCAGCCCAACTGCACAGGCCACTCAGCAACTTGGATCGGGCAGGCCAACTAAGTGCACAATGTGCCCTAACTCAACAACATGACCCATCATTCCATCATATTAATGCCCCACTTAGTCACAAGCTCACGTTACTTAGCTCGGCGGTTGATCAACTGAGCACTTGATATTTGTACCGAGTTATTAACAAAAAATTTGTGATGTGGGACTAACATGCTATTTTACTAAGTCTAATGCATATGCTTCTTATATGACAATTAAACTGCATGAGAAAATATAACTTTTCTTCCCAGTTTCAGAATACGAATGTGGATGGATTTCAAATATCCACTGACATCCTTAATCACTATTTCCTGCTTCAAATATTTTATCTATTCACTCAGTCTACTGCATAATAGAAATTTCAACAAAAACCAAAAAAAATATTTATAACACACGGAAAACAAACCAACAATTAAAGAGCAGGATTCATGTCGATGCCATAATCCAAATCATCCTTTCTTTTTTTACAGTCAACAGCGTTATTTCATATTATATTATGAATGCGACTTTATGACTTAAGCTGTAAGATAAGTGACATTGTGGCCCAATAAACATGTGTTGGTTTACAAATCAAAGATCATAGGTTTGATCCCTAGAAAGGCTACTTTTAAAATAAATAAATAAATAAATAAATCCTAAATTCAAACAAATTAAAAACCATGTTGAACATCAAAGTAATATATATACTTTGTTCAATAAAGTTATAACCTTCCAATGGCATTCTGAAATATCAGCTTCAATATTTTAATGTAAAGTACAGGAAAATCTTGTTGGAATGGAACTATGTGGCTGAATGGATTTGAAGTTTGTTTTAATTATCTTTAGTCTAAACACAAAATCAAACTTACAACATGATTTTGCGTCCATACTAATGTAAAAGCATGTAAAAGTACATCATGAATTCTGCTTTACACAAAGTCAAGTAATCACATAAGTGACTCTGCAGCCCAATGGATAAAACGCTGGTCTACGAAACCGGAAGACTCTGGCTTTGATCCTCAGCAGAGTCGCAACATTTGTTCTGAAATGTAAATTAAGCAAAATTGCTAGGCCTAAACCAAGCAGTAACATCTAAAAGTATTTTGCTAGCTGCAGCTTTATATGACGCAATTCTACAGCTTAATGGACAAAACGCTAAACTGTGATTCTGCACCCAAAACTACACTATAAACAGATAGTAAGCATACAAATAAATAGGGTATGTGTGAATGTCATAAGCCATAACATCTTTTACCTTAAAACTGAAGCGTATATACTATTTTTCTTTGTGCGAATTCAAATGACAAGATGATGGACTATGCAAATAGTCTACAATACCACTGGCAAAGTTAACTTCTTTTTGTTAGTTTGTTGATGATCCGATCTAATATAAACATCCTATTGTTAACCTGTCCCCAATCTCAGATCTAAGAAAGAAAAACACTTCTAATACAAAACGAAGACTCAGCACAAAAAATACTTACATTGTGTTTATAAAAAACGATGAATGTCTGCTGCAATTCACAGACTTTTCTCCAATTTGGTTATGCATATCTAAGGCATCATAACATAAGTACATGAGAATATATATAATCATCTTTTCCTTTCCCAACTTTGCATTTGTTACTTTAACTATTTTAACACATCTTATAAAAACTGCTCCAACTTGGGTTCTTCCAGTGCACCAATTTGCTGAGAATTAAGGGCTAACTTTATTGTTTACTTTAAACATACATAAAAATCAACTATATATATCTACATACATACATACGTACATATATATATATATATATATATATATATATATATGTATGTATGTATGTATATATACAAACAAATAGTTCTACAGCTTAAAAGGAAATATTAAATTAAACACAAATTAATGTAATTTAATTTGATTTTGACAGAAATGGCCAGAACAATTTGGGGATTGTTTCAGTATTTAGTCCTATCATCCACGAGATAGGGAAATAAAAAAAATGTAAAATATCCTACAAATCAGGATAATATCGTTTCATTTCCTAAATTGACTCCAAATAACCCACTATAAATTTAAACACAAATTAATGTAATTTAATTTGATTTTGACAGAAATGGCCAGAACAATTTGGGGTCTATCATCCACGAGATAGGGAAATAAAAAAAATGTAAAATATCCTACAAATCAGGATAATATCGTTTCATTTCCTAAATTGACTCCAAATAACCCACTATAAATTTAGAACTAACAAACTAATCCATGTTCATAGAATTTGTACTAATAATTCAATTGCCATAAAATCACATCGACCGTATGTACACACCAACAAAATATAGCTACGTAACCAACAAAGCCAAAAAATCAGAGAATAAATAAAAATAAAAATAAAACATATCGGTATATTTTCCCAAATCTAGAACATCGACATAGATCATCTTCTTACCTACGGAACTTCGCAACAATTTCATCATAATTCCGAGTAGATCTATCTTTTTTCTTCTTTTTACTTCTGTTGAAGTTATTCCCCGACTTGGAATTCGCCGTAGGGTTAGCGTGACCGATCTTTACTGTCCCAACATCACGCAGGAAGTTGAAACGGCATCCTTGCTATTTAACTGCAGACTTCCCACAAGAGAGAGTTACAATTTGTAGGGCAATGTGATCTTTAATGTCCGAGTTTTAAGCGGTGTCGGCGTGATATGATACCGGAAAGGTGAGCATGGGTATATTATAATGTTTATTTGTGTATCTTAGATCACTGTAAACAAACTTCATATGACCTACAAGAGTCCTTCGGAACCTTAAACTTTTTGAACAGTATTAGAACAATCTTGCTCAAGTTTATTTTAGGTCTGAAACAACTTTATGTCGACTTATGGTAGGGATGTGTTGACATATCAAACTCAGACTGATTTGGCTGCACGTAATGATATGAGGATGAATGCAGTTTAATATACGGATGATACAATTTAGTGATTTTGTAGAACTATCTTCCATGCTCTATACAATACAAGATGATATGCCTTCGGATATAATCTAGGAGCAGCTTATGTATTATTCTAAAAAATGCAATTCTCACACATTATCATTAATCAGAGTGGCGCAGCGGAAGCGTGGTGGGCCCATAACCCACAGGTCCCAGGATCGAAACCTGGCTCTGATACTGTTTTTTTTCTCTTTCTTTATGTCTGAAAGGATAATTTAACAAATGTACCTTCTACACGCCTTCATTGTTGTTCTGTTATTTCTATAAAACTATGTATAATATACATATCTATCAAAATACTTTAACATTAATAGTGATAGGTTCTTCAAAATAGTTCTTCAACTCTATATATATATATATATATATATATATATATATATATATATATATATATAATGTCGATACAAACAAATAGTTCTACAGCTTAAAAGGAAATATTAAATTAAGCACAAATTAATGTAATTTAATTTGATTTTGACAGAAATGGCCAGAACAATTTGGGAATTGTTTCATTATTTAGTCCTATTATCCACGAGATAGGGAAATAAAAAAATGTAACATATCTTACAAATCAGGATAATATCGTTTCATTTCCTAAATTGACTCCTAATAACCCACTATAAATTTAGAACTAACAAACTAATCCATGTTCATAGAATTTGTAATAATAATTCAATTGCCATAAAATCACATCGACCGTATGTACACACCAACAAAATATAGCTACGTAACCAACGAAACCAAAAAATCAAAGAATAAATAAAAATAAAAATAAAACATATCGGTATATTTTCCCAAATCTAGAACATCGACATAGATCATCTTCTTACCTACGGAACTTCGCAACAATTTCATCATAATTCCGAGTAGATCTATCTTTTTTCTTCTTTTTACTTCTGTTGAAGTTATTCCCGACTTGGAATTCGCCGTAGGGTTAGCCTG
The DNA here is from genome assembly GCA_030737875.1 of Allium sativum. Lineage (NCBI taxonomy): Eukaryota > Viridiplantae > Streptophyta > Magnoliopsida > Asparagales > Amaryllidaceae > Allium > Allium sativum. Next base: position 775,839,634 of record CM060918.1, on the reverse strand, counting down.
ACCGATCTTTACCGTCCCATCATCACGGAGGAAGTTGAAACGGCATCCTTGCTATTTAACTGCAGATTTCCCACAAGAGAGAGTTACAATTTTTAGGCAATGTGATCTTTAATGTCCGAGTTTTAAGCGGTGTCGGCGTGATATGATAACGGAAAGGTGAGCCTGGGTATATTATAATGTTTATCTTAGATCACTGTAAACAAACATCCACAATTCACGTGACTACATAAATCTTTTTTCTCTTACACATGCCCAAGAACCCACAATGCATATTTCACCATTGAGAGCAGGGAATTTTTACTGCAAGTTTGTCATACGGTTGCAACCAAAAAAAATCAAAAGCATCAGTCACTTATTAGAAAAAACCAGTTAAAACAGGAAAGTGGTAGACAGTTAATGCCGTGTCCGCATAACCAAAGCATCATATTCAAAGAGCGCAAAAAAATGATGGTTTGCGGGAGAACTGCCACCGAATCCATTTTGGGAACAGAATGCGGTAGCCTGTTATCCATCCACCGTTGAGAGCAAGGAGTTTTCGCTGCTCTGTGACCAGCCTGACGCATTGTCCCCTTACTATAGCCAGCACAGCCGGACTTTCCAGCCCAACTGCATAGGCCACTCAGCAACTTGGATCGGACAGGCCAGCTAAGTGCACAACGTACATTGTACCCAAACTCATCAACATGACCCAACATTCCATCATATTAATGCCCCACTTGGTCACAAGCTCACGTTACTTAGCACAGCGGTTGATCAACTGAGCACTTGATATTTGTACCGAGTAACTAACAAAAATTTTGTGATGTGGGACTAACATGCTATTTTATCAGGTCTAATACATATGCTTCTTATATCACAATTAAACTGCACGGAAAAAAATAACTTTTTTTTCCGGTTTCAGAATACGAATGTGGATCGAATCTCAATGACATATAAACTTTATCATAACCGCTTCAAAGAAAAAATGTAATGTATCCCATTAGTATTTTCTAAAAGCTGAACCCGTTTCTTAAAATTCAACATCAAAAATGATAATTTTTCAAAATATCAGGTTACTAAACTGATTTTTGCACACTACTCACTTAGCATTTTACTTGACAATTTTGCAAAATAACAAAAAATCTTGGTTTAATACCATTCGGTAAAAGAAGTATAAACTTTATTGATCATGTTTAACTAATTGTCATGTATAATGAATATATTAAAACACTGATACATGCATATTTATTCATAAAAGGCACACGTGTCAAGTCTATAAAATATTTTGCACAATAACTGAAATTAAAAATTCGAAATCATGCGATTAGCAATCTGTTTTATCCACCTAGCTAAAGATAACTATAACCAAACAATAACATCAAAAGAATAACCTTAATGTTTTGATTTTAAATCATGAAGATGATTGTTGGCCTAATTCGCGCATTGCAACTAGACCTCGCAACGGTCGAATAAGATATACGTGTAATATCCATATTCGCATATGAAACCATTTTAGCATACCGGATTTTCGAAGTCGCAGATATCAAATAGATATCATTTTTTTTCTATGTCTGCTAGTAAGAAAATAAATATAAAAGCATAGGGGAAAAAATTTGGACACGCCCACATGCATACTCATTTCTCAAGTTTTTTGGTTTTTTTTTTCCCAGTTTCAGAATGCGAATGTGGATGGATTTCAAATATCCATTGACATCCTTAATCACTATTTCCTGCTTCAAATATTTTATCTATTCACCCAGTCAACTGTATAACAGAAATTTGAACAAAAAAAACCAGGAAAAATATTTATAACACATGGAAAACAAACCAATAATTAAAGAACAGGATTCACGTCAATGCTATAATCCAGAGCATCCTTTTTTTTTTAAATCAGTTGAACTGCATTACTTTATATTATATTATGAATGCGACTATGATTTAAGCAGTAAGATAGGTGACATTGTGGCCCAATGAACATGTGGTTGTTTACAAATCAAAGATCATAGGTTTGATCCTTAAAAAGGTCTTTTTTTTCATTTTTTTCATAAATTTAAACAAATTAAAAATCATGTTGAACATCAAATTATTATATATACTTTGTTCAATAAAGTTATAACCTTCCAATGGCATTTATATATCCTAGCTTCAATATTTTAATGTAAAGTAGAGGAAAATCTTGTTGGACATATTGGTGCATCGTAAGCTCCTAATTCAAGTATCTTATCTTGCAGCAAAATAGAATTTATACAAGAATTTTGAACAACAAGCTTCTAGTATATCGAACAAAAAACAATACAAACCATCCGTAAATCAGATATATGTGGGTGTTATAGTTAACAGATTTCATATTAATGTAAAAGCATATAAAAATGCATTGCGAATTATATATCTTATACTTCAATTGTTTAAAGCGTCCGATGCTCTAAAAGGGGCAAATCTGCTTTTGCTTTGTTGCTGGAACTTGAGAAAATTGATTTGTTCAAGCCTGATGCTTCCTATGTGACAAGCTTAAACAGTTCATTTCTCCTCACCCTTCTTAACTTACCGCATTAATATGGCCTCAAACTATGCTCAAAACTCACGCATACCTCTCCATTTCCCCATTTCGTAGCAAAAAACACAATCCCTTTTCACCGAACATTCTCCGTTCAATCCCCGCTCAAAATGTTGATTCCGTGTTCTCCGTTGGCTTAACAACAAACGCACTCTATAGTATCGGACTATGTGGCTCAATGGATTTCAAGCGTCTGCTTTAATTATCTTTAGTCTTACCACAAAAACATCAAACTTATAAGATGATTTGGGTCAAATATCTAGAGAAATACATTTTAAAATTTGAATGATAAGCAATATCAACTATAACAATAAATCAGGTGTATGTTGGTGATGTGATACATAACACATATTTTATACTAATGTAAAAGCATATAAAAGTACATCGTAAATTCTACTTTACACAAAGTCAGGTAACTAGACATGTGACTCTGTGGCCCAATGGATAAGGCGCTGGTCTACGAAACCAGAGACTCTGGGTTCGATCCCCAGCAGAGTCGAAATATTCCTCTTGAAATGTAAATTATGTTAATTTTTGATTGGGCTAAACCAAGCGGTAACATCTGAAAAATATTTTGTTATTGGTATTTTGTTAATTGCAGCTTTATATGACGCAATTCTACAGCTTAATGGACGAAATGCTTAACTGTGATTCTGCACCCAAAACTACACTATAAACGGATAGCAAGTATACAAATAAATGGGGCATGTGTGAATATCATAAAACATAACATCTTTTACTTTAAATCTGAAGCATATATACTATTATTCTTTGTGGAATTGAACTGATAAGATGATTGACTATGTGAATAGTCTACAATACCATGTGTTTGATCTCCGGCAAAGTTAACTTCTTTTTGTTAGTTAGTTAATGATCAGATCGAATATAAGCATCCTCTTGGTGACCTGACCCCAATTTCGGATCAAGCATGTCATTTCAATTTATTTAACCTAACTTAGGTATATAAGAAAGAAAAGCACTTCTAATATAAAATGAAGAATCGGCACAAAAGGTACTTACATTATCTTTATAAAAAACGATGAATGCCCGCTGCAATTCATAGACTTTTCTCCAATCTGGTTCTGCAGATCTAAGGCATCATAACATAAGTACATGAGAATATAATCATATTTTCCTTTCCCAACCTTGCATTTGTTACTTCTAACTATTTTAATACATCTTATGATAAACTGCTCCAACTTGTTTTCTTGCAATGCACCAATTTGCTGAGAATTCAGGGCTAACTTTATTATTTACTTCAAACATACATAAACTCGACTATATACAAGTAAATAGTTCCACAGCTTAAAAGGAAATATTAAATTAAACACAAATTAATGTAGTTCGATTTGATCTTCACAGAAATGTCCACAACAATTTGGGGCTTGTTTCAGTATTTAGTCCTGTTATCCACGAGATAAGGGAATAAAAAAGAGGTACGTATCCTACAAATCAGGAGAATATCGTTTCATTTCCTGAATTGACTCCAAATCACCCACTTTAAAATTTAGAACTAATAAACTAGTCCATGTTCACAGAATCTGCACCAACAATTCAACTGCCATAAAATCACATGAACCGTATGTAGACACCAACAAAATATAGCTACCGTAACCAACAAAGCCTAAAAATCAAAGAATAAATAAAAATAAAAACAAAGCATATCGGTATACTTTCCCAAATCTAGAACATCGACATAGATCATCTTCTTACCTACGGAACTTCGCAACAATTTCATCGTAATTCCGAGTAGATCTTTCCTTTTTCCTTCTCTTTTACTTCTGTCGAAGATATTCCCAACTTGGAATTCGCCGTAGGGTTAGCCTGACCGATCTTTACCGTCCCATCATCAAACAAGCAGTTGAAACGGCACTGCAGACTTTCCGAGAGAGAGAGAGTTGCCATTTTTAGGGCAAGTGATCTGTAGTAATGTTTGAGCAGTAAGCGGTGTGGGTGTGATATGACAACGGGAGAGTGAGCCTAAGAGTTCAGTTACCTGGTGCAGTCTTGTGTCATGGCGGTTCGATGGTACGAAAAGTGATGCACGGATGAGACTGAGGCGTTGGTTATGGACTAATCATTCTCATTTGAATATACCCTCATTTTTTCACTAATGATTATGCATTATGCTAAGCTGCAACTTGCATGTATCATGAGCTTCAAATAATTAATAGAATCATTTCATAAGACCAAAAAAATAATAAATAAAAAAGTTTGACTAAAGATTTGTTTATCTAAACACCGTAAGCTAAATATTGAATGTTAAAGATTAGTTGTTGAATATTGAATAGTGGTAACTTAATGTCGAATGCATAAAGTAGAGATGTTGTTTAATTGATTGCTGATTATAAGTAAGTTTTATATTAAAATTTGTCAGTTGACAAATTTGCCTTTAATTGTTAACATCATTTATGATTTGTATAATACGATGAAATTATATGGCTTGAGTGATTACAAATTAAGAATGAGTAATATATGCAATAATAATACCTCTTTAATGGGAAAATTTGTAAGAATGTGACACATGCAATAACAATACTTAGAAAGCTTAATATCATAGATGATACCTTAAATACCTCAACCTTTCTAATAATTTTAAAACATGTGTTTAATTTGAAAACATTCATAAGATATTTGGACAAGATTCATAGGGTTATAATTCAAATTTCATTGTTATCGAAAAAGTGTTATAAAAGCATTGTAAAAAGTGTTATTTTAGTTTAATTCATTAAAATGGTTTTTCTATCATCGAAAAATTCATTTATTCAACTTAAATCGCTTTTAGAACATTTTAAATGGTTTATAAGATTTATTCCATGTCTTTAAGAGATTAAAAATCCCAGTTTTAAGCAATTGCATTTATAGGATTTTAAACTGTAAAACCGAGATGTTTTTCAAATCTTGTTTGGTCATATTTCAAAATCTACCCAACAAAACCTTGATTTTTTTTTCAATTTGCTGGAAAGCTATGGTTATAAGAACTCAAAAAAAAAAAAAAAAAAAAAATATTGGATTCATAGTTTTCTAGATACAAAAGATCCACCTTTTAAGGGTGAAATCGCAAATTATCGTTCCATGACATACTTGAAATTTCATATTCTTTTCAAACTTTATTTGTACACTTAAAAGTGTTTATAATTCTTTTCTGAAACATTTCAAAGCATTTTCAAGAGGCTTAATCGTCCGTTTTCACCATTTCATTAATTAAAGAAAAGTGATTTTCTATGTGTTTATAAATGTGTATTTAACCTGACTTATTAAACATTCATACAATCAAACATATAAGCATCCAAACTTGATAAACATTTATCATGGCATTTATTAATAGTATTTAACATAGGTATAACAATCATCTTCATGTGATAGTTAGGGTCATTTTTAAGTTTAATTTCTCGCTTTTGATCGGATTTAAACACTACCGGAACTTGCCAAATTCTTCCTAGATTACAATGAAACGTTCCTACTTCACTTGTGCTACTCTGAATTGCTTCGAGCTCCTCCTCCTTCCTAGTTTCTCATGGCCAAGATCGGGTTTGGTTGTAGGTTGGGTCTTCGAACTTCGTTGAATGATGGTGGCTTTGGAATGAAGATGAGAGGAAATTTGGTGATAGTTTTGACGCCTTAAGGGTACTTTGATAGGTGGTGAGTAATATCTTTTCCTTTTTCTAAAAATTTTCTCAAGATGTGGAAGCAATTAAAAGATCTTGAGGAGGAAGAGAAGAAATGGTATGAAGAAAATGAAGTGAAATGGGTGGGTATTTATAGGGAATCCTTAAGAAGTAAAAAACTGTTGAAAACCACTGTCCCCTACCTCCTTCATTTCGGTCGAACCATGCATGTTTCCCCACCCCCTCTCCCCAGGTCACATTAATGTAAGGATATGTGTTGTGTAATAGAATGGTGAGTGTAAGTATGTGAGGATATGGTGTTGTAAGTGTATGGTTATTATCATATTAAAGTAATCCCTTTTTATTTTTATTTGCTTACTTTTCCTAACCTATTTCTTAGCTTAATTAATCCACTCACTATCTTCTTATCGGTATGTAATCATGAATCTACAAGTGTGTACATGTAAGTTACACCTTTGTACAACTTCCATTCGTTGAACTGTCAAGAATCCGGGATTCATTTATCGGTCACATTTTCTGTTTTGAGTTATACTATTATTCCAGGTAAACACGATTTGAAAAAGGCTTTCTTCCTATTTATAAATAATTAAAAGATGGTTATTTAAGTCATTAAATCATATTAATGATTATTATTCTGAAATCTTTGAAGAAATCAGGATTCCTTAGCTTAAATGCTTCAATCGACAGATTAAGTTTCTGGGTTGTTTCAGTGACGGTATCTGACTATATGATTTCTACAATAATGACATATGATGAAAGAAAAGGTGTCATTTTCTCTTCACTACTGACATTATTACTGTCTCAATGCCAATTCTTATCTTGAAAATAACAGCCACAACTTCGTAAAGGATAATTTATTCTTCCTGAATTTACCGTACATCGCAATCGAAAAATCAATCAGAACCCTTTCACGTACTCTTTTATAGGAAGGGAAGAAGTTAAAACTTTTTATCAACCACTTTTTCATTTCTTGACCTTAAGTAATTTTAGAAGTGATAACAACATTGTAAAGAATCTTTTTTTTGACATCATCCTACAATATAAAAATATATAACTTTGATGCATTACGCAATGTTCACAAACTGAAGTAAAAAGGTAATCTTTGGCCAAATTACATACATTTTTCATTATTATAAGGTTTGCAATGAGAACTTTAAAACGCAGGTAAAATGCACATCATTGTAAAATATCGAAGTACTCTCAATATCTTACAGCATATAAGTCTACTATCCAATCTGAAGCATTTATTAAATAAAAAAAGTAAGGCGAATACTAATTTATTTGCTAGAATAACAAAGACATAGCTAAATAAAACATGCTAACTGGACATACGTAACTATCATAACGTTAACAATGATTCATTTGGAAATATAACCTAATAAATCCACTTTTTGCGTAATAATAAGTAAATCATATATTATTAAATGCGTAAAATTTAAAAAATTCGAGCCTCTTATGTTAGGCATTTTTATACATAACATGAACCTTAAGCACTTACAAGTAGAGAAATAACGGACTTTCCAAATTCCTACGTAACCTTGATCACCCACTAAGATCAAATCAAGGTGTAACAACCAGCCCGGAGTGGGCCTAAATTTCGATCTAGAAAAGGCCCGTTGAAACTTAGATTCACTCTAAACGGGTCATCAGTTCCTATAAGGAATTACATTTGCATAAAATGACAAATAATATAACGTGATGGAATCTTGCACAGTAGAACAAGAAAGTATAATAATAAAGTAAGATGTACCATTTATTCAAAAGTCACTGATCCAAATACAAAATGTTAAAAACATTTACCTATAACGGTACATCATATTCATTATCAAGAGTTTCCATCAATAAAAGAAAAAAAATAGTCAACAACAATATAATAGTCTCATTGCCTTCTTCCGGCTCCATCATCGTGTCATCCCTCAAGTCGTCCCACCTACTGACCTGTTGGATATGTTAAGGGGAGGGTCAGAACATAAAGTTCTGATGACTGAAAATAATATGTGTTTGAAGACTATACTCTAGATTTGGTACGTTATATATGTCAAAATATGTCTACGAAACACACAGACACACACATACAAAGGAATATTTTAATTATTGAGGTGGGTATCCGAGTCAATCGTTTAAAACCTTCATTAATGCATTTAAGGTGGATCTGCGACCATTTAAGACCCACCGAGGTGGACATTCTCAGTCACTTAAGGCTCATTCTAGTATATTTGTTAAACGTGGATTCTTACGATCTTTTATTATAACAACCCAGATTTTGGAACCAATTTAAAATTTTATTTTTAATTGATTTAGTGGATTTTTAATGCTAAAATAATTAATTTTAATAAATAACGACTTGAAATTTATTTTAAAACAAAGTAAGAACGTATAAATTTAAATTTAAATTAAAACGAACTCGAGATGGCGCAGTAGTTTGAAATTTTGGTTTTAAACTTCAATTGAATATATAGAATTCAATATATGTCAGAATTTGATGAAACAAGAAATGTTACAATCTACTTAATTATATCTTTCTAATGACTGTGGAAAATTGAGATTTCATATTATAAATTGTAAGTTATGACAAGAATAAAATTCAGAATAGCCGCTATAGAATTTATATATATTAATATTATATACAGCCCTTAAAAATAGCCATTTTGCAAATGACCTCCGTTTTCGACGAAACCACTTTTGTTGGATCCAGAATGTCAAATTGTTATCAAGTTAAAATTTCAAGTCATTTGCAATTAGTATGTGAGCGTAGTAAATTTAAACGCATTCTGTAAATTCAGCTGAAATTAATAAGCTAATAAAAAGGCCATTTTTCAAACGGTCTTCAAATTCGATGAAATTAATTTTATTAGGACCGTATCATCAAAACATAGCTAGATTTCAATTTTCACAATTTTCGGTATCAGTATGTGGCACTGCTAAATTAAAATGTACATTGGAATTAATATTGAACGTTATATTAATTTATATTTTAATTTTGATAAAAACTGATCGAAACAGCCAAATCCGCTTACGAAACATATTTCATTATGTCTGGAATAGGGGTATTTGGTTAGGGACGACAGTCGTTGGGTTTAATTTGGAGTCCGGATGGAATTGAACTAATTAGAGAATTAAAATAATATTAATATATATATATATAAACCCTTGCACACCGAAACCCTTGTCTCATTCCCAGACCAGCCGCCACTTCGAAACCGACGCTCCAAATCGTCCAAATTTCGGTCCCAATTTTCATCCATTCTACTCCGAATTGATCCATAATTCCAACACAAAAAACAAAGAAGAATGTTTGATCTTCAAATCTATATAAATATAATCAAATATCGTATAATATTTTGGGGGAAATCTGGCTTCAAAGCTCAGCCGTTCGAAGCCAAATTCCGACGTAAAGGGGGTCCGAGGCGGCTTCGGTTCAGAGTGATGGGAGGCGTTGCTAAGGCGGTCTACGGCGTGGGTGTTGATCGGGGTAACGATGGACGTGGTGGCGGCGGTTTCTAAACCTAGTTTGGAACGATGGGTTCCAGTATTCGGCTGAGTTTTTGAACGGTAAAGAAGGTTTATAAATTTAATTAAGTTAATTAAGAATATAATTATCTTAAATTTAATTATTAATGTTTTAAACCCCGTAACTTTTTCAAACGATAATAGAATTGGATGAAATCCGTTGCGTTGGATTCGTGACAACGAACACTACAACATGGAATTGACCAGAACGGAAAGGAGCAAGTTGGTTTTTTAGTAATTTAGTTTAAAAATAAAATCTCCAAATAAAGACTGACGGAGTGGAAACCAATGTGAGAAATCACTCACTCAAAATTTTGTACAATTATTTATTTTTATAACTGAATATATGTTGACTGCTTGTGATTGCAATATTTGTTTGGTGATTGATGGATGTTACAGTTCTAATATTATCATTATTAAACTGCGAAAATATGCATTGTTAAAAATAAACGTTTATATTAAACTGTGAAAATATGTAGATATGTTCACATGGACTGTGATGTAAACCCCACACGGGTCATGGGACGATAATTAATTCACATCTCTCTTGGATTTAATTGTATATCAACCGACTAATTGACAGACTGTGATAAACGTTATTTAATTACTTAATGCTTATATAGTTGTAAATTGCACTCTGGATGTGAAATGACTGTTTAATAGTTGCTTATCACTATTTTTGAATACATGCGATGTATGGAATCCATATAAATAAAATTATATGGTAAATGATTGAGTTTGATTCCAACTCATAATATAAACGAATATTTTAAAACAATATTCAGTGAAGAATCAAAAATATGATTTTGATGTCCGATTTTGGAAGGACACAAAAATATTGAAATATTCATAACTGAAATGAATATGAAGCCGAGTTAAGTAGATACACGCCATTTTAACTCGAACATAATTTCTTGTCGATTTTATTCATCTTATAATGAAAATCGAAAAGATTTGATTTCAAAATCTGAAATTTTGAGAATATTATCATTTTAATATTATAATGGTACGGAATATTCAGTTTTGATTTAAAATTGAAATGGAAGTTGAAATCGTTTTAAAATGAATTTATAAATGATTTATAAAATACGTTTTAAAAAGGAAATCGATGAAAAATATTATATATGTAAATATATATATGGTTTGAATAGAATGTATCGCGCAGCGACCGTTCGCGAATTTCAACTATTAACTTCAAATTGATGTAACATGAGATCCGACTGTCGAATTCTCCTAAAACCGGAACCGTTGGGTTCGTATCGAAAAGAGCTTTCGAATGACAATAAGAGATTTGAATTCTAACGGTTAGATTTTAAGATATGTCCAAATCAGTTTTGGAAAAGGTCGCAATGGATGCAGTTCGGTGGCCAATATTGAAAAATGACTGTAAGGGCCTTAATAAAATTATTAAAAATATGGAAAAATTGTGTTAAATCTTAATAAATGATTTGGTAAGGATTTTGGCTTAAATATTCCAAATTTTGGAAAGATAAAAGATATTTACCTGAATGAAATAGTTAACAACTAGAATAAAGAACTGAAAGAAATTAAAATGGTTTTAATCTAACCAGAATTTTCCAGTGTATGAATCGGAATGGATTTGAATGGAAATAATGTTCAGAATATTTCAATATTGGATTCCGTGATTATACGGATATCGTTGAGAAATTTGGAAGATACAGATATCATTATTCCCTATACGATATCCGTTGGTTTCAGAATTGGATATTGAATATAAGACGATATATTTCTATTTCGAGCCTTGTATTTAATATCAAATTGGATTTTGGATTTGTCGTGAATGGTGTCATCAATAACACTGTTCTTAAACCCAGTTGAGAAAAGGATAAATCTTTTAATTAAGATTTAGAGAAGTTTACCAATTAATTAAATTGGACTTTAGGTTTATCGTGAGCGATGTTTTAAATAACATTAGTTCTTTAACCCAATTAACACTGAAGATATGATTTGAAATTTATAAATATTTTTATTAAGATTTAATGGAAATTTTCCAAAGTAAAGTTTTCTAGTTTAAAATTTTAAATTGGAATTGAATGGAATTCGATTTGGTAACAATCGAGATGAGCTTCCGTGAAGGAAGACCGTTATTATATACGGAATTTAAAAAGCTTTACCGTTATTTCATTTAAATTATTAGTTTGACACGGAAATTTATATCAATTATATATTGATATGTTTTCCGCGAAGATTCCATATTTAATGGAACTTTATTTGGGTTTATTGAGAACTGTATTTTAATAACATTGGTTCTTTAACTCAATTAAAGACAAGATTAATTTCTTAAAGTTAAATAATCGTAAAGTAATGATTTTTGGGATTAAAACGAAGTTGGAGTTTTAATGAATCTTTAATTAGATTGAAATGAGAATAAGGTAATTAAATTTGCCAAATTCAAGAAATGATCAAGAATGGAGTACCACCAATTTTACTCCATGCAATAGTTAAATCTTTAATTAGATTTGAATATGTAATGGTAACTTATTTTACCGACAACACAGTGGGTGTTAGATATGGAGTACTACCAGTTTTGCTTCATGGGATGAATAAATTGGGACTGAGATAATAAAATAAATGATTACTTCATAAGGCTCGATAATTCGGACTAGTTTGATAACCCTTAATTTGGTTTAAATTGTGAAAAGAATATTTGAATAAAAGTATATTCTGGATTGGAATGAGGCATATGATGTGTTTTTATAGCACTTGATTATAAGATACGCAAGTTATTCAAAAAGATCGGGTTTAACCCATTTTGAATAACTGAAATGACAACTAAAAGACGAAGAAGACGGTGGTTGAAGACCGGAGATCTTTACATCGTTTGGATCATTACTGATGTCTTGATTGGGCCGTACACCCAAGACAAAGTAATAAGTGGTGATCGTCCAGACGTACTTGGAGATCGACCGGATATGCGAGGGCCTCTCCGTGTATTGGACATATGGGGTGAGGAATAAGGTGCCTCCAGTTTCGTTCAGACCCAGAACAGACTTGCAAATGGATAGTATGTCTGACATTGTATCCCTTTATACTATATTCGTTGATCTCTGCTAAATATATATATATGTTTGGTGGCAGAGAATTTATTCTCTTGCTTAACACCCTTCTCTAAGACGTACGAACTTAGAGGTTATATATTGATAAAAATCAATGATACGGTATGGATTGACAATGTGGCATACTGAGATGCATGGATCAAAGCTTTTGTTGAAAAGCAAGGCTTTGTAGTTGATGATCAAAGCACAACTTTAAATAGCATAGTTTTGTGTAGCGTTAATTTGCGAGCTTCACACCCCGGTATGAACCAAAAACGGGATCGTGACTGCAGGGAAATGGACATACGTTAGCTTCTAGCTAGAAGTGACGTCATGGTATGGAGCCCAGACATTTACTTATGTGGATGTTGGATATTATTTGATGGCTAGAGATGTACCTTGGATTTGATATCAGGACCGACTAAAAGGTACTAGATGGTCGACGTGACTGACCATTTTAGAGGTTCGATAGAACCGGCTAACGTATTGTTTATGGTATTGCCAATCAGTGACGACTGACCGGCCCTAAAGATCCAAGGGTTGCCCATAGTATGTAATCATGAGGCATTTGCTAGAGTATCTCGAAATCAGTGAGGAAGATCCCTTGCCTCAGTTCATAGATGGAAATCCAATTTCCAATGCGCGACCTTTCAGTTTTAGTTTTAAACCTATATGGCGACATAATATATGGTACGACGACATAATATATGGTACCTTTGCCGCCTATGATTGATACATTTATATTTGAAGTTGATTTCTTCACTTATAATAATAATAATAAAAGATAAATTTTGCGTACCAATCATATTTGGCCATTATAAGGTAAAACTCTATCCTCCGGCTTGCGTTGCATTGTGTGATGGGACCTGAGTCTTATAATGGCTTCATTTCTTCTTTTTAGCATTGCGTTGTTTGTTTATGGTATTCTTAGGAGGAAACACGTTCCGTGTTATACGACGTGGTCCCTTGATTTACCCAAGATTAAAATAAAAGTTAATAACTGTTTTAGTCCTCACACTAGTCCCATGACTGACTCGGAGTTTATTGTTTCCACATAAACTTTGGATGCCCATATTTTCCACATGTGGAGTAAATAGTTTTGGTTTTGCTGATTCTTTATTTTCACAGGATCCTGGATTACAGCTGGAGCTATATATGGAATGCTTTGTATCCGTTTATTTCTTTCAACTGTGTTAGTTGATGTTTTCCGCTGCACATCATTATATTTATGTATGTATGTATGTATATATATATATATATATATATATATATATATATATATATTCGTCGTTTTATAATTTAAATCTCTGATATTTTCCGCTGTGTATTATTCATTTGAGCTCTGATATCTTGTACTCTGATATAAATTGTTGTAATAGCAATAAAATGTTCTCATGTTTGTGTTCTGATGCGTCGTGTTGTAACGACCCGCATTCTACACATCGAAAGATCGTAGAATAATTATTTCTTTCACATACGAAGTCGTATGGTCATGTAACTTTGGGAGAGGACTATTGGGGTCATTTCCCATGTTCATGAATTTTGTCAATTTTTAAATGATCGTTTTGCCCCTGGCTGATCTTGTTTTGGCCATAACTTTTGATTGAAAAGGAGTTTTGATTTGAAACCACTTCCATTAGGTTTGGATGATGGTTTACCTTTCCCTAGAGTGGTCATATATGAAAAACGGACTTACCGTTTGGGAGATATGGCTGAAACAAGATTTGGAAGATGAAAAACTGCTTAACCGGGCCTAATTAGGGTGATTAGCAAGAGGGCCCATAACCCATTTCGGGATTAGGGTTATGGGAAGGCTGAGAACAGTAGGAGAACGATCTATTTTCATTTTCTCAGCCGCCTAAAACATTTCCCTAACCCTAACAATGGCCTCCAACATCTAGAATCACCTCTAATCACTTTCTAATCAAGTATTAGCCTAATCTACGTCAAATCAAAGGGGAATAGCACCAAAGCAAGGTTAGAACTGCTATGTTGTCTTGGGAACAGCGCCAAATCAGAGGATAGTTCAGTTTTGAAACTTTATTTGTGGCTAAGGTGAGTGATTTGCATAGTTCCTCACTAATTATGGTTAATTAAGGGTAATTAGTGTTAATTAGCGAATTTAAACATGAATAAATTCTGGAAAAATGCTTATAAATTTCGAAATATTGTTTTAGACCTTTGTTGAAAAATTTGGTTGATTTGGTTAAGTTTTACTAATCCTATCATTAGTTTTACTTAAACATGATTAAGGGAAAATATGGGATTTTGGCTATGTTTGATCCGTTTTAACCTATCAAATTATTGTTTTGGTGTTTGTGGTTGATTATGCATGTTGCTATGACTATATAGTATGTTGTGTGATTGATTAGAAATGTTAGACTGGTCGAAAACGCCGTCGAATGACGTAAAACAGTCGCTGGAAAGAAGTGCAGGAAATCACCCGAACCGGATCGGATCGGAGGGGGATGCATGATCCGAACCGCTCGCACTCGAAGCTCCACGATCCTACCTGAGCATGGTGGCACGACCTGAAGGGAGCACCCGATCCGAACCGTGTCACTCGACCGATCCGACCATGAGCTAGTACAAGCTCCTACCCGATCTGAAGCGATGAAGGGGTCCGACCCGAACCCAATGGATGTCCATGACCCGATCCGGTGGAAGGAGAACGAACTGATCCGACGCCTGGAGGAGGTATCACGAACCGAACCCAATGAAGCACCACGACCCGAATCGCTTGGTGGCCATGAACTGGAGCTACTCTTGGACTGATGGAGGACCGAACCAAACAGAATGGAAGCTTATTTCCGAACAGATCCGGAGAAGACCAAAACCCGAGATGCAAAGGTAATCCAAATGGGAAGTATGTACCCAGGATCCAGTTGGGAACCAATGTGTCAACTTCATGAGTTGGGCTTTGCTGCGGGACGTGTGCAAAGGGGTTATCGACGTTCATAGCTTTGATTCACCACTGAGACGGATGTTAGGCTACGTATCAGTGCAGTGGGGTAGTTATTACTCCATGGGGAAGAGTGATCGTAGCATGGCTATGAGCCAGTGTAGTGGAGCTGTTATGGCTTCATGGGGGCAGAGTGGACATAGCAAGGACTAGTGGCTATGGATCAGTGCAGTGGTGTCATTATGACTCCATGCGGCAGAGTGATCATACCAAGGAATGGGTGGTCTGAGCGGTGGATATCGTATGCTTTACGCACTGAGTGAGAGATGTAAGGATGGTTGCTATGTTTGATTGTTCGTTATCACTATGTCATGCACACCCCCCTCCCCGTATTCTTTACACCTCATGTTTAGTGGCACCTTAGAGTATTGAGCGGTTTGTTGTGCTAACTCTTTGGTTGCAGGTCCAGGTATGGTTTAGTATACCTGTTATTGTTCTTTTTTGATGCTTATCGCTCATACCAGACTTTTGTCTGACCCAGAGTTTTATGTCTCTTCTTATTACTTTGGGTGCTCTTAAACAAGCAGACTAGAGACATGTTTGGTGGTATGCACGAGTAGTTGTACCGGAGATGAGCAGGAGACTCCCACGTATGATATATAAAGATATTCTCCCTGTGTTGTTGTTGGTCACTACTTTGGGTATTAGTAGTGTACCTTACTTATTTGCTTTAGAGACAGTTTTCAAAAGTTGTAATAACAATGATGTGGAACATAAGCTGTATTTGGATTTTCCGCTGCTATGATGTTTAGTTTTCAGCTTATGCACTGTCTCACCTGTTTTATGTCAAGTATGTTATTATTATATTTTATTCCATGCGCTGTGAGACATTCTACAGGTTCCTTGTTAGTTCAAATTTCTTACCTTCCCTTTCTTTGACGACCGTCCCGTGCTAGTTAGACATCGACACAGCGCACTTTCATTGGAAGTGTCGGCTGGTGCGGGGCGGGCCGTCTCATTTGGTATCAGAGCGAGGTTGCGTAGTTAACCTAGGGAAACACACCAGGGAGAGATAATACGTATATGAGAGCGCGTATTTGTGATTATTTTGGTTTTCAAAAGCTATATATATACATACTATTAGTATAGCTAAGGATGAAGTCACACTGCACTGACACCACAAAGAGGACGGTTAATCGTTTCTCTTTACAGATTGAACAATGAGCCGATATATGAGGGGTGTTGGTAGAGGAGCCAACAATGGGAATGCTCCTGACATGAGGGCTATGTTTACTGACTTCATAAGAGAGATGCTTAGAAGTGTGCAAGGAGCAGTTCCCAATGCTGCAAATGGTGGTGGTGCAGCGGTGCAGGCGCCTAGAGCCAGTTTCGCCAAGCTTTGCAAGGATTACACTAGTCTTGGTGGAAAGTCGTTCCACGGAACGGAATCGGCTACAGAAGTTCAGGATTGGTTGGATAGTTGTGAGCGTATCTTCGAAGACTTAGGTATCGAGGATGCGATGAAGAAAAAGCTAGCGTCCCGTCAGCTGCAAGGACAGGCAATGAATTAGTGGAACGCTATTAAGGCAGCTACTCCCGAGGATCAGATTACTTGGGATCAGTTCAAGACTCGCTTTAGCGACAAGTTTATTCCAACTGCTCAGAAGTCGGTATTGTTTAAGAGGTTCTTGAAGCTAAAGCAGAATAGTAGAGCTGTCTCAGAGTATATTGCTGAGTTTGATACTTTATCAAAGTATTGATTATCCCTCATTGACACTCCCGAGAAGATGAATGAGAAGTTTATAACATGCTTGGATCAGTACTTGGGGGAAAGGCTTATTAACCACATCGATGAGACGTTTGAATCGATTGTGGGGTAAGCTTTGAGATCGGAGAGCCTATACCCCAAGTCAAAGACTGAGGTTGCATCTGCAGAAGAGCCAAAGCCGCAAGTAAGCGGTGGAGGCAAGAATGGTTCTCAGAATAAGAGAAAGCAGAATCAGACCAAGGATGGCCAGAAAAAGAGTAAGAAAGATATTGAGTGCTTCAGCTGTGGTAAGAAGGGCCACTATGCCAAAGAATGTCGGGCCAAGCCAGCGGATAGGAAGTGCTTCAACTGTGGCCAAGTGGGACATCACAAGGACAAGTGTCCGCAACCCCCTAAGGAAAAGCAGATTGTGAAAGCATATGCTATCAATGTTGTTCCTTCTTCGTCGAATGCCCCAACTACGGTGGAGAAGGGAAAGAATGTTGTTATTCAAGGTATGCTTTCTGTTTATGATGTTCCTGTTCAGTATTGTTTGATACCGGAGCTTCCCGTTCCTTCATATCTAGTGACCTAGTAGATAGGTTGGGATTGGAACCCGAGATAGTTGATAGACCTTTAGCAGTGATGAACCCAATTGGTGGTTCGACTAGCCTTAGCATAATTTGTCGAAATTTGGTTTTATCGAGTCATGGATGCATGTTTGTTTGTGATTGCTTTGTTTTGGGCTTTACTGAGTTGGCGTTATTTTGGGAGACGATTGGCTCCAAAGATACGGGGTGGTGGTAGACTGTGAGGGCTTTTTGGTGACAGTTAGAGCGGATGATGGGCGGAGGGTAGTATTTGGTGGTCTACCTAGTGATGGGGTAATGGTTAGTTTTCTAAATTCCCTCGACATCCCGCATGATGAGTTGTCAGATGTGCCTGTGGCTGGCCAGTATCCGGACGTCTACGAGGAAGTGACCGAACTTCCACCACACCGAGAGATTGAGTTCCGTATTGATTTAGTGAAAGATGCCAGACCTATAGTGATGCCACTTCGTCATATGGCGCCAAGGGAACAGCGAGAGCTCGAGGTGCAAGTAAGTGATTTTTTGAAGAAGGGATTTATCAGAAGAAGTGTTTCTGAGTGGGGAGCACCAGTTGTGTTTGCTACCAAGGCAGATGGTTCCCTTCGATTGTGTGTGGACTACCACGAATTGAATAAGGTGACGAGGAAGAATAAGTATCCTCTACCGCGGATAGATGATTTGTCTGATCAGTTGAGTGGCGCGAGAGTGTTCTCCCAGTTGGATCTCGCGACAGGTTTTCATCAACTTAGAGTGGAAGCTGAGAGTATAGCTAAAACGGCCTTTCGGACGCCGTCTGGATTTTATGAGTGGTTGGTCATGCCATTCGGGTTGACCAATGCACCAGCATATTTTGTGGATCTTATGAATAGGGTATTCAGAGATCAGTTGTATAAGTTTTCTTGTGTTCGTGGACGATATACTTGTTTATTCGAGGACAGAGGAAGAACACAAGGAACATTTGAGGATAGTGATGGAGGTGTTGAGAAAACACCAATTGAAAGCAAAGTTTTCTAAGTGTCACTTCTGGAGAAGGAAAGTGAGATTCTTGGGCCATGTTGTTTCAGAGAATGGTATCGCCGTGGACCCTGCGAAGGTGGATACGGTACAAGATTGGTCTACGCCCAAGAATGCAACAGACATAAGAAGTTTCCTGGGATTAGCTGGATATTATCGGAAGTTTATCCAAGACTTCTCCAAGATAGCAGCACCGTTGACTCAGTTGACCAAGAAGAATCAAGCTTTCGTCTGGGACGAAAAGTGCGAGAATGTGTTCAAGAGTCTAAAGGAAAAGTTGACATGTGCACCAGTGTTAGTCATTCCTAAGGGGAATGAAGAGATGACAGTCATACAGATGCATGTGGTAGCGGACTAGGTGTTGTATTGATGCAAGGAGGTAGGGTTGTAGCTTATGCTAGTAGGCAACTGAAACCGCATGAGAAAAGATATCCTACCCATGATTTGGAATTAGCAGCGATCGTGTTCGCATTGAAGATGTAGAGACATTATCTCTTAGGAGAAAGACACGAGTTGTTTACTGATCATAAGTCGCTAAAGTATATTTTCTCTCAGAAGGATCTAAATCTCCGACAGCAAAGATGGTTAGAATTCTTGGCTTCCTATGATTTCGATATCGCATACACACCAGGAAAGGGCAATGCGGTAGCTGATGCATTGAGTAGAAGACATGTCAGTTTAGGGGCTATGTTTCTAGAATGGAAGCAACTGGAGTACATCGCTGAGTATGATTTCAGACCAAAGTGCGAATTGGATCCAGAAATGTTAGCAAATTTGATGATCGAACCCACTTTGATTGAGTGGATCGGCTCTAACGGTCAAAACTTATTGGAAGTCATCTCCAAGTTAGAGATGGGTATCGACGAGGAGATGAACAAGTATGGGCTTGATCGAGATGGATGGCTTAGAAAGAATGGAAGACTAGTTGTGCCCAATGTCAATGGATTGAGAGATGAAGTGCTTAGAGAATGTCATCACTCAAAACTGACTATAAACCCTAGTGGTAACAAGATGTATCGAGACATGAAGTAGACCTACTACTGGGAAGGGACGAAAAGAGACGTTGGGAAGTTTATATCTAAGTGCATAAATTGCCAGCTAGTTAAAGCTGAGCAAAAGAATCCTAGTGGTTTGTTGCAACCATTAGAAGTTCCAGAATGGAAATGGGAACAAGTCTCAATGGATTTCATTGATGGGTTACCAAGGACTAGATCGGGCCATGATAGCATTTGGGTGATTGTGGACCGATTGACTTAGAGTGCAAGGTTTATACCAGTCAAGTCGAATAGAACGGCAGCTAAGTTAGCTGAGCTATATATGAAATGGGTAGTGAGATTTCATGGAATACCCAAAGGCATTGTGAGTGACTGAGATCCGTTGTTCACTAGTGGATTTTGGAAGAGCTTACAAGAGGCGTTAGGATCGGAATTACATCTCAGTACCGCATACCACCCTCAATCCGACGGTCAGACAGAGAGGGTGAATCGAGTGTTAGAAGATCTTTTGCGAGCTTGCATATTAGACTTTGGTGGATCACGGGATGACCATTTGCATCTAGTGGAGTTCGCATATAACAACAGTTATTAATCCAATATTGGTATGGCTCCATTTGAAGCTTTGTATGGAAGACCGTGTAACTCACCATCATGTTGGTTAGAAACTGGTGAGAAGTTTGTGCTTGGACCAGATGTGATAAGAGAAACTTCAGCTAAGATTAAGGTTATCCAACATCGAATGAAGGCTGCCCAAGATAGGCAGAAGAGTTATGCTGATAAGAGGAGAAGAGAATTAAAGTTCTCCATTGGCGACTTGGTGTTTGTCAAGATTTCCCCGTTAAAGAGCGTGATATGATTTGGCAGGAGAGGCAAGTTAACACCAAGATTTGTTGGTCCATTCCCAGTTCTTGAGCAAATTGGGAATTTGGCATATAAAGTTGAATTACCAGAGAAGATGGCGGGAGTTCACAACGTATTTCATGTTTCTCAGTTAAGGAAGTTTGTACACGACCCTAGTGCGACTATTACACCAGATCAATTGGACGATATCGAGGTTGAACCCGAGGCGGTTGGGAACCGCAGGCCTATGCGTATTGTTGGGAACAATACGAAGCAGCTTCGAAGGAAGGCGGTGAAATTAGTCAAAGTTCAGTGGGGCGAGAATGAGAATGACTGTACTTGGGAGACAGAGGAGAACATTAGGAAGACGTATCCAGAACTCTTCGCCTGGTAAGATTTCAGTTTCGATTTAGTCTTTCCGCATGCTAGGATAGGTTTGTTTTGTTTGTTTTGCATGTTTGATTGTTGTATATGGCTGGTAGGCATGCTGGATCATTTGTATGTTTTGGGTTAAAGAATTTCGGGGACGAAATTTCTTAAGGGGGGAGAATGTAACGACCCGCATTCTACGCATCGAAGGATCGTAGAATATTTATTTCTTTCACATACGAAGTCGTATGGTCATGTAACTTTGGGAGAGGACTATTGGGGTCATTTCCCATGTTCATGATTTTTGTCGATTTTTAAATGACCGTTTTGCCCCTAGCTGATCTTTGTTTTGGCCATAACTTTTGATTGGAAAGGAGTTTTGACCTAAAACCACTTCCATTAGGTCCGGATGATGGTTTACCTTTCCGTAGAGTGGTCATACGTGAAAAACGGACTTACCGTTTGGGAGATATGGCCGAAACAAGGTTTGGAAGATGAAAAACTGATTAACCGAGCCTAATTAGGGTGATTAGCAAGAGGGCCCATAACCCATTTCGGGATTAGGGTTATGGGAAGGCTGAGAACAGTAGGAGAACGATCTATTTTCATTTTCTCAGCCGCCTAAAACATTTCCCTAACCCTAACAATGGCCTCCAACATCTAGAATCACCTCTAATCACTTTCTAATCAAGTATTAGCCTAACTACGTCAAATCAAAGGGGAATAGCACCAAAGCAAGATTAGAACTGCTGCGTTGTCTTGGGAACAGCGCCAAATCAGATGATAGTTCAGTTTTGAAAGTTTATTTGTGGCTAAGGTGAGTGATTTGCATAGTTCCTCACTAATTATGGTTAATTAAGGGTAATTAGTGTTAATTAGCGAATTTAAACATGAATAAATTCTGGAAAAATGCTTATAAATTTCAAAATATTGTTTTAGACCTCTGTTGGAAAATTTGGTTGATTTGGTTAAGTTTTACTAATCCTATCATTAGTTTTACATAAACATGATTAAGGGAAAATATGGGATTTTGGCTATGTTTGATCCGTTTTAACCTATCAAATTATTGTTTTGGTGTTTGTGGTTGATCATGCTTGTTGCTATGACTATATGGTATGTTGTGTGATTGATTAGAAAAGTTAGATTAGTCGAAAACGCCGTCGAATGGCGTAAAACAGTCGTTGGAAAGAAGTGCAGGAAATCACCCGAACCGGATCGAATTGGAGGGGGAAGCACGATCCGAACCGCTCGCACTCGAAGCTCCACAATCCGACCTGAGCATGGTGGCATGACCAGAAGGGAGCACCCGATTCGAACCGTGTCACTCGACCCAATCCGATCATGAGCTAGTACAAGCCCCGACCCGATCCGAAGCGATGAAGGGGTCCGACCCGAACCCAATGGGTGTCCATGACCCGATCCGGTGGAAGGAGAACGAACTGATCCGACGCCTAGAGGAGGTATCACGAACCGAACCCAGTGAAGCATCATGACCCGAACCGCTTGGTGGCAACGAACTGGAGCTACTCTTGGACTGATGGAGGACCGAACCGAACAGAATGGAAGCTTATTTCCGAACCGATCCGGAGAAGACCAAAACCCAAGATGCAAAGGTAGTCCAAATGGAAAGTTTGTACCCAGGATCCAGTTGGGAACCAACGGGTCAACTTCATGAGTTGGGCTTTGCTGCGGGACGTGTGCAAAGGGGTTATCGACATCCATAGCTTGGATTCACCACTAAGACGGATGTTAGGCTACGTATCAGTGCAGTGGGGTAGTTATTACTCCATGGGGCAGAGTGATCGTAGCATGGCTATGATCCAGTGCAGTGGAGCTGTTATGGCTTCATGGGGCAGAGTGGATATAGCAAGGACTAGTGGCTATGGATCGGTGCAGTGGTGTCATTATGACTCCATGGGGCAGAGTGATCATAACAAGGAATGGGTGGTCAGAGCGGTGGATATTGTATGCTTTACGCACTGAGTGAGAGATGTGAGGATGGTTGCTATGCTTGATTGTTTGTTATCACTATGTCATGCACACCCCCACCCCTATATTCTTTACACCTCATGTTTAGTGGCACCTTAGAGTATTGAGCGGTATGTTGTGCTAACTCTTTGGTTGCAGGTCCAGATATGGTTTATTATACCTGTTATTGTTTTTCCTACACTTTGGTTGCAGGTCCAGGTCCAGCTAAGTACAAAGTGTTATAATAGAATAACAAAATATATGTTTTTTCTACACTTTGACCAAATTACCCTTCTTCTTCGTCATTTAGAAGCATTGACTTAGTCAACAATGTACAAGTTTAGTGTTCATGTCTATGAAGTTCAAAAGTAGCATGACACCCCTTGCTAATGCTCAAGTGTTGAGGGAAAACATGCATGTCATGTTTTAATTATCCCTCTTCCTTGAGATGAGTTGACTTGGTCAACTATGAGCAAAATAAGCTTTAATATCCAAGAGGTCTAGATACAGTGTACATATGCTTGCCAGTGTCCAACAAGCTATGGAATATGTATGCACCTCCTATCAACTATTCATGCCATGTCCAATGGCCATGGAGGAGGTGTTGGAAGCCATTAAAGAGTGTTTGGAGCTCTTAAGGTCCAAAAATTCCAAGGGAAAAGGTCCATTTTGAAGGCCAAGGCTTGGGGTATTTATAGGAGGAAGGTTAGGTGGGAGTAGGTGAGCAGCAAGACCAACAGAAGCCATTTTCGCACCCAAAACATGGCCATATACAGAAAATTTGCACCACTTGGTACGGGGTTCGAAATTTCGCACCCTTCCAGGGGGTTCGAAATTTCGAACCCGCTGATGGGGTACGAAATTTCGACCCTCTCTAGGAGGTCAAAATTTCGAGCCCACTAGTAGGGTTCGAAATTTCGACCCCGCCGGGGGTACAAAATTTCGAACCCCCTGGTGGGGTGTGAAATTTGGACCCTACCAGAGGGTACGAAATTTCGAGCCCCCTAGAGGGGTGCAAAATTGATAGACGATGAGGACAAAATCATACTGCCGAGGGAGTCGAAATTCCTGCGGCGAAGTAAGGGAATCCGCGGTTTTACTGGTTCGAAGTGAAGGAATCTGAGCTTCCAATGTGGAGAAAATCGGATGAATCGGGCGGTGCCCACTGGTGTTGCGCCGGGACTGTGGGGCCCCAGACCCCCACCGGTGTTGCGCCCGGACCCGCTTGACAGCTCGCCTTCGACTCGGATGACGGCTTGACCAAGAGTTCATTGGGCCCGACAGAGGCCACCTGGTACAGGTTTCGGGTCTCCTTGCGTTTGAGATGCGACTTCGACCCAACTGCTTTGTGCTTTTTTGACGCTTGAGCGCGTCGCTCACCAAATACGTGATGTGTGACAGCTTTGACAAAAAAGCGTGTCAACATTATATTTTTATTTCTAACCATAATAATAATCAAAATCATATTTAAATCAATAATTTAAGTAATAGAAAAACACAGGTTGTTACACTCTCACTCACTCAAAAAAATTCGTCCTAAAAAGTGCGTAGTCAAGAAGTTGTCAATTAATATATTCAACGGTATAATTTCCTACTCAACTTAGAAAACATTTAACTTACATAGGTAGTTTAATATAGGTTTGAAAACTCCAATTTTCCACAAAATTTCTAAGTCTTAGATTCACGAATTTTTTTAGCAGAGTCTCCTTTGTACGACTAGGGTCTGGAAAAATAAAATTACATATATGATCACAAATATACATCTCATCTCAATGATAAAGCATCCCAAGCCATGGGGAAACAATATATAATATCAAAATACGATATGTAATCTGAAATACGTACCTTTCATTAACGTTATTATCAATTTAGTTTATTTTTAAGTAAGCAAAAGTAATATTACGAGCAAGCAGCTCAAGAAGTGAGCAAATGCCATCCGTGCCTACAAAAATACTCAATAACATAATGAGAACACACATGTTTATAAGAAATAAAAATATATACATATACACAATAATCATATACTAGTAGAAATCGTAACAAACACAGCACGCAACAATAATATTCATCTAAATTTCTAACAGTGATACAAATTCATTATTTTCACATATCACGTTTAGTTTATTACACTTCATTTCTTATCACTATTCCATTTATTTGCTTTTATTCATTAACATTCGTTTTTATTAATAATAATATGGACTTATATTCAATTCATTTCAAATGTATTAACTTGTACACTTATTCACTCATAATGAATTCACATTTAATTAATATATATTATCAAAATCCAATTGACTTGTTTTCAATCATTATGGTTCACTATACTTGTTTTTACTTTATAATTAAAGTTCATTTCCATCTTATATCTATTTCTATTTCATTTTACTCATTTCATTAATTTAATTCAATTTATTAGCTTATTTCATTGACTCAATTTATTTACCTTACTTAGTTGAATTTAATTTCATAACAAAACTAAGTATATATTGTTTATTGTCATAACTTAATTTTTATCCATATTTATAAACCATCAATTTAATTTCACCCTTCGTTATTCATACTATACTTGTGTATTATTTAGTTTCTTATTCTTATATCTTTTCAACTTCTTAAATATTTGGTAAGTTATATCTATGCTATAGAAATGAACTAAGTACTATATTAGTTCAATAGTTTCCAGTTTGTTACAAATTCACTATTTTAGATTCCCAAGAGTTTCTACTTCAATTTATATTTCTCTTAGGTTCATTTTCTTATTTTCACAATTCAAAAGTTTCTAAAATCTCAAGTTTTAATTCATTTTAATAACTTGAAAATCATTAATTATTCGATAACTTGAGAATTTCAGGTTCATTTCCAAATCAACATTTGAAATAATATATATTATACCTTTTATATCAAACCATACTTTGAAATATTAAACTAAAAATCAGTTTTATCAAAACAAAGAATAAAAATTCTAAGTGGTAGTGGTCTCCCCCACTTAGGCACTCGAAATAAACGTTGATGATAAGTGCACTCATCACTAAAGTCACTTCCTAGGGATAAGAGGGGAATATACAATTATTTTGAAGTCATTTGAAAATAATCTCTATTCAAAATAATTCAATATAATATTAATGTTTTCCAAAACATTTGCAAATGACTCTTCAAAAGTGACCAAATTTAAATTCTCAAATCCTAATTTAAATTCATTTTTTCTTTAATAATATTTTTTTATCATTCGTATTTACAAGGTTTCATTTTCTGATAGTCATTGAACAGTCAATAGTTAGAATTATTGACTAATCGAACAATAAACGATGATAATATAGTATTATCATTTCCTAACAACCAATACAATCAAAATTAATAATTTACAAAATAGTTATTTATATAAAACTATAATCCAAAACAATATTGTATCGGTCTGTGCTATTCGAGTGTTTAGGAATCCCTATCGATGTCTTGGTGTCCCAAGTACCAATCAAAATTCATAAATACTCAACATAACAAATTAACACAACACAAAACCATTTTTATATCAAAATTAAAAGTACACTCTCTCTCATGTATGCTCAAATTCGTTCTAGGGTATTACTACCTTATCTCTAACGAGTAAACACCAAATAGAGCCAAGGTTATCGCTAAACTCAGGCTCTGATACCAGATGTAACAACCTGCAATTTTTGATCATTCAAGTCGACAATAATCCACACATGTCGACTCATAAAAAAACCAAAATACAAATAGTTATTAATGGTAAATATAAGAAAAAGAAAGAAAGGAAAAAAACAATCACAAAATCTCACAGCCGAAGGACAAAATACAATTCATAAATAATAATTCATGAAGTTGTTAAATCATATATTTGATTATACTTTACAACAATTATCAAAGTTATACATACCTAGACATAATACAACAATGTAACTG
The DNA here is from genome assembly GCA_030737875.1 of Allium sativum. Taxonomy (NCBI): domain Eukaryota; kingdom Viridiplantae; phylum Streptophyta; class Magnoliopsida; order Asparagales; family Amaryllidaceae; genus Allium; species Allium sativum. The sequence goes on along the minus strand of CM060918.1, from coordinate 775,812,563 downwards.
AACAGAAATGATCTAGTGAAAAACTATAATAGATAATCTACCAAAACTCCGTCTTCATTCTCCAATGTAATATGGTCTTCATTAACTGAAAAACTTAGGTTGTCTCACGCAAAAATGAAAAGAAAAACACTCAGACCAGAACTAAAATATTCTCATATAAGTCAAACCAAAATCATGTAATAATATGAGTGTAGTAGCGTCAGAGATGTCTATGGGATTTACCATTTCCTATCAGTGCATAATATGAGTGCGATAACTTAAGTGATGTTACGAGAATTTCATATCCTAAGGATCTGTTAAACTAGATACGATGTGATACAACACGCTATCACAATAGTGTCTATGGCAAATAGACTATTGAGAATTGCGTAAACATGATTACATTTTTACCCTTGCGCCGTTTACAAATGTTGTAGTATATACAGTACTACAAACCCATCGTAAACTGGTGGCATCGGGGAGCACTCCATAGGTACAGTGTCAAATCAAAATCATAGGGGCTCGATCAGAAAAATATGACAAGGCACAAAGGTTTTACCCAACTATAAGATTCTACTGGATTGCAGACCTAAATTGGTGGTAACGCATAACTGTAACTACCACCAACCTCAGACAATATTCCCAAAATCAAAAGCATGCCCAATTGTAAAGACCCGCAACTTCCCCGTAAAGGAAAGCGTCGGATAGTTCGAGAACAAGCCACAACAGAACGCATACAGAAGAACATTTCATTGTATATTACAACAATGCATCAGATTACAAGAATATACAGAGTATAAATGAATATTATTACACAGAAATATCAGAGATTCAAATTACATTTAAATACATAGCAGCGGAAAATAATACAATACACAACTAGAAGTAGATATACGGATACAAAGCTTTCCGGATATCGTTCCAGCTGTAAACCAGGATCCTGTGAATATAAATCTGCAAAACCAAAACTACTAGCTGCCCGTGTCAAAATAGGGGCACCCAGAGTTTAGGTTAAAACAATAAACTCCAGGTCAGTCATGGGACTGGTGTGAGAACTAAAACAGTTATTAGTCTTTATTTTAAATCATTAGGTAAATCAAGGGACCACGCCGTATAACCCGGAACGGGTTTCCTCCCAAGAATACCAGTGCATAAAACAAACAGCGCAATGCTAAATAAAGAAAAATGAAGCTGTTATAAGACCCAGGTCCCATCACACAATGCAACGCAGTCGAGGATAGGGTTTTCCCTTATAACAGCCAAAGAATGCTTGATACGGTTAAAACAAATCGTTTGATACTATAATAAGTGCATAGTGTATAAAACAACTTCAAATCATAAGTATCAATCATAGGCGGCATAAGCGCCCCATCCCACTATGTCGCCATATATAGGATTACAATTAAAACCGCAAATGTCACGTATTTGGAAATTGGATTTCCGTCTATGAACCGAGGCAAAAGATAGTCCTCAACCGATTCGTGACTCTCTAGCCCGAGCCACAGGAACAGCCGCAACTGCCCCTTGGATCGTCAGGGCCGGTCCACACGGAGTGGATTATTATACCTGAACAATACGTCTCCCCACCCTATGGGGTGTAAGTCTGGTCCGTCAGCCGACCAGAATGCATTCGGCCGAAACCGATATAACCGAGGCGCCTCGCAACAGCCACAACCACATAAGTCAAACTCGTCAGGGCGTGTAAAACCACTGACGCCACTTCTAACTAGAAAGAAACGCAAGTCCTCCCTGAGGTCCGTCTCCCGTTTTGGTTCATACCTGGTGTGAAACACGCGAGGTAAACGTTACACAAAGCTACGCCACAAAGGCCGTGCTTTGATCATCACCACAAGACTTTGCTTTTCAACAGAAGCCTTGATCATTTGCATCTTAGCATGCCACACAGGCAAACCATCCTATGCAACCGATATCAGTCACACAGAATGAAATCCGATGTCAGACACACAGTCCATTTACAAGTCCGTTCTGGGTCTGAACGAAACCGGAGGCACCTAGTACCCCGCATATCCATCGATCTCCAAGTACGTCTGGACGATCACCAACTGTTTCCATCTTCTTGGGTGTACAGCCCAATCAAGATCATCAGTTATCACCCAAACGACGTGAAGACCTCCGGTCTTCGACCATCGTCTTCATCTTCGACTTATCGTCGTATCAGTTATTCAGAATGGGATAAACCCGGACTTTCCGAATAACTCGCGTATATTTTAAATAAGTGTTATACAAACACAACATACGCCTCATTCCAATTCATTAGTCACTAACCGTAAATTAATCAAGAGAATAATTCCCCAAATATTAACCCCGAAGGCCGAAACCAACATCAGATCAATATCCAGAAAACCCTTCTGCTTGGCTAACCGACAGTTAGTTTCTAAATTTCACGTTCAAATCTAATTAAAGATTTAACTATCGCCTGGAGCAAAACTGGTGATACTCCATTCTCGATCTTTTCAATCTAATTAAAGATTCATTAAAACTCCACTTAGTTTTAATCTGTGACTGGGTTAAAGAATCAGTGTCATTTAAAACACGGTTCACGATAAACCCAAAGTCACATCCCATTAATTATCGGGTTAAAGAACAAGTGTTATTTAAAACACTGTTCACGATAAACCCAAAAATCAATATCCATTCAATTCCAATTAAATATTATTTAATTGGTGCACTTCATTAAATCTAAATCAAAAGATTTAATCTTTTCTCAACTGGGTTCAAGAACAGTGTTAGTGAAGACACCATTCACGACAAACCCAAATCACATTCATTAATTATCGGGTTAAAGAACAAGTGTTATTTAAAACACTGTTCACGATAAACCCAAAAATCAATATCAATTCAATTCCAATTAAATATCATTTAATTGGTACACTTCATTAAATCTAAATAAAAAGATTTAATCTTTTCTCAACTGGGTTCAAGAACAGTGTTAGTGAAGACACCATTCACGACAAACCCAAATCACATTCATTAATTATCGGGTTAAAGAACAAGTGTTATTTAAAACACTGTTCACGATAAACCCAAAAATCAATATCAATTCAATTCCAATTAAATATCATTTAATTGGTACACTTCATTAAATCTAAATAAAAAGATTTAATCTTTCCTCAACTGGGTTCAAGAACAGTGTTAGTGAAGACACCATTCACGACAAACCCAAATCACATTCATTAATTATCGGGTTAAAGAACAAGTGTTATTTAAAACACTGTTCACGATAAACCCAAAAATCAATATCCATTCAATTCCAATTAAATATTATTTAATTGGTACACTTCATTAAATCTAAATAAAAAGATTTAATCTTTTCTCAACTGGGTTCAAGAACAGTGTTAGTAAAGACACCATTCACGACAAACCCAAATCACATTCGATATTCAATACAAGGCTCTGAATAGAAAATATATCGGCTTATATTCAATATCGAATTCTACGACTAACAAATGTCGTATTGGAAATAACGATACAAATATATATCTTTCAAATTTCCATAACAACACCTGTAATATCACGAATTCCAACATCGAAATATTCCGAAGACAATTTCGATTCAAATCCACTCCAATGCAATCATTGGAATTTTGGTTACTTTTAAAACCCTTTTCGAATTCAATTTATTTATTTAAAAATAAATAGAATTATAATTCTAGTTCAAAACTAGTTCATTTCGATAAAAATCTATTTTTATCTTTTCAAATATGGAGTTTTTCATCCCAAACTTTCACAAATCATTTCTTATGATTTTACACAAATTATTACTATTTTTAATAATTTTATCAAGGCCCGTACAGTCGATTTCCAACAATGGCCATCGAACTGCACTTACAGCGACCTTTTTCCAATTTGATTTGGACGTATCTCCAAATCCAACCGTTAGATTTCAAATTTCTAACATTCGTTAGAAAGCTCTTTTCGATACGAACCCAACGGTTCCGGTTTTAGGAGAATCCGACGGTCGGATCTCCCGTAATGTCCGTTTGAAATAAATGGTCGAAATTTACGAACTGCCGCGGCGCGGCGCGTTCTATTCAGGCCATTATATTATATATATAATATATATAATATATATTTCGTCGATTCTATTTAAAACGAATTATATAAATAGTTTTAAATTCGTTTCAAAAGCAATTTCAACTTCCTTTTCAATTCAAATCAAAATTGAATTCTTCTTTATAGATTCGTTTTAAAATTCATTTCTATTCAATTCAAATTTCAATTCAATTTGAATTCGTTTTCAATTCACTTTGAATTCGTTTTCAATTCAATTCATTTCGAAATCGTTTTCAATTCAATCTGAATTCGTTTTCAATTCATTTCATTTCGAAATCGTTTTCAATTCAATTTATTTCGAAATCGTTTTCAATTCAATTTATTTCGAAATCGTTTTCAATTCAATTCATTTCGAAATCGTTTTCAATTCAATCTGAATTCGTTTTCAATTCATTTCATTTCGAAATCGTTTTCAATTCAATTTATTTCGAAATCGTCTTCAATTCAATTTATTTCAAAATATTCGATTTCGAAATTGCTTTTCAATATTCATTTTAAAATAAATAAAATCGATATAAATATCGTTCACGTCAAAATGGCGTCAATCTAATCCTCACGGCTTCACATATTTCAATATTCAAATATTCTATTTCAAATATTTCTATTTCAAATATTTCTATTTCAAATATTTCTTTTTTCGAAACTGGAATGAGGCCCAATCAATTACCATATAATGTTAATTATATGGATTTTCTGCAACACATGTATATATCAACAACGATGAATAATCAACCATCAACCAAAGTGCACTACACTGTATAAGCATCAAATATAGACATTTAACGCTTATAGCAGCTTGTCAATCAATCGATCGACATATTTAATCAATCAGGATGAGTGAACTGCAAGTTTCATCCCAACACCCGTGTGGGGTTTCAAACAATCAAACAAATATTTTATTCGTGCAGTTGGGCGATGTGTAAAATATATCGACCCAATCAACGTCATTCAAATAGGTGTACATAAACAAACCGTCTGGTTTGTAAATGAATATTTATTTATTCACATTCACGTTAAAAATTATATTTTTAACGATAACACATTTTATTTTAACATATGAATTTCTATTCAGTTCATTCGTTAAATAAAATGCTATTTTTATTTTTCTAACTTATTTTAGAAAACTTCGGCGGCATAACGGCACGATACTAGAAACGGGACAAGGCCTAGCCTTATCCCCGGTCTAGTGAAGGCCCACGCCATTCACTCATCAATCAAATCAATTTCATTTTGCAAACCACAAAATTTGGAGTAAGGGTCTAACCTAGCCTTACTTCTTCGCCTTATAACGGCGCACGTCTAATCCTAACCAATTTATCGATTCGATTTTTCACACCACAAACCACATTCAAACCAATATCGCAATCAATCACCAAACAGTCAAACAAACAAGTCCATGGTCTGTGGACGATTGTGTCGGGTGCTACTAAGCACCGTCTGCATCCTAGTATATATATATATAACTAGAAAAGAAATAGAAAGGTGAGAAATTCTCACATATAGCTATCCTAGCTCTACGGCTCTTCATTTGCAGAAGTCTTCGTCGTTTCGCCTTTTTGTCACCTTCGTTGCTGCTTTCACTACATACGTAAAAATCACACTTTTACTTCGCTATTCAATATATAAAAATCGAATTTTTATTTCAAAGTTCAATATATAAAAATCGAATTTTATTTCGAAGTTCAATATATAAAAATCGAATTTTTCTATGAAGTTCAATATATAAAAAAAATCATATTTCACTTTATATAAAATCTAGTTTTCACTTTATAAAAAAAATCAGTTTTCACATTATATAAAATTCAGTTTTATATTCTTAAACCTAAATCAGTTTTATATTTTTTTTAAACCTAAATCAGTATTTTAACATAATAAAAATCAGTATTTTAACATAATAAAAATCAGTATTTTAACATAATAAAAATCAGTATTTTAACATAATAAAAATCAGTAAAAAAAATCATTTTAAAATCGAAATTAGTTCATAGATTAAAATAAAAATAAAATAATAAAAAAAACTTACTGTAACGAAGAAAGGGGGGCATCGACTTCGGCTGGAGGAGGGAATGGGGTCGCGGCATTTGGGGAGGGCGCCATCGTCAGAACGGAAGGGGGGGGGGAGGCCTCGTTAAAAGGGGAAAAGAGATATTTTTTTTTATTAATTTAATTTCTCTCTCCTAAGTTGACTTTTCATACGACCTCGAAACGAGGCCCACCGCCTGTCGTCCTTAGCATTTTACCCCCATTCCGAACACAATGGGATATGTATCGCAAGCTGATTCGATTGTTACAATCAGTTTCCTTCTGAATTTACATTTAAATCACTATATTGAATTTTAAACGTACATTTCAAATTACCGGGGCCACATACGAACTCTAAAAATTCTAGAAAAATATTTTCTAGCTTCGTATTGACGATACGGTCCTAACAAAACTAGTTTCATCGAATTCTGAGACCGTTAGAAAAATGGCCAATTTCCAGTCGATTAAAATCAACTGAAACTGGTCAAACGCGTTTTCCTTTGCCACGCTCACATATTGATTCGAAAAATTATGAAATTTGGAATCTAGCAATAACTTAACATCACGAACCCAACAAAACTGGTTTCGTCGAAATCCGAGGTCGTTTGCAAAATTGCTATTTTTAAGGGCCTTATATATATAAAAATATATATAAATTCCACAGCGACTATTTCTAATTTTAAACTGGACATATCTTATCATTTCTAAGATGAAATCTCAGTTTGTTAACTTCGTTACAAAGATATAGTTATACAGATTCAAATATTTCTTGTTTCGTTCAATTCTGACCTATATTGAATTCTGTATATTCATTTGAAATTAGAAATCGAATTTTCGAACTACCGCGCCATTTTCAATTCCTTTTATAATTATATATAATTATTTATATTCTAACGACGACTCGTATAATATATACGTTCGAATTATATTCAAAACAGATTTCTCGTCGATATTATTTAAAATAATCTATTTTAAATATTCAAAATTCGCTAAAATTGCCAAAATAAAATTTTTAAACTGGCCCAGATTTTCGGGTTGTTACAATCTCCCCCACTTAAAACTTTTCGTCCCCGAAAAGGAACAAAGTCGAAAGTGGTTTGATTAATCAACTCTATGTTCGATCTGGCTTCCATTCTCCAACTCTTTAGTTTCTGAGAATTTTCAAAATTTTGGCTAACACCCTAAATTTTCGAAAAATTTCGCCATAACCTCCCCTGCACCGGGAGCATCGGGGAATTTCAAATAGCTTCCCCGGTCCTTCAGATCTCAAAAAGAAAAAGAAAAAGCCAAGCGGCTAGCCAATAGGCTCACAAAATCATCATCACCCAAACAAAACAGGAAATTATGTAGTAAACATGTACCTATTTGTCGGGCAAACAAATTTTATTCTCTGGCTCTAGCCTCCTTGCTATGACCTGTTCAATGTAAGTATATGTATATGCAAGCATATGCGACCAATTTTCAATATAATTCAATATTTGATTCAGTTAGGCTAAATGGTTCAAAATTAGCAAACAAATAAACAAACAACTCAAACATCAATCAATTAGTGAATTAGAGTCTCAAATTCGTAATTTGATATATATACAAAAATCAGATTTTTGATGCCAAATCCACAACAATGTATTCTAGCTATATAAGTTTTGGTTCTCACACCAGTCTAATGGAAATATATAGAAAATCACACCTTCGAAACTCGAACACACACTACTGATGCTATATAGTCATCAGTAGAATCATCTCCGGGCGACTAGAGTGTGATGCTATATCTATCCAATATATTAAAACTTTGAATATACGTTTGCAAGGCGTATATGCAAATTCTTTATATACTGAATTGTCCAAAATCATTATAAATAAATAATCAAATACGAATAATTGATTTAAATTTTCAAAACAAAAATTTGTTTTCACTTTAAAAATTTACTCCTCACACTCGTTCTAGGACACTACTGATCCTATCTCTAACGAGTCATTCCCGTTGGATATTACTAATCCATTATCTGATGAATTCTTTCATAAGGTTCTAATGTGCCTTGTTCTCTGAGCTTTGTAAACCAAAGCTCTGATACCACGTGTAAAGACCCGCAACTTCCCCGTAAAGGAAAGCGTCGGATAGTTCGAGAACAAGCCACAACAGAACGCATACAGAAGAACATTTCATTGTATATTACAACAATGCATCAGATTACAAGAATATACAGAGTATAAATGAATATTATTACACAGAAATATCAGAGATTCAAATTACATTTAAATACATAGCAGCGGAAAATAATACAATACACAACTAGAAGTAGATATACGGATACAAAGCTTTCCGGATATCGTTCCAGCTGTAAACCAGGATCCTGTGAATATAAATCTGCAAAACCAAAACTACTAGCTGCCCGTGTCAAAATAGGGGCACCCAGAGTTTAGGTTAAAACAATAAACTCCAGGTCAGTCATGGGACTGGTGTGAGAACTAAAACAGTTATTAGTCTTTATTTTAAATCATTAGGTAAATCAAGGGACCACGCCGTATAACCCGGAACGGGTTTCCTCCCAAGAATACCAGTGCATAAAACAAACAGCGCAATGCTAAATAAAGAAAAATGAAGCTGTTATAAGACCCAGGTCCCATCACACAATGCAACGCAGTCGAGGATAGGGTTTTCCCTTATAACAGCCAAAGAATGCTTGATACGGTTAAAACAAATCGTTTGATACTATAATAAGTGCATAGTGTATAAAACAACTTCAAATCATAAGTATCAATCATAGGCGGCATAAGCGCCCCATCCCACTATGTCGCCATATATAGGATTACAATTAAAACCGCAAATGTCACGTATTTGGAAATTGGATTTCCGTCTATGAACCGAGGCAAAAGATAGTCCTCAACCGATTCGTGACTCTCTAGCCCGAGCCACAGGAACAGCCGCAACTGCCCCTTGGATCGTCAGGGCCGGTCCACACGGAGTGGATTATTATACCTGAACAATACGTCTCCCCACCCTATGGGGTGTAAGTCTGGTCCGTCAGCCGACCAGAATGCATTCAGCCGAAACCGATATAACCGAGGCGCCTCGCAACAGCCACAACCACATAAGTCAAACTCGTCAGGGCGTGTAAAACCACTGACGCCACTTCTAACTAGAAAGAAACGCAAGTCCTCCCTGAGGTCCGTCTCCCGTTTTGGTTCATACCTGGTGTGAAACACGCGAGGTAAACGTTACACAAAGCTACGCCACAAAGGCCGTGCTTTGATCATCACCACAAGACTTTGCTTTTCAACAGAAGCCTTGATCATTTGCATCTTAGCATGCCACACAGGCAAACCATCCTATGCAACCGATATCAGTCACACAGAATGAAATCCGATGTCAGACACACAGTCCATTTACAAGTCCGTTCTGGGTCTGAACGAAACCGGAGGCACCTAGTACCCCGCATATCCATCGATCTCCAAGTACGTCTGGACGATCACCAACTGTTTCCATCTTCTTGGGTGTACAGCCCAATCAAGATCATCAGTTATCACCCAAACGACGTGAAGACCTCCGGTCTTCGACCATCGTCTTCATCTTCGACTTATCGTCGTATCAGTTATTCAGAATGGGATAAACCCGGACTTTCCGAATAACTCGCGTATATTTTAAATAAGTGTTATACAAACACAACATACGCCTCATTCCAATTCATTAGTCACTAACCGTAAATTAATCAAGAGAATAATTCCCCAAATATTAACCCCGAAGGCCGAAACCAACATCAGATCAATATCCAGAAAACCCTTCTGCTTGGCTAACCGACAGTTAGTTTCTAAATTTCACGTTCAAATCTAATTAAAGATTTAACTATCGCCTGGAGCAAAACTGGTGATACTCCATTCTCGATCTTTTCAATCTAATTAAAGATTCATTAAAACTCCACTTAGTTTTAATCTGTGACTGGGTTAAAGAATCAGTGTCATTTAAAACACGGTTCACGATAAACCCAAAGTCACATCCCATTAATTATCGGGTTAAAGAACAAGTGTTATTTAAAACACTGTTCACGATAAACCCAAAAATCAATATCCATTCAATTCCAATTAAATATTATTTAATTGGTGCACTTCATTAAATCTAAATCAAAAGATTTAATCTTTTCTCAACTGGGTTCAAGAACAGTGTTAGTGAAGACACCATTCACGACAAACCCAAATCACATTCATTAATTATCGGGTTAAAGAACAAGTGTTATTTAAAACACTGTTCACGATAAACCCAAAAATCAATATCAATTCAATTCCAATTAAATATCATTTAATTGGTACACTTCATTAAATCTAAATAAAAAGATTTAATCTTTTCTCAACTGGGTTCAAGAACAGTGTTAGTGAAGACACCATTCACGACAAACCCAAATCACATTCATTAATTATCGGGTTAAAGAACAAGTGTTATTTAAAACACTGTTCACGATAAACCCAAAAATCAATATCAATTCAATTCCAATTAAATATCATTTAATTGGTACACTTCATTAAATCTAAATAAAAAGATTTAATCTTTCCTCAACTGGGTTCAAGAACAGTGTTAGTGAAGACACCATTCACGACAAACCCAAATCACATTCATTAATTATCGGGTTAAAGAACAAGTGTTATTTAAAACACTGTTCACGATAAACCCAAAAATCAATATCCATTCAATTCCAATTAAATATTATTTAATTGGTACACTTCATTAAATCTAAATAAAAAGATTTAATCTTTTCTCAACTGGGTTCAAGAACAGTGTTAGTAAAGACACCATTCACGACAAACCCAAATCACATTCGATATTCAATACAAGGCTCTGAATAGAAAATATATCGGCTTATATTCAATATCGAATTCTACGACTAACAAATGTCGTATTGGAAATAACGATACAAATATATATCTTTCAAATTTCCATAACAACACCTGTAATATCACGAATTCCAACATCGAAATATTCCGAAGACAATTTCGATTCAAATCCACTCCAATGCAATCATTGGAATTTTGGTTACTTTTAAAACCCTTTTCGAATTCAATTTATTTATTTAAAAATAAATAGAATTATAATTCTAGTTCAAAACTAGTTCATTTCGATAAAAATCTATTTTTATCTTTTCAAATATGGAGTTTTTCATCCCAAACTTTCACAAATCATTTCTTATGATTTTACACAAATTATTACTATTTTTAATAATTTTATCAAGGCCCGTACAGTCGATTTCCAACAATGGCCATCGAACTGCACTTACAGCGACCTTTTTCCAATTTGATTTGGACGTATCTCCAAATCCAACCGTTAGATTTCAAATTTCTAACATTCGTTAGAAAGCTCTTTTCGATACGAACCCAACGGTTCCGGTTTTAGGAGAATCCGACGGTCGGATCTCCCGTAATGTCCGTTTGAAATAAATGGTCGAAATTTACGAACTGCCGCGGCGCGGCGCGTTCTATTCAGGCCATTATATTATATATATAATATATATAATATATATTTCGTCGATTCTATTTAAAACGAATTATATAAATAGTTTTAAATTCGTTTCAAAAGCAATTTCAACTTCCTTTTCAATTCAAATCAAAATTGAATTCTTCTTTATAGATTCGTTTTAAAATTCATTTCTATTCAATTCAAATTTCAATTCAATTTGAATTCGTTTTCAATTCACTTTGAATTCGTTTTCAATTCAATTCATTTCGAAATCGTTTTCAATTCAATCTGAATTCGTTTTCAATTCATTTCATTTCGAAATCGTTTTCAATTCAATTTATTTCGAAATCGTTTTCAATTCAATTTATTTCGAAATCGTTTTCAATTCAATTCATTTCGAAATCGTTTTCAATTCAATCTGAATTCGTTTTCAATTCATTTCATTTCGAAATCGTTTTCAATTCAATTTATTTCGAAATCGTCTTCAATTCAATTTATTTCAAAATATTCGATTTCGAAATTGCTTTTCAATATTCATTTTAAAATAAATAAAATCGATATAAATATCGTTCACGTCAAAATGGCGTCAATCTAATCCTCACGGCTTCACATATTTCAATATTCAAATATTCTATTTCAAATATTTCTATTTCAAATATTTCTATTTCAAATATTTCTTTTTTCGAAACTGGAATGAGGCCCAATCAATTACCATATAATGTTAATTATATGGATTTTCTGCAACACATGTATATATCAACAACGATGAATAATCAACCATCAACCAAAGTGCACTACACTGTATAAGCATCAAATATAGACATTTAACGCTTATAGCAGCTTGTCAATCAATCGATCGACATATTTAATCAATCAGGATGAGTGAACTGCAAGTTTCATCCCAACACCCGTGTGGGGTTTCAAACAATCAAACAAATATTTTATTCGTGCAGTTGGGCGATGTGTAAAATATATCGACCCAATCAACGTCATTCAAATAGGTGTACATAAACAAACCGTCTGGTTTGTAAATGAATATTTATTTATTCACATTCACGTTAAAAATTATATTTTTAACGATAACACATTTTATTTTAACATATGAATTTCTATTCAGTTCATTCGTTAAATAAAATGCTATTTTTATTTTTCTAACTTATTTTAGAAAACTTCGGCGGCATAACGGCACGATACTAGAAACGGGACAAGGCCTAGCCTTATCCCCGGTCTAGTGAAGGCCCACGCCATTCACTCATCAATCAAATCAATTTCATTTTGCAAACCACAAAATTTGGAGTAAGGGTCTAACCTAGCCTTACTTCTTCGCCTTATAACGGCGCACGTCTAATCCTAACCAATTTATCGATTCGATTTTTCACACCACAAACCACATTCAAACCAATATCGCAATCAATCACCAAACAGTCAAACAAACAAGTCCATGGTCTGTGGACGATTGTGTCGGGTGCTACTAAGCACCGTCTGCATCCTAGTATATATATATAACTAGAAAAGAAATAGAAAGGTGAGAAATTCTCACATATAGCTATCCTAGCTCTACGGCTCTTCATTTGCAGAAGTCTTCGTCGTTTCGCCTTTTTGTCACCTTCGTTGCTGCTTTCACTACATACGTAAAAATCACACTTTTACTTCGCTATTCAATATATAAAAATCGAATTTTTATTTCAAAGTTCAATATATAAAAATCGAATTTTATTTCGAAGTTCAATATATAAAAATCGAATTTTTCTATGAAGTTCAATATATAAAAAAAATCATATTTCACTTTATATAAAATCTAGTTTTCACTTTATAAAAAAAATCAGTTTTCACATTATATAAAATTCAGTTTTATATTCTTAAACCTAAATCAGTTTTATATTTTTTTTAAACCTAAATCAGTATTTTAACATAATAAAAATCAGTATTTTAACATAATAAAAATCAGTATTTTAACATAATAAAAATCAGTAAAAAAAATCATTTTAAAATCGAAATTAGTTCATAGATTAAAATAAAAATAAAATAATAAAAAAAACTTACTGTAACGAAGAAAGGGGGGCATCGACTTCGGCTGGAGGAGGGAATGGGGTCGCGGCATTTGGGGAGGGCGCCATCGTCAGAACGGAAGGGGGGGGGGGGAGGCCTCGTTAAAAGGGGAAAAGAGATTTTTTTTTTTTTATTAATTTAATTTCTCTCTCCTAAGTTGACTTTTCATACGACCTCGAAACAAGGCCCACCGCCTGTCGTCCTTAGCATTTTACCCCCATTCCGAACACAATGGGATATGTATCGCAAGCTGATTCGATTGTTACAATCAGTTTCCTTCTGAATTTACATTTAAATCACTATATTGAATTTTAAACGTACATTTCAAATTACCAGGGCCACATACGAACTCTAAAAATTCTAGAAAAATATTTTCTAGCTTCGTATTGACGATACGGTCCTAACAAAACTAGTTTCATCGAATTCTGAGACCGTTAGAAAAATGGCCAATTTCCAGTCGATTAAAATCAACTGAAACTGGTCAAACGCGTTTTCCTTTGCCACGCTCACATATTGATTCGAAAAATTATGAAATTTGGAATCTAGCAATAACTTAACATCACGAACCCAACAAAACTGGTTTCGTCGAAATCCGAGGTCGTTTGCAAAATTGCTATTTTTAAGGGCCTTATATATATAAAAATATATATAAATTCCACAGCGACTATTTCTAATTTTAAACTGGACATATCTTATCATTTCTAAGATGAAATCTCAGTTTGTTAACTTCGTTACAAAGATATAGTTATACAGATTCAAATATTTCTTGTTTCGTTCAATTCTGACCTATATTGAATTCTGTATATTCATTTGAAATTAGAAATCGAATTTTCGAACTACCGCGCCATTTTCAATTCCTTTTATAATTATATATAATTATTTATATTCTAACGACGACGCGTATAATATATACGTTCGAATTATATTCAAAACAGATTTCTCGTCGATATTATTTAAAATAATCTATTTTAAATATTCAAAATTCGCTAAAATTGCCAAAATAAAATTTTTAAACTGGCCCAGATTTTCGGGTTGTTACACCAATCAATCACCGATAAGAAATATGGTCTCGAAAAAGCATGTCCGCTAAGAGGAGCTAACTCAATTGGCCTGGTTACAGCTCCAGTTTTATTCATTTTAATTATGACCTGAAGGTCAAGGCTATCCATCATTATTCTCTTACATCATTCCAGTAGCATGCGCCAAACCAACCTACTTCATTTTGGAATCATCCACCACGTACATAGTTGTTAAAGTGGTTCCCTGTATTGGCAGAAAGTATGATAATATCTAGCCCTAGTCTCTTTGACAACCAAACACTTACAATTTTCACACTGGTTAGATCTTTTACATTTCAAATGGTTCATACTTAATATTGAAATATTAGATTTTTCTCTAAAGTCATTTCATATCCAAAATAGGATATAGCTTCATATTTGAAATCTCTATTTTAAACCAAACTTAGAATCCTGGACACTCCAAGTTTAAACCAATTTGAATATTTAAAATAGTTGAATTTGTTTATATATATTAAAATAGTTTAGTTATATTTGTATAGTTTGAAAAATAAATACCTGGTACATTAAAAAGTTACATGTATAAATAGTTAGATTTTAAATAAGATTTATGAGATTTAGTCAAATATGTATAGTTAAAAATCAAAGTGGTTTATAAAATAAATAGTTGATTGTCAAAGTAGTTTACTAAAATTGCTAATATATAGGTAAAAAATAAAATAGTTTATAAATTAAAATAGTTATTTAATAAAATAGTTTATATACTGGTTTAAAATACTATGGTTTGACTTCGAATTATTTCTTCTAAATTTTAAATAAACATGAAGTTGTATTCGAATTCCAAATCAATTCGACTCAATTTCAATATTTCAATCTGAATCACCTTCCATTTCAAATTCAGTTCAATTTAAACATTTCGATTCAAATATTTAAAGTTTCTAATTAGAATTACCATTTTAAGGTTATTTCAGTTTATAAGAATCTCAAGTTCACAATTCAAATATCATTTAAACCAAGTATTTCAAGTAAATTTTAAAGATGGGTAAAATAATTTAATTTCATAAGGTTTAATTCATATTTAATTTCAAGTTTTTAGCTTCGGTTTACAACATCAAATAATTTCCTTTAACTTTTAAATTTCAAAATTCAAAGTTCAAATTTAAAGGAAAACAATTTATAAAACATCATTTATATCACCTTTAAAACAATATCTCAAAATTCAAATTTCAAAACTAATTTTATTTATCAACCGATGTCCATATATAATTTTCTATACTATGACCAAGTGATACTTAAAATTAATTTTAGTACTTCAGGGATGAATATATATCATTTCAATCCAACCAAGGGCTATAGGCATTTATAATTTCAACCTATGTATTTAATTCATTTTTAATGATTATTTCCGGTTTATTTGATGGTTATAACATCTAGGGTAAATGGTTGGTATTAATCAACACAAACAAACAGTCATGCATAAATTAGATGAACAAAAGGGTGAATCACACAATTAAATGTTGATATATCAAACATATCAATCCAAGGCATCCATCAAAATCAATTCATCCAAATAGTTCAATATCACATTAATCTAGTCATCAGGTGTCGGGTTTAACTAGCAACTAAATTTCAGTTTTTACACAAATTAAAATTTTAAATTAGTAGTTAAATTAAATTATACTATCGAGGCAAATCAACATAAATATGCATTTTTAACTATCCAACTGCAACGAATACAATCATATCACAACATGATTTTAATCTAACTAATAATCCAATATTTTAATTCCGCGTTAGTAGGTTTAATCACTCACCTTTGGTTTTTAACCCGTTAGAAGTTGAAATAAAGAAAATAATATTAACAGCCTCGGAATTCGTCTAAACTAGCTCCACATCATTCGAAATTTTGATATGATCCCAGCGAAGAAAACCGCACACGAATCTGAGTCCGTATGAGAAAGTCATTCATTTTTAAATATTGAAATTTTATATTAAAACAAAAAAATAAACAAAAATCATCACCCAATCATATACAGCCACGTCACTTCACCTTCTTCCTGTTCAACCTGCAGGAAACAAACCCGAATTTCCCGTTCATTCCCACTCCCCTGAATCATCATCGGACCACCTAAATCACTATGCTAGGTGCGCATCCCTCCGGCCATCCTCCTGGCACCAACACCGAAGGCTACAATGCTATATATGCCAAGATCAGATCGAAAATCTGAACCCATCACAGCTCGAAACGCGAGCACAATGCTCCATCACCACAGCTCTGATTGCAATCATGACCGTTGGATGCAAAGAGGTCGAGGAGCTCTCTGATTCTCTAGTTGGAAGTTTTTGCTATCGATGTATGGATCGTGAGAGATTGAATGGAGAACACGAGGAAATAACAACCATCGATTTTTTTTTATAGGAGGCGGCCATGAAAACTAGGGCTTCGAGAATTTTTTAACAATAAATTGCCTCGACTTTTGTGCATTAAAGCCAAAACGAGCCTGAGTCCAAATCAGGCCTGCCGACAGACGATTGTTACATTAAAAGGCCTTTTGAACGCAATGGGACTGATGTCAACGTCCAATTTCATCGTCAACACCGTTAGTTTCAAAAATTAATGTATATATATTTAATTAAATTTCTTAAACAATTTCTACGCGTTTCAAGCTCGCACGATCAAATGACAAATCTTACTGCTACAAAATTTGAAATTTTACAGTAATTTAATATTTCAGACCCGATGAAACTTGTTTCATCAAATTCCGAAATCGTTTGCAAAATGGTTATTTTAACAACTTAATTAATAGACAATATTTTCAAATTTTCATTTATTCACTTTCAAGTTCAATTTTAAAGTTCAACAACTTCATTCAAGTCCAGATAGAGTTTAAAACAACTTAGAATTCAATTTCACTTATTTTAACTTTCAATTTTTAGTACTTATCAAATTCATTTTGAATTTTAGTTATAAATTAATTAAATCAGTTTCATTTGAATATTTCAATATTTAATCCCAATTTCAATATTTATCACAACAAACCAAATCATAGCTTCATTGATAATCAATATAAGTTATTATTATCATAATCGGTTGAAATTCATTACTAAATAAATTTAATTAACTTCACACCATAAAACTTAAATAATTAATCATTATATTTTATTTCTAGCTATAATAATAATAATAAAATTTATATTAAATTTTATAATTTAAGTAATAGAAAAATACGGGTTGTTACAAAGCAATTCCGTGATCTTTAAACTACGTTTGGCTTGATCCCACTTGGATACAATGGCAATCACTCAAGTGATACAACTATTCTGTTACACTACAACAAAATTGCCCTTTAACTACGCAAGTATTTACGCATAATACATTTAAAACAGGGTTCGTTCTTTTCTGATGTCGTCCATGGCGACCGAGCTTTTCTCCCGTTTCTTCCTTTCTACTAATTCTTCCTTCCATTCTCCTCCTCTTTCAACCAAATTGCTTCACCATTCCTAAATATCTTTCTACTCCTCTCTGCTTTCGTTACGTACAACTTCAGATTTGAACCCAATTTGTCTTTCAGATCTAACCCTTTTAAGATCTTACCTCTGTAACCCTCTTCAATCCTCACCTTCGCTGAATCGGCACTTCCTCACCTCTGACTCTCTTTTGTCTCCATGACATGGTGACTCTTCTCGTCCTCTTACTCTTTCTATCGTCTCCTACTTACGCTGACCCTGTTCATCCAATGTACGATTTCAGTAATGTTCTTTGCTAGGTATCTGAGCGAGTTCGTCCTCTTGCATTGCTTTGTGTGTATGTCCGAATTAAGTCTGACCTCTGTCAGGTGGATGGGGATGTTGCCATGGTTCATGGGTTATGTCTATAGTTTATGATGGCTTGGGTGAGTTTCTATGGAGTTGTTCGACTTGTTGAGGATGCGAAAGTATATTACCTGCATGGAGTTCACTAGGATTGCAGCAACTTTACATGCTTGCTTGGCTTTGGGTTTCATCAAATAACTTTCTGGTATGCCTTTCTCTCTCTACTGAGTACTACGAACCATCTAGCTCAGTGTCTAACTAAGGTTGGCTTGGCATAGTGGAATATTTGTTTTGGTTGTGATGGTGCCTTGCGGTGAGTGATATTCAATGTGTGAGTGGTGTTCGTCTTGTGTGGCAGTGTTTTGGGGTCGTTGGTGTATATTTGTATTCTGTATTTGGCTTGGTGTTTGGTTTATCTTCTCATTCAGAGTGGTGATATATTCTTGGTTCACTATATGGCATGTGTTTGTCGTGCTTGGTCGTCACCTATTCAGCATCCAGGTGAAGTTTTTATGCTCTCGACTTGCTAACTGGTAATAGTCTAGCTATTGGCTACATATGCTCGTATGGGTTTTGGTACCTTATGTCACATTTTCAAGTCATGTCAGATTATGTTATTCGGCTGGTTGCTTCTCTTGGGAGCTCCTTCTATACCAAAGAAATTGTGCAACTGATGAACAATGGTGATGGTAAGGGCCTTTGTGACCCTCATTTCCACTGATTACGAAAACACGACTGTACTTTTAACTTTTTGGTTAATGTACTGTATGTAATGGATGGAATGTAATATGGTTGTGCCTATGTAATGTTTAAAAAGCAATTGGTGTATGCCCCCTTGTGTGGTCTGCCTACCCTAGGAAATCAAATGTCTAGGTAATTTGTCTAGGACTTGCACTCTAAGCTTGCTTAGCTGTAATGGTCAGACCATTGTAAAACCGTCTATGGTGGACGATCCACCTTAAAACCAATGTAGTTGATTGGCAACTAACAATCACCTGTACTGTACTGTATTTTATGATTAGTTATAATAAAAGGTGTTTGCGGTCATCTTAAAAACGGTTGGCTTTGCCAAGAAAATTATTTGCGCTGTAAGATAATATGTTGCAGAAAACTAGTATTAACGGCCTTTCATTACGATGCAAACAAGTAGCGAAAGTTTCATCAAATTAATTTATATTACTTGCGATTGTATTAGGTGTCGCAATTAACCGCACAAATAAAAATAATATTATTCATTCAAAGTTGTACTCATTTACTACTTATTATAGGCATCACAAAAGAAAATGACATTATCGATGTTCTTTATGTCGCTAAAAGCCAATTGTGACGGCCCGCCCCGCACCAGCCGACATTTCCCCTGAAATGCGCTGCGCCAATGTCCAACCAGCACGGGACGGTCGTCAGAAGAAAGGAAACATTACACTGAACTGTCAAGGAACCTGTAGAATGTCTCACAGCGCATAGGATAAAATATAATAGTAACATAAATTGACATAAAACAGGCGAGATAGTGCATAAGCTAAAAACTAAATCATCATAGCAGCGGAAATCCAAAATACAGCTTATGATCCAAAACCATTATTACAACTTCAAAATATTGTCTCTAAAGCAAAAATGGAAAAGGTACACTACTAATGCCCAAAGTAGTGACCACCAACAACACAGGGAGAATATATATCTACATCATACGTGGAAGCCTCTTGCTCATCTCTGGTACAACCACTCATGCAATCACCTAACATGTCTCTAATCTGCTCATGTGAGCACCCAGAGTAATAAGAAAAAACATAAAACTCTGGGTCAGACAACAGTCTGGTATGAGTGGTTGCAAGTATACATCTCTAAGATGAACAAATAACAGGTATAAGAATCATACCTGAACCTGGACCTGCAACTAAAGAATTAGCACAACAGGATGCACAATACTCTAGGTTAACACTAACATAAAGTGTAAGTATAATATGGGAGGTGTGCATGACATATTGATAGCAAACATCAAACATAGAATTCATCCTCACATCTCTCGCTCGGTGCATAAAGTATACGATATCTACCACTTTGACCACCCCGTACTTTGCTGCGATCACTTTGCCCTTGGGCTTCATAATGACCCCCATTGCTCTGATCTACAACAACTAATCCTTTACTATGTCCATTTTTCCCCTTTGGAGTCATGACGACTCACTGCCCTGGCTCATAGCCTTGCTACGATCACTTTGCCCTTTGGAGTCCTGATGAACCCTTTGCACACGTCCCGCAGCAAAGTCCAACTCATGAAGTTGACTCGTTGGTTCCCATCTGGATCCTGGGTCCTCACTTCTTATTTGGACTACCTTTGCATCTCGGGTTTTGTTCATCATCCCGATTCGTGAATCTTCAGCTCCGCTCGTGATCCTCCATGTCGGCTCGTGGTTAACTTCCTTGATTCGTGGTTCCATTCGCGAATGCCGACTTGTGGGGACATAGTCGGTTCGTGTACCACATATGGATCGTGGTCTCCTGGTTCGTGGCCAACCACCCTGCTCAGTTCGTGATGTACCCATGGGGTCCACTCGTGGTGCTTGACCGGTTCGTGAGAAGGCGGCCCGTGATGGTGCTTCACGGTTCGGCTCATGATGGTGGTTCATGGGATGTGTGTAGGTCTATCCAGTTCGTGGCTCACCTCCTACCTTGGCTCGTGACACATGCCTCACAATTGGGGGAGGGGAGGGGCTCACGAACGAGTCCCTGCACAATTTCCTGCAACACTTTCAGGCAACTGTTTACGCCATACGATGACGTTTTCGACCAATCTAACAGTTATAGGCAATCACAAAACATTCCAAACAGTAATAGCAACATATAGAATCGACCATAAACACCAAAACAACGATTATAACATGTTAATATGGATCAAACCCGCCCAAAACCCATGTTTTCCCCTTAATCGTGTTTAACCGTATCTGATGATAGGATTAGCGAAGTATATCCAAATTAACCCAAATTTCTAACAGAGGCATAAAATGACATTTCAGAATTTCTAAATATTTTTCTAGAATTTTAACATGCATAATTTCACTAATTATCACTAATCATCCCTAATTAGCAGTAATTAGTACAAGAACAGGCTAATCACTCACCTTAGCCACAAATAAATCTCAGATCTGAAAATATTTCTGATTTGGGTCCAATCTCTATCCAACACAACAACTCTACCTTGATCTCTATGCTAATCCGCTTTAATTTGATGTTGATTAGGCCAATATGTGATTAGCAAGTGATTAAGGATGATTTTAGAAGGTGGAGGTCATTGCTACGGTACAAAAGGTGATAAGTGACGGTTGAAAAATGACAAAAACTGATTTCCCAAACCCTATCAGCCTCCCCATAACCCTAATCATGAAATGGGTTATGGGCCCATACGCTAATTACCCTAATTAGGCCCGATAAAGCTGTTCTTCACCTTCCAAATATTGTTTCAGCCATATCTCCCAAACGGTAAGTCCATTTGATCAATGTGACCACTCTACGAAAAGGTAAACCATCATTCAAATCCAATGGAAGTGGTTTTAGGTCAAAACTCTTACAAATCAAAAGTTATAGGTGAAACAAGTTTCACCATGGGTAAAACGGTCATTTAAAATTTGGCAAAAATCATGAACTTGGGAAATGACCCCAATAATCGTTCCCCAAAGTCACACGACCATACGACTTCGTACAAGAATGAAATAGATATTCTATGATCCTTCGTACGTAGAATGCGGGACGTTACACCAATATTGACGGCAGTTACAACGTTGTTACTTTTTGTTTTTATACTCTTTTTGCAACCTTTTTAGTAGTGAAAGAGCGGTTCTCAAATTGATGCATGTCTGATTACAAATTTTATTTATCAAACATTTCAAAATATTATTAATATACTATTGCAACAAAATGCGTTAATAATGTAATAGTATGCAAGTTCAAAAAATGATATTTCTTTTACATGCATAATAATTGTTGTTTGGGGAAGTATAAAATAATTTTTAAGAATTAACGACATTTCCTTTCTCTATTTTTAGTGTCTTTTGCATTTGCTGACCAACATGTTTAAAAAAATTGGGGGGTTTGGATGGGGGGTGTTATGTTACATTTTACAGCTTTAAACAAAAACAATGCTTTTCTAAATCATTTCATTTCTGAAGCTCTCAAAATACAGTGCCACCATCACACCAGCTAAGGTTTCAACTTCCTACTTCTTACAACAACCAGGTTCTTCCATCTTCATTCTCTCACATCGATTGTGTCTCCATCTTCTACTGTTTTACTGCATTGACTAGGATTTCTTCTCATTATTGCAATCTTTCAACCTAATCGGTATATTTCAAATTTTGTTCCTTATTTTATTAATATCTCTTATTTCTACTGTAAGTATTAAAATTCCTTTCTCAATTTTCTTAAATCTCAGTAGAATGATAATTATTTAATAACTTTTAGAAGTGATGTTAAACTTGTATTTATTTTGTAATTTACTAATTTACACCCTTTTGCAGTGACCAAATATGACCAGAATCATCTCTGATTTAAGAAAGAGGGCAAGAATTTGTTTGAAAGTGAAAAGAATTCAAGTAAATTTGAAACCATCATAAAAAATATTTTGATTGGTTTAAGTCAACGGTAAATCCATCAATATTTGTGGAATGCTTATTAATGATGCAATATTGCATAAATTTTGTGAATTGGTTTTAAGAATTAGGTTCCAGAATTAAACGGTAGGCTTTACCTACTGGTTATGGAAATCTATCTAAGGTATGATTATTTATATTAGCGCATCAACTGAAGAGGGTAATAGTTTGTTAAAGTTTTAGTATAACTATTTTCATTTTCTAATAAAATAATTTAGTTATAGTTTTAATTTAGCCATCTTACTTAATTAGAAGTTTTGACAATGTATCAGTTTTTCAACTTCCTTCTTTAAAAGAGGCTAAGATTTTATTTTATTGTGATAATAATTATATGGTTAAGATATGATATTTCTTATTGGGTTAACGAGAAAACCTATACATCTGCAAGGCAATTGTAACATTAATATTTTTCATCTAACAATTTTTGGGTAACCACATTTAGGTATATTTCTTTTTGCACCTTTATTTCTAGAAAATTTGAATTGGAGTTAAAATAAGAAATGTTAGTTGTATCTATCATATACTGGTCGCAAGGATTTATATAAATTATTGTTATTGTTTGAACCATAGTTGACTTGATATTAGGTGCCTTACTAATGCAGTATATAAATGATTGGACTATGCAATCAGAAATTGCATTTCAAACAGGGTACCTGCAGAGATTTTTGTTTTTTCTTGTAAATTACTTTATGAAATTTATTTTTATTATCTCATTAAATTTAGGCTTGTACTGAGTAAAAATTGTGTAGGTTTCATCGGCTTTAAGATTTATGAAATCATGTTTTTTAAACTTTTGGGAAAATACTTCATTTTTATTATATATCATATGAGTTTTTCATTATAGTTTTGCAACGCTGTAAATAGTTGTGTTCGATTGGCATTTGCATCTGCATTCGATTGGAAAGTACATTATAGAAATTTGCAAGTCAAAATGATTAAAAGAGTCATCGTAATATTCCAAAGATGGTACACACAAAATAATAAAAAATAATTTGAATGTGAATACAAAAGCAAGCAAAACACTATTTCCATGTGTTAAATTGAAAAAATGGAGCGACTTGAGAGCTTTTTCATAAGCTAGGTGAATGATCTTGGGTTACTATTGATAGCATTTTTGTTATGCGTTGATGTTATCAGGCATAAATTGCATTGCCATATTTTTATAAGTGGTTTTCTTTTTCTTTCATTGAGAATTCCATATATTTTACTTTGAAGCTTAAATATGATCTTATAGATGTAGGATTCACAAACATTATCACAAATTTAAAACGAAGGTCACTTCCACCAAAATCATTATAAGAGTGTAGCTTGTGAGATATGGGAAATTACTTATGGACCGTTCGAGATAAATGAATTTGAAGTAATTATTTAACCTAAGTGGATTTTATTTATCTTTTTATATATGATGCACACTGTAATAAAAATATAATTCCCTTCTATGTTGGAACTTGTTACAAAAAATAAAATCAATATGCAATATCTCAAGGCGAATCATTGTCAGGGTTCAAACCCATTTGCATGCTATAAAGAAGAATGGTAATATAAAATTTAATTTATAAGCATTTTGCAAATTTTGGAATCAACTGTTAGCGTGTTTTGTTTTCTATTAATTTGGTTTCAAGTAATTGTTTGCTTTGTTGTTATCAAATTGCTAAGGTATCTAATGTCTTTTCATATTAAATAATGATTATAAGTGAATTCAAGTTCTTAAACTTGTGTATGCTACCTATATTTAAGTTTGGCAACTGAACCATTGAATGCACAAAGAGATACATATGTAGTCCTCTGAGCTCCAAGAGATGCCTAATATTTATTTTACTATGGCTCAAGGAGAATAGCATAGCGTGTACAAGTGTTAGTAGGATAGCAAAATGTGTTCCTCGTCATCGATATGTTTGCTTGCGTTAATTGTTGTCTATCGGGAGAATCGATGACTGCACCTTCGATGCACTGCTAGTACATCATCTGAAAATTCATAATTGGCTAGTTATAAATAGACACAAGGCTATTTACAAAGGATTACCTCAGATCTATGCTGAGGTATTGATGGTGATTCTCAAATATCGTAAAATAGAATGTGATACGATGAGATAGAATGCAATATAAAAGACAAGGAATGGGTTACCTACCCATAATGGTCAAAACGAGCCCTTTCGCTTGAATTTTCATTCTCTAATGAAATTAAGAATCAATCAAATCTCCCCAGTAGGATTCGAACCTACGAGCAATCAGTTAACATCTGATCGCTCTACCACTGAGCTACTGAGGAGCAATGGGAGATTCGACCTCGTAGATTTCAACTTCCGTTCTCAACCCGTGAGTCCGAAGTTTTCTTCGTAACTCCCGGAACTTCTTCATAGTGGCTCCATTCCATACCTCATTTCATAGGGAAACTCAAAGTATCTTTAATTCATTGTATTCCATCTAGATCCCAATTACATTCCTTTAATATTTCTTTGGTGTGATTGACATAGGAGATGTCATTCAAACGAAGAAGATGGTATCGTCATCATAAGTGATGTCATTTCTAGTCTATCTCTTTCTATATATGGAAAGTTAAGAAATCATCATATAATAATCAAGAAATTGAAATAGAAAAGAAAAAAGTGAGGTATGTGATGATTTTAAAATCTTTTCTACTAGATAATCTATTATCCTATTGCACGAGGATAATAAATTTGGTCATTGTGGTCGGACTCCGTAATGGATTTCTGGCCACATTTTCCATAAGACCCTCTTATCTTTTCCTTCTTCGAACTCGGGTTATGGAAGAAGGAACTAGGAAGAAGATATCAGCAACAACGGGTTTTATTACGGGGCAAACTCATGGTGTTTATATCGATCTATTATATGCCTCTGGATCTAGCATTAGGTAAACTTCGTACAATAACTGTCCTAGTTCTACCGTATCTTTTGTTTCCTTTCTTCCGGAACAATCACAATTCCTTTTTTTATTATGGATCTACTACCATAAATTCCATGCGTAATCTCATCATTCAACGTGTATTCCTGAATAATCTCAGTTTTCAATTATTCAACCATTTCATTTTACCAAGTTCAACGTAAGCAAAATTAGTCAACATTTATATGTTTCGATGCAGCAACAAGATGTCATTTGTAACAAGTAGTTTTGTTGGTTGGTTAACTGGTCACATTTTACTCATGAAATGGGTTGGGTTGGTATTATTGTGGATACGTCAAAATCATTTGATTCGTGAAGGATTTTTCTGACTTACATGATGGTAGGTCAGGATGGAATGACATCCCTTTCTCGGCTAAGGCGGCGTGGAGCTTTGCTAGGACCTCATCTCCATCTTTTTTCTTTCATCTGGGATTCTAGATTACCACAGAAGGTCTCTGTGTTTATGTGGTCAACCCTGCATGAGGGGTTACCAACGGATGCGAACCTTCAGAGGATTGACATTCCTTTACCTTCTCGTAGCAGCTGCTGCGAAAATGGCGACATAGAATCCATTGCGCATATGTTCTTCCATGGCTTTTCTGCTAGAGCAGTTCTGAATTATTTTGGGAACTTGGTTGGTTTTCGAACAAATGCGTCTTCTCTTGCTGATTTACTGAGATTTTGGTGGGTTGGAATTTCAGGTACATCTATTCGCTCGAACCTTTTTTTTCTGATTCTTTATCTTATCTGTTGGCATCTCTGGTGCTCCCGGAATAAGGTAATTTTTGGACGAAGTGCCTATGGATCCACCTTAAGGAATAATGTACTCCTTGCGTTTCAGGGGAATAATCGGTTACCGCTCGAGGAGATTAGCCGGTAACTTTGGTATTACATCGGTACCGACTACACCCCAAGCGGGAATTTGTTGATTCCCTTCTTAGTTGAGAGCGGGTTCCGTCCCGCTTTCTTCTTCTCTCATCCTCCCCCCTTTCGACTGATGTTGTTTTATAGTTCTGCAGATCCTGGTCCTGCAGGTTTATTGGCTTAGGAAGCTGCAGGTCTTATGGAGTATGGTGGAGAAGACTAGCAGTTGGAGCTTCGAGCGGACAGGATTGCACTAATATGCTGGCATTGAGGGCTAGTTGTCTTCTATCTGGATTATCGGCCAAGATCTTTGGAGCTACTCTGGAGCTTCGATTGTTTTAGCTTCTTCTTTGGCATCTTGGAGGTTGGCAGTGGTCTGCCTTTACTGTTCTGTAAGGTCGTTGCTTTAGGATTTTAGGATCCACGCTTGTACTACTGTTTTGTCTTGTTTTGTTGTTATCTTGCTCTTTTGTGTCTGCACGGTTTCTATAGTCATTTCTACAAAAAAAATATGAGCCATTGGAGAATGGCGTGATTCTCCATTTTGTTGTATATATATATATATATGTGTGTGTGTGTGTGTGTGTGTGTTTGTGTGCAAAGAAAAAAAAGTACCTTATGTCATAATTGAGAAATTCTATGGATACAATTTTAAGTATTATCTTATTTATCACATGTGTCTACTATTTAAGCAGAATGTTATTGCCTATAGGTACTAAGAAACTTTAAGGAACCTCAGAAACAGAAGAAAGCGATGTAGAAACAACTTACGAAACGAAGAAGACGAAACAAGAACCACTTCTTGTGGAGCCATAATTCATCGAATTAGATCGGTAGAATAAGAAATCAAAAATCTTTGGTTGATTAGCCGACACCCATATTTGAACTGAAAATAAAGGATTTGCATTCCTCCGCCTTAACACTTGGCCATGCCGCCAAATTCGATCCAAAATAATATGAAAGTATTAGTCATATTCTATTATACTAATATTTTTTCTTTTAATCTTGAATCTGGTTGTACTTAATCGTCAAAAACATGTTTTTTTTAATTGGGTTCTATTATTTTTTCCGATTTATTATATCTCAAAATACACATCTGTTAATAATTTCCTTTCTCATTTCTAAAGTGTTGATCTTGAATATATGTTTCATATACATGCATTCTTCATGTCTCATGCATGTCTCATGACCAAACAGTTGGAATCCTTTGTAAATAGTAAAGAGAACAATAATGATGCATTTACGTTAGAGTGAGTCAAGCGTTTAACCAGGGACTCGAGCTAACTTCTTTATGTGGTAAAATTAAAATATGGTCTTCCTAGCTAATCAGACATGGTGTATCAACAATTAAATAGAAGAAACCTATTACAGGGTGTCTTAGTGTCTAGATGCTGATAACATGAATATCCATGCACCAACGCTGTGTATATCATGTGATGATTTAATCTGCCAAAGCATTTGAGATGACTGTTGGTGCTTCAAATTAAAAGTTACTTCAGAAAGAAGGTGATTTAACTTATTCTATTTACATATTTTCTTTTATCTTATTCTATTTGCAGATTTTCTTTGTCCTTGCAATTAGCGTTCCAATTAATATCTTTACGGATCCTTTCTCAGTTACTTTTTCCAAAATTTATCCAACTTTCCTTGTTTAAAAAGATCAGTAATTCTTCCTTCTATAGTCCTGCAATGGCTTGTTGTGCATCCATTTACCGAGTGATAATAGCAATATGTTCCTTCTTTATTTCCTTCATACTTGGGCATTATTCTTTTGGAAGGCCAGTAATCAAATTTTGCATTAGTCGTAAAGTAGTTGTTTTCAATTAAAGTGACTAGATTGCACTCCTTTGGCAATCGTAATTCAAAATTCTTCTTTATCGAGTCAAACTTTGGCTTTCTCAGTTTGTTTTTAAAGTTCTCCTTCCATTATTTTCTATTTTAGGCTTGTTGGAGGTTGGTAAATACATAGGACTCTACTCTCGCCTCCTCTTTACCTTTATATACCACTTGACTTCAAAAAGGCAGTTAGGGGTTCTTTCGAGTTTGGATTCCTTTTTGGGCAAAGGTGTAGTAATCCTTTGTTATTTTCTCCTTAAATGTCATCCCTTTGGAATAATCTTGAATTGCTTTTCTCATTTGGGAGAACAATTTATTTTCATTTCCTAAGATCCGTTCAAAGGCAAAGGATGGTGTCATCGCGGTGCGAAACGAGTTTATGCTCCACTTATTAGGGTCATATGACTCACTTTTCTTTTCATGGATAATGTTTAAAGCTTACATCTTCCGTACATGTTCCTAACACTGATTGAGATCCATACAAGTCGACTCTATTGTGGGTGATAGAAAAGACCTTATTCAGACTGGATTAACCCATTATCCTTATTAGGTTGTTGTACTGCTGGAGAAGGTTGCACTCTCTTTTCCTTAAGAGACTGGTCCTGAATAGTTATCAATCCTACTTTATTAGTAACATGTCGGTAGTACGAACGGGTTACCATTATTTTCTCTTTGCGAGACTGTTGAAGTTATGATATTTTCTCTTAGGCATGTATTCAGCCTTTCGGTGATGCCCTTTTGGGTTGTAGAAAACTTTCTTGATTTGTAGTTACTTCCTTTCGAGTCATAAAGAATCTTCCTTAAGGTATAAGTATCCCTTTATGAATCACGTAGAATTCTCTTTGATTTATCATTCATTCTAGCTGACTTAAAATCCATTTTATTCTAACTCATTTGATTGTATTGGTATACATGACAATTCATGGGTTTAGTTACAATAGTAGTGATGAAAGCCGCTTAAATCCTATGTTAATACAATCAATGAACGATGATGTTTTTGTATAATATACCTTATATTAAGATAGCTATTTAAAAACTCATAAAGCTACGTTTGTGGCCCAGGAGGAGATTATTGGAAAAGTTCAAATTAATGGGGCGACATATTTCAATATGTAAATGCATGGGTTATCTTTTGATTAAGTCTGAACATGTGGTCTATTTGAAATAAATATCTGAAAGTTTAATAGGTATAATTATCATGTAAAATTATAATGAGTGGATACCAAAATAATAATTTTTGTTTGTTGAATGGCTAAACTAAAAATGTTTGGGGTTATGCTTCACATATTACACAAAGGTTTTCTGCATATTGTTTATACCCCTTCCACCAATTACCCAAGGTGTAACGGCCCGACTTTCATACACTTCGAAAGTCGAGTCATTATAAAGAAAAAGAAAGAGAAAGAATTAAAAACAAACATCAGAATCTCACAGCGGAATTGGAAAAATATAATTCAACACATAATTTAATGATACCATGATAATTATACATCAGAGTTTTCCAGCACATAGATAGTACATACATATGGTCTCTTGACCTGTCCATCTTACACACCATAATATAACATAAGATAGCATATATAAGTACTAGCATGGTTGTTATTCTAGACTCCTGCTTAACTTCTCCATAGATAGTGATTCATAACCGGCATCACTTGACTACTCATTATAAGTATTATGAGCACCCAAGAGTTTAGAAAAATAAGAAAGCTAAATTTTGGGTCAGGCATAAGTGAGTAAACAATTTTATTTAAAAATGGATGAGAATGAACCAGGTTATATATGTGCTTGTTTAAATTTAGAAATATCATTTGGAAAGAATAGAATTCTCGTAAAACACGACCACCTATAAATATGGTACGTGTTTTTACCTTACGATAGCCAAATCACTTTTGTATCAAATCCAGTGATCTTATAATAATGTCTATAAATTCACAGATAAATAGGAATATAGCCGAAAATCGTGCATCTCACTTTTCGACATAGTTTGTATGCAATAAAAACCGTATGACTCGCATTGGAATTTAGATTTCCAACATGACTGGGTATGGGACCACTTTTCGATCAGTGTTCTCTAGAGATGAAACAATGGGGTTCAACAAGAACATCCTGCAACCTGGCCACACAGAACCGACCACCCATTTTACTTAAGTGTATTAAATATATCATCACCACGATTGGTAGCTAGTCAACTGAATTCATTTCGAAGCATATAAAAAGGGACAATCGATTTCTCTAAATCAGTGATGATATACCCTGATGGGTATGACCCACTTAGCCCTGCTCCCTGCCCGATTTTAGTCATTTCCCAGTTAATGAGGCTACAATTATCTTTTGGAATATCGCTTCATTATTCACTTTGAATGCCACATTGTCAGATTCCTCAAATCACTTATTGACGTTCACAAAAATACTCTACGTGTTAAGCAAGAGAACGTATCTTCCTCGCCACCAAACTTGGTACGTTTGAGGAAATCAATTTACATGATTATTTGGAAATACTGTCAAACATTCGTCCATATACGTTCGTTCTGATACTGAACGAAACCGAAGGTACTAAATCTACTACATCCATTTTGGAATCACCCTCAGGATTAGTAGCAGTAGCCCTTGCTCTTCAATGTCTTCAATTTGACTTGAATTTAATCGAATGCCTAAGTCGAATCAATTTGACTTGAATTTAATCTCATTATATAGTTTTTAAATGTTTATCTTGGCTCATCAAAAAAATTTCAAGATTTATTATTCAAAATGGATTACGGAAATGAATGAAAATATTCATTTATAAAACTTAAACCCATTTCCTACCCGACAAGCTCTCCTAAGCTCAACAATACGTCAACCGATCTAGTCTTCCATTCGCCACTTTTATGCTAACTTGTACGGATGTTTTAGATTC
Organism: Allium sativum; assembly: GCA_030737875.1. Taxonomy (NCBI): domain Eukaryota; kingdom Viridiplantae; phylum Streptophyta; class Magnoliopsida; order Asparagales; family Amaryllidaceae; genus Allium; species Allium sativum. The sequence goes on along the minus strand of CM060918.1, from coordinate 775,781,026 downwards.
AAAGAACCCTGCGTTCAACAAGTGTGTGTATGTGTGTGTGTGTATAGGTGTGTGTGTATGTAAATATTTCCATAATAATAAGGCCCGGCCCACTTAATTTCTCACACACAAATTTTCCAAACTTCCCCATTCGTGCAAACTCTCCAACCTGGCTCCTTGCTTGATATCAGACCCAACCTTAGTTTCAACAGATCAAACAATTTCTTAGGCTTTAACACTTTTAAAGCAAGCATTTGTTTTTTTTTAATTTACTCTTACATGGGTAACAACGTTTTCTCCAGACCCATGCCCAATCCCACGCAAGTTTCAGGCAATCCCGGTTGCCTTGTTCACAGTTCGCCACTTCATGCAGACAATGTTGGCTATTTTCTCTTCTCTCTTCTTTTTTGTTTTTTTTGTTTTGGGTCAAACCGAGTCCTAATATTCATGCAAATGCCCCCATTTTCTTCACGCAAAAAGCCTCCCGTGTCTACTTACTTATGAACTCATGCATCAAGCTCTCTTTTACTTTATGGAAACGTTTTTTTTTCCTTTCATTTTATTTAGTGCCAAAGTGCCCAATATTTCATGCAATTAGGGATGGAAAAAAAATCCGTATCCGCGGTTATCCGCGGGTAAAATCCGTCATGGACATGAAACGGATAGTTAAATGGGTATCCGTGAGTAAAATTAATGGGTATTTTTAATATCCGTTTATTAATTAGGCGGGTACAGATAGTAAGATATCCATGTCCGTGGGTACCCGTACCCGTTTTGAATGTGATTTGTTATTAATAGTCAATACAAAAAACATTGGTGTTGGCTATTCGGTATTTGTGTGCATGTCTTTACTCAAAAATTTATAACTGGATGTTGATATTTTGATGATACTTCTGTTGTTGTCTCTTCTTTTCTAGATGTTGGTTTAAATATGTATTGGTATTTTGAGGTTAGCAGTATTGTCTAATTTGCTTTTTTACCAAATGTACTTTTGAATAATTTCAATAAACGACTAAAAAATAAATTGAATAAATATAAAGGATACCCACGAATACCCGTCATTACCCGCAACTTGTTTAAAATCCGTTTAATGAGTACCCGTGCGGGTATGGAGCGGGCATGAGGCAAAAAATCACCTAATGGGGCGGATGATGGGGTGGTACTACCCGCGCCCGCCCCGCCCCATTGCCATCCCGACATGCAATGCTCCAACATTCTCCATGCAACAAGCTTCTGTCCCCATACTTGTGAACCAAACACTAGACCATTTTTTCCCGTTCCCTGTGAAACGTGGTTATGTCTAAGACTTTGAGGCAATCTGGACATGCTCCACATTTTCTTTTATTTTATATTTGTCCCTTTGTCTCTTGCCCAGGCTTCAGTCCATTCAATCCATCCTCATGCCCATTTCCATTTTAATATTCCTATGAAATCCTTTTTCATCGCTTCCACCTTTTGCAGCATGCAGTCCTGCATATCCACAAGGCTCACAGCTTAGCAAAAATTCACCTGCACCTGTTTATTTTATTTTTATTTTTTAACTTACTGCAACTTTATTTTTCACGGTGCACACTTGTGCACCGTGCACATATACTAGCTAACCTCCGACGATCTCGACTCCGCGACGGTTGCAACAAGCGTCTTCTCCCACTCTCACATCACTGCGGATCCTAGAAACCCGCCTACTCCCTTGATTGGAAATATGCACCCCCTACGCATAGTTCACCAAAAACAGACCTCACCAAATCTCCGAGCCTCGCCTCAGCTCAAAACCAGTCACCGCCAAACTCTAGTTGAACAATGTCGACTCTTCCCCCTTTCAAACGCACCTGGTGCGAACCCTTCTTATGCACCGTAGATGGCACAGTTCACCACTATTTAGACCCTAAAAATTTAACCAAAAACTACTGTTTTCTAGTCGTTCTCAAAATCCAATGCATCCGAATTTTAGATGATATTTTTCCTAGATCTTAACGTGTCTCAAACTCGTCCAGATCAAACGCCGAGTTCATCCATTGACGAAGTTGCCGGAATTTGGTCAAAGACTCTTTTTCCGATTATCTCAAAAATCTCTTAGCCTAAATTATTGAAAATCATATTTTTGTTATCAAAATTCATGGTCTTACAGTACGATTTCATCCATATACCCGAATCGTAAAATAACGAGGTTTTAGATTTTGAGTTTTATTTCCTCTTCACTGTAATTTATAAATTTCTGGTGGTATATGTCACTATCGGAATTCAAAGTAATTTAACAGCATACACTAGATAAAAACAACCAACTTCCATGTTGTACTCAATGCCTATAATCAATTGGAAACCATGCTATTGATTTTTAAAGTTCAGGACATAAGTTTGTTTTTACTGTTAACATACAGAGCTTTTCAAAACAGTTTTCAAGAACTTAAACTAACATGCATAACATGTATATGCAATCAATAGCTACTACCTAAGAACATATAGTTCGATCAAATATGCCTACAATTCGGAAATAGATTTCTAAGAGAGAAAGGTTACAGATTATATGTAGAATTGAGAAGATAAGGAGGAAACTTAAATTTTGTTTTTGAGGAAGAACTCTTTTTATAATTTCCTTATTTTACATTTTTTTCACTTCCCTTACAATACTCTTACTTGGGTGCTTCCTTCCTTTATCTTCCCTCTCACTTAAACTAAATGACCACACATATATATAGTGGTTTACATAACTTCTCAAAAGACACAACATTAATGGACATGACACTTAACGAACAGACACGACTTTTCACTTTAACCGACACGACTCTTCATTTCAACCGACATGACTCTTCATTTCAACCGGCATGACTCTTCGGTTGAAGGACATGACTTTTGACTCTAAAGACACCACCTTTTCACTAAATAACATAACCATTCACCTTTTTTTAAATTTCCCAATAATCTTGCATTTAATGTTTAGCCAACATTATATACAGTATTTACTTTAAGTTCAAATCTTTTTCCCCAAGTTGTTCTAACAATCATGTCATATTCTAATTATTTACAAAAGTAAATCTTTTAAACACTTCACTATTTGAATCAAATAAGATAGGTCCATATCAGCACAAATAAATTTGAATGCGCTAGAAATTTATGTCAAACAGTAAAACAGTTTCAGGGTGTTTTCTCACAGTGTTTTCTTTACCATGCTTTGTTTCTTTCCTTTGTTTCAGCTGTTTGCAAATAGTCCCTTGTTTCTTTGAGTTTAAACGCGTATATATGGGCTAGTTCGAATTCAACTGATACTTGGCAAGCATGAAAAGGAAAAACAAATGTTTAATGTGATTAGAACGGAAATCTTGATTTGTACAGGTTAATAAATGCACAAGATTTCGCTACTGTTTTGATAAGTTTTGTTGGTCCAATAACTAGTGTTAATACTGAGTATGTATTAATTAATCAAGAGTGATTGCACATGTATTTACTGTAGTCAAATTTGATTCTATTCAGTCCATCTTTGCGGCTAACCTATTCAGTACTTTCTTAAAATATCTAGCTGTGCTTATGTATGATTTGCTCACTTCTTACTTGCGACTACTCTTATTAAAAATTTGTTTTCAAATATCCAGCCGCGTTTTATACGATTGTAAACATGATTTATCTCCTGCGCTTGATAACTTAGACTAAATATGATCGGTTAATTTGTCTTAAGGCTATTAAATGTTGCAAGCTTTCAGGTTTCTTATTGGAAAGCTTGTTGCTTTCAATATTAATGTTCATTTAAACATTTTGCAGGCATTATATTTATGTTTCAGATTTTGTAAGTTTTCTACGGTTATTTAGATGTTTTTATTTGATTTGTTTTTTTCAAGGAGGTACTCTGTTTATGCAATTCTATGTTCTGTTTTTGTTCTTCTCTTTTCTGCTTTCCTGCCTACAATCTTATCTACTTAACACATGATGGTTTATCTACAGGTTGTACTACGCTAAGATGTTAGGTCCATTAAATTGTTATCTTATCATACCTAATTATATTTTGGTTTTATAAATTTTTGTTTTACATATAAAAAAGACAAATCAGATTATTAATCTTATCTTATATGATTTTACATATGTGTACATGTTCACTATATGTAACAATGCTACTTGCCTTATTCACTTGTATGCATATATGTTTTTAATTAAAACAAAATAAGTCACTTATTTTATAATTTATTTGATTTCTCTTTTAGGTTTTCATTTGTAGATGTTATCTTATAAAATATCAAAATTTTCAAATGTTAGTTATTACAAGGAAGAATTACTTATGTCCGCAGTCGGGGTGAGCCAAAAACCGAAAAAACCCGAAACCGAACCGAAACCGATAAAAACCGAACCGAAAAAAAAAACGAAATCGAAAAAATCTGAAACCGAAAATCAAAAAATGGAACCGTACTAATATTTCGATTTTAGGTCCAAACCGAACCGAACCGAAATAACCAAAACCGAACCAAACTATTAAAATAATTAAATAAATATATAATATTTGTAATTTATAATCATGTTTTGTATTTAGCATATATGACGTCTTGGATATATCCTACAAACATAAAGAATTAGGTTAAAGATATAGATAGGAATTTCATTTATATAATCTCTACTTAATCATATATTTAAGTATAATAATTTTGCTTGTTCTCTGTATCACGTGTCTCAATACATTCGAGTGAAACAATTTATTTTAATTTCTTTTATGGTTGTTTAAATTTATAATATTTTTTGTTTAAATCGGTTTTAAAACCGAAACCAAACCGATAAAAACCGAAACCGAGATTTTGAAACTGAAACCGATGCTTCGGTTATCAATTTTTAAAACCAAGGTCTTTCGGTTTCGATTTTACCCCAAAACCGAACCGAGGTTTGCTCACCCCTAGTCCGCAGCTCTAGTGCGGGTGGTGCGGTGGGGGTTCCTAGCTCCCTAGAAAAAGGGAGAGGGTTCGATTCCCGCCTCACGCACTTTAGTTCAAATAAAGGGGCTTATCATTTGCATAAGCCTGATGACCCCGCAGACCGAGTTAGGTGCAATAGGGGAAGTTTTACGACAGTGCCGGTTTCTTCCATGAGAAAGTTCAAAAAAAAAAAAAAAAAGGAAAAATTACTTAAGAATTATTCTCTTCTTATTTATTAGCTTTTCTTATGAATTGCTTAAGTTAGATTTTACGTTTTGAATTTTGAAAACAATTTGCTATTTTTAAATGTGAAAACAATTTGCTATTTTTAAATGTCTATACATATCTTGATTATTTAGGTAAATATTGTTTTTAATTGAAATTCAAATTATTTAGATTTATAATATATCATCTACGAAACTAACCAGAAACTGGATCGTTACACAAGGTTTCACAAATTACACAATAATTGTACTTACTTATTTTATTTTTATTTCCAAAAAAAAAAAAAAAGTTTAACCAAGATATAAAAAGTTATGTATGTTATACCATCAAGTAAATCTCATTGATCACGGAAAGGTCCTCAAGTTGACTCTGAAATGGATAATCATATTGATTTCACATAAAAGAATCATGGCATCTGACTACAAAACAAAGTACATGTAATAGATTCATGGTTCTGATTCATTATCGCATGTCTCATGGATATGGTGGTTATACAGCAATCTAGAAATGTACATGCATGACAGCACAACGCTGGAAGGCACATAACAATGACCACCATCCAATATATATATATATATATATATATATATAAGAACATGTGTAAAAGGCAGCTAATTCATTTCCTGAGTAATACATATATAATCCACATTCTTCCTGAATAATACTTCCTGAACATGATCATATGCTAGTACCAACCATCAAATAAGTCTTATTTTGTTAGTTACATCAGTATTAATTAAGATAACCAAGGTTCCTGCTAGCTCTAATGGCAAATCCATCCATAAGATAATGGATCTTCTTCTATCCAATTGAGTTATGCATGACCCAGTGGCTGCATTTGCACATCTATAAACATCATCAGATAAAGTCATAAAGAGGTGAATTCATAAAAAGTGAAACATAAGGAATCGATTGTACCTTCAGAACAGTTCTTCAACCATCCACAATGCACACGACTCTTCATAAATGTTTTTTCTGTTACACATGCACAACCAGTTAAAATAGGAAAGCGGTAGAGAATTAATACCGTGTTAATGTGGCCATTAGTTCAGCAGTAATATCAGCATAGACATCATCAAAAATAATTCCTGTGTCTGACCGTAAATCAGCAAAAAATTCGATGGCTTACATCATCAAAAGTAATTTCTGTGTCTAACCGTAAACCAGCCAAAATAAAAAAATAAAAAAAAATGATGGTTTGCTGGAGAATTGTCACCGAATCCTTGATGGGAACGAATGCAGTAGCCTGTTATCCATCCACCGTTGAGAGCAAGGAGTTTTCGCTGCTCTGTGACCAGCCTGACGCATTGCCTCCTTACTATGGCCAGCGAAGTCAGGCTTTCCAGCCCAACTGCACAGACCACTCAGCAACTTGGATCGGGCAGGCCAGCTAAGAGCACAATGTACCCAAACTCAGCAACATGACCCAACATTCCATCATATTAATGCCCCACTTGGTCACAAGCTCACGTTACTTAGCTCGGCAGTTGATCAACTGAGCACTTGTTATTTGTACCGAGTTACTAATAAAAATTTTGTGATGTGGGACTAACATGCTATTTTATCAGGTCTAATACATATGCATCTTATATCACAATTAAACTGCATGGGAAAATATAACTTTTTTTCCCGGTTTCAGAATACGAATGTGGATGGATTTCAAATATCCACTGACATCCTGAATCACTAGTTCCTGCTTCAAATATTTTATCTATTCACCCAGTCTACTGCATAATGGAATTTTCAACAAAATACTAAGAAAAATATTTATAACACACGGAAAACAAACCAATTAAACTGCATTATTTTATATTATGTTATGAATCTGACTTTATGATTTAAGCAGTAAGATAAGTGATAATGTGGCCCAATGAACATGTTAGCAAATCAAAGACCATAGGTTTGATCCTTAGAAAGGCTGCTTTTTTCCAAAAAAAAAAAAAAGATCATAAATTCAAACAAATTAAAAATCACATTGAACATCAAATTATTATTATATACTTTGTTCAATAAAGTTATAACCTTCCGATGGCATTTAGATATGTTAGCTTCAATATTTTAATGTACAGGAAAATCTTGTTGGATATATTGGTACATCGTAAGTTCCTAATTCAAGTATCTTATCTTGTAGCAAATTAAAATTTATATAGGAATTTTGAATAAAAAGCTTCCAGTAAAAATTTATATTACATATCGAACAAACAAATATAAACTATCCGTAAATCGGATATATGTGGGTGTTATTGTATAATATATTTCATATTAATGTAAAAGCATACAAAAATGCATTGCAAATTATATTTCTTATACTTTGATTGTTTGAAGAGCCCGATGCTCTGAAAGGGGCAAAGCTCCATTTGCTTTGTTGCTGGAACTTGAGAAAATTGATTTGTTAAAGAATGACGCTTCCTACGGGACAAGCTTAAACAGTTCATTTCTCCTCGCCCTTCTTAACTCACACATACCTCTCCATTTTCTCATTTCATAGCATAAAACACAGTCCCTTTTCACTGAACATTCTATGTTCATTCCCCACACAAAATGCTGATTCCGCGTTCCCCGTTCGCTTAACAACAAATGCACTCTATGGTATGGGACTATGTGACTCAATGGATTTGAAGTGCCTGCTTTAATTATCTTTAGTCTTACCACAAAATCAAACTTATAACATGATTTTGAGTCCAAATATCTGGAGAAATACATCTTAAAATTTGAATGATAAGCAATATCAACTATACCAATAAATCAGGTGTATGTTGGTGCTGTGATATATATAACACAGATATTTTATACTAATGTAAAAGCATATAAAAGTACATCGTGAATTCTACTATGCACAAAGTCAGCCAATCAGATATGTGACTCTGTGGCCCAATGGAAAAGGTGCTGGTCTACAAAACCAGAGACTCTGGGTTCGATCCTCAGCTGAGTGCAACAATTCTTTTGAAATGTAAATTATGCTAATTTTTGCTTGGCCTACACCAAGCAGCAACATCTAAAAGTATTTTGTTAGTTGCAGCTTTATATAACACAATTCTACAGCTTAATGGACAAAACGCTTAACTGTGATTCTGGACCCAAAACTACACTATAAGCGGATAGCAAGTATACAAATAAACGGGGCATGTGTGAATGTCATAAACCATAGCATTTTTTACTTTAAAACTGAAGCATATATGCTTTTATTCTTTGTGGAATTTAACTGATAAGATGATTGACTATGCCAATAGTCTACAATACCACGTGTTTGATCCCTGGCAAAGTTAACTTATTTTTGTTAGTATATTGATGATTAGATCTTATATAAGCATCCTATTGTTGGCCTGAACCTGACTCCAATCTCAGATCAAGCATGTCATTTCAATTTATTTAACCTAACTTAGGTATGCAAGAAATAAAATCACTTCTAATATAAAATGAAGAATCGGCACAAAAGGTACTAACATTATATTTATGAAAAATGATGAATGCATGCCTGCAATTCATAGACTTTTCTCCAATCTGGTTCTGCAGATCTTAGGCATCATAACATAAGTACATGAGAATATAATCAATGTTCCTGGTATCTCCAAGGCAAATCCATAAGATAATGGATCTTCTATCCAATTGAGTCATGACCCAGCGGCTGCGTTTGCACATTATAAACATCATCAGATAAAGGGGTGAACTCATAAACAGTACGTCATATATTAGAGTAGCAAAATGGCAGATAATCTCCATTCACCAGTTAACATAGGTAACCGATACATAACAATAATTTCTTTCCTCAAGAATAACAAGGCAGGCATCGCTTATACAGGCATATAAGGGATCAGCATTGGAAATACAACAATACATGTACACCAATCAGAGTGGCGCAGCAGAAGCGTGGTGGGCCCATAACCCACAGGTCCCAGGATCGAAACCTGGCTCTGAAACTGTTTTTTGCTCTTTCTTTATGTCTAGAAGGATAATTTGGAAAATGTACCTCCTATAAGTCAACATACGATCTGGTTGGGGAATAAATTTGACCTTAACAATTCAAATTCATTGTTGTTCTATTATTTCTATAAAACTTCCAAACCATATATAATATACATATCTATCCATCAACATACTTTAATGTTAAAAGTGGAAGGTTTTAAATTGTTCCTTCAGAACAGTTCTTCAACTATCCGCAATGCACATGACTCTTCATACATATTTTTTCTGTTACACATGCACAACCAGTTAACAAAGGAAAGTGGTAAAGAATTAATACCGTGTTCAAAAATGTGGCCATTTGTACAAGTTCAGTAGTAATATCAGCATAGACATCATCAAAAGTAATTCCTGTGTCTGACCGTAAATCAGCAGTAGTGGCCGCATAACCAAAGCATCATATTCAAAGAGTGCAAAAAGATAATGGTTTGCTGGAGAACTTTCACCGAATCCATTGTGGGAACATAATGCAGTTGCCTCTTATCCATCTACCGTTGAAGCAAGGAGTTTTCGCTACTCTGTGACCAGCCTGACGCATTACCCCCTTACGTATCCGCAATGCACATGACTCTTCATACATGTTTTTTCTGTTACACATGCACAACCAGTTAACAAAGGAAAGTGGTAAAGAATTAATACCGTGTTCAAAAATGTGGCCATTTATACAAGTTCAGTAGTAATATCAGCATAGACATCATCAAAAGTAATTCCTGTGTCTGACCGTAAATCAGCAGTAGTGGCCGCATAACCAAAGCATCATATTCAAAGAGTGCAAAAAGATAATGGTTTGCTGGAGAACTGTCACCGAATCCATTGTGGGAACATAATGCAGTTGCCTCTTATCCATCTACCGTTGGAGCAAGGAGTTTTCGCTACTCTGTGACCAGCCTGACGCATTACCCCCTTACTACAGCGCCAGCACAGTCTGACTTTCCAGCCCAACTGCACAGGCCACTCAGCAACTTGGATCGGGCAGGCCAACTAAGTGCACAGTGTGCCCTAACTCAACAACATGACCTATCATTCCTTCATATTAATGCCCCACTTAGTCACAAGCTCACATTACTTAGCTCGGCAGTTGATCAACTGAGCACTTGATATTTGTACCAAGTTATTAACAAAAAATTTGTGATGTGGGACTAACATGCTATTTTACCAAGTCTAATGCATATGCTTCTTATGTGACAATTAAACTGCATGAGAAAATATAACTTTTCTTCCCAGTTTCAGAATACGAATGTGGATGGATTTCAAATATCAACTGACATCCTTAATCACTATTTCCTGCTTCAAATATTTTATCTATTCACTCAGTCTACTGCATAATAGAACTTTCAACAAAAACCAAAAAATATATTTATAACACACGGAAAACAAACCAATAATTAAAGAACAGGATTCATGTCAATGCCATAATCCAAATCATCCTTTCTTTTTTTACAGTCAAACAGCGTTATTTCATATTATATTATGAATGCGACTTTATGACTTAAGTAGTAAGATAAGTGACATTGTGGCCCAATGAACATGTGTTGGTTTACAAATTCAAAGATCATAAGTTTGATCCCTAGAAAGGCTACTTTTAAAATAAATAAATAAATCATAAATTCAAACAAATTAAAAATCATGTTGAACATCAAAGTATTATATATACTTTGTTCAATAAAGTTATAACCTTCCAATGGCATTCTGAAATATCAGCTTCAATATTTTAATGTAAAGTACAGGAAAATCTTGTTGGAATGGAACAATGTGGCTGAATGGATTTGAAGTGTGTTTTAATTATCTTTAGTCTAAACACAAAATCAAACTTATAACATGATTTTGCATCCATACTAATGTTAAAGCATGTAAAAGTACATCATGAATTCTGCTTTACACAAAGTCAAGTAATCACATAAGTGACTCTGCGGCCCAATGGATAAAAAGCTGGTCTACGAAACCGAAAGACTCTGGCTTTGATACTCAGCAGAGTCGCAACATTCGTTCTGAAATGTAAATTAAGCAAAATTGCTAGGCCTAAACCCAAGCAGTAACATCTAAAAGTATTTTGCTAGCTGCAGCTTTATATGACACAATTCTACAGCTTAATGGACAAAACGCTAAACTGTGATTCTGCACCCAAAACTACACTATAAACAGATAGTAAGCATGCAAATAAATGGGGCATGTGTGAATGTCATAAACCATAACATCTTTTACCTTAAAACTGAAGCATATATACTATTTTTCTTTGTGCGAATTCAAATGATAAGATGATGGACTATGCAAATAGTCTACAATACCACTGGCAAAGTTAACTTCTTTTTGTTAGTTTGTTGATGATCCGATCTAATATAAACATCCTATTGTTAACCTGTCCCCAATCTCAGATCTAAGAAAGAAAAACACTTCTAATACAAAACGAAGACTCGGCACAAAAGATACTTACATTGTCTTTATAAAAAACAATGAATGTCTGCTGCAATTCACAGACTTTTCTCCAATTTGGTTATGCATATCTAAGGCATCATAACATAAGTACATGAGAATATAATCATCTTTTCCTTTCCCAACTTTGCATTTGTTACCTTTAACTATTTTAACACATCTTATAAAAACTGCTCCAACTTGGGTTCTTCCAGTGCACCAATTTGCTGAGAATTAAGGGCTAACTTTATTGTTTACTTTAAACATACATAAAAATCAACTATATATATCTACACACACACACACACACACACACACACACACACACACACACACACACACACACATATATATATATATAATATGTCGATACAAACAAATAGTTCTACAGCTTAAAAGTAAATATTAAATTAGACACAAATTAATGTAATTTAATTTGATTTTGACAGAAATGACCAGAACAATTTGGGAATTGTTTCAGTATTTAGTCCTATTATCCACGAGATAGGGAAATAAAAAAATGTAACATATCCTACAAATCAGGATAATATCGTTTCATTTCCTAAATTGACTCCAAATAACCCACTATAAATTTAGAACTAACAAACTAATCCATGTTCATAGAATTTGTAATAATAATTCAATTGCCATAAAATCACATCGACCGTATGTACACACCAACAAAATATAGCTACGTAACCAACAAAGCCAAAAAATCAAAGAATAAATAAAAATAAAAAACAAAACAAAACATATCGGTATATTTTCCCAAATCTAGAACATCGACATAGATCATCTTCTTACCTACGGAACTTCGCAACAATTTCATCATAATTCCGAGTAGATCTATCTTTTTTCTTCTTTTTACTTCTGTTGAAGTTATTCCCGACTTGCAATTCGCCGTAGGGTTAGCCTGACCGATCTTTACCGTCCCATCATCACGCAGGAAGTTGAAACGGCATCCTTGCTATTTAACTGCAGATTTCCCACAAGAGAGAGTTACAATTTTTAGGGCAATGTGATCTTTAATGTCCGAGTTTTGAGCGGTGTCGGCATGATATGATAACGGAAAGGTGAGCCTGGGTATATTATAATGTTTATCTTAGATCACTGTAAACAAACATCATATGACCTACAAGAGTCCTCCGGAACCTTAAACTTTTTGAACAGTTTTAGAACAATCTTGCTCAAGTTTGTGGGCCCATAACCCACAGGTCCCAGGATCAAAACCTGGCTCTGATACTGTTTCTTGCTCTTTCTTTATATCTGAAGGGATAATTTAACAAATGTACCTCCTATACGCCTTCATTGTTGTTCTGTTAATTCTATAAAACTATGTATAATATACATATCTATCTATCAAAATACTTTAACATTAACAGTGATAGGTTCTTCAGAATAGTTCTTCAACCATCCACAATGCACGTGACTACATAAATCTTTTTCTCTTACACATGCCCAAGAACCCACAATGCATATTTCACCATTGAGAGCAGGGAATTTTTACTGCAAGTTTGATGTCCGAGTTTTAAGCGGTGTCGGTGTGATATGATAACGGAAAGGTGAGCATGGGTATATTATAATGTTTATCTTAAATCACTGTAAACAAACATCATATGACCTACAAGAATCCTTCGGAACCTTAAACAATTTTAGAACAATCTTGCTCAAGTTTATTTTAGGTCTGAAACAACTTTATGTCGACTTATGGTCGGAATGTGTTGACATATCAAACTCAGACTGATTTGGTTGCACGTAATGATATGAGGATGAATGCAGTTTAATATACGGATGATACAATTTAGTGATTTTGTAGAACTATCTTCCATGCTCTATACAATACAAGATGATATGCCTTGGGACATAATCTAGGAGCAACTTGTGTATTATTCTAAAAAATGCAATTCTCACACATTATTATCAATCAAAGTGGCGCAGCGGAAGCGTAGTGGGCCCATAACCCATAGGTCCCAGGATCAAAACCTAGCTCTGATACTGTTTCTTGCTCTTTCTTTATATCTAAAGGGATAATTTAACAAATGTACCTCCTATACGCCTTCATTGTTGTTCTGTTAATTCTATAAAACTATGTATAATATACGTATCTATCTATCAAAATACTTTAACATTAACAGTGATAGGTTCTTCAGAATGGTTCTTCAACCATCCACAATTCAAGTGACTACATAAATCTTTTTTCTCTTACACATGCCCAAGAACCCACAATGCATATTTAACCATTGAGAGCAGGGAATTTTTACTGCAAGTTTGTCATACGGTTGCAACCAAAAAAAACAAAAGCATCAGTCACTTATTAGAAAAAACCAGTTAAAACAGGAAAGTGGTAGACAGTTAATGCCGTGTCCGCATAACCAAAGCATCATATTCAAAGAGCGCAAAAAAATGATGGTTTGCGGGAGAACTGCCACCGAATCCATTGTGGGAACAGAATGCGGTAGCCTGTTATCCATCCACCGTTGAGAGCAAGGAGTTTTCGCTGCTCTGTGACCAGCCTGACGCATTGTTCCCTTCTATAGCCAGCACAGCCGGACTTTCCAGCCCAACTGCATAGGCCACTCAGCAACTTAGATCGGACAGGCCAGCTAAGTGCACAATGTACCCATTGTTTTAAAAAAAACCGCCTCGATACTCGCCTCGACGAAACAAGAGATAAAACGCCTTGAGGCTTATTCCAAAAGGCTTTTTACCTCTAAAGCTTACACCTCAAAATTTTGAGGCATAGAAAGCGCATAAAGCTTACGACTCGCACGCCTCAAGCAGTTGAGGCATATGACTTTAAAATCTGTTTATCTTTAGTTGCAGATATTGACACAGATAAATGTCACTAAACTTTAATTATTTAATGGAAATGAAAAAGATTATATAATATGTGTAGACACACTTTGAATTAATGTAAGCTTATTCGAAAAGCCCTTGTTTAGTTGGTTCCCAATTTCTATTATTGGCTAGGTTAATTTAAAATGAACAAACGGGATGCTGCATAGAAGTGGTTAGCAATTAAGTATACGTATTGTGCTTTTTCACTACCCGAAAGGCTTACGCCTCGCCTCACAGACCCGAAAACGCCTCACATACGCCTTTTGCGTTTTAAAACATTGAATGTACCCAAACTCATCAACATGACCCAACATTCCATCATATTAATGCCCTACTTGGTCACAAGCTCACGTTACTTAGCTCAGCGGTTGATCAACTGAGCACTTGATATTTGTACCGAGTAACCAATGTTTTGAAACGCAAAAGGCGTACGCGAGGCGTTTTCGGGTCCGTGAGGCGAGACGTAAGTCTCGACGCGTTGAGGCGTAAGCCTTTCAGGGAAAGATGAGGCGCAACACATATCCCGTTTGCTCATTTTTTTAACGAGCATGGACATTAACACATAATTAAAATAGCTCAAGACAGTGCACAACAGCTTAAAAAAAACAGAACAAATAATAATAATAAAAAAGACAGAACACACAGCAGTTTTAAAACAAAGACAGAAAGAAAAAACTTCTCTTTCGAAATTGATTCAGGAATGGAACTTGATTCCATAACAGGAATCGATTTCAATTCCTGTAAATCGATTCCTGTTATGGAATCGAAATCGATTCCTTTCCTGGAATCGAGCTCGATTTCAGGAATCGATTTCGATTCCTCTTTCAACTGATTTTTTTTAAACAAACACACGCCTCGGAGAGTTGAGGCTCTGAGGCGTGCGTTTTTGGCGATTTCCACGCCTCAAACCATTGAGGCGTAAGCCTCAGGAGGAAAACGCCTATTGAAGCACGCCTCCAGGCGTTTTAGCCACCGCCTCGCCTCGAGGCGCGCCTCAGGCGCGTTTTTTAATACACTGCGAGTAACTAACAAAAAATTTGTGATGTGGGACTAACATGCTATTTTATCAGGTCTAATACATATGCTTCTTATATCACAATTAAACTGCACGGAAAAATGTAACTTTTTTCCGGTTTCAGAATACGAATGTGGATTGAATCTCAATGACATAAACTTTATCATAACCGCTTCAAAGAAAAAATGTTACGTATCCCATTAGTATTTTCTAAAAGCTGAACCCGCTTCTTAAAATTCAACATCAAAAATGATAATCTTCCAAAATATCAGGTTACTAAACTGATTTTTGCACACTACTCACTTAGCATTTTACTTGACAATTTTGCAAAATAACAAAAAATCTTGGTTTAATATCATTCGGTAAAAGAAGTATAAACTTTATTGATCATGTTTAACTAATTGTCATGTATAATGAATATATTAAAACACTGGTACATGCGTATTTATTCATAAAAGGCACACGTGTCAAGTCTATAAAATATTTTGCACAATAACTGAAATTCAAAATTCAAAATCATGCGATTAGCAATCTGTTTTATCCACCTAGCTAAAGATAACTATAACCAAACAATAACATCAAAAGAATAACCTTAATGTTTTGATTTTAAATCATGAAGATGATTGTTGGCCTAATTCGCGCATTGCAACTAGACCTCTCAACGGTCGAATAAGATATAGATACGTGTAATATCCATATTCGCATATGAAACCATTTTAGCATACCGGATTTTCGAAGTCGCAGATATCAAATAGATATTATTATTTTTCTATGTCTGCTAGTAAGAAAATAAATATAAAAGCATAGTAAAAAAAATTTGGACACGCCCACATGCATACTCATTTCTCAAGTTTTTTGGTTTTTTTTTTCCCAGTTTCAGAATGCGAATGTGGATGGATTTCAAATACCCATTGACATCCTTAATCACTATTTTCTGCTTCAAATATTTTATCTATTCACCCAGTCAACTGTATAACAGAAATTTGAACAAAAAAACCAGGAAAAATATTTATAACACATGGAAAACAAACCAATAATTAAAGAACATGATTCACGTCAATGCTATAATCCAGAGCATCCTTTTTTTTTAAATCAGTTGAACTGCATTACTTTATATTATATTATGAATGTGACTATGATTTAAGCAGTAAGATAGGTGACATTGTGGCCCAATGAACATGTGGTTGTTTACAAATCAAAGATCATAGGTTTGATCCTTAAAAAGGTCTTTTTTCATAAATTTAAACAAATTAAAAATCATGTTGAACATCAAATTATTATATATACTTTGTTCAATAAAGTTATAACCTTCCTCTTGAAATGTAAATTATGTTAATTTTTGCTTGGGCTAAACCAAGCAGTAACATCTGAAAAATATTTTGTTATTGGTATTTTGTTAACTGCAGCTTTATATGACGCAATTCTACAGCTTAATGGACAAAATGCTTAACTGTGATTCTGCACCTAAAACTACACTATAAATGGATAGCAAGTATACAAATAAACAGGGCATGTGTGAATATCATAAAACATAACATCTTTTACTTTAAATCTGAAGCATATTTACTATTATTCTTTGTGGAATTGAACTGATAAGACGATTGACTATGTGAATAGTCTACAATACCATGTGTTTGATCTCCGGCAAAGTTAACTTCTTTTTGTTAGTTAGTTAATGATCAGATCGAATATAAGCATCCTCTTGGTGACCTGACCCCAATTTCGGATCAAGCATGTCATTTCAATTTATTTAACCTAACTTAGGTATATAAGAAAGAAAAGCACTTCTAATATAAAATGAAGAATCGGCACAAAAGGTACTTACATTATCTTTATAAAAAACGATGAATGCTCGCTGCAATTCATAGACTTTTCTCCAATCTGGTTCTGCAGATCTAAGGCATCATAACATAAGTACATGAGAATATAATCATATTTTCCATTCCCAACCTTGCATTTGTTACTTTTAACTATTTTAATACGTCTTATGATAAACTGCTCCAACTTGTTTTCTTGCAATGCACCAATTTGCTGAGAATTCAGGGCTAACTTTATTATTTACTTCAAACATACATAAACTCGAATATATACAAGTAAATAGTTCCACAGCTTAAAAGGAAATATTAAATTAAACACAAATTAATGTAGTTTGATTTGATCTTCATAGAAATGTCCACAACAATTTGGGGCTTCTTTCAGTATTTAGTCCTGTTATCCACGAGATAAGGGAATAAAAAAGAGGTACATATCCTACAAATCCAGAGAATATCGCTTCATTTCCTAAATTGACTCCAAATCACCCACTGTAAAATTTAGAACTAATAAACTAGTCCATGTTCACAGAATCTGCACCAACAATTCAACTGCCATAAAATCACATGAACCGTATGTAGACACCAACAAAATATAGCTACCGTAACCAACAAAGCCTAAAAATCAAAGAATAAATAAAAATAAAAACAAAGCATATCGGTATACTTTCCCAAATCTAGAACATCGACATAGATCATCTTCTTACCTACGGAACTTCGCAACAATTTCATCGTAATTCCGAGTAGATCTTTCCTTTTTCCTTCTCTTTTACTTCTGTCGAAGATATTCCCAACTTGGAATTCGCCGTAGGGTTAGCCTGACCGATCTTTACCGTCCCATCATCAAACAAGCAGTTGAAACGGCACTGCAGACTTTCCGAGAGAGAGAGAGTTGCCATTTTTAGGGCAAGTGATCTGTAGTAATGTTTGAGCAGTAAGCGGTGTGGGTGTGATATGACAACGGGAGAGTGAGCCTAAGAGTTCAGTTACCTGGTGCAGTCTTGTGTCATGGCGGTTCGATGGTAGGAAAAGTGAGGCACGGATGAGACTGAGACGTTGGTTATGGACTAATCATTCTCATTTGAATATACCCTCATTTTTTCACTAATGATTATGCATTATGCTAAGCTGCAACTTACATGTATCCTGAGCTTCAAATAATTAATAGAATCATTTCATAAGACCAAAAAAATAATAAATAAAAAAGTTTGACTAAAGATTTGTTTATCTAAACACGGTAAGCTAAATATTGAATGTTGAAGATTGGTTGTTGAATATTGTAGAGATGTTGTTTAATTGATTGCTGATTATAAGTAAGTTTTATATTAAAATTTGTCAGTTGACAAATTTGCCTTTAGTTGTTAACATCATTTATGATTTGTATAATACGATGAAATTATATGGCTTGAGTGATTACAAATTAAGAATGTGTAATATATTTAATGATCTTGTAAAAAAAAAAAATCAAAAAGCAAAGCTATTTGTCAGCAATATTATTAATTTTATCACAAATTAAAACACTTCACCAAGACTTGTTGGAATGGTTCTTGATTATCAATTCAATTATTTGTTTCCTCGTTCGCTACATCTTCTTCTCGCTTGACTTCCAAAGACAATTCATCATCAAGTGAAACTCGACTTTGAAAGTTGTGCATCGCGATATATGCAATAATAATACCTCTTTAATGGGAAAATTTGTAAGAATGTGACACATGCAATAACAATACTTAGAAAGCTTAATATCATAGACGATACCTTAAATACCTCAACCTTTCTAATAATTTTAAAACATGTGTTTAATTTGAAAACATTCATAAGATATTTGGACAAGATTCATAGGGTTATAATTCAAATTTCATTATTATCGAAAAAGTGTTATAAAAGCGTCGTAAAAAGTGTTATTTTAGTTCAATCCATTAAAATGGTTTTTCTATCATCGAAAAATTCATTTATTCAACTTAAGTCGCTTTTAGAACATTTTAAATGGTTTATAAGATTTATTCCATATCTTTAAGAGATTAAAAATCCCAGTTTTATGCAATTGCATTTATAGGATTTTAAATTGTAAAACCGAGATGTTTTTCAAATTTTGTTTGGTCATATTTCAAAATCCACCCAACAAAACCTTGATTTTTTTTTTCAATTTGCTGGAAAGCTATGGTTATAAGAACTAAAAAAAAAAAACCAAAGTGTTTGGATTCATAGTTTTCTAGATACAAAAGATCCACCTTTTAAGGGTGAAATCGCTAGTTACCGTTCCATGACATACTTGAAATTTCATATTCTTTTCAAACTTTATTTGTACACTTAAAAGTGTTTATAATTCTTTTCTGAAACATTTCAAAACATTTTCAAGAGGCTTAATCGTCCGTTTTCACCATTTCATTAATTAAAGAAAAGTGGTTTTCTTTGTGTTTATAGATGTGTATTTAACCTGACTTGTTAAACATCCATACAATCAAACATATAAGCATCCAAACTTGATAAACATTTATCATGGCATTTATTAATAATATTCAACATAGGTATAACAATCATCTTCATATGATAGTTAGGGTCATTTTTAAGATTAATTTCTTGCTTTTGATCGGATTTAAACACTGCCGGAACTTGCCAAATTCTTCCTAGATTACAATGAAACTTTCCAACTTCACTTGTACTACTCTGAATTGCTTCGAGCTCCTCCTCCTTCCTAGTTTCTCATGGCCAAGCTTGGGTTTGGTTGTAGGTTGGGTCTTCGAACTTCGTTGAATGATGGTGGCTTTGGAATGAAGATGAGAGGAAATTTGGTGATAGTTTTGACGCCTTAAGGGTACTTCGATAAGTGGTGAGTAATATCTTTTCCTTTTTCTAAAAATTTTCTCAAGATGTGGAAGCAATTAAAAGATCTTAAGGAGGAGGAAGAGAAGAAATGGTATGAAGAAAATGAAGTGAAATGGGTGGGTATTTATAGGGAATCCTTAAGAAGTAAAAAACTGTTGAAAACCACTGTCCCCTACCTCCTTCATTTCGGTCGAACCATGCATGTTTCCCCACCCCCTCTCCCCAGGTCACATTAATGTAAGGATATGTGTTGTGTAATAGAATGGTGAGTGTAAGTATGTGAGGATATGGTGTTGTAAGTGTATGGTTATTATCATATTAAAGTAATCCCTTTTTATTTTTATCTGCTTACTTTTCCTAACCTATTTCTTACCTTAATTAATCCACTCACTATCTTCTTATCGATATGTAATCATGAATCTACAAGTGTGTACATGTAAGTTACACCTTTGTACAACTTCCATTCGTTGAACTGTCAAGAATCCGGGATTCATTTATCGGTCACATTTTCTGTTTTGAGTTATACTATTATTTCAGGTAAACACGATTTTAAAATGGTTTTCTTCCTATTTATAAATAAATAAAAGATGGTTATTTAAGTCATTAAATCATATTAACGATTATTATTCTGAAATCTTTGAAGAATTCAGGATTCCTTGGCTTAAATGCTTCAATCGACAGATTAAGTTTCTGGGTTGTTTCAGTAACGGTATCCGACTATATGATTTCTACAATAATGACATATGATGAAAGAAAAGGTGCCATTTTCTCTTCACTACTGAAATTATTACTGTCTCAATGCCAATTCTTTTCTTGAAAATAACAGCTACAACTTCGTAAAGGATAATTTATTCTTCCTGAATTTACCGTACATCGCAATCGAAAAATCGATCAGAACCCTTTCACGTACTCTTTTATAGGGAGGGAAGAAGTTAAAACTTTTTATCTACCACTTTTTCATTGCTTGACCTTAAGTAATTTTAGAAGTGATAACAACATTGTAAAGAATCTTTTTTTTGACATCATCCTACAATATAAAAATATATAAGTTAGATGCATTACGCAATGTTCACAAACTGAACCTTAAGCACTTACAAGTAGAGAAATAACGGACTTTCCAAATTCCTACATAACCTTGATCACCCACTAAGATCAAATCAAGGTGTAACAACCCGCCCGGAGTGGGCCTAAATTTCGATCTAGAAAAGACCCGTCGAAACTTAGATTCACTCTAAACGGGTCATCAGTTCCTATAAGGAATTACATTTGCACAAAATGACAAATAATATAACGTGATGGAATCTCGCACAGTAGAACAAGAGAGTATAATAATAAAGTAAGATGTACCATTTATTCAAAAGTCACTGATCCAAATACAAAATGTTAAATACATTTACCTATAACGGTACATCATATTCATTATCAAGAGTTTCCATCAATAAAAGAAAAAAAATAGTCAACAGCAATATAATAGTCTCACTTCAGGCTCCATCATCGTGTCATCCCTCAAGTCGCCCCACCTACTGACCTGTTGGATATGTTAAGGAGAGGGTCAGAACATAAAATTCTGATGACTGAAAATAATATGTGTTTAAAGACTATACTCTAGATTTGGTAGGTTATATATGTCAAAATATGTCTACGAAACACACAGACACGCACATACAAAGGAATATTTTAATTATTGAGGTGGGTATCCGAGTCAATCGTTTAAAACCTTCATTAATGCATTTAGGGTGGATCTGCGACCACTTAAGACCCAACGAGGTGGACATTCTCGGTCACTTAAGGCTCATTCTAATATATTTGTTAAACGTGGATTCTTACGATCTTTTATTGTAACAACCCAGATTTTGGAACCAATTTAAAATTTTATTTTTAATTGATTTAATGGATTTTTAATGCTAAAATAATTTATTTTAATAAATAACGACTTGAAATTTATTTTAAAACAAAGTAAGAACGTATAAATTTAAATTTAAATTAAAACGAACTCGAGATGGCGCAGTAGTTTGAAATTTTGGTTTTAAACTTCAATTGAATATATAGAATTCAATATATGTCAGAAGTTGATGAAACAAGAAATGTTAGAATCTACATAATTATATCTTTCTAATGACTTTGGAAAATTGAGATTTCATATTATAAATTGTAAGTTATGACAAGAATAAAATTCAGAATAGCCGCTGTAGAATTTATATATATATATATTAATATTATATAAAGCCCTTAAAAATAGCCATTTTGCAAATGACCTCCGTTTTCGACGAAACCACTTTTGCTGGATCCAGAATATCAAATTGTTATCAGGTTAAAATTTCAAGTCATTTGAAATTAGTATGTGAGCGTAGTAAATTTAAACGCATTCTGTAAATTCAGTTGAAATTAATAAGCTAATAAAAAGGCCATTTTTCAAACGGTCTCCAAATTCGACGAAATTAATTTTATTAGGACCGTATCATCAAAACATAGCTAGATTTCAATTTTCACAATTTTCAGTATCAGTATGTGGCACTGGTAAATTAAAATGTACATTGGAATTAATATTGAACGTTATATTAATTTATATTTTAATTTTGATAAAAACTGATCGAAACAGCCAAATCAGCTTACGAAACATATTTCATTGTGTCTGGAATAGGGGTATTTGGTTAGGGACGACAGTCGTTGGGTTTAATTTGGAGTCCGTTTGGTATTGAACTAATTAGAGAATTAAAATAATATATATATATATATATATATATATATATATATATAAACCCTTGCACACCGAAACCCTAGTCTCATTCTTAGACCAGCCGCCACTTCGAAACCGACGCTCCAAATCGTCCAAATTTCGGTCCCAATTTTCATCCATTCTACTCCGAATTGATCCATGATTCCAACACAAAAAACAAAGAAGAATGTTTGATCTTCAAATCTATATAAATATGATCAAGTATCGTATAATATTTTGGGGCAAATCTGGCTTCAAAGCTCCGCCGTTCGAAGCCAAATTCCGACGTAAAGGGGGTGCGAGGCGGCTTCGGTTCAGAGTGATGGGAGGCGTTGCTAAGGCAGTCTACGGCGTGGGTGTTGATCGGGGTAATGATGGACGTGGTGGCGGCGGTTTCTAAACCTAGTTTGGAACGATGGATTCCAGTATTCGGCTGAGTTTTTGAACGGTAAAGAAGGTTTATAAATTTAATTAAGTTAATTAAGAATATAATTATCTTAAGTTTAATTATTAATGTTTTAAACCCCGTAACTTTTTCAAACGATAATAGAATTGGATGAAATCCGTTGCGTTGGATTCGTGACAACGAACACTACAACATGGAACTGACCAGAACGGAAAGGAGCAAGTTAAATTTTTAGTAATTTAGTTTAAAAATAAAATATAAAGACTGACGGAGTGGAAACCAATGTGAGAAATCACTCACTCGAAATTTTGTACAATTATTTATTTTTATAACTGAATATATGTTGACTGCTTGTGATTGCAATATTTGTTTGTTGATTGATGGGTGTTACAGTTCTAATATTATCATTATTAAACTGTGAAAATATGCATTGTTAAAAATAAACGTTTATATTAAACTGTGAAAATATGTAGATATGTTCACATGGACTGTGATGTAAACCCCACACGGGTCATGGGACGATAATTAATTCACATCTCTCTTGGATTTAATTATATATCAACCGACTAATTAACAGACTGTGATAAACGTTATTTAATTACTTAATGCTTATATAGTTGTAAATTGCACTCTGGATGTGAAATGACTGTTTAATAGTTGCTTATCACTATTTTTGAATACATGTGATGTATGGAATCCATATAAATAAAATTATATGGTAAATGATTGAGTTTGATTCCAATTCATAATATAAACGAATATTTTAAAACAATATTCAGTGAAGAATCAAAAATATGATTTTGATGTCCGATTTTGGAAGGACACAAAAATATTGAAATATTCATAACTGAAATGAATATGAAGCCGAGTTAAGTAGATACACGCCATTTTAACTCGAACATAATTTTCTGTCGATTTTATTCATCTTATAATGAAAATCGAAAAGATTTGATTTCAAAATCTGAAATTTTGAAAATATTATCATTTTAATATTATAATGGTATGGAATATTCAGTTTTGATTTAAAATTGAAATGGAAGTTGAAATCGTTTTAAAATGAATTTATAAATGATTTATAAAATACGTTTTAAAAAGGAAATCGACGAAGAATATTATATATGTAAATATATATACGGTTTTTATAGAACGTATCGCGCAGCGACCGTTCGCGAATTTCAACTATTAACTTCAAATTGATGTAACGGGAGATCCGACCGTCGGATTCTCCTAAAACCGGAACCTTGGGTTCGTATCGTAAAGAGCTTTCGAATGACAATAAGAGATTTGAATTCTAACGGTTAGATTTTAAGATATGTCCAAATCAGTTTTGGAAAAGGTCGCAATGGATGCAGTTCGATGGCCAATATTGAAAACTGATTGTAAGGGCCTTAATAAAATTATTAAAAATATGGAAAAATTGTGTTGAATCTTAATCAATGATTTGGTAAAGATTTTGGCTTAAATATTCCAAATTTTGGAAAGATAAAAGATATTTATCTGAATGAAATAGTTAACAACTAGAATAAAGAACTGAAAGAAATTAAAATGGTTTTAATCTAACTAGAATTTTCCAAGGTATGAATCATAATGGATTTGAATGGAAATAATCTTCAGAATATTTCGATATTGGATTCCGTGATTATACGGATATCGTTGAGAAATTTGGAAGATACAAATATCATTATTCCCTATACGATATCCGTTGGTCTCAGAATTGGATATTGAATATAAGACGATATATTTCTATTTAGAGCCTTGTATTTAATATCAAATTGGATTTTGGATTTGTCATGAATGGTGTCATCAATAACACTGTTCTTAAACCCAGTTGAGAAAAGAATAAATCTTTTAATTAAGATTTAGAGAAGTTTACCAATTAATTAAATTGGACTTTAGGTTTATCGTGAGCGATGTTTTAAATAACATTAGTTCTTTAACCCAATTAACAATGAAGATATGATTTGAAATTTATAAATATTTTTATTAAGATTTAATGGAAATTTTCCAAAGTAAAGTTTTCCAGTTTAAAATTTTAAATTGGAATTGAATGGAAATCGATTTGATAACAATCGAGATGAGCTTCCGTGAAGGAAAACCGTTATTATATACGGAATTTAAAAGGCTTTACCATTATTTCATTTAAATTATTAGTCTGACACGGAAATTTATATCAATTATATATTGATATGTTTTCCGCGAAGATTCCATATTTAATGGAACTTTATTTGGGTTTATTGAGAACTGTATTTTAATAACATTGGTTCTTTAACTCAATTAAAGACAAGATTAATTTCTTAAAGTTAAATAATCATAAAGTAATGATTTTTGGGATTAAAACTAAGTTGGAGTTTTAATGAATCTTTAATTAGATTGAAATGAGAATAAGGTAATTAAATTTACCAAATTCAAGAAATGATCAAGAATGGAGTACCACCAATTTTACTCCATGCAATAGTTAAATCTTTAATTAGATTTGAATATGAAATGGTAACTTATTTTACCGACAACACAGTGGGTGTTAAATATGGAGTACTACCAGTTTTGCTTCATGGGATGAATAAGTTGGGACTGAGATAATAAAATAAATGATTACTTCATAAGGCTCGATAATTCGGACTAGTTTGGTAACCCTTAATTTGGTTTAAATTGTGAAAAGAATATTTGAATAAAAGTATATTCTGGATTGGAATGAGGCGTATGATGTGTTTTTATAGCACTTGATTATAAGTTACGCAAGTTATTCAGAAAGATCAGGTTTAACCCATTTTGAATAACTGAAATGACAACTAAAAGTCGAAGAAGACGGTGGTTGAAGACCAGAGATCTTTACATCGTTTGGATCATTACTGATGTCTTGATTGGGTCGTACACCCAAGACAAGGTAATAAGTGGTGATCGTCCAGACGTACTTGGAGATCGACCGGATATGCGAGGGCCTCTCCCCTGTATTGGACATATGGGATGAGGAATAAGGTGCCTCCGGTTTCGTTCAGACCCAGAACAGACTTGCAAATGGATGGTATGTCTGACATTGTATCCCTTTATACTGTATTCGTTGATCTCTGCTAAATATATATATATATATATATATATTTGTTTGGTGATAGAGAATTTATTCTCTTGCTTAACACCCTTCTCTAAGACGTACGAGCTTAGAGGTTATATATTGATAAAAATCAATGATACGGTATGGATTAACAATGTGGCATGCTGAGATGCATGGATCAAAGCTTTTGTTGAAAAGCAAGGCTTTGTAGTTGATGATCAAAGCACAACTTTGAATAGCATAGCTTTGTGTAGCGTTAATTTGCGAGCTTCACACCCCGGTATGAACCAAAAACGGGATCGTGACTGCAGGGAAATGGACATACGTTAGCTTCTAGCTAGAAGTGACGTCATGGTATGGAGCCCAGACATTTACTTATGTGGATGTTGGATATTATTTGATGGCTAGCGAGGTACCATGGATTTGACATCAGGACCGACTAAAAGGTACTAGATGGTCGACGTGACTGACCATTTTAGAGGTTCGATAGAACCGGCTAACGTATTGTTTATGGTATTGCCAATCAGTGACGACTGACCGGCCCTAAAGATCCAAGGGTTGCCCAGAGTATGTAATGATGAGGCATTTGCTAGAGTATCTCGAAATCGGTGAGGAAGATCCCTTGCCTCGGTTCATAGATGGAAATCCAATTTCCAATGCGCGACCTTTCGGTTTTAGTTTTAAATCTATATGACGACATAATATATTGTACGGCGACATAATATATGGTACCTTTGCCGCCTAAGATTGATACATTTATATTTGAAGTTGATTTCTTCACTTATAATAATAATAATAAAAGATAAATTTTGCGTACCAATCATATTTGGCCATTATAATGTAAAACTCTATCCTCCGGCTTGCGTTGCATTGTGTGATGGGACCTGAGTCTTATAATGGCTTCATTTTTTCTTTTTAGCATTGCGTTGTTTGTTTATGGTATTCTTAGGAGGAAACACGTTCCGTGTTATACGGTGTGGTCCCTTGATTTACCCAAGATTAAAATAAAAGTTAATAACTGTTTTAGTTCTCACACTAGTCCCACGATTGACTCGGAATTTATTGTTTCCACCTAAACTTTGGATGCCCATATTTTCCACACAGGGAGTCAATAGTTTTGGTCTTGCTGATTCTTTATTTTCACAGGATCCTGGATTACAGTTGGAGCTATATATGGAATGCTTTGTATCCGTTTATTTCTTTCAACTGTGTTAGTTGATGTTTTCCGCTGCACATCATTATATTTGTGTGTGTGTATATATATATATATATTCGTCGTTTTATAATTTAAATCTCTGATATTTTCCGCTGTGTATTATTCATTTGAACTCTGATATCTTATACTCTGATATAAATTGTTGTAATAGCAATAAAATGTTCTCATGTTTGTGTTCTGATGCGTCGTGTTGTAACGACCCGCATTCTACACATCGAAGGATTGTAGAATAATTATTTCTTTCACATACGAAGTCGTATGGTCATGTAACTTTGGGAGAGGACTATTGGGGTCATTTCCCATATTCATGAATTTTTTCGATTTTTAAATGACCATTTTGCCCCTGGATGATCTTGTTTTGGCTATAACTTTTGATTGGAAAGGAGTTTTGATTTGAAACCACTTCCGTTAGGTTCGGATGATAGTTTACCTTTCCCTAGAGTGGTCATATGTGAAAAACGGACTTACCGTTTGGGAGATATGGCTGAAACAAGATTTGGAAGATGAAAAACTGCTTAACCGGGCCTAATTAGGGTGATTAGCAAGAGGGCCCATAACCCATTTCGGGATTAGGGTTATGGGAAGGCTGAGAATTGTAGGAGAACGATCTATTTTCATTTTCTCAACCGCCTAAAACATTTCCCTAACTCTAACAATGGCCTCCAACATCTAGAATCACCTCTAATCACTTTCTAATCAAGTATTAGCCTAATCTACGTCAAATCAAAGGGGAATAGCACCAAAGCAAGGTTAGAACTGCTGTGTTGTCTTGGGAACAGCGCCAAATCAGAGGATAGTTTAGTTTTGATAGTTTATTTGTGGCTAAGGTGAGTGATTTGCATAGTTCCTCGCTAATTATGGTTAATTAAGGGTAATTAGTGTTAATTAGCGAATTTAAACATGAATAAATTCTGGAAAAATGCTTATAAATTTCGAAATATTGTTTTAGACCTCTGTTGGAAAATTTGGTTGGTTTGGTTAAGTTTTACTAATTCTATCATTAGTTTTACTTAAACATGATTAAGGGAAAATATGGGATTTTGGCTATGTTTGATCCGTTTTAACGTATCAAATTATTGTTTTGGTGTTTGTAGTTGATTATGCATGTTGCAATGACTATATGGTATGTTGTGTGATTGATTAGAAAAGTTAGACTGGTCGAAAACGCCGTCGAATGGCGTAAAACAGTCGCTGGAAAAAAGTACAGGAAATCACCCGAACTGGATCAGATCGGAGGGGGAAGCATGATCCGAACCGCTCGCACTCGAAGCTCCACGATCCGACCTGAGCATGGTGGCACTACCTGAAGGGAGCACCCGATCCGAACCATGTCACTCGACCCGATCCGATCCGACCATGAGCTAGTACAAGCCCCGACCCGATCCGAAGCGATGAAGGTGTCCGACCCGAACCCAATGGATGTCCATGACCCGATCCGGTGGAAGGAGAACGAACTGATCCGACGCCTGGAGGACGTATCACGAACCGAACCCAATGAAGCACCACGACCCGAATCGCTTGGTGGCCACGAACTGGAGCTACTCTTGGACTGATGGAGGACCGAACCAAATGGAATGGAAGCTTATTTCCGAACCGATCCGGAGAAGACCAAAACCCGAGATGTAAAGGTAGTCCAAATGGGAAGTATATACCCAGGATCCAGTTGGGAACCAATGGGTCAACTTCATGAGTTGGGCTTTGCTACGGGACGTGTGCAAAGGGGTTATCGACGTCCATAGCTTTGATTCACCACTGAGACGGATGTAAGGCTACGTATCAGTGCAGTGGGGTAGTTATTACTCCATGGGGCAGAGTGATCGTAGCATGGCTATGAGCCAGTGTAGTGGAGCTGTTATGGCTTCATGGGGCAGAGTGGACATAGCAAGGACTAGTGGCTATGGATCGGTGCAGTGGTGTCATTATGACTCCATGCGGCAGAGTGATCATAGCAAGGAATGGGTGGTCAGAGCGGTGGATATCCTATGCTTTACGCACTGAGTGAGAGATGTAAGGATGGTTGCTATGTTTGATTGTTTGTTATCACTATGTCATGCACACCCCCTCTCCCTGTATTCTTTACACCTCATGTTTAGTGGCACCTTAGAGTATTGAGCGGTATGCTGTGCTAACTCTTTGGTTGCAGGTCCAGGTATGGTTTAGTATACCTGTTATTGTTCTGCTTTGATGCTTATCGCTCATACCAGACTTTTGTCTGACCCAGAGTTTTATGTCTCTTCTTATTACTCTGGGTGCTCTTAAACAGGCAGACTAGAGACATGTTAGGTGGTATGCACGAGTAGTTGTACCGGAGATGAGCAGGAGACTCCCACGTAAGATATATAAAGATATTCTCCCTGTGTTGTTGTTGGTCACTACTTTGGGTATTAGTAGTGTACCTTACTTATTTGCTTTAGAGACAGTTTTCAAAAGTTGTAATAACAATGATGTGGAACATAAGCTGTATTTGGATTTTCCGCTGCTATGATGTTTAGTTTTCAGCTTATGCACTATCTCACCTGTTTTATGTCAAGTATGTTATTATTATATTTTATTCCATGCGCTGTGAGACATTCTATAGGTTCCTTGTTAGTTCAAATTTCTTACTTTTCCTTTCTTTGACGACCGTCCCGTGCTAGTTAGACATCGGCACAACGCACTTTCATTGGAAGTGTCGGCTGGTGCGTGGCGGGCCGTCTCATTTGGTATCAGAGCGAGGTTGTGTAGTTTACCTAGGGAAACACACCAGGGAGAGATAATACGTATATGAGAGCGTGTATTTGTGATTATTTTGGTTTTCAAAAGCTATATATATGTATATACATACTATTAGTATAGCTAAGGATGAAGTCACACTGCACTGACACCACAAAGAGGATGGTTAATCGTTTCTCTTTACAGATTAAACAATGAGCTGATATATGAGGGGTGCTGGTAGAGGAGCCAACAATGGGAATGCTCCTGACATGAGGGCTATGTTTACTGACTTCATAAGAGAGATGCTTAGAAATGTGCAAGGAGCAGTTCCCAATGCTGCAAATGGTGGTGGTGCAGCGGTGAAGGCACCTAGAGCCAATTTCGCCAAGCTTTGCAAGGATTACACTAGTCTTGGTGGAAAGTCATTCCACGGAACGAAATCGGCTACAGAAGTTCAGGATTGGTTTGATAGATGTGAGCGTATCTTCGAAGACTTAGGTATCGAGGATGTGATGAAGAAAAAGCTAGCGTCCCGTCAGCTGCAAGGACAGGCAATGAATTGGTGGAACGCTATTAAGGCAGCTACTCCCGAGGATCAGATTACTTGGGATCAGTTCAAGACTCGCTCTAGCGACAAGTTTATTCCAGCTGCTCAGAAGTCGGTATTGTTTAAGAGGTTCTTGGAGCTAAAGCAGAATGGTAGAGTTGTCTCGGATAATTTTGTTGAGTTCGATACTTTATCAAAGTATGGATTATCCCTCATTGACACTCCCGAGAAGAGGAATGAGAAGTTTATAACAGGCTTGGATCAGTACTTGGGGGAAAGGCTTATTAACCACATCGATGAGACGTTTGAATCGATTGTGGGGAAAGCTTTGAGATCGGTGAGTCTATACCCCAAGTCAAAGACTAGGGTTGCATCTGCAGAAGAGCCAAAGCCGCAAGTAAGCGGTGGAGGCAAGAATGGTTCTCAGAATAAGAGAAAGCAGAATCAGACCAAGGATGGCCAGAAAAAGAGTAAGAAAGATATTGAGTGCTTCAGATGTGGTAAGAAGGGTCACTATGCCAAAGAATGTCGGGCCAAGCCAGCGGATAGGAAGTGCTTCAACTGTGGCCAAGTGGGACATCACAAGGACAAGTGTCCGCAACCCCCTAAGGAAAAGCAGATTGTGAAAGCATATGCTATCAATGTTGTTCCTTCTTCGTCGAATGCCCCAACTACGATGGAGAAGGGAAAGAATGTTGTTATTCAAGGTATGCTTTCTGTTTATGATGTTCCTGTTCGAGTATTGTTTGATACCGGAGCTTCCCATTCCTTCATATCTAGTAAGCTGGTAGATAGGTTGGGATTGGAGCCCAAGATAGTCGATAGACCTTTAGCGGTGACGAACCCAATTGGTGGTTCGACTAGCCTCAGCATGATTTGTCGAAATTTGGTTTTATTGAGTCATGGATGCATGTTTGTTTGTGATTGGTTTGTTTTGGGCTTTACTGGGTTTGGCATTATTTTGGGAGACGATTGGCTCCAAAGATACGGGGTGGTGGTAGACTGTGAGGGCTTTTTGGTGACAGTTAGAGCAGATGATGGGCGGAGGGTAGTATTTGTTGGTCTACCTAGTGATGGGGTAATGGCTAGTTTTCTAAATTCCCTCGACATCCCGCATGATGAGTTGTCAGATATGCCCCGTGGCTGGCCAGTATCAGGACGTCTTCGAGGAAGTGACCGAACTTCCACCACACCGAGAGATTGAGTTCCGTATTGATTTAGTGAAAGATGTTAGACCTATAGTGATGCCACTTCGTCGTATGGCGCCAAGGGAGCAGCGAGAGCTCGAGGTGCAAGTAAGTGATCTTTTGAAGAAGGGATTTATCAGAAGAAGTGTTTCTGAGTAGGGAGCACCACTTGTGTTTGCTACCAAGGCAGATGGTTCCCTTCGATTGTGTGTGGACTACCGCGAATTGAATAAGGTGATGAGGAAGAATAAGTATCCTCTACCGCGGATAGATGATTTGTTTGATCAGTTGAATGGCGCGAGAGTGTTCTCCCAGTTGGATCTCGCGACAGGTTTTCATCAACTTAGAGTGGAAGCTGAGATTATAGCTAAAACGGCCTTTCGGACGCCGTCTGGATTTTATGAGTGGTTGGTCATGCCGTTCGGGTTGACCAATGCACCAGCATATTTTGTGGATCTTATGAATAGGGTATTCAGAGATCAGTTGTATAAGTTTGTTCTTGTGTTCGTGGACGATATACTTGTTTATTCGATGACAGAGGAAGAACACAAGGAACATTTGAGGATTGTGATGAAGGTGTTGAGAAAACACCAATTGAAAGCAAAGTTTTCTAAGTGTCCTTTCTGGAGAAGGGAAGTGAGATTCTTGGGCCATGTTATTTCAGAGAATGGTATCGCCGTGGACCCTGCGAAGGTGGATACGGTACAAGATTGGTCTACGCCCAAGAATGCAACGGACATAAGAAGTTTCTTGGGATTAGCTGGATATTATCAGAAGTTTATCCAAGACTTCTCCAAGATAGCAGCACCGTTGACTCAGTTGACCAAGAAGAATCAAGCTTTCGTCTGGGATGAAAAGTGCGAGAATGCGTTCAAGAGTCTAAAGGAAAAGTTGATATGTGCACCAGTGTTAGTCATTCCTAAGGGGAATGAAGAGATGACAGTACATACAGATGCATGTGGTACCGGACTAGTTGTTGTACTGATGCAAGGAGGTAGGGTTGTAGCTTATGCTAGTAGGCAACTGAAACCACATAAGAAAAGGTATCCTACCCATGATTTGAAATTAGCAGTGATCGTGTTCGCATTGAAGATGTAGAGACATTATCTCTTAGGAGAAAGATTCGAGTTGTTTACTGATCATAAGTCGCTAAAGTATATTTTCTCTCAGAAGGATCTAAATCTCCGACAACAAAGATGGTTAGAATTCTTGGCTTCCTATGATTTCGATATCGCATACACACCAGGAAAGGGCAATGCGGTAGCTGATGCATTGAGTAGAAGAGATGCCAGTTTAGGGGCTATGTTTCTAGAATGGAAGCAACTGGAGTACATCGCTGGGTATGATTTCAGACCAAAGTGCGAATTGGATCCAGAAATGTTAGCAAATTTGATGATCATACCCACTTTGATTGAGCGGATCGGCTCTAGTCAGAGGGACGGTCAAAACTTATTGGAAGTCATCTCCAAGTTAGAGATGGGTATCGACGAGGAGATGAACAAGTATGGGCTTGATCGAGATGGATGGCTTAGAAAGAATGGAAGACTAGTTGTGCCCAATGTCAATGGATTGAGAGATGAAGTGCTTAGAGAATGTCATCACTCAAAACTGACTATAAACCCTAGTGGTAACAAGATGTATCGAGACATGAAGCAGACCTACTACTGGGAAGGGATGAAAAGAGACGTTGGGAAGTTTATATCCAAGTGCATAAATTGCCAGCTAGTTAAAGCTGAGCAAAAGAAGCCTAGTGGTTTGTTGCAACCATTAGAAGTTCCAGAATGGAAATGGGAACAAGTCTCAATGGATTTCATTGATGGGTTACCAAGGACTAGATCGGGCCATGATAGCATTTGGGTGATTGTGGACTAGATCGGGCCATGATAGCATTTGGGTGTTGCGCCCGGACCCGCTTGACAGCTCGCCTTCGGCTCGGATGATGGCTTGACCAAGAGTTCATTGGGCCCGACAGAGGCCACCTTGTACAGATTTCGGGTTTCCTTGCATTTACGACGCGACTTCGACCCAACTGCTTTGTGCTTTTTTGACGCTTGAGCGCATCGCTCACCAAATACCTGATGTATGACAGCTTTGACAAAAAAGCGTGTCAACATTATATTTTTATTTCTAACCATAATAATAATCAAAATCATATTTAAATCAATAATTTAAGTAATAGAAAAATACAGGTTGTTACACTCTCACTCACTCAAAAAAATTCGTCCTAAAAAAGTGCGTTGTCAAGAAGTTGTCAATTAATATATTCAACGGTATAATTTCCTACTCAACTTAGAAAACATTTAACTTACATAGGTGGTTTAATATAGGTTTGAAAACTCCAATTTTCCACAAAATTTCAAAGTCTTAGATTCACGAATTTTTTTAGCAGAGTCTCCTTTGTATGACTAGGGTCTGGAAAAATAAAATTACATATATGATCAAAAATATACATCTCATCTCAAGGATAAAGCATCCCAAGCCATGGGGAAACAATACATAATATCAAAATACGATATGTAATCTGAAATACGTACCTTTCATTAACGTTATTATCAATTTAGCTTATTTTTAAGTAAGCAAAAGTAATATTACGAGCAAGCAGCTCAAGAAGTGAGCAAATGCCATCCGTGCCTACAAAAATACTCAATAACATAATGAGAACACACATGTTTATAAGAAATAAATATATATATATACACAATAATCATATACTAATAGAAATCGTAACAAACACAGCACGCAACAATAATATTCATCTAAATTTCTAGCAGTGATACAAATTCATTATTTTCACATATCACGTTTAGTTTATTACACTTCATTTCTTATCACTATTCCATTTATTTGCTTTTATTCGTTAACATTCGTTTTTATTAATAATAATATGGACTTATATTCAATTCAATTCAAATGTATTAACTTGTACACTTATTCACTCATAATGAGTTCACATTTAATTAATATATATTATCAAAATCCAATTGACTTGTTTTCAATCATTATGGTTCACTATACTTGTTTTTACTTTATAATTAAAGTTCATTTCCATCTTATACCTATTTCTATTTCATTTTACTCATTTCATTAATTTAATTCAATTTATTAGCTTATTTCATTGAGTCAATTTATTTACCTTACTTAGTTGAATTTAATTTCATAACAAAACTAAGTATATATTATTTATTGTCATAACTTAATTTTTATCCATATTTATAAACCATCAATTTAATTTCACCCTTCGTTATTCATACTATACTTGTATATTATTTAGTTTCTTATTTTTATATCTTTTCAACTTCTTAAATATTTGGTAAGTTATATCTATGCTATAGAAAGGAACTAAGTATTATATCAGTTCAATAGTTTCCAATTTGTTATAAATTCACTATTTTAGATTCCTAACAGTTTCTACTTCAATTTATATTTCTCTTATCATTTTCTTATTTTCACAATTCAAAAGTTTCTAAAATCTCAAGTTTTAATTCATTTCAATAACTTGAAAATCATTAATTATTCGATAACTTGAGAATTTCAGGTTCATTTCCAAATCAACATTTGAAATAATATATATTATACCTTTTATATCAAACCATACTTTGAAATATTAAATTAAAAATCAGTTTTATCAAAACAAAGAATAAAAATTCTAAGTGGTAGTGGTCTCCCCCACTTAGGCGCTCGAAATAAACGTTGATAATAAGTGCACTCATCACTAAAGTCACTTCCTAGGGATAAGAGGGGAATATACACTTATTTTAAAGTCATTTGAAAATAATCTCTATTCAAAATAATTCAATATAATATTAATATTTTCCAAAACATTTGCAAATGACTCTTCAAAAGTGACCAAATTTAAATTCTCAAATCCTAATTTAAATTCATTTTTTCTTTAATAATATTTTTTATCATTCGTATTTACAAGGTTTCATTTTCTGATAGTCATTGAACAGTCAATAGTTAGAATTATTGACTAATCGAACAATAAATGATGATAATATAGTATTATCATTTCCTAACAACCAATACAATCAAAATTAATAATTTACAATATAGTTATTTGTATAAAACTATAAATCAAAACAATATTGTATCGGTCTGTGCTATTCGAGTGTTTAGGAATCCCTATCGATGTCTTGGTGTCTCAAGTACCGATCAAAATTCATAAGTACTCAACATAACAAATTAACACAACACAAAACCATTTTTATATCAAAATTAAAAGTACACTCTCTCTAATGTATGCTCAAATTCATTCTAGGGTATTACTACCTTATCTCTAATGAGTAAACACCAAATAGAGCCAAGGTTATCGCTAAACTCAGGCTCTGATACCAAATGTAACAACCTGCAATTTTTGATCATTCAAGTCGACAATAATCCACACATGTCGACTCATAAAAAAACCAGAATACAAATAGTTATTGATGGTAAATATAAGAAAAAGAAAGAAAGGAAAAAAAACAATCACAAAATCTCACATCCGAAGGACAAAATACAATTCATAAATAATAATTCATGAAGCTGTTAAATCATATATTTGATTATACTTTACAACAATTATCAAAGTTATACATACCTAGACATAATACAACGATGTGACTGAACAGAAATGATCTAGTGAAAAACTATAATAGATAATCTATCAATACTCCGTCTTCATTCTCCAATGTAATATGGTCTTCATTAACTGAAAAACTCAGGTTGTCCCACGCAAAAATGAAAAGACAAAAACACTCAGATCAGAACTAAAATATTCTCATATAAGTCAAACCAAAATCATGTAATAATATGAGTGTAGTAGCGTCAGAGATGTCTATGGGATTTACCATTTCCTATCAGTGCATAATATGAGTGCGATAACTTAAGTGATGTTACGAGAATTTCATATCCTAAGGATCTGTTAAACTAGATACGATGTGATACAACACGCTATCACAATAGTGTCTATGGCAAATAGACTATTGAGAATTGTGTAAACAAGATTACATTTTTACCCTTGCGCCGTTTACAAATGTTGTAGTATATACAGTGCTGCAAACCCATCGTAAACTGGTGGCATCGGGGAGCACTCCATAGGTACAGTGTCAAATCAAAATCATAGGGGCTCGATCAGAAAAATATGACAAGGCACAAAGGTTTTACCCAACTATAAGATTCTACTGGATTGCGGACCTAGATTGGTGGTAACGCATAGCTGTAACTACCACCAACCTCAGACAAAGGTTAGATCTTTTACATTTCAAATGGTTCATACTTAATATTGAAATATTAGATTTTTCTCTAAAGTCATTTCATATCCAAAATAGGATATAGCTTCATATTTGAAATCTCTATTTTAAACCAAACTTAGAATCCTGGACACTCCAAGTTTATACCAATTTGAATATTAAAAATAGTTGAATTTGTTTATATATATTAAAACAGTTTAGTTATATTTGTATAGTTTGAAAAATAAATACCTGGTACATTAAAAAGTTGCATTTATAAATAGTTGGATTTTAAATAAGATTTATGAGATTTAGTCAAATATATATAGTTAAAAATCAAAGTGGTTTATAAAATAAATAGTTGATTATCAAAGTAGTTTACTAAAATAGCTAATATATAGGTAAAAAATAAAATAGTTTATAAAGTAAAATAGTTATTTAATAAAATAGTTTATGTACTGGGTTAAAATACTATGGTTTGACTTCGAATTGTTTCTTCTAAATTTTAAATAAACGTGAAGTTGTATTCGAATTCCAAATCAATTCGACTCAATTTCAATATTTCAATTTGAATCACCTTCCATTTCAAATTCAGTTCAATTTAAACATTTCGACTCAAATATTTAAAGTTTTTAATTAGAATTGCCATTTTAGGGTTATTTCAATTTATAAGAATCTCAAGTTCACAATTCAAATATCATTTAAACCAAGTATTTCAAGTAAATTTTAAAGACGGGTAAAATAATTTAATTTCATAAGGTTTAATTCATATTTAATTTCAAGTTTTTAGCTTCGGTTTACAACATCAAATAATTTCCTTTAACTTTTAAATTTCAAAATTCGAAGTTCAAATTTAAAGGAAAACAATTTATAAAACATCATTTATATCACCTTTAAAACAATATCTCAAAATTCAAATTTCAAAACTAATTTTATTTATCAACCGATGTCTATATATAATTTTCTATCCTATGACCAAGTGATACTTAAAATTAATTTTAGTACTTCAGGGATGAATATATATCATTTCAATCCAATCAAGGGCTATAGGCATTTATAATTTCAACCTATGTATTTAATTCATTTTTAATGATTAATTCTGGTTTATTTGATGGTTATAACATCTAGGGTAAATGGTTGGTATTAATCAACACAAACAAACAGTCATGCATAAATAAGATGAACAAAAGGGTGAATCAAACAATTAAATGTTGATATATTAAACATATCAATTCAAGGCATCCATCAAAATCAATTCATCCAAATAGTTCAATATCACATCAATCTAGTCATCAGGTGTCGGGTTTAACTAGCAACTAAATTTCAGTTTTTACCCAAATTAAAATTTTAAATTAGTAATTAAATTATACGATCGAGGCAAATCAACATAAATATGCATTTTTAACTATCCAACTGCAACGAATACAATCATATCACAACATGATTTTAATCTAACTAATAATCCAATATTTTAGTTCAGCGTTAGTAGGTTTAATCACTCACCTTTGGTTTTTAACCCGTTAGAAGTTGAAATAAAGAAAAAAATATTAACAGCCTCGGAATTCGTCTAAACTAGCTCCACATCATTCGAAATTTTGACATGATCCCAGCGAAAAAAACCGCACACGAATCTGAGTCCGTATGAGAAAGTCATTCATGTTTAAATATTGAAATTTTATATTAAAACAAAAAAATAAACAAAAATCATCACCCAATCATATACAGCCACGTCACTTCACCTTCTTCCCGTTCAACCTGCAAGAAACAAACCCGAATTTCCCGTTCATTCCCACTCCCCTGAATCATCATCAACACGATGTCAACGTCCTTTTGAACGCAATGGGACTGATGTCAACGTCCAATTTCATCGTCAACACCGTTAGTTTCAAAAATTAATGTATATATATTTAATTAAATTTCTTAAACAATTTCTACGCGTTTCAAGCTTGCACGATCAAATGACAAATCTTATTGCTACAAAATTTGAAATTTTACAGTAATTTAATATTTCAGACCCGATGAAACTTGTTTCATCAAATTCCGAAATCGTTTGCAAAATGGTTATTTTAACAACTTAATTAATAGACAATATTTTCAAATTTTCATTTATTCACTTTCAAGTTCAATTTTAAAGTTCAACAACTTCATTCAAGTCCAGATAGAGTTTAAAACAACTTAAAATTCAATTTCACTTATTTTAACTTTCATTTTTTTAGTACTTATCAAATTCATTTTGAATTTCAATTATAAATTAATTAAATCAGTTTCATTAGAATATTTCAATATTTAATCCCAATTTCAATATTTATCACAACAAACCAAATCATAGCTTCATTGATAATCAATATAAGTTATTATTATCATAATCGGTTAAAATTCATTACTAAATAAATTTAATTAACTTCACACCATAAAACTTAAATAATTAATCATTATATTTTATTTCTAGCTATAATAATAATAAGAAAATTTATATTAAATTTTATAATTTAAGTAATAGAAAAATACGGGTTGTTACAAAGCAATTCCTTGATCTTTAAACTACGTTTGGCTTGATCCCACTTGGATACAATGGCAATCACTCAGGTGATACAACTATTCTGTTACACTAAAACAAAATTGCCCTTTAACTACGCAAGTATTTGCGCATAATACATTTAAAATAGGGTTCGTTCTATTCTGATGTCGTCCATGGCGACTGAGCTTTTCTCCCATTTCTTCCTTTCTACTAATTCTTCCTTCCATTCTCCTCCTCTTTCAACCAAATTGCTTCACCATTCCTAAATATCTTTCTACTCCTCTCTGCTTTCGTTACGTACAACTTCATATTTGAACCCAATTTGTCTTTAAGATCTAACCCTTTTAAAATCTTACCTCTGTAACCCTCTTCAATCCTCACCTTCGCTGAATCGGCATTTCCTCACCTCTGACTCTCTTTTGTCTCCATGACATGGTGGCTCTTCTCGTCCTCTTACTCTTTCTGTCGTCTCCTACTTATGCTGACCCATGTTCACCCAATGTACGATTTCAGTAATGTTCTTTGCTAGGTCTCTGAGCGAGTTCGTCCTCTTGCATTGCTTTATGTGTATGTCCGAATTAAGTCTAACCTCTGTCAAGTGGATGGGGATGTTGCCATGGTTCATGGGTTATGTCTGTAGTTTATGATGGCTTGGGTGAGTTTCCATGGAGTTGTTCGACTTGTTGAGGATGCGAAAGTATATTTCCTGCATGGAGTTCACTAGGATTGCAGCAATTTTACATGCCTTCTTGGCTTTGGGTTTCACCAAAGAACTTTCTGGTATGCCTTTCTCTCTCTACTGAGTACTACGAACCATCTAGCTCAGTGTCTAACTATGGTTGGCTTGGCATAGTGGAATGTTTGTTTTGGTTGTGATGGTGCCTTGCAGTGAGTGATATTCAATGTGTGAGTGGTGTTCGTCTTGTGTGGTAGTGTTTTGGGGTCGCTGGTGTATATTTGTATTCTGTATTTGGCTTGGTGTTTGGTTTATCTTCTCATTCGGAGTGGTGATATATTCTTGGTTCACTATATGGCATGTGTTTATCGTGTTTGGTCGTCACCTATTCAGCATCCAGGTGAAGTTTTTATGCTCTCGACTTGCTAACTGGTAATAGTCTAGCTATTGGCTACATATGCTCGTATGGGTTTTGGTACCTTATGTCACGTTTTCAAGTCATATCAGATTATGTTATTCAGTTGGTTGCTTCTCTTGGGAGCTCCTTCTATACCAAAGAAATTGTGCAACTGATGAACAATGGTGATGGTAAGGGTCTTTGTGACCCTCATTTCCACTGATTACGAAAACACGACTGTACTTTTAACTTTTTGGTTAATGTATTGTATGTAATGGATGGAATGTAATATGGTTGTGCCTATGTAATGTTTAAAAAGCAATTGGTGTATGCCCCCTTGTGTGGTCTGCCTACCCTAGGAAATCAAATGTCTAGGTAATTTGTCTAGGACTTGCACTCTAAGCTTGCTTAGCTGTAATGGTCAGACCATTGTAAAACCGTCTATGGTGGACGATCCACCTTAAAACCAATGTAGTTGATTGGCAACTAACAATCACCTGTACTGTACTGTATTTTATGATTAGTTATAATAAAAGGTGTTTGCGGTCACCTTAAAAATGGTTGGCTTTGCCAAGAAAATTATTTGCGCTGTAAGATAATATGTTGCAGAAAACCAGTATTAACGGCCTTTCATTACGACGCAAACAAGTAGCGAAAGTTTCATCAAATTAAGTTATATTACTTGCGATTGTATTAGGTGTCGCAATTAACCGCACAAATAAAAATAATATTATTCATTCAAAGTTGTACTCATTTACTACATATTATAGGCATCACAAAAGAAAATGACATTATCGATGTTCTTTATGTCGCTAAAAGCCAATTGTGACGGCCCGCCCCGCACCAGTCGCCATTTCCCCTGAAATGCGCTGCGCCAATGTCCAACCAGCACGGGACGGTCGTCAGAAGAAAGGAAACATTACATTGAACTGTCAAGGAACCTGTAGAATGTCTCACAGCGCATAGGATAAAATATAATAGTAACATAACTTGACATAAAACAGGCGAGATAGTGCATAAGCTAAAAACTAAATCATCATAGCAGCGGAAATCCAAAATACAGCTTATGATCCAAAACCATTATTACAACTTCAAAATATTGTCTCTAAAGCAAAAATGGAAAAGGTACACTACTAATGCCCAAAGTAGTGACCACCAACAACACAGGGAGAATATATATCTACATCATACACGGAAGCCTCCTGCTCGTCTCCGGTACAACCACTCATGCAATCACCTAACCTGTCTCTAATCTGCTCGTGTGAGCACCCAGAGTAATAAGAAAAAACATAAAACTCTGGATCAGACAACAGTCTGGTATGAGTGGTACCAAGTATACATCTCTAAGATGAACAAATAACGGGTATAAGAATCATACCTGAACCTGGACCTGCAACTAAAGAATTAGCACAACAGGATGCACAATACTCTAGGTTAACACTAACATAAAGTGTAAGTATAATATGGGAGGTGTGCATGACATATTGATAGCAAACATCAAACATAGAATTCATCCTCACATCTCTCGCTTGGTGCATAAAGTATACGATATCTACCACTTTGACCACCCCGTACTTTGCTGTGATCACTTTGCCCTTGGGCATCATAATGACCCCATTGCTCTGATATACAACAACTAATCCTTTACTATGTCCATTTTGCCCCCTTTGGAGTCATGACGACTCACTGCGCTGGCCCATAGCCTTGCTACGACCACTTTGCCGATTGGAGTCCTGATGAACCCTTTGCACATGTCCCGCAGCAAAGTTCAACTCATGAAGTTGACTCGTTGGTTCCCATCTGGATCTTGGGTCCTCACTTCTTATTTGGACTACCTTTGCATCTCGGGTTTTGTTCATCATCCCGATTCGTGAATCTTCAGCTCCGCTCGTGATCCTCCATGTCGGCTCGTGGTCAACTTCCTTGGTTCGTGGTTCCATTCGCGAATGCCGACTCGTGGGGACATAGTCGGTTCGCGTACCACATATGGATCATGGTCTCCTGGTTCGTGGCCAACCACCCTGCTCAGTTCGTGATGTACCCGTGGGGTCCACTCGTGGTGCTTGACCGGTTCGTGAGAAGGCAGCTCGTGATGGTGCTTCACGGTTCGGGTCATGATGGTGGTTCATGGGATGTGTGTAGGTCTATCCAGTTCGTGGCTCACCTCCTACCTTGGCTCGTGACACATGCCTCACAATGGGGGGAGGGGAGGGGCTCACGAACGAGTCCCTGCACAATTTCCTGCAACACTTTCAGGCAACTGTTTACGCCATACGACGGCGTTTTCGACCAATCTAACAGTTCTAGGCAATCACAAAACATTCCAAACAGTAATAGCAACATATAGAATCGACCATTAACACCAAAACAACGATTATAACATGTTAATATGGATCAAACAAGCCCAAAACCCATGTTTTTCCCTTAATCGTGTTTAACCGTATCTAATGATAGGATTAGCGAAGTATATCCAAATTAACCCAAATTTCTAACAGAGACATAAAATGACATTTCAGATTTTCTAAATATTTTTCTAGAATTTTAACATGCATAATTTCACTAATTATCACTAATCATCCCTAGTTAGCAGTAATTAGTACAAGAACAGGCTAATCACTCACCTTTGCCACAAATAAATCTCAGATCAGAAAATATT
Source organism: Allium sativum (assembly GCA_030737875.1). Lineage (NCBI taxonomy): Eukaryota > Viridiplantae > Streptophyta > Magnoliopsida > Asparagales > Amaryllidaceae > Allium > Allium sativum. Next base: position 775,737,814 of record CM060918.1, on the reverse strand, counting down.
TCTGATTTGGGTCCAATCTCTATCCAACACAACAGCTCTACCTCGATCTCTATGTTAATCCGCTTTAATTTGATGTTGATTAGGCCAATATGTGATTAGTAAGTGATTAAGGATGATTTTAGAAGGTGGAGGCCATTGCTACGGTACAAGAGGTGATAAGTGGCGGTTGAAAAATGACAAAAACTGATTTCCCAAACCCTATCAGCCTCCCCATAACCCTAATCATGAAATGGGTTATGGGCCCATAAGCTAATTACCCTAATTAGGCCCGATTAAGCTGTTCTTCACCTTCCAAACATTGTTTCAGCCATATCTCCCAAACGGCAAGTCCATTTGATCGATTTGACCACTCTACGAAAAGGTAAACCATCATTCGAATCCAATGGAAATGGTTTCAGGTCAAAACTCCTTACAAATCAAAAGTTATAGGTGAAACAAGTTTCACCATGGGTAAAACGGTCATTTAAAATTTGGCAAAAATCATGAACTTGGGAAATGACCCCAATAGTCGTTCCCCAAAGTCACACGACCATACGACTTCGTAAAAGAATGAAATAGATATTCTATGATCCTCGGTACGTAGAATGCGGGACGTTACACCAATATTGACGGCAGTTACAACGTTGTTACTTTTTGTTTTTATACTCTTTTTGCAACCTTTTTTAGTAGTGAAAGAGCGGTTCTCAAATTGATGCATGTCTGATTACAAGTTTTATTTATCAAACATTTCAAAATATTATTAATATACTATTGCAACAAAATGCGTTAATAATGTAATAGTATGCAAGTTCAAAAAATGATATTTCTTTTACATGTATAATAATTGTTGTTTGGGGAAGTATAAAATAATTTTTAAGAATTAATGACATTTCCTTTCTCTATTTTTAGTGTCTTTTGCATTTGCTGACCAACATGTTTAAAAAATTTAGGGGGTTTGGATGGGGGATGTTATGTTAAATTTTACAGCTTTAAACAAAAACAATGCTTTTCTAAGTCATTTCATTTCTGAAGCTCTCAAAATACAGTGCCACCATCACACCAGCTAAGGTTTCAACTTCCTACTTCTTACAACAACCAGGTTCTTCCATCTTCATTCTCTCACATCGATTTTGTCTCCATCTTCTACCGTTTTACTGCGTTGACTAGGATTTCTTCTCATTATTGCAATCTTTCAACCGAATCGGTATATTTCAAATTTTGTTCCTTATTTTATTAATATCTCTTATTTCTACTGTAAGTATTAAAATTCCTTTCTCAATTTTCTTAAATCTCAGCAGAATGATAATTATTTAATAACTTTTAGAAGTGATGTTAAACTTGTATTTATTTTTTAATTTACTAATTTACACCCTTTTGCAGTGACCAAATATGACCAGAATCATCTCTGATTTAAGAAAGAGGGCAAGAATTTGTTTGAAAGTGAAAAGAATTCAAGTAAATTTGAAACCATCATAAAAAATATTTTGATTTGTTTAAGTCAACGGTAAATCCATCAAGATTTGTGGAATGCTTATTAATGATGCAATATTGCATAAATTTTTTGAATTGGTTTTAAGAATTAGGTTCCAGAATTAAACGGTAGGCTTTACCTACTGGTTATGGAAATCTATCTAAGGTATGATTATTTATATTCGCGCATCAACTGAAGAGGGTAATAGTTTGTTAAAGTTTTAGTGTAACTATTTTCATTTTCCAATAAAATAATTTAGTTATAGTTTTAATTTAGCCATCTTACTTAATTAGAAGTTTTGACAATGTATCAGTTTTTCAACTTCCTTCTTTAAAAGAGGCTAAGATTTTATTTTATTGTGATAATAATTATATGGTTAAGATATGATATTTCTTATTGGGTCAACGAGAAAACCTATACATCTGCAAGGCAATTGTAACATTAATATTTTTCATCTAACAATTTTTGGGTAACCACATTTAGGTATATTTCTTTTTGCACCTTTATTTCTAGAAAATTTAAATTGGAGTTAAAATAAGAAATGTTAGTTGTATCTATCATATACTGGTCACAAGGATTTATATAAATTATTGTTATTGTTTGAACCATAGTTGGCTTGATATTAGGTACCTTACTAATACAGTATATAAATGATTGGACTATGCAATCAGAAATTGCATTTCAAACAGGGTACCTGCAGAGATTTTTTTTTTCTCGTAAATTACTTTATGAAATTTATTTTTATTATCTCATTAAATTTAGGCTTGTACTGAGTAAAAATTATGTAGGTTTCATCGGCTTTATGATTTATGAAATCATGTTTTTTAAACTTTTGGGAAAATACTTCATTTTTTTTATATATCATATGAGTTTTTCATTATAGTTTTGCAACGCTGTAAAGAGTTGTGTTCGATTGGCATTTGCATCTGCATTGAATTGGAAAGTACGTTATAGAAATTTGCAAGTCAAAATGATTAAAAGAGTCATCGTAATATTCCAAAGATGGTACACACAAAATAATAAAAAATAATTTGAATGTGAATACAAAAGCAAGCAAAACACTATTTCCGTGTGTTAAATTGAAAAAATGGAGCGACTTGAGAGCTTTTTCATAAGCTAGGTGAATGATCTTGGGTTACTATTGATAGCATTTTTGTTAAGCGTTGATGTTATCAGGCATAAATTGCATTGCCATATTTTTATAAGCAGTTTTCTTTTTCTTTCATAGAGAATTCCATATATTTTACTTTGAAGCTTAAATATGATCTTATAGATGTAGGATTCACAAACATTATCACAAATTTAAAACGAAGGTCACTTCCACCAAAATCATTATAAGAGTGTAGCTTGTGAGATATGGGAAATTATTTATGGACCGTTCAAGATAAATGAATTTGAAGTAATTATTTTACCTAAGTGGATTTTATTTATCTTTTTATATATGATGCACACTGTAATAAAAATATAATTCCCTTCTATGTTGGAACTTGTTACAAAAAATAAAATCAATATGCAATATCTCAAGGCGAATCATTGTCAAGGTTCAAACCCATTTGCATGCTAAAAAGAAGAATGGTAATATAAAATTTAATTTACAAGCATTTTGCAAATTTTGGAATCAACTGTTAGCGAGTTTTGTTTTCTATTAATTTGGTTTCAAGTAATTGTTTGCTTTGTTGTTATCATATTGCTAATGTATCTAATGTCTTTTTATATTAAATAATGATTATAAGTGAATTCAAGTTCTTAAACTTGTGTATGCTACCTATATTTAAGTTTGGCAACTGAACCATTGAATGCACAAAGAGATACATATTGTAGTCCTCTGAGCTCCAAGAGATGCATAATATTTATTTTACTATGGCTCAAGGAGAATAGCAGAGCGTGTACAAGTGTTAGTAGGATAGCAAAATGTGTTCCTCGTCATCGATATGTTTGCTTGCGTTAATTGTTGTTTATCGGGAGAATCGATGACTGCACCTTGGATGCACTGCTAGTACATCATCTGAAAATTCATAATTGGATAGTTATAAATAGACACAAGGCTATTTACAAAGGATTACCTCAGATCTATGCCGAGGTATTGATGGTGATTCTCAAATATCGTAAAATAGAATGTGATACGATGAGATAGAATGCAATATAAAAGACAAGGAATGGGTTACCTACCCATAATGGTCAAAACGAGCCCTTTCGTTTGAATTTTCATTCTCTAATGAAATTAAGAATCAATCAAATCTCCCCAGTAGGATTCGAACCTACGCGCAATCAGTTAACATCTGACCGCTCTACCACTGAGCTACTGAGGAGCAATGGGAGATTCGACCTCGTAGATTTCAACTCCCGTTCTCAACCCATGAGTCCGAAGTTTTCTTCGTAACTCCCGGAACCTCTTCATAGTGGCTCCATTCCATACCTCATTTCATAGGGAAACTCTATCTTTACTTCATTGTATTCCATCTATATCCCAATTACATTCCTTTAATATTTCTTTGGTGTGAATGACATAGGAGATGTCATTCAATCGAAGAAGATGGTATCGTCGACGTAAGTGATGTCATTTCTAGTCTATCTCTTTCTATATATGGAAAGTTAAGAAATCATCATATAATAATCAAGAAATTGAAATAGAAAAGAAAAAAGTGAGGTATGTGATGATTATAAAATCTTTTCTACTAGATAATCTATTATCCTATTGCATGAAGATAATAAATTTGGTCGTTGTGGTCGGACTCCAAAATGGATTTCAGGCCACATTTTCCATAAGACCCTCTTATCTTTTCCTTCTTCGAACTCGGGTTATGGAAGAAGGAACTAGGAAGAAGATATCAGCGACAACGGGTTTTATTACGGGGAAAACTCATGGTGTTTATATCGATTTATTATATGCCTCTGGATCTAGCATTACGTAAACTTCGTACAATAATTGTCCTAGTTCTACCGTATCTTTTGTTTCATTTCTTCTGGAACAATCACAATTCATTTTTTTTATTATGGATCTACTACCATAGATTCCATGCGTAATCTCATCATTCAACGTGTATTCCTGAATAATCTCAATTTTCAATTATTCAACCATTTCATTTTACCATGTTCAACGTAAGCAAAATTAGTCAACATTTATATGTTTCGATGCAGCAACAAGATGTCATTTGTAACAAGTAGTTTTGTTGGTTGGTTAACTGGTCACATTTTACTCATGAAATGGGTTGGGTTGGTATTATTGTGGATACGTCAAAATCATTTGATTCGTGAAGGCTTTTTCTGACTTACATGATGGTAGGTCAGGATGGAATGGCATCCCTTTCTCGGCTAAGGCGTGTGGAGCTTGGCTAGGACCTAATCTCCATCTTTTTTCTTTCATCTGGGATTCTAGATTACCACAGAAGGTCTCCGTCTTTATGTGGTCAACCCTGCATGAGGGGTTACCAACAGATGCGAACCTTCAGAGGATTGGCATTCCTTTACCTTCTCGTAGCAGCTGCTGCGAAAATGGCGACATAGAATCCATTGCGCATATGTTCTTCCATGGCTTTTCTGCTAGAGCAGTTCTGAATTATTTTGGGAACTTGGTTGGTTTTCGAACAAATGCGTCTTCTCTTGCTGATTTACTGAGATTTTGGTGGGTTGGAATTTCAGGTACATCTATTTGCTCGAACCTTTTTTGTTTGATTCTTTATCTTATCTGTTGGCATCTCTGGTGCTCCCGGAATAAGGTAATTTTTGGATGAAGTGCCTATGGATCCACCTTAAGGAATAATGTACTCCTTGCGTTTCAGGGGAATAATCGGTTACCGCTCGAGGAGATTAGCCGGTAACTTTGGTATTACATCGGTACCGACTACACCCCAAGCGAGAATTGGTCGATTCCCTTCTTAGTTGAGAGTGGGTTCCGTCCCGCTTTCTTCTTCTCTCATCCTCCCCCCCTTTCGACTGATGTTGTTTTATAGTTCTCCAGATCCTGGTCCTGCAGGTTTATTGGCTTAGGAAGCTGCAGGTCTTATGGAGTATGGTGGAGAAGACTAGCAGTTGGAGCTTCGAGCCGGACAGGATTGCACTGATATGCTGGCAATGAGGGCTAGTTGTCTTCTATCTGGATTATCGGCCAAGATCTTTGGAGCTACTCTGAAGCGTCGATTGATTTAGCTTCTTCTTTGGCATCTTGGAGGTTGGCAGTGGTCTGCCTTTACTGTTCTGTAAGGCCGTTGCTTTAGGATTTTAGGATCCACGCTTGTACGACTGTTTTGTCTTGTTTTGTTGTTATCTTTCTCTTTTGTGTCTGCACGGTTTCTATAGCCATTTCTACAAAAAAATATGAGCCATTGGAGAATGGCGTGATTCTCCATTTTGTTGTATATATATATATATATATATATATATATATATATATATATATATATATATATGTGTGTGTGTGTGTGTGTGTGTGTGTGTGTGTTTGTGTGCAAAGAAAAAAAAGTACCTTTTGGCATGTATTCAGCCTTTTGGAGATGTCCTTTTGGGTTGTAGAAAACTTTCTGGATTTGTAGTTACTTCCTTTCGGGTCATAAAGAATCTTCCTTAAGGTATAAGTATCCCTTTATGAATCACGCAGAATTCTCTTTGATTTATCATTCATTCTAGCTGACTTAAAGTCCATTTTATTCTAACTCATTTGATTGTATTGGTATACATGACAATTCATGGGTTTAGTTACAATAGTAGTGATGAAAGCCGCTTTAATCCTATGTTAATACAATCAATGAACGATGATGTTTTTGTATAATATACCTTATTATTAAGATTGCTATTTAAAAACTCATAAAGCTACGTTTTGTGGCCCAGGAGGAGATTATTGGAAAAGTTCAAATTAGTGGGGCGACATATTTCAATATGTAAATGCATGGGTTATCTTTTGATTAAGTCTGAACATGTGGTCTATTTGAAATAAATATCTGAAAGTTTAACAGGTATAATTATCATGTAAAATAATAATGAGTGGATACCAAAATAATAATTTTTGTTTGTTGAATGGCTAAACTAAAAATGTTTGGGGTTATGCTTCACAGATTACACAAAGGTTTTCTGCATATTGTTTATACCCCTTCCACCAATTCCCCAAGGTGTAACGGCCCGACTTTCATACACTTCGAAAGTCGAGTCATTATAAAGAAAAAGAAAGAGATAGAATTAAAAACAAACATCAGAATCTCACAGTGGAACTGGAAAAATATAATTCAACACATAATTTAATGATACCATGATAATTATACATCAGAGTTTTCCAGCACATAGATAGTACATACATATGGTCTCTTGACCTGTCCATCTTACACACCATAATATAAAATAAGATAGCATATATAAGTACTAGCATGGTTGTTATTCTAGACTCCTGCTTAACTTCTCCATAGATAGTGATTCATAACCGGCATCACTTGACTACTCATAATAAGTATTTTGAGCACCCAAGAGTTTAGAAAAATAAGAAAACTAAATTTTGGGTCAGACATAAGTGAGTAAACAATTTTATTTAAAAATAGATGAGAATGAACCAGGTTATATATGTGCTTGTTTATATTTAGAAATATCATTTGGAAAGAATAGAATTCTCGTAAAACACGACCACCTATAAATATGGTACGTGTTTTTACCTTACGATAGCCAGATCACTTTTGTATCAAATCCAGTGGTATTATAATAATGTCTATAAATTCACAGATAAATAGGAATATAGCCGAAAATCTTACATCTCACTTTTCGACATAGTTTGTATGCAGTAAAAACCGTATGACTCGTATTGGAATTTGGATTTCCAACATGACTAGGTATGGGACCACTTTTCGATTAGTGTTCTCTAGAGATGAAACACTGGGGTTCAACAAGAACATCTTGCAACCTGGCCACACAGAACTGACCACCCATTTTACTTAAGTGTATTAAATATATCATCACCACGGTTGGTAGCTAGTCAATTGAATTCATTTCGAAGCATATAAAAAGGGACAATCGATTTCTCTAAATCAGTGATGATATACCCTGATGGGTAAGACCCACTTAGCCCTGCTCCCTGCCCGATTTTAGTCATTTCCCAGTTAATGAGGCTACAATTATCTTTTGGAATATCGCTTCATTATTCACTTTGAATGCCACATTGTCAGATCCGTCAAATCACTTATTGACGTCCACAAAAATACTCTGCGTGTTAAGCAAGAGAAGGTATCTTCCCCGCCACCAAACTTGGTACGTTTGGGGAAATCAATTTACATGATTATATGGAAATACTGTCAAACATTCGTCCATATACGTTCGTTCTAAAACTGAACAAAACCGAAGGTACTAACTCTACTACATCCATTTTGGAATCACCCTCAGGATTAGTAGCAGTAGCCCTTGCTCTTCAATGTCTTCAATTTGACTTGAATTTAATCGAATGCCTAAGTCGAATCAAAGTGGTATTCGGATTTCAGATTAAAACCCGATTCGATCTCTTTGAATCGATGAACATCAATATCATTTAGTGATATGTTGTTTTTTTAGAATAAAATACAACTATTTATCTATAAATTTATTTCATATAAATATCATGACCGGTCCACTCGAATTAAAATTATTTATTCAAATCAATTTCTGATTTAGAACAGTGGTCGATGCAAGAGGATATAAAAACATGTCAACAAATTTTATTATTCGAGTTAGCCATCCAATATAATCTCATTATATAGTTTTTAAATGTTTATCTTGGCTCATCAAAAAAATTTCAAGATTTATTATTCAAAATGGATTACGGAAATAAATGAAAATATTCATTTATAAAACTTAAACCCATTTCCTACCCGACAAGCTCTCCTAAGCTCAACAGTACGTCAACCGATCTAGTCTTCCATTCGCCGCTTTTATGCTAACTTGTACGGATGTTTTAGATTCAAAGAACCCTGCGTTCAACAAGTGTGTGTATGTGTGTGTGTGTGTGTATGTAAATATTTCCATAATAATAAGGCCCGGCCCACTTAATTTCTCACGCACAAATTTTCCAAACTTCCCCATTCTTGCAAACTCTCCAACCAGGCTCATTGCTTGATATCAGACCCAACCTTAGTTTCAACAGATCATACAGTTTCTTAGGCTTTAACACTTTTAAAGCAAGCATTTTTTTTTAATTTACTCTTACATGGGTAACAACATTTTCACCAGACCCATGCCCAATCCCACGCAAGCTTCAGGCAGTCCCTGTTGCCTTGTTCACAGTTCGCCACTTCATGCAGACAATGTTGGCTATTTTCTCTTCTCTCTTCTTTTTTGTTTTTTTTGTTTTGGGTCAAACCGAGTCCTAATATTCATGCAAATGCCCCCATTTTCTTCACGCAAAAAGCCTCCTGTGTCTACTTACTTATGAACTCATGCATCAAGCTCTCTTTTACTTTATGGAAACGTTTTTTTTTTCATTTCATTTTATTTAGTGCCAAAGTGCCCAATATTTCATGCAATTAGGGATGGCAAAAAAATCCGTATCCGCGGTTATCCGCGGGTAAAATCCGTCATGGACATGAAACGGATAGTTAAGTGGGTATCCTTGAGTAAAATGAATGGGTATTTTTAATATCCGTTTATTAATTAGGCGGGTACAGATAGTAAGATATCCATGTCCGTGGGTACCCGTACCCGTTTTGAATGTGATTTGTTATTAATAGTCAATACAAAAAACATTGATGTTGGCTATTCGGTATTTGTGTGCATGTCTTTACTCAACAATTTATAACTGGATGTTGATATTTTGATGATACTTCTGTTGTTGTCTCTTCTTTTCTAGATGTTGGTTTAAATATGTAATTGTATTTTGAGGTTAGCAGTATTGTCTACTTTGTTTTTTTACCAAATGTACTTTTGAATAATTTCAATAAACGACTAAAAAATAAATTGAATAAATATAAAGGATACCCACGAATCCCCATCATTACCCGCAACTTGTTTAAAATCCGTTTAATGAGTACCCATGCGGGTATGGAGCGGGCATGAGGCAAAAAATCACATAATGGGGCGGATGATGGGGTGGTACTACCCGCGTCCGCCCCGCCCCGCCCCATTGCCATCCCTACATGCAATGCTCCAACATTCTCCATGCAACAAGCTTCTGTCCCCATACTTGTGAACCAAACACTAGACCATTTTTTCTCGCTCCCTGTGAAACGTGGTTATGTCTAAGACTTTGAGGCAATCTGGACATTGTCCACAGTTTCTTTTATTTTATATTTGTCCCTTTGTCTCTTGCCCAGGCTTTAGTCCATTCAATCCATCCCCATGCCCATTTCCATTTTAATATTCCTATGAAATCCTTTTTCATCGCTTCCACCTTTTGCTGCATGCAGTCCTGCATATCCACAAGGCTCACAACTTAGCCAAAATTCACCAGCACCTGTTTATTTTATTTTTATTTTTTAACTTACTACAACTTTATTTTTCACGGTGCACACTTGTGCACCGTGCACATACACTAGCTAACCTCCGACGATCTCGACTCCACGACGGTTGCAACAAACGTCTTCTCCCACTCTCACATCATTGCGGATCCCAGAAACCCGCCTACTCCCTTGATTGGAAATATGCACCCCCCCCACGCATAGTTCACCAAAAACAGACCTCACCAAATCTCCGAGCCTCGCCCCAGCTCAAAACCAGTCACCGCCAAACTCTAGTCGGACAATGCCGACTCTTCCCCCTTTCAAACGCACCTGGTGCGAACCCTTCTTATGCACCGTAGATGGCGCAGTTCACCACTAAATAGACCCTAAAAATTGAACCAAAAACTACTGTTTTCTAGTCGTTCTCAAAATCCAGTGCATCCGAATTTTAGATGATATTTTTCCTAGATCTTAACGTGTCTCAAACTCGTCCAGATCAAACGCCGAGTTCATCCATTGACGAAGTTGCCAGAATTTGGTCAAAGACTCTTTTTCCGATTATCTCAAAAATCTCTTAGCCTAAATTATTGAAAATCATATTTTTGTTATCAAAATTCATGGTCTTACAGTACGATTTCATCCATATACCCGAATCGTAAAATAACGAGGTTTTAGATTTTGAGTTTTATTTCCTCTTCACTGTAATTTATAAATTTCTGGTGGTATATGTTACTATCTGGATTCAAAGTAATTTAACAGCATACACTAGACAAAAACAACCAACTTCCATGTTGTACTCAATGCCTATAATCAATTGGAAACCATGCTATTGATTTTTCAAGTTCAGGACATAAGTTTGTTTTTACTGTTAACATACAGAGCTTTTCAAAACAGTTTTCAAGAACTTAAACTAACATGCATAACATGTATATGCAATCAATAGCTACTACCTAAGAACATATAGTTCGATCAAATATGCCTACAATTCGGAAATAGATTTCTAAGAGAGAAAGGTTACAGATTATATGTAGAATTCAGAAGATAAGGAGGAAACTTAAATTTTGTTTTTGAGGAAGAACTCTTTTTATAATTTTCTTATTTTTACATTTTCTTTCCACTTCCCTTACAACACTCTTACTTGGGTGCTTCCTTCCTTTATCTTCCCTCTCACTTAAACTAAATGACCACACATATATATAGTGGTTTACATAACTTCTCAAAAGACACAACAATAATGGACATGACACTTAACGAACAGACACGACTTTTCACTTTAACTGACACGACTCTTCATTTCAACCGACACGACTCTTCATTTCAACCGGCATGACTCTTCGCTTGAAGGACATGACTTTTGACTCTAAAGACACTACCTTTTCACTAATTAACATAACCATTCACCTTTTTTTAAATTTCCCAATAATCTTGCATTTAATGTTTAGCCAACATTATATACATTATTTACTTTAAGTTCAAATCTTTTTCCCCAAGTTGTTCTAACAATCATGTCATATTCTAATTATTTACAAAAGTAAATCTTTTAAACACTTCACTATTTGAATCAAATAAGATAGGTCCATATCAGCACAAATAAATTTGAATGCGCTAGAAATTAATGTCAAACAGTAAAAGAGTTTCAGGGTGTTTACTCACAGTGTTTTCTTTACCATGCTTTGTTTCTTTCCTTTGTTTCAGCTGTTTGCAAATAGTCCCTTGTTTCTTTGAGTTTAAACGCGTATATATGGGCTAGTTCGAATTCAACTGATACTTGGCAAGCATGAAAAGGAAAAACAAATGTTTAATGTGATTAGAACGAAAATCTTGATTTGTACAGGTTAATAAATGCACAAGATTTCGCTACTGTTTTGATAAGTTTTGCTGGTCCAATAACTAGTGTTAGTACTGAGTATGTATTAATTAATCAAGAGTGATTGCACATGTATTTACTGTAGCAAATATGATTCTATTCAGTCCATCTTTGCGGCTACCCTATTCAATACTTTCTTAAAATATCTAGTTGTGCTTATGTATGATTTGCTCACTTCTTACTTGCGGCTACTCTTATTAAAAATTTGTTTTCAAATATCCAGCCGCGTTTTATACGATTGTAAACATGATTTATCTCCTGCGCTTGATAACTTAGACTAAATATGATCGGTTAATTTGTCTTAAGGCTATTAAATGTTGCAAGCTTTCAGGTTTCTTATTGGAAAGCTTGTTGCTTTCAATATTAATGTTCATTTAAACATTCTGCAGGCATTATATTTATGTTTCAGATTTTGTAAGCTTTCTACGGTTGTTTAGATGTTTTTATTTGATTCGTTTTTTTCAAGGAGGTACTATGTTTATGCAATTCCATGTTTTGTTTTTGTTCTTCTCTTTTCTACTTTCCTGCCTACAATCTTATCTACTTAATACATGATGGTTTATCTACAGGTTGTACTACGCTAAGATGTTAAGTCCATTAAATTGTTATCTTATCATACCTAATTATATTTTGGTTTTATAAATTTTTGTTTTACATATAAAAAAGACAAATCAGATTATTAATCTTATCTTATATGATTTTACATATGTGTACATGTTCACTATATGTAACAATGCTACTTGCCTTATTCACTTGTATGCATATATGTTTTTTATTAAAACAAAATAAGTCACTCATTTTATAATTTATTTGATTTCTCTTTTTGATTTTCATTTGTAGATGTTATCTTATAAAATATCAAAATTTTCAAATGTTAGTTATTACAAGGAAGAATTACTTATGTCCACAGTCGGGGTGAACAAAAAACCGAAAAAACCCGAAACCGAACCGAAACCGATAAAAACCGAACCGAAAAAAAAAACGAAATTTATTTTAATTTCTTTTAATTTAATTTCTTTTATGGTTGTTTAAATTTATAATATTTTTTGTTTAAATCGGTTTTAAAACCGAAACCGAACCGATAAAAACCGAAACCGAGATTTTGAAACTGAAACCGATGCTTTGGTTACGGCTTCGGTTATCAATTTTTAAAACCGAGGTCTTTCGGTTTCGATTTTACCCCAAAACTGAACCGAGGTTTGCTCACCCCTAGTCCGCAGCTCTAGTGCGGGTGGTGCGGTGGGGGTTCCTAGCTCCCCAAGAAGTGGGAGAGGGTTCGATTCCCGCCTCACGCACTTTAGTTCAAATATAGAGGCTTATCATTTGCATAAGCCTGATGACCCCGCGGATCGGGATAGGTGCAATAGGGGAAGTTTTACGACAGTGCCGGTTTCTCCCATGAGAAAGTTCAAAAAAAAAAAAAAAAAAGGAAGAACTACTTAAGAATTATTCTCTTCTTATTTATTAGCTTTTCTTATGAATTGCTTAAGTTAGATTTTACATTTTGAATTTTGAAAACAATTTGCTATTTTTAAATGTCTATACATATCTTGATTATTTAGGTAAATATTGTTTTTAATTGAAACTCAAATTATTTAGATTTATAATATATCGTCTACGAAACTAACCAGAAACTGGATCATTATACAAGGTTTCACAAATTACACAATAATTGTACTTACTTATTTTATTTTTATCTCCAAAAAAAAAAAAAAAGTTTAACCAAGATATAAAAAGTTATGTATGTTATACCATCAAGTAAATCTCATTGATCACGGAAAGGTCCTCAAGTTGACTCCGAAATGAATAATCATATTGATTTCACATAAAAGAATCATGGCATCTGACTATAAAACAAAGTACATGTAATAGATTCACGGTTCTGATTCATTATCGCATGTCTCATGGATATGGTGGTTTTACAGCAATCTAGAAATGTACATGCATGACAGCACAACGCTGGAAGGCACATAACAATGACCACCATCCAATATATATATATATATATATATATATATATATATATATATGAGAACATGTGTAAAAGGCAGCTAATTCATTTCCTGAGTAATACATATAATCCACATTCTTCCTGAATAATACTTCCTAAACATGACCATATGCGAGTACCAACCATCAAATAAGTCTTATTTTGTTAGTTAAATCAGTATTAATTAAGATAATCAAGGTTCCTGCTAGCTCTAATGGCAAATCCATCCATAAGATAATGGATCTTCTTCTATCCAATTGAGTTATGCATGACCCAGTGGCTGCATTTGCACATTTATAAACATCATCAGATAAAGTCATAAAGAGGTGAATGCATAAAAAGTGAAACATAAGGAATCGATTAAACAGTCTATGAGTCATATGTTAATTAGAGGAACAAAATGGCAGATAATCTCCATTCACCTGTTAGTTAACATAGGTAGGTAAAACGATACATCACAATATTTTTTTTCCCTCAAAAATAACAAGGCAGACATTGCTTATACAGGAAGGCATATACGGGATCAACATTGGAAATACAACAATACAAGTATGCTAACTTGGTGACACCAGATAAAATAAGAAGGGCACAAAAAAATGCATACTGAAAAGCTTATAGCGATTTCATAAAACCTGCTATCTTCCATGCTCTATACAATAAAAGATGATATGCCTTGGGATATAATCTAGGAACAGCTTGTCTATTATTATTCTTAAAAAAAGCAATTCTCACATTTGATTACCAATTATCAATCAGAGGGGCGCAGCGGAAGCATGGTGGGCCCATAACCCACAGGTCCCAGGATAGAAACCTGGCTCTGATACTGTTTTTTTGCTCTTTCTTTTATGTCTGGAAGGATAATTTGCTAAATGTACCTCCTGTACGTCAACATAAGATTAGTTCAGCAGTAATATCAGCATAGACATCATCAAAAATAATTCCTGTGTCTGACCGTAAATCAGCAAAAAATTCGATGGTTTGCATCATCGAAAGTAATTTCTGTGTCTAACCGTAAACCAGCCAGAAAAAAAAAATGATGGTTTGCTGGAGAATTGTCACCGAATCCTTGATGGGAACAGAATGCAGTAGCCTGTTATCCATCCACCGTTGAGAGCAAGGAGTTTTCGCTGCTCTGTGACCAGCCTGATGCATTGCCTCCTTACTATGGCCAGCGAAGTCAGGCTTTCCAGCCCAACTGCACAGACCACTCAGCAACTTGGATCGGGCAGGCCAGCTAAGAGCACAATGTACCCAAACTCAGCAACATGACCCAACATTCCATCATATTAATGCCCCACTTGGTCACAAGCTCACGTTACTTAGCTCGGCAGTTGATCAACTGAGCACTTGTTATTTGTACCGAGTTACTAACAAAAATTTTGTGATGTGGGACTAACATGCTATTTTATCAGGTCTAATACATATGCATCTTATATCACAATTAAACTGCATGGGAAAATATAACTTTTTTTCCCGGTTTCAGAATACGAATGTGGATGGATTTCAAATATCCACTGACATCCTTAATCACTAGTTCCTGCTTCAAATATTTTATCTATTCACCCAGTCTACTGCATAATGGAATTTTCAACAAAATACTAAGAAAAATATTTATAACACACGGAAAACAAACCAATAATTAAAGAACAGGATCCATGTCAATGCCATAATCCAAAGCATCCTTTCTTTTTTTATCAGTTAAACTGCATTATTTTATATTATGTTATGAATTTGACTTTATGATTTAAGCAGTAAGAAAGTGATAATGTGGCCCAATGAACATGTTAGCAAATCAAAGATCATAGGTTTGATCCTTAGAAAGGCTGCTTTTTTCCAAAAAAAAAAAAAATCATAAATTCAAACAAATTAAAAATCACATTGAACATCAAATTATTATTATATACTTTGTTCAATAAAGTTATAACCTTCCGATGGCATTTAGATATATTAGCTTCAATATTTTAATGTACAGGAAAATCTTGTTGGATATATTGGTACATCGTAAGTTCCTAATTCAAGTATCTTATCTTGTAGCAAATTAAATTTTATATAGGAATTTTGAACAAAAAGCTTCCAGTAAAAATTTATATTACATATCGAACAAACAAATATAAACTATCCGTAAATCGGATATATGTGGGTGTTATTGTATAATATATTTCATATTAATGTAAAAGCATACAAAAATGCATTGCAAATTATATTTCTTATACTTTGATTGTTTGAAGAGCCCGATGCTCTGAAAGGGGCAAAGCTCCATTTGCTTTGTTGCTGGAACTTGAGAAAATTGATTTGTTAAAGAATGACGCTTCCTACGGGACAAGCTTAAACAGTTCATTTCTCCTCACCCTTCTTAACTTACCGCATTAATATCACCTCAAACAATGCTCAAAACTCACACATACCTCTCCATTTTCCCATTTCATAGCATAAAACACAGCCCCTTTTCACTGAACATTCTATGTTCATTCCCCACTCAAAATGCTGATTCCGCGTTCCCCGTTCGCTTAACAAATGCACTCTATGGTATGGGACTATGTGACTCAATGGATTTGAAGTGCCTGCTTTAATTATCTTTAGTCTTACCACAAAATCAAACTTATACCACAAAATCAAACTTATAACATGATTTTGAGTCCAAATATCTGGAGAAATACATCTTAAAATTTGAATGATAAGCAATATCAACTATACCAATAAATCAGGTGTATGTTGGTGCTGTGATATATATAACACAGATATTTTATACTAATATAAAAGCATATAAAAGTACATCGTGAATTCTACTATGCACAAAGTCAGGCAATCAGATATGTGACACTGTGGCCCAATGGAAAAGGTGCTGGTCTACAAAACCAGAGATTCTGGGTTCGATCCTCAGCTGAGTGCAACAATTCTTTTGAAATGTAAATTATGCTAATTTTTGCTTGGCCTACACCAAGCAGCAACATCTAAAAGTATTTTGTTAGTTGCAGCTTTATATAACACAATTCTACAGCTTAATGGACAAAACGCTTAGCTGTGATTCTGGACCCAAAACTACACTATAAGCGGATAGCAAGTATACAAATAAACGGGGCATGTGTAAATGTCATAAACCATAGCATCTTTTACTTTAAAACTGAAGCATATATGCTATTATTCTTTGTGGAATTTAACTGATAAGATGATTGACTATGCCAATAGTCTACAATACCACGTGTTTGATCCCTGGCAAAGTTAACTTATTTTTGTTAGTATATTGATGATTAGATCTTATATAAGCATCCTATTGTTGGCCTGAACCTCACTCCAATCTCAGATCAAGCATGTCATTTCAATTTATTTAACCTAACTTAGGTATGCAAGAAATAAAAGCACTTCTAATATAAAATGAAGAATCGGCACAAAAGGTACTAACATTATATTTATGAAAAACGATGAATGCATGCCTGCAATTCATAGACTTTTCTCCAATCTGGTTCTGCAGATCTTAGGCATCATAACATAAGTACATGAGAATATAATCAAGGTTCCTGGTAGCTCCAAGGAAAATCCATAAGATAATGGATCTTCTATCCAATTGAGTCATGACCCAGCGGCTGCATTTGCACATTATAAACATCATCAGATAAAGGGGTGAACTCATAAACAGTACGTCATATACTAGAGGAGCAAAATGGAAGATAATCTCCATTCACCAGTTAACATAGTTAACCGATACATCACAATAATTTCTTTCCTCAAGAATAACAAGGCAGGCATCGCTTATACAGGCATATATGGGATCAGCATTGGAAATACAACAATACATGTACACTAACTTGGTGACACTAGATAAAATAACAAGGGCAAAAAATACATGCATATACTGAAAAGCTTATAGTGAGTCTGAGGGTTACAATGATGTATATAACGCAATTCTACAGCTTAATGGACAAAACGCTTAACTGTGATTCTGGACCCAAAACTACACTATAAGCGGATAGCAAGTATACAAATAAACGGGGCATGTGTGAATGTCATAAACCATAGCATCTTTTACTTTAAAACTGAAGCATATATGCTATTATTCTTTGTGGAATTTAGCTGATAAGATGATTGACTATGCGAATAGTCTACAATACCACGTGTTTGATCCCTGGAAAAGTTAACTTATTTTTGTTAGTATATTGATGATTAGATCTTATATAAGCATCCTATTGTTGGCCTGAACCTGACTCCAATCTCAGATCAAGCATGTCATTTCAATTTATTTAACCTAACTTAGGTATGCAAGAAATAAAAGCACTCCTAATATAAAATGAAGAATCGGCACAAAAGGTACTAACATTATATTTATGAAAAACGATGAATGCATGCCTGCAATTCATAGACTTTTCTCCAATCTGGTTCTGCAGATCTTAGGCATCATAACATAAGTACATGAGAATATAATCAAGGTTCCTGGTAGCTCCAAGGCAAATCCATAAGATAATGGATCTTCTATCCAATTGAGTCATGACCCAGTGGCTACATTTGCACATTATAAACATCATCAGATAAAGGGGTGAACTCATAAACAGTACGTCATATATTAGAGGAGCAAAATGGCAGAATTTATCTATTTATTCATTTTTATTTTTGAGGAAATACTTGGTTGATTTTGAAGATACAAATGTGAAAATAGGAGGAACACTAGAAATTGAGATAAACGCATCAAATATATGAGAATCAAGTACAATATTTACTTGCATATGTTATAATGCTTATTCGAATATCTTAGATCACGGTAAGCAAACATCATATGACCTATAGAAGTCCTTCAGAACTTAAAACTTTTTGAACAGTTTTAGAACAACCTTGCCCAAGTTTATTTTATATCTGAAACAACTTTATGTCGACATATGGTAGGGATGTGTTGAAATATCAAACTCAGACAGATTTGGCTGCAAGTAATGATATGAGGATGAATGCAGTTTAATATATGGATGATACAGTTTAGTGATTTTGTAGAACTGTCTTCCACGCTCTACACAGTACAAGATGATATGCCTTATGATATAATATAGAAGTAGCTTGTCTATTACTCATTAAAAAAAAAAATCTCACATTTTATTACCAATCAGAGTGGCGCAGCAGAAGCGTGGTGGGCCCATAACCCGCAGGTCCCAGGATCGAAACCTGGCTCTGAAACTGTTTTTTGCTCTTTCTTCATGTCTGGAAGGACTTTTGTAGGGATGTGTTGAAATATCAAACTCAGACAGATTTGGCTGCAAGTAATGATATGAGGATGAATGCAGTTTAATATATGGATGATACAGTTTAGTGATTTTGTAGAACTGTCTTCCATGCTCTACACAGTACAAGATGAAATGCCTTGGGATATAATATAGAAGTAGCTTGTCTATTACTCTTTAAAAAAAAAAAACTCACATTTTATTACCAATCAGAGTGGCGCAGCAGAAGCGTGGTGGGCCCATAACCCACAGGTCCGAGGATCGAAACCTGGCTCTGAAACTGTTTTTTGCTCTTTCTTTATGTCTGGAAGGATAATTTGGAAAATGTACCTCCTATAAGTCAACATATGATCTGGTTGGGAAATAAATTTGACCTTAACAATTCAAATTCATTGTTGTTCTACTATTTCTATAAAACTTTCAAACTATATATAATATACATATCTATCCATCAACATACTTTAATGTTAACAGTGGAAGGTTTTAAATTGTACCTTCAGAACAGTTCTTCAACTATCCGCAATGCACATGACTCTTCATACATGTTTTTTCTGTTACACATACACAACCAGTTAACATAGGAAAGTGGTAAAGAATTAATACCCATTTGTACAAGTTCAGTAGTAATATCAGCATAGACTAGGGCTGTCAACGGGTACCCGAAAAATCTGATATCCGTCCGCATCCGTATCCGAAAATACGAAAAATATCCGTTATCCGAGATGCGGATACGGATATCCGATATCCGAAAATCATTTCGGATACGGATATGGTTATAGTGGTATCCGTATCCGAAAAATATCCGTCCGATTTTCTGATACGTGTATGTATTATATATATTATATAATTTTTAATTTATATTTAAGATTAAATTAATATATAAATTTCCATAAAATAGCTAACCTAAACTCAACTATTTAATTATAAAGGAAAGTTGTATTTTGTATTATGCAACATTTTAAATCATGTACTCATTTTATTTTGTAGTATGGTTATAATTAAAACATAATTGTGTATGTGCTTCTATGATTTATATTTTGTTTTATTTTAGTCTTAGGGTTGTGTATTTCATATTTTGAACACTTTATGTCTTAAAATATTTGTTGTAAGAAAATTATTCGATTGATGTCCTGCTTGTAATTTTTAATTAGATGTATTCACATTTTCAAAAAAATATTTTATGAGCCAAATTTGTATGTGAGTGATGCAAGGTTATCACGACGCCAAGTCGAGCCAAGTCGAGCCACTACCGTCTAGAAGACTAGTCGACAAGTCGTCTGACTAGTCGTGACTAGTCGACAAGTCTATTATATACATATATTTATTAGACTTAAATATATAATATAATTAGATATAAAGATAATATAATAATAGATTCAAATTCAACAAAGATAACATAACAATAGGTTCAAATTCAACAAATATCCATAATAGATCCTAGTCACAACATAATAATACCCATAATATCCATAATAGATCATAAAATGAGTATGAAGTCAAGCAAAATCATCTATCTCAATATCATCTCCATCTCCTTCTATCTCCATTTCAACTACTGCATATATAATTAAAAACAAATCAGTTAATTATTATTATTATTTTTAAAAAAAAAAATCAGTTAACATACCTGGGCTAATTTTTAACTACTGCATATAAAATTAAAATCTCTCACGCATCGTATTCTTTCTTCTAAAATCTGAACTAACTTTTACGATGCCCAAAAAAAAAAAACAAATCGTGTAACATACCTGGGCTGGCGGCGAGGAGCAGGGCGGAGGAGCAGCGGCGAGCCAAGATGAGAAGCAATTAGGTTTTTTTTTTTATCGATGATCGATGTCTGTTATGAGAGGACTATCGACGTCGGTTTATGTCAATTTAGAGTTTTGTGTGCTCGATTTAGGATTTGTGGGCTCGATTTAGGGTTTTCTGGCCAAGCATCGTGGAATTGGAAAAGTCGATCAATCGTCGAATCTATTTGAGCGACTGATCGACTAGTCGACGACTAGTCGTCGACGTGATAACAATGGAGTGATGTATTTGTAAACTTTTATTGTTTTATTTTCGGATATTTTTTCGGATGTTTTCGGATATTTTCGGATATACACATCCAATGTACAGTTTTAAGTTTCAGATACGGATATTTCGGATATTTTCGGATATCCGTATTCGCTAAGGCGGATACGAATATTTTCGGATATCCGAAAATATCCGCGAATACGGATACAGACATTTTTAACTGGTATCCGCGGATATCGGATACGGATTTTCATTTTCGGATACGGATTCGGATACGGCACTATCCGTATCCGACTGCATCCGTTTACAGCCCTAGCATAGACATCATCAAAAGTAATTCCTGTGTCTGACCGTAAATCAGCAGTAGTGGCCGCATAACCAAAGCATCATATTCAAAGAGTGCAAAAAGATAATGGTTTGCTGGAGAACTGTCACCAAATCCATTGTGGGAACATAATGCAGTTGCCTGTTATCTATCTACTGTTGAAGCAAAGAGTTTTTGCTGTTCTGTGACCAGCCTGACGCATTACCCCCTTACTACAGGGCCAGCACAGTCTGACTTTCCAGCCCAACTGCACAGGCCACTCAGCAACTTGGATCGGGCAGGCCAGCTAAGTGTACAATGTACCCTAACTCAACAACATGACGTATCATTCCATCATATTAATGCCCCACTTAGTCACAAGCTCACATTACTTAGCTCAGCGGTTGATCAACTGAGCACTTGATATTTGTACCGAGTTATTAACAAAAAATTTGTGATGTGGGACTAACATGCTATTTTACCAAGTCTAATGCATATGCTTCTTATATGACAATTAAACTGCATGAGAAAATATAACTTTTCTTCCCAGTTTCAGAATACGAATGTGGATGGATTTCAAATATCCACTAACATCCTTAATCACTATTTCCTGCTTCAAATATTTTATCTATTCACTCAGTCTACTGCATAATAGAAATTTCAACAAAAACCAAAAAATATATTTATAACACACGGAAAACAAACCAATAATTAAAGAACAGGATTCATGTCAATGCCATAATCCAAATCATCCTTTCTTTTTTTACAGTCAAACAGCGTTATTTCATATTATATTATGAATGCGACTTTATGACTTAAGCAGTAAGATAAGTGACATTGTGGCCCAATGAACATGTGTTGGTTTACAAATCAAAGACCATAGGTTTGATCCCTAGAAAGGCTACTTTTAAAATAAATAAATAAATCATAAATTCAAACAAATTAAAAATCATGTTGAACATCAAAGTAATATATATACTTTGTTCAATAAAGTTATAACCTTCCAATGACATTCTAAAATATCAGCTTCAATATTTTAATGTAAAGTACAGGAAAATCTTGTTGGAATGGAACTATGTGGCTGAATGGATTTGAAGTGTGTTTTAATTATCTTTAGTCTAAACACAAAATCAAACTTATAACATGATTTTGCGTCCATACTAATGTTAAAGCATGTAAAAGTACATCATGAATTCTGCTTTACACAAAGTCAAGTAATCACATAGTGACTCTGCGGCCCAATGGATAAAACGCTGGTCTACGAAACCGGAAGACTCTGGCTTTGATCCTCAGCAGAGTCGCAACATTTGTTCTGAAATGTAAATTAAGCAAAATTGCTAGGCCTAAACCCAAGCAGTAACATCTAAAAGTATTTTGCTAGCTGCAGCTTTATATGACGCAATTCTACAGCTTAATGGACAAAACGCTAAACTGTGATTCTGCACCCAAAACTACACTATAAACAGATAGTAAGCATACAAATAAATGGGGCATGTGTGAACGTCATAAACCATAACATCTTTTACCTTAAAACTGAAGCATATGTACTATTTTTCTTTGTGCGAATTCAAATGATAAGATGATGGACTATGCAAATAGTCTACAATACCACTGGCAAAAGTTAACTTCTTTTTGTTAGTTGGTTGATGATCCGATCTAATATAAACATCCTATTGTTAACCTGTCCCCAATCTCAGATCTAAGAAAGAAAAACACTTCTAATACAAAACGGCACAAAAGATACTTACATTGTCTTTATAAAAAACGATGAATGTCTGCTGCAATTCACAGACTTTTCTCCAATTTGGTTATGCATATCTAAGGCATCATAACATAAGTACATGAGAATATAATCATCTTTTCCTTTCCCAACTTTGCATTTGTTACCTTTAACTATTTTAACACATCTTATAAAAACTGCTCCAACTTGGGTTCTCCCTGTGCATCAATTTGCTGAGAACTAAGGGCTAACTTTATTGTTTACTTTAAACATACATAAAAATCAACTATATATATCTACATACACACACACACACACACACATATATATATATATATAATATGTCAATACAAACAAATAGTTCTACAGCTTAAAAGGAAATATTAAATTAAACACAAATTAATGTAATTTAATTTGATTTTGACAGAAATGGCCAGAACAATTTGGGGATTGTTTCAGTATTTAGTCCTATCATCCACGGGATAGGGAAATAAAAAAATGTAAAATATCCTACAAATCAGGATAATATCGTTTCACTTCCTAGATTGACTCCAAATAACCCATTATAAATTTAGAACAAACAAACTAATCCATGTTCATAGAATTTGTACTAATAATTTAATTGCCATAAAATCACATCGACCGTATGTACACACCAACAAAATATAGCTACGTAACCAACAAAGCCAAAAAATCAAAGAATAAATAAAAATAAAAACAAAACATATCGGTATATTTTCCCAAATCTAGAACATCGACATAGACCATCTTCTTACCTACGGAACTTCGCAACAATTTCATCATAATTCCAAGTAGATCTATCTTTTTTCTTCTTTTTACTCCTGTTGAAGTTATTCCCCGACTTGCAATTCGCCGTAGGGTTAGCCTGACCGATCTTTACCGTCCCAACATCACGCAGGAAGTTGAAACGGCACCTTGCAGACTTCCCACAAGAGAGAGTTACAATTTTTAGGGCAATGTGATCTTTAATGTCCGAGTTTTAAGCGGTGTCGGCGTGATATGATACCGGAAAGGTGAGCCTGGGTATATTATAATGTTTATTTGTGTATCTTAGATCACTGTAAACAAACATCATATGACCTACAAGAGTCCTTCGGAACCTTAAACTTTTTGAACAGTATTAGAACAATCTTGCTCAAGTTTATTTTAGGTCTAAAACAACTTTATGTCGACTTATGGTAGGGATGTGTTGACATATCAAACTCAGACTGATTTGGCTGCACGTAATGATATGAGGATGAATGCAGTTTAATATACGGATGATACAATTTAGTGATTTTGTAGAACTATCTTCCATGCTCTATACAATACAAGATGATATGCCTTGGGATATAATCTAGGAGCAGCTTATGTATTATTCTAAAAAAATGCAATTATCACACATTACTATCAATCAGAGTGGCGCAGCGGAAGCGTGGTGGGCCCATAACCCACAGGTCCCAGGATCGAAACCTGGCTCTGATACTGTTTTTTGCTCTTTCTTTATGTCTGGAAGGATAATTTAACAAATGTACCTCCTATATGCCTTCATGGTTGTTCTGTTATTTCTATAAAACTATGTATAATATACATATCTATCAATCAAAATACTTTAACATTAATAGTGATAGGTTCTTCAGAATAGTTCTTCAACTATCCATATATGTATATGTATATATATATATATAATGTCGATACAAACAAATAGTTCTACAGCTTAAAAGGAAATTTAAATTAAACACAAATTAATGTAATTTAATTTGATTTTGACAGAAATGGCCATAACAATTTGGGAATTGTTTCAGTATTTAGTCCTATTATCCACGAGATAGGGAAATAAAAAAATGTAACATATCCTACAAATCAGGATAATATCGTTTCATTTCCTAAATTGTCTCCAAATAACCCACTATAAATTTAGAACTAACAAACTAATCCATGTTCATAGAATTTGTAATAATAATTCAATTGCCATAAAATCACATCGACCGTATGTACACACCAACAAAATATAGCTACGTAACCAACAAAGCCAAAAAATCAAAGAATAAATAAAAATAAAAACAAAACATATCGGTATATTTTCCCAAATCTAGAACATCGACATAGATCATCTTCTTACCTACGGAACTTCGCAACAATTTCATCATAATTCCGAGTAGATCTATCTTTTTTCTTCTTTTTACTTCTGTTGAAGTTATTCCCGACTTGGAATTCGCCGTAGGGTTAGCCTAACCGATCTTTACCGTCCCATCATCACGCAGGAAGTTGAAACGGCATCCTTGCTATTTAACTGCAGATTTCCCACAAGAGAGAGTTACAATTTTTAGGGCAATGTGATCTTTAATGTCCGAGTTTTAAGCGGTGTCGGCGTGATATGATAACGGAAAGGTGAGCCTGGGTATATTATAATGTTTATCTTAGACCACTGTAAACAAACATCATATGACCTACAAGAGTCCTCCGGAACCTTAAACTTTTTGAACAGTTTTAGAACAATCTTGCTCAAGTTTGTGGGTCCATAACCCACAGGTCCCAGGATCAAAACCTGGCTCTGATACTGTTTCTTGCTCTTTCTTTATATCTGAAGGTATAATTTAACAAATGTACCTCCTATACGCCTTCATTGTTGTTCTGTTAATTCTATAAAACTATGTATAATATACATATCTATCTATCAAAATACTTTAACATTAACAGTGATAGGTTCTTCAGAATAGTTCTTCAACCATCCACAATGCACGTGACTACATAAATCTTTTTTCTCTTACACATGCCCAAGAACCCACAATGCATATTTCACCATTGAGAGCAGGGAATTTTTACTGCAAGTTTGTCATACGGTTGCAACCAAAAAAACAAAAGCATCAGTCACTTATTAGAAAAAACCAGTTAAAACAGGAAAGTGGTAGACAGTTAATGCCGTGTCCGCATAACCAAAGCATCATATTCAAAGAGCGCAAAAAAATGATGGTTTGCGGGAGAACTGCCACCGAATCCATTGTGGGAACAGAATGCGGTAGCCTGTTATCCATCCACAGTTGAGAGCAAGGAGTTTTCGCTGCTCTGTGATCAGCCTGACGCATTGTCCCCTTACTATAGCCAGCACAGCCGGACTTTCCAGCCCAACTGCATAGGCCACTCAGCAACTTAGATCGGACAGGCCAGCTAAGTGCACAATGTACCCATTGTTTTAAAAAAAACCGCCTCGATACTCGCCTCAAGACTCGCCTCAACGAAATAAGAGATAAAACGCCTTGAGGCTTATTCCAAAAGGCTTTTTACCTCTAAAGCTTACTCCTCAAAATTTTGAGGCATATAAAGCGCATAAAGCTTACGACTCGCACGCCTCAAGCAGTTGAGGCATATGACTTTAAAATCTGTTTATCTTTAGTTGCAGATATTGACACAGATAAATGTCACTAAACTTTAATTATTTAATGGAAATGAAAAAGCTTATATAATATGTGTAGACACACTTTGAATTAATGTAGGCTTATTTGAAAAGCCCTTGTTTAGTTGGTTCCCAATTTCTATTATTGGCTAGGTTAATTTAAAATGAACAAACGGGATGCTGCATAGAAGTGGTTAACAATTAAGTATACGTATTGCGCTTTTTCACTACCCGAAAGGCTTACGCCTCGCCTCACAGACCCGAAAACGCCTCACATACACCTTTTGCGTTTTAAAACATTGAATGTACCCAAACTCATCAACATGACCCAACATTCCATCATATTAATGCCCCACTTGGTCACAAGCTCACGTTACTTAGCTCAGCGGTTGATCAACTGAGCACTTGATATTTGTACCGAGTAACTAACAAAAAATTTGTGATGTGGGACTAACATGCTATTTTATCAGGTCTAATACATATGCTTCTTATATCACAATTAAACTACATGGAAAAATGTACCTTTTTTCCCGGTTTCAGAATACGAATGTGGAATGAATCTCAATGACATATAAACTTTATCATAACCGCTTCAAAGAAAAAATGTTATGTATCCCATTAGTATTTTCTAAAAGCTGAACCCGCTTCTTAAAATTCAACATCAAAAATGATAATTTTCCAAAATATCAGGTTACTAAACTGATTTTTGCACACTACTCACTTAGCATTTTACTTGACAATTTTGCAAAATAACACAGCTTCAAAGAAAAAATGTTATGTATCCCATTAGTATTTTCTAAAAGCTGAACCCGCTTCTTAAAATTCAACATCAAAAATGATAATTTTCCAAAATATCAGGTTACTAAACTGATTTTTGCACACTACTCACTTACCATTTTACTTGACAATTTTGTAAAATAACAAAAAATCTTGGTTTAATATCATTCGGTAAAAGAAGTATAAACTTTATTGATCATGTTTAACTAATTGTCATGTATAATGAATATATTAAAACACTGGTACATGCGTATTTATTCATAAAGGCACACGTGTCAAGTCTATAAAATATTTTGCACAAAAACTGAAATTCAAAATTCAAAATCATGCGATTAGCAATCTGTTTTATCCACCTAGCTAAAGATAACTATAACCAAACAATAACATCAAAAGAATAACCTTAATGTTTTGATTTTAAATCATGAAGATGATTGTTGGCCTAATTCGCGCATTGCAACTAGACCTCGCAACGGTCGAATAAGATATAGATACGTGTAATATCCATATTCGCATATGAAACCATTTTAGCATACCGGATTTTCGAAGTCGCAGATATCAAATAGATATTATTATTTTTCTATGTCTACTAGTAAGAAAATAAATATAAAAGCATAGTAAAAAAAATTTGGACACGCCCACATGCATACTCATTTCTCAAGTTTTTTGGTTTTTTTTCCCAGTTTCAGAATGCGAATGTGGATGGATTTCAAATATCCATTGACATCCTTAATCACTATTTCCTGCTTCAAATATTTTATCTATTCACCCAGTCAACTGTATAACAGAAATTTGAACAAAAAAACCAAGAAAAATATTTATAACACATGGAAAACAAACCAATAATTAAAGAACAGGATTCACGTCAATGCTATAATCCAGAGCATCCTTTTTTTTTAAATCAGTTAAACTGCATTACTTTATATTATATTATGAATGTGACTATGATTTAAGCAGTAAGATATGTGACATTGTGGCCCAATGAACATGTGGTTGTTTACAAATCAAAGATCATAGGTTTGATCCTTGAAAAGGTCTTTTTTTTTCATAAATTTAAACAAATTAAAAATCATGTTGAATATCAAATTATTATATATACTTTGTTCAATAAAGTTATAACCTTCCAATGGCATTTATATATCTTAGCTTCAATATTTTAATGTAAAGTAGAGGAAAATCTTGTTGGACATATTGGTGCATCGTAAGCTCCTAATTCAAGTATCTTATCTTGCAGCAAAATAGAATTTATACAAGAATTTTGAACAACAAGCTTCTAGTATATCAAACAAAAAACAATACAAACCATCCGTAAATCAGATATATGTGGGTGTTATAGTTAACAGATTTCATATTAACGTAAAAGCATATAAAAATGCATTGCGAATTACATATCTAATACTTCAATTGTTTAAAGCGTCCGATGCTCTAAAAGGGGCAAATCTGCTTTTGCTATGTTGCTGGAACTTGAGAAAATTGATTTGTTCAAGCCTGATGCTTCCTATGTGACAAGCTTAAACAGTTCATTTCTCCTCACCCTTCTTAACTTACCGCATTAATATGGCCTCAAACTATGCTCAAAACTCACGCATACCTCTCCATTTCCCCATTTCGTAGCAAAAAACACAATCCCTTTTCACCGAACATTCTCCGTTCTATCCCCACTCAAAATGTTGATTCTGTGTTCTCCGTTGGCTTAACAACAAACGCACTCTATAGTATCGGACTATGTGGCTCAATGGATTTCAAGCGTCTGCTTTAATTATCTTTAGTCTTACCACAAAATCATCAAACTTATAAGATGATTTGGGTCAAATATCTAGAGAAATACATTTTAAAATTTGAATGATAAGCAATATCAACTATACCAATAAATCAGGTGTATGTTGGTGACATGATACATAACACATATTTTATACTAATGTAAAAGCATATAAAAGTACATCGTAAATTCTACTTCACACAAAGTCAGTTAACTAGACATGTGACTCTGTGGCCCAATGGATAAGGCGCTGGTCTACGAAACCAGAGACTCTGGGTTCGATCCCCAGCAGAGTCGCAACATTCCTCTTGAAATGTAAATTATGTTAATTTTTGCTTGGGCTAAACCAAGCAGTAACATCTGAAAAATATTTTGTTATTGGTATTTTGTTAATTGCAGCTTTATATGACGCAATTCTACAGCTTAATGGACAAAATGCTTAACTGTGATTCTGCACCCAAAATTACACTATACACGGATAGCAAGTATACAAATAAATGGGGCATGTGTGAATATCATAAAACATAACATCTTTTACTTTAAATCTGAAGCATATATACTATTATTCTTTGTGGAATTGAACTGATAAGATGATTGATTATGTGAATAGTCTACAATACCAAGTGTTTGATCTCCGGCAAAGTTAACTTCTTTTTGTTTGTTAGTTAATGATCATATCGAATATAAGCATCCTCTTGGTGACCTGACCCCAATT
This sequence comes from Allium sativum, assembly GCA_030737875.1. Taxonomy (NCBI): domain Eukaryota; kingdom Viridiplantae; phylum Streptophyta; class Magnoliopsida; order Asparagales; family Amaryllidaceae; genus Allium; species Allium sativum. The sequence goes on along the minus strand of CM060918.1, from coordinate 775,708,249 downwards.
TCGGATCAAGCATGTCATTTCAATTTATTTAACCTAACTTAGGTATATAAGAAAGAAAAGCACTTCTAATATAAAATGAAGAATCGGCACAAAAGGTACTTACATTATCTTTATAAAAAACGATGAATGCCCGCTGCAATTCATAGACTTTTCTCCAATTTGGTTCTGCAGATCTAAGGCATCATAACATAAGTACATGAGAATATAATCATATTTTCCTTTCCCAACCTTGCATTTGTTACTTTTAACTATTTTAATACATCTTATGATAAACTGCTCCAACTTGTTTTCTTGCAATGCACCAATTTGCTGAGAATTCAGGGCTAACTTTATTATTTACTTCAAACATACATAAACTCGACTATATACAAGTAAATAGTTCCACAACTTAAAAGGAAATATTAAATTAAACACAAATTAATGTAGTTCGATTTGATCTTCACAGAAATGTCCACAACAATTTGGGGCTTGTTTCAGTATTTAGTCCTGTTATCCACGAGATAAGGGAATAAAAAAGAGGTACATATCCTACAAATCAGGAGAATATCGTTTCATTTCCTAAATTGACTCCAAATCACCCACTGTAAAATTTAGAACTAATAAACTAGTCCATGTTCACAGGATCTGCACCAACAATTCAACTGCCATAAAATCACATGAACCGTATGTAGACACCAACAAAATATAGCTACCGTAACCAACAAAGCCTAAAAATCAAAGAATAAATAAAAACAAAAACAAAGCATATCGGTATACTTTCCCAAATCTAGAACATCGACATAGATCATCTTCTTACCTACGGAACTTCGCAACAATTTCATCGTAATTCCGAGTAGATCTTTCCTTTTTCCTTCTCTTTTACTTCTATCGAAGATATTCCCAACTTGGAATTCGCCATAGGGTTAGCCTGACCGATCTTTACCGTCCCATCATCAAACAAGCAGTTGAAACGGCACTGCAGACTTTCCGAGAGAGAGAGAGAGTTGCCATTTTTAGGGCAAGTGATCTGTAGTAATGTTTGAGCAGTAAGCGGTGTGGGTGTGATATGACAACGGGAGAGTGAGCCTAAGAGTTCAGTTACCTGGTGCAGTCTTGTGTCATGGCGGTTCGATGGTACGAAAAGTGATGCACGGATGAGACTGAGGCGTTGGTTATGGACTAATCATTCTCATTTGAATATACCCTCATTTTTTCACTAATGATTATGCATTATGCTAAGCTGCAACTTGCATGTATCCTGAGCTTCAAATAATTAATAGAATCATTTCATAAGACCAAAAAAATAATAAATAAAAAAGTTTGACTAAAGATTTGTTTATCTAAACACCGTAAGCTAAATATTGAATGTTGAAGATTAGTTGTTGAATATTGAATAGTGGTAAATTAAAATGCATAAAGTAGAGATGTTGTTTAATTGATTGCTAATTATAAGTAAGTTTTATATTAAAATTTGTCAGTTGACAAATTTGCCTTTAATTGTTAACATCATTTATGATTTGTATAATACGATGAAATAATATGGCTTGAGTGATTACAAATTAAGAATGAGTAATATATTTAATGATCTTGTAAAAAAAAAAAAAAAAAAGCAAAGCTATTTGTCAGCAATATTATTAATTTTATCACAAATTAAAACACTTCACCAAGACTTGTTGGAATGGTTCTTGATTATCAATTCAATTATTTGTTTCCTCGTTCGCTACATCTTCTTCTCGCTTGACTTCCAAAGACAATTCGTCGTCAAGTGAAACTCGACTTTGAAAGTTGTGCATCGCGATATATGCAATAATAATACTTCTTTAATGGGAAAATTTGTAAGAATGTGACACATGCAATAACAATACTTATAAAGCTTAATATCATAGACGATACCTTAAATACCTCAACCTTTCTAATAATTTTTTTTTTGAAAAACAAAATAATGTGTGATCCTCCAATAGGAAGAGAGCGCGCGCACACACACACACACACACACACACACACACATATATATATATATATATAGGGTAAAAAGGACAAGATACAATATCCAATCACCGACCCAAAAATGATTGCCAAAAGAAAGTAAAGGATAATAGATAGATGAGTTCCGGCAAGGCCACCACCCATCATACTTCAATATCGAGTTCCGGCAAGGCCACCACCCAATATTAAGTATATCTATTTCCTTACATATGGCAAACAAAATAGTAAACAATGAGGTTAATCATTCCCCTAAATCACAACACCTTTCTAATAATTTTAAAACATGTGTTTAATTGGAAAACATTCATAAGATATTTGGACAAGATTCATAGGGTTATAATTCAAATTTCATTGTTATCGAAAAAGTGTTATAAAAGCGTCGTAAAAAGTGTTGTTTTAGTTTAATTCATTAAAATGGTTTTTCTATCATCGAAAAATTCATTTATTCAACTTAAATCGCTTTTAGAACATTTTAAATGGTTTATAAGATTTATTCCATATCTTTAAGAGATTAAAAATCCCAGTTTTAAGCAATTGCATTTATAGGATTTTAATCTGTAAAACCGAGATGTTTTTCAAATTTTGTTTGGTCATATTTCAAAATCTACCCAACAAAACCTTGATTTTTTTTCAATTTGCTGGAAAGCTATGGTTATAAGAACTCAACAAAAAAAAAATCAAAGAATATGGATTCATAGTTTTCAAGATACAAAAGATCCACCTTTTAAGGGTGAAATCGCTAGTTATCGTTCCATGACATACTTGAAATTTCATATTCTTTTCAAACTTTATTTGTACACTTAAAAGTGTTTATAATTCTTTTCTGAAACATTTAAAAACATTTTCAAGAGGCTTAATCGTCCGTTTTCACCATTTCATTCATTAAAGAAAAGTGATTTTCTTTGTGTTTATAGATGTGTATTTAACCTGACTTGTTAAACATCCACACAATCAAACATATAAGCATCCAAACTTGATAAACATTTATCATGGCATTTATTAATAATATTCAACATAGGTATAACAATCATCTTCATATGATCGTTAGGGTCATTTTTAAGATTAATTTCTTGCTTTTGATCGGATTTAAACACTACCGGAACTTGCCAAATTCTTCCTAGATTACAATGAAACTTTCCAACTTCACTTGTGCTACTCTGAATTGCTTCGAGCTCCTCCTCCTTCCTAGTTTCTAATGGCCAAGCTCGGGTTTGGTTGTAGGTTGGATCTTCGAACTTCGTTGAATGATGGTGGCTTTGGAATGAAGATGAGAGGAAATTTGGTGATAGTTTTGACGCCTTAACGGTACTTCGATAAGTGGTGAGTAATATCTTTTCCTTTTTCTAAAAAATTTCTCAAGATGTGGAAGCAATTAAAAGATCTTAAGGAGGATGAAGAGAAGAAATGGTATGAAGAAAATGAAGTGAAATGGGTGGGTATTTATAGGGAATCCTTAAGAAGTAAAAAACTGTTGAAAACCACTGTCCCCTACCTCCTTCATTTCGGTCGAACCATGCATGTTTCCCCACCCCCTCTCCCCAGGTCACATTAATGTAAGGATATGTGTTGTGTAATAGAATGGTGAGTGTAAGTATGTGAGGATATGGTGTTGTAAGTGTATGGTTATTATCATATTAAAGTAATCCCTTTTTATTTTTATTTGCTTACTTTTCCTAACCTATTTCTTACCTTAATTAATCCACTCACTATCTTCTTATCGATATGTAATCATGAATCTACAAGTGTGTACATGTAAGTTATACCTTTGTACAACTTCCATTCGTTGAACTGTCAAGAATCCAGGATTCATTTATCGGTCACATTTTCTGTTTTGAGTTATACTATTATTCCAGGTAAACACGATTTGAAAATGGTTTTCTTCCTATTTATAAATAATTAAAAGATGGTTATTTGAGTCATTAAATCATATTAACGATTATTATTCTGAAATCTTTGAAGAAATCAGGATTCCTTAGCTTAAATGCTTCAATCGACAGATTAAGTTTCTGGGTTGTTTCAGTAACGGTATCCGACTATGTGATTTCTACAATAATGACATATGATGAAAGAAAAGGTGCCATTTTCTCTTCACTACTGACATTATTACTGTCTCAATGCCAATTCTTTTCTTGAAAATAACAACCACAACTTCGTAAAGGATAATTTATTCTTCCTGAATTTACCGTACATCGCAATCGAAAAATCGATCAGAACCCTTTCACGTACTCTTTTATAGGAAGGGAAGAAATTAAAACTTTTTATCTACCACTTTTTCATTTCTTGACCTTAAGTAATTTTAGAAGTGATAATGTAACAACCGTATTTTTGAATAACATGTTATAACATAAATGGAGGCAGAATTAAACTGTAAAATCTGAATCAAGGGAAAATACGCGAAATAGAGTTCGAGTTTTCGAAAATCGGAGTCCGTATGACCAAGATATGGCCTCGCGAAGTTTCACGGAAAACTCACAAATTAAAGTATACTTAATTAAGTGAAATGGGTTGCGCAGAGAAATATATATATATTGATATATATATATATATATATAATTGAAAAATTAAATAAATAAATATGCAAAAATGTTCAAAACAGCGAATTGGGAGAGGGGAATAACCGAACCGGCCGATTTTTGAGGTCGACCCGAGCTTGCTGGGTCGACTAGGGGTTAATCCAGGGTGTTTGGCTGTCAACCCGTGGGCCGATTTGCTCAAATACAGATTTTGCATTTGAATGGTTCTCATGGTTCAGCTTTAATCTAAAGGCCCTAGATGGTTCTTACACTTGACTTCTTCCCCAAGACATGCTTTGATGGCTTGGATTGAATCTAGGGTTAATCCTATGGCTAATACTACCCTAATCCTCTATAAAAAGACCCCAAACCTAGCCTAAATCACCATTATTCAATCCTACAACTAAACTATGTCAAATTTGTTCCTCTCATGGCCTCCACTCTCATGCTAAAATTTCTAAGTTAATTTCTATGAGAGATTTTGATTTCATATAAGTGTTTTCAAACTTGTATGAATGTTCTTAGTTTGCATTCAAGTCAAGTGGCAACATTTCTATTTCAAAGCAAGGGTTTTTCATTTGGAGCTTGCATATTTGGGTCTTTTTGGTGATTGCATAAGGGCTTCGTCTCAATCTTTTAATAACTATTTATTTGTGTTTTCATAGCATTGTAAGCCCTTTTCTACTTTCTTTTTATTAACTTTAAAGTTAAATGAATGATGCAAGTTTGGGGTTGATCATTATATGCAAGTTTGGTTGATCATTATATGCAAGTTTGGATGATCATTATTGTTAGCCCACTTTGTGAACTGGGCAACACAAAGTCAAGATGTAAAATGTTGAAGAACTTGAAAAACTTGGGAAGTACTGAAGCAGGTCAGATCGGAGCAGCGCATCGGTTCGGATCGGATAAAGTTTTCTGTTCGGATCGGTGAACTATTGCTGTGGAAATCGGAAAGGCACAGCCGTTCGGATCGGAGGGCAATATACTCCCAATTGGATCGGAAAGCCACTTGATTGCTACGGAGATAGATCGGAGCGGAGCGGAATAAAGAGAAGAGAGAATTGGTTCCAAGTCAATCCGGGTCGGATCGGGTACCCCGATCCGAACCCCTTATACATACCCCTCCGACCCGAGCTTGTCTTCCACGTCACTCTCCTGCATGAGCGCCTGGTAATCCGGATCGGCAGTGACCAGCTCCTACCCTCAACGTCCACTACTCTGATGCGTTGTCAACATAGTAATTCATCCGAACCCGAAGCTGATGGGATGGATGACGCATGGCTCCGATCCGGATCGGATTCTGAGCAAATTCTCACCTATAAATACCCCGTCGGGAGACAAAGAAGAGGATCTTTGGCTAGCACTTTGAGAGTTCAACCACCCTCATAACCCGAATTCTAGCACTCCCAGAAAATCCAAACCTTCTTTCATTATTTGTTTTTAGATAATTGAGTGATTGTAAGTGAGTTGTGAGAGAAATCAAGTGAATATTTCATCGCCGTAGGCATTTCTTCGCCGAACCACTATAAATCCTGTGTGTTCATTTTTATTTTTATCTCATTTCATTCTGCTTTTAATCAATTTGGGTGTTAGAACCACTTTTTGGTCTAACATTTTGGTGCTTTCACTGAGAACTCGTCTGAATTCTTTGTTTGTCGGGATTATCATTCTACTTTTTGGGCCGCTGAGTTCAAAGAAGTTAATCCTCAAGTTTCAACGTCCTTGGATATTTGTTGAAGTGATTGTCGAAGAATCATGGCCAAAGGAAAAGGCAAAGAAGTTCAATCTGGTCGAGGAAATGGAGCTGGCGAAGATCAGCAAAATGCGGTTGTGACAAGGTCTCGTAGGCAGAGTTCAGCAGTAGGACGAACCGATGCAGGAAATCCGAACCGCCTCCAGGGGGAGAGCTCCGATCCGATCCGGGTAGGAGATTCTGAAGCAGTGCATTCCCCCAATCTAAACCGACCCGAGCAGCTTGCTATGTACCGACTCGATCAGACTCCCCAACTCCGAACCGACCCGATCTCCCATCTCCGATCTGATCCGATTCTTGGTGATGTTGGAACCTCTACCCGAGTCCCTACAAATGCTCCGATTCCAGCCACCAGGGTCAGTGATCAGGTCAACTCATCTGCGCCCATTACTTAAGGAGATTTCTCGCGCTTACTTGACATGCTTGAGAGTACAAGGGAGGCTATGAAAGTCCACGAGCGCACTAATCTCATGATGCAGGAAAATATGAGACTCATGAGCAGGGAGATTAGCGAACTCCGTCGACAGAGAACTCCATCACCGGTTCGTCACACACCAGTGGATCAGTCTTCATCTTCCGAGGAAGAGCGGCCCCGTGAACGTAGGCCGCTCGAACGACCTCAGAATGTGGAGCAGCTGACATTCGGATCTTTGGGGTCCCGTGAGGATATTGCACGAGCACTAGGAAACAATGACCCCACTCAGGGGCAAAGGCTCCAGTCCCCTCCTCCCGAGATCGACCGGGAGCGTAGGGAACGGAATAGAGCAGAAGCAGCTCGAAGAAGAAGGGCATCTCCTGAACAAGAGCCCAGAAGGAACCCGGATACTAGGGCCAGGGAACCTGAACGGCCCCGAGAGCCGGAGCTATACGAATGAAGATTATGGCATCGAGCAAAGCCATACTCCTTTCACCGACGATATCCTCGACTTCTAGTTTCCCCGGCGTTTTAACCTGCCACAGATGGATAAGTACAACGGGAGAACTGATCCGGGACAGCATTTAATGCGATACTCGTGGCTCATGAATGCTGCCGCTGCCCCTGATGAAGTAAAGTGTAAAGCATTCCCGATCTACTTAGAAGATGTGGCGCTGTTCTGGTTTACCCGACTTCCCCCTCGTTCGGTTTCGAATTACAGGGAACTGAGCGAACGTTTTATGAATCAGTTCCGACTCCATACCAGAAAGTCCAAAAGTGTTATTGAATTATCAGGAATTAAGCAGGCGCCAGGAGAGTCTTTGAGGTCATATCTTGACCGCTTTAACTTAGCTGTGACTGAAGTTAGTGATCCTCATGAGCCCACCATCCTGATGGCATTGAAAGAAGGAGTCGATCCTGAATCCGAGTTCGGGGATTACCTTTCTGGAAAGACGCCCTCCACGAGAGAAATATTCTATGAAAAGGCCGATATTTATTTAAGATGAGAGGAAGCCAGGGCAAATCGGAAGAGAAAGTCTGAAGCGGCATCAAAAGAAAATGTTCAGAGTAACATCGCCGTGAAGCAGTCTGGGGAAAATTCCGGAAAAGTTGAAGTAAATGTGGGTAACAAGGGTGGAAACAACAATGCTGGAAATGGGGGCAACAACAATAACCGTAATGCGAACGGAAACAGAAGAAATAGAAATAGGGGAAGTGATCCTAACAAAAGACCCCGATTCCAGACCTACGAGAATTATACACCATTGAACGACACCCTGGAGAATATTTACCTGGATACGTACAACGTTTTGCAGTATAAAAGACCGCCACCTCGTGATTCGACCGAGAAAGAGATGGCGACAGGGAAGTTCTGTTTGTTTCATGGAACTCATGGGCATTCAACCAATGAATGTCGGCATTTGAGAGATGTGATTGAGAAGCTGCTGCGTGAAGGGAAGTTGGATGAATACAAGGTTGCCCCGAGGGACAGGGGGCAAGGAGAGCAGGCTCCAAAACAGATTCTACCTGCTCCCAAGCCTACAGTGCAGCAGAAAGGTAAAGGAATTGTTATCAACTCCATAGTGGGCGGACCTCACCCGGCAATCCGTAGTTTCAGATCAATGGATCAATATGTAAATGCTACCAAGTACATAGATGTGAATGAAGGTGATGATTTGGAAGATATCACCCCCATAAAACAACAGAAGACCATGTTTGACGACGTGGTATTCCGCAGCAGAGATAATACGGGGATCCAATCACCCACTGATGATCCGTTGGTTATTACTACCACTATTGGGCCGGCCTTGGTCCATAAGGTATTAGTAGACAACGGAAGTTCTGTCAATATTTTATTTAAAAAGTCATTCGATCAGATGAAGCTTGAATCTGAAGATTTGAAGCCATGTGAAGGATGGATCAGAGGCTTCAACGGGGCGTCAACAGCTCCCATGGGATACATAGAATTGCCCGTGACCTTGGGGCAAGGAGAACGCCGAAGAGTGCGGATACTTCAGTTCGTAGTATTGGATGTGGATTCGCCTTATAATGCATTTTTGGGGAGACCTGCCCTTGCTGAGTTTAGAGCTTGTATCGCCCCTTGGTGTTTATTGCTTAAGTTCCCAACCGAAGCCGGAACTGGGGTGATGAGAGGGGATCAATTTTCCGGACGAGCCTGTTATGTTGCCGAATTAAAGATGTTGATGAAAGGACTTAACATTGAGAGAAAAGATGCCTCGCCTCCCCCAAAGGGGGGCTCGGCATAGCAATTAGAGAAATCGACCCCGAAGGAGTTGCCCAAAGGAACGCCTGAGGACCTGGATCCCAGAAAAGACGAGGAACTAGAGGCTAGAAATGCAACTCCTAATGAAGCGACAGTGGAAATTCCCATTGATGAAACTGATCCGACAAAAGTTTTGAAGGTTGGTTCTCAATTGGATCCATGTCGAGCCAAAGAACTAACGGACTTCTTGAAGGCAAACTTGGACGTGTTTGCCTGGACCCACGCTGACATGTGTGGGATATCGCCATCCATTATAAGTCACAAACTAAATGTAAACCCGAAACACCCGCCTGTGAAGCAGAAGAGACGTATACTGGGCCCAGAGAGGTCGGCTGCTCTCAAAGAGGAAGTGGAGAAGCTGAAGCAGAACAGATTTATTCGAGATTCGACATATCCTGACTAAATATCGAATCCCGTCTTGGTAAAGAAGCCGAATGGAAAGTGGCGGACTTGCATTGATTTTTCAGTCCAAAAGATAGCTTCCCACTTCCCAGAATTGACCAGCTTGTAGATTCGACAGCAGGTCATGAACTTCTCTCTTTCATGGACGCATATTCCGGATATAATCAAATTCCTATGCACGTGCCAGATCAAGAGCATACGAGCTTCATTACGAATTTGGGATTATATTGTTATGTCGTAATGCCGTTCGGATTGAAAAATGCCGGAGCCACTTATCAGCGCTTGGTGAACAGAATGTTTTATAATCAAATAGGGAAGACTATGGAAGTTTACGTGGATGATATGCTTGTCAAATCGAAACAGTCCTCCATCCATACACAAGACTTGGCGGAAATGTTTGGTATCCTGTGAAAGTATCGGATAAAGTTGAATCCTCTGAAATGCTCATTTGGAGTGGCGTCGGGAAAATTCCTAGGCTTCATTGTGAGCTCCCGAGGAATTGAAATCAATCCTAGCCAAATAGCCGCGATTAGAAACATTGAAGAACCAAGAAGAATTAAAGATGTCCAAAGTCTTGCAGGGAAAGTAGCCGCGTTGAGTAGATTCATCTCCAAAGCTACAGACAAGTGCGTTCCGTTTTTTGATTTAATTAAAAGGGGAAAGAAAAACTTTGAGTGGACTCCGGACTGTGTTGAGGCCTTTCGAAATTTATTGGAACTGCTAGAGAAACCGCTGATTTTGTCAAAGCCCGTAGATCACGAAGAATTGTTTGTTTACTTGGCAGTCTCGGCTCACGCCGTTAGCACAGCCCTGGTTCGAGAAGAAGACAAAGTACAAAGGCCAGTGTATTATGTAAGCAAGAAATTAGCAGCAGCAGAGCGCAACTACCCAAAGATTGAGAAACTCGCTTACAGCCTCCTAATCGCATCCCGAAAACTTCGTCACTATTTCCAAGCTCATCCAATAACCATATACACCGACCAGCCCTTGAGGCAGGTGTTGCAGAGACCCGAAGCATCGGGAAGGTTGATCAAATGGAATATAGAATTAAGTCGGTTTGATTTGAATTTTCAACCACGAAAGTCGATCAGGGGGCAAGCTCCGGCAGACTTTATTGCGGAGTTCACCATCCCAGAGGAGGAAGTAATCGATGACAGAGTGGTTAAGTCCGAGGGTGAGTTAAAGATAGATCCGTGGAAACTATACACAGATGGAGCCAAGAACGACCGAAGGTCCGGAGCTGGAATCGTCTTAGTCACTCCTGAAGGACGGTCGTTATATTACGCTCTACGATTAGAATTTTCGGCGACTAATAATGACTCTGAATATGAAGCCCTGATTGCCGGGCTGAAGCTTGCTAAAGACCTCGGAATAAAAACATTGGACATATTCTGTGACTCTAAAATCGTTGTTTGCCAAGTGCGAGAGGAATTTGTGGCTCGGGGACCTCGACTTATCGTCTACCTCAGGAAAGTGAGAGAGCTATTGAGTAGCTTGGAGCGGTATAATATAACACACATCCCAAGAGCCGAAAACCAGAAGGCGGATAGGCTGGCAAAGCTGGCTAGTTCCGACAATCCAGAAGAGATTGAAATAATTCCAATTGAAACGTTGGAATCGCCAAGCTTTGAGTCAATGGAAGTTGAGTTCGCTTTCGAAGCGGAACCAGAAAAAGAGTCATGGATGACCCCAATTAAGAACTTCCTTAAGAATGGGACACTCCCATCAAAGAAGAGTGAGAGAAGGGCCGTAGTTCGCAAGGCTACCAGATATGTCATGCAAGATGATACTCTTTATAGGCAAGGATTTTCTATGCCCTTGTTACGATGTATAGCACACGACGACATCAAACGTGTACTGAGAGAAGTGCACGAAGGTGAGTGTGGAGATCATACAGGAGGTCAGACTTTAGTAAAAAAGATATTGCGATACGGATACTTCTGGCCCACAATTAATAAAGATGCAGCTGATTATTCACGACGCTGCGATAAGTGCCAGAGATTCGCCAAAATCCCCAGAGCACCGTCGACCCAGCTTAAATCAATGGTGAGTCCTTAGCCATTTGCCACGTGGGGGAATTGATATCATTGGAGTTCTACCGATTGCTAAAGGAGGAGCGAAATATGCAATAGTGGCCGTGGACTATTTTACGAAGTGGGTGGAGGCTGAACCTTTGACCAAAATCACGGCAAGAAAGGTGATAAGTTTCGTGGTTATAAATATTGTATGCCGATTCGGGATCCCAAGAACGATTATAACTGACAACGGAACCCAGTTTGATGGCACTGAATTCAGGAATTTCTGCGAGAAGTATAAGATTGACAAGCGATACACTGCCGTGGCTTATCCGCAGTCAAATGGGCAAGTTGAGGCAATAAACAAAGTAATAAAATCCATCCTCAAGAAACGATTAGAGCGCGCAAAGGCAAAATGGGTTGACGAATTTCCCCTAGCTTTGTGGGCATATCGAACAACATTTAAGACGGCCACCGGTCACACCCCTTTCTCTCTCTCCTTTGGTTCAAAAGCAGTAATTCCAGTTGAACTGGAAGTTCCTTCCCACAGGGTGACATATTATGACCCAATGACGAATCGGGCACTCTTACTTGAGTCTCTTGATGAAGTCGAAGAAAAAAGGGACGAAGCAGATTTGCGTGCGGCAAGACATCGACGTCAGATGGCACGCTATTACGACAAAAAAGTTCGCCTCAGGACTTTTGAACCAGGAGATTTGGTGCTAAAGAGAGTCTTTCCATCCCTTCCTCACCTCGGTCCAAAGTGGGAAGGACCCTTTGTCATCCAACGGAAACTTGAAAAAGGAACCTTCAAGTTAACGACCGTAGATGGCGAAGAAGTCCCTAGAGCATGGAATGCCCAACACTTAATGCGATATTTGGATTAGAAATGTTGTACTCTTTGTTATTTTTCTTATGAACTCTGTAATAAGGCACGACTTGCCTTGGGAAAATCTGACGATATGAATAAAGGACTATAAAGTGGATGTAAGCTACGACTTAGCCGAACCACTATAAAAATATTGTGTGTTATTTACTTTTATGCATTACATATATACATTCATCGATTATTCTGTTGTGATTATAAAATACAGGATGATTCAAGACCTAAAAAGGTTGAAGACAGTTTAAACATAAGAAAAAGCACAACGACTATTTGTGCGACAAGACATAAAAGAATGAGAAAACGACATTCTCAACTCTAACTCTCCAGAGAGAGAGTATAAAAGCGTCTCCGACTGAGCGCTGAAAAAGAAATCCTTCCCCTAACTCTAACTCTCCAGAGAGAGAGAGAGAGAGAGAGAGTATAAAAGCGTCTCCAAATGAGCGCTGAGAAAGAGATCTTTCCCCGCCGAAAGACCGAGGAATGAATAGATTGCTGAGCTCGAACTCTAACTCTCCAGAGAGAGAGGGAGTATAAAAGGACGGGAAAATGACTTCCTCTGAGGCATGAAGGTGCACCCAGACAAGGGACCGCCTTAGTAAGAACTCTAACCTGGGTATAAGACAGGAGAGTATAAAAGAAATGCCAGAAAAAACGACAGGCACTGACGACACAGGAAATGCTATCCCGTCAGAAGATCGGGAGCGTTCAGATTGCTTGATTAAGCATTAAATAATTTGTGAAGATTGACTGGGGGCATATATGTTTACGCATATATCCTCCCTCCGTAACTTCATTTCATAACTATAGTAAGACATGCATTTTTACATAAATGCAGAACTATTGACAAACAGACATTGCAGAAAATAAATTATTCTTTATTAACGAATGAATGAATTTGAATAGGAAAGTAGCTAAAAAGAAAGTGCAAGAGCCGCTCTTGTAGCAGCAATTGTTGGTTCACTAAATGCTAAAACAACACAAGGCAATCCACTATTTAGATTTCGAGTGAGCCTTGGACTTCTTGGCGGCTTTCTCCGCATCCTTTGCTTCTTTCTCAACCTCTGTCAAGATTCGTTTTGATTTCTTCTTTCTTGAAGATGCGGTGCTGGAGCCGGTAGACTTCTTCCCGGAGGGCGGAGCGCTGGAATCAAGAGAAGATTTTTTAGCGAGTTCCTCTGTAATAGATCTAGTTGAGAGCTTAACAACTAACCTTGATCCCGCATCCACAACTGCGAGGGGCTTGAGGGCTTCAGGGTCTAGTTCTTCGGCTTTTAATTGCAAGCGTTTGTCTTGATCAGCTTTCATTGCAGCCAAAGTAACATCATCAGCATTTTTTGACTCCCCGACTATTGCAACTTCTGGTTCCTCTTCATGACCTTCGTCACCGCCATCATCCTTTAAAGCTGCTATCATTTCTTCATCATGGGGAGTGGCGACCTTAGTCAGCTCACTTCCTTCTCCCAAGTCTATAGGAGCAGCCTTGTCCTCCCCTCTTTTGGCCTTTTCTGTAGGCTCTGCCCCGGAGATGGCTCCCTGAGTCACATCTGTCTTTTCGGATGGCTCAATACCTACAGAATGAGAAGCAACAGTTATCAACTCAGGCGAAAACAATGGGTTTTTCATCGATTGCTCAATCACGTGGCGAAAGGTAGAAATAGCCTTGACAAATTGAGGAGAAAAGGCAGGGATACCTTCCGAAGACTTCTCGGCAGGGGTGACTACTACCTCTGATGCTGTTTCAGGAATAGGGGATAACAGAGTTGTTCGGGGGATTCCCGGATTTTCAGGATCATACCCCTCTACTTCAGAAGTCGCAGGGGAAGAAGAAGAGGAACCAGCTTCGAGAACATTCTTCTGTTTAGACTTCCGTCTCTCTTCTTCCATGGCCTCAGCAATGAGGCAGCGCCCTTCAGTTAGGCGCTCTGGCTCATCATCCCTCAAGTATTTCTCCATTAGCTTATCTTCATCGATGGAATCGACCTTAAGTTCCTCTTTTTCCCACTCGACGATCTGATTCCATACTTGAACTAGAGTGGATGGATAATCCTCGATCCAAGAAATGTTTCGGCGACGGATGATATGTGCGAAGAATTCAATCATTAATTCGCCGAAACCCTGAATATCAGCCTCCGCCTCTGACAGTTGTTTGCGGGCTTCCTCCGCAGATTTGATAGCACACTCCACATTGCCCTCAACCAGGGCAGCTCTGTTCTCTGCCTCCAATAGCTTTGAAGCCAAATCAGCATTCTTCTTTTCTAGTTCAGCACTCCTCTTTGCTAACTCGGCATTTTTCCGTTCGAGGTCAGTATAAGCAAGGCGTGTCTTAGCAGCTTCTGACTTAGCCTCATCAGCTTGCTTTTTTAACTCAGAACGCTCTTGAGTGTGAGATTCAAGCAAGTCATGATAACGTTTTTGCATGTCCTCAAATTGTTGTTTGAAGTTGGTAGCGTCCCTCTGAGCAATAGCAAGCTGGGCCTGTGTGTCCTCCAAGTCTTTACCAAAGTTCTTTAAGGCCTTAGCATCTTCTTCCGCGGTTTTTTGCATTGAATCAGCATTCGTGATTAGAGTACGGATAATTCTGGAAAGATTGCGTGAATATTTAAACATCTCAGAATACTGCTTTTCAACCGCGTCTATCTTCGCTTTGGCCTCATCTGCCCACTTAGAAGAAACAGGTTCAAGGGCCGGTAAAAAAGTCAGAGTCTCGAAGTAGTGTTCGGGAAACTACTCCTCCAAATACGCTCGCTTTATTGCAGTTTCCGCATCTAGTGGGGGAGGAGCAGGGATCGTCAATTCAGTGTCCCTGTGTGTGGAGGATTCAGTAGTTTCTTTGTCTGTCCGAGGTCGTTTAGTAGCAGGGACCTTGCGCTTACTTCGAGACTCAGTATCCTTTGGAGGACTTCTCTCCCTGCTGCGCTTTTCGTGGGAAGAGGTGGAGTCTTTCGATTGTGGCCTGTCCTCTTCCCTACGGCTTTGATAACCTTTGTACTTCTCTTGATCCGACCGAACGAGAGAGCGAGAACGTGAGGGTCGAGAACGATAGGGATCATAAGGCCTTCTCTCCTCCCTACTGCGATCATCACGGCGATCATACTCGATATCCTGAGGTGGATTAGACATGCTGCGGCGAAGCTTCCTGATATCATAGTAGGATCGAGATATCGTACCAGCACAATAAGACAAACGAAATTTAGAATCAATGGATTCATGGAGAAAGAGGTGCAATGAATGCTAATGCTGTTGTATAAAGTGTGTCCTAAGTGGTGTGTTTCCCCCCAACCAACCCGAGTCTGAAGCTGGACTAGTACGGGCAGGCTCTTTGGCCTTAGCAGGAGTGGTCTCTTCAGAAGAGGTGAAGGCTAAAGGATCCTTCCTAAAATCCTCTGAAGTGTATATAGTTTCAGGTAAGGGGAGATCCCCCAAACCCTAAAATATTGGATCATCGGTACTAGGGACATCTCCCTCGGAAGCATTAAGTGGCGACTCTTGGGAGGACGTTGACTTTTCCAGAGAAGTAGCCTCCTCGGGGGCAATATATTCTTCACGATGCTTTTCGGCCAGATTAGCCAATTCGTTATCCTGAGTAGAAGATGGAGAAGGTGAAGTTTGAAGAGGCACTGTAGGAACTCCTGAGCCTTCTCCTGTCTCTGAGACTACCTCCACTGGAGGAATATATACGTATGGAGCCGTCCCATGACCAATACTACGAAAAACGGATAACAGCCCATGAAAGTGAAGATATTCTTCTTTAAGGACTTCATCGATAGTCAAGAATTTCTGATCGCCATTAAGAAGTTGGTGCATCCGGTCAAAGAACACCTGATCTGATATTTGTTTGGGATTGTCGACTGCAAACAAAAAGAAAAACAAGTTAAGGTGATGATTCAGGTGTATAGAGCCCGGATTTAGAAAATCAGTGCTTTACTTGATTTTGTCCACCTCCTGGCACATCCAGGCTGTCGCTTCACGTAGAACCATTCTAGTCTGGAATCTCCAGCTTTACTGCTGAATGGTGCCGAGATTATCTTCCTTTTTGGAACTGACTCAAAATAGCAGAAAGATGGAGTCTCTCGAGTCCGATGCTTGAAATTATAGAAGAAATGAACGTCATCGAACGTGAGCTCTATTCCTAAGATCTCACGGTATGCTATGTACAAAGTGTGCAAGCAGGCATAAGAATTGGGATGCAGCTGCATGGGGGCAATTCGCCTTTGTCTTAGAAAGTCAACAATGAAGGGAGAAAATGGAGGGATAGCGCCGACCATACACATCAACCGAGTGACCGCCATATATCCTTCTGGAGGGTTGTGGGGACGGTCAGAGCTTGAGGGCACTAGAGTGTCTCTTTTCATTATCCCGTATTTCAAGCAAATTCGGGTAAGTCGGTCGTTATCAATTGTTGATTCAACAGAATCTTGGGGCGATTCCAATATGATAGCCGATTCAAACTCATCAGGAGCCCGGTCGTCGCCAACCCCTGCTTCTTCTTCAAACCTTAAAGAAACTTCATTCTCTGAAGACGCTTCGTCAATTTTACGATTTCCGACGTCGTAGTCCGAACCCTCATTATCCCATTCTGGATCCGACGAAGAAGATATATCCTCGAGAGTAATCTTGTTAGAGGTTTCCGGGGCTTCTTTCTTCTTGGCTAATCTGGAAGAGCGTCTGGGTCTCATGGTCATAAAACTATTGAAAAAGCTATAGCACACATTAGAGCAAATTAGCCTGTATCCCCCCGTGCGTGTGTGCAAACTAAAGTGTAAACAGTGTATACGGAAAGTGCAAAGTAAATGTTTAAAAGTGCGACGAAAAAGTTTGGCAAGATATAAAGAGTTGAAGTAATTCTTGATGTCCGGTTACGTTCACAAGGCACTATCCTTACTGTCCATTAAATTGAAGATCATGCCAAAAGTTGATCGGGCTAGTTAGACGAGTTTTTATGTGTTAAGGTAGACTGTGCTTCGGTTCGGTTCGGATCCATTCATTGGGATCGGATCGGGGGCGTGGCCTTAGGCTTGAATATTACATTGACACTCAGAAATCAAAGATGGATCGGATCGGAGGCAAAGTTCCCTAACGGTTCGGATCGGATCACGTAGTTATACTTCTCCTCCATCATCTTACGGTCCGACCCGATCCGATTAGGTAAGCTCCTTTTCCCCTTCTTCAAATATTTGCTCCGACCCGATCCGATCTCCTGGATTTCTTTTCTTTTTTCTTTCTTTGCTTGCCCCGACCCGATCCGACCTCCTGGATTTCCTTCCTTCTTCCTTTGTTTTTTCACCTTCCATATCCCTCCGAACCGAACCGATTCTCCATCATCTTCTTCTTCTCCTTCACCCTCTTTCTTCCCTATCCAGTTCCGAAGCCAATTTCGTGCCATTTACCCAAATCGAATCCAAGCAATTCTATGCTGGTGCACTTAACAATGGGTTATAATCTCCTCCTTTCCAATCTCGAGACAACGACGAGTTTATTGGTGATGATGACGAGGGAGGGTCCCGGTGGCAAGTTCATCAGAATTTCATGCTAAAATCATCCTAATCGTCTACGAATTCGAATCGGGAATAATTAAAAAAAGGGATTGTTCAAAGTTTCATAACCTACCAATGAAATTACGTTGAGAATTAAAAGAAATTTTGATGCTTCAGGAGTTAGATTTTTCTTTCTCGCTTTGCAGAACTCGGGAGTAAAACAGTAAGAATGAGAGAGGGATGAAGAATCAGTTTATATAGAGGAGTAGGGTGTCCATTCGTCTCCCCATTCGGATCGGCAGCCCAATAGAAGAACCCCTGTTCGGATCGGATGGACAGCCCAGAAGCGAAGCTTGGCCCAATAGTCCAGTGGAAAATAGAAAGGAAAAGGGGTCTGTTCGGATCGGAAACCGAACCGAACCGAGTCCTTTAGCTCAGCAGCGAACTGAATTGAAATTTGAAGAAAAAGAGGAAAACACAAGGAAAATCAAAAGAGAAATTACCTCGAAGAGCGCTATGCATTGATAGTCAAAGCATGCTCCGTCTCCAACAGAAGCATCCTTTGAGGGGGCAAAGTGTTAGCCCACTTTGTGAACTGGGCAACACAAAGTCAAGATGTAAAATGTTGAAGAACTTGAAAAACTTGGGAAGTACTGAAGTAGGTCGGATCGGAGCAGCGCATCGGTTCGGATCGGATAAAGTTTTCTGTTCGGATCGGTGAACTATTGCTGTGGAAATCGGAAAGGCACAGCCGTTCGGATCGGAGGGCAATATACTCCCAATTGGATCGGAAAGCCACTTGATTGCTACGGAGATAGATCAGAGCGGAGCAGAATAAAGAGAAGAGAGAATTGATTCCAAGTCAATCCGGGTCGGATCGGGTACCCCGATCTGAACCCCTTATACATACCCCTCCGACCCGAGCTTGTCTTCCACGTCACTCTCCTGCATGAGCGCCTGGTAATCCGGATCGGCAGTGACCAGTTCCTACCCTCAACGTCCACTACTCTGATGCGTTGTCAACATAGTAATTCATCCGAACCCGAAGCTGATGGGATGGATGACGCGTGGCTCCGATCCGGATCGGATTCTGAGCAAATTCTCACCTATAAATACCCCGTCGGGAGACAAAGAAGAGGATCTTTGGCTAGCACTTTGAGAGTTCAACCACCCTCATAACCCGAATTCTAGCACTCCCAGAAAATCCAAACCTTATTTCATTATTTGTTTTTAGATAATTGAGTGATTGTAAGTGAGTTGTGAGAGAAATCAAGTGAATATTTCATTGTACTTGCAACAAAATCAGTGAAAATAGTGAAAGACAAGTGGACGTAGGCATTTCTTCGCCGAACCACTATAAATCCTGTGTGTTCATTTTTATTTTTATCTCAATTCATTCTGCTTTTAATCAATTTGGGTGTTAGAACCACTTTTTGGTCTAACAATTATGCAAGTGGGTTTAATCATTATGTATGACACATGTTGCTATGTTATACAAGTTTGGGTTGATCATGTTATCATGTTATGCAAGTTAAACTTGAAGTTGTGAGCTTAAAGCTTCAAGCTTTATGTTGAAGGTTGCATTTTGGCAACATGGAAGTTATCATATCCCTTATGATAACTTGCATATGAGGCTAAATGCGAACTTCTAGCAACTTCTACATGTCATTTATCACCATGTATCACTCATATGCTAAGTTTGGTTTTATGCATGCTTTTGAAGCCTAATAATGCAATATGCAAGTATATGAACATATGTACATTTCATATGCCACCATTATAAACTTGTGGCTTCAACACCTTTTTGTCATAATTACGCCAAGTTCCATATTTTATCCTTTATGCGTTGTTGCGACTATGTAAACGATGGGATTACGTTGGGGTTGGGTAACATTATGACATAAACATGGTTTTTATAACCGATTTAATCCACGTTTGGATCGGGTTAACCACATTTAACCCGTTAAGAAACCCTAGTTGCGTGGTCCTTTTCAGCAGTAACCTTCTAGGTAGTATCATATGACCCTAGGACTAGGCTAGGGTGGGGCACGATTACTGGGCTGATTGTAAGAGACCAAAAGAGACGGCTGAATGATGCCCCGGTTGTTCAGGCGGACCATGGTCGTGCACATCAAGTCCGGAGTTGAACACGGGCAACGGTAGGTTTGGACTGTGCATCATGGTATGGTGTCAGAGGGTTACACCGTAGGGCCAGATACACCCTAGGGTGGACCCTGCACAGTCAACTACATTACATGATTAGGCCGTATGACACCGACACTTGATGAGTTAGGCTTGTAGGGAGCTGATCGACTAGACTGAGTAGTAGGACCTTGATTTAGGTCATCTCATAATGTTGGGCCAAGCTTGGGCCAAGGGATCAATTCTTGTTTTTACTTGACATGTTAGAATGCTAGTACACCCGTGGTGCAAAAAACTTAACCTTGATTATGCGATGACACCTTTATCTATCTTGTTAGTTAATCATCATGCCAATATGTTGTTATCCTTATGTTCATCTCAGCTTCTCATGCCAATTAACTTTACTAGTTCATAGACAGATAGTAGTAGGGCTTACCAGTCTTTTTGACTGACCTGTTTTCTTTCGCCTCTTTTCTTCCGTTCCCCCCCCCCTCAGGTTCTCAGGGTGGGAACATTGGAGCTTACCTTGGATCCTTATAGCTTGCTTACTGGATTTGCTCATGTACGCTTTTGGACATTGAGCTAGCTATGGTTTATCACTTCACTTTTGGGATAGTACTTTATGTATTTCAGTTTTTCAGTTTATGCTTTTGTCTAGACTTTGTTTGTTGGAAAATAATGATCAAGTACTTTGTTGTAATATGACTATGGTTTTGAAATGCTAGTTTAATCCGCTGCTTTATTTACTCTGTTTTACTTATATGTTCTGTCTTGTGATATCTGCATGCATGTTTACCTTGTTTAACGCCCCTCCAAAGCTAGTGTCCTTGCAAGAGTGGCACTGGCGGAGGTGGGGTGTTACATTTGGTATCAGAGCATAAGGTTTACAAGATATGAGCAAAAGTGTTTTTGAAACTTACCTTTTGAAAAACTATTTTCAAAACCAATTAAGTATTTTCCAAAGAAAAGTCTAGTTATTTTAAAAAGGCTATTCCCCAAAAGCCATAACACTATCCTTCGTTTCTTCGTTCTGAATCTATCTTTTTCTTCGTTTTAGTATGGCCGATCACTTTAACATCCCGGAAGGCGTACAAGTACCCGTCTGGTTCTGGAGATTTATGGAGGCAAGGGCGAACGAAGCCGGCCCCGCGAACATTCCTCCTCCTTTCTCCGTCACTAACATTTCTCCCCCTCCCGTAGCTGAGGTTCCTCCTCCCCCTCAGCATCCGCAAGAGGATTTCGCAAAGCTTTGCAAAGATTTTAAAGCGATGGGTTGCAAGAATTTTGTCGGAACGGAGACTCCCGTGGAGGCAAGAAACTGGTTAAAGGAAACTGAAGACCTCTTTGCTATCTTTGATGTGGAAGATCGTAGGAAAGTTCTGTTGGCGGTATGGCTATTAAAAGGGGAAGCTGCTTATTGGTGGGTAGTCACCACCACTACTAGACCCATTGAGACTTGGGATGACTTTAGGAGAAGGTTTGGACTAAAGTTTCTATCATCGACAGAAGAGAACCTTCAGCTAGAGAGGTTCCTATCACTAAAGCAAGGGGACATGACCGTTAGAGAATACGTGGATAAGTTTAATCAACTAGCTCAGTTCGGTCTAGAATGGGTTAACACCGCCCGGAAGAAGGCCCTACGCTTTGCTCTAGGATTAAATGAGCCCATGCGCGATTTGGCCATATCTCATATACCCCTGGGGGCGACCTTCGAGAGTTTGGTGAATATGACCCTACTTCAAGAAGAAGATAAGAGTGTCAAGAAGGAGGTCAAGGCAAATGAGTCCCAAGGCAAGAAGGAAGATACTGAGAAAAGAGATAAGAACAACAACAATAGCAAGGACAACAAGTCAAGAGAAAGAAGGAAGTGCAACTTCTGTGGGATTACTGGGCACATAGCCAAAGACTGCAGGAAGAAGAAGAGGAAGTTGGGCGAATGCTTTCACTGTGGGGAGCCTGGACATCTTAGCAAGGATTGCCCCAAGAAGCAAGGACAAGGGCAAGGGCAGAATCAGCATGCAGGACCTTCTGGAGGGCTAGTGCATACACTCAACATCGCTCCAGTTCTTGATTGAGGTAGTATTTCTGTAGAAAACCTTGTTTACATTTCTGATTTCCCTGTTCATACCTTGTTTAATTCTGGCGCATCGCATAGCTTTATTTCTGATATTGTTGAAAGTTTGCACCTAAGTACTAGCTTAGTTGAGGATCCCATTTGTGTTTCAAATCCAATTGGGGGTTCCGCCCATCTGTCTATGATTTGTGTGGATTTGAAAATTTCTATCTTGGCCGTAGAATTCACGTGTAGTGCTTATGTTCTCGGGGTCACGGGATATGGGTTGGTCTTGGGCATGGATTGGTTGTCCAGTTATGGAGCCATCCTCGATTGTGAGCATAGGGTGGAGAGGCTCATGACTCGCCTCGGTAACACCCTAGAAATTTCTTGTAACCCTAGAGGTCCCATCATGTTATGTTATCTTGAATCTCTCGACTCGTCCATCGATGATCTGCAATCTGTAAGGGTGGTCCGAGACTATCCCGATGTCTTTGAAGAAGTTAAGGGGTTACCCCCTAAACGAGAGATAGATTTCCGCATTTATCTAGTTGATAATGCCAAGCCAGTATCATTGCCCGTTAGGCACATGGCCCCTCGTGAAAGAAGGGAGCTCAGTAAGCAAATCAAGGAGTTGCTTGAGAAGAATTTTATTAGGCGAAGCATTTCTGAATGGGGTGCTCCGGTGGTATTCGCTACTAAGGCGGATGGTTCACTTCATCTATGTGTTGATTATCGAGAGTTGAACAAGCTGATAAAGAAGAATAGGCACCCGTTACCGAGAATTGATGATCTCTTTGATCAGATTGTAGGTGCTTCTGTTTTCTCTCAGCTCGATCTAGCCACCGGATTCCATCAGCTTAGAGTGGCTGAGGATAGCATTGATAAAACTGCGTTTAGGACTCCAGATGGATTCTTTGAATGGCTTGTCATGCCATTCGGTTTGACTAATGCACCCGCCTACTTCGTAGATTTGATGAGTAAGGTGTTCAGGGTGTTCCTTAACAAGTTTGTTGTTGTCTTCGTGGATGATATTCTGATCTTCTCAAAGGATGAGGAAGAGCATGCTAGGCATCTCAAGGAAGTGATGAATACGCTTAGAGCGCATCAGTTGAAAGCCAAGTTCTCCAAATGTCATTTCTTATCCTCTTACTAAGTTGACGAAGAAGAACTTAGTCTGTGCATGGGACTTGGAGTGTGAGCTTGCTTTTCAAAGGCTCAAGAGAGCCCTTACCTCAGCTCCAGTTTGGCAACGTGGATTGGCACTGTTTTCAAGAGATAGTTTTCTGCGTGGGATACCGTATAGTATGTAAATGAGATCCAAGATTCACTAACGAATCTTGGAAAGCTTGCATGAACCATGAGCATGCAGTTATGTTTAAGCCAAGTATTTTAGGCAAAGAATAAGTGGAAGTGGAACGAGAAGCAACGGTGAAATGAGTTCTAACTCATATTTTGGGAACAAGAATTAAGAACTACGGAATTGCGAAGATAAAAGACGGTCAGGGCACGATGGGATTAAGCACAAGAAAATGCGGCTTAGAAGATTGAAGTCTAGATACGCGCATTTAATCTCTTTCTAAGAGTATATCCTTGATCCCTATTGTTCCGTAGAGCTTACTCGCATGCTACCTTTTAAGTATATCCTCTCAGTCCTATCCTCAATCTTAGTTTTGTTACAAACCCCCTAAGGAGTATGACTAACCTATTTGTGATATATGGTTGGGGTGAAGAAGTTCGCCACCAAACTATTTGGGCTTTATGGGATATAGGTAATAATTGATAGATTTACAAAGAGAGCCCATTTTATTCCGGTGGAAAGCAAGAGGACCGTATCATGGCTAGCGTCTGTTTATCTTCGGGAAATAGTGCGGTTGCATGGAGTTCCTTCTAGAATAGTTAGCGATCGCGACCCAATTTTCACTAGCCAGTTCTGGAACAGTTTGCAAGAAGCGATGGGTACGCGATTAAATCTGAGTACAGCATATCACCCCCAGACGGATGGCCAAACCGAAAGGGTGAATAGAGTACTAGAAGATCTCTTGAGACTTTGTGTTCTTGACTTTGGTGGTACTTGGGAAGACCACCTGCCTCTTGTAGAGTTTGCTTATAATAATTGCTATCAAGCCAGCATAGGGATGGCACCATTTGAAGCTTTGTATGGGAGGCCGTGTAGGTCACCATCTTGTTGGTGGGAGACAACAGATAGACTTATACTTGGGCCCGATATGATACGGGACACATCCGAGAAAGTTGAATTGGTGAGAAGAAGGATGAAAGCGGCCCAAGATAGACAGAAATCCTATGCTGACAAGCGAAGGGCAGATTTGGAATTCGAAGTGGGAGACATGGTTTTCGTGAAGGTTTCTCCTTTGCGTAATGTGGTACGTTTTGGAGCAGTTGGGAAGTTGGCACCAAGGTTCGTAGGACCCTTCCCTATCGTAGAGAGAATTGGAAAGATGGCCTATAAGGTGGAATTGCCCGAAAAGCTAGCCGGAGTGCATAATGTCTTTCATGTCTCGCATCTCCGAAAGTGCCTGCATGAGTCCGCTGAGGTGGTTGAACCAAGCATTCTTGAAGACATTGAGGTAGAGAAAGAAGCAACCTTGAGAAAAACTCCGATCCGTATCTTGGGAACAGAGATCAAGAAACAAAGGAATCGAGAAGTCAAATTGGTGAAAGTTCAGTGGGGTGAAGCCGACGAAGATGCAACTTGGGAAACCGAAAAGAAGATGCGTGGGCTTTATCCATTTCTTTTTGAGGGTACATTCTCGATCTCTTTTCCTAATTAGCATATCTTTCTTTTTATCCATGTTTATCTTGTTTATCTTGTTATCTCGTTAAACTTGTCATGAGGACCTTAGGTAGAAACCCTTTGGATGAAACATGTATTTGAAACATGTTATGCTTGATGGTTGCAAGTGGTTGCAAGTGTTTGCACGTGGATACTCGTGGATGCATGATACACATTAGGCACTAAGATCGGCTCACACACTTTCATACCGCATATGCATGAGTGTTTATGCTTATTCATGGATGAAAACTTGTACGCTATCACGTGGATGTTGCATATGGATGAATATTATGTGCACTCATGTAGAGATTATAAATTATGTTAGGAATTTGCATACATATGGACTCATTTCACTAACATATTTTGCATTAAGGAGGTTCACTGTATCAGTAACCGCCTGATTTTTGCATTAGATAAGTACATATACACACCTTTGCATATGATCATACAACATTTAGAACCTTTTAAGGACAATGATTGCTCGTGGATGATGTTTTGAGTAGATGGATGATGGATGGTAGGATACGTTCTTCCTAACTTGGAGATTTCGGGGACGAAATCCTTTAAGGAGGGGAGAATGTAACAACCCGTATTTTTGAATAACATGTTATAACATAAATGGAGGCAGAATTAAACTGTAAAATCTGAATCAAAAGAAACGGGCTATGCCATTGCGTTCACCTCGGAAAAATACGCGAAATAGAGTCCGAGTTTTCGAAAATCGGAGTCCGTATGACCAAGATATGGCCTCGCGAAGTTTCACGGAAAATTCACAAATTAAAGTATACTTAATTAAGTGAAATGGGTTGCGCAGAGAAATATATATATATTGATATATATATATAATTGAAAAATTAAATAAATAAATACGCAAAAATGTTCAAAACAGCGAATTGGGATAGGGGAATAACCGAACCGACCGATTTTTGAGGTCGACCCAAGCCCGCTGGGTTGACCAGGGGTTAATCCAGGGTGTTTGGCTGTCAACCCGTGGGCCGATTCGCTCAAATGCAGATTTTGCATTTGAATGGTTCTCATGGTTCAGCTTTAACCTAAAGGCCCTAGATGGTTCCTACACTTGACTTCTTCCCCAAGACATGCTTTGATGGCTTGGATTGAATCTAGGGTTAATCCTATGGCTAATACTATCCTAATCCTCTATAAAAAGACCCCAAACCTAGCCTAAATCACCATTATTCAATCCTACAACTAAACTATGTCAAATTTGTTCCTCTCATGGCCTCCACTCTCATGCTAAAATTTCTAAGTTAATTTCTATGAGAGATTTTGAGTTCATACAAGTGTTTTCAAACTTGTATGAATGTTCTTAGTTTGCATTCAAGTCAAGTGGCAACATTTCTATTTCAAAGCAAGGGTTTTTATCGATTTGGCTCAAGGGTTTTTCATTTGGAGCTTGCATATTTGGGTCTTTTTGGTGATTGCATAAGGGCTTCGTCTCAATCTTTTAATAACTATTTATTTGTGTCTTCATAGCATTGTAAGCCCTTTTCTACTTTCTTTTTATTAACTCTAAAGTTAAATGAATGATGCAAGTTTGGGGTTGATCATTATATGCAAGTTTGGTTGATCATTATATGCAAGTTTGGATGATCATTATGCAAGTGGGTTTAATCATTATGTATGACACATGTTGCTATGTTATGCAAGTTTGGGTTGATCATGTTATCATGTTATGCAAGTTAAACTTGAAGTTGTGAGCTTAAAGCTTCAAGCTTTATGTTGAAGGTTGCATTTTGGCAACATGGAAGTTATCATATCCCTTATGATAACTTGCATATGAGGCTAAATGCGAACTTCTAGCAACTTCTACATGTCATTTATCACCATGTATCGCTCATATGCTAAGTTTGGTTTTATGCATACTTTTGAAGCCTAATAATGCAATATGCAAGTATATGAACATATGTACATTTCATATGCCACCATGATAAACTTGTGGCTTCAACACCTTTTTGTCATAATTACGCCAAGTTCCATATTTTATCCTTTATGCGTTGTTGCGACTATGTAAACGATGGGATTACGTTGGGGTTGGGTAACATTATGACATAAACATGGTTTTTATAACATAACGTGATATGTTAACTTGTAATTATGTTTTGGAAACATAATGGACATGACACTTAGAAAATATGAGTGTGGCCAACTCGAGGTTGGGTTGAGTTTGTAGCATAAATCTACCCGGACCCGCCCGGCTTAACTAGTGGCTACAAACAATAGGACCCAATGTGAGAAGTTGGTCATGTTGTGCTCGAACCCGAGGTTAGACCTAGTTGTGGTGTAAAGCTACGCGGACCCGCCCAGCTTAACTAGTAACCACAACAAAGTCTAATGTGAGAGGTTAAAGCGCATTAAGTTAATTAATGCCTCCTGATTAGGGTTAAGTCATGGTCCACTTAATACTTAACCAATTTGGGCATGATGGATTAATCGAGATTAAGTCAGGAGCCTTGGGTACTCTTAACCGATTTAATCCACGTTTGGATCGGGTTAACCACATTTAACCCATTAAGAAGCCATAGTTGTGTGGTCCTTTTCAGCAGTAACCTTCTAGGTAGTATCATATGACCCTAGGACTAGGCTAGGGTGGGGCACCATTACTGGGCTGATTGTAAGAGACCAAAAGAGACGGCTGAATGATGCCCCGGTTGTTCAGGCGGACCACGGTCGTGCACATCAAGTCCGGAGTTGAACACGGGCAACGGTAGGTTTGGACTGTACATCATGGTATGGTGTCAGAGGGTTACACGGTAGGGCCAGATACACCCTAGGGTGGACCCTGCACAGTCAACTACATTACATGATTAGGCCGTATGACACCGACACTTGACAAGTTAGGCTTATAGGGAGCCGATCGACTAGACCGAGTAGTAGGACCTTGATTTAGGTCATCTCATAATGTTGGGCCAAGCTTGGGCCAAGGGATCAATTCTTGTTTTTACTTGACATGTTAGAATGCTAGTACACCCGTGGTGCAAAAAACTTAACCTTGATTATGCGATGATACCTTTATCTATCTTGTTAGTTAATCATCATGCCAGTATGTTGTTATCCTTATGTTCATCTCAGCTTCTCATGCCAGTTAACTTTACTAGTTCATAGACAGATAGTAGTAGGGCTTACCAGTCTTTTTGACTGACCTGTTTTCTTTCGCCTCTTTTCTTCCGTTCCCCCCCCCCCCCCCTCAGGTTCTCAGGGTGGGAACATTGGAGCTTACCTTGGATCCTTATAGCTTGCTTACTGGATTTGCTCATGTACGCTTTTGGACATTGAGTTAGCTATGGTTTATCACTTCACTTTGGGGATAGTACTTTATGTATTTCAGTTTTTCAGTTTATGCTTTTGTCTAGACTTTGTTTGTTGGAAAATAATGATCAAGTACTTTGTTGTAATATGACTATGGTTTTGAAATGCTAGTTTAATCCGCTGCTTTATTTACTCTGTTTTACTTATATGTTCTGTCTTGTGATATCTGCATGCATGTTTACCTTGTTTAACGCCCCTCCAAAGCTAGTGTCCTTGCAAGAGTGGCACTGGCGGAGGTGGGGTGTTACAGATAACAACATTGTAAAGAATCTTTTTTTTGACATCATCCTACAATATAAAAATATGTAAGTTAGATGCATTACGCAATGTTCACAAACTGAAGTAAAAAGGTAATCTTTGGTCAAATTACATACATTTTTCATTATTATAAGGTTTGCAATGAGAATTTTAAAACGCAGGTAAAATGCACATCATTGTAAAATATCGAAGTACTCTCAATATCTTATAGCATATAAGTCTACTATCCAATATGAAGCATTTACTAAATAAAAAAAGTAAGGCGAATACTAATTTATTTGCTAGAATAGCAAAGACATAGCTAAATAAAACATGCTAACTGGACATACGTAACTATCATAACGTTAACAATGATTCATTTGGAAATATAACCTAATAAATCCACTTTTTGCGTAATAATAAGTAAATCATATATTATTAAATGCGTAAAATTTAAAAAATTCGAGCCACTTATGTTAGGCATTTTTATACATAACATGAACCCTAAGCACTTACAAGTAGAGAAATAACGGACTTTCCAAATTCCTACGTAACCTTGATCACCCACTAAGATCAAATCAAGGTGTAACAACCCGCCCGGAGTGGGCCTAAATTTCGATCTAGAAAAGTCCCGTCGAAACTTAGATTCACTCTAAACAGGTCATCAGTTTCTATAAGGAATTACATTTGCACAAAATGACAAATAATATAACGTGATTGAATCTCACACAGTAGAATAAGAAAGTATAATAATAAAGTAAGATGTACCATTTATTCAAAAGTCACTGATCCAAATACAAAATGTTAAATACATTTACCTATAACGGTACATCATATTCATTATCAAGATTTCCATCAATAAAAGAAAAAAAATAGTCAATAACAATATAATAGTCTCATTGCCTTCTTCAGGCTCCATCATCGTGTCATCCCTCAAGTCGCCCCACCTACTGACCTGTTGGATATGTTAGGTTCAGAACATAAAGTTCTGATGACTGAAAATAATATGTGTTTAAAGACTATACTCTAGATTTGGTAGGTTATATATGTCAAAATATATCTACGAAACACACAGACACACACATACAAAGGAATATTTTAATTATTGAGGTGGGTATCCGAGTCAATCGTTTAAAACCTTCACTAATGCATTTTGGGTGGATCTGCGACCACTTAAGACCCAACGAGGTGGACATTCTCGGTCACTTAATGTAACACCCCGTAATTTTATAACATTAAAATTCACAAATTAAAGTATAGTTAATTTTTAGAAAAGAATCAAGTGAAATGGGTTGCGCAGAGAAATATATATATATTGATATATATATAAATTAAAAATTAAATAAATAAATATGCGAAAAAGTTCAAAACAGCGAATTGGGAGGGGAAATAACCGAACGGGCCATTTTTGAGGTGGACCCGAGCTCCGCTGGGTCGACTAAGGGTTAATCCAGGGTGTTTGGCTGTCAACCCGTGGGTCGATTCGCTCAAATGCAGATTATGCATTTGTTTGGTTCTCATGATTCAGGGTTAATCTAATGGTCCTAAATAACTTCCTGCACCTATAAATACATCCTAATGCTAACCCTAAACCTAATTAAAATAGAATAGTTACCATCATACCATCGCCATGGAAATCAATGGAGTCGCCGCCAACTAAGAAAGAAGAAAAGCAAATTCAATTCTAATTCTCTCAACCCTAAAGCAAAGCAAAACTCTCTCTTTTTTTCTCTAAATTGTGAGTATGATGATCTTAACAAGATTATTATCATTTTAATTAGGTTGAGTTATGAATGGATTATGAGTAGATGATGTGAATTATCATATATGTTATGTGATGATATCATGTATATTGTAAATCCAATGTTCTGTGATGATGATATCTTATATGTTGTAAATCATGCTATGATGATGTTATGTATGTTGAAAGTTCCTATGCTAAGTTGTGATGAATCATACATGTTAAAAAGGCCATGATGTTACCATCTATGCTAGTTAGTTCATATTAATTAAATCATCATGTTTGGGTTATGTTGATCTATATGACAAGTCACATATGCAAGTTAGATTGATTAGAAAAGTTATGAACATATGCCAAGACATCTATTATGACATCTAGAATTATGCTATGACATATGTGATATCCTATGCTAGTTCATACCATCATTATGTTGCCTAAAAACCCCATATGCAAGTTTATGTATAGATTTGGGCTATGATCATATCATGTAAATTGAGACATTTAACAAGTTGACACCTTTTGATCCTTAACATGTGTAGTTTATGCAAGTTTCACCCCTATTATGATTAGATTTATTTTAATTGTCTATATGTTGTGATAATTTATCTTTGTGCTAGGTGTTAGACTATACAAGTCTAGCCTATATTTTGCGTTGAATAAGCGAACGTATAAACGTGGGTAGGGGTAATATTAAGGATTAAATATTAAAAAGTTGGGGTGCAATTGATATGATTTTACATGCCATAAGGGGATGGCCATAATTGAATCAATTATGGACAACATTAAAAGTTGACTTAATTAATAATTTGAATAGGGAATTATTAAAACTGGGGTAAAAGATTTTAAGTGTTAATCAATGCTTAGGACACGAGGTTGGACTCGTTTGTGACGTAAACCTGCCCGGACCCGCCCGACAAATCCAGTGGTCACAAATGTCAGCCCAATGTGAGAGGTCCTAGGCCTAAACTAAAGCATAACGGTTGTAAAGACACGAGGTTAGACTCTTTTATGGTGTAAGACTACCCGAACCCGCCCGACAAATCCAACTGCCAAAAATGCCAGTTTAATGTGAGAGGTCTTTATGAGGTTATGGCCTGAATGAGTTAAGAAATACTTAACCAGATAAACATGTAAGGTGGGACATGGGGGTTAAGTAGGTGCCTTGGGTGGCATGAGGAATCTAGGGGGTGTCCTTAGTGGCATGTGAAATACAATTAGTAAGACTTAACCAAACACACATGTAAATGAACATGACAAAGAGGGTTAAGTGGGATATACTAGTGACAAGCTTCGGTGGGTAGCTTGTGGGGGCCCATTTCGACCAGTATCCCAAACGTAACTTTGTGGGCTCGACCCAAGTCGAGGACGGGACACACATGCTGGGTTCAACTGTAAGAGGCCAAAACGGGGAGCGGTGGCAACGCAAGTCCAACGGGTTTCATATGCGTGTGTGGACCCGGGCTGGTCGGTAAGACGTCGTTGCATCGTGTAGGTATAAGCCGTGTATTCTCAAGTTGTATCGGGTTGCCACTTTAGGGGAGTGATACACCCCACTGTGGGGCCAGCACGGGTATCTACGAGTAGGGAGCCGATCGAAAGTGGGTAGTGGGGTACACCTAGTGGAGATAGGGGCAGACGGCACCTATGTAGTCAGCTAGGGGTACGTAAGGCTATTTATAAAGTTTTTGTGTGAAGCAAGTGGGATCAAACAATAGGGTGACTGGTGTGGTGCAGTGTAGTAATGTGCGGTGCAGTGTAGTAATCATTCGTTAGTAATTAGGTGTGCCTTTACCGTTATCTTTAACGTTATCTTAAACGCTATCTTTATCTTCCTAAGAGTTCATAGACATTTACTTGTCTTCCAGCTTATGCCTTAGTCTAGTTATTTTGATAATAGTATTGTTAGAATTATCATACTCGCCAGACTTTATGTCTGACCTCCTCTATTTCTATCCTTTTTCCCCCTCCGGGTCCTCAAGTTGGGCCCAGCTCTAGTGGAGTTTGATTGAATTGCTTCATCTCTCTTTGGAAAGCTTGGACCGTTGAAGTAAAGTCCAGCTTGTTATCTTTTTAATGGCTATTTATGTAATGGGATTATGTATTTTGTTTTTATGAAGATGTATATTGTACTTGGTTATGATCTATGGTTTTATGATGTAACAAACATGTTTAATTTCCGCTGCAATAAAATGAAGTTTTATTCCAAGTACTATTTATTATCTGTCTTGTTGTAATTTTTCTATTTTATATTCACTTATAACCTCCATGGAAGTTAATGCATTCCCTTTGTGAGTGACATTAATGGACGTGGAGTGTTACACGTGGTATCAGAGCTTAAGGTTACCAGAACAGATAAAAATACTTTAGAAAAATAGTTATTTTTGGAAGAAGTGTTTTCAAAAACATGTTTTAATGAGAAATTTAAAGAGAAGTTTTTAAGAAAAACATAATCCCCAATAGCCACATATCTTTATCTTTCGAATTCTCCATTTTGAATCTTTCCTTTTTCATTTCAGCATGGCTGAAGATCTTAATCTACCCGACGGTGTAACGATACCAGGATGGTATAGGAGGCTATTGGAGGCTAGAGCTGCTGCAGGTCCAGCCAATGTTCCTCCACAACCAGTTGCACCCGTTCCTCCTCCTCCTCGCATAGATACTTTTGCAAAGACGTGCAAGGAATTCAAGGCTATGGGTGGAAAACCATTTCAAGGGTTAGAAACGTTTGTGGAAGCTAGAGATTGGCTTAAGGAGGTGGAAGAATTGCTAGAAATCTTTGAAGTAGAAGAAGGGAGGAGAATTCGTTTAGCAGCTTGGTTGATGAAGGGAGAGGCCTCGTTTGGTGGGAGGTCACTAATGGGGAGCGTCCTGTTGACTCTTGGGCGGATTTCAGACGTAGGTTCGAGGCGAAGTTTCTCTCAAGGGCGGAAGAAAATCTATATATGGAAAGGTTCTTGACATTGAAGCAAGGAAGCTCATCAGTGAAAGAATATGTCAATAAATTTAATAAATTAGCAAGGTTTGGCTTGGACTTAGTAAACACGCCGGAGAAGAAGGCTCTAAGGTTCGTGAATGGCTTGAATGAACCATTGCAAGGGTTGGCTATGACCCACATCCCGATGGGGGCCACCTTTGAGAAGTTAGTAGAAATGGCGCTCATGCATGAGGAGAAAAGCGCTAAAGCTGATAAGGCACCCGAGAAGAAGGGGGATCAGAAGAAACCACAACAGCAAAACAAGAAGGGTGGAAAAGACAATAACGACAAGGGAAAGAAGAAATGTTTTAACTGTGGGTCACCAGGCCATCTCAGCAAGGATTGCCGAAAGAAAAAGAAGACAGGCTGTTTTCATTGTGGCGATGCGGGACATTTAGTGAAGGACTGCCCAAAGAAGGGGCAGAGGTCAGGAGCTACCTCGGAAGGACAGGTGCAGGCTCTTATGGTACCAGGGCAGGCTAGGGGACAAGTTCAGGCACTCGCGGTCCCACCGCTGCAAGAACGAGGTAGAACCATTTCTGTTGAAAGCTTAGTTTTTCTGTTTGATCATCCCGTCCGTACCTTATTCGATTCGGGCGCATCACATTCGTTTATCTCTACATCATTAGTTGAATCACTGCACTTAAACACCAGTTTAGTAGAGGATCCCTTAGTTGTTTCGAATCCAATAGGGGGCTCAGCTTATTTGTCCATGATGTGTTTGGATTTGAAAATTTCCATACTTAGCGTTGAATTTAGATGTGATGCTTATGTGTTGGGCTTCACGGGCTATGGGATAATTTTAGGAATGGATTGGTTATCCAGAAATGGGGCCATTCTTGATTGTGAAAGGAGAGTAGTTAGGCTCGTGACTCGCCTTGGCAACACTCTCGAAATCTTCTGTAATCCCATAAATTCGGTTATGCTAAGTTATCTAGAATCGCTTGACGCGTCTGAGGAAAATCTACGATCTGTTAGAGTGGTCTGAGAATATTCGGATGTGTTTGAGGAGATGAAGGGCTTGCCTCCAAAGCGGGAGATAGATTTTCGAATATATCTTGTGGATAATGCGAAACCAATATCTTTGCCAGTACGCCACATGGCTCCACGTGAAAGGAGGGAACTCGATAAGCAAGTGAAGGAGTTGCTTGAGAAGGGGTTCATAAGACGAGGCATATCGGAGTGGGGGTGCTCCAGTAGTATTTGCCACGAAGGCGGATGGGTCCCTTAGATTTTGTGTGGACTATAGAGAACTTAATAAGCTTATAAGAAGAACAGACACCCACTGCCGAGGATTGACGATCTCTTCGATCAGTTAGTTGGCGCCTCAGTGTTTTCGCAGTTGGACTTAGCCACTGGTTTCCATCAGTTGAGAGTGGCTGAGGATAGCATTGACATGACTGCCTTTAGGACTCCGGACGGTTTCTATGAATGGCTAGTGATGCCCTTCGGTTTGACAAACGCCCCCGCATACTTTGTTGATTTGATGAGTAGGGTGTTTAGGGAGTACCTTAACAAATTCGTGGTAGTCTTTGTAGATGACATCTTGATCTTTTCTAAGGATGAAGAAGAGCATGCCCTACATCTTAGGGAAGTGTTGGAGACCCTACGAGTGCATAGCCTTAAGGCTAAATTTTCTACGTGTCACTTCTGGAGGAAGGAAGTATGGTTCTTGGGGCACGTGGTTTCCAAAGAAGGGATAGTTGTAGATCCCGCGAAGGTGGTGGCCATCCAAGATTGGAAGGTTCCCAAAAATGCTACCGAAGTGAGAAGTTTCTTGGGGTTGGCTGGCTACTATAGGAAGTTTATCAAAGACTTTGCAAAGATATCAGCTCCATTGACACGCTTGACGAAGAAGAACCTAGTTTTCACATGGGACGTAGATTGTGATGATGCGTTCCAACGTTTGAAGAGAGCTTTGACTTCAGCCCCAGTCTTAGTATTGCCAGACGGAAGTAACCCATTTACCGTTTATACTGATGTTTGTGGGACAGGACTAGGTGCAGTCTTAATGCAAGAGGGTAGGGTAATAGCCTATGGTGGAAGGCAGTTGAGAGCGCATGAGAAAAATTATCCTACACATGACCTAGAATTGGCCTCTATTGTTTTCGCGCTAAAGTCTTGGCGTCATTATCTTCTTGGCGAGAAATTCGAATTATTCACTGACCACAAGTCTTTAAAATACCTATTCTCTCAAAAGGACTTGAACTTAAGGCAGCAAAGGTGGATGGAGTTCTTAGCGTCCTACGACTTCGAAATAGCCTATACCCCTGGCAAGGGTAACGTGGCGGCAGACGCCTTAAGTAGAAAAAGATTATCCTTAAGTCCTTTGTTTGTTGAGTGGCGAAGTTTAAAATTCATTTCGATGTTTGACTTTATACCTTCCGTTGACTTCGTACCTGGTTTGCTAGCATCCTTGGAGGTCAGACCTACGCTTTTGGGACGGATTGGCGAGGCACAGCGAGACGACCCGCAGTTGGTTGAGTTAGTAGAAAAACTCAAAGGAGGGGAGTCATCAAGCCATCTCCGTAGGTATATCCTAGATGATAAGGGTTGGTTACATAGGGATGGTAAACTTTGTGTACCAAAAGAGGATGACCTAAGGAAGACTATTCTTGACGAAGCACATCATTCGAAGATGACCATTCATCTAGGCGGGGACAAGATGTACAAAGACATGAAGAGAGTTTACTTTTGGGTCGGCATGAAGAAAGATGTGGCCGAGTATGTCGCTAGATGCTTGGTGTGCCAACAAGTAAAAGCAGAGCAAAAGAAACCCGGTGGGTTGCTTCACCCATTGGAGGTTCCACTATGGAAGTGGGAAAGTGTCTCGATGGATTTTGTGGATGGGTTACCGCGATCAAGGAAGAGTAATACGGGAATTTGGGTTATAGTAGATAGACTTACTAAAAGCGCCCATTTCATTCCTGTAATGAGTAAGAGGACTGCTCCATGGTTAGCCTCCGTATACGTTCGAGAAATAGTTCGTTTGCACGGTGTTCCTTCTAGCATAGTGAGCGACCGCGATCCTATTTTCACTAGCGAATTTTGGAGAAGCTTACAAGAGGCGGTAGGGACTCAGTTATGTTTGAGCACCGCATATCATCCTCAGACGGACGGCCAGACCGAGAGGGTGAATCGCATTCTAGAGGATCTGTTGAGGCTATGTATCCTAGACTTTGGGGGTACGTGGGAAGAGCGTCTTCCATTGGTGGAGCTCGTATATAATAATAGCTTTCAGTCCAGCATTGGTATGGCACCATTCGAAGCTCTTTATGGATGACCTTGTCGTTCACCTACATGTTGGTGGGAATCTACGGATAAGATCTTACTTGGGCCCGATATGATTAGGGAGACTTCGGAAAAGATCGACTTGATTCGAAGGAGGATGAAAGCAGCACAGGATAGGCAGAAATCTTATGCGGATAAGAGGAGGACATATCTCGAGTTTGAAGTTGGGGACATGGTCTTTGTCAAAGTGTCTCCATTACGGAACGTTGTTCGCTTTGGGTCCGTTGGGAAATTAGCACCAAGGTTTGTAGGGCCGTTTCCTATTAAGGAGAGGATTGGACGGATGGCGTATAGAGTGGAGTTGCCCGAGAGACTTAGTGGTGTACATGACGTATTCCATGCGTCACATTTGAGGAAGTTCTTGCACGAGACCGCGGAAGTGGTCGAGCCGAGCTTTCTTAGAGAGGTGGAGATAGAGCGTAATGCGACAATTCGACGAGCTCCTACACGCATTCTTAGGTCGGAGATCAAGAGGTGGAGGAATCGAGAGGTCAGACTAGTCAAAGTGCAATGGGGAGATGATGAAAGCAACGCTACTTGGGAGACGGAAGAGAAGATGCGTTCACGATACCCTTTTCTTTTTGAGGGTATGTCCTTTAATTTCTCCCTTATCGCTTATCTTGTACTTATCTTATCTTTAGAGTATCCTCTCGTTAGTATCTTTGACCTTTAGTTAGGATAATCCTATGGTTGAAACATGTGTTTGAGACATGTTATGTATGGTGGATGCAAAGTGGATGCAAGTGTTTGCTAGTGGTTGCTCGTGGATGCATATACACACACTATTAGGCACCAGATCGGCTCA
The DNA here is from genome assembly GCA_030737875.1 of Allium sativum. Taxonomy (NCBI): domain Eukaryota; kingdom Viridiplantae; phylum Streptophyta; class Magnoliopsida; order Asparagales; family Amaryllidaceae; genus Allium; species Allium sativum. The sequence goes on along the minus strand of CM060918.1, from coordinate 775,671,175 downwards.
GTCACTTCATATTGCATATTGCATATATATGGATGTATTTAGTAAAATGGATGTATAATGGTTGTATTATCATATAGTTGCTGCATTCGGGTGGATGGTTGTGCACACATATAGAATTAATATGTATCATTAGGAATCTTTTGCATACATATTGGACGCATGGCACTATCATGAATTGCACTAAGGAGGTCGACTGAATCAGTAGACCGCCTAATTTTGCATTAGATATGGACATATACAAACACTGTGCATATAAACATTAAAGCATTAGAAGTCTTTTAAGGACAATGGATGCTGGTGTTTGATGGTTGAGTAGATGGACGATTAGATGGTAGGATATACATTCTTCTTGACTTAGAGATTTCGGGGACGAAATCCTTTAAGGAGGGGAGAATGTAACACCCTGTAATTTTATAACATTAAAATTCACAAATTAAAGTATACTTAATTTTTAGAAAAGAATCAAGTGAAATAGGTTGCGCAGAGAAATATATATATATTGATATATATATATATATATATATATATATATAAATTAAAAATTAAATAAATAAATATGCGAAAAAGTTCAAAACAGTGAATTGGTAGGGGAAATAACCGAACCGGCCCATTTTTGAGGTCGACCCAAGCCCTGCCGGGTCGACTAGGGGTTAATCCAGGGTGTTTGGCTGTCAACCCGTGGGCCGATTCGCTCAAATGCAGATTTTGCATTTGATTGGTTTTCATGGTTCAGCGTTAATCTAATGGTCCTAAATAACTTCCTGCACCTATAAATACATCCTAATGCTAACCCTAAACCTAATTAAAATAGAATAGTTACCGTCATACCATCGCCATGGAAATCAATGGAGCCGCCGTCAACTAAGAAAGAAGAAAAGCAAATTCAATTCTAATTCTCTCAACCCTAAAGCAAAGCAAAACTCTCTTTTTTCTTCTCTAAGTTGTGAGTATGATGATCTTAACAAGATTATTATCATTTTAATTAGGTTGAGTTATGAATGTATTATGAGTAGATGATGTGAATTATCATATATGTTATGTGATGATATCATGTATATTGTAAATCCAATGTTATGTGATGATGATATCTTATATGTTGTAAATCATGCTATGATGATGTTATGTATGTTGAAAGTTTCTATGCTAAGTTGTGATGAATCATACATGTTAAAAAGGCCATGATGTTACCATCTATGCTAGTTAGTTCATATTAATTAAATCATCATGTTTGGGTTATGTTGATCTATATGACAAGTCACATATGCAAGTTAGATTGATTAGAAAAGTTATGAACATATGCCAAGACATCTATTATGACATCTAGAATTATGCTATGACATATGTGATATCCTATGCTAGTTCACACCATCGTTATGCTGCCTAAAAACCACATATGCAAGTTTATGTATAGATTTGGGCTATGATCATATCTTGTAAATTGAGTCATTTAACAAGTTGACACCTTTTGATCCTTAACATGTGTAGTTTATGCAAGTTTCACCCCTATTATGATTAGATTTATTTTAATTGTCTATATGTTGCGATAATTTATCTTTGTGCTAGGTGTTAGACTATACAAGTCTAGCCTATATTATGCGTTGAATAAGCGAACGTATAAACGTGGTAGGGGTAATATTAAGGATTAAATATTAAAAAGTTGGGGTGCAATTGATATGATTTTGCATGCCATACGTGGATGGCCATAATTGAGTCAATTATGGACATCATTAAAAGTTGACTTAATTAATAATTTGAATAGGGAATTATTAAAACTAGGGTAAAAGATTTTAAGTGTTAATCAATGCTTAGGACACGAGGTTGGACTCGTTTGTAACGTAAACCTGCCCGGACCCACCCGGCAAATCCAGTGGTCACAAATGCCAACCCAATGTGAGAGGTCCTAGGCCTAAACTAAAGCATAACGGTTGTAAAGACACGAGGTTAGACTCTTTTATGGTGTAAGACTGCCCGGACCCGCCCGACAAATCCAGCTGCCATAAATGCCAGTCTAATGTGAGAGGTCTTTATGAGGTTATGGCCTGAATGAATTAAGAAATACTTAACCAGATAAACATGTAAGGTGGGACATGGGGGTTAAGTAGGTGCCTTGGGTGGCATGAGGAATCTAGGGGGTGCCCTTAGTGGCATGTGAAATACGATTAGTAAGACTTAACCAAACACACATGTAAATGAACATGACTAAGAGGGTTAAGTGGGATATACTAGTGACAAGCTTAAGTGGGTAGCTTGTGGGGGCCCATTTCGACCAGTATCCCAAACGTATCTTTGTGGGCTCGACCCAAGTCGAGGACGGGACACGCATGCTGGGTTCGACTGTAAGAGGCCAAAACGGGGAGCGGTGGCAACGCAAGTCCAACGGGTTTCATATGCGTGTGTGGACCCGGGCTGGTAGGTAAGACGTTGTTGCATCGTGTAGGTATAAGCCGTGCATTCTCAAGTTGTATCGGGTTTCCACTTTAGGGGAGTGATACACCCCACTGTGGGGCCAACACGAGTATCTACGAGTAGGGAGCCGATCGAAAGTGGGTAGTGGGGTACACCTAGTGGAGATAGGGGCAGACGACACCTATGTAGTCAGCTAGGGGTACGTAAGGCTATTTATAAAGTTTCTGTGTGAAGCAAGTGGGATCAAACAATAGGGTGACTGGTGTGGTGCAGTGTAGTAATGTGCAGTGTAGTAATCATTCGTTAGTAATTAGGTGTGCCTTTACCGTTATCTTTAACGTTATCTTAAACGCTATCTTTATCTTCCTAAGAGTTCATAGACATTTACTTGTCTTCCAGCTTATGCCTTAGTCTAGTTATTTTGATAATAGTATTGTTAGAATTATCATACTCGCTAGACTTTATGTCCGACCCCCTCTATTTCTATCCTTTTCCCCCTCCTGGTCCTCAGGTTGGGCCCAGCTCTAGTGGAGTTTGATTGAATTGCTTCATCTCTCTTTGGAAAGCTTGGACCGTTGATGTAAAGTCCAGCTTGTTATCTTTTTAATGGCTATTTATGTAATGGGATTATGTATTTTGTTTTTATGAAGATGGATATTGTACTTGGTTATGATCTATGGTTTTATGATGTAACAAACATGTTTTCCGCTGCAATAAAATGAAGTTTTAGATTTCCAAGTACTATTTATTATCTGTCTTGTTGTAATTTTTCTGTTCTATATTCACTTATAACCTCCGTGGAAGTTAATGCATTCCCTTTGTGAGTGACATTAATGGACGTGGGGTGTTACACTTAAGGCTCATTCTAGTATATTTGTTAAACATGGATTCTTACGATCTTTTATTATAACAACCCAGATTTTGGAACCAATTTAAATTTTTATTTTTAATTGATTTAATGGATTTTTAATGCTAAAATAATTTATTTTAATAAATAACGACTTGAAATTTATTTTAAAACATAGTAAGAACGTATAAATTTAAATTTTAATTAAAACGAACTCGAGATAGCGCAATAGTTTGAAAATTTGGTTTTAAACTTCAATTGAATATATAGAATTCAATATATGTCAGAATTTGATGAAACAAGAAATGTTAGAATCTACCTAATTATATCTTTCTAATGACTGTGGAAAATTGAGATTTCATATTATAAATTGTAAGTTATGACAAGATTAAAATTTAGAATAGTCGCTATAGAATTTAGATATATATATATATATTAATATTATATATAGCCCTTAAAAATAGCCGTTTTGCAAATGACCTCCGTTTTAGACGAAACCACTTTTGTTGGATCCAGAATGTCAAATTGTTTTCAGGTTAAAATTTTAAGTCATTTGAAATTAGTATTGAGCGTAGTAAATTTAAACGCATTCTGTAAATTCAGTTGAAATTAATAAGCTAATAAAAAGGCCATTTTTCAAACGGTCTCCAAATTCAATGAAATTAATTTTATTAGGACCGTATCATCAAAACATAGCTAGATTTCAATTTTCACAATTTTTGGTATCAGTATGTGGCACTGGTAAATTAAAATGTACATTGGAATTAATATTGAACGTTATATTAATTTATATTTTAATTTTGATAAAAACTGATCGAAACAGCCGAATCAGCTTACGAAACATATTTCATTGTGTCCGGAATAGGGGTATTTGGTTAGGGACGACAGTCGTTGGGTTTAATTTGGAGCCCGGATGGAATTGAACTAATTAGAGAATTAAAATAATATTAATAAATATATATAAAAACCCTTGCACACCGAAACCCTAGTCTCATTCCCAGACCAGCCGCCACTTCGAAACCGATGCTCCAAATCATCCGAATTTCGGTCCCAATTTTCATCCATTCTACTCTAAATTGATCCATGATTCCAACACAAGAAACAAAGAAGAATGTTTGATCTTCAAGTATCGTATAATATTTTGGGGGAAATCTGGCTTTAAAGCTCCGCCGTTCGAAGCCAAATTCCGACGTAAAGGGGGTGCGAGGCGGCTTCGGTTTAGGGTGATGGGAGGCGTTGCTAAGGCGGTCTACGGCGTGGGTGTTGATCGGGGTAATGATGGACGTGGTGGCGGTGGTTTCTAAACCTAATTTGGAACGATGGGTTCCAGTATTCGGCTGAGTTTTTGAACGGTAAAGAAGGTTTTTAAATTTAATTAAGTTAATTAAGATTATAATTATCTTAAGTTTAATTATCAATGTTTTGAACCCCGTTACTTTTTCAAACGATAATAGAATTGGATGAAATCCGTTGCGTTGGATTCGTGACAACGAACACTACAACATGGAACTGACCAAAACGGAAAGGAGCAAGTTGAATTTTTAGTAATTTAGTTTAAAAATAAAATCTCCAAATAAAGACTGACGGAGTGGAAACCAATGTGAGAACTCACTCACTCAAAATTTTGTACAATTATTTATTTTTATAACTGAATATATATTGACTGCTTGTGATTGCAATATTTGTTTGGTGATTGATGGATGTTACAGTTCTAATATTATCATTATTAAATGTGAAAATATGCATTGTTAAAATTAACGTTTATATTAAACTGTGAAAATATGTAGATATGTTCACATGGACTATGATGTAAACCCCACACGGGTTAAGGGACGATAATTAATTCACATCTCTCTTGGATTTAATTGTATGTCAACCGATTGATTAACAGACTGTGATAAACGTTGTTTAATTACTTAATGCTTATATAGTTGTAAATTGCACTCTGGATGTGAAATGACTGTTTAATAGTTGCTTATCACTATTTTTGAATACATGCGATGTATGGAATCCATATAAATAAAATTATATGGTAATTGATTGAGTTTGATTCTAATTCATAATATAAACGAATATTTTAAAAAAATATTCAGTGAAGAATCAAAATATGATTTTGATGTCCGATTTTGGAAGGACACAAAAATATTGAAATATTCATAACTGAAATGAATATGAAGCCGGGTTAAGTAGATACACGCCATTTTAACTCGAACATAATTTTCTGTCGATTTTATTCATCTTATAATGAAAATCGAAAAGATTTGATTTCAAAATCTGAAATTTTGAAAATATTATCATTTTAATATTATAATGGTATGGAATATTCAGTTTTGATTTAAAATTGAAATGGAAGTTGAAATCGTTTTAAAATGAATTTATAAACGATTTATAAAATACGTTCTAAAAAGGAAATCGACGAAAAATATTATATATGTATATATATAAATGGTTTGAATAGAACATATCGCGCAGCGACCGTTCGTGAATTTCAACTATTAACTTCAAATTGATGTAACGGGAGATCCGACCGTCGGATTCTCCTAAAACTGGAGCCGTTGGGTTCGTATCGAAAAGAGCTTTCGAATGACAATAAGAGATTTGAATTCTAACAGTTAGATTTTAAGATATGTCCAAATCGGTTTTGGAAAAGGTCGCAATGGATGCAGTTCGGTGGCCAATATTGAAAACTGACTGTAAGGGCCTTAATATAATTAATAAAAATATGGAAAAATTGTGTTAAATCTTAATAAATCATTTGGTAAAGATTTTGGCTTAAATATTCCAAATGTTGGAAAGATAAAAGATATTTATCTGAATGAAATAGTTAACAACTAGAATAAAGAACTGAAAGAAATTAAAATGGTTTTAATCTAACCAGAATTTTCCAATGTATGAATCAGAATGGATTGAATGGAAATAATCTTCAGAATATTTTGATATTGGATTCCGTGATTATACGGATATCGTTGAGAAATTTGGAAGATACAGATATCGTTATTCCCTATACGATATCCGTTGGTTTCAGAATTGGATATTGAATATAAGACGATATATTTCTATTCAGAGCCTTGTATTTAATATCAAATTGGATTTTGGATTTGTCATGAATGGTGTCATCAATAACACTATTCTTAAACCCAGTTGAGAAAAGAATAAATCTTTTAATTAAGATTTAGAGAAGTTTACCAGTTAATTAAATTGGACTTTAGGTTTATCGTGAGCGATGTTTTAAATAACATTAGTTCTTTAACCCAATTAACAGTGAAGATATGATTTGAAATTTATAAATATTTTTATTAAGGTTTAATGGAAATTTTCCAAAGTAAAGTTTTCCAGTTTAAAATTTTAAATTGGAATTGAATGGAATTCGATTTGGTAACAATCGAGATGAGCTTCCGTGAAGGAAGACCGTTATTATATAAGGAATTTAAAAGGCTTTACCATTATTTCATTTAAATTATTAGTTTGACACGGAAATTTATATCAATTATATATTGATATGTTTTCCGCGAAGATTCCATATTTAATGGAACTTTATTTGGGTTTATTGAGAACTGTATTTTAATAACATTGGTTCTTTAACTCAATTAAAGACAAGATTAATTTCTTAAAGTTAAATAATCGTAAAGTAATGATTTTTGGGATTAAAACAAAGTTGGAGTTTTAATGAATCTTTAATAGATTGAAATGAGAATAAGGTAATTAAATTTACCAAATTCAAGAAATGATCAAGAATGGAGTACCACCAATTTTACTCCATGTAATAATTAAATCTTTAATTAGATTTGAATATGAAATGATAACTTATTTTACCGACAACACAGTGGGTGTTAGATATGGAGTACTACCAGTTTTGCTCCATGGGATGAATAAGTTGGGACTGAGATAATAAAATAAATGATTACTTCATAAGGCTCGATAATTCGGATTAGTTTGATAACCCTTAATTTGGTTTAAATTGTGAAAAGAATATTTGAATAAAAGTATATTCTGGATTGGAATGAGGCGTATGATGTGTTTTTATAGCACTTGATTATAAGATACGCAAGTTATTCAGAAATATCGGGTTTAACCCATTTTGAATAACTAAAATGACAACTAAAAGTCGAAGAAGACGGTGGTTGAAGACCAGAGATCTTTACATCGTTTGGATCATTACTGATGTCTTGATTGGGCCGTACACCCAAGACAAGGTAATAAGTGGAGATCGTCCAGACGTACTTGGAGATCGACCGGATATGCAAGGGCCTCTCCCCTGTATTGGACATATGGGGTGAGGAATAAGGTGCCTCCGGTTTCGTTCAGACCCAGAACGGGCTCGCAAATGGATGGTATGTCTGACATTGTATCCCTTTATACTGTATTCGTTGATCTCTGCTAAATATATATATATATATATATATATGTTTAGTGGCAGAGAATTTATTCTCTTGCTTAACACCCTTCTCTAAAATGTACGAGCTTAGAGGTTATATATTGATAAAAATCAATGATACGGTATGGATTGACAATGTGGCATGCTGAGATGCATGGATCCAAGCTTTTGTTGAAAAGCAAGGCTTTGTAGTTGATGATCAAAGCACAACTTTAAATAGCATAGCTTTGTGTAGCGTTAATTCGCGAGCTTCACACCCCGGTATGAACCAAAAACGGGATTGTGACTGCAGGGAAATGGACATACGTTAGCTTCTAGCTAGAAGTGACGTCATGGTATGGAGCCCAGACATTTACTTATGTGGATGTTGGATATTATTTGATGGCTAGCGAGGTACCTTGGATTTGATATCAGGACCAAGTAAAAGGTACTAGATGGTCGACGTGACTGACCATTTTAGAGGTTCGATAGAACCAGCTAACGTATTATTTATGGTATTACCAATCAGTGACGACTAACCGGCCCTGAAGATCCAAGGGTTGCCCAGAGTATGTAATCATGAGGCATTTTCTAGAGTATCTCGAAATCGGTGAGGAAGATCCCTTGCCTCGGTTCATAGATGGAAATCCAATTTCCAATGCGCGACCTTTCGGTTTTAGTTTTAAACCTATATGGCGACATAATATATGGTATGACGACATAATATATGGTACCTTTGCTGCTTATGATTGATACATTTATATTTGAAGTTGATTTCTTCACTTATAATAATAAAAGATAAATTTTGCGTACCAATCATATTTGGCCATTATAAGGTAAAACTCTATCCTCCGGCTTGCGTTGCATTGTGTGATGGGACCTGAGTCTTATAATGGCTTCATTTTTTCTTTTTAGCATTGCGTTGTTTGTTTATGGTATTCTTAGGAGGAAACACGTTCCGTGTTATACGGCATGGTCCCTTGATTTACCCAAGATTAAAATAAAAGTTAATAATTGTTTTTGTTCTCACACTAGTCCCATGACTGACTCGGAGTTTATTGTTTCCACCTAAACTTTGGATGCCCATATTTTCCACACGAGGAGTCAATAGTTTTGGTTTTGCTGATTCTTTATTTTTACAGGATCCTGGATTACAGCTGGAGCTATATATGGAATGCTTTGTATCCATTTATTTCTTTCAACTGTGTTAGTTGATGTTTTCCGCTGCACATCATTATATTTATGTATATATATATATATATATATATATAATATATTCGTCGTTTTATAATTTAAATCTCTGATATTTTCTGCTGTGTATTATTCATTTGAACTCTGATATCTTGTACTCTGATATAAATTGTTGTAATAGCAATAAAATGTTCTCATGTTTGTGTTCTGATGCGTCGTGTTGTAACGACCCGCATTCTACACATCGACGGATCGTAGAATAATTATTTCTTTCACATACGAAGTCGTGTGGTCATGTACCTTTGGGAGAGGACTATTGGGGTCATTTCCCATGTTCATGATTTTTGTCGATTTTTAAATGACCGTTTTGCCCCTGGCTGATTTTGTTTTGGCCATAACTTTTGATTGGAAAGGTGTTTTAATTTGAAACCACTTCCATTAGGTTCGGATGATGGTTTACCTTTCCCTAGAGTGGTCATATGTGAAAAACGGACTTACTGTTTGGGAGATATGGCTGAAACAAGGTTTGAAAGATGAAAAACTGCTTAACCGGGCCTAATTAGGGTGATTAGCAAGAGGGCCCATAACCCATTTCGGGATTAGAGTTATGGGAAGGCTGAGAACAATAGGAGAACGATATATTTTCATTTTCTCAGCCGCCTAAAACATTTCCCTAACCCTAACAATGGCCTCCAACATCTAGAATCACCTCTAATCACTTTCTAATCAAGTATTAGCCTAATCTACGTCAAATCAAAGGGGAATAGCACCAAACCAAGGTTAGAACTGTTGTGTTGTCTTGGGAACAGCGCCAAATCAGAGGATAGTTCAGTTTTGAAAGTTTATTTGTGGCTAAGGTGAGTGATTTGCATAGTTCCTCACTAATTATGGTTAATTAAGGGTAATTAGTGTTAATTAGCGAATTTAAACATGAATAAATTCTGGAAAAATGCTTATAAATTTCGAAAAATTGTTTTAGACCTCTATTGGAAAATTTGGTTGATTTGGTTAAGTTTTACTAATCCTATCATTAGTTTTACTTAAACATGATTAAGGGAAAATATGGGATCGGATCGGAGGGGGAAGCACGATCCGAACCGCTCGCACTCGAAGCTCCATGATCTGACCTGAGCATGGTGGCACGACCTGAAGGGAGCACCCGATTCAAACCATGTCACTCGACCCGATCCGACCATGAGCTAGTACAAGCCCCGACCCGATCCGAAGCGATGAAGGGGTCCGACCCGAACCCAATGGATGTCCATGACCCGATCCGGTGGAAGTAGAACGAACTGATCCGACGTCTGGAGGAGGTGTCACGAACCGAACCCAATGAAGCACCACGACCCGAATCGCTTGGTGGCCACGAACTGGAGCTACTCTTGGACTGATGGAGGACCGAACCGAACAGAATGGAAGCTTATTTCCGAACCGATCCGGAGAAGACCAAAACCCGAGATGCAAAGGTAGTCCAAATGGGAAGTATGTACCCAGGATCCAGTTGGGAACAAACAGATCAACTTCATGAGTTGGGCTTTGCTGCGGGACGTGTGCAAAGGGGTTATCGACGTCCATAGCTTTGATTCACCACTGAGACGGATGTTTGGCTGCGTATCAGTGCAGTGGGGGTAGTTATTACTCCATGGGGCAGAGTGATCGTAGCATGGCTATGAGCCAGTGCAGTGGAGCCGTTATGGCTTCATGGGGCAGAGTGGACATAGCAAGGACTAGTGGCTATGGATCAGTGTAGTGGTGTCATTATGACTCCATGCGACAGAGTGATCATAGCAAGGAATGGGTGGTCAGAGCGGTGGATATCGTATGCTTTACGCACTGAGTGAGAGATGTGAGGATGGTTGCTATGCTTGATTGTTTGTTATCACTATGTCATGCACACCCCCCATCCTCGTATTCTTTACACCTCATGTTTAGTGGCACCTTAGAGTATCGAGCGGTATGTTGTGCTAACTCTTTGGTTGCAGGTCCAGGTATGGTTTAGTATACCTGTTATTGTTATGTTTTGATGCTTATCGCTCATACCAGACTTTTGTCTAACCCAGAGTTTTAAGTCTCTTCTTATTACTCTGGGTGCTTTTAAACGGGCAGACTAGAGACATGTTAGGTGGTATGCACGAGTAGCTGTACCGGAGATGAGCAGGAGGCTCCCACGTATGATATATACAGATATTCTCCCTGTGTTGCTGTTGGTCACTACTTTGTGTATTAGTAGTGTACCTTATTTGATTTAGAGACAGTTTTCAAAAGTTGTAATAAGAATGATGTGGAACATAAGCTGTATTTGGATTTTCCACTGCTATGATGTTTAGTTTTCAGCTTATGCATTGTCTCACCTGTTTTACGTCAAGTATGTTATTATTATATTTTATTCCATGCGATGTGAGACATTCTACAGGTTCCTTGTTAGTTCAAATTCCTTACCTTTCCTTTCTTTGACGACCGTCCCGTGTTGGTTAGACATCGGCACAACGCACTTTCATTGGAAGTGTCGGCTGGCGTGGGGCGGGCCGTCTCATTTGGTATCAGAGCGAGGTTGCGTAGTTAACCTAGGGAAAGACACTAGGGAGAGATAATACGTATATGAGAGCGCGTATTTGTGATTATTTTGGTTTTCAAAAGATATATATATATATACATACTATTAGTATAACTAAGGATGAAGTCGCACTACACTCACACCACAAAGAGGATGGTTAATCGTTTCTCTTTACAGATTGAACAATGAGCCGATATATGAGGGATGCTGGTAGAGGGGCCAACAATGGGAATGCTCCAGACATGAGGGCTATGTTTACCGACTTCATGAGAGAGATGCTTAGAAATGTGTAAGGAGCAGTTCCCAATGCTGCAAATGTTGGTGGTGCAGCGGTGCAGGCGTCTAGAGCCGATTTCGCCAAGCTTTGCAAGGATTACACTAGTCTTGGTGGAAAGCCGTTCCACAGAACGGAATTGGCTACAGAAGTTCAGGATTGGTTGGATAACTGTGAGCGTATCTTCGAAGACTTAGGTATCAAGGATGCGATGAAGAAAAAGCTAACGTCCCGTCAGCTGCAAGGGCAGGCAATGAATTGGTGGAACGCTATTAAGACAACTACTCCAGAGGATCAGATTACTTGGGATCAGTTCAAGACTCGCTTTAGCGACAAGTTTATTCCAGCTGCTCAGAAGTTAGTATTGTTTAAGAGGTTCTTGGAGCTAAAGCAGAATGGTAGAGCTATCTCGGAGTATATTGCTGAGTTCGATACTTTATCAAAGTATGGATTATCCCTCATTGACACTCCTGAAAAGAGGAATGAGAAGTTTATAACAGGCTTGGATCAGTACTTGGGGGAAAGGCTTATTAACCACATCGATGAGACGTTTGAATCGATTGTGGGGAAAGCTTTGACATCAGAGAGTCTATACCCCAAGTCAAAGACCGAGGTTGCATCTGCAGAAGAGCCAAAGCCGCAAGTAAGCGGTGGAGGCAAGATTGGTTCTCAGAATAAGAGAAAGCAGAATCAGACCAAGGATGGCCAGAAAAAGAGTAAGAAAGATGTTGAGTGCTTCAGCTGTGGTAAGAGGGGCCACTATGCCAAAGAATGTCGGGCCAAGCCAGTGGATAGGAAGTGCTTCAACTGTGGCCAAGTGGGACATCACAAGGACAAGTGTCTGCAACCCCCTAAGGAAAAGCAGATTGTGAAAGCATATGCTATCAATGCTATTCCTTCTTCATCGAATGCCCCAACTGCGGTGGAGAAGGGAAAGAATGGTGTTATTCAAGGTATGCTTTCTGTTTATGATGTTCCTGATCGAGTATTGTTTGATACCGGAGCTTCCCGTTCCTTCATATCTAGTGACCTGGGAGATAGGTTGGGATTGGAACCCGAGATAGTCGATAGACCTTTAGCGGTGACGAACCTAATTGGTGGTTCGACTAGCCTTAGCATGATTTGTCGAAATTTGGTTTTATCGAGTCATGGATGCATGTTTGTTTGTGATTGCTCTGTTTGGGCTTTACTGGGTTTGGCATTATTTTGGGAGTCGATTGGCTCCAAAGATACGGGGTGGTGGTAGACTGTGAGGGCTTTTTAGTGACAGTTAGAGCGGATGATGGGCGGAGGGTAGTGTTTGGTGGTCTACCTAGTGATGGGGTAATGGCTAGTTTTCTAAATTCCCTTGACATCCCGCATGATGAGTTGTCAGATGTGCCTGTGGCTGGCCAGTATCCGGACGTCTTCGAGGAGGTGACCGAACTTCCACCACACCGAGAGATTGAGTTCCGTATTGATTTAGTGAAAGATGCCAGACCTATAGTGATGCCACTTCGTCGTATGGCGCCAAGGGAGCAGCGTGAGCTCGAGGTGCAAGTAAGCGATCTTCTGAAGAAGGGATTTATCAGAAGAAGTGTTTCTGAGTGGGGAGCACCAGTTGTGTTTGCTACCAAGGCAGATGGTTCCCTTCGATTGTGTGTGGACTACCGCGAATTGAATAAGGTGATGAGGAAGAATAAGTATCCTCTACCGCGGATAGATGATTTGTTTGATCAGTTGAGTGGCGCGAGAGTGTTCTCCTAGTTGGATCTCGCGACAGGTTTTCATCAACTTAGAGTGGAAGTTGAGAGTATAGCTAAAACGGCTTTTCGGACGCCGTCTGGATTTTATGAGTGGTTGGTCATGCCATTCGAGTTGACCAATGCACCATCATATTTTGTGGATCTTATGAATAGGGTATTCTGAGAACAGTTTTATAAGTTTGTTCTTGTATTCATGGACGATATACTTGTTTATTCGAGGACAGAGGAAGAACAAAAGGAACATTTGAGGATAGTGATGGAGGTGTTGAGAAAACACCAATTGAAAGCAAAGTTTTCTAAGTGTCACTTCTAGAGAAGGGAAGTGAGATTCTTGGGCCATGTTGTTTCAGAAAATGGTATCGCCGTGGACCCTGCGAAGGTGGCTACGGTACAAGATTGGTCTACGCCCAAGAATGCAATGGACATAAGAAGTTTCTTGGGATTAGCTGGATATTATCGGAAGTTTATCCAAGACTTCTCCAAGATAGCAACACCGTTGACTCAGTTGACCAAGAAGAATCAAGCTTTCGTCTGGGACGAAAAGTGCGAGAATGCATTCAAGAGTCTAAAGGAAAAGTGGACACGTGCACCAGTGTTAGTCATTCCTAAGGGGAGTGAAGCGATGATAGTACATACAGATGCATGTGGTACCGGACTAGGTTTTGTACTGATGCAAGGAGGTAGGGTTGTAGCTTATGCTAGTAGGCAACTGAAACCGCATGAGAAAAGATATCCTACCCATGATTTGGAATTAGCAGCGATCGTGTTCGCATTGAAGATGTGAATACATTATCTCTTAGGAGAAAGATTCGAGTTGTTTACTGATCATAAGTCGCTAAAGTATCTTTTCTCTCAGAAGGATCTAAATCTCCGACAGCAAAGATGGTTAGAATTCTTGGATTCCTATTGATTTCGATATTGCATACACACCAGGAAAGGGCAATGCGGTAGCTGATGCATTGAGTAGAAGACATGCCAGTTTAGGGGCTATGTTTCTAGAATGGAAGCAACTGGAATACATCGCTGGGTATGATTTCAGACCAATGTGCGAATTGGATCCAGAAATGATATCAAATTTGATGACCAGACCCACTTTGATTGAGCGGATCGGCTCTAGTCAGAGGGACGATCATAACTTATTGGAAGTCATCTCCAAGTTAGAGATGGGTATCGACGAGGAGATGAACAAGTATGGGCTTGATCGAGATGGATGGCTTAGAAAGAATGGAAGACTAGTTGTGCCCAATGTCAATGGATTGAGAGATGAAGTGCTTAGAGAATATCATCACTCACAACTGACTATACACCCCGGTGGTAACAAGATGTATCGAGACATGAAGCAGACCTACTACTGGGAAGGGATGAAAAGAGACGTTGGGAAGTTTATATCCAAGTGCATAAATTGCCAGCTAGTTAAAGCTGAGCAAAAGAAGCCTAGTGGTTTGTTGCAACCATTAGAAGTTCCAGAATGGAAATGGGAACAAGTCTCAATGGATTTCATTGATGGGTTACCAAGGACTAGATCAGGCCATGATATCATTTGGGTGATTATGGACCGATTGATTAAGAGTGCAAGGTTTATACCAGTCAAGTCGAATAGAACGGCAGCTAAGTTAGCTGAGCTATATATGAAATGGGTAGTGAGATTTCATGGAATACCGAAAGGCATTGTGAGTGACCGAGATCCGTTTTTCACAAGTGGATTTTGGAAGAGCTTACAAGAGGCATTAGGATCGGAATTACATCTCAGTACCGCATACCACCCTCAAACCGACGGTCAGACAGAGAGGGTGAATCGAGTGTTAGAAGATATTTTCCAAGCTTGCATATTAGACTTTGGTGGATCACGGGATGACCATTTGCATCTAGTGGAGTTCGCATATAACAACAGTTATCAATCCAGTATTGGTATGGCTCCATTTGAAGCTTTGTATGGAAGACCGTGTAACTCACCATCATGTTGGTTAGAAACTGGTGAGAAGTCTGTGCTTGGACCAGATGTGATAAGAGAAACTTCAGCTAAGATTAAGGTTATCCAACATCGAATGAAGGCTGCCCAAGATAGGCAGAAGAGTTATGCTGATAAGAGGAGAAGAGAATTAAAGTTCTCCATTGGCGACTTGGTGTTTGTCAAGATTTCTCCGTTAAAGAGCGTGATACGATTTGGCAGAAGAGGCAAGTTAACACCAAGATTTGTTGGTCCATTCCCAGTTCTTGAGCAAATTGGGAATTTGGCATATAAAGTTGAATTACCAGAGAAGATGGCGGGAGTTCACAACTTATTTCATGTTTCTCAGTTAAGGAAGTTTGTGCACGACCCTAGTGCGACTATTACACTGGATCAATTGGACGATATCGAGGTTGAACCCGAAGCGGTTGGGAACCGCAGACCTATGTGTATTGTTGGGAACGATACGAAGCAGCTTCGAAGGAAGGCGGTGAAATTAGTCAAAGTTCAGTGGGGCGAGAATGAGAACGACTGTACTTGGGAGACAGAGGAGAACATTAGGAAGACGTATCCAGAACTCTTCGCCTGGTAAGATTTCAGTTTCGATTTAGTCTTTCCGAGTGCTAGGATAGGTTTGTTTTGTTTGTTTTGCATGTTTGATTGTTGTATATGGCTGGTAGGCATGCGGGATCCTTTGTATGTTTTGGGTTAAAGAATTTCGGGGACGAAATTTCTTAAGGGGGGAGAATGTAACGACCCACATTCTACGCATCGAAGGATCGTAGAATATTTATTTCTTTCACATACGAAGTCGTATGGTCATGTAACTTTGGGAGAGGATTATTGGGGTCATTTCCCATGTTCATGATTTTTGTCGATTTTTAAATGACCGTTTTGTCCGTAGCTGATCTTTGTTTTGGCCATAACTTTTGATTGGAAAGGAGTTTTGACCTGAAACCACTTTCATTAGGTCCGGATGATGGTTTACCTTTCCGTAGAGTGGTCATATGTGAAAAACGGACTTACCGTTTGGGAGATATGGTTGAAACAAGGTTTGGAGGATGAAAAACTGCTTAACCGGGCCTAATTAGGGTGATTAGCAAGAGGGCCCATAACCCATTTCCGGATTAGGGTTATGGGAAGGCTGAGAACAGTAGGAGAACAATCTATTTTCATTTTCTCAGTCGCCTAAAACATTTCCCTAACCCTAACAATGGCCTCCAACATCTAGAATCACCTCTAATCACTTTCTAATCAAGTATTAGCCTAATCTACGTCAAATCAAAGGGGAATAGCACCAAAGTAAGGTTAGAACTGCTGTGTTGTCTTGGGAACAGCGCCAAATCAGAGGATAGTCCAGTTTTGAAAGTTTATTTGTGGCTAAGGTGAGTGATTTGCATAGTTCCTCACTAATTATGGTTAATTAAGGGTAATTAGTGTTAATTAGCGAATTTAAACATGAATAAATTCTGGAGAAATGCTTATAAATTTCAAAATATTTTTTTAGACCTCTGTTGGAAAATTTGGTTGATTTGGTTAAGTTTTACTAATCCTATCATTAGTTTTACTTAAACATGATTAAGGGAAAATATGGGATTTTGGCTATGTTTGATCCGTTTTAACCTATCAAATTATTGTTTTGGTGTTTGTGGTTGATTATGCATGTTGCTATGACTATATGGCATGTTGTGTGATTGATTAGAAAAGTTAAATTAGTCGAAAACGCCGTCGAATTGCGTAAAACAGTCGTTGGAAAGAAGTGCAGGAAATCACCCGAACCGGATCGAATTGGAGGGGGAAGCACGATCTGAACCACTCGCACTCGAAGCTCCACGATCCGACCTGAGCATGGTGGCACGACCTGAAGGGAGCACCCGATCTGAACCGTGTCACTCGACCCGATCCGATCCTGAGCTAGTACAAGCCCCGACTCGATCCGAAGCGATGAAGGGGTCCGACCAGAACCCAATGGGTGTTCATGACCCGATCCGGTGGAAAGAGAACGAACTGATCTGACGCCTGGAGGGGGTATCACGAACCGAACCTAGTGAAGCACCATGACTCGAACCGCTTGGTGGCCACGAACTGGAGCTACTCTTGGACTGATGGAGGACCGAACCGAACAGAATGGAAGCTTATTACCGAACCGATCCGGAGAAGACCAAAACCCAAGATGCAAAGGTAGTCCAAATGGGAAGTTTGTACCCAGGATCCAGTTGGGAACCAACGGGTCAACTTCATGAGTTGGGCTTTGCTGCGGGACGTGTGTAAAGGGGTTATCGACGTCCATAGCTTTGATTCACCACTGAGACGGATGTTAGGCTATGTATCAGTGCAGTGGGGGTAGTTATTACTCCATGGGGCAGAGTGATCGTAGCATGGCTATGAGCCAGTGCAGTGGAGTTGTTATGGCTTCATGGGGGCAGAGTGGACATAGCAAGGACTAGTGGCTATGGATCGGTGGAGTGGTGTCATTATGACTCCATGGTGCAGAGTGATCATTGCAAGGAATGGGTGGTCAAAGCGGTGGATATCGTATGCTTTACGCATTGAGTGAGAGATGTGAGGATGGTTGCTATGCTTGATTGTTTGTTATCACTATGTCATGCACCTCCCACCCCCGTATTCTTTACATCTCTTGTTTAGTGGCACCTTAGAGTATTGAGTGGTATGTTGTGCTAACTCTTTGGTTGCAGGTCCAGGTCCAGGTATGGTTTAGTATACCTGTTATTGTTCTGTTTTGATGCTTATCGCTCTTACCAGACTTTTGTCTGACCCAGAGTTTTATGTGTCTTCTTATTACTCTGGGTGCTCTTAAATGGGCAGACTAGAGATAGGTTAGGTGGTATGCACGAGTAGTTGTACCGGGGATGAGCAGGAGGCTCCCACATATGATATATACAGATATTCTCCTTGTGTCGCTGTTGGTCACTACTTTGGGCATTAGTAGCGTACCTTACTTATTTGCTTTAGAGACAGTTTTCAAAAGTTGTAATAATAATGATGTGGAACATAAGCTGTATTTGGATTTTCCGCTGCTATGATGTTTAGTTTTCAGCTTATGCACTTCTCACCTGTTTTATGTCAAGTATGTTATTATTATATTTTATTCCATGCGCCGTGAGACATTCTACAGGTTCCTTGTTAGTTCAAATTCCTTACCTTTCCTTTCTTTGACGACCGTCCCGTGCTGGTTAGACATCGGCACAACGCACTTTCATTGGAAGTATCAGCTGGTGCGGGGCGAGCCGTCACACGTGTCCTCATTACAATCTGTGTTTTTCCATCTCTTCGGAGGCTGGGCGAATTCAGGACATAACAGTTTGGTATCAGAGCTTTGGTTTACAAAGCTCAAGAATAAGACACATTAGAACCGAACGAAAGAATTCATCGGAGATGGGATTAGTAATATCCTATAAGAGTAACTCGTTAGAGATAGGGTTAGAAATACCCTAAAATGAGTTTGAAGAATATTATTTATTAAAAACAAATTTAATTTTGAAAATTATATCTAATTATAAGATTTAAGTATTTTATTTGATTTTGAATTTGAACTATCGAGTATAAGGAGATTTAGCATATACGTCTCGCGAACGTATATACGAAGTCTCAAATATACTTGGTAGATATAAAATCCCACTCTAGTCGCCCAGGGATGATTCTGATGATGTGGCCACATCATCAGCATTTATGTTCGAGTTTTGAAAGTGGATATCTATATATTTCCAATTAAATAGGGTGAGAACCATAAACTTAGTTAGAGTTTATTTTTTGTGATTTGACACTGAAAATACGATTTTTGAGTATATAAAAAGTTATTTATGTTTGGAAAGCTATTCAAGTAATATATTGCTGGTTGTGATGTGTGATTATTAGTTTATCTAATAAAAATATTGGAATAATAAAACCAATATGCAAATGAAAGGTAAATTAAGTCAAATCAAATCTAATGTTGAAATGAATTGAAAATTTGTTCGAATTGGATATATCTATACATACATATCCATGTTGTACAGGTTATTGCGTAGAAGCTAAGAAGAGGGATAAAATTGTATACCCAATAAATATGTACATATTTACTGTATTTATTGGGTTTAATAATTTTATGAGCCGATTGGCTTTTTTATTTTCTTGGGCCTTGTGAGGCAAGTGGTGTTTTTACCGATCAAACCGTACAAAGGAGGTTGTGACGAAATTTTTCGAAAATTTAAGGCGTTAGCCAAATTTTGAGCAATTAGAAAGTTCTTAGAAACTGAAAGGATGAAGAACTTGAGTCAAGCGAATATTGAGTTGATTAAGTAAACAACCTTCGATTCTATCTTCCTTTTCGGGGACAAAAAGATTTTAAGTGGGGAAGATTGTAACAACCAAGATTTTGGAACCAATTTAAAATTTTATTTTTAATTGATTTAATGGATTTTTAATGTTAAAATAATTTATTTTAATACATAACGACTTAAAATTTATATTAAATCAAAGTAAGAACATATAAATTTAAAATTTAATTAAAACGAACTCAAAATGGCGCGGTAGTTTGAAAATTTGGTTTTAAATTTCAATTGAATATGCATAATTCAATATATGTCAGGATTTTATGAAATAAGAAATGTTAGAATCTATTTAATTATATCTTTCTAATGACTGTGGAAAATTGAGATTTCATATTATAAATTGTAAGTTATGACAATATTAAAATTCAAAATAGTCACTATAGAATTTATATATATTTTAATATTATATATGGCCTTAAAAATAGCCATTTTGCAAATGACCTTCGTTTTCAACGAAACCACTTTTGTTGGATCCGGAATGTCAAATTATTATCAGGTTTAAAATTTCAAGTCATTTAGAATTAGTATGTGAGCGTAGTAAATTTAAATGCATTTTGTAAATTTAGTTGAAATTAATAAGCTAATAAAAAGTCCATGTTTAAAACGGTCTCCAAATTCGACAAAATTATTTTTTTATGACCGTATCGTCAAAACATAGCTAGATTTCAATTTTCACAATTTTTGGAGTCAATATGTGGCCCTTGTAAATTAAAATGTATGTTGGAATTTAATATTGAATGTTATATTAATTTATATTTTAATTTTCATAAAAACTGATCGAAATAGCTGAAT
The DNA here is from genome assembly GCA_030737875.1 of Allium sativum. Classification (NCBI taxonomy): domain Eukaryota; kingdom Viridiplantae; phylum Streptophyta; class Magnoliopsida; order Asparagales; family Amaryllidaceae; genus Allium; species Allium sativum. The sequence continues at coordinate 775,650,733 of CM060918.1, read as the reverse complement.
CAGCTTACAAAACATATTCCATTGTGTCCGGAATAGGGGTATTTGGTTTGAAACGACAGTCGTTGGGTTTAATTTGGAGTTCGAATGGAATTAAACTGATTAGAGAATTAAAGTAATATTAATAAATATATATATAAACCCTTGCACACCGAAACCCTAGTCTCATTCCCAGACCAGCCGCCACTTCGAATCGATGCTCCAAATCGTCCAAATTTCGGTCTCAAATTTCATCCATTCTACTCCGAATTGATCCATGATTCCAACACAAAAATCAAAGAAGAATGTTTGATCTTCAAATTTATATGAATATGATCAAGTATATCGTATAATATTTTGGGCGAAATCCGGCTTCAAAGCTCCATCGTTCGAAGCCAAATTCCAGCGTGAAGGGGGTGCGAGGCGGCTTCGGTTCAGGGCGATGGAAGGCGCTGCCAAGGCGGTCTATGACGTGGGTGTTGATCGGGGTAACGATGGACGTGGTGGGGCGGTTTCTAAACCTAGTTTGGAGCGATGGGTTCCAGTATTCGGCTGAGTTTTTGAACGGTGAAGAAGGTTTATAAATTTAATTAAGTTAATTAAGGATTTAATTATCTTAAGTTTAATTATTAATGTAATTAATGTTTTGAACCCCGTAACTTTTCAAATGATAACAGAAGTGGTCGACATCCGTTGCGTTGGATTCGTGACAACGAACACTACAACATGGAACTGACCAGAACGGAAAAGGAGCAAGTTGAATTTTTAGCTAAATTAAATGTTCTTTTAACTTAGTTTAAAAATAAAATTTCCAAACAAAGACTGACGGAGTGGAAACCAATGTAAAAACTCTCTCACTCAAAATTTTGTACAGTTGTTTATTTTTATAACTGAATATATGTTGACTGCTTGTGATTGCAATATTTGTTTGGTGATTGATGGATGTTATAGTTCTAATATTATCATTATTAAACTGTGAAAATATGCGTTGTTAAAAATAAACATTTATATTAAAATGTGAAAATATGTACATATGTTCACATGGACTGTGATGTAAACCCCACACGGGTCTGGGGACGATAATTAATTCACATCTCCCTTGGATTTAATTGTATGTCAACCGATTGATTGACGGACTGTGATAAGCGTTATTTAATTATTTAATGCTTATACAGTTGTAAATTGCACTCTGGACGTGAATTGACTGTTTAATAGTTGTTTATCACTATTTTTGAATACATGCGATGTATGGAATCCATATAAAGCCGAGTTAAGTAGATACAGACCATTTTAACTCGAACGGAATTTTCTGTCGATTTTATTCATCTTATAATGAATATCGAAAAGATTTGATTTCAAAATATGATATTTTGATAATATTATCATTTTAATATTATAATGATATAGAATATTCAATTTTGATGTAAAATTGAAATGGAAGTTGAAATCATTTTAAAATGAATTTATAAACGATTTATAATGTAACGACCTGGATTTTTGACCGTTCGAATCGACGATGATTAACGCCTGCCGACCGAAAAAGATCGCAAATGCAGGTAGTTATTGGGAAAATAAAAGAAAGCAAGGAAGGAAAGAGAACAATAACAGAACCTCACAGCGGAAGGATAACATATAATAAGCAATTAAAAGTTCAAAAGCAGTTGAAAAATATATATTAGACTATAATATACAATGATGATCAGAGTTATACAAATATATACAATGCAGCGGAATCAAAGTGCAGTGGGAACTTCATATATATATATATACACACACACACATACATAATAGATATATACCAAATCTTCGTCTTCGTCCTCCAAGGCAAAGCAATCTTCACTAACTGCAACTCATATCTGACCCGAACTTATTGCATAAAAGAAAAACACAACAAACACTCGGTTCATAACTAAATCATTCTCATATTAGTCAAATCAAGTATGAAATAACATGGTTGTTATGGGTGCAGTAACTTAAGAAATATTACGGGATTTTCCATTTCTTAAAGATCCGTTAAATTATTTACATACATAGTATAATACGCTATTATTATAATGTCTACTCAGCAAAGTAAAAATAATAAAAATAGCGTAAGTGAGATTACATTTTTACCCTTACGTCCTTTACAGACATTGTCGTACACATTGCATTTACAACACCAGTACGTCGGTGGGTAGGGATGCGCAGCGATACGACAACGTCAAATCAAAATCATAGAGGTTCGATCAGGATAAATATGACAAGGCACTCGAGGCAATACCCAGGGTAGGATTCTACCATTTGCACTCCCGGACCGGTGGTAACGCATATCCGCAGCTACCGCCCACCTCGGAACGCACTCCCATATCAAAGAGCACTCCAAATCGATCATAATGTAATATAGATGGTATCGAAGAAGCGTGTCTGATCGGAGATGTGATCTCCCTTTGTTACAGTATAACTCCTGTTTTAGTCATTTAATTATGACCCAAAGGTCAGGGCCATCCATTATCGTTCTCTTTCCTTAAATCCAGTAATCGCCTCCATACCATCCTACTCCATTTCTGGATTCTCCACCATGTGCGCAATTGTTAAAGTGGTATCAGTATTGGCAGAGAGTATGACAGTACCGACTCCGGTCTCTTTAACAACCAAACGTTTACATTTTTCACATCGGTCGGTTCTTTTACTTTCCACAAAGGTTCAGTTTCATATCAAAGTATCACGTTTGCTTCGAACCCAATTTATATTCAACCTAGGATATTACATTCACATCGAAATATCGCAATCATTCGGAAACCGATTTATATTCAAATAGAATATATTTCCATATTCATATATTATAATCATATATAACATTTCAAAATCGATTTATATTCAAGTAGAATATCCTTCATATCAAAAGATTATAATTATTTCAAAAATCAATTAAGGTTCAAAATCAATTTATATGCAAATAGAATACATTTTCATATTAACGCATTATAATCATTTTCAAGATCCCATTTATCTTTAAGATGAATATTTTTCACATTGGAATATTGTAATCGTTTTGCAGTTGATTTATATTCAAATAGAATATAAATTTATACCAAATCTCGATTTTGAACCAACGGTTTAAATCAAGTCAATTCCCATTCAAGAAGAAGTTTACAATCATTTAATATAACTATGAAAAATAGATACTTATAAAATAAAATCTTTAAATTTTTATATATATATAATAAAATAGTTAGAGTATAATAAGATAATTTAAACCACTATGTATATACATATAATAGAAGTTTTACTAAAAAAATTAAATAATAAAATATAAGAGAATTTATTTATAACAAAATGGTATATAGGTTACAAAATTTAGTAAATAACTTTAAAGTAATAGAATATAATTTATTTGTAAATCAAGCGATAAATATATATATATATATAGTTTTTTATATGAAATTAAATTTTAAAGCATAGTTATTTCTTCTTCCAAATTTCAATAACTTGAATACATATATAGTTATGTATATATATTCCAGTTCGATAAGGTTTATTTAGTTTTCCCATCTAGTTTCAAAGCATAGTCCAAACCAACTGATCGATTTAAAGGATTCAAATCCATATTCACATTGAGTTAAAACAACTCCGAGTATCATCGAATACTTTTATCCCAAAATTTAAATTTAAGGGGAATTTATTAAATTCGAACTTACACCATAAATTTGAATAATTCCAAATCATATTCAAAATCCCACTATAAGAATTTCCAATTTGGTTTGGGATAATTTTCTTAACAAATTCAGTAAACATTCAAGGTTCAGATTTTGAAGAAAAGATATTTATCGAGTATCAGCACATTTCTTTTAAATAAAATTTCTATCAAATAAATTTTTCAAATGTTTAAAATCATTTAACCAACCAATCTCCGTATATAATTTTCTATCCTATGGCCAAGTGATATTAAATTTAATTTTTCGATATTTCAGGATTGGATATATATCATTTCAATCCAAATTAGGGTCACAGATATCTATCATTTCAACATGTGTTCTTAATTTGTTTTTAAATCGATTAATCCTGGGTTTATTTGATACCAGTAACATCTAGGGAAAAATGGGATTAACCGACACAAATAACTTGCAATAATAGTAAGCAAAATAACAGAACATTCCTGTGTCAATATAAGTTCAGTAGTCGAATTTCAAACAAAGGCATCCATCACAACCATTTCATTTCAAATGATAAATATCAAATCATTTCACTAGTTAACAAGGATCAGGATTTTTCAACTAGCCATTTTAATTTAATTTAAAATAACTAATTATCAATATCAATTTTTGCACATTAACATTTTCATGTCAGTTTAAGCAACCAATCGACAATAAATCACAACCAGACAGCCAAATTTATTTCATAATTTAATTTAATAAATATGGGAATAATTCAGTTAATTGTGAGCGAAAAAATCACTCACCTTTGGGTCTTTAGTTGATCGAACATCCAACCAAAGGCCAAAATTTTACAATCTTCAAACGCAGCCAATTTAGTATCAGAATGTCCGTAGTTTCGGCACGATCTCAACGCAACCAACCGCGTCCAAATCTGAGTTCACATGCAAAAGTTGTTAGCGTTATACTATACGATATATATATAATTTAAATAAATATTAATTCACCATTTTCCATGTCAGCATCCCCTTTAAACTGTTCCCACTCCATTTCCAAACGCGTGAACAGTAATTGAACACAAAAACCCATTTGAACCAGTGACTTTGACCAACTACCGCTGCGAGCTCCGGCCACCTGAGATCAAGAGACCACCACCATCGTGAACTGCTCCTCTAACCGCACCTTCCCAGCCCACCGCCTTCAACTCCGGTCAAGCTCGGAGCGCGCACGACGGCTCCCCAAAACTGCATTTACAAAACCTAAATCGCCAAATTCCGGCGATTTACTTGACGATAGGACCTCCGACCACCATTAGAAAGCTCGTATCCTCCTCCTCTACAAAACCCATAAGCCTGATTTTGCGATAGATACAGAAATCAAAAACCCCCAATTTTCATGTTAGGGTTCTGCAATTTGGAGGTTTGACCATCGATTTCTGGCAAATCTGAGCACTGCGTATAGAAATAAATGGTACCAGTAGCTTCGTATCGTGGAGAACTTCGAAATGATATATAATTTGATAGGTTTTGAGGAGACTTAATTTTAAAGTTTGTATTTTTATTTGCACTAGGGTTTTGGAAATTGGTTTCTTCCATTAGAGAATGAGTATGGCCGAGGAAAATTATACGTGTAATGAAGAATTGGCTGATGGGGTGGAAATGAATTTTATTCATATAGATATAGAAGGTCCAATATGAGAAATAAACAATTATCCAATTATATTAATTCCGTTCACGTTTTATTCTGTATGATCAAATGGCAAGTCCGATTATAACGAAATTTGAAACTCTACAATAATTCACTGTTCCAGATTCGATGGATCTGATTTCATTGGGTTTCGAGACAGTCGCCAAAACGACCAAATTTCACAGTTAATTAATTAATTAAATATTCCATTATTCGCTTAACTGTTTTTAATTCAATTCAAATCTTTGTTAGATTCCATTTCAATCTAATTACAACTTAAATAAATCCAATAGATTGATTCCATAAATTTTTAATTCACAAATTTGATTATTTATCAAATTAAATTTGTATTTCAATTATAAATTTAACAACTCAAATTTTTAATCAAATTCGTTAATAATATATTCAAAATTTCAATTCTCTATCCACATAAACTAAATTAAAATTCCACTTATACTCAATGCAATTTACTTCATTACTAAAATCATTAAAATTTACTTTAACCAATTTTGTAAGTAGATTTCAAGTACTTAGATTCCCAAATTTGATTAATGACAATGTAATGTCCGAATTCCAGTTATAAACTAAATAACTCAAATCTTATTTGATTATCCTATACTTATTCAAACTTCAACCTTTACCAATATACGCTAAATTAAAATTTTATATATTTTCAATTCAAATATTATTATTATCAAGATCAACAAGATTTAAATTTTAACCATTATTGCTCAATTTATTTATACCAAATATAAATTTAAATATACGGAAAATTATGGGTTGTTACATATAAAATACATTTCAAAAAGGAAATCGACGAAAAAATTTATTATATATATATATATATTTAAATGGTTTGAATAGAACGTATCGCGCAGCGACCGTTCGCGAATTTCAATCATTAATTCAAATTGTTGTAACGGGAGATACGACCGTCGAATTCTCCTAAAACCAGAATCGTTGGGTTCGTATCGAAAAGAGCTTTCAAATGATAATAAGAGATTTGAAATCTAACGGTTAGATTTTAAGATATGTCCAAATTAGTTTTGGAAAAGGTCGTTATGGATGCAGTTCGGTGGCCAGTATTAAAAACTGGCTGTAAGTGCCTTAATAAAATTATTAAAAATATGAAAATTGTGTTAAATCTTAACAAATGATTTGGAAAAGATTTTTGATTGAATATTCCAAATTTTGGGAAGATAAAAAGATATTTGTCTAAATGAAATAGTTAACAACTAGAATAAAGAACTGAAAAAAATTATATTGGTTTTAATCTAACCAGAATTTTCCAACGTATGAATCGGAATGGATTTGTATGGAAATTATCTTCGAAATATTTCAATATTCGATTCCGTGATTATACAGATATCGTTGAGGAATTTGGAAGATACAGATATCTTTCTTCCCTATACGATATCCGTTGGTTTCAGAATTGGATATTGAATATAAGCCGATATGATTTCTATTCAGAGCCCTGTATTTAATATCAAATTGGATTTTTGGTTTGTCGTGAATGGTGTCTTCAATAACACTATTCTTAAACCCAGTCGAGGAAAGAATAAATCTTTTAATTAAGATTTAGAGACATTTACCAGTTAATTAAATTGGATTTTGGGTTTATCGTGAGCGATGTTTTAAATAACAGTAGTTCTTCAACCCAATTAACTGTGAAGATATGATTTGGAATTTATAAATCTTTTTATTAAGATTTGATGGAAACTTTCCAAAGTAAAGTTTTCCAATTTAAAATATTAAATTGGAATTGAATGGAATTCGATTTGGTAATAATCGATATAAGCTTCCATGAAGGAAGACCATTGTTATATATGGAATTTAAAAGGTTTTACCGTTATTCCATTTATATTATTAGTCTGACACGGAAATTTATATCAATTATATATTGATCTATTTTCCATGAAGATTCCATAATTAATGGATGTTTATTTGGGTTTATTTTGGAACTGTATTTTAATAACATTGGTTCTTTAACTCAGTTAAAGAAAAGATCAATTTCTTAAAGTTAAATAATCATAAAGTAATGATTTTTGAGATTAAAACCAAGTTGGAGTTTTAACGAATATTTAATTAGATTGAAATGAGAATAAGGTAATTAAATTTACCGAATTCAAGAAACGATCGAGAATGGAGTACCACCAGTTTTACTCCATGCGATAGTTAAATCTTTAATTAGGTTTGAACGTGAAATGGTGACTAATTTTATCGATAAACAGTGGGTGTTAGATATGGAGTACTACCAGTTTTGCTCCATGGGATGAATATGTTGGGACTGGGATAATAAAATAAATGATTTCTTCGGTAAGGCTCGATAATTCCGACTGGTTTAATAACGTTTAATTTGGTTTAAATTATGAAAAGAATATTTGAATAAAAAATATTATGGATTGGAATGAGGCATATGATGTGTTTTTATACAACTTGATTATAAGATACGCGAGTTATTTAGAAAGATCGGTTTAACCCATTCTGAATAACTGATTCGACGACTAAAAGTCGAAGAAGACGGTGGTTGAAGACCGGAGATCTTCACATCGTTTAGATGATTATTGATGTCTTGATTGGGCCGTACACCCAGGACAAGGTAATAAGTGGTGATCGTCCAGACGTACTTGGAGATCGACCGGATATGCGAGGGCCTCTCTCCTGTATTGAACATATAGGACAAGGAATAAGGTGCCTCTGATTTCGTTCACACCCAGACCAGACTTGCCAATGGATGGTAAGTTTGACATTGTATCCCTTTATACTATATTCGTTGATCTCTGCAAATATATATATGTTTGGTGGCGGAGAATTAATTCTCTGGCTTAACACCCTTCTCTGAGACGTACGAGCTTAGAGGTTATATATTGGTAGAAATCAATGGTACGGTATGGATTGACAATGTGGCATGTTGAGATGCATGGATCAAAGCTTTTGTAGAAAAGCAAGGCTTTGTAGTTGATGATCAAAGCACGACTTTAAATAGCATAGCTTTGTGTAGCGTTAATTTGCGAGCTTCACATCCCGGAACGAACCAAAAACGGGATAGTGACTGCAGGGAAATAGACATATTAGCTTCTAGCTAGAAGTTATGTCATTGTATGGAGCCCAGACATTTACTTATATGGATGTTGGATATTATTTGATGGATAGCATGGTACCTCAGATTTGATATCAGGACTGACTAAAAGGTCCTAGATGTTCGACGTGACTGATCGTTTTAGAGGTTCGATAGAACCGGCTAACGTATTGTTTATGGTATTGCCAATCAGTGACGATTGACCAATAACGAACCGGGGATTTTCGACCCCGAAAATCGACATACAATACCATGTCAACTATTCCAGAATCGAACATACCAGAACATTAATAAAATGAAGTTAGAGGGTGAGAATAGATAGGACAGAAAATTTGAATAGAAGAAGGAGAGGAACAACAACAGAATCATAGTAACACGAACCTCACAGCGGAACGAATAAAATATACTATATAATATAACTTCGAAATACAAACCTGTACTTGGTACATATTATTATCAAAGTACAAAACTTACTACACAGCGAAAATAAACAATTGCTATAAATCCTGAAGCCTCCCGCTCCAAGCTCTCAGTATATCTGTAAAATCCCAAATACTTGACTGCCCGTACAAATTTGGGCACCCAAGAGTTTAGGGAAAACAAAACAAAATTAACTCGGGGTCAGTCCTGTGACTGTTGTGAGTAAACTCTAACCATTTGTTTAACTTTTAAAATCCTTTTTAAAAGAAAGAATAATCGTAAGACCGACCCACACATAAACACGGATGGTTTTTTACCTTATGATAACTCAAAACATTCTTTTATAATCCATACTCTTCTGGTATTGTAATAATGTCTAAATCAAATAAATAGCAATCTAATAGAACGCTTTCATATCACGCTCTACATATATAATATACAATCAAAAATCGCAGGCTCTTATTGGATAATGAATTCCCAACTATGACAAGGTATGGAACCACCTTCCGATCAATGTACTCTAGAAGCGATACACTAGAGTTCAACGAGAACATCTTGTAACTCAGCCACACATAACCGGCCATTCATTTCGCTTGAATGTTCCGAATATATTGTCACCTTACGGTTGGTATACCAACATATCCATTCCCGGGAGATACAAAATTGAAAGAAGTAACAAATATGAATATTCTCTAGATGATGACAATATATCTGATTGGGTGCGACCCACTTAGCCATGCTGCCAACCCGATTTCTGTCATTTCTCGGTTGATGAGGCTTGAGGTCATAACGTATCATTATACAAATCACATTTTTATTTCCTTTGAATGCCACTTCGTCATACCCGCCAAATCACAAATTGATTTCTCCAAAAATACCACGGGTATACAGCTAAGAGAAACGAATTCCCCACCACCAAACGTAAATACGTTTGAAGTGATCAACTTACGTGATCTATTAAATATACTCTGTCGGACATTCTTCCATACAGGTTGTCCTGGGACTAGACAAACCGAAGGCACTATTCTATAAACCCGTCTTAGGCACTTTCTACATAGGATTTCCATAACAGCGCTTGCATAAGCTCCGTCTTCAATTATCATCATCATAATTGATTCGCAACACTAATGCCCATATAGAGTGGTTTTCAGATAATAAATCTGATCCCGGTCTCTCCGTATTAACAACAGAAATGGTCAAAAACTTTGATGGTCAATTATTTAACTATCACAGGAAAACAAGTGTACAAACAACAGTCGTATTTCCAAATGGAAATCTTACCGAGCAAATCATTAATCAACACTGATCCCCTTTAATTTAATTTAATTTGTCATTCAGTTATCCATTTCCCTATTCCTGTTTCCATATATTCGTAAATTCTTATTTTCTAAATTTAGAAAATATACGTTATTAATCATTGGAAAACATTTCCATATTTACTCTCATTTCTATTTTTTTATATTAAAAAACATTTCTGATTCTTATTTGGAAAACATTTCCAAAACTCCTTCATTGGATTTAAACAGATGTTCAAATAAAACATTGATATGCCAACTCAAACTATTACACTCATTAACTAAATTCACTTAACCAACCTTCACTATCGAACCTTAACCATTCCTTAGTTAAAAATGACGTCAATCAAGTTGGGGTATAACTATCTCTCAGACCTTAACAAAACAACATTTCTAACCTCGAAATAGACAAAGTACCCTTTTAAATCTTTAACAAACTTCCTGACGTAACTCTCGGATTCTATTTACGAATCCACTTCTTTTACAGAAATCATTTGATTATAACAATAGTGTTATAATCCCATGCTTCCAAATTATAATAACTTAAATATAACTTTTATTTATTAATTTGGATAAATAAAGAAACAACTAATTTATTAATAAATAAATAAATCTTTATTATAAACGGAAAGTGAATAGTACTTTCCCGAATTCGATATAATCAAATTTCAATGTATACCTCTCTTTCGAATAATCTCTATTCAATAACTCTCTTTCGAATAAACTCTATTCGATAATTCTTTTCTTCGAATAAACTATATTCGATAATTTCCTTTTTGAATAAACTATATTCGATAATCTTTCTTCGAATAACTATATTTGATAACTCTTTGCTTCGAATAAACTATATTTGTTAATCTCTCTTTCGAATAAACTGTATTCGATATTCTTTCTTTGAATCACTATATTCGAATAACTAATATTCGACCAACTCTAATTCGATTAACTCTATCTGATAAACTCTATTCGGATAACTTATATTCGATTAACTCTATTCGAATAATTAATATTTGTTTAACTCTATTTCGATTAACTCTAGTCGATAAACTCTTGTTCGATTAACTCTTATTCGATTAACTCTATTCGATTAACTCTTGTTCGATTAACTCTTATTCGATTAACTCTATTCGATTAACTCTTATTCGATTAACTCTTATTCGATTAACTAATATTCGATTAACTAATATTCGATTAACTCTTATTCAAATAACTAATATTCGATTAACTCTATTCGAATAACTAATATTCGATTTAACTCTATTCAAATAACTTATATTCGATTTAACTCTATTTGAATAACTAATATTCGATTAACTCTATTCGAATAACTAATATTCGACCAACTCTATTCGAATGACTAATATTCGATTAACTCTATTTCCTATCTCATTCAAATTCCCATTTGAATTCTTATTTCAAAACCCAATTTTCCTTATAAAGGTTTTAATTTATAAAATATTCATTTTAATCCATTATTCGCATCGAATGTGAATAATGTTTCTTTTATATAATCCATTAAGTTTGATTTCGTATTTTAAAATAATATCCCATTTCCAAATTCTATTTATACTTCTATTTATAGAATTATTCGTATGAAATCACCTTTTTATTTCTAACACTTGAATCTCATTTATAATTCCCATTATAAATGCTGAGTTCACATTCTATTAAAAATATCGGTGTCAAAACCAATTTCTACTTCTTTATATAAGTTCAGACTTATATATTCCATTTATCACATGATAAATATTTTATTTAATTTTTAAAACATTATTTATAAATTAATCTTCTCAATTTATCTGTTAAAAAAGATTTCTATTTAATTCTACTTCAAATTAATCTTTTCCATTTATCTGTTAAAACAGATTTCTATTTAATATTTATTTTCCAAATATTCTCTTTTTATAAAATTCTATTCATTTCCCAAATAAATATTTCCTTCTATAAACTATTTGATTTCCCAAATGTTTCCTTTTATAAACTATTTATTTCCTAAATAAATATTTCCTTTTATAATCTATTTGTTTCCCAAATAAATATTTTCTTTTATAAACTATTTGATTTCCCTAATATTTCCTTTTATAAACTATTTATTTCCCAAATAAATATTTCCTTTTATAATCTATTTAATTCCCAAATAAATATTTCCTTTTATAAACAATTTGATTTCCCAAATATTTCCTTTTATAAACTATTTATTTCCCAAATAAATATTTTATTTTCAATATACGCTTTGAAATTCCCTTTTTACATTCCAGTATTTCTTATGGTATTTCAAATACCAAATAACAAGACCAGTGTCATCATAATCAATCACAGATTATATATCATAGCATATATCACAATATATATAAAAACAATGTTATAAATATTGAGGAATCCAGTTGGATCCCTCCAACCCGTTTCCTGCATCAACAAATGTTAAACAATATAATTAACATCAACTTCATTTCAATATGAAATATTCTGATAAACAGAATCAATATTTGATTAACGATATATATATATATATATATATATACATATACATATATATATATATATATATATCGTTGTCTATAATTTCAACCAATCAATTAGCAGTTCATCCGAACAAACAAAACACAACAATCAACCATCATTTATCAATTCTAAAAATATGTTATAAAAATATAACTGGGTAGAGTTAGTGATATTTACTCACATTGGACGATCTTCGTTAAATAACAATAACTGTTGGTTGATTCAGACAGGTTATTTATTTCGTTATAAATTATAACAAGCTCCAATTCACTCCCAGTCAGTTCCATTGCGTAGCTCTCATCCATACGATCCCAACGGATCCTGTTTTGTTGGATTTGGATAACATATGGCAAAGCTATGATAATTCAAAAGTTAATATACTATTTTGAATTTAAAATAAACTTAATCTATTTTTAATTGGGCTTAACTTCTTTTTTCCGGCCCATTTCTCGTTTCCTACCCACGTATTTGAACAATATCATCTCCTATAAACAAAAATCGCGACTTACTCCTGAAATCCCATAGCCATTGTCGATCTTCAACTCCACACCACTCCTACATCTTTTCATTAAAACCCAAATAAATTTCACCAAAATTCTTCTTGTGAAACTCTACTTTCTTCAATGCCAATACCCAACAACTCGCGTCTCTTCCTCCCAGGAAATACACACCCCTTTCAGCTCCAACAAACACCATTTTCCACAAATTCAAACCCCATTTTCTCCCTTTATACGCAGCAAATCCACAAATGACCGGCATTGCTAATCATCTCTTCACAAACGCTTCTATCCCATATCAGTAATCTCCTATTCGATTCCACTATGATGCTCGCGTTCGAAATCATAACGCGTACTGTAGCTACAGACATCGACCAAACTTAACACGGATTTCCCCAATTTTTTTGCAATAACATTCTATACTCTACAACGAAATCAACTACATTATCCATTTCATGAATCACTACATCAACTTCACATTATTTCCAACCCTAGTTGCTCCGAACCCATGCTGTACGAAATGACTTCGAAAAACCATGATCAAGTTCTATAAAACTGACCTCAGATTGAAGCATATGTTACGAGGATAATATACATATAAGTCTGAGGATTTTAGGATTTATTTTTGAATTGTTATGATTTTTCAAACCCACGATTTTTGTTTGAGAAAGAAGTAAATTGGTGGCTGCATTTTTCTTGACCGTGGAATGAGGTAAATTAGGTTTGGGAAATGTTTAAGGGTACATATAAGGTGAATATATAATTTTATATTTGATTATTATATTTAATTTTAATCAATTGCTATGTATAATTGTCGTTTAAAAATCCGTATGATCACATACGATATTCAAATTCGACAAAAATGGACATACAACTACAGTTCGACATTATGGATCCAACGAAAATTGTTTCGTCGAATTCCGAGTCCGTTTGCTCACACAGCGTACTTTTAAAGTTAATTTATCGACTATTTTTCACGTTAAAATCCCGTACGGCCACATACTGACTACAAAAAACACGGAAATTGAAATCTAGAAATAATTTAATATTCCGGATCCAACAAAATTTGTTTGGTCGAAAATGAAGTTCGTTTGCAAAAATGGCTATTTTTAAAGCTCTAAATAAACCCATTTAAATATTTAATATATTTAAAAATAATTAAATTTAATATTATCTTATATATTCACATAGAATATTATCTAGCTCCATAATAAACATATCGAGATTTATAACCCGATATTTCAAGTCCAGATTATATTGATATTCAATTTATATTAAAAATCCATTTATAATATAAATAAATCGTTATAAATTATAAACGTATTCCATAGAGACTTTCTGGAAATTTGATTTAGACATATCTCATAATCTGCATGACGAAATCCCGATTTTTCTCTTCCATTAGAAAAATATCGTTCAACAGATTCGAATGTTTCTTGTTTCACAGAAATCCGACTTAAAACAGATTCTGTATATTCAGTTGAAGTTCAAATCATTAAATTACGAACTGCCGCACCATTACAGCTCGATTATAATTATAATATAATTATACTTTCAACTATCATTTATATAATATATTCGTTAACATAATTCAACTCTAAACTGAATTATATATTATAAATGATCCAATTCACGCAATATTGTGAATTCCACTATTTCCGACTATTTCGAAAATTAAATATATTATTCTATTATTTATATTAATTAAATATTCAATATTATTTAATTCTGGTCATTTTATATTACCAAACCTTTATTTAAATAATTAAATAAATTATTTATTATCCGTTAAAAATACGGGTCATTACATTCTTCCCCCCTTAAAATAATTTCGTCCTCGAAATTGCTAAAGATAGAAAACAAACCCTATTGACTGGGTTAAAAATTATTTGGCTTACTTGTTAACTTCAGGTTCAACTGAACCAAATGATTTCAATTAAATTGTTAATTTATTCCTACCAACTAAAATTTCAAGAAATCCTGAAAATTTTCTAACACCTTAAATTTTTGGAAAATTTCGCCAGCACTTCCTTTGTACCGATCAATCTGTACAATTACAACTCGCCTCTCTAGACATTCTCCAATCCTAAAGAAAATCAAACAGCCAAGCGGCTTACCAAATAGGCTCATAAATCTCATATTCATATAAAAATAAACTTGTACCTTTTTGTCGGGCATATCATTATATCCTTTCCATTTACTGTTAATTCAGCATATACCAAGGTCATCCCAATCAAACTCAAATCACTTTTATCTCCAGCACAACCATTCGCTTATCCAAGCCAAATTCCATTCTCAACTCAAGTACCATTCTTGATTTTCAATTTCTTAACTCACCAATCATTATACTTAGCCAAGTTAAGTTCCATCCCATATTTCATTAACTGGTTAATTTCTCTAATTAAAGATCTTTGTCTCATAACTCAAATCGGATTTTTATTTCAAAATCAATCCATTTCAATTCACATGGGTCCAATTTATATTCAAGAATCCAATTCAATTTCAATTTGCTTTTGCAAATTCCTATTTAAATTGTTTTTAATCAAACAATCTGCTTCTGGGAGTTTTTAAACAGCTTAGCTTTTCAAAAAATCAAATATTCCTTTTTAGAATTCAAAACAACTAGCTTTTCTCAAAATAATTCAAAATGAATACCTTTGGTAGTAATACATCACTACAAACTCGAAAATGAACACCAATGATGTTCAGATCATCATCATAATTATTTTCCAGCGACCGAAGTGAGTTCAATACTATATCACTTTCAAAACCATTTCTAAACACTTCTATTTTGAAATACATTTCAAAATACCATTCACAGTGCTTGTAAAACAATTTAAAATCTCCTAGGATTTTAAAATTCTCATTTACTTAGTCCAAATCCATTTACAAACACCTTTCCAAACCCCAGATTTTAAATTTCAATTTTGGTTTAAATTCAGTTTTAATTCATTTCGTAATACTTATACGAATTTTATTTGGTTATAGATGTATAACCAACTCAATTTTAATCTTATTCGATTAATATAAAACCAACACATCCAATATACTATAATATATATAATACCATACTTTGTTTATATCAAAATATAATTTGGATACAATTATTTCATTTATCCTCTTTTCAAACCATACTGTGTCAGTCCATTGTATTCAAGTGTTTATAAACTCTTACCGATACAGTGGATCAAACTGATCGATCAGAACTCATAAACAACTCAACCAATATATCTCCACAATATAAAACAACTTTTATAAAATCTACAAATATGTTCTCTCGTATGTATACACTCAACTCAACCTAGGGCATTACTAACCCCATCTCTACTGAGTCACGCCACAAAGCTAAGGTAATTAGTTAACCTCATTCTGATACCACTGTAACGAACCGGGATTTTCGACCTAGAAAATCGACATACAACACCATGTCAACTATTCCAGAATCGAACATACCAGAACATTAATAGAAAAAAGTTAGACGGTGAGAAAAGATAAGATAGAAAATTAGAATAGAAGAAGGAGAGGAACAACAACGGAATCAGAGTAACACAAACCTCACAGCGGAACGAATAAAATATACTATATAACATAACTTTGAAATATAAACCTGTACTTGAATGTACATATTATTTTCAAAGTACAACACTTACTACACAGCGGAAATAAACAATTGCTATAAAATCCTGAAGCCTCCTACTCCAAGCTCTCAGTATATCTGTAAAATCCCGACTACTTGACTGCCCGTACAAATTTGGGCACCCAAGAGTTTAGGGAAAACAAAACAAAATAAACTCTAGGTCAGTCATGTGACTGGTGTGAGTAAACTCCAACCATTTGTTTAACTTTTAAAATCCTTCTTAAAAGAAAGAATAATCGTTAGACCAAACTACACATAAACACGGATGGTTTTTACCTTACGATAACTCAAAACATTCTTTTATAATCCATACTCTTCTGATATTATAATAATGTCTAAATCAAATAAATATCAATCTAGTAGAACGCTTTCATCTCACGCTCTACATATATAATATACAATCAAAAACCGCGGGCTCTTATTGAATAATGAATTCCTAACTATGACAAGGTATGGAACCTCCTTCCGATTAGTGTACTCTCGAAGCGATACACTGGGGTTCAACAAGAACATCTTGTAACTCAGCCACACATAACCGGCCATTCATTTCACTTGAATGTTCCAAATATATTGTCACCTTATGGTTGGTATACCAACATAACTGTTCCCGGGAGATACAGAATTGAAAGAAGTAACAAATATGAATATTCTCTAGATGGTGACAATATACCCTAATTGGGTGCGACCCACTTAGCCATGGCGCCTGCCCGATTTCTGTCATTTCTCGGTTGCTGAGGCTTGAGGTCATAACGTATCTATATAGATCACATCTTTATTTCCTTTGAATGTCACATCATCATACCTGCCAAATCACAAATTGATTTCTCCAAAAATACCTTGGGTATACAGCTAAGAGAAACGAATTCCCCGCCACCAAATGTAAATACGTTTGAAGAGATCAACTTACGTGATTTATTAAATATACTTTGTCAGACATTCTTCCATACAGGTTGTCCTGGGACTGAACAAATCGACGACACTATTTTGTAAACCCATCTTAGGCAATTTCTACCTAGGATTGCCAGAACAGCCCTTGCATAAACTCCGTCTTCAATTATCATCATCAAATTTGATTCGCAATGCTAATGCCCATACGGAGTGGTTTTCAGATAAAAAATCTGATCCCGGTCTCTCCGTATTGACAACGGAAATGGTCAAAAAACTTTGATAGTCAGTTATTTAACTATCAAAGGAAAACATGTGTACAAACAATGGTTGTATTTCCAAATGGAAATCCTACCGAGCAAATCATTTATCAACACTAATCCCCTTTAATTTAATTTGTCATTCAAATATCCATTTCCCTGTTCCTGTTTCCATATATTCGTAAATTCTTGTTTTCTAAATTTAGAAAATATACGTTATTAATCATTGGAAAACCTTTCCATATTTACTCTCATTTCTATTTTTTTACATTAGAAAACATTTCTGATTCTTATTTGGAAAAATTTCCAAAAATCCTTCATGGGATTTAAACAGATGTTTAAATAAAACATTGCTATGCCAACTCAAACCATTACACTCGTTAACAAAATTCACTTAACCAACCTTCACCATCGAACCTTAACCATTCCTCAGTTAAAAATGAAGTCAATCAAGTTGGGGTATAACTACCTCTTAGACCTTAACTATACAACATTTCTAACCTCGAAATAGACAAAGTACCCATTTAAATCTTTAACAAACTTCCTTACGTAACTCTCGGATTCTTTTTACAAATCAACTTCTTTTACAGAAATCATTTGATTATAACAATAGTGTTATAGTCCCATGCTTCCGAAATATAATAACTTAAATATAACTTTTATTTATTAATTTGGATAAATAAACAAACAACTAATTTATTAATAAGTAAATCAATCTTGATTATAAACGGAAAGTGAATAGTACTTTCCCGAATTCGATATAATCGAATTTCAACACACAACTCTCTTTCGAATAATCTCTATTCGATAACTCTCTTTAGAATAAACCTATCCAATAACTCTTTTCTTCGAATAAACTATACTCGATAATCTCCCTTTCGAATAAACTATATTCGATAATCTTTCTTCGAATACTATATTTGTTAACTCTTTGCTTCGAATAAACTATATTCAACAATCTCTCTTTCGAATAAACTATATACGATAGTCTTTCTTTGAATCACTATATTTGATCAACTCTATTCGAATAACTAATATTCGACCAACTCTAATTCGATTAACTCTATCCAATTAACTCTATTCGAATAACTAATATTCGATTAACTCTATTCAAATAACTAATATTCGATTAACTATAATCCGATTAACTCTATTCGATTAACTCTTATTCGATTAACTCTTATTCGATTAACTCTATTCGATTAACTCTAGTTCGATTAACTCTTATTCGATTAACTCTATTCGATTAACTCTTATTCGATTAACTAATATTTGATTAACTAATATTCGATTAACTCTTATTCGATTAACTAATATTCGATTAACTAATATTCGATTAACTCTATACAAATAACTAATATTCGATTTAACTCTATTCAAATAACTAATATTAGATTAACTCTATTCGAATAACTAATATTCGACCAACTCTATTCGAATAACTAATATTCGATTAACTCTATTTCCTATCTCATTCAAATTCCCATTTGAATTCTCATTTCAAAACCCAATTTTCCTTATAAATGTATTAATTTATAAAATATTCATTTTAATCCATTATTCACATCGAATGTGAATAATGTTTCTTTTATATAATCCATTAAGTTTGATTTTGTATTTTAAAATAATATCTCATTTCCAAATTCTATTTATACTTCTATTTATAGAATTATTCATACGAAATCTCCTTTTTATTTCTAACACTTAAATATATAATTCCCTTTATAAATGCTGACTTCACATTTTATTTAAAATATCGGTGTCAAAACCAATTTCTACTTCTCTATATAAGTTCAGACTTATATATTCCATTTATCACATGATAAATAATTTATTCAATTTATAAAACATTATTTATAAATTAATTTTCTCAATTTATCTATTAAAACATATTTCTATTTAATTCTACTTTAAATTAATCTTTTCTATTTATTTGTTAAAACAGATTTCTATTTAATATTTATTTTCCAAATATTCTCTTTTTATAAAATTCTATTCATTTCCTAAATAAATATTTCCTTTTATAAACTATTTGATTTCCCTCTTATAAACTATTTATTTCCAAAATAAATATTTCCATTTATAATCTATTTATTTCCCAAATAAATATTTCCTTTTATAAACTATTTGATTTCCCAAATATTTCCTCTTATAAACTATTTATTTCCCAAATAAATATTTCTTTTTATAATCTATTTAATTCCCAAATAAATATTTCCTTTTATAAACTATTTGTTTTCACAAATATTTCCTTTTATAAACTATTTATTTCCCAAATAAATAATTTATTTTCAATATACGCTTTGAAAATTCCCTTTATACATTCTAGTATTTCTTATGATATTTCAAATACCAAATAATAAGACCAGTGTCATCATAATCAATCTTAGATTATATATCACAGTATATATCACTGTATATATAAAAACAGTGTTATAAATATTGAGGAATCCAATTGGATCCCTCCAACTAGTTTCCTGCATCCACAGATGTTAAACAATATAATTAACATCAACTTCATTTCAATATGAAATATTCTGATAAACAGAATCAATATTGATTAACGATATATATATATATATATCGTTATCTATAATTTCAATCAATCAATTTGCAATTTATCCAAACAAACAACACACAACAATCAACCATCATTTATCAATCCTAAAAATACGTTATAAAAATATAACTGGGTAGAGTTAGTGAGATTTACTCATATTGGAAGATCGTTGTTAAATAATGATAACTATCAGTTGATTCAGACATACAATTTATTTTGCTATAATTTGTAACGAGCTCCAATTCACTCCCAGTCAATTCCATTGCGCAGCTTTCGTCCGTACGATCCCAACGGATCCTGTTTTGTTGGATTTGGATAACATATGACAAAGTTATGATAATTTAAAAGTTAATATACTATTTTGAATTTAAAATAAACTAAATCTATTTTTAATTGGGTTTAACTTCTTTTCTCCGGCCCATTTCTCGTTTCCTACCCATGTATTTGAATAGTATCATCTCCCTGTAAACAAAATTCGCGACTTACTCCTGAAACCCCATAGCCATTGTCGATCTTCAACTCCACACCACTCCTTCATCTTTTCATTAAAACCCAAATAAATTTCACCAAACTTCTTCTTGTGAAACTCTACTTCCTTCCATGCCAATAACCAACAACTCATGTCTCTTCCTCCCAGGAAATACACGGCCCTTTCAGCTCCAGTAAACACCATTTTCCACAAATTCAAACTCCATTTTCTCCCTTAATACGAAGCAAATCCACAAATGACCCGCACCGCTGATCATCTCTTCACAAACGCTTCAATCCCATATCAATAATCTCCTGTTCGATTCCACCATGATGCTCGCGTTCGAAACCATAACACGTACTGTAGCTACAGACATCGACCAAGCTTAACACAGATTTCCCCAATTTTTTTACAACAACATTCTGCACTCTACAACGAAATCAAGTACAGTATCCATTTCGTGAATCACTACTTCAACTTCACATTATTTCCAACCCTAGTTTCTCCGAACCCATGCTGTACAAAATGACTTCGACAAAACCGTGATCGAGTTCTATAAAACTGACCTCAGATTGAAGCATATGTTACGAGGATAATATACATATAAGTTTGAGGATTTTAGGATTTATTTTTGAATTGTTATAATTTTTCAATCCTACAATTTTTGTTTGAGAAAGAAGTAAACTGGCGGCAGCATTTTTCTTGACCGTGGAATGCGGTAAATTAGGTTTGGGAAATGTTAAGGGGTATATATAAGGTGAATATATAATTTTATATTCGATTATTATATTTAATTTTAGTGAAAATTAGGCTCACATCCCTAAAAGCAAACTTAATTAGGCTCACATCCCCCCTATAGTTTTCATTAGGATCCGCCCCTTGTTTTGCAAGTGCCGCCTCCTTTTTTCATATGTTCCCCCCCTGCCATTTAACTTCCGCCTGTTTCACTTTCTGACCAAATTTTTTGGCGCTACCACTTAAAAAAATATATTCTAAAATCTATACATATTCTCGGAAGTCCACGGAAATAAAAAAAATAGTTCCATACCTGTATACAACTATTACATATAGTTCCATACATGTATGCAACTATTTCATAAGTTGTTATGGCTTGAGAATCTAGACCGAAACTTGCATACATATGTGCAACTAGTTGAAAAGTTTGCACCCATGTATGCATGTATTTGCAGGAAGAAATTTAAGTCAACTTTAGACTGCGAATTATTTCACACTTTTATGCACAAATTATGGAATACATGCACAGATGTATGCAAGTAAATCAAACACATATGCATGACTTGAAAACATGCACAGATGTATGTAAGAAAATTCAAATACTTGCATTCTATTATGCATTTTACTGCATTTTTCGCTGTTTTGCTGTTTTTTGGGTTTTTGTTGTCTTGTTTGATGTTTTTTTGATCTGAATTTTTTGTTGAGTGCATGTTTAATTTAAATATGAATTTACGTATTTTTTTTAATATTTTTTCAGTGAATTTTTGAAAAATAGGGACTAAATTTACAATAAATTTATGACCGGATGTGAGCCTAATTTTGAAACTTAATAGGGACCTGTAAAAAACGCACCCTTAATTTTTACTAATCGCTATGTATAATTGTCATTTAAAAATCCGTATGATCACATACAATATTCAAATTCGACGAAAACGGACATACAGCTACAGTTTGACATTACGGACCCCACGAAACTTGTTTCGTCGAATTCCGAGTCCGTTTACTCACACAACGTATTTTTAAAGTCAATTTATCGACTCTTTTTCACATTAAAATCCCGTACGGCCACATGCTGACTCCAAAAATTATGGAAATTGAAATCAAGCAATAATTTAATATTCCGGATCCAACAAAATTAGTTTTATCGAAAACGAAGTTTGTTTGCAAAAATGACTATTTTTAAAGCTCTAAATAAACCCATTTAAATATTTAATTTATTTAAAAATAATTAAATTTAATATTAATAAATTAATATTATTGTATATATTCACATAGAATATTATCCAGCTCTAAAATAAACATATCGGGATTTATAACCCGATATTTCAAGTCTAGACTATATCAATATTCAATTTATATTAAAAATCCATTTATAATATAAATAAATCGTTATAAATTTTAAACGAATTCCATAGCGACTTTCTGGAAATTTGATTTGGACATATCTCACAATCTACACGACGAAATCCCGATTTTTCTCTTCCATTAGAAAAATATCGTTCAACAGATTCAAACGTTTCTTGTTTCACAGAAATCTGACTTAAAACGGATTCTGTATATTCAGTTGAAGTTCAAATCGTTAAATTATGAACTACCGCGCCATTATGGCTCGATTATAATTATAATATAATTATACGTTCAACTGTCGTTTATATAATATATTCGTTAACATAATTCAACTCTAAATTGAATTATATATTATAAATGATCGAATTCACACAATATTGTGAATTCCACTATTTCCGACTATTTCGAAAATTAAATATATTATTATATTATTTATATTAATTAAATATTCAATATTATTTAATTCTGGTCATTTTAAATTACCAAACCATTATTTAAATAATTAAATAAATTATTTATTATCCGTTAAAATACGGGTCATTACATGACCGACCCTGAAGATCCAAGGGTTGCCCAGAGTGTGTAATCCTGAGGCATTTGCTAGAGTGTCTCGAAATCGGTGAGGAAGATCCCTTGTCTCGGTTCATAGATGGAAATCCAATTTCCAATGCGCAACCTTTCGGATTTAGTTGCAAACCTATATGGCGACATAATATATGGTACCTATGCCGCCTATGGTTGATACATTTATATTTGAAGTTGATTTCTTCACTTATAGTAATAATAAAAGATAAATTTTGCGTACCAATCATATTTGGCCATTATAAGGTAAAACTCTATCCTCCAGCTTGCATTGCATTGTGTGATGGGACCTGAGTCTTATAATGGCTTCATTTTTCTTTTTTTAGCATTGCGTTGTTTGTTTATGGTATTCTTGCCGTTCCACGTTATACGGCATGGTCCCTTGATTTACCCAAGATTAAAATAAAAGTTAATAAATGTTTTAGTTCTCACATCAGTCCCATGACCGACTCGGAGTTTATTGTTTCCACCTAAAGTCTGGGTGCCCATATTTTCCACACGGGCAGTCAGTTGTTTTGGTTTTGCAGATTCTTTATTTTCACAGGATCCTGGATTACAGCTGGAGCTATATACGGAATGCTTTATATCCCTTTATTTATTTCAGCTGTGGTAGTTGATGTTTTCCGCTGCACATCTGTGACGATCTCAAAACCCCGTACGACGGAATAAAGGATAATCATCGGAATATAACACATTAATCATCATTAGCAGAGAACAGATAATAGAATAAATAGAAAATAGAATAATTTACATCAATATGACAGCAGAATCATAACATGCACTACACCAAAACAGGTGATTCCCAACGAGTATAACCGTCGCAAACAATTTCAGCAACGCTTATTAGTGTTGCTATGGAGGGGTGGCAATTTAGTACCAACGCTTATAAGCGTTGGTATATTTTCAGTCGCAACGCTTATAAGCGTTGGTATATTTTTAGTCGCAACGCTTATAAGCGTTGGTAGATTTTCTTTACCAACGCTTATAAGCGTTGTAAGATTTTTGTTTGCAACGCTTATACATGTTGCAATACATTTGTTTGCAACGCCTATACATGTTACAAAATTTTAATTCACAACAAATATAAATTTTAATAATAACAGAAATATGTATTAGCAACTCACGTATTATAACATTAATAGTCAATTAATAACAAACATGATGATAATATAGACGATATTTAATATGAATCAAAAACTAATATTAAACTCAATGCATACTAATAGATAACATTCATAACCACATAACGACATAGAATATCAGTTAACAATAAACAAGCACAATACATAATTAAGATGTCAAATTCAATACATAATTAGTTTGCTAAATTCAATACATAAATAAGATTCTACAAATACCGAATACGAAACTCTGGCCATATAACGAAGTCTCCATCTGAAAATTCACATAACTTGTACATTCCATTTTGAGGACCATCATAAATTGGTGCATCCGGTTCAAGAACTTCAACAACCCAAATTACTTTCTCTATATTCGGTACCACTTTCCTAAAATGATAAATTGTTTATGTTCCAAGATAACCTTTTGCTACCTCCTTCTCAAGATCATGTGACAATAGCATTATGTATTTCTTTTCCATTGTAGATGAATGAAGATCATTAAGTGACACGTTTAGAGTAACGGTTACATTATTATTTATAGGAGGATCCCCTAAATTAGAATCACCTTCTGTACGAGGAGTGGAAGGACTTGCAACAAGTTTTTCTAAGCTGATAAGCTCGGAAAAACTGAGCGCTATAGGCTCAGTTTTGCTGAGCCATAAGGCTCAACAAAACTGAGCCTTACGGCTCAGTTAACCTGAGCCATAGGCTCA
Organism: Allium sativum; assembly: GCA_030737875.1. Taxonomy (NCBI): domain Eukaryota; kingdom Viridiplantae; phylum Streptophyta; class Magnoliopsida; order Asparagales; family Amaryllidaceae; genus Allium; species Allium sativum. Next base: position 775,625,337 of record CM060918.1, on the reverse strand, counting down.
GTTTATCTGAGCTTATGGCTCAGCAAAACTGAGCGCTATAGGCTCAGTTTTTCTGAGCCGATAAGCTCGGAAAAACTGAACGCTATAGTCTAAGTTTTGCTGAGCCATAAGGCTCAGCAAAACTGAGCCTTACGGCTCAGTTAACCAGAGCCATAGGCTTAGTTTTTCTGAGCTTATGGCTCAGCAAAACTGAGCGCTATAGGCTCATTTTTTCTGAGCCGATAAGCTCGGAAAAATTGAGCGCTATAGGCTCAGTTAACTTGAGCCATAGGCTCAGTTTTTCTGAGCCGATAAGCTCGGAAAAACTGAGCGCTATAGGCTCAGTTTTTCTGAGCTTATGGCTCAGCAAAACTGAGCGCTATAGGAAATTCATAGGGTGCATTATAAATAAATGAAAAAAATTGGCTTGAACTGAAAGTAGCAGTCATCCATATCGCAATTGCAAGTCAATTCATCGCCATTAAGTCCATCTTTCTCCTTATCCAAGTTTTAGAAACCACTACCATATCCGCTGCCTTGAACTGACCTTCAGTACATCTAGCAACATACCTTAAGTTTAGGAGCAGAAATTAAGATCTGCTGAAAGACTAATAGCATTAGTGTGAAAGTAAATTAGGCAAATAAAGTATTTCATTAACTAAAAGCATACGAGGGTCATAGCTTAAGTTTAGGAGCAGAAATTAAGATGAAACCAAATGAACGAAACAATAGTAAGAAACAGGTTATGCAATATTGGTTTTAAGTGTAGGGAAAAATATATATTATAAAAACGCAAGTAGTTAAATTAGAAGATAAATAACTTTATTAATATTTGCGCAATTTTAAAGAAAACAGGAAAGGTCGATATAATTTGTGAACAATGTTTGGACAATTATAACATTTTGAGATCTATGGGCGATTACTTTGGCAGCATATATCTTCTATTCTAAATTAAATATAAATATGGAACAGATGCTCAAATAAAAATGCTATGTAAAGCAAAAGGCCTGGATACATAGTTACATTAGCATGGGAAGACATAAACATGTAGCTAGCATGCCCTACACATCAAAACAGAGATGATTCGTCCAATAGAAAAAGATAATACATAAGAAATTAACATGAAGTTGGTCCCAATAGAAAAAGATAATACTGAACGACTACGACTCAGTTTTTCTGAGCCACAAGGCTCAGTTTTGATGAGCCACAGACTCAAAAAAACTGAGCCTTATGGCTCAGTTAACCTGAGCCATAGGCTTAGTTTTTCTGAGCTTATGGCTCAGCAAAACTGAGCGCTATAGGCTCAGTTTTTCTGAGCCGATAAGCTCGGAAAAACTGAGCGCTATAGGCTCAGTTTTTCTGAGCCTTACTCTCATACATACATAATTTTACAGTTCAGGAAAGATGCCCGTGTAGGGTACAGTTCAGGAATTACCCATATTACTCTCATACATACATAATTTTTACTCAACAGTTTAGGATGATGAAAGAATCTTAGAACTACTTTTTCTGTAGGGAATGGCTTAGAGGTTGGCAGTTCTAGCAATTTCAACACATTACTAGCAACAAACATTCTTTTGATTGCAAAACCAGTAGTTTTCATGCTTCCCATTACTCATGAAAAATGGAATGAAACGACACTTTGGTATGGGATTAAATATAAAATTAGTTAACCTTTATTTCGGCAAGAATGGATGTATGCGTAAATCATAGTATAATTGCTAACCTCGGTAATCCTTTCAGTTTTGTAGTACACAGCCAATTTCAGTGCAAAAGCATTTTATCTCCATCTTTGTTCATTCTAGAAACTTCCTCAACCTCTAATAGCAATCTCACTATTTCTTGCTTAAGCTTGGGCTCCACCGTAGAAAATAGGAGCATTTCGTTTTGCCTCAAAATATTCTATCAAAGTGGATTGAAGGACAAGGGCACCAACATTCCTGTCAAAATATCAAACAAGCATAAACAATTACGCATCGTTTGCAGCTCTTTACATGTATTATTATGATTTTTCTACATAGAATACCTTTTTCACTTTGACTAAATGCCGCAGCTTCCCATACACAGTAAATGAAGTCCATCCTAATTAGGTAAATGCATTTCATGGACTAGTAGCTATAAGAGTGCAAATAAAAGCATGAAGAACAGAAGAGTTAAAAATACGGGAATTGCTAATCTTGTCTGCTTTTGTTTTCAAAATCCAGGCAATTAATATATAATTTGTAATTTATATTACACATTTAATAATTTAATTTATATCTATAGAACACAATACAACTATAAAATTATGAAACTAAACTATAGTCTAACAATAAAACTAAACTATAGTCCAAACCAGGAACAATCATCGCTGGTATGACATTCAGACTACTTAGACAGACATCAAAAAGTTTTCGTTCCAAAGCACCACTATTTCACAGAATCCTAAGCTATAGTCTGATCGATTATTTTATTGAAAACTATCGTCAGGTCAACTAATTTATTGAAGGCTAATATTATCTTCTATCGTCATGATTTCGCACTGAGGAATCCGGTTTCCTTCCAATGAAAAATTCTTAACATATTTTGCCATAAATAGAAAAAGTTTGCTATTCATGTGGTCCATCCTTACATTTAAGTCTAAATCCACAAAAGATGCAATTAAGCTGAAGAAATAAACTTATTTTAAGTAAAAAAAAAAATCAAGCAAAACATTTGTTATAGACCCTTAACTACCCATCACAACAGAAACTGAAAACAAAATCACACGACACAAATTCACATGAATAGAAGGTAATGCATGTGATTCAACGACAAATTATTTTAAGTAAAAAAAATTCAAGCAAAACATTTGTTATAGACCCTTAACTACCCATCACAACAGAAACTGATGAATATATATGAAGACGTCAGCTTACCAAGTCTTTCAAATTAGGAAATATAGCTTACTTTAGCATCGCCAAGTATAGGCACTGCTTATGCATTAGACATCACCTCCTTAGAATTTGGGTTAAGATCGGATAGCCTATCACCCCGAGTGAAGAAGGATCCTATCATGGAATATCAGTTCAATTAATTGAAACAAACTAATTTCTTCATAAAAAAGTTGGTCATTTAGAAACACTTACCTCAAATTTGAATAACTTATCAAACAACTGCATTTCAATTTTTAGAGGATCAACCCCAGGAGATGGCTCGGAAACACAGTGAAACAATATCTGCAGATTATAGAGGAACGACAGTTTGTTATCGCTGCTCATCACAACATCAGTGCATTTTGCAAAAAAAAAAAAAAACTTCAGGCATAAAAAATCAGTGCATTTTGTCACATGCAGATTGATAATATCCAAGGATCGGGTAGAAGCTTATAATGGAGTTATACCTGCTGTTGAAGCACAACTGATATCGCAATATTTATATATAGTGGCGACGTGGCCCAATACAAAGGCAAGTGGCTTGTTCATTATAACTGAACGCACTTTATATGTTAGTGTAAACGGTGGGTTGTGCCATTTATCATGAATGCAGGTCTGTTACAGTACAAGAATATGGGTCGTCTATACAAACGCCCATTTATACAAGAATATAGGTGTGTTTTTCGCCAGCTTGCTTTTCCTCCCATTTATACAAACGCCCAAATGCAGGGAATCATTTGACGGCCCGCCTTCATCCTTCGAAAATTTCCTGTTCAATTTGTTTGTTTTCTCTTTTCAAGTTGTTGATTTCCCTGTTGAACTTTGATATCTCGTTCAACCCATGCACAAGTGTAACGATACACGTTTGACACATCCTTATTCGTACTGCTTGGCTATATTACTCAGCTGAAATTTTTGCCTAATGCGATACAAATATGGCACGTCTATCAAAGGGTCCTATGTATGTTTAGTACTGAGTTGACAAGAACTCAAATTTTGACATTTTAAGATCACAATTGAGCCCAACAAAACGGTAGGTGAGATGCAAGGCTTATGAAATATGTGAGAGGATACTAGTACCAAAACTGGGTGAACACTACAAGACCAACTAGCAGCCACCAGCATCAAGAATCCCAAAAGCTAATATGGCGCCCATCTTGCTCATTGTGTCTTCATGCTTGTCAAGAATTATTTTTTCCAACTGGCGCCTGAATGTACCAACCCTAGAATCACAAGATTCATTAGTCTGGATCATAACCATTGCCATACCTATGAGAGCTCCCTGATGAACAAAATCGACAACATCTGATGTCAAAGGGTCCAATAAAGATATTGCTTCATTTAAACCACTACGGACACGTGAAATTCCTACTGCATATATGCAGATTTACAAAGAGAGACACATCATTATAATCAAGTAGTGAAATAATCATAAAAACATTACTGATCTTAAATGGTTTAACAGAGCTTAACAAGTCACAAACATCGCAAGTATAGATGGACAAAGACATAAATCTACAAAATAATAAAGGAGTTACCTTTATAGCATCAACAGTCAGAAGGATGATAATTTTCTCAGCAAATCTCTCATACTATTCAGCTTCAGTAGTAATGCGATGTCTATAAGAAAAATTGTAAAAGAGACCCATATTCTGCTTCAGCTTGGCTTTCGCGACTGCTAAAGCTTTAAGGCAGCAAATCACTTTGACGCGGCGTAGACTCAAAATCGAACGATATTTCTCGCGATCCCTCGAAGGAAGTCGAAATCGAAAAATAATGCCAAATCGAACGCGAGTTGTTATGCTGAAGCGACACCAACATCCAATTAGAGAGTTACGAATTCGATTTCGCCATGCTGGGATTCGTAGATTTGGATTCGAATTGTAAATTTTTTTTCTCTTTCGGAGATACCTGGGATTTGGAATTGTGATTTAGGCGGCCGTAATTGGTGAAAGCGTTGGGCAAAGGAAGGAGATATGGAAAATAGGGTTAATGACGTTAGTTTACGTTTTTGCCCTCAGAAAACACCCTTAACAACCTAAATAAGCGTTGGGACTAAAAAAATTATTATTATGTATTTTTGGCAACACTTTTTTAATATAGCAACGCATATTATGGTGACTACCCTACAACACAAATAAGTGTTGGCAATTGAAAAAAAAAGGGTTGCCAAATGGCCATTTTGGTGTAGTGATGTAATAAATATTAGAGTGACATAGTGTAGGATACATCTTAGTGCATGAAAGGTAATGATCAGTCTACATTAAGATCACTGGAACTTATACATCATAGATACATAATAGAAGTAAATCTGTCTACATCGCAATAAGCGGAATCATATACATAAGGTACTAATGGCGGAATATCAAATAGCCAAAATACTGAGAAGTTAAGTCCTCGCCATACGAGCCAAAAGGTGCACTCCATGCTGCAGTGCAAAAGCCAAAATATACCCTGTCACCTGTCACTAGGCTGCCCGTGTGAAAATAAGGGCACCCGAGTTTGCAAAGTGAAACAGACTACGAGTCAGTCATGGTACTGGTATGAGAAATCTACTTAACTGGATAAACAACAATAAGAAGGCAAATCATAGGACCACGCCACTTTCGCGGAACGGGTTTACTCCAGTGATTGTCAGTGCAATAAATAAGGTAAATTATTTAAATAACGCAATGCTTTTTATAAAAATGAGACCGTTATAAGACTCAAGTCCTATCACACAATGCAACGCAAACCAGAGGATAGAGTTTTACCTTATAATGGCCAAAATATGCCTCATATGTGTAAGCAAAATCATTTGATAGTATTACTAGTGCATATACATTTCAAAAGCAAATTCAATCATAAATATCAATCCTAGACGGCATAGCTACCATCTACTATGTCGCCATATATAAGTTACAATCAAATCCGTAATTTCGTATTGGAAATTTGGATTCCATCATGAGTCAAGGCAAGGGACAAGCTCCTCACCGCTTCGAGACACTCTAGCAAATGCCTCAGGACTCCCCGCAGAGAACCCTTGGATCTTCAGGGCCGGTCCTTTCTTACGTTTGAGGATTAGTTATTCCTAAACACACGTTTCCCGGTCCTATCGGACCTATCCCTCGGCTCCGTAGAGACCGATATATCCGAGGCATTTCGCATTCCAATATCCACAAAGGTATAATAAACAACGATGTCAGGGCTAGTAAAACGCTGACACCATCCATAGCTAGAAAGAAACGTCGTGCACTCCCTGCAGTCACGATCCCGTTTTTGACTCATACTGGTGTGTAAGGCTTGCGAATCAACCCCGTACACAAAGCTACGCTATATTAAAGCCGTGCTTTGATCATCAATCACAAGACTCTGCTTTTCAACAAAAGTTTTGATCATTTGCATCTTTGCATGCCATGCTGTCAATCCACACCATACCACTGATATATACCGATATACAACCTCTGAGCTCGTACGTCTCAGAGAAGGGCGTTAAGCAAGAGAATAAATTCTCTGCCGCCAAACAGATGTATATTTAGTAGAGATCAACGAATACAGCACAAAATACACGTCCATTTACAAGTCCGTTCTGGGTCTGAATGAAACCATAGGCACCTTATTCCTCGTCTCGTATGTCCAATACAGGAGAGAGGCCCTCGCATATCCAGACGATCAACAAGTACGTTCAGACTACTACCACTATAACCTCGTCAAGTGAGCTACCCATCTCAAAGGCATTAGTAGTCATCTACACAATGTGAAGATCATCGATCTTGCACCATCTTCATATCTTCGACATTTATTCGTCGATCAATTATTTGAAATGAGAATTAACTCGGCCTTTTCAAATAATTCACGTATATTAGAATTCAAATCAATTATGTCCATGGTTAAATTATTTGACATCCACATTTCAGTTCTTTATATAATTTTAATGTCAAATACATTCAACCATCAAATATCAAGCGAACCAAGTAGAATCGGTTTATTTCTATTCCATATCGCCTATAATATTTTATAACGATATATCGCTGTTTTTATTTATTTAAAAATAGCGCCATTTAATTAGACGAGATTTCAGGCTATAACGTGGCCCTGGCGCTGTTTTTCTCCAAATTTGATTTACACATTTCTCAAAATCTAACCGTCGGATCTTAAAGAAGTTAAGTCCGTTTGAAAGATCTCTTCAAAGCGAACCCAACGGTTCCAGTTTCGGGAAATCTGACGGTCGGATCTCTCGATATAATCGTTTAAAGTTACGATTTCAAAATATGAACTGCAGCGTCATTATTCGTTTTATTTGATCTATATTAATATATATAAATATAATTCATTCGACGATTTCCAGATCGTTTTTCACTTCAAATACTTCACTAACGCCTTTAAATTTTAGAAAATTTCGCCATAACCTCCTTTGTACGGGTAGGGGTTTGGAAATTTATTGGGCCGTATTAGGCACCCAATAAATCCTAAAAAGCATGCACATATTTATAGTGATATATTCCGGTGTCCACAGGGGAGTGTGTATGATCATAACTCCAGAGAATAAATTCTCGTCACCCTATAAATGGTTTTTGTGCCTTAGTGACTAGAGAGACGTATTTATTGTCATCTCCAGACCCGTGTGGGGTTTTTATTAATCTGAAAATTTACCGTTATATTTTATATATTCCATATCAGTCTTCAATTCAATTTGAAATATAGTCATCGCCATACAAGCATCTCGCTTGTATGGTAAATCTTCAACCTCGTCACATAAGCTCCAAATGCTTATGTGGTATATGATAGGGTATGCTATCTTCAAGAAGTATGCCATGTAGTGTAGTTCAAAATTAATTGTTACTATCCTATGGCGACTTTATTATTTCACACAGAACAACAAACACTCCGCATCCAATGACATTCATAGGAGTTTATATAATAATAAAATCGTGCGGCCAACTCATTAAGGCTTACCTATTTGTCCGGCACGCAAATATATTCTTTACTCAACAGCTAATCCATATTCCTGTTCAACACATGTATATATATGTAGAACTAAACTAAAAATAATATTTCTAGCGAACAAATGTTTATTTCAACATGCGGTTATTTTTAACACTTCATACATAGGATAAAAATGATATTTCTAGCGAACAAAATATGTTTCAACACATGTGTATTTTTAGCGAGTCGTATACATGATAAAAATGATATTTTTATCGTTCAAAATATTTATTCCACACATGAATGTTTTTAGCACTTCATATTCACAATAAAATGTTAATTTTTTTGTCCAATCCTTTTATTCAACACATGAATCCTTTTCAACACATGAGTATTTTAAATAGTTCATACATATAATAAAAATGATGTTTTTATCGTTAAAACAATTTATTGGAAACACTAATATTTTATATACTTCATACATAAGATAAAAATGATATTTTTGAAGTTAAAATAATTTATTTAAAACATTAGTATTTTATATAGTCCACATATTTGATAAAAATGTGATTTTTATCTTTCAAAGAATTTATTTAACACATGAATGTTATTCAACACACGGATATTTCAACATATGAATATCTCATACATGCATACTTCATATACTTCACACGCATAATAAAAATGTGATTTTTATTATCTAAACAATTTATTCAACGCATGAATATAATTCAATACATGAAAATAATTCAAACACATAGATATTACTGAAAATTTTGGTAGCATAACGGTAGAGGGTTAAAAACCGACACCATCCCTAGTACGACTCCTCGCACTACCTTAGGCCTCGCGGCATTCCATAAGGGGCTTATCTAAATGATCTAAGATCAATTTCATATCATATGAATTTTCCACAATAATTCCCATTGTTTCAACCACAAACAATTTCTTTTAACCACAAACAAATATTCCAAACCATTCGCATTATCAATCAATATCACGCCAATCCCAATCAATTCATATTGTCATGGTCTGTGGACGAGGGGAGTATATATATATGTATGTAAGTATATTTCATTTCCATTTCAACACATATATGATTTTTACAACACATGTATAATTTGTACATCGCTCATATAACTTATACAACGCTCATGCATGAGGTGTACAACGCATATATAATTTATATTTCGCTCATATAATTTATACAACGCAGTTCCATTTCATATTGAATCTAGAAGTCTCACTTTGGTTTTAATCCTTCTGAAATTTGTAGCGAGCTCGGAATACGTTCTAGCTTCTTCTAGAATGTAGATGATGTCGCTACGAGTCCGATGTTTCTTGTTTCATCGAATTTCGTCAACATAGAAAAAGATATGATTTTTATTTTAAAATCATGATTTGCAACACTTTAAAGCATTATGGACTTTAATTAGAAATCAGGTCATTACCTTCAGCTAAACCTTTCGAACTAGGTTTTGATTTTCAACACAAACCGTTGCACGATACGAAGATCAGGCTACGCCACCTGGAAGAGGATCAAGAGGTGCACTGGCGCCACCCTTGGTTGGCAAACTCGAACGGGGTAGGGAGGGGGTATGGTGTCTCGAAGTTCGGGACTTCTCGGAGGCGATTCGCAACGATTACTTGACAATAGAGGGCAAACCTAGTATGGATTTGAAGAGGATGGAGAGATCTTCAAAAAGTTGAATTGGGGCAAGAGGTGGTTCGACGTGGTTTTGCCGGAAATTGACCAGGAAGAGATCGAGCTGCTTCAGTCGTCGATACAGGGGGAGCGGGTTTTCTGAATTTTTTTATAAAATTTAATTAATGAATGAATAATTCCTATTGGTCGATATTTATATTAATTCAATAATTAGGGGTTTTTCCATACGAACTCCAATTCAAACCCAACGATGTCACCCCTAGCTAAATACCCCCATTCCGGACACAATGGGATATGTTTCGTAGGCCCATTCGACTGTTACAGTCAGTTATTCTTCAAATTAAAGTATAAAACATTCAAATTCAATTTTGAATGTACATTTTAATTTGCCGGGGCCACATACTGATTCTAAAAATTCCTGAAAAAATAAATCTAGCTATGTTGGGATGATATGGTCCCAAGAAAACTGATTTCATCGAATTCTAAGACTGTTTGAAAAATGACCATTTTCTGGACGATCCAATTTGACTGAAATCAACCAAACACGTTTTCCTTTGCCACGCTCATATATTAATTCCAAAAATTATGGAATTTGAAACCTAGCAATAAATGGACATCCCAGATCCAACAAAAGTGGTTTCGTCGAAAACGGAGGTCGTTTGCAAAATGTCTATTTTCAAGGGCTATATTTATTCTATAGCGACCATCCTGAATATTCAACTGGCCATAACTTTTGATTCTTGCTACGAAATTTTGATTTTTCAGATTCTTAGAAAGATATTCTTAAACAGATTTAAATATTTTTGGTTTCGCTAAAATCCGTTTTATTTTGCATCCTGTACGTTCAGTCAAAGTTCGAATTCAAAATTTTAAACTGCCGCACTATTTCCAACTCGTTATTTAATTGAAATATTTTATTTCATTTACTCCAAATTCATTAAAATAACCAAATTAAAATTTTAAATTGGCTCATATTTTCCGGGTTGTTACAATCTTCCCTACTTAAAACTTTTCGTCCCCGAAAAGGAAACAACAGTAAAGTAGGAAACAAAATGGAAATGCAAAGTATTGTAAATGTACCTTGCACCGGAGTTAGTCAGAGATGTCCACTCTACAATTGGGAAAAGCTTGCTTAATGCTTTCTTCTGTCTCTCAAGTACAGTCTCTAGGATCTTCACTCCACTGCACTTTAACTAAATGAACCTTCTTGTTCCTTAACTCTTTAGTTTCTTTGCCAATAATGTTTATCGGCTCTCTTCTAACTGCTAATTCTGGTGTAATTTCCAAGTCCTATTGCACTGCTTCTTCTACAACAAGATCTTGATCATGTACATGCTTTCGAAGTTGAGATACGTGGAACACATCATGCACTCCAGGCAACCAATCAGGTAATTGAACCCTATAAGCAAGCGTTCCAATTCGTTCAAGTATAGGAAAGGGACCAATAAATCCAGGTGCCAACTTCCCAGTTTTGCCAAATCTGACTACTTCCCTCATCGGAGAAACTCTCAAATAAACATAATCATCAACAGCGAATGCTAAATCTCTTCTTCTAGAATCCACATAACTTTTCTATCGGCTTTGAGCTGTTTGCAATCGTTTCTTGATGAAATCGATTTTGTCTGAAGCTTCGCGAATCATATCTGGTCCCGACACAAGTCTATTGCCAGATTCTACCCAACATACGGGAGATCTGCACGGTCTATCGTATAATGCTTCGAACAGTGACATTTTCAAGCTTGCCTGATAACTGTTGTTGCATGAGAACTCGGCCAAATGCAGGTGGTCTTCCCATGATCCGCCAAAGTCAATAATGCAAGCCCGCAGTAAATCTTCCAGAATACGGTTCACCCTCTCAGTTTGGCCGTTTGTCTGAGGGTGATATGCGGTGCTCAGGTTCAGCTTTGTCCCTAGTTCTACTTGAAATGCCTCCCAGAATTTGCTAGTAAATATTGGATCTCTATCACTGACTATGCTGATCGACACTCCATGTAGCTTAACAATTTCTCTAAAATAAATATGCGCTAGACTTTGAGCGGTTCTATTGGATCTGACAGGTATGAAATGGGTGGTCTTCGTGAAACGATCTACGATTACCCAAATACTGTCATTTCCTTTCCTGGTTCGGGGTAAACCATCTATGAAATCCATGGAAAATTGCTCCCACTTCCAATTTGGAATTTCCAATGATTTCAATAATCCGACAAGTTTCTGTTGGTCGTTTTTGACTAGTTGGCAAGTAGAGCACCGACTAACATATATAGAAATGTCCCATTTTCATTGCCCTCCACCAGAATGTTCATTTGAGGTCATTATACATTTTGCTCACACCCGGATGGATATTCAGTTTGGACTTGTGATATTCATCCATCACCTCTTTTCGGAGCTCAGAAATATTGGGGATGCAAATTCGGCCTTTCAACTTCAGAACTCCCTGGTTATCAATCTGGAAACTTGAGGGTTCACCTTCCTTGATCTTTTTGCCAATCCTCTGAACAAATCCATCGTCTTTCTGAAGTATAGAGATCTTATCAATCAACAACGTCATGATTATAAGATTGGCGATGATTGCGGTTTTCCTGCTAAGCGCATCCGCTACAACATTGGCTTTTCCCGGTGTATACAGAATGTCCAGATCATACGCTGCAAGAAATTCTAGCCAATGTTGTTGTCTCATATTCAAGTCTTTCTGGGTAAACAAATACTTCAATGACTGATGATCAGTATATAATTCAAATTTCTGACCCAATAGATAGTGCCTCCATATCTTCATAGCAAACCCGATGGCTAATAATTCCAGATCATGAGTTGCATAATTCTTCTCATGCGGCTTCAACTGACGGCTAGCATAAGCGACTACTTGGCCTCTTTGCATTAATACTACACCAAGACCTCTAATCGAAGCATCTGTCCAGACCGTCAAATCCCGATTGCCATCGATAATGGTTAATACTGGAGCAGTTGTCAATTTTAATTTCAGTTCCTGGAAAGCTTCCTCACATTCGGGAGTCCACTTAAATCTTTCGTGCTTCTTTGTAAGCTTGGTTAATGAACCGGATATCTTCGAAAAATCCTTAACGAATTTCTAATAATAACTAGCCAATCCCAGAAAACTTCGGACTTCCGTGGGTGTAGTTGGTTGCTTCCATTTTTGAATTGCTGTAATTTTGCTTGGATCTACAGAAATTCCTTTCTTTGACACTACGTGGCCAAGGAACTTCACTTCCTCCTACCAGAAGATACATTTAGAGAATTTAGCTTTGAAGATGTTCTTTCTCAGAATTCCCTATACTTGTTCTAAATGTTTTTCATGCTTGCTTTCTGAATTGGAATAGATTAAAATATCCTCGATGAATACCAGAACAAATTTATTCAGGACTTCTCTGAACACTTTATTCATTAAATCGACAAAGTAAGCTAGAGCGTTATACAAGCCGAACGACATTACTAACCACTCATAAAATATGTCTGGACCTATGAAAGCTGTCAAAGGAACACATTCTTCGGTAATTCTCATTTGATGGAAACCTGTCGCTAGGTCCATTTTGGAAAATACTCGCACTCCATTCAATTGATCCAACAAATCATCGATGTGGTGTAATGGATATTTGTTCTTGAGCGTCTGCTTGTTGAGGTCTCGGTAATCAACACACAACCAGAGAGTACCGTCTGACTTAGGAACAAACACTACAGCGGCACCCCAATTAGAAAAGCTGGGTCTGATCAGACCTTTCCATAAACATTGTCGAGTTTGATCACCTAATTCTTCTTTTTCTTTTAGAGTCATTCTTCGAATTGAATGCACCACTGGCCTGGAATTCGGAATTAGATCGATCCTGACTTCAATTTCTCTTTGCGAAGGTAAGCTTTCGACTTCTTCAAACACATCCACATAGTTTTTAACAACATGAATCTTTTCTAATAAAGCGGGAATAACTTCTATTGTAGACCAAAACTCTTTTCTATTAGGATTTGAACCATGGCATGGTATAGTAATATATCCAAGCTTTGTTTTAACTAACTATTCTTTCCACACAATCAATTTCGGCTTCATATTTCGTTAACCAATCCAGCCCCAAAATAATATCAAACTCAGGAAAATTCCTGGCGATCAATTTAAAAGGAAACTGGTAACAAGAATATGAAATGGGTACTTTACAATATATACTGAGAACAAGAGAACCTCCTATCAGATAATGAACTCTTACTATTCCTTAAGCTCTCTTAGTTTTAATTTTAACTTTTTAACAGTGTTACTTGCAATAAAACTTTGTGATGCACTAGTGTCAAACAGTACGGAAACAGGAATATTTTTAATAGTAAGGGTACCTCCCAAAACATCGGGTTTACCTGTCCCATCAGTAATAGCTGGCGAATTCGCCCCGTCGTATATATGTGCAACCTGTGAATTCTTCAGCAAGGGACAATTGGCCTTGATATGCCCCTTTTGATGACAATTGTAACACTCTTGCCTATTACCATAATTCTGACTCGAGCTTGCTTGGGTGGTCTTCTGCCGCTTTGGAGTGGTGCATACAATGGAGTAATGGCCAGCTTGACTACAGTTGTAGCAGCTTCCTCTAGGTGGCCTATTCGTTTGTGGCTTGGCATTTGCTGCTGTGTTGCTGGATTCGGGTTGCCATTCTGAAGTCTTGTGCTTGTTTCCCGCCTGATTCTTTGCGCGGTCTATTTTCATGTTCCTCATATCCAAGCTCTCATAATTGCAAGCCATATCCACCATCTCGGCGAATGTAAGATTAACATGGCTCATTGCCCTATCCTGATACCTGCGTTGAAGTCCATGAGTGAACCTCATATTCTTTGCCTTCACAGTCTGAACAAGCTCTGGAGCGTAGCGCGATAGCTGAGTGAACCTATTGAGGTACTCCTGGATGGTGCGATCTCCTTGCTGGAGATTGGCAAACTCGTCATGCAAGCACTCCATCTCTTGCTCTGGAACGAACTTCTCTTTGAACAGTGTTTTTAATTCATTCCATGTCATCACTACCTCTTCCTCATTTAAGGTGATGGTGTCCCACTAGAGTTGGGCCTCGTCCTGCAATAGCCAAGTGCCCATAAAGCTTTTCCTCTGATCCTGCAGACCCATGCCCCTGAAGATCTTCTCACATGTGTTCAACCAGCCCAAGGCTTCAATTGCAGTACCAGTGCCCGAAAATGGCTTGCCTCCCAGATTCCTATATGTCTTTCCCACTTGGTCTAAATCAAAGTGGCACAGAGGCGGTTGTCGCTGAATCAAAGGCTCTGGGACAACAGGGATATTCCCCCGTCCTCCGCCTCGGCCTGCTCTACCTCTAGCTGCAGCTGCTCGGGTAGCCATCTAAGTCAAGTTCTGTACAAGCAAGAAAAGAGTCAAGCTCACAGAAATGATAATTTTAAGATATGGTAAAAGCAGAAGGATATATGAAAATATAACGATGTATTGATCAAGTTATTTTGCTATTCTGCTTATCTCATTCTAGGACATTACTAATCCTATCTCTAATGAGCTACTCGTCTTAGAACACTACTGATTCTATCTTGACGAGGTGTTTAATGTGTTAAATTCCAGAACTAAGATTAACCAAAGCTCTGATACCACCTGTGATGATCTCAAAAACCCGTACGACGGAATTAAGGATAATCATTGGAATATAACACATTAATCATCATTAGCAGAGAACAGATAATAGCATAAATAGAAAATAGAATAACTTACATCAATATGACAGCGGAATCATAACATGTAATAAACATCAGAGTAGCACAGTGTAGGATACAACTTAGTGCATGAAAGGTAATGATCAGTCTACATCAAGATCACTGGTACATATACATCATAGCTACATAATAGAAGTAAATCTGTCTACATCGCGATAAGCAGAATCATATACATAAGGTACTAATGGCGGAATATCAAATAGCCAAAATACTGAGAAGTCAAGTCCTCGCCATATGAGCCAAAAGGTGCCTCCATGCTGCAGTGTAAAAGCCAAAATATACCCTGTCACCTGTCACTAGGCTGCCCGTGTGAAAATAAGGGCACCCGAGTTTGCAAAGTGAAACAAACTACGAGTCAATCATGGTACTGGTATGAGAAATCTACTTAACTGGATAAACAACAATAACAAGGCAAATCATAGGACCACGCCACTTTCGCGGAACGGGTTTACTCCAGTGATTGTCAGTGCATCAAATAAGGTAAATTATTTAAACAACGCAATGCTTTTTATAAAAATGAGACCATTATAAGACTCAAGTCCCATCACACAATGCAATGCAAACTGGAGGATAGAGTTTTACCTTATAATGGCCAAAATATGCCTCATACGTGTAAGCAAAATCATTTGATATTATTACTAGTGCATATACATTTCAAAAGCAAATTCAATCATAAATATTAATCCTAGACGACATAGCTACCATCTACTATGTCACCATATATAAGTTACAATCAAATCCATAATTTCGTATTGGAAATTTGGATTCCATCATGAGTCGAGGCAAGGGGCAAGCTCCTCACCGCTTCGAGACACTCTAGCAAATGCCTCAGGACTCCCCGCAGAGAACCCTTGGATCTTTAGGGTCGGTCCTCTCTTACGTTTGAGGATTATTTATTTCTGAACACACGTTTCCCGGTCCTATCGAACCTATCCCGCGGCTCCGTAGAGACCTATATATCCGAGGCGCCCCGCATTCCAACATCCACAAAGGTATAATAAACAACGATGTCAGGGCTAGTAAAATGCCAACACCATCCATAGCTAGAAAGAAACGTTGTGCACTCCCTGTAGTCACGATCCCGTTTTTGACTCATACCGATGTGTGAGGCTCGCGAATTAACGCCGTGCACAAAGCTACGCTATATTAAAGCCGTGCTTTGATCATCAACTACAAGACTCTGCTTTTCAACAAAAGCCTTGATCATTTGCATCTTTGCATGCCACGTTGTCAATCCACACCATACCACTGATGTCTACCGATATACAACCTCTGAGCTCATACGTCTCAGAGAAGGGCGTTAAGCAAGAGAATAAATTCTCCGCCGCCAAACAGATGTATATTTAGTAGAGATCAACAAATACACGTCAGACACATGTCCATTTACAAGTCCGTTCTGGGTCTGAACAAAACTGGAGGCACCTTATTCCTCGTCCCGTATATCCAATACAGGAGAGAGGCCCTCGCATATCCAGACGATCAACAAGTACGTTCAGACTACTACCACTGTAACCTCGTTAAGGGAGCTACCCATCTCAAAGGCACCAGTAGTAATCTACACGATGTGAAGATCACCGGTCTTGCATCGTCTTCATATCTTCGACATTTATTCGTCGATCAATTATTTGAAATGAGAATTAACTCGGCCTTTTCAAATAATTCATGTATATTAGAATTCAAATCAATTCTGTCCATGGTTAAATTATTCGACATCCACATTTCAGTTCTTTATATAATTTTGATGTCAAACACATCCAACCATCAAATATCAAGCAAACCAAGTAGAATCGGTTTATTTCCATTCCATATCGCCTATAATATTTTATAATGATATATCGCTATTTTTATTTATTTAAAAATAGCACCATTTAATTAAACGACATTTCAGGCCATAACGTTGCCCTAGCACTGTTTTTCTCCAAATTTGATTTACACATTTCTCAAAATCTAACCGTCGGATCTTAACGAAGTTAAGTCCGTTGAAAAATCTCTTCAAAGCGAACCCAACGGTTCCGGTTTCAGGAAAATCCGATGGAGGGATCTCTCGATATAATCGTTTAAAGTTACGCTTTCAAAATACGAACTGCAGCGTCGTTATTCGTTTTATTTAATTTATATTTTAATATATAAATATAATTCATTCGACGATTTCCATATCGTTTTTCACTTCAAATATTTCACTAATGCCTTTAAATTTCAGAAAATTTCGCCATAACCTCCTTTGTACGGGGAGGGGTTTGGAAATTTATTGGGCCGTATTAGGCACCCAATAAATCCTAAAAAGCATGCACATATTTATAGTGATATATTCCGGTGTCCACAGGGGAGTGTGTATAGATCATAACTCCAGAGAATAAATTCTCGTCACCCTATAAATGGTTTTTGTGCCTTAATGACTAGAGAGACGTGTTTATTGTCATCTCCAAACCTGTGTGGGGTTTTAATTAATCTGGCAATTTACCGTTATATTTTATATAGTCCATATCAGTCTTCAGTTCAACCTGAAATATAGTCGTCGCCATACAAGCTTCTCGCTTGTATGCTAAATCTTTAACCTCGTCACATAAGCTCCAAATGCTTATGTGGTATATGATAGGGTATGCTATCTTCAAGAAGTATGCCATGTTGTGTAGTTCAATATTAATTGTTACTATCCTATGGCGACGTTTATTATTTCACACAGAACAACAAACACTCCGCATCCAATGGCATTCACAGGAGTTTATATAATAATAAAATCACGCGGCCAACTCATTAAGGCTTACCTATTTGTCGGGCACACAAATATATTCTTTACTCAACAGGTAATCCATATTCCTGTTCAACACATGTATATATATGCAGAACTAAACTAAAAATAATATTTCTAGCGAATAAATGTTTATTTCAACATGCAGTTATTTTTAACACTTCATACATAGGATAAAAATGACATTTTTGGCGAACAAAATATGTTTCAACACATGTTTGTTTTTAGCGAGTCGTATACATAATAAAAATGATATTTTTATCATTTAAAATATTTATTCCACACATGAATGTTTTTAGCACTTCATATTCACAATAAAATGTTAATTTTTTGTCCATTCCTTTTATTCAACACGTGAATTCTTTTCAACACATGAATATTTTAAATAGTTCATACATATAATAAAAATGATGTTTTTATCGTTAAAAAAATTTATTGGAAACATTAATATTTTATATACTTCATACATAAGATAAAAATGATATTTTTGAAGTTAAAATAATTTATTTAAAACACTAGTATTTTATATAGTCCACATATTTGATAAAAATGTGATTTTTATCTTTCAAAGAATTTATTTAACACATGAATGTTATTTAACACACGAATATTTCAACATATGAATATCTCATACATGCATACTTCATATACTTTACATGCATAATAAAAATGTGATTTTAATTATCTAAACAATTTATTTAACACATGAATATAATTCAATACATGAAAATAATTCAATACATGAAAATAATTCGAACACATAGATATTACTGAAAATTTCGGCAGCATAACGGTAGGGGGTTAAAAACCGGCACCATTCCGAGTACGGCTCCTCGCACTACCTTAGGCCTCGTGGCATTCCATAAGGGGCTTATCTAAATGATCTAAGATCAATTTCATATCATATGAATTTTCCACAATAATTCCCATTGTTTCAACCACAAAAAATTCCTTTCAACCACAAACAAATATTTCCAACCATTCGCATTTCAACTAATTTTCAACCATTCACATTATCAACCAATATCACGTCAATCACAATCAATTCATATCGTCCATGGTCTGTAGACGAGGGGAGTGTGTGTATATATATAAGTATATTTCCTTTCCATTTCAACATATATATGATTTTTACAACGCACGTATAATTTATACATCGCTCATATTACTTATACAACGCTCATACATGAGGTGTACAACGCATATACAATTTATATTTCGCTTATATAATTTATACAACACATTTCCATTCCATATTGAATTTATAAGTCTCACTTTTATTTTAATCCTTCTGAAATTTGTAGCGAGCTCGGAATACGTTCTAGCTTCTTCTAGAATGTAGATGATGTCTCTACGAGTCCGATGTTTCATGTTTCATCGAATTTCGTCAACATAGCAAAAAGATATAATTTTTATTTAAAAATCACGATTTGCAACACTTTAAAGTGTTATGGCCTTTAATTAGAAATCAGGCCGTTACCTTCAGCTAAACCTTCCGAACTAGGTTTTGATTTCCAGCACAAACTGTTGCACGATACAAAGATCGGGCTACGCCACCTGGAAAAGGATCGAGAGGCGCACTGGCGCCACCCCAGGTTGGCGAACTCGAACGGGGTGGGGAGGGGGTACTGCGACTCGAAGTTCAGGACTTCCCAGAGGCGATTCACAGCAATTACTTGACAATAGAGGGCAAACCTATTGTAACGTCCCGGTTTTTGACTGATTCTGCAATACAATTTATTTTGAGTTATTTCAATAATTAATTTAAATAATAAATTGTGAGTGATAAATATTGAAATAAATTCCAAGTATTTATAACTTTATGGTTTAAAATATTATAATCATAGTATGTATATATGTGTATAATAGTGATGAGTGATGTTTGGTCAAATTGTTTTGTATTTATATTGTGTTTTAAAACTCTGGTTAAATACAAGATTTGAATATTATAGGAAATAGATTAATAATTAATTAAAAATACTATGTGCATATTGTTACTTATTATATGTATATATATATATACAAGTAAGTGTTATCATACTGGTGTTTGTATTTAAACTTTTTCTAGATACATATTAAGTATAAAATTGGTTTAAAATTTATTATTGTATGAAAGTACCCGCTATTATCTTTATCAAAGAATTGAAATGTTGTATACCATTGTTCTTCTCCATCCATTCTGTTCATATACGCGGGGCTCAATCTAGTTTGGATGTAGTTATGATTACATTAAAGACAAATTTGTCTTACTTTAAATTGGCACTCCATGCTTTGCCAAGCGAAGAAAGCAAAAGGAGGACATGTTAAACCTGTCGTATGGTGCTGTGAATATTTATGCATTATCATACATCCACTATTAATTGCCAAAGCCATCATCTAAATTTTTTAATTTGTAACCATTGATACCCTTAACATATGAATTATACATCAATCAGATTTCTTTAACTATTCCAAAGACTATTTTCGGTGTCCATACTTTTGAACATTTCTTTCAATCAAGGCCTAGCACCAGCCTAACTTTAGACTGCCTGAGCCTAACAACATCCTAGAATTTTATAGCTTGTAACAGCTTAAGAGCTAGGCATTCGATATCTAAACACATTGCACATGGCTGTACAAGAACTAGCTGCTTCCACTTCACATAGCAGTGCTTTTGAAAACTGAAAGATGGTAATTGGAAAATTGACCAAACAATACACTCTTTTCGGTCGAACTCATGACAGCCTAAACCACCTCCTTTCATACCTACACAAACCTATATTTTAAGGCTATCAACACATGATCTTGCACCATCTAATATGCTAATTATACACTGCCCGTGCGTTTATTCAGAACTGCAAAGAATAGATGGATGATCATCAATCACTGACACTTTTCGATCAATTTAAAGATAGCCAATCTCTAGCCAAAACTCTACACTGTATACCTACTAGCTAGATTATATTTTATACTTTTATTTCACCTATAAATACTCTGGTTCCCTTCGAACATTCTCACACAAAAATACGAAACAAAGCAACTAAAAAGCAGAATATAAATGGCAGCAAGCTTTGTACTAGTAACTGGAATAAGCAGAGGATAGGGAACTAGAACATTGTGATCGACTATGTAAAACTGGAACCATAAAACAGAGTATTAGGTGAGTAAACTTTTCATTATTTTCACTAATTGTTATGTGATATATAATCATGTATATACAGGCATTCATGAATTCATATTTTTGTGCCAAAACCTGAAATGGCTAAATGATGAAACTGGGTATATATATACATTATGAGTAAACTTCCATTAATTTACTGATTGATACACTATAATGTGAGCTTCTGAATATATAGTTTGAGTCGATTCAATATTCAGGTTAAAACTGAAATGAATGGGAAGCTAGGATAAATAGATATCAGCCTGTAACTAAACAAATACATGACTATTTGTTATAAAACTGGCTTACTCCAACAAATTTTGTGTTATTTGCCTGCAAAAAAGTAAAGTCTGGACAAATTTTATCTAATTTGTTTAGAACTGTAGTAGACAACTCAATATTTACCTACTGCGTATATCTGTCGGTAGTCCATAGTATGTGTTGTTAGTTGGGTGGCATTTTGGTCTTGCGGCGACGAAGTGGGAGAGGAAATGGGAAATGTTTGCTGAAGAGGGGGAAGGGACTGGGCACGCACCATTCATGGTATGAAGATCATATGTGTTCGATCAATAGTAGTGGGTGCGAATGAAGATAAGGAATTAAACAGAGAAGAATGGGAAGAGTAACATGACTTGTAAAGAAAAGCAGTAGGATCAGTTGGATATTTTGGATCTGTTGGATCTGCCAAGCCAACAAAGACCACTAGAAAGTATTGTTTTATAAATAAAGCATCAGTTTATTTGTACCGCATGAAATTTCAATAATGAAAATCAAAAGATATTTTGGATATAAGCTTTTAATCAAATGGAGCAATATGGTAGCAACATAAATGAGAATATATACCTTCTTCTGCAAAATTAGCTGTTCACGTGCCAACATTGTATGCTGTGTTCTACATTTTAAAAAAATAAAGAAACAAAATATAAACGAGAAGGACTGTAACAAAGTTAACAACTTTTAGAACTCAAAAGAAGAAGTGGGAGAAGGTAGAAGAAAAGGATAAGGGAAGAAAGGTGAAAGAATGGATGGGAAACAGGGGTGGTGGTGTAGCGTTTTGTTTGCTGCATGGGTTCATGGCTTCAGCCCATGTTTCATATATATATATATATATATATATATATATATAAATACAACAACAAAAATTAAATAGAAAATAACAGATGGGAGAAACACGCAAAGAAGAAAGTCAGAAGGGGTAGAAAGAAAAGATAGGATGGGTGCGACATCTCTGTTGCCTGGAATAATCTCCTGGGATGCGTGAGTTAAGATTTGATTTGTGGACTTGGGTTTGGGATTTACCAACGGAAAAAAAAAAGAATATTCATATTTATCAGCTATGAATATACCGAGTCCACTCCATTGGTGATAATATTCCTAAGGGGGTATACCAACATAACCTACTGACTTGCAACCCAAATTTCCTAGACCTGTAAAGATTATATAATTCTTATGAGTGAATGGTTCAACAGATATTGATTGATAACTCACAGTATTTTGCGATGGGAACTTAATATATAATCAGTGAACATTAAATGTACAACTGGTTCAACAATCAGATATGTATTATAATCAGCTAAAAGGAAATAAATCACATTAAAAATTTCCTTATATAAATATCTTTAGTAACGAAATAGAAGAATAAGGAGAAGGAGAAGAGCTGACGTTCTAAAGGGAAGGGTGGAAAAGAGAAAGTTGAAGAAAGAAATTAGGGTGGGGAGGATCAGGAAATAAACATGCCGGATTAATTTGCTGCGTGGGAAAAATGGAAAGATCAGGCACATACTTTGTGTCCAGTGTCCTACGTGTATTGTGTTGGAAGTGCACAGGTTCTTATGTGCATAGGAGCGTGGGCCTGAGCTAAGCCCACTTACTAAAAAATAGAAACTATTTTAGCTTAAACGATGATGTTAACGTATTTATATATTTAAATTCTTATACAGTAATATAGTAGATCAAGAACTGACGTTCGTATGGCGTTTGGTTCGTGTGAGTATAGTCGGGCCAATCGATGGTTTATGTCAGTAACTCAACATGATTATCGAGAGTAAACAATTTAATTCAAAATAAATTGATTTGTTAAAAGTGATTTTTATACTAAATATCAGTTAAAATTTATCAAACGTAAATTAACATATAAACTACTGATTGGTAATAACCAATAATTTAGTAAATTCTGAATTTGCTGATTAATTAATTAAGTTGTGTTTAATTAAGGTAATCTTCATTACATATATTATATGGACATCTGTTAGTGGAAATAAACACCGTTCCAATATATATTTGATTGACTGAATTGTTTGGACACCTTGATAGCAGGAATAAACACCGTGCTCCTATTATATCAGTTTGACATATTTTATCAGTTAATATATGTTATTAAGATATTCAGTTGAA
Organism: Allium sativum; assembly: GCA_030737875.1. Taxonomy (NCBI): domain Eukaryota; kingdom Viridiplantae; phylum Streptophyta; class Magnoliopsida; order Asparagales; family Amaryllidaceae; genus Allium; species Allium sativum. The sequence goes on along the minus strand of CM060918.1, from coordinate 775,601,893 downwards.
AATATTGAATTGTATCTATATGGTTGTTTATGAAAATTTAGTTAACGACTTGAATGTCGTATGTTATAAAAACTGTTACCGTTGGAACTGCTAAATTATAATTTCTGTAAAGTAACTCAGAAATGAACCCAAGTTTTGATAAATGGATATAAACTGTTTTTAGAAACAAGTAAATAGATTATTTTAAATTAATTATATTATTTATTTATTTATTTAAAAAAAGGGAAATTAATTATTTAATTAATTTGTTCCAGTTAATTTAATAGAAATGGTTCTGATAGATAATTGTTAAAGACTTAATAATATCTTGTAAAGGCTAATTGATGTTAAATTAACGGTTTTGATACATTGGTGGTGCAGTTCAATAGAAAGTTAAATTGGATAAAATGTCTAAGATAATGTTGATCTCGGAATTAAGTAAGTTTTGAAGACAATTTGATTATCAGAGGAAATAGGAAATCAAGTCGATTATTCAAATTTAATTTTCGGAGTTAGTATTTAAATTTTATCAAGACAACTTGGTAAATAGATTCCAGGATAACAACGTTGTTTGAAAATGATTTATGATTTGTTGGATTTACAAATTCTAGTTTGTTGAATATTTTGGATATTGAACTTCTACGAATCTTGACGATAAGAATGATTTCGACTCAAGGTCTGAGAGGTAATTTAAAAACCCCAACTTGAACAATGTCACTATTATCTGATATATCGTATTAGTTTTTGTTCAAAATGAGTGTTAGAGTTAAATACAGTTTTCAGTTATGAAACGAATATACGGAAGTGATATTATCACGTAAGATAATAAGAGTTTTGTTGTTTACTTAATAATCATGTTTTCAAATTAATATATGTACAAAGTTAATATTTGAATGTAAATGATTAAAGATTATTTAAATGAGGCATATCAAATCCAATGGAAATAAATTTGTTTATTTTATTTTATATTTGATAGTTAAATCACCGACTATCAAATCTGGACCTTTCCGTTATCGTTTCGAAGAGACCGGAATCTAAATTCCACTTCGATTCGATATATATGTTTTAAGTCAGAGATTATTGAAGATCATTGAAGAGGGAGTTATGCAAGGGTGATTCTGTCAATCCTAGGTAGAAATTGTCTAAGATGGATCTATAGAATAGTGACTTCGGTTTGTCCAGTCCCAGGACAACTTGTATGGACGAATGTCTGACAGAGTATGCCTAATAAATTGTGTAAGTTGATTTCTTAGAATGTATTTACGTTTGGTGGCGGAGGAATTCGTTTCTCTTAGCTTTATACCCAAGATATTTTTGGCAAAATCAATTTGTGATTTGGCGGGTTTGACGATATGGCATTCAAAGTGAATGAAGACGTGTTATATCCAACGGTAAGTTCAGCCTCAAGCCTCACAACCGAGAAATGACAAAAATCGGGCAGGCATCATGGCTATGTGGGTCGCTCCCATTAGGGTGTATTGTCACCTATCTAGAGAAATTTCTTTTGTTTCTTTAATCTATCGATGGTGTCCCTTTCGGGAAACGGTGCGTAGCTCCCAACCGTTGGTGACAATATATTCGATACACTCAAGCGAAATGAGTGGTCGGTCATGTGTGGGCCAGGTTGCAAGACGTTCTTGTTGAACCCAGTGTATTCCCCTCTAGAGATACACTATCGTAAGGTGGTTCCATACCTTGTCATAATTGGAAATCCATTATTCAATAAGCGCTCGCGGTTTTGATTGTATATTATATATGTAGAGCATGAGATGTAAGCATTCTGCTAGATTGCTATTTATTTGTATTTAGACACTATCATAATATCAGTATAATATCATTTTTAAAAATGTTTTTGGTTATTGTAAGGTAAAAACCATCCGTATTTATGTGTGGATCAGTCTTACGATTATCTTTTCTTTCAAAAGGTTTTTGAAAGTTAAAATCAAACTGTTTTTAATCGTTTACTCATACCAGTCCCATGACTGACCCAGAGTTTATTTTTCTATGTTTTCCCTAAACTCTTGAGTGCCCAAATTTGTACGGGCAGTCCAATAGTTCAGGATTTTACAGATTTTCTGAAGGAGCTTGGAGCAGGAGGCTTAAACGTTAGATATTTAGAGTTTGTTCTGCTGTGTTGTATATATGATGTACTTTGATGATGAATGTAAGTGTAAATACGGTTTTTATTTCAAAAATGTTTATTTATATATTATATTTTATTCCGCTTGCGATTGTGAGATTTTTTGTTGTTGTTCAGTTCGATCTTCTATCTCTATTCTTCTATTCTAATTTTCTATCTTCCTATTTCCTATCCTCTAACTTCTTTCTATTAATGATTCAAATTTTCGTGCAATTTGGGTTGGAGTGTTTTGTATTCAGTCAACTCAAATGGTTCGGATTTGCGGGTCGTTACAGTTGGTATCAGAGCTAAAGGTTGAGTAGTAACCTTGGCTCTGTGGCGTAACTCGATAGAGATAGGGTTAGTAATACCCTAGATTGAGTTTGAGTGTATATATATGAGCGCGTATTTGTTAATTGATTTAAAAATTTGTTTTATATTGTGATGATTGGTTTGTCGAGTGGTTTGTTAATTCTGGTCGATACAGCAGCGCAACTGTATCGATAGGTGTTTCTAAACTCTTGAACAGAGTAATCCAACACAGTATTATTTTAAAAGCTGGGTAAATAAAATAATTTTGCCCAAATTTATATTTTGTTATAAAAGAATAATTTTTTTGAAACTATTATTATATATGGATGTGTCGATGGTTGTTATTATAATCTAATAGGATTATAAACAGTAAAGTGATTATATATTGAACCAAATTAAATTAAATTAAATAAAAATAAGGTACAAATAAGATAAATTGGAAAATTGTTTGAGAAAACAAGATATTTTGGAAAATTCAAAAGTTTAGAATTTAAAATGGAACCAAATTATATGATTTAAGATTGGTTTGAAATTAAAATCGAAAATTTGGATTTTGGAAATTTGAAGAGTTAACTGAAGTTAAGAAATTAAAAACCTAATTGGAAATTGGTAGGGTTAAATGATTTTCTGGGTATTGATCTGATGTTGATTTCGGTCTTCGGGGTTGATACTTAAAGGATTATTTTCTCATCAATTTATGGTTATGGACTAATGAATGTTGAAGAATAGCTATAAATGGAAAAAAAATCCAACTGTAGTAACAGATGTTTCTAGTTATATAAATAACTGTGATAAATAGCTAATTATTGATGTATTGAATGTTGATGTTTGATAAATAACATATGTATTTTAAATGCCTTGCTTGTAATGATTGTTAGGGGATAACCAACATTCGTGTATAAGTCTATAACTATAGATGTAATTGAAATCTAGTTGTTACTCTTCAATTTCGAGGATGAAATTCTTTTAAGGAGGGTAGATTGTAACGTCCCGGTTTTTGACTGATTCTGCAATACAATTTATTTTGACTTATTTCAATAATTAATTTAAATAATAAATTGTGAGTGATAAATATTGAAATAAATTCCAAGTATTTATAACTTTATGGTTTAAAATATTATAACCATAGTATGTATATATGTATATAATAGTGATGAGTAAAGTTTGGTCAAATTGTTTTGTATTTATATTGTGTTTTAAAACTCTGGTTAAATGCAAGATTTGAATATTATAGGAAATAGATTAATAATTATTTAAAAATGCTATGTGTATATTGTTACTCATTATATGTATATATATATATATATATACAAGTAAGTGTTATCATAATACTGGTGTTTGTATTTAAACTTGTTCTAGATACATATTAAGTATAAAATTGGTTTAAAATTTATTATTGTATGAAAGTACCCGCTATTATCTTTATCAAAGAATTGAAATGTTGTATACAGTTGTTCTTCTCCATCCATTCTGTTCATATACACAGGGCTCAATCTAGTTTGGATGTAGTTATGATTACATTAAAGACAAATTTGTTTTACTTTAAATTGGCACTCCATGCGTTGCCAAGCGAAGAAAGCAAAAAGAGGACATGTTAAACCCATTGTATGGTGCTGTGAATATTTATGCATTATCATACATCCACTATTGATTGCCAAAGCCATCATCTAAAAAAAATTAATTTGTAACCATTGATACCCTTAACATATGAATTATACATCAATCAGATTTCTTTAACTATTCCAGAGACTATTTTCGGTGTCCATACTTTTGAACATTTCTTTCAATCAAGGCCTAGCACCAGCCTAACTTTAGACTGCCTGAGCCTAACAACATCCTAGAATTTTATAGCTTGTAATCGCTTAAGAGCTAAGCATTCGATATCTAAACATATTGCACATGGCTGTACAAGAACTAGCTGCTTCCACTTCACATAGCTGTGCTTTTGAAAACTGAAAGATGGTAATTGGAAAAGTGACCAAACAATACACTCTTTTCAATCAAACTCATGACAGCCTAAACCATCACCTTTCATACCTACACAAACCTATCTTTTAAGGCTATCAACACATGATCTTGCACCTTCTAATATGCTAATTATACACTGGCCGTGCATGTATTCAGAACTGCGAAGAATAGATGGATGGTCATCAATCACAGATACTTTTCAATCAATTTAAAGATAGCCAATCTCTAGCTAAAACTCTACACTGCATACCTACTAGCTAGATTATATTTTATAATTTTATTTCACCTATAAATACTCTGGTTCCCTTCAAACATTCTCACACAAAAATACGAAACAAAGCAACTAAAAACCAGAATATAAATGGCAGCAAGCTTGGTATTAGTAACTGGAATAAGCAGAGATAGGGAACCAGAACATTGTGATCGACTGTGTAAAACTGGAACCATAAAACAGAGTATTAGGTGAGTAAAATTTTCATTGTTTTCACTAATTATTATGTGATTGATAATCACGTATATACAGGCATTCATGAATTCATATTTTTGTGTCAAAACCTGAAATGGCTAAATGATGAAACTGGGTATATATATACATTATGAGTAAACTTCCATTAATTTACTGATTGATACAATATAATGTGAGCTTCTGAATATATAGTTTGAGTTGATTCAATATTCAGGTTAAAAAACTGAAATGAATGGGAAGCTAGGATAAATAGATATCATCCTGTAACTAAACAAATACAAGACTTTTTGTTATAAAACTGGCATGCTCCAACAAATTTTGTGTTATTTGCCTGCTAAAAAGTAAAGTCTGGACAAATTTTATCTAATTTGTTCAGAACTGCAGTAGACAGCTCAATATTTACCTACTGCGTATATCTTCGGTATTCCATAGTATGTGTTGTTAGTTGGGTGGCATTTTGGTCTTGCGGCGACGAAGTGGGAGAGGAAATGGGAAATGTTTGTTGAAGTGGGGAAGGGACTGGGCACGCAACATTCATGGTATGAAGATCATATGTGTTCGATCTATAGTAGTAGGTGCGAAGGAAGATAAGGAATTAAACAGTGAAGAATGGGAAGAGTAACATGACTTGTAAAGAAAAACAGTAGGATCAGTTGGATATTTTGGATCAGTTGGATCTGCCAAGCCAACAAAGATCACTAGAAAGTATTGTTTTATAAATAAAACATCAGTTTATTTGTACCGCATGAAATTTCAATAATGAAAATCAAAAGATATTTTGGATATAAGCTTTTAATCAAATGGAGCAATATGGTGGCAACATAAATGAAAATATATAACTTCTTCTGCAAAATTAGCTGTTCACGTGCCAACATTGTATGCTGTGTTCTACATTTTAACAAAATAAAGAAACAAAATATAAACGAGAAGGACTTCAAGTAACAAAGTTGACATCTTTTAGAACTCAAAAGAAGAAGTGGGAGAAGGTACAGGAAAAGGATAAGGGAAGAAAAGTGAAAGAATGAATGGGAAACAGGGGTGGTGGTGTAGCGTTTTATTTGCTGCATAGGTTCATGGCTTCAGCTCATTTTTCATATATATATATATATATATAAAATACAACAACAACAATTAAATAGAAAACAACAGATGGGAGAAACACGCAAAGAAGAAAGTCAGAAGGGATAGAAAGAAAAGATAGGAAGGGTGCGGCACCTCTGTTGCTTGGAATAATCTCCTGGGATGCGTGAGTTATGATTTTGTTTGTGGACTTGGGCTTTACCAACGAAAAAAAAACTAAAAGAGAATATTCATATTTATCAGCTATGAATATACCGAGTCCACTCCATTAGTGATAATATGCCTAAGGGGGTATACCAACATAACCTACTGACTTGCAACCCAAATTTCCGAGACCTGTAAAGATTATATAATTCTTATGAGTGAGTGGTTCAACCAATATTGATTGTTAACTCATAGTATTTTGCGATGGGAACTTAATATATAATCAGTGAACATTAAAAGTACAACTGGTTCAACAATCAGATATGTATTATAATCAGCTAAAAGGAAATAAATGACATTAAAAATTTCCTTATATAAATATCTTTAGTAACGAAATAGAAGAACAAGGAGAAGGAGAAGAGCTGACGTTCTAAAAGGAAGTGTAACGACCCGCATTCTACGCATCGAAGGATCGTAGAATATTTCTTTCTTTCACATACGAAGTCGTATAGTCATGTAACTTTGGGAGACGACTACTGGGGTCATTTCCCATGTTCATGATTTTTGCCGATTTTTAAATGACCATTTTGCCCCTAGCTGTTTGTTTTGGCCATAACTTTTGATTGGAAAGGAGTTTTGACCTGAAACCACTTCCATTAGATCCGGATAATAGCTTATCTTTCCGTAGATTGGTCACATTAGCCAAACGGACTCACCGTTTGGGAGATATGGGTGAAACAAGGTTTGGAAGGCGAAAAAATTGCTTAACCGGGCCGAATGAGGTGATTAGTGAATGGGCCCATAACCCATTTCGGGATTAGGGTTATGGAGAGGCTAAAATGAGTTAGGTTTTCATTTCATTTCAGTTTTCTAGCCGCCATTTACCTCCTAGAAACACTAACAATGGCCTCCAACCTCTAGAATCATCTCTAATCACTCACTAATCAAGTTTTAGCCTAATTTACGTCAAATCAAAGGGAAATAGCACCAAAGCAAGGTTGGAACTGCTGTGTAGCCTTGGGAACAGCGCCAAACAGAGAATCATTTCAGATTTGATATTTTATTTGTGGCAATGATGAGTGATTTGCATAGTTCCTCACTAATTATGGTTAATTAAGGGTAATTAGTGTTAATTAGCGAATTTAAACATGATTAAATCCTGGAAAAATATTTAGAAATTAAGAAATATTATTTTAGACCTCTGTTAGAAGTTTGGGTTGATTTGGTTAAGTTTTACTAATCCTATCATTAGTTTTGCTTAAACATGCTAAAGGGAAAATATGGGATTTTGGTTATGTTTGATCCGTTTTAACCTTTCAAATTATTTTTTTGGTGTTTGTGGTTGATTATACATGTTGCTATGACTGTATGGTATGTTTTGTGATTGATTAGCAAAGTTAGATTGGTCGAAAATGCCGTCGAATGGCGTAAAACAATTGCTGGAAAGAAGTGCAGGAAACTAGCCGAACCGGATCGGATCAGATATAGGGCTTGGATCGGTGGCCAAGAGGATCCGATCCGAATCGGGACTTTGCACTAAAGGAAACTTGGCAAAAAGGAAGGCCGTTCGTATAAGAGTTGGAGTTGGACCAAAGCTGGACATGGGATCAGATCGGATTGACTGGAGATGAAGGATCACCGAACCGAACCGGCGTCTGAAGGAGGAGAACCACCGAACCGCACCCAGGAGCATACTATGAAGCATTGCACCGAACTGAACCGAATTGGACGATGGCACCCGAACCGAACCGAACCAAGGAGCTGAGCCAAACCACGATGGAGAATCCGAACTGAACCGAACGAGAAATCTGAAGATGAGGTATAGTCGAACCGAACTAGACTTAAGCTAATTCTACGCGACGACTCTTTTGAAGACCAACTCCAATTCGACCAAAACCCGAGATGCAAAGGAAGTCCAAATAGGAAGTAGAGCTCAGGATCCAGATGGGAACCAACGAGTTAACTTCATGAGTTGGACTTTGCAGCGGGACGTGTGCCAAGGGGTTATCGATGTCTATAACTTTGGATCACTATGGAGTGTGGGGTATGTGGACGGATTCAGGGCCACAGTGGCCTAGGTAGGACTATTGGCTATGGGCCAACGAGGTGGGGTCATTTGTAAGGATTTAGTCGTGACTCCATGGGGCAAGCTTTGTGGTAGCAATAGTTATACAAGTCGGACTCCGTCACTACCTCGATGGGTCTAGTGATCAAAGTAGTGGATATCGTATGCTTTACGCACTAAGTGAGAGATGTGAGGATGGTTGCTATAATTGATTGTTTTCCATCACTATATCATACACACCCCCACCCCCGTATTCTTTACACCTTATGTTTAGTGGCACCTTAGAGTGTTGAGCGGTATGTTGTGCTAACTCTTTGGTTGCAGGTCCAGGTTCAGGTATGGTTTAGTATACCTGTTATTGTTCTGTTTTGCTACTTTTGTCTGACCCAGAGTTTTATGTCTCTTTTTATTACTCTGGGTGCTCTTAAACGGGCAGACTAGAGACAGGTTAGGTGGTATGCATGAGTAGTTGTACTAGAGACGAGCAGGAGGCTCCCACGTATGATATATATAGATATTCTCCATGTGTCGTTGCCGGTCACTGCTTTGGGCATTAGTAGTGTACCTTCCTTATTTGCTTTAGAGGCAGTTTTCAAAAGTTGTAATAATAATGATATGGAACATAATCTGTATTTGGATTTTCCACTGCTATGATGTTTAGTTTTCAGCTTATGCACTGTCTCACCTATTTTATGTCAAGTATGTTATTATTATATTTTATTCCATGCGCTGTGAGACATTCTACAGGTTCCTTGTTAGTTCAAATACCTTTCCTTTCTTTGACAACCGTCCCGTGCTGGTTAGACATTGGCACAACGCACTTTCATTGAAATGTCGGCTGGTGCGGGCGGGCCGTCACATTTGGTATCAAAGCACTAGGTTGCGTAGTTAACCTAGGGAAAGACACCAGGGAGAGATAATACGTATATGAGAGCGTGTATTTGTGATTATTTTGGTTTTCAAAAGCTATATATATTATTAGCATAGCTAAAGATTAAGTCGCACTGCACTGACACCACAAAGAGGATGGTTAATCGTTTCTATCTACAGATTGAACGATGAGCCGATATACGAGTGGTGCTGGTAGAGGAGCCAATAATGGGAATTCTCCTGACATGAGGACTATGTTCACTGACTTCATGAGAGAGATGCTTAGGGACGTCCAGAAGGCAGTTCATAATGCTGCTAATGGTGGTGGTGTAGCAGTGCAGGCGCCTAGGGCCGATTTCGCCAAGCTATGCAAGGATTACACTAGCCATGGCGGGAAACCGTTCCACAGAACGGAGTCGGCCACGGATGTTCAAGATTGGTTGGATAGCTGTGAGAAAATCTTCGAAGACTTGGGTATCGAGGATGCGATGAAGAGGAAGCTAGCGTCCCGTCAACTACAAGGACGGGCAATGAATTGGTGGAATGCTATTAAGGCAGCTACTCCCGAGGATCAGATTACTTGGGATCAGTTTAAGACTCGTTTTAGCGACAAGTTTATTCCAGCTGCTCAGAAGTCAGTATTTCTTAAGAGGTTCTTGGAGCTAAAGCAGAATGGTAGAGCAGACTCGGAGTATATTGCTGAGTTTGATACTTTATCGAAGTATGGATTATCGCTCATTGAAACTCCCGAGAAGAAGAATGAGAAGTTCATAATAGGCTTGGATCAGTACTTGGGGTAAAGGCTTATTAACCATATCGATGAGACGTTTGAATCGATTGTGGGGAAAGCTTTAAGATCAAAGAGTCTATACCCCAAGTCAAAGACCGAGGTTGCATCTGCAGAAGAGCCAAAGCCGCAAGTAAGCGGTGGAGGAAAGAATGGTTCTCAGAATAAGAGAAAGCAGAATCAGACCAAGGATGGCCAGAAAAGAATAAGAAAGATGTTGAGTGCTTCAGCTGTGGTAAGAAGAGCCACTATGCCAAAGAATGTCGGGCCAAGCCAGCGGATAGGAAGTGCTTCAACTGTGGCCAAGTGGGACATCACAAGGACAAGTGTCCGCAACCCCCTAAAGAAAAGCAGATTGTGAAAGCATATGCTATCAATGATGTTCCTTCTTCGTCGAATGCCCCAACCACGGCGGAGAAAGGAAAGAATGTTGTTATTCAAGGTATGCTTTCTGTTTATGATGGTTCCCGTTCGAGTATTGTTTGATACCGGAGCTTCCCGTTCCTTCATATCTAGTGACCTGGTAGATAGGTTGGGATTGGAAACCGAGATAGTCAATAGACCTTTAGCAGTGACGAACCCGATTGGTGGTTCGACTAGCCTTAACATGATTTGTCGAAATTTGGTTTTATCGAGTCATGGATGCATGTTTGTTTGTGATTGCTTTGTTTTGGGATTTACTGGGTTTGGCATTATTTTGGGAGTCGATTGGCTCCAAAGATACGAGGTGGTGGTAGACTGTGAGGGCTTTTTGGTGACAATTAGAGCGAATGATGGGCGGAGGGTGGTGTTTGGTGGTCTACCTAGTGATGGGGTAATGGCTAGTTTACTAAATTCCCTCGACATCCCGCATGATGAGTTGTCAGATGTGCCTGTGGCTGGCCGGTATCCGGACGTCTTCGAGGAAGTGACCGGACTTCCACCACACCGAGAGATTGAGTTCCGTAATTATTTAGTGAAAGATGCCAGACCTATAGTGATGCCACTTCGTCGTATGGAACCAAGGGAGCTGCGAGAGCTCAGGGTGCAAGTAAGTGATCTATTGAAGAAGGGATTTATCAGAAGAAGTGTTTCTGAGTGGGGAGCACCAGTTGTGTTTGCTACCAAGGCAGATGGTTCCCTTCGATTGTGTGTGGACTACCGTGAATTGAATAAAGTGACGAGGAAGAATAAGTATCCTCTACCGTGGATAGATGATTTGTTTGATCAATTGAGTGGCACGAGAGTGTTCTCCCAGTTGGAACTCGCAACAGGTTTTCATCAGCTTAGGGTGGAAGCTGAGAGTATAGCTAAAACGACCTTTCGGACGCCGTCTGGATTTTATGAGTGGTAGGTCATGCCATTCGGGTTGACCAATGCACCATCATATTTTGTGGATCTTATGAACAGAGTATTCAGAGATCAATTGAATAAGTTTGTTCTTGTGTTCGTGGATGATATTTTGGTCTACTCGAGGACAGAGGAAGAACACAAGGAACACTTGAGGATAGTGATGTTGGTGTTGAGAAAACACCAATTGATAGAAAAGTTTTCTAAGTGTCACTTCTAGAGGAGGGAAGTGAGATTCTTGAGCCATGTTGTTTCAGAAAATGGTATCGCCATGGACCCTGCGAAGGTGGCTACGGTACAAGATTGGTCTACATCCAAGAATGCAATGGACACAAGAAGTTTCTTGGGATTGGCTGGATATTATAGGAAGTTTATCAAAGACTTGTCCAAGGTAGCATCACCGTTGACTCAGTTGACCAAGAAGAATCAAGCTTTCGTCTGGAATGAAAAGTGCGAGAATGCGTTCAAGAGTCTAAAGGAAAAGTTGACATGTGCACTAGTGTTAGTCATTCCAAAGGGGAATGAAGAGATGACAGTATATACATATGCATGTGGTATCGGACTATGTGCTGTATTGATGCAAGGAGGTAGGGTTGTAGCTTATGCAAGTCGGCAATTGAAACCGCACGAGAAAAGATACCCTACCCATGATTTGGAATTAGCAGCGATCATATTCGCATTGAAGATGTGGAGACATTATCTCTTGGGATAAAGATTCGAGTTGTTTACTGACCATAAGTCACTAAAGTTTCTTTCTCTCAAAAGGATCTAAATCTCCGACAGCAGAGATGGTTAGAATTCTTGGCTTCCTATGATTTCGATATCGCATACACACCAGGAAAGGGAAATGCGGTAGCTAATGCATTGAGTAGAAGACATGCCAGTCTAGGGGCTATGTTTCTTGAGTGGAAGCAAGTGGAGTACATCGCTGGGTATGATTTCAGACCAAAGTGCGAATTGGATCCAGAAATGTTGGCAAGTTTGACGATCATACCCACTTTGATTGAGCGGATTGGCTCCAGTCAAAAGAACGATCCTAACCTATTGGAAATCATCTCCAAGTTAGAGATGGGTATTGACGAGAAGATGAACAAGTATGGGCTTGATCGAGATGGATGGCTTAGAAAGAATGGAAGACTAGTTGTACCCACTGTCAATGGATTGAGAGATGAAGTGCTTAGAGAATGTCGTCACTCAAAACTGACTATACACCCCGGTGGTAACAAGATGTATCGAGACATGAAGCAGACCTACTACTTGGAAGGGATGAAAAGAGACGTTGGGAAGTTTATATCCAAAAGTATGAATTGCCAGCTAGTTAAAGGAGAGCAAAAGAAGCCTAGTGATTTGTTGCAACCATTAGAAATTCCAGAATGGAAATAGGAACAAGTCTCAATGGATTTCATTGATGGGTTGCATAACTAGATCGGGCCATGATAGCATTTGGGTGATTGTGGACCGATTGACCAAAAGTGCAAGATTTATATCCGTCAAGTCGAATAGAACGGCAGCTAAGTTAGCTGAACTATATGTAAAGTGGGTAGTGAGATTTCATGAAATACCCAAAGGCATTGTGAGTGATCGAGATCCGTTGTTCACTAGTGGATTTTGGAGGAGCTTACAAGAGGCGTTAGGATCAGAATTACATCTCAGTATCGCTTATCATCCTCAAACCGACGGACAGACAGAGAGGGTGAATCGAGTATTAGAAGATCTTTTGCGAGCTTGTGTATTAGATTTTGGTGGATCATGGGATGACCACTTACATCTAGTAGAGTTTGCCTATAATAACAATTATCAATCCAGTATTGGTATGGCTCCATTTGAAGCTTTGTACGGAAGACCGTGCAACTCACCGTCATGTTGGTTAGAAACTGGTGAGAAGTTTGTGCTTGGCCAGATGTGATAAGAGAAACTTCAGATAAGATTAAGATTATCCAACAACAAATGAAGGCTGCCCAAGATAGGCAGAAGAGTTATGCTGATAAGAGGAGAAGAGATTTAAAATTCTTCATTGGCGACTTGGTGTTTCTCAAGATTTCTCCGCTAAAGAGCGTGATTTGATTTGGCAGGAGCGACAAGTTAGCACCAAGATTTGTTGGGCCATTCCCAGTTCTCGAACAAGTTGGGAGTTTGGCATATAAAGTTGAATTACCAAATAAGATGGCAGGAGTTCACAACGTATTTCATGTTTCCAAGTTAAGGAAGTTTGTGCATGACCCCGATGTGACTATTTCACCTGATCAGTTGGATGATATAGAGGTTGAACCCGAGGCGGTTGGGAATCGCAAGCCTATGCATATTGTTGGGAATGATACAAAACAACTTCGAAGGAAGGCGGTGAAATTAGTTAAAGTTTAGTGGGGCGAGAATGAGAATGACTGTGCTTGGGAGACAGAGGAGAACATTAGGAAGATGTATCCAAAACTCTTCGCCTGGTAAGATTCTAATTGCGATTTAGTTTTCTGCATGCTAGGGTAGACTTGTTTGTTTGTTATGCATGATTGATTGTAAATGATTGGTAGGCATGCGGGATCCTTTGTATGTTTTGGGTTAAGGAATTTCGGGGACGAAATTTCTTAAGGGGGAGGGGAGGGGGGGGAGAGAATGTAACGACCCGTATTCTACGCATCGAAGGATCATAGAATATTTATTTCTTTCACATACGAAGTCATATAGTCATGTAACTTTGGGAGACGACTATTGGGGTCATTTCCCATGTTCAAGATTTTTGCCGATTTTTAAATCACCATTTTGCCCCTAGCTGATCTTGTTTTGGCCATAACTTTTGATTGGAAAGGAGTTTTGACCTGAAACCACTTCCATTGATCCGGATGATGGTTTACCTTTCCGTAGAGTGGTCACATTAGCCAAACGGACTCACCGTTTGGGAAATATGGCTGAAACAAGGTTTGAAGGCAAAAAACTGCTTAACCGGGCCAAATGAGGTGATTAGTTTTCTAGCTGCCATTTACCTCCTAGGAACCCTAACAATGGCCTCCAACCTCTAGAATCATCTCTAATCACTCTCTATTCAAGTTTTAGCCTAATCTACGTCAAATCAAAGGGAAATAGCACCAAAGCAAGGTTGGAACTGTTGTGTAGCCTTGGGAACAGCGCCAAACAGAGAATCATTTTAGATTTGATATTTTATTTGCGGCAAAGGTGAGCAATTTGCACAGTTCCTCACTAATTATGGTTAATTAAGGGTAATTAGTGTTAATTAGCGAATTTAAACATGATTAAATCCTGGAAAAATATTTAGAAATTTCAAAATATTATTTTAGACCTCTGTTAGAAGTTTGGGATGATTTGGTTAAGTTTTACTAATCATATCATTAGTTTTGCTTAAACATGCTTAAGGGAAAATATGGGATTTTGGCTATGTTTGATCCGTTTTAACCTATCAAATTATTGTTTTGGTATTTGTGGTTGATTATACATGTTGCTATGACTGTATGGTATGTTTTGTGATTGATTAGAAAAATTAGATTGGTCGAAAATGCCGTCAAATGGCGTAAAACAGTCGCTGGAAAGAAGTGCAGGAAACTAGCCGAACCGGATCGGATCGGATATAGGGCTTGGATCGCTGGGCAAGAGGATCCGATCCGGATCGGGACTTTGCACTAAAGGAAGCTTGGCCAAAAGGAAGGCCGTTCGTATAAGAGTTGGAGTTGGAATTGGACCAAAACTGGACATGGGATCGGATCGGATTGACTGGAGATGAAGGATCACCGAACCAAACCGGCGTCTGAAGGAGGAGAACCACCGAACCGAACCACACCCAGGAGCATACTATGAAGCATTGCACCGAACCGAACCAAGTTGGAGGATGGCACCCGAACCGAACCGAATGAAGGAGCTGAGCAAAACCACGATGGAGAATCCGAACCAAACCAAACGAGAAATCAGAAGATGAGGTATAGTCGAACCGAACTAGACTTAAGCTACTTCTACGCGACGACTCTTTTGAAGACCAACTCCAATTCGACCAAAACCTGAGATGCAAAGGAAGTCCAAATAGGAAGTAGAGCTCAGGATCCAGAAGGGAACCAATGAGTTAAATTCAGGAGTTGGACTTTGCTGCGGGACGTGTGCAAAGGGGTTATCGATGTCTATAACTTTGGATCACTATGGAGTGTGGGGTATGTGGACGGATTCAGGGCCATAGTGGCCTAGGTAGGTCTATTGGCTATGGGCCAACGAGGTGGGGTCATTTGTAAGGATTTAGTCGTGACTCCATGGGGCAAGCTTGGTGGTAGCAATAGTTATACAAGTCGGACTCCGTCACTACCTCGATGGGTCTAGTGATCAAAGTAGTGGATATCGTATGCTTTACGCACTAAGTGAGAGATGTGAGGATGGTTGCTATAATTGATTGTTTTCCATCACTATATCATGCACACCCCACCCCCGTATTCTTTACACCTTATGTTTAGTGGCACCTTAGAGTGTTGAGCGGTATGTTGTGCTAACTCTTTGGTTGCTGGTCCAGGTCAGGTATGGTTCAGTATACCTGTTATTGTTCTGTTTTGCTGCTTATCGCTCATACCAGACTTTTGTCTGACCTAGAGTTTTATGTCTCTTCTTATTACTCTGGGTGCTCTTAAACGGGCAGACTAGAGACAGGTTAGGTGGTATGCACGAGTAGCTATACTAGAGACGAGCAGGAGGCTCCCACGTATGATATATATAGATATTCTCCCTGTGTCGCTGCTAGTCACTGCTTTGAGCATTAGTAGCGTACCTTCCTTATTTGCTTTAGAGACAGTTTTCAAAAGTTGTAATAATAATGATGTGGAACATAAGCTGTATTTGGATTTTCTGCTGCTATGATGTTTAGTTTTCAGCTTATGCACTGTCTCACCTGTTTTATGTCAGTTATGTTATTATTATATTTTATTCCATGCACTGTGAGACATTCTACAGGTTCCTTGTTAGTTCAAATACCTTTCATTTCCTTTCTATGACGACCGCCCCGTGCTGGTTAGACATTGGCACAACGCACTTTCATTGAAATGTCGGCTGGTGCGGGTGGGCCGTCACAGGAAGGGTGGAAAAGAGAAAGTTGAAGAAAGAAATAAGGGTGGGGAGGATCAGGAAATAAACATGAGGGATTAATTTGCTGCGTGGGAAAAATGGGAAGATCAGGCACATACTTTGTGTCCAGTGTCTTGCGTGTATTGTATTGGAAGTGCGCAGGTTCTTGTGTGCATAGGTGCGTGGGCCTGGGCTAAGCCCACTTACTAAAAAAAATAGAAACTATTTTAGCTTAAACGATGATGTTAACGTATTTATTTATTTAAATTCATATACAGTAATATAGTAGATCTAGAATTGACGTTCATATGGCGTTTGGTTCATGTGAGTATAGTCGGGCCAATTGATGGTTTATGTCAGTAACTCAACATGATTATCGAGAGTAAACAATTTAATTCAAAATAAATTGATTTGTTAAAAGTGATTTTTATACTAAATATCAGTTAAAATTTATCAAACGTAAATTAACGTATAAACTACTAATTGGTAATAACCAATAATTTAGTAAATTCTGAATTTGCTGATTAATTAATTAAATTGTGTTTAATTACGGTAATCTTAATTACATATATTATATGGACATCTGTTGGTGGAAATAAACACCGTTCAACTATATATTTGATTGACTGAAGTTTGGACACTCGGATAGCAGGAATAAACACCGTTCTCCTATTATATCAATTTGACATATTTTATCAGTTAATATATGTTATTAAGATATTCAGTTGAAAATATTGAATTGCATCTATATGGTTGTTTATGAAAATTTCGTTAATGACTTGAATTTCGTCTGTTATAAAAACTGTTACTGTTGGAACTGCTAAATTATAATTTCTTTAAAGTAACTAAGAAATGAACCCAAGTTTTGATAAATGGATATAAACTGTTTTTAGAAACATGTAAATAGATTATTTTAAATTAATTATATTATTTATTTATTTTAAAAAAAAGGGGAAATTAATTATTTAATTAATTTGTTCTAGTTAATTTAATAGAAATGGTTCTGATAGATAATTGTTAAGGACTTAATAATATCTTATAAAGGCTAATTGATGTTAAATTAACAGTTTTGATACATTGATGGTGCAGTTCAATAGAAAGTTAAATTGGATAAAATGTCTAAGATAATGTTGATCTCGGAATTAAGTAAGTTTTGAAGACAATTTGATTATCAGATGAAATAGGAAATCAAGTCGATTATTCGAATTAAATTTTTGGATTTAGTATTTAAATTTTATCAAGACAACTTGGTAAATAGATTCCAGGATAACAACGTTGTTTGAAAAGGATTTATGATTTGGAAAATCAATTGGATTTACAAATTCTAATTTGTTGAATATTTTGGATATTGAACTTCTACGAATCTTGACGATAAGAATGATTTCGACTCAAGGTCTGAGAGGTAATTAAAATACCCCAACTTGAACAATGTCACTAATATCTGATATATCGTATTAGTTTGTGTTCAAAATGAGTGTTAGAGTTAAATACAGTTTTCAGTTATGAAACGAATATTCAGAAGTGATATTATCACGTAAGATAATAAGAGTTTTGTTGTTTACTTAATAATCATGTTTTCAAATTAATATATGTACAAAGTTAATATTTGAATGTAAATGATTAAAGATTATTTAAATGAGGCATAGCAAATCCATTGGAAATAAATCTGTTTATTTTATTTTATATTTGATAGTTAAATCACCGACTATCAAATCTGGACCTTTCCGTTATCGTTTAGAAGAGACCGGAATCTAAATTCCACTTCGATTCGATATATATGTTTCAAGTCAGAGATTATTGAAGATCATTGAAGAGGGAATTATGCAAGGGTTATTCTGTCAATCCTAGGTAGAAATTGTCTAAGATGGATTTATAGAATAGTGCCTTCGGTTTGTCCAGTCCCATGACAACTTGTATGGACGAATGTCTGACAGAGTATGCCTAATAAATTGCGTAAGTTGATTTCTTCAAATGTATTTACGTTTGGTGGCGAAAGAATTAGTTTCTCTTAGCTTTATACCCAAGATATTTTTGGCGAAATCAATTTGTGATTTGGCGGGTTTGACGATGTGGCGTTCAAAGTGAATGAAGGCGTGTTATATCCAACGGTAAGTTCAGCCTCAAGCCTCACAACAGGGAAATGACAAAAACCGGGTAGGCAGCATGGCTATGTGGGTCGCTCCCATTAGGGTGTATTGTCACCTATCTAGAGAAATTCCTTTTGCTTCTTTAATCTATCAGTGCTATCCCTTTCGGGAAATGGTGGGTAGCTCCCAACCGTTTGTGACAATATATTCGATACATTAAAGCGAAATGAGTGGTCGGTCATGTGTGGGCTGGGTTGCAAGACGTTCTTGTTGAACCCAGTGTATTCCCCTCTAGAGATACACTATCGGAAGGTGGTTCCATACCTTGTCATAATTGGAAATCCATTATCCAATAAGCGCTCGCGGTTTTGATTGTATATTATATATGTAGAGCGTGAGATGCAAGCGTTCTGCTAGATTTTATTTATTTGTATTTAGACACTATCATAATATCAGAATAATATCATTTTTAAAAATGTTTTTGGTTATCGTAAGGTAAAAACCATCCGTATTTATGTGTGGATCGGTCTTACGATTATCTTTTCTTTCAAAAGATTTTTGAAAGTTAAAATCAAACTGTTTTTAATCGTTTACTCATACCTGTCCCATGACTGACCCAGAGTTTATTTTTCTATGTTTTCCCTAAACTCTTGGGTGCCCAAATTTGTACGGGCAGTCCAATAGTTCAGGATTTTACAGATTTTCTTAAGGAGCTTGGAGCAGGAGGCTTCAACGTTAGATATTTAGAGTTTATTCCACTGTGTTGTATATATGATGTACTCTGATGATGAATGTAAGTGCAAATACGGTGTATTTCAAAAATGTTTATTTATATATTATATTTTATTCCGCTGCGATTGTGATGTTGTTGTCCAGTTCGATATTCTATCTCTGTTCTTCTATTCTAATTTTCTATCTTCCTATTTCCTATCCTCTAACTTCTTTCTATTAATGATTCGAATTTTCGTGCAATTTGGGTTGGAGTGTGTTGTATTTAGCCAACTCAAATGGTTCGGATTTGCGGGTTGTTACACCTATTATGGATTTGAAGAGGATGGAGAGATCTTCAAAAAGTTGAACTCGGTCAAGGGGTGGTTCGACGTGGTTTGGCCGGAAATTAGCTAGGAAGAGATCGAGCTTCTTCCGTCGTCGATACCGAGGGGAGCGGGTTTTCTGAATTTCTTTATAAAATTTAATTAATGAATGAATAATTCCTATTGGTCGATATTTATATTAATTCAACAATTAGGGGTTTTTCCACACGAACTCCAATTCAAACCCAATGACTATCGCCCCTAACTAAATACCCTCATTTCGGACACAATGGGATATGTTTCATAGGCCCATTCGACTGTTACAGTCAGCTATTCTTCAAATTAAAGTATAAAACATTCAAATTCAATTTTGAACATACATTTTAATTTGCTGGGGCCACATACTGATTCTAAAAATTCCCAAAAAAATAAATCTAGCTATGTTGGGACGATACGGTCCCAACAAAACTGATTTCGTCGAATTCTGAGATCGTTTGAAAAATGGCCATTTTTTTGGATGATCCAATTTGACAGAAATCAACCAAACATGCTTTCCTTTGCCATGCTCACATATTAATTCAGAAAATTATGGAATTTGAAACCTAGCAATAAATTGACATCCTGGATCCAACAAAAGTGGTTTTGTCGAAAACGGAGGTCATTTGCAAAATGTCTATTTTCAAGGGCTATATCTATTCTATAGCGACCATCCTGAATATTCAACTGGCCATAACTTTTGATTACTGCTATGAAATTTCGATTTTTCAGATTCGTTAGAAATATATTCTTAAACAGATTTAAATATTTTTGGTTTCGCTAAAATCCGTTTTATTTTGCATCCTGTACGTTCAGTCAAAGTTCGAATTCAAAATTTTAAACTGTCGCACTATTTCTAACTCGTTATTTAATTGAAATATTTTATTTCAATTACTCCAAATTCATTAAAATAACCAAATTAAAATTTTAAATTAGCTCGGATTTTCCGGGTTGTTACAACATCATTATATTTTTGTATGTATGTGTGTGTGTATATATATATATATTTCCGTTGTTTTGTAATTTAAATCTCTAATATTTACCGCTGTTTATTATTTATTTGAACTCTAATATCTTGTAATCTTATCTACATTGTTGTAATAGCAATGAAATGTTCTCATGTTTGTGTCAATCCATGTTTTCCCGTCTCTTCGGTGGCTGGGCGAATTCGGGGCGTAACATTTATGACCTTAAGGCGGACCCTAGCTACTTAAGACCCCATCCAAACACGTCAATGTACTTATATATATATATATATACATATATATATATATATATATATATATATAATCACAAGTAATATGAGAAGTAGTACCTCGCCGCTTAATACCAATTTAGAGTAGACTTGCATATAGCCATTTAAGACCCTTCTGACGGATGCCTCATGTTACTACTTAACTAGTATTACGGTAATACACCTATGCCACTTAAGTCTTCCCTTAGACAATTGGTTAATTAAATTGCATGTTACGTCCCACGTATACCAAATTTGTCCCTAGGTTGGCCCTCATAATGTTTCTAGAGAAGTGGGCATTCCAGTAAACTACCCTACTCCGTTATCGTCATGACTAAACAACTTTTTAGAGAAGGAGGACCCATAAACCACTACAAATCTAATAAGGGAGAGTCCCATGACTTTAGTCCAAATCCAAGGAATAAACCTTCGGAATGGTCCTAGTCCTAAGCACTTAAGACCCAAACTAGATAAGAAGAAAGTCAGTCACTTATGACCTTCTCAAGGTGGTAGTAAGCCTACCTATTTACACACATAATAGGTGTATATATACACACTAGACCTCTCACATTTAACCGTACACTTGTAGATGCTGGATATGCCGAGTTGTTCTGGTCGGACTTCTACTACAAGCGAGTTTAACCTCGTGTCATAGTGTATTAAGTTAAATGGCCCATGACACTTAGACCTCTCACAATAGCCAAACTCACTTGTGGTTGCTGGGTTTGCCGGTTGGTTCCGGACAGACTTCTACACAAGTGACAACTAACCTCATGTCTGTGTGTCATCATTTAATATATATATAAGCCATTTTTTATACACACACACAAAAGCAATAATTCATATGGGGACATTTCAAATTTTTAACCTTATTCTAACATATTTATTACATCATTGTTACGTCATTATTATGTTTGAGTACGTTGATTAAGCTATATAAATATAATATTTAATACGTACTATAAATGCTGATTTCCGTTCGAAAAAAGAAACATCATAACAACGTAAATTGTCAATCCGGTTCACATTAAAGGCATACAAGTCTAATTCTCACATCCAGCTACTAAATTCATGGCATAGTTAATAATAATGGCAATGGGAAAAAATAACAACATAACTATCCAAACTTGTATCCTAGGCTTGTTAGAACAATTTAGGTAATGAAATAGGAATAAGGTGTTAATTACGTATATACATACATATTTAACATATATACATAAACCTTTATTTAATCTAATTTACTCTTTTTCTATGTTGCACATAAAAACATTAACATTTGATTTTTTCAAATCTAAATACATTCAAATTATCCATTTTAGAATGGAAATCTAAACTTATTCAAACAATAAAACCAAACCAAATCTTAATCTTTTTACATCACAAACACTTTTTAATTAAAAAGAGGCAAACCCAATTAAACAAAAGTAAATCATCTAGCTATATTCTTCATACATAACCCAAACAATTCACAAACCAGAAATATTGATTGATAACTTTGCGGTATATACAAAATAAGAGATCTGGAGGTTTTATAATATGATGTTATCATGAAACCAAACCTCTTTAGGCATACAAATCAACGTAAAATCTACAAAATGTAGAATTTAGCCTAAAAAAGTATTATTTCCACTCATAGAGAATTTGGGCAAAGGGATTATACTGATTTGAATGTTGAAATCGTCGTTCTTCGATTCTACTACAGATATATATATATATATATATATATATATGATAATCATATAGATTTGAATCTCATATATAAATTATAGAAATTCCAAAATATAAACTAAATAGAAATAGGTTAGAAATGAAATAGTTTAGGGATAAAAGAAGAAACCTATTTCAACCTAATTTCTTGAATACCAGCAGCAGAATGGAGGCATAGAGAATGAATGGGTTTAGAAAATTTTGCAGTGAGTTATGTGGTTTTATAGGTGTGTAAATGTATAGTAACGGTTAGATTAACATAGGTTTAATCTAAGTTATTTATTTTATATAAAACCAACCTAAACGTTTATCCAAACCAGCTTCATTGGGCTCTGGCCGCACCAGACGGTCAACACTCTCCCTAAAAGGGCGGTCGACCCCTGGCCTCCAAAATGGCCAGTGGCCTGCGTTGATTGCTGGGAAGGTTATCTTATTAAACGTTACTTATTTCTACTAATTCCTTACCATTTAAACAATATCCTTGTCCCATGTTATATGTATATGTATACACACACAATTTTAAATAAAATGGAATATTCTAATCAATCATTTATTAGTAATTTTTATTCCATATATTTATACTTACTTTTTAAATTTTAAATGTTCGTGTATATATATTAACGCACAACATCTTTTAAATGTGAATCTTTCATACGGACTCTGTTTTTGACATATTATATTTACCTTTTCTAGAAAAAAGAGTCTGAATTTCGCTATGAATGCAACTATGATATTTTTGTGGCCAAATTCCTAACTTTGTAAAATTCTATTTTCCAATCCATTAACATATTATTGTCTTATTGCTCACTTTTATTATTTATTATTTAATTCATTAAATTAGATATCTTAAGATGGTTTAAGTATATTTTTACGGGGTGTTACATTCTCCCTCCCCCCCTTAAAATAAATTTCGTCCTGAAATATGTCTGAAGGGGTGAAAAACACAACTCGTTCTAATCATCCATGTTATTTTTTATTCATCCATGACTTGCAGTGATTATGGACTGCAGACCTCAATCCTAATGTGTATATGTAATAAGTGATGCAATATGTACACAAAACAGCTTAACATGCATATAATTTCTATATGAATGCTTGGTGCATTTGTGCATCTCCTACCATCTAATCTAGCAACCACGATACAAGCAGAAGTCCTCAATTTTCGAGGGAGGCAACCATTTTCTTAAAGTTTTCACGCCTTATCTTGAATTTTCTCCTTACTGTACCCAAATAATCTATCTGAATAATGTGGAGTCTCGAAATCCTGTGCTCCAAAATATCAATGACGGCACAAGATTTCCAAGGTTCTGTCTTTGTCCTCGTTTCTATATTAGGTCCTACCAAAATTCATTGTACCGTGAAGGTATTTCATCAAGCAAAATACTTTATGGGTTCCTATTTATAATATCATATATCTCTCTAACATAGGGAAAGCCCAAAATACGATATCGAATCATTACCCTCCATAGTTTGCCTAATCAAATTAGATTTGTTTCTAAAGTTTAACCACAAATTTGGTTCGAGTCGAAATTTATCAATGGTTATTCCATCAACACTTTGGTATTTCAGGCAGCCTCCTTGTGATTCATCAAGTGTGGTCACTAATTACCAAAGAAAAGATAATTATGATACCCCTAAAAAGATAAATATTGCTCTTATCGTCTAAGAGATCCAAGATGCAACTCTTCTTTTATTCCCAAAGCTCTGGTTGCCTTCAATTTGTCCCTCAGTATTCGAATAAGATGTAACACAAAAGATTTCCTAAATCAAATCTCTAAATCCGTTTAATTAACATCTAGTTTACCCTAATAACTGGAATATTTTCCTATGTCCCAATTTGTTGGAAATAAAATCCCAGTAAGATCTTTTATTATAATTTTCATAAATTTGCCCAAATGATAATATTGTCATATTTAAAATTATAAGGAATGAATATTGTTTTATTTTGAATGGATAGTGTAATCTACTTGCAAATACAAAAAATTACAGATCACAACCTTTATATTTTAAGCATATACCTCATAATTTCAAATATAGTTTTTTTTTGAAAAATGACAAAAGAGTTCATTTATAAAAATTAAACAAATATTCTTAAGCAAACCAAAACACGGTTATATTCAAACTAAAAGGCTAATACAAACCTAATTAACTAAGCCTTTTCCTTAATCTCATATTTTATGTTCTTATTATCAAGTGTGACACTTTATAAGGCTAAATTTCCAAAAATTACAAGACCAATACACTTCCTCTATATAGGCTACAAATCCAATTTTGCTATTAACTTCCAAATTCTATATATAGTAAATCGCTAGGTTAAATGTCCCCAAGAGGTTCTCCCTCTTACTTACACATTTATCTTGAGAATTTAATAAGGGTTTTAAATCTTAACACCTCATGCATAATAGGGATTTATTACTTATATCACATTTATACCCTTATCCAATCAATGTAGGGGAACCACTAATGATCACAGCCTAAAAATTATTTTGAAAGTTTTCTCTTACAATTAAATAGTCTAAATAGCGTTGAAGTCTTAATACTTTTAATTCAAATTCTCAAGACGCCAAATCCATACTTGTAAATCTTCCATCTTTGTCCTTTTTATAAATGTGGTCCATTCAAATATATATATGTATGTATGCATACACACACCACTAGACCTTTCCCTGAATACTTATTTAATTCCCTCAAGATCCATTAAGCTTGAATTATATCCATTTTCTTCAAACCAATTTGTCTTTTAAACCAGTTCCCAAAATTTCCTTTTGATCTTATCAATTACAAATTCATTGCCCACTGAATTCATAATTAGCGGTCATGAATTCTATTTTTGGAAATCATGAATTACGTTGCCTACATTACACTTATATCTTCATATTTATATATGCTAGATACGGTTGTTAATGCATTAATTCATGACTAAACTATCCCAAACAAATTAGTTTTCAACCAAATCATATTTTTTGAAATCTATAAAATTCGCCGTCTTATCAAATATAAAACTTTTTGGGACTAACATTAAAATTTCCAGATTTAGTTGTTTAAGTGATTCTATCTCTACTTCTTTTGTAACAGTATAAGTCTCAACAGCGACAATATATAAATTCATTTGTATTCTACTGTCATATATATGTATGTATGTATATCTCATTACGACAACAATTTATTAAGGTTTTCTGAATCCCAAAAAATTCGCATTCAATGCCTTTTTAAATGTTGAAGCATTAAAATTTGAATTTCCACCTTAAAATATAATCATTTTATTTCTTTTGAAACAATGTCTAATAAATGTCTCTTCTCAGATTTGTAATGTTTTGAAAACATTGTCTAGGCGTTCATAAATCTCTTATTTTTAAGAGTAGAACAGGTTTCCATGTTCTATTGCTTACTAAATAAAATAATAATGCATTCCTAGTTTTAATAAAGCATTTTTTTAAGGATTCCAAAAATCTTGCAATAAGAATTTTTTTCCCTTTTTAAAGTTTTGAAAACACTCTAAATGTCTTAGGATAAGAGCGAAATGAATTTCCTTTTCAACTCTTATGTTTATTGATATGTTGAATGTTTGTTATTAACACTTTATAGGAATGATAAACGTTTAAGGTCTTGCATGAAAACAAATGCTAATTCTATTTAAAAATAAAATCTTAATTGAACGTCAAAATTTAATTAGGCGACAGTTAAGTTTCCTAAAAATGTCTAATTAACATTCATTAATATATTTTCAAAATACGTTATTACTTCACACAATAACACTTTTAAAACATTACTGAATAAAGTTAAATGACCTCTTTATTTCTTGTAAAACATTCAAAATGAATATCTCAATTTTAACATTTTACAAATATTTACTACATGCCCAAAATTTCTTAATTTAAGAGTAAAATATCTTTCCTTATTCTAACACTCATCTTTTATTCGTATACTGAACGTCGGTCTTTAATGACTTTCAAAATGACAATTGTTTTGAAATAAATTTTCATTTCTATTTGAAAATTGGACCTAAATCTCTTAGCATCAAATTAATTAGAAATTAGTTCTTTTATTCATATATATATTCTCAGTTTATTCTTTGACTTTCAAATATATTTTGAAACATTAGACCACATTCATTTTAGCACTAAACTTAAACTCTTATTTATATATATAAGAACTTTGAAAATCCTTAATAAACATAACTATTCATTACTCTTTTGTTTGCGCAGTGAGGTGTATTTCAAAATTTTATTTAATTGTCATAAATAAATTCCAAATTACTAAATAAATTCCTTAGAGTAGTCTTTTTTCTTTTAAATGACTTCTAATACTCTTACCTTTTCAAATGCTTCTCATTTTACGAGGAATTTATTATTTCAATCCTACCTAATTTTGTAAATAAATTTACTATTTATTCTCTTTTAATTGAGTATGTCAATGACGTTTATTTTACCAAGCTTATATGTCTTGTTTTCTTTCTCTTTACGACCAAATGCCAATTTACTAGGGGATTGCTAAAGGGACTCCGCATTTGGTTAAAGGGAGGACCAATTTTTATTTATTGTATAATTGCTATGGGGGTGACAAAATAAATTAGTCTCTCCTTAAACATGTACGTTAAAATTTTGATATTAACCCCCTATAATCCTCATTAATATAAACCATAAAATCCGAACCTTTATTAATGCTTACAATTTATTATTGCATGTAAAAATAAAAAAGGATATAGTTAATGTGATAGAGACATAAAAAAAAATTTGTTGGTGATCAGCAGGCATCAGATTAGGTAATTAATTGTAATTTCTTATTGGGATTGGTATGATTAATTTAAAATAAATGCAGAAGCGAATTTTTTTATCTAATATGCTGTATCGAATTTGTTAAATTGAGATGTTTAGTAATTTACATGTTTGTTACTTGCGTTGAATTTAGTAAGTTAGGGTTTAACATAAGTGATGAGCTAGGGGTAGTTAGGTCTCTTTTTATTTTATTTTAAAGTAAACCAGACCCCCCTTAACATTTTTTTTAAGCTGGAGTCCTCTTAAAATTATCCTCTCCTTAACCAAATATGGAGTCCCTTTAACATTCCCCCTTTACTATCACAATTTGTACTAGATTTTACAAAAAAGAATATTTTCAAATCTAAATTTTAAAAGCTCGTTACATCAAGACCTTGACAATTACAAATTAACCATTTGAATTTTTTATTGCTTGTTGCTTTAATTTCTTCTCCATTAAAGCTCTTATTTGCAAACATTTACAATTACCTTTTTCATCTTCTGTTTTCGCTAAAACTCATATTTATTATTTGTCTAATAGAAGAACTAATGAACATTTTTAACCCTAATTTTTTTTATTTTCAATTAGAATTATTATGTAATGCTAGTCCATATACAAGAGGTTAAACAGTTCTTCAAAAAATTTCTCTTTCAAATAATTTTGTAGTATGTCAAAAATTCATCTTGATAGGTTTCTACATATTCTTGGTCTTTTGTCTAAATTTTCTGACACACTATTCTATGGAAGTATTTTTCTTTTATTAATTCTTTTCTTCCATGTTTTTATTTTCCATTTCTTGACATTCCTAAGTGTTGCTTCTATAAATGTCCTTTGGGTCCATTTTATTCATTGAATGACTCATTTTTACAGACATTTAACTCAGATTCAAATATTGATACCTTTGCATAAATGACCTTAATCACTTATTAGATATTTTCCGTTTTCACTTATCGACCATTTATTGCTCTTTTGAATTTCAAAATCCCATACTTAAAAATATAGAGGTTTATTCTTTTTAACTAAAGGTATCCTTCTGTTTTTCTTGAAACCTTAGTATATTCTTAAACTATGGACATTAATTTGTCCTAATTACTAGTCATCCCAATGGACACTTATTCCAAATTCTTCCTATTAATTTCTCCCTATCTTTTCCATAAATGATAGTTAAATCACGATTTAATTTCCATTAACTGCCTATTAAATTTGGGAGTTTCTTTCCTTTTCACTATCTCCTTTTATATTACTTGTATGCTAATAGGCCTCCATATAAACTAGGAAGTTGCTATATCACTATATGACACCTAGATTATTTCTACGATTTAATGCCAAGTCTTTCCTAAAAAGACTTATAGATGCTCTTTCCTATAGATATGCGTACTTTTAAAAATATATGTACTTATATATATATATATATATAAAATGATTTTTTTTTTCAAAATAACCAGTACGCCTCTCATACGTATATATTTCTCCGTAATCGGGTAACCTAGGCTCTATTACCAAATATAACAACCAGCACAGAGTGAGCCTAAATTTCGACCCAGAAAAGACCCATCGAAATTTATAGCCATTCTAAACGGGTCATCGGTTCCTATAAGGAATTATATTTGCACATAATGACATAATAATATAACATGATGGAATCTCACACAATGGATTGAGAAAGTATAATAATAAAATAAGATGTACCATTTATTCAAAAGCCGCTGACCCAAATACAAAATGTCAAATACATTTATCTATAACGACACATCATATTCATTATCTAAAGTTTTAATCAACAAAAGAGCAATAATACCTAATAGCGATACAATAGTCTCATTACCTTCTTTAGGCTCCATCATCATCTCGTCCATCAAGTCGCCTCACCTACTAACCTGTTTGATATGTTAAAGAGAAGGGTCAGAACATAAAATTTCGGTGACTAAAAATAATGTGTTTAAAGACTATACTCTAGATTTAGCAGGTTATATATGTCAAAGTATGTTTACGAAACACACAGGCGCACACATACAAAGGAATATTTTAGTTAATGAGGTGAATATCCGAGTCAATCACTTAAGACCTTCATTCATCACTACTACAAAACAAGTCATTTGTGTCAGTTGTTAAACCCCTATTGCATTGGTTGTTCAACTGATGCAAATGAAGATGATGCAATAGACAAATTTCTGTTGCATCAATTAAATAACCGATGCAAACGACGATTATTTGCATCAGTCCTTCAGTACCACCGATGCTATAGAGCAAATGCAAATGACTTCATTTGCCTTTTAAGGCTTGGTGTATTGCAATGGCTTTTTAAAACAACTGACGCTACTGAACAGATGCAAGAAAAGCATTTGTAATGACCCTGGTGCATTGCATTAGTTGCATATGCTGTTACAACTTACACAAATTTATTTTGAACCAAAAAATATATTTCCGTTATTTTAGAATTTTAAACCTAAAACAATATCAAACGAAAATTAAAATTCTGCAAATGTATTATTGCCATGAATCTGATCAAACAAACAATGTAATTG
Organism: Allium sativum; assembly: GCA_030737875.1. Taxonomy (NCBI): domain Eukaryota; kingdom Viridiplantae; phylum Streptophyta; class Magnoliopsida; order Asparagales; family Amaryllidaceae; genus Allium; species Allium sativum. Next base: position 775,572,356 of record CM060918.1, on the reverse strand, counting down.
CATTATCAATCAACATAGTTCATGTGTACAAACCAAAGAAAAGCATAAATACACACTCTATCACAAAACAAACGACAATGTACATAATAAATGACTAACATAACTACATCCAATTACACATGATATAACTGGCTAAATTATCATGAACCTCGTTTATCTCTTGTTGGTTATAAAAACCACATTGTGCAAAGTCCTACAATTTATAAGAGAATACTATTTCAGAACATATGTAATTAACATATAGTAGCTAAGCGAAAGAAACAAGTTAAAGTAATACCTTTTGTAAATCGATGCTCTGATTATAGTATTTTACTATGTAATGCATATACCTGAAGCAATAAGATAATATTTCAATATATGGTGTGATTCGAACTAATGAACTTCAACCAAGATAAGAAATTAAAGTAATCCACATAAACAATCGATATTTTTCCTTACATGGAGCACAATTTGAGCAAACACCGTACCATCCTCCCGTTTTTGTTTGGTGCAAACAAACGTAAAATATAATAATAGCATATGCTACATGACAGCCCAGTATAATCATCCATGGGATAAAAGGTAAAAATTATAGCATAAGCAATATAATGTCCAAAGAAGTAGCATTAAAAAAACAGAAATTATATAAAATTTCAACCATATAAAAACTTCATAGTAATCAATTAGAAAGTAAAAATGATTTTGTAAGTTCAAAAATAGAAGCTCAAAATACTGAAGTTGATTAAATTAACAATAAATACATACAGAACGTTCAATTCATTTTATAAGTAATGCTTACTTATTTTAACTATTTTGTATGCTAAATCAACACAATTTTTAAGTAAAGACAGTCAAAATTTTCGTAGTGCACACACTGAGTTGAATAATGAAATTTCATGGCAAATATATCATTTGTAATAGTAAAAAATATTTGTTGGATTGGTTACACTTGTGATCGATTGCTGCCTTAGACCATGTGTTCCAAGTTCTTGGAAGTACTATACTTATATTGATAATAAAGATTTCATTTGTCTTTTTAATACAATTTTGGTATGAACTCATTTTTCAATTAATGTTGCACGATGGATGAGTTGGTAGTTGATTCTTGCTTATATTATGGACAAATTGCTTTACAAAATATTTATCTTTTTGCTAGATGCAGTGTAGTATGCATTGAAGACCCATGAGTTTGTACACATTATCATCTAATTTCATTGGTAATTGATAACTTCTATGTATTTAAGACACACAAGTGTTGTCCTCTATGGTTCCGATAGAGGCTGAAATGTTATTTCGTGCTTCCACCTGTTATGCATCATATTAAATATTTATCTAACTGAATATGCATTGAAAGGTCATAAACAGACTTAAACAGGAGAAAGTAAATTGCCTGCGTTAGAGTGGTAAGTAACGTCAAAAAGGGAAATCAATGGAAGAGTCAACAGAAGCAAAGCCCAAAATTAACTCCAAACTTGTACCTAGTCAATCAAAATTAAGTATTAAGAAATTCATTAAGAATCTTAAAAAACAAAACCCTATACGGAAACAAATGAGGATTTTCTTTGATTTAAAGAAGTTAAAAAATTGCAAGGAAAAATAAAACACATACATGTAATATTGATGGTACGAAACAGAGATTGAAAATGTATAATTGAGAATTTTACCAAAGGATACTATAATAAAACTACATCTTACATGGAAATAAATTTTTTTAGTTTGATATATGTCAAATGAGGACAACAGATGATGAACATAACATGGTAAAAGTGGCATTGTGGAAGCTTAACGGATCCAAAAAACTATACAAAAAGAAAAGAAATTAACTATTGTCCCAAAATCACTGTAATTAAATGAAATTTTGATACATTCCCCATGGGATGCGAATAGTCCTCTTTTCTTCTTCGATTTTTCTCCAAAGGAACAACATGTGGAATATTTTTTTTACATGAAATAAAACACAAAATATGTGAAGTAGTTCTAAAGCGATGTTTCACCTACACAATACAATCAATAATTTGACTGACATGAAAGTAAATTGGACCTAGTTCGCTTACTTGGTAGATTAATCCTTTTTATCCATAAAGGATCAAGCACATATTAATAAATTAAAACTATTATAAGGATCATACACAACAAAAGTAGTCGATCGTCATTGAGGTCATATGAGGGTCGAACGAGACTACAGGCTTGAACATCATGTGGGTCGAACCAAAAGATGGCTTAAATATATTGTGGGTCGAACTAAAGAATGGGTTGGGCATGCGCTTGACCTAGTTCGGAAAATCTCAGGGTCGAACACTGCTCAGGATCAAATGGAACCCATTCGGACAGTCTCGAACGCCATTCATACTCGAACAGGTATGAAGGGTCGGTCGAACATGATGCGTATCAAAGGGCCGATCACACGCGTAGGGTCGGTCAAGCCTGGTGCTATCACGGGGTCCGTTGAACATTGGATCCCTGGGTCAGTCGAACACTAATTCAAGTAGACATCTGGTTACAGCTGGCAGTGACATTTCTATAATTACTTGTATGTTCGACCCATAGCCTGCATATACACATTTCAGCTCACCACTTCACTCGAACTTCTCCTATAAATACGTCATGGCTTCATTACTTTTAGGGATCAATTTCCATCACCCGAAGGGTTTCCAAATTGCATTCACTCCTGTTCCAAGAGATTCTAACACCTTCTAACATCTAAAAGCAAAGATCAAGCATTAAATCCATCGTCAAATCCACCAAAAGTGATCAGGCATTCTAGAGATTGAAGATTCTCCACCATTTCTCCTTACATTTAGCAAGATCCATTTAATTCTCCGCTAATTTGTATTGAATTGAGTGAAGCCTTTGTATCATGAAGCATATGAATGTACTTTTGAGTTATTCTAGGCTTTTAACTCTTAAATTGTCAATGGAAAATGTTGCTAAAGTGGATGTATATCTTTCCTAAGATCGGACCAGTATAAAATTTGTGTCTCCTTTACTTTTATTATGATTGTGGCCTCTTTTCTTACCGATTGTTGAAGTACCATTAGTGTACCATTGGTGTTTTAATCCAAATTGGGTTTTAACATTTGGCACCCATCGTGGGGCCGCATTCGCACTTTCTTCTCTCACACTCTCTCACAAGGCTGGAGACCTTGCATTAAGGTCCTAAGCCTACCTCTATCAAATATCCTACAAGACTACAATCTAAGCCAACTAACGAACTTTCCGTTAAATTCAAGTCCTTGTCCGAAATCGTGGGTAGACCATCGAAGAAGACTACTAGCAAGCCTGTCGAAGAGATCGACAAAGCCGCTAATAACGAAACTACTCCTCTTAACAACCGATTTGAGGTTGGAGAAACCTCTAAGGCTGGAGAAGCTATAACGAGAAGAGAGTTGGATGAAGTTGTTGCGGGCTTGATAAGTCAAGTGGATATCGCAAATAATGTCATACTAAAGAAACTTGAGTCTATGTTTGTCGGGCATCTCGCTATGGCAAAAGTTTCCATGAATGCCACTCTTGCTAAGTCTGCTCAAACAGATCATACAGAAAATGCAGGCGCTTCTTCTTCAAGTCCAAATCAAGGAAATTCTATCCAAGAGGTTGAAAATTCTAACGATCCTCAACATAAAGAAGTTAAACCACCTATGCACAACTACACCGATAAAGCAACCTCTCGACAAGCGCTTGGAACCACCAAAGGGGCACCTCCCCGAGCAGGAGGCCCAGGGCCCCGGAATCTAAACCGTAATTGTTTTCCTAGGCAAACATCCGGCAAGGATGATGGTGTCCGCCCCATGGACCGGGTCGATGAAGAGGAATGCTGGAAATGGTCCGCAAAATCATGGAGAAAAGCTCGAAAAAGCAAGACGATGAGAAGGAGTGGGGGTTCGCTCCTACCACAACCCAACTCACGGAGAGGATCAAGATGGCTCCATACCCAAATAAGTTGAAACCTCCGACAGTGCAAGCTTATAATAGGACCAGTGATCCAAACGTATTCTTGTTCAAATATGATCAATATATGGATGGAGCACACACCATAGACGAATTGAAATGCTTGTACTTTCCAACTTACCTTGAAGGGGTAGCCTCAATTTGGTTCACAAAGCTACCACCCAAGTCTGTGGATGATTTTGCTACCTTAGCCAAGCTGTTCAGAGAACAGTTCAGACTCCGAGCAACGAAAGCGCAAGATGTCATGGAGTTGTACGAGATTGAGCAAAGGCCAGGAGAACCCATTAGAGCTTTTCTCACTCGCTTCAATACTACCGCAGCTGAGGTTGGGAACTACGAGCCTCGTTTGGCTTTGATGGCTTTAAAGGGAGCTAAACAAAATGACCAAGCTTGGACGATGGATTAAGAAGAAAAAGCCAAGTACACTTGAAGAACTGTTCGATAAATATGAGGAATACTTAGGTGTGGACGAAGATCCAACCTATACGATGGATATTCCCGGAAGCAGTGTACAGCCCGAAAAGAAAAGTAATGATGAAGAAGGCGGCCAGAAGAATACTGGTGGTCAGAAAAGGGCAATGATGGAAACTAAAGATAGTGAAGAGTATCCAACACGAAATTCTGTTTCTTTAAGAATTCATAACTGAATCCTTTAAAGACACCGTAGAGAACATCTTCATGGCAACTAAAGATAGTGAAGAGTATCCAACACGGAAGCCAGCAAAGGTCAGTGATGCCGCGATTACATCAGGAAGGTTCTGCAGGTTTCACAACCAACCGGGCCATAATACAAATGAGTGAAGACATCTGAAAAACCTTATTGAAGAATTGATAAGGAAGAACAGATTTCAACAATACGCAAAGAACCCACAAAACACTCAGACTGCTCAAGGACAAGGGACATCTGTGGGACAGCCTAGACAGAATGAAAATGCTCCGGTTGATGTCATCCCAAGACTAATCAACAATACCATTTCAGGTAGTCCTCATCCAGCTAGAAGGAGCTGGGGGGACATTGTGAAGTACACTAATGAGATGAAGAGCCTTCCTAAAGGAGAAGAACTCATGATCACGAGCGAAGCTTTTTCAGCAAAGATGCCAAAGACCCCGTAGGATGATATTGTGTTTAAAGAAAGAGACTCAAACGGATTGCTAACACCAACGGTAGATCCAATGGTGATTACCATCGGTTTGGTCCGTCCATAGTCAGAAGAGTTTTGGTTGACAGCTGGGCCTCCGTCAACGTCCTTTTCGTTAACGCATTCAATAGGATGAACCTTTCCATGGATGATGTGAAGGCTTGCCAAAACAAGATTCACGGATTCACGAGTAAACCACTCAACCAATTGGCATCATCAGCTTGCTCGTTGAACTCAAAGAAGGAGAAAAGAAGGTTGCCATGCAACATGATTTTGTCATAGTCGATGAGCTTTCGGCATATAACGCCTTTCTTGGAAGACCAACCCTCACTGTAACACCCCGAAATTTTAATGACACTAAAGATGATGAATTAAATAATAATTAATTCAATATTCGGAATTAAGGTAAACGGACTACGCCATTGTGTCCATCTCAAAATTCTGGTTAAGATAGACACCTGGTTTGCGTAAAACGGACTTCGTATGAAGAAGTTATTAAGGTTTGAAGTTTGTATACATATAAGGAGCTTATATATGTTTGTGTGTGTATATACTAAATAAATATATCCAGAAAATTCAAAAATCAGTTCAAAAATCAAAATTTGCAAGGCGGGAGTTTGGGCGGGAATTTTTCCCGTTGGGTGTCGACCCACCTGAAGGGGTGTCGATCCACCCGTGGCTTTGGAAACTTCTTTCTGAACCTGGACGATTTTGGAGCTAGTTTCGTTGGTTCTACGTTGTATAAAGGACCCTAAACCTAGGTTTTATTCATCTAAAAATGGTGGCGACGGTAGAAATCTGATGCAACGTAGATTGAATGGCCTAGTCTTCTCCAAAGCCAATTCAACAAGCATTATACAAATTCAACGATTGCTACAACAACAAATTCAACGTGTTCTTCGCAGTAATTTGGATCCATTTCCTTAAGATCTATTCACTGTGAGTTCATGTTATTTTTAGATCTGAATATTTAAATAGTAATTGTGATATGTATATAAAAATTGAATCTTGAATCGGTGCCTAATCAGTTCTATTATGACATATTCCTCTGATTTGTTCTTATATGTTTATATCGTCACCAAGTCTAATCTTGTCATAATATTTCCATTCAGTTTTTAAGCCTATTTCTACCGTTATGTTATTGATTCGTTATCATGCCTGTTATGATTCTCTTCTCTCCCTCTTTTCCCTTTTATTTTTATATAGCCAGGCTACCTTCGAGCCTAGGCCTAACGCTGAAAGATGCGAACGTGTGAAATTGGGAACGGTTAGCAAAGACATAAATTGGTGCATAATTGGTATTGGAAATTATGAATGTAAATTTGGGCATAAAATTCGAAAATATATGAATATGGATTTGGGGGACATATTGGATAATATGAATATGAAGCTAGGCATATATTGGAAAGTAGGTGAATATGAATTCGGGTAAAATTTGCATTGGAATGTGTAAATATTGATTTGGGGGTATAAATTGGAACATATGTAATTATGAAATTAGGCATGGATTGTGACATATACAAATGTCAATTTGGGGCATAAACTGGAACACATGTGAATATTGATTTAGGGCATGGAAACCTATAATTGAAATAGAATAATTGCAAATATGAACTGAAAGCGGACATGAAAGTCTATATTTGGAATAGGGAAATTTATTTGAATATGCCTAAAATAATGGAATCGTAGTAACGCTTGGACATGAGGTTAGGTTGCATTAGTGGTGGAAGTCTGCCCAGACCCGACCGGCATATCCAGCAGCCACTGATGTTGAACCTAATGTGAGAGGTATAAGTGCGCAAATACGAGACATGCTAAGAAACGAGGTTAAGCCCAATTTGTGGAATAAGCCTGCCTGGACCGGACCAGCATATCCAGCATCCACAAATGGCAGGCTTAATGTTGGAGGTCAAGCATACTGTAACCATAAATGAAAATATGGTAATAAATCTTTAATACTTAACCTAGTTGAATCCATAGGGATTGTATGAATATAAACTAAAGTTGGGGTTAAGAAAATTTGGGTGAACAGTGGGTGGGTTTAGTAAATCGGAGGGGGTGGGTAATATTTACATATAGGTCCATAAACTTAACTCGATAAGGTTATTTAATTAAAGACACCTAGTGGTATACATAACCGGTAGAAATAATAAAGTTATGTAACCGTTTAGGGTAAGCATAACTTGTAAGGAAATGAGACAACTTATGTAATAAGATAAGAGGTACTTAATTATAAATTAAGTAATCTAGAAGTCTAGAACCCGCTGATGTGAATAACATGCTTAGGCTTGTCCTAGGGACAGGATAACATAGGTTATAATTAATGGGTTGAGAAACTTGTTAATGGGCCTTAGTTAAGAAAACTAAGTTAATAAGTAAACAACAATAAGTTGTAGTGACAGTGTAAATTGAATTTATGATTAAATGAAAAAGGACGAGGAAAACTTATGAAATGATATAATTTATATTTAATCAATGACATGTTAAAAAGGAACCATGTAAAATGAGACGCATTAAATAAAAGCATGTTATTGTAACTATGGAATCGGACAATGAAAATACAAAAGAGATTGTGGATTATAGACCTTGGGCCACAATCTAGAGAATAACATGTTGTGGGCTTATTAATGAACTTAAAGGGGTTAGGTTATATAACCAAAATTAATAAGCAAGAGGAACTTGGTAACTTGATTAAGAATTCAATATGAATGGGAATAACCAAGTTAACAGGAAACTGAGGAGGAAAAGCAAGCGCGTAATAGAATGATTAGACATAGGGTCTAATAACATATTAAAGTGAGGCGCTTGGACCAGTCCGCACGTTTAAGGGTGAATAACCCAATGGGGTAGATCGTCGAGGTGTTATGAGGCACGAGGGGAGCGTACATTCATCTGATTGTTTTGATGGGTCCAAAGGACTGGAAGGGGAAGCACGCGGCTTCCTGATGTAAGGTGCTCCTATTAGTCCTCCGTGTGGTGACAGATGTCTTAGGCTGTGCTCGCAAAGGTTGGGTGCGCGTAACTACTAGGTGGGTGGGCCTTGTCTACAAATGTAGCTATGTAGTCAGAATGTTGTAACGAGGTGACACCAGGGTGGTTCTGCGATTGCCTCACAAGGAGGCAAAGGGTCACGACCAACAAGGATAGTAGATTGTCGGATACCCGTCATCGGCATCCAGCGGGATGTGAAAAGACTAGAGCTAAACCCAAGATACCATTTCACCTTTCACTATCGAGGTACGGAGTTGAGGGGAGACGCCACATGGATGTTTAGATTGGTTGTTATTAGGAGCAGTGCTTATCTGTTGTAGTCTTTACTAGTTGAGGGAGGGGCCGAGGTGGGGCCATAGCCACCATGGAAAACAAACCCTAGGAATATCTATATTTGGAGGCTCTTAAAGGCGGGCCTGTACAGGTACGGAAAGGCTCCCGGCCGAGTTCCGTGTTTCTTGTTTAGCCCTGCCACAGAACTCGGTGCACATTAGAGGACGTGCGATTGAGGCATCGAGCTACAATTATAGTACATATGTGGGACAGTCTAGATACATACATATCTGCTCTGGATGGTGTATCGTAGACTAGAGGGCAATATTCCGATAAGGAATCTGATTCGATCGATGGTGGCAGTCCGTACACTTACGTAGCATAGTAATGACAGATATATGCGGAACATAACATTGTTATATAGTGATCCGTACGTCATTCAGCGTAGGATGAGGGATTGCGTTCATTACGGTGGAGACTGTGTGAGTGGGTTACCATGGGGTGTATCTCAATATTGGCAGATAGCTACATATATTGTATTAGGTGAATCCATGGGAAAGTAAATGGGTACGATGCACGGATAAGTCTTGAGTTCTACTAACCCATGTAATAATCAAGAAAATGTAACGAAACGGTATTGGTAGGGATCATTCTATTTCTGATATACTAGTATCGGTTCGGTGCAGAGAAATGTATTTAAAAAGCGCAATATATCATGTTCATCTTATCTTGCTCAATTCACACTTGTCTTTGTTATTGTTATTGTTATTTTGTTCTTCCAGTTTTTATATACTTACCATGATACTTTTATTTATTTATATTTAAAAGTAACCGGACTCGCCAGACTTTATGTCTGACCTTTTATTTTCCTCTTCTCTCTCTTCCATTTCACCCCCTAGTTTCTCAGGGTGGAAGTGCTTAGAGTCGATTTGGATTCTTTCAGCTTCGTTTGGATTTTGGATATAGATGTTGTGCTTTGACTTCTTGTCAACTCTCATATGGCTTCGCCAAGGAAATATGGTTTTATGCCTTTGTACTCTGATATTTTCGGCAAGACAGATTATTATTGTAATTGGTTATTCCAAACCTATGATGTAAACTCAGTATTTGAAGACCATGATGTTTTGATTTAAATAAAGCTTTTAATTCTGCTGCTATTTTACATGTCTGTCTTGTGATATTATGTTCCTATTTACCAATAACGCTTCACGAAACTTAATGCATTCTTTATAGAGTGACATTAAAGGACGTAGGGTGTCACATTTGGTATCAGAGCATATGGTTATAAGATCGGATAAAATATTTTGAAAATGGTTTTCGAAAAGGTCTCAAAAATAAAGTATTTTTAATAAAAGGTCTATTTTTAAAAAGCATATTTCCCAAAGCCATAAATACCGTCTCGATTCTCCACTTGATTCCTTTTCCTTTTTGTTCGGGGAACCGTTTCTTCCCGAAAGGGTATCCCTATTTCGGCATAGTTCCGTAGGCATGTTAAAACTACGGTACATGTCAAAGGGCAAAGAAGTGCCCAACCTCCATCTTTAGCCGCAGTGGTTTCACCTGCGGCTTATTTCTCTCAAGCCTCGTAAGGATTTCCGTGCAATGGAGGCAACTTTCAAGAGACTAGTTAGCATGTGGCAAAAAGGAGAATAAGCGAGTTGGGGCTAAGGAGAACAACCCAAAGATGAAAGAAAATGATGGCTTAAGAAGGAAATATAGATGAAAGAAGAAACGGGGAAATACCATAACTTCGGAATGGTGGGTCATCTGAAAAAGGATTGCAGAAAGAGGAAAGGCGTTGTTACCACTTTGGTAAGGAGAGATCTTATTAAGGAGTGCTTAAAGAGACAAGGACAAGATCAAAAGGCAGGAACTTCTAGGGGGCAAGCTAATTTTCTCATAGCTGGTGGACAGGATAGGGGTATGAAAGTTTCCGTCGAAGGATTGATTTCTATTTCTATTCATCCAGTTAGGATTCTTTTTCTGGCGCTTCACATTCTTTTATATCTGATTCTTTAGTTCAGTCTCTGCACTTAGATACTCGTGTGGTTTGGATCCCGTTATTGTCTCAAACCCCAGTGGAGGTACGACTCATTTATCGATGATTTTTCGGGGTTTGAGAATCTCTGTGTCATGTGTCGAGTTTGATTACGACGCATATGTTCTTGATTTCATAAGATACGGTTTGACTCTAGGATGGATGGGTTAACCATATATGGAGCCATTCTAAATTGTGAGAGGAGAGTCATTAGACTTCTGACTTGCCATAGAAAGACTCTCGAAATTTCTTATGACCCCAAAAGGGTCTGTCATGCTTAGTCTCCTAGAACCTCTTGATATATCTATCGACGATTTGTGATCTGTACCAATAGTTGTGAGTATCCTGATATTTTTGATGAGGTTCGAGGTCTACCCCTGAGGCACGAGATTGGTTTCCACATATACTTGGTGGATAATGCAAAGCAAGTTGCATTGCCTGTGCGACATATGACTCCGAAAAGAAAAGAGGGAACTTTGCAAGCAAGTAGGGGAGTTATTTGAGAAGAGATTTGATAGGAAAATTTATCGGAATGGGAAACCTACTGAAGACAGTCCTTGAGGAAGCCCATCATTCTAAGATGACTATTCATTCAAGAGGCGATAAAGTTTATAGAGTTTGAGGTAGTGGAGCCAAATTTGCAAGAGGAAGTGAAAGTAGAGAAGGAAGCAATGAGTGGACGAGTTCCGACTGGCATACTTAGATCGGAGGTTAAGAAATTGTGCAATAAAGAAGTGAAGCTAGTAAGAGTGCAATAGGGAAAGGGCCGCGAGAACGCTACTTGGGAGGCTGAAGACAAGATTCGTGCTTCATATCCTTTCCTTTTTGAGAATATGTCCTTAACTTCTTTTCCCAAGTTTCGAATTGATACTTGTATCTATCGTTTGAATATCTCTTATCGATCGAGTCTTTAGGTAGAAAACTAATGAATGTAAACATGTGTTTGAGACATGTTATGTTTGATGGATACAAGTGGTTACTAGTGATTGCACGTGGATGCATGTACACACAATAGGCACTAGATCGGCTCAATCACTTACATATTGCATATTGATGTATGTACATTTTAAATTTTAATGGATGAAAATGGGCGGATCATTACATTGATGTAGCATTTGGATGGATGATTGTGCACACATATGGAACTTACATGTATTAGGATAATTTGCATACATTTTGGTTATATGGAACAAATATACATTGCATTAAAGAGGTCAACTGAATCAGTGAACCGCTTGATCTTTTGCATTAGTTTACAGACATATACACACACAATTGCATGTGTTCATAAAAGCATTAGAAATTCCTTAAGGACAATGGATGCATGTGATTGCTAGATGAATGTATGATTGTTGGATGTTAGGATATACGTTCTTCTTAACTTAGAGATTTCAGGGACGAAATCCTTTGAGTAGGGGAGAATGAAACACCCCAAAATTTTAACGATACTAAAGATGATGAATTAAAGAATAATTAATTCAATATTTGGAATTAAAGGAAACGGACTATGCTATTGCGTCCATCTCGAAATTCTAGTCAAGATAGACACCTGGTTTGCGTAAAACAGACTTCATATGAAGAAGTTATTAAGGTTTGAAGTTTGTATACATGTAAGGAGTTTATATGTATATATATTAAATAAATATATCCAGAAAATTCGAAAATCAGTTCAAAAAACAAAACTCGCAAGGCAGGAGTTTGAGCGGGAATTTTGTCCGTTGGGGGTCGACCTAGGGGCCGACCCACCAACAGGGGGGTCTACCTAGGGGTCGACCCACCTGAAGGGGTGTCGACCCACCCGTGGTTCTAGAAACTTCTTTCTAAACCTGGACGATTTTGGAGCCAGATACGTTGGTTCTACGCTATATAAAGGACCCTAAACCTAGGTTTTATTCGTCTAAAAATGGTGGCGATGACGAAACTCTACTACAACGTAGATTGAATGGTCTAGTCTTCTCTAAAACCAATTCAGCAAGCATTATACAAATTCAACGTTTGCTACAACAACAAATTCAACGTGTTCTTCACAGTAATTTGGATCCATTTCCTTAAGGTTTATTCACTGTGAGTTCATGTTATTTTTAGATCTGAATATTTAAATAGTAATCATGATGTGTATATAAAAATTGGATCTTGAATAGGTGCCTAATCAGTTTTATTATGACATATTCCTCTGATCTGTTCTTATATGTTTATATCGTCACCAAGTCTAATCTTGTCATAATATGTCCATTCAATTTTTATGCCTATTTCTACCGTTATGTTATTGATTCATTATCATGCCTGTTCTGATTCTCTTCTCTCCCACTTTTCCCTTTTATTTTTATATAGCCAGGCTACCTTCGAGCCTAGTCCTAACGCTCAAATATGCGAACATGTGAAATTGGGAAAGGTTGGGAAAGACATAAATTGGGGCATAATTGGTATCGGAAATTATGAATATAAATTTGACCATAAAATTGGAAAATATACGAACATGGATTTGGGGGACAAATTGGATAATATGAATATGAAGCTAGGCATATATTGGAAAGTAGGTCAATATGAATTTGGGTAAAATTAGCATTGGAATGTATAAATATTGATTTGGGGTATAAATTGAAACATATGTAATTATGAAATTGGGCATAGATCGTGACATATGTAATTGTCAATTTGGGGCATAAACTGGAACACATGTGAATATTGATTTAGGGCATGGAAACCTATAATTGAAATAGAATACTTGTAAATATGAACTGAAAGGGGGCATGAAAGTCTATATTTGGAATAGGGAAATTTATTTGAATATGCCTAAAATAATGGAACCATAGTAATGCTTAGACACGAGGTTAGGTTGCATTAGTGGTGGAAGTCAGCCCGGACCCGACCGGCATATCCAACAGCCACTGATGTTGAACCCAATGTGAGAGGTCTAAGTGCGCAAATACGAGACATGCTCAGACACGAGGTTAAGCCCAATTTGTGGAATAAGCCTGTCGAACTCGACCGACATATCCAGCATCCACAAACGGTAGGCTTAATGTGAGAGGTCTAGCATACTGTAACCATAAATGAAAATATGGTAATAAATCTTGAATACTTAACCTAGTTGAATCCATAGGGATTGTATGAATATAAACTAAAGTTGGGGTTAAGAAAAATTGGATGAACAGTGGGTAGGTTAAGCAAATCGGAGGGGGTGGGTAATATTTACATACAGGTCCATAAACTTAACCCGATAAGGTTATGTAATTAAAGACACCTAGTGGTATACATAACCGGTAGAAATAATAAAATTATGTAATTAAAAGACATCGTTTAGGGTAAGCATAACTTGTAAGGAAATGAGACAACTTGTGTAACAAGATAAGAGGTACTTAATTATAAATTAAGTAATATAGAAGTCTGGAACCCTCTGATGTGAATAACATGCTTAGGCTTGTCCTAGAGACAAGAGGAAATTGTAACATAGGTTATAATTAATGGGTTGAGAAACTTGTTAATGGGCCTTAGTTAAGAAAACTAATTTAATAAGTAAACAACGACAAGTTTTAGTGATAGTGTAAATTGAATTTATGATTAAATGAGAAAGAATGAGGAAAACTTATGAAATGTTATAACTTATATTTAATCAATGGCATGTTAAAAAGGAAACATGTAAAATGAGATGTATTTAATTACACATTAAATAAGAACATGTTATTGTAACTATGGAATCGGACGATGAAAATATAAAAGAGATTGTGGATTATAAACCTTGGGCCACAATCTGGAGAATAATAAGTTGTGGGCTTATTAATGAACTTAAATGGGTTAGGTTATATAACCAAAATTAATAAGCAAGAGGAACTTGGTAACTAGATTAAGAATTCAATATGAATGAGAATAACCAAGTTAACAGGAAACTGAGGAGGAAAAGCAAGCGCGTAATAGAATGATTAGACATAGGGTCTAATAACATATTAAAGTGAGGCGCTTGGACCAGTCCACACGTTTGAGGGTGAATAACCCAATGGGGTAGATCATTGAGGTGTTATAAGGCACGAGGGGAGCGCACATTCATCTGATTGTTTTGACGGCTCCAAAGGACTGGAAGGGGAAACACGTGGCTTCCTGAGGTATGTAAGGTGCTCCTAGTAGTCCTTTGTGTGGTGAAAGATGCCTTAGGCTGTGCACGCAGAGGTTGGGTCTGCGCATAACTACTAGTTGGGTGGGCCTTGACTGCAGATGTAGCTATGCAGTCAGAATGTTGTGATGAGGTGACACCAGGGTGGTTCGGCGGTTGCCTCATGAGGAGGCAGAGGGTCACGACCAACAAGGATAGTATATCATCGGATACCCGTCATCGGCAACCAATGGGATGCGAAAAGACTAGAGCTAAACCCAAGATACCATTTCACCTTTCACTATCGAGGTACGGAGTTGAGGGGAGATGCCACATGGAGGTTTAGATTGGTTGTTATTAGGGGCGGTCGCTTAGCTGTTGTAGTCTTTACTAGTTGAGGGAGGGGCCGAGGTGGTTCCATAGCCACATGGAAAACAGACCGAAGGAATATCTGTATTTGGAGGCTCTTAAAGGCGGGTTTGTACAGTATGGAAAGGCTCCCGACCGAGTTCCGTGTTTCTTGTTTAGCCCTGCCACGGAACTCGGTGCACATTTGAGGACGTGAGATTGAGGCATCGAGCTTCATTTACAGTACATATGTGGGACAGTCTAGATACATGTATATCTGCTCTGGGTGATGTATCGTAGACTAGAGGGCATTATTCCGATAAGGAATCTGATTCGATCGATGGTGGCAGTCTGTACGCTTAGTGTTAGCCTACTTTGTGAACTAGGCCACACAAAGATGAGAAGCCAAATAATTAAAGGAAGATGACTAGAAGAACATGCATTTGATGTCCGGATCGGGTAGGGGGTCTCCAGCCAAAACAGAATATAGTAGATTAGGAATCAGAGGAGTAGGAGCAGCTCTGGATCGGGTCGAGGAAGCCCGATCCGATCCCTTCCTTCTCCCATTCATTTGATCCGAATAGCATATCAATGGATGGCAGTTACACTCCATGGTTTCCTGAAGGAGCAGAGCGGTTAAGCAGCCACTTTTCCCACGTTCTCCCTACATTCACCACCAACCTGATGTGCTGTCACCATCGCATCCTATCCGAACCCGATTTTCATGGGATGGAGGCCGCGTACACCCGAACCGAAGCCACTCCAGGGAGATTTTCCACCTATAAATACACCTCCAAGGCTCATTTCAAAGGATCTTTTGGCATTTTCAGAACTCAAACTCCTTGGCTATCCGAATATCATCATCATTTTCAGATTACAGTCATCATTCAAAACATATTTCGGAGGAGACTGAGTGAATCTATGCATTGTATGAGTGAAAGTGAGTTAGAATCATTGTTGTATCTACATTCAAGTCATCAATTCAAAGAGTAGAAAGTGGACGTTGACTATTTAATGCCGAACAACTATAAATTGTGTGTTTTCTTCGTTTTTAATTTCATTTCATTAAAAATTGTTATTAGTTTGGGTGTTAGAGCCATTTTTGGATCTAACATTTTGGTGCTTTCACGGAGAAATCTTTAAATTCGCTTTTTGGGATTATCGTTCTGCTATTTGGACCTTTAAGTTCAAAGAAGTTAATCCTCTATTTCCGATACTTTCAAGTATTTGCTGATTAATTACTGAAGAATTGGACATTATGGCTAAAGGAAAAGGAAAAGAAATGCAAGGCGCTAGGGAGAACGATGCTAGAGAAGATCAACAAGCCATCGTATTGACGAGGTCGCGGGGACAGAGCTCTGGACAAATCCGATCCGAACCGAATGTTCCGAACCGAGCTGATCAGGAGAATTCGAACCGACCAGGAAGCGCTGGAGCTGCTCAGACCCCCCCTCCGAACCGATCCGACTCCGGCATCCTACTCCGAATGAGACTGAAGCTGGTACATCTACTTGAGCAACCACCAATGGTCCGATGCCGGCTGCGACGACTGGTGATCAGCCTGCTCCCTCTGCACCCATCACGCACCGGGATTTTTCACGTTTTCTTGACATGCTTGAGAGTACTAGAAATGCGTTGGAAGCCCATAAACGTGATAGTCTTCGCATGCAAGATAACATGATCACCATGAGTAGGGAACTCAGTGAGCTCCGGAGGCAAAAGACACCTTCCCCAACACGCCGCCTTGCTGCAGATTATTCATCTTCTTCGGATGAAGGACGTCCTCGTGAACGAAGGCTGCTTGAGCGACCTCAAAATCTTGATCAGTTGACCTTTGGATCTTTAGGATCTCGTGAAAATGCTGCTCGTGTGTTAGGACCTGATGACCCGAGCCTAAAAGAACCTATATTGCTACCCATGCGTGGATCCCACGTTCTACCCAGGGATCCTAATATTACTAATCCTACGCAACAACAACTTCTCCAACCCCTTCCTCCCGAGAACGACTGGGAGCATAGGGAACAGTGTAGAGCAGCTGCCGCCAGAAACAGGAGGTTATCCCCTAATTAGGAACACAGGGGTAATTCGAATATTAGACCTAGAGAACCTGTGCAAACTTTAACAAATGCCGATGTATGGGTAATGGTGCGTCAAATCATGTCCGAAAGCCGAGGATACACTAATGAGGACTGGGGCATTGAGCGAAGTCATACCCCCTTCACAGATGATATATTGGACTTTCAATTCCCTTGGCGGTTTAACTTGCCATAGATGGATCAGTATTCAGGGGGAACCGACCCAGGACAACATCTGATGAGGTATGCATGGTTCATGAATGCCGCAACAGCTCCAGATGCTATAAAATGCAAGGCCTTCCCAATTTATCTAGAAGATGTGGCATTAATGTAGTTCACCCGACTCCCTCCACGGTCGATATCAAATTTCACAGAATTGAGTGAACGCTTTATGAACCAGTTTCGACCTCAGTCTCGAAAACCCAAAAGCGTCATAAAATTGTCAAGGATTATGCAGGCTCCAGGTGAATCTTTGAAATCGTATTTAGACCGCTTCAACCTGGCTATCACCGAAGTTAGTGACCCTCATGATCCCACTATTCTGATGGCCTTAATAGAAGGAGTTGACCAGACACATAATTCGGGGATTATCTATCCGGGAAACCACCCCCACCAGGGAATTGTTTTACGAAAAGGCCAATATCCTCTTAAGGCGAGAAGAAGCTCATGCAAATAGAAAGAGAAAGTCTGAAGGGGCCTCGAGGGAAGGCGTCCAAAGTAATGTTGCTGTGAAGCAATCCGGTGACAGTTCGGGGAAGGTTGAGGTGAACGTCGGCAACCAGAACGGAGATAATAACAATAGGAATGGAAACGACAATAGGAGGAATAGGAACCGAGGGAACAATTCCAGCAAAAGACCTCGATTACAAACTTTTGAGCACTATTCGCCGTTAAATAACACATTTGAAAACATTTATTTGGACACATACAACATACTGAAATATAAAAAGCCGCCACCTAGAGACTCAACTAAAAAAGAGATCGCTACGGGAAAGTTTTGTTTGTTCCATGGAACCGACAGTCATTCTACCAACGAATGCCGTCATTTGAGAGATGTAGCTGAGAAATTGCTACGGGAAGGGAAGTTAGACGAGTACAAGGTTGCCCCACGGGACAAGGGGCAAGGAGGGCAAGCCCCGAACCAAAACCAGCCTACTTCCAAACCCACAGCCCAGTAGAAAGGTAAAGGGATCGTTATCAATACCATTATAGATGGACCCCATCTAGCTAGCCATAGTTCCAAAGCAATGGATCAGTATGTTAATGCCGCCAAGCACTTCGAGGTAGGATAATGCAGTAACCTCGAAGACATTACTCCAGTGAAACAACAAAAAACGATGTCAGACGACGTCATTTTCCGCGGTAGAAACAATTCCGGAATTCAGTCACCAACTGAAGACCCACTGGTAATTACCACGGCCATCGGCCCCGCTTTAGTCCATAAGGTGTTGGTAGACAACGAAAGCTCAGTTAATATCCTCTTCAAGAAAGCCTTTGAACAAATGAAACTTGAAGAAAAAGATTTAAAGCCCTGCGAAGGATGGATACGGGGCTTCATTGGGGCATCAACGGCTCCGATGGGTTATGTAGAATTACCAGTGACATTAGGACAAGGAGATCGCCAGAGAGTGAGAATCCTGCCATTTGTAGTTTTGGATGTTGAGTCACCCTACAATGCTTTCCTAGGCCAACCGGCCCTCGTAGAGTTTAGGATATGTATTGCAGCTTGGTGCTTACTGCTTAAGTTCCCGACTGACACAAGAGTATGGGTGATGAGAGGTGACCAAGCTACAGGACGAGCTTGTTACATGATAGAGTTGAAGATGCTAATGAAGGGGTTGAATATTCAACCCAAGGATGTTTCTCCCTCTTCGAAGGAAAATTCAGCATAACAATTAAAGGGTCCAGCCCCAGGAGTGTCGCCCTTAGATGTGCTCGAAGATATAGATCCCATAGAGGATAGAGAACCCGAGGACAGAAAGGCGACTCCCAACGAGACGACAGTAGATATATCCATTGACGATGCGGATTCAACAAAAGTATTGAAGATCGAATCGCAGCTAGATCTAATTCGAGCGAAAGAGTTGGCTGATTTTTTAAAGGCAAATTTAGATGTGTTTGCCTGGACTCACGCCGACATGTATGGGATTTCGCCTACTATTATGAGCCAATCTTTGAGCATCAATCCAAAACACCTACTGGTCAAGCAAAAGAGACGGGTGTTAGGCCTAGAGCGGTCAGCAGCTTTGAAGGAAGAGGTAGAGAAATTGAAGGATAATGGATTCATTAAGGACTCGAAATATCCCGATTGGATATCAAATCCTGTCCTGGTCAAAAAATCTAACGAGAAGTGGTGTACGTGTATTGACTTCTCTGACTTGAATAAGGCTTGTCTGAAAGATAACTTTCCTCTTCCCAAAATTGATCAACTAGTGGACTCGACGGTCGGACATGAGCTCTTATCCTTTATGGATGCCTATTCGGGATACAATCAAATTCCCATGCACATACCAGATCAGGAGCACACAAGTTTCATCACAGACTTGGGGTTATATTGTTATGTAGTAATGCCATTTGGATTAAAGAATGCAGGAGCCACATATCAGTGCTTGGTCAACCGCATGTTCTATAATCAAATCAGAAAAACCATGGAGGTTTATGTGGACGACATGCTAGTGAAGTCTAGACAATCTTCTGACCATAAAAAAGACTTAGCCAAAATGTTCGGCATTCTTCGAAGATATGGGATGAAGTTAAACCCTCAAAAATGTTCGTTTGGGGTCGCGTCTGGGAAATTCCTCGGGTTTATCGTGAGCTTTCGAGGGATTGAGATAAATCCTAGTCAGATAGCAGCAATAAGGAATATTGAAAAACCACGAAAGATTAAGGATGTTCAAAGCCTGGCCGGAAAAGTTGCTGCATTGAGCAGGCTTATCTCCAAAGCCATAGATAAATGTGTACCTTTCTTCGATCTGATAAAACGAGGGAAACAAAATTTTGAGTGGACTCCTGATTGTGTGGAGGCTTTCTAGAACTTATTATACTTATTAGAGAAGCCTCCAATATTGTCAAAACCTGTGGAACATGAGGATTTGTTCGTCTACCTGGTGGTATCGTCTCATGCTGTCAGTATGGCGTTGGTGCGTGAAGAAGATAAAGTTCGGAGGCCTGTATACTACGTAAGCAAGAAGTTAGCCGTCGTAGAGCGTAATTATCCAAGAATAGAAAAGCTTGCTTATAGTCTCTTGATTGCTTCCCAAAAGCTCCACCATTACTTTCAAGCTCACCCGATAATTGTATACACTGATCAACCCTTAAGGCAAGTGTTACAAAGACCCGAAGCATTAGGGCGATTACTTAAATGGAACATCGAGTTGAGCCAATTTGATTTGAATTTTCAGCCGCGGAAATCAATAAAGGGATAGGCCTTAGCCGATTTCATAGCAGAATTCACGATACATGTAGAAGAAACGGTGGACGACAAGGTTGTTGTTTCTGAACACCGGCTGGAACTTAGTCCGTGGAAACTATATACGGATGGGGCCAAGAATGATCGAAGATCCAGCGCCGAAGTTGTTTTAATCACTCCTAAAGGACGATCTATTTATTGTGCACTGCGATTGGAATTTTCTGCCACCAATAACGACTCCGAGTATGAAGCCCTGATTGCCGGGCTAAAACTCGCTAAGGAGTTAGGAGTAAAGACATTAGACATACTCTGTGACTCCAAGATAGTTGTTTGTTAGGTGTGAGAAGAGTTTGTGACCAAAGGACCTCGGCTTGTTACTTATCTTAAAAAAGTAAAGGAGTTATTGGGCAGTTTGGAGCATTACGGCATAACGCACATTCCAAGAGCAGAAAGTCAGAAAGCAGACCGGTTGGCAAAACTAGCAAGTTCTGACAACCCTGAAGAAACTGAAATGGTTCCAATAGAGGTATTGGAGTCACCAAGTTTCAACCTAATGGAGGTGGAGCTAATCCTAGAAACTGAGCCAGAGAGGGAGTCATGGATGACATCAATCAAGAACTTTCTCAAAAGCGGGATTCTCTCATTAAAGAAAAGCGAAAGACGAGCTGTAACACATAAGGCTGCAAGATACATTTTATAGGATGACGTCCTTTATCACCAAGGTTTTTCCACGCCCCTACTGCGGTGTATCGCACACAGCGACATCAAACGTGTACTGCAAGTAGCACATGAAGATGAGTGTGGAGAACACACCGGGGCTAAACCCTAGCAAAGAAGGTATTGCGGTACAGATATTTTTGGCCTACCGTGAATAAAGATGCGGCTGACTACTCACGACGCTGCGATAAATGTCAAAGATTCGCCAAAGTTCCCAGAGCACCCCCGACTCAGCTTAAGTCAATGGTAAGCCCATGGCCTTTTGCTATGTGGGGAATCGATATTATTGGAGTGTTACCCATCGCCAAAGGAGGAGCAAAGTACGCGATCGTTGTCGTGGATTATTTCACGAAGTGGGTGGAAGCCGAACCCTTAACCACGATCACAGCAAGGAAGGTGATAAGTTTTGTGGTCAGAAACATTATTTGCCGATTTGGGATACCAAAGACCATTATAACTGATAATGGGACATAGTTCGACAGCGCCGAATTCAGAAACTTTTTTCATAAATACAAGATAGATAAAAGGTATACCGCTGTAGTTCACCGCAGACAAATGGGCAGGTAGAAGCAATTAACAGAGTCATTAAATCTATCCTTAAGAAGCGGTTGGAACGGGCCAAAGCAAAATGGGTGGATGAGCTGCCGCTAGCTTTGTGGGCCTACAGAACAACATTTAAGACGACAACTGGCCATACTCCCTTCTCACTCTCTTTTGGATCGGAGGCAGTGATCTCAGTGGAGCTCGAAGTCCCCTCTCATAGGGTAACATACTATGACCCAATGACGAATAGAGCACTCCTCCTAGAGTCTCTTGACATGGTTGAAGAAAAAAGAGACGAAGCTAACTTGCATGCCTCAAGACACCGACACCAAGTAGCACGTTATTATGACCAAAAAGTTCATTTCAGGACTTTCAAACCAGGGGACTTAGTATTAAAACATATCTTCCCGCCTTCAACCCAATTGGGTCCCAAGTGGGAAGGACCATATGTCATCCAACAGAAGCTTGATATAGGAGCCTTCAAGCTAACGACCGTGGATGGTGAGGAGATTCCCAAAGCTTGGAATGCTCAGCACTTGCGGCGATATCTGAGCTAAATAGGAAATGTTTTCCTTCTTTGTTTTTATAGACAATGTAAAAAGGCACGACTTGCCTTAAAAAAAGTATGTTTATATGAATGAAAAATTATGAAGTGGATGTAGGCTACGACTTAGCTGAACCACTATAAAAATATTGTGTGTCATTTACTTTCCTGCAATATTTTTATCTCCAGTAATTGTTCTATCATGACTACGAAGCACAAAACATTAAATTCAACTTGAAAAATTGGAGACAATTCGTGTGCAGGAGCAAACAAAATGACTGTTTGTGTAATAAGATAGAAGGAATGGGAAGACGACATTCCTAACTCTAACTCTCATGAATCGAAAGAGAGTATAAAGGACGGGAAGACGACGTCCCTTGAGGCGTGAAGGTGCACCCCGATAAGAGACTGCCTCAATAATACTCTAACCTGGTTATGAGACAGGAGAGTATAAAGATGCTAGAAGGATAAGAATCAACGACAAAAGAAATTTAGCCCCGCCAGAAAGTCGGGGGCAACTGAATGTTAAGTCTAATCAATCTAGAATAAGCCTTAGTTAATCAGTCTATTCAAGATTGATTGGGGGCATATACATACACATGTTCCCTTTATCATGTCTTTATTGTATAACTGTGATATGGCATGTTGTTTATCTGCATTTTTACTTAAATAATATATTCACAAATATTTGACACTGCAGGGAGCAAACTTCTTTATTCACAAATACGTGAGTTTATACAGAAAGACTAAGCAAAAGATGCGAGGGCTGCACCCGCTACAACAATAACGGACTAGTGAAATATCAAAACAAAAGACAGAATGCGTTTTCACTTGGACTTTGGAGTAGACTTTGCCTTCTTGGCATCCTTGAGCTTTTTCTTCTCTTCTTTCTCAGTCTCAGTGAAAATACGCTTCGGTTTCTTCTTCCCCGGGACAGTAATACTGGGATCAATAGAAGATTTTTTAGCAAGTTCCTCAGTGATTGATCTAGTTGATAGTTTAACAACTAATCTTGACCCAGGATGTACCGTCGCAAGAGGTTTAAGATTTTCAGGATCTATCTCCTCAACTTTCAACTGCATACGCTTATCTTGCTTGGCCTTCATCTCGGCCAAAGTCGGATCATCAACATTCCCTGCTTCCCCAGTTATAGTAACATCGGGGTCTTCATCATGCCCATTATTACTACCATCATTTTTCAAAGCAGCTATTATTTCATCATCATGAGGAGTTTCAGTGTTAGGTAGTACGGGAGCCTTGTTAATAACTTCCTTTCTCTTGCCCGCATCATCCTTCCCAGGATCTGTAGTAGCAACTTTATCATATTTCTCCTGGGTCTCTTCAGTAGACTATTTACCCAGAGATGTCTTTTGTGAATCGTCGGCACTTTCAACTGGCTTAGTACCTACAGAGCGAGAAGCAATAGTTATTAATTCAGGAGAAAACATGGGGTCTTCAATAGTCTGTCCGATAAGATGACCAAAGGTTGAAATAGCTTTAATGAATTGAGGCAAAAAGGTAGAAATACCTTTAGTAGATTTCTCGACTTGAGTAGCAGTAACGTCGGAGGTACACTCGGTTATAGGAGACAAAAGAGAAGCCTCAGGAATTCCTGGCCTTTACGGGTCATATCCCTCTACTCCAATGAACTCAGCTGTAGCAGAAGAGGAGCCAGTTTCAATGGTATTTTTTCCTTTGGCCTGATGCTTCTCCTCCTCCATGGCAACAGCAATACGTCTACGCCCTTCAGCCAAGTGCACTGATTCCTCGCCTCTAAGGAATGTCTCCATAAGCTTATTTTCGTCAATAGAATCCACCCCGAGTTTTGCTTTCTCCCATTCGACCAACTGGTCCCACGCATATACAAGGGAAGTGGAATAATCCTTAAGCCAGGCAAGGTTTCGATGACGAATCACTTGAGCAAAAAATCCGACCATGGTTTCACCACTCTCTTCAATCTCCCTTTGAGCATCTTTCAGCTATTCATTGACTTCCTCAACTTGCTGCATAACCGTATTTACATTTCCTTCAGCAAGAGCCGCCCTCGTCTCAGCTTCCAATAACTTAGTCTCAAGCTCTGCGTTCTTTTTGATTAAATATGCTTTCTCTTGGGCAAGGCGAGTATTCTCAGATGTGGCATCCTCGGCCTGCTTCTTTAAATCTATCCACTCCTGGCTATGGGTTTCAATCTCGGAATGATAGCGCCTGTTGGCTAGCTTTTTGACCAAGCCACCAAGGTTCACTCACAAGAAGAAAGTATGAAACTACGTTCCTTAAGTCCATGAAGGATCGGATCGCACCAGAGGGTCGCCGCCAACGGATCGCCCCCCATCGGATCGCCCCCATAGCATCAGCGATCCGATTACCTCTACACGACTCGATCCGTACTTACACTACTACCCAGCACAGATCGATCCGACCCCCCGACGCACAGTGAAACCTCTGACCCGTTCAAGCACGAGCTAGTCTTCGACGATCCGAGATGCACGGATCCAGCGACACGCGTCCCCAACTGTCATTTTGACCAATTCCTCCTCCTTGCTCGATCCGATATTTAAGGGGATCACGACACCTGTCCACAACGGTTAATTTGACTAATTCTTCATCAAGCTGCGACACTATCTGATATTCTCGGGATCTGTGCCACGTGTGACCGTGATCCACCTGACAAAATCAACTATAAATAGCCCAGGGCTTGGCATTTTTTGGGATCTTTTGGCAGTATTGAGCACTGATTCCGCCATTACTGTCATACCACTATTTCTTGTCAGTTTTATTATGAGATTACTGAGAGAAATTACAATTGTAAAAGTGAGTTTGAGAGAAATCATTGATTGTACCAGCATTCAAAGTATAATCGATAACATATAAAGTGGACGTAGGCTCGTTAACGCCGAAGCACTATAAATTCTGTGTGTTTTCTGCTTTTTCTTCATTCTCCAGTTACAATTCTTCACGAGTCAGAACAATTTGGGTGTTGGGTCCAAATTTTGATCTAACAGCGCCTTTGTAATTCCTCAAGCTGCTTCTTATAGTTATCTGCGTCGCGTTGTACAAGAGCGAGCTTAGCTTGGGTATCCTCCAAATCTTTCTCAGAGTTTTCGATGGCCTTCACATTATATTCAGCAGCGTCGGCCATGGTTATTATGTTTGCCATCAGATCATTAATAATTTTATAGAGAGTCTTTGCATACTTCTTCATCTCTTTATATCGTTCATCCACGAAATCTATAGTAGCCTTGACATCATTGGCCCAATCAGATTTTACCGGTTTGAGTTTTGGGATAAAGTGCATGTGCCCGAAATGGTGTTCAGGAAATTGCTGCCTCAGAACTTCCAGTCTAGCCTGGTTCTCGTCGTTGAGAATAATCGGCCTTGTGGTAGTTATGTCAACGGTGCGACGAGATAGCTTCGTGGTGGGTCGTTTCATTCCAGCATCTTTCCCCGATTCTGGTTGTTTCCCTTTGAGATCAGAAACCCTTTGTGAAGTATCATATTAAGGAATCGTGCCCTTAGATGGAACAGGAGGCTTGCCACTATGCTTGTCTTTCTCATGATCTGAAGGATGACTCTTGTGTTTGTCTGAGCCTCTGTGATGTGGGGATCGAGAACGGGAAGGTCGATAAGACTTTGGAAGTCGATCCCACCTGTCATCTCTACCCCTACTCTCATACCGATCTTGTTTATCGTCGGGATCTATTGGGGGCATGCTCGAACGAACATCTCGCATATGATATCTTTGTCTCCCCATTTGTCCTGCAAAAAAGAAATGAGAGAATATCAAGATCAACATCATCATAAAGCTCAAGTGTTGTGACGTGCAGTGCTAGAGTGCCATATGTATCCTAAGTGATGTCCCCCCCCAAACAGACCAGAGCCCGGATTGATAGTCTCCCCAGTCTTTACAGGAGTAATCTCTTCTTCAGAAGTAAAAGTGAGAGGATTTGTTGGAAAATCCTTTGGAGAATAAAAAGTTTCGGGCAGGGGAAGATCCCTCAAGCCCCGGAATGTGGGATCATCAGTTATGGGAGTATATCCTATAAGAATAACTGACGGCAACCCCTTTGGAGAAATTGGCCCCTCAGGAGTGGCCGCATCATCAGGAGTAATATACTTGTCCCTGTCAGCGGTAAGTATATTCGCTAGTATGTCATCTCGAGTTGCAGAAGATGAAGTAGAAGGAATCATTTGAAGCATCAGAGGACCCTTCGGGCTATCTCCATGTCCTGATGAAGCCTCAATTGGCCCTTCGACAGGAGGTATATACACATAAGGACCCTCACCATGCCCTATGCTACGAGTTATAGCAACAAGAAGATGCCTATGAAGATAGTCATCCACCAAACACTCTTTATTGGTCAAGAATTTCTGGTCACCGTTGAGTAGCCGATTCAAGCGATCGAATTGTATCGGTTGTTTTTCTTGCGGCGGATTAGGAACTGCAAGAAAAAACAAGCGGTGTTAGTATGTTTTTGAGGTCTGAAATTTAAAACATTGATGTCCTTACTTGACTTGAGCCACCTTCTGGCGCACCCATGATGCTGTTTAATGTAAAAACCATTCAGGCTTTGGATCCCCAGCATTGCTACTAAACGAAACGGTGATAATTTTTCTTTTTGGCACAGATTCGAAATATACAAAGGACGGAATGTCGTTGGTTCGATGTTTGAAGTTGTAAAAGAAATGAACATCTTCAAAAGTCAACTCTTCACCAAGAATTTCTCTATAGGCTATGTACAGGGTATATAAATAGGCGTAAGAATTGGGAAGAAGCTGCATGGGAGCAATCCTCAACTGTCTCAGGAAATCGACGATGAATGGTGGGAATGGAGGTATCGCTCCAACAAGACACATTAATCTGGAAATAGCCATATATCCTTCTGGTGGATTATGGGGACGATCTTTTTTTTAGGGTAAAAGGGTATCTCCTTGAAGAATCCCATGCTTGAGGCATATTCGTATTAGTCTATCATTATCAATTGTCGACTCAATTGAATCTTTAGGCGATTCCAAGATAACTGCATCCCTGAATTCGTCGGGAGCACGGTTATCTCCTACCCTCCTTCTTCTTCATCGAGAGAGATATCACCCCCAGAAGATGCTTCACTGTTATGAACTTCCATCTCGTAGTCGGAGCCTTCACTATTCCATCCTGAGTCTGAGGTGGAAGATACATCCTCGACGAGTGGATTATCGGATGACCTTGCAACATCTCCCCTTTCTGCCAATCTAGACGAGCGTTTTTTGCCATGATCGCTAAGCTATTGAAGAAGCAAGAATGGAAGTTAGAGTAAAGTTGCCCGTGTCCCCACGTGCATGCGTGTGAATTAAAGTGTATACAGAAGATACAAAGTAAACAATAAAGGTACAATGCAAAAGTTTGACGGAGCAGTAATGCGTTCAGAATAGTTTTAAATGTTTGCTCATGATCATAGGGCTCTATCCTAACTGTCCTCAAGGTCATAGATTGAAGTTAATGTTAATTGAATTAGTTGGGCAGTTCTTGTGCATTGCGTTGAATGACTTCGGATCGGTTTGCGTATGTGTAATGCAATCGGTTCGGCGCCCATGCAGTAATCAGATCGGTTCGACCTGGATAGTATGGGGTCAGTTCGGATGTCTAAGCCATCAACGGGCAGTCTTGAATGTTTCATCTAATCGGAATGAATCGGATGGAGTTAGTAGAAGGCGGTCAGGAACGGGTCAGCCGACATCGAACGGAACCGTACTCATGACTTTAATACCTACTACTTTTTCATGCACATACTTCACCCTCCGACCCGACCCAGTTGGATGAAACCATTTCTCCTTCCTCTTGTGCTTCCCACTCCGAACCGATCCCATTCCTTTCTCTCTTCTTCTCCTTCACTTCCCCATCAACACTGGACCCATCTCCTTTCAAAGACTCATTCATTTTTGAGAAGCTTGTCACAGCAAAACACCCATGGGCCAATATGCCCACCACCAGGTCAAATCCCATTTGCCAACGCCTCGAGGTGGTGACGAGGCCACCAACGACGACGGCAAGGAGAGAGAAGACACGCGCCACGCTTGGTATGACGTTGAGCATAAATTCACTCAAATTACTTCATAAATTCGAATCAAAGTCAAATAAAACAGAGTTAATCGAAGTTTTGACCCACCTATGTAATCGATTTGAGGATTAAGGGAGAATTATTGGGATTTTAAAAGCTAGGGTTTTGTTTTTCTCCGATGTGATTTATGGAGAAGCGATGGAAATGAAAAGAAGAAGGCGGAAGTGAAGAAATGGTGAATTTATATGAGTGCGAAGCGACCCTTTGTATTCTTGCCAACGTGTCTCCAATTCCGATCGGACCGGAAGGCAGGCCCATGGTTAGTTGGCCCATTAGCTTAACGACGTCAAGATGCAAGGAGGATCTATCGGATCAGATCCGAACCCAAGCATAACCGCAAGTATTAACTCAACATATAAAATGAACCCAAAGAAAAATATGCAAAGGCTTACCTAGAGGAGCTACTGGACATCAAGTAGAACTCTCGAAATAATTTGAAACAAGGGAAGCAGTTTGTGCAATCTATGGTGTATATATACACGGCAAGTGTACGCAACTTTACAAACGAATGGAAGCGATTGTTCGATGATTTATTTCAGAGACCAACGGATGGATAATGTCGAAGCACACTCCATTTTCAATAGAAGTGTCCTTCGAGGGGGCAAAATGTTAGCCTACTTTGTGAACTAGGCTACATAAAGATGGGAAGCCAAATAAATAAAGGATGATGACTAGAAGAACATGCATTTGATATCCGGATCGGGTCAGGGGTCTCCAGCCAAAACAGAATATAGTAGATTAGGAATCAGAGGAGTAGGAGCAGCTCCGGATCGGCTCGAGGAAGCCCGATCCGATCCCTTCCTTCTCTCATTCATTTGATCTGAACCGCATATCAATGGATGGCAGTTGCACTCCATGGTTTCCTGAAGGAGCGGAGCGGTTAAGCAACCACTTTGCCCACGTTCTCCCCACGTTCACCACCAACCTGATGTACTGTCACCATCGCATCCTATTCGAACCCGATTTTCATGGGATGGAGGCCACGTACACCCGAACCGAAGCCACTCCAGGGAGATTTTCCACCTATAAATACACCTCCAAGGCTCATTTCAAAGGATCTTTTGGCATTTTCAGAACCCAAACTCCTTGGCTATCCGAATATCATCATCATTTTCAGATTACAATCATCATTCAAAACATATTTCACAGGAGATTGAGTGATTCTATGCATTGTATGAGTGAAAGTGAGTGAGAATCATTGTTGTATCTACATTCAAGTCATCAATTCAAAGAGTAGAAAGTGGACGTAGGCTATTTAACGCCGGACCACTATAAATTGTGTGTTTTATTCGTTTTTAATTTCATTTCATTAAAAATTGTTACTAGTTTGGGTGTTAGAGCCATTTTTGGGTCTAACACGTAGCATAGTAATGACAGATATATGCGGAACGTAACATTGTTATATAGTGATCCGTACGTCACTCCGGCGTAGGTTGAGGGACTGCGTTCATTACGGTGGAGACCATGCGAGTGGGTTACCATGGGGTGTGTCTCAATATTGAGAGATAACTACTTATATTGTATTAGGTGAATCCATGGGATAGTAAATGGGTGTGATGCGTAGATAAGTCTTGAGTTCTACTAACCCAAGTGACCTAAAAATCAAGAAAATGTAATAGAACGATATTGGTAGGGATCATTCTATTTCTGATATACTAGTATCGGTGCGATGCAGGGAAATGTATTTAAGAAGCGCAATATATCATGTTCATCTTATTTTACTTAGTTCACACTTGTCTTTGTTATTGTTATTGTTATCTTGTTCTTCTAGTTTTTATATGCCTGCCATGATACTTATTTAAGTCGTGAATGAAACGGTTGGCGAAAGTGCACACGAGCAGGTCGTTGAGGGGGTCACGGATAACGAGGACATGGGGGCGACTCGAACCATTTTAGGTGCCACGATCCGACTTGAGGGTGGCGCTGCGAACCGCGAAGCTGGAGGGTTCGTTACTCGCTCCCGTGATAACGCCCCGAATCCTCCGCATACCGTGACCACGAACCGATCCCAGGGTGGCGCTGCGAGCCACCGATCTCGATCCACAGCGATCTGAATTGATGACCAGACTACAACTCGACTTGGAAAGGAACCTATGGCTCGCTCCTGCCGTCCTGGCCCCTCCGCTCGACCTGGCTCAAGCTCTTTGCGCATAAGAGAAAATGATGATGATCAATATGACCCTTCTACTCCCGTTACTGAGGGGGATCTCTCTCGCTTTTCCGAAATGTAGGAGAGGCTGTTTGATGAATTGACTGCTCAAAGGCAGGAGAGCTCCGTTCTACGACAGAACTTGACCGCTATGGATAGAAGGCTTAATGATCTCGCAAGGCAAAGGACGCCCCCAATCCGTCCACTCACCCCAGAATACTCTTCTTCGTCAGAGGAATCGACGAGACCTCCGCGGCGACCATACGAGAGGCCTGAAAACATAGAGCAACTTCGATTTGGAACCCTGCCATCATGGGAAGAAGAGGCACTGGGTGTAGGGCTCTCAAACCGCAATGTGAACGATCACCGCCGCAACTCCCAAAGCTCGAGGTGTGGACAGCCCTGTACAGAACAGACTACCTCAGCCCCGTCGCCGTATAAATTCTCATGGTAACAGGGGGCAACGAATCCCAATCCGAGCCTCGGATTTCGTGACCGCTCCTGGAAGGGAGATTAGAGAACCCCCACCAAGCAAGAAGCGCTGACCCCGAGCCTCCACTGACCAGTGCAAATGTTGTAGCCATGATCCATCAAATTCTGGCAGATAGCCGTGGACAACGGAATGAAGATTGGGGAATTGACCACAGTCACACCCCTTTCACTGATGACATTTTAGATGCGACGTTCCCGAGGCGCTTCAACATGCCGCAGATGAATCGTTACGCGGGTAGATTTGATCCCGTCCAGCATCTGATGAGATATTCTTGGTCAATGACCGCTGCCGCAGCTTCTGACGCTGTCAAGTGCAAAGCATTTCCCATATTCTTGGAGAATATAGCATTATTATGGTTTACATGCTTACCAGCAAGATCAATTTCCAGCTTCAGTGAGTTGAGTGAAAGGTTCGGGGAACAGTTTCGCATCTATGCACAAAAGACGAAGAGTGTAATTGACTTTTTCCTTGTCAAGCAACGACCAGGCGAGAGTTTGAGGGTGTATCTAGACCGTTTCAACCTGGCCGCTACTGAAGTTAAAGATCCTCATGAGCCAACTGTTGTGGCAGCCCTAATTGATGGGGTAGATAAAAACACCGAATATGGGAGATATCTGGACGACAAGCCACCCCATACTAGAGAGTTATTCTACGAAAAAGCTAACGTACACTTACGCGGGAGGGTATATGCTAATCGAAAGGCAAAAATGGTCGATAAAAAGGAAATCTAGAGCAATGTCGCCATTAAGCAAACAGGAGACAGCTCGGGGAAGGTCGAGGTTAATGTCGGAAATCGGAATCAGGGTGGTCGTCAGTCAGGAAACAATGATAATAACAGTAATGGCAACAACCGGAAGAGGAATCGAGGGAACGACTCCCAGAGAAGGACTCGACCCAGGTCTTTTGAGAGTTATATGCCAATAAACGATACTTTGGAGAATATCTTCATGGATTCGTACAACGTCCTCCAAAATAAAAGGCCTCCTCCCAGAGAGTCGACGGAGAAAGAACGTGAAACAGGGAAGTTTTGTCTCTTTCATCAGATTCATGGCCATTCGACAAATGAATGCCGTCACCTAAGAGATGTAGTCGAGAGGCTTCTCCGAGAAGGGAAATTGGATGAATACAGAGTGACACCTAGAGACAGGGGGCAAGCCGTACAGGCCCCAAATCAGAATCAGAATCAACCTGCTATCAGGCCAACTGCCCAGCAAAAGGGAAAGGACCTTGTTATCAATACCATAATCGGAGGGCTTTATCTCGCCGGACACGGTTCCAAGGCATTGGATCAGTATGTCAATGCAGCCAAGCAACACCTCGAGGTAGGGGAGAGTAGCAACCCTGAGGACAACGTCCCGGTAAAGAAACAAAAGATAATGTCCGACGATGTCATTTTCCGCGAACGAGAAAGCATTGGAGTCCATGCTCCGACTGAAGATCCATTTGTAATCACAGTACCTATTGGCTCGACCACTGTTCATAAAGTCTTGGTGGATAACAGAAGTTCCGTCAACATTCTTTTCAAAAAGACATTCGACCAGATGAACCTCGAGATAAAAGACTTGAAGCCCTGTCAGGGATGGATCCGTGGATTTAATGGAGCATCCACCGCTCCAATGGGTTATGTGGAGCTACCAGTTACGCTTGGGGAAGGAGAACGCCAGAGAGTGAGAATCTTTCCCTTCATGGTTTTGGACATTGAATCACCCTATAATGCCTTCTTGGGCCGACCGGTCCTCGCAAAGTTTAGAGCCTGTATAGCCCCCTGGTGCTTATTATTGAAATTTCCTACGGAAGCTGGTGTTGGTATTGTCAGAGGAGACCAGGTTGCCGCACGAGCATGTTATGTTGCAGAGCTAAAACTACTCCTCAATGGAGGGGACATAGAAACCAAGGGCGCTTCTCCCCCTGCAAGGGCGGAAACCTTATAGCAATTAAAGAGAGTAACCGTAGGAGAGTCGCCCAAAGAATTTCCCGAGGATATAGATCCCAGAGAGGACAAAGAACCTTGGGGCAGAATGGCGACTCCCAACGAGACAACTGTGGACGTACCGATCGATGATAGTGACCCAGAGAAGGTCCTTAAGATTGGATCCCAGTTAAATTCGAATTTAGCTAAAGAACTGACGAATTTCTTGAAAAATAATTTGGATGTATTTGTTTGGACCCACGCAGACATGTGCGGTATATCTCCATCAATCATGAGTCATTCATTAAGCATTAACCCTAAGCATCCTCCGGTAAAACAAAAAAGGCGAATGCTGGGCCCAGAGAGGTCCGCTGCCTTGAAAGAAGTTGGAAAGCTAAAAAGTAATGGATTTATCAAAGACTCAATCTATCCAGACTGGATTTCAAATCCAGTCCTGGAAAAGAAGGCAAACGGGAAGTGGCGAACGTGTATCATTTCTCGGATTTGAATAAAGCCTGCCCAAAAGATAGTTTTTCGTTACCCCGGATCGATCAGTTGGTGGACTCAATGGCGGGCCATGAACTTCTCTCCTTTATGGATGCTTATTCAGGATATAACCAGATTCCAATGCACGTTCCAGATCAAGAACACACTAGCTTTATTATGGATCTGGGATTATATTGCTATGTGGTAATGCTCTTTGGCTTGAAGAACGCAGGCGCTACATATCAACGGTTAGTGAACAGAATGTTCTATAACCAGATTGGGAAAACAATGGAAGCATACGTCGACGATATGTTGGTTAAATCCAGGCAATCCCCCAATCACACTACAGACTTGGCAGAGATGTTCAGCATTCTTCGAAAGTACGGGATGAAACTCAACCCAACAAAATGTTCATTCGGGGTCGCCTCCGAAAAATTCTTAGGATTCATCGTCAGTTCTCGTGGGATTGAGATTAATCCAGACCAGATCGCAGCAATCAGAGACATTCAGGAACCTAGGCAGATTAAAGATGTGCAAAGCCTTGCAAGGAAAGTAGCCGCACTAAGCAGATTTATCTCCAGGGCTACTGACAAATGCATCCCATTCTTCAAATTGATAAAGCGAGGAAAACACCACTTCAAATGGACGCCCGATTGTGTAGAAGCATTTCAGAACTTACTGAGACACCTGGAGAAACCTCCGATATTATCTAAGCCGATGGATCACGAGGACTTATTCGTGTACTTGGCAGTGTCGTCTCACGCGATCAACTCAGCATTGGTGAGAGAAGAAGATAAAGTTCAAAGACCTGTGTATTACGTGAGTAAAAAATTGACGGCAGCAGAGCGTAATTATCCAAGGATAGAAAAGTTGGCGTATAGATTGCTGATCGCCTCTAGAAAGCTTCGACATTATTTTCAGGCTCATCCCATTACCGTATACACTGATCATCCACTCAAGCAAGTTCTATAAAGACCAGAAGCGTCTGGAAGGCTACTCAAGTGGAACATTGAGTTGAGTCAATTTGATCTGAACTTTCAACCTCGGCGGTCAATACGGGGGCAAGCGATAGCCGGCTTCATAGCAGAGTTTACTGTCCCAGAGGACGATAGTACGAACGAAGAAGTTAACCCCTCAAAGTTGATTCTCGACCCCCGTGCCTGGAGATTGTATACTGATGGCGCTAGGAATGACAAGAGATCCGGCGCTAGAATAGTGCTTGAAACTCCCGAGAAACGGTTGATATCCTATGCTATCCGGATGGAGTTTCACGCCACTAACAACGACTCCGAATATGAAGCCCTGATAGTCGGGCTAAGGATCGCAAAGGAGTTGGAAATTACAAAGCTAGACAACTTTTGCGACTCCAAGTTAGTTGTAAACCAGGTCACTGGAAAATTCCAAGCCAAAAGCCCAAGATTGATTTTATACTTGGAGAAAGTAAAGGAGTTGCTGAACGGCTTCGATCACTATAGCATATCTCATATTCCGCGGTCAGAGAATCAGCAGGCGGATAAGTTGGCAAAGATGGCTAGTTCTGACGATCCTGAAGAGACCGGGCTAGCCCCAGTTGAAGTACTTCGGTCTCCTAGTATAGATCAGATGGAAATTGATCCAGTACTAGAGACGGAACCCGAAAGGGAATCATGGGTGACCCCTCTAAAGAATTTCTTGATGAATGGAGCGCTTCCAACCAAGAAAAGCGAGAAGTGTAAAGTAATTCGTAAAGCTGCCCGATACGTTCTACAAGGCGGAGTTCTTTACAGACAAGGATTTTCGATGCCCCTTCTCTGGTGTATAGCTCATGATGATATCAAGCGTGTGCTGCAAGAAGTACATGAAGGTGAATGCGGCGATCACACTGGAGGGCAAACATTGGCGAAAAAGGTGTTGCGACATGGTTATTTTTGGCCTACCATAAACAAAGATGCGGCGAAGTACGCACGACGATGTGATGCATGCCAGAGATTTTCAAAAATAACTAGAGCACCCCCTAGTCAGTTAAAAACGATGACGAGTCCATGGCCTTTCGCAATGTGGGGAATTGATATCATCGGAAGTCTTTCCATAGCTAAGGGCGGGGCAAAGTTCGCTATTGTAGCCATAGATTACTTCACTAAGTGGGTTGATGCTGAGCCACTGACTACAATCACAACCAAACAAGTGATCAATTTTGTCATTAGAAACATCATCTGTCGATTTGGGATTCCAAAGATTGTTATAACTGACAACGGAACCCAGTTCGATAGCACTGAATTCAGAGACTTTTGCCAGAAATACCACATTGAGAAACGGTACACCTCTGTGGTGCATCCGCAATCGAACGGACAGGTCGAAGCGTCGAATAAAGTGATTAAGTCTATTCTGAAACGAAGACTGAAATGGGCCAGAGCCATGTGGGTTGATGAATTACCCTTAGCACTATGGGCCTACAGGGCAACGTATAAATCGGCAACAGGCCATACCCCCTTCTCCCTTGCTTTTGGAGCAGAAGCAGCCATCCCGGTTGAAATAAAAGTACCTTCTCACCGAGTGACTTATTACGATCCGATGACTAATAACGAATTGCTCCTTGAATCCCTGGATATGATCGAAGAAAAGAGGGAAGAAGCAGACCTGCGTGCCTTGAGATGCATGCAACAGGTCGCTCGATACTACAACAAAAAGGTACGAGCCCGAACCTTCGAACCCGGAGAATTGGTTCTGAAACGTGTCTTCCCAGCCCCAACTCATATGGGCGCGAAGTGGGAAGGACCATACTCTATTCTGTGCAAGCTTGATAATGGAACTTTCAAGCTAGCGACCGTAGATGGAAAGGAAATCCCTAGAGCGTGGAATGCCCAACATTTACGGCCGTATCTAACGTAAAGATGTCAGATCTGTTCTTTTGCTTTATTAAGGACCATGTACAAGGCACGACTTGCTTAGAATAGTCCGATTTCTTAAGAAAAAATTATAAAGTGGACATAGGTCATGATTCGACCGAACCACTATAAAAATATTGTGTGTCGTTTACCTTTATTGCACTATTTTTTATCTGCCATTCTATTTTTATGGAAATTGCTGTGAACCATGCAACGATCATAGAAGCGTATAATTATAGGTGTCTTCCATCAGAATGGAAAGCAGTCACCAGTCAAAACTCTAAGGGTGCGATAAAGTAAATCATATCATTGATAGCGCTCTAACTCTCCAGAGCCGAGAGAGAGCATAACGGACAGGAGGGCGATCTCCGTGAGTCATGGCGGTGTACCATGATCGGAACCGCATTGACGTAACTCTAACCTCGGCGACTGCCAGGAGAGTATAAAAGCGTCTCCGACTGAGTGCTGAGAAAGAGCTCTTGCCCCGCTGAAGGATCAGGGAGAGATTGAACTGCTGAGCTCGAACTCTAACTCTCCAGAGCAGAGAGAGTATAAAAGTGTCTCCGACTGAGCGCTGAGAAAGAGCTCTTGCCCTGCTAAAGGATCGGGGAGCGATTGAACTGCCGAGCTCGAACTCTAACTCTCCAGAGCAGAGAGAGTATAAAAGCGTCTCCGACTGAGCGCTGAGAAAGAGCTCTTGCCCCGCTGAAGAATCGGGGAGCGATTGAACTGCTGAGCTCGAACTCTAACTCTCCAGAGCAGAGAGAGTATAAAAGTGTCTCCAACTGAGCGTTGAGAAAGAGCTCTTGCCTCGCTGAAGGATCGGGGAATGATTGAACTGCTGAGCTCGAACTCTAACTCTACAGAACAAAGAGAGAGTGTAAAAGCGTCTCCGGCTGAGCGCTGAGAAAGAGCTCTTGCCCCGCTGAAGGATCGGGGAGCGACTGAACTGCTGAATTCAAAATCTAACCTCGGCGACCGCCAGGAGAGTATAAGAGAGTCTATGGTTAAGCGCTGAGAAAGGTGCCGGAAACTCAGCACCATAAGGATAGCTATCTTACTAAATTCTCTAAGTCCCCCATATTCAGTAATAGGGGGCAATGTGCAAACAACGTTAATCAATCCTTAATAAGCCCTAGTCAGGCGCTACGTTAACAGGCCATATACATATACACATGAACCTTGATACAGCATGGAAATTTTTAAATTTTTCCTTCGGTTGCTTGACTGATTTGTAGTTATAATCAGATGATTTATGACTAAGCATGAAAAGTTTATTTAATGTAGGTACACGATGATGCAAAAGAGATAAACTTTCATTTATAAACTGCAAGCCTACAAAGTGAAAAACAACCTAAAACAAAATGAGGGTCAGTCTCATAATTACATTTCCTGGCCAGTGGGAAGCCTAAAGACAAAATATAGACAAGCGACAATATCCTATTTACGCTTGGACTTCTTCTCCTGTTTCTGCTTCTCCAGCTTCACCTTGTCATTTTCGGATTGATCACCCTTCTTCCTTTTCCGTTTGTCTATAAGAGGAACGTCCGACTCATCAGAAGACTCCTCCTCCACCTCCTTTCTCTTTCTTTTATCAGTCAAGGAAGCTGGAAAATCATCAGGGTTCGCAAAATGAAGTTGTTTGCTGATGGATTTGGGCTGGAGTTTCAGAACCATCCCAGTTTTGGGATTAAACTCCGAGATAGGAGCTACGTTCAAAGGCTCTTGTCCCACCTTCTTTAAAGCCAGCTGCTTTTCCTGCCTAGCTTTTCTGTTAGCCAAAGTTTCGTCGTCATCGTCTTCTGCTTCTTTGGTACTAATGATATCCTCCTCATCCTCTACATGGCGAACATCCATATCTTTCAAGGCCTCGATGGTTTCATCATCCTTGGGAGCATCAGCACTGGGTGCCAGGACGCCCTTCTCTGCTATTGTACCCTCAGCCGGCTTCGGTATATCCACACCGGCGCTAGGCGAGACGACAATCTTCTCTGTCTCTGTCCTCTTCTCGACATCCTTGTCGACGGGCTCGCCATCTGTATTATGGGGAACACATGTTATTAATTCGATTGGTTGCTCTATTAGACGACGACAACTCATAATTGCTTTGACAAATTGTGGGGAAAAGAGGGAAATACCTTCCGCTGATCTTCCATTTAGGCTAGCTGCAGAAGCTCCGACAACCACAGGAGTCAGGCCCAAAGGAATCAATGGATCGTCAGGACTGTATTCCTCAACTCCGGAGGCCTTGGGCTCTACAGCTGAGCTCGAACCTTCATCAATCTTGTTTTTGCCCTTAGCCAGGGTTCTCTCTTTCTCCATTTCTTCTTGAATTAGACGCCGGCCTTCTGCCAGATCCTCGGGCTCGTTATCCCTTAGAATGGTCTTCATCAGCTCATCTTCGTCAATCTATTCAACTCCTAACCTCTGCTTCTCACCCTCGACGATGGCATCCCACAAGTTAGCTAAAGTAATGTGGTAGTCCAGGATCCACGAGATGTTACGGGTTTTGAGGACGTGACCGAGGAAGTCAAAAATCATCTCTTCAAACCCTTCGATATCCTTTTCTCTCTCGAGGAGCTTGTTGTTAGAAGCAGTAGCCATCTCAATGGCACTTTCAACATTCTTGTCGGCAAGAGCCACGCGCCTCTCCGCATCCTCGACTTGATCATTTAAAATCACCTTCTCTGCTTCAGCCAAAGCTAGACTTTCTCTCAAACTTGCTTTTTCTTCCTCCCAAGCAGCTCTCTCGGCTTCGAAATGGCCCTGTGCCGTCTTCAACTCAATGTTGGCCATTTTAAGATCTTCTACCTCCTTTTTTAAGGCCATTTTCTCTTGACTATTTTAGTCGAGTTCAGAATGAAAGCATTTCTTAGCATTCTCCAATTCAGTCTTATAATTTTCAGCATCTCTCCTTGCTAAGGCAAGTTGGGATTGAGCGTCTTCCAAGTCCTTCTCCATTTTGTCCTAGCCCTCTCATTGTTATCTATCTTCACCTTAGATCTATGTGCTTCCATCTCAAGTGTTCGGATGACCTCTAAAAGATTAACCGCATGTTTCTTCATCACTTCATACTGCTTGGCTACATGGCGAATGTGCCCGATGACTTCAGTATCCCAGTTCTTAGGGACTGGTTCCAAGGCTGGAACAAACATCATCCTTTCGAAGAAGTTGTTAGGGAATTGTTCTCGCAACTTTTCCAACTTAGCCTGAGTCTCGGGACCATGGATGTAATCTCGTGACTCGGGGGCAACCAAATCTTGCTGGTTGGAAGGGACAATGCCACTTTTCTCCTTCTCAGAATCCTTGATTGGATCCTTGCTTTTATCCTTGGGCTCGTAGTGTCTTTTCGACGACCTACTATGAGAGGGTGCACTCTTCGGAGGGGTTAGCTCTTTAGGAAGTTGTTTTCCCCCTGTAGGTGGCATCGAATAACTGGGAAGCTTGCCAGAGGTTGATTTTGGTGGAGACCGGGATTGCGAAGAAGTAGGCTTGTGAGAAAGGCCGCGAGAACGCTCGGGATTCGGATGAAGACTGGGTGTGCCTTCACGAAGAGAGCGATAAGAATAAGACCGCCTGCGAGACATCGTTCCTACAAAAGGAAAAAGAGCATATTAAAGCCTTGAATACTATTGATATAAAAGTGTGGGGTCAGGCAGTGCGTGTGATTTGTGCATCCCATGTAATTTCCCCTAACAGACCCGGGCCTTAAGTCAGGCTCATCTGAGTAGTTTCTTGTCCTCCAATTGGAACGGTGGTTTCCTCAGAAGCATGGAAAAATGGCTCCCCTTCAAAGTCCCCCTCTGTGCATACATCATCAGGCAAAGGAATTTTGCTCAGCTCTTTAAATAGCCGTTCTTCTGTCAAATCATCGGGAGCAGCAGGTTCGATCAGAAGAGAAGTCCTTGAGGGGAAACCCCCCGGAGAAACTGGGATTTCCTTAGACTTGTCACCACGGGCCTCATCTCCTCTATATATGTTTAGGTCCTCGTCATTCTGGATGACTATCGGGGAAGGACTCTTACGGAATTTAGTTGTTTCTGCTGCCCGTGATGTTCCTTCTCCCTCCGTTGGAGGCACGTATTTGTAGGGTTTGCCGCATGCACCAAGTCCAAACCTTATATCCAGAAGGCAATGCTTGTGAAGATTCTTGTTAGTGATGCACTTCTTGATCCTTAGAAAATCGGATCAGCTTTGTAGAAGAATAGACAATCGATTATTGTATACCAAGCCTTCCGTCTTGGGAAAGACGTGATCTGCTTAAAAAAAAGAAGGGGGGATGTTAATGCTTCGATTTCTTAAGCAAGATATTCAGTCAAAAGATTAAAGTTTACTTGATTTAAGCCATCTTCTTGAGCACCCAGCATGTCTCTTTATATAGAACCAATCAGCCTTGGGATCCCCTATATTGCTGCATCCGTCATACAGAACCTTCCTATTCGCTACCGATTCGAAGAAAGAGAAATTTGGGGTTGCCGAGGAGCGGTACTTGAAAAATAAAAGAATTTTAAATCTTTAAATGTAAGCTCGGTATGCAGGATTTCCGCGTATGCGATATATAGAGTGTATAGAGCTGCGTAGGCATTGGGATGGAGCTACATCGGAGCGATACCCAATCGTTTTAAGGTCTCAATCACGATTGGAGGAAACGGAGGAATAGCTCCTACCCAGCATATGAGTCGGCTGACTGTCATATATCCTTCCGGAGCTAAGTGAGGTCAATCTTCGCCGCCGGGTGTCCTCACATCTTCCCAGGGAATCCCATGTCTCAAGAAAATTCTCTTAAGCTTTATGTCGTCGAGCTTGGAAGCTAGAGAGTCTGTGAATTTCTCTATTTCTGTGGCATCGGGGACTTCGTCAGGAGCTCGGCCATCTACCTCTAATTCTTCATCAAGCGAGGTACTTTCAGACAGATTTGATTCTGTTTCTGCCTCATATTCAGATCCAGAATCCTCGCCCTTTGGGTTAATTGGAGGGACCTCAGGGTTGCGGTGCTCAGACACCTCGGGATCCGTCTCTGTGTTAGATCTTAAAGGGGAGTGATTATCCGACATTACTGTTTAGGCGAGTAAACATGAGATATAAGAATATAATTGCCCTTTTCCCCCCTGTGTGTGCAAGTGTAAGTGTGTGCTTGTGCGTGCATCAAAGAAAAAACATAAAAGTCAACAAGATCATCAAGATATGCGGTCAAATTATGCAGTCCAATTATGTTGTCATCCAGTCCAGAAAATCCAACATCAAGGCTCTAAACCTAACTATCCAGATTCTTGTGATAATAGTGTATTGCTTGAAGTTAAAAAATGTGTGCTTGGATCATGGGTTTAGGACTCAATTCGCAAGAGAGGTATGATCGGATTGTGATACACGTAGCGGATCGCACTCATCCAAATCGCATTTATTCGGATAGCGAGACGGACAGATCGCACTCGTTCGGATCGCTCTCATTGGGATTGCACGTATCTCCGGATCGTGAAGCCGCTATGAGCTCACGACATCATCTCATGGAAAATAGCTTCGATTCGCGAAACCCATTCGGATCGTGAGTGCCCACCGCGATCCACTTCTTCCTATTCCCTCATGAACCAGTAACTTTTCACGACCCGGTCCGACCCGCTCCTGCTACCACGTTCCGATCCTAGACTGCTCTCCCACTCCTCTCGCTGCTTTCGCCATTACCGCGACCCGAGTCGAAGCCCCTACTCACGAACCGACCTGGTCATCCCTTCCTTCTTCTTCCTCAACTCTCCTCTCCACCCTTAAACCCACGGAACCGAACCAGGCACGTTCATGTTTACTATCACCAAATCCTACAAAATTCCGCTGTCTCTACTCTCTAAACCAGTGCGAACACGGTAGAAACTAAAGAAAAGTCATTTAATTACCTTTTTAAAGTTCGAAATCGGGTAGGAATTTGGAAATCAAAACTAGGGTTTTTCCTCGATCGAGCTGGCGGCGCAATACAAAAGCAAGAAGAAAGAAAAAAGTGGAGAGGGGGTATGATTTATATAGGCTAAGGGGCGACCGTTAGTCTCCCCCTTTTGTCTTATTCGATCCGTGAAAATAGGTGGGCCACGAACCAAAAGCCCACCACGTCTCAAAGAGAAGCCCGCCTTGTTCCGTGAATAGGCCCAAATGCTCACCAAAGGACGAAGCGAGCGACTTGTCAACGGACCGTGATTTGCACATGCGACCCGAATCGATAAATGACCGACAGGAATGAAAATTCAAAAATGTACCTGGTAGATTCGATGATAAAGACTCTAAAAAGATCCCAGAAAAGAATTGTCCAATAAAAAGAGAAACTATTAAAGATTTATCCGATATTTATGGCGAGCAAAGGGACAACTTTTCGTAAATAATATGGCCTTTCGAATAGACACCCCCATTGATTTGCATCTCTTTATGAAAAGAAATTTCTGCAGTTTCGAAGCATGTTCCATCATCGATAAAACATGCTTCGAGGGGGCAAAATGTTGGCTAGCTTTTTGACCAAGCCACCAAGGTTCACTCACAAGAAGAAAGTACGAAACTGCGTTCCTTAAGTCCATGAAGGATCGGATCGCACCAGAGGGTCGCCCCCCTCGGATCGCCCCCCATCGGATTGCCCTCATAGCATTGGCGATCCGATTATCTCTACACGACTCGATCCGTAGTTACACTACTAACCAGCACAGACCGATCCGATCCCCCGACGCACAGCGAAACCTCTGACCCGTTCAAGCACGAGCTAGTCTTCGGCGATCCGAGATGCACGGACCCAGAAACACGCGTCCCCAACTGTCATTTGACCAATTCCTCCTCCTTGCTCGATCCGATATTTAAGGGGATCGCGACACCTGTCCACAACGGCTAATTTGACTAATTCTTCATCAAGCTGTGATACGATCCGATATTCTCGGGATCTGTGCCACGTGTGAACGCGATCCGCCTGACAAAATCAGCTATAAATAGCCCAGATCTTGGCATTTTTCGGGATCTTTTGGCAGTATTGAGCACTGATTCCGCCATTACTGTCATACCACTATTTCTTGTCAGTTTTATTACGAGATTACTGAGAGAAATTACAATTGTAAAAGTGAGTTTGGGAGAAATCATTGATTGTACCAGCATTCAAAGTATAATCAATAACATATAAAGTGGACGTAGGCTCATTAACGCCGAACCACTATAAATTCAATGTGTTTTCTGCTTTTTTTTCATTCTCCAGTTACAATTCTTCACGAGTCGGAACAATTTGGGTGTTGGGTCCTAATTTTGATCTAACAATGCCTTTGTAATTCCTCGAGCTGCTTCTTATAGTTATCTGCGTCGCGTTGTACAAGAGCGAGCTTAGCTTGGGTATCCTCCAAATCTTTCTCAG
Organism: Allium sativum; assembly: GCA_030737875.1. Taxonomy (NCBI): domain Eukaryota; kingdom Viridiplantae; phylum Streptophyta; class Magnoliopsida; order Asparagales; family Amaryllidaceae; genus Allium; species Allium sativum. Next base: position 775,528,906 of record CM060918.1, on the reverse strand, counting down.
AGTTTTCGATGGCCTTCGCATTATATTCAGCAGCGTCGGCCTTGGTTTTTATGTTTTCCATCAAATCACTAATAATTTTAGAGAGAGTCTTTGCATACTTCTTCATCTCTTTATATCGTTCATCCACGAAATCTATAGTAGCCTTGACATCATTGGCCCAATCAGATTTTACCGGTTTGAGTTTTGGGATAAAGTGCATGTGCCCGAAATGGTGTTCAGGAAATTGCTGCCTCAGAACTTCCAGTCTAGCCTGGTTCTCGTCGTTGAGAATAATCGGCCTTGTGGTAGTTATGTCAACGGTGCGACGAGATAGCTTCGTGGTGGGTCGTTTCATTCCAGCATCTTTCCCCGATTCTGGTTGTCTCCCTTTGAGATCAGAAACCCTTTGTGAAGTATCATCTTAAGGAATCGTGCCCTTAGATGGAACAGGAGGCTTGCCACTGTGCTTGTCTTTCTCATGATCTGAAGGATGACTCTTGTGTTTGTCTGAGCCTCTGTGATGTGGGGATCGAGAACGGGAAGGTCGATAAGACTTTGGAAGTCGATCCCACCTGTCATCTCTACCCCTACTCTCATACCGATCTTGTTTATCGTCGGGATCTATTGGGGGCATGCTCGAACGAACATCTCGCATATGATATCTTTGTCTCCCCATTTGTCCTGCAAAAAAGAAATGAGAGAATATCAAGATCAACATCATCATAAAGCTCAAGTGTTGTGACGTGCAGTGCTAGAGTGCCATATGTATCCTAAGTGATGTCCCCCCCCCCCCAAACAGACCAGAGCCCGGATTGATAGTCTCCCCAGTCTTTACAGGAGTAATCTCTTCTTCAGAAGTAAAAGTGAGAGGATTTGTTGGAAAATCCTTTGGAGAATAAAAAGTTTCGGGCAGGGGAAGATCCCTCAAGCCCCGGAATGTGGGATCATCAGTTATGGGAGTATATCCTATAGGAATAACTGACGGCAACCCCTTTGGAGAAATTGGCCCCTCAGGAGTGGCCGCATCATCAGGAGTAATATACTTGTCCCTGTCAGCGGTAGGTATATTCGCTAGTATGTCATCTCAAGTTGCAGAAGATGAAGGAGAAGGAATCTTTTGAGGCATCAGAGGATCCTTCGGGCTATCTCCATGTCCTGATGAAGCCTCAATTGGCCCTTCGACATGAGGTATATATACATAAGGACCCTCGCCATGCCCTATGCTACGAGTTATAGCAACAAGACGATGCCTATGAAGATAGTCATCCACCAAACACTCTTTAATGGTCAAGAATTTCTGGTCACCGTTGAGTAGCCGATTCAAGCGATCGAATTGTATTGGTTGTTTTTCTTGCGGCGGATTAGGAACTGCAAGAAAAAACAAGCGGTGTTAGTATGTTTTTGAGGTCCGAATCTTAAAACATTGATGTCCTTAATTGACTTGAGCCACCTTCTGGCGCACCCCTGCTGCTGTCTAATGTAAAAACCATTCAGGCTTTGGATCCCCAGCATTGCTACTAAACGAAACAGTGATAGTTTTTCTTTTTGGCACAGATTCAAAATATACAAAGGACGGAATGTCGTTGGTTCGATGTTTGAAGTTGTAAAAGAAATGAACATCTTCAAAAGTCAACTCTTCACTAAGAATTTCTCTATAGGCTATGTACATGGTATATAAATAGGCGTAAGAATTGGGAAGACGCTGCATGGGGGCAATCCTCAACTGTCTTAGGAAATCGACGATGAATGGTGGGAATGGAGGTATCGCTCCAACAAGACACATTAGTCTGGAAATAGCCATATATCCTTCTGGTGGATTATGGGGACGATCTTTTTTAGGGTAAAAGGGTATCTCCTTGAAGAATCCCATGCTTGAGGCATATCCGTATTAGTCTATCATTATCAATTGTCGACTCAATTGAATCTTTAGCCGATCCAAGATAACTGCATCCCTGAATTCGTCGGGAGCACGGTTATCTCCTACCCCTCCTTCTTCTTCATCGAGAGAGATATCACCCCCAGAAGATGCTTCACTGTTGTGAACTTCCATCTCGTAGTCGGAGCCTTCACTATTCCATCCTGAGTCTGAGGTGGAAGATACATCCTCGACGAGTGGATTGTCGGATGACCATGCAACATCTCCCCTTTCTGCCAATCTAGACGAGCGTCTTTTTGCCATGATCGCTAAGCTATTGAAGAAGCAAGAATGGAAGTTAGAGTAAAGTTGCCCGTGTCCCCCCGTGCATGCGTGTGAACTAAAGTGTATAAAGTGTATACAGGAGATACAAAGTAAACAATAAAGGTACAATGCAAAAGTTTGACGAAGTAGTAATGCGTTCAGAATAGTTTTAAATGTTCGCTCATGATCATAGGGCTCTATCCTAACTGTCCTCAAGGTCATAGATTGAAGTTAATGTTAATTGAATTAGTTGGGCAGTTCTTGTGCATTGATTTGAATGACTTCGGATTGGTTCGGGTATGTGTAAGGCAATCGGTTCGGCGCCCATGCAGTAATCAGATCGGTTCGACCTGGATAGTATGGGGTCTGTTCGGATGTCTAAGCCATCAACGGGCAGTCTTGAATGTTTCATCTAATCGGAACGAATCGGATGGAGTTAGTAGAAGGCGGCCAGGAACGGGTCAGCCGGCATCGAACGGAACCGTACTCATGACTTTAATACCTACTACATTTTTATGCACATACTTCACCCTCCGACACGACCCGGTTGGATGAAACCATTTCTCCTTCCTCTTTTGCTTCCCACTCCGAACCGATCCCATTCCTTTCTCTCTTCTTCTCCTTCACTTCCCCATCAACACTGGACCCATCTCCTTTCAAAGACTCATTCATTTTTGAGAAGCTTGTCATAGCAAAACACCCATGGGGCAATATGCCCACCACCAGGTCAAATCCCATTTGCCAACGCCTCGAGGTGGTGACGAGGCCACCAACGACGACGGCAAGGAGAGAGTTATGACGTTGAGCATAAATTCACTCAAATTACTTCATAAATTCGAATCGAAGTCAAATAAAATGGAGTTAATCGAAGTTTTGACCCACCTATGTAATCGATTTGAGGATTAAGGGAGAATTATTGGGATTCTAAAAGCTAGGGTTTTGTTTTTCTACGATGCGATTTCTGGAGAAGCGATGGAAATGAAAAGAAGAAGGCGGAAGTGAAGAAATGGTGAATTTATATGAGTGCGAAGCGGCCCTTTGAATTCTTGCCAACGTGTCTCCAATTCCGATCGGACCGGAAGGCAGGCCCATGGTTAGTTGGCCCATTAGCTTAACGACGTCAAGATGCAAGGAGGACGTATCGGATCAGATCCGAACCCAAGCATAACCGTAAGTATTAACTCAAAATATAAAATGAACCCAAAGAAAAATATACAAAGGTTTACCTAGAGGAGCTACTGGACATCAAGAAGAACTCTCGAAATAATTTGAAACAAGGGAAGCAGTTTGTGCAATTTATGGTGTATATATACACGGCAAGCGTTGTGAATTTACGTAGTAACTCAACTTTACAAACGAATGGAAGCGATTGTTCGATGATTTATTTCAGAGACTAACGGATGGATAATGTCGAAGCACACTCCATTTTCAATAGAAGTTTCCTTCGAGGGGGCAAAATATTAGCCTACTTTGTGAACTAGGATACATAAAGATGGGAAGCCAAATAAATAAAGGATGATGACTAGAAGAACATGCATTTGATGTCCGGATCGGGTCAGGGGTCTCCAGCCAAAACAGAATATAGTAGATTAGGAATCAGAGGAGTAGGAGCAGCTCCGGATCGGCTCGAGGAAGCCCGATCCGATCCCTTCCTTCTCTCATTCATTTGATCTGAACCGCATATCAATGGATGGCAGTTGCACTCCATGGTTTCCTGAAGGAGCGGAGCGGTTAAGCAACCACTTTGCCCACGTTCTCCCCACGTTCACCACCAACCTGATGTGCTGTCACCATCGCATCCTATTCGAACCCGATTTTCATGGGATGGAGGCCACGTACACCCGAACCGAAGCCACTACAGGGAGATTTTCCACCTATAAATACACCTCCAAGGCTCATTTCAAAGGATCTTTTGGCATTTTCAGAACTCAAACTCCTTGGCTATCCGAATGTCATCTTCATTTTCAGATTACAATCATCATTCAAAACATATTTCGGAGGAGATTGAGTGATTCTATGCATTGTATGAGTGAAAGTGAGTGAGAATCATTGTTGTATCTACATTCAAGTCATCAATTCAAAGAGTAGAAAGTGGACGTAGGCTATTTAACGCCGGACCACTATAAATTGTGTGTTTTCTTCGTTTTTAGTTTCATTTCATTAAAAATTGTTACTAGTTTGGGTGTTAGAGCCATTTTTGGATCTAACACGTAGCATAGTAATGACAGATATATGCGGAACGTAACATTATTATATAGTGATCCGTACGTCACTCCGGCTTAGGTTGAGGGACTGCGTTCATTACGGTGGAGACCATGCGAGTGGGTTACCATGGGGTGTGTCTCAATATTGAGAGATGGCTACTTATATTGTATTAGGTGAATCTATGGGATAGTAAATGGGTGTGATGCGCAGATAAGTCTTGAGTTCTACTAACCCAAGTAACCTAATAATCAAGAAAATGTAATAGAACGGTATTGGTAGGGATCGTTCTATTTCTGATATTCTAGTATCGGTGCGATGCAGGGAAATGTATATAAGAAGCGCAATATATCAAGTTCATCTTATTTTACTTAGTTCACACTTGTCTTTGTTATTGTTATCTTGTTCTTCTAGTTTTTATATGCCTGCCATGATACTTATTTAAGTCGCGAATGAAATGGTTGGCGAAAGTGCACACGAGCAGGTCGTTGAGGAGGTCACGGATCGCGAGGACAGGGGGCGACCCGAACCAATTTAGGTGCCACGATCCGACTTGAGGGTGGCGCTGCGAACCGCGAAGCTGGAGGGGTTGTTACTCGATCCCGTGATAACGCCCCGAATCCTTCGCATACCGTGACCACGAACCGATCCCAGGGGGGCGCTGCGAGCCACCGATCTCGATCTACAGCAATCCGAATTGATGACCAGACTACAACTCGGCCTGGAAAGGAACCTATGGCTCGCTCCTGCCGTCCTGGCCCCTCCGCTCGACCTGGCTCAATCTCTTTGCGCATAAGAGAAAATGATGATGATCAATATGACCCTTCTGCTCCCGTTACTGAGGGGGGTCTCTCTCGCTTTTCCGAAATGTGGGAGAGGTTGTTTGATGAATTGGCTGCTCAAAGGCAGGAGAGCTCCGTTCTGCGACAGAACTTGACCGCTATGGATAGAAGGCTTAATGATCTCGCAAGGCAAAGGACGCCCCCAATCCGTCTGCTCACCCCAGAATACTCTTCTTCGTCAGAGGAATCGCCGAGACCTCCGCGGCGACTATACGAGAGGCCTGAAAATATAGAGCAGCTTCGATTTGGAACCCTGCCATCATGGGAAGAAGAGGCACTGGGTGCAGGGCTCTCAAACCGCAATGTGAACGATCATGCCACAACTCCCAGAGCTCGAGGTGTGGACAGCCCTGTACAGAACAGACTACCTCAGCCCCGTCGCCGTACAAATGCTCATGGTAACAGGGGGCAACGAAGCCCAATCCGAGCCCCAGATTTCGTGACCACTCCTGGAAGAGAGATTAGAGAACCCCACAGAGCAAGAAGCGCTGACCCCGAGCCTCCACTGACCAGTGAAAATGCTGCAGCCATGATCCATCAAATTCTGGCAGATAGCCGTGGACAATGGAATGAAGATTGGGGAATTGACCGCAGTCACACCCCTTTCACTGATGACATTTTAGATGCGACGTTCCCGAGGCGCTTCAACATGCCGTAGATGAATCGTTACGCGGGTAGATCTGATCCCGTCCAGCATCTGATGAGATATTCTTGGTCAATGACCGCTGCCGCAGCTTCTAACGCTGTCAAGTGCAAAGCATTTCCCATATTCTTGGAGGATATAGCATTATTATGGTTTACTCGCTTACCAGCAAGATCAATTTCCGGCTTCAGGCAGTTGAGTGAAAGGTTTGTGGAGCAGTTCCGCATCTGTGCACAAAAGACGAAGAGTGTAATTGAATTATTCCTTGTCAAGCAACGACCAGGCGAGAGTTTGAGGGTGTATCTAGACCGTTTCAACCTGGCCGCTACTGAAGTCAAAGATCCTCATGAGCCAACTGTTATGGCAACCCTAATTGATGGGGCAGATAAAGTCACCGAATTTGGGATATATCTGGCCGGCAAGCCACCCCATACTAGAGAGTTATTCTACGAAAAAGCTAACGTACACTTACGCCGGGAGGAAGTATATGCTAACCGAAAGGCAAAAACGGCCGATAAAGAGGAAATCCAGAGCAATGTCGCCATTAAGCAGACAGGAGACAACTCGGGGAAGGTCGAGGTTAATGTCGGAAATCGGAATCAGGTGATCATCAGTCAGGAAACAATGATAATAACAGTAATGGCAACAACCGGAAGAGGAATCGAGGGAACGACTCCCAGAGAAGGACTCGTCCCAGGTCTTTTGAGAGTTATACGCCAATAAACGATACTTTGGAGAATATCTTCATGGATTCATACAACGTCCTCCAAAATAAAAGGCCTCCTCCCAGAGAGTCAACGGAGAAAGAACGTGAAACGGGGAAGTTTTGTCTCTTTCATCAGATTCATGGCCATTCGACAAATGAATGTCGTCACCTAAGAGATGTAGTCGAGAGGCTTCTCCGAGAAGGGAAATTGGATGAATAAAGAGTGACACCTAGAAACAGGGGGCAAGCCGTACAGGCCCCAAATCAGAACCAGAATCAACCTGCTGTCAGGCCAACTGCCCAGCAAAAGGGAAAGGACCTTGGTATCAATACCATAATCGGAGGGCTTTATCTCGCCGGACACGGTTCCAAGGCATTGGATCAGTATGTCAATGCAGCCAAGCAACACCTCGAGGTAGGGGAGTGTAGCAACCCTGAGGACAACGTCCCGGTAAAGCAACAAAAGATAATGTCCGACGATGTCGTTTTCCGCGAACGAGAAAGCATTGGAGTCCATGCTCCGACTGAAGATCCATTTGTAATCACAGTACCTATTGGCCCGGCCACTGTTCATAAAGTCTTGGTGGATAACGGGAGTTCCATCAACATTCTTTTCAAAAAGACATTCGACTAGATGAATCTCGAGATAAAAGACTTGAAGCCCTGTCGGGGATGGATCCGTGGATTTAACGGAGCATCCACCGCTCCAATGGGTTATGTAGAGCTACCAGTTACGCTTGGGGAAGGAGAACGCTAGAGAGTGAGAATCCTTCCCTTCGTGGTTTTGGACATTGAATCACCCTATAATGCCTTCTTGGGCCGACCGGCCCTCGCAAAGTTTAGAGCCTGTATAGCCCTCTGGTGCTTATTTTTGAAATTTCCTATGGAAGCTGGTGTTGGTATTGTCAGAGGAGATCAGGTTGCCGCACGAGCATGTTATGTTGCAGAGCTAAAACTACTCCTCAATGGAGGGGACATAGAAACCAAGGGCGCTTCTCCCCCCGCAAGGGAGGAAACCTTATAGCAATTAAAGAGAGTAACCGTAGGAGAGTCGCCCAGAGAATTGCCTGAGGATATAGATCCCAGAGAGGAAAAAGAACCTGGGGGCAGAATGGCGACTCCCAACGAGACAACTGTGGATGTACTGATCGATGATAGTGACCCAGAGAAGGTCCTTAAGATTGGATCCCAGTTAAATTCGAATTTAGCTAAAGAACTGACGAATTTCTTGAAAAATAATTTGGATGTATTTGCTTGGACCCATGCAGACATGTGCAGTATATCTCCATCAACCATGAGTCATTCATTAAGCATTAACCCTAAGCATCCTCCGGTAAAACAAAAAAGGCAAATGCTGGGCCCAGAGAGGTCCGCTGCCTTGAAAGAAGTTGGAAAGCTAAAAGTAATGGATTTATCAGAGACTCAATCTATCCAGACTGGATTTCAAATCCAATCCTGGTAAAGAAGGCCAACGGGAAGTGGCGAACGTGTATCGATTTCTCGGATTTGAATAAAGCCTGCCCAAAAGATAGTTTTTCGTTACCCCGGATCGATCAGTTGGTGGACTCAACGGCGGGCCATGAACTTCTCTCCTTTATGGATGCTTATTCAGGATATAACCAGATTCAAATGCACATTCCAGATCAAGAACACACTAGCTTTATTACGGATCTGGGATTATATTGCTATGTGGTAATGCCCTTTGGCTTGAAGAACGCGGGCGCTACATATCAATGGTTAGTGAACATAATGTTCTATACCCAGATTGGGAAAACAATGGAATTATACGTCAACGACATGTTGGTTAAATCCAGGCAATCCTCCATTCACACTACAAACTTGGCAGAGATGTTCAACATTCTTCGAAAGTACGGGATGAAACTCAACCCAACAAAATGTTCATTCGGGGTCGCCTCCGGAAAATTCTTGGGATTCATCGTCAGTTCTCGTGGGATTGAGATTAATCCAGACCAGATCACAGCAATCAGAGACATTCAGGAACCTAGGCAGAATAAAGATGTGCAAAGCCTTGCAGGGAAAGTAGCCGCACTAAGCAAATTTATCTCCAGGGCTACGGACAAATGCATCCCATTCTTCGAATTGATAAAGCGAGGAAAACGCCACTTCAAATGGACGCCTGACTGCGTAGAAGCGTTTCAGAACTTACTGAGACACCTGGAGAAACCTCCGATATTATCTAAGCCGATGGATCACGAGGACTTATTCATGTACTTGGCAGTGTCGTCTCACGCGATCAGCTCAGCATTGGTGAGAGAAGAAGATGTAGTTCAAAGACCTGTGTATTACGTGAGCAAAAAATTGACGGCAGCAGAGCGTAATTATCCAAGGATAGAAAAGTTGGCGTATAGTTTGCTGATCGCCTCTAGAAAGCTTCGACATTATTTTCAGGCTCATCCCATTACCGTATACACTGATCATCCACTCAAGAAAGTTCTATAAAGACCAGAAGCGTCTGGAAGGCTACTCAAGTGGAACATTGAGTTGAGTCAATTTGATCTGAACTTTCAACCCCGGCGGTCAATACGGGGGCAAGCGATAGCCGACTTCATAGCAGAGTTTACTGTCCCAGAGGACGATAGTACGAACGAAGAAGTTAACCCCTCAAAGTTGCTTCTCGACCCTAGTGCCTGGAGATTGTATACTGATGGCGCTAGGAATGAAAAGAGATCCGGCGCTGGAATTGTGCTTGAAACTCCCGAGAAACGGTTGATATCCTATGCTATCCGGATGGAGTTTCACACCACTAACAACGACTCCGAATATGAAGCCCTGATAGTCGGGCTAAGGATCGCAAAGGAGTTGGAAATTACAAAGCTAGACATCTTTTGCGACTCCAAGTTAGTTGTAAACCAGGTCACGGGAAAATTCCAAGCCAAAAGCCCAAGATTGATTATATACTTGGAGGGTAAAGGAGTTGCTGAACGGCTTCGATCACTACAGCATATCTCATATTCCACGGTCAGAGAATCAGCAGGCGGAAAAGTTGGCAAAGATGGCTAGTTCTGACGATCCTGAAGAGACCGGGCTAGCCCCAGTTGAATTACTTCGGTCTCCTAGTATAGATCAGATGGAAATTGATCCAGTACTAGAGACGGAACCAGAAAGGGAGTCATGGATGACCCCTCTAAAGAATTTCTTGATGAATGGAGCGCTTCCGACCAAGAAAAGCGAGAGGCGTAAAGTAATTCGTAAAGCTTCCCGATACGTTCTGCAAGGCGGAGTTCTTTACAGACAAGGATTTTCGATGCCCCTTCTCCGGTGTATAGCTCATGACGATATCAAGCGTGTGCTGCAAGAAGTACATGAAGGTGAATGCGGCGATCACACTGGAGGGCAAACATTGGCGAAAAAGGTGTTGCGACATGGTTATTTCTGGCCTACCATAAACAAAGATGCGGCGAAGTACGCACGACGATGTGATGCATGCCAGGGATTTTCAAAAATACCTAGAGCACCTCCTAGTCAGTTAAAAATGATGACGAGTCCTTGGCCTTTCGCTATGTGGGGAATTGATATCATCGGAAGTCTTCCCATAGCTAAGGGCGGGGCAAAGTTCGCTATTGTAGCCATAGATTACTTCACTAAGTGGGTCGAGGCTGAGCCACTGACTACAATCACAACCAAACGAGTGATCAATTTCGTCGTTAGAAACATCATCTGTCAATTTGGGATTCCAAAGATTGTTATAACTGACAACGGAACTCAGTTCGATAGCACTGAATTCAGAGACTTTTGCCAGAAATACCACACTGAGAAACGGTACACCTCTGTGGTGCATCCGCAATTGAACGGACAGGTCGAAGCGGCGAATAAAGTGATTAAGTCTATTCTGAAAAGAAGACTGAAACGGGCCAGAGCCATGTGGGTTGATGAATTACCCTTAGCACTATGGGCCTACAGGACAACATATAAATCGGCAACAGGCCATACCCCCTTCTCCCTTGCTTTTGGAGCAGAAGCAGTCATCCCGGTTGAAATAAAAGTATCTTCTCACCGAGTGACTTATTACGATCCGATGACTAATAACGAATTGCTCCTTGAATCCCTGGATATGATCGAAGAAAAGAGGGACGAAGCAGACCTGCGTGCCTTGAGATGCAAGCAACAGGTCGCTCGATACTACAAGAAAAAGGTTCGAGCCCGAACCTTCGAACCCAGAGACTTGGTTCTGAAACGTGTCTTCCTAGCCCCAACACATATGGGCGCGAAGTGGGAAGGACCATACTCTATTCTGTGCAAGCTTGATAATGGAACTTTCAAGCTAGCGACCGTAGATGGAAAAGAAATCCCCAGAGCATGGAACGCTCAACATTTACGGCCGTATCTAACGTAAAGATGTCAGATCTGTTCTTTTGCTTTATTAAGGACCATGTATAAGGCACGACTTGCCTAGAATAGTCCGATTTCTTAAGCAAAAATTATAAAGTGGACGTAGGTCATGATTCGACTGAACCACTATAAAAATATTGTGTGTCGTTTACCTTTATTGCACTATTTTTTATCTGCCATTCTATTTTTATGGAAATTGTTGTGAACCATGCAACGATCACAGAAGCGTATAATTATAGGTGCCTTCCATCAGAATGGAAAGCAGTCACCAGTCAAAAATCTAAGGGTGCGATAAAGTAAATCATATCATTGATAGCGCTCTAACTCTCCAGAGCCGAGCGAGAGCATAACGGACATGAAGGCGATCTCCGTGAGTCATGGCGGTGTACCATGATCGGAACCGCATTGACGTAACTCTAACCTCGGCGACTGCCAGGAGAGTATAAAAGCGTCTTCGACTGGGCGCTGAGAAAGAGCTCTTGCCCCGCTGAAGGATCAGGGAGCGATTGAACTGCTGAGCTCGAACTCTAACTCTCCAGAGCAGAGAGAGTATAAAAGCGTCTCCGACTGAGCGCTGAGAAAGAGCTCTTGCCCCGCTGAAGGATCGGGGAGCGATTGAACTGCTGAGCTCGAACTCTAACTCTCCAGAGCAGAGAGAGTATAAAAGTGTCTCCGACTGAGCGCTGAGAAAGAGCTCTTGCCCCGGTGAAGGATCGGGGAGCGATTGAACTGCTGAGCTCGAACTCTAACACTCCAGAGAGAGAGAGAGTATAAAAGTGTCTCCGACTGAGCGCTGAGAAAGAGCTCTTGCTCCGCTGAAGGATGGGGGAGCGATTGAACTGCTGAGCTCGAACTCTAACTCTCCAGAGCAGAGAGAGAATAAAAGTGTCTCCGACTGAGCGCTGAGAAAGAGCTCTTGCCCCGCTGAAGGATCGGGGAACGATTGAACTGCTAAGCTCGAATTCTATCTCTATGGAACAGAGAGAGAGTATAAAAGCGTCTCCGGCTGAGCGCTGAGAAAGAGCTCTTGCCCCACTGAAGGATCGGGGAGCGACTGAACTGCTGAATTCAAACTCTAACCTCGGCGACCGCCAGGAGAGTATAAGAGAGTCTATGATTAAGCGCTGAGAAAGGTGCCGGAAACTCAGCACCATAAGGACAGCTATCTTACTAAATTCTCTAAGTCCCCCATATTCAGTAATAGGGGGCAATGTGCAAACAAAGCTAATCAATTCTTAATAAGCCCTAGTCAGGCGCTACGTTAACAGGCCATATACATATACGCATGAACCTTGATACAGCATGGAAATTTTTAAATTTTTCCTTTGGTTGCTTGACTGATTTGTAGTTATAATCAAATGATTTATGACTAAGCATGAAAAATTTATTTAATGCAGGTACACGATGATGCAAAAGAGATAAACTTTCATTTATAAACTGCAAGCCTACAAAGTGAAAAACAACCTAAAACAAAATAAGGGTCAGTCTCATAATTACATTTCCTGGCCAGTGGGAAGCCTAAAGACAAAATATAGACAAGCGACAATATCCTATTTACGCTTGGAATTCTTCTCCTGTTTCTGCTTCTCCAGCTTCGCCTTGTCAGTTTTGGATTGATCACCCTTCTTTCTTTTCCGTTTGTCTATAAGAGGAACGTCTGACTCATCAGAAGACTCCTCCTCCACCTCCTTTCTCTTTCTTTTATCAGTCAAGGAAGCTGGGAAATCATCAGGGTTCGCAAAATGAAGCTGTTTGCTAATGGATTTGGGCTAGAGTTTCAGAACCATCCCAGTTTTGGGATTAAACTCTGAGATAGGAGCTATGTTCAAAGGCTCTTGTCCCACCTTGTTTAAAGCCAGCTGCTTTTCCTGCCTAGCTTTTCTGTTAGCCAAAGTTTCGTCGTCATCGTCTTTGGCTTCTTTGGTACTAATTGTATCCTTCTCATCCTCTACATGGCGCCCGTCCATATCTTTCAAGGCCTCGATGGTTTCATCATCCTTGGGAGCATCAGCACTGGGTGCCAGGACGCCCTTCTCTGCTATTGTACCCTCAGCCTGCTTCGGTATATCAACACCGGCGCTAGGCGAGACGGCAATCTTCTCCGCCTCTGTCCTCTTCTCGACATCCTTATCGACGGGCTCGCCATCTGTATTATGGGGAACACATGTTATTAATTCAATTGGTTGCTCTACCAGACGACGACAACTCATAATTGCTTTGACAAATTGTGGGGAAAAGAGGGAAATACCTTCCGCTAATCTTCCATTTAGGCTAGCTGCAGAAGCTCCGACAACCACAGGAGTCAGGCCCAAAGGAATCAATGGATCATCAGGACTGTATTCCTCGACTCCGTAGGCCTTGGGCTCTACAACTGAGCTCGAACCTTCATCAATCTTGTTTTTGCCCTTAGCCAGGGTCCTCTCTTTCTCCATTTCTTCTTGAATTAGACGTCGGCCTTCTGCCAGATCCTCGGGCTCGTTATCCCTTAGAATGGTCTTCATCAGCTCATCTTCGTCAATCTCTTCAACTCCTAACCTCTGCTTCTCACCCTCGACGATGGCATCCCACAAGTTGGCTAAAGTAACGTGGTAGTCCGGGATCCACGAGATTTTACGGGTTTTGAGGGCGTGGCCGAGGAAGTCAAAAATCATCTCTTCAAACCATTCGATATCCTTTTCTCTCTCGAGGAGCTTGTTGTTAGAAGCAGTAGCCATCTCAATGGCACTTTCAACATTCTTTTCGGCAACAGCCACGCGCCTCTCCGCCTTCGCGACTTGATCATTTAAAATCACCTTCTCTGCTTCAGCCAAAGCTAGACTTTCTCTCAAACTTGCTTTTTCTTCCTCCCAAGCAGCTCTCTCGGCTTCGAAATGGCCCTGTGCCGTCTTCAACTCAATGTTGGCCATTTTAAGATCTTCTACCTCCTTCTTTAAGGCCATTTTCTCTTGACTATTTGAATCGAGTTCAGAATGAAAGCTTTTCTTAGCATTCTCCAATTCAGTCTTATAATTTTCAGCATCTCTCCGTGCTAAGGCAAGTTGGGATTGAGCGTCTTCCAAGTCCTTCTCCATTTTTGTCCTAGCCCTCTCATTGTTATCTATCTTCACCTTGGATCTATGTGCTTCCATCTCAAGTGTTCGGATGACCTCTGAAAGATTAACCGCATGTTTCTTCATTACTTCATACTGCCTGGCTACATGGCGAATGTGCCCGATGACTTCAGTATCCCAGTTCTTAGGGACTAGTTCCAAGGCTGGAACAAACATCATCCTTTCGAAGAAGATGTTAGGGAATTGTTCTCGCAACTTTTACAACTTAGCCTGAGTCTCAGTACCATGGATGTAATCTCGTGACCCGGGGGAAAACAAATCTTGCTAGTTGGAAGGGACAACGCCACTTTTCTCCTTCTCAGAATCCTTGATTGGATCCTTGCATTATCCTTGGGCTCGTAGTGTCTTTTCGACGACCTGCTGTGAGAGGGTGCACCCTTTGGAGGGGTTAGCTCTTTAGGAAGTTGTTTTCCCCCTATAGGTGGCACCGAATAACTGGGAAGCTTGCCAGAGGTTGATTTTGGTGGAGACCGGGATTGCGAAGAAGTAGGCTTGTGAGAAAGGCCGCGAGAACGCTCGGGATTGGGATGAAGACTGGGTGTGCCTTCATGAAGAGAGCGATAAGAATAAGACCGCCTGCGAGACATCGTTCCTGCAAAAGGAAAAAGAGCATATAAAAATCTTGAATACTGTTGATACAAAAGTGTGGGGTCAGGCAGTGCGTGTGATTTGTGCGTCCCATATAATTTCCCCTAACAGACCCGGGCCTGAAGTCAGGCTCATCTGAGTAGTTTCTTGTCCTCCAATTGGAACGGTGGTTTCCTCAGAAGCAGGGAAAAATGACTCCCCTTCAAAGTCCCCCTCTGTGTATACATCATCAGGCAAAGGAATTTTGCTCAGCTCTTTAAATAGCTGTTCTTCTGTCAAATCATCGGGAGCAGCAGGTTCGATCAGAAGAGAAGTCCTTGAGGGGAAACCCCCTGGAGAAAATGGGATTTCCTTAGACTTGTCACACGGGCCTCATCTCCTCTATATATGTTTAGGTCCTCGTCGTCCTGGATGATTATCGGGGAAGGACTCTTACGGAATTTAGTTTTTTCTGCTGCCTGTGATGTTCCTTCTCCCTCCGTTGGGGGCACGTATTTGTAGGGTTTGCCGCCTGCACCAAGTCCAAACCTTATATCCAGAAGGAAATGCTTGTGAAGATTCTCGTCAGTGATGCACTTCTTGATCCTTAGAAAATCGGATCTGCTTTGTAGAAGAATAGACAATCGATTATTGTATACCAAGCCTTCCGTCTTGGGAAAGACGTGATCTTCTTAAGAAAAAGAAGAAGGGGGAATGTTAATGCTTCGATTTCTTAAGCAAGATATTCAGTCAAAAGATTAAAGTTTACTTGATTTAAGCCATCTTCTTGAGCACCCAGCCTGTCTCTTTATATAGAACCAATCAGCCTTGGGATCCCCTATGTTGTTGTATCCGTCATACAGAACCTTCCTATTCGCTACCGATTCGAAGAAAGAGAAATTTGGGGTTGCCGAGGAGCGGTGCTTGAAAAGATAAAAGAATTTTAAATCTTTAAATGTAAGCTCGGTATGCAGGATTTCTGCGTATGCGATATATAGAGTGTATAGAGCTGCGTAGGCATTGGGATGGAGCTCCATCGGAGCGATACCCAATCGTTTTAAGGTCTCAATCACGATCGGAGGAAACGGAGGAATAGCTCCTACCCAACAGATGAGTCGGCTGACTGTCATATATCCTTCCGGAGCTAAGTGAGGTTTATCTTCGCCGCCGGGTGTCCTCACATCTTCCCAGGGAATCCCATGTCTCAAGCAAATTCTCTTAAGCTTTATGTCGTCGAGCTTGGAAGCTAGAGAGTCTGTGAATTTCTCTATTTCTATGGCACCGGGGACTTCGTCAGGAGCTCGGCCATCTACCTCCGATTCTTCATCAAGCGAGGTACTTTCAGACAGATTTGATTCTGTTTCTGCCTCATATTCAGATCCTGAATCCTCGCCCCTTGGGTTAATTGGAGGGACCTCAGGGTTGCGGTGCTCAGACACCTCGGGATCCGTCTCTGTGTTAGATCTTGAAGGGGAGTGATTATCCGACATTACTGTTTAGGCGAGTAAACATGAGATATAAGAATATAATTTCCCTTTTCCCCCCTGTGTGTGCAAGTGTAAGTGTGTGCCTATGCGTGCATCAAAGAAAAAACATAAAAGTCAATAAGATCATCAAGATATGCGGTCAAATTATGTAGTCCAATTATGTTGTCATTCAGTCCAGAAAGTCCAACATCAAGGCTCTAAACCTAACTGTCCAGATTCTTGTGATAACAGTGTATTGCTTGAAGTTAAAAAATGTGTGCTTGGATCGTGGGTTGAGGACTCAATTCGCAAGAGAGGTATGATCGGATCGTGGGTTGAGGACTCAATTCGCAAGAGAGGTATGATCGGATCGTGATACACGTAGCGGATCACACTCATCCAGATCGCATTTATTCGGATAGCGAGACGGACAGATCGCACTCGTTCGGATCGCTCTTATTGGGATTGCACGTATCTACGGATCGTGAAGCCGCTATGAGCTTATGGCATCGTCTAATGGAAAACAGCATCGATTCGCGAAACCCATTCGGATCGTGAGTGCCCACCGCGATCCACTTCTTCCTATTCCCTCGTGAACCAGTGACTTTTCACGACCCGGTCCGACCCGCTCCGGCTACCTCGTTCCGATCCAAGACTGCTCTCCCACTCCTCTCGCTGCTTTCGACGTTACCGCGACCCGAGTCGAAGCCCCTACTCACGAACCGACCTGGTCATCCCTTCCTTCTTCCTCAACTCTCCTCTCCACCCTTAAACCCATGAAACCGAACCAGGCACGTTCATGTTTAGTATCACCAAATCCTACAAAACTCCGCTGTCTCTACTCTCTAAACCAGTGCGAACACTGTAGAAACTAAAGAAAAGTCGTTTAATTACCTTTTTAAAGTTCGAAATCGGGTAGGAATTTGGAAATCAAAACTAGGGTTTTTCCTCGATGGAGCTGGCGGCGCAATACAAAAGCAAGAAGAAAGAAAAAAGTGGAGAGGGGGTATGATTTATATAGGCTAAGGGGCAACCGTTAGTCTCCCCCTTTTGTCTTATTCGATCCATGAAAATAAGTGGGTCACGAACCAAAAGCCCATCACGTCTCAAAGAGAAGCCCGCCTCGTTCCGTGAAGAGGCTCAAATGCCCACCAAAGGACGAAGCGAACGACTTGTCAATGGACCGTAATTTGCACATGCGACCCGAATCGATATATGACCAACAGGAATGAAAATTCAAAAATGTACCTGGTAGATTCGATGATAAAGACTCTAAAAAGATCCCAGAAAAGAATTGTCCAATAAACAGGGAAACTATTAAAGATTTATCCGATATTTATGGCGAGCAAAGGGACAACTTTTCGTAAATAATATGGCCTTTCAAATAGACGCCACCATTGATTTGCATCTCTTTATGAAAAAAAAAATCTGTAGTTTCGAAGCATGTTCCATCATCGATAAAACATGCTTCGAGGGGCAAAATGTTGGCTAGCTTTTTGACCAAGCCACCAAGGTTCACTCACAAGAAGAAAGTATGAAACTACGTTCCTTAAGTCCATGAAGGATCGGATCGCACCAGAAGGTCGCCCCCCTCGGATCGCCCCCTATCGGATCGCCCCCATAGCATCAGCGATCCGATTACCTCTACACGACTCGATCCGTACTTACACTACTACCCAGCACAGACCGATCCGATCCCCCGACGCATAGCAAAACCTCTGACCCGTTCAAGCACGAGCTAGTCTTCGGCGATCCGAGATGGACGGATCCAGCGACACGCGTCCCCAACTGTCATTTTGACCAATTCCTCCTCCTTGCCCGATCCGATATTCAAGGGGATCGCGACACCTGTCCACAACGGCTAATTTGACTAATTCTTCATCAAGCTGTGATACGATCCGATATTCTTGGGATCTGTGCCACGTGTGAACACGATCCGCCTGACAAAATCAGCTATAAATAGCCCAGAGCTTGGCATTTTTGGGATCTTTTGGCAGTATTGAGAACTGATTCCGCCATTACTGTCATACCACTATTTCTTGTTAGTTTTATAACGAGATTACTGAGAGAAATTACAATTGTAAAAGTGAGTTTGAGAGAAATCATTGATTGTACCAGCATTCAAAGTATAATCGATAACATATAAAGTGGACGTAGGCTCGTTAATGCCGAACCACTATAAATTCTGTGAGTTTTCTGCTTTTTCTTCATTCTCCAGTTACAATTCTTCACGAGTCAGAACAATTTGGGTGTTGGGTCCAAATTTTGATCTAATAGCGCCTTTGTAATTCCTCAAGCTGCTTCTTATAGTTATCTGCGTCGCATTGTACAAGAGCGAGCTTAGCTTGGGTATCCTCCAAATCTTTCTCAGAGTTTTCGATGGCCTTCGCATTATATTCAGCAGCGTCGACCATGGTTTTTATGTTTGCCATCAGATCACTAATAATTTTAGAGAGAGTCTTTCCATACTTCTTCATCTCTTTATATCGTTCATCCACGAAATCTATAGTAGCCTTGACATCATTGGCCCAATCATATTTTACCGGTTTTAGTTTTGGGATAAAGTGCATGTGCCCGAAATGGTGTTCAGGAAATTGTTGCCTCAGAACTTCTAGTCTAACCTGGTTCTCGTCGTTGAGAATAATCGGCCTTGTGGTAGTTATGTCAACGGTGCAACGAGATAGCTTCGTGGTGGGTCGTTTCATTCCAGCATCTTTCCCCGATTCTGGTTGTTTCCCTTTGAGATCAGAAACCCTTTGTGAAGTATCATCTTAAGGAATCGTGCCCTTAGATGGAACAGGAGGCCTGCCACTGTGCTTGTCTTTCTCATGATCTGAAGGATGACTCTTGTGTTTGTCTGAGCCTCTGTGATGTGGGGATCGAGAACGGGAAGGTTGATAAGACTTTGGAAGTCAATTCCTTCTGTCGTCTCTACCCCTACTCTCATACCGATCTTGTTTATCGTCAGGATCTATTGGGGGCATGCTCGAACGAACATCTCGCATATGATATTTTTGTCTCCCCATTTGTCCTACAAAAAAGAAATGATAGAATATCAAGATCAACATCATCATAAAGCTCAAGTGCTGTGACGTGCAGTGCTAGAGTGCCATATGTATCCTAAGTGATGTTCCCCCGCAAACAGACCAGAGCCCGGATTGATAGTCTCCCCAGTCTTTACAGGAGTAATCTCTTCTTCAGAAGAAAAAGTGAGAGGATTTGTTGGAAAATCCTCTAGAGAATAAAAAGTTTTGGGCAGGGGAAGATCCCTCAAGCCCCGGAATGTGGGATCATCAGCTATGGGAGTATATCCTATAGGAATAACTGACGGCGACCCCTTTGGAGAAATTGGCCCCTCAGGAGTGGCCACATCATCAGGAGTAATATACTTGTCCCTGTCAGCGGTAGGCATATTCGCTAGTATGTCATCTCGAGTTGCAGAAGATGAAGGAGAAGTAATCTTTTGAGGCATCAAAGGATCCTTCGGGCTATCTCCATGTCCTGATGAAGCCTCAATTGGCCCTTCGACGGGAGGTATATACACATAAGGACCCTCGCCATGCCCTATGCTACGAGTTAAAGCAACAAGACGATGCCTATGAAGATAGTCAACCACCAAACACTCTTTAATGGTCAAGAATTTCTGGTCACCGTTGAGTAGCCGATTCAAGCGATCGAATTGTATTGGTTGTTTTTCTTGCGGCGGATTAGGAACTGCAAGAAAAAACAAGCGGTGTTAGTATGTTTTTGAGGTCTGAAATTTAAAACATTGATGTCCTTACTTGACTTGACCCACCTTCTGGCGCACCCCTGCTGCTGTCTAATGCAAAAACCATTCAGGCTTTGGATCCCCAGCATTGCTACTAAACGAAACGGTGATAATTTTTCTTTTTGGCATAGATTCGAAATATACAAAGGATGGAATGTCGTTGGTTCGATGTTTGAAGTTGTAAAAGAAATGAACATCTTCAAAAGTCAACTCTTCACCAAGAATTTCTCTATAGGCTATGTACAGGGTATATAAATAGGCGTAAGAATTGGGAAGAAGCTGCATGGGGGCAATCCTCAACTGTCTCAGGAAATCGATGATGAATGGTGGGAATGGAGGTATCGCTCCAACAAGACACATTAGTTTGAAAATAACCATATATCCTTCTGTTTGATTATGGGGACGATCTGTTTTTTAGGGTAAAAGGGTATCTCCTTGAAGAATCCCATGCTTGAGGCATATCCGTATTAGTTTATCATTATCAATTGTCGACTCAATTGAATCTTTAGGCGATTCCAAGATAACTGCATCCCTGAATTCGTCGGGAGCACGGTTATCTCCTACCCCTCCTTCTTCTTCACCGAGAGAGATATCACCCCCAGAAGATGCTTCACTGTTATGAACTTCCATCTCGTAGTCGGAGCCTTCACTATTCCATCCTGAGTCTGAGGTGGAAGATACATCCTCGACGAGTGGATTATCGGATGACCTTGCAACATCTCCCCTTTCTGCCAATCTAGACGAGCGTCTTTTTGCCATGATCGCTAAGCTATTGAAGAAGCAAGAATGGAAGTTAGAGTAAAGTTGCCCACGTCCCCCCGTGCATGCATGTGAACTAAAGTGTATAAAGTGTATACAAGAGATACAAATAAGTAAACAATAAAGGTACAATGCAAAAGTTTGACGAAGCAGTAATGCATTCAGAATAGTTTTAAATGTTCGCTCTTGATCATAGGGCTCTATCCTAACTGTCCTCAAGGTCATAGATTGAAGTTAATGTTAATTGAATTAGTTGGGCAGTTCTTGTGCATTGAGTTGAATGACTTCGGATCGGTTCGGGTATGTGTAATGCAATCGGTTCGGCGCCCATGCAGTAATCAGATCGGTTCGACCTGGATAGTATGGGGTCAGTTCGGATGTCCAAGCCATCAACGGGCAGTCTTGAATGTTTCATCTAATCGGAACGAATCAGATGGAGTTAGTAGAAGGCGGCCAGGAACGGGTCAGCCGACATCGAACGGAACTGTACTCATGACTTTAATACCTACTACTTTTTCATGCACATACTTCACCCTCCCACCCGACCCGATTGGATGAAACCATTTATCCTTCCTCTTGTGCTTCCCACTCCGAACCGATCCCATTCCTTTCTCTCTTCTTCTCCATCACTTCCCCATCAACACTGAACCCATCAACTTTCAAAGACTCATTCATTTTTGAGAAGCTTGTCACAGCAAAACACCCATGGGCCATTATGCCCACCACCAGGTCAAATTCCATTTGCCAACGCCTCGAGGTGGTGACGAGGCCACCAACGACGATGACAAGGAGAGAGAAGACACCGCGCCACGCTTGGTATGACGTTGATCATAAATTCACTCAAATTACTTCATAAATTCGAATCGAAGTAAAATAAAACGGAGTTAATCGATGTTTTGACCCACCTATGTAATCGATTTGAGGATTAAGGGAGAATTATTGGGATTTTAAAAGCTAGGGTTTTGTTTTTCTCCGATGCGATTTCTGGAGAAGCGATGGAAATGAAAAGAAGAAGGCGGAAGTGAAGAAATGGTGAATTTATATGAGTGCGAAGCGGCCCTTTGTATTCTTGCCAACGTGTCTCCAATTCCGATCGGACTAGAAGGCAGGCCCATGGTTAGTTGGCCCATTAGCTTAACGACGTCAAGATGCAAGGAGGACCTATCGGATCAGATCCGAACCCAAGCATAACCGCAAGTATTAACTCAACATATAAAATGAACCCAAAGAAAAATATGCAAAGGTTTACCTAGAGGAGCTACTAGACATCAAGCAGAACTCTCGAAATAATTTGAAACAAGGGAAGCAGTTTGTACAATCTATGGTGTATATATACACGGCAAGCGTTGTGAATTTACATAGTAACGCAACTTTACAAACGAATGGAAGCGATTGTTCGATGATTTATTTCAGAGACCAATGGATGGATAATGTCTAAGCACACTCCATTTTCAATAGAAGTGTCCTTCGAGGGGGCAAAATGTTAGCCTACTTTGTGAACTAGGCTACATAAAGATGGGAAGCCAAATAAATAAAGGATGATGACTAGAAGAACATGCATTTGATGTCCGGATCGGGTCAGGGGTCTCCAGCCAAAACAGAATATAGTAGATTAGGAATCAGAGGAGCAGGAGCAGCTCCGAATCAGGTCGAGGAAGCCCGATCCGATCCCTTCCTTCTCTCATTCATTTGATCTGAACCGCATATCAATGGATGGCAGTTACACTCCATGGTTTCCTGAAGGAGCGGAGCGGTTAAGCAACCACTTTGCCCACGTTCTCCCTACGTTCACCACCAACCTGATGTGCTGTCTCCATCGCATCCTATTCGAACCCGATTTTCATGGGATGGAGGCCACGTACACCCGAACCGAAGCCACTCCAGGGAGATTTTCCACCTATAAATACACCTCCAAGGCTCATTTCAAAGGATCTTTTGGCATTTTCTGAACTCAAACTCCTTGGCTATCCGAATATCATCATCATTTTCAGATTACATTCATCATTCAAAACATATTTCGGAGGAGATTGAGTGATTTTATGCATTGTATGAGTGAAAGTGAGTGAGAATCACTGTTGTATCTACATTCAAGTCATCAATTCAAAGAGTAGAAAGTGGACGTAGGCTATTTAACGCCGGACCACCATAAATTGTGTGTTTTCTTCGTTTTTAATTTCATTTCATTAAAAATTGTTACTAGTTTGGGTGTTAGAGCCATTTTTGGATCTAACACGTAGCATAGTAATGACAGATATATGCGGAACGTAACATTGTTATATAGTGATCCATACGTCACTCCGGCGTAGGTTGAGGGACTGCGTTCATTACGGTGGAGACCATGCGAGTGGGTTACCATGGGGGGTGTCTCAATATTGAGAGATAGCTACTTATATTGTATTAGGTGAATCCATGGGATAGTAAATGGGTGTGATGCGCAGATAAGTCTTGAGTTCTACTAACCCAAGTAACCTAATAATCAAGAAAATGTAATAGAACGGTATTGGTAGGGATCATTCTATTTCTGATATACTAGTATCGGTGCGATGCAGGGAAATGTATTTAAGAAGCGCAATATATCACGTTCATCTTATTTTACTTAGTTCACACTCGTCTTTGTTATTGTTATTGTTATCTTATTCTTCTAGTTTTTATATGCCTGCCATGATACTTTTATTTATTTATATTTAAAAGTAACTGGACTTGCCAAACTTTATGTCTTACCCTTTTTGTTTCCTCTTCTCTCTCTTCTGTTTCCCCCCCAGGTTCTTAGGGTGGAAGTGCTTAGAGTCAATTTGGATTCTTTCAGCTTACCTTGGATTTTTGATATAGATGTACCGCTTTGACTTCTTGTCAACTCTCTTATGGCTTCGCAAGGGAAATATGGTTTTATTCCTTTGTACTCTGATATTTTTGGCAAGACAGATTATTAATGTAATTGGTTATTTCAAACCTATGATGTAAACTCAGTATTTAGGACCATGATGTTTTGATTTAAATAAAGTTTTTAATTCCACTGCTATTTTACATGTCTGTCTTGTGATATTATGTTCTTATTTACCAATAACGCTTCACGAAACTTAATGCATTCTTTATAGAGTGACATTAGCGGACGTGGGGTGTCACACTCACAGCCTTTAGAATAACAATGGCTTCGTGGTGCCAAACGATGAAATTCCCTACCGAAAACAGAGTCGGCGTAATTAAAGGTGACCAACAGGCAGCGACAGAATGTTATATGGCCGAACTTGTCGAAGTAAGGAAGAAAGAAGTGAAGAAGGATGTAGGGCCTCCATTCCTCATTCATTCCCTCCCCTTATAGTAATTAGGGCGAGGCCCTCACACTGGCGAACATAGTGGAGCTCAAAAGGAAATCAATCCAAGAAAAGCCAGTGTAGGGGAAGATAGAGCGGCACCAGCTGAAGCCACAATCTCCATTTTAGTGCATGATAAATATCCTGACCGAGTCTTGAAAATAGGTTCTCAGTTGGGCCTAAAGTTGCAGAAAGATTTAATATTGTTTCTAAAGGCAAATCAAGATGTTTTCGCCTGGACACACTCCGATATGTGCGGAATATCAAGTGATGTAATTGTCCATAAGTTGAATATTAATCCCAGTTTAACTCCTGTAAAACAGAAAAGACGAATTCAAGGACTTGAAAGATATGTAGCGTTAAAAGAAGAAGTAGATATGTTATTCAAGAATAACTTCATATGAGAATCTACATATCCCGACTAGGTTTCAAATCCAGTTCTTATTAAAAAAAGTCTAATGGAAAGTGGAGAGCATGCATAGACTATTCAGATCTCAACAAGGCATGTCCCAAAGACAGCTTCCCATTACCTAGAATTGATCAACTTGTTGATGCGACGGAATGGCATGAAATGTTATCCTTCATGGATGCATAATCTGGGTACAATCAGATTGTGATGCATAAGACAGATGAAGGGAACACAAGTTTCATTATAGATAGAGGCTTGTATTGCTATAAAGTAATGTCGTTCAGACTAAAAAATGCAGGAGCGACATACCAACGTCTTGTGAATTCCATGTTCAAATCCCAAATTGGAAACACAATGGAATTCTACGTGGATGATACGCTGGTAAAGTCAAAGAAAGTTGAAGACCAACTTAAAAACCTGGCGGAAATGTTTCACGTACTCAGAAGATATGGGATGAAGCTAAACCCGCTCAAATGCTCATTCAGAGTCTCATTAGGGAAATTACTCAGGTTCATAGTTAATGCCAGGGGCATTGAGGCAAATCCTTCTCAAGTCACAGCCTTACGGGATATGCGTTCTCCAAGGACAAAGAAAGAGCTTCAGAGCCTGAATGGGAAAGTAGCTGCACAGAACCGATTCATTTCTAACGCAATGGATCGGTGCATTCTACTCTTCGATGCTTTGAAGAAAGGGAAGAAAGATTTCTAATGGACTCCTGAATGTCAAACAGCTTTCGAAGAATTGGTTAAGCACATGGAATCACCACCGATGCTCTCTAAACCCAAAGACGGAGAGGAGTTATTCCTATATTTAGCTGTCTCGTCACATGTCTTAAGCGTCACGCTTATTCAAGAGGATGCCAAGGTCCAATGGCTAGTTTACTACATCAGTAAGAGGCTAGTTGGGGCAGGACTAAACTATCCGAATTTGGAAAAACTTGTGTATTGTCTGCTCATCGCCTCAAAAAAGCTAAGGCCATATTTCCAATCCCATCCTATAAAGGTTCTCACTGATCAACCACTAAGACAAGTTCTCTTTCGCCCATAAACTTCGGGGATATCATTGAAGTGGAATATAGAGCTCAGTCAATATGATATCACTTATCACCCTCGAGGAGCTATTAATGGGCAAGCTTTAGCGGATTTCATTGCTGAGTTCATGGATAGGGGAGAAGAAACGGTGGAACCAACAGAGACAGTGGCTAGTTGGAAGCTGTACATCGATGGATCCAAAAATGATTACTGTTCAGGGGCCAAAATAGTCTTAGAAACTCTAGATAGCCATTCTCTATGCTACGCCTTAAGATTGGAATTCCCATTGACCAACAATGAGGCCAAATATGAAGCATTAATCGCAGGGATGAAATTAGCAAAAGAATTGAATCTGAAAACTTTGCAAATCCTTAGTTATTCGCAACTGGTAGTATGTCAAGTTCTAAAGGAAGTCCAAACCAAACTTGGAAACCTTCCCGCCTATCTTACTAAAGCTATGGAACTTCTCAATGACCTTGACTACTACACTATATCTCACATTCCCAGGGAGGAAAATTCAAAAGCAGATTCTCTCGCTAAGTATGCTAGTTCCTCAGATGCACAATTGCTGGGATTGATTCCCGTTGAAGTCTTTTCAACTCCCGCCATTGAAGAACCAGACATTGATTGGATAATGGAGACTTTTGAAGAACCTGTGTCTTGGATGACTCCGATTAAGGAGTATATCCTCAACGGAACACTTCCAGAAGAGCCGAAAAAGCGAAGGAAGATATTGCGCAAAACTCCATTATACTTATCCAGGACGGAAAGTTGTATAGGTGAGGATTTTCCATGCCACTGCTGCGGTATGTAACCAAGGAAGAGTCCAAATCAATCTTGGCAGAATTGCATGAGGGAGAATGCAGAGGTCATACAGGAGGTCAAACACTGGCCAAGAAAATTCTGCGATACGGCTACTTTTGGCCCGATGTGAACCTAGATGCAATGGCTTATGCTAAGAAATGTGATAGATGCCAAAGATTCGCGAAGATTCCAAGAGCACCTCCCACAGAATTAACTCAGATAGTTATTCCATGGCCATTCACCATCTGGGGCATAGACTTGATTGGAGCATTGCCTACAGCTAAGTCGAATATGAAATATGCAATCGTAGCAGTGGACTACTTCACTAAATGGGACAAAGATGAACCATTAGCAACTATTACCTCGAAGAAGGCGGTCAACTTTGTTTTAAAGAACATTATTTGCCGATTTGGGGTCCCTCAGAAAATAATCACCAACAATGGAACTCAATTCGAGAGCAATAAATTCCTAGATTTTTGTGCTAAATACAAGATTAAGAAGAGTTTTGCAGCCGTCGCTCATCCGCAGGCCAACGGGCAAGTTGAAGCAATCAACAAAATTTTGAAGTCAACCATCAAGAAGCACTTGACCTACTCGAAGAGAAAAGGAAAGAGGCAGAACTCAGAATCATTGCACATCAGAGAAGGATAACCCACCAATTTAATGCCAAAGTAAAGCGGAGAACCTTTCAAGTTGGGGACGTTGTTTTAAAAAAATTATGACCGGAACTGGAGTGTTTGGACCCAACTAGGAAGGGTCGTATATGATAAGCCAAAAATTCTCAGATGGCACGTTCGAGTTAAAAACGACGGATGGCATCCAACTTCCGAGAGCATGGAATAGCATACATCTTCGCTGTTACTTCATTTAATAGTTCTTTCATTTTAACAAGCTTTGTATATACTACTGAAAGAAACTACTTTACTTTCCTAAATCTTACATTTTCAAATTCTTGTTTACAAATTGCTCAAATTCGATTTTGATTGCAGGTCCCCTAAAAGAACGTAGACGCATTTATGACCTAACAAAGTCGCGTGACCAGTACAGCACATCCTGATTGCGATAGCTCAAATGCCTATTGCTCAATGCTTAAAGCTTCACTTGCAACAAATATGAAGGGGTGAAGCACAACACAAAAAATAAGGGACACCAGGAATTGGACGGTCAAATAATGCGGGGTTCAAGCTACAAATGAAGTCGTCGGTTTCACCGAAGGGGCACATTCTTAATTGCAAGGTCCATTATCCTAGTTCTAACAAATCGGGGTAAAACCCGATGAACGAACTAGCGCCCGCCCTATAAAACAATGAAGCTTTAAACCAAAGACTTCCCCGAGGGGCACCCAATTGATTGTCAGTGCCATTATTACATGGTCCGATTACAACAAATACTGGGCATTTGACCAAAGACCTCTCCGAGAGGCACCTAGTTGATCGCTGGTGCCATTGATACACGAGCTGACTGCGACAAACACTGGGCTTTTAAACCAAATACCTCCCCTAAGGGGCACCTGGTCAATCGCTAGTGCCATTTATACATGGGTCAATTACGACACCCCTAGGGATTCTAAAGACACCCTCAGGGGCATCCGACCACAAGCCGGATCCTCTAAATTCTGTTAATGACGGACCCAAAGACCTTTTCGAAGGTGCCCTACAAATACGAAAAGTGGATGAGTCATTCAGTCATAATGAATAACTGGTTTACAAGCACCTCTTCGGAGGTACGAAAAGCAAGACCTCTCTGGGGGCATATGTTCAAATCTAATCTCCGAAGGGCTTGGATTATCAGGGTAGCGAGAAATGTGATTGAATATACTAAAAACATAGGACCTCTCAAGTAGGGGCACAAAAACAGAAATTTATCCTCACAAAAAGGTACGACTTGTATCGACTAGACCAGAAATCTTTGATCATGATCATGCCAAGAAATTCTATAGTGGCAAGAACACATGACCCAGAGATTCCAAATGAAGTCCATCACAAAATGTCATGCCTGACCTTTAAAGTTTGTGACAAATTTCGATATGGGGGCAATACCACCGCATAAAAGAGATGTCATAATGCTCACTTAAACATATCACAAACTCGTCACAATCTTACATTAAAGGTTTAGCATTTACAAGGATTAGTTCAACCAACAAAGTTGAATTTCTTGAAATGACCAAGGCAAACTTGAGAGCTTCAATACAGTGACAAGCACAAAAGTGATTGGTCATAGGCAAGAAATCTCAAATACCTAATCAGAATCAAGGAGATTTAACAAAATTGGTAAAAATAATCCAGCTAACAATAATCCTGGTTACAACTGAAAACCCAATTTGCAAAAATTGCAAGCGAGGTCATTCTAATATCAAACATTGCAATAACAAATGACTTGTGATTAAAATTGTTATTTTGAACATGAAAAGAAAACAAGTGTGGAATGCAAAGCAACAAAGTATGACAAAGCGAAAATAAAAACTTAAAGTGCAACAAGCAGAACACAGTTTCATTTCATAGAACCAGATCACAGAATCACAAGTCCAGAGCAAAAGTATCAGACATAAATGTGCGTAAAGTAACAAGCATAAAAGTAGTGAGCGAGGGTCGGCACTTGCATATGCAACCAGTCTGGATACGATAATCAGAAACTAAAGTAAAGTCATGAGCACTACTGTTTATTATTGCCCGACCTCTAAGTAGGCTTAGTGGAAGGAGCACTAACTGGTTGTTTACCTGGCCCGCTGGGACTTTCCTGAGATGACAAAGTGATAACTTTCTTCTTAGCGGCATGCTTTTTCCCTCTACACCTAGAAGTTGATGAAGCTTTGGATTTGTCCTTCTTTGGATCCTCAGTCTCTTTGTCCAGAGTTTCAGTAGTCTGCTGAGAATCCTTCCCACTTGGAATATAATCCTCATCTTCACCTAAGTTAGCAATGGCTGGAATTCGAGAATCTTGAGAACTTGGGGTGTTGAAAGCAAGAAGGGATGGATCATCCGGAGCAGGAGCAGAAACTTGTTCAAGAGGAATAGACATTAAGGTTGAATCAGTTTTGATAGCTTCACCAGTCACTGTCTTTCCTACAGCAGGGGAGGGTGATGGTGAGATTAGACCTAAAGCAGATGAACAATGAGCACGAAATGCAGATGTCTCAGGTAATAGGCATAGCCAGTCTAAGTATAGCAAAGTTTCGATGATTTCAAGTTTACCTGCACTGATAAGACTAGCCTGAAGTTCTTTATGCCCTTCAATCTCAAATCTGTTTGCATCAGCATCATCATCCATTTCATCATCCTTGTTAGACTCTTCTGCTAAGTTTTCCTCAATATTATGCTCCTCGAATTCCACATCTTTTTCTTTCGGAGAAACAGGAGGATTGGCTGAGAGTTGTAAATCGGAAGCTTCAATCTTAGCAAGGAGAGTGTGAGCATCATCATTTGTTACATCATGAGCTTGTCCTTCAGAAGGCCCAGCTTTATCACCAAGCAATGCTCGCTTTTCCCTCAGTATAAACTATCCTTTCACTAAAGCTTCACGGGATTTCTCGTCTAAAAGCTCCTCTATAAGATTTTCTTCACCACGATTACCTCCATCGATTCTGAGAACTTCTTCCCAGACAAGATCCAGGGTCTCAGCAAAGTCTTTTCCCAAATAATACAAGCTACCACGACCCATGACACTATGAACATAAAATTTGAATAGGGTCTCTTGGGTATTTGCTTTAACTTTAAATAAGCATCCACGGCTTTATCACTATCCTCCTCAAGAAACTTAACATTATTAGTTAGCGTCTCAAGGGATAAGATTTGAGAAGAAATCCTATGTCGGAGAGTTAGGTTTTCTTGTCTTAGGATAGAGGAGGTGTTTCTTTCTTTAGCCAATTGGGACTCTGCAAGCTGTCGAGCAGTTTGAGCTTATTGGACTTGTTTCACAAGCACATCTTCCTTCTGTATCGAAGCAACAAGCTCTTCCTTAAGTTTAGCAATCTCAGCCTCATAATCCTTCGTGGAGCTTTGAGACTTAAGTGTGTGAATTAGAGCAGCCTTGTCATTCTCCAATGTTATAATATGGTCAAGGCGTGTGGAATTAAGTCTTTGGAGGTCATGAGCAAATACATTTCAACTACTAAGCTGTTTTTCAATGCGCTCGCTTAGTTTATCTAATTTGACCTCGGCTTGACTCTTAGCAACGTCATATTGAGTGATCATACTGGTTTTGGTACTAGCTATTTTCTCAAGAAGATCCCGCTTGTCATTAGGATGCAAGTCCACGTCAAAGCACATTCCTCTCAAATCCCAGCCTTTGAAGCACTCGATAAGCATTAAGCTGGTTGGCCTTATCTTGTAACGAGGCCTGTCTATAATGGTCTAAAGGTCAGAAGAAGTAGGAGTAGCTGGTGGGGAAGCCAAATATGTGTAATCGCCAATATATTGAATGTCTGACACTGTAAGATTTGGCATTGGATGCTTATCTGATTTGTGGCGCTTCCCGTAATCACCTTTACTCTTATCGCTCCTTTCTCTCTTCTTCTCGTTATTCCTTTTTCGCTGTTCTAGCTCTTTAATCCTCTCAACCTCCAGCCTATCAAAATGATAATTTATTCACTTCCTTTGATGCTCAGTTTCAACAAGGTCGCCAATTCAGCGAGGTTGATAAGCGAGTTGTGAACGTTTGAGTGCTTCGAATGATGGGAAGACTGAGGTTTAATGAAATTTTTGGGATCGAATTGCTAGACATCCTGTTCAAAGATATCCTCAAGGGAGCGTCTCATTTATGAATCTAAGAAAGGGAAAAAGCAAAATTTTAGTACTTAAGCTATAAAGCACTGAAGCAAAATAAAAAAAGCCTATATCGGGTATTGAGAGTGTAAGACTTAAGTAAGAGTAAAGAAAGTTTGTTCATGAAACATCTAATAACGAACCAGTCGGAGGAGGATCATTTAAGAAAATTCCTATGTCCTCAAGTGTTTTTCCACAATGAGGATTTCGAGATGATTCCTTCTCAATAGAAGCTAGTTTCGATTTGGGAGAGGCTTTATTGCTTTCTGCAGGAATAATGCACTTCCCTATTCGAGCTTTCTTGGTCGGGGATTTATGAAGACTATCTTTCTTATCTGTCGAATTTGTCCTTAAAGTTCGCAAGGGAGGAAGCTTGTTGCATTGACGGAGAAACCCTTCCGTGAGTAAGAATCTCCTGCTCCTTTCATTCTCAGGAACATCCGTTGGGGTTTTAAAGGGAACTTGATCAAAAGGATTATCATTATCAGTGGGAGTCACTGCAATATAATTTCATATGTCAGCGCTGGAATAAAGGAGAAAATGGAATAAAAGAGCGTAGAATGTTCACCTCCTTCCGTCCAGTAACCGTGGAAGTTCGAAGGGCAACGAACAAAGAAATATTGGTTAGGGAACCCTCGGGCACTCTCGAGTAAATCAGAAATAATCCTAGAGCTTCGGCTCTCGACAAAAATAATTGAGGGACGACCCTTCCTCCTCTTAAAAGAATACATAGAGAAGATGTCTTGAAAGGTAGGTGCGCGCTCTTTGATCCTCATAAACAGTATATAAAGACCCATTAGGGAAAAGTAACCATTTGGGTGTAACTGATATGGGGCATTGGCCAAGCTCTTAAGAATTGTCTCTATGTAAGGATTAAAGGGAGAGGGTCACCCTGCCTATTAACATATATTGGTTTACTATGACGTATCCGGGATAAGGAACGTCAGCAAATTCATTTTTTTGGGGAATCTGGCTTCTTCTTTTTTGAAATCCCATATTCCTTACAAAATTGTTGGAATGAGTTAAAGGAAAGTTCTGTCTCATGTCTCTCGAGGGGTATAGGGGAATATGGTCGAGGCTTAGGGAAGTTTTAGATGGCATTTGTCCTAGATGTGGCTCCATCAACTTGTCCAGAACTACTAGCTTCACCAGACATGGTTCCTTCTTTGGGATTCTGACATAATTGTTGTTGGGTTAACATTTACTATGTGAACAGCTATGCTTAAAGATAAATCGCAGATTTTGCATCCAAAAAACTTGGAAATCAATACAAATTACAAACTAATCGCAAAGATACCAAAGTTTTTAACCATGCTCGAGCCAGAGCAGGATCAAGCTCAACCGAACAACATAGAGTCGAACGTATTTGAACTCATAGGGTCGGTCAAACAGGCCTAAATTTAGCAGGCTCAAACATGGTTAGGTTGTAAACAATCAAGTTTGCAAACCAAAGGTATGGTATTAAGTTAATGTGTGCAAGCAGCGAATTTCAACATACATTGCAAGTATAAACTCCAACCAAACAGCAAGATCTCGCTCGCTCCCAAGCAACTCAAACATGCATAAACATGACCAAAACAAGTTTGAGCCTTAGCAAGAACAAGCCTGTCCGACCCATGAAGGTCAAACATGTTCAGCCCAAACATGGTCGAGCATGTTCGACCCTTAATTGGGTCGAGCATGACCTACCCCATAGGGTTGAACATGTTCAACCCAAACAGGGTCGAGCATGTTCAAGCCTAAGTTGGGTCGAACATGGCCAACCCTATAGGTTCAAATGCGTTCAACCCAAACAAGGTCGAGCATGTTTGAGCCTTAAATGGTTCGAACTTAGCCAACCCTATAGGTCAAACACGTTTAACCCAAAAAGGGTCGAGCATGTTTGAACCTAAGTTGGGTCGAACATGCCCAACCGTATAGGGTCGAATACGTTCAACTCAAATAAGGTCGAGCATGTTCGAGCCTTAAGTGGTTCGAACATGGCCAACCCTATAGGGTTGAACATGTTCAACCCAAACAGGGTCGAGCATGTTCGAGCTTTAAGTGGGTCGAACAAGGCCAACCTTAGAGGGTCGAACGGGATGAATTATGCAAGGATCAGACATTGATTTGGGTCAAGCATGATGCATAGGCTCGAGCAAAGCCTAGGATGGTACAACATGAACAAATCATTGCTAAAGTTTGATTCAAAGTTATCTACACTACGGATGCAACAAAAATGAGTTCAAGTGACAAGCGTAGGGCATTCAAACACAAGTGTGTGGACAAATCAACAAAGTGATTGAAAATTGCGTGTCACAAGAATTTAACCAAACATATAGTGTGCACCAAGTACAAATCAGAGTTCGAAGAGTTTCCGAATAATTTCAATTCCACATGTTCAACCAATTATACAACCACGTCTGCAATTCATTCAAATTCAATCCAAAACTCGTCAACATCAACCCAAAATGTCCAATTCATATTCAAACTATGTTTTAAACACTTCATTTCAGATCTAGACTTTTACAAACCAAATCAAATACAAAAGAGAAAGGAAAATCACTTAAATTTCATAGAGCACTTCGGAAATGAAGGAAAATAACCGATCCAAAGTAGTTCAAGGTCAAGTCGATTTTGTTGCAAGAGCGAACAAGCTTCATTGATTGACAGCTCAAGACTCAGTTGGAACCGGATTTGGAAAAAAGAAGGATTGAAGCGTAGGGGAATTTCAAGAAGGAGTGACTGCCATTAATCAGGTTTTCCGGAGGAAATGAAAGAAGTGGAAAAATGAGAAGCCAAAGCAATATAAAAGGCTGGGAGACGAAGAGGCGTGTTCGACCAGGTGGTTCGGTCGACCCAAAATGTGTGTCCGACCTTAAACAAGTCCGAACTAGTAACTCGATCGACCTAGAAGATGTGTTCGACCCTGAACACGTTCGATCCAAATGGCTTGCTTGACCCAGGTTGCTTGTTTAACTTAATGTGACTACAAGCATTCTCTGAACTATGTACGATCATCCAGTATGAATTCAAATTTAATCTAGCAATGCGAGCTATATTAAATCACTTCAAAGTCTATAAATCTTTGCAAGACAAAAGTTATAAACTTTGAGGGGAAAATGTTTATCCATAAAGGATCAAGCACATATTAATAGATAGAAACTATTATAAGGATC
Source organism: Allium sativum (assembly GCA_030737875.1). Lineage (NCBI taxonomy): Eukaryota > Viridiplantae > Streptophyta > Magnoliopsida > Asparagales > Amaryllidaceae > Allium > Allium sativum. Next base: position 775,494,861 of record CM060918.1, on the reverse strand, counting down.
GTACACAGCAAAAGTAGTCGGTCGTCATTCAGGTCATATGAGGGTCGAACGAGACTACATGCTTGAACATCATGTGGGTCGAACCAGAAGATGGCTTAAATATATTGTGAGTCGAACTAAGGAATGGGTTGGGCATGCTCTTGACCTAGTTAGGCAAATCTCAGGGTAGAACACTGCTCAGGATCAAATGGAACCCATTCGGACAAGGTGGCTCGAACGCCATTCAAGCTCGAACAGGTATTAAGGGTCAGTTGAACATGATGCATATCAAAGGGTCGGTCACACATGCATAGGGTCAGTCAAGCCTGGTGCTATCAAGGGGTCGGTATTGGCTCCCTGGGACGGTCGAACAATGATTCAAGTAGACAAATGGTTACAGCTATCAGCAGCTGGCAGTGGCATTTCTGTAATTACTTGTATGTTCGACTCATAGTCTGCATATACACATTTCAGTTCACCACTTCACTCGAACTTCTCCTATAAATAGGCCATGGCTTCCCTACTTTTAGGGATCGGTTTCCATCACCCTGAAGGGCTGCCGAATTGCATTCACTCCTGTTCCAAGAGATTCTAACACCTAACATCTAAAAGCAAAGATCAAGCATCGAATCCATCATGAAATCCACCAAAAGTGATCAAGCATTCTAGAGATTGAAGATTCTCCACCATTTCTCCTTACATTTAGCAAGATCCATTTAATTCTCCGCTGATTTGTATTGAATTGAGTGAAGCTTTTGTATCATGAAGCATATGAATGTACTTTTGAGTGATTCTAGACTTGTGACTCTTAAATTGTCAATGGAAAATGTTGCCAAAGTGGATGTAGATCTTTCCTAAGATTGAACCACTATAAAATTTGTGTCTCCTTTAATTTTATTGTGATTGTGGCCTCTTTTCTTACCGATTGGTGAAGTACTATTAGTGTACCTTTGGTATTTTAATCCAAGTTGGGTTTTAACAAATTCGATCTCCAAAATTTAATAAAATATAAAAAGGCAAAATAAATAGGGTGCCCGACAGCACATTTGTTATGTATGACATTTGTGAAAGAATAGAAAAAGGAAAAAAAGACATTAATCTAAATGACCTTTAAATGATTATGTATCGACCTTTTGACTTTTATATGATATATTTATTTAATGGAAGAAAATATGTACATGGTAACAATGTGTGCAATTGTAGTACTATTGTTTCGATTTTGCTGTTTTACACGAAAGTGCCTCGGGTATATTAACTGAACAGTGCAAAAACAATGAGCTCCCTTGAAATCTAGAGATGAGGCCCATGCACTCCCACTCTATTTCACATGATATACCCCCCGAAATCCTGAAATCTGGGGATGTGTGGGAAATTTGATTAATATTTCAATATCTGATTTGATTCAAACTGATAAGAGACAAACAAATTTTAGTATCACAAGCTTGAAATTGAAAGAAATTTTTAGTCCAAGTTATAATTTTGATGCTCCTGGAGCCATTGTTGAAATGGGTAATGAAGTTGGTAACGTTGCTAGAATCTCTAATGGTAATGCTATTGCTTTTATTTCAGCAAGCAAAGCAGTTTCGGATATATGCAACTAAGGTTTTATAGCTAACCAAACCTAACATATTTTAACCCTGGTGCAACTTACCTATTCTTCTAGACTAACTGATAAGAATCACCTTATTTACGAACAAAAGTGACTAATTTGCTAAAGATGCAAATCTTTTAGCATTCCACTTCAATAGCATTCAAGCATATCCTCTACACTACTTCTACTACATCAAAATCCATAACTGTTTTCATATAGATAGACAATATACTATAAAATCATCTTAGTTTCTAAAATCTATCAGTCAATTTTTTTCTAGAGATTCGCTTGTGGCACATCAAGATATATGATACAGAAATCTTCATTTAATGCATTTTAAGTTGTATCCAAAATTAAAATAAATCATACCGATAAAACTGGTACTTGTGCAAATTAAAATCATATTTTTTTCGGTATTCAATGAAGTTCATTATTCAGCAACCCTTGTTTTTTTAGGTTATGTCTTGTTACTTTCAGACTATTGGCTTTTATTATACCTGATTGCTTCTGCTTTATCATTTTCTTATCTTTTATTTATTGTTGCTAATTTATCGATTCTAGAAAAGCTTATGTTTTGAAATAGAATTCGCTACATTTTAAAATAAAAAAAATGTAGTTTGAGTGCAGGAATTGAGGCCGGATTGCTAACTTCAGCGTCATATTCTTTGATATGAATACAATTAAATGGTAGAATAAAGAATTGTATAGAATTACAAAGGTGGAATAATAACCTGGCCTTAGTTTTGCATGGAAAAGGAGAGGCGTCGTTGCTTCTCCAAATCTAACCATGGAAGAAAAACACCATCAGTCTTTGTTGGCAAAGAAGTTGCATTTGGAAAAAATTTATGAACCTCGGATAAGAATTAGATGCAGCTAAAGTCTCTGGCGGAGGAGAAGTTCTATTTGCCAAGATTTCATGAATTTCTAATATAACATTATATGCAACAGAAGTCTTCGCCAGAGGAGAAGTTCCGTTTGCCAGAATTCCACGGACTTCTGAAATAACATTATAAGCAACAGAAGAATCCTTAATTCTTACGCTGCTTCCTATGGCTGAACTTGTGTCGCTTTTATCACCATCAAATGATGATATATCGGTGTCCTCAACATTAGACAAGAAATCTGCAAAATATCTTTCTGCTTCCTCGCTCAGACATCTTGACATCCTTGTTTTATCATTGCTCCTGTAACAGCCCACATTTTACGTATCGGAAGATCGTAAAATATTTTTATTTTATTCCCTGAGGGTTGGATCATTCTCATATTTTAATATATTGCTTATGTGGATGTGAGACATGTCCATAATTTTTACCGATTTTGTTTGTGACCATTTTGCACCTGTCAGTCTTGTACAGGGCATAACTTTTGACTTGGGTCGAATCAGGTAGTGAGACTTGTGTCATTGGAAAGGAAATGATGATTACCTTTCCGTAGAGTGGTTACATTAAAGATTCGGATCAGCGGTTTGGGAGGAATCATTCTTTTAAGGTTTTTTAGTTGGCTGTTCAGGTTTGGAGAGCCACAGTGGGCTGATTTGGGAAGGTCCATTAGTGGTCTAGTGGAAGGGTATAAATAGGGGGTGGGAGGTATGAGAAATGGTTTAATTTCTCTATTCCCTCATTAGGTGGCCTATGTTCCTCCTTCCTCTAACACATTTCCACCATTAAAAATCAAAATCTAAGGAAGCAAATCAAAGATCTATATCATTGGAGGCTAGATCTACATCATTTGAAGCGGGAGTTCATCAGATCAAGGGGTTTGTTCAAAGTGCTTGCTGTCCGGAATCTTATTGCATTGATTTTTGCTTATTTGGAAGGATCAGTGAGTGATTTGCAACTCTCACATGGATTCAATGAAGTATATGAGTGTTTGATCATGTTTTTATCATATTCAAGTGTTTAACCATAGTTCTATACCATGACAAGTCCGTTTTCATATGAATCACCCTATGATCTATTTTAGCAAGTTTAGATTGGTAACTCCTATGCCATTTTATATGATTATGTAAGTTAGATCTATAACTTTGTGCAATGATCAATCATCATGATATTGGAGTGATTTGCGTAACCTTTAGTGATAATCAACGTTTTCGTGTTGTTAATGGATTCATATCATGTTTGTGGTCATATTTGATGGATTTGACAAGTTGGTTTCATCGAATCTATCGTTTGGCGAAGTTTTGATCGAAATTGGAGTGGAAATGGAGGAGTGCAGGTTTTGGGTCGTTTGTGACCATCCAAGGTTGGTCAGTCGTAGTGGTGTCTTGGAGAACAAGTCACAGGGTCGGTCGCACGTAGTCGGGTCGAGCGAGCCTAGGCTCGAGCAGGACTTGGTCAGGGTCGAGCAGCAGTTCTAGTCGAGCAAGTTATGGTCGGTCGAGCATGGGCTCGAGCATGGTTATGGTGTAAGGAAGTCTGGTCAGGCAGTGTTGGCTCGAGCAAGGTTGGGTTGAGCATGGCCTGGGGTAGGTCGGTCAGGAGGCTTAGTCGTGCAGGATGGCTTCTGGTTGAAGGATTGGGGTCGAGCAACATCTGGTCGGTCGTGCTCATAGGGATCGAGCATGATCTGATCAGTCGTGCATAATAGGGTCATTTCTGGAAAATTTATTTTTCGAGTATGACTCAGATTTGAACAAAAATGTCTGAAAAAAATATTTTTCGGGGGCAACCCCCTGAACCCTAGCCATAGAGCAATGATGTAATTTGGCTCGGTGATGGTGTGACTTCAAAGTAAATTCAAGTAGGAAGGTTCAATGTGTTGAAATGTGTTCGTTGGTTGGTGGAGAACAGCGAATGAGGTGGCAACTCAAAGGTCGTGAGTTGGTGAATAATGGTTGCTTGAGAAGGTCGCTTGAGCTATGAAAAGTCGTCGGGTTGGATGACTAGAGATATGAAGGCCGAGAGAATATTGTTGTCATAAGTTCTAGCAGGATCGAAACGGGGGTACACTAGAGACGTCTAAAAGACCGGTTGTATGTCGAGTACCCTGGGTATCGTTGAAAGGCCTAGTTTCAAGGTTGGACATACATATCGTTGGAAGACGTATAGAATTTGTGCTAGAACTGGGGTTAACATTAGCCCTTGACATGTGGCAAGGTTGGCCGTCATACGATTAACGATGGTTTCAAAGCAGGATTGGCGGTGATAGCCAGAGTCAGTCATGGATGATTGGTTGTTTTGTTTGTACCGTCTCATGTAAGTTGTCCAATGTCGAAGGAGATGTTCCTTGAGTGCTTGTCTGATATTGGTTTATGGCCTCTGGGGATTGTGCTTGAGGGAAGTTGAATTCGATTATGATGGTTTACATGAGATAGATAATCTGGATGTCATGAGTGCTTTACCATGATTGAATGGGTGTTTCTGGTTTCCATGGATGAATGGTTAAATTGTTTAATGTAAAGACTATCACTGTTCGATGTGGGGAAGATTGGGTTGAGTTCTTCTCTGGTATTGTGGGTAGATTAGTATGTTTATCTATCCACTCTCATATACTTTATTTATGAAGTTTGTTAGCTGTTTTATCTCTCACTAAGACTGTTGTCTGACTCAAGGTTTTATGTTTCCTCTTATTACCTTAGGCTGTTCATCCGGTTGTGGATGGGAAGTCTAAGTACCAGGTGACAGGTGATTAGTGAGGACGATGCTGCTATGTGAAGGCGAGCAGGAGGATGACGTATTACTTTTACTAATATATAGTACTTCTGTTTCTACTGTTTGAGTTGCTCTATGAGTGTTGTAGTGAGGCCTTATGTACATATTTTATATTTCCTGTGATGTTGGGATAATCTTTCAGGATGTTGTGAAACTTTGAAAAGTTTGCTATGTGATGCTTCACTACTATTACCTGTTGTATATGTTCTATTATATTTTATCCTTGTGCTGTGAGATTTACGACAGGTTCCGATGATATTTACCTAATTTGATGATCGTCCATAGTTGTCATGCACACCTTTTAGTGCATTATTCCTCTTATTTAGTGCGAGGGTTGTGGGCGGTCATCATGTTTGGTATCAGAGCCAGGTTAATGACTTTAGCCAAAGTTCTAAGACGTAATCACGTATAAGAGACGTACTTGTAGATTTTAGTTGGATGCTTACTATATATATTAGCATATATAGTAGTAGCGGTTGTATTCCTTTAGCAATTTTTCTTGGAAGTGGCTAATTATTCTAAATTGCATATTTAGAATGAGTAGATGACCATAAAAACACACTGCTAGGGGAGCTAATACTGGAGGGGTAAATGGTAGTGAACCAGACTACCCTACCATGTTTGAAGCCATGATGGAGGCATTCAAGCGAAGGGTCCACGCTCCAATGGCAGCTGCGGTAGACATAGGAGTTCAGTTGCCTAGGTTGTGGACTTTGCGAAGCTATGCAAAGATTAAACATCTCTAGGAGGAAAACCATTCAAAGGATCTGAGATAGATGAAGAGGTTCAGAGGTGGATGGATTCTTGTGTTTGTATCTTTGGAGACTTGAGTTTGGATGGTGCAACCTAATGAAAGCTTGCATCAAGGCAACTGCTAGGCAGGGCCATGGAATGGTGGAATTCAGTCACGCTTGAGACTCTAGAGGAAGAAATTTCATGGAACCAATTCCAGGCTAAGTTTGAAGCAAATTTTATCTCCACTGCTCAGAGTCAACTTTGTTCAAGAAGTTCGTGGAGCTGAAATAGAATGGTCATTCTGTGCTTGATTATGTTTCTGATTTTTAGGCCTTGTCTAAATACGCTCGTTCATACATTGATACGCCTTATCAGAAGAACGAGAAATTTGTTATGGGTCTGGATACCTATATTGGAAGGTCATTATGGATCATCTTGACGATTCATTTGAGAATATTATGGAAAAAGCTATTCGCCATGAGAGCTTGTTTCCTAAGGAAGCAAATGTTGTCGCTGCAACCAAAGAGGCTCAAAAACCACAACAGGGTGGTAATAATAAGAAGAGGAAGCAGCAACAGCAGAAAGGAAGGGTTGGCTAAAAGAAGCCTAAGAGTGAGGTGGTTTGATTTAACTGCCAACGGAAAGGCCATTTTGCTAATGAGTGCATGAATCCCAAAGCTGAGAAGAAGTGCTTCAAGTGTGGGAAGCCTGGGCATGAGAAGAAAGACTGTCAAGAATCAGCTAAGGGCAAGCAGGTCGTGAAGGCATATGCTTTGTAAGCCGTGCCAACTTATCCAAGAGCTCCTACTGTAGAGGAAAAGGGAAAGGGTGTCGGCGTGCAAGGTACTCTTTCTTTCCGAGGTTGCTCAGTTCGAGTTTAGTTCGATACTGGAGCATCACATTCTTTCATTTGCAATGAGCTTGTGTGCCACTTGGGTTTGGAACCTGAGATTTGTGATAGACCTTTTGTAGTGACTAATCCAGTTGGGGGTTCGTCCAATCTTTGCATGATTTGTCGTGGTCTAGTGTTGTCGAGTCATGGTTGCTATTTTTTATATGATTGCTTTGTTCTTAACTTCGTTGGGTTTGGGATCATCTTGGGTATTGGCTCAAGAGGTATGCGGCAAGAGTGAACTGCGAGAAGCTAGAGGAGAGAGTCAGGGATGTGGAAGGGCGAAAGGTGTTGATTAGATGTAAGCACGAAGAGGGTGTCTTCATGAGCAATCTATATTCGTTTGGGATTCCACAGGAAGACTTGTCATCTGAGCTGATCGTTAATAAGTATGAGGATGTCTTTGATGAGGTCAAAGGGTTACAGCCGCATCGTGAGAACGAGTTTAGGATTGATTTGGTTGAGGGTGCTAGACCAATCGTTATGCCTCTTAGGAGGATGGCGCCTAAGGAACAGCGATATATGGAGGTGCAAGTTCGTGACCTTCTAGGAAAGGGATTCATTCGGAGAAGTGTTTCCGAATGTGGTGCACCGGTCGTGTTTGCAAACAAGGCAGATTATAACACCCTACGTCCGGTAATGTCACTCGTTAAGAGAATGCATTAAGTTTCGTGAAGCGTTATAGGTAAACAGAAACAGAAACATTACAAGCCAAATATAAAATAGCAGCAGAATTTAAAATTTTATTAAGCAGAAATCATCGTAGTTCAAAATATGGTTACATCATATGTATGAAATGCATAAAACCCAGTACATCATTAAAACATCTGTCTAGTACTTAAAACATCAGAGTATAATAATAAAAGAAGCATAATCCCTAAAACATAGCCATTGTAGAGAGATATGAAATCAAGCCGTACATCTAAAACAGCTCCAAGCAAGATGAAAGCAGAGTCCTGATCAAGCTTGAGTATTCCCACCCTGAGAACCTCGGAGGAGGGAACGGAAGAAAAAGAAGAGGAAACAAAATAGGTCAGACATAAAATATGGCCAGCCCAATTACTTTTAGCATATAAATAAGTAAAAGTGTCATGACAGACATATAAAGTGGATAAGAGAGATAACATTATAAAAGGCAGGTATGACAAGGTAAAAAGGATAAATATGATAGAGTATATTGTGTTTCTCTAGTACTTTCCCTTTCTCTGCACTAATACTAGTATAACCAGAATGAGATGATCCCAACAACCATAGGATGATAGACTTAGGCGTACTTCTAGTGAGAGGTTTAACCTCATACAATCAACAGGCAACCGAACATACCAGAGTTACCCCTAAGGATAAGAACGGGCTCCTAAACATACTAGAGTCTAGATGTACCCTAATTACTACCCCAATCGATTGGCTCCCTACTTCGTAGATACCCTGTGCTGACCCCACAATAGGATGTATCACTTCCTAAAGTGGCAACCCTTCACTTCCTGGATGTGCACAACCATATCTACCGATGCCACAGCGTCTTATTTTCCCGGGCAGGCGGACCCATGCATGCACATGAGCCCGATGGAACGCACCGTCAGACACCGTCCCCTCTTTTGGATCTCTTACAATCAGCCCAGTAAGCGTGCCCCGACTCCGACCTAGTTTAAAGTACTCGTTTGATACCTATATAAGGGTTACTGACTGAAACGGGTCCCACACACAAGATGATACAAGCTTCCCCCTACGCTTGCATCCCCACTAGGTTTTCCACAGGTTATGTCATACCAGAGTAAAAGATTGCATAACCCCATAGGTTAACTTTGTGGGCCTATATATAAATATTACCCACCAACCCAAGATATACTTAACCCCCCCCTCCCCCAATGTTTCATACAATTTTACTTAACCCCTATTCAAGTTAACATATTCATCCAATCCCTAAGGATTCAACTAGGTTAAGTATCCAAGTTTATTACCATATTCATTTATCGTTATAATGTACTAGACGTCCCATATTAAGCCTACAACCTGTGGATGCTGGATATCCTGGTTGGGTCCGGGCGGACTTCTTCTACAAGTCTGTCTTAACCTCGTGTCTTGACACGTCCCGAGCTTGTGCACTTAGACCCCTCACATTAGATTCACCGATTGTGGTCGCTAGATATGTCGGTCGGTTCCGGCCAGACTTCCACCACAAGTGTAATCTAACCTCATGTCTAAGTGCCATTACAGTTTCTAAATACTGTAATTCTAGGCATCTTCATTATTAACCAATTATTCCTATGTCGTTATAAGTTTTCATGCCCCTTTCCCAAGTCATGTTCATAATGAACCATACGCCCCAAATTTAGGTCTTTAATCAAAGTTTAGTTTATGCCCCAAATCTATATACATGTATTACATTCAAGTTATGCCCAAATTTTCTAATATAAGTTATGCCACAAATTTAACGTTTTCCCCTCGTTCCTAATTTACCGCATTCACATATTTCAGTGGCATGCTTAGGCTCGAAGGTAGCCTGGCTATAAAAAGAAAAAGGGAAAAGAAGAAGGGAAGAGGACAGAAATAATCACAATAACAGGATTGACATACGACGGTAAAATAGGCATAGCAACCAACAATGACAAAGTTGGGCATAATGACAAGATAAGCATATAGGAACAGATCTGATGAACATGTGATAACAGAACTGATTCTAATATCATAAACAAGCATGTTGAGATGCTAAACAATGGGTTAGATCAACTAACAATGGCAGATCTGACATGATAAATCGGTATAGGCTTGGATCTAGTTCATAATCATGTCAGAATAACTTAAATACACAGGTTAATTATAGCAGATCTGATATGATTCAAATAGTCATAGGCTTAGATCCAAGTTATTGTCACGTCAAGATTAATTTTTAAGTATTTAGATCTAAGATTAACATAGACTCACCGTGATTGGATATAAGAAATAAAATAGGATTTGCAGAGGTTGAATCACATATCTCTAAATTAGTCCAACCCCCGTTATAGAAGAAGAACAAGCTATTTTAGTTTAGGCAGAGGCAGCATCTAGTCCTCCATTGTTTTTGTGTGAAGAAAACAATGGGTATAGGGTCATACTTATAGACTAAAACCAACGAATCTAGACCAGAAATCAGTCCACGTTTAGAAGCAGGAATCTGCCCTGGATCTGGGGGGGGTGTTGGCATGGGGGTCGACCCCCCCTGTGTGGGTGTCGACTTGGGTGTCGACACCCCTATGATGGTATCGACCCCTAAGTCGACACCTAGAGCGGGAAATTTCCCGCCTAGGTCCTCCGCATGATTTTGAATCGTTTTGAATTTCTGGACTTATTTTGATTCATATATATTCTTCTTGTACGTATACAAACTTCAAACTTTAATAACTTCTTCATATGGTGTTTGTTTTACGCAAACTAGGTGTCTCTCTCAAGCAGAATTCTGAGACGAACGCAATGGAACAGTCCATTTTACTTAATTATGAATATTTAATTAAGTATTCTTTAATTTATCATCTTTAGTGTCATTAAAATTACGGGGTGTTACATTCTCCCCTACTCAATGGATTCCCCGAAATCTCTAAGTTAAGAAGAATGTGTATCCTAACATCCACCATCCATCTACTCATCGACCAATCACAGGCATTCAATGTCCTTAAAAATTTCTAATGCTTATGAACATATGCAAAAGTGTGTGTATATGTCCTTATACTAATGCGAAAGATCAAGCGGTCTACTGATTTAGTTGGCCTCCTTAATGCAATGTATGTTAGTGCCATGAATCCAACATGTATGTAAATAATCCTATTATAACATATAAGTTCTATTTGTGTGCACAATCATTCGTCCAAATGCAACATCCATATGATGATACATCCGCTTCCATCTATAAAAAGAAGAAAAAATGCACACACATCCATATGTAGTATGAGAGTGATTGAGCCAATCTAGTGCTTGATGTGTGTTGTAAATGCATCCACATGCAACCTCTAGCAAACATTACATCCACTTGCATCTATCGAACATAACATGTCTCAAAAAACATGTTTACATTCATGGAATTCCTACCTAAAGCTCGAAGATTCGATCGATAGGATATACTTAAATGATAGAAACGAGCATTAAAAAAACATTGGAAAGGAAGTTAAGAACATACCCTTGAAAAGGAAAGGGCACGAAGCGTGAATCTTGTCTTTAGTCTCCCAAGTTGCATCCTTTGGGTTATCTCCCCACTGAATTTTCATTAACTTGACTTCTCTATTGCGTAGCTTCTTAACTTCTGATCCAAGAATATGGGTAGGAACTCGCCTAGCTGTCGCCTCCCATTCTGTGACGACCGCCCATGACCCCCGCACTATACAAGAGAAATAATGCGCTGAAAGATGTGCAAGGCTGTCATGGATGATCATCAGAGTAGGTAAACACAAGCGGAACCCGTCGTAAAACTCACAGTGCAAGGATAAAATATAATAGAACATATACAACAGGTAGTAATAGTGAAGCAGAAACACCGGACTTCCATACAACTAGAAAGTAAGATCCACAAACTTGGAAATAGTGTTTATACAAAGTTGCCTCACTACATCACTCAGAAAAGCAAACAGCGGAAATCCAATTATTAGCTAGTAGTAAAACTGGTACATGAGCCTCCTGCTCGCCATCGATCAGCATCGTCGTCCTCACTAAAGCATTATCTGCCACATGTTACTTATTCTGCCCATCCACAATCGGATGAACAACCCAAGGTAATAAGATGATACATAAAACCTTGAGTCAGACAACAGTCTTAGTGAGCGATAAAAGAGCTAACAAACTTCAACAATAAAGTGTATGAGAGGGGATAGATAAACATACTAATCTACCCACGACACCAGAGAAGAACTCAACCTTACTTCCCCATATCGGACAATGATAGCTTTTACAATCCATTCAACCAAAGGAATAACAATTCATACATGGAAACTAGAACAACCATTCAATCATGGAAAACACACATAACATCCAGATTATATAAGTCTCACACAGATAACCCTAATCGAGTTTAATATCCCCCAAGCACTCTTCCCAGAGGCCTAAACCAATATCAGTTGAGCACTCAAAGAACAGCTCTCTCGACTTTGGATAATCTATGTGAGGTAGTACAAACAGAACAACCAATCATCCATGACTGACTATGGCTATCACCGCCAATCCTGCTTTGAAACCATTGTTAATCGTATGACGACCAACCTTGCCATATGTCAAGGGCTAATGGTAACCCCGGTTCTAGCATAAACTCCATATGTCCAACCTTGACAACGTCCAACATTGACAATTAGGCCTTTCAACGATACCGAAGGTGTTCGACCAGCAACCTTCCGGTCTATTGGGTGCCCCCATCGTACCCCTGCTTTGAGCCTGCTAGAACTTACGACAACGATAATCTCTCGGCCTTCAATATCTCTAATCGTCCAACCTTGACGGCTATTTACTGCTCAAGCGACCTTCTCGAGCAACCATTATCCACCAACCCACGACCTTTGAGTTTTTACTTCATTCGATGTTCTACTCCGATCAACGAACACCTCTCAACACTTCGAATCTTCCTACTTGAACTTACTTCGAAGTCACACCATCACCGAGCTAATTACATCACTGCGCTGCGGCTAGGGTTCGGGGGGTTTGCTCCCGAAAAATATTTTTTCAGACCTTTTTCTCCAAATCTGAGTCGTACCCAAAAAACGTAATTTTTCATAAAATGACCCTGTTGGAAACAAACCATAGCATCATCACTATCAACCACGACGTTTAAAAGCGCTGTTAAAAACATGACCGATCCGCCCTCTTTCGGACCGACCTGATCCAAACTAGGACGATCCGAAACAAGATGACCGATCTGAACCAAGATGACCAATCCAATCCCCTGAATGACCGATCCGAACCAAGATGACCGATCCAATCCCCTAAATGACCGATCTGAACCAAGATAACCGATTCGAACCAAAATGACCGATCCAACTCCATTTTGGTCCAACTTCTGGCCGATTCAACCTATGGTCGAGCCAACTCCTGGACGATTCAGCCTATGGCCGAGCCAACTCCTGATTGAGCCAATTTCTGGCCGATTCAATCTATGGCCGAGCCAATTCCTACATATTGCAATTCAACTCCGATTTCGACCAAAACTTCGCCAAACGACGAATCCGACGAAACTAACTCAACCAAAATCGTCAAACACAATCATAAACATATCATAACATTACTAACCACATGAATATGACGATTACCACAAAAATGATGTAAATCTCACCCAAAAACCATTAAAATGAACATATGATCAAAATGAGAGATCTAACTAACATAAACATGTAAAATGACATGAAATTAACGAGTAAAACTTGTTAGATTAGATCATAGGGTGATGCACATGAAAATGAACTTATAATGGTGTAAATCTATGATAAAACATCCCAATTTGATGAGAAACATGCATAAACACTCATATACTTCATTGCATTCATGTGAGAGATGTAAATCACTCATCGACTTGTCAAAACAATCTAAAACAATAGAAATAAGAATCCGGACAACGAGCACTCCAAATCAAACCCCTCGATCCGATGAATTTGCCTTTGAAATGATGTAGATCTTGCCTTGGATGGCGTAGATCTTCGATTTCCTCCCTTAGATTTGGATTTTTAATGGTGGAAAGGTGTAGGAGGAAGAAGGAGATCAAATGCCTTCAAATAAGAGAATGGGAAAAAGTAAACCTTTTCCCTCCACTCTCACCCCTTATTTATAGGATTCCACTAAGGCTCCAAAACCTGAATAGCCAACTGAAAAACCTTAAGACAGCGATTTCACCCAAACCACTCTAAGGAAAGGCAATCATCAATTCCTTTCCAACGGCACAGGTCTCACCTTCTGATTCGACCTGAGTCAAAATTTATACCCTATACAAGGCTGACAAGGGCAAAATGGTCACAAACAAAATCGGTAAAAATTATGGACATGTCTCACATCCCCATAAACAACATATTAAAAGATGAGAATGATCCAACCCTTAGAGAATAAAACAAATATATTTTACGATCTTCCGATACGTAAAATGCAGACTGTTACACGTTCCACCTCCACTTCCTCAAGTATACTTGACTCTGCTACTTCCGCGGTATCATGCAAGCACTTCCGTAAATGAGAAACGTAGAAAACATCATGAACGCCAGATAGTCTCTCTGGTAGCTTTACTCTATAGGCCATTTGGCCAATCCTTTCTGTTATGCGAAATGGCCCTACAAATCTTGGTGCTAATTTCCCTACAGATCCAAAGCGAACCACATTCCTCAAAGGTGATATCTTGACGAAAACCATGTCTCCCACCTCAAACTCAATGTCAGTCCTTCACGTGTCTGCATATGACTTATGCCTATTCTGAGTTGTCTTCTTTTGCCGCCTAATGAGATCAATATTTTCAGAAATTTCTCTAACCATATCTGGTCCACGTAGAAGTCTTTCTGTAGACTCCCACCAACAAGTCGATGATCTACAGGGTCGTCCGTACAATGCTTCTAAGGGTGCCAGGCCAATACTAGCTTGATAACTATTATTGTAGGCGAACTCTACTAAAGGAAGATGCTCTTCCCAAGTCCCTCCGAAGTCTAGGATACACATTCTTAAAAGATCCTCAAGATCTCCATTCACCATTTTCGTCTGTCCATCGGTCTGAGGGTTATAAGCGGTGCTAAAACGCAACTGTGTCCCTAATGCTTTTTGCAAGCTCCTCGAAAATTCACTTGTGAAAATGGGGTCATGATCACTTACGATACTAGAAGGTACTCAATGAAGATGAACTATCTCACGAACGTAAACTGCTGCCAACCATGTCGTCGTCCTCTTACTTTTAACTGGGATGAATGAGCGCTCTTCGTAAGTCTGTCTACTACAACCCAAATACTGGTGTTTCCCTTCCTTGATCTAGGCAAACCATCGATGAAATCCATAGAGACGCTCTCCCACTTCCACTGTGGAATCTCCAAAGGATGAAGTAAACCACCGAGATTCTTTTGCTCAGCTTTGACTTGCTGGCAAATCAAACATTGAGAAACAAACTTTGCCAAATCTTTCTTCATCCCATCCCAAAAGAAAACCCTCTTCATGTCTCTATACATCTTATCACCGCCTGGATGAATAGTCATCTTAGAATGATAGGCTTCCTCTAGGATTGTCTTCAACAAACTCCCAATTTGGGGAACACAAAGCCTTCATCTCATCGCAACCACCGTCTATCGTCTATGGAATATCTACTGAGGTGACTAGAAATCTCCCCTCTACTGAGCCTATCCAAGATGTCTGAAATTTGTGAATCCCCTCGCTGCAAAGCTCCTATCTGATCCATAAGAGTAGGTCGCACCTCCAGTGATGCAAATAAGCCAGGCAAAAACTCGGTGTAGGGTCTAAAGTCAAAAGTCGATATAAACCCCAAGCTTTTCCTCTCCACAAACAGAGGACTTAAGGCCATCCTCTGCCTACTCAGTGCGTCTGCCACCATATTACCCTTGCCAGGGGTATAAGCAATCTCGAAGTCATAAGATGTTAGGAACTCCATCCACCTTTGTTGCCTTAAATTAAGATCTTTCTGTGAGAACAAGTACTTGAGAGATTTATGATCGGTGTACAACTCAAATTTCTCTCCAAGTAAATAATGGCGCCAAGTCTTAAGCGCGAATACCATGGAAGCTAGCTCTAAATCATTGGTAAGGTAGTTCTTCTCATGAACTCTTAGCTATCTACCCCCATAACATACTATCTTCCCCTCTTGCATCAGAGCCGCACCAAGCCCTGTACCACATGCATCAGTGCATACTATAAACACTTTGTTTCCATCGAGCAAGGTCAAGAATGGGGCTGTTGTCCGAGCCCTCTTCAATCGTTGGAAAGCAACATCACAATCTATATCCCACGAAAACGTCGAATTCTTCTTTGTCAGCCTGGTGAGTCGAGCTGACACCTTTGCAAAGTCCTTAATGAACTTCCTATAATAGCCTGCTAATCCAAGAAAACTTCTCACCTTCGTTGCAATCTTTGGGATCTGCCAATCTTGAACTGCAACTACCTTTGCGGGGTCTATTGCTATCCCATCTTTAGAAAACACATTCCCTAGAAATCTCACCTCTTTTCTCCAAAAATGACATTTGGAGAACTTTGCCTTAAGCTGATGCGCACGGAGAGTTTTCAAGACTTCTCTCAAATGTTGGGCATGGTCTTCCTCGCTCTTCGAGAAGATCAAGATATCATCAACAAAGACCACGATGAACTTATTAAAAAACTCCCGAAACACCCTACTCATAAGATCAACAAAATAGGCAGGTGCATTCGTCAACCTAAAAGGCATAACGAGCCATTCAAAGAAACCATCTGGAGTCCTAAAAGCGGTCTTATCTATACTGTCCTCGGCTACCCTCAATTAATGAAACCCCATGGCCAAGTCTAACTGAGAGAAAACTGATGCACCAACAAGCTGGTCTAATAGATCATTTATCCTCGGGAGTGGGTGCCTATTCTTCTTAGTGAGTTTATTTAACTCCCTATAGTCCACACATAAGCGAAGCAAACCATCCACTTTAGTTGCGAATACCACCGGAGCACCCCATTAAGATATGCTTTGCCTAATAAACATTTTCTCAAGTAGCTCCCCTACTTGCTTGCTAAGCTTCCTCCTTTCTCCTGGAGCCATATGGCGCACAAGCAATGCAATTGGCTTTGCATTGTCCACGAAGTATATACAAAAATCGATCTCGCGTCTCGGAGGTAATCCCGGAACCTCATCAAAAACATCAGAATACTCACGGACTACTAGTACAAACCGCATATCATTGATAGATGCATCAAGTGACTCTAGGGAACTAAGCATGACAAACCTCTTTGGGTCAAAAGAAATCTTGAGGGTCCTTCCATGGCAAGTCAAAAGTCTAACGACCCTCTTCTCACAATCCAGAATGGCACCATACATGGCTAGCCAATCCATCCCTAGAATCAAATCATAGCCCATAAAACCGAGCACATATGCGTCGCACTCAAACTCGAAGCCTAACCTAGATATTCTCAAACCCCGACAAATCATGGACAAATGAGCCGTACCCCCAATGGGGTTAGAGACAACAATGAGATCCACTACCATACTAGTATTAAGGTGCAAAGACTCAACCACAGAATCAGATATAAATGAATGCGAAGCGCTAGAATCAAAAAGTGTTCTAAGTGGATGATTGGAAAGAGAAATCAAACCTTCAACGGAAACTTTCCTACCTCGATCTGGAGCACTGGTCACGAGAGCATGCACCTGCCCTCCGAAAGCTTCTGCCCTTTGACCTTGTCCTTGCTTCTTCGGGCACTCCTTTTGAAAAGTGTCTTACCTCTTCACAACTGAAACAAGCATTCTTCCTTCTTTTGCAGTCCTTGATCAACTGACCCTCACGTCCATAATTGTGATATTTCCTCTTATCCTTAGCCTTGCTGTTCTTTCAGCCCTTCTTTTGTTGTAGTCCCTTCTTGGGCCACACTTTCTTGTTTTGTGCTTCCTCCACCTTAACTTCTTTCTTTTTAGCTTTATCCTCCTCATGCATCAATGCCATATCAACGAGCCTTTCAACAGTTGCTCCCATCGGAATATAGGACATTGCTAACACATGGAGGGGTTCATTCAGTCCTATAGCAAACCGCAAAGCTTTCTTGTGCGGAGTATCCACTAACTCCAACCCAAACCTCGCCAAACGATTGAATTTGTTAACATAGTCTTTAACTGTCATGCCTCCTTGCTTGAGTGCCAGAAACCTTTCCATTTGCATGCTTTTCTCAGCTTGAGAAAGAAACTTCATTTCAAACCTTTGGTGAAAATCATACAAGTCTCCACCAAACGCCCTGCTTGCGTCACTTTCCACCAGAATGAAGCCTCATCTTTCAGCAGCCAAGCGGCTAACTGAATCTTCCTACGATCGTCCACTTCGAAAATTCCAAACAAGTCCTCCGTCTCTTTAAGCCAATTCCTTGCCTCTACGAAAGTTTTGGTTCCTCAGAATGACTTTCCACCCATAGCACAGAAATCTTTGCAGATCTTAAAGAAATTATCTGCTTGCGGAGGAGGAGGATGAGGAACAACGGGTGCAGCTGGGGGAGGAACGTCTGCTTGACCACCAGCGGGCGCCCTGGCCTCTAGATACCTATAGAACCATCCTAATATCGTAATGCCCTTAGGAATATTAGGTTCCCCAGACATACTGAAAAGAAATGGAAAAGGGATTCAAATAGAGAACCGAAAGATGTTACATATGGCTTTGGGGAATATGTTTTTCAAAACAGACTTTTCTTATGAAAATGCTTCCTTTTAAAACCTTTTAGAAAATAATTTTCAAAATCTTTTATCGGATCTGGTAACCTTTAGCTCTGATACCAAGTGTGACACTCCACGTCCGTCAATGTCACTCATTAAGAGAATGCATTAAGTTTCGTGAAGCGTTATAGGTAAACAGAAAAAGAAACATTACAAGACAAATATAAAATAGCGGTGGAATTTAAAATTTTATTAAGCAGAAAACATCGTAGTTCAAAACATGGTTACATCATATGTCTGGAATGCATAAAACCCAGTACATCATTAAAAATTCTGTCTTGTACTTAAAACATCATAGTACAATAATAAAAGAAGCATAATCCCCAAAACATAGCCATAGTAGAGAGATATGAAATCAAGTCGTACATCTAAAACAACTCCAAGCAAGATGAAAACAGAGTCCGGATCAAGCTTGAGTATTCCCACCCTGAGAACCTTGAGGGGGGAACGGAAGAGAAAGAAGAGGAAATAAAATAGGTCAGACATAAAGTCTAGCCAACCTAGTTACTTTTAGCATATAAATAAGTAAAAGTGTCATGACAGGCATATAAAGTGGATAAGAGAGATAACATCATAAAAGGCAGGTATGACAAGGTAAACGTGATAGAGTATATTGCGCTTCTCTAGTACTTTCCCTTTCTCTGCACTAATACTAGTATAACCAGAATGAGATGATCCCAACAACTATAAGATGGTAGACTTAGGCGTACTTCTAATTAGAGGTTTAACCTCATACAATCAACAGGGAGCCAAACATACTAGAGTTACCCCTAAGGATAAGAACGGGCTCCTAAACATACCAGAGTCTAGATGTACCCTAATTACTACCCCAATCGATCGGCTCCCTACTTCGTAGATATCATGTGCTGGCCCCACAGTAGGATGTATCACTTCCTAACGTGGCAACCCTTCATTTCTAGGATGTGTACAACCATATCTACCGATGCCACAGTGTCTTATTTTCCCAAGCAGGCGGACCTATGCATGCACATGAGCCCGATGGAATGCCCCGTCAGACACCGTTCCCTCTTTTGGATCTCTTACAATCAACATAGTAAGCGTGCCCCGACTCCGACCTAGTTCGGAGTACTCGCTTGATACTTATATAAGGGTTACTGACTGAAATGGGTTCCACACACAAGATGATATAAGCTTCCCCCAATGCTTGCATCCCCACTAGGTTTTCCACAAATTATGCCTTGCCAGAGTAAAAGATTGCATAACCCCATATATTAAGTTTGTGGGCCTATATATACATATTATTCACCAACCTAAGATATACTTAACCCTCCCACTGTTTCATACAATTTTACTTAACCCCTATTCAAGTTAACATATTCATCCAATCCCTAAGGATTCAACAAGGTTAAGTATCTAAGTTTATTACCATATTCATTTATCATTATAATGTATTAGACCTCCCACATTAAGCCTACAACATGTGGATGCTGGATATGCCGGTTGGGTCCGGGCAGACTTCTTCCACAAGTCGGGCTTAACCTTGTGTCTTAGCACGCTCATGTTTATGCACTTAGACCCCTCACATTAGATTCACCGCTTGTGGTCGCTGGATATGTTGGTCGGTTCCGGGCAGACTTCCACCACAAGTGTAATCTAACCTCGTGTCTAAGTGCAGTTATAGTTTCTAATTACTGTAATTCTAGGCATCTTCATTATTAACAATTTATTCCTATGTTGTTATAGGTTTTCATGCCCCTTTCCCAAGTCATGTTCATAACGAACCATACGCACGAAATTTAGGCCTTTAATCAAAGTTTGGTTTATGCCCCAAATCCATATTCATGTATTACATTCAAGTTATGCTCAAATTTCCCAATACAAGTTAGGCCCAAAATTTAATGTTTTCCCCTCGTTCCCAATTTAACGTGTCGCATATTTCAGCGTCATGCCTAGGCTCAAAGGTAGCCTAGCTATAAAAATAAAAAGGAAAAGAAGAAGGGAAGAGGATAGAAATAATCACAATAACAGAATTGACATACGACGATAAAATAGGCATAGCAACTAACAGTGACAAAGTTGGGCATAATGACAAGATAGGCATATAGGAAAAGACCTGATAAACATGTGATAACATAACTGATTCTAATATCATAAACAGGCATGATGGGATCTTAAAAAATGAAATAGATCAACTAACAATGGCAGATCTGATATGATAAATAGGTATAGGCTTAGATCTAGTTCATAGTCATGTCAGAATAATTTAAATACATATGTTATAGCAGATCTGATATGATTCAAATAGTCACAGGCTTAGATCCAAGTTATTGTCATGTCAAGATTAACTTTCAAGTATTTAGATCCAAAATTAGCATAGACTAACCTTGATTGGATCTAAGAAATAGAAGAGGATTTGCAAAGGTTGAATCACAGATCTCTGAATTAGTCTAACCCCCGTCGTAGAAGAAGAACAAGCTATTTTAATTTAGGAAGTGGCAGCATCTAGTCCTCCATTGTTTTTGTGTGAAGAAAACAATGGGTATATGGTCCTATTTATAGCCTAGAACCAACGAATCCAGACCAGAAATCAATCCACGTTCAGAAGCAGGAATCTGCCCCGGATCTAGGGGGTGTCGACATGGGGGTCGACCCCCTATGTGGGTGTCGACATGGGTGTTGACACCCCTATGATGGTATCGACCCCTAGGTCGACACCCAGAGCGGAAAATTTCCCGTCCAGGTCTTCCGCGTGATTTTGAATCATTTTGAGTTTCTGGACTTATTTTTATTCATATATATTCTTCTTATGTGTATACAAACTTCAAACCTTAATAACTTCTTCATACGGTGTCCATTTTATGCAAACCAGGTGCCTCTCTCAAGCAGAATTCCAAGACGAATGCAATGGCGCAGTCCGTTTCACTTAATTTTGAATATTTAATTTATCATCTTTATTGTCATTAAAATTACGGAGTGTTACACAGATGGCTCGTTAAGATTGTGTGTGGACTATCGTGAGATAAACAAGGTGACTAAGAAGAACAAGTATTCATTGCCAAGGATTGATGACTTGTTCGATCAGCTTCACGAGGCCAAAGTATTTTCTTAGATGGATTTGGCAACAGGATTTCACCAGTTGAAGGTGGCAAAGGATAGTGTGCCAAAGACTGCTTTCAGGACACCATCCTATTTCTTAGAATGGTTGTGGATGCCATTCGGGTTGACTAACGCGCCAGCGTATTTTGTGGATCTTACGAATAGGGTTTTCAGTGATTAGTTGAACAAGTTCGAGCTTGTGTTCGTGGACGACATTCTTGTTTACTCTTGGAACGAGGAAGAACACAAGACACACTTGAGAGTAGTGTTGGAAATCCTACGAAAGCATCAACTGAGAGCTAAGTTTTCAAAGTGTCACTTATGGAAGAGTGAAGTGAGGTTCTTAGGCCATGTAGTTTCTGGAAATAGGATAGCAGTTGACCCTACTAAAGTAGCAGCAATTCAGGACTGGGATAGACCTAAGAATGTGACGGATGTGAGAAGTTTCCTTGGGTTGGCTGGTTATTACCGACAGTTTATCAAGGATTTCTCAAAGATAGTTGCACCAAAGACATGATTGACAAAGAAGAACCAAGTGTTTACATGGGATGCAAAGTGTGAGTGTAACACCCCACGTCCATTAATGTCACTCTCAAAGGGAATGCATTAACTTTCATGGAGTATTATTAGTGTATAGAACAGAATATAACAAGACAGATACATATATTGGTACTTGAAAATTTTAAAACAACTTTTATTGCAGCGGAGAAATAGTTTGATTACAACAACTTCATAAACCAACAGTAAAACCAAGTGCACTTAATATCCATCTCGACAAATTGCTTTCTGAGTACATAAAATAAAAAGCATAACCCCAACATAAGTAGCCATAAAAGAGATGAGCTGAACTTTACTTTCAGCAATCCAAGCACTTCCAAAAGAGAGAGAAAGAGATCCAAATCAAGCTCCACTAGTACTAGTCTCACCCTGAGAACCTGGGGGGGAAGGAAGAAAAGAGGCGAAAACAAGGGGGTCAGACATAAAGTCTGGCGAGTACAATAACTTTAACAATATAATTATTAAAGTAATTAGGAAAAGGCATAAACTGGTAAAACAAGGAATGTCAGTGAATAAAGTGGGTAAGATAAAACAAACAAGAGGAATATTCTGGCGTTAATCTCGCTCCTAATCGTTATAGGATAATTACTATACTGCACCATTACTAGTCACCTTAAAAGTTGATCCTGCCTACTGAACAGAATAATGATAATGGTAGTTTCGTGTACACCTAACTGCCTTCATAGGTGCCGCCTGCCCCTATCTCCACTAGTTGTACCCACTACCCCCATGCGATCGGCTCCCTAACTCGTAGATACCCGTGCTGGTCCCACGGTGGGGTGTATCACTCCCTAAAGTGGCAACCCGATACCACTAAAGATGCACGACATATATCTACACGATGCAACAACGTCTTACCTACCAGCCCAGGCCCACGCATACACATGACCCCGTTGGACTTGCGTTGCCACCGTTAACCCGTTTTGACCTCTTACGATCAAACCCAGTAAGCGTGTCCCGTCCTCGATCTAACTCGAGCTCACAAAGAAACTTAATGGGTTACTGGTTTGAAAAGGGTCCCCCATGCTTGACACAAGCTTTCCACCTATGCTTGGTCCCCACTAGAATTTCCCACTTAACCCCTTCTTATTCATGTCTTCTTACATGTTTCAATTGGTTAAATATTTCTAATCGTATTTCACATGTCACCCATGTCACCCACTTAACCCCTATATCCCACCACATGTTTATCTTGGTTAAGTGTTACTTAATTCATTATAACCGTAACCTTGTAAGACCTCCCACGTTAGACTCCCATTTGCGGTTGCAGGATTTGCCGGGCGGGTCCGGGCAGTCTTATACCGCAAACATGCCTAACCTTGTGTCTTTAAATTTGTTATGCATTTAATTTATGCCATTGACCTCTCACATTAGACTACTGTTTGTGGTTGCTGGATTTGCCGGGCGGGTCCGGGCAGTCTTACACCATAAACGAGTCTAACCTCGTGTCTTAGGCGTTTATTATTACACATAATTATTTCACCCCAATATGGATTAATTGTCCATATTCAAATTGTCAATAATTTCCAAATTAACTATGTCCGTAATTGTCACCTAAATTATGTCCATACTTTTTAGGTATATAAATTATACCAATTAACGTCTCACTTCAATTATATGCTTTTAAAGCCATTTTATGTCAATTCACAATTTACATAATTAATACTTTTCCCATTGTCCCCATGTCGTTCGTATGTTTTAACATGAAATATGTTAGATTCACAAATAGTCTAACTTATAAAAAGAAAAGCAACATCGCAATTTGCATAACACATAAAATAGATCTGACTTGCGAATAAGAATTATAACATAAGTTTGCATAGCTAATAACTTGCATAGGCAATGAATATATAGAACATAAATTTGCATAAACTACCATGGATCTAAATATAGATCTAAACATGAAATTGTGAACTTGCATATATATATATATATATATATATATATATATATATATATATATATATATATATGGGTTTCACCTAAACTTGCATATATGGAATATAGTTTTTCACCCAAACTTTCATATGTGAATATAGTTTTCACCTAAAAATGTGAATATAGTTTTCACCTAAACTTGCATACGTGAATATAGTTTTCATCTAAAAATGTGAATATAGTTTTCACCTAAACTTGCATATGGATTTTCTACAAACTTGCATAAGATTCACATACGAACTAGCATATGATTTAACATCTCAAACTTGCATAAGTTTCATATACAAACTAGCATATGTAGAAACAAACTTGCATAAGATTCATATACAAACTAGCATATGATTTAACATCTCAAACTTGCATAAGGTTCATATACAAGCTAGCATATGACTTAACATCCCAAAACTTGTATAAGATTCACATACAAATTAGCATATGATTTAACAACCCAAACTTGCATAAGATTCACATACGAACTAACATAAGATGAATCAAGTTAAACATGTATAATTGGACATATGAAATAGATCTACACACATAAGATAACAAAACTATCATATGTTCACCAACAGACAATAACAAAGTTAAATAACATCACATGATCCAACAGTCATGTTCTCATAATCCCAATTATAACTCATCACAATTAATTTATTAATTATTTTGTGAAAGAAATTGTACTCACAAAGACATGTTAGAGAAGAGAACGATTCGTTCGTCTTTTGAATTAGAATTCTGATTTGCTAATCTCTAAGCTTTAGGAAGAAGAACTATCCTAGCAGCAGCTTGGTGGCCAAGAGACTAATTTAGTTTAGGATTAGGGTTTGAGTCTAGGCATTCTTTTATAGAATTTTAAATCAACATAAGCCGTTAGATTAAGATAGAATTAATCCGGACCATCTAGACAAGATAGAGTTATCCAGAACAGCCATATCAGTCCTAATGACTCAGCAACAGGTCCCGTAAGACTCAGCAACAAGTCAGAATCGTCTGATTTCAGATCTACCCCGTGGGGTAGGTCGACCCCCATGTCGACCCCCTGGTCGACCTGTGTAGGGGAGGTCGACCCCCTGGTTGACCCCCTGGTCGACCTGGCCTTGGGCGGGAGAATTCCCTCCCAGCCCGCTTCCCTGTTTGAATTTCGAATTTCGAATTTTGAATCTCTGAACCTGAGCTGTTTTTAATTTATTTAAATTCTGAAACTTCAGAAGGCCATAACTTCTTCATACGGGGTCCAATTCACGCAAACTCGGACTCTATCTCAAGCAGAATTCCGAGACAAACGCAATGGCATAACCCGTTTCCCTTAATTCTCAAATTTGAAATTAAGTATTCTTTAATTTGTTAATTTTAATATTTAAAATCATGGGGTGTTACATTCTCCCCTCCTTAAAGGATTTCGCCCCCGAAATCTTCAAGTTAAGGAGAATGTATATCCTAACATCCAATCATCCATCTACTCAACCATCAAACATAGGCATCCATTGTCCTTACAAGATTTCTAATGCCGTATGAACATATGCAAAAAGTATGTGTATATGTTCCTTATCTAATGCAAAATCAGGCGGTCTACTGATTCAGTTGACCTCCTTAATGCAAATCATGATGCTATGCGTCCATTATGTATGCGAAAGAATCCTAACAATACATATTACTTCTACATGTGTGCACAACCATTCATCAAAATGCAGCATCCATATAATAACACAACCATTATACATCCATTAATTTAAATATGAACACATATTTATATGCAACATGAAGGTAATTGAGCCAATCTAGTGCCTAATGTGTGTGTACATGCATCCACGAGTAACCACTAGCAACCACCCACAATCACTCGCAACCATCAATCATAACATGTTTTAAATACATGTTTACATCCATTGGTTTCTACCTAAGGATAAAGAGTAGGACTGAGGAGATATACTTAAAAGATAGATATAAACATGAATAAACTTATGGAAAAAGAGATTAAGGAGGTATCCTCAAAAAGAAAAGGGTAGGCTGTGCGTATTTTCCTCTCAGTTTCCCAAGTCGCGGCTTCCTCAGCGTCACTCCATTGAATTTTAACAAGCTTGACTTCACGGTTGCGTAGCTTTTTGACTTCCATACCCAAGATACGAGTTGGAACTCTTCTCACAGTCGCTTCTCGTTCTACTTCTACTTCCTCTAGTATACTTGGCTCCACCACTTCTGCAGATTCATGTAAGCACTTTCGTAGTTGAGAAACATGAAAAACATTATGAACTCCAGTCAGTCTCTCGGGTAGCTCTACTCTGTAAGCCATTGTCCCAATCCTTTCAATGATAGGAAATGATCCTACAAATCTTGGTGCTAGCTTTCCTACGGACCCAAAGCGAATGACATTCCTCAAAGGAGATACTTTAAGGAACACGCTATCTCCAACCTTAAACTCAAGGTCGGTCCTTCTTTTGTCTGCGTAGGACTTCTATCTGTCTTGTGCAGCCTTCATTCGTCTTCTTATCAAGTCCACCTTTTCTGAGGTTTCTCTAATCATATTTGGCCCAAGTACGAGCTTGTCTGTAGACTCCCACCAACAAGTTGGTGATCGGCATGGTCTTCCATATAAAGCTTCGAAGGGCGCCATGCCTATGGTGGCTTGGTAGCTATTGTTGTAAGCGAATTCCACCAAAGGAAGATGATCCTCCCATGTCCCTCCAAAGTCAAGAATGCACAGTCTCAAGAGGTCTTCCAATACTCTGTACACCCTTTCCGTCTGACCATCGGTTTGCGGGTGATAAGCCGTGCTTAAGCATAATTGTGTGCCTACAGCCTCTTGCAAACTTTTCCAAAACTCGCTCGTAAAGATAGGATCACGATCACTCACTATGCTGGAGGGTATCCCATGGAGTCGAACTATCTCTTTTAGATAAATGGATGCTAGGGACGAGGCAGTCCTTCTACTCTTCACAGGTATAAAGTGGGCGCTTTTAGTGAGCCTGTCCACTATTATCCAAATACTGGTATTGCCCCTTCTTGACCTAGGCAGCCCATCAATAAAGTCCATCGAAATGCTATCCCACTTCCCACTGTGGGACCTCCAGAGGATGGAGCAGAACACCAGGCTTCTTCTGCTCCGCTTTGACTTGTTGGCATATCAAACACTTAGCAACGAACTCAGCTACATCCCCCTTTATGCCATTCCAAAAGAAAACCCTTTTTATATCTTTATACATCTTGTCTCCGCCCGGGTGTATGGTCAGCTTAGAATGGTGTGCTTCTTCGAGAACCGTCTTCACTAAATCTTTTACTTGTGGGACGCATAGCCTTCCATCCCGTCTCAACCAACCCTTGTCATCGATGGAGTATCTAGTGAGGTGACTAGAAGTTTCACCCCTAACTAGCTTATCCATCATGTAAACTAGCTGAGGGTCTTCTCGTTGAGCGGTTCCTATTGAGTCCAAAAGAGTAGGCCGTACCTCTAGCGATGCTAACAGACCAGCTACAATTTCAGAGGAGGGTCTAAAGTTAAAGTTTGCTATGTACTCCAAGCTTCGCCTTTCTACAAAGAGAGGACTCAAGTTCAGCTTCTTTCTACTCAAGGCGTCTACTACTACATTGCCCTTGCCAGGGGTATAGGAAATCTCAAAATCATAGGATGCTAAGAACTCCATCCATCTTTGTTGCCTCAAGTTAAGATCTTTCTGCGAGAAAAGGTACTTCAACGATTTATGGTCAGTATACAATTCAAACTTCTCACTTAGGAGATAATGGCGCCAAGACTTAAGCGCAAAGACGATGGCAGCCAACTCTAGATCGTGGGTTGGGTAGTTTTTCTCATGTACTTTCAATTGTCTGCCTCCATAAGCTACTACCTTCTCTTCCTGCATCAAGACATCACCTAGTCTCGTACCACATGCATCCGTGTATACGGTAAACATTTTGCTCCCATCGGGCAATGTCAGAACAGGGGCTGTTGTTAGAGCCCTCTTCAAACGTTGGAAAGAAATATCGCAATCCAAATCCCAAGCGAAAGTTAGGTTCTTCTTTTTCAACTTTGTGAACGGGGCTGAGATTTTTGCAAAGTCTTTAATTAACTTTCGGTAAAAGCCCGCTAGGAAAGCTTCGGACTTCGGTTGCATTCCGTGGAACCTTCCAATCTTGCACCGCAACTACTTTTGCGGGGTCCACAGCTAACCCTTCTTTGGACACCACATGTCCAAGAAACCTCACTTCTTCTCTCCAGAAATGGCATTTGGAGAATTTGGCTTTCAGCTGATGTGCACGAAGAGTATCCATGACTTCCCTTAAATGCAAAGCATGCTCTTCTTCATTCTTTTAGAAAACCAAAATGTCATCTACGAAGACCACCACAAACTTATTAAGGAACTCTCTGAACACCCTGCTCATCAAATCAACGAAGTAAGCGGGTGCGTTTGTCAAGCCGAAAGGCATGACAAGCCATTCAAAGAAACCATCCGGGGTTCTAAACGCGGTATTATCAATGCTGTCTTCAGCCACTCTTAGTTGAAGAAACCTGGTGGCCAGATCTAATTGGGAGAAAACCGACGCACCTACAAGCTGATCAAACAAGTCGTCTATTCTTGGAAGTGGGTGCCTATTTTTCTTAGTCAGCTTGTTTAGCTCCCTATAATCAACGTATAGGTGAAGTGATCCATCCGCTTTGGTTGCGAATACTACTGGAGCACCCCATTCAGAAATACTCCGCCTTATAAACCCCTTTTCGAGCAACTCTTTGACTTGCTTGCTGAGCTCTTTTCTCTCCCTTGGAGCCATGGTCTAACCGGTAGAGCTACGGGTTTTGCATTATCAATAAGGTATATGCGGAAGTCTATCTCCCGCTTCGGAGGTAAGCCCTTCACCTCTTCAAATACATCTGAGTAATCACGGACTACTCTAACAGACTACAAGTTTTCAACAGACGCATCAAGAGATTCTAGGTAGCTAAGCATAACAGAATGTATGGGATTACAAGAGATTTCAAGAGTGTTGCCGAGGCGAGTCATAAGTCTATCCACTCTCTTTTCACAACCGAGGATAGCACCATTACTAGATAACCAATCCATGCCAAGAATCAATCCATAGCCCGTGAAGCCAAGAACGAAGGTGTTGCATTCAAACTTAACACTCAAGATAGACACTCTCAAATCCCGACAAATCATTGAAAGATGAGCCGAACCACCAATAGGGTTTGAGACTACTATGGGATCCGTAACTAGACTAGTATTTAGGTGCAGTGTTTTAACTAACGAAGCAGATACAAATG
The DNA here is from genome assembly GCA_030737875.1 of Allium sativum. Lineage (NCBI taxonomy): Eukaryota > Viridiplantae > Streptophyta > Magnoliopsida > Asparagales > Amaryllidaceae > Allium > Allium sativum. The sequence continues at coordinate 775,465,854 of CM060918.1, read as the reverse complement.
AGTATGAAGCGCCAGAATCAAACAAAGTACGAACAAGATGATCAAACAGAAAATCCAAACTTTCAATATAAATGTTTCTACCTCTCTCCTGTCCTGGTGCCATGAGAGCCTGAATCTGCCCTCTTGCCTGCCCTGGTGCCATGAGAGCTTGAATCTTCCCTCCAGAAGAGGATCTTGTTCTTTGCCCTTCCCCCTGTTTCCTCGGGCGGTCTTTAATTAGATGTCCTGCCTCTCCACAGTGGAAAAGGCCAGTCTTCTTCTTCTTCCTACAGTCCTTGCTCAGATGGCCTGGTGTTCCACAATTAAAGCACCTTTTCTTTCCTTTGCTATTGTTGTTCTTACCACCTTTCTTGTTTTGCTGTTGTGATTTCTTTTGATCCCCTTTCTTCTCCGGTGCCTTATTAGCATTAGCACCTTTCTCCTCTTCATGCACAAGCGCCATGTCAACCAGTTTCTCAAAGGTAGCCCCCATAGGAATGTGGGTCATAGCCAACCCATGTAGTGGCTCATTCAAACCTTTAACGAACCTTAGGGCCTTCTTCTCAGGTGTGTTTACCAATTCCAAGCCAAATCTCGCCAACTGATTGAACTTGTTGACGTACTCCTTTACTGATAAATTCTCTTGTTTCAATGCTAAGAACCTCTCCATGTATAAGTTCTCTTCTGCTCGTGAGAGAAATTTCATCTCGAACCTACACCTGAAATCCATCCATGTCTCTACTGGATGCTCTCCATTCGTGACCTCCCACCAAAACGAGGTTTCTTCCTTCATTAACCAAGCAGCTAATTGGACCTTTCTTCCATCTTTTATCTCGAAGATACCAAATAAATCTTCCACCTCCTCAAGCCAATTTCGAGCTTCAACAAATGTCTCTGACCCATGAAAAGGTTTCCCGCCCGTTGTCCAAAAGTCCTTGCATATCTTTGAAAAAGTATCAACACGGGGAGGGGGAGGAGGAATGTCTGCTGGGCCTGCGGCGGTGGCCCTAGCCTCCAGATACCTTCTGAACCAGGTTGGTATCAGTATCGCCTCGGGTATCTCGGGTAACTCAGACATGCTGAAAAAGAAAAAGGGAGAGATTCAAAATGGAGAATCGAAAGAAAGATATATGGCTCTTGGGGGTTATGTTTTTAAAACAAACTTTTCTCTTGAAAATACTCCCCTTAAAACATATTTTTTGAAAGTATTTCTTTATAAAAAAAAGCTTTTGAAAAATAGTTTTTTTTTCAAAATCCCTTATCTGTTCTGTTAACCTTCAACTCTGATACCATGTGTAACACCCCACGTCCATTAATGTCACTCTTAAAGGGAATGCATTAACATTCATAGAGTATTATTAGTATTATTAGTGTATCACTCCCCAAAGTGGCAACCCGATACCACAAAAGATGCACGGCTTATATCTACACGATGCAACAACGTCTTACCTACCAGCCTGGGCCCACGCACACACATGACCCCGTTGGACTTGCGTTGCCATCGTTAACCCGTTTTGACCTCTTACGATCAAACCCAGTAAGCGTGTCCCGTCCTCGATCTAACTCGAGCTCACAAAGAAACTTAATGGGTTACTGGTTTGAAAAGGGTCCCCCATGCTTGACACAAGCTTTCCACCTATGCTTGGTCCCCACTAGAATTTCCCACTTAACCCCTTCTTATTCATGTCTTCATACATGTTTCAATTTGGTTAAGTGTTTCTAATCGTATTTCACATGTCACCCATGTCTAATTATGTTTATGTACGGCTTACCATCCCCAAACTGATGGTCAAACCGAGAGGGTCAACCGAGTTTTGGAAGATCTCCTAAGATCTTGTGTATTGGATTTTGGGGGATCATGGGAAGACCATCTGCATCTAGTTGAGTTTGCATATAATAATAGCTACCAGTCTAGCATTGGGATGGCACCATACGAGGCGTTGTATGGGAGACCGTGCAATTCTCCAACATGTTGGTTAGAAACTAGAGATAAGTTGGTACTTGGGCCAGAGATGATTAGACGGACCTCAAATTGTATCGCGATCGTTTGGCAACGAATGAAGATAGCCCAAGATCATTGGAAGAGTTATGTCGATAAGCGTCAAAAGGATTTGGAATTCGACGTAGGCGATATGGTTTTCGTGAAGATTTCAGCATTGAAGCATGTGGTTCGATTCGAAAATAAGGGAAAGCTAGCTCCAAGGTTCGTTGGACCGTTTCCGATAGTCGAGCAAATTAGAAAGTTCGCATATAGATTGGATTTACCCGAGAAGATGTCTAGTGTGCATTATGTTTTTCATGCATCGTTCCTACGGAAGTTCGTGCACGATTTGAATGTGGTGGTATCTCTAGAGCACTACGAAGACCTAGAAGTAGAGACCGCAGTTGCGAAATTTCATAAGCCACTTCGTGTTGTGGGGAATGACACGAAACAGCTTTTTGGAGGAAGACAGTCAAGCTAGTCAAGGTACAATGGAGTGAAGATGGCAACAATTGTATATGGGAGACGGAAGAGTGCATGAGAACGACTCATCCAGAGCTCTTCGTCATTAGGACCTTATGATATCGTATCATTGTTATATCATTGTATCTTATTGATTGTTTGATAGAATTTCGCGTGCTAGGATAAGACTATGGATGCATGGCTTGATGGTTGCTAGTCTAGATGATAGAATTAGCTTCTCATGAATGATAGGCATGCAAAATTGTTGTGGTTTCTTGTGTTTGCTTGGAATTACGGGAGCGAAATTCTTAAGGGGTAGAATGTAACAACCTACATTTTACGTATCAGAAGATTGTAAAATATTTTTATTTTATTCCCTGAGGGTTGGATCATTCTCATATATTAGTATGTTGCTTATGGGGATGTTAGACATGTCCATAATTTTTACTGATTTTGTTTATGACCATTTCCCCTATCAGTCTTTTATAGGGCATAACTTTTGACTCAGGTCGAATCAGGTTGTGAGACCTGTGCCATTGGAAAGGAAATGATGATTTCCTTTCCGTAAGAGGTTACATTAAAGATTTGGTTTAGCAGGTTGGGAGGAATCGTTGTTTTAAGGTTTTTCAGTTGATTGTTCAGGTTTGGAGAGCCACAATGGGCTGATTTGGAAAGGCCCGTTAGTGGGCTAGTGGAAGGGTATAAATAGGGGGGTGAGAGGTATGAGAAATGGTTTAGTTTCTCTATTCTCTCATTAGTTGGCCTGTGTTCCTCCTTCCTCTAACAACTTTCCACTATTAAAAATCAAAATCTAAGAAAGCGAATCGAAGATCTACACCATTGGAGGCTAGATCTACATCATTTAAAGCGGGTATTCATCGGATCAAGGGGTTTGGTTTGAAGTGCTTGTTGTCCAGATTCTTATTGCATTGATTTTTGCTTATTTGGGAGGACCGGTGAGTGATTTGCATCTCTCACATGGATTCAATTATGAGTGTTTGATCATGTTTTTATCATATTCAAGTGTTTAACCATAGATCTATTCCATGAAAAGTCCATTTTCATACGAATCACCCTATGATCTATTTTAGCAAGTTTAAATTGGTAATTCCTATGCCATTTTATATGATTATGTAAGTTGGATCTATAATTTTGTGCATATGATAAATCATCATGATGTTGGAGTGATTTACATAATTTTTAGTGATAATCATCGTTTTCATGTTGTTAATGGATTCATATCATGTTTGTGGTCGTATTTGATGGATTTGACAAGTTGGTTTCGTCGAATCTATCGTTTGGCGAAGTTTTGGTCGAAATCGAAGTGGAAATGGTGGAGTGCAGGTTTTGGGTCGTTCGTTGTGACGGCCCACCCCGCTCCAACCGACATTTACTCCAAAAGTGCGCTGTACACATGTCCAGTTAGCACGGAACGGTCGTCAGAAGGAAAGGAAAGAAGGAAATGAACTAACAAGGAACCTGTAGAATGTCTCACAACGCATGGAATAAAATATAATAACAACATACTTGACATAAAACAGGTGAGACAGTGCATAAGCTGAAAACAAACTAACATAGCAGCGGAAAATCCAAGTACAACTTATGATCCAAAGCCAACATTATTACAACTTTTCAAACTATCTCAAAAAGCAAATGCAAGATAAGGGAGGTACACTACTAATGCCCAAGTAGCGACCACCAACGACACAGGGAGGATACTTATATATATATATATATATATATATATATATATATATATATATATATATATATATGTATGTATGTATATATCACATGTGGAAGCCTCCTGCTCGCCTCCGGATCAGCTACTCGCACATCACCAACTAACCTGTCTCTAGTCTGTTCGTGTGAGCACCCAGAGTCATAAGAAGAGACATAAAACTCTGGGGCAGACAAAAGTCTGGTATGAGCGATAAGCATCTAAACAGAACAATAACAGGTATACTAAACCATACCTGAACCTGGACCTGCAACCAAAGAGTTAGCACTACATACTGTACAATACTCTAAGGTACCATTTCAAATGGTGTAAAGATAACGGGGGTGGGGGTGTGCATGTCATAGTGATGGCAAACAATCAAGCATAACAACCATCCTCACATCTCTTACTCAGTGCGTAAAGCATACGATATTCACCACTTCGATCACCTCAATACTTTGCTATGATCACCTTGCCCCATGAAGTCATAAATGTCTTCACTGCACTGATACATAGCCACCAATCCTTCGCTATGTCCACTTGCCCCATGGAGTTGTTCACCCCATCTGCGCTGGCTCATAGCCTTACTAATCCTTTACTATGTCCATTTTGCCCCCATGGAGTTGTTCACCCCATCTGCGCTGTCTCATAGTCTTACTACGATCACTTTGCCCCTCGAGTCATAATGACTCTACTGCACTGATAACGTAGTCCTATCATTCATGGTGAATCGAAGTTATGAACGTCGACAACTCCTTAGCACACGTCCCGCAGCAAAGCCCAATCATGAAGTGAATTCATTGGTTCCCAACTAGATCCTGAGCTCTAACTTCCAACTTGGACAACCTTTGCATCTCGGGTTATTGGTTAATACTGGATCGGTTCGGATTCCTCCTTGCCATCGGTTCGGTTCGGTCATAGGTATGCATCTCGGTTCGGTTCGGGTCCTTCACGTCGTATTGGTTCGGTTTGGGTTCCCTTTTGCTCCATCAGTTTGCTTCATCGATTCGGTTCGGGTCCTTCACGTCGTATTGGTTCGGTCCGGGTCCTCCACTCTCTTAGCTCCTGGCTTGGCCTTCTGGTCCGATCCGATCCCCTTCCTTATTCCCATCCGCTCTGATCCGATCCCCCTTCCTTAGCCCAATCTGATCCCCCTTCCTATTCCCATCCGCTCCGATCCGATCCCAGTTCAACCTTTGTGGCCTTCCTTTTTGCCATACTTTCTCTTGTGCTAAGCTACGGTTCGTTTCGGTGATCCTTTGCCCGGTCCGAGCTCATCCACCCGATCCGATCCGAAAGCTTGCACTGCTTTTCTGCAACTTTTTCCAGCGAACATTTTACGCCATTCGATGACGTTTTCGACCATTCTAAGTATTCTAATCAATCACAAAGCATACCACAAAGTCATAGCAACAAGTAGAAGTGACCTCAAACACCAAAACATCAATATGATAGGTTAAAATGGATCAAACATAGCCAAAACCCCATATTTTCCCTTAAGCATGTTTAGGCATAACTAATGATAGGATTAGCAAAACTTAACCAAATTAACCCAAATTCATATCAGAGGCCAAAAACATTATTTAAGAATTTATAAGTATTTTTCCAGAATTTTATCATGTTTAAATTCGCTAATTAACACTAATTACCCGTAATTAGCCATAATTAGTGAGGAACTATGCAAATCACTCACCTTAGCCACAAATAAACCTTAAATCTGAAATAAATCTCTGATTTGGTGCGAATCCCAATGCTAAACAGCAGCTCTAATGTTGATTTGGTGTTGATCTCTCTTGATTTGATGTTGCTAAGCCCAATCTTCAAGTAGAAAGTGATTTGGAGGTGATTTAGAGGTTGGAGGCCATTTTTAGGGTATCTAAGAGGTAAGTGGAGGCTAGAAAACTGAAATGGAATGAAACTCTAACTCTTTTCAGCCTCCCCATAACCCTAATTCCGAAATGGGTCATGGGCTCATTCACTAATCACCCTATTTGGCCCGGTTAAGCATTTTTTCACCTTCCAAACCTTATTTCAGCCATATCTCCCAAACGTTAAGCCCGTTTCTCACATGTGACCACCCTACGGAAAGGTAAACCATCAAATGAATCTAATGGAAGTGATTTTAGGTCAAAATTCCTTTGCAATCAAAAGTTATGGCCGAAACAAGATTAGCTAGGGGCAAAACGGTCTTTTAAAAATCGACAAAAATCATGAACATGGGAATGACTTTAATGGTTGTTTCCCAAAGTTACATGACCATACGACTTCATATAAGGAAGAAATAAATATACTACGATCCTCCGATGCATAGGATGCGGGTTGTTACATTCGTGACCATCTCGGGTCGGTCGGTCGTAGTGTTGTCTTGGAGAACAAGTCACAGTGTCGGTCGCACATAGTCGGGTAGAGCGAGCCTAGGCTCGAGCAGGACTTGGTCAGGGTCGAGCAGCAGTTCTGGTCGAGCAAGTTAGGGTCGGTCGAGCATGGGCTCGAGCATGGTTTTGGTTGAAGGAAGTATGGTCAGGCAGTGTTGGCTCAAGCATGTTTGGGTCGAGCATGGCCTGGGGTAGGTCGGTCAGGAGACTTAGTCGTCCAGGATGGCTTCTGATTGAAGGATTGGGGTCGAGCAACATCTGGTCGGTCGTGCTCATAGGGGTCGAGCATGATCTGGTCGGTCGTGCATAACAGGGTCATTTCTGAAAAAATTTATTTTTCAGGTATGACTCGGATTTGAACAAAAAGGTCTGAAAATAATATTTTTCAGGGGAAACCCCTTGAACCCTAACTGCAGCACAGTGATGTAACTTGGCTCGGTGATGGTGTGACTTCGAAGTAAATTCAAGTAGGAAGGTTCAAAGTGTTGAAATGTGCTCGTTGATCGGTGGAGAACAGCGAATAAGGTGGCTACTCAAAGGTCGTGAGTTAGTGAATATGGTTGCTTGAGAAGGTCGCTTGAGCTATGAAAAGTCGTCGGGTTGGATGACTAGAGATGTGAAGACTGAGAGATTATCGTTGTCATAAGTTCTAGCAGGCTCGAAGTAGGGGTACACTAAAGACGTCTAAAAGACCTGTTGTATGTCGAGTACCCTGGGTATCGTTGAAAGGCCTAGTTGTCAAGGATGCACATACATACGTATCGTTGGAAGGTGTATGGAGTTTTGCTAGAACTGGGGTTACTATTAGCCCTTGACATGTGGTAAGGTTGGCCGTCATACGATTAACGATGGTTTCAAAGCAGGATTGGCGGTGATAGCCATAGTCAGTCATGGATGATTGGTTGTTCTGTTTGTACCGTCTCATGTAGGTTGTCCAACATCGAAGGAGATGTTCCTTGAGTGCTTGTCTGATGTTGGTTTAGGCCTTTGGGGCGTGTACTTGAGGGACATTGAATTCGATTAGGATGGTTTACATGAGATATATAATCTGGATGTCATGAGTGCTTTACCATGATTGAATGGGTGTTTCTGGTTTCCATGGATGAATGGTTGAATTGTTTAATGTAAAGGCTATCACTGTCCGATGTGGGGAAGAATGGGTTGAATTTTTCTCTGGTGTTGTGGGTAGATTAGTATGTTTATCTATCCATTCTCATATACTATTTATAAAGTTTGTTAGCTATTTTATCGCTCACTAAAATTATTGTCTGACTCAAGGTTTTATGTTTCCTCTTATTACATTGGGCTGTTAATCCAGTTGTGGATGGGCATACTAAGTAGCAGATGACAGGTGATTAGTGAGGACGATGCTGCTATGCGAAGGCGAGCAGGAGACAGGTGTATTACTTTTACTAATATCTAGTATTTCTGTTTCCGTTGTTTGAGTTGCTCTATGAGCGTTGTAGTGAGGCTTTATGTACATACTTTATATTTCCTATGATGTTGGGATAATCTTTCAGGATGTTGTGAAACTTTGAAAAGTTTGCTATGTGATGCTTCACTACTATTACCTGTTGTATATGTTCTATTATATTTTATTCTTGTGCTGTGAGATTTACGACAGGTTCCGATGATATTTACCTACTCTAATGATCGTTCATAGCTGTCGTGCACACCTTTCAACACATTATTCCTCTTATTTAGTGCGGGGGCTATGGGCGGTCGTCACAGCTCCTCTGAAAAAGAAAAAGGAAAAGGAAAGTACGCAAATACCATAAGCAACTCATATAATTAATTAATTCATTTTCAATGGATGCACCGGAGAAAAGCATACTCTTCGAGATCATGATTTTAGCACAGCGACTGCTTGTTTTGGAGCAAGAAGCGGCTCCCTAACAATACTAGTAAGCTCCTAATCATGTTGTTCCTGTACTTCTAACTCAACCAATAGCTCTTTCTTTTGCTTCTTGGACTGAAAGTATTATATAACCACATAGCTAATGAATTTGTTACATAATACAGATAGAAAAAGCGGAAAGTTAGTCGGGTGTAAATGGTACACATCATTTAAAAGAAAAAATTATTAGACTTGTTGTTACCCCTATTCACAAATATTTTGAAAAATGAGCAAACAATCTTTGTTTTATTGTAAAGGATCTTTAATGAACGAGAACTTCAGCTCATCTAAAGACATGACTAAATTTCAGTTAAACCCATATGTCAGTGTTTTAGTCCATGTCTGATGATAGTAGGCTAAAAACAGATGACACAGCCAGATATTAAATTAACATTATTTATAAACAAGTGCGAACCGTGCTTCGCATACGGGCTCAAGCCATATTTCTGTAAGCATCCTTCATTTGTTATAATCAAAACTACCATTGCATTAGAGAGTGCATCCTATGCCCATAATACATTTGACATGCAATGACAAAATTATCAAAACAACTACTCTAAAAACAGAAAAAAAAATTCTGCATTAAATTTTAAAATATATTGTATGAATTAAATTCTGCATTAATCAGAAAAAAAATATGTCAGAATTTTACATGGTATAAACTTCTACATTAGGTATCAAAACAGAAAAAGAAAAAACAGCATCAACTATTATAAAAACAGGAAAATACAACTTTCAGTTATCACCCAAAACAAACGTACAAATAGATTATGAATCTATATATAAATCCATCTAAATAGTTTACAACATCACACTGATTCATAACTATCATTATCCTCCTTTGGAATAAATACAACCTACTCCTTGTTTTTCTCAATTATGACGACAATTTGGTCTGGTGACAACTGACATGAAAGCAGGGTCTTACATCATTTATAATTGATAAGAGCAGATATAGTCATTTAGGAAAACAACTTGAAGCCCATTTGCCAAAAAAACATTATATATTCTTCCAGCGAAATCCTCGAAACTTTAGCCATTTTAAGAATACCTCATATTCTAAGAAACAGTCCGCCCCATCAGTCTGCAGACAAAGTGAAGTTTAAAGTTAGTAAATATTATCCAGAGATCCTGGAAATTATAATAATAAATAAAAAGTTCATGTTCAAAATAAAAAGTGAGTTCTATATTCAACATGTTTTTACATTATAGACAGCCATTAAATTGTTTTAGAATACAACCTACTGATAAAATTATGAAGATATCTCAATTCTTTGATTATCGGAGTTGAAACGTTTAAGTGTTTACTATCCTAACAATATGGTATTGCTTGATATTCTATCGTTCAAGTTCTAGCATTAAGTACGTCCAGGTAATGAAATTAAACAACCTCATTTACTGCTTTGATTAAATTTATATAAACCTTAAAGTCCAGGCATTAAATTCATTCAGGCATTGAAATTAAACAATGTCATCTATTGTCCTGATTTATATAAGCCTTAAACTAAAAGTAAACATTATATCCTACAATTAGCGCACCAAATACAGTATGTCTTGATTTATTTAGGCCTTAAACTAAGAGTTAAACATTAAAGCCTACGATTAGCGCACCAAATACAATTATATTTTTATTGTAATTGTCATTTTATCTTTGTTTTTTCTTCCATAAATGTTAATGTGACGCTGCTTCAGTTTTTTTTTTTTTTTTTTTTTTTTAATTGTAATCACCATTTTATCTTTGTTTTTCCCCCCTGAAATACTACTGTGATACTGCTTCAATTCATTCCTTGTCAAACACTTTACACGATTTCAGCAGGTAATGGTCAGCCATCCTTAGAAAGTAATCATACATAAAGCGTACATAGAAATGAAGATGCAACTTTCAAAGGCTTTCAGGATTATTATAATTACTATAAAAATAAATGACAATAAATGCCGCAGTCAATATGAAATACAAAGGAAACGCACTAACTCCTGTATCTATAACTATATTTAATAATCAAATCAATAGTATTGGTTATTCAAGAACCGAATCATATAATATCATTTTTATTTTCAACATTTTTTTGCTAAGATACTACATTAAAATTAAACATAACAGAATATAGACAAAACTCAAATGATGAATAAATCAATTACAGCTGCTTTGGTTTATTCTACATGGTTGTAATTTTTTAGAGGTATTTGTTTTTGCTGTGTGTTGTGTTATAGTTGCTACGCTCTAGAGTATTGTTGATTTAATGCTGGACATGCTAGGGTGAGGCACTTGTGACATTGATTTTATAAGACTTGGGCTCCAATGTTATTTTTTCCAACAATAGCCTGGTGTAATTAAGCTTTGCATTTGTACATAATGTCTTGGTTTGTACAATCTGATTATAATTTTATTTTAAGGCTTCATATTTTTTTTTCAAACAAAAACCTTTATCGTTTATAACCTAACCTTAGTTGATTTTCAGTCACCATATAAACCAAAGCTCCTGACTTAGAAACTACAAAACACAGAATGGCCATTCCATCCACATCAATACACATTGAACATGCGATGCACACAAATCCAAAATCAGTTCATTTTGACAATATATCACGATAACATATGATACTGCTACTCTGTAAAAGTTAAGTCTACATCCCAGCATCCAAATATAATTCACCAAACTCAATCACTTTCCTACCCTACTAAAGTAAGACAACACATTTATGAGAAATACCAATCTGAGGGAGCATTTTGTTGAAAATGGGTTATTTCGCACATGGTTGCGGCAACCAAATAGCGATGCTCACTGCAGCTGTAAGCATTGTTCTGGAGCTCTTGACCATAAGGGATCCAGTTAGCTTTCAGTCAGAAAACAGAATATTTGAAACTACCATTCTACCAAGTTATCTCTGTGAAAGAAGATCAAATCCTACATTTTCATGCTTATTACATGGTCTTTTGGTAGCAAACACAGCTTCCGCAACAAATAATGTTTCACAATTTCTTTTTCACAGAGCGGGAATGAAAGGCCATATGAATTTGAAATCACTTTTTATATTATATAGTACATGATTTCAAGAAATGATGTCAAGAAATAAATGAAGACCAACATTGCAGCTTGGAAAATGGGTTGCATGCTCACTTTAAAATGCTATTACTAAACATCAAATGAAATATATAATTCATATTAATATGTTGGCATAATCAAAATATAATAAGTAATCAGAAAACTTAATAACTTAACTATGAGTTTAAAATTCCAGTAAACTCATTATCAACATCCATAGCATGATAACAAATTATTTTTGACCAAGTTAGCACAATCACGCATCATGTAGTACAGCTACTCGCAGCATAATTCAAGCATGATTATTACGTGGATGCCATGAATTCGACCATAAAAAGTACTAAACCAACAACAATTAAAAAAATTATGAGAGAACTTATGTTTTAATATGCGCAGTTCAAAACACAATTCTTTAGCATTCTGCATATTGAAATTGGAATCTAGTTGATAGCTGATCTTATTATTAAGTTTGCAATAACTAAATTTTGGTTCTTGTTCCCAATTGGATTTTATCCAAGACGACATCTCCCGTATAAAAGTTGACCTCACATCAAGGATTGCATAATATTTTAATTAATGCATATCTAAGTTAAGTACATAATGCAATCGAAGCTTGAATTTAATAACCGTAATATAACTAGGTAAAGACAATGAAATTACATGAATTGAAACATCAATACATCGCACCATTATTGTGAACATTTCTTTTTTCTTGAGTTGGATTCAGTCGCTGATTACAAATTTAATTATATACCTTATGGTTAGGGAAGAAGGAAACACTCAAGCATTTGCCAAAGATTTACCGCCTTCCTGTTTTTAACATTTAAAGTAAAAAAAAAAAAAGCTAAATCAGTTTTTTTTTTTTTTTTTTAACTTATAAAGAACTATAGTGGTTATGAAATAAGTTCAGAATATTACAAAAGTGACATCCATCGTGAATGGAGGCTCTATCATTCGCATACCTTGGATAACTACTGTATAAGCCGATCAGTAATATACAACAAAGAAAGTTATGCAATCGTTATTGAAGCAAAACTGATATTTTTATTCTCGGATGTACTGTCAGTAGACTAATAAATTTCAGTTATAGTCCACTATCAAGATAGTTGCATGTTTTATCCAAATTAGACTGGGAACAAATACACCAAAAAGATAATTGAGAGCAAAATAACACATCAGCAACCATAATGAAACATACCTTCATGGCAACAAAGCATAATACCATCGTTGAACATCACATTAGGCCATTATTTGTATACATAGCCTATGATGTCTTCGTCACGTTTCTTTGGGAATTCAAACATAATTACTAAGGAAAAATTATATATATATTTAGATTCAAAGAAATGCATAATGCCTGGGTCTGGGGTTTAGATCGCCTCTATATTTTTGTTTTACAACTTATTTCCTCTATTTTCAAAAATTATGTACAGTCGTGTTACAACTGAAAATAGTGTGATTCTATACAACGTAAAAACTAATGAATTAAAAATAAAGTACCAATCATATGTGGGTAGATAATATATAGTGCATCAAGCCGTGACAATTATAAAAGGCCAGTAATTTTGTTAGTTTTGTAAATGTTGCACCAGCTTATATAGCATAGTGAAAAATAGCAGGTTTCAGTAGCAATTAGTAGAAAGAATATCAGATCTACATATGCAGCTGATAAATGAGTTACCATGTAACAAAGAGTACAAACTGATGTACCTATTCTGGTATTTTAATCTTTGCAGGTTAGGATCAACAGAGAAGGGTCTGTTGTTGAACTTGTATCCACTAAGAACACTGAGCAATCTCTATATGTCCATGCATACACCAGAAATCGAATTGCTAATTCGAACAGATGCCCGCGAATGAGCAAAAATAAGTTGCAACATGTGTATAGTGCATCAAGTATTCAGTTTAGCAAAATTAGTTACCTTGTTTATGCAGTTCAATAGTGCATTAAGTATCACTTATTTTCCATGAATCATATTTTGGTGTTTTATGTGAACCATGAGATAGAAATTAGATCTTAAAGATCATAGTTATTCATGTAAAAGTAGTTCACTAATATGGTCTTCCCACCTCCATTCTCAAAACTTTAAATGTTGTTATCATGAAATAATTTTTATCCAATAGGATAACAATATCGTAAAAGATAGACTTATGCATAAATAAACAAAAGCATTATATATGAATGTATTAGGAAAAGGAAAAGGATGGAGGAAAAAAGGTGAGCTCGTAGATGGAATAAGTATTGCTTCGGTAGCAAATCTGATAATATAAGACCTTATAACTTGATAATAATAAAAATAAATAAATGATTATAGATTACGATTAATGATAGTTCTCATTAATAGATTTATAGTTCAAAGATGGATGCTGCAGAGCCCATATTTAATAGTTTTATTTACAAATGATCGTTTAGTACTTTTTGGATATTTAGGAAGTAGTTATGCAAGAAAAATTAATTATTTGGTTTTAAAAACCCGACATAGTAAATGGAAAAAACTCTGAAGCCAAGGTCACCGACCACTTGAATGGTCCAAACATCCATATAGATTTACATAGAATTGCATAAATCGGACTTGAATGGAATAAAAATCATTAACTATTAGTTATATAAAATTGGTACAGCAGTAGCAAACAGGCAAAACAGAACAAACCGGGCATGCACCTGCCCTTCCACAGATATTTCACTGGCAGAATATAGACATACAACCACATAGAATTATATAGAACTAATAAATCTTAACAAAACAAAATGAAAATAAAAGGCAATTGAATTTAGTAGTGGAAAACTTGAGTTTTGTAGTACAACGTTATATGAGTATGTTCGCTTCATAAATATTGAAACATATTTGTTGGAAACTATTATGTAGTCAAGTGCTTTATGTGCTACCTAACATGAAGTAGGTGGGACAAATTTATGACAGTAATAAGGTATAATTCTTTGTCATTTTCAACAAAAGCAGCTAGTAGGGGGTTACCGATATAAGAAAAAGAAGTTCAAATTACAATAAGATATTCAAATTTAAAAATTGAAAATTAAATTAAACAAATCTATTAGATATAATTAAATATAATTAATTTTGTCTTAAAATTATAATTAAATTGAAATCTGCATGACCCCTTCTTCTAGTTGACACTATTTACAGAAGCCCCAAAATAAGATCATCAACTAAATTTATTTATGCCCAGTGATGATTTTAGTTTTTTTATTAAATATCGAAATGTAATATTAAAAGGAATCAAAACATGTTCAATAAGCAGCTGTCTAAAATCAGTAGGCAATTTAAAAATATGATATTTACCAACTTTGGTGCTTCATCTTTTTATTTCAAAACTTCAAACTTGATTCTTATAGCACCTCCTGAACATGCTTCCGCTCAAAGCAAGGAAAAATGACCTACTGTCATAACTTTTCCGCATTTATATCAGATTTTGATATAAATATGCACGAAGAGAATATTATAACACGCACACGGACATCTACAAAATCAGTTTAATCTATGAATGTTTTTTGGTTACTTGATTATTATCAGCCACAACAATTGTGAAGAAATCCCAAATAGAAATATATTTTTGGAATGAATCATGGAAATGCGGTTACCTTCTCAAATTGATTTTTGGTTTATAAGGTGTATCAGCCAGAACAAATGCCGTTACCTTCTCATTTTCAGTAAATGTAAAGGAAATTTCAGATATATATGAATAATGGAAAAATAATTACCTATTTTAATGCTGGTGGAAGATAAGTAGGATATCCATCATAAGAAACCAAAATCCACTGCTTTTTGAAGCTATTTTTAGATGGAATCCAAAAGCCTTTCTTTAACCAAGATTGTTGCCGCTAAAAAATAAGGAGTAATTTCGTAAGCAAAGTAAGAAGCAAATTTATGTCAAATAATTGCCACATCGGACAGTGAAAAATATATTTAACATTCAATCTCTTATAAGAACTATATAATACATTTATGAATGAACTAACTAAAATAACAAAATTAATATGACAAGTTAGACGGGGTAAGAAAGAGCGGCAAGAAAAACGGCTAGTGATGGCGCAGAGCGGGTAGACATAACATTGCAAATTTGTCGACTTCTGTCGCTTTATGTAGATTGTTGCAATTTGCAGGCCTTTTCATTTGATTTTGAAAGTAATTGCCTATTTTAATCTCTTGGTTATACTTTCTTTCGTTTTCAATAACGTTTGTTGTCTTCATAAATTATGGTTTGACGTTAATTTCTTCATCCGAATATAAAATGAGTAACTTACATCTTAGTTTTACACCACATATTTTAATAATCTTTAAGCCACTCTAGTTACACAGGGTAAATATATAACTGAAGACTGTAAGAAAAATAATTTAAAGAAACACAATCTTGCATAACAAAAACAAAAAAATGTGTACGAAGGAGGGATAACTTATTTGAAGGTTTGTTAGTTAGCCAAGATTTATATAAGTGACGTAACAATTTATATATTCATTAAACATAGATGCTTTATATAATTCAATGTTTCTAGTGTTTGTAACAGAGACTCAGCAAAATCAAGACTGTCCATGAGTACAGTAAAAAAAAAAATGGTGTCCATAAATCAAAATTTAATGCTTTAAATAAAAGGAAAGAATTGACCATAACTGAATGTTAGAAGTCCAGAAGCTACGATAGATCCAAAAAGAATAAAACTCTGAATGGATGACCCTAATTAATGACCACCTCCATGATTGTTCTGTCTGCTTTCGTCAACACCTTCGATTGGTTTGGAATTTTTCTAAAAATATAAAATTAATAGAAAAGATATATAATAGAATATACTTCATAAATCAACTGAAGGAGTAATAGATTATGACCACGTAACATATATCGAATAAAGTGATTAACCAGGGTTTCTTATGTAGTAACACTATTTGGGCATGAGCTATTAAGTATTCTAGTGCAATATGTATTACTTTGTTAGTGATACTACAAAGTGATTTATCATAATGCATTTGAACTTAATTTACACTTAAGATTTTATTCAAAAATCGTGAAGGGGATGAACTATTATGTAACATACTGAAGAAAATACCTTTATGACAAATATGAAACACTTCAACCAACATATACAAATGAACGTTAATGGCAGTGCAAACCCAATATTAACAGCTGAAGGTGACCATAATTCAAGAACAATCCCTAGATAATCACTAAGTGTAGAATACATCAATTGAAAATAAATATTTCTGCAAAATTCTTAAAAGACCTGGCCATCTGTTTGTCAATTTTTTTGCCCATTAGGCGATGCAATTATCAAATCCATTTTGATGCAAACTCAGTCAATATTCAAACTAAGCCAAAAGCAGAAATTTAAGATGGTCGGATGAGTTAAAAAGCGCAGTTAGCTCCAAACTCAAAATATAGTGGCTAAAGCGCGAAGACCATGCATCAATTTAATACCAGAATTAAATGAATTCAACAAAGAAAAATAAAAAAATACGCTCGAGGGATATCACAAACCTGCGATTTTGGCGGTGGCTCAAATCTAAGGTAGTCTGTCAAGGCGCGGAGAAAGGATACTGAGGCCAAAGATAGAGATGATGGATCAAAGGAAGCTGGAAATATAAACCCTAATTTTGTTTTTAGTATGCTGGGAGAAGAAAGTAGAGAAAAGGAACTGATTTGGGGAGAAGTAAAATTGTTGGAATAGGGAAACAGTCAGGTCAACGTAATTTGCGAAGCGAAAGCGATTCCATAAAAAAAAAAAAGGAAAATAGGATTTTGCAAAGGGCGCGAGGGAGTCGGAAAAGTAGAATAAAAACTGAAGACAGGAGAGTAAGAGATAGAAGAAAACAGCTATAGTTGCGGAAGAAATTAATTCCGTGACTGTTGAGTTTAATATCCAACTTTGCTTGTGCGTGCAGGAAAATAAACTCAGTTATTATAATATAGTATAGATTACTTCCCTAAACTTTACTATGATATGATTGCTTTGCATTTTAGTTTCCTACACACGCACACATACAGATGTATGTATGAATGCAAGTATGAATATCAATGACAAACTGGGATTTGAAACAATGCCAACATAGCGATATAAAACCCATATTATAATCCACCAATGCAGCACAATTTGGCAAGATTTGACACTAATTTGAATAAACTTTATCATGTTATATGTTACCCACTCCATATAACAACCTAAAAGAACTTCAATATTTGACACTGATTTGAATATATAACAACAACAACAACAACAAAGGCATATATCCCAAACAAGTTGGGGTTGGCTAGATATGGAACCCAAAATTAAAATAAAATAAAATTAATAATGATGATAATAATATATATATATAAAGGGTTTAAAATAACCAATCAAATAAAAAGTCGTCCGATAAAGGTTTTTTTTTTTAATAATAATACTAAGAAGAAGTAAAAATGTTCAATAAAAGTGAAATAAAATTTAAAATAGTAAATAAAAAGTAAAAATGTTCAGTAAACGTGAAATAAAGTCTTTAAAAAAAAAAAAAAAAAAAAAAAAAAAAAAAAAAAACCACTACGGTTCTGGTACATAGATTGTCAATTTCCATGCACTCCTATCAACTACCAGCTCTTCCGATAAACTCCAGTTACTTAAATCTCTCTTTATTATCTCCTCCCATGTCATTTTAGGTCGACCTTTACCTCTCTTTGGGCCTTCGGCGCGACCTAGAATTCCAGCGCGTACAGGTGCATCGTATGGTCTACGTTGGATATGTCCAAACCATCTCAAGCGGTATTGGACTAACTTCTCTTCAATAGGTGCAACTCCAAGTTTTTCCCGAATATCCTCATTTCTAATCCGATCTCGTCTGGTATGCCCACAGCTCCAACGCAGCATTCGCATCTCCGCTATACTTATCTTCTGGACGTGTTGCCTCTTAGTAGGCCAACATTCTGCACCATATAACATTGCAGGTCCGATTGCTGTCCTATAGAACTTTCCTTTAAGCTTCTGAGGAATCTTCCGATCACAGAGAATGTCAGATGCTAGTCGCCATTTCATCCATCCTGCTTGAATTCTAAAACTAACATCCTTATCAATCTCTCCATCAAACTGCAACATAGATCCTAAGTATCGAAACGATTCCTTCTTGGGTACTACTCTACCGGCCAGGGTAACATCTCCGTCATCTGACCTGACACTGCTAAACTCACACTTCATATACTCTGTTTTAGTTCTGCTAAGCCTGAAACCCTTTGATTCCAATGTCTCCCTCCACAACTCCAGTTGTCGATTAACCCCTATTCTACTTTCATCAATCAGCACAACATCATCGGCAAAGAGCATACACCAGGGAATCTCCCTTTGTATATCTTTTGTGATTTCATCCATCACTAATGCAAAAATATAAGGGCTCAAAGCCGAACCTTGATGTAACCCTATGTTAATTGGAAAGTCTCTGGTCTCACCATCGCATGCCCTAACACTAGTCACAACCCCCTCATACATATCCTTAATAAGGGTAATATATTTTGATGGCACTCTCTTCCTTTCTAGCGCCCACCACATAACCCTCCTCGGTACTCTGTCATAAGCTTTCTCCAGGTCAATAAAAACCATGTGGAGATCTTTCTTTTGCTCCATGTATCTCTCCATAAGTTGCCTAACCAAGAAAATCGCCTCAGTGGTTGACCTTCTCGGCATAAAACCAAATTGATTCCTAGAGACACTTGTCAACCTCCTCAAACGCTGCTCGCAAACTCTCTCCCACAGCTTCATTGTGTGACTCATAAGCTTAATTCCTCTATAGTTTGTGCAACTTTGAATATCTCCTTTATTCTTGAAGATTGGGACTAAAATGCTTCTCCTCCACTCATCTGACATTTTGTTTGATTTGAAAATACTGTTGAACAACTTAGTTAGCCATCTTATCCCTGCATCTCCAAAGCATCTCCACACCTCAATAGGAATATCATCAGGCCCTACCGACTTGTCTGATTTCATACGTTTCAACGCCCCCTTTACCTCAGCTTCTTGAAATCTCCGCACAAAATGTCTATTGGTGCTATCGGCTAAGTCTTCCAACTCGATTGAAGAGCTATCACTTTCTTCGTTGAAAAGCTTATCAAAGTATTCTCTTCACCTATTCTTTATCTCATCTTCCTTCACCAAAAGTCTATCATTCTCATCCTTAATGCATTTAACCTGATTGAAGTCCCTTGTCCTCCTCTCGCGTAGCCTAGCTATTCTATAAACGTCTTTTTCGCCCTCCTTTGTACTTAGCCTTTGATACAAATCTTCGTACGCTCGTCCCCTTGCTTCACTCACTGCTCTCTTTGCAGTCTTCTTTGCCACTTTGTACCTGTGCATGTTCTCTTCGCTTCTATGACGGTACATGCGTTTGTAGCATTCCTTCTTCTCTTTGATAGCCTTTTGCACCTCGTCATTCCACCACCACGAATCCTTGGGTTCTCGCTTGCTTCCTCTTGTTATCCCAAATACCTCAGTGGCGACTCTCCGAATGCAAGTTGCCATCGCATTCCACATGACATTTGCTTCTCCTTCCACATTCCAAGCTCCTTCTCCCATCACTCTATCTTTAAACACCCGTGAAGCATCTCCTTTGAGTTTCCACCATTTCGTCCTGCTAATCTTCGCTCTCTTATCCTTCACCACCCGAAGACGAAACACGCACACCAACAGCTGGTGTTGTGAGACGACACATTCTCCAGGTATGACCTTACAATCAACACAATCTCGTTTACTATCTCTTCTAGTTAGGACAAAGTCAATCTGGCTAGCCTGTTGGCCACTACTGAAGATGATCAGATGTGATTGCCTCTTTCTAAAGAAGGTATTAGCAATCATGAGATCAAAAGAGAGAGCGAAATTCAAAATATCTTCACCCTCTTGGTTCCTACTGCCAAATCCAAAACCACCATGCACTCGCTCAAAACCCCCGCTAGATTAGCCAACATGGCCATTGAAGTCTCCTCCTATAAAAAGTTTCTCACTACTATGCACATTCCTAACCATGACATCCAAGTCTTCCCAGAACTTCCTTTTGGCTTCTTCACTTAGACCTACCTGTGGGGCATATGCGCTAATGACATTCAAAATTGCCTCGCCAACTACTAGCTTAACTAGGATGATCCCATAAATAAAATTGTTCACATATGCAGTTAATGAAAAATATCCATGCATGCAAAAGTATAGAAGCATACTACTGTTTGATCAACAAATTAAACAAATACACCAGAACACTATGTAGGCGGTGGAAATTAGCAGTATGCTATGCTCTTCGAAATAATGATAAAATATTGATTGTGTAACATTACCTTCTACAGTTTAATGGTGTAACTTCTTCGGATCTCAAAAACAACACTGACATTTGATACTTTTGCACTGATATCATCACATATTGTAGTTGGATGAGCTTTAACCATAGCCTGCATGAAACCAAAAATAGAACAAGCCAGTATCATTGGTATTGGTATGGTAATATAATGCAGATAGTAAAATATATGTTAATAAATAAATAAAAACACGTATTACATGGAATATGAGAAATACAAAAAAAGTAAATGCATAACAGTTATATTACTCAAACGAGTAATGTTATAACGTTCAAATATGCACTTTATTTCGATTATTACAAAAGAAAGTCTCAAGTGGAATGCCTACCATGTTTGATGTTCTCTCATTTTGTAAAAACTATAACAAAAGTGCACCTAGTGGTCTAAATTTATATGCATTTGTTGCATTTAGTTGGTTTGTTTTGATTATTTATGTTTGGTGGCATTTAGTTTCATTCTGTGTTGTTTCTCTTTAAATTTTTTTATATAAAAAAGTTCGCAATTCATTTCTGTTTCCAACTAACTTTTGCACATTTCATTTGAGTCTTTGACCCGTATATTCTGACTTGGGTATTTTGTTTGTGTGCATTCAACTTTGTCCAATTGCTTTGATTGTTTAACATTGAAAGAAAGTTTCATTGTTTCTTTTGTGGTTTCTATGCATGGGATTCTTTTAATTTCTGTTGTTTCATTCATTGCATTAGATAAAAATAAACTGTTCTAGTTTTCTTTTTAAGTTTACCGTGCTTACGTTCTGCCCATGAACAGTTATGTTTACACTGCATACATCAGTTACAAACAAATTATTTTCAGTTAATGACAAAAGGTTTGCATTACATAATTCTGTTTACATTTCGTATTCCCTCATTACATTTCTGTTGTTTCATTACTATTGTGACATTCTATTTTCTCTTCTTCTTGTATTACAATGACACTCTTTCAATCACATTTCCACTTTTGTTTCACACTGTCCTACACAAAACTCCATCACAGAACTACTACTTCAACCACTTGAACTTCTTCCATCCTCAAAGCTTCCCACATCCCGACTTCAACCTGCCTTTTCTCATTACATCAAAACTTCAGTATCTCTTCAAACCAAAATCACTGTGCCTTATTAACCTCACATTACCCGACCACCTGAACTTCACTGCATTGCAACAGTAACAAACATCAACATCTGCATAAGAAAAACACAACACCTACAACCAACATCATGCACCTGACACCGGCATCCCTCTAGTAACCTCTTTACATCACCCAAACACAACCAATCTCCAATTGACACAACTACTCAGCCTTCTTCTACAAAAACCAATTTCCTAACACAGTATACACTGCATAATCATAAAGTTTTCACATACACCATAAAGCTTACGCTCATGCAAAGGACTAGTAAGTTATAACTTATAACATGAGATCCCCACTGACCACATCATAACCCTATCTAACCTCGAATTAAATTTTCAATTACAGCATCCTTGTTCAGAACATTTATGCCAAATTAGCTATTTAGTATGCTCATGCCTATAGCTGAATTTAAAGTATCTTTACCCATCTTATGCACATTTAATTTTTTTTCCATAGTGTGCTCTTGTTCAATTTAAATCCCATGCTGGTTTAATTTATAAAATTTATAAGCACTTCAATTTGAGAGAGGGAGAGAGGGAGAGAGGGAGGGAGGGAGGAGAGAAGGGAGTGGTAACACCAGAATATTCAGGTTGCATTAAGGTCTTTAGATCCTTGTCCAGGCCCTTTGTTTCAACTTTTGTTTCACATTTAGTTGTTTATTCATTCATGCCTTGAACTGAATTAATTCCAAAGTATACAGATATATACAAGGAATAGTAAGTATAAGCCTGAAGGCACAAGGATACTGCAAATTATGATCACAATTTAATATTTCTAGTTAACCTATATCTCTCTTACTAATACATAACATAGATTTAGACATATCAGGAAATGACACATGCGACTTGCTCAAAATCATTAACATGTATTACGGTTCATAAGTCCTAGTACAGAACTTGGTTTCAATTTACTTTATAATAAATGGTAACATTTCAGACTCCAAATAATAAGTTACTCAGATGTGCCAAATCCAAATCACATTGCAAGCAGTATGAATAGCAAGCAGGCTTTGATCCTAAAAGGGGGTAAAACCATAGGTTAACACAATCAATGTGTACCCATTGGATCCCATAAATACATGAGCTAATTTTATAATATGTAAGTAGTTAACAATTTTAATTATCGTTCAACCTCGAAAATTCTGCAACTCAACCTATTGCATGAAGCTAACATAAAATGTTCACTATTGATTCCTCTCAAGCAAGATTGCAGATAAATTGCAAATTACTAAAAGAAATTAGTATATATATTAATCATGGGTGACACCTATTTATTACAAAAACAAGCTTTGATTTTTAAACTGAAACTTAAAGTCATGTGCAAATGCCAATCCATTATAGGGGAAGTCTTTCTTCCTAAATCTAGTTATCTCAAAATCACCTCTCCTGTATCTCACGACAAAAACTGACAGCCTTAATTGCCTTGATCCATTTTCGTAATTCTTAGAGGGATGCTGGTAATTACTACCATTACTCAAATTAAGGCATGAAATCGAAATCGAAATCAAAATAAGGAAAATCGAAATTGGCAAAAGATAATACCTGAAAGAGAGATAGTTGTGTTTTTACCGTAATAGAAATTCAAATCAAAATCGGAAAAGCGCAATCGAAATCGAGTCGATTTCCACTTGTAATCGGTAATCTTCATTTTACATGGAAAGAGGGGAAACAGGGACTGGCACAAAATTGTGAAATTATAGCGCGTCTCATGGAAAGAAGGGAAATAGGCTTGTTGGGTACGGGCAGGGGCGAGCATTCGGCCGGTTCGGTTGGTTTGGAATTGGTTTGGAGGTAAGAAAAACTCAAACCGAATTGAAACTGTAAATTTTTCAAATCGAACTGAACCCAACCAAATTAATTTCGGTTAATTCGGTCGGTAACCGGTTTAACCAACCTTAAAGGATGTACCATTCTTCAGATGATAGATTCACTAAAAGTAAAACATAAATTCATGTTTGGAGAAATTTTATGTAGTAAATTTTATGTTTATAATAAGATTTGATCTATTTGCAACAAATGCCTTTGTATTCTATAACTAAACTAATTATTTAAAGTATTACAATACTGTAAAATTAGATAATAAATTAAAAGTTTGTTTAATTCAGTTAAACTGATAACTGAAAAATATTATTTTACAAACCGAATTCAAATCGATATAGTTTTAAAATCGAACCGAACCAACCCAAATAAACTGGTTTGAACGGTTAACTCAGTTTGAACCGAATATTGCTCACCCCTAGGTACGGGTCCAGCATTGGTGATCGATTTACGTCAATCTATTTGCTTCAAAGATATGCAACCGATGCAACCAAAAGCATTTACTTCTGACTATTTTCTTCTAAAATGGTGCACAACTGATGTGAACTACAATTTTACCTCTTATATTGCTTCCCTGTGCCAATTGCTTCAGAAGTTAAGGAGGAACTGACTCAACTAATACTATTTGCATAGGTTGTTTGTACAACTGACCCAATTGAGGCGATGCAACAGGATTGTTTGTACTAGTGAATGCATTTAGGGTGGATCACGATCACTTAAGACCCAACGGGGTGGACATTCTCAGTCACTTAAGGCTCATTCTAGTATATTTGTTAAGGGTGGATTCTTACGGTCTCTTATAACCCTAAGGCAGACCCTAACCACTTAAGACCCCGTCCTAAAACGTCAACGTCCTTATAGATATATATATATATATATATATATATATATATATTCTCACAAGTAATATGAGAAGTAGTACCTCGCCGCTTAATATCGGTTTCGGTAGAACCGCATATAGCCATTTAATACCCCTCTAGCAAACGCCTCATGTTTCTACTTAACTGATATTATGGTAGTACACATATGTCGTTTAAGACTTCCCTTAGTTAGTTAGTTAATTAAATTGCATGTTACGTCCCATGTATACCAAATCTACCCCTAGATTGGCCCTCATAATGTTCCTAGAGGAAGTGTGCATTCCGATAAACGACCCTACTCTGTTATCGCCATGACTAAACCATTTTCTAGAGAAGGAGGACCCATAGACCGCTTCAAATCTAATAAGGGAGAGTCTCACGACTCTAGTTTAAATTCAAGGAATAAACCTTCGGAATGGTCCTAGTCCTAACCACTTAAGACCCTAACTAGATAAGAAGAAAGTCTGCCACTTAAGACCTTCTCAACACGGTAGTAAGCATGCCTATTTATACACATAATATATATATATATATACATATATATATATATATACATACACACACACACTAGACCTCACATTAAACTGTGCACTTGTAGATGTTGGATATGTCGGGCGGTTCTGGGCAGACTTCTACTATAAGCGGGTTTAACCTCATGTCATAGCGTATTAAGTTAAATGGTCCATGACACCCAGACCTCTCACATTAGTCAAACTCACTTGTGGATACCGGATTTGCCGGTTGGTTCCGGGCAGACTTCTACCATAAGTGACGACTAACTTCATGTCTATGTGTCATCATTTAATATATATATATATAAGCCATTTTATATATACACACATAAAAGCAACAATTCATATGGGGACATTTCAAATTTCTAACTTTATTCTAACGTATTTATTACGTCATTATTATGTTTGATTACGCTATATAAATATAATATTTAATACGTACCACAAACGCTAATTTCCGTTCGAATGAAGAAACATTTTAACGGTGTAAATTGTCACTTGATTCACATTAAAGGTATACAAGTCTAATACCCACATCCAACTACTAAATTCATAGCATAATTAATAATACCAGCAATGGGAAAAAATAACAACATAACTATCCAAACTTGTATTCTGGGCTTGTTAGAACAATTTAGGTAATAAAATAGGAACAAGGTGTTAATTACATACATACATACATATTT
Organism: Allium sativum; assembly: GCA_030737875.1. Classification (NCBI taxonomy): domain Eukaryota; kingdom Viridiplantae; phylum Streptophyta; class Magnoliopsida; order Asparagales; family Amaryllidaceae; genus Allium; species Allium sativum. The sequence goes on along the minus strand of CM060918.1, from coordinate 775,440,087 downwards.
AACATATACACATACATATATACATAAAACTCTATTTAATCCAATTAATCCAATTAATCCAATTTACCCTTTTTCTATGTTGCACATAAAAAAAATTAACATTTGATTATCTCAAATCTGAATACGTTCAAATTATCCATTTTAAAATGGAAATCTAAACCTCTTTAAATAATAAAATCAAACCAAATATTAATATTTTTACATCACAAACACACTTTTTAATTAAAAAGAGGTAAATCCAACCAAACAAAAGTAAATCACCAAACTATTCTTCATACATAACCCAAACAATTCACAAACCAGAAATATTGATCAACAACTTTGCAATATATACAAAATAGGAGATTTAGGGTTTTATAATATGATGTTATCATGAAACCAAACCTTCCTAGACATACAAATCAAGATAAAATCTATAAAATGCAGAATTTGTCCTAAACAAGTATTATTTCCACTAACAGAGAATTTGGGCAAAGGAAATAATACTGATTTGAATGTTGGAATCGTCGTTCTTTGATTTTACTATAGATCTATATAAGAAAATCATATAGATTTGAATCTCATATATAAATTATAGAAATTCCAGAATATAAACTAAAAATAAATAGATTAGAAATGAAATAGATTAGGGATAAAAGAAGAAACCTATTTCAACCTAATTTCTGGAATATTAGCAGCAGAATGAGGGCATAGATATTGAAAGGGTTTAGAGAATTGTGAGGTAAGTTAGGTGATATCTATATGTGTGTAAATGAATAGTAACCGTTAGATTAACATAAATTCAATCTAAGCTATTCATTTTATCTAAAACTAACCTAAACGCCTATCCAAACCAGCCTCATTGGGCTCTGGTCGCACCAGGCGGTCGACACCCCCTTCTATGAGGGCGGTCGACCCCCTGACCTCTGAAATAACCAGTGGCCTACGTTGATTGCTGAGAATATTATTCTATTAAACTTTACTTATTTCTATTAATTCCTTACCATTTAAGCAATATTCTTGTCCCCTGTTATATGTATGTATATACACACACAATTTTAAATTAAATGGAATATTCTAATAAACCATTAATTAGTTATTTTTATTCCATATATTTATGCTTACAATTTAAATTTCAAATGTTCGTGCACATATATTAACGCACAACATCTTTTAAATGTGAATGCTTCGTACGGACTCCGTTTTTGACATATTATATATGAAATTGAATCAGAATTTCTCCATGAATAAAATAATGATATCTTCGTAGCCGAACTCCTAACTTTGTAAAATTCTATTTTTCACTATATTAATATATTATTATCTTATTGTTGATTTTTATTACTTATTATTTATTTCGTTAAATTAGATTATCTTAAGTCTATTTAGGCGTATTTTTATAGGGTATTACACAAGGAAAATCAATGTTCCAAATTGTAATTGTCTTATTGACTATAAGACTAATAGTAAAATCAATGTTTTAAAAATCGTTAAGTAGATGTTAGTGGTAAGCATGTGAAGGATTAACCAAAGCTGGGAAATACTAATAAATTCATGTATTTTGAATAGGAAAAATGTGTTTTGCTTATATTTACTGATCCACGATTGGATGTCATGAATTTTTCTCATATTATATGAGTTGATATGAATTTTTTAAGCTAGTAAAGCATAAGTAAATCACTATTTTAATTAAAGACAATTAAGGGGTTACAAATATTTTGTAAATCTAAGTTTTAAACCGATGACACAATTTTGAAAATCAAGTTTATTGACTATTCAAAATTTACCAAATCTTATAGGATTTGTGAAAGTATTTATTTAACCAAAATTTTCCATTAGTTGAAGCACTGCTCCACTTCATTTATTCGATTCACTTGCTTTGCCATGTTGTTAAGTTATGATGAATAAAGCTTTTAAATATATGCAAGGGAATCATTAGGTATTTTAGAATTATTTTTTGGAGTCCATTTCATTTCGTGATTCAATGTTGCAATAATTGCAGCATGTAAGCTATTAGTACTATGATCAATTGAAAGGGAATCTTCATACATCCCTCTTGTATTATTTTATCATTCTATCAAAACTTGGAGAGAAATTGAGATTATATAACTAATATGAAACTAGAAATATATTTTTGAAATTATGTTTAAATTTATTTCATATTAATGTGTTACTAGTATCGATATCATTAACATATCTGTATTTCATCATCAGAAGTTAGTATTATAGATGATTGCAACATATATAACATTTAGTTTCAGGCCTCAGAATAGGAGATGTTGCAAGAAGTCTTCCAATTCATATCATCACATGATAGTATATGATGACGACAAAATTGGTCATCACACCCAAAGATTCTCTAAACTCTAGAATTAGCGTCTTGCGTATGGAAAATTAAAGTGCGGAAAATAGAGGATAACACATAGGTTTATAATGGCTCGGTCCGTGAGGAACCTACGTCCACTTTGAAGGTTTTTTATCTTTATTCACAAATGAGAGTTACAAGCTTTGAACATCATCATGACACTCGTTTACAAATTTTTCTACGTATTCGGGAGTCATATTTTTTATATGCCAAGTCTTGGGAAAAAAGTATGTAGTCTCCTTCTTCCTCAAGAGCTATGCTGCAATTAAAGGAGTTTTTGGAGCTTGAAGGGCTGTCAAATCAACACAAATCCAACCCTTGTGAAGAATGAGCAAGAGGGCATTTACAGGTAGTGGGCTAGGTGGGAGTTGGTGAGATTTGGGAACTACACAGCAGAAATTCGCGTCCTAGAAGAGCAACAGCAGGAAATTCGCATCCCTCCCCCACCATTATAGAATTTCGCATCCTAGAGGGATGTGGTTTGTGGTCTTAGGGGGAGGAAATGAGGCTGCATCACACCTAATGAATGTGATACATCACATCAAAAAGGAGGCGGTATATCGTATCCCAGGAGGATGCAATATATCGCATCGTGGGGGATGCGATAATATCGCACCCCAAAGGATGCAGTTACTTCTCATCCTGAGGGATGCGATATATCGTCTCCAGAGGGATTCGGTGCTTCTTGTTAGAGGCATGCGGAGATTTCACTACAAGAATTTTGTCTTCTAATAGAACAATCATACAGCATTTCTACATATTGATTCTGGACCGCTGTTCAACTTGGGGTTTCCAACGCTATTTGCTTTAATAAATTATCGTACAACGCTATTTAATAAAAAAGGAGGCGGGAAACAAAAATTGTGTGGGAACTAAAAAAAAGGCGCATTTTGTCTTAGTCGCTTTGTCCTCCACTAACCCTTCTCCCTTTCGCTTATCCCCTTCAGAACCCATTAATCGCCGTCATCCACCAAGTCCACCAGCTGATAGCATAAATTCCCACGAAATCGATCCTAATTACAATCTTCAACAGTCGATCGATTATATAAATCTCTTTTCTCGCTCATCTCCAAATCGATCCCAATCCCAAACCAAGACAATCTTCTCCAATTAGAACTTCTGTCAGAGGTATTATTGTTTGTTTTTCCTATAATTTTAATTATTAGACTATGTGAACAACTCCTTTTCTTGTAATTGTTCCATTATAGTCTTTCTATGCTTCTGACTTTAGTTGTTCGATTATGTTCTATTTATGCTCCACTAGAGGTTATATCGTTGTTTAGATGATCATTGATAATGTATACGAGTTCACTATTTTATAGTCTGTTGTTTTATCAAATTATGCTGATTAATGTGAAAAATATTATGTTTAGGCTAGTTGTGTACATTTATTTATATAAATTGCTGTAATACTAAGGCAGTGGCATGTGGCTATTTATTTTCTACACACTTTTACCTATTCTGACTAGTTCCCCTTCATTTTTCGATGATCTAAAGTTTGGTTAACAATTCCCACAACGATGTTAAAGTTCCTATAATTGATTATGTTCAGTTAATAAATTCCTTCAAAGATGTTAAAGTTCTTATATGTCTCCACATTCTGTTATGTTGTTGCAAATATAGTTCCTTTTTCGTTACATTAATCTCTGAACATGTTGGGGGCATAGCCTGGGTTTATACTAGTCTATGCAAAGCTGAGTCTTAATCCCTGGTTTCTCCTTATTTCTCGTATCCTTGGTTGCAAATGGTTTACGTGTTTTCTCATTAAAAATAGTTGAAAGGTCACCATTTAGATTATTTGACTTTTTCCCCCATCTCTCCTTCTACCTTAAATTTCATGACTGTGAATTTAAAAGCCCTCCAGATTTAGAAGTGCTTATCTCTATCTTTATTTATATTGCACCATTTTATTCATGGTTAAGACAGAAGCACGTGGCTGACAAATTTATATTGTCTCATAAGCCGAGCTATTCTTTTGCAGATTTTGTAGTCCATAAGTTCATTACTTAATGTGCTACATGTTATAATTTATCTGTACTCAAAACAGAATATAAATGTTTCTAATTTGTAACAGAATTAAAGTGTTCCAAATCAGAAACAGTACTGCAATCTGTTCAAAATAAAATGATTTGCACACAAATCAATTCAACGACAGAAGTATTATCTGTGTCAAACAGTGCTACTATGCTATAGCAAATCAAAAACACCACAGTATTGCTGCAGTATACAGAATTATCCGGTATACAAGTTGAAAGTTAAACAACAAAGAATTGAAGTCTAACCGAGTTCGCCTGAGGCCTGTATTCACAGTTTCCTTAAGACTTTCAGTCAAAGCCTCCCAGGATACAACAGACGAGAAAGCTGCTCGAGATTGTAGTGAGTATGTACTGACAGCGACAATCAATAATGGCGGATTGCACAGGAAGTAGAAAACTATTTTTTTTATTTTTGGTAATGATTTGATCAGAATCACTATGTTTATATAGTTTTCAAAAGGATGCGTTAACGGGTCGCACCTGTTTGAAAAAACGCAGCCGTTTAATTTCCGTTTAAATGAACGCGTCCGTTCATTCAAACCGTAATGGGTTGCACCCGCTCGTTCTCAACGGGTCTCACCCGTATCCAACCAATCCTGCCATTGTTTCAAAAAACCCTTCAAAAATAGCAGAGTTTTTCAGTGCAAAAATATGGTTAAGGCCCGATTTCATATCAAAGTCCAAGCCCGAGCCCGGACCCGGACCCGGCCCGGCCCTGTTCGGTTCGGTCGGACGGGCGGGCGGCGCACGCGCATGCGTGTGTGTTCATCAGATATAGGTCATCCCTCTCGCACAAAATTACCTGACCCTAAGGGCCAATTAGGAGAATGAGGATCCTATATATATACACACAACATTAACCCATTATTTGCCAATGTGGGACTAAATGTATTTCATTCAACTCTTTAGGAATTTCAACAATCCCCCACATGATAATATATTTTATCCCCCACACAAATTGAAATATCACTGACTACATATGGAATAATGTTTTATTTAGGATAAGTAGATTTTTCACTTTGAACTTCCCTTAGTTAAAACTCATCGGATATACTTGGCTAATCGGTGAATTATTTCATCTTGAATCGTCAGCCTTTTTTTATAACCAGACAATAAGTTTAACAGAACATTATTTCCCTTCTCACCCAATCTCTTAGTTGTATTTATTTTGGTCCTGAACAATTTCTGGTTCTGCGAGTGTATATAGAGAATTTAAGCCTATAATATTCCCATAGAGCCGACCCAGCTCACACTGACATAGGTGATCGCTACCATTAGGAATATCCTACATATATCCCACTTGTTATTTTACAAGATATGGTCATCATTAAAAAGCATAGCTTTAACCTGTGAAACTTCTGTAGGCATGCATTTTATATTGTGCACCGTAGGAATGGAGTAGGACAATGTCCGACCAAATGCATTACGGCTTGAGTTATTCAGAGCTGGTTTACCTATTGATCCTAGTCTGTGGGATCTCCAGTCGCTAGGATAGGTTTCCATATAAGATAACTCTTGTTGGTTTAGGCTTTTAAACACATTCCCCTCGATGCGCAGTCAATTTTCTCTCTTGGTAACCCTTTTGTAAATGGTTCCGCTAGGTTATCATTGGTTCTTACATAGTCAATGGAGATAGTTCCATTTGAGAGTAACTGCCTAACTGTGTTATGGCGTCGACGAATGTGTCGAGATTTGCCATTATACACAAAGTTTTTCGCTCTACTTAGCGCTGCTTGATTGTCGCAGTGAATACATATGGCCGTTACAGGTTTAGGCCAAAGTGGAATATCTTTTAAGAAGTGACGAAGCCATTCTTCTTCTTCGCCTGCTTTATCTAAAGCAATAAACTCAGATTCCATCGTTGATCGAGCTATGCATGTTTGCTTAGTAGAATTCCACGACACTGCTGCTCCTACTAGAGTAAAAACATAACCACTTGTGGATTTTGATTCCTCTGAATCGACAATCCAGTTTGCATCACTATATCCTTCTAATACGGCTGGATATTTTCCGTATTGCAAAGAATAATTTGTGGTATTCTTTAAGTATCCAAGCACTCTCATTAGTGCTTTCCAGTGTTCCTTTCCTGGATTACTTGTATACATGCTTAGTCGACTTACTGCATAAGCTATATCTGGTCTCGTGCAGTTCATAAGATACATTAGACATCCTATAACACGAGAGTATTCTAGTTGCATTACACTCTCATTAGTGTTTTTATGCAGTACTTCTGACGGATTAAAAGGTGTTTTTACTCCTTTAATCCCAAGATTTTGAAATCTTTCAATCACTTTGTCTACATAATGTGACTGAGATAATTCAATTCCATTAGGGGTTCTTATTATTTTGATTCCCAAAATAACATCTGCAACTCCTAAATCTTTCATATCGAAATTGTTGATCAGCATTTTCTTTATGGTCTCAATAACTTTTACGTTAGGACCAAAGATTAACATATCATCCACATACAAACAAATCATGACATATGACTATCCAATTTGTTTATAATAAACACATTTATCACATTCATTTATACGAAATCCATTTTGCATCATGACACTATCAAATTTTTCGTGCCATTGTTTTGGAGCTTGTTTGAGTCCGTATAATGATTTTACCAATTTACAGACTTTATTTTCATTTCCTTTGGATATAAAACATTCAGGTTGCTCCATGTAGATTTCCTCATCGAGATCTCCATTCAAGAACGTCGTCTTTACATCCATCTGATGAATCTCTAGATTATATATGGATGCAATCGCTATTAACATTCTTATTGAGGTTATTCGTGTAACGGGTGAATATGTATCAAAGAAGTCTATTCCTTCTTTTTGACGATATCCTTTGGCTACTAATCTGGCTTTATATTTGTCGATAGAGCCATCTGCTTTCATTTTCTTTTTGAAAATCCATTTGCAGCCAATTGGTTCTATTCCAGGTGGAATATCAACAATTTCCCAAGTTTTATTACTTAGAATTGAATCAATCTCACTTTGGATTGCTTCTTTCCAACATGAAGATTCAGAAGATGTCATGGCCTCTTTATATGTTTGAGGTTCATGTTCAAGTACGTAAGTGAAGAACTCAGAGCCAAATGACTTGGAAGTTCTAGCCCTTACGCTTCTTCTTGGTTCAACTTCATCAACTTCACGATGAGTTTTATTTTCATGTGGGCTACTTGATTCTTCTCGTGTCCTTTTGGGGACATTATTTCCTTCATTTCTTTTGTGTGGAAACACGTCTTCAAAAAATGAGGCATCTCTTGAATCCATGATTGTATTTACACGGATATCATCTATATCAGACTTGAATACCAAAAATCTATACGCACTACTATTATGGGCAGGCCCTAAGTAGTAACAATCTACTGTTTTTGGTCCAAGTTTGACCTTCTTGGGTGGCGGGATTGGAACTTTTGCCAAGCACCCCCACACTTTGAGGTATTTGAAGCTTGGTAGATGTCCTTTCCATAACTCATATGGAATTTTTCCTGTTTTACTGTGAGGAACTTTATTTAATATGTGATTAGACATATTCAAGGCTTCCCCCCATAAGTTCGTCGGTAGACCGGACTTTAAAAGCATTACATTAATCATATCTTTCAACGTTCCGTTTTTCCTCTCGGCTATGCCGTTTTGTTGTGGCGAATATGGTGCTGTCGTTTGATGAATTATTCCATTTTCTGCACAGAATTGTTCAAACGACGATTCATATTCTCCACCTCGATCGGATCTCAATATCTTGATCATCTTATTAAGCTGATTTTCTACTTCAGCTTTATATTTTATAAACGATGTGATAGCTTCATCTTTACTGTTTAAAAGATATACGTAGCAATATTGTGTATAATCATCAATAAATGTGATAAAATACTTTTTCCCACCTCTTGTAGGTAAGTTTTTGAAATCACATAAGTCAGTATGAATCATTCCCAATGGTTCAGTACTTCTGTCAACAGTATGATTTGGAACACTTTAATTCTGTTACAAATTAGAAACATTTATATTCTGTTTCAAATTCTGTTTTGAGTACAGATAAATTATAACATCTTAAGACTTTCATTCAGTACTGCAATCTGTTCAAAATAAAATGATTTGCACACAAATCAATTCAATGACAGAAGTATTATCTGTGTCAAACAGTGCTACTATGATATAGCAAATCAAAAACACCACAGTATTGCTGCAGTATACAGAATTATCCGGTATACAAGTTGAAAGTTAAACAACAAAGAAATGAAGTCTAACCGAGTTCGCCTGAGGCCTGTATTCACAGTTTCCTTAAGACTTTCAGTCGAAGCCTCCCAGGATACAACAGACGAGAAAGCTGCTCGAGATTGTAGTGAGTATGTACTGACAGCGACAATCAGTAATGGCGGATTGCACAGGAAGTAGAAAACTTTTTTTTTCGGTAATGATTTGATCAGAATCACTATGTTTATATAGTTTTCAAAAGGATGCGTTAACGGGCCGCACCCGTTTGAAAAAACGCAGCCGTTTAATTGAACGCGTCCGTTCATTCAAACCGTTCTCAACGGGTCTCACCCGTATCCAACCAATCCTGCCATTGTTTCAAAAAACCCTTCAAAAATAACAGAGTTTTTCGGTGCAAAAATATGGTTAAGGCCCGATTTCATATCCAAGCCCGAGCCCGAGCCCGGACCCGGACCGGTTCGGTTCGGTCGGACGGGCGGGCGGCGCACGCGCGCTCGTGTGTGTTCATCAGATATAAGTCCTCCCTCTCGCACAAAATTACCTGACCCTAAGGGCCAATTAGGAGAATGAGGATCCTATATATATACACAACATTAACCCATTATTTGCCAATGTGGGACTAAATGTATTTCATTCAACTCTTTAGGAGTTTCAACACTACAGGCATGCACATGTTAGTACCATTTTGTAAGTCATGTGTTTTGGGTTTGTTTGTCAAAATCTATAGTACTATCTTCATTTTGTGCCATTTAAACCATGTATTTGTGCAGTATAAAATTTTACATTTAATTGTGTTTTCTGTCTTCATTTTGTTGCCATTTGTGTTTTCAAACGATCACGTTTATCGAATGTGACCCCCCTTCCCTTCCCACACATACACACAAAAACTATGTTGTAAATAAATCATGACATGTAGTTTTTCATATCAAGATCATATTTATTTATGAATTTTATCTATGAAATTTAATTTGTCTATAAATTTCTCATGTGTAGGGCCAAATCCACTTTGTCGGTTGAACTGCCTAATGCAACCTCCTCTTTATCAGGCACTGAGTTAAGTATCTCGAACTATGTGTATTTCAGCTTAATTTCTGTGTTTACCTACTTTTACAAAAGTTGCTTATACGGTACGACTATTGTGCCTTACATTTAAATTTGTTTGCACTTTGGGTTGAAATTTGAGTCTACTTAAATTTTATAGCAGTTGAGTTATGTACTTCGGTTGAGGACTGCGTTGTAGGACGGATTACACTCAACTGAATTGGTGTGTATTTCACATGAGAACTTTTGGTGTGAATTAATAAGAACTGCGTTGATTACAGTGCACTGTGTTCTCAACCCATGTGACAAAATGAAATACGCACAAGTCAAATGTTCTCAGGACTGTTGAATTGAATAAGAACTGCGTTGATTACACTCAACTATGTTCCCAACCCATACAACAAACTGAAATAATCATAACTCAAAAGTTCTCAGGACTGCTGAATTAATAAATGGAGCTTACCATGTAACTTAACAAACCATTGATCGTGTGAATTCAAGGAGACGAATAGATAGAAACATAAGGATGTTTTTTGCCACTTATTACAAAAAGTAATACAAATATGTAGGGTTTTCATTGAGCTACTAAACATGTGTACAATAGAATACACCACAAAGTAGCCAATAACACCTATGCAAAGCTGCGATCCATGTTTTGTATTTCAGAAATATCCGTAATATGTTCTACTCTCCTACCGTCTTACTTTTCTTTGAAGAAACACTCTTAATATATTATTTAAGCATGCTATTACTTTGCTTACTTTTTATTTATCACAGAACTTGTTACACATTTTTTTCTTCCTTGCATGCATTCTTTTACTGTATTTTCTTTAATTCAACATAGACATATTCAAGTTTATACACATAACAACTTCATTCTTTGTATAGACATTTAGTGCTCGATGCTTTAATTCAAGCACTAATATGCAGGCTTAAAAGAAAATAAACTAGAATTATAAACTATCAGTTTGCAGGCCTTAGAAAAATCTGTATAGAATATGTCAGTACAGAAAATATGTGTGGTTATCAATATAGAAAATGTCTACACTGGGCATTATCTATGTAGAATAAGTGTGGTTATGTGCTAAGTAAAGACTCGGCATATTAATATCAGTATAGTAGAAACTGAAGTTAAAGTCCATCAGTATGCAGGCTTGAAAAAAAGAAGAAGCATACGCAATAAAAAAAAATGGGCTTAGTAATATCAGAATAGGCATTCCGTATAAACATGTACAAGTATAGTCATCACATAGCTAATTATTTACACATAGTAGGTGCTTGAATTACTTACAAAATGACCCTAATAGTTCAAATCAGTGCTCAAGCTCTTCGTCGAACTCAGTGCTTAGTAAAACTGAGCCCAATGCTTAGTAAAGCTGGGCTTAGTTTTACTGGCGCTGTGCTCAGGAGCACCGAGTCAGTGAAACACTGACACAGAGAAAATGAATAGTAAAAAGTGGGAATATTAAAACTAAATTTTATCAGAATAATGACTAATGCACCTCCATATATAACAGCTATGTCTACCATATTCAATGTCCATTTAGAGGATTTGGTTTCATTATTTAGCCTCTTCTCATTTGTACCTAATATAATGGAAAATTGAATTTTATCCTTAAGTTTGTTGGAAAAACTCATGTGTTAGTTTCTATACATTCATTGTCATGTATCGTGAATACATTGCCCTATTTAATCGATCTACATGTTCATTATTACGTTAGTTGTAAGAAACATGCATTAGTGGTTGCAGTCTAGGCAACCTTTTTTTCATGCAACCAGTGGGGATTAGTTTATGATTGTTGTAATGTACGCGTTTTATTTTGGGTAATATGATACATGCTATGTTGGATTAATCCACTCACATATTGGTTAAGGTTTTGCTTCAACTGTTATATCCATATCCCCTGTTTGTGTTGCATCTCACACTTTTTGATAAATGTGTTTCCTCTTTTTTAATCCGAAGAGCAGTCATTTTGACTTCTCTTGCTCCTGTTACTCATTTTCCCAAATACGCCCACTTTACTTGGTCTGCATATACTTGATAGCTGGTATGACTTGATATTTTCTACTTCTGGTTTCTACTATACATCTACTCGTGGTTCCTGATGTTGCTAAAGTGATTCTATTTTATTTCGTTTTATTTCTACATTTGTTTAGTAGTTGCTCCCTGTAGTACATTGCTAATTTCCTTTATTTTCTAATATGCAGCTCAATGCTTTCAAATTGTTCTCTTAGGTGTTGAAATCAAACCAAGAAACTCCTATACTCATACATTTGGTAGTGAACTGTGAACATCATACATTTCTTATTTCTCAAGTTTTGGGTTTTTCCTTATTTCTCTTAGGTGTTCTTATTATCACGTCTTTATGTATTTCATGGATCCCTCCATATTTTTGGGACTCTAGCTGCATATTTGATGAAACTACTTATTTCTTTCGTTTGTTTTCTGAACAGTTTGCAAGCAATTCAGAAGATTTGATACCAAATGAAGGCTGACCATGATACTAAACGCCTTTTCCAAATATCAGCAGCACCAGTATGGTAAAGTAACAGTAATATAAATCTGTATGTAGGGAACTGGCTTTCTGCTTGTCATGTAGAAAATTCACTTATATATTTTCATGATCTTAAAAAAGACATGTGCTTCAATACTTCATTTTGATGCGTTTGTTAGATCATGAGGAACAATATATGGTACAAATAAAGCTTTTCAAGTTGGATTTAGCTTGCATATGCAAGGTCGAACGCCTTTTTAATTTGTTGAAGCATTTATGCATTTTTCCTTTGTAAGACATGGTTAGTAGCATGGTCCTGCAAGATTCATTTTACTTATAAATGTAGAACATGAATATGAATATAAAGTATTCAACTATCCGTAGCTGATCAATAACCACACCTACACATGAAACATCTAGTGTGTCTTTAGCATAAAATACATTAAAAACACTGTATAATGGAAAACTATATGTGTAAATTACATTAATGACATTGTAAAACGGAAAACTGTATATGCAAATTACATTAAAACACTGTAACATGGAAAACTGTACATGTAAATTACATTAAAGACACTGTTCAACATATAGAAATTATCTCTTCATATTAAAAAATATAATATAATCTAGAAATGTTCGGATGAAGTAACATTCAAGAGGTAAGCGACATTACTAGCCACATATTTTTGACTAGATATTGATGATATTTTGATACTCACTCTTTGACTGATTTTATTTAATGAAATTTTTGTCCTCTAAGATAGAAGCACACTCATTTTAATTAATATATAATCCAAAAGGCCATTCATAGATGTTTACAAAGTCATATAAAAAGCAAATACAATGATAATAATCATGTGGATGATCTTAACTTAGACAATGCAACCATATTTTAGAACACTTTGACTATATGCAGAGAACACATACAACAAGGGAACTGCACTGAGTGGCTAAATTGAGCTGGAACTATATAGGTCAGAGAAGCTTAGCGCTAACCGTGACGCAATGTATGTAACACCCCGCCTCCGCTAGGGTCACTCGCAAAGGAATGCACTAGCTTTAGAGGGGCATTATTGGTAAACATGCACAGAAATATCACAAGACAGAACATATAAAATAGCGGAAGTAAAATCGAACTTTCATAAATTCATTAATAAGTAAGGTCTAAAGCCTTTTACATCAGAGTACATCAAAACCTGTCTTGCAATAATAAAGAAGCATAAAGACATTTTCATAAATTATTCCCCAAGTAAAAACAGTAAAGTAGCCACAGCCAAGAAAAGTCCAAGCCATCCATGATGACCTTCAAGCAGAAGAAGTCTGAACTAACCAACAGTATTTCCTCCCTGTAACCTGGGGGGGAAACGGAAGAAAAGAGGCGAAACGAAACGGGTCAGTCAAAAAGACTGAGTAAGCCCTATCTACTATTAGTATAAAAACTAGTAAAGTTAACTGACATGAGAAACTGAGATGAACATAAGCATGATAACAAGATAGATAAGCTAAATCAAAATAACAGGATGAACTACTGAACTCAGATAAACTAGGGTGTCGTGATAAACTACGGTGTCAAGATAAAACAAGGTATCACATTGTCAGGTTTCTATCAAGTATAATATCCCAAGATATCTATTGCGTATAACGTCCCATGGCATCTATCCTGTATATCCGCTCTGCACCTACCGTACTAGTACCCCAACTGTATTACGTGTTATCCGTGAATGACCCTTACTCAAAAGTCGTGTAATGGTCCATGTCAACCTAATATGCCGCATATATAGGTTACTCAACTCATATGTTTCTTTCCATGTATAAGTTCAGTCCTTTGCCGTAGGCTGTACGGGCTTTCCCATGTAAACGGTTTATCCTTGAAGTTGTTTTGGACTGCAACCCTTGATCTAGTTGTGTTTCCTTACCATCAACTATCGCGCGTCCACTTAGGATTTATGCCACCTAAGACCGCTAGGGATTCTGCTACCTAATGAACGTTTCCGTGTCTCGGTTTGGGTTTTGGCCACCTAGGACCACTAGGGATTACGCCACCCGTCAACCGCGCCCTTGATCCCACGTATGTATCGTGAATCGTTTTCCATGTCTAGATGCACATGTTCCCCAATGTGCCATCCGAGTTCCGTGCCAGGGCAAATCAAGAAATACGGAACTCGGTCGGGAGCTTTAAATCGTCTGCCGATGCAGATATCAAGGTCTGTTTTTGTACCCGTGGCTATGGTCCCACGTGACCCCTCCCTCAACTACTGAAAGGCAATCCAAGAAAAATCATGTATAAGAACCACTCCCCGGCCCCACTATAGCCCACTTTCCTACGTGCCAACCTCACCCATGACTCGATAGCAAGCACATGGTCTGTTGGGGGTTCCCTGCCTTTCCGCACGTACACGATTGACTAAAGATGGTAGGTAGTCGGCGATGTGCTATCCAGGGCAAAAACAAGAATCGTCGACTCCATGCTAATCTATCCCAGTCTTTAGGTTGCTCGCATAGCAACCAAGGCATACTCTTGGTCCTTCTAACGCAGACCTTAACCTCTCATGGGCCTAGTATAATTACCTGGCAGCCCATAGAGGGATCCCAAGAATATCCTCACGTCCCCCGAAGCTTCCACTTCGGCACCCAGTGCGCTGGAGCTTTTATCCAAGTCAGATAACTTGCTCCCCCTCGTATACTAAGCGATGACCTATCGTATCAGGTTACTCATCGTTTTGAGAATTAGTCCTATGTCCTTAGCTAAGAATTATTACTTAGTTACCCTTAACTAAGGTTTACCACTTAGCTTCCTTTCCCGTTATCCTTGATTAACCACGGTTTTCTACCTAGTTCTTCTAGCTAGGGTTTGTCTATTGGGTTAAGTGTTATCATTCAAGTCCATGACTTAACCCGCCCACGAATCACGTCAAAGATTGGCTAAGTATTTAAGTTCAAGACTTAGTCCCACAAGTTGGTTAAGTGTACCCGGAGGCTCATGACTTAACCCTATCAAGTCAAATTGGTCAAGTACTAGCTCACCTTAATCCTATCGGATTATCTTGCTAGATCGATTAAGCATAGATTATCTTAATCCCATCAAATTATCGAGTCGGATTGGTTAAGTATAGGTTGGCTTAACCCCATCCTCTAATCGTACTACAATGGTTAAGTATATTCTAAAAAGGTCTTGTGACTTAACCTTATCAGGTCCGCGTATTAGATTGGTTAAGTGCAAATTACTTAACCCCATCCCCTAATCATCTTGTGTGGTTAAGTGTCATTAAGAAAACTTACTTAACCTTGCCAAATTATCATGTTGGATTGATTAAGTGTTGGTTAACTTAATCCCCGTCCACTAGTCGTATAAAAATGGTTAAGCGTCATTAGGCAAATCAAATCACTTAACCTACCCAACCTTGTCATGTTTTGTTAAGTATCATTAGCCTAACCAATTTACTTAACCCATTTACCCATGTCATATTTGGTTAAGAGTCATTAATCAAATTAACTTAACCCTATCATGTGGCATTAATTACTTAATGCACCCCAACCTCTCACATTAGACTTTGTTGTGGTTACTAGTTAAGCCGGTCGGTTCCGGGTAGCTTTACACCACAACTTGGTCTAACCTCGGGTTCAAGCACAACATGACCAACTTCTCACATTGGGTCCTATTGTTTGCATCTACTA
This sequence comes from Allium sativum, assembly GCA_030737875.1. Lineage (NCBI taxonomy): Eukaryota > Viridiplantae > Streptophyta > Magnoliopsida > Asparagales > Amaryllidaceae > Allium > Allium sativum. The sequence continues at coordinate 775,424,282 of CM060918.1, read as the reverse complement.
GTTAGGCCGGTCGGTTCCGGGTAGTTTTACGTTGCAAACTCAACCCAACCTCGAGTTGGCCACTTTCATGTTTAGTCTAGTGTCATGTTCATAGTCAAGTTTTCAAGCAATTGGGTAGACCTAACTTAATAGGTAAATTCCCAATGGGTAGACCTAACTTAATAGGTAAATTCCCAAGCTTATGTTTTTATGCATACTTACATGTCAACTTCCATGTTATACTTCAAGTCATGTTTTCAAGTATAAACACATGTCATATTTTAACGTTACATGTTGTCATGTTTATACCCATTTACCCAAGTCATATTTATGTCATTATGTTTCCCCATAATGTGACCCCAACGCTTTTTAAACTAGCATATACGTTCGCAACAACGTGATGGATTAAAAGAAGAGACTTGGCAAAGGAATGACAAAAATGGGTATTAAGCCACAAGTTAATCATGGTGGCAAATGAGGCACAAATGTGTTCATTAGCTTGCATGTTACATTCTTAAGCCTCAAAAACATGCATCAATCCAAACTTGGTACATAAGCGAATCATGGTGACAAAAGACATGGAATGATGGCTAGAAACTCGCATATATCATCATATAAGGATTATGACTTCATATGCAAGTTGACATAATGATTATGAAGATTCTCATGTTGCATAATGCAACATTTCAACATAAAGGTTGTGGCTTTTAGCTCATAAGATCAAGATAATGACTTCATAAACTTGCATAACATGATAGCATGCATCATTCTAATTAATCAAACCCAAACTTTCAACATGAACATTTAACTTCATAGTTAATATCTAAGAGTAGGGAAGGGCTTACAATGCTTATGTGGACTCAAATGAGTATAGAAAATGTAAGAAACCCCTTATGCAACAAATTAAAACCCCAAAATGCAAGCAAACTTGATCAAGACTCCTCCTTTATGATGCCAATAGAGAAACAAGACTTTAATGCTAGCTAAAGAGGATCATACAAGCCTAAATACACTTGTATGCATGGAAATCTCTTAGAAATTTGATTTAGGAATTTATGAAGAGAGTGGAGGCCATGAGAGGATTGATTTTGCCATAGTTTAGTTGCATGAATGAATAATGAGGATTTAGGATAGGTTAGGGTCTTATTTATAGATTAGGCAAGTGTTTTAGGCCATAGGATTAAACCTAGATTCAATCCAAGCCATCAAAGCATGTCTTGGGGAAGAAGTCAAGTGTAGGAACCATCTAGGGCCTTTAGATTAAAGATGAACCATGAGAACCATCCAAATGCAAAATCTGCATTTGAGCGAATCGGCCCACGGGTTGACAGCCAAACACCCTGGATTAACCCCTAGTCGACCCAGCGTGCTCGGGTCGACCTCAAAAATCGGCCGGTTCGGTTATTCCCCTCTCCCAATTCGCTGTTTTGAACATTTTTGCATATTTATTTATTTAATTTTCAATTATATATATATATATCAATATATATATATTTCTCTGCGCAACCCATTTCACTTAATTAAGTATACTTTAATTTGGGAATTTTTCGTGAAACTTCGCGAGGCCATATCTTGGTCATACAGACTCCGATTTTCGAAAACTCGGACTCTATTTCGCGTATTTTTCCGAGACGAACGTAATGGCATAGCCCGTTTCCCTTGATTCAGATTTTACAGTTTAATTCTGCCTCCATTTATGTTATAACAGGTTATTGAAAATACGGGTTGTTACATTCTCCCCACCTTTTAGGATTTCGTCCCCGAAATCTCCAAGTTAGGAAGAACATATCCTACCATCCATCATCCATCAACTCAAAACATCATCCACAAGCAACCATTGTCCTTAGATGATTTCTAATGTTGTATGAATATATGCAAAACGTGTGTGTACATGTTCCTTAGCTAATGCTAATGATCAGGCCTGAATAATCTTTCTAATGCAAAATATGTATAGTGCCATGAATCCAACATGTATGCAAATAGTCCTAGTCATATAGATACTATATGCGTGCACAATCATTCATTCATATGCAACAACCGCATGATAATACATTCGATTTCATCCATAAACAAGTATAAATACTCGTGCATATGCAATATGAAATGTGACCGAGTCGAGCTAGTATCTAATGTGTATTCGCGCATCCACGAGCAACCACTTGCAACCACTTGCAACCATATCAATCATAACATGTTTCAAATACATGTTTACATCCATAGGGTTCTACCTAGGATTCCCTGGAACAGGGCCGAGAAGAAAAACAAGACAAACTCCTTACGGGGTTTGTAACAGAAAATAGGACCGAGAGGATGTCCACAAAAGATAGCCTACAAGTAAGCTCTACAGAAAACAGGGATCAAGGATATACTCCCAAAAGAGATATCATGCGCGTATATAGTCTTTGACCATCAGAGTCGTATTTCCTCGAGCTTAATTCCATTGTGCCTTGACCGTCTTTTAACTTCACGATTTCGTAGCTTCCTATTTCCTGTTTCCATAACATGAGCTGGAACTCATTTCTTCGTCGCCTCTCGTTCCACTTGCACACTTGGCGCAAACATGACTGCGTACTCATGATCTCATGCATGCTTTCCAAAATTCACTAGTGAATCTCGGACCTCGTACCACAAGGTATTCCACGTAGAAGAACTTTCTCTTGAAAGTAAACAGATGCCAACCAGGTTATCAAGCGCACTTACTAGGGTGATTTCTATAACCCACGCATAAGTGAAGTAAACCATCCGTCTTATCGGCGAACACCACTCGATCGGGCTTCAAATTTCCAATAAAGGCATCAAGGGATTCTAAGTAACTAGTCATGACAGAACCTCAAAAAGGTTACACGATACTTCGAGGGTATTACCAAGGCTAGTCAAAAGGTCTAACTACCCTCCTATCAAAACCGAGAGTGGCATCCCCTACTGTATAACCACTTCATCCCTAGAATCCATCCATGGCTTATAAACATAAGCATTATTTCCAAACTCAACACTTGGCATAGACATTCTCAAATCCAAACAAGTCATGTATAAATGGACTGATTCTCCAATAGGACTTTGAGACAAAAATGGGATTCTCTATTACGCTAGTACTTAAGGTGCAGAGACTCAACTATCGAAGCAGACTTAAATGATACGAACAACGAAGTCCTAACGGGATGATAGAGAAGAAAAGCTAAACCTTTAACAAGATCGTTACCCTCCTTCCGAGGTACTCTAGAAATGAGAGCATACTACTGCCCTCCCGATGATCTTGTCCTTGTCCCATAATACTTAACTATCCGCCCCGTTTTACCATGCCAAAGGTACTCTCTCGTCATGGGTTTCATTGTTCATCTTTCTCCCTCCTTTGAGGACTAAGCCATACCAACAAGTTGCTCATCCTTAAGCTCGTATCCTTTATCCTTCTTTCTCACGATCCTTTCTTATAACGCGGCCACTGGTCTCTCGAGAACCACCTCCATCGTATGGAAAACACTTTCGTAGGTAGAAAAGACTAGTCGCAGTTAAAACTACTGTGACTACAGATGGAGGAAAGAAAGGAAAAGAGACTCAATTAAGGAAACAAGGATAGTGCTAATGGCCTTTGGGGAATAGCCTTTTTCTTTTAAAAGAAAATTTTCTTGAAAAATGCTTCTTTGTAAACGATTTTTTTCAAATAGTTTTCAGAAGATCTTTAAAAACTTTTGCCCAGTCTGGTAACCTTCTGCTCTGATACCACATGTAACACCCCGCCTCCGCTAGGGTCACTCGCAAAGGAATGCACTAGCTTTAGAGGGGCATTATTGGTAAACATGCACAGAAATATCACAAGACAGAACATATAAAATAGCGGAAGTAAAATCGAACTTTCATAAATTCATTAATAAGTAAGGTCTAAAGCCTTTTACATCAGAGTACATCAAAACCTGTCTTGCAATAATAAAGAAGCATAAAGACATTTTCATAAATTATTCCCCAAGTAAAAACAGTAAAGTAGCCACAGCCAAGAAAAGTCCAAGCCATCCATGATGACCTTCAAGCAGAAGAAGTCTGAACTAACCAACAGTATTTCCTCCCTGTAACCTGGGGGGGAAACGGAAGAAAAGAGGCGAAACGAAACGGGTCAGTCAAAAAGACTGAGTAAGCCCTATCTACTATTAGTATAAAAACTAGTAAAGTTAACTGACATGAGAAACTGAGATGAACATAAGCATGATAACAAGATAGATAAGCTAAATCAAAATAACAGGATGAACTACTGAACTCAGATAAACTAGGGTGTCGTGATAAACTACGGTGTCAAGATAAAACAAGGTATCACATTGTCAGGTTTCTATCAAGTATAATATCCCAAGATATCTATTGCGTATAACGTCCCATGGCATCTATCCTGTATATCCGCTCTGCACCTACCGTACTAGTACCCCAACTGTATTACGTGTTATCCGTGAATGACCCTTACTCAAAAGTCGTGTAATGGTCCATGTCAACCTAATATGCCGCATATATAGGTTACTCAACTCATATGTTTCTTTCCATGTATAAGTTCAGTCCTTCGCCGTAGGCTGTACGGGCTTTCCCATGTAAACGGTTTATCCTTGAAGTTGTTTTGGACTGCAACCCTTGATCTAGTTGTGTTTCCTTACCATCAACTATCGCGCGTCCACTTAGGATTTATGCCACCAAGGACCGCTAGGGATTCTGCTACCTAATGAACGTTTCCGTGTCTCGGTTTGGGTTTTGGCCACCTAGGACCACTAGGGATTACGCCACCCGTCAACTGCGCCCTTGATCCCACGTATGTATCGTGAATCGTTTTCCATGTCTAGATGCACATGTTCCCCAATGTGCCATCCGAGTTCCGTGCCAGGGCAAATCAAGAAATACGGAACTCGGTCGGGAGTTTTAAATCGTCTGCCGATGCAGATATCAAGATCTGTTTTTGTACCCGTGGCTATGGTCCCACGTGACCCCTCCCTCAACTACTGAAAGGCAATGCAAGAAAAATCATGTATAAGAACCACTCCCCGGCCCCACTATAGCCCACTTTCCTACGGGCCAACCTCACCCATGACTCGATAGCAAGCACATGGTCTGTTGGGGGTTCCCTGCCTTTCCGCACGTACACGATTGACTAAAGATGGTAGGTAGTCGGCGATGTGCTATCCAGGGCAAAAACAAGAATCGTCGACTCCACGCTAATCCATCCCAGTCTTTAGGTTGCTCGCATAGCAACCAAGGCATACTCTTGGTCCTTCTAACGCAGACCTTAACCTCTCATGGGCCTAGTATAATTACCTGGCAGCCCACAGAGGGATCCCAAGAATATCCTCACGTCCCCCGAAGCTTCCACTTCGGCACCCAGTGCGCTGGAGCTTTTATCCAAGTCAGATAACTTGCTCCCCCTCGTATACTAAGCGATGACCTATCGTATCAGGTTACTCATCGTTTTGAGAATTAGTCCTATGTCCTTAGCTAAGAATTATTACTTAGTTACCCTTAACTAAGGTTTACCACTTAGCTTCCTTTCCCGTTATCCTTGATTAACCACGGTTTTCTACCTAGTTCTTCTAGCTAGGGTTTGTCTATTGGGTTAAGTGTTATCATTCAAGTCCATGACTTAACCCGCCCACGAATCACGTCAAAGATTGGCTAAGTATTTAAGCGAATCATGGTGACAAAAGACATGGAATGATGGCTAGAAACTCGCATATATCATCATATAAGGATTATGACTTCATATGCAAGTTGACATAATGATTATGAAGATTCTCATGTTGCATAATGCAACATTTCAACATAAAGGTTGTGGCTTTTAGCTCATAAGATCAAGATAATGACTTCATAAACTTGCATAACATGATAGCATGCATCATTCTAATTAATCAAACCCAAACTTTCAACATGAACATTTAACTTCATAGTTAATATCTAAGAGTAGGGAAGGGCTTACAATGCTTATGTGGACTCAAATGAGTATAGCAAATGTAAGAAACCCCTTATGCAACAAATTAAAACCCCAAAATGCAAGCAAACTTGATCAAGACTCCTCCTTTATGATGCCAATAGAGAAACAAGACTTTAATGCAAGCTAAAGAGGATCATACAAGCCTAAATACACTTGTATGCATGGAAATCTCTTAGAAATTTGATTTAGGAATTTATGAAGAGAGTGGAGGCCATGAGAGGATTGATTTTGCCATAGTTTAGTTGCATGAATGAATAATGAGGATTTAGGATAGGTTAGGGTCTTATTTATAGATTAGGCAAGTGTTTTAGGCCATAGGATTAAACCTAGATTCAATCCAAGCCATCAAAGCATGTCTTGGGGAAGAAGTCAAGAGTAGGAACCATCTAGGGCCTTTAGATTAAAGATGAACCATGAGAACCATCCAAATGCAAAATCTGCATTTGAGCGAATCGGCCCACGGGTTGACAGCCAAACACCCTGGATTAACCCCTAGTCGACCCAGCGGGCTCGGGTCGACCTCAAAAATCGGCCGGTTCGGTTATTCCCCTCTCCCAATTCGCTGTTTTGAACATTTTTGCATATTTATTTATTTAATTTTCAATTATATATATATATATATATCAATATATATATATTTCTCTGCGCAACCCATTTCACTTAATTAAGTATACTTTAATTTGGGAATTTTTCGTGAAACTTCGCGAGGCCATATCTTGGTCATACGGACTCCGATTTTCGAAAACTCAGACTCTATTTCGCGTATTTTTCCGAGACGAACGTAATGGTATAGCCCGTTTCCCTTGATTCAGATTTTACAGTTTAATTCTGCCTCCATTTATGTTATAACAGGTTATTGAAAATACGGGTTGTTACAATGTATGAGTGGTGTTTCACCTTTTGATGGTTGGAATCAATATGACTAGTATTGAGATGCAACTTGCAGATGAAGCATGGTGATGACTCAGACATTGAATGGAGATAGATGCAAGCTTTTGAAATATCAGCGCAGGTACGTACCTTTGCAGTAGAGGTACAAGCTTGACTGTTTTTGTAACAAGTTTTGACAAGCTTCAGGACTTACATAAGGTAATAACTTCAATATATGTGCTTTTCCTTGACAAATAAAAGAAATATATATATATATATATATATATATTTATTTATTTATCAACTGAGTTGAAAAATGGTCACAGTTGGAAAAATCATTAAGAGAATATTTTTATTAGTGTGGAGCGATCATGCGTGTATCAACCCCAACAGATCGTGAACCTGGCAGCTTTAAAGGGTTAGTGTTTTTTATACCCTTCAATTTGCAAGCATATAATATTGTAATCACAACATCATCTATTTTATACAGTATTGCATATCTGGATTTCAAAGGTCAAGCTTCCTTTTCAAAAGCATTAAAGTTGAGTAAAACTAAATTAGACGATTTTACTCTGGCTATAGTATATTTTCCAAGCGATGAACTGATCAGTTCACAGTTGAGGCTTTTTCATGGTTCACCACATGGTTTATACATTTTGCTTGGAATTTTTGTAATCTGGCAGTCACCTATTGGTACTGCCAATTTCATGCATTCTCTTCAGCATGTAACTTGATTCTGGACTTATTTGGGTAGTGAAGTCTAGTTTGTATGCATGGCTTTCACACACCAGTTTTAAGTGTCAATTGGAATAGTGTCCTGAGCCCCCTAGTAGAATGAGCTTTATATGTATCCAGTTGTAATGCTCTGGTTATATGTGCTTGCTGTTAGGTGTAGATGGAAATTTTCTAAGGAAGAAAATCATCTGCACCGGATAAATAGAGGATGGCAGTTTCTTGGTATTCATACTATTCAATTTTTTTGTACTAAATGATAAGAAATAAAATAACAACTGGTTACCTATTTGCTATTAAGGTTCTTAAAAAAGCAGACATGATTCGCAAACTTCCTAGGAACTGGAGATGGCGGCCTGTTTGGCACCAGAAATTCTTCTGGGAACTGGACATGGTGCAAGTGTAGATTGGTGGTCTGTTGGTGTAATTCTTGATAGTTGGAATTCCTCTCTCCAATGCAGAACATCCTCAGACGATATTTGACAATATTTTAAATTGCAAAATTCCATGGCCCCGTGTACCGGAAGAAATGAGCTTTGAAGTTTATGATTTAATTGACAAATTATTAACAGAAGATCCAGATCCAAGGCTTGGAGCTAGAGGAGCCCCAGAAGTAAAGCAGCATGAGTTCTTCAAAAATATTAACTGGGATACACTTGCCAGATAAAAGGCTGCATTTATTCTCTCTTTTGATGATGCACTTGATACTGGCTACTTCACTAGTCGATATAATTGGAATCCATCAGATGAGTTTATAAACGAAGCTAGTGAGTATGAAAATTCTAGTGACAATGACAATTTGAGTGGAGGCCGTAGTTGTGTTAGCAATCATTTCGAGGAACAGGTGTGAACTATGACGTCTTTGTCTATTTCGTTGATCCTTTTCTGATGTTTCAGTTTAACATGTAATGATTCATTAACTTAATTATGCGAATAGGGAGAAGAATGCAGTCGTCTTTCATAGATGAAATCTGAAACATCAGTCAACTATTCATCCAGTAATTTTCCTTTCAAGGTAAACTGTCATTTTACTATATATACCTTTCGTTACATAAGTCTCCGAGTCAAATGCTAAGTTATCCTTCCTTTTTTGAATTGGTATTTGGATATGACTGGAAATATCATAGTCAAGTTTTTAAAGGTTATATCAAGCATCACATGTACTTTGAACACTTATGAAAAATTGGGTAGCCCTTCAAGGGAAAAAAGGCTAGAAAGACTTTCTTATCTTTTTTATAAAAAATGAAATTTACGCTTTCTAGCTCTGGTTTGATGGTTGTTTTGAATTCAGATCTCTATTTTTTGTGTTAAGAACTAGGGTTCTTGATTATGTGATGAAATATAAAAGTGAATCAGTGAGCCACCAAAGCAGGGATGACAGTTAAACCCGTGGGGTCAGACCGAGACCCAACCAGACGTGTCTCTATTCTATGCAGGTCATGTTTTGGTATGTTCAAAACTATACATTTTAAAACTTTTAAATTGATCGTATGTGTTCAATTAGGTCGGTTTGGGTTCTACTGGGCAATAAAACTAAAAACGCATGTATTGCAACATTTTTTGGTCTGGTCTTTTGGCATAGGTTTGTTCGATTCGGCTTTGATTTATTTTCTATGGTATTTTCATCATCCAGGCCTGATCCTAGACCTTTGTGTTCGGTTCAAGTTTGGATCGTTCTTGGTTCAGTTCGAGTTTGTGGTTATTGTTTCTAATTTACATGCCTACACCAAAATGACATGTTTGATCGCAGAATCACCAAAGATGAGACTGTTACCATACAACTTTGACTAAACATTGCCTTTTCTTTTTAACTGCATATCCATAATCCTTCAGTGACGTAGACTAGCTTTATAATTGTACAGTGCTATACTGTTGTAGTTCTACATCTCATTTACTTATTAGTATTAGGAACGCTCAGAATTTATCACAACTTGCATCCATCAATTACGATTTGCTGACAAGGGCTAGAGAGAAGAAGCTCCATCAAATCAACCACACTCATGACTGTACTTCTTGAAATTACTTGTTTGTTCCTGCTAGTCTCACATAGAGCCTGTAAATGTAAGATGATATAAACCCCTTCTTTTTGTAATTCCTCCCAAATTAATGTTTTACATGATACCAATTCATGAACTATATGTTCGTTTGTTTTCAGAGAACAGATGAAAATAACTGCTTTCCATACATATATACTGTGCTTCACTAGATTAAGTAGCAACTTTCCATTGAAAAGAAAGAAAGAAAAGAAATGAATAGTTAGATTTTTCTTTTTTATGTGGTCCTATTGGACTACAAAATTAGAACGAGACGATCACATATCAATTTAAATGTGTGTGTGTGTACACCGCTAACCCTTTTCTTACATTAAGAACGCATATGGTTAAGTAGTATATCCATAATATCACATTTGGGATAAAAATTAAATATACATCAGTATCAAGTTATGTGATATTAAATTTCTTTTATTGATACATTGATATGTGCATTTATAGACCACCAAAAAGCGTTTCCATAGTTTCTTGAATATAAATATTGACAAAGATATTAATTTACAGATAAGTAGCAGAAGTAGAGCTACTTACTTTTCCATATACAAGTTGAATATCCTATACGGATGTATTAGGTCATATGTTCGAGGATAAGTAGATAAGCCCTCACACCTGTAGTTCACCAAGTCAGAGTCATCATTCAAGTTAAAGATAACATCTAACACTTTCATGCACAGTTTTCATGCCCTCACTGATAATATGATACTCTGAATTTCATTTATTAATCCTATTATGTCATACTGAGGAGTACATAGAAAAAGATGGATGAAGTTTTTGGAGATGCATTGAGGCTGAACTATTACTGTAAAGACAGAAGGAACCATTATATTTGTACATGTGTGTGTATGTGATATATGTACGCACACATGGTAATTAGTGAAGGACACATAACTTCATTATATGTGTACATGGTCTCTTAGCCTGAGCTTGTCTGCATTTTATATTGCTCTTTCATAATTTCATTTTCTTAGGTTTAGCATAGCATGGCACAATGTAAAGCACACGGTCTCTTATAAAACATGATATGAAATTATCTTTTCATGTTTACAGTGGTATGTTGCTACTATGTATTATACTTCGAACTAACACCTTGATTGTTTATTTGGCAGTAACAGGACTAATGTTACTTATGTTACGGAGGAAATATCGGATGCAAAGCAAGTTTAAATCATTACTTTGACTGCTTTGTAAGTAATTTGTAAACAATGTGTATGAAATGCTAAGTTTGACATGTGAAAAGTGAATGGTGTATGGAATACTAAATTTGGATATATGAAAGTTCTTTGAATGATTTGTATGAAATATTTTGTTGTAATTTACATATTTGTTGTTTCTGAAAATATGTTACATCTATAGATACATATAAGAAATGGATAAATGTGTATGTGGAAGAGGTGAAAGGAGGGCAAGCAGGACCTATTTATCAGTATACCATATCATATCGTTTTAAAAGCGCTATTGTTTACAAACGCTGTAGAATCTGATCTTGAAAAAACTTTATTATATCACCGAGTAAACGCTACGGAAACATAAAATAAACGCTATATAATTATATTAATAAACGATATACAATTGAAATGGAAACACTATAGAAATTATATCTAAACGCTATAGTATGTAGACATAAAACGCTATAGAAATAAAGGTCTAACACACGTTAAATGCTATAGAAACTTAATTTTACATAGCATTTATGTTAGTGCTATTTAAAACTGAAGGTCTAACATAGCATGTCGTTACATGGCGTTCTCTGAAACGCTATAAAAAGATATAATAGCGTTTTTCAAACGCTATAAAAAGCCTTTTTGTTGTAGTATTTGGAGCTGCGTGATGCTAGGTGAGGGGATGTGATGCAGAAATTTGGAGGCAAGGCCGGGGGATACAAAAATTATGTTTTGAAGTGTTGTGAAGCTTATGCTCGTGCAACTCCATTCAAGCTTGGACTCTTAATATTATGGCGACACTTCGGGCTTTGGTGCCACGCGACAGGCTGAGTCGAGTGAGTCTGGCATGCTTTTGGGAACCAGACCAAAAGGCCAGTTAAAACTTGCCCCAAAGTACGTCTAGTCTTGACACAATGTGCTTTGAGTTGAAATAGTTGTTTTTGGTAGAAGAAAAGATCTCCAAGCTGTTGAACACTTGGTTGTGATCATTGTATTGAGCGTGTCGAGAATCTTTATCCGTTAGTAGCTTCTTTAAACATCTAGTTCTTATCTACTCATGAAATTAAACGTTAATCGTCAACTCTCGTTTACGTCGGGACATAAACGAGTCGTTGTCGGTGTAATGTTGCATATGTGCTCACACGTTTTCATGCATTTTTGCGCAATGCGATCAGAGTTTGAAAATACAATTTGAGTTGTGGATGTGGTGTTGGTATACGACTATGCAAATTGGATTTTGAAAACGATATCGAATCATTGATTTGATCGCTCGTCGTACGTTCTCGAATCGTTTAGACTTACGAGTGCATGTTGGTTAACGAATCAAATCGATGTGGATTATCATAATACCGAAAGTGCATACGCATGGTCTTAACCAAATTTCCGAGTTAGAAATTTCTCAAAGTTTGGAAATTTCATTCCCGTTCACTGATCATATTCATGTACTGATATATATATATATATATATAATTAAATATATAAATTAGAGGATATATGTGTCACACACACACACACAAATATATATATATATATATATATATATATATATATATATATATATATATATATTCTTTTTCTAAAAGTCTCGCGTCGCAGGAGGGAGTGAGAAATCTCTCATGTTAGGAGGGATACGAGACTTCGTATCACAGTGGGATATGGGTTTTGGTATCCTGGTAGGATATGCGATTTCACATCCCTGTGGGGATATAGAATCTCGCATCCACGAAGGATGTGAAACGCCCCGATGGGCCTGGCCCGCTTCTTCTTCCTCCTATATATTTCGAAACTCGAAGCCTTCCTCTCTTTTTTTAACCTTGATCGCCTTTACAAAATGAGACCTCGACATTTTAATAGAACGCGAATTCAAACATGATTTTCAGGTGGAATACAGAATTTTTGACGTAATTGTTTGAATCAAGCTCGAATTCGAGCTTCGAGGGTGTCGAAATCAGATTGCTGAGCTCGAATCTCTGGTTCAAGGACATGACATGAAAGTGAAGGAGAGTGAAGAAGGAAGAATAAGGTGAAGGGAAGGAGAAAAAGGAGACGGGGGGAGTAGCTCGCATTGCATCCTTAGGAATGCGGGTCTTCACACCCGGTGGATGCGATCCTTCGCATCCAAGGGATGCGATTTCTTGCATCCGAGGGAAGCGTGACTTCGCATCCAGGGGATGTGAGATTCTTGCATCCTAGGGATGTGAGATTTTGCATCCGAATGATGCGAGATCTCGCATCTGAGTGATGCTAGATTTCGCCACCTACAGGGATGCTGTGTGAAATGGAAACAGGTCAGAGCTAAGCGTTGCAAGAGATGCGAGCTCGTGTGGGAAGAATGAGGGATGCAGGTTTTTGATCCAGGGAGGGATGTGTATTTTCAGTCTTGGGGATGCGATTTTTGCATCCCTAGGACTTAGAAATTTTTGGACCTTCCTGACCGAAATGCATCCTATTGTTCCCAACGAGGAGCTTGAATCTCGCGTGATGTGGCCATCGAACTTGCGATGTTTCGTGAGTGGAGTGGACTTAGGCTTGCACATAGAATGTAGAGCATAAACTCGGACTATGAACACAAGACCGAACTATCGAACTTTAGACTCTTTTCTCAGTTTCAGTCATAACGTAGTCGCGGCTTAACGTGAATCTGACGATATTGGTCGACGGTAGCGATGATTACAATTTTAAGAAGTGATCGTTGCCGCATCCCATTTTATTTTATTATGATTGTATCAGGATTGCACTTTACTGCATATACATGTTATTTTACACCAACACGAGGGGTACAGGTTGTTCAATGCGATGTCTAATGCAACTATATTAAAAGTATAACTAGCAGTGGAAACAAGATTGTCCAAGAGATAAAAAACTTTGGAAGTTGAAGCTTCTCAAAACCTGTCATCCCAGTCTTGGTCAACTAGCAGTACTAGTTCGAGGTACTACAAGCTAGAGATTTCTGGAGAGTCTAACCCCTACCGACTCATAGGTTCACCGAAAGCGCACGACCAGGGTTTGCAACCGAAAGATTCAGAACAAACGACTGTGCAACAGACTGAACCGTCGATGCCAGAAGGGATTGCTGTCACCGAGAAAAATCCCAAGGAGGAAGAAGACGTAGATATAGAGAAGGGAGATGCCCTTGAGGCGCCAGATATGATGCCAGATGCCGTTATAGTTGACAACCCACCGAATTCGGTGCCTTCGCATTTGGATGAAATTGTGCTAAGGGGTATTTGCACAAGATTCAACATATCCTGGGTTGGCATTCACGTTCCCTAAAAGGATGACAGGACACACACACACCCCTCTAGAAGGGTATACTACCTGGAATAAGTATATGTGCACTTCCGGATGCAAGCCCCCAGCTTGCGACTTCGGCCCACAGTGGATGAACCTTGAATCTGTTCCGTGTAGGTGAAATGGTTGTCTAGAAGGGTATGTGCCCAGCTTGCAACGCTTAGCACGTATACACACAGCTCTGTGGGTATACTTGTCTAGAAGGGTATACTACCTGGAATAAGTATATTTTGCATCGGAACAGATGCAAGCCCCCAGCTCGAACCATTTCACCTACACGCAGCTTCATCCGAATGGGTATGCTTGTCTCCTTGGTACCTTCGTCTTATTCAGGGAGCATCTGCATAGTGAACCCACTGGAGAGGACATCCGATACCTTTTTCATAATAAGAGGAGGACTACTAGTGCACCTTCCCTATATTATCTTGAGGCACAGGCCAGGACCCGATTCATCGAGGGATCATGGAGTAGACTTGGAGTTACCAAGTACTATTGGTTTGTTACCCTCCTGGATTTGTGAGGCGCTGGTTGGTCGGAAGTAAGCGTCTCTATTGATTAGTACTTGTTATTAGTTGAGTCGTCACCTTGGGGCTAACTTTGTTTTGTATAAGAGGGATTCCTTCAATGCCCACTGGCAGTGTACCAGGAGCGTCTCGAGCTATTGAGGGCCATCCCGGCCGGTGTTCGCTCTACTGAGAACATCCTGGACGAGGAGGCTCTTCGCCGGATGGGCTTACTTCCCGTTAAACGCACAATGTTTCCACCAGTCAATATGGGAAAAGGGAAGGCGGAATCTGACGGAGAAGGGAGTTCTTCGGGCCGTAAAATGAAAGCGTCCCCGTCGTGTCCAATCGACACAAGGACGCGAAGACTCAGGAAGGAAATAGTGGAGGTGGAGGCAGTGATGTGGAGATGGTCATAGAAGAAGAGGGTCTATTGACCACCCTTGTCCCATCTATGACTGTTGAGACGAGGGAGTGTCAGCTAGGCCGGTTTCCCCGGTTACTACCTCTAGGACCACCGCGTCGCTGGAAAGGGTGGACCAGCTTAAGGACTTGGACAAGGTCCCAATCCATTTTCCAATGTCTTGGCTCAGTGGCACAAGTTTTGCAAATCTAACGCTGAACGTTGGGGGAGAAAACTCCTTCAAGCAGGTGTCAATCTGGTTTGTGGAGAGTGCACATAGGACACACACTCGTAAACATTGCATAACACAATATTTGTTTGTGTGTAGGGTGCTCGAGCCTAACCTTGAATCTGTTCCGTGTAGGTGAAATGGTTCGAGCGGCAGACACCGAGGTTAGGGGGCCGAAGGCCAAGGACCACAGAGGAGCGGGGTAATAAGTGGTTTTAGGAAAGAAACCGATATGTTCCAATCTTCTTCCCACTCTCAGGTCGTGCACTACAATAGATTGACCATATTAAAAGTGTGGAAAACCATTGTAAATTACTTTTTACAACAGTGGCGTAACCGTCATATATTAAGAAGTTGTAATAGAGTAAAATATTTTACAGTTGTTTTGCACCATTGCGACACCGTTGTGACTTCTTATATTTTATAGTTGTTTCTCACCGTTGTTATAAACTTTATTACAACTATTTATTACCATTGTGAATTTGCAATTTTTTTCAACTCTTTCCAACCATTGTAATATATTTTATTACAACTATTATTTTATAGTTGTAATATATACACAATTATATACATATTACTGATAAAAGAGTTCATTCCAGAAAATATTATCTACAAAACTGAAGATATCAAACAAACTTAAAATATGAACCAAAACAATACATTAATTTTTGCAATCTCTTGTACATAAGGATCTTTTTAACACCAATGTTTAGCATACATTTACCAAGATGGACCAACATATTTTAATATAAAAAGTAGGTACAATTCAATTTAATCTGTAATGCCTAACAAATGCATGCATTCACTTCCTAAAAAATGAATATCATCGTGATTGGTAGTTATTTGCTCTAACTAGATCATATCTCTAAAGTTGAGTTACTCCAACATATCCCGACATAGTTATAGACAAGCAAACCGATCACATACAACATATTTTAGAAATTAGAAGCAATATATATATATATATATATATATATATATATATATATATGAAAATTACCTACTAGAGATAAATATGTGTATGAAATGATCCAACTGAACTCTAAAAGGAATGGCTACAACTCTAGTGATGCCGTTAGTACTAGCGTTTTATGCTTGCACCTCTGCCCTCGTCTACCTTGCGCCTCATCCGTTTTCTTCCTTGCGCGATGGTTCTGCAAATATATTTTTTGGGTTACGAAACTTTTTTTTTGGCAGCATCTTCCTTTCTTTATGATGCCACTCCTAGTACCAACCATGTATAATGCAACAACCATTATCAATGTACAATGTCATTCAAAGAAAATTAAGTAACAAATGAATGAGTTGTGTTATAACTTTTAACAATGCAGATGTTCAAGCTGAACATTTTGAAAGAAAGAATTCATACTATCATTAGGTTCCTGTACAGTTAGGTGGTAATATAAGTTTAAACTCAATAATATGCGTAGTTGTAACGTTGTGGTAGGTAGTGCTGAGCAAGATGCATATGTGGTCTACATGCAGTAACAAGTATGTTTACACAGTGGGAACGAAGGGTGACGTATAGAACACATATAGTGCATATAATATATATATATATATGAAAAAAGAAAAGGATAAATGTTGGAGTACGTACCTAGATTACTATCCTTTCTCCCAGACGTATATTACGCTCCGGAGTGGGTAGGCAATTAGCAGTGGGATTTTTGTCCATGTGACCAGTCATCTGTCGATAGAGAATATGGGAAAGGAGTAAGTTTCCATTTTTGGTTAAGAAAACTTAGTATTGAATAATACCGCTGGCAAGATAAATAGTTTCAGGATTCACTGTCAATTTACCATTTAATATCTTGATTTTCAACTTAAACCATGCACCTTTATATCCAGTTTAATCTTTTTTGTGTAGAAATAATATTATCTAATCTTTTTTATATGTAAAAGTATTCCCCCATATTAAAAACTAATGCAACTCTATACTTGTATGCAGTTTCATTCTTTAATGTGCATTTTTCATAAGAAATCAAATGCCCAAATTTTAAGTGTTCTCGTGCTTCACATATTTAAAGATAGAAAAATATTCTTTTTTTAAATTAGATTACTAACTTTAATTTGAAATTACTATACAACGAAGAATTGATGAAATTTTCTTCCCTAGTTTTAAATATCTAAAATCATAGTTAATTATATCCCATTATTAAACACATTTTATCATCTTAAATCATAGCCTCATTACAATACAATTAGCTAGCTAAGTCTTAATCTTTCCAAAACTGTACAACTCCAATCATAGCTGACATTTATTTCCACTTTCTTAACTTCTAACAAATATGATTCAAAGTTATTCAATTCTGAAGATGTTATCTATGCAACTTTGAAAATCAGTCCAACGTAGGGTTAGTATCCACACATTAGCTTGATTACATTACACATGAAAACATAGAATACTAGGTGCAATAAACATCTCAACATAAATAGAAAGTTAAAAGTTCGAGGTGAACTTGGATACCATAGCAGAAACTATTTTCCTAAGTTATTTATTCAGATGATTCCAGGACACATCTTTTGGAGAAAAAAGGTTTTCAGGACAAATATCATGAAATTACAGGATAACCCTTATGCAAATTCCAATCGTTCATTTTTAGTCTTTCCAAATGGTAAAAAGAACCTTGATAAAAAAATCCACCAAAATACATGTAATTTGTTTGCCGATTTAACAAAGAATTGAATATCAACTTGGCTAAAGGCAAAGGATTCAATCAAAATCAAACAAAGAGGATACCAAATTGTTGTAGACACTTTTCATTTCCTTTCTTACGTTTTGTTAGAATCTTGATGATAGCTTCAAGTCTAAATAATTTCTAAATGTAAAAGTAGAATTTTTAGCAATACAAACTGTAGTGGTAAAAATATAGTACCTTAATTTGGTATATATCTGTCCACGTGGAATGGTTGTCATCCGCTCCTTCTATAGTCATATCTGAATCAATGTATTGCTTGCAAATATAACATCAACATAGTTAGGGTTTCTAAATAAATTAAGAAGAAAAATTTGAAATTCCAATCTAACTTAGAAAACCCATACAACAAGCGAGGATGCTCTAAACAGAAATTGCAAAAGCATCGACGAGGTGGGAAAGCACAAGGGCTCAAAAAAAAGTAGCACGATAGATGAGGATCGACCACTTGAATCACCCGTGATGGGTCTAAAAGGGAAACAAACGTTTGAAAAATAGGTTATGGGAAATTGGAAACATGAGCAAACTAACAGCGATGAAGATAACTAGGGCAGAGGGAGATTACGAGGAAAATAGGGAGAGATAGAAGAGAATGGGAGATAAGAAAAGAGGAGAGGCGGGTGGCTAAAATCTCAAGTCCCCATTACTGAGGAAAAAACGCCTTTTGAAAGTTTGGTGAGATATCCATTTTGTTTAGAGTTCGTCCAGATAATGATTTCAATTTTGATTTTAAGGTGAGACGCGACCCGCCTAAAATTTCGTTTTTCCCACGTACATTTTGATTTAGAAAAGACGGGATGTAATCTTGCAGTCAAATTTTCATCTTTCTTTAATACGGTAATACTTCTATTACCGTTATTTTTCATTCATCATAATCAAAATTTCACAAAAATGAATATAATTAAATATAATAAGTTAGAATTAATAAGTAAAATTTAATATTAAATATTATTGATTTCTTGAGAATTATTTTATATCCAAATATTAAAAATTAATTATTAACAATAGTTATTGTTAATTATTACTTATTTCTTCTTAGAATATTAATTATTAAAAGCTTATAATGCATATTTTACTAATTATTAATTATTAAACACTTAACATTAACTATCAAAAAATAATTACCATTTACCAAATATTAAGTACTAATTATTTAATAGTAATTACTGATTATTCTTAAATATTAATGTTATTCATCATTCAATATTAGATATTATTAATATTTAATAGGTCTTTATTACAATAAATAGAAAATAAAACTACCGAAAATAAGCTTATAAAACTTTATAATAAAAATATTTTGATTATTACTTGTCAAAAATTAATTGCTAAATATCGAATATTACTTCTTTCAAATATACAAAATTAATGAAGGTTGTAATAGGTATTTGTTACAGTTGACAAAATAAAATAGTTGTTAAAAATATGTTTATTATAACTTTCAGGGAATGACTATTATAAAAAAAACTTATTATAACTACTAGTTTGTGACAGTTGTAAAATTAGAGTTGTAATATGGCATTTTCGTTGTGGTGGTGTTGACGATCGTCGACATCGAGATCAACCAAGACATCAAGATCAACCAAGACAGCAAATATTTTGGACTTTATGTCCTTCGGTTTTATCAAAGGGGATGCTTTGGTCAAAAGGAGTCTTTTTCCTCTTCCAGATTCCACATGGATGTAGTTCTTGATGAAGTGTATTTGAATGGATCGAAAGCTCCTTACTCTCGACACTTATTCACCCTGTTATCGTCCTCGTGATTGTCGTGGTTATTTTAGTGCTAATCGTATTTCGTATGAAATATTCTTATGGTTCAAGTGTTAGATACATTAGAAATCGCCATACATGTACACATATTTATTCCATAAGTTAACTTGTGTTTCTTTAAAGGTCAACGTTTAGTTTACAAAATCATATTAGTTTTATTATTTTGTAACTTTCATATTTCATATCAATCATATAATATTCTTATGTATAATATTTTATTAATTTAATATTTCATTAATTAACTCATTTGTTAACTTCATATTAGCATTCTAATAAAACTTTTTTTATTGAACATGTCTACTACAAACTTATAGTATAATACATATATATTATATATGTGTATATCTATTTCATTAGTTAACCTTTAATTAATCAACCTTCTACAATTTACTTGGTTAATTAACCTATAATTAGTTCTTTTGATTAAATAATTATAACTAAATCATATTAATTTCCAAAGTTTCTTACATATATTTATACATGTAAACTTATGTTATCTTAAACATCTTTAAAATAAAATAACATGTATCAATATATATGATACACATATGAAAGTATTAATTTACCTATTTAATTTATTATTTTACTAATCTTATTAATAAATTGTAAATTTTAAAATAAATATTTAAAACATGTTTAAATTTCGTTACCTTTTCAAACATTTTAAAATTTTATGTTATGTTTTAACCTTTTATAGTAAACATATTTTTATTGTAATTTTAGTTTTAAATTTAAAACCTTCTCCTAATTTTCAAAATTATTTTGAAAATTAGCTTAAGACCAGAAATGAGACATTTTTTATAAAGGGAAACCTTTGGGCTCACTTCATCTCTTAGGCTAGGTTGATAGCTAGGTAGGAAACAACACTTAGTTACCCACTTCCAATCTTGAGCATTACCTTTCTTGATACTGCACTAAGCAGTAAAGCTTAAATGATTTGCCTAACTATGAGTAATTTAGACTACATAAGTTATTGGACTCTAACACCATCTATTTGAAGTAAGTCATCCCGCAGCGGAATTATTGAGTAATTTTCATTTTTTTTAACCATTTTGAATCTTTAATGATCTTATGAAGTTTAAATTCATATAGAGCTTTTCTATTTTTCAGAATAAACTATTATATAATTTTATTTCATAGTTAAAGGAGCACTATATTTAATTCAAACAAACATGTAGTATGTTGAATGCATGCATCAAATGCATTCACATGTTTAAATGATAAGGAAAACATATATGAGCAATCAGGAGCAGGGGCGGCCCAAACCTATTCAGTGCCCTAGTCGAATATAAAAAAAAATCGTTTTTGTTGCCCCAAAATTCAATAAACAACAATACAATTGAATGTAGGAAACAAAATGCAGATTCTATTATAAAAGTTAACATTGCTTACAAAATACTAGTCTAAACATTTAGATTACATACCAAAAAATCTAAATGCTAATTTGATATCAAAATACATAAATAGACATTAACGGAAGCAACTTCTTCTTGCATTTTTTAGAGCAAACTCATCTATTATCTCTTCATAGTTATGCATATCCAAGTTCCCATTTTCAATTGAAATCATAGCTAATCCACTTATTCTCTCTTGCGACATAGTAGTTCGTAAGTATGTTTTAATTAATTTCAATTTTTAAAAGCTTCTTTCGGCCGAAGCAACCATAACATGAATAGTCAGTAGAATTCGATAAGCAATCCAAGCATTGAGAAATCCACTTACATCTCGATAAAACTTCAAGAAATTAAGAATACCAATTGATGTAGTAACTTCCGATGGCAGAATTCCTTTTAATTGTTTAAGCTCATAAAACAACTCCTTACCACAAATATCTTTTTCTTCCTTATGTGTCAAAAAACTTTCCAAATTCATGCAATGCTCTTTTAATTGATCATCACCTATATTTTTGAACTTCAAATTTAGCAAAAATCCAAAAATTCCTTCATAATGTTTAAATTGATCAAATTGATATTTAAGCGAAGTTAAAGCTTGATCCATTATATGCAGAAAATAAGCAACTCTGAAGTTTTCCTCTGGAGATTGTCTATCATAATTCTCTATGATGTCTTCATCAAATTGTTTCTTTCTACGTACAGTTCTCTTTTAAAAAATTTAGGATCAATGCCAACATCTTTTGCCATTTCTTTAGCCTCTTCCATCATAGGTTCAAATCCATTTTCTCTAAGTTTTTCAAAAAAATTTACAAGCTCTTTAATTTTGGAGATCGCTTCTTCAATATCCATTTCCTCTCGTTGAAGTACTTTACTTGCTCGATTAATATTGTCTAATACCTTGTACCAAATACACAAGCTAATTAGAAACTCAAAATTTTCCAAAGCATTTTGACATAATCCTTTATCCTCCATCATTACAATATCCTCTTTATAATTATTTGCAATATCAATCAAAGCTTCTCTTAGCTCCGATGGTTGAAATCGTATTGGTTTAACACTTTCAATGTGGCTTTCCCAACGAGTTGCCGATAATGGTTTTGGAGTCAAACCTTTCACATGATTCCGAAGTATTTCCCATCAATGGGTTGAACCAGAAAATAAAGTATAAACCTTTTGCACATATGCAAAAAAGTTTCTAGCTTTCATACATGATTTCGCCATATCACATAAAGTAAGATTTAGACTATGACATCCGCATAAAATGTAGAAAGTTCTAGGATTTAGATCAAGTAATCTTTTTTGCACTTCTTGATGTTTCCCTGTTATATATTCAATAAAAAATAGTTAACACAATAATCGATAGCTTAAAATTAAGTTTGAGACTATAATTTTTAATTCAAAATTTTACCTTTCATATTTGAACCATTATCATACCCTTGTCCTCTCACGTCGTTAATATCAAGATTAAGACTTTCCAAAACATTTTCAAGTTCTATAAAAAGACCAAATCCGGATGTATCATCGATGGTTATGAACCCAAGAAAGTATTCTTCTACATTGATATCTCTTGCATCGTCAACATTCACACATCTTATAATAATGGACATTTGCTCCTTATGACTCAAATCCGGAGTGCAATCAAGGATGATGGAGAAATATTACTTTGCTTTCTTTATCTTTGCAAGCATTGTTACTTTGATCTTGTTGGCCAATAAACTTATCAACTCATTTTGAATTTTATGGCTAAGGCAATGATGATTTATTTCATTGTTTACCACACGCCTAAGATGGTCTTCCATAGCTTCATCAAATCCGACCACAAATTCTATAAGCTGACAAAAAAGCCCATTATTTTTCTCATAAATTTTTTCATTTGATCCACGAAATGGCAAGTTATTTCTAGAAAGTGTTTTGACAATGCCAATTATACGCACAAGAACTTTTTTCCAATGTTGCCTCTCTTAGTCAATTTGAGCTTCCATTGCTTTATCAATTGTTTTCTTTTGTTGAAGTCCCTTATGCAAATCAAACCATTTTACAAGATTTGCATTATGCAATGGGTTGCTTTCATGCTCTCTTAATTTTTTGGGTAAATTATGCCAATCATTGCATCCTTCACGGACCAATTGCGATACCTTTTGTGCATTCTTGAAAAGCTTACAACAAAAACAATAAACTTTATCATATGCATTTGAGTGTACAAGCCATTTTCTCTCTTGTTCTTCTCTACGTGGAGAGCCGCCAATGTAATGTTTAGAAGAAAACAATGTCTACCATCAATCTTGCTTCTTGGAAATGCATCGTTTTCTTTCAAAATTTTGATAGGACCATGTTGAATTAGCATAATTCTTTTCGTATCACTAATTCATCCCCATAAGCCCGGATCATAAATAATATCAACATCCTTTTCAAGATCAATTGTGATTGCATCATTAACGTCTTCATCAACATAATTGCCAACATCTTCATTTTGTTCATCCTCAGTAACTTCTACAATATGTTGGTTATCGATTTCTACATAAACATTTTCACTTGTAGGCCCTTCATCATTATCAATATTAATATTTATATTCTCATCCTCCCAATTAGTTTCTTCAACTTGACTTGAAGTCTGAATTTTTTTATTTCTTCCTGAAATATATTTGATATTGAACCAATTAAATGATTTTGTTTCTTCATCTCTACGCCGCTTTTTTTTCCTATTTTCATATCCAGAATTTTGCTTTTGATTCCTATTTAAAATTGTGAAAAACACCCTCAATTAGTTTGAAAACAAAATTTTAACAACCAATTGTTAGTTAACTAATAAGTAATTAGCATCAAATAGGATAAATAAATTATTAAGTAGCTAATATGATTTCATCAACAATTAGCAGTCTTTTATTATGCAATTACACATAAATTAGTGAATCGACAAATTAAAAAAAACTATTTTTTTAAGTTAATCAAGGAATCAAGCTTGATATCTTTTCCTAGTTCAGGATAACAATGGAACAAATTCATATAACAGCCTAACAGGATAATGAATTCAAGTTATGGTCTAAAACATTTTCTTACCAAAAAAAAGCAATTTTGGATATGAAAATAATTTTTTCCATAACAAACATAAACATTTGCATATTACATAAATTTCATGTATGAGAAAATTGGAACACACAAAGGCTTTAAGCCTTTAACATGGCAGATTGACAGTAAACATGAGTCCATGAGTAAAGAGAATAACCAAAGGAAGGAAGAGAATTCAAAATCAAAGAAATACAAACGCGAAAAATCTAAACTAGGGCATGCAGAAAACTCAATCGTTTAGGAATTGAAATTAGGGAAAGAAAAGAATTCAAATTTGGGGCCAGAGAAGGGAGAAGCTAGAGACGAGATGGTGTGACGTTCAACAGACACCGGGAATCGGGATGAGGCGGCGACAACGGCGTTGCTGGGTTGATCGACGACGACATTACTGAGAAGAGATTCGTATTTTTTTTGTGTTTGTATTTGTTGCCCCTGTGTGAGATGATGCCCTAGGCAATCGGATCAGCTGCCTACGTGAAGGGCCGGGCCTAATCACGAGTAATACACTGTCCAACATTTAGAGTGTGTTATGTACTCTAATCTCAACCGATGTTGTAACACCCTGCGTTTTCTGTGAATATTAAAATAACGAATTAAAATATACTTAATTTTAAAAGTAGGAATTAAGGGAAACGAGTTATGCCATTGCGTTCGTCTCGGAATTCTGCTTGAGATAGAGTCCGAGTTTGCGTGAATCGGACTCCGTATAAAGAAGTTATGGAGTTTAGAAGATTTCAAGTTTATATAGAAAATATAAATAATAATTAAAAATCTCAAACCAAATTCAAAATTCGAAATTCTAGCAGAATAGGCTGAGCGGGAAAATTCCCGCTCAGGGTGTCGACCCCCCCCCCCCAAGGGGAGTCGACATAGTTGTCGACCCCCTATAGGGGAGTCGACATAGGTGTCGACCCCCCCCATAAGGAGTCGACCCCTTTTTGATCTGGTTCCTGTGACGATTTTTCTGAGCCCGTGCTGATGTGGACTTCACTGTTTGGCCCGATGGTCGATTTCTGAGTCATTAGGGAATATGTGGCGACTTCTGGTTGGCTCTATTTGGTATGGACGGCTCTGATTACTCCTTGGTTGATCTAAAGGCCCACATTAATCTAAACTTCTATATAATCACCCCAACCCTCAACCCTAAACCTCATAGTCTTGCTCTAAGAAGCCGTCATGCTGTCCATGGCCAAACTAGCATAGCCTCCATTTTTCTCTAAACTATAAATCAAGTTAGAAAGCTCCAAACCAAATTAAAACTAGAGAATCAAACGTCTACATACAAAGGATTAGCATAACAAATTCAGAAATCAGATCCCAGAATACAAGAATTATTCTTTTTCTGTAAGTTTAGTTATTATTTAGATTTAAACACTTTTCTTAATAGAAATCATGACTGTGGTGAATCGGATCTAGAACTATGCCTAATTGTAAGATAATCAATTCTGATTCATGCTTATCCTTTTGACAAAACGGAAAATACCTATGCCTATGATATTATTGTGTTTGATACAATTAAGCCTATCGTGTTGTACATCAAATTGGTAACACTTTTATGTTAAATTCTATCGAATCTATATGCCTATGATGTAACTTACCAGTTTGTTCATATTTGCGGTCAATGTACAACAAATCTATTTGAAACCATGATCCTTATGTTGATATACCTTTACATGGTTATGTCAATTCTTGTGTCCCTTCTCTTTTCCCCTTTTAGCTTATTTTATGAATACTAGGTTCATTCGGAACCTAGATGGAATCTTATTATACGTGCGATTGGAATGCGGGGATATTGGGGAATAATCTATTTGGTAATTGTGGAACATAATTTGTAACTTGTGATTTGGGGCATAATTGTTATTGTTGCGAACTTAGGGTAAATTGAAATATTAAATCTAGATTGGGCGTAAACTGTAAATTGGAATACTAAATCTAGATTGGGCATAACTATCGGTTGGGACGCCAAACATAATGTATATTGTGATTTTGGGGCATGACTATTATTGCAAATTTTGGAAGATTGGGTGTAACCTATTTTGGGTGATAACTTGTAATTGAATTTGTGGGGCCTAACTTGCAATTGGCTTTGTTGGGCATAACTTGAGAATTGGAACATGACTAGTTTGGTGAATTTTGGATAATTAGTATACAAAAATCTAGGTTTGGGCATATTTGACAAATATGTAAGTTGACTAAAAGGTGAACATGCCTAACCCGAGGTTAGATTGAGTTGTGGTGTAAAACTGCGCAAAACCGCCCGACACATCCAGTAACCGCAACAGCATAGATCTAATGTGAGAGGTTAGCGCACTTAGCCCAAAACCCGAGGTCAGAATGAGTTTGCGGTAGAAGTCTGCCCGGAACCGCCCGACACATCCAGCAACCACAAACAACAGTTCTAATGTGAGAGGTTAAGGCATTAATGAATTAATGCTAATGAACAGACATGCTAAGAATGGTAGGGTTAAGTTAAAACAAGAGGGCAACACGTAACCAGTATAACATGACGTGTGGTAGGGTTATGTTAAAACAAGAGGGCAACACTTAACCAATATAACATGACGTGTGGTGGGGTTAAGTAACACAAGAAGGCAACACTTAACCAGTATAACATGACGTGTGGTAGGGTTAAGTAACACAAGAAGGCAACACTTAACCAGTATAACATGACGTGTGGTAGGGTTAAGTAACACAAGAAGGCAACACTTAACCAATGTAACATGACAAGTGGGTGAGTTAAGTTAATAAGAAACACTTAACCAATATAACATGATGAATGAATGGGTTTAAGTTAATAAGAAACACTTAACCAATATAACATGATGAACGAGTGGGGTTAAGTTAATGGGAAACACTTAACCAATACAACATGATGAATGAGAAGGGTTAAGTTAATAAGAAACACTTAACCAGCATGACATGATGAGTGGGTGGGTTGAGTTAACATGAATGGACAACACTTAAACAATATTACATGAGCAAAGTGGATAGGTTTAAGACAAGCTTAACCAATAATATGTATTGAGTTGAAAAGTGGAAAGGGGTTAAGTACATCTCGTGTAGGTGGGTAATATTAGTATATATAGGCCCACAAACTTAACTGTTAAATAAACATGTTTGAATCAGTGGGAGGGTTAAGTACATCGCGTATAGGTGGGTAATATTTGTATATATAGGCCAACAAACTTAACCAGTAGGAAACCCTAGTAACGGGGACCTGTTTCAGCAGTAACCCACATAGATGTATCATGGTACCCTGAACTAGGCAAGGTGGGGAACGATTACTGGACTGATTATAAGCGGTCAAAATAGCGGCAGGGGGTACGTCAGTGTAGGTTCCGACAGATTACGGGCGTGCACGTACTCCAGAGTGGAAAAAGCAGGCACTGGGTACCAGTAGTTATACACTGTGCATCTTGAATCATGTCAGGTTGCTATCATAGGGATTGATACATCTTATGGTGTGACTAGCACAGGGTATCTACATGCAAGAGAGAGCCGATTGACACAGACACAAGGAACATTAATATAAGTAAGGAGCCGACCGATAGGGTGGTAAGGGTACATCTAACATATTCATGGCAATTAGGCAGATCGAGGTGGAATCCTCATAATAGATGTACACCTGAAGGCTACCACATTTGCGGGGATTGGGATCACATTATCATATGATCATTTTATACAGATTACTAGTTGGGACACTAGTTAGGTGGTGCAGAGATATAGAAATCAGAATAACAGGGTAATAACGAAGCAGAGAACGAGTAGAAGCGCATTTAGTTTACCTTGCCTTATCATATCTTATGCTTATCTTAGGTTATCTTGCTACTATGGTATTGTCCTATATTCAGTTTATTCATGTCATGATCCTTTTTCCTGTTTACATGCTAGTAATCACTGAGCTTACCAGACTTATGTATGACCTAGTTTGTTTCGCCTCTTTTCTTCTTCCCTCCCCCCAAGGTAGTCAGGGAGGGAATACCTCAGCTTCGTCTGGACCGTTTCTCTTTCCAAGCTTGAAGACTAGTCGATGTACTGCTTTGAACTCTCTTTTCCACTGCTATGGCTGGCTCATGCTTTATTGGGGAATATCAGTATCAGTTTATGCTTCTTTATTTTGTTAAACAAGACAGATGCTTTGTTGTATTGGGTATTGGTGTTTTGGTGAAGAAAAACAATCTTTGTACAAGCTATTTTACCAAGCTGTTGTTTTATCAATAAAGTAAAGTTTTATTTATTTCTCTACTGCTTTATTTGTCTGTCTTGTAATTTATCTTCATCTTTTACCTAAAACGCTCCACCGAAGTTAAGGCTCTCCTTTTGTGAGTGACCTTAATGGACGTGGGGTGTTTCATTTGGTATCAGAACTGAAGGTTACCGGATCAGATAAAAGATTTGAAAAATTATTTTCAAAACGGTTTTAAAAGAAGCATTTTCTAAAGAAAAGTTTTGTTTTAAAGGCATATTCCCCAAAGCCATATGCATTATCTTTTGATCCTCTGTTTGAATCCTTGTTTTCCTTCTTTACATAATCTCCGGGCCTCCTGGCTTTCTGGGAGGTAACCTCATCGTGGCATGGTTCCGTAGGCTTGATGAGAATATGACACCTGTCAAAGGGCGAAGAAGTGCCCAACTTCCATCTATAGCCGCAGTAGTTTCACCTACAGCGAATTTTCTTTCAAGCTTTGTATTATTTTCCATGTGATGGAGGCAGCTTTCAAGAGACTTGTCAACAAGCCACACAAGAATGGCAAAGATGAGAATGAGGGAGTTTGGCTAAGGAGCACAACCTAAGGATGAGAAACTCGTGGATATGGACTTGGTCCACAAAGGAGGAAAGAATAGAAAAATATAAGACAAGAGGAAGTGTCGTTATTATGGTATAACGGGTCATATAATTAAGGACAAGGGCAAGAAATAAGGATAGGATTTCCAGGAGGGCAAGTGCATGCTCTCACCGCCAGCGTACCTGAGAGAGAGGTAGTAAAGTTTCTATTGGAAAAGTTTAGTTTTCTTTTGATCATCTTGTTAGTACTCTTTTGATTTTAGCACTTCACATTCGTTTATATCTGCTTCCATAATTGAGTCTCTGCACATTAGTAGTTGTATTGTAGAAGATCCCATTATTGTCTCAAATCCAATTGGTGGTTCGACTCATTTATCTTTGATTTGTAAGGATTTGAGAATAGCTATATTAAGTATTAAGTTTAAGTGTAATGCTTATGTTTTTGGTTTCGTGGGCTAAGGGTTGATTCTAGGCATGGATTGGTTAGCTAGTAAGTGTGATAGTTAGATTTTTGACTTGCCTCGGTAATACCCTCGAGATTTCGTGCGATCCTAAGGGATCAGTTAGGCTTAGCTACCTAGAATCACTTGATGCATCTATCGACAATTTGCGATCCATTAGAATAGTCCATGAGTATGCAGATGCTTTTGATTAGGTTAGGGGTTTGCCCTCTAAAATGCGAGATAGACTTCCGCATATATCTAGTTGACAATGCAAAGCCAGTTGCATTACCTGTGTGACGCATGACTCCACAGGAAAGGAAGGGCTCAGTAAACAAGTAAAAGAGTTACTTGAGAAAAGGTTCATAAGGCGAAGTATTTCTGAATGGGGTGCTCTAGTTGTTTTCGCTACAAAGGCGGATGGTTCATTTTGATTGTGCATAGATGATATTTTGGTTTTCCCTAAGAGTGAGAAAAAACATGCTTTGCATCTAAGGGAAGTCTCGGATACCCTCCAAGCGCATCAGCTTAAGGCTAGGTTCTCCAAATATCATTTTGGAGAGAAGAAGTAAGGTTTCTAAGACATGTGATATCTAAGGAAGGGATAACAGTAGATCCCGCAAAAGTAGTTGCGGTGCAAGATTAGAAGGTCCCAAGAATGCAACGGGAGTAAGAAATTTTCTTGGATTAACAGGTTGGTATAGGAAGTTAATTAATGACTTTGTGAAGGTATCAGCCCCACTTACATGATTGACGAAGAAGAATCTAACCTTTGCTCGGGATATTGGTTGTGATATCGCTTTCCAATAATCGAAGAGGGCTCTTACAAAGGCCCCAGTTTTAGCTTTTACCTTACGGTAGTAAAAGGCTTATGGTATACACGAATGCATGCGGCACGGGACTAGGCGCCATTTTGATGTAAGGGTAAGGTCGTAGCTGATGCCTTAAGAAGAAAAAGGTTGACTTCAATTCCTCTTTATGTGAAAAGGAAAAGTTCAGAATACATATCAAACTTTGATTTAAAAACCTTCGGTTAAGTTAGTAGTCGGCATCGCTAGGAGTAAGGCCTACCCTTTTGAATTAAATAGGGACTTCACAAAGAAAAGACTCTCAGATAGCTGACGCAATGGATAAGTTAAGTAGAGAAGAGACCTCTAATCACCTTAACAACTACACCTGGTAACATGGTTAGCATCTGTTTATTTTCAAGAGATAACTCTTCCACATGGAATACCCTCTAGTGAATTTTGGAAGACCTTTTGGAAGACCTTTTTAGCATGACACAGTAGAAGTTGTGCCGAGTATACTAGAAGGAGAAGGGGTGGAACGAGAGGCGATAGTGAAATGAGTTCCAACTCATATTTTGGAAACAGAAATTAGGAAGCTACGCAATCGTGAAGTTAAGACAATCAGAGCACAATGGGGTAAAGCTCAAGAAGATGCGACTTAGAAGGCTGAAGACTAGATACGCGCATCATACCCTTTTTGAGGGTATATCCTTGATCTCTCTTTTTCTATAAAGTTTATTTGCTAGTCTTTATCTTTTAAGTATATCCTCTCGGTCCTATCCTCGATCCTTAGGTAGAAGCCAATGGATGTAAACATGTGTTTGAGACATGTTATGTTTGGTGGATGCAAGTGGATGTAAGTGTTTGCTAGTGGTTGCTCGTGGATGCATATACACACATTAGGCACTAGATCGGCTCCGTCACTTCCATATTGCATACGCATGAGTGAATTTTCATATATGGATTGAAACTTGATGTGTTATCATATGGATGTTGCATTTGTATGAATGATTGTGCACTCATGTAGAAGTTATAAAGTACGATTAGGAATAATTGCATACATAATGGACTCATGGAACTATCATGATTTGCATTAAGGAGGTCAACTGAATCAGTAGACTGTCTGATTTTGCATTAGATAAGGACATATACACACTATGCATATAGTCATGAAAGCATTAGAAATCTTTTTAAGGGCAATAGATGCCTGTGTTTGATGGTTGAGTAGATGGACGATTGGATGGTAGGATATACATTCTTCTTGACTTGAAGATTTCGGGGACGAAATCCTTTAAGGAGGGGAGAATGTAACACCCCGCATTTTCTGTGAATATTAAAATAATGAATTAAAAGATACTTACTTTTAAAAGTGGGAATTAAGGGAAACGGGTTATGCCATTGCGTTCGTCTCGGAATTCTTCTTGAGATAGAGTCCGATTTTGCGGGAATCGGACTCCGTATGAAGAAGTTATGGAGTTTAGAAGATTTCAAGTTTATATAGAAAATATAAATAATAATTAAAAATCTCAAACCAAGTTCAAAATTCGAAATTCCAGCAGAATAGGCTGAGTGGGAAAATTCCCACTCAGGGTGTCGACCCGCATATAGGGGAGTCGACATAGGTGTCGACCCCCCTATAGAGAGTCGACCCCTTTTTGATTTGGTACCTGTGACGATTTTTCTGAGCCCTGAGCTGATCTGGCCTTCACTATTTGGCCTGATGGTTGATTTCTGAGTCATTAGGGCATATGTGGCGACTTCTGTTTGACTCTATTGGGTCTAGATGGCTTTGATTACTCCTTGGTTGATCTAAAGGCTCACATTAATCTAAACTTCTATATAATCACCCCAACCCTCAACCCTAAACCTCATAGTCTTGCTCTAAGAAGCCGTCATGCTGTCCATGGCCAAACTAGCATAGCCTCCATTTTTCTCTAAACTATAAATAAAGTTAGAAAGCTCCAAACCAAATCAAAACTAGAGAACCAAACGTCTACATCAAAGGATTAACATAACAAATTCAGAAATCAGATCCCAGAATACAAGAATTGTTCTTTTTTTGTAAGTTCAGTTATTATTCAGATTTAAACAATTTTCTTAGTAGAAATCATGAATGTGGTGAATCGGATCTAGAACTATGCCTAATTGTAAGATAATCAATTCTGATTCATGCTTACCCTTTTGACAAAACTGAAAATACCTATGCCCGTGATATTATTGTGTTTGATACAATTAAGCCTATCATGTTGAACATCAAATTGGTAACACTTTTATGTTAAATTCTATCGAATCTATATGCCTATGATGTAACTTACCAGTTTGTTCATATTTGCGGTCAATGTATAACAAATCTATTTGAAACCATGATCCTTATGTTGATATACCTTTACATGGTTATGTCAATTCTTGTGTCCCTTCTCTTTTCCGCTTTTAGCTTATTTTATGAATACTAGGTTCATTCGGAACCTAGATGGAATCTTATTATACGTGCGATTGGAATGCGGGGATATTGGGGAATAATCTATTTGGTAATAGTGGAACATAATTTGTAACTTGTGATTTGGGGCATAATTGTTATTGTTGCGAACTTAGGGTAAATTGAAATATTAAATCTAGATTGGGCGTAAACTGTAAATTGGAATACTAAATCTAGATTGGGCATAACTATCGGTTGGGACGCCAAACATAATGTATATTGTGATTTTGGGGCATGACTATTATTGCAAATTTTGGAAGATTGGGTGTAACCTATTTTGGGTGATAACTTGTAATTGAATTTGTGGGGCCTAACTTGCAATTGACTTTGTTGGGCATAACTTGAGAATTGGAACATGACTAGTTTGGTGAATTTTGGGTAATTAGTATACAAAAATCTAGGTTTGGGCATATTTGACAAATATGTAAGTTGACTAAAAGGTGAACATGCCTAACCCGAGGTTAGATTGAGTTGCGGTGTAAAACTGCCCGGCACATCCAGTAACTGCAACAACTTAGATCTAATGTGCGAGGTTAGCGCACTTAGCCCAAAACCTGAGGTTAGAATGAGTTTGCGGTAGAAGTCTGCCCGGAACCGCCCGACACATCCAGCAACCACAAACAACAGTTCTAATGTGAGAGGTTAAGGCATTAATGAATTAATGCTAATGAACAGACATGCTAAGAATGGTAGGGTTAAGTTAAAACAAGAGGGCAACACGTAACCAGTATAACATGACGTGTGGTAGGGTTAAGTTAAAACAAGAGGGCAACACTTAACCAATATAACATGACGTGTGGTGGGGTTAAGTAACACAAGAAGGCAACACTTAACCAGTATAATATGACGTGTGGTAGGTTTAAGTAGCACAAGAAGGAAACACTTAACCAGTATAACATGACGTGTGGTCGGGTTAAGTAACACAAGAAGGCAACACTTAACCAATGTAACATGACAAGTGGGTGGGTT
Source organism: Allium sativum (assembly GCA_030737875.1). Taxonomy (NCBI): domain Eukaryota; kingdom Viridiplantae; phylum Streptophyta; class Magnoliopsida; order Asparagales; family Amaryllidaceae; genus Allium; species Allium sativum. The sequence goes on along the minus strand of CM060918.1, from coordinate 775,390,729 downwards.
AAGTTAATAAGAAACAATTTACCAATATAACATGATGAACGAATAGGGTTAAGTTAATAAGAAACACTTAACCAATATAACATGATGAACGAGTGGGGTTAAGTTAATGGGAAACACATAACAAATACAACATGATGAATGAGAAGGGTTAAGTTAACAAGAAACACTTAACCAACATGACATGATGAGTGGTTGGGTTGAGTTAACATGAATGGACAGCACTTAACCAATATTACATGAGCAAAGTGGATAGGTTTAATACAAGCTTTACCAATAATATGTATCGACTTGAAAAGTGGAAAAGGGTTAAGTACATCTCGTGTAGGTGGGTAATATTAGTATATATAGGCCCACAAACTTAACCGTTAAATAAACATGTTTGAATCAGTGGGAGGGTTAAGTACATCGCGTATAGGTGGGTAATATTTGTATATATAGGCCAACAAATTTAACCAGTAGAAAACCCTAGTAACGGGAACCCGTTTTAGCAGTAACCCACATTGATGTATCATGGTACCCTGAACTAGGCAGGGTGGGGCACGATTACTGGGCTGATTATAAGCGGTCAAAATAGCGGCAGGGGGTACGTCAGTGTAGGTTCCGATGGATTACAGGCGTGCACGTACTCCGGAGTGGAAAAAGCAAGCACTGGGTACCATTAGTTATACACTGTGCATCTTGAATCGTGTCGGGTTGCTATCATAGGAATTGATACACCTTATGGTGGGACCAACATAGGGTATCTACACGCAAGAGAGGGCCGATTGACACAGACACAAGGAACATTAATACAAGTAGGGAGCCGATCGATAGAGAGGTATGGGTACATCTAACATATTCATGGCAATTAGGCAGATTGAGGTGGAATCCTCATAATAGATGTACACCTGAAGGCTACTACAATTGGGGGATTGGGATCACATTATCATATAATCATTTTATACAGATTACTAGTTGGGACACTAGTTATGTGGTGCAGAGATATAGAAATCAGAATAACTGGGTAATAACGAAGCAGAGAAAGAGTAGAAGCGCATTCAGCTTACCTTGCCTTATCATATCTTATGCTTATCTTAGGTTATCTTGCTATTATGGTATTGTGCTATATTCACTTTATTCATGTCATGATCTTTTTTCCTGTTTACATGCTAGTAATCACTGAGCCTACCAGACTTATGTCTGACCTAGTTTGTTTCGCCTCTTTTCTTCCGTTCCCCCCCAAGTAGTCAGGGAGGGAATAGCTCAGCTTTGTCTAGACCGTTTCTCTTTCCAAGCTTGAAGATTAGTCAATGTACTGCTTTGAACTCTCTTTTCCACTACTATGGCTAGCTCATGCTTTATTGGGGAATATCAGTATCAGTTTATGCTTTTTTATTTTGTTAAACAAGACAGATGGTTTATTGTAATGGGTATTTGTGTTTTGGTGATGAAAAACATTCTTTGTACAAGCTGTTTTACCAAGCTGTTGTTTTATCAATAAAGTAAAGTTTTATTTATTTCTCCACTGCTTTATTTGTCTGTCTTGTAATTTCTTTGCATCCTTTACCTAAAACGCTCCACCGAAGTTAAGGCACTCCCTTTGTGAGTGACCTTAATGGACGTGGGGTATTTCAGATGTATCAATGTCTAGTCCGGATACATCTTGATCAGTAATATTTAAAATGGTATATTTATTTTTTGTTATGATAAATTACTCAAGATCACAACACTTTACAATAATATCACAGAACATATCATTTACATATTATTTTTTTGTTAAGCATACTTCTAAATAAATTAATATAAAACTTTATGTCAAGTTCACAATAGGAAGAAAACACATTTCATTTTGATCAAGATTGTTTAGACACATATAACAAATAGTATAATTTCCAAAACATACCCCGATTTTATCATCATTAAATTGTCATTTGGGAAAAGGATTCATTTAAAATTACGTCACGTTGGTTCATGTGATGCAACTCATTATTCAAATCCACTTTAAAAAATTCCATAAACACACATGCAATGATGACACGTAAAAAGGGCGGAGGTATACAAGTAGCAGTCCATGGTATTCAGGCTCACTTCTTCTAGTAAAAACTGTGGATCGGCTAACACAACTGTTGCGCTCGCCCTCCGTTATCATATTGCACCGCTTAAACCTCAGACGTTAATAAACGTAATTTTCTCGCTCGGAAAATCTATCAATGGATTTAAATAATGGCAAATTCTATTCAACCACCGCAAATTGCTTTACCTACACCATGTGATTTTAAATAAAATTTCAGATCAAAATGACCTTATTAAAAAAGAATCAATATTGAAAAATGAAAATATATACAATTCTCCCTTGTTTGCATTATGTATACTCAATATAATTTCTCTTGTAAAGTTAGTATATTATAAATTAATTTATATAACTGGTTAAATTAATTTTATATTTATTTTGAGTATTAAAATATATTCATATCATTACAAACAACATTTATATACAGTCAGTTTTAACAATTTTCACTTTAATTAAATATAAAGATTAAAATTTAAAACTAACTACTAAAATTAATGTTATACAGAGTACTAAATTCTTCAATCTTTCATTCAAATCTAATCATGTTTAAATTTAACACAAAAATTAAACTAGTTAAACTTTTATTTAAAAAAATAAGTCCAAATTTCCATCATCTAAAATTAAAAGTGATTTAAAAATAAAACAATAAAATATTTTAAGATACTAGTGTTAAAATTAAAGTTTATTTTAGTTTTAGGTAAATATATTGCAATGAATTTGCAGTTTTATGTAATTTAGTTTTAAGGTTAAAAAGAGGAAAGGTGATGAAAATATAAAAGGGTAATTTTGTAAAAGACATGGTGTATGAAAAGAAATTTTTGGTGTATGCTATTTTATTTTATTTTACGGTGTATGTTAAGGAATTATAGGTGTATAAATAGAATTAGCCTTGAAGGAGGTGAAGAGAAGGAAAAGAAAGACCTCAGAATTATGGTGAAACCGTTGCGAAGTTCCGTAGTGAGGAGATGATGTGTTCTTGATTTGGGCAAATATATCGATTTCTTTTTGTCTTTTTATTTATTTATTTATTATCCTTAGTTTTGTAGGCTTTGGCTGCCAGGGTAGCTCTGTTTTGTTGGTGTGTACATACGATTTATGTGAGTTTATGGTAGTTTAATTGTTAGTACAAATTCTATGAACATGGACTAGTTTATTAGTTCTAAATTTTATAGTGGGTAATTTGGAGTCAACTTAGGAAATGAAACATTCTCCTAATTTGTAGGATTTGTTGCACTTTTTTATTTCCTTAGCGTGTGGATAATATGACTAAATACTGTAATAAACCCCACATGTTGCGGCCATTCTACGGAGATCAAACTAGTTTATGTATAATTTTATTAATTTGTATGTAATTTGAGTCCGCGGATGCGGCGTAGTGGAAAGGAGGCCTAACTTCTTGGTAAAAGGTCGCAGATTCGATTTCTACCACGCGCTTCCCCATCCTACGTAAATTTACCGGGGGTATGGGGGCTTGGATTAGCGGGACGGCTTTACTATACCCTCCTCAGGAGTTTACCGGCCCATCGGGTTCTCCTGGGTTTTCAAAAAAAAAAAAAGTATGTGATTTGATATTTCCTTTTAAGCTGTACAAATATTCGCTTATACGGACACAGTAAATGTCATGGAGTTTTATGGATGTTTACTTCAAACAATGAAGTTATCTATGAATTATCAGGAAATTGGTGCACTGCAAGAACTCAAGTTGAAGTGGTTTGTTATCGGATGTATTAAAATAGTCAAGAGTAACAAATGAAAAGTTGGGAACGGAAAAGATGATTAGTTTCTCACGTACTTATTTTATGATGCTTCAATCTGCAGAAACAATTTGGGGAAAAGTGTATGAAATGAATTGCAGCAGGTATTCATCATTTTTACAAAGATAATATATGTACATTTTGTGTCAATTCTTCATTCTATATTAAAAATACTTTTCTTTCTTATATATCTAAGTTAATTTAAATAAACTGAAATGACATCCTGGATCTGAGTTTGAGGTCAGGTCAAAATTACGACTTCAGATTTGTTCACTAAGCTGCTAAAAATACGACTTCAGATTTGTTCACTAAGCTGCTAATTGCTTCATATAAAAGTGCAGTTCACAAGATACTTTTGGATGTTTAAGGGTACGTTCGCAGTCAAATTTAGGCACGCTCATATTTTTTTCTCGTCCGACGCGTCGGACGCAAGTACCTTTTCCTCCTTCCTGATAGTGACGCCAACGGTTGATTTTCCAACGTACCCTTTCTTGCTCTATAAAACTGCACCGCCTCCCCCTTTCCTCCCCACCTCAGTCCAATTCCTCTCCTCCTAACCTCCGATTTTCAATTTTTTCGAGCAATTTCAAGCTTCGAAAACGGTAATTTTTTATACGGTTGTGTATATTTTTCAATTTCCTATAACATATGTTTTTTTTGAATTTTTTTGAATTTTTTTTGGTTATCCAGATGGTTTCGTCTTCCACCTCTGCTACCTCGCAGCCATTTGCGAACAGGACGGACGACCGGGAGTCCGCTTTCATAGATATTTGCGTTGAGTTTATAGCCGCTCGCGATACAGGCGTCAGTGGGTTCTACTCAACAGTCTCGGCAACAATGAATGACCGTTATAATCTGGAGTTCACAGAAACCCAGATCAAAAATAAATGGGACAACATGAAGCGCTCTTTTCGCGATTGGGACAGACTGCTACGAACACCCGGCGGTGTATGGAATGCAGAGTTCGATTATCTGGACGGTCCAGATGATTTTTGGAGTACCGGCGGTGGCAGACCTTACAAACGGTTCAAGAGGAACTCGCCTTTGAAGTTCCGAGAGCAGGACATTATGTTCGAGGGTTGTTTGGGGAAAGATACTTGTGCGTATCCGATACCTGCGGTTGCACCTCCTACTGCACCAGCACCTCCACCAGCGCTTGTGCCAGCTGCTTCTTTCTCCCCTGCCGACGTGGGTTTCTATACTTGTTGGATGGCTTCGGGCGATCCCCCTTCTGGTCAGCCCTCTAGGTGCAGACAAGTAGCGCGTGCCAGCTCGTTTATGACCGACGATACGAGACAGCTTGTTGCTCGTTGCTTGAAGCTTCTTCAGAGATCTGATACGCATGTGGACCTTTGGGAGATTCTGACGATTTTCCCCAATAATGAGCGGAATGTGGATATTGTTCGGGAGCTTACTGATGAGGGCATATGTGGGTTTATTTCAGCTGAGTTGAGTCAATTACCTCATCGTCGTTTATTTTAGATTTTCATGTACTTGTTTTAATTCCAGTACCGTTGTGTTCTTTATGTTTTATGAAAAACGTTGTCGTTTATTTTATGAAATATGTTGTCATTTTGTTTGATGCAATTAGAATTTAATTAAATCAAAACCATTAATTTAACAATTAAATACCACGCTCAAATACCCCGTTCGCAGCAAAAAACACATTCCCCGTTCGCTACAGTACCACGCTCAAATGCCACGCTCAAATACCCCGCGCGCGTTCGTTAAGAATGCACCCTAAGTTTAATTGCCGTGAAGAACAACCGTTTTAGAAATGAAGTTAACACACGAAACGAAAAACATATTTGTCTTGTTTTTTGTATTTTGAGAAATAATGGAAGGACAACAAATCATTGTCTTGTCGTCCCTCTAACATCTCAGTCATCCCGTCTTCTTTCTATCCCCTACGTAGTCCCTCAATTCTTCTTATATTTTGTAATTGATGTTGAAAACTCTTAATACAAATATAAAATAAAGCAAACACCATGGTGGCTTTTACAAATTATTTTGAATTTCCTTTGGCACACTTCAATTTTTTAATGAAGAAGAAACTTTTGTCCTTTTTAGCAAATGCTAAATATTTTGAACGTTTTGTAGAAAATTTGAATTTTCTTGGAAAAGTAATGAAATTGTATGAGAAGTGTTGAATTCCTTCCCAAAAAACTAGAACTCTTCTGACAAAATTGAACTTTAAATTGTGTGGTTTCCTTTTTAGATTCCACCATTGTTTAAAAAAGCGAACTTTTTGTTGAATTTATCTATGATGCTTGAATTTGAGATACTAAAAGATGAAAGGTTACTGATATACACATCAAACGTGTTGTATTTTGGAAGTGTAAACATATAGAAAAGTACAGTAAGGTAGATGATAATAAAGCTACTTGTTTTACATGACCAGGGTAAAATCGAGTTGTACTGTTTGGTTTCTGTAATTTGAACTGCTTTCTGATCTGCTTGATCCAAGTTATTTAATGGTTCAATTTTTTCCCTTGTTGCTTTTTAGAGCTTAGTATGTAATTAGCATAATCAAGATGTATATTCCAGAAGGATTTTTCTTATGAAAAAAACAATAAATCTCACATAAGCTAAAATTATAAATTCAACCTCAGGTCTGAATGATGAAACCAGCATCTTACTGCATCATCGAGTGTAAATTGGTACACTACGACAACTTATAAGGTAAAATATCATCTTATGTTTTCCTATGTTTCTCCACGTTTGTCTGGATTCATATAGTTATTTCAGCTAACTAAATTCACTTAGTTTTGGATGTTCACAGTTGTAGTTTCACATCATATTTTTCTTCAGAATATGATGCTTAATTATTTGGACAACATTTATGATATATAATATTATCATAATTCACAGTGAATAGCATACTTTAAAAGCAATTATCTCGATGATGCTGATTTTATATTATTGCTGAACTTATTGAAGCGGCCGTATTCTTGAACAAGTTTCAGAATGAGACATTAGTTTCCTATTATAACTGTTTTTCTGTATATATGCAGGTGATGATCATTTATTTGTTGGGTTGCAATTGCAGGGAGAAATTTTAATTGTGGGTTCTTTTTCATGCACAAGAGAAGGAATATATGACAAAATTTGTTAAGTAAAACAAATGTTGGGTGGTTAGGATCCTTTCAGTCCCAAATTTCATTAAGGGCCTTAGGTACGTAACATTTTTCTACTAAAATTATTATGTACTTGAAATCTTTCAGAGCACTTGACTAAATGAAAGCCAGAGAGCTTTTGAAATGAATATATGATTTTCGTATGTTAAAGAAACGTATTTAGAGTTAGAAAGTATATATGTATGTATATACAGTATACACACGCGTATTTATAGAGTTCGAAAGTGTGTATGTGTGTGTGTGTGTATATATATATATATATATATATATATATATATATATATATATAGTCGAGTGTTCAATGACACCCCAAACAGTGCAACACCCCTAATTGCCCCCTGATTTCCACCACATATCTCGTTTCTCTCTCCCTCCACTCATTCTTTTACCTCCCACTCACTTATTCTAATATAAATGCTTGGTTTATATAGGAGGACAAATGAGGTGCTCACTATTTGGGGTGTCATTGAACGCTCCTTATATATATATATATATATATATATATATATATATATATATATGCAAGCATTCGGTTGCACCCAAAAAATGGAGCACCCCAAATGCCTCCTGATTTCCACCATCCGTTTATATTAAAGAATGTGAGTGGGAAGTGAAAGGGTAAGTGAAAGGAGAGAGAAGGGGAAATACTTGATGGAGATTGAGGGGGCATTTAGGGTAATGCACTGTTTGGAGTGCTCTCGAACCTGCCTCATATATATATATATATATATATATATATATATATATATATATATATTATAGAGAGAGACACACACATATGTGCGTGCATGTGTGGCAGGCATGCATGCACATCTATGTTTAAGCCTCTAGGAGCATCTCAAGGCAAGAGGAGATGAAGCACCTCAAGTCTCTGTTAAAAAACATTTTAACCTTTGAGGCTTACGTTTTAGCAGGTAGTGGCGTCCAAAATTGACAAAACTTATGCCTCGCACACACGCATCAATCTGCTGAACCATGCTACTTAAGAATTTATTTTTACTTCCGATTGAAGATAATCACACTAATAGAAATCTTCAATTGTTTAATAGTAAGCACAGAAAAGAACAAAATTTAAGAAGATGAAAGTTATTGTTTTTAGTACTTTCATATTTCAATCGACGTGATTAAGTAAGATCACATTTCAAAAAAAAAGAAAAAAAGATCTGGAGCTACATAATGAGTTTTCTCAAATGCTGTTTAAATAAATTCTCTGAAATGTCTACGTTAACTACGCATGTCAATCCAGAATTTTTTTGAAGACAACTGAAGGGGGAAAAAAGACCGACAACCCCCTCTCTCCCCCCTCCCCGCCCTCCCCCCCCCACCCCGTTTCCACCACATGTAACATTGCAGAGATGAATACTAAACATGAATTCTTTTGACATACTAATAATGACCGAATAGAGGATTGAATCTGTTGTCAAACAATGGCTGAGTCGCGGACTAGGTCGTTTTCTTGAAGACGATTCGACGATCTGGTCGGTGGTGCAAAATCAATTCGTACTTCCGCCGCCGCCTGTAGGATAAAACAGCTTTTCTAAAATAAATAACCGATTTGCTTTGCACAACAAATCAGTATGCATTGCAGTGTTTTCTGGACCAAAAATATAAGTGTCTACACCACATAGCCAAGGCCCAAAGCCCGAACCGAACCGAGCCGGGCCGAGTCGGTCGGTCGGTCGCGCGCGCGTGTGGTGGTCATGATGCATGGTCTCCCTCCTCACAACAAAGCATGCATTGGGAGCCCAAGGCCCCAACATGATTTCTTAGAAATAAGCATAAATACTTGCATCTTTCTTATAATCCCATGATGTGGGACTATTCACAAATAGGAGCCATCATAAACTTATTTCATATTTTAAATAATTCATAAAATTTCCAACAATCCCCCACTTGAATTTTTTAAAATATTATCGAGCATTTTCTAAAAACATAAGACTGTGCATAAATAAATGTGTCATCCGACTTGAACCTTTGCGTAGTGAATAAGATTCAGTTTTTACTAGAGTGACACGTAGTCTTGAACTCTATTCTTGACATCAAATCACACACAATCTTTTCTATAGTGCAATCAAATAAGCCTGTGCGTTTATGGCCATGCACATCTATCCCAGTTTAGTGAACGCTATAGAATTTTCGCCCAAAACTTCATAGGAAATGGCCACATTTCCACATTCACAAAGGTGAGTCTATCAAGAGCACTCCTGAAGGTAGGTACTCCACTCCAAATAGAGTATAGATCTCATTAAGAGTTTTATTAACTCATCCTCTAATCACTTCAGGAATACATGCTTCTTAATCTAAAATTTAGCATGTTCATCTGCTATCACTACACAACTTGTTTTTACCCATTGAACCTAGTTCTTGGGATCTCTAGTCATTTAGGTCGGGTTACCATTGTGCATGATTCCACAATCACAGGGCAATAGTCCAATTCTTTTAGAATTATTAAGGACTTTCTTTCTAGACAGTCCTTTCGTGAAAGGTTCCGCCAAATTATCATCACCTTATATATGATGTTCTCTAACAATACTGTGCATACGACTGTCATTTCTTACCGTTGTAATATCGGTTCTGTTTTTCTTTATATAGTCGTCAAATTTTTCATCACTATATATGTGATGTTCTTTTACAGTATTGTGCTTACGAGGTCGTTTTCTACCGTTGTTATAATGGTTCTATACTTTTTGCAATAGCCGCGGAACTATCACAATCGATTACACCACTGGTGTCTATTTTTCCTTTATAGGGATCTCAAATAGCAGTTTTCTTTAGTTCTCTGCTTCTTAACTAGCTGTAGCTAGTGCTATTATCTCAGTCTCTATAGGAGACTGAGTCGAAATAGTCTGTTTCTTGGGTTTCCAAGAGACAACTTCTTCAGCAATGCTAAATATATATAGCCACTGGTCCTTTAGAATCATCAAATTAAGTATTTCAGTCTATATCAGAGTATCCTTCAAGTACAACTGAAAACTTTTCATAATGTAATCCAAGGTTCATAGTTTATTATAGGTATCTCATAACCCTCTCATTAGCATGTTAATGCTTTATACTAGATCTACTGATAAACCTACATAATATCCCAACACATCGGCAATGTCGGGTCTAATACAATCAGTGGCATATCGAAGGCTGCCAATGATGCTCGCACAATCAGACTGTCTTACACATTCACCAGTGTTCTTAAATAACTTTACACTGTGATCGTATGGTGTATTCGCAGGTTTACAGTCAAAGTAATTGTATTTCTTTAGTATCTTCTCAATGTAATGAGATTGATCCAAAGAAAGTCTCTTTTCTAACCTAGTAATTTTAATACCAAGGATTACACTCGCCTCACCTAGAACTTTCATATCAAAATTGGCACTTAATAAGGATTTGACCGAATTTATGGCATGAATGTTTGACCCAAAAATGAGTAGGTCATCTACATAAAGGCATATAATAGTGCAAATGTCATTCTCAGATTTGTAATAAATGCATTTGTCACTTTCATTAACTTTAAAACCGTGTGAAATGATTGAAGTTGTCAAATTTTTCATGCCATTGTTTAGGTGCTTGTTTTAAACCATATAATGATTTATATGTTCTTGACCATGTACTACAAATCCTTCAGGCTGATCCACATAAATTTCTTCGTCTAGTTCACCGTTCAAAAATGTGGTTTTCACATCCATTTGGTGTATTAATAAAATATGAATAGAGGCAGGTGAGATCTAGTTACAAGTGAAAAGTGTCGAAGATATATATATTTTTTCTTTTTGTTTAAAACCTTTAGCTACTAGTCGTACTTTATATTTATCAATAGTGCTATCAGGTTTTAATTTCTTTTTAAGTACTCATATACAGCCTATAGATTTACAACCAGGAGGTAAATCTATCAAATGCCGAGTCTTATTGGATTCCAGAGAATCCATCTGATCATTTATAGCCTTTTGCCAAAAAACCGGCATCTAAAGAAGATAAGGCCTCTTGGAGGTTTAAGGGATCCTCCTCTATAGTAAAAGCACAAAAATATGAATCAAAATCTTTTACGGTTCTTGCTCTTTTACTTCTTCTAGGTTCGGTTTCAGAACTTTTATTAAGTTTTACTTCTTCTAAGTTCAGTTTCAGAACTTTTATTAAATTCTGTTCTAATAGGCATACTTGATGTGCCCCCACTATTCCTTAATTTAAAAGGAAATTTCGTTTCATAAAAATTGACATCATTTGATTCAAATTATATTATGTGAATTTTGATCGTAAATTCTGTATGCTTTGCTATTAACAGCATAGCCTATAAATACACATTTGTATCCTCTATTTGCCAATTTTATTCTCTTAGGGTCTGAAATGCGAACATATGATAGACAACCCCAAGTTCTAATGTATGACACATCGGATTTATAATTCTTTAAAATTTCGTAAGGTGAAATTTTATTCTTAGATTTGGGGATTCTATTCAGAACATAACATACAGTCTATAAAATATCCACCCACTAATGTTTTGCTGCACCAAAATTTAATAAAATGTCAATTACTAATTCGGTAAAGATCCTATTTTTTTCAGCTTTACCATTCATATCAGGTGACTAGGGTGCAGTTCTCTTATGTACAATATATTACATAAAAAATCCAGAATGGAATTTGATTCGTATTCTGTTCCTCTATCACTATGTATTCTCTTAATTTTTCTTATTTGCTTGATTTCAATTTTGAATGTTTCAAACATATCAAATGCATCACAATTTTAAGAATCAATGTCTTTTCAATCATATGCTTAATTTTCATATTACCAGTCTCTACAGCTTAAGTGGCGCGAGGATCTCACAACACACTTTTTGATCGTCAGCAACCGTGTATATTGTGAATATATCACGATCATAGCAAACATGGCGAGAAACACCAATGTCTACCCACCAACCCTCTGATCCACCAACAAGGTGAATCTCAGTAATCATAACCATTAGAGGCTCCTCAGTCAGGTTTGCCTGCGGTGCAGGGTCTGGCCTGTTCCGACACTTTTGTGACATATGATCTGGTTTTCTACAGTTGTAATATAGAATAACTGTCCAGAATCATTCATTTGGGTTGGTTGCTGCTGTCATTTATGGTTTCCTTGCAGATTCCATTCTCTTATTTACTGACCGGTTGTGGATGCTTACTATTTTAAATGTCAATATGTTTGAAAAAAATTATATTTTTCTTACAGAAAAATATACGTAAACCCAGAGACTAACAAAAGTTAATTACAGAAAATATCATTTTTTGCATTTTTAATTATCAATCTTAATAAATACTTAGAACTCAATCTTGATCTAAGTGAGAAAATCAAAATCTGCATGTGCATTCTTTACGCTATGTTCTGTCATGCAATATTCATTTGCATGTTCTAACGGGGTAATACATATGTTAGCCTAAATAAGCTACACATTCATGCAATGAAACTTTAATTAAATACTGTAAATGTCATAAGCATATCTTCGCCACGAGATGCATTCTCTTCCAATATAAACTATGCAGCTCACGGATCTGAAGCTTGAATATGCTCTCGTGATGAAGCATTGTTCCCCGTATATCATCCTTCAATACTCCAAATACATGCAAATTCAATTCACTTGTTTCAGCATCATGATTTTCTATTCTTACTTTTAACCACGCATGCAATTAGTCAGTGCTCAAACCCGGCACATCAGCTCGACTTCGTTCAGGTAGAACTTTCTCTTTTGTGCCAGGCAATCCTCCAGCATAAGGCGAAATCAAAGTCGTCCCTTTGATAATAAAAAACCGTCCACTGTGCCAGCTAAAGACGATCCAGATCGCTCCAATTAGAGGAATAGCACCCCAAATTAATTCAATTAAAATTCGCAGCCCTTGCCGAATCCAGTGCAAGTCATCACATAATTGATCCTTGTCCCAATTTACGTCTGGGTCCAGCAATTTGGGGAATTTGAATGAGTGAACGTGGCCATTTTTGCTGCTGATTATTAGGCTGTGCTTTAGCTGCTTTCGATTTCTTGTTTCCGCCATGGCGAGAGTTTCAGTTTGCTTCAGTCAAAATTATGAGGGAGAAACCAAATCGCAAATCCCGTATTTCTGAGGTTGTATTATGTTTTCTTGTAGCTCGTGAAAGATCAGATCTGGAAGGCAGAAGCAGCGTCGTGCGAAATTGAGTCGAAGCCATTGTTTGATGAGTCATCTTCAAATTGTTGTCAAACAATGGCTGAGTCGCGGACTAGGTCGCTTTCTTGAAGAAGATTCGGCGATTTGGTCAGTGGTGCAAAACCAGTTCGTACTTCCGCCGCCTGTAGGATAAAACAGTCTCTCTAAAATAAATAACCGATTTGCTTTGAACAACAAATCAGTGCAGATTTTCACTTTCGAATTTAACTGCTCGAAAATTTCTGAAAGAATATATTTAATGGCGGAGGAAGAAAAAGTAGAATTTTTTTGTTTCTGTAGTAATCTCGTCTACAACTGAAGATAATAATATAGACGGAGATTAGGGTTAATCGAAAATACTGGGCAGAGAAAGAAAAATAGGATCTGCTGAAAATACTGGGTCAAGAGTTTAACGCTTCATAAATAAAAGTCGGCTGATAAATAATTTCTGTATTTAAATAATAGTTTGAAAAACGCAGTGTTTTCTGGACCAAAAATATAAGTGTCTACACCACATAGCCAAGGCCAAAGGCCAATCCCGAACCGGGTCGAGTCGGTCGGTCGGTCACGCGCGCGTGTGGTGGTCATGATGCATGGTCTCCCTCCTCACAACAAAGCATGCATTGGGATCCCAAGGCTCTAACATGATTTCTTAGAAACAAGTATAAATACTTGCATCTATCTTATAATCCCATGATGTGGGACTATTCACAAGTAAGAGCCATCATAAACTTATTTCATATTTTAAATAATTCATAAAATTTCCAACAGAATCAAGTCTTAAATTTTACCTGTAGTTTCAGTTATTTATGCTTTATGAATGAATAATGAAAAATGACTTGAACTGAACTCTTTAGGTTAAGTGCTTATGTTGCTCATTATTTATATAATTAATTATTAACTTCTAGTTATTGAGAAAAACTAATTGTAACAAAACGATAATAATTTGCACCTCAATGTTTATTCGAATAACTTACTTCTCGACCTTTTAAGGCTTGTGCCTGGTTTGATGAGCAAAAGATCCGATATGCTTTTGCGTTTTAAAACTTATATGTATACGAATATGTATACTAATTGAATATTAACAACAATAGTTTATTTTTGTTGAAGGTCAAACTTATTCTATGATGCACTTACACAGTGTTGCAGTTCGGGTTCAGGAAATTTTGATGATTAACTTGTTGGCTTGAAATGTTTTTGTTGCTATCAGGTTATGCTTAGAGAGTCAATTTATTTGGACACACTACACATGCATATCATTACATTAACATGATTCAACTTATAAATTTGAGTTGTTTTGAACATTCTATAGAAATTTGAATTCTCTTAACTCTTGTATGGTTTCTTCTTTAGTTCTTGCTATGGGGTGTGTGAATCTGCAACCACTGATTATGAACAGTTACTGAAACACACATAAAGAAGGTAGTACTGTGCAAGTAAGAACAAATATAGCACATGAATGCAGATGATGATAAATCGTTTGTCTTCATAAATGACCGGATTGATATGCAGTTGTACTGTTTGGTTTCTCGGAAGTTGAACTGCTTTCTGGTCTGCCTGATCTAAGTTATTTGGAAGCACTCACTTTTTTGTTTCATTTATTTATAAAGCTCGTTATGTAATTTAGCTTAATCAAGGTGTCAATTCCAGAAGTAATTCTTTTTAATGGAAAAAGATGATCCGACATAAGCTGTAATTAAATTTACGTTTTACTACCAGATATGTGAATGACGATACCAGCGTCTTACTACATTCAGAAAGGGTGAATTGGTACTACAGCAGCTATGACATTCAGAAAGGGTGAATTGGCACTACAGCGGCTGATAAGGTAAAATTATCATGTTGTTGATAAGGTAAAATTAGCAGCTGATAAGGTATAATTCTGTATAAATATCAAGTCCTCACCCATTGAAGTGCTGATCTCAGTAACGGGAACTTGTGACCAAGTGGGGCATTAATGTGATGGAATGCTGGGTCATGTTGTTGAATTTGGGTACATTGCGCAATCAGTTGGCCTGCCCATTCCAAGTTGCTGAGTGGCTGCAGTTGGGCTGGAAAGCCTGTCTGTGCTTGCTATAGTCAGGAGGAAACGTGTCAGGCTGGTCACAGAGCAGCGAAAACTCCTTGCTCTCAACAATGGATGGATAACAGGCCACTGCATTATGTTCCCACTATGGGTTTGGCAACAATTCTCCAACAAACCATCATTTTTTCCACCTAATTCTTCTTCACCCATCTTTTTGCACACAATCAATTGCACATGATTTCTTGGAAGGACATAATTCTTCTTCACCCATCTTTTTACACACAATCAATTGCACAACATTTCTTGGAAGGAATGTCCTTCGATGATGCCCCTATGTTGATATTATTGCTGAACCTGCAACAATGGCCACATTCTTGAATGCGGTATTAATTCGCTATCAGTTTCCTATTTTAGTTTATTTTTAAAATATGTGACTGTTGCTTTTGTTTTCGTTCGGTTTCAATTGTACAAGAAATTTCTGGTGAAAACTCCCTGCTTTCAACAATGAAATTTTGCATTGTGGTTTCATGTGCATGTGCAAGAGAAAAAATATATGAAGGTCTGCAAAAATAAAATTTATGAAGCATTTGTAGAAATAAAAATTGGCTAGTTAACGAACTATTATGAAGGTACAATTTAAAACCTATTAATGTTAAAGTAATTTTAGCACTGCTTACATCCGAATTCATATTTTAGCCTCCAAGTTTATTCATATTTCATTGATACGTTGAACACCCATCGTTAGTTGATTTTATATCATGAATTTTGAAACTACCTAGTTTTTTTAGATACACTTTATTTATTTATTAGCATTTGTTCATTTCATTATTCTATTATCTTAAATGCTACAACAAAATTTCTAGTAAATCCACGTTCTATGATAAAGCATCTTCTGTATCAGATCGTGGGACATTTATAATAAATAGTTTATTCTGTTTTACTTTTTTGTTTATACCGATGCTTCATTTTCTTACATGGAGTGAGACATCAGCCATGAGAAACATATTTAATAATATATAGAAAGGTAATTATTTTGAATTGGTGCTTTTTACATCATAGTTATTGTGACAATTAAAGAATCTGTTTATGAATTCTAAGCGTTTTGTTGATCACGACTTTAGGGTAGAGCTATCTTTGTTCCGAGGAGTGCTTTGTTGATTTACAACTAATTGCCTTTTACTTTTCAGTAGAAAGCATCGTTTCAAACACGTGAGAATTTGGAGCAGTTAGCTATGTTGGAGAAAGTTTTGAACTGTTACTAGAGCCTATGGTTATAGTTGCAAGGTATGTATCTTAATGAGGTAACAAAACATATTTTACAGCTGTTTTTCCTTTGACTCAACAAACTACTTCATAAATCCTATGATCCGACAGTAGGTTTAGTGTGAAAATATGAAGTGCAGATTCAAGAAAATTTCATTTTTCCCTCCTATTATCATTTATGACATAGGATTGATGGAGAAAAGGGAATTTATTTTTGTGAAAATCCAAAACATTTAAGAGCGCCAGAACAAATAAAAAAGCAACAATAAATTTTGAATTGTTAAGGTCAAATTTATTTCCGACCAGATCATACGTTGACATATAGGAGATACATATACCGAACTACCTTTACAAACAAAGGATAGAGCAAAGTAGTATCAGGACCAGGTTTCAATCTTGGGACCTGTGGGTTATGGGCCCACAACGCTTCCCCTGCGCCACTCTGATTGATGATGAAATATGAGAATTGCAATTTTCAGAATAATACACAAGCTATACCTAAATTACATGCCAAGACATATCTCATCTTGTATTGTATAGAATGTGGAAGGTAGCTCTTCTACAAGATCACTAAATTGCATAGTTCAAAATTCCGCCCGACACGCCGGATTTTCGGCCATCTCGGTCCGGTTCCGGTGATGACCGGGCCGGAATTTGACAAAAAATCCGTTCCGGTGGCAATATCCCAATTCAAAAAAAAAAAAAAAAAAAAAAAAAAAAAAAAAAAAAACCGAAGAGAGAAAAGAAGATCTAAACCCATAAACAACAAACAAGCGGCAGGAAAATAAAAAAAGTGAGATGGTGAATGAAGCGGCAACAAAGAAGAAGAGAAAATAAAGAAGGAGAAGGAAGCGGCAGGCAGCAGCATAAAGAAGGAAGCGACACTGCGGCAGGGGCTTTTTATTTGTTAGGGTTTCCAGATTATAACTGTTATTTGGATTAGGCCTGTTTATTGGGCTTTGTCTTTAATGTCACGTGTATTGCTAAGAAAATTTCTGAGCATAAAGTATTCTATTTTTTAATAGTTGCCTTGCCATGGATCCAGAAGCGTTAAATGAAAAGTTTGAAATATACGGACCGGGAATTTGTTATTTTATCTGCATTTTTGTACCAAAACATATATTTTCTGTATAATTTGAGATAAATTTAAAAGGAAAAGGTATCTAAATTGAAACGCAATCTCCGAGATTTTCAAAATGAAACCGAAATATTAAATTTTGTCAATGATATAAATGAAAACGAAAAACGAAATTCTAATTTTTGATCAATAATAAATATTTACTTGCATATCTGTAAAAAAAAAACATACCGGAATCATCAAACCGGAATTAAAACGGAATTTTCGGATTCTTCGGAATGGAAACGGATTTTTAAGTTTTCTATGTGACCGGAATGGAACCGAAAACCGGGTTTTCGAACCTTGCTAAATTGTATCATTGCAGCCAATCAATATGAGTTTGATATTTCACACATCCCGGCCATATCTTTACTAATAATACAAATACTTGGATGTGGTGAAGCTTTTATGGGCTTCCCAAATAACCACTCACATCTGTACAAACGCTTGGTAACATGAATGAAAAGGAGGGGTTTACATGTCATTTCTTTTGCCCACTAACGTTTCAACGTTTGTCCTTCTCCCCACTTTCTCACGTCCTCCTATTCTATACTAGTGTGTAACCCGTGCGTTGCACACGATAATAGTATAAAACACATTTTTAAAATTTTTAATGTTAAAGTTAGAATATTATTATACAACATACGATAAATCAAGAAAAATAAATATAATATAAATTATTGTTATTGTTTATATATGGAATGTGTTATGTAACTTGTATTTCTTTAAAGTAAAACAACAATTTTATGTTCTTACTACTATAAGCAAGTATTCTTGTTGAAATTGACACATTTTGATTATTTTAAATGAAATAATAAATATAATTTAAATTATTTCTTTTTTATAAGTTAAACCTGAAATTATGTAATTGGTTAAAGTATATCGACTTAAGAGTAAATAATAAGAATAAATTGAGAAGGATCTTATAAAAAATTACAGAAAATTTAATACGTAGTTGTTTGAAGTTAAAAATGGAATGTTTTTTGACATCGTGTATGATAAATTTATTGTTTATACACATAAAATGATTATAGTTATGATAAATTTATTGTTTATGTATATAAATGATTATATTTTATTTACAAATTAACTTTGTTGTGATTGTTTATGTACATAAATTTATGTGTGCAATCTATATATCTATATAATTAAACACATATTTTATTGTTGTTTTTATTAGTATGTGTGTGCATACATATATGACTGATATATAGATTATATTAAAATACTTTAGTTTTGAGATTCCGTAAGTAATTTAAATACATGTATCTAAACATGATATGTTTCTATTTGCATATGAAGGTTGTATATATATGTATAGCATAAAAGAATTTGCATGTTTGTAATGTTCTACAAAGAAACTTTAACAGTCATTTCAATGAGCTAACTGAATTTTAGGTGGTTGGCATGAAAAACTCTTTATATTTAATGTAAATGTATAATTGTGCCAAAATACAAACGGGGATCAGTCACCGACAACTTTCAACATTTTAATGCATATGTCCTGCACAACATTTATAATAAAGTTCACATAATACCAACTAAAACAAATATTCCTGTGTTGATAATACTGGGACATAAGAGAATCAACATACATAAACCATTCAGATAATCAAAGATATTCAGATACATCCAAATCGCATCAATTAATTCAATTAGGGGTAAAGTAACTTAATATAGTAACTTAATAATAGTAAGATCTTAACAAAAAAGACATTCCCATTTCAGATCTAACACAACGAAAATTAATATCAAGTCCATATACACACATTTCCATTCTTATCAGTGAAGGCTAAACAATTCCTAAACCAACCCAAGGACACCAAAGCACATGCCAGGAATGCCCTTCTTCAAGATCCCTAAACTCGTACTTAAACCTCGTCCAAACCTGCACAGTAACGGGAAAATATAGACGTGAAATCAATTGGTACTTCAGTTGCAGTTGTAGTTCAATAGCACAGAACAATGCCTAATTAAGCAGTAAAAAACGCATATTATCTTTTCTTAATTCAATCAACCGCGCAATGATCACCACCACCTCCAACTACACATCTCACATTGACCTTCTCATTTGTGTGTTTTTCTTTGAGTCATTTGAATCCATTCACATCAAGTTTTCCAGTCACGACTTGCACAAAGATAAGAAATTTAGGCAAGCAAAACATGAATCCTAGCCAGGTCAAAATAAGTATCAACGGATGTCTAAAACCATCCATCCATGCTTTATTTTGGAAACAAATATAAAAAAAACTATTATTCTAAGCGTTATGAGTTTAGAAACCTGTACTATCTGTCCTGACTTGACTCATTGCTAATGTTATGATTATCCAATATTAGCAATGCTGAAGTTTCTGCCTTTGCCAACATTATGTCACCAACAAATTCAAAATAAACAAATTGAGACGTTGAAAGTGGAGAAATACCATAAACGTCAAACTCAATCCATGATAGATAAAACCATAGATCCAAATCTGTCACTTATCTTCCACACAATGCATGTTTTTCAAATGGTCCACATCTTCCGCATACTGTTGAAAACAACAAAAACGCATTGAAAATATACTGACTTCATGGTAGTTAATGAATAAATCCACATCTTTAAGAACATACTATATCAGCATTAAATAATAATTGCTCTTACTTACATTAATTGATCTACAATCATGAATGAATTAGTGGCTCTGTAGCAATCCAGAAAAGAATAATATAAACCTTTTCAAATGAACAAATGTATTAAGATTAACAATTTAAGGTCAGTTTACCAATTATATTGATTTTTCCCAGTTATTACAAACTTGCAGTGATATATATTTTTGTCTCCCCCCTTGATATAATGTTTTTTTTTTTATATAATTTAATTAGCCTTATAATTAAACATCTAAACAGAGTAGAAAACCAAACAAATTAACACTGTCAAATCCGAACTACATTTTCAAGAATAATAAAGAAAAAGCTCATCACCTTACTGTGTTCATAATCCATGATCCATAGTTTTCATGGAAAATAAAGTGAATACTCAAATTTAAGAATTCAATGAAAGAATTGATGACCTGGAGATGAAAAACAATGGTTTTTTTTTAAATGTAGCAAGAGTTTTTTGAATCAATAAGAAAGAGAGTAATAAATAGTACGTAATTACTATCTCAACTCATAGTGTTAATGTAAAATCAGGGAGACCAATGAAATAATCAACCGATATTACTGAAACTGTTCTCTTTTGTAATTTCAGGAGCTTCATTTTGTAATAAAAAACATCCTTTAGAAGTTTTGCATTATAATATAGATTAGTGGATTTAAGTTGAAAACTTATGATGATATTATGCACACAATATTAAGTTCAAAGTTAATATATGCAGTTTACCTCTTTAAAATGTTTCAAAACTGATTAAGACTGTATTATTAAATACACTAAAATATAAACTAATAAAGACCTTCTACTTAACTACGTACACTACAATTTTACATGTGTAGATAAATCACATTAAAAGTTATAAATGTGAATACTACCATTGCTATGTCGCATTTTAATATATTACTATTTCCATTTAATGGATGACAACCTTCATAAAAAGAAATACTTCAACTTAATCCTGAATCAATATGATTTTCATAAAGTAACATATTAATTAAATCCAGATTTTCCGTGAACTGCTAAGCTCTAAAAATTCAGTTTCACAAAGATTTGTTATTTCGACCAATAGATGAGTAATATTCCACTCTTCTACTTCACAATTTACATACTCAGTAATCAAATCAGTTTTTAATAAGTGAAAAATCCTACATTAAAATTAAATTTTGGAATCCATGAAGCACTAATGCTAATCATTTTCAAATTGAACTTCAGGGCAAACAAACTATTACTGCATGAGTAAAAATCCAGTGGAAAAGGAATTTGGAAAAACAGAATAAAGTAGTTAAAATTTAGTGTATTCTTCATTACTCAGGCGATAAGGTCTTCATTCTGAGTTTAGAACACTACAATTGACCTTTGTAGCAAAACTCATCACTTACTTTGGTTGTAATTTGAACATCTAATTGTTAAATAGTTTGTTCATGTGATTTTCATCTATATTTAAAGTCAACACAGCGGTAATTTGAAAAGTGGCATGAAGAAGCTATATTTCAGGTCAGAACTATAAGTAAACACAAATATGGAGTTATTTTCTCTTATATTTAAGGTCAGTACAATGGAAATTTGATTATCAAACCTAATCATAAGCTAAACCAAATATTAACTTACTACAGTTAAGCACAATATGATAATATATTGCATGACTGTAAAAGAAATTCCATAACTCGAAACGTACACGTCAAAAATGACACGGTAAAAAAAATAAAAGCTGGAGAAGCTTAAGTACCTTATGTGAATAATACTGTATATGACAGGTCCAAGGTGGTGTCCCCTTATCGACCACATCCGTTATAGTAAACATGCATAAAAGGTAATATAAATTACTCATATGAACACAATATAATTGCAACATTTATTATGACCAAATCAAGAAAAATAAAGGCATTCAATTTAAAGAAGGAGTAAACAAACAATGGATTAAAAAAAATACCATGTTGACACGAAGGAGAGTTTTCATTTCTTTGTGATGTTCCATTTCAACTATGCTGCTCTCTGCACGCTAAGGTCTATCCCGTTTGTTTTGCCGTTGCCTTCTATATTTGATTTCAACCATAAGATGAAAAGGATAAACAAAAATGATTAAGAAATAAAACAGTCAAGTATTTAATTAGCTAAGGAAATAATGCAGAATTAATTATGTTTGAGTGAAAATATAAAAGAAAATAATATACTTGTAATAGGTAGATAATACATTATTAACCGTAACATATGATCTAAACTGGTAAAAGATGAGAAACTCTAAAAGGAAAATGTGGACCATGTGAGAATAGACTTCACTGATTGCACCATGCATATAAATAAAGTCAGTAATATATAATTTCAACTTTTTTTATGTTCAGTAATATTCTTGTCTCATAAAATTAGAAAGTTAATAGTACTTGAAGTTTCTTCCGTTTTCATATTTTTTTTGGGTATGACTTGGGACATTTCAACTAAGTACGTATAAAAACAGAACAAAAAATATAAGTGTGAACGGACATGTTTTATTTTAGTTGGTAAAGGATACGACATAGGCAAAGGCCAAAAATATCTATAGTATGTTCAACCTTTCACCGCCAGTTTGATACATTATAATTTATACTCAGTGACACGCATCCACTTTGTAGATGACTGTTTGTTCCACCGTGTAAACTTGATGGGTCTGGAGTAGCATTTGGCTTCATACTCCAGAAAAGCAAGGCATCTCCAATTTTTGGTTTTACAGCAAGCCCCTTCTTGTCGCACTTTGACAATTCATTATACAGTCATTATTCTCTACCTTAATCACATTGATAATTATAATGAATTTATTGTAACTTTTTTGATAATGTACAAACCAGGTGCATTGAAAAATCCTTAGGTTAATTGATAAATCTATTATAGGAAACAAACTAAATATTTATGTGGATTGACGTATTTCTAAAAGTTTGTTATAGTAAACATGCATAAAAAGGTAATATAAATTACTCATATGAACACAATATATATGCAAAGTTTATTACAACCAAATCAAGAAAAATAAAGGCATTCAGTTTAAAGGATTGAACAAACAATTAAAAAAAAACCATGTTGACAAAAAGGAGAGTTTTCATTTCTTTATGACGTTCCATTTCAACTATGTTGCTCTCTGCATGCTCAGGTCTATCCAGTTTGCTTTGCCGTTGCCTTCTATATTTGATTTCAACCGTAAGATAAAAAGGATAAACAAAAATGAGTAAGAAATAAAGCAATTAAGTGTTTAATTAGCTAAGGAAATAATGCAGAACTATGTTCGAGTGAAAATATAAAAGAAAACAATTTACCTGTCTATAATTTCCTTACCTATCAAAGTTTTTACATGGCACAACTTCACTTTTGCTATTGTGATAAGAATAATCTTCATTACGATAAATCCACCATACGAAAATAGTAAAATTGCATGCAAAATAGTTAGGAATTGACTTCCTATTTTTTATCATCTTGTGATCCTTTTTCTTCTTAATATTTATTTTTGGAAAGTAAAAAATAAAATTCAAAGAATTAGTGCTACAGTATGGATCAAAGCAAGTAGTAGAAGAGGAAACCAAGTTTACACAAAATATGAATGAAAAATCACATAACTCATCTTTTATTATTAGCTAGATGAATCTGCTTTAGCAAAGCCATAACAGTACTGCATGATTTGCATACATTGTCGGCATCAACTTCAATAAGGATTACCTTGATTTCTACTCCTTCAGAGCTTGTTGGAGCTTGTAACAAACCTTCAATACCACACAAAAACAATAGTCAAAAGGTAAATAATCAAACATATAACTTTGCAACAGTCAAAATGCAAACTATCAATAAACTAAGAAGAAAACTATATTTTATTGAAGAAAATTATCAATAAACTATGAAGAAAATTAACAATATAATCAAATTCTCATATTGGATATTGACTTAAAATATGAAGTCCACCCTTCAGGTACTTCATTGAACATCAGAATGTACAGTATTTAAAGCGAGAATGATAAGAGAAAAACTCAACAAATGATGATTAATTGAATGAAATAAATCAATTGATGGATAATGTTACCATAATCACATCAATTATGTCCATGCAGGATAATTAACAATGCCATCTGATTCAATAGCTTGAAACCTGAAATTGTCTTCATCTCTTCTACTTTTCTACTTCTGCGATTTTTTTTAAGGTTGGAACTCCCGTCAACAGGTTCCAATCTATCTTCAATTGCATGCAGAAAACGTTACTGAACACGGTAATATAAGTGAAAACAGGAAGCTTAATTGATGGTTGCTCTTAGTTTTTAACTCATGTTCATATTTCAAGAAGCGATTATAGTTTAATATCGTGAAACAATATTTCTAAACCGAAGTACCTAAGGACGGTATCAAAGTATTGCTGACCGGATATAAGAGGACCATACATATTTTAGAGAAAGAGATGTTGGTACTTTATCCATACATGTATTTGAGGCTATAGTTCCAGAAATTTGCTACTTAAATACTAAAAAAGCGAGCTTAATTATTATTGATATGGTTCATTATGGGCTCAAATTAATGAAAAAAGTAGTTACAATTTGAACCTATGTAAGGAATGCCATCTTCTTCGAGCAGCATCTGACGTATACCCTCTTCACCAATACCACCATGCACTGTATATTGTATAACTTTATCATTCTTGCACCATTTGTAAAGATACAATTCACACACACATCAGCCAAACTGTTTAACTGAATAGATATGGTAATGGAAGAAGCCAATATACACACACATACAGTGAGAAAGTGAACATAATTGATATAGAAATCAAACAAAAAGAAGGAACTTTACCTCAGCGAATGCGCAACATACATACTTCCACAATTCAACATCTGAAATTGGGACGAATGAAATTCATGCAACAAATAGGGAAAACAATTGCAAAGGCAGAAAATAATCAATGATGCAAGCACTAAAATAATTCAAACAAATAGATTAGTCAGCCAAATAAAAATTAGAGTACCTTTGGAAACTCAGCCCCGTGAAGAACGTGTTCCAAGTCTACCTGCCAACCGATAAACCACTGATGATCTGAACAAATTAGGGTTTCTTTGATGTCAAATTGAAGACATCAGCATCAGTATATTGTGAAAGTGACAGTAAAAAAGTATGTAAAGAAAAGAGAAATCAATATAATTAATCAGATTTCAAGGCTCGTAAGTTTGGGGGTTGAAGCAAATCAAATAAGGCTAATTCTATTCCAACCCATAAAATTGAGTAGTACCCCCCCCAAAATACAAAAATTCTTGTATACCCAGAAATTTAGTTAGTAGCCCCCCCACGCTTTCCACAATTGCCCTTCACGTTCAAAAATCAATTGGCTTCTTCTCTTTCAACAATCAATCAAAATCAAGCGTGCTCATCTTCTCAAACAGGAGCAGCATCTTCATCATCAACACGCGCGACATCTTCTTCGAATCCAGTTTAGGGCTTTTTTTGATTTTATGCGTGTAAAATAGGGTAATACATTAATAATAAGTAAATCACGCAAGAAGACTATGTGGATTACATGCCTTCCACGCTGTTGTTCTCAAATTTAAAATAGTAAAAAATAGTAAAAAAATAAATTGATTATTTGTTGTGATTGAGATAATAAATCATCTCCTTCTTCAGAATCCATCATATTCTTGTTTATAAATTATTATTTTCAATGATTTAAATATTAGAGTTTTGGACGTTTGATGTTTTATGGAATCGTGGAAAACTACGTAATATTCATAACAAATGAGAAGAAAACTTCCCAAGGGTAATTTTGTCTTTAAAATTTTAAAGTTATTAAGGGGGGCTACTAACTAAAAACTCGGGTTGAAATAGAATTAGCCATCAAATAATTGCCATGGAATTAACGTATTCAGAATTGGAGAGCTTTATTATTTTGATTAGTGGAAAGAGGAATAGAAAACAGGGGGCAGAACGGAAAAATAACAAATCAGAAGATGGGACATTTTTTTTTGTTTAGACTGGAAGGGAGGATAGAATGGAAGAAGGAGATTAGGATCATGGAGGGTGGAAAAAAAGCAGGAACGGGAGAGTTGGGATGGAGGAATAAGAAAATAAATATCGCGAATTTTGAATTCATGAAATACGCCAGAGACTTTTGAGTAGATAAAAAATTCAAATATTAAATATGAAAAGAGAGATAACTCCTAAATTCAAGGAGAAATTAAGAAATTATTCTGTTTTAGTATTATTTATTTAATACATTTATACTGTTGTATTATTTTGATTTAATAAAAGTATCTTTAGTGTTTTAAGGAGATTTGAGAGAATTGAGAAAATTAAGGGAAATTGAGATAATTGAGAGAATTAAGGTGAGAGCTAGAAATTCTTCTGCTTTACTATTATTTAATAGATTTCTCTCTACTGAACAACCCGTTTCTTCCATTTTTCTTCTCCAGTAAACCCATCTAATACTCCACGAACTCTCCAAAGCCCTCTATCAACCATACCGCTTCCACGAAATTCTATATGACTTTCATCTCCAACCACGGGATTTTACAAATTACGCTGAAAGTAATGGATGGAGCTCCTATGTTTATAGGTCTGTGTTCTCTTCTTCTTCGAACCCGGTATCGATTCTTCCTGAAATTGGATCTGTATCTTCAATTTATGCTAATTTATTTATCCATCTAATTTCCATAATTTAGGTTTACACTGATGATTGTCGACGTAGCCTCCTTCAATTACTTTGGTAAACTGATTTCTACTCTTTTATGCTTGATTTACTTTATGTTTCAGTTAGGTATTAATTTGAGGATTGGGATCTGATGTCTTTTTTTTTTCAAACCTTCGTCGATTAGATTTGAAATTGGATATGAAATTTAGGGTCTGAGGCCATATGTCCCTTCTGATTTACAAATTTGGAATTTGTGTTGAAGACCAACGAGATTGCCGCATGTTGTTAGTCAGGTCAATTTCTTCCTACTCTCTTGACTTATGTTTTAGTTGTGTTTAAATTTGGGGTTGCAGGTCTGATGGATAGCATAATTTGACATGTCGCTCCTTTTCAAACCCTTTGTCGATTAGCTCTAAAATTGGATTTGAAATTTTGGGTTTGAGTTTTGATGTCCCTTCTAATTTACAAATTTTGGATTTGAAATTTGGGGTTTGATTTATGAATCATTTACTTTTTCTATTTAATTTTCAGTTAGTTCTTTTTAATTTAACGGGAACTGAAAATTGTGGATTTACAGGGAAATTATCATGGATCCAAAAGTTAATTGTATGCTTGCAAGACGATGTCAAAAATGGAGAAGTTACCCCTTTTTAGTTTCTTATGTTGTACAACAAGGCGATGGGGAAATTACTCAACTTATGCCTGCATACAAAAAATGGGTTGAAGTGCGGCAACGGGGGTTTAGTGTAAGTGTTATTCTATTTTGTATGTTTAATTTGCAATTTATGTTCATTTGCTGTAAGTTTGTGAATTGACTTTATTCCAAATTTTTATAATAGAACTATCTTGCTTTCACTTCCATTATGAAGATGAATGTAGATTGTTTGTTTGCTGAATAACCTTTATCAGACTATACTATTAATTGTTTATCGTTCTCTTTTAAGAACTTTAATTAGGCTACTTTTGGTACTGAATGCATTGACCAGCATATGAAACATTTATTTTTTACTTCTTTGAAAATTTAATACCTTGACGATGGAAAATATATATAACATTTTAGTATTAGGTCTAAATCCACACAAACTTTCATCTTTTTTAGATCTTTCCTAAAACACAATGCTAATTTACAGTAGTAATAACAGCATACTTCTTTGGGTTTGCTTTCCTAATTTTTTCCTCTTAACATTTCCTTTTTCATTTAGATGATTAATTTTTTTATTCCATTATATTTGTCAAATATTTATTTTAATTTTCTTATTCCATATTATATTTTACTTTTAAATCATTCTACAATTACTGTATACATGTGATTTAACAATGGTTCACATATAGGGAGAAGATGGGAGACAATATGCTTGCAACGAGTATTGACTTTTTGGCACAATCGGAGTGGGTTGGGGGCGAGTACCACCCTTGGATTTGGATACAACAAAGTAAAGGTATTTTCCATGTCCATTTTATATTTGTATCTTTTCCAAAATTACTAAGTCGAATATTTAGTAATTTTATTTATTGTTTTAATTTTGGGTAAACACTAATTTGTCAAGTAAGTTCAAATCATTATTATATGATGTCATAAATGATGGGATGTGATTTGGTTTGTGAGTTAAATATCATTGTTGTCCATTTTGCTAATTAGGGGGGAGATTTTACAAAAATTGCTAATATATGTTAGGATATATGAATGAAATTCAATCCAATCGTTCAAGTTTCAGCTGAAAGGACCGAGATTACTTTATGATCCAAGATTTTATGACCTGTTTTGTACGAATAATCATTCTTCCTCGCCTTATGCAGTAGAAAAAAATGTGTAGGCATATTTTTTTTTTTAAAAGAACATATGTTTATAGCTTGCAAAGTGCCACATGCAGTCATGTGATTTATTAGTTCATGAAGGGAAACATACATTCATGTGATTTATTAAAACTAAGATAGCCTATGTATAGTAAGAGTTAAATTGTTACTATTGATTGATTCGATGTTTGCACGAAATTCATCCAGTTCTTAAGCAAATTTAGTGGTTTTATTTCAATCGTGTGCTAGGTACATTACCCAGTTTCGAGTTATATAACCATAATTATGTAGGTTATAAAGTTTTAAACTCCAATCAGTAGCATCTATGTCAATAAAGCAATAAAATAAGTTTTAACTTTTGAAGCCTTCAAGGTATCAGCTACATGCTTATAGTGTATTTAAATTTCATGCTTTCTCAACGGATTGTTTGTATGAATGATTTGCTTAGTGCTAACTATTGCAACCTTCCTTTATACTATGTATGTACGTATATGTATATATACGCACATGCATACATGCATATTGATATTTTGTCTTATTTACATTAAAAAAATTGAAAATGGTATTATGTCTTTTCATTTGTGCTAAACTAATGTTTTTGATATTGTTGCACAATTTTTCTTTTTTTCTTAACATATTATAAAACTAGAATGAGAGTATTAACTTAAAATTCTACGACATAATTCTTAATAACTAACTCACTATAAGTGCACAATTAATTTGTATTAATTTTATGATGTAAGCTTCTCAAATTAACACAATGGCCTTTTTCTCAACGACTCAGGGCTTTCAGGATTCTCTCAGGCCGACCATAACTTCAACCAATTTATTGGTTGTAAATCATTGTGCATTTTTGTGTGGTAATTTTTGGATGTTTTCCCTGCATGTTAGGTTTTCAAGTTTTTTAGTTATGTGAGGATATTCTGAGCTTAGCTATGGAAAGGGTTCAATTTTACAGTGTATGTGCATGCTTCCTAAACCGTTTTTGTATGATATGATATCCATATCTTATTCTTTTCAGGGTGCCATTGATGACTACAGTTCTTTCACAATGCATTTTATTTGCAAATTTTTCTTCGACTAAAAAATGTTGACTTTGAAACTACTTCATTTTAAAATTAACTTTGCAAATAGTTTTGGTTATTACTATACGCATGTGATTTAACAACGGTTTGCATATAGGGACAAGATGGGAGATAATTTGCTTGCTACGAGTTTTGACTTTTTGGCACAATCAGAGTGGGTTGGGAGCGAGTACCACCCTTGGATTTGGATACAACAAAGTAAGGTGTGACGAGAAGGAATTTCGCTCGGTCCGAACCAGTCGCTAAACCGATCCAGGCCGTTCGAAACGCCCTATCGTTTGAGAACACGACAAAACAGAACGCATACAGAAGAACGTTTCATTGTATATTACAACAATGCATCATATTACAAGAATATACAGAGTATAAATGAATAAATATTTCACAGAGATACCAGAGATTTAAATTACATTTAAATACATCGCAGCGGAAAATAATACAATACACAACTAGAAGAGATATACGGATACAAAGCTTTCCGGATATCGTTCCAGCTGTAAACCAGGATCATGTGAATATAAATCTGCAAAACCGAAACTACTAGCTGCCCATGTCAAAATAGGGGCACCCAGAGTTTAGGTTAAAACAATAAACTCCAGGTCAGTCATGGGACTGGTGTGAGAACTAAAACAGTTATAATTCTTTATTTTAAAGTTCGGTAAATCAAGGGACCACGCCGTAACACGGAACGGGTTTCCTCCCAAGAATACCAGTGCATAAAACAAACAGCGCAATGCTAAATAAAGAAAAATGAAGCTGTTATAAGACCCAGGTCCCATCACACAATGCAACGCAAGCCGGAGGATAGGGTTTTTACCTTATAACAGCCAAAGCATGCTTGATACGTTTAAAACACATTATTTGATACTATTATAAGTGCATAGTGTATAAAACAACTTCAAATCATAAGTATCAATCATAGGCGGCATGAGCGCCCCATCCCACTATGTCGCCATACTAGGCTCTACAAATAAAACCGCAAAAGTCACGTATCTGGAAATTGGATTTCCGTCTATGAACCGAGGCAAAAGATAGTCCTCTACCGATTCGAGACTGTCTAGCCCGAGCCTCAGGAACAGCCGCAACTGCCCCATGGATCGTCAGGGCCGGTCCACCGATGTAGATTATTATGCCTGAACACTACGTTTCCCCACCCTATGGGGTGTAAGTCTGGTCCGTCTGCCGGCCAGAATGCATCGGCCGAAACCGATATAACCGAGGCGCCTCGCAACAGCAACAACCACATAAGTCAAACTCGTCAGGGCGTGTAAAACCACTGACGCCACTTCTAGCTAGAAAGAAACGCAAGTCCTCCCTGAGGTCCGTCTCCCGTTTTTGGTTCATACCGGGTGTGAAACTCGCGAGGTAAACGTTACACAAAGCTACGCCACAAATGCCGTGCTTTGATCATCACCACAAGACTTTGCTTTTCAACAGAAGCCTCGATCAATTGCCACTTAGGCATGCCACACAGGCAATCCACTCCATGCGTTTGATATCCATCAATATATAACCCCTGAGCTCGTACGTCTCAGAGAAGGGCGTTAAGCAAGAGAATAAATTCTCCGCCGCCAAACAGATATATATTTAATAGAAATCAATCACACAGACTAAAATCCAATGTCAGACACACAGTCCATTTACAAGTTCGTTCTGGGTCTGAACGAAACCGGAGGCACTTTCCTCGCATATCCATCCATCTCCAAGTACGTCTGGACGATCACCAACTGTTTCCATCTTCTTGGGCGTACAGCCCAATCAAGATCATCAGTAATCACCCAAACGACGTGAAGACTTCCGGTCTTCGACCACCGTCTTCATCTTCGACTTATCGTCGTATCAGTTATTCAGAATGGGATAAACCCGGTCTTTCCGAATAACTCGCGTATATTTTATAAAAGTGCTACACAAACACAACATACGCCTCATTCCAATTCAGAATATTCTTTTATTCAAATATTCCTATACTTTGGGAAAAGTTCCCATTAATTTTATCCAAGATAAATTCTTTAAATTTATTCTTTAATCTCCTTTGAATATCAATTCAAACTAGTCGGGATTAGCGAACCACACCGAAGAAATCATTTATTTTATTTCCCAATCCCAACCTATTCATCCCATGAAGTAAAACTGGTTATACTTCATATCTAACACCACGGTGTTATCGGTAAATTCAATTACCATTTCACGTTCAAATCTAATTAAAGATTTAACTATCGCCTGGAGTAAAACTGGTGATACTCCATTCTCGATCTTTTCAATCTAATTAAAGATTCATTAAAACTCCACTTAGTTTTAATCGTTAACTGGGTTAAAGAATCAGTGTCATTTAAAACACGGTTCACGATAAACCCAAAATCACATTCCATTAATTCTCGGGTTAAAGAACAAGTGTTATTTAAAACACTGTTCACGATAAACCCAAAAATCAATACCAATTCAATTCCAATTAAATATCGTTTAATTGGTACACTTCATTAAATCTAAATAAAAAGATTTAATCTTTCCTCAACTGGGTTCAAGAACAGTGTTAGTGAAGACACCATTCACGACAAACCCAAATCACATTCGATATTCAATACAAGGCTCTGAATAGAAAATATATCGGCTTATATTCAATATCAAATTCTACGACTAACAAATGTCGTATTGGAAATAACGATATAAATATATATCTTTCAAATTTCCATAACAACACCTGTATAATCACGAATTCCAACATCGAAATATTCCGAAGACAATTTCGATTCAAATCCGCTCCAATGCAATCATTGGAAATTCTGGTTATTTTCAAAACCCTTTTCAAATTCAATTTATTTATTTAAAAATAAATAGAATTATAATTCTAGTTCAAAACTAGTTCATTTCGATAAAAATCTATTTTTATCCTTTCAAATATGGAGTTTTTCATCCCAAATCTTCACAAATCATTTCTTATGATTTTACACAAATTATTACTATTTTTAATAATTTTATCAAGGCCCGTACAGTCGATTTCCATCAATGGCCATCGAACTGCACTTACAGCGACCTTTTTCAAATTTGATTTGGACATAATTCCAAATCCAACCGTTAGATTTCAAATTTCTAATATTCATTAGAAAGCTCTTTTCGATACGAACCCAACGGTTCCGGTTTTAGGAGAATCCGACGGTCGGATCTCCCGTAATGTCCGTTTGAAATGAATGGTCGAAATTCACGAACTGCCGCGGCGCGGCGCGTTCTATTCAGGCCATTATATTATATATATAATATATATAATATATATTTCGTCGATTTCTATTTAAAACGAATTATATAAATAGTTTTAAAATTCGTTTCAAAATCTATTTCAACTTCCATTTCAATTCAAAGCAAAATTGAATTCTTCTTTATAAATTCGTTTCAAAATTCATTTCTATTCAATTCAAATTTCAATTCAATTTGAATTCATTTCAATTTGTTTTCAATTCAATTTGAATTCGTTTTCAATTCAATTCATTTCGAAATCGTTTTCGATTCAATTCATTTCGAAATCGTTTTCAATTCAATTCATTTCGAAATCGTTTTCAATTCAATTCATTTCGAAATCGTTTTCAATTCAATTCATTTCGAAATCGTTTTCAATTCAATTCATTTCGAAATCGTTTTCAATTCAATTCATTTCGAAATCGTTTTCAATTCAATTCATTTCGAAATCGTTTTCAATTCAATTCATTTCGAAATCGTTTTCAATTCAATTCATTTCGAAATCGTTTTCAATTCAATTCATTTCGAAATCGTTTTCAATTCAATTCATTTCGAAATCGTTTTCAATTCAATTCATTTCGAAATCGTTTTAAATATCGTTCACGTCAAAATGGCGTCAATCTAATCAACACGGCTTCATATATTGATATTTTCAAATATTCCATTTCGAATATTCCTATTTCAAATATTTCTATTTTAAAACTGGAATGAGGCCCAATCAATTACCATATAAAGTTAATTATATGGATTTTCATACAACACATGTATATAATAGCATGGAAAATAATCAACCATCAACCAAAGTGCACTACACTGTATAAGCATCAAATATAGATATCCAACGCTTAAAACAGCCTGTCAATCAACCGATCGACATATTCAATCAATCGGGATGAGTGAACTTCAAATTTCATCCCAACACCCGTGTGGGGTTTCAGACAATTAAACACAGATTTTATTTGTGCAGTTGGGCGATGTGTAAAATTTATCGTCCCAATCAATGTCATTCAAATAGGTGTACATAAACAAACCGTCCGGTTTGTAAATGAATATTTATTTATTCACATTCACGTTAAAAATTATATTTTTAACGATAAAACATTTTATTCAACCTATGAATATTCTATTCGGTTCATTTATTCAATAAAATGATATTTTTATTTTTCTAACATATTTTAGAAAATTTCGGCGGCATAACGGCACGATACTAGAAACGGGACGAGGCCTAGCCTTATCCCCGGTCTAGTGAAGGCCCACGCCATTCACACATCAATCATATCAATTTCACTTCACCAAACAATCAAATCCAAATCAAATAATCTAACCAACTACACAACCAATCAAACAAGTCCATGGTCTGTGGACGGGTGTCGGGTGCTTCTAATAAGCACCGTCTGCATCCTAGTATATATATATATATATATATAACTAGAAAAATAAATTGAAAGGTGAGAAATTCTCACATATAGCTATCCTAGCTCCACGGCACTTCTATTGTAGAGATCTTCGTCGTTCCCGCCTTTTTGTCACCTTCGTTGTCCGCTTTCACTACATATGTAAAAATCGAATTTTTACTTCGCTATGCAATATATAAAAATCGAATTTTTATTTCAAAGTTCAATATATAAAAATCGAATTTTTATTTCAAAGTTCAATATATAAAAATCGAATTTTTATTTCAAAGTTCAATATATAAAAATCGAATTTTTATTTCAAAGTTCAATATATAAAAATCGAATTTTTATTTCAAAGTTCAATATATAAAAATCGAATTTTTATTTCAAAGTTCAATATATAAAAATCGAATTTTTATTTCAAAGTTCAATATATAAAAATCGAATTTTTATTTCAAAGTTCAATATATAAAAATCGAATTTTTAATTTCTTTCTATTTTAAAACTAAGTTATATATATATTTCTTTCAAAGAAAATCTAAATTTCACTAATTTAACAATATAAACTTCGCACCATAAAAATCTCATCTTTTCTATTGAAAAATCTAATTTTTCTTCTAATGAAAAATCGTATTTTTCTTTTATTAAAAATCTAAAAATTCAGTTTTTCCCTAAATAAAAATTAAGTTTTTAACTAACTAATAATTCAGTCTTAAAGAAAATAAAAAATCAGTTTTAAAGTAATTAAAAAAAAACAGTTTTAAAGTAATAAAAAAACAGTTTTAAAGTAATAAAAAAAAAAAGTAAACTTACAGGGGGGGCTCAGGGGTTCACCAAAACGGCGGTGGCGGCTGGCCATCCAAGTGGCGGGCGGCGGCTTCAGGGATGTGGGGGGTTCGGTTGCGAGTTCGGGTCTGGGGGGGGGGGGGGGTTCGGTTGCCGCAGGCGAAGGGAGGGAAGGGGAGGAGGAGGAAGAAGAAGGAAGGGGGGGTTAGCGTCGCGGCGCCGCCGCTTGGAGGGGGGGGGGGTTGTCGATCGCCAGGCGCGATTTTTTTTTTTTTCTCAGAAATAGTTTTGAAAGGGGGGGGGGGCAGAAGGTTTTAAGGGGGGGAGATAAGATTTTTTTTATTATATTTATTTATTTATTAATTATTTAATTTGCAAAGAGTTGACTTTTACATACGACCTCGAAACGAGGCCCACCGCCTGTCGTCCATAGCGTTCTACCCCCATTCCGAACACAATGGGATATGTACCGCAAGTTGATTCGGCTGTTACAATCAGTTTCCGTTAAATTTACATTTAAATCACTTTATTGAATTCTAAACGTACATTTCGAATTACCGAGGTCACATACTAACTCTAAAAATTCCCGAAAAATATTTTCTAGCTTCGTATTGACGATACGGTCCTAACGAAACTAGTTTCGTCGAATTCTGAGACCGTATGAAAAATGGTCAATTTCCAGTCGATTAAAATCAACTGAAACTGGTCAAACGCGTTTTCCTTTGCCACGCTCACATATTGATTTGAAAAATTATGAAATTTGGAATCTAACAATAATTTGACACTGCGGACCCAACAAAACTGGTTTCGTCGAAATCCGAGGTCATTTGCAAAATGTCCATTTTTAAGGGCCTGAATTCCATAGCGACTATTCAGAATTTTCAACTGGACATATCTTTTGATTCTCGCTACGAAATTTTGATTTCTCGGATTCGTTGGAAAGATATTATCAATTAGATCCCATTATTTTTGGTTTCACTAAAATCCGGATTGTTTTGCACCCGGTACATTCAATTGAAGTTTGAAATCGAATTATCGAACTACCGCGCCATTTTCAATTCCTTTTATAATTATATATAATTATTTATATTCTAACGACGACGCGTATAAATATATACGTTCGAATTATATTCAAAATAAATTTCTCGTCGATATTATTTAAAATAATTCATTTTAAATAATCAAAATTCGATAAAATTGCCAAAATAAAAATTTTAAACTGGCCCAGATTTTCGGGTTGTTACAATCTCCCCCACTTAAAACTTTTCGTCCCCGAAAAGGAACAAAGTCGAAAGTGGTTTGAATAATCAAATCTACGTTCGATCTGGCTTTCATTCTCCAACCTTTCAGTTTCTGAGAATTTTCTAAAATCTCAAAATTTTGGCTAACACCCTAAATTTTTGAAAAATTTCGCCATAACCTCCCCTGCACCGGGAGCATCGGGGAATTTCAAATAGCTTCCCCGGTCCTTCAGATCTCAAAAAGAAAAAGAAAAAGCCAAGCGGCTAGCCAATAGGCTCATAAAATCATCATCACCCAAACAAAACAGGAAATTATGTAGTAAACATGTACCTATTTGTCGGGCAAACAAATTTTATTCTCTGCTCTAGCCTCCTTGCTATGACCTGTTCAATGTAAGTACAAGTATATGCAAGCAAATGCGACCAATTTCAATACAATTCATTATTTGATTCAATTAGGCATAATAGTTCAAAATTATCAAACAATTAAACAAACAACACAAACATCAATCAATTTGTGAATTAGAGTTTCAAATTCATAATTTTGATACATATACAAAAATCAAATTTTGATGCCAAATCACAACAATGTATTCTAACTATATTAGTTTTGGTTCTCACACCAGTCTAATGGAAATATATAGAAATCACACCTTCGTCACTCGAAAATAAATGCTGATGATGTTTCGAACCACCATCAGAACATTGTCGGGCTACTAGAGTGCGGTTCTATATCTACCCGGTATATTAAAACTTCGAATATACGCGGATCAGACGTATACGCAAAATCTATATATACTGGATTGTCCAAATCAATATAAATAAATAATCAACTACGAATAATTGATTTAAATTTTCAAAACAAAATTTGTTTTCATTTAAAAAAATTCACCCTTCACACTCGTTCTAGGATACTACTGATCCTATCTCTAACGAGTCATTCTAATTGGATTTTACTAATCCAATATCTGATGAATTCTTTCGTAGGGTTCTAATGTGCCTTGTTCTCTGAGCTTTGTAAACCAAAGCTCTGATACCAACTGTGACGAGAAGGAATTTCGCTCGGTCCGAACCAGTCGCTAAACCGATCCAGGCCGTTCGAAACGCCCTATCGTTTGAGAACACGACAAAACAGAATGCATACAGAAGAACATTTCATTGTATATTACAACAATGCATCATATTACAAGAATATACAGAGTATAAATGAATAAATATTTCACAGAGATATCAGAGATTTAAATTACATTTAAATACATCGCAGCGGAAAATAATACAATACACAACTAGAAGAGATATACGGATACAAAGCTTTCCGGATATCGTTCCAGCTGTAAACCAGGATCCTGTGAATATAAATCTGCAAAACTGAAACTACTAGCTGTCCGTGTCAAAATAGGGGCACCCAGAGTTTAGGTTAAAACAATAAACTCCAGGTCAGTCATGGGACTGGTGTGAGAACTAAAACAGTTATAATTCTTTATTTTAAAGTTCGGTAAATCAAGGGACCACGCCGTAACACGGAACGGGTTTCCTCCCAAGAATACCAGTGCATAAAACAAACAGCGCAATGCTAAATAAAGAAAAATGAAGCTGTTATAAGACCCAGGTCCCATCACACAATGCAGCGCAAGCCGGAGGATAGGGTTTTTACCTTATAACAGCCAAAGCATGCTTGATACGTTTAAAACACATTATTTGATACTATTATAAGTGTATAGTGTATAAAACAACTTCAAATCATAAGTATCAATCATAGGCGGCATGAGCGCCCCATCCCACTATGTCGCCATACTAGGCTCTACAAATAAAACCGCAAAAGTCACGTATCTGGAAATTGGATTTCCGTCTATGAACCGAGGCAAAAGATAGTCCTCTACCGATTCGAGACTGTCTAGCCCGAGCCTCAGGAACAGCCGCAACTGCCCCATGGATCGTCAGGGCCGGTCCACCGATGTGGATTATTATGCCTGAACACTACGTTTCCCCACCCTATGGGGTGTAAGTCTGGTCCGTCTGCCGGCCAGAATGCATCGGCCGAAACCGATATAACCGAGGCGCCTCGCAACAGCAACAACCACATAAGTCAAACTCGTCAGGGCGTGTAAAACCACTGACGCCACTTCTAGCTAGAAAGAAACGCAAGTCCTCCCTGAGGTCCGTCTCCCGTTTTTGGTTCATACCGGGTGTGAAACTCGCGAGGTAAACGTTACACAAAGCTACGCCACAAAGGCCGCGCTTTGATCATCACCACAAGACTTTGCTTTTCAACAGAAGCCTCGATCAATTGCAACTTAGGCATGCCACACAGGCAATTCACTCCATGCGTTTGATATCCATCAATATATAACCCCTGAGCTCGTACGTCTCAGAGAAGGGCGTTAAGCAAGAGAATAAATTCTCCGCCGCCAAACAGATATATATTTAATAGAAATCAATCACACAGACTAAAATCCAATGTCAGACACACAGTCCATTTACAAGTTCGTTCTGGGTCTGAACGAAACCGGAGGCACTTTCCTCGCATATCCATCCATCTCCAAGTACGTCTGGACGATCACCAACTGTTTCCATCTTCTTGGGTGTACAACCCAATCAAGATCATCAGTAATCACCCAAACGACGTGAAGACTTCCGGTCTTCGACCACCGTCTTCATCTTCGACTTATCGTCGTATCAGTTATTCAGAATGGGATAAACCCGGTCTTTCCGAATAACTCGCGTATATTTTATAAAAGTGCTACACAAACACAACATACGCCTCATTCCAATTCAGAATATTCTTTTATTCAAATATTCCTATACTTTGGGAAAAGTTCCCATTAATTTTATCCAAGATAAATTCTTTAAATTTATTCTTTAATCTCCTTTGAATATCAATTCAAACTAGTCGGGATTAGCGAACCACACCGAAGAAATCATTTATTTTATTTCCCAATCCCAACCTATTCATCCCATGAAGTAAAACTGGTTATACTTCATATCTAACACCACGGTGTTATCGGTAAATTCAATTACCATTTCACGTTCAAATCTAATTAAAGATTTAACTATCGCCTGGAGTAAAACTGGTGATACTCCATTCTCGATCTTTTCAATCTAATTAAAGATTCATTAAAACTCCACTTAGTTTTAATCGTTAACTGGGTTAAAGAATCAGTGTCATTTAAAACACGGTTCACGATAAACCCAAAATCACATTCCATTAATTCTCGGGTTAAAGAACAAGTGTTATTTAAAACACTGTTCACGATAAACCCAAAAATCAATACCAATTCAATTCCAATTAAATATCGTTTAATTGGTACACTTCATTAAATCTAAATAAAAAGATTTAATCTTTCCTCAACTGGGTTCAAGAACAGTGTTAGTGAAGACACCATTCACGACAAACCCAAATCACATTCGATATTCAATACAAGGCTCTGAATA
This sequence comes from Allium sativum, assembly GCA_030737875.1. Lineage (NCBI taxonomy): Eukaryota > Viridiplantae > Streptophyta > Magnoliopsida > Asparagales > Amaryllidaceae > Allium > Allium sativum. The sequence continues at coordinate 775,351,030 of CM060918.1, read as the reverse complement.
GAAAATATATCGGCTTATATTCAATATCAAATTCTACGACTAACAAATGTCGTATTGGAAATAACGATATAAATATATATCTTTCAAATTTCCATAACAACACCTGTATAATCACGAATTCCAACATCGAAATATTCCGAAGACAATTTCGATTCAAATCCGCTCCAATGCAATCATTGGAAATTCTGGTTATTTTCAAAACCCTTTTCAAATTCAATTTATTTATTTAAAAATAAATAGAATTATAATTCTAGTTCAAAACTAGTTCATTTCGATAAAAATCTATTTTTATCCTTTCAAATATGGAGTTTTTCATCCCAAATCTTCACAAATCATTTCTTATGATTTTACACAAATTATTACTATTTTTAATAATTTTATCAAAGCCCGTACAGTCGATTTCCATCAATGGCCATCGAACTGCACTTACAACGACCTTTTTCAAATTTGATTTGGACATAATTCCAAATCCAACCGTTAGATTTCAAATTTCTAATATTCATTAGAAAGCTCTTTTCGATACGAACCCAACGGTTCCGGTTTTAGGAGAATCCGACGGTCGGATCTCCCGTAATGTCCGTTTGAAATGAATGGTCGAAATTCACGAACTGCCGCGGCGCGGCGCGTTCTATTCAAGCCATTATATTATATATATAATATATATAATATATATTTCGTCGATTTCTATTTAAAACGAATTATATAAATAGTTTTAAAATTCGTTTCAAAATCTATTTCAACTTCCATTTCAATTCAAAGCAAAATTGAATTCTTCTTTATAAATTCGTTTCAAAATTCATTTCTATTCAATTCAAATTTCAATTCAATTTGAATTCATTTCAATTTGTTTTCAATTCAATTTGAATTCGTTTTCAATTCAATTCATTTCGAAATCGTTTTCAATTCAATTCATTTCGAAATCGTTTTCGATTCAATTCATTTCGAAATCGTTTTCAATTCAATTCATTTCGAAATCGTTTTCAATTCAATTCATTTCGAAATCGTTTTCAATTCAATTCATTTCGAAATCGTTTTCAATTCAATTCATTTCGAAATCGTTTTCAATTCAATTCATTTCGAAATCGTTTTCAATTCAATTCATTTCGAAATCGTTTTCAATTCAATTCATTTCGAAATCGTTTTCAATTCAATTCATTTCGAAATCGTTTTCAATTCAATTCATTTCGAAATCGTTTTCAATTCAATTCATTTCGAAATCGTTTTAAATATCGTTCACGTCAAAATGGCGTCAATCTAATCAACACGGCTTCATATATTGATATTTTCAAATATTCCATTTCGAATATTCCTATTTCAAATATTTCTATTTTAAAACTGGAATGAGGCCCAATCAATTACCATATAAAGTTAATTATATGGATTTTCATACAACACATGTATATAATAGCATGGAAAATAATCAACCATCAACCAAAGTGCACTACACTGTATAAGCATCAAATATAGATATCCAACGCTTAAAACAGCCTGTCAATCAACCGATCGACATATTCAATCAATCGGGATGAGTGAACTTCAAATTTCATCCCAACACCCGTGTGGGGTTTCAGACAATCAAACACAGATTTTATTTGTGCAGTTGGGCGATGTGTAAAATTTATCGTCCCAATCAATGTCATTCAAATAGGTGTACATAAACAAACCGTCCGGTTTGTAAATGAATATTTATTTATTCACATTCACGTTAAAAATTATATTTTTAACGATAAAACATTTTATTCAACCTATGAATATTCTATTCGGTTCATTTATTCAATAAAATGATATTTTTATTTTTCTAACATATTTTAGAAAATTTCGGCGGCATAACGGCACGATACTAGAAACGGGACGAGGCCTAGCCTTATCCCCGGTCTAGTGAAGGCCCACGCCATTCACACATCAATCATATCAATTTCACTTCACCAAACAATCAAATCCAAATCAAATAATCTAACCAACTACACAACCAATCAAACAAGTCCATGGTCTGTGGACGGGTGTCGGGTGCTTCTAATAAGCACCGTCTGCATCCTAGTATATATATATATATATATATATATATAACTAGAAAAATAAATTGAAAGGTGAGAAATTCTCACATATAGCTATCCTAGCTCCACGGCACTTCTATTGTAGAGATCTTCGTCGTTCCCGCCTTTTTGTCACCTTCGTTGTCCGCTTTCACTACATATGTAAAAATCGAATTTTTACTTCGCTATGCAATATATAAAAATCGAATTTTTATTTCAAAGTTCAATATATAAAAATCGAATTTTTATTTCAAAGTTCAATATATAAAAATCGAATTTTTATTTCAAAGTTCAATATATAAAAATCGAATTTTTATTTCAAAGTTCAATATATAAAAATCGAATTTTTATTTCAAAGTTCAATATATAAAAATCGAATTTTTATTTCAAAGTTCAATATATAAAAATCGAATTTTTATTTCATAGTTCAATATATAAAAATCGAATTTTTATTTCAAAGTTCAATATATAAAAATCGAATTTTTAATTTCTTTCTATTTTAAAACAAAGTTATATATATATTTCTTTCAAAGAAAATCTAAATTTCACTAATTTAACAATATAAACTTCGCACCATAAAAATCTCATCTTTTCTATTGAAAAATCTAATTTTTCTTCTAATGAAAAATCGTATTTTTCTTTTATTAAAAATCTAAAAATTCAGTTTTTCCCTAAATAAAAATTAAGTTTTTAACTAACTAATAATTCAGTCTTAAAGAAAATAAAAAATCAGTTTTAAAGTAATTAAAAAAAAAACAGTTTTAAAGTAATAAATAAAAAAAAAGTAAACTTACGGGGGGGGGGGGGGGGGGGGGGCTCGGGGGTTCACCAAAACGGCGGTGGCGGCTGGCCATCCAAGTGGCGGGCGGCGGCTTCAGGGATGTGGGGGGGTTCGGTTGCGAGTTCGGGTCGGGGGGGGGGGGGTTCGGTTGCCGCAGGCGAAGGGAGGGAAGGGGAGGAGGAGGAAGAAGAAGGAAGGGGGGGGGTTAGCGTCGCGGCGCCGCCGCTTGGAGGGGGGGTTGTCGATCGTCAGGCGCGATTTTTTTTTTTTTCTCAGAAATAGTTTTGAAAGGGGGGGGGGGGCAGAAGGTTTTAAGGGGGGGAGATAAGATTTTTTTTATTATATTTATTTATTTATTAATTATTTAATTTGCAAAGAGTTGACTTTTACATACGACCTCGAAACGAGGCCCACCGCCTGTCGTCCATAGCGTTCTACCCCCATTCCGAACACAATGGGATATGTACCGCAAGTTGATTCGGCTGTTACAATCAGTTTCCGTTAAATTTACATTTAAATCACTTTATTGAATTCTAAACGTACATTTCGAATTACCGAGGTCACATACTAACTCTAAAAATTTCTGAAAAATATTTTCTAGCTTCGTATTGACGATACGGTCCTAACAAAACTAGTTTCGTCGAATTCTGAGACCGTACGAAAAATGGTCAATTTCCAGTCGATTAAAATCAACTGAAACTGGTCAAACGCGTTTTCCTTTGCCACGCTCACATATTGATTTGAAAAATTATGAAATTTGGAATCTAACAATAATTTGACACTGCGGACCCAACAAAACTGGTTTCGTCGAAATCCGAGATCATTTGCAAAATGTCCATTTTTAAGGGCCTGAATTCCATAGCGACTATTCAGAATTTTCAACTGGACATATCTTTTGATTCTCGCTACGAAATTTTGATTTCTCGGATTCGTTGGAAAGATATTATCAATTAGATCCCATTATTTTTGGTTTCACTAAAATCCGGATTGTTTTGCACCCGGTACATTCAATTGAAGTTTGAAATCGAATTATCGAACTACCGCGCCATTTTCAATTCCTTTTATAATTATATATAATTATTTATATTCTAACGACGACGCGTATAAATATATACGTTCGAATTATATTCAAAATAAATTTCTCGTCGATATTATTTAAAATAATTCATTTTAAATAATCAAAATTCGATAAAATTGCCAAAATAAAAATTTTAAACTGGCCCAGATTTTCGGGTTGTTACATAAGGGTATTTTCCATGTCTATTTGATATTTGTATCTTTTCCAAAATTACTAAGTCAAATATTTAGTGATTATATTTATTGTTTTAGTTTTGGGTAAACACTAATTTGTCAGGTAAGTTTAAATCAGTATTATATGATGTCATAAATGGTGGGATGCGATTTGGTTTGTGAGTTAATATATCATTGTTGTACATTTTGCTAATTAGGGGGGAGATTTTACAAATATTGCTAATATATGTTGTATTAAACTAACTCTGTACTATTGTTATTAATATCTCGAATTTTTTTATTACATTAATTTCCATATTCGTTTACAGTCACTAAAATACTTTTTGTATTTAATGTATTGACACGATTTGTCGTACTCACTCCATTTTTGCATTTTTTGTCGGCTATAATTATTATGGCTAGCTTTTGTCAACATATTTATTTGGCTTTAATTTCAACTGAGTGGCCATCTTAAGACCCACAGCTCAACTGCTTACAATTTATTCCAGATTAGTTTACTTAACCAGTTGAAAACTAAATGTTGGTAATTATATAATTTTTTTTTTCATATTAGTCGATATTAGCTTCACTAATTAGTTAGTTGTCGGTTTTGATTTATACTTCGTGTGTTTTTTTGATGGGTCAAAGATATGTGAATTATAAAGTGTGGGTGGAGGGAGGGAATCTTTATGTGCGTTGTGATAGAACTTCTTCCTGCCAATCTAATATGACTAACAATAACAATCTTTATTTAATGTTTTTTTATTTAAATGTCCTACCGAACAGTATTTTTTTTCAATTTGAGAATATATTGATTGTTATCTTACTCTTTATATACAGTGATTGATTAATGTATATGTAACACAAACATTCCATAGTTTGGTTTTTGTACTAAGTGATAATAATTAACGCACAAACCCATTAAACATGTTGAACAATTGTCTACTCATCATCATTCATTTTTTAATGAAATCTAATCTTATAACACGTTCCTATTATCATGTCCACGGTTTAGTAAGTGGAACAAGTGGAGTACTGCTGCGATCTTGGAAAGGACAGTGCTAATTTATCCAAATAGAGACTACAGTAAATAAAGTGAAGCATTACAATTTATTGAGGAAATCGGTCTGAGTCATGTAATTTGTATGTGGGTTCCTCAACATGCACGTTTGTGGCTATAGAAATTGGGAAATTGGCATGCAGGTAGTTCTTCATTTTTTTCAAATGGTACAAAGAAGGGTTTGCAGTAACAGATGAAGATTGTTAGGTTACCATTGTTTAGTATGCATTAAGAATATTTTAATGTCCTACTGTTAGAAAGCGAATGTTATTTTTTTACTCAGCATGTATGGTATTTATCTCAAATTAAATTATTTCAATGTTTGTTCTTCGTTTTTGGAATATACAATTTCTGCATATGTGAATTCAGAACTTTGATTAACATGCCTCGAGATATTAGTAATCATATAAAGAATTTGTGCACCTATGATAAAATAATTCACCTATCAATTAATGTATCAAAAAAGGAATGGTCAATTTGGAGAAAATTTATGTCTACAACAAAATGTAAGCAAGAAACATGCACTTTTTTCCATACGTCCGGAAGGACGTGCATGTGTACTTTATTAATTAATATCATTGCTTCAAGCCTCTGGGTGAACGACAAATACATTAACCTGACTCATATAGTCCACAGATAACACATTTCCTGCTATGGTCAAATTTACCTATGCACACGTTCATTGGACGTGCTTCCGTAGGTGTTGACATAAAGTTCTTTCAATCTTAAAATAAGCTCGGCTGTCTGAAGTGAGGTTTTCTATAAATGTTCAGAAACTACTTTATATTTTAAATCCCGAAGGACTTGTGTATGTCATATAATGGTTGTTTACATTGATCAAAGAGATGCACAAATAGACATTATAAGATTCTGAAGTAAATATTGTACTTGATTTCAAACGTTTGTTGTAGTTATCTCAATTTCTTGTATTTCCTTGAAATAAAAATAAAAATAGGAGATACGATAAAAGATCATCCTACAACCGCCAGTGGCAAAACAAAATCTTAGTAGGTAACGATAAGCTTTTCAGTCTGTGCATAATTTTTTTGCTCTTTTTGTTATCGTATCTAGTGTCACAGAACATATGTATGTTGTATTTCTGATATTGATCGTGTATATGCATGTATAAGCAATGCCTGCTTGATTATTCTTAAGTTTTTTTTTTTTCTTTTTTTTTTGCTTTTTAATGTTTACCTGTGTTAACAGGTGGGTGGAGATTATCTGCTGAATTTATTTCCCTCTATAATATATGTGATACTGTATAATTGACTCCTTATGTTTCACTTTTTTATATGTTCATCCTTATATCTGATAATGTTTGTAACGTGCATGTGCAGTGAACTTGTCTCAAGACATGGGTCATAACTACGTTGGATAGAAGGTGTGTATCATGAGAGGAAAAAAAATGCCTTAGAGCTATAGGGAACCTCAATTATCCTAAGGTTGACTTCATTATTCTACCTATTTATTTGTGAATTCCATGGTAAATCTTACTTAAACTAATTAGAATAATGCAGTGCCGTAGTCAGAAAGTAGTGGGGTTTGAGAAATAGCAAACCACTGTTAAAACTGAAACTTAAGCCTATGAGGATTTTTGATGTAGTGTACTATGCTTAAACTAATGATTTAGAATCACTTTAACGGGTACAAGTTTATGGTGGTCTGGAGGTTTGAGTTATAAGTTGTTATGAAATTTATTTCTTTTAATAGAGTTGGAGTGGAGGGTAACTAAATTAAAATTAATCTGGTAAGTGTGACTGAGTTTCTATGTACCAGCCTATGACCATAATTGTAATCATCCTTTTTAGTTGAATATTCTAGAAGTCTTGAAACCGACTTGGATATTATTCTCCAGTTAATCACGTTGAGTTTGATTGTAGGTGATCAAAACTCAAAAGCAATCAATTCAAGTGCTTTGAGCCGTATGTGGCATTTATATTTTTTATCTGACGAGGAGTTTGAGAAACTTCCCTCAATAGTGAAGTTTAAATTGAAAAATTGAAATTGTTTAAATTTGAATTCATAAAAATTACAAGTAAATAAATTTTATATTGTTTTGAATTTAAAATTATAAAAGTTGTTGTCAAATAAATTCAAAATACTATTAAATTGTAATGTGGGTTATAATTGTTATCGCTCGTTAAAGGTTGTAGTAAAGTTGCAGTATTAATCATTATTAGTTGATAATGATGGATGCATAATTGTATGATTTATAATTACATTATAAATGTTATTATTAAGTCCTAATAGTGTATATAAAATGAAATATTAAGATTTTAAAACCTAAAATGAATTCCTTATAGTTATAAGGAATAATGCGTGTGCGTGCACACGTATATATACATATATGTTTATGTATACATAATGAAAAATGGTTATTAAGCGTTGTGAATGCCTATTATTTCATCTAGGGTATAATTTATTATAAATGAACCAGCATTTCATTGGAAAATGTGAGACATTAAATGCCTTGGAATACGAATAGTTGAGCATAGTGAAATATAATAAATATCATGTGTGTTTATATAAGAAGATGTGGTTTCTATTGTAATTACTATAAGAAAAAATGAGACACGAGAGAGCATGACTATTCTAGCGGGCGGTGCAATGCAGTACCTCACGTTTGTGCACGAGTCCGCACCCGCGGCGTGGGCAAATGAGCGTTGAAGGCATGTTAATGGCTAATCAGATAAGATCATTTTTTCTTTTGTTTTAAATTCATCTCTGCAACAATAGTGAAATAGTCTTGTCTGTTGGTAAAGATCACATCCTTTTCAAAACCAAATTGTTGTAACTGTTCAAACTTGCACCTACAAATAGGCACCTCCCCATATCTATATATAGACAGAAGGATAAACGTGAAAACCGTTTGATTTTTCCTTGTATTTCTCTTCCCCTACCATCATTATAAAATTGCTCTTTTGAGTTTGTTGTTGCTCTGCAATCGTCATCGCAACGGTAATGTCCCGTATTTTTGGTAATCGAATATTTAATTCAATTTGTTATTTTAAATATTATATTTGAAATATTAATGTATTTTAATATTTAATTCGTAATTAAAAACGAAGTGTTAATGTTAAATTTATATATAATTTAAAACGAGCTCGAAATGACACGGTAATTCGTAATATTGAGTTTTGTACTTCAATTGAATATTCAAAATCCGGTTTAAGTCAGATTTCGGTGAAACAAGAAACATTTAAATCTTGTTGATCATAATTTTCTAATGAAAGAGAAAAATCTAGATTTCGTGTTATAAATTGTTAGTTATGCCCAATTCAAAATTTAAAATAGTCACTATGGAAATTGTTATTAAATTATAATGTTTATTTAATATATTTAAAAGGATTTTAATTTAATTTGGACATCGTTTAACCCGAAATTGATGATATTGAGTTGTATAATTTATATTTGAAGCTATACGATATTTCCAGTTAGGTATTTATGATAATAACAATTTATTATTATTTTAATTGATTATTTTGGATTTTTATAATATTTTAATCGATATTATTATAAGTCTTAAAAGTGGTCATTTTGCAAATAGAGTCTGTTTTCAACGAAATTAGTTTCATTGGAACCATAACGTTAGATTATTGTACGGTATTAAATTTCGTGGCAAACCGATGTCGTATGTGGCCATGGTAGCCGTAAATGCCCAATCATTTTCTATAGCGTGTAACTAAATTAATAGAGGGGTATTTGTGTATAACTTAAGCAGACGATCGAATTAAGTCACGAAACCAATTCCGTTGAGTTCGTATCAACGTTTAGAGTCAGAATAGGAAGGTAGTTTGTTTTTTTGGACATCGGGTATTTTGGTGTCTAAAATAGCGTTGTTTGGCATATAAAAATAGTGTATCAGGAAACAGTCCCGGAAATGCGATGAAATTTGTGCCGTTGGATTCGTATTAATTAATTATTATAAGATTTCAAATTTCGTGTCAATCAGACTTACCGTTTGATCGTGGCAGCGTCAAACGCCCTTGTTTTTATATAATTGTTTATTTTATTTTGGCTAATTTAGACATAGGTAACTTTAAAGGAATAAATGACTGGCCAAATGAACTCCGATTTTAACGAAACAAATTTCATTGGATCCATGAGGAAAAGGTCTAGTAGAATTTCAAAGTTTCAAGTTAATTGGATTTATTTTTTGACCGTAGAAAATATAAACACGTGATTTTTAGCCTGTGATTTATAAAAGACTTTTCACAAACGACCTCGGAACTCGACGAAACCAATTCCATCGTGTCCGAAATATTTTTTTTATGGTAGAATTTGGAGTTTTAAATCGTTTGGAAGTCATATGTGGCAATTTTATCAAGTTACTTCATGGTGAAGTTTTGAATAATACTAAAATAATATATCCAACACCCTGTATAAACAACCAAATGGCCAAACCCTAGTTTGTTTTCACGCAGCGGTCAAAAGGCATTCAGGCCGCCATCCCCAAAATTGAATGGCCACAATCTCCCCTCTACTTCCTCAATTTTCTTCTTAACGGTTGTGGTGTGTGTTTTTATTTCGCGAGGTGGCTGCAGATCAGCTCGAAAGCTGTGGAGGTCGAAGGGTTTTCTCATGCAAAGGACGACAGCTGGGGAGGCGAGATGCCGGTCGATGATGGAGCGGGGTCAGCCGCTCAAGCCGTACAGTCTGATGGGCGGTCGGTGGAAGGAATGGCGGCGCGCAGGGTGGAAGTCGTGCATTGGTTTTCTTCTGAAACGAACGAAGATGGGTGCTGAGCAGCTGAAGTATTTAAAAAGTGCGGACTTGAATATTTAAACCAACGTAAACAGGGAGCTGCATGATGATGGCGAGGCAGTGGCCTCCTTTGCATGGTAAAGGCTGTTCGAAGTTATAGCAACGTGGTTAGAAGATATTGAGCTGATGGGCTCGGGTTTAATATATATAACTAGTATTACCGTACAACAGTGGAAAAACCAACCGTTAAAGTGTTCAATATGAAATATTTTTTTTTTTGTTAAAACATATTTCAAATTAGATTTTATTTAAAAAATTATAGGGTATTTTAAGAGAAAAAAGGAAATAACTAATAAAGTAGAAATTCAACTGAACTAAATTTTACATGTAAATCAATTTATATCTAAAAATATACTATCAATATATTGATTCGAATCAGTCACAAACACATATTACATTTTATTCGCACTATTAAAACAAAACTAATAATTAAATGTTGTAAATATTATATGTGCATGTAAGCACTGCGAGGCCGGAGTGAGCTCAACGGTCAGCCCTTGACGTTAGTGGTCTTTCGCTTTTGCCAGTACAGTTAATTATATCTCTCCTAAAAGTTGGTTAGCTATGCATTTAGATACATAGAAACACAAACACATACGCAATGTGTGTGTTTGTGCACATGCATCCATCTAAAAAATGAGAAATCAATAGACTACTGAAATGATGAGCAAAAATAAAATATACTAGCAAAATTAGAGGCAACAGACTCATAATATAACAAACATCACATTTGTTAACTAACAACAACATTATGTGTAATAAAAAAGAATGTGCTTATGCTAAGACATGATAAGATTTAATGATATTTCATTAAAAAGACGCTAAAATTATAAAAGTTGTGATTTTTTTTTTAATATATACCGGCATGAAAAAAAAAGAGTAAAAGTTACTGTAACATAATAAGTTATTGTAGCACAATGCCAGAGTAGCAATGGCCATTATCTAGCACAAAAGAGGAAAAGTCAATTCACATGTAATCAGTGTTTTAAACTTGATTCTTATAGACAAAAGCACCATATAAGGTAACCAGATCAGCTAGTATATCAAAGGTGGATACACAAATGAAAGAGACAACGTTTTATTATCGTTTTCACCAATAAACGACAACCATAGAAACATAGATTCATATTCCTTAAACAGTTTAATATAGATTAATGAACCACATCTTAAAATGCCATTCTCTTAGGATTATTATTAGCCAAGATTGCAAATGGTAATCCAATTACATAACACACCCGAATCCTGAATTTCCGCCTCATGCACAAAGAGAAAGTAATTAAGAGTAGTCTTGAAAGCCAAAAATTTCAGATTAAATCAAATATCACATACTAAGTTTAAGCACTAAAATACATCAATACAATAGCCTTATCCAGAGAAATATTTTACTTGCCAAAGGGATAGCAAAAAATCTAAAGATTGCAATATCTTTCAAAGCAGGCATGTACTGAAGACAGCCTTCGGCATCAAGTAGAGCATTAATGGCTAATTCATTCAAGCACCGCATCGTTTTCACTAAATTTTCCTCGTACCTGAAATCCTGAACCATCATAATATGAAATACCAGTCTATAATTTGATAATAGCTAAAAACTTTACACATCAATAAGACTTAATAACTTATTCAGCCATGCAACCCTAGTACTACTTAGGCTTGAAAATCTACATTAACAAAGACTTCAAAAAACACGAAAACTATGCTATACATTAAAGCTAGAAGTACGTCTAATTTGTCAACATATTTACTCCATATTTGGTGAGGCCAGAACATGTGATTTTGGAATTTCATTTACATCTTCTAAACAATCACAAGTTTTCTATATTCACAAAAAAGATATATTGATTAGATGGAAACACTGAAAATCGTTGAGCAATCGAAAGGTCAAGGATTTCATTTATGTGCCTGAAAAAATAAACCCATTGTGTAGGATAGTGGATCTGAAGCTAGATCTTCCTTACCAAAAGCATGAAACAACATGGACAATTCTACACCAACAAGATCCACTACATAACGACCATACTCATTATAATCATCCACTGTATCCACTTACATAACGATAAAAATATTCAGAGAAATTCATTATATGCATAGTGCTGCAGAATTCATATTAGAAAATGATATATTAAGTTGCAAACTGATACATTAAAGGCTACATATATTGTTTACATTAAATACATTCAAAAATTAAAAACTGCTGTGTTTTTTTCTCTTGTTTATTGTTTACTATAAAAAGATTATGTCAACCCTCCAAAAGGCTATGTATATTTGCTAGAAAGTGTGTCAACATGACATAGACATATGCAAAAGCTGTTATGGTCCATGCAGTAGGTTAAAATCTCGTACTTCAAACCAATAGATGATTATATCATTCATGATACTAAGAACTCCTTTGTGGTGCAGTTTTCAAACAGTAAGGGTTATCAAAAGGTACTAATTCATGTACTTATTAATTTAACATTAATCTATTTAATTTCTCAATCATCATTCATGAATGGCAAATAGATTATAAGTTTATGCTAAATATTAGTGGTTACTCACCAATTATAAATCCACATATGCTAGAAAAAAGGCTATTCCAACAGTTGAGATTGTAAAACACTCTAAGTAGATTCAAGTTGTTACATATTACATGTCATATGAAAGGTAGTCATGTAAGAATGATGATTTTTCAAACAGCATGTGAAATAAAATGTAATAGAAAATTCTATGCACAAACATGACATAATATACTTCATTTTTAATATTCAGATGTTATAAATATCAAACTGTAGATAACATGAATTATCTACACTTAAAAAACTTCAAGCTGTTAATAAAATTGTATGCTTTATTTGTATAGAAAAGCACAAAGTCGAAAGTTAAGTTAAAAAATTCGAAAGAAAACACTTCCAACATCCAATTTCATACAAAATAGACTTGATTCTCAAACTACAATTCAAACTCAATTACAAATGCAACTGAGAAAAATCATTTAAGTTACACCAAAGTAAGAAATATTAAGATACTTGAATCTACAATCCAAACCTATAATTTACTAGATGAAATATAGTTAAAACTTGAAACATAGAGAAAACTAATTTCTACACTTAGGATCTGTAGACACATCAATACTTAAATATTATTAGCAAAGAAAGAAGATTCAACGGTTTTACATAGTTGAATATAATTTGATAATCTATGAAGAGCAAAATTACTAGTAAAAGAGCACATATTATATAAGTCATTAAAATTTATGATTCATAATTTTAATACTCTTTCGATTTAAAAGGTTAAAATTATGTTATATGATTTAGGAATCATTTTGAAAACCTTACCACATTTTAACTTATAGTTTTTTTGAAAAAAAAATCACTCAAATGTAAAAATGATTTTGAAAGCTTTCTAGATGAGTAGATAGTCCATAGCAAAACAGTAAGAAGAACACCTTAATAGCGAGTTGAGCATCGTGCCATTCAACAAAAAAAAGTGATTCATTAATGCTAGCAAAGGTCGCGACTGTATCATATGTATCAACCGACTGATGAAGACGCCTTTCTTCTCTATGTCCGCTTTTATCTAACATTACAATAACAATTTTTTTGTGAGAAGAAGTAAATAAGAGACAATATATAAGAAGTATTGAAACTTAATTATTGTTTTTTCTACTAGCTGAACGCTAACTTAAAGTCAAGAATGATGTCTTCTGAGGCTCTGAGGTGTATGTTTTTTTTGCGTTTTTATGCCTCAACCAACTGAGGCTTAAGCCTCGTAGGTAAAACGCCTCTTGAGATGCGCCTCAAGGCGTTTTTCCCTGCGCCTCGCCTCAAGGCATGCCTCAGGTGCGTTTTTAATACACTGATTCAAATATATCATTAGAGTTACCTATGATTATAACAATGATGTTTTTTTTGCTTACGCTATTTCTTATTTCCATCTAACATCAAACTCTACAAATTCATAAAGGGAAGTGTGATATTTTGCATGAATCGTTTTAAGTTGGAAACTATCATTATTAAATTACTTTAACAGAAATCTGAGAACATTTTTGAACTCCCTTTTCAGTCCAAAATGGTTGGTACAAATTTCACTCAACTTTTTGCACAATATAATTGCTTGGTGAACCTGCAGATATGATAATGTAACTAGTAGAATTGCACTTAAGTAGTTGAGAGTCGCATCTAGGGATTCTTTGATGAATTGATCATTTCTCGCAATTTAAAAAATAGATCCTAGATGGTACTATTTTATACTTTGCAGTATAATTCAACATGTAAGAACTAAGAACACGTAAACCTACAGATAGGATAGGATGACCACATACACTAATTCAATATTCGACTAACAAAATTCGAATCAAAAGTAACAAAATAATATATTATACCTGTATTGAAGAATGCTGAGGCAAAAAAAAAAACAAATAGAATTAAGACTCACTTTTTATCGAGATTTGAAACAATCAAAATTCACAGGTGGATAATAAATCGGTACACTAATTCAAAATTTGATTAACAAAAAGTGATTTAAACTAAAAAAAACAAAAAAATAGGATGATACCTGGATTGAAGGATGTTGAACAAAATCAAAGATCTGATGAAAATTTGAGATCGTTTTGTAGATTAGGTTTTGGAAGGTGAGTTATTGTGCGAATTCGATGGTGGGATCTGAGAGTTAGCTGCGGGTAAGGATTTGGGAGACGAGCTGGATAGTGAGATTAGAAGAAGTAGAAATAAAAAAGAACAGATTTAAGGGATTGAAAATTTCTACTTGAAGACATGGAAGGAAAATCGGAGAAAGAAAAGAAGCACAGAAAACAACGGAGGAACACGGGGAGTCATTTTTTGGCTTCAGAGAAATTGGTTTTGTCCCACTCACAGTAAGCAAACCTCCCTAACGATCGGTTTGATAATACCAAAAAAAAGAAGTGTCAAGCAGATTAATGAACGAAGGTTCGAACGGAGGAAGTGGGGCTCAATTAGAATGAAGGCAAAATGAGAAGATGGGACAGAATTCTTCTGGTAAAAAGTAGTGGGGGAAAATATTAGCGGCCACCGTTCAAACCAAAGAAAAGAAATAAGGAATCAGGCCTGAAAGTTTTGAGCAAAAGTAAATTAAAGTAACTTGTTTAATTGTAATATGGATTAAGGAATTAATTATCAATTTAATATTATATTAAAACGTAAGATATTAATAACAGTTTCATATATGATCAGAATTGGATAAATCAGGTGCCGTTGGACTCGCATCGACGAATGTCACACCATGGAACAGAAATGGATGGAATTGAATCAATCGAAATTTTTAATTAAATTAAACGACTGGGTAATTTAATTAAAACGAGCCGTTGACAATGGAATGAAATCAAGGTGAGTTAAACTCACTCAGTTCTTCCTACTTATATTTTATATAAGTTGGGTTTTATAAATTGTGTGCTATGGTTGCTAATGGTTGATTTGTTGTTAAATATATATTCATATATTGATTGAATTGACGAAATTAAACGTTGTTAATTTCAATGAAAATCAAATCGTTATTTTAATGATTGGTCCCATTTGAGGTAACTTACCTTGTTGGTCACATTTATAAAATAAACATGTTTAATTTAATGAATTGCTTGATTTGTTAGTTGTGTTAAATAAATTGATTGATGTTAAATAATCGTTATTTACTGTTATTGAAATTATCAATAAATTGAATTGAATGATACTATTTGAAATAATCTAGGTGAATGCAGGGAAGAACAGGTTGGAGGGATCCAACTGGATTCCTCAAATATGTTAGATATTATTTATTTTCATATTTTCATTCTATGAATTGTTTAAACCAATCTGGTTGGAGGATTGGTTTAATTGTTGATCGTCGACCTAGAATTCAATGTTTGTTTTGTTTAAACCAATAAGTGATATTGGTTGAGTAACTGGCAATAAATGGCTTAAAAATGAATCATTTTGTTTATTTTGATTTACTGGCAGGTGAATCGATAGATATGAAGTTATAAAATATAATTTGTAACTGTAGATAGATTTTGAGAGATATTATTTAGAATAAAAGTTTATTAAAAGGAAATAAATACTTATTATTATTATTATTATTATTATTATTATTATTATTATTATTTAAGTTTATAAGTAATTTCTAAATGATTTTATAAAGTAAATTTCTGATGTTAATCAGATTTATAAGCCAAAGAGTAGAAAATTAACCTAATGGTTAAGAGTTGGACAAAACATTAAAAAAACAATTTAATGGAATTATTTAAATTAATTATATTATTAATTAATTTAAAGGAAGCACCAATTCAATTTGGTTACCGAGATAACTATGTTTTGAGTTGACTAAGCCGACCGTTTTTAATAGGGATTGGTTATTTAATTTAATTGTTTTAAATCAATCTAATGAAATAGTTTAACGAATATTTGTTTTAAATTTTTAATAAGATTTTAAAGGGGAATTTACTATTCATTTTAGTTAATAAAGAAATTAACTACTTCTGCATTAGTTAATGATTGAAGTAAATTATTATTTTAATCAATAATAATTTAAGAGATTTCTTTTTAATTGGAACTCATTAAAAAGTAATCGAAGTCGAAGTGAAATCTAATTGAATTGTGAAAGGAGTTATAAAGGGGTTTATATTAAAACCCGAGTTTTTATAACAAAGTTACAAAAGAAATTTAAGCGAATACAATAGCTTAAATTATGTTGACTTAATATTTGAATTAAGTTAATAGGAAATTGAGATGGAAAGAGTTTATATTAAACCTGAGTTATATAAACAAGGTTTATAAAAAGCGATGAGGTGTAACGACGTAAATTTAAATTAATGTTACTTCATAATGGAGTTAAGTAAAATAGAGGGAATCAAAATAAGATATTCAAAGCGAGAAATGTTTAAATGGATTTGAAAAAGGGATTTTTGAAGTAGTACGTGTTAAGGGATTTAAGAATTAGATTTTGAAATAAACATCTGTGTCATGAAATAAATTGGTTAAAGGAATTTAAAGTGAAAAGGAGATGTTTAATAAATATTTACTTAATCGACGAGTTAAGTGATAATAGTTGTATTTGAAAATGAGATTTTCAAAAATAAGAAATGGATTATAAGATCATAGTTTAAATAAATAGTTAAATGGGATTTGTTTTGATATTAGAATGAAATAACGATTTTGAATTACAATTCATTTCTATCTTGAGATAAGAGCGTTGTTGATCAAGATCTGAGAGGTAATTAAAATACCCCAACTTGAATGACTCTAGGATTGTCTGAAGATGATATTAGTTATAATGGGAAGGAGGTATAGAATAATTTATTTTTTCCATATGAGAAATAATAATGTAGTGAAAATAAAAAGATTTGAGATATGTATAATGAGATTTCCAAAGTAATGGAAATGGGAAGATTTGATTATATATATATATAATAATATTCCCGAAGTAAAGAAAATAAAAAGGGAATGGTGTGAAATTATAACAGTATTTTTGAGGTAAAAGGGAAATGAAAAAGGGAGTTTTGGAACGGGTTTATTCTTAAAGAATAAGGGTTGCTTATTATTTTCAAATAATGAAACAAGAGAGATTTCGTAACATTATTTTATGAATGATAAGTCGAATTGGTTTTCTCAGTTATAAATAACGAGAAGTGGTGTAGCAGATGTTTTGAAAATGTTAATAAATTAGAAAACTGGATATGAATATAGAATATTTTCCTAAGTATGAAAATAAAATAGTTTGAAAATAAATCTTATGTTAAATAAGAAGTGAAAAACTATATTAGTAATATTGAAAGATTTAAGAGTTTAAATCAACCATCGATATTTGTTTTAATTAAAAAGACCAAGTAATGCCGAGTACTGAATCAGTGAACTCATTTATTTTCATGATTGTTTATTTGATAGTTAAATAACCGACTATCAAATCTGATCCATATGATTATGTTGGATAATGGAGTTTTGATGACAACAACCTTATTTCAATATTCATTGATTATAAAATATATATACTAACACCTTTATCTAGAATATATATATATACATATGCAGGATTTGTATATAGGAATTAATACTGAAGACTGTACAGTTTAAGAGCTTTTAGAGATTCAAAATTCAAAGTAGATTCAAGACTCATGAGTAATCAAGATTTCAAGAGTTCGAGATAATTATAGTAATAGAGTCTAGTTTATGTAAGACTCCAAATAGCACTCCAGGTTCTAACTCTGTTTTTTAAATTATCTCTTTTCAAATTCAAAACTATTTTCAAATTGATTTCAAAATTCTCTCAAAATAATTTTTAATCTTTCAAGAAATTCAAACTTATGATTTCAAATATATTTTCTAATTTATAAGTATTCATATTTTTATAGTTTTATTAAATATATTTTACTAAGTTTATATTTGATTATAATATTCTTATTTAAACTCTAAGTTTTCATATAACCTTTTTTGTTTATATATAGTTTACAAATATCTCTTTAAAAATTCCTATATATATGTTTATAATTATATTATACATAGTTTTATATCACACACACACACATATATATATATATATAAAGTTTTTAATCATATGTTTAAATGAATTTTCTTATGTTTTTATACTTGAAAAATAATGTTTGAGCAACTAGTTTTGTTCCAGGAATTTCCAGAAATTAAGTATTGTTTTAATACTTTAAAAATGGTTCTAAATCATAAAAATGATGGACATGTAGACATACATTCATGGCTATATCGACATATAACTGCCAGAAATTTAAATTTGAAAGGAAGTGTCTTTTCAGTATTTATGAAGGTTCAGAGACGTTGCAACCTTTCAAATGTTATAAATAAGGGCTGATTTCGAATTTTTTTTATCATTCTTCTTCTCCATTTTCATCTTCTTTCATTACACCGTTATTCTTTCTCATTTTTATAATTTCTACACTTATACTTTGCTGAACTCAATTCTGTTTTCATTAAACTTCTTCTCTCTGCACTCTCTACTCATTACTCTCTGAATCAAGTGTTATTGAAGAGTTATAAGGTTGTTTGTAATTATTTGGGTTGTGTAAGTAATCGGTGGTATCCCTTGTTGCCGTGAAATCAAGGACGAGTAATCGGTGGTATCCCTTGTAGCCGTGAAATCAAGGAGGTTGGAGTCGGTGGTTTTCCTTGTAGTTGAAATCAAGGAGGTTGTAGTTGGATATTGATATAGTAATAAAACTCTACGCGATTCAGCGTTGCATGGGACTGGACGTAGAAGCAATTCCGAACCAGTATAAAATCCGGTGTGTTCTTTCCTTTTCTGCACTTTATTTTTGTTTATCTTTGCATTTGTGTTTGATTCTGTATCTGTGGTGTTTGATTCATATAGTAGTTCATATAAGTTTAGATTTTGTTTAAATTCTCAAAAACACTATTCACCCCCCTCTAGTGTTTGTTTTGCCTTAACAATCCATTTCGCAATCCCTAACAATTGGTATCAGAGCAAGGTCTTTCAAAAAATTTATAATCTGATTTTTGAAATTTTTTAAATGGCAAATTTTGAAATAATCGTTAACACTAGTTTTAATTCATGTATTACATCAGTATTAGATGAGTCTACATTCAATTTTATTAAAAAATCATGTTATCATAATATGATTTCTTGAAAATTTTAAATAGATATATCATAGAATCATCATGATGTTATTATCTCAAATTACAAATAGTTATTTTGAAAAGTCAACTTTGAAAAAGTAAGTTGTTTTGCAGGAAAAGAAGTTATCTTTGATGATTGTTGGCCAAGAGACACCAAGATGATCATTCATCAATCAAGAAAAGAAGAGTTTATGAAGGGAAATGACTTTTGGGTTTATAGTAGTTGAAGTGTCCATTCATTCAAAGTTCGAATTCAATAATTTGACGCCAAGTTGGTTAAACTACTAAATCATCGATCTCATCATCAATTTCCGGAAGTTGTAAATATGATTCAGATTCATCATCAAGCGATGAAGAGCCAGAAATCGTAAATTCAATTATGTGTTTCACAGCAATTCAGAATTCAGAGAACGTCGAAGAAATGAATCTAAAAACTGAGTAAGCCCTACTTATTTTTAAATTTTCTGGTTGAATGGATGTTTCGTTTGCTTTGCTTTGTTTTAAATTTGAAATTTAAACTTTAAAAATTATAACTTGAAATTTAAAATTCAAATTTGAAATTCAAAATATCAATAAAATAATAAACAGTAAAATAATAAAATAAATTTTGAATGTTTGTTAGGATTAATATTATTTCAGGAAATAGTTAAACCTGAAATATGAATCAATAATTTAAAAAAAACCAAAGTCACAAAACTATATGTTTTTTTTTGAAATTTCTACATGTATGTTGACATACATAGAAGGGCATGTCGACATATGTACCAATAAATTCAAATTTTGAACTTTCAAACTTCCCTCCATCTTTTCAATAAGAAAATGCCAGTTCAAATTCTAGTTATTAACTTTGTCTATCTACTTATTTTCTTATATCTTGGTTCAAAATATATATATTAAAAGAATTTTTTATTGTTATAAAATATAAATTTACTTATCTTTTATATAGTTTAAACATGCACAATTTAACTTATATATTATTCATATGATTTCATAACAATTTTGGGTTACATTATCACAAATAATATTTGTAACTTAATAAAATTTTGATTTCATATGAAGATTGATAAAAGCTTGAATATTTTGACTTAAATTTGGTACAAAAATAATATATATATATGTGTGTGTGTGTGTGTGTGTGATTTTATGTCTTAAATGTGTAGTTTAAATACAAGAAGTTATAATTTTATAGTTTAATTTATATCCAGATTTCATGATTTTGTTATGACTATAGAATTCTTTTTTAAGTTTTAATATATAAATGGTTCCTTGTCAAATTAATATATTTTCATTTCTAATAATTTAAATTTATATTTTATTTGTTTCAAAATATTGATCTATATTTCATAATAAATTAAATATATATATATATATATATACAATTATGAATATATGCTTACTTCATACGATATAATTCTATATTCTCTTTAAAAAGATCTTTAAGTTTTACTATATTAAAGAAGCATCCAACTAAGATTATCTAACTTCACATTTTTTTCATCTTTACTATAGAATTATTCTAAAATTTTCGTTATGAATACCATAAAACTTTCATCTTTACTATCCTTTAAATCTCTTTCATAAGTATCATTAACCTAAGTTTAGATTACTATCATTACACGTTTTATTTCATATCATACATCATCTCAAATTAAAATCATTCACGTCACAAGTTGCATTCAATGTATCACTTCTTATAGTTTTTCATATGACATACTGCATTATAACCAATACATTGCATTACATGTTAACTTTAATTCCGTACATAACAAGTATATTGTAAATGAGATTTTTCGTCAACACCGTAAATGGGTTAATGGGGATAACTCTTAAGGGAAAATCGGGTGGATTGGTTCTCTTTCCCGTTCGACTTTAGTGGGGAATTGGGATGCAAGGGCTCCAAGGTGCAAGCTCACTGAGGGTTATCTGATTAGATCTAGACTCGGTGACTGAGGCTCGATCGCCATTTGTGGGTGTTGATGGAGGCAAACTTAGACTCCTCTGAAAAATGGATAATAAACTGCGGCCGTAACAATTAGAGAAATAAACGTACACACTTACAAAGCAATTTTCTCATAAGAATATCTCCTTTCATTAAGCTTTTAATGGAAATACATAGATGTTACAAAGTGGAATTCTCCATTAATATTGTTTTCTGAGTTACTTTTGAGGGTACAAGAAGTAAGAGAAAAGGTTCAGTCTCCTTCAATGCGATCCCCGGGGTCCTACTTATAATGGTTTTGGGCCCCTTCCGTCGTATGGCTATCGGACCTGCCTGGGCTTTCGACCGGTCGTATCATCCTTGGTCTTGGGTGCTTGGCCTTCGGCCGCCTTGGGTGCATTTGGTTATGATACTTGAATCCTCGAGGGCAGCTTCTGAATGTAGGCTTGCAGACATGAGCTTCCAGGTGTAGGCATTCGGTCTTATCGTGAATACGTGGAGGGGATTAACCCCGTGGTGTATGTTGATAGTCGCCGGGTTGAAACCGATACGGGTTTCGGTACTAGGTAGGCTAGCACGGGTGGCTTGTAATCCCAGTCCGAGTTTCGGCTAGCCCTCCGGTAGGGCCTTTGCGGTAGCCTGTATTCTCGGAGGGTGGCTTTCGGTATCACTTTTATTATTTTGCGGGTGTGATCATTTCGGTAGTTATGTAGTAGACACTTCGAGATCTGATTTTGAGTGGCCTTCACGTTCTTCTGGGTTGCCTCCAATATTGTTGTCTTTAGATGTATCGGTATTTGGGTAGGTTATTTGTTGAAGGTCTCCCTTTGAGTTTTGTCTGTCAGCCCTATTGTTTCTAACTTCCTTGGTTCTGGATCAGGCTAATTCTTTACGCGGAGCCTTTCGTCGAGTCAATGTCGTCGAAACGGTCTTGTCGGACTGACTTTAGCGGAGAGGTTGTCTTCCTGCTTTCTCTCTTCTCGTTATTAGGCCCCACTTTATATTGAACCATCCACGAGCTTTCGGTTATTTGATACCCCTTCGCCGTCAGCTTTCTTCGATGTTGATTTTGGTAGTAACGTTTGCCCCCTCGGGTGAAGGGGTATTTTCAACTTTTCAAGCCAAACTCCTGATTTCTTCTGAAGCGCCATATCAGAGTCCTCTGATCTTCCTTGGCAGGGGAACCTTGATTGGTCCTTGTTTATGTGGTGTAACTTTGGGTAAATATCCTTGCACAGTTACTACTGCCACCCCCTCTCCTTTTTTTCTTCACCTTTTGCCCGCAATATTAATTTCTCGAACCAAATTATTTGTTCACTGAAGATCTGAAGTTCATCGCAGGAAACTTATTGGTTAAAACCTTGGTGAGCATTTAATCTTCTAATTGGCGAATTAGATTGTTTGCCCAAAATTACTTAGGGTTCTGCATATCGGATACAAATTATTCGTTTCCTAACAACCTAAGGGGTAATTTCTTAGCAACCAACCTACTTACCTTTTCCCCGAATATCAATTCTAAGGTTTGAGGCTCATAATCTTGTTTAAGCATTTATTATTTTGACTGCTCATTATCAACAGGCTTAAGCAAAATGTCTTTTAAATGTTCTAACGGATGGGATATACACTTTATATGTTCACGAAATTACATCACCTGGCAATGTCTTGTCTGATAAGATGAATTTCGGTTTATCACCCGTTGATGCTTATGGTCTTCCTTGGAGGGGAATGTTTCTCTTGAAGAAATCACTGGTTACTTCTCAGGATGAGGTTAATTCCATCCTTGCCAGTTTTGGAATGGACGATGTTGAGGCCGTTCCTGCTGCTGACCGTTATGATATCATGAATCCTCTTGATGGATAGTTTGCCTACTCAGCCGTTCATGTCTGGCATGGGGGCTTCTTTCCTTTTCCACCCTTTTTTTCTTCGACTTCTGCAGGATTTGGGGTATGCTCCAATTCAATTTCCACCGTGCATTTACACATTATTCTTATGCTTAGAAGTTCTTTCTTTGGAATTGGGTCAGGTTTCTCTTACATCGAATCTCGTCCGTCAGTTGGTGCGCTTTTCAAGGGATGATGAACTTCCCTTATTTCATGTCGCCCCTTTACGGAAGGTTGTCAATGATGGTGCAGACAAGATTATGCCCTAGGAAGACCAATTCTTTTTCTTTAGATGTCCTGCCGGCGTTTCTGGCCAAATTGCTGATTGTATAAGTTCCTTTGACCTTTCGCAAGTGTTTATTTTCCCGTTCGACATGCATCTTCAGTTCCTTTCTTTCAGATTTTACTTCTGAGGGGGTGCCCCTAACCGAGAGCGAATCTTGAGTGTCTAAGCTCATCTTGGAATCACTCGAAAATCCGCCGAGTCGATCCGCTTTATTAACCAAGGATAAGCTGCGTTTTTACAATCTCCTTCCTTATGGTCAGAAGATATTGGGGCGTCCACCAGTATGCCTCCCTGGTACCAATCGTTTATTGGCAGATTCGGAAGTGTTCGCACCTTCGGCTCCATTATTCCCAGGCATGTTTCATTGGTTCAACAGCTTCTATGTTGAGATTTCCTTTCGATGCCATTATTTCACGCTCTTAGTTTTTTTTCCAACCCTTCATTTGGTTGGGGGTTCCGGTTGCGAAGGCCCCAACTCCTATCGATGCGCTGAACCGGGGTACCGCAGCCACTCTTAAGAGGTTAGCCAAATCCCCTACTGACTCGCCAATCAAGCGGTTGAAGCCCAATACTTGTAACGTCCTGCATTTTTATCAGTTTATATCTGAATATTTAAATCAGTTTAAATATTGAATTCATAGTATAAGTGGATTTATATATCAATTAAAACGAAGTTGTGCGTATAAAAATATATATATTAAATATAATTGAGCTCAGAACGACGCTGCAGTTCGTAATTTAACGTTCTGAACTTCAACTTAGTGTACAGGATCCATTATTAGTCGGATTCCTGTGAAACAAGAAACGTTGGAATCTGTTGAACTGTATTTTTCTAACAGAAGTGAAAAACACAGATTTCGTGTTACAGATTGTGAGTTATGTCCAAATCAAATTTCCAAATAGTCGTTATAGAATCGCTTATCGACTGTAACAGTTTATTTTATATAACTAGATACCAGTTGTAAATCTGGACAAAATTCTTTTGAGATGCAGTTATAATTTAATTTTTAGAATTTTAATGTAATTTTTAATTAATTAAATACGCAACTATTTATTTGAAGTTTTTACACCCTATATCAGTATTTTGGGGTTTCAAAATATGAGTTAATCTACCGATATTATTGTATTTCTGGAATCGTGGCACCTCACTGGACACAACTGTTTCTTTACTTCTGTCCGTAGCGGTCTATAAATAAATAGAATTATACGGTACCACATAAACCTCGGTAAATATATGTGTGGTGCAAACAGAACGTTTTGGTCATATTGACGGTCATGCTTCGCTTCACCTAATTTTTCTCTTTAACCTTGGTGCAAACATCTAAGCAAAGGAAAGGTTTAAACAATATATAAATTGTTTCACACATGAACACTGGACATAGGATCATACATTTTGTCCACACAAAAGACAAAAATATAAACCGATTCTTCTCAGAAGCACAAATAGGCTAGAGGAAAATATATTCATACTTAAGTAAAACGTGCACCCTTGTGTTTTCAAATCAGTACTATATGATATAATATAATATATGTCAAATTGTTTTCTTACATGCTAAGGAAATGTACAGCTATTACATTTCACATAACTAGCTAGGACATGAACACTCATATCATTTATTTTTCCTAGCTCTTTGTTCCAAGGCGAATAGAACAAATAAAAAGAAATTTTAAAATATAATAAGACCTATTGCTTCATGCTGAAGCCTACCTACCCAACGTGATGCCCATAATTATATGAACAAAAACAAAAGACGTATATTCGGTTTCCTTCAGCCTTAAGTCTCTCACCTATTATCATAAATTACACGCAACAACTACGAGTGAAAAAGAGACCAATCCTTACTTACTAAGCTGTGAAATGAAATTCATGGCCAACCATACCCTATGAATTAAATAACGTACTACCCTATACAAGCTAATACTTCGCTGTGAAGTTTCGAACCCATATAAATACGCTTTGCTAATTCCTTTGCTTCACAAAAACTAAAGAAAAAAATAAAGGGCGAGGTTTCCCTATAGCTTGCGCACCGCATGAGGGAGGAGACCTGTGCAAACGCAGATGGGTGTTGTTTTGAGGTACGGATTGAAATGAAGAGGCGAAACAAAGGAGGTTGGGATGCATGAGTTTCGGCAGTAAAGACTTTGTACTGTAGCAGCGAATAGGAGGCTGCATCGTACTCGATGCTGGTGGACGTTGTTGAACGAAGGAGTTTTGTGAAAGGCCTTCACGTTTGATGCAAAGGAGAGGGCATTGATGCTTAGTAGGGGGACGTGCGTTTGGAATGGTGTAAGAACTGATAGCGTGGATGGGTTCATGAGCGAACTGTGTATATGCGTGTATTCGTATACAATGTATTTGTGAGCAGTAGCTTTTCTATTTTTAGTGACAAGAAAGAAGGATTTACTGGAGACTTCTGCGGACAAAGAATGTGCATGTAGATGGTGTTCGTTGTGAATAGCGAGGGTGTGTAAGTAGCAGCTTATTTATACCACTGGTGGAGCAGCGTTGTGTCAAATGGGAGATGGTCTCGGTTTTGCAAAGTGGAAATGGAAGTGAAATTATATGCATAAAGTGGAGAATGGTGTGCAGACTTCATGGAAAGGGGGACATGGATTCGCATGCAAATATAGAGGAAGGCAGCTGGAGGCGTGAGGCACTAGGGTACAAATTGGTGAAGAAATGGACTTGTGAGAGGACTTCCACACGGCAAAGGCTATTCTCAGTGATGTACTGGAGCTTTGCGTTCAATTAGCTAGAAAATGGGAGGAGAGAGTACAGGGTGTGTATGAAAACATGTGTGTCCATATTACATAAAAGTTGGTACTTGGTTTCGCTTGAAAGGAGAAGTGTTGTTTTCTGGCATGCTCAAGCGAAAAGAGGAGGAGGCAAGTTCAATGATTTAGGGATGGAAGAGCATAGAAAATGGAGAGGTTTGGGGCGAGTCACAGTGATGATGTCTTGCTCTTGGGTTCTTGAAAGTAAATGGGGTCTGAACTGGAACCAAAACAGGGGAGGGAAACTCCGAACTATAGGGGATTAACGTCAGTAAAGAAATGGGGTATTCAGTGGTGTGTTTTCCTTTGCAGAAGTGGATTGGTAATTTTAAACGTGAAGGGCTCATAAAGAAAGTATACACAGTAGAAAGAAGAGTTTCACTGAAGATGGAGAGCAAACTTATTAAATTCATAGTAGGTTCTAACATACGGTGATGGGCCGATCTAAAGCCGAGCGGATAAAGTAAATAAATGAAAGTTGGCCCATGATGTAAATTAGCAGCGAATGGTCAAATGGGAGTGGGGGAAGTAGCGTTTGAATCCCAATGCAGTTTGGATTTTCACAAATGGTAGCGGACCGATTTGTACATGTGTCAGTTTTACGAATGGTATGATTTGCTAAAACTATACGAAGGCAGGCTACATACTGTAAGCAGTTGGAGAGACAAAACAGTCGATGAAATTAGCAAACGCAAATCGTTATTTAACGGTTAACGCGCAAGGTGAGAAAATCTCACTAACTCTCCTCAGTTTATATTTTCTAGTGTTGATAAATGATGATTGATTTCTGTGTGATGGTTGTTTGGTTGAATTGCTGATTTAGTGGTTGAAATTATTGATAACGATATATATATAGTTAATCAAATAATTGATTCTGTTTATCAGAATATTTCATATTGAAATAAAATTGATGATAATTATATTATTTAACATCCGTGGATGCAGGAAAACAAATTGGAGGGATCCAACTGGACTCCTCAATATTTATTGTACTGTTTTATTCATATATTGTGATATATGATGTGATATATATAAACTATGATTGATTGTGATGACACTAGCCCTGTTGTTTGGTATTTTAAATACCATAAGGAATACTGGAATGTAAAAAGGGAATTTTCAAAGTGAGTATTGAAAATGAAATATATTTATATAAAATCAAATGATTTTTTATATTTCAAGGTGAATATTGAATTTAAGGATTTTATAAAATCAATGGATTTTATACAAAGAATTATTTAGAAACAAATAGAATTGAAATAGAAATATTTGGAAAAACAAATAGTATTGGAAAAGGAAATATCTATATGAAATAAATAGGATATTTTTAATGAAATATTTATGTGAAATAAATAGGATATTATAAATGAAATATTTATATGAAATAAATAGGATATTATAAAATGGAAGTATTTTATAAAATGAATTGTATAAAAGGGAAATATGTGGAAAATAAATATTAAATGGGAATCTGTTTTAACAGATAAACGGAAAAGATTTATTTAAAGTAAATTTTAAATAGAATCTATTTTAACAGATAAATTGAGAAGACTAATTTATAAATAATGTTTTAATAAATTAAATGAAATATTTATCGTTTGATAAAATGGAATATATAAGTCTGAACTTATATAGAGAAGTAGAAATCGGTTTTGATGCCGATATTTTAAATAGAATGTGAACACAGCATTTATAAAGGGAATTATAAAGGAGATTTAGGTGATAGAAATAAAAAGGAGATTTGGTATGAATAATTCTATATATAGAATTTGGAAATGGGATATTATTTTAAAATACGAAATCAAACTTAATAAAAGGAATATTTTTCACATTCGACGTGAATCATGGATTAAATGAATATTTTATAAATTAAAAACATTTATAAGAATCGAGTTTTGAAATAGGAATTCAAATGGAAATTTGAATAAGAGGTAATCGGATATTAGTTATTCGAATTAGAGTTATTCGAATAGAGTTAATCGAATATTAGTTATTCGAATAGAGTAAATCGAATAGAGTTAATCAAATTAGAGTTAATCGAATATTAGTTATTCGAGCTAGAGTTAATCGAATATTAGTTATTCGAATTAGAGTTAATCGAATATTAGTTATTCGAATTAGAGTTAATTAAACTAGAGTTAGTTGAATGTTAGTTAATCGAATAAGAGTTAATATAAATAGCCATACATAATGGGATTTCAAAGTAATGATATGGCGTTATAAAACTATATTGTAAAATGAAACAAGAAATACGGTTTGATAAAGATTAGAAACAATAAGGGGTTAGAGTTACGGGCTTATATCTATTCTAAGATAAGAACATTGTCGATCAAGGTCTGAGAGGTAAATAAAATACCCCAACTTGAATGACTTCACTATTATCGAGGGATGGTATTGGTTTATAACGAAAAGAGATGTCGAGATTTGTATGGTAGCATATTGCATTAGTTATAAAGAGGAATATAGCAGCGTATTGCATTAGTTATAAAAAGGAATATAGCAGCGTATTGCATTAGTTACAAAGGGAAAAATGGCAGCGTATTGCAGTAGTTATAAAAGGGAATATAGCAGCGTATTGCATTAGTTATAAAGGGAAATAAAGAAGAGTTTATAAAAATATGGAAAACTAGAAAGTTAGTATTAAATAAAAGGGCCAGTGTTTGTGTGATGTTTGGATGTACATTTGAGTGGATGTTGTTTTTTACTTTGATAATTAAATAACTGACTATCGAAGTGTTTTTGACCATCGTTGTCAATACAAAGAGACCGGTTGGATTTGTTATCCAAAAAACCACTCCGTAGAGGCATAAACGCTGCGAATTAGATTATGCTGAAGACAATTTAAGACGGAGTGAAATGCAAGGGTCTTCCTGTTCCAGAATGGTGCTTTCTGTTTGTCCAGTTCCAGGACAACTTGTATGGGCGAGTTTCTAACAGAGTATACCTAACAAATCACGTACAGTTAATCTCATAAAGGTATTACGTCTGGCGGCGGAGCAATTCGTTCCTCTTAGGTTTTTATACCCATGATATTTTTGGAAGTCGATTAGAGAATTGACAGGTTTGACAATGTGGCATTCAAAGTGAATGGTGATCAGATGTTCTAAAGATAGACGTAGCCTCTAGCCTCACAACCAGGGAGTAACAAAAGTTGGGCTAGGCAGCATGGCTTGTTGGGTCATCCCCAAGCAAGGTGTATTGTCACCGATCTAGAGAAAATTCATATTTGTTCTTCTTTCCAATTCTGTATCTTCGGATTACGGTTGGATAGCCAACAACTGTAGGTGGCAATATATTCGATACACTCAAGCTAAATGAGTTGTCAGTCATGTGTGGCCGAGTTGCAAGACGTTCTTGTTGAACCCAGGTGTATACCCTCTAGAGTACACTGATCGGTAAGTGCTCTCAAATCTTGTCTGTTGGTATCCATTCTCCAATAAGAGCCCCGCGGTTTAGTATTTTACACTATATATATGTGGAGCGTGAGATGCAAGCGTTCTGCTACTTGGATATTTATTTCATTAGACATTATCATAATATCACTGGAATTTGATATCGAAGTATTTTGGGTTATAGTAAGGTAAAAAACCGTCCATGTTTATGTGTGGGCTGGTCTTACAATTATCTTTTTGTTTCAAAAGGATTTTCAAAGTTAAACAGCATGGTTTGAGTTTCACACCAGTCCCATGACTGACCCAGAGTTTATTTTTTTTGTTTCCCTAAACTCTTAGGTGCCCAAATTTGTACGGGCAGTCAAGTGTTTCAGGATTTTACAGATTCACTTGGAGGAGCTCGAAGCAGGAGGCTCCACTGTTAGTTATTTAGAGATTATTTCCGCTGTAATGTATATGAGTTATACTCTGATATGGTATGTATATACAAATTCAGATTTGTATTTCAAAGTTATGTTATATAATACATTTTATTCGTTCCGCTGTGAGTTTTGTGTTTACTCTGATTTTATTCAGTTGTATTCTTCTTCTTCTACTCTATTAGTTCTATCTTACCTTTCTTATCCTCTAAATTCTTTCTATTAATGATCTGAATTTGCGTGCACTTTGAGTTGAATGTGTAGGATATTAGTCAGCTCAAATCGGTACGGATTTTCGGACCACTACAGTTGGTATCAGAGCTAAAGGTTAAGTGATTACCTTGGCTCTGTGGCGTAACTCAATAGAGATGGAGATAGTAATACTCTAGATTGAGTATGAGTGTATAGTAGCGCGTATTTGTGAATTAATATAAAAACTGTTTTATATTGTGTTGACTGGTCAGTCGAGTGGTTTATGAATTCTGGTCGATACTGGATTGCAAACTGTATCGATAAGTGTTTCTAAACTCTTGAACAGAGTTATTCGACACCTTATTGTTTTTAAAAGCTGGGTAAATAAAATAATCTTACCCAAAACATATTTTGATATAAAAAGGAGTATATATCTTGAGATTATTATAGTGTTGATCGTTATTATGATCAAATAAGATTTATAATTGAGTTGGTTATATAAATAACCAATCGAAATATTATATAAGTATAATATGCCAAATCAGATGAACTGAATCTGAATTTAAAACCAAAATTGAAATAAAACTCTAGAACTTGGAAAAGAGTTAAAAAGAATGTTTGGA
The DNA here is from genome assembly GCA_030737875.1 of Allium sativum. NCBI lineage: Eukaryota > Viridiplantae > Streptophyta > Magnoliopsida > Asparagales > Amaryllidaceae > Allium > Allium sativum. The sequence continues at coordinate 775,320,072 of CM060918.1, read as the reverse complement.
TTAAATATATGGGAATTTTAAAATCCTAGGAGATTTGAAATTGTTTTCCAAGTGTTGTGAAAGATATTTTGAAGGAATTTTCAAATATAAGTGTTTAAATATGAGTTTTGAAAGTGATATAGTATTGAACTCACTTCGAAGGCTGGAAAATAAATTCCGATGGTGATCCGGACATCATCGGTGTTCATTTTCGAGTTACTAAGTGACGGATTACTACCAAAGATTTTGTTTTGTATTGTTTTGAGGAACAAATTGTTCAAAAATTCAAATGTTTTGAATTTCTATTATTATATATAAATATGTATGATTTCAAACTGTTTTGAAATAAATCCCAGGAATTTGAATTCTGAAATAAAGATTTAACTTATGGAGTTAAAATGGTAAAAGTGGAACTTAAACTAAGATAAACAAAATTGAACTGAATTTGGAACAATTCAGAATGGAAATTGTAAAAGAGAAATATTGGAGATTTGAGTTATTAAAATAAATTGATTCTTGGAGAATAAGAATCGAATTTTGAATTTGGAGATGAAGATAACTGATTTGAGAAATAAATCCGTAAATGGAAATGAAGTTGAAATAGAAATTTGGCTTAGTAAAAGCGAAAGATTGGTTTGAGACTGGATTGATGAGAGATCAACCAAGGATGCTTAGATATATGTTAAAGTGATAGCAAATGGCAGAGATAGAGTTAAATGCCAACAAAAAGGTACATGTTTATATACGAGTATGAGATTTATGATCCAGTTTGGCGAACCATTTAGCTGTTTGATTTTCTTTTGGATTGGAAAATGCCCAGAGAGGCAAGTGCAATAGTACCAATTGAGCCGTGCAGAGGAGATACGGGCGAAATTCTCTGAAAATTTAAGCTGTTAAGAAATTTTCAGAATTTCTGAAAGTATTCGTTAATAAGAAGAAATTAATATTTTAATTAAAATTAATCGGTTCTGTTGAAAAATGGATTTAAGAAATCAAATAAAAGAGTTTTAACCTCGGTATAATATGGATTGTAACATTTTTCCTACCTTAGAAATTTTGGGGACGAAATTCTTTTCAGGGGGAAGGAATGTAACGTCCCGCATTTTTATCAGTTTATATTTGAATATTTAAATCAGTTTAAATATTGAATTCGTAGTATAAGTGGATTTATATATCTATTAAAACTAAGTTGAGCATATAAAAATATATATATTAAATATAATTGAGCTCAGAACGACGCTGCAGTTCGTAATTTAACGTTCTGAACTTCAATTCAGTGTACAGGATCCGTTATTAGTTGGATTCCTGCGAAACAAGAAACGTTGGAATCCGTTGAACTGTATTTTTCTATCAAAAGTGAAAAACCCAGATTTCGTGTTATAGATTGTGAGTTATGTCTAAATCAAATTTCCAAATAGTCGTTATAGAATCGTTTGTCGACCGTAACAGTTTATTTGATATAACTAGATACCGGTTGCAAATCTAGAAAAAATTCTTTTGAGACGCAATTATAATTTAATTTTTAGAATTTTACTGTAATTTTTAATTAATTAAATACGCAACTTTTTATTTGGAGTATTTTACACCCTATATCAATATTTTGGGGTTTCAAAATATGAGTTAATCTACCGATATTATTGTATTTCTGGAATCGTGGCACCTTTCTAGACACAACTGTATCTTTACTTCTGTCTGTAGCGGTTTATAAATAAATAGAATTATATGGTACCACATAAACCTCGGTAAATATATGTATGGTGCAACAGAACGTTTTGATCATATTCACGGTCATGCTTCGCTTCACCTAATTTTTCTATTTAACCTTGGTGCAAACATCTAAGCAAAGGAAAGGTCTAAACAATATATAAATTGTTTCTCACATGAACACTGGACATAGGATCATACATTTTGTCCACACAAAAGAGAAAAATATAAACCCATTCTTCTCAGAAGCACACGTAGGCTAGAAGAAAATAGCTTCATACTTAAGTAAAACGTGCACCCTTGTGTTTTCAAATCAGTATTATATGATATAATATAATATATGTTAAACTGTTTTCTTACATGCTAAGGAAATGTACATCTATTACATTTCACACAACTAGCTAGGACATGAACACACATATCATTTATTTTTCCCAGCTCTTTGTTCCAAGGCGAATAAAACAAATAAAAAGAAAATTTAAAATATAATAAGACCTATTGCTTCATGCTGAAGCCTACCTACCCGACGTGATGCCCATACTTATATGAACCAAAACAAAAAAAATGTATATTCTGTTTCCTTCAGCCTTAAGTCTCTCACCTATTATCAGAAATTACACGCAACAACTACGAGTGAAAAAGGAGACCAGTCCCTACTTACTAAGCTGTGAAATGAAATTCATGGCCAACCATACCCTACGAATTAAATAACGTACTACCCTATACAAGCTAATAATTCGTTGTGAAGTTTCGAACCCATATAAATACACTTCGCTAATTCCTTTGCTTCACAAAAACTAAAGAAAAAAAATAAAGGGTGAGGTTTCCTTATAGCTTGCGCACCGCATGAGGGAGGAGACCTGTGCATACGCAGGTGGGTGTTGTCTTGAGGTACGGTTTGAAATGAAGAGGCGAAACAAAGGAGGTTGGGATGCATGAGTTTCGGCAGTAAAGATTTTGTACTGTAGCAGCGAATAGGAGGCTGCATCGTACTCGATGTTGATGGACGTTGTTGAACGAAGCAGTGTTGTGAAAGGCCTTCACGTTTCATGCAAAGGTAAGGGCATTGATGCTTAGTAGGGGGATGTGCGTTTGGAATGGTGTAAGAACTGATAGCCTAAATGGGTTCATGAGCGAACTGTGTATATGCGTGTATTCGTATACACTGTATTTTTGAGCAGAAGCTTTTCTGTTTTCAGTGATAAGAAAGAAGGATTTACTGGAGACTTCTGCGGAAAAAGAATGTGCATGGTGATGGTGTTCGTTTTGAATAGTGAGGGTGTGTATGTAGCAGCTTATTTATACCGCTGGTGGAGCAGCGTTGTGTCAAATGGGAGATGGTCTCGGTTTTGCAACGTGGAAATGGAAGTGAAATTATATTCGTGAACTGGAGAATGGTGTGCGGACTTCATGGAAAGGGGGACATGCATTCGCATGCAAATATAGAGGAAGACAACTGGAGGCGTGAGGCACTAGGGTACAAATTGGTGAAGAAATGGACTTGTGAGAGGACTTTCACACGACAAAGGCTATTCTCAGTGATGTACTGGAGCTTTGTGTTCAATTAGAAAATGGGAGGAGAGAGTACAGGGTGTGTATGAAAACGTGTGTGTCCGTATTACATAAAAGTTGGTACTTGGTTTCGCATGAAAGGAGAAGTGTTGTTTTCTGGCATGCTCAAGCGAACAGAGGAGGAGGCAAGTTCAACGATTGAGGGATGGAAGACATAGAAAATGGAGAGGTTTGGGGCGAGTCACAGTGATGATGTCTTTCTCTTGGGTTCTTGAAAGTGAAATGGGGTCTGAACGGGAACCAAAACAGGGCAGGGAAACTCCGAACTACAGGGGATTAACGTCAATAAAGAAATGGGGTATTCCGTGGTGTGTTTTCCTTTGCAGAAGTGGATTGGTAATTTTAAACGTGAAGGGCTCATGAAGAAAGTATACACAGTAGAAAGAAGAGTTTCACTGAAGATGGAGAGCAAACTTATTGAAGTCGTATTGGGTTCTAACATACGGTGATGGGCCGATCTAAAGCCGAGCGGAAAAAGTAAATAAGTGAAAGTTGGCCCATGACGTAAATTAGCAGCGAATGGCCAAATGGGAGTGGGGGAAGTAGCGTTTGAATCCCAATGCAGTTTGTATTTTCACAAATGGTAGCGGACCGATTTGTATATGTGTCAGTTTTACGAATGGTCTGATTTGCTGAAACTATACGAAGGCAGGCTACATACTGTAAGCAGTTGGAGAGATGAAACAGTCGATGAAATCAGCAAACGCAAATCATTATTTATGGTTAACGCGCAAGGTGATTAAATCTCACTAACTCTCCTCAGTTTATATTTTCTAGTGTTGATAAATGGTGATTGATTTCTGTGTGATGGTTGTTTGGTTGAATTGTTGATTTAGTGGTTGAAATTATTGATAACGATATATATATATATATATATATATATCGTTAATATAATAATTGATTCTGTTTATCAGAATATTTCATATTGAAATAAAATTGATGATAATTATATTATTTAACATTTGTGGGTGCAGGAAAACAAATTGGAGGGATCCAACTGGATTTCTCAATATTTACTGTACTGTTTTATTCATATATTGTGATATATAAACTATGATTGATTGTTATGACACTGGCCCTGTTGTTTGGTATTTTAGATACCAGAAGGAATACTGGAATGTAAAAAGGGAGTTTTCAAAGTGAATATTGAAAATGAAATATATTTATATAAAATCAAATGATTTTATAAAAAAAGGAATTTCAAGGTGAATATTGAATTTAAGGATTTTATAAAATCAATGGATTTTATACAAAGAATTATTTGGAAACAAATAGAATCGAGATAGAAATATTTGGAAAAACAAATAGTACTGGAAAAGGAAATATCTATATGAAATAAATAGGAAATTTTTAATGAAATATTTATGTGAAATAAATAGGATATTATAAATGAAATATTTATATGAAATAAATAGGATATTATAAAAGGGAAGTATTTTATAAAATGAATTTTATAAAAGGGAAATATGTGGAAAATAAATATTAAATGGGAATCTGTTTTAATAGATAAATGGAAAAGATTTATTTAAAGTAAATTTTAAATAGAATCTGTTTTAACAGATAAATTGAGAAGACTAATTTATAAATAATGTTTTTATAAATTAAATGAAATATTTATCGTTTGATAAATGGAATATATAAGTCTGAACTTATATAGAGAAGTAGAAATCGGTTTTGACGCAGATATTTTACATAGAATGTGAACTCAGCATTTATAAAGGGAATTATAAAGGAGATTTAAGTGATAGAAATAAAAAGGAGATTTCGTATGAATAATTCTATATATAGAAGTATAAATAGAATTTGGAAATGAGATATTATTTTAAAATACGAAATCAAACTTAATAAAAGGAATATTTTTTGCATTCGACGTGAATCATGGATTAAATGAATATTTTATAAATTAAAAACATTTATAAGAATTAAGTTTTGAAATAGGAATTCAAATGGAAATTTGAATAAGAGATAATCGGATATTAGTTATTCGAATTATAGCTATTCGAATAGAGTTAATCGAATATTAGTTATTCGAATAGAGTAAATCGAATAGAGTTAATCAAATTAGAGTTAATCGAATACTAGTTATTCGAACTAGAGTTAATCGAATTAGAGTTAATCGAATATTAGTTATTTGAATTAGAGTTAATCGAATTAGAGTTAATCGAATATTAGTTATTCGAATTAGAGTTAATCAAACTAGAGTTAGTTGAATATTAGTTAATCGAATAGGAGTTAATATAAATAGCCATACACAACGGAGATTTCAAAGTAAGGATATGGCGTTATAAAACTATATTGTAAAATGAAATAAGAAATACGGTTTGATAAAGATTAGAAACAATAAGGGGTTAGAGTTACGGGCTTATATCTATTCTAAGATAAGAATATTGTCGATCAAGGTCTGAGAGGTAAATAAAATACCCCAACTTGAACGACTTCACTATTATCGAGGGATGGTATTGGTTTATAACGGAAAGAGATGTCGAGATTAGTATGGCAGCGTATTGCATTAGTTATAAAGAGGAATATAGCAGCGTATTGCATTAGTTATAAAAAGGAATATAGCAGCGTATTGCATTAGTTATAAAGGGAAATATGGCAACGTATTGCAGTAGTTATAAAGGGGAATATAGCAGCGTATTGCATTAGTTATAAAGGGAAATAAAGAAGAGTTTATAAAAATATGGAAAACTAGAAAGTTAGTATTAAATAAAAGGGCTAGTGTTTGTGTGATGTTTGGATGTACATTTGAGTGGATGTTGTTTTTTACTTCGATAATTAAATAACCGACTCCGTATAGGCATAAACGCCGCGAGTTAGATTATGTTGAAGACAATTGAAGATGGAGTGAAATGCAAGGGTTGTACCGTTCCAGAATGGTGCTTTCTGTTTGTCCAGTCCCAGGACAACTTGTATGGGTGAGTGTCTGACAGAGTATACCTAACAAATCACGTACAGTTGATCTCATAAAGGTATTACGTCTGGTAGCGGAGGAATTCGTTCCTCTTAGCTTTTTATACCCGTGATATTTTTGGAAGTCGATTAGTGAATTGGCGGGTTTGACGATGTGGCATTCAAAGTGAATGGTGATCAGATGTTCTGAAGATAGACGTAGCCTCTAGCCTCACAACCAGGGAGTAACAAAAGTTTGGCTAGACAGCATGGCTAGTTGGGTCATCCCCAAGCAGGGTGTATTGTCATCGATCTAGAGAAAATTCATATTTGTTCTTCTTTCCGATTCTGTATCTTCGGATTACAGTTGGATGGACAACAACCGTGGGTGGCAATATATTCGATACACTCAAGATAAATTAGTGGTCGGTCATGTGTGGCCGGGTTGCAAGACGTTCTTGTTGAACCCAGGTGTATACCATCTAGAGTACACTGATCGGTAGGTGCTCCCATACCTTGTCTGTTGGTTTCCATTCTCCAATAAGAGCCCTGCGGTTTATGATTTTACACTATATATATGTGGAGCATGAGATGCAAGTGTTCTTCTACTTGGATATTTATTTGTTTAGACTTTGTCATAATATCACTGGAATTTGATATCAAAGTATATTGGGTTATAGTAAGGTAAAAACCGTCCCTATTTATGTGTGGGCCGGTCTTACTATTATCTTTTTGTTTCAAAAGTATTTTCAAAGTTAAAAAATATGGTTGGAGTTTACTCACACCAGTCCCATGACTGACCCAGAGATTATTTTGATTGTTTTCCTAAACTCTTGGGTGCCCAAATTTATACGAGCAGTCAAGTGTTTCAGGATTTTACAGATTCACTTGGAGGAGCTCGAAGCAAGAGGCTCAACAGTTAGTTATTTAGAGATTATTTCCGCTGTAATGTATATGAGTTATACTCTGATATGGTATGTATATACAAATTCAGATTTATATTTCAAGGTTATGTTATATAATACATTTTATTCGTTGCACTGTGAGTTTCGTGTTTACTCTGATTCTGTTCAGTTGTATTCTTTTTCTTCTTCTATTCTATTAGTTCTATCTTACCTTTCTCATCCTTTAAATTCTTTCTATTAATGATCTGAATTTTCGTGCACTTTGAGTTGAATGTGTAGGATATTAGTTAGCTCAAATCGGTAAGGATTTTCGGACCACTACAATACTCCTGCCTCCACGACTTCCGGAGACGTCTTTGGAAAGAAAGTAAGAAGTGGTGTCTTCTCACCGCTTTCTTCAAGCACATCCGGAGCGGGTATAGGTGCTATACCATGTACTCCTGCTTCCCAGACTGTCGGTTCATCGAGGTTTCTTGACCTTCTGTCGGATTTTACTGATCTTGTGAGATTCATTCTCTCCGGACCTGAATTCCCTGACATTTCGTTGCCTTCCACTACTCCCGACACGATGGATTTTTACCGACATCTGATTTCTCAATAGCTTAAGGTATGACGCTTTCCTTTTTATCCTTGGGCTTACTTCCTATCGCAACTGTGTGATGAGTGCTTGCACCTTCCCAGGCTATTAAGAAATGGCATGTGTCTAAGCACATCCCTTCCTCTTTTGCTGCTGAAATTACTCAGCTACGAGAGGCCAACACAGTTTTGAGCGAAGAACGTGAGAGGCTGAAGGCTTCCTTAGAACATGTTGAGTTGGCCTTGGAAAAGGAGAGGCAGGCTAGGGATGTAACTCCCTATAGGGTGTCAGTTTTAGAGCATCAGATGGCAGATGATGTGGTTACACATGCTGATGAGCTTCGAAAGAAAGATGAAGAACTTTATCGTGCCACCTAAATCATTTTTGCAGGATGGATATATCTCAGAAGCGCTGTGAGCGGGACAATTTTTTTGATTTAGATGTCCCGATGACCGAAGTTCAGAAGACCGGCCCACCATCCGTAAATTCCCTCTTCGTCGATCCTACTTATGCGGAGCTTCAAACAATTATTAGTAGGCCCCATTATGCCCCGAAGTCAGGCAATCCTAAGCTTGCCAAACAATTCAGAGGTTAGGATCTGCAAAGGGTGTCTTCTGACATGGATATGTCTCTATCTGACCAACAAACAATTTCTAGTGAAATGAACATTGCGAAGACCCAGATGCTTGCTCAGCTCCAGACCGCGATGTACCAGTTTGGGGAATACATGGATATACTCAAGGATTATACTATGGAACAGATGGGTGGTTGGCACACACTAGATTTCGATCTTCAAAGGCTTCACAGGGACAATCTTGAGCATATCTCTATCCTAGAGAAAGACAAGGTGAAGTTAATCTAGGCTCTCAGGTCTCAGGATAATGTTGTCGCCTCTTTTGCTCAAGGAGACATTGAGTTGGCCGATCCAAAATGCAAAAAGCCCTTGGCTAGTGAACCTCCGTCCTTCTCTACTCGGGTAAAAAGGAAGGTTGGTAGACCTAGGAAGAACAAGGGCCTGTAGTCTTTTTATCTTGCCTATGATCACTTCTTTTTTCTTTATGAACTATGCTTTAGATCGGTTGTATACGCGGGTGTTAGTTCTCACGTTTTAACTTTGTGTAGGTTTGTGTTGCGACCTAGACTCAAGTTGGTGTTTTGATGGCTCCGTGACTGTTTTGTGACATTGTAATGTTGCTGTATTTTGCTTTATTAGTATGGGATGATGCCTTCGTTTGTCATATCGCAACCTTTCATCCCCTTTTATAGCACTTTTATCTGTACTTCGCATACTGCATTTGCGTCACCGTTCACTTTGTTTTTTATGTGATTGTAGCGAGTGTACGGTATCGCCAATTTGCTTTTGATGCTATAGTAATTTGCTGTAGCCTTATTAGACTGGAAGGGATCAGTCTTACTAGACTCAGAAGTGATCACGATTTCTGGCGGACCTATACTACATGTCTTATAAAGGTACTTCTTCTTGAATTAGTCGTCCTTAAAACATATTCCAATGAAAACCGCCTAGAAGTTATTCATAGGATGTTCATTGAAACCGTCTGCTATCCTCTTCCTGATTACCCTTGAAACTAATGCTATTGTACGATGTCATTTTTCAGAGTTACGTAAGGATTTGACATATATATAAAGAAAACAACTAATGGATATATATAAATTGAAAGCACTTCCCTGAGGGGTTTATAAGCCCACTTTTGGTGGTAAACCTTGAGCCCTTTACTTGAATTTTCAGGAGGGGTGAGCGACTTTTTCTTGTTCGATCCATGGACTGGGCTTTTCATAAGTGAGGTGTGGTCTTAGTGGCTCTATATCTGGTGGTAATTTTGCAGGATTGTTCCAGGTTTTGGTGTGTAACACCGCTAGTTTGCTTTAGTACCTTGTCGAGAAACCGATTCATCCTAGATACGAATATTAACATGTATGGACCGAAACCCCTTCCGGTTCTACAAAGAGTTGAATGGATTTAGATTTGAGTGTTGGTATATTGGTAACCAGAACCCCCTGATATTAGTGAAGCACCGAACCGACCTAGATTCGGGTATTAGTACTGAAGATCGGAACTCCCTTCGGTATCGGTGAAGCGCCGAATCGGCCCAGATTCGGGTATTAGTATTGAAGACCGGAACCCCCTCCAGTATTGGTGCAGCACCGAATCGACCCAGATTCGGGTATTAATGTTGAAGATCGGAACCCCCTGCGATATTGGTGAAGCGCCGAATTGACCCAGATTCGGGTATTAGTATTGAAGACCGGAACCTCCCTTCGGTATTGGTGAAGCATCGAATCGACCAGATTCGGGTACTAATATTGAAGACCGGAACCCCCTCCAGTATTGGTGCAGCACCGAATCGACCCAGATTTGGGTATTAATGTTGAAGAACGGAACCCCATCCGGTATTGGTGAAGTGCCAAATCGACCTAAATTCGGGTATTAGTATTGAAGACCGAACCCCCCACCGGTATTGGTGAAGCGCCGAATTGACCCAGATTCAGGTATTAGTATTGAAGACCGGAACCCCCCTCTGATATTAATAGAGAGAGTATCCCCTCAGATTTGATTTGGGAAGCAGAGGTTGTACGTGCTTCGTGAGCCTCCCCCTGGGCATTTGTTGACAAAGGAGAGGATGTTCGTACTTTGTTGGCCACTCTCTAGGCCTGTGCGTCTAGAGCGCTTAGCTAGCTTATCCACAAGCAGGGCCCAAGGACTTACCCGACCTCCCTCCAGGAGGCACTTATCCTGACCACCGTAGGCGATGATAAGGGCTTAGAAACTTAGACGGGGCTATTGTAGGCACATAACTAAGGTTTACTCTTTCGACGCTCTACACGGGTCATCATAGGCACTGATAGAGGCTTATATGCCACCCCCTCCAAGGGGTGCCCTATCCTGACCATCATAGGCGATGATAGGGGTTAGCATTCCCTTCTGTGGGTAACACGGAACAAGAAGATGTAGGGTGTGCTCTTCTGCAAGAAGAGGTAGGACGTGCTTATTTCTAGCAAAGGCAGGGCGTACTCTTCTACGAGCAGAGGTAGGACGTGCTAATTTTAGATACATCGCCACGACCATTTCTGGTGTGAAACGGCGGCTTACGCTTTCGATGCTTTAACCCTACCCCCCTGCTTTGGGCATGGGGAAAGACTAACACACCACCCCCCTCCAGGGGATGCCTCGCCCCGACCAATTTGGCGATGATGAGGGATTTAGTCTGTTGGCGATTGGACCCCTTTTGGGATTTCTGTAAATTGTCACATGCGTATCAATCCTCTTCCTAAGGATTTCCTTAAACTCATCTTGATTTTTTGACAAACTCTCATAATTGGCCTTGGCCGACGAATCTGACGATGGCCTCTTCAAGAGTTCTACAGTGATTAGTCTCATGTCCATTCATCAAGTGGTAATGACAGTAAGGTCCTCCTGTTTTTCTTTCATATTTAGGCCTCTTCTTTGTGGAGATCCAATGGTTGAGTTCATGCTTGGTTATACGTTCTCCCTATAAGTAGTGAGGTAGCATTCTCGGGGTATCTTTGGCGCATACATCTCTTTTCGTTGATAGGGCCTAATTCTCCTACGAGCCGTATCAGTTGTGGTTCTAACACTTTCATCCTCTCTTTTCGGGACATACCGGAACCAAATTTTGATATCTCTTTAGTCCATTTATCGGCGAAGTGGTTGAAGTCGTCCATTATTTCGCGTACGAGTGTCGTTCCCTTAACTTGTCTGTAGAGAGCATCCTTTAAGCGGGGGAAAACACTAATATCCTCTGAGGTAGTTCCACTGGGTAGGAATGCCATGGTTTGTCCCATGTGGGAAGAGCTTCTATTTCCCATCTTGTAAGCATGTAGTTCCATATTCCTCTTCCGCATTATTACTCGCAAAGCCTCCACCCTTAACTCTTGCTTCTCCATTACCCTACGGCTAGTGGTTCTCGACCTATCCGCCCGAGATCCTAAAAGCCTTCGTCTGGATTTCTTGCTTATAACTTCGCTTCTTCAAAGCTAGTCCGATCCGGGACTGAACAACACAGGTAGATGTGTGGCTGTTAACCACAAGGTCGGAGGTTCAGGCCCTCCTTCTAGCGCCAAAATTTTAATGATATTTTTCGTCAACACCGGAAATAGGTCAATGGGGATAATTCTTAAGGGAAAATCGGGTGGATTGGTTCTCTTTTCTGCTCGACTTTAGTGGGGTATTGGGATGCAAGGGCTCCAAGGGCTCCAAGACGCAAGCTCACTGAGGGTTATCTGATTGGATCTAGACTCAGTGACTGAGGCTCAATCGCCATTTGTGGGTGTTGATGGAGGAAAACTTAGACTCCTCTAAAAATGGATAATAAACTACTACCATAAAAATTATAGAAAAAAACGTACACACTTATAGAGCAATTTTCTCATAAGAAGATCTCCTTTCATTAAGCTTTTAATAGAAATACATAGATGTTATAGAGTGGAATTCTCCATAAATATTGTTTTCTGAGTTGCTTTTGAGGATACAAGAAGTAAGAGAAAAGGTTCAGTCCCCTTCAACGCGATCCCTAAGGTTCTATTTATAATGGTTTAGGCCCCTTCTGTCATATGGCTATCGGACCTGCCTGGGCTTTTGGTCGGTCGTTTCATCCTTGGTCTTGGGTGCTTGGCCTTCGGCCGCCTTGGATGCATTTGGCTATGATACTTGAATCCTCGAGGGCAACTTCTGAATGTAGGCTTGCTGACATGAGCTTCCGGGTGTAGGCTTTCAGCTTTATCATGAATACGTAGAGGGGCTTAACCCTGTGGTGTATGTTGATAGTCGCCGGGTTGAAACCGTTACAGGTTTCGGTACTAGGCAAGCTAGCATGGGTGGCCTGTAATCCCTGTCTGGGTTCCAGCTAGCCCTCTGGTAGGGCCTTTGCGGTAGCCTGTATTCTCGGAGGGTGACGTTCGGTGTCACTCTTATTATTTTGCGGGTGTGATCTTTTCGGTAGGTATGTAGTAGACGCTTCGGGATCCGATTTTGAGTGGCCTTCGCGTTCTTCTGGGTTAGTGCCTCCGATATTGTCGTCTTTAGATGTATCAATATTTTGGTAGGTTATTTGTTGATGGTCTCTCATTGAGTTTTGTCTGTCGGTCCTGTTGTTTTTGACTTCCTTGGTTCTGTATCAGGGTGGTTCTTTACGTGGAGCCTTTCGTCGAGTCAATGTCCTCGAAAGGGTCTTGTCGGACTGACTTTGGCGGAGGGGTTGTCTTCGTGCTTTCGCTCTTCTCATTATTAGGCTCCATGTTATATTGAGCCATCCGCGAGCTTTCGGTTATTCGATACCCCTTCGCCGCCAGCTTTCTTCGATGTTGATTTTGGTAGTAACATATACAATATGAGAAGTTTTTATCCAATTAGAAATATAGGATTATTAATCAAATACATAACATATTTACTTTATCTTGATTAACTTGATTGACTTTTTGGCTTGGTTGAATTGATTGAATTGTTTGACTTGTTTGGTATGTTTGATTTTTTTTGACTTGAATAACATGATTAACTTACTTAACATGGTTAAATTTCATTAGTGGTTAATAGATTTGTTAAAAAAAATACTTATGCATTTATAGTCGATGGGAGCTATATAGGTTAGGAAAAATAGAAGTTATAAGAAATGTTTGAGTTTATGTTTTGACAACAAAACTTAAACTGGATGATTGATTGGTTTAAATTGCTTGAATATTGACTTATCACTACTTAACATATATAACTGTAAGTTGTATCATAGTTTTAAGGATACCTTATCAGAGTTATTTCTTAGTCTACATTAAAGTCTTATTATAGTTTTAAGGGAATTAGAGTATAGGCTAGGTTTAGTCTTGTATTAGATTAAGGGGGAATTTTATAGTTTCTAGGATTAATTGAAGGTTCAAGAAGTGTTTAATAACACATATTATTTAATTTGGTTGATTGCTTGAATTGATTGCTTGAATTGATTACTTGAGTTGATTGCCTGAGTTGATTGCTTGAATTGTTTGTTTGAATGGCTTATTTGGATTGACTTGCTTGTTTGAATTGATTATATATTTTGATTGGTTTGCTTAGTTTATTATCCTTTTATCTAGTTTATTAGAATAGTGTAGTCATAATTTTAGGGGGAGTTATAATTTTTTAGGATTAGAACCAAAATCAGGGATAGTTATATTTAATCATTAGGATCATTTATAGCATGGATTTAAGGGGAGTATTTTATGCTAGGATATATAGATATATTCAGGATTCCGGGGGAGTTGTTTATATACCTTAGAAATTTAGTATAGATTTAATTATATGATATGCTAAGATAGTTATACGATTTAGGGGGAGTAGTTTTAGAATTTCTTTTTGATAATGCCAAAGGGGGAGAAATTATAAAATATAGACATAGTTTATAGGATTCATATAGACATAGGGAGTATTAGAAGGATCATCATCAGCAGGTATGTATAGGTATGATATTTTATAAACTAAGGTTGTCATCATCAAAAAGGGGGAGATTGTTGGAGAATGGAGTTTTAATGAAAACAACCTTATTTCAATATTAATTGATTATAAAATATATATTAACATCTTTATCTAATATATATATATATATATATACGCAGGATTTGTATACAGGAATTAATATTGAAGACTGTACTGTTTAAGAGCTTTTAGAGATTCAGAATTTAGAGTAGATTCAAGACTCATGAGTAATCAAGATTTCAAGAGTTCAAGATAAATATAGTAAAAGAATCTAGTTTATGTAAGACTCCGAATAGCACTCCAGGTTCAAACTCTATTTTTTAAATTATCTGTAACAACCCTATTCTTTGTTGAAATTTTCACGTGAGTTTAATTAAATTAGAAGCGTTAAATTTGAATTATGACGATCTTGCTAATTGAATGAATTAAACTAAAACTGTTGTAATAATATTAAATGATTTTATTAAAATGTATGATTAGAATAGATGCAAATATAATTATTTTATAATGAATGTCGGCTTATAAGATGAACTGTCAAGCGTTGTGTTGAATAAAAAAATTATCTGTGATAAGCAAACAAAATTTCGAACATGACATTAATCAATTTGATATAAAATAGTTTTGGAATTCTTAAATAAGTTCTTATGTTTGAAATAATAAAATATTATATTATAATGAGCATTAAATTAACATGTAATTTAGATGAGTGATGAACTAAACAAGATGTTTGTTATATCAGGTAATTTTATTTATGTATGTATATATAAATATATATATATACGTATATATATATGTATATATATATAGTGGAAATAGAAGTAATTATTTTACATTGAATGTTGAATTAACAAAATATACTAAACAAGCGTTGAGTCAAATGAAATTGACATTATTAAACGGAAGGTTGTACTTATGAAACATGAATCAATTTACATATAATTGTAAACCATTTTGATAATCTAAACACATGTGAACTAGTAAGGCACTTGGCTCAATTTTAAAGCAAGACCAATTCCTTTTAATAAAATCAAAGTCTAAATTATATAGCCCAAAGCCCACAAACTATCCTCACGTTGCTTTTGGAACTTAAAAGATAATTCTCCCTTTACCATGATTTTTACGAGCCGAACCCCAAAAACCGGAATTTCCATTCTAATCAGCATCAAAAAAATCCTCCTCATGGGAAAAAACAAGAAGGGGAACCTCGACCTGGAGTCGGGCGTGTGATGTGGAAAAGTCGCAGGGAGGTGTGCGGTCGACGGTGGCTTGCGCGGCGGTGCGATTAAGCCCTCCAGACCTGGTGCTTGAACTTTGGTAATTGACGCAACTAGACGAGCGTGATTCCATGTAGCGACTGATGGTGCGGTGGGATTGGAGAGAGGATCGATAGAGCTAGGATTGTGGGTGTCAAATTTTTGGAATTCTCTGTAAAGGTAGTGCAAGTCATTTTGAGCAAGCCAAGTACCTATTTGGTGAGTTTCTCCCGTCATTCACATCTATGTTTAAGTTCATTTTAGTTATATATATATATATATATATATATATATATATATCATTATCAGTTTATGACTGAACAACTTGGATGATTGGATTGTTGGTTTTGAATTGTTAACAATGATTGAAATTAGTGATTTGGTTGATATGGTTATTGTAGGATATTAATGTTTATGGATTTAAATTGATTGGAAGACTTCAAGTTGCATGTTTAAAAATATAGAGGGGATGTTGTTTAAAAATTATAAGTTATATAATTAGTTTAATTGGATGTTTGATCGAATATTCAATTTTAAGTAATTTGAGATAGTTTATGAAGATATACAGATAATAATAGTATGACCTTCAAGATTATGCTATTATAAATTAAAGCATACAATGCAATTTTCAATATTAATTAGTGGCTCAAATGATAAATAGATTGAATTTGAATAATATATTTTAAACAAAAATAAGTATTTTAATTTGTAATTCAACAAGCGTTCGAACAAGTTGAATTAAATCGATTACATGAATTCTTCTACGTTGTTCACTATATTAAAATTTTATATATAGAATAATTTTACCTGATTTTACTAATCGGTAAAACACTGAGCAATATTTAGTCTCAGCAAGTTATTTGATAAGTTTAAACTATATTAGATTGTGAAATGTTTTATATATAATTGTTCAAATTTTAATAAGAGATTTATTCATCGAAATGATATTTATTATATACTTATATGTAAACAATTATGCTTTAAATGTTTGAATATTTTTGGTGGATTTATAAATACTATTAATATGATTCAGAATTATTTTACCACTAAGATTGTTTTGAGAATTCGAATATGATTTTCATTATATTCTTTATTTATTTTGGTTTCCTTATTGATGATTTATTCTTTATTTCCTTTTATATGCATTTCTAGTCTGTGAACTATTATGTTATATTTTTTCTATATACTTGAGTTATTCTTTGAGTGCTATCATTTTATTTTATTTAATTGTGAATTATAATTGAACTCCATGTATTCTTCGAATGATTCTTGAATTCAATCGTTATTTGCATAACTTTTGATTTTTTAATTCTTGTGAGAATTCTTAGATTGCGAATGATTCACTGTTGATATAATTTGATTGATAATTTCAATATGATGCAGTGATGATATCTTTTATATGGTTTTACAATATTTATAGTCTGTGTAACGAGAAATTTGAATAAAAGGTTTGGTGAAACCGTCTGGTATGGGACTTTCGGTGTCAACATCCTGGTTATTCATTGGACTTGTTATATAGAGTATGGACGGATAAGTGTTGTATGCGAGCGATTAGTAAACCAAGCAGTGAGAACGTGTGGTATGGGACACATTGCTGCCAATGTTCGCGTTACTAATTATGAGTCGATGACACATATAAACCATTGTTTATACTGAGAAGTCCTGAGCAACTATCTCCTTACCAGTACTAGATAATAATGTATATAAACCATTGTCTATACTGAGAAGTCCTGAGCGACTATCTCCTTACCAATACTAGATAGTCTTGAGCGGCTATCAAGGCAGTCCCGGGTGACTATCCTATATTAGACCTGAGTGTCTAACTTATGGAGATCTGAGTATCTTCCATTATAGGTGTCAAAATTGTTTAGTACTGCTTTATGATATTTCCATTGCACATGCGGCGTTGCTGAGTCTCGCCAATGTTGATATGGATCCATATGCCGTTTTATAATTTTTCTTAAATTTTGATGTGATTTACATATATAATTCTTGTTTATGATTTCATCATGTTATTGTATTTTGATGGCCTGTGAGCTATCATGTGATTATATGATTCTTGTTTATGATTTCATTACGTTATTGTATTTTGATGGCCTATGAGCAATCATGTGATTGTGATATCTCGACGATTTCATAATGCGTTATAACTCTCAATTGAAATTCATTTGAATAAGATTATGATGTCATTTGCATATGTTTCTATATGGTAATGCTTCCATAATATTTAGCCACAAGGCATGAATCATTAATATTGACATTTTCAATGATGATATTTGAGACGACCCGAACTTCCCCGGTAAGGAAAGCACAGATAGAATTGAGGACAAGACAAAATAGAACGCAAACTGAAGAACATTTCATTGTTGTTACAACAACTCCATCAGATACAAGAATATACAGAGTATAAATGAATAAATTACATTCAACAAATATCAGAGATTTAAATTACATAGTAGCGGAAAAATATACAAAACACAACTGTAAGTGATACACGGATACAGAGCTTTCCGAGCATCGTTCCAGCTGTAAATCAGGATCCTGTGAATATAAATCTGCAAAACCAAAACTACTAGCTGCCCGTGTGGAAAATAGGGGCACCTAGAGTTTAGGTTAAAACAATAAACTCCAGGTTAGTCATGGGACTGGTGTGAGAACTAAAACAGTTATTTAAAACTTTACTTTAAAAGAGAGTAATTCAAGGGACCACGCCGTATAACACGGAACGGGTTTCCTCCCAAGAATACTAGTGCATATAACAAAACAGCGCAATGCTTTTTGAAAAAATGAAGCTATTATAAGACCCAGGTCCCATCACACAATGCAACGCAAGCCGGAGGATAGGGTTTTCCCTTATAATAGCCAAACATGCTTGGTACGTTAAAAACAAATCACGTGATACTATAATAAGTGTATAATGTCAAAACAATTCAATCATAAATATCAATCATAGGCGGCATGGGTACCATCTATCATGTCGCCATACTAGTTCTACAATTAAAACCGCAATATCACGTATTGGAAATTGGATTTCCGTCATGAGCCGGGGCAAGGGGCAAGCTCCTGTCCGATTCGAGACACTCTAGCAAATGTCCCAGGACCCCACTATGATCCTAGGATCTTCAGGGTCGGTCCTCTCTTGCTTTTGAGGATTAGTTATTCCTGAACACACGTTTCCCGGTCCTTACAGACCTATATCTGAGGCGCCTCGTATCCAACAACCACACAGGTGAAAAGTATATAAATGTCAGGGCTGGTAGGTCACTGACACCACCCTAGCTAGAAAGAAACGTCGTGCTCTCCCTGCAGTCACTATCCCATTTTTGACTCATACCGAGGTGTGAGGCTCGCGAATTCACATTATACACAAAGCTACGTTACACAGACCATGCTTTGATCATCAACAACAAGACTTTGCTTTTCAACAGAAGCCTTGATCAATTGCTACTTACGCGTGCCACACTGGCAATTCACTCCATACGACTGATGTCCATCGATATACAACCTCTGAGCTCGTACGTCTCAGAGAAGGGCGTTAAGCAAGAGAATAAATTCTCTGCCGCCAAACAGATGTATATTTAATAGAGATCAATCAACACAGAATAAAATCCAATGTCAGACACACAATCCATTTACAAGTTCGTTCTGGGTCTGAACGAAACCGGAGGCACTTTCCTCGCATATCCATCCATCTCCAAGCACGTCTGGACAATCACCAACTGTTTCCCTCATCTTGGGTGTACAGCCCAATCAAGATCATCAGTAATCACCCAAACGATGTGAAGACTTCCGGTCTTCAACCACCGTCTTCATCTTCGACATCTCGTCGAATCGGTTATTCAGAATGGGTATAAACCCGGCCTTTCTGAATAAACCACGTATATGATAAACAAATGTTACAAAAACACAATAAACGCATCATTCCAATTCAGAATAATCTTTTATCCACCAAAATCACATTCCTAGGGAAAGGTTTCCATTAATTTTATCCAAGATAAATTCTCCTAAATTTATTCTTTAATGTTCCTTTGGATATCATTTCAAACTAGTCGGGATTAGCGAACCACACCGAAGTAATTATTTATTTTATTTCCCAATCCCAACCTATTCATCCCATGGAGCAAAACTGGTAATACTCCATATCTAACACCACGGTGTTATCGGTAAAATTAATTACCATTTCACGTTCAAATCTAATTAAAGATTAAACTATCGTTTTGGAGCAAAACTGGTGGTACTCCATTCTCGATCACCTTTCAAGTTTGATAATTTAAATTATCAATTCACATTTCAATCTACTTAAAGATTCATTAAAACTCCACTTAGTTTTAATCTTCTTAAAAATCAATATCCTGTCTTTAACTGGGTTAAAGAACCAATGTCATATAAAACACGATTCACGATAAACCCAAATCACATTTGATATTAAATACAAGGCTCTGAATAGAAAATATACCGGCTTATATTCAATATCAAATTCTGAAACCAACAAATATCGTATTGGAAATAACGATATGAATATATCTTTCAAATCCTCATAACAATATCTGTATAATCACGGAATCCAACATCGAAATATTCCGAAGATAATTTCGATTCAACTCCAGTCCAATTCACGTATATTGGAAATTCTTGTTATTTTCAAAACCAATTCAAATTCAATTTATTTATTTCAAAAATAAATTGATTTTAATTCTAGTTCAAAACTAGTTCATTTCGATAAAAATCTATTTTTATCCTTTCAAATATGGAGTTTTTCATCCCAGTTCTTTCCAATTCACGTATTATGATTTTACACAAATTATTAATATTTTTAATAATTTTATCAAGGCCCGTACAGTCGATTTCCACCAATGGCCATCGAACTGCACTTACAGCGACCTTTTCCAAATTTGATTTGGACATAATTCCAAATCCAACCGTTAAATTTCAAATTTCTAATATTCATTGGAAAGCTCTTTTCGATACGAACCCAACGGTTCCGGTTTTAGGAGAATCCGACGGTCGGATCTCCCGCAACATCAATTCGAAGTCAATGGTCGAAATTCACGAACTGCCGCGGCGCGGCGCGTTCTATTCAGGCCATTATATATATATATTTCGTCGATTTCCTTTTAAAACGTATTTTATAAATCATTTTAACTTCGTTTTAAAAACCGTTTCAACTCTATATTCAGTTTCAAATCAAAATTGAATATTTCATATCATTACTATATAAGTTATAATATTTTCAAAACGTTATATTTCGAAATCACTACCTTTTCTATATTCATTATAAAAACGAATATAATCGATATAAATATCGTTCACGTCAAAATAGCGCAACTCTAATCAACACGTCTTTATATATTTCAATAAATTCGTTATTTTATTCAACAAATGAATATATATTCTATTCAACACATGAATCTATATTTCTTTCAACACCTGACTAATCTCAACACATGAGTACTGTCAACACACGACTATTTTTGTTATGTAAAATATTTTATAAAACTATGGTATCTATCGTTTGATTTTTAATCAGACTCCACCGTGAAGTAGATTCTAATTTTAAATATGATAAAGATGTAAATTTTATTGTTAAAATATTTTACTCAACACATGAATAGTTTCAACAGATGAACATCGTCAACACATTACTATTTATTCTATTCAACACATGAATCTTCTTTTATAATATTCATTAATTTCCCGATTGGAATGAGGCCCAGTCAATTACCATATAACGTTAATTATATGGGTTCCATACAACCCATGTATATAATAGCAACGATAAACAATCAACCATCATCCAAAGTGCACCACACAACTGCACAAGCATCAAATATAAATAATCAACGCTTACACAGTCTGTCGACCAATCGATCGACATACAATTAAATAATTGGGATTAGTGTACCCAAATATCATCCCAACACCCGTGTGGGGTTTCAAATCAACAAACACAGATTTTTATTTGTGCAGTTGGGCGATGTGTAAAATTTATCGTCCCAACCAATATCAGTCAAATCAGTGTATATAAACAAATCGGCCGATTTGTTTATAAATATTTATTTATTCACTTTCACGTTAAAAATTATATTATTAACGATAATTAATTTATTTCAACCATCTACAATTTATTATCGATTTCACATCAACATCACAAACAATTTTCACAACACATCAATCAAACAAACAAGCCATCCATGGTCTGTGGATGACGGGTGTCGGGTGCTGCTAAGCACGGTCTACATCCTAGTATATATATATATATATAACTAGAAGAAGAGATTGAAGAGTGAGAAATTCTCACCAAAGCTATCCCAACTCCACGACACTTCCAATGTAGGGAATCATCACTGTTCTCGCCTTTTTGTCACTTTCGTTGCCCGTAGCCACTACATATATAAAAATCACATTTTTATATTGTTGCTATGTATATAAAAATCCTATTTTTATATCACTACTATATATATATAAATTCTATTTTTACAACGCTACTATATAGATAAAAATTATATTTTTACATCGCTACTATATAGATAAAAATTCTATTTTTACATCGCTACTATATAGATAAAAATTCTATTTTTACACCGCTACTATATAGATAAAAATTCTATTTTTACATCGTCGTTCCTATAATAAAGATTATATTTTTATCACGCTATTCTCTACATAAAGGTTTCGCCTTTTCAAATATAAAGATTTCGCCTTTTCAAATATAAAGATTTCGCCTTTTTATTTCATCACTTTAAAAATCACATTTTTATTTCAACGTATATATAATAAAAATCAGATTTTTATTTCGCTATATCTATAAAGATGATATTTTTACTATCTTACCTATATAAAAATTATATTTTTAACTTTTCTATATTATAAAAATTATATTTTTATTCTTTCTATATTATAAAAATCTCGACTTTCCTTTAGTAAAAATCTAATTTTTATAACGCTTCTTTATCAGAATAAAATTCGCTCCTTTATCACAATAAAAATCAAATTTTTATAACGTAAAAACCATAACTTTTTATACACTAAAAATCACAAGATTTTTACAAACTGAAAATCGAGACCAAAGGGGAATAAAACAAAATGAAATGAAGAAGAAAGCTCACCTTTCTCCTTGTCAAAATCGGAGCCTTGCTGACATGTGAAGGCGGAGGGAGGCGCAATCCAACTCCGCAGCATTCAAGGGTGTCGGGGATGCTGCGCGGCGGATGTTCGAGGTGCTCGAGGGTTTGGGTTGGGCTCGGACTGCAGACGGGGCGCACTGGCTTCTCGAAGGGGGTATGGGGCTGCGGTCTTCACAGAGAGAAGGGGAAGAGGGAGCGGCGGATCGGAGGTGGAGGAGGGGTAGCAGGTGGCAGCGCGGAAATAGGTGGCGGGCTAGGGTTGAACGGGTCCGCACGCGTCGGGGGAAAAGGGGAAAATCGGGAAGAAGGCGGAGGGGCATCGGTGGCAGGGGCGGCGGAGCAACGATGGGGGTCCGCCATCGATCGCGGTGGAGAACGACGGGTTCCGTCATTGCTTTCTTTTTTTTCCGTTGAAATTGAATCGGGGGGGGGGGGGGGGGGGGTGAGTGGAAGTAAGGAGAGGGTTTTATTTTTTTTTAATTTATTTAATTATTTAATTTCAAAAAGTTGACTTTTTCATTTGACCTCTAAACGAGGCCCACCGCTTGTCGTCCATAGCGTTTCACCCCCATTCCGAACACAATGCGATACGTACCATAAGCTGATTCGACCGTTTCGATCTGTTTCCCTCGAATTTAAAATATAACTCTATATATTCAATTTGAACGCATATTTCAATTTACCGGGGCCATATACTAACTAGAAAAATTCCAGAAAAATATTTTCTAGCTTCGTATTGACGATACGGTCCTAACAAAACTAGTTTCGTCGAATTCTGAGACCGTTGGAAAAATGGCCATTTTCCAGCCGATTAAAATCACTTAAACTGGTCAAACACGTTTTCCTTTGCCACGCTCACATATTGATTCGAAAAATTATGAAATTTGAAACCTAGCAATAATTTGACATCATGGATCCAACGAAAGTGGTTTTGTCGAAATACGAGGTCGTTTGCAAAATTTCCATTTTTAAGGGCCGGAATTCCATAACGACTATTCAGAATTTTCAACTGGACATAACTTTTGATTCCCGCTATGAAATTTCAATTTTACGGATTCGTTGGAAAGATATCCTCAATTAGATTCCATTATTTTTGGTTTCACTAAAATCCGGTTTATTTTGCACCCGGTACATTCACTTGAAGTTTGAAATCG
The DNA here is from genome assembly GCA_030737875.1 of Allium sativum. Taxonomy (NCBI): domain Eukaryota; kingdom Viridiplantae; phylum Streptophyta; class Magnoliopsida; order Asparagales; family Amaryllidaceae; genus Allium; species Allium sativum. Next base: position 775,296,437 of record CM060918.1, on the reverse strand, counting down.
AATTATCGAACTACTGTGCCATTTTCAATTCTATTTATAATTATATATAATTCTTTATATTCTAACGACGACGTATATAATATATATGTTATAATTATATTCAAAATAAATTTTCCGTCGATATTATTTAAAATAATTCATTTTAAATGTTCAAACTTCGCTAAAATTGCCAAAATAGAAATTTTAAACTGGCTAGCATTTCCGGGTTGTTACAATCTCCCCCACTTAAAACTTTTCATCCCCGAAAAGGAACAAAGTCGAAAGTGGTTTGATTAATCAACTCTACGTTCGATCTGGCTTCCATTCTCCAACTTTTCAGTTTCTGAGAATTTTCAAATTCTTCAAAAATTTGGCTAACACCCGGAATTTTCGAAAAATTTCGCCATAACCTCCTTTGTACGGGGAGAGGTTTGGAAATTTATTGGGCCGTATTAGGTACCCAATAAATCCTAATAAGCATACACATATTTATAGTGATATATTCTGGTGTTTACAGGGGAGCGTGTATTGATAATAACTCCAGAGAATAAATTCTCGTCACCCTGTCAAAGCCTGAGGGAGTGTGCATTTTATATGCTCCAGAGGATAAATCCTCGTCACCTCGTCCCATGTGGGAAATAAATAGTCCATGTGTCGTATCTAATAACTAGAGAGACGTGATTATTGTCAACTCTAGACCTGTGTGGGGTTTTTATTAATCTGGCAATTTTATCGTTACAATTTAAATAGTCCATATCAGTCATCAGTTCAACCTGTAAAATATAGTCATCACCATACAAGCCTCTCGCTTGTATGGTAAATCTTCCACCTCGTCACACAAGCTCCAAATGCTTATGTGGTATATGATGAAGTATTCCTATCTTCCAGAAGTATGCTATGTAATGTAGTTCAAAATTAACTGTTGCTATCCTATGGCGATGTTTATTATTTCACACAGAATAACCAGCACTCCGCATCCAATGGCATTCACAGGAGTTGATATAATAATATTTCGCATCCAACTCATTAATGTTTACCTATTTGTCGGGCACGCAAATAAAATCTTTACTCAACAGCTATCCAATTTTCTGTTCAAACATATATAATGCACAAGTATATATTTCTAACTATTTTCTAATCAGTTCAATGTGTGATTTAATTGAATAAATTTGTTCTGGTTTTTATTGATGATATTCTAATCTTCTCTAAATTAAAGGTGGAAAAGGAACATAACAATGGAAGCCGAAAAGGAACGAAGCCGAAAGTTGTTTAACAAATCAACTCAACTTCCATTATTTTGACTACGGCTTAAGTTCTTCAACTTTTCAGTTTCTAAGAACTTTTCAAATTTTTCAAAAATTTGGCTAACACCCTAAATTTTCGAAAAATTTCGCCATAACCTCCTCTGCATCGGGAGTAACGGGAAAATCCCGAAATTGCCATACAGGCCTTCTGATCTCAAAAGGAAAAAGAAAAAGCCAATCGGCTCATAAAATCATCATCACCCAAACAAAACAGTAAATTATGATAAACATGTACCTATTTGCCGGGCAAACAAATTTTATTCTTCTGCTCTAGCCTCCTTGCTATGACCTGTTCAATGTAAGTACTTGTATATGCAAGCAAATGCGACTAATTTTCAATACAATTCAATATTCGATTCAATTTTCGCTAAATGGTTCAAAATTATCAAACAAATAAACAAACAACACAAACATCAATCAATTAGTGAATTAGCATTTCAAATTTATAATTTTGATACATATACAGAAAATCATGTTTTTGATGCCAATTCACAACAAATAATCCTATATAAGTTTAGGTTCTCACACCAGTCTGATGGAATTATATAGAAACTACACCTTCGAAACACGAACATAAATATTGATGATGTCATGGTCATTATCAACATCATCTCCGGGCGACTAGAGTGTGATTCTATATCTATCCAGTATATTAAAACTTCGAATATACGTTCTTGACGCGTATACGCGAAATCTTTATATACTCGATGGTCCAAATTCAATACAAATAAAATATTCAAATACGTATAAAATGGTTTAAATTTCAAAACAAAATAGTTTTCATTTGAATAATATACTCTTCACACTCGTTCTAGGATACCACTGATCCTATCTCTAACAAGTCATTCTAATTGGATATTACTAATCCAATATCTGATGAATTCTTTCGTACGGTTCTAATGTACCTTGTTCTCGAGCTCTGTAAACCAAAGCTCCGATACCAAACTGAGACGACCCGAACTTCCCCGGTAAGGAAAGCACAGATAGAATTGAGGACAAGACAAAATAGAACGCAAACGGAAGAACATTTCATTGTTGTTACAACAATTCCATCAGATACAAGAATATACAGAGTATAAATGAATAAATTACATTCAACAAATATCAGATATTTAAATTACATAGCAGCGGAAAAATATACAAAACACAACTGTAAGTGATACACGGATACAGAGCTTTCCGAGCATCGTTCCAACTGTAAATCAGGATCCTGTGAATATAAATCTGCAAAACCAAAACTACTAGCTGCCCGTATGGAAAATAGGGGCACCCAGAGTTTAGGTTAAAACAATAAACTCCAGGTCAGTCATGGGACTGGTGTGAGAACTAAAACAGTTATTTAAAACTTTACTTTAAAAGAGACTAATTCAAGGGACCACGCCGTATAACACGGAACGGGTTTCCTCCCAAGAATACTAGTGCATATAACAAAATAGCGCAATGCTTTTTGGAAAAATGAAGCTATTATAAGACCCAGGTCCCATCACACAATGCAACGCAAGCCGGAGGATAGGGTTTTCCCTTATAATAGCCAAACATGCTTGGTACGTTTAAAACAAATCACTTGATACTATAATAAGATACTATAATAAATGTATAGTGTCAAAACAATTCAATCATGAATATCAATCATAGGCGGCATGGGTACCATCTATCATGTCGCCATACTAGTTCTACAATTAAAACCGCAATATCACGTATTGGAAATTGGATTTCCGTCATGAGCCGAGGCAAGGGGCAAGCTCCTCTCCGATTCGAGACACTCTAGCAAATTTCCCAGGACCCCACTATGATCCTTAGATCTTCAGGGCCGGTCCTCTCTTACTTTTGAGGATTAGTTATTCCTGAACACACGTTTCCTGGTCCTTACAGACCTATATCCGAGGCGCCTCGTATCCAACAACTACACATGTGAAAAGTATATAAATGTCAGGGCTGGTAGGTCACTGACACCACCCTAGCTAGAAAGAAACATCGTGCTCTCCCTGCAGTCACTATCCCGTTTTTGACTCATACCGAGGTGTGAGGCTCGCGAATTCACGTTATACACAAAGCTAAGTTACACAGACCGTTCTTTGATCATCAACAACAAGACTTTTCTTTTCAACAGAAGCCTTGATCAATTGCTACTTACGCGTGCCACACTGGCAATTCACTCCATGCGACTGATGTCCATCGATATACAACCTCTGAGCTCGTATGTCTCAGAGAAGGGCGTTAAGCAAGAGAATAAATTCTCCGCCGCCAAGCAGATGTATATTTAATAGAGATCAATCAACACAGAATAAAATTCAATGTCAGACACACAATCCATTTACAAATTCGTTTTGGGTCTGAACGAAACCGGAGGCACTTTCCTCGCATATCCATCCATCTCTAAGCACGTCTGGACGATCACCAATTGTTTCCCTCATCTTGGGTGTACAGCCCAATCAAGATCATCAGTAATCACCCAAACGATGTGAAGACTTCCATTCTTCAACCATCGTCTTCATTTTCGACATCTCGTCGAATCGGTTATTCAGAATGGGTATAAACCCGGCCTTTCTGAATAACCCACGTATATGATAAACAAATGTTACACAAACACAAAAAACGCCTCATTCCAATTCAGAATAATCTTTTATCCACCAAAATCACATTCTTAGGGAAAGGTTCCCATTAATTTTATCCAAGATAAATTCTCCTAAATTTATTCTTTAATCTTCCTTTAGATATCATTTCAAACTAGTTGGAATTAGCGAACCACACTGAAGTAATTATTTATTTTATTTCCCAATCCCAACCTATTCATCCCATGGAGCAAATCTGGTAATACTCCATATCTAACACCACGGTGTTATCGGTAAAATTAATTACCATTTCACGTTCAAATCTAATTAAAGATTTAACTATCGTTTTGGAGTAAAACTGGTGGTACTCCATTCTCGATCACCTTTCAAGTTTGATAATTTAAATTATCAATTCACATTTCAATCTACTTAAAGATTCATTAAAACTCCACTTAGTTTTAATCTTCTTAAAAATCAATATCCTGTATTTAACTGGGTTAAAGAACCAATGTCATATAAAACACGATTCACGATAAACCCAAATCACATTTGATATTAAATACAAGGCTCTGAATAGAAAATATACCGGCTTATATTCAATATCAAATTCTGAAACCAACAAATATCGTATTGGAAATAACGATATGAATATATCTTTCAAATCCCCATAACAATATCTGTATAATCACGGAATCCAACATCGAAATATTCCGAAGATAATTTCGATTCAACTCCAGTCCAATTCACGTATATTGGAAATTCTGGTTATTTTCAAAACCAATTCAAATTCAATTTATTTATTTCAAAAATAAATTGATTTTAATTCTAGTTCAAAACTAGTTCATTTCGATAAAAATCTATTTTTATCCTTTCAAATATGGAGTTTTTCATCCCAGTTCTTTCCAATTCACATATTATGATTTTACACAAATTATTAATATTTTTAATAATTTTATCAACGCCCGTACAGTCGATTTCCACCAATGGCCATCGAACTGCACTTACAGCGACCTTTTCCAAATTTGATTTGGACATAATTCCAAATCCAACCGTTAGATTTCAAATTTCTAATATTCATTGGAAAGCTCTTTTTGATACGAACCCAACGGTTCCGGTTTTAGGAGAATCCGACGGTCGGATCTCCCGCAACATCAATTCGAAGTTAATGGTCGAAATTCACAAACTGCCGCGGCGCGGCGCGTTCTATTCAGGCCATTATATATATATATTTCGTCGATTTCCTTTTAAAACGTATTTTATAAATCATTTTAACTTCGTTTTCAAAACCATTTCAACTCTATATTCAATTTCAAATCAAAATTGAATATTTCATATCATTACTATATAAATGATAATATTTTCAAAATGTTATATTTCGAAATCACTACCTTTTCTATATTCATTATAAAAACGAATATAATCGATATAAATATCGTTCACGTCAAAATAGCGCAACTCTAATCAACACGGCTTTATATATTTCAATAAATTCGTTATTTTATTCAACAAATGAATATATATTCTATTCAACACATGAATCTATATTTCTTTCAACACCTGACTAATCTCAACACATGAGTACTGTCAACATACGACTATTTTTGTTAAGTAAAATATTTTATAAAACTATGGTATCTATCGTTTGATTTTTAATCAGACTCCACCGTGAAGTAGATTCTAATTTTAAATATGATAAAGATGTAAATTTTATTGTTAAAATATTTTACTCAACACATGAATAGTTTCAACACATGAACATCGTCAACACATTACTATTTATTCTATTCAACACATGAATCTTCTTTTATAATATTCATTAATTTCCCGATTGGAATGAGGTCCAGTCAATTACCATATAACGTTAATTATATGGGTTCCATACAACACATGTATATTATAGCAACGATAAACAATCAACCATCATCCAAAGTGCACCACACAACTGCATAAGCATCAAATATAAATAATCAACGCTTACACAGTCTGTCGACCAATCGATCGACATACAATTAAATAATTGGGATTAGTGTACCCAAATATCATCCCAACACCCGTGTGGGGTTTCAAATCAACAAACACAGATTTTTATTTGTGCAGTTGGGCGATGTGTAAAATTTATCGTCCCAACCAATATCAGTCAAATCAGTGTATATAAACAAATCGGCCGATTTGTTTATAAATATTTATTTATTCACTTTCACGTTAAAAATTATATTTTTAACGATAATTAATTTATTTTAACCATCTACAATTTATTATCGATTTCACATCAACATCACAAACAATTTTCACAACACATCAATCAAACAAACAATCCATCCATGGTCTGTGGATGACGGGTGTCGGGTGCTGCTAAGCACCGTCTGCATCCTAGTATATATATAAAACTAGAAGAAGAGATTGAAGAGTGAGAAATTCTCACCAAAGCTATCCCAACTCCACGACACTTCCAATGTAGGGAATCATCACCGTTCTCGCCTTTTTGTCACTTCCGTTGCCCGTAGCCACTACATATATAAAAATCACATTTTTATATTGTTGCTATGTAAATAAAAATCCTATTTTTGTATCGCTACTATATAGATAAAAATTCTATTTTTACAACGCTACTATATAGATAAAAATTCTATTTTTACATCGCTACTATATAGATAAAAATTCTATTTTTACATCGCTACTATATAGATAAAAATTCTATTTTTACACCGCTACTATATAGATAAAAATTCTATTTTTACATCGATGTTCCTATAATAAAGATTATATTTTTATCACGCTATTCTCTACATAAAGGTTTCGCCTTTTCAAATATAAAGATTTCGCCTTTTCAAATATAAAGATTTCGCCTTTTTATTTCATCACTTTAAAAATCACATTTTTATTTCAACGTATATATAATAAAAATCAGATTTTTATTTCGCTATATCTATAAAGATGATATTTTTACTATCTTACCTATATAAAAATTATATTTTTAACTTTTATATATTATAAAAATTATATTTTTATTCTTTCTATATTATAAAAATCTCGACTTTCCTTTAGTAAAAATCTAATTTTTATAACGCTTCTTTATCAGAATAAAATTTGCTCCTTTATCACAATAAAAATCAAATTTTTATAACGTAAAAACCATAACTTTTTATACACTAAAAATCACAAGATTTTTACAAACTGAAAATCGAGACCAAAGGGGAATAAAACAAAATGAAATGAAGAAGAAAGCTCACCTTTCTCCTTGTCAAAATCGGAGCCTTGTTGACATGTGAAGGCGGAGGGAGGAGCAATCCAACTCCGCAGCATTCAGGGGTGTCGGGGATGCTGCGCGGCGGATGTTCGAGGTGCTCGAGGGTTTGGGTTGGGCTCGGACTGCAGACGGGGCGCGCTGGCTTCTCGAAGGGGGTATGGGGCTGCGGTCTTCACAGAGAGAAGGGGAAGAGGGAGCGGCGGATCGGAGGTGGAGGAGGGGTAGCAGGTGGCAGCGCGGAAATAGGTGGCGGGCTAGGGTTGAACGGGTCCGCACGCGTCGGGGGAAAGGGGGAAAAATCGGGAAGAAGGCGGAGGGGCATCGGTGGCAGGGGCGGCGGAGCAACGATGGGGGTCCGCCATCGATCGCGGTGGAGAACGACGGGTTCCGTCATTGCTTTCTTTTTTTTTCCGTTGAAATTGAATCGAGGGGGGGGGGGCTGAGTGGAAGTAAGCAGGGGGTTTTATTTTTTTTAATTTATTTAATTTCAAAAAGTTGACTTTTTCATTTGACCTCTAAACGAGGCCCACCGCCTGTCGTCCATAGCGTTTCACCCCCATTCCGAACACAATGCGATATGTACCATAAGCTGATTCGACCGTTTCGATCTGTTTCCCTCGAATTTAAAATATAACTCTATATATTCAATTTGAACGCATATTTCAATTTACCGGGGCCATATACTAACTAGAAAAATTCCAGAAAAATATTTTCTAGCTTCGTATTGACGATACGGTCCTAACAAAACTAGTTTCGTCGAATTCTGAGACCGTTGGAAAAATGGTCATTTTCCAGTCGATTAAAATCACTTAAACTGGTCAAACACGTTTTCTTTTGCCACACTCACATATTGATTCAAAAAATTATGAAATTTGAAACCTAGCAATAATTTGACATCACGGATCTAACGAAAGTGGTTTTGTCGAAATACGAGGTCGTTTGCAAAATTTCCAATTTTAAGGGCCTGAATTCTATAGCGACTGTTCAGAATTTTCAACTGGACATATCTTTTGATTCCCGCTATGAAATTTCAATTTTCCGGATTCGTTGGAAAGATATCCTCAATTAGATTCCATTATTTTTGGTTTCACTAAAATCCGGTTTATTTTGCACTCGGTACGTTCACTTGAAGTTTGAAATCGAATTATCGAACTACCGCGCCATTTTCAATTCTATTTATAATTATATATAATTCTTTATATTCTAACGACGACGTATATAATATATACGTTATAATTCTATTCAAAATAAATTTTTCGTTGATATTATTTAAAATAATTCATTTTAAATGTTCAAACTTCGCTAAAATTGCCAAAATAAAAATTTTAAACTGACTCGCATTTCCGGTTTGTTACAATATTCGAGTGAACCTAATGATTAGGTTTATGTCTTGAATGATCTTTCGAGTTTAAAGCACCCAAACATTTTATATTAACAATAATAGATTTAAACATAGACTGATTCGTTTATTATTTATATAATACTCGGGTCAGACCGAGACATTACAGGTTCAGGGACACATTGAGACTGGCTTGTACCTATTGGATTTAGAAGAGTATAGTAACTTAGTATATCATTAATTATCGTGTATTGTATGGATTGATATGTATGTTGATGTGTAATATGTAAATGTGTATAAAAAGTTAAATATTATACATTATATTTTATCGATGCGATTGACTTTGTGATCTCTGTATTCATGTATATTTTGTATTGTTCTATCCTGGAGGCACATGTGTAATTGTTTTGTACCGACATTGGATACGGAAGAATAAGTGATAATTTAGAAATTTTAATACGTACCAGTGTTAGTCCAAGAGAATTTTCATGTGTGTGCCCCTACAGCCTCATTCTCCGTTTTATCTGACGATATTACTTGGTAATACTCTTGGATAATTTGGGTATAGAGGTGTGGTGTTACATTATCTCTCTTCAAATTCAAAACTATTTTCAAACTGATTTCAAACTTCTCTCAAAATAATTTTTAATCTCCCAAGAAATTCAAACTTATGATTTCAAATATATTTCCATATTTGTAAGTATTCTTATTTTTATAGTTTTATTAAATATATTTTACTAAGTTTATATTTGATTATAATTCTTATTTAGACTCTAAGTTTTCATATAACCTTTTTAGTTTATATATTGTTTATAAATATCTCTTTATAAGCTCCTATATATATGTTTATAATTATATTTTATATAGTTTTATATCACATATATATAATTTTTTTAATCATATGTTTAAATAATATTTTCTTATGTTTTTATACTTGAAAAATAATGTTTGAGCAACTAGTTTTGTTTCAGGAATTTCCACAAATTAAATATTGTTTTAATACTTTAAAAATGGTTCAAAAATCATAAAATTGATGTACATGTCGACACACATTCATGACTATGTCGACGTATAATTGCTAGAAATTCAAGTTTGAAAGGAAGTGTCTTTTCACTATTTGTGATGGTTCAGAAACGTTGTAACCTTTCAAATGTTATAAATAGGGGTTGATTCGAATTTTTTTATCATTCTTCTTCTCCATTTTCATCTCCTTTCATTACACCATTAATCTTTCTCATTTTTATAATTTCTACACTTATACTCTATCGATTCAATTATGTTTTCATTAAACTTCTTCTCTCTACACTCTCTACTCATTACTCTCTAAATCAAGTGCTATTGAAGAGTTATAGGGCTGTTTGTAATTGTTTGGGTTGAGTAAGTAATCGGTCGTATCCCTTGTTGCTGTGAAATCAAGGACGGGTAATCGGTGGTATTCCTTGTAGCCGTGAAATCAAGGAGGTTGGAATCGGTGGTACCCTTATAGCTGAAATCTAGGAGGTTGTAGTTGGATATTGATATAGTAAGAAAACTCTACGCAATCCCGCATTGCGTGGGGCTGGACGTAGAAGCAATTCCGAACAGTATAAAATCCGGTGTGCTCTTTCCTTTTTTGCACTTTATTTTTGTTTATCTTTGCATTTATGTTTGATTCTGTGTCTGTGATTGTTTCTGTGGTGTTTGATTCATATAGTAGTTCATATAAGTTTAGATTTAGTTTAAATTCTCAAAAACACTATTTACCCCCTCTAGTGTTTGCTTTGCCTTAACGATCCATTCCGCAATCCCTAACAGATTGTTGGTACGGAAAAACCGGGATCGAATTTATATTCGAAAACCATTCCGACCAGCATATACGTGGAAGATGCTGAATAAAGATGGATCAACGAAGGCCGTGGATCTTTATAAGCGAAAGGACTACTCATCGAATTCTTTGGAGTCACGCCCAGAGATATTCTAATGGTGACTATGTCGTGGTTTAAGTCAACGGAGTGCAAGGGCTACTCGCTACTGATCCTTGGGGTAATACCTATATATGATGTGATAGGAGGGTACCTTCGGTTCATCCTTTCCTGATGAGTTCTATGGACGAATGTCTGACAGAGTATTTTCTAAAAACCACATACATTGGTTTTTACAAATATACCGAGTTGGTGGAAAAGAAGGGCACTTCTTTTATACCTAGAGTATATTTTTGGATGTCAATTAGTGATTTAATGGATTTGACGATGTGGCATTCAAAGTGAACAGTGACCAGATGTTCTAAAGGTATTTACAACCTTAAGTCGCATCAACCGAGAAATGGTAAAAATCAGGTAGGTCGCATGGCTATGTGGGTCGCTCCCATTAGGGTGTATTATCACTATTTAGAGAATATTCATATTTGTCTTCTTTTTGCTTCTGTATCTCCTGGAAACGGTTATGTTGGTACCAACTGTATGTGACAATATATTCGGTACTCTCAAGTGAAATTAGAGTTTAGTCATGTTTAGTCTAAGTTGCAAGATGTTCATATTGAACTCGGTGTATTCCTCTCTAAAGATACACTATCGGAAAGGTGGTTGCCCATACTTTGCTATGGAAATCCATTCTCCAATAAGAGCCCGCGGTTTTGATTGTATACTATGTATGTAGAGAGTGAGATGCAAGCGTTCTGCTAGATTGATATTTATTTGTATTTATACACTATTATAATATCAAAAAAGATATTGATTTCAAAAATGTTTTGGGTTATCGTAAGGTAAAAACTGTCTGTATTTATGTATGGATTTGGTCTTACAATTATCCTTTTCTTTTGAAAAGATTTTGACTTTAAAATTAAGTTGTGTGATACTTTTAAACCTAGTGTGTTTTCTCACTCTTGTTCACCAGACTGATCCGACGTTTGTAATGCTTAGGTTAGACCGGGTTTTATAGGTTCAGGTTATCGAATATTATGAAGAGACGAGCCGGAGGAGTTCTGATGTATGATATTATGTTATTCCGCTGTGTGTTATATGTGAGGACATATTATTATAACTATCCAGATGTGTTGATGTACTCTAATGATTGTAAGTATTTTCAAAGCTCTCGGTAAAGATTTATTTCTATATTATATTTTATTCCGCTGCGATGTTAGACTCTGTGTTGTCTTCTTCTTCTTGATCCATTCTAATATTTCTTTCTTTCTTTTCTCACCCTCTGACTTTTTTCTATTAACGTTCCTGTATTTTCGGTGCTTGGAAGGTTGGCATGGGATACAGTAAATGTATTTATGTCGATTTTCGGGGTCGAAAATCCCTTGTTCGTTACTGCAACACTACAGAGATCGATCTATTTCATCTTGGGAAACAATTGCTCGTTGGTCCTTTAATGTCATTGAGGGTGCAATTCTGTTTAAAGGAAATAGTGTTACTACCGCACTAGAGCAAATAGTTCAGTTGTACAGACTACCATAACACTAAATTTTGATCTATTTACATTCTTCTCATTATATAGAGCAATTGCCTATAATAATCTTAAAATGGAATTATGTTTGCAATTTGTTTGTCATTTAATAGAGACACTATATTTCAGACAATGATTCATGATCGTAACACCTCGATAATAAAATCAATTATGGCCAACACTGGAATAGAACGATGGTTCCAATAACCACTGGAGCTTTATCACATGGTGTGAGGTCAGAAACATTTACTAGAGTAGATTTCAAACGCTGACAACCGAAATGTTCTACTTGACTACACCGAACCTTGCATTGAGGATGCTGTAGCAATAAACGAACTAGAGCCTGATGCAATCTATCTACTGACGAAACATGATGATCTCCTCCTGCTGTGATCTTATATGATCTCCTATTAGAAGTATGGGTCGCCGCTACCTGTAATATTTTATATTATGAGTTTTGGTTTATATTATTCTATTAAGGTTGATTTAATGATCTCAAACAACACAAATTTAATATAACATTACGTATAATCATAAGCAATCAACACATAACCATCTCATATCCAAATTCACCATAAGTCAATATATCCACCAAGTATATAAATTCTAATTTATTTTCTTAAAATCCTTCTATTTTATTAAATAAATCGCTATAGTTCAAAATCTACCACACTGCGATTTGTTTCAAAATTTGATTTTGATATAATCCAAAATCCACCATATGAAATCTCAATTTTTCTCTTCCATTAGAAAACTATAATCCAATAGATTTGAAAGAATCTTGTTTCAAAGAATTTCAACATATATTGTATCATATACACTCGTTCAAAGTTCAAATCGTACAATTACAAACTTCCGTTGCGTGATGAGCTCATTTAAATTATATTTAATTTATATGTTCATCCTTTGCGCAATTAAAATGCAGACATCAATATTAATTTAATTTATAAGTTATTTTGGCTATGTCACCGTAGTGGATTTTAATCTGTACAACTAATGAAACAATTATGCAACCATAATGGATTTATAAGTTATTCAGGATTAAGTAGCAGTTATAACTTAACCTTGAAACAATTTACCTCAAAGTTTCTAAAGCCATAACATTTATTCTGGGTAGAAAGGTCAACAATGGCATCCCTAATCCAATTTCATTCCTCTAGGGTCGGCTCACGACTTGAGGACTGTGCCACTCAAGCGGTCTCCGCCTGCTATATCTCCTGTGATAGAGAACAATTAATTTAAATATTAAATATTTGATTTCAATTGATCAATGTGAAATACAAAATATTATGAATGCTTACCATCACGCGCTGGGACTTAGCGTCCATCCAGGTGTAGGAGGTGTTATCCTCCTCATCGGTCTGCTCGACCGCGTGAGTCTAGGTAAACACCTCAGCAAGCATAGGCTCCCGCTAGAGAGTCGACATATGAAATTATACAATATAAGTTGAAATTTACCAATACGATTAAAAAAAGGTTAGAACTACTTACTCGAATTCAATTTATTATACGTACCAATTCCCATCGGTGTTGTGAGAATGACATAGAGCCACCCCGGTGCAATGTAGGATTTTTATTCCAGTTTGCCCGATTTCGCTCTGAAGCTTCCTGTAAAATTTATTATGCAATTAACTTAATTGATATATCAAACATGAAACAAAACAGAAATTAAAAATGAGTTCAAATAACTTACCCTCACTGCGGGACTCTTCCAAGTCGTAAGAAAACCCGACCAAACCTGATCGCTCATCCATGGAGGCTTCTTCATATAATTTTTTACTTTATAGAGGTCGTCTTTATAGTTCTTTTTCATTTTCTTATTCCAGGGATTGAGAAAGATTAGCATATCTTCGGCCTTAACCCAAACAACATCCTACATATACCAAAATTATCTGAAATACATATTTTATATAAGTTGGAATAAAAAAGAAATTTACACTTACCAGAACCTCTGTAAGGATGGCATTGTTGATGTGAACAGGAATGTCGTCCCAGTGAAGCCAAGAATCTATCAACCTGCTTACACAAGCTGCTCTAGAAACAGTCAAAATAAAATCTCCAGGCTAAATCTCAAAACCCCTACAGGAAATACGATGAAAGCATTTAATAAAATTTGAAGAATAAAACTTTACTAAATTATAGATGCTTACCCAACACTCTTAGGTATGAGCTCTACAACCGGACGTAAATCCGGTGCCAAACTGCTCGCACTGCATCTGCAGACTGGGAAGGCCATCATATAGGAGGCATATCTTTCACAAACATATCATTTCGTATAATAATAACACATCATCTAGCATATCCATCAACGAATAAAACTAATTGCTTACAGTTCACCAATCTATAAACTCAGAACATACATTATACAGATTCACTGCATCAATTCATAAACATAGCACATCATATCAGTTCGTTAGTATAAAAATGATTACATACATTTTACCAATCCATAAACTCAGAACATACATTACATAGATTCACTGCATCAGTTCATAAACTTAGCACATCATAACAGTTCATTATTATATAGATTCAAAATATACATAAATAACAAATTATACAAATATTATCAGTCTTCTTCGTTCTCTGTTTCAGTCTTGGTCTCGTTCTCTATATCGTTATCTTCTGTACTTTCAAATGCTTCTATCAAAACATTTGATTCATTATTCAAAGACCCTAAATCAGTATCACCGTTTATTATTATTTCATCATTTTTCTCTACATCCATTTGATATGCTGCAACTTCTGGAATAACAATTCCTTCAAACTTAAACCATGCCTTTGTTTTAATTACAGCAGACCAATCTGCTTTATCTTTTTTCACGGATGGATACAAATAAAAATAAACTTGTAATGCTTGCTTGGCTAATAAAAAAGGATCATACTTATAGTACCGTGATGTGTGCTTTATTTCTATAAACTTATAATCTCTATGCACATTGATTCCAGTACCAGAAACATTGCTGTACCAATTGCACTTGAATAAAACAATTTTTTCAACTGGTTGTACATAATATGTCAACTCTAAAACATGTGTTAAGACGCCATAAAAATGTTTTATATGCTCTTTTGGATCATCACTACATTTGAAAAATACACCATTGTTGTATGTTAATCTATCAGTACCATGATCTTTGGTGTTGAATTTAAATCCGTTGATGAAGAATATTGGATAAGTCTTGACATTTCTTTTTGTTTTGAGAGCAAGATGTTACAAAACCTCATCATTGACGCAGTTTATTGGATTGTAAACGTGTTCTAAAAACCATTTAGCAATTTGTTTACTGAGATCTCCAAATGGATTCTGTGATTCGTAAATACTACAAGCATACATTATTATTATTAACACTTAATATCGATACAACTGAAATAAATATGAAATTAATAATACCTAATAAATGGTGCAACTTCAACATAATTTAGAAGAACATATGTGTGTGCTACATGGGAGTATCTATCGTCTAACCATATTTCAACACATTTTCCAGAAGATCACCTATGTTGCCTAAAAATAGATAACATTGTCGAACAAAAAACTTGTTCCACCACTTCATCATTACGAGAACCACTTACAAATGATAAGTTCACATGATCATTGAATTAATGAAAAGAAGAATGGAGCTTCTTCTTCAAGATAAGAAATTGAACCTTCAACTTGTGCTTTGTGTCATACTTTTTCCTTCAGATGATTCAAATAACTATTACAAAATCAATTCAGTTTATATGTACTTACGTAAGTCTGAATCTTAAACTTACATAAATTTTATTGATATTTCCTATTACCTCTCAAAAGGATACATCCATCCATATTGCACTAGATCTCGAAGAATAGCTTCGGATGAAAGATGAACAGGTAAATACTGCATTACATTAAAGAATCCAGGAGAAAATATTTGTTCCAGTTTGCAAAGAAATATTGGAATTTCTAATTCAAGTTTACGTAAACATTTTAACGTTGCCGAACAGAGCTATTTATAAAATAGACTTAACTATGTTATAACACTCCCACACTTTTACAGACAACAGTTCTTTAAACGCCACTGGTAATAAACATTCCATCATGATATTATAATCATGACTTTTTATCTTACTCAATTTATTATTTTTAAAGTCAACACATCTATGGAGATTAGAAGAAATTCCATCAGGATATTTTAGCCCTTCAACCCATTTTAATACAAGTATTATTTACTTGTTGTCTAGTTCATAGCATGCTTTGGGGTTTTTGTTGTCATTGGGATTTACGTGAAGTTCGGGACATTTACAGAAGTGTTCTAAGTCACATCTTGAGTTTACATCGTCCGTGGTTTTTCTCTTAACATTCAAAACTGTATTAAACACATTATCAAACACATTTTTTTCGTTGTTCATCATGTCGATATTATGGAGAAGTAGGAGATCTTTCCAATAAGATAAATCCCAAAATATACTTTGCTTGCACCAATTATGAATATCAGATTCAATATCAGTCTGTACTCTAGTTTCATGTATCTTGGGATACTTCTTTACAATTTCATATATTTCATTACTTGACCAAATTTTTGGTACTTGTATATTCTCTTCTCTATTAGCTTTGAAGTTTACCTTATCTCTTTGAAATGTATGATTGGGATGCAAAAAATAGTAACGACAATCAAATCAAGAAATCTTCCTCTTATACCATAAGGAAAAGCTCGTGTTTCTTCCATGCAATGAGGACAAGTTAGATGACCGACTGTACTCCAACCTGAAAGCATCTCATATGCAGGAAAATCACTAGTAGTCCGTAACAAAGAAGCGAACATACAAAAAAAAATTATTTTTTGAAATGTTATATGTTTCAACCCCTTCGTACCATAATGTTTTCAACTCTTCTATTAATGGTTGTAGATAAACATCGATGCCTTGCGTTTAATCATCATGGCCAAGAAAGAAAATAGTGAGAAACATATATGGAGTTTTCATACACATCCAAGGAGGTAAATTATAGGGAGTAACGATAGTAAGCCAAGATGGATATTTACTACCAAACCGAGAGAATGGTGAAAACTGATCCGTATATAAACCAAGTCTTACGTTATGGCTCTCTGTGGTAAATGTAGGATACATTGTATCAAAATGTTTTCATGTTTCTCCAACTGATGGATGTGTCAAAGTTCCTTCTTCTGGTGTTCTCACACTGTGCCATCGCATATGATATGCAGTGACTGAGGATGCATATAACCTTTGTAGTCTAGGGGTGATGGGTAAATAATGCATTCTCTTGTACGGAACTTCCATTCCTTTTTTTTTTTTTTTTTTTAGGTTTGTAACTTTCCTCACCACATATTTCCTAAGATTAATATCATCTTTCCAATTTAACATGCAACCTTTTATACAAGTATCTATTTTCTGATATGCCGGACCAAAAGTCGACATTAGAGTTTTCACAATGTAACAACTACCACATATTAGATTATCGAGCGGGAAATGTCTTTTTGCAGCTTGAACAACTATTGTAAATCCAACTTTTGTAAGGTTAAATTTTGATCTCATAGTGATGTATTCAATGGTTACCGATAATTCAGTTCCACTTGTACAACTATTCCACAACGGCCTCTTAGCTGACGCAAATAAATCATATATTTCTTTGGCACCCGCATTCGGTTCTTTTTCAATATCATCGCAATCATCATCAACTTGACCGGTAGGGAACATTGACCGTGATGCATCTTCCATCATATCTTCTATTGAATTCATCGTAACTATTCCACCTCTGACACTACAGGATTTACAGTAGGTATAATAGGTTCTCCGTGACAATCCCATAAATAATAGTTTGGCACAAAACTAGATTTATACAAATGTACTTTAACAATGTCTGGTTTCCAAAATCTCATCAGTTTGCACTTATTACACGAACAACGAAGATCCTCATAATTTCCATTATTAGATACTACAAATCTAATAAATTTGTTTACACCATTGTAGAAATGTGCTTTCATCGCACCTTTCATTCCAGTTCTAGCTTCATCTTCCAACTACGATTGACAAAATAATCGAACATTTTTCTTAATTCAAAAATAAATGTTAGTCATTTTGATAACACATACATATGTTACTGTAAAGCCTAATAGGACTAAAGACTTCACCCTCATCATGCTTCTGTCAAATTTAGTAAGCGCTTTGCTACACTTCTCATCTACGCTGTAACACCCCACCTCCGCTAGGGCCACTCACAAAGGGAATGCACTAGGTTTGGTGAAGCATTATCGAGGTAAACATGCACAGAAATATTACAAGACAGAACATATATAAAACAGTGGAAGTAAAGCAAATTTCATTACCTTATAAAATAGTAAGGTCAAAAGCCTTTTACATCAGAATACATCAAAACCTGTCTTGCAATAGTAAAGAAGCATGAACCATTTCATAAATTATTCCCCAAGTAAAACAGTAAGGTAGCCATAGCCAAGAAAAGTCCAAGCCATGCATGATGACCTTCAAGCAGAGGAAGTCCAAACTAAATAACAGTGTTTCCTCCCTGAAAACCTGTGGGGGGGGGGGGAACGGAAGACAAAGAGGCGAAACAAACGGGGTCAGTCATAAAGACTGGTAAGTCCTATCTACTTCCAGTATAAAAACAGGTAAAGGTAACATGACATGCATAAACTGAAAGTAAACATAAGGATGACGACAAGATAGATAAGCTAAACCAAGATAACCGGATGAGCTACTGTAGCAAGATAAACTAAGGTATCATAATAAACTACGGTGTCAAGATAAATCAAGGTATCACATCGCCAAGTTTCTATCAAGTATACTATCCCTAGGTATCTATCATGTATAACATCCCACAGTATCTATCATGTATAACATCCCAAGGTATCTATCATGTATAACATCCCAAGGTATTTATCATGTATATTTGCTCTGCACCTCTCGTACTAGTATCCCAACCTGCGTCATGTGTTAACTATGAATGTCCCTTGCCCAATGTCATGTAATGGTCCATGTCAACCTAGCATATGTAGGTTTTCCCCACTCGTATGTTTCTTTCCATGTATAAGTTCAGTCCTTTGCCGTAGGCCGTACGGGCTTTCCCATGTAAATCTATACCACCTGAATGTAGTACCATTTTATCCTTGAAGTTGTTTTGGACTGCTACCTCTGATCTGGTTATGTTTTCTTACCACGAACTATCGCGTGTTCACTTAGGATTTATGCCACCTAGGACCACTAGGGATTATGCTACCTAATGAACGTTTCCGTGTCTCGGTTTGGGTTCAAGCCACCTAGGGCCACTAGGGATTATGCCACCCGTCAACCACGCCCTTTATCCCACGTATGTATCGTGAATCGTTTTCCATGTCTAGACGCACATGTATCTCAATGTGCCATCCGAGTTCCGTGCCAGGGCAAATCGAGAAATACAGAACTCGGTCGGGAGCTTTAAGTCGTCTCCCGAATGCAGATATCAAGGTCTGTTTTTGTATTCGTGGCTATGGTCCCACGTGACCCCTCCCTCAACTACTGAAAGGCAATCCAAGAAAAATCATGCACGAGAACTATACTCCGGCCCCACTATGCCCCACTTTTCTATTGGCCAACCTCACCCATGACTCGATAGCAAGAACATGGTCTGTTGGGAGTTCTCTGCCTTTCTGTTCGTACACGATTGACTAAAGATGGTAGGTAGTCGACGACGCGCTATCCAGGGCAAAAATCAAGTATCGTCGACTCCACGCTAATCCATCCCCATCTTTAGGTTGCCCGCACAGCAACCAAGGCATACCCTTGGCTCTTCTACCGCGAACCTTAACCTCTGTGAGGCCAGGTTTCATGGACCATCTGCCACCTCACAGAGGGATACCAAGAGTACCCTCACGTCCCCCGAAGCTATCGCTTTGTCACCCAGTTCGCTGGAGCTTTTTATCCAAGTCAGATAAGTTGCTCCTCCTCGTATACTAAGCGATGACCTACCGTATCAGGTTACTCATCTATTTATGAACTAGTCCCATGTCCTTGGCTAAGAATTATTACTTAGTTATTCTTAACTAAGGTTTACCACTTAGCTTCTTTTCCGTTATCCTTGATTAACTACGATTTTCTACCTAGTTCCTCTAACTAGGGTTTTTTTCTATTGGGTTAAGTGTTGTTATTCAAGCCCATGACTTAACCCGCCTACCAACCATGTCATAATCGGCTAAGTGTTCAAGTTCAAGGCTTAGCCCTACAACTCGTATGTCAAATTGGTTAAGTATTTGTTTGTCTTAACCGTATCAGATTATCGTGTTTATCTTAACCCCATCCACTAATCGTATTACAATGGTTAAGTATATTTAAAAAGGTCTTGTAACTTAACCCTATCAGGTCCGTATATTAGATTGGTTAAGTATAGGTTACTTAACCTCATCAAATCATCATGTATAATTGGTTAAGTATAAGTTACTTAACCCCATTAAATTATCATGTTAAGTTGGTTAAGTATTAGTTACTTAACCTCATTGAATTACCAAGTTTAGATTGGTTAAGTGTTTAACTTAACCCCATCGAATTACCGTGTTTAGATTAGTTAAGTGTAGGTTACTTAACCCCATCTAATTACCGTGTTTAGATTAGTTAAATCTAAGTTACTTAACCCCATCTAATTACCGTGTTTAGATTAGTTAAGTCTAAGTTACTTAACCCCATCTAATTACCAAGTCGGATTAGTTAAGTGTAAATTACTTAACTCCATCCCCTAATTGTCTTATATGGTTAAGTGTCATTAAGAAATCAAGTCCGGTTTAACTTAACCTACCCATTCGTGTCATATCGGTTAAGTGTCATTAGTCAAAATTACTTAACCTTTTCATATGGCATTAATTAGATTAATGCACCCCCCCTCTCACATTAGACTTTGTTGTGGTTACTAGTTAAGCCGGGCGGGTCCGGGTAGCTTTACACCACAACCTAGTCTAACCTCGGGTTTTAAGTGCTATATGACCAACTACTCACATTGGGTCCTATTGTTTGTAGCCACTAGTTAAGCCGGGCGGGTCCGGGTAGATTTATGCTACAAACTCAACCCAACCCCGAGTTGGCCACTTTCATGTTTGGTCTAGTGTCATGTTACACTTACAACCCATACGTGTCTAGTTTCAAGTCCCATGTTTACCCCACATGTCATGCCCACGTTTAGGTGTATCATGAGTGTCATATTTTCATGAAATCCCATGTCAAATTATCATGTCGTAATCACGCTCGTCTAACCTACCCCAAATCGTGTTTCCAACCTAAGTAAAAGCGAGTCAACATAGTAAGGATACTATGCTACATATTGGCCTCAAAACATGCACGATATCAAAAAGGGATTGGCCACAAACATGCATAGTATCATAAGGGAATTTGGCCACAAACATGCATAGCATCATAAGGGGTTTTTGGCCTCAAACATGCATAATGTCACAACGGGATTAGCCACAAACATGCATGGTATCATAAGGGAATTTGGCCACAAACATGCATGATAACATAAGGGGTTTGGGTTAATTTACATGCATAAGCCCCAAAGTCAAGTCTTTGCCAATGTTTCACAAGTCAAATGGTTCCCAAAGGTTCATGCTAACATTCCACAGATAAAGATTCAAACTTGCAAGATAAACTAGGTGAAACATAACATGAGTAGCATGATTAAGTCGCTAAAACTTAGCCCAAGGTCATAGATCATAGAAAAGGGGCAAAATTAGGTTCACATAGGCTAGCATACTTATGTTTCATCGCATTTTATTCCATGTCACAATAGAACCACCGTTAGAATCTACAAGTAGCTAGAACTTACATAGCGAGGCTTAGGGAAGGATCATGCATCGTCTTGACGAAGAAAGGTGGCTCCTTTGTTGAAGAATCGTCATGAAACTTGCATAGCAACGTTGATCCCTCCTCGATTTGGTGTAGAAAGCTTGCACCTTTTGATTTGAATCCGATTTGAATGCATAAGCCCTTGGAGTTGGAGATGGAGGCCATGATCAAGATGGATTTTAGCAGCACTTAGTTGCTAGATTGATTTTTAGTGATTTAGGTTAGGTCCTAGGGTGTTTTTATAGAGATTAGGAGTAGTTTAGGCCCTTAGATTAACCCTAGGATAGATCTGAACCCTCAAAACCCGTCACAGGCCAATAGACCAAACCCAAAAGCATGTCTTGAGGAATAAGTCAGGTACACCCAGGCCAAACTGGTCGACCACCCAAGTCGACAGGGGTGTCGACTGGGCAGTCGACACCACCTGGGGTGTGTCGACTCCCAAGTCAACTCCCCAGTCGACTTGGGGGTGGCGGGAATTTTCCCGCCTGCCCTGCTTGGCTGAATTTGAATTCTGAATTCAAATTTGAACTGTTTTTGAACTTGAAATTTTCTGAAAACTTTGACGGGCCATAACTGGGTCATACGGACTCCGATTTTCAAAAACTCGGACTCTATTTCGCGTATTTTTCCGAGACGAATGCAATGACGCAACCCGTTTCTCCTGATTCAGATTTTATAATTAAATTCTGCCTTGATTCTTGTCTTAGCATGTTGTAAAAATCCGGGTTGTCACATTCTCCCCAACTTAAAGGATTTCGTCCCCGAAATCTCCAAGTTAGGAAGAACGCATCCTACCATCCATTATCCATCTACTCAAAACATCATTCACAGGTAACCATTGTCCTTAGACGATTTCTAATGCCATATGAACATATGCAGAACGTGTGTGTATATGCTCCTTAGCTAATGCTAATGATCAGGCCTGAATGATCTTTCTAATGCAAAATAAGTTTAGTGCCATGAGTCCAACATGTATGCAAATAGTCCTAGTCATATAAACACTATATGTGTGCACAAACATTCATTCATATGCAACATCCGCATGACAACACATTCAATTTCATCCATAAACAAGTATAAATACTCGTGCATATGCAACATGAAACGTGACCGTGTCAATCTAGTATCTTATGTGTATTCGC
This sequence comes from Allium sativum, assembly GCA_030737875.1. Taxonomy (NCBI): domain Eukaryota; kingdom Viridiplantae; phylum Streptophyta; class Magnoliopsida; order Asparagales; family Amaryllidaceae; genus Allium; species Allium sativum. The sequence continues at coordinate 775,273,644 of CM060918.1, read as the reverse complement.
GCATCTACGAGCAACCACTTGCAACCATTTGCAACCATATCAATCATAACATGTTTCAAATACATGTTTACATCCATAGAGTTCTATCTAAGGTTCCCAAGATAAGATCGAGGAGATAAACAAGACAAACTCCTTACGGGGTTTGTAACAGAAACAGGACCGAGAGGATATCCACCAAGCGATAGCGTGCAAGCAAGCTCTACAGGTGGACTAAGGATCAAAGATGTACTTTTAAAAAGAGACATGATGCGCGCGTCTAAGCCGCATTTCCTTGAGCTTAATTCCATTGTGCCTTGACCGCCTTTGACTTCATGACTTCGTAGCTCCTTGATTCCTATTTCCAAGGTATGAGTTGGGACTCATTTCACTATCGCCTCTCGTTCCACTTTCACTTATTCTTTCCCTAGTATACTTGGCTCAACCATATCTGCGTACTCATCTAAGCTCTCCAAAATTCACTAGTGAATTCTGGATCTCATTTACCGATGCCAATCCATGTTACCACGTGCACTTACTAGGGTGATTCCTATAACCCATGCTCAAGCGGAATGAACCATCCGTCTTATTGGCGAACGTTCCTCGATTGGATCAGAGATTTCCGATAAGTGCATCAAGAGATTCTAGGTAACTAACCATGACAAAACCCAAAAGGTTATACAAGACTTCGAGGGTATTACCAAGGCAAGTTAAGAGTTTAACTACCCTCCTTTCAAAACCGAGAATGGCATCCCTTACTGGATAACCACTTCATCCCTAGAATCCATCCACAGCTCAACAATAGAAACATTGCTTCAAATCTCAACACTTGGCATAGACGTTCTCAAATCCAAACAAGTCATGAATAAATGGACCGACTCTCCAACCAGATTTTGGGACTAAAGTGGGATCTTCTACCATGCTAGTACTAAGGTGCAGAGACTTAATTATCGAGGCAGACTTAAATGATGCGATGATCAAAACAAAGTCTAGACGGGACGATAGAGAAGAAAGGCTAAGCCTTTAACAGAAACGGTACCATTCCTCTTAGGTACGCTAGAAATGAGAGCATACAATTGCCCTCTCGCTGATCTTGTCCTTATCTTCCTTTGTGGATCAAGCCATACCAACAAGTTGCTTATTCTTAAGCTCGTGACCTTTATCCTTGCTCTTATTATCCCTTCTTATAACTTCGGCAATAGGTCTCTCGAGAACTTCCTCCATCGCACGGGAAAACACTTACGTAGCTAGACAAGGATTAGTCGCAGTTAAAACTACTGTGACTACAGATGGAGGAAAGAAAGGAAAAGAGGTTCAATCAAGGAAACAAAGGATAGTGCTAATGGCTTTTGGGGAATAGCCTTTAAAAAACTTTTCTTGAAAATTGCTTCTTTGTAAACAGTTTCTCAAATAGTTTTCAGAAGGTTTTAAAAACTTTTGCCCAGTCTGGTAACCTTCTGCTCTGATACCAAATGTAACACCCCACCTCCGCTAGGGTCACTCACAAAGGGAATGAACTAGGTTTGGTGAAGCATTATCGAGGTAAACATGCACAGAAATATTACAAGACAGAACATATATAAAATAGCGGAAGTAAAGCAAATTTCATTACCTTATAAAATAGTAAGGTCAAAAGCCTTTTACATCAGAATACATCAAAACCTGTCTTGCAATAGTAAAGAAGCATAAACCATTTCATAAATTATTCCCCAAGTAAAACAGTAAGGTAGCCATAGCCAAGAAAAGTCCAAGCCATGCATGATGACCTTCAAGCAGAGGAAGTCCGAACTAAATAACAGTGTTTCCTCCCTGAAAACCTGGGGGGGAAACGGAAGACAAAGAGGCGAAACAAACGGGGTCAGTCATAAAGACTGGTAAGTCCTATCTACTTCCAGTATAAAAACAGGTAAAGGTAAGATGACATGCATAAACTGAAAGTAAACATAAGGATGACGACAAGATAGATAAGCTAAACCAAGATAACCGGATGAGCTACTGTAGCAAGATAAACTAAGGTATCATAATAAACTACGGTGTCAAGATAAATCAAGGTATCACATTGTCAGGTTTCTATCAAGTATACTATCCCAAGGTATCTATCATGTATAACATCCCACAGTATCTATCATGTATAACATCCCAAGGTATCTATCATGTATAACATCCCAAGGTATTTATCATGTATATTTGCTCTGCACCTCTCGTACTAGTATCCCAACCCGCGTCATGTGTTAACTATGAATGTCCCTTGCCCAATGTCATGTAATGGTCCATGTCAACCTAGCATATGTAGGTTTTCCCCACTCGTATGTTTCTTTCCATGTATAAGTTCAGTCATTTGCCGTAGGCCGTACGGGCTTTCCCATGTAAATCTATACCACCTGAACGTAGTACCATTTTATCCTTGAAGTTGTTTTGGACTGCTACCTCTGATCTGGTTATGTTTTCTTACCATGAACTATCGCGTGTTCACTTAGGATTTATGCCACCTAGGACCACTAGGGAATATGCTACCTAATGAATGTTTCCGTGTCTCGGTTTGGGTTCAAGCCACCTAGGGCCACTAGGGATTATGCCACCCATCAACCACGCCCTTTATCCCACGTATGTATCGTGAATCGTTTTCCATGTCTAGACGCACATGTATCGCAATGTGCCATTGTAATAACCCGAAAATCTGGGCCAGTTTAAAATTTTTATTTTGACAATTTTATCGAATTTTGATTATTTAAATTATATTATTTTAAATAATATCGACGAGGAATTTATTTTGAATATAATTAGAACGTATATATTATACGCGTCGTCGTTAGAATATAAATAATTATATATAAATATAAATAGAATTGAAAATGGCGCGGTAGTTCGATAATTCGATTTCAAACTTCAATTGAATGTACCGGGTGCAAAACAATCCGGATTTTAGTGAAACCAAAAACATTAGGATCTAATTGATGATATCTTTCCAACGAATCCGAATAATCGAAATTTCATAGCGGGAATCAAAAGATATGTCCAGTTGAAAATTCTGAATAGTCGCTATGGAATTCGGGCCCTTAAAAATGGGAATTTTGCAAATGACCTCGGATTTCGACGAAACTAGTTTTGTTGGGTCCGTGATGTCAAATTATTGCTAGATTCCAAATTTCATAATTTTTCGAATCAATATGTGAGCGTGGCAAAGGAAAACGCGTTTGACCAGTTTCAGTTGATTTTAATCGACTGGAAAATGGCCATTTTTCTAACGGTCTCAGAATTCAACGAAATTAGTTTTGTTAGAACCGTATCGTCAATACGAAGCTAGAAAATATTTTTCAAGAATTTATAGAGTTAGTATGTTATGTACATTCAAATTAAATATTGAATGTTTTATATTTTAATTTGAAGAATAACTGACTGAAACAGTCGAATTGGCTAACGAAACACATCCCATTGTGTTCAGAATTGAGGTATTTAGCTACGGGCGACAGTCGTTGAGTTCGATTTGGTGTTCGTATCAATATGAGGGTATGTTTGGGTCTAAAATAATAAAATATAATATAAAATTTTATATAAAACCCCCTTTCTTTTCAGAAACCCTAATTCCCATATTGGGCCGCCGTCGTTCAAAATCTGAAGCGAAAAACTACTCGTGACTTCTCTCCTCAAATACGATCAACCCATACATCGATTCAAGAAACAATAAAGTGGAAAATCGAGGAGGATTGTGTGAACTATAAATCCATACGGTTCTGATAATTTTTAGCTAAGGATTTTGCTCGACTCCCCCCCCCCCCATTGAAGACGCGCCGTTCGCGTCTGGTCTGCGCTACCAAGGGACGTCCGAGTTCATCCAAAGGGGGCGGCGCTGGTAGCTGAAGCGGAGGCGCACACGGTGGCGCACATAGATCTGGGTCCGGCCTCTCCTGGTGGTGGCGGCGACGCAATGAAGTTCTGAACTAGGAAGAAAGCCTGGGATAACAGTAGTGAATACGGGCAACGAAATAGACAAAAGAAAAGCACGGTGAAGATTTCCTGCCCATGAAGGATTGTGTCATTCAGTTTAGCGAAAGGGTGAGAATTTCTCACCTTTCAATTTCTTTTTCTAGTTATATATATATATATACTAGGATGCAGACGGTGTTTAGTAGCACCCGACACAATCGTCCACAGACCATGGACTTGTTTGTTTGGTTGCATAGATTAGTTTGATGATTTGATTTGAAATTGAATTGTTTGGTGAAATGAAACTGATTTGATTGATGTGTGAATGGCGTGGGCCTTCACTAGACCGGGGATAAGGCTAGGCCTTGTCCCGTTTCTAGTATCGTGCCGTTATGCCGTCGAATTTTTCTAAAATATGTTAGAAAAATAAAAATATCATTTTATTGAATAAATAAACCGAATAGAATATTCATAGGTTGGATAAAATCTTTTATCGTTAAAAATATAATTTTTTAACGTGAAAGTGAATAAATAAATATTTATAAACAAATCGGCCGATTTGTTTGTATACACTGATTTGACTGATATTGATTGGGACGATAAATTTTACACATCGCCCAACTGCACAACTAAAATCTGTGTTTGATTGTTTGAAAACCCCACACGGGTGTCGGGATGAAAATATGAATTTCACTCATCCTGATTGATTGAATATGTCGGTCGATGGATCGACAGGCTGTTATAAGCATTAGATATCTATATTTGATGCTTATACAGTGTAGTGCACTTTGGTTGATGGTTGATTATTTTTCAATGCTATTATATACATGTGTTGTATGAAAATCCATATAATTAACATTATATGGTGATTGATTGGGCCTCATTCCAATTTAGAAGATAAAGAATACTATAAAGTAAAGGTTCATGTGTTGACTGTACTCATCCGTTGAGATTAGTCATGTGTTGAACGAAATATTTTAATAATAAAATTTATATCTTTATCACTATAAAGTAAAGGTTCATGTGTTGACTGTACTCATCCGTTGAGATTAGTCATGTGTTGAACGAAATATTTTAATAATAAAATTTATATCTTTATCACTATAAAGTAAAGGTTCATGTGTTGACTGTACTCATCCGTTGAGATTAGTCATGTGTTGAACGAAATGTTTTGACAATAAAATTTACATCTTTATCATATATGAAATTAGAAACTAACTGGAAAATAGATGAGATGGGTGGTCTCCTGAATATTAATCTGATGTTGGTTTTGGCCTTCGGGGTTAATATTCAGGAAATCGTTCTCTTACTAATTTACGGTTGGAGTCTGGTTTTAAATCAAACGATAGATACCATAATTTTTATAAAATATATCAAATAACAAAAATAGTCACATATGGACGGTACTCATCCGTTGAGATTAGTCGTGTGTTTGACAAAAATAAATTTTCATTTATTTGAAATAGAATATTTGAAAATAGAAATATATGAAGCCGTGTTGATTAGATTGACGCCATTTTAACGTAATCGATATTTATATCGATTTTATTCATTTTAAGATGAATATTGAAATAGAAAATGAATTGAATATAAAACGATTTCGAAATGAATTGAATATAAAACGATTTCGAAATGAATTGAATATAAAACGATTTCAAAATGAATTGAATATAAAACGATTTCGAAATGAATTGAATATAAAACGATTTCAAAATGAATTGAATATAAAACGATTTCAAAATGAATTGAATATAAAACGATTTCAAATTAAATGGGATAGAAAACCAATTTGAATTGAATCGATTAGAAAACCAAATCGAATTCAAATTGAAAACGAATTGAATTGAATTGAAATCGAATTCAAATTGAAAACGAATTGAATTGAATTGAAAACGAATTCAAATTGAAAACGAATTGAATTGAATTGAAAACGAATTCAAATTGAAAACGAATTGAATTGAATTGAAAACGAATTCAAATTGAAAACGAATTGAATTGAATTGAAAACGAATTCAAATTGAAAACGAATTGAATTGAATTGAAAACGAATTCAAATTGAAAACGAATTGAATTGAATTGAAAACGAATTCAAATTGAAAACGAATTGAATTGAATTGAAAACAAATTCAAATTGAAAACGAATTGAAATGAATTCAAATTTAATTGAAATTTGAATTGAATAGAAATGAATTTTAAAACGAATTTATAATGAAAAACTCAATTTTGATTTGAATTGAAATGGAAGTGAATTTGTTTTTGAAACAAAATTAAAACGATTTGTAAAACTCGTTTTAAATAGTAATCGACGAAATTTATATTATATATATTATATATATAATATAATGGCCTGAATAGAACGCGCCGCGCCGCGGCAGTTCGTGAATTTCGACCATTTATTTCAAACGGACATTACGGGAGATCCGACCGTCGGATTCTCCTAAAACCGGAACCGTTGGGTTCGTATCGAAAAGAGCTTTCTAGCGAATATTAGAAATTTGAAATCTAATGGTTGGATTTGGAGATACGTCCAAATCAAATTTGAAAAAGGTCGCTGTAAGTGCAGTTCGATGGCCGTTAATGGAAATCGACTGTACGGGCATTGATAAAATTATTAAAAATATCAATAATTTGTGTAAAATCATTAGAAATGATTTGGGAAAATTTGGGATGAAAAACTCCATATTTGAAAAGATAAAAATAGATTTTTATCGAAATGAACTAGTTTGAACTAAATTTAAAACCCGATTTGTTTTTAAATAAATTAGATTTAAAAAGGGGTTTTAAATAATCGGAATTCTTAACATATTTGAATTAAATTAAACTAGAATTGATTCATGGGTTTATCGTGAACTGTGTTTTAAATAACACCTAGTTCTTTAACCCAGTAAAGGAGTTTTAATGAATCTGCAAATTGATTGAAATGTGAATTGATAATTTAAATTATCAAATTTGGAAAGTGAGCGAGAATGGAGTATCGCCAGTTTTGCTCCAAAGCGATAGTTAAATCTTTAATTAGATTTGAACGTGAAATGGTAATTAATTTTACCGATAACACTGTGGTGTTAGATATGGAGTATTACCAGTTTTGCTTCATGGGATGAATAGGTTGGGATTGGGAAATAAAACAAATAATTACTTCGTAGTGGTTCGCTAATCTCGACTAGTTGGTAAAACCAAAATTTGGTTTTAAACGACATCCAAAGGAAGATTACAGGATAAATTTTAAAGGATTTATCTTGGATAAAATTAATGGGAACCTTTCCCTAAGAATGTGGAGTTTAGAAACTAGTTGTAGGTTGGCTAAGAAGAATGGTTTCCTGGGTATTGACCTGATGTTGGTTTCGGCCTTCGGGGTTAATGTTTGGGGAATTGTTCTCTTGCTAATTTGCGGTTAGTGACTAATGAATTGGAATGAGGCGTATGCTGTGTTTGTGTAACATTCGTTTTTAATATACGCGGGTTGTTCGGGAAGGCCGGGTTTACACCCATTCTGAATAACCGATTCGACGATAAGTCGAAGATGAAGACGGTGGTCAAAGACCGGAAGTCTTCACATCGTTTGGATAATTACTGACGATCCTGATTGGGCTGTACACCCAAGAGGATGGAAATAGTTGGTGGTCGTCCAGACGTACTTGGAGATGGATGGATATGCGAGGAAAGTGCCTCCGGTTTCGTTCAGACCTAGAACGGACTTGTAAATGGATGGTGTGTCTGACATTGTATTCCTTTATATTGTATTTGTTGATCTCTGCTAAATATATATCTGTTTGGCGGCGGAGAATTTATTCTCTTGCTTAACGCCCTTCTCTGAGACATATGAGCTCAGAGGTTATATATTGGCAGAAATCAGTGGTACGATATGGATTGATAGTGTGGCATGCTGAGATACAGTGATTCAGACTTTTGTTGAAAAGCAAAGTTTGGTGGTTGATGATCAAAGCGCAGCTGATATAGCATGGCTTTGTGTATAGCGTTGATCCGCGAGCCTCACACCCCGGTATGGTGGCAAACTGGTGGTTTGATCAGTATGCTTTTTCGTGGATGGGCACCTTAGTGGTGTCGTGGATTCGGTCGACCGAGATGAGCCTAGTGCTCAGGGATATATAGAGTAAGCGGTGTTTTCTCTCGCTGGGACATAAGCCGCGGTGGTACTCTGGTCCCAAATGTGCGGATGCAGACGGTGTTTTCTCTTGTGGGGACGTAAGCCGTGGTGAATTGCATTCCGCGATCGATCTTTCGAATCAGGAGCCACCATGATGGAAATCCAATTTCCGATACGTGTATTGCGGTTTTAATTGTAGAACTAGTATGGCGACATGATATATGGTACCCATGCCGTTTATGATTGATATTTATGATTGGAATTGTTTTGACACTATACACATATTATAGTATCGAATGGTTTGTTTTTAAACGTATCAAGCATGTTTGGCTGTTATAAGGTAAAACCCTATCCTCCGGCTTGCGTTGCATTGTGTGATGGGACCTGGGTCTTATAACAGCTTCATTTTTCGAAAAAGCATTGCGCTGTTTATTCTATGCACTAGTATTCTTGGGAGGAAACCCGTTCCGTGTTATACGGCGTGGTCCCTTGAATTACTCTCTTTTAAAGTAAAGTTTTAAATAACTGTTTTAGTTCTCACACCAGTCGCATGACTGACCTGGAGTTTATTGTTTCAACCTAAACTCTGGGTGCCCTTATTTTCCACACGGGCAGCTAGTAGTTTTGGTTTTGCAGATTTATATTCACAGGATCCTGGTTTACAGCTGGAATGATATCCGGAAAGCTTTGTATCCGTATATCTCTTCTAGTTGTGTATTGTATTATTTTCCGTTGCGATGTATTTAAATGTAATTTAAATCTCTGATATTTCTGTGTAATATTCATTTATACTCTGTATATTCTTGTAATCTGATGCATTGTTGTAATAACAGTGAAATGTTCTTCTGTTTGTGTTCTGGTTTGTCTTGTCCTCACAGTAATTCGTTCTTTCTCATCTCTTCGGAGACCGGGGAAGTTTCGGGTTGCTTCAGCCATCCGAGTTCCATGCCAGGGCAAATCGAGAAATACAGAACTCGGTCGGGAGCTTTAAGTCGTCTACCGAATGCAGATATCAAGGTCTGTTTTTGTATTCGTGGCTATGGTCCCACGTGACCCCTCCCTCAACTACTGAAAGGCAATCCAAGAAAAATCATGCACGAGAACTATACTCGGCCCCACTATGCCCCACTTTCCTATTGGCCAACCTCACCCATGACTCGATAGCAAAAACATGGTCTGTTGGGAGTTCTCTGCCTTTCCGTTAGTACACGATTGACTAAAGATGGTAGGTAGTCGACGACGTGCTATCCAGGGCAAAAATCAAGTATCGTCGACTCCACGCTAATCCATCCCCGTCTTTAGGTTGCTCGCACAGCAACCAAGGCATACCCTTGGCTCTTCTACCGCAGACCTTAACCTCTGTGAGGCCAGGTTTCATGGACCATCTGCCACCTCACAGAGGGATACCAAGAGTACCCTCATGTCCCCCGAAGCTACCGCTTCGTCGCCCTGTTCGCTGGAGCTTTTTATCCAAGTCAGATAAGTTGCTCCTCCTCGTATACTAAGCGATGACCTACCGTATCAGGTTACTCATCTATTTATGAACTAGTCCCATGTCCTTGGCTAAGAATTATTATTTAGTTATTCTTAACTAAGGTTTACCACTTAGCTTCTTTTCCCATTATCCTTGATTAACTACGATTTTCTACCTAGTTCCTCTAACTAGGGTTTTTTTCTATTGGGTTAAGTGTTGTTATTCAAGCCCATGACTTAACCCACCTACCAAACATGTCATAATCGGCTAAGTGTTCAAGTTCAAGGCTTAGCCCTACAACTCGTATGTCAAATTGGTTAAGTATTTGTTTGTCTTAACCCTATCAGATTATCGTGTTTGTCTTAACCCCATCCACTAATCGTATTACAATGGTTAAGTATATTTAAAAAGGTCTTGTGACTTAACCCTATCAGGTCCGTATATTAGATTGGTTAAGTATAGGTTACTTAACCTCATCAAATCATCATGTATAATTGGTTAGGTATAAGTTACTTAACCCCATTAAATTATCATGTTAAGTTGGTTAAGTATTAGTTACTTAACCTCATTGAATTACCAAGTTTAGATTGGTTAAGTGTTTAACTTAACCCCATCGAATTACCGTGTTTAGATTAGTTAAGTGTAGGTTACTTAACCCCATCTAATTACCGTGTTTAGATTAGTTAAGTCTAAGTTACTTAACCCCATCTAATTACCGTGTTTAGATTAGTTAAGTCTAAGTTACTTAACCCCATCTAATTACCAAGTCGGATTAGTTAAGTGTAAATTACTTAACTCCATCCCCTAATTGTCTTATATGGTTAAGTGTCATTATGAAATCAAGTCCGGTTTAACTTAACCTACCCATTCGTGTCATATCGGTTAAGTGTCATTAGTCAAAATTACTTAACCTTTTCATGTGGCATTAATTAGATTAATGCACCCCAACCTCTCACATTAGACTTTGTTGTGGTTACTAGTTAAGCCGGGCGGGTCCGGGTAGCTTTACACCACAACCTAGTCTAACCTCGGGTTTTAAGTGCTATATGACCAACTACTCACATTGGGTCCTATTGTTTGTAGCCACTAGTTAAGCCGGGCGGGTCCGGGTAGATTTATGCTACAAACTCAACCCAACCTCGAGTTGACCACTTTCATGTTTGGTCTAGTGTCATGTTACACTTACAACCCATAGGTGTCTAGTTTCAAGTCCCATGTTTACCCCACATGTCATGCCCACGTTTAGTTGTATCATGAGTGTCATATTTTCATGAAATCCCATGTCAAATTATCATGTCGTAATCACGCTCGTCTAACCTACCCCAAATCGTGTTTCCAACCCAAGTAAAAGCGAGTCAACATAGTAAGGATACTATGCTACATATTGGCCTCAAAACATGCACGATATCAAAAAGGGATTGGCCACAAACATGCATAGTATCATAAGGGAATTTGGCCACAAACATGCATAGCATCATAAGGTGTTTTTGGCCTCTAACATGCATAATGTCACAACGGGATTAGCCACAAACATGCATCGTATCATAAGGGAATTTGGCCACAAACATGCATGATAACATAAGGGGTTTGGGTTCATTTACATGCATAAGCCCCAAAGTCAAGTCTTTGCCAATGTTTCACAAGTCAAATGGTTCCCAAAGGTTCATGCTAACATTCCACAGATAAAGATTCAAACTTGCAAGATAAACTAGGTGAAACATAACATGAGTAGCATGATTAAGTCGCTAAAACTTAGCCCAAGGTCATAGATCATAGAAACGGGGAAAAATTAGGTTCACATAGGCTAGCATACTTATGTTTCATCGCATTTTATTCCATGTCACATTAGAACCACCGTTAGAATCTACAAGTAGCTAGAACTTACATAGCGAGGCTTAGGGAAGGATCATGCATCGTCTTGACGAAGAAAGGTGGCTCCTTTGTTGAAGAATCGTCATGAAACTTGCGTAGCAACGTTGATCCCTCCTCGATTTGGTGTAGAAAGCTTGCACCTTTTGATTTGAATCTGATTTGAATGCAATTAGCCCTTGGAGTTGGAGATGGAGGCCATGATCAAGATGGATTTTGGCAGCACTTAGTTGCTAGATTGATTTTGAGTGATTTAGCTTAGGTCCTAGGGTGTTTTTATAGAGATTAGGAGTAGTTTAGGCCCTTAGATTAACCCTAGGATAGATCTGAACCCTCAAAACCCGTCATAGGCCAATAGACCAGACCCAAAAGCATGTCTTGAGGAACAAGTCAGGTACACCCAGGCCAAACTGGCCGACCACCCAAGTCGACAGGGGTGTCGACTGGGCAGTCGACACCACCTGAGGTGTGTCGACTCCCAAGTCGACTCCCCAGTCGACTTGGGGGTGGCGGGAATTTTCCCGCCTGCCCTGCTTGGCTGAATTTGAATTCTGAATTCAAATTTGAACTATTTTTGAACTTGAAATTTTCTGAAAACTTTGACTGACCATAACTGGGTCATACGGACTCTGATTTTCGAAAACTCAGACTCTATTTCGCGTATTTTTCCGAGACGAATGCAATGGCGGAACCCGTTTCTCCTGATTCAGATTTTATAATTAAATTCTGCCTTGATTCTTGTCTTAGCATGTTGTAAAAATCCGGGTTGTCACATACGCATTAGTTGCATCCAAGGTGTTACTACCAGAATTCAACACCGGAAGTAAGCCGAGGTGAAGAGGGTATCATACAAAAATCGATACCGAAAGCAGTAAGCAATGACCAAAAGCAGGAGTTGGTAGCCGAGAGAAAAGGCATTATAAGCATCAACTAAAGGCCATAGTGCACGGTGTCGACACCAAATCATGAAGGAAGCAAGCATGCTATCAGCACCAACATGTTGATAAATGTTGGTTTGGTGTTGATACTTAAACGAAGGACGGTTGACCCGGTTTCGGTACCAATGAAAAAGAAAAAAGATAAAAGGCAATACTGAAAGCAAGGAATAAGGATAAGCCGAAAGAACTTGTTTCGACACAGAATGTAAAGCAATTGAAAGAGAGTTAAGGCCGATAGACAATTTAAGAACAAATGAAAGGCTATCAGTATCGGTTGATTCACTTTCGATACCATTGAAAGGATCAAGTTTATTATCGGTACACGATACCAAGGATAAGCAAAGACAAGGTATTATCAGCAAAGTAGAAGTTCCAGTGAAGTCGTTATCGCTACCAACAGGCTTGGTAGCGATACCAAAAGCAATCAATCAATAAAGCCCAATGCCGAGAACAAGTGAAAACAAAATCTCCAGCAAAAGTGCTGTCGCTACCAACAGGCTTGGTAGCGATACTGAAAGCAAGATCAAGGGTTACAAGGAAGAAAGTAATAAAGCATGTCCTGAAGGGAAACCAATAGCAGATTGTCACTTCTGCATTAAAAGCATCAAGATAAATAGAATCCGGAAGAGATGAAGTACTGAAACCAAAGAAACCGACACCGAAATACACCGAAATGGTTCAACACCGGCAACATAAATCGGAGGCGGGCTTCCAACAGATGTAGTACAAAAGGGGCCCCAATATGTGTATAAATAAGATCCCGAGGGTCACATTTTGGGGATCTTTTACTCATTCTACAATCTTGTACTCCTTTCTAAGAGGGAAAACCCTAATTCCAAAATCAAGTTGGGGATTTCCACAACAATTGTAACACATTCAAAATTAATATACCAAAGGGAAAATCGAAACTTAAAATTTCCTCGATTCGATAATCTTGTTGTGTTTATATGAATTGAACAGGGAGTTACCATTAACCTCTCTTCGTGAAGGGTTTGAACATAAAATCATCCAAATAGGGAGATTCATTGAGTAAAATCAATGAATTCCCCTCTTTATGGTGTTCATGCATGTTTCAACCCCATCATCATAAGCCTAATATAGCGCAACATTCTAAAAAAGGGACCTATCATAGTTTTGTGAATCGATAACCGACACAACCAGGGTCTTTCGTAGTCTGGATCGATGTGGAAGTATCACCTTAGTTATTAAGAGCCACGATGTGTCCTCAAAACTAATTGTAGTGATATTTTAGCATGTTTCTTCTCAAGTCAATGTAAATTATTCAATCCTAAATTTATGGACCACTATTGTAATAAGGTTCTCAACCTTCTATAAGCCTATAATGTCCTTATCCCTAGGTAACTATTGACCCTTAAGTTTCATAAGCATGATACTCACCTCTTGAAGGAAAAGTAACTATTTTTTTGGTTTTAGGTCATGTTATATAGGAAATGGTAGAATAAGCCGAGTTTGCTGAGGCTTAATTATCAATCGGAACCCTTTAGATCGATTACCCTCTAAATCTCATCACATAGGCATTATCAATCATTATATCGGGTGTTAACGGTTTTTATCGTTAACATTTTGGCGCTAGAGGAAGGGATCGAACCCCCGACTTCCTTTGTTCAATTATAGATTAATTTGGTAAACTTGTTGCTTCATGACAGGAAAGGATGAAGTAAAAAAGATTAGAGGCTCTGAATAAAGAACCAGTTCCTAATACTATTCTTGAAAAGAATGTGAGTCCAAAACTCAACTTGAACCACACCGAAGTGGGGCAACCTCTAATCCGGTGCAATCTCCAAACTCAAATACCATAGAAGAAAATGTTATCAAGCTAGTAGCCTTAGAGAAAAAAGTCCTTGAAATGCAAACTTACATGGAAGCGATTCATACACAAAAATATTTAAGGGCCACTAAGCTAAGACAAAGGGACAAGGATGAATCCCCAAGTAAAAGGGCTCCCATCCAGCACTCCGAAAGGAAGGAGAAAGTTAAAGCAACTTCCTCTAAGAATAAAAGGTCCCATCTGTCAGGAATAGATCATCAAGGAAACCAATGTGACAAGGAGCAGTCCGGGAGCTCTACTACCAGAGGGTACAGTCCTAAGAGGGAAGACTATGACAATACAGAAGCTTACCTTAAAGAAATGATGTAGAAAGATGTTAAAGATCTACTTGGGAGTAAGGGAAATATAACCCTAGACAAAAGGGTTAATGACAACGAAAGGGTAACTCGTTTTACCAATGAGATTATGAATACTAGAATACCAGCCCGTGTGAAGATGCCAACCATAAAATACTTTGGAACCACTAATCCATATGACCACCTAATGGCTTTTGATAGCCAAATGGACTTTTATAAAGCTTCGGGAGGCGTCTGATGTCATCTCTACCCAGTAACACCCTAAGGGGCAACCGCTAAGTGGTATCATCAATATCGCGAAAATACCGTTTACTCATGGAAGTAATTCTCTTACGAGTTCTCCTTAAAGTTCTATATTTGTAAGTACCCAACAATAGACTATATCGTCATCGCCAACATAAAGCAAAGACCGGGGGTGTCCTTGAGAGATTATTTGAATAGGTTCAATATGGAAGCTTTAAAGGCCAAATACATGAATGATCAAGATAAGCTCATTATTGTTCATTCAGGTATAATCGAAAACACTCCTTTCCGGAAGGAGTTGTTTACTCATAGGTGCAAAGACCTGCAAGATATCCACTTTCAGACTAACCAATTTATCCATATGGACGATCTGTATGATACAAAGAAGAAATTTGGTTCCTGCAGGGAAGGAGGGAAGGCAGGGTTTAATCGAAAACCACAAATTGGAATGTTTGGATTTGGCAGAAGGCAAAAGAAACCGAGATGGAAAGAATCTAGCACTAACTCAATAGCTTTGAGTAAGCCTATTTCATTATCTATGTCATGGCTAAAGAGAGAGTCAACAACTTCCCGGTGTCTTTTAAAGCCTAGAATTTCCTGGAACCATATAACGAAGGGAAGTATTGCGAGTATAACAAAACGAATGGACATAAGACTAATGAATGCAAGGTGTTTGAAGGCATAACAGAAGTTCATTCGTGAAGGACACTTGAAAGAATTTGTTTTGGACAAACAACCATCAATTCAACGTACCAACAGGCACCAAAAGGCTTCAGCCAACTCAGTGGAAGCTCCAATTGAGGAGGGTCAACTAGATCTAAGCCCTCCAAACCGAATTAATGTGATTCTTGGTGGGCCACACTCTGTCGGAAATAGTCAGGTAGCTCGACCAAAATCCGAAGGTGGCCCACGAAGGAATATTCTCTATTCAAGAAGAACCATCATTAAAGAATTCCTTCTACGACATCAAGAAGCATACCTTGGTGGTTTCTCCGAATGAGATGCATATGGGGGTTCGTTTTTTGCACAATGAACCTCTCATGGTAACATCACAGATTGGAATTTCTATATTTGCTAAGATTCTTGTTGATACTGGAAGCGCGGTAAATGTGATCTTTAAACATGCCTTTGACCAAGTGGGGATTTCCGAACAAAAGCTGGAACCAAGAAATGAACCTACCTTTGGTTTCGACAACAAAGGACCAACTCCAATAGGAAAAATCAAGCTTCTGGCCCAAATAGGGTTATCTCCTCTCTGCGGGAATTTTGAGACTCTCTTTGTCATCATTGACCAACCTACCTACTACAATGCTTTCTTTGGTCAACCAGCTCTGGATGAAATGGATGCTTTTATCTCATCCTATTATCTGATGATGAAATTCCTAACTAAGAAAAGCTGGGGCATAATCAGGGGGAACAATTTAGTTCTCGTGAATTGTATTTCGCAACCGTTGACTAATACAAAAGGGAGTATCTTGCTTACTTTGACTCTTCCACATTTTTTCAACCCTCGAATGACAGATTCTTACATCCGATTTTCAAGGATAAAATAAGAACTAATAAAACTAATTGACGTATGAATGGTAGGTACGCTTCTTTGAGGAAGAGGGATAATGAGAAAAACTTGGCAGAAGAAGAAGAAATTGTCAAAGAATTAGATTCGTGAGTGAATACAGAATGAATCAAACCAATAAAAGATTTGGAGGAAATAGGTGTTGATTCAACTGATAAAGCTAAAACCATCAAGGTAGGGAAGAGGTTGGAAGAACCATTGAGAAGCAACTTGATTCAGTTCTTACAACAGAATAAGGATGTGTTCGCTTGGACCCACTTAGACATAGTAGGAATTAACCATTCAGTCATGAGTCATGCTTTGAACATCAATCCGCCTATAATCCCTATTCAACAAAATAAAAGGCAATGCAATAGAGATAGATCAGAAGCCTTGAAGAAGAGGTCAAGAAGTTTCTTATGAATAAATTTATCCAGGAAGTCTTTACTCCAAATGGTTGGCTAATCCAGTGTTCATGAAAAAGTCTAATAGGAAATAGAGGACTTGCGTTGACTATACAAACCTGAACAAAGCTTGCCTCCCCTTCCCCAGATAGATCAATTGGTTGATACGACTAACTGGCATATGTTGCTATCCCTTATGTATGCCTACTCGGGATACAAAAAGATCTCTATGTACAAACCCGATGAAGAACATACGAGATTCATTACTGAATGGGGAACCTTTTGTTACAAGGTAACGCCTTTTGGATTGAAGAACGCTGGTGCAATGTATTAAAGGTTGGTTAACAGAATATTTCAGGAGCAAATAGGACGAAATATGGAAGTATATGTAGATGACATGCAAGTAAATTCTACCAAGGCAGAAAATAATCTGAAGGATTTGGAAGAGATGTTCAATATGTTGAAAGAATATCAAATGAAGTTAAATCTGCAAAAGTGTTCTTTCGAAGTTCAGTCTGGAAAGTTCCTAGGATATGTTCTCAGCGAACAAGGAATTTAGGCTAGTCCTAATCAAATTAAGACCATAAAGGATATGGAAGAACCTAAAACAAGCAAAGTGGTTATGAGCTTAAACAGTAAAGTAGCATTCCTAAGTCGGTTCATTTCCAAAGCAACTGATAAGTGTGTCCATTTCTTTGACGTGATAAAGAAAAAGAAGAACTTCGAATGAAATGAGGAATGTAGGAAGGCTTTTCATGAATTGAGGGATTATGTGGGAAAGCCTCCAATTTTATCTAGTCTCGAAAAAGGGGGTGTCTATACCTTTATATGGATGTCTCAAAGAATGCCATCAACTTGGTTCTAATCAGAGAAGACAACGGAATGCAGTTCCCAATTTGTTATGTCAGCCGAAGGATAAAAGATGCGGAAATATGATACCCTATGGTAGGAAAATTTAGCTTGTTGTCTAATACTTACAGCACATAAGCTTAAGGGTAACTTTCAGGCACATCCAATTAAGGTTTTGACCGGCTTTCCACTCAAGCAATTTTTCAGTAAGCCAGAAACCTCAGGGAGGTTAGTAAAGTGGGGAATTTATCTTAGCCAGTACAAAATTGAATTCCAACCTCGATATGTTATTAAAGGGAAAGCTCCATAGATTTTGTAAATGAGTGCACAAGCTTCATTACAGAGCAGTCCACAAAGGAAAACGATCTAAAGGAAAAATGGCAGTTATTTATAGATGGAGCTTCAAATGAACAAGGGGTAGGGGAAGGATATATAATAATCACCCTTGACAGACATCGTTTACATTACGCAATGAAGTTGTATTGCCGCAACCAATAACGTGGCAGAATATGAGTCGATGGTAGTAGGATTGAGTTTAGCACTACAATTAAAGATACCACAGACTGAGTTCATTAGGGACTCACAATTAATGATAAACCAAATTAAACAAACCTACCAAATCAAGGATTCTCGGTTAGCGCTATATGTGAAGAGAATACTAAAGATGCTTACCCAGCTCAAAGATTTTTCTATACATCAGATCCCAAGAGGGAAAAAATCCCAAGCCGACTCTTTGGCAAAGTTGGCAAGCTCAAGAGGAGTGCCTTGGAACACGAATAATCCTTGTGAGACATCAGGAGAAACCTAGTATTGAGCAAGAGGCACCCGAACCCGGAAATGAATTGCTAGTCTTGAATAGATCCCAAGCTTTAGCGGAAGAGACTGAAAAGGAAAAAAGATGTCTCTCCTAGTGAGGAACCCATACCTATTGAAAGAAATTCCTTGTACGAGAATACTGGAATGGCTTCCCTTGCAAATTATCTCTTGAATGAAACCTTACCTACTAATAAGCAAGAAGCTAGGAGGGTTAAACACCAAGCTCATACCTTTGTAATTATGGATAAGGTGCTTTACAAAATAGGACACTTACTCCCGTAGTTGAGATGTGTAAGCCTTGAAGATGGGCTTACTTTGTTAAAAGAAGCACATGAGGGATGGTATAGATATCATTCAAGCAGAATTAAACTAGCCATGAAAGTTATATGATAAGGCTTCTATTGGTCGTAAATGGCTAGCCAAGCATTTGAGTACGTCAAGAAATGTGAGAAATGACAAATATTTTCTATGATACCCGAACTACCTCCAAATGAGTTGACCACCATCTCAAGTCCATGGCCCTTTGATGTATGGGGAATAGACTTAATTGGGCCCCTACCAGTCTCCAAAGGAGAAGCTAAGTATGCGGTAGTAGCCATCGATTACTTTACTAAATGGGTTGAAGCAGAACCACACCCAACTATCACATCTAAGAAAGTGTTGAAGTTAGTGATAAAGTATATTGTCACGCGCTTTGGAGTCTCTTATGTGATAATTTTCGACAATGGAACATGGTTTGAAAGCGAGGATCTCACACGGTTTTGTGATAAAAAATGGAATCATAAAAAGTTTCTCTTTCAAGAGCATCCAAGGGAAAATGGTACCGTCAAAGCTGCAAATAAAACTCTAAAGATGATGTTTCCATGCTTTTTGGAAAAGCTGTTACACGCGAAATTTCTAGTTAACAATGCGCTCAAGCATTGGGAACATTGTCAGAAGATAAGCAATGATTTGGTTGAAGTCGTATCACAAATATAGGATGGCCCAAAAGTCCTAACAGATGACCTCTTTTAGGCCCAAAAACATCAATTACGATGCTTTCACAGTAACTCTTGTAGCCCTCTGAATTAGCTTCAAGTAGAGCTTTCGTTTGGTCAAAACAGACTTACGGTTTAGAAGTTATGTCCGTTTCCGTGAACGCGCACAGAACTGGAATTACTTGGAAAATTGGATTTTGGGTTTGACTTGATCCAGTCGGGTCGGATCGAGTGCACCGGTTCAGATTGGAGGAGGGGAACCCATTCCCACGTAGGAAGCTCAGACATGGGCTCTGGATCACATCGGTTTGGATCGAGCTAGACCGAACCGACCCGCCTCCCAGATACTCAAAAGAGCATGGCGTCTTCGGATCGAAGACATAGCTCTGGACCGGATCGGAGGAGAGAGGATCCGACCCGAACCACCGAGACCTGCTTCTGCACAACAGCTTTGACCGATTCTCATGGCATAACTTCCTCCTATTAACCTGGATCTGATTACTACTTGGCACAACATGAATTAAAGAGGAGTGCTCCACGTTCACTACTACATTTCGGGATATTTAGGATGCATGCCACGTGGCATCCGACCCGGAGCTCCTCCACAGTTATAAATACACCACATGGCATTTGGAAGGATCCTTTGGCCATTCAAACTCTTAGCATCCATTGCTACAACATAAAGGCATTGTGCATCATTCAATCCGAATTAACATGTGGATTACGTGTATAAACTCTTATAATTTCATTGAATACACATATTATGTTTCTACTTGTAACTGATTCTTGTAATATGTCAGTATAACAATAAGATTATATGGTGGACATAGGATACATCTACAGCCGAACCACAATAAAAACTTCATGTGTCCCCTCTTATTCTACTATTTTTTGCATTCTGCAATCTGTGAGTTGTGATTGTGAGGACTTCACACTACATTTTTGTGTTAGTACCAAAATTTGGTCTAACAGATTATCTTAAAGAAGCGACTAAACATGGCTAGAGGAAATTGGGCAGACAAATTGCCCTTCTTTGGGCCTATAGAACCTTCTCCAAAACGGCAACAGGGAATAATCCGTACTCACTAACCTATGGATGTGAATCTATGATTCCAGTTGAAGTTAAGATCTCTTCACACATAAGGATAGCTTATGCATTTGATCCCAATCAAGAATTGAAAAAGGAATCCTTAGACCTAATTCGAGGGTTGAGAGATAAAGCAACCATTAGAACGGTTGAATATCAAATAAGAATCACCAAATACTACAATTCAAAAGTAAGAAGGAGAACCTTTCGAAAAGGAGATTTGGTATAACGAAGGGTAATGGACAACACTAAGAATCCAACGGACAGTCCTCTTAGCCCAAACTGGGAGGGACCCTTAATCATGCATCAAGAACTCGCACCCGGAGCATACCGACTCTGCGAGCTTAATGGTGATTTCATGCCTAGAACATGGAATGTAGAACACTTGAAGCCATACTTTCCAACTGTAAGTGAATTAGGGGTCACCTTGAGAATATTCACATGAATAAGGGAATGGAAACCATCTCAAAATTTGAAAACTGCCCAAAATGGTTAAGGCAGCCTACAATGGTCAAAAACCGTTGTCACCGCCAAGAAAGGGCCAGGTTAAAGCATCAAAAGCGTAAGCCTCCGATCCACGCCAAAAATGGTCGGGACGGAGCATCTAAATAAGCACGCCATGCCTCTGCTCATAGAAGAGTACGCTCTGCCTCTGCTTTAACTAAGCATGTCCTGCCTCTGCTTATATTCCTCGTATCTTGCAGGAGGGAACTATAACACCATACACCTTTCTGTGCCCAAATTTCGACAAAAATCGAAACTCGAACACATCCAAGCATGCAGCATGTAAATATGGTACCTGCAAATAAATGGGTAGGAGCATAATCAGAGTACGATAAAATAACTCAAAGTGGGAAAAAATAGGATAGACTAGTATTAACTCAAGTAGCTACTTTTTTTTAAAGTATGTCACTTTGCCAATACGTAGCATGCGAGAGAACGAGAAATGAAAGCCAAAATTAACACCTGTGAAAATTCGACCTTCTCTAGAGAACCTGTGTGGTTGTAATGAGGAGGGGGGTCAGAACAACAAGATTTTGGTGAACAGGAAATGTACACCACATATTATAATACATAGATGTATCCAGCTTGGTTCAACCCAAAATGTATACTTACCAAGGTTAATTATTCTAGCCTAACCTCGATTAAATAACCATCCATGTTCTGGTACAAAGGCTTCATGAATATATGCATAAACGTTCTATCTCTGTAATATATCTTGGGAATACAACCTTGAGAAGAGTAGAGGGTTTTTCTAAGGGAACATATATGTTACTACCAGAATTAACACCGAAACAAGTTGGCAGTGAAGGGGTATCGGATGAACACAAACACTAGAAAGAACCAAGAGTAAGAAGGAATGATCCAAGAGCTGCATAAACTGGCACCTTCATAAGGGAAAGGAACTCAAAAGCTACAGAATACCAACAAGATCTATCCGGCAGGTCCTGTCCGACAAGGTCTATCCGGCAAGGTCCAACCGGTAGAGTATATCCAATAAGATATATCCGGCAGGAAAAACCCATTGGGGGATCTTATAGCAAAAGGTCATCTAAGTCAGAAGCTAAGAAAGAATGGGGGAGAGACCCGCTAATTGAAACCCAGAAAGACAAAAGGGCTATCGATATTAATCTGCTAAATATCGATACATCAGGAGGCAAAGGTATTAAGAGTATCAAGCCAGAGGTACGTATAGATTATCCAGAACTAGCTTCTGAAACATCTGCTGCATAAACACTGAAACATCATATTGATAAACAACTGGCAAATCACCCGGAACACCCTTCCGGAAGATCAGGCCACACCCGGAGACTCCACCGGAAGGCGAACAGGAACCCCAAAAGGGGATACAGGCTATCCATACTAGTCTACTTGGTACAAACACCGACAGTGGTTTCAAACTGGCAGTTATCTGCATACATCATGAGGGCAAGCTCCTCTAAGTATCCATGAGAAAACTGGAAGCCTACATCCGGAAGCTTATGACCGAAAGCATACAACTGGAAGCTCAAATACCTTCCGAAAAGCTACTACATCAACGAGCTTATATCAATCTCAAAGAAGCTCCAATTGACTAGAACCTTCACTACAAAAGCTATAATCAGCACCATAAAGCGGGCAGAAGCTAAAACTCCTGAGACAAAGGGGAAAAGCGGCCGATAGAGGCTCCTGCAGGCCCAACGGCCCAGTAGCAGAAGAGACCCCAAATTCTCTATAAATAAGACCCCAAGGGTCACATTTTGAGGATGATTTTTCTCATTATGATTCTTTTACTCTTTTCTCTAGAGTAAACCCTAATCCATAAATCAGTTTTGGGATTTCTTTTATTATATTCTTGTACTCTAAATCAAAGATCAATAAAGAGTGAATCGATACTTATGATATTTCTTTATGAGTTTGTTATGCTATTTCCTAGTTACTGTTACTACAACTTATTGTTTCTTTCTTACATATACATAAACATTAGACCAAGCCTTCCCACAGGTCAAGTGAAATACCCTTTCCACTAGCTTAAACCCTTCCAACAAGCTTAGCGCTGAACCCCTTTCCTACCATCCGTTAAGTCCTTATCAAAGGTTGTGTTTAGAAATTCATCCTCTTGTGATAATTGTTGGTTCTCGAATCGCTTAAGCGTGATACTCACCCCATCGAGGGAAGAGTAAATATTCTTTCAGATTCTAGACCTTGATAACTAGGAAACGGTGAACTGACTCAAACTTGCAAAGGCTAAACAACCTATTTTTCTCTTAGGTCCACTCCCATAGACCTATCTTTGATGTTGACGAAAAATATCGTTAACATTTTAGCATTAGAAGGAGGGCCTGAACCTCCGATCCTTTGGTTAAACTTACCACATATTTACCTTTGATGTTCCGTCCCGGATTGGACTAAGGCTTTGAAGAAGCAAAGTTATGGGTAAGAGGTCCCAACAAAAACCTTCTGAATCTCGAATGGATAAGTCAGAAATTACTCACCCAAGAGTGACAGAAGAACGAAGGTTGAGAGTGAAAGCCTTCCAGATAATAAAGCATAAAAGATAATAGAACTATATGCTTCTGACGCCGGGGATTATAGCCTTTCCCACATAGGACATACCCTAGTACCTCCTCCAAATGGTTCAACATCACAGGACATTAACATTTTCTCTCACCTAAGGAAAACTATCCATAAGAAAATCAGTGGAACGGTGCTTGAACAAGAAATAATGAATGATTTTTACCACTTCACCAATAAATGGTCCGAAGGGACAACTCCTCAACCTCAGTATATTCCGAAAAGTAGGAACAAAAATATAGGTAAAACAACAAGACTGGGTCACAAAGGGATTAAGTCTCAGCGGCAAGAAGAGAGGCTTACGCCAAGATTACCTGATGGATACTACCTAACTACTTCGATGGAAAATATCTACCACCTAACCAAACACGAACTCAACTATTGGCCAGTCACAAAGAAAAAGCCCAAATACGAAAGGAAAATAGGAGGATCCTATTGTCATTACCACATGATAAATGGACATGAAACTAACCACTGTAGAATCCTTGAGGAAATGGTCATCCAGTTCATCAACCAAGTCCAATTACAAGAGTTTATAAAAAGATCATATTAAGTTAAATATAAGTCCTTAGGAAAAGGATTATCAAACATGATCGAGGGAATGGAAAACCCTCCCTTTGAAGCTTAAAGTAACCTAAAAGGGGTAAAACCACGAATGGATCAAATCCCTTGTCATCACCAAATTGGTCAGGAAAATGCATCCCACGGAGGGGGGAAGGTGGCATGTTAGTCTTTTTCCATGCCTAAATCAGAGGGGGCAAGGTTAAAGCATCAAAAGCGTAAGCCTCTGTTTCACACCAGAAATGGTCGTGGCGGTGCATCTAACATTAGCATGTCCTGCCTTTGCTCGTAGAAGAGTACGCCCTGCCTTTGCTATAAACTAAGAACGTCCTACCTCTGCTCGCAGAAGAGCATGTATGACCTCTACTTATGTTCCGCGTTACCCACAGAAGGGAGCGTCAACTCCTATCATCGCCTACGATGGTCAGGATAGGGCACCCCTTGGAGGGAGGTGGTGTGTAAGCCTCTATCGGTACCTACGATGGTCAATATAAAGCGTCAAACGAGTAAACCTTAATTCTGTGTCTACAATGGCCCAGTTTAAGTTTCTAAGACCTTATCATCACCTACGATGGTCAGGATAAGGCGCCTCCTAGAGGGAGGTCGGGTGAGTCCTTGGGCCCTGCTTGTGGATAAGCTAGGCCAAGCGCACCAGGCGCATAGGCCCAGAGAGTGGCCAACAAAGCACATACATCCTCTACTTTGACATCAAAATCCCAGAGAGAGGCTCAAGAAGCACATACAACCTATGCTTCGCAAGTCAAATCCAAGGGGGACACCAAAACATTAATACCCAAATCTGGGTTGATTCAATTCTTCACAAATACAAGAAGGGAATTTCTAGTCTTCAATCTTTAATTACCCAAACAAGGGTTGGTTTAGGACTTCTATTAATACGGAAGAGGATTTCTGGTCTACAATTTTTAATTATCCAAACAAGGTTTGGTTTAGTACTTCTATTAATACCGGAAGGGAATTTCTGGTCTTCAATCTATAATTGCTTGAATAAGGGTTTGTTTAGGTCTTCACAAATACCGGAATGGGAAACCCGGTCTTATCTCGACACTGAATCTAGGTTGATTCAACTTTCAACAAAGGCCAAAAGCGAATTCTTGGTCTTCTGTCTTAATGCCCAAATCTAGGTCAATTCAGGTGTGAATCCAAACCATAGGTAGGGTTTTGGTCTCATCACAAATATCCAAATCTGGATTGATTCAAATGCTCAAAACTCAACAAGAAGGAATTGTTCAACCTTCTCACCAATTCATGACTGGCTTGGAAACACATTTCCGCTATTACATGGTGCAAACTTATAGCCTTCTCACTTGCTCAAGGAAGTGTCTCTAACTTATACATTCATCAATTTATTATCCAAGTATATCAAATGTTTGCACTAAAAGGACAAAACACGAATAAGCATTATTGACATTTCATGTCCCCTATACCTCGGCACTATCAACCTCGGTGAGGGCAAATGGCGCTTTGCGAAGGCCTATAAGGCAAGATTCTAACAAAGTGTGTCGGACATGTACACCATGCCACGGTAAAGGCATAACGAGAGAAGAACGTTTACATTGAAATGTGCGATCACACGTTAAGTAATATTGTTATAGGTCCTGCCTCTGTTCATAAGCACCATCATTATAAAATATTACATGCGACCGATGATATTCCAAGTACTTCATATCTTACATAATTATTTACAAGAAAGATTGTAAGATAAACACATCTCCAGAGGAGAAAACGCCCATACCCCGATACTAAAGCTTTCATATAGGCATGACCTAATAAAGCACCGTTATAAGTGTTTATCATGAGTATTAGGGCAAGGAGGTAGCCTTCCTCACTTTATCCAGAATGTCAGCCGTAAGGTTGAGTGAGGAATCAAAGGGAATTTCGAATCCATCAGGTGTATAAACCGGAGGACAGTTACGATAGTCCCACTTTTCGGCAGGCTGGCTGTCATAGCCACGAACCAATCTAGACTGATATGTGTGGTCCTCTCTTAAAAATTGATCCTTGTTCTTGCCCAGGAAATCAAGGCGAATCCGAGGATAACAAGTATAAACTTTCTCAAGATCCTTTAAAAAGCAATATCGTGCCAAGGAAGAAGACTTAATAAGAGAAAGTTTCTCTCATTAATCTCTCTTCAACTTAACATAACCTTCTAGGATGGCCCTAGAGAGTGAATGCGAGGCAGAAGACAAGTTCTGAAGATTTTTTTTAGAGGGAATTAGAGAGAGAGAGAGTAAATCACTATATTATCAACCAAATAAGTAAATTCGTCATGGATATTCCTCTCGCTCATACAAAACTGATCTGTTAAAGGTTTCAGTTACAAATAGATGCTTCTTAAATTTAAGTTTATCTAAAGGCAACTCTCTGGGAAAGGAAGTAACTCGTGGAAGGTTCCAACATTTGCTAGGGTGTAGATCCATGCCACGTTCATTTAGGCATCTTCTGTGAAGACGTCTAAGTAGGTCCCCGCTGTGATTACCTAAAAAGGAGAAATCGAAGATTTTATATCTACGATAAATTTGATACAAAAAGTTTACTAATGTATCTCTATCTTCAATTAACATCCAAAACAAAGTCACAAGCTCAGAATTTTCTTTTAAGAGCCTTTCACCCTGCAATCGGGCCGCTCGCAGCCTAGGAGCCACTTCTATATCCTTAAAAAACAATAATTTTGTGGCACTCTTATCAAGGAGATGATATTTGAGGGACAGTGTGTTGTACTCGTCCATCTATTTGCTCAGTTCCCTAGTAAGGCGAATCGCTTCCAGTCGAATCTTTCTAAAGGTGGAATCGCTAAAACTTAACCTTTTTCTTCCCATCTAGACTAAAAGAATTACTGATTGATTGTCAATGAAAAAGCAAAAGAATCTGTGTATAAGAAAAGATGCCATATCTCAGAAGTAAGGACAGAAACTTGTGAATTTTCAACAGGAAGGGAACCCGGGGTGTTTGGGCCCTTCCCCATCCTTCGTACTTCCAGAAGGTCGGGGGGACGATTGGGATATGATCTTCTTCAATGGATTTGGTATCTTTGCCACCCACCTAATCTAAAGTATCAAAGGCAGAAATAGTAACACCCATGGAGGAGTCGCCTCTGCCTTCCTCTTCACCCACGGTAATATTGGTACGCTGGGAGTTGTCATCGTTGGCACGAATAGCCCCTGACACCATCAGTCTCCTTCATCATTTGCACATAGCTCCTCGAGAGGAACATCCTCAATAAACAAAAGTTTAGATATGTCAATCTCCCTCCTAGTAGAAACTTATTCTTTCTTCCTAATATGAGATATCTTGGACATAAACCATTCCGCCAAGGACGGGTCAAGAGAAGAAAAATTTAAATCCGAACATTTATCCATGTTGTCTGCGTAAATAAGGAGGAAAGCATCTTCGAAGGAATTAACCATGATCTCATCCAAAGTAGACTAATGGAAACAAGAAATTCTTCATTTAGCATCGCTGACTACACTAGAAAACTTGGCCAGTAATGCTTTCTTCTTACCAAGTTCGAAGTTAAAGGAGTCGTTCTCTTTTTCCAGAAGGAAATTTTGATCACGGAAGGAAGAACAACGAGAATCGAGCAGACCGATGTCCTCTTTGGATCTCTCCAGTCTCCTCTGTAAAACATTATTTTTGTAACGACCCGGATTTTTCGGTAATTTGACATTTAATATTTAAATCTATTTTAAATATTATATTTGGATTATTATTGGTTTTTATATCGAATTCGTTAATTAAACGAAGATTGAACGTTTATATTTATATTTATAATAAAATGAAATCGAAACGGCTCGGTAGTTCGTAATATTGAGTTTTGAACTTTAATTAAATATACAGAATCCGTTTTAAGTCGGAATTATGTGAAAAAGAAAACCTGGAATCTAATTGTTTATAATTTTCTAATGTAAGAGAAAAATAGAGATTTCAGCTTATATATGGTAAGTTATGTCCAATTCAAATTTTAAAATAGTCGCTATGAAAATCATTATAAATTATAATGTTTATTTAATTTATTTAAAGGATTTTTTTAATATATTTGGATGTTGTTTTACTTGAATATATTAATGTTGAGTTATAATCCATGTTGCTTTGTATTTGAAGATATAAATTATTTTATTTGGATATATATATATATATATATATATATATATATATATATATATATATACACACACACACGTTAATAATAATGTATAATTATTTAATTTATTTGTTTGGATTTAGTTTATAATTTATCGATATTATATAAGCCGCATGATTAATTATTTTTCAAATGACCTCCGTTTTGAGCGAAACGAATTTTATGGAATACGTATGGCTAATTATTGTTAGTTTTCCAGTTTAGAGACAATTGGAGTTATTTTGTTGATAGGTGAAATTTTAACTCGAACCGATGAATAATTTAAAATTAAATTACCGTTGTTGTACAAATGAAGTCGGCTTTCAACAAAACAAAATTCTTTGGTTTTGTAATGTTGAGACATAGTGGCGTGCTCATTTTCATTTCGGTTGGAGATCACGTGTGACAGTGTGTATATTTAACGGGAAACATTAAATAGCGTTAATTTTTATAACTATATTAAAGATAAATAAATTGGTAACTTAAACCCTAATCTAAAATAAAAGAATATAATAAATGAAGGAAACTTCATGGTTAAGAGAGGCGTGCACCCTATTTTCTATGCTTTCAACTAGTCTACCGTTCAACACGCAGGCTACATAATAAGTCATCTGCCATGTTTTGAATATTACAACCTGCACCGTCCTAGAAAAAGAGAAAACGTGCTAGCCTAAAAATAAGAAAAGTGCTGAATGCAACCTACCCTAAACAAAATTCACAGCTACCTACCTTCATTCAGAAGTAAAGATCCCTACTTTATTAGGCCCATGTGCAAAGCTACCCTACTTTATTGTACACCAGTCACCCTAAATTAATTTATGCCCGCGGACATAGCTATATATAAAATTATAAAATTTAACGTGGCCACCACGTAAGTTTTTCCTATAAATATGGCGTAAGTCCTTCCTTCCTCTTTTCCTTTGAATTAAAACAAAACTTCTTCCGAAACCATGCTGCTGCCTCAATATTTTTCTTCATGAACAGACCAATTTCCTCAATCGATATCATGGCTATTTTAGTTTCCTCAGCGATAAAACCGTAACCTTTATAAACCGCGAGTTCCTTCATTTGCTGATGGGTTAGTCGAGGACTTGATAACAAAGTAGGTGGGGCCGACAGTGCACTGGGGTGGCGCGAGCAGTGGGGTGTTGGAGCGGTGGTGGAGGCAAGGAAGGTGGATCTAGTTGCGGTTGGCGAAGGAGGGCGTTGAAGGTGGTCGGCACAGCTGGTGAAGGCGATGACCGGAGCTCTAGCGTGCGATGGTAAGGGAAAACGTGGGTATTGGAGACCATGGTGGCATCATGATCTTGCATGGGACTGACAATGCAGAGGGAGAAGAATTATCAAGCGGGAAGAAATGTGATGTATGCAAATAAAGCTGCAGCTCGTGTTTTTTATATAAAAAATGTGAAACGAATGGGAAGAACGGACAGGAGAGAAGAGAAGGAAGTTTGGGGAAGAAGCCGCAGTAGCGTATGGGTGCAGTTGGTTTTTGGCAATTCTTTTTGATAAAATGTTGAAGTTTGTAATTTGCACTTCATCTCACATGCATTGTTTTAGCGGTAGAAATAAGGATCGACCCATGTTGAAAAGACGAACCAGTATAAAATATAGTTTGGCATTAATTCTTTAATCTACACTGGGGTATAAAATACTAAACATGGATGGTGGATTTTGCCATTTAGGGTTATAGTCTTGACAAGCAACTAATAAACATATGTATAGGTTGGGTTTTTAGTTCGGGATAAGCATTAATTGTTATTATATTATATTAGTTTTTCTAGTGATATATTAAATGGTCAGATTTGCTATATAATATTAACATTACAATTTCGATCAATAAATCTTTAATGTTTTTAAACACTTAAATAACTTACATGTATAGTTAAGTATATAATCAAGTAATAAATTAGTTTAAAATTATATCATATATGCATACAATACGTATAATGATATCATACTTGTACAAAATTGAACAACACAAGAGATGTTGAAATGAACGGAGTTGAAAGCAGCTGGAGTTTTTAATTAAATTAAACACATGTTTAATTTAATTAAGTTGAACTGTTTAGCGACGAATGGAAAATCCAAGGTGAGTTAAACTCACTTAGTTCCCCACTTATATTTATATAAATCGGGTTTAGATATTTGTGTGCGATATTTGCTTTGATGTTGTTTGCATATATATATATATATATATATATATATATATATATCGAATATTTTATATAATTGATTTAAATTAAACATTTGTTTAATTCAATCAAACCAAATCGTTATTTATAACCATTATTTCCAATAGAGATAACTTACCTTATTAGTTACGTTTATTATAATATAAACGTATCGAATTTAATTGGGTGCTTGAACTGTTGTGACCGTTCTCAGTTGAGTTGATGATTAATGTTTATTTTATATTATCACTATATGAATTGTTTACTGAATATGATTGGATGGGATATTGTTGAATCCAAATTCAACATTTATTTTGATATTAACCAATGGGAATTATTGGTTGGGAAATTGGCAGTTGATGGTCTAAAATACATTGTTTTATAAAAGATAGGTTTACTGTTAGGTAAATCGATAGAAATGAAGTTATGAAATTTATTTTATAACTGAATGTAGATTTTTAACTATATTATTTTAATTGGAGTTTATAAAAAAGGAAATAAACCAACCACATATATATTGATTGTTTTAACCACCAATCACCATTTTTGAATCAAGAAAATGTGTCGTGTGCGAAGCACGTGCCTTATCTTAATTATTACATGATTTATAAAGCTAATTTTTTAAATCAAAAATCTTCCGTGTGCGAAGCACATGCCTGTGCGAAGCACGTGCCGTGTGCGAAGCACGTGCCGTGTGCGAAGCAAGTGAGCAAGGATTTATGTTACGATTAATATCTGAGATTAATTGTTTTAAGTAACAATTAAAATAGATTATATTGAATCAATTATTATTTATTTATTTCTAATCGAACTAAATGTGTTTATTTAAATTAATTATATTATTAATTAATTTTAATGAAAAAGATTAGTTAGAGTTGATCAACGAGTTAATCATGTTTTGAAGTTGGCTAAGTCAACTATCTGAATGGAAACTGATTATTATATTAAACGAGTTTGTGCTTAATTCAATGAAATCATTTAACGAATAGTTTAACTTTATAAGAATTAAAAAGGGAATTTAATATTTATTCTGGTGATTGATGAAGTAAATTAAAACTATAATGAATATAATTAAGGGATTACCTCTTAAATGAAGTTCATTTAAGTGAGTAATCGAAGTTAGAAATGAAATATAATTGGATTTAAAAGTGAGTTGATAACATGTTTATATTTAAACCAAGTTTGCTGAAGTAAGTTATAAACGGATTTTAAGCGAATATGATATGCTTAAAATAAATGTTACTTAATATTTGGATTAAGTAAAGCAAATCGAGATGAAAGGGTTTTATATTAAACCAGAATTGTATAAACAAGTTTATAAAAAGTGATAGGAAGCTAAATCGTTAATTTTAAATTAACGTTACTTAATAATGGTATTATATGAAATGGACGAGTTTGGAAATAAGATTTCAGAGGAAATGATTAAAAGGCTTAGAAAGAGGATTTTGTAATTGAATTTGGTAAAAGTTTAATAGTAGGATTGTAATAAGAATCTGGATAGTAAAATTAGTTTAAAGAAGTTAAAGTTTTAAAGTTGATGTTTTATCAATCATTTACTAAATCAATGGATTTAGTAATAATAGTATATTTAAAAAGGATATTTTCAAAAGTAAGAAGGTTTTATAAAGCCGTAATGTGAATAAAATAGTGAATGGTAATTTTTGGTATTAGAATGAATATGATTTTTTGAATTACAACTCGTATTTATCCAAAGATAAGAATGTTGTTGATCAAGGTCTGAGAGGTAATTAAAATATCCCAGCTTGAACGACTTCAGAATTATCGGAAGATGATATTACTTGTAATGATAGAGATGTTAGAAGCGATTCATTATGGGAAATCATAATAGAACGTTATTTGAAAGATTTAGGAGGGATATAATGAGATTTCAAATTAAAGGAAATAAAATATTTTGAGGAAATATGTATTGATATTTCCAAAGTAATGGAAATAAAATGTGCCAGAAAATACGAAATGATATTTTCATAATCAAGGTAATAAAAGGAGTTGTGAATATAATGATATTTTTGAAGTAAAGAGATGAGTTTAGAATGAGTTATTCTAAAGGTATAAGTGACCACTACTGTTTTAAATAACGAAACAAAAAGGAGATATCATAACGATTGTTTCATGCATGATAAGAGTCGAATCGATTTCCTGATTTTGGATAATAAGAAATGTCGTAGCAAATGATTTGAAATGATAATTAAATGGGAAATTTGATATGATACCAGATATTTTTCTAAGTATTAAAAAGAAATTGTTTGAGAATATTATTATATTAAGATAAGAAGTGAATACTGTGTTGAAAGATTTAGAAGTTTAATTAACTATTCATTAATTATTTTTAATTAAAAAGGCCAAGTGACACTGTGGACTCAACTAGTAGATCCATTTCATTTTTTTTATTTGATAGTTAAATAACCGACTATCAAATTTTACCCATATGATTATTGGTATGGAAAGATCGGTATCGAATATATATTTGAAAAACCATTTCGTCCAATAAATACGAATACGTGAAGGATGTTAATCAAGATGGAGCAATTAAAGACTGTGGACCTACATAAAACGGAAGAATCACTTACATTCTCTGGCTGATCCCTAGAGATATACTGTGGTTCTATCGTGGTTGAATTTTTCAGATTACAAGGACTACTCGCTACTGATCCTTGGGGTGTTACCTATATAAATTAGGGTGCCTTCGGTTCATCCTGTTCCCGGATGACTTGTATGGACGAGTGTCTGACAGAATATTTCCAAAGGGGTCACGTACATTGATTTCTTCAAATGTACCAAGTTGATGACGGAGAATGGCCGTTCTCTTAGCTTCACACCCAAGGTATTTTTATGGACGTCAATTAGTGATATCTGACGGATCTGACAATGTGGCATTCAAAGTGGATGGAGACATGCTATGCTGAAGAATACACTTAACTTCTAGCCTCATCAACCGGGAAATGGTATAAAATCGGGTAGGTCGCATGGCTATGTGGGTCGCACCCATCAAAAGGGCATATCATTACCTGATCTGAAGAAATCAAATGCCTTCGGTTGTCCCTTTTATTTTTATATGTATGCTATCGGTTCGGTTGGCTGGCCCCCAACCGTGGTGTTGATATATTCGGTACTCTCAAGCGAAGTGAGGGGCCGGTCATGTTTAGCATGGGTTGCAAGATGTTCTTGTTGAACTCTAATGTATTCATCTCTGGAGGTACATTGTCGGGAAGGTGGTCCCATACCTTGCCAGGAAATCCATTCTCCAACAAGTTCCCGCGGTTTTGATTGTATACTGTATATGTGGAGCGTGAGATGCAAGCGTTCTGCTAGATTGATATTTACTTATATTTAGACACTATCATAATATCAGAATTGTATTGTTTTCAAAAATCGTTTTGGGTTACTGTAAGGTAAAAACCGTCCGTATTTATATGTGGATTTGGTCTTACGATTATCCTTTTCGTTAGAAAAGATTTTGATTTTAAAATCAGGTTGTGTGTTTAAACTTAGTGTGTTTTTCTCACTCTGGTTCACCAGACCGACCCGGTGTTTGTAATGCTCGGGTTAGACCGAGTGGTATAGGTTCAGGTTATTAGTTGTGACAAGGAGACGAGATGGAAGAATTCAGACGTATGATATTATATATTCCGCTGTGTTATTGTATATGAGGACATACTATTATAACTATCCAAATGTATTGGTGTACTCTGATGATTGTAAGTTTTATTTTAAGCTCTCAATAAAGATTATTTCTATACTATATTTTGTTCAGTTGCGATGTGAGACTCTGATCTGTGTTGTTTCTTCTCCTTCTTCTTATATTCTAATATTTCTTTCTTTCTTATATCACCCTCTAATTTCTTTCTAATAACTATATGTGTTTTCGATCCTTGGGTTCCGACAAGTGATACAAGAGTTGTGTATTACAGTCAGAATTAGGGCTCGAATTCCCGTAGATCATTACAATTTTCTTCGAACATGGATAAGTAGGATTCTTTTTCCAAGGCAACAGAACTCCTAGCTTCTGATAAAGCATGCTCCAACTTTCTTTTCTCCACAGCTTGCCCCTCTTTTTCAAGAGCCAGAGCATCTTTTTCCTTCTTCAAGGTCACGATCTCTCTTTTAAACATCAACGGCTCAGAACTCGGATCTGGAGTATCGTCTTGCATCTCAAACCACCGCATGATAGCCTATAAAGAACATAACAGTTGGGAACAAAATGCTTGAAGAAAGACAAGAAAATAGGAAAGAAGAAAACAAAATACCATAAGTGATTGCTTGACAGCTTCGGGCAGAATCAAATGAGGAGTCGACACCGGAAAAAGTAGAAGAGGAAATAATTTAGCCAATTAATTCATCCAATTTACCACCATTGGTGGGGTTGATAAAATCACAAGGGACAATGTCCTCAAAGGAAGAAGAGAAGCCCATTGCATGATGCAACACATTGGAGACTTCGGAAGACCCAACAGAATGAGGGTTCGAACCAGGAACCTTCATTAGAGAAGTAATCTCTGGGGTATCAAGGACCACACAAGAATAAGCAGCTAGGTCCCCCACACCTTTGTACCTCTTCGATAGAGAACCTTCTGGACCTTTCTCCAAAAGTTTCCTCTTTACATTTTCCCTAGATTTTGATAACGCATCCTTGAATGAAGAGATCCCAACTCACGGAGCCAAGGAAACGGAACCAATCTTACTAGACCCGGTACAAGTAGCTTCTAAAACACGCAGTGAGAAGAAACGATAAGTCAAAGTACAATTCCGTCTTAAAAATAAGAAAAATCATACCTGAGCTGTCAAGGGATAGTGGAAAGTTGGAGGAGAAAGGAGCATCTCTCCCCAATGACAAAAAAGGGATCCCCTTATTAAGTAGGACCAAGGACAGTTGCCCAATGATGAATTGACTAAATGATAATAAAGAATGCCTCCGAAGGATAGAAGAGGTGAGCAACAGAGATCGGTTACCAAATTTTACGGAGGCCGCACCCAAGGAATCAATCAACTCCTTATCCGTGAAACTTGGCAATTTGGGAACAACATTTGCGAAGAGGAAGACATGACATAAAAATATGGCTTTCGGTGAGCATACTTGAATGCGAAGACTGCCAGTGATACCCGGAAAGCATCAAATAAAGAGAAATTGATTCTCCCAATCTGAGGATTTGCATGAAAAATCTGAGGATTGGCGTCACTGAGTTTGGAAGGATGAACCAAATAGTCAAGAGTGGGGGGACTCAGGGAACCATTACCGAATTCTAAAGACAAAAGTTCTAAGCCCAACAGGTAGGTGTATGTGTCGGGAGAAAATTGAATGGGAGCAATTCCCAAGTGTTGTCGATAGCGATGAAGGAAATTTGGAAAAAGAATGAAACCTCCATGCCAAATATGGACTGCAGTAAAAGCAAAGTAACCATCAGGAGGAGAGGAGATAGTATCCTTTTCACAAGGAGGGATGGCGTTAACCCCCGAAATCCCGAAATCCTGGATGATAGTATCTACTTGCTCTTGAGACAAATCAAAGAATGTTTCCCAACAACGCTAACTTTCCTAGAGGTAGAAGGATCGATTGACAAAGGGACAATACTATCAGGTTTGAAAGCAATATGCTTCTTCCTCATAATGACAGGTATGTTCTGCTAAATTCAAGGCAGCTAAGGTGAGATCAATATCCGAAAGGATATGAATTTTATTATTCTATGCAAAACCCATCAGTAATAGGATATTTTGCTTTCAAATGCTACCATAAGAAGCTAAAAACATGGATGGCTTACGGATATGATTGTTTAAATAGCTAATACTTCCTTGAGGCGATCTTTCAAGAAATGATAAAGGAAAGAAAGGAACCAATAGAGAGGGAGTACATAAACTGAAGGAGAAAGATAGCTAGCTCGCCCAAAAATCAACACCGAAATTAAGAGGTATCGGATGAACACAAACACTACAAAGGAAACAAGAGCAAGAAGGAATGATCCAAGAGCTGCATAAACTGGCACCCTTCCTAGGGGAAAGGAACTTGAAAGCTATAGAATACCAACAGGATCTATCCGGCCAGGCCTGTCCGACAAGGTCTATCCGGCAAGGTCCAACCGGTAGAGTATATCCGATAAAGTATATCCGGCAGGATATACCCCGCAGAAGGATCTTTATAGAAAAAGGTCATCTAAGTCAGAAGCTAAGAAAGAATGGGGGGAGAGCTACGCTAATTGAAACCTAGAAAGACATAAGGGCTATCGGTATCAATCTGCTAAATACCGATACATCAGGAGGCGAAGGTATCAAGAGTATCAAGCCAGAGGTACATAGAGATTATCCGTAACCAGCTTCCGAAACATCAGCTGCATAAACACCGAAAGGTCATATTGATAGACAATAAGCAAATCACCCGGAACAACCTTCCGGAAGAAGGCCATACCCAGAGACTCCACCGGAAGGCGAACAGGAACCCTATGAGGGATACAGGCCATCCATACTAGTCTACTTGGTACAAAGACTGATAGTGATTCTGAATCAGCAGTTGTCTACACACATCATGAGGGCAAGCTCCTCTAAGTATCCATGAGAAAACCGGAAGCCTACATCTGGAAGCTTATGACCAAGAGCATACAACCGGGAGCAAAAATACCTTCCAAAAAGCTAGTACAACAACGAGCTCATATCAATCTCAAAAAAGCTCCAACTGACTGGAACCTTCACTATGGAAGCTATAATCAACACCATAAAGCGACCGAAAGCTAAAACACTCGAGACTAAGGGAAAAAGTGGCCGACAGAGGCTCTTGAAGGCCCAACAACAGAAGGGGCCCTGGATTCTCAATAAATAAGACCTTAAGGGTCACATTTTGAGGACGATTTTTCTCATTCTGATTCTTGTACTCTTTTCTCTAGAGTAAACCCTAATCCTTAAATCAATTTGGGGATTTCTCTTATTCTATTCTTGTACTCTAAATCAAAGATCAATAAAGAGTGAATCGATACTTATGATATTTCTTTATGAGTTTGTTATGCTATTTCCTAGTTATTGTTGCCGCAGCTTATTGTTTGTTTCTTACATATACATAAACCTTCGACCAAGCCTTCCCGTAGGTCAAGTGAAATACCCTTTCCACTAGCTTAAACCCTTCCTACAAGCTAAGACCCTTCAACAAGCATAACGCATAACCCCTTTCCTACCATCCGTTAAGTCCTTATAAAGAGTTGTATTTATAAATTCATCCTCTTGGGCTAACTGTTGGTTCTTGAATCGCTTAAGCATGATACTCACCTCATCGAGGGAAGAGTAACTATTCTTTCGGATTCTAGACCTTGATACCTAGGAAACGGTGAATTAACTCAAAATTGCAAACGCTAAACAACTATTTTTCTCTTAGGTCCACTCCCATAGACCTATCGCCAGTGTTGACGAAAAATATCGTTAACAATATATAAATATATGGCCAGGAATACATATAAATTTCGACTAAGAAAAGACCCATCGAAACTTAGAACCATTCTAAATGGGTCATTGGTTCCTGTAAGGAATTACATTTGCACAGATAATATATACATACACTTCGACACACAGCAGAAAGAGAAAATATAATACTGAAACAAGATGTACCACTTTATTAAAAATCACAGAATTCCAACACAATAGTCAAGATTACATTTGTTCCATGGGTACATCAATAAATTCATTCTCAAAAGTTTTCCATAAGAAGTACAACAATAACAACCAATAATAACATAACGAATTCGTCTTCGCCTTCAACTCCCATCATTATTTCGTCCATGGATTTTACCCCATCTATTGACTTATTGGATATGTTAAGGAGAGGGGAAAGCACATAAAGTTTTGTGTGAATGAAATATGGTATTTAATTAAAGTACATACCCTAGTTTTTAGTAGGTTACATATGTCAAGGTATGTCTCCGCAACACACAACATTCACACAAACACCAAGTATCTAACCAATGATGTGGATATCAAGTCAATCACTCATTAGTGTTTTCAGGGTAAAGACCCAATGAGGTGGGCATTCTTGGTCACTTATGGCCCTATTAAAGGTGGATTCTTATGATCTCTTATAACCCTGAGGAGGACCCTAGCCTCTTAAGACCCCATCCTAATACGTCAACGTTATTAAGTCTATACTCTCAATTGTAATATGAGAAGTGGTATTGCGAATGTGAATACTTAACTGATATTACAATAAAACACCTATGTCACTTAAGACTTCACTTAGACAGTTGGTGAGAATGGAATGGCCAAATATCATTTAGATACCAAATGTAACACCCCACACTTTTCTATGCCCAAATTTCGACAAAAATCGAAACCCAGACACATCCAAGCATCGAGCATGTAAATCTGGTACCTGCAAATAAATAAGCATGAGCACAATAGAAGTACGATAAGAAAACTCATAGTGGAAACAAATTAGGATAAACTAGTATTATCTCAAGTAACTACCTTTTTAAAGTAAGTCACTTTGCAAATACCGAGCATGAGAGAGAACGAAAATCGAAAGCCAAACTTAAACACCTGTGAGAACCCAGCCTTCTCTAGAAAACCTGGGTGGTTGTAATTAGGAGGGAAGTCTGACGAACAAGATTCTAGTGAAGATGAAATGTATAACACAGATTATAATACATAGATATATCTCGTTTGGTTCAACCTAAGATGTATGCCATGAAGGTTAGTAATTTAAGCCTAACCTTGTAGTTGTATACACATGACCCTACTACTCTTCCCAAGGTAGTATTCCCAAGATATAATACCGAGATAGAACATTTACACCTATATTCATGAAGCCTTTGTACCTGAACAAGGTTGGTTACATACTCAAGGTTAGACCTCTAGTTACAGAGTTTTTATGCATATATATATATATATATATATATATTCATTCACTTATCCCTTATTATTTAATTCCTCACTATTAATGATAGATATGGTGGATTTTCCCTGATTGCCCCTAGGCGGACCTACTAGTCACTTATTATTCCTCGATAATATATTCACCGTTAACATAAACTAGAGGGCACTAGCTACGGGCCCTACTAGTTTAGGCTTCTGTCATTCAGGCATATACCCTTGCCCTACGTAAGGTGAGAGATGGTATTTTATTGCACACTATACCATTGAGCTGACCTTATTGCATAATCTCCTTAGTCGCTTACTACTTTTCGTAGGATAGTAGCCATATCTGACGTTTCTAGTTTCCAGGTTTAGGTAGGCCCCACACACACGCCATTTAAGACCCCTAAACTGAAAGATCGACTCCTAGGTGGACTCCTCGACCCAAGCCTTTTAATACCCAATGAAGCGGACTATACGCGAAGATTATTAAGTTCGCACCCCATTAGCCTTTAATACCTTTCTCTGTTGGGATAAAGTGGGCTATGTTACTAATTCATTCCTGTTTAGCCTCTCTTCACAGAAATACTATATGCACACGATTAATTATCGTCACCGGTTACTATGGTTAATAATGTTTCACATCACTAACCTATTAAGCCTAATCCTAACTTATAATTATAAGTTTTATATTAACAAATTGTAAATATGGAAAGTCATATCCTCCTTATCCTAGGATATTTGTTTAATGATATCCCCTAATTGGGCTTAGTATTTAATCAACAATCAATACCCATTAGTCCCTTTTTTATAGCATTTACTTCCATTCATAAATTTATTGCCATTTATGAGCATGACGATCATATTTTCCTAAGGCAACCATTTACCCTGGATATCCTCATTTTATCAGTCCCGAAGTATCTATTTGTTGTACCCCAGCAGACAATTACTATTCTTATTTATTTATTTATTTATTTATTTGTTGCCTGTTATATATACAATATTTATTTATGCACCAGACCTCCCACATTAAGTTGACCACTTGTGGATGCTGGATTTGTCGGTCTGTTCCAGACAGACTTCTACCACAAGTTGAACTTTACCTCGGGCCTTAGTACACTTATATTTATGCATTAGACTCCTCACATTAAGCTGACCACCTATGGATGCTGGATTTGCCGGGAGATTCCAGACAGACTTCTACCACAAGTTAAGCTTAACCTCGTGCCTAACACGATTATAGTAAAAATTTCATAATTGGGGTTTACAACAGTAATACTAATCAATTTAGGAATTGTAACCATTATCGTACTATATTCACTTCCCCCAATCAACATCGGTTACAATTGTTATTTATAGATTTTGTGGTTCTATTTATAGCAATTAATTACATTAATTGCACAATGGTCACCACAAATACATTAATTCAATATGGATTACATTTCCATATATAATTCCATAATTGAATATCTTTCAAACATTCAATACAATGTATATTTTATCGTTTTACGTAGATTTGGATGGATAATATATATTTATATTTTTTATTTTTCACGCGGTTAACGTAGTTATTTTCTTTATTATTATTTTTTGAATCTAATGATTTGGTTTAATCAAC
This sequence comes from Allium sativum, assembly GCA_030737875.1. Classification (NCBI taxonomy): domain Eukaryota; kingdom Viridiplantae; phylum Streptophyta; class Magnoliopsida; order Asparagales; family Amaryllidaceae; genus Allium; species Allium sativum. The sequence continues at coordinate 775,232,902 of CM060918.1, read as the reverse complement.
ATTCAAACATTCCTTTCTACATTCAATTTTGTCATAAGGTTCCAAATCTCGCAAAAAAACCTTTAGTTCTAGTTATTGTAAAGTATGCCTGATTATTGGAATAGACACATTTCAAGTTCATAAGAAATATATATACTTTTGGAGTAGTTGATGCAAACTACGCACAAATATGTATTTTTATATTTATACATACATTTGCACCACTTTTCCCTTTTTTAATCTTTTTGTCATATCTCTTGTGAATTTAAAATAATGTCAACAATTAAGCCAAGAATCCCAACAAAATCGAATGAAAATAGGTATAATTCTTTTAAATTAAAATCACATAATCCATCAACTTACACTGAAACTAGGGATTTGGAAGAAACTTCATCTAAATAGTGTTATTAGAACTGATTTCCAAATCCTCAGTGTTTTAAAACAAACTACAACACATTTTACACATAATTGTAGGAAACATGTGTAAACAATTTTAAGAATCCTACAATTAATTTTATTCCTAATCACAATTCATAATTTACAAGTTTTGATAATATTTACTAGTAGATCTGATAGGTGTCAATTCAAATACAACAAAATTATGAACAGAACAGATGAAAATAGGCACTATTTTGAGATCTAATATAAACAAGATAAATAGGCTATTATAACTTTGTATATAAATTTCCCACTCACCTAAAAGCATCCAAATCTGAAATTTAAATAATCTTTTCGGCCTACAATTCCCAAATTCTTGTAAATCTACAATTTATCTGAAAAGGATATACTTTCAGATCTGTAGATATGTAAGAAAATAGGAAGAGAGGGGAGAATCTGATGTAGAGCGTCAATTCACATTCTTTTCCATTGGATCTGATAATCCCTTTCAATCCTATATGATTTGTGTTTGATTTGTTATATATGAATATATTTTTAATTAAGAAATTAGGGTTGAAGAGGGAGGAAAATGACAGAGCTTCGCTGCTTCCTACATATTTATCTGGAAAAGAATGAGGCCTTACCCCTTTATTTGTAGGAGTAGAATTAGCCATGAACCGTTAGATTTACTTTAGTTTATATTTGTCCATTCGTTTAATAATATTATATAATCTAACCCCTTAGCCCTTAGCGTCATTGGGCGTTCTAGAGCCCAGTCGCTAGGGTCGACCTCTAGTCGACCACTTGGGCTGCCAGTTTCCTAGTGAGGATAGTTAAATAATGTATATAATATATAATTATTCCGATTTATTTATTTTCTGTCCGTTGTCGTATTTTGTCCATAACTTTTTCATACGGCTTCCGTTCGCGAAACTCCAAACATCAAAGTTGACCATAATTCCGAGATCGGTTAAAGTTTCGTGGTCAAATTCCATCATTTGCAGAAATTCCTATTTTTGAAATTTTAATAATTAATTCTTATTGCCAAAATTCCGGGTTGTTACATTCTTCCCTCCTTAAAAGGAATTTCGTCCTGAAATTCTGACACCTATTGTAACGACAACGGATTTTGCCCGCCCTTAATCGATTGCAAAATCGACCAAGACCGTTCAAATCCCGCATACGTTAACTTTGGGAATACAACAACATTAGAACAAATAACAGCCGACTTTTATAAACAGTAAAAATGTTTACATCAGAGTACAGAACATCAGAGTTCATCCAATTATATTACAACGGAAGATTAAATTTACAAAAATTATAATACATCACAGTGCAGCGGAAATAAAATAATTAAGCTCTGGACACAGCTTTAAACTTCAATCCAGAATCCTGCTCGAGAGATAAACCTGTAGACAAACTACTCGACTGCCCGTGTGGAGAAGAGGGCACCCGAGTTTGCAAAGGTGGAAACAAACAACGGGTCAGTCATGGGACTGGTGTGAGAATTCTTAACTAACTTAACTAATAGTAATAAAGCAAATCCAAGGACCACGCCGCGTTAGCGGAATGGGTTTACTCCAATGGATTGACGTGCATAACTTAAAGTAAATCGTGAAATAACGCAATGCTTTTGGAAAAATGGAATCACCATAAGACTCAGGTCCCATCACACAATGCAACGCACACCAGAGGATAGAGTTTTACCTTATGGTGATTAAAAGATGGTAAATACGTATGAAACGATATTATTATTAGTGTGTATATGTTTTAATAAAACATTTCAATCATAATGTATCAATCCTAGGAAGCATAGGTACCCATATATTATGCCTCCGTACTAGTAATACAATCAAGTCCGTAAGGGTCGTATTGGAAATTTGGATTCCCATACTGAGTCAAGGCTAGGAGCGAAATCCTTACCGATTCGAGACACTCTAGCAATGCCCCAGGATTGGTACTCTGTCCAACCCTTAGATCCTGCAGGGCCGGTCCATACGTTAACGCTTAATGGATTGGCAATTCCTAAACACACGCCTCCCGATCCTAACGGACCTTTAAATTGGCCAGTAGCGACTAATATACCGAGGTACCTCAAATCCAACAACCACTTTTAGCTAGAAAGAGACGTGCGCACTCCCTGCGTTCCCTTGCTCCGTTTTAGAGTCCACCGGGGTGTGAGGCTCGCGAAGTAACGTTATAACCACAAGGCCTGCTTTTCAACAAAGCCTTGATCATCTTCATCTTAGAGTGCCACATTGTCAATCCATACCATACCATTGATCATCCATCAACATATAAATGGGTGTTAAGTAAAGAATAAATTCTTCACCACCAACATTTATACATTAACAGAAAATCAATAACAAGATATTTAACGGAGTACGATGTCGGACACACAATCCATTTACAAGTCCGCTCTGGGTCTGAGCGAAAGCCAAATCCGTCGATCTCCAAATGCGTTTGGACGATCATTACTAAATATCTTGCCTTGGGAGGCCAGTCCCAATTCAAGCTACCAGTCATCATCATCCCAACGATATGAAAACCTTCGGTCTTCAACCATCACCTTCATCTTCGACTCTTGATTGTCGTGATGATTACTCAGAATGGGTTAAACCCGGTCATTCTGAGTAACTCGCGTATTTTGTGATTAAAAATCAAATGCTATAAAATCACACCAATGCCACATTCCAACTCCGGATATTCTTTAATAAGATATTCATATTAAAATATTCTCATTAATTTTATCAAAGATAAATCTTTTTAATTTAATCTTAAATCTTTATTTATCCATATTAAACCAAATTATGGTTTATCCAATCTAATCGGAATTTACGCCTTATCGAAATAATTATAAATTAATTAATCCCCATCCCGATCTTTTATCCCAATTGGTTCAGGTACTTAATTTCCATTACCCATTTAAATCTAATTAAAGATTTAATTAACGCATGGAGTTAAACTGGTGGAACCCCATTTTCGATCCTTAATTCAGTAATTTTATTTACTTAATTCCTCTCCAATCAAATTAAAGTTTTAATTAAAACCTTATTTCGTTTTAACCTTCCAAAGTCATTAATAAATAATTAATCAAAAATTAGGAAATTAATCCCCTCATTAATCCGGGTTAAAGAATAAATGTTATTTAAAACATAATTCACGATAAACCCAAATTCAAATTTCATTGCAAATCCGTGGTTATAATAAAACCATTTTTAATTCTTATTATTTATTCTAAAATAAATAAACCATTTATTCTGATCAAAATATCATTTCTCATATTAAAATATTAATTTTGAAATTAACTCTTTTAATATTCATTATAAAATGGATAATATAAGTTAATAAACTTATTCAGGTAAAATGATGTTTCTATTTAAAATGGATTAAATAATCCAATTCGTTATATTATCCATTTATGTTTTATAATGGGCCAGACTTCTCACATTAGGCCTACAACTTGTGGATGCTGGATATGTCGGTTGGGTCCGGGCAGACTTATTCCACAGTTGGGCTTAACCTTGAGTCAAAACCCAATTTGTATTCATGTACTTGGACCTCTCACATTAGGCCCAACATTTATGGCTGCTGGATATGCCGGTTGGTTCCGGGCTGACTTCCGCCATAAACGTGACCTAACCTCATGTCCAAGAACAATTATAATTATAATTATAATTTTTTTAAAAAAGTTATTTTAAAATATTTCATATTTTAAAAATATCTAACTTCTAAAATGTCATATGTTCCAAAGTATAACTTTACATTGAAATATTCTTTATATTGCCTTTCCAATTTTCAATAAATATCGACCTTTCCATATTATAATAATATTATAATAATAATTACTTCAAAAATGGTTTTAATTACGATATCAAAACCTACCATTCCAACATCAAACGTAATCTTTTCCCATCAATCCAATTATGTTAAATTTTGAAATCACATCTTTTAAAATTTAGTGTTAACATAAAAACGAAAGCTTTTCAATTCAAATCTTCTTGTTATATTTGGAATGTAATTTTACTAACTTAATATTTCATTAAAACTCCTAAATAATAGAAATTAAGTTTCCTTAATTCAAACGTCAATCAATTCCATTAATTGAATAATAAATGAATTTTTTTCTTTCTTTCATTCGAAATTGGAATGAGGCCCACACCATTTCCATATAATTCAATTATACGGATTTCATTCATTTATCTCATAAAAATTTTCAAACATCCATTAACAGCCAAAGTGCATTTCTAATTAACCACAAGGGTGACGTGTATTCAAATGTCAGCCCCTGACCCGTGTGGGGTTTCAACCAACACAAGTTCGAATAAAATAAACTGTGCTTCTAGACGATGTATGAAAATTGATCGTCCAATCACATAAACAAGTTAGGTCACTTGTAAATGGCAGTATATACATGTGCTTAAATAGAAACATACATAACATACATAATTTGGCATACTCACATATTTTAAGTTTCAACTATTCGATGTCAAGTTTTCATGTTGAACAAGATAAAATAACATGACACTTATGTTGCAACACATTTCTTCTAATGTTAAAAAAAGAAGCGACAAAAATGACCCTTTTCATGTTCTTCTAAATTTTATACTTTTATTTAATAAATAAAATGCCAAATAAAATTTACTTTCACTTTTTCTCTTTATATTTATTAACAAATTAATGTATTTTTGGACCTTGTACTTTAATTAAACAAACAATGCTAAAAATATCCTTCTTAAGTTTCAACATAAAAAGAAAAAACTTCATGTTAAAATCCTTTAACATGTTGTTTCACACAAAAAGAATAACTTTATGTTAAATCAATTTATTTTAACTTAAAAAGAAGCTTTTATGTTAAAACTATTTTTAACTTTTTATTTTAAACATAAAAGAATATTTTATGTTAAATCATTTTTAACTTTACATTTTAACATAAAAAGGCAACTTCATGTTACAACATTTTTCCTGCAATACTTTTAATCATAAAAAGTTCAAAACAATATCCTAACTTTTAATTTTAACATAAAATGTGTTAAACCACTTTCTATTCTTTTATGTTAACATAAATTGTAAATAAAATGTTATTTAAACAAATTAGGTCTTTTGCTTACAAAATGAATAATAAAACAAAGTCTATTCTTTTTGTTACGAAAACAAAAATAAAACAAAATTTATCCCTTTTTTTTAAAAAAAAAGAAAAAAAAACAAGATCTGGTTCTTTTTATAGGAAAAAAAATGAAATTACAGGTATATTTTCTTTTACCTAAATTTTGTCATCCATTTTGCCAAAGAACTGCAAACTAAAAAGGTATCACAGTTTTTATTTCAATAAAATTTCACTTCTCATCAAATTCCATCGTTTAAGGTTAACAAATAAAAATAAGCTTTATTTATCATTCAAATTCCATTGTTAAGGCAACAAATAAAAATGACGTTTTTATTTGTAAATCAATTCTTTACTGTTTCTTCATTTTTTTTATATAAAAATGATATTCTATAATATAAAATAAATCAAAACAAATGGATCTTAAATAAATAGAAGTTCAGATCCAATTTCACTCCCAAGACAAAATTTCATCACATATGGTGTTTCATCACATATCTCATACAACATGAACAACAGATCGCAAAACAACCAACAAACAACATCACATAAATCACAGATATTTCAAATCTAAATCGATAGCATATACATAATCATTTTTAAGAGAGAAAAATAATTAAACAATAATTTAATAATTTAAAAATTAGAATTCTCACCTTGATTGGATAAGAATTTGTCCCAATAGCTTTCTTTCCTTTTTAAAAAAAAATCGTATTTAAAGTCACGGTTCTCACGATCATGGCGCACCTCACATCGTCCGCCTTCGACTTGCTAACCCGCCGCCCAGGTCTCGACCAACTCGTCGCTGTGTCCACCCTCAAAAACCAACCCCGAACCTTGCCACTTCATGCTACCACCCTGGCCACCGTGTGTTATGAAGAGTTGAACCATTTTTGCGTTGGAAGGGCTTTCAACTGATGAAGGAATTGGAAGAAAGAGGAGGAAGGATTGAGTCATTTAGAGAGGAAGAACGGCTACTGCCATTGAAAAGAAGAAGATGGAGGCGGCGAATTTTAGAAAAGAGAATGAGATTAGGATTTTGTTAATCTCTATATCTATAGGAAAAAGGAAGTGAATAGATAAAGGGTTGATTTAGGTTAGAGTTTAGGAAAGGATTTCAAATGCAATATTTAATTTCATTTATTCGTCCTTAATTCTATTTCAAAACATTACCCATCTAATCCTAATTCAACATAGGAATAAATTACCTATGTTATATATCTCAAATTCAATTTTCTAACAATTTTAATTGAGCAATCAATTCATTAATTATTCCTTCCAAATATAATATGACAAAGTTATCATAATGCCTCATTTCAAATTTCTTTTTATACTCGAATTAAACTATTCAAAAATTTCATTATACTAAATTCCAACATTATATTTCAATCATAAAATTAAATGGTTTGTATTCTTGTATTGATTCAACATTTATTACAGTTCCATTATTTCAAAAAAAAAAAAATTTTTAACCACTTTTATTACTCAATTTACATTAAATTATACTTATGTTCATCTCATTAATTATACGTTACCTTAAATTTAACATTCACATTAGAAACAATCCCCATTTGATTATAATTAAATTTCTAATGAATTGTTATACTTTGATTTTACCACACCATAAATATCATATGAACAATTAGTATTTACACATGTTACACTCATAATTTGCAGTCATCATCTTAACCATATAAGTTTATTTCAAAATGCTACATTCTAGATATATCATTTTGATTACTTAAATAATTGCCAAACATTTACGTTTTTTTATAAAACAAATTCACATACCAAAATTCAAGTTAGGTATTACACCGATTTACGGTGTTTGGTTTCAATTATAATTAAATTTCTTTAAGTATATATATATATATGTATGTATGTATTTAATTCCACTAAATTTGGTTTGATTTAATTATGTCAATGAGTTACGAGATTTAAAAATAATAATAATAATTAGCAATCCAAATACGGTTATATGTTTATTGTATATGGACAAACATGAAATAACATTTTCTTTTCTAACATAAGAAATGTAACATCTTTATATGACAAATTTTAATTGAATATAATTAAATGACATTACTAACTTACTATAGCATTTCAAACAAAAATGACATTTTAAATATGAACGAACATTACTCTACATAAATGGCATTTTAATTAACATACCTGATTCTAAATAAAGTGACATTTTTAATTCTAACATAAATGATATTTTTGAATTCTAACATAAATGTTCCTTTTTAATTCTAACATGACAAATTAAAATTAAAATGTTTATTTTGTCTAACAATGAAAAATGTTTATTTTGTCTACCATGACAAATTATAACTAGAATGTCTATGTTGTTCTAACTTGGCAATTTTAACATAAATGATGCTTTTATTTAGACAATACATTCCTAACCTTAATGAAATCCCTTTTATGATAACATTATAATGAAAATTTTTAATATGTTAACATAAAAATGATAATTCTTTTATTTTCTTAGCATACCACTCTTTTTATTCTTTAAACAATAAAAATGTTATTTTTTTATTTATTCCTAACATGAACATCCTTTTTGTACATAAACGATAAAAATATGATTTTTTTTTAACATGAAACATCTTAGTTATATATATAAACAATAAAAATATGGATTTTATTGTATGCACAAATATGGCCTAACAAGAATATACACAGTTCAATTCTGATTTATTTTGAATCCTGTACATTCAGTTATAGTTAAAAATCAAAATTTCAAACTACAGCGCTATTTTAAACTCCTTTTATATTTAAATTAAACTTATTCGTTTTAACTTCAATCAGAATAAATTTTTGATCGTTATTATTTAAAATAAATTATTTTAAATCTTTTAAATTCATTAAAATTTCTAAAATAAAAATTTTAAACTGGTCCCAAAATTCCGGGTTATTACAGTCTCCCCTACTTAAGAACTTTTCGTCCTCGAAAAGGAACGAAGTTAAAAGTGTATTAATTATCCTACTCAAATTCTTTTCTATACATTTCTATAATTTTATTTGTTGATTAACTTTCAAGTATATATAACTTTTACATACTCAAAAATCATATTTTCTAAAATGGATTATAATTACAAATACATATATCATAAGCTTTTCACTCTGAACTCATTCTAGGGCATTACTAACCCCATCTCTAATGAGTTTTCTCATTCTAGGATACTGCTGATCCTATCTATAATGAGTATTCTTATTGGATATTGCTAATCCAATCTCTGATGAGTCTTTTGTTCAGTTCTAATGAGTTGTATCCCAAAGATTTGAGCTAACCTCGCTCTGATACCAACTGTAACGACAACGGATTTTGCCCGCCCTTAATCGATTGCAAAATCGACCAAGACCTTTCAAATCCCGCATACGTTAACTTTGGGAATACAACAACATTAGAACAAATAACAGCCGACTTTTATAAACAGTACAAAATGTTTACATCAGAGTACAGAACATCAGAGTTCATCCAATTATATTACAGCGGAAGATTAAATTTACAAAAATTATAATACATCACAGTGCAGCGGAAATAAAATAATTAAGCTCTGGACATAGCTTTAAACTTCCATCCAGAATCCTGCTCGAGAGATAAACCTGTAGACAAACTACTCGACTGCCCGTGTGGAGAAGAGGGCACCCGAGTTTGCAAAGGTGGAAACAAACAACGAGTCAGTCATGGGACTGGTGTGAGAATTCTTAACTAACTTAACTAATATTAATAAAGCAAATCCAAGGACCACGCCGCGTTAGCGGAATGGGTTTACTCCAATGGATTGACGTGCATAACTTAAAGTAAATCGTGAAATAACGCAATGCTTTTGGAAAAATGGAATCACCATAAGACTCAGGTCCCATCACACAATGCAACGCACACCAGAGGATAGAGTTTTACCTTATGGTGATTAAAAGATGGTAAATACGTATGAAACGATAATATTATTAGTGTGTATATGTTTTAATAAAACATTTCAATCATAATGTATCAATCCTAGAAAGCATAGGTACCCATATATTATGCCTCTGTACTAGTAATACAATCAAGTCCGTAAGGGTCGTATTGGAAATTTGGATTCCCATACTGAGTCAAGGCTAGGAGCGAAATCCTTACCGATTCGAGACACTCTAGCAATGCCCCAGGATTGGTACTCTGTCCAACCCTTGGATCCTGCAGGGCTGGTCCATACGTTAACGCTTAATGGATTGGCAATTCCTAAACACATGCCTCCCGATCATAACGGACCTTTAAATTGGCCAGTAGCGACCAATATACCGAGGTACCCCAAATCCAACAACCACTTTTAGCTAGAAAGAGACGTGCGCACTCCCTGCGTTCCCTTGCTCCGTTTTAGACTCCACCGGGGTGTGAGGCTCGCGAAGTAACATTATAACCACAAGGCCTGCATTTCAACAAAGCCTTGATCATCTTCATCTTAGAGTGCCACATTGTCAATCCATACCGTACCATTGATCATCCATCAACATATAAATGGGTGTTAAGTAAAGAATAAATTCTTCACCACCAACATTTATACATTAACAGAAAATCAATAACAAGATATTTAACGAAGTACGATGTCGGACACACAATCCATTTACAAGTCCGCTCTGGGTCTGAGCGAAAGCCAAATCCGTCGATCTCCAAATGCGTTTGGACGATCATTACTAAATATCTTGCCTTGGGAGGCCAGTCCCAATCCAAGCTACCAGTCATCATCATCCCAACGATATGAAAACCTTCGGTCTTCAACCATCACCTTCATCTTCGACTCTTGATTGTCGTGATGATTACTCAGAATGGGTTAAACCCGGTCATTCTGAGTAACTCGCGTATTTTGTGATTAAAAATCAAATGCTATAAAATCACACCAACGCCACATTCCAACTCCGGATATTCTTTTAATAAGATATTCGTATTAAAAGATTCTCATTAATTTTATCAAAGATAAATCTTTTTAATTTAATCTTAAATCTTTATTTATCTATATTAAACCAAATTATGGTTTATCCAATCTAATCGGAATTTACGCCTTATCGAAATAATTATAAATTAATTAATCCCCATCCCGATCTTTTATCCCAATTGGTTCAGGTACTTAATTTCCATTACCCATTTAAATCTAATTAAAGATTTAATTAACGCATGGAGTTAAACTGGTGGAACCCCATTTTCGATCCTTAATTCAGTAATTTTATTTACTTAATTCCTCTCCAATCTAATTAAAGTTTTAATTAAAACCTTATTTCGTTTTAACCTTCCAAAGTCATTAATAAATAATTAATCAAAAATTAGGAAATTAATCCCCTCATTAATCCGGGTTAAAGAATAAATGTTATTTAAAACATAATTCACGATAAACCCAAATTCAAATTTCATTGCAAATCCGTGGTTATAATAAAACCATTTTTAATTCTTATTATTTATTCTAAAATAAATAAACCATTTATTCTGATCAAAATATCATTTCTCATATTAAAATGTTATTTTCAAAATATTAATTTTGAAATTAACTCTTTTAATATTCATTATAAAATGGATAATATAAGTTAATAAACTTATTCAGGTTAAAATGATGTTTCTATTTAAAATGGATTAAATAATCCAATTCGTTATATTATCCATTTATGTTTTATAATGGGCCAGACTTCTCACATTAGGCCTACAACTTGTGGATGCTGGATATGCCGGTTGGGTCCGGGCAGACTTATTCCACAGTTGGGCTTAACCTCGAGTCAAAACCCAATTTGTATTCGTGTACTTGGATCTCTCACATTAGGCCCAACATTTATGGCTGCTGGATATGCCGGTTGGTTCCGGGCAGACTTCCGCCATAAACGTGACCTAACCTCGTGTCCAAGAACAATTATAATTATAATTATAATTTTTTTTTTAAAAAGTTATTTTAAAATATTTCATATTTTAAAAATATCTAACTTCTAAAATGTCATATGTTCCAAAGTATAACTTTACATTGAAATATTCTTTATATTGCCTTTCCAATTTTCAATAAATATCGACCTTTCCATATAATAATAATATTATAATAATAATTACTTCAAAAATGGTTTTAATTATGATATCAAAACCTACCATTCCAACATCAAACGTAATCTTTTCCCATCAATCCAATTTTGTTAAATTTTGAAATCACATCTTTTAAAATTTAGTGTTAACATAAAAACAAAAGCTTTTCAATTCAAATCTTCTTGTTATATTTGGAATGTAATTTTACTAACTTAATATTTCATTAAAACTCCTAAATAATAGAAATTAAGTTTTCTTAATTCAAACGTCAATCAATTCCATTAATTGAATAATAAATGAATTTTTTTCTTTCTTTCATTCGAAATTGGAATGAGGCCCACACCATTTCCATATAATTCAATTATACGGATTTCATTCATTTATCTCATAAAAATTTTCAAACATCCATTAACAACCAAAGTGCATTTCTAATTAACCACAAGGGTGACGTGTATTCAAATGTCAGCCCCTGACCCGTGTGGGGTTTCAACCAACACAAGTTCGAATAAAATAAACTGTGCTTCTGGACGATGTATGAAAATTGATCGTCCAATCACATAAACAAGTTAGGTCACTTGTAAATGGCAGTGTATACATGTGCTTAAATAGAAACATACATAACATACATAATTTGGCATACTCACATATTTTAAGTTTTAACTATTCGATGTCAAGTTTTCATGTTGAACAAGATAAAATAACATGGCACTTATGTTGCAACACATTTCTTCTAATGTTAAAAAAAGAAGCGACAAAAATGACCCTTTTCATGTTCTTCTAAATTTTATACCTTTATTTAATAAATAAATTGCCAAATAAAATTTACTTTCACTTTTTCTCTTTATATTTATTAACAAATTAATGTATTTTTGGACCTTGTACTTTAGTTAAACAAACAATGCTAAAAATATCCTTCTTAAGTTTCAACATAAAAAGAAAAAACTTCATGTTAAAATCCTTTAACATGTTGTTTCACACAAAAAGAATAACTTTATGTTAAATCAATTTATTTTAACTTAAAAAGAAGCATTTATGTTAAAACTATTTTTAACTTTTTATTTTAAACATAAAAGAATATTTTATGTTAAATCATTTTTAACTTTACATTTTAACATAAAAAGGCAACTTCGTGTTACAACATTTTTCCTGCAATACTTTTAATCATAAAAAGTTCAAAACAATTTCCTAACTTTTAATTTTAACATAAAAATTGTTAAACCACTTTCAGTTCTTTTATGTTAACATAAATTGTAAATAAAATGTTATTTAAACAAATTAGGTCTTTTGCTTACAAAATGAATAATAAAACAAAGTCTATTCTTTTTGTTACAAAAAGAAAAATAAAACAAAATTTATCCCTTTTATTTAAAAAAAAAGAAAAAAAAACAAGATCTGGTTCTTTTTATAGGAAAAAAAAATGAAATTACAGGTATATTTTCTTTTACCTAAATTTTGTCATCCATTTTGCCAAAGAACTGCAAACTAAAAAGGTATCACAGTTTTTATTTCAATAAAATTTCACTTCTCATCAAATTCCATCGTTTAAGGTTAACAAATAAAAATAAGCTTTATTTATCATTCAAATTCCATTGTTAAGGCAACAAATAAAAATGACGTTTTTATTTGTAAATCAATTCTTTACTGTTTCTTCATTTTTCTTATATAAAAATGATATTCTATAATATAAAATAAATCAAAACAAATGGATCTTAAATAAATAGAAGTTCAGATCCAATTTCACTCCCAAGACAAAATTTCATCACATATGGTGTTTCATCACATATCTCATACAACATGAACAACAGATCGCAAAACAACCAACAAACAACATCACATAAATCACAGATATTTCAAATCTGAATCGATAGCATATACATAATCATTTTTAAGAGAGAAAAATAATTAATCAATAATTTAATAATTTAAAAATTAGAATTCTCACCTTGATTGGATAAGAATTTGTCCCAATAGCTTTCTTTCCTTTTTTTAAAAAAATTCTTGTTTAAAGTCATGGTCCTCACGATCATGGCGCACCTCACATCGACCGCCTTCGACTTGCTAACCCGCCGCCCAGGTCTCGGCCAACTCGTCACTGTGTCCACCCTCAAAAACCAACCCCGAACCTTGCCACTTCATGCTACCGCCCTAGCCACCGTGTGTTATGAAGAGTTGAACCATCTTTGCGTTGGAAGGGCTTTCAACTGATGAAGGAATTGGAAGAAAGAGGAGGAAGGATTGAGCCATTTAGAGAGGAAGAACGGCTACTGCCATTGAAAAGAAGAAGATGGAGGCGGCGACTTTTAGAAAAGAGAATGAGATTAGGATTTTGTTAATCTCTATATGTATAGGAAAAAGGAAGTGAATAGATAAAGGGTTGATTTAGGTTAGAGTTTAGGAAAGGATTTCAAATGCAATATTTAATTTCATTTATTCGTCCTTAATTCTATTTCAAAACATTACCCATCTAATCCTAATTCAACATAGGAATAAATTACCTATGTTATATATCTCAAATTTAATTTTCTAACGATTTTAATTGAGCAATCAATTCATTAATTATTCCTTCCAAATATAATATGACAAAGTTATCATAATGCCTCATTTCAAATTTCTTTTTATACTCGAATTAAACTATTCAAAAGTTTCATTATACTAAATTCCAACATTATATTTCAATCATAAAATTAAATGTTTGTATTCTTGTATTGATTCAACATTTATTACAGTTCCATTATTTTAAAAAAAAAATTTAACCACTTTTATTACTCAATTTACATTAAATTATACTTATGTTCATCTCATTAATTATACGTTACCTTAAATTTAACATTCACATTAGAAACAATCCCCATTTGATTATAATTAAATTTCTAATGAATTGTTATACTTTGATTTTACCACACCATAAATATCATATGAACAATTAGTATTTACACATGTTACACTCATAATTTGCAGTCATCATCTTAACCATATAAGTTTATTTCAAAATGCTACATTCTATATATATCATTTTGATTACTTAAATAATTGCCAAACATTTACGATATTTTTAAAACAAATTCACATACCAAAATTCAAGTTAGGTATTACACCGATTTACGGTGTTTGGTTTCAATTGTAATTAAATTTCTTTAAGTATATATATAAATATATATATATATATATAATCCCACTAAATTTGGTTTGATTTAATTATGTCAATGAGTTACGAGATTTAAAAATAATAATAATAATTAGCAATCCAAATATGGTTATATGTTTATTGTATATGGACAAACATGAAATAACATTTTCTTTTCTAACATAAGAAATGTAACATCTTTATATGACAAATTTTAATTGAATATAATTAAATGACATTACTAACTTACTGTAGCATTTCAAACAAAAGTGACATTTTAAATATGAACGAACATTACTCTACATAAATGGCATTTTAATTAATATACCTGATTCTAAATAAAGTGACATTTTTAATTCTAACATAAATGATATTTTTGAATTCTAACATAAATGTTCCTTTTTAATTCTAACATGACAAATTAAAATTAAAATGTTTATTTTGTCTAACAATGAAGAATGTTTATTTTGTCTACCATGACAAATTATAACTAGAATGTCTGTGTTGTTCTAACTTGGCAATTTTAACATAAATGATGCTTTTATTTAGACAATACATTCCTAACCTTAATGAAATCCCTTTTATGATAACATTATAATGAAAATTTTTAATATGTTAACATAAAAATGATAATTCTTTTATTTTCTTAGCATACCACTCTTTTTATTCTTTAAACAATAAAAATGTTATTTTTTTTATTTATTCCTAACATGAACATCCTTTTTGTACATAAACGATAAAAATATGATTTTTTTTAACATGAAACATCTTAGTTATATATATAAACAATAAAAATATTGATTTTATTGTATGCACAAATATGGCCTAACAAGAATATACACAGTTCAATTTTGATTTATTTTGAACCATGTACATTCAGTTATAGTTAAAAATCAAAATTTCAAACTACAGCGCTATTTTAAACTCCTTTTATATTTAAATTAAACTTATTCGTTTTAACTTCAATTAGAATAAATTTTTGATTGTTATTATTTAAAATAAATTATTTTAAATCTTTTAAATTCATTAAAATTTCTAAAATAAAAATTTTAAACTGGTCCCAAAATTCCGGGTTATTACACCTATTGTCCTATTCTACACAACCAATTTGTGTACATCCACTTTACAGCCATGTGTATACGTGCACGATGTACATAATGCAATTCAATCATAAAATATGCATGCAAGATGAATCTAAATTGGATCCTCCTATATGTATGCATTAAAATTTTGAAGTACTTTTTGAAAGCATGATGCAAAAAATTCTAAATATACTAGCAGTTCTATATAAATGCAAATTTTGGAAAACTCTTTTTCATCCATTACCTTCACACAATTACGATTAAAAATGTGAAGCAACCAATTTTGTATCCAAACCCTACCATCCAAAACGTCACGCAATCTAATTGTTCCTTATTTAATTTCTCATAAACCAGAAAAAGGAAATCGAAGCGAAGAATTTTAACATTTCCTCCGCTTACAAATAATCCATTTCTCGCCCTACAGTGGAATTTTCACCTCATTTACCCAAACTACTCCAAAAAAATTCATTTGTAGACCGTAAAGGAGGCTTAACACATGCTCTAAAACATAAAACGAGTGGATTGGTAACTCGCACGCATCATTGACAAGGTATGGAAACAACGTTCCCAAGGCCGAAACAGCCTTTTCCTTGTTGTCGTTATTATTTTTGTCATATCATCGGTCCTATTGCACTATTAAAACGCGCACACAAAGCATCAAAAAATCTTCCTTACGCCATTCATGTGACAAAAAATCAAAAGTTTTCATAAAAATAAATTTCTGCTTGAAAACTTCTTATATTATTTTGAATTTTATTTTTCAAAATCGTTTTACCTTCCTATAAAAGTAAGAAAATGATAAAAAGATTTTTTTTCAAACAACGTTTTACAAAAACTTCAACAATATATTTTGCGGAAACTTAAACGATTCAAGTCTCATGTTGGCGAAAAAGGAAGCCAGTCGCGTAAAAACGCAAAAACTGAAATCACACAAAGGACCAAAATAAATTTCAGCTTCAATAATTAACAATTATTTATTTATTTATATACCCGTGACATGAAACCGGTCCTTTACTAAAATTTATCCAATACCGAATTCTATTCTTTCCTGCTCTAGGACAAGTGCTAGTTTAAAATTGAGATTTCATTCAAATAAATATGCGTGAATGACAAACAATTTCAAACATAGAAATCTCATTAACCAAGGTCGTGCGATTTTTTTTCAACACTAGCAGTTACAACACTACAACTATAACAAAGATAAAGAAAATGATGGAAAGGGAAACACGCGATACAAGATAAAATATGCGCAAGGCATGCACTAACAATGACTACCCGCTGTAGGTTAGTCGAGCTACGCGGCCAGAGCCTGATCTGTTACCACGCCCGCACCATGAGCATAGTATGGAGGAGATGCAGCCAATCTCACACGTCTATTGGCGCTGCTTCTCGCGAACCTCTCAGAGCTCGGTCTGGATGTTGCAGAGGGCGGCGAGCTATGGACTCTACTGGCTAGGCAACTAGGGCTGCTGAGGCTGCTGAGCTACAACAGGTGGTGCAGGGACAAGAGCATCGGGCAACTGAATGCCTCTCTTTCGGAGAGTGGCGCGGCTAATGGCGGTTGGCGCCTTCTTCACTGCCGTCTCCCCAGAAAGTCTCACTTGGAAGTATCGGAAGACATGGGTGAGAAGGTGATTGTAAGGAAAATGACTCTGCAGGTGTGCCGACGAAGGGCTCATGAAGATGAATCATAAGCACGCGCGCCCAATTGACGTCTACGCCGCCAAGAATAACATAGGTGGCATGGCGAACATAAGGATGAATCTGCCCCCAAGCTTCCCGTCTTCGAGATGATTTTGTGTTATATGATGCACACAACTACTCGGGCGATGGGTCACAGATTGGCAGTGGTACAGATTCCGGGGGCTTCAAGGAAGATACGCTAAAGGATTTAAGGGTCCGCCATCTCGATAGCCTTAATCTCTGCTCCCACTGCCGAGATTGCCAAAGTCTTAGCTAAGTCATCGTTGGTGAACTCGATGTGGGTGCCCATAACCTCAGATCAGATGACGTAAGACTGGTCATCAATCTCGGCATCCATCTAAGCATCAAACAGAAAGACACAATGCAGATACAGGTCATGCTCAAAGGTTGTCGAAGCGCGGGATCAGTGTTAGGCCCGCAGCGACAAAAAGTTCCTCCAAACCAAAAACGGCGATATCAGCAAACTTCACCGATCGGCCACAATGAAAATCATAGCTGGCCGTGGCTAAGTAGTTCTTGATCTTCCCCTCATCATAGTCTAACCAAGCGGCTTTCTGAGGCATGAGATCGGGGTGTTGATCGGTGACATTGCAAGGAGGTTCTATGGAGGAATCGATGAAATAGGCAAAGGAAATTGAAATCCGAAGTATAATTGGGTAGAGAATTGCACAAGAAGGATTTTGATGGTAATTAGGAATGAAATGGAGTGGAGGTCGCTCGGATTGAAGCTTGGGAATGGAGGAGGGTTTGGGTTTGGTGGGAATTGGGGTTAGGGAAGGAGATGTCGGCTGGAAAGATGTATATCATTTACGCCAAATCGGGTCGGGTTCCAGACCACGTCCCCGTAAGGGGAGTATTCGACCTGGCCCTAAAAGGGTGTCAACCGCTAGTCCCTTAATCGGCGCGGTGCGAACCTCGGCCCTACGACCCGTATAAATTATATATAAATTAAAATAAAATTTCTATTGCGTCGAAAAAACTTCTGCTCCCAACCAAATTCTTGTATTGACTTCCACTGCTCGTTGAGTTAAGAAATTCAATTTTCCAGTGCCTTTTTCCCAACCTTCAAAAAGGTTGTGACCACTGAATCAAACAAACTTAAAACAAGAAATCAGTTAGAAATCCAAAATAAAATTTAAAACGGATTTCCCCCTTACTAGCCGACATAAACTAAAATTTTTGAAATCAAATACCCTAAAAATAAGGACGAATGATTTTCCTTATCCTCTTCGAAGAAAAATTTAAAACTTCCCCAAGAGTAGAATTTATTATAATCTAACAGTTTTGTATTCAGAAATCCATTTTTTTATTATTATTATTTATATTGCAGTTTATATTACATATTAGATAATGTAAAATATCAAAAATAGATAATTATCTAAATATTATAATATTATATGTAGCAACCCACCAAGAATGGGCCTAAATTTCATACAATATTATGGGTATAATAATATTTAAAATTAAACATATTGGTGTTACATATATACTGGCTTATGAAAATTATAATATTAATGCATCCTGGCTCTGATACCAAATGTAACAACCCGCTCGGAATAGGCCTAAATTTCGATCTAAAAAAGGTTCATCAAAACTGAGAACCATTCTAAACGGGTGTTGGTTCCTACAAGGAATTACATTTGCATAGATAATATACACATACACTTCGAATGGAAATCTCACAAACAGAAAGAGAAACTATAATACTGAAATAATATGTACCACTTTATTAAAAATCATAGAGTTCCAACATAACAGTCGAGATTACATTTGTTCCATGGGTACATCAATAAGTTCATTCTCAAAAGTTTCCATAAAAAGTACAACAATAACAACTAATAATAGAATAACGACTTCGTCTTCGCCTTCAGCTCCCAATATTATTTCGTCTATGGATTTTACCCCATCCACTGACCTGTTTGATATGTTAAGTAGAGGGGTCAAAAAAAAAAGTTCCGTGTGACTGAAATATGGTGTTTACTTAAAATCCATACCCCAGTTTTTAGCAGTTTATATATATCAAGGTGTTGACACACTTTTTGGTTAAAGTTGCCACTCGTGAAACTTCTAGTTAACAGTGCGCTCAAGCATTGAGAGCATCATCATAAAACATGAAATGATTTGGTTGAAATCGCATTGTAGACATAGAATTGCCCGAAACTCCTATCAAATGACCCTTTTTGGGCCCGAAAACATTAAGTATGGGGCTTTGCATGGTAACTCTTATAGCCCTCGGAATTAGCTTCAGGTAGAGCTTTCTTTTGGCCCAAACGACCTTACGGTTTGGAAGATACACGCGTTTCCGTGAACGTACGACAGTCTTTTCCTATGCAATAGCCACCGGAACCCTTAGGTTGGGCTGAGGTGTAAGGGTTAGGCATAGTTCAAAAATAGTTGATACTCTTTTTCCTTTGTATAGATTATCACAGATGGAAGGTAAGGGTAAGTAAAAGGAAAGGAAAAAAGAAGAAGAAGAAATAGGAGTTTAGGTATTATGCGACATCCACATGTTTATTATTTTATAAATGCTAAATGTATAAAAAGAATGATGATATATTTATGTGAATCATTTACTTTATACCTCTATGGTCTTCATTGTTATTAGTTTCTTTTATAAAGATTTTTTTTTAAAAAAAAAATTATTTACCCACAACCGACTATTTTTAGTATCTAAAATCAGTTGTAAGCGTGCAGATGTCGTTTCTAACTGATTTTGGACCTTAAAAATAGCGGGTCTTCACAACACGCTTTTGGGAAAGTGTAGGGGCAATGCTGGCAAGAGGAGTGACATCCATTGTACCAAAAGCAGTAGCTATAAAAGAAGGTTAGGAAAATGAAACAACAAAATATCCTTATGTCCAAAGGAGAATTTAAAGCTTATCAGAAGAATCAAGACAAATAAGTGACTGAGAGGAAAAGCTATGAGGCTCAACCTTTATCATGTAATAAGCACCCCTCAGCCTACGGTGCATTACCGGAGGACGCCCTAAAATCTTCTGACCTGCTGGAAGAATTAAATGCTTAGCGAGAGGGCCGAAAGTCGGAAGAGAAGGCCTTTTTCCTAGAGTCGAAGAAGCCTTTGTCATCTCTTTCATAATAGACTTAGTAACAACACTTGGAGTTTTCGGCACCCTACCTGGAAATGGAATCATAACCTTGTCAAATGGACTCTTGGGACAGAACTTCTAGCCTAAGTACGTACGTATAAGCATTCAAGGCAACTGTATTGGAGCAATTCGTAGATAAGGAAGGAAGTCATGAAAGAAAGAGTGAAAGGGGATAAAACCGCGATGCCAAATATGGATGGCAGTAAATGCAAGTTCCCTTCCAGAGTGTTATCAATAGTATCTTCAGCCTTCACAGAAATAGCTTCCGCTTTGCAGATTACAAAATTTTCTAGTATGGCATTAACCTCGTCCTAAGAAGAAATGATGGAATGCATCTGAACAGTAACAACCTTTACTAGAGTCTCTTCTAAAATTTGTCGGGAAGATTCACTCTCGCTAGCGGTAGGAGCTCTAGAGTTGGTCTTTTTAGTTGCTTTCTTTTTGTCATCCATATTGCAGCCAAGCGACGCTATTCCATTTATAAAAACATGAGGTGATAGAAGAATACAATTATACAGATACAAGAAGAAAACCTTTCGCACCAAGTGAAACGCTTCATATATCATATTGATAAAATACATGTATAAGAAGGATCTTTAGTAATGGAAGAAAGGACTAATCGCTGAGATTAATTAGACAAATATTAATTATTATTATTTATCCTGCTATAATTGGATATCCCAAGTTCAAGCCCAAACCCTAAAAGTAAACCATGAGTAAAATAATCTCCAATGGGAATCGGTAAAAAGTGGATTTTCAATCCCATAGAAAATTGTTCTATAAACGAGCGTACTTCAAACTCTTAAGAAAAATTAGATCGAAGTTCCAATTTTATTCATGATTAACACCAGAAATGCAAATATGCAAGGAATTCATGATTTAACTTCAAATCAATTATTTAATAATCAAATTAAAGTCAAAAATCAGGGTTCATGGAATTCCCATTTTTTCCTAAAATTTCCAGTTTGATACTCATTTTCTCTTATAGCCTATATTTTTAAATTGATTAGAACTATAGTAATTCTACCTGTAAAAAGGATGTTAATGTTTACTTAATCACAAATATACATATTTTGTTTCTATTATTCATAGGTCTTTGCTCATATTATTTGTTTAAAGGGGCAGTTAATAAAGTTTATCATACACTTGTAGAAGAAAAGCATAAATTTTCCCTATCTTTAAGCTCCTTCATTGTTGTACTCTTCTTATGTGAATGAGTTGGTGGAAAATTCATACGAATTCTTATTGATAAAAAATGTTCTTTTTTCTTGTTCATCAAACAAGATTACGCCATACTTGTATTTACCACTTGGATTTTTATAACTTTTAAATTAGAAATATAAAATGCTCTCAAAATATTTTAAGTGTTTTTATTTCTACTTTGAGATTGTGGTTTCACAGATTACTTCAATTTTTAACTCAAACTTCTCAGTTGCGAAATTGAAAATATGTTTTCTTAAGGAAAGCAGGACTAATTTTACAGTATAAAATAAAATGCTTTGTAAGTTTACGTATTGAAACTTAGAAAAAAAATTTAAAAAAAAAATGGCATTATATATGTCATTCAAAGAGAATTTCCATCCTTCCAATATATATGATTTTCAAATAATTTTGTCAAAAGTCTTAAAATCATGTGATTTGAACATCATTTCCAATTGAATCCTATTTCAAATTAAATTCCTTTTCAAAGCATGTCCAAACTTTATATTTTTTAAAATTTATGATATGGCTTAAATCCCATTTGGATTTAAAAATTGTTTTGACATTTACGATTTGAATCTAATTTTGATGACCTTTGTTTTGAATATTATAATTTAAATTTTATATAACTACCATTTAGAATTTATTTTTTGTAGACAATGTGGTCAATCTATACTATGCACCCACAAACAATATCTAACCAACAGACTAAACTAAACTTTAAAATTCTTTCTTCTATTATATATCGATCTTAGTTTTTTAACTAGTAACAGTAAAGGTATATCGACAATCTGATGTTACATTGATAATTATTAGAATAAATTATTACACTTATATATATATATATATCACTATATAAAAAAGACTATGTGAGGATATGATTTCTCATTTTCTACTAAGTTTCAGCTTTGAGTTTTTCTCCTTAGTAAATATATTAAACATATTGCACATAGGTCATTCATGGAAATAAAATTGCAAATTTGATGTTACACTAATAAATGTTATTTAATTAAAATGTTACATACATGTATATGATTCCCAAGATAAGAACTTATGTTTTTCCGCTTCTTACTTTACTTCCACTTACCGAATTTTTGAGATAAGAACATGTAGTTCACATTTTTTCTTGAAAACCCTAGCTGAAAAAATTAATTATGGATAATAGGGACTTTTCACCAAATAGCAAAACCCATTCTTCTTTATAATATATATGAGCCCTCTTCTTTCATCATCATGTTACATCGTTATGCTCATGTCTGATTGCAATTCATGTAAATTTGAATTTAGTGATTTACATACGAAGAATATGACTTATGAAATTCATTTTACTAATTCTGTTCCACATTTTATTTGTCCACTATAATTCCTTTTTGAAACTGCATCTTTACGCTTCCATATCATTTTAGTGATTCTCTACCGTCTATTTGTATGTATGCTTTTTAGTTACTA
Organism: Allium sativum; assembly: GCA_030737875.1. Classification (NCBI taxonomy): domain Eukaryota; kingdom Viridiplantae; phylum Streptophyta; class Magnoliopsida; order Asparagales; family Amaryllidaceae; genus Allium; species Allium sativum. Next base: position 775,209,735 of record CM060918.1, on the reverse strand, counting down.
AATTATTTTATCCACATCATTGTTTAATATGTTTTCTATATTTTTTATTTGATTAAACTTGGAGTTTTGGGTATATGAATTTTTGTTTTCTAATTATTTTGCTGATGATTTAAGGCTTGGTGCTTTGTTGACTTCTAAACATATACTAGTGCAATGTTGATCCCTGTTTTCACTATTATACTTTTTTTATCTTATGTGTTTCCCATTGTTTTTGTGTTCTTGTGTTGATTCTAAATTTAAAAAATTGCAGTTCAAATTTTATACATTAATTATGTAAATTTAATCCACAAAACGTTTAACTTTTTAAGGCTTGGATAATTTAAATTTCATTAATTTAGGTATGATATGATTACTTTTATTATATAATCGATTTATGTTTTGCATATTAATTCTCTAAAAATTTCCTATAGTATCTGATTTATTTATTTTATAATTTTAATATACTACAGATTTAACTCCCTTTAGGCATAGATGATTTGAATTATAACAATTTCAATTATAATGTTTATGAATTGAATTCACTTTTCTTTAAAATTCACATATTATTTGTTCTAATAATATTTTTATACTAGTAGTTTTAAAACCCTCCATTTTTCAAATCACATTCTATATTTTAGTATAAACCAAAGAGAATTTAAAACTTAAGCAATTTGATTGAAAGTTATAAATCATTATTCTTTTAAATTTGTAAATTAATCTGCAACTACTTCGTCCAATTGTTATAATCATATTTTGCATTTCATGAATTTACTTCACAGGTAGCTTAGTCAAACCGACCGTTAGGGAGGTTTCCCTACTGCAAGATGTAGGATCTAAATTAACCCTAGAGGGGGAGGTGAATAGGGTTTATTGCAAATTAAGTAAATTTAAAATGTCAAAAAAAAAAATTGCAGAAATAAAAAGATCACACACAGAAAATACCCAGCTTCGGCAAAACTATGCCTACTGCTGCATTCAAGATTTCTACTAGGAATTTTAAACAATCTCTTCGCTTACAGACTCTTATAAACTTGCGACCTTCGCTCCCGACTGTTAAAACCCTACGCTCAAGACCTTGACACAACTCGACCCCTTAAGTTGTGATTTTTCAAACTACAAACACTAGTAGTTATTGACTTTAAGGAATGAAATTTAAATTTTTAAACAAAAAATAAAAAGAAAATAAAACCCTAGGAGTTTAAATGTTTAGGGTTATCCCCTTTTAAGTTTTCTTGGTCGGCCCCTTTAATTTAAGCTCCATCATTTGTTAGATCCGATCTCTTTGCTCTTTGCCTCTGGAAAAATAATGGCGGCGCTAAAATTAGGGTTTCAATTCCCTCTTTTCAAATCACGACTTTAATCTTTCTTCTTGGAATTAGTTCGTGATGCTCCGTATGCTGTTGCTCTTCTCTTCGTCGAGTCGATTTGATTTCTGAACTCTCGAAACTTGGTTAGATATCTGTTTTTAATTCTCTGATTACTTGGTTTTTTTTTTGTTTCGATTGTTCACTGCCAGTGATGAATCGGTGACTATTTATAGGGTATTACGAATACTCTAGATAAAATGAATCTCTGATTTTGTGTTTGATTTGGTCTTGATATTCACGAAAATATTCAGGGCTTGATTTTTAATCGGCTTTGTTAATGTGGAGTTTGAATTCTTCAATCTTCTGGAATCTTGAGTGTGGTTTTTATTGCTTTGAATTTGTCCTTGATATTGCGAGGTTTTTTAACTTGACCTTTAAACAGATTTCCTCCTTTGTTGACCATGTAAACACTGAATAATTTTGCCTTGCCATATATTAATTAAAACCTGAATAATCATTGCTATAATATGCTCTGATCATGTGAAAGCTGCTGATTTGAATTGTCTTGGCTTGTTTGTTTATGCCATGTACCCTTGCTCATGAACTTCTCGGCCTAAATATTATATCATTTCCACTGTCTTGTTTGTGCCTTTTCTTTGTATTACTTGCTTTTTCCCATGACTAGTTTAGCCGATTTATTCATGCTTTGATAAGAACAGACACTGTACTTGATACTTGAACTGATAAGAAATGATTTTCCTTGCTTTGACTTTACACCTCACTTGGATTTCTGGAACTTTATGTTAATACCTTCGACACCAAAAAATGATTTCCCTTTTTTAAAAAATTTGTCTTGTTCTTGATTCTAATCTGCTGCTCTGTCATACTTAGGCTGTAATCTTCTTTGCACCTTGTTTGCATCAGTATTGTTCATGTTATTTTGCCGTTTCTGGAAACTTGTTGTAACTGATCATACTTTTCCTGCTTTTGAACATTTATGTTTCACTATCCACTTGTATGTATCTGTGCCATGCAGTTTGCACCATTCTGTCTTGCTGTTTGAACATGACCTGTACATACTTATATACTGCTTCATCCTGTCTTTTACTTAGTTTGTAGTATACCCATGAACACTAGTTAAAGCCTTAACTTTGATCTGATGCCTTTGTATACACCATCATTGCTTGTTACATGTATTATTCGACATTTTAGACCACTGTTGACTTCCCTTTTGTGCTCATGCAAGTCCATGCTTGGCCAGTTGCTACTGCGTGTGTTTGACCTCTGTAATTTGATCTTCATCCCATTTTACCAGTATTGTTTGCATCCATTTGTCCACGTTGTTTCTTGACTTTGACTTGCTGTGTTGTGTTAACCTTCATGCTGCTGAGTTGCTTGAGTGAGTTTGTGTTTCATTCATGTTTGACTTGTTTATGACTTTCTTGTGTGTTGTCTTGTCAACCATTTTACTTTGACTGTGTCCTTGGCCATTTTCTTTTGACTTTGTTCATGTTCATGAGTATATTGCGCTGAGTCGAGATGGTCCAAGTGGCTACTCCTCAGTCGCAACACTGGACTGGCGTGGCAATGCACACGTGTGTATATGCAGCCATCCAGACGAGTTTTTCTGTCCCTGCATATCAGACCAAGTCTAGAAAAGTGATGAGAAATACACCGTAATTCTGAGGCAAATAAAATTTAAAACTAAATTTTTATTTGGTTGTATTTAATTTTATTTTTGTTGCAGTCTACTGTGTGTTTTCTTCTGTATGTGACAGGTGAGAAGATGGTGACTGGACTGAAGGCTGTATAGACTGGAGATAGAAGACAAAAGTCAGTGGAAAAATACCGGTGTCAATGTTTAACAATGTCTGCAAATATAGTTGTATAGAGTGACAGATTTGTATGAATGAAACATAGTATGTCAAATAGTGGAGTTGTAAAAGATGTACTTTTTGATATTGAAAAAATATTTTTATCTAAAAAATACCGTGTGATTGTTTAAGTTTCTGCACAGTTAGAAATATTATATTCCTATCTGTTGTGTAGTATTTCAGTGCATTTACAAACACATTCAATAATAAAATATATTTGGTTGTTATCATCAAACAAAAATCATATAATTGTGTATACAACACTGTTATATACAACAATCTCCCCCTTTTGATGATGACAAACAAATAAAAGATTTTGAATGTATGAATGTGTTTGAAACGTGAAGTATATTACTCCCCCTATTTGTATGCTCCCCCTACAACTAAGCTTCCCTTATTGATGCATAGATTTGAAAATTTTGAAATGAATTAATCAATCCCAAATTTCAAAATATTCTATAAATGTTTACTCATCCATCAAAATCTTGACCATTCTCCCCCTTTTGTTATCATCAAAAGAATAGCAGAAATTAAAACAGTGATGAATATAAACTAGAAATATAAATTCATGTCAAGAGGATAATATATCGTAAATCTCATTGAATCAAACAAAAATCATAATATTCTTGGAATCAGAGACAAATTTCACTTTCAGAATGAATGGACTTTCTATGGATTTTATAGAATTAGGAGAGTTCAATGAAAATTTACTATTTGAATATAAAATTTAAAGATTTTAAATATGTTTAAAAATGTGTTAAGCACTTCCTAACCACGCATAGCCCAAAGGTCTTTTAAATGGGGTTAGTAGTAACTTAACTTTTCCTCTCTAATGAGTTCCATCCATGCACAGCCCGAAGGTCTTTTAAGTGAAAATGGAAACACATAGAGATTAAGGTAATTCACCCACGCATAACCGCGAGGACTTTTAAATGGGAGTGAGTACCAAGGATAAATTATTTATTTATTTATTTCTAAATTCCAAGAATAATTAGAACTCCCCAAATTAAATAAAACCATGATGAGTGACAGAAGTATGGTAGATATAGAAGATGGTCGTGAAATAAGCTTTAATTCAAAATATTATAAAATTTGTCCAATCATCATGAGATTTAAAAATATTTCCCCATGATAAAAAATAATTATAGTCAATACTCATCACAATTCCAAGATCTGATATAATTTCAATGAGATCCAAAACAGTTCAAATGATCAATCATTTAACTTTTGAATAACCATTTAAGATTATTATTATTATTTTTAATTGTTTTTAAATGGATAATGATTAATCAATTTCTATAATTCCCAAATCTAAGCGTAATCGTGAAAATCTATCTTCGGGAAGAGGTTTTGTAAAGATATCAGCAAGTTGACAGTCAGTTGAAATAAACTCAATACAAATATCTTCTCGTGAAATGTGATCTCTAATAAAATGATGTCTCACATCTATGTGTTTAGTGCGTGAATGGTGAACAGGATTATTAGACAAGTCTATAGCACTTTTACTATCACATTTTAGTGGTACTTTTTTATAAATTAGACCAAAGTCTGAAAGAGTTTGCATCATCCATAGTATTTGTGCACAACAACTTCCCAAAGCAATGTATTTAGCCTCAGTTGTGGATAAAGCAACACAATTTTGTTTTCGACTTGACCGCGAGACTAACGAGTGTCCTAGCATAAAACAAGTCCCACTAGTGCTTTTTCTATCAACAAGGGATCCAGCATAATCAGCATTAGAATATCCAATTAATTCAAAATTATTGCATGCGGGGTACCATAAACCAAATTTGTGTGTGTGCAAAAGATATCTTAATATTCTTTTTGTGGCTTTTAAGTGAGATTCTTTTGGATTTGATTGAAAGCGTGCACATAAACAAACAGCAAACATAATATCAGGCCTAGATGCAGTGAGATAAAGAAGTGAACCAATTATTCCACGATATTCTTTCTGATCAACTGCAACTCCTTTTTCGTCTTTGTCAAGCTTGGTTGAAGGACTCATCGGTGTTCTGAGTGGTTTTGCATTTTCTAGTCCAAATCTTTTCAGCAATTCAGCAATGTATTTTGTTTGTGATATGAAAATTCCCTTGGAGCTTTGTTTGATTTGAAATCCAAGGAAGTATTTTAATTCACCTACTAAGCTCATTTCGATTTTCTCCTGCATGACTTTTTCAAATTTCTCACACAAACAATCGTTAGTAGCACCATATATAATATCATCAACATAAATTTGGACCATTAAAAAATCATCACCTTCATGTAATAGAAACAATGTTGTGTCAGCACTGCCCTTTTTAAACCCGTTTTCCAAAAGATATGCACTTAAACAATCGTACCAAGCTCTAGGAGCTTGTTTAAGACCATATAATGCTTTTTCAAATTTGAATACATGGTTTGGAAATTCATGATTTTCAAAACCGGGGGGTTGTTCCACAAAAACTTCTTCTTTTAATTCTCCATTTAAAAATGCACTTTTTACGTCCATTTGTTTAAGTTTGAAACCTTTATAACACGCAAAACTGAGCAAAATTCTAATGGCTTCTAACCTAGCTACTGGTGCAAATGTCTCATCAAAATCAATGCCTTCAATTTGATTATATCCTTTTGCAACCAACCTAGCTTTGTTTCTAATTACATTTCCGGATTCATCAAGTTTATTTTTGAACACCCATTTAGTTCCTACTACTGGATAGTCATTCGGTCTAGGAACTAATTTCCAAACTTTATTCCGCTCAAATTGATTAAGTTCTTCTTGCATCGCTAAAATCCAACTTTCATCATTAAGTGCAATTTCAACATTTTTAGGTTCGATTTCTGAGATAAAACAACTGTGAATACAGAAAGTACAGATATCTTTATTAAATGATGAACGAGTTCGTATACCTGCCGTTGGATTTCCTATCACCAATTCTGGAGGATGGTTGGTTTTGAATTTCAACTTTTCAACTTCAAACGTTTGTTTTGTTTGATCATCACTGCTAGTCTTCTCTTTGCTATTTTCTTTTTCACCCTCATATGTAATTCCCTCATCGTTTTTCTCTTTGTCCACTGTATCCAGATCTGATTCATCAAATCTCACGTTTATGGTTTCAACAATGGTTTTTGATCGTTTGTTGAAGATTCGATAAGCCTTGCTTCTTGACGAGTAACCGATGAAAATTCCCTCGTCAGCCTTTGATTCAAACTTACCAAGATGATCACCTGTATTAAGAAGATAACAAGGGCATCCAAAAACTCTAAAATATGAAATGTTAGGCTTTCTGTCAAACCATAATTCATAGGATGTTTTGTTAAGTATTGGTCTAATCATTACTCTATTCATTACATGGCAGGATGTATTAACTGCCTCTGCCCAAAAAGTCAAAGGCAAATTATATTCACTTAACATAGATCTAGCCAATTCCTGTAATGTACGATTTTTCCTTTCGACTACCCCATTTTGTTGGGGTGTTCGAGGAGCAGAAAATTCATGTTTAAAACCATTTTCTTCACAAAAATTTTCAAAATCCGAATTTTCAAATTCACCACCATGATCACTTCTTAAAGTTTTTATTGAAACACCTTTTTCATTTTGAACAAGTTTTGCAAACTTTGAAAAGTAATCAAAAGTTTCGGATTTTTTGGCTAGAAAATAAACCCATGTAAATCTAGAATAATCATCAACCAACACATAACAATACCTTTTTCCATTCAAGCTAGCGATTTCATTTGGTCCAAATAAATCCATGTGAATCAATTCAAGTACCCTATTAGTGCTAACAACATTTTTGGGACGAAATGATGAATGACTGAATTTTCCCATAGCACATGATTTACACACTTTATTATTTTTATATTTCTGATGTGGTAGACCTCTTACCAATTCTTTTGATTCAAGTTTTTCCAAGAGACTCATACTAGCGTGACCCAATCTCCTATGCCATAAGAGAACTTCTTCATCCGTAGCTACTAAACATCGTGAGAGAGTCAAATCATCAAATGAAATCGTATAAACATTTCCTTTTCTTTTTCCCGTGAACACAATATTGTTTGTGGATTTTTCAATAATTTTGCAAGATTCATTATCAAATATCACACTCATTCCTTTGTCACATAGTTGGCTTATGGAAATGAGATTATGATGCAAGTTTTCAACATATAAAACATCAGTTAAGGAGAAAGTACTATTACCTACTTTACCTTTACCGATAATTTTACATTTTCTGTTATCGCCCATTATCACACTTCCTCCTTTGTATTTTTCAAGGCTAAGGAACTTTGATTTATCTCCTGTCATATGTTTGGAACAACCTGAATCCAAGTACCATTCTTGTTGTTCCTTAGCCCGCCAACATACCTACACACAAGAAGAAGAGAATGACCTAGAGAAACTCATAGGTCTAATAAAATTAGTAACTGAAAAATTTTGATTTTGAACAACAGATCCTTTTGGAATCCAAATTTGTTTGTTCTTATCTAATCCAAATCAATTACAAATACTTGTCGACCCTTTTGGAACCCAAATTTGTATGAATTTTTTATTATTGTTCCTATTTTGACATTTTTCGTAGCTATGTCCAATTTTTCCACATTTTGTACATTTAGGAAAAACACTTCCACCCTTCGCATTATCATTCATATTAATGTGTGTTTTCCCAAGTCCTAATCCTTTTCTATTATTAGCATATAATTGGTTTCCAAGCAGCATTCTAAATGATTTTTCCCCTTTTGAAAACTTACTCAATGTTATTTCCAGATTTTTTACTTTGGTTTTAAGTGCTTCATTTTCATTTACAAGAGAAGTGCATCTGTTAATGAAGTTCTTTCTTTTTGTGTCATCACTTTCTTTTAAAACTAAGTGTTCTTGTTTCAATTTTTCAAAATTTGCCTTAAATTCTGTTTGCTCTTGTTTTAATAACTTGCAGTTTTCACAATCAAGGTTTGTCACTTTTTCAAGCTCAGTTTCTAACCTATTGTTTTCGTGGACCAATTTTAACCTATCAGATTTTAATTTCTTGACTTTTAGTTCAAGAGAATCAACGGTTTTGGTAAGATCATGACACATTAAAATTAAATCTTTATAAGAGTAATTTGGTACCTCAGTGGAATCATCTTCGCCATTTTCTGAATCTGACTGTGCCATAAGACACAAATTGGCTTCCTCTTTATTACTGTCAGAGTCTTCTTCTTCTCCTTATTCATCGTCCCATGTAGCTGCAAAAGCTTTCTTTTTCTTCTTCTTCTTTCTGTCTTTCTGAAGTAATGGACAATTTGGTTTGATATGGCCTGGTTTATTGCAGTTGCAGCATATGACTTCATCGTCTGAATTGTCTGAATTCTTGGATTTGTTGGATTTTGAACTCTTCTTTCGTGACTTGTATTTTTTGTTAGACCACTTTTTAAGAACCATGGCCAATTCTTCGATAGGATTCTCGGCTTCATCGTTACTTTCAACAGTGTTGCTTAGAGCAATTGTCTTTTTCTTTGATTCTGAATCATCGCGTCCTTCTTTGGCTTTTAACTCCATTTCATAAGCAATCAGGTTTCCAATCAATTCTTCAATTTTCAACTTATTTAGATCTTTTGATTCTTGAATGGCAGTTACTTTGGCTTCGAAATTCATTGGCAGTACTCTCAGTATCTTGCGTATTAATTCTACTTCAGTGTAGATTTTTCCAAGAGCCCTTGCATTATAAATCAGTGTGGAGAATCGACCATACATCTCTTTTATCTTCGTCTTTCCGCATCGTGAAATTTTCATATTCGTTGCAGAGTAGTGCGAGACGAGATTCCTTGACTTGAGATGTTCCTTCATGTGTAACTTCCAAAGTATGCCAAATTTCCTGCGCAGTTGAACAGTGAGATATACGGTTAAATTCAGTTTTATCAAGAGCACAAATTAAAGCATTCATTGCTTTGGCATCAGTTGAGAATAATTTTTTATCATTAGCATCCCACTTATCTTTTGGTTTAGGAATTTCAATATCATTGATAATCGTAACAGGAGGTTTGTAGCCTGTTTCAACGATATCCCATACATCATAATCAACTGAACTTAAGTAAATTTTCATCCTAGCTTTCCAATAGGCATAATCAGTTCCATTAAACATTGGTGGCCTAGTTATGGACTGACCCTCAGAAAAAGCGTTGTTAGACAAATTCATGACTCTAGAGTTAAAATAAAATGAAAAATACCTGCTCTGATACCAACTGTAATGGGTCTAGGCTTTTCAACCATCAACCACTGGCCTAACCTCCCACTGTGGCACTACAGAGATACCTCAGAACTGCTTTTAAGGCCAGCCTCTCGACTCGACCAACCCACATTGTCGGGAGATGTAGGGGTAAGAGTCTCTCGTTCGCCACCAAACGCGAAGCGAGAACCCCCTATCATCCGTACCAATTAAGCAACCAGCTCTGATACCACTTGTAGGATCTAAATTAACCCTAGAGGGGGGGGGGGGGTGAATAGGGTTTATTGCAAATTAAGTAAATTTAAAATGTCAAAAAAAATTGCAGAAATAAAAAGATCACACACAGAAAATACCCAGCTTCGGCAAAACTATGCCTACTGCTGCATTCAAGGTTTCTACTAGGAATTTTAAACAATCTCTTCGCTTACAGACTCTTGTAAACTTGCGACCTTCGCTCCCGACTGTTAAAACCCTACGCTCAAGACCTTGACACAACTCGACCCCTTAAGTTGTGATTTTTCAAACTACAAACACTAGTAGTTATTGACTTTAAGGAATGAAATTTAAATTTTTAAACAAAAAATAAAAAGAAAATAAAACCCTAGGAGTTTAAATGTTTAGGGTTATCCCCTTTTAAGTTTTCTTGGTCGGCCCCTTTAATTTAAGCTCCATCATTTGTTAGATCCGATCTCTTTGCTCTTTGCCTCTGGAAAAATAATGGCGGCGCTAAAATTAGGGTTTCAATTCCCTCTTTTCAAATCACGACTTTAATCTTTCTTCTTGGAATTAGTTCGTGATGCTCCGTATGCTGTTGCTCTTCTCTTCGTCGAGTCGATTTGATTTCTGAACTCTCGAAACTTGGTTAGATATCTGTTTTTAATTCTCTGATTACTTGGTTATTTTTTTTGTTTCGATTGTTCACTGCCAGTGATGAATCGGTGACTATTTATAGGGTATTACGAATACTCTAGATAAAATGAATCTCTGATTTTGTGTTTGATTTGGTCTTGATATTCACGAAAATATTCAGGGCTTTATTTTTAATCGGCTTTGTTAATGTGGAGTTTGAATTCTTCAATCTTCTGGAATCTTGAGTGTGGTTTTTATTGCTTTGAATTTGTCCTTGATATTGCGAGGTTTTTTAACTTGACCTTTAAACAGATTTCCTCCTTTGTTGACCATGTAAACACTGAATAATTTTGCCTTGCCATATATGAATTAAAACCTGAATAATCATTGCTATAATATGCTCTGATCATGTGAAAGCTGCTGATTTGAATTGACTTGGCTTGTTTGTTTATGCCATGTACCCTTGCTCGTGAACTTCTCGGCCTAAATATTATATCATTTCCACTATCTTGTTTGTGCCTTTTCTTTGTATTACTTGCTTTTTCCCATGACTAGTTTAGCCGATTTATTCATGCTTTGATAAGAACAGACACTGTACTTGATACTTGAACTGATAAGAAATGATTTTCCTTGCTTTGACTTTACACCTCACTTGGATTTCTGGAACTTTATGTTAATACCTTCGACACCAAAAAATGATTTCCCTTTTTTAAAAATCTGTCTTGTTCTTGATTCTAATCTGCTGCTCTGCCATACTTAGGCTGTAATCTTCTTTGCACCTTGTTTGCATCAGTATTGTTCATGCTATTTTGCCGTTTCTGGAAACTTGTTGTAACTGATCATACTTTTCCTGCTTTTGAACATTTATGTTTCACTATCCATTTGTATGTATCTGTGCCATGCAGTTTGCACCATTCTGTCTTGCTGTTTGAACATGACCTGTACATACTTATATACTGCTTCATCCTGTCTTTTACTTAGTTTGTAGTATACCCATGAACACTAGTTAAAGCCTTAACTTTGATCTGATGCCTTTGTATACACCATCATTGCTTGTTACATGTATTATTCGACATTTTAGACCACTGTTGACTTCCCTTTTGTGCTCATGCAAGTCCATGCTTGGCCAGTTGCTACTGCGTGTGTTTGACCTCTGTAATTTGATCTTCATCCCATTTTACCAGTATTGTTTGCATCCATTTGTCCACGTTGTTTCTTGACTTTGACTTGTTGTGTTGTGTTAACCTTCATGCCGCTGAGTTGCTTGAGTGAGTTTGTGTTTCATTCATGTTTGACTTGTTTATGACTTTCTTGTGTGTTGTCTTGTCAACCATTTTACTTTGACTGTGTCCTTGGCCATTTTCTTTTGACTTTGTTCATGTTCATGAGTATATTGCGCTGAGTCGAGATGGTCCAAGTGGCTACTCCTCAGTCGCAACACTGGATCGGCGCGGCAATGCACACGTGTGTATATGCAGCCATCCAGACGAGTTTTTCTGTCCCTGCATATCAGACCAAGTCTAGAAAAGTGATGAGAAATACACCGTAATTCTGAGGCAAATAAAATTTAAAACCAAATTTTTATTTGGTTGTATTTAATTTTATTTTTGTTGCAGTCTACTGTGTGTTTTCTTTTGTATGAGACAGGTGAGAAGATGGTGACTGGACTGAAGGCTGTATAGACTGGAGATAGAAGTCAAAAGTCAGTGGAAAAATACCGGTGTCAATGTATAACAATGTCTGCAAATATAGTTGTATAGAGTGACAGATTTGTATGAATGAAATATAGTATGTCAAATAGTGGAGTTGTAAAAGATGTACTTTTTGATATTGAAAAAATATTTTTATCTAAAAAATACCGTGTGATTGTTTAAGTTTCTGCACAGTTAGAAATATTATATTCCTATCTGTTGTGTAGTATTTCAGTGCATTTACAAACACATTCAATAATAAATTATATTTGGTTGTTATCATCAAACAAAAATCATATAATTGTGTATACAACACTGTTATATACAACAAAAGAGGACCAAAATCATTTTGTACGTGCCAATGAATATCGACACAAATATCTCAAGTTCTCGCTCCTTGTTTCTCTCCCAAGCCATTCTCAAAACTTTCGGATTCCAAATTCCTGTTGTTTTCTTTCTCGATTCAAATTTTCAGATCTAACTTTCCGAATTTAAATCACTCACTGCTTATACAAATTTGTCTTCTTAACCACAAATTCTTGGATCTAAAAATTTCTCATTTCATAACCATTCTCATTCCCTAATCGCACCAAAGACGCGACTAGCCTCCCGCCTCAATACATCGCTTTTTAATCAATTAGATTCAACATGCTTGACGATGGAAACGAGTACGATTTAGTCCAACCATCATGAGAAAATTACGTTTTAACGATTATGGAAGGTATTGGTTTAATTGTCAAATTATGGTTTTGATCACTCTATTTTGATGTTGCGTTATGTTGCTTGCTATAGCATTTAGTATATATATATATATTTCCTTATTTTATTATATATTGCTCAGGTATTAATATTTCACAAATTTGAATTTGGTATAAATAATTCTTATCTTGTTAGCCAAATTTGTTCAGTTTCGGATATTCCATCAATCTCAGGTTAGCTTCACTAACGATATATAGTAGATTAGCTTTGCTGAATTTTTTGCTCGTCAATATGTCAAATATACGTCAACATTATCTCAAAAGAGGCTTATGATTGTAATTAATTCCATTGATTGCATGGATTTCTTTATCCATGATTTAGATTATGGAACTTGCTAAAGTCACGCCAGCTAGCATTTTAGGTGTTATATGGTTATATCAGTTATGGTTGCATGTTTGATACTGTGAAATCCCTGCTATTGGCTTTCTATTTATGTTTGTAAAGTGTGTTAGATATTTTTGTTAGTTGAATATATGGATGGATACCTATAAACATTATTTTTCTTTCATTACACGAGTAATATATTTTCTTAATTCCATTTTTATACCTATAAAGAAGGTTTTTAAAACTATTTTTTTTCATTAATGGAGAAAACTTCTTATAAATAATGCTTTAGAGACTCCCGGGTGGATGTTAAAGTGATGTTTTGCAGACAATGTTTAAAATGGGTGATCTTCTAGAAAATTATGTTTACCTTTAATTAAATATTTCAGAGGCACATGTAAAATGTATACAGTTGCTTAAAAGAAGAAAAAATGAAAGAAGATTAAAGGTAGATGTTGGAAGTCTATGGTAATAATACTTTTTTTACGATGCAACACCATTTGGTAAGATGACAGTATCATAGCTATAAACTTCAATATTTACCTATATTATATATTGTACAACAATGACCACTGATGATTTTGTTTTTGATGTTGACATTGGAGATGGTGAGCCTATGTGGAATTACCATACAAACAAAAATAAAATTCTTATGATACAACAGATAAATGGCTTCTCAACGAGAATTTACCCATAGCATATCGTCAACAAGTTGTAGATTTTACACTGCAAAGTAGTAGCCAGAAAGATTTTACACTGGATACATCATTCTGGGATCCTTATGCCGGCTCTAGTGCTTATATACCTGGAGGTTTTGGACCGTCTGTTTCATTAGGTGTTGTTGCTAAACCTTGTTTCAATCATATTCCCAATAAAGGGATGCATCTATTTGAGATTACACAATTTGATGGAATAGTGAAGAAAATAAACGATTTTTACAAGGAGCTATAGTCCGATTTGAAGCAAAATGGTTTATCATTGATTGCGGTTGAGCTGTCAAGTTATCTGCCATTACAAATGTATTGAAAGACACATCTTATTACCACAGTAGTAAATTTGCCAATGTTGACATGGTTTTATTGTTGAAAATTTTATAAACATTGCATGCACGAATGATGTTTCCAGTAATTGATATTTTAAGAATGGAGATCTTGCATCCAAATGGTGTTGATCTACTAGGCAAACATATTGATGCAGGATATGGCATAGTTACGGCAATATTTAAGAAAGCTACAACACCACCAGTTCAGCCTGCTTATTTCTTGGCCATCATTCTTGCAATCATGAATCTCTTCAAGCACTCACATTTTTACAATTGGTTACATTTGAACTACAGTGGGATTCTTGATGCAATAACTAGCTGCAAATCATCCTTTACTAAGAGCATGTATTTAGCTTATTCTACTTTGGTCCTTAATTACGCCGCATTACTAATTCATAAAAAGGACAAAAAGGCCAATCACAAGTTCTCATGACAACTCTAGACATTGTTGAAGGTATGAATCGGGATTCAGATACCAGATTCAGGGCACTTGTAGCTGTTGGATCACTGATCTATTGCAGTAAACTTTGAAGTTGGGAAACTTGCAAAAGAGACAAAAACCTCAAAAGATGCAGAAATCGCAGAAGCAGGGGCTGGCATAGAAGTCATTATCAATTCTTCATAACTTCTATCTTTATTTGGATATATATACACTCAAATATAATGGAACTGAAGATTACGAGGAATGACAAGGTTAAGATCACCTCAGAATTTATTTTAATCTCACACTTAATTTGATGATTATTTCGGAGTCAGTATGTGTGAAAATTGGTTTATATATAGCAGCACGGCTGATTCGATCAGGAACTTTGGGCTGGGTGTGGTTTTCCTTTTATGTTTGGAATCATGAAGCTGAAAAACATCCAAGAATCATTTTTGGTTTAAAAATAAAAATAAAAATGACTTGCTTCCCATTGATTTTGACATTATGTAAGTTTGGTTGATAGTGTAACATAGTTAACTTAAATGCGTTTTGCCAATGTGTCAAAACAATGTCGCTTGTCATGGATAAAAGTTATCATAAAACCAATTTGGGCAAACTTGTTGTTTTTTACAACCCAAGTTAGAACACATTTGAATATAGAACTCAAAAGTCATTAATTGTACATGTATACATTAGTTATAATTGGTGAAAACTTGACTATTAGTTTTTTTCCATAGGATTATACATGAGATCAGTGCATAAATCCCAGTAAACACCTGGTACTTTTTTATTTGATTTTGATAGTGAAGCTTCCATTTTTCTTTTTGGTAGGATCATGAAATCAACAATAGAATAACGTGAAACTCAGGTGATGCATGTAAGATGAGTAGTGTGTCTGTAACAACTGCGAAAAGGATAACTGCAGCAGGATTAACAAGGTTAAGAAGCGAAGAACCACCAATGGTTTCATTATCCATACAGCTTGAGTGAGTTCCAACATTTAATCACAACCACCGCAAAAAAGGTTTACCTTAGCCAAGATAAAATAGTGTAAATGGTGTTACTACCTGATTATCAATATTCTTTGTATTTGCACCAATTTATAAAAGTATTAGACTTATCAATGTTTTCAGTTACTATGGATTTAGCCTACTTTGAAAAAAAAACAAAGATTACATGTTTTTTTTATTGCATCATTGGATTTTTAAGTACTTAAAGAAAAAACAAACAACAACATTGTATCATTGGACTGATACTAATGAAACTGGATGGCTTTGCCCGAGGATGTTGTGTGGTTAGCGTAGTAGATGAATTAGGCATCTTGTAAAATTTGTAGGTGTCGGTGAATGGATTGATGATTTACAACCATTTGAAGCGGAGGCTATTGTTAATGCTATCTTCATGTAGTTATTTTCTTCCTGTATTTTTCAAATCCATGTCTGGTAGAGTCCACATGTTTTTAGCTGTGATTTTTTAAAGAAAGGATACGAGTCTATAACTGAGGGCAGTGAAGATTGAATGAAAGATATGAAGAAATGGTTCGCTTATACATTACAGTAGAACTACGAAAAATGAATTTGTCGACTTAACGAAGGGTACTGCTTTCCAAATTAGATGTTCATTGGTGTGCTAAATTAAAAATCGATGGAGGAAGTTTATCCGTCAAGTAATCATATCCATATCAATATACTTATATACATTCCACTTCTGGACAGTAATGTGAACGTGTTTAATGTTGAATCTTCCCCTCCATTTGCTTCAACCATCTGTTTCTGCATTCATTGTTATTTTTGCTGTAGGACCATTGTGAGTTCTTCTATTAAATTGGTGTTCCCTTTATTTATATGAATTATTCTACTTATAAAAAAAATTTGTATGTGAGCATTATAATATAAAGCATTGTTCATATTTATCAGAAAAACCCAAAATAATATCCAATTTGGTTGCAAATTAGTGCATTAGGAACATATGTATTATTTTTGTACCAAACATTTAGATTACATTGATTCTTTCATGATATATAATAAAAATATGTGTATGTGTTTGCGACAGATTCGAATCAATACATCGATAGTATATTTTTAGTCTTAAGTTGGTTTACATGTAAAATTTAGTTTAATTGAATTTTCATTTTTTTTAATTACTTTAATTTTCCTTTAAATTACCTTATAATTTTTTTAATAAAATCTAACTCGAAATATGTTTTAATAAATAATTTTATATTTTTATTGAAGATTTTAACGGTCGGCTTTCGCACCATCTTGCGGTAATACTAGTTAAATAAAAATGTAGTTTGTGCACTTTAGTTAACATGTTGGTTTCTAATTTTGTGTTTAGGACATTTTTCCTTTTTAGCTACAAGTAGGGATATTGGATGCAATCAATAGTGGCAAATGTACAACGACGCTTGGTTTTGGCGTGTGGATTTTAGCTTGACGATGTTGGCTGGAAAAGCCCATTTAACAAAATCATCGGACCAGGTTTAGTCACACAAAAGCCTCAATCCGTCCTTCCAAACCCTCCCCACCGGCTATAAATTTGCCCAACACACTTCTGTTTTTCGCCGCCTCCTCCTCCGTTAATCTTTTTGCATCTTTTTTCAGTTTTTTATTTTGGATCTATTTTTCTGTTCTAAACTTCTGGCGATGAAGATTGATATTGGTCTCGTTCGTCGTAATGGTAATCTAATTTATCACCTTGCCGACCATTCTGATATATCACCACCCATATTCTAAGCCTTTTTTTCTTTAGTAATCGATTTTGATCAGTGTTCGATTGACCGACTGATGATTAAATGATTAGACAAGCATATATCTGAAGATAAATCCGTGTTGAACAACTCCAATCTTCTCTATGAGGTCGTTATGTTTCAAATCATGAACTCGATGTATTTCTTTTCTTTTGTTGATCAGATGATGATTAGATGCATAGTTCAAATGATTAATATCTTTTGGATATTTTGATTAATCATTTTGTCTTTCACTCCTATCTGATGGCCTTTTCAGATTTATATTTTGTGCATTTGTGTTGATTTTTTTCATCGTTTGACACAGTTTTTCTATCAGTTGAGAATTGTTGTTAAATGCTAATTAAATAAACTGTTTCTAAATCGTTATTCTGTGGTTTAGAAGCAGTCTGAATAACTCGGACAGACGTAAGCCAGTTCTGTTCAGTGCGTTAATTTGTATCTCCTATTGCTTCAAAATGCTCCAATAGGCAAATCATTGGAAAGAGTTGATAGAGAATGGATAAGTCTGGGAAGTGCTAGCTACGCATCAATAAGATTATAGCAGGTACCTCCAAAGCTCTCCGCAGCTCCTGTTAAACTATCAAGTAGTATTTCAAATAGATGCAATGATCGTTTATACCCGATTTAGGATAGTAATCTAGTGCTTGTTCAGATCCGAAATGAGATTAAATTATGCAATTTTCGCTAGTGTAATTACATACGTGGGTTAGGTTTAGCACGTGGTTGTAGAATACGAGCATAAATAATTAGCTTATTAAGAGCACTCCCAGTAGAGGGTGGAGAAATGAGGTGAGAAGAAGAAAAAAAGTGGTGAGATGCTCGTTCTTCCCTGCAGTGGATGGGGAGAAGAAATAAAAAATAATAACAAATGTTAAACGGGAATCACTTTCCTGTTTTGCAATTTATTTCTTTTTATAGTTTGAAAGTCCCTAAACGGAAATCAATTTGTATGCTTTTTGTTAGGTTTTACATTGTTTGGTCTATCGATTATTATTTTGGTGTGAACTACTAACAAATGTTATAATTATAATTTTGTTTTTTATGACTAGGAAAAAGAAAAAAGAGACCAACATGGCAATATTGTTGTATTTGTTGTAGCCTGGTTGTCATTCCTTTTTCTTAATTGAATGTTCTTTGGCCTTGTATTGTAGTTATTGCTTATGGTTTGTAGTTAGGACATTAGTACGTGTGGTTGATAGAAGTAAATAAGTTAGCATTGACATCATTGAATCCTTCTTTCTACAACTGTGGTTAGCAACTTTGAATGTGGCTTTATATTTTACTACAATTTTATTGACATATCAAAATTTATGTTTTATTGCAGTTTTATTGACAAATATCAAAATTTATGTTTTTATTGTAGTTATGAACAATTATGTTTAAAAAATAAAATTCTTTGGATGATTGATAGATTGCTTTTATTTCAAAAATAAGTTTATGTTATTCTTTGAAGTATAATAATTATCTACGAAGCACAATGTCGCTGGAAAGATCAAGTGAATTAACAACAATTTCGATTGAAAAATAATATTTGTTTATGGTAAAATACGACGAAATTATTGGAGAGTTTGCTTCAAAGAATGTAAGGAGTTGTTTTCGGTAAAAGTTGTATAATGATGCTAAAATGCTTGAGATATATGATATCAATATTTTTTTGTTGTAATATATTTTGTATTTTTTTTTATAAATGAATAATGAAAAACATATTTTAATGGTAATCTTGATTTTTTTTCTCCGTTAAATGGGCAACGAATGTTGTAGTTGCATCGAGCAAGCCAATTTGTTGCACTGGCCATGTACGTGCGTTGGTTCTAAACAAAATCAATTATCGGTGGTTGCAAATAATCTAAAACAATTATCAATCTAGACCAAAATTTTGCTTCTCAAATAACTAATTTTCAATCGGTCGTTCACCATCGTTGGACATTGCATGGTGATTGGAAGTGCTTTTAGAAGTATCAATAGTTGCACACTAAAAATTTTATATTTATAATTATCAATTATTTTGGCACAAAACAATTAAATAACATCATACTGCAAAGCTACATGGAAATGTTAACATAACCTAGGGCAGACAGTAGTTTAGAGCAATGATGAATTTAAAAAATTAAATAGTGGTCCAACAAATTGCGTAATGATGATGAGTAAAGATGCACTTAAATTTGTTTTTAGTGCAATTAACTAAAATAATAGGTAGAGTTGTGCACTAATACTAGATGAATTGACTTTGTAATTCTTTATTCAAATTTATTTAAATAACCTTAGATGATATTAACTAAGTTATATGGTAGTACGCTTCTGATCAAGGTTTGCGAACATTAGCAAGTGCAAATCACTTCTAGGATTTACTTAGTTTTTAAGTATTGTTAAGTCCACACAGACATACACAAAAATATGAGGAGTGTTCAATTGTACTTTTAAATTATAGCACCCCAAAAGCACTTTCATATTCACCATTCGTTTATATTAAAAAATATTAGTGGATGGGGAGAGAGATAGTGGAAGAAAAGAAAGATATTTTATAATATAAACGAACGATGGATATCATGGGATTTTGGAGTCTTGCACTTTTGCGAGTGCTGCTGAACACACACACACACACACACACACACACACACACACATATATATATATATATATATATATATATATAGTGAGCATCCCTTTAGCCTCCTACTTTTCCACCATTCATTTCCCACTAACTCCCTTTCTCTCTTCTTCCACTAAATCTTTCACTTCTCACTCATTTTTTTAATATAAATGAAAGGTGGAAATCAGGAGGCTTTCGGGGTTTCCATTTTTGGGGTGCAATGGAACGCTTGCCATATATATATATATATATATATATATATATATATATATATATATGTGTGTGTGTGTGTGTGTGTTTTTGAAAATTATGTGTTGTGTGTGTGTATATATATATACACACACGCGCGTGTGTGTATGTATATGTATGTATGTAACATGCGCGTGCACAAACACATGTATATATATATAAATATATATATATATATGTTGATGTGTTTTTTTGTTCTTATACGTTGTAACAATATAATATTTGTGTGTTGTTTTAAGTGTCTGTTTGGATGAGTTAAAATAAGCAGCTTATTAGCTTTTTTGGAAGTAAAAGTTGATAAGTCCACATGGATCACTAAAATGTTTCGGCTTTTGAAAGTAGTTTTCTCGCTTATTTTATAAGCAAGTTATTTTTGTTTTGTGTCTTTTATAATCTAAAACATTTATCAACTTTTTGGCTATGGTTCTTGAAATTAGGGTTATGAAACGATTTTTTCATTCTTCATTCTATCAACCTGGAGTTAGTTTTCTTCAATATTCTTGACAAAGATACTTATTTTCTCTTCTTTTTCATTTTCAATGCTCTAAATTTTCCATTGTTTCATTTGTTTGTTTTTATTCGATGGGTTATGACAATTCATTTTTTGTTGGTATTGCGCTTGATTTAACAAGTTTAACTATATGTGGATATAACCTTTATTATTACAGTATGTTAATCATCTTAAGCCATGTTTTCTCAGGTATTCTATACTACAATAAGCTGTTGTATTTCATTGCTTTTGCCTATTTTTCAGTTCCTTTATAGATTATTTCAGCAGACTTTAAACATATAACTAAACCTATGGAGTTTACGCTCCGCTATATCGTGTAGCAGGTTTCTGACGCTACGCTATTTCCAAATAGTCCCTGAAATAGCATTTTCGCTTTAATCACGCTATATTCCGATATTCTCGATATATCCCATTATTTCAGCTATATTTTGCTATTTCCATTATATCTTTTATAAGAAAAATGAATTAAAAATAACGTTTATGCATTACAAAATCAATTTTTTAATTATAGAGGTTTATTTCTCAGTTGCTTTTAGATTTATATATTTAAAAGTAAACCTGGTATGACTATAGTTTGGATTTGTTCATGTGCCTAAATTATACTGGATTCATTGTAAATTGTAAATATATGACATTCTGAATTGGGTATTACTTGGATTTAAATCTCTATCTAGTCGCATCTATTGTAACTTCTAGGACACTCAATGATGTGGGTCTTAAACCTTATTTGTATCAGATCTACTTTTAACTATTTGATTCGAATTATGTTGATATTTAAATTATTAATCAGGTCTAGTTTATTATTTAGATTTCCTTGTGTTTATCATATTAGATTTGAACCTGCAATGTTAAAACTAGTTAGCTGCCACAAGTTCATTGGATCTATGCTTATATATTATGTTCACCTTGTCATCATGTTAGTATATATTTATGCTAGTTATGTTATGACAATCATTTTTTTCATATTCCTATCACCTTCCCATTTTATTATCTATGGCTAGCTTACTCTTTAGTTTAGGCATGATGCCAAATTTATGGGAATACGTTAGTTAAGGAACGGGGAAGATGCCTAGGATTACAGTAATTAGTTGGTTAATAATTAAGATGCCTAGGATTAATAATTAAGATTTATGACAAAAATAATTGGGTAAATGAAATAAAATTGGGTAAATTTATTACCTTCCCCTTTTATTGTGTGATGCTATTCACTATGAACATAACTGGGTAAATGGGCATGAACAACTATAAAGACATGAACTTAATTAGTTGGTTAATAATTAAGATGACTAGGATTACAGTAATTAGAAACTGTAACTGCACTTATGACACGATGTTAGGTTGCATTAGTGATAGAAGTCTGCCCGGATCCGACTGCACATCCAGCAACTACTAATGTTAAACATAATGTGAGGGGTCTAAGTGCATAAATATGAGATGGAATATGACAACAGGTTAGGCCCAACTTGTGGAAGAAGTCTACTTGGACTCGACCGGCATATACAACAAGTTGTAGGCCTAACCTCGTGTCATAGCCCGTCTCGTATTTGTGCACTTAAACTCCTCACGTTAGGTTCAATATTTGTGGTTGTTGGATGTGCTAGTCGGGTCGGAGCAGACTTCTACCACTAATGCAACCTAAGCATCTTAATTATTAACCAACTAATTAAGCCTATGTCTTTATGGTTGTTCATGTTTATTTACCCAATTATACTTATAGTGAATAATATGTCCAAATTCATATGCTAATTCTAATATATTTTTCCATTCCCTAACTAACGTGTTCGCATAAATTTGACATCATGCCTAGACTAAAAAGTAGTCTACCCATAAACAATAAAGGGGGGGGGAAGGTGATGGGTATATGACAAAAATGATTGTCCTAACATAACTGGCATAAATATATACTAACATGGTGAGAAAGTGAAAATATAAGCATAGATCCAATGAACTTGTGGTAGTTAATTAGTTTTAACATAGCAAAGATGTTAAGATAAACATGACAAAATCTAAATATTAATTTGGATGTCTAACAGGTTCAGATCTAATATGATAAGCACAAGGAGATCTAAATAATAAGCTAGATCTGATTAATAAGTTAGATGTCTACATAATTCAGATCCAATAGTTAAGAGTAGATCTGATACAAATAAGGTTAAAGACCCACATCATAGAGTGTCCCAGAAGTTACAAAATATCCGCCTAGATAGAGAGTTAGATCCAAGTAATAACCAATTCGGAATGTCATATGTTTACAATTTATAATGGATCCAGTATAATTTAGTCATAGGAAAAAAATCTAGATTATAGTCATATCAGGTTTACTTTTAAATATTTAAATCTAAAAACAACTAATAACTCACAGTGTTTGGATTAGAAAAATAGAACTAGTAAAAGAATAGATCTTGAACCTCTAACTGATTAGCTTTACTTAATTATTGTAGAAGATAAAGAATTCGGTTCAGACACCGGCGGTGTTTGACCTCCATTGATTTCCAGTGAAGAAAACAAGAGAAGTGGACCTCTACATATATAGCTGTCAGCCTCTAGAAACCGTCTGCCACCTCAGCCCTAGAGGGGTTGTAACACCATATGTCCGTTAATGTCATTCACAAAGGAAATGCATTAACTTCCATGAAGTATTATAAGTAAACAGAATAGAATATTACAAGATAGATACGTAAAGTAGTATTTGAAAAATTTATAACTTTATTACAGCAGAAACAGAAATAAGTTTGGTTACATCCTTCAAAATCACAATACCAAAACCCAAGTACACAAGTATCAGTCTTATACAAAAATCCTTCAGAATGCATGATTTTAAAACCATAATCTCCAACATAAACTGCCATAAAAAGGTAGAGTCAAAGCCAAGCAATACTTCAAGCACTTCAAGTAGAGAGAATATGAATCAACCTCCTATGTTTCCACCCTGAGCACCCGGGAGGGGGTGGGGAAGGGGAGGATGGAAAGAAAAAGAGGCGAAAACAAACGAGGTCAGACATAAAGTCTGGCGAGTCCAGTAACTTTCAGCATATAAACAGATAGCAGTATTATGACATATAAATAAAACTGGATGAGGGATTACAGCAACAGGAGTAGCAGGTATGCTTAAGTTAAACAAAAGAAACAGAATAATATAGACCAAGATATGCTTCTTACCTATATCTTACTTCTCTGCACTAATACTTAGTATAACATGATTAGATGTTACCCTAATGTCTAAACAGAAACGGAAACAGAATAATCTCTACGAAAACAAAATGCTTGTAATGTGCTTTTACCACCACAACAGGGACAGAAGGTACAGAAGCAGAATGCTAATAATGGGCCTTAGCAGAATGCTAATAATGGGTCTTTACCACCCCAACAGAAACAGACGGTACACCAACAGAAACAAACAGAACTAGGTGTACCCTAGATTCTACCCCAAGAGATCGGCTCCTTAATACATAAATACCCTGTGCCGGCCCCACAGAAGGGTGTATCATTCCCTAAAGTGGCAACCTATAGACACAGACATATTTACAGAAGTCACGGTGTCTTACTTCCTCAGAGCAGACCGGATCCATGCATGCACATGACCCGGTTGGAATGCGTCATCGATACCCCTTGCTACTATCAGAGTGAACCTCTTACAATTAGTTCTGTAAGCGTGCCCGGACCCCTCCTAGTGTTGGGTCATAGTTTTGATACCAGAAAAGGGCTACTGACTAATATGGGTCCCACACAACATATGACACAAGTAATTAGCCCTCCTAACCTTGTGTTCCCAAACTAATAGATTTCAGATTAACTTGCTTACAGATTTTAGATGTACAAAGTTCAGATTAACTAGTTCTCAGATTAGACATACATGTTAACAAATTTTCAGACTAACGTATTAGTTATACAGATTAACATACTTACAG
Organism: Allium sativum; assembly: GCA_030737875.1. NCBI lineage: Eukaryota > Viridiplantae > Streptophyta > Magnoliopsida > Asparagales > Amaryllidaceae > Allium > Allium sativum. The sequence continues at coordinate 775,185,303 of CM060918.1, read as the reverse complement.
AATGTTTTACCTAACCTTGTATTGGCCTACAGATTTACGAAACGGGTTTATTAGATTCATCCGCCCAGTTGATTTAACCTTATCCACCCAACATATTTTAATCATCATATTTATCCTAGATTTGCATTAATTAATCACTAATGCATAGACCTCTCACATTAGGTCTGTAGCTTGTGGCCGTTGGATATGCCGGATGGTTCCGGGCAGATTTCTGCCACAAGCCAGACCTAACCTCGTGTCTAAGCATCTTTTAGTTGTGCCTACGATCTCTCACATTAGACTGACAGTTTGCGGTTGCTGGTTAAGCTGGTTGGGTCCGGGCAGACTTCTACCGCAAACAGAGTCTAACCTCGTGTCTCAACATTCTTATTTTTAGCTAAAATATTCGTTCACAGATTATGTCAATATCCGAATAATTATGCCAATTCAACAAATAAAACTTCTTTATAGGTTACAGCAGATTATTCAAAGTTCTATTAACTTGTTTTTCTCCATTTTAGATCGAGCCTACAGATTTTCATACCCCAAATTTACCGTATTCAGTTTCAACAGATTTAGCAGATTAGGCAATTTAACAGATTTAATCATAAAATTAAGCCTAATTTTACATGCTCAAATTATAGTCATAATTCACATTATAACATATGCCCCAAATTTTAGTTAAATTTACACAGTACAGAATATTCTCTGAAAAACCCCAAATCATGATATACAGTACGAATTATGCCAAATTATAGCCTTTGATTTCAGCGTATGCCTAATATCCAAAATCCCCATTAGGCGTATTCACATTTAATAGTTATCCTATAATAATATAGATCTTTGCACCTAAGTCATATACACAATAATTATCCTTCTTCTAGATCACAGACTATCATATATAGTATGGCCAGATCCAGATCTTAAATTACAACATATGTTCTTTTCTCAAATTTGTCACAAATCAGTCATGTCTATTTATGCATCATTCACTATTTTCTCCAAATTTAGCGTTCGTGCGTCAATCTCTTATGAGATTTGGCTTAGGCTCGTGGTAGCCTGGCTATAGAACAGAAAGAAGGAAGAGATACAGAACAGTTACTATAATATTAATAAGATAGATCTACACAGAAAAACAGATCCAATAAACAAGAATATGCATAATCTCAAATTCAGATTTATAACATGTCAAGATCATAATTAAATTTCGTATCTGAAAATAACTGTACTCACCTTGGTTGGATTCTAAAAGAAAAAGAGTTGTAGTTGTTCTCTTTTAATCCTATTTAGATTGGAAGAAGAAGAAGCACTAGTTATAGCTTAGGTTTTAGTAGAGTAGAGACGCCATTGATTTATTTTAATTAGAATTGAGGCGGCATAGCGTTACAATGGTTTGGTGTCGAGAGAAGGGGGGTTTGGGGGTGTTTAAATAGCATAGGGATCAATGAATCTGGTCAGAATGGGCGTCCAAATGTAGAAAAACAAACCAGTCCCCGGATTTGGAAATAGGAGGGGAGGTCGACCCCCTGGGCGACCTATGTCACCCAGGCCGACCCCCTGGTCAACCAGGCCGACCCCCTGGTCGACCTGGGTCCTGGGCGGGAAATTTCCCGCCCATCCCGGGTGTGTGATTTGAATTTTAAATTTAAATCTGAACTGTTTTATTTTATTTAAATTCCTGAAACTTCTGAGTGCCATAACTTTCTCATACGGAGTCCGATTTACAAAAACTTGGACTCTATTCCGAGCAGAATTCCGAGACGAACACAATAGCGTAACCTGTTTCCCTTAATTCTTTTTTTAAAAATTAAGTATACTTTGTTTTAATATTTTTATGTTCACAGAAAATACGGGGTGTTACAGGGGTCGATCTCTATGTAATATTCTATTTACTTTAGTCGAGTAAAATAAAAGTTTACACTTATTTACATGTATTTGCTTATGCTTTTATATAAAATTAAGAAAGTACTAATAATAATTAAGTTGAATGATACTTTTCCATATATTTATCATTTATATATTTTTTAAAGAATTAAATATGAGTTTTATATGCTATTTTTAACTCATCCGCTATATCCTGTAATTTTCTCGCTTTATCCCTGCTACAACTTTTTACGCTTCCGCCGCATTGGATCCGCTGAGCGCTTTAACGAGACAGAACTAAATGCAATCATTTTTGTTGTATGTACAATATTATCTATATGTATATGACAAAATATGGCTGACATCTGAATAAGACTGTGAATATAGGAAAAACAAAAGTCTGGTAAGTTCAGTTACTTCTAGCATGTGAACAAGGAAAAACAAAACGACATGAATTAACTGAATACAAGACAATACCACGATGATAGGGCCAACAGGATAGGATAAGATTAACACAAGATATGCTAGGACAAGATAAACAGGATATGCTTTAATACTTTCTCCGCTTCGCTATTAACCTGTTATTATGGTTTCTATGTCTCTGCACCACCTATCTAGTGTCCCAACTAGTAATCTGTCTAAAATGATAACGCGATCCCAATCCCAGTAATTGTGGTTGCCTTTAGGCGTACATTTATTATTTATTACCTAGATCTAATCTAGGGTTTTATATCAAAGTACTTCCTAGATTCCACTCGGGTTTACACGGCTTATCTAATGCTTCACAGATTCAGGGTTTATGCCACCTAGGTCCAACTAGGGATTACGCTACCTGTCGAACGATGCCCCTAGTCTAGGACACACTACCTAGAGCGGTATATGTTCCTAGACATTCCCCACGTATGTGTCGTGAATCGTTACACTGTCTAGATGCACATGTCCTCTATATGTGCGAAATATTACATATTGTTGAAGTGTATAACAATATGTTGAAATTTATGTTTGGGAAGCTACTCTCATTATGCTTTCTTTGTTGTTAGGTTTGGCAATCATAATTTTTGCGGAATTTGTTGTAATTCTACCACGTTCTTCAGAGTTAAACTGATTAAAGAATATATTTTATGCTTCAACTATTGTAGTTTTCTATGATATATCTAGTTGTTACTTTAGCAATTAGTTATGCTTTAGTCTTCTTGGTAATCATGTGACAGTCCACTAAACTCTAATGTTTCGCATTTTTGGTAGTATGTTCTCTTGTCTTTGTTACGTGCTTTCTGTTGTTACTGGTTAAGTTCTTAATTGTTATCTGTCATAACTGTCATCGTTACTGCATATTGTTATCCTATAATAAGTGGAGACCGGAGGTGCTATTTGTTGTATTAGTAAATATCGTATAACTGATACATCATAACTGCATTGTCCGTGTATGCGCATAATTTACACTTGCATGTAAGGCCTAACTACTCTAAACTGCTTCATATCTTATAAAAATAGCAAGTTATTTAATGAAATAGTTCTCTATCCTGCCAACATTGTAGCGACCAAGATTTTTGAACATTAATTTCGAATATTTAATTTTGTTTTAGACATTATATTAGAAATAAAAATGAAATTTTATATAGAAATTTATTTATTATAAACGAAGTTTGAACATTAAATTTATATATAATTATAAAACGAGCTTGTAACGTAGCGGTAGTTCGTAATATTACATTTTGAACTTTAATTGAATATATATAATCCAATATAAGTCGGAATTCTTTGAAACAAGAGTCGTCCGAATCTATTTAATTATAGTTTCCTAATGAAAAAGAAAAAATGGAATCGTATTATATATTTGAATTTATTTCCAAAATAAATTTTCAGAAAGTCGCTATGGAATCGTATGTAACCATAGTGATTAATTTAATAAATTTTAATTGATTTGTAAGGAATTTGTATGTAACTTGAGATAACGATCGAATTAAAATGTGAAACTGATTCCTTTGAATTCGTATTGATATTTAGAGTCAGGATAGATATATAGTTCGTTATCTTTGGTGACCATATATATTGGTGTCCAAAGCATAGTTATTTTGCGATATCAGTCCAGGAGAACAGTCTCGCAATGCAACGAAACTTGTGCCGTTGGATTCGTATTAGTAAGTTATTATAGGATTTCGATTTTCGTATCGACGAGATTCACCGTTTGATCATACGAATAGTATACGCATAGGTTTATATTTAATCATCTTATTGATTTAATTTTAAATTTAAGAACAATTGATTTTCAAACAAACTCGGATTTCAAGAAAACTAATTTTTATTAAATCTATTGTTATTAATTATTGTAGATTTTCAAATTTCATGTTAATTTGATTTATTTTGTGATCGTCCTCAATTTCAACATATATTGATTCACATTGTGAATAATAAAGAGAATTTTGCAAATGATCTCGAAATTCGACAAAACCTGCTACATCGTACCCGAAATATTATTTTATGCTAGAATTACAATTTTCATTGCAAGGTCATATGTCTAGTTTTAACGCGTTACTTTATGGGTAAGTTTCTTGCGTAAAGTAACGAGGGTATAGCGTGAACGAAGGAGCAGATATGATTCAGGCCTATTTATGCCTAAACAAATGTATTTAACATTTATAGTATTAATTAAGGAATATAATTATTTAATTAAAACGTGAATATTTATAATTGCATATCTTGTGCATATTTTAACAGAATTAGCGAAATAAGTTGCACTAGAACCGTATCGATGAGCACAACATTATGGAACTGATTTGGACAAAACTGAAAGCAACTGAAATTTATAGTTAAATTAAACACTTTTTAATTTAACCGCTACAGCAATAAATGGAACCAAAGTGAGTTTACTTACTCAGTTTGTCCCACTTATATTTTATATAAGTCAGGTTTAATATTCGTGTGTTATGATTATTTATTGTTGAATTAGTACTGAATAATATTTATATTTATTGACAGAATGGATTAAATTAAATGTTCATTTAATTTAATTGAAATCAATCATTAATTTTTAACGATTATAACACTAAATTAGGCAACTTACCTTGTTGGTCATGTTTATAATATGGACTGGACATGTTTAATTTAATTGAATGTTTGAATTGTTATTGTTAAATAAAATGGGTGATGTTAAATTGTCGTTATTTGCTGTTATAGAAATTAACTATTTAAAATGGATATTCTTATGAATGATTTTATTTGAGGAAACCTATTTGGATGCAGGGATTAACAGGTTGGAGGGACCCAACTGGATTTCTCATGGTGGTTGCTAAATTTTATGTATTATACTATATGTTTAAATATGAATATGTAATGCAAGAATGACAGGTTGGAAAATCCAACAGGATTCTCACTGATATTGATACCTTTGATCAATATAGTTTGTTGTGCTCTTTTGAATGTGAAATTGGTTGATAAAATATTTATTTCATGGGTTGATACTTTAATAGACATTTGCCTCTTTAGTATCGTTGATAAAATTAACGATTGTTGGAATCGATGTTAAATCGATTCTAAATATGATTTTTGTTTAAATAAGGATTTGAAATATGATTTTTGTTTAAAAAAAATAAATGATGAAGTTTTGTTTAAGTTTTTATATAGTCATTTAAATTATGACTAATGAAATTCTAAGATATTAGTACATAAATTGTTAAGCGGTATAAACTAAGCTGGAGTATTAAAAATGATTGCGAAAAAGGACTTAAGTGTCGTAAATGGAATTTTAAATATTGAAATGGACGAATGGAATTAAAAGTGTTCGTGAACTGTTCCAAGAGGGTTGAAAGTGATTTTCTACAACTAATGAACATTGTTTATAAAAATTTACGAAATGGGATAAAAAAGGGATTTGTGAATGAGACTAGCGAATAAATGGAATGTAAATATGGAGTTGTAAGTTTAATATGAAACCAATATTTAGTATTAGATTCAAAGCCTAGTATTTCAAATGATTTAGTAAATGGATATTGACTAGAGTTGTAAAGTAATAATAACATATCTTCTCTAGACAAATTTTTCGAAATGATACCTTTATTCTCATGTCTTCCATCTACTTTATCACCCACTTTGATTTTACGTTAGCTTGTAATGTTAAGAGAATTGTTTTGGAAAAGCAGAGAAGTAATTATTGTATTAGTTTAAAATTAGAATAATGGTTTGGTAAATAATATTATAAGGGAAGTTGAGTGAATTTTGAGAAGTAAACCTAAATGGCTAAGTTATAGATAAACAATAATTTTAATAGTAAAGATTATTGTTTTCATATATGATATGGAATTCATAGACCGTAACACTATTGTTATGAGAAATGATTTCCGAGGAAATATGATGTAGTTTTTAAGAAATTGGAACATGTTGTACGTTGGTTGAGTCGAGTAAATTTCATAGTGTCAATGTGATGTTGGTTTCTACCTTCGGGGTTGTATACTTAGAGATTTATTCACTTACCAATTTACAATGAGAAGTTAGTAAAGTAGATCTAAATGATAATTGAATATTCTTATATTAAATAAGATAACAAAATGAAATGTTTTAATAATATTATAAGATTTAGAAGTTTCAATTAACGACTGGTTAGATTTAAGAGGCTAAATGATGCTGAGTTTTGAATCAGTGAATTCATTTCCTTTTTATGAATAAATGGTTATTTATTTGATAGTTAAATAGCTGATTATTGTTGACGTGGTGAATTGTCGCTTTATTTAGTACACACCAACCCTTGATGTATGTGTATTAGCAACACAGTAGTCCAAATGTAAAGTAATGCAATGCGGGGGAAAGCATCTTTTTATAATGGTTCTGCACTAACGACTACGTCCACTTTATAGTAATCGTTCATCATATATTTGTCGACTGCAATGTTGTACAAGTTCGGACAGTATTTGTGTACAAAGCATTATAATATAACAACAACAAGTTTGTTAATTCTAAACTTTGACTAAAAAGTCCTTCGTTGAGTGAAAACTGTGTTGAATTGGTCAAGTATGTCTGGAAAAGTAGCTTCAATGTCCAAAAAATCCAAAAATTTCCAAAACAGTCCAAAAGCAGTGTAATTATGCTTGTTGATGGAAAATGTTTGTGCAATGTTTTAGTGGTCCATGCTATGTCCAATAGTCATGGAGAAAAAGATGAAGGCCATTAACGATGCTTGAAAGCTCTAACAAGTCCAAAAACCTGTGGGGAAAAAATCTGTATGAAGGCCAAGTTTGGGGTTATTTATATGTGAGTGGGTTAGGTAGAAGTTAGTGAGATTTGGGGTTCACTATCCGAAAATTGCATCCAACATAACCCACACATGAAAAATAGCATCACATCTTGCTCGGATATGAAAATTGCATCACAATCCCCATCGCATCCAAAAATCGCATTCGAGGATTCTCAGAGTCAAAAAAGCGCATCCTGGCCATGTGCTAGACCGCATCAAAAAAAAACGTGTGAAAAAGCATGGGGATCACTTGGTTTGTGGTGATCCGCATGGCATCTGTTGCTTGCCAAGTGATCTGGCACGATGTCAAATCCAATCGCATCACAAAAATTCGCTTCAGAGAACTCGCGCTGCGCTCGTGATTTCATCGCATCAAGCCAATGCGATCACGAGATTCTTGCTTCAGAAAACGTGGCATATCATCTTGCCAAAATCCCACGTCATAAATCTCGCACAGATCGCTGTGTTGGTCATGTGTTTTCATCGCATCACACGGATGCGATCCCGACTTTTCGGATCTAGAAATCAGCTGATCGGCCGCCTTTTCTTTCCCGATCCAAATATCGCATCACACTTGATGCGATGCGCAATCATGCTGATCCATCTTTTTGCCGAGGTGATCAGGAGAAATCACATCCGAGACTTGATGCGATGCGAAGTAGGATCCTGCCAAACCATTTTTCCAGGTTAAAAAACTCGATGCGCACACGCCAAAAAATGTGATCGGGTTGAGTCGATCAGGCTATTTTGAGTGTGCCAGATCCGATGATCGACCTAGTTTTTCCAAGTGATCAGCGAGCGCACAACATGTACTTTTCGAGTGATCCGACATGTTTTTGACTTGTTTTTCATCGTGCCAAGCCTGAGCTTGCCAATTTTACTAGATTGATCGACCTAGGATTTTATCATGATTTTTCATGATTTTCGTGTGTCGATCAACTTCTTTTTGAGCACACCACTATTTTTTTTACAAATTTATATTTTTTTGCGCAATGAGTTCTGCCATATGATCGGACTGACACGCTCAACCATTTTGAGCTAATCGAACAGTATTGATCACGTATTTTCGCTATGAATTGACGCGATTTCTAATCCTTCTCAGAATATGCCATTCGAATTTTGTTTTCTGACGATATTTTTGACGTGTAACAACTTCGACCAAAACGTGCGTCAACATTTGCCGATGAGGCAGCCAAAGGTTATCGTATTTTTCCAAGATGATCTTGTCGATGTAAGACAACCAAGGGATGTAGTTGGGTCCAAGGCAATCTTACATTAGTAAGACGATTAAGGCATGCATATGACCCAAGGCGATCTTGAACGAGACAAAACCAACCAAGGTTTACTCGAGGAGTTTTTGAACGAGGCAAGACCAACCAAGGTCTACCCGAGGCAATCTTGAACGAGGCAAGACCAAAGATCTTGAATGAGGCAAGAATGACCAAGGTTTACTCGAGGCGACCTTGAATGAGGCAAGACCAACCAATGTTTACCCGAGGCAATCCTGAACGAGGAAAGACCAACCAAGGTTGGGGGGATCCAAGGCGACCTTGAATGAGGCAAGATTAACCGAGGAAGGAGGGATCCAAGGCCACCTTGAACGAGGCAAGATTAACCAAGGAAGGGGGATCCAAGGCGATTTTGAACGAGGCAAGACCAACCGAGAAAAAGGGGATCCAAGGCGACCTTGGACAAGGCAAGACCAATCAAGGAAATTAATTAAAGGAAAGATTAGAGTTTTCAATCTGATTCTAGGTTTCATACTCCACAAGAATTCGCCGTACGAAGTAATTTTATTGAAGCAATAAAGGTTAGGGATTTTTAGTTAAATCGAAAGAAAAGCCTAACGATTCATCATCCGTAAAGAGCATGCTTAAGGATCTCACGGGTTCCCGTACATGGGTATGCAAACTTAGTCGTTCTTGATTTCCAATTCATTTGTGAAAGGGACTGGATGGTTTATCATTCGGGAAGAGCATGCTTAAGGACACTTTAGTCTCGTAAATGGGTAAGCGACTTAGTCATACGAGTTCCAAAACCAGAATTTATCAAGGTGATCGTGTCAAGCCAAGACGACCAAGAGTTGTAAATGGGTTCAAGGCGGACTTACTTTAGTAAAACGACCGAGAAATGTCAGTAAATCCATTTTATTGATAACTGGATGGTGTGTTGTCGAGCAAAGAGCACGGTTAGGGATTATAACTACTCCCATGCATGGGTAGGTCGACTCAACGATTTACATTCCATAAAAGCCATAAGAGATAAAGCCATGGGGCCAAAGCCCGAATATCCATAATCAGAAAAAGCCAAGGGAGCCAGAGCCATGGGGCTCAAGAAATTCAAAAGTTGAAAAATTAGAAATAAGAAATCCATAAGTGAGGAGCTCATTATTTGAGAGCCACTAATCCAAAAAATAAGATGACCAAAAGACCGGAAGAGCAGAATCTGCAAGCCGTAAGATACTGATGCCCTAGGGACTTGAGTCCGAGACATCAGAGCCAGTGAGAGGTTCAGTTGATAACGATGTCGTTGGGACAATTGCTAGTCCCAGGCCTGTCTTGATTCCTTTGAAGGGGATGTGCATGTCTTGGCATCGCAGCCGAGTACGAACATATCGTGCTAACTTTCCACTATTGACATGTTCCTAAATAACATTCCTTAGATGTCGACATTCATTTGTATTGTGAACATCGACATCATGGAATATGCAGTGCCAGCCAAAATCTTTTTCTTTCTAAGCGGGCTCCTTAACGGGAGGCTTTGTGAAGGGAGAAATAGGATTAACTTCCTAGTAGATCTTCTCGAGGGTGTGACTAAGCTTCCAGTAAGATGGGAATTTAGGTTATCCCCAAACCCTATCACGTTCATTCCTCGAAGGGCGGTCATTCCTCGAAGGAGGTTGCTGAGACGCAGCAGAAACTTTAGACTTTTCAGAATCGGACGGTTTCCCATCCTTAACAACATCAATATCGAGAACCTTTTAGCCAATCCTCACATCTTCTTCCCGAAGGAATCTTTCAGCTTCAAAATTGAATTCCCAGAGATCCCTAGAAGGGTCCCGGTGTAAAGATGTCTTGAAGTCAGATTTGTCCAAAACACCTGAAACTACGGCCATTAAAACCATAAAAGGATCGAGTTTGTCGACTAAGGCTACCATAGCACTAATGCATTTCAAGAATTTACGTAGAGTCTCAACGGACTTCTTCCTAATACCATTGAGAGTCACGATGCTTTTTAGACGAGCTATGTTGACTCTAAACTGTTCCACAAATCTGCTAATCAAAGCATTCCAAGAAGTGTTGGAGTCCGCCTCTAGCTTCCTGTATCACATTGCAGATGTCTGTTAGTTAAAGCGAAAAGCACTTCGCCATGACATTTTCTGAAGCGGAGAAGACTTCCATATGGAGAATATATCTCATTAGGTGGGCGATCGGATCTTTTCCACCGTCATAGGGTTCTAGAACTGGTTTCTTGAAATTTGGTGTGTTAAGGGAGTTCATGATATCCACGAAGAACAAACTCTGAGTTATACAATCCAAGTCAGAAGAAGAGGCGCTGCCTCAAGTGAATCGATGGATAACATTCGGAATTTGAGAACCATTGCCACAAGCAAGCAACTAGTTTAGATTATCCAAAGCAACACTGGCGCCCCCAGTGTTTAAGTCCAAGTGAGGAATCGAACGATTGGGAAGAATATCCGGTTGAATTCTATCCTGAGAGGCCAAGTCGGGTGCAATTCTAACTCCCGGAACTGTGGAACCACTACCATTTAAAGCCACACGCACTGGCGTTTGAACAACATTTCAAGCAGCGAAGCTCGCAGCTTGTCCTACCAAAGCATCATGAGCTGGAGCGACATCTAGATTAGGGATGCCTCCGATTGTAGCGGGACCGACACCATTCCATGGAGCGGCATCGTCCTGTTGATTAGTTTGTGGGGTTACCTCTAAGTCCTGAGTCGGAGGTGGAAGAACATTGGTACTCATTCCAAAAATGTCTCCCTGGCAAGTTGGCATCGAAGCACTTCTTATCCTGTCCTCAATCCGGGGAATAAAGATGTTAAAAGCATTTTCTTTTCGCTTGAGTTGAGCATTCAAATCCCTATCTAAGTTCTTGATCATTCCGTTGAGTCTTCTTGAGTGACGTAGTTCGATGGAACTCCAATTGAAGAATTTTTTTGACTTCCTCCCCTTTTATACCTTGAGCTTCAGCGATAACGTCGAGCTTCTTGCACTTAATCATGATGAAAAGCGAGTAATTGAGTCAAATTCGGAAATTGAAACTAAATACAAAATACGAAGACTAATCCGAGAAAATGTCCGAAGCAGAGGTCAAAGCTGTGTTGTCCCTCTTCCTGGCACGCCAAAGTCTTGACATGGGGAATTGTCGTTTTATTCCGCACACGCTAACCCTTGATGTATGTGTATTAGCAACATAATAATCCAAATGTAAAGTAATATAATGTGGGAGAACACAACATTTTATAGTGGTTCAGCACTAAAGCCTACGTCCAGTTTAAAATAATCATTCATCGTATGTTTGTCGAATATAATGTTGTGCAAGTTCGGACTATATTTGAGTATAAAGAGTTACAATAGAACAACAAAAAGTTTTTTAATTCTAAACTTTGACCAAAATTCCCTTCTTCTTCTTTGTTGAGTGAAAACTGTGTTGACTTGGTCAACTATGTCTGGAAAAGAAGCTACAACGTCCAAGAAATCCAAAAACGCCCAAAATAGCCAAAAACAGTGTAATTATGCTTGTTGATGTTCAAAAATTGATGGAAAACGTTTGTTCAACCTTTTTGTGGTCCATTATATGTCGAATAGTCATGGAGAAGAAGATGAAAGCCATTAATGATGCTTGAGAGCTCCAACAAGTCCAAAAATTCATGGGAAAAAGATCCATATGAAGGCCAAGCTTGGGGGTATTTCTAGGTGAGTGGGTTAGGGGTCCACTGTCAGAAAAGCGCATCCTACATTGCCCACACATGAAAAATCGCATCGCATCATGATCGGATATGAAAAATCTCATCACAAGCCTCGTCGCATCCGACGCTTGTTAGAGTCAAAAAATCGGATCTTGGGCATATGCTAGATTGAATCAGTAAAATGTGTGAAAACACGTGGGGATCACTTGATTTCTGGTGATCCGCAAGGCATCTGTTGCGTGCCAAGTGATATGGCACGATCCCAGATCCCATCGCATCATAGGAAATCACTTCAGAGAACCCGTGTTGCGCTCGAGATTTCATCGCATCAGGCCAATGTGATCACGAGATTTTCGCATTAGAAAACATGGTAAATCTTCTTGCCAAAATCCCGCCCATAAATCTTGCATAAGATCACCGTGTTGGGCTCATGTTTCCATCTCATCACACATATGCTATTTCGATTTTTCGCATCCAGAAATTGGCTGATCGGCCGCTTTTTCTTGCCCGATCCAAATATTGCATCACACTTGATGCGATGCGATCCGAGACTTGATGCGATGCGAAGTAGGATGCCTGCCAAGCCATTTTGCCAGGTTAAAAATCCCGATGCGTGCACGCCGAAATATGTGGTCAGGCTGAGTTGATCAGTCTATTTTGAGTGTGCCAGATCTAATGATCGACCATATTTTTCTAGGTGATCAACCAAGGCGCAACATGTATTTTTTGAGTGATCAGACATGTTTTTGGCATGTTTTTCAACGTGCCAAGCCTAAGCTTGCCACTTTTACCAGATTGATCAAACAAGATTTTTATCGTGGTTTTTCATGTTTTTCGCGTGTCAATCAGCTATTTTTTTAGCACGCGACACTGTTTTCACCAAATCCATATATTTTTGTGCGACGAGTTCTTCCACATGATCGAACCGAAGTGCTCAACCGAGTTGATCGGACAGTGTTGATCATGTGTTTTCGCTATGCCGTTTTTTCCGAGTCCATCGACGACAATTTTACGAATCGATGTTGTTGACGTGGAAAATTATCGCATGCCAATACCCAACGTGTATGCAAGTGTATTAGCAACACAGTAATCCAAAATATGTAATAAAATAAAGTAAACGCAGGGAGACATAACTTTCATAGTGGTTCGGCACTAACGCCTACGTCACTTCATAGTAATCATTCATCATATAATATTCGATTACAATGTTTTACGAATTCAGACAATAGTTGAATACAAAGTGTTACAATAGAATTATTCAAAATATTTAAAATAGCCCAATAACAATGTATTTATCCTTGTAGATGTCCAAAAGATGATGCAAAACATTTGGGCAACGTTTTAGTTGTTCATGCCATGTCCAATGGCCATGAAAAAGGAGATGGCTGCCATTAATGACGGTTTTGGAGCTCTCTAGTCCAAGAGTTCGTGGAAAAAAGGATCCAAATGAAGGCCAAGCCTTGGGGTATTTATAGAAGGAAGGTTAGGTGGAAGTAGGTGAATTTTGGGGACCACACAGCAGAATTTCGGATCCCTGGAGAGTAGCAGCAGAAAATTCGAATCACTCCTATGTGTTTAGGAAAATCTCATACCCCACATAGGGGTACGAAAGCTACACCCCTGAGATACGCAGTTTCATACCCCGGGATACAAAATTCATATCCCAGTGGATACGTAAGATGCTCCCTTCAGACATGAATTTTGTATCTCGAAAGATACGAAATTCGTACCTCGGGGATACGAAATATGCACCCCTGGGATACGAAATTTCGTATCCCAAGGGATATGAAACCGTATCCCAGGGGATATGAGAAAGAAGGTGAAGATGGAGCCAAGAAATATGTTTGGAGGGAGACGAACTGGAGGGAGGCAATATGTGTGTTTTGAGGGATACGAGATCCTTATGTGAGCAGGATCCGAAATGTTGAGAGGTGAGGGATCCGAAATACTGGTAGAGGGATCCGATTTCTGCGCACGTTCATGGAAACGTGCATAACTTTCAAATTGTAAGTTCGTTTTGGCCAAAAAAAAAGTTGTACTTGAAGCTTATTCAGAGAGTTGTAGATGTTATGGTGCTAAACACCATAATTGATGTTTTCGGAACCAAAAGAGGTCATCTAAAGGGGTTTCCAAACTTTCTATGTTTGCAATGCTACTTTGACCAAATAACTTTATGCTTTCTGACAATGTTCCTAAAGCTTGATCGCTTTTCTAACCAGAAGAGTAACTGCTTTTAACCAAAAAGCATGTCAACAGATGCCATTTTTAATCCTATTTTTAATATGTCGTGACTTCAATTGAATCGCTTTGTGTTTTCTGATGATATTCTTGACGTATGACACCTTCGACCAAAAAGCGTGTCAACAGCTATCAAATCTAACTTATACGATCATTGGTGCAGAAAGACCAAGATTAAATTTATATTCGAAAACCATTCTGAACCAACGAATACGTAATTTTCGAAGATGTTGATTAAAGATGGAGCAGTTGAAGATCGTGGATCTTCATGAGCGGAAGAACTACTTGTTGAATTACTCTGGTTAAGCTCCTAGAGATATTTTGGCAATAATTCTATCATGATTGAAATCTTCGGATTGCAAGAACTACTTGCTACTGATCCTTGGTGTGACTCCTACATAAGGATGTGGCAGGAGGGTGCCTTTGGTCCATCCTATTCCTAGATGACTTATATGGACGAATGCCTGACAGAGTATGCCTAACAGGTCATGTACATTGATCTCTTCAAACTATGTTTTGTAGTGGAGAAATTCATTTCTCTTAGATTTAGATCCGTGGTATTGAGGAAATCAATTTGTGATTTGACGGGTTTGACGATGTGGCATTAAGAGTGAATGAAGACGTGACATGTTCTAAAAAGTAATAATAACCTCAAGCCTTACAACCAGAAAATAACAAAAAAGGGTAGACAACATGACTATGTGGTTCGCTCACATTAGGGTGTATTGTCACCATCTAGAGAAAAATTCAGTTTTTCTTCTTCGTTTCTGTATCTCCTGGGAATATAGTGACTGCAGCTGTAAGGTGGAAAAATATTCAAAACACTCAAAGAAGTGAGTGGTCAGTCATGTGTGGTCAGGCTGCAAGATGTTCTTGTTGAACCCATTGTATTCCTCTCTAGAGATACACTATCGGAAGGTGGTTCCTTACCTTGTCATAGGTTGAAATGCATTCCCCAATAAGCGCACGTGGTTTTTGATTATATACTATGTATGTGGAGCATGAGATTAGTCTTACGATTATCCTTTTCTTTGAATTTTTTTAACTTTAAATTAGTTGGATGATACCTATAAACTTAGTGAGTTTTCTCACACTGGTTAACCAGACTAATCCGTAGCGTTTGCAATGCTTGGGTGAGACCGTGTTTTACAGGTTCAGGTTAGGATGCTACAGACTTCAAAAGATACGCTGGAGGAGTTCAGACGTGTTAGCACTTATTCCGATGTTTGTTGTATATGAGGACAAATTATTATAACTGTCCAGGTGCATTGAACGTATGTTGTACTCTGATGATTGTAAGTATTATTTCAAGCTCTCAATAAAGATTTATTTCTATATTGTATTTTATCCCGTTGCTATGTGAGACTTTGTGTATTGTTGGTTAGTTGGTCCTTTTTCTTTTCTTCTATTCTAATATTTCTTTCTTTCTACTTCTCAATCTTTAAATTCTTTCTACTAACTATTTGGTTTTTTGATACTTAGGTTTCGGCAGTAATACAGGTTTATGTATTATTGTCGAAATTCGGTTGTCGAAACCCATTGGGTCGTTACGGTGGTATCAGAGCACAAGCTTTAGTAATAATTTTGGCTCTATAGAGTAACTCGATAGAGATGGGGTTAGTAATACCCTAGATTGAGTTTGAGTGTATATATATTAGAGAGCGTATTTGTAGATTTTATATATAAAGGTTTTGTATTGTGTTGCCTGATCGGTTTAAGTGTAATATTTGAACTGACAATGAACATAATATTGTTTTCTCAAAAGGGAAAATGAAATAATTTTACCTAAACTATATTTTTTATAGAAAAGAAATAATTTTATCAAATTATTGAGATATTGGTTTGTCTGATTGATTTAAATGGAATTCAAATTGGATTAAAAATTTGAAATTGTTTAATATAACAAAGGGTGATTTCGATGTGAAATTAGTAAATGAGATTGAATGAATCGGAATTTGGTTTGTGAGACGGAAGTGAACTAATTAGAAGATCAATTAGTTAATTGAATTTGGAAATGTAGCTTAACTTGGTTAAGTCGAGTTAAGAATGGATATAGAGATAGAATTAAATAAAGTAGACTTAGATTTGGAAATCGAATAAATAAAAATAGAATAAATAATAATTGAATGAAAATCCATCAGATTGTTAATCAATTATGATTAAAATATGTTAAACCCAAGTGAATTTAAACAAGTAAATATTAATTTTGAACACAAATTCAAATTGATTGGGTTATGTTGATTGTGCATTGTTTGTTTTTTAGATGTAAGACTGGTTGAATGAAATTCATCAAATGGTTTTAACAAAGAGTTGAACGAATTGAAAACCAAGAGAATGAAATCCAGTATAATACATTTGAGTGAAACTGCATATGAATTAAAACAGAATGATTTAACCCAGTATTTGCATATACCTTCTAAACTGAATAATGCTACATGTTTGGTTTTGGGAATTTGTATAATTACACATGTTGATCACTAATGTATTATTTAAATATTTCATGTATTTGTTACTTACATGGTAAATTGAGTTTAGTACAGGTGCCAGAAGGCCATGAGGATAGATTTTGGTTGAGTAGATCGCAATAGGTTGAGCAAGTATTCTCAATAGCGCTTATATAAGGCACGCCTACGTGAAATTATAAATTTTGGTTTTTGAATTTTTTTCCGACCGTGTGGGTCGATGTATATATAATTATTTTTGTGAATATTAGGCTCACATCCCTATTTTGAAACTTAATTAGGCTCACATCCGGTCATAAACTTAATATAAATTAGGTCCCTGTTTTCAAAACTTATAAAATAATAATTAAAAAAAATAAAAAAAATTCGTAAATTAGTAATAAAATATATTATGCATTATACAAAAAATTCAGCTAAAAAAACAACAAAAATAATGTCAGAAAGAAGAAAACAGCAAAAAACAGAAAAAACTGCAATTAAATGCATAATATTATGCACGTTTTTGATTTTATTGCATGCATATGTGCAATTGTTGCAGTTCTTCCAGCGCATAGATTTAAGTTAATATTTCAGTTCATTTTTATTTGCATCCAAATGTGCAAATTTCTCAGAAAACATGCACACATGTGTGCAACATTTTTATAGGATAACACACTGGCTAAAGGTAGGGACCTAATTTATATAAAAAAAAAATTGAAAAATTTAAACCCGCCTTTTTTATTACTTCCGCCTTTTTTATTGAAAAATAGGTAGGGACCTATTTTATTACTTCCGCCTTTTTTTATTTTTTTTTAAAAATGTGCTTTCGTTCATAAAAAAAAATTCAAAAATCTGGCAATAATGTCAGGATTGTACGGAAATCAAAAAAAATTAGTTGCATACATTTATGCAATTATTACTGATAATTGCATATATGTATGCAACTTTTCCGTAAGCTGTGTTCGGATTAAAATCTGAAAATAAACCTGCACAAATGTGTGCAAGTATTTGAAATATTTGCACATATGTACGCACGTATTTACATGAAGAAAAATCAACGAAGATGAATGTAGTGAAAAATAAGCACGGATGTATGCAGGAAAATGATATATGTGCATACTATTATGCATTTAACTGGAAATTTCGTTTTTTTTTTTTTTTGTTTTTTTGATTTTTGACGCCTTGTTTGATGATTTTTTGTTCTGAATTTTTTAGCGTTTACATGTCTTATATAAATACGAATTTACATGATTTTTTTATATTTTTTTGATGAATTTTCAGAAAATAGGGACCTAATTTATAATAAGTTTATGACCGGGTTTTTTTTCTATTTTGAAACTATAACAGGGACCTGTAAAAAACGCACCCATTATTTTTCTTGCGATATCGTAGAACACCCTCTGTATTGGGGAGACTCTACTGAATTTTTTTTTGGAATTTGAAGTGTTAGAAAATTTTCGATATTTTTGAAAAGTTTTATTAACAATAATGAATTGGTTTTTGATTTAAAATAAATTGGATTTTTGAAAGATAGTGGGTTTTAGCATTTTTCCTACCTTAGTAATTACGGGGACGAAATTCTGTTAAGGGGGAAGGAATGTAATGATCCAAATTTTTGGACATTAATTTTGGATATTTAATTTGGTTTTAAATGTTAGTTTAGAAATAAAAATGGATTTTTATATAGAAATTCATTTATTATGGATGAAGTTTGAACGTTAAATTTATATGTAATTATAAAATGAGCTCGTAACGTAGTGGTAGTTCATAATATTACATTTTGAACTTTAATTGAATGTATAGAATCTAGATTTCAAATTATAGATTATAAGTTATGTCCAAAACGAATTTTCTGAAAGTCGCTATGGAATCGTTTATAACTATAGCGATTAATTTAATAAATTTATATTGATTTGTAATGAATTTGTACGTAACCTGAGATAACGATCGAATTAAAATGCAAAACTGATTCCGTTGAATTCTTATTGATGTTTAGAGTCAGGATAGGTATATAGTTTGTTATTTTTGGAGACCAGGTTTTTTAGTGTACAAAATAGCGTCATTTTACGTATAAATATCATTTTGGGAGAACAGTCTCAGAATGCAACGAAACTTGTGTCGTTGGAGATTTTGATTTTTGTATCGATTGGTCTTACCATTTGATCGTATGAATAGTAAATGCTTAGATTTTTATTTAATCGTTTTATCGATTTAAATTGGAATTTAAGAATAATCGGTTTTTTGAACGAACTCGGATTTCAACGAAACTAATTTTATTAAATTCATAGTGGTTAACCATTGTAGATTACCAAGTTTTAAGTTAATTGGATTTATTTTGTGATCGTACGCAATTTAAACGTGTATTGATTCACGTTGTGAACTACAAAGGGAATTTTACAAACAATTTCAGAATTCAATGAATCATGTTCCATCATGCCCGAAATATTATTTTAAGCTAGGATTACAATTTTTATCGCAAGTGGAGGTCGTACGTGATAGCTTTAATGTGCTACTTCATGGGTAAATTTTGTTTAATAATATAATATTCTAACTTCCCCTATAAATGTAAACCAACACCCATAAACCCTAGAATTTCGGCCAACAATTTCATGCGTGGTCAACCACTTAAACTGCTGCTGCCTCCATCAATGTTCAATGCATTAAAGCTTCTCAATCGCTCCCTCGTTTTACTCCCAATCCACACCTCTTTCAAAAAACTTTCAAAAACAAAGATGGTCGGCTTCACGTGATCTATTATCGAACCGGTGGTGATCAAATGTAGTGTGTTGAAGGGGCCAGAAATGGCCCAAAGGTGCTGGAGTTCGAGTCTGAACTACTGGCTAACGGTAGGGCTGGAGGTGACGAGACTCAGGCCGTAAGCAGAGGAAGGTAAGGTGCGGTTGCCGACGATGGTTGATGGGACTCCGGTTATCGGAGGTGGTACAACGTGATGAAGTTGGGGTTAGCAGTATCGTGCGTAAAGGAATGAGGGTATACCGTGAACGAAGGAGAAGACATAAATCGAGCCTGGTTATGACTAAGAAAATGTAACTAACATTTATAATATTAATTAAGGAATATAATTATTTAATTAAAACGTGAATATTTATAATTGTATATCTTGTGCATATGTGAACGGGATTAAACGAAACAAGTTGCACAGGAATATCGAAGAGCACAACATTATGGAACTGATTTAGGCAGAACTAGAAGTAGATGAAATTTATAGTTAAATTAAACACCTGTTTAATTTAACTGTAACCGAACCGCTACAACGATAAAGGGAATCAAAGTCAGTTTACTCACTTATATTTTATATAAGTCGGGTTTAATATTTGTATGTAATGGTTGTTTATTGTTAGATGAGTACATTCATATTTATTGACTGAGTGAACTAAATTAAACTTTCATCTAATTAGATTTTTAATGATTAGGACCAGTCGAAGTAACTTACCTTGTCGGTCACGTTTGTAATATAAACGTGCTAAATTTAATAGATTGTTTGAATTGTTATTGTTAAATAAAATAGCTGATATTAAATTGTTGTTATTTACTATTATAAAAATTATCAGCTTGAATTGGATATTCTTATGAATGGTTTTATTTGAGGTAACCTATTTGGATGCAGGGATTAACATGTTGGAGGGATCCAACTGGATTCCTCACCGTAGTTGTTAAATTTTATATATTATAATATATGTTGAAATATGAATCTGTGATGTAGAAATTGATAGGTTGGAGGAATCCAATAGGATTCCTCACTGATATTGACAAAGTTTATCAATATATTTTGTTGTGTTCATTTAGATGTGAAATTGGTTGATAAAACATTTATTTTACGGGTTGGTAATTTAGTGTACATTTGCCTCTTTAGTACCGTTGATAAAATAAAAGATTGTTGAAATCGACGTTAAATCGATTTTGAATGTTTTCAAAGTTATATTTGTATAAAGATTTGAAATACGATTTTTGTTTTAATAAAATAAACGATAAAGTTTTGTTTACTTTTTGATATAATCATTTTAAATTATAATTAATGGAAATTCCAAGATATTAGAAAATAATTTGTCAAGCGGTATAAACTAAGCTGGAGTGTTAAAAATGATTATGAAAAAGGACTTAAGTGTCGTAAATGGATTTTCAAAAGATTTTAAATATTGAAATATACTAATGGAATTGAAAGCGTATGTGAATTGATTCAAGAGGTTGAAAGTGATTTTTTACAATTTATGAACATTGTTTATAAAAATATAGGAAATGGGATTAAAAAAGGATTCGTGAATGAGATTAGCGAATAAACGAAGTTAAAAATGGAATGTGAATATAGACTTGTAAGTTTAATATGAAACTAATATTTAATATTGGATTCAAAGATTAGTATTTCAAATCATTTAGTAAATAGATATCGACTAGAGTTGGAAAGTTATAACATTGGCTTATAATGTTAAGAGAATTGTTTTGGAAAAGCAGAGAACAAATTATTGCATTAGTTTAAAATTAAAATAATGGTTTGTTAAATAATATAATAAAGGAATTTGAGTGAATTTTGAGAAGTAAACCTAAATGGCAAAGTTATTGATAAAAATAATTAATAATAAAGATTATTATTTTTGTATATAATAAGCAATCCATAGACCATAACACTATTGATATGAGAAATGATTTCCGAGGGAATGTGAAGTGTTCTTAAGAAAATGGACCCTGTTGTACGTTGGCTGAGTCGAAAAACTTTCGTGGTGTCAATCTGATGTTGGTTTTGAAATCCATTCCGAATGAACGAATATTAAATGTCGGAGATGCTAATTAAAGATGGGGCAGTCGAAGACTATGAATCTTCATGACTGAAAGGAATACTTGTTGAATTTATCTGGTTAAGTTCCCAGGGATATTTTGGCAATAATTCTGTCGTGATTGAAATCTTCGGACTGTAAGGATTACTCGCTACTGATACTGGGGGTGATTCCTATATAAGGATGTGGTAGGAGGGTGCCTTCGGTTCATCATGTTGGATGACTTGTATGGACAAATGTCTGACAGAGTATGCCTAACGAATCAGGTACACTGATTTCTTCAAACTATTCTTGGTGGTGGATAAATTAGTTTCTCTTTTCTTTATACCCGTGGTATTGGAGAAATCAATTTGTAATTTGACAATGTGGCATTTAAAATGAATGAAGATGTGATATGTTCTAAAAGGTAATAGTAACCTCAAGCCTCACAATTGGGAAATGAAAAAAATCGGTCAGCAAACAGGGCTATGTGGGTTGCTCCCATTAGGGTGTATTGTCACCATTTAGAGAAAAATTCATTTGTTCTTCCTTTATTTCTGTATCTTCCATGAATATGGTGGCTGCAACTGTAGGGTGACAATATATTCGGAACACTCAAAACAATAAGTGGTCGATCATGCATGGCCGAGTTGCAAGATGTTCTTGTTGAACCCAGTGTATTCCTCTCTAGAGATACACTATTGGAAGGTGGTTACATACCTTGTCATAGTTGGAAATCCATTCCCCAATAAACGACCGCGGTTTTTGATTACATGTTATGTACATGGAGCGTAAAATGCGAGTGTTATGCTAGATGGCTATTTATTTGATTTAGACAATATTATAATATCAGAATAGTTTTGATGCATAAATGTTTTGAGTTATCATAAGGTAAAAAACGTCTATATTTATGTGTGGATTGGTCTTACGATTATCCTTTTCTTTGAATTTTTTAAACTTTAAAATAGTTGGATGATACCTGTAAACTTAATGAGTTTTCTCACGCCAGTTCACCAGTGTAATGACCCAAATTTTCATACCCTGTGAATCGACTAATAACACCACACGTCCAACCCAAATTGCACAGAAATATGAATCATTAGTAGAAAGAAGTGAAAGGATGAGAAATAGAAAGAAAGAGAAATTAGAGTAGAAGAAAACAAAGAACACAAATCTCACAGCGGAACGAATAAAATATATTACATAACATAATTTTTGAATTACAAATCAGTAATTGTATACACATACCATCATCAGAGCACAACAACTATTTCTGGAACATTTATAAACACATGTTTCCAGATACTACATAATACACAGCGAAGAATATGATAGTCTGTAGCTAACTGATGAAGCCTCCTACTTCAAGCTCCTCCACGTGAATCTAAAAGTTCCCGACTACTTGATTGCCCATACAAATTTGGGCACCCAAGAGTTTAGGGTAAAACAACAAAATAAACTCTAGGTCAGTCATGGGACTAGTGTGAGTTAACTCCAACCATTTGGTTTAACTTTAAAAAACCTTTTCAAAAGAAATGATAGTCGTAAGACCGATCCGCACATAAACACGGATGGTTTTTACCTTACGATAACCAAAAACATTTTTGATATCAAAGTCTAGTGATATTATAATAGTGTCTAATCAAATAGATAGCTATCTAGCAAAATGCTTGCATCTCACGCTCCACATATATAGTATACAATAAAAAACTGTAGGGCGCTTATTGGAGATTGGATTCCAACTATGACAAGGTATGGAACCACATTCCGATCAATGTACTGTAGAGGGGGATACACTGGGGGTTCAACAAGAACATCTTGCAACCCGGCCACACATGGCTGGACACTCATTTAACTTGAGTGTACCGAGCATATTACCACCAACGGTTGTGATCAGCAACCGTTACCGAAAGCATACAATATCGAATAATAAGAAGCAAATGAAATTTCTCTAGATCAGGTGATAATACTCCCAATGGGAATGACCCACCTGGCCATGCTGCCTGCCCGATTTATGTCATTTCCCGATGGATGAGGCTTGAGGTCACGATTATCTTTTAGAACATCTTGCCACCATTTACTTTTTATGCTATCTCAAATCCATCCATATACGTTGTCCTGTGACTGGACAATCTGAAGGCAACATTCCATCAATCCATCTTGGCAATTTCTACCTAGGATTAACAGAACAACACTTGCATTTCACTCCGTCTTCAATTATCTTCAGCATAAGTTGATTCGTAATGCTTATGCCAGTACAGAGTGGTTTTCAGATATGAAATCTGATCCCGGTCTCTCTGTATTGACAACGGAGGTATAAAATAAACCAAAACCTTGGTAGCCTATGATTTAACTATCAAGGGATATCCAACCAACAATCAAATTTCCTAATGGAAATTTTATTGATCAACTATCAAACAACACTGGCCCCTTTTAAATCGATTCCTTATCACATTATCATTTCCAATTCCATTTCCCATCTTTCATATCCTTTCAAAGCTCTAATTTCTCTCTCGATTCTAGGAAAAACAGTTCCAATATCCTAATTTCTTTATTCAAGAAAATATCTCGTATTCTAGTTAGAAAACATTTCTAAATATTCATAAACCCTTATTTTCTATTTTTAGATATATACCTTATCTATTTTCAGAAAATATACCTTATTAATATTAGAAAATGTTTCCATATCCATTTCTTAATTCCCCGTTGACTAATTCATTTCACTTTCTATGCGTAGAAAATATCTCTCATTTTATTTGGGGAAACATTTCAAAATCCTTTAAATTAACGCGATGTTATAAAACATCGTTATTACAACTCAAACCATTAATTATTTATCAACTAACCATATTGCTAACCAATCTTCACTACCGAACCTTAACCATTCCTCCATCAATTATGAAGTCAATCAAGTTGGGGTATAATCGCCTCTCAGACCTTAATTAAACAACATTCTCAACTTTGAAATAGCCAAAGCTCACAACTTCAAACAAAACATTGCTTATGCGACTCTCAGATTCAATCTAACAATCCACTTCTTTTACGAAAGACATTGATTATAATGGTAGCGTTATAAATCGATGTTTCCAAATATTTGATTTATAAAACATTTATTATAATGCTAGCGTTAAAATCGCGTTTAGATTTATAAAACATTTATTATAACGGTAGCTTTATAATCATTGTTTCCAAATATTTTGTATATAAAAATATAACTGGTATTTATTAATTTCAATAAATAAATTAGTAAGTAAATAAATAAATACTTAAATAATTAAATTTGATTCAAAATGGAAAGTAAAAATAACTATTTCCCTAAATTCGATATAACCGAATTCCAATAAATAACTCTCTCTCGAAAATCTATATTTGATTTATACTCCGAACTTCAGAATTTATCTAGCATTTCACGTTAATTCACATTCCAAATTCACCTTTGAATTTATCCTTTCCAAATCATTACCAAATTCCTTTGGGGCAAATCAACCAGATGTGCTATGCTGCATTGGTAACCACTACAATCTAGAAAACGTTATCACACTTCATTTTATATTCTGTAATTTGGAATAAAACTCATCATTTCTTTTAAAACGATTATCCATTTCCCTTTCTCATTCAAGTTCCAATTTGAATTCAGATTTCCAATCTAAATTACCTTTATAGATATTTCATTTGCAAAATATTTGCTTTAACCCATTATTCACTTTAATCGCGAATATATTTCTTTTATATACAGTTTAATTTCATACTTATAAATACTATCTTAAACCCAATTTTTTTTAAATAATTTCAATTCAGAATTATTCATATAAATCTCATTTCTTTTTATTTTAATCATTTAAAATTTTGTTTATAATTGCCTTTATAATTGCTAACTTCAAATTCAAACACAAATATCGATTTCAAAACTGATTTCCGTTTTCTATATTCAAAACTTCTTACATTTCAATTTATCCAACAATAAATAATTCACTTAAATTTTAAACTCATCATAATCAACAAGTTTCTATTTTCAGGTCCTTTCGAAATTTAATTTCTATTTTTGAAAATAAATTTCCTTTTAAAATCTTAATTTTCTTTTTTTATATTCGAAATATTTTATGGTATTTAAAATACCAAAATTTACGGGTCAGGGTAATTCAAACAACACATGATCAATTATCGATCATATATCACATCATATATCACAATAAATAAATAAATAAAACAATAAATAAAATGTTGAGAAATCCAGTTGGATCCTTCCAAGCTGTTTCCCTGCATTCACAGATGTTAATCAACATCAATAATATTAATTTCACATTAATATGAAATATCATGGTGAAGAGAATTAATAATTGATCAATGATATAACTATATCAACCATTTCGGCCAATTCTATCAACCATTCATCTAAATAACCATCACACATTATAAAATTACTAAAAGTAAATTTAAAACCTGTTTATATAAAAATATAAACGAGTCAGAGTTAGTGAGTTTTCACCTTGTTTAGCAGTTGACGATTCTGCTTTCGTTTTTGTTTTAAAATCAAATAGGCGTTTAATTTTTCTACGAAATTCCAATGGCTCGGTTCTTAGCCACATTGGTGCCACAATGAAGATCTCATTATTACGATCCTAATGTGACCAGTTTCGTCTGGTTCTGTTCACGAACGGATGAGTTATGGTAAATACAAGTTATAATTAAATTAAATGTCATTAATATTAACTTAAAAATTAGTTAACCTTATTGATTTTTAACCCACGTTTTGTTACTGCTAACACTCTTTACACTTGGTACTTCTCGCACGAGAACTCTTCATTGGCCATTGCTATATCGTCTTCATCATGCTTCAAGCTTCAGTGTTTTTCCACAAAGCCAAAACAAACTCCACCCTTAATCGCCAACTAATTCCATTTACCATGCATTGGTTATGTCAAATACATAGTAATTCATACTTCCTTCTAACCCTTCTTGTAACGTTTCTTCTTCATTTCAATATTGCTGCAACCTTAATCGTCTCCACCCCAAAAGCTCCAACCGTACCTATCACGATGAACATTACTTCTTCCATTCTCTTTGTAACACCCCGCGAATTCTATAACTGTGAAATTAACAAATTAAAGTATAATTAATTTGAAATCAAAGAACTAAGGGAAACGGGATACGCCATTGCGTTCGTCTCGGAAAAATACGTGAAATAGAGTCCGAGTTTTCGAAAACCGGAGTCCGTATGAAGAAGATATGGCCTTCGGAAGTTTCTGAATTAAATTTAAAATTTAAACAGAATAAAATAAGCTCAGAAAACAAAAATGGGGCCCAATGGGCCAGGGCGGAAAAAGTCCCGCCTGACGCACCCAGGTCGACTGGGCTGTCGACCTGGTCTAACCAGGTCGACAGGCCTGTCGACAGGGCTGTCGACAGGGGTGTCGACCTGGTCCAGAGCCAGGTCGAGCCCAGTCTAACCTGGCTGGCCTATTCTATGTTGGTCGATTTTCTGTGGTCTTCTTTGTCATTAGGGCTAGGTGGCAGGCTCTAATTGGTCTCTCCTTAGGATGAATGGCTATGATCAATCCAAGCAACATCAATGGTCCTAATCAGTTCATTTCCTCTATAAAAACAACCCTAGACTAAACCCTAATCTATTCATTCAAAAATAAGAACAAAGCCGCCATGTTGCTGAGGAACGACTAGGGGTAGCCACCAATTGGAGAGAGGATTAGGAGGCCAATTCTAAAGCCTAAAGCAATTCAAGCAAATCAAATCAAACCGCATCTTCTTATTCCTAAATTAGAGAATTCGCCGCAACCATTGTAAGTAGAGTATTACTTTGGTATGAACAAATAACTGTGTTGGTTTGTATACTTGATTGTGGTGGTAAATAATTCATAATTTGTGCGTTACTATGATTCTTATCGAATTATGTTATTCATTATAAAGAACTACATGCGGTAGTTCTATGCAAGTATACGTTTGGAATATCCGCAAATTATGTAATCCAGGTTGAAGCTACATGTATGTAGTTGATTGAAATTCATGCAAGTTTGGGGCTTTGCTTTTATGCCATCATAATGTGTATTTTTATACAAACATCATTTGTGTGAAGTAATTGGAATAAGTTTGGGTTATCATAATCCATATGAAATTAGGTTGAAAATTTGGCATCATGTATTAAGCCATGCTTTTGTACTAGAAAACCTATTTGCAAACTTATGACTAGGCTATGATTGATAATTTGCATAATATGACATATGTGGTACATAGCTAGGTTAGATTCAAAAATCCCTTTTTGCAAGTTTACATGACTAAAGTAAAAAATCATGATTTCATGTTAGAAATATTTATGCCATGGTTATGTGAACAAATATTTATGCCATGCTTATGTTTGACATTATGCCTAAATAAAAATATAGGTTCATGTTGTAGTTATGACTATGTGTCAATAATGATACCCAATTTAGATTCTTATCTCAACTACAAGTTCACATGCTTTGATTCATGTCACCTATGCTTTATGACCAAAGTATATGTCACTACTATGCAAGTACACCAGTTTCTATTTTGTATTTCCAACGTCATATTGCAAGTTCATGCGCTCACATTCCCCTTTCCGTGTATGTAATCACGCTTTAAGCCTCCCCTTTTCGCATGGCTAAATTGGGCTTTAAAAGGCTAAGCCCAATATATATATAATAAACGGACGTGTAAAACGGGGGAAAATAACGTTGGGTTAAAATTACTAATGAATGAAAATATAAAATAGAAGGGCCCAAGTTCAAGTATGGGTTGGGCCCATGATTGGTGTAACCTTTACACCATTAACTTAATAATGGGCCGCAAATATTTACATATAAGAAAATAAAGAAGAAAGACAAAATATGTAAATGTAGAACATACGATGTGTTTAACCCGAGGTTGGATTGAGTTGTGATGTAAACCTGCCCGGAACCGCCCGGCTGTCCAGCAGTCACAACAATACCTATCCAATGTGGGAGGTTAAACATGGAGCCCAATAAGGACCCGAGGTTAGACTGAGTTGTGGCGTAAGACTGCCCGGAACCAACCGGCAACAGGCAGCCACAACAATACCTGTCTAATGTGAGAGGTCAGGGCCTTAATAAGACAATTAAGGCTGAGTCAGGATTGTTAGGATTAAGTGAACTAAAGACTTAATCAAAATGGAACATGCTAAACTAAACGGATTGGTGGGGGTTAGGTTAGAAAACACTTAACCAACTTAGCATGTTGGCTAGAGATAGAAAACCTAGTAACGGGGGACCCTTTTCAGCAGTAACCCTAGAAGGTGTATCAGGATACCCTGAAACTAGGCAGGGTGGGGCATGATTACTGGGCTGATTGTAAGAGGTCAAATCGACGGCGGTGGTGTAGCAGTGTAGGTTCTAACGGGGTGCGGGCGTGCACACACTCCGGCGCAGAAAAATAAGGCACTGGACACCAGTAGCATACCTGTGCACTCTAAGGTTGTGTCGGGCCGCCACCATGGGACTTGATACACCCCATGATGGGACCAGTATAGGTAACTACAACATCGGGGGCCGTAAGACACATGTAACTATGCGAATAGGAGCCGATCATCATAGAATGGTTCACATCACCCTGATTATGGGGTGCCAGTTGGAAACTAGTTTATATGGGTTCAGAGATTAACATGGGGTACGATAGTATATTCGACCCTAGACAACTTAACCAAGTTATAGTGCTTTTCCACTTCTTGTTTATACTTATCATACCCAGTTTTTTATTCATAGACAAAATAGTACTAGACTTACTCAGGCTTTATGTCTGACTCTACTTTTCTTTCGTCTTCTTTTCTTCCGTTCCCCCCCCCCCCCAGGTCCACAGGGAGGGAACACAGCAGCTTGACCAACCTTAACATCCAGCTTGAAGAAGAGAAATGTATTGCTTGGACTTTCCTGTTTTGAACTATGGCTTTGGACAATCCACTATGGGGACTTTTGGCAGTTTATCTATGTTTTATTTATGCTTCTTTAAATAATATACTCAAGACAGATTATGAAAGTGTTATGTTATGTTTTTGGAAAAAGATGTAAGACAATCATGGTGATGTTTTGTAACACGTATTTGCTTTTATGAAATAAAAGTTGTTGTTTTTTCGCTGTTTACAAATATGTGTTCTTATATCTGTCTTGTATATCTGTGACTTATACTTATAAACCTCCACCAAAATTAGGGCATTCCCTTTGAGAGTGACCCTAACGGAGGTGGGGTGTTACACTTGGTATCAGAGCATAGGTTTACCAGATAAGATAAATAGTTTTAAAAAATTATTTTCATAAAAGGAAATTTAAAGAAGCATTTTTAAAAGGAAAAATATTATTTTTATTTTAAAAAGGCAAAGTCCACTCCCCAAAGCCATAGGTATTATCTCTTATCCTTCGTTTTGAATCTATCCTTTTTGTTTCAGCATGTCCCAAGAACTTAACTTGCCGGAAGGGGTACCAATACCTGGTTGGTTTAGACGGTTCTTAGAAGCAAGGGCCACTCAGCCAGGTCCTACCATTCCTCCTCCCCCAGCTGAAGGGAATCATCCAGCTGCAGCGGCACCTTTTCCTCCACCTCCTCCTCGGGGAAACACTTTCGCTAAGATATGTAAAGATTTTAAAGCTATGGGAGGAAGGGATTTCCATGGAACTGAGTCCTTCGTGGCAGCCAGAAATTGGCTAAAAGAAACGGAGGACCTATTCATCATCTTTGAGGTAGAGGATAGACAAAAAGTACAATTGGCAGTGTGGCTATTGAAGGGCGAGGCTTCCTACTGGTGGGAAGTCACTAATGCTGAAAGACCAGTGGAGACATGGGAGGACTTTAGGGCAAGGTTTGAGACCAAATTTCTCTCAGATGAAGAAAGAAGGTTTGCAGCCTAAGAAGACAGACTTTAAGAAAGGCGGGAAAGGCAACAAAGAGAAGAGGAAGTGTAATTTCTGTGGCAAAGTGGGGCACTTAGTAAAGGACTGCCGGAAAAAGAAGGCCAAGGAGAATGGTGGGTGCTTTTCTTGCGGTGAGACAGGCCACAGGGCTAAGGACTGCCCAAAGAAAAGAGGACAGGGGCAGAGGGCTGGATCCACCCCAGGGGCACAGGTTCATGTGCTGGAAGCGCCACCTCTGCAACAGCGAGGTATAAATACTTCTGTAGAAAGTGTAGTTTATCTTTATGATCACCCCGTTCGCACCTTATTTGATTCTGGCGCATCACACTCCTTTATCTCGTCTGCTCTAGTAGATTCTCTGCACCTAAAAACTAGTATGGTAGAGGACCCCTTAATTGTTTCAAACCCAATTGGGGGCCCAGCTCATTTGTCTATGATCTGTGTGGGATTGAAAATTTCTATTCTAAGTGTAGAATTTCAATGTAGCGCCTTTGTTTTGGGATTTTCGGGTTATGGTTTGATTTTGGGTATGGATTGGCTATCCAGTAATGGGGCCATCCTTGATTGTGAGAAAAGGGTTGTTAGGCTCCTAACCCAGCTCGGTAATACTTTGGAAATTTCTTGTAATCCCTCGTATGCGGTTATGCTTAGTTATCTTGAATCGCTAGATGCCTCTGTTGAAAATTTGCAATCAGTTAGAGTGGTCCGGGAATATCCGGATGTCTTCGAAGAGGTGAAGGGCTTGCCTCCGAAGCGGGAAATAGACTTCCGCATATATCTTGTAGATAATGCAAAGCCCGTTGCGTTGCCCGTTAGACACATGGCTCCACGAGAAAGGAAAGAGCTCAGTAAACAGATTAAAGAGCTTCTAGAGAAGGGGTTCATTAGGAGGAGCATTTCAGAATGGGGCGCTCCGGTGGTTTTCGCTACGAAGGCGGATGGTTCACTCCGTCTATGTGTTGACTATAGGGAGCTCAACAAGCTAACGAAAAAGAATAGGCACCCTCTCCCTAGAATTGACGATTTATTTGACCAGCTTGTAGGAGCGTCTGTTTTCTCCCAACTCGATTTAGCAACAGGTTTTCATCAGCTAAGGGTGGCTGAAGATAGCATCGATAAAACGGCGTTCAGAACCCCAGACGGCTTCTTTGAATGGCTTGTCATGCCTTTCGGCTTGACAAATGCACCTGCTTACTTCGTGGACCTAATGAGTAGGGTATTTAGAGATTTCCTCAACAAATTCGTAGTGGTCTTCCTAGACGATATCCTTATCTTCTCAAAGAGTGAAGAGGAACATGCTCAGCACTTAAGGGCAATCATGGAAACTTTGCGAGTCCATCAACTAAAAGCCAAATTCTCCAAATGCCACTTTTGGAGAGAAGAGGTGAGGTTCCTTGGGCACATAGTATCCAAACAAGGGTTAGCAGTGGACCCTGCTAAGGTAGTGGCGGTACAGGATTGGAAGACACCAAGGAATGCAACTGAGGTCCGAAGCTTTCTAGGACTAGCAGGTTTCTATCGAAAGTTTATAAGGGATTTTGCGAAAATCTCAGCTCCGCTCACGAAATTGACTAAGAAGAATCTAGTGTTCAATTGGGACTTGGATTGGGAGTTTGCTTTCCAACGACTGAAAAGGGCTCTCACAACAGCCCCAGTTTTGACGCTGCCAGATGGGAGCAAGATGTTCACTGTTTATACGGATGCATGTGGGACAGGGCTAGGCGCCATCTTAATGCAAGAAGGAAGGGTAGTAGCTTATGGCGGGAGGCAGTTGAAAGTGCACGAAAAGAACTACCCAACCCACGATCTTGAGTTAGCCGCCATCGTCTTTGCACTCAAGTCTTGGCGACACTATCTCCTAGGTGAGAAGTTCGAACTTTACACTGACCATAAATCGTTGAAATATCTTTTCTCGCAGAAGGATCTTAACTTGAGGCAACAAAGATGGATGGAGTTTCTTGCCTCGTACGATTTCGAAATCTCCTACACTCCGGGCAAAGGCAACGTAGTTGCAGACGCGTTGAGCCGAAAGAAATTGACCCTAAGCCCGTTGTTTGTTGAAAGACAAAGCCTAGAGTTTATAGCCAGCTCCGACTTTAGGCCTTCCTCCGATTTCGTACCAGGCTTGCTAGCATCACTCGAAGTGCGCCCAACTTTAGTGGATTCAGTAGGGACAGCACAACGCGAAGACCCTCAGCTTGTGGAAATAATGGATAGGCTAATTAGGGGTGAGACTTCAAGTCACCTCAACAGATACTCCATCGACGATAGGGGTTTGCTAAGGCGAGACGGAAGACTATGCGTCCCACAAACAAAAGATTTAATAAAGAAGGTTCTCGAGGAAGCACATCACTCCAAGATGACGATACACCCAGGCGGAGATAAAATGTACAAAGACATAAAAAGGACTTTCTTCTGGAACGGCATGAAAAAGGACGTGGCAGAGTTCGTTTCTAAGTGTATGGTGTGCCAACAGGTTAAAGCGGAACAGAAAAAGCCTGGCGGACTGCTACATCCTCTGGAGGTCCCGCAGTGGAAGTGGGATAGCATCTCAATGGACTTCATCGATGGGCTGCCTAGGTCTAGGAGAGGCAACACTAGCATTTGGGTAATAGTGGATAGGCTTACTAAAAGCGCCCACTTTTTACCTGTCAAAAGTAAGAGAACTGCCTCATCCCTAGCGTCACTTTACCTCAAGGAAATCGTACGACTCCATGGAATACCAACTAGCATTGTTAGTGACCGAGACCCCATCTTCACCAGTGAGTTTTGGCGGAGTCTGCAAGAAGCAGTAGGAACGCAGTTATGCTTAAGCACAGCCTATCATCCCCAAACCGATGGCCAAACAGAGAGAGTGAACAGAGTTTTGGAAGACCTTCTAAGACTATGCGTCCTTGAATTCGGAGGGACATGGGAAGACCACCTTCCTTTGGTGAATTTGCCTACAACAACAGTTATCAAGCAACCATCGGAATGGCGCCCTTTGAAGCTTTATATGGAAGACCGTGCCGATCGCCCACTTGTTGGTGGGAGTCTACTGATAAGCTCATACTTGGACCAGATATGATCCGAGAGACTTCAGAGAAAGTAGACTTAATACGAAGAAGGATGAAGACAGCCCAAGACAGACAAAAGTCCTATGCCGACAAGAGAAGGACCGACCTTGAATTTGAGGTTGGAGACAGAGTTTTTCTCAAGGTATCACCACTAAGAAACGTTGTTCGTTTTGGAACCACAGGAAAGCTAGCACCAAGGTTCGTAGGCCCATTCCCCATCATCGAGAAAATTGGGAAAATGGCCTATAGACTAGAGCTACCCGAGAAGTTGGCTGGAGTCCACAACGTTTTTCACGTTTCACATCTCCGAAAATGTCTACATGAGTCAGCTGAAGTGGTAGAGCCAAATATCCTCGAAGAGGCCGAAGTGGAACGCGAAGCAACCATAAGAAAAGTTCCAACCCGCATACTAGGAACGGAAGTGAAGAAGTTGCGCAACCGTGAAGTCAAGCTCGTCAAAGTTCAGTGGAGCGACGCCGAGGGAGACGCGACTTGGGAAACTGAAGCTAGAATCCGTACAGCCTACCCTTTTCTGTTCGAGGGTACATCCTTGATCTTTCCTTTTCCTTAAGTTGCGCTTTTATCTATCTTTTTAGGTATATTTCCTCGACCTTATCTTTTAGGTAGAAACCCTTTGGATGGAAACATGTAGTTGAAACATGTTATGGATGATGGTTGCAAGTGGTTGCAAGTGATTTCTAGTGGTTGCTCGTGGTTGCATATACACACACAATCTAGGTTTTAGATCGGCTCAGTCACTTCATATTGCATATGCATATATGTTTGCATTCATATATGGTTGAATTCTTATGTGTTGTCATGTGGATGTTGCATATGTATCGAATGATTGTGCACTCATGTAGAATCATGAATAGGAAAATTTGCATACATAATGGATTCATGGCACCTACATAATTCGCATTAAGGAGGTCAACTGAATCAGTAGACCGCCTGATTTTGCATTAGATAAGTACATGTACACACACACACTTCGCATATGATCATGAAGCATTAGAAGTCTTTTAAGGACAATGGATGCTCGTGTTTGATGGATGAGTAGATGGATGTTAGGATATACATTCCTCCTAACTTGAAGATTTCGGGGACGAAATCCTTTGAAGTGGGGGAGAATGTAACACCCCGCGAATTCTATAACTGTGAAATTAACAAATTAAAGTATAATTAATTTGAAATCAAAGAACTAAGGGAAACGGGATACGCCATTGCGTTCGTCTCGGAAAAATACGCGAAATAGAGTCCGAGTTTTCGAAAAACGGAGTCCGTATGAAGAAGATATGGCCTTCGGAAGTTTCTGAATTAAATTTAAAATTTAAACAGAATAAAATAAGCTCAGAAAACAAAAATGGGGCCCAATGGGCCAGGGCGGAAAAAGTCCCGCCTGACGCACCCAGATCGACTGGGCTATCGACCTGGTCTAACCAGGTCGACAGGCCTGTCGACAGGGGTGTCGACCTGGTCCAGAGCCAGGTCGAGCCCAGTCTAACCTGGCTGGCCTATTCTATGTTGGTCGATTTTCTGTGGTCTGCTTTGTCATTAGGGCTAGGTGGCAGGCTCTAATTGGTCTCTCCTTAGGATGAATGGCTATGATCAATCCAAGCAACATCAATGGTCCTAATCAGTTCATTTCCTCTATAAAAACAACCCTAGACTAAACCCTAATCTATTCATTCAAAAATAAGAACAAAGCCGCCATGTTGCTGAGGAACGACTAGGGGTAGCCACCAATTGGAGAGAGGATTAGGAGGCCAATTCTAAAGCCTAAAGCAATTCAAGCAAATCAAATCAAACCGCATCTTCTTATTCCTAAATTAGAGAATTCGCCGCAACCATTGTAAGTAGAGTATTACTTTGGTATGAACAAATAACTGTGTTGGTTTGTATACTTGATTGTGGTGGTAAATAATTCATAATTTGTGCGTTACTATGATTCTTATCGAATTATGTTATTCATTATAAAGAACTACATGCGGTAGTTCTATGCAAGTATACGTTTGGAATATCCGCAAATTATGTAATCCAGGTTGAAGCTACATGTATGTAGTTGATTGAAATTCATGCAAGTTTGGGGCTTTGCTTTTATGCCATCATAATGTGTATTTTTATACAAACATCATTTGTGTGAAGTAATTGGAATAAGTTTGGGTTATCATAATCCATATGAAATTAGGTTGAAAATTTGGCATCATGTATTAAGCCATGCTTTTGTACTAGAAAACCTATTTGCAAACTTATGACTAGGCTATGATTGATAATTTGCATAATTGAAATTGTTAACAAGAATTATATGATGACATATGTGGTACATAGCTAGGTTAGATTCAAAAATCCCTTTTTGCAAGTTTACATGACTAAAGTAAAAATCATGATTTCATGTTAGAAATATTTATGCCATGGTTATGTGAACAAATATTTATGCCATGCTTATGTTTGACATTATGCCTAAATAAAAATATAGGTTCATGTTGTAGTTATGACTATGTGTCAATAATGATACCCAATTTAGATTCTTATCTCAACTACAAGTTCACATGCTTTGATTCATGTCACCTATGCTTTATGACCAAAGTATATGTCACTACTATGCAAGTACACCAGTTTCTATTTTGTATTTCCAACGTCATATTGCAAGTTCATGCGCTCACATTCCCCTTTCCGTGTATGTAATCACGCTTTAAGCCTCCCCTTTTCGCATGGCTAAATTGGGCTTTAAAAGGCTAAGCCCAATATATATATAATAAACGGACGTGTAAAACGGGGGAAAATAACGTTGGGTTAAAATTACTAATGAATGAAAATATAAAATAGAAGGGCCCAAGTTCAAGTATGGGTTGGGCCCATGATTGGTGTAACCTTTACACCATTAACTTAATAATGGGCCGCAAATATTTACATATAAGAAAATAAAGAAGAAAGACAAAATATGTAAATGTAGAACATACGATGTGTTTAACCCGAGGTTGGATTGAGTTGTGATGTAAACCTGCCCGGAACCGCCCGGCTGTCCAGTAGTCACAACAATACCTATCCAATGTGGGAGGTTAAACATGGAGCCCAATAAGGACCCGAGGTTAGACTGAGTTGTGGCGTAAGACTGCCCGGAACCAACCGGCAACAGGCAGCCACAACAATACCTGTCTAATGTGAGAGGTCAAGGCCTTAATAAGACAATTAAGGCTGAGTCAGGATTGTTAGGATTAAGTGAACTAAAGACTTAATCAAAATGGAACATGCTAAACTAAACGGATTGGTGGGGGTTAGGTTAGAAAACACTTAACCAACTTAGCATGTTGGCTAGAGATAGAAAACCTAGTAACGGGGGACCCTTTTCAGTAGTAACCCTAGAAGGTGTATCAGGATACCCTGAAACTAGGCAGGGTGGGGCACGATTACTGGGCTGATTGTAAGAGGTCAAATCGACGGCGGTGGTGTAGCAGTGTAGGTTCTAACGGGGTGCGGGCGTACACACACTCCGGCGTAGAAAAATAAGGCACTGGACACCAGTAGCATACCTGTGCACTCTAAGGTTGTGTCGGGCCGCCACCATGGGACTTGATACACCCCCATGATGGGACCAGCATAGGTAACTACAACATCGGGGGCCGTAAGACACATGTAACTATGCGAGTAGGAGCCGATCATCATAGAATGGATCACATCACCCTGATTATGGGGTGCCAGTTGGAAACTAGTTTATATGGGTTCAGAGATTAACATGGGGTACGATAGTATATTCGACCCTAGACAACTTAACCAAGTTATAGTGCTTTTCCACTTCTTGTTTATACTTATCATACCCAGTTCTTTATTCATAGACAAAATAGTACTAGACTTACTCAGGCTTTATGTCTGACTCTACTTTTCTTTCGTCTTCTTTTCTTCCGTTCCCCCCCCCCCCCAGGTCCACAGGGAGGGAACACAGCAGCTTGACCAACCTTAACATCCAGCTTGAAGAAGAGAAATGTATTGCTTGGACTTTCCTGTTTTTAACTATGGCTTTGGACAATCCACTATGGGGACTTTTGGCAGTTTATCTATGTTTTATTTATGCTTCTTTAAATAATGTACTCAAGACAGATTATGAAAGTGTTATGTTATGTTTTTGGAAAAAGATGTAAGACAATCATGGTGATGTTTTGTAACACGTATTTGCTTTTATGAAATAAAAGTTGTTGTTTTTCCGCTGTTTACAATTATGTGTTCTTATATCTGTCTTGTATATCTGTGACTTATACTTATAAACCTCGACCAAAATTAGGGCATTCCCTTTGAGAGTGACCCTAACGGAGGTGGGGTGTTACACTCTTGGCTACAACTCCCTTGTTCCTTCCCTTGCCGTGCTACTTCCAGATTCAAAAATATGTTGTCCCGTCGAAACTCCTCCCCCACTGCTACGAGTTCGTTTCATCTCCTCTCCATGATTATCGCCCATACACACATATTGCCTCTTGGTGGGACCTAATTCACAGTCTCTTACTTTAAGCCTTCCTCCTAACGTTACTTTCCAATTTCAGAAAACCAGCACCAAACGTTCAAACACCTTCTCTAAACTTCCTTAGTCCATGTTTAGACCAACCTTGTGTTACATCATTTACAGATATTTGCGACTTCAAGTATTCCCATACCACACCAAGGCTCGCTCAACGCGCTCGCCATGACCCCTTTTAAAAAAACTATTGCTCAACACCTTCACAACCCCAGAGGGCCATAACCCAACTCGCATGCAGTCACCATTGAAAGCCCGTCCTCCCCTTACCAATAACCAACCCCTACATCAATCTAACATGATCGTCATCCTCCTTTTCCAGGTTTAAAAGCCACACAGCAGCTCGACATGGACTCTTACTTTCCGTCGTTGCCATCCAGCTGACCACCGCAACTCGCCTACCTCTAAAAACACCTTCGTCTTCCTCAATCGCAACCCAAGATTCTCCCCTAGTCGACAGTGGAAGCATTTAGTGCGACTAAAAAATATCTGAACCCAAAAATAGAATATACTCTCATGAAGCTCTTTAGACAACTAGTTTAATGAATCGAACTTTGAATAATTTTATTGAGGATTTAAATTTCTGTATTTTGTGGACAACTGCGGTTGTT
Source organism: Allium sativum (assembly GCA_030737875.1). Taxonomy (NCBI): domain Eukaryota; kingdom Viridiplantae; phylum Streptophyta; class Magnoliopsida; order Asparagales; family Amaryllidaceae; genus Allium; species Allium sativum. The sequence goes on along the minus strand of CM060918.1, from coordinate 775,146,794 downwards.
TATGCAAAGAAGAAAGGAAGTACCGGTGGTTTTATTTAGAAGGGTGAAAATAAAGTTAGCTTTGATTTTTCTTTTTAGAATCCGAAAGATGAATGTCAGTACTTAAAGCAGGAGCGGCGTGAGGGGCACATCACTAAAATTTCTTGACACACACGGTTTTTGTGGCTTCTCATGCACGGTTTCAATGGCTTTCTCATCACAAATACAGGATGGCACAGAACAGGGTAGGAATATAGAGTACAGGCTATTCGGTTGAATAAAATAAACAGTGTGCAAAAATTACACATCAGCACCTGCTACAGTCATGTTTGATACAATTGGGACGTGGGTTCAAACGAAAACAGGGGATGGCAACTTAATACTGAAAATAATATATGAATACACTAAAGATAGGTGTACTAAATATTGTTATGGTTACTCTGATACTTACAGTTCTACTTTCTATTCATTTGTCGAACTCGCTCATTCTTTTATTTAGTCATATTAAAGTCAAGGTCGGTCCTAAGAGTTTTGTTGCCCAAAGTCAATTGCAAAATCGGTGCCTTTATAAGTAAATTAATTCTAATCATTAAAATAACAAATGTTGTTTGAAAACAACGAGAAGAAAATAACGATGTAAAAAAACCTTATTAATAACAATAACTAAAGCTGTAGTGAGAATCAATAATCAATCAAGTAATTTTGTTCCTAAAAATTATTATTTTCTAATATTATATACATGACACTAATGAAAAGCAATACAAAATTTTCGAAAAAGTTGAAAATCAACAAGGCAATCACTATAATTTAAATAAAATAATCTACAAAGGAAAACAGAAGCAGTAGTACAATACATACTTTTTGGCTTGTATTCCTCCACTATCCACAATTCTTGAAGAAGATGATCGATCGTGGTACCCGTAGTGCTGCAGCTTACCTTCACCGTTATCAGATTACAAACATTGTCACCCTTGGCACCTGCTCTCCATGATCGATTGCCATCGAATCGAGATTAGAACACCAATTAATGATCACCGCTTATCTGCCATCTCATTGATATTTACTGACAAGTCTGGAGTTTCAATGGCGCCTATCCCACTGTTGGCAATCTGAGTTTTGCTTTTTCCTGCCTAAGCGTAGATTGGATGCTGGGTGGTGCCCTAGATTTAGATGAGGCCCAAAGCATAAGCTTCATACACTTTACCAAAAGTCAGGCCTAATTAAAGTAGATCCAACTCAGGTTCCAGTTTAGCCTCTTCTATTTTTATTTTGAATTAAAGTCAGACGAGCACTCGAGTTTTTGTTAGAGTAACTTACGCTAGCTATCCCAAAATGAAGTGACAATAAAATCTTATAATGCATAATGAGTTGACAGTTTATGTATTTTGTTTTTGGTATGCGTTAAGCACCTTACATGGAAAGCATGAAAGATAAACCAACCATGAATCGGTACTAGATTGTGTGTGAATATTCAACACTATTGGACAATGAAATAGTTTGTTTTAGGATCCAGTTTACCATTATCAACACAACAATTTAAACATGGATATCTTTCTACTTCACTTCCCAATATGTATTGTAAGTTGTTAGGCGCCTTATACGAATTCAGTTGATATCATGCCATGTTTCAATCATCTTATACGTTATTAAATATACACAGCATCACATATATGGGTATGGAGAAGGACCCATTGCAACTTGCAAGGGCACCCAGTTACGTAAAATTCTACTCACTTACGGACCCCTATCTACAAAAATAAAGATACCGTTGTGACGAGCATTGTGTCACGACCTCAAAATTATAATAAAATAAACATGTCAATTTATTTTGAAAATTTCCAAAAAAAAACACTTGTCTATGGTGCAAAATATGTTAAACGAAAAAGTTGCTTATTTTCCCAAGTTAAAAATTACAATGAAATTCTATAAATTAAATTAACAATACACCTAAAAAAATCTTGTCCAAATTCGAAACCAGTATTTAATTATATTAAATAATCGTTATATTTTATAAACGATTTCATAGCGACTTTCTAAAAATTTGATTTGGACATAACTTACCATCTATGAGACGAAATATCGAAATTTCACTTTTAATAGAAAGATATAATCAAATAGATCTGAACAATTCTTGCTTTAAAGAAATCCGACTTATATTGGATTTTGTATATTCAATTGAAGTTCAAAATGTTAAATTTCGAAATACCGCGACATTACGAGCTTGTTTTAAATTATATTATGAATTATACATTAAAACTTCATTTTTATTAATAAATTCCCATATAAATTCCCAACACAACATTTAAAATAAATTTTAATATTTGAAATTATCAGCTAAAAATCTGGGTCGTTACAACCGGACTGATCCGTGGCGTTTGCAATGTTTGGGTCAGACCGAGTTTTATAGGTTCTGGTTAGGATTCTACGGACTTTAGAAGATATGTTGGAGGAGTTCAAATGTGTTAGTATTTATTTCGTTGTGTGTTGTATACGAGGACATATTATTATAACTGTCCAGATGAACTGAATGTATATTGTACTCTGATTATTGTAAGCGTCATTTAAAGCTCTCAATACAGATTTATTTCTATATTATATTTTATTCCACTGCGATGTGAGACTCAGTGTATTTATGGTTAGTTTGTCCTTTTTCTTTTCTTATATTCTAATATTTATTTCTTTCTACTTCTCACCATCTAAATTCATTTTATTAACTATTTGGTATTTTCGATACTTGAGTTTTGGCAAGTAATACGGGTTTATGTATTATTGTCGAATTTTGGGCTTGAAACTCATCGATTTGTTGCAAACATGAATTTAATGGCTGACTTATGCATATCATATTTTAGCTTTTTTTAACAGATAATACTTAATTTCTTGTTTATTGTTTTTGCTAACCACTACATGCACAGTTGTAGATCTACATGTGTAACGAACCAGACTTTGATCGATTTATTTTTGAATATTTATTATTTATTTTAAATATTTAGTTGATAATATAAATGAATTTTTATATTATGTTATCAATTTAAATATCGATTTTGATTTAATACCGAATATATCAAATTATCGAAACATGAATTTTAATTGTAATCAAAGTTAAAAACTGAATCGAAACCATTTAGATGATCCATATATATTCTATTTCAATATATAGACGATAATAATAATTTATTATCGAGAGATTTATTTGTTTAAATTTAGGTTATATCATATTAATTTAATATGGTTATTTCATATATACATTCAAATTAAATTTCAGAATATTTTCTGTTGAGTTCAGAATACTGTTGTAGCATTCAGAACGTCCACCGTTACGTTAAAATAGCAGTTCGTAATGTTAAGTGATAAACCTCGACATATTTTAAATGGTTAAGCTCGAAGTCAAATTAGAAATCAAATCAGAATCTATTTAAATTAAATAAAAAAATCACTTTATTTCAAATCGAATTAAATGAAATGTACTTAACCTATAACCTATCACATACTAATTCCTTAGTGCTAAAGGTTCATCATCTATAAATCGCGCTCCCTCCTCCTGTTTCTTTCTTCTAAAACTCAATCGAAAGCTTCAAGAAAATTAGAAATGCCGCTCCTCTCTAAGTTTAATTGGTTAAAACAAAATCATCTATTCCTTTTTGTTCATTCATTTTCCCCCACCTCATTCATTGTCCAGGCAACCGAAAGCTTCACAACGTAAAATAAAAAATGGCTACCACTTATAATTTAGAAATCAAAAAGTATACTTCTAAATTCCTAAAACCCGTTTCCCTCAAACCGTATGGTGTTAGCCTTCAAGCAGTTTCCCTTGCTCAAGTCCTAATGGAATTAGGGCATTCGAACTTCTCAGTGGCGACGATAGACCATCGGTGCGCGATCCTGACAAGGAGGGGAGTTGAGTCGAGCTGAGATGAGGGTTGCGTTCAAAACATTTAGGTGTAATTCGAATTGGGTATGTTCGATTTTTGGGATTCATATTCATGTTGAGTTTGGCTCGAGCTCGATAATTTTGGAGGGTGGTACTGTGGAGTTCAATAACGTCGATGGTAAAGTAGGCGACTGGAGGACGATGGTTAAGAAAGTATGGTAGGGCTTCTTTAACAGTGAAGCATTGGAAGTAGGTTTGAAAATTTGGGAGATGACTGCGTTGAATTTTGGTGGGATTCTGGGCATAATAAGGCTGCACCTTCTACTATAAGTAGCACGGTATAACATTAAAATCACAGTGGTAGAGGCACTTCAAGCTGGGTGATGTGGTGATGGCTAGAAAAAGCTCGCAGAGGTGAAGCAAAGGAAGGGGATGATGACAATAGACAGTATATGCAGTAGGTCAGATTTTTCTTTGAACAAGTGCAGTTTCATTCAACGATCTAAAGCAGATCTATCCCTGAGGGTTTGTGATTGATTGATTTATGGTGAAGGCGGATTAAAACGAGCTTGAGACATTTGGGATTTGTAGCCTTGTTAAAGATGAAGTTAATCAAATAATAGCTAAGGTAAAAAATTTAGTTAATTAAATTTATTTAGAATGTTTAATTAATTATATATATAAACTCATGTGGAAAATTAAATAAATAAGATATTATATTCCTTCTAGGTCCCAATCAAATACGGTCTGTTATGTTTGACTCGCATCATGGTTATCCATGCCTAGAAGCTATATTGGAAGGATTCGAACTCACTGAGAATTTTCGGTTCAATTAAACATCCGTTTAATTTAATTGAAATTAAATCGCTATTCCGACAAAAAAAATCACGGTGAGTAAATCTCACTCATATTTTTATTTTAGAATTATTTATTCATTAAAATAATTGATGGTTGTTTGGTTGCATTAAAATGTTACTGTGGCTATTATTAAATATTATTAGTTATTTAGGATTGGTGTTTGTAGCTATTAAATACGTATACATTGGTGATTGGATAGTTCCCGCAGTACCATTAGCGGATGCCCGTAGTATCATTAGCAGACGACCCTATGCACCCCACGCTATGATAGTGGATGACCTTCTATACCGCGATATCCTGCCTCGAAGGAGGATGGGTATTATTTATGTTGGTTAACATCTGTGGATGCAGGAAAACAGGTTGGAGGGATCCAACTGGATTCCTAAAAAATATTATTATTTGTTTGTTTTCATATATATTATCATATATGATGTGTTAGAAAACCTATGGTTGAAAATTATGTGCTTTTGATTGGTTGAATATCACTGGCCCTAAATGTTGATTATAAAAATATCATGAAAAGGGTTTTTAGATTTGAAATGGAAAATCTATTTTTCTAAAATAGATTTTGAATTTCAAATGGAATATAAAGATGTTAACTTGTTTTGAATAAATAAAACAAGTATTAAATTTATAAATGATGTTTATAAAACAATCAGGGAATTGAAGTAAATTTATAAACGGCGTTTATAAATAAAATGGGATGATTTTCATTAGAAATTAGGGAACTGAAGTGAATTTATAAACGTTGTTTATAAATGAAGAGAAATGAATTATCATTGGATATTCGGAAAAATGTATATACAAGTGTAAATTTAAAAAGGAAAAATTATTTTTCCAAAGTAGAAATTTAATTTAAAAAAATAATTTTGAAATCAAGACTTGTTTAAAAATATAAACAAGTAAAATAAATGATGTTTATAAAGAAAGGTGAAAAATTATCATTGGATAATTTAAATATTTAAATTCAAATATGAATTTAAAACGAGATTTGGGAACCGTGTTAAAAAGGAAAATAAGGAAATCTATTCTGATGTTAGGAATATAAATTAGAATAAATCCAAACGGATTTATGGTTAGAATTCGACTGTGTCAAATTTATAAGAATAAATTATATCCAAAAAGGATATTTAAATTATGTTAAATACAAACTGAAATAAAATATTAAAATAGATTAAATATTATATATAAATTAAAATAATTAAAATATTCCAAATAAGATTTGGGTTTTAAATAGATTTTTAAATGGTGCTTGTTTTTAATACATAAACAAGGAAGTTAATTCGTAAACAATGTTTATAAATATAGCAAGGTAATTATCACTAGACAATTGAAAATTTTAAATTAAAGTATTTATTTAAAAAGGAAAATCGGAAATCATTTCAAGAAGAGAATGATAGATTTTATTTCAGAACTCGAGATATAAACTGGATAGAAATAAATCCAAAGGATGTATTTTTGGAATTCGATTTCATTGAATTACATAAAATAATTTTTTTTCGAAAGAAATTGGAAGTAATATAGAATTCAAATTGTAATTGACGTTATAACTAAGTTAAATGTTGAAGGAAATAATTGATGATTTAGTAAATTTGGAATTGTTTAAATTAGATTTAAAAACCAGTTTAATTTATGTTTAAATATTAAATAATGGAGTTGGAATTTATTAAGTAAATGATGTTTAACCTTTATATTTAAGTATAATTAAAACGATCTCACCACAACACGATAGTTCATAATTTGGCGTTTCGAACTTCAATTGAGTATACATAACTCAATTTAAGTTAGAATTCTTTGAAACAAAAATCATCAAGACTGATTTGATAATAGTTTTCTAATGGAAGAGAAAAATCTGGATTTCGTCTTATAAATTTTGAGTTATGTCAAAATCAAACTTCTAGAAAAACAACGCCATAACCATTATAAAACCATAATGGTTTATTTAAGTTAATAAAAGGATTTTAAACAAATAAAATTCGAATTTCCATTAGAAAAATCCAGACTTGGGATATAAAATAAATATAAACTCAAGTGGAGTAAGTGAACTCATATTTGAATCAAAAATCATATTTTTAATTATTGAATTGAATTAACTAATTTGAAGAATAATTAGTTAATTGTGTTTTGAATCGAAATTGGGCATTGGATAAATGGTTGGGTTTATGAATTCATATTCGAAATCGAATATGAAACTCGGGTTGAAAATGGAATTAAATTGGTTTGAGCAAATTAAAAATTTATCCGTAAGTGATATGTTCAATTAAAAAGATGAAATAGGCAAAGAGCTGGCTAAAGATAAATTAGCAAACTGAGCTAAAATTGACCAGATTGAGTTAAAACAAATTGGGAATAGATGTTATGGGTTAAACGGATATGGATTGAAGTACACGAAGATTATAATTCATATGCCCGACAAAAAGGTACATGTTTAAATTCCATATGAGGTTTTATGCGCCGAATCGGCAAGTCGCTTGGCTTTTTGATTTTCTTTTTGATTTTCTCATGAATTGTATTTTGCAACCGTTAACTAATACAAAAGGGAATATCTTGCTTGCTTTTAGTCTTCCACATTTTTTCAACCCTCGAATGACAGATTCTTACATCCGATTTTCAAGGCTAAAATAAGAACTAATAAAACTAACTGACATATAAATGGTAGGTACGCTTCTTTGAGTAAAAAGAGGAAGAGGGATGATGAGAAAAACTTGTAGAAGAAGAAGAAATTGTCAAAGAATTTGATTCGCGAGTGGATACAGAATGAATCAAACCAATAAAAGATTTGGAGGAAATAGGCGTTGATTCAACTCATAAAGCTAAAACCATCAAGGTAGGGAAGAGGTTGGAAGAACCATTGAGAAGCAACTTGATTCAGTTCTTACAACAGAATAAGGATGTGCTCGCTTGGACCCACTTAGACATAGTAGGAATTAACCCTTCAGTCATGAGTCATGCTTTGAACATCTATCCGTCTATAATCCCTATTCAACAAAATAAAAGGCAATGCAATAGAGATAGATCAGAAGGCTTGAAGAAGTGGTCAAGAAGTTTTTTATGAATAAATTTATCAAGGAAGTATTTACTCCAAATGGTTGGCTAATCCAGTGTTGGTGAAAAAGTCTAATAGGAAATGGAGGACTTGCGTTGACTATACAGACCTGAACAAACCCTGCCTCCCCTTCCCCGGATAGATCAATTGATTGATGCAACTAGCTGGCATATGTTGCTATCCATTATGTATGCCTACTCATGATACAAAAAGATCTCTATGTACAAACCCGATGAAGAACATACAAGATTCATTACTAAATGGGGAACCTTTTGTTACAAGGTAACGCCTTTTGGATTGAAGAACGCTGGTGAAACGTATCAAAGGTTAGTTAACAGAATGTTTCAGGAGCAAATAGGACGAAACATGGAAGTATATGTAGATGACATGCAAGTAAATTCTACCAAGGCAGAAAATAATCTGAAGGATTTGGAAGCGATGTTCAATATGCTGAGAGAATATCAAATAAAGTTAAATCTGTAAAAGTGTTCTTTTGAAGTTCAGTCTGGAAGTTCGTAGGATATGTTGTCAGCGAACAAGGAATTTAGGCTAGTCCTAATCAAATTAAAACCATAAAGGATACGGAAGAACCTAAAACAAGCCAAGTGGTTATGAGGTTAAAAAGTAAAGTAGCATTCTTGAGTCGGTTCATTTCTAAAGCAACTGATAAGTGTGTCCATTTTTTTGACATGATAAAGAAAAAGAAGTACTTCGAATGAAATGAGGAATGCAAGAAGGCTTTTCATGAATTGAGGGATTATGTGGGAAAGCCTCCAATTTTATCTAGTCTCGAAAAAGGAGAGGATCTATACCTTTATATGGATGTCTCAAAGTATGCCATCAGCTTGGTTCTAATTAGAGAAGACTATGGAATGCAATTCCCAATTTATTATGTCAGCAGAAGGATAACAGATGCGGAATTCTGATACCCTATGGTTGAAAAATTAGCTTATTGTCTAATACTTACAGCACATAAGCTTAAGGATTACTTTCAGGCACATCCAATTAAGGTTTTGACTAGCTTTCCACTCAAGAAATTTTTCAGTAAGCCAGAAACCTCAGGGAGGTTAGTAAAGTGGGGAATTTAGCTTAGCCAGTACGAAATTGAATTCCAACCTCGATATTTTATTAAAGGGCAAGCTCCATAAATTTTGTAAATGAGTACACAAGCTTCATCATGGAGAAGTCCACAAAGGAAAACGATCTAAAGGAAAAATGGCAGTTATTTATAGATGGAGCTTCAAATGAAAAAGTGGTAGGGGAAGGATATATAATAATCACCCTTGACAGACATCGTTTACATTACGCAATGAAGTTGTATTGCTGCAACCAATAACGTGGCAGAATATGAGTCGATGGTAGCAGGATTGAGTTTAGCACTATAAGTAAAGATACCACAGATTGAGTTCGTTAGGGACTCACAATTAATGATAAACCAAATTATACAAACCTACCAAACCAAGGATTCTCGGTTAACGCTATATGCGAAGAGAATACTAAAGATGCTCACTCAGTTCGAAGATTTTTTTTATACATCAGATCCTAAGAGGGAAAAACCCCCAAGCCGACTCTTTGGCAAAGTTGGCCAGCTCAAGAGGAGTGCCTTGGAACACGAATAATCCTTGTGAGACATCAGGAGAAACCTAGTATTGAGAAAGAGGCACCCGGACTAGGAAAGGAATTGCTAGTCTTAAATAGATCCCAAGCTTTAGCGGAAGAGACTGAAAAGGAAAAAGATGTCACTCCTAGTGAGGAACCTATACCTATTGAAAGAAATTCCTAGTATAAGAATACTGGGATGGCTCCCCTCGCAAATTATCTCTTGAATGATACCTTACCTACTAATAAGCAAGATGCTAGGAGGGTTAAACACCAAGCTCGTACCATCGTAATTATGGATAAGGTGCTTTACAAAATAGGACACTCACTCCTCTAGTTGAGATGTGTAAGCCTTGAAGATCAGCTTCCCTTGTTAAAAGAAGCACATGAGGGATGGTACGGATATCATTCAAGCGGAATTAAGCTAGCAAAGAAAGTTATGTGGCAAGGCTTCTATTGGTCGTAAATGGTTAGCCAAGCATTTGAGTACGTCAAGAAATGTGAGGAATGACAAATATTTTCTATGATATCCCGACTACCTCTAAATGAGTTGACCACCATCTCAAGTCCATGGCCCTATGATGTATGGGGAATAGACTTAATTGGACCCCTACCAGTCTCCAAAGGAGGAGCTAAGTATGTGGTAGTAGCCATCGATTACTTTACTAAATGGGTTGAAACAGAACCACACCCAACTATCACATCTAAGAAAGTGTTGAAGTTAGTAATAAAGTATATTGTCACATGCTTTGGAGTCTCTTATGTGATAATTTTTGACAATGGAACATAGTTTGAAAGCGAGGATCTCACATGGTTTTGTGATAAAAATGGAATCATAAAAGTTTCTCTTTCAAGAGCATCCAAGGGAAAATGGTACCGTCAAAGCTGCAAATAAAACTCTAAAGATGATGTTTCTATGCTTTTTGGAAAAGCTGTCACACGCGAAACTTCTAGTTAACAATGCGCTCTAGCATTGGGAACATCGTCAGAAGATAAGCAACGATTTGGTTGAAGTCGTATCGCAAATATAGGATGGCCCGAAAGTCCTAACATATGACCTCTTTTGGGCCTGAAAACATCAATTACGATGCTTTCACAGTAACTCTTGTAGTCCTCTGAATTAGCTTCAGGTAGAGCTTTCGTTTGGTCAAAACAGTCTTACGGTTTGGAAGTTACGCCCCTTTCCGTGAACGCGCACAAAACTGGAATTACTTGGAAAATTGGATTTTGGGATTGACTTGATCCAGTCGGGTCGGATCGAGCGCACCGGTTCAGATCGGAGGAGGGGAACCCGTTCCCACATAGGAAGCTTAGACATGGGCTCTGGAGCACATCGGTTTGGATCGAGCTAGACCGAACCGACCCACCTCCCAGATACTCAGAAGAGCATGGCGTCTTCGGATCGAAGACATAGCTCTGGACCGGATCGGAGGAGAGAGGATCCGATCTGAACCGCCCGAGACCTGCTTTTGCACAACAGCTTTGACTGATTCTCATGGCATAACTTCCTCCTATTAACCTGAAATCTGATTACTACTTGGCACAATACGAATTAAAGAGGAGTGCTCCACGTTCACTACTACATTTTGGGATACTTGGGATGCGTGCCATGTGGCATCAAACCCAGAGCTCCTCCACAGTTATAAATACACCACTACATGGTATTTGGAAGGATCTTTTGGCCATTCTAACTCTTAACATCCATTGCTACAATATAACGGCATTGTGCATCATTCAATCCGAATTAAAACGTGGATTACGTGTATAAACTCTTGTAATTTCAACGAATAAACAGATTATGTGTCTACTTGTAACTGATTCTTGTAATATGTCAGTATAACAGTAAGATTATAAAGTGGACATAGGCTACATCTACAGCCGAACCACAATAAAAACTTCGTGTGTCCCCTCTTATTTTACTATTTTTTGCATTCTGCAGTCTATGAGTTGTGATTGTAAGGACTTCACACTACATTTTGGTGTTAGTAACAGATGATCTTAAAGAAACGACTAAACCAAGCTAAAGGAAATTGGGCAGACAAATTGCCCTTAGTGCTTTGGGCCTATAGAACCTCCTCCAAAACGGCAACAGGGAATAATCCGTACTCACTAACCTATGGATGTGAATTTATGCTTCCAGTTGAAGTGGAGATCTCTTCACACAGAAGGATAGCTTATGCATTTAATCCCAATCAAGAACTGAAAAAGGAATCCTTAGACCTAATTCGAGGGTTGAGAGATAAAGCAACCATTAGAACGGTTGAAATCAAATAAGAATAACCAAATACTACAATTCAAAAGTAAGAACGAGAACCTTTCGAAAAGGAGATTTGGTATAACGAAGGGTAATGGCCAACACTAAGAATCCAATGGACAGTCCTCTTGGCCCAAACTGGGAGGGATCCTTAATCATGCATCAAGAACTCGCACCCGGAACATACCGACTCTACAAGCTCAATGGTGATTTCGTGCCTAGAACATGGAATGTAGAACACTTGAGGCCATACTTTCCAACTGTAAGTGAATAAGAGGTCACCTTGAGAATATTCACATGAATAAGGGAATGGAAACTGTCTCAAAATTTGAAAACCGCCCAAAATGGGTAAGGCAACCTACAATGGTCAAAAACCCTTGTCACTGCCAAGATGGCCAGGGCAAGGAATCTCCCGGAGGGAAGTGGGGTGTAAGCCTTTAGCCGTGTCCAAAGCAGAAAGGGCCAGGCTAAAGCATCAAAAGCGTAAGCCTCCGATCCACGCCAGAAATGGTCGAGAGGAGCATCTAAATAAGTACGCCATGCCTCTGCTTATAGAAAAGTACGCTCTGCCTCTGCTTGAACTAAGCATGTCCAACCTCTGCTTATATTCCTCGTATCCCACAGAAGGGAACTATAACACCCCACACCTTTCTGTGCCCAAATTTCAACAAAAATCGAAACTCGAACACATCCAAGCATGCAGCCTGTAAATATGGTACCTGTAAATAAATGGGTAGGAGTATAATCAGAGTACGATAAGATAACTCAAAGCGGAAAAAAATAGGATAGACTAATATTAACTCAAGTAGCTACTTTTTTTTCCTAGTATGTCACTTTGCCGATACCGAGCATGCGAGAGAACGAGAACCGAAAGCCAAACTTAACACATGTGAGAATCCGACCTTCTTTAGAGAACCTGCGTGGTTGTAATGAGGAGGGGGTTCAGAACAACAAGATTTTGGTGAAAAGGAAATGTACACCACATATTATAATACACAGATGTATCCAGCTTGGTTCAACCCAAGATGTATGCCTACCAAGGTTAATTATTCTAGCCTAACCTCGATTAAATAACCATCCATGTTCTAGTATAAAGGCTTCATGAATATATGCATAAACGTTCTATCTTAGTATTATATCTTGGGAATACAACCTTGAGAAGAGTAGTAGGGTTTTTCTAAGGGAACATATATGTTACTACCAGAATTAACACCGAAACAAGTTGACAGTGAAGGGGTATCGGATGAACACAAACCCTAGAAAGAACCAAGAGCAAGAAGGAATGATCCAAGAGCTACATAAATTGGCACCTTCCTAAGGGAAAGGAACTCAAAAGCTACAGAATACCAACAGGATCTATCCGGAAGGGCCTGTCCGACAAGGTCTATCTGGCAAGGTCCAACCGGTAGAGTATAACCAACAAGGTATATCCGGCAGGATAAACCCCATTGGGGGATCTTATAGCAAAAGGTCATCTAAGTCAGAAGCTAAGAAAGAATGGGGAGAGACCCGCTAATTGAAACCCAGAAAGTTAGAAGGGTTGTCGATATTAATCTGCTAAATATCAATACATTATGAGGCAAAGGTATTAAGAGTATCAAGCCAGAGGTACATAAAGATTATCCGGAACAAGTTTCTGAAACATCTGCTGCCTAAACATTGAAACGTCATATTGATTGACAACTGGCAAATCACCCGAAACAACCTTCCAGAAGATCAGGCCATACCCGGAGGCTCCACCGGAAGGCGAACAGGAACCCTAAAAGGGGATACAGGCTATCCATATTAGTCTACTTGGTACAAACACCGACAGTGGTTTCAAACTGGCAGTTATCTACATACATCATGAGTGCTAGCTCCTCTAACTATCCATGAGAAAACTGGAAGCCTACATCCGGAAGCTTATAACCGAGAGCATACAACTGAAAGCTCAAATACCTTCCAAAAAGCTACTACATCAACGAGCTTATATCAATCTCAAAGAAGCTCCAACTGACCATAACCTTCACTACAGAAGCTATAATCAGCACCATAAAGCGGGCGGAAGCTAAAACTTCTGAGACCAAGGGGAAAGCGACCGATAGAGGCTCCTGCAAGCCCAACGGCCCAACAGTAGAAGGGGCCCCGAATTCTCTATAAATAAGACCCCAAGAGTCACATTTTGAGAATGATTTTTCTCATTATGATTCTTGTACTCTTTTCTCTAGAGTAAACCCTAATCCTTAAATCAGTTTTGGGATTTCTCTTATTTTATTCTTGTACTCTAAATCAAAGATCAATAAAGAGTGAATCGATACTTATGATATTTCTTTATGAGTTTGTTATGCTATTTCCTAGTTACTGTTACTACAACTTATTGTTTCTTTCTTACATATACATAAACGTTCGACCAAGCCTTCCCGCAGGTCAAGTGAAATACCCTTTCCACCAGCTTAAACCCTTCCTACAAGCTTAGCGCAGAACCCCTTTCCTACCATCCATTTAGTCCTTATCAAAGGTTGTGTTTATAAATTCATCCTCTAGTGATAACTGTTGGTTCTCGAATCGCTTAAGCGGGATACTCACCCCATCGAGGGAAGAGTAACTATTCTTTCAGATTCTAGACCTTGATAACTAGGAAACGGTGAACTGACTCAAACTTGCAAAGGCTAAACAACCTATTTTTTCTCTTAGGTCCACTCCCATAGACCTATCTTTTGTGTTGACGAAAAATATCGTTAACATTTTAGCGTTAGAAGGAGGGCCTGAACCTCCGATCCTTTGGTTAAACTTACCACATATTTACCTGTGATGTTCCGTCCCGGATTGGACTAAGGCTTTAAAGAAGCAAAGTTATGGGTAAGAGGTCCCAATAAAAACCTTCTGAATCTCGAATGGATAAGTCGGAAATCACTCACCCAAGAGTGATAGAGGAACGAAGGTTGAGAGTGAAAGCCTTGCAGATAATAAAGCGGAAAAGAGAAATAGAACAATATGCTTCTAATGCTGGGGATTATAGCCTTTCCCACATAGGACATACCCTAGCACCTCCTCCAGATGGTTCTACATCACAGGACATTAACATTTTCTCTCACCTAAGGAAAACTCTCCACAAGCAAATCAGAGGAACGGTGCTTGAACAAGAAATAATGAATGATTTTTACCACTTCACCAATAAATGGTCCGAAGGGATAACTCCTCAACCTCAGTATATTCCTAAAAGTAGGAACAAAAATATAGGTAAAACAACAAGACTGGGCCACAAAGGGATTAAGTCCCAGCGGCAAGAAGAGAGGCTTACGCCAGGATTACCTGATGGATACTACCTTACCACTTCGATGGAAAATATCTACTACCTAACCAAACACGAACTGAACTGTTGGTCGGTCACAAAGAAAAAGCCCAAATACGAAAGGAAAATAGGAGGACCCTATGTCATAACCACATGATAAATGGACATGAAACTAACCACTGTAGAATCCTTGAGGAAACGGTCATCCAATTCATCAACCAAGTCCAATTACAAGAGTTTATAAAAAGATCATATTAAGTTCAATAAAAGTCCTTAGGAAAAGGATTATCAAACATGATCGAGGGAATGGAAAACCCTCCCTTTGAAGCTTAAAGTAACCCAAAAGGGGTCAAACCGCGAATGGATCAAATCCCTTGTCATCGCCAAATTAGTCAGGAAAAGGCATCCCCCGGAGGGGGGAAGGTGGCATGTTAGTCTTTTTCCATGCCTAAATCAGAGGGGGCAAGGTTAAAGAATCAAAAGCGTAAGCCTCTGTTTCACACCAGAAATGGTCGTGGCAGTGCATCTGACATTAACACGCCCTGCCTCTGCTCGTAGAAGAGTACGCCCTTCCTCTGCTATGAACTAAGCACGTCCTACCTCTGCTCGCAGAAGAGCATGTCTGACTCTACTTATGTTCCGCGTTACCCGCAGAAGGGAGCGTCAACCCCTATCATCGCCTACGATGGTCAGGATAGGGCACCCCTCAGAGGGAGGTGGTGTGTAAGCCTCTATCGGTACCTACGATGGTCAATATAGAGCGTCAAACGTGTAAACCTTAATTCTATGTCTACAATGACCCAATTTAAGTTTCTAAGACCTTATCATCACCTACGATGATAAGGATAAGGCGCCTCTTGGAGGGAGGTCGGGTAAGTCCTTGGGCCCTGCTTGTGGATAAGCTAGGCCAAGCGCACCAGGCGCACAGGCCCAGAGAGTGGCCAACAAAGCACATACATCCTCTACTTTAACATCAAAATCCCAGAGAGAGGCTCAATAAGCACATATAACCTATGCTTCACAAATCAAATCCAAGGGGGACACCAAAACATTAATACCAAATCTGGGTTGATTCAATTCTTCACAAATACAAGAAGGGAATTTTTTAGTCTTCAACCTTTAATTACCCAAACAAGGGTTGGTTTGGGACTTCTATTAATACGGAAGAGAATTTCTGGTCTACAATTTTTAATTATCCAAACAAGGTTTTGTTTGGTACTTCTATTAATACCGGAAGGGAATTTCTGGTCTTCAATCTATAATTGCTTGAACAAGGGTTGGTTCAGGTCTTCACAAATACCGGAATGGGAAACCCGGTCTTATCTCGACACCAAATCCAGGTTGATTCGAATTTCAACAAAGGCCAAAAGAGAATTCTTGGTCTTCTATCTTAATGCCCAAATCTAGGTCGATTCAGGTGTGAATCACAACCGGTGGTAGGGTTCTGGTCTCATCACAAATATCCAAATCTGGATTGATTGCTCAAAGCTGAACAAGAAGGAATTGTTCAACCTTCTCACCAACTCATGACTAGCTTGGAAACACATTTCCGCTATTACTAGGTGCAAACTTGTAGCCTTCTCACTTGCTCAAGGAAGTGTCTTTAACTTATACATTCATCAATTTATTATCCAAGTATATCAAATGTTTGCATTAGAGCACAAAACGCGAATAAAAATTATTGACATTTCATGTCTCTTATGCCTCGGCACTATTAACCCTGGTGAGGGCAAATGGCACTTTGCAAAGGCCTATAAGGAAAGATTCTAACAAAGTGTGTCGGACATGTACGCCATGCCATGGTAAAGACATAACGAGAGAAGACTGTTTACATTGAAATGTGCGATCACACGTTAAGTAATACTGTTATAGGTCCTGCCTCTGTTCATAAGCACCATCATTATAAAATATTACATGTGACAGATGATATTCCAAGTACTTCATATCTTACATAATTATTTATAAGAAAGATTGTAAGATAAACAAATCTCCAGAGGAGAAAACGCCCATACCCCGATACTAAAGCTTTCATATAAGCATGACCTAGCTCTCAATAAAGCACCATTATAAGTGTTTATCATGAGTATTAGGGTAAGGAGGTAGCCTTCCTAACTTTATCCAGAATGTCAGCCGTAAGGTCGAGTGAGGAATCAAAGGGAATTTCGAATCCATCAGGTGTATAAACCAGAGGACATTTACGATAGTACCACTTTCCGGCAGGCAGGCTGTCATAGCCACAAACCAACCTGGACTGATATGTGTGGTCCTCTCTTAGAAATTGATCCTTGTTCTCACCCAGGAAATCAAGGCGAATCCGAGGATAACAAGTATAAGCTTTCTCAACATCCCTTAAAAAGCAATATCGTTCCATGGAAGAAGACTTAATAAGAGAAAGTTTCTCTCGTTAATTTTTCTTCAACTTAACATAACCTTCTAGGATGGCCCTAGAGAGTGAATGCGAGGCAGAAGACAAGTTCTGAAGAAAAATGTTAGAGGGAATTAGAGAGAGAGAGTAAATCATTATATTATCAACCAAATAAGTACATTCATCATGGATATTCCTCTCGCTCATACAAAACTGATATTTTAAAGGTTTCAGTTACAGATCGATGCTTCTTAAATTTAAGTTTATCTAAAGGCAACTCTCTGGGAAAGGAAGTAACTTGTGGAAGGTTCCAGCATTTGCTAGGGTGTAGATCCATGCCACGTTCATTTAGGCATCATCTGTGAAGACGTCTAAGCAGGCCCCCGCTATGATTACCTAAAAAGAAGAAATCGACGGTTTTATATCTACGATAAATTTGATACAAAAAGTTTACTAATGTATCTCTGTCTTCGATTAACATCCAAAACAAAGTCACAAGCTCGGAATTTTCTTTTAAGAACCTTTCACCCTCCAATAGGGCCGCTCGCAGCCTAGGAGCCACTTCTTTATCCTTAAAAAGCAATAACTTCATGGCATTCTTATCAAGGAGATGATATTTGAGGGACAGTGTGTTGTACTCGTCCATCTGTCTGTTCAGTTCCCTAGTAAGGCGAATCGCTTGCAGTTGAATCTTTCTAAAGGAGGAATCCCTAAAACTTAACCATTTTCTTCCCATCTAGACGAAAAGAATTACTGATTGATTGACAAAGAAAAAGCAAAAGAATCTGTGTATAAGAAAAGATGCCATATCTCAAAAGTAAGGACAGAAACTTGTGAATTTTCAACAGGAAGGGAACCCGGGGTGTTTGGGCCCTTCCCCATCCTTCGCACTTCTAGAAGGTCGGGGGCACGATTGGGATATGACCTTCTTCAACAGATTTGGTATCTCTACCACCCACCTAATCTAAAGTATCAAAGGCAGAAAAAGTAACACCCATGGGGGAGTCGCCTCTGCCTTCCTCTTCACCCGCAGTAATATTGGTATGTTAGGAGTTGTCATCATTGGCACGGACAGCCCACGACACCATCAGTCTCCTTCATCGTTGGCACATAGCTCCTCGAGAGGAACATCCTCAATAAACAAAAGTTTAGATACGTCAATCTCCCTCTTTGTAGAAACTTATTCTTTCTTCCTCACATGAGATATCTTGGACATAAACCATTCCACCAAGGATGGGTCAAGAGAAGAAAATTTTAAATCCTAACATTTATCCATGTTGTCTGGGTAAATAAGGAGGAAAGCATCTTCGAAGGAATTAACCATGATCTCATCCAAAGTAGACTAAAAGAAACAGGAAATTTTTCATTTAGCATCGCTGACTACACTAGAAAACTTGGCCAATAATGCTTTCTTCTTACCAAGTTCGATGTTAAGGGAGTCGTTCTCTTTTTCCAGAAGGAAATTCTGACCATGGAAGGAAGAACAACGAGAATCGAGCAGGCCGATGTCCTCTTTGGATCTCTCCAGTCTCCTCTGTAAAACATTATTTTTGTAACGACCTGGATTTTTCGGTAATTTAACATTGAATATTTAAATCTATTTCAAATATTATATTTGGATTATTATTGGTTTTTATATCGAATTTGTTAATTAAATGACGAATGAACATTTAAATTTATATTTATAATAAAACGAAATCGAAATCGAAATGATGCGGCAGTTCGTAATATTGAGTTTTGAACTTCAATTAAATATACAGAATCCGTTTTAAGTCGGAATTCTGTGAAACAAGAAAAGCTAGAATCTAATTGTTTATAATTTTCTAATGTAAGAGAAAAACAAAGATTTCAGCTTACATATGGTAAGTTATGTCCAATTCAAATTTTAAAATAGTCGCTATGGAAATCGTTATAAATTATAACGTTTATTTAATATATTTAAAGGATTTTTTTGTATATTTGGAAATTGTTTTACTTGAATATATTAATGTTGAGTTATAATCCATGTTGATTTGTATTTGAGGATATAAATTATTTTATTTGGATACATATATACACACGTTAATAATAATGTATAATTATTTAATTTATTTGTTTGGATTTAATTTATATTTATCGATATTATATAAGTCGCATGATTAATTATTTTTCAAATGACCTCCGTTTTCAACGAAACGAATTTTATGGAATACGTATGGCTAATTATTGTTAGTTTTCCGGTATAGAGACAATTGAAGTTATTTTGTTTGTAGGTGAAATTTTAACTCGAACCGATGAATAATTTGAAATTAAATTACCGTTGTTGAACAAACGAAGTCGACTTTCAATGAAACAAAATTCGTTGGTTTTGCAACGTTGAGACATAGTAGCGTGCTCATTTTCATTTCCGTTAGAGATCACGTGTGATAGTGTGTATATTTAACGGGCAATGTTAAATAGCGTTAATTTTTATAACTATATTAAAGATAAATAAATTGGTAACTTAAACCCTAATCTAAAATAAAAGAATATAATAAATGAAGGAAACTTCATGGTTAAGAGAGGCATGCACCTTATTTTCTATGCTTTCAACTAGTCTACCGTTCAACACGCAGGCTACATAATAAGTCATCTGCCATGTTTTGAATATTACAACCTGCACCGTACTAGAAAAAGAGAAAACGTGCTAGCCTAAAAATAAGAAAAGTACTGAATGCAACCTACCCTAAACAAAATTCACAGCTACCTACCTTCATTCAGAAGTAAAGATCCCTACTTTATTAGGCCCACGTGCAAAGCTACCCTGCTTTATTGTACACCAGTCACCCTAAATTAATTTATGCCTGCGGACATAGCTATATATAAAATTATAAAATTTAACGTGGCCACCACGTAAGGTTTTCCTATAAATATGGCGTAAGTCCTTCCTTCCTCTTTTCCTTTGAATTAAAACAAAACGTCTTCTGAAACCATGCTGCTGCCTCAATATTTTTCTTCATGAACAGACCAATTTCCTCAATCGATATCATGGCTATTTTAGTTTCCTCAGCGATACAAACCGTAACCTTTATAAACCGCGAGTTCCTTCATTTGCTGATGGGTTAGTCGAGGACTTGATAACAAAGTAGGTGGGGCCGACAGTGCACTGGGGTGGCGCGAGCAGTGGGGTGTTGGAGCGGTGGTGGAGTCAAGGAAGGTGGATCTAGTTGCGGTTGGCGAAGGAGGGCGTTGAAGGTGGTCGGCACAGCTGGTGAAGGCGATGACCGGAGCTCTAGCATGCGATGGTAAGGGAAAACGTGGGTATTGAAGACCATGGTGGCATCATGTTCTTGCATGGGACTACAATGCAGAGGGAGAAGAATTATCAAGCGGGAAGAAATGTGATGTATGCAAATAAAGTTGTAGCTCATGTTTTTTATATAAAAAAATGTGAAACGAATGGGAAGAACGGACAGGAGAGAAGAGAAGGAAGTTTGGGGAAGAAGCCGCAGTAGCGTATGGGTGCAGTTGGTTTTTGGCGTAGTCTTGGGCTTTGGATCAGGCCACTGCATTATTAAAAAAAGAATGAAAAATGGCAGGTGAGATGGAATTGTTGGCTTGAGGGTAGTTGTGTAACATGGATGGTAAGAAGAGGGGGATGGCTTGGGTATAGATTTTGGACTGTGCATACGAAATATGGTGAGGCCCATAGTTTATATTATAACGTGCTCAACATTAAAAGTAAACATTTTATTGTACTCTTAAGTAGGCTGTCTTCAGTAAGTTCATCACGTAGATGACCATCCGAAAATTTCCAACCTAAACTGACAATTTTTTTTTGATAAAATGTTGAAGTTTGTAATTTGTATTTCATCTCACATGCATTGTTTTAGCGGTAGAAATAAGGAGCGACCCATGTTGAAAAGACGACACCAGTATAAAATATAGTTTGGCATTAATTATTTAATCTACACTGGGGTATAAAATACTAAACATGGATGGCGGATTTTGCTATTTAGGGTTATAGTCTTGACAAGCAACTAATAAACATATGTATATGTAACAACCCATATTTTGAATAACAAGATAAAACATAAATCAAAGCAGAATTAAATTGTAAAATCTGAATCAAGGGAAACGGGCTGTGCCATTGCGTTCGTCTCGGAAAAATACGCGAAATAGAGACCTAGTTTTCAAAAAATGAAGTCCGCATGACCAAGTTATGGCCCAATGAAGTTTTCAGAAAATTCCAAGCTCGAAAATAGTTCAAATCCGAATTCAGATTCGAATCACAACCAAGGCAGAATGGGTGGGAATTTTCCCACCCCAGGCAGGGTCGACACAGGGGTCGACACCAGTGTCGACCCCCCCAATGGATCGACACCCATGTCGACCCAGGGGTCGACTCCCATGTCGACCCAAGGGTCGACCCCCCCGGTCGGACTAATTTTTCTGGTGCACCATTTTGACATGTTGGGTCTTGTTCTGGAAGTTTATGACGGGAGTTGATGGTCAGATTCGATTTAGGGTTAATCCTATGGTCTAAACTACCCCTAATCTCTATAAAAAGACCCCTAGACCTAGCCTAAACCCTCATTAATCATTCCTACAACTAAATGCTGCCCAAATATTCACTAATCATGGCCTCCACCTTCTTCATGAGAGCATGAGTGTCTCAAATCAATCTATGTCATAAAGGAGCCATCTTTCTTAAGTAAAAGAGCCATCTTTCTTTGTCTTTGGGGTTATTCCTTCTTGTTCTCAAGTCTTGAAGTGGAGTTTATCGTCTTTGGTTGCGGATTTGCTAGTGTGGCTTCGTCTCAATCTTATTTTATATTAATTCTAGTCTTCATAGCATTGTAAGCCCTATACTACTCTTAGATTCTAACTATGAAGTTAAATATGACATGTTGCAAGTTGAGTTTGGGCCTAAGTATGATATGTGCTTTGATCCTATCATGTTATGCATAAATATATTCTATGCATGTTTGTAAAGCTATCACCTTGACCTTGTGGGCTAAAAGCTATAAGCTTTATGTTGAAATGTTGCATTATGCAACATGAAAACTCTCATAACCTTTATGGTAACTTGCATATGATATTATATGCGAATCACTAGCCACCATCCTACGTCATTCATGATCATGTTTCACCAATTTGCTTAAGTTGACATTATGCATGTTTTGAGACCTATGATGTAATATGCAAGCTTATGAACATATTTATGCCTCATATGCCACCACGTTTAACTTGTGGCCAACCTTATTACCTTATGCCCTTTTTGTCATGTTTGCCTAGTTCCCTCTTTTTGATCTATGTTATGTTATGCGAAACGTACATGCGAGGGGAATGCGTTGGGTTTGGGTAATATTAATGACATGAAATATGATTTTAAAATATGACATGAACATTGACTTGTGATTATGTTTGTAAACATGAATTTGGACATGACTTCTAGAAAACATGAGAGTGGCCAACTCGAGGTTGGGTTGAGTTTGTAGCATAAATCTACCCGGAACCGACCGGCTTAACTAGTGGCTACAAGTAATAGGACCCAATGTGAGTAGTTGGTCATGTCGCACTTGAAACCCGAGGTTAGACTAAGTTGTGGTGTAAAGCTACCCGGACCCGCCCGGCTTAACTAGTAACCACAACAAGGTCTAATGTGAGAGGTTGGGTGCATTAAATTAATTAATGCCACATGATAGGGTTAAGTCATGGACCAGTTGAATACTTAACCAATTAGACACGATGGGTTGATAGGGTTAAGTCATGAACCTTGGGTACACTTAACCAACTGGATGGGATGGGGTTGACCACATTTAACCCGTTAGAAACCCTAGTTACGTGGTCCTTTTCACCAGTAACCCTCTTGATTGTATCATGATACCCTAGGGACTAGGCTAGGGTGGGGCACGATTACTGGGCTGACATGTAAGCGACCAAAGCGACGGCTGAGTAGGTGCGCCAGTGTAGGTTCAGGAGGACTATGGTCGTGCACATGGTCCGGAGTTGAAAAAGCAGACACGGGCACCCGTAGGTTTAGATTGTGCGTGCTTGATTTGTGTCTGTGGTTGGCACCCTAGGGCTTGATACACCCTAGGGTGGACCTAGCACAGTTTGACTACACTTCGTGGTTGGCCCGTATGACACCGACACTTGACGAGTTAGGCTTTTAGGGAGCCGATCGACTAGACCGTGTTCTTGGACCTTGATCTAGGTCATTCCGTGATATTGGGCCGTATGACACCGACACTTGACGAGTTAGCCTTTTAGGGAGCCGATCGACTAGATCGTGTTCTTGGACCTTGATCTAGGTCATTCCGTGATATCGGGCCAAGACTGGGCCAAGGGATCATTTCTTGTTTATACTTGACATGGATTGGAATACTAGTACACACCTGGTGCAACTTAACCTTGTATATGCAATGCCACACTTGATCTATCTTGTTAACTTTTCACCATGCCAATTATCACCCTACATCTCATCTCTGTTTTACATGTTCAGTTAACTTTATTAGTTTTTATACTAATAGTAGATAGGACTTACCAGTCTTTTTGACTGACCCGTTTTCTTTCGCCGCTTTTCTTCCGTTTCCCCCCAGGTTTGCAGGGTGGGAACACTGTTACCTAGATGGATCTTTAGCTGCTTTTCTGGATAGCTCACGTATGGTTTGAGCATGCTATGGCCTTATGCTACTTTGGGGATAGTTACTTTATGTTTCTTTTTCAGTTTATGTTCTAGACTTTGTTTTATGGAAAAATAATGACCAAGTACTTTGATGTAACTTGACTATGGTTTTGAAATGCTAGTTTTATCCGCTGCTTTACTACTCTGTTTTACTTATATGTTCTGTCTTGTGATATCTGCATGCATGTTTACCTCGTTTAACGCCCCTCCAAAGCTAGTGTCCTTGCAAGAGTGGCATTGGCGGAGGTGGGGTGTTACATTTGGTATCAGAGCATAAGGTTTACAAGATTTGAGCAAAAGGTTTTTAAAACTTACCTTTTGAAAAACTATTTTCAAAACCAATTAAGTATTTTCCAAGAAAAGTCTAGTTATTTTAAAAGGCTATTACCCAAAAGCCATTAGCACTATCCTTCATTTCCTCGTTCTGAATCTATCTTTTTCTTTTTCAGTATGGCTGATCTTAACCTTCCCGAGGGAGTGACCATTCCCGGATGGTTCCGGAGGTACTTGGAAGCTAGGGCCAACGATGTGGGCCCAGCAAATACCCCCACCGTAACTGAGGTTCCTCCTCCTCCTCCTCAGAATCCACAAGCAGATTTCGCTAAGGTTTGCAAAGACTTTAAGGCGATGGGTGGCAAGAATTTTATTGGGACGGAGACTTTTGTGGAGGCAAGAAATTGGTTGAAAGAAACTGAAGATCTCTTCGCTATCTTTGATGTGGAAGACCATAGAAAGGTTTTATTGGCAGCATGGTTATTAAAAGAAGAAGCTGCTTATTGGTGGGAGGTCACCAATGCTACGAGGCCTATAGAGACTAGGGCCGACTTTAGGACGAGGTTTGGGCTTAAGTTTCTATCATCAGCTGAGGTGAATCTGCAATTGGAGAAGTTTATATCTTTGAAGCAAGGGGACATGACAGTGAGGGAGTATGTGAATAAGTTTAACCAGCTTGCTCGATTCGGTTTGGACATGGTTAATACTCACCAGAAGAAGGCTTTACGCTTTGCACGAGGGTTGAATGAGCCATTACAAGGTTTAGCCCTATCTCATATACCCATGGGGGCCACTTTTGAAGGCCTAGTGGACATGGCATTGCTTCAAGGAGACGATAAGAATGGCAAGAAAGAAGTCAAGCCTAATGAGACTCAAGTCAAGAAGACAGACTCCAAGTGGGGAGGAAATCAGAGCAATCAGAACAACAAGAACAACAAGAAGAACAAGGGCAACAAGGCCAAGGCAAAGGACCCAAGAAAATGCAACTTCTGTGGGATTGTTGGGCACATAGCCAAGGATTGCAGAAAGAAGAAGAGGAAGCGGGGCGAATGCTTTCATTGTGGAGAGACTGGACATTTTAGCAAGGATTGCCCCAAGAAGCAAGGACAAGGGCAAGGGCAGAATCAGCGTGCAGGACCTTCTGGAGGGCAAGTGCCTGCTCTCAACACCGCTCCAGTTCAGGATCGAGGTAGTATTTCTGTAGAAAGTCTTGTTTATATTTCTGATTATCCTGTTCGCACCTTATTTGATTCTGGCGCATCGCATAGTTTTATTTCTTTGACATTATTGAAAGTTTGCACCTAAGTACTAGTCTAGTTGAGGATCTCGTTTGTGTCTCAAATCCAATTGGGGGTTCCGCCCATCTATCTATGATTTGTGTGGATTTGAAGATTTCTATCTTGACCGTGGAATTCACGTGTAATGCTTATGTTCTCGGGTTCACGGGATACAGGTTGATCTTGGGCATGGATTGGTTGTCCAGTTATGGATCCATTCTCGATTGTGAACATAGGGTGGTGAGGCTCATGACTCACCTCGGTAATACCCTAGAAATTTCTTGTAACCCTAGAGGTCCCGTCATGTTATGTTATCTTGAATCTCTTGACTCGTCCATCGATGATCTGCAATCTGTAAGGGTGGTCCGAGACTATCCTGATGTCTTTGAAGAAGTTAAGGGGTTACCCCCTAAACGAGAGATAGATTTCCGCATTTATCTAGTCGATAATGCCAAGCCAGTATCATTACTCATTAGGCACATGGCCCCACGAGAAAGAAGAGAGCTCAGTAAGCAAATCAAGGAGCTGCTTGAGAAGAATTTTATTAGATGAAGCATTTCTGAATGGGGTGCTCCGGTGGTATTCGCTACTAAGGCGGATGGTTTGCTTCGTCTATGTGTTGATTATCGAGAGTTGAACAAGCTGACAAAGAAGAATAGGCACCCTTTACCGAGGATTGATGATCTCTTTGACCAGCTGGTTGGTGCTTCTGTTTTCTCTCAGCTCGATCTAGCCACCGGATTCCATCAGCTTAGAGTAGCTGAGGATAGCATTGATAAAACTGCGTTTAGGACTCCAGATGGATTCTTTGAATGGCTTGTCATGCCATTCAGATTGACTAATGCACCCGCCTACTTCGTAGACTTGATGAGTAGGGTGTTTAGGGAGTTCCTTAACTAGTTTGTTGTTGTCTTCGTGGATGATATTCTGATCTTCTCAAAGGATGAGGAAGAGCATGCTAGGCATCTGAAGGAAGTGATGGATACGCTTAGAGCGCATCAGTTGAAAGCCAAGTTCTCCAAATGTCATTTCTGGAGAAGGGAAGTTCGGTTTCTTGGACATATAGTTTCTAAGCAAGGCATAGCGGTGGATCCCGCGAAAGTGGTTGTGGTTCAAGACTGGAAGACTCCTAAGAATGCAACCGAAATAAGAAGCTTTCTCGGTCTGGCGGGCTACTATAGGAAGTTCATCAGGGACTTCGCTAAGATTTCGGCCCCTCTTACTAAGTTAACAAAGAAGAACTTAGTCTTTGCATGGGACTTGGAGTGTGAGCTTGCTTTTCAAAGGCTCAAGAGAGCCCTTACTACAGCCCCAGTTTTTGCATTACCCGATGGCAGTAAGATGTTTACCGTGTACACAGATGCATGTGGCACGGGGTTAGGTGCTGTTCTGATGCAAGAGGGAAGAGTGGTATGTTATGGGGGTAGGCAAGTTAAAGTTCATGAGAAGAACTGTCCCACTCATGATTTGGAGTTAGCGGCGATCGTCTTTGCACTCAAATCCTGGTGCCACTATCTTCTAGGCGAAAGGTTTGAGTTGTATACCGATCATAAGTCACTCAAGTACCTCTTCTCGCAAAAAGATCTGAATCTAAGGCAGCAAAGGTGGATGGAATTCTTGGCATCTTATGACTTCGAGATAGCTTATACCCCTGGCAAGGGTAATGTTGTCGCAGATGCACTAAGCAGAAGGAGGTTGACTTTGAGCCCCTTGTTCATTGAGATGAAGAACTTAGAATTCTTGGCAACCTTTGATTTCACGACGGCAGTTGAGTCGATGACGGGTTCATTAGCATCCCTTGAGCTTAGACCCACACTTCTTGATCAAGTTGGGGCTTCGCAGAAGGAAGATCCACAGATAGTCGAGGTCATGGACAAGTTGATTCATGGCGAGACGTCTAGTCACCTGGCCAGATATGCTATAGATAACAAGGGGTGGCTAAGGCGTGATGGAAGGCTATGCGTTCCACAAGTAGGAGACTCGGTGCATAAAGTTCTCGAAGAAGCACATCACTCAAAGATGACTATACATCCTGGAGGAGATAAGATGTATAGAGATATGAAGCGTATTTTCTTTTGGGCTGGAATGAAGAAGGATGTGGTAGACTATGTTTCAAAGTGCATGGTGTGCCAACAAGTGAAAGCCGAGTCAAAGAAACCAGGTGGGCTATTACATCCATTGGAGGTCCTGCAATGGAAGTGGGAGAGTATTTCTATGGATTTTGTGGACGGATTGCCTAAGTCAAGGAAAGGGAACACGAGCATATGGGTCATAGTTGACAGACTTACAAAGAGTGCTCACTGCATCCCAGTAAAGAGCAAGAGGACCGCATCATGGCTAGCATCTATTTATCTTCGGGAGCTAGTGCGGTTGCATGGAGTTCCTTCTAGCATAGTTAGCGATCGTGACCCAATTTTCACTAGCCAGTTCTGGAATAGTTTGCAAGAAGCGATGGGTACGCAATTGAATCTGAGTACTGCCTATCACCCCCAGACTGATGGCCAAACAGAAAGGGTGAATAGAGTGCTAGAAGATCTTTTAAGGCTTTGTGTTCTTGACTTTGGTGGTACTTGGGAAGACCACCTTCCTCTTGTAGAGTTTGCTTATAATAATAGCTATCAAGCCAGCATAGGGATAACACCATTTGAAGCTTTGTATGGGAGGTCGTGTAGGTCACCATCTTGTTGGTGGGAGACAACGGATAGGCTTATACTTGGGCCCGATATGATACGGGACACATCCGAGAAAGTTGAATTGGTGAGAAGACGGATGAAAGCGGCCCAAGATAGACAGAAATCCTATGCTGACAAGCGAAGGGCAGATTTGGAATTCGAAGTGGGAGACATGGTTTTCGTGAAGGTTTCCCCTTTGCGTAATGTGGTTCGTTTTGGAGTAGTTGGGAAACTGGCACCAAGGTTTGTAGGACCCTTCCCTATCATAGAGAGAATTGGAAAGATGGCCTATAAGGTGGAATTGCCCGAGAAGCTAGCCGGAGTGCATAATGTCTTTCATGTCTCGCATCTCCGAAAGTGCCTACATGAGTCCGCTGAGGTGGTTGAACCAAGCATTCTTGAAGACGTGGAGGTAGAAAAAGAGGCAACCTTGAGGAGAGCTCCGACTCGTATCTTAGGAACAGAGATCAAGAAGCTAAGACATCAAGGAGTCAAATTGGTGAAAGTTCAGTGGAGTGAAGCCGATGAAGATGCAACTTGGGAAACCGAGGAGAAGATGCGTGGGCTTTATCCATTCCTTTTTAGGGTACATTCTCAATCTCCTTTCCTAATTAGCATATCTTTCTTTTTGCTATCCGTGTTTATCCTGTTTATCTTGTTATCTCGTTAACCTTGTCATGAGAACCTTAGGTAGAAACCCTTTGGATGAAACATGTATTTGAAACATGTTATGCTTGATGGTTGCAAGTGGTTGCAAGTGTTTGCAAGTGGATACTCGTGGATGCATGATACACATTAGGCACTAAGATCGGCTCACACACTTTCATGTTGCATATGCATGAGTGCTTATACTTATTCATGGATGAAACTTGTTATGCTATCACGTGGATGTTGCATATGGATGAATGTTATGTGCACTCATGTAGAGATTATAAATTATGTTAGGATTTTGCATACATATGGACTCATTTCACTAACATACTTTGCATTAAGGAGGTTTACTGAATCAGTAACCGCCTGATTTTTGCATTAGATAAGTACATATACACACACCTTTTGCATATGTTCATACAACATTTAGAATCTTTTTAAGGACAATGGTTACTTGTGGATGATGTTTTGAGTAGATGGATGATGGATGGTAGGATACGTTCTTCCTAACTTGGAGATTTCGGGGACGAAATCCTTTAAGGAGGGGAGAATGTAACAACCCATATTTTGAATAACAAGATAAAACATAAATCAAGGCAGAATTAAATTGTAAAATCTGAATCAAGGGAAACGGGCTGTGCCATTGCGTTCGTCTCGGAAAAATACGCGAAATAGAGTCCGAGTTTTCGAAAAATGAAGTCCGTATGACCAAGTTATGGCCCAATGAAGTTTTCAGAAAATTCCAAGCTCGAAAACAGTTCAAATTCGAATTCAGATTCGAATCACAACCAAGGCAGAATGGATGGGAATTTTCCCGCCCCAGGCAGGGTCGACACCAGTGTCGACCCCCCCCAATGGGTCAACACCCATGTCGACCCAGGGGTCGACCCCCCCCCCCCCCGGTCGGACCAATTTTTCTGGTGCACCATTTTGACATGTTGGGTCTTGTTCTGGAAGTTTATGACGGGAGTTGATGGTCAGATTCGATTTAGGGTTAATCCTATGGTCTAAACTACCCCTAATCTCTATAAAAAGACCCCTAGACCTAGCCTAAACCCTCATTAATCATTCCTACAACTAAATGCTGCCCAAATATTCACTAATCATGGCCTCCACCTTCTTCATGAGAGCATGAGTGTCTCAAATCAATCTATGTCATAAAGGAGCCATCTTTCTTAAGTAAAAGAGCTATCTTTCTTTGTCTTTGGGGTTATTACTTCTTGCTCTCAAGTCTTGAAGTGGAGTTTATCGTCTTTGGTTGCGGATTTGCTAGTGTGGCTTCGTCTCAATCTTATTTTATATTAATTCTAGTCTTCATAACATTGTAAGCCCTATACTACTCTTAGATTCTAACTATGAAGTTAAATATGACACGTTGCAAGTTGAGTTTGGGCCTAAGTATGATATGTGCTTTGATCCTATCATGTTATGCATAAATATATTCTATGCATGTTTGTAAAGCTATCACCTTGACCTTGTGGGCTAAAATCTATAAGCTTTATGTTGAAATGTTGCATTATGCAACATGAGAACTCTCATAACCTTTATGGTAACTTGCATATGATATTATATGCGAATCACTAGCCACCATCCTATGTCATTCATGATCATCTTTCACCTATTTGCTTAAGTTGACATTATGCATGTTTTGAGACCTATGATGTAATATGCAAGCTTATGAACATATTTATGCCTCATATGCCACCACGTTTAACTTGTGGCCAACCTTATTACCTTATGCCCTTTTTGTCATGTTTGCCAAGTTCCCTCTTTTTGATCTATGTTATGTTATGCGAAACGTACATGCGAGGGGAATGCGTTGGGTTTGGGTAATATTAATGACATGAAACATGATTTTAAAATATGACATGGACATTGACTTGTGATTATGTTTGTAAACATGAATTTGGACATGACTTCTAGAAAACATGAGAGTGGCCAACTCGAGGTTGGGTTGAGTTTGTAGCATAAATCTACACGGAAGCGACCGGCTTAACTAGTGGCTACAAGCAATAGGACCCAATGTGAGTAGTTGGTCATGTCGCACTTGAACCCGAGGTTAGACTAAGTTGTGGTATAAAGCTACCCAAACCCGCCCGGCTTAACTAGTAACCACAACAAGGTCTAATGTGAGAGGTTGGGTGCATTAAATTAATTAATGCCACATGATAGGGTTAAGTCATGGACCAGTTGAATACTTAACCAATTAGACACGATGGGTTGATAGGGTTAAGTCATGAACCTTGGGTACACTTAACCAACTGGATGGGATGGGGTTGACCACATTTAACCCGTTAGAAACCCTAGTTACGTGGTCCTTTTCACCAGTAACCCTCTTGATTGTATCATGATACCCTAGGGACTAGGCTAGGGTGGGGCACGATTACTGGGCTGACATGTAAGCGACCAAAGCGATGGCTGAGTAGGTGCGCCGGTGTAGGTTCAGGCGGACTATGGTCGTGCACATGGTCCGGAGTTGAAAAAGCAGACACGGGCACCCGTAGGTTTAGATTGTGCGTGCTTGATTTGTGTCTGTGGTTAGCACCCTAGGGCTTGATACACCCTAGGGTGGACCTAGCACAGTTTGACTACACTTCGTGATTGGCCCGTATGACACCAACACTTGACGAGTTAGGCTTTTAGGGAACCGATCGACTAGACCGTGTTCTTGGACCTTGATCTAGGTCATTCCGTGATATTGGGCCGTATGACACCGACACTTGTCGAGTTAGGCTTTTAGGGAGCCGATCGACTAGATCGTGTTCTTGGACCTTGATCTAGGTCATTCCGTGATATCGGGCCAAGACTGGGCCAAGGGATCATTTCTTGTTTATACTTGACATGGATTGGAATACTAGTACACACCTGGTGCAATTTAACCTTGTATATGCGATGCCACACTTGATCTATCTTGTTAACTTTTCACCATGCCAATTATCACCCTACATCTTATCTCTGTTTTACATGTTCAGTTAACTTTATTAGTTTTTATACTAATAGTAGATAGGACTTACCAGTCTTTTTGACTGACCCATTTTCTTTCGCCTCTTTTCTTCCGTTTCCCCCCAGGTTTGCAGGGTGGGAACACTGTTACCTAGCTGGATCTTTAGCTACTTTTCTGGATAGCTCACGTATGGTTTGAGCATGCTATGGCCTTATGCTACTTTGGGGATAGTTACTTTATGTTTCTTTTTCAGTTTTCAGTTTATGTTCTAGACTTTGTTTTATGGGAAAATAATGACCAAGTACTTTGATGTAACTTGACTATGGTTTTGAAATGCTAGTTTTATCCGCTGCTTTACTACTTTGTTTTACTTATATGTTCTGTCTTGTGATATCTGAATGCATGTTTACCTTGTTTAACGCCCCTCCAAAGGTAGTGTCCTTGCAAGAGTGGCATTGGCGGAGGTGGGGTGTTACAGTATAGGTTGGGTTTTTAGTTCGGGATAAGCATTGATTGTTATTATATTATATTAGTTTTTCTAGTGATATATTAAATGGTCAGATTTGCTATATAATATTAACATTACAATTTCGATCAATAAATCTTTAATGTTTTTAAACACTTGAATAACTTACATGTATAGTTAAGTATATAATCAAGTAATAAATTAGTTTAAAATTATATCATATATGCATACAATACGTATAATGATATCATACGTGTACAAAATTGAACAACACAAGAGATGTTGAAATGAACGGAGTTGAAAGCAGCTGGAGTTTTTAATTAAATTAAACGCATGTTTAATTTAATTAAGTTGAACTGTTTAGCGACGAATGGAAAATCCAAGGTGAGTTAAACTCACTTAGTTCCCCACTTATATTTATATAAATCGGGTTTAGATATTTGTGTGCGATATTTGCTTTGATGTTGTTTGCATATATATATATATATATATATATATATATATATATATTTATATATATATATATATCGAACATTTTATATAATTGATTTAAATTAAATATTTGTTTAATTCAATCAAACCAAATCGTTATTTATAACCATTATTTCCAATAGAGATAACTTACCTTATTAGTTACGTTTATTATAATATAAACGTATCGAATTTAATTGGGTGCTTGAACTGTTGTGACCGTTCTCAGTTGAGTTGATGATTAATGTTTATTTTATATTATCACTATATGAATTGTTTACTGAATATGATTGGATGGGATATTGTTGAATCCAAATTCAACAGTTATTTTGATATTAACCAATGGGAATTATTGGTTGGGAAATTGGCAGTTGATGGTCTAAAATACATTGTTTTATAAAAGATAGGTTTACTGTTAGGTAAATCGATAGAAATGAAGTTATGAAATTTATTTTATAACTGAATATAGATTTTTAAATATATTATTTTAATTGGAGTTTATAAAAAAGGAAATAAACCAACCACATATATATTGATTGTTTTAACCACCAATCACCATTTTTGAATCAAGAAAATGTGCCGTGTGCGAAGCACGTGCCTTATCTTAATTATTACATGATTTATAAAGCTAATTTTTTAAATCAAAAATTAAAACTATAATGAATATAATTAAGGGATTACCTCTTAAATGAAGTTCATTTAAGTGAGTAATCGAAGTTAGAAATGAAATATAATTGGATTTAAAAGTGAGTTGATGAACATGTTTATATTTAAACCAAGTTTGCTGAAGTAAGTTATAAACGGATTTTAAGCGAATATGATATGCTTAAAATAAATTTTACTTAATATTTGGATTAAGTAAAGCAAATCGAGATGAAAGGGTTTTATATTAAACCAGAATTGTATAAACAAGTTTATAAAAAGTGATAGGAAGCTAAATCGTTAATTTTAAATTAACGTTACTTAATAATGGTATTATATGAAATGGACGAGTTTGGAAATAAGATTTCAGAGGAAATGATTAAAAGGCTTAGAAAGAGGATTTTGTAATTGAATTTGGTAAAAGTTTAATAGTAGGATTGTAATAAGAATCTGGATAATAAAATTAGTTTAAAGAAGTTAAAGTTTTAAAGTTGATGTTTTATCAATCATTTACTAAATCAATGGATTTAGTAATAATAGTATATTTAAAAAGGAGATTTTCAAAAGTAAGAGGGTTTTATAAAGCCGTAATGTGAATAAAATAGTGAATGGTAATTTTTGGTATTAGAATGAATATGGTTTTTTGAATTACAACTCGTATTTATCCAAAGATAAGAATGTTGTTGATCAAGGTCTGAGAGGTAATTAAAATATCCCAGCTTGAACGACTTCAGAATTATCGGAAGATGATATTACTTGTAATGATAGAGATGTTAGAAGCGATTCATTATGGGAAATCATAATAGAACGTTATTTGAAAGATTTAGGAGGGATATAATGAGATTTCAAATTAAAGGAAATAAAATATTTTGAGGAAATATGTATTGATATTTCCAAAGTAATGGAAATAAAATGTGCCAGAAAATACGAAATGATATTTTCATAATCAAGGCAATAGAAGGAGTTGTGAACATAATGATATTTTTGAAGTAAAGAGATGAGTTTAGAATGAGTTATTCTAAAGGTATAAGTGACCATTAATGTTTTAAATAACGAAACAAAAAGGAGATATCATAACGATTGTTTCATGCATGATAAGAGTCGAATCGATTTCCTGATTTTGGATAATAAGAAATGTCGTAGCAAATGATTTGAAATGATAATTAAATGGGAAATTTGATATGATATCAGATATTTTTCTAAGTATTAAAAAGAAATTGTTTGAGAATATTATTATATTAAGATAAGAAGTGAATACTGTGTTGAAAGATTTAGAAGTTTAATTAACTATTCATTAATTATTTTTAATTAAAAAGGCCAAGTGACACAGTAGACTCAACCAGTAGATCCATTTCATTTTTTTTATTTGATAGTTAAATAACCGACAATCAAATTTTACCCATATGATTATTGGTATGGAAAGATCGGTATCGAATATATATTTGAAAAACCATTCCGTCCAATAAATACGAATACGTGAAGGATGTTAATCAAGATGGAGCAATTGAAGACTGTGGACCTACATAAAATGGAAGAATCACTTACATTCTCTGGCTGTTCCCTAGAGATATACTGTGGTTCTATCGTGGTTGAATTTTTCAGATTACAAGGACTACTCGCTACTGATCCTTGGGGTGTTACCTATATAAATTAGGGTGCCTTCGGTTCATCCTGTTCCCGGATGACTTGTATGGACGAGTGTCTGACAGAATATTTCCAAAGGGGTCACGTACATTGATTTCTTCAAATGTACCAAGTTGATGACGGAGAATGGCCGTTCTCTTAGCTTCACACCCAAGGTATTTTTGTGGACGTCAATTAGTGATATATGACGGATCTGACAATATGGCATTCAAAGTGGATGGAGACATGCTATGCTGAAGAATACACTTAACTTCTAGCCTCATCAACCGGGAAATGGTATAAAATCGGGTAGGTCGCATGGCTATGTGGGTCGCACCCATCAAAAGGGCATATCATTACCTGATCTGAAGAAATAAATGCCTTCGGTTGTCCCTTTTATTTTTATATGTATGCTATCGGTTCGGTTGGCTGGCCCCCAACCGTGGTGTTGATATATTCGGTACTCTCAAGCGAAGTGAGGGGCCGGTCATGTTTAGCCTGGGTTGCAAGATGTTCTTGTTGAACTCTAATGTATTCATCTCTGGAGGTACATTGTCGGGAAGGTGGTCCCATACCTTGCCAGGAAATCCATTCTCCAACAAGTTCCCGCGGTTTTGATTGTATACTGTATATGTGGAGTGTGAGATGCAAGCGTTCTGCTAGATTGATATTTACTTATATTTAGACACTATCATAATATCAGAATAATATTGTTTTAAATAATCGTTTTGGGTTACTGTAAGGTAAAAACCGTCCGTATTTATATGTGGATTTGGTCTTACGATTAGCCTTTTCTTTAGAAAAGATTTTGACTTTAAAATCAGGTTGTGTGTTTAAACTTAGTGTGTTTTTCTCACTCTGGTTCACCAGACCAACCCGGTGTTTGTAATGCTCGGGTTAGACCGAGTGGTATAGGTTCAGGTTATTAGTTGTGACAAGGAGACGAGATGGAAGAATTTAGACGTATGATATTATATATTCCGCTGTGTTATTGTATATGAGGACATAATATTATAACTATCCAAATGTATTGGTGTACTCTGATGATTGTAAGTTTTATTTAAGCTCTCAATAAAGATTATTTCTATACTATATTTTGTTCAGTTGCGATGTGAGACTCTGATCTGTGTTGTTTCTTCTCCTTCTTCTTATATTCTAATATTTCTTTCTTTCTTATATCACCCTCTAATTTCTTTCTAATAACTATATGTGTTTTCGATCCTTGGGTTCCGACAAGTGATACAGGAGTTGTTTATTACAGTCAGAATTAGGGCTCGAATTCCCGTAGATCATTACAATTTTCTTCGAACAGGGATAAGTAGGATTCTTTTTCCAAGGCAGCAGAACTCCTAGCTTCCGATAAAGCATGCTCCAACTTTCTTTTCTCCACAGCTTGCCCCTCTTTTTCAAGAGCCAGAGCATCTTTTTCCTTCTTCAAGGTCACGATCTCTCTTTTAAACATCAACGGCTCAGAACTCGGATCTGGAGTATCGTCTTGCATCTCAAACCACCGCATGATAGCCTATAAAGAACATAACAGTTGGGAACAAAATGCATGAAGAAAGACAAGAAAATAGGAAAGAAGAAAACAAAATACCATAAGTGATTGCTTGACAGCTTCGGGCAGAATCAAATGAGGAGTCGACACCGGAAAAAGTAGAAGAGGAAATAATCTAGCCAATTAATTCATCGAATTTACCACCATTTGTGGGGTTGATAAAATCACAAGGGACAATGTCCTCAAAGGAAGAAGAGAAGCCCATTGCATGATGTAACTCATTGGAGACTTCGGAAGACCCAACAGAATGAGGGTTCGAACCAGGAACCTTCATTAGAGAAGTAATCTCTGGGGTATCAAGGACCACACCAGAATAAGCAGCTAGGTCCCCCACACCTTTGGACCTCTGGACCTTTCTCCAAAAGTTTCCTCTTTACATTTTCCCTAGATTTTGATAACGCATCCTTGAATGAAGAGATCCCAACTCACGGAGCCAAGGAAACGGAACCAATCTTACTAGACCCGGTACAAGTAGCTTCTAAAACACGCAGTGAGAAGAAACGATAAGACAAAGTACAATTCCGTCTTAAAAATAAGAAAAATCATACCTGAGCTGTCAAGGGATAGTGGAAAGTTGGAGGAGAAAGGAGCATCTCTCCCCAATGACAAAAAAGGGATCCCCTTATTAAGTAGGACCAAGGACAGTTGCCCAATGATGAATTGACTAAATGATAATAAAGAATGCCTCCGAAGGATAGAAGAGGTGAGCAACAGAGATCGGTTACCAAATTTTACGGAGGCCGCACCCAAGGAATCAATCAACTCCTTATCCGTGAAACTTGGCAATTTGGGAACAACATTTGCGAAGAGGAAGACATGACATAAAAATATGGCTTTCGGTGAGCATACTTGAATGCGAAGACTGCCAGTGATACCCAGAAAGCATCAGATAAAGAGAAATTGATTCTCCCAATCTGAGGATTTGCACGAAAAATCTGAGGATTGGTGTCACTGAGTTTGGAAGGATGAACCAAATAGTCAAGAGTGGGGGGACTCAGGGAACCATTACCGGATTCTAAAGACAAAAGTTCTAAGCCCAACAGGTAGGTGTATGTGTTGGGAGAAAATTGAATGGGAGCAATTCCCAATTGTTGTCGATAGCGATGAAGGAAATTTGGAAAAGGAATGAAACCTCCATGCCAAATATGGACTGCAGTAAAAGCAAAGTAACCGTCAGGAGGAGAGGAGATAGTATCCATTTCACAAGGAGGGATGGCGTCAACCCCCGAAATCCCGAAATCCTGGATGATAGTATCTACTTGCTCTTGAGACAAATCAAAGAATGTTTCCCAACAACGCTAACTTTCCTAGAGGTAGAAGGATCGATTGACAAAGGGACAATACTATCAGGTTTGAAAGCAATATGCTTCTTCCTCATAATGACAGGTATGTTCTGCTAAATTCAAGGCAGCTAAGGTGAGATCAATATCCGAAAGGATATGAACTTTATTATTCTATGCAAAACCCATCAGTAATAGGATATTTTGCTTTCAAATTCTACCATAAGAAGCTAAAAACATGGATGGCTTACGGATATGATTGTTTAAATAGCTAATACTTCCTTGAGGTGATCTTTCAAGAAATGATAAAGGAAAGAAAGGAACCAATAGAGAGGGAGTACATAAACTGAAGGAGAAAGATAGCTAGCTCGCCCAAAAATCAACATCGAAATTAAGAGGTATCGGATGAAGGGGTATCGGATGAACACAAACACTACAAAGGAAACAAGAGCAAGAAGGAATGATCCAAGAGCTGCATAAACTGGCACCCTTCCTAGGGGAAAGGAACTTGAAAGCTATAGAATACCAACAGGATTCATCCGGCAAGGCCTGTCCGACAAGCTCTATCCGGCAAGGTCCAACCGGTAGAGTATATCCGATAAAGTATATCCGGCAGGATATACCCCGCAGAAGGATCTTTATAGAAAAAGGTCATCTAAGTCAGAAGCTAAGAAAGAATGGGGGGAGAGCTATGCTAATTGAAACCTAGAAAGACATAAGGGCTATCGGTATTAATCTGCTAAATACCGATACATCAGGAGGCAAAGGTATCAAGAGTATCAAGCCAGAGGTACATAGAGATTATCCGTAACCAGCTTCCGAAACATCAGCTGCATAAACACCGAAAGGTCATATTGATAGACAATAAGCAAATCACCCGGAACAACCTTCCGGAAGATCAGGCCATACCCAGAGACTCCACCGGAAGGCGAACAGGAACCCTAAGAGGGATACAGGCTATCCATATTAGTCTACTTGGTACAAAGACTGATAGTGATTCTGAATCAGCAGTTGTCTACACACATCATGAGGCCAAGCACCTCTAAGTATCCATGAGAAAACCGGAAGCCTACATCTGGAAGCTTATGACCAAGAGCATACAACCGGGAGCAAAAATACCTTCCAAAAAGCTAGTACATCAACGAGCTCATATCAATCTCAAAAAAGCTCCAACTGACTGGAACCTTCACTATGGAAGCTATAATCAACACCATAAAGCGACCGAAAGCTAAAACACCCGAGACTAAGGGAAAAAGTGGCCGACAGAGGCTCCTGAAGGCCCAACAACAGAAGGGGCCCCGGATTCTCTATAAATAAGACCTTAAGGGTCACATTTTGAGGACGATTTTTCTCATTCTGATTCTTGTACTCTTTTCTCTAGAGTAAACCCTAATCCTTAAATCAATTTGGGGATTTCTCTTATTCTATTCTTGTACTCTAAATCAAAGATCAATAAAGAGTGAATCGATACTTATGATATTTCTTTATGAGTTTGTTATGCTATTTCCTAGTTATTGTTACCACAGCTTATTGTTTGTTTCTTACATATACATAAACCTTCGACCAAGCCTTCCCGCAGGTCAAGTGAAATACCCTTTCCACTAGCTTAAACCCTTCCTACAAGCTAAGACCCTTCAACAAGCATAGCGCATAACCCCTTTCCTACCATCTGTTAAGTCCTTATAAAGAGTTGTATTTATAAATTCATCCTCTTTGGCTAACTGTTGGTTCTTGAATCGCTTAAGCATGATACTCACCTCATCGAGGGAAGAGTAACTATTCTTTCGGATTCTAGACCTTGATACCTAGGAAACGGTGAATT
The DNA here is from genome assembly GCA_030737875.1 of Allium sativum. NCBI lineage: Eukaryota > Viridiplantae > Streptophyta > Magnoliopsida > Asparagales > Amaryllidaceae > Allium > Allium sativum. Next base: position 775,107,226 of record CM060918.1, on the reverse strand, counting down.
AACTCAAAATTGCAAACGCTAAACAACTATTTTTCTCTTAGGTCCACTCCCATAGACCTATCGCCAGTGTTGACGAAAAATATCGTTAACAATATATAAATATATGGTCAGGAATACATATAAATTTCGACTAAGAAAAGACCCATCGAAACTTAGAACCATTCTAAATGGGTCATTGGTTCCTGTAAGGAATTACATTTGCGCAGATAATATATACATACACTTCGAATGGAAATCTCACACAGCAGAAAGAGAAAATATAATACTGAAACAAGATGTACCACTTTATTAAAAATCACAGAATTCCAACACAATAGTCAAGATTACATTTGTTCCATGGGTACATCAATAAATTCATTCTCAAAAGTTTTCCATAAGAAGTACAACAATAACAACCAATAATAGCATAACGAATTCGTCTTCGCCTTCAACTCCCATCATTATTTCGTCCATGGATTTTACCCCATCTATTGACTTATTGGATATGTTAAGGAGAGGGGAAAGCACATAAAGTTTTGTGTGACTGAAAACTGGTATTTAATTAAAGCACATACCCTAGTTTTTAGTAGGTTACATATGTCAAGGTATGTCTCCGCAACACACAACATTCACACAAACACCAAGTATCTAACCAATGATGTGGATATCAAGTCAATCACTCATTAGTGTTTTCAGGGTAAAGACCCAATGAGGTGGGCATTCTTGGTCACTTATGGCCCTATTAAAGGTGGATTCTTATGATCTCTTATAACCCTGAGGAGGACCCTAGCCTCTTAAGACCCCATCCTAATACGTCAACGTTATTAAGTCTATACTCTCAATTGTAATATGAGAAGTGGTATTGCGAATGTGAATACTTAACTTATATTACAATAAAACACCTATGTCACTTAAGACTTCCCTTAGACAGTTGGTGAGAATGGAATGGCCAAATATCATTTAGATACCAAATGTAACACTCCACACTTTTCTATGCCCAAATTTCGACAAAAATCGAAACCCAGACACATCCAAGCATCGAGCATGTAGATCTGGTACCTGCAAATAAATAAGCATGAGCACAATAGAAGTACGATAAGAAAACTCATAGTGGAAACAAATTAGGATAAACTAGTATTAGCTCAAGTAACTACCTTTTTAAAGTAAGTCACTTTGCAAATACCGAGCATGAGAGAGAACGAAAATCGAAAGCCAAACTTAAACACCTGTGAGAACCCAGCCTTCTCTAGAAAACCTGGGTGGTTGTAATGAGGAAGGAAGTCTGACCAACAAGATTCTAGTGAAGATGAAATGTATAACACATATTATAATACATAGATATATCCTGTTTGGTTCAACCTAAGATGTATGCCATGAAGGTTAGTAATTTAAGCCTAACCTTGTAGTTGTATACACATGACCCTACTACTCTTCCCAAGGTAGTATTCCCAAGATATAATACCGAGATAGAACGTTTACACCTATATTCATGAAACCTTTGTACCAGAACATGGCTGGTTACATACTCAAGGTTAGACCTCTAGTTACTGAGTTTTTATGCATATATATATTTTCATTCACTTATCCCTTATTATTTAATGCCTCACTATTAATGATAGATATGGTGGATTTTCCCTGATTGCCCCTAGGCGGACCTACTGGTCACTTATTATTCCTCAATAATATATTCACCATTAACATAAACTAGAGGGAACTAACTACGGGCCCTACTAGTTTAGGCTTCTGTCATTCAGGCATATACCCTTGCCCTACGTAAAGTGAGAGATGGTATTTTATTGCACACTATACCATTGAGCTGACCTTATTGCATAATCTCCTTAGTCGCTTACTACTTTTCGTAGGATAGTAGCCATATCTGACGTTTCTAGTTTCCAGGTTTAGGTAGGCCCCACACACACGCCATTTAAGACCCCTAAACTGAAAGACCGACTCCTAGGTGGACTCCTCGACCCAAGCCTTTTAATACCCAATGAAGCGGACTATACGCGAAGATTATTAAGTTCGCACCCCATTAGCCTTTAATACCTTTCCCTGTTGGGATAAAGTGGGCTATGTTACTAATTCATTCCTGTTTAGCCTCTCTTCACAGAAATACTATATGCACATGATGAATTATCGTCGCCGGTTACTATGGTTAATAATGTTTCACATCACTAACCTACTAAGTCTAATCCTAACTTCTAATTATAAGTTCTATATTAACCAATTGTAAATATGGAAAGTCATATCCTCCTTATCCTAGGATATTTGTTTAATGATATCCCCTAATTGGGCTTAGTATTTAATCAACAATCAATACCCATTAGTCCCTTTTTTATAGTATTTACTTCCGTTCATAAATTTATTGCCATTTATGAGCATGACAATCATATTTTCCTAAGGCAACCATTTACCCTGGATATCCTCATTTTATCAGTCTCGAAGTATCTATTTGTTGTACCCCAGCAGACAATTACTATTCTTATTTATTTATTTATTTGTTGCCTGTTATATATACAATATATATTTATGCACCAGACCTCCCGCATTAAGTTGACCACTTGTGGATGCTGGATTTGTCGGTCTGTTCCAGACAGACTTCTACCACAAGTTGAACTTTACCTCGGCCCTTAGTACACTTATATTTATGCATTAGACTCCTCACATTAAGCTGACCACTTGTGAATGCTAGATTTGCCGGCAGATTCCAGACAGACTTCTACCACAAGTTAAGCTTAACCTCGTGCCTAACACTATTATAGTAAAAATTTCATAATTGGGGTTTACAACAGTAATACTAATCAATTTAGGAATTGTAACCATTATCCTACTATATTCACTTCCCCCAATCAACATCGGTTACAATTGTTATTTATAGATTTTGTGGTTCTATTTATAGCAATTAATTACATTAATTGCACAATGGTCACCACAAATACATTAATTCAATATGGATTACATTTCCATATATAATTCCATAATTGAATATCTTTCAAACATTCAATACAATGTATATTTTATCGTTTTACGTAGATTTGGATGGATAATATATATATTTATATTTATTATTTTTCACGCGGTTAACATAGTTATTTTCTTTATTATTATTTTTTGAATCTAATGATTTGGTTTAATCAACATTCAAACATTCCTTTCTACATTCAATTTTGTCATAAGGTTCCAAATCTCGCAAAAAGACCTTTAGTTCTAGTTATTGTAAAGTATGCCTGATTATTGGGATAGACACATTTCAAGTTCATAAGAAATATATATATATATATATATACTTTTGGAGTAGTTGATGCAAACTACACACAAATATGTATTTTTATATTTATACATACATTTGCACCACTTTTCCCTTTTTCAATCTTTTTGTCATATCTCTTGTGAATTAAAAATAATATCAACAATTAAGCCAAGAATCCCCACAAAATCGAATGAAAATAGGTATAATTCTTTTAAATTAAAATCACATAATCCATCAACTTACACTGAAACTAGGGATTTGGAAGAAACTTCATCTAAATAGTGTTATTGGAACTGATTTCCAAATCCTCAGTGTTTTATAACAAACTACAACACATTTTACACATAATTGTAGGAAACACGTGTAAACAATTTTAAGAATCCTACAATTAATATTATTCCTAATCACAATTCATAATTTACAAGTTTTGATAATATTTACTAGTAGATCTGATAGGTGTCAATTCAAATACAACAAAATTATGAACAGATCAGATGAAAATAGGCATTATTTTGAGATCTAATATAAACAAGATAAATAGGCTATTATAACTTTGTATATAAATTTCCCACTCACCTAAAAGCATCCAAATCTGAAATTTAAATAATCTTTTCGGCCTACAATTCCCAAATTCTTGTAAATCTACAATTTATCTGAAAAGGATATACTTTCAGATCTGTAGATATGTAAGAAAATAGGAAGAGAGGGGAGAATCTAATGTAGAGCGTCAATTCACATTCTTTTCCATTGGATCTGATAATCTCTTTCAACCCTATATGATTTGTGTTTGATTTGTTATATATGAATATATTTTTAATTAAGAAATCAGGGTTGAAGAGGGAGGAAAGTGACAGAGCTTCGCTACTTCCTACAGATTTGTCTGGAAAAGAATGAGGCCTTACCCCTTTATTTGTAGGAGTAGAATTAGCCATGAACCGTTAGATTTACTTTAGTTTATATTTGTCCATTCGTTTAATAATATTATATAATCTAACCCCCTTAGCCCTTGCCGTCATTGGGCGTTCTAGAGCCCAGTCGCTAGGGTCGACCTCTAGTCGACCGCTCGGGCTGCCAGTTTCCTAGTGAGGATAGTTAAATAATGTATATAATATATAATTATTTCGATTTATTTATTTTCTGTCCGTTGTCGTATTTTGTCCATAACTTTTTCATACGGCTTCCGTTCGTGAAACTCCAAACATCAAAGTTGACCAGAATTCCGAGATCGGTTAAAGTTTCGTGGTCAAATTCCATCATTTGCAGAAATTCCTATTTTTGAAATTTTAGTAATTAATTCTTATTGCCAAAATTCCAGGTTGTTACATTCTTCCCTCCTTAAAATGAATTTCGTCCTGAAATTCTGACACCTATTGTCCTATTCTACACAACCAATTTGTGTACATCCACTTTACAGCCATGTGTATACGTGCACGATGTACATAATGCAAATCAATCATAAAATATGCATGCAAGATGAATCTAAATTGGATCCTCCTATATGTATGCATTAAAATTTTGAAGTACTTTTTGAAAGCATGATGCAAAAAATTCTAAATATACTAGCAATTCTATATAAATGCAAATTTTGGAAAACTCTTTTTCATCCATTACCTTCACACAATTACGAACAAAAATGTGAAGCAACCAATTTTGCATCCAAACCCTACCATCCAAAACGTCACGCAATCTAATTGTTCCTTATTTAATTTCTCATAAACCAGAAAAAGGAAATCGAAGCGAAGAATTTTAACGTTTCCTCTGCTTACAAATAATCCATTTCTCGCCCTACAGTGGAATTTTCACCTCATTTACCCAAACTACTCCAAAAAATTTCATCTGTAGACCGTAAAGGAGGCTTAACACAAGCTCTAAAACATAAAACGAGTGGATTGGTAACTCGCACGCATCATTGACAAGGTATGGAAACAACGTTCCCAAGGCTGAAACAGCCTTTTCCTTGTTGTCGTTATTATTTTTGTCGTATCATCGGTCCTATTGCACTATTAAAACGCGCACACAAAGCATCAAAAAATCTTCCTTACGCCGTTCATGTGACAAAAAATCAAAAGTTTTCATAAAAATAAATTTCTGCTTGAAAACTTCTTATATTATTTTGAATTTTGTTTTTCAAAATCGTTTTACCTTCCTATAAAAGTAAGAAAATGATAAAAATATTTTTTTTTCAAACAATGTTTTACAAAAACTTCAACAATATATTTTGCGGAAACTTAAACGATTCAAGTCTCGTGTTGGCGAAAAAGGAAGCCAGTCGCGTAAAAACGCAAAAACTGAAATCACACAAAGGACCAAAATAAATTTCAGCTTTAATAATTAACAATTATTTATTTATTTATATACCCGTGACGTGGAACCGGTCCTATACTAAAATTTAACCAATACCGAATTCTATTCTTTCCTGCTCTAGGACAAGTGCTAGTTTAAAATTGAGATTTCATTCAAATAAATATGCGTGAATGACAAACAATTTCAAACATAGAAATCTCATTAACCAAGGTCGTGCGATTTTTTTTCAACACTAGCAGTTACAACACTACAACTATAACAAAGATAAAGAAAATGATGGAAAGGGAAACACGCGATACAAGATAAAATATGCGCAAGGCATGCACTAACAATGACTACCCGCTGTAGGTTAGTCGAGCTACGCGGCCAGAGCCTGATCGGTTACCACGCCCGCACCATGAGCATAGTATGGAGGAGAAGCAGCCAATCTCACACGTCTATTGGCGCTGCTTCTCGCGAACCTCTCAGAGCCCGGTCTGGATGTTGCAGAGGGCGGCGAGCTCTGGACTCTACTGGCTAGGCAACTAGGGCTGCTGAGGCTGCTGAGCTACAACAGGTGGTGCAGGGACAAGAGCATCGGGCAACTGAATGCCCCTCTTCCGGAGTGTGGCGCGGCTAATGGCGGTTGGCGCCTTCTTCACTGTCGTCTCCCCAGAAAGTCTCACTTGGAAGTATCGGAAGACATGGGTGAGAAGGTGATTGTAAGGAAAATGACTCTGCAGGTGTGCCGACGAAGGGCTCATGAAGATGAATCATAAGCACGCACGCCCAATTGACGTCTGCGCCGCCAAGAATAACATAGGTGGCATGGCGAACAGAAGGATGAATCTGCCCCTAAGCTTCCCGTCTTCGAGATGATTTTGTGTTATATGATGCACACAACTACTCGGGCGATGGGTCACAGATTGGCAGTGGTACAGGTTCCGGGGGCTTCAAGGAAGATACGCTAAAGGATTTAAGGGTCCGCCATCTCGATAGCCTTAATCTCTGCTCCCACTGCCGAGATTGCCAAAGTCTTAGCTAAGTCATCGTTGGTGAACTCGATGTGGGTGCCCATAACCTCAGATCAGATGACGTAAGACTAGTCATCAATCTCGGCATCCATCAAAGCATCAAACAGACAGACACAATGCAGATACAGGTCATACTCAAAGGTTGTCGAAGCGCGGGATCAGTGCTAGGCCCGCAGCGACAAAAAGTTCCTCCAAACCAAAAACGGCGATATCAGCAAACTTCACCGATCGACCACAATGAAAATCATAGCTGGCCGTGGCTAAGTAGTTCTTGATCTTCCCCTCATCATAGTCTAACCAAGCGGCTTTCTGAGGCATGAGATCGGGGTGTTGATCGGTGACATTGCAAGGAGGTTCTATAGAGGAATCGACGAAATAGGCAAAGGAAATTGAAATCCGAAGTATAATTAGGTAGAGAATTGCACAAGAAGGATTTTGATGGTAATTAGGAATGAAACGGAGTGGAGGTCGCTCGGATTGAAGCTTGGGAATGGAGGAGGGTTTGGGTTTGGTGGGAATTGGGGTTAAGGAAGGAGATGTCGGCAGGAAAGATGTATATCATTTATGCCAAATCGGGTCGGGTTCCAGACCACGTCCCCGTAAGGGGAGTATTCGACCTGGCCCTAAAAGGGTGGTCAACCGCTAGTCCCTTAATCGGCGCGGTGCGAACCTCGGCCCTACGGCCCGTATAAATTATATATAAATTAAAATAAAATTTCTATTGCGTTGAAAAAACTTCTGCTCCCAACCAAATTCTTGTATTGACTTCCACTGCTCGTTGAGTTAAGAAATTCAATTTTCCAATGCCTTTTTCCCAACCTTCAAAAAGGTTGTGACCACTGAATCAAACAAACTTAAAACAAGAAATCAGTTAGAAATCCAAAATAAAATTTAAAACGGATTTTCCCCTTACTAGCCGACATAAACTAAAATTTTTGAAATCAAATACCCTGAAAATAAGGACGAATGATTTTCCTTAGCCTCTTCGAAGAAAAATTTAAAACTTCCCCAAAAGTAGAATTTATTATAATCTAATAGTTTTGTATTCAGAAATCCATTTTATTATTATTATTTATATTGCAGTTTATATTACATATTAGATAATGTAAAATATCAAAAATAGTTAATTATCTAAATATTATAATATTATATGTAACAACCCACCAAGAATGGGCCTAAATTTCATACAATATTATGGGTATAATAATATTTAAAATTAGACATATTGGTGTTACATATATACTGGCTTATGAGATTATAATATTAATGCATCCTGGCTCTGATACCAAATGTAACAACCCGCCCGGAATAGGCCTAAATTTCGATCTAAAAAAGGTTCATCAAAACTGAGAACCATTCTAAACGGGTCGTTGGTTCCTATAAGGAATTACATTTGCATAGATAATATACACATACACTTTGAATAGAAATCTCACAAACAGAAAGAGAAAATATAATACTGAAATAATATGTACCACTTTATTAAAAATCACAGAGTTCCAACATAACAGTCAAGATTACATTTGTTTCATGGGTACATCAATAAATTCATTCTCAAAAGTTTCCATGAAAAGTACAACAATAACAACTAATAATAGAATAACAACTTCGTCTTCGCCTTCAGCTCCCAATATTATTTCGTCAATGGATTTTACCCCATCCACTGACCTGTTTGATATGTTAAGTAGAGGGGTCAAAACACAAAGTTCCGTGTGACTGAAATATGGTGTTTACTTAAAGTCCATACCCCAGTTTTTAGCAGTTTACATATATCAAGGTGTTGACACACTTTTTGGTTAAAGTTGCCACTCGTGAAACTTCTAGTTAACAATGCGCTCAAGCATTGAGAGCATCATCATAAAACATGAAATGATTTGGTTGAAATCGCATTGCAGACATAGAATAGCCCTAAACTCCTATCAAATGACCTTTTTTGGGCCCGAAAACATTAAGTACGGGGCTTTGCATGGTAACTCTTATAGCCCTCTGAATTAGCTTCAGGTAGAGCTTTCGTTTGGCCCAAACGACCTTACGGCTTGGAAGATACGCGCGTTTCCGTGAACGTACGACAGTCTTTTCCTATGCAATAGCCACCGGAACCCTTAGGTTGGGCTGAGGTGTATAGGGTTAGGCATAGTTCAAAAATATTTGATACTCTATTTCCTTTGTATAGATTATCACAGATGGAAGGTAAGGGTAAGTAAAAGGAAAGGAAAAAAGAAGAAGAAGAAATAGGAGTTTAGGTATTATGCGACATCCACATGTTTATTATTTTATAAATGCTAAATGTATAAAAATAATGATGATATATTTATGTGAATCATTTACTTTATACCTCTATGGTCTTCATTGTTATTAGTTTCTTTTATAAAGATTTTTTTTAAAAAAAAATTATTTACCCACAACCGACTATTTTTAGTATCTAAAATCAGTTGTAAGCGTGCTGATGTCGTTTCTAACTGATTTTGGACCTTAAAAATAGCGGGTCTTCACAACACGCTTTTGGGAAAGTGTAGGGGCAATGCTGGCAAGAGGAGTGACATCCATTGTACCAAAAGCAGTAGCTATAAAAGAAGGTTAGGAAAATGAAACAACAAAATATCCTTATGTCCAAAGGAGAATTTAAAGCTTATCAGAAGAATCAAGACAAATAAGTGACTGAGAGGAAAAGCTATGAGACTCAACCTTTATCATGTAATAAGCACCCCTCAGCCTACGGTGCATTACCGGAGGACGCCCTAAAATCTTCTGACCTGCTGGAAGAATTAAATGCTTAGCGAGAGGGCCGAAAGTCGGAAGAGAAGGCCTTTTTCCTAGAGTCGAAGAAGCCTTTGTCATCTCTTTCATAATAGACTTAGTAACAACACTTGGGGTTTTCGGCACCCTACCTGGAAATGGAATCATAACCTTGTCAAATGGACTCTTGGGACAGAACTTCTAGCCTAAGTACGTACATATAAGCATTCAAGGCAACTGTATTGGAGCAATTCGTAGATAAGGAAGGGTGTCATGAAAGAAAGAGTGAAAAGGGATAAAACCACGATGCCAAATATGGATGGCAGTAAATGCAAGTTCCTTTCCAGAGTGTTATCAATAGTATCTTCAGCCTTCATAGAAATAGCTTCCGCTTTGTAGATTACAAAATTTTCTAGTATGGCATTAACCTCGTCCTAAGAAGAAATGATGGAATGCATCTCAATAGTAACAACCTTTACTAGAGTCTCTTCTAAAATTTGTCGGGAAGATTCACTCTCGCTAGCGGTAGGAGCTCTAGAGTTGGTCTTTTTAGTTGCTTTCTTTTTGTCATCCATATTGCAGCCAAGCGATGCTATTCCATTTATAAAAACATGAGGTGATAGAAGAATACAATTATATAGATACAAGAAGAAAACCTTTCGCACCAAGTGAAACGCTTCGTATATCATATTGATAAAATACATGTATAAGAAGGATCTTTAGTAATGGAAGAAAGGACTAATCGCTGAGATTAATTAGACAACTTTTAATTATTATTATTTATCCTGCTATAATTGGATATCCCAAGTTCAAGCCCAAACCCTAAAAGTAAACCATGAGTAAAATAATCTCCAATGGGAATCGGTAAAAAGTGGATTTTCAATCCCATAGAAAATTGTTCTATAAACGAGCGAACTTCAAACTCTTAAGAAAAATTAGATCGAAGTTCCAATTTTATTCATGATTAACACCAGAAATGCAAATATGCAAGGAATTCACGATTTAACTTCAAATCGATTATTTAATAATCAAATTAAAGTCAAAAAACAGATAATCAGGGTTCATGGAATTCCCAATTTTTTCCAAAATTTCCAGTTTGATACTCATTTTCTCTTATAGCCTATATTTTTAAATTGATTAGAACTATAGTAATTCTACCTGTAAAAATGATGTTAATGTTTACTTAATCACAAATATACATATTTTGTTTCTATTATTCATAGGTCTTTGCTCATAGTTATTTGTTTAAAGGGGCAATTAATAAAGTTTATCATACACTTGTAGAAGAAAAGCATAATTTTTCCCCATCTTTAAGCTCCCTCATTGTTGTACTCTTCTTATGTGAATGAGTTGGTGGAAAATTCATACGAATTCTTATTGATAAAAAATGTTCTTTTTTCTTGTTCATCAAACAAGATTACGCCATACTTGTATTTACCACTTGGATTTTTATAACTTTTAAATTAGAAATATAAAATGCTCTCAAAATATTTTAAGTGTTTTTATTTCTACTTTGAGATTTTGGTTTCACAGATTACTTCAATTTTTAACTCAAACTTCTCAGTTGCGAAATTGAAAATATGTTTTCTTAAGGAAAGCAGGACTAATTTTACAGTATAAAATAAAATGCTTTGTAAGTTTACGTATTGAAACTTAGAATTTTTTTTAAAAAAAAATTGGCATTATATATGTCATTCAAAGAGAATTTCCATCCTTCCAATATATATGATTTTCAAATAATTTTGTCAAAAATCTTAAAATCATGTGATTTGAACATCATTTCCAATTGAATCCTATTTAAAATTAAATTCCTTTTCAAAGCATGTCCAAACTTTATATTTTTTAAAATTTATGATATGGCTTAAATCCCATTTGGATTTAAAAATTGTTTTGACATTTATGATTTGAATCTGATTTTGATGACCTTTGTTTTGAATATTATAATTTAAATTTTATATAACTAACATTTAGAATTGATTTTTTGTAGACAATGTGGTCAATCTATAATATACACCCACAAACAATATCTAACCAACTGACTAAACTAAACTTTAAAATTCTTTCTTCTATTATATACTGATCTTAGTTTTTTAACTAGTAACAGTAAAGGTATATCGACAATCTGATGTTACATTGATAATTATTAGAATAAATTATTACACTTATATATATATATCACTATATAAAAAAGACTATGTGAGGATATGATTTCTCATTTTCTACTAAGTTCAGCTTTGAATTTTTCTCCTTAGTAAATATATTAAACATATTGCACATAGGTCATTCATGGAAATAAAATTGCAAATTTGATGTTACACTAATAAATGTTATTTAATTAAAATGCTACATCCATGTATATGATTCCCAAGATAAGAACTTATGTTTTTCCGCTTCTTACTTTACTTCCACTTACCTAATTTTTGAGATAAGAACATGTAGTTTGCATTTTTTTCTTGAAAACCCTAGCTGACAAAATTAATTGTGGATAATAGGGACTTTTCACCAAATAGCAAAACCCATTCTTCTTTATCATATATATGAGCCCTCTTCTTTCATCATCATGTTACATCGTTATGCTCATGTCTGATTGCAATTCATGTAAATTTGAATTTAGTGATTTACATACGAAGAATATGACTTATGAAATTCATTTTACTAATTCTGTTCCACATTTTATTTGTCCACTAGAATTCCTTTTTGAAACTGCATCTTTACGCTTCCATATCATTTTAGTGATTCTCTACCGTCTATTTGTATGTATGCTTTTCATTTACTAAATTATTTTATCCACATCATTGTTTAATATGTTTTCTATATTTTGTTATTTGATTAAACTTGGAGTTTTGGGTATATGAATTTTTGTTTTCTAATTATTTTGCTGATGATTTAAGGCTTGGTGCTTTGTTGACTTCTAAACATATACTAGTGCAATGTTGATCCCTGTTTTCACTATTATATTTTTTTTATCTTATGTGTTTCCCATAGTTTTTGTGTTCTTGTGTTGATTCTAAATTTAAAAAATTGTAGTTCAAATTTTATACATTAATTATGTAAATTTAATCCACAAAACGTTTAACTTTTTAAGGCTTGGATAATTTAAATTTCATTAATTTAGGTATGATATGATTACTTTTATTATATAATCGATTTATGTTTTGCATATTGATTCTCTAAAAATTTTCCTGTAGTATCTGATTTATTCATTTTATAATTTTAATATACTACAGATTTAACTCCCTTTAGGCTTGGATGATTTGAATTATAACAATTTCAATTATAATGTTTATGAATTGAATTCACTTTTCTTTAAAATTCACATATTATTTGTTCTAATAATATTTTTATACTAGTAGTTTTAAAAACCCTCCATTTTTCAAATCACATTCTATATTTTAGTATAAGCCAAAGAGAATTTAAAACTTAAGCAATTTGATTGAAAGTTATAAATCATTATTCTTTTAAATTTGTAAATTAATCTGCAACTACTTCATCCAATTGTTATAATCATATTTTGCATTTCATGAATTTACTTCACAGGTAGCTTAGTCAAACCGACCGTTAGGGAGGTTTCCCTACTGCAAGAGGACCAAAATCATTTTGTACGTGCCAATGAATATCGACACAAATATCTCAAGTTCTCGCTCCTTGTTTCTCTCCCAAGCCATTCTCAAAACTTTCAGATTCCAAATTCCTGTTGCTTTCTTTCTCGATTCGAATTTTCAGATCTAACTTTCCGATTTTAAATCACTCACTGCTTATACAAATTTGTCTTCATAACCACAAATTCTTGGATCTAAAAATTTCTCATTTCATAACCATTCTCATTCCCTAATCGCACCAAAGACGCGACTAGCCTCCCGCCTCAATACATCGCTTTTTAATTAATTTGATTCAACATGCTTGACGATGGAAACGAGTACGATTTAGTCCAACAATCGTGAGAAAATTACGTTTTAAAGATTATGGAAGGTATTGGTTTAATTGTCAAATTATGGTTTTGATCACTCTATTTTGATGTTGCGTTATGTTGCTTGCTATAGCATTTAGTATATATATATTTCCTTATTTTATTATATATTGCTCAGGTATTAATATTTCACAAATTTGAATTTGGTATAAATAATTCTTATCTTGTTAGCCAAATTTGTTCAGTTTCGGATATTCCATCAATCTCAGGTTAGCTTCACTAACGATATATAGTAGATTAGCTTTGCTGAATTTTTTGCTTGTCAATATGTCAACATTATCTCAAAAGAGCCTTATGATTGTATTAATTCCATTGATTGCATGGATTTCTTTATCCATGATTTAGATTATGGAACTTGCTAAAGTCACGCCAGCTAGCATTTTAGGTGTTATATGGTTATATCAGTTATGGTTGCATGTTTGATACTGTGAAATCCCTGCTATTGGCTTTCTATTTATGTTTGTAAAGTGTGTTAGATATTTTTGTTAGTTGAATATATGGATGGATACCTATAAACATTATTTTTCTTTCATCACACGAGTAATATATTTTCTTAATTCCTTTTTTATACCTATAAAGAAGGTTTTCAAAACTAATTTTTTCATTAATGGAGAAAACTTCTTATAAATAATGCTTTAGAGACTCCCGGGTGGATGTTAAAGTGATGTTTTGCAGACAATGTTTAAAATGGGTGATCTTCTAGAAAATTATGTTTACCTTTAATTAAATATTTCAGAGGCATGTGTAAAATGTATACAGTTGCTTAAAAGAAGAAAAAATGAAAGAAGATTAAAGGTAGATGTTGGAAGTCTATGGTAATAATACTTTTTTTACGATGCAACACCATTTGGTAAGATGACAGTATCATAGCTATAAACTTCAATATTTACCTATATTATATATTGTACAACAATGACCACTGATGATTTTGTTTTTGATGTTGACATTGGAGATGGTGAGCCTATGTGGAATTACCATACAAACAAAAATAAAATTCTTATGATACAGCAGATAAATGGCTTCTCAACGAGAATTTCCCCATAGCATATCGTCAACAAGTTGTAGATTTTACACTGCAAAGTAGTAGGCAGAAAGATTTTACACTGGATACATCATTCTGGGATCCTTATGCCGGCTCTAGTGCTTATATACCTGGAGGTTTTGGACCGTCTGTTTCATTAGGTGTTGTTGCTAAACCTTGTTTCAATCATATTCCCAATAAAGGGATGCATCTATTTGAGATTACACAATTTGATGGAATAGTGAAGAAAATAAACGATTTTTACAAGGAGCTACAGTCCGATTTGAAGCAAAATGGTTTATCATTGATTGCGGTTGAGCTACCAAGTTATCTGCCATTACCAATGTATTGAAAGACACATCTTATTACCACAGTAGTAAATTTGCCAATGTTGACATGGTTTTATTGCTGAAAATTTTATAAACATTGCATGCATGAATGATGTTTCAAGTAATTGATATTTTAAGAATGGAGATCTTGCATCCAAATGGTGCTGATCTACTAGGCAAACATATTGATGCAGGATATGGCATAGTTATGGCAATATTTAAGAAAGCTACAATACCACCAGTTCAGCCTGCTTATTTCTTGGCCATCATTCTTGCAATCACGAATCTCTTCAAGCACTCACATTTTTACAATTGGTAACATTTGAACTACAGTGGGATTCTTGATGCAATATCTAGCTGCAAATCATCCTTTACTAAGAGCATGTATTTAGCTTATTCTACTTTGGTCCTCAATTACGCCGCATTACTAATTCATAAAAAGGACAAAAAGGCCAATCACAAGTTCTCATGACAGCTCTAGACATTGTTGAAGGTATGAATCGGGATTCAGATACCAGATTCAGGGCACTTGTAGCTGTTGGATCACTGATCTATTGCAGTAGACTTTGAAGTTGGGAAACTTGCAAAAGAGACAAAAACCTCAAAAGATGCTGAAATCGCAGAAGCAGGGGCTGGCATAGAAGTCATTATCAATTCTTCATAACTTCTATCTTTGTTTGGATATATATACACTCAAATATAATGGAACTGAAGATTACGAGGAATGACAAGGTTAAGATCACCTCAGAATTTATTTTAATCTCACACTTAATTTGATGATTATTTCGGAGTCAGTATGTGTGAAAATTGGTTTATATATAGCAGCACGGCTGATTCGATCAGGAACTTTGGGCTGGGTGTGGTTTTCCTTTTATGTTTGGAATCATGAAGCTGAAAAACATCCAAGAATCATTTTTGGTTTAAAAATAAAAATAAAAATGACTTGTTTTCCATTGATTTTGACATTATGTAAGTTTGGTTGATAGTGTAACATAGTTAACTTAAATGCGTTTTGCCAATGTGTCAAAACAATGTCGCTTGTCATGAATAAAAGTTATCATAAAACTAATTTGGGCAAACTTGTTGTTTTTTACAACCCAAGTTAGAACACATTTGAATATAGAACTCAAAAGTCATTAATTGTACATGTATACATTAGTTATAATTGGTGAAAACTTGACTATTAGTTTTTTTTCCATAGGATTATACATGAGATCAGTGCATAAATCCCAGTAAACACCTGGTACTTTTTTATTTGATTTTGATAGTGAATCTTCCATTTTTCTTTTTGGTAGGATCATGAAATCAACAATAGAATAACGTGAAACTCAGGTGATGCATGTAAGATGAGTAGTGTGCCTGTAACAACTGCGAAAAGGATAACTGCAGCAGGATTAACAGGGATTAACAAGGTTAAGAAGCGAAGAACCACCAATGGTTTCATTATCCATACAGCTTGAGTGAGTTCCAACATTTAATCACAACCACCGCAAAAAAGGTTTACCTTAGCCAAAATAAAATAGTGTAAATGGTGTTCCTACCTGATTATCAATATTCTTTGTATTTGCACCAATTTATTAAAGTATTAGACTTATCAATGTTTTCAGTTACTATGGATTTAGCCTACTTTGAAAAAAAAAAACAAAGATTACATGTTTTTTTTATTGCATCATTGGATTTTTTTAGTACTTAAAGTAAAAACAAACAACAACGTTGTATCATTGGACTGATACTAACGAAACTGGATGGCTTTGCCCGAGGATGTTGTGTGGTTAGCGTAGTAGATGAATTAGGCATCCTGTAAAATTTGTAGGTGTCGGTGAAGAGATTGATGATTTACAACCATTTGAAGCAGAGGCTATTGTTAATGCTATCTTCATGTTGTTATTTTCTTCCTGTATTTTTTAAATCCATGTCTGGTAGAGTCCACATGTTTTTAGCTGTGATTTTTTAAAGAAATGATACGAGTCTATAACTGAGGGCAGTGAAGATTGAATGAAAGATATGAAGAAATGGTTCGTTTATACATTATAGTAGAACTACGAAAAATGAATTTGTCGACTCAACGAAGGGTACTGCTTTCCAAATTAGATGTTCATTGGTGTGCTAAATTAAAAATCGATGGAGGAAGTTTATCCGTCAAGTAATCATATCCATATCAATATACTTATATACATTCCACTTCTGGACAGTAATGTGAACGTGTTTAATGTTGAATCTTCCCCTCCATTTGCTTCAACCATCTGTTTCTGCATTCATTGTTATTTTTGCTGTAGGACCATTGTGAGTTCTTCTATTAAATTGGTGTTCCCTTTATTTATATGAATTATTCTACTTATAAAAAAAAATTGTATGTGAGCATTATAATATAAAACATTGTTCATATTTATCAGAAAAACCCAAAATAATATCCAATTTGGTTGCAAATTAGTGCAGTAGGAACCTATGTATTATTTTTGTACCAAACATTTGGATTACATTGATTCTTTCATGATATATAATAAAAATATGTGTATGTGTTTGCGACTGATTCGAATCAATACATCGATAGTATATTTTTAGTCTTAAGTTGGTTTACATGTAAAATTCAGTTTAATTGCATTTTCATTTTTTTTAATTACTTTAATTTTCCTTATAATTTTTTAATAAAATCTAACTCGAAATATGTTTTAACAAATAATTTTATATTTTTATTGAAGATTTTAACGGTCGGCTTTCGCACCATCTTGCGGTAATACTAGTTAAATAAAAATGTAGTTTGTGCACTTTAGTTAACATGTTGGTTTCTAATTTTGTGTTTAGGACATTTTTCCTTTTTAGCTACAAGTAGCGATATTGAATGCAAATGTACAACGACGCTTGGTTTTGGCGTGTGGATTTTAGCTTGACGACGTTGGCTGGAAAAGCCCATTTAACAAAATCATCGGACCAGGTTTAGTCACACAAAAGCCTCAATCCGTCCTTCCAAACCCTCCCCACCGGCTATAAATTTGCCCAACACACTTCTGTTTTTCGCCGCCTCCTCCTCCGTTAATCTTTTTGCATCTTTTTTCAGTTTTTTATTTTGGATCTATTTTTCTGTTATAAACTTCTGGCGATGAAGATTGATATTGGTCTCGTTCGTCGTAATGGTAATCTAATTTATCACCTTGCCGACCATTCTGATATATCACCACCCATATTCTGAGCCTTTTTTTCTTTAGTAATCGATTTTGATCAGTGTTCGATTGACCGACCGATGATTAAATGATAAGACAAGCATATATCTGAAGATAAATCCGTGTTGAACAACTCCAATCTTCTCTATGAGGTCGTTATGTTTCAAATCATGAACTCGATGTATTTCTTTTCTTTTGTTGGTCAGATGATGATTAGATGCATAGTTCAAATGATTAATATCTTTTGGATATTTTGATTAATCATTTTGTCTTTCGCTCCTATCTGATGGCCTTTTCAGATTTATATTTTGTGCATTTGTGTTGATTTATTTCATCGTTTGACACAGTTTTTCTATCAGTTGAGAATTGTTGTTAAATGCTAATTAAATAAACTGTTTCTAAATCGTTATTCTGTGGTTTAGAAGCAGTCTGAATAACTCGGACAGACGTAAGCCAGTTCTGTTCAATGCGTTAATTTGTATCTCCTATTGCTTCGAAATGTCCACTAGGCAAATCATTGGAAAGAGTTGATAGAGAACGGATAAGTCCAGAGCTCTCCACAGCTCATGTGAAAATATCAAGTAGTATTTCAAATAGATGCAATGATCGTTTATATACGATTTAGGATAGTTATCTAGTGCTTGTTCAGATCCGAACTGAGATTAAATTATGCAATTTTCGCTAGTGTAATTACATACGTGGGTGAGGTTTAGTACGTGGTTGTAGAATACGAGCATAAATAATTAGCTTATTAAGAGCACTTTCAGCAGAGGGCGGAGAAATAAGGTGAGAAGAAATAAAAAATAAAAATAAATTGCTAAACGGATCACTTTCCCGTTTTGCAATTTATTTTTATTTTTTTTGTTTGAAAGTCCCTAAATGGGAATCAATTTGTATGCTTTTTGTAAGGTTTTACATTGTTTAGTCTATCGATTATCATTTTTGAGTGAACTACTAACAAATGTTATAATTATGATTTTGTTTTTTATGACTAGGAAAAGGAAAAAAAGAGACCAACATGGCAATATTGTTGTATTTGTTGTAGCTTGGTTGTCATTCCTTTTTCTTAATTGAATGTTCTTTGGCCTTGTATTGTAGTTATTGCTTATGGTTTGTAGTTAGGACATTAGTACGTGTAGTTGATAGAAGTAAATAAGTTAGTATTGACATCATTGAATCCTTCTTTCTATTACTGTGGTTAGCAACTTTGAATGTGGTTTTATATTTTACTACAATTTTATTGACATATCAAAATTTATGTTCTATTGCAGTTTTATTGACAAAATTGCGTAATGATGATGAGTAAAGATGCACTTAAATTTGTTTTTAGTGCAATTAACTAAAATAATAGGTAAAGTTGTGCACTAATGCTAGATCAATTGACTTTGTAATTCTTTATTCAAATTTATTTAAATAACCTTAGATGATATTAACTAAGTTATATGGTAGTATGCTTCTGATCAATGTTTGCGAACATTAGCAAGTGCAAATCACTTCTACGATTTACTTAGTTTTTAAGTATTGTTAAGTCCACACACATGTACACAAAAATATGAGGAGTGTTCAATTGTACTTTTAAATTACAGCACCCCAAAAGCACTTTGATATTCACTATTCGTTTATTTAAAAAAATATTAATGGATGGGGAGGGATAGTGGAAGAAAAGAAAGTCATTTTATTATATAAACGAACGATGGATATCATGGGATTTTGGGGTCTTGCACTTTTGCGAGTGCTGTTGAACATTCGTGTGTGTATATATATATATATATATATATATATATATATATATATATATATAGGTAGGGCTTTTACGATAACGGTAAATTTACCATTATCATACCATTACTAGTCAATCGGTAACCATTTTTGATTGAAAGCGGTATACCAGTTAAAACGGTATGGTAACGGTAAATTTACCATTTTTAACGGTAAATTATCGGTAACGTTTCTTCAATACCAGCGTTTACGGTAATTTTACCAGTTAATTCAAAACATAAGTATACTCATTTGATATGCTTTATTATATGCACGTAGAACCAAATAAATGATTATATTTGGTTCAATAATCAGATGAAATAATTCCAAATACCCTTATTTTTTTTTTCATTTATGTTTTTTATAAACTAACACTATATATATTATAATAAAGATGCACCGTGTACAAAAATATGTTAAGATATAAACTTTGATGGACAAACGGTAATTTACCATTACCAGTGTAACGGTTACCAGATTATCGGTATACCAGTCACCGGTATACCAGTTGATCGGTAACGGTAACGGTAAGCAATTCCGGCTTACCAGTAAAAACGGTATGGTAACAGTATTTGTCAAACGGTAACTATCACCATAACAACTCTATATATAGGTTCAATGACACCCCAAATAGTGAGCACCCCTTTAGTCTTCCATTTTTCCACCATTCATTTTCCACTAACTCTCCTTCTCTCTTCTTCCACTAACTCTTTCACTTCTCACTCATTTTTTTTAAATATAAATGAAAGGTGGAAATCAGAGGACTTTTGGGGTGCTCCATTTTTGGGGTGCAATGGAACGTGCATGTTATATATATGTATATATATATATATATACATATACATATATATATATATATATATATATATATATATATATACATATATATATATATACATACATACGCGTGTGTGTGTATATATATGTATGTGTGTAACACGCGCGTGCGCACACACACATGTATATATATATATATATATATATATATATATATATATATATATATATATATATGTTGATGTGTTTTATTGTTCTTATATGTTGTAACAATATAATATTGGCTATTTCTATTTCATTCCATCTTTTTAGTTAATAGCCCCTCTTAAAAAATTAAATTTTTAATGACAATTATACCCTTTAGAGTTATCTTCTCATATGCTATGAGTACATCGTAAAACTCAATTGTTTTTGAAAACATCCGAACTGTAAAATCCTAGATTTCAAATCATTGAAAAAAAAAATTCAAATTACTGAAGAAAATA
This sequence comes from Allium sativum, assembly GCA_030737875.1. Lineage (NCBI taxonomy): Eukaryota > Viridiplantae > Streptophyta > Magnoliopsida > Asparagales > Amaryllidaceae > Allium > Allium sativum. Next base: position 775,086,449 of record CM060918.1, on the reverse strand, counting down.
CATACAAATTGTTGTTGCCGGTTACAGCAACAACCTAAAAGCAAAGGCATGGAAACAATATATTCCACGCAGAGACACTGCGTGGGGTAAATAGTTTTCACGCAGTGCTTCTGCGTGGAAAATATCGTTTCCACGCAGTGCATCTGCGTGGATATCATACATTTCACGTCTAGGCCTTGGATGGACATTTTTTTTCCACGCCCCCTTCCATCTTGTTGCTGTAAACAGCAACACCCAAAATCAATAATCCAAGTTTTTCCCCAATCACCAATTTTAAAATCCAAGCTTTGCCTCAATCGATAATTCAAGCCGTAGAAGATGTTGTGCGCAATGACGAACGAGATGCTGCGCGTGTTGGAGAAGAGGAGCGTGTTTGATTTTCGAATGGGATTAAGTTTCTGGGTATTGAGGAAATTGATTTTTGAACGAGGAGCGTGTTGGAGAAGAGGAGCGTGTTGGAGAAGAGGAGAGAAGAAGCAAATTGATTTTTGAACGCGAAGGGCAATTGAGGAAAGGGTGGGGGGCTACTAACTAAATTTCTGGATATGCAGGGTATTTTGTTTTTTGGGGGGCTACTACTCAGTTTTTTGGGTTGAAATAGAATTACCCTATAATATTTGTGTGTTGTTTTAAGTGTCTGTTTGGATGAGTTAAAATAAGTAGCTTATTAGCTTTTTTTGAAAGTAAAAGTTGATAAGTCCACATGGATCGCCAAAATGTTTCGGCTTTTGAAAGTAGTTTTCTCACTTATTTTATAAGCAAGTTATTTTTGTTTTGTGGCTTTTATAATCTAAAACATTTATCAACTTTTTGGCTACGATTCTTGAAATTAGGGTTATGAAACGATTTTTCCATTCTGCATTCTATCAACCTGAAGTTGGTTTTCTTCAATATTCTTGACAAAGATACTTATTTTCTCTTCTTTTTCTTTTCAATGCTCTAAATTTTCCATTGTTTCATTTGTTTGTTTTTATTCGATGGGTTATGACAATTCATTTTTTGTTGGTATTGCGCTTGATTTAACAAGTTTTACTATACGTGGGTATAACCTTTATTATTACAGTATGTTAATCATCTTGAGCCATGTTTTCTCAGGTATTTTATACTACAATAAGGTGTTGTATTTCATTGCTTTTGCCTATTTTTCAGTTTTTTTATAGATTATTTCAGCAGACTTTAAACATGTAACTAAACCTATGGAATTTACGCTCCGCTATATCGTGTAGCAGGTTTCTGACGCTACGCTATTTCCAAATAGTCTCTGAAATAGCCTTTTTGCTCTAATCACGCTATATTCCGATATTCTCGATATATCCCGTTATTTCAGCTATATTTTTCTATTTCCATTATATCTTTTATAAGAAAAATGAATTAAAAATAACGTTTATGCATTATAAAATTATTTTTTTAATTATAGAGGTCTATTTCTTAGTTGCTTTTAGATTTAAATATTTAAAAGTAAACCTGGTATGACTATAGTTTGGATTTGTTCATGTGTCTAAATTATACTGGATTCATTGTAAACATATGACATTCTGAATTGGGTATTACTTGGATTTAAATCTCTATCTAGTCGCATCTATTGTAACTTCTAGGACACTCAATGATGTGGGTCTTAAACCTTATTTGTATCAGATCTACTTTTAACTATTTGATTCGAATTATGTCGATATTTAAATTATTAATCAGATCTAGTTTATTATTTAGATTTCCTTGTGATTATCATATTAAATTTGAACCTGTTAGACATTCAAATTAATATTTAGATCTTGTCAGCTTATCTTAACATCTTTGCTATGTTAAAACTAGTTAACTGCCACAAGTTCATTGGATCTATGCTTATATATATTCACCTTGTCATCATGTTAGTATATATTTATGCTAGTTATGTTAGGACAATCATTTTTGTCATATTCCTATCACCTTCCCCTTTTATTATCTATGGCTAGCTTACTCATTAGCTTAGGCATGATGCCAAATTTATGGGAATACGTTAGTTAAGGAACGGGGAAGATGCCTAGGATTACAGTAATTAGTTGGTTAATAATTAAGATGCCTAGGATTAATAATTAAGATATATGACAAAAATAATTGGGTAAATTTATCACCTTCCCATTTTATTGTGTGATACTATTCACTATGAACATAATTGGGTAAATGGGCATGAGCAACTATAAAGACATGAACTTAATTAGTTGGTTAATAATTAAGATGCCTAGGATTACAGTAATTAGATACTGTAACTGCACTTATGACACGATGTTAGGTTGCATTAGTGATAAAAGTCTGCCCGGATCCGACTGCACATCCAGCAACTACTAATGTTAAACATAATGTGAGGGGTCTAAGTGCATAAATATGATATGGACTATGACAGCAGGTTAGGCCCAACTTGTGGAAGAAGTCTACTTGGACTCGACCGGCATATACATCAAGTTGTAGGCCTAACCTCGTGTCATAGCCCGTCTCGTATTTGTGCACTTAAACTCCTCACGTTAGGTTCAATATTTGTGGTTGTTGGATGTGCTAGTCGGGTCGGAGCAGACTTCTACCACTAATGCAACCTAAGCATCTTAATTATTAACCAACTAATTAAGCCTATGTCTTTATAGTTGTTCATGTTTATTTACCCAATTATACTTATAGTGAATAATATGTCCAAATTCATATGCTAATTCTAATATTTTTTTTCCATTCCATAACTAACGTATTCGCATAAATTTGACGTCATGCCTAAACTAAAAAGTAGTCTAGCCATAAACAATAAGAGGGGGGAGGGGGAGGTGATGGGTATATGACAAAAATGATTGTCCTAACATAACTGGCATAAACATATACTAACATGGTGATAAAGTGAAAATATAAGCATAGATCCAATGAACTTGTGGTATTTAATTAGTTTTAACATAGCAAAGATGTTAAGATAAACATGACAAAATCTAAATATTAATTTGGATGTCTAACAGGTTCAGATCTAATATGATAAACACAAGGAGATCTAAGTAATAAGCTAGATCTGATCAATAAGTTAGATGTCTACATAATTCAGATCCAATAATTAAGAGTAGATCTGATACAAATAAGGTTGAAGACCCACATCATAGAGTGTCACAGAAGTTACAAAATATCCGCCTAGATAAAGAGTTAGATCCAAGTAATAATCAATTCGGAATGTCATATGTTTACAATTTATAATGGATTCAGTATAATTTAGTCATAGGAAAAAAAATCTAGATTATAGTCATATCAGGTTTACTTTTAAATATTTAAATCTAAAAACAACTAATAACTCACAGTGTTTGGATTAGAAAAATAGAACTAGTAAAAGAATAGATCTTGAACCTCTAACTGATAACTCACAGTGTTCAGACCCCGGCGGTGTTTGACCTCCATTGATTTCCACGGAAGAAAACAAGAGAAGTGAACCTCTATATATATAGCTGTCAGTCTCTAGAAACCGTCTGCCACCTCAGCCCTAGAGGGGTTGTAACACCCTATGTCCGTTAATGTCATTCACAAAGGGAATGCATTAACTTCCATGAAGTATTATAAGTAAACAGAATAGAATATTACAAGACAGATACGTAAAGTAGTATTTGAAAAATTTATAACTTTATTACAGCAGAAACAGAAATAAGTTCGGTTACATCCTTCAAAATCACAATACCAAAACCCAAGTACACAAGTATCAGTCTTATACAAAAATCCTTCAGAATGCATAATTTTAAAACCATAATCCCCAACATAAACTGCCATAAAAAGGTAGAGTCAAAGCCAAACAATACTTCAAGCACTTCAAGTAGAGAGAATATGAATCAAGCTCCTATGTTTCCACCCTAAGCACCGGGGGGGGGGGAAGGATGGAAAGAAAAAGAGGCGAAAACAAACGAGGTCAGACATAAATTTCATCATACAAACAGATAGCAATATTATGACATATAAATAAAACTGGATGCGGGATTACAGCAACAGGAGTAGCAGGTATGCTTAAGTTAAACAAAAGAAACAGAATAATATAGACCAAGATATGCTTCTTACCTATATCTTACTTCTCTACACTAATACTTAGTATAACATGATTAGATGTTACCCTAATGTCTAAACAGAAACGGAAACAGAATAATCTCTACGAAAACAAAATGCTAGTAATGTGCATTTACCACCACAACAGGGACAGAAGGTACAGAAGCAGAATGCTAATAATGGGCCTTAGCAGAATGCTAATAATGGGCCTTTACCACCCCAACAGAAACAGACGGTACACCAACAGAAACAAACAGAACTAGGTGTACCCTAAATTCTACCCCAAGAGATCGGCTCCCTAATACATAAATACCCTGTGCCGGCCCCACAGAAGGGTGTATCATTCCCTAAAGTGGCAACCTATAGACGCAGACCTATTTACAGATGTCACGGTGTCTTACATCCTCAGAGCAGACCGGATCCATGCACGCACATGACCCGGTTGGAATGCGTCATCGACACCCCTCGCTATTATCAGAGTGAACCTCTTACAATTAGTTCAGTAAGCATACCCGGACCCCTCCTAGTGTTGGGTCATAGTTTTGATACCAGAAAAGGGCTACTGACTAATATCGGTCCCACACAACAGATGACACAAGTAATTATCCCTCCTAACCTTGTGTTCCCAGACTAACAGATTTCAGATTAACTTGCTTACAGATTTTAGATGTACAAAGTTCAGATTAACTAGTTCTCAGATCAGACATACAGTTTAACAAATTTTCAGATTAACGGATCAGTTATACAGATTAACAGACTTACAGATTGTTTTACCTAACCTTGTATTGGGCCTATAGGTTTATGAAACGGGTTTATTAGATTCATCCGCCCAGTTGATTTAACATTATCCACCCAACATATTTTAATCATCATATTTATCCTAGATTTGTATTCATTAATCACTAATGCATACACCTCTCACATTAGGTCTGTAGCTTGTGGCCGCTGGATGTGCCGGACGGTTCCAGGCAGACTTCTGCCACAAGCCAGACCTAACCTCGTGTCTAAGCATCTTTTAGTTGTGTCTACGACCTCTCACATTAGACTGACAGTTTGCGGTTGCTGGTTAAGCCGGTTGGGTCCGGGCAGGCTTCTACCACAAACAGAGTCTAACCTCGTGTCTCAACATTCTTATTTTTAGCTAAAATATTCGTTCACAGATTATGCCAATATCCGACTAATTATGCCAATTCAACAAATAAAACTTCTTTATAGGTTACAGCAGATTATTCAAAGTTCTATTAACTTGTTTTTCTCCATTTTAGATCGAGCCTACAGATTTTCATACCCCAAATTTACCGTATTCAGTTTCAACAGATTTAGCAGATTAGGCAATTTAACAGATTTAATCATAAAATTAAGCCTAATTTTACATACCCAAATTATGGTCATAATTCACATTATAACATATGCCCCAAATTTTAGTTAAATTTACACAGTACAGAATATTCTCTAAAAAACCCCAAATCATGATATACAGTACGAATTATGCCAAATTATAGCCTTTGATTTCAGTGTATGCCTAATATCCAAAATCTCCATTCAGGCGTATTCACATTTAATAGTTATCTTATAATAATATAGATCTTTGCACCTAAGTCATATACAAAATAATTATCCTTCTTCCAGATCACAGACTATCATATATAGTATGGCCAGATCCAGATCTTAAATTACAACATATGTTCTTTTCTCAAATTTGTCACAAGTCAGTCACGTCTAATTATGCATCATTCACTATTTTCCCCAAATTTAGCGTTCGTGCGTCAATCTCTTATGATATTTGGCTCAAGCTCGTGGTAGTCTGGCTATAGAACAGAAAGAAGGAAGAGATACAAAACAGTTACTATAATATTAATAAGATAGATCTACACAGAACAACAGATCCAATAAACAAGAATATGCATAATCTCAAATTCAGATTTATAACATGTCAAGATCATAATTAAATTTCGTATCTTAACATAACTGTACTCACCTTGGTTGGATTCTAAAAGAAAAAGGGTTGTAGTTGTTCTCTTTTAATCCGATTTAGATTGGAAGAAGAAGAAGCACTAGTTATAGCTTAGGTTTCAGCAGAGTAGAGATGCCATTGATTTATTTTAATTAGAATTGAGGCAGTATAGCGTTACAATGGTTTGGTGTGGAGAGAAGGGGGGGTTTGGGGGTGTTTAAATAGCATAGGGATCAATGAATCTGGTCAGAACGGGCGTCCAAATGCAGAAAAACAAACCAGTCCCCGGATCTGGAAATAGGAGGGGAGGTCGACCCCCTGGCCGACCTATGTCACCCAGGTCGACCCCCTGGTCGACCTGGGTCCTGGGCGGGAAATTTCCCGGCCAGCCCGGGTGTGTGATTTGAATTTTAAATTTAAATCTGAGCTGTTTTATTTTATTTAAATTCTTGAAACTTCTGAGTGCCATAACTTTCTCATACGGAGTCCGATTTACAAAAACTTGGACTCTATTCCGAGCAGAATTCCGAGACGAACACAATAGCGTAACCTGTTTCCCTTAATTCTTTTTTTAAAAATTAAGTATACTTTGTTTTAATACTATTATGTTCACAGAAAATACGGGGTGTTACAGGGGTCGATCTCTATATAATATTCTATTTACTTTAGTCGAGTAAAATAAAAATTTACACTTATTTACATGTATTTGCTTATGCTTTTATATAAAATTAAGAAAGTACTAATAATAATTAAGTTGAATGATACTTTTCCATATATTTATCATTTATATATTTTTTAAAGAATTAAATATGAGTTTTATATGCTATTTTTAACTCATCCACTATATCCTGTAATTTTCTCGCTTTATCCCTGCTACAACTTTTTACGCTTCCGCCGCATTGGATCCGTTGAGCGCTTTAACGGGACAGAACTAAATGCAATCATTTTTGTTGTATGTACATTATTATCTATATGTATATGACAAAATATGGCTGACATCTGAATAAGACTGTGAATATAGGAGACAGTTGTGAAGTGTATAACAATATGTTGAAATTTATGTTTGGGAAGCTACTCTCATTATGCTTTCTTTGTTGTTAGGTTTGGCAATCATAATTTTTGCGGAATTTGTTGTAATTATACCACGTTCTTCAGAGTTAAACTGATTAAAGAATATATTTTATGCTTCAACTATTGTAGTTTTCTATGATACATCTAGTTGTTACTTTAGCAATTAGTTATGCTTTAGTCTTGTTGGTAATCATGTGACAGTCCACTAAACTCTAATGTTTCGCATTTTTGGTAGTATGTTCTCTTGTCTTTGTTACGTGCTTTCTATTGTTACTGGTTAAGTTCTTAATTGTTATCTGACATAACTGTCATCGTTACTGCATATTGTTATCCTATAATAAGTGGAGACCGGAGGTGCTATTTGTTGTATTAGTAAATATCGTATAACTGATACATCATAACTGCATTGTCCGTGTATGCGCATAGTTTACACTTGCATGTAAGGCCTAACTACTCTAAACTGCTTCATATCTTATAAAAGTAGCAAATTATTTAATGAAATAGTTCTCTATCCTGCCAACATTGTAGCGACCAAGATTTTTGAACATTAATTACGAATATTTAATTTTGTTTTAAACATTATATTAGAAATAAAAATGAAATTTTATATAGAAATTTATTTATTATAAACGAAGTTTGAACGTTAAATTTATATATAATTATAAAACGAGCTTGTAACGTAGCGGTAGTTCGTAGTATTACATTTTGAACTTTAATTAAATATATATAATCCAATATAAGTCGGAATTCTTTGAAACAAGAGTCGTCCGAATCTATTTAATTATAGTTTCCTAATGAAAAAGAAAAAATGGAATCGTATTATATATTTTAATTTATTTCCAAAATAAATTTTCAGAAAGTCGCTATGGAATCGTATGTAACCATAGTGATTAATTTAATAAATTTTAATTGATTTGTAAGGAATTTGTATGTAACTTGAGATAACGATCGAATTAAAATGTGAAACTGATTCCTTTGAATTTGTATTGATATTTAGAGTCAATATAGATATATAGTTCGTTATCTTTGGTGACCATATATATTGGTGTCCAAAGCATAGTTATTTTGCGATATCAGTCCAGGAGAACAGTCTCGCAATGCAACGAAACTTATGCCGTTGGATTCGTATTAGTAAGTTATTATAGGATTTCAATTTTCGTATCGACCGGATTCACCGTTTGATCGTACGAATAGTATACGCCTAGGTTTATATTTAATCATCTTATTGATTTAATTTTAAATTTAAGAACAATTGATTTTCAAACAAACTCGGATTTCAAGAAAACTAATTTTTATTAAATCTGTTGTTATTAATTATTGTAGATTTTCAAATTTCATGTTAATTTGATTTATTTTGTGATCGTCCTCAATTTCAACATATATCGATTCACATTGTGAATAATAAAGAGAATTTTGCAAATGATCTCGAAATTCGACGAAACCTGCTATATCGTACCCGAAATATTATTTTATGCTAGAATTACGATTTTCATTGCATGGTCATATGTCTAGTTTTAACGCGTTACTTTATGGGTAAGTTTCTTGCGTAAAGTAACGAGGGTATAGCGTGAACGAAGGAGCAGATATGATTCGGGCCTGTTTATGACTAAACAAATGTATTTAACGTTTATAGTATTAATTAAGGAATATAATTATTTAATTAAAACGTGAATATTTATAATTGTATATCTTGTGCATATTTTAACAGAATTAGCGAAATAAGTTGCACTGGAACCGTATCGATGAGCACAACATTATGGAACTGATTTGGACAAAACTGAAAGCAACTGAAATTTATAGTTAAATTAAACATCTTTTTAATTTAACCGCTACAGCGATAAATGGAACCAAAGTGAGTTTACTTACTCAGTTTGTCCCACTTATATTTTATATAAGTCGGGTTTAATATTTGTGTGTTATGATTATTTATTGTTGAATTAGTACAGAATAATATTTATATTTATTGACAGAATGGATTAAATTAAACGTTCATTTAATTTAATTGAAATCAATCATTAATTTTTAACGATTATAACACTAAATTAGGCAACTTACCTTGTTGGTCATGTTTATAATATGGACTGGACATGTTTAATTTAATTGAATGTTTGAATTGTTATTGTTAAATAAAATGGGTGATGTTAAATTGTCGTTATTTGCTGTTATAGAAATTAACTATTTAAAATGGATATTCTTATGAATGATTTTATTTGAGGAAACCTATTTGGATGCAGGGATTAACAGGTTGGAGGGACCCAACTGGATTTCTCATGGTGGTTGATAAATTTTATGTATTATACTACATGTTTAAATATGAATCTGTAATGCAAGAATTGACAGGTTGGAAAATCCAACAGGATTCTCACTGATATTGATACTGTTTATCAATATATTTTGTTGTGCTCTTTTGAATGTGAAATTGGTTGATAAAATATTTATTTCATGGGTTGATACTTTAATAGACATTTGCCTCTTTAGTATCGTTGATAAAATTAACGATTGTTGGAATCGATTCTAAATATGATTTTTGTTTAAAAAAAATATGATTTTTGTTTAAATAAGGATTTGAAATATGATTTTTGTTTAAAAAAAATAAACGATGAAGTTTTGTTTAAGTTTTTATATAGTCATTTAAATTATGACTAATGAAATTCTAAGATATTAGTACATAAATTGTTAAGCGGTATAAACTAAGCTGGAGTATTAAAAATGATTGCGAAAAAGGAGTTAAGTGTCGTAAATGGAATTATAAATATTGAAATGGACGAATGGAATTAAAAGTGTTCGTGAACTGTTCCAAGAGGGTTGAAAGTGATTTTCTACAACTGATGAACATTGTTTATAAAAATTTACGAAATGGGATAAAAAAGGGATTTGTGAATGAGACTAGCGAATAAATGGAATGTAAATATGGAGTTGTAAGTTTAATATGAAACCAATATTTAGTATTAGATTCAAAGCCTAGTATTTCAAATGATTTAGTAAATGGATATTGACTAGAGTTGTAAAGTAATAATAATAACATATCTTCTTTAGACAAAATTTTCGAAATGATACCTTTATTCTCATGTCTTCCATCTACTTTATCACCCACTTTGATTTTACGTTGGCTTGTAATGTTAAGAGAATTGTTTTGGAAAAGCAGAGAAGTAATTATTGTATTAGTTTAAAATTAGAATAATGGTTTGGTAAATAATATTATAAGGGAAGTTGAGTGAATTTTGAGAAGTAAATCTAAATGGCTAAGTTATAGATAAAAAATAATTTTAATAGCAAAGATTATTGTTTTCATATATGATATGGAATTCATAGACCGTAACACTATTGTTATGAGAAATGATTTCCAAGGAAATATGATGTAGTTTTTAAGAAATTGGAATCTGTTGTACGTTGGTTGAGTCGAGTAAATTTCGTAGTGTCAATGTGATGTTGGTTTCTACCTTCGGGGTTGTATACTTAGAGATTTATTCACTTATCAATTTACAATGAGAAGTTAGTAAAGTAGATCTAAATGATAATTGAATATTCTTATATTAAATAAGATAAAAAATGAAATGTTTTAATAATATTAGAAGATTTAGAAGTTTCAATTAACGACTGGTTAGATTTAAGAGGCTAAATGATGCTGAGTTTTGAATCAGTGAATTCATTTTCTTTTTATGAATAAATGGTTATTTTTTTGATAGTTAAATAGCTGATTATTGTTGATGTGGTGAATTGTCGCTTTATTTAGTACACACCAACCCTTGATGTATGTGTATTAGCAACACAGTAGTCCAAATGTAAAGTAATGCAATGCGGGGGAAAACATCTTTTTATAATGGTTCTGCACTAACGACTACGTCCACTTTATAGTAACCATTCATCATATATTTGTCGATTGCAATGTTGTACAAGTTCAGACAGTATTTGTGTACAAAGCATTATAATAGAACAACAAAAAGTTTGTTAATTCTAAACTTTGACTAAAAAGTCCTTCGTTGAGTGAAAACTGTGTTGAATTGGTCAAGTATGTCTGGAAAAGTAGCTTCAATGTCCAAAAAATCCAAAAATTTCCAAAACAGTCCAAAAGCAGTGTAATTATGCTTGTTGATGGAAAATGTTTGTGCAACGTTTTAGTGGTCCATGCTATATCCAATAGTCATGGAGAAAAAGATGAAGGCCATTAACGATGTTTGAAAGCTCTAACAAGCCCAAAAACCTGTGGCAAAAAAATCTGTATGAAGGTCAAGTTTGGGGTTATTTATATGTGAGTGGGTTAGGTAGAAGTTAGTGAGATTTGGGGTTCACTATCCGAAAATTGCATCCAACATAACCCACACATGGAAAATAGCATCACATCATTCTCGGATATGAAAATTTGCATCACAATCCTCGTCGCATCCAAAAATCGCATTCGAGGATTCTCAGAGTCAAAAAAGCGCATCCTGGCCATTTGCTAGACCGCATCAAAAAAACCGTGTGAAAAAACATGGGGATCACTTGGTTTGTAGTGATCCGCATGGCATCTGTTGCTTGCCAAGTGATCTGGCACGATGTCAAATCCAATCGCATCACAAAAATTCGCTTCAGAGAACTCGTGCTGCGCTCGTGATTTCATCGCATCAGGCCAATGCGATCACGAGATTCTTGCATCAGAAAACGTGGCATATCAGCTTGCCAAAATCCCGCGTCGTAAATCTCGCACAGATCACCGTGTTGGTCACGTGTTTTCATCGCATCACACGGATGCGATCCCGATTTTTCGCATCTAGAAATCAGCTGATCGGCCGCCTTTTCTTTTCCGATCTAAATATCGCATCACACTTGATGCGATGCGCAATCATGCTGATCCATCTTTTTGCCGAGGCGATTAGGAGAAATCACATCTGAGACTTGATGCGATGCGAAGTAGGATCCTGCCAAGACATTTTTCCAGGTTAAAAAACTCGATGCGCACACGCCAAAAAATGTGATCGGGCCGAGTTGATCAGGCTATTTTGAGTGTGCCAGATCCGATGATCGGCCTAGTTTTTCCAAGTGATCAGCAAGCGCACAACATGTACTTTTCGAGTGATCCGACATGTTTTTGACTTGTTTTTCATCGTGCCAAGCCTGAGCTTGCCACTTTTACTAGATTGATCGACCTAGGTTTTTATCGTGATTTTTCATGCTTTTCGTGTGTCGATCAACTTCTTTTTGAGCACACCACTACTTTTTTATAAATTTATATTTTTTTGCGCAATGAGTTCTGCCATATGATCGGACTGACACACTCAACCATTTTGAGCTAATCGAACAGTATTGATCACGTATTTTCGCTATGAATTGACGCGATTTCTAATCCTTCTCAGAATATGCCATTCGAATTTTGTTTTCTGACGATATTTTTGACGTGTAACAACTTCGACCAAAAGGTGCGTTAACATTTGCCCCCCAAAAGATGTCTTGCGAAGGAAGATGTATTTTACGAGAAGAGAAATCCAGAAATCTAGAAACCCATGATCACTTCAGATCGTATTATTTATGAGTCGAAAAACCAGAAAGCTTGTTCTTTGCTGAAGGCTGACCGTCGATTCAGATCGTATTATTCGAAAATCCACGATCACTTTGGATTGTATTGGGTTGTATTAATAGAAGTCCACGATCACTTCAGATTGTATTAATTAGAGGTCCTTGAAAAGCCAACGATCAATTTGGATCATATAGAGATAACTAGAACAACCTGAATATCCAAGGGATTGGAGGAGTCCAATAACTTGAAAAGAAGGGAAATACGCATAACCAGAAGTGGGCGATCTTGCCGTGTTACCGATGAGGCAACCAAAGGTTATCGTATTTTTCCAAGATGATCTTGTCGATGTAAGACAACCAAGGGATGTAGTTGGGTTCAAGGCAATCTTACATTAGTAAGATGACTAAGGCATGCATATGACCCAAGGCGATCTTAAACGAGGCAAAACCAACCAAGGTTTACTCGAGGAGTTCTTGAACGAGGCAAGACCAACCAAGGACTACCCGAGGCAATCTTGAACGAGGCAAGACCAAAGATCTTGAATGAGGCAAGAACGACCAAGGTTTACTCGAGGCGACCTTGAATGAGGCAAGACCAACCAAGGTTTACCTGAGGCAATCCTGAACGAGGCAAGACCAACCAAGGTTGGGGGGATCCAAGGCGACCTTGAATGAGGCAAGATTAACCGAGGAAGGAGGGATCCAAGGTGACCTTGAACGAGGCAAGATTAACCAATTAAGGGGGATCTGAGGCGATTTTGAACGAGGCAAGACCAACCGAGAAAAAGGGGATCCAAGGCGACCTTGGACAAGGCAAGACCAACCAAGGAAATTAATTAAAGGAAAGATTAGAGTTTTCAATCCGATTCTAGGTTTCATACTCTACAAGAATTCGCCATACGAAGTAATTTTATTGAAGCAATAAAGGTTATGGATTTTTAGTAAAATCGAAAGAAAAGCCTAACGATTCATCATCCGTAAAGAGCATGCTTAAGGATCTCACGGGTTCCCGTACATGGGTATGCAAACTTAGTCGTTCTTGATTTCCAATTCATGTGTGAAAGGGACTGGATGGTTTATCATTCGGGAAGAGCATGCTTAAGGACACTTTAGTCTCGTAAATGGGTAAGCGACTTAGTCATACGAGTTCCAAAACCAGAATTTATCAAGGCGATCGTGTCGAGCCAAGACGACCAAGAGTTGTAAATGGGTTCAAGGCGGACTTACTTTAGTAAAACGACCGAGAAATGTCAGTAAATCCATTTTATTGATAACTGGATGGTGTGTTGTCGAGCAAAGAGCACGGTTAGGGATTATAACTACTCCCATGCATGGGTAGGTCGACTCAACGATTTACATTCCATAAAAGCCATAAGAGATAAAGCCATGGGGCCAAAGCCTGAATATCCATAATCAGAGAAAGCCAAGGGAGCCAGAGCCATGGGGCTCAAGAAATTCAAAAGTTGAAAAATTAGAAATAAGAAATCCATAAGTGAGGAGCTCATTATTTGAGAGCCACTAATCCAAAAAATAAGATGACCAAAAGACCGGAAGAGCAGAATCTGCAAGCCGTAAGATACTGATGCCCTTGGGACTTGAGTCCGAGACATCAGAGCCAGTGAGAGGTTCAGTTGATAACGATGTCGTTGGGACAATTTCTAGTCCCAGGCCTGTCTTGATTCCTTTGAAGGGGATGTGCATGTCTTGGCATCGCAGCCCGAGTACGAACAAATCGTGCCAACTTTCCACTTTTGTCATGTTCCTAAATAACATTCCTTAGATGTCGACATTCATTTGTATTATGAACATCGACGTCATGGAATATGCAGTGCCGGCTAGAATCTTTTTCTTTCTAAGCGGGCTCCTTAACGGGAGGCTTTGTGAAGGGAGAAATAGGATTAACTTCCTAGTAGATCTTCTCGAGGGTGTGACTAAGCTTCCAGTAAGATGGGAATTTAGGTTATCCCCAAACCCTATCATGTTCATTCCTCGAAGGGCGATCATTCCTCGAAGGAGGTTGCTGAGACGCAGCAGAAACTTTAGACTTTTCAGAATCGGACGGTTTCCCATCCTTAACAACATTAATATCGAGAACCTTTTAGCCAATCCTCGCATCTTCTTCCCGAAGGAATCTTTCAGCTTCAAAATTGAATTCCCAGAGATCCCTAGAAGGGTCTCGGTGTAAAGATGTCTTGAAGTCAGATTTGTCCAAAACACCTGAAACTACGACTATTAAAACCATAAAAGGATCGAGTTTGTCGACTGAGGCTACCGTAGCATTAATGCATTTCAAGAATTTACGTAGAGTCTCAATGGACTTCTGCCTAATACCATTGAGAGTCATGATGCTTTTCGGACGAGCTATGTTGACTCTAAACTGTTCCACAAATCTGCTAATCAAAGCATTCCAAGAAGTGTTGGAGTCTGCCTCTAGCTTCCTGAATCACATTGCAGCTGTCTGTTAGTTAAAGCGAAAAGCACTTCGCCATGACATTTTCTGAAGCGGAGAAGACTTCCATATGGAGAATATATCTCATTAGGTGGGCGGTCGGATCTATTCCACCATCATAGGGTTCCAGAGATGGTTTCTTGAAATTCGGTGTGTTAAGAGAGTTCGTGATATCCACGAAGAACAAACTCTGAGTTATACAATCCAAATTAGAAGAAGAGGCGCTGCCTCAAGTGAATCGATGGATAACATTCGGAATTTGAGAACCATTGCCACAAGCAAGCAACTAGTTTAGATTATCCAAAGCAACACTGGCACCCCCAGTGTTTAAGTCCAAGTGAGGAATCGACCGATTGGGAAGAATATCCGGTTGAATTCTATCCTGAGAGGCCACGTCGGGTGCAATTCTAACTCCCGGAACTGTGGAACCACTACCATTTAAAGCCGCACGCACTGGCGTTTGAACAACATTTCCAGCAGCGGAGCTCGCAACTTGTCCTACCAAAGCATCATGAGCTGGAGCGACATCTGGATTAGGGATGCCTCCGATTGTAGCGGGACCGACACCATTCCAAGGAGCGGCATCGTCCTGTTGATTAGTTTGTGGGGTTACCTCTAAGTCCTGAGTCGGAGGTGGAAGAACATTGGTACTCATTCCAAAAATGTCTCCCTGGCAAGTTGGCATTGAAGCACTTCTTATCCTGTCCTCAATCTGGGGAATAAAGATGTTAAAAGCATTTTCTTGTCGCTTGAGTTGAGTGTTCAAATCCCTATCTAAGTTCTTGATCATTCCGTTGAGTCTTCTTGAGTGACGTAGTTCGATGGAACTCCAATTGAAGAATATTTTTGACTTCCTCCCCTTTTATACCTTGAGCTTCAGCGATAACGTCGAGCTTCTTACACTTAACCATGATGAAAAGCGAGTAACTGAGTCGAATTCGGAAATTGAAACTAAAGACAAAATACGAAGACTAATCCGAGAAAATATCCGAAGCAAAGGTCAAAGCTGTGTTGTCCCTCTTCCTGGCACGCCAAAGTCTTGACATGGGGAATTGTCGCTTTATTTCGCACACGCTAACCCTTGATCTATGTGTATTAGCAACATAATAATCCAAATGTAAAGTAATATAATGTGGGAGAACACAACTTTTTATAGTGGTTCAGCACTAAAGCCTACGTCCAGTTTAAAATAATCATTCATCGTATATTTGTCGAATATAATGTTGTGCAAGTTCGGACTATATTTGAGTATAAAGAGTTACAATAGAACAACAAAAAGTTTTTTAATTCTAAACTTTGACCAAAATTCCCTTCTTCTTCTTTGTTGAGTGAAAACTGTGTTGACTTGGTCAACTATGTCTGGAAAAGAAGCTACAACGTCCAAGAAATCCAAAAACGCCCAAAATAGCCAAAAACAGTGTAATTATGCTTGTTGATGTTCAAAAATTGATGGAAAACGTTTGTTCAACCTTTTTGTGGTCCATTATATGTCGAATAGTCATGGAGAAGAAGATGATAGCCATTAATGATGCTTGAGAGCTCCAACAATTCCAAAAATTCATGGGAAAAAGATCCGTATGGAGGCCAAGCTTGGGGTATTTCTACGTGAGTGGGTTAGGGGTCCACTGTCAGAAAAGTGCATCCTACATTGCCCACACATGAAAAATCGCATCGCATCATGATCGGATATGAAAAATCGCATCACAAGCCTCGTCGCATCCGAGGCTTGTTAGAGTCAAAAAATCGCATCTTGGCCATATGCCAGATTGAATCAGAAAAACGTGTGAAAACACGTGGAGATCACTTGATTTATGGTGATCCGCAAGGCATCTGTTGCGTGCCAAGTGATATGGCACGATCCCAGATCCCATCGCATCATAGGAAATCACTTCAGAGAACCCGTATTGAGCTCGAGATTTCATCGCATCAGGCCAATGTGATCACGAGATTTTCGCATTAGAAAACATGGTAGATCTTCTTGCCAAAATCCCACCCATAAATCTTGCATAAGATCACCGTGTTGGGCTCATGTTTCCATCTCATCACACAGATGCTATTCCGATTTTTCGCATCCAGAAATTGGCTGATCGGCCGCCTTTTCTTGCCAGATCCAAATATTGCATTACACTTGATGCGATGCGATCCGAGACTTGATGCGATGCGAAGTAGGATGCCTGCCAAGCCATTTTGCCAGGTTAAAAATCCCGATGCGCGCACGCCGAAATATGTGGTCAGGCTGAGTTGATCAGTCTATTTTGAGTATGCCAGATCCAATGATCGACCATGTTTTTCTAGGTGATCAACCAAGGCGCAACATGTATTTTTTGAGTGATCAGACATGTTTTTGGCATGTTTTTCATCGTGCCAAGTCTAAGCTTGCCACTTTTACCAGATTGATCGTCCAAGATTTTTATCGTGGTTTTTCATGTTTTTCGCGTGTCGATCAGCTATTTTTTTAGCTTGCGACACTGTTTTCACCAAATCCATATATTTTTGTGTGACGAGTTCTTCCACATGATCGAACCGAAGCGCTCAACCGAGTTGATCGGATAGTGTTGATCATGTGTTTTCGCTATGCCGTTTTTTCCGAGTCCATTGATGACGATTTTACGAATCGATGTTGTTGACATGGAAAATTATCACATGCCAATACCCAACGTGTGTGCAAGTGTATTAGCAACACAGTAATCCAAAATATGTAATAAAATAAAGTAAACGCAGGGAGACACAACTTTCATAGTGGTTCGGCACTAACGCCTACGTCACTTCATAGTAATCGTTCATCATATAATATTCGATTACAATGTTTTACGAATTCAGACAATAGTTGAATACAAAGTGTTACAATAGAATTATTCAAAATATTTAAAATAGCCCAAAAACAATGTATTTATCCTTGTAGATGTCCAAAAGATGATGCAAAACATTTGGGCAACGTTTTAGTTGTTCATGCCATGTCCAATGGCCATGAAAAAGGAGATGGCTGCCATTAATGAGGGTTTTGGAGCTCTCTAGTCCAAGAGTTCGTGGAAAAAAGGATCCAAATGAAGGACAAGCCTTGGGGTATTTATAGAAGGAAGGTTAGGTGGAAGTAGGTGAATTTTGGGGACCACACAGCAGAATTTCGGATCCCTGGAGAGTATCAGCAGAAAATTCGAATCACTCCTATGTGTTTAGGAAAATATCATACCTACATAGGGGGTACGAAAGCTACACCCCTGAGATACGCAGTTTCATACCCCGGGATACAAAATTCATATCCCAGTGGATACGTAAGATGCTCCCTTCAGACATGAATTTTGTATCTCGAAGGATACGAAATTCGTACCTCGGGGATACGAAATATGCACCCCTGGGATACGAAATTTCGTATCCCAAGGGATACGAAACCGTATCTCAGGGGATATGAGAAAGAAGGTGAAGATGGAGACAAGAAATATGTTTGGAGGGAGACGAACTGGAGGGAGGCAATATGTGTGTTTTGAGGGATACGAGATCCTTATGTGAGCAGGATCCGAAATGTTGAGAGGTGAGGGATCCGAAATACTGGTAGAGGGATCCGATTTCTGCACATGTTCATGGAAACGTGCATAACTTTCAAACTGTAAGTTCGTTTTGGCCAAACAAAAGTTGTACTTGAAGCTTATTCAGAGAGCTGTAGATGTTATGGTGCTAAACACTATAATTGATGATTTTGGGACCAAAAGAGGTCATCTAAAGGGGTTTCCAACCTTTCTATGTTTGCAATGCTACTTTGACCAAATAACTTTATGTTTTCTGACAATGTTCCTAAAGCTTGATCGCTTTTCTAACCAGAAGAGTAACTGCTTTTAACCAAAAAGCATGTCAACAGATGCCATTTTTAATCCTATTTTTAATATGTCGTGACTTCAATTGAATCGCTTTGTGTTTTCTAATGATATTCTTGACGTGTGACACCTTCGACCAAAAAGCATGTCAACAGCTATCAAATCTGACCTATACGATTGTTGGTGCAGAAAGACCAAGATTAAATTTATATTCGAAAACCATTCTGAACCAACGAATACGTAATTTTCGAAGATGTTGTTAAAGGTGGAGCAGTTGAAGATCGTGGATCTTCATGAGTGGAAGAACTACTTGTTGAATTACTCTGGTTAAGCTCCTCGAGATATTTTGGCAATAATTCTATCATGATTGAAATCTTCGGATTGCAAGAACTACTTGCTACTGATCCTTGGTGTGACTCCTACATAAGGATGTGGCAGGAGGGTGCCTTTGGTCCATCCTATTCCTAGATGACTTATATGGACGAATGCCTGACAGAGTATGCCTAACGGGTCATGTACATTGATCTCTTCAAACTATGTTTTGTAGTGGAGAAATTCATTTCTCTTAGCTTTATATCCGTGGTATTGAGGAAATCAATTTGTGATTTGACGGGTTTGACGATGTGGCATTAAGAGTGAATGAAGACGTGACATGTTCTAAAAAGTAATAATAACCTCAAGCCTTATAACTAGAAAATAACAAAAAAGGGTAGACAACATGACTATGTGGTTCGCTCACATTAGGGTGTATTGTCACCATCTAGAGAAAAATTCAGTTTTTCTTCTTTCGTTTCTGTATCTCCTGGAATATAGTGGCTGCAGCTGTAAGGTGGAAAAATATTCAAAACACTCAAAGAAATGAGTGGTCGGTCATGTGTGGTCAGGTTGCAAGATTTTCTTGTTGAACCCATTGTATTCCTCTCTAGAGATACACTATCGGAAGGTGGTTCCTTACCTTGTCATAGGTTGAAATGCATTCCCCAATAAGCACACGTGGTTTTTGATTATATACTATGTATGTGGAGCATGAGATTAGTCTTACGATTATCCTTTTCTTTGAATTTTTTTAACTTTAAATTAGTTGGATGATACCTATAAACTTAGTGAGTTTTCTCACACTGGTTAACCAGACTAATCCGTAGCTTTTGCAATGCTTGGGTGAGACCGTGTTTTACAGGTTCAGGTTAGGATGCTACAGACTTTAAAAGATACGCTGGAGGAGTTCAGATGTGTTAGCATTTATTCCGATGTTTGTTGTATATGAGGATAAATTATTATAACTGTCCAGGTGCATTGAACGTATGTTGTACTCTGATGATTGTAAGTATTATTTCAAGCTCTCAATAAAGATTTATTTCTACATTGTATTTTATCCCGTTGCTATGTGAGACTTTGTGTATTGTTGGTTAGTTGGTCCTTTTTCTTTTCTTCTATTCTAATATTTCTTTCTTTCTACTTCTCAATCTTTAAATTCTTTCTACTAACTATTTGGTTTTTTGATACTTAGGTTTCGGCAGTAATACGGGTTTATGTATTATTGTCGAAATTCGGTTGTTGAAACCCATTGGGTCGTTACGGTGGTATCAGAGCACAAGCTTTAGTAATAATTTTGGCTCTATAGAGTAACTCGATAGAGATGGGGTTAGTAATACCCTAGATTGAGTTTGAGTGTATATATATGAGAGAGTGTATTTGTAGATTTTATATACAAAGGTTTTGTATTGTGTTGCCTGATCGGTTTAAGTGTAATATTTGAAATGACAATGAACATAATATTGTTTTCTCAAAAGGGAAAATGAAATAATTTTAACTAAACTATATTTTTTATAGAAAAGAAATAATTTTATCAAATTATTGAGATATTGGTTTGTCTGATTGATTTAAATGGAATTCAAATTGGATTAAAAATTTGAAATTGTTTAATATAGCAAAGGGTGATTTCGATGTGAAATTAGTAAATGAGATTGAATGAATCAGAATTTGGTTTGTGAGATGGAAGTGAACTAATTAGAAGATCAATTAGTTAATTGAATTTGGAAATGGAGCTTAACTTGGTTAAGTCGAGTTAAGAATGAATATAGAGGTAGAATTAAATAAAGTAGACTTAGATTTTGAAATCGAATAAATAAAAATAGAATAAATAATAATTGAATGAAAATCCATCAGATTGTTAATCAATTATGATTAAAATATGTTAAACCCAAGTGAATTTAAACAAGTAAATATTAATTTTGAACATAAATTCAAATTGATTAGGTTATGTTGATTGTACATTGTTTGTTTTTTAGATGTAAGACTGGTTGAATGAAATTCATTAAATGGTTTTAACGAAGAGTTGAACGAATTGAAAACCAAGAGAATGAATTCCAGTATAATACATTTGAGTGAAACTGCATATGAATTAAAACAGAATGATTTAACCCATTATTTGCATATACCTTCTAAACTGAATAATGCTACATGTTTGGTTTTGGGAATTTGTATAATTACACCTGTTGATCACTAATGTATTATTTAAATATTTCATGTATTTTTTACTTACATGGTAAATTGAGTTAAGTACAGGTGCCAGAAGGCCATGAGGATAGATTTTGGTTGAGTAGATCGCAATAGGTTGAGCAAGTATTCTCAATAGCGCTTATATAAGGCACGCCTACGTGAAATTATAAATTTTGGGTTTTGAATTTTTTTTCCGACCGTGTGGGCCGATGTATATATAATTATTTTTCTTGCGATATCGTAGAAGACCCTCTGTATGGGGGAGACTCTACTGATTTTTTTTGGAATTTAAAGTGTTAGAAAATTTTCGATATTTTTGAAAAGTTTTATTAACAATAATGAATTGGTTTTTGATTTAAAATAAATTGGATTTTTGAAAGATAGTGGGTTTTAGCATTTTTCCTACCTTAGTAATTACGGGGACGAAATTCTGTTAAGGGGGAAGGAATGTAATGATCCAGATTTTTGGACATTAATTTTGGATATTTAATTTGGTTTTAAATGTTATTTTGGAAATAAAAATGGATTTTTATATAGAAATTTATTTATTATGGATGGAGTTTGAACGTTAAATTTATATGTAATTATAAAATGAGCTCGTAACGTAGTGGTAGTTCATAATATTACGTTTTGAACTTTAATTGAATGTATAGAATCCAGATTTCAAATTATAGATTATAAGTTATGTCTAAAACGAAGTTTCTGAAAGTCGCTATGGAATCGTTTATAACCATAGCGATTAATTTAATAAATTTATATTGATTTGTAATGAATTTGTACGTAACTTGAGATAACGATCGAATTAAAATGCAAAACTGATTCCGTTGAATTCGTATTGATGTATAGAGTCAAGATAGGTATATAGTTTGTTATTTTTGGAGACCAGGTTTTTTAGTGTACAAAATAGCGTCATTTTACGTATAAATATCATTTCAGGAGAACAGTCTCAGAATGCAACAAAACTTGTGTCGTTGGAGATTTTGATTTTCGTATCGATTGGACTTACCATTTGATCGTATGAATAGTAATTGCTCAGATTTTTATTTAATCGTTTTATCGATTTAAATTGGAATTTAAGAATAATCGGTTTTTCGAACGAACTCGGATTTCAACGAAACTAATTTTATTAAATTCATAGTGGTTAACCATTGTAGGTTATCAAGTTTTAAGTTAATTGGATTTATTTTGTGATCGTACGCAATTTAAACGTGTATTGATTCACGTTGTGAACTATAAAGGTAATTTTACAAACAATTTCAGAATTCAATGAAACATGTTCCATCATGCCCGAAATATTATTTTAAGCTAGGATTACAATTTTTATCGCAAGTGGAGGTTGTACGTGATAGCTTTAACGCGCTACTTCATGGGTAAATTTTGTTTAATAATATAATATTCTAACTTCCCTTATAAATGTAAACCAACACCCATAAACCCTAGAATTTCGGCCAACAATTTCATGCGTGGCCAACCACTTAAACTGCTGCTGCCTCCATCAATGTTCAATGCATGAAAGCTTCTCAATCGCTCCCTCGTTTTACTCCCAATCCACACCTCTTTCAAAAAACTTTCAAAAACAAAGATGGTCGGCTTCACGTGATCTATTATCGAACCAGTGGTGATCAAATGTAGTATGTTGAAGGGGCCAGAAATGGCCCAAAGGTGCTGGAGTTCGAGTTTGAACTACTGGCTAACGGTAGGGCTGGAGGTGACGAGACTCAGGCCGTAGGCAGAGGAAGGTAAGGCGCGGTTGCCGACGATGGTTGATGGGACTCCGGTTATCGGAGGTGGTACAGCGTGATGAAGTTGGGGTGAGCAGTATCGTGCGTAAAGGAATGAGGGTATACCGTGAATGAAGGAGAAGACATAAATCGAGCCTGGTTATGACTAAGAAAATGTAATTAACATTTATAATATTAATTAAGGAATACAATTATTTAATTAAAACGTGAATATTTATAATTGTATATCTTGTGCATATGTGAACGGGATTAAACGAAACAAGTTGCACTGGAATCGTATCGAAGAGCACAACATTATGGAACTGATTTAGGCAGAACTAGAAGTAGATGAAATTTATAGTTAAATTAAACACCTGTTTAATTTAACTGTAACCGAACCGCTACAACGATAAAGGGAATCAAAGTCAGTTTACTCACTTATATTTTATATAAGTCGGGTTTAATATTTGTATGTTATGGTTGTTTATTGTTGGATGAGTACTGAGTAATATTCATATTTATTGACTGAGTGAACTAAATTAAACTTTCATCTAATTAGATTTTTAATGATTATAACCAATCGAAGTAACTTACCTTGTCGGTCACGTTTGTAATATAAACGTGCTAAATTTAATAGATTGTTTGAATTGTTATTGTTAAATAAAATAGCTGATGTTAAATTGTCGTTATTTACTATTATAAAAATTATCAGCTTGAATTGGATATTCTTATGAATGATTTTATTTGAGGTAACCTATTTGGATGCAGGGATTAACATGTTGGAGGGATCCAACTGGATTCCTCACCGTAGTTGTTAAATTTTATATATTATAATATATGTTGAAATATGAATCTGTGATGTAGGAATTGATAGGTTGGAGGAATCCAGTAGGATTCCTCACTGATATTGACAAAGTTTATCAATATATTTTGTTGTGTTCATTTAGATGTGAAATTGGTTGATAAAACATTTATTTTACGGGTTGGTAATTTAGTGTACATTTGCCTCTTTAGTACCATTGATAAAATAAAAGATTGTTGAAATCGACGTTAAATCGATTTTGAATGTTTTCAAAATTATATTTGTATAAAGATTTGAAATACGATTGTTGTTTTAATAAAATAAACGATAAAGTTTTGTTTACTTTTTCATATAATCATTTAAATTATAATTAATGGAAATTCCAAGATATTAGAAAATAATTTGTCAAGCGGTATAAACTAAGCTGGAGTGTTAAAAATGATTATGAAAAAGGACTTAAGTGTCGTAAATGGATTTTCAAAAGATTTTAAATATTGAAATATACTAATGGAATTGAAAGTGTATGTGAATTGATTTAAGAGGTTGAAAGTGATTTTTTTTACAATTTATGAACATTGTTTATAAAAATATAGGAAATGGGATTAAAAAAGGATTCGTGAATGAGATTAGCGAATAAACGAAGTTAAAAATGGAATGTGAATATAGACTTGTAAGTTTAATATGAAACCAATATTTAATATTGGATTCAAAGCTTAGTATTTCAAATCATTTAGTAAATAGATATCGACTAGAGTTGGAAAGTTATAACATTGGCTTATAATGTTAAGAGAATTGTTTTGGAAAAGCAGAGAAGAAATCATTGCATTAGTTTAAAATTAAAATAATGGTTTGGTAAATAATATAATAAAGGAATTTGAGTGAATTTTGAGAAGTAAACCTAAATGGCAAAGTTATTGATAAAAAATAATTAATAATAAAGATTATTGTTTTCGTATATAATAAGCAATCCATAGACCATAACACTATTGATATGAGAAATGATTTCCAAGGGAATGTGATGTGTTCTTAAGAAAGTGGACCCTGTTGTACGTTGGCTGAGTCGAAAAACTTTCGTGGTGTCAATCTGATGTTGGTTTCGAAATCCATTCCGAATGAACGAATATTAAATGTCGGAGATGCTAATTAAAGATGGGGCAGTCGAAGACTATGGATCTTCATGACCGAAAGGACTACTTGTTGAATTTATCTGGTTAAGTTCCCAGGGATATTTTGGCAGTAATTCTGTCGTGATTGAAATCTTCAGATTGTAAGGATTACTCGCTATTGATACTGCGGGTGATTCCTATATAAGGATGTGGTAGGAGGGTGCCTTCGGTTCATCATGTTGGATGACATGTATGGACAAATGTCTGACAGAGTATGCCTAACGAATCAGGTACACTGATTTCTTCAAACTATGTTTGGTGGTGGATAAATTAGTTTCTCTTTGCTTTATACCCGTGGTATTGGAGAAATCAATTTATAATTTGACGATGTGGCATTTAAAATGAATGAAGATGTGATATGTTCTAAAAGGTAATAGTAACCTCAAGCCTCACAATTGGGAAATGAAAAAAATCGGTCAGCAAACATGGCTATGTGGGTTGCTCCCATTAGGGTGTATTGTCACCATTTAGAGAAAAATTCATTTGATCTTCCTTTATTTCTGTATCTTCCATGAATATGGTGGCTGCAACCGTAGGGTGACAATATATTCGGAACTCAAAACAATAAGTGGTCGATCATGTATGGCCGAGTTGCAAGATGTTCTTGTTGAACCCAGTGTATTCCTCTCTAGAGATACACTATTGGAAGGTGGTTACATACCTTGTCATAGTTGGAAATCCATTCCCCAATAAACGCCTGCGGTTTTTGATTACATGTTATGTACACGGAGCGTAAAATGCGAGCGTTATGCTAGATGACTATTTATTTGATTTAGACAATATTATAATATCAGAATAGTTTTGATGCATAAATGTTTTGAGTTATCATAAGGTAAAAAAACGTCTATATTTATGTGTGGATTGGTCTTACGATTATCCTTTTCTTTGAATTTTTTAAACTTTAAAATAGTTGGATGATACCTATAAACTTAATGAGTTTTCTCATGCCAGTTCACTAATGTAATGACCCAAATTTTCATACCCTGTGAATCGACTAATAACACCACACGTCCAACCCAAATTGCATAGAAATACGAATCATTAGTAGAAAGAAGTGATAGGATGAGAAATAGAAAGAAAGAGAAATTAGAATAGAAGAAAACGAAGAACAAAAATCTCACAGCGGAACAAATAAAATATATTACATAACATAACTTTTGAATTACAAATCAGTAATTGTATACACATACCATCATCAGAGCACAACAACTATTTCTGGAACATTTATAAACACATGTTTCCAGATACAACATAATACACAGCGAAGAATATGATAGTCTGTAGCTAACTGATGAAGCCTCCTACTTCAAGCTCCTCCAAGTGAATCTAAAAGATCCCGACTACTTGACTGCCCATACAAATTTGGGCACCCAAGAGTTTAGGGTAAAACAACAAAATAAACTCTAGGTCAGTCATGGGACTAGTGTGAGTTAACTCCAACCATTTGGTTTAACTTTAAAAAACTTTTTCGAAAGAAATGATAATCGTAAGACCGATCCGCACATAAACACGGATGGTTTTTACCTTACGATAACCAATTTTTTTTTTTTTTTTGATATCAAAGTCTAGTGATATTATAATAGTGTCTAATCAAATAGATAGCTATCTAGCAAAATGCTTGCATCTCACCCTCCACATATATAGTATACAATCAAAAACTGTAGGGCGCTTATTGGAGATTGGATTCCAACTATGACAAGGTATGGAACCACATTCCGATCAATGTACTGTAGAGGGGGATACACTGGGGGTTCAACAAGAACATCTTGCAACCCGACCACACATGGCTGGACACTCATTTAACTTGAGTGTGCCGAGCATATTATCACCAACGGTTGTGATCAGCAACCGTTACCGAAAGCATAAAACATCGAATAGAATAAGAACCAAATAAAATTTCTCTAGATCAGGTGATAATACCCCCAATGGGAATGACCCACCTGGCCATGCTGCTTGCCCGATTTATGTCATTTCCCGATGGATGAGGCTTGAGGTCACGATTATCTTTTAGAACATCTTGCCACCATTTACTTTTTATACTATCTCAAATCTGTCCATATACGTTGTCCTGTGACTGGACAAACTGAAGGCAACATTCCATCAATCCATCTTGGCAATTTCTACCTAGGATTAACAGAACAACACTTGCATTTCACTCCGTCTTCAATTATCTTCAGCATAAGTTGATTCGTAATGCTTATGCCAATACGAAGTGGTTTTCAGATATGAAATCTGATCCCGGTCTCTCCGTATTGACAACGGAGGAATAAAATAAACCAAAACCTTGATAGCCTATGATTTAACTATCAAGGGATATCCAACCAACAATCATATTTCCTAATGGAAATTTTATCGATCAACTATCAAACAACGCTGGCCCCTTTTAAATCGATTCCTTATCACATTATCATTTCCAATTCCATTTCCCATCTTTCGTATCCTTTCAAAGGTCTAATTTCTCTCTTGATTCTAGGAAAAACAGTTCCAATATCCTAATTTCTTTATTCGAGAAAATATCTCGTATTCCAGTTAGAAAACATTTCTAAATATTCACAAACCCTTATTTTCTATTTTTAGATATATACCTTATCTATTTTCAGAAAATATACCTTATTAATATTAGAAAATATTTCCATATCCATTTCTTAATTCCTCGTTGACTAATTCATTTCGCTTTCTATGCGTAGAAATTATCTCTCATTTTATTTGGGGAAACATTTCAAAATCCTTTAAATTAACGCGATGTTATAAAACATCGTTATTACAACTCAAACCATTAATTATTTATCAACTAACCATATTGCTAACCAATCTTCACTACCGAACCTTAACCATTCCTCCATCAATTATGAAGTCAATCAAGTTGGGGTATAATTGCCTCTCAGACCTTAATTAAACAACATTCTCAACTTTGAAATAGTCAAAGCTCACAACTTCAAACAAAACATTGCTTATGCGACTCTCAGATTCAATCTAACAATCCACTTCTTTTACGAAAGACATTGATTATAATGGTAGCGTTATAAATCGATGTTTCCAAATATTTGATTTATAAAACATTTATTATAATGCTAGCGTTAAAATCGCGTTTAGATTTATAAAACATTAATTATAACGGTAGCTTTATAATCATTGTTTCCAAATATTTGGTATATAAAAATATAACTTGTATTTATTAATTTCAATAAATAAATTAGTAAGTAAATAAATAAATACTTAAATAATTAAATTTGATTCAAAACAGAAAGTAAAAATAACTATTTCCCTAAATTCGATATAACCGAATTCCAATAAATAACTCTCTCTCGAAAATCTATATTCGATTTATACTCCGAACTTCAGAATTTATCTAGCATTTCACGTTAATTCATATTCCAAATTCACCTTTGAATTTATCCTTTCCAAATCATTACCAAATTCCTTTATAACCATTCTAGTCTACAAAACGTTATCACACTTCATTTTATATTATGTAATTTGGAATAAAACTCATCATTTCTTTTAAAACGATTATCCATTTCCCTTTCTAATTCAAGTTCCAATTTGAATTCAGATTTCCAATATAAATTACCTTTATAGATATTTCGTTTGCAAAATATTTGCTTTAACCCATTATTCACTTTAATCGCGAATATATTTCTTTTATATACAGTTTGATTTCATACTTATAAATACTATCTTAAACCCATTTTTTTTTAAATAATTTCAATTCAGAATTATTCATATAAATCTCATTTCTTTTTATTTTATTCATTTAAAATTTCGTTTATAATTGCCTTTATAATTGCTAACTTCAAATTCAAACACAAATATCGATTTCAAAACTGATTTCCGTTTTCTATATTCAAAACTTCTTACATTTCAATTTATCCAACGATAAATAATTCACTTAATTTTTAAACTCATCATAATCAACAAGTTTCTATTTTCAGGTCCTTTCGAAATTTAATTTCTATTTTGGAAAATAAATTTCCTTTTAAAATCTTAATTTTCCTTTTTTATATTCGAAATATTTTATGGTATTTAAAATACCAAAATTTTAGGGTCAGGGTAATTCAAACAACACATGATCAATTATCGATCATATATCACATCATATATCACAATAAATAAATAAATAAAACAATAAATAAAATGTTGAGGAATCCAGTTCGATCCTTCCAACCTGTTTCCCTGCATTCACAGATTTTAATCAACATCAATAATATTAATTTCACATTAATATGAAATATCATGGTGAAGAGAATTAATAATTGATCAATGATATAACTATATCAACCGTTTCGGCCAATTCTATCAATCATTCATCTAAATAACCATCACACATTATAAAATTACTCAAAGTAAATTTAAAACCTGTTTATATAAAAATATAAACGAGTCAAAGTTAGTGGGTTTTCACCTTGTTTTGCAGTTGACGATTCTGCTTTCGTTTTCGTTTTAAAATCAAATAGGCATTTAATTTTTCTACGAAATTCCAATGGCTCGGTTCTTAGCCACATTAGTGCCACAATGAAGATGTCATTATTACGATCCTAATGTGACCAGTTTCGTCTGGTTCTGTTCACGAACGGATGAGTTATGGTAAATACAAGTTATAATTAAATTAAATTTCATTAATATTAACTTAAAAATTAATTAACCTTATTGATTTTTAACCCACGTTTTGTTACTGCTAACACTCTTTGCACTTGGTACTTCTCGCACGAGAACTCTTCATTGGCCATTGCTATATCGTCTTCATCATGCTTCAAGCTTCAGTGTTTTTCCACAAAGCCAAAACAAACTCCACCCTTAATCGCCAACTAATTCCATTTACCATGCATTGGTTAAGTCAAATACATAGTAATTCACACTTCCTTCTAACCCTTCTCGTAACGTTTCTTCTTCATTTCAATATTGCTGCAACCTTAATCGTCTCCACCCCAAAAGCTCCAACCGTACCTATCACGATGAACATTACTTCTTCCATTCTCTTGGCTACAACTCCCTTGTTCCTTCCCTTGCCGTGCTACTTCCAGATTCAAAAATATGTTGTCCCGTCGAAACTCCTCCCCCACTACTGCGAGTTCGTTTCATCTCCTCTCCATGATTATCACCCATACACACATATTGCTTCTTGGTGGAACCTAGTTCACGGTCTCTTACTTTAAGCCTTCCTCCTAACGTTACTTTCCAATTTCAGAAAACCAACACCAAACGTTCAAACACCTTCTCTAAACTTCCTTAGTCCATGTTTAGACCAACCTTGTGTTACATCATCTACAGGGATTCGCGACTTCAAGTATTCCCATACCACACCAAGGCTCGCTCAACGCGCTCGCCATGACCCCTTTTAAAAAAACTATTGCTCAACACCTTCACAACCCCAGAGGGCCATAACTCAACTCGCATGCAGTCACCATTGAAAGCCCGTCCTCCCCTTACCAATAACCAACCCCTACATCAATCTAACATGATCATCATCCTCTTTTTCCAGGTTTAAAAGCCACACAGCAGCTCGACATGGACTCTTACTTTCCGTCGTTGCCACCCGCTGACCATCGCAACTCGCCTACCTCTAAAAACACCTTCGTCTTCCTCAATCGCAACCCAAGATTCTCCCCTAGTCGACAATGGAAGCATTTAGTGCGACTAAAAAATATCTGAACCCAAAAATAGAATATACCCTCATGAAGCTCTTTAGACACCGAGTTTAATGAATCGAACTTTGAATAATTTTATTGAGGATTTAAATTTATGTATTTTGTGGAAAACTGCGGTTGTTTATGCAAAGAAGAAAGGAACTACCGGTGGTTTTATTTAAAAGGGTGAAAATAAAGTTAGCTTTGATTTTTCTTTTTTGAATCAGAAAGATGAATGTCAGTATTTAAAGCAGGAGCAACGTGAGGGGCATATCATTAAAATTGCTTGACACACACGGTTTTTGTGGCTTCTCATGCACAGTTTCAATGGCTTTCTCATCACAAATACAGGATGGCATAGAACAGGGTAGGAATATAGAGTACAGGCTATTCGGTTGAATAAAATAAACAGTGTGCAAAAATTACACATCCGCAACTGCTACAGTCATGTTTGATATAATTGGGACGTGGGTTCAAACGAAAACAGGGGATGGCAACTTAATACTGAAAATAATATATGAATACACTAAAGATAGGTGTACCAAAAATTGTTATGGTTACTCTGATACTTACAGTTCTACTTTCTATTCATTTGTCGATCTCCCTCATTCTTTTATTTAGTCATATTAAAGTCAAGGCCGGTCCTAAGAGTTTTGTTGCCCAAAGCCATTTGCAAAATCGGTGTCTTTACAAGTAAATTAATTCTAATCATTAAAATAACAAATGTTGTTTGAAAACAATGAAAAGAAAAGAACGATGTAAAAAAACCTTATTAATAACAATAACTAAAGTTGTATGAAATGATTAATACTAATCTGTTATGAACCACATTAATAATAATAATTGATAATTTTTCATATTCAAATTCATTGATAGTATCTTGTTAAATTGGTAACAATGTCAAACCATGCGAAACTCTCATCCATGAACTCTTAAGTACAAGAAGCATAAAAAGGAAGGCCAAAAAAAGTGAGAATCGATAATCAATCAAGTAATTTTGTTCCTAAAAATTATTATTTTCTAATATTATATACATGACACTAATGAAAAGCAATACAAAATTTTCGAAAAAGTTGAAAATCAACAAGGCAATCACTATAATTTAAATAAAATAATCTACAAAGGAAAACAGAAGCAATAGTACAATACATACTTTTTGGCTTGTATTCCTCCACTATCCATAATTCTTGAAGAAGATGATCGATCGTGGTACCCGTAGTGCTGCAGCTTACCTTCACCGTTATCAGATTACAAACACGGTCACCCTTGGCACCTGCTCTCCGTGATCGATTGCCATCGAATCGAGATTAGAACACCAATTAATGATCACCGCTTATCTGCCATCTCATCGATATTTACTGACAAGTCTGGAGTTTCAATGGCGCTTATCCCGCTGTTGGCAATCTGAGTTTCGCTTTTTCCTGCCTAAGCGTAGATTGGATGCTGAATGGTGCCCTAGATTTAGATGAGGCCCAAAGCATAAGCTTCATACACTTTACCAAAAGGTCAGGCCTGATTAAAGTAGATCCAACTCAGGTTCCAGTTTAGCCTCTTCTATTTTTATTTTTATTTTGAATTAAAGTCAGACGAGCACTCGAGTTTTTGTTAGAGTAACTTACGCTAGCTATCCCAAAATGAAGTGACAATAAAATCTTATACTGCATAATGAGTTGATAGTTTATGTATTTTTTTTGGTATGCGTTAAGCACCTTACATGGAAAGCATGAAAGATAAACCAACCATGAATCGGTACTAGATTGTGTGTGAATATTCAACACTATTGGACAATGAAATAGTCTGTTTTAGGATCCAGTTTACCGTTATCAACACAACAATTTAAACGTGGATATCTTTCTACTTCACTTCCCAATATGTGTTGTAAGTTGCTAGGCACCTTATACGAATTCAGTTGATATCATGTCATGTTTCAATCATCTTATACGTTATTAAATATACACAGCATCACATATATGGGTATGGGGAAGGACCCATTGCAACTTGCAAGGGCACCCAGTTATGTAAAATTCTACTTACTTACGGACCCCTATCTACAAAAATAAAAATACCGTTGTGACGAGCATTGTGTCACGACCTCAAAATTATAATAAAATAAACATGTCAATTTATTTTGAAAAATTCCAAAAAAACACTTGTCTATGGTGCAAAATATGTTAAACGAAAAAGTTGCTTATTTTCCCAAATTAAAAATTACAATGAAATTCTATAAATTAAATTAACAATACACCTAAAAAAATCTTGTCCAAATTCGAAACCAGTATTTAATTATATTAAATAATCGTTATATTTTATAAACGATTTTATAGCGACTTTCTAAAAATTTGATTTGGACATAACTTACCATCTATGAGACGAACTCTCGAAATTTCACTTTTAATAGAAAGATATAATCAAATAGATTTGAACAATTCTTGCTTTAAAGAAATCCGACTTATATTGGATTTTGTATATTCAATTGAAGTTCAAAATGTTAAATTTCGAACTACCGTGACATTACGAGCTTGTTTTAAATTATATTATGAATTATACATTAAAACTTCATTTTTATTAATAAATTCCCAACACAACATTTAAAATAAATTTTAATATTTGAAATTATCATCTAAAAATCTGGGTCGTTACAACCAGACTGATCCATGGCGTTTGCAATGTTTGGGTCAGACCGAGTTTTATAGGTTCTGGTTAGGATTCTACGGACTTTAGAAGATATGTTGGAGGAGTTCAAATGTGTTAGTATTTATTTCGTTGTGTGTTGTATACGAGGACATATTATTATAACTGTCCAGATGAACTGAATGTATGTTGTACTCTGATTATTGTAAGTATTATTTAAAGCTCTCAATACAGATTTATTTCTATATTATATTTTATTCCACTGCGATGTGAGACTCTGTGTATTTATGGTTAGTTTGTCCTTATTCTTTTCTTCTATTCTAATATTTATTTCTTTCTACTTCTCACCCTCTAAATTCATTTTATTAACTATTTGGTATTTTCGATACTTGAGTTTTGGCAAGTAATACGGGTTTATGTATTATTGTCGAATTTTGGGCCTGAAACTCATCGAGTTGTTGCAAACATGAATTTAATGGCTGACTTATGCATATCATATTTTAGCTTTTTTTAGCAGATAATACTTAATTTCTTGTTTATTGTTTTCGCTAACCACTACATGCACAGTTGTAGATCTACATGTGTAACGAACCAGACTTTGATCGATTTATTTTTGAATATTTATTATTTATTTTAAATATTTAGTTGATAATATAAATGAATTTTTATATTATGTTATCAATTTAAATATCGATTTTGATTTAATATCGAATATATCAAATTATCGAAATATGAATTTTAATTGTAATCAAAGTTAAAAACTGAATCGAAACCATTTAGATGATCCGTATAAATTCTATTTCAATATATAGACGATAATAATAATTTATTATCGAGAGATTTATTTGTTTAAATTTAGGTTATATCATATTAATTTTATATGGTTATTTCATATATACATTCAAATTAAATTTCAGAATATTTTCTGTTGAGTTCAGAATACTGTTGTAGCATTCAGAACGTCCACCGTTACGTTAAAATAGCAGTTCGTAATGTTAAGTGATAAACCTCGACATATTTTAAATGGTTAAGCTCGAAGTCGAATTAGAAATCAAATCAAAATCTATTTAAATTAAATAAAAAAAAATCACTTTATTTCAAATCGAATTAAATGAAATGTACTTAACCTATAACCTATCACATACTAATTCCTTAGTGCTAAAGGTTCATCGTCTATAAATCGCGCTCCCTCCTCCTGTTTCTTTCTTCTAAAACTCAATCGAAAGCTTCAGGAAAATTAAAAATGCCGCTCCTCTCTAAGTTCAATTGATTAAAACAAAATCATCTATTCCTTTTTGTTCATTCATTTTCCCCCATCTCATTCATTGTCCAGGCAACCGAAAGCTTCACAACGTAAAATAAAAAATGGCTACCACTTATAATTTAGAAATCAAACAGTATACTTCTAAATTCCTAAAACCCGTTTCCCTCAAACCGTATGGTGTTAGACTTCAAGCAGTTTCCCTTGCTCAAGTCGTAATGGAATTAGGGCATTCAAACTTCTCAGTGGCGACGATAGACCATCGGTGCGCGGTCCTGACAAGGACGGGAGTTGAGTCGAGCTGAGATGAGGGTTGCGTTCAAAACATTTAGGTGTGATTCGAATTGGGTATGTTCGATTTTAGGGATTCATATTCATGTTGAGTTTGGCTCGAGCTCGACAATTTTGGAGGGTGGTACTGTGGAGTTCGATAGCGTCGATGGTAAAGTAGGCGACTGGAGGACGATGGTTAATAAAGTATGGTAGGGCTTCTTTAACAGTGAAGCATTGGAAGTAGGTTTGAAAGTTTGGGAGAAGACTGCGTTGAATTTTGGTGGGATTCTGGGCATAATAATGCTGCACCTTCTACTATAAGTAGCACGGTATAACGTTAAAATCACAGTGGTAGAGGCACTTCGAGCTGGGTGATGTAGTGATGGCTAGAAAAAGCTCGCAGAGGTGAAGCAAAGGAAGGGGATGATGACAATAGAAAGTATATGCAGTAGGTCAGATTTTTCTTTGAACAAGTGCAGTTTCATTCAACGATCTAAAGCAGATTTATCCTTGAGGGTTTGTGATTGATTGATTTATGGTGAAGGCGGATTAAATTGAGCTTGAGACATTTGGGATTTGTAGCCTTGGTAAAGATGAAGTTATTCAAATAATAGCTAAGGTAAAAAATTTAGTTAATTAATTTTATTTAGAATGTTTAATTAATTAATTATATATATATAAACTCATGTGGAAAATTAAATAAATAAGATATTATATTCCTTCTAGGTCCCAATCAAACACGGTTTGTTATGTTTGACTCGCATCATGGTTATCCATGCCTAGAAGCTATATTGGAAGGATTCGAACTCACTGAGAATTTTCGGTTCAATTAAACATCCGTTTAATTTAATTGAAATTAAATCGCTATTCCGACAAAAAAATCACGGTGAGTAAATCTCATTCATATTTTTAGTTTAGAATTATTTATTCGTTAAAATAATTAATGGTTGTTTGGTTGCATTAAAACATTATTGTGGCTATTATTAAATATATATTAGTTATTTAGGATTGGTGTTTGTGGCTATTATATACATATACATTGGTGATTGGATAGTTCCCGCAGTACCATTAGTGGATGCTCGTAGTATCATTAGCAGACGACCCTATGCACCCCACACTATGATAGTGGATGACCTTCTATACCGCGATATCCTGAGGAGGATGGGTATTATTTATGTTGGTTAACGTCTGTGGATGTAGGAAAACAGGTTGGAGGGATCCAACTGGATTCCTCAAAAATATTATTATTTGTTTGTTTTCATATATATTATCATATATGATGTGTTAGAAAACATGTGGTTGAAAATTATGTGCTTTTGATTGGTTGAATATCACTGGCCCTAAATGTTGATTATAAAAATATCATGAAAAGGGGTTTCTGGATTTGAAATGGAAAATCTATTTTTCTAAAATAGATTTTGAATTTCAAATGGAATATAAAGATATTAACTTGTTTTGAATAAATAAAACAAGTATTAAATTTATAATTGATGTTTATAAAATAATCAGGGAATTGCAGTAAATTTATAAACGGTGTTTATAAATAAAATGGAATGATTTTCATTAGAAATCAGGGAACTGATGTGAATTTATAAACGTTGTTTATAAATGAAGAGAAATGAATTATCATTGGATATTCGGAAAAATGTATATACAAGTGTAAATTTAAAAAGGAAAAATTATTTTTCCAAAGTAGAAATTTAATTTAAAAAATAATTTTGAAATCAAGACTTGTTTAAAAATATAAACAAGTAAAATAAATGATGTTTATAAAGAAAGGTGAAAAATTATCATTGGATAATTTAAATATTTAAATTCAAATATGAATTTAAAACAAGATTTGGGAACCGTGTTAAAAAGGGAAATAAGGAAATCTATTCTGATGTTAGGAATATAAATTAAAATAAATCCAAACGGATTTATGGTTAGAATTCGGCTATGTCAAATTTATAAGAATAAATTATATCTAGAAAGGATATTTAAATTATGTTAAATAGAAACTGAAATAAAATATGAAAATAGATTAAATATTATATATAAATTATAATAAATAAAATATTCCAAATAAGATTTGGGTTTTAAATAGATTTTTAAATGGAGCTTGCTTTTAATACATAAACAAGGAAGTTAAATTCGTAAACAATGTTTATAAATATAGCAAGGTAATTATCACTAGACAATTGAAAATTTTAAATTAAAGTATTTATTTAAAAAGGAAAATCGGAAATAATTTCAAGAAGAGTACGATAGATTTTATTTCAGAACTCGGGATATAAACTGGATAGAAATAAATCCAAAGGATGTATTTTTGGAATTCGATTTCATCGAATTACATAAAATAATTTTTTTTCGAAAGAAATTGGAAGTAGTATAGAATTCAAATTGTAATAGAGGTTATAACTAAGTTAAATGCTGAAGGAAATAATTGATGATTTAGGAAATTTGGAATTGTTTAAATTAGATTTAAAAACCAGTTTAATTTATGTTTAAATATTAAATAATGGAGTTGGAATTTATTAAGTAAATGATGTTTGACCTTTATATTTAAGTATAATTAAAATGATCTCACCGCAGCACGGTAGTTCATAATTTGGCGTTTCAAACTTCAATTGAGTATACATAACTCAATTTAAGTTAGAATTCTTTGAAACAAAAATCATCAAGACTGATTTGATAATAGTTTTCTAATGGAAGAGAAAAATCTGAATTTCGTCTTATAAATTTTGAGTTATGTCAAAATCAAACTTCTAGAAAAACAGCGCCATAACCATTATAAAACCATAATGGTTTATTTAAGTTAATAAAAGGATTTTAAACAAATAAAATCTGAATTTCCATTAGAAAAATCCAGACTTGGGATATAAAATAAATATAAAATCAAGTGGAGTAAGTGAACTCATCTTTGAAACAAAAATCATATTTTTAATTATTGAATTGAATTAACTAGTTTGAAGAATAATTAGTTAATCGTGTTTTGAATCGAAATTGGGCATTGGATAAATGATTGGGTTTATGAATTCATATTCGAAATCGAATATGAAACTCGGGTTGAAAATGGAATTAAATTGGTTTGAGAAAATTAAAAATTTATCCGCAAGTGATATGTTCAATTCAAAAGATGAAATGGGCAAAGTGCTGGCTAAAGATAAATTAGCAAACTGACCTAAA
Organism: Allium sativum; assembly: GCA_030737875.1. Classification (NCBI taxonomy): domain Eukaryota; kingdom Viridiplantae; phylum Streptophyta; class Magnoliopsida; order Asparagales; family Amaryllidaceae; genus Allium; species Allium sativum. The sequence continues at coordinate 775,048,505 of CM060918.1, read as the reverse complement.
ATTGACCAAATTGAGTTAAAACAAATTGGGAATAAATGTTATGGGTTAAACGGATATAGATTGAAGTACACGAAGATTATAATTCGTATGCCCGACAAAAAGGTACATGTTTAAATTCCATATGAGGTTTTATGCGCCGAATCGGCAAGTCGCTTGGCTTTTTGATTTTCTTTTTGAATGGAAAGGGCCCAGAGAGGCGATTTGTAGTGGTACCGAGTGTCATGTACAAAAGAGGTTATAACGAAATTTTCTAGAAATTTAAGGATGTAACAACCTAGAAAATCGGAACCAATTTAAATTTTTTATTTTTGCTAATTTAATGGATTTTGAATATTTAAAATGATTTATATTAAATAATAATGACTAGAAATTTATTTTGAATAGAATTAGAATGTATAAATTTATTTAAATCAAAATTAGAATATAAATATTTATTTTAATTATAAAAGGAATTGAAAATGGCATGGTAGTTTGAAAATTCGATTTCAAATTTCAAATGAATGTAAAAGATTCAAAATAAACCAAAATTTCAGTGAAACCAGAAATATTTAAATCTGTTTGAAAATATCTTTCCAACGGATGTGAAAAATCCAGATTTCATAACGAAAATAAAAAGTTATGTCTAGTTGAAAATTTAGAATATTCGCTACGGAATTTATATATATTTTAATACAAAAAATAGTGATTTTGCAAACGACCTCCATTTTCGACGAAACCACTTTTGTTGGATATGGAATGTCAGTTTATTGCTAGATTCCAATTTTCATAATTTTTGGGATTGATATGTGAGCGTGGTGGATTTAAACGTGTTTGGTCAATTTAGTTTGAATTTAATCAACTGGAAAATGACCGCTTTCAAACGGTCTCCAAATTCGACGAAATTAGTTTTGTTAGAACCTTATCATCAAGACATAACTAGAATTAATTTTTTAGAATTTTTGGAGTCAGTATGTGGCCCCGATAAATTAAAATGTACGTTTACATTGAATAAATATTGATTTATATTTTAATTTTGATTAAAACTGACTGAAATAGTCGAATTGGCTTACGAAATCCCATTGTGTCTGAAATGAGGGTAATTAGCTAGGCGCGACAATCGCTGGGTTCTACTTGGAATTCGAATTAAAAAGTAACTTTTTGGAGAAAAATAAATTAAATTAAATGTATATATTTATTTGGTCAACACACCCTTCACTCTCTCTCTTTCGTTCAGATCTGAAATGAAATAAAGAAACAAAACGGTCGTTGTTCCCAAACCCATCGCCTTTATGCCCTCGACACCACCGGAGATGTAGCCTCCATTGACCGGCGCCATCGTCTCTAGCAAACCCCCCCTTGCCCCTCTCTCTCCTCCTACACTTCACCCAAATCGAGAATCCCAAACCCTAACCGCCGGAATCTGCCACCGCTGGCCAAACCCCGGCCATCGCCAACTCCCCCCAGCCTGAAGACGTCCTTGCGCCGGCCCTCAAGCCGTTATTCCGACGGTGGACCCTCCGCCAGCGAGGACAACATTTTTCCATGAAGAAAAGTGAGTTTTATTATTATTTTATTTTCCTTTTGGGTAATTAATTTAGTGAATTTAGTGATTGAAACATTGTATAAAAAATCTGATTTTTAATATAATAACATTGTTTTAAAATGTAATATATATATATATATAAATAGATTGTATTAAAAATTTGATTTTTATTTATAAAAATATGATTTTTATATATATAGCGAATAAAAATATGATTTTTATATACTTAACATTGAAATAAAATTACGATTTTTATATATATATAACAGCAAGATAAAAATTTGACTTTTACATATGTGACAAAGTTATAAGTATATGATTTTAACATGATAAAAATATGATTTTTATTATAAAAGTAGAAATATAAAAATTAATTTTTTTATATAAGAAGTAGCAATATAAAAATTAGATTTATATATAAGAAGTAGCGGGTTAAAAATATGATTTTTATATTATATGCAGCGGATTGATTTTTATGTATGTATGGTATTAAAAAAGTGATCTTTATAATGTAAACATCATTATAAAAATGTGATTTTTAAATATATATATATATAGCAGTGTATTAAAAATGTTTTTTTTAAATATGTAAACATCATACTAAAATTGTGATTTTCACTATGAACGGCGTGGAAAAGATTGCGTTGGAATTTTGGGCAAATTCAAACTGTCCATAAATACAGGAATAAACACTATAGAAGTGGAACCCAAAGGTGAGAACTCCTCACTTAATCTTGTTTTATAGTTAAATATATACTAGGTTGCATACGGGGCTTAGTAGCTCCTGACACCGTCGTCCACAGTCCATGTACGACTTGTTTGATTGTATTATGTTATGGAAATTGATTGTGATGTGAAATGGAAAATAAAATATTCATGTGTTGAAATAAATATTTTATAGTTAAAAATATAATTTTTAACGTGTATACGAATAAAATAAATATTTATTTACAAATTGGACGATCTATTTATGTGCACTCATTTGACTGATTTTGATTGGGACGATAAATTTTACATATCGCCCAACTGCACAAATAAAATTTAGTATCTGTTGATTGAAACCCCACACGGGTATTAGGATGATATTTGATGTACACTAATCCCAATTGTTTAGTTGTATGTCGATCGGTTGGTTGACAGACTATGTAAGCGTTAATTATTTATATTTAATGCTTATGCAGTTGTGTAATGCACTCTAGACGATGGTTGACCGTGTTTGATTATTGTTGTGTACATGTGTGTATGAAATCCATATAAATAACATTATATGGTAATTGACTGTGTCTGATTCCAATTCATAAATAACGAGTATTTTAAAATAACGAATATTTTAAAATAATATTCAATAAAGGACTAAAATCTGATTTTGATGTCCGATTTTGGAAGGACACGAACATATTTAAATATATGAAGACAAAGACATGTTGTTTAGATTTGCGCCATTTTAACACGAACGATATTTACATCGATTATATTCATTTTTATAATGAATATCGAAAAGGAAGTGGTTTCAAAATCTAATGTTTTGAAAATAATATCATTTATATATTAATGATATGGAATATTCAATTTTGATTAAAAATTGGATATGAAGTTGAAATCGTTTTTAAAGCGAATTTAAAATGTTTTATAAAATACGTTTTAAATGGAAATCGATGAAATATATATATATATATATATATATTATATATATTTAATGGCCTGAATAGAACGCGCTGCGCCGCGACCATTCGCGAATTTCGACCATTGACTTCACATGGACATTACGGGAGATTCGACCGTTAGATTCTCCAAAATCCAGAACCGTTGGGTTAGTATCGAGAAGAACTTTCTAAGAATATAAGGGATTTGAAATTTAACAGTTGGATTTGGAATTATGTCCAAATCAAATTTGGAAAAGGTCGCTATAAGTGCAGTTCGATGACCGTATATGGAAATCGACTGTATGAGCCTTGATAAAATTACTAAAAATATTAATAATTTGTATAAAATCATAATAAATGATTTGGAAAGAAATGGAATGAAAAATTCCGCATTTGTAAAGATAAAAATATATTTTTATCAAAATGAACTAGTTGTGAACTAGAATTATAATCCAATATTTCTAAATAAATAAATTAGATTTGAAATGGTTTTAAAAATAACCAGAATTCCCAATATATGAATTGGAATGGATTTGAATCAAAATTATGTAATAATTCGATATTGGATTCCGTGATTATACATATATTGTGGAGGAATTCGAAAGATATATGTATATATATATCGTTATTCCCATTACGATATTTGTTGATTTCAGGATTTGATATTGAATATAAGCCGATATAATTTCTATTCAGAGCCGTATATTTAATGTCAAATGGGATTTTGGGTTTGTCGTGAATGGTGTCTTTATTAACACTGTTCTTAAACCCAGTTGAGAAAAGAATAAATCTTTAATTAAGATTTAGTGAAGTTTTTTTCCAATTAATTAATATTTAATTGGAATTGACTAAAAGAATTGGATTTTGGGTTTGTCGTGAATGGTGTCTTAAATAACACTGTTCTTAAACCCCGTTAGAAAAGAATAAATCTTTTAATTAAGATTATTAGAGGTTCCAGTTAATTAACATTTAATTGGAATAAAATGAGATGTCAATTGGGTTTATTGTGAACTGTGTTTTTAACGACATTCGTTCTTTAACCCGATTTATAGTGAAATGTGATTTGGAATTTATAAATCTTTTGTTAAGATTTAATAGTAATTTTCCAAAGTAAAGTTTGCCAATTTAATACATTAAATTGGAATTGAATGGAATTCGATTTGATAATAATCGAAATGAGCTTCTACGGTAGAAGACTGATAATATATATAGAATTTAAAAGGCTTTGTTGTTATTCCATTTATATTAGTAGTCGCATATGGAAATTGACATAGATTATATATTGATCTGTTTTCTGTGAAGATTCCACAATTAATGGAATGTGATTTGGGTTTATCGTGAACTATGTTTTAAATGACATTAGTTATTTAACCCAGTTAAAGACAGGATTACATGTCTATCATTGTATTTCGAACTGTATGGTTGATCTCTGCTAAATACATATCTATTTGGTGGCGGAGAATTTATTCTCTTGCTTAACACCCTTCTCTAAGATGTATGAGCTTAAAGGTTATATATAGTCAGAAATTAATAGCACGGTGTAGATTGTCGATGCAGCATGTTTGATTTTCCAAATCTAAATAATCATTAATATTGATTTCTGGGAAGATTAAAACTAAGTGTAGTTTTGATGAATCTTTAATTAGATCGAAAAAGAGAATGTGATAATTTAAGTTATCAAATTTGGGGAATGATTGAGAGTGGAGTATCACCAGTTTTGCTCTAAGCGATAGTTAAATCTTTAATTAGATTTGAATGGGAAAATGTATTTAATTTTACCGATAACACCGTGGTGTTAGATATAGAGTATTACCAGTTTTGTTCCATGGGATGAATAGGTTGGGATTGGGAAATTAAACAAATGATTACTTCGGTATGGTGCGCTAATCCCAACTAGCTTGGAAAACCTTAATATTGTTTGAATTAATATCCAAAGGAAGATTAAAGAATAATTTTAAAGAATTTATCTTTGATAAAATTAACGGGAACCTTTCCTAAAGGATATGAATATTTAAATAAAAAAATATTCAGAATTGGAATGGGGCGTATGTTGTGTTTTATAGCACTTGTTTATAATATACGCGAGTTATTCGGAAAGGCTGGGTTTATACCCATTCCGAGTAACTGATTCGACGATAAGTCGACGATGAAGACGGTGGTTGAAGACCGGAGGTCTTCACATCGTTTGGACGATTATTGATGTCTTAATTGGGTTGTACACCCAAGACAAGGTAATAAGTGGTGATCGTCCAGACGTACTTGGAGATTGACCGGATATGCGAGGACCACTCTCCTGTATTGGACACGGGACGAGGAATAAGGTGCCTTCAGTTTCGTTCAGATCCAGAACGAACTTGTAAATGAATGTGTGTCTGACATTGGATTTTATTCAATGTTGATTGATCTCTATTAAATATATATCTGTTTGGTGGTGGAGAATTTATTCTCTTGCTTAACACCCTTCTCTGAGATGTACGAGCTCAGAGGTTATATATCGATAGGCATCAGTCGCACGACGTGAATTGCCTATGTGGCATGCTGAGATGCAAATGATGAAGGCTTCTATTGAAAAGCAGAGTCTTGTGGTTGATGATCAAAGCACAGCTTTAATATAGCATAACTTTGTGTAGTGTTAATTCGCGAGCCTCACACCCCAGTATGAACCAGAAACGGGAGATGATTGTAGGGAGGACATGCGTTTCTTTCTAGCTAGGAGTGGTGTCATGGTATGGAGCCCAGACATTTTTACTTATGTGGATGATGGAAAGCGAGGCGCCCCGGTTATATCGGTTACTACAGGGCCGATGGATATTGAGTCATCTGGCTCATTTATGCCCCATAGGGCGGGGAAACGCGTTGCTCAGGAATTATTATACCTCAAACGTAAGAGAGGACCGGCCCTGAAGATCCAAGGTGTAGTTGCGGCTGATCCTGAGACATGGGCTAGATTGTCTCGAATTCGGTAAGGACGATCCCTTGCCTTGGTTCATGATGGAAATCCCATGACATTTCGGTTTTGATTGTAGAACCTAGTATAGCGACATAGTGGGATGGGGCACTATGCCGTCTATGATTGATACATTTATATTTGAAGTTGATTTCTTCACTTATAGTAATAATAAAAGATAAATTTCGCGTACCAAGAATATTTGGCTACTATAAGGTAAAACTCTATCCTCCGGCTTACGTTGCATTGTGTGATGGGACCTGAGTCTTATAATAGCTTCATTTTTCCAAAAAGCATTGTGTTGTTTATTTTATGCCCTGGTATTCTGGGGTTAAACCCGTTCTGTGTTATACGGCGTGGTCCCTTGATTTACCTAACTTTAAAATCAAATTAATAACTGTTTTAGTTCTCACACCAGTCACTTGACTGACCTGAAATTTATTGTTTTAACCTAAACTCTGGGTTCCCCTATTTTCCACACGGGCAACTAGTAGTTTTGGTTTTGCAGATGTTATATTCACAGGATCCTGGTTTACAGCTGGAACTATACTCGGAAAGATCTGTATCCGTGTATTCCTTTCAGTTGTGTTATGTATTATTTTCCGCTGAATTGTAATTTTTAATTCTATGATATTTATCAAAAGTATATTATTTGTTCATACTCTGTATATTCTTGTACTCTGATGTAAATTGTTGTAATAAGCAATGAAAGTTCTTCCGTTTGTGTTCTGATTTGTCGTGTTCTCAAACAATTCGTTCTTTCTCTTCTCATCGGAAACCGGGGAAGTTCGGATCGTTATATTTTGGTATCAGAGCTTTGGTTTACAGAGCTCGAGAATAAGGCACTTTAAAACCAAATGAAAGAATTCATTAGAGATTGGATTAGTAATATCCAATGAGAATGACTTGTTAGAGATGGGATCAGTAGTATCCTAGAATGACTCGAAAGAGTGTTATTTTCAAAATAAAAGTGAAAACAAATTTTGTTTTGAAATTTTAAATCTTATTATACATGTTCGGTTATTTATTTTATATTGAATTCAGACAATTTAGTATATGAAGATTTTTCATATACGCCTTGCAAACGTATATTCGAAGTTTTAATATACTGGATAGATATAAAATCACACTCTAGGCACCATGGAATGATTCTACTGATGACTATGTTGCATTAGTAGTTTATTTTCAAGTTTCGAAAGTGGGATGTCTATATGATTCCATTTGACTGGAGTGAGAACCAAACTAGATAGAGTTTATTGTTATGACTTGGCATCAAAAATGGATTTTTGTATATATAGAAAATTATATGTTTGAAATGCTAATCAACTAATTGATTGCTGATTATGTTGTTTGATTATTGGTTTGATTAATTAAAATTTTGAACCATTAAGCCAAATTGAGTCAAATATTGAACTGAAAGGAAAATCTGATTGAAATTGCATACATGCACATGCATATATATTGGACAGGGCATAGCAAGGAGGCTAGAGAAGTGGAATAAAATTGTATGCCCGACAAATAGGTACATGTTTAATAATTTATTGAGTTTGGATGATTGTATGAGCCGCTTGGTTTTTTCTTTTTCTTTTTGGATGATGGGGGCCCTGTGAGGCTAGTTGCAGTTTTAAATGTCTCCCCGTACAAAGGAGGTTATGGCGAAATTTTTCAAAAATTTAGGGTGTTAACCAAATTTTTGAAGAATTGCAAAATTCTTAGGAACTGAAAAGTTGAAGAATGAAAGCCAGAATGAAAGTTGAGTTCATTAGTAAAACAACTTTTAGCTCCGTTCCTTTTCGAGGACGAAAAGATTTTAAGTGGGGGAGATTGTAACAACCCGGAAAATCAGAACCAATTTAATTTTTTTATTTTGGCTACTTTAATGTATTTTGAATATTTAAATGATTTATTTTAAATAATAACTACTAGAAATTTATTTTGAATAGAATTAGAACGTATAAATTTATTTAAATCGACATTAGAATATAAATATTTAGTTTAATTATAAAAGGAATTGAAAATGGCGCGGTAGTTTGAAAATTCGATTTCAAATTTCAAATGAATGTACATGATTCAAAATAAACCAGATTTCAGTGAAACTAGAAATATTTAAATCTGTTTGAAAATATCTTTCCAACGGATGTGAAAAATCCAGAATTCAGAACGGGAACAAAAAGTTATGTCCAGTTGAAAATTCAGAATAGTCGCTATGGAATTTATATATATTAATATTAAAAAGTGGCGATTTTGCAAACGACCTCCATTTTCGACGAAACCACTTTTGTTGGATCCGGAATGACAATTTATTGCTAGATTCCAATTTTCATAATTTGTGGGATTGATATGTGAGGATAGTGGATTTAAACGTCTTTGGTCAATTCACTTTGAATTTAATCGACTGGAAAATGACCGTTTTTCAAACTGTCTCCAAATTCGATGATATTAGTTTTATTAGGACCGTATCGTCAAAACAAAGCTAGAATTATTTTTCTAGAATTTTAAAGTTAGTATGTGGCCCTGGTAAATTGAAACGTACGTTTACATTGAATATATATTGATTTATATTTTAATTTTGGCTAAAACTGACTGAAACAATCGAATTGGCTTACGAAACATATCCCATTGTGTCCGGAATGGGGATAATTAGCTAGGGGCGATAGTCTTGGGTTCGGTTTGGAGTTCGAATTAAAAAGTAACTTTTTGGAGAAAAATAAAATAAATATATATATTTACTTGGTCAACACACCCTCCACTGCCTCTCTTTCATTCAGATCTGAAATGAAATAAAGAAAAAACCCTGCTCGTTGTTCCCAAACTCATCACCCCTATGCCGTCGCCACCACCGGAGATGCAGTCGTCGTTGACCGTCGCCGCCGTCTCCAGCAAACCCCCCTCGCGCCTCTCTCTCTTCGCTCTCCTCCTACACTTCGCCCAAATTCCCTAACCCTAACCGCCGGAATCCGCCACCGCTGGCCAAACCCCGGCCACCGCCGACTCCCCCCAGCCTGCAGAACTCCTTGCGCCGCCTCTCAAGCCGTCACTCGATGGTGGACCCTCCTCCAGCGAGGATAGCATTTTTCCATGAAGAAAAGTGAGTTTTTTAATTATTTTATTTTCCTTTTGTTTAATTAATTTAGTGAATTCAGTGATTAAAACATTGGTTTAAAAATCTGATTTTTAATGTAATAACATTGTTTTAAAATGTAATATATATATATAAATAGATTGTATCAAAGATTTGATTTTTATTTATAAAAATATGATTTTTATATATGTAGCGAATAAAAATATGATTTTTATATACTTAGCATTGAAATAAAAATATGATTTATATAACAGCAATATAAAAATTTGGTTTTTATATGTGTGACAGCGCTATAAGTACATGATTTTAACACGATAAAATATGATTTTTTTAAAATGTAGCAATATAAAAATCAGATTTTTATACAAGAAGTAGCAATATAAAAATTAGATTTTTATATTGGAAGTAGCGGGTTAAAAATATGATTTTTATGTTATATGTAGCGAATTGATTTTTATATATGTATGGTATTAAAAATGTGATCTTTATAATGTAAACATCGTTATAAAAATGTGATTTTTAAATATATATATATAGCAGTGTATTAAAAATGTGATTTTTAAATATATAAACATCATATTAAAAATGTGATTTTTACTATGAACAATGTGGAAAAGATTGCGTTGGAATTTTGGGCAAATCCAACTGTCCAGAAATTCAGGAATAAACACTGGTGGAGTGGAAACCAAAGGTGAGAACTCCTCACTCTAATCTTGTTCTCTTGTTAAATACATACTAGGTTGCAGACGGGTTTTAGTAGCTCCTGACACCATCGTCCACAGACCATGGACGAATTGTTTGATTGTATTGTGTTCTGAAAATTGATTGTGATTGTGATGTGAAACGGAAAATAAAATATTCATGTGTTGAAATAAATATTTTATAGTTAAAAATATAATTTTTAACGTGTATACGAATAAAATAAATATTTATTTACAAATCAGATGATTTGTTTATGTACACTCATTTGACTGATATTGATTGGAACGATAAATTTTACACATCGCCCAACTGAACAAATAAAATTCAGTATTTGTTGATTGAAACCCCACACGGGTATTGGGATGATATTTGACGTACATTAATCCCAATTGTTTAGTTGTATGTCGATCGGTTGGTTGACAACTGTGTAAGCTTTAATTATTTATATTTAATGCTTATGCAGTTGTGTAATGCACTCTGGATGATGATTGACTGTGTTTGATTATTGTTGTGTACTTGTGTGTATGAAATCCATATAAATAACATTATATGGTAATTGACTGTGTCTGATTCCAATTCAGAAATAACGAGTATTTTAAAGTAACGAATATTTTAAAATAATATTCAGTAAAGGATTAAAATCTGATTTTGATGTCCGATTTTGGAAGGACACGAACATATTTAAATATATGAAGCCGTGTTGTTTAGATTTGCGCCATTTTAACGCAAACGATATTTATATCGATTTTATTCATTTTTATAATGAATATCGAAAAGGAAGTGATTTCAAAATCTAATGTTTTGAAAATATTATCATTTATATATTAATGATATGGAATATTCAATTTCGATTTAAAATTGGATATGAAGTTGAAATCGTTTTTAAAACGAATTTAAAATGATTTATAAAATACGTTTTAAATGGAAATCGATGAAATATATAATATATATATATATATATTATATTTAATGGCCTGAATAGAACACGCCACGCCGCGACCGTTCGCGAATTTCGACCATTGAGTTCGCATGGACATTACGGGGGATCTAACTGTCGGATTCTCCTAAATCCAGAACCATTGGGTTCGTATCGAGAAGAGCTATCCAACGAATATATGAGATTTGAAATTTAACTGTTGGATTTGGAATTATGTCCAAATAAAATTTGGAAAAGGTCGCTGTAAGTGCTGTTCGATGACCGTTTATGGAAATCGATTGTACGGGCCTTGATAAAATTTCTATTCAGAGCCTTGTATTTAATATCAAATGGGATTTTGGGTATGTCATGAATGATTTCTTTATTAACACTGTTCTTAAACCTAGTTGAGAAAAGAATAAATCTTTAATTAAGATTTGGTGATGTTTTTTTTCCAATTAATTAATATTTAATTGGAATTGAATAAAAGAATTGGATTTTGGGTTTGTCGTGAGTGGTGTCTTAAATAACACTGTTCTTAAACCCCGTGTGAAAAGAATAAATCTTTTAATTAAGATTATTAGAGGTTCCAGTTAATTAACATTTAACTGGAATAAAATGGGATGTGAATTGGGTTTATTGTGAACTGTATTTTTAACGACATTCGCTATTTAACCCGATTTACAATGAAATGTGAGTTGGAATTTATAAATCTTTTATTAAGATTTAATAGAAATTTTCCAAAGTAAAGTTTTCCAATTTAATACATTGAATTGGAATTGAATGGAATTCAATTTGATAATAATCGAAATGAGCTTCTGTGGAGAAAGACTGATAATATATAGGGAATTTAAAAGGCTTTGTCGTTATTCCATTTATATTATTAGTCGGATACGGAAATTGATATCAATTATATATTGATCTGTTTTCCATGAAGATTCCATAATTAATAGAATGTGATTTGGGTTTATCGTGAACTGTGTTTTAAATGACATTAGTTCTTTAACCTAGTTAAAGACAGGATTACATATCTAACATTGTATTTCGAAGTGCATGGTTGATCTCTGCTAAATATATATCTGTTTGGTGGCAGAGAATTTATTCTCTTATTTAACACCCTTCTCTAAGACGTACGAGCTTAGAGGTTATATATAGGCAGAAATCAACAGTACGGTTTAGATTGTCGATGCGACATGTTTGATTTTCCAAAGCTAAATAATCATTAATATTGATTTTTGGGAAGATTAAAATTAAGTGGAGTTTTAATGAATCTTTAATTAGATCGAAAAAGAGAATGTGATAATTTAAATTATCAAATTTGGGAAATGATCGAGAGTGGAATATCACCAGTTTTTCTCCAAGCAATAGTTAAATCTTTAATTAGATTTGAACGCGAAATAGTAATTAATTTTACCGATAACACCGTGGTGTTAGATATGGGGTATTACCAGTTTTGCTCCATGGGATGAATAGGTTGGGATTGGGAAATTAAACAAATGATTACTTCGGTAAGGTGCGCTAATCCCGATTTGCTTGGAAAACATTAATACTGTTTGAATTAATATCCAAAGGAAGATTAAAGAATAAATTTTAAAGAATTTATCTTTGTCAAAATTAATGGGAACCTTTCCCAAAGGATATGAATATTTAAATAAGAGAATATTCAGAATTGGAATGGGGCGTATGTTGTGTTTTATAGCACTTGTCTATGATATACGCGAGTTATTCGGAAAGGTCGGGTTTAAACCTATTTTGAGTAACTGATTCAACAATAAGTCAACGATGAAGACGGTGGTTGAAGACCGGAGGTTTTCACATCGTTTGGATGATTACTGATGTCTTGATTGGTCTGTACACCCAAGACGTGGTAATAAGTGGTGATCTCCAGACGTACTTGGAGATCGACCCGATATGCGAGGACCTCCCTCCTGTATTGGATACGGGACGAGGAATAAGGTGCCCCCGGCTTTGTGTCTGACATTGGATTTTATTCTGTGTTGATTGATCTTCATTAAATATATATATATGTATATGTTTGGTGGCGGAGAATTTAATCTCTTGCTTAACACCCTTCTATGAGACGTACGAGCTCAGAGGTTATATATCGATGGACATCAATCGCATGGCGTGAATTACCTGTGAGGCATGCTGAGATGCAAATGATCAAGGCTTCTGTTGAAAAGCAGAGTCTTGTGGTTGATGATCAAAGCAATACTTTAATACAACATAGCTTTTTGTAGCGTTAATTCGCGAGCCTCACACCACGGTATGAACCAGAAATGGGATAGGACTGTAGGGAGGACATGCATTTCTTTCTAGCTAGTAGTGGTGTCATGGTATGGAGCAGAAACAACCCGAACTTACCCATAAAGGAAAGCCCGGATTGCTTTGAGGAGAAGACGAATCAGAACACAAACAGAACAGAAGAACATTTCCTTATTACAACAATTTACATCAGAGTACAAAAATATACAGAGTATAAATATACATCAGAGAAATATCAGAGATTTAAATTACAATGCAGCGGAAAAATAATACATAACACAGCTGAAACAAATATATGGATACAGAGCTATTTGAATATCTTTCCAGCTGTAAACCAGGATCCTGTTAATATAAATCTGCAGAACCAAAACTAGTAGCTGCCCGTGTGGAAAATAGGGGCACCCAGAGTTTAGGTTAAAACAATAAACTCCAAGTTAGTCATGTGACTGGTGTGAGAAGTAAAACAATTATTTCAAACTTTACTTTAAAATCAGATATATCAAGGGACCACACCGTATAACACGGAATGGGTTTCCTCCCAAGAATACCAGTGCATATAACAAAACAACGCAATACTTTTTGGAAAAATGAAGCTATTATAAGTTCCAGGTCCATCACACAATGCAATGCAAGCCAAAGGATAGGGTTTCCCTTATAATAGCCAAACATGCTTGGTAAATTTAAAACAAATCCTTTGATACTATTTTAAGTGCATAGTGTATAAAACAGCTTCAAATATAAATGTATCAATCCTAGACGGCATAGGTACCATATATCATGTCTCCAATACTAGGCTCTATAATTAAAACCGCAATTGTCATGTATTGGAAGTTGGATTTCCTTCTGTGAACCAAGGCAATGGATCGTCCTTACCGCTTCGAGATTGTCTAGCCCGAGCCTCAGGGTCAGAGCGCATCGACCCTTGGTTCGTCAGGGCCGGTCCACTCGATGTGGATTAAAATGCCTGAACACTACGTTTTCCCACCCTACGGGGCGTAAACTTGGTCTATATAAAGACCATACCACCCATCAGCCCTGTAGTGCCGGTATATCCGAGGCGCCTCGCTATCCATCATCCACATAAGTAAAACGTTTGGGCGTGCAAAATCCAGACACCACTCCTAGCTAGAAGGAAACGCATGTCCTCCCTGATGTCCTCTCCCATTTCTGGTTCACACAGGGGTGTGAGGCTCGTGAATTAACGCTATAAAAAAAGCTATGCTATATTAAAGCCGTGCTTTGATCATTAACCACAAGACTCTGCTTTTCAACAGAAGCCTTGATCCTTTGCATCTCGGCCTGCCACACAGGCAATTCACGCTATGCAACTGATGTCTATCAATCACACAGAATGAAATCCTATGTTAGACACACATCCATTTACAAGTTTGTTCTAGGTCTGAACGAAACCGGAGACACCTTATTCCTAGTCCCTTATGTTCAATACAGGAGAGAGGTCCTCGCATATCCGGTCGATCTCCAAGTACGTCTGGAACAATCACCACTTATTACCTTCTCTTGGGTGTACAGCCCAATCAAGACATCAGTAATCATCCAAACGATGTGAAGACCTCCGGTCTTCATCCTCGACATATCGTTAAATCAGTTATTTAGAATGGGATAAACCCGGTCTTTCTGACTAACTCGCGTATATAATAAACAAGTGCTATAAAAACAAAATATACGCCTCATTCCAATCCAGAATATTCCTTTATTCAAATATTCTTATACTTTGGGAAAGGTTCCCATTAATTTTATCAAATATAAATTCTTTAAATTTATTCTTTAATCTTCCTTAGGATATCAATTCAAATCAAACTATGGTTTATCCAAACTAGTCGGGATTAGTGAACCTTACCGAAGCAATCATTTGTTTAATTTCCTAATCCTAACTTATTCATCCCATGAAGTAAAACTGCTAATACTTCATATTTAACACCACGGTGTTATCAGTAAAATTAATTTTCATTTCACGTTCAAATCTAATTAAAGATTTAACTATCGCTTGGAGCAAAACTGGTGATACTCCATTCTTGATCATTTCTTGAATTTGATAATTTTAGTTATCCATTCACCTTTCAATCTATTCAAAGATTCATTAAAACTCTAATTCAGTTTTAATTTCCAAAAATCATTACTTAATGATTATTCAAAGTTAAGAAATTAATCTTATCTTTAACTAGGTTAAAGAACTAATGTCATTTAAGACACAGCTCACGAAAGACCAAAAATCACATTCCATTTCAAATCCAATTAAACATTAATTAATTGGTAATTATTTTCTACATCTCAATTAAATGATTTATTCTTTTCACACGGGGTTTAAGAATAATGTTACTAAAGACCCCATCCCATCAGTCTCTAACCGTAAATTAGTAAGAGAATAATTCCTTAAGTATTAATCCTGAAGGTTGAAACCAACATCAGATCAATACCTAGGAATCCATTCAACTTAGCTAATCTTCAGTTAGTTTCTAATTTTCTTAACACCATTGAGTTTAAGAATAGTATTATCAAAGATACCATTCACGACAAAACCAAAATATCATTCCATTGTTAATCGGGTTAAAGAACAAGTGTTATTTAAAACACCATTCACGATAAACCCAAAATCACATTCCAATTAAATATCAATTAATTGGTAAACTCCTTTTAAATCTTATTTAAAAGATTTATTCTTTTCTCATTTGGGTTTAAGAGCAGTGTTAATGAAGATACCGTTCACGACAAACCCAAAATCCAATTTGATATTAAAACAAGGCTCTGAATAGAAAATTTATCGGCTTATATTCAATATCAAATTCTCAAATCAACAAAAATTGTATTGGAATAATGATATATATATATCTCCCAAATTCCTCCACAATATCCGTATAATCACGGAATCCAATATCAAAATATTCCAAAGATAATTTCGATTCAAATCCATACCAATTTATATATTGGAAATTCTGGTTATATTAAAACTCATTCTCAATCCAATTTATTTATTTAAAAATATTTGGATTATAATTCTAGCTCATAACTAGAATATTTTGATAAAAATATATTTTTATCTTTTCAAATATGGAATTTTTCATCCCAATTCTTTCCAAACCATTTATTATGATTTTACACAAATTATTAATATTTTTAATAATTTTGTCAAGACCCGTACAGTCAATTTCCATAAACGGCCATCGAACTGCACTTACAGCGACCTATTCCAAATTTGATTTGGACATAATTTCAAATCCAACTGTTATATTTCAAATTTCTTATATTCGTTAGAAAGCTCTTTTCGATACGAACCCAGGTTCTGGTTTTAGGAGAATCGGATGGTCGGATCTCTCGTAATGTCCATTCGAAGTTAATGGTCGAAATTCGCGAACTGCCACGGCGCGGCGCGTTCTATTCAGTCCATTAAATATATAATATATATTTCATCGATTTCCTTTTAAAAAGTATTTTATAAATCGTTTTAAATTCGTAGTCAAAATGATTTAAACTTCATATTCAATTTCAAATCAAAATTGAATATTCCGCTATAAATTCGTTTTAAATTCATTTTTAAAACGGTTTCAATTTGATTTTCAAATTCAAATCCAAATTGAATATTCCACATATATATTCATTTAATTTCATTTCAAATCGATTTAAATTTTATCTTCCAATTCAAATCCAAATTGAATATTCCATATCATTTCAATTTTAAAATGATAATATTTTCAAAATATTAGATCGTGAAATCACTTTTTGTTATTCATTATAAAATGAATAAAATCGACCAAATTCCTGTTCGTGTTAAAATGGTGTTTAACTACTTAACACGGCTTCACATTTCAATATTTTCTAAATATTATTTTATAATATTCGTTAATTCTAAACTGGAATCAGACTCTATCGATTACCATATAATTTTATTTATATGGATTTCAACATCTCATATATACCACAATAATGACAAACAACCATTAAAAATTCATACAACATCCAGAGTGCATTCTACAACTGTATAAGCATTAAAAATAAATAAATAAAGTTTATATTGTCTGTCAACCCATCGATTGAACCCCTAATTATTGGGATCAGTGTATGTCAAATATTATCCCAATACCCGTGTGGGGGTTTCAAACAACAAATACTGTTTATTATTTGTGCAGTTGGGCGATGTGTAAAATTTATCGTCCCAATCCATATCAGTCAAATCAGTGTACATAAAAAAATCGTTCGATTTGTAAATGAATATTTATTTCCATTCATATATATGTTAAAAATTATATTTTTAACTATAAAATATTTATTTCAACTCATGAATATTTACATTCCATTTCACATCACAAACAATTTTCACAGCACAATCAAATCAAACAAGTCGTCCATGGTCTGTTGATGACAGTGTCGGGTGCTGCTAAGCACCGTCTGCATCCTAGTATATATGTTAACTAGAAAATAAAATTAAAGTGAGGAGTTCTCACCTTTGGGATCCACTCCTCCATTCTTTATTTCTGAACGGTTCGGATTTCGTTATGCTTTCACTCAGTTTCATCGTAATCTATTTTAAGCGGTTCAGGTTAAAAATCACACTTTTATTTCCTAACCATATGCATGAAGATCATATTTTTAATTCACTTACATATATAAAAATCATATTTTTATTAGTGCTACTAGTTATAAAAATCGTATTTTTATACCGCTACTTTCTGTATAAAAATTATATTTTATATCAGTAGTTCATATATATAAAAATCGAATTTTTATACTACTTCATGTATATAAAAATCGAATTTTTGTCGCTACTTCATATATATAAAGATCGCATTTCTATAGCTTCAATTTCATATTGAAAACCAGATTTTTATCACTTCAACTTCATATTAAAAATCGGATTTTTATCACTTCAACTTCATATTAAAAATCGGAATTTTATCGCTTCAACTTCATATTAAAAATCGTATTTTTATCACTTCAACTTCATATTAAAAATAGGATTTTTATCACTACAATTTCATATTAAAAATTGGATTTTTATCACTTCAACTTCGTTTTAAAAATCGGATTTTTATTGCTTCAAAAATCGAATCTTTATGTTAATAAAAATCAAACTTTCATATTTAAAAAATTCAAACTCTTATATAATTAAAAATCAAACTTTTTATATTTATAAAAATTATAACTAAAAATAAACATTGTTTAAAGTAAAATAATAATAATAAAAATACTCACAACATTCAGAGGGGGGAGGGGAGATGATGCGCCAGAGTCAGTTGTGGCAGGTGAGGCCACGGCGGATGGGGAAGGCACCATGACTTGCGGCGGTGGGAGGCAGGGCTCATCAACGTAGGTTTTGGGGTTTCAGAAGAAGGAGATAGAGGGTAGGGCGGCGTGGGGGCGGTGGCGCAGTGGTGGAGCCCTCCGGCGGAGGCGTCGATGGAGGTTGCGGCGTCCAGGTTAGGGCGCGATCGAGCATTCCTTTTTTTGTTTTATTTTGTTTTTCTGGAATTATTTTGAACGGGTTAAAGGGAGAAGAAGGTATAGGGGTTTTTATATGAAATTATATTATATTTAATAATTTCCAAAAGGTTGACTTTTTATTTGACCTCCAAACGAGACCCAACGACTATCGTCCATATCTAATTACCCCCATTCTGAACATAATGGGATATTACAATCAGTTTCACTAAATTTAAAATATAAATCATAATATTTTAAATTCAAACGCACATTTTAATTTACCGGGGCCACATGCAAACTCCAGAAATTCCAGAAAAATAAATCTGGCTATGTTTTGACGATACGGTCCTAACAAAACTAATTTCGTCGAATTTGGATACTGTTTGAAAAACGGTCATTTTCCAGTCGATTAAATTCAAACTGAAATTACCAAACACATTTAAATCCGCCACGCTCACATATTGATTCCAAAAATTACGAAAATTGGAATCTAACAATAATTTGACATTCTTGATCCAACAAAAGTGGTCTCATTGAAAACGTAGGTCATTTGCAAAATTGCTATTTTAAGGGATATATTTCGATAGCGACTATTTTGAATTTTCAACTGGACATAACTTTTTATTCCCGCTATGAAATTTGGATTTTTCGGATTCGTTGAAAAGATATATATTTCTGGTTTCACTAAAATTCGGTTTATTTTAAATCATGTACATTCATTTGAAATTTGAAATCGAATTTTCAAACTACCGTGCCATTTCCAATTCCTTTTATAATTAAAATAAATATTTATATTCTAACTTCGATTTAAATAAATTTATATGTTTTAATTCTATTCAAAATAAATTTCTCATCGTTATTATTTAAAAAAAATCATTTTAAATATTCAAAATTCATTAAAATTGCCAAAATAAAATTTATAAATTGGTTCTGATTTTCCGCGTTGTTACAATCGCCCCCACTTAAAATCTTTTCGTCCTTGAAAAGGAACGGAGCTGAAACTTGTTTTACTAATCAACTCAACTTCCATTCTGGTGTTCATTCTTCAACTTTTCAGTTTCTGAGAATTTTCAAATTTTTCAAAATTTTGGCTAATACCCTAAATTTTCGAAAAATTACGCCATAACCTCCTTTGTACGGGGAGCACCAGGAAAATCCCCTAACCGCCACAGCGGTCCTCTCATCTCAAAAAGAAAAAGAAATGCCAAGCGGTTAGCCAATCGGCTCATAAAATCATCCAAACCCAATAAATTAATAAACATGTACCTATTTGTCGGGCATACAATTTTATTCCTCTTCTCTAGCCTCCTGCTATGACCTGCTCAATGTATATACATGTATATGCATGCAATCTCAAACAATTTCAATTCAGTTCTAAATTTGATTCAATTTGGCTTAATGGTTTAAAATTTTAATTAATCAAACCAATAATCATTCAACACAACCAGCAATCAATTTGTTGATTAACGTTTCAAACACATAACTTTAATATACATAGTCAAAAATCATGTTTTTGATGCCAATTCATAAAAAATAAACCCTATCTAGTTTTGGTTCTCACACCAGCCAATTGGAAATATATAGATATCCCACTTTCGAAACTCGAACATAAATTCTGATGATGACGCGTCAATCATCAAAATTATCTCCAGGCGACTAGAGTGTGATTCTATATCCATCCAGTAGATTTGAGACTTCAAATGCACGTTAGCTAGGCGTATATGTAAAATCCTCATATACTTGATTGTCCAAATCAATATAAAATAAATATTCAAATACATATAATTAGATTTAATTTTCAAAATTATAATCGTTTTCATTTTAAAAATAACACTCTTCACACTCGTTCTAGGGTACTACTGATCCCATCTCTAACGAGTTATTCTCAATGGACATTACTAATCCAATCTCTGATGAATTCTTTCGTTTGGTTCTAATGTGTCTTATTCTCGAGCTCTGTAAATCAAAGCTCTGATACCAAAATGAAACAACCCGAACTTCCCCGTAAAGGAAAGCCCGGATTACTTTGAGGAGAAGACGAATCAGAACACAAATAGAAGAGCATTTCATTACTTATTACAACAATTTACGTCAGAGTACATGAATATACAGAGTATGAATAAATATTATACATCAGATAAATATCAGAGATTTAAATTACAATGCAGCGGAAAAATAATACAAAACACAACTGAAACAAATATACGGATACAGAGCTCTCAGAATATCATTCCAGCTGTAAACCAGGATCCTGTGAATATAAATCTGCAAAACCGAAACTACTAGCTTCCCGTGTGGAAAATAGGGGCACCCGGAGTTTACGTTAAAATAATAAACTCCAGGTCAGTCATGTGGCTGGTGTGAGAACTAAAACTGTTATTTCAAACTTTACTTTAAAATCAGATATATCAAGGGACCACGCCGTATAACACGGAACGGGTTTCCTCAAAAGAATACCAGTGCATATAACAAAATAGCGCAATGTTTTTGAAAAAATGAAGCTATTATAAGACCCAGGTCCCATCACACAATGCAACGCAAGCCGAAGGATAGGGTTTTCCCTTATAATAGCCAAACATGCTTGGTACGTTTAAAACAAATCCTTTGATACTATTATAAGTGCATCGTGTATAAAACAACTTCAAATATAAAAGTATTAATCCTAGACGGCATGGGTACCATATATCATGTCGCCAATACTAGGCTCTACAATCAAACCGTGATTGTCACGCGTTGGAAGTTGGATTTCCATCTGTGAACCAAGGCAAGGGATCGTACTTATCGCTTCGAGACTGTCTAGCCCGAGCCTCAGGGTCAGAGCGCATCGAACCTTGGATCGTCAGGGCAGGTCCACTCGATGTGGATTAAAATGCCTAAACACTACGTTTCCCTACCTTATAGGGCGTAAAATTGGTCTGTATAAAGACCATATCATCCATCTCCCCCGGAGTGCCGATATATCCGAGGCGCCTCACTATCCATCATCCACATAAGTAAAACGTTTGGGCGTGCAAAACCCAGACACCACTCCTAGCTAGAAGGAAACACATGTTCTCCCCGTTGTCCTCCCCCATTTCTGGTTCACACCGTGGTGTGAGGCTCGCGAATCAGCGCTTTACATAAATCTATGCTATGTTAAAGTCGTGCTTTGATCATCAACCACAAGACTCTGCTTTTCAACAGAAGCCTTGATCCTTTGCATCTCAGCATGCCACATAGGCAATTCATGCTATACAAATGATGTATATCAACATCCAATGTCAAACACACATCCATTTACAAGTTTGTTCTGGGTCTGAACGAAACCGGAGGCACCTTATTCCTCATCCCGTATGTCCAATACAGGAGAGAGGTCCTCGCATATCCGGTCGATCTCCAAGTACGTCTGGAACGATCACCACTTATAACCTTGTCTTGGGTATACAGCCCAATCAAGACATTAATAGTCATCCAAATGATTTGAAGACCTCTAGTCTTCAACCACCGTCTTCATCCTCGACATATCGTCGAATCAGTTATTTAGAATGGGATAAACCCAGTCTTTCTGAATAACTCGCGTATATAATAAACAAGTGCCATAAAAACATAATATACGCCTCATTCCAATCCAGAATATTCCTTTATTCAAATATTCTTATACTTTGGGAAAGGTTCCCATTAATTTTATCAAATATAAATTCTTTAAATTTATTCTTTAATCTTCCTTTGGATATCAATTCAAACCAAATTATGGTTTATCCAAACTAGTTGGGATTAGCAAACCTTACCGAAGTAATCATTTATTTAATTTCTCAATCCCAATCTATTCATCACATGAAGTAAAACTGGTAATACTTCGTATCTAACACCATGGTGTTAACGGTAAAATTAATTACCATTTCACGTTCAAATCTAATTAAAGATTTAACTATCGCTTGCAGCAAAACTGGTGATATCCATTCTTGAACATTTCTTGAATTTGATAATTTTAATTATCCAATTCACCTTTCAGTCTTTTCAAAGATTCATTTAAACTCTAATTCAGTTTTAATTTCTAAAAATCATTGCTTAATGATTATTCAAAGTTAAGAAATTAATCTTATCTTTAACTGGGTTAAAGAACTAATGTCAATTAAAACACATCTTACGATAAACCCAAAATCACATTCCATTTCAAACCCAATTAAACAT
The DNA here is from genome assembly GCA_030737875.1 of Allium sativum. NCBI lineage: Eukaryota > Viridiplantae > Streptophyta > Magnoliopsida > Asparagales > Amaryllidaceae > Allium > Allium sativum. The sequence continues at coordinate 775,025,825 of CM060918.1, read as the reverse complement.
TAATTAATTGGTAATTCTTCTCTACATCTCATTAAAAGATTTATTCTTTTCACACGGGGTTTAAGAATAGTTATCTGAAGACCCCATCCCATCAGTCTCTAACCGTAAATTAGTAAGGGAACAATTCCCTAAGTATTAACCCCGAAGGCTAAAACCAATATCAGATCAATACCCAGGAAACCATTCAACTTAGCTAATCTTCAGTTAGTTTCTAATTTTCTTAACTCCATTGGGTTTAAGAACAGTATTATCAAAGATACCATTTAAGACAAACCCAAAATCTCATTCCATTGTTAATCGGGTTAAAGAACAAGTGTTATTTAAAACACCGTTCACGATAAACCCGAAATCACATTCCAATTCAATTCCAATTAAATATCAATTAATTGGTAAACTCCTTCTAAATATTATTTAAAAGATTTATTATTTTCTCATTTGGGTTTAAGAACATGTTAATGAAGACACCGTTCACGACGAACCCAAAATCCAATTTGATATTAAATACAAGGCTCTGAATAGAAAATTTATCGGCTTATATTCAATATCAAATTCTCAAATCAACAAATATCGTATTGGAATAACAATATATAAATCTTCCAAATTCCTCCACAATATTCGTATAATCACTGAATCCAATATCGAAATATTCCGAAGATAATTTCGATTCAAATCCATTCCAATTCATATATTGGAAATTCTGGTTATATTAAAACCCATTCTCAATCCAATTTATTTATTTAAAAGTAATTGGATTATATTTCTAGTTCATAACTAATTCATTTTGATAAAAATATATTTTTATCTTTTCAAATATGGAATTTTTAATCCTAATTCTTTCCAAACCATTTATTATGATTTTACATAAATTATTAATATTTTTAATAATTTTGTCAAGTCCCGTACAATCAATTTCCATAAACGGCCAACGAACTGCACGTACAACGACCTTTTCCAAATTTGATTTGGATATAATTCCAAATCCAACCGTTAGATTTCAAATTTCTTGTATTCATTAGAAAGCTCTTTTCGATACGAACCCAACGGTTCTGGTTTTAGGAGAATCGGACGGTCGGATCTCCCGTACTGTCCATTCGAAGTCAATGGTCGAAATTCGCGAACTATCACGGCGCAGCGCATTCTATTCAGGCCATTAAGAATATATAATATATATTTCATCGATTTCCTTTTAAAACGTATTTTATAAATTGTTTTAAATTCGTTTTTGAAACGATTTCAGCTTCATATTCAATTTCGAATCAAAATTGAATATTCTACTATAAATTCGTTTTAAATTCATTTTTAAAACGGTTTCAATTTGATTTTCAAATTCAAATCCAAATTGAATATTCCATATATATATTCGTTTAATTTCATTTCAAATCGATTTAAATTTTATCTTCCAATTCAAATCCAAATTGAATATTCCATATCATTTCAATATTAAAATGATAATATTTTCAAAATATCAGATTTTGAAATCACTTTTCAGTATTCATTATAAAATTAATAAAATCGACCAAATTCCCATTCATGTTAAAATGGCATTTAACTACTTAACACGGCTTCACATTTCAATATTTTTTGAATATTATTTTAAATTATTCGTTAATTCTGAACTGGAATCAGACTCAATCGATTACCATATAATTTTATTTATATGAATTTCAACATCTCATGCATACCACAATAATGACAAACAACCATTAAAAATTCATACAACATCCAGAGTGCATTCTACAACTTTATAAGCATTAAAAATAAATAAATAACGCTTATACAGTCTGTCAACCCATCGATTGACATACCACTAATTATTGGGATCAGTGTATGTCAAATATTATCCCAATACCCGTGTGGGGTTTCAAACAACAAATACTGTTTTTTATTTGTGCAGTTGGACAATGTGTAAAATTTATCATCCCAATCCATATCAGTCAAATCAATGTACATAAACAAATCATCCGATTTGTAAATGAATATTCATTTCCATTCATATATACGTTAAAAATTATATTTTTAACTATAAAATATTTATTTCAACTCATGAATATTTACATTCCATTTCACATCACAAACAATTTTCACAACACAATCAAATCAAACAAGTCGTCCATGGTCCGTGACGATGGTGTCGGGGGCTGCTAAGCACTGTCTGCATCCTAGAATATATTTTAACTAGAAAATAAAACTAAAGTGAGGGGTTCTCACCTTTGGGATCCACTCCTCCATTCTTTATTTATGAACGGTTCGGATTTCGTTCTGCTTCCACTCAGTTTCATCGTAATCTGTTTTAAGCGGTTCAGGTTAAAAATCACACTTTTATTTCATAACCATATGCTTAAAAATCATATTTTTAATTCACTTACGTATACAAAAATCTTATTTTTATTAGCGCTACTAATTATAAAAATCGTATTTTTATACCGCTACTTCTATATAAAAATTATATTTTTATATCGGTAGTTCTTATATATAAAAATCGAATTTTTATTACTACTTCATATATATAAAAATCGAATTTTTATCGCTACGTCATATATATAAATCGAATTTCTATAGCATTAATTTCATATTAAAAATCGGATTTTTATCACTTCAACTTCATATTAAAAATCGGATTTTTATCACTTCAACTTCATATTAAAAATCGGATTTTTATCACTTCAACTTCATATTAAAAATCGGATTTTATCGCTTCAACTTGATATTAAAATTGGATTTTTATCTCTTCAACTTCATATAAAAAATTGGAATTTTATAACTTCAACTTGATATTAAAAATCGGATTTTTATCATTTCAACTTCATATTAAAAATCGAATTTTTATCGCTTCAAAAATCGAATCTTTATGTTAATAAAAATCAAACCTTCATATTTTAAAAAATTCAAACTCTTATATAATTAAAAATCAAACTTTTCATATTTAAAAAAATTATACCTAAAAATAAACAATGTTTAAAGTAAAAAAATACTCACAGCGTTCAGAGGGGGGAGGGAAGATGATGCGCCGGAGTCGGTGGTGGCGGGGGAGGCCGTGGCGGCTGATGGCCTGCGGCGGTGGGAGGCTGGCTCATCAACGGTAGTTTTGAGGTTGATCGCGAGGTATGGGGGTTCGTGGGAGTTTCAGAAGGAGGAGAGAGTGGGTAGGGCGGCGTGGGGCGATGACGCAGTGGTGGGTCCCTCCGGTGGAGGCGTCGACGGAGGTGGCGGCGTCCAGGTTAAGGCGCGATCGAGCATTCCTTTCTTTTTCTTTTTTTATTTTGTTTTTCTGAAATGATTTTAAACAGGGTAAAGGGAGAGGAAGGTATACGGGGTTTTATATAAAATTATATTATATTTAATAATTTCCAAAAAGTTGACTTTTTATTCGACCTCCATACGAGACCCTACGACTGTCGTCCCTAGCTAATTACGCCCATTTCGTACACAATGGGATATGTATCATAACCCAATTCGGCTGTTACGATTAGTTTCCACTAAATTTAAAATATAAATCATTATATTTTAAATGCAAACGCACATTTTAATTTACCGGGGCCACATACGGACTTCAAAAACTCTAGAAAAATAAATCTGGCTATGTTTTGATGATACTGTCCTAACAAAACTAATTTCATCGAATTTGGAGACCGTTTGGAAAATAGTCATTTTCCAGTCGATTGAATTCAAACTGAAATTACCAAACATGTTTAAATCCGCCACGCTCACATATTAATTCCAAAAATAATGAAAATTGGAATCTAACAATAATTTGACATTTTGGATCCAACAAAAGTGGTCTCGTCGAAAATGGAGGACATTTGCAGAATTGCTATTTTTAATGGCTATATTTCCATAGCGACTGTTCTGAATTTTCAATTGAACATAACTTTTTATTCCCGCTATGGAATTTGGATTTTTTGGATTCTTGAAAAGATATTTTCATATAGATTCTAATATTTCTAATTTCACTAAATCTGGTTTATTTTGAATTCTGTACATTCATTTGAAATTTGAAATCGAATTTTCAAACTACCGCGCCATTTCCAATTCCTTTTATAATTAAAATAAATATTTATATTGTAATTTCGATTTAAATAAATTTGTACGTTCTAATTCTATTCAAAATATATTTCTTGTCATTATTATTTAAAATAATTAATTTAAATATTCAAAATTCTTTATAATTGCTAAAATAAAATTTTTAAATTGGTTCTGATTTTCCGGGTTGTTACAGGAGCCCAGACATTTTTACTTGTGTGGATGATGGAAAGCGAGGCGCCTTGGATATATCGGTTACTACGGGGTCGATGGATATTGAGTCATCTAGCTCATTTACGCCCCATAGGGTGGGGAGACGCATTGTTCAGGAATTACTAATCCTCAAACGTAAGAGAGGACCAACCCTGAAGATCCAAGGTGCAGTTGCGGCTGATCCTGAGACATAGGCTAGATTGTCTCGAATTCGGTAAGGACGATCCCTTTCCTTGGTTCATGACGGAAATCCAACTTCCAATACGTGACATTTCGGTTTTGATTGTAGAGCCTAGTATGGCGACATAGTGGGATGGGGCACTATGCCGCTTATGATTGATACATTTATATTTAAAGTTGATTTCTTCACTTATAGTAATAATAAAAGATAAATTTCACGTACCAAGCATATTTGTCTATTATAAGGTAAAACTCTATCCTCCGGCTTGCGTTGCATTGTGTGATGGGACCCGAGTCTTATAATAGCTTCATTTTTTCCAAAAAGCATTACGCTGTTTGTTTTATGCACTGGTATTCTTGGGGGTAAACTCGTTTCATGTTATATGGCGTGGTCCCTGGATTTACCTAATTTTAAAATCAAATTAATAACTGTTTTAGTTCTCACACCAGTCACATGACTGACCTGGAGTTCATTATTTTAACCTAAACTCTGGGTGCCTCTATTTTCTACACGGGCAGTGAGTAGTTTTGGTTTTGCAGATGTTATATTCACAGGATCCTGGTTTACAGCTGGAACTATACTCGGAAAGCTCTGTATTCGTGTATTCCTTTCATGTGACACCATACGTCCATTAATGTTACTCACAAAGGGAATGCATTAACTTCTATGGAGCGTTTTAAATGTGCATAGAACAGAAACTTAACAACAAGACAGATATAAAACAGTACTTAAAAATTTAAAACTTCATTCATTGCAGCAATAAACAAATAATTTTTATTATATCATCAAAAACAAAAGACTAGAGTCAAGTACATAATATCCATCTTAACTAAATCAGAGTACATAAAATGAAAGACGTAACTCCAACATAAAATAGCCATAAATAAGAAAGGCTGAACTTTTACTTCAGCGATCCAAGCAACTTCCAAAACAAAGAGATAAAGCTGTCCAAATCAAGCTCCACTAGTACTAGTCCCACCCTGAGCACCTTGGGGGGGGGGGAAGGAAGAAAAGAGGTGGAAACAAAGGGGGTCAGACATAAAGTCTGGCGAGTACAATAACTTTAACAATATAATCATTAAGTAACTAGGATAAGGCATAAGCTGGAAAATAAGGAAATGACTGTGAACAAATGGGTATGACAGAGCAAACAAAGGAAATAAGATGAACAAAGATAACGTTAAAGGCACACCTAATCACTATAAGATAATTACTGCACTGCACCGCACTAAACACCCTAAAAATTGATCCCGCCTACAGAACTTAATAATGATAATGATAGTTTCGTGTACCCATACCTGCCTTCATAGGTGTCGTCTGCCCCTATCTCCACTAGGTGTACCCACTAACCCCATTCAATCGGCACCCTAACTCGTAGATACCTGTGCTGGCCCCATAGTGGGGTGTATCACTCCCCAAAGTGGCAACCCGATACCACCAAGATGCACAGCTTATATCTACTCGATGCAACGTCTTACCTACCAGCCCGGGCCCACACACGCATATGACCCCGTTGGACTTGCGTTGCCACCGCTAACTCGTTTTGACCTCTTACAATCAAACCGAGTACGCGTGTCCCGTCATCGACTTGGGTCGAGCCCATAAAGATACTTAATGGGTTACTGGTTAGAAAAGGCCCCCCATGCATGACACAAGCTTTCCACTAATGCTTGGTCCCCTCTTAGGTTTTTCCCCACTTAACCCCATTCTTATTTATGTCTTCTTACATGTTTCAATCTTGGTTCAGTGCATCTAATCATATTTCACATGTCATCCAAGGCACCCTCTTAATTTCACATGCCACCCAAAGCACCCACTTAACCCCCTCATGTCCCACCACATGTTTATCTGGTTAAGTATTTCTTAATTCATTAACACCGTAACCATGTGAAGACCTCCCACATTAGACTGGCATTTGTGGAAGCTGGATTTGCCGGGCGGGTCCGGGCAGTCTTACACCATAAACGAGCCTAACCTCGTGTCTTTACAACTGTTACGCATTTAATTCATGCCTTTGACCTCTCACATTAGACTGGCATTTGTGGCTGCTGGATTTGCCAGGCGGGTCCGGGCTGTCTTACACTACAAAAGAGTCTAACCTCGTGTCTTAGGCGGTTTATTATACACATCTTCATTTAACCCCAAATTGGATTAATATCCCTATTCAAATTCGTCAATAAATTCCAAATATACTTATGTCCATAATTGTCTCTTAAAATTATGTCCATAAATGCCAATTTTTCCAATTAATGTCTTAAATTAATTATATGCCTTATTCAGGCCATTTATGCCAATTCTCAATAGGTATATATTCAATATTACCCCCATCGTCCCCACATTATTCGTTCGTTTATCATGATATATATATATATATATATATATATATATATTAGACTAGCAATCAATCTAACACATAAAAGAGAAGAAACGCCGCAAATTTGCATAACATACAAATTAGAATTACAACATATCTAGCATAAACTTGTTATTGTCATGAATCAAAACATAGGCCTAAATGTGTGAATTTGCATATATATAATATAGTTTTCACCTAAAACTTGCATATATGAATATAGTTTTCATCCAAAACTTGCATAGGCCATAGTCACAAACTTGCATAAAACTATGTACGTCATAGATCTAAATCTAAAGGTGTAAACTTGCATATATGTGAATCCAATTTCTACCTAAACTTGCATATAGTCACTTTATTTGATTCACATGTAAACTTGTGTACAATTCATATAGAAACTAGCATATAATCTACACCCAAAATTGCATATAAAATGATGTCAAATGTGAATCAAGTTGAACATAGGTGATTTGGCATATGAAAAGGGATCCACAACAAAACTATCATTATGAACAACTAGCATATATTCACAAAATATCATTTTTTTCCCAATGTTTCACAAACATAGCCATATAACCCAATTTATAACTCAACCCAATTAACTTAATAATTATCTTATTAAAGAAATTGAACTCACAACTCAAAGAAGGTCTTGAGTTCTGGAATCTGAGTTCTGAAATTGATTTAGCTCGCCTTTGAAGTAGACAAATTCGTTGTTGTTGTTGTTGTTGTTATAAATTTGAGTTGAATTGAGTTGATTAGCTTCACTTTCCCTTTAGTTGGTGGCGGCGACTCTAGGTTGCAAGGTGATAGCATGACAGCTATGGTTCTAATTTTGATTTGGGTTTAGGGTTTGAGTCTACATGTGTTTATATAGAATTTAGGATTAATTTAGGCCATCTGATCAACCTAGTATCAGTCAAGACCATCCAGTCAAGATAGAGTGACACCTCAGCCCTAATGACTCAGCACTGAGTCACAAAATCTTCATCTCTCAGATCTTCCCTTGGGGGGGGGGGGGGGGTCAGGTCGACCCCCAGGTCGACTTGTGGGGGGAGGTCGACCCCCTGGTCGACCTGGGTCCTGGGCGGGAATTTTCCCGCCCAGCCCGCTTCTGACTTCTTATTTGAATTTTGAATCTGTTTCGAGCTGTTTGAATTTATTTGAATTTTCTGGAAACTTCCGACAGCCATAACTTCTTCATACGAAGTCCAATTTACGCAAACTCAGACTCTATCTCAACCAGAATTTTGAGACGAACACAATGGAGTAATCGTTTCCCTTGATTCTTACATTTAAAATTAAGCATTCTTTAATTTGTTAACTTTAATATTTAAAATTACGGGGTGTTACATTCTCCCATCCTTAAAGGATTTCGCCGCCGAAATCTCCAAGTTAAGGAGAATGCATATCCTAACATCCAATCATCCATCTACTCAACCATCAAACATAGGCATCCACTGTCCTTACAAAATTTCTAATGGTATGAACATATGCAAGAAGTGTGTGTATATGTTCCTTATCTAATGCAAAATCAGGCGGTCTACTGATCCAGTTGACCTTCTTAATGCAAATTATGATAGTGCTATGCGTCCATTATGTATGCGAAAGAATCCTATCGATACATATTATTTCTACATGTGTGCACAACCATTCATCAAAATGCAGCATCCATATGATAACACAACCATTATACATCCATTAAATTAAATATGCACACACATTTATATGCAACATGAAGGTGATTGAGCCGATCTAGTGCCTAAGTTGTGTGTATATGCATCCACGAGCTACCACTAGCAACCACTTGCATCCATTTGCATCCATCATACATAACATGTCTCAAACACATGTTTCAACCATAGGGTTCTTCCTAACAAAAGATCAAAGATGTCATTACAAAGATAATACTAAAAGATAGGACAAGTATCAACAAAGCGGTAGAAAAATGAGAAATTAAAACATACCCTCAAAAAGGAAAGGGTACAACGTACGCATCTTATCTTCCGTCTCCCAAGTCGCGTCTCTTTGATCATCTCCCCATTGCATTTTGACCAACTTGACCTCTCTGTTGCGAAGCCTTTTGAACTCCAATCCGAGAATGCATGTAGGAGCTCATCTGATCATGGCATTGCGCTCTACTTCCACTTCTTCGAGCGTGCTCGGCTCTACCACTTCCGTCGTATCGTGTAAACACTTACGCAAATGTGAAACGTGAAACACGTCATGAACTCCGCTGAGGTTCTCTGGTAACTTTACTATGTACGCCATCTTCTCAATCCTCTCTGTAATTGGAAAGGGTACTACGAACCTTGGTGCCAACTTCCCTACCGATCCAAAGCGGACTACGTTTATCAACGGTGACACCTTAATAAAAACCTTGTCCCCAACATTGAATTCAAGATCGGTTCGTCTCTTATCAGCATATGACTTCTGTCGGTCCTGTGTCGTCTTCATTCGCCGTCGAATCAGGTCTATCTTCTCCGAAGTCTCCCTAATCATGTCGGGTCCAAGCAGAATCTTATCTGTGGATTCCCACCAACATGTAGGTGATCGACACGGTCGTCCATAAAGAGCCTCAAAAGGTGCCATGCCAATGCTAGCCTGAAAACTATTATTATTGGCGAACTCTACTAGTGGAAGGTGTTCTTCCCATGTTCCTCCAAAGTCTAGAATGCATAGCCTCGGAAGGTCTTCTAGAATCTGATTCACCCTCTCGGTCTGGCCGTCCATCTGAGGATGATTAGCGGTACTTAAGCATAATTGCGTTCCAACCGCCTCTTGTAAGCTCTTCCAAAATTCGCTTGTGAAAATAGGATCTCTATCGCTCACAATGCTGGAGGGTATGTCGTGCAAACGAACTACTCTCGAAGGTAAACAGATGCTAACCATGCGGCGGTCCTTCTACTTTTGACGGGAATAAAATGGGCACTTTAAGTAAATCGGTCTACAATTACCCAAATCCCCGTATTACCCTTCCTCGATCTTGGTAACCCATCTAAAAAATCCATGGAAACGCTTTCCCATTTCCAAAGCGGAATCTCTAAGGGATGGAGCAAGCCTCCAGGGTTCTTTTGCTCCTCCTTGACTTGCTGGCACACTAAGCATCTAGCAACGAACTCGGCCACGTCCTTCTTCATTTCGGCCTAAAAGAAAACTCATTTCATATCCCTATACATTTTATCACCACCGGGATGTATGGTCATCTTAGAGCGATGTGAGTCTTCAAGAATTGCCTTCTTCAAACTTTCATCTTGTGGTACACAAAGTCTTCCATCTCTACGTAGCCAACCTCTTTCATCTATAGCACATCTATCAAGATATCTTGAGGACTCCCCTCCTATAAGCTTGCCTACTATCTCAACCAACTGTGGGTCTTTCCGCTGTGCCTCTCCAACTCGACCCAAAAGTGTTGGTTGCACCTCTAATGATGCCAACAATCCGGGTACATAATCAACAGAGGGTCTAAAGTCAAACGAAGATATATACTCCAAACTCTGCCGCTCTACAAACAAAGGACTTAAAGTTAACTTCTTTCTACTTAAGGCGTCAGCTACAACGTTACCCTTGTCAGGGGTATATGCGATCACAAAATCGTAGGATGCCAAAAACTCCGTCCATCTCTGTTGCCTCAAGTTTAGATCATTCTGAGATAATAAGTACTTTAGCGACTTATGGTCTGTATAAACTCAAACCTTTCGCCAAGCAAATAATGACGCCACGACTTAAGCGCAAAAACTATGGATGCTAACTCCAAGTCGTGGGTAGGGTAATTTTTCTCATGGGTTTTCAACTGTCTTCCACCATAGCATAATACCCTTCCCTCTTTCATTAAAACAGCGCCAAGCCCTGTCCCGTAAGCGTCGGTATATACAGTGAATGCCTTACTCCCGTATGTCCAAACTAAAACTGGAGTTGTCGTCAAAGATCTCTTCAGATGTTGGAAAGCATCATCACAGTCAACGTCCTAAGTAAAAGTCAAATTCTTCTTCGTTAATCGAGTGAGAAGGGCTGATATCTTCACGAAGTCCTTAATGAACTTCCTATAATAGCCAGCCAGCCCTAAAAAGCTTCTTACTTCGGTTGCGTTCTTAGGCGTTTTCCTATCTTGGGTTGCCACTATCTTAGCGGGATCCACAACTATCCCTTCCTTAGAGACCACTTGTCCTAAGAACCTCACTTCTTTTCTCCAAAAATGGCACTTGGAGAACTTAGCTTTTAGCTGATGTGCTCGTAGGGTCTCTAAGACTTCCCTAAGATGTAGGGCATGCTCTTCTTCATTTTTAGAGAAAACCAGAATATCGTCTACAAAGACTACCACAAACTTGTTCAGAAACTCCCTAAACACCCTACTCATTAAGTCAACAAAGTATATGGGTGCATTCGTCAAACCAAAAGGCATGACGAGCCACTCGAAGAAACCGTCAGGAGTTCTAAATGCAGTCTTATCGATGCTATCTTCAGCCACCCTTAGCTGATGAAACCCTGTAGCCAAATCCAGTTGCGAGAAAACCAAAGTACCCACCAACTGATCGAATAAATCGTCTATCGTCGGTAACGGGTGTCTGTTCTTCTTTGTTAGCTTATTCAGCTCTCTATAGTCCACGCACAATCTAAGTGAATCATCAGCTTTTGTAGCAAAAACGACTGGAGCACCCTACTCTGAATACTTCTTCGTATGAACCCCTTCTCAAGCAATTCTTTCTCTTGCTTACTGAGTTCTCTTCTCTCTCTCGGAGCCATGTGGCGCACTGGTAATGCAACTGGCTTTGCATTATCTACTAACTATATTCGAAAGTCTATTTCACGCCTCAGGGGTAAACCTCAAACTTCATAGAAGACATCTGAGTATTCACGGACCACACTAACAGGCTGCAAAGTCTCAACAGACGCATCAAGAGATTCTAGTTAACTTAGTATAACAGAATTCATGGGATTACAAGAGATTTCGATAGTGTTGCCCAAGCGAGTCATTAGCCTAACCTCTCTTTTACACAATCTAGGACGGTTCCATTACTGGATAGCCAATCCATGTCCAAAATTAACCCATAGCCCGTGAAGCCCAAAACATAAGCATCACATCTAAACCCAATGCTAAGTATAGAAAATTCCAAATCCAAACAAATCATCGACAAATAGGCTGAGCCCCTAATTGGATTTGAAACAACTAAGGGATCCTCTACTAAATTGTTGTTTAGGTGTAGTGTATCAACTAAAGAAGTGGATATAAAAGAGTGCAATGCGCCAGAATCAAAGAGTGTGCGAATAGGATGATCGAAAAGATAAACTAAACTTTCAACGGAAATCGCTTTACCTCGTTCTTGCAGCGGTGGGATCACGAGAGCCTGGACATGCCCCCTTGCCTGCCCTGGTGCCATGAGAGCCTGAATCTGCCCTCTAGAGGTAGGCCCTGCCCTCTGCCCTCTCTTTGGGCAGTCCTTAATCAGATGTCCTGCCTCGCCACAGTGGAAACAACCAGTCTTCTTCTTCTTCCTACAGTCTTGCTTAGATGGCCCGGTGTCCCACAGTTAAAGCATCTTTTCTTTCCCTTACCATTGTTGTCTTTACCACCCTTCTTGTTCTGTTATTGCTATTGTGGTTTCTTTTGATCCCTTTCTTCTCAGGTGCCTTATTAGCATTGGCGCCTTTCTCCTCTTCATGCAAAAGAGCCATGTCAACTAGTCTCTCAAAGGTGGCCCCCATAGAGATGTGGGTCATAGCTAACCCATGTAGCGGATCGTTCAAACCCTTAGCAAATCTCAGGGCCTTCTTTTCGGGTGTATTCACCAAGTCCAAGCCAAATCTCGCCAACTGATTGAACTTGTTGACGTATTCTTTCACTGATAGATTCCCCTGCCTCAATGCCAAAAACCTTTCCATGTATAGATTCTCTTCAGCCCGTGAGAGAAACTTTGCCTCAAACCTATGCCTGAAATCCGGCCATGTATCAACTGGATGCTCTCCATTAGTGAACTCCCACCGAAACGAGGCCTCATCCTTCATTAACCAGGCAGCTAACTGCACCTTTCTTCCATCTTCTACCTCAAAGATTCCAAACAATTCTTCCACCTCCTTTAGCCAATTTCGAGCTTCAACAAACGTCTCCGACCCGTGTAAAGGTTTCCCGCCCATTGCCCGAAAGTCCTTGCATATATTTGCGAAATTGTCAACACGGGGAGGAGAAGGAGCATTTGCTAGGCCTACGACATGGGCCCTAGCTTCCAGATACCTTCTAAACCATCTTGGTATCGGTATCCCCTTGGGTATCTTGGGAATTCCAGACATGATGAAAAGAAAATGAAGAGATTCAAACGAAGAATTCGAAAGAAAGATATATGGCTATTGGGGGTTATGTTTTTAAAATAAACTTTTCTCTTGAAGATATTCTCCTTAAAACATATTTTTGAAAGTATTTTTTTTATAAAAGTGCTTTTTGAAAAATAGTTTTTCAAAATATCTTATCTATTCTGGTAACCTTCAGCTCTGATACCACGTGTGACACCCCACGTCCATTAATGTCACTCATAAAGGGAATGCATTTACTTCTATGGAGCGTTTTAAGTGTGTACAGAACAAAAACTTAACAACAAGACAGATATAAAATAGCACTTAAAAATTTAAAACTTCATTCATTGCAGCGGTAAACAAATAAGTTTGATTACATCATCAAAACCAAAGACTAGAGTCAAGTACATAATATCCATCTTGACTAAATCAGAGTACATAAAATGAAAGACATAACCCCAACATAAAATAGCCATAAATAAGATAGGCTGAACTTTTACTTCAGCGATCCAAGCAACTTCCAAAAGAAAGAGATAAAGCTGTCCAAATCAAGCTCCACTAGTACTAGTCCCACCGTGAGTACCGGGGGAGGGGAAGGAAGAAAAGAGGTGGAAACAAAGGGGGTCAGACATAAAGTCTGGCGAGTACAATAACTTTAACAATATAATCATTAAGTAACTAGGATAAGGCATAAGCTGGAAAATAAGGAAATGACTGTGAACAAATGGGTATGACAGAGCAAACAAAGGAAATAAGATGAACAAAGATAACGTTAAAGGCGCACCTAATCACTATAAGATAATTACTTCACAGCACCATACAAAACACCCTAAAAGTTGATCCCGCCTATAGAACTTAATAATGATAATGGTAGTTTTGTGTACCCCTAGCTGCCTACATAGGTGCCGTCTGCCCCTATCTCCACTAGGTGTACCATTACCCCCATTCGATCGGCTCCCTAATTCGTGGATACCCGTGCTGCCCCACAGTGGGGTGTATCACTCCCCAAAGTGGCAACCCGATACCACCAAGATGCATGACTTATATCTACACGATGTAACAACATCTTACCTACCAGCCCGGGCCCACACTCGCATTTGACCCCGTTGGACTTGCGTTGCAACCGCTAACCCGTTTTTACCTCTTACGATCAAACCCAGTACGCGTACCCCGTCCTCGACTTGGGTCGAGCCCACAAAGATACTTAATGGGTTACTAGTTTGAAAAGGGCCCCTATGCATGACACAAGCTTTCCACCTATGCTTGGTCCCCTCTAAGGATTTTCCCCACTTAACCTCATTCTTATTCATGTCTTCTTACATGTTTCAATCTTGGTTAAGTGCATCTAATCGTATTTCACATGTCATCCAAGGCACCCTCTTAATTTCACATGCCACCCAAAGCACCCACTTAACCCCCTCATGTCCCACCACATGCTTATCTGGTTAAGTGTTTCTTAATTCATTAACACCGTAACCTTGTAAAGACCTCCCACATTAGACTGGCATTTGTGGCAGATGGATTTGCCGGGTGGGTCCGGGCAGTCTTACACCACAAACGAGCCTAACCTCGTGTCTTTACAACTGTTACGCATTTAATTCATGCCTTTGACCTCTCACATTAGACTGGCATTTGTGGCTGCTGGATTTGCCAGGCGGGTCCAGGCAGTCTTACACCACAAAAGAGTCTAACCTCGTGTCTTAGGCGAATTATTATTACACATCTTCATTTAACACCAAATTGGATTAATATCCCTACTCAAATTTGTCAATAAATTCCAAATATACTTATGTCCATAATTGTCTCTTAAAATTATGCCCATAAATGCCAATTTTTCCAATTAATGTCTTAAATTAATTATATGCCTTTTTCAGGCCATTTATGCCAATTCTCAATAGGTGTATATTCAATATTACCCCCATCGTCCCCATGTTGTTCATTCGTTTATCATGATATATATATATATATATATATATATATATATTAGACTAGCAATTAGTCTAACACATAAAAGAGAAGAAACGCCGCAAATTTGCATAACATACAAATAAGGATTACAACACATCTAGCATAAACTTGTTATTGTCATGAATCTAAACATAGGCCTAAAGGTGTGAACTTGCATATATATAATATAGTTTTTCACCTAAAACTTGCATATATGAATATAGTTTTCATCCAAAACTTGCATAGGCCATAGTCACAAACTTGCATAAAACTATGTACGTCATAGATCTAAATCTAAAGGTGTAAACTTGCATATATGTGAATCCAATTTCTACCTAAACTTGCATATAGTCACTTTATTTGATTCACATGTAAACTTGTGTACAATTCATATAGAAACTAGCATATAATCTACACCCAAACTTGCATATAAAATGATGTCAAATGTGAATCAAGTTGAATATAGGTGATTTGGCATATGAAAAGGGATCCACAACCAAACTATCATTATGAACAACTAGCATATATTCACAAAATATCACATTTTTCCAATGTTTCACAAACATAGCCATATAACCCAATTTATAACTCAACCCAATTAACTTAATAATTATCTTATTAAAGAAACTGAACTCACAACTCAAAGAAGGTCTTGAGTTCTGGAATCTGAGTTCTGAAATTGATTTAGCTCGCCTTTGAAGTAGACAAATTCGTTGTTGTTGTTGTTGTTATAAATTTGAGTTGAATTGAGTTGATTAACTTCACTTTCCCTCTAGTTGGTGGCGGCTACTCTAGTTTGCAAGGTGATAGCATGACGGCCATGGTTCTAATTTGGATTTGGTTTTGGGGTTTGAGTCTACATGTGTTTATATAGAATTTAGGCCATCCGATCAACCTAGAATCAATCAAGACCATCCAATCAAGATAGAGTGACACCTCAGCCCTAATGACTCAGCACTGAGTCACAAAATCGTCATCTCTCAGATCTTCCCGTGGGGGGGGGGGGGCAGGTCGACCTCCCAGGTCAACCTATAGGGGGGAGGTCGACACTAGGGTCGACCCCTTGGTCAACCTGGGTCCTGGCTGGGAATTTTCCCGCCTAGCCCGCTTCTGACTTCTGATTTGAATTTTGAATCTGTTTCGAGCTGTTTGAATTTATTTGAATTTTCTGGAAACTTCCGACAGCCATAACTTCTTCATACGAAGTCCAATTTACGCAAACTCGGACTCTATCTCAACCAGAATTCCGAGACGAACACAATGGCATAACCCGTTTCCCTTCATTCTTACATTTATAATTAAGTATTCTTTAATTTTTTAACTTTAATATTTAAAATTATGGAGTGTTACATTTCAGTTGTGTTATGTATTATTTTCCGCTGAATTGTATTTTGAAAATCTCTGATATTTATCAAAAGTATATTATTTGTTCATACTCTGTATACTCTGATGCAAATTGTTGTAATAAGCAATGAAATATTCTTTTGTTTGTGTTCTGATTTGTCGTGTTCTCAAACAATCTCTTCTTTCTCTTCCCTTCGGAGATCGTGGAAGTTCGGGTCTGTAATAACCCGTATTTTAATAACAGGATATAACACAAAACAAGGCAGAATTGAATAATTAAATCTGAATCAAGGGAAACGGGTTATGCCATTGCGTTCGTCTCGGAAAAACATGCGAAATAGAGTCCGAGTTTTCGAAAATCGGAGTCCGTATGACCCGATTAAGGCCCAACAAAGTTTTCAGAAAATTTCTAAATAAAAACAGATTTTCAAATTCAAATCTAAGCTTGGAAATTGGGCCAGTTGGGCCAAGGCGGGAAAATTCCCGCCACAGTACCCAAGTCGACAGCCCTGTCGACTTGGGAGTCGACTGGGTCTGACCGGGTCGACAGCCCTGTCGACTTGGCTCAGACGCCCAGTCCTGCCTGGAGCACCATCTTGAGAATGTGTTGAGCTAGAGGGCCAGATTCAATTTGGAGGGCTGAAATGAGAACTAGGGTTTAATCCTATGGTCTAAATCACTAGCCTAATCTATAAATAAGACCCTAACCTACCCTAAATCCTCATTAATCTATCCTATAACTAAACTATGGCAAAATCAATCCTCTCATGGCCTCCACTCTCTTCATAAATTCCTAAATCAATTTTCAAGAGATTCCCATGCATACAAGTATATTTAGGCTTGTATGATCCTCTTTAGCTTGCATTAAAGTCTTGTTTCTCTATTGGCATCATAAAGGAGGAGTCTTGATCAAGTTTGCTTGCATTTTGGGGTTTTAATTAGTTGCATAAGGGGTTTCTTACATTTGCTATACTCATTTGAGTCTTCATAGCATTGTAAGCCTATTTCTACTCTTGTATTTTAACTATGAAGTTAATATGTTATGTTTCAAGTTTGAGTTTGGGGTTAATCATGATATGTGCTTTGATCTTATGATTTTATGCATAAGATTACTCTATGCATGTTAGTAAAGTCATTACCTTGGCTTCATGCATAGAAAGATATGATCTTTGGTTGGAAATGTTGCATAATGCAACTTTGAAACTCTCATAACCCTTGCATTAACATGCATATAATGTTATATGCATGTTACTAGCCCTTATCTCATGCTATCTATGGCCATGTTCCACTTATTTGCCAAGTTTGATGTTATGCATGCATATGAACCTTATGTAAGTTGAAACCATGTTATGCATGCATATGAACCTTATGCAAGTTGAACCATGTTATGCATGCATATGAACACTATGCAAGTTAGAATGATGTTATGCATGCTTATGAATATTTTGCAAGTTGATAACATGATATGCAAGTTTATGATCACATCTTTGTCTCATGCCACCATGTTTAACTTGTGGCTCCAACCCCTCTATGTCATGATTATGCCAAGTTCCTTCTTTCTATCCTTTATGCGCTATTGCGATATGTAAGCGATTGGATTGCGTTTGGGACTGGGTAAACTTAAAAGACATAAAAACATAAGCTTGGGAATTTACCTATTAAGTTAGGTCTACCCATTGGGAATTTACCTATTAAGTTAGGTCTACCCAATTGCTTGAAAACTTGTAATGTGATGGACATGACACATAGAAAACATGAGAATGGCCAACTCGAGGTTGAGTTGAGCTTGTAGCATAAACCTACCCGGAACCGACCGGCTTAACTAGTGGCTACAAGCAATAGGACCCAACGTGAGTAGTTGGTCATGTCGCACGTAAGACCCGAGGTTAGACTAAGTTGTGGTGTAAACCTACCCGGACCCACCCGGCCTAACTAGTAACCACAACAAGGTCTAATGTGAGAGGTTGGGTGCATTAAATTAATTAATGCCACATGGTAGGGTTAAGTCATGGACCGCTTGAATACTTAACCAATTAAACACGATGGGTTGGTAGGGTTAAGTCATGAACCTTGGGTACACTTAACCAACTTGGTACTTAGATGAGTTGGGTTAACCACGTTTAACCCATTAAGGAAACCCTAGTTACGTGGTCCTTTGCACCAGTAACCCTCTTGGATGTATCATGATACCCTAGGGACTAGGCTAGGGTGGGGCACGATTACTGGGATGACATATAAGCGACTAAAACGACGGCTGTGTAGGTGCGCCGGTGTAGGTTCAGGCGGGCCATGATCGTGCACATGGTCCGGAGTTGAAAAAGCAGGCCCGGGCACCAGTAGGTTTAAACTGTGCGTGCTTGGTTTGTGTCAGGGGTTGACACCCTAGGACTTGATACACCCTAGGGTGGACCTAGCACAGTTTAGCTACACTTCGTAGTTGGGCCGTATGACACCGACACTTGACGAGTTAGGCTGTAGGGAGCCGATCGACTAGACCGTGCTAGTTGGGCCTTGATTTAGGTCATTCATGATGGTGGGCCAAACTTGGGCCTGGGGATCACCTCTTGTTTACACTTGACACGACTTGTGATACTAGTACACTTGGTGCAAACCTCAATCTTGTTTATGCGGTACCACATTTGATCTATCTTGTTGACTTCTTACCATGCCAGTTATTATCCTATGACTCATCCTTGTTTATATATATACTGTTAACTTTATTAGTTGTTGTACAATTGTAGATAGGACTTACCAGTCTTTTGACTGACCCGTTTTCTTTTGCCTCTTTTCTTTCGTTCCCCCCCCCCCAGGTTTACAGGGCGGGAATACCAGCACTTAGCTTGGATCTTAGCTGCTTTTCTTGGATAGCTCATGTACGCTTCGGACTTGAGCTTGCTATGGTTTTCTACTTGGGGATAGCTACTTCATGTTTTCCTTTTCAGTTACAAGTTTTATGTTTCTAGACTTTGGTTATGGAAAATAATTAAGTACTGTGTTGTAACTTAACCTATGGATTTGATATGCTAGCTTTTATCCGCTGCTATACCTACTCTATTTTTACTTATATGTTCTGTCTTGTGATATCTGCATGCATGATTACCTGATTTAAACGCCCCTCCAAAGTCAGTGTCCTTGCAAGAGTGGCACTGGCGGAGGTGGGGTGTTACATTTGGTATCAGAGCCTAAGGTTTACGAGATTGGAGCAAAAAGGGTTTTAAAGTTACTTTTAAAAGCTATTTTCAAAACCAATTAAGTATTTTCCAAAGAAAAGTCTAGTTTATTTTGAAAGGCTATCCCCCAAGAGCCATAAGCACTATCCTTCGTTTCCTCGTTCTAAATCTATCTTTTCCTTTTTCAGCATGGCCGATCTCAATCTTCCTGAGGGAGTCACCATTCCCGGATGGTTCTGGAGGTACTTGGAAGCTAGGGCCAATAATCCAGGTCCAGCAACCACTCCCACTATCACTGAGGTTCCACCTCCTCCTCCTCCTCAGCAACCACAAGCCGATTTCGCCAAGGTTTGCAAGGACTTCAAGGCCATGGGTGGCAAAAAATTTATGGGGACAGAGACTTTCGTGGAAGCAAGAAATTGGTTGAAGGAGACCGAAGATCTTTTTGCCATCTTTGATATAGAGGACCACAGAAAGGTTCTGTTGGCGGTTTGGCTACTAAAGGAGGAAGCTTCTTATTGGTGGGAGGTCACCAATGCTACAAGGCCCGTAACAACCTGGGCCGACTTTAGGGCAAGGTTTGGGCTTAAGTGTCTATCATCTGCAGAGGCAAATTTGCAACTAGAGAAGTTCATAGCTTTGAAGCAAGGAGACATGACAGTGAGAGAGTATGTGAATAAGTTCAACCAGCTTGCCCGATTCGGTTTGGACATGGTCAATACTCCCGAGAAGAAGGCTCTACGTTTTGCACGAGGGTTAAATGAGCCATTACAAGGTCTAGCTATGTCACACATACCCATGGGGGCCACTTTCGAGAGCCTGGTAGACATGGCATTGCTGCAGGGAGAGGATAAGAATGGGAAGAAGGAAGTCAAGCCCAATGAAACTCAGCCTAAGAAGACAGACTCCAAGTGGGGAGGGAATCAGAGTAATCAGAACAACAAGAACAACAAGGGCAACAAGAACAAGGCAAAGGACACAAGAAAGTGCCACTTCTGTGGGATTGTTGGGCATGTAGCCAAGGACTGTAGGAAGAAGAAAATGAAATTGGGTGGATGCTTTCATTGTGGAGAGACGGGACATTTTAGCAAGGATTGCCCTAAGAAGCAGGGGCATGGACAAACTCAGCGCGCAGGTTCATCTGGAGGGCAAGTGCATGCTCTCAACACCGCTCCAGTTCAGGACCGAGGTACTATTTCTGTGGAAAGTCTTGTTTATATTTCTGGTTTTCCTGTTCGCACTTTGTTTGATTCTGGCGCATCACATACCTTTATTTCCTCTGATATTGTTGGAAGTTTGCACCTAAGTACTAGTCTTGTTGAGGATCCCGTTAGTGTTTCAAATCCGATTGGGGGTTCAGCCCATTTGTCTATGATCTGTATGGATTTGAGGATTTCTATCTTGACCGTAGAATTCTCGTGTGATGCTTATGTTCTCGGGTTCACGGGATACGGATTGATCTTGGGCATGGATTGGTTGTCCCGCTATGGAGCCATTCTCGATTGTGAGCATAGGGTGGTGAGACTCATGACTCGCCTTGGCAATACCCTAGAGATTTCTTGCAACCCGCTAGATCCCGTCATGCTATGTTATCTTGAATCTCTTGACTCGTCTATCGATGATCTGCAATCTGTAAGGGTGGTTCGAGAATACCCTGATGTTTTTGAAGAAGTTAAGGGGTTACCCCCTAAGCAAGAGATAGATTTCCGCATTTATCTGGTTGATAATGCTAAGCCAGTCTCCTTACCAGTTAGGCACATGGCCCCGCGGGAAAGGAGAGAGCTCAGTAAGCAAATCAAGGAGCTTCTTGAGAAGAATTTTATTAGGCGAAGCATTTCCGAATGGGGTGCTCCGGTGGTGTTCGCTACTAAGGCGGACGGCTCGCTTCGTCTATGTGTTGATTATCGAGAGCTGAACAAGCTGACCAAGAAGAATAGGCACCCATTACCGAGGATAGATGACCTCTTCGACCAGCTTGTTGGTGCTTTTGTTTTCTCTCAGCTTGATTTAGCCACCGGATTTCATCAGCTTAGAGTGGCCGAAGACAGCATTGATAAGACTGCATTTAGGACTCCAGACGGATTCTTTGAATGGCTTGTCATGCCATTCGGCTTGACTAATGCACCCGCCTACTTCGTAGATTTGATGAGTAGGGTGTTCAGGGAGTTCCTTAACAAGTTTGTTGTTGTCTTCGTGGATGATATTCTGATCTTTTCAAAAGACGAGGAAGAACATGCTAGACACCTCAAGGAGGTGATGGATACGCCTAGAGCCCATCAGTTGAAAGCCAAGTTCTCCAAATGCCACTTTTGGAGAAAAGAAGTCCGATTTCTTGGGCATATAGTTTCTAAGCAGGGTATAGCTGTGGATCCCGCGAAAGTGGTTGCAGTTCAAGACTGGAAGACTCCTAAGAATGCAACCGAAGTGCGAAGCTTTCTCGGTCTGGCAGGCTACTATAGGAAGTTCATTAGAGACTTCGCTAAGATTTCGGCCCCTCTCACTAGATTGACGAAGAAGAACTTAGTCTTTGCATGGGACTCAGAGTGTGAGCTTGCTTTTCAAAGGCTCAAGAGGGCCCTTACCACAGCTCCAGTTTTGGCATTACCCGATGGCGGTAAGATGTTTACCGTGTATACCGATGCATGTGGCACAGGGTTAGGCGCTGTTCTAATGCAGGTAGGAAGAGTGATATGTTATGGGGGTAGGCAACTTAAAGTTCATTAGAAGAACTATCCCACTCATGACTTGGAGTTAGCGGCGATTGTCTTTGCACTCAAGTCCTGGCGCCACTATCTTTTAGGCGAAAGGTTTGAGTTGTACACTGATCACAAATCACTCAAGTATCTCTTCTCGCAGAAAGATCTGAATCTTAGGCAACAAAGGTGGAGGGAATTCTTGGCATCTTATGACTTCGAGATAGCTTATACCCCTGGCAAGGGTAATGTTGTGGCTGATGCACTAAGCAGAAAAAGGTTGGCTTTGAGTCCCTTGTTTGTTGAGATGAAGAGCCTAGAGTTCCTGGCAACCTTTGATTTCACGACAGCAGTTGAGTCGATGACAGGATCGTTAGCATCTCTCGAGCTTAGACCCACACTTCTGGATCAAGTAGGGACTTCGCAGAAGGAAGACCCACAAATAGTGGAGATCATGGATAGGTTGATTCGTGGTGAGACGTCTAGTCACCTTGCTAGATATACTATTGATGACAAGGGTTGGCTAAGGCGTGATGGAAGACTCTGCGTGCCACAAGTGGGAGACTTGGTGCATAAATTTCTCGAAGAAGCACATCACTCAAAGATGACTATACATCCTGGCGGAGATAAGATGTATAGGGATATAAAGCGCATTTTCTTTTGGCCTGGAATGAAGAAGGATGTGGCAGACTATGTTTCAAAGTGCATGGTGTGCCAACAAGTGAAAGCTGAGTCGAAGAAACCAGGTGGGCTATTACATCCATTGGAGGTCCCGCAATGGAAGTGGGAGAGCATCTCTATGGACTTTGTGGATGGATTGCCTAGATCAAGAAAAGGGAATTCGAGCATATGGATCATCGTTGATCGACTTACGAAGAGTGCTCACTTTATCCCAGTAAAAAGCAAAAGGACTGCATCATGGCTGGCATCTGTTTACCTTCGAGAAATAGTGAGATTGCATGGGGTTCCTTCTAGCATAGTCAGTGATCGTGACCCAATCTTCACTAGCCAATTCTGGAATAGTTTGCAGGAAGCAATGGGTACGCAATTGAATCTGAGTACAGCCTATCACCCCCAGGCGGATGGCCAAACCGAAAGGGTGAATAGAGTGCTAGAAGACCTTCTGAGGCTTTGTGTTCTTGATTTTGGTGGTACTTGGGAAGACCACCTTCCTCTTGTGGAGTTTGCTTACAACAATAGCTATCAAGCTAGCATAGGGATGGCACCATTTGAAGCTTTATATGGGAGGCCGTGTAGGTCACCATCTTGTTGGTGGGAGACAACAGATAAGCTTGTACTCTGGCCCGATATGATACGAGACACATCTGAGAAAGTCGAATTGGTGAGAAGACGGATGAAAGCGGCCCAAGATAGACAGAAATCCTATGCTGATAAGCGAAGGACAGATTTGGAGTTCGAAGTTGGAGACATGGTTTTCGTGAAGGTTTCTCCTTTGCGTAATGTGGTTCGCTTCGGAGCAATTGGGAAGCTGGCACCCAGATTCGTAGGACCCTTCCCTATCATAGAGAGAATTGGGAAGATGGCTTATAAAGTGCAATTGCCCGAGAAGCTGTCCGGAGTGCATAATGTCTTTCATGTCTCACATCTCCGAAAGTGCCTACATGAGTCCGCTGAGGTGGTTGAACCTAGCATTCTTGAAGACGTGGAAGTAGAGAAAGAGGCAACCTTGAGGAGAGCTCTGATTCGTATCTTGGGAACGGAGATCAGAAAGCTAAGGAATCGAGAGGTCAAATTGGTGAAAGTTCAGTGGAGTGAAGCCGAAGAGGATGCAACTTGGGAGACAGAGGAGAAGATGTTTAGGCTTTATCCATTCCTTTTTGAGGGTACATTCTCGACCTCTTTTCCCTCTTTGGCATATCTTTCTTTTGCTATCCATGTATATCCTGTTTATCTCGTAACTTCGTCATGAGAACCTTAGGTAGAAACCCCTTGGATGAAACATGTATTTGAAACATGTTATGCTTGATGGTTGCAAGTGGTTGCAAGTGTTTGCAAGTGGATACTCGTGGATGCATGATACACATTAGGCACTAAGATCGGCTAACACACCTTCATATTGCATATGCATGAGTGCTTATACTTATTCATGGCTGAAACTTGTTGTGCTATCTCATGGATGTTGCATATGGATGAATGTTATGTGCACTCATGTAGAAATTATAAAATTAGGCTAGGAATTTGCATACATATGGACGCGTTTCACTAGCATACTTTGCATTAAGGAGGTGTACTGAATCAGTAACCGCCTGATTTTCGCATTAGATAAGTACATATACACACACCTTTGCATATGATCATACAGCATTTAGAAATTGTTAAGGACAATGGTTACTCGTGGATGATGTGGTGAGTAGATGGATGATGGATGGTAGGACACATACTTCCTAACTTAGAGATTTCGGGGACGAAATCCTTTAAGGAGGGGAGAATGTAATAACTCGTATTTTAATAACAGGATATAACACAAAACAAGGCAGAATTGAATAATAAAATCTGAATCAAGGGAAACGGGCTATGCCATTGCGTTCGTCTCGGAAAAACATGCGA
This sequence comes from Allium sativum, assembly GCA_030737875.1. Lineage (NCBI taxonomy): Eukaryota > Viridiplantae > Streptophyta > Magnoliopsida > Asparagales > Amaryllidaceae > Allium > Allium sativum. The sequence goes on along the minus strand of CM060918.1, from coordinate 775,001,051 downwards.
AATAGAGTCCGAGTTTTCGAAAATCGGAGTCCGTATGACCCGATTAAGGCCCAACAAAGTTTTCAGAAAATTTCTAAATAAAAACAGATTTTCAAATTCAAATCTAAGCTTGGAAATTGGGCCAGTTGGGCCAAGGCGGGAAAATTCCCGCCACAGTACCTAAGTCGACAGCCCTGTCGACTTGGGAGTCGACTGGGTCTAACCAGGTCGACAGCCCTGTCGACTTGGCTGTCGGCTTGGCTCAGACGCCCAGTCCTGCCTGGTGCACCATCTTGAGAATGTGTTGAGCTAGAGGGCCAGATTCGATTTGGAGGGCTGAAATGAGAACTAGGGTTTAATCCTATGGTCTAAATCACTAGCCTAATCTATAAATAAGACCCTAACCTACCCTAAATCCTCATTAATCTATCCTATAACTAAACTATGGCAAAATCAATCCTCTCATGGCCTCCACTCTCTTCATAAATTCCTAAATCAATTTTCAAGAGATTCCCATGCATACAAGTATATTTAGGCTTGTATGATCCTCTTTAGCTTGCATTAAAGTCTTGTTTCTCTATTGGCATCATAAAGGAGGAGTCATAAAGGAGGAGTCTTGTTTCTCTATTGGCATCATAATGCAACTTTGAAACTCTCATAACCCTTGCATTAACATGCATATAATGTTATATGCATGTTACTAGCCCTTATCTCATGCTATCTATGGCCATGTTCCACTTATTTGCCAAGTTTGATGTTATGCATGCATATGAACCTTATGTAAGTTGAAACCATGTTATGCATGCATATGAACCTTATGCAAGTTGAACCATGTTATGCATGCATATGAACACTATGCAAGTTAGAATGATGTTATGCATGCTTATGAATATTTTGCAAGTTGATAACATGATATGCAAGTTTATGATCACATCTTTGTCTCATGCCACCATGTTTAACTTGTGGCTCCAACCCCTCTATGTCATGATTATGCCAAGTTCCTTCTTTCTATCCTTTATGCGCTATTGCGATATGTAAGCGATTGGATTGCGTTTGGGACTGGGTAAACTTAAAAGACATAAAAACATAAGCTTGGGAATTTACCTATTAAGTTAGGTCTACCCATTGGGAATTTACCTATTAAGTTAGGTCTACCCAATTGCTTGAAAACTTGTAATGTGATGGACATGACACATAGAAAACATGAGAATGGCCAACTCGAGGTTGAGTTGAGCTTGTAGCATAAACCTACCCGGAACCGACCGGCTTAACTAGTGGCTACAAGCAATAGGACCCAACGTGAGTAGTTGGTCATGTCGCACGTAAGACCCGAGGTTAGACTAAGTTGTGGTGTAAACCTACCCGGACCCGCCCGACCTAACTAGTAACCACAACAAGGTCTAATGTGAGAGGTTGGGTGCATTAAATTAATTAATGCCACATGGTAGGGTTAAGTCATGGACCGCTTGAATACTTAACCAATTAAACACGATGGGTTGGTAGGGTTAAGTCATGAACCTTGGGTACACTTAACCAACTTGGTACTTAGATGAGTTGGGTTAACCACGTTTAACCCATTAAGGAAACCCTAGTTACATGGTCCTTTGCACCAGTAACCCTCTTGGATGTATCATGATACCCTAGGGACTAGGCTAGGGTGGGGCACGATTACTGGGATGACATGTAAGCGACTAAAACGACGGCTGTGTAGGTGCGCCGGTGTAGGTTCAGGCGGGCCATGATCGTGCACATGGTCCGGAGTTGAAAAAGCAGGCACGGGCACCAGTAGGTTTAAACTGTGCGTGCTTGGTTTGTGTCAGGGGTTGACACCCTAGGACTTGATACACCCTAGGGTGGACCTAGCACGGTTTAGCTACACTTCGTAGTTGGGCCGTATGACACTGACACTTGACGAGTTAGGCTGTAGGGAGCCGATCGACTAGACCGTGCTAGTTGGGCCTTGATTTAGGTCATTCATGATGGTGGGCCAAACTTGGGCCTGGGGATCACCTCTTGTTTACACTTGACACGACTTGTGATACTAGTACACTTGGTGCAAAGCTCAATCTTGTTTATGCGGTACCACATTTGATCTATCTTGTTGACTTCTTACCTTGCCAGTTATTATCCTATGACTCATCCTTGTTTATATATATACTGTTAACTTTATTAGTTGTTGTACAATTGTAGATAGGACTTACCAGTCTTTTGACTGACCCGTTTTCTTTCGCCTCTTTTCTTTCGTTTCCCCCCCCCCCCCAGGTTTACAGGGCGGGAATACCAACACTTAGCTTGGATCTTAGCTGCTTTTCTTGGATAGCTCATGTACGCTTCGGACTTGAGCTTGCTATGGTTTTCTACTTGGGGATAGCTACTTCATGTTTTCCTTTTCAGTTACAAGTTTTATGTTTCTAGACTTTGGTTATGGAAAATAATTAAGTACTGTGTTGTAACTTAACCTATGGATTTGATATGCTAGCTTTTATCCGCTGCTATACCTACTCTATTTTTACTTATATGTTCTGTCTTGTGATATCTGCATGCATGATTACCTGATTTAAACGCCCCTCCAAAGTCAGTGTCCTTGCAAGAGTGGCACTGGCGGAGGTGGGGTGTTACAGGGTCATTATAATGGAGTTAAGATATTTTTAAGAAAAACTAATAGTTAGAAATCGATGTATCGATATGTGCAGAATTCGATAAAGAAACGAAATTAAAAATAGAATATTGTAAACAAAAAGCTATAAATTATATTTGTTAAAAATAGAAAGAGAACCACATACATGTTTTTAAAATGAATAATTGGTTTTTATGGTGTTGTTTATTCGAGGTAAGTTGTCTCGTCTGTTTTGAAGTTAATGATGTCTTCAGTCAAGGTCTGAGAGGTAGTTATACCCCAACTTGATTGATTTCATTATTAACCGATAAATAACAAGATTGATTCTTGAAGAGCGATGTTTATAGAAATTTAGTTGAATGAAATATTTTAGGTTTTTGTAATAATGTTTTATACAATATTCGTTTTAACCTAAGGAAGTGGAATTTTGGAATATAATAAATAAATATTTCCTGAGTGTAGAAATGAATGGGCGTGAAAGAGATAAGTAATTGGAATGTTTTCCAATTATAAATAGAAGATATTTTCTACGTATAGAAAATAAAAGGAGTCGATATAAGCCAATATTTTCCAAATAGTGTAAGAGGCCAAGATGATTATCGAAAATATTGTGTTAACGATATGGATAAGGAAATGGAGAAGTGTTTTAATTAATGAAATACTAATTAGAAGCCCAGTGATATGTTTGATGTTTTGAATGAATGTTTGTTTTTCTTCGATAGTTAAATAACCGACTATCGAAGTGTTTGCCAATATCGTTGTAAATATGGAGAGACCGGTTGGATTATTATCCGAGAACCACTCCGTGTTGGCAGTAGTGTTGCGAATAAGATTATATGAAGATAATCGGAGACGAATTAGAGTGCAAAGGCTTTTTCTATTAATGGAAATTTTGCCTTCGATTTCGTTCAATTCCAAAACGAACGTATATGGACGAATGTCTGACAGAGTATTTCCAATGATCATATACAATGGTATGTACAAATATATGTATGGTGGTGGAGAATTTATTCTCTTAGCCTAATATCCAGATTTATATTTGTGCAAATAAATTAGTGGTTAATGGAACTAACAATATGGCATTCAAAGTGATTGTGTTATCAATGAAAAGTGAGTAATTGTAGCCTCAGGCCTCAACAACCAGTAAATGACAAAAATCGGGCAAGCAACACGGCTAAGTGGGTAGCTTCCAATTAGGGTGTATTATTACCTATCTAGAGAAATTCATTGCATTCTCATTCTATTCGATGCTGTCCCATTTGGGAGAACAGTCGCTGATCCCAACCGTTGGTGGTATACATTCAATACACTCAAGCGAAATGAGTGGTCGGTCATGTGTGGCCGGGATACAAGATGTTCTTGTTGAACCTAGTGTATTCTCCTCTAGAGATACACTATCGGAAGGTGGTTCCATACCTTGTCATATTTGGAAATTCATTACCTAATAAGTGCTCGCGGTTTTGATTGTATATTATATATATATATATATATATGGAACGTGAGATGCAAACGGTCCACTAGATTGTTATTTATTTGATTTAGACATTATTATAATATCAAAAGAGTTTTGATAGAAAGATTATCGTTTCTTTCAAAAGGATTTGGAAAGTTAAATCAAGTGTTTTGGATTCTCACAAGGGAAAAACCCATTCCGTGTTATACGACGTGGTCTTATGAGATATCGTTTATTTTCTCAAATTGTTTACTCATACCAGTCCCATAACTGACCCATAGTTTATTTTATTTTGTTTTACCTAAACTCTTGGGTGCCCAAATTTGTACGGGCAGTCAAGTAGTTCTGGATTTTACAGATCTATCTAAAGGAGCTTGGGGCAGGAGGCTTCAGTGTTAGATATATTGTATTTTATTCCGCTGTGTTGTAAGTGCTGTACTCTGACAAATGATCGTTATACAGCTAAAATTTTGTATTTCAAAAGTTAAGATATGTTATATTTTGTTCTGCTATGATGTGAGATTATGTGTTGTTGTTTCTGTTCTTCTTCTACCTTTTTCTTCTAAAAAAATGATTCGTATTTCTGTGATATTTGGGTTGGACATGTGATGTATGTGGTCAACTCAGATAGTACGGATTTGCGGGCCGTTACAACATGTTTACAATTTATTATCTCTAAAGAGGTATTTAAAATATTACACTTTTAAGAGCTAGTTTGCACATAGTTTTTATAGTATTAAAGTGACTAGTCCAATTGTGGCTATTACAATATGGTTTTCTTTTATTTAGGATGTCAAGTTCATCAAAATTAGATGTTGAAACTATTCTTTGTTAATTGTTACAAGCGCAAGAATAAAGAAGAAAAATATTGACTCTAATCAAAGTTCAGTTGAAGCGGATTCAATTCAGGAAAGAAGAAAATATTTCAACAATGAAAGTGACCAAGTCCTCTAAGCATGGCGACATTTTACTATAAGCCATTTTAGGTTCACTATATTTTTAGAAACTACACCGCATTTTCAATATGGTTATTATGCTTGAAATTTATATTAAGATTAAATTGCATTTGTTTTATGGTTTATTGTTTGATTTTTTAATTTAAAATGAACTTTAGCGTTGCTTTGTATGATGTCTGTGAACAATAAGCAAATATTTATGTTGTATTTTGATTCTTTTTTTAATATATTTCCTGACTTATATTTTGGGATATTAATCGTTTATGATTTTTAATTAATCGTTCTAATATGTACTTTCAATCATTTAAAATGTTTTACAATTCCTATGTAAAAGCCAAAAAACTATTTTAAAAAATATACTTTTATGCATATTGATGGTTTTTTCCTTTTGACTTATAAGTCAATAATTCAATATTGCATCAAACTGGCATTTTAATTTTTGATTTTAGAAAAGTAGAAGTATTTTTCCTATTAGCATAAGCACTTTTGCTTTGAATGTCTAAATGAGCCCTAAGTTTAACAATGTTTGGTATTTTGTTAAGTGGTTGCTTTTGGCTAGAACAATCACAAAGCTATTGAAAATAGCTATCCATTTTAAATCTCAAATTTTCCATTTGATCTTGATTTTAATTCATAGACAAATTTTATTGGCTTTCTTTTATTTGGTCCCTCACGAGCAAGTTACAATTTCATGCATGTTTACATATCTTGTGCCATTATGTCATTTTAGTGCTTTTGCCATGTGAACAGTCGGTCCACCTACAGATTGAATGATTTGAATAATTTTTCTAGAGAGGCAAATTGTAACTGCCCGGAAAATTCGACGCTCGAATTTTTGACACAATCACATCCCATGTCCAAACTCGAGTACCGAACATCCAGAAAGTTATTAGAAAGAAATTAGAGAGTGAGAGAGAAAGAAAGAAATACTAGAATAGAAGAAAAAGAAGAACAACACATCATCGGAATCTCACAGCGGAACAAATAACATATAATATATCAAGTCTCTTAACAAAAAGAAAACTGTATATACATACCAGTCATCAGAGTGCAACATATATCTGTCACAGCGGAAATACACTTTATATAACTAAAGGTGAAGCCTCCTGCTTCTAGCTCCTGGACTCCAAGCGAAACCTAACCTGGAAATATACTCGGTCTGATCCGAGCACATTTGAAGCAAAGCAAAATTCACCCGGATCAGTGTGCAATACTTTCAGTGATAAATTCACAACACAAACACTTGTTTAACTTTGAAAAAATCTTTTTGAAAAAAAATATAATAGTAAGACCAGCCCACACATAAACATAGACGGTTTTTACCTTACTATAGCCCAAAATATTTTTGAAATCAATATCTATTTTGATATTATAATAGTGTCTATCAAACCATAAATAAATAATAATCTAATAGAACGCTTGCATCTCAAGCTCTACATAAATTGTATACAATCAAAACCGCAGGCTCTTATTGGAGAATGGATTTCCAGGCAAGGAATGGGACCACCTTTCTGACAATGTACATCCGGAGATAAATACATTCGGGTTCAACAAGAACGTCTTGCAACCCGACTACACATGACCAACCCCTCATTTCTCTTGAGAGTACCGAATATATCATTACCACGGTTGGGGGCCAGCCAACCGAACCGATAGCATACATATAAAATAAAAAGGTACAACCAAAGGCATTTGATTTCTTCAGATCAGATAATGATATACCCTTTTAGTGCGTGCGACCCACACAGCCATGCTGCGTACCCGATTTGGTGTCATTTCCTGATTGATGAGGCTTGTGGTTACGTTTATCTTTTAGCACATATCCATTCACTTTGAATACCACATCGTCAGATCTTCCAAGTCACTAATTAACGTCCACAAATACACTCTAGGTCTTAAGCAAAAGAATTTATCCACCACCAAACTTGGTATATTGTAAAAATCAATGTACATGATTCTTAAGGAAATACTCTGTCACACATTCGTCCATACAAGTCATCCAGGAATAAGGCGAATCGAAGGCACCCTCCTACTGCATCCTAGGAATCACCCCATAGATCAGTAGCGAGTAGTCCGTGCAAATTCGTAGATTTCAACCACGACAGAACCACTGTGTATATCTGGTTGCAAGTCAAAGATTTTAAGTAGTTCTTCCGTTTTATGAAGATCTACGGTCTTCAATTGCTTCATCGATTCTTGTAATCGATTCCATAAATTTCATCTTATCAAAACTCTTCAGTCTTCGTTATTCGAAACCATTAACCATAACTTATAATTGTAATTACCCATATCCCTTCTTTATATTTCTTTATCTCGAAATATTACCATATTCATTAAAACATCTTTTATTTCCTTTATCTTGGAACATAGTTTGTATATTCTCAAAAATCCCTTCGAATTTCCTTATACCTGAAAATATCGCTATAGTTTTACAAACCCCCTTCCCATTTCCTTTACCATTAGAAATATCAATATATATACATACTTAACTATTCGATATAGGTTTCATATCCAATCTTATATGGTTAAAATATTGTCAAGTGGCATACTTCTAAAAATATAACCTTAAATGTTTTTGTTAACTATAAAATAATCATGCTTATGAAAATTTTAATTTTATTTCCAATATGCAATTTCATTTCAGCGTAATATCACTCTTTTATTCACATTTTCATGTAAACCAAACCATAGATTTATTCCTTCGAATCAGGTATTTATAAAATCTATCATTGGCCAATTAATGCCAATCAAAACATTTTATTAGAAAAGATCCAATATCTTTTATTTTATTTCTAAAACCTTTGCAATTTAAAGTTGCACTTCTTCCTTCAATAATTATTCCAACATCCTTACACATTACAAATTGATACTATCTCTTGATAATAGTGAAGTCGTTCAAGTTGGGGTATTTTCATTACCTCTCAGACCTTGATCGACAATGTTCTTATCTCAAGATAATAAAAGTCAGCAATTCAACAATATGATATTTCATTTCCATTTACTATGGTTTTATAAACCATTATCTTTTATTTCGAAACCCACTTTACATACTAATTCTTTTTACTTGATTAAATAAACATTCCAATCTTAATTTCCATTCGATTTCAATATGATTTTATAAACCATCTCTTATATTTGACATCTTCTTTACTGTAATCAATTATTAAATAACCATCCATTAATCTCTTAAGTCATTAACTGTTTAGTATCCTTTCCTTTTTGAAGTTCTTAATTCAATTCTTAAGTGAACGTTGATTATGTTTTAAGAAAAACATCCTCTTTGAGAACATGGCTTAATATTTCAAATCCTTTTATACCCATCTTAAAATAACTCAAATGTGGATTTTATCTAAGAACTTATTCTTCCATTCCCTTATGCCAATCCATTCACTTTCTTTTATTTGGAAATCTCTTCTTGATCATACCATTTTGCTTAATTTAGTTTATGACGCAATTACTTAAAACATCGCCTCATTTTGAGATTTCTTTTATAAACTTGTTTATCATATTTGGATTCGTTATCCAATATTTATATAAAATCCTTTTCTAAGTTTAGCTAAGATCTTATCACTACTTGATTATTGTTAATTGCTTCAATTAGTATTCATCAATTTACATCAAAAATAACTCTTTCAGGTGTAGATAACTTTGTTAATAACTAAAAATAGAACAATTAGTCATTTAAAAAGTTATTAAATAATAATTAGCTTTATTAGTCATAAATAATTTGAAAATTACTTTAAAATATAGTTAATCGAAGATTAACTAATGTTTTACACCATTCGTTAAATTTAATGAATATTCAAAAAATTATTGATTAGATTAATTTAAATCAAATTAATCCAATTGTCAATTTCAAATTAAAACGTTTGGTCCTTGCCAACCATACATATCAGTTAACTATTGACTGATTTCCATTATCATTTCCCCTTAAATTAACTAAGTAACTTAATTAATTTAAAAATATCATTTAATTGTTTATAAAAAACAATTATTACATTTTTACTAACTCGTCGGTTAGTTTCTAGCCGTAGTCCATAAATCTCATTAACGACGTTAAAATTCTTGTTATAAAATATTTAATAATTTATATTAAAAAATGATTATAAACATGTAAATGTATTTATAAACTCCTTTTTCATTTCTTAAATAAAATAATCTTAAAAACTTTAATTCAGTTATAAAATAAATTTTTTAACTTAAAACTACGTCAATTCGCCTGACGGCAAAGATGACGTTATAAAACAATATATTTTAGGCCATCTCTACCAACCACTTAATCAATACTGTCGAAAACGATTCAAATCAAGACAACAATGAACATCCATTAAACCATCAACATTCAAACATGGTTCAGTGTCATTTGGGGTTCAATCAGTTCATGTGTAAACAATATAAAAATAAACAATATACATGGTATTTGAGGACTCCGGTCAGATCCCTCCAACCTATTCTTCCCTGCATCATGGATTATAATGCCATTTCATGATAACATAAAATTTTGAATTAATGAATTAATGGCGATAATATAATTAACAACAACCATTAAATCAACTATAAGCATCCAAGTCAGCCAATCAACCAATATATATTATAAATGATATTTTAAATTATATGGATTTATCACATCATGGCAGTCCAGAAAAGTGTGAGAGTCAACTCATCATTATTTCAGTCGATGGTTTCAGCGTCATTTCGTACAAAATTTAAATAGCGTTTAAAATTACAGGAAATTCTAACTGCTTCCGTTTTTGACTGAACCAGTTTGTACACGTAGCCTCCGTCGCCACGATCCCAATGAATCCTGTTTCGCGAAATTCCGTTACCGTATGGAAAAGTTATACTCAATTCAAATATATATATATATATCGATCATTTAACAAATTAATTAATAATTTAATCAAATAATTAAAACTAATTACCTTTTATTAATTATAATTCACGTCTGATAAATTTAACGTGGTTTCTCCTTCTGTATCCATGAAATCCCGATCATTCCTCCTGCTCAAAACAAAACCAGCCTGCATGGAACACATCAATAACCATGTTTACCTTAAACTATTGCACCCATGCCACATCATCATGGAATTAGCCTTCACACGGTTTCAATTCTAGACTTCTTTCTTCCCGATTGCCTCTCTTCTTCCAAACCGTAAAAACCCGTCACTCCTTCGATCCCCTATTAACAGAACCTCAGCCTTACTTCAAACCGCCACCATCACTTATTCAGACCACTAAACCCCATTGCTCTGACCCCATCAGCTCCGCCATTGACCTGGCCTTCTCCTCCCACTAGTCTCATCACCTCTAACCTCCTACAGCTACCAAGCTGACCGAAAACATGAAAGCCGCCCCTTTTCGTTTAAACCGAGACTGCGCCCTCCATCGGCCGCCGCATCTGACGCCACCACTGCCAATCGAAAGAGCTCATCATCCCCTACCACTTTTCTTCACACACCTGGAACTGTCGAGGCCTCCTTCGCCCCCACATCCGCCAAAACCGCAACCACCAACTATGAAATCACCCGAAGCACTAACCGGTGTTCAACTCAATGGCCTCAGCCTCCACCGGCCACCGTAGGTATCTGCACCACCACCGTTAGAAAGGTCTGCTCCTTTTCTTCATCTTCTCTTCAAACCTCGACATTTGAAATTGGCTCCACCACCACTAGTAACCCAAAGAACGAAACTATATCTTTTCACTGTTCAGTCGATTCCGGCCACCCCGAGTGGTTTCAGGCCATAAAATTTTGGCTGTAGCATCTCCTCATCACCCTCTACCATTCTTTAGTTGATAACATCCGCTGATTCCCTACCATTTTAAAGATATAAATTAAATTGTGAACGAGGACTAATTTGCAAATTTCTATGATTATGAAAGGTAGGCTGCCGAAATTCTAAATTGGATGAACCGTATACGTTATGTGAGAAATATATTAATTTATTTTGATGTAACTAAAGATACTGATAGCGACTAATGATTTTTATTCGTGCCTATTGCCATTTCGGAACGTTGTTTATTCGCTTTTGTGCTCACATGCAAACTCCGTTTGCAACGAAAATGGACGTCATGGTATAATTTGACGTTACGGTCCTAATAAAACTTGTTTCATCGAATTCCGAGTCTGTTTGCTCAAATAGAGCCCGTTCACGTCCAAGTGGTCATTTTATTTGCATTTAATTTTGTTGCGCTCACAAATGAACTCCAATTGACGTGAAACTTGAATTCTAGCAATAATTAGCTATTACAGTCTCAATAAAATTTGTTTCTTGAAAACAAAGGTTGTTTGAATAAAGTCCCTTTTTAAGGGTCCATTTTAAAATAAAATAACTCAGTTTAAAAATACCCCAATATAATAAAAGTAGAATATTATAATTGGCCATACTTGACCATAATTTCATATATTTCCAGAATAAAATATCCTGGGTTGAATTCCAAGCCAATTCTATATTAAAAATATTTAGAAACCATTATATTTAATATAAATATATCGTTATGGTTTATAACGAATTCCATAGCGAACTTTTGAAAATTTGATTTGCACGTAGAATAAAATTTACAATACAAAAAGTCGATTTTTCTCTTCCATTGGAAAAATATTATCCAGTAGATCCAGATGTTTCTTGTTTCAAGAAATTTAGACTTATATTGGATTGTGTACATTTAAAGTTCAAAACGCAATATTATGAACTACTGCGCCGCTGCAGCTCGTTTTATAATTAAATTATAAACTAAACGTTCAACCGTCGTTTTATAAACAAAATCATTAATATAATTTCAGTATAAACAATATTAAACTCTTTTATGTTGTCAATTCACATTATACTACAAATTCAACATTTTCCAAATATTTTGGAAATAAAATATTATTATATTATTAATATTGATAACATATTCAAAATAATTAAATTCAATTATTTAAATTCAAATCGACATTTTAAATAATAAAATAAATTAAGTAATTGGCCAGAAAATACGGGACGTTACATTCCTTCCCCCTTAAAAGAATTTCGTCCCCGAAATTACTAAGGCAGAAAGAACGATACAACCCATTATCTTTGCAAAAATATGTAGTTAAAACTCGTTTTTATTTCCAAAACTAATCTAATTGGTTTTAATACCAATTTATTTTACATAACAAAATTTTCCAAAAAAATTCAAAAATTTTCTAACACCTTAAATTTTGGAAATTTTTTGGCAGAGTCTCGCTTGTACAGACAGATATCTGCAATATTGCAGGTTCAAGAAATATATGTACATCGACCAACACGGTCGGAAAAATTCAAAATCCAATCTCAAAACCGAAATAAAAATCACAATTTTATATTTTGCGTAGGCGTACCTTTTTGTGAGCGTTATTACGTGATTAGCAGTAAATTATACTCGAGCTTGCTTAATTAGCATGCCAAACTGGATTCAATTTACTCCAGAATTCTCTTGGATGAATTTTAAAGTTGAATAAGCACTTCTGCACCTATTCTCAACTCTAGTGAACTTCGTTAGTTTTCAAACCAATGTTAGTCAGGTCCAAATATCCATATCATTCATTCCAACCAATTCCACACACAATTCAATTCACATGGATTTACTTATAATTATTTCTTAACAATCCAATTATTTCTTTAAATATCCATTCAGATTCACTAAGCTTGGATTAATATATCCAACTTATTTATTTCAGATTGATTTTCAACCAAGTCTATCCATTTTCAGGTTTATATTCAAGCAACCAACACCAAAATCCAAACATATCATTTAAATCAACATTAGAAAATCTAATTGATTGCCTATATCATAATAATTTGAGAAAATTATTACTTTTATTGCTTTACGAAATATATTGGTCAAGACTAATTTAAAAATAATTTTATATCTACAAATACGTGCTCATATATATATATATATATATATATATATATATATATATACCGACACTCAATCTAGGGTTTTGCTAACCCCATCTCTACTGAGTTATGCAATAAAGCCAAGGTTATCAGTAAACCAATAGCTCTGACATCAACTGTAACGGCCCGGAAAATTCGACGCTCGAATTTTCGACACAATCACATGCTGTGTCCAAACTCGAGTACCAAACATCCAGAAAGTTATTATAAAGAAATTAGAGGGTGAGAGAGAAAGAAAGAAATGTTATAATAAAAGAAAAAGAAGAACAACACATCATCAAAATCTCACAATGGAACAAATAACATATAATATATCAAGTCTCTTTACAAAAAGAAAACCGTATATACATACAAATCATCAGAGTACAACATTTATCTGTCACAGCGGAAATACACTTTATATAACTAACGGTGAAGCTTCCTGCTTCTAGCTCTTGGACTCCAAGAGAAACCTAACCTGGAAATATACTCGGTCTGATCCGAGCACATTTGAAGCAAAACAAAATTCACTCGGATCAGTATGGAATACTTTTAGTGATAAATTCACAGCACAAACACTTGTTTAACTTTGAAAAATCCTTTTCGAAAGAAAAGGATAATAGTAAGACAAGCACACACATAAACACAGACGGTTTTTACCTTACTATAACCCAAAATATTTTTGAAATCAACATCTATTTTGATATTACAATAGTGTTTATCATACCACAAATAAATAATAACCTAGTAGAACACTTGCATCTCACGCTCTACACAAATAGTATACAATCAAAATTGAGGGCTCTTATTGGAGAATGGATTTCCTGGCAAGGCATGGGACCACCTTTCCGACAACGTACCTCTGGAGATGAATACATTAGGGTTTAACAAGAACGTCTTGCAACCCGGCTACACATGACTAGCCCCTCATTTCTTTTGAGAGTACTAAATATATCATTACCACAATTGGGGGCCAGACAAACAAACTGATAGCATACATATAAAATAAAAAGGACAATCGAAGGAATTTGATTTCTCCAAATTAGATAATGATATACCCTTTTAATGGGTGCAATCCATATAGCCATGATGCCTACCCGATTTTGTTTCATTTCCCGATTGATGAGGCTTGAGGTTACGTTTATCTTTTAGCACATCTCCATTCACTTTGAATGCCGCATCGTCAGATCCTCCAAATCACTAATTGACATCCAAAAATACACTCTAAGTGTTAAGCAAGAGAATTTCTCCACCACCAAACTTGGTATATTTTTAAAAATCAACGTATATGATTCTTAGGGAAATACTCTGTCAGACATTCGTCCATACAAAACATCCAGGAACAGGATGAACCGAAGGCACCCTTATGCTGTATCCTAGGAATCACCCTTTAGATTAGTAGCACGTAGTCCTTGTAAATCCTTTGATTTCAACCATGACAGAACAACAGTGTATCTCTAGTTGCAAGTCAGAGATTTTAGGTAGTTCTTCCGTTTTATGAAGATCTACGGTCTTTAATTGCTCCATATTTATTCTCTGCGAGTTAGTTTCCTACGTAACGTTGATTCAAGTGGATTTGGGTCTAGTTCCCATCCTATTCTCTTCGAAACAACACGTCACAAGGTCCAAGAATAATATTCGTTTGATAGTCGATTATTTAACTATCAAATCATAACAATATTGTTAAGTACATTGGTAGCTCAAGTCATTTATATAAAATATTTCATTTAAACCATTTCACCGATTCTTGTAATCAATTCCGTAAATTTTATCTTATCAAAACTCTTATGCCTTCGTTACTCGAAACCATTAATCATAACTTATAATGGTAATTACCCAAATCCCTTCCTTATATTTTTTTTATCTCGAAATATTACCATATTCATTAAAACATCTTTTATTTCCTTTATCTTGGGACATCGTTTATATATTCTCAAAACCCCCTTCGAGTTTCCTTATACTTGAAAATATTGCTATAGTTTTATAAACCCCCTTCTCATTTCCTTTACCATTAGAAATATCGATAGTATATATATATATATATATATATGCTTAACTATTCGATACAGGTTTCATATCCAATCTTATATGGTTAAAATATCGTCAATTGACATACTTCTAAAAATATAACCTTAAATGGTTTTGTTAATTTTAAAATAATCGCGCTTATGAAAATTTTAATTATATTTCCAATATGCAATTTCATTTCAACCCAATATCACACTTTTATTCACATTTCCCCGTAACCAAAACCATAGACTTTTATCTTCGAATCGGGTATTTATCAAATATATTATTGGCCAATTAGTGCCAATCAAAACATTTTATTAGAAAAGATCCAATAGCTTTTATTTTATTTCTAAATCCTTTGCAATTTAAAGTTGCATTTCTTCCCTCAATAATTATTCTGACATCTTTACACAATACAAACTGATATTATCTCTTGATAATAGTGAAGTCGTTCAAGTAGGGATATTTTCATTACCTCTCAGACCTTGATCGACAACGTTCTTATCTCAAGATAATCAAAGTTAGCAATTCAACAGTCTAATATTTCATTTCCATTTACTATGGCTTTATAAACCATTATCCTTTATTTTAAAACCCACTTTACGTATTAATTCTTTTTACTTGATTAAATAAACTTTCCAATCTTAATTTCCATTCGATTTCAATATGATTTTTATAAACCATCTCCTATATTTGACATCTTCTTTACTCTATTCATTTATTAAATAACCATCCATTAATCTCTTAAGTCATTAACTTTTTAATATCCTTTCCTTTTTGAAGTTCTTAATTCAATTCTTAAATGAAAGTTAATTATGTTTTAAAAAAACATCCTCTTTGCAAACATGGCTTATTCGATTTGAACATATTTCAAATCCTTTTATACCCATCTTAAAATAACTCAATTGTGGATTTTATCTAAGAACTTATTCGTCCATTCCCTTACACTAATCCATTCACTTTCTTTTATTTGGAAATCTCTTTTTGATCATATCATTGTGCTTAATTTAGTTTATGACACAATTACTTAAAACATCGCCTCATTTCGAGATTTCTTTTATAAACTCGTTTATCATATTTGGATTCGTTATCCAATATTCATACAAAATACGTTTCTAAGATTAGCTAAGATCTTCTCACTACCCGATTATTGTTAATTGCTTCAATTAGTATTCATCAATTTACTTCAATATTAACTATACCAGGTGTAGATAATTTTGTTAGTAACTAAAAATAAAATAACTAATCATTTAAAAAGTTATTAAATAATAATTAGATTTATTAATCATAAACAACTCGAAAATTACTTTAGAATATAGTAAATTGAAGATTAACTAACGTTTTAGACCATTCGTTAAATGCAACGAATATTCAGAAAATTATTGATCTGATTAATTTAAATCAAATTAATCCAATTGTCAATTTCAAATTAAAACGGTTGATCCTTGCCAACCATACATATTAGTTAAACTAATTTCCATTATCATTTCCCTTAAACTAATTAAGTAACTTAATTAATTTAAAAAAAATCATTTAATTGTTTATAAAAACAATTATTCCATTTTTATTAACTCGTAGGTTAGTTTCTGGCTATAGTCCATAAATCACATTAATGACATTAAAATTCTTGGTATAAAATATTTAATAATTTCTATTAA
Organism: Allium sativum; assembly: GCA_030737875.1. Taxonomy (NCBI): domain Eukaryota; kingdom Viridiplantae; phylum Streptophyta; class Magnoliopsida; order Asparagales; family Amaryllidaceae; genus Allium; species Allium sativum. The sequence goes on along the minus strand of CM060918.1, from coordinate 774,984,494 downwards.
AACATAATTATAAACATATAAATGTATTTATAAACTCCTTTTTCATTTCTCAAATAAAATAATCTCAAAAACTTTAATTTAGTTATAAAATAAAATTTATAACTTAAAACTACGTCAATTCGCCTTACGGCAAAGACGACGTTATAAAACAATATATTTTAGGTCATCCCCGCCAACCACTTAATCAATACCGTCGATTGATTCAAATCACAACAACAATGAAATATCCATTCAACCATCAACATTCAAACAGGATTCAGTGTCAATTGGGGTTCATTCAGTTCATGTGTAAACAATATAAAAATAAACAATATACATGATATTTGAGGAATCCGGTCGGATCCCTCCAACCTGTTCTTCCCTGCATCACGGATTATTATAACATTTCATGATAGCATAAAATTTTGAATTAATGAACTAACGAAGATAATACAATTAACAACAACCATTAAATCAAACATAAGCATCCAAGTCAGCTAATCTACCAATATTGTAATAACCCGGAAATGCGAGCCAATTTAAATTTTTTATTTTGGCAATTTTAGTGAATTTTCAATATTTAAAATGAATTATTTTAAATAATATCGACGAGAAATTTATTTTGAATAGAATTGAACGTATATAGTTATATAGATCGTCGTTAGAATATAAAAATTCATTTTAAATTATAAAAGGAATTGAAAATGGCGCGGTAGTTCGATAATTCGATTTCAAATTTCAATTGAACATACCGGGTGCAAAATAAACCAGATTTTAGCGAAACCAAAAATAATGGAATCTATTTGAGAATATCTTTCCAACGAATCCGAAAAATCGAAATTTCATAGCGGGAATCAAAAGATATGCCCAGTTGAAAATTCAGAATAGTCGCTATGGAACTCTGGCCCTTAAAAATAGCCATTTTGCAAACGACCTCGGATTGTGACGAAACCACTTTTGTTGGATCCGTGATGTCAGGTTATTGCTAGATTCCAATTTTCATAATTTTTCGAATCAATATGTGAGCGTGGCAAAGGAAAACACGTTTGACTAGTTTCAGTTGATTTTAATCGACTAGAAAATGGCCATTTTTTAAACGGTCTCAGAATTCGACGAAACTAGTTTCATTAGGACCGTATCGTCAATACGAAGCTATAAAATATTTTTTGGGAATTTTTCTAGTTAGTATGTGGCCCCAGTAAATAGAAATGCACGTTCAAATTCAATATATAGGGTTATATGTTGATTTTGACGAAAACTGATCGAAACGATCGAATCATACTACGATACATATCCCATTGTGTTCGGAATGGGGGTAATTAGCTATGGACGACAGGCAGTGGGCCCCGTTTCGAGGTCAAAATAAAAAGTACCTTTTTAAAAATAAATAATTAAAATAAAATTAAAATTAAAACCCCCTCTCACCTCTATATTCTCCTTACCCCCTCCACACGTTTCCTATTCAGTCAAACCGAACGAGAAAAAAATAAGAAAAAAAGGGAAAAATCCCTAGCCCCGACGCTCTCGAAGTCCGCGCCACCACGCGTCAACCCCGCCGTCGCCTTGTCAGGCGAAGGCGCGCACCTCCCCCCTCTTCTGTGCCGTCGCTCCCCCTTCTTCTTCTCCCTCCTTTCTTCCTCCTCCGCAACTCCCCTCGACCCCCTCTTTCCTCTGAAATCTGCGCCCCCCGAGACAATCCACCGCCGCACCCCCGACCCTCTTCGACTTCAGGCGATAGTGAAAACCCTCCTGTATGCTGTAAGTTCTTCTTTTCTTTTTTGTTTTTATTATTTAAATTAGTTTTCTTCTTAGGGATTTTTATGTAAAAGGTTAGGATTCTCAAACTTGAAATAAAAATATAAATTTTATACCTAGATTTTGAAATAAAAATTTGATCTTTTCACATATGATTTTTTTTATTAGAAAGATTGAATTTTTATTATCATGAAAGATTGGATTTTTATTATGAAATTAGCGAAATGAAAAATATAACTTTTATTATATAGAAAGGTTAAAAATATAATTTTTATTATATAGAAAGGTTAAAAATATAATTTTTATATCATAGAAAGATTAAAGATAGAATTTTTATATAAGGAAGATAATAAAAATATGATTTTTATATAATAGAGAATATAAAATTATTATCTTTATATATGTAGCGAAATAAAAATCTGATTTTTATTATATATATAATGAGGTAAAAATATGATTTTTATAGTGATGATATAAAAATCCGATCTTTATATTAGAAGAAGAAAATAAAAATAAGCGTTGTAAAAATATATATAAAGAAGAAATAAAATATGAATTTTATTTATTAGAATGAAGTAATAAAAATATAATTTTTATTTGAATAGCGTGAAAAGGACTACATTGAAAGTTCAAACCAATCCAGACGGTTCAGCAGTTCAACAGCAAAGCACGGCGGAGTGGAACCCTCTGTGAGAACTTCTCACCTTTTAATTTTCTTTCTCTAGTTATATTATTATATATACTAGGATGCATACGGTGTTTAGTAGCACCCGACACCCGTCGTCCACAGACCATGGACGGCTTGTTTGTTTGATATTGATGTGTAGTTGATTGTGTGATATGAAATGAAAAAAAATTATATAGTTAAAAATATTGTATAGTTAAAAATAGAATTTTTAACGCGTATATGAAATGAAATGAATAACTGATCTGACTGATATTGATTGGGATGATAAATTTTACACATCGCCCAAATGCACAAATTAAAATCTGTGTTTGGTTGTTTGAATCCCCACATGGGTATTGGGATAATATACGATGTACACTAATCCCTATAATTTGTTGTATGTCGATCGATGGATTGACAGACTGTGATAAGCGTTAGATATCTATATTTGACGCTTATACAGTGTAGTGCACTTTGGATGATGGTTGATTATTTATCGTTGCTATTATATACATGTGTTGTATGGAAACCATATAATGAACATTATATGGTAATTGATTGGGCCTCATTTCAATTGGAAAAATAAAGAATATTATAAAATATAGGTTCATGTGTTGAACGAAATATTTTAACAATAAAATTTACATCTTTATCATATATAAAATTAGAAACTAACTGGAAAATAGCTAAGATGAGTGGTCTCCTAGGTATTGATTTGATGTTGGTTTCGGCCTTCGGGGTTGATGTTCAGGGAATCGTTCTCTTACTAATTTACGGTTGGAGTCTGATTTGAAATCAAACGATAGATATCATAATTTTATAAAATATATTGAATAACAAAAATAGTCACACGTGGACAGTACTCATTCGTTAAGATTAGTCATGTGTTGACTAAAATATATTGAATAACAAAAATAGTCACACGTGGATAGTACTCATTCGTTGAGATTAGTCATGTGTCGACAAAAATATATTGAATAACAAAAATAGTCACACGTGGACAGTACTCATTCGTTGAGATTAGTCATGTGTGGACAAAAATATATTGAATAACAAAAATAGTCACACGTGGACAGTACTCATTCATTGAGATTAGTCATGTGTTGACAAAAATATAGATTCACGTATTGAATAGAATAAATATTCATTTGTTGAATAAAATAACGGAATTTTTGAAATATATAAAGCCGTGTTGATTAGAGATGCGCTATTTTGACGCGAACGATATTTATATCGATTATATTCGTTTTTATATTGGATTGAAAAGAAAACGAATTTGAATTGAATTGAAAAGAAAACGAATTTGAATTGAATTGAATAGAAAACGAATTTGAATTGAATCAAATAGAAAACGAATTTGAATTGAATAGAAAACGAATTTGAAATAGAATTAAAATCGATTTGAATTTGAAATGAATGTTGAAATTGTTTTTGAACCAAATTTGAAACGATTTATAAAAATCGTTTTAAAAGGGGAAATCGACAAAATATAATATATATATATATATATATATATATTATATATAATGGCCTGAATAGAACGCGCCGCGCCGCGGCAGTTCGTGAATTTCGACCATTAATTTCGAACGGACATTACGGGAGATCCGACCGACGGATTCTCCTAAAACCAGAACCGTTGGGTTCATATCTAAAAGAGCTTTCTAACGAATATTAGAAATTTGAAATCTAACGGTTGGATTTGGAGATACGTCCAAATCAAATTTGGAAAAGGTCGCTGTAAGTGCAGTTCGATGGCCGTTGATGGAAATCGACTGTACGGGCCTTGATAAAATTATTAAAAATATCAATAATTTGTGTAAAATCATAAGAAATTATTTGGGAAAATTTGGGATGAAAAACTCCATATTTGAAAAGGTAAAAATAGATTTTTATCGAAATGAACTAGTTTTGAACTAAAATTAAAACCCATTTATTTTTAAATAAATAAATTGGAATTGAATTGGGTTTTAAATAACCAGAATTTCTAATATATATAGTTGGAATTGAATTAGAATTGATTTATGGGTTTATCGTGAACGGTGTTTTAAATTACATTTGTTCTTTAACCTGAGAATAAATAGAATGTGATTTGGGTTTATCGTGAACTGTGTTTTAAATGACATTAGTTCTTTAACCCAGTAAAGGGAGTTTTAATGAATCTGCAATTAGATTGAAATATGAATTGATAATTTAAATTATCAAAATTAGCAAATGAGCGAGAATGGAGTATCACCAGTTTTGCTCCAGGCGATAGTTAAATCTTTAATTAGATTTGAACGTGAAGTGGTAATTAAATTTACAGATAACACCGTGGTGTTAGATATGGAGTATTACCAGTTTTGCTTTATGGGATGAATAGGTTGGGATTGGGAAATAAAATAAATAATTACTTCGGTGTGGTTCGCTAATCTCGACTAGTTTGGAAAACCATAATTTGGTTTGAAATGACATCCAAAGGAAGATTAAAGAATAAATTTAAAGAATTTATCTTTGATAAAATTAATGGGAACCTTTCCCTAAGAATGTGAAATTTAGAAACTAGCTGTAGGTTAGTTAAGAAGAATGGTTTCCTGGGTATTGATCTGATGTTGGTTTCGGCCTTCGGGGTTAATATTTGGGAAATTATTCTCTTGCTGATTTACGGTTAGTGGCTGATGAATTGGAATGAGGCGTATGTTGTGTTTGTGTAACATTTGTTTATAATATATGTGGGTTGTTCGGAAAGGCCGGGTTTATACCCATTCTGAATAACCGATTCAACGATAAGTCAAAGACGATGACGGTGGTCGAAGACCGGAAGTCTTCACATCGTTTGGATAATTACTGATGATCCTGATTGGGATGTACACCCAAGAGGATGGAAATAGTTGGTGGTCGTCCAGACGTACTTGGAGATCGATGGATATGCGAGGAAAGTGCCTCCGGTTTCGTTCAGACCCAGAACGAACTTGTAAATGGATTGTGTGTCTGACATTGGACTTTATTCTATGTTGATTGATCTCTATTAAATATACATCTGTTTGGCGGTGGAGAATTTATTCTCTTGCTTAACGCCCTTCTCTGAGACGTACGAGCTCAGAGGTTGTATATCGACGGACATCAGTCGCATGGCATGAATTGCCTGTGTGGCATGCGGAGTTGCATGGATCAAGGCTTCTGTTGAAAAGCAAAGTCTTGTGGTTGATGATCAAAGCACGGCCTTTGTGGTGTAGCTTTGTGTATAACGTGAATTCGCGAGCCTCACACCTCGGTATGAGTTAAAAACGGGATAAAGACTGCGGGGAGAGCACGACGTTTCTTTCTAGCTTTGGTGGTGTCAGTGACTTACCGGCCCTGACATTTATATACTTTTCACCTATGTGGTTGTTGGATGAGGCGCCTCGATTTTAGGTCTGTAAGGACCGGGAAACGTGTGTTAAGGAATAACTAATCCTCAAACGTAAGAGAGGACCGGCCCTGAAGATCCAAGGATTGCCCAGAGTGTGTAGTCCTGAGACATTTGCTAGAGTGTCTCGAAAGCGGATAGGAGCTTGCCTCTTGCCTCGACTCATGATGGAATCCAATTTCCAATACGAGATATTTCGGTTTTACTTGTAGAGCCTAGTATGGTGACATAGTAGCATGGGATGCTATGCCGTCTATGATTGATATTTATGATTGAAATTGTTTTGACACTATACACTTATTATAGTATCAAATGATTTGTTTTTAAACGTACCAAGCATGTTTGGCTGTTATAAGGTAAAACCCTATCCTTCGGCTTGCGTTGCATTGTGTGATGGGACCTGGGTCTTATAATAGCATCATTTTTCGAAAAATCATTGCGTTGTTTATGCTATGCACTGGTATTCTTGGGAGGAAACCCGTTCCATGTTATACGGCGTGGTCCCTTAAATTACTCTCTTTTTAAAGTAAAGTTTTAAGTAACTGTTTTAGTTCTCACACCAGTCACATGACTGACCTGAAGTTTATTGTTTTAACCTAAACTCTGGGTGCCCTTATTTTTGACACGGGCAGCTAGTAGTTTTGGTTTTGCAGATTTATATTCACTGGATCCTGATTTACAGCTGGAACGATGCTCGGAAAGCTCTGTATCCGTGTATTACCTTCAGTTGTGTTTTATATTGTTTTTCCGCTGCTATGTAATTTATTGTAATCTCTAATATTTATCGAATGTAATTTATTCATTTATACTCTGTATATTCTTGTATCTGATGGAATTGTTGTAATAACAATGAAATGTTCTTCTGTTTGCGTTCTATTTTGTGTTGTTCTCAAGGTAATCCGGGCTTTCCTTACCGGGGAAATTACGGGCTATCACAAATATATATTATTAATGATATTTTGAATTATATGGAGTTATCACAACATAACTACAACGACCCATACTTCCATTCATTTCAAACCGACCAAAAATTAAACCCACGTCGATTCAAGGTAAGCAAAATTACGTTTCATTAAGGTTTATCTGAGAAAACACAGTGGAATACAAAACTCACAACGGAACAAATAAAATATAATAAGAATATATTATTACAGCGGAAACATTTTTGAATACAAATCTGATTTTTGCATACCATTAAAACCATGTAGGATTAACATAATATACCAATAGTAGAGTATGTCCTGTCTTCATATGAAATTTTATCTCTCTTTGGAACTCCAAATCTTCAAGCTTGAACTCGATCTCGATAACTGAAAAACAAACTAATAGGCTGCCTGTGTGGAAATTGTGGGAAACCACAGTTTGCAAGGTAAAAACAAACAACGAGTCAGTCATGGGACTGGTGTGAGAAAGTTTTATTACTAATCCAATACTTAGACTTAATTTGAATAAGGTATCTCGGGACCACGCCGCATGTCGTGGAACGGGTTTTCTCCCAAGGATACGTGCACAACCATAGCAAGCAGAACCAAACATAGCAACATTAAACTTGATTTGGAAAGCATGACTTTAGAAAATTGAAAGATTATAAGCCCCAGATCCCATCACACAATGCAAGCACACAACAGAGGTAGGGGTTTGCCTTATAATCACAAAATATGCTTGATATAGTTCGAAATAAAAACATTTGATATTATTATAATGACTTAGGTGTGACAAATCCTTTCGAAAAATAGACTTATGAATCTTAGCTCGCATAGTGCCCCATCCCACTATGTTGGCTACATAGGTATACAACTTAAAAAATCGTAAAGGGTTTCGTACTGGAAGTTGGATTTCCATCAATGAGCCTAGGATAAGGGTCTTCCCACCCCAATTCGGAATCCCCAGCAGGTTCCAGGATCCCGTCTGGCTCCTTTAGAGTAGCAGGGTCGGTCCATCCTACTTCGTGGATTAAAGTAACAGCCTGAACATAACATCCCTCGGTCTGTGGGTAGGCTTTCATCTAGGTATTTTGACCTAGTTCGAGGCGCCTCATCCAATAAACCACATAAGTAAATGCCTGGGCTCCATACCATGGCGTTACCTTTCGCTAGATGGGACGTTAAGTCCCTACCCCTATAGTATATAATCATGTTTCAACTCATTCCGGGTAGTGAGGCATGCGAAGTCATGACGCATTTAAGCCATGCTTTGGTCTTCCACCACAAGACCCTGCTTTTGAACAAAAGCCTTGATCATTTCCACTTATCATGCCACAATTTCTTCCTTAAAACACAAACTGCTATTCACTAACGTACAATTTTTGAGCTCGTACATCTCAAAGAAGGGTGTTAAGCAAGAGAATAAATTCCCCACCGCCAAACAGAAGTATGTTTAGTAAATGTCAGTCTGTATTTTATAAAATACAGTGTCAGATATGAAATCCATCAACAAGTCCATTCCAGGAATGGGAACGAAAGCGAAGGCACTTGACTCTACATCCCCACCTGGGAGTGCAAGTCCTTGCAAACCAAATCGCTTCAAGTACGGTCAGATTGTGTCGTCACTTTAACTCCATTAGGCCGTTGCCCAAGGCATCACCATGCCATCCATCCGATGTGAAGAAATCTGGGTCTTCTACCATTGTCGTCGATATCTTGACATCAGCATCACATCATATAATTATTCGGAATGGGTAAAAACCCGGCCTTTTCAAATAATTAGCGCATCTTTTAAAACCAATAGGTATACAGGATTTCAAGAACCTCATTCCAATCCATAATATCTTTTATTCATTAAATTGGGAATTATTCCCACAAATCTAATTAAAGCTTTAATTCATTTAAAACTCTTATTTAAATCTTTCAAACTATTGCAAAAAAATTTACAATATCTTTCCACAGTCTAAACCAAATTAAAGTTCATCAACTAGTCGGGATTAACGAGTCTTACCGAAGTAATCATTCATTTTATTATCCCAATCCCAACTTATTCATCCCATGGAGAAAAATTGGTAGTACTCCATATCTAACACCCATTGTGTTACTGGTAAATTCCATTACCATTCAACGTTTTAAATCTAATTAAAGATTTAACTATCGCATGGAGTAAACCTGGTAGTACCCCATTCTCGAACACTTCTTGAATTCGGTAAATTTATTGACCATGTTCTCATTTCAGTCTAATTAGAGATTCACTAAAACTCAATTTAGTTTTAATCTCAAAATTCACTACTTAATGATTATTCAATCTTAGTAAATTAATCCTGTCTTTAGTTGAGTTAAAGAACCAATGTAACTCAAAACACAGTTCATGATAAACCCAAAATCATCTTCCATTTAACATGGAACCTTCATGGAAATTTGGTCAGTCGTAATCGATATAAATTTATGATTCAAACTACTACTATAAATGGAATAATGACAAAGCCTTTTAAATTCCATAAATAGTAACGGTCTTCCTTTATGGAAGCTTATTTAGATTATCAATAAATCGAGTTCCATTCAATTCCTTTCCAATTCGTATGTTGAAAATTCTGGTTATATCAAAACCATATAATTCCTTTCAGTTCTCTGCTCAGGTGGCTAAATAGCTTGCTCAGATAAAAAAATCTTTTATATTTACAAAAGTAGAATATTTCATCCGGGAATTTTTTCAAATCATTTATTATGATTTAAAAAAGATCTCCTCTATTTTAACCACTTAAAAATAGGCCCCTTTCATGTCCATCCAAAATCAGACATTAAAACCAACTCGTTCTTTTGCAAAAGTTCATTGTTATGAACTCAATTTCATTTCCGAAAAGTATTAGAACTTAAATTCAAACTTTTATTTTCCCCAATTATTTTATTATTAAAATAATAATTTAAAATCCAGTTTCTGGAAAGAGACTCATTCAACCCCTATATAACCTAAGAATTTGGGTACATACAAACATCCAATAAACATAAACAAGATGTCATGTGTCTATCGAGTTGTAACTAAACTCGTAAGTTATTTAAGATCATATGTCGGTGTCATAATTGGGTTCCATTTCATTAATTAACAACCAAACGGTATTCGTAACCAATCCCCATACAACTCATCCACTCACCAAAAATTCAAACCAAAATATCCAAACATGGACATCTCAAACTTGTGATATACACACATGAATAATGCTTAAGTAATGATCACAAAAGATGATTTCATGTCCATTAGCTTATGTTTCACACTTATACACATCCATGAGACTAGGATTCTTAAATTTCAAACGAATCCGAACATAAGGAATGTTTCTTTATGTCATTAACCAAATTTAAACCATGTTTTACATTCCTAACCTTCACCAAACCAACATATATTATCGACAAGTTTTGCTAATCACAAATAATGAATTAGCTTACTTACTTTCCAAAAATTAGGCTTATAACCTAAACATGGTGATATATACTACATAAGGGTGTTAAGGAATTAAATTCAATCCTAGTCCATGAAGATTTCATCACAAAATCCCTTTAGATTTCTTTGAAACATTTTAACAAACACGTTTTGTGCATGTTTTTAGATCAAACCTAAAGCCCTTTTAACAAATTGATATACAAACTTCATCTTTACACATGAAGATCAAAACCTTAGAGGTTATTCATCTTTTACCCACCAAATTATTTACTAACAAACCACCAATAACTAACCAAAGCATGTATAGACCAAATATTCCATAAAGGTGAGGTTTTGTGAACTAAACTAAAGAGTTCCATTCCCAAACCTAACTATGATTTACTTAGAAACCATTAGTAACCATTTCCCGACTATTTGCGTAATAGTTTTCTTTTAGGCATTTGATCGAACACCTTATGTGCATATAGGTTATCCTTTTTATACTTTTAAATTTCTCACTAATAACCCATAAACATTAATATGTAATCACTAATTAAACCCTATAAACTATAGTTTCCTCAAATAATATCCAACTCCTTGAATTTCAATTAAAGATGTATAAACACAAATTAGCACCTAAAGATCATACCTTTACGTATGATTTCACATAAATGTCAAATCTTTAGGAATTTAACGCCCTTAACCATATAAAATCACTTGCTAATGACTCACACATACCACCAAAATTCAATCGAAGCACAGAGTTACCAAATATTCCATAAAAGTGCAACTTTGTGAACCTAGCATAAAGGTTTTCATTCCAAACTCCAAACAAATTGCCATTTTTACTTCATGAACCTATTTATGAATTTATAGAAATCATATACCATCAAATCATCCATGGTTTCACCACCAAACTCTAAGAAACATTTCAACAAACACCGTGAAGTCCAAGCTTTGCCTAACGATCTCTAGCCCCAAGATCTACCTCATTTACTTCTTCTTCTTTCTTTACTTTTTTTTTATTTTATATGTTATTTCCGCTATGAAAAGCCATGGATGGAGGAGCTTTAAGGTGGAAGAGAAGGAGGAGAAAGAAAGAGGTAAGGATGGAATTAAAATGAGAAGAGTGTAGGTGCCTATTTATAGCCATGTTTAAGGGCATTTATGTCATTAACATAAGGACACTTGTCTTGTTACTACCATTTCTTAACATGTAAGTATACATGTGCTAAGGCTTCATTAAGAAGCCATAAGCTTAAGGAAGAAAAAACTAAATTGCCTTCTAACACATATTACCCCTTTAGCTTCTTTAAGAAGCTATGGACTTAAGGAAAAAAATTCAAATTGTTTTCTTATACTTATTACTCTCTTTAACTTGTATGAGAAGCTATGCACTTGGGAAAGAAGGCACTAGAAAGAGCTTAAGGAGGAAGGCACTAAGTATGCATAAGATAAGTATTAAGAAGCTTAAGGAGGAAAGCACTAAGAATTGGCTTCCAAGAGGAGCTACCAAGAATTGGCTTCTAAGAGAAGCCATGTAGATATGACTAAGCTTCTAAGAGAAACTACTAATGATTTGGCTTCCAGGAGAAGCTAATAAGAATTAGCTTCCTTGAGAATCCATCTTTGGCTACCAAGAGAAGACACTAAGGATTGGCTTCCTTGAGAAGTTATCTTTGGCTTCCAAGGGAAGCCAATTAAGCATTGGCTTCCTCAAGAAGCAAATAAAGATTAGCTTGGCTTCCAAGAGAAGCACTGAGAATTGGCTTCTAAGAGAAACCACTAAAAATTGATTTAGGAATTGTTTTAGTTTAACATAATCTTGACTTAAGTACTTAATTTAAATGTCACAAATTAAATTGCTTAGCTATTTACTACATCATATTTCAATATCGACAAATAATTTCAAAGCTGAATATTTTGTTAATCCGATATTTAATAAAATCGAAAGTCAAATGGTATATTTTAAAATTAATACCTTATATACATTTAAAAAAAAAAATCATTCAATCCTGTTTAAATTCTTATTCTAAAATTGACTAAAATACTTAAAATGATTTTGTCCTCGAAATCAAAGTCGGAACTAATGGTTATATACTTAACCAATACCTTGCTTATTAACCCTAGATCTTTGTTGATTAACTCCACTATTTAACTTTATTTGTTTATTCATTGGGCATAGGACTGCATAATGTACCTCCTTATGTTTTTTTAACCGCAAACACCCACAATTTTCCTTCATTCTTATCCTTTTTGGAGTACCTATAAATATACCTGTATAGGTCCAACCTATTTTCTTCTTCTATTTGCTCATAAATCCTTCTCGTTTGTTTTTGAGTCATCTTTCTAGGTTTAACTCCAGATGGATCGCAGTAACCCATACCCTACAACATTTAATATTTTACCCAAAAGTTTTATAATCTCTTTAGCAAATACCTCGACTGTCCAAAATCGTTGAGAATTCAAATTTCTTAATTAGTTATACTAATTAGCACATCCAGCAAATAATTAGTGGATTAAATTTTCCAAAACATAGCTTTAATCAAAACATATATCCTTTTTATGAAAATATACTTTGGAAAAAATTATTTCATAAAAACTGTGTTAGACTGCAATGTTCAAGTGTTTAGAAACACTTATCGATATAGTGAGCTCTTACTGTATCGACCAATGTTCATAACCCACTCAACAAATTAATCCCACACAAAACCATTTGTACACCAAATTACAAATACGTCTCTTGTATATACACATACAACTCATTCTAGGGTATTACTAACCCTATCTCTAATGAGTTACTTGTCCTAGGATACTACTGATCCTATCTTCGACAAGTCTGTATCCCACAGAGCCAAAGTTTATCTAACCAAAGCTCTGATACCAAACCGTGATGACCCGCACCTCCACTCACTTCAAACCAACCAAAAAACCGAACCTATGTTGATTCAAGGTAATCAAAAGTACATTTCCTTAGGGTTTATCAAAGCAAACACAGCGGAATACAAAACTCACAGCGGAACGGATGAAATATAATAAGAATATATTATTGCAGCGGAAACATTTTTGAATAGGTTTTATAAAACGTTCCCTATCCAAAATCGGGAATAACGGTTCTTTTCATTTAAGAAAAACTCATTTCAAAATCATCCATTAAATTTGAATGAACACAAAAACATCACTAAACACCTCATTGTCAAATCATGAAATAAATCACTAGGTGTTAACATACAAGTATTATCTACCCAACCCAATGCTCAATATAAAAGAAATTTTTCTCATAAACAAATCGACCACAATCCAAACAATCTCGATAAATGAAAAACAAACTAACAGACTGCCCATGTGGAAATTGTGGGAACCCGCAATTTGCAAGGGAAAAACAAACTACGAGTCAGTCTTGGGACTGGTGTGAGAAAACTTTTATTACTAATATGATACTTAGCCTTAATTTGAATAAGGTATCTCGGGACCACGCCGCATGTCGCGGAACGGGTTTCCTCCCAGGGATACATGCACAACCATAGCAACCAGAACCAAACATAGCAACCATAAACCTAATTTGGAAAATATGACTTTAAAAAAGTGAACGATTATAAGCCCCGGATCCCATCACACAATGCAAGCACACACCAGAGGTAGGGGTTTGCCTTATAATCGCAAAATATGCTTGATATAGTTCAAAACAAAAATATTTGATATTATTATAATGACATAGGTGTGAAAAGTCCTTTCAAAAATAAACTTATGAATCTTAGCTCGCATAATGCCCCATCCCATTATGTTTGCTACATAGGTATACAACTTAAAAATCGTACAAGGTTTTATATTGGAAGTTGTATTTCCATCAATGAGCCAGGGATAAGGATCTTCCCACTACGATTCGGAACCCCCAGCACGGTTCCAGGACCCCTTCTGGCTGCTTTAGAGCAGCAGGGTTAGTCCACCCTACTTCATGGATTAAAGTTACAACCTGGACATAACGTCCCTCAGTCTGTGTATAGACTTTTATCTAGGTATATTGACCTAGTCCGAGGCGCCTCATCTAATAAACCACATAAGTAAATGCCTGGGCTCCATACCGTGGTGTTACCTTTTGCTAGATGGAACGTTAAGTCCCTACCCTTGTAGTCTATAATCCTATTTTGACTCATTCCCGCAAAGTCATGACATACACAAAGCTATGCATTTAACCAATGCTTTGGTCTTCAACCACAAGGCCCTGCTTTTGAACAAAAGCCTTGATCATTTCCACTTATCATGCCACACTTTCATTCCTTAAAACACAAACTGTTATTCACCAACATATAACTTTTGAGCTCGTACGTCTCAAAGAATGGTGTTAAGCAAGAGAATAAATTCCCCGCCATCAAACAGAAGTATGTTTAGTAAATGTCAGTCTGTATTTTATAAAATACAGTGTCAGATATGAAATCCATCAACAAGTCCATTCCGAGAATAGGAACAAAAGCGAAGGCACTTGATTCCATATCCCCGCCTGGGAGTGCAAGTCCTTGCAAACCAAATCGGTTCAAGTACGGTCAGATTATATCATCACTTTAACCTCATATAAGCAGTCGCCTAAGGCATAAACAGGCTAACCATCCGATGTGACGAAATTTGGGTGTTCCACCATTGTCGTCGATATCTTAACATCAGCATCATGTCGCATAATTATTCGTAATGAGTAAAACGCGGCCTTTTCAAATAATTAGCGCATCTTTTAAAACCAATAGGTATACAGGATTTCAAGAACCTCATTCCAATCCATAATATCTTTTATTCATTTAATTGGGAATTATTCCCACAAATATTCTCAAACATTTAATTCATTTAAACCACTTGTTTAAATCTTTCCTTGAAAACCATTGCAAAAGAGTTTACAATATCTTTTCACAATCTAAACCAAATTAAGGTTCATCAACTAGTCGGGAATAACAAGCCTTACCGAAGTAACCATTCTTTTTATTGTCCCATTCCCAACCTATTCATCCCATGGAGAAAAACTTGCAGTACTCGATATCTAACACCCATTGTGTTACTGGTAAACTCTATTAACATTCAATGTTTTAAACCTAATTAAATATTTAACTATCACATGGAGTAAACCTGGTAGTACCCCATTCTCGAACACTTCTTGAATTCGGTAAATTTAATTACGCTATTCTCATTTCAATCTAATTAAAGATTCACTAAAGCTCCATTTAGTTTTAATCTCAAAAGTCACTACTTAATGACTATTCAATCTTAGGAAATTAATCATGTCTTTAACTGGGTTTAAGAACCAATGTCACTTAAAACATAGTTCACGATAAACTCAAAATCATCTTCCATTTAACATGGAACCTTCACGGAAATTCAGTCAGTTGTAATCGATATAAATTTCTGTATCAGACTACTACTATAAATGGAATAACGAAAAAGCCTTTTAAATTCCATAAATAGTAACGGTCTTCCTTTACGGAAGCTTATCTAGATTATCACTAGATCGAATTCCATTCAATTCCTTTACAATTCGTATGTTGGAAGTTCTGGTTATATCAAAACCATATAATTCCTTTCAGTTCTCTACTCAGGTGACTAAATAGGTTATTCAGATAAAAATATCTTTTATATTTACAAAAGTGGAATATTTCATCCAGGAATCTTTCCAAATCATTTATTATGATCTAACAAAGATCTCCTCTATTTAACCATTGAAAAATAGGCCCCTTTCACGTCCATCCAAAATCGGACATCAAAACCAGTTCGTTCTTTTGTAAAGGTTCATTGTTATGAACTCAATTTCATTTCCAAAAAGTATTGGAACTTAAATTCAAACTTTTATTTTTCCCAATTATTTTATTATTAAAATAATCATTTAAAATCCAGTTTCTGGAATGAGACTCATTCAATCCCTATATAACCGGAGAATTTGGGTACATACAAACATCCAATAAACTTAAACAAGATGTCGTGTGTCTAACGAGTTATAACTAAACTCGTTAGTTATTTAAGATCAAATGTCGGTGTCATAATTGGGTTCCATTTTATTAATTAACAAGCAAACGGTATTCGTAACCAATCCCCATACAACCAATTCAGTCACCAAACATTCAAACCAAAATATACAAACATGGACATCTCAAAACATTGATATTCACACATGAATAATGCTTAAGTAATGATCAAAAAGGATGATTTCATGTCAATTAGCTTACGTTTTACATATATACACATCCATGCGACTAGGATTCCTAAATTTCAAACGAACCCAAACATAAGGAATGTTTCTTTATGTCATTAACCAAATTTAAACCATGTTTTACTTTCCTAACCTTCACCAAACCAACCTATATTATCGACAAGTTTTGATAATCACAAAATAATGAATTAGCTTACTAACTTTCCAAAAATTAGGCTCATAACCTAAACATGGTGATATATACTACATAACACTACAACAAAAAACACTTTTCGCAACAGGCAATATCTGTTGTAGTAGACCAATTGCAACAGACCTGCGCCTGTTGGTATAGCCCAAGTTGCAAAAAGTTCGCAACATTTTCCGCCTGTTGCAATAAGATGTTGCAGTACACTTTATTGCAACAGGCTTTTACTGTTGCAACAGATCCTTTTGCAACAGTATATGCCCGTTGCAATAGATTTATAAATCTATATAAAAAAATCGGCTTAAATTCGGCTTATAGATGCTACAAAAATGTACTCGTTTTAGTAATAGTGTATGTCACAGAATGAAATAAACAAATAAAAATTTTATTTCAACAAAGTTTTAATAGCACAAACAATTACAACAAAAATTTCTACAATTTTCATACACCATTCATGTATAACGATCATCATTTTTCTACAGAAGAAAACTGCTGCTAACCAAAACGATCATCATTTTCATAAAGAATGCGCACTTCACAGAAGCACCAGCAAACCTCCAAGCAATACTTCGGAATATGAGCGCACATTGATTAAACATATGTAGTTAAACAAAAACAAAAACATATATAATGATTAAACATATGTAGTTAAACAAAAACATATATGCATTTACTCTATGCAAATAAAAATACCTGTCCATAGGCAAAAATCGAACTATTAAAACCAGCCAAATAGTTTTCCACCAAAGGAAGTCCAACAAGTTCAAATATTTCATGCTGATAAAAGTTAAATGATCAATTGAAAGGAATTTCACTTAACTTCCAGTATGTTGAGTGTGCTCATTTACATCCATATTCAATGATGTGCTATAATAATGTATGAGCCCTGAGTTTCTGTTCAGGTACTCCCTGCAGAAAGCGTATCGAATTCAAGGATTTGAAAAGGAGATGCAAGACGTTATTAGTGACAAAGTCAATAACAAAGAAATTCGACCGTTCACGTTCATTAATGTGTAAGCTATTTACTTGACATATTTCGGAATGTTGCTGAAAATAAAGTTATTTTTTCTTCTAATCAACTTTAAGGACATTTTTAACAAATTAAACCTGGAGAATGACTATTCATTTATGTAAGAACAAAATGCACGCTACAAAATTTGCATTTATTCCAAAAAAGTGCAAGTATAATCAGTCATTGGTAATTAACTACTGTTGAGGACTTACTGGGAAATAGCGCATCATATAAAGAGGAGGATTTGAAGATAAATCGAGCCCATCAACATGGTGTTGACTAAATACTGCCATGCAGACCTGCAAAATAGGGAGGAAGAAACCTTTATCAGTAATAGAAAGATGAATGAGATTTAAAATATATATTTAAAAACAGTCCTATATTATGCAATAATATGAATATATGACAAGGTAACAAAAATCTTCATTTAACGCAAGAAAATAAAGTGGACAGAGAGGAGAAAGGGGAAGGGGGGGGGGGGCATGTAAGGTGCAAAGTTTACCTGTTATTTGTAAAGGTAGATCATGACAATTGGGAGCAAAGGCTTCCATCACATCAAAAATGAGGGTAAGAACACAAGAAATGGTCAAATACCTAGGCGGAGCGGTATACTATTCCAGAAGTTGGTTGAAGGTCTACGGATATCAATTTCAGAATAGTTGACTTCCCAATACCATTTTGATCGGTAACTGTCTCATTATGTGATCTTCCTGTTAAGGTTTGGTTGCATTCTTCCTCTTTTGTTGGCTGCGAGGCATATCACTGTCAATGTTAATATATTTTGATACATATGAATTGTCAAAACAACCTGCAGCTTCTAGGCAAAGATTTTTCGAATGTGATGCCTACACAGATACACGTACACTGGTATGTTTATTCAAATCACATCCTTTAATTTTTTTTTTGATGTATACGATTGTCATTTGCAGGAAATCCCTTATCAATCTTGGATGGCTTTTTTTGCAACCATCAAAAATGGCATAGACTGTTTCCCGTATCCAACAGAAGGTAGTACTAGGATCCCAAAAAAATAATAGAATCAAAATGTATATACGTGATTACCTATTTGTTACATTTCTAAACCTCCATATTATGAGTACTAGGCACAACCACATAGTTTCATTAAGTCCACCCTATAAAGTATAATATTGTCTATGTATCCAGATTGTGAATATGTAGCACGATATCTATTTGAAAAGCACGAACAGAAGAATATAAATATCTCCCCATTCTTTTTTTTTCTTTAATAATTTATGTATCTGGATTTATTAATTTTAATTTGGATAGGCAATTTTTAAATTCATGGTTTTGATTTCTTAAACAGGACAATAATAAATCACGTTCACATATACAGGAGGATCATCATCAGGTCCGGCAACACTTATAGAATCTGGACTATACCGGTAATACCTTTGCCAGTATAGCGGTGTTAGAGGGCAACTTCCCCAAAATTGACCTTGAACAGACCACAAAAACAGCAGCAGTAGATTAGCCTCCAACAATGGGTGATCCTGCAACATTAACAAGTACGGTAGCATTAGTAGAATCAGAAACAACAACATAAGGCTCAAAAACTAAGAGCAGCAACATAAAACCACCAGATTATGGGGACATCGCCAAATCAGATCGGGGAGCACCTAAGCTGCTAGGTGCACGAGCAGGAAAAGGTGCCGCCATAACCTGGCGTAGATCCTGGAACGGAGAATGGAGTCTGAAGAAGAAAAATACGAAGACTGAAAATTAGGATCTGAGCGTCGTGAAGGTCGCGATGTTCCATTGGGAAAGAAAACGTGAATCCCTAAATTGAAGACCTTAGTGGTAAAGAGAAATGAAAGTGGGATATGGCGAATTCAAAAAAACGATGGAGCGTCTTAACACAAGAAATGCAAGACAGAAAGTGAATCGGGTTATCGATTTTGGGGCTTTTTAGAGATTAGGGTTTTTGAGATATCAGGGATCTAGGAAGAAGAAGAGTCTGATTTACAGAGATTGGATTTCAATTATGAAGCGGGAAACGAAAATATTGAAGCGGGATTACTAGATGTACGTACTGGTCATGAAAAAAAATTGTTAATTTTAATTGGTGCGGGGTCACTGTTTGTTGTTCGGTTGTATTTTGGCTTTTCACGGTAAACCTGAGTGTAAATGCACATAAACCTAATCTCTTCATATGGTATTTTAATTATTAACAATTTTAATTTAGAAATAATTATTAACAATTTTAAATTAACCTTTTATTATATAATGATTTGTAATTAATTAAGACTAATATTTAATAACACATTTAATAATTAGTTTTTGATAATTATTTAATTCTTAAGAAGCATTAATCAATATTTACTTTTAATAATTAATGATTAATCTTTAATATTTAGGAAGCAATACAAATTATCGATTATAATAATTATTAAGTACAAATGACTAAAAATTAAGTATATTTTATTGCTTGTGCATTATTATTTGAAACTATCAATAAATTAGTTAAATTAATTATTAAAATTTAATCATTAAAAGTTTGTACTTATTGTTAGTATGTTTTTCGCAACTGGCTTTACCAGTTGTAAAAAAGTACCGTTATTGCAAGTGGCGAAAACAGTTGCTAAAGATATTTATTCGCAACTGACTATGAAGCGCAGTTGCGAATAATATGTTTTTGCATCAGGAAGGGAAGCGAAGTTGCTGAAAATATGTTTTTCGCAACAGAAAGAAAAGGTCTGTTGCTAAATCTTATCTATTGCAACTGCTATACTAGGCTGTTGCTAAATATCATTTACTGCAACTGTAATTTATGGCCTGTTGCAAATACCTAGTTGCAATAGGGTATTTTTCTTGTAGTGTAAGGATGTTAAGGAATTAAATTCAATCCTAGTCCATGAAGATTTCATCATAAAATCCCTTTAGATTTCTTTGAAACATTTTAACAAACATGTTTTGTGCATGTTTTTAAATCAAACCTAAAGCCCTTTTAACAAATTGATATACAAACTTCATCTTTACACATGAAGATCAAAACCTTAGAGGTTCATCATATTTTACCCACCAAATTATTTACTTACAAACCATCAATAACTAACCAAAGCATGTATAGACCAAATATTCCATAAAGGTGAGGTTTTGAGAACTACACAAAAGATTTCCATTCCCAAGCCTAACTATTATTCACTTAGAAACCATTAGTAATCATTTCCCGACTATTTACGGAATAGTTTTCTTTTAGGCATTTGATCAAACGTCTTATGTGCATATAGGTTATCCTTTTCATACTTTTAAATTTCTCACTAATAACCCATAAACATAGATATATAATCACTAATTAAACCCTATAAACTATAGTTTCCTCAAATAAGATCCAACTCCTTGAATTTCAATTAAAGATGTATAAACAAAAATTAGCACCTAAAAGATCAAACCTTTACGTATGATTTCACATAAAGGTCGAATCTTTAGGGATTTAACGCCCTTAACCATATCATATCACTTGCTAATGACTCACACGTACCACCAAAATTCAATCGAAGCATGGAGTTACCAAATATTCCATAAAGGTGCAACTTTGTGAACCTAGCATAAAGGTTTTCATTCCAAACTCCAAACAAATTGCCATTTTTACTTCATGAACCTATATATGAATTTTTAGCAATCATATACCATCAAAACTTCCATGACTTCACCACCAAAACTCTAAGAAAAATTTCAACAAACACCTTACATGCAATCATTAAATCAAGCAATAAGAACCCTTTAAAAGTTTAGTTTTTTTACCCCGTGAAGTCCAAGCTATGCCTAACGAGATCTAGCTCCAAGATCTACCTCATTTACTTCTTATTCTTTCTTTACTTTTTTTTTATTTTATATGTTATTTTCGGCCATGAAAAGCCATGGATGAAGGAGCTTTAAGGTGGAAGAGAAGGAGGAGAAGGAAAGAGGTAAGTATGGAATGAAAATGAGAAGAGTGTAGTTGCCTTTTTACAGCCATGTTTAAGGGCATTTATGTCATTAACATAGGGACACTTGTCATGCTGCTACCATTTCTTAACATGTAAGTATACATGTGCTAAGGCTTCCTTAAGAACTCATAAGCTTAAGGTAGAAAAAACCAAATTGTCTTCTAACACATATTACCCCTTTAGCTTCTTTGAGAAGCTATGGACTTAAGGAAAAAAATTCAAATTGTTTTCTTATACTTATTACTCTATTTAGCATATATGAGAAGCTATGCACTTAGGAAAGAAGGCGCTAGAAAGAGCTTAAGGAGGAAGGCACTAAGTATGCATAAGATAAGTAGTAAGAAGATTAAGGAGGAAGGCACTAAGAATTGGCTTCCAAGAGAAGCTACCAAGAATTGGCTTCTAAGAGAAGCCATGTAGATATGACTAAGCTTTTAAGAGAAGCTACTAATGATTTGGCTTCCAGGAGAAGCTATTAAGGATTAGCTTCCTTGAGAATCCATCTTTGGCGTCCAAGAGAAGCCATTATGTATTGACTTCCTTGAGAAGCCATCTTTGGCTTCCAAGGGAAGCCACTTAAGCATTGGCTTCCTCAAGAAGCAACTAAAGATTAGCTTGGCTTCCAAGAGAAGCAACTGAGAATTGGCTTCCATGAGAAACCACTAAAATTTTATTTAGAAATTGTTTTAGTTTAACATAATCTTGACTTAAGTACTTAATTTGAATGTCACAAATTAAAATACTTAGCTACTTACTACATTATATTTCAGTATTGACAGATATTTTCAAAGCTGAATATTTTGTTAATTCGATATTTAATTAAATCGAAATTCAAATGATATATTTTAAAATTTAAACCATATATACATTTAAAAAAAATCATTCAATACTATATAAATTCTTATTTTAAAATTAACTAAAATTTTAGGTCGTTACAATAGTAGTCCATAAAAGTGTGAGAGTTAACTCACCATTATTTTTGTCGATGGTTTCAGCGTCATTTCGTATAAATTTTATACAGTATTTAAAATTACACGAAGTTCTAACTGCTTCCGTTTCTGACCTAACCAGTTTGTACATGTAGCCTTCACCGCCATGTTCTCAAAAGATCATGTTTCACGAAATACTGTTACCGTATGGAAAAGTTATACTCGATTCAAGTTTATATATATATATCGATTATTTAACAAACTAATTACCAATTTAATTAAATAATTAAAACTAATTACCAATTTAATTAAATAATTAAAACTAATTACCTTTTATTAATTATAACCATGTTTGATAAATTTCACGTGGTTTCTCCTTCTGCATCCATGAAATCTCGATCGTTCCTCCTGCTCAAAACCAAACTAACCTCCACGAAATACATCAACAAACCCATGTTTACCTTAAACTATTGCACCCGTGCCACGTCCATGGAATTAGCCTTCGCACGGTTTCAATTCTGGACTTCCTTCTTCCCGATTGCCTCTCTTCTTCCAAACTATAAAAACCCATCACTCCTTCGATCCCCTGTAAATTGAACCATAGCCTTACTTCAAGCAGCCGCCATCGCTTATTCAGACCACCGGACCCCACAGCTTTGACCCCGTCGACTACGCCATTGACCTGGCCTTCTCCTCCCACTGGTCCCATCACCTCAAACCTCCTATATCCACCAGGCTGGCCGAAAACACGAAAACCACCCCTTTTCGATTAAACGGAGACTGCACCCTAGACCGACCGCTACATCTGACGCCACCACCACCAATCGAAAGAGCTCGCCAACCCCTACCACTTCTCTTTACACATCTGACACCCTCGAGGCCTCCTCCTCCCTCACATCTGCCAAAACTGCAACCACCAACTATGAAATCACCCAATACACTACCGACGTTCAGCTCAACGCCTTAGCCTCCACCGACCACCGTGGGTATCCACACCACCGCCGTTAGAAAGATATTTTCCTCGTCTTCATCTTCTCTTCAGACCGCGACATTTGAAATTGGCTCCACTGCCACCAATAACCCAATGAACGAAACTGTATCTTTTCACTGTTCAGCCGATTTCGGCTGCCCTAAGTGGTTTCAAGCCATAAAGTTTTGGCTATAGCATCTCCTCATCACCCTGTACCATTCTTCAGCTGATAACATCCGCCGACTCCCCACCATTTTAAGGATATAAATTAAATTGTGAACGAGGACTAATTTGCAAATTTCACTGATTATGGAAGGTAGGCTGCCGAAATTCTAATTTGGGTGAACTATATATATAATGTGAGAAATATATTAATTTATTTTGATTTGACTAAAGATATTTTACTGATAGCGACTAACGATTTTTATTCATGCCTATCGCCATTTCTGAACGTTGTTTATTCGCTTCTGTGCTGACATACAAACTCCATTTGTAATGAAAATGGACGTCATGGTATAATTAGACGTTACGGTCCTAATAAAACTTGTTTCATCGAATTCCAAGTCCATTTGCTCAAAAGGCGCTCGTTCACATCCAAATGGTCGTTTTATTTGCATTTAATTTTGATGCGCTCACAAATTTACTCCAATTGACGCGAAACTTGAAATCTAGCAATAATTAGCTATTACGGTCTCAATAAAATTCATTTCGTTGAAAACGGATGTCGTTTGAGTAAAGTCCCCATTTAAGGGTCCATTTTAAAATAAAACAAATTAATTTTAAAATACCTCAATATATTAAAAATAAAATACTATATTTCTAAAATAAAATATCTTAGGTTGAACTCCAAGCCAATTCTATATTAAAAATATTTAAAAACCATTATATTTAATATAAATATATCGTTATAGTTTATAACGAATTCAATAGCGCCCTTTTGAAATTTGATTTGGACATAAAATAAAATCTACAATATGAAAATTCGATTTTTCTCTTCCATTGGAAAAATATTATCCAATAGATTCGGATTTTTCTTATTTCAAGAAATTTAGACTTATTTTGGATTCTGTACAACCATTTAAAATTCAAAACGCAATATTATTAACTACCGCGCTGCTGCAACTCGTTTTATAATTAAATCATAAACTAAACGTTAAACCGTCGTTTTATAAATGAAATCGTTAATATAATTTCAATATAAACAATATTAAACCCTTTTATGTTGTCAACTCATGTTATACTGCAAATTCAACATTTTCCAGATATTTTAGAAATAATTTATTATCATATTATTAATATTAAGAACATATTCAAAATAATTAAATTCAATTATTTAAATTCAAATCAACATTTTAAATAGTAAAATAAATTAAATAATTGGCTACAAAATATGGGACATTGCACAAATATTTAACCGACGAATATTTTACATTATGTTACATATTTTTTACACCATATTACGAACATTTTACCAATATTTTTATAGATTGAATGATTTGCTTGGGGAATTCAAGGTTGACCAACATATATTTTACATTCCATGTATATTTTTTTAACATCGCATGCATACAACATTTGCATAGTTGTCACTTGTAAACTAACAACTCGCTTTGTTATAATTATTCATTTTCCTTGTACAATGAACCTTGTGTGATAAATTAAAATTTTACAACGTGTTACTTCATTTGCTTTTCTCGGTGAATATTTGACTGGTAAATATTATTTTCCCTGCGTATATCAAGAAAATATTTGTTGGATAAATATTTGTGTTGTTGAAATTTGTACCATGGACATTTTTTTGATGATAACAGTCTCAGATAATGATACAAAATATATTTACATGTATTAATTATTATCTATATATATATATATATATATATATATATTGCATACAGTACAAGTTAGTAGACATGTATTGATAATGAAAAATGCACAATATCAAGATAGATGATATAGATTGATGCTGATATGAAGATTTAAGAGTCAGAGAATGAAGACTCGAAGGTCTCGAAGAGTTCAAGAACTAATGAGCTCAAGAATCCAAATATATTATTGAGTCTTAGATTAAATGTTAAAGCTCCAGTTGCCCTCAGCTCATCTCTATATATTTTAAGTATTTTCAAAATATTCCTAGTTTTTAATATTTTTAAAATGATTTTTCAAAGTATTTACAATTGTGATTTTTATTTTTTAATACTTTTATATGTATTTTATAATTTAAAATATTTTTGTTTTTAGGATCATGCTATGAATTTACTATTTTTGATTTCGACATTATACTCTGATTCTTAAACTTAGGGTTTAATTTAAATAAACATTTATTTGACTTTAGTATTTACACTTTGTTTTTTACATTTATATTCTGACTATACTTTAGATTTTGATTTTATATTTTATATTTTATATTTTGAATTTAAGTTATACTTTATAGTTTATATTTTGATTTTAATTATACTTTAGATTTGATTCTAGCCTTAATAATTATAATTTGATATTATAGTTTTGATTTTTTTTATTTCGAGTTTAATATAATAATTATATATTATTTTTGAATGTATATTACAAACACTTTAGTTTAAATTTTTTTAAATTATTTTGTTAAGTTTTCTTTAGCTTTAACACTAAAAGAAAAACTTCCATTTTCGACATTAACTTACCTACGTCGTTCGTACACTATAAGGTAGGGTGTGGGTATGGTGTAGGAAACGTCTAGGAACATGCCAGGTCGTAGGAACGTTAGGGAAGATATAAATATTTCCTACACCATCTCTACGCCTTAGTATGGGATAAAAAGCTTTTACATCTTTCCAATATGCATATATACTCCTATATAATATGACAATTTATATTATTAAACATGTCTTTTCTTTCATGAAATTTTAATTTTAATATATATACATATACATACATACATACATACATACATATATATATATATATATCATATTTTTATTTTAATAACTATCTGTACAAATTAGAATATATTACTCATTTTTAATAACGAAGCTTTAACTGTATAACAACTTGGGTCTAACTTTTATTTTGCTCAATTATCGTTTGTCTATTATATAATAATATTAATGTGTGTGATATTTGCATAACTTTTTTTTATATATTATTAATTTTTCAATATATCAAACATTAATGTTTATAATTTGCATGCCAATTTGTTTGATAAAGTATTGAACCTTTCTAATATGATATGATCATGTTTATAAAAAAAATTCTAGATTATTATCTAGTTTATAGCTACGTTTGTTGTATCATATCATTTTAAATACTTTAAGTCAAAAAAATATCTTTAACATCAATATTTCAAGGTCATATATTTTTTAGCGCATACAGATATGACATTAAAAGGTATTGCAGGTTTCATATTTCATAATTTTCTGTTTACTTCAAACCACTTCAAAAGCACTCAAATTCTGGCTATAATGATAATACTATTGCCATGTAACCGAGACTAGTTATTAATGAGTGAACGTTATAAAATAGGTTTAAAAAAAGACATAGAAAACATAATATAAGCACCACAGGAAAACATAATACAAGCAATAGGTCCACAACTCTCAACAAAACCTGGTATCCACACTCACTCAACTCAGAAAAAACCATCGTTATGTGGGAAACACGCTAACCCAAAAGCCTCAACCATAAAAAAAAACTAGTTTTCATCATCGATTACCTTCGCTTCATCGCTCTATTTCATAATCGCTCTGCCAGGTTGTACCTTATAAAATCAAATACCTGATTGAGCAAATCATAAGATTTAATTAATTCTAGGATTTGTTATTCGATTATGAGGGATTTACTATGATATGAAATGGAGAAGAAAGAAACCGAGATTTGTTATCTTTGTAGTCTTTGATTAATGTCTTTTTTGTCATTGGTCTGCAATGGAATTATGCAGTTTTGGCAGTCCTTTTAGGTTCTAAATTTGGACAATATTTTGAATTTTACATTGGTATCTTGCAGTTTGTTTTAGTATTTTTTTTGTTCATGTAAAGAAAAACCATAAAGCAATTGATCAGAAAATTTACATTGGCCAAATGATCAAATAATTAACCCGTAAAAACGGAACTGAATATAACCATTTTATCATAATGTTTATTTCATGTTTCCTATCATCCAAATAAACTTATGTTCTTTTCTTAAAATAGTTGCAGGTTTATTTCTAAACGAGGTACCCCATGTGACTTCAAAATAATATAAGTATATGAATAAGAGTTCATCAAACTTGGGTGTCATAGAAAATTAGTGAATGATGTTTGGTCATTGGTCAACTTTTAATGGCTTGTACTTATCTCCGTTTTATCCTGCATAAGCACATGAACTGTAACGACCCGTATTTTCAGTCAACTAAAATATGAATTTTGATTCATTTTTAGTGAATTTTAAATGGTGAAATATTAAATCTGGACATTGAAACAATTGAAAATAAGTTTACGAATTTAATAAGGCATTAAACAATTGTTAGTAAGATTGAGGTTTGTTAGTACCATTTTTCATTTGATCGAATTTGTCAAATAATAGCTAGAAATTGAAATACAGTAATGGTAGCCTAATATTGCATATAACATTCCATACAATTTTAAGTGAAATGCTACCTAAAAGGTGCCTTCCTCCTCAAGCTTCTCAAAAAATTATCTTACGTATGCTTAGTACATTCCTTTAGTGGTTTCCCTTGGAAGCCAATTCTTAATGGCTTCTTAAAGAAGATTAAGAGGGTAGTATGCATAAGAAGACAATTTGGTTTTTTTCTTCCTTAAGCTTATAGCTTCCTAAGGAAGCCTTAGAAGACAATTTGTTTTTTTCTTCCTTAAGCTTACAACTTCTTAAGGAAGCCTTATAATTTAGTTTTTTCTTCCTAAAGCGTATGTCTTCTCAAGAAAGCTTTAGATGTCTTCTTAAGAAACCTTTGGGCGGCTTTCAAGGGAAGCTTTGGAAAACTATCCAAACCCTCTTTTCACAAGCCTATATAAGGACCCCCACACCACACCATTTCACTTATGTCATTTTCATTTCTTTCCTCTCTCCCTTAAGCTCTTGCCATGGTTTCCTCTTTTCACCTTTTCTCCTCTTTTTTCCCTCTTTTTTCCCTTTCTTTTCCTCGTCCTCCTCCACCAAATCTTCCTTCTACTACATGTCTCAAACCTCTCCTCCTCTTTTCCAAGTCCATGCCTTGTTTTCCCTAGGACGAACTTTATTTTGGCCAAAAACTCCACATTTCCACCTTTAAACCACTCACACACTTCATTCCATTGATGATCCAACCTTTAACACTTTAAAGTCAAAAGGATACTTAATTTTAAAGTTAGTAAGAGTTGAAAAGTTTTGTTGAAATCTTGGGTGAAAGATAATTCGTGACGCCGAAATTTTGCCCGTTGGTATGATCAAGGTTCACTAGGCTCGCCTACCACGAAGATAAGAAGCTATATTGGTGAGAACTTTTAAATGATATGAAGGGCTAGTTATATATTGATTGTTTCTGTGAACTTGTTTGATTCATATATTGATGTGTGATGGATGATATGGTTTATTATATGGTTTTATAATGTCAAATATGCAAAAGATTCGATTTTTAAGTAAATGACATGTGGTTATTTGGGTATAGAACAATTAGAACCGATAGTAGTGACATTTGAATTGAATTTAATCTTAAGTGGTCCTTTAATATAAATTAACTAGTTATTTGATATCAATATGAACTCTATTGAATTATACTGATATGATTGTGATGAATATTTATGTTGAATGGTGATTGTTTTCGGGGTTAATCTGTAAATTGAAAAAAACATATAAGCGTTTATGGTTTAAGACATATAGTATAAACTATGCAACGTTATGTGTGGATGGATGTTAGATTGATTGTGTTGATTGCACTCGACTAGTTTATGAGAAAATAGATGTTTATATTTACCATTAGGTTGGGTAGAAATATTTATGCGCTAATGCCTTATGATTTATTTCACGATTTGACTATAATGTGTTTAGCTGCCATATTGATTCATTTATTTTGTGAACGTGAATTCAAATGTCTTGTTTCGAAATATGATTTCATAAAAGAATATGAAATGAAAGTTTGATATCGAGGAACTAGAAAATATTTTGGAAATAAATATTTTGAAGTGATAAATGGTTGATAAAAGATCTTTTGTAAACAAAGAGAATTTCGACGGCTTAAGCCCCAATGTTTAAATGATTTGGAAAAAAATATACTCTAATTTTAAAGTACTTGTGATTATTATTGCGTAATGATTTATCACTTCGGGATAGAAATGATTTGATATGTTGCCTATGATTCGGGTAACCCGTGGTTAAAAATCTGGGCAAACAGGCATGCGAAGCCTCATCGCGGGGGATATGCTATCTGTACAGTGGGAGATACATACTATGTATGTGGATGCCTCTATGCGAGGGACTTACATGGAACTATTAACAAGATGGAAAGGCTTGGACTCAGTTGCTTTGTTATCGAGAGAAACCTCCTGACTTGGTTGCATATATTTTGATATGTTGTATTATACATATTTGACAATTTCAAATATGATTTGTTTATGAAATCATGAAGTCAAGTATGATTTGATATGAAAGAAATATCTACTGTTTCAATGATTTGAAATGAAATGGGGGTTTAAGTCTGAAGAGATTACTTTGAAAAGAATGTTTTTGAAAATAAGTTAGATTCGATAATTCTAAAGGTGAAGATAAAATTATTTTGGTTTTGGGTTATTATGAATTGGTATTCATATGGGGAAAATTCATTCCGTATTATACGGCGTGGTCCTATGAATTACCTAAGTTTAAAATGTATTATAACTGACTTGAGTTCTTATACTTGTCACATGGCTTACTCATAGTTTGTTTTTCCCTTGCAAACTCAGGTGCCCATATTCTCCATATCCGCAGCCGGGTAGTTTATTTTGCAGATACTTAAAGCAAGGTTCTGGACTGAATCTTAAAGCTGTGCCCAGAGCACTTGGTATTCTTTCACTGAATGTAATTATGTTTCCGCTATGTATTGCATGTATTTGTTATTCTATCATATTTGTGATGCTCTGATATATCTTGTACTTTATGAGAAGTTTTTTGTTTCTATCTGATGTGTTGTATACCCAAAATTAATGTCTTGAGGGTTTTTGCTGTTTCGGATTGGAGTTGTGTGGTTTAAGATAGATTCAAAAGACGGGAATTTTTGGATCATTACATTCGGTATCGGAGCTTTGGTTAATTCAAAAGCTTCGGGGTACAACTCGTTAGAACATAAAGAAAAGACTCATTGGGGATAGGATTAGTAATATCCTATAAAAGTAACTCATTAGAGATGGGGTTAGCAATGCCCTAAAATTATTTAAGAGTACTACGTATACAAAAGAGCGCAGTTGCTTTATAGAAACTAAAACTATCAACGATTTTGGACAGTCAATAAATTTCTGAAACCTGTTTGGTAAGAAAATAAACTTGCTTACGTCTTCCTCCCTTTTTGAGGACAAAAAGTTTTCAAGTGAGGGAACTACACGTATTTTTAATCAATTAATATATGAATTTAATTGATTTTTAGTGAATTTTAAATGATCAAATATTAAATCCAGACCTAAAAACGATAAAAAAAAAGTTTATAAATTTAATAAGGGATTAAACAATTGTTAATAAGATTGGGATTTGTTAGTACCTTTTGTCATTTGATCAGACTTGTCAAAAAATAGTTAGAAATTGAAATACGGTAATGGTAGCCTAGTATTACATATAACTTCCCATAGCATTTTAAGTTAAATGCTACCTTAAAGGTGCCTTACTTCTTAAGCTTCCCAAAAACTTATCTTATGTATGCTTAGTGCATTCCTTTAGCGGCTTCCCTTGGATGCCAATTCTAAATGGCTTCTCAAAGAAGCTAAAGAGGGTAGTATACGTAAGAAGACAATTTGGTTTTTACTTCCTTAAGCTTATGGCTTCTTAAAGAAGCCTCATAAGACAATTTGGTTTTTCCTTCCTTAAGCTGATGGCTTTTTAAGGAAGCCTTAGAAGGCAATTTAGGTTTTTCTTCCTTAAGCATATGTCTTCTTAAGGAAGCTTTAGATGTCTTCCAAGGGAAGCTTTAGAAAATTGTCCAAACCCTCTTTTCACAAGCATATATAAGGACCCCCACACTACACCATTTCATTCATACAATTTTCATTTCATTCCTCTCTCCCTTAAGCTCTTCGCCATGGTTTCCTCTTTCCTCCGTTTCTCCTCTTTTCTCCCTCCTTTCTCCCCTTCTTTTGCTCTTCCTCCTCCACCAAAACACCACCATTCTACCACTTTTTCCTCCTTCTACTACATGTATAAAGCCTCTCCCCCTCTTCTCCAACGTCATGCCTTATTTTCCCTAGGATGAACCTTATTTTGGCCAAAAAAATCCACCTTTCCACCTTTAAACCACTCACGCACTTCATTCCATCAAAGATCCAATCTTTAACACTTTAAACCCAAAAAGATACCTCCTTTTAAAGTTAGTAAACGTAGAAATTTTTGTTGAAACCTTGTGTGGAAGATAATTCATGACACCGAAATACTGTCCGTTGGTGCGCTCGAGGTTCGCTCGGCTCGCCTACCATGAAGATAAAGAGCTATGTTGGTGATTACTTTTAAACGAGAAGAAGGGCTAGTTATATATTGATTGTTTCTATGAATTAGTTTGAGTCATATATTGATGTGGGATGGATGATATGGGTTTAATATATGGTTTAATAATGTATAATATGGAAAAGATATGATTTTTTAAGTAAATATCATGTAGTTACTTGGGTGTAGAACACTTAGAAACGACGGTGGTGACATTTGAATTGAATCGGACCTTAAGTAGTCATTTAAAAGAAATTAACTAAGTGATTAATTATTGGATATTGATATGAAGTCTATTGAATTACATTGATATGATTGTGATGAATATTTATGTTGATGATTGTTTTACGATTAATCCGTTGATTGACAAAAATATATAAGTGTTAATGGTTTAAGACTTATACAGTATGAACTATGACATAATATGCGTGGATGGATGTTAGATTGATTGTATTGATTGTATTGATTGTGCTTGACCAGTTTATAAGCAAATAGACGTTTATAATTAGCATTAGATTAGGTAGAAATATTTGTGCGCTAATGCCTTGTGATTTATTTCACGATTTTACTATAACGTGTTTAGAGACCATATTGATTCATTTAATTTGTGAACGTGAATTCAAATGAATGATTTTGAATGGTGATTTCATAAAAGAATATGAATTGAAAGTTTGATTTTGAGGAACTAGAAAAATATTTTAGAAATAAATATTTTGAAGTGATAGATGGTTGATAAAAGATGTTTTGTAAACGAAGAGAATTTTGACAGCTTAAACTCCAATGTTTAAATGATTTGGAAAGCAAAGATACTATGATTTGAATGTTTTGTGATATTATTTAGATATGATTCATCATTTCGAGATATAAATGATTTGATATGTTACATATCATACGGGTAACCTGTAGCTAAAAATTGGGCAAAAGGGTATGCGGATGCCCCT
Organism: Allium sativum; assembly: GCA_030737875.1. Lineage (NCBI taxonomy): Eukaryota > Viridiplantae > Streptophyta > Magnoliopsida > Asparagales > Amaryllidaceae > Allium > Allium sativum. The sequence continues at coordinate 774,951,593 of CM060918.1, read as the reverse complement.
TGCGGGGACATATCGTCTCTACTGCGGGAAAGACATACTGTGTATGCAGACGCCTCTGCACGAGGGACTTACACATAACTATTAACGAGATGGGAAGACTTGGCCTCAACTATCGTGTTATCGGGGGAAACCTCCCGACTTGGATGCATACATATTGATATGCTGTAATTAAGATATTTGAGATTTTCAAATATGAATTTTTTTTGAAATCCCGATGTCAAGTATGATTTGATATGAAAGAAATATCTAGCATTTAAACGATTTGAAATGAAATGTGGGTTTAAGTCCGAAGAGATTATTTTCAAAGAATGGTTTTGAAAACAAGTTAGATTTGATAAATCTAAAGGTAAAGATAAAATTATTTTGGTTTTGAGTTATTACGAATCCGTATTCGTATGGGGAAATCTGTTCCATGTTGTACGACGTAGTCCTATGAATTACTTAAGTTTAAAATGTATTATAACTGACTTGAGTTCTCATACTTGTCCTATGACTTACTCATAGTTTTTTCCCTTGCAAACTCGGGCACCCATATTTTCCACATGGGCACCTGGTAGTTTGTTTTGCAGATACTTAGAGCACTATTCTGGATTGAAGCTTAAAACTGTGTTCATAGCATTTGATAGTCTGCCACTGAATGTAATTATATTTCCACTGTGTATTGTATGTATTTGTTATTCTCTGATATTTGGGATGTACTCTGATATATATTGTACTCTAATGTAACAATATAATGAAGTTAGTGAAAAGTCTTTTGTTTCTGTCTGATGCGGTGTATGCCCAAAATTAATGTCTCGAGGTTTTTTGCCATTTCAGATTGGACTTGTGCGGTTTACAGTATATTCAAAAGATGGGAATTTTCAGGTCATTACATGAACGAAGATCTTCTTCTATAAAACAAAAATTAAGTATTGCCGAAAATCATCATTAACAACTGGTGGACAACAAGCCATAAGCCTAACACGCTAGTTAAAACAAGTACTCGTAAAATTTTAGCATACCAACACCATTTATGCATTTTTTGCTTATGTCCCATGATTTTTCTTTCAATTTTTATTTGGTTACACGCAATTTACTCCAACTTGAGTTTCTTAATTTCTGATGTTGAAGTACATGGAGATAACAACCGGTCTCTTACCGTTTGTATTAAATTTCTTTTGGGGCTAATCTCAGCAATACGAAGATGGAACAAAACCCGTGTGCTAGGTACATATTGTATTCATGGCCAAACGTGGCAAATAGTTTACTTCACTTTAAGGAATGACTATAAGTTTTCCATTCATCGCTATCTAGGGAAAATTTAATATGGTTCTTTCCAGTAAATAATAGCAGTATATCTCATTTCATTTTATTAAGTTAATTTATTTTTTTTAAATTAGCAAAAGAGATATTACAATCAAGTTATTGCTACTCTTTATTTTGACTTTTTTTTTGCAAATTATTTATCATTCTAGTTGTGAGACTTGATTTGCTTTTAGTGTAAATGAAAAATATATTGATGTACATGAATAATTATTCAAACCTTTAAGGTATATTCCATTAATATCAACTAATTATTTTATGGGCCTAACTTACGTTCCTGCCTGGGGCCAAATATGATATAGGACATGGTCTGCATGCTTAGATAAAACATACCACAGAAGAAAATGTAGGCATGAACTTGATTTGAAAAAAGGTCAAAAAAATTGTAAGTATTGTTAGAAGTTTGGTCACATGAAGCAGCTAGGAAACAGATAAGAAATTGGGTTATTTGTAGGCAGTATAATTTATGAGTGCCATTTATGCTGAAGTTCAGTTTGAAGTACAAATTAGCTTGGAAACTATTGATGGGCTTATCCTACAGTTATCATTTAAAATAGAGTAATATTATTTCTTTGATTTATATTTTATAGATTGAGCTTAGTGAGTGAGTGTTGTGTGTGTTATTGCATAATGCTGAAACAGTATTTGAATGTGTTTTGAGAATTATACGTGTTTTTACTATGTATGAAATATTTATGTGCATGCATGATGGAGGATAAATGTGTATGTGCCAGTGTATGATTGTGTGAGTATAAGTTATGACATATATACCATTAAATATAATTGTGAAATTTTGTGAGGTACGTTATTAAAATAACTCATGCATGCTTATTTATAATCATTTTCTATGGTATAAACTTTATCAATGTTATTCCATGTAATTTAATTGTTATACTAATACCATGTTACTGTTATAGTATATCATATAACAATTATCGGTATTACGACTTCCAGTCTGTACATGAGCAATTATACATATATCATAGTGTTCAGTTTTATCATATACACAACAAGAAACGGTGTGAATGGATTCGGATGCTAGCAACGGCTGATGACGGCTAAAAAAGCGGTCATCGCCAGCCGTCGTTGGCCGTAATTAAATCCGCGAGCCTACAGGAAAATTTCTCATTTCCCTCCCCTCAAAATTTCTCCCCAAATCTCGTTTAGACGAGAATGAAAATAAATAAAAAACTAACCTTCCCTGCACCGCCGCATCCATCCCCCCATCGTCAACACCCACCGACGCCGACCGACGCCAATCGCCTGTTGCTCCTTCCCTTTCCACCCACTTGCTGCCTCCTCTTAATTCCCGTTATAATTTCTAACCTATTTCTTAAATTAATTAGTTAATAATGATTTAAATATATATGTTATTTGATCGTATAATGATTGTTGAATTAATGTCGTTGATTTAGTAATGATTGAAACCTAAAATGTGAATTTAGTTTTTTTATCGGTGAATATTGCATGTTAGTTGATTTTGTGTGTATGTAGTGTTAATGAACCATTATTTTATAAATGATAATCAATTATTGATATTGAATTTATAATATAGGTAATTAGATTTTAAATTTAAAAGCTATTTAGTGTTAGTGATTGTCGATTAGAAATCAATTAATAAATTTTAGGAATTTAGTTAATTTCTGTTGGATAATAACAACTAATCACTACACCAAATATGTAAATCAGAAACACATGATTTTTTGCGAATGAAACGGTTGCGTGGTGTTTCTAAGCCTGCAACAGTTCCGTGGTGTTTCATTCCTTAATCAAGTGTTTCTGTATTAATTCCTTTATTAATTAATAAATAAATTTATTCGCGTGGGACAGCCTATGCGAGTATTATTATCTTTTGACGTCTCAACCAGGTATCCAAAAATTAAAACCAAACCGTTCCTAAAACTAAAATCCGGCCACTCCTCCCCAATTAGTTCTCCCTGCCGTTCGCTCCTGCTTCGCTCCAAATTATGCAGAAATTAGTTATGTTCAGAAATAATCTTATACTCAAGTTAGTTGCAGCTGCTACCTATGAACAGGTATGTATTTGTTATATTTTATTTGCATCTCTCATTTTAGTTTTTCTTCGACATAGTGATCATTAGTTACTTGGATTCCATGAATTTCAATATTCCTCTTTGCAATCAAGTTTCGAGCAAATCGTAATTAAGACTACACTTGATTCATCTCTGTAGATAGAGCTTGCATCTCATGATCCTGAGCAGCTACTGTGTTACAGAAGGATTTATTTTATAAGGATAACCTGGTATATTCTAGATTCCAACTAATGTCGACTCTTGACTTATATTGCATTACCATAAGCTAAGCTTCTATGTTCTTATCAAATAATTCTATGTTCTTAAGATTTAAACTTTTCTTGTTTGAGAGACAAGTACAATATTATTTTTATCATCTGTTACTATGACATATAAATAGCATAGTTATACAGTGCATAGTTTTTCTTACTTTACACAAGTGACCAGTTCATGGAGGAAGATGGAAGCTATTAATCTGGCAAGTTCTATCCCAGGACATGGTCTTTGACTGCCTCAAAATGAGGTAAAGCTACTTGAAGCCGTTTCATCCTTATCCTGTCAATTTCAGAATACACATTGAGGTAAGGATTGACTGTTATCATCTTCTCTAGGAAAAATAATCACAACTCCCACGCATCACAAGAAATCAGTCCATGCCTCGGCATTGCATCAAACAGAGTAAAATAGTGCTTTATCATTTAGCCGTTTTAATTAATGTTCTTTCCTGCTAACACCACCTTTTAAAAAAACTGCCATGTTTTAGGGTATACAGAAAAGCTAAGCACACTCGCGTTTTGCGCGAGTGTGCTGTACTCGCGGGCCCCACAACAGAAAGTAGTGGGGCACGTTAAAAAAAATTAAAAAGAAAAACATGGACCCCCCTGAATTACTGTGGAGGGCTCCGCGAGTGATTGGTCACTTGCTCTGCGCGAGTGACCATAGAATTGCTCTTAGGGTATATTCTGAATTAATATATTTCCCATGCGAAAAATTGATTGAAGTTTACAAGGATTTTTAGTTTTTTAGCATTTATATATGTGTACTTCTTTTTAGGCATTTAGAATACTGTGGAACCATGCATTTAATTCTGAAGTTATTGGTTATAGTATCTTAAGTACATTGCCTTATACTGCTCTATTCAACATTTAATTCTGAAGTTATTGGTTATAGTATCTTAGGTGCATAACTAAATGTTTAGTTAATATGGGTAATACTGAAGAATATGTTTGCCCAGCAACGTTATCATTGTTTTGCAGGCATGGTAGGTACATGGTCTATACTATACTAATTGGACATTTTATACTGATTTTTTACATTCCAAAGTCAATCATTTTTTTACTTATTTTTCTATATTTGCGAATTAATCACTAAATGGTTGTATATTGATTTTAAAATAATAATTGGGCATATGATGGTGCATTGCTATTACTAATTATTATTGTTCTTTGTTCACAGAGGATTGATTAAGTGTTTGACTAATTTCCTTCTTTATATTTGTTTTGCATAGTCATGCATAAATCTTTAATGCCAAAAGAGGTTAGTTCAGACCTGAAAGCTATGTCTTCAGAATCCTTAACTTATGTATTAATACTAATGTTGGACTTAATCATAATAGGATGCTATTGTTTGACTCAATACTGTTGCGTAAGTCCATACGTTGTACCACATATTCCTGCATATGACTTCTATAACTAAGTCCATATGTTGTACTAATGGGGGACAATTTCATTTATGTAGGAAGATTTTTCTGCCTTCATCATGGGTATAGAATATATTTAATCAGTTCAAGACATCTGAAACTATTCCCTACTTTGATTGAAGGTTCCAAATTTTCACTCCAAGCTTTTAGCAGATTTTTTTTATATATATATAAAAGCTATTTGAAATTAAACTGCAAGCCTTGTGGGTAATTGTAGCAAATTTTACATTCAAAATACATCCACAATGCATCCTATTATGTCTGCCCTGTGGATAGGGATGCAGATTTGATGGTATCCACAACCGAGAAATGTCCACTGGACTTTGATCAAGACATAACTTTTGAAATCTATCATATATATAGATATCCAGAAATTCAATAACTTAGGATATTGGTATTCTATATCTGAATAAATACCGAATATGGTTGTTGATGTTAAACCATTGTATTTGTCATTATCTGTTGACAAGTCTAAAAGTACTTGCTTTTGTCATTAATATTGTATTTATAACAAATTTATGTTGTTGTTTATCCTAGTACTAAACAGTCTTTAGGTTTGCAGGCCTTGATTAAGAAGTGGGCGCCAGTTGCCAGTTGTGCTTGGAGTGGTCATGCTTGTCTTCTGGGTCAGTAGTAATAAGGTATAATCTCACATTCTAAAAATATTTTGGTCACTTTTTGGTAAAGATATTAAAGATGAGGTCAGTGATTCAATTGATAGTGCTATTTACGGTTCAGTAAGAGTTGAGCTACAGAAAATATAATGTTTTGGAAAAAAAGCACTGTGATCATTGGGGATTTTATATAGACAAGCGATTCCTTACCTATTCGTTTATATCTTTACATGGATTTTTTTGTTAATTCGAGTTAAGTTATTCACCAGCGTTTGTAACTGAAGGGCAATGCTAAATTTATGGTGTAGAACGGAAAACTGAAATGAAGCTAAAATATAAAACATAGCCAATGGTCATGTACTGTGAGTTTTAGAGCGCACCTGGAATACAGGTTTGAAAATAGCAAGTTGAAAATAAAACTAGCAACATTGGATTTTGAGTAGCACAAATGAGCATGTTAAACAATGTAACGCCCCACCTCCGCTAGGGTCACTCGCAAAGGAATTGTAAGAACCCGTTACTTCTCCGTGAAGGAAAGAGCGGATACTTTGAGAACAACACACAAATGAACGCAGACGGGAGAACATTTCATTGCTATTACAACAATTCCATCAGATACAAGAATATACATAGTATAAATGAATAAAATTACATTCGATAAATATCAGAGATTACAATAAATTACATAGCAGCGGAAAATAATACAAAGCACAACTGAAGGTGATATACGGATACAGAGCTTTCCGGATATCATTCCAGCTGTAAACCAGGATCCTGTGAATATAAATCTGCAAAACCAAAACTACTAGCTGCCGTGCGAAAAATAGGGGCACCCAGAGTTTAGGTTAAAACAATAAACTCCAAGTCAGTCATGTGACTGGTGTGAGAACTAAAACAGTTATTTAAACATTTACTTTAAAAGAAAGTAATTCAAGGGACCACGCCGTATAACACGGAACGGGTTTCCTCCCAAGAATACTAGTGCATAGAATAAACAACGCAATGCTTTTCGAAAAATGAAGCTATTATAAGACCCAGGTCCCATCACACAATGCAACGCAAGCCGGAGGATAGGGTTTTCCCTTATAATAGCCAAATATGCTTGGTACGTTTAAAACAAATCATTTGATACTATAATAAGTGTATAGTGTCAAAACAATTTTCAATCATAAATATCAATCATAGGCGGCATGGGTACCATCTATCATGTCGCCATACTAGTTCTACAATTAAAACCGCAATACATGTATTGAAAATTGGATTTCCGTCATGAGTCGAGGCAAGGGGCAAGCTCCTCTCCGCGTTCGAGACACTCTAGCAAATGCCTCAGGGTTACGCACTCTGGGAAACCCTGGAATCGGCTGGGCCGGTCCTCACTTACGTTAGAGGATTGGCAATTCCTGAACACACGTTTCCCGGTCCTTACAGACCTATAATCGAGGCGCCTCATTCCAACAACCACAAAGGTGAAAAGTATATAAATGTCAGGGCTGGTAAGTCACTGACACCACCATAGCTAGAAAGAAACGTCGTGCTCTCCCAGCGGTCCGTATCCCGTTTTTAACTCATACCGAGGTGTGAGGCTCGCGAATTCACGCTATACACAAAGCTACGCCACAGAGGCCGTGCTTTGATCATCTACCACAAGACTTTGCTTTTCAACAGAAGCCTTGATCCATGCAACTCAGTATGCCACACGGGCAATTCATGCTATGCGATTGATATCTATCGATATATAACCTCTAAGCTCGTACGTCTCAGAGAAGGGCGTTAAGTAAGAGAATAAATTATCCGCCGCCAAACAGATATATATTTAATAGAAATCAATCAACACAGAATAAAATCCAATGTCAGACACACAATCCATTTACAAGTTCATTCTGGGTCTGAACGAAACCGAAGGCACTTTCCTCGCATATCCATCCATCTCCAAGTACGTCTGGACGACCACCAACTATTTCCATCCTCTTGGGTGTACAGCCCAATCAGGATCGTCAGTAATAATCCAAACGATGTGAAGACTTCTGATCTTCAACCACCGTCTTCATCTTCGACATATCGTCGAATCGGTTATTCAGAATGGGTATAAACCCGGACTTTCCGAACAACCCGCGTATATTAAAAACAAATGTTACACAAACACAACATACGCCTCATTCCAATTCAGAATATTCTTTTATTCACAAAATCACATTTTTAGGGAAAGGTTCCCATTAATTTTATCCAAGATAAATTCTTTCAAATTTATCCTTTAATCTTCCTTTGGATGTAATTTCAAACCAAATTATGGTTTTTCAAACTAGTCGAGATTAGCGAACCACATCGAAGTAATTATTTATTTTATTTCCCAATCCCAACCTATTCATCCCATGAAGAAAAACTGGTAATACTCCATATCTAATACTATGGTGTTATCGGTAAAATTAATTACCATTTAACGTTCAAATCTAATTAAAGATTTAACTATCGCTTTGGAGCAAAACTGGTGATACTCCATTCTCGCTTGTTTCTAAATTTGATGATTTAGATTATAGATTTACATTTCAATCTAATTGCAGATTCGTTAAAACTCCTTTTACTGGGTTAAAGAACTAATGTCTTTTAAAACACAGTTCACGACAGACCCAACTCACATTCTATTTATCATCGGGTTAAAGAACTAGTGTTGTTTAAAACACAGTTCACGATGAACCCACAAACCAATTCTAGTTCAATTTAAATCAAATATATTAGGAATTCCGATTATTTAAAATCCCTTTTTAAATCTAATTTATTTATTTAAAAACAAATCGGGTTTTAAATTTAGTCCAAACTAGTTCATTTTGATAAAAATCTATTTTTATCTTTTCAAACATGGAGTTTTTCATCCCAAATTTTCCCAAATCATTTCTTATGATTTTACACAAAATATTGATATTTTTAATAATTTTATCAAGGCCCGTACAGTCGATTTCCATTAACGGCCATCGAACTGCACTTACAACGACCTTTTTCGAATTTGATTTGGACGTATCTCCAAATCCAACCGTTAGATTTCAAATTCCTAATATTCGTTAGGAAGCTCTTTTCGATACGAACCCAACGGTTCCGGTTTTAGGAGAATCCGACGGTCGGATCTCCCGTAATGTCCGTTTGAAATAAATGGTCGAAATTCACGAACTGCCGCGGCGCGGCGCGTTCTATTCAGGCCATTATATTATATATATAATATATATAATATATATTTCGTCGATTACTATTCAAAACGAATTTTATAAATAGTTTTGAATTCGTTTCAAAAACAATTTCTACCTTTATTTCAAATTCAAATCAAAATTGAATTTTCTATTATAAATCCTTTTTACTTTCATTTTTACTTGATTCCAATTCAAATCGATTTTAATTCGATTTGAATTCATTTCGTTTTCAATTCAATTTAAATCCAATTCGTTTTCTATTCAATTTGAATTCAATTCGTTTTCTATTCATTTTGAATTCAATTCGTTTTCTATTCATTTTGAATTCAATTCGGTTTCTATTCATTTTGAATTCAATTCGTTTTCTATTCATTTTGAATTCAATTCTTTTTCTATTCATTTTGAATTCAATTCGTTTTCTATTCATTTTGAATTCAATTTGTTTTCTATTCATTTTGAATTCAATTCGTTTTCTATTCATTTTGAATTCAATTCGGTTTCTATTCATTTCATTTCGAAATCGTTTTATATTCAATTCATTTCGAAATCGTTTTATATTCATCTCATTTCGAAATCGCTTTATATTCATCTCATTTCGAAATCGCTTTATATTCATCTCATTTCGAAATCGTTTTATATTCAATTCATTTCAAAATGAATAGAATCGATATAAATATCGTTCACGTCAAAATGGCGTCAATCTAATCAACACGGCTTCATATATTTCTATTTTCAAATATTCTATTTCAAATATTTCTTTTTCAAATATTTCGATTTCAAATATCTCGTTCAACACATGACTAATCTCAACGGATGAGTATAGTCAACACATGAACCTTTATTTTATATTGATAAAGATGTAAATTTTATTATTAAAATATTTCGTTCAACACATGACTAATCTCAACGGATGAGTACAGTCAACACATGAACCTTTATTTTATAATATTCTTTATTTTTCAAATTGGAATGAGGCCCAATCAATTACCATATAAAGTTAATTATATGGATTCCATACAACACATGTATATAATAGCATTGAAAAATAATCAACCATCAACCAAAGTGCACCACACTGTATAAGCATCAAATATAGATATCTAACGCTTATAACAGTCTGTCAATCAATCGATCGACATATTTAATCAATCAGGATGAGTGAACTTCAAATTTCATCCCAACACTCGTGTGGGGTTTCAAACAATCAAACACAGATTTTATTTGTGCAGTTGGGCGATGTGTAAAATTTATCGACCCAATCAATGTCATTCAAATAGGTGTACATAAACAAATCGGCCGATTTGTTTATAAATATTTATTTATTCACTTTCACGTTAAAAATTATATTTTTAACGACAAAACATTTTATTCAACCTATGATAATATTCTATTCAGTTCATTCTTTAAATAAAATGATATTTTATCTTTCTAACTTATTTTAGAAAATTTCGGCGGCATAACGACACGATACTAGAAACGGGACGAGGCCTAGCCTTATCCCCGGTCTAGTGAAGGCCCACGCCATTCACATATCAATCAAATTTACCAAACAACCAAATTCAAATCAAATCATCTAACTAATTTTTTTGCAATCAAACAAACAAGTCCATGGTATGTGGACGATTGTGTCGGGTGCTACTAAGCACCGTCTGCATCCTAGTATATATTTATAATTAGAAAAAGATATTTTGAGTGAGAAATTCTCACCAGTAGCTATCCCAACTTCACGACACTTCATTGATAGAAATCTTCATCGTTCTCGCCTTTTTGTCATCTTCGTTACTGTAGTCACTACATATATAAAAATCGAATTTTTACTTCGGTATTCTATATAGAAAAAAAAAATCTAATTTTTACTTCGTTATTCAATATAGAAAAATCGTAACTTTATTCACATAAAGCACATACCTTTATGTTGTTAAAAAGAAAACTCATCTTTCTCTTGTTAAAAACCCTTTTTTTCTCATGTTAAAAATCTCTTCTTTTTGTGAATAAAAATCATCTCTTTACCCTTTTTTTTTAAAAAGCGTTTCTTTGCTAGGATAAAAATCAAACCTTTTTGATGATAAAAACTAATTTTTATGTAATCAAAAAATCTAATCATTTCTGTACTAAAAACTGATTTTCCTACTATGTAAATACACACAAAAACTGATTTAAATTAAATATAAAAACTGATTTAAATTAAATATAAAAACTGATTTAAATTAAATATAAGGGAAAAACTTACTTTTCGAAGAGAGGGGGTGGTCTCAGCAATGTCGCGGTGGAAGGGGGAGGGGGTAGCGGTCGATGGTGGGTGTTGGAGGTGTATGCGACGTTGGAGGGGCCAGCAGGGGCGGTGCAAGGCGGTGAGGGCGGTGGACTGTCAGGCGCTTGCTCGGAGGGTGGTTGGGCAGTCGTGGAAAGGGGGCGCGGTTGGGTGCGTTGTTTTTGGGGTAGGTTCAATCGACGAAGAGGGGATGAGGGCAGTGGAGGGCGGGGTTGCGGTGGTCGGCTAGGCGGAGGGGCGTCGGAGCAACGACGAGGGTAGCGGCTAGGGCTTCCGTCGCCCTTTCTTTTCTTTTTTTTTCCAATTTGAAAATAAATTTGAACGGGGGCCTGAAGTGGAAGGATAAGGAGAGGAGAGAGGTAATGTTATATTTTATTTATTTATTTATTTAATTTTCCACCGAAAAGCAACTTTTATTTTCGACCTCTAAACGAGGCCCACCGCCTGTCGTCCATAGCGTTCTACCCCCATTCCGAACACAATGGGATATGTATCGTAGGCTGATTCGATCGTTTCGATCAGTTTCCGTTGAATTTACATTTAAATCGCTATATTGAATTTTAAACGTACATTTCAAATTACCGGGGTCACATACTAACTCTATAAATCCCATGAAAATATTTTCTAGCTTCGTATTGAAGATACGGTCCTAACAAAACTAGTTTCGTCGAATTCTGAGACCGTTTGAAAAATGGCCATTTCCAGTCGATTAAAATCAACTGAAACTGGTCAAACGCGTTTTCCTTTGCCACGCTCACATATTGATTCGAAAAATTATGAAATTTAAAACCTAGCAATAATTTGACATCACGGATCCAACAAAAGTGGTTTCGTCGAAATCCGAGGTCGTTTGCAAAATTCCCATTTTTAAGGGCCTGAATTCCATAGCGACTATTCAGAATTTTCAATTGGACATATCTTTTGATTCCCGCTATGAAATTTTGATTTTTCGGATTCGTTGGAAAGATATTCTCTATTAGATCCTAATGTTTTTGGTTTCACTAAAATCCGGATTGTTTTGCACCCGGTACATTCAATTGAAGTTTGAAATCGAATTATCGAACTACCGCGCCATTTTCAATTCTATTTATAATTATATATAAATATTTATATTCTAACGACGACGCGTATAAATATATACGTTCGAATTATATTCAAAATAAATTTCTCGTCGATATTATTTAAAATAATCTATTTTAAATATTCAAAATTCACTAAAATTGCCAAAATAAAAATTTTAAACTGGCTCGGATTTTCCGGGTTATTACAATGAATGCTCTAGCTTTAGAGGGGTATTATTGGTAAACATGTACAGAAATATTACAAGATAGAACATATAAAATAGCGGAAGTAAAACCAACTTTCATATCATTAATAAATAAGGTCTAAAGCCTTTTACATCAGAGAGTTTCTTACATGAAAACCTGTCTTGCAATAGTAAAGAAGCATAAAAACCTTTTCATAAATTATTCCCCAAGTGAAACAGTAAAGTAGCCATAGCCAAGAAAAGTCCAAGCCATACATGACGACCTTCAAACAGAAGAAGTCCGAACTAACAATAGCATTTCCTCCCTGTAACCTGGGGGGGAACGGAAGACAAAGAGGCGAAACAAAACGGGGTCAGTCATAAAGACTGGTAAGCCCTAACTACTATCAGTACATAAACTAATAAAGTTAACTGACATGAGAAACTGAGATGAAACATAAGTATGATGACAAGATAGATAAGCTAAACCAAAACAACAGGATGAACTACAGTACCCAGATAAACTAAGATATCATGATAAACTACGGTGTCATGATAAATCAAGGTATCACATCGTCAGGTGTCTATCAAGTATACTATCCCAAGATATCTATCATGTATAACATCCCATGGTATCTATCATGTATACCATCCCATGGTATCTATCATGTATACCATCCCAAGGTATTTATCATGTATATTTGCTCTGCACCTCTCGTACTAGTATCCCAACCCGTGTCATGTGTTATCCATGAATGTTCCTTGCCCAATGTCATGTGATGGTCCATGTCAAATATATAGTATATGTAGGTTTTCCCAACTCGTATGTTTCTTTCCATGTATAAGTTCAGTCCTTAGCCGTAGGCCGTACGGGCTTTCCCATGTAAATCTATACCACCTCAACGTAGTACCGTTTTATCCTTGAGGTTATTTCGGACTGCTACCCTTGATCTGGTTATGTTTTATTACCATGAACTATCGTGTGTTCTCTTAGGATTTATGCCACCTAGGGCCACTAGGGATTATGCTACCTAATGAATGTTTCCGTGTCTCGGTTTGGGTTCAAGCCAAGGGACACTAGGGATTATGCCACCCGTCAACCGCGCCCTTTATCCCATGTACGTATCGTGAATCTTTTTCCATGTCTAGGCGCACATGTATCTCAATGTGCCATCCGAGTTCCATGCCAGGGCAAATCGAGAAATACGGAACTCGGTCGAGAGCTTTAAGTCGTCTGCTAATGCAGATATCAAGGTCTGTTTTTGTATCCGTGGCTATGGTCCCACGTGACCCTTCCCTCAACTACTGAAAGGCAATCCAAGAAAAATCATGTATGAGAACTACATCCCGGCCCCACTATAGCACCACTTTCCTATGGGCCAACCTCACCCATGACTCGATAGCAAGAACATGGTCTGTTGGGAGTTCTCTGCCTTTCCGTTCGTACACGATTGACTAAAGATGGTAGGTAGTCGGCGACGTGCTATCCAGGGCAAAAACAAGTATCGTCGACTCCACGCTAATCCATCCCAGTCTTTAGGTCGCTCGCATAGCAACCAAGGCATACTCTTGGCTCTTCTACCGCAGACCTTAACCTCTGTGAGGCCGGGTTTCATGGACCACCTGCCACCTCACAGAGGGATACCAAGAGTACCCTCACGTCCCCCGAAGCTACTGCTTTGTCACCCAGTTCGCTGGAGCTTTTTATCCAAGTCAGATAAGTTGCTCCTCCTCGTAAGATTGATTAAGCATAGATTATCTTAATCCCATCAGATTATCGAGTCGGATTGGTTAAGTATGGGTTAGCTTAACCCCATCCACTAATCGTATTACAATGGTTAAGCCTAATTTAAAAGGTCTTGTGACTTAACCCTATCAGGTCCGCATATTAGATTGGTTAAGTATAGGTTACTTAACCTCATCAAATCATCATGTATAATTGGTTAAGTATAAGTTACTTAACCCCATTAAATTATCATGTTAAGTTGGTTAAGTATTGGTTACTTAACCTCATTAAATTACCAAGTTTAGATTGGTTAAGTGTTTAACTTAACCCCATCGAATTTACCGTGTTAGATTAGTTAAGTATGGATTACTTAACCCCATCTAATTACCATGTTAAGATTAGTTAAGTGTAGGTTACTTAACCCCATCTAATTACCAAGTCGGATTAGTTAAGTGTAAATTACTTAACCCCATCCCCTAATTGTCTTATATGGTTAAGTGTCTTTAAGGAACCAAGTCCGGTTTAACTTAACCTACCCATTCGTGTCATATCGGTTAAGTATCATTAATCAAAATTACTTAACCTTTTCATGTGGCATTAATTAGATTAATGCACCCCAACCTCTCACATTAGACTTTCTTGTGGTTACTAGTTAAGCCGGGCGGGTCCGGGTAGATTTACACCACAACCTAGTCTAACCTCGGGTTTTAAGTGCTATATGACCAACTACCCACATTGGGTCCTATTGTTTGTAGCCACTAGTTAAGCCGGGCGGGTCCGGGTAGATTTATGCTACAAACTCAACCCAACCTCGAGTTGGCCACTTTCATGTTTGGTCTAGTGTCTTATTACACTTACAACCCATACGTGTCAAGTTTTCAAGTTCCATGTTCATAGCCAAAATTACATGTTGTCATGTTTATACCAATTTACCCCAAGTCGTGTTTCATGTCATTAAAGTTTACCCGTAATGTAACCCCAACGCTTTTAAACTTGCATATACATTCGCAACAACGCATAATGGATTTAAGGAGGAACTTGGCAAAGGCGTGACAAAAAGGGTATAAGGCCACAAGTTAATCATGGTGGCATATGAGGCATAAATGTGTTCATTAACTTGCATGTTACATTATTAAGCCTCAAAAACATGCATAACCCCAAACTTAGCACATAGGCGAATCATGATTATAGGTGACATAGAAAGATGACTAGAAGTTCGTATATAGAATTATATGCAAGTTATCATAAAGGATATGATAGCTCTCATGTTGCATAATGCAACATTCAACATAAAACTTATAGCTTTTAGCCTACAAGATTAAGATAATGTCTTTACAAACATGATGGGATACATAACATGATAGCATGTATGATACTTAATGTTCAAACCCAACTTGCAACATTCATTTAACTTCATAGTCTAAAAAGAAAGTAGAAAAGGGTTTACCATGCTATGAAGGCAATAAAACGACATATAATACAAAGATTGAGACGAAGCCACTCAAGCAACACCAAAACCCCCAAATGATAAGCTCCAAATGAAACCCTTGAGCAAATATCAATAGAAATCCTTGCCTTGAAGTAGAAAGGTTGCAACTTTGGCTAGAATGCAACTTATGAACTCTCATACAAACTTGAAATCACTCATATGATCATGTAATCTCTCATGTAAATGAAGATAGAATTTATGACAAGAGGATGGAGGCCATGACTAAACATTTTGGCATAGTTTAGTTGTAGGATCAATTTATGAAGGTTTTAGATTAGGTTAGGGGTCTTTTTATAGAAGATTAGGATAGTTTAGGCCATAGGATTAACCCTAGTTTAGATCCTAGCCACTGAAATTCGTCACAAGCTAACAAACCAGACCAAAAGCATGTCTTGGGGAAGAAGTCAGGTGCACCAGGCCAAACTGGCCAGGCCACCTGTGTCGACTCCCCAGTCGACTTGGCAGTCGACTTGGGGGTGGGGGTGGTGTCGACTTGGCAGTCGACACCCCCTTTGACCTGGCTTGTGTTGACTTTTTGAATTCGAATCTGTTTTGAATTCTGAAAATTCTGAAAACTTCGACGGACCATATCTTGGTCATACGGACTCCGATTCTCGAAAACTCGGACTCTATCTCGCGTATTTTTCCGAGACAAACGCAATGGCACAGCCCGTTTCCCTTGATTCTGATCTTAAAATTAAATTCTGCCTTGATTCTTGTCTTAACACGTTATTAAAATTCGGGTTGTTACAAACAATTTTCAAAAATTTGGGGAAATATTTATGTACCCGCGTTTAAGTGATATGAAGTTTTATTAAGAAATAAAATAACATTCCACTAGCAGCATTAGATTCTAATATTTTTCAAATTGTTTTTGTGCAGATTTGGACTACAAAAAACAATATGATGAATAAGGGTGCATAGAAAGTGCTTACGAGCAAGTTTGGTTATTTTCATCTAATATTTTATTATATTGTCAACCTTATATCTATGTAACTTGAATTTATTACGTTGTATTTGTATTATTTTTTTGTTCCTTAGAAAATATGATTTATCTTTGTTATATACTAATATGTTTATGGTAAACTTGCTTATGGAATTCCTTTGTCTTTTTTTTAATCTTTTGATTTGAAGAATGGTTGAATGTATTTATGTTACTAAAACTATCAATTGTATATATTAAAATAATTTTCATATCTCGAACCCGCAACACATTAGTGGTGTCATAAATTATCAGTTTGAAACAAGCATTTTTGAGTGTTGTAGGTTGTCATGTTGAAACACTCACTAAGTGTTGCAGATTATTAGTTGGAAACACCCTTTGAGTGTTGCAGACTATGAACTTGAAACACATATTGAGTGTTGTAGACTATAAATTTGAAGAACTTACCAAGTGTTGCAGATTATGAACTTGAAACACTCATTAAGTGTTGCAGATTATCCACTTGAAACACTCATTGAGTGTTGCGGATTATCAAACCGAAACACTTCCAAACTGAAACACTTGGCACGTGTTTCAATTCGTTAATCTGAAACATAGTATAGGTGTTTCAGAAATCTGCAACATACTAATCTACAACACCTAAAAAGTGTTTCTAAAATTTTCAGGAACATTTTATTACCGTTTCAATTTGGTCATTTTGGTGTTATGAGTGATATATTATTCGAATTGAAGTTGACTTTGATTGTTATTGTAATGATGTTTTGTAATGAGTAGTGATTCATTTGCTATTGGGATTAGTGGTGTTGGAAATTTTAAATAGTTGAAGTAAAACAATTCGAAACACGGTGTTGTATATGGTCCTGAAATTGTTGTATATGGGTTTGGTAATCCTATTAAAAGAGTTTTTAGGATATACATTATTGGATAAGATTGTTGTTAATGGTGCAAGCCAAGTCAGTAAAGGGGTAATGCATAGACGTTACTTCGGTGCTACAAAATGGCATCGTTGTAATAGCAAAATTTTTGAAAACAATTTGGTTCTAATGTTAAATTTCAAGTAAAATCTGAAGAATATGCACCATTGTTTCTACGTTATTAATTAAATAAATTATAAATTGAATATAATCCAAATGAAATCATCGCGCAGTGGCAGTTCGTAATTTTACAGTTTGAATTTTGAATGGGTATATCTAATAAAATATAGGTCCAAATTCTTTGAAATAAGAATCTTATTAATATGCTTGATTGTAGTTCCATAATGGAAAAGAAAATTTTAGATTTCATAAAGTAGTTTTCGAATTATGTCAAAACAAATTTTCTTTATAAATCACGGTGCGGTAGTTTTGAACTATAATGATTTATTAAATAAAATAGAAGGATAAATTTTAAGAACATAAAATAGTAATTTTTAGAAAGATAAGTTTTAAAGTTTATCGTTTAGTTGTGAATTCCGAAATAAAATACTGTCGAGAAAAGAAGTGTAGTACTGCTTATACAGAAGGGGTGTGCAGAAGAGATGTGATGTACTATCAAGATATGACAGTGTGGTGCGTAGAAGCTTTAGTCTCAAAAGGCTTTATAATAATATGTGTATGTATTATCGAAATCACTGACATATATTTTTGAGTCAGGAAATTTTTTTGATTATTACATTAACCATAATTGGATATATGAAGTTAGAATTGGAATGAAAGGCTCAGTGATAGACCATTTATACAATGGTGTAAATGAGTTTGTTAGATTTGCAGTATCTAATAATCGAAATTCCGAGGAGCTTCGTTGTCCGTGTAGTAAGTGCAAACTGATGAGGTTTTGGAAACCATACATCGTTAAAGTACATTGGTATAAATCAGGTTTTGTGCCAAATTATTATTTATGGGATCGTCATGGAGAACTTGTTGCGCCTACAGTAAATCCTTAGCGACAAAGGTCGAATTAGTTATGAAAAATCCAATGGAAGATATGGTGGAAGATGCAGCACGGTCAATGTTCCCTACCGGTCATGTTGACGATGATGACGTCAATATTGAAGAAGAACCGAGCATGGAAGCCAAAAAATATATGATTTATTGGCTTCAGCAAAGCGGCTATTGTGGAATGCTTGTGAAAATGGAACTGAATTATCGATAATCACTAAGTACATCACCATGAAATCGAAATTTAACCTTACATAAGCTACATTTACAATGGTTGTACAAGCTGCAAAAAGACATATGCCACCCGATAATCTGATGTGCGATAGTCATTACAAAATGAAAGCACTAATGCCGGCTTTCGGTTTGCCATACCAAAAAATAGATACTTGTATTTAAGGTTGCATGTTGTATTGGAAAGATGCTATTAATCTTAGAAACTGTAAAATATGTGGTGGGGAAAGGTATAAACCTAGAAAAAAGAAAGGTAAGGAAGTTCCGTATACGAGAATGCATTATTTACCGATCATCCCTAGACTATAATGATTATATGCATCCTTAGTCACTACATGTCATATGCGATGACATAGTGTGAGAACACCAAAAGATGGAACCTTGACACATCCATCGGATGAAGAAGCATGGAAACATTTTGGTAGGACATATCCTACATTTTCCGTAGAGAGCCATAACATCAGACTTGGCTTATGTACAGATGAGTTTTCACCATTTTCTTAGTTTCGTAGTAAATATTAATCTTGGTCTATTATTGTTACTCCTTATAATTTACCTCCGTGGATGTGTATGAAAACTCCAAACATGTTTCGCACTGTTGTCCTTCTTGGTCCTAATGATCCAAAACAAGGCATCAGTGTTTATCTACAACCATTAATAAAAGAGTTGAAAACACTATGGGATGAAGGAGTTGAAACATACGACATTTCAGAAAAAAGAATTATCGTCTATTCCCTTCTTTTTTATGGACGATTAGTGATTTTCCTGTATATGGGATGCTTTCAGGTTGGGTACGGCCGATCGTCTATCTTGTACTTTATGCATGGAAGAAACACAAGCATTTTTCTTATAGTATGGAAGGTAGCATTCATGGTTTGATTGTCACCGTTGTTTTCTGCATGTCAATCATACTTTTAGAAGAGATAAAAAAATATTAAAGCTAATAGTGAAATGACTGTGCAAGCACCCAAAATTTGGTCAAGTGAAGAAATGTACGATATTGTAAAGGACTATCCCAAGATACATGAGACTGGAGTACAAATATGAATTCGGAGTAAATCTGACATTCATAATTGGTGTAAACAAAGTATATTCTGGGAGCTACCTTATTCAAAGATCTCGACATAATATCGATGTTATGCATAATGAAAAAAAATGTATTTGATAATGTGTTTAATACTGTTTTGAATGTCAAAGGAAAAACAAAGGATGATGTATATTCGAGACGTGAAACTGAAGAATATTATAAACGTTCAGAACTTCATATGAAGCCCAATGACAATAAAAAAACCCAAAGCTTGCTATGAACTAGACAACAAACAAATAAAACTTGTACTGAAATGGGTTGTGGGACTGAAATGTCCGGATGGGATTTCTTCTAATCTTTGTAGATGTGTTGACTATAAAAACAATAAATTAAGTGGGATGAAAAGTCATGATTGTCATATCATGATGGAATATTTATTACCAGTGGTGTTCAAAGAATTGTTGCCTGTAAAAGCGTAAGGTGTTATAACAGAGTTTAGCCTATTATATAAACAACTTTGTTTGGCAACATTAAAAATTGATCGTCTCCGTAAACTTGAAGTAGAAATTCCGATATTGATTTGCAAATTAGAGAAATCTTTCCTCCAGGATTTTTTAATGTAATGGAGCATTTAACTATTCATCTTCCATCTGAAGCAATTCTTCGAGGTCCAGTGCAATATGGATGGATGTATCCTTTTGAAAGGTAATATTAGTAAAAATTTATGCTTACAATTCAAAGTGACATTTGTGCATATAAATTGAATTAATTTTATATTAGGTAATTGAATCATATGAAGAAAAAAAGTACGACAAAAAGCACAAGTTGAAGGTTTGATTTGCAAATCTTATCTTGAAGAAGAAGCTTCGTTATTTTTATCTCATTACCTCAGTGATCATGTGAACATATTATTTGTAAGTGGTCCTCGTAATGATGAAACCGTGGAATACAATTTTTGTCCAATAATGTTATCTATTTTTAGACAATATGGATGATCTTCTAGAAAATGTGTAGAAATATAGTTAGATGATAGAGATCACCGTGTAGCACACACATATGTTCTTCTAAATTATGCTAGAGTTGCACCATTTGTTAGGTATTAAAATTTAAACTTTATCGAGTTGTGTGTACATCAATTATTAGCTAGTAATAAAATCATTTATATTTGCAATATTTACTAATCAGAAAAACCAAATGGCGATCTCAGTAAAGATTTTGCTAAATGGTTCTCGAAGTACGTTTACGATCCAATAAACTACGTCAATGACGAGGGTTTGCAATATCTTGTGCTTGGACCAAAAAAATAAATGTTAAGACTTATCCAATATTCTTCGTCAATGGATTTAAATTCAACAACCAAAGACCATGGTACTGACAGATTAACATATAATAGTGGTGTAGTTGTCAAAGGTAGTGATGATCCAGAAGAGAATATAAAAGACTTTTATGGCGTCTTGACACAGATTTTAGAGTTGATATATTATGTACAACTTATTGAAAAAGTTGTTTTATTCAAGTGCAACTGGTTCAGCAATGTTCCTGGTATTGGACTCAACGTGCATAAAGATTATAAGATTATGGAAATAAAACACACATCACATTACTATAAGTATGATCCTTTTGTGTTGGCAAAGCAAGCATTACAAGTTTACTTTACTCCGTATATGTCCTTAAAAAGTGATAAAGCAGATTGGTCTGCTGTAATTAAAACAAAGGCAAGATTTGCGTTTGAAGGAATTGTTATTCCAAACAATGCTTATATGATATGCTACGGTTATCTATACATTTACTTTACCATAAAGGCAATATTGTAGACTATTATTTGGTGCTTCTTCTTTTATGTAAAGCTGTCTTATAGTTGCATCTGATAATATATGTTATATGAGTTTATTTGATAATGGATGTGCTTAATGATATATGTGTTATTATTATACGAAATAATATGTTTGTGACAAATATGCCTCCTAGACGCCAACCTACCCACAGTTCAGAGGCAGGTGAGAGCGGTACAGCTCTGTATTTACGTCCGGTCGTAGAGCTCGCACCCAAGACCGCAGGGTAAGTTTTTAATTTTGTAAATGTTTAGTATTTAAAACTTATTAAATGCTAATATCGTACTTTTTGCAGCGGGTTTGAGATTATTCCTGGAGATGTTGTTTTATATATGTCTAGAAATGCATATATCGCCAGGTGGACGGCATGGGCCCACTGGGACGATATTCCTATGCAGAATAGGAATGCCATCCTCATGGAGGTTCTTATAAGTATAAATATAATTCTCATTTACAAAATTATATAAAATATGTAATACAATTTGTTTGTTAATTTATAGGTTGTTGTATGGGTCAGGGACGAAGATATGGATCTTTTGCACACTGCATGGAAACAGAAGATGTGGAAAAATTATTCAGGTAACGTATACAAGGCAAAAACATCGGCGAAGAGGCCTCCATGGATGAGCGATGAGGTCTATGGCGATTTCAAGAAACTATGGGCCATGGAAACAACGAAGGTAAATTAATTAAGCTTATTTTTAATTTCTATTTTGTATATCAATCAATTAATCGTATAGTTAAATATACATGAGCTTTCAGAGCGAAACCGGGCAAACAGACTCAAAAATCCTGCTTCGCATCCGGGTGGGTCTAAGTCCTTCTCACTGCACCGTAGCGAATTGGTACGACGATAAATAACATATATATATAGTTATAAACTTTTTTAATCGTATTGATAAACTCCAGATATATATTGTATCATTTTAGATGTCGACTCTCCATCAGGAGCCTACACTTGCTAAGGTATTTACACAGACTCACGTTGTCGAGCGGACCGACGAGGAGGGTAACACCTCATATACCTGGACGGATGCTAAGTCCCATGAAGTGATGGTTAGCATTCGTAACAATTTGTATTTCACATTGTTAATTTGAAATTGAATATTTAATATATTCTATAATTGTCCGCAATCACAGGAGAGATACACGGCAGCGTTAAATGCTCGAGCGGCGCAGTTAGATCACGAGCCGGAAGTAAAGGAGTGCAATCATATTTGGAACACTATCATCGATCTGCTTACCAGGAACAGACGCTACGGTTTTGGAAATATAGAGGTAAAGCGTTTTATTCAAGGATTTAAACATATCCAAGTGCTATTAAAGGTTTAAAGTGCTAACACATTTAAACATATTCAAATTACTCAAATCCACACTGGCATGTTTAATTTTGATCACAACTAATTCATGTCCTTTGGTACTTAATCCACTAAATAAATATCACTCTCTGTGAAATATTAATTTATCTCATACTGGCACGAATAATTACTCTAAATTTATGACATACCATTGAACTACCATATTATTAAGCCATCACGTATTTTACACCTAAGTTAATCCATATAATTGAAAATTGATGAATATAGAAAGAAATTTTGTATTGGATGTTGAATATTAATTGTACATAATGAATTTACAATACATTTATCAAGTTATTCTTATAATATAATAATTACAATTAGCGAGGACTCAGGCCTCCTATATGAGGCGTCAGGAAGAGGAGGAGATCACCATGCTTCGACAGCAGTTTGCAGCTCCGGAGGATTTTTAGAAGAACAAGCTCGAGACAGTGCTGGATGAGTGGATTGTTGCATATCTTCAGGAGCATGGGCATATGCCGCTGAGTGAGCCTGCTACCATGGAGGACGATGACGATGACGAGGATTAGTAGGTATTTGTCCTCTTTTTAATTTTGGACTTGGTTTGTAAATATAAACTAGTTATTGATTATGGGCCTGAGTTGTTTGTGATGGCTTGTGAAGACGATGATGGTTTGTTTATTTGATTTGGACGTGATGTTGGTTTTTGGACTGTTTATTGTTTTTATTTATCGTTTATTGGCTATTTAGTCGTGTATGAGTCGGTTTATAGCATTTATGTTGGTTTATAGCATTTATTGTTGTGAATTTGAGTATATATGAGGTGATTGATTGTGAAATTGATCGTATGTGAGTTGCAGATATGTTGGGTTTGAGTTGGCGTGGATTGAGAGCTTTATGGCCGCTGGAAAGCAGAAAAATTAACAGTTTAGTGACGGCTAGTGATAAATTTCAAGTCACTCTTAGTCACGGCTGGTGACGGTCCATTTTACCCAGATATGCTATGCTTAGCGACGGCTAGTGATGACTTTTTACCTAGTACTGCTGCAATTAGTGACGGCTGGTGATGGCTTACGTGCCCATGATTAGTGACAGCTTGTAATGACTATAGAAAAGCTAACCGTTTGTACACATGACATGTTGGTCATCGCTAGCCATTGCTATATAGGAGACTAGAGCCGTCACTAAGCTCGACGCTATTTAATTGGCGTCCATATATTTATTGACAGTGGTTAGTGACGGCTAGTGACGACCGTCGACGGTTTTGTGTCGTTACTATTTGGACCGTTTCTTGTAGTGATACTTTGTTTTGCAAATTAATGTTTGAAGTAAAAGTGCATCGAATAAGTTTACTAATCCAATATTCTAATAAACCAATAATGTGAATTAGTGGTGTTATTGCATCTTATTTTCGTTTTCTGACCTTGTCCCTGTACATTACATGTATATTATAATTCATATGAAGGAATAATCTGGATATATTATACTGCCAACATAGAAGTTTTGAGGTTTTCAGCATAGTGTGTCTAGAATGGGGAATGTTGTATTGATTGAAATGACTATTTAGGAAATTGCAGATACTAAGATGGAGGTGAGGAATTATGAATATTTTTGTTTGAGCAAATCAAAACTGTTACAAGTAACAAGCAGTGTTGATTTATTTATATAAAATGGATGCAAATGATCATTTAGATTATGGATTCCCGTTAATTTTCCATCTTCTTCTTAGGTTCTCAATTTTCTATTTATTCATTCCTGTTTGTGCCCCTTCTATCATTAGTGTAGTAAGTAGTTCTTTAGACAATCTTTCAATGAAATTTAAATGATCAAACCAATAGATATTGTTTTTTTTTTCAATTATTTGCATTGTATTTGGTTTATTGGTTTTCTTCCTTTTTATCCGTATTTTCCTTTTAAGCTTCCTTTTGAGCTTCCTGACCTTGCTAATTTTTTTAGTTTTAGCTTGCAGCCATGAAATGATGAAAAGGTATATTATGGAGGGTGAAGATTAAGTGAAATGGAAAGAATTAATGAAGGAAAAGAAAGAAAAGAGACAGGGAAACAAAGAAGATGAAGAAGAGAAGCATTTTTATAACCCACATATTCTTTCCTAAGCTAACCATTTATCTTTTTTATTTATTCAGGGAGCATCGTCATTTTCAAATAGTAAGAAACAATGTACCTTATGCATTTCTTATTTTTGTTCAAATGTAAAGTGTAACCTTAATACTAATTTGTTTTCTTGTTATAATTGTATTCCTTTTAACACTTGTTAAACATCAAATCATATTTTATTTCCTTAGTACCAATTAGTTTTATGATTTAAAATAAATTGCATGCAATGTTGTTGCATGCATAAAAAAGGTTCTCTTAGTGCCTATTGAATAGTTGTAGGCTACTACCATGTAGTGGCACTTTGTATACGTTGGTGCTTTAACAAGATTTTTAGTTAATGTAAAGTTTAACCAAATGCAGAGATATAAAGACATTGAGGGTGATGCACATGAAAATAAGCTAAAGGAAGATCTAATGTACACTAAGAACAAACTTGTAGAACTTAAGAATTCCTTTTCAAAGTTTAAAAATCAGTGTGTCGGTGCTTGGAAATTTATTTATTTTATGATACGTATGAATTTATTATTTTGTTTAAGCATGTGTTTTGTAATATTTATTAATGCCATTTTAACTTATGGATGCAGAAGTATTTGAATTTACTTAAATATATGTTATAGAGTATTATTTGTCACGTTTAGTTAGTATGAAATTGTTGTTTGTTGACATATATCAATAATAATGTTGACCATCGTTCAATATGATTTTATCGCATTGATTTAAGCGATTTGAAAAATAGTAGTAGTAATATAATAAAAAAAATTAAAATGGCATATATATGTAACATATAGAAATTTGGAAGTTTATTTGTTTGCTACTGCGAATGCATGGTGTAGTTGGCGCATAGGAATTAGGACGTATGAATGACGTAGGAATGTATTGGGCGTAGGCAGCACGTAGGAAAGTATGGCGCAGGAAGGATGTAGAGAATTTTTATGCGTAGAGAGGCCATAGGAAAATATTAGACATAAGAATGGGGTAGGATATGTGTAGGAAAAAACTGGACGTAGAATGCTCATAGGAATTTTCTAGCGTAGGAAACCATACAGCGTGTGGCATAGGAAAGGCATGGAGAATATTTTTGCCACGCTCGAATTTTTAACGATAAATTTGGCATGGGAATGGCGTAAGAAACTCGTATTTCCTATGCCTTTCTTACGCCAAACCGGCATAGGAGAACTAGAAAATTCTTGTAGTTATTATGTGTAAAACATACATTTTCTATATTTAAATAATTTCATAAAATTTCAATTCATTATATATTGTCTATATTTTTAAAACATTTTTAAATGAATCATTTTTCTAAAACACAATGCACATATGTCGACATAGTAGTACAAGATATGTCGGCATAGTTATTGATTTTTTTCAAATTTCAAATTTGAATTAAAGCATCTCTTCACCATAACCATTCGCGAACCACCACTTCTCTTCATTTCCATAAATAGTCGTCTTTTAGAAACGAACTTGCAAGAGAAATTTCCTGTTTCTTCACCTCTTTTCCTTCTCTCTCATTTTCTAAGAAATATGTAACTATGCTTTGCCGAATTTTAAAGACGAATCAAGTCAATTCAACTCTACTTTGATGCTATATCTAATTCATTTAATCCTCTCAAAATCAAAGTGCAATTTTGAGTTACAGGAGTAATTATAATCTAAATCAAAATACTAGGTCAACATTCTTTGTAAAATCAATATCAAACAACTTCTAATGGCATGACTTTTTAGTTCTAAATCATGTTGGGTTTGATTGTGCCTGAAATGTAACTAAGGGTGATTTGTTTGCTCGAAAAGTAATTAAGTGTAATTCGATTGATAGTGACTAAAGGTCATAAAGAGTACAAGATTGGATGTACGATAACTCTGGAGCAATATAAAATTCAGTACATTCTTTCTTTTTTACTTTCTTGCACTTATTTTACTTGTTATTTAATTCCGTGATTGATATTATGATCATTAAGTACATATTTATAAGCATAATCCAAAGGACTTTGAAAGATCCATAAATTCAAGCATATACTTGTTGCAAATAATGGTTTGGCTGAGTCGTGGACTATGTCACTTTCTTGAAGACGTTTCGGCGATCTACTCAAGGTGAAAAGTAGATCATACTGTTCGTCGCCGGCTCTAGGATAAAACATCCTCTTCCTTGTTTTTTCTTTCTATATCGGATCATTTGCACATATGAAGACGATTCTATTTGCACTCTAAAATAATACTGCTCAAGTTTTTTTCTTTTCTTTTTGTGAAAGAATGGTGGAGGAGAAGATTTAAAAAAAAAAAAAACCGTATTCTGTATGTTTCCTTGTCTATGACCAATTTCTTATATAGAAGAAATGGTAGTTATGTTTGTGGTAGGAAAATTGGACTAACTAATGTCATATTAAATAAAAGAAACATTCAAAAAACTTGCATTTTTTTAACGTGTAAATTGCATACATTTCAAAAGAGATGAATGTTAATAAATATTAATTTACTATCATTCATTGCAATGTTTTAATACCATTATTAAAATAAAGAAAACGGACAAAAGATTACAACTTAAACAATGTAAATTGTATATATTCCAAAAATAACAAAAGATAGTAAATTTATTAAATTTGTTATCATCCATGGTAATATGTTAATGCCATTTATATTTTGTAGTAGCTCAGTCATATACAAGCATGTTTATTTTGAAAATTGGTTCACTTTATTTCAAAACGAATCATATACTTTCTTTATATGCCTCATCAAAACCTTATGTCCCCCCAACCTAAATGGGTGCGACATAAGGAAAAAGAGTACATATGAACGCCATATATTAACAATACATGAAAAGAAAACTAAACCAACATTACAACACATCATCACTCGCTACCTCTTAGACCTTATACATTCAAGTCAGAACATAAAGTAAATCAAAACATAACAAGAATTCAACCATAATCATACAATTCAATACCTCATCTTCTAAGAAATTATTCCTTCATCGATGACCATCTCGTCTTACTTCCATTGTTCTTCACCAGGCTTTGAACTTCTTTTTCTGTCATTGATAATTTGATTTCCTTGTTGATCTTCTTTTGCTTAATAATTTTGGAGTTTCTTTCAAGCCACACTTGATAAATAACTGTAGTAATAGGTGCACATACTACGTCAAATACTTGTTCTTTCTCCTTGAACATGCATTAATGGCTTATAAATATGTTGCCCGTAATAAAATTGCAATGTCTCAAAATAATAATGGCACAAAATATGTTATCGTTATTAACTTACAATGGCTCAATTTGTATTTATTCTTATCATTTTAATAAATTCACAAAATGTTCCAACAACCCCCACTTGAATTTATTTAAAAAAATTGAGCAGTTCAAAAAAATACATAAGATTGTGCATAAAAAAATATCTTCCGACTTGAATCTTTTCATACAATGACACGTAGTCTTGAACTTTAATCCTGACGTCAAACCACATACAACCTTCCTAGAGTGCAGTCAAATAATCTCGTGCATTTATGGTCATGTACGTCTATCTCAGTTTAGTGAATGCTCTAGGAATCTGTGACGGCCCACCCCGGACCAGTTGATATTTCCCTCGAAATGCGTTGTGCTGACGTTCAACTAGTACGAGACGGTCGCCAAAGAAAGGAATTTGAACTAACAAGGAACCTGTAGAATGTCTCACAGCGCATGGAATAAAATATAATAATAACATACTTTGACGTAAAACAGGCGAGACAATGCATAAGCTAAAAACTAAACATCATAGCAGCGGAAAATCCAAATACAGCTTATGTTCCACATCATCATTATTACAACTTTTTAAAATTTGTCTCTAAAGAAAATAAGGAAGGTACACTACTAATGTAACACCCCACCTCCGCTAAGGTAACTCACAAAGGGAATGCACAAGTTTTGGAGGAGCGTTATCAAGGTAAACAAACACAGAAATATCACAAGACAGAACATAGATAAAACAGCGGAAGAATCAAAAGATAGATTTCTTTTCTTTCAAAAAGAGTCAAAACCTTTTACATCAAATAGCCAAGATCATTATTTTCCATTACAACAAATTCTGTCTTACATAAATAAAGAAGCATAAACTTAAGACATCAAAAGTAGCTTAATTCCCCAAAGGTAGAAGAAATGCAGCCATAGCATAGCTCAAGATCAAACCGTACATGAGCTGAATCGAAAGCAAGCGAAATCCAAGCTAAGTGCTAGAGTTTCCTCCCTGAGAACCTGAGGGGGGAACGAAAGAAAAATAGGCGAAAGAAAACGGGTCATTCATAAAGACTGGTAAGTCCAAGTGACTTTCAGCATAAAAACAGATAAAGGTAACTTGACATGTAAAAACTTAAAGTAAACATACAGATGATGACAAGAGGGGCAAGATAAACTAAGATAGCATGATAATTCAAGTGTAAATCAAGTATAGCATCGCATATTCAAGGTTCTCTGCATCAACTATACTAGAATCCTAACTCATGTCTTATATTAATCATGAAATGATCCCTTGGCCCAATATCATGAAATGACCCATTTTTAGGTCCAACGAAACAATCCACTAGTCGATCGGCTCCCTACAAGTTCTAGCTCGTCATGTGTCTGCGTCATACGACCCTATAGCGAATGTAGTCACCTGTGCTAGGTCCACCATAGGGTGTATCAAGCCCTATGGTGCCAACCACCGGCACGAATCAAGCATGCACAAATAAACCTACTGATGCCCAATGCCTGCTTTTTCAACTCCGGACCACGTGCACGACCATAGCCCGCCTGAACCTACACTGGCGCACCAACACAACTGTCGTTCTGGTCGCTTACAATCAGCCCAGTAATCGTGCCCCACCCTGCCTAGTTCCAGGGTACCATGATACATCTAGTGGGTTACTGCTGAAACGGACCGCGTAACTAGGGTTTCCGTCCAATAGGTTAAGTGTTGTCATTTAAATTCGTGACTTAACCCTTATCAGTCTAGCATGTCAAGTTGGTTAAGTGTTGTCCTTCAAGTTCGTGACTTAACCCGACCACGTGTCATGTCAAATTTGACTAAGTGTTGTCATTCGAGTTCATGACTTAGCCCTACGAATCATGTATCAAGTTGGTTAAGTGTTATCTTTCATGTTCATGACTTAACCCTATCATGTGGCATTAATTCTTTAATGCACCCCAACCTCTCACATCAGACCTGTTGTTAAGGTCACTGGATATGCTGGGCGGTTCTGGCCAGAATTACACCACAACTCAGTCTGACCTCGGGTTTTTCAAGTGCGATATGACCAACTACTCACATTGGATCCTATTGTTTGCAGTAACTGGATTTGCCGGGCGGTTCCGGGCAGAATTACACTACAAACTCAACCCAACCTCGAGTTGGCCATTTTCATGTTCATTTTAGTGTCATGTCCATGTTCAAGATTCATGTCAAGTTCGTGTCAAGTTTCAAGGATAAGTTTCATGCGCACATCCAGATTCAAGTTATAACAATGTTCATGTTTCAAGTTTTGCCTATTATCAAGTTCATAATTCATGTTCATAACCAATTCATGTTTTGCCTAATCTACCCAAATCGTATTCTCATCTCACGTAAACGTGAATCGATCTATACTACAAATAAATCCAAATCCCGAGATAAAGGGAATAACATCAAAATATTGTTAGGCAAAAGGGACGAGCATAAAGCGATAAAAGGGATTACAAGACTAGCATGATATAACTTGAGATAATTGGTTACAACATCACTAGCATATAAGATTTCAAATCTAGCAAGATAAGGCGATAGTCATGATAAAAGTTGACATAAAAGAATAGGCATGCAAAAGCAAGCCAAATACAAGGATAATGGATCCAATGGCTTTGGTGTACATAATAGCGAATAAACTAAGCAAGTCACACCCTAGGTATGAGATCCAACAACTGCAAATTCGGTGTACAACATGGGTTTCAACTATGGGCATGAACAGTCAACTATAATAGTCTTAGGCAATTAACCCCAGTAGTCATAGTCATGGTCATAGGCAGAAATCTCATAATTATGAATCATAAGCGATTAATCACAATAGTCATGGATAATTATCCAAAATAGTTCTAGGCAAATAGTCATAGGCAATTAACAGTAATAGTTTTAAAGTCATGGTCATGGATAATAGCCTTATGTTCATAATCATAGGTAATAATTCTCATAGTCAAGAGTCATAGGTGATTAGCCACAATTGTCCTTGTCATAGTCGTAGGCAATAGTCTTATGTTCACCGTCATAGGCATAAGCATAGTCTTATGTTCACAGTCATAGGCATAGTCTTATGTTCTCAGTCATAGGCATTGGCATAGGCATAGTCTTATGTTCGCAGTCATAGTCCTTGGCCATTAACAATAGTTTCAACGTCATAGGCATGTTAAGGTTATAGACATGAGAGAGTTTGATTTACAACATGAATAGGCCCAAAGCAATATTCATGAAAGTCAAGATCCAAGATGAACAAGAATAGATATGAATCAATTACCATACATAGATCCAATTCCAATTTACAACATGGATATTAAGTTTACAGCTTTTATCTAAAAGTAACTTGAACTTACAGATCGTGGTCTAAGAAAGATGTAGAAGTCAAGTCTAGAAATTTGTCGTTGAATTGTTGAATCGTTGAATCTTGCTTTGATTGCAGAAGAAAATTCCCATTTCCTAGCCGTAGTCTTCAAGAAATAATCTTCGCGTTTAATTTAATTTAATTTAATTTAGAGAAGGAAGAAGAAGCCATGATCATTAAGAGTTTGAGCAGCATAAGGTTAGAGAAGAATGGTGTAAAGAGAATGAGGCTAGGAGGCTGTTTATATAGAATTTCAAATTAATTAGAGCCGTCGATGAATCTAGTGTTAATCAAGGCCATCCATCTCAAGAGAAGCCAATTAGAAAGTGACAAGTTAGCCCTAGTGACACAGCAGAGCTCAGAAATTCGACCAGGCCAGCCAGGGCCAAACCAGAAAGCTATGCAGGCCTGCTGCTCGGCCTGGGCGCACATGCCAAGTGCGCCAATGCAAAATTGCATGGGCGCATTTCCCAAGTGCGCTAGTGCAATTTTGTTCTGGCGCACTTCCCAAGTGCGCCAGTGCATTCTGGCCGGTTTCTGGTTTTTCTGCCTAACTTCGTTCGTCCATATTTTCTTCATACGACATCCGTTTTACGCAAACTTGGACTCTATCTCAATCAGAATTCTGAGACGAATGCAATGGTGTAACCCGTTTCCCTTGATTCTTATTTTAAAAATTAATTCTGCCTTGATTTATGGTTTTAACACGTTATTAAAATTCGGGTTGTTACATTCTTCCCTCCTTAAAGAATTTCGTCCCCGAAATCTTCAAGTTAAGAAGAATGCATCCTATCATCCAATCAACCATCTACTCCACCATCATCCACAAGCAACCTTTGTCCTTAAGAGATTTCTAATGCTATATGAACATATGCAAAAAGTGTGTGTATATGTTCCTTATCTAATGCAATTGATCAGGCCTGATTGATCTTCTTAATGCAAAATATGTTTAGTGCCATGAATCCAACATGTATGCAAATAGTCCTAGTCACATAAACACTATATGTGTGCACAAACATCCATCCATATGCAACATCCACATGATAATACATTCAGTTTCATCCATAAACAAGTATAAACACTCATGCATATGCAATATGAAAATGTGTCTGAGCCGATCTAGTGCCTAATGTGTGTTATGCAACCACGAGCAACCACTTGCGACCACTTGCAACCATTAGCAAACATCAACCATAACATGTTTCAAGCACATGTTTACATCCAAAAGGGTTCTACCTAAGGTTCTTAAGATAGGATTGAGAAGATAAGCAAGATAAAACAAAGCATCTAGGAGAAGAAGTTAAAGATGTACCCCCAGAAGGTCCTGCCTGCGGGTCTTGCCCTTGCTTCTTAGGGCAGTTCTTGCTGATGTGTCCAAGCCCACCACATTGAAAGCACGCACCTATCTCCTTCTTCCTTCTTTTACAATCCTTGATAACATGCCCAACTATACCACAGAAGTTGCACTTCCTCTTATCACGTAACTTGTTATTATTGTTGTCATTGTTCTCGCCTCCCTTCTGGAAGTCTTTCTTCTCGTTCCGAGACTCATCCGCCTTAACTTCTTTCTTATTACTCATACCTTTACTATGTAACATGTTAACAAGCCTCACGAAAACTATCTCCATCGTACGGAAAACCCTCTACGAAGCTAGAAAGAAGATTAGCCGCAGGTAAAAACTACTGCGACTACAGATGGAGAAAAGAAAGGAAAAGAGATTCAAACGAGGAAACAATGGATAGTGCTAATGGATTTTGGGGAATAGCCTTTAAATAAAACAAGACTTTTCTTGAAAAATGCTTCTTTGTAAACGGTTTTGAAAATAGTTTTAGAAGGTTTTCTAAAAACTTTTGCCCAGTCAGGTAACCTTCTGCTCTGATACCAAATGTAACACCCCACCTCCGCTAGGGTCACTCACAAAGGGAATGCACTAGTTTTGGAGGAGCGTTATCAAGGTAAACAAACACAGAAATATCACAAGACAGAACATAGATAAAACAGCGGAAGAATCAAATGATAAATTTCATTTCTTTTAAAAAGAGTCAAAACCTTTTACATCAAATAGCCAAGATCATTATTTTCCATTACAACAAATTCTGTCTTGCATAAATAAAGAAGCATAAACTTAAAACATCAAAAGTAGCTTAATTCCCCAAAGGTAGCAGAAATGCAGCCATAGCATAGCTCAAGATCAAACCGTACATGAGCTGAATCGAAAGCAAGCGAAATCCAAGCTAAGTGCTAGAGTTTCCTCCATGAGAACCTGAGGGGGGAAACGAAAGAAAAAGAGGCGAAAGAAAACGGGTCAGTCATAAAGACTGGTAAGTCCAAGTGACTTTCAGTATAAAAACAGATAAAGGTAACATGCCATGTAAAAACTGAAAGTAAACATATGGATGATGACAAGAGGGGCAAGATAGACTAAGATAGCATGATAATTCAAGTGTAAATCAAGTATAGCATCACATATTCAAGGTTCGCTGCATCAACTGTACTAGAATCCCAACCTATGTCTTATATTAATCATGAAATGATCCCTTGGCCCAATATCATGAAATGACCCATTTCTAGGTCCAACAAAACGATCCACTAGTCGATCGGCTCCCTACAAGTTCTAGCTCGTCATGTGTCTGTGTCATACAGCCCTATCACGAATGTAGTCACTTGTGCTTGGTCCACCATAGGGTGTATCAAGGCCTATGGTGCCAACCACCAACACGAATCAAGCATGCACAGATAAACCTACTGATGCTCAATGCCTGCTTTTTCAACTCCGGACCACGTGCACGACCATAGCCCGTCTGAACCTACACCGGCACACCAACACAGCCATCATTCTGGTCGCTTACAATCAGCCCAGTAATCGTGCCCCACCCTACCTAGTTCCAGGATACCATGATACATCTAGTGGGTTACTGCTGAAACGGACAGCGTAACTAGGGTTTCCGTCCAATAGGTTAAGTGTTGTCATTTAAATTCGTGACTTAACCCTTATCGGTCTAGCATGTCAAGTTGGTTAAGTGTTGTCCTTCAAGTTTGTGACTTAGTCCGCCCACATGTCATGTCAAATTTGACTAAGTGTTGTCGTTCGAGTTCATGACTTAGCCCTACGAATCATGTATCAAGTTGGTTAAGTGTTATCTTTCATGTTCATGACTTAACCCTATCATGTGGCATTAATTCATTAATGCACCCCAACCTCTCACATCAGACCTGTTGTTGTGGTCACTGGATATGCCGGGCGGTTCCGGGCAGAATTACACCACAACTCAGTCTGACCTCGGGTTTTCAAGTGCGATATGACCAACTACCCACATTGGATCCTATTGTTTGCAGTAACTGGATTTGCCGGGCGGTTCCGGGCAGAATTACACTGCAAACTCAACCCAACCTCGAGTTGGCCATTTTCATGTTCATTCTAGTGTCATGTCCATGTTCAAGATTCATGTCAAGTTCGTGTCAAGTTTCAAGGATAAGTTTCATGCGCACATCCAGATTCAAGTTATAACAATGTTCATGTTTCAAGTTTTGCCTATTATCAAGTTCATAATTCATGTTCATAACCAATTCATGTTTTGCCTAATCTACCCAAATCGTATTCTCATCTCACGTAAACGTGAATCGATCTGTACTACAAATAAATCCAAATCCCGAGATAAAGGGAACAACATCAAAATATTGTTAGGCAAAAGGGACGAGCATAAAAGCGATAAAAGGGATTACAAGACTAGCATGATATAACTTGAGATAATTGGTTACAACATCACTAGCATATAGGATTTCAAATCTAGCAAGATAAGGCGATAGTCATGATAAAAGTTGACATAAAAGAATAGGCATGCAAAAGCAAGCCAAATACAAGGATAATGGATCCAATGGCTTTGGTGTACATAATAGCGAATAAACTAAGCAAGTCACACCCTAGGTATGAGATCCAACAACTGCAAATTCGGTGCACAACATGAGTTTCAACTATGGGCATGAACAATCAACTATAATAGTCTTAGGCAATTAACCCCAGTAGTCATAGTCATGGTCATAGGCAGAAATCTCATAATTATGAATCATAAGCGATTAATCACAATAGTCGTGGATAATTATCCAAAATAGTTCTAGGCAAATAGTCATAGGCAATTATCAGTAATAGTTTCAAAGTCATGGTCATAGATAATAGCCTTATATTCATAATCATAGGTAATAATTCTCATAGTCAAGAGTCATAGGTGATTAGCCACAATTGTCCTTGTCATAGTCATAGGCAATAGTCTTATGTTCACCATCATAGGCATAGACATAGTCTTATGTTCACAGTCATAGGCATATTCTTATGTTCTCTGTCATAGGCATAGGCATAGTCTTATGTACACAGTCATAGTCCTTGGCCATTAACAATAGTTTCAACGTCATAGGCATGTTAAGGTTACAGACATGAGAGATTTTGATTTACAACATGAATAGGCGGCCCAAAGCAATATTCACGAAAGTCAAGATCCAAGATGAACAAGAATAGATATGAATCAATTACCATACATAGATCCAATTCCAATTTACAACATGGATATTAAGTTTACAGCTTTTATCTAAAAGTAACTTGAACTTACAGATCGTGGTCTAAGAAAGATGTAGAAGTCAAGTCTAGAAATTTGTCGTTGAATTGTTGAATCGTTGAATCTTGCTTTGATTATAGAAGCAAATTCCAAATTCCTAGCCGTAGTCTTCAAGAAATAATCTTCGCGTTTAATTTAATTTAATTTAGAGGAGGAAGAAGAAGCCATGATCATTAAGAGTTTGAGCAGCATAAGGTTAGAGAAGAATGGTGTAAAGAGAATGAGGCTAGGAGGCTGTTTATGTAACAACCTGCATTCTACGCATCGGAGGATCGTAGAATATTTATTTCTTTCTCATACGAAGTCTTATGGTCGTGTAGAGTTGGGGAACGACTATAGGGGTAATTTACCATGTTCATGATTCTTGTCGATTTTTAAATGACCATTTTGCCCCTAGCCGATCTTGTTTCAGCCATAACTTTTGATTGGAAAGAAATTTTGACCTAACACCACTTCCATTAGATTCGTTTGATGGTTTACCTTTCCGTAGAGTGGTCACATGTGAGAAACGGACTTACCGTTTGGGAGATATGGCTGAAACAAGGTTTAGAAGGTGAAAAACAGCTTAACCGGGCCTAATTGAGGTGATTAGCAAGAAGGCCCATAACCCATTTCGGGATTAAGGTTATGAGGAGGCTGAAAACAGTAGGAAAATGACTTTTATTTCACTTTCCAGCCGCCACAAACATGTCTTTCACCCTAGCCATGGCCTCCACCTTCTAATTTCATCCCAAATCGTCTCTAATCACTTTCCAATCGAAGATTAAGCAAAACTACATCAAATCAAGGGAGGGTAGCACCAAATCAGAGAGAGAGCTACTGGAATACATAGGGATTGGATCCAAATCAGAGATTATTTCAGATCTAAAGTTTGTTTGTGGCTAAGGTGAGTGATTTGCATTGTTTTTTCACTAATTACGGCTAGTTATGGTAATTAGCGAAGATTAGCGAAATTATGGCTCATAAAAATCTAGAAAAATTCCTAAAATTCTAAAATATCATTTTATGCCTCTGATATGAATTTGGGTTAATTTCGACTAATTTTGCAAATCCCGGAATTTGGGGGATTAAGGGGTGATTAGTGGAAATTAGCGAATTTATGCATGTTAAAAATCTGGAAAAATATTCATAAATTCTGAAATATTGTTTTAGACCTCTGTTAGAAAATTTGGGTAATTTGGTTAAGTTTTGCTAATCATACTGTTAGTTGTTCTTAAACATGATTAAGGGGAAAATATGGGTTTTTGTGTATGTTTGATCCATTTTGACCTAACATATTGATGTTTTGCTGTTTGTGGATGTTTATACATGTTGTTATGACTGTATGGTATACTTTGTGATTGTTTAGAACAATTAGATTGGTCGAAAACGTCGTCGAATGGCGTAAACAGTTTGTTGGAAGAAGTGCAGGAAATAGACCGGATCGGATCGCAGGAGGGGTATCACGACCTAACCTGATCGTGCCTAATATCCACGAGTCGATCGCCTAAGTAAGCCACGAGCCGAGCTAGCATACGAGTCGCTCACGATCCAGCTATCTCTGATCCGTTCTCTGAAGTCCTCCGATCTGAACTGCTCGCACACATGGACCACGAACCGGTGAACTCCACAACACGATTCGAAGAGAAGACCACGACCCGAATCAGACGAGGTAGCACGAACCGAACCGATGGACCCGAAGCTTGGCCACGACCCGATCCGATGGAGCTGGAGGACCACGAGCTGATGGCGCGACCCGATCCGAATGGAGGAACTCGACCCGAACCAGTATGGTGACTGCAGACTGAACCAGTAAGCTTGAACGCGAGGTATGAGATGTTAACTGAATGAAGACCGATCCGGAGGAGACCAAAACCCGAGATACAAAGGTAGTCCAAATGGGAAGCTTGTACTCAGGATCCAGTTGGGAACCAATGAGTTAACTTCACGATTGGGCTTTGCTGCGGGACGTGTGCAAAGGGGTTATCGATGCCTATCACTTTGGTTTACCACTGATAGATGGATTAGGGGCTCGTAGTGTAGTTATACGGGGTTGGACTCCGTCATGGCCCAAACGATTAGGTGAACAGAGTAATGGGTATCGTATGCTTTACGCACTGAGTGAGAGATGTGAGGATGGTTGCTATGCTTGATTTGTTTGCTATCACTATGACATGCACACCCCCTCCCCCGTATCTTTACACCTTATGTTTAGTGGCACCTTAGAGCATTGTACAGTATGTAGTGCTAACTCTTTGGTTGCAGGTCCAGGTTCAGGTATGATTGGATTATACCTGTTATTGTTTTGTTTTGTTGCTTATCACTCATACCAGACTTTTGTCTGACCCAGAGTTTTATGTCTCTTCTTATTACCCTGGGTGCTCACACGAGCAGACTAGAGACAGGTTAGGTGGTATGCGCGAGTAGCTGTGCCGGAGGCGAGCAGGAGGCTTCCACGTATTATCTACTTATATATTCTCCCTATGTCGTTGGTGGTCACTACTTGAGAATTGATAGTGCACCTTTCTTGTTTAGCTTTTTGAGACAGTTTTAAAAGTTGTAATAATGATGTTGGCTTTGGATCATAAGCTGTATTTTGGATTTTCCGCTGCTATGATAGTTTGTTTCAGCTTATACACTTTCTCACCTGTTTTGTGTCAAGTATATGTTATGATTATATTTTATCCCATGCGCTGTGAGACATATTACAGGTTCTTTGTTAGTTCATTCTCTTCTTTTAACGACCGTTCCGTGCTAACTGGACATGTCTACAGCGCACTTTTGGAGTAAATGTCGGTTGGTGCGGGGCGGGCCGTCACATTTGGTATCGGAGCTCTTGGTTGCGTAGTTAACCTAGGGAAAGACACCAGGGAGAGATAGTACGTATATGAGAGCGCGTATTTGTGATTATTTTGGTTTTCAAAAGCTATATCTATATATATTATTAGTATAGCTAAGGATGAAGTCGTACTGCACTGGCACCACTATGGAGATGGTTAATCGTTTTCTCTCTACAGATTTGACGATGAGCCGAAATTTGAGAGGTGCTGGTAGAGGAGCCAATAATGGGAATGCTCCTGACATGAGGACTATGTTCACTGACCTCATGAGAGAGATGCTTAGGGATGCTCGGGGAGCCGTTCCTAATGCTGCTAATGGTGGTGGTGTAGTAGTGCAGGCGCCTAGGGCCGATTTTGCTAAGTTGTGCAAGGATTACACTAACCTTGGTGGAAAGCCGTTCCACGGAACGGAGTCGGCCACGGATGTTCAGGATTGGTTGGATAGCTGTGATCGTATCTTCGAAGACTTGGATATCGAGGATGCGGTGAAGAGAAGGCTAGCGTCTCATCAGTTGCAAGGGCGAGCGATGAATTGGTGGAATGCCATTAAGACAGCTACTCCAGAGGATCAAGTCACTTGGAATCAGTTTAAGACTCGCTTTTGTGATAAGTTTATTCCAGCTGCTTATAAATCAGAATTGTTTAGGAAGTTCTTGGAGCTTAAGCAGAATGGTAGGGCAGTCTCGGAGTACATCGCAGAATTCGATACTTTATCGAAATATGGATGGTCCCTTATTGATACAGTCGAAAAGAAGAACGAGAAGTTCATAACTGGCTTGGATGGGTACTTGGGGGAAAGACTTATAAACCATATCGATGAGACGTTCGAGTGTATTGTAGGAAAGGCATTAAGGTCAGAGAGCCTTTTTCCTAAGTTGAAGACTGAGGTTGCTACAACATCTGCAGAGGAGCCAAAGCCGCAAGCAGGCGGTGAAGGCAAGAAGAATTCTCAGAACAAGAGGAAGCAGAACCCGACCAAGGATGGTCAGAATAAGAAAAATAAGAAAGATGGCGAATGCTTTAGTTGTGGCAAGAAGGGCCACTATGCCAGAGATTGTCGAGAAAAGCCTGGGGAAAGGAAGTGCTCTAACTGCGACCAGGTGGGACATCACAAGGATGATTGCCCACAACCTCCTAGGGAGAAGCAGATTGTGAAAGCATATGCTATCAACGTTGTTCCTTCTTCGTCGAATGCTCCAAGTGCGGTGCAGAAGGTAAAGGGTGTCGTTATAAAAGGTATACTTTCTATTTAAGATGTTTCTTTTCGGGTATTGTTTGACAAACCCGAGATAGTCGATAAACCTCTAATTGTGACAAACCCGATAGGTGGTTCGACTGATCTTAGTATGATTTGTTGTGGTTTGGTCTTATCGAGTCATGGATGTATGTTTCCTTGTGATTGCTTTGTTTTGGGCTTTACTGGGTTTAGCATTATTTTGGGGAGTCGATTTACTCTAAAAGAATAGGGTGGTATTAGGTACCTACCTAGTGATGGTGATAGTAACTGGAGTTAAGGAAGCTGAAAGGTTATCGTTGTAATAAGTTCTAGTTGTCTCTGGGAGGCAAATGAGTGCTCCAGTGCTAGATTGTTTTGCTAGTATCACCTCACGTGGGTTGTCCGAACTCGGAGGAGATGTTCCTTGGGTGCTTGTCTGATATTGGCTTAGGCCTTTGGGGCTTGTGCTTTGGGAATGTTGATTTCAACTAGGATGGTTTGCATGAGGGGTAAATAGTTGTTGTGATTTTTTCATTGGATGATATCTTGGTTTACTCGAGGAGTGATGGGCAGACGGAACATGACAAGACTGTTTAATGGTATAGAATGCCCAAAGTTAGACTCGATAGGGTTATGAGATTGCTCGACTGGGACTCGAGAAAGATGCAAAGTAATGGATTGTTTAGAACCCTATGTTGATGTTCTCTTTGGATAGTAGGACTTTGAAGGAATAGGATGTGTTCGTTGATCATGGAGGATACAATGAAGATTAGGGCGATTCAAGTTGGACTTGAACTCGTAAAAGGAAAATGGGTGTTCATTGATCTTGGAGATGCAACGAATAAGGAGATGACGACTCACGTTGGACTAGAGTTTGTTGGTACTGGATACTCAAGACTGGGTCTGAGTTATAGATTGACTCGAGTTGGACTCGAGAAGGCTGCAAGGAATTGGATTCGGCTTGAGTTGGACTCGAGAGGGCAGCAAGACAATGGATAGACTTGGGTTGGACTCAAGAATTTTAGGCAGACTAAAAGCAGGGGTATTTGGGGACGCCCGTCACCTTGGATCCGTTGGACGTGATCTAGTTATCCTTGGAGGATAAACATACGTTGGACGTACGGTAGTCCGTAGGGAGGCGGGGCTTCCATTGGCCTGGGATTGGTTGGA
This sequence comes from Allium sativum, assembly GCA_030737875.1. NCBI lineage: Eukaryota > Viridiplantae > Streptophyta > Magnoliopsida > Asparagales > Amaryllidaceae > Allium > Allium sativum. The sequence goes on along the minus strand of CM060918.1, from coordinate 774,910,272 downwards.
CCAGTCAAGTAGGCATCGGTGTATGAATGGAGGCTGGGCTTCCATTAGTTATTGATGTTGGTTGGACCAGACATACTAGAATCAACATATTGGGATTAGTTAGACCAGTCATAGCAGGTGATAGGTAGGACTTGTTTGATGGATGTTATCGTTGCTATGTTGTTCCTGTTTTTCTTCCCTTAAGTAGACTATCACCTGTAGGGTTCCAGCGATGGGGAACAAAGTGATTGTAGTAGGACTATGAGCCAGTGCAGTAGAGTCGTCATGACTCGAGGGGCAAAGTGGACATAGTAAAGGATTAGTAAGGCTATGAGCCAGTGCAGTGGAGTTGTTATGACTTCATGGGGCAGAGTGGACATAGCAAAGGACTAGTGGCTATGGATCAGTGCAATGGAGTCGCCATGACTCCATGGGGCAGAGTGATCATAGTAAAGGATTTAGGTGCGGTAATAGTTGCATTGAGTAGGAGACATGCCAGTTTAGGGGTTTTGTTTCTAGGATGGAAGCAACTAGAGTATATCACAGGATATGATTTCAGACCCAAGAGTGAATTGGATTAAGAAACGCTAGTAAGCTTGATGATTAGATCGATTTTGATTGAGTGGATTGGTTCCAGTTAGAAGGACGATCCTAACCTATTGGAAATCATCTCTAGGGTAGAGATGGGTATCGATGGAAAGAGAACGATCAAGCAAGGATTTGATCGAGAAGGATGGCTTCAAAAGAATGGAGGACTAGTTGTACCTAACGTATATGGACTGAGAGATGAAGTGCTTAGAGCATTTCATCACTCGAAATTGACTATACATCCCGGTGGTAACAAGAGGTATGGAGACATGGAGCGGACTTACTACTGGGAAAGGATAAAGAAAGACGTTGGGAAGTTTATGTCCAAGTGCATGAATTGCCAGTTAGTTAAAGATGAGCAAAATAAGCCTAGTGGTTTGTTACAACCATTAGAAATTCCTAAATGGAAATAAGAACAAGTCTCAAATGGATTATATTGATAGTTTACCAAGGACTAAGTCAGGTCATGATGGTATTTGAGTGAATTGTATATTAGAGAACCTTTTGAGAACTTGTATATTGGATCTTGGAAGGTCATGGGATGACCATTTGCATTTGGTTGAGTTTGCATATAAAGTTGAGTTACCAGACAAAATGGCAGGAGTTCATAACGTATTTCATGTTTCCCAGTTAAGGAAATTCGTGCACGACCCTAGTATGGCTATTTCACCTGATCAGTTGGATAACATCGAAGTTGAACCCGAGGCGGTTGGGGACCGCAAGCCTTTGCGTATTGTTGGGAACGATACGAAGCAGCTTCGAAGGAAGGTGGTGAAACTAGTCAAAGTTCAGTGGGGTGGTGATCAGGAAGGCTGTACTTGGGAAACAGAGGAGAACATAAGGAAGAAGTATTCAGAACTCTTTGCCTGGTAATGTTTTGGTAGTGATAGTTCTTCCCTTGTTAGTAAACCGCATGATAGGATAGGCTTATTGTGTTGTTTTGTATGTTTTATTGTTTGAAAATGATTGATAGGCATGCGGAATTCTTTGTATGTTTCGGTTAAGGAATTTCGGGGACGAAATTTCTTAAGGGGGGGGAGGGGATGTAACAACCCGCATTCTACACATCGGAGGATCGTAGAATATTTATTTCTTTCTCATACGAAGTCGTATGATCATGTAGAGTTGGGGAATGACTATTGGGGTAATTTACCATGTTCATGATTTTTGCCGATTATTAAATGACCGTTTTGCCCCTAGCTGATCTTGTTTCGGCCATAACTTTTGATTGGAAAGGAATTTTGACCTGAAACCATTTCCATTAGATTCGTTTGATGGTTTACCTTTCCGTAGAGTGGTCACATGTGAGAAACGGACTTACCGTTTGGGAGATATGGCTGAAACAAGGTTTAGAAGGTGAAAAACAGCTTAACCGGGCCTAATTGAGGTGATTAGCAAGAAGGCCCATAACCCATTTCGGGATTAGGGTTATGGGGAGGCTGAAAACAGTAGGAAAACAAATTTTATTTCATTTTCCAGCCGCCACAAACATGTCTTTCACCCTAGCCATGGCCTCCACCTTCTAATTTCATCCCAAATCGTCTCTAATCACTTTCTAATCGAAGATTAAGCAAAACTACATCAAATCAAGGGAGGGTAGCACCAAATCAGAGAGAGAGCTGCTGGAACACATAGGGATTGGATCCAAATCATATATTATTTCAGATCTAAAGTTTGTTTGTGGCTAAGGTGAGTGATTTGCATTGTTTTTTCACTAATTACGGCTAGTTATGGTAATTAGCGAAGATTAGCGAAATTATGGCTCAGAAAAATCTAGAAAAATTTCTAAAATTCTAAAACGTCATTTTATGCCTCTGATATGAATTTGGGTTAATTTCAACTAATTTTGCAAATCCCGGAATTTGGGGGATTAAGGGGTGATTAGTGGAAATTAGCGAATTTATGCATGTTAAAAATCTGGAAAAATATTCATAAATTCTGAAATATTGTTTTAGACCTCTGTTAGAAAATTTGGGTAGTTTGGTTAAGTTTTGCTAATCATACTGTTAGTTGTTCTTAAACATGATTAAGGGGAAAATATGGGTTTTTGTGTATGTTTGATATGTTTTGACCTACCATAATGATGTTTTGCTGTTTGTGGATGTTTATACATGTTGCTATGACTGTATGGTATGCTTTGTGATTGTTTAGAACAATTAGATTGGTCGAAAATGCCGTCGAATGGCGTAAACAGTTTGTTGGAAGAAGTGCAGGAAATAGATCGGATCGCAGGAGGGGTATAACGACCCAACCTGATCGTGCCTAATATCCACGAGTCGATCGCCTAAGTAAGCCACGAGCCGAGCTAGTATACGAGTCGCTCACGATCCAGCTATCTCCGATCCGTTCGCCTCTGAAGTCCTCCGATTTGAATTGCTTACACACATGGACCACGAACCGGTGCACTCCACGACACGATTCGAAGCGAAGACCACGACCCGATCCATACGAGGTAGCACGAACCGAACCAATGGACCCGAAGCTTGGCCACGACCCGATCCGATGGAGCTGGAGGACCACGAGCTGATGGCGCGAACCGATCCGAATGGAGGAACTCGACCCGAACCAGTATGGTGACTGCAGACTGAACTAGGAAGCTTGAACGCGAGGTACGAGCTGTTAACTGAATGAAGACCGATTCGGAGGAGACCAAAACCCGAGATGCAAAGGTAGTCCAAATGGGAAGCTTGTACTCAGGATCCAGTTGGGAACCAACGAGTTTACTTCACGATTGGGCTTTGCTGCGGGACGTGTGCAAAGGGGTTATCGATGCCTATCACTTTGGTTTACCACTGATAGATGGGTTAGGGGCTCGTAGTGTAGTTATACGGGGTTGGACTCCGTCATGGCCCTAACGATTAGGTGAACAGAGTAATGGGTATCGTATGCTTTACGCATTGAGTGAGAGATATGAGGATGGTTTCTATGCTTGATTTGTTTGCTATCACTATGACATGCACACCCCCTCCCCCGTATCTTTACACCTTATGTTTAGTGGCACCTTAGAGTATTGTACAGTATGTAGTGCTAACTCTTTGGTTGCAGGTCCAGGTTCAGGTATGATTGGATTATACCTGTTATTGTTTTGTTTTGTTGCTTATCGCTTATACCAGACTTTTGTCTGACCCAGAGTTTTATGTCTCTTCTTATTACTCTGGGTGCTCACACGAGCAGACTAGAGAAAGGTTAGGTGGTATGCGCGAGTAGCTGTGCCGGAGGCGAGCAGGAGGCTTCCACGTATTATCTACTTATATATTCTCCCTGTGTCGTTGGTGGTCACTACTTGAGCATTGGTAGTGCACCTTTCTTGTTTAGCTTTTTGAGACATTTTTAAAAGTTGTAATAATGATGTTGGCTTTGGATCATAAGCTGTATTTTGGATTTTCCGCTGCTATGATAGTTTGTTTCAGCTTATACACTGTCTCACCTGTTTTGTGTCAAGTATATGTTATGATTATATTTTATCCCATGCGCTGTGAGACATATTACAGGTTCTTTGTTAGTTCATTCTCTTCTTTCTTTTCTTCTGACGACCATTCCGTGCTAACTGGATATGTCTACGACGCACTTTTAGAGTAAATGTCGGTTGGTACGGGGCAGGCCGTCACAGTTTATATAGAATTTCAAACTAATTAGAGCCGTCGATTAAGCTATAGTTAATCAAGTCCATCCATCTCAAGAGAAGCCAATCAAAAGTGACAAGTTAGCCCTAGTGACACAGCAGAGCTCAGAAATTCGACCAGGCCAGCCAGGGCCAAACCAAAAAGCTGTGCAGGCCTGCTGCTCGGCCTGGGCAAACCTGCCAAGTGCGCTAATGCCAAATTGCATGGGCGCACTTCCCAAGTGTGCCAGTGCAATTTTGTTCTGGCGCACTTCCCAAGTGCGCCAGTGCATTCTGGCCGGTTTCTGGTTTTTCTGCCTAACTTCGTTCGTCCATATCTTCTTCATACGACATCCGTTTTACGCAAACTCGGACTCTATCTCAACCAGAATTCCGAGACGAACGAAATGGCGTAACCCGTTTCCCTTGATTCTTATTTTAAAATTAATTCTGCCTTGATTTATGGTTTTAACACGTTATTAAAATTCGGGTTGTTACAACTAATGCCCAAAGCAGTGCCAGTAGCGACACAGGGAGAATATATGTAGATAATACGTAGGAGCCTCTTGCTCGTCTCCGGATCAGCTACTCGTGCATAACTAGCTAACCTGTCTCTAGTCTGCCCATTTAGGAGCACCCAGAGTAATAAGAAGAGACATAAAACTCTGGATCAGACAAAAGTCTGGTATGAGCGATAAGCAACAAAACAGAACGATAACAGGTATACTAAACCATACCTGAACCTGGACCTGCAACCAAAGAGTTAGCACTACATACTGTACAATACTCTAAGGTGCGTTTAACATATGGTGTAAAGAATACGGGGGTGGGGGTGTGCATGTCATGGTAATGCCAAACAATCAAGCATAGCAACCATCCTCACATCTCTCACTCAGTCCGTAAATCATACGATATCCACCACTCTGACCACCCGTTCCTTGCTATGATCACTCTGCCCCATGGTGTCATGATGACACCACTGCACTTATCCATAGCCACTAGTGCTTGCTATGTCCACTCTGCCCCATGAAGTCATGACGACTCCACTACACTGGCTCATAGCCATGCTACGATCACTCTTCCCCATGGAGTAATAACTACCCGACTGCACTGATACGTAGCCTAACATCCGTCTCGGTGGTGAATCAAAGCTATGGACGTCGATAACCCCTTTGCACATGTCCCGCAGCAAAGTCCAACTTATGAAGTTGACTCGTTGGTTCCCATCTGGATCCTGAGTGCAAACTCCCCATTTGGACTATCTTTGCATCTCGGGTTTTGGTCATCATCTCCGGATGGCGTCTTCATTCGGTTCGTGATCATCATCTAGGCTCGGGTTCCCATCGGTTCGTAGTAACCTCTCCATATCGGTTCGGATCGTGGTGTCCTTCCTCCAGCGTTTCGGGTCGTGGAGAGCTCCTCTGGTTCGGTCCTCCTTCCCAAGCACTCCGGATCGGGTAGAGTCCCTCAAACCCATTCATGGTACATCGGTTCGAGTCGGTATCCCTATCAGTTCGGTCTCCCTCTTTAGATTTGGGTCGAGACTTCACGGCGCACTCTAGGAGAACGGTTTGGATTGGAGCTTCGAGCACAAGCGGGTCGGATCGTATGGCTTTCCAGGTGAGCGGGTCGGTTCGGTGCCACCATCCACGAGCGGTTCGGTTCGAGGTTCAGGGGATACGATCTGATCTCTGCACTTTGTCCAGCGACCTGTTTACGCCATTCGACGGCGTTTTCGAACAATCTAACTTTTCTAAACAATCACAAATCATTCCAAACAGTCACAACAACATGTATAATTGACCACTAACACTAAAACAACAATTTGACATGTTAAAACAGATCAAACATTGCCAAAATCCCATATTTTCCCTTAAACATGTTTGAGCAAAACTAATGATAGGATTAGTAAAACAACCAAATCAACCCATTTTTCTAACAGAGGCCTAAAACAATATTTCGAAATTTATAAATATTTTTCCAGAATTTAATCATGTTTAAATCCGCTAATTAACACTAATTACCCTTAATTAGCCATAATTAGTGAGGAACTATGCAAATCACTCACCTTAGCCACAAATTAAAACTTTCAAAACTGAAAATCCGCTAATTTGGGCGAATACTGATGTCTAACAACATCTCCAACCTTGCTTTGGTGCTATTTCCCTTTGATTTGACGTAGATTAGGCTGATACTTGATTTGAAAGTGATTAGAGGTGATTCTAGATGTTGGAGGGCATTGCTATGGTTCCTAGGAGGTAAATGGCGGCTAGAAAACTGAAATGAAATGAAAACCTAGCTCATTTCAGCCTTCCCATAACCCTAATCCCGAAATGGGTTATGGGCCCATTCACTAATCACCTCATTTGGCCCAGTTAAGCAGTTCTTCATCTTCCAAACCTTATTTCAGCCATATCTCCCAAACGGTAAGTTCGTTTTTCGCATATGACCACTCTACAGAAAGGTAAACCATCATCTGGATCTAATGGAAGTGGTTTCAGGTCAAAAATCCTGTCCAATCAAAAGTTATCACTGAAACAAGATCATCTAGGGGGAAAACGGTCATTTAAAAATCGGCAAAAATCATGAACATGGGAAATGACCCCAATAGTCAACTCCCAAAGTTACATGACCATACAACTTCGTATATGAAAGAAATAAATATTCTACGATCCTTCGGTGTGTAGAATGCGGGTCGTTACATTCTCCCCCCTTAAGAAATTTCGTCCCCGAAATTCCTTTACCCAAAACATACAAAGGACCCCGCATGCCTACCAATCATTAACAAAACAATAAAGCATACAAAACAACACAACAAGCCTATCCTAGCATGCGGTTTACTAACAAGGGAGTACTATACCGATATAAAAACCTTACCGGGAAAAGAGTTCTGGATACTTCCTCCTTATATTCTCCTCTGTTTCCCAAGTACAGTCTTCCTCATCGTCACCCCACTGAACTTTGACTAGTCTCACCGCTTTCCTTCGAAGCTACTTCGTATCGTTCCCAACAATACGCATGGGCCCGCGGTTCCCAACCGCCTTGGGTTCAACCTCGATATCATCCAACTGATCCGGTGAAATAGCCACACTAGGGTTGGGCACAAACTTCCTTAACTGGGAAACATGAAATACGTTATGAACTCCTTCCATCTTGTCTGGTAATTCAACTTTATACGCCGAATTCCCAATTTACTCGAGAACTGGGAATGGACCAACAAATCTTGGTGTTAACTTTCCTCTCCTGCCAAATCATATCACGCTCTTTAATGGAGAAATCTTGACAAACACCAAGTCGCCAATGGAGAACTTTAAATCTCTTCTCCCTTTATCAGCATAACTCTTTTGCATATCTTGGGCAGCCTTCATTCGCTGTTGAATAATCTTGATCTTCTCTGAAGTTTCTCTTATCACATCTGGTCCAAGCACAAACTTCTCACCAGTTTCTAACCAACATGACGGTGAGTTATATGGTCTTCCATACAAAGCTTTAAATGGAGCCATATCAATACTGGATTGGTAACTGTTATTATATGAGAACTCCACCAGATGTAAATGGTTATCCCATGATCCACCAAAATCCAATATGCAAGCTCTCAAGAGATCTTCTAATATACGATTCACCCTCTCTGTTTGACTGTCGGTTTGAGGATGATACGCGGTAATGAGATGTAATTCTGATCCTAATGCCTCTTGTAAGCTCTTCCAAAATCCACTAGTAAACAACGGATCTCGGTCACTCACAATGCCTTTAGGTACTCCATGAAACCTCACTACCCATTTCATATATGGCTCAGCTAACTTAGTTGTCATTCTATTCGACTTGACGGGTACAAATCTTGCATTCTTGGTCAATCGGTCCACAATCACCCAAATGCTATCATGGCCCGACCTAGTCCTTGGTAACCCATCAATGAAATCCATTGAGACTTATTCCCATTTCCTTTCTGGAATTTCTTATGGTTGAAACAAACCACTAGGCTTATTTTTCTTAGCTTTAACTAGCTGGCAATTCATGGATTTGGATATAAATTTCCCAACGTCTCTTTTCATCCCTTCCCAGTAGTAGGTCTGCTTCATGTCTCGATACATCTTGTTACCACCGGGGTGTATAATCAATTTTGAGTGATGACATTCTCTAAGCACTTCATCTCTCAATACATTGACATTGGGTACAACTAGCCTTCCATTCTTTCTAAGCCATCCATCTCGATCAAGCCCATACTCGTTCATCTCCTCATCGATACCCATCTCTAACTTGGAGATGATTTCCAATAGGTTAGGATCGTCTCTCTGACTGAAACCAATCCGTTTAATCAAAGTGGGTCTGATCGTCAAACTTGCTAACATTTCTGGATCCAATTCGCACTTTGGTCTGAAATCATACCCAGCGATGTACTCCAGTTGCTTTCATTCCAGAAACATAGCCCCTAAACTGGCATGTCTTCTACTTAATGCATTAGCTACCGCATTTCCCTTCCCTGGTGTGTATGCGATATCGAAATCGTAGGAAGCCAAGAATTCTAACCATCTTTGCTGTTGGAGATTTAGATCCTTCTATGAGAAAAGATACTTTAACGATTTATGATCGGTCAACAACTCGAATCTTTCTCCCAAGAGATAATGTCTCCACATCTTCAATATGAACACGGTCGCTGCTAATTCTAAATCATGGGTAGGGTATCTTCTCTCGTGCGGTTTCAGTTGCCGACTAGCATAAGCTACAACCTTACCTCCTTGCATCAGTACAGCACCTAGTCTGGTACCACATGCATCTGTATATACTGTCATCTCTTCATTCCCCTTAGGAATGACTAACACTGGTGCACATGTCAACTTTTCCTTTAGACTCATGAATGCATTTTCACACTTTTCGACCCAGACGAAAGCTTGATTCTTCTTGGTCAACTGAGTCAACGGTATTGCTGTCTTGGAGAAGTCTGGGATAAACTTACGATAATATCTAGCTAATCCCAAGAAACTTCTTACGTCTATTGCATTTTTGGGCGTAGACCAATCCTGTACCGTAGCCACCTTCGCAGGATCCACGGCAATAACATTCTCTGAAACAACATGGCCCAAGAATCTCACTTCCTACTTCCAGAAGTGACACTTAGAAAACTTTGCTTTCAATTGGTGTTTTCTCAACACCTCCATCACTATCCTCAAATGTTCCTTGTGTTCTTCCTCTGTCCTCGAATGAACAAGTATATCATCCACGAACACAAGAACAAACTTATTCAGCTGATCTCTGAATACCCTATTCATAAGATCCACAAAATATATTGGTGCATTGGTCAACCCGAATGGCATGACTAACCACTCATAAAATCTAGACGGCATCCGAAAGGCCGTTTTAGCTATACTCTCATCTTCCACTCTAAGCTGATGAAAACCTGTCGTGAGATCCAACTGGGAAAACACTCTCGCGTCACTCAACTGATTAAACAAATCATCTATCCGGGGTAGAGGATACTTATTCTTCCTCGTCACCTTATTCAACTCACGGTAGTCCACACACAAACGAAGGGAACCATCTGCCTTGGTAGCAAACACAACTGGTGCTCCCCATTCAGAAACACTTCTTCTGATAATTCCCTTCTTCAAAAGATCGCTTACTTGCACCCCCGAGCTCTCGCTTCTCCTTTGGCGCCATATGACGAAGTGGAATCACTATAGGTCTGGCATCTTTCACTAAATCAATACGAAACTCGATCTCTCGGTGTGGTGGGAGTCCGATCACTTCCTCGAAGACGTCCGGATACTGGCCAGCCATGTGCACATCTGACAACTCATCATGCGGGATGTCGAGGGAATTTAGAAAACTAGTCATTACCCCATCACTAGGTAGACCACCAAACACTACCCTTCGCCCATCATCTGCTCTAACTGTCACCAAAAAGCCCTCACAGTCTACCACCACCCCGTATCTTTGAAGCCAATCGACTCCCAAAATAATGCCAAATCCAGTAAAGCCTAAAACAAAGCAATCACAAACAAACATGCATCCATGACTCGATAAGATCACATTACGACAAATCATGCTAAGGCTAGTCGAACCGCCAACCGGGTTCGTCACTACTAAAGGTCTATCGACTATCTCGGGTTCCAATCCCAACCTATCTACCAGATCGCTAGATATGAAGGAACGGGAAGCCCCGGTATCAAACAATACTCGAACAGGAACATCATAAAAAGAAAGCATACCTTGAATGGTGACATTCTTTCCTTTCTCCGCCGCAGTTGGGGCATTCGACGAAGAAGGAACAGCATTGATAGCATATGTTTTCACAATCTGCTTTTCTTTAGGGGGTTGCGGACACTTGTCCTTGTGATGTCCCACTTGGCCACAGTTGAAGCACTTCCTATCCGCTGGCTTGGCCCGACATTCTTTGGCATAATGGCCCTTCTTACCATAGTTGAAGCACTCAACATCTTTCTTATTCTTTTTCTTTTGGCCATCCTTGGTATGATTATACTTTCTCTTATTCTAAGAACCATTCTTGCCTCCACCGCTTTCTTGCGGCTTTGGCTCCTCTGCAGATGCAATCTCAATTTTCGTCTTAGGATATAGATTCTCTGATCTCAAATCTTTCCCCACAATCGATTCAAACGTCTCATCGATGTGGTTAATAAGCCTTTCCCCCAAATACTGATCCAAGCTTGTTATGAACTTCTCATTTTTCTTCTCGGGAGTGTCAATAAGGGATAATCCATACTTCGATAAAGTATCGAACTCTGCCATATACTCCGAGACTGCCCTACCATTCTGCTTAAGCTCCAGAAATTTCCTAAACAACTCTGACTTCTGGACAGCTGGGATAAATTTTTCACCAAATCGGGATTTAAATTGATCCCATATAACTTGATCCTCTGGAGTAGCTGCCTTAATAGCGTTCCACCAATTCATTGCCCGTCCTTGAAGCTGACGGGATGCTAGCTTCCTCTTCATCGCATCCTCGATACCTAATTCTTCGAAGATACGCTCACAGCTATCCAACCAATCTTGAACATCTGTGGCCGATTCCGTTCCATGGAACGGCTTTCCACCAAGACTAGTGTAATTCTTCCATAGCTTGGCGAAATAGGCCATAGGCGCCTGCACCACCACCATTAGCAGCATTGGGAACTACCCTCAGAATGTCCCTAAGAATCTCTCTCATGAAGTCAGTGAACATAGTCCTCATGTTAGGAGCATTCCCATTATTGGCTCCTCTACCAGCACCCCTCGTATATAGGCTCATCGTTCAATCTGTAAAGAGAAACGATTAACCATCCTCTTTGTGGTGTCAGTGCAGTGCGACTTCATCCTTAAATATACTAATAGTGTATATATATAGCTTTTGAAAACCAAAATAATCACAAATATGCGCTCTCATATACGTATTATCTCCCTCTGGTGTTTTTTCCCTGGGTTAACTACGCAACCTGGAGCTCTGATACCAAGTGTGACGGCCCGCCCCGGACCAGCTGACATTTCCCTCGAAATGCGCTGTGCTGACGTCCAACTAGTACGGGAAGGTCGCCAAATAAAGGAAAAGAAAGGAATTTGAATTAATAAGGAACCTGTAGAATATCTCACAGCGCATGGAATAAATTATAATAATAACATACTTTGACATAAAACAGGCGAGACAGTGCATAAGCTGAAAACTAAACATCATAGCAGCGGAAAATCCAAATACAGCTTATGTTCCACATCATCATTATTACAACTTTTTAAAAACTGTGCCTAAAGCAAATAAGTAAGGTACACTACTAATTCCCAAAGCAGTGACCAACAGCGACATAGGGAGAATATACGTAGATAATACGTAGGAGCCTCCTGCTCGTCTCCGGATCAGCTACTCGTGCATAACCAGCTAACATGTCTCTAGTCTGCCCGTTTAGGAGCAGCCAGAGTAATAAGAAGAGACATAAAACTCTGGGTCAGACAAAAGTATGGTATGAGCGATAAGCAACAAAACAGAACGATAACAGGTATACTAAACCATACTTGAACCTGGACCTGCAACCAAAGAGTTAGCACTACATACTATACAATACTCTAAGGTGCCATTAACATATGGTGTAAAGAATACGGGTGTGGGGGTGTGCATGTCATGGTAATGTCAAACAATCAAGCATAGCAACCATCCTCACATCTCTCACCCAGTGCGTAAAGCATACGATATCCACCGCTCTGACCACCCGTTCCTTGCTATGGTCACTCTGCCCCATGGTGTCATGATGACACCACTGCACTGATCCATAGCCACTAGTCCTTGCTATGTCCACTCTGCCCCATGAAGTCATGACGACTCCACAACACTGGCTCATAGCCATGCTACGATCACTCTGCCCCATGGAGTAATAACTACCCCACTGCACTGATACGTAGTCTAACATCCGTGTCGGTGGTGAATCAAAGCTATGGACGTCGATAACCCCTTTGCACACATCCCTCAGCAAAGCCCAACTCATGAAGATGACTCGTTGGTTCCCATCTGGACCCTGAGTGCAAACTTCCCATTTGGACTACCTTTGCATCTTGGGTTTTGGTCATCATCTCCGGATCGGTCTTCATTCGGTTCGTGATCATCATCTAGGCTCGGGTTCCCATCGGTTCGTAGCACCCTCTCCAGATCGGTTCGGATCGTGGTGTCCTTCCTCCAGCGGTTCGGGTCGTGGAGAGCTCCTCTGGTTCGGTCCTCCTTCCCAAGCACTCCGGATCGGGTCGAGTCCCTCAAACCCATTCGTGGTACATCGGTTCGGGTCGGTATCCCTATCGGTTCGGTCTCCCTCTTCAGCTTTGGGTCAAGACTTCATGGCGCCCTCCAAGAGAACGGTTCGGATCGGAGCTTCAAGCGCAAGCGGGTCGGATCGTACGACTCTCCAGGTGAGCGGGTCGGTTCAGTGCTACCATCCACGAGCGGTTCGGTTCGGGGTTCAGGGGATCTGATCCGATCTCTACACATTTCCTGCACTTTGTCCAGCGACCTGTTTACGCCATTCGACGGCGTTTTCGACCAATCTAACTTTTCTAAACAATCACAAATCATTCCAAACAATCATAGCAACATGTATAATTGACCACAAACACTAAAACAACAATTTGATATGTTAAAACGGATCTAACATAGCCAAAATCCCATATTTTCCCTTAAGCATGTTTAAGAAAAACTAATGACAGGATTAGTAAAACTTAACCAAATCAACCAAATTTTCTAACAGAGACCTAAAACAATATTTCTAAATTTATAAATATTTTTCCAGAATTTAATCATGTTTAAATCCGCTAATTAACACTAATTACCCTTAATTAGCCATAATTAGCGAGGAACTATGCAAATCACTCACCTTAGCTACAAATTAAAACGGATCAAACATAGCGAAAATCCCATATTTTCCCTTAAGCATGTTTAAGCAAAACTAATGACAGGATTAGTAAAACTTAACCAAATCAACCCAATTTTCTAACAGAGGCCTAAAACAATATTTCTAAATTTATAAATATTTTTCCAGAATTTAATCATGTTTAAATCCTCTAATTAACACTAATTACCCTTAATTAGCCATAATTAGCGAGGAACTATGCAAATCACTCACCTTAGCTACAAATTAAAACGGATCAAACATAGCGAAAATCCCATATTTTCCCTTAAGCATGTTTAAGCAAAACTAATGACAGAATTAGTAAAACTTAACCAAATCAACCCAATTTTCTAATAGAGGCCTAAAACAATATTTCTAAATTTATAAATTTTTTCCAGAATTTAATCATGTTTAAATCCGCTAATTAACACTAATTACCCTTAATTAGCCATAATTAGTGAGGAACTATGCAAATCACTCACCTTAGCCACAAATTGAAACTCCGCTGATTTGGCTGAATACTGATGTCTAACAGCAGCTCCAACCTTGCTTTGGTGCTATTTCCCTTTGATTTGACATAGGTTAGGCTAATAGTTGATTAGAAAGTAATTAGAGGTGATTCTAGATGTTGGAGGCCATTGTTAGGGTTCCTAGGAGGTAAATGGCGGCTAGAAAACTGGAATGAAATTAAAACCTAGCTCATTTCAGCCTCCCCATAACCTTAATCCCGAAATGGGTTATGGGCCCATTCACTAATCACCTCATTTGGCCCGGTTAAGCAGATCTTCATCTTCCAAACCTTATTTCAGCCATATCTCCAAAACGATAAGTCCGTTTTTCACATATGACCACTCTACGGAATGGTAAACCATCATCCGGATCTAATAGAAGTGGTTTCAGGTCAAAACTCCTTTTCAATCAAAAGTTATGGCACAAACAAGATCAGTTAGGGGTAAAACGGTCATTTAAAAATCGGCAAAAATCATGAACATGGGAAATGACCTCAATAGTCGTCTCCCAAAGTTACATGACCATACGACTTCGTATATGAAAGAAATTAATATTCTACGATCCTTCGATGCGTAGAATGCGGGTCGTTACAGAATCTTACCCAAAAATCCATAGGAAACGGCCGCATTTCCACATTCACATAGGTGAGTCTATCAAGAGTACTACCGAAGTTAGGTACTCCACTCCAAATAGAGTATAGATCTCATTAAGAGTTTCTATTAACTCATCCTCTAATCACTTCAGGAATACATGCTTCTTAATATATAAATTTAGCATGTTCATCTACTATGACAACACAACTTGTTTTTACCCATTAAACCTAGTTCTTGGGATCTCCTGTCATTTAGGTCGGGTTACCATTATCCGTGATTTCGCAATCTCAATGCAACAGTCTCATTCTTTTTGAATCGTTAAAGACTTTCTTTCTGGTCAGTCCTTTCGTCAAAGGATCTGCCAAATTATAATCACTTCATCTGTGATGTTCTCCAACAATACTTTACATACGAATTTCATTTCTTGCCGTTGTAATATCGGTTCTGTCCTTTTTTTCAATAACTGTCAAATTGTCATCACTGCATATGTGATGTTATCTTACAGTATTGTGCTTACGACTGTCGTCTTCTAACATTGTAATAACGGTTCTGTATTTTTTGCAATAGCTGTGGAACTATCGCAATAGATTACACCATTTCTGTCGGTTTTTCCCATATGGGGATCTCAACTAGCAGATTTCTTTAGTTATCTATTTCTTCACTAGTTGTGGCTAGTGCTATTATCTCACTGATCTCTATAGTAGACCGAGTCAAAATAGTATGTTTTCTGGATTTTTCAAGAAGCAACTCCTCTAGTAATGCTAAATATATATAGCCATTGGTCTCTTTTGAATCATCATGTAAAGTATTCCAGTCTTCATCGGAATAACCTTTAAGAATAGCCGAAAACTTTTCATAATGTAATCCAAGGTTCATGGTTTAATTTAGGTACCTCATGACCCTCTCAATAGCATGTTAACGCTCTATACTAGGTCTACTGATAAACCTGCACAATAATCCCACAACAACGGCAGTGTTGGGTCTAATACAATCACTGGCATACCAAAGGCTGCCAATGATGCTCGCATAGTCAGACTGTCTTACACGTTCACCAGTGTTTTTGAACAGTTTCATACAAAGATCATATGGCGTATATGCAGGTTTACAGTCGAAGTGATTGTATTTCTTTAGAATCTTCTCAATATAATGAGATTGATCTAAAGAAAGTCCTTTTTTCGGACCTAGTAATTATAATACCAACATTACTACAAAAGCTGGCATATTCGACACTAATTTGTGTGTGTTGCATGAAAAAGTGTGGCGAAAGTTATGCTTTCTTTGATCTTCTGCAACAATACTCATATGTTGTTGCATTAGATGTGAATGCATTGTTGCGGTTGGAATTGTTGTGTTGTGACTTGCAACACCAGTTCAAAGCATAGCTTTACATAAATATAATCTAGGTCAGCGATCCACGTTATTAGTTTACACAAATAAATAACCATAGATATTGATTAATCCAACGATTTAATCCGATCCCTGCTTCAGTTATGTGAAATTTTGGCGTGACGTTTTCCTCATTCACGAAATACTACCACCCAAAACAAATTTCTCCCTTACTTTTCCCTCTGTACTCTTCTCTCTCCGCGAAATCCGTTCATAAACACATCCGATTGCTACTCTACCTCTGATTACAAACTATATACCTCTGATTGCTCCTATTTTACAAACTTTACACCTCCGATTTGGTTCATTTTGGACAATTACGGGTAGTTAGGGCTTCATCATTTTGGTTTTATTTAGGTGATTTCATCTCTAACATATTTTGGTCTACATTCAAAGTCTATGTGTGATTTGGGTAAATGGGTTCCCTTAAATTAGGGTTTTGCTGCAGATTTTTATTTGAATGTTTATGTGGTTGGGGTTTTTTATCTGAATATTTCGGGTTTTTTTATACTTGAAGTGTTGTATTTATATGTTTGGATGTGTTGAAATTGTGCAAGTTCTGTATTTTTATGTTTGCCAAACCATTGATGTATTTGTAAATAATTCCTATTTCGGAAAGTGGAAACAAAATTTAGAGGACCAAAGAAATCCAATTTAAATGTTTAAATGTCTATTATATTTAAATAATGCCTATTTCTCTTCCTACATTATATGACTATGAAGATACTGTCAAATCCATCATCGACAGAAATTCCTATTGATTTTTATACAGAGAAGCAAGAAAGGCACTATAATGATTTGCGTGAGTATGAACTAGAGCAATAAGAACTCTGAAGATAAAGGTGAGAAGAAGAACGACGTGAAGAAAGGGAAATGCGACGACATAGTCGTGCTTCCTTGCGTCGTCGACATCAAACAGCCAAGTGGTTAACGAACAGTAAGTTGAATCACCAATCATAGTGTTTGAGTGTGGTTATGCTGCTGTAGAAGATGTTATTTCGATTGGATTCAATATTGGTCGTCATTATTTTAGATGTCGTGTTTATCCCATAGGGTGAACCTTTTGGTAGTGGATTGACCATTAGTTTCCAAGTCGAGCTGCTGAGTACACAATTGAATTACAACATCAACTTACAACACCGCAAAATCGAGTTATTGGTTTTCCAACTGATATTAGTTGACTTAACGACCAGCTTCAAGGGATAAACATTAAAAGACAAAATTAAATTATTGCATCGTTCTTTATGTGAGGTACAACTGTATCATCTTTATATCATCTTTATAGTTTATGTATCTGTACTATTTTGTTTTGGTGCAGCCATGTAATGTTATGAATTTGTGTTCAGTATCCTTAGTTGCTTGTTTTATGTATTCTCCTGATAATTCAATTCCAAAGCTAGTGATAATTCATATCAAAATAATTATTGATTTGGCCACACACTGATTATGTATATTTGTAAATTATCAACTTGTTTTGTTTTTATTTCTAATTTACTCAAACCTTACAGGGTAGCCCATGTTCGTGTCTTGAAACTATTAGTGGTATCAAATTTAGTTTTACTAGGCCATGGTTAGATTGTGGCAATGGATAATGAGTATTACATATGGATAGGACTTCCGAGATCGAGTGCAGAATATGTAAGAGATGTAAAAGCTTTTCTAAGAAATGTATTTCCCATTTATAAAGTAGGCAATGAGATGAAGTATCCCAGCAAAAAATGTGTAGAACGTAATTAGTATTGTGAAAATGTCATATACGATCATCTTATTATTAATGGCCCTTCTCCAGTACATACCGGGTGGATTTGTGAGGTTTCACAGACAAATTAATAGGTGTTGATGACCATCTGAATTGTGCAACGGAGATGTATTTTGAGGATAATTTAGATGTGATGTTCAAATGTGCGGGTTACAAATTTGATCAAAATCCTGGGGACTCCGAAGTAGAACTAAATCCAAAGGTTGAGAAATTTTATCGGCATGTTAAAGAAGGAAAAAAACCGCTATATCCTAGCTGCGCTAAATTTTTCAACTACGTTTCTTGATCGGGCTTTATCATTTAAAGTGTTCTTATGGAATTAACAAGTCTGTGTTTGGGGAATTACTAAATCTTATAAAAGAAGCCTTTCTTGATGCCCAACTGCCTTTGTCTTCCTATGCTACAAAGAATGTCATTAAGAATTTAGGTCTTGATTACCATAAAATACATGCCGTCCCAAACCATTGCATGTTATATTGGGAAGAGAATAAAGATAAAGAGGCTTGTGACATTTATGGTTTTCCGAGGTTGGTTGTAAAAGAAAAAGAAGACATCGTTGATAATAATAATCCACCAAAGTCGATTCCCAAAGTGCCGACAAATGTTATGAGGTACTTTCCACTAAGACCAAGGTTACAAAGGATGTTTACGTGCAAAAAATTTCTGAACTTATGAGATGACACCTAGTGGAATGAAAAGAAGATGGAAAACTAAGACATCTGGTTGATGGTGTGGCTGGAAGATGATGGATGCCCTCTATCCTGATTTTTCATCAGAAAATCGTAATGTTAGATTGGGTCTAGCATCTGATAGATTTAATCCATATCATTCAATAAATTCAACTTATAGTACATGGCCAATTTTGTTGGTAAACTATCATCTTCCTCCTTGGTTATGTATAAAACAAGAGAATTTGATTCTTTCAACATTAATATGTGGTCTAGATTCTCCAAAGAACAGTATTGACGTATATATGCAGCCTTTAATTGCGGAATTGAAAGCGTTATGGAATATTGGCGTCGAAACTTATGATCATTGACTGATAGGAATTTTAATTTACGTGCATGCGTCTTATAGACCATTAGTGATTTTCTGAGATATGTCATGTTGTCAAGTTGGAGCACGAAGGGGAAACTAGCGTGTCTAGTATGACATTATGAAACTTCTTCAAATTATTTGAAGTGTAGCAAAAATGTGTTATATGCACCATAGAAAGTTTCTTGATCCACCACATAAGTGGAGGCTGGATAAGAGGAGATTTAATGGAAAAATTGAAATGGGGAGCATTCCAGAAATATTATCAGCAACAGATATTGAAGAGTTAATGCGGGGGCTCAAAAATCAGTTTCGGGATAAGACCAAGAAACTGGGTAAAAGTGATGGCCCTTTTAAAAAAAGTCAATACTGTTTGACTTATCGTATTAGTGTCATAATCCCCTTCGACATAACCTGCATGCCAAACACATAGAGAAGAACATATGCGACAAAATATTAGGTACTTTACTTAATATAGGTCACATGTCGAAGGATCACCTAAACGCTCATTTGGATTTACATGAATTGAACATAAGGAAGGCCTTTCATCCTGTTAAATGTGGTGATGGAAAGCATATTGAAATTAAATCTACAATATTTGATTTGACAAATAAGGAAAAAGAATTCTTTTTCTCTATATTAAAGAATGCCAAACTGCCATAAGGTTGTGCCTCGAATATTAGTCGGTACGTGCAAATAAAAGAGAGAACGCTTGTGGGATATAAGAGCCAAGATGCTCATTTCATACTCCACTATTTGTTACAATTTGTCGTGAAGAAAGCATCAAAACCCGAGGTTGTGTTATCAGTGATCAGATTTAGTGCATTCCTTAGAGGACTATGGAGCAAGTTTATCGAAGTGGATGGTATCCAGAGGCTACAAAAAGAAATTGTCGAGATACTTTGTCATTTTGAAATGGTTTTTCCACACACTTTTTTCGATATAATAGTACACTTGCCTATTCATTTATGCAGAGAAATCGAATACGCGGTCCTGAACACCTTAGATGCATGTATCCAATTTAGCTATATCTAGGAAAGTTGAAATCTTTTGTGCGAAATAGAAACAAATCGAAAGGTTTGATTGTAGAAGGTTACTTGGCAGAAGAGTGTGTGACCTTCTGTTCAAAAAATTTAAGTGTTGATGGAGGAACATAAAACATTTGATTGATTTTGGAAGATGTCCAACAGATTTGGAATATCATATTGGAACAAAGAATAATAAAGATGGAAAGATGTTCAATTTTAAAGATGCAGATTGGAAGGCAATGCATCTTTATATTATATTCAATTCCAGTAATAAAGGAATTGAGAGTTTGATCGAGTAAGTTACTAGGTTCCTTTATCATTATCCTTAACTATAAATTAATATCTGCATTTCGTAGTTTTTTTACCCTAACTATTATTTAGGGTTCATCGAGCTTTTGTGGATGTTCTTGCAAATCCAAGAAGATACAAGAGGGAACGATAACATTTCGAAGAGTTTTGGAATTGGCTAAAAGAAGAGGTTATGAAAAAGGACAATATTTCAAGAGATTCAGAGGTGTTTGCATTAGGTCCTAATCGAGTAGCTGAGAAGTTCACCGATTATATCGTAAATGATATAGATTCCACACAAAATTTAGAGATTCTCGATGTACCACACAAAATAGTGGTGTATTTTGACTTCCAAAACCACCATCTTTGCAAGTTCGAAAGACCAAAACCCAATAGTGGGTGATGTTGATTATACATATCAATCAAAGAAATTTTTAAGCTTGATTATTGGGGAGCTTTCACAGTGGCCTTTTTAAGTGTCGCTGGTACCAAGAGGAAAAAGATTCATATGGTCTTACTCAAGTAAATTTTAGTAAGTGCCATAAAACTGATCCTTATATCCTGTCTTCGCAAGTGCATCAAGTATTTTATGTGGAAGATGTAGTTGAAAAGAACAGTCATTACATTATTAAAAAATTGCCGAGAGATTGGCATGATACTGAAAATTAGAATGCAACGGAAGAAGACATGAGCAATCTGCATTCACATGATATTGGCATAAAAGGTGAACTAGAACCAGAAGTTGCTGATAGGGGTTGGATTAGGGATGATGTCCCCATAATACAACTAGAAACAGAATTGGAAGCAGAAGTTCCTGATCCTGTTCCGTCTCGTTAGGACAAAAAATTCCTCTTTCTTATTGCTTTATTTTGGTCTAATCTATTGTCTAATTTATGATGTATTTGACACTTTTTGTTTTAGCTGTAAATTGTTATCTTTGATGAATGTATTTGGCACTCTTTTCTCATAATGCAATCTACATTGTTCATATGTTTTATGATTTGATGTCTTTCTTTACTGTCATCTAAATTTTTTATAGTCCAAAATGTTAATTGTTGTTTTTTGTCCACTTTAACAAGCATGTACTTTGTTCTAATGTATTCATTTTGTATAGGATGGTTGAACTTATAAATATCCGACTGCACCATGATGGAGAGTTTCAAAGGACATGTTACATGGGTGGAGAATCCTCCTTAGTTACAAAATAAGTGGTAGACCAGTTTTCTTATAGTGTGCTTATGGACTTTGTTAAAGATTGCCTCCATTACACTGAAATAGGAGGATTCTATGTCAGTAAAGGAAAGAGGGGTGACTGGTAGCTGATATTGAATAACAAGGATGTAAACGAATACGTACATGGCTACAATAAGGAAGAAGAAGTGGTTTTATACATTGACAACACCGTTGACGAAGACAATGAGCCGTTGATTCAACTGCAGCCACATGTAATCATACGGCCAAGGAAAAACATAATTCAAGGTATATATGTGTATGTAATATAGTTCCATTCTTGTGTGTGTATATATATACATACATACATACATATGTATGTATGTATGTATGTATGTATGTATGTATGCGCGCGCATGTGTGTGTGTAAAGAACTATGAAGGAGGCCATCGTTATTATTTTTATTGTTATAGGTTCTTCTAAGAAACCGGTTGCAAAGCGCAAGTATATTATTGCACATAGACTTCAGCAGCAATGCAAAATGATGAAAAACAATCCAACTCAAGTGGGCCAGAAGAAACTATCGCCGGAGCCTGATATGAATAATGGTGAAGAATATGTTACTGTGATGGACAAAGGAACAAGGTGGAAATTAAATATAGAAAATGAAACAGATATTGATGATGATACCCGAGAGAATGAAGCTGATGTTCAGGTATTTTTCAGTTTTCATTTGAGTGTTCATTTCAGTTTTATTAATCAGGATGAAATCTTGTATTTCAAACTACTTTTTATCAAAATTCTGCACGTAAAAGCAAGAACTATATTTTAATGTTTTCTATTACTGTGTCGATTTCCTATTCTGACCATGAATGTTGCAGCTAATTCAAGTAACTATTGATTCTTTGATCCTGCATTCCGTCGAAATAGCAAGAACTGTTTATACGTCGACTCTATTTGGTTAACTAGCTTGAATTTATCATCGATGTTGAGTAATAATGCTAATCTGCTTGTAGTTCTCACAACCATTAGTTTTGATGAAGTACGAACAAGAGCGAATCGCACGAATGCAAGAAAATGATGCAGTTAGTATATCACTTGGGATGCCTTCATTGGTTAGTAGTATGCAAGAGGTTGTCGCACGAAATAGGAAAGAAAAAGGTAAAGATATTGATGGACGTGATGAATACATCCTAGAAAATGATGGTGAAGATGTCTGTGATGATTCATTGGATTCGTAGGTATTAAAAAGTTACTTGTTTACTATTTATTGTCTTTGCCTTTGTGAACGTAAAAAATCTTGAACTTCGACTTAATTGTAGAAAATCAAAGTTGTTAAGTCAAAGGATCCTTTACCTGGACCGAGAACTCATTCGCGAACCAATGCAGCCTTTGAAATTGAGAAGGAAGCGATGATCCGCATCCCCCCTCCAAAGAAAGCTGGCTCCAACAAGGAAGTGATGACACACACTCCCACTCCAAAGAAGCTTAGTAACTAGATGAAATTTGCAGAAACATTAAAGAAATTGACGAAACCTACACAGTTTTATTCAGGAGTTTTAAAACCTTCAACGTCTCATCCACCAGTTTTAAAACCTACAAGTAGCAAAATGTTCAAACAATCAACCAATTCATGTGAAGCTATTGGTTCAGTCACTGCTTATTTAGTGATGCGGAAACATCAAAAGCATAATGTTGAAGCGCCTCCAATAATGGAAAATCTTACTGATTGATTAGAGCAGGAATGGATTGCACAGGAAGATGAAGCAGGTACAGGTACAATGTTTCTTTATCTGTGCACTACCCAGTCGAGTATGTCTATTTTAAGTTTTGCATGCATATTATGTTTTTGTAATGCCATACATTAATTTTCTATTCATTTTTCGAACCTGGTATATAAAGTACAAGGTCCAAAAAAACCTAAAGGGAAGTCAAAAATGAGCACGGTGCATGCTAGAACCACCGATGATAAAGTAGTCATTGAGTTGAAGGAGGATGGTCAGCCTGTTTTTGATAATATTGCGGAGTTAAGCAATATTCATGCGACAATAGCAAAGGATAATGTGTCTCTTACTTACATCAATTAGCATGTTGTTCTTGATCAATTAAAGCGGCAAATGTCGGAATATGCTCTGGTAAAATCTGTTACCCTAAACCTGTAACTCCCGGCCCCTATACCCATGCTAACCATGTAACAGCCCGCATTTTACGTATCGAAAGATCATAAAATATTTTTATTTTATTCTATGAGGGTTGGATCATTTTCATCTTTTAATATGTTGCTTATGGGGATGTGAGACATGTCTATAAATTTTTACCGATTTTGTTTATGACCATTTTGCCCCTACCAGTCTTATACAGGGCATAACTTTTGACTCAAGTCGAACCAGAGGTTGAGACCTGTGCTGTTGGAAAGGAATTGATGATTTACTTTCTGTAGAATGGTCACATTAAGGTTTTGGCTCAGCGGTCTGGGAGGAATCGCTGTTTTAAGGTTTTTCCGTTGGCTATTCAGGTTTCGAGAGCCTAATGGGATGAATTGGGGAGGCCCAATAGTGGGTTGGTGGAAACTAAAAATAGGGGGTGAGGGGTATGGAGAATCGGTTCCTTCTTCCATTCACTCATTAGGTGGCCTTGAGCTCCTTCTTCCTCTAACACCTTTCTACTATTATAAATCATAATCCAAGGAGGGAAATCATAGATCTACACCATTGGAGGCTAGATCTACAAATACTGAGGCAAGGATTCATCGGATCAAAGTGTTTGGTGCGAGGTGTTTGCTGTCCGGATTCTTATTTCATCAATTTTAGCTTGTTTTGGAGAATCAGTGAGTGATTTACATCTCTCACATGGATTCAATAAAGTGTATGAGTGTTTGATCATGTTTTTCATCCATTTCAAATGTTTTGTCGTAGATCTATACCATGACAAGTTCATTTTCATATGAATCACCCGATGATCTCATTTAATAAGTTTAAATCTATGATTCTATGTTATTTCTATGCTATTCCATATGATTATGCAAGTTAGATCCATAGTTTTGTTCATATTTGCATTTATGGTGATTTTGGTGAGTTTCACATAATTATTGATGAAATTGCCAAATTGGTGATTTCATTAGTTTCATAATATGTTTGTGGTTGTAATTGGTGAATTGGTTGAGTTAGTTTCGTCGATTGTATCGATTGGCGGAGTTTTAGTCGAAATAGGAGTTGCATTGGGGTGGTGCAGGTTTTTGGTCGCGCGTAGGGGAATTCAGTCATGCACCGTAATAGATTTCTTGGGAAACAAGTCAGAAATGCAGGATCGGTCATGGTTTGTGATGGATCAATGAAGGAATGGATCAGTCATGGATTTGTGATGGATCTGGGATGGATCGCGCATGGATGGATTGTGCATAGATGACTCGCGCATGCTCTAGATCTGTGATGGATTAGTAACGGAATAGATCGGTCATGGATTTGTGATGGATCAGTAATGGCTCGCGCATGGATGGATCGCGCATGGATGGCTCGCGCATAGTTCAGATCTGCGATGGATCAGTGACGGAATGAATCAGTCAGTAATAGATTTGTGATGGGTCGTTCATTGACGGATTTGTAAGAGGTCGGTCGGTCATAGAGGGTCGGTCAGTGATGTATCTATAACGGATTTGCGATGGATCAGTCAGTGACGGATTTGTGATGGGTCGATCGATCATGAAGGGGTCGGTCAGTGACGGATTTGTGATGGGTCGGTCGATCATAAAGGGGTCGGTCAGTGACGGATTTGTGAATGATTGGTCAGTGACGGATTTGTGACGGATCAGTGATGTCTCGCGCATGAATGGATCAATTCAGATATGTGATGGATCTGTGACGGAATGGATCGGTGATGGACTAGTGATGAATCGGTGACAGATTGTTGCAGAATTGAACCAGGGGATATGATAGTTCTAGCTTGTTTTTGAGTCAATGATGGTTCTAGCTTCGAAGAGAGTTCAAGTAGGAATGATCAAATTGATGTGATGCATTCGTTGATCGTTGAAATGCAACGGATGTGGTGATAACTCAAGGGGGTTGAGATGGTGGTTTCGACGAGAGTCCAGATGAGGATGTTCAAAGTGATGTGGTTTGTACGTTGTTTGTTGTATACAACGAATGTGGAAATGACTCAAGGATGTATTGAGTTCATGTGAAAGAATGACTCAAGGATGTATTGAGCTCGTATGAAGTAATGGTTGCTCTAAAGTGTTCTGAGCTTATTGATAGTTGCAAGTGAAGATGATTAGTGATACTGAAGGCCGAGGAATTATCATTGTCGTAGGTTCTAGCGGGTTCAAAGCAGGGGTACAATAGGGGCATACCTAAAAACCAGACGTAGGTCGAGTACCCTGGGTACCGTTGAAAGGTCTGTTACGTATCATTAAAAGGCATATGGGGTTTTTGCTAGAACCGGGGTTGCCATTAGCCTTTGACGGATGGTAGTATGGGCCAGTCATACGATTATGATGGTTTCAAAGAAGGATTGGCAGTGATAGCCAAAGTCTGTCATGGATGATTGGTTTTCGTTGTTTGTATCTTCTCATGTAGATTATCTAACTTCCAAGGTGATATTTCTTGGGTGCTTGTCTGATATTGGTTTCGGGCTTTAGGGCTTGTGCTTGAGGGATGTTGAATTCGACTAAGATGGTTTACGTGAGATAAATATATAATCTGGATGTTATGAGTGTTATTATGGACTACTTCTAGTTGCCATGGTTGAATGGTTATTTGGATTACCTTGGTCGCATGGTTGAAATGTTTGCTGTAAAGGCTATCACTGTCCAGTGTGGGGGAAGATGGGAGTTGAGTTCTTCTCTGGTGTTTGGTAGATTGGTTTGTTAATCTACCTATTCTCATATACTTTATTGATGAAGTTGTTAGTTGTTTTATCACTCACTAAGACTGTTGTCTGATTCAAGGTTTTATGTTTCTCTCTTATTACCTTGGGCTGTACATCCAATTTTGGATGGGCAGACTAGGTGATAGGTGACAGATGATAGCTTAGTAAAGACGATGTAGCGGTTCGGAGGCGAGCAGGAGGCTAGCGTACTATCTCTCTTACTATATAGTATTTTGGTTTCCGTTGTTGGTTATTATACTCTGAGTGTTGTAGTGAGGCAAATTTGTACAAACATATGTTGCAATCCTGGGGTATGGATATACTTCCTAGTTGTTTTGGATGTTTGATATTTCTGTTCAGATATGCTTCACTAATATCACCTGTTGTATATGTTCTCCTATATTTTGTCCTTGCGCTGTGAGATTCACGGCAAGTTCCAATGTTTTTTACCTACTCTGATGATCGTCCATCGCAGCCTGGCACACCTTTCAGCGCATTAATCCTCTTGTATAGTGCTGGAGCTGTAGGCGGTCGTCACATTTGGTATCAGAGTTCTGGTTAACGATTATGGCCAAAGTTCAAAGACATAATTACGTATGAGAGACGTATTTGTAGATATCAATTGGATGTTTACTATATATATTAGCGTGTTTAGTAGTAGCGTTTGTACTTCTTTAGTAATTTGTCTTGTAACTAGACTAATCATTCCATTTTAGATTTATAATGAATCGTCAAACCCCTAGGAGTGAGTCTGGGACTGGAGGAGTAGGAGAAGGAAGCCAATTGGGAGCTTTAGCAGTTGCACTGGAATACCTGGTTATGTTTGGGGCGGCCATGATGGCAGCGGCTATGTTAAGGATACCCATTCCAAAAGCGACAGTGGAGCATGGTGTTCCTGTGCAAGTACCCAGAAGGGATTCAGCTAAGCGATAGAGGGACAATTCTCCTATGGATGAAGAAACCTTTATTGCCCTAAGTAACTCAAAGAAGAAAAATAAGAAGAAGAATGATCTAAGCTTCAATTTTCAGTTAAAGGACCATTATGCTAAGGATTGTGAGAAGCTAAGATCCGAAAAGAATTGCTTTAAATGCGGCAAGCCTGGACATAAGAAGAAAGACTGCCCGGATTTTCTAAAGAATAAGCAATCGGAGGAAGCATGTGTTATGGAAGTTACTCCAATCTCTTATTACATTCCTAATTAGGATTAGAAGAAAATGTTGCCAATTTAGATGTGCTTTCTGCTAATGGAGTTATTGAGTTCTGTTTGGTACTTGAGCATCGCTTTCATTCACCTATAATAAGATTGTATCATGAACTAGTTCGGAACTTGGAGTTGTAATAGACCTTTATTGTAACTAATCTAGTATGGATTCATCTGCTCTTTGCAAACTTTGTGGATCTAGTATTGTTTGATCATGGATGCTCATTTATGAGTGGTTTCTTGGTGTGACTTTTGCTGGGTTTACAATAATCTTGGGCGTGGATTGGCCCAAGAGGTATGCAACAAGTGTGAATTGCGAAAAGCTAGAGGTGAAAGTTGGGAATGTAGAAGGCCGAAAGGTGTTGGTTCGGGGTAAACCCGAGGATGGTGTCTTTGTGAGTTGTTATATTCGCTTGTGATTCCACAAGAAGACTTGTCATCTGTACTAATCACAAATGAGTATGAGGACGTCTTTGACAAAGTCAAAGGTTTGATGTCGCATTGTAAGATCAAGTTTAGGATCGATTTGGTCGAGGGTGCTAGACTAATTGTTATGCCTCTTAAGCGGATGGTGCCTAAGGAACAGCGAGAGTTGGAGGTGGAAGTTAGAGACCTTTTGGGAAAAGGATTCATTCAGAGAAGTGTATCCGTATGGGGTGCTCCAGTAGTGTTTGCAACCAAGGCAGATGGCTCGTTAAGATTGTGTGTGGACTATCGTGATCTGAACAAGGTGACTAAGAAGAACAAATATTCGCTGCCAAGGATTGATGACTAGTTCAATCAGCTTCACGAATCCAAAGTGCTTTCTCAGATGGATTTGGCAAAGGGATTCCACTAGTTGAGAGTGGTGAAGGATAAAGTTGTGGCCTACGCAAGTCGGTAGCTGGAGCCGCATGAGAAGAATTTCCTAACTTATGATTTGGAGTTGGCAACGATTGAGTTTGCTCTGAAGATGTAGAAGACACGCAAGTTTGGGAGCGATGTTTTCAGAATGGAAGAGCCTCGTGCATTTGGCAAGGTTTGATTTCAGGCCAAGGTGTGGATTGGAACTTGAAATGTTGCAAAGCTTATAGATAAAATCTACCCTCATCGAAAGGATTGGCGAAAGCCAAAAGTGAGATGCTAAGCTTGTCAAGTTTATCCAGGGATTGGAGCTAGGAGATAAAAAGTTCGAAGTCGTTAGAGATGGTTGGCTTTGACAGCAAGGACGATTAGTTATTCCTGATATTGATGGATTGAGATATGAGGTTCTTTCAGAATATCATCACTCGAAGTTGACGATCCATCTCGGTGGTAATAAGATGTATCAGGACCTAAAGTGAATGTATTATTAGGAAGGGATGAAGTAAGATATTGGAAAATTCATTTCCAAATGCATGAACTATTAGTTGATGAAAGCTAAACAGAAGAAGCTAAGTGGTTTGCTTCAGCGATTGGAAGTTCCTATGTGGAAGTGAGAGCAAGTATCGATGGATTTTATTAATGGACTACCTAGAACCAGGGCAGGAAACAAAGGGATTTGGTTCATCGTGGATCATTTGACCAAAAGTACGAGATTCATCCCTGTCAAGTCGACTAGGACGGCATCGAAATTGGCTGAACTTAATGTGAAATGGATAGTTCGATTCCATGGTGTCCCAAAAATGGATTTTGGGGGATCATGGGAGGACCATCCACATCTTGTTGAGTTTGCATATAATAATAGCTAATAGTCGAGTATTGGGATGGAACCATACGAGGCGTTGTATGGGTGGCCGTGTAATTCTCCAGCTTGTTGGTTAGAAACTGGTGATAAGTTGATACTTGGGCCTGAGATGATTAGAGAAACCTAGGATTGTATCGAGATCGTTCGGCAACAAATGAAGGCAGCCCATGAACGTCAGAAAATTTATGTCGTTAGACGTCGTAAGGATTAAAATCTGACATTGGCAATATGGTTTTCGTAAGGATTTCTCCATTGAAGCATGCGGTCTGATGCATAAGTAAAGGAAGGTTATATCCTAGGTTCGTTGGACCATTTCTGATAGTCGAGCAAATCGGAAAGCTCGTATATAGATTAGAGTTACTCAAGAAGATATCGTGTGTGCATGACGCTTTCTGTGTATTGTTCCTACGAAATATTCGCATGGTCCAGATGTGGTAGTACCTTGGGAGTAGTACGTTGACCTTATAGTTGAGTTCGTAGTTATGAAATCTCATAAGCCGCTTTGTGTTATGACGAGACACGAAACAGCTTAGCGAAAAGACGTTTAATTTAGCTAAGGTACAGTGGAGTGGAAAGGCAACGATGTTACGTAGGAGATGAGGGAGAGTATAAAGACGACCCATTTAAAACTCTTCATCTTTATATCCCATTGATATCGCGCCATCATTATTACTTTTTGATTTTGTTGTTATTCTTGTTGTTGTTTGATAGAATTCTGCATGCTAAGATAAGTCTATGGATGCATGGCTTATTGGTTGCTAGTTTGGTGATAGAATTGGTTTCTCGTGGATGATAGGCATGCAGAATTGTTGTGATTACTTGTTTTTACTTGGAATTTTGGGGGAGAAATTCTTAAGGGGGGAGAATGTAACAGCCCGCATTTTACGTATCGGAAGATTGTAAAATATTTTTATTTTATTCTATGAGGGTCGGATCATTTTCATCCTTTAATATGTTGCTTATGAGGATGTGAAGCATATCCATAATTTTAACCGATTTTATTTTTGACCATTTTTCCCTTGTCAGTCTTGTACAAGGCATAACTTTTGACTTAGGTCGAATCAGAGGGTGAGACCTATGCCATTGGAAAGGAATTGATGATTTCATTTCCTTAGAGTGGTTACATTAAGGATTTGGCTCAGCGGTTTGCTAGGAATCGTTGTCTTAAGGTTTTTCAGTTGGTTGTTCAGGTTTGGAGAGCCTAATGGGCTGAATTGTGGAGGCCCATTAGTGGGTTGGTGGAAACTATAAATGGGGGTGAGGGGTATGGAAAATAGGTTACTTCTCCCATTCTCTCATTAGGTGGCCTTGAGCTCCTTTTTCCTCTAACACCTTTCTACCATTAGAAATCATAATCCAAGGAGGGAAATCATAGATCTACACCATTGGAGGCTAGATCTACATCAACTGAGGCAAGGATTCATCGGATCAAAGTGTTTGGTGCGAGGTTCTTGCTGTCCGAATTATTATTTCATCAATTTTAGCTTGTTTTGGAGAATCGGTGAGTGGTTTACATCTCTCATATGGATTCAATGAAGTATATGAGTGTTTGATCGTGTTTTTCATCCATTTCAAGTGTTTTACCATAGATCTATACCATGACAAGTTCATTTTCATACGAATCACCGTATGACCTCATTTAGTAAGTTTAAACCTACGATTCTATGTTATTTCTATGCTATTCCATATGATTATGCAAGTTAGATCCATAGTTTTGTTCATATTTGCATTTATGGTGATTTTGGTGAGTTCCACATAATTATTGATGAAATTGCCAAATTGGTGATGTTATTGGATTCATAACATGTTTGTGGTTGTATTTGGTGAATTGGTTGAGTTAGTTTTGTCGATTGTATCGATTGGCAGAGTTTTAGTCGAAATTGGAGTTGCATTAGAGTGATGTAGGTTTTGGGTCGCGCGTAGGGGAGGTCGATCGCGCACCATGGTGGATTTCTTGGGAAACAAGTCAGAAATGCAGGATCGGTCATGGGTTTGTGACGGATCAGTGACGGAATGCATCGGTCATGGATTTGTGACGGATCTAGGATGGATCGTGCATAAATGACTAGCGCATGCTCCAGATCTGCGATGGGTTAGTAACGGAATAGATCAGTCATGGATTTGTGACGCATCAGTGATGGGTCGCGCATGGATGGATCACGAATGGATGGATCATGCATAGATGGCTCGCGCATGGTCCAGATCTATGATGGAACAGTGACGAAATGAATCGGTTGGTAACGGATTTGTGACGGGTCGGTCAGTAATGGATTTGTAAGAGGTCGGTCGGTCATAAATGGTCGGTCAGTGACAGATGGGTCGGTAAGTGACGGATTTGTGATGGGTCAGTCGATCATGGAGGGGCCGGCCAGTGACGGATTTGTGATGGGTCAATCGATCAAGAAGGGGTCGGTCAGTGACGGATTTGTGACGGATCGGTCAGTGACGGATTTGTGATGGATCAGTGATGGCTCACGCATGAATGGTTTAATTCAGATCTGAGATGGATCTGTGACGGAATGGATCAGTGATGGATCGATGATGGATTGATGCAGAATTGAACCAGGGGATATAATAGTTCTAGCTTGTTTTTGAGTCGACGATGGTTTTAGCTTCGAAGAGAATTCAAGTAGGAATGACCAAAGTGATGTAATGCATTCCTTGATCGTTGAAATGCAATGGATGTGGTGATTACTCAAGGGTGTTGAGATGGTGGCTTCGACAAGAGTCCAGATGAGGATGTTCGAAGTGATGTGATTTGTCCATTGTTTGTTGTATACAACGAATGTGGAAATAACTCAAGAATGTATTGAGTTCATGTGAAAGAACGACTCAAGGATGTATTGAGCTCGTGTGAAGTAATGGTTTCTCTAAAGTGTTCTGAGCTTATTGATAGTCGCAAGTGAAGATGATTAGAGATACTAAAGGCCGTGGAATTATCGTTGTCATAGGTTCTAGCGGGCTTAAAGCAGGGGTACAATAGGGGCGTTCCTAAAGACCGGACGTAGGTCAAGTACCCTGGGTATCGTTGAAAGGCCTATTACATATAGTTGAAAGGAGTATGGGTTTTTTGCTAGAAATGGGGTTGCCATTAGCCATTGACGGATGGTAGTATGGGCCAGTCATACGATTATGATGGTTTCAAAGCAGGATTGGCAGTGATAGCCAGAGTCTGTCATGGATGATTGGTTTTCTTTGTTTGTATCATCTCATGTAGATTGTCTAATGTCAAAGGAGATATTTATTGGGTTCTTGTCTGATATTGGTTTCGGCCTTTGGGGCTTGTGCTTGTGGGATGTTGAATTCGACTAAGATGGTTTACGTGATATATATATATATATATATATATAATCTGAATGTTATGAGTGTTATTATGGACTACTTCTGGTTGCCATGGTTGATTGGTTATTTGGATTACCTTGGTCGCATGATTGAAATGTTTGCTGTAAAGGCTATCATGTCCGATGTGGGGTAAGATGGGAGTTGAGTTCTCCTCTGGTGTTTGGTAGATTGGTTTGTTAATCTACTTATTCTCATATACTTTATTGATGAAGCTACTAGTTGTTTTATCGCTCACTAAGACTGTTGTCTAACTTAAGGTTTTATGTTTCCCTCTTATTACCTTGGTCTATTCATCCAATTTTGGATGGACAAACTAGGTGACAGGTGATAGCTTAGTAAAGACAATGTAGCAGTTTAGAGGCGAGCAGGAGGCTAGCATACTATCTCTCTTATATATAGTATTTGGGTTCCCGTTGTTGGTTATTATACTCTGAGTGATGAAGTGAGGCAAATTTGTACAGACATATGTTGCAATCCTGGTGTATGGATATGTTTCCTAGTTATTTTGGAAATTTGGTATTTCTGTTTAAAAATGTTTCACTAATATTACCTGTTGTATATGTCCTACTATATTTTGTCCTTCCGCTGTGAGATTCACGACAGGTTCCGATGTAATTTACCTACTCTGATGATAGTCCATAGCAGCCTGACAGACCTTTTAGCGCATTATTCCTCTTGTATAGTGCAACACTAAGTATTATAGTCGGAAAGCATGGAGAATGGGACTCGATAGGGGTAAATGCTATACTCATTCCTTTGAACGGACATTGGCACAAAAATTTGAAACTTTTCAACTTACCATTCGTGCTCAGTATAAGTTCAAAGCAATGGTACAAGAAAATTTCCCAAGTTAAATAGTACAAAATATAGTAAAAAAATGCAGCATAATGACAACAGCAGAATACATAATACATATCATAATAGAGATGTCTGAAATACATAGTCCATAATATGTGATATCACTCCCAAAACACACAATAGCATACATACCATAATACTACTAGCTATTGATAGTCCGAAGCTGCATAGTCCAAAACCCCAAAACGTGGAAAAAGATAAGAATGCTGCAACATTCCACGCAACCAAACCTGCGAACAATCCTCAACCTGACCCGAGGATTTTAAAACAAATCACACGGGTCAGACTATTTCTAGTGTGAGTGAAGTAAGAATCTATGGAGATCAAAATTTGACAACAAATGATAAATAATATTACATGTATAAGTCAACGAGAGGCATATGAATGTTACTATATAAGAAAATTTTAGCATAATCATCTCATTTAAATAAGCCATAATTCCAAACATACATATTGTATGTAACTCAATCAATACCAACATCAATTATCATATGTAAAATAAAATGATGAATTAAATTAAGTTAAAGGATCACATAAAAACCAATAAAATACTTATAACTTTTATCATATATAAAACAATATGATAAAATGAATCAAATCAGAGTATCATATCTAAACCAATATGATACTCATAATATATATAAAACAATATGACGCTCATAATAAATAACGTATATACTACAATATGATAACCAATCAAGTTAGAGTATTATATATAAATCAATGTGATGCTCTTTAACAAATATTATATAAATCAACAAGACGGAGTATCACATATAAATCAATCCGATGCTCTTAACAAATATCATATATAAATCAGTACGATAAAATAAATCAATAAAGAATATCATGTATAACCCAACATGCTTCTCATAATAAATCTCATTTTTAAATTAATAGGATACTCAATATAATTAAGTCAGAGTAACAAAACCGAATAAAATCCTCATGACATTTATCATATATAAAAAAATATGATAAAATAATCCCAAACAGAGTATCATATATAAATCAATATGATATTGATAACCAAATAGCACATACAAAACAATATGATATTTATAATAAATATCTTATGATAACTAATAAAATCTTCATGGCATTTATCATATGTAAAAGAAATATGGTCAAGTCAGAGTATCATATGTAAATCAATATGATACTCGTAACCAAATAGCATATACAATATGATATTTATAAATCAAGTCAGAGCATCACGTATAAATCAATGCGATGCTCTTAACAGTTACCATATGTAAATCAATATGATAAAAATGAATCAAGTCAATAAAACCTTTATAGCATTTCTCATATATAACATCAATATGATAAAATAAATCAAATCACAGTATCATATATAAAATTAATATGATACCCATAACAATTATCATATATAAATCAATATGATAATAAAATTGATCAATTATAGTAACGTAATAAAATATTATGGGATTATGGGATAAATATAACCCGACTCATAACATACCAAATAAATATACACTCGTATTGTAAAATCACAGCGGTAGAGCTCGAGCGCGCATCGAGACATCAGCACTGTAATCTACTTATAGCGCCATAACACACCTGGCGATCAACCCAGGATAACCAGACGGTCTAAGGCGAACGTCGTATGCTACCCGTTTCAGTACTACATGTGGAACCCCGATTGTGATGGCCCGCCCCGC
Source organism: Allium sativum (assembly GCA_030737875.1). Lineage (NCBI taxonomy): Eukaryota > Viridiplantae > Streptophyta > Magnoliopsida > Asparagales > Amaryllidaceae > Allium > Allium sativum. The sequence continues at coordinate 774,875,327 of CM060918.1, read as the reverse complement.
ACCAACCGACATTTACTTCAAAAGTGCGCTGTACACATGTCCAGTTAGCACGAAACGGGTCGCCAGAAGGAAAAAGAAGAAGGAAATGAACATACAAGAACCTGTAGAATGTCTCACAGCGCATAGAATAAAATATAATGACAACATACTTGACATAAAACAGATGAGACAGTGCATAAGCTGACAATCAGAACTAAACATCATAGCAGCGAAAATTCAGAATATAGCTTATTACAACTTTTCAAACTGTCTCAAAGCAAAAGTAAGATAAATGAGGTACACTACTAATGCCCAAGTAGCGACCACCAACGACACAGGGAGAATGTGTGTATATATATATGTATATATATATAATACGTGGAAGCCTCCTGCCCGCCTCCGAAGCAGCTACTCGCGCATCACCAGCTAACCTGTCTCTAGTCTGCTCGTGTGAGCACCCAGAGTAATAAGAGGAGACATAAAACTCTGGGTCAGACATAAAGCCTAGTATGAGCGATAAGCATCTAAAGTGAACAATAACAGGTAGACTAAAACATACCTGAACCTGGACCTGCAACAAAAGAGTTAGCACTACATACTGTACAACACTCTAAGGTACCATATCAAACGGTATAAAGATACGGAGGTGGGGGAGGTGTGCATGTCATAATGATGGCAACCAATCAAGCATAGCATCCATCCTCACATCTCTCACTCGGTGCGTAAAGCATACGATATTCTCCACTTCGATCACCCAACATGCCTTGCTACGATCACTTTGCCCCATGAAGTCATAAATGGCTTCACTGCACTGATAACGTAGCCACAAATCCTTCACTATGTCCACTTTGCCCCCATGGAGTTATTCACCCTATCTGCGCTGGCTCATAGCCTTACCAATCCTTACTATGTCCACTTTGCCCCATGGAGTCACAAGAACCCCACTGCACTGGCTCATAGTCTTACTACGCATCACCTTGCCCCTCAGGTCATAATGACCCTACTGCACTGATAACGTAGTCTTGCTACCATCACTTTGCCCCTCAGGTCATAATGACCCTACTGCACTGATAAGTAGCCATCCTTCATTTTTAGTGGTGAATCGAAGTTATGAACGTCGTCAACCCCTTAGCACACGTCCCGCAGCAAAGTCCAACCATGAAGTGAACTCATTGATTCCCAACTGGATCCTGAGCTCTAACTTCCCATTTTGGACTACCTTTGCATCTCGGGTTATTGGTCATTACTGGGTCGGGTCGGATTCCTCATCAAGCCATCGGTTCGGGTCTTCTCCTAGTGCGGTTCGGGTCGGGCGTCCCTTCTTGGTTCGAGTCAGATGTCCCTTCTGGTCGGGTCGGGTGCTTCCCTTCGGGTCGGGTGCTTCCCTTCGGGTCGGGTGTTCCTTCTTGGTTCGTGCTTCCGATCCGTCTCCATGCTCCCTTCACATGCTCCTATCCGATCCGTTTCATGCTCCCACTCCGATTCGTCTTCGTGCTTCCGCTCCGATCCGTCCACCTTAATCCGATCCGATCCCAGTTCAGCTAGCGTGGCCTTCCTTTTTGCCACTTTTTCCCAAGTGCCAGGTTCCGATCCGATCGGGTTCCTTGCTCAGTTCAACATATCCGATCCGAGCCCTATGTCCGATCCGATCCGAACCCTGCACTGTTTTCTGAAACTGTTCCAGCAAGTGTTTACGCCATTCGTCGGCGTTTTCGACCATTCTAACTATTGAAATCAATCACAAAGCATTTCATACAGTCATAGAAACATGCATAATCAACCACAAACATCATTCACATCAATATCATAGGTTGAAATGGATCAAACATACCCAAAATCCCATATTTCCCCTTAAGCATGTTTAGGTGAAACTAATGATAGGATTAGCAAAACTTAACCAAATTAACCCAAATTCATATCAGAGGTCTAAAACACCATTTAGGAATTTATGAACATTTTCCCCGAATTTTATCATGCTTAAATTCGCTAATTAACACTAATCACCCTTAACTAGCCATAATTAGTGTAAAACTATGCAAATCACTCACCTTAGCCACAAAATAAACTAAGATCTGAAATAATTCTCTGATTTGATGTGAATCTCAATGCCAAACAGCAGCTTCTATGTTGCTTTGGTGAAGATCTTTCTTGATTAGGAGTTGCTAAGCTTAATCCTTGACCAAAAGATGATTTGGAGGTGATTTAGAGGTTGGAGGCCATTTTTAGGGATCCTTGGTGATAAGTGGAGGCTAGAAAACTGAAATGGAATGATTCTCCATCTCATTTCAGCCCTCCCATAACCCTAATCCCGAAATGGGTTATGGGCCTACTCACTAATCACCCGATTTGGCCCGGTTAAGCAGTTTTTCACCCTCCAAACTTGTTTCAGCCATATCTCCCAAACGGTAAGTCCGTTTGGCTATTATGACCACTCTACGGAAAGGTAAACCATCAAACGAATCAAATGGAAGTAGTTTCAGGTCAAAATTCCTTTCCAATCAAAAGTTATGGCCGAAACAGTACCAACTTGGGGCAAAATGGTCATTTAAAAATCGACAAAAATCATGCACATGGGAAATGACTCTAATAGATGTTTCCCAAATTTACATGACCATACGACTTCATACGGGAAAGAAAGAAATATTCTACGATCCCCCGATACGTAGGATACGGGTCATTACACTCTCCCCCGCTTAAGAAATTTTGCCCCCGAAATTCCCTAATCAAAACACACACAAAGGTCCCGCATACCTATCAATCATAAAACAACAACCAAACATGCAAAACAAGCAAAACAAATCTACCCTAGCATGCGGAAAAACTAAATTACGAAGTAAGTCTTACCAGGCAAAGAGTTCTGGATATGCCTCCCTAATGCTCTCCTCTGTTTCCCAAGTACAATCATTCTTGTCCTCGCCCCACTGAACCTTGACTAGCGTCACCGCCTTCCTTCGAAGTTGCTTCGTATCGTGCCCCACAATACGAATCGGCTTGCGGTTCCCAACCGCCTCGGGTTCTACTTCGAAGTCCTCTAACTGATCAGGTGAAATAGTCACATCTGAGTCGTGAACGAACTTCCTTAGTTGGGAAACATGAAATACATTGTGAACTCCCGCCATTTTCTCTGGTAAGCCAACTCTATATGCCAAATTCCCAACTAGTTCAAGAACAGGGAATGGGCCAACAAATCTTGGTGCTAATTTGCCTCTCCTGCCAAATCGTATCACGCTCTTCAACGGAGAGATCTTGACAAAGCTTCATATGGAGCCATACCGATACTGGATTGGTAGCTATTGTTATATGCAAACTCTACTAGATGTAAATGGTCATCCCATGATCCACCAAAATCCAATATACAAGCTCTCAAGAGATCTTCCAATATGCGATTCACCCTCTCCGTCTAGTCGTCGGTCTGAGGATGATATGCGGTACTGAGATGTAATCCTGACCCTAGAGCCTCTTGTAAGCTCTTCCAAAACCCACTAGTGAACAACGGGTCTCGGTCACTCACAATGCTTTTGGGTACTCTATGAAATCTCACTACCCACTTCATATACAATTCTGCCAACTTGGCTGCCGTCCTGGTCGATTTGACTGGTATAAATCTTGCACTTTTAGTCAATCGATCCACAATTACCCAAATGCTATCATATCCCGATCTAGTCCTTGGTAAACCATCGATGAAATCCATCGAGACTTGTTCCCATTTCCATTCGGGAATCTCTAATGGTTGCAACAACCCACTAGGCTTCTTTTGCTCGGCTTTAACTAGTTGGCAATTCATGCATTTGGATATAAACTTCCCAACGTCTCTTTTCATTCCCTCCCAGTAGTAGGTTCGCTTCATATCTCGATACATCTTATTACCACCGGGACGTATAGTCAGTTTTGAGTGATGACATCCTCTAAGCACTTCATCTCTCAAACCATTCACGTTGGGCACAACTAGTCTTCCATTCTTCCGAAGCCATCCATCTCGATCAAGCCCATACACATTCATCTCCTCATCAATATCCATCTTTAACTTGGAGATGATTTCCAATAAATTAGGATCGTCCCTCTGACTAGAACCAATCCGCTCTATCAAAGTGGGTCTGATCGTCAAACTAGCTAGCATAACTGGATCCAATTCGCACTTTGGTCTGAAATCAAACCACGCGATATACTCCAGTTGCTTCCATTCAAGAAACATTGCCCCTAAGATGGCATGTCTCCTACTCAAGGCATCGGCTACCGCATTACCTTTCCCAGGTGTGTATGCGATGTCAAAATCATACGAAGCCAAGAACTCTAACCATCTCTACTGACGGAGATTCAGATCTTTCTGGGAGAAGAGATACTTTAACGATTTATGATCGGTAAACAACTCAAATCTTTCTCCCAAGAGATAGTGTCTCCACATCTTCAGTGCAAACACAATCGCTGCTAATTCCAAATCATGGGTAGGGTACTTCTTCTCGTGCGGCTTTAATTGTCGACTAGCATAAGCTACAACCTTACCTCCCTGCATCAATACAGCACCCAGTCCGGTACCACAAGCATCCGTGTATACCGTCATCTCTTCATTCCCTTTAGGAATGACTAACACTGGCGCACGCGTCAACTTCTCTTTTAGACTCTTGAAGGCATCCTCACACACTCCGTCCCAGACGAAGGACTGATTCTTCTTAGTCAACTGAGTCAACGGTGCTGCAATCTTGGAGAAGTCCTGGATAAACTTACGATAATATCCAGCTAATCCCAAGAAACTTCTTACATCCGTTGCATTCTTGGGTGTAGGCCAATCCTGTACCGTAGCCACCTTCGCAAGGTCCACGGCAATACCATTCTCTGAAACAACATGACCCAAGAATCTCACTTCCCTTCTCCAAAAATGACACTTAGAGAATTTCGCTTTCAATTGGTGTTTCCTCAACACCTCCATCACTATCCTCAAGTGTCCCTTGTGTTCCTCCTCTGTCCTTGAGTAAACAAGGATATCATCCATGAACACAAGAACAAACTTATTCAACTGATCTCTGAATACTCGATTCATAAGATCCACAAAATAGGCTGGTGCATTGGTCAACCCAAATGGCATGACCAACCACTCATAAAATCCAGACGGCGTCCTAAATGTCGTTTTCGGAACACTCTCATCTGCTACTCGAAGCCGATGAAATCCTGTCGCGAGGTCCAACTGGGAGAACACTCTAGCTCCTTCCAGCTGATCAAACAAATCATCTATCCGCGGTAGAGGATACTTATTCTTCCTCGTTACCTTATTCAACTCGCGATAGTCCACACACAAACGAAGGGAACCATCTGCGTTAGTGGCAAACACAACTGGTGCTCCCCACTCGGAGACACTCCTTCTAATAAATCCCTTCTTCAAAAGATTGCTGACTTGCACCCCGAGCTCTCGCTGCTCCCTTGGTGCCATACGACGAAGTGGCATCACTATAGGTCTGGCATCTTTCACTAAATCAATACGGAACTCAATCTCTCGGTGTGGTGGAAGCCCGGTCACCTCCTCGAAGACGTCCGGATACTGGCCAACCACGGGCACATCTGACAACTCATCCTGCGGGATGTCGAGGGAATTTACAAAACTAGCCATAACCCCATCACTAGGTAGACTACCAAACACTACCCTGCGCCCATCATCCGCCCTCACTGTCACCAAAAAGCCCTCACAGTCTACCACCACCCTGTATCTTTGGAGCCAATCGACTCCCAATATAATGCCATACCCAGTAAAGCCCAAAACAAAGCAATCACATACAAACATACATCCATGACTCGATAAGACCAAATTCCTGCAAATCACACTAAGGCTAGTCGAACCACCAATCGGGTTCGTCACAACCAATGGTCTATCGACTATCTCGGGTTCCAGTCCCAACCTATCTACCAGGTCACTAGATATGAAGGAACGGGAAGCCCCAGTATCAAACAAAACTCGAACTGGTACATCATAAATAGAAAGCATACCTTGAATAACAACATTCTTTCCTTTCTCCGCCGCAGTTGGGGCATTCGACGAAGAAGGAACAACATCAATAACATATGCTTTCACAATCTGCTTCTCCTTAAGAGGTTGCGGACACTTATCCTTATGATGTCCCACTTGACCACAGTTGTAGCACTTCCTTTCCGTTGGCTTAGCCCGACATTCTTTAGCATAATGGCCCTTCTTACCACAGCTGAAGCACTCAACATCCTTTTTGCTCTTTTTCTGGCCACCTTTTGATTGGTCCTGCTTCCTCTTATTCTGAGAGTTATTCTTGCCTCCACCGCCTGCTTGCGGCTTTGGTCCTTCTGCAGATGCAGCCTCAGTCTTTGACTTAGGGTAAAGGCTCTCTGATCTCGAAGCTTTTCCCACAATCGATTCAAAAGTCTCATCAATGTGGTTGATAAGCCTCTCCCCCAAGTACCCATCCAAACCAGTAATGAACTTCTCATTCTTCTTTTCAGGAGTATCGATAAGAGATAGTCCATACTTCGACAAAGTGTCGAACTCAGCAATATAATCAGAAACTACCCTTCCGTTTTGCTTGAGTTCCAAGAACCTCTTAAACAACACTGACTTCTGGGCAGCGGGAATGAACTTCTCGCTAAAGCGAGCCTTGAACTGATCCCAAGTAACCTGGTCCTCTGGAGTAGCTGTTCTAATGGCATTCCACCAATTCATCGCTCGCCCTTGCAGCTGACGAGACGCTAGCCTTCTCTTCATCGCATCCTCGAGACCCAAGTCATCAAAGATACGGTCACAACTATCCATCCAGTCCTGAACATCCGTAGCCGACTACGTTCCGTGGAACGGCTTTCCACCAAGATTAGTGTAATCCTTGCACAACTTGGCGAAATCGACCCTAGGCGCCTGCACTACTGGGCCAACACCAACTCCGGGATTGGGGATTGCCCCTTGCAATTCTCTAAGCATGTCTCTCATGAGGTTAGTAAACATAGCCCTCATGTCAGCGGCATTACCTTGGTTGGTCCCTCTACCAGCACTCCTCGTGTCTCGGCTCATCGTCAATCTGAAAAAGGGAAATGATTAACGACCCCATAGTGGTGCTAGTGCAGTGCGACTTCATTCTTATACTACTAATAGTATATACTTACATAGCTTTTGAAAACCAAAATAATCACAAATACGCGCTCTCATATACGTACTATCTCTCCCTGGTGTCTTTCCCTAGGTCAACTACGCAACCTAGAGCTCTGATACCAAGTGTGACGGCTCGCCCCGCACCAACCGACATTTACTTCAGAAGTGCGCTGTACACATGTTCAGTTAGCACGGAACGGGTCGCCAGAAGGAAAAAGAAGAAGGAAATGAACATACAAGAACCTGTAGAATGTCTCACAGCGCATAGAATAAAATATAATGACAACATACTTGACATAAAACAGGTGAGACAGTGCATAAGCTGACAATCAGAACTAACCATCATAGCAGTGGAAATTCAGAATATAGCTTATTACAACTTTTCAAACTGTCTCAAAGCAAAAGTAAGATAAATGAGGTACACTACTAATGCCCAAGTAGCGACCACCAACGACACAGGGAGAATGTGTGTGTATATATATATATATATATATATAATACGTGGAAGCCTCCTGCCCGCCTCCGAAGCAGCTACTCGCGCATCACCAGCTAACCTATCTCTAGTCTGCTCGTGTGAGCACCCAGAGTAATAAGAGGAGACATAAAACTCTGGGTCAGACATAAAGCCTGGTATGAGCGATAAGCATCTAAAGTGAACAATAACAGGTTGACTAAAACATACCTGAACCTGGACCTGCAACCAAAGAGTTAGCACTACATACTGTACAACACTCTAAGGTACGATATCAAACGGTATAAAGATACGGAGGTGGGGGAGGTGTGCATGTCATAATGATGGCAACCAATCAAGCATAGCATCCATCCTCACATCTCTCACTCGGTGCGTAAAGCTTACGATATTCACCACTTCGATCACCCAACATACCTTGCTACGATCACTTTGCCCCATGAAGTCATAAATGGCTTCACTGCACTGATAACGTAGCCACAAATCCTTCGCTATGTCCACTTTGCCCCATGGAGTTATTCACCCCATCTGCGCTGGCTCATAGCCTTACAATTCCTTACTATGTCCACTTTGCCCCATGGAGTCACAAGAACCCCACTGCACTGGCTCATAGTCTTACTACGCATCACCTTGCCCCTCAGGTCATAATGACCCTACTGCACTGATAACGTAGTCTTGCTACCATCACTTTGCCCCTCAGGTCATAATGACCCTACTGCACTAATAAGTAGCCATCCTTCATGTCCCGCAGCAAAGTCCAACCATCGAAGTTATGAACGTCGTCAACCCCTTAGCACACGTCCCGCAGCAAAGTCCAACCATGAAGTGAACTCATTGGTTCCCAACTGGATCCTGAGCTCTAACTTCCCATTTTGGACTACCTTTGCATCTCGGGTTATTGGTCATTACTGGGTCGGGTCGGATTCCTCATCAAGCCATCTGTTCGGGTCGGGTATCATCCATTGGTTCGGGTCGGGTCTTCTCCTAGTGCGGTTCGGGTCGGGCGTCCCTTCTTGGTTCGAGTCAGATGTCCCTTCTGGTCGGGTCGGGTGCTTCCCTTCGGGTCGGGTCGGGTGCTTCCCTTCGGGTCGGGTCAGGTGTTCCTTCTTGGTTCGTGCTTCCGATCCATCTCCATGCTCCCTTCACATGCTCCTATCCGATCTGTTTCATGCTCCCACTCCGATTCGTCTTCGTGCTTCCGCTCCGATCCGTCCACCTTAATCCGATCCGATCCCAGTTCAGCTAGCGTGGCCTTCCTTTTTGCCACTTTTTCCCAAGTGCCAGGTTCCGATCCGATCGGGTTCCTTGCTCAGTTCAACATATCCGATCCGAGCCCTATGTCTGATCCGATCCGAACCCTGCACTATTTTCTGAAACTGTTCCAGCAAGTGTTTACGCCATTCGTCGGCGTTTTCGACCATTCTAACTATTGAAATCAATCACAAAGCATTTCATACAGTCATAGCAACATGCATAATCAACCAAAAACATCATTCACATCAATATCATAGGTTGAAATGGATCAAACTTACCCAAAATCCCATATTTCCCCTTAAGCATGTTTAGGTGAAACTAATGATAGGATTAGCAAAACTTAACCAAATTAACCCAAATTCATATCAGAGGTCTAAAACACCATTTAGGAATTTATGAACATTTTCCCCGAATTTTATCATGCTTAAATTCACTAATTAACACTAATCACCCTTAACTAGCCATAATTAGTGTAAAACTATGCAAATCACTCACCTTAGCCACAAAATAAACTAAGATCTGAAATAATTCTCTGATTTGATGTGAATCTCAATGCCAAACAGCAGCTCCTATGTTGCTTTGGTGAAGATCTTTCTTGATTAGGGGTTGCTAAGCTTAATCCTTGACCAAAAGATGATTTGGAGGTGATTTAGAGGTTGGAGGCCATTTTTAGGGATCCTTGGTGATAAGTGGAGGCTAGAAAACTGAAATGGAATGATTCTCCATCTCATTTCAGCCCTCCCATAACCCTAATCCCGAAATGGGTTATGGGCCTACTCACTAATCACCCGATTTGGCTCGGTTAAGCAGTTTTTCACCCTCCAAACCTTGTTTTAGCCATATCTCCCAAATGGTAAGTCCGTTTGGCTATTATGACCACTCTACGGAAACTTAAACCATCAAACGAATCAAATGGAAGTGGTTTCAGGTCAAAATTCCTTTCCAATCAAAAGTTATGGCCGAAACAGTACCAACTAGGGGCAAAATGGTCATTTAAAAATCGACAAAAATCATGAACATGGGAAATGACTCTAATAGATGTTTTCCAAAGTTACATGACCATACGACTTCATACGGGAAAGAAATAAATATTCTACGATCCCCCGATACGTAGGATACGGGTCATTACACCGATGCCTCCATTTATTGTAGTCTGTGACCCGCCGATCGGGAATCCCGATCGAAACAACAAAATTGCCTAATGTAGCATACCGTTGACCTTTGGTGGTAGGTGGGAGAAATTTAAAACCACGATTCAGGTAGCGATCCTGAATCAGGTCGACCAAGATGGAGTTTTGGTCCATTGGTACAGCAGAGTCCAATCTATTCCAATCCTAAGATCAAAAACATTCTTGAAATGCTATTTTATAATGAATATGCCATGAAGTTCAAATTGTTTATAACGTCAAAAACTTTGTAAACTTAATCATGTTTTGAAAATATATCATCCCATGTAAAACAAAATTATAATCACAACCTAAATTAAACAAAACAAAGCTGATATTCAACTTTATCATATATAAAAACAATATGATAAAATAAATCAAGTCAGAGTATCATATATAAGTCAATATAATACCCATAATAAATATCATATATAAAACAATATGACAAATTAAATCGAATCATAATAGTTGCAATAGAGAAAAAGATATCATCATAAGAATAGCATATAAGTATGCCATCTCAATGAAGAACTAAAACCACATCAATTCAAAAAGTTTCATATATTTCCAAATAGTAAGTACTTAAGTAATGCACTTGCATCACATACCACATTGCATTACTTAAATATTTACTAAATGCGAGTAAATTCCACTTATTGAAAATACACACAAATAACTATTCCATAAAGTTATAATGTTATAAATCATATTTGAAAGCCACTTATGTAGATCAACAATTGTCTCAAAATCATAAATATGAAATTTGGTTTGTAAGTCATGTCTTAAAATTCATTCTATCTTTATTGACAGACCAGCTGGAAAGAATAAAGTTATTGACAATCTAGACATTAAATTTATACAAATCTTAAAACATAAAAGTCGTAACACATTTTCTAAGCTTTCCAAAACTTTAAGACTTATCAAAATCCGATAAGAAATCAAAAAGTTATACCCAAAACAATTAGTGTTTAGGACTGAATATATCAATTTACATATACTGATTTTGTAAAAATCATATAAAATCAACATTTAATCTTTTAAGGCTAAAATTTTTACAATACCTTTGAACACCAGTCTAGTTTGTATGTACAAAATTTGAGAACCAAACTCAAAACCATTTGGTATAGATTTCATATTCTTCACAACCCTTTTTCTGCTGTGTTCTAAATATCTCAATTTTTTATACACCCAACTTGCAGAAATTATAGAAATTTTAACTCAAAATTTTTACAATAGCTTTGAATATGAATGTAGTTGATGTGTACAAAATTTCAAAGCTAAATTCCTTACCAATTGGTACAGATTTCATGTTCTTCACATTCCATTTTCTGCTATGTTCTAAAAATCTAAATTTTCATATACCCAACTTGCAAAAATCATAGAAATTCGAAATTCAATCATTTTAGTCCAAAATTGGTACAGTAGATGTATAAACCAGTTATGAATAACATATCCAAAAATTAGCAATTTATAATGGCTATGCAATTTTATACCAATTGTTTTCCATCAGCTATTGTATGAACTTTTCAACAAACACGTTTGAAGCATCATTCAACCAATTACATGATAATCCAAACATAAATTAAGAAAATAAATTAACAATTATTTGTACATATAGATCCAATCTTTAGGTCTACATGAATGCATAAATCATAGCATAAAATATAAAAAGATCAAAACTTCACTCACCTCAAAATCCAAATTGCAATCCTAAAGCTTACAGCAGCTAGCTTTTGGTTGCTTGAAATGATCCAAACTCGCCCTTACGGGAAAGCCCGGATTGAGTTGAGAACACAATAAATGAGAACACAAACAATAGAACATTTCATTGCTTATTACAACAATTACATCAAAGTACAAGAATATAATAGAGTATGAATAAATGATATACATCCGAAAAATGTCCGAGATTTTAATTATATTTAAAAACATAGCAGCGGTAGAATAATACATAACACAACTGGAAGAAATACACGGATACAAAGCTTTCCGAATATAGCTCCAGCTATAATCCAGGATCATGGAAAATATAATATCTGCAAAACCAAAACTACCTGCCCGTGTGGAAAATATGGGCACCCAGTGTTTAAGTTAAAACAGAAAAATCCATCTCAGTCATGGGATTGGTGTGAGAACTAAAAAAGTTATTCAAAACTTTACATTAGAAATAAAGTAAATCAAGGGACCACGCCGTATACACGGAACGAGTTGTATCCCAAGAACACCAGTGCATAAAACAGTTTATAAACAACACAATTCTTTTCAAAAAATGAAGTTATTATAAGACTCAGATCCCATCACACAATGCAACGCAAGCCCGAGGATAGAGTTTTACCTTATAATAGCCAAACATGCTTGATACATTTAAAACAAATCAAATATGATATTACAATAAGTATATAGTGTCAAAATCACTTCAAATATAAATGAATCAATTATAAATGACATAATATCCCATGCTACTATGTCGCCATACTAGTTCTACAATTAAAACCGAAATGTCACGTATTGGAAATTGGATTCCATCTATGAGTCGAGGCAAGGGATCATTCTCGCCGGCTTCGAGACACTCTAGCAAATGCCTCAGGGTTCGGACGTTGGCGGACCCTTGGATCTTCAGGGCTGGTCCAAACTTAGAGGATTAATCATACTTGAACACACGTTTCCCGGTCCAATAGGACCTATCCATCGGCTCCGTAGTAACCGATATAACCGAGGCGCCTCGCTATCCATCATCCACATAGGTAAAAAATATAAATGTCTGGGCTCCATACCATGACACCACCCATAGCTAGAAAGAAACGTCGTGCACTCCCTGCAGTCATGATCCCGTTTTTGACTCATACCGAGGTGTGAGGCTCGCGAATTAACGCTATACACAAAGCTATGCTATTTAAAGCCGTGCTTTGATCATCAACCACAAGACTCTGCTTTTCAACAGAAGCCTTTATCATTTGCATCTCAACAAGCCACACTGACAATTCACACCATGCAACTGATGTCTATCGATATATAACCTCTGAGCTCGTACGTCTCAGAGAAGGGTGTCAAGCAAGAGAATAAATTCTCCGCCATCAAATAGGTATATATTTAATAGAGATCAATCAACATGGAATAAAATCCAATGTCAGACACACATCCATTTACTAGTTCATTCTACGTCTGAACGAAACCTGAGGCACCTTATTCCTCGTCCCATATGTCCAATACAGGAGAGAGGTCCTCGCATATCCGGTCGATCTCCAAGTACGTCTGGACGATCACCACTTATTTCATTGTCTTGGGTGTACAGCCCAATCAAGACATCAATAATCATACAAACGATGAGAAGACCTCTGGTTTTCAACAACCATCTTCATCGTTGACTTATTGTCGAATCAATTATTCAGAATGGGTAAAAATCCGGCATTTCTGAATAATTCACGTATTTTATAATCAAGTGCTATAAAAACACAACATACGCCTCATTCCAATTCTGAATATTCTTTTATTCAAATATACATATACTTTGGGAAAGGTTCCCGTTAATTTTATCAAATATAAATTCTTTTAAATTTATACTTTAATCTTCCTTTGGATATCCATTCTAAACCAAATTAAGGTTTATCAACTAGTCGGGATTATCGAGCCTTACCAAAGTAATCATTTCTTTTGTTATCCCAATCCCAACATATTCATCCCATGGAGCAAAACTGGTGATACTTCATATCTAACACCAATGTGTTATCAATAAAAATTAATTACCATTTCCCGTCCAAAACGAACTAAAGATTTAACTATCGCTTGGAGCCAAACTGGTGATACTCCATTCTCGATCATTTCCCAAATTTGATAATTTAAATTATCATACTTACATTTCAATCTAATTAAAGATTCATTAAAACTCCACTTAGTTTTTAATCTTCCCAAAAATCAATATTAATGACTATTTAACTTTGGAAAATCAAACATGTCGCATCGACAATCTACACCGTACCATTTATTTCTGCCGATATATAACCTCTAAGCTCGTACGTCTTAGAGAAGGGTGTTAAGCAAGAGAATAAATTCTCCACCACCAAACAAATATATATTTAGCAGAGATCAACAATATAGTTCGAAATAAAATATTAGACATGAAATCCTGTCTTTAACTGGGTTAGAACCAATGTCTTTTAAAACATAGTTCATGATAAACCCAAAATCACATTCCATTAATTATGGAATCTTCAGAGAAAAACAAATCAATATATAATCAATATCAATTTCCATATTCGACTAATAATATAAATGGAATAATGACAAAGCCTTTTAAATTCCATATATATATTAACAGTCTTCCTCCACAGAAGCTCACTTCGATTATTACCAAATCGAATTCCATTCAATCCCAATTTATTTTATTAAATTGGAAAACTTTACTTTGGAAAATTCCATTAAATCTTAGAATAAAGATTTATAAATTCCAAATCTTAACTTCATTGTTAATCGGGTTAAAGAACAAATGTTATTTAAAACACCGTTCATGATAAACCCAAAAATCTAATTCTTAATTCAATTCCAATTAAATATTAATTAATTGATAAACTTCACAAAATTTTAAATTATAAGATTTATTCTTTTCTCAACTGGGTTTAAGAACAGTGTTATTTAAGACGCCGTTCAACCCAAAATCCAATCCATTTATTCAATTCCAATTTAATATTAATTAATTGGAAAACTTCACCAAATCTTAATTAAAAGATTTATTCTTTTAACAACCGGGTTTAAGAATAGTGTTATATAAGATACGTTCAATACAAACCCAAAATCCCATTTGATATTAAATACAAGGCTCTGAACAGAAATTATATCGACTTATATTCAATATCAAATTCTGAAACCAACAAATATCGTATTGGAAATAACGGTATATATATCTTCCAAATTTCCATAACAATATCCGTATAATCACGGAATCCAATATCGAAATATTCCGAAGATTATTTCCTTTTCCAATCCATTCCAATTTGATCGTTGGAAACTTTTGGTTATATTAAAACCATTCACAAATCCAATTTATTTTATTTAAAAATTATTGGATTTCAAATCTAGTTAATAACAAGTTCATTTTGATAAAAATATATTTTTATCTTTAGAAACGTGGAATTTTTCATCCAAATTCTTTCCAAATCATTTATAATGATTTTACACAAATTATTAATATTTTTATTAAGACCCTTTCAGTCGATTTCCATAAACGGTCATCGAGCTGCACTTACAGCGACCGTTTCAGAATTTGATTTAGACATAATTCCAAATCCAACCATTAGATTTCAAATCTCTTATATTCTTTGGAAAGCTATTTTCGGTACGAACCCAACGGTTCTGGTTTTAGGATAATCCGACGGCCGGATCTCCTGTAATATCAATTGGAAGTCAATGGTCGAAATTAGTGAACAGTCGCGGCGCGGTGCGTTCTATTCAGGCCATTAAATATATAAAATATATATTATATATATTTCGTCATTTCCATTTGTTTATAAATTCATTTTAAAACGATTCCCACTTTCTTTTCAGTTTTAAATCAAAATTGAATACTCCTTATCATTATATTGTGTAAATGATAATATTTTCAAAATATCATATTTTAAAATAATTCCTTTTCGATATTCATTATAAAATGAATAAAATCATCATAAATATCATTCGCGTTAAAACGGTGCAAATCTAATCAACACAGCTTCATATATTTCAATATTTTCGTATCCATCCAAAATCGGACATCAAATTCACTTTTTTAATCCTTTACGGAATATTATTCTAAAATATTCGTTATTTTAAAATATTTGTTATTTTCTGAATTGGAATCATACCCAATCAATTACCATATAATGTTAGTTATATGGATTTCATACAACACATATATATAATGTAACGACCCGGAATTTTGCGGTAAATTAAAATTTTTTATTTTGGTTAATTTAAAGGATTTAGTATATTTAAAATAATTTATTTTAAATAATAACGGCGAAATAATTTATTTTAAATCGAAGTTAGAACGTATAATTTATATTAATTATATTTCGAGCCTGAAATGGCGCTGTAATTTCAGTATTCGATTTTCAACTTTGGGAAAATATATAAAATTCATTATAATTCAGAATTGGACGAAACAAGAAACATTAGGATCGTATTGACGATATCTTTCCAATGAATTTAAGAAATTAAGATTTCAGATTATAATTTGTAAGTTATGGCAAATTTAAAATTTTAGAAAAACGCTATGGAATTTATATATATATTAAAATATATGGCCCAAAAGGCTACTTTTTGCATACGAATGAATTTGGACTCGAAACCACTTCCATTAAGTTCAAAATGACGTTTCTACATTGAAGAAGTATAGGCACTTATATATTTTGAGTTTCGAAAATTATTCATATAAAAATATATTTTTAAATATAAAATATATACACCTTGAAAAGTGAAGTTTTGCAAACGGTCTTCAAATTCAACGAAATTGATTTTTTTGGGTTCGTATCATCAAAACAAAGTTAGAAATGATTTTTCTGGAATTTTTAGAATTAATATGTAATTATAATTGATTTTTCAGTGAAAACGGTCAATTTTCAGACTTTAAAAATTCATTATTAATTCATACGGATTCGGAAAATGACGAAACCAGTTTCTTTAAATCCGTAATGTCAAGGAATATTTATGTTTCAATTTTCAATTACAATAGAATTCGTAGGTGTTAACACGAATTTTTAAACTACGAAAAGCGGACAAAAAATGTATTAATATATGTACATAAGGGTAATTGGGCCTAATTGAGTTTATAACCTACCTATATATATTATCTTTTAACAGCCATTAGTTGAACCCTATACATAACACAGCCTCCTCCATCTTCATTTTCTTCATATTCCATGGCCTCCACTCTAAAAATATTCTTTGCACAAAAGACCCTTAAACTAAACAATTTATAACTCCAAATCAGAACAAAATTAGACCAAATCCTTTCTGGGTTTTGTTCATCTTATTATCCTCTATCTACCACGAAAAATTCAAGACCTATCGTCGCACGAATTCGTCGGGATCTGAGTTAAATTACAAAAAGTCAGTTTCGGATTTTGGTGTTTTCTGGCCAAACCGTGAAGAATTGGAGGATGGCGCAATGAAAGAAATTGTAGAGGAGACAAAGATCTACAAATTTGCTTCAGAAAGTTTGTCTGAAAGTCGATGGAAGGGCACGGAAATCGAGAAAAACTGAATTGGAGCAAAACAGAAAATTCCGGCGAGCTCAGAACATAGATGATCAATTTCTGGCCAATCCGGGAAGAATCAGGTGAAGGGCCGAACACAAAAGTTCTTCATCTACACAAGGAGAAGGTGCTCAGAAATTTTCAGGTCAATTGGATAAGAGGTGTGGCCTGTGGGACCGGCGAACCGAACGGCGGTCTCGGGCTAATTCGGGCCGACGAAGGCGAAGTCAGGGGCGGCGCTTTTTAGTGGGGGTGCGTCTCGCCAAGACGAAGAGGTGGCGGTGGTCTGGTGACTTCAGGTGGCTCCATGCGGCGGGAAATGGCGGTCAAAAGTGGTGAGGGGCTGTTTGACCGAGATTTGGGGTAGTTTTGTAATTCAAACTTTGAAATTGTATATCTCTCTCACACGAACTCAGAATCTGATGATTTCAGATCCGCTGCGATCGTGGCGATGAGAGCTTCGCGTGGACACTAAATTCGTCCAATTTGGAGGAATTTAAACTTTTGGGTATTTTCGGTAATTTTAATTAATTATTTAATTCGTTCAAACTTCATAAATTCATAACTTGTTGTAACGAACTCGAAATCGCGCAAAACAGGGTTTGCTGCGATCAGTGAGTCGAGACCTTCGCATAGACACTAATTTTGCCAAATTTGAAGCAAGTTCAATTTTGGGTCAAAATTGGGCCCGAACATTTAAACACCGACAAAGTACAAACCAAGGTGAGAACTCTTTTCTCACTCAAAAACTTTTACCGTATTTATTTATTATTATAAATGAATGTGATTTAAATGCCTGTGGTGAAATAATTGTTTGAAATTATCTGATGCATGTATGTTGTGTTGCACGTTATGTTATGTCATGATATGATTTGTTATGTTATGTAAATTTTAGCAGTATGCAACGTATATCATTAATATTGATTCTTATAGAATTGTTAAAAATTAATGTTACACTGCCATGTACAAGTTACCTGACTTGTATTTTTTGATTGGGTTGGTAATTTTCACACATCGCCCAAATGCACAAATAATTATATATATTATTTGAATGTTAGTTGGTTGAAACCCCACACGGGTCTTGGGTTGATAATTACACATCACCCTTGTGATTAGTTATAAGCGTTATTTATTTGACGCTATGTAGTACAAATATACACTTTGGATGATTGGATGTTTTTAATGATTTATCATTAGTCTAGAATAACATAGGATGTATGAAAACCGTATAATTATATGGTAAATCGTTTGGGTCTCATTCCAATTTGGAAAAGAAATTGTCAAAATAAGATTTGCAATTTAATTTACATTTTAATGTAAATAAAAGAAGAGATTTTGACATTGCAATTTAATTTACATTTTTAATGTAAATAAAAGAAGAGATTTTGACTTTGCAATTTAATTTACATTTTTAATGTAAATAAAAAAAGAGATTTTGACATTGCAATTTAATTTAAATTTTAGAATGTAAATAAGAGAATGAAACTTAACATAGTATTTTTAATTTACATTTTAATGTAAATATAAGATAAAAGTATGAAATATGTATAAAACAAAGGTTAATCTTTTATTAAAGTGAAATTTATGAAATATGCCTAGAAAATAAAAGTTAATCTTTTATTAAAAGTAAGAACATGAAACATATTTCAATATAAAAAGTTAATCCTTTTATTTAGGAATATGAGTTTACATTAAATGGTTAGCGCTAAAAAGTTATTCTTTTATTGTAACGTAAGAATATGAAAATGTTTTAAAATAAAAGTTATTCTTTATTTTAATATAGAATCATGAAATTTGTTTTAAATTAAAAATGCAACTTTTTAATGTCATATAAAACATGGAATGTGTTTTACATTAAAATTGCAAATTTTTAATGTCGTATAAAAACGTGAATTTGATTTACATTACAATTTTATATTTTTAATGTAACGTGGGAACATGAAAGTGATTTAAAGTGAAAATTCATCTTTTTATTTAATGAGGGAAAAATTTGTTGAAACATTTAAATAATTAAAATAGGGAAAAATTATGTGAAATCTCACTAAATGTTTAAAAAGAGTTTTGGATGTGAAATTCCAAATTTATTAAGAGGAAAGATATTTTTATCAAGTTAAGTAGTTTATTTATTTCTAAAATAAATAAAAGAGTGAAAAATGGTTTTATTAAAACCAAGTATTTCAAGTGAATAAATTAGATTGGAATTTAAGAAAGGAATGACATTTTTTAATTGAGGGAAAGAAACGAAAAAAAATATGAATTTTCCAATATTAACATTAATCTGAAATTGATTTAGGTTAACCATGAAAAATGTTTTAAATGACATTAGTTCTAAAAATCCCAATTAACGATGAAGTGATGATTTGTAATTAATTAATCTTTTAATTAATATTTTATGAAATATTCTAAAGAGAAGTTTTCAATTTAATATATTAAATTGGAATTAATTGAAATATGATTTTGGGTTTATCGTGAACGATGTTTGAGCGACATTTGTTCTTTAACCCAGTTAAAGACAAGATTGTTTCTTGAAAGTTAAATAATCAATAAATAAGGATTTTAGAGGACTAAAACTAAATATAGTTTTTTTATAAATCTTTAATTGGATTGGAATGAGGCGTTGGTTGTGTTCAGAGCACATAATTTTAAATTGCGCAAATTATTCAGAAAGACCGGGTTTAACCCATTCTGAATAATTCATACGACGGTTGAAGGTGGACGATGAAGACGGTTATTGAAGACCGGGAAATTTCCACATCGAATGGATGATTATTTATATCTTGATTGGATGTACAGCCAAGACGATGGAATTATTGATCATCCAGATGTACGTGGAGATCTACCGGATACGGTTTCGTTCAGACCCAGAACGGAATTTTAAATGGATTGTGTGTCTGACATCGTACTCCGTTATATATTATAGTTATTGATCCCTGCTGAATGTGTAAATGTTGGTGGCGGAGAATTTATTCTTTTTGCTTAACACCCATTTTATATATTTTAGTAGACGATTAAATACTTGGTATGGTTTGACGATGTGGCATGCTAAGATGCAATGATCAAGGCTTTTGTTGAAAAATAGAGCCTTCTGGATGATCAAAGCACAGCTTTAATTAGCATAGCTTTGTGTATAGCGTAACTTCACGAGCCTCACAACCCGGTGGAGTCTAAAACGGGAGAAGGGAACGCAGGAAGAGCAGCACGTTTCTTTCTAGCTAGAAGTAGTGTCGGTGCTTAATCTGGCTGATATTTTACTTATGCGGATGATGGAATGAGGCGCCTCGGATGATAGGTCCTATAGGATCGGGAAACGTGTGTTCAGGAATAACTAATCCACAAAGCTGTATGTGTGGACCGGCCCTGCAGCTTTCCAAGGGTTCACTGCGGGGGATCCTGAGACATTAGCTAGAGTGTCTCGAATCGGTAAGGAGCTCTTCCCTAGCCTTGACTCATGATGGAAACCAAATTCCAAATACGACCCTACGGACTTGATTGTATTACTAGTATGGAGGCATAGTATATGGTAGTTATGCTTCCTAGGATTGATACATTTATTTTGAAATGTTTTGAAACATATATACACTAATGATAATATTGAATTCATATTTATCGTATTTAGCATGTTTAATCACCATAAGGTAAAACTCTATCCTCTGGTTTGCATTGCATTGTGTGATGGGACTTGAGTCTTATGGTGATTCCATTTTTCCAAAAGATTGCGTTGTTTTACGATTTACTTATTTGTTTGTTCTGTCACTTTAAATTATGCACGGCAATCCATTGGAATAAACCCGTTCCGCGTTAGCGGCGTGGTCTTTAGATTTGCCTTATTACTATTAGTTAAATTAGTTAAGAATTCTCATACCAGTCCCATGACTGACCCGTTGTTTGTTTCCACCTTTGCAAACTCGGGTGCCCATATTTTTCCACATGGGCAGTCGAGTAGCTTGTTTTGCAGATATTTATCTCTTTAGCAGGATCCTGGATCAAAGCCTAAAGCTGTGTCCAGAGCATATTAGTCTTCCGCTACGCATTTATATTATATTTTCCGCTGCATTGTAAATTGTAAATCTCTGATATTGTATTTTCGTTTATTTATGCTCTTATTCTTGTACTCTGATGTAAACTGTTGCAACAGTAATGGAAATGTTCTTTTATTTGTGTTCTGATGCGTGTTGTTCCCAAAACAATCCAAGATTTTCCGCAAGGGGAATTTTGGGTCGTTTCATTTTGGTATCAGAGCTTTGGTTTACAGAGCTCGAGAACAAAACACATTAGAACCGAACGAAAGAATTCATCAGAGATTATATTAGTAATGTCCAATAAGAATAACTCGTTAGAGATAGGATCAGAAGTATACTAGAATGAGTGTGAAGAGTATTATTTTCTTTAAAATAAATAAGAAAACAAATTTAATATTTTGAAATTTTTTATCTTAAAAATACGTATTTGATATATTATTATATTTTATTTGGACAATCGAGTATATAAAGATTTTGAATAGACGAGTAATTAACGGATATTCGAAGTTTTAATATACTGGATAGATATAGAATCACACTCTAGTCGCCCGGAGATGATCGTGATGATTGCTAGCGTCATCAGTGTGTATGTTCGAGTTTCGAAAGTGGGATATCTATATATTTCCAATTGACTAGTATGAGAACCAAAACTAGATAGGGTTATTTGCTGTGATTTGCACTAAAAATATGATTTTTATCTATATATATTAAAGCTATATATGTTTGAAAAGTTAATCACCTAATTGACTGCTGGTTGTGATGTTTGATTATTAGTTTAACTAATAAAATTATTGAAATGGTAATTAACAAAACCAATATATAATAGAATGATACATTTAACTAGATTGAATTCAATATTGAACTGAATTGAAAATTGATTAGAATGAATATTGAGTTAATTAAGTAAACAACTTTTAGCTTCGTTCCTTCCCGAGGACGAAAAGATTTTAAGTGGGGGAAATTGTAACGACCAAGAATTTTGGGGCAAATTTAATTTTTTAATTTTAGTTAATTTAAAGGATTTAGTATATTTAAAATAATTTATTTTAAATGATAACGGCGAAATAATTTATTTTAAATCGAAGTTAGCACGTATAATTTATATTAATTATATTTCGAGCCTGAAATGGCGCGGTAATTTCAGTATTCGATTTTCAACTTTGGGAAAATATATAAAATTCATTATAATTCAGAATTGGATGAAACAAGAAACATTAGGATCGTATTGACGATATCTTTCCAATGAATTTAAGAAATTAAATTTTCAGTTTATAATTTGTAAGTAATGGTAAATTTAAAATTTCAGAAAAACGCTATGGAATTTATATATATTAAAATATATGGCCCAAAAGGCTACTTTTTGCATACGAATGAATTTGGACTCAAAACCACTACCATTGGGTTCAAAATGACGTTTCTGCATTGAAAAAGTATAGGCACTTATATATTTTGAGTTTTGGAAATTATTCATATAAAAATATATTTTTAAATATAAAATATATACACCTTGAAAAGTGAAGTTTTGCAAACGGTCTTCAAATTCAACGAAATCAATTTTGTTGGGTTCGTATCGTCAGAAAAAAGCTAGAAATGATTTTTCTGGAATTTTTAGAATTAATATGTATTTATAATTGATTTTTCAGTGAAAACGATTTTCAGACTTTAAAAATTCATTATTAATTCATACGGACTCGTAAAATGACGAAACCAGTTTCTTTAAAATCGTAATGTCAAGGAATATTTATGTTTCAATTTTCAATTACAATGGAATTCGTAGGTGTTAACACGAATTTTTAAACTACGAAAAGTGGACAAAAAAATGTATTAATATATGTACATAAGGTTAATTGGGCCTAATTGAGTTTATAACCTACCTATATATTATCTTTTAGCAGCCATTAGCTGAACCCTAAACATAACATAGCCTCCTCTATCTTCATTTTCTTCATATTCCATGGCCTCCACTCTATAAATATTCTTTGCACAAAAACCCTAAAACTAAACAATTTATAACTCCAAATCAGAACAAAATTAGACCAAACCCTTTCTGGATTTTGTTCATCTTCTTATCCTCTATCTATCACGAAAAATTCAAGACCTATCGTCGTACAGATTCGCCGGGATCTGAGTTTGATTACAAAAAGTCAGTTTCGGATTTTGATGTTTTCTGTCCAAACCGTGAAGAATTGGAGGATGGCGCAATGGAAGAAATTGTAGAGGAGACAAAGATCTACAACTTTGCTTCAGAAAGTTTGTCTGAAAGTCGATGGAAGGGCACAGAAATCGAGAAAAACTGAATTGGAGCAAAACAGAACAATTCCGACGAGCTCAGAACATAGATGAGCAATTTCCGGCCAATCCGGGAAGAATCAGGCGAACGGCCGAACACGAAAGTTCTATGTATACACAAGGAGAAGGTGCTCAGAAATTTTCAGGTCTTTGGATAAGAGGTGTGGCCTGTGGGACACGCGAACCGAACGGCGGTCTCGGGCGAATTCCGGCCGGCGGAGGCAGAGTCAGGGGCGGCGCTTTTTGGTGGTGGTGCGTCTCGCCAAGACGAAGAGGTTGGCGGTGGTCCGGTGACTTCAGGTGGCTCCAGGCGGCGGGAAACGGCGGTCAAAGGTGGTGAGGGGCTGTTTGATCGAGATTTGGCGTAGTTTTGTAATTCAAACTTTGAAATTGTATATCTCTCTCATACGAACTCACAATCTGATGATTTCAGATCCGCTGCGATCATGGCGACGAGAGCTTCGCGTGGACACTAAATTCGTCCGATTTGGAGGTAGTTGAATTTTTGGGTATTTTCGGTAATTTTAATTAAGGGTGCGTTTTTTACAGGTCCCTATTAACGTTTTAAATTAGGCTCAGGTCCGGTCATAAACTTATTGTAAATTTAGTCCCCTTTTTTCAAAAAACCAACAAAAAATAAAAATAAAATATAAAAAAATCATGTAAATTTGTAATTAATTAAAACAAATAATCGTCAAAAAAATCAGATCAAAAAAATCAGATCAAAAAAATATCAAAAACAACGTCAAAATCAAAAATTACTCAAAACAATGAAATGCAGTAAAATGCGTCAAAAGATGCATATAATTCGATTAAGTGCATACATGTATGCATTATTTCAATTCTGCGTCAAAACTGCAGTGTAAATGCGTGCATATATGCACATATTTTAAATACATGCATATTCCGATGCACTGATTTAAACCATGCATACATACGCCCAATTTTTTCAACTTTGCATATATTTTGACATATCTGCATACACCTATGCATTTATATAGAAAAACTGCATACATGTACGCAATAATTCAATAGGCGTGTATGAATATATGCATGTGTATTCAAATAATTGCATATATGTATGCAGCTATTCGTAATAGTTGCATACATTTATGCAACTTTTTTTTTGGGTCGAGAGCTTCTGACAATATTTCCCGATTTTAGATTTTTTTTTTTTTTAAGCAAGGCCGCATTTTTTTCTGGACAAATTGAAGAAGGCGAAGCATACTTAAATGGACGGAGCGGAAGTCCTGAAATGAAGGAGGCGGACAGGAAAACAGGGGGCGGGTTCTAATTCCAAACATGACAAGGATGTGAGCCTAATTAAGTTTTCTTTTAGGGATGTGAGCCTAATTTTCACTTTAATTAATTATTTAATTCGTTCAAACTTCAGAAATTCATAACTTGTTGTAACGAACTCGAAATCGCGCAAAACAGGGTTTGCTGCGATCAGTGAGTCGAGACCTTCGCATAGACACTAATTTTGCCAAATTTGGAGCAAGTTCAATTTTGGGCTAAAATTGGGCCCGAACATTTAAACACCGACAAAGTACAAATCAAGGTGAGAACTCTTTTCTCACTCAAAAACTTTTACCGTATTTATTTATTATTATAAATGAATGTGATTTAAATGCCTGTGGTGAAATAATTATTTGAAATTATCCGATGCATGTATGTTGTGTTGCACGTTATGTTATGTCATGATATGATTTGTTATGTTATGTAAATTTTAGCAGTATGTAACTATATCATTAATATTGATTCTTATAGAATTGTTAAAAATTAATGTTACACTGCCATGTACAAGTTACCTGACTTGTATTTGTTGATTGGGTTGGTAATTTTCACACATTGCCCAAATGCACAAATAATTATATATATTATTTGAATGTTAGTTGGTTGAAACCCCACATGGGTCTTGGGTTGATAATTACACATCGCCCTTGTGATTAGTTATAAGCGTTATTTATTTAATGCTATGCAGTATAAATATACACTTTGGACGATTGGATGTTTTTAATGATTTATCATTAGTCTAGAATAACATGAGATGTATGAAAACCGTATAATTATAATTATATGGTAAATCGTTTGGGTCTCATTCCAATTTTGGAAAAGAAATTGTCAAAATAAGATTTGCAATTTAATTTACATTTTTAATGTAAATAAAAGAAGAGATTTTGACATTGCAATTTAATTTACATTTTTAATGTAAATAAAAGAAGAGATTTTGACTTTGCAATTTAATTTACATTTTTAATGTAAATAAAAGAAGAGATTTTGACATTGCAATTTAATTTACATTTTAGAATGTAAATAAGAGAATTAAACTTAACGTAGTATTTTTAATTTACATTTTAATGTAAATATAAGATAAGAATATGAAATATGTATAAAATAAAGGTTAATCTTTTATTAAAGTGAAATTTATGAAATATGCCTAGAAAATAAAAGCTAATCTTTTATTAAAAGTAAGAACATGAAACATATTTCAATATAAAAAGTTAATCCTTTTATTTAGGAATATGAATTTACATTAAATGGTTAGCGCGAAAAAGTTATTCTTTTATTGTCACGTAAGAATATGAAAATGTTTTAAAATAAAAGTTATTCTTTATTTTAATATAGAATCATGAAATTTGTTTTAAATTAAAAATGCAACTTTTTAATGTCATATAAAACATGGAATGTGTTTTACATTAAAATTGCAAATTTTTAATGTCGTATAAAAACGTGAATTTGATTTCATTACAATTTTATATTTTTAATGTAACGAGGGAACATGAAAGTGATTTAAAATGAAAATTCATCTTTTTATTTAATGAGGGAAAAATTTGTTGAAACATTTAAATAATTAAAATAGGGAAAAATTATGTGAAATCTTAATAAATGTTTCAAAAGAGTTTTGGATGTGAAATTCCAAATTTATTAAGAGGAAAGATATTTTTATCAAGTTAAGTAGTTTATTTATTTCTATAAATAAATAAAAGAGTGAAAAATGGTTTTATTAATACCAAGTATTTCAAGTGAATAAATTAGATTGGAATTTAAGAAAGGAATGACATTTTTAATTAAGGGAAAGAAAAGAAAAATATATATATGAATTTTTCAATATTAACATTAATTGGAAGTTGGTTTGGGTTGACCGTGAAAAATGTTTTAAATGACATTAGTTCTTAAAACCCCAATTAACAATGAAGTGATGATTTGTAATTTATTAATCTTTTAATTAATATTTAATGAAATATTCTAAAGAGAAGTTTTCAATTTAATATATTAAATTGGAATTATTTGAAATATGATTTTGGGTTTATCGTGAACGATGTTTGAGCGACATTTGTTCTTTAACCCAGTTAAAGACAAGGTTGTTTCTTGAGAGTTAAATAATCAATAAATAAGGATTTTAGAGGACTAAAACTAAATATAGTTTTTTTTTATAAATCTTTAATTGGATTGGAATGAGGCGTTGGTTTTGTTTAGAGCACATAATTTTAAATTGTGCAAATTATTCAGAAAGACCGGGTTTAACCCATTCTGAATAATTCATACGACGATTGAAGGTGGACGACAAAGACGGTTATTGAAGACTGGGAAATTTCCACATCGAATGGATGATTATTTATATCTTAATTGGATGTACAGCCAAGACGATGGAATTATTGATCATCCAGATGTACGTAAAGATCTACCGGATATGGTTTCGTTCAAACCCAGAACGGAATTTTAAATGGATTGTGTGTCTGACATCGTACTCCGTTATATATTATAGTTATTGATCCCTGTTGAATGTGTAAATGTTGGTGGCGAAGAATTTATTCTTTTTGCTTAACACCCATTTTATAAATTTTAGTAGACGATTAAATACTTGGTATGGATTGACGATGTGGCATGCTATGATGCAATGATCAAGGCTTTTGTTGAAAAGCAGAGCCTTGTGGATGATCAAAGCACATCTTTAATTAGCATAGCTTTGTGTATAGCGTAACTTCACGAGCCTCACAACCCGGTGGATTCTAAAACGGGAGAAGGGAACGCAGGTAGAGCAGCACGTTTCTTTCTAGCTAGAAGTAGTGTCGGTGCTTAAACTGGCTGATATTTTACTTATGTGGATGATGGAATGAGGCGCCTCGGATGATAGGTCCTATAGGATCGGGAAACGTGTGTTTAGGAATAACAAATCCACAAAGCTGTATGTGTGGACCGGCCCTGCAGCTTTCCAAGGGTTCACTACGGGGGATCCTGAGACATTAGCTAGAGTGTCTCGAATCGGTAAGGAGCTCCTCCCTAGCCTTGACTCATGATGGAAACCAAATTCCAAATATGACCCTACGGACTTGATTGTATTACTAGTATGGAGGCATAGTATATGGTAGCTATGCTTCCTAGGATTGATACATTTATTTTGAAATGTTTTGAAACATATATACACTAATGATAATATTGAATTCGTATTTATCCTATTTAGCATGTTTAATCACCATAAGGTAAAACTCTATCCTCTGGTTTGCGTTGCATTGTGTGATGGGACTTGAGTCTTATGGTGATTCCATTTTTCCAAAAGCATTGCGTTGTTTTACGATTTACTTATTTGTTTGTTCTGTCACTTTAAATTATGCACGACAATCCATTGGAATAAACCCGTTCCGCGTTAGCGGCGTTGTCTTTGGATTTGCCTTATTACTATTAGTTAAATTAGTTAAGAATTCTCATACCAGTCCCATGACTGACCCGTTGTTTGTTTCCACCTTTGCAAACTCGGGTGCCCATATTTTTCCACACGGGCAGTCGAGTAGCTTGTTTTGCAGATATTTATCTCTTTAGCAGGATCCTGGATCGAAGCCTAAAGCTGTGTCCAGAGCATACCAGTCTTCCGCTACGCATTTATATTATATTTTCTACTTCATTGTAAATTGTAAATCTATGATATTGTATTTTCGTTTATTTATGCTCTTATTCTTGTACTCTGATGTAAACTATTGCAACAGTAATGTAAATGTTCTTTTATTTGTGTTCTGATGCGTGTTGTTCTCAAAACAATCCGAGATTTTCCGCAACGGGAATTTTGGGTCGTTTCATATAACAACCATGATAAACAATCAACATCATCCAGAGTGCGTTACATAACTGCATAAGCATTAAATATAAATAATTAACGCTTACAACAGTCTTTCAACCAATCGATTGACATATAACTAAACAATTGGGATTAGTGTCCGTAAAATATCATCCCAATACCCGTGTGGGGTTTCAACCATCACACAATAATTATTACTTGGGCGATGTGTAAAAATTATCGGCCCAATTGATATCACCAAAATAGGCGAGCATAAATAAGTCATCCGGCTTGTAAATGGATGTGTAAACTCATTTTTAGCTATCCAAATAAATATATAGAGAATTTTATAACATTGCTTATAAAATTCTATACAAAACCTAAGTAATTTTATTCATCGCCGTTGTAATGACCCGCATTGGCAGAGGTATTATAATTAATTTATTTAATTATATAAATAGTGATTTAGGGAATTAAAATCGTCGTTAATTAAATTATAGTGAATATTTAATTAAATTAAATAATTAAATAATATATTAATTCAGAAATAATCGAAAATATTGGAAATCACAATATTCTGGGAACTGGGTCATCCCTAATATTCAATTCAGCTTAGAGTTGAAGTATATTGACGAATATATTCAATCGACGTCAGTTTGAACGTAGGATTATATTATAATTAAAATAGAGCTTGAAATGGCGCGGTAGTTCGCTATTTGGCGATTTGAACTTCAACTGAATATACAGGGTTCGTTTTAAGCTGGATTTCGGTGAAACAAGAAACGTGTGGAGCTGGTGGAGTATATCTTTCTAGTGGAAGAGAAAAATGGGGATTTCGTCGTGTAGATTTCGATTTATGTCCAAATCAAATTTTAGAAAAGTCACTGTGGAATTCCTTTATAATTATAAAGGAATTATTTATATTTTGAAAAGGAATTTCAATATAAATCGAATATCGGGTTGACCCAGATTTGAAATATCAAGCTAGAAATTCATATAGGAATATTCTAGAGTTGTATGGTATTCCACTGTGAATATATATACGATAATATAAATTTATTTATATTTAATTTAATTTTTATTTAAATATATTTATATATTTAAATAGGCTATTTAGAGCTTTAAAAATAGCCACTTTTGCAAACGAAGTCGGAATTCGACGAAACTAATTTTGTTGGATCCGCTATGTCAATTAGTTGTTAGATTTCCAGTTTCGTGATTTTTAGAGTCACTGTGTGGCCGTACGGATTTTTATAGTGAGATACAGTAAGTATTTTGACAGTTAAAAATACGCTGTGTGAGCATACGTAGTCGGAATTCGACGAAACTAGTTTTGTTGGGACCGTAATGTCGAACTGTAGCTGCATGTCAATTTTCGTGATTTTTGAGTATCGTATGTGATCACGCGAATTTTTAAAAGTCTAAAACAAATTAACGATGGAGAATAAAAAGGGAATATTCCTTCTATGAAAAATATCTAGATATTTATTTCTTCATATAAATAGAACTCAAATTTCCTAAACCTAATTTCACTTTTTTCTGCTCAGTGGTTTTTGCGCCGTCGGTTCTTTGTTCTACAGCAAAGTTCCAAGAAAAGAAAAATCCAAACAAACAAATTAAAATTCCTAAAATCATTATCTATCCTCACCCTCTAATTTCTTTCATTAATTACCGGGATTTTCGATGTTTGGTTAGTCATCATCGTGTTTATGGTGATAACCAAAGTCGCAAAAATCCCGGTCGTTACAGTTGGTATCAGAGCTTAAGTTAAGAATTACTTTGGCTCTGTGGTTTGACTCGGTAGGGATGGGGTTAGTAATACCCTAGATTGAGTTTGTCTGTATATATACGAGAGCGTATTTGTTATTCAATATAAAATTGTTTTATATTGTGGAGATTCATTGATTTAGTGGCTTATGAATTTTTGGTCGATCAATTTGATCCACTGTATCGATAGGAGTTACTAAACACTTGAATACGATGAACCGTCATGGTATGTTTTGAAAAGAGGGTAAATGAAAATAAGTTTACCCAAAGTATATTTTGATATATATTGGATTTATAATATATGAGATATATTGGTTGTTATTATAATCGAGTAAGATTATAAATATAATGGTTATGTAAATAATCGACCAGAATTCATATAAGTATAATATATGAAATAAGATGAATTAAATCTGAAATTAAGATCAGAATTGAAATTAAAAACTGGAAATTCAGATAAGTGTCTGTAATTGAATCTGGATTGGATATATGTGAATTTTAAAATCCTAGGAGGTTTTAAATTTGTTTCAATAATGATATTTTGGAAATTGATTTCAAAATGGGAAGTGTTTAAAGTTTGAGTTTTGAAAAGGAATATAGTATTGAACCCACTTTGATCGCTAGAAAATAATTCTGATGATGGTGTACACATCATCAGTGTGATTTTCGAGTTGTAAGTGACGGATTACTACCCAAGATTTTTATTTTAAAATTTGTTTTGCGAAAACAAGTTGTTTAAGAATTCAAATGTTTTGAATTGGTATTATGATTTCAAATTTAACTTGAAATAAAAGCCCAGGAATTTAAATTCTAGAATTTAAAATTTAACTTGTTAAGTTAAGTAAAAACTGGGGTGATAAGAGAATAATCTGAAATGGTCTTGTATTTATGTGTTAAGAGTTTGAAATCGAGAATCAAACTCGAGTTTGAAATGATATTTGGCTTGGATATAAGCGAATGGTTGTGTTGGTGCTAAAACTGATTGGAATTTGATTGGGGTGGCATAGGTATCTGCTAAATTGATAGCAGATGGAAATGAGATAATGAAATGCCCGACAAAAAGGTACAAGTTTATATTTGATATGAGTTTGGAATTTATGAGCCGAATTGGCAAGCCGCTTGGCTGGTTGATTTTCTTTTGGGTTGGAGATGGCCTAGAGAGGGGAGTTGTGGTTTTACCGATAGGGCTGTACAAAGGAGGTTATGGCCAAATTTTCCAAAAAATTAAAGTGTTAGAATATTTTCAGAATTTTTGAAAATTTTAGTTAGTCGGATTTAAATTTATATTTTTGTCGATATTTATTGGTTCAGAGAAACAAGAGATAAGGGGTAAACCGATAAGCTTTTACCAAATAGATAGGGTCGTCCTCTAACTTAGCAATTTCGAGGACGAAATTATTTTAAGTGGGGAAGATTGTAATGACCCGCATTGGCAGAGGTATTATAATTAATTTATTTAATTATATAAATAGTGATTTAGGGAATTAAAATCGTCGTTAATTAAATTATAGTGAATACAATTAAATTAAATAATTAAATAATATATTAATTCAGAAATAATCGAAAATATTGGAAATCACAATATTCTGTGAACTGGGTCATCCCTAATATTTTATTCAGCTTAGAGTTGAAGTATATTGATGAATATATTCAATCAACATCAGTTTGAACGTAGGATTATATTATAATTAAAATAGAGCTTGAAATGGCGCGGTAGTTAGCTATTTGGCGATTTGAACTTCAACTGAATGTACAGGGTTCGTTTTAAGCCGGATTTCGGTGAAACAAGAAACGTGTGGAGCTGGTGGAGTATATCTTTCTAGTGGAAGAGAAAAATGGGGATTTCGTCGTGTAGATTTCGATTTATGTCCAAATCAAATTTTAGAAAAGTCGTTGTGGAATTCCTTTATAATTTATAAAGGAATTATTTATATTTTAAAAAGGAATTTCAATATAAATCGAATATCGGGTTGACCCAGATTTGAAATATCAAGCTAGAAATTCATATAAGAATATTCTAGAGTTGTATGGTATTCCACTGTGAATATATATACGATAATATAAATTTATTTTTATTTAATTTAATTTTTATTTAAATATATTTATATATCTAAATAGGCTATTTAGAGCTTTAAAACTAGCCACTTTTGCAAACGAAGTCGGAATTCGACGAAACTAATTTTGTTGGATCCGCAATGTCAATTAGTTGTTAGATTTCCAGTTTCGTGATTTTTAGAGTCACTGTGTGGCCGTACGGATTTTTAGAGTGAGAAACAGTAAGTATTTTGACAGTTAAAAATACGCTGTGTGAGCATACGTAGTCGGAATTCGACGAAGCCAGTTTCGTTGGGACCGTAATGTCGAACTGTAGCTGCATGTCAATTTTCGTGATTTTTGGGTATCGTATGTGATCACACGAATTTTTAGAAGTCAAAAACGAATTAACGATGGAGAATAAAAAGGGAATATTCCTTCTATGAAAAATATCTAGATATTTATTTCTTCCTATAAATAGAACTCAAATTTCCTAAACCTAATTTCACTTTTTTCTGCTTAGTGGTTTTTGCGCCGTCGGTTCTTTGTTCCACAGCAAAGTTCCAAGAAAAGATAAATCCAAACAAACAAATTAAAATTCCTAAAATCATTATCTATCCTCACCCTCTAATTTCTTTCATTAATTACCGGGATTTTTGATGTTTGGTTAGTCGTCATCGTGTTTATGGTGATAACCAAAGTCGCAAAAATCCGGGTCGTTACAGCCGTTATAAACTAATAATAATATTTTTAGCGAACTAGTATCTATTCCATAACATAGCCATTTTATATGTCTCGTATATATGTTAAAATTAATATTTTTAACTAGCTATTAATTATTCTAACACATTTTAGAAAATTTCGGCAGTATAACGGTGCGATATTAAAACCGGAATAAGGTTTAGCCTTATCCCTCGCCTAATACTGGCTCGCGCCATACACAAACCCTCAGTCTAATTAATTATACCACAGTACAGTCAATTTCACAATCATAATCAAATCACGCAGAACATCCAAAAAATAAATACTCAACTACCCTAATGTTGTTTACGGTGCCACAAGTGGCTATTCGCGGAGTATGAAATCCGTGTGTCGGTAATATCCATACATCGCTTTCAGTTTATGTGATTGTGCGAATTCGAGTGTTGAACTCCATATAATTCAAATAAAATAATATGATTTGTACAATAAATAGTGTCAGGAGCTTCAAAGCCCCGTCTGCAACCTAAAATATATTTAACTGTAAATTAATTGGAGTGAGAAAGAGTTCTCATCTTTGGTTTTCACTCCGCCAGCCCTTAATGGATGGTTTTTGGATTTGCTCCAGCGCGTTGTATTCTTCATCGTGATTCCAACGTAATTTGTTTTACGCAGCTTATGTTAAAAATCACATTTTTAGTAACGCTTCATATATTTAAAAATCACATTTTTAATAACGCTTCATATATTTAAAAATCACATTATTAATAACGCTTCATATATTTAAAAATCACATTTTTAATATAATGCTATAAATATAAAAAATCAGTTTTATTCAATGTTATATATATTAAAAATTTCAATTTTATAATGCTACTATATATATAAAAATCATATTTTTATTATGCTACTGTATATATAAAAATCATATTTTTATTATGCTGTTGTATATATCAAAATCATATTTTTATTATGTTACTATATATATAAAAATCATATTTTTATATCGCTATTATATAAATAAAAATCATATTTTTATCTCGGAATTATATAAATAAAAATATGAATTTTATATTGTTATTATATAAATAAAAATCATATTTTTATTTCTCTACTATATAAATAAAAATCGTATTTTTATTAGAATATTACATTAAAAAAACTGAAAATTAAATTAAATGTTATTTACCCTTTTTTCCTTTGGGGGGGCACGGTGGTGTTGACGTGGCTAGGGGAGAGCGCCAGGGTGCTGGTGGCGCGGTGTAGTGCGGCCAGCCGATCAGGGCCTAAGGTGGCGGGATTTCATTGGTTTGGGGGTTTTAAATGTGAAGGGGGAGGAGGCGGCGCGGGAGCCAGGGGTTGGCCGGAGGCGTGCGACGGCGGATGGAGGATCCGGCGGTGGAGCGACGACGGGTGGTGGGGACGACGGAGTCTGGGCGACGCGGGTTAGGGCTCCGTTGGTTTTTTTTTCAGCGTTGAACGATGGACGGAGGGAGAGAGAAAGGGGCGTTGGCCCTATATAATTATATATATATTATTTAATTTATCTCCAAAAGTTGAATTCTCATCCTATCTTCGAATCGAACCTAACGACTGTCACCCCTAACTAATTACCACCATTCTGAACACAATGAGATATGTCCCGTAAGCCGATTCGACTGTTTCGATTAGTTTTCATAAAATTAAAAGATAAATCAATATATTGAATTTTAAATGTACATTTTAATTTACCGGGGCCACATACTGACTCCTAAAATTACAGAATAATAAATCTAGACATTATTTGACGATACGGTTCTAACAAAACTAATTTTTCAAATTTGGAGACTGTTTGAGAAATGATCAATTTCCAGTCGATTAAATTCGAACTGAGATTACCAAATGCGTTTAAATTCACCATGCTCACATATTAATTCCAAAAATTATGAAAATTGGAACATAACAACAATTTGACATTACGGATCCAACAAAAGTGGTTTCGTCGAAAACGGAGGTCGTTTGTAAAATGGTTATTTTTAAGGGCTATATATTATATAAAATATATATAAATTCCATAGCAACTATTCTGAATTTTAAAGTGGACATAACTTTTAATTCTCATTATGGAATCTGGATTTTTCACATTCGTCAGATAGATATAATTAAACAGATTCAAATATTTCTGGTTTTACTGAAATCCGGTTTATTTTGAATCATGTACATTCATTTGAAATTTAAAATCGAATTTTCAAACTATCGCGCCATTTCTGGCTCGTTTTATAATTAAAATAAATGTATACATTCTAATTTCGATTTAAATAAATTTTTAGTTGATATTATTTAAAATAAATCATTTTAAATATTCAAAATCCGTTAAAATAGCTAAAATAAAAAAATTAAATTAGTTCTGAAAATCCGGGTTGTTACAATCTCCCCCAATTAAAATCTTTTCATCCCCGAAAAGGAATGGAGCTGAAAGTTGTTTAACTAACCAACTCAACCTTCAATCTGGCTTTCATTCTTCAACTTTTCAGTTTCTAAGAATTTTCTAATTTCTTAAAAATTTGCCATAACCTCCTTTGTATGGGGAGACCTATAAAGCCGCAACTTGCCTCACAGGGCCCTCACCAATCCAAAAGAAAAAGAAAAAGAAAAAGCCAATCGGCTCATAAAATCATCAAACCCCAAGAAAATAGTAAACATGTACCTATTTGTTGGGCATACAATTTTGTTCCTCTTCTTAGCTTCCCTGCTATGACCTGTTCACACATATATATACATATATATGCACATGTATGCAATTTCAATCAATTTCCAAATCAGTTCAGTATTAATCCAATTTGGCTAAATTTACCATTCATTCACATATCGGTTACACTAATTATCTTTCCAATATTTTTATTAGTTAAACTAATAATCAAACATCACAACCAGCAATCGATTTGGTGATTAGCTTTTCAAACATATAATTTTATACATTCACAAAAATCGCATTTTTAAGGCCAAATCACAACAAATAACCTTATTTAAGTTTTGGTTCTCACAACAGTCAATTGGAATCGTATAGATATTCTACTTTCGAGACTCGAACATAAACTCTGATGATGATGCATCAATCATCAGAATCATCTTCGGGTGACTAGAGTGTGATTTTATATCCATCCAGTATGTTTGAGACTTCGAATATACATTCATGACGCGTATATGCAAAATCTTCATATACTAGATTATCCAAAATAAAATAAAATAATATACTCAAATACGTGTAATTAGATTAAATTTTCAAACCAAATTTTTTTTTTATTTTAAAAATAACACTCTTCACACTCGTTCAAGGATACTACTGATCCTATCTCTAACAAGTCATTCTCATTGGATATTACTAATCCAATCCCTGATGAATTCTTTCGTTCGGTTCTTATATGTCTTGTTCTCGAGCTCTGTAAACCAAAGCGCTGATACCAAAACTGAAACGACCCAAACTCGCGCTTACGGGATAGCCAAGATTGAGTTGAGAACACGACAAATGAGAATACAAACAATAGAACATTTCATTGCTTATTACAACAATTACATCAGAGTACAAGAATATAACAGAGTGTGAATAAATGATATACATCTAAAAAATGTCAGAGATTTAAATTCCATTTAAATACATAGCAGCAGAAAAATAATACAAAACACAACTGGAAGAAATACATGGATACAGAGCTTTCCGAATATAATTCCAGCTGTAATCAAGGATCCTGGAAAAAATAATATCTGCAAAACCAAAACTACAAGCTACCTATGTGGAAAATATGGGCACCCAAAGTATAGGTTAAAACAATAAACTCCAGATCAGTCATGGGACTGGTGTGAGAACTAAAACAGTCATTTAAAACTTTACTTTAGAAATAACGTAAATCAAGGGACCACGCCGTACACACGGAACGGGTTTTCTCCCAAGTATACTAGTGCATAAAACAGTTTATAAACAGTGCAATGCTTTTCGAAAAATGAAGCTATTATAAGACTCAAGTCCCATCACATAATGCAACATAAGCCGGGGGATAGAGTTTTATCTTATAATAGCCAAACATGTTTGATATGTTTAAAACAAATCATTTATTATATTACTATAAGTATATAGTGTCAAAATCACTTCAAATATAAATGTATCAATCATAAACGGCATAGTACCCCATGCTACTATGTCGCCATACTAGTTCTACAATTAAAACCGAAATGTCACCTATTGGAAATGGGATTCCATCTATGAGTTGAGGCAAGGGATCATCCTCGCCAGCTTCGAGATACTCTAGCAAATGCCTCAGGGTTCGGACGCTGGCGAATCCTTGGATCTTCATGGCCGGTCCACACTTAGCGGATTAATTATACCGGAGCACAAATTTCCTGGTCCTATAGGACCTATCCAGTGGCTCCGTAGTAACCGATATAACCGAGGCGCCTCGCTATCCATCTTCCACATAGGTAAAAAAATATAAATGTCTGGGCTCCATACCATGACACCCCCCATAGCTAGAAAGAAACGTCGTGCACTCCCTGCAGTTACGATCTCGTTTTTGACTCATACCGAGGTGTGAGGCTTGCGAATTAACGCTATACACAAAGCTAAGCTATTTAAAGCCATGCTTTAATCATCAACCACAAGACTCTGCTTTACTACAGAAACCTTGATCATTTGCATCTCAGCATGCCACACTGACAATTCACGCCATGTGACTGATGTCTATCGATATATAATCTCTGAGCTCGTACGTCTCAGAAAAGGGTGTTAAGCAAGAGAATAAATTCTCTGCCACCAAACAGATATATATTTAATAGAGATCAATCAACACATAATAAAATCCAATGTCAGACACACATCCATTTACTAGTTCGTTCTAGGTCCGAACGAAACCGGATGCACCTTGTTCCTCGTCCTATATGTCCAATACAGGAGAGAGGTCCTCGCATATTTGGTCAATCTCCAAGTACGTCTGGACGATCACCACTTATTACCTTGTCTTGGGTGTACAGCCCAATCAAGACATCAGTAATCATCCAAACGATGTGAAGACCTCCAGTCTTCAACCACCGTCTTCATCTCGACTTATCGTCAAATCAATTATTTAGAATGGGTATAAACTCGACCTTTCTGAATAATTCACATATTTTATAATCAAGTGCTATAAAAATACTACATACGCCTCATTCCAATTCTGAATATTCTTTTATTTAAATATTCATATACTTTGGAAGGGTTCCCATAAATTTTGTCCAATATAAATTCTTTTAAATTTATACTTTAATCTTCCTTTGGATATCCATTCTAAACCAAATTAAGGTTTATCAACTAGTCGGGATTATCAAGCCTTACCGAAGTAATCATTTCTTTTATTATCCCAATCCCAACCTATTCATCCCATGGAGCAAAACTGGTGATACTCCATATCTAACACCACTGTGTTATCGATAAAAATTAATTACCATTTCCAATTCAAATCGAATTAAAGATTTAACTATCGCTTGGAGCAAAACTGATGATACTCCATTCTCGATCATTTCCCAAATTTGATAATTTAAATTATCATATTCACATTTCAATCTAATTAAAGATTCATTAAAACTTCACTTAGTTTTTAATCTTCCCGAAAATCAATATTAATGATTATTTAACTTTGGAAAATCAAATATGTCGCATCGAAAATCTACACCGTACCATTTATTTCTGCCGATATATAACCTCTAAGGTCGTACGTCTTAGAGAAGGGTGTTAAGCAAGAGAATAAATTCTCCGCCACCAAATAGATTGATATTTAGTAGAGATCAACAATACAGTTCGAAATACAATGTTAGACATGAAATCCTGTCTTTAACTGGGTTAAAGAACTAACATCTTTTAAAACACAGTTCACGATAAACCCTTAAACACATATGAAATCTTCACGGAAAAACAGATCAACATATAGTCGATATCGATTTCCGTATCCGACTAATAATATAAATGGAATAACGACAAAGCCTTTTAAATTCCATATATATTAACAGTCTTCCTCCACAGAAGCTCACTTCGATTATTACCAAATCGAATTCCATTCAATCCCAATTTATTTTATTAAATTGGAAAACTTTACTTTGGAAAATTCCATTAAATCTTAGAATAATGATTTATAAATTCCAAATCTTAACTTCACTTTTAATCGGGTTAAAGAACAAGTGTTATTTAAAACACCGTTCACGATAAACCCAAAAATCCAACTCTTAATTCAATTCCAATTAAATATTAATTAATTAATTGGTAAACTTCACTAAATTTTAAATCAAAGATTTATTCTTTTCTCAACAGGGTTTAAGAACAGTGTTATCTAAGACACTGTTCACGATAAACCCAAAATCCAATCCTTTTATTCAATTTCAATTTAATATTAATTAATAGGAAAACTTCACTAAATCTTAATTAAAAGATTTATTTTTTACACGACTGGGTTTAAGAACAGTGTTATTTAAGACACCATTCACTACAAACCCAAATCCCATTTGATATTAAATACAAGGCTCTGAATAGAAATTAAATCGGCTTATATTCAATATCAAATTCTGAAACCAACAAATATCGCATTGGAAATAACGATATATATATATATATATATATATATATATATATATATATATATATATGCCTTCCAAATTTCCATAACAATATCCGTATAATCACGGAATCCAATATCGAAATATTCTGAAGATTATTTCCTTTCCCAATCCATTCGAATTTGTTCGTTGGAAATTTTTGGTTATATTAAAACCATTCACAAATCCAAATCTAGTTGATAACTAGTTTGTTTTGATAAAAATATATTGTTATCTTTACAAATGTGGAATTTTTCATCTCAATTCTTTCCAAATCATTTATTACATTTTTATGCAAATTATTAATATTTTTAATAATTTTATTAAGACCCTTTCAGTTGATTTCCATAAACGATCATCGAATTGCACTTACATCGACCTTTTCTAAATTTGATTTGGACATAATTCCAAATCCTGCCGTTAGATTTCAAATCTCTTATATTCTTTGGAAAGCTCTTTTCGGTACGAACCCAACAGTTCTGGTTTTAGGAGAATCCAACGGTCGGATCTCCCGTAAAATCAATTTCAAATCAATGGTCGAAATTCCCAAACGATTGCGGCGCGGCACGTTTATTCAGGCCATTAAATATATATAATATATATATTATATATATTTCGTCGATTTTCATTTAAAACGTATTTTATAAATCGTTTATAGATTCATTTTAAAATGATTCCCACTTTCATTTCAATTTTAAATCAAAATTGAATACTCTTTATCATTATATTATGTAAATGATAATATTTTCAAAATATCATATTTTGAAATAATTTCCTTTTCGATATTCATTATAAAAATGAATAAAATCAACATAAATATCGTTCGCGTTGAAATAGCGCAAATCTAATCAACACAGCTTCATATATTTCAATATTTTCGTGTCCATCCAAAATCGGACATCAAATTCATGTTTTTAACCTTTTACGGAATATTATTCTAAAATATTAGTTATTTTCTGAATTGGAATCAAACTCAATCAATTACCATATAATGTTAGTTATATGGATTTCATACAACACATGTATACAACAACCATGATAAACAACCATTATCCAGAGTGCGTTACACAACTGCATAAGCATTAAATATAAATAATTAACGCTTACAACAGCTTGTCAACCAATCGATTGACATATAACTAAACAATTGGGATTAGTCTCCGTCAAATATCATCCCAATACCCGTGTGGGGTTTC
The DNA here is from genome assembly GCA_030737875.1 of Allium sativum. Classification (NCBI taxonomy): domain Eukaryota; kingdom Viridiplantae; phylum Streptophyta; class Magnoliopsida; order Asparagales; family Amaryllidaceae; genus Allium; species Allium sativum. Next base: position 774,834,492 of record CM060918.1, on the reverse strand, counting down.
AACCATCACATAATAATTATTACTTGTGCACTTGGGCGATGTGTAAAAATAATCGTCCCAATCGATATCACAAAAATAGGCGAGCATAAACAAGTCGTCCGACTTGTAAATGGATGTGTAAACTTATTTTTAACTATCCAAATAAATATATATAGAATTTTATAACTTTTCTTATAAAATTTTGTACAACGCCTAAATAATTTTATTCATTGCCATTATAAACTAAAAATAATATTTTTAGCGAACTAGTATTTATTCCATAACATAGCCATTTATATGTCTCATATATATGTTAAAATTAATATTTTTAACTAGTTATTAATTTTTCTAGCACATTTTAGAAAATTTCGGCCGCATAACGGCGCGATATTAAAACCGGAATAAGGTATGCCTTATCCCTCGCCTAACACTGGCTCGAGCCATACACATACCCTCAATCTAATTAATTATACCATAGTACAGTCAATTTCACAACCATAATCAAATCACACAGAACATCCAAATTGTTAATCCATAAAAAGATGGGTCTAATGTGATATAAGAATGTTGTCTAAGTCATGTTGTCAGAGGTCAAGTCGTTTTTCTCATTCTCTACACCAATATAAGCTCAAACCATGCAGCATAGCTCCATGTCGCTAAGACCCATGTCGTCACCAAGTTATATTGTCCTTCACCATGTCATTCTAGGGAGGCCAGATCGTCCAAAGCAAAATCAACATGCTCCCTTGTCGTCCTTAGCTAAAGACATGATTATCAAGTTGGATCCATGTCGCTTCCCCACCATGTCAGCTTCTTGTACAATACTTAAGTCGTATCATTGAGGCCAAGTCATGCTAAGAAGAGCACGCCATGCCGTTATGTTTAATGCCATCCGTCGACATAAGGTCTAAATCCACCGCCTAAGAACTCAAGACGAAGTTGCATGTCGCGCCTATCCATGTAGTGAACAGTATGAATCGTATTAAAGCCTTCATGCCATTCGTAGGACATACCGTTATGGGTTGTGCTATTTTCTCTAACCTGTAAGCACCAAGTTGTTCCTAACTGATGTTGGGACGTCGACAACCATCATTCGAATGAAATAAACCACATCGCTTATGACATGGAGTCGTGTCAGATCACAATATGAAAAAAAAGTGTCAATCCGCACTAAGGTGTCATGTCGCCTGACGCGATGAGTCAAGGCATTGTTTCCGCATAATTACAAAATAGCCACCTGGTCCGAAAATCACATATAAATACCCCTTCACTTCTTCATTCAAGGGGATCAAACTCCTTGGCCACGAAGTGCTGTTAAATTTCTCCATAATTATTTCAAATAATTCTAACACTCATCCATCATCATCAAATGAAGATTCAATCATTTATTGATCATGGCACTCATCAAATCTATCTAAGTGATCTAGGAGTTGATGGTTCATCATCCAGGTTCAAACATTAGAAGAAATCCTTCTAATTCTCCCCTAATCACACCATATCTCCGCTGGTCATTCCATTTCTCCATCACTTTTTGTGAATTCAAGTGAGATCTACATGTGAGAGAGTGATAAAACTTGTTGTAAGTGTGAATCAAACCTTGTAATTGACATATTGATAATGGAATCTTTTGTGAAAGTGGATGTAGATCCTCATTGGATCGAATCACAATAAAAACTCTGCGTTCTTACTTTTATGCTTTTTGTATGTCTATGATTGTGGCCTCGCTTTATTCTTCGTTACTGGATTGGTGAAGTGCAATTTATGCACCTTTGGTGTTGAAATCAAATTTTGGTTTTAACATCTGGCACCCACCATGGGGCCCGCATTCAATCTTCCATTCCCTCACACTCTCTCTCACAAGGTTCAAGGACTTGCATTGAGAATCTAAGCCAACCTCACTACGATATAATCCAAGCTCTTGCCTGAAATCATGGGTGAACCAGGTAGACCATCAAAAAGAGTCTCTAGTTAAAATGTCGAAGACACTAATGATGTCGCCAACAACGAGAATACTCACCAACCAATTTGATGTTGGGGAAGGTTCTAAGGCCGGAGCCGCCGTAGCAAGTTGAGATTTGGATGAAGTTGTCGCAACTTTAATGAGCCGAATAGACATTGCAAACAATGCCATGCTGAAGAAACTTGAATCCATGTTCGCCATGAAAGCCGCTACGGTGAAAGTTACTGTGAATGTCGCTCGTTCTAAGTTTGTTCAAACTAATCGTACGGAGAACGCGGGCTCCTCTTCCTCAATTCCAAACCGAGGAGATTCTATTCAAGAGATTACAAGTTCCAAAGATCCTTGGCATAAGGAAGCCAAGTCACCCACGTGCAACCATTCCTATAAAGCGACTTCTCGACAAGCACTTGGAACCACCATAGGGGCACCTCCTCAAGTGGGAGGCCCAGGGCCCCGCTATCTAAACCGCGATCCTTTGTTTAGGCAAACATCCAGTAAAGATGACATCGTCCTCCCCGCGGTCCAGCTCAACGAAGAAGTGCGCGTAACGAAAATGGTGCGCAGAATTATGGAAAAGAGTTTGAGGAAGCTGGATGACGAGAAGGACTGGGGATTTGCTCCCACCAAAACCCCACTCACAGAATGGATAAAAATGGCACCACATCCAAACAAATTTAAACCACCAAAATTCCAGTCTTACAATGGAATAAGTGACCCCCAACATATTCTATTCAAATGCGATCAACATATGGGCGGGGCATGGGCTAGTGACGAGTTGAAGTGCTTGTACTTTCCAACTTATCTCAAAGGCGTGGCATCGCTTTGGTTCACAAAGCTACCACCCAGATCTGTGGATGACTTTGCTACCTTCGCCAAATTATTTCGAGAACAATTCAGGCTCCAAGCAACGAAAGTACGAGATGTCATAGAGCTAAACGAGCTTGAGCAAAGGCCAGGGGAATCAATAAGGGCTTTTCTCACCCATTTCAACACCGCCATGGCTGAGGTTGGAAACTATGAGCCACATTTGGTTCTAATGGCTTTGAAGGGAGCCATAAGCAAGAAAACCAAGCTCGGGCGATGGATTAAAAAGAAGAAACCAAGTACTCTAGAAGAACTGTTCGATAAAGCCGAGGAGTACATACGTGTGGATGAGGATCTGACCTATACTATGGATGTTCCAGAAAGCAGTATACAGCCCGAGAAGAAGAATAATAATGTAGAAAGCGGTCAGAAGAATCTGGTAATCATAATAGAGGAAATGATGAAAGAGACAACCGATCTAATAAAAAGCTTCGTTTCTTTAAGAATTCAGAGTTGACTTCTTTGAACGATACTATCGAAAACATCTTCATGGCAACTAAAGATATTGAAGATTACCCAGTACCAAAACAAGTGAAGGCCAGTAATGCAACAGTCAAGTCAGGAAGGTTATGCCAGTTCCGTAACAAGCCAGGCCATAATACGAACGAGTGCAGACACCTTAAGAGCTTGATTGAAGAACTAATAAGGAAAAATAGGCTTCAACAGTATGCAAAGAACCTGCATAGCGCCCAGAATGCTCAAGGCCAAGGAACCTCTGCAGGACAACCTAATCAAAATGAGAATGTCTCGGTCGATGCTATTCCAAGGTTGATCGTTAATACTATATCAGGTGGGCAGCACCCAGTCGGAAGAAGTTGGGGGGACATTGTGAAATACTCGAATGAAATGAAGAACCTTTCGAAAGAAGAAGAGCTCATGATCGTGAATGAACCTTTGTTAGCAAAGATGCCGAGAATTCCATGGGATGACATCATGTTCAAAGATGAGGATGCAAACGGACTCGTAACTCCAATGGTGGATCCCATGGTGATAACCATTGGCTTGGGACCAACCATTGTTAGAAGGGTCTTAGTCGATAGTGAGGCATCGGTCAATGTCGTCTTCATCAGTGCATTCCATAGAATGAAACTCTCGATGGACGATGTGAAAGCCTGCCAGAATAAAATTCACATATTCACAGGGAAACCGTTCAACCGATTGGCATCATTAATCTGCTCGTCAAACTTGGAGTATGAGAGTGCAAGGCGGCACTAAAACAAGATTTTGTCATAATTGATGAGTTCTTTGCTTACAACACCTTCCTTGGTAGGCTTACCCTCGCAGTATTTAGAATAACGATGGCTCTGTGGTGTCTTACGATGAAATTCCTTACTAAAAACGGAATTGGCACAGTCAAGGGCGACCAACAGGCAGCAAGGGAGTGTTATTTGGTGGATCTTGCCGAGGCAAGGAAGAAGGAAGTAAAGAAGGATGTCGAGCCTACGCTCTGCATTTGTGATCCCCCCTTATAGCAATTAAGGAGGGGGCCCTCATACTGGTGAGCACAGTGGATCCTAGAAGGAGATTGATCCGAGAAAAGCCAGTATGGGGGAAAGCAGAGCGACACCGGCTGAGGACACCATCTCCATTCAAGTATACGATAAAGATCCTGACCGAGTCCTAAAGACAGGTTCTCAGCTGGGCCTAAAATTGCAGAATGATTTGATATTGTTTTTAAAATCAAACTTAGATGTTTTTGCAGGGACGCATTCCGACATCTGTGAAATATCACCAGTTGTAATTGTTCATAAGTTGAATATTAATCCTAATTTGACTCCTGTAAAACAAAAAAGACGAATGCAAGGACCTAAAAGATCTGTGGCATTAAAAGAAGAAGTAGATAGATTGTTCAAAAATAATTTTATAAGAGAATCTACATATCCCGCTTGGGTTTCCAATCCGGTCCTCGTTAAAAAATCTAATGGCAAATGGGAGTGTGCATAGATTACTCGGACCTTAACAAAGCATGTCCCAAAGATAGTTTTCCATTACCGAGAATTGACCAACTTGTCGATGCAACTACGGGGCATGAATTGTTATCATTCATGGACACATACTCCGGGTATAATCAAATCATGATGCATAAGCCAGATGAAGAAAACAAGAGTTTCATAACCGATAGAGGCTTATATTGCTACAAAATTATGCTGTTTGGACTGAAGAATGCGGGGACAACCTACCAACGCCTTGTGAATTCCATGTTCAAGTCCCAAATCGGGGACACCATGGAAGTCTATGTAGATGATATGCTGGTAAATCAAAAAAAGGCAGAAAATCATCTAGGGAATCAAGCTAAGACGTTTCATATCCTCAGAAAGTATTGCATGAAGCTAAATCCTCTTAAATGCTCATTTGGAGTTTCGTCAGGAAAATTTCTTAGGTTCATAGTCAAAGCTAGGGGCATTGCTGCGAATCCTTCCCACGTCACAGCCTTACGGGAAATGCGAGCTCCAAGGACAAAGAAAGAACTTCAAAGGTTGATTGGGAAAGTTGCTGCCCTGAACCGCTTCATCTCAAAGGCGACGAATCGATGCATTCTACTCTTCGATGCGTTAAAGAAGGGAAAGAAAGATTTTTCAATGGACTCCTGAATGTCAAATGGCACTCGAAGAATTGATTAAACACATGGAGTCGCCACCAATGCTTTCTAAGCCTAGATATAGAGAGGAGATCTTTCTATATTTGGCTGTCTCATCACATGCCTTAAGCGCTGCACTTGTCCGAGAGGATGCCAAAGTCCAATGGCCAGTTTAATACATTAGCAGGCAGCTCGCTAGAGCAGAATTAAACTACCCGAAGTTGGAGAAACTTGCATACTATATGCTTATTGTATCAAAGAAGTTGAGACCATATTTCCAATCCCATCCTATAAAAGTTTTCACCAATCAACCGCTAAGACAGGTTCTATTTCGCCCAGAAACTTCGGGAAGATTATTGAAGTGGAACATTGAGCTTAGCCAATATGACATCACTTATCACCCCCGAAGAGTTATTAATGGGAAAGCCTTAGCATATTTCATCGCCGAATTCATGGACAGGGGAGAGGAAATTGAAGAACCAGCAGAGACAGTGACTAGTTGGAAGTTATACTTTGATGGTTCCAGAAATGATTACTGTTCGGGAGCTAGGATTATCTTAGAAACTCTAGATGGCCATTCTCTAAGTTATGCCTTAAGATTGGAATTCCCGTCGACGAATAATGGGCTGAATACGAAGCATTTATAACAGGACTAAAACTGGCAAAGGAGTTGAATTTAAAAAATTTACAAAGTTTTAGCGATTCTCAACAGGAAGTGTGCCAAGTCCTTGGAGAGTTCCAGACTAAAGTTGGAAACCTTCCTTCTTATCTTGTCAAAGCCATGGAAGTTCTCAATGACCTTGACCACTTCACTATATCTCACACTCCAAGGGAAGAAAATGCAAAGGCGGATTCTCTCGCCAAATATGCCAGTTCTTCAGATGCACAGTTGTTGGGCCTTATTCCTGTAGAAGTCCTTTCAACTCCCGCCATTGAGGAAGTAGATGTTGACTGGATCATGGAGACGGTTGAGGAACCCATGTCATGGATGACTCCGATCAAGAAATATATCCTCAATTGGACACTCCCCGAAGAGCCGAAAAAGCGAAGGAAGGTACTGCGTAAAGCTCCGTTATACCTAATCTAGGATGGGAAGTTGTTAGACGAGGATTCTCTATGCCATTACTTCAATGTCTAACAAAGGAGGAATCAAAAGCGATCTTGGTAGAATTACACGGAGGAGATTGTGGAGGTCACATAGGCGGTCAAAAACTGGCCAAGAAAATTTTATGATATGGCTACTTTTGGCCCGATGTGAACCTGGATGCGATGACCTATCTTAAAAAGTGTGACAGATGCCAAAGGTTTGCAAAAATTCCAAGAGCGTCTCCCACTGAATTGACTCAAATGGTTAGCTCGTGGCCATTTGTAGTATGGGGGCATAGACTTGATCGGAGCATTACGTACAGCTAAACCAAATATGAAGTACGCGATAGTAGCAGCTGACTATTTCACTAAATGGGCTAAAGCTGAACCACTAACTACTATTACTTCAAAGAAGGTGATCCATTTTGTATTGAAGAATATCATCTGCAGATTCGGTGTACCCTAGAAAATAATCACTGATAATGGAACTCAATTTGAGAGTAGTGGGTTTCAAGATTTTTGTGCTAAGTACAAGATCAAGAAGAGTTTTGCAGTTGTTGCTCATCCGCAAGCCTACAGGCAGGTCGAAGCAATCAATAAAATCTTGAAGTCAACCATTAAGAAACGGCTCGAAAAAGCTAAGGGTGCTTGGGTAGATGAGCTTCCACTTGCACTATGGGCATACCGTACCACTCATAAAACTGCGATAGGGCACACTCCATTCTCGCTTGCATTTGGATCTGAGGTTATGATTCTAGTAGAACTGGAAATCTCAACTCATAGAAGATTCCACTTCAACCAAGAAGAGAATGAGAAACTGCAACTCGAAGCACTCGATTTTTTTGAAGAGAAAAGAAGAGAAGCAAAACTCAGACTCGTGGCACATCAGAGGAGAATAGCTCATCATTTCATTGCTAAAGTAAGGCGCATAACCTTCTAAGTTGGGGACCTAGTTCTGAAAAGAATCATGATAGGAACTTGGGTGCTCGAACCTAACTGGGAGGGACCATATATGATTAGCCAAAAATTCTCCAATGCAACTTTTGAGCAAAAAACCACGGATGGAATCCAACTTCCAAGAGCTTGGAATGCTATGCATGTGACACCCCACGTCTGTTAATGTCACTCACAAAGGGAATTCACTAAGTTTCGTGAAGCGTTTAGGTAAACAGAAACAGAATATTACAAGACAGGTATAAAAAAATTTGCAGCGGAAATAAACAACTTTATTAATTATCAAAAATCCTGGTCCAAAGCATCATTTGTCTGAAATATAAAAACCCATTACAACATAAAAACCACTATCTTATACTTTAGAAATATCAGAGTACATAAAAGAAAGAAAATTCCCCAATAACAAAATATAGCCATTGCAACGGGAATAGGAGCTTGATCCATACATATCAGCAGCTCCAGCAATCAAGCAAAGTCACGGTCAAGCCTGAGTGTTTCCTCCCTGAGAACCTGGGGGGAAACGAAATAGAGAAGGAAAAATAAAAGGGGTCAGACATAAAGTCAGGCGAGCCTAGTAACTTTTAGCCAGTAAATAAAAAAGGTAATCATGACAGGCAAAAAGTGGATAAGAGAGATCACTATACAAATGGCAGGTGTGACAAGGCAGATAAGGTAAGGTGTATACATGCTTCACTAATAACTAATCTGCACTATTACTAGTATAATTTAAAATGAGATGATCCCTTCCACTATGAGTTGGTAGACTTAGGGCATACATCCAGTGTACCCTAACCACTACCCTGATTGATCGGCTCCCTACTCTGTGTTGGTCCCACAGTAGGGGGTATCACTTCCCTAAAGTGGCAACCTAATATGTGCACAGTCATATCTACTGGTGTCATGGTCGTCTTGTCCCCTTCTGCCTGGCCCATGCACGCACATGTCCCAGGTCGGTTTGCTCCATCTACACCACCCGTCACGTTTTGGATATCTTATAATCAATCAGTAAGCGTGCCCCTTCTCCGCCTAGTACGTAGCTCCCTACTCTGATATTGAATATGGGTTACTGCCTGAAATTGGTCCCACACAATATGATACAAGCTCTCCCCTTTTGTCTTGTATCCCCACTAGGTTTTCCACTGACTATGTATACCCTAAACGGTGATCTTTAATTACATAGCCCTATACCAGTTATGCTTACCATAAAAGGGTGATCCTTAATTACATAACTTTACCGGGTTAAGTTTATGGGCCTATATATATGTATGTATGTATGTATGTGTGTATATTTATATTACCCACCCCCTTCAGTTATACTTAACCTACCCACTATCCAATCCATTTTACTTAACCCTAACTTATGCTCATAATCATACAGTTCTTATGGATTAAATTAGGTTAAGTAGCCCTTTCTCATTACCATGTCCGATTATGGTTATATTGGGCCAGACCTCCCACATTAGGCCTATAATGTATGGATTCTGGATATGACGGTCGTGTCTGGGCAGTCTTATTCCACCGTTGGGTCGAACCTCGTGTCTTATATTGAGCCGTATTTACACACTTAGACCTCTCGCATTAGGTTCAACACTAGTGGCTGCTGGATATGTCGGTCGGGTCCGGGAAGTCTTCCGCCACTAATGTAACCTAACCTCGTGTCATAAGTGTTAACATAATTCCTAATTATAGTTGTTAAAATTCCATTTATTAATTAATTTACCAGTTAATTAATCTTACCTTTTTGGGTGTTATTTCCCATTCTGTCAACAATTTGAATTACTAGTCCAAAAATGTTTATTTCCCAATTATGCCAATATTTACTTTTCCCCCGTTTCTAAATAACATCCTCACAAAATTGACGGCATGCCTAGGCTAAATAATTAGCCTAGCCATAAGCGATGAAAAGGAAAGCTAATAGGGATGTAATACAAGTGATCATTGAATATGATTTGGCATAACATAGATTAACATGATCATAAGGTTGTCATATGAACTTATGACAATTTCTATGATGTCAAAGTGAACAAAATGAGATCTAAACTAATCATTTAGATGTCCAGCAATTCAAATCTAGCATAATACAAATTAATATCCCAAATAATAACATAGCAGAATACTCACAACTGAATTGGATCTAAAGAAATAGATTTATCATGACATAGTAGAATAATCATAGTTGAATTGGATCTAAAGAAATAGATCTATCATGATAGGGTAGCATATGTAGATCTAAAGGTGACTTCATATGTCAAGTTTACAATATATCATAATTAACTACAACATGACAGGCGAAAGGTGGTTTACATAAAGGATTAGATCTAAATTAACAAGTTCGCATTTACCGCAATATAGTTGCAAGTCAAGATCCACATAGGCAACATAGTCGAATGTCCATAATCATATTAGATATAGGGAAAATGACATAATAACTTGCATAGGTTCATGATTTACAACATATACCCAATTCACAGTCTTTCATAATTCACATTTATCTATTTAAACTTAAAAGTTACTAGAAACTCACAGCGTTAGGTTTAGAGAATTGAGAGAGAGAATAGATCTGAATTCTGGACTCTGGATTTGATTAGCTAAACCGTTGTTGTAGGACTTGATTCTGTTTCAGTTTGCAACCGGACATCATATGGCTTCCATTATCTCCAATGAAGAAAATAGGAGAATAAGGGACCATATTTATAGCCTAGAACCAATGAACCAGACCCAGAATCAAGTCCAGGTACATAAAACGAATTCTTCCCAGATCTGCCCGGGGAGGTCGACACCCCTATAGGGGGGTCGACACCCCTTGGAGGGGTCGACAACCACGAGTGGGAATTTTCCTGCTCAACCCACTTTGGTTGGATTTTGATTTTTGAACTGTTTTGAAGGTTCTGGAATTATTATATATATATATATATATATTCTACCTTATGCATATACAAACTTCTAAGGCTTATAACTTCTCCATACGATATCCGATTTATGCAAACAAGGACTATTCCAATCAGAATTCCGAGACGAACGCAATGGCACAGCCCGTTTTCCTTAATTCTTCTTCTAAAAATTAAGTATTCTTTAATTTGTCGATTTTAATATTTTAAAATTACGGGGTGTTACATTCTCCCCTCCTTAAAGGATTTCGTCCCCGAAATCTTCAAGTTAAGAAGAACGTATCCTACCATCCATCATCCATCTACTCATCCATCATCACAAGCATCCATTTTCCGTACAAGATTTCTTATGCTTATATGAGTATATGCAGAGGTGTGTGTATATGTCCCAATACTAATGTGAAAATCAGGCGGTCTGCTGATCTAGTTGACCTCCTTAATGCGATGTATGATTAGTGCCATGAATCCAATATGTATGAAAATAATCCTATTATAACATGTAAGTTCTATATGTGTGCACGTCCATTCGTCCAAGTGCAACATCCATATGCTAACTCATCCATTTTCATCCATAAAAGAAAAGAAAATGCACATGCATCCATATGCAGTATGAGAGAGTGATTGAGCCGATCTAGTGCCTAATGTGTGTGTGTGTGTGTATGCGTCCACATGCAACCACTAGCAAACACTTGCATCCACTAGCATCCATTAAACATAACATGTTTCAAACACATGTTTTCATCCATAGGACTCCTATCTGAAGGTCGAAAATACTAGGGATAAGACATGCTCGATTGACAAAAATAGGCACAAATAAAGATTTGGAAAATGGATTTAAGAACATACCCTCAGAAAGGAAAGGGTACGAAGCACGAATTCTATCTTTGGTTTCCCAATTTGCGTCTTCTGGGTTGTCTCCCCATTGAACCTTTACCAACTGGATTTCTTTGTTGCGCAGCTTTTTAACTTCCGATCCAAGAATACGGGTAGGGACTCGTCTTACTGTTGCCTCCCGTTTCACCTCCACTTCTTCCAACATACTCAGCTCAACGACTTCTGCGGTGTCATGCAGGCACTTCCGTAGATGAGAAACATGAAAAACATTATGAACACTAGACAAATTCTCTGGGAGTTTTGCTTTATAGGCCATTTGGCCAATTCTCCCAGTTATGGGAAAGGGTCCCACAAACCGAGGTGCCAACTTCCCTACTGAACTGGGGCGGACCACATTTCTCAGAGGTGATACTTTGATGAAAACTAAGTCTCCCACTTCAAACTCGATGTCGGTTCTCCTCTTATCTGCATAGGACTTCTGCCTATCTTGAGCTGTTTTCATTCGTCGTCGAATAAGATCAATCTTCTCAGACGTCTCCCTAACCATATCAGGCCCAAGTAACAATCTTTCTGTAGATTCCCACCAACAAGTTGGAGACCTATAGGGTCGCCCGTACAATGCTTTGAAGGGTGCCATACCGATGCTGGCTTGAAAGATATTATTATAGGCAAACTCTATTAAGGGAAGATGCTCTTCCCAAGTCCCTCCGAAGTCTAGGATGCACAGCCTCAGAAGATCTTCTAGAATTTTGTTCACCCTCTCCATCTGGCCATCGGTCTGACGATGATAAGCGGTGCCCAAACACAAATGTGTACCCAATGCTTCTTGCAAACTCCTCCAAAATTCGCTGGTAAAGATGGGGTCACGATCGCTCACGATGCTGGAAAGAACTCCGTGGAGACGAACCATCTCATGAACATAAATTGTTGCCAACCATGGTGTCGTACTTTTACTTTTAACTGGAATAAAGTGTGCACTCTTAGTGAGTCTGTCCACTATCACCCAAATATCGGTATTACCTTTCTTCGATCTAGGAAAACCAACTATGAAATCCATAGAGACGCTAACCCATTTCCACTGCGGGACCTCCAACGGATGAAGTAATCCACTGAACTTCTTTTGCTCAGCCTTGACTTGCTGGAAAACTAAACATTGAGAAACAAATTCGGCCACGTCCCTCTTTATCGCAGCCCAAAAGAAAACCCTCTTCATGTCTCTATGTATCTTGTCACCGCCTGGATGTATGGTCATCTTAGAATGGTGGGCTTCTTCTAGGACCGCCTTTATCAAGCTTCCAGTTTGAGGAAAACAAAGTCTTCCATCTCGTCGCAACCACCCCTTTTCATCTATGGCATACCTACTGAGGTGACTAGAAGTCTCCCATCTTCTGAGCTTATCCATGATGTCTAGAATCTGTGGGTCACCTTGTTGCAAAGCTCTTATCTGCTCCACAAGAGTCGGTGTATCTCCAAGGATGCAAATAAATCAGGCAAAACTTTGATGGAGGGTCTAAAATCAAAAGCTGATATGAACTCTAAGTTCTTTCTTTCCACAAACAGAGGATTCAGGGCCGCCCTCTACCTACTTAGTGCGTCTGCCACTACATTACCCTTGCCAGGGGTGTAAGCAATCTCAAAATCAGATGAAGCTAAGAACTCCATCCACCGTTGTTGCCTTAAGTTAAGATCCTTCTGTGAGAAAAGATACTTGAGAGATTTATGGTCGGTGTACAACTCGAACCTTTCTCCAAGCAAATAATGACGCCATGTCTTTAACGCGAATACTACGGTAGTTAGCTCTAGATCATGGGTGGGGCAGTTCTTTTCATGAACCCGCAACTGCCTACCCCCATAACATATTACCTTCCCCTCTTGCATTAGAACCGCACCAAGCCCTGTACCACACGCATCAGTGTAAACGATAAATACTTTACTTCCATCGGGTAAAGCCAAGACTGGGGCTATTGTCAAAGTCCTCTTCAGTCGTTGGAAAGCAACATCACAGTCTATATCCCATGAAAACACCAAATTCTTCTTTGTCATCCTGGTGAGAGGGGCTGATATCTTCGCGAAGTCCTTAATGAACTTCCTACAGTAACCTGCCAATCCAAGGATGCTTCTCACCTCGGTTGCGTTTTTAGGAATCTGCCAATCTTGCACTGCTACCACCTTTGCGGGATCTACAACTATCCCTTCTTTGGAGACTACATGCCCAAAGAATCTCACTTCCTTTCTCCAAAAGTGGCATTTGGAGAACTTTGCTTTAAGCTGATGGTCACGGAGAGTTTTCAAGACTTCTCTCAGATGTTGGGCACTTGGGCATGCTCTTCTTCATTCTTGGAGAAGATCAAAATATCATCAACGAAGGCTAATATTTTTTTTTTAGGAATTCCTGAAAGACCCTACTCATTAAATCAACAAAATAGGCAGGTGCATTTGTCAGACCAGAAGGTATCATTAGTCATTCAACGAAACCGTCCGGAGTTCTAAAAGCAGTTTTATCTATGTTGTCTTTAGCCACCCTCAGATGATGGAACCCCGTAGCCAAATCTAACTGAGAAAACACCGAGGTACCAACAAGCTGATCAAATAAATCATCAATCCTTGGCAGTGGGTGTCTATTCTTCTTGGTGAGTTTATTCAACTCTCCGTAGTCAACACACAAACGAAGCGAACCATCTTCCTTAGTTGCAAATACTACTGGACCACCCCATTCGAATATGCTTCGTCTGATAAACCCTTTTTCAAGCAGCTCCCCTACTTTCTTACTCAGCTCCCTCCTTTCCCTTGGAGCCATGTGGAGTATGGGTAATGCAACTGGTTTTGCATTGTCCACTAGATATATACGAAAGTCGATCTCGAGCCTCGTAGGTAAGCCCCGTACCTCATCAAAAACATCAGAAAAATCTCGGATTACTGGGACTGATTGCATATCCTCTATAGATGCATCAAGAGATTCTAAGAAACTAAGCATAACAGACCCTTGTGGGTCACAAGAAACTTTGAGGGTCCTCCCATAACAAGTGTGGAGCCTAACAACCCTCCTCTCACAATCCAGAACAGCCCCATACGTAGTAAGCCAGTCCATTCCTAGAATCAACCCATAGCCCATAAACCCAAGCACATAAGCGTCACATTCAAATTTTATGCCTAACATAGATAATTTCAAATCCTGACAAATTGTCGATAAGTGAGCCAAATCACCAATGGGGTTTGAAACAACTATGGCATCTACTATGATACTAGTAATTAAGTGCAGAGATTGAAGTACAGAACTAGATATAAATGAGTGTGAAGCACCAGAATAAAAAAGTGTTCTAACTGGATGATTTGAAAGAGAAACTAAACTTTCTATGGAAATATTTCTACCACTTTCAGGAGCAATGATTGCGAGAGCATGCATCTGCCCTCCAGAAGTTCCAGCTCTTTGACCTTGTCCCTGCGGTCCTTGTTTCTTTGGGCACTCTTTAGAGTAGTGTCCAAGCTCTCCACAATTAAAGCAGCTGATCTTTCTTTTCTTACAATCTTTAACCAAGTGAACTTCCTTCCCACAATGGTGACATTTTCTCTTATCCCTGCCTTTGTCATTCTTCCTTCCTTTCTTCTGTTGTTGTTGTTGTTGTTGTTGTTGTCGTGGATGCTGCTGCTTCCCCTTCTTGGGCCACATCTTCTTATTCTGCGATGACTCCTCAGCTTTCACTTCCTTCTTTTCCCCTTGTCCTCCTCATGCATTAGGTCCATATCAACATGCTTTTAAAACGTGGCCCCCATTGGAAGATGGGACGTAGCTAAACCATGTAGAGGCTCATTCAGCCCTTTAACAAATCGCAAGGCCTTTTTGTGTGGTGTGTCGACTAACTCTAGCCCTAACCTTGCCAGCTGGTTGAATTTGTTCACATATTCTTTCACCGTCAAATTTCCTTATTTGAGTGCTAAGAACCTCTCCATCTGTATGCTTTGCTCCGCTTGGGAAAGAAATTTCATTTCGAACCTCTGTTTAAAGTCTTCTAAACCTCTACCGAAAATCCAGCTTGGGTGACTTCCCACCAAAGTGAGGCTTTGTCCTTTAACAGCCAAGCAACTAATTGAATTTTCCTTCAGTCCTCTACTTCAAAGATTATGAATAAGTCCTCGGTCTCCTTGAGACAATTCCGAGCTTCTATGAATGTCCCGTTCCCATGGAATGGCTTCCTTCCCATAGCACGGATGTCCTTGTAGATTTTGATGAAGTTATCTGCTCTTAGAGGGGGAGGAGGAGGAATGACTGGTGCAGCTGGGGGAGGAACGTCTCTTTGGCCTTTGGCAGGCGCCGTGGCCTCCAAATACCTATGGAACCATCTGGGTATAGTGACGCCCTCTGGGATATTAGGGATGTTTTGTTCCCCAGACATGATGAAAAAAAGGAAAAGGAAGAAATTTAGATAAAGGACCGAAGGATATTACATATGGCTTTTTGGGGAATGTTTTCCAAAACAGACTTTTCTTTTAAAACTCATTTTGAAAATATTTTTCAAAAACTCTTATCTAATCTGGTTACCTTCAGCTCTGATACCAAATGTGACACCCCACATCCGTTAATGTCACTCACAAAGGGAATGCATTAAGTTTTGTGAAGCGTTTAGGTAAACAGGCACAAAATATTACAAGACAGATATAAAAAAATTTGCAGCGGAAATAAACAACTTTATTAATCATCAAAATACCATGGTCCAAAGCATCATTTGTCTGAAATATAAAAACCCATTACAACATAAAAACCATTGTCTTGTACTCCAAAAATATCAGAGTACATAAAAGAAAGAAAATTCCCCAATAACAAAATATGGCTATTGCAATGAGAATAGGAGCTTGATCCATACATATCAGCAGCTCCAGCAATCAATCAAAATCACGGTCAAGCCTGAGTGTTTCCTCACTGAGAACCTGGAGGGAAACGGAAGAGAGAAGGAAAAACAAAAGGGGTCAGACATAAAGTCGGGCGAGTCTAGTAACTTTTAGCCAGTAAATAAATAAAGGTATTCATGACAGGCCTAAAGTGGATAAGAGAGATCACTATACAAATGGCAGGTGTGACAAGGCAGATAAGGTAAGGTGTATACATGCGTCACTAATAACTACTTTGTACTATTACTAGTATAATTTAAAATGAGATGGTCCCTTCCACTATAAGTTGGTAGACTTAGGGCATACATCCAGTGTACCCTAACCACTACCCTAATTGGTCGGCTCACTACTCTCTAGATACCCTATGCTGGTCCTGTGGTAGGGGGTATCACTTCCCTAAAGTGGCAACCCAATATGTGCACATTCATATCTACTAGTGTCATGGTCGTCTTGTCCCCTTCTGCCCGGCCCATGCATGCACATGTCCCCAGTCGGTTTGCGCCATCTACACCACCTATCACGTTTTGGATCTCTTATAATCAATCAGTAAGCGTGCCCCTTCTCCGCCTAGTACGGAGTTCCCTACTCTGATACCGAATACGGGTTACTGACTGAAATGGGTACCACACAATATGATACAAGCTCTCCCCTTTTGTCTTGTATCCCCATTCGGTTTTCCACTGACTTTGTATACCCTAAAGGGTGATCTTTAATTACATAGCCCTATACCAGTTATGCTTACCCTAAAATGGTGATCTTTAATTACATAACTTTACTGGGTTAAGTTTGTGGGCCTATATGTATATAAATATTACCCACCCTCTTCAGTTATACTTAACCCACCCACTATCCAATCCATTTTACTTAAATCTAACTTATGTTCATAATCATACAGTTCTTATCGATTAAATTAGGTTAAGTAGTCCTTTCTCATTACCATGTCCAATTATGGTTATATTGGGCCAGACCTCCCACATTAGGCCTACAACGTGTGGATGCTGGATATCTCGGTCGGGTCCGGGCAGTCTTATTCCACAGTTGGGCCTAACCTCGTGTCTTAGCCTGAGTCGTATTTACACACTTAGGCCACTGGCATTAGGTTCAACATTAGTGGCTGCTGGACATGCCGGTCGGGTCCGGGCAGACTTCCGCCACTAAGGTAACCTAACCTCATGTCATAAGTGTTAACATAATTGCTAATTATAGTTGCTAAACATTCCATTTATTAATTAATTTACCAATTAATTAATCTTAACTTTTTGGGTGTTATTGCCCATTCTATCAACAAATTGAATTACTAGTCCAAAAATGTTTATTTCCCAATTACGCCAATATTAACTTTTTCCCCCCGTTTCTAACTAATGTCCTCACAAAATTGACGGCATGCCTAGGCTAAATATTTAGCCTAGCTATGAGCGATGAAAAGGAAAGCTAATAGGGATGTAACACAAGTGATCATTGAATATGATTTGGCATAACCTAGATTAACATGATCACAAGGTTGTCGTATGAACTCGTGACAATTTCTATGATGTCAAAGTGAACAAAATGAGATCTAAACTAATCATGTAGATGTCCAGCAATTCAGATCTAGCATAATACAAATTAAGATCCCAAATAATAACATAACAGAATACTCACAACTGAACTGGATCTAAAGAAAAAGATTTATCATGACATAGTAGAATAATCATAGTTGAATTGGATCTAAAGAAATAGATCTATCATGACAGGGTAGCATATTTTGATCTAAAGGTGACTTCACATGTCAAGTTTGCAACATATCATAATTAACTACAACATGATAGGTGAAAGGTAGTTTACATGAAGGATTAGATCTAACTTAACAAGTTCGCATTTACCACAACATAGTTGCAAGTCAAGATCCACATAGGCAACATAGTAGAATGTCCATAATCATATTAGATCTAGGGAAAATGACATAATATACTTGCATAGGTTCATGATTTACAGTTTATACCCAATTCACAGTCTTTCATAATTCACGGTTATCTATTTCAACCTAAAAGTGATAAGAAACTCACAGTGTTAGGTTTAGAGAATTGAGATAGAATAGATCTGAATTTTGGATTCTGAATTTGATTAGCTAAACCGTTGTTGTAGGACTTGATTTTGTTTCAGTTTGCAACCCGACAGCATATGACTCCCATGATCTCCAATGAAGAAAATAGGATAATGGGGGACCATATTTATAACCTAGAACCAATGAACCAGACCCAGAATCAAGTCCAGGTACATAAAACGAATTCTGCCCAGATCTTCCCGGGGGGGTCAACACCCCTATAGGGGGCCCGACACCCATGTCGACACTCCCTAAGGGGGGTCGACACCCACGAGCGGGAATTTTCCCACTCAGCCTGTTTTAGTTGGATTTTGATTTTTGAACTGTTTTAAAGGTTCTAGAATTAATATATATATATGTGTGTGTGTGTGTGTGTGTGTGTGTGTTCTTCCTTGTGCGTATACAAACTTCTAAGGCTTATAACTTCTCCATACGATATCCGATTTATGCAAACCCGGACTCTATCCCAAGCAAAATTCCCAGATGAACGCAATGGCGTAGCCCGTTTCCCTAAATTCTTCTTCTAAAATTTAGTATTCTTTAATCTGTTAATTTTAATATCTTAAAATTATGGGGTGTTACAATGCTCCTCCATCACTACTTCACTTAGTGTTTCTTTCATATGTTCCGAAAAAGTTGTAAATATCATGCATTGTAAATACCATGCAACGTCATAACAAGCTTTGAACATATTAATGAAAGAAATTGCTTTACTTGCATAAAATCGCATGATTTGCAAAATGTTTGCTAAGATTTGATTTTAATTGCAGGTCCTTTAAAAGAGCACTGATGCATCTATGACTTTATAAGACCTGGTGATTATTATAGAACATCCCGATTGGTATAGCTCGAATATCCATTGCTTAATGCTTAAAATATCATTCGCAATCAAATCGAAGATGTGATGCATAATAATGCATGGAAGAAACACCAGGGACTGAATGGTCAAATGTCATGGTCTCAAAGTCACGGATAAAGCTGCAAGTTTCGTAAAAGGGGCACCTTTTTTTATTGTAAGGTCCCAGGACCTAGTTCTAACAAATCGTAGTAAAACCAGGTAAATGAACTAGCGTCAGCCCCAAGATACAATGCAATTTTAAAACCAAAGACCACCCCGAGGGGCCCCGGTTCATCGTCAAAGCCTTTGATACATGGCTGGATAATGATTTAAACACTGGGCTTAAAAACCAAAGACCTTCCTGAGGGGCACTTGGTTGATCGTGGAAGCCATTAATACATGGTTGGATAGCGATATAAACACTGGGTTTTGAATGACCCCTTCGGGGGGATCCAATCATATGTTGGTTCTTCCAAATCCATCTATTGATTCTGGGTCTTCCAAATCCAGTTATTGACGGACCCGAAGCCCTTTCCAAAGGCGCCCTACAAATTCTACAAGTGGCTAAGTCATTCAGTCACAACGACTAATGGGTTTATAAATACGTCTTTAAAGGAACGGAATATAAAACCTCCCGAGCAAAGGAACAAAAACAAAAGTTCATTGCCACAAAATGGGGCGTGAGTAGGATCGATTAAAACTGGAATCTTTTAATCATGCTTACGCCAAGAAATTCAAAAATGGAAAAAACACATGGCCAAAAATTCCCAGATTGGTCGCATAATATCACGCTCAACCTATAAAGTCGATGACCAGTTTTGGTATTGGGGCATTGCCACCACATTAAGGAAATTCAATAATGCTCACTTAAACATACCATAAACTCGTCACAACTTTACAATAGAGATTAGCACTCATAAGGTTTACTCCGACTAATGGAACTGGCTCCCTTGGTGTGATTAAGGGAGATTCAGAAATTTGACTTCAACATTGTGAAAAGTACAAAATTGATCGTTCATGAAAAAGAAGTCTCATAACTGCCCTAGTCACAATAAAGGGAGCCTAATAAAATTGGTCGAATAAATCCGGTTAGCGATGATTTGTGGTCGCGACTATAAAATTGTTGTTTACTAAAAATTAAAGCACCGTAAGATCATTATTATACCAAATGTTGTAAAAGCAAACGACTTGTGATATAAAGAATTTGTGATGCAGGCATGAAAAGAAAACAAGTGTGAAATTACAAAACAGGAAAGTACAACAAAACTGAAAGTAAAAGCTTAAGTACAGAAAGCAGAACACAAATTCATTTCAGCATCACATAATTAGATAGCAGAGTCACAAAGTCGTAGAGTCATAAATCCAGTACAAAAGTTAATAAGAAGGGACCAGCACCTGCATATACAACTGGTCTGAATACAACATATATAAGATGATAATCGAAAGAAAAATAAGTTGGTGCCAACCACTATGATAATCGAAGAAAAAAATAAGTTGGTGCCAACCGCTACTATTTCTTCCTATCACCTGACCTTAAAGTTGGCTTGTTAAGAGGAGGAGGGGTTTCTTCCACATTACTCGGATTTTCCTGAGAAGATAAAGTAATAGTTTCCATGTCTCTTTTCTTCTTCCTCTTGAGCTTCTTAGATGATGAAGACTTGGCAACTTTCTTGCCTTTATCCTTGGCAGCATCCTTTAGGCTTTCATCTGTTTCGTTGGCCTCAAGATCGTCACTATGATTGTAGTCAACATCATCTAAATCTAAGAAAGCACCGATTCTTGCATCCTGTGACCTAGGAGCTGTAATCACAAGCACGGAGGGGGAGTAATAACGGAAGCAAGAGGAATGGTCATTAAGGGTGAATCGGTTATAGCAGATTCAATTGTTGTTGCATCGCCTATAGTGGGAGAAGATAAAGGTGAGATTAAACTAAGATTATGGAAACAACGAGCATAATAGGCAAGGGACCCAGGTGAATCAAGAATGGATTCTAAGTATGACACGGTATAGTTGGTTTCAATTTTACCTGCATCTAGAGGTTTTCATAGACATCCCTATGCTTAATTCTCCAATTTTCGATGTTTTCATCATTAGCATCATCATCTCCACTATGCTCCTCGGTAATATTCTCCATAGTAGCATTTCCCTCGGTAATTACATCCTTCTCTTTGGGAACATTAGGAAGGTTAACAATGTCTGCGAACCAGAAGCTCCAGGGTCCATAGGTACAGTAGAAAGATTGGTGTCAGGTTGGTTTTGAATTGGCTCCCTAGAAGTACCAGCCCTCTCGTTTGCTAATAGAATCTTTCCCTCTACCAAAGCCTTCTTAGATTTATCATCTAAAGGTCTATTAGTGAGTTCATCCTCACTACAATTGTCACTATTGATTTCAAGCACTCGTTCCAAGACAAGCGCTAGAGTGGTGGAAAAACTATCCCCCAAGTAGTGCAGACTCCCGCGACTCATAACGCTGAAGACGTAAAATCGAAATATGTCATCCTCAACCTCATCCATGGCTTGCTTAAGAGTTTACTCGGTGGTGGTCTTGCCTTTCTCGAGAGATTCAAGTTTAGCTATCAATGTTTGATTGGAATCCTTTAACGAGTCAATTGTTTTCCTAAGTTGGGTGGCTTGTCCCGATACTATTTGGAAAAATCCTTTTCTACAGATAATGTTGCTTCAATATTGCATTTGGCGGTTAAGGCCTCCTTTTCTCTTTGTTTGGCAACTTCAAGTTCTTCTCGGAATTTCTAGTTTTCATTGTCTAATGCTTCTAACTCCGTAACTCTTTTATTGAGTACCACAATAGTAGCATCACGAGAGTCCAAGAATTTCTCCCATTTGACCTTGTCATACTCCAACTCGGCGATTATAGCAAGGTTGGTGTCATGATGTTTTTGGAGATCATCACCAAGTTTATTCCATCCATACAACTTTTTCCTGGCACTGTCTTTGACAATATTCCACTTTGTATCGAGTTGGCTCTTAGCATTGTCAAGTTGAGTATGCATTAGCCTTATTACTGCATCTACCTCCTCAGATAGTTCATTAACATCAGTTAAACTCACACCACGGTCGAACATGAGTCCTTTTAGATTCCAACCTGGGAGTCGTTCGGAAAGAGGAACGTTTATTGGTCTGGGATCATGGCGAGGTTTATGAATGATTGAATGGATCTCGTCCGAAGGATCAGGGGGACCAGAGGATGGAATCAGGCGAGGTGTAATGGGAAGCTTCTCTATTCGAGAATGTTTGTGTGAGCCGCCTTTTCCTGGATCGTCCCTTCCTCGCTTCTTCCCTCGGGTCTCTTCATTAGGAGTATCCTCTCTGAGCCAAGTTCGTCTTCTCGCTTTCTCATCCTCTTCCTCGCGAATCCTCCGCCTTTGTTCCTCAGTTAAGTCTGACTCTGGTATGTGTAAGGACCAGTGAGAAGATTTCGGGGGCGGGGGAAGATGGGTTTGTGTATGATAATGAGATGGTGGAGGAAGATCAGGTTGCAGTAGGTGCTTTGGATTGATGGCTTTGCTTTTCCTGCTAAAGTCAGATCTAAAACCTAATGAGCGTTTCTTGTGCATATCTAAACCACCTAAAATAAGATCAAAATGGTTTTCAGTGTTTGGCTTGCAAAATACTAAAGGCAAATTGTAAAATATGATTATTAGAAATGTTGTATGTTAAAAATGATTTCTAAAAGGAAATTGCTGCTAATGAAACAGTCTTCTTAGTTGGTCCTAAGGAAATTCCTAAGGATTTCAACAACTTTCCTGGCTCGAAGGCAGGATTCTCCATTATGCTAGCTGCTGTGATTATGTTGGGAGAATCAAGAAGCCGAGTTACAGTATCGTCTTGGCTAAGATACTTAGTTGAATTAAGAACCCCTAAGTTATCAAAGGTATCTGCAGAATCCTCCCTTGTTACATTTTGTACGAGAGGGTCCTCAGTTGTCATTTCGACATTTGGGACAATCTCTAATGTAGTTTCATCGTCCCCGCCATACTCAGTCTCATGCTCAGATTCAGAAGTATTCGCCTCCATGTTATCTTCCTCGACCTGTTCAGATTCCGTCTCTGATTCGGGATTCAGAGAAGCATTTTCTTTTTCAGCCAGTTCAATTGGTGCTACAAGGTCCTTGCACCTACGTCGGCTAAAATTTTCATCCTTCTTCAAAGCCATTGTTGAGGGAAGTATTCTATCACAAACAAGCTCTGAACACTACTTTAAGGGAAGTGTGACACCCTACGTCCGTTAATGTCACTCACTAAGGGAATGCATTAAGTTTCGTGAAGCGTTATAGGTAAACAGACACAGAATGATTACAAGACAGATATAAATAAGATAACAGCGGAAATTTTAATTTTTATCTCAAACATAAATCATAATACCATGGTCCACAATACCATGGTCCACAATACCATAAGTCACAAAAATCCTTATAATAAAATAACTTCACCATCAGAGTATATAAGAACATAAAAAACATAATTCTCCAATTGAAAGAGTTAAGCCATAGTAGAGACAAAAACTTGAGCCATACTTCAGAAGTAGCTCCTAGCAAGATGATATCTGAGTCCCGACTAAGCCTGTGTGTTTCCTCCCTGAGAACCTGGGGGGAAACGGAAGAAAGAAGGAGAAACAAAAGGGTCAGACATAAAGTCTGGCGAGTCTAGTTACTTTTAGCCAGTAAATAAATAAAAGTAACATGATAGGCATATAAAGTGGATAAGAGAGATCACTACATAAATGGCAGGTGTGATAAGATAGACAGGGTAAGGTGTATATACTTCTCTAATGATTACTCTGCACTATTATAGTATAACCAGAATGAGATGATCCCTTCCACTATAAGGTGGTAGACTTAGGGCATATGTCCAAATATACCCTAACCACTACCCTAATCAATTGGCTCCCTACTCCGTAGATACTCTGTGCCGGCCCCATGGTAGGATGTATCACATCCTACAGTGGCAACCCCTCACTGATATGCACGGCCCCATATCTACTGGTGTCACAGTCATCTTATCCCCCTTTGCCTGGCTCATGCACCCACATGGCCCGGTCGGTTTGCGCCGCCCACACCGTCCTCCACATTTGGATCTCTTACAATTAGTCAGTAAGTGTGTCCCTTCTCCACCTAGTACAACATATTTTATTTGATACTTACTCCGGGTCACTGACTGAAATGGGTCCCATACAAGTAAATATTATCCACCCCCTCTAAATTTGCTTAACCTATCCACTATACCAATCAATTTACTCAACACTAACCTTATTTCATAATCATACAATCACTATGGATTAGATTTGGCTAAGTAGTCCAATTCATTACCATGTCCATTTATGGTTTATAATGGGCTAGACTTCCACGTTAGGCCTACAACGTGTGGATGCTGGATATGCCGGTCGGGTCCAGGAAGACTTTTTCCACAGTTGGGCCTAACCTCGTGTCTTAGCCTGATTCGTATTTACGTACTTAGACTTCCCACATTAGGTTCAACATTAGTGGCTGCTGGATATGCCGGTCTATTCCGGGCAGACTTCCACCACTAATGCAACCTAACCTCGTGTTATAAGTACGAGTACAATTCCTAATTGTAATTACAAGGCATTCCATTAATAATCAATTAATTAATCCTTTCCCTTTATAGATGTTAATGCCCATTTTACCCAATAATTTGAATTATATGTCCAAAAACGTTCATATTCAAATTATGCCAATAATAACCCTTTTTCCCCCCGTTTCCTAACTAGCACACTCATAAACTGGTGGCATGCCTAGGCTAGTCAATAGCCTAGTCATAAACAATAATAGGGAAAATAATGGGAATATAACCAAAGGGATCATCTTGGCATAAATATAAACTAGCATGATGATAAGGTGAACGTACATACTGGCATGGACATGTTATTAACATCATAACAAGGTGGATATAAAATTGATGAATTGGTGGCAGTTTATAGATTCTTACATAAGTACGATGTCTAAATTAGCTATTTAGATGTCCAATTTGTTTAGATCTAACACGATAACACAAGGTGATAAATTAGATCACATAATTCATATCTAAAGGTTAAAATAGATCTAACACCATTAGAATGACATAATAGCATGTTTAGATCTAAATATGGGTTCACATGTCCAACTTACAACTTATCTAAGTTAATCGCAATATGACAAGTGAAAGGTGATTTACATAAAGAGTTAGATCTAACTAATGTTGCAACTGTCCAAATTAACAGATTTACATTCACCATAACATAGTTACAAGTCAAGATCCACATAGGTAACATAATAGAATAACTACAATTGCATTAGATCTAAAGGTGTAGATCTATCATGACATAGTATAAGATTTAACAATAGGATAGATTTATAGTTTACAACATTTCCAATTCACAGTCTTTCACAATTTACTTTTATTTATCTAAATCTAAAAGCAACTAGAAACTCACTGCGTTAGGTTTAGAGAAGAGAGAGAATGGATCTTGAATTTCTGGATTTGATTTGCAAAGTTGAATGTTATATGTTGTTGAAGAAAATGAATCCGTCTCAGTTCGCACACCGGCATCATTTGGCTCCCATAATTTCCAATGAAGAAATGGAAGAATTGGACACATATATATAGCTGCAGAACCCTCTAAAACCGACTGCCACCTCAGCCCTAGGGGTGTCGACACCCCTGTGGGTAGGTCGACCCCCAGGTGTGGACACCCCTAGGGGGTCGACCCCGTAGAGCAGGAAATTTGCCGTCTTGACGAATTTTTGATTTTCGAACTGTTATGGATAGGGTCTGACTCGTACGTGACTCATATGTGTATATATGTTCTTTTTGCGCGTATACAAACTTAAAACCCTCTTAACTTCTTCATATGGTGTCCGAAAACCAAATGTCTTTCTTGACCAGAATTTCGAGACGGACGTGATGGCACAGTCCGTTTTCCTTAATTCTGAATATTAAACCAATTATTATTTAATTTATCCTCTTTTAGTGTTGTTAAAAATTCGGGATGTTACATTCCCCCCTACTCAAAGGATTTCGTCCCCTAAATCTCTAACACGAGAAGAATGCATATCCTACCATCCGCCATCCATCTACTCATCCAACAACCACTGGCATCCATTGTCCTTAGGGCCTTCTAATGATTATATGAATATATGAAACGGTATGTGTATATGTCCCAACACTAATGCGAAAGATCAGGCGGTCTACTGATTCAGTTGACCTCCTTAATGCAATGTATGTTAGTACCATGAATCCAATATGTATGCAAATAAACCTATTATATCATATAAGTCCTATATGTGCGCACACTCATTCGTCCAAATGCTACACCCATATGCTAGTTCATCCATTTATATCCATAAAAGAAAAGAAAATGAACACACATCCATATGTAGTATGAAAGTGATTGAGCCGATCTTAGTGCCTAATGTGTGTGTATATGTATCCACAGGCAACCACTAGCAAACACTTGCATCCATTTGCATTGATCAAACATAACATGTTTCAGACACATGTTTACATCCATAGGATTCCTATCTAAAGGTCGAAAAATACTACGGATAAGATATACTCAAATGATAGAAACAAGCACTGATAAAACTTTAGAAAAAGAGGTTAACAACATACCCTCGAAAAGGAAAGGGTACGAAGCACGAATCTTGTCTTCGGTTTCCCAAGTCGCATCCTCTGAGTTATCTCCCCATTGAACCTTTAGCAACTTGATCTCTTTATTCCGTAGCTTCTTAACTTCTTATCCCAGAATACGGGTAAAGAATCGCCAGACTATCGCCTCCCGTTCCACTTCTACTTCTTCCAACACACTCGGCTCAACGATTACTGCGGTGTTATGTAGGCACTTCCGTATATGAGAAACGTGGAAAACATCATGAACGCCGAATAGATTTTCTGGGAGATTTATTCTGTAGGCCATTTGGCCGATCTTCTTGGTTATGGGAAATAGTCCCACAAACCTAGGTGCCAACTTACCTACCGATCTGAAGCGAACCACATTCCTCAAAGGTGACACTCTGATAAAAACTAAGTCTCCCACTTCAAATTTTCCTTCTCTTGTCTGCATAGGATTTCTGCCTATCTTGAGCTGTCTTCATCCGCCGTCGAATAAGGTCAATGTTTTCGGACGTTTCTCTAACCATATCTGGTCCAGGTAATAATATTTCTATAGCTTCCCACCAACAAGTTGGTGATCTACAGGGTCGTCCGTGCAATGCTTCAAAGGGTGTCTTGCCGATGCTAGCTTGATAACTGTTATTATAGGCAAACTCTACTAAAGGAAGATGCTCTTCCCAAGTCCCTCCAAAGTCTAGGATACACAGCCTTAAAAGATCTTCAAGAATCCTGTTAACCCTTTCTGTCTGTCCATCGGTCTGACAATGATAAGCAGTGCTCAAACACAATTGTGTACCTAATGCTTCTTGCAAGCACCTCCAAAATTCCCTGGTAAAGATGGGGTCACGATCGCTCACGATGTTGGAAGGTACTCCATGAAGACGAACTATCTCAAGAATATAAATTGCTGCCAACCAAGATGCCGTCCTCTTACTCTTAACTGGAATGAAGTGAGCGCTCTTAGTGAGTCTATCTACCACAACCCAGATATTAGTGTTGCCTTTCTTCGATCTAGGAAAACCATTTATGAAATTCATAGAGACGCTCTCTCATTTCCACTGCGGAACCTCCAGCAGATAAAGTAATCCACTGGGCTTCTTTTGCTCAGCTCTGACTTGCTGGCAAATTAAACATTGAGAAACAAATTCGGCCACATCTTTCTACATCCAAGCCTTAAAGAAAACCCTCTTCATGTCCCTGTACATCTTATCACTGCCTGGACGAATGGTCATCTAAGAATGGTGGGCTTCTTCTAGGACTGCCTTCATCAAGCTTCCAGTTTGAGGAACATAAAGCCTTCCATCTCGTCGCAACCACCCATTTTCATCTATGGCATATCTACTGAGATGAGTAGAAGTCTCCCCTCTTTTGAGATTATCCATGATGTCTAGAATTTGTGGGTCACCTTGTTGCGAATCTCCTATCTGGTCCATAAGAGTCGACCGTATCTCTAGGGATGCAAATAAATCAGGAAAAATGTCGATGGAGGGTCTAAAACAAAAGCTGATATGAACTCCAAGTTCTTTCTTTCCACAAACAGAGGACTCAGGGCTACCCTCTGCCTACTTAGTGCATCTGCCACCACATTACCCTTGCCAGGGGTATAAAAAATGTCAAAATCATAAGATGCTAGAAACTCCATCCACCGTTGTTGCCTTAAATTGAGGTCTTTCTGCGAGAACAGATACTTGAGAGATTTATGATCAGTGTATAACTCGAACTTCTCTCCAAGTAAATAATGACGCCATGTCTTTAACGCAAACACTATGGCAGCTAGCTCTAGATCATGGGTGGGCTAGTTCTTTTCATGAACTCTCAACTGCCTACCCCCATAACACACTACTTTCCCTTCTTGCATTAGAACCGCATCAAGACCTGTACCACATGCATCAGTGTAAATAGTAAACACTTTACTCCCATCGGGCAAGGTCAAGACTGGGGCTGTTGTCAGAGCCCTCTTCAGTCGTTGGAAAGCAACGTCACAGCATATATCCCATGAAAATGCCAAGTTCTTCTACGTCAGTCTGGTGAGTGGGGCTGATATCTTTGCGAAGTCCTTAATGAACTTCCTATAGTAACCTGCTAACCCAAGAAAGCTTCTCACCTCGGTTGCATTTTTAGGAGTCTGCCAATCACTACACCAGAAAAGCTCATTTGTTACGCTTATAACCGTGAGAAATGGGATTCCTCAGGGTTATAACTGTTTGCCCAACAGGCGTTGGTGATTTTTATCACGCATATGATCACGGATATAACCGTTATAAATACTCACGGCTATTGTCATGGTTATAAACGTGATATTATTATCTATAGTCACGGTTATAACCGTTATATTATATTATTGACTAACGATTATATGCGTTGTTATTTTTTATTTTACAACTAATAAACGTGATATTGTTTTATTTAATAATGGTAATAAATGTTATATTTGTTGGTTTACTAACGGTTATAACCATTATATTATATTACTATCTAATGGTTTTAAATATTGCTGCTACCAAAATTATACTGGTTATAACTGTTAGAAACTACACAGTATGGTTACTACAAAAAAAGACCTATATTTCATATTAAATATACACGAATAAAATATTCAGTACTAGTGTTGGTTACATATATAATAACAACATTAAAACAACAAATGGCACGTAGAACATACCAAGTTTAAAATAGCATACATAACAAATTTATAATACCAAGTGTTATACACCGTCATTAACACACATAATAAGTTTTAAAACAATATTCAACATATTTCGTCTAAATTCAGTCTTAACACAAACACTACTAATCATGTGAGTAGCAAAATAACTTCAATCATCTACCAAATTAACTTCAATCCTACCATTAGCCGCACAGCTTTAATTGTACCTGTAGAAAACCACAATAAAACATCACATGAGTAGGAAAATACAATAGAACAGTACACTACAAATGTTGGTTGAATATAATAATGAAAGCTTGAAATTTTCAAAGTGTAGGAAAAAGACTTAAGTGTACTGTTCTGCGAAGGAACTGGCCAACAAACCTAAGCTTACAGACTTAAGTGTACTGTTTTTATTCTCCAGTTTTTGATATGAAAATTTAATCAACTCATTACCCTTTACTATATGATGTAACTTAAGTGCTACTACTTTATTTTTAATCTAAAATCTTATAGACTTCTTCTTGGTAGTCAATGATTCATATCATACTTTGATTTAACATGATACTAAAAATAACACATGTAACACAGTAAAACAAATGACTATTTGAAGTAACAAAGAAACTTAACATTATGCACAACAGCAGCACGGATTATGTCTTGAGGGTACCAGTTTTGCTGGCTAAATTCAATATACCAACCTCCAATATAAAGAGACTATTTGAAGTAACAAAGAGACTTAACATTATGCACAACAACAGCACGGATTATGTCTTGAGGGGACCGGATTATGTCTTGAGGGTAACACAGTAAAACAAATGACTATTTGAATTAACAAAGAAACTTAACAAAGAAACAAATCACTATCTATTTTAATATACCAACCTCCAATATAAAGAGACCACTTTTAGGTCCAATTTTATAGCCGAATACGTATATTTGATGGCTTCAAATATAATCTAACAATCAACTAGTTTCTCATAAAGAAACCACTTTTAGGTCCAGTTTTATAGCACGGATTATGTCTTGAGGGTACCGGTTTTGCTGGTAAAGTGATCATAGTATTTTTAATTTATTCACTTGAAATACTTTTGTAACCGATCATGCTTGGAAGTTTAATATATGTTGAATTTAAAAGAAAATTCATCAAGATATCATTAGATGTACATACGTATCGATCGTATATGTTAACAGATTTTAATTGCCAAAAGGGAGTTCACTCACTATTCTTATGTTTGTTTTCTTTACTTCAGTTTTTAGTTTCCAGGTTTATACTAGCTAAATTCAATACATTTAAAACTACATATGCCATTATATATATGTTTATATGCTAGTATGTACAAACATAAAGAGTTTTAGGGAAGTTATACTTGCGTATTTTGTTCACTGGTTTATGCATACCAGGTTCTGGTATAACTCATTTCCAAGTTTCAATTAACTACATTTAGGGTACTTATATACGTATCGATCTGAATATTTTATAGGGCCTGATCAATATACGTATTTGGTTTCCGTCCTTTAAACTATTCAGTAGTGGTTTTCTAAAACAAGGTTTTTGTCTTTAAGCTATTCTAGTTTAGCAGAAAGTCTTCACAGTAAAGAGCCTGATGCACTATTTTCGACTGTTTTTGCCGACAATTCAATGAAAAATGGTTCTGAAATCGGAGACTTTGACGGTGTTTGAATTGTAAGGCGTATGGCACATCGAACTATAATACTCAAAGGTCCAAGGCTTTGATAGTATGTCAGTATGATATTCTATCATCATCATTATTATTATTATTATTATTATTATTATGTCTATAATTACAATTAATTAGGACAGAAAGGATTGTAAAATCCTGATAACTAGGATTACCTAATAAAAATTGGTTCTCTTAGTGACATATAAAGAGCTAGTTCATTTAGGTAGAATAGACTGTATATTGTCTACAAAAAAAATCAAAGAAACAAAAAATAACTGAGGGGATAACAGAGACACTTACCAAGAAAATCACTCATATCAAGTCCAATTTCCATTTTTCCAGCTAATTTAATATAATCTGTTCAGATAAAACATAAAAAGTTATATAAAGTACCAACAAAATGCTAAACAATACCAACAAAATAATAAAAATAGCAACAAAATATTAAAATGAACTTACAGAATTTTACTAGTAATGTAGACGATACTCGGGCCAAATCACAAAACCTCCGTCGACTAGATCGGACAGCGTGTAATGACCGTTTTGTGGTGCATCAAAAAGTGAAGCATCTGGATCGAGAACATCCTCCACCCAAATAACTTGTTCTCCTTCAACCATCTTTCTACCATGACACATCCTCTGCGTCCCTATATGTCCTCTCGCTACCTCCACCGAACTTGGTCCTAATATCGTTACCGATTGTTTTCCTCCCGCAGGCGATACTGTCACTTTATCTAATGGAGCATTTTTGCTAGATATCGAATTATTGAGATTTTGCTCGGTATTGGAAGTATCAACCGGTGTTGGTGTAGTCGCATTTCCTCCAAATTGATTTACAAGAAACGCCATGCATTATTTCAAATCAACGATAGCCGAACTCATTGTTTTCATCTCTGTCAGCATTTCCTCTCGCCATTTCTGATTCACATTCTCTTGATAAATGACTATTGCCTTTGAAGCTTGCATGAGTTTCACTTGTTTTGCATTAGACGTTGAGCTAATAGCACAACAGTAACTTCTCTTACCATCATCTCCAAAAATTTCGGCGATGGGATCTCTTTCAAAATCTTCTAAGCCTCTTATACCATCACCTCCATTAACACTAGATTCTGACTTTTGTCTTTCTTCAGCTTCTTCTATCAATGCCTACATATTTTATAAGCATATATATTAACACTAGATTCTTGTTGCATAAACTATTGAACCCGTTACATAATAGAATAGAAATCCTGTTAGTTTTCACTCAACTGACCTATATGATCTGTGAGGAAAATAAATAAAAAGTGTACAAGGTCAGTTTTGAGAGTTCACTTCTTATGTGCTTGTGTGAAAACTGGTTTTTATATTATGAATGGAAATTCATATGTCTGTATTGTCGCGAGGACAGTGCACAAACCCATTTTGTCCAGAGTGATCAAATGAAAGATGCATTGTCAAATGATATATACGCTCCTAATCGCAGCAAGTGTGATGCGGAACTGAACAATGCGCTTAAAATAAAAATAAAAATAAAATGGCCTATCACCAATATTATTTTGCAAATTTTCATGTTTCGAGAACCATTTTGAGAATGGCTGTTTATCTAAATATTAAAACAGGATGTGAACCATAGGTACTAAATTGATGTCAAACCGAAGGAGAAAACTAATTTATGACAAGAATTATCGCTGCTTGTCTATCTTAATTTAAGGATAACACATGTATATCAATGAATTAAACTTAGAGGTTATCTACCAGACACTAGTTTGCATACATGACGGCAAATAATATTAGCTCATGGACAAACATGTTATAAATTCGTAGATGTATGCTATATTATCGAAAAGAAAATAATAATAGAGGACACACATATGAATCCTCCCAACACAAATCTAATTCAAATTTGTAAAGGACATGCATATAGTAACTGATGGACGATAGTTTATTGACATACAAAGCTAACAATAAATTGAGTTGGTTTCCCCATATCTCAAAACAAATAATGTATTGCAAATAAAATTAGTGCAGCAAAAGAAGAATAACATTCACATAATCAAAGTAATGGAAAATGACATATGACATAAAAATTTCAAGATGGCGTCCCTTTTTTAGTGGTGCATGTGTCTTCCCTCAGTTGAGCCATTTTGAAACTGAATTTCTTGAAAATGCCTGCAACTATTTAAGCTTTAGTTTATCATGCTTAAATCTTTTGAGAACTTATAATCATTGTAGTTACTCTATTTTTATTACCTGTTGTGTAAGGAAACTAAAATATAATTTCATTATTGTAGGTTTGTAGCTCATTCCTTTTTAAGTAGGAGTTCTTAATTGTTTTTGCTGGACAGGGAATAATTTACAAGACGACAAGGGAGAAGCACATGAAGCCTTACATGATGCTACTGTCTCCATACATGCGGATGTCAATCCTGCACGATTCATCCTCCAATGTGAGTGAACATTCAGATTTATCAAGAAAATATTATGCACTGCTCTTAGGATTAAATTTAATTATGAAGTCCAAGTATGCAATATACTGACGAGATGTACATACTTAAAAAAGCAATATTTGACATAAACAATTGAAATTGAGACATTATTAAGAATATACTTTCTACCCTTTCGCTTTAGGTATAGTGAGTTTCATTTCTGGTTTCCAGTTTCAAATTCATGATTAATATATTCGTGATTTTGATAAGAATTAAACACTTCAAACTTAAATATTTTTTGTTGTATATGCTTAATGACGAAAGAACCATGTTCATATTAATTGGAGTTACCATTGCAAATATAACACATAACATAGTTTTTAGACTTTAAAAGAAATTTAGGACCTCTTATTTAGTCTGTTATTGGTTTTTAGTTTTTAGTTTTCAGTATTAATTAGAAAATAAGAGACAAATGAAGCGGCGATAAAGGAGAGAAAATAAAAAAAAGGAGAAACTACGAAATGATGACTTAATCTTTTTGGTTGGAACATGAAAATTCTTAAAAAGAAAAAGTTGTTTTTGTTTTATACATGCACTTTAGTTTTTTTTAATGGGTTGGCTGCAACAAAGTACATTGTCATTTTGTATGAATGAGTATACAAATTTAAAATGATAAGCCAAATGCAGGCTTAAATTCTCCCTGAGCAGATAGTATCATTATGATTAAATTTTATAGTTGAAAGGATAAACGCAAACCACTCCGAGTCTCCGGCTATATACAAAGTGGCAAAAAAAATTATTGCCATTGGCCAACAGTAGGCGGGATCGTTCGTTCCCAAATATGGCAAACAGCCGCACTATTTTTTTCCCAGTTCTGTTGGCTTAGCGGAATAGCATGTGGTGCTGCTTTCATTCGACTAAAACGACTAAGTATGAGACAATTGGCACAATGGCATCAAACAGTCGATTAAAATGACTAAGTATGAGATGATATTGTGCTCAGTGTTAAATTGCGTTATAATAGCAAGCATGTGACGACCCCAAACCCCATAAGACGGTGGCGAGGGTAATCTTTGGAATATAACACATAAACAAATAACAATAGAACAGAAATAATTAAATACACCAGATAATGTACAATAGAATACACTGGATAAACATAATCATCAAAGTTACACAGTATACAGGATCATACTTAGTACAAATACAGTTCAGCTATACATAAATGTCTACAGCGGAAAACAAACATAATATGCACAATAGGAGCTGAACAGCATAAAAAGAGATAAATGATAGAATCCATCTTCAGCTCCAGCTATCTAGAAAGAGCCTGCTAAAACCTGAATACAAGGCTGACCATGTAGAAATAGGGGCACCCTAGTTTGTAAGTGAAACAAACTACGAGTCAGACATGGGACTGGTATGAGAAATCTACTTAACACATTTTATAATATGGCTAATCACAGGACCACGCCACTTTCGCGGAACGGGTTTACTCCATTGGATTGCCAGTGCTTTAAAACAAATAAATCTTTTAAACATCGCAATCTTTTTATAAAAATGAAGCCATTATAAGACTCAGTTCCCATCACACAATGCAACACAAACCAGAGGATAGAGTTTTACCTTATAATGGCCAAAATATTCTTGATACGAATAAAACAAAAGCATTTGATATTATTACTAGTGTTTATATGTTTCAAAAACAATTTCAAATCATAAGTATCAATCATAGACGGCATGGGTACCATATATCATGTCGCCTTATATATATATATATATATATATATATATATATACAATCAAAACCGCACGGTATCGTAATTGGAAATTGGATTTCCGTCATGAACCAAGGAAAAAGACAGTCCTTACCGAATTCGAGACAATCTATCCTATGTCTCAGGATCATAGCTCGAGTGACCCTTGGATCTTCAGGGCCGGTCCACCGATGTAGATTAAAATGCCTGAACACTATGTTTCCCCGCCCTATGGGGCGTAAATAAGCCCAATGACTCCATCGGTCCCGGACGACCGATATATCTGAGGTGCCTCGCTATCCATCATCCACATAAGTAAAATGTCAGGCCGTGTAAAAACACGACACAACTCCTAGCCAGAAGGAAACGCATGTCCTCCCTGCAGTCCTCTCCCATTTCTGGTTCATACCGGGGTGAGGCTCGCGAATTAACGTTATACACAAAGCTATGCCACACAGGCCGTGCTTTTATCATCCACCTCAAGACTTTGCTTTTCAATAGAAGCCTTGATCATCTGCCACTTAGGCATGCCACACAGGCAATTCACTCCATGCGACTGATTTCTATCGATATATAACCTCTGAGCTCGTACGTCTCAAAGAAGGGCGTTAAGCAAGAGAATAAATTCTCCGCCGCCAAGCAGATATATATTTAATAGAAATCAATCAGCACAGAACAAAATCCAATGTCAGACACACAGTCCATTTACAAGTTCGTTCTGGGTCAGAACGAAATCGGAGGCACTCAATACCTCGCATATCCGTACGATCCACAAGTACGTCCGGACGACTACTACTTCAACCCCTGCAAGGTAGCTACTCCTATCATGAGCATCAGTAGCACCCCTCCATTCGATGTGAAGATCATCGGTCTTGCACTATCTTCATATCTTCGACTTTCAATCGTCGATCAATTATTTGAAATGAGAATTAACTCGGCCTTTTTAAATAATTCACGTATATTTAGAATTTCAAATCAGTTCATTTCAATGGTTAAATTATTCGATACCACTAATTCTGTTCTTTAATGTAATTTTCACGCCAAACACATTCAACCATCAAATATCATATAAACCGAGCAAATTGAGTTTATATCCATTCCATATCGTTTATAATATTTTTTATTATTTAAAAATAGCCAATTTATTCAAACGACGCTTCAGGCCATAACGCGGCCGTGGCGCTGTTTTTCTTCAGACTTGATTTACACATATCTGAAAATCTAACCATTGGATCTTCACAAATTTTATATCATTAGAAAGATCTTTTCAAAACGAATCCAACGGTTTCAGTTTTGGGAAAATCCGACGGTCGGATCTCCCGGCACAATCGTTTGAAGTTACGATTTCAAAATACGAACTGCAACGTCGTTATTTGATTTAATTTAATTATATATATAATCGATTCTGGCGTTGTTTTTCTTCAAATTTGAATTAAACATTCCATACAATCCAACCGTTGGATCTTCACAAAGTGGGCGTCGTTGGAAAGATATTTCCAAAGCGAACCCAACGGTTACGGTTTCGGGAAAATCCGATGGTCGGATCTCCCGCACTAATCGTTTGAAATCACGGTTTCAAAACACGAACTGCAGCTTCGTTATTCGATTTATTTTAATTATATATATATATATATATATATATATATATATATATAATTCTTTCTTCGATCTCAAAACTATATTCATTTCATATATTTGATAAAAATGACATTTTTCTCATCAAAAATATTTATTCAACACATGAGTATTTTTAGCACTTCATATTCACAATAAAAATGTAGATTTTAGTGTTCAATCTATATATTCAACGCATGAATGTTTTTGACTTCACACATACTTTAAAAATATGATTTTTATCGTTCTAGTCCTTTATTCAACACATGAATATTTTCTATAGTTGGTATATATAATAAAAATGTTATTTTTATCTTTCAAAGAAATTATTCAACACATGAGCTTCATTCAAACATGAATATTTTTTATAGTTTATATATATAATAAAAACGTTATTTTTATCTTTCAAAGAATTTGTTCAACACATGAGCTTCATTCAACACATGAATTTCTATTCAACACATGAATTTCTATTCAACACATAAATATTTTCTATAGTTTATATATATAATAAAAAATTCATTTTTATCTTTCAAAGAATTTCAAATCAACCATTCATGATATTCACCAAATTTCACATCAACCAATAATCCAAACAATATCACAACCAATATACATCGTCCATGGTCTGTGGACGAGGGGAGTATATATATATATATATATATATATATATATATATACGTATATAACTATATTTCGATTTCATTTCAATATCATTTCAATTTATTTCAACACATATATTATTTTCACAACGCATATATAACTTATATATCGAACATACAACTTATAAAACGCTTATACATGAGGTGTACAACGCTTATATAACCCATACATCGATTATATAATTTATACATCGTTGTTTTCCATATCGTTTATAAATTAGAAATCTCACATTGGGTGCAACTCCACCAAAAATTATAGAAGACTCAGATAAATATGCGGTCTCTTCTAG
This sequence comes from Allium sativum, assembly GCA_030737875.1. NCBI lineage: Eukaryota > Viridiplantae > Streptophyta > Magnoliopsida > Asparagales > Amaryllidaceae > Allium > Allium sativum. The sequence continues at coordinate 774,796,855 of CM060918.1, read as the reverse complement.
AATGTAGAAGACGTCCACACGAGTCCACTGTCTCTTGTTTCACTGAATTTCGACAAGAAACGAAAAAGATATGATTTTACAGTGAAATAAAAAACTGTAGCGCTATAAAGTGCTGTAAACACTTAAAATAAATTTCAGCCGTGTACCTTCGAAGTGGTTCAAAACTAAGGCCCGGTTTTTCTTCCAATCCGCTGCGCTATAAGAGGATCGGGTTATATGGTGTCGAAGAGGGAGGAGAGATGCAGCTTTGTCGGTCGTGGGGCCCACTGCGGTGGTCAGAATCGGCCCCGGTGGCGTTGTAAAGGCGGCGTCTTTGGGGACCTCGTTCTCGATGTTGACAACACTGTTGAGGGCGAATCTAGTATGGATTTGTAGCTCTTGTCGAGCTCTACAAAAAACTCCAAAGAACCTATATCTAAATTTGCGTGTAGGAAGAGGAATGGAGGAGAGAAGGTGGTGAGCCTTTTCTGTCGTGCGCCATATAGAGGATCGAGGAGAGAGAGTATTGACTGGCCAATGAGATTTTTCTTTTATTTATATGTTTTCAAATTTAAAAAATACCCCCTATTTCATACGAACTCCAATCCAAACCCAACGACTGTCGTCCCTAGCTAAATACACCCATTCCGAACACAATGGGATATGTTTCGTAGGCCCATTCGACTGTCTCAGTCAGTTTTTCTTCAAATTAAAATATAAAACATTCAATATTCGATTTGAACATAGATTTCAATTTGCCGTTGCCACATACTGATTCTAAAAATTTCAGAAAAATAAATCCAGCTATGTTTTGACAATACGGTCACAACAAAACTAGTTTCGTCGAATTCTGAGACCGTTTGAAAAATGGCCATTTTCTGGTCGATCCAATTTAACAGAAATTCACCAAACACATTTTCCATTGCCACGCTCACATATTAACTTCAAAAATTATGGAATTTGAAACCTAGCAATAATTTGACATCCCGGATCCAAAAAAAGTGGTTTCGTCGAATTCTGAGGTCGTTTGCAAAATATCTATTTTCAAGGGCGATATATTCTCTATAGCGACCTTTCTGAAAATTCATTTGGCCATAACTTTTGACTCCCGCTATGAAATTTCGATTTTTTAGATTCGTTAGAAAGATATTCACTAACAGATTTAAATATTTTTGGTTTCACTAGAATCTGTTTTATTTTGCACCCGGTATAGTCAGTCAAAATTTGAATTGAAATTTTGAAACTGCCGCGCCATTTCAGGCCTTCTTTATAATTTAAATTAATTATATTTATTTTCAAACATCGATTCAAACATACTTTTTGTCATTATTATTTAAAATAATTTATTTTAAATATTTAAAATCCACTAAAATAGCCAAATTAAAAAATTTAAACTGGCTCAGAATTTCCGGGTTGTTACAATCTCCCCCACTTAAAACTTTTCGTCCCCGAAAAGGAACAAAGTCGAAAGTGGTTTAATTAACGAACTCAACTTTCATTCTGGCTTTCATTCTTCAACTTTTCAGTTTTTAAGAATTTTCAAATTCTTCAAAAAATTTGGCTAACACCCTAAATTTTCAAAAAAAATCGCCATAACCTCCTTTGTACGGGGAGCTTCGGGATATTTCAAATAGCCTCCCATGGCCCTGACCAATCCAAAAGAAAAAGGAAAAGCCAAGCAGCTAGCCAATTGGCTCATAAAATCATCAAATCCCAAGAAATACAATAAACATGTACCTATTTGTTGGGCAAACAATTTTATTCCTCTGCTTAGCTGTTTATCCATAACCTGTTCACACATATATAATGCACATGTATATATTTTCAATTCAGTTCAATACTTGTTCAATTGCATACATTTAACTTCTTTTCTTATTGATTAAATTAACTATCTTTCTAATAATTTAATTAATCAAATCCACAATCACACAACGCAACCAACAATCAATTTGTTTTTAACTTTTCAAAAACATACCAATTAATTCATATACTCTTCTGGAAACATTCAGACTATATAATTGAGAAGTTTACATGCATGAAAAGAAAACAACAGCAAAGTAGAGAACATAATGGTAATGCAAAGTATGGTAAATGTACCTTGCACCAGAGTCAATCAGAGATATCCACCCTGCACTTAGGATAGGCTTTCTTAATGCTTTCCTCTGTTTCCCAAGTACAATCTCGCGGATCTCCAATCCATTGCACTTTGACTAAGTGAACCGTCTTGTTCCTCAGCTCTTTGGTTTCTTTGCTAATAATCCTTAGCGGCTCTATTCTCACATCCAATTCTGGAGTAATTTCTATATCCCATTGCGCTGCTTCTTCCACGATCAAGTCTGGATCATGAACATGCTTCCGAAGTTGAGATACGTGAAACACATTATGTACTCCAGGCAACCAATCAGGTAATTGAACCCTATAAGCGAGAGTTCCAACCCGTTCCAGAGTAGGAATTGGACCAATAAATTTGGGCGCCAATTTCCCTGTTTTGCCGAACCGGATAACTCCTCCCATCGGAGATACTTTCAAATACACGTGGTCGCCAACAACAAATGATATATCTCTTCTTCTCTTATCTGCATACCTTTTCTGTCGACTTTGAGCGGCTAGTAATCGTTTCTTAACGAAATTGACTTTGTCCGCAGCTTCGCGAATCATTTCTGGTCCCAATATGAGTCTATCACCAGGTTCTACCCAACAAGCAGGAGATCAGCATGGTCTACCATACAATGCTTCGAATGGTGACATTGTCAGGCTCGCTTGCTAGCTGTTGTTGTATGAGAACTCGGCCAAATGCAAATGGTCTTCCCAAGATCCTTCAAAATCAATTACACAGGCCCGCAATAAATCTTCTAGAATACGATTCACCCTCTCAGTTTGACCATCTGTTTGAGGATGATATGCGGTGCTCAAGTTCAGTTTCGTTCCCAATTCTGCTTGGAATGCTTCCCAGAATTTACTAGCAAAAATCGGGTCACGATCACTAACGACACTCATGGAAACTCCATGCATTCTAACAATTTCTTTGAAATAAACCTGTGCCAGACTCTGAGTAGTTCTATTCGATTTAACAGGTATGAAATGGGCGGTCTTCGTGAAATGATCTACGATCACCCAAATACTGTCTTTTCCTTTCCTAGTTCTGGGCAAACCATCAATGAAATCCATAGAAATATGTTCCCACTTCCCACCTGGAATTTCCAAAGGTTACAACAATCCAGCGAGCTTCTACTGTTCGCTTTGGACTTGTTGACAAGTAGAACACCGACTAACATATAGAGAAATGTCTCATTTCATAGATTTCCACCAGAAAGTGCGTTTGATATCATTATACATCTTGCTCACTCCTGGATGGATACTAAGCTTGGCTTTGTGACATTCATCTAATACTTTTCTCCGGAGTTTAGGAATGTTTGGCACACATATTCGGCCTTTCAACCTAAGTATCCCCTCGTTATCTATATGAAAACTCGAGGGCTCGCCTTTCTGAATTCTCTCTTTGATCTTCTGAATGAAGTGATCATCCTTCTAAAGAGCAGATATGTTATCAATCAATGAAGGCGTGATAATAAGACTGGCGATAATTACATTCTTTCTTCTAAGAGCATCAGCCACAACATTGGCTTTCCCCTGAGTATATAAAATATCAAGATCATATGCCATGAGAAATTCTAACCAACGCTGTTGCCTCATATTCAGATCTTTCTAGGTGAATAAATACTTCAATGATTAATGATCAGTATATAATTCGAACTTTTCACCCAATAGATAATGCCTCCATATTTTCATAGCAAACACGATAGCTATCAATTTAAGAACGTGAGTTACATAATTCTTTTCATGGGGTTTCAATTGACGGCTAGCATAAGCAACTACATGGCCTCTTAGCATTAACACTGCGCCAAGGCCTTCTTTAGAAGTATCGGTCCAGACTTTTAAATCCTGATTGCCGTCAATAATTGTGAGCACTGGAGTAGTCGTCAATTTTAACTTCAGCTCCTGGAAAGCTGCCTCACATTCGGAAGTCCAGTTGAATCTCGAATGTTTCTTAGTAAGCTTTGTTAAGTGACTAGATATCTTCGAAAAATTCTTAACGAACTTCCGATAATAACTGGCTATCCGAAAAAACTTCTAACTTCTGTAGGCGTACGAGGCCGTTTCCAATTCTGGATAGTAGTGATTTTACTGGGATCCACTGAAATGCCTTCCTTTGAAACGATGTAGCCAAGAAATTTGACTTCTTCTTGCCAGAATATACATTTGGAAAATTTTGCTTTTAAAACATTCTTTCTCAGAATTTCTAACACTTGTTCCAAATGTTTTTCATGCTCGCTTTCTGATTTAGAGAAGATCAATATATCATCAATGAAAACCAGAACGAATTTATTCAATACTCCTCTGAATACCCAGTTCATTAGATCGACAAAATATGCTGGAGCGTTACATAAGCCGAACAACATTACTAACCACTCGTAGAATAAGTCGGGACCTCTGAATGCTGTCAAAGGAACACACTCTTCGGCAATACGAAGCTGATGGAAACCTATAGCTAGGTCCATTCGGGAAAATACTTGTGCGCCATTCAATCGGTCCAACAAATCATCAATCCGCTGCAATGGATATTTGTTCTTCAGCGTCTGCTTATTCAAGTCACGATAATCTACACATAGTCTGAGTGTACCGTCTGACTTTAGGACAAATACCATTGTTGCTCCCCAGTCAGAGAAACTAGGCCTGATCAGACCTTTCCATACAAGCTGTCGAGTTTGATTGTCTAACTCTTCTTTTTCCTTCAAAGTCATTCTTCGAATAGCGTGAACTACTGGCCTTGCATTCGGAACTAAAGAGATTTTAAAATCGATTTCTCTCTGCGGAGGTAAGCTAACAACTTCTTCGAACACATCCGCATAGTTCTTGACAACTGGGATATTTACTATGTCAACTGGAATATTCTCTGTAATGACAGGAACAGGTTCTAATTGAGCAGGAGAAACATCCAAAGATGACCAAAAATATTTTCTGTCAGAATTCGGACCTTCACAGGGAATGGTTATATAGCCAAGCTTTGTTCTAACTCTAACAATTATTTCTGCATAGTTAAGCTCCGCTTTATATTTAGTTAACCAATCCAATCCCAAAATAAGATCAAACTCTGTGAAATTCATGACAATCGAGATAGTAGGGAACCGATAACAGGAAAAGTAAACCGACACCCCCACAAACCCAACTAAGATCAAGGGAACCCCCAATCGGATTATGAACGGTCATTGGTTATTTAAGCTTCTTCAATTTCAAATCCAATTTCTTTACCACCTTAGTCGAAATAAAATTTCGTGATGCGCCCGTATCAAACAATACTTTAACCGGAATATTTTTGACATTAAGCGTGCCTTCTAAAACATCCGGCCTTTCCTGACTAACTGAGGGTGCTGGAATTTCTGCCACTTCATTCACTTGTACTGCTTTTGATTTTCTGAATAGCTGGCAAGCCTTTGAGAGGTGACCCGCCTGGTGGCAAAGATTGCACTTTCTATTCTCTTGAAACTTGTTATTGGATTTTAACCCAACATTTGTTTCTTTCTTCGAGGATTTACAATTCCCTCGAAAATACCCTGGCTTCTTGCAGTTATTACATATTGCAGTCGTTACTAGTCCTTTTTCAGACTTAACCCTTTTTCCTTTTAATCTAGGTTTCTTTCTGAACTCAGATTTCGTACTGGCCTTAGGCTGTGTACTCGCCTCTAGGCCATCAGCTTCAAATTTCCTTTTGTTGCTAGAGCTAGCTTCCTCTTCGTCGACTAAAAGACCTCAATTGTTTAGATCTTCATACTGGTAAGCCATGTATTTTATTTCAGAAAAAGGAAGCTTCACATGCCCCCATTACTTTATTCTGATATTTTCTTTGAAGCCCGTTAATAAACCTCAGATTCTTCCTCTTCGGATCATGAATTAGATGAGGGGCAAAATGGGAAAGTTCATTGACTTTCTTATGATATTCTGGAATGGTCATATCCCCTTGTATCAAATAATCGAATTCATCATATAACCTCTCAGTTGCTTCTGGAGGAATAAAATTTTCACTGAAAAACTCTTTAAATCTATCCCAGGTAATATTACCTTCTGGATTATTCTCAATAATCGAATCCCACCAGAACAAAGCTTCGTCTTTGAGTGTACAAGATGCCAGTAATCTTTTCTGGTCATCTCTTAGCTTTAAACCTTCAAAGATTTTCTCAGCAGAACGAATCCAAGCTTGTGTTTTAATAATAGATACTTCGCCCAAGAATGGTACTCCACCCATGTTTCTATATTTCTTAAGTAGAGCCTCAATATTTGGGTCTGTGTTCCTTCCTCTGTTTCTGTCACTCATTTTCTAGTACTTCTGCAAATAGCAGACCAAGTGTCAGGTCAACAGAAAAGATATTATAAAGTATAGAGACATATACTTGAATGTAAATGCATCTATTGAGGTGTATTCCATTTTGCTCTACTCATACTAGGATAATACTGATCCTATTTGTAATGAGTTACTCGTCCTAGAACACTACTAGTTCTATTTCTGACGAATTCATTAATATGTTATATTCCAGAACTAAGCTTAACCAAAGCTCTGATACCACGTTTGTGACGACCCCAAACCCCATAAGATGGTGGTGAGGGTAATCTTTGGAATATAACACATAAACAAATAACAACAGAACATAAATAATTAGATACACCAGTTAATGTACAATAGAATACACTGGATAAACATAATCATCAGAGTTACACAGTATACAGGATCATACTTAGTACAAATACAGTTCAGCTATACATAAATGTCTACAGCGGAAAACAAACATAATATGTACAATAGGAGCTGAACAGCATAAAAAGAGATAAATGATAGAATCCATCTTCAGCTCTAGCTATCCAGAAAGAGCCTGCTAAAACCTGAATACAAGGCTGCCCGTGTAGAAATAGGGGCACCCGAGTTTGCAAGTGTAACAAACTACGAGTCAGTCATGGGACTGGTATGAGAAATCTACTTAACACATTTTATAATATGGCTAATCACGGAACCACGCCACTTTCGCGGAACGGATTTACTCCATTGGATTGCCAGTGCTTTAAAACAAATAAGTCTTTTAAACATCGTAATGCTTTTTATAAAAATGAAGCCATTATAAGACTCAGTTCCCATCACACAACGCAACACAAACCGGAGGATAGAGTTTTACTTTATAATGGCCAAAATATGCTTAATACGAATAAAACAAAAGCATTTAATATTATTACTAGTGTTTATATGTTTCAAAAACAATTTCAAATCATAAGTATAAATCATAGACGGCATGGGTACCATATATCATGTCGCCATGTATATATACAATCAAAACAGCACGGTATCGTATTTGGAAATTGGATTTTCGTCATGAACCAAGGCAAAAGATAGTCCTTACCGAGACAATCTAGCCCATGTCTCAGGATCATAGCTCGAGTGACCCTTGGAACTTCAGGGCTGGTCCACCGATGTGGATTAAAATGCCTGAACACTGCGTTTCCCCGCCCTATGGGGCGTAAATGAGCCCAATGACTCCATCGGTCCCGGATCGACCGATATATCTGAGGTGCCTCGCTATCCATCATCCACATAAGTAAAATGTCAGGCCATGTAAAAACACCAACAAAACTCCTAGCTTGAAGGAAACGCATGTCCTCCCTGCAGTCCTCTCCCGTTTCTGGTTCATACCGGGGTGTGAGGCTCGCGAATTAACGTTATACACAAAGCAATGCCACACAGGCCGTGCTTTGATCATCCACCTCAAGACTTTGATTTTCAACAGAAGCCTTGATCATCTGCCACTTAGGCATGCCACATAGGCAATTCACTCCATGCGACTGATTTCTATCGATATATAACCTCTGAGCTCGTACGTCTCAGAGAAGGGCGTTAAGCAAGAGAATAAATTCTCCGCCGCCAAGCAGATATATATTTAATAGAGATTAATTAGCACAGAAAAAAATCCAATGTCAGATACACAATTCATTTACAAGTTCGTTCTGGGTCTGAGCGAAACCGGAGGCACTCAATACCTCGCATATCCGTACGATCCACAAGTACGTCCGGACAGCTACTACTTCAGCCCCTTCAAGGTAGATACTCCTATCATGAGCATCAGTAGCACCCCTCCATTCGACGTGAAGATCATCGGTCTTGCACTGTCTTCATATCTTTGACTTTCAATCGTCGATCAATTATTTGAAATGAGAATAACTCGGCCTTTTCAAATAATTCACGTTTATTTAAAATTTCAAATCAATTCATTTCAATGGTTAAATTATTCGATACCACTAATTCTGTTCTTTAATGCACTTTTCACGCCAAACACATTCAACCATCAAATATCATATAAACCGAGCAAATTCAGTTTATTTCCATTCCATATCGTTTATAATATTTTGTCACGATTTATCGCTATTTTTATTTATTTAAAAATAGCCAATTTATTCAAACGACGCTTCAGGCCATAACGCGGCCGTGGCGCTGTTTTTCTTCGGACTTGATTTACACATATCTGAAAATCTAACCGTTGGATCTTCACAAATTTTATATCATTAGAAAGATCTTTTCAAAACGAATCCAACGGATTCAGTTTTGGGAAAATCCGACCGTCGGATCTCCCGGTACAATCATTTGAAGTAACGATTTCAAAATACGAACTATAGCGTCGTAATTCGATTTAATTTAATTATATTTATATATATAAATATAATCGATTCTGACGCTGTTTTTCTTCAAATTTGAATTAAACATTCCAGACAATCCAACCGTTGGATCTTCACAAAGTGGGTGTCGTTGGAAAGATATTTCCAAAGCGATCCCAACGGTTTCGGTTTTGGGAAAATCCGATGGTCGGATCTCCCGCACTAATCGTTTGAAATCACGGTTTCAAAACACGAACTGCAGCTTCGTTATTCGATTTATTTTAATTATATTTATATATATATATAAATATAATTCTTTCTTCGATTTCAAAACTATATTCATTTCATATATTTGATAAAAATGACATTTTTCTCATGAAAAATATTTATTCAACACATGAGTATTTTTAGCACTTCATATTCACAATAAAAATGTAGATTTTATTGTTCAATCTATATATTCAACACATGAATGTTTTTGACTTCACACATACGATAAAAATATGATTTTTATCGTTCTAGTCCTTTATTCAACACATGAATATTTTCTATAGTTGGTATATATAATAAAAATGTCATTTTTATCTTTCAAAGAATTTATTCAACACATGAGCTTCATTCAACACATAAATTTCAATTCAACACATGAATTTCTATTCAACACATGAATATTTTCTATAGTTTATATATATAATAAAAATGTTATTTTTATCTTCCAAAGAATTTCAAATTAACCATTCATGATATTCACCAAATTTCATATCAACCAATAATCCAAACAATATCACAACCAATATATATCGTCCATGGTCTGTGGACGAGGGGAGTGTGTGTGTGTGTGTATATATATATACATATATATATATATATATATATACGTATATAACTATATTTTGATTTTATTTCAATATCATTTCAATTTATTTCAACACATATATTATTTTTACAACGCATATACAACTTATATATCGAACATACAACTTATACAACGCTTATACATGAGGTGTACAACGCTTATATAACCCATACATCGACTATATAATTTATACATCGTTGTTTTCCATATCGTTTATAAATTAGAAATCTCACATTGGGTTCCACTCCACCAAAAATTGTAGAAGGCTCAGAAGAATATGCGGTCTCTTCTAGAATGTAGAAGACGTCCACACGAGTTCACTGTCTCTTGTTTCACTGAATTTCGACAAGAAACGAAAAGGATATGATTTTTACAGTGGAATCAAAAATCGTAGCGCTTTAAAGTGCTGTAAACACTTAAAATAAATTTCAGCTGTGTACCTTCGAAGTGTTCAAAACTAGGGCCCGGTTTTTCTTCCAATCCGTTGTGCTATAGGAGGATCGGGTTATATGGTGTCGAAGAGGGAGGAGAGACGCAGCTTCACCGGTTGTTGGGCCTACTGCGGTGGTCAGAATCAGCCACGTCGGCGTTGTAAAGGCGGCGTCTTTGGGGACCTCGTTCTCGATGTAGACAGCACGGTTGAGGGCGAATCTAGTATGGATTTGTACCTCTTGTCAAGCTCTACAAAAAAACTTCAAAGAACCTATATCTAAATTCGCATATAGGAGGAGGAATGGAGGAGAGAAGGCGGTGAGCCTTTTCCGTCGTGCGCCGTATGGAGGATCGGGGAGAGAGAGTTTTGACTGGCCAATGAGATTTTTTCTTTTATTTATATATTTTAAAAATTCATAAACACTCCTTATCTCATACGAACTCCAATCCAAACCCAACGACTATCGTCCCTAGCTAAATACCCCCATTCCGAACACAATGGGATATGTTTCGTAGGCCCATTCGACTGTCTTGGTCAGTTTTTCTTCAAATTAAAATATAGAACATTCAATATTCGATTTGAACATACATTTCAATTTGCCGGGGCCACATATTGATTCTAAAAATTTCAGAAAAATAAATCCAGCTATGTTTTGATGATACAGTCACAACAAAACTAGTTTCGTTGAATTCTGAGACTGTTTGAAAAATGGCCATTTTCTGGTCGATCCAATTTAACAGAAATTCACCAAACACATTTTCCTTTGCCACACTCACATATTAACTTCAAAAATTATGGAATTTGAAACCTAGCAATAATTTGACATCCCGGATCCAACAAAAGTGGTTTCGTCGAATTCTGAGGTCGTTTGCAAAATGTCTATTTTCAAGGGCAATATATTCTCTATAGCAACCTTTCTGAAAATTCATTTGGCCATAACTTTTGACTTCCACTATGAAACTTCGATTTTTCAGATTCGTTAGAAAGATATTCACTAACAGATTTAAATATTTTTGGTTTCACTAGAATCCATTTTATTTTGCACCCGGTACAGTCAGTCAAAGTTTGAATTGAAAATTTGAAACTGCCGCACCATTTCAGGCCTTGTTTATAATTTAAAATAATTATATTTATTTTCAAACATCGATTCAAACATACTTTTCGTCGTTATTATTTAAAATAATTTATTTTAAATATTTAAAATCCACTAAAATAGCCAAATTAAAAAATTTAAACTGGCTCAGATTTTCCGGGTTGTTACAAAGCATCCATGGTTTGAATTGTAAAGTCTGTTTCAACTATTGGGACCAATAATCATCCACATGGATACTGTGCTCAGTGTTATGTTTAAAATAGTGCTATCTGGTATCTGCATGTTACAATGTTGGTATGAGGTGTTGCAATCTAAGTCACATAATCTCCTCACTCGCTCGCTGTTCAGTCGCTGCCAATTGCAATGTCATTGGCTCGACGGAATTAATAATTGGTGGGTTCCATTTTAGTCCATTTGGAAACACGAGCCTCGTTGCACTTGCTTTACACGTAACTGCGTCTGCCATTTCATCGTGCGTTTGCGAAGGGCTTTATATTTAACCAGGTATTGAACTGGTAAGTTTCTGCGTCATCAGTCCTGGCTCAATGGGAGACATACGTCTAGAACAGCACAGCACGAAATGGTTGAGGAGCCAGCAGTTGATCGATGGGTCAAACTTTTGTAATTTGTTTATATCAAATAATGGGAGTATAATAGTTTTTTATTTTTTCCATACCTTTTTATTTGGTCGGTGAGACCAAAATTTAATTATTTTACATATAATTAATTTTTTGTTAATGGTGTAATACAACAATCATGTTTCAATAAAATAAAACAAATTATGTTTTACTTTAGATAATTTAACTATGAAATTTCAAGTATTTCATATCGTATGGCACTTTGATACGATAGTAATAAAGTTACCAACATCTCAAATGAACGCTACTAGCACAAGTTATTAATTTTAAAAAATTGTGGAAAATTAATAGTTAGTTTAATATTATTTATAAATTGATAAATCGACTGTTTGACGCCATTGTGCCAATTTGTTCAAATTAGCAGGAAACCATACCAACCCAATCGAAAAAACAATTCACGAAATCCCCTGATTTCTACCCCAGATTCGAACCATACAGGAATCCCAACTATTCCCATACTGCATCAACAGTTCATCCACCAATTACAACAACATCATCTCCTCGTGAAAACAGATCATAAGCCAAATCCAGAACCACTCTTTCACCAAAAGCAATCACTCACCTTACCTTCACGTGAAAACAGATCATTTTTGGCCTAAATGAAAATTTTAACAAATCAGCATTACTTAATGTAGGATTTGCTGTAGCATATATATAACTTTTTGCATAAATGACAGCCTGCCATGTTGTAATTCTACGTTCATAAAAACTGGTTTAAAATGGTTCAAACCAAAATATAGCAAAACTGGTTTCTTGTTACTTTTATGTAGAAGGAATTGAAAAAGCGTTCCCCTAAAAACAATTCAGTTTAGATTTTTAACACTATGATATGCTAGTCAAAAATACAAAAAAGAGTGTCATTTCATGTAGTGTGATGTAAAAAACACTTTTGATTCAAAGACAAAAAAATAATATTAACTTACATATTTTTCGGTGGCGCAAGGAAGCACTTCTCCAGTTTTTTTACGTGTGTGTGCCACTTTCCATACTTTTGTTCATGTAGGCTTACATTCCGGATTTTCCTTTTCCTACATGAATAAATATAAATATATTCAATAGCCATAAAGTATTATCTAAAATAGCCATAAAGTATTCAAAAGGATTGACTAGTACGAACCAATGTTTCATACAGCTTAGCATAAGATTTTCTTCCCAATGTATGATTTACATTATTTTTTCCCTTGTTGTCGCTATTCATCTTGCATTGTTGTGATAACCCGTAACTTCCCCGTGAAGGAAAGAACGGATTACCTTGAGAACACGACAAAATAGAACGCAGACAGAAGAATATTTCATTGCTATTACAACAATTCCATCAGAATACAAGGATATACAGAGTATAAATGAATAAAATACATTTGATAAATATCAGAGGTTACAATAAATTACATAGCAGCGGAAAATCAATACAATACACAACTGAAAGTAATGCGCGGATACAGAGCTTTCCGAGCATCGTTCCAGCTGTAAATCAGGATCCTGTGAATATAAATCTGCAAAACCAAAACTACTAGCTGCCCGTGTCGAAAATAGGGGCACCCAGAGTTTAGGTTAAAACAATAAACTCCAGGTCAGTCATGTGACTGGTGTGATAACTGAAACAGTTATTATTTTAACTTTAAAGAAGGGTAATTCAAGGGACCACGCCGTATAACACGGAACGGGTTTCCTCCCAAGAATATCAGTGCATATAATAAAACATCGCAATGCTTTTTAGAAAAATGAAGCTATTATAAGACCCAGGTCCCATCACATGATGCAACGCAAGCCGGAGGATAGGGTTTTACCTTATAATAGCCAAACATGCTTGGTACGTTTAAAACAAATCATTTGATACTATTATAAGTGCATAGTGTCAAAAACAATTTCAATCATAAATATCAATCATAGGCGGCATGAATGTCCCTTACCACTATGTCGCCATACTAGGTTCTACAATTAAAACCGAAATATCTCGTATTGGAAATTGGATTTCCGTCATGAGTCGAGGCAAGGGGCAAGCTCCTCTCCACTTCGAGACACTCTAGCAAATGCCTCGGGACTACACACTCTGGATAACCCCTGGATCTTCAGGGTCGGTCCTCCGTTACGTTTGAGGATTAATTATTCCTGAACACACGTTTCCCGGTCCTAACAGACCTAAAATCGAGGCGCCTCGCATCCAACAACCACATAGGTGAAAAGTATATAAATGTCAGCCAGTTTAAGCACTGACACCACCACTAGCTAGAAAGAAACATCGTGCTCTCCCTGCAGTCACTATCCCGTTTTTGACTCATACCGAGGTGTGAGGCTCGCGAATTCACGTTATACACAAATCTCTGCCACGTAGGTCGTGCTTTGATCATCAACCACAAGGCTTTGCTTTTCAACAAAAGCCTTGATCATTTGCCACTTAGGCGTGCCACACGGGCAATTCATGCCATGCGACTGATGTCCATCGATATACAACCTCTGAGCTCGTACGTCTCAAAGAAGGGCGTTAAGCAAGAGAATAAATTCTCCGCTGCCAAACAGATGTATATTTAATAGAGATCAATCAGCACAGAATAAAATCCAATGTCAGACACACAGTCCATTTACAAGTCCGTTCTGGGTCTAAACGAAACCGGAGGCACTTTCCTCGCATATCCATCGATCTCCGGGTACGTATGGACGACCACAAACTGATTCCCTCATCTTGGGTGTACATCCCAATCAAGATCATCAGTAATCACCCAAACGATGTGAAGACTTCCGGTCTTCAACCACCATCTTCATCTTCGACTTATCGTCGAATCGGTTATTCAGAATGGGTATAACCCGGCCTTTCTAAATAACCCGCGTATATAATAAACAAGTGTTACACAAACACAACCTACGCCTCATTCCAATCCATAAGTCATTAACCGTGAATTAGCAAGAGAATAATTCCCCAAATATTAACCCCGAAGGCCGGAACCAACATCAGATCAATACCCAGGAAACCATCCTTCTTGGCTAACCTACAGTTAGTTTCTAAACTTCACATTCTTAGGGAAAGGTTCCCATTAATTTTATCCAAGATAAATTCCTTGAAATTTATTCTTTAATCTTCTTTTGGATATCGTTTCAAACCAAATTATGGTTTTCCAAACTAGACGGGATTAGCGAACCACACCGAAGTAATAATTTATTTTATTTCCCAATCCCAACCTATTTATCCCATGAAGCAAAACTGGGAATACTCCATTTCTAACACCACGGTGTTATCGGTAAAATTAATTACCATTTCACGTTCAAATCTATTTAAAGATTTAACTATCGCTTTGGAGCAAAACTGGTGATACTCCGTTCTCGATCATTTTAATCTAATCAAAGATTCATTAAAACTTCACTTAGTTTTAATCTTTAACTGGGTTAAAGAATCTGTGTCATTTAAAACCCGGTTCACGATAAACCCAAAATCACATTCAAATTCAATTCCAATTAAACATTATTTAATTGGTACACTTCATTAAATCTAAATAGAAAGATTTAATCTTTTTCTCAACTGGGCTTAAGAACAGTGTTAATGAAGACACCATTCACGACAAACCCAAATCACATTTGATATTAAATACAAGGCTCTGAATAGAAAATATATCGGCTTATATTCAATACCAAATTCTGAAACCAACAAATATCATATTGGAAATAACGATATAAAATATATCTTTCAAATCCCCATAACAATATCTGTATAATCACGAAATCCAACATCGAAATATTCCAAAGATAATTTCGATTCAAATCCATTCCAATTCACGTATTGGAAATTTCTGGTTATTTTAAAACCATTTCAAATTCAATTTATTTATTTCAAAAATGAGTTGAATTTAATTCTAGTTCAAATCTAGTTCATTTCGATAAAAAACTATTTTTATCTTTTCAAATGTGGGATTTTCACCCCAGTTCTTCACAAACCATTTCTTATGATTTTACACAAATTATTACTATTTTTAATAATTTTATCAAGGCCCGTACAGTTGATTTCCATCAACGGCCATCGAACTGCACTTACAGCGACCTTTTCTGAAATTGATTTGGACATATCTCCAAATCCAACCGTTAGATTTCAAATTTCTAATATTCATTAGAAAGCTCTTTTCGATACGAACCCAACGGTTCCAGTTTTAGGAGAATCCGACGGTCGGATCTCCTGTAATGTCCGTTTGAAATTAATGGTCGAAATTCATGAACTACCATGGCGCGGCGCATTCTATTCAGGCCATTATGTATATATAATATATATATTATATATATTTCGTCCACTTCCCTTTAAAACGAATTTTATAAATCGTTTTAAATTCGTTTCAAAAACAATTTCAACTTCAAATCAATTTCATTTTCTATTCAATTTCAATTCGATTAAATTGATTTCTATTCAATTTCAATTCAATTCGAATTTCTAATTCATTCAATTCAATTCGAATTTCTTTTCTATTCAATTTAATTCGATTTTTTTTCTATTCAATTCGAATTCGTTTTATATTCAATCCAATTCGAATTCGTTTTCTGTTCAATTCAATTCAATTTTGAATTCATTTCAATTCGAATTTCTTTACAATTCATTTCAATTCAATTTTGAATTCATTTCAATTCGAATTCATTTTCAATTCATTTCAATTCAATTCGAACTTGTTTTCTATTCAATTCAATTCAATTTTGAATTCATTTCAATTCGAATTTCTTTTCAATTCAATTTTGAATTCATTTCAATTCGAATTCGTTTTCAATTCAATTTAATTCGAATTTCTTTTCAATTCTTTTTAATTTTCAATATTCATTATAAAAACGAATATAATCGATATAAATATCGTTCGCGTCAAAATAGCGCGTCTCTAATCAACACGGCTTTATATTTTTTAATAACTTCGTTATTCTATTCAACAAATGAATATTTATTTTCTTTCAATACATGACTAATCTCAACAAATGAGTACTGTCAACACGCGACTATCTTTGTTATTTAATATATTTTATAAAAATTATGGTATCTATCTTTTGATTTCAAATCAGACTCCAACCATAAATTAGTAAGAGAACGATCCCCTAAGCATTAACCCCGAAGGCCGAAACCAACATCAGATCAATATCCAGGAGACCACTCATCTTATCTATTTTCCAGTTAGTTTCTAATTTTATATATGATAAAGATGTAAATTTTATTGTTAAAATATTTCGTTCAACTCATGACTAATCTCAACGAATGAGTACTGTCAACACATGAACCTTTATTTTCTAATAATCTTTATTTTCCCAATTGGAATGAGGCCCAATCAATTACCATATAATGTTAATTATATGGATTCCATACAACACATGTATATCACAGCAACGATACATCAACAATCATTCAAAGTGCGTTCTACACTGTATAAGCATCAAATATAGATATTCGACGCTTATACAGCCTGTCAATCAATCGATCGACATATAGCTAATTATTGGGATTAGTGTATGTTATATATTATCCCAATACCCGTGTGGGGTTTCCAATCAACAAACACAGATTTTTATTTGTGAAGTTGGGCGATGTGTAAAATTTATCATCCCAATCAATGTCCTTCAAATAGGTGTACATAAACAAACCGTCCGATTTGTAAATGAATATTTATTTATTCACATTCACGTTAAAAATTAATTTTAACGATAAAATATTTTTAACTATATAAATATTTTATTTCACATCATACAATCAATTACACATCAAAATCAAACAAATAAGCATATAAGCCATCCATGGTCTGTGGACGATGGGTGTCGGGTGCTACTAAACACCCTCTGCATCCTAGTATATATTTTTAACTAGAAAAGGAAATTTAAAGTGAGAAATTCTCACCAAATAGCTAATCCAAACGTCTCGACTCTTCTCAAGTAGAAGTCTTCGCCGTTCTCGCCTTTTGTCACTTTCGTTGCCCGTAGCCACTACATATATAAAAATCACATTTTTATATTGTTGTTATATAGATAAAAATTCTATTTTTGCAACGATGTTCATATAATAAAGATTATATTTTTATCACGCTATTCTCTACATAAAGATTTCGACTTTTCATTCCATCACTATAAAAATCACATTTTTACTTCATTATATATATATAATAAAAATCAGATTTTTATTTCGTTACATATATAAAGATGATATTTTTACTATCTTACCTATATAAAAATTATATTTTTATACTCCTACAATATAAAAGATTATATTTTTATACTACTACAATATAAAAGATTATATTTTTATACTACTACAATATAAAAGATTATATTTTTATTCTGTTGTTCATATGTTAAAAACCACATTCTGACGATGCTACAACATACATAAAAATCAAATTTTCTTCACCATGCCATATACATAAAATCAAATTTTTATGCCGTTAAAAATCCAATCTTTTTACATATTTTAAAAATCGAATTTTTCTCTATATCACTTCATATGTAAAATAAAAATCTGTTCTATCGCTTCATATATAGAAAGTTCAATCTTTCCTATCGCTTCACATATTTAAAAACAAAGTCTTTCATATATTTAAAAACCAAGTCTTTCATATTTTTATATTTGCCATTTATATATAAAAGAATATATTTTTATAACTATGTTCTATACCTTAAAAATCATATTTTCATTTATGCTATATTTATTCAAAATCCTATTTTTAATATCATGCTATTTTATTTTTACCAAACAAGTCAGTAAGCATGTTTATGGCAGAAATCAATAGGGGAAATCGAAGAAAATCAGAAAAGCTCACATTTCAGGGTTGGATTTTTCTCCAAAATCGAAACGCCCGCTGATGATTGGACTAGTCCATGGCCTCGCCCTTCTAATGGGCTTTCTGGCGCTAGGCTCGAGATCGAGCTCGGAGCTCCGACGGTGGCGCAATTTTCAGCGAGGCGGGGGGGGTCCCTCTACGACTGAAGCGGCGGTTTCTGTTCTAGAAGGAGGAGAGAGAGAAGAACGGAGGGGCGGAGGAGAGGGGGTGGCGAGATCTGGCGCCGGCGGAGGCTGTGGTGAGCGGTGGCGGCGCAATCGAGAGAGCTGAGCGGGATTTGCATTTTTAATTTAGATTAGGAAATAAGAAAAGGGGGCTGAGGTGTTATATAATTATATATATTAATAATTTAATATTATTTATTTTCCTATAAGAGTTGACTTTTCTCTCGGACTCGAAACGAGACCCAACGACTGTCGTCTTTAGCTAATTACCCCCATTCCGAACACAATGGGATATGTATCGTAAGCCAATTCAATCGTTACGATCAGTTTTCATTAAATTTACATTTAAATCTTTATACTGAATTTTTAAACGTACATTTCAAATTACCGGGGTCACATACGAACCCGAAAAATTCCAGAAAAATATTTTCTAGCATCGTATTAACGATACGGTCCTAACAAAACTAGTTTCATCGAATTCTGAGACCGTTGGAAAAATGGCCATTTTCCAGTCGATTAAAATCAACTGAAATTGGTCAAACGCGTTTTCCTTTGCCACGCTCACATATTGATTCGAAAAATTATGAAAATCTAGCAATAACTTTACATCGCGGATCCAACAAAAGTGGTTTCGTCGAAATCCGAGGTCGTTTCAAAATGGCTATTTTTAAGGGCCAGAAATTCCATAGCGACTATTCTGAAAATTCATTTGGACATATCTTTTTATCCCCGCTATGAAATTTTGATTTTTCGGATTCGTTGGAAAGATATCCTCAATTAGATTCCATTATTTTTGGTTTCACTAAAATCCGGTTTACTTTGCACTCGATACATTCATTTGAAGTTTGAAATCAAATTATCGAACTACCGCGCCATTTTCAATTCCTTTTATAATTAAAATAAAATTTTATATATTCTAACGACGATTGATATAAATATATACGTTCGAATTATATTCAAAATAAATTTCTCGTCGTTATTATTTAAAATAATTCATTTTAAATATTCAAAATTTGCTAAATTTGCCAAAATAAAAATTTTAAACTGGCTCAGATTTTCCGGGTTGTTACAATTGTTTTCTCTTCTTGTATGTATATTCATTGTCGATGAACTTCTCCCATTGAACTTTATCGATTTCGTCGGGTCGGTTTTCAATTGCAAGATGCTTAGGCAAAAGCTCCTTTTCTTTTGTTTTAATATATGTCTTCCTCAAAGTTGATTTTGACGATCTTAAATATTGCGGAAAATTTTTCTCCAAAATAGGTCAAGCAACATTGGGATTTATGTTCAAGTCAAACTCTTTCTATGGAAAAGGTAAATGATTTTGATTATAATTTTATGCTTTATATATGCCCAAAAAAATTAGAAATAATAAAGAAATATACCATTAGTGTTGTCCATAAGTTGCCCTTGTAAAATTTATCAACTTTCCTCCAATCATCGTAGCTAACTAGAATAGGGATATTTTGCCACAAGGACAAAGTCAACACAAAATCTGTCCAAAAGGACGGTCAACAAAAAACTTGTCCAAAAGGACAATTTTTAGTGTAAATGGTGGAATTCAGGGGGCCACTATGTTTTCACGCTTTGCACTAAAAATTGTCCTTTTGAGCAAATTTTTTGTATCTTGTCCTTTTGAGCAAATTTTGTTGTGTTTTTGTCCTTCATACTATTTCCCTGTTCAACAATTATGTAGTACTTTTTTTTGTTGGAGGAGAAGGAATGGTATCTTCTACACTTTCTCTACGTTGTGATGCATTACTGTTACTAGTCGACATTCTGCATAAGTAATTCATATATGTTATCCTACATTCAATACGTGAAAGCAAATAAAACTAATATATGAACTAGGTACAAGCTGCTAATGTAAGACCAAAAAAATGGAAAAGAAAAGGAAAACATACAGTGTAGCCATAAGAAAAGAAAGCGCGCAGCCATAAGAAAAAAGGCAACAAGTATTCAAGCATTCAACCTGTCGAAAATCAACAATAGTGCCATGCATACATATGTTGAACATAAAAAGTTGCACAACTATAAGAAAAGAGGCAATAAGAATTCAACAACTCAAATATTACAAGTAAAACCATCAATATTAAAATAATCAAATATCTCAAATATTCAACACATAAAGAAAGACTTGGACTCAAAATCAAGCTCATCTATTTGGTTTCGATACATTTTAACAATGCTCCTAAGTTTGGTTGTTCCTTTAAAACATACTAAAAATTTGCTGACGCCACGTAATCATCCACGTTATCAGTCAGACGTTTAGGTGAACGTCGTACAATGGACCAATCAGGATTTTGTATGTCTTTTACGTAGAAAACTTCACTTGCTTCTGATGCTAGAATGACAGGCTCATCAACTCTCCATCACTATTTTTAAGTTTGTTAAGATTCACCATCAACAAATTAGAGTCTATACAAATCTTACAACCATGTATTTTGTCAGCAACATTCACCCAATCGCAATAGAACACAACATGTTGAAATTGATAATAATCAACTTCAATTATCTCCTTGATAATACCATACCAAGTAGTGTCATCATCTGTAGGATTTAAATCTTTTGTGCTTGCTATAAATGTTGTAATTGCTTTCATACAAACACCGCTATCTTGTGTAGAAAGAGCGTCATCGTAGTGCGGTAGAGAGAATACATAACCATTAATTCTATATTTAAGGTGAGTTTTGGCTTCCCACGCTGGTCCACTAACATAACACCATAACGATGAATTCATGCACTTTTCGTACATTAACTGTCAAACCAATTTCAACAAGTTAAATAATGTCAAATTCTTTATTGAAGTATGAGTTTTGTGCAATCTAACAAACCTTCTTGTGCAACCAATCAATAAATTTAGTTTGTACTACTACTTCTGCCCGTGCATGGTGCCTTTTTTTGCTCCTTTGAACATCTTCTAATGATGATCGATAATCGCTACAAATCATAATGTCGCGGCTTAAGTAAATATTGAAATTACATCACATAAGGTCATAACATGTCAAAATAAGACAAACCTATAATAATCGTCTACGCCAGCGACGCCCATGGTAAAAAGTATCCACCGTCGAATTTGAATATGTTGTACGCCTGATAATTTGATAATTTTACCCTCAAGGATGGAACGTTCATAAGTATCATCTCTGTTCTCATCTAAAAATGGTGCTTGTTTGCAGCTATGATTGCCAGTGCGTGGATCTGGCATATATTCCATGGCATATCTAACAGATTCTGAAACAAGATATGCTTCAGAAATTGATCCCTCCACATAACGCTTATTGCTCGGTATGTCCTTACACTCCTTCATAGCTCTAATAAAAAATTTAAAATTTTACATTATTGGTGAAATAAACCATGTAATAATTACATGAAAGAAACATTATACCTTTCAAATGGATACATCCATATATAAGTAACCGGTCCACATAGCAATGCTTGATCAACTAAATGCACCATTAAATGTATACTTATGTCAAAGAATTGAAAAGGAAAATAATGCACCAACACGCATAATGCCTTAGTAATCATGTCTTTAGGAGCTTGAACATGCTCTCAAATTAAAACCTTCGAACAAATAATACTAAAATACAAGCATACTTGCAATATTGCACGTCTTAAGTCACGATGCTTTGGGTAAGCATGTTGAACCATGATAGGTAGAATATATTGATTGATAACATGGTACTCATATGACTTTCTAATATTCAAACTGGATGGCTGACTATTTACTAAGTTTCTTAACTTAGTCCCAAAGCAAGATGGAAGTTTGACATCCTTTAGGAATTCATAGAAACGAGTCTTGTAAGATTTATCAAACGCAAATTTGGAAGAATATTGCTTGTGTCTATCAAATAACAAATTAATAAAATGCTCTGGTACATTCTTCTCGGTGTGCATCACATCAATAGTATGTCGCACTTTATGATTACTCCAATACTCTAATGCAAAAAGAATCGACTTCTTATACCATGCCGGTCTTTCATCATCACCATTTTCATTCATAGAATATTCGTCAGCGAGATCAACATCATCTACTATGTGCTTTCTTTTGGGGGGTAATTTACCTAGTATATATTTGATATGAGCAAGCTTTGCTAGAAGTGTTGATCCTGTCAATCGTGTTGGAGGTTCATTATTCTCTATGGACTTATACCACTCATGCTTCAATGCCCTATGCGGATGACCATTCTTCAAAAATCTTAAATACTTCGTATAAACAATCTTATTACCGATGCGCTCTGATTCTGTCTCCGTAGCACAAACAGGACATGCTTTATAACCATGTGTTACACAACCAGATAAATTACCAAGGGCAGGTAGATCGTGAATTCCCCATAACAACATTGCTCTAAGAGTGAAATACTCCTTTGTATTCGTGTCAAATGCAAGCACTCCTTCTGTCCATAATTGCTTCAACTCATCCACAAGAGGTTCCAAATACACATCAATATCTTGACTTGGTACTTTTGGTCCAGGAATTAACAAGCACAACATTTGAAACTCGGGTTTTATGTATAATGATGGCGGTAAGTTATAAGGAACTGCATAAACAGGCCAACAACTATAACTTCTTGATTGGGTTGTACTAGGATTGAACCCGTCGGTGGTAATACCAAGCCAAACATTTCGTCCATTTATACTAAACTCCGGCCACTTATTCTTCAATGATCTCCATTCAGCTGAGTCTATAGGATGACGCATGCGATTCCAACAAGGCTTTGCTTCACTGTGGCATAACATTTTTTGAGCTATCCATGGTATAGTGTACAATCTTGTAAATCTAGGAGCTAATGGAAAATATTTCAAAACTTTTTGAGGTTGTTTTGTAATTTTTTCCACTTCTTCTTGCATTTTAGTTTTAAATCTTGAAATGTGACAACCAGGACATTCTGCTGCATTACTGTGCTCTTTCCAAAACAATATGCAATCATTTTTACATGCATGTATGCACTCTGCTTTCATTCCCAAATCTTTTAATATTTCCTTCATTGTTGGGTACTTCTCTGGTATTGTATTTTCCTTTGAAAGCCACTGTTTCAATCGTTTCAATAACTCGGTCATACTATTTCCTGACCAATTAAATTCTTTTTTCATATTGTGAAGCTCTATCATGACACTTAATGTTGTTAGACTGTCTTCACAAGAAGGGTATAATTTTTCATTTGCTCTTCTTTTGTACTCTTGATACTTTTTCCAATGGTTACCATCACTAATCCCATCTATGCCATATGCATCATCAACGAGATCTCCAAGAGCATCTCCTATATGGTTTTCCTCTCAAAATTGGTTAGAATTACAAGCCTCGTGATTAGCATGTCGTGTAGGATTGAGCACCATGTCATTGTCGCTTCTCTCACCATGGAAAACCCATTCATTGTATGTTTGATCCATACCATAAACGATCAAGTGTTTCTCTACTAATTTAAACTGCAACTTTTTTGAATTTCTACACTTTATGCAAGGACAACTGCATAGTTCGAAGTCGGGTGGTGAATTAGACTTTGCGAATTCAATGAAATTTCGAACTCCTTGTATGTAATCAATATTATTTCGATGTCGAATTCTAATCCACTCTTTCGACATTGGATTCATCTCTAGCACGAAACTTTATTTGTCCCCTAACAAGACATGAAAATACAACTCGGAAGAATTAGATAAAAATAATTGGAAGCGCACTTGAAAATATAATAGGGGATATAATCAAACATTTGATGGTATAAGAATAATTTATCTCAATAGGAATTAAACATTGAAATTATACATTTAAACAAATAATTTGGTACAATATTCAACATGTAATTGTTAACCAGAAAACAGTCACTCTTTTGCCAATAAGATATTAAACCTGCAGTGTACAAACAGGCTTATATATGTGTTTCAAATTAATAAACTGTAAAATTTCAAACTGCTCGGATTCATTCAAAACAACTCAATGTTGGAAGTTCTTAAAAATTATTCAAAATTATGTCACTACAAAGAAGGGTCCAATAGAAACATGAGATAGTAAACTTATAAGTGTGTGTGTGTTTCACGAAGGCTGCATAGCAATGCTAGAAAAGCCAAAATTTCCAATGCAAAACAGGAGAACTGAGAAAGGAACATGAAATGAGACCAAGAATAATGTAAATATTGAGGTACCATGCACCTATCATCATTTTGGTAATAAGTCGATATTAACTGAGAGAACGTGTGCTCAAGGTCATTACATGGATTGCAATTCCTGATTTCCACATGGCTACCTCTTCCTATCTCGCATTAACTTGCCATATGCAATGGTGTCACAATTAGCATTATTAAATTTTAGTCCAAACTTTAACTAATTGAACCAGGGAAATGGTTTTAGGGTAAAATTGTTTGTGCCAAAGATTAGTCAAATTATTTTTTTTCTTTGGTGGAAAACAGGGAGAAGGACAAAGTTATAGGTCCATGATTTTAATGATTTTGTAAAAACAATCTCTACATAAATGATTTTGTAAATTAGATTTCTATTTTTAAAACAACCAAAAATACAAGATATCTTGTGCTTTTCTAACAAAAATCATAAGAATCTTGCAAATTTTAGAAAAAATCTATAAAAATCATTAATAGTGAAAAACTACAAGTATTTACTAAAATTAAACATAAATAATAATTATTATTATTTATACACATAAAATCATTTGACTTTTCAAATTTATTTATTAAAAAAAAACACTTGTTAAATTGCACCTTTTTTAGGAAACTACAAACTAGTTTACACTTTCTATTCAAAGGAATAATGACCTAATTTACAGAGTCGTTACTGCAAGGACTTTTCTTATAACAACCTTAAATTAGAACTTATTTGCAAAGTCCCTTTCCTAAAAACGAGCCAATGGGCGGTAGTAGTAGCGTTATTGGTTTAAATAGTTAACGCCTTATAAATAAGTCCATTCAGTACCAAGCAAAGTGGATTGGAGTAAACGGTTATCAAAACAAATCTTCGGTTTAGGCTGAATCAGATACTTTGGTATACCGGGTTATGCAAAGATCCAAAAGAGAAAAGCCTGTTTTTCTTATTGGGCAAAAGAAAAGGATCAAAAGTTTGGTAAAGCTCGAATTATGTAAACACATTCAGAATCGGCAGGATGCTCATTATGTGCTCATATATGTTTCCATTATTTCAACACAGTGACAACGGCATGTGTCCACAAAACATAATAAATAAAAGGCTATATATATAATAAATAATGAAAACAGACTACAAGCACCAATTAAAGAAACAAACTCAAATTGTGAGGGAAAGCAAAGCCAAAAGGAGTGAAACCTGAGACCACAACTGTTTCCAACTGCCATGGAACTAACCTTCTACAGCAGAATTTTGACTTATTACCAAAATGATGATAGGTGCATGGTACCTCAATATTTACAATACTAGTCTTACATTAGACTTTTCAGTGTATTTAAGGTTAAAAAAACTGCACTTAAAAAATGAAACTTAAAAACTGCACTTAAAAAATGAAACTTAAAAACTGCACTCAACAAAAACTACCTTAAAAAACTGCACTAAAAAAATACTGCATTTGTTCCAAAAAAAAATTCTCTTTTGTTTTTAAAAAAAACAGTATTTGTTTTATAAAAAAAAAAACTGCACTACACTTCTTTTATAAAAAAAATGGACTGATTTTTTTTAAAAAAAAACTGCCCTTGACTGTCAGAAAAGCCTTAGGCGAGCGCCTTGACTACACTGGACTTTGTCACATGTAACATGTATTTTGTTCTATTCAGTCATAGAGTTATATGTCAACTAATTAATGTCAATTAGACATCAATAATAAAGGCATTTTTTAATCCCAAACATTATTACATAAAACGATGAGAGTGGAAGAGAAATAACAGAGAATGTATATTTTATATCAATCAGTATATTTTACTGATTATTCATTAATATATGGTTGAAAATATATAGGTATTAAGTATATTAAAATGATACAATTTGACTTCTTCTAATTACATAAATGGTCAGTCGATAAAATGGTGTGATGAAATGAAACTCTAACAGAAAAATCTCTAGTATGATCATACTCTAGTGTTTCCTATTTAAAGTTTGGCTGGATGATATTTTTAGATGGATGAAACACAAATATTAAATGCCAAAAACTCGATTTTGCGGAAGTTGGCCCAAAATCTTTTCTATTTGATCAGCTTTCTTACTTTATTATTAGCCGCAATAATACATATACAATGAAACACAATACTGAATGTTTTGGAAACACCTGATGATTCATAACCTGGTATGATAGATCATACACACCTGATGATTCATAATCAGATACATATGAAAATCTTCCAAAAAAGCTTCAGATTTGTAAATCCTAAACTCAAATATTTTTGTTACTAGGAAAATTTGTAGTGCCTATCTAAGTTAACTATTCTCCCATTAATCGTTTTCTTTTCTTATACAAAGAAAAATTCATATTATAATACAGTCTTTCTCCCCTCTACTATGAATCCACCAACAATCAATAGCTACAAAAGCAAAATTCCAATGAAGGTTGCACAAAGCATACATATACAATACTTTGCACCATAAATAAGTTGAAGACTGATTTCCTTTTATCAAACAGTACCACATATGATCATTTCTAAGTAGTTTAAATATCATTTTACCACAACTGCCATAAATAAATCCAAGTTCCAACGATTTTATGTCAGTTATAGCCAAGGCAAGGGTACTAACCCAAATTCATATACGATTCTGTTGCAACTACAGTGATTTCTAGTGCAATATGATGCAAACAATGAAAGCACAAACAGAACAATTGATTCATACAAAATAAACCTAAAACATTGAAACATACAAAATAAACCTAAAACATTGAAACCAACATTGAAATATCAAACTAAGCGCAGCAGAACAAAATTTAATAATGAAAAAATCTATATAAAATCTATAGGGGAGGGACATCCACAACTATGCGTGGTAAGCTTCCCAGGACAATTCATATAAAATGCATGCAAAAAATCTATAAGGGAGGGACATCCACAACTATTTCTACCATGAATGGATTGTTACCAAAATGTATATGTCAAGCATGTTTCTATATAAAATAAGATGTCTAAAAGACATGGAAGATTATGTATATCTATGCTGGTATACTTCATAGCGTACTAAGCTATGCTGGTATATCTAGACCGTTAATTACGGATGACTTGACAAGGAACGATAGTACATAGGGTATAATTTTTAAAGCATAAGTCTATTTAGTTTTCCCAAATACACATAAGAGTTAGTGGTTTCAACTTTTAGTTACATGACAATAAAAACTACGCCATTTGCATACTCATTTTCTTAATATGCAATTAGATATGTCTATCCGATTGAATTAAGCCCAATACATAAACTTTTGAAATTGGGAGCTGAGACATGCTCCCAAATACTAACACAAGCATGTGCACAATCATATATAAATTTTAATTAAGAGAATATCTATGTTTCACATAAACACAGGCCTGTCATATCATGACACTTGGCCTATCAAGCATTAGTAGCCAAACCACATTTTTGTTTATTTTAAGGATGCAGATCAAATATCTAAAGTAGGAGATCAAATATCTAAAGTAGGAAGAAGCCTATTAACTTATTATTTGACTTACATTGGTCAAACATGTATATAAAATTAGATATATTGTTACATGTACTGTATCAAATCATTGTGCAAAAATTTAAAACAAAAACAATCTTTCTCTTCACAGAATTAATCCTCAAACTTTGTTCTGAATCTTTCATTCTATTACTGTTTGATAACGTACTTTAATCCTTTAAATAAATTAGTTGTCTATAGTCTATACACTGTTACCTTTACCTCTACAAACGCAGTAATTGTTTTCATAAGCATACTCTAAGCAAAGTTTTGCTTCTAGTATGAATATTTATAAAAAAAGGTAAATATTTGGGGACTATTGATATCCAGTTTTCTTAGAAATCTATAACTCACCAATCCATGTATTCATTAAATCGAGTACCCAAAATGATTTAGCATATTTCTATCACGAGATCTAAACCTAAAATTGTTATATTTAAACAATGAAAACCAAATAATTTCCAACGCCATACCTTGCCACAACAGAACCGCGATTCCACCACCAGACGAGAAGATCGAAATTTAGTCGCAGCCGATTTTGAGACAAGAAAAACCTAATTACTAAAAAGGGGTCTCTTACGTTGTGGGGTTTGTTTCGTGTAATTTGAAAACCGTAATGAACTAGATAATAGAAAAATAACCATTTTGCCCAGCCAGCTGAATGAAGTAACGGTATTAAGCGTAAGTACATGCAATTACGGTTAGTAGCTGTATAAAATAATGGAATTAACGGTTAGTACATTTGATAATGGTTATAATCGTTAGTTTCTAATCACATTGATAACCATGATAATCATCCGCGAAATAAGTGTGACAAATGAGCCTGTTTAGTATAGTGAATCTTGCACTGCAATACCTTCGCAGAATCTACAGCTATCCCTTCTTTGGAGACCACATGCCCTAAAAATCTCACCTCTATTCTCCAGAAATGACATTTGGAGAATATTGCTTTAAGCTGATGGTCATGGAGAGTTTTCAAAACTTCTCTCAAATGTGGGGCATGCTTTTCTTCGCTTTTGGTGAAGATCAAAATATCATCGACGAAGACTACCACAAATTTATTTAGGAACTCCCCGAACACCCTGCTCATCAGATCGACAACATAGGCGGGTGCATCCGTCAGCATAAAAGGCATAACTAGCCATTCAAATAAACCATCCGGAGTCCTAAAGGCAGTCTTACCTATGCTGTCCTCCTCCACCCTCAACTGATGGAACCCCATGGCCAAGTCTAACTAGGAAAATACCGAGGCACCAACAAGCTGATCAAATAAATCATCAATCCTTGGAAGTGGGTGCCTATTCTTCTTAGTGAGTTTATTCAGCTCTCTATATCAACACACGAACGAAGCAAACCACCGGCCTTAGTTGCGAATACTACTGGAGCAACCCATTCAGGTATGCTTCGTCTGATAAATCCTTTCTTAAGTAGCTCCCCTACTTGCTTACTAAGCTCCCTCCTTTCCCTCGGAGCCATGTGGCGCACTGGCAATGCAACTGGCTTTGCATTGTCCACCAAATATATATATATATATATATATATATATATATATATATATATATATATGAAAGTCGATCTCGTGACTCGGAGGTAAACCCCAAACCTCATCAAAAACATAGGAAAAATCTCGGACTATTGGAACAGATTACAGATCGTCGATAGATGCATCAAGAGACTCTAGGAAACTAAGCATAACTGACCCTTATTGGTCACATGAAATCTCGAGGGTTCTCCCATGACAAGTCAGAAGCCTAACAACCCCCTTCCCACAATCCAGAATGGCACCATAAGTGGTAAGCCAATCCATTCCTAGAATCAACCCATAGCCCATAAACCCGAGCACGTACGCTTCGCATTCAAACTCGATGCCTAACACAGATATTTTCAAAACCCAACAAATCATAGATAATGAGTTGAACCACCAATGTGGTTTGAAACAACTACGGGATCTACAACCATACTAGTAATTAAGTGCAAAGATTCAACTACAGAACTTAATATAAATAAATGTGAGGCACTAGAATCAAAAAGTGTTCTAATAGGATGGTTTGAAAGAGAAATTAAACCTTCCACAGATATTTTTCTACCTCTATCAGGAGCACTGATTGCAAGAGCATGCACCTGCCCTCAAAAGTCCCAGTCCTTTGACCCTATCCCTGTGATTCCTGTTTCCTCGGGCACTCTTTAGTAAAGTGTCCAACATCTCCACAGTGGTAGCAAGAGTTCTTCCTTCGCTTACAGTCTTTAACCAGATGACCTTCCTTCCCACAAGGGTGACATTTTCTCTTATCCTTGCCTTTATCATTTTTCCCTCCTTTCTTTTGCTGTTGCTTTTGCCCCTTCTTGTGCCATACCTTCCTATTTTGCGATGTCTCCTCGGCCTTCTTTTCTCCCTTGTCTTCCTCATGCATTAGGGCCATATCGACAAGCTTTTCAAAAGTGGCCCCCATTGGAATATGGGACATGGCTAAACCATGAAGAGGATCATTCAGGCCTTTAGCAAACTGCAAAGCCCTTTTGTGTGGCGTATCCACCAACTGTAAACCAAACCTTACTAGCTGGTTGAATTTATTCACATACTCTTTTACCATCAAGTTTCCTTGTTTGAGTGCTAAGAATCTCTCCATCTGCATGCTGCTTTAGGCTTGGGAAAGAAATTTCATTTCGAATCTCTGTCTAAAATCTTCCCAAGTTTCCACCGGACGTCCAGCTTGAGTGACTTCCCACCAAAATGAGGCTTCGTCCTTCAGTAGCCAGGCGGCTAAATAGACCTTCCTTCTATCCTCTACTTCAAAGATTTCGAACAAGTCCTCGGTCTCCTTGAGCCAATTCTGAGCTTCTACGAATGTCTCATTCCCATGGAATGGCTTCCCTCCCATAGCACGGAAGTCCTTGCAGATCTTGGCGAAGTTATCTACTCTTGGGGGAGGAGGAGGAGGAATAACTGCTGCAGCCGGGGGAGGAACAATTCTTTGGCCTTCGGCAAGCGCCATGGCCTCCAAATACCTACGGAACCATTCGGGTATTGTGACTCCCTCTGGGATATTAGGAATGTTTTGCTCCTCGGACATGCTGAAAAAGGAAAAAGGAAGAAATTTAGATAAAGGACCGAAGGATATTACAAATGGCTTTTTGGGGAATGTTTTGAAAAACAGACTTTTCTTTATGAAAATGCTTACTTTTAAAACCGTTTTGAAAATAATTTTCAAAAACTTTTATCTAATTTGGTAACCTTCAGCTCTGATACCAAGTGTGACACCCCACGTCCGCTAATGTCACTCACTAAGGGAATGCATTAAGTTTCGTGAAGCGTTATAAGAAAATAGATACAGTATAATTACAAGACAGATATAAATAAAATAGCAGCAAAAATTTAAATTTTTATTTCAAACATAAATCATTATATCGTGGTCTACAATAACATAAGTCACAAAAATCATTATAACAAAATGACTTCTTTCTTGCACCATCATAGTACATAAGAATATAAGAAACATAATTCCCCAATTGAAAGAGTTAAGCCATAGTAGAGACAAGAACTTGAGCCATACTTCAGAAGTAGCTCCTAGCAAGATGATATTTGAGTCCTAACTAAGCCTGAGTGTTTCCTGCTTAAGAACCGGGGGGAGGGGGGAGGGAACGGAAGAAAGAAGGAGAAACAAAAGGGTTAGGCACAAAGTCTGGCGAGTTTAGTTACTTTTAGCCAGTAAATAAATAAAAGAAACATGATAGGCATATAAAGTGGATAAGAGAGATCACTACATAAATGGTAGATGTGACAAGGTAGACAGGGTAAGGTGTATGCACTTCTTTAATGATTACTCTGCACTATTATAGTATAACTAGAATGAGATGATCCCTCCCACTATTAGGTGGTAGACTTAGGGCATATGTCCAAATATACCCTAATCACTACCCTAATCGATCGGTTCCCTACTCCGTAGGTACTCTGTGCCAGCCCCACGGTAGGGTATATCACGTCCTACAGTGGCAACCCCTCACTAATATGCACAACCCCATATATACTGGTGTCATGGTCGTCTTATCCCCCTCTACCCGGCTCATGCACCCCCATGGCCCGGCCGGTTTCCACCGCCCACATTATCCTCCACGTTTGGATCTCTTACAATCAGTCAGTAAGTGTGTCCCCCTCTCCACCTAGTACATAGTATTTTATTTGATACTTACTCCGGGTTATTGACTGAAATGGATCCCACACAATGATACAAGCTCCCCCCTTTGTCCTGTATCCCCCACTAGGTTTTTCACTGACTATGTATAGGTGTCTTTAATTACATAGTCTTATACCAATTATGCTTACCATAAAAGGTGTCTTTAGTTACATAACTTTTATACTTTCCTCTAGTTATGTATACCATTAGGTGTCTTTAATTACATAACCTTATCGGGTTAAGTTTGTGGGCATATATGTAAATATTACCCACCCCCTCCAAATTTGCTTAACCTATCCATTATTCCAATCAATTTACTTAACCGTAACCTTATTTCATAATCATACAGTCCCTATGGATTAGATTTGGTTAAGTAGTCCAATTCATTACCATGTCCATTTATGGTTTATAATGGGCTAGACCTCCCACATTAGGCCTACAAGGTGTGGATGCTGGATATGCCGGTCGATTCCAGGCAGACTTATTCCACAGTTGGGCCTAACCTCGTGTCTTAGCTTGATTCGTATTTGTGTACTTAGACCTCCCACATTAGGTTCAACATCAGTGGTTGCTGGATATGCCGATCGGGTCCGGGAAGACTTCCACCACTAATGCAACCTGACCTCGTGTCATAAGTACAATTACAATTCCTAATTGTAACTACTAGACATTCCATTATTAATCAATTAATTGATTCTTTCCCTTTTATAGATGTTAATGCCCATTTTACCCAATAATTTGAATTATATGTCCAAAAACGTTCATATTCAAATTATGCCAATATTAACCATTTTTCCCCTGTTTCCTAACTAGCGCACTCATAAACTGGTGGCATGCCTAGGCTAGTCAATAGCCTAGTCATAAATGATAATAGGGAAAATAATGGGAATATAACCAAAGTGATCATCTTGGCATAAACATAAACTAGCATGATGATAAGGTGAACGTGCATACAGGCATGTACATGTAATTAACATCATAACAAGGTGGACATGAAACTGATGAACTGGTGGCAGTCAATTGATTCTAACATAACTACGATGTCTAAATTAGCAGTTTAGATGTCCAATTGGTTTAGATCTCACATGATAACATAAGGTGATAAATTAGATCACATAATTCATATCTAGAGGTTAAAATAGATCTAACACCATTAGAATGACATAATAGCATGTTTAGATCTAAATATGGGTTCACATGTCCAACTTACAACATATCTAAGTTGATCACAATATGATAGGTGAAAGGTGATTTACATAAAGAGATAGATCTAACCAATGTTGCAACTGTCCAAATTAACAGATTAATATTCACCATAACATGGTTACAAGTCAAGATCCATATAGGTAGCATAATAGAATAACCACAATTGCATTAGATCTAAAGGTGTAGATCTATCATGACATAGTATAAGATTCAACAATTGCATAGATTCATAGTTTACAACATATCCAATTCACAGTCTTTCACAATTTACTTTTATTTATCTAAACATAAAAGCAACTAGAAACTCACTGCGATAGGTTTAGAGAATAGAGAGAGCATCTTGAATTTCTAAATTTGATTTGCAAAGTTGAATGTTGTATGTTGTTGAAGAAAACGAATCTGTCTCAGTTTGCACATCGGCAACATTTGGCTCCCATAATTTCCAATGGAGAAACATGAGAATTGGACACATATATATAGTTGTAGAACCCTATGAAACTGACTACCATCTCAGCCCTAGGGGTGTCGACACCCCTGTGGGTGGGTCGACCCATAGGTCGACACCCCTTAAGGGGGGTCGACCCCGGTGTGGACACCCCTCTAGGGGGTCGACCCCTTAGAGCGGGAAATTTGCCTCCTTGACGAATTTTTGATTTTCGAACTGTTCTAGATAGGGTTTGACTCATATCTGACTCATACGTGACTCATATATATATATATATATATATGTGTGTGTGTGTGTGTGTGTGTGTGTGTGTGTTCTTTCTGCGCATTTACAAACTTAAAACCCTCATAACATCTTCATACGGTGTTCGTTTTACGCAAACCAAATGTTTATCTTGACCAGAATTTCAAGACGGACGCGATGGCGCAATTCGTTTTCCTTAATTCTGAATATTAAACTAATAATTATTATTTAATTTATCCTCTTTTAGTGTCGTTAAAAATTCGGGGTGTTATAGGAAGGGTCAACGGTTGAGCCTTGATCGATAATTTGGTCTTGAATCACATTCCCACCACCAGAACTACCAATGTCTGGCTCTGCAGGATTTGATTTGGGGGTTGGAGGCCCTACTCAATATAGAAATTTCCTCAAAGGATGGAGTAATTCATATTAACGAAGAAGGGTTTCTGTAACTACAGATTTTATACTTCTCTTCATCTCATCAATGGCTTTCAGTGTTTCGTATATAGCCTTGAGAGAGGTGGACACTTTGTTTTCCTTGATTGGGGCAGGAACGACTGCGTTCCAAAGGAAACAATGTAAGAACATATGATTCAAAGAAAAATGTAAGTTAAAATTACTCGGTAAACTGTGCTCACCTCCATCTGTCCAACGTCCTTGGAATGTCTCGGGGCATCTAATAAAGAAAAACTGGTTTGAAAATCTAGAAACACTATCTGGTATTTCGAGAATAAGCATCCAATTTCTAGCACCTTCAACATGGATAATAGAAGGAGTGTCCTTCCTACTCTTAAAAGAATATAAGTAACGGAGCTCTTGAAAAGTAGGCTCCTGCTTTTTTTGTCCATAAAAAGGATATAAAGTCCCAATGGAACGGTATAACCATTAGGATGAAGTTGGAAAGGAGCAATGGCTAAATGATTTAAGATTCGCTCTAGAAAAGGATTGAACGGAGGAATAGCACCAGCCGCTAACATATGTTTGTTTACAGTAATGTATTCAGCTGGAGGTTCAACAGCAAAGACACCCTCTACTGGTTGCATCTGTGAGAGGAATTCCATATTGACCACATAATTGATCTTATATTATCTTGAGTTAGTGTGGTAGACTGCCTCTCTTGATTCCTAGCCTTAACTGGGTGAAGTTCTAAAGATAATGAAGCAGAAACTTGACCATAAGCTATGGTTGCTACGGATTCAAAGGACATGGTAAAAGAAGTATTGGATTGATCTGAAGAAATTTCTTCGTTTTGAAGGCGAGTTCATTGTCTAGTAGCCATTCTACACAAGTATAATCATTCGTAACACATATCAAGCACCATCATTGATGAATGGAAGATATGTGTAAACAAGGAAAAAAGTCATGAGATGGATATAAAAGCAAGTTTGCACACACACACTATTTAGTTTAGATCCTAGATGTTGTTATAATGCAATTCTTTATCGACGTGGACTATCAGTAAAGTTATATAAGTCCAAAATATGTGAATGGTCATTTAACTAAACAAGACTTAAGGAAAAAGAATGTGCAAACACATGAAATGCATTAGAAGTGAAGGTGTTGAAGGCCGAGGACAAGGAATTTAACGACATTAAAGTTAAGCCACTTAAGTATGGTTATTCAAACCGTAAGCATGACTTAAAGTTCTAGTTGTTAGTGCTACCCGAGACCCAAGCCACCACCTCGAATTAAAATTCATGTCGCTATTACGACTTAAGCTCATGTCATATTCACCACCTGAAACTCAAGTCATGACCATGATATGAGACTCGAATCGCTATAGCGACTTGGAACTCATGTCGTCCCCACGACTTGGGGTTTATAATACCCAGAGTCTAAAAGCTCATGATGTATCTATGAGTTGGTGGCCTATAATAGCGACTTGAATACCATATCACTTTAACCTTAAAGGATATTTCAGCGGATTTGGGTTCAAAATATTTGTAAAAGCTAATATAAAAGACAATGTGCGTCCGTTTCACACTAATACAAGTAATCGTTCAAGTAAATACCTACGATAAGTGGATCAACTCTGGGGTATCGCACCAGAAGCAGTGTTAAGTGTTACGAATTCTATAGTGCAAACATTTCCACAAACAACTCGTGTACATTTAATGAAAATCAAGCTTAATGGAGTACATAGCACTTTGCATCTATCATACACAACCACTTCATTGCAATCACGATTCAATCTTAGTTTACAAACATCTCAACACCACGAATAACCGATTCAGTTCAAATCACCATAACTAGCTCAAGTTTGGTCAAAAATCCCCCAAATTTCATCCAAAAACCTCAAATTCAGAAAGCAAAATAGGATTTAAACCTGATACTAAGCAGAATTCTTTGAAGCGACCAGAGAATGCCTGACGATAAAGAAGCACTTTGGATTTGAAGATGCAAATGTTGAGATGGGTCGAAACGACTTTGAATGCTTGCTCGATTGGGTTTTGTAAACTTGGAATCTGATCAACGACATCAAAAATCAATCAGAAAAGTGCTCAAGGGAAAAGCAATGTCCTCCTCTCAGATGATAGCCACCATTAACAAAGTTTCGGATGTAAAGGACATATGAAGGGCTACGCAGCTTTAAAGATGATATAAAGGTGTTAAAGTGGGCTAGGCCAAGTCAGAATTCATTTGAAGCCCAGAGCAATATGAAAACATTCGATATGGTAATAGCATACATGACTTGCGATATGAGATAGGGAACGACTTGACTTACTTCATAAAATCATTCAACGACTTAGCACTCATGAAATATGTATATAAGATTCGAAGCTAGCATTATTATTAATAACGCGAACTTCGAGGGGCAAATGTTAACCCATAAAAAATGGGTCTAATGTGATATAAGAATGTTGTCTAAGTCATGTCGTCAGAGATCAAGTCGTTTTTCTCATTCTAAACCAATATAAGCTCAAACCATGTCGTATAGCTCCATGTCGCTAAGACCCATGTTGTCACCAAGTTATATTGTCCTTCACCATGTCGTTCTAGGGAGGCCAGATCGTCCAAAGCAAAATCAACATGCTCTCACGTCGTCCTTAACTAAAGACATGATTATTAAGCTGGATCTAGGTCGCTTCCCTACCACGTCAGCTTCTTGTACAATACTTAAGTCGTATCATTAAGGCCAAGTCATGCTAAGAAGAGCATGCCATGTCGCTATGCTTAATGTCATCCATCGACATAAGGTCTAAAGCCACCGCCTAAGAACTCAAGACGAAGCTGCATGTCGCGCCTATCTATGAAGTGAACAGTATGAATCGTATTGAAGCCTTCATGCCGTTTGTAGGATATACCGTTATGCGTTGTGCTACTTGCTCCAACCTGTAAGCACCAAGTCATTTCCAACTGATGCTGGGACGTCGTCAGTCGTCATTCGAATGAAATAAACCATGTCGCTTACGACATGGAGTCGTGTCGGATCACAACATGAAAACAAAGTGTCAATCAGCACCAAGGAGTCATGTCGCCCGACGCCATGATTCAAGGCCTTGTTTCTGCATGATTACTGAATTGCCACCCAGTCCGAAAATCACCTATAAATACCCCTTCACTTCTTTATTCAAGGGGATTGAATTCCTTGGCCACGAAGTGCTGCTAAAATTTCTTCACAATTATTTCAAAGAATTCTAACACTCGTCCATCATCAGCAAATGAAGATTCAATCATTCATTGATCATGGCTCTCATCAAATCCATCTAAGTGATCTAGGAGTTAATGGTTCATTATCCAAGTTCAAATATTAGAAGAAATTGTTCCAATTCTCCCCTAATTACACCATATCTCCACTGGTCATTCTATTTCTCCATCAC
Source organism: Allium sativum (assembly GCA_030737875.1). Classification (NCBI taxonomy): domain Eukaryota; kingdom Viridiplantae; phylum Streptophyta; class Magnoliopsida; order Asparagales; family Amaryllidaceae; genus Allium; species Allium sativum. The sequence goes on along the minus strand of CM060918.1, from coordinate 774,758,736 downwards.
TTTTTGTGAATTCAAGTGAGATCTACAAGTGAGAGAGTGATAAAATTTGTTGTAAGAGTGAATCAAACTTTGTAATTGGCATATAGATAACGGAATCAATGTGAAAGTGGATGTAGATCCTCATTGGATCGAACCACTATAAAAACTCCATGTTCTTACTTTTATGCTTTTTGTACGTCTGTGACTGCGGCCTTGCTTTTTTCTTCCTTACTGGTTTGGTGAAGTGCAATTTATGCACCTTTGGTGTTGAAGTCAAATTTTGGTTTTAACACAAATAAATAAATACTCAACTACCCCAATGCCGTTTATGGCGCCATGAGTGGCTATTCACGGAGTATGAAATCCATGTGTCAATAATATCCATACATCGCTTTCAATTTATGTGATTGTGCGAATTCGAGTGTGAACTCCATATAATTCAAATCAAATAATATGGTTTGTACAATAAATAGTGTCAGGGGCTTCTAAGCCGCGTCTGCATCCTAAAATATTAGGGCTGTCAATTTCCTACCCGACCCGAAACCCGCACGGAAATTAGCATGTTAACCCGACCCATTTAGTTAGCGGGTCATTTCTGGGTCAACCCGAATTTGACCCGTTTATAAACGGGTGGGTTGAGGGTTGACCCGCTAACCCGATTTTGACCCGCCAAACCCGATTATATGTTGCATCTCTTCCATACTGTTAGTCTTTTATGTATACTGTTAGTGTTAATCTTTTATGTATGCAGTAATCAGTATGCTCGTATATGTAAGCTATTATATTTTACTAATTTATTTCTATACGTTGTTAGTTATATTTTACTTAAAACAACTGTATCTCTTCCATACTGGTAGTCTTTAATTTATGCAGTATGGAAATATATACTTATGTATAGAAAATGATTTTTGATATGGTGGTTTCATGCTTTATGTATGTGTTGTCAGTTGGTGACTTTGCAGCTTGTTGCATGTTGGTAATTGTATAACAGTGTGCATGTTGGTGATTTGGCTCTTTTGTTACTTATATTAGTAGGCAATATCTATCAATGGGTCAAAGGGGTAAACCCGACCAAACACGACCCGACACGACCCATTTAGTTAAACGGGTTACGTGGGTCGAGTCAGGTCAACCCGTTTATAAATGGGTCGGGTTAGTGTTGGGAAAATATGACCCGTTTAATAAACGGGTTGACCTGACCCATTTATAAATCAACCCGAACCCGACTTGACCCGACCCGACACGACCCATTGACAGCCCTATAAAATATATTTAACTGTAAATTAATTGGAGTGAGAAAGAGTTCTCACCTTTGATTTCCACTCCGATAGTCCTTATTGGACCGTTTTGGGATTTGCTCCAACGCGTTGTATTCTTCATCGTGATTCCAACGTAATCTGTTTTATGCAATTTATATTAAAAATCACATTTTTAATAACGCTCCATATATTTAAAAATCACATTTTTAATAATGCTTCACATTTTTAATACAATGCTATATATATTAGACTTTTATTGAATGTTATATAGATTAAAAATTTCATTTTTATAACGCTACAATATATATAAAAATCATATTTTTATCATGCTACTCTCTATATATATATATATGTAAAAATCATATTTTTATTATGCTACTATATATATAAAAATCATATTTTTATTGTGCTACTTTATATATATATAAATCATATTTTTATATCATTATTATATATATAAAAATCATATTTTTATCTCGCTATTATATAAATAAAAATCATATTTTTGTCTCTCTATTATATAAATAAAAATCATACTTTTATCTCGCTATTATATAAATAAAAATCATATTTTTATCTCGCTATTATATAAATAAAAATCATATTTTTATTTCGTTGTTATATAAATAAAAAACATATTTTTATTACAATATTACATTAAAAAACTGAAAATAAAATTAAATGTTATTTACCTTTTTTTCTTTGCAGGGGGGGCCCTACGGTTGTGTTGACGTGGCTAGGGGGAGGGCGTCGCGGTGCTGGTGGAACGGGAGTGGTGCAGCCAGCCGGTCAGGGCCTGAGGCGGCGGGATTTCATTGGTTTGAGGTTTTTAAACGTGAAAAGAGGGGAGGAGGCGGCATTGGAGCCAGGGGGTTGGTTGGAGGCGCGCGACAACGGGTGGAGGATCCGGTAGTGGAGCGACGACAGGTGGCGGGGGAGACGCGGTCTGGGCGACGCGGGTTAGGGCTTCGTCGGTTTTTGTTTTTTTCCAGCGTTGAACGATGGAGTGAGGGAGAGAGAATGTAACACCCCATATTTTCTGTTAACGTTATAGTAACGAATCCAAGAATACTTAATTTAAAATGTGAGAATTAAAGGAAATGGGTTACGCCATTGTGTTCATCTCGGAATTCTGGTTGAGATAGAGTCCGAGTTTGCGTAAATTGGACTTCGTATAAAGAAGTTATGGCTGTCGAAAGTTTCCAAAAAATTTAAATAAATTCAAATAGCTCGAAAAACAAGTTCAAATTCGAATCAGTAGTCCGAAGCGGGCTGGGCGGGAAAATTCCTGCCTAGGACCCAGGTCGACCAGGAGGTCGACCCTAGTGTCGACCTCCCCCCCACAGTGGGGTCGACTTGGGGGTCGACCTGCCCCCCCTCCCCAGGGAAGAACTGAATGGTGACAATTTTGTGACTCAGTGCTGAGTCACTAGGGCTGAGGTGTCACCCTATCTTCACTGGATGGCTGTGGTTAACCCTAGGATCATCTGACGGCTCAAATTGAATTGAAATTCTATATAAACAACCCAATACTCAAACCTAAAAATCACACAAAAATAATCCTAGAACTATCATGCTGTCAGTTGAGAACTTGGGTTAGCCGTCACCAATTCAAAGACAAGATAAGAACTTGAATCAAAATTCAAATTAAAAGACTATCAAATTCAATGATCTACATCAAAGGCGAGCTTACCAATTTCAGAATTCAGATTTCAAAACGTAAGAATTTCTTTTTAGTTTGTAAGTTGGTTGTTACGCAAATTTAAACATTCTTTCAATTGCATCATGACATGTTGTAATTTGGATATAGAATGATGCTTATGTATAAGATTTGATTCTCGTTTATATTAAAGTATCGTTGTAATTAATCATGTCTATATGCTTATGGCGATGAACATGTTGTATATTAATCATGTCTATATGCTTGCGGTGATGAACATGTTGTATATTAATCATGTCTATATGCTTATGGTGATGAACAATATTGTATGTTATTGGAATCTATTATGATTGGGTAATGGATTTATTTGCCAATTAAATGGTAAAACATGTCATGTTATAAATTGGTTGTTATTTGCAAGTTTATGATCTAAAACACATGCTTATATGTTAGATCAACACTCATGTATATTCCTGTTAGGTTGAATCTAATTACGTTGTAAAAGTTGAAATTGTAGCCTTCTTATGTTTTTAACACATAAGTATCATGTTAAATTGTGATTAAAATGATTATAATAGCTTTCTTATGTTTTTACATACATAAGTTAATATGCTAAGTTGTGGGTTGAAAATTGTGATTATATGTTAAACCTCCATGCTAGACCTTTGCCAAGTCTACATGACAATTAGACCCAACTTAGTCACAAGTTCACCTTTACCCATTTGATTAAAGTTAATGATACTTCTATGCCAAATTACACATGACAAGTTGAAATGTATGCTATTTTATGTTTATTTCATGTTCCTTGTTTATTACCCTTTTTCTTGTTTATGGGTTGGGCTAATTTACTAGCCCAACATTTTATGTGATTCATGCATACGTTCCACGGGGGTAGCGATGGGAAAATATGAAAATTCATGGGATAGATTTGTTCATGAAATGGTATATTTGATATACCATTTATGGTGAGCATAATCAAAGGATAATTATGGCATGATTAAATTAAATTTAATCTACATAAAGAAATTAGACATACATAGAAAAATGTGAATTTAGAAAAAGACGAATCTGCCTAACCCGAGGTTAGACTGAGTTGTGGTGTAAATCTGCCCGGAACGGACCGACATATCCAGTGACCATAACAGGACCTGTCTAATGTGGGTGGTTAGTGCATCAAGCCCAAAAAGAACCTGAGGTTAGACTGAGTTGTGGTGTAAATCTGCCCGGAACCGACCAGCACATCCAGTGACCACAACAAGACCTGTCTAATGTGAATGGTTGGTGCTTTAATAAATTAAAGCTAAGTCAGGATTGGTAGAGTTAAGTAAATTAGGAAAACACTTAACTGATTCAACATGTTAACTAAACAAATGGGCGGGGTTAGGTAAAACTTAGACACTTAACCAAATAAACATGTTGACTAGAAAACCCTAGTAACTGGGACCCATTTCAGCAGTAACCCACATAGATGTATCATGGTACCCTGAAACTAGGCAGGGTGGGGCCCGATTACTGGGCTGAATTATAAGCGGTCAAAACGTCGGCGGTTGGTGGGCCAGTGTAGGTTCCGATGGAGTATGGGCGTGCACGTACTCCGGAGTGGAAAAATCAGGCACTAGGCATCAGTAGTGTACACTATGCATCTTGAATCGTGTTGGGTTGCCACCAGAGGGACTGATACACCCCATGGTGGGACCAGCACAGGTAGCTACAGTCAAGCTGGGCCGAATGACACAGGATATGAATGCATGCGAGTAAGAGTCGATCATTAAGGGTATCGTTTGTTATAAACACGTGGGGCTGGTTGAACCAATGGTTTGGTAGGTACAGAGACTATAGTAATGGGTGCGATCACATATCTTATATTAGGGTATTGTCCTATCTTCTGTTATCACTGTCATGATCCCTTTCCTTGTTTAAATACTAGTAATCACTGAACTTACCAGACTTATTGTCTGACCCGTTTTCTCTCGTCTTCTTTTCTTCCGTTTCCCCCCTCCCCAGGTCCACAGGGAGGGAGTACTGCAGCTTAGTCAGACTCTTTGCAAGCTTCAAGAAAGTAGATGTATGATTTAGACTCTTTCTCATCTTGGCTATGGCTCTTGGAAATCATCCTTGGGGATTTATGCAGTTTTATTTTTGGTTTATGCTTCTTTATTAAATAATCAAGACAGAAATCATGTTGTAATGTTTGGAAGTTATTTTGAGACAATTTGATGTAACGCTTTTGTATTGAACCACGTATGCAATAAATATTTAAAATTTCGCTGCTTATATTTATCTGTCTTGTAAAGTTTTCTGTGTCTTGTACCTATAACCCTCCACCAAAGTTAAGGCATTCCCTTTGTGAGTGACCTTAATGGAGATGGGGTGTTTCAGAGAAAGCGGCGTTGACCCTATATAATTATATATATATATATATATATATATATTTTATTTAACTTATCTCCAAAAAGTTGAATTCTCATCCTATCTCCGAATTGAACCCAATGACTATTGCCCTTAGCTAATTACCCTCATTCTGAACACAATGCGATATGTCCCGTAAGACGATTCGACTGTTTCAATCAGTTTTCGTTAAATTAAAAGAGAAATCAATATATTGAATTTTAAATGTACATTTTAATTTACCGGGGCCACATACTAACTCCAAAAATTACAGAAAAATAAATCTAGCTATGTTTTGACGATACGGTCCTAACAAAACTAATTTCATCGAATTTGGAGACCGTTTGAAAAATGGCCAATTTCCAGTCAATTAAATTCGAACTGAAACTGCCAAATGCGTTTAAATTCACCACGCTCACAAATTAATTCCAAAAATTATGAAAATTGGAACATAACAATAATTTGACATTCCGGATCCAAAAAAAGTGGTTTCATCAAAAACGGAGGTAGTTTGTAAAATAGTTATTTTTAAGGGCTATATATTATATAAAATATATATAAATTCCATAACGACTATTCTGAATCTTAAACTGGACATAACTTTCAATTCTCATTATGAAATCTAGAATTTTCACATTCGTTAGAAAGATATAATTAAACAGATTCAAATATTTCTGGTTTTACTGAAATCCGATTTATTTTGAATCCTGTACATTCATTTGAAATTTAAAATTGAATTTCAAACTACCATGCCATTTCAGGCTCGTTTTATAATTAAAATAAATTTATATGTTCTAACTTTAATTTAAATAAATTTTTGATCGTTATTATTTAAAATAAATCATTTTAAATATTCAAAATCCATTAAAATTGCTAAAATAAAAAATTTAAATTAATTCTGAAAATCTGGGTTGTTACATTGCTACCTTTTACAACAATACATGAGAATCCTTTCTTCAATCGCAAAGATTGATTTTTGATTTATTTATTTTTTCTATAAAGGAGAAGATTGTTTTTTTTTTCTTTTTTCTTTTTCTCACCTGCGTTTCTGGTTTCTCAAAGGAAGAATGAAAATACGTACTATAAGTAACCAGTGAATGAGGATGGGAAGGATTTTTATCCTTAGCCCCCTCTCTAGATTGTTCCACACAATAAATTTCCCCTTTCCCCCTTTTTTTATTTTCCCTCTTTCTTTTCTTAATGATTAAGATTTGTTTCATTAGTAGATATTTTCATTTCCACCTTATATAATTTGGTTCTAGATTTTTCCTATAAACTAATATTTATTTATTTTATATTTTTCTTTCTTTTATAATCTTTTCCTTTTTCTTCTTTTTATGAAAAATTAACATAAAATCTTCTTTTTAACTTACTTTTACATATTTTCAACATTTAGTGAGCTTTTCATCTTCCATAACTTAAAGCATAGCATGAACACATTATTTAAATATCACACATTGTAATAAACACACTTTATTAAATCAGATAAAAATTTCCATTAATTTTGCACTTTTTCCATTGCATTGAAATTTGTCTTTTTATTTCATGCAAAGGACTTGTTCACAACTTTCACTAACTTATAATTATTATTATTTTTCACCCTTATTATCATTATTTTCTTTTATGAACACATTAGTACATTTTCCCCAAAAGTTCATTCACAAAACAAATTCCATTATGCAACAATAAGGGTGAAATTGACTATGCACAACCGATTTATTGGTCGTCATCAATTTTTCCTCTCATCTATTTTTTATATTTTATTTTCATTTATTTCATTTTGGGAAAATATCTACTATCATTATTACCCATTTACTATTGGATTCCCAATTTAGTTTCCCAAAAAAGGGGTTGTTACAAAACCATAGTTCAACTGACTTCCTAAATGTTTGGTTTTAATTAATTAGTGTGTTTCCTGAATTTTGAGTTTGATATATTGTAGGCTGGATATGCCATTCCGGAAGAAGGACACAAGTGGGTCTTGAACACGCTTAATGAGTCTTGGAGGTAGTACAAGTCTTGTATGAAATCAAGGTATTATAAAAAATATTCTGATCAGGAAAGGGTTACAAAATAGGCCCGGTACAATTCTGTTAGAGGATTTTAAAATGCTCTTGGAATACTGGGGGATGAAGCAGTTCAGGTACGACTTTAATGTGACCACAGAAGAAAACTAATTTGTATAATGCTAATTAAATAATCATGCAATAGATGGGAAAAATAAATAAAATAAATTAATGATATCCTTGTTTAGTGCTAAATTTTTGGTTTTTGGATTTCCAGGCCGTAGCTGAAACTAATTTTGCGCATTGCAACTCATTAAGTGAAACACATACCATCTGTCCCAAGACTCATGTAGTAGCCAAAGAACAGATAGTATGAGTTTTTTGAAATTAAGTTAACATGTTTGTGATTGAGTTGAATTGGCTACATGATAATTTTAATTTGTTATATCATTGAATTATATTTTATATCATTGTCACAATTTTCATAGGCAATAGCTGGATTTGTAAATTCTTAACATTGAATGTTAAAACTTCAGTTCAACTTTTGATAATCCTAGTACTTGACAGAGAAAGAAGGACCCGGAAAAGGCCACCCCATCTTCTACCTTGGTCTGTTTGGAAATGTATAAACGAGAACCGAGGAGAACATACAAGACTAACAAGGATGAACTAAAGGGAAAATACGTAGGTACGTCACATACTGAATTAGCAATTTAATAGTTAGTTTGAAAGATGACCATATTGCAGCTGAAACTTCCATATTTTAATTTATATGTTTTAATGATAACCACTTCTAATAATAAATTTTATCGAGTAGCTTATATAAAGTATTTGACACAAGATCAATTTTGAATCAATACTTGTGCCAGTATAATTGGCACATTGTATGTTTGTTGGAGCTTCTTATTAAATTGAACACATAGTTAGTTTGAAAAAAAACAATTCTGTTAATAAATTCATTCCTGCCGGCTGCCTGTTTATATTCTCATCTGGTTTTCATTTTGTAGACGAAGATTCAAGTAATGGTGTATGCAAGAAACATTGCTGAGGTAGATGCACCTATCTCTGGTGGGAAGAGCCACACACGGAACTTACTTGTAGGAAGGCGAGGTAAAATTGTTGAAAAGTCTCCAACAAATCCTGGTTCTTCAGACAGTTACATGCAAGAGCTAACCAAAAAAATAAGACAAGAGCATGAGGTGGATTTGGAAGAAAAGGTGAACAGAAAAGTGAAAGAGAACGTGTCATGGGTGTTAAAAAAGCTAGGGAAAGCTAATCCAAATTTTAATTTAGATGTCGGAGACTTTTGTGTCACCACAACAAGTGATGAAGATGACATTAGTACTCCTGCAACCCCGGCAACTGAATGAAGTATTTGGATGGTATGTGTTAGCACTTGTGATATATTCTAATTGTACTTTTAAATTATAGCACCTGAGGTATGTGTTCGTGATGGCACTTGTGTTATGTTTTGGTGAAGGCACTTGTGGTTTGTGTTCATGATGGCACTTGTGTTATGTTTTGGTGATGGAACTTGTGGTATGTGTTGGTGATGATACATGTGAGTTGGTATCTATAATTGGTTGGTCTGATTGTGGTGATGAGTGTTTTGGGTGGATTTATTGTATGAATATTTTGGTATATATGTATGAATGTAGTACAATGTTTTGGATTGTATATATGTGCTGCAGAATTTGTAATTACAGGGTTGTATTACAGTTGCAGTTGATTTATTTCTAGTGTTGCAGTTGATTTTTTTACTATTGCAGTTATTTTTTTTTTCTGGTGTTGCATTACAGTGTTGTGGTGTTGCATTAGATGGTGTTGTGGTGTTGCATTAGATAATGTTGTGGTGTTGCATTAAGTACAATATTATTAATTCCACTATGGTATGGCATGTAGGGCCCACAGCTTGCGTGGTGCCACGTGGATAGCTGACGTGGCATATGACACATGGGAAGCTGATGTGGAGAGCTGACATGACATGTGACACATTGGCAGATGACATGGAAAGTTCATGTGGAACCCACTATCATGACTTGGAATCCAGGCCCTGGCTTCTGTTTAAGGCAACGGTGTATGTTGTTGCATTACTTGCACATACTGTTGCAATAGGGTTATAATGCAACACTTCCTTTCTGTGGCAGTAGATGGGCAAAAGCGTTGCCTTAGAGGGCTAAGGCAACGGTCGTGGATATCATTCCCCTCTGGTGTTGCCTATTTGAAAAAATGGCCTATACCAACTCTTTTTTGATCTACAGCCACATAAAACTAGTGTCGAATATGCCTACTTTTGTAGTAGTGCAAGGATTACACTCGCCTCACCTAGATCTTTCATATCAAAGCTGGGACTTAGAAAAGACTTAAAATTGTTTATCGCATGAATATTTGACCCAAAAATGAGTAGGTCATCTACATAAAGACATATAATAGTATAAACATCATTCTTAAATTTGTAATAAATGCATTTGTCACTTTTATTAACTTTAAATAAGTTATCAAAAATTTCATGACATTTCTTAGGTGTTTGTTTTAAACCATATAATGATTTATCTAATTTGTAAATTTTATGTTCTTGGCCATGAACTATAAATTATTCAAATTAGTCTATATAAATTTTCTGTTCCAATTCATCATTTAAAAATGCAATATTAACATCCATTTTAAAATTGTGAATATATGCAAGAAAATTTAATGCTCCAATGGATGTAGTTCCAGTTACAGGTGAAATGGTGCCAATAAGGTCTATATTCTGTCTTTGCTTACATCCTTTAGCTATTAAATGGGCTACATATTTATCAACTATGCCATCGTATTTTGATTTATTTTAAGCATTCATTTATTTCCTACAGATTTATGACCAGGTGGTAAATCAAATAAGTGCGAAGTCATATTGGATTCCAAAGAATTCATCTCATCATTTATAGCCTCTTGCCAAAAATCGTCATTTAGTGAAGATAAGGCCTCTTGGAGGTTTAAGGGGTCCTCCTCTATAATAAAAGTACAAAAATCTAAACCAAAATATTTTGCGGTTCTTGCTCTTTTACTTCTTCTAGATTCATTTTTAGAATATTCATTAGGTTATGCTCTTACAGATAATAAATTACTTGATGTGCCCCCCACTATTCCTTAATTTAAAAGTAAATTTTGTTTCATAAAAGTCAGCATCATTTGTTTCAATTATATTATGTGTATTTATGTTGTAAAATCTGAATGCTTTGCTATTAACAGCACAACCAATAAATACACATTCATATGCTCTACTTGCTAATTTTATTCTCTTAGGTCTGGAATACGAACATATGCCAAGCATCCCCAAGTTATTAAATAGGACACATTGGGTTTGTAATATTTCAGAATTTCAAACGGTGAAATTTTACTTTTTGATTTAGGGATTCTATTTAGTACATAAACACTGTTAATAGTATATCCCCCCACTAATATTTTGTCGCACCAGAATTTAATAAAATAGCAACTACTAATTCGGTAATAGTCCTATTTTTTTCTTTCAGCTTTACCATTCATTTCAAATTAATAAGGTGCAGTTCTTCCATGTATAATGCCATATAATTTATAGTAATTCAAAATAAAACTAGATTCATATTATGTTCCTCTATCACTGAGAAGTCTTTTAATTTTCTTTTTTGATTGATTTTCAATTTCAGTTTTGAATGTCTTAAACATATCAAATACATCATTTTTATTTTCCATGAGATATACATATGTGAAATCAGAACAACCGTTAATTAAAGTGATAAAATAACGGTGTCCATGTCTAGTCAGTGTATTCATTTTCACATAAAATATACTCATTGATTATTAAATCTATGTCATTTGAGTAATGTCATTTCTTAATGACATTTTCAAAAAACATTATGCATGTAATTAATGTCCATTTATAATAAAGGCATTTTCAAATTTTGCATTCAATTAATCTCAATTTTAGTGACATTTTCAAAAAACCTTCTTGCACTTAATCTTATTGTCCATAAGATGTACATAACTAACATCAGAATAATCGTCAATAAGTGTAATAGAGTAGAGATTATTTTTACACGTTACTTTAAGTGGTTCACACGAATTAATTTCGAAGGTCCATATTCTCTAATACCAAAGTTACATTTTCAAAATAATAACTTCAGGTCAAAAGTAAATGCAACATTAAATTCAAGTGCTTCCATTTTTAAATAAGTATGGTTCTCTAAAACAATTTTTTCAACTTACTAAGTAAATTAGAGATATCAATTTTATCTCTAATGATGACATGAATATGTAATTATATTTGTATTATTTGGTCAGTCTTAATTGCACTCAAATCAACCTTATTTCAATCAAATTTAATTTCAAGGCTTACTGTCTTTTCCAAAGGTCTCTTAATAGATTTTTTTCCTCAATTAGAAAATTAATGAAAAATCCAAAATAATAATAGACAAATTCTTTCAAAACTGGGAGCAGTTTGTCGATTATAAAAGCAATCTAAAATTGTTCATCTAAATCCATACCTTCAAAGATGATCTCAAAAGCTATTTTGAAGCTTATATGATGCATCTCTACTGACCATTGAAAGTTGAAACTTGGATGATGGAGACAAAACTACACAAGATGTGACTATGTGTATGTATAGAAGAGTAGATAGATGAGCTCCGGATAAACCACCGCCCATTATATGTCAAAATCAAGTTGCAGCAAGGATACCACCCGATAATGAAGTATATCTACTTCTATACAATGCGCTAGTCCCTCCAAACAAAAATCAATAAATACAATTGAAAGGGATAACACAATAAAGAACTCCCAAACTACACTCTAAAAATCTCCACAGCAAATATCAAAAGACCAGATCGGCTCTCCTAAAAGCTCCACAGCTAACATGAACTACCTGCAACCTGAAAAAAGACAAGCCAAGCCATAAGCAACCGTCACATATGTAAATGAGTGTGTCTATATATATAATATATATATATATAACCATATATATGTGAGAAAAGAAAAGAATAATAAGGAATAACATTGGCAAACAAGAAAAACAAAAAGCAGAAATCAATAACAAATGCAAAGTCTATTATGACTAAAGTACCTATTAAACCTACAAAACAAATTCAAATTCAAATTAATTCTAACCTTAATCAAATATATCTCAAAACGAGAATCACTATATAACTTAAAGTGAGAGTTAGACATCCCATCCAAACTAAAAGAAAAAATCCCAAATATTAATTTGTCTAAAGATCAAAATTAGAAAGAATCAACCTCTGATTTCTCTCTAACCAGATGAACCAACTAATAATAGTAAATAAAGAATCCAACAGATATCTAAGTTTGGAATCAAAAGAAAATCTAAACAATTCCAGTAAAAATCATGGCTACTGAAAGGATTAGAACAGTTAAAACCAAAAATCCTTAAAACCAAAGTGAGAATGTAATTGGTAATAGAGCAAGAGAAAAATAAATGATCAACATTCTCATCCAAAATAGCACAAAAACAACATTTAACATCAAAAAAAATATTCTTTTTCTTTAAAAGCTCCACCACATTAAGTTTTTTATGAATAATCAGGCACATAAGAAATTTTGTTTTAGACAGAGAATTAGACTTCCAAAGAAACTTTAAAAAAGGCAAAGAAACGCCAGAAAAATTAAGAAACTTATACATAGAATTAGAAGAATAATGGAGATTCTTATCTAGATCCCAATAGATGTTATCCCCATTATTATCAAGATGATACAAAGACAACTTAGCTAACCGTAAGGCAAATTGCCTGAAAACTTAAGCCTCTAAGATATTATCAAAGGTAAATACCACAGAGGATCTAAATCACTTCTATAAACATCAATAACCAAAGCATTCTTAAAGCAACAATTTTCAACAAGTTCACGAAATTATATTAATCTATTAATCCAACTATATCTAGAATCAACTATAAAAATACCCCAGCATAATGAAATTTGGAAATAATTTGCTTCCAAGCATCAGTCACTGCAGGGCTCCTAAATTTCCATAATCATTTGGCTAATAAGGAAGAGTTAAAATTAAATAAATTGATGATCCCAAGACCCCCCTCCTTCTTGGATCTACAACATACATCCCAATTAACTAAACATTTAAAGCCTCTACAAATGCTATCTCCGCTCCAGAGAAAATTCCGTCTAATTCTGTCAATTTTCTCAACCACCCATTGAGGAAATCGATGAATGGCCATCCAATAAGTAGGAATAACAGACAAGACAAAGTTGACAAGAACTAATCTACCAGCTCTTGATAGAAATCTGCTATTCCTACTCGATAATCTATTATTAATATTATCAATGATAATTAACCAATCGTCATCCTTAAGCTTCAAAGGCCTAGTTTTAGAACCCAAATAATCAAAAGGAAATTTCATAGTAGAACAGTTTAAGGTATTAGCAACAAGATTCTTGACATTGTCAAAGTCATTGAGAATCATAATAGAACTCTTATCAAAATTGATTCTAAGACCAGATAGCATCTCAAAACAATAAAGAATAAACTTCAAAGCAATAATATGCTTAGGTAAGTGAGAGGAAAATAATAAAGTATCGTCAGAAAATTGAAGAATAGATAATTCATTATTAAAATCCTCATCACCAACAAAACCTAGGACACCTAAACTCACTGCTCTCTTAATAATTTTAGTGAAAACATCCACAGCGAGATTAAATAGAAGAGGTGATAAGGGATCACCTTGTCTAGGACCTCTTTTAGATTGGATTCTCTTACCAAAAACAACATTGACTAAAATACTCGAACAACTAGACTTGAGCAAAAGCATGATCCAGTTAATCCATCTAATACTAAAACCATAGCTAAACATAACTCACAAATAAAGTCCCGGTCAACTAAATCAAAGGCCTTCTCAAAATCAATCTTCATGATAGCACAAGAGAAATTATTCTTACAACAAACATTTAAATGCTCTTGAACAGCAACCACTCCATCAACAATGCTCCTACCTTTGATAAAGGCGGGCTGGGAACAATCAATTAGATCGTTCATCTTAATGTTAAGCCTGTTCGCAAGAACCTTGCTAATAATCTTGATAGAACAATTGATTAAGGATACAGGCCTAAAATCCTTCAGAGTATTAGTGCCCAATCTCTTATGAATAAGGATAACGTTAGCAAAATTAAAACTACCTAACCTCAAATTCCCATTATAAAAATCATTAAACAAGTTAATAATATCAAATTTCAAGACATCCCAAAATTGCTTATAAAAAAGAATAGAAAAACCATCAGGACCAAGAGCTTTGTCACTAGGCATATCATTAATAGCCTTCCAAATCTCCTACTCTGAGAAATGCTTATCTAAATCAACTAAATTAATCATAGTATAAAAGGGGTTAATGTCATTCCATCTAACATTAATCCTTCTCTTAATCTTAGAACCAAAAATCTTCTTATAATAACCAGTAAAAGCCTTATTTAAATCACTATGAACAGACAATTCCACATCATTAACAAAAATAGAATGAATCAAATTATTACGCCTCCTCTTATTAGCCACACTATGGAAAAATCTCGTGTTATTATCCCCTTCCTTAATCCATTGTACTCGGGCCCTCTTCTTCCACATAATCTCTTCTTTCTCCAAAATCAACTTAAGATCATGCCTAAGGTAGCAAATTTTATCCCTCTCATTGGGATAAGAATCCCGGGCTCACTAATCTTATGAAGATCTAACAACTCACACATAATCTTGTCTTTTCTAATTCTAACACTACCAAAAATATACTTATTCCAACGCTTTTAGAAAAAATCTCAACTAACCTAACTTCGCAACAAAATTCTTAGCGGAATTTCCATAATACAAATCATTAAAATAAAATAAATAATTCCACTTAACAGTGACTAAATTAATAAAACTAGAATCTAACAGCCACATTTTCTCAAATTTGAAACTGTTGCTAATGGATATATTTGAGTCACAAGAAAGAATGATGGAAAAATGATCAGAATATAAAAAAGGCATACCTTTAACTCAACAAATAGAAAACCTATCTTCTACCTCATTACTAGTAAAAAAATCTGTCTAATAATGCAAAAGATGGAACATCTCTCACATTAGACCAAGTAAATGATCTATTATTAAGAGCAATTTCAATCAAATTATTATCTAAAATAAAATCATTAAAATCCTCCATATCAGAAAAATCACCTTCACGAGGTGATCTCCCCCAAGAAACCTAGTGACATTGAAATCTCCCCCTACAATCCATTGATTGGGGATAAGATTTCTAAAATCAGAACATTCGTCCCATAAAAGTCTCCTCTCAATTTTTGTATGCGGACCATACACATTAGTTATACCCAAAATCGAATTGTCTAAAAAAGAGCCCAAATGATGTGTAACGAATACAAATTGGGAAATTCTTGAATAAGTCTAAAATGATTATCTTTCCAACCAATCATAAGTCCCTCAGCACTACCCAAAGCCGGGAGACAAACCCAACTACGAAAGTGAGACCCACCAAACCTCCTATAAAAACTAAGATCAAGATTCTCAATTTTAGTTTCCTGAAGCAAAGCAATATCAATATGGCAATCTATAAGAAAAGATCTAATCTTATCACATTTCTTGGGCTCATTAAGACCCCTAACATTCCCGCTAACAATTCTCAACATCTTAGAGAATTAACTCTCTTTAATTCCCTACTTCTAATGTACTCCGCATCTAACTCTATGTCAGTAAAACTAAATGCAGTATCATTTGCAAGATTAAAAAGTTGCTACTACTAGCACTCGAACTTGGGAACCTACCATGATAAGAAGAGGTGTTAGCTCTAATCTTTGCACTACGACGGACTAATCCAGAACTGGGAGCTTCTCTCCTACGCCTTCCCCTCCTAGACACTGAAGAGGACACACCACAAACTGGAGAAAGCTCTCTACTATCCTCAAGCGGAACAACAATAGCCGAATCACTGTACTGACTAATCAAATCAAAAACTGGCAAAAACTTCTCACTATATAACTGAGTAACACTAGAATACGACCTCAAAATCAAGGAAGTGATCCTTAGACCCGACACTCTCGAAACCAGTGTGCATCCACCGTTAACAAACAGCACCTTAAAATCGCTAGTAACCCCAATGACATTAACAAAAACCCCGCCCATCATAGCATCCAGTGAAGCATTCTGCTAATATCCATGTTCTTTCAAACCGCCACCAACATTACCACCAAATACTCCATTGATACTGTCCATAATACCCCTCCGCCTAACTCCTGTACTAGCTAAATCACAACAAAAACTAGTATCCTGACCATCAACCCCAACCAAATCAATCTCCATCTCAGCAGATTTACTAACTAATTCACCACAAAAGTTGTTACCCAAACATATCCTCAAATCAGAAGACACAGCTTCCATACAAACTCCCTCATATAAATTCAACCCCAGCATAAGATTTAGAAAAGAATTAGAACCATAACCCTTAACCAGCTGAAAACCCATAAAAGGGTTCAGCTTCATCCATACCCCGTGCGAGACCAAATACTTCCCCTGCTGTAAACCGCAATATCTAGGATTCTCCCTGATTCTCACACCAAGCCTCTTATTACAATTAACAACATCTATGATAGGAGCTTTGTTGTGCAACTCTACCAAAACACCCTAGCCTCGCTTTGGCACTCTGGTAAAACCAGCTTTGGAATTATCTTCCTTGCAAAGATTATCTGTAACAGCTTTCAAATGAGAAGTCTTCAAACAACCATTCTCCATATTAGATGATACCCAAACAGGTCCCTCTTTCCCTGGAAGAACTCGCTTCGAATCAAACGATTATTGACTTCCCTACAAATGCACTTTTCATCATCCACCATTTTCCCTAATAACCCAAAACTTTTAAACAGTCTGACATCTTCCGCAACTTGCCAAACAAATCCATCTTCTACAAAAACATTAGATCATGAGAGCGCAGGAACAACATCAGCATGTCCGTCAGTAGCGAGATCCTGTGCATCCATCCCTTCTTTTCCATACAACACCTCTTTCCCCTTGTAAACACTCAAAGGCTCAAACCCCATATTAACAGTTAACACTATCCCAAAAAACTCCTGACAAATCTGAACAGATGGATCTAGAAGCATAGCATCGAATTTCTGCATAACCATAACCCTCCCAGTAAACCCAACCATCTCCTCTTCAAAAAATACTGATCCTCTGATCCATTAACAGCCTCATTGCTCATAACAACCTCCCTGCCACTATCCACATCCGACTGAAAATCAACAACCATCGGTTTAGAAAAACCAACCTACATCACATCAAAAGCATCATCCCCCTTCGGCCTTAACTGAAAATCATCAACATCAGTATCACAGTTCACTGCGGAGTTTAAGGCATCAAAATGAACCAGAATTTCTTTCAATAAAAGAAAACCTTTGCTCTTGCTCTTTGAATACGAATCAGAGAATATCCGCCTTACCTTCAAGGAATTAATACAAAACAAAAACGCAAGCTCCTTTCTTCCAAGCAGATTAGGTAAAGGAGGTTAGCAAATAGTTCTTGAATCACCTTGATCTCTTTTTTGCCACAGTATTCCATCCACTAGATAATCAATGTGCCAACCCATTAATAGCAGCATGTACGCTCCATCGCTTTTCTGATTGGAATTCGCCAAATCATAAAGATTTACAAAAGAAAGAAGTTTCTGGCATAACATCGAACAGGTAAAGCGCAATAAATCCAAGACCGGTTTGCCTCTAAATATTTTTGAATAACTATTCTTTCGATGACCATGACCACCGCTGATAAAGCATCTAATCATATCTGCAATCTTTTGCAAGATGGCATGAATCCCCATATTTGAAACAACATTAATCGCTGGGAAACTTCCAATTGCTCAAACGCTTACGAGAGGAACAAATCCTATTAGGATCAAACACAGATTTAGAAATTGGGAGACGAATCGCATCCGCATATGAGCGTTGAAAAACTTTCCCCAGATCTGCTAAAGAAGAATTAGAAATCGAAGTAGAGAAACGAGAATTCTCCATTACAGAATCTTAACGTGGAAAATAATAATAATAAGATTATAACTTATACAATGTAAATTATATATAATCCAAAAATAACAAAAGACAATAAATTTATTAATTTCGTTATCATCCACGATAATATGTTAATGCCATTTATATTTTGTAATAGCTCAATCATATGCAAGCATGTATATATATACATATAACTATTATGCAAATGTATCAGCTCCCAAAAGAAAATTACTGATGCAAAATATAATCTCGTTTTTAGCTTCCAACGGCTCTATGCATTAATGGCTCGTAAATATGTTGTCTGTAATAAAATTGCAACATCTCAAAATAATACTGGCACAAAATATGTTACCGGTATTAACTTACAACGGCTCAATTTGTATTTATTTTTTACTTTTTTAATAAATTCACAAAATGTTCCAACAATACTTGTAAGCCCTCTATAATGTTAATATAGCCATAAGAAATTCTAATTCTCATCACTTTCGAGCATTGATTTTCAAAATGCTCATAATTTGAATTTTAATTTTTTATAAAGTAGGAGTTTTGATCAAGTTATTAACACTACGTTCATATGGATCTGTGGCAGAATCATCATGATTTAATTTTTTAGATTTGTATCTATTTTTTACGAAATGTCATTTGGTCTTTTGAAAAGGTATAATTTTGCAGGAATATGCATGTGTGATGGCCCGAATTTCTATTCTATCTGAGTTGACTAAATACACTACACGTCTAACCCAAATTGCACAAAAATACGAATCATTATTAATAAAGAAGAAAAAGAAGAAGAACAGAATTAACAACACAGAATCTCACATCGCAGCGGAATAAAATATAATATATATAATAGCTTTTGGAATACAAAAATTTTTGTATACATATACATACCATCATCAATGTACAATACAACACAGTGGAACATAGACGGTAAATATTTAATGCTGAAGCCTCTTGCTCCAAGCTCCTCCAAGTATATCTGTAAACACCTGAACTACTTGACTGTCCATACAAATTTGGGCACCCAAGAGTTTAGGGTAAAACAAAACAAAATAAACTTTGGGTCAGTTATGAGACTAGTATGAGTAAACAATTTAAAATAGTTTGAGAAAATAAATGATATATCATAAGACCACGCCGTATAATACGGAACGGGTTTTTCCCTTATGAGAATCCATAACAGTACGAGTAAGCAAGTTAACACTATATTTTCGATAATTATCTTGGCCTCTTACACTATTTGGAAAATATTTCCATATATCGACTCCTTTTTGTTTTCTATACGTAGAAAGTATCTTCTACTTATAATTGGAAAACATTCCAAGTACTTATCTCTTTCATGATCATTCATTTTGTACTTAGGAAATATTTATTATTATATTTCCAAATTTCCGCTTACTTGGGTTAAAACGAATGTTGTGTAAATCATCGTTACAACAACTCAAAAATAATGTATTCAACTAAATCTCTTCAAATAGTTGACCTTCGAGACTGAATCTTCCTATTTATCGATTAATAACGAAATCAATCAAGTTGGGAGTATAATTACGTTTCATACCTTGACTGAAAACATCCTTAACTTCAAAACAGACAAGACCACTTATCTTGAATAATCAACACCATAAAAGCCAATTATTCATTTTAAAAACATGTGTATGTTTCTCTTTCTATTTTTGCCAGATTTAATTATAGATTTCTTTTTTTGTTCATAATATTCTACTTTAAGTTTGTTTCCTTTTCGAATTCTCTCTCTCTCTCTCTCTCTCTCTATATATATATATATATATATATATCGATTTCTAGTCATCAAATTTTCTTAAAAATATTCTAACTCCTTAAATTTTCAGAAAATTTTGCTAGCACCTCCTTTGTACCGGTCAATAGCTCAAACTCCAACTCGCCTCTCTAGGCCCTTTCCATTCAAAAAGAGAATCAAAAAGCCAAGCAGCTTGCCGATTCTGCGCATAAAATCTCATATGAAATTTAAACGTATACCTTTTTGCCAGACACAAACTATGATCCTCATGCACTTTATTCCATACCCGTTTAACACATATACGTCCATTTCTAATTTATTCCAACTCAATCTGGTCATTTTAACTCAATTCGCTAATTTATTCTTTAATTAGCTCTTTTT
This sequence comes from Allium sativum, assembly GCA_030737875.1. Taxonomy (NCBI): domain Eukaryota; kingdom Viridiplantae; phylum Streptophyta; class Magnoliopsida; order Asparagales; family Amaryllidaceae; genus Allium; species Allium sativum. The sequence goes on along the minus strand of CM060918.1, from coordinate 774,738,294 downwards.
CCCATTTCACTTTCTATTTGAACATACCACGTTCGAATATATTTTTAACTTTCTTATAACCAATCGAATTCCATTTTCAATTAAAGTTTCATATGCGATTTGGAATATAAATTTACAAACCCCTTTTAACTTATCCAAAGTCCAACTTCGATTCAAAATTCCATTAAACAATTTCTCGTCTAATTAGTTAACTTAAACCAATAATTAAAAATCTGATTTTTGTTTCAAAAATCAATCCATTTACTCCACGTGAGTTCAGATTTATTTTACGACTTAAGTCTGGATTTTTCTAATGGAAATTCAGATATTTTTTTGCTAAAAATCCATTTATCTATTTAAAACTGTTATGGTTTTAGAATGGTTATGGCGCTATTTTTCTTAAAAATTGATTTTGACATAACTCAAAATCTATAAGACGAAATCCATATTTTTCTCTTCCATTAGAAAACTATTTTTCAAACGGTCCCGACGATTCTTGTTTCAAAGAATTCCGACTTAAATTGAGTTCTATACACTCAATTGAAGTTCGAAATGCCCATTTACGAACTGCCGTGCAGCGGCGTGTTCGTTTTAATTATATTTAAATACAAACATTTAAACTTCGTTTAATTTATAAATTTCAATGCTATTCTTATATATTTTAATATATATAAGATCAACTTTCCAAACCTTTTTGATTTTTCTAAATCGTCGATTTCCATATCTAGTTGTAAATTTATTTACAACACTATTTATTTTAACATCCCAATTCCTTTAGAAATAGAATATTTCATAAAATTCGATATAATCGAATTCTTAGTATAAATCCTTTGGATTTATCTCAAATCGGTTTATACTCCGAATTTCGGAATAACATTCGTCATTCCATTTTCGAAATGATTTCTAAATCACTTTTAAATTACACTTGAATTTAAAATCCCAAATTATCCCATAATAATTATCCAATTTCATTTAGAGACATCGTTTATAAATTTACTGCCTTGTTTTATATATTGAACAAGTTCCATTTCAAAATTTATTTGAAACCCGATCCTTTTATTTGGAACATTTTATTTTTTTATAACTTCCATACATAATTGTATAATCTATTTTCATATTTAATTTCAATTTCTATTTAATACAATTTAAATATCATTTCTGCATATAATTTATTCTTATATATTCGACATAGTCGAATTCCAATAATAAACCCATTTGGATTTATTTTAATTCAATTTATATTTCGAACATCGGAATAGATTTCATTATTTCCCTTTTTAACACGGTTCCTAATTCTCATTTTAAATTCATATTTGAATTTAAATATTTAAATTCATATTTGAATTTAAATATTTAAATTATCCATATGATAATTTTTCTACTTTCTTTATAAACATCATTTATTTTACTTGTTTATATATTTAAACAAGTCTCGATTTCAAATCCATTTTTGAAATTAAATTGCTACTTTGAAAAAATAAATTTCCCCTTTTAAATTCACATATGAGTTTACATTTCCCAAATTATCTAAATAATATTTTCATTTATAAACACCATTTATGAATTCACTTCAAATTTGATACTTGTTTTTATTATTCAAAACAAGTTAATATTTCTTAACCCATTTGAAATTCAAATTCTATTTTTGAAAAATAGATTTTTCATTTGAAATCTCGAAATATCCTTTTCACGATAATTTTATAAATCAATATTTAGGCCCAAAGATATTTAAAACATCCAAAACACCCAATTATCAATCATAGGTTTTGCAACACATCATATATGATAATATATATGAAAACAAATAAATAATAATATTTTTGAGGAATCCAGTAGGATCCCTCCAACCTGTTTCCCTGCATCCATAGATGTTAACCAACATAAATAATACCCATCCTGCTTCGAGGCTGGATATCGCGGTATAGAAGGTCATCCACTATCATATTGTGGGGCATATAGGGTCATCCGCTAATGATACTGCGGGCATCCGCTAATGGTACAGCAGGAAAAATCCAACCACCCATATATATATATATATATATATATATATATATATAATAACCACAACAACCAAGCCTAAATAACTAATATATACATATATATATAGCCACAACTGATAAACAATTTATAAATGCATCTAAGGAGCCAACAATTTATTTTTAATGATAAGATAATTTTAAATAAATTTCTGAGTGAGAATTACTCACATTCATTTTAATTTGCAATCCATTTCAATTTTAATATAAATCAAACGACGTTCGATGTGAATTAAAAATCCCCGTCAACTCTGAAAAATCCCAAATCAATCCCACCGCATAGCCAATATTCATACGAAGCAGTTACAACTCGTTTTACTGAAATCTGTTATCATATGATATAGGTATAATCTTAACAGTTTCTATTTGAATTAAAATAGAGTTTAAGCTTCAAATTTTTTTTTACCTTACTTATCTTTTACGGTATCAAACTCACTCCAGTAAGACCCGATACCTTATTGTAAAACCAACCTGAAATGTCAAACCTTCCAAGGACCTTATCTTCTTCGACTTCCCTTAAAAACAAATACATACCGCACCTTCCTCCATTTCGATCTCCAAACCAAGATCAATCTTATTTCTGACATTCATATGCCAGTGAATGCTGCACCATCCCGAAACTCCCACCTGCACCAAACTACATCTATCCATGCTCTTCATTACACACCTGCACCCCTCCTTTTTGAAATTACGTCTCCAGGACACCACGAAAACACAACCAACGCTCTTCCCCAAACCATCGCAACTCTGACCAAAAGCCATGAAGTAACCTCACTCAAAAGCCACGCCTTTCTCCACCGCATGATGCTCCATCGGCCCACGTTCACACTCCAACACCATGATTTCGATTTTCATGATAAAGAAAGGGAAAATGGAGTCGCTAACCCCTTTTTCAACATGGTTTCGATTTGAATGAGGAGACGAAAGTACACTAGATCTCACGGTTTCAAAATTGAATTGCGATCTGGGTGTTTCTTTTGTTTGAGTTATAAACGAAATGACCCTTTTTATTTATTTATTTAGAGGAGTGGCATTCCATTTTTATTTGTGAAGCTTGCGATTTTTATTTACAGAGGGAATGAATCTTGCGAGAAATCAAAGAAGAGAAAAGGTGAAGTCAGTTGCGTTTATATAATGAAAAAAAATACTTAGGGTAGTAGAAAACGGGTACAAGTAGGTTTAGGTAAGGGAAGACTTTGTAGTGTACCTTGTTTACTCAGGATGGAAGGAAACCTTTATTTATTTATTTATTTTAATTTGTTTTGAACCAGTACCATTTTATTTAATTTAAAATATCTCATGATTCTGTACTCCTTTCAGAACACAACGACCGGCATTTCTTGGATTATACCACTAACCTGAACAAATTGGAACGGGTTTTGAAGCCCAATTCGATCATATGAAGAAGATATTTATTTAAATCGATATAAATTAAATTCGAAACAATTAATTACATCGTCGTTTCTATTCAAATAGAATTTATATTAATTACCGGAATTAATTTGACTCGGTTTAAATTTCGAATTGAATTATTTTCGATTCTCGTATTACGATAATTACATATAATCGAAATAAATCATATTATCGATTATTAAATCGATAACTCAATATAAATTTCCATTTATATTATCAACTCACATTTAATACAATTAAAATAATATTAAATATTTAAAATAAGTTGACCAAAAAATCCGGGTCGTTTCATTCTTTCCCCCTTAAAAGAATTTGTCCCGAAATTACTAAGGTAAAAAAAATGCTACAAACCCGTTAACTTTTCGTAAACCCACTTTGTTCAGACTCAACATTCCATACTTTTATAAATTTAGTTCAACCAAAACTTTTGGTTTATATTCATATGGCATCCCATATATATTTGCATTCATTTAGTATGAATGAATTACAATTAATATATTCACATCCAATTCATATTCCATTCATCTGCATTCAAATTGATTTTAATCAATTCACTTCGACCCATTTAACTTTCTTAAGTTAAATTTAAATTCCAACATTCAAATCTCTAGGTTTTCATTTCAAATTCTTTTTGAAATCACCTAAATATATACATATATTTATTCCCATCTCAAATTCAAAACATTTGAATTTTCAAACCACTTGTTTTCTTTCAAAACAAATTTCCACAAAACTTTTCTAAGGTAGTAATCCATCACTTAGAAACTCGAAAATGAATACTGATGATGCTGCAGTCATCATCAGAATTATTTCCCAACCACTGAAGTGAGTTCAATGCTTTATCACTTTCAAATATCCATTTAAAAATTGTTTTCTATTCAAAAAATTCTTTTCAAAAAAAAGTTATATTATTTTAATATACTTCAGAAAATATTTTTCCAAACATCCAGGGTTTAAATTCCAAATTCTGATTCTGAATCCAATTTTAATTCATCTCATTTATTCATATACAAATTCTATTTAGTTATATATAACCATTCAATTTTATAATCTCATTTGATTATAATGATATCAATCAACACATTCATATATTGTAATAATTTCAGAAAATTATTCCTTTTTCTATATCAAAATATAGTTTTGGTTAAGATTATTTCATTTACCCATTTTAAAACAATACCATGTCGAATTATATGTTCAAATGTTTAGAAATTCCTATCGACTTTGTGGCGTCCCACGATTCGATCAGAATTCATAAACCACTCAACAGACTAGCCAACACAATATAAAATAACTTTTATATCAACTAACAAATACGCGCTCTTATATATATACACTCAAACTCATTCTAAGGTACAACTAACCCTATCTCTAATGAGTAAAGCCCCACCAAATCCTAGGTGTTCGCTTAACCTAAGCTCTAATATCAAATGTGATGGCCCAAATTTCCATATTATCTGAGTTGACTAAATACACTACATGTCCAACCCAACACTACTACAAAAGTGGGCATATTCAACACTAATTTGTGTGCCTTGCAAGAAAAGTGCGGCGAATGTTATGCTTTCTTTGATCTTATGCAACAATACTCATATGTTGTTACATTAGATGTGAATGCACTATTGCGGTTATAATTGTAGTGTTGTGACATGCAACGCCAGTTCAAAACGTAGCTTTACATAAATAGAATCCAGGTTAGCGATCTGCATTATCAGAATAAACAAATAAATAACCATAGATGATGATTAATCCAACGATTGAAACCAATCTATGTTTCCTATCTAAACCTTACCCTATCATCGAATCAAGAACATCCACCTCATTACATTCTTCCACCATGTGAAATTTTGGCATGACGTTTCCCCTCTTGCTAAATATCCAAAAATAACCTCATCGTTATCTTCTCTGATACCCTTCTCTTAACTTTCCCCTTTTTTCTATTGACCAAATTGTAAACCTAAATTCACATCAGCACCTAAATTCACGTCAGCTTCCACTCCAATCGCCCATGGCTGACCCTTTATCGGATCGAGAAAAGCAGCCGCATAGCATCGCACAAAATCTAGGGCACCAATTCCATACGCAAGGGCAAGGCATCTAATCGCAATTTGTTCTAATCTCGGATCGGCCTACACATCTAATCGTAAGGGCAAGGCAGGCGGCAGCGAACTCCATTAAACTGTAAGTATAATTCATTACTTGCAGAATTAGAGAATTGAATCATGGATTTTGTCGTTTTACGTTGTTCATTAATACAATTTTGTACACTGCTAATAGAGTTTATGCTGCTGTTTGATATTTACATAGTATTAAGACTAACAAAAAATTTATATTCTTTGCTAGTTAGAGATTATGCATTTTATGTTGTATTTTAATTAATTGAATTCATATGTCTAAACTGAGTAGTTTACTCTGTTTATAGATCACATCTCTATCAAACATAGAGGCAAAGAAGCGGTATGAATTTTTGGAGACTCTGAGTGCAACAATGGATGCACATCTTTGCTGTTTTAAACAAGTAAGCTTCTTTATTTCCTCTTTCTTGTATTCACTTATCTTATATTTCACATAACAAACATTCAATTAAGATATAGTTTTCTATTGTTGCATAGGGATATGAGTTACTGCATCAGATGGAACCATATGCTAATCAGGTTTGATACCAAGCTCATGATTTCTATTGGAGACTAGAGTTTCCCTTATTTGATATAATCACATGTTGGGTTCTTGTTAGATATGCCATGCTGAAACAATGATTATAGTATATATCATTGGTATATTAGAAATCTATAAACATTTGTGTTACATGTTTGAATTATGCATGTTCTAAATTATCATTCTTGTTTCATTAATAGGCACTTGTTCTCAAGTTTGACACTTGTTCTAAGTTATGAAACCAGAGGCTCCTAGCATGCAAACAGTTCTTTTTCATCCATTTTGTTTTGCGGAAACCAGGGGCTCCTACCATGCCCAATTTATTGAAACTGGTCGTAGAAATATAAAATAACCGATGTAAAAAACTGTTCTGAATAAGTACTCATCAATTATATGTATGTGACAAAGATGGAACAAAATTATGATAAACCACCTTTCATTCAATTATAAAGCGTCCATTTATCACACTTGGATGTAAAAAAACTGAATCATTCGGTTTTCAAGAAAGCAGTAAAAAAAAAAATTAGTGGTTTTAAAGTGTCCATTTATCATACTTGATTTTTATTTCTATGCTTAGCATTATACAATCCATGACCATGAGCTAATGCATGAAAATTAGTGCATAATTGTAATTGCAGCATTCGTAGCATGTTATGATACAAGGCATGTGAGAGTAGGCTTTTCGAATCATTCTTATCCCCAAACTGACCCAGTTATTGTAATTGCAGCATTCATAGTATGTTATGATACAAGGCATGTGGTAGTAAAGTTTTATTGATGGACATGCCCAAACTGACCCAGTTATTTGAGTTTTTTTTGGGTCTTAAATCATAGCAGCCTAAACAGCTGTTATTAGACAGACGACCAATATGCTAATACTTCGTCAGAATCACCACTTACCTTAACTTTAAACTGCATCACTCTTTTGTACATGATTTCAGATGGCAACCCAAAATGCATTTGAATGTTTTATCTTTGTATTTCTATTTCTTCAACATTATCCCTTTGTTCGGTGTTTTGATAACATCTTGATGTCTTGGATTTTTGATGTTCTACTTTATATACAGAGGAGTCATTTTGATGCGCTTAGAGCATGCTGGGAAAATCCAGTCAGCTTCCTTAATGTCTATTGTGGAAGTTGATGCTGGTGGGGACTGAATCCAATCAGCTTCCTTAATGTTAGGTGTTAGATATTTTGCTGGCACCAGAAACATTGTTCCAGGATTAAGTTACAAGTGCAGAGCCTTAACATGAAGTGTTTATTTATGCAGGCAGAGCTGTAAAGGTGAAATTCACCAATTTTGAATGAATTGCGCTTTGCATGCGACTTTCAGTTACTTGCAGGTAGAGCTGTAAAGGTAACAAGATTCAATGTTCAACCAAAGGATCCAACCAAGGTTCCATTTACCTGCTGCTTTTCTAATTAAATTGCTTTTCCCTTGTATGTTCTTGTTTCCTTACGACAATAATGTTGGTAGGCTTTTGAAGAAAAACAGGGAAGGAAGTATATGATGTCTTTTGCTCTCTACGGTCTGTTTGTTGTTTTCTTTATGAGTGGTTTTAAAGTTATGCTGTCAACGACGCTAATAAGGTGTCGTACTTTGCAATTTCATCTAATGCTGTTTGAGAACTGATAATTTTACTGATGTTAATTATTGAATTTTTATTTTTAGTTTACTTTTAATTCATATATGATGTTTTGCCTTAGGGTACGTTCAACAAATATATTCATATATGATGATGTTTCTATATGGTAATGCTTCTTAACTAATTTTGATGATCTACCTTTACAGAATTGCAAGAAACTATTACGGTTGGAGATGCGGAAATTGTCGCGGTTGGAGATAGATTTTTTATTTTATTTTTTGTATTATTAGAAAGTGCTTATGTTTATGTTTTTCATATGTATATTTATGAACATGTGTGTGTATATATATGTATATGTGTGTGTGTGTATATATGAAAATGATTACACGATTCCATTAAAAATGATTATATGGTACTGCTAAATTTTTAATTAAAGCGTTGTATTTGCTTTCTTCTACTGTTGTGTTTTCTTTTTTTGATGTTGCATTACATAATACAGTGGTGTTGCATTAAATAAAACATTATTAATTCCACATGGCTCGTGGGCCTCACAGCTGACGTGGCGTGTGACATGTATGCAGCTGACATGGAGAGCTAACATGTCGTTTGACACGTAGGCAGCTTATATGGAAAGCTGACGTGGCTCCACTATCATGACCTGGCAGCCAAACTCAAAATAATGCTTAAGGCAACGCTATATGTTGTTGCATTACTTGCAAGTACTATTGCATTAGAGTTATAATGCAACACTTTCTTTCCGTGGAAATAGATGGGCAAAAGCGTTGCATTAGAGGGCTAATGCAACGGCCGCCGATGTCACGCCCTTCTGGTGTTGCCTATTTGAAAAAAGGCCTACGGCAACGCTTTTTTGTTCTACGGCCACATAAAATTAGTGTCGAATATGCCCACTTTTGTAGTAGTGCAAATTGCACAGAAATACAAATAATTATTAATAAAGAAGAAAAAGGTAAAAGAAGAACAGAAATAACAACATAGAATCTCACATCCCAGAGGAATAAAATATAATATACATATATATATAACAGCTTTTGGAATATAAAATTTTCTGTATACATATACATACCATCATCAGAGTACAATACAACACAGCGGAACATTAACGGTAAATATCTAACGCTGAAGCCTCCTGCTCTAAGCTCCTCTAAGTATATATGTAAACACCTGAACTACTTGACTGTCCATACAAATTTGGGCACCCAAGAGTTTAGGGTAAAACAAAACAAAATAAACTCTGGGTCAGTCATCGGACTAGTATGAGTAAACAATTTAAATTAGTTTGAGAAAATAAACGATATCTCATAAGACCACGCCGTATAACATAGAACAGGTTTTTCCCTTATGAGAATTCAAAACACTTGATTTAACTTTCAAAATCCTTTTGAAAGAAACTATAATCTTTATATCAAAACTCTTTTGATATTATAATAGTGGCTATCCACAACAACTAAATAATCATTTATCAGAATGCTTGCATCTCACGTTCTACATACATAGTATACAATTAAAACCGCGAGCACTTATTGGGTAATGGATTTACAACTATGAAAAGGTATGGAACCACCTTTCGATAGTGTATCTCTATAGAGGAATATACTTGGTTCAACAAGAACATCTTGCAACCCGGCCACACATGACCAACCACTCATTTCGCTTGAGTGTATCGAACGTATATCACCAACGGTTGGGAACAGCAACCGTTTCCCCGATGGGACAACATCGAATAGAATAAAGAATGAAATAAAATTTCTCTAGATAGGTGCTAATACACCCTAATTGGAAGCTACCCACTTAGGCATGTTGTCTGTCCGATTTTTATCATTTCCCGATTGTTGAGGCCTAAGGCTACAATTACTTACCATTCATTTATAAACACAATCACTTTGAATGCCACATTATCAGATCTGTTAGTCACTAATTAATATGCACAAATATGTTCTGGATATTACGCTAAGAGAATAAATTCTCTGCCACCATATATATCTATAAAGACCAATGTATGCAATCATTGGAAATACTCTGTCAGACACTCGTCTATACATGTTCGTTCTAGGACTGAACGAAACCGAAGGCACAATTTCCATTAATCCATCTTAGGGAATTTCTACCTAGGATTAATAGATAAAGCCCTTGCACTTTACTCCATTTCATTTAATTTAAAATACCCAGTGATTCTGAACTCCTTTCAGAACACAACAACCAACATTACTAGGGTTATACCACTATTCTAAACACATTGGAACATGTTTTGAAGCCCAATTCGAGCATATAGAGAAGATATTTATTTAAATCGATATAAATTAAATTCAAAACAATTAATTTCTTGATAATAAATTATTATTATCGACGTTTCTATTCAAATAGAATTCATATTAATTACCTGAATTATTTTGACTTGGTTTAAATTTTGAATTGAGTTATTTCAGATTCTCGTATTACGATAATTACATATATTTGAAATAATTCGTATTATCGGTTATTAAATCAATAACTCGTTATAAATATCCGTTTATATTATCAACTCACATTTTATATATTTAAAATAATATTAAATATTTAAAATAAATTGACCAAAAAATCCAGATCATTACAGCATGTTACATGGTATTTGATGAAAATACATGGTAATAAAGCATTATAGATTGAAAAATAAGAAGTGGATATTGGATAGTGAATGTTCGAGACATATGAATAAATCCAGTATATTATTTACAAAGATGGTGGGTTGGTCAATTTTGGAGACAACATTAAAAAAATAAGTGATTGACGCTGATAACGTTGGTAATTCTAAAAATTCTAGTATTTTTGGTGTTTTATTAGTTGGAAATTTAAAATACAATCTTCTTAGCATTAGTCAGTTATGTAGTTCAGGTTATAAGATTAAATTTGAAAATGATAGGTGATATATTGAAGATAACGAGTTAGGCTTTATCTTTGAAGGCAATATAAAACAAAATATTTATATTCTAAGTATGAAAATTTCAAAGAAAGACATGCGTTTTTTGGCTGATACAAGTGACACTTGTCTTAAGCATAAAAGATTTGGTCATAAACTTCTGTCTAAATTTCTAAAAATAATCTTGTTAGCGATTCTCTCAAAATCAATTTTATAATAGATAATTTATGTGACGAATGCCAACTATGAAAACTTTGAAAAAGTTTTTCTAAGTCAAAAGATATGATTTCTACATCTTGAGCCCTTGAACATTTTTATCTAGATCTCTTTGGTCCTTTGCAAATACAATCAATAAATCATAATAAATATGTATTCATAATTATAGACAATTATTTTGGACTTGCATGGGCGATTTCTTAAAACATAAAAAGTGCAGCCTATGATTTAAAAATTTTGTTAAAAGAATTCAAAATCAACTATTTATTAAAATTAAAACTATACGAAGTGATCACAATAGAGAATTCAAAACTTTTTTTTTTTTTTTTTTTTTTGAGAAATTTTGCAAGGACCTCTGGACGCCATAGACCACCTTGAAGTTTTGGGAAGAAGATTTCACCTCATTCTTGAAGACTTGGACATTTTTGGGCTGCATAGGCATTTCAAAAAGGACTTTGACACCAATTTTGGACCTACTAGAACTTGCTTTCCACTATTTCTTTTGCAACTACTTCCACTATTTCTTTTATAACTACTTGTAACTATGGTTCTTATCTTTGTACTTTGACAAGAAGTGAATAAAGCGAACAAAACCTTCAAAGTGGACGTATTCATCACGGACTAAATCACTATAAATATTGTGTAAATTACTTCTTGCATATTTTCCTTACGCGAAACGCTTGTTTTTTTTAATTCAAAAACCTTTGGATCTTGTGCCAATTTTGTGCACAACACTAGCATAATCACTTGTATTATATAATTGATTTATGTTTTGCGTATTTATTTTCTTAAAAAAAAAAATCCTTTAGTATTTCATTTAATTATTTTGAAAATTTAATATATTACAGATTTAACTCTCATTAGGCTTAGATAACTAGAATTATACCAATTTTTGTTATAACGTTTATGAATTGAATTAACTTTTCTTTACTCGGACACTGATCCTTTTAAAGCCCTCTATCTTTCAAATTGTATTTTATATTTCAACATAAGTAAATGAGGTTTAAAAACTTAAAAGCTTTGACTGAAAGTTATCAGTCGCTTTTCTTTCTAATGGGTGGTTTCTAATTATGTGCTTTGGACGAATGTCTTGTACAATGACATCAACATATGTTAATTTTGGCACGTGGATTTTAGTGGGAGGATGTAGGCTGTAAAAGCCCATTTAACAAAATCAGCGGATTCCATTTAGTCACACAAAAGCCTCGATCCGTCCTTCCAAACCCTTCCCACCGGCTATATATTTGCCCAACACACCTCTGTTTCTCCACCGCCTCCTCCTCCTCCATTAGTCCGTTCGCTTCTTTTCTCAGTTTCTTTTTTGGATCTGTTTTTTTGTTTTAAACTTCTGGCGATGAAGATTGATATTGGTCTCGTTCGTCGTAATGGTAATTTGATTTATCACCTTGCCGACCATTCTGATATATCACCTCCCATATTCTGAGCCTTCCTTATTTTTTTTTTTTTTTTTTTTAGTAATCGATTTTGATCAGTGTTCAATTGACCGATGATTAAATGATTAGACAAGCATATGTCTGAAGATAAATCCGTGTTGAACTCTAATTTTCTCTATGAGGTCGTTTTATTTCAAATCATGAACTTGCTTTTTTTTTTTTTGTGTTGGTATTAGATGCATAGTTAAAATGAATTATATCTTTCGGATGTTTTGATTAATCATTTTCCCTATCGTTCCCAGCTGATAGCCTTTCCAGATTTATATTCTGAACATTTCGTTGAATTTTTTTCATCATTTGACATAAATTTTCTTTCAGTTGAGAATTGTTGTTGAATATTAATTAATTTAACCGTTTCTATATCGTTATTCTGTGGTTTTAGAGCCAGTCTGTATCCTTGGTAGAAGTTTCAAAACAATTAACTCCAATAAACTGGAGTCGGTTCTGTTTATTGCTTTTGTTTTGTTAACTTGTCACTCGGGCAATATGTCAAATGTAGTTGTTGATTTTATTGGTTGATGCATCGGCATGCGCCAGTAGACAAATCATTGGAAAAAGTTGCATGGGACGTGTTAGTTAAGTATCAATTGGATTGCAAGTACAACAGGCACCTTCAAAACTCGAGTGAGATTTTCGAGCAGTATGTCAAATAGATACAATGATCATTTACACTCGATTTATTATAGTGATTATTGAATTTTGATGTGTTTTTGTATGTAGTGTTCCAGCATTTAATATCAATGGTAATACGAGAATGAATTGTTTTATACGTTGTAATACAGTTTCCGTTGTTTTTTCCTTCTGGTATGAATTATAAGTAATATCAATTATTAAGTATTGAATTTGCATGGGAAGTTGATTGACTGATTACTGAATTTGCAGTTACTTTGAAAATTTTAGAGGTTAGTTGATTTATGTTACTATACAAAACTGTGATGTGAATCAACTAATTGTTTAAATTTTATGGCAAATTCGATAATTTTGGATTAGATCGTGCAACTTAGATTAGATTATTTTTAATAAAGCTGTATAGTTTGTAGAGTCCTTGAAGAGTGCAAATAAACGTTCCTTGTAGTCCGAACAAAACAGTTATCAGTTGATTGATATGTTAATGTAATAATCAAATGCTTCTACAACTCTTAATAGGTAGGATCTGTTCTGAAGTGTGATTAGCATAAAAAAAAATCATCCCTGGTTGATCTGTTAGTGTAATAGTTCGATTTATAATTGATAAAACAATTATCAATAATTGATTTTGAGCAAAAACATTGGTTATTTATATACTTTTCCCGACTGATGTTCATCTAATTTAACGTGACACAATTAAATAGCAAATTGCAGAGTTACGTAGAAAAGTTTATGTAATTTAAGTTGGATAATAGTTTGAAGCAACTATGTATTCAAAAAATAATAGTTTAACAAATTAGTAACAGTCGATAAATGTGCATAAAAAATCATTATTGATATAATTAAATAAGGGTAGGACGACTAGAATTGGATGAGTTGACAAAAAATTTATTATACGTATTTGGCTATTCCCTTTGATTATGATCATAATCATTCAGAGTAGTAATTTTTTAGTTGTCTCAGCATTTGATTAGACGTGCCATTGCTTTCATTCGATTTTTTTAGGATTTAAGCAAGGTTTGCATTATAAGATTTATCAATTCAAATTGTGTTCTTAACTGATTTTGATTCTTTAGTTTTCTTTTTTGAATTACTCTGCTCTCTGTTCAGTACTAAATTTGATTTTTGCAATAATTAGATTTTGTTTGTGGTAGATTTGATCTTTTTAAGAAGTCTAGTTTCTAGTTTGTTGGTTTTCAATTAAAGGTTAATACATCTTAATTTTAATTTTGATGTGCAATAATCAAATTAATATGGATGCTTGAAATTTTATGAAATTAAAAGTCAAACAAACTGATACTCGTAATGATTGCTTTGTTTTCATATGTTCTTGATTTCTCTACTTTGTTTTGTGGGACACCTTTTTCTTTCAAAGTAGCTTATACTTTTCAAAAATTTTACCAATTTAAATGTTTCAGAAATGAAAAAAAATGATATGCACTAGCTACTTTTTAAAAGAGAAATTATACTCTTTGTGGTGGAGCTTAAGAAGATCAAGAAATTCAAAATGAAAACAGTTACCATGTTGGTGTGTATCATGCAATGCAATAATCATTGTTGGGTTTTATTTTGTTTGGATTTAATTTTATAAATATTCTTTTAAATTCATTCTCTTTTAGTTTGTTAATCTTGTCATCACAAATTAATTCTTAGGCCGAACATTGGTATTCAAGGAGAAAATATATGTTTTAAAATGAAAATTAACAAACTAGAAATATAGCTTTTCAAAATGGAAAGGAGACCTTATCCACTTCAAATGAAGTATGATTATCACAAAAATTTCAGTTTAATGCTTAATGGCAAACTTGAAATAATTTGATGAAAACAATTTGGGAATCTGAATTTGTTAGGGAACGAATTTGATTTGATGAAAACTTATGGTGTAAAAGCTTTTTGCAATTTTGAAAAGAACAACAATGAAAGCAATGAACATTAGATGCTAAAGCAACTAAAAGATATTATGTTGATTGGCCATGACGATGGTTAGAGCGAATAGCTAAATTAATGCAAAATAGATATATAGATTATTCATTTGCTCTTGTGCAATCAACGCTGTGTGATAAATATAAATGTATACATTATGTTACTTAGATTGCTTTTTTGGTAATTATTTGAACAACAAATATTTTCTCTTTGTATATGTAGAAATATTTGTTGGATAGATATTTTTTTGTTGGTGTTTGCATTAAGGATAGTTGTTATTGATATAATAGCCTTAGTAATTAATTTTAAACACACACACACACACACACACACACATATATATATATATATGTATGTATGTATGTATGTATGTATGTATGTATGTATGTATATGTACATATATGAAATTTTTTCGTTACACCTCTTATATTGTACGTGAAATTTATTTTGAATTTCAATTATATTTCGATTTTGATTTTGATCGTTATTATTTTTTCTTTTCACTTAAATAATATAATTTAAGTGAAAATGAGAAAAGT
Organism: Allium sativum; assembly: GCA_030737875.1. Lineage (NCBI taxonomy): Eukaryota > Viridiplantae > Streptophyta > Magnoliopsida > Asparagales > Amaryllidaceae > Allium > Allium sativum. The sequence goes on along the minus strand of CM060918.1, from coordinate 774,722,951 downwards.
AATGAATATTAAAATTGGAATGTGTTTGGAATTCAAGGTGAATTTTACGTGCAATATAAAAGGTTTAAAAGTTTGGGTTTTTGATCGATTTTGTTAAATTGTAATTATAGATTATATCTGTAAATTAAATTCAATTAGATAATATTGGATTTGAGTATTATAGAAATTAAGATGCTTATTGTTGTAAAATTCATATGCATATTTTTTAACTTTTATTTACATATAAACATATGAATGTTGTTTGTGCATTTTTTTTGGTATAGTTGATTGGTTTTTAATAGTGTTTCGTAACACTTAATATTTAAAAAATAAATTACAATGGTTACAGAAGTGTGACAAATTTTCAGATTACCAATTCGGTTTTTAAAGTGAACCGTCCGCTATTTACGGCATTTATTATGGATTGTCCATATAATCTATCCTAGATTACAGTATGAGTGCTTTCTAATTTACAAGACTACTTTATTACATTTTACATTAAATTGTTCACGTTGAAAAGCAATTAAAGTTTGAATGCAATAAAAATAAATGATAAATACAATAAACTGCACAAGTATTGAAGATTGTGCAACCTATATCAAAACACTGCTTCGTGTACTTGAAGGGATGACATCAGTGCAGTGGCACCGCGCTATGACCATACATCTGTTGGATATACCAGTGAAATCCTGTATTACATTCAGAAGTGGGGAGCTCGATCATGCTCGAAATAAACTATCATGAGGTAGATGGCACATGAAATTTCTTTATACAAACCAGCAATTATTAATGCCAGTTGAGCGAAGAATAGAAGCAGATTAAAAACCAAATATATACATGAATATGCCACCACGAGGAATACCATTACCGCTGTGATATGAAAAATAATATCGTCATACATTGCATAACCATGATAACCATGTGAGGAACCAAGACAAAGTAAAAGGCAAAGGAAGGCTTTGAAAAACACCATAATTATAAATTGCATAATTGAGAGCTGTAAAGCTTCATATGTAATGCAATTTAAACTATGAAGCAACAAGAATCTAGGTCACCATGCTAACCCGACCGAGCTTGGTCCACGTAGTTACTATCGGAAAGACATGGCAAACATATGAACTCCAGTGAAATAAAATAAATAACACCCAAAAACATCAAAAGACATCAGACTCCAACAAAACACATCACCGATAACGTTAAGCTACCAACAAGACGAATCCTTAGAGAACATTGAATACAAACAAACCCAACTGAACCATCATAAACATAGGGACAATCTTCCAGACCCACTTGTCGAAACGCGAGTCAGCTCAAGATTGAAGGAGTGACTACTGTCTTAGGAGACTGCTTTAGTGACAATCTTCCAGAAAATGCAAAACGAACACCTGTTGAAGAACTAGCCAACTGCAATGCCAAACAAGGAAGCGTAGAAAGCAAGTAGTCGCCAGAGAGTCATCCAACAGTGTAGGAAGAGTAATTAGTAAAGGTTTCTGGGAGGAGTGAGGCTTTGTGATGCGAATTGAAGAAAAACAGGCAATTTGGAGTAAGATCTAAATGACAAGCTAGGTGAGAGCTGGAAAATGAATGAACAATTCAAAAATTCCATGTAGCCGAAAGAAAAGCCAAAGAAAGGGGAAAGAAAATTCGGGTGGGAGAAGTGATTGAAGGAGGAGGACGAGAACTGTGATGAGAGAAATAGAAGATTTAGAAATTTGGCTTTGTCGCCATTAACAGATTTTTGAAGCGTACCCACCTTAGGAGTTTTAGAAATTCTGTTTGAACATTTTATTTGTATTTAAATATGTTTTAACATTCTTTAATTGAACATGTTACAGTAGATTATTATAGAAACCACGTATCTCATTCAAAACAATGGTAGCTCAACTTGCACCTGCTACAAATAGCTTATTGTGCACATGGCGTGTAACAACCAACATTTTACGTATCAGAAGATGGTAAAATATTTTATATTTTCCTAAGGGTTGGATCATACTTATGTTTTGATATATTCCTTATTGTGATGTGAGACATGTCCATAATTTTTACCGATTTTGTTTGTGACCATTTTTCCCTTGTCAATCTTGCACATGGTGTAACTTTTGACTCAGGTCGAATTAGAGGGTGAGACCTGTGCTATTGGAAAGGAATTGATGTTTGCTTTTCCGTAGAGTGGTTACATTAAAGATTTGGCTCAGCGGTTTTGTAGAAATCGCTATTTTAAGGTTTATCAGTTGGCTATCCTGGTTTTGGGAGCCTAATGGGCTGGTTTGGAAGAAGCCCATTAGGGGGTTGGTGGAAGCTATAAATAAGGCGTAAGGGATATGGGAAATGATTTTAGTTTTCCATTCTCTCACTTGGAGGCCTTGTGCTCCTATTTCTCTAACACCTTTCCACCATTAAAAATCATAATCCAGGGAGGGAAACCATAGATTTACACCATTGAAGGCTAGATCTACATCAATTGAGGCAAGGATTCATCAGATCAAGGTTTGGTGCGAAGTGCTTGCTGTCCGGATTCATATTCCTTTGATTTTTGATTGTTTGGGAGAATCGGTGAGTGGATTACATCTCTCACATGGATTCAATGAAGTGTATGAGTGTTTGTTCATGTTTTTCATCATTTTCAAGTACGTTTCCATAAATCTATGCATTGGTAAGTCCATTTCCATATAAATCACCCTATGATCTGATTTAGCAAGTTTAGATAGGAAATTTCTATGATATTTCATGTGAATATGCAAGTTAGATCCATGGTTTTGTTCATATGTACATTTATGGTGATTTTGGTGAATCTTACATTATTGTAGATGGAATTGATATATTAATGTTATTATTGATTCCATGTCGTGCTTGTGATCATATTGGATGAATCAGATGAGTTGGTTTCATCGAATGTATTGCTTTTGCGAAGTTTTGGTCGAAATTGGAGTTGCATTGGAGGATGCAGGTTTTGGGTCGAACATGGTGTGGGTCGAACATGGAAGGTCGGTCGAGCCAAAATCATGTCTTGGGTAGAAAGTCAGGAATGGGTTGGTCTCACTTTTGGGTCGGGTCGGTCCATGCCTAGTTGGTCCTCTTCTAGGTCGGTCGGTCTGGAGTGGATCAGTCGATCTGGAGCAGGTCGGTTGTAAAGTATGAAGGTGAAGTGGATAGGTTGGGTCGATCAGCTGCTGTGAGGCGGGTCGGTCCTCAAGGAGAAGGTGGGTCGGTCCTTCATGAAGCAACTGGTCGGTCTGGTGTGAAGAAACCGGGTCGGTCAACGAAAATGGGGGATCGAGCAAGGCGGGTCGGTCTCTGTTGTGACGATTGATTAGGTTGGTCGTACACCTAAGTGAGGGGTCAGTCAACATGGCCAGGGGTCGGTCACTGGGTCATTTTCTGAAAATTTATATTTTTGGGTACGACCTGGATTTGAAGAAAAGTGCTTTTCAAAATTTTTTTTGGGCAGAAGTAGCCGAACCCGTGCAGCGCAGTGGTGGCATAACTTCGAAGTGAATTCAAGGAGGAAGGTTCGAAGTATTGAAAAGTGTTCGTTGATCGTTGTATAACAACGAATAAGGTGACTACTCAAAGGTTGTGAGTTGGTGAATAATGGATTGCTCGAGAAGGTTGCTTGAGCTATGAAGAGTCATCGGGTTGGATGACTACATATGTGAAGCCTGAGAGATTATCGTTGTCGTAAGTTCTAGCAGGCTTGAAGCTGGGGAACGCTAGAGACGTCTAAAAGATCGGTTGTAGGTCGAGTACCTTGGATATCATTGAAAGGCCTAATTGTCAAGGTTGGACATACGTATCGTTGAAAGGCGTATGGAGTTTATGATAGAACTGGGGATACCATTAGCCCTTGACATATGACAAGGTTGGTCATCATACGATTAACGATGGTTTCAAAGCAAGATTGGCAGTGATAGCCAGAGTCAGTCATAGATGATTTTTTCTTCTGTTGTAGGTTATCCGACATCAAAGGAGGTGTTCCTTAAGTGTTTGTCTGATATTGGTTTAGGCCTCTGGGGCTTGTGCTTGAGGGATGTTGTATTCAATTAGAATGGTTTACATGATATATATATATATATACATATATATAATATGGATGTTATGAGTGTTTACCATGATTGAATGGGTGCTCTGGGTTCCACGGATGAATGGTTGACTTGTCTATTGTAAACGCTGTCACAATCCGATGTGGGAAAGATAAGGTTGAGTTCTTCTTTGGTGTTGTGGGTAGATTAGTATGTTTACCTATCCATGCTCGTATACTTTATTGTTGAAGTTTGTTAGTTGTTTTATCGCTCACTAAGATTGTTGTCTGACTCAAGATTTTATGTTTTCTCTTATTACCTTGGGCTGCTCATCCGTTTGTGGATGGGCAGATTAAGTAGCAGGTGGCAGGTGATCAGTGAGGACGATGTTGTTGTACGAAGACGAGCAGGAGATTGGCGTATTACTTTTACTGCTATCTAGTATTTCTGTTTCCACTGTTTGAGTTTCTCTAGGAGTGTTGTAGTAAGGCCTTATGTACACACTTGGCATTTCATATGATGTTGGGATAATCTTTCAAGATGTTGTGAAAGTTTGAAAAGTTTTCTATATGATGCTTCGCTACTATTACATGTTGTATATGTTCTATTATATTTTATCCTTGCATTGTGAGTTCTACGATAGGTTTCGATGTTGTTTACCTACTCTGATGATCGTCCATAGCTGCCTGGCACATCTTTCAGCGCATTATTCCCCTTGTTTAGTGCAGGGGTTATGGGCGGTCGTCACATGGCGGTAAGAAGAAAAATGAATATCCTTAGTAACTTCTTTTCAAATCAGCCAATAAGCTTCCCCACTTGCAAACAAAACATTGTCAACCTATTACTCTGCTTATGCGTACATCATACCAGATCTATTCTTGTGCAAATGGCAAGACTTAAAAGCTAAGTTTTTACTTTGAATTCCATGGAGTACATAACAAATCAAAAAGTTTGAAGTTAGTTGGAGGCAAAGTTTCGTTTTAAAACATTTTAGTACATGAAACGTGTGCATTTGTGTGGTGGTCTGCATACAATACTGATATAAATTTAATGTACGAATGGGCTAATCAACACCTCCTTTCAATTATATGAAATGCAGCAGCCTAGGACCTCTTTTCCATTACATGTAAACAACCTAAACTACTCCCTATCTGAAGCCTATGCTAAGCAATAATTTATACGTGAATGCCATTTATAAATATATACACATATCACCATATTTTCAATTTAAAATCTAGCTTGAACTCAGGTGAAAATGTCAGAAAGAAATAGCAAAGCTTGGAACTAAAAAAGTGAAAGACTGTGGACATTTTGTGAGTAAACAACCTTTGTTTTTTACTTCGTATTTCCCTGCATTGATTCATGTTAATCTAAGACAACATATATGTTAATATACGTATGAGTTAATATTGAAAAACCATGAATATTTGTTGACGTTAAATGGCTAAAATAGATGATATTATTTAAATAACGTTATGCCTAAAAATATAAGACAATGAACACTTAAGTATGTGAACCTCACTTCTAAATTCTATTTAAATGATCACTGGAATATTATACTATATGATGCAAGTTATATATTTATATATGTGTATATATATACTTATGACCCTGGTATTTTTGGCTAAGCACTTTGCTTTCTTTTGTATATATGTGGTTTGTATTAGCTCATTTAGGCATTGATATGCCATATAGCCTCTGTTTTTCTTTTTTGTTGATCTTTTCTTTCTTTGTACACCACTGTATTTGACTTTGGTATATCAATAAAATGGTAGGGGGTCATTCAACCTCCGTCGGCTTTGCCAAAAAAAGTTTTTTATATAAATATATATATATATATGCCTCTGTTTGTTACAATGTGTACATCACATATGAATCCAACATTTGTTGTTTGCTGAACTTGAAGCACTGCAAACATATGTACCAATCTGCGTATGTAAACAGTAGCTTAAGTTTTAGCTTATGTTAATTTTAAAATTCTATAACTTGAATTCCTGCAGGTATTCGAACTAAGATGCAACATGAAAGTTGTGCCTATTTATCTATAGTATATTATAGAAATAATTTCAACTTTAATAAATGTATACATATATTCGCTTATATGTAATATGCAGTAAGAAGTTTTTAAACTCATATTTTAGATCATCTATATTTTGAAATACAGGCGTATGACAACATTTCTTTTTAAATATCAAGAATTTTAGCAGTGTTTTCATGATTTTTAGTTGTGTCGTTAAGGAGATTTTTCTAGTTGATCAAAAAAGGGGGCTTTTGCCAATTTCCGACAGTGGCGGGAGTGGTGGTCCATTGTGTTGACATTGAGGAAGCATAACAGGTCGGGGGTCTTAGGAAAAATATAAAAAGATTTTTCTATAACCTAATTTAAGCAAACATAATCAAATTAGTGTTGAGTTGTGGGATGGGTAGCTTGAGTTTGAAGTCGAACTGCTTCGATGTGGTTGCATCTGGAGTGCCGCACCTGGACATGGTGGTGAAGCCGCAAGTCAACATCATATTGGCGAAGTGAGATGGTTTTCTGTGGCCAAAGGTGGTAGCAGTTGATGAAAGAGTGGAGCTTTGTTTTTGGGGACTTCGGGTTGTTACATCGTTATGCTCATGTCTAATTGCAATGCATGTAAATTTGAATTCAGTGATTCACATGCGAAGATTATGATTATGAAATTCATTTTACTATCTTTCTTCCATATTTTATTTGTCCACTAGAATTCCTTTTTGAAACCGTATCTTTATGCTTCCATATCATTTTAATGATTCCCTACCGTCTACCTTTAACGTATGCTTTTCATTTACTAAATTGTATTATCCACGTCATTGTTTATGAGTTTTCTATACTTTGTTGTTTGATTAAACTTGGAGTTTTAGATATATGAATATCTGTTCTCTAATTGTTTTGCTGATGATTTAAGGCTTGGTGCTTTGTTGACTTCTAAACATATAGACGTGCAATGTTGATCCCTGCTTTCTCTATTATATGTTTATCTAATGTGTTTCCCATAGTTTTTGCGTTCTTGGTGTTGATTCTAAATTTTAAAGTTTGTATTTCAATTTTCATATATTTATTATGTAAATTTAATCTGCAACACAGTTTAACTTTTTAAGGCTTGGATAATTTAAATTTCATTAATTTAGGTATGATATAATTGCTTTTATTATGTAATCAATTTATGCTTTGCATATTGATTCTATAAAAAAAAATCTTTAGTATTTGATTTATTCATTTTAAAATTTTAATATACTATCGGTTTAACTCCCTTTAGGCTTAGATGTTTTGAATTATAACAATTTCAGTTATAATTTATATGAATTGAATTCACTTTTCTTTCAAATTCACATATTGTTAGTTCTAATAATATTTTGATACTAATTGTTTTAAAACCCTCTATTTTTCAAATCACATTCTATATTTCAATATAAGTCAACGAGAATTTAAAACTTAAGCGATCTGATTGAAAGTAATAATTCATTCTTCTTTTACATTTGTGAGTTAATCTACAACTACTTCGTCCAATAGTTATATTCCTATTTTCCCTTTCATCAATTTACTTCAGGATAGCTTAGTTAAATAAAAATGTGGTTTATGCACTTTAGTTCGCATGTTGTGTTCTAGTTTCTATAGGGTGGCTTCTAATTTCATATATAGGACATTTTTCGTTTCTGTCTATAAATACATACTGATTTCTTACTGTCATTCATAATAAACTTTTACAATTTCGAGGATATCGAGTGCAGTTAGCAAATTTATAGCGATATTTGTTAGTTTTGGCATGTGGATTTTAGTTGGACTGGAAATTCCCATTTAACAAAATTAGCGGACACGATTTAGCGTCCATTTGATTTTGAACGGAAAGGGTTATTTGAAAGGGGAATTTGAAGGGGAATTGTTGCGAACGGGGAATGCGTTTTTTTTTTTACGAAAGGGGCATGTTGGAAGGGGCAGAGGTATTATTTTATTGTTTGTGTATATATTATTCTTAATTGTTTGTGTTTGTGTGTGTTTATTGTTGAACAGAATAGTAGATTGCAAAATACAAATTGCAGAATTCAAATTGCAGAATTCAAATTGTAGAATTTAAATTGCAGAATTAAAATTACATAATTGAGGAATACAAATTGCAGAATTTAAAATGCTAATATAAAATACAGAATACAATGAATTTTTTTAATGCACTCCCGTGGCAACTAGTTCGTTTCGTATATTGTCTCGTACAACCGCCATGGTGGATGTTTTTCTAGTTCTTTGAACGGGTTCTCGATCTCTGTTTCCGGGATTTGATATACTGTAATTTCTTCGAGATATTCGTCTGGCACTAAATCAGGGTCGTCATCATACGGCATAAAATCTGAATCGCCAGCGTTGTATTTTCTGATGTAGTTGTGAATAGCCATTGTAGCAGTAACAATTTGTACTTGAATATGGTATGGATACGTCTGCATGTTACGTAAGATGACAAATTTTTTCTTCTAAATACCAAATGTTCTTTTAATTGCCATATGCAAACTAGAGTGATAGTAGTTGAAAAATTCATTTTCCGACTTCGGTTCATTCTGGGTGTCATTAAAGTCTGGTATATGATATCTCACGGATCGGTAAGGAGTTATATATCCTTCCAAGAGTGATAGTAGTTGCAAATCTTCCAAATCTTCACCATCAGATTCATCACTAGCTGCCGTAATTTGTTAAAGAGTAGGAGGAAAATGAAGAGTGGATATGGTGATGTAGTGTTGAAATGGGTGGAATATATATAGGGAGGGAGAAAAATGAAGGGCAAAAAAATATCTACCGCGTCGGACGTGCGTCTGAAGCGTCAGACGTGAAAGCTAAATTTGAGCCGTTCAACTTGAAGGGGAAAATACGTGTGTCCTGCTGTTGATGCGTCCGACGCAGACGTGAACATAAACTGCCCAGTTGGAAAATCAAACGGTACCTTAGTCGCACCAAAGCCTCGATTCGTTCTTTGAAACCCTCCCTACCGACCATAAATTTGCCAAACACATGTCTATTTTTTCCACTGCCGCCTTCTCCATTGATCTGTTCGCATCTTTTTTCAGTCTTTTTTTATTTTGGATCTATTTTTCTATTTCAAACTTATGGCGATGAAAAATGATATTGGTCTCATTCATCATAATGGTATTTTGATTTATCACCTTGCCGACCATTTTGATATATCACCACCCATATTTTGAGCCATTTATTTTGTTTATTTTAAGTAATCAATTTTGATCAGTGTTCAATTGACTAATGATTAAACGTTTAGACAAACATATATCTGAAGATAAATCCGTGTTGAGTAATTCTAATCTTCTCTATGAGGTCGTCTTATTTCAAATCATGAACTTTCTGTTCCTCTTTTTTTTTTTTTTTGTAGGTCATATTATGATTGGATGCATAGTTCAAATGAATAATATCATTCAGATATTTTGATTATTCATTTTGTCTTTCGCTCCTATTTTGATGGCCTTTTCAGATTTATATTCAGAACATTTTTGTTAATTTTTTTTTTTCAACGTTTAACACAATTTTTCTGTCATTTGAGAATTGTTGTTAAATGCTAATTAAGTAAACTGTTTCTAAATCATTATTCTGTGGTTTCAGAAGCAGTCAGTATCCTTGGTAGAAGGTACAAAGCAATTAACTCCGGCACACTTAAGTCAGTTCTGTTCAGTGGGTTTGTTTTGTGTTTCGAATGTAGTGGCTAATTTGTATTCGCTATTGCTTCGAAATGCTCCAGTAGGCAAATCATTGAAAAGAAATGATAGAAAATGGATTAGGCTGGGAAGTGCTAGTTTTTTATCAATTGAATTATGTCAGGCACCTCCAAAGCTCTAGTGAAATTATCAAGCTATGACCATTTATACTCATTTATGATGGTTATCTGGTGCTAGTGCAGATCCGAAGTATGAATTGAGGTTAAAATAAGAATCTGAATTGTTTTCATGATTAAATTTGTATAGTTAAAATGAAACAAAAAAAGTAAAGAGGGGATGACAAAATTACAGTATTTTTTTATGATGTCCATAATTATCTTTTTTGCCTTTTACTTAGAGTTTTTCTCTGGGGAGCCGCTACCCTCGACTTTGGGACTGAATAATGTGTAATTACCTTTCTCCTATGCTTATCCAAGCAAAGCATAACAAATATTTCATTTGCTCAAAATAAAAAAAATAAAAAAATAATAATAAGAAAAGGATAATTCTGGCTTAAAGGTGGCAGCTTAGCTCTACAAAGGGAGCTTAAGTAAAAGGCAAAAAAAGATAATTCTGGATATTATAAGAAAAAGCGCAGTTTTTTTATCATCCTCTCTTTATTTTGTTAGTTTCATTTTAGCCATACAAATTTTACTATGATTTCGTCTAAAGATGTGAAACATTGATTTATACGTTGTTATATTTTAATTCCACATTTCTATTTAGTATATTAAAGTTTAGTTGAATTACATAATTTTGTCTGAAGTTATGGAACGTTGATTTATACGTTATATTTTAGTTACACATTTCTAATTTTTTTTAAATTTGGTTGCGTTGTTAATTTGTTGAATTTGCATGGGAAGTTTGAAGATTAGTTGATTGTTTGGTTACAATTAGTCTATTTATGGTACTGGTAACACCCCGTATTTTCTATGAACGTATAAGTAACAAATTAAAGTATACTTAATTTTTAGGAGAAGAATTAAGAGAAACGGGTTGCGCCATTGCGTTCGTCTCGAAATTCTGCTTGAGATAGAGTCCGAGTTTGCGTAAAACAGATACCGTATGAAGGAGATATGGACGAACGAAGTTAGGCAGAAAAACCGGAAACATGTCAGAAATGCACTGGCGCACTTGTGAAGTGCGCCAGCACAAAAATACACTGGCGCACTTGGGAAGTGCGCCCATGTCGAGCCAGAAACCTGCACAGGGTTCTAGAGAGTTCTAATGACGATTTTTGATGTGCTGGACGGACCTGATGGCTTCTAGGGTGATCTAATGGTTCTGAAACACTCTCTACACCTATAAATATGTGATTAACCTAACCCTAATTCATAGAATATTGTCTATGACACCATTATGCTACCGAACTCTCTCTTAAACCCTAGCCGCCGCCTCTAAATCTAATCTCAAGTGTTCATTCACAATTCAAATTAAAGTTTAGAGCTGCAACAACAATCGAAGAAGATTAATCAGCGTTTCTGCATCAAATTCGATTTATAATCCTTTTCTTTAGCCACGAAAGGCAAGTACAGTTATTTTCCGATATAAACGTTAATTATGATTGTGGCATGAATTGTAAATCTGAATCTGAGGTTATGTCTGTACTGTTCTGTTTAAATTTATCTTATTCTGTATCTCTTTCTTCTTTCTGTTCTATAGCCAGGCTACTACGAGCCTGCGCCGAATCTCATAAGAGATTAACGCACGAACGCTAAATTTTGGGACAAATAATGAATAATGCATAATCGGACATGAAACTGTTGCCTATGAGACTATTATTGCATATGACTATGATTCAGGACTATGAGACTATTGCCTATGACTATAATTCATGACTATGAGACTATTGCCTATGACTGTGATTCACGCCTATGAGACTATTGCCTATGACTATGATTCACGTCTATGAGACTATTGCCTATGACTATGATTCACGCCTGTGAGACTATTGCCTATGACATTGAATAAGAAACTATTGTGATTTGTCGCCCATGACTATTGTAGTTAGTTTCTTACGCTTATTCCCTTAATGATACTAGATCTCATATTTAGTATGTAACTTTGCTAGTTTATTCCCATTCACTGTTATGTACATCGAGCCTAGTGGGGCCATTATCATTGTATTTGGTTCATTATTTCATGCCTATTCTTTCTTGTGCTTATCTCCTATTCCTTTTGCTAGGGCCATTTCATGAGTACTTAGAGAACTTGTTAAAACATTGGGCGTAGCTTAATTAAGTTAATAAATATGTTGGCATAATTTGAATTAGCTATGATAGAGAATGATTTACATGCATATTAGTCTTGGACAAAAATGGTAAACTAGAATATTAAATCTAGTTTTGACATGAACGGTAAATGGGAATATTAAGGCTAAGATTTGGGGCATATATTGTATTATGAATTATGACCTTGATTTAGGCATGTAAGTTTAGGCTAAATCTATGATTAGGCAAGATAGGTAAATAGAGTTTTAGATATATATAATCTGCTAAATTTGTTATCTGCTAAATCCGTTAAATTGCCTAATTCGTTATCCGCTAAATCTGTTATATTGCCTAATTTGCTAGTTCTGCTATATTGCCTAATCTGCTAGATCTGTTCATCTGCTAAATCTGTCATCTGCTAAGTCTGCTGAAAATGCCTAATCCGTTATATGCTAAATCTGCTAAATTGCTTAATCTGTTAAATCTATTAAGTCGCCTAATCTGCGAAATCAGTTATCTGTTGAGTTGATATATTTATTCTGTTATTGACATAATCTGAATTGGCTATAGTTATGAATAAGTGACATGTATATTAGGCATGGGCATAAATGGTAAATTATTAATTAATTGGCCGCAAAGATAAACATGGCTAACTCGAGGTTAGAATGAGTTTGCGGCGTAATCCTGCCCGGAACTACCCGGCACATCCAGTGGCCGCAAACAATAGGTTCTAATGTGAGAAGTTAGTCATAACATGCTTGAAACCCGAGGTTAGACTCAGTTTGTGGCAGAAATCTGCCCGGAACCAACCGACCTAACCAGTAGCCGCAAACTGTTAGTCTAATGTGAGAGGTCTGGGCATTAATATTTAATTAATGAAAATCTGAGATAAATATGATGTCTAAAACGTGTTGGGTGGATAGGGTTAAACCAACTAATGAAATTAATAAACCCGTTTCATGAATCTGTATGCCCAGTACAAAGTTAGACAAGTCTGTAAATCTGTTAAATATGTATGTCTGATCCATTAGTCTGAAAACTTATTAACTTGATTTTCTGATCTGTGAACTAGTTGACCTGAACTCTGTATGTCTGAACTTGTAAACAAGTTAATCTGAAATCTGTTAGTCTGGGGGCATAAGGTTAGGAGGGAAAATACTTGTGTCATCTGTTGTTTGGGACCCATATTAGTCAGTAACCCTTTCTGGTATCAAAACTTTGACCCAACAGTAGGTAGGGTCCGGGCACGCTTACTGAACTAATTATAAGCGGTTCATTCTGATAACGGCGAGGGGTGTTGATGGTGTGTTCCAACCGGGTCATGTGCGTGCATGGATCCCGGTCTGCCTCTGAGGATGTAAGACGCCGTGACATCTGTAAATAGGCCTATGCCAATTGGTTGTCACTTTAGGGAGTGATACACCCTATTGTGGAGCTGACACAGGGTATTTATGTTTAGGGAGTCGATCGCTTGGGATAGGGTTTTAGGGTACACTCAGTTCTGTCTGTTTCTGTTGGTACCGTCTGTTTCTGTTGGGTGGCAACACCTATCTGCGTGGTACCGTCTGTTCGAGAGGTAAAGGCCCATTTACTAGTGTACACCTAATTCTAACATTCTGTTTCCGTAGGGATTATTCTGTTTCCATTTCTGTGTCTGTTCGGGTGGTAAAGGCCCATTATTAGCATTATGTTTCTGTACTTTCTGTTAGGGTGGTAAAGGCCCATTATTCTGTTTCTGTTTAGACATTAGGGTAACACCTAATCCTGTTATACTAGTATTAGTGCAGAGAAGTGAAAAGTAATATCATCTTGTTTCTTCTGTTTAACCTAAGTATATCTGTTATTCCTGTTTCATGTTATCTCTCATCCAGTTTTATTTGCATGTCATGACATTATTATCTGTTCATAACTGAAAGTCACTGGACTTGCCAGACTTTATGTCTGACCCTTGTTGTTTCGCCTCTTTTCTTCCGTTCCCCCTCCCCCAAGTTTTCAAGGAGGGAATACTCTAGTTTGATCCGGATCTTTCTTCCTGCTTGAAGTGCTTAAAGTATGGCTTGTCTTTTTCTGGCATCTTTGGTGGGGATTATGATTTTAAAGTTTTGTACTCTGATGGCTTTTGAACAAGGCTGACATATATGTACTTGAGTTTTTGGTAAAGTTGTAACCAAACTGATTTCTGTCCGCTGCAATAAAGTTATAAAGTTTTTCAAGTATTATTTTTATATCTGTCTTGTAATATTCTATTCTGTTTACTAAAATGCTCCATCAATGTTAAGGCATTCCCTTTGTGAGTGACCTTAACGGAGTTGGGGTGTTACACTTGGTATCAGAGCTGAAGGTTACCAGATTAGATAGAAGTTTTTGAAAACTATTTTCAAAAAGGTTTTAAAAGGAAATATTTTCAAAAGTAAAGCTTATTTTAAAAAACATAATCCCTAAGAGCCATATATCTTTCCTTCGGTCCTTTTTGTATTGAATCTTTCCTTTTTCGTTTCAGCATGTCTGAAGCATCTGAGATACCAGAGGGTGTTCATGTACCCGGTTGGTTTCGTCAATACCTTGAGGCTAGGACCGCCGCCGCAGGTCCAGCAAATGATCCCCCTCCTCCGCCCCCGCCTCATGCAATTGCTTTCTCAAAGATCTGTAAAAACTTTAGGGCCATGGGTGGAAAGGATTACAAGGGAACTGAATCATTCGTAGAAGCGAGGAACTGGCTTAAAGAAACTGAGGATCTGTTTGTTATCTTCGAGGTGGACGATAGGCAAAAGGTACAGTTGGCGGAATGGTTGCTCAAAGACGAAGCTTCCTACTGGTAGGAAGTCACTAACGCCGACAAGCCGGTTGAAACATGGATGGATTTCAGAAAAAGGTTTGAGACGAAATTCCTCTCGCAAGCCGAACGAAGTCTACAATTGGAAAAGTTCTTATCCCTTAAGCAAGGAAGTATGACGGTCAAGGAATACGTCAACCAGTTCAACCAACTGGCTAGGTTCGGACTGGATTTAGTCAACACTCAGCATAAAAAGGCTCTCCGCTTTGTTAAAGGATTGAACGAGCCACTACACAGCCTAGCCATGACCCATGTACCCATGGGAGCGACTTACGAGAAATTGGTGGACATGGCACTATTGCACGAGGAAGACAAGGGCCAGAAAGAGACAAAGAAGGAAGAATCACAGAATAAGAAAGCATGGCCCAAAAAGGAAACACAAAAGAAGGATGAGAAGTCTGAAGATAAGAAGGAGAAAAGTGCTTTACTTGTGGAAGCTCGACTCATCTGAACAAGGATTGCAGAAAAAGGAAGGGCACTTGCTTCAACTGTGGTGAGATGAGACACTTCACTAGGGACTGCCCGAAGAAACTAGTGCAAGGGCAGAGGGCAGAACCCACTTCTGTAGGACAGGCGAATGCTCAAGCGACTGGTATATAGGGTAGAAATAAGAAAATTTATGTAGAAGGTTTAATTTTCTTATCTGATTTTTGAGTTAAAACTCTTTCTGATTCTGGCATTTAGATTCTGTAGTCGATACTCTGCACTTTAATACTAGTATTGTTTCTGATTCCGCTGTAGACTCATACCCCTAAGGGTTAGGCCTCATCTGTTTGTGATAGATTGGGGATTGAGAGATATATGTGTTAAGCGTCAAGTAGGACGCATACATTCTGGTTTTTATCATGCTTAGTTCGGTAATCTGATATGTACCAGTAATCTGTAAATATCTGAATATTTCTGATAAGGTTAAGATTTCCAGTTTTGACATTGTCTAAAGAGGGTAATCCTCTGGGTGTCAATCTGATGTTGGTTTCGGTCTTCGGGGCCGATACTTAGGGAAATTATTCCCTCAACCATGGTCTAATGGAAATCAAGTTTTTGTTTCATCTGTACTCGCTTCCATCATTCGACTGTATCCTATCGATCGAATCTTCGAACTTTAGGTAGAAACCAATGGGTGTAAACATGTGTTTGAGACATGTTATGTTTGATGGTTGCCAGTGGTTGCTAGTGGTTGCTCGTGGATGCATATGCACACACTAGGCACTAGATCGGCTCGAAAACAATCTCATACTGCATATGGATGTGTGTGCATTTTCAATTTTGTGGATGTAAAATGATTGATTCATTACATGGATGAATGATTGCGCACACATATAGAAACGATGTGTATCAAATAGGATTTCTTGCATGCATAATTGGACTCATGGCACCAACATGGTTCGCATTGAGGAGGTCAACTGAATCAGTAGACCACCTAATCATTGCATTAGATAGGAGACATATACACACACTTTTGCATATGTTCATACAACATTAGAAGTTATCTAAGGAAAATGGATGCTTGTGGATGATGGTTGAGTAGATGGATGATTGGATGGTAGGACACATTCTTCTTAACTTGAAGATTTCGGGGACGAAATCCTTTAAGGAGGGGAGAATGTAACACCCCGTATTTTCTATGAACGTATAAGTAACAAATTAAAGTATACTTAATTTTTAGGAGAAGAATTAAGGGAAACGGGTTGCGTCATTGCGTTCATCTCGAAATTCTGCTTGAGATAGAGTCCGAGTTTGCGTAAACCGGATACCGTATGAAGGAGATATGGACGAACGAAGTTAGGCAGAAAAACCGGAAACAAGCCAGAAATGCACTGGCGCACTTGTGAAGTGCGCCAGCACAAAAATACACTGGCGCACTTGGGAAGTGCGCCCATGTCGAGCCAGAAACCTGCACAGGGTTCTAGAGAGTTCTAATGACGATTTTTGATGTGCTGGACGGACCTGATGGCTTATAGGGTGATCTAATGGTTCTGAAACACTCTCTACACCTATAAATATGTGATTAACCTAACCCTAATTCATAGAATATGTGACGTCCTTGGTGGCGGCGGCGATTCACTTAGGGGGGGCGACGAGGTCGCGATCCCCCCTTTTTCTCTATATTTTTTTTAATTTTCTGATTGAATCGAACGGGGGGGGGGGGGGGGGGCAGATAAAGGAAGAAGAGAGAGAGGGAGAAAGCTTTAATTTATTATTTAATTATTTTATTTTCCATCAAAAAGCAACTTTTATTTTCGACCTCAAAACGAGGCCCACCGCCTGTCCTCCATAGCGTTTTACCCCCATTCCGAACACAATAGGATATGTATCGTAGGCTGATTCGATCGTTTCGATCAGTTTCCGTCAAAATCAACATATAACTCTATATATTGAATTTGAACGCGCATTTCAATTTACCGGGGTCACATACGAACTCGAAAAATTCCAGAAAAATATTTTCTAGCTTCGTATTGACGATACAGTCCTAACAAAACTAGTTTCGTCGAATTCTGAGACCGTTAGAAAAATGGCCATTTTCCAGTCGATTAAAATCAACTGAAACTGGTCAAACGCGTTTTCCTTTGCCACGCTCACATATTGAATCGAAAAATTATGAAATTTGAAACCTAGCAATAACTTAACATCACGGACCCAACAAAAGTGGTTTTGTCGAAATTCGAGGTCGTTTGCAAAATTCCCATTTTTAAGGGCCTGAATTCCATAGCGACTATTCAGAATTTTCAACTGGACATATCTTTTGATTCCCGCTATGAAATTTCAATTTTTCAAATTCGTTGGAAAGATATTCCCAATTTGATTCTAATGTTTTTGGTCTCACTAAAATCCGGTTTGTTTTGCACCTGGTACATTCAATTGAAGTTTGAAATCGAATTATCGAACTACCCCACCATTTTAATTCCTTTTATAATTATATATAATTATATATATTCTAACGACGGCGTATATAATATATACGTTCGAATTCTATTCAAAGTAAATTTCTCGTCGATATTATTTAAAATAATTCATTTTAAATATTCAAAATTCGCTAAAATTGCCAAAATAAAAAATTTAAACTGGCTCGCATTTCCGGGTTATTACAATTGTCTATGACACCATTATGCTACCAAACTCTCTCTTAAACCCTAGCCGCCACCTCTAAATCTAATCTCAAGTGTTCATTCACAATTCAAATTAAAGTTTAGAGCTGCAACAATAATCGAAGAAGATTAATCAGCGTTTCTGCATCAAATTCGATTTATAATCCTTTTCTTTAGCCACGAAAGGCAAGTACAGCTATTTTCCGATATAAACGTTAATTATGATTGTGGCATGAATTGTAAATCTGAATCTGAGGTTATGTCTATTCTGTTCTATTTAGATCTATTTATTCTGTATCTCTTTCTTCTTTCTGTTCTATAGCCAGGCTACTACGAGCCTGCACCGAATCTCATAAGAGATTAACGCACGAACGCTAAATTTTGGGACAAATAATGAATAATGCATAATCGGACATGAAACTGTTTCCTATGAGACTATTATTGCCTATGACTATGATTTATGACTATGAGACTATTGCCTATGACTATAATTCATGACTATGAGACTATTGCCTATGACTGTGATTCACGCCTATGAGACTATTGCCTATGACTGTGATTCACGCCTATGAGACTATTGCCTATGACTATGATTCACGCCTATGAGACTATTGCCTATGACATTGAATAAGAAACTATTGTGATTTGTCGCCCATGACTATTGTAGTTAGTTTCTTACGCCTATTCCCTTAATGATACTAGATCTCATATTTAGTATGTAACTTTGCTAGTTTATTCCCATTCACTGTTATGTACATCGAGCCTAGTGGGGCCATTATCATTGTATCTGGTTCATTATTTCATGCCTATTCTTTCTTGTGCTTATCTCCTATTCCTTTTGCTAGGGCCATTTCATGAGTACTTAGAGAACTTGTTTAAACATTGGGCGTAGCTTAATTAAGTTAATAAATATGTTGGCATAATTTGAATTGGCTATGATAGAGAATGATTTACATGCATATTAGTCTTGGACAAAAATGGTAAACTAGAATATTAAATCTAGTTTTGACATGAACTGTAAATGGGAATATTAAGGCTAAGATTTGGGGAATATATTGTATTATGAATTATGACCTTGATTTAGGCATGTAAGTTTAGGCTAAATCTATGATTAGGCAAGATAGGTAAATAGAGTTTTAGATATATATAATCTGTTAAATCTGTTATCTGCTAAATCCGTTAAATTGCCTAATTCGTTATCTGCTAAATATGTTATATTGCCTAATTTGCTAGTTCTGCTATATTGCCTAATATGCTAGATCTGTTCATTTGCTAAATCTGTCATCTGCTAAGTCTGCTGAAAATGCCTAATCCGTTATATGCTAAATCTGCTAAATTGCTTAATCTGCTAAATCTGTTAAGTCGCCTAATCTGCGAAATCAGTTATCTGCTGAGTTGATATATTTATTCTGTTATTGACATAATCTGAATTGGCTATAGTTATGAATAAGTGACATGTATATTAGGCATGGGCATAAATGGTAAATTATTAATTAATTGGCCGTAAAGATAAACATGGCTAACTCGAGGTTAGAATGAGTTTGCGGCGTAATCCTGCCCGGAACCGCCCGGCACATCCAGTGGCCGCAAACAATAGGTTCTAATGTGAGAAGTTAGTCATAACATGCTTGAAACCCGAGGTTAGACTCAGTTTGTGGTAGAAATCTGCCCGGAACCAACCCGCCTAACTGGTAGCCGCAAACTGTCAGTCTAATATGAGAGGTCTGGGCATTAATATTTAATTAATGAAATCTGAGATAAATATGATGTCTAAAACGTGTTGGGTGGATAGGGTTAAACCAACTAATGAAATTAATAAACCCGTTACATGAATCTGTAGGCCCAGTACAAAGTTAGACAAGTCTGTAAATCTGTTAAATATGTATGTCTGATCCGTTAGTCTGAAAACTTATTAACTTGATTTTCTGATCTGTGAACTAGTTGACCTGAACTCTGTATGTCTGAACTTGTAAACAAGTTAATCTGAAATCTGTTAGTCTGGGGGCACAAGGTTAGGAGGGAAAATACTTGTGTCATCTGTTGTTTGGGACCCATATTAGTCAGTAACCCTTTCTGGTATCAAAACTTTGACCCAACAGTAGGTAGGGTCCGGGCACGCTTACTGAACTAATTATAAGCGGTTCATTCTGATAATGGCGAGGGGTGTTGATGGTGCGTTCCAACCGTGTCATGTGCGTGCATGGATCCTGGTCTGCCTCTGAGGATGTAAGACGCCGTGATATCTGTAAATAGGCCTGTGCCAATTGGTTGTCACTTTAGGGAGTGATACACCCTATTTTGGAGCCGACACAGGGTATTTATGTTTAGGGAGCTGATCGCTTGGGGTAGGGTTTTAGGGTACACTCAATTCTGTCTGTTTCTGTTGGTACCGTCTGTTTCTGTTGGGTGGCAACACCTATCTGCGTGGTACCATCTGTTCGGGAGGTAAAGGCCCATTTACTAGTGTACACCTAATTCTAACATTCTGTTTCCGTAGGGATTATTCTGTTTCCGTTTCTGTGTCTGTTCGGGTGGTAAAGGCCCATTATTAGCATTATGTTTCTGTACTTTCTGTTAGGGTGGTAAAGGCCCATTATTCTATTTCTGTTTAGACATTAGGGTAACACCTAATCCTGTTATACTAGTATTAGTGCAGAGAAGTGAAAAGTAATATCATCATGTTTCTTCTGTTTAACCCAAGTATATCTGTTATTCCTTTTTCCTATTATCTCTCATCCAGTTTTATTTGCATGCCATGACATTATTATATGTTCATAACTGAAAGTCACTGGACTTGCCAGACTTTATGTTTGACCCTTGTTGTTTCGCCTCTTTTCTTCCGTCCCCCCCCCCCCCCCCCCCCAGGTTTTCAAGGAGGGAATACTCTAGCTTGATCCGGATCTTTCTTCCTGCTTGAAGTGCTTAAAGTATGGCTTGTCTTTTTCTGGCATCTTTGGTGGGGATTATGATTTTAAAGTTTTGTACTCTGATGGCTTTTGAACAAGGCTGACATATATGTACTTGAGTTTTTGGTAAAGTTGTAACCAAACTGATTTCTGTCCGCTGCAATAAAGTTATAAAGTTTTTCAAGTATTATTTTTATATCTGTCTTGTAATATTCTATTCTGTTTACTAAAATGCTCCATCAATGTTAAGGCATTCCCTTTGTGAGTGACCTTAATGGAGGTGGGGTATTACAATACTATACAAAACCATGAATCAACTAATTGTTTAAACTATGCAGTTCAGATTAACTATTTTTTGCAAGCCTTATGCGTTTTTAAGAGCTTCCTTGTTTTAGCTTCTGTAATGTGAGAATATAAACATTATAAATTTTCACAAAAAGAGTGCAAATGAACATCCGTTGAAGTCTGAACAAAACAGTTAATTAGTTAACGTAATAATTAACTTCTTTAGCAACTCTTAAATGATAGGATTTTGTACTAAAGTAGTTTATTGCTCCCCCCAATTTAAATTTTGTTGTTTTGAAAATTTTCACATAAATTAAGAAAACTAAAAAATGACATGTTTACCCTTTTATTAACCCCCCTTATTAATTGTTCTCTACTTTGAAAATAATATTGTCTCACTTTTCATTAAATAATGCAGTGTGGATGCGCAACTTCTCAAGACTGAATTGGATCACCTGCTACCATGCAACTTGTAATTACATCACGTAAACTTGAGGGCAATAAAGCAGCTTGTATTATTTCAACTTCCACGCAACTTGTAACAATTCATCTCCCTTACATTGAATTTGAAATGGAGTAAATTTCTGCAAATTTTAAATTGGCATATTTCAACCATACTAAAATTTGAAAATAGAGCCAATTCTACCAATTATTTCCTTTCCTTGTTGCTATATATAGAAAGCATAACAATGTTAGTTTTACAACAGGTAACATGATTTTGAAAAGTAATCAAAATATTGATCTAAATCTCTCTCCTATAGACACAGATGAAGTTTTACCGTTCGACAACTCAAGCACGCATAATGCACAGTCCATGGTTTATACAAGCAGTCATAACATTGATTTAAATTTTCCTACCATTGAAAATGATGAAGTATTTCCGCTTGATGAATCAAGCCTACGTGATACACAACTCAACGTAGAGGAAGAGAAGCCAATCCCATTAATACTTAGACATTCTTCTAGTGGAACACTCATACTAGATTTGAACGTCGATTTAGCTCAAGAGTTTGAATCTCCATTACTCCAACTAAATGTTGAGCGGTTTCAAGAAGAACATGAAGAAAACATAAACACCGATCAAATTCAAGAGTGGGAATCTCCATCACATGAGGACGACGAAGAAAACATCACTGTAAATTTAGGTACTTGGCTCTTTACTTGTGTGAAATTGATTGTATTTGCATTATTATAATAGTTCACGTATGTTCCCTTCTTTAAGAAATTGACATTGCATGGTTTATAACAGTGTACACAATTTTTGTTGACAATATTCTCCATAACGCTGCAATAGTGAGCACCTTGCATTATCAGCTCAAACATCAACTTCCTATCAGTTTTGGCGTAGGCTGCAATTTCCACTTTTTTTTTGTAATGCTCTTACCACCTTTAGGCTACTGTATGAGTATTCCACCTTTTCATTTTTTTACATGTAATGCTCTTTCCTCAT
The DNA here is from genome assembly GCA_030737875.1 of Allium sativum. Lineage (NCBI taxonomy): Eukaryota > Viridiplantae > Streptophyta > Magnoliopsida > Asparagales > Amaryllidaceae > Allium > Allium sativum. The sequence continues at coordinate 774,700,477 of CM060918.1, read as the reverse complement.
TTTCATTTTTTTTACTGTATGAGTTTTTTTAATGTACCTTTAGTTTAGAGGTAGGCTGTTATTTCCACCTTTTCGTTTTTTTACATGTAATGCTCTTTGCACCTTTAGGCTACAAAGTGAAACTCTTATTTAAACTACAGTCATGTCCATGTAGCACTCTTAGTTTATGCGTAGGCTACTATTTAAACTACAAGAAAAATAATGCTCTTACTACTTTTTTTTAACATGCAACGATTTTTATCTTGCTGCTAGTTTGAATTTATGTGTAGCCTTGCATTGTACCGAAGCGTATTTGCATTTTCATCTTGCTTCAGCTTGTAAACCCAACGATTCTTCAAAGTCTTCTTTTCCTTCGGTAGTTTCACTAGATCAAAAGTTTTGTTATCATGTAACGATTTCATCTTTTCTTTCATTGCATCCAACCAAAGTTGCTTATCATTGCTGTCTATAGCTTCTTTAAAGGTATCATGTTCTCCTCCGTCAGTTAAGAGAACATACTCGGAAGAAGGATACCTAGTGGAAGGACGTCATTCCCTGGTAGATCGCCTTACATAGGTTGTTTGAGTTTCAGGAGAAGCATGATGATCAATTTCAGCATTTTCATCATATGGATTATCTTCCTCAGGTACATGACTTTCATTGCCATTTTCTTGTACATGCTAAGTTGGAGTTAGTGCAGGAGTTGCAGGAATCAAAGGAGGGAGATCTAAATAAACCAGATCATAGCCACTATGAGATGCAGATTCTTGTGGCTTCTGAATATCTTCAATTGTTTAGTCTTCAACAAATTCTGCATCCTTGCTACGAATCAATTTATTCTCTATAGGATCATAAAACCTATAGTCAAACTTGTCAAGACCATAACCCATAAAGATGCATTGGCGAGTCTTGGAATCCAGCTCCGATCTTTCATCATTAGGCACATGCACAAACGCCTTACACCCAAAGACACGTAAGTGACTGTAAGAAACTTCCTTGCCAAGCCAAACCATATCTGGAACATCACCTTTTAAAGAAAAACAAGGAGACAAATTAATCACATGTGTAGCAGTAAACAAAGCTTCACCCCAAATGTGTTTGGCAACTTAGCCTCTGAAAGCGTGCATGTAACGACCCGCATTCTACGCATCGGAAGATCGTAGAATATTTATTTCTCTTTGATACGAAGTCTATGGTCATGTAACTTTGGGAAACGACTGGTAGGGTCATTTCCCATGTTCAAGATTTTGCCGATTTTTAAATGACCGTTTTGCCCCTAGTTGATCTTGTTTCGTCCATAACTTTTGATTGGTTAGGAATTTTGCCCTGAAACCACTTCCATTAGCTCCAGATGATGGTTTCTCTTTCCGTAGAGTGGTCATAATAGTCAAACGGACTTACCGTTTGGGAGATATGGCTGAATTAAGGTTTAAAGGGTTATTTTCAGCTAATTGGGCTTAACCGGGTAGTTAGTAATTAGGCCCATTGGGGGATTTCGGGATTAGTGGTATTTAAGGGCTGCTAGGGTTAGGATTTCGGTTTTTACTTCATTTTTCCAGCCGCCACTTATTTTCTTCAACCCTAGTCATGGCCTCCAACATCTAGAATCATTCCAAATCACCTCTAATCACTTTCTAACCAAAGATTAAGCAAAACTACATCAAATCAAGGCGAAATAGCATAGGATTTGGAATAGAGCTGCTGAAACACATAGAGATTGGATCTATATCAGAGGAGTTTCAGTTCTGAAAGTTAAATTGTGGCAAAGACTAGAGACAGGTTAGCTGGTGATGCACGGGTAGATGATCCGGAGACGAGCAGGAGGCTTCCACGTATTATCTCTTATTATTCTCCCTGTGTCGCTGTTGGTATCTACTTTGGGCATTAGTAGCATACCTATCTTACTTTGCTTTAGAGACAGTTTTGAAAAGTTGTAATAATGGTAGTTTGGAACATAAGCTGTATTTGAATTTTCCGCTGCTATGTTATTTAGTTCTTCAGCTTATGCACTGTCTCATCTGTTTATGCTAAAGTATGTTGATATTATATTTTATTCCATGCGTTGTGAGATGTGTTACAGGTTCTATGATAGTTCATTGTTTCCTTTCCTTCTCCACTTTCTTTTCTTTTTAACGATCCGTCCCGTATTAGCTGGGCATATTCTATGAATGTGACGGTTGGTGCGGGGCGGGTTGTCACACTTGGTATCAGAGCTCTAGGTTGCGAAGTTAACCTAGGGAAAGACACCAAGGAGAGATAGTATACGTATATGAGAGCGCGTATTTGTTATATTTTGGTTTTCAAAAGCTAGTTATATATAAACTAGTAGTATTAGTAAGGATGAAGTCGCACTGCACTAGTACCACTATGGAGATGGCTGATTCGTTCTCTTTACAGATTGAACGATGAACCGAAGGAACAATGGCCCAAGGGGTAACAATGGGAATGACCCAGACTTGAGGACGATGTTCACTAACTTCATGCGAGATATGATTAGGGATGTTCAGGGAGCAGTCCCTAATGCTGCTAATGGTGGTGGTGCAGCAGTGCAGGCGCCTAGGGCCGATTTCGCCAAGCTAAGCAAGGATTATACTAACCTTGGTGGAAAGCCGTTCCACGGAACGGAATCGGCTACGGAAGTTCAGAATTGGTTGGATAGCTGCGAGCGCATCTTTGAGGACTTGGGTATCGAGGATGCGATGAAGAGAAGGCTAGCATCGCGTCAGCTGCAAGGACGGGCAATGAATTGGTGGGATGCCATCAAAGCAGCTACTCCCGAGGATCAGATTACTTGGGATCAGTTCAAGGCTCGCTTTAGCAATAAGTTTATCCCAGCTGCTCAGAAATCAGAGTTGTTTAGGAAGTTTCTGGAGCTGAAGCAGAATGGTAGAGCTATCTCGGAGTACGTTGCTGAGTTCGACACTTTGTCGAAATATGGATTATCTTTGATTAATACTGCCGAGAAGAAGAATGAGAAGTTCATAACTGGCTTGGATGGATACTTGGGGGAAAGGCTTATAAACCACATCGATGAGACGTTTGACTTGATTGTGGGGAAAGCATTAAGGTCAGAGAGTCTTTACCCTAAGCCAAAGATTGAGGTTGCTATTGCATCAGCAGAGGAACCAAAGCCGCAAGCAAGCGGTGGAGGTAAGGAGAATCCCCAGAACAAAAGGAAGCAGAATCAGGCCCAAGCTAAGGATGGTCCAAAGAAGAAAAGCAGGGAAGATTCTGAGTGTTTTAGCTGTGGCAAGAAGGGCCACTATGCTAGAGATTGTTAGGAAAAGCCTGGGGAAAGGAAGTGCTTCAATTGTGGGCAAGCGGGACATCACAAGAATGAATGTCCACAGCCTCCTAGGGAGAAGCAGATCGTGAAAGCATATGCTATCAACGCCGTTCCTTCTTCGTCAAATGCCCCAACTACGGCGCAGAAGGAAAAAGGTGTCGTTATTCGAGGTATGCTTTCTATTTATGATGTTCCTATTCCAGTTTTGTTTGATGTCGGGATTTCCCATTCTTTATGTCTAGTAACCTGGTGAATAAGTTGGAATTGGAACCCGATAGTCGATAGACCTTAGTGGTGACAAACCCGATGGGTGGTTTGACTAGCCTTTGTAGGATTTGTCGTAATTTGGTCTTATTGAGTCATGGATGTATGTTTGTTGTGATTGCTTTATTTCGAGCTTTACTAGGTTCGGCTTGATTTTTGGGAGTCGATTGACTCCAAAAGTATAGAGTAGTAGTAGATTGTGAAGAGTCTTTGACGACCGTTAGAGTGGATGATGGACGAAGGGAGGTATTGGATCGCCTACCTTATGATGAAGATGATAACGGGAGTAAGAGAAGCAAATGTACATTGGATGTACAGTAGTTTGGTCAGGACTTGGTCATGCGACCGACGATAGTTTCAAGCAAGATTGGCGAGGATAGCCAAGGTCGGTTATGGATGCTTGAATGTTTGGATGTTTTGCTCATATCATCTCACGTATATTGTCTGAATTCGGAGGAGATGTTCCTTGGGTGCTTGTCTGATATTGGTTTAGGCCTTTGGGGCTTGTGCTTGGGGAATGTCGAGGTCGACTAGGATGGTTTGCGTGAGAGATAAGTGGATGTTGTGATTCTCATTGGATGATATCTTGATGCACTCGAGGAGTGATGTGCAGCTCTTAACATGATAGGAATGTTCGATGGTATAGATTTCCCGAGTTGGATTCGATAGTGTTGTGAGATGACTCGAGTGGGACTCGAGAAAGATGCAAAGTGATGGATTGTTTAGGACCCTATGTTGATGTTCTTTTTGGAAGAATAGGATGTGCTCGTTGATCATGGAAGATGCAACGAAGGTTAGGACGATTCAAGTTGGACTTGAACTCGTAAAAGAAAATAGGTGTTTGATTGATCTTAGAGATGCAACAAATAGGGAGACGACTCACGTTAGACTAGATTTTGTCGATAATGGATACCCAAGACTGGGTCTGAGTTATAGATTGGCTCGAGTTAGACTCGAGAAGGCTGCAAGGGATTGGATTCGGCTCGAGTTGGACTCGAGAGGGCAGCAAGAAAATGGATAGACTTGGGTTGGACTCAAGTATTTTAGGAGGACTAAAAGCAGGGGTATCTGGGGACGCCCGTTACCTTAGATCCGTTGGACGTGATCTAGTTATCCTTGGAGGATAAACGTGCGTTGGACGTACGGTAGTCCGTTTGGAGGCTAGGCTTCCATTAGTTATTGATGTTGGTTGGACCAGACTTATAGGTATTGATGTATTCATGGCTTTTAGCAGGTGATAGATACGACTTGTTTGATGGATGCTGTGGTTGTTATGTTTGTTCCTACCTTTCTTCTTTTGAGTAGACTATCACCTATAGGATTCTGTTGAATGGAAATGGGACGAGTTCGTTAGTCATGGTGATATAACGGATACGAAGATACTTTACGTTAGACTTGAAGTATGTTTGGGAATTGTGGAGCGTCCGTTGATCTTGGAGATTCAGCGGAAATAGGAGTTTCAAGTTGGACTTGGACACATAGGTAGAGCACCTAGATTCATTGGATGAGTCTAGTTCACCTTTGGAAGGTGAATGTACGTTGGACGTACAGTACAGATATAGGTGGAGTACCTGGATTCATTGGATGGGTATAGTTCACCTTTGGAAGGTGAATGTACGTTGGACGTACAGTACGGATATGGATGTAGTGCCTAGGGTCATTGGATGAATCTAGTTTGCCTCTAGGAAGTGAATATACGTTGGACGTGTAGTATGGATGTAGGCAAGATTCGGGTTAGACTTGAAAGGACATTTGGAATGTAGTTGGTAATTTGACGAATGGGGTTGGCTTACCTAAAAATATGCCAGGAGTACTTGACATATTTCATGTCTCTCAGTTAAGGAAGTTTACGCATGATTTTGATTTAGCTATTTCGCCAAATCGGTTGGACGATATCGAAATATAACCCAAGGCGGTTGGGAACCGCGAGACCGATTCGCATTGTCGAGGACGATACGAAGAAATTACGAAGGGAGATGGCGAAATTAGTGAAAGTCCAAGGGGCGATGGTTCTTCCCTTGTTAGTAAGTCGCATGCTAGGATATGCTTGTTGTGCTATCATGTATGTTTGATTGTTTGAAATTGGTTGATAGACATGCGAGACCCATTGTTTGTTTCTTAGTTAAGGAATTTCGGGGGCGAAATTTCTTAAGGGGGGGAGAGTGTAACGACCCGCATTCTACGCATCGGAAGATCGTAGAATATTTATTTCTCTTTGATACGAAGTCGTATGGTCATGTAACTTTGGGAAACGACTGGTAGGGTCATTTCCCATGTTCAAGATTTTTGCCGATTTTTAAATGACCGTTTTGCCCCTAGTTGATCTTGTTTCGTCCATAACTTTTGATTGGTTAGGAATTTTGACCTGAAACCATTCCATTAGCTCCAGATGATGGTTTCTCTTTCCGTAGAGTGGTCATAATAGTCAAACGGACTTACCGTTTGGGAGATATGGCTGAATTAAGGTTTAAAGGGTTATTTTCAGCTAATTGGGCTTAACCGGGTAGTTAGTAATTAGGCCCATTGGGGGATTTCGGGATTAGTGGTATTTAAGGGCTGCTAGGGTTAGGATTTCGGTTTTTACTTCATTTTTCCAGCCGCCACTTATTTTTTTCAACCCTAGTCATGGCCTCCAACATCTAGAATCATTCCAAATCACCTCTAATCACTTTCTAATCAAAGATTAAGCAAAACTACATCAAATCAAGGCGAATTAGCATAGGATTTGGAATAGAGCTGCTGAAACACATAGAGATTGGATCTATATCAGAGGAGTTTCAGTTCTGAAAGTTAAATTGTGGCAAAGACTAGAGACAGGTTAGCTGGTGATGCACGGGTAGATGATCCGGAGACGAGCAGGAGGCTTCCACGTATTATCTCTTATTATTCTCCCTGTGTCGCTGTTGGTATCTACTTTGGGCATTAGTAGCATACCTATCTTACTTTGCTTTAGAGACAGTTTTGAAAAGTTGTAATAATGGTAGTTTGGAACATAAGCTGTATTTGAATTTTCCGCTGCTATGTTATTTAGTTCTTCAGCTTATGCACTGTCTCATCTGTTTATGCTAAAGTATGTTGATATTATATTTTATTCCATGCGTTGTGAGATGTGTTACAGGTTCTATGATAGTTCATTGTTTCCTTTCCTTCTCCACTTTCTTTTCTTTTTAACGATCCGTCCCGTATTAGCTGGGCATATTCTATGAATGTGACGGTTGGTGCGGGGCGGGTTGTCACAGTGCACCTCATTCTCTCTAACAAAGTTCAATTCATTCTTTCTGCAACACCATTCAATCGTGGAGTCTTCTTTAGTGTAAACTGATGCCGAATACCTTGTGCCTTACAATATTCATCAAGTGGACCGATGTACTCACCACCATTGTCAGAACATAAATACTTTAGCTTTTTACCTGATTGCCTTTCAGTTAAGGCTTGAAACTGCTTAAAAACATCAAGTACCTGATCTTTTGTTTCTAAAGCATATGTCCACAATTTCTTTGAACAATCATCAATAAAAGTAACAAAGTAAAGTGCACCACTGAAGGTATTAACTTTTAACGGACCACAAATATTAGAATGAACAAGATCAAGCAAATATGTTTTTCTTGAAGGAGGAAGTCTCTTAAAGGAGACCCGATTCCGCTTTCTTGCAAAACAATGAGGACATTTGTCCAATTTTACACACTTCAAATCAGGTAGTGCATTTTGATAGTTTCCAGATTTCCTTGATTTGCAAATCTTGCATATTTTGATAGTTTCCCCGTATACATATATTTGATTGATTTCTCAAATCAAATAAAAAAACTTCTCATTCCATCCATGTTGTCACTTATACTAAGATTTGATTGATTAATCAAATCAAGTATCTCTCTCATATCTTACAGAATTATTACCCAAAATTAATTGATTATAAGAATCAATTAAAATCTTCTCCATAATTGGCATAGATTTAAATCGTCCAATTTTAACAGTCTTAAAAATAGCCTGACTATGATGGACCCAATTCCCTTAGTGTTTGACTGCTTCCATAAACTAGATTAAGATCATAATTTACAAAATGAGTAGTAATTCCTAATCTTACCCTACTAGAGTTAGTCATGTCAAAACCATAGCTGGGAAAATAGAACTGATCACCATCAAGATTTAAACCTTACAAAAGTATGCATTCCATCCACCACCACACATAAGTCCTGCTTTTGACAATTTTATGAAACTAGTCATAAAATTCATGCTAATTTTGGGATTCAAGATCGAGAGCGAAGGCCCATAAATCTGAAAGTTAATGGCATTTTCTGAATCACATTATTGTCCAAATTGTGTTAGATAAACATAGAGGATAGGAAGTGAGTAGATTACAGACCCCCTGGGCTTCTTCGCCATAATTCAAATGTCCAAACAAATGAGAAACCATTAAGCAGTGTAATATAGCAATTGTTGTGCGTTCTAAAATGAAATTCATCACGCATCAGGTTTAAGAATTAGAACACGTTGTCTCTTTAACCGGAAGAAAACAGAAAATTAAATTCATAGCTCTCTTGATTTGTTGTTGCAAAACAAAGGGATACGATCACATAGGACTTTGAATTTAAAACCCCATGAAACTGATAATGGAAAACACACCCAAATATAAAAGTTCAAATCTCTATAGAGCATTCAAACAATATGAATATTGAACACATACAAATAAATTTACAGCATAATAAATTATTGAATTACTAACCCTAACCGAAGAAGAAGACCCTTTGTACCCTTCCACGCGATTTGGATCGCTGTTTGGAGTAGAAGCAAAAAAATCGGGCGATTTTTTTTTTTTTTTGTCTAGTAGAAGCGGTGGATGACGAATTTGTGCCCATGATTTTTTTCGTGCCCTAAGCCCATGGGTGGCCCTGGCCTAGTGTTAGCTGTGCGGCTGCACATGGCCCATTAGGTCAGGAGACCCATAAAAAAAACTACATTACCTTTGCTAGAGTAATGAGATATTTAACTTGTACTGGATAGAATTGTTGAAAGAGTGAATCTAGGTGGTGGATTGTACGTAAACATGCAGAAATGACTGAATCTAATGGGCCCTATGAGATAATGCATGTTTATCATATTATCCTTTGTATGATATAATGGGCCCTATGGGTAAAAACTTTATGAATTTGTTGAGACACACAATTTTCCCAATGGAGATGCGCAGTAGAAAAAACACATTTTCACTTAACTTCAATTTCATAAAAAATGTAAAATTTAAGAGCTCAAAATTTTCTTTCTGCACTAGGCCTACAAATACTCAGGCCTGCCCCTGGCTAAGCCGCTGCTTTTTCCGCTTGTGGAAAGGGTCGGGTCTGCCACTTTTGTAACTACTTGTAATTATGGTTCCTATCGTTGTACTCTGACAAGAAGTGAATAAAACAAGCATACCTTCAAAGTGGACGTAGATTCATCGCGGATTGAATCACTATAAATATTGTGTAAATTACTTCTTGCATATTTTCCTTACGCACAACGTTTGTTTTCGTTAATTCAAAAATCTTTGGGTGTTTTGCCAAATTTGCGCATCAACACTCGCATAATCGCTTGTATTATATAATTGATTTATGTTTTGCATATTTATTCTCTAAAAAAATTTCCTTTAGTACTTCATTTAATTTTTTTAAAAATTTAATATACTACATATTTAGTCCCATTAGGCTTAGATAACTTGAATCATACTTTTGGTTATAATGTTTATGAATTGAATTCACTTTTCTTTACTCGGCTAAAACCCTCTATCTTTCAAATTGCATTCTATATTTCAACATAAGTCAATGAGGTTTAAAAACTTAATAGATTTGACTGAAAATTATAAGTCGCTTTTCTTTCTAAAGAGTGATTTCTAATTTTGTGTTTTGGATGTTTTCCCTTTCTAGGAGTATTGAATGTGTTGTACAATGACTTATGTTAATTTTGGCACGTGGATTTTAGTGGGAGGATGTAGGCTGTAAAAGCCCATTTAACAAAATCAGCGGATTCCATTTAGTCACACAAAAAGCCTCGATCCGTCCTTCTAAACCCTTCCCACCGGCTATAAATTTGCCCAAACACACCTTTGTTTCTCCGCCGCCGCCTCCTCCTCCATTGGTCTGTTCGCATCTTTTCTCTCTTTCTGTTTTGGATCTGTTTTTTTTGTTTTAAACTTCTGGCGATGAAGATTGATATTGGTCTAGTTCGCCGTAATGGTAATTTAATCTATGACCTTGCCGACCATTCTGATATCAATACCCATATTCTGAGCCTTTTTCCTTTCTTTTTATAAGTAATCGATTTTGATTTGACCGATGATTAAACGATAAGACAAGCATATATCTGAAGATAACTCAGTGTTGAACAATTCTAATCTTCTCTATGAGGTCGTTTTATTTCGAATCAAGAACTTGCTGTTTTTTTTCTTTTGTTGGTCATATGATGATTAGATGCATAGTTCAAATGAATAATATGTTTTGGATATTTTGATTAATCATCTTGTCTTTCGCTCCTATCTGAAGGCCTTTTCCGATTTATATTCTGTACGTTTTTGTTGAATTTTTTTCATCGTTTGACACAAATTTTCGGTCACTTGAGAATTGTTGTTCTGTGGTTTCAGAAGCTGTGTATCCTTGTTGGTAGGAGGTACAAAGCAATCAACTCCGGCACACTTTCTGTCGCGATCCAGCAGTGGCTCGATCAGCGTGGAGAGCAATTTCAAACGGAAACAATCCCCGTTTCTAATTGAAAGTGGCCATGTTATACGGTTTGTTTACTTTTAATTCAAATTTAAGCACCTTTTTTTGGACATGCAAACCGTTGAAGGTCATGTTAACTTGATGAGTCGTGCTTGAATATCCCAATAAGAAAAGATCTATGGAGTAACAGTAAGACGCATGGTACACCTAGATATGTAGACATTATGATAGCGTTATTGTAAGTGATGTATAACGTCTTATATGCGCCTTAAGCAGTTTGCTTGTGTACAAACTGTTATTTATCTTATTGAGTTGTATAAGGTGGTTTGATCGAAGTATTACTTGTACTTTTAATCTGCTTTCTTAATATTGAATTCAAATTTAATATTTATCATTTTTAAGTAGCTGTTTGTTAACTTTGACAGGATTAGCTCATATTTTTGTATAGCACCACCCATGTTTTTTGTTCACTTTACTGTAAGGGTACGTCTATCACCACCCCAAGGTTTACTCTTCAACCCCGCTAATTACAAAATAAAACACATATCCCATTTATTTCTCTACGCACTCCATGTATTTCAAAAAAAACGCTCTTTTCTTCTTCACATTGATATTTTCTTTTCCTTTCCTATTCGTTTGTAGTCGTTCTTCCTATAACTTGTTGCTTTACCTTTCAAATTTTTGCAACTTCGTAACATTTAGCGTTGGAGGTGATAAAATTAGGTGGTCGGCGTATTAAACAAAAAAAATCATATTAAAATAAACTAGTTTTCAATGCAGCGCTTTCATTTTGATATTGATGCGCATATGCCTCACTTTCGTGTATAGTTATCAAACATGGTGTTGATATTGATTTTATTCTGAGTAAGTATACTTTTTTAATATATTGACATAGTATGGTTACAAAACACTATCTCATGTATGGAAGATAAATAAATATATTAAATAAGTTATTTATTGTTAAATGGTATAACTGGAAATAAAATTTCAAATTTTTTACTGGAAGGTGAAAAGCAATAAGCAATGATAGGGGTGTTAATAGATGAACCCTTACTATAAATATTTGACCAGCTGTGTAACCTTAGACTGAAATTTGAGTAAAACAAACAACTCTGCTATTTTTTAAATAGATCCTTCATGGCGTATATAATAGATGAACCCTTAGCATGCACGTAGAAGAGAAGATGGCTGTAAGTAGAAACATGGTTGATGATAACTGAAGTAAAAGCTAACCCGTATATGGAATCATTTTGAAAGCTAATGGGTTATGGATATCCTAATGATGACCATACGATTCACAATTTGTAACGCAAAAGTATTAGTTGATTACAGTTGATGCTACTTTCAATGAAGTTTTCCTCCTTGTCTATAGCAAAGTATAAATTTTCCGGAATTATAAATAGAGTTAGACATCAATTCATCGCACTTAAGAGTGCATGTAAATTGATACCTAGAAGCAGTCTCTACCCTTGGTAGAAGGTACAAAGCAATTAACTCCCCCACGCTTAAGTCAGTTCTGTTCAGTGCGTTTGTTTTGTGTATCGAATGTAGTTGTTAATTTGTATTCGCTATCGCTTCGAAATGCTCCAGTAGGCAAATCATTGAAAAGAAATGATAGAAAACGGATAAGCATGGGAAGTGCTAGCTGCTTATCTATTGAATTATGGTAGGCACCTCCAAAGCTCCAGTGAAATTATCAAGCTATGACCATTTATACTCATTTATGATGGTTATCTGGTGGCAGTGCAGATCCGAAGTCTGAATTGAGATTTAAATAAGAATCCGAATTGTTGTCATGGTTAAATTTGTATAGTTAAAATGAAACTAATAAAAATAAAGAGGGGATGCAAAATTACAGTATTTTTTTTATGTTGTCCATAATTATCTTTTTTGCCTTTTACTTAGCTTTTCTTTGGGGAGCCTCTGCCCGTGTCTTTGGGACTGAATAATGGGTAACTATCTTTTTCCTGTACTGATCAAAGCAAAGCACAACAAAGATTTCATTTGCTAAAAAAAAGTATACGAAAAGGATAATTCCGGCTTGAAGGTGGCGGCTTAGGCTCTACAAAGGGAGCTCAAGTAAAAGGCTGAAAAAGTTTATTCTGGATATTATAAGAAAAAGCATAGGTTTTTTTTTGTTATCCTCTCTTTATTTTGTTAGTTACATTTTAGCCATACAAATTTTACTATGAGTTTGTCTAAAATGTGAACCTCATGGGAAGTTTGAAGATTAGTTGATTGTTTGGTTACTGTTAGTCTATTTATGATACTATACAGAACCATGAATCAACTGATTGTTTAAATTATGCAGTCGAGATTAACTATTTTTTGCAAGCCTTATGGGTTTTTAAGAGCTTTCTTATTTAGCTTATTTAATGTGAGAATGAACGTAAAAAGAGTGCAAATGAACGCAAAAAGAGTGCAAATGAACATTTGTTGAATTCTAAACAAAACAGTTAATTAGTTAATGTAATAATTAACTACTATAGCAACTCTTAATTGATATGATTTTGTACTGAAGTAGTTTATTAGCAGAAAGGCAGTTATTTGTGATTGATTTGTAGATGTAACTATTTGATTTATAACTCATATTCAGCAATTTTAGCAACTCTTAACAAAACGATCGTCAGTGATTGATTTTGTGTTGATTTTGAACAAAACGCAAGCGTAAATAAATTTGTGTGCTATTATTCGTACCCATGTTTGGTCTTTGCATTAGGCCCATTAGGCTTTTGCCTTGGGCAACCCCTATAAAAGACCATAAAATCATCGTTCGAAACCTAAACATAAAATCGCCTTCGCCTCCTTCAACTAATCAGCTACGCTTCTACCTCGTTTACTGGCGTCTCCATTGGAACTTTGAAGATTAATATTGGGGATCTATTTGTACGCTATATGTTATGCTTTACATTGTTTAGTCTATTGATTATCATTTCAGCATGAATTACTAATATATGTTAGAATTATGATTTCATTTTTTAAGGCTGTAGGAAAAAAAAACCAACATGGCAATGTTGTTTTAATTGTTGTAGCTTGGCTGTCATTATTTTTTAAATTGAATGTCTATTGGCATTGTATCGCAGATATTGCTTATGGTTTAGAGTTAGGACATTATTATATGTGGTTGATAGAGGTAAATAAGTTAGTATTGACATTATTGAATCCTTCTTTCTACAGTTGGGTTTGCAACTTTGAATGTGGTTTTATGTTTTTTAAAATTTATGTTTTATTGCAGTTTTATTGACAAATATCAAAATTTATGTTTTATTGTGGTTATGAACAATTGTGTTTGAAAAACAAAATACTATAGATGATGGGTAGATTGTTTTAATTTCAAAAGCGTGTTATTATTTGAATTTTAAAAAATAATTACAAAGCACAGCGTTGCAAGAAAGATTAACGGATTAGCATTGATTTCGATCGAAAAATAATGTTTGGATATGTTAAAATATTACGAAATTATGGAAGAGTTTCCTTTAAAGAATGCAAGGAGTTGTTTTCGGTAAAATTTAGTATACAATGATGTTAGAATGCTTGACATATATAATGACTTATCAATATTTTTTTGTTATAATATATTTTACACTTGATTTTTTGTAAGTGATTAATGAAAAATATATTTTAATGGTAATTTTGATTTTGTTTTCGATTAAATGGGCAACGAATGTTGTAGTTGCCTCGGGCAACCCAATTTGTTTGACCGACCCTATTGATACCTTAGTTCTAAACAAGAACAATTATCGGTGGTTGTTCATAATCTAAAACAATTATCAATCTAAAACAAAATTTTGCTTCTCAAATACCTCATGTTCAATCGGTCGTTCACTACCGTTGAGCATTGCGTGGTTGTTGGAAGAGCTTTTCACTGCAACAAAAGTGGGCTTTCATAACGTTTGGAAAACGCTATTATATCCTAACATAGTGTTTAGGAGAACGACATGTAACAACATGCTACGTTAGACATTTTACTTCAAATAGCAGAATAAAAAACGCTATGAAAAAATAATTTTGTATATTTTTTTTTTTTGCTATAAATTATAACATTCGATACTCACTTTCAATAGCGTTTGTGTGTACGTTTTTATAGCGTTTTATCACTACCAATTTTCAAACTATTAGAGGCACTAATTCTGATGCTAAGTAGTATTTTAGCCCTTAATGATAGTTTGTTAATGGAATAAATTGCACCAGCCTTTAGGAAAACGCTATTAATCATAGCGTGGTGGTTGGAAGAGCTTTTCACTGCAACAAAAGTAGGCTTTCATAACGTTTGGAAAACGCTATTATATCCTAACATAGTGTTTAGGAGAACGACATGTAACAACATGCTACGTTAGACATTTTACTTCAAATAGCAGAATAAAAAACGCTATGAAAAAATAATTTTGTATATTGTTTTTATTTGCTATAAAATATAACATTCGATACTCACTTTCAATAGCGTTTGTGTGTACGTTTTTATAGTGTTTTATCACTATCAATTTTCAAAGTATTAGTGGCACTAATTCTGATGCTAAGTAGTATTTTAGCCCTTAATGATAGTTTATTAATGGAATAAATTGCACCAGCCTTTATTAAATCCTTAAGGGAACAAATACACCTGTCCGTAAAGACAATTGTGCAACTGAGGCTGAAAAAAAAAATAGCCCTTACTATTGCTTACGAGGGCAAAACAATTCGCTTCAAATCTGGAAAATCAATTTCTTTTGGCGGTGAAAATTTGGCACCGCCCTCTTTTCCACGTTTTTATTTCAATTTTAGTAATGCATTCGTCTGCATGCTCCTATCATTCTCCTTGCGTTCCTTCCTTCGAATCGAACCTGATTTGCTTTCTTCTTCACAGAAGCCGGTGAAATCTATCTCCTCTATGTCAGTCTTGAATTCACTAAACTCAGAGGAACACAACTCGTTTATAATATTGCATTATTATTTTTATTGCGTTTATCAATAAAACCCTAATTGATAACCAGTTTATTTTAGTAGTAAATTTAGAATTAGATTGCATTATATGAAGATATTAATACTGTGTCATTGTTTTGATTCCTTATTTGACTCCCTGATTAATGTAATAATTTTTAATTACTTTATGTGTTTATTGTAAGTGTTGAAACAAAGTACCTCAATGATTGAGCAATAATGATCTGATTTCTTATAGAAAATACATGTATTATTCTTCTTCTCCAAAGAGTGATTAATGATTTCACTTGTTATTGGTCGTTTTTTCTGCTTCTTCAATGTTTGTAGGTGGTTTCCATCTATGCACGAGTTGTATTTTGAAATGTTAACTGTATTATAATTTCTCTTTGTTTACAAATTGTTTGCACATTGATTTTAGTAACTGGACGTAAGTGGTGTGCAATTAAAAACAACCTTAATTTGGTAAGCCATTCAAATTTGATTGTGGTAGAGCAATAAATAAATGTAACTTCTTTCATGGGACTAGTTAAGTCTATTTATCCAAATGTCTCTATAGCTAAAATATTACATTGTTTAATGGTGATGAACATGTGGTCTAATTCAGGTCAGTTTGACCTTTGCGCAATAATTGCGTCTCTCTTTTCATTAATGCATTGGTAGTCCAACTGGCAAACTAATTGTTGCTTTGTCAAGTGATGAAGCTATTTAGGATTATTTAAATGTGTCTGTAAATTTGAATTTAAATGGGTATTAGTTCATGTAACATGTAGTGCGTTGCGTTGAGGAAGTTCACGTATTTGAAAATTATGCAGTTGGTTTATTGCGAGGGTTTTAGCGTGAAAGGGATCGCCTCTGTTGTTGCCAATTGCAGGTATTTTGTTTACTTAAGGATCTTGGTGTCATTCCTTTTTTAAATTTGCTATTTTTGGCCACTTTGGTGTTTTAATATTATGTTCATAATTTTTAGTGGAAAAAAGTTCTCTCGCATGGGGTGCCTTTTGTGTTCTTTAGCTAGATAACTGATCTGCCCTCTTTTTTCATCAGGGATTCTTTTGTGTTCTTTAGCTAGACAATTCATCCCTCTTTTCTCATCCAGGATTCTTTTGTGTTCTTTATCTAGACAATTCATCCCTCTTTTCTCATCCTCGTATTAAAATCTAGTTATCACTTGGTACTTTTGGTGATATATTATCACATAGTTGAGCTAATTTATGTAGATCATAGATATTTAAATGATAAAAGTATTAAGTTGAACATGATTTTGTTGACTTAGTTGCTGCTATTTCTAAGGTGAGTTAAAGTGTTGCTTTTTTTTTTAGTTCATGTCAATTTTCTGTGAATGATTTTGCTTTTGTCGCTTTTGTGTATGTTTATTGGTATAAAATGCACAATTCATTCATATGTTTTTGTTTTGACAATTCAACGATATGTGTGGGGAGTTTAGCAGGTTAAAAATAGAAAAGTTTAATCGTAATCAGAGGAGAAAACAAATTTTAAGAGGCGACAAGCTTTTTGGTGGATTGGTAGATTTTAATAGAAAAGTTTAATAGTAATCAGAGGAGAAAACAAATTTCAAGAGGCAACAAACTTTTTGGTGAATTGGTAGATTTTAGTACTACAGTTTGAAATTAAAATTTTGTGGGATTCCACATTTATGGAAATTAACTTATGTTGAAACATGATACCATGTACTGTGCAGTTTACTTTTATGTTGAAATTAACTTATGTTGAAACATGATACCATGTACTGTGCAGTTTACTTTTATGTTGAAATTAACTTATGTTGAAACATGATACCATGTACTGTGCAGTTTACTTTTATGTTAACATATGTTAATTTTGGCACGTGGATTTCAGTGGGAGGATGTTGGCTGTAAAAGCCCATTTAACAAAATCAGCGGAATCCATTTAGTCACACAAAAGCCTCGATCCATGCTTCCAAACCCTTCCCACCGGCTATAAATTTGCCCAACACACCTTTGTTTCTCCACCGCCGCCTCCTCCTCCTCCATTAGTCCGTTCGCTTCTTTTCTCAGTTTCTTTTTTGGATATGTTTTTTTGTTTTAAACTTCTGGCAATGAAGATTGATATTGGTCTCGTTCGTCGTAATGGTAATTTGATTTATCACCTTGCTGACCATTCTGATATATCACCACCCATATTCTGAGCCTCTATTTTTTTTTTTTTTTTTTTTTTTTTTGGTAACCGATTTTAATCAGTGTTCGATTGACCGATGATTAAATGATTAGACAAGCATATATCTGAAGATGAATCCGTGTTGAACTCTAATCTTCTCTATGAGGTCGTTTTATTTCAAATCATGAACTTGCTGTTTTTTTTTCTTTTTGTTTTTTTTCTTTTGTTGGTATCTTTCGGATGTTTTGATTAATCATTTTCCCTATCGCTCCCAGTTGATAGCCTTTTCAGATTTATATTCTGAACATTTCGTTGATTTTTTTTCATCATTTGACATAAATTTTATTTCAATTGAGAATTGTTGTTGAATATTAATTAATTTAACTGTTTCTAAATCGTTATTCTGTGGTTTTAGAGCCAGTCTGTATCCTTGGTAGAAGTTTCAAAACAATTAACTCCAATAAATTTAAGTCGGTTCTGTTTATTGCTTTTGTTTTGTTAACTTGTCACTCGAGCAATATGTCAAATGTAGTTGTTGATTTTATTGGTTAATGCATCGGCATGCGCCAGTAGACAAATGTAGTGTTCCAGCATTGAATATCAATGGTAATACGAGAATGAATTGGTTTATACGTTGTAATATAGTTTCCGTTGTTTTTTACTTCTAGTATGAATTATAAGTAATATCAATTTTTAAGTATTGAATTTGCATGGGAAGTTGATTGACTGATTGCTGAATTTGCAGTTACTTTCAAAATTTTAGAGGTTAGCTGATTTATGTTACTACACAAAACTGTGAATCAACTACTACTACAACAACAACAAAACCATATATCCCAAACAAGTTGGGGTTGGCTAGATATGGAACACAAAATCATAAGGTTCCATATCCATAAGAGTGGCTAAGTTTTTACGTTGGCTCGCCAAGCCTATCACAACCCTCCTCCTTTACCCTGGCTTGGGACAGGCTGCATAGAAAACTACACAGGCGGAGTTAAAACTGTGAATCAACTAATTGTTTAAATTTTCTGGCTAATTCAAAAATTTTGGATTAGATCGTGCAACTAAGATTAGATTATTTTTGATAAAGCTGTATAGTTTGTAGAGTCCTTGAAGAGTGCAAATAAACGTTCCTTGTAGTTCGAAAAAGACAATTATCAGTTGATTGATATGTTAATGTAATAATCAAATGCTTCTTCAACTCTTAATAGGTAGGATCTGTTCTGAAGTTTGATTAGCATAAAAAAAAATCATCCGTGGTTGATTTGTTAGTGTAATAGTTTGATTTATAATTGATAATTAACAACTATAGGGACATGTAACAAAACAATTATCAATAATTGATTTTGAGCAAAACATTGGTTGTTTATATACTTTTTCCGACTGATGTTCATCTAATTTAGCGTGACACAATTAAATAGCAAATTGCAGAGTTACATAGAAAAGTTTATGTAATTCAAGTTGGATAATAGTTTGAAGCAACTATGTATTCAAAAAATAATAGTTTAACAAATTAGTAATAGTCTATAAATGTGCATAAAAAAATCATTATTGATATAATTAATTAAGGGTAGGGCGACTAGAATTGGATAAGTTGACTAAAAAATTTATTATACGTATTTGGCTATTCGCTTTGATTATGATCATAATCATTCAGAGTAGTGATTTTTTAGTTGTTTCAGCATTTGATTAGACGTGCCATTGCTTTCATTCGATTTTTTTAGGATTTAAGCAAGGTTTGCATTATAAGATTTATCAATTCAAATTGTTCTTAACTGATTTTGATTCTTTGGTTTTCTTTTTTGAATTACTAAGCTCTCTGTTCAGTACTAAATTTGATATTTAGCAATAATTAGATTTTGTTCGTGGTAGATTTGATATTTTTGTTTTAAGAAGTCTAATTTCTAGTTTGTTTGTTTTCAATTTAAGGTTGATACTTCTTAATTTTAGTTTGGTGTGCAATAATCAAATTAATATGTATACTTCAAATTTTATTATTTTAACAGTCAAACAAACTTAAACTCATAATGATTGCTTTGTTTTCATATGTTCTTGATTTCTCTACTTTGTTTTGTGGGACACCTTTTGTTTCAAAGTAGCTTATACTTTTCAGATTTTTTACCAATTTAAATGTTTGAGAAATGAAAAAAAAAAAAAAGTGATGCACTAGCTACTTTGTAAAAAAGAAAATATACTCTTCGTGGTGGAGCTTAAGAAGATAAAGAAATTCAAAATGAAAACAGTTATCATGTAGGTGAGTATCATGCAATGCAATAATCATTGTTGGGTTTTATTTTGTTTGGATTTAATTTTATAAATATTCTTTTAAATTCATTCTCTTTTAGTTTTTTAATATTGTCATCACAAATTAATTCTTAGGTAGAACATTGGTATTCAACGAGAAAATATATGTTTTAAATGAAAATTAACAAACTAGGAACAGAGCTTCTTAAAATGGAAAGGAGACCTTATCCACTTCAAATGAAGTATGATTATTACAAAAATTTCAGTTTAATGCTTAATGGCAAACTTGAAATAATTTGAGGAAAAGAATTGGGAAATCTGAATTTGTTAGGAAAAGAATTTGATTTGATGAAATCTTATGGTGTAAAAGTTTTTTGTAATTTTGAAAAGAACAACAATGAAAGCAATGAACATTAGATGCTAAAGCAACTAAATGATATTATGTTGATTGGCCATGACGATGGTTAGAGCGAATAGCTAAATTAATGCAAAATAGATATATAGATTATTCATTTGCTCTTGTACAATCAACGCTGTGTGATAAATATAAATGTATACATCATGTTACTTAGATTGCTCTTTTGGTAATTATTTGAACAACATTTTTTTTTTTTTTTGTATATGTTGAAATATTTGTTGGATAGATATTTTTTTGTTGGTGTTTGCATTAAGGATAGTTATTGATATAACAGCCTTAGTAATTAATTATAAACACACACACACATACACACACACACACACACACACATACACATATATATATATATATATGTATGTGTGTGTGTGTGTATATATATATATATATATATATATATATAAATGTATGTATGTATGTATGTATGTTTACATCATGTTACTTAGATTGCTCTTTTGGTAATTATTTGAACAACAAATATTTTTTCTTTGTATATGTAGAAATATTTGTTGGATAGATATTTTTTTGTTGGTGTTTGCATTAAGGATAGTTATTGATATAACAGCCTTAGTAATTAATTATAAACACACACACACACACACACACATAGATATATATATATATATATATATATATATATATGAAAATTTTCCGTTACACCTTTTATGTTGTACGTGAAATTTATTTTTTGGGAATTCAAGGCGAATTTCATGTTCAATATAAAAGGTTTAAAGTTTTGGTTTTTGATTGATTTTCTTAAATTGTAATTATAGATTATATCTGTAAATTCAATTCAATTAGATAATATTGGATTTGAGTATTATAGAAATTAAGATACTTATTGTTGTAAAATTCATATGCATATTTTTTTTAACTTTTATTTACATATAAACATATGAATGTTGTTTGTGCATTTGTTTGGGTATAGTTGATTGGTTTTTATAGTGTTTCGTAACACTTAATATTTAAAAAAAATTACAATGGTTATAGGGGTGTGACAGATTGTCAGATTACCAATTCGATTTTTAAAGTGAACCGTCCGCTATGTACGACATTTATTATGGATTGTCCATATGATCTATCCTAGATTATAGTACGAGTGCTTGCTAATTTACAATACTACTTTATTACATTTTACATTAAATTCTTCACGCTGAAAAGCAATTAAATTTTGAATACAATAAAAATAAAGGATAAATACAATAAACTGCACAAGTACTGAAGATTGTGCAACCTATATCAAAACACTGCTTTGTGTACTTGAAGGGATGACATCAGTGCAGTGGCACCGCGCTATGACCGTACATCTGTTGGATATACCAGTGAAATCCTGTATTACATTCAGAAGTGGAGAGCTCGATCATGCTCGAAATAAACTGTCATGAGGTAGATGGCACATGAAATTTCTTTATCCAAACCAGCAATTATTAATGCCAGTTGAACGAAGAATAGAAGCAGATCAAAAACCAAATATATACATGAATAGGCCATCACGAGGAATACCATTACCGCTGTGACATGAAAAATAACATCGTCATACACTGCATAACCATGTGAGGAGCCAAGACAAAGCAAAAGGCAAAGGAAGGCTTTGAAAAACACCATAATTATAAACTGCATAATTGAGAGCTGTAAAGCTTCATATGTAATGCAATTTAAACTATGAAGCAACAAGAATCTAGGTCACCATACTAACCAAACCGAGCTTGGTCCACGTAGTTACTATCGGAAAGACATGGCAAACATATGTACTCCAGTGAATCAAAATAAATAACACCCAAAAACATCAATAGACATCAAACTCCAACAAAACACATCACCGATAACGTTAAGCTACCAACAAGACGAATCCTTAGAGAACATTGAATACAAACAAACCCAACTGAACCATCATAAACATAGGGACAATCTTCCAAACCCACTTGTCGAAACGCGAGTCAGCTCAAGATTGAAGGAGTTACTACTATCCAAGGAGGCTTTGCTTTAGTGACAATCTTCCAGAAAATGGAAGACGAACACCTGTTGAAGAACTAGCCAACTGCAATGCCAAACCAGGAAGCGCAGAAAGCAAGTAGTCGCCAGAGAGTCATCCCACGGTGTAGAAAGAGTAATTAGTAAAGGTTTTGGGGAGGGGTGAGGCTTTGTGATGCGAATTGAAGAAAAAAGAGCAATTTGGAGTAAGATCTAAATGACAAGCTAGGTAAGAGCTGGAAAGTGAGTGAACAATTCAGAAATTCCATGTAGCCGAAAGAAAAGCCAAAGAAAGGGGAAAGAAGAATCGGGTGGGAGAAGAAGTGATTGAAGGAGGAGGACGAGAACTGTGATGAGGGAAATAGAAGATTTAGAAATTTGGCTTTGTCGCCATTAACAGAGTTTTGAAGCGTACCCACTTTAGGAGATTTAAAAATTGTGTTTGAGCATTTTATTTGTATTTAAATATGTTTTAACATTCTTTAACCGAACATGTTGCAGTAGATTATTAAAGAAACCACGTATCTCATTCGAAACAATGGTAGCTCAACTTGCACCTGCTACAAATAGCTTACCGTGCACATGGCATGTAACAACCAGCATTTTACGCATCAGAAGATCGTAAAATATATTTTTTCCTGAGGGTTGGATTATACTTATGTTTTGATATGTTCTTATGGGGATGTGAGACATGTACATAATTTTTACCGATTTTGTTTGTGATCATTTTACCCTTGTAAGTCTTGCACAGGGCGTAACTTTTTACTCAGGTCGAATCATAGGGTGAGACTTGTGCTATTGGAAAGGAATTGATGTTTGCCTTTCCGTAGAGTGGTTACATTAAAGATTTGGCTCAGCGGTTTAGTAGAAATCGTTGTTTTAAGGTTTTTCAGTTGGCTGTCCAAGTTTTGGGAGCCTAATGGGCTGGTTTGGGAGAATTCCATTAGTGGGTTGGTGGAAGCTATAAATAAGGGGTAAGGGATATGAGAAATGGTTTTAGTTTTCCATTCTCTCATTTGGAGGCCTTGTGCTCCTCCTTCTCTAACACCTTTCCACCATTAAAAATCATAATCCAAGGAGGAAAGCTATAGATCTACGCCATTGGAGGCTAGATCTACATCAATTGAGGCAAGAATTCATCGGATCAAGGTGTTTAGTGCGAAGTGCTTGCTGTCCGGATTCATATTCCTTTGATTTTTGCTTGTTTAGGAGAATCGGTGAGTGGATTACATCTCTCATATGGATTCAATGAAGTGTATGAGTGTTTGTTCATGTTTTTCATTATTTTCAAGTATGTTTCCACAAATCTATGCATTGGTAAGTCCATTTCCATATAAATCACCCTATGATCTGATTTAGCAAGTTTAGATAGAAAAATTCTATGATATTTCATGTGAATATGCAAGTTAGATCCATGATTTTGTTCATACGTACATTTATGGTGATTTTGGTGAATCTTACATTATTGTAGATGGAATTGATATATTGGTGTTATTATTGATTCCATTTCATGCTTGTGATCATATTGGATGAATCAGATGAGTTGGTTTCGTCGAATGTATTGCTTTGGCGAAGTTTTGGTCGAAATTGGAGTTGCATTGGAGTATGCAGGTTTTGGGTCGAACATGGTGTGGATCGGCCGAACATGGTGGGTTGAACATGGCGGGTCGGTCGAGCCAAAATCATCTCTTGGGTAGCAAGTCAGGAATGGGTCGGTCTCACTTTTGGGTCGGGTCGGTCCATGCCTAGTCGGTCCTCTTCTGGGTCGGTCGGTCTAGAGTGGGTCGGTCGATCTGGAGCAAGTTGGTCGTAAAGTATGAAGGTGAAGTGGATAGGTTGGGTCGATTGGCTGCTGTGAGGCGGGTCGGTCCTCAAGGATAAGGTGGGTCGGTCCTTCATGAAGCAACTGGGTCGATCTGGTGTGAAGAAGCCAGGTCGGTCAACGAAAAGGGGGGGTCGAGCAAGGCGGGTCAGTCTCTGTTGTAATGATTGATTAGGTCGGTCGTACACCTAAGTGAGGGGTCAGTCGAACATGGCCAGGGGTCGGTCACAGGGTCATTTTCTGAAAATTTATATTTTCGGGTACGACCCGGATTTGAAGAAAAGTGCTTTTCAAAAAAAAATCCGAGCAGAAGTACCCGAACCCGTGCAGCCAAGTGGTGGCGTAACTTCGAAGTGAATTCAAGGAGGAAGGTTCGAAGTATTGAAAAGTGTTCGTTGATCGGTTTATAAAATCGAGTGAGGTGACTACTCAAAGGTTGTGAGTTAGTGGATAATGGATTGCTCGAGAAGGTTGCTTGATCTATGAAGAGTCATCGGGTTGGATGACTACATATGCAGAGGCCGAGAGATTATCGTTGTCGTAAGTTATAGCAGACTTGAAGCAGTGGAACACTAGAGACGTCTAAAAGACCGGTTGTAGGTCGAGTACCTTTGGTATCATTGAAAGGCCTAGTTGTCAAGGTTGGACATACATACGTATCGTTGAAAGGCGTATGGAGTTTATGATAGAACCGGGGATACCATTAGCCCTTGACATATGACAAGGTTGGTCATCATACGATTAAGCAAGATTGGCGGTGATAGACAGAGTTAGTCATAGATGGTTTTTTTGTTCTGCTTGTACCATCTTATGTTGGTTATCCGACATCGAAGGAGGTGTTCCTTGAGTGTTTGTCTGATATTGGTTTTGGCCTCTGGGGCTTGTGCTTGAGGGATGTTGTATTCGATTAGAATGGTTTACATGATATATATATATATATATATATATATATATATATAATCTAGATGTTATGAATGCTTACCATGATTGAATGGGTGTTTTGGTTTTCACGGGTGAATGGTTGACTTGTCTATTATAAACGCTATCACTATCTGATGTGGGGAAGATAAGGTTGAGTTCTTCTTTGGTGTTGTGGGTAGATTAGTATGTTTACCTATCCATGCTCATATACTTTATTGTTGAAGTTTGTTAGTTGTTTTATCGCTCACTAAGACTGTTGTCTGACTCAAGGTTTTATGTATCCTCTTATTACCTTGGGCTGTTCATCCGGTTGTGGATGGGCAGACTAAGTAGCAGGTGACAGGTGATTAGTGAGGACGATGTTGTTGTATGAAGGCGAGCAGGGGATTGGCGTATTACTTTTACTACTATCTAGTATTTCTGTTTCCACTGTTTGAGTTTCTCTACGAGTGTTGTAGTGTGGCCTTATGTACATACTTGGTATTTCATATGATGCTGGGGTAATCTTTCAAGATGTGAAAGTTTGAAAAGTTTGTTATATGATGCTTCACAACTATTACATGTTGTATATATTCTATTATATTTTATCCTTGTGTTGTGAGTTCTACGACAGGTTCCGATGTTGTTTACCTACTCTGATGATCGTCCATAGCTGCCTGACACACCTTTCAGCGCATTATTCCTCTTGTTTAGTGCAGGGGTTATGGGCAGTTGTCACATGTCGGTAAGAAGAAAAATGAATATCCTTAGTAACTTCTTTTCAAATCAGCCAATAACCTTCCCCACTTGCAAACAAAACATTGTCAACCTATTACTCTACTTATGTGTACATCATACCAGATCTATTCTTGTGCAAATGGCAGGACTTAAAAGCTAAGTTTTTTACTTTGAATTCCATGGAGTACATAGCAAATCAAATAGGTTGAAGTTAGTTGGAGGCAAAGTTTCGTTTTAAAACAGTTTAGTACATGAAACACGTGCATTTGTGTGGTGGTCTGCATACAATACTGATATAAATTTAATGTGCGAATGGCCTAATCAACACCTCCTTTCAATTATATGAAATGCAGCAGCCAAGAACCTCTTTTCCATTACATGTAAACAACCTAAACTACTCCCTATCTGAAGCCTATGCTAAGCAATAGTTTATATGTGAATGCCATCTATAAATATATACACATATCACCATATTTTCAGTTTAAAATCTAGCTTGAACTCGGGTGAAAATGTCAGAAAGAAATAACAAAGCCTGGAACTAAATAAGTGAAAGACAGTGGAAATTTTGTGAGTAAACAACCTCTGTTTTTTACTTCCTATTTCCCTGCATTGTTTCATGTTAATCTAAGACAACATATATGTTAATATACATATGAGTTTATATTGAAAAACCATGAATATTTGTTGACGTTAAATGGCTAAAATAGATGATATTATTTAAATAACGTTATGCTTGGAAATATAAGACAATGAACACTTAAGTATGTGAACCTCACTTCTAAATTCTATTTAAATGATCACTGGTTATACTATATGATGCAAGTTATATATTTATATATGTGTATATATATACTTATGACCCTGGTATTCTTGGCTAAGCACTTTGCTTGTTTTGTATATATGTGGTTTGTATTAGCTCATTTAGGAATTGGTATGCCATATAGCCTCTGTTTTTCTTTTTTGTTGATCTTTTCTTTCTTTGTACACCACTGTATTTGACTTTGATATATCAATAAAATGGTAGGGGGTCATTCAACCTCCGTCGGCTTTGCCAAAAAAAGTTTTATATATATATATATATATATATATATATGCCTCTATTTGTTACAATGTGTACATCACATATGAATCCAACATTTGTTGTTTGCTGAATATGAAGCACTGAAAACATATGTACCAGTCTGCATGTGTAAACAGTTGCTTAAGTTTTAGCTTATTTTAATTTCAAAATTCTATAACTTGAATTCTTGCAGGTATTAGAACTAAGATGCAACATGAAAGTTGTGCCTATATATATAGTATATTATAGAAATAATTTCAACTTTAATAAATGTATACAAATATTTGCTTATATGTAATATGTAATATGTAATATGCAGTAAGAAGCTTTTGCCAAATTCCGACGGTGGCGGGAGTGGTGGTCCATTGTGTTGACATTGAGGAAGCATGACAGGTCGGGGATATTAGTAAAAATATAAAAAGATTTTTCTATAACCTAATTTAAGCAAACATAATCAAATTAGTGTTGAGTTGTGGGATGGGTAGCTTGAGTTTGAAGTCGAACTGCTTCGATGTGGTTGGATCTGGAGTGCCACACCTGGACATGGTGGTGAAGCAGCAAGTCAACATCATATTGGCGAAGTGAGATGGTTTTCCGCGGCCAAAGGTGGTAGCAATTGATGAAAGAGTGGAGCTTTGTTTTTGGGGACTTCGGGTTGTAACATCGTTATGCTCATGTCTGATTGCAATGCATGTAAATTTGAATTCAGTGTTTTACATGCGAAGATTATGATTATGAAATTCATTTTACTAATTTTCATCCATATTTTATTTTTCCACTAGAATTCCTTTTTGAAACCGTATCTTTATGCTTCCATATCATTTTAATGATTCTCTACCGTCTACCTTTTATGTATGCTTTTCATTTACTAAATTGTATTATCCACGTCATTGTTTATGAGTTTTCTATACTTTGTTGTTTGATTAAACTTGGAGTTTTAGATATATGAATTTTTGTTTTCTAATTGTTTTGCTGATGATTTAAGGCTTGGTGCTTTGCTGACTTCTAAACATATACATGTGCAATGTTGATCCCTGCTTTCTCTATTATATTTTTATCTAATGTGTTTCCCATAGTTTTTGTGTTCTTGGTGTTGATTCTAAATTTTAAAGTTTGCATTTCAAATTTCATATATTTATTATGTAAATTTAATCTGCAACACAGTTTAACTTTTTAAGGCTTGGATAATTTAAATTTCATTAATTTAGGTATGATATAATTGCTTTTATTATAAAATCAATTTATGCTTTGCATATTGATTCTATAAAAAAAATTCTTTAGTATTTGATTTATTCATTTTAAAATTTTAATATACTACCGGTTTAACTCCCTTTAGGCTTAGATGTTTTGAATTATAACAATTTCAGTTATAATTTATATGAATTGAATTCACTTTCTTTCAAATTCACATATTGTTAGTTCTAATAATATTTTGATACTAATTGTTTTAAACCCCTCTACTTCTCAAGTCACATTCTGTTTTTCAATATAAGTCAACGAGAATTTAAAACTTAAGCAATTTGATTGAAAGTTATAAATCATTCTTCTTTTACATTTGTGAGTTAATCTACAACTACTTCGTCCAATAGTTGTATTCTTATTTTCCCTTTCATCAATTTACTTTAGGATAGCTTAGTTAAATAAAAATGTAGTTTATCCACTTTAGTTAGCATGTTGTGTTCTAGTTTCTATAGGGTGGATTCTAATTTCATATATAGGACATTTTTCCTTTCTGTCTATAAATACATACTGATTTCCTACTGTCATTCATAATAAACTTTTACAATTTCGGGGATATCGAGTGCAATGAATAGTAGCAAATTTATAGCGACTTTTGTTTGTTTTGGCGTGTGGATTTTAGTTGGACTGGAAACGCCCATTTAACAAAATTAGCGTACGCGATTTAGGGTCCATTTGATTTTGAACGGAAAGGGTTATTTGGAAGGGGAATTTGAAAGGGGAATTTGAAGGAGAATTGTTGCGAACGGGGAATGTGTTTTTTTTACGAAAGGGGCATTTTGGAAGGGGCAGAGGTATTATTTTATTGTTTGTGTATATATTATTTTTAATTATTTGTGTTTGTGTGTGTTTATTGCTGAACATAATAGTAGATTGCAAAATACAAATTGCAGAATTTGAATTGCAGAATTAAAATTACATAATTGCGAAATACAAATTGCAGAATTTAAAATGCTAATATAAAATACAGAATACAATGAAACTTTTTAATGCATTCCCGTGACAACTAGTTCATTTCGTATATTGTCTCGTATAACCGTCATGGTGGATGTTGTTCTAGTTCTTTGAACGGGTTCTCGATCTCTGTTTCCGGGATTTGATATACTGTAATATTCTTCGAGATATTCGTCTGGCACTAAATTAGGGTCGTCATCATACGACATAAAATCTGGATCGCCAGCGTTGTATTTTCTGATGTAGTTGTGAATAGCCATTGTAGCAGTAACAATTTGTACTAGAACATGGTATGGATACGTCTGCATGTTACGTAAGATGGCAAATTTTTTCTTCCAAGTACCAAATATTCTTTCAATTGTCATACGCAAACTAGAGTGATAGTAGTTGAAAATTTCATTTTCTGACTTCAGTTCATTCTGTGTGTCATTAAAGTCTGGTATATGATATCTCACAGATCGGTAAGGAGTTATATATCCTTCCAGGAGTGATAGTAGTTGCAAATCTTCAAAATCTTCACAACCAGATTCATCACTAGCTGCCATAATTTGTTAAAGAATAGGAGGAAAACGAAGAGTGGATAGGGTGATGTAGTGTTGAAATGGGTGGAATATATATAGGGAGAGAGAAAAATGAAGGGCAAAAAAATATCTGCCGCGTCGGACGTGCGTCGGAAGCATCCGAAGCGTCAGACGCGAAAGCTAAATTTTGAGCCGTTCAACTTGAAGGGGCAAATACGTGGGTCCCGCTATTGACGCGTCCGATGCAGACGTGAACATAAACTGCCCAGTTGGAAAATCAAATGGTACCTTAGTCGCACCAAAGCCTCGATCCGTTCTTTGAAACCCTCCCCACCGACTATAAATTTACTGAACACACGTCCATTTTTTCCACTCCCGCCTCCTCCATTGATCTGTTCGCATCTTTTTTCAGTCTTTTTTTTATTTTGGATCTATTTTTCTGTTTCAAACTTCTGGCGATGAAGAATTATATTGGTCTCGTTCGTCGTAATGGTAATTTGATTTATCACCTTGCCGACCATTCTGATATATCACCACCCATATTCTGAGCCATTTATTTCGTTTTTTTAAGTAATTAATTTTGATCAGTGTTCAGTTGACTGATGATTAAACGTTTAGACAAGCATATATCTGAAGATAAATCCGTGTTGAACAATTCTAATCTTCTCTATGAGGTCGTTTTATTTCAAATCATGAACTTTCTGTTTCTCTTTTTTTCTTTTGTAGGTCATATGATGATTGGATGCATAGTTCAAATGAATAATATCATTCATATGTTTTGATTAATCATTTTGTCTTTCGCTCCTATTTTGATGGCCTTTTCAGATTTATATTCAGAACATTTTTGTTGATTTTTTTTCAACATTTAACACGATTTTTTTGTCATTTGAGAATTGCTGTTAAAAACTGTTTCTAAATCATTATTCTGTGGTTTCAGAAGCAGTATGTATCCTTGGTAGAAGGTACAAAGCAATTAACTCCGATACACATAAGTTAGTTATGTTCAGTGGGTTTGTTTTGTGTATCGAATGTAGTTGTTAATTTATATTCGTTATTGCTTCAAAATTCTCTAGTAGGCAAATCATTGAAAAGAAATGATAGAAAACGGATAAGGCTGGGAAGTGCTAGCTGCTTATCAATTAAATTATGTCAGGCACCTCCAAAGCTCCTGTGAAATTATCAAGCTATGACCATTTATACTCATTTATGATGGTTATCTAGTGCTAGTGCAGATCCGAAGTCTGAATTGAGGTTAAAATAAGAATCTGAATTGTTGTCAGGGTTAAATTTGTATAGTTAAAATGAAACTAAAAAAAGTAAAGAGGGGATGAAAAAATTACAGTATTTTTTTTATGCTGTCCATAATTATCTTTTTTGCCTTTTACTTAGAGTTTTTCTCTGGGGAGCCGCTGCCCTCGACTTTGGTACTGAATAATGGGTAATTACCTTTCTCCTATGCTTATCAAAGCAAAGCACAACAAAGATTTCATTTGCTCAAAAAAAAAATAAAAAAAAAATAAGAAAAGGATAATTCTGGCTTGAAGGTGGTGGCTTAGCTCTACAAAGGGAGCTTAAGTAAAAGGCAAAAAAAGATAATTCTGGATATTATAAGAAAAAGCGCAGTTTTTTTTTATCATCCTCTCTTTATTTTGTTAGTTTCATTTTAGCCATACAAATTTTACTACGATTTCGTCTAAAGATGTGAAACATTGATTTATACGTTGGTATATTTTAATTCCACATTTCTATTTAGTATATTAAAGGTTAGTTGAATTACATAATTTTGTCTAAAGTTATGGAACGTTGATTTATATGTTATATTTTAGTTACACATTTCTATTTTTTTTAATTTGGTTGCGCTGTTAATTTGTTGAATTTGCATGGGAAGTTTGAAGATTAGTTGATTGTTTGATTACAGTTAGTCTATTTATGATACCGTACAAAACCATGAATCAACTAATTGTTTAAATTATGCAGTTTAGATTAACTATTTTTTGCAAGCCTTATGGGTTTTTAAGAGCTTCTTTGTTCAGCTTCTATAATGTGAGAATATAGATATTATAAATTTGCACAAAAAGAGTGCAAATGAACATCCGTTGAAGTCTGAACAAAACAGTTAATTAGTTAATGTAATAATTAACTTCTTTAGCAACTCTTAAATGATAGGATTTTGTACTAAAGTAGTTTTTTACTCCCTCCAGTTCTAAATTTATGTTGTTTTGAAAATTATCACATAAATTAATAAAAGTAAAAAATGACATGTTTGCCCTTTTATTAACCCCCTTATTAATTGTTATTTACTTTGAAAACAATATTGTCTCACTTTTCATTAAATAATGCAGTGTGCATGCGCAGCTTCTCAAGACTGAATTGGATCGCATGCTACCATGCAACTTGTAATTACATCACGTAAACTTGAGGGCAATAAAGCAGCTTGTATTATTTCAACTTCCATGCAACTTGTAACAATTCATCTCCCTTACATTGAATTTGAAATAGAGTAAATTTTTGCAAATTTTAAATTGGCATATTTCAACCGTACTAAAAGTTGAAAATAGAGCCAATTCTACCAATTATTTCCTTTCCTTGCTGCTATATATAGAAAGCATAACAATGTTGGTTTTACAACCGTAACATGGTTTTGAAAAGTAGTCAAAATATTGATCTAAATCTCTCTCTCTCCTATAGACACCGATGAAGTTTTATCGTTCGACGACTCAAGCACGCATAATGCACAGTCCATGGTTTATAGAACCAGTCATAACATTGATCTAAATTTTCCTACCATAGAAAATGATGAAGTATTTCCGCTTGATGAATCAAGCCTACGTGATACTCAACTCAACGTAGAGGAAAAGGAGCCAATCCCATTAATACTCAGACATTCTTCTAATGGAACACTTATACTAGATTTGAACGTCGATTTAGCTCAAGAGTTTGAATCTTCATCTGTTAGACCAAAAAATGGCCCTAACACCCAATTGAATAGGATTTGTGAAGAATAATAAGAAATCATGTACGAAAAAGAAAGAGAAATCAATCAACACACAAGATTTATAGTGGTTCGGCGTTAATGAGCCTACATCCACTTTATAGTTCCTCATTTCATTCCGGAATTACAATTACACTGAATATTTACAATCAAACACTCAAATACAATGAATCATTCTCTTCGAATTCATTGTTTTCATTGGAGAACAAGGAGGTTATTTATGGAGGAATTCGACCATGCTGCCATGAATAAATGAAGTGCCAAAAAGTCCCCCAAAATGATGTGTTGTATGTGTATTTATAGGTAGAAATTCGGTTAAGGTTGAGTGGCCACGTGGCAGCTTCAGAGTAAATCTCGAAAGTAGTGGAGGACATGATGAAATGGTATTTAACTGCCCAAAATTCGGTTAGGGTGAGTGACCCTATCCGGATGGCCCGATCCGGATGACCCGATCCGGATGACCCAATCCGGTTTACTCGATCCGGTTTGGTCGGTCAGAAATATTTGCTTTAGCTTGATCCAAAATGGTGGAATCTAACCCAAGGCTTATGTGCGCAGAAATACGAGTTTTCCATCCTTTGTTACTTCGTCCAAGCAGACGCCGATCTCTGCCAGTTCATACTCAATCCCTGAGTGGCCTTCCTGATAGAGTTCTTGGGCTTTAGATAGTCTGGTCACAAAGCAGGCTAACATCTTGCCCCCCAAAGTACATCTTATTGCAAATGAGATGTGCTTTGAATAAGTCGAGCTGAATCTTTTTGGAACGTCATCCACCCTTGAGGAGGCTTTATCAGACTGTTGTATCCTATTGAGTATTGAGTAGTTCCGTCATATGGATCTTTTTCTGTATAAATGGCTTGTCATATACCAAACTGCTTCCATTGATGTTTATCAGGCTAAATTCCATGGCTATAGTGGTTAAGATGATCAAGTAATCGTTTAGACCTCGTCGAATCAAGAGGTTGAATTCCTTCATCATAGGTCATGCAATATCATTGGCTCCCGTGTGAGATTGTACATGCACAAGTTAGTGCCAAACGACACCGTCTTCCTAAACAAGTCAAGTGCATTACTAAGCTAGTATTTCTTTTATGTATAAGTCAATGTATAAAATAGCCATCCAATTCATAGGGTGGTGTCAGAATCTTCATGTTTTGAGCTAGCATCTGGATTGTTGGGACAGAGCGCATCAGAGTTGGCATATGAATCTGTCATTTTTTTCTCGGATTTGGACTATCTCGATATCAGAATATTAATCTAGTTCTCCATGATTGCATCTAATCGTAACAATAGGGTATCCGAAAGCCATGATCACTCCGGATCGTTTTATAATCCCGTGATCACATACGAGTCAATACGAGATGTTGTTGAAAACATGCAAGCCAATAGCTGGTAGGATTATCACAATCGTAAGGCAGCAAAGGAGTTCATCATACTCTCCATTTGATGCAGTTACAGATCAAGTCTTTGGATTTATGCTTGATTCGTTAGTTGGCTCACTTGGATGGTCGAGATGAATCACGTCATATTCTAAAGATATAATTTATACGTTCTGAATCATGCATTGAGTCAGGGTCAAGTTCAAAGTCAATCTGCCGGTTGAAGGTGATGCTCCCAGCATCAGTGGAGGACGGGTGAAGTCAGTGCTTATGCCCCCAGCATCTGTGGGGGTTACGCAAAATCAATCGGGCATCCAGTCTTTTAGCCTTTATACTTTTTTCCGCCGCATCGGGTTAGAGATGCAGGTTCAGCAATCTTAGTTACCCTGTGTTGTTTTGTGCACTTTCCTAAGTCATCAAGGGTTGGATTTATATATGCGAATGGTCGAATTACATTCGTGTCGGGGTCATCCCATCTGTTTAGTCAGAAAGTAGTGATCGCCTTATTGAGTATCAGCGAACTTAGATACTCTCCTCGCATCAGCCACAGAGTTGAGTAAGCTCTTCATTCTTGCAAGCTAGCGAACGTCGTTAGTGAGTTAAGCTTGACAATCAAGATCGCGGGCCCGATTAATGACATTGGTCTTTTCCGGAATTGTAAATTCCTGTCAGTCATTCCTGGGGCTTTTCTTTTTCCTTTATCATTTCAAGAGTCAGATGGTGCTCCATTTTGTCGTGAAGACATCGAGATCATCCATTCCAACATTAGCACCCTCTTGTTGCATGAATCTGCCTGTCTCAGGATAGGATTTTCCAACGTTTCTAACAAACTCTCAGGGTAGAGAGATACCGACGTTTGTTTCAGAGGTGAATCTGCCAAGTCCTCTTGGTGGGTCTCGTTGCAGAGAGATTTTGAAGTTTGAGATATCCAGATTACCGGATGCTGCTGCGATCAACACCATATATGATCCAGGTCGATTTACCGATGCCACTGCGGCGTTGAATCTTTCAAGGAATGCATGCAGCGTCTCGCCGGAGCTCTGTTGAAGCATCAATTGGCAATCCGGCCCTCGTCTTTGAGAAGTTGTCGCCATTTGTTCAATTTAGCGCTGGTGCCCCTGGTATGAAGTCTTGAAGTGGGTGGAAGCCAGTCTCTGGCTTCTTGGTTGCGCATATGTAATAGCCGTCAACCAGGCTTCTGTCTTTTAATTATGGATGGTGATCCGCTACTCGGATGTATGCAGGTTGTCCTTAAGGAGCCATTCTTCTGGTTATAGTCTGGGATCTTGCGGAACTCCGATAATAGTAAACATGCTAAAGTTGGCGGATAGTCAAATTATGTTGCTCGAAGCTCGTATCCCGCACTTCCCATCCACGAGGATTTTACTAAACGGTAATCAACAAATCCACGTATTCTCTGAATTCATACTCCCTCATCAAGCTGTGAGTTAGAGTTTGATACAAAATGATTTGTTCGTGTCCATCTCATGTTAGTCTTCGGTCTCTCATCCAAGCTCTGAGGTTCAGAGTCGGGGGCGATAAAGTCAGATTATAGCTGTCTCAAATGCTCTCGTTTGCCCCCTACATGGGGAGCCTCATGTTGAGGTTGAGCTGGATTTTAAACATTCATCTGAATTGGAGCAGAGGTTGATCGGGCTCCGTTTAAGTTTTCAGTGACTCTTGCATATCCATCGTTTTCATCCAAAATGTTACGGTTAGAAGTTGCATGCTACAAATGCCTGGGAGGAGGTTGGTTGCATCTTGTTTCATTAAAGACAACTATGCCAACTTGTCCTAGGGCCTCATATGATCTGGACCACGGAGCAGGGAGTGTTTGAGCCAAGTTCATTATCGCTTGAATTTCCACGGTGCTCGCTCCAGCGAGTAAGTCGTAGTTACTCGACCTTCCATCTATCCAAGTAAAGAATTTATCCATCATTTTCTATCATTTTCGGAGAAGTTCATCTCGCTGAGCCATCCGAGTTCTCAAATTAGCATGGGTACCATCCATTTCATATCTAGCTTGACATGCTGAGGGATCATCGTAAGAATAAATCTGCTGACTTCGTTTGTTCCTAGCGCCTTCTGCGCCAATATCCTCAGCACGAAAGAAATTTATATCTTCCTTCTTCTTAGCCTTTGAGTCGGAGTATCAAGCAGTTCGCTTCCTTGCAAGCTAGAAGTCAAAGTAACGGCGTGCCCCCCTTATCCAGGGTCTTTCAATCGGGATGTTGGTTAGGACTAGCAAATGGACGTTCAGTCTGCGTCCATTCCATGGTCCTCGAGTAGCCTGCCAAGATCGAGGTACAAATTAGACACAGGCATATAAATTATGCCATTTGTAATATTTTCAATAGTATGCCCCCAGTCCAGGGGTAATGGCAAAGAATCGGCAGTTGTATCACTTCCCTTTTAAATTTAGACATGGATGCATGGAGGAGAGACATTGCTTTCAAAGATCAAGTGATTGAGTTATCCAAGTGCTCGAGTCGACGCGTTTTCCATTCAGTCTATTTGCGAGGTGGCACTCGTCATTGCACTTGTGCTATGGTCAGTCACATGTAGGCGTGTATGTTGATTTGATACATCACTCTTAGGGCCTCCTTTCGGTTGTTGCCTTAAGTCGTGTGATACGTCATTAAACAATTCACTCTCAAGGCCTCCTTTCGGTCGTCGTCTTGATTCGCAAGGGAAGTTTAGTATTGGGCATCAGTGTCAGCCTTCTGGACATGGCCCTTTGTTTGTTTTCCACTGGCCTGCTATGGTTATCGCGAGTGCGGCCCTCACATTCTTGTCATGTTATCTTGTACAAGCCTGTACTTTGTAAACAAAGCGAATCTCTAAGTAGTATGTAATAAAACATATAACAATCAAATAAGGGTTTCAATTCAGAATCCCTCCAATCAAATAGTATCTAACAAATCATATAGAATTTATCTAAGGGGTGGTGATGTATGTGTGCCCCCAATCAATCATGGATAAAGTGCCCAGTCAGGGCTTGTTCGACATCGTGTTTCCCCCAATCCTTCCGCAGGGGACATCGGCTCTGCTTTCAATCTTATCCCCAATCCTTCAGTGGGGTAGGAGCCTGTTGTCTTCGGTACTTAATCTTAGCACCTTTATACTCTCCTGACGTATGCCCAGGTTAGAGTGTAATCAAGGCGGTCTTTAATCGTGGTGCACCATCACGCCTCGAGGACGTCGTCTTCCCGTCCTTTATACTCTCTCTCGAATCATGAGAGTTAGAGTTAATTAGGCGAACAGTCGCATCATTCACCCCGGCGCTCCTTCTACACTCTATTCCCAAGAGTGGGAGTCCACCGTGTCGAGTGTCATTCTCAAACTCGGTTTTAGTCCTTACTCCATGTTTCACTCTGGCGGATGGAGTTTTTTCGGGCAAGCGGTCGGACCACACTCGCCGGGGCGCTACCTCATAATCCCTGATTCATGGGTAAAAGTGCCCATTTGCAATAATCAAGTCTCTCTTGTCCCGTCGACTCGTGGGATGGAGTTTGGTCGAACATTGTAGTATCGTCCTTTAAACGCTCTCTCAAATCATGAGAGTTAGTGTCATGGATCGATTGGTCTTTAATCCTGGGGTGCCCCTCACACCTGTCTTAGGTTCATACATCTATCCAAGCTCTGAGGATTAGAGTTAGTTGGGAAAACAGTTAGAAAATGTTTTCCAAGGCTCTGCGTTCCTCCGATCAATCCATGTGAGGAGTGATTGGCACCGAACTTTGGGAGCCTGCATCATTTATATTGCATGAGTTAGTTATTTCAATAACATGGGAAGCATGTAAGAGTAAATTGCATGATTGAAAAGTAAGCATATCAAGGGGCAGTGCTGCCTCCTTTATTTGGATTCATGTAATTTGGTGGCGTCAAATATAGGATCGAGCCATGTAGACGGTCGAACTGCATCCATCTGAAATCGGATTCCAACTTTGAAATGCAAAAGTCAATGCATAATTATCTTTAGCTCTGCCACGTATGAGCCTAGGAGTGAATGGTCATCCCAGATCCACCTTGAGCTATACAACCTCTTTCAGGCGGAGGGCGTGGCTTTGTATACGAGAAGTTCAGTCGAGCCCATTATGGGTTTATTC
This sequence comes from Allium sativum, assembly GCA_030737875.1. NCBI lineage: Eukaryota > Viridiplantae > Streptophyta > Magnoliopsida > Asparagales > Amaryllidaceae > Allium > Allium sativum. Next base: position 774,662,865 of record CM060918.1, on the reverse strand, counting down.
CATAACTCCATATGCGGGTGCTAGAAGTTTGATCGATGTCAAAATCGAGGTACCTATACCATCCACATGTTAATTCATTTGAGTCAATTACATCAATAACGTATAAAGAATAAAAATATAAGAGTCATGGTTAAAGAGTAATCCTCTTAAAGGAATGAATATCATTCGAAGCAAAAATGACACTGTAGGTTCTTTGTAGTTCCATTTTGCCTTGCCTAATCTCTGCTAGGGGATGGCTTGATTGGGGGTCTTGGAGCGACAAAGGCAGCTAGGTAAACACTGTAAGCGAATGACGAGGTTGCATCTCCTTTGAATCGCCTTCTTGCCCTCAGTCGGTTAATACTTTCCCCCATATGGACTTCTATAGGAGGGAATTGTGACCAAACTGTTTCGGTTTGATGTTTTGTTCGAGCAATCATCCAGATGCCTCGTTTCGTTGTAGGACCTGTCGTATTGGCCAATCAGTGTGTATCACAATTAGATGAACTTGGAAATAGTGGTGGAGTTTCCTTGAAGCAATCATCAAAATGTAAGCAATCTTTTCAATCTTTCGGAGTTGCTTCATTATATGTCGTCCTCCTACATCCTGAATCTTAATCTTATTTGAGATCCATGTCTTCGGGCAGATCATCAGGCAACTCTTTGTGTGATGTTTCCTTTGCTTGCTAAGCCAATGCCTCCTTTACACTCCATCTAATCAGGAGGGGAAGCGTATTTGGATTCCATCTCTGATGTGTAGCATATTCCATCTCGTTCCCAATCAAGTTTTGGTTGGGAATTTTAGAAATAGACATTAGGTTACAATTTAATTTCTGAATTCTGTTGGAGCTAGTCGGTCTAGACCTTGATCAGATAAGCTTGAATACGACAGCATAATTTGCCAAACTTTAGTAATATTCATGCGTTATGTCCCAACGGAAATAGGAAATAGAGAGCTGATGGTTGATTCATATTTGCTTTAATCTTGAGCTCTGATCACTTGACCAAGGTCATATGGTGGTTGGTGAGCAGTCAAGTTGTTATAATCTGGGAAAGGATCCATGGGTCCAATCGCAGCATGTGGTGGTTCAACTAGTACCTAACTCTGGGCACCAAAGTATGTTGACCTAACCCTTATTCGATGGAAATCAGTCTTCGTCGATGCGGTTCATAGCAAATAGCCATTGCAAAGGTTAGCCGGGTTTTTCGGGAGGTGAACTGCAAGACATATTTCATTTATCACATCTTACAACTGAAGTGTAGCTTTGGGATGTTGGGATCCTTAGCTGCTTTCTGGTATCCCATTATTGAAAATCATGGTCACTAAGATCGTATGAATCATCTTTGAAGCAGTGCTCGGACTGTTCTATATAACCGTCATTCGGTGCTCCGCCGATTGGGCAGGTTTAAGTCACATAAATGAGGTGGTCACTACTCATTAGGGAACAACATCGGTTGCATTGCTGAAATCTATACACTATCGGAGTTCCAAAAGAGGAGGCTACTATTAGACAATCATTATCTCATATACTGTCATTGATAACAAGCTGAATCTGATCTCCTCACATTGAATAACATCGGCAAATAGAGGTCATGGCTTCTGAAGGAATCCCAGTCGTTGCCATTTAGTTGTCATATTCTTTGACTATCCGTCTAATCTTCATTGACAAGCTTTGATGACTACCATTGGCCAAAATATACGTCGAGCCGAAGGCTAGCCATGCTCCGAGCCGAAGGCGAGGCCGTCAGCGGGTCCGGGCGCAGCGCCGGTGGAGCCATATATGAAATGATCAGAAAAATGCATTTCCCCCCAAAAACAACTGTTTCGGGTCGGATCGGATCATGCCTTCAAGTGGCGGTTCGGAGATGTCTTTACGTTGGGTCGGATTGGACCAGTTCCTCCGATCTGGATCGGAGCATTGTCAGCTGATCGGTTCGGTCGCCCCTCCTACGGTTCGGTTCGGGTTCACTCTTCCAGGTCGGATCGTGGTGTCACCCTTGGGTCAGTGGTATACTCATCTGCCTTATCCGAACCGGTAACTTTGATCCCAGTTACTTCAATCCGAGCCGGTTACATCGATCCGAGCCGGTGGTCTGTTTATCTACTGCATCCACACCAATTTCCATTCGATCCGACCTTTTGCTCGATCCGATCTGCAAGGCCTGCGCAACTTTTTTTAAAATCTACTTCGGTATATCCAACTTTGACTTCCAATCAAAACGTTGTTGGTTCATCACATCTCCAACTCCTTCGGCCCATCTAAGCAGCAAGCGACTCTTTCAGAATTGAATACAGATCTCCCCTCAATGAACTATGACATCCATCAATAGATGAGGAGATCTATGTTTGAGAATCAGTCCATTCTCAGTGAAAGCACCAAAATGTTAGACCAAAAAATGGCCCTAACACCCAATTGAATAGGATTTGTGAAGAATAATAAGAAATCATGTACGAAAAAGAAAGAGAAATCAATCAACACATAAGATTTATAGTGGTTCGGCGTTAATGAGCCTACATCCACTTTATAGTTCCTCATTTCATTCCGGAATTACAATTACACTGAATATTTACAATCAAACACTCAAATACAATGAATCATTCTCTCCGAATTCATTGTTTTCATTGGAGAATAAGGAGGTTATTTATGGAGGAATTCGACCATGCTGCCATGAATAAATGAAGTGCCAAAAAGTCCCTCAAAATGATGCGTTGTATGTGTATTTATAGGTAGAAATTCGGTTAAGGTTGAGTGGCCACGTGGCAGCTTCATAGTACATCTCGAAAGTAGTGGAGAACATGGTGAAATGGTCTTTAACTGCCTAGAATTCGGTTAGGGTGAGTGACCCGATCCGGATGGCCCGATCCGAATGGCCCGATCCGGATGACCCGATCCGGTTTACCCGATCCGGTTTGGTCGGTCAGAAATATTCGCTTTAGCTTGATCCAAAATGGTGGAATCCAACCCAAGGCTTATGTGCGCAGAAATACGAGTTTTCCATCCTTTGTTACTTCGTCCAAGCAGATGCCGATCTCTGCCAGTTCATACTCAATCCCTGAGTGGCCTTCCTGATAGAGTTCTTGGGCTTTGGATAGTCTGGTCACAAAGCAGGATAACATCATCACTCCAACTAAATGTTGAGCGGTTGCAAGAAGAACATGAAGAAAACATAAACACTGATCGAAATAAAGAGTGGGAATCTCCATCACATGAAGACGACGAAGAAAACATCACTGTAAATTTAGGTACTTGGCTCTTTACTTGTGTGAAATCGATTGTATTTGCATTATTATAATAGTTCACATATGTTCCCTTCTTTAAGAAATTGACATTGCATGGTTTATAATAGTGTACACAATTTCTGTTGACAATATTTTTTATAACGCTGCAACAGTGAGCACCTTGCATTATCAGCTCAAACATCAACTTCCTATCAGTTTAGGCGTAGGCTGCAATTTCCACTTTTTTTTTATGTAATGCTCTTACCACCTTTAGGCTACTGTATGAGTGTTCCACCTTTCATTTTTTTTACATGTAATGATCTTTCCGCCTTTTCATTTTTTTTTTACTGTATGAGTTTTTTTAATGTACCCTTGGTTTAGACGTAAGATGCTATTTCAACCTTTTCCTTTTTTTTTTACATGTAATGCTCTTTGCACCTTTAGGTCAGAGTGAAACTCTTATTTAAACTACAGTCATGTCCATGGAGCACTCTTAGTTTATGCGTAGGCTACTATTTAAACTACAAGAGAAATAATGCTCTTACTACTTTTTTTTTTAACATGCAACGATTTTCATCTTGCTGCTAGTTTGAATTTATGTGTAGCCTTGCATTGTACAGAAGCGTATTTGCATTTTCATCTTGCTTCAGCTTGTAAACCCAATGATTTTTCAAAGTCTTCTTTTCCTTCGATAGTTTCACTAGATAAAAAGTTTTGTTATCATGTAACGATTTCATCTTTTCTTTCATTGCATCCAACCAAAATTGCTTATCATTGCTGTCTATAGCTTCTTTAAAGGTCTCAGGTTCTCCTTCGTCGGTTAAGAGAACATACTCGGAAGAAGGAGACCTAGTGGAAGGACGTCGTTTCCTGGTAGATCGCCTTACATAGGTTGTTTGAGTTTCAAAAGAAGCATGATGATCAATTTCAGCATTTTCATCATAGGGATTATCTTCCTCAGGTACATGACTTTCATTGCCATTTTCTTGTACATGCTCACTTGGAGTTGGTGCAGGAGTTGCAGGTATCAAAGGAGGGAGATCTAAATAAACCAGATCATAGCCACTATGAGATGCAGATTCTTGTGGTTTCTGAATATCTTCAATTGTTTGGTCTTCAACAAATTCTGCATCCTTGCTACGAATCAATTTCTTCTCTATAGGATCATAAAACCTATAACCAAACTCGTCAAGACCATAGCCCATAAAGATGCATTGGCGAGTCCTGGAATCCAGCTTCGATCTTTCATCATTAGGCACATGCACAAATGCCTTACACCCAAAGACACGTAAATGACTGTAAGAAACCTCCTTGCCAAGCCAAACCTTATCTGGAACATCACCTTTTAAAGAAAAATAAGGAGACAAATTAATCACACGTGTAGCTGTAAACAAAGCTTCACCCCAAATGTGTTTGGCAACTTAGCCTCTGAAAGCATGCACCTCATTCTCTCTAACAAAGTTCAATTTATTCTCTCTGCAACACCATTCAACTATGGAGTCTTCTTTGGTGTAAACTGATGCCGAATATCTTGAGCCTTACAATATTCATCAAGTGGACCGATGTACTCACCACCATTGTCAAAACATAAACACTTTAGCTTTTTACCAGATTGCCTTTCAGTCAAGGCTTGAAACTGCTTAAAAACATCAAGTACCTGATCTTTTGTTTTTAAAGCATATGTCCACAATTTCTTTGAACAATCGTCAATAAAAGTAACAAAGTAAAGTGCACCACTAAAGGTCTTAACTTTTAACGGACCACAAATATTAGAATGAACAAGATCAAGCAAACCTGGTTTTCTTGAAGGAGGAAGTCTCTTAAAGGAGACCCGATTCCGCTTTCTTGCAAAATAATGAGGACATTTGCCCAATTTTACACACTTCAAATCAGGTAGTGCATTTTGATAGTTTCCAGATTTCCTTGATTTGAAAATCTTGCATATTTTGATAGTTTCCCCGTTTACATATATTTCATTGATTGCTCAAATCAAATAAAAAAACTTCTCATTCCATCCATGTTGTCACTTATACCATGATTTGATTGATTAATCAAATCAAATATCTCTCTCATATCTTCCAGATTTATTACCCAAAATTAATTGATTATAAGAATCAATTAAAATCTTCTCCATAATTGGCATAGATTTAAATCATCCAATTTTAACAATCTTAACAATAGCCTGATTATGATGGACCAATTCCCTTAGTGTTTGACTGCTTCCATGAACTAGATTAAGATCATAATTTACAAAATGAGTAGTAAATCCTAATCTTACCCTACTAGAGTTAGTCATGTCAAAACCATAGCTGGAAAAATAGAACTGATCGCCATCAAGATTTGAACCTTACAAAAGTATGCATTCCATCCACCACCACACATAACTCCTACTTCTGACAATTTTATGAAACTAGTCATAACGTTCATGCTAATTTTGGGATTCAAGATCGAGAGCGAAGGCCCATAAATCTGAAGGTTAATGGCATTTTCTAAATCACATTATTGTCCAAATTGTGTTAGATAAACACAGAGGATAGGAAGTGATTAGATTATAAACCCCCTGAGCTTCTTCGCCATAATTCAAATGTCCAAACAAATGAGAAACCATTAAGCAGTATAATATAGCAATTGCTGTGCGTTCTAAAATGAAATTCATCACGCATCAGGTTTAAGAATTAGAAAACATTGTTTCTTTAACCGGAAGAAAACAGAAATACCCAAAAATTGGAATTAAATTCATAACTCTCATGATTTGTTGTTGCAAAACAAAGGGATACGATCACATAGCACTTTGAATTTAAAACCCCATGAAACTGATTATGGAAAACACACCCAAATATAAAAGTTCAAATCTCTATAGAGCATTTAAACAATATGAATATTGAACACATACAAATAAATTTACAGCATAATATATTATTGAATTACTAACCCTAACCGAAGAAGAAGGACCCTTTGTACCCTTCCACGCGATTTGGAGTAGAAGCAAAAAAATCGCGCGATTTTTTTTTTTTTTTTTTTTTTTTGTGCAGTAGAAGCGGTGGATGACGAATTTGTGCCCATGATTTTTTTCGTGCCCTAAGCGCATGGGTGGCCCTAGCCTAGTGCCAGCTGTGCGGCTGCACAGGGCCCATTAAGTCAGGGGGCCCATAAAAAAAACTATATTACCTTTACTAGAGTAAGGAGATATTTAACTTGTACTGCATATAATTGTTGAAAGAGTGAATCTAGGTGGTGGATTGTACGTAAGTATGCAGAAAGGATTGAATCTAGTGGGCCCTATGAGATAATGCATGCTTATCATACTATCCTTTGTATGACCTAATGGGTCCTATGGGTAAAAACTTTATGAATTTGCTGAGACACATAATTTCCCCCATGGAGATGCGCAGTAGAAAAAACACATTTTCACTTAACTTCAATTTCATAAAAAATAAATAAAAAATTAAGGGTTCAAAATTTTCTTTCTGCACTAGACCTACAAATACTCAGGGCCGACCCTGGCTAAGCCGCTGCTTTTTCCGCTTGTGGGAAGGGCCGGGTCTGCCACTTTTTGTAACTACCTGTAATTATGGTTCCTATCGTTGTACTCTGACAAGAAGTGAATAAAACAAGCAAACCTTCAAAGTGGGCGTAGATTCGTCACGGATTGAATCACTATAACTATTGTGTAAATTACTTCTTGCATATTTTCCTTATGCACAACGCCTGTTTTCGTTAATTCAAAAATCTTTGGGTGTTTTGCCAAATTTGCGCATCAACACTAGCATAATCGCTTGTATTACATAATTGATTTATGTTTTGCATATTTATTCTCTAATTTTTTTTTTCCTTTAGTACTTCATTTAATTATTTTAAAATTTTAATATATTGCATATTTAGTCCCATTAGGCTTAGATAACTTGAATTATACCAATTTTGGTTATAATGTTTATGAGTTGAATTCACTTTTCTTTACTCGGCTACTAATCATTTTAAAACGCTCTATCTTTCAAATTGCATTCTATATTTCAACATAAGTCAATGAGGTTTAGAAACTTAAGAGCTTTGACTGAAAATTATAAGTCGCTTTTCTATCTAAAGAGTGATTTCTAATTTTGTGTTTTGGATGTTTTTCCTTTCTAGTACTGTATGTATTGTACAATGACTTATGTTAATTTTGGCACGTGGATTTTAGTGGGAGGATGTAGGCTGTAAAAGCCCATTTAACAAAATCAGCGGATTCCAATTAGTCACACAAAAGCCTCGATCCGTCCTTCCAAACCCTTCCCACCGGCTATATATTTGCCCAACACACCTTTGTTTCTCCACCGCCTCCTCCTCCTCCATTAGTCTGTTCGCATCTTTTCTCAGTTTCTTTTTTGGATATGTTTTTTTGTTTTAAACTTCTGGCGATGAAGATTGATATTGGTCTCGTTCGTCGTAATGGTAATTTGATATATTACCTTGCCGACCATTCTGATATATCACCACCCATATTCTGAGCCTATTTTCTTTCTTTTTATAAGTAATCGATTTTGATTTGACCGATGATTAAATGATAAGACAAGCATATATCTGAAGATAAGTCTGTGTTGAACAATTCTAATCTTCTCGATGAGGTCGTTTTATTTCGAATCAAGAACTTGCTGTTTTTTTTTCTTTTGTTGGTCATATGATGATTAGATGCATAGTTCAAATGAATAATATGTCTAGGATATTTTGATAAATCATCTTGTCTTTCGCTCCTATCTGATGGCCTTTTCAGATTTGTATTCTGGACATTTTTGATGATTTTTTTTCATCGTTTGATACGATTTTTCAGAAGCTGTGTGTATCCTTGGTAGAAGGTACAAAGCAGACAACTCCGGCACACTTTCTGTCGCGATCCAGCGGTGACTTGATCAGCGTGGAGAGCAATTTCAAACGGAAACAATCCCTGTTTCTAATTGAAATGGCCATGTTATACGGTTTGTTTACTTTTAATTCAAATTTAAGCACACTTTTTTGGACATGCAAACCGTTGAAAGTCATGTATATCTATGGAGTAACAGTAAGACGCATGGTATTGTAACAGTAAGACGCATGGTATTGTAGACATTATGATAGCGTTATTGTAAGTGATGTATAACATCTTATATGCGCCTTAAGCAGTTTGCTTGAGTACAAACTGTTATATCTATCTTATTGAGTTGTATAAGGTGGTTTGATCGAAGTATTACTTGTACTTTTAATCTGCTTTCTTAATCTTGAATTCAAATTTAATATTAGTCATTTATAAGTAGCTGTTTGATAACTTTGACAGGATTAGCTCATATTTTTGTATAGCACCACCCATGTTTTTTGTTCACTTTACTATAAATATTTGACCAGCTGTGTAACCTTAGACTGAAATTTGAGTAAAACAAACAACTCTGTTATTTTTTTAAATAAATCGTTCATGGCGTATAAAAATTAAGTATATCAAATGCAAGCACATCTAACATGAATAATTGCATGCCTTAGCATGCACGTAGAAGAGAAGATGGCTGTAAGTAGAAACATGGTTGATGATAGCTGAAGTAAAAGCTAACCCGTATATGGAATCATTTTGAAAGCTAATGGGTTATGGATATCCTAATAATGACCATACGATTCACAATTTGTAACGCAAAAGTATTAGTTGATTACAGTTGATGCTACTTTCAATGAAGTTTTCCTCCTTGTCTATAGCAAAGTATAAATTTTCCGGAATTATAAATAGAGTTAGACATCAATTCATCGAACTTAAGAGTGCATGTAAATTGATACCTAGAAGCAGTCTCTACCCTTGGTAGAAGGTACAAAGCAATTAACTCCCCCACGCTTAAGTCAGTTCTGTTCAGTGCGTTTGTTTTGTGTATCGAATGTAGTTGTTAATTTGTATTCGCTATCGCTTCGAAATGCTCCAGTAGGCAAATCATTGAAAAGAAATGATAGAAAACGGATAAGCATGGGAAGTGCTAGCTGCTTATCTATTGAATTATGGTAGGCACCTCCAAAGCTCCAGTGAAATTATCAAGCTATGACCATTTATACTCATTTATGATGGTTATCTGGTGGCAGTGCAGATCCGAAGTCTGAATTGAGATTTAAATAAGAATCCGAATTGTTGTCATGGTTAAATTTGTATAGTTAAAATGAAACTAATAAAAATAAAGAGGGGATGCAAAATTACAGTATTTTTTTTATGTTGTCCATAATTATCTTTTTTGCCTTTTACTTAGCTTTTCTTTGGGGAGCCTCTGCCCGTGTCTTTGGGACTGAATAATGGGTAACTATCTTTTTCCTGTACTGATCAAAGCAAAGCACAACAAAGATTTCATTTGCTAAAAAAAAGTATACGAAAAGGATAATTCCGGCTTGAAGGTGGCGGCTTAGGCTCTACAAAGGGAGCTCAAGTAAAAGGCTGAAAAAGTTTATTCTGGATATTATAAGAAAAAGCATAGGTTTTTTTTTGTTATCCTCTCTTTATTTTGTTAGTTACATTTTAGCCATACAAATTTTACTATGAGTTTGTCTAAAATGTGAACCTCATGGGAAGTTTGAAGATTAGTTGATTGTTTGGTTACTGTTAGTCTATTTATGATACTATACAGAACCATGAATCAACTGATTGTTTAAATTATGCAGTCGAGATTAACTATTTTTTGCAAGCCTTATGGGTTTTTAAGAGCTTTCTTATTTAGCTTATTTAATGTGAGAATGAACGTAAAAAGAGTGCAAATGAACGCAAAAAGAGTGCAAATGAACATTTGTTGAATTCTAAACAAAACAGTTAATTAGTTAATGTAATAATTAACTACTATAGCAACTCTTAATTGATATGATTTTGTACTGAAGTAGTTTATTAGCAGAAAGGCAGTTATTTGTGATTGATTTGTAGATGTAACTATTTGATTTATAACTCATATTCAGCAATTTTAGCAACTCTTAACAAAACGATCGTCAGTGATTGATTTTGTGTTGATTTTGAACAAAACGCAAGCGTAAATAAATTTGTGTGCTATTATTCGTACCCATGTTTGGTCTTTGCATTAGGCCCATTAGGCTTTTGCCTTGGGCAACCCCTATAAAAGACCATAAAATCATCGTTCGAAACCTAAACATAAAATCGCCTTTGCATTGGGGATCTATTTGTACGCTATATGTTATGCTTTACATTGTTTAGTCTATTGATTATCATTTCAGCATGAATTACTAATATATGTTAGAATTATGATTTCATTTTTTAAGGCTGTAGGAAAAAAAAACCAACATGGCAATGTTGTTTTAATTGTTGTAGCTTGGCTGTCATTATTTTTTAAATTGAATGTCTATTGGCATTGTATCGCAGATATTGCTTATGGTTTAGAGTTAGGACATTATTATATGTGGTTGATAGAGGTAAATAAGTTAGTATTGACATTATTGAATCCTTCTTTCTACAGTTGGGTTTGCAACTTTGAATGTGGTTTTATGTTTTTTAAAATTTATGTTTTATTGCAGTTTTATTGACAAATATCAAAATTTATGTTTTATTGTGGTTATGAACAATTGTGTTTGAAAAACAAAATACTATAGATGATGGGTAGATTGTTTTAATTTCAAAAGCGTGTTATTATTTGAATTTTAAAAAATAATTACGAAGCACAGCGTTGCAAGAAAGATTAACGGATTAGCATTGATTTCGATCGAAAAATAATGTTTGGATATGTTAAAATATTACGAAATTATGGAAGAGTTTCCTTTAAAGAATGCAAGGAGTTGTTTTCGGTAAAATTTAGTATACAATGATGTTAGAATGCTTGACATATATAATGACTTATCAATATTTTTTTGTTATAATATATTTTACACTTGATTTTTTGTAAGTGATTAATGAAAAATATATTTTAATGGTAATTTTGATTTTGTTTTCGATTAAATGGGCAACGAATGTTGTAGTTGCCTCGGGCAACCCAATTTGTTTGACCGACCCTATTGATACCTTAGTTCTAAACAAGAACAATTATCGGTGGTTGTTCATAATCTAAAACAATTATCAATCTAAAACAAAATTTTGCTTCTCAAATACCTCATGTTCAATCGGTCGTTCACTACCGTTGAGCATTGCGTGGTTGTTGGAAGAGCTTTTCACTGCAACAAAAGTGGGCTTTCATAACGTTTGGAAAACGCTATTATATCCTAACATGGTGTTTAGGAGAACGACATGTAACAACATGCTACGTTAGACATTTTACTTCAAATAGCAGAATAAAAAACGCTATGAAAAAATAATTTTGTATATTTTTTTTTTTTGCTATAAATTATAACATTCGATACTCACTTTCAATAGCGTTTGTGTGTACGTTTTTATAGCGTTTTATCACTACCAATTTTCAAACTATTAGAGGCACTAATTCTGATGCTAAGTAGTATTTTAGCCCTTAATGATAGTTTGTTAATGGAATAAATTGCACCAGCCTTTAGGAAAACGCTATTAATCATAGCGTGGTGGCTGGAAGAGCTTTTCACTGCAACAAAAGTAGGCTTTCATAACGTTTGGAAAACGCTATTATATCCTAACATAGTGTTTAGGAGAACGACATGTAACAACATGCTACGTTAGACATTTTACTTCAAATAGCAGAATAAAAAACGCTATGAAAAAATAATTTTGTATATTGTTTTTATTTGCTATAAAATATAACATTCGATACTCACTTTCAATAGCGTTTGTGTGTACGTTTTTATAGTGTTTTATCACTATCAATTTTCAAAGTATTAGTGGCACTAATTCTGATGCTAAGTAGTATTTTAGCCCTTAATGATAGTTTATTAATGGAATAAATTGCACCAGCCTTTATTAAATCCTTAAGGGAACAAATACACCTGTCCGTAAAGACAATTGTGCAACTGAGGCTGAAAAAAAAAATAGCCCTTACTATTGCTTACGAGGGCAAAACAATTCGCTTCAAATCTGGAAAATCAATTTCTTTTGGCGGTGAAAATTTGGCACCGCCCTCTTTTCCACGTTTTTATTTCAATTTTAGTAATGCATTCGTCTGCATGCTCCTATCATTCTCCTTGCGTTCCTTCCTTCGAATCGAACCTGATTTGCTTTCTTCTTCACAGAAGCCGGTGAAATCTATCTCCTCTATGTCAGTCTTGAATTCACTAAACTCAGAGGAACACAACTCGTTTATAATATTGCATTATTATTTTTATTGCGTTTATCAATAAAACCCTAATTGATAACCAGTTTATTTTAGTAGTAAATTTAGAATTAGATTGCATTATATGAAGATATTAATACTGTGTCATTGTTTTGATTCCTTATTTGACTCCCTGATTAATGTAATAATTTTTAATTACTTTATGTGTTTATTGTAAGTGTTGAAACAAAGTACCTCAATGATTGAGCAATAATGATCTGATTTCTTATAGAAAATACATGTATTATTCTTCTTCTCCAAAGAGTGATTAATGATTTCACTTGTTATTGGTCGTTTTTTCTGCTTCTTCAATGTTTGTAGGTGGTTTCCATCTATGCACGAGTTGTATTTTGAAATGTTAACTGTATTATAATTTCTCTTTGTTTACAAATTGTTTGCACATTGATTTTAGTAACTGGACGTAAGTGGTGTGCAATTAAAAACAACCTTAATTTGGTAAGCCATTCAAATTTGATTGTGGTAGAGCAATAAATAAATGTAACTTCTTTCATGGGACTAGTTAAGTCTATTTATCCAAATGTCTCTATAGCTAAAATATTACATTGTTTAATGGTGATGAACATGTGGTCTAATTCAGGTCAGTTTGACCTTTGCGCAATAATTGCGTCTCTCTTTTCATTAATGCATTGGTAGTCCAACTGGCAAACTAATTGTTGCTTTGTCAAGTGATGAAGCTATTTAGGATTATTTAAATGTGTCTGTAAATTTGAATTTAAATGGGTATTAGTTCATGTAACATGTAGTGCGTTGCGTTGAGGAAGTTCACGTATTTGAAAATTATGCAGTTGGTTTATTGCGAGGGTTTTAGCGTGAAAGGGATCGCCTCTGTTGTTGCCAATTGCAGGTATTTTGTTTACTTAAGGATCTTGGTGTCATTCCTTTTTTAAATTTGCTATTTTTGGCCACTTTGGTGTTTTAATATTATGTTCATAATTTTTAGTGGAAAAAAGTTCTCTCGCATGGGGTGTCTTTTGTGTTCTTTAGCTAGATAACTGATCTGCCCTCTTTTTTCATCAGGGATTCTTTTGTGTTCTTTAGCTAGACAATTCATCCCTCTTTTCTCATCCAAGATTCTTTTGTGTTCTTTATCTAGACAATTCATCCCTCTTTTCTCATCCTCGTATTAAAATCTAGTTATCACTTGGTACTTTTGGTGATATATTATCACATAGTTGAGCTAATTTATGTAGATCATAGATATTTAAATGATAAAAGTATTAAGTTGAACATGATTTTGTTGACTTAGTTGCTGCTATTTCTAAGGTGAGTTAAAGTGTTGCTTTTTTTTTTAGTTCATGTCAATTTTCTGTGAATGATTTTGCTTTTGTCGCTTTTGTGTATGTTTATTGGTATAAAATGCACAATTCATTCATATGTTTTTGTTTTGACAATTCAACGATATGTGTGGGGAGTTTAGCAGGTTAAAAATAGAAAAGTTTAATAGTAATCAGAGGAGAAAACAAATTTTAAGAGGCGACAAGCTTTTTGGTGGATTGGTAGATTTTAATAGAAAAGTTTAATAGTAATCAGAGGAGAAAACAAATTTCAAGAGGCAACAAACTTTTTGGTGAATTGGTAGATTTTAGTACTACAGTTTGAAATTAAAATTTTGTGGGATTCCACATTTATGGAAATTAACTTATGTTGAAACATGATACCATGTACTGTGCAGTTTACTTTTATGTTGAAATTAACTTATGTTGAAACATGATACCATGTACTGTGCAGTTTACTTTTATGTTGAAATTAACTTATGTTGAAACATGATACCATGTACTGTGCAGTTTACTTTTATGTTAACATATGTTAATTTTGGCACGTGGATTTCAGTGGGAGGATGTTGGCTGTAAAAGCCCATTTAACAAAATCAGCGGAATCCATTTAGTCACACAAAAGCCTCGATCCATGCTTCCAAACCCTTCCCACCGGCTATAAATTTGCCCAACACACCTTTGTTTCTCCACCGCCGCCTCCTCCTCCTCCATTAGTCCGTTCGCTTCTTTTCTCAGTTTCTTTTTTGGATATGTTTTTTTGTTTTAAACTTCTGGCAATGAAGATTGATATTGGTCTCGTTCGTCGTAATGGTAATTTGATTTATCACCTTGCTGACCATTCTGATATATCACCACCCATATTCTGAGCCTCTATTTTTTTTTTTTTTTTTTTTTTGGTAACCGATTTTAATCAGTGTTCGATTGACCGATGATTAAATGATTAGACAAGCATATATCTGAAGATGAATCCGTGTTGAACTCTAATCTTCTCTATGAGGTCGTTTTATTTCAAATCATGAACTTGCTGTTTTTTTTTCTTTTTGTTTTTTTTCTTTTGTTGGTATCTTTCGGATGTTTTGATTAATCATTTTCCCTATCGCTCCCAGCTGATAGCCTTTTCAGATTTATATTCTGAACATTTCGTTGATTTTTTTTCATCATTTGACATAAATTTTATTTCAATTGAGAATTGTTGTTGAATATTAATTAATTTAACTGTTTCTAAATCGTTATTCTGTGGTTTTAGAGCCAGTCTGTATCCTTGGTAGAAGTTTCAAAACAATTAACTCCAATAAATTTAAGTCGGTTCTGTTTATTGCTTTTGTTTTGTTAACTTGTCACTCGAGCAATATGTCAAATGTAGTTGTTGATTTTATTGGTTAATGCATCGGCATGCGCCAGTAGACAAATGTAGTGTTCCAGCATTGAATATCAATGGTAATACGAGAATGAATTGGTTTATACGTTGTAATATAGTTTCCGTTGTTTTTTACTTCTAGTATGAATTATAAGTAATATCAATTTTTAAGTATTGAATTTGCATGGGAAGTTGATTGACTGATTGCTGAATTTGCAGTTACTTTCAAAATTTTAGAGGTTAGCTGATTTATGTTACTACACAAAACTGTGAATCAACTACTACTACAACAACAACAAAACCATATATCCCAAACAAGTTGGGGTTGGCTAGATATGGAACACAAAATCATAAGGTTCCATATCCATAAGAGTGGCTAAGTTTTTACGTTGGCTCGCCAAGCCTATCACAACCCTCCTCCTTTACCCTGGCTTGGGACAGGCTGCATAGAAAACTACACAGGCGGAGTTAAAACTGTGAATCAACTAATTGTTTAAATTTTCTGGCTAATTCAAAAATTTTGGATTAGATCGTGCAACTAAGATTAGATTATTTTTGATAAAGCTGTATAGTTTGTAGAGTCCTTGAAGAGTGCAAATAAACGTTCCTTGTAGTTCGAAAAAGACAATTATCAGTTGATTGATATGTTAATGTAATAATCAAATGCTTCTTCAACTCTTAATAGGTAGGATCTGTTCTGAAGTTTGATTAGCATAAAAAAAAATCATCCGTGGTTGATTTGTTAGTGTAATAGTTTGATTTATAATTGATAATTAACAACTATAGGGACATGTAACAAAACAATTATCAATAATTGATTTTGAGCAAAACATTGGTTGTTTATATACTTTTTCCGACTGATGTTCATCTAATTTAGCGTGACACAATTAAATAGCAAATTGCAGAGTTACATAGAAAAGTTTATGTAATTCAAGTTGGATAATAGTTTGAAGCAACTATGTATTCAAAAAATAATAGTTTAACAAATTAGTAATAGTCTATAAATGTGCATAAAAAAATCATTATTGATATAATTAATTAAGGGTAGGGCGACTAGAATTGGATAAGTTGACTAAAAAATTTATTATACGTATTTGGCTATTCGCTTTGATTATGATCATAATCATTCAGAGTAGTGATTTTTTAGTTGTTTCAGCATTTGATTAGACGTGCCATTGCTTTCATTCGATTTTTTTAGGATTTAAGCAAGGTTTGCATTATAAGATTTATCAATTCAAATTGTTCTTAACTGATTTTGATTCTTTGGTTTTCTTTTTTGAATTACTAAGCTCTCTGTTCAGTACTAAATTTGATATTTAGCAATAATTAGATTTTGTTCGTGGTAGATTTGATATTTTTGTTTTAAGAAGTCTAATTTCTAGTTTGTTTGTTTTCAATTTAAGGTTGATACTTCTTAATTTTAGTTTGGTGTGCAATAATCAAATTAATATGTATGCTTCAAATTTTATTATTTTAACAGTCAAACAAACTTAAACTCATAATGATTGCTTTGTTTTCATATGTTCTTGATTTCTCTACTTTGTTTTGTGGGACACCTTTTGTTTCAAAGTAGCTTATACTTTTCAGATTTTTTACCAATTTAAATGTTTGAGAAATGAAAAAAAAAAAAAAGTGATGCACTAGCTACTTTGTAAAAAAGAAAATATACTCTTCGTGGTGGAGCTTAAGAAGATAAAGAAATTCAAAATGAAAACAGTTATCATGTAGGTGAGTATCATGCAATGCAATAATCATTGTTGGGTTTTATTTTGTTTGGATTTAATTTTATAAATATTCTTTTAAATTCATTCTCTTTTAGTTTTTTAATATTGTCATCACAAATTAATTCTTAGGTAGAACATTGGTATTCAACGAGAAAATATATGTTTTAAATGAAAATTAACAAACTAGGAACAGAGCTTCTTAAAATGGAAAGGAGACCTTATCCACTTCAAATGAAGTATGATTATTTCAAAAATTTCAGTTTAATGCTTAATGGCAAACTTGAAATAATTTGAGGAAAAGAATTGGGAAATCTGAATTTGTTAGGAAAAGAATTTGATTTGATGAAATCTTATGGTGTAAAAGTTTTTTGTAATTTTGAAAAGAACAACAATGAAAGCAATGAACATTAGATGCTAAAGCAACTAAATGATATTATGTTGATTGGCCATGACGATGGTTAGAGCGAATAGCTAAATTAATGCAAAATAGATATATAGATTAGTCATTTGCTCTTGTACAATCAACGCTGTGTGATAAATATAAATGTATACATCATGTTACTTAGATTGCTCTTTTGGTAATTATTTGAACAACATTTTTTTTTTTTTTGTATATGTTGAAATATTTGTTGGATAGATATTTTTTTGTTGGTGTTTGCATTAAGGATAGTTATTGATATAACAGCCTTAGTAATTAATTATAAACACACACACATACACACACACACACATACACATATATATATATATATGTATGTGTGTGTGTGTGTATATATATATATATATATATATATAAATGTATGTATGTATGTATGTATGTTTACATCATGTTACTTAGATTGCTCTTTTGGTAATTATTTGAACAACAAATATTTTTTCTTTGTATATGTAGAAATATTTGTTGGATAGATATTTTTTTGTTGGTGTTTGCATTAAGGATAGTTATTGATATAACAGCCTTAGTAATTAATTATAAACACACACACACACACACACACACATAGATATATATATATATATATATATATATATATATATATATATATGAAAATTTTCCGTTACACCTTTTATGTTGTACGTGAAATTTATTTTTTGGGAATTCAAGGCGAATTTCATGTTCAATATAAAAGGTTTAAAGTTTTGGTTTTTGATTGATTTTCTTAAATTGTAATTATAGATTATATCTGTAAATTCAATTCAATTAGATAATATTGGATTTGAGTATTATAGAAATTAAGATACTTATTGTTGTAAAATTCATATGCATATTTTTTTTAACTTTTATTTACATATAAACATATGAATGTTGTTTGTGCATTTGTTTGGGTATAGTTGATTGGTTTTTATAGTGTTTCGTAACACTTAATATTTAAAAAAAATTACAATGGTTATAGGGGTGTGACAGATTGTCAGATTACCAATTCGATTTTTAAAGTGAACCGTCCGCTATGTACGACATTTATTATGGATTGTCCATATGATCTATCCTAGATTATAGTACGAGTGCTTGCTAATTTACAATACTACTTTATTACATTTTACATTAAATTCTTCACGCTGAAAAGCAATTAAATTTTGAATACAATAAAAATAAAGGATAAATACAATAAACTGCACAAGTACTGAAGATTGTGCAACCTATATCAAAACACTGCTTTGTGTACTTGAAGGGATGACATCAGTGCAGTGGCACCGCGCTATGACCGTACATCTGTTGGATATACCAGTGAAATCCTGTATTACATTCAGAAGTGGAGAGCTCGATCATGCTCGAAATAAACTGTCATGAGGTAGATGGCACATGAAATTTCTTTATCCAAACCAGCAATTATTAATGCCAGTTGAACGAAGAATAGAAGCAGATCAAAAACCAAATATATACATGAATAGGCCATCACGAGGAATACCATTACCGCTGTGACATGAAAAATAACATCGTCATACACTGCATAACCATGTGAGGAGCCAAGACAAAGCAAAAGGCAAAGGAAGGCTTTGAAAAACACCATAATTATAAACTGCATAATTGAGAGCTGTAAAGCTTCATATGTAATGCAATTTAAACTATGAAGCAACAAGAATCTAGGTCACCATACTAACCAAACCGAGCTTGGTCCACGTAGTTACTATCGGAAAGACATGGCAAACATATGTACTCCAGTGAATCAAAATAAATAACACCCAAAAACATCAATAGACATCAAACTCCAACAAAACACATCACCGATAACGTTAAGCTACCAACAAGACGAATCCTTAGAGAACATTGAATACAAACAAACCCAACTGAACCATCATAAACATAGGGACAATCTTCCAAACCCACTTGTCGAAACGCGAGTCAGCTCAAGATTGAAGGAGTTACTACTATCCAAGGAGGCTTTGCTTTAGTGACAATCTTCCAGAAAATGGAAGACGAACACCTGTTGAAGAACTAGCCAACTGCAATGCCAAACCAGGAAGCGCAGAAAGCAAGTAGTCGCCAGAGAGTCATCCCACGGTGTAGAAAGAGTAATTAGTAAAGGTTTTGGGGAGGGGTGAGGCTTTGTGATGCGAATTGAAGAAAAAAGAGCAATTTGGAGTAAGATCTAAATGACAAGCTAGGTAAGAGCTGGAAAGTGAGTGAACAATTCAGAAATTCCATGTAGCCGAAAGAAAAGCCAAAGAAAGGGGAAAGAAGAATCGGGTGGGAGAAGAAGTGATTGAAGGAGGAGGACGAGAACTGTGATGAGGGAAATAGAAGATTTAGAAATTTGGCTTTGTCGCCATTAACAGAGTTTTGAAGCGTACCCACTTTAGGAGATTTAAAAATTGTGTTTGAGCATTTTATTTGTATTTAAATATGTTTTAACATTCTTTAACCGAACATGTTGCAGTAGATTATTAAAGAAACCACGTATCTCATTCGAAACAATGGTAGCTCAACTTGCACCTGCTACAAATAGCTTACCGTGCACATGGCATGTAACAACCAGCATTTTACGCATCAGAAGATCGTAAAATATATTTTTTCCTGAGGGTTGGATTATACTTATGTTTTGATATGTTCTTATGGGGATGTGAGACATGTACATAATTTTTACCGATTTTGTTTGTGATCATTTTACCCTTGTAAGTCTTGCACAGGGCGTAACTTTTTACTCAGGTCGAATCATAGGGTGAGACTTGTGCTATTGGAAAGGAATTGATGTTTGCCTTTCCGTAGAGTGGTTACATTAAAGATTTGGCTCAGCGGTTTAGTAGAAATCGTTGTTTTAAGGTTTTTCAGTTGGCTGTCCAAGTTTTGGGAGCCTAATGGGCTGGTTTGGGAGAATTCCATTAGTGGGTTGGTGGAAGCTATAAATAAGGGGTAAGGGATATGAGAAATGGTTTTAGTTTTCCATTCTCTCATTTGGAGGCCTTGTGCTCCTCCTTCTCTAACACCTTTCCACCATTAAAAATCATAATCCAAGGAGGAAAACTATAGATCTACGCCATTGGAGGCTAGATCTACATCAATTGAGGCAAGAATTCATCGGATCAAGGTGTTTAGTGCGAAGTGCTTGCTGTCCGGATTCATATTCCTTTGATTTTTGCTTGTTTAGGAGAATCGGTGAGTGGATTACATCTCTCATATGGATTCAATGAAGTGTATGAGTGTTTGTTCATGTTTTTCATTATTTTCAAGTATGTTTCCACAAATCTATGCATTGGTAAGTCCATTTCCATATAAATCACCCTATGATCTGATTTAGCAAGTTTAGATAGAAAAATTCTATGATATTTCATGTGAATATGCAAGTTAGATCCATGATTTTGTTCATACGTACATTTATGGTGATTTTGGTGAATCTTACATTATTGTAGATGGAATTGATATATTGGTGTTATTATTGATTCCATTTCATGCTTGTGATCATATTGGATGAATCAGATGAGTTGGTTTCGTCGAATGTATTGCTTTGGCGAAGTTTTGGTCGAAATTGGAGTTGCATTGGAGTATGCAGGTTTTGGGTCGAACATGGTGTGGATCGGCCGAACATGGTGGGTTGAACATGGCGGGTCGGTCGAGCCAAAATCATCTCTTGGGTAGCAAGTCAGGAATGGGTCGGTCTCACTTTTGGGTCGGGTCGGTCCATGCCTAGTCGGTCCTCTTCTGGGTCGGTCGGTCTAGAGTGGGTCGGTCGATCTGGAGCAAGTTGGTCGTAAAGTATGAAGGTGAAGTGGATAGGTTGGGTCGATTGGCTGCTGTGAGGCGGGTCGGTCCTCAAGGATAAGGTGGGTCGGTCCTTCATGAAGCAACTGGGTCGATCTGGTGTGAAGAAGCCAGGTCGGTCAACGAAAAGGGGGGGTCGAGCAAGGCGGGTCAGTCTCTGTTGTAATGATTGATTAGGTCGGTCGTACACCTAAGTGAGGGGTCAGTCGAACATGGCCAGGGGTCGGTCACAGGGTCATTTTCTGAAAATTTATATTTTCGGGTACGACCCGGATTTGAAGAAAAGTGCTTTTCAAAAAAAAATCCGAGCAGAAGTACCCGAACCCGTGCAGCCAAGTGGTGGCGTAACTTCGAAGTGAATTCAAGGAGGAAGGTTCGAAGTATTGAAAAGTGTTCGTTGATCGGTTTATAAAATCGAGTGAGGTGACTACTCAAAGGTTGTGAGTTAGTGGATAATGGATTGCTCGAGAAGGTTGCTTGATCTATGAAGAGTCATCGGGTTGGATGACTACATATGCAGAGGCCGAGAGATTATCGTTGTCGTAAGTTATAGCAGACTTGAAGCAGTGGAACACTAGAGACGTCTAAAAGACCGGTTGTAGGTCGAGTACCTTTGGTATCATTGAAAGGCCTAGTTGTCAAGGTTGGACATACATACGTATCGTTGAAAGGCGTATGGAGTTTATGATAGAACCGGGGATACCATTAGCCCTTGACATATGACAAGGTTGGTCATCATACGATTAAGCAAGATTGGCGGTGATAGACAGAGTTAGTCATAGATGGTTTTTTTGTTCTGCTTGTACCATCTTATGTTGGTTATCCGACATCGAAGGAGGTGTTCCTTGAGTGTTTGTCTGATATTGGTTTTGGCCTCTGGGGCTTGTGCTTGAGGGATGTTGTATTCGATTAGAATGGTTTACATGATATATATATATATATATATATATATATATATATATAATCTAGATGTTATGAATGCTTACCATGATTGAATGGGTGTTTTGGTTTTCACGGGTGAATGGTTGACTTGTCTATTATAAACGCTATCACTATCTGATGTGGGGAAGATAAGGTTGAGTTCTTCTTTGGTGTTGTGGGTAGATTAGTATGTTTACCTATCCATGCTCATATACTTTATTGTTGAAGTTTGTTAGTTGTTTTATCGCTCACTAAGACTGTTGTCTGACTCAAGGTTTTATGTATCCTCTTATTACCTTGGGCTGTTCATCCGGTTGTGGATGGGCAGACTAAGTAGCAGGTGACAGGTGATTAGTGAGGACGATGTTGTTGTATGAAGGCGAGCAGGGGATTGGCGTATTACTTTTACTACTATCTAGTATTTCTGTTTCCACTGTTTGAGTTTCTCTACGAGTGTTGTAGTGTGGCCTTATGTACATACTTGGTATTTCATATGATGCTGGGGTAATCTTTCAAGATGTGAAAGTTTGAAAAGTTTGTTATATGATGCTTCACAACTATTACATGTTGTATATATTCTATTATATTTTATCCTTGTGTTGTGAGTTCTACGACAGGTTCCGATGTTGTTTACCTACTCTGATGATCGTCCATAGCTGCCTGACACACCTTTCAGCGCATTATTCCTCTTGTTTAGTGCAGGGGTTATGGGCAGTTGTCACATGTCGGTAAGAAGAAAAATGAATATCCTTAGTAACTTCTTTTCAAATCAGCCAATAACCTTCCCCACTTGCAAACAAAACATTGTCAACCTATTACTCTACTTATGTGTACATCATACCAGATCTATTCTTGTGCAAATGGCAGGACTTAAAAGCTAAGTTTTTTACTTTGAATTCCATGGAGTACATAGCAAATCAAATAGGTTGAAGTTAGTTGGAGGCAAAGTTTCGTTTTAAAACAGTTTAGTACATGAAACACGTGCATTTGTGTGGTGGTCTGCATACAATACTGATATAAATTTAATGTGCGAATGGCCTAATCAACACCTCCTTTCAATTATATGAAATGCAGCAGCCAAGAACCTCTTTTCCATTACATGTAAACAACCTAAACTACTCCCTATCTGAAGCCTATGCTAAGCAATAGTTTATATGTGAATGCCATCTATAAATATATACACATATCACCATATTTTCAGTTTAAAATCTAGCTTGAACTCGGGTGAAAATGTCAGAAAGAAATAACAAAGCCTGGAACTAAATAAGTGAAAGACAGTGGAAATTTTGTGAGTAAACAACCTCTGTTTTTTACTTCCTATTTCCCTGCATTGTTTCATGTTAATCTAAGACAACATATATGTTAATATACATATGAGTTTATATTGAAAAACCATGAATATTTGTTGACGTTAAATGGCTAAAATAGATGATATTATTTAAATAACGTTATGCTTGGAAATATAAGACAATGAACACTTAAGTATGTGAACCTCACTTCTAAATTCTATTTAAATGATCACTGGTTATACTATATGATGCAAGTTATATATTTATATATGTGTATATATATACTTATGACCCTGGTATTCTTGGCTAAGCACTTTGCTTGCTTTTGTATATATGTGGTTTGTATTAGCTCATTTAGGAATTGGTATGCCATATAGCCTCTGTTTTTCTTTTTTGTTGATCTTTTCTTTCTTTGTACACCACTGTATTTGACTTTGATATATCAATAAAATGGTAGGGGGTCATTCAACCTCCGTCGGCTTTGCCAAAAAAAGTTTTTTATATATATATATATATATATATATATATATATATATGCCTCTATTTGTTACAATGTGTACATCACATATGAATCCAACATTTGTTGTTTGCTGAATATGAAGCACTGAAAACATATGTACCAGTCTGCATGTGTAAACAGTTGCTTAAGTTTTAGCTTATTTTAATTTCAAAATTCTATAACTTGAATTCTTGCAGGTATTAGAACTAAGATGCAACATGAAAGTTGTGCCTATATATATAGTATATTATAGAAATAATTTCAACTTTAATAAATGTATACAAATATTTGCTTATATGTAATATGTAATATGTAATATGCAGTAAGAAGCTTTTGCCAAATTCCGACGGTGGCGGGAGTGGTGGTCCATTGTGTTGACATTGAGGAAGCATGACAGGTCGGGGATATTAGTAAAAATATAAAAAGATTTTTCTATAACCTAATTTAAGCAAACATAATCAAATTAGTGTTGAGTTGTGGGATGGGTAGCTTGAGTTTGAAGTCGAACTGCTTCGATGTGGTTGGATCTGGAGTGCCGCACCTGGACATGGTGGTGAAGCAGCAAGTCAACATCATATTGGCGAAGTGAGATGGTTTTCCGCGGCCAAAGGTGGTAGCAATTGATGAAAGAGTGGAGCTTTGTTTTTGGGGACTTCGGGTTGTAACATCGTTATGCTCATGTCTGATTGCAATGCATGTAAATTTGAATTCAGTGTTTTACATGCGAAGATTATGATTATGAAATTCATTTTACTAATTTTCATCCATATTTTATTTTTCCACTAGAATTCCTTTTTGAAACCGTATCTTTATGCTTCCATATCATTTTAATGATTCTCTACCGTCTACCTTTTATGTATGCTTTTCATTTACTAAATTGTATTATCCACGTCATTGTTTATGAGTTTTCTATACTTTGTTGTTTGATTAAACTTGGAGTTTTAGATATATGAATTTTTGTTTTCTAATTGTTTTGCTGATGATTTAAGGCTTGGTGCTTTGCTGACTTCTAAACATATACATGTGCAATGTTGATCCCTGCTTTCTCTATTATATTTTTATCTAATGTGTTTCCCATAGTTTTTGTGTTCTTGGTGTTGATTCTAAATTTTAAAGTTTGCATTTCAAATTTCATATATTTATTATGTAAATTTAATCTGCAACACAGTTTAACTTTTTAAGGCTTGGATAATTTAAATTTCATTAATTTAGGTATGATATAATTGCTTTTATTATAAAATCAATTTATGCTTTGCATATTGATTCTATAAAAAAAATTCTTTAGTATTTGATTTATTCATTTTAAAATTTTAATATACTACCGGTTTAACTCCCTTTAGGCTTAGATGTTTTGAATTATAACAATTTCAGTTATAATTTATATGAATTGAATTCACTTTCTTTCAAATTCACATATTGTTAGTTCTAATAATATTTTGATACTAATTGTTTTAAACCCCTCTACTTCTCAAGTCACATTCTGTTTTTCAATATAAGTCAACGAGAATTTAAAACTTAAGCAATTTGATTGAAAGTTATAAATCATTCTTCTTTTACATTTGTGAGTTAATCTACAACTACTTCGTCCAATAGTTGTATTCTTATTTTCCCTTTCATCAATTTACTTTAGGATAGCTTAGTTAAATAAAAATGTAGTTTATCCACTTTAGTTAGCATGTTGTGTTCTAGTTTCTATAGGGTGGATTCTAATTTCATATATAGGACATTTTTCCTTTCTGTCTATAAATACATACTGATTTCCTACTGTCATTCATAATAAACTTTTACAATTTCGGGGATATCGAGTGCAATGAATAGTAGCAAATTTATAGCGACTTTTGTTTGTTTTGGCGTGTGGATTTTAGTTGGACTGGAAACGCCCATTTAACAAAATTAGCGTACGCGATTTAGGGTCCATTTGATTTTGAACGGAAAGGGTTATTTGGAAGGGGAATTTGAAAGGGGAATTTGAAGGAGAATTGTTGCGAACGGGGAATGTGTTTTTTTTACGAAAGGGGCATTTTGGAAGGGGCAGAGGTATTATTTTATTGTTTGTGTATATATTATTTTTAATTATTTGTGTTTGTGTGTGTTTATTGCTGAACATAATAGTAGATTGCAAAATACAAATTGCAGAATTTGAATTGCAGAATTAAAATTACATAATTGCGAAATACAAATTGCAGAATTTAAAATGCTAATATAAAATACAGAATACAATGAAACTTTTTAATGCATTCCCGTGACAACTAGTTCATTTCGTATATTGTCTCGTATAACCGTCATGGTGGATGTTGTTCTAGTTCTTTGAACGGGTTCTCGATCTCTGTTTCCGGGATTTGATATACTGTAATATTCTTCGAGATATTCGTCTGGCACTAAATTAGGGTCGTCATCATACGACATAAAATCTGGATCGCCAGCGTTGTATTTTCTGATGTAGTTGTGAATAGCCATTGTAGCAGTAACAATTTGTACTAGAACATGGTATGGATACGTCTGCATGTTACGTAAGATGGCAAATTTTTTCTTCCAAGTACCAAATATTCTTTCAATTGTCATACGCAAACTAGAGTGATAGTAGTTGAAAATTTCATTTTCTGACTTCAGTTCATTCTGTGTGTCATTAAAGTCTGGTATATGATATCTCACAGATCGGTAAGGAGTTATATATCCTTCCAGGAGTGATAGTAGTTGCAAATCTTCAAAATCTTCACAACCAGATTCATCACTAGCTGCCATAATTTGTTAAAGAATAGGAGGAAAACGAAGAGTGGATAGGGTGATGTAGTGTTGAAATGGGTGGAATATATATAGGGAGAGAGAAAAATGAAGGGCAAAAAAATATCTGCCGCGTCGGACGTGCGTCGGAAGCATCCGAAGCGTCAGACGCGAAAGCTAAATTTTGAGCCGTTCAACTTGAAGGGGCAAATACGTGGGTCCCGCTATTGACGCGTCCGATGCAGACGTGAACATAAACTGCCCAGTTGGAAAATCAAATGGTACCTTAGTCGCACCAAAGCCTCGATCCGTTCTTTGAAACCCTCCCCACCGACTATAAATTTACTGAACACACGTCCATTTTTTCCACTCCCGCCTCCTCCATTGATCTGTTCGCATCTTTTTTCAGTCTTTTTTTTATTTTGGATCTATTTTTCTGTTTCAAACTTCTGGCGATGAAGAATTATATTGGTCTCGTTCGTCGTAATGGTAATTTGATTTATCACCTTGCCGACCATTCTGATATATCACCACCCATATTCTGAGCCATTTATTTCGTTTTTTTAAGTAATTAATTTTGATCAGTGTTCAGTTGACTGATGATTAAACGTTTAGACAAGCATATATCTGAAGATAAATCCGTGTTGAACAATTCTAATCTTCTCTATGAGGTCGTTTTATTTCAAATCATGAACTTTCTGTTTCTCTTTTTTTCTTTTGTAGGTCATATGATGATTGGATGCATAGTTCAAATGAATAATATCATTCATATGTTTTGATTAATCATTTTGTCTTTCGCTCCTATTTTGATGGCCTTTTCAGATTTATATTCAGAACATTTTTGTTGATTTTTTTTCAACATTTAACACGATTTTTTTGTCATTTGAGAATTGCTGTTAAAAACTGTTTCTAAATCATTATTCTGTGGTTTCAGAAGCAGTATGTATCCTTGGTAGAAGGTACAAAGCAATTAACTCCGATACACATAAGTTAGTTATGTTCAGTGGGTTTGTTTTGTGTATCGAATGTAGTTGTTAATTTATATTCGTTATTGCTTCAAAATTCTCTAGTAGGCAAATCATTGAAAAGAAATGATAGAAAACGGATAAGGCTGGGAAGTGCTAGCTGCTTATCAATTAAATTATGTCAGGCACCTCCAAAGCTCCTGTGAAATTATCAAGCTATGACCATTTATACTCATTTATGATGGTTATCTAGTGCTAGTGCAGATCTGAAGTCTGAATTGAGGTTAAAATAAGAATCTGAATTGTTGTCAGGGTTAAATTTGTATAGTTAAAATGAAACTAAAAAAAGTAAAGAGGGGATGAAAAAATTACAGTATTTTTTTTATGCTGTCCATAATTATCTTTTTTGCCTTTTACTTAGAGTTTTTCTCTGGGGAGCCGCTGCCCTCGACTTTGGTACTGAATAATGGGTAATTACCTTTCTCCTATGCTTATCAAAGCAAAGCACAACAAAGATTTCATTTGCTCAAAAAAAAAATAAAAAAAAAATAAGAAAAGGATAATTCTGGCTTGAAGGTGGTGGCTTAGCTCTACAAAGGGAGCTTAAGTAAAAGGCAAAAAAAGATAATTCTGGATATTATAAGAAAAAGCGCAGTTTTTTTTTATCATCCTCTCTTTATTTTGTTAGTTTCATTTTAGCCATACAAATTTTACTACGATTTCGTCTAAAGATGTGAAACATTGATTTATACGTTGGTATATTTTAATTCCACATTTCTATTTAGTATATTAAAGGTTAGTTGAATTACATAATTTTGTCTAAAGTTATGGAACGTTGATTTATATGTTATATTTTAGTTACACATTTCTATTTTTTTTAATTTGGTTGCGCTGTTAATTTGTTGAATTTGCATGGGAAGTTTGAAGATTAGTTGATTGTTTGATTACAGTTAGTCTATTTATGATACCGTACAAAACCATGAATCAACTAATTGTTTAAATTATGCAGTTTAGATTAACTATTTTTTGCAAGCCTTATGGGTTTTTAAGAGCTTCTTTGTTCAGCTTCTATAATGTGAGAATATAGATATTATAAATTTGCACAAAAAGAGTGCAAATGAACATCCGTTGAAGTCTGAACAAAACAGTTAATTAGTTAATGTAATAATTAACTTCTTTAGCAACTCTTAAATGATAGGATTTTGTACTAAAGTAGTTTTTTACTCCCTCCAGTTCTAAATTTATGTTGTTTTGAAAATTATCACATAAATTAATAAAAGTAAAAAATGACATGTTTGCCCTTTTATTAACCCCCTTATTAATTGTTATTTACTTTGAAAACAATATTGTCTCACTTTTCATTAAATAATGCAGTGTGCATGCGCAGCTTCTCAAGACTGAATTGGATCGCATGCTACCATGCAACTTGTAATTACATCACGTAAACTTGAGGGCAATAAAGCAGCTTGTATTATTTCAACTTCCATGCAACTTGTAACAATTCATCTCCCTTACATTGAATTTGAAATAGAGTAAATTTTTGCAAATTTTAAATTGGCATATTTCAACCGTACTAAAAGTTGAAAATAGAGCCAATTCTACCAATTATTTCCTTTCCTTGCTGCTATATATAGAAAGCATAACAATGTTGGTTTTACAACCGTAACATGGTTTTGAAAAGTAGTCAAAATATTGATCTAAATCTCTCTCTCTCCTATAGACACCGATGAAGTTTTATCGTTCGACGACTCAAGCACGCATAATGCACAGTCCATGGTTTATAGAACCAGTCATAACATTGATCTAAATTTTCCTACCATAGAAAATGATGAAGTATTTCCGCTTGATGAATCAAGCCTACGTGATACTCAACTCAACGTAGAGGAAAAGGAGCCAATCCCATTAATACTCAGACATTCTTCTAGTGGAACACTTATACTAGATTTGAACGTCGATTTAGCTCAAGAGTTTGAATCTTCATCTGTTAGACCAAAAAATGGCCCTAACACCCAATTGAATAGGATTTGTGAAGAATAATAAGAAATCATGTACGAAAAAGAAAGAGAAATCAATCAACACACAAGATTTATAGTGGTTCGGCGTTAATGAGCCTACATCCACTTTATAGTTCCTCATTTCATTCCGGAATTACAATTACACTGAATATTTACAATCAAACACTCAAATACAATGAATCATTCTCTTCGAATTCATTGTTTTCATTGGAGAACAAGGAGGTTATTTATGGAGGAATTCGACCATGCTGCCATGAATAAATGAAGTGCCAAAAAGTCCCCCAAAATGATGTGTTGTATGTGTATTTATAGGTAGAAATTCGGTTAAGGTTGAGTGGCCACGTGGCAGCTTCAGAGTAGATCTCGAAAGTAGTGGAGGACATGATGAAATGGTATTTAACTGCCCAAAATTCGGTTAGGGTGAGTGACCCTATCCGGATGGCCCGATCCGGATGACCCGATCCGGATGACCCAATCCGGTTTACTCGATCCGGTTTGGTCGGTCAGAAATATTTGCTTTAGCTTGATCCAAAATGGTGGAATCTAACCCAAGGCTTATGTGCGCAGAAATACGAGTTTTCCATCCTTTGTTACTTCGTCCAAGCAGACGCCGATCTCTGCCAGTTCATACTCAATCCCTGAGTGGCCTTCCTGATAGAGTTCTTGGGCTTTGGATAGTCTGGTCACAAAGCAGGCTAACATCTTTCCCCCCAAAGTACATCTTATTGCAAATGAGATGTGCTTTGAATAAGTCGAGCTGAATCTTTTTGGAACGTCATCCACCCTTGAGGAGGCTTTATCAGACTGTTGTATCCTATTGAGTATTGAGTAGTTCCGTCATATGGATCTTTTTCTGTATAAATGGCTTGTCATATACCAAACTGCTTCCATTGATGTTTATCAGGCTAAATTCCATGGCTATAGTGGTTAAGATGATCAAGTAATCGTTTAGACCTCGTCGAATCAAGAGGTTGAATTCCTTCATCATAGGTCATGCAATATCATTGGCTCCCGTGTGAGATTGTACATGCACAAGTTAGTGCCAAACGACACCGTCTTCCTAAACAAGTCAAGTGCATTACTAAGCTAGTATTTCTTTTATGTATAAGTCAATGTATAAAATAGCCATCCAATTCATAGGGTGGTGTCAGAATCTTCATGTTTTGAGCTAGCATCTGGATTGTTGGGACAGAGCGCATCAGAGTTGGCATATGAATCTGTCATTTTTTTCTCGGATTTGGACTATCTCGATATCAGAATATTAATCTAGTTCTCCATGATTGCATCTAATCGTAACAATAGGGTATCCGAAAGCCATGATCACTCCGGATCGTTTTATAATCCCGTGATCACATACGAGTCAATACGAGATGTTGTTGAAAACATGCAAGCCAATAGCTGGTAGGATTATCACAATCGTAAGGCAGCAAAGGAGTTCATCATACTCTCCATTTGATGCAGTTACAGATCAAGTCTTTGGATTTATGCTTGATTCGTTAGTTGGCTCACTTGGATGGTCGAGATGAATCACGTCATATTCTAAAGATATAATTTATACGTTCTGAATCATGCATTGAGTCAGGGTCAAGTTCAAAGTCAATCTGCCGGTTGAAGGTGATGCTCCCAGCATCAGTGGAGGACGGGTGAAGTCAGTGCTTATGCCCCCAGCATCTGTGGGGGTTACGCAAAATCAATCGGGCATCCAGTCTTTTAGCCTTTATACTTTTTTCCGCCGCATCGGGTTAGAGATGCAGGTTCAGCAATCTTAGTTACCCTGTGTTGTTTTGTGCACTTTCCTAAGTCATCAAGGGTTGGATTTATATATGCGAATGGTCGAATTACATTCGTGTCGGGGTCATCCCATCTGTTTAGTCAGAAAGTAGTGATCGCCTTATTGAGTATCAGCGAACTTAGATACTCTCCTCGCATCAGCCACAGAGTTGAGTAAGCTCTTCATTCTTGCAAGCTAGCGAACGTCGTTAGTGAGTTAAGCTTGACAATCAAGATCGCGGGCCCGATTAATGACATTGGTCTTTTCCGGAATTGTAAATTCCTGTCAGTCATTCCTGGGGCTTTTCTTTTACCTTTATCATTTCAAGAGTCAGATGGTGCTCCATTTTGTCGTGAAGACATCGAGATCATCCATTCCAACATTAGCACCCTCTTGTTGCATGAATCTGCCTGTCTCAGGATAGGATTTTCCAACGTTTCTAACAAACTCTCAGGGTAGAGAGATACCGACGTTTGTTTCAGAGGTGAATCTGCCAAGTCCTCTTGGTGGGTCTCGTTGCAGAGAGATTTTGAAGTTTGAGATATCCAGATTACCGGATGCTGCTGCGATCAACACCATATATGATCCAGGTCGATTTACCGATGCCACTGCGGCGTTGAATCTTTCAAGGAATGCATGCAGCGTCTCGCCGGAGCTCTGTTGAAGCATCAATTGGCAATCCGGCCCTCGTCTTTGAGAAGTTGTCGCCATTTGTTCAATTTAGCGCTGGTGCCCCTGGTATGAAGTCTTGAAGTGGGTGGAAGCCAGTCTCTGGCTTCTTGGTTGCGCATATGTAATAGCCGTCAACCAGGCTTCTGTCTTTTAATTATGGATGGTGATCCGCTACTCGGATGTATGCAGGTTGTCCTTAAGGAGCCATTCTTCTGGTTATAGTCTGGGATCTTGCGGAACTCCGATAATAGTAAACATGCTAAAGTTGGCGGATAGTCAAATTATGTTGCTCGAAGCTCGTATCCCGCACTTCCCATCCACGAGGATTTTACTAAACGGTAATCAACAAATCCACGTATTCTCTGAATTCATACTCCCTCATCAAGCTGTGAGTTAGAGTTTGATACAAAATGATTTGTTCGTGTCCATCTCATGTTAGTCTTCGGTCTCTCATCCAAGCTCTGAGGTTCAGAGTCGGGGGCGATAAAGTCAGATTATAGCTGTCTCAAATGCTCTCGTTTGCCCCCTACATGGGGAGCCTCATGTTGAGGTTGAGCTGGATTTTAAACATTCATCTGAATTGGAGCAGAGGTTGATCGGGCTCCGTTTAAGTTTTCAGTGACTCTTGCATATCCATCGTTTTCATCCAAAATGTTACGGTTAGAAGTTGCATGCTACAAATGCCTGGGAGGAGGTTGGTTGCATCTTGTTTCATTAAAGACAACTATGCCAACTTGTCCTAGGGCCTCATATGATCTGGACCACGGAGCAGGGAGTGTTTGAGCCAAGTTCATTATCGCTTGAATTTCCACGGTGCTCGCTCCAGCGAGTAAGTCGTAGTTACTCGACCTTCCATCTATCCAAGTAAAGAATTTATCCATCATTTTCTATCATTTTCGGAGAAGTTCATCTCGCTGAGCCATCCGAGTTCTCAAATTAGCATGGGTACCATCCATTTCATATCTAGCTTGACATGCTGAGGGATCATCGTAAGAATAAATCTGCTGACTTCGTTTGTTCCTAGCGCCTTCTGCGCCAATATCCTCAGCACGAAAGAAATTTATATCTTCCTTCTTCTTAGCCTTTGAGTCGGAGTATCAAGCAGTTCGCTTCCTTGCAAGCTAGAAGTCAAAGTAACGGCGTGCCCCCCTTATCCAGGGTCTTTCAATCGGGATGTTGGTTAGGACTAGCAAATGGACGTTCAGTCTGCATCCATTCCATGGTCCTCGAGTAGCCTGCCAAGATCGAGGTACAAATTAGACACAGGCATATAAATTATGCCATTTGTAATATTTTCAATAGTATGCCCCCAGTCCAGGGGTAATGGCAAAGAATCGGCAGTTGTATCACTTCCCTTTTAAATTTAGACATGGATGCATGGAGGAGAGACATTGCTTTCAAAGATCAAGTGATTGAGTTATCCAAGTGCTCGAGTCGACGCGTTTTCCATTCAGTCTATTTGCGAGGTGGCACTCGTCATTGCACTTGTGCTATGGTCAGTCACATGTAGGCGTGTATGTTGATTTGATACATCACTCTTAGGGCCTCCTTTCGGTTGTTGCCTTAAGTCGTGTGATACGTCATTAAACAATTCACTCTCAAGGCCTCCTTTCGGTCGTCGTCTTGATTCGCAAGGGAAGTTTAGTATTGGGCATCAGTGTCAGCCTTCTGGACATGGCCCTTTGTTTGTTTTCCACTGGCCTGCTATGGTTATCGCGAGTGCGGCCCTCACATTCTTGTCATGTTATCTTGTACAAGCCTGTACTCTGTAAACAAAGCGAATCTCTAAGTAGTATGTAATAAAACATATAACAATCAAATAAGGGTTTCAATTCAGAATCCCTCCAATCAAATAGTATCTAACAAATCATATAGAATTTATCTAAGGGGTGGTGATGTATGTGTGCCCCCAATCAATCATGGATAAAGTGCCCAGTCAGGGCTTGTTCGACATCGTGTTTCCCCCAATCCTTCCGCAGGGGACATCGGCTCTGCTTTCAATCTTATCCCCAATCCTTCAGTGGGGTAGGAGCCTGTTGTCTTCGGTACTTAATCTTAGCACCTTTATACTCTCCTGACGTATGCCCAGGTTAGAGTGTAATCAAGGCGGTCTTTAATCGTGGTGCACCATCACGCCTCGAGGACGTCGTCTTCCCGTCCTTTATACTCTCTCTCGAATCATGAGAGTTAGAGTTAATTAGGCGAACAGTCGCATCATTCACCCCGGCGCTCCTTCTACACTCTATTCCCAAGAGTGGGAGTCCACCGTGTCGAGTGTCATTCTCAAACTCGGTTTTAGTCCTTACTCCATGTTTCACTCTGGCGGATGGAGTTTTTTCGGGCAAGCGGTCGGACCACACTCGCCGGGGCGCTACCTCATAATCCCTGATTCATGGGTAAAAGTGCCCATTTGCAATAATCAAGTCTCTCTTGTCCCGTCGACTCGTGGGATGGAGTTTGGTCGAACATTGTAGTATCGTCCTTTAAACGCTCTCTCAAATCATGAGAGTTAGTGTCATGGATCGATTGGTCTTTAATCCTGGGGTGCCCCTCACACCTGTCTTAGGTTCATACATCTATCCAAGCTCTGAGGATTAGAGTTAGTTGGGAAAACAGTTAGAAAATGTTTTCCAAGGCTCTGCGTTCCTCCGATCAATCCATGTGAGGAGTGATTGGCACCGAACTTTGGGAGCCTGCATCATTTATATTGCATGAGTTAGTTATTTCAATAACATGGGAAGCATGTAAGAGTAAATTGCATGATTGAAAAGTAAGCATATCAAGGGGCAGTGCTGCCTCCTTTATTTGGATTCATGTAATTTGGTGGTGTCAAATATAGGATCGAGCCATGTAGACGGTCGAACTGCATCCATCTGAAATCGGATTCCAACTTTGAAATGCAAAAGTCAATGCATAATTATCTTTAGCTCTGCCACGTATGAGCCTAGGAGTGAATGGTCATCCCAGATCCACCTTGAGCTATACAACCTCTTTCAGGCGGAGGGCGTGGCTTTGTATACGAGAAGTTCAGTCGAGCCCATTATGGGTTTATTCCATAACTCCATATGCGGGTGCTAGAAGTTTGATCGATGTCAAAATCGAGGTACCTATACCATCCACATGTTAATTCATTTGAGTCAATTACATCAATAACGTATAAAGAATAAAAATATAAGAGTCATGGTTAAAGAGTAATCCTCTTAAAGGAATGAATATCATTCGAAGCAAAAATGACACTGTAGGTTCTTTGTAGTTCCATTTTGCCTTGCCTAATCTCTGCTAGGGGATGGCTTGATTGGGGGTCTTGGAGCGACAAAGGCAGCTAGGTAAACACTGTAAGCGAATGACGAGGTTGCATCTCCTTTGAATCGCCTTCTTGCCCTCAGTCGGTTAATACTTTCCCCCATATGGACTTCTATAGGAGGGAATTGTGACCAAACTGTTTCGGTTTGATGTTTTGTTCGAGCAATCATCCAGATGCCTCGTTTCGTTGTAGGACCTGTCGTATTGGCCAATCAGTGTGTATCACAATTAGATGAACTTGGAAATAGTGGTGGAGTTTCCTTGAAGCAATCATCAAAATGTAAGCAATCTTTTCAATCTTTGGGAGTTGCTTCATTATATGTCGTCCTCCTACATCCTGAATCTTAATCTTATTTGAGATCCATGTCTTCGGGCAGATCATCAGGCAACTCTTTGTGTGATGTTTCCTTTGCTTGCTAAGCCAATGCCTCCTTTACACTCCATCTAATCAGGAGGGGAAGCGTATTTGGATTCCATCTCTGATGTGTAGCATATTCCATCTCGTTCCCAATCAAGTTTTGGTTGGGAATTTTAGAAATAGACATTAGGTTACAATTTAATTTCTGAATTCTGTTGGAGCTAGTCGGTCTAGACCTTGATCAGATAAGCTTGAATACGACAGCATAATTTGCCAAACTTTAGTAATATTCATGCGTTATGTCCCAACGGAAATAGGAAATAGAGAGCTGATGGTTGATTCATATTTGCTTTAATCTTGAGCTCTGATCACTTGACCAAGGTCATATGGTGGTTGGTGAGCAGTCAAGTTGTTATAATCTGGGAAAGGATCCATGGGTCCAATCGCAGCATGTGGTGGTTCAACTAGTACCTAACTCTGGGCACCAAAGTATGTTGACCTAACCCTTATTCGATGGAAATCAGTCTTCGTCGATGCGGTTCATAGCAAATAGCCATTGCAAAGGTTAGCCGGGTTTTTCGGGAGGTGAACTGCAAGACATATTTCATTTATCACATCTTACAACTGAAGTGTAGCTTTGGGATGTTGGGATCCTTAGCTGCTTTCTGGTATCCCATTATTGAAAATCATGGTCACTAAGATCGTATGAATCATCTTTGAAGCAGTGCTCGGACTGTTCTATATAACCGTCATTCGGTGCTCCGCCGATTGGGCAGGTTTAAGTCACATAAATGAGGTGGTCACTACTCATTAGGGAACAACATCGGTTGCATTGCTGAAATCTATACACTATCGGAGTTCCAAAAGAGGAGGCTACTATTAGACAATCATTATCTCATATACTGTCATTGATAACAAGCTGAATCTGATCTCCTCACATTGAATAACATCGGCAAATAGAGGTCATGGCTTCTGAAGGAATCCCAGTCGTTGCCATTTAGTTGTCATATTCTTTGACTATCCGTCTAATCTTCATTGACAAGCTTTGATGACTACCATTGGCCAAAATATACGTCGAGCCGAAGGCTAGCCATGCTCCGAGCCGAAGGCGAGGCCGTCAGCGGGTCCGGGCGCAGCGCCGGTGGAGCCATATATGAAATGATCAGAAAAATGCATTTCCCCCCAAAAACAACTGTTTCGGGTCGGATCGGATCATGCCTTCAAGTGGCGGTTCGGAGATGTCTTTACGTTGGGTCGGATTGGACCAGTTCCTCCGATCTGGATCGGAGCATTGTCAGCTGATCGGTTCGGTCGCCCCTCCTACGGTTCGGTTCGGGTTCACTCTTCCAGGTCGGATCGTGGTGTCACCCTTGGGTCAGTGGTATACTCATCTGCCTTATCCGAACCGGTAACTTTGATCCCAGTTACTTCAATCCGAGCCGGTTACATCGATCCGAGCCGGTGGTCTGTTTATCTACTGCATCCACACCAATTTCCATTCGATCCGACCTTTTGCTCGATCCGATCTGCAAGGCCTGCGCAACTTTTTTTAAAATCTACTTCGGTATATCCAACTTTGACTTCCAATCAAAACGTTGTTGGTTCATCACATCTCCAACTCCTTCGGCCCATCTAAGCAGCAAGCGACTCTTTCAGAATTGAATACAGATCTCCCCTCAATGAACTATGACATCCATCAATAGATGAGGAGATCTATGTTTGAGAATCAGTCCATTCTCAGTGAAAGCACCAAAATGTTAGACCAAAAAATGGCCCTAACACCCAATTGAATAGGATTTGTGAAGAATAATAAGAAATCATGTACGAAAAAGAAAGAGAAATCAATCAACACATAAGATTTATAGTGGTTCGGCGTTAATGAGCCTACATCCACTTTATAGTTCCTCATTTCATTCCGGAATTACAATTACACTGAATATTTACAATCAAACACTCAAATACAATGAATCATTCTCTCCGAATTCATTGTTTTCATTGGAGAATAAGGAGGTTATTTATGGAGGAATTCGACCATGCTGCCATGAATAAATGAAGTGCCAAAAAGTCCCTCAAAATGATGCGTTGTATGTGTATTTATAGGTAGAAATTCGGTTAAGGTTGAGTGGCCACGTGGCAGCTTCATAGTACATCTCGAAAGTAGTGGAGAACATGGTGAAATGGTCTTTAACTGCCTAGAATTCGGTTAGGGTGAGTGACCCGATCCGGATGGCCCGATCCGAATGGCCCGATCCGGATGACCCGATCCGGTTTACCCGATCCGGTTTGGTCGGTCAGAAATATTCGCTTTAGCTTGATCCAAAATGGTGGAATCCAACCCAAGGCTTATGTGCGCAGAAATACGAGTTTTCCATCCTTTGTTACTTCGTCCAAGCAGATGCCGATCTCTGCCAGTTCATACTCAATCCCTGAGTGGCCTTCCTGATAGAGTTCTTGGGCTTTGGATAGTCTGGTCACAAAGCAGGATAACATCATCACTCCAACTAAATGTTGAGCGGTTGCAAGAAGAACATGAAGAAAACATAAACACTGATCGAAATAAAGAGTGGGAATCTCCATCACATGAAGACGACGAAGAAAACATCACTGTAAATTTAGGTACTTGGCTCTTTACTTGTGTGAAATCGATTGTATTTGCATTATTATAATAGTTCACATATGTTCCCTTCTTTAAGAAATTGACATTGCATGGTTTATAATAGTGTACACAATTTCTGTTGACAATATTTTTTATAACGCTGCAACAGTGAGCACCTTGCATTATCAGCTCAAACATCAACTTCCTATCAGTTTAGGCGTAGGCTGCAATTTCCACTTTTTTTTTATGTAATGCTCTTACCACCTTTAGGCTACTGTATGAGTGTTCCACCTTTCATTTTTTTTACATGTAATGATCTTTCCGCCTTTTCATTTTTTTTTTACTGTATGAGTTTTTTTAATGTACCCTTGGTTTAGACGTAAGATGCTATTTCAACCTTTTCCTTTTTTTTTTACATGTAATGCTCTTTGCACCTTTAGGTCAGAGTGAAACTCTTATTTAAACTACAGTCATGTCCATGGAGCACTCTTAGTTTATGCGTAGGCTACTATTTAAACTACAAGAGAAATAATGCTCTTACTACTTTTTTTTTTAACATGCAACGATTTTCATCTTGCTGCTAGTTTGAATTTATGTGTAGCCTTGCATTGTACAGAAGCGTATTTGCATTTTCATCTTGCTTCAGCTTGTAAACCCAATGATTTTTCAAAGTCTTCTTTTCCTTCGATAGTTTCACTAGATAAAAAGTTTTGTTATCATGTAACGATTTCATCTTTTCTTTCATTGCATCCAACCAAAATTGCTTATCATTGCTGTCTATAGCTTCTTTAAAGGTCTCAGGTTCTCCTCCGTCGGTTAAGAGAACATACTCGGAAGAAGGAGACCTAGTGGAAGGACGTCGTTTCCTGGTAGATCGCCTTACATAGGTTGTTTGAGTTTCAAAAGAAGCATGATGATCAATTTCAGCATTTTCATCATAGGGATTATCTTCCTCAGGTACATGACTTTCATTGCCATTTTCTTGTACATGCTCACTTGGAGTTGGTGCAGGAGTTGCAGGTATCAAAGGAGGGAGATCTAAATAAACCAGATCATAGCCACTATGAGATGCAGATTCTTGTGGTTTCTGAATATCTTCAATTGTTTGGTCTTCAACAAATTCTGCATCCTTGCTACGAATCAATTTCTTCTCTATAGGATCATAAAACCTATAACCAAACTCGTCAAGACCATAGCCCATAAAGATGCATTGGCGAGTCCTGGAATCCAGCTTCGATCTTTCATCATTAGGCACATGCACAAATGCCTTACACCCAAAGACACGTAAATGACTGTAAGAAACCTCCTTGCCAAGCCAAACCTTATCTGGAACATCACCTTTTAAAGAAAAATAAGGAGACAAATTAATCACACGTGTAGCTGTAAACAAAGCTTCACCCCAAATGTGTTTGGCAACTTAGCCTCTGAAAGCATGCACCTCATTCTCTCTAACAAAGTTCAATTTATTCTCTCTGCAACACCATTCAACTATGGAGTCTTCTTTGGTGTAAACTGATGCCGAATATCTTGAGCCTTACAATATTCATCAAGTGGACCGATGTACTCACCACCATTGTCAAAACATAAACACTTTAGCTTTTTACCAGATTGCCTTTCAGTCAAGGCTTGAAACTGCTTAAAAACATCAAGTACCTGATCTTTTGTTTTTAAAGCATATGTCCACAATTTCTTTGAACAATCGTCAATAAAAGTAACAAAGTAAAGTGCACCACTAAAGGTCTTAACTTTTAACGGACCACAAATATTAGAATGAAC
Organism: Allium sativum; assembly: GCA_030737875.1. NCBI lineage: Eukaryota > Viridiplantae > Streptophyta > Magnoliopsida > Asparagales > Amaryllidaceae > Allium > Allium sativum. Next base: position 774,623,036 of record CM060918.1, on the reverse strand, counting down.
AAGATCAAGCAAACCTGGTTTTCTTGAAGGAGGAAGTCTCTTAAAGGAGACCCGATTCCGCTTTCTTGCAAAACAATGAGGACATTTGCCCAATTTTACACACTTCAAATCAGGTAGTGCATTTTGATAGTTTCCAGATTTCCTTGATTTGCAAATCTTGCATATTTTGATAGTTTCCCCGTTTACATATATTTCATTGATTGCTCAAATCAAATAAAAAAACTTCTCATTCCATCCATGTTGTCACTTATACCATGATTTGATTGATTAATCAAATCAAATATCTCTCTCATATCTTCCAGATTTATTACCCAAAATTAATTGATTATAAGAATCAATTAAAATCTTCTCCATAATTGGCATAGATTTAAATCATCCAATTTTAACAATCTTAACAATAGCCTGATTATGATGGACCAATTCCCTTAGTGTTTGACTGCTTCCATGAACTAGATTAAGATCATAATTTACAAAATGAGTAGTAAATCCTAATCTTACCCTACTAGAGTTAGTCATGTCAAAACCATAGCTGGAAAAATAGAACTGATCGCCATCAAGATTTGAACCTTACAAAAGTATGCATTCCATCCACCACCACACATAACTCCTACTTCTGACAATTTTATGAAACTAGTCATAACGTTCATGCTAATTTTGGGATTCAAGATCGAGAGCGAAGGCCCATAAATCTGAAGGTTAATGGCATTTTCTAAATCACATTATTGTCCAAATTGTGTTAGATAAACACAGAGGATAGGAAATGATTAGATTATAAACCCCCTGAGCTTCTTCGCCATAATTCAAATGTCCAAACAAATGAGAAACCATTAAGCAGTATAATATAGCAATTGCTGTGCGTTCTAAAATGAAATTCATCACGCATCAGGTTTAAGAATTAGAAAACATTGTTTCTTTAACCGGAAGAAAACAGAAATACCCAAAAATTGGAATTAAATTCATAACTCTCATGATTTGTTGTTGCAAAACAAAGGGATACGATCACATAGCACTTTGAATTTAAAACCCCATGAAACTGATTATGGAAAACACACCCAAATATAAAAGTTCAAATCTCTATAGAGCATTTAAACAATATGAATATTGAACACATACAAATAAATTTACAGCATAATATATTATTGAATTACTAACCCTAACCGAAGAAGAAGGACCCTTTGTACCCTTCCACGCGATTTGGAGTAGAAGCAAAAAAATCGCGCGATTTTTTTTTTTTTTTTTTTTTTTTTTTTTTGTGCAGTAGAAGCGGTGGATGACGAATTTGTGCCCATGATTTTTTTCGTGCCCTAAGCGCATGGGTGGCCCTAGCCTAGTGCCAGCTGTGCGGCTGCACAGGGCCCATTAAGTCAGGGGGCCCATAAAAAAAACTATATTACCTTTACTAGAGTAAGGAGATATTTAACTTGTACTGCATATAATTGTTGAAAGAGTGAATCTAGGTGGTGGATTGTACGTAAGTATGCAGAAAGGATTGAATCTAGTGGGCCCTATGAGATAATGCATGCTTATCATACTATCCTTTGTATGACCTAATGGGTCCTATGGGTAAAAACTTTATGAATTTGCTGAGACACATAATTTCCCCCATGGAGATGCGCAGTAGAAAAAACACATTTTCACTTAACTTCAATTTCATAAAAAATAAATAAAAAATTAAGGGTTCAAAATTTTCTTTCTGCACTAGACCTACAAATACTCAGGGCCGACCCTGGCTAAGCCGCTGCTTTTTCCGCTTGTGGGAAGGGCCGGGTCTGCCACTTTTTGTAACTACCTGTAATTATGGTTCCTATCGTTGTACTCTGACAAGAAGTGAATAAAACAAGCAAACCTTCAAAGTGGGCGTAGATTCGTCACGGATTGAATCACTATAACTATTGTGTAAATTACTTCTTGCATATTTTCCTTATGCACAACGCCTGTTTTCGTTAATTCAAAAATCTTTGGGTGTTTTGCCAAATTTGCGCATCAACACTAGCATAATCGCTTGTATTACATAATTGATTTATGTTTTGCATATTTATTCTCTAATTTTTTTTTCCTTTAGTACTTCATTTAATTATTTTAAAATTTTAATATATTGCATATTTAGTCCCATTAGGCTTAGATAACTTGAATTATACCAATTTTGGTTATAATGTTTATGAGTTGAATTAACTTTTCTTTACTCGGCTACTAATCATTTTAAAACGCTCTATCTTTCAAATTGCATTCTATATTTCAACATAAGTCAATGAGGTTTAGAAACTTAAGAGCTTTGACTGAAAATTATAAGTCGCTTTTCTATCTAAAGAGTGATTTCTAATTTTGTGTTTTGGATGTTTTTCCTTTCTAGTACTGAATGTATTGTACAATGACTTATGTTAATTTTGGCACGTGGATTTTAGTGGGAGGATGTAGGCTGTAAAAGCCCATTTAACAAAATCAGCGGATTCCATTTAGTCACACAAAAAGCCTCGATCCGTCCTTCTAAACCCTTCCCACCGGCTATAAATTTGCCCAAACACACCTTTGTTTCTCCGCCGCCGCCTCCTCCTCCATTGGTCTGTTCGCATCTTTTCTCTCTTTCTGTTTTGGATCTGTTTTTTTTGTTTTAAACTTCTGGCGATGAAGATTGATATTGGTCTCGTTCGTCGTAATGGTAATTTGATATATTACCTTGCCGACCATTCTGATATATCACCACCCGTATTCTGAGCCTATTTTCTTTCTTTTTATAAGTAATCGATTTTGATTTGACCGATGATTAAATGATAAGACAAGCATATATCTGAAGATAAGTCTGTGTTGAACAATTCTAATCTTCTCGATGAGGTCGTTTTATTTCGAATCAAGAACTTGCTGTTTTTTTTTCTTTTGTTGGTCATATGATGATTAGATGCATAGTTCAAATGAATAATATGTCTAGGATATTTTGATAAATCATCTTGTCTTTCGCTCCTATCTGATGGCCTTTTCAGATTTGTATTCTGGACATTTTTGATGATTTTTTTTCATCGTTTGATGCGATTTTTCAGAAGCTGTGTGTATCCTTGGTAGAAGGTACAAAGCAGACAACTCCGGCACACTTTCTGTCGCGATCCAGCGGTGACTTGATCAGCGTGGAGAGCAATTTCAAACGGAAACAATCCCTGTTTCTAATTGAAATGGCCATGTTATACGGTTTGTTTACTTTTAATTCAAATTTAAGCACACTTTTTTGGACATGCAAACCGTTGAAAGTCATGTATATCTATGGAGTAACAGTAAGACGCATGGTATTGTAACAGTAAGACGCATGGTATTGTAGACATTATGATAGCGTTATTGTAAGTGATGTATAACATCTTATATGCGCCTTAAGCAGTTTGCTTGAGTACAAACTGTTATATCTATCTTATTGAGTTGTATAAGGTGGTTTGATCGAAGTATTACTTGTACTTTTAATCTGCTTTCTTAATCTTGAATTCAAATTTAATATTAGTCATTTATAAGTAGCTGTTTGATAACTTTGACAGGATTAGCTCATATTTTTGTATAGCACCACCCATGTTTTTTGTTCACTTTACTATAAATATTTGACCAGCTGTGTAACCTTAGACTGAAATTTGAGTAAAACAAACAACTCTGTTATTTTTTTAAATAAATCGTTCATGGCGTATAAAAATTAAGTATATCAAATGCAAGCACATCTAACATGAATAATTGCATGCCTTAGCATGCACGTAGAAGAGAAGATGGCTGTAAGTAGAAACATGGTTGATGATAGCTGAAGTAAAAGCTAACCCGTATATGGAATCATTTTGAAAGCTAATGGGTTATGGATATCCTAATAATGACCATACGATTCACAATTTGTAACGCAAAAGTATTAGTTGATTACAGTTGATGCTACTTTCAATGAAGTTTTCCTCCTTGTCTATAGCAAAGTATAAATTTTCCGGAATTATAAATAGAGTTAGACATCAATTCATCGAACTTAAGAGTGCATGTAAATTGATACCTAGAAGCAGTCTCTACCCTTGGTAGAAGGTACAAAGCAATTAACTCCCCCACGCTTAAGTCAGTTCTGTTCAGTGCGTTTGTTTTGTGTATCGAATGTAGTTGTTAATTTGTATTCGCTATCGCTTCGAAATGCTCCAGTAGGCAAATCATTGAAAAGAAATGATAGAAAACGGATAAGCATGGGAAGTGCTAGCTGCTTATCTATTGAATTATGGTAGGCACCTCCAAAGCTCCAGTGAAATTATCAAGCTATGACCATTTATACTCATTTATGATGGTTATCTGGTGGCAGTGCAGATCCGAAGTCTGAATTGAGATTTAAATAAGAATCCGAATTGTTGTCATGGTTAAATTTGTATAGTTAAAATGAAACTAATAAAAATAAAGAGGGGATGCAAAATTACAGTATTTTTTTTATGTTGTCCATAATTATCTTTTTTGCCTTTTACTTAGCTTTTCTTTGGGGAGCCTCTGCCCGTGTCTTTGGGACTGAATAATGGGTAACTATCTTTTTCCTGTACTGATCAAAGCAAAGCACAACAAAGATTTCATTTGCTAAAAAAAAGTATACGAAAAGGATAATTCCGGCTTGAAGGTGGCGGCTTAGGCTCTACAAAGGGAGCTCAAGTAAAAGGCTGAAAAAGTTTATTCTGGATATTATAAGAAAAAGCATAGGTTTTTTTTTGTTATCCTCTCTTTATTTTGTTAGTTACATTTTAGCCATACAAATTTTACTATGAGTTTGTCTAAAATGTGAACCTCATGGGAAGTTTGAAGATTAGTTGATTGTTTGGTTACTGTTAGTCTATTTATGATACTATACAGAACCATGAATCAACTGATTGTTTAAATTATGCAGTCGAGATTAACTATTTTTTGCAAGCCTTATGGGTTTTTAAGAGCTTTCTTATTTAGCTTATTTAATGTGAGAATGAACGTAAAAAGAGTGCAAATGAACGCAAAAAGAGTGCAAATGAACATTTGTTGAATTCTAAACAAAACAGTTAATTAGTTAATGTAATAATTAACTACTATAGCAACTCTTAATTGATATGATTTTGTACTGAAGTAGTTTATTAGCAGAAAGGCAGTTATTTGTGATTGATTTGTAGATGTAACTATTTGATTTATAACTCATATTCAGCAATTTTAGCAACTCTTAACAAAACGATCGTCAGTGATTGATTTTGTGTTGATTTTGAACAAAACGCAAGCGTAAATAAATTTGTGTGCTATTATTCATACCCATGTTTGGTCTTTGCATTAGGCCCATTAGGCTTTTGCCTTGGACAACCCCTATAAAAGACCATAAAATCATCGTTCGAAACCTAAACATAAAATCGCCTTTGCCTTTGTCTTGTCCAGCTAATTAGTTGGGCCTGCGCCTCCTTCAACTAATCAGCTACGTCTCTACCTCCTTTACTGGCGCCTCGATTGGAACTTTGAAGATCAATATTGGGGATCAATTTGTATGCTATTTGTTAGGCTTTACATTGTTTAGTCTATTGATTATCATTTCAGCATGAATTACTAACATATGTTAGAATTATGATTTCGTTTTTTAAGGTTGTACGGAAAAAAACCCAACATGGCAATGTTGGTTTAATTGTTGTAGCCTGGCTGTTATTATTTTTCAAATTGAATGTCTATTGGCCTTGTATTGCAGATAGTGCTTATGGTTTGTAGTTATGACATTATTATATGTGGTTAATAGAGGTAAATAAGTTAGTATTGACATTATTGAATCCTTCTTTCTACAGTTGGGTTTGCAACTTTGAATGTGGTTTTATGTTTATTAAAATTTATGTTTTATTGCAGTTTTATTAACAGATATCAAAATTTATGTTTTATTGTGGTTATGAACAGTTGTTTGAAAAACAAAATACTATAGATGAGGGGTAGATTGTTTATATTTCAAAAGCATGTTATTATTTGAATTTTAAAAATTAATAATGAAGCACAGTGTTGCAAGAAAGTTTAACGGATTAGCTTTGATTTCGATCGAGAAATAATATTTGGATATGTTAAGATATTACGAAACTATGGAAGAATTTTCTTCAAAGAATGCAAGGAGTTGTTTTTGGCAAAATTTAGGATACAATGATGTTAGAATGCTTGAAATGTATAATGACTTGTCAATATTTTTTTGTTATAATATATTTTATACTTGATTTTTTTTTTGTAAGTGAATAATGAAAAATATATTTTAATGGTAATTTTGATTTTGTTTTTGATTAAATGGGCAACGAATGTTGTAGTCGCCTCGGGCAACCCAATTCGTTTGAATGACCCTATTGATACCTTAGTTCTAAACAAAAACAATTATCGGTGGTTGTTCGTAATCTAAAACAATTATCAATCTAAAACAAAATTTTGCTTCCCAAATGCCTCATATTCAATTGGTCGTTCACTATGGTTGAGCATCGCGTGGTGGTTGGAAGAGCTTTTCACTACAACAAAAGGGGGTGTTCATAACGTTTGGAAAAATTATATCCTAACATAGTGTTTAGGAGAACGGCATGTAATAACATGCTATGTTAGGCATTTTACTTTAAATAGCAGAATAAAAAACGCTATGAAATAATAATTTTGTATATTGTTTTTATTTGCTATAAGATATAACATCCGATACTCACTTTCAATAGCATTTGTATGTACGTTTTTATAATGTTTTATCACTACCAATTTTCGAAGTATTAGAGGCACTAATTCAGATGCTAAATAGTATTTTACCCCTTAATGATAATTTATTAATGGAATAAATTGCACCAACATTTATTAAATCCTTAAGGGAACAAATACACCTGCCCGTAAAGACAATTGATGTTGAGATATTTTTTTTTTGCCTTTACTATTACTTACTAGGGCAAAACAATTCGCTTCAAATCTGGAAAATCAATTTCTTCTGGCGGTGAAAATTTGGCACCGCCCTCTTTCCCACGTTTTTATCACAATTTTAGTAATGCATTCGTCTCCATGCTCCTATCATTCTCCTTGCGTTCCTTCCTTCGAGTCGAACCTGATTTGCTTTCTTCTTCACAGAAGCTGGTGAAACTATCTCCTCTATGTCAGTCTTGAATTCACTAAACTCAGAGGAACACAACTCGTTTATAATATTGCATTATTATTTTTATTGCGTTTATCAGTAAAACCCTAATTGATAACCAGTTTATTTTAGTAGTAAATTTAGAATTAGATTGCATTATATGAAGATATTAATACTGCGTCATTGTTTTGATTCCTAATTTGTCTGCCTGGTTAATGTACTAATTTTTAATTACTTTATGTGTTTATTGTAAGTGCTGAAACAAAGTACCTCAATGATTGAGCAATAATGATTTGGTTTCTTATAGAAAATACATGTATTATACTTCTTCTCAAAAGAGTGAATATTGATTTCACTTGTTATTGGTCGTTTTTCTGCTTCTTCAATGTTTGTAGGTGTTTCCGTCTATGCACATGAGTTGTATTTTGAAATGTTAACTATATTATAATTTCTCTTTGTTTACAAATTGTTTCCACATCGATTTTAGTAACTGGCCGTAAGTGGTATGCAATTAAAAACAACCTTAATTTGGTAAACCATTCAAATTTGATTGTGGTAGAGCAATAAATAAATGTAACTTCTTTCATGGGCCTAGTTAAGTCTATTTATCCAAATGTCTCTACAGCTAAAATATTACACTGTTTAATGGTGATGAACATGTGGTCTAACGCAGGTCAGTTTGACCTTTGCGCAATACTTGCGTCTCTATTAATGCATTGGTAGTCCAACTAGCAAACTAATTGTTGTTTTGTCAAGTGATTAAGCTATTTAGGATTATTTAAATGTGTCTGTAAAATTGAATTTAAATGTGTATTAGTTCATGTAACATGTAGTGCGTTGCGTTAAGGAAGTTCAGGTATTTGAAAATTATGCAGTTGGTTTCGTGCGAGGGGTTTAGCATGAAAGAGATCGCCTCTGTTGTTGCCAATTGCAGGTATTTTGTTTACTTAAGGATCTTGGTGTCATTCCTCTTTTAAATTTGCTATTTTTGGCCACTTTGGTGTTTTAATATTATGTTCATAATTTCTAGTGAAAAAAAGTTCTCTCACAATGGGTTTACATGGGGTGTCTTTTGTGTTCTTTAGCTAGACAATTGATCATCCCTTTTTTCTCATCAGGGATTCTTTTGTGTTCTTTAGCTAGACAATTCATCCCTCTTTTCTCATCCGGGATTCTTTTGTGTTCTTTAACTAGACAATTCATCCCTCTTTTCTCATCCTCGTATTAAAATCTGGTTATCACTTGGTACTTTTGGTGATATATTATCACATAGTTGAGCTAATTGATGTAGATCATAGATATTTAAATGATAAAAATATTAAGTTGAACACGATTTTTTTGACTTAGTTACTGCTATTTTTAAAGTGAGTTAAAGTGTTGCTTTTTTTTTTAGTTCATGTCATTTTTCTGTGAATGATTTTGCTTTTGTCACTTTTGTGTATGTTTATTGGTATAAAATGCACAATTCATTCATATGTTTTTGTTTTGATAATTCAATGATATGGGTGGGAGTTTAGCAGGTTAAAAATAGAAAAGTTTAATAGTAATCAGGGAATAATATAAATTTTAAGAGGCAACAAGCTTTATGGTGGATTGGTAGATTTTAATAGAAAAGTTTAATAGTAATCAAAGGAGAAAATAAATTTTAAGAGGCAACAAGCTTTTTGGTGGATTGGTAGATTTTAGTACTACAGTTTGAAATTAAAATTTTGTGGGATTCCACATTTACGGAATTTAACTTACGTTGAAACATGATACCATGTGCTGTGCAATTTATTTTTGTCACTATGCAAGTTAAGTCCTTAAAATAATGGAATATTGTTTAAAAAGATGGCTTGCTTTGTTTGTGAATCAAATTTCAAGTAAATTATATTTTATAAATAGGCTTTTAGGTTAATTTTGGAAACTAGACTGCTTCAATCGTAAAAAATGTCATCAAATTATCTTTAGGGTAATCTAAGCAAGTAAATGGGCTCCTAGAAATCCATAGCAAACCAGTGAATATATTAACTGTTTCAGTGTTCTATTTTTTTGTAGTCTTTGGAAATTATTGCCTTGATTCTCTAAAATTCTTTTGATATGAAATAATTTACTTCAACAAATTGGATATAGATGCTGATATTTTGAAGGTTGATCAACGAGTTGTTAAAGTGCGTTTTTATTGTATAAGGTAAAACTTGTAATAACTATATTCTTCAACTGATATGCTAATTTTACTAGGTAACCTTAGCAACTTGGATGTGAAATGTTTCTCAACTTGTCAATATTCAAGATTATGTCCAATGTTTGTAGCAGATCATAGTTTTGGCACTTGGGAACGTTGCAGATTTTATCATGAGCAAACCAGAGTATGATGCTTAAGCTTATGTTCTGACGCTCCTTATCTTTATGTCGGTTGCTTGTTCTGGTAGAACTGTTGCTTCTTAACGATTACTAGGCACCCATATATATGGGTTTTTAGGTAAATGTTGTTGTCTAATTTAAAAGTTTTATTTCCTATATGCTTCATTGAAAAGAAACAAGCGTCGGTACGACAAACCTAGATTGGGCAAGTTAGGCAAAAGGAATATATAAATCTTGAAAGCGAGGATTAATTTCAGTTGTTATCTTGTAGGTTGTGGTTGTTACATTGCTTATAAAAGTTTAGCGTTTAGGTCTGATTGGAAGGTGGTTTCATACCTTGTCATAGTTGGAAATCCATTACCCAATAAGAGTCCGCAGTTTTTGATTGTGTATTATATGTGCAGAGCGTGAGATGAAAATGTTCTGCTAGATTGCTATTTACTTGATTTAGACATTTTTATAATATCAGAAAATATTGATCTTAAGAAATATTTTGGGTTATCGTAAGGTAAAAACCGGCTGTGTTTATGTGTGGATCGGTATTATGATTAATTTTTTTTTTAAAAGGATTTTTAAAGTTAAACCAAGTGTTTAGAGTTTACTCGCACCAGTCACATGACTGACCCATAGTTTATTTTGTTTTGTTTTCCCTAAACTCTTGGGTGCCCAAATTTGTACGGGCAGTCAAGTAATCGAGATTTTACAGATATACTTGGAGGAGCTTGGAGCAGGAGGCTTCAACATTAGTTATATATATAGAGTATTTTTCCGTTGTGAAGTTATGTGTTCTACTGGTATGTATATACAGTTATAGTTTTGTATTTCAAAAGTTGATATAATATATTTGTTCCGCTGTGATATTCGTGTTTAATCTGATTCTGTTCTGTAGTGATCTTCTTCTTGTATTCTAATTTTATTTCTTTCTATTTCTCACCCTTTAACTTCTTTCTATTAATGATCTGGTATTTCCGATGCTTGATAGTCGACATCGTGTTTTATATCGATTTTCGGGGTCAAAAATCCCAGTTCATTACAAGTATAAACTTCGATATATTTAGAGCTTTGGAATTTTGGCACTTGGGTTGGGTCTTGGGTTGGCTAAACCTAGCCCACTCCATATAACCAAATCAGCCCCTCTCTTCCTCACTTCATTCCAACACTTGGAAAAAGAAAAAAGTGGGGAAAGGAATAGGAAAGTAAAATTCCTAAGCTAGAGTTCTTGATCCGACGCTCAATTCTTGTTGAAATCAAGTGTAGAAGCTTAGGTAAGCTCCTCCATCTTCATCTCCATCTTCTCAAACTCAATTCCTCTTCTATTTTTGAAATTTCCTAAACCTAATTCATAGGAAAATTGGTGCATTCATGTATAGATTGAAGATTTGTGAGTAATATTGGAAGAGAGGTTGTTCTAACTTGTCATTGGATTGATTTCTTGCTTCTAGCAGGCAAAGGTGAGATCTTCGTGAGTTCTTCGTGTCTATACCACAAGCTATTATCTTGTATAGTGTCATTTAGGTTCATTTAGAGTTGTGCATATGCATGTGAATTAGTTAGAGATGTATACACTTTCCGGTTCATTCGTGTTAGTCTCATAAAATTGAAAATTATGATTAGAATTGTCCACACAATCTAATTCATATTCTATGAGTTGTTTAGGCGTTATTGTGAAGCTCTGTTGTCGCACCGGCAAGTTCTAAGACTTCACAATTCGCTTAAATCGTATTCGATTGCCTTGGTTTAATGTTATGTTCATTATTGAACTTAAAAACCAAAATCATTGCAATCTCATGTATACATATGTTTATGCATGTTTGTTCGTGGGTTGTTTCGACGAGCTTATGAGGCCTCATTATCATCTAACTCAAATGTATAGCCTCCATAGTTCGCCGGAAGTGATTCATAGAGGAAAAAAAATGGGGCAGATTAACAGCCACCAGTCGACTAGTCCAAAATAAATCAGTCGACTGGCTAAATCTGGGCAGAAACCCATTTTCTGACTAGTCGACTGGTAAATGACTATGGACCAGAGGACCTCGGTCCACATACTAGTTTGATCCAGGTTTTTTCCTGGTCGAAGCCCGGACCGTTTGGACTTCGTTTATGACTTTTCAGTTCTCTAATTCACAGATTTTCGCAGCCCAATTCTTGCGAAATCGTGTTTGTCAATCATCTATTAAAGAATGATGGAGTGGAAACCAGTGATGAGAACTCTCTCAATAAAATACTTTGTACAGTTATTTATATATTTTTATGTCTAAATATATGTTGACTGCTTGTGATTGCAATGTTTGTTTGGTGGATGATAGTTGTTATAGTTTTAAATGTTATCATTATTAAACTGCGAAAATAATATATAAGTTCACATGGATTGTGATGTAAACCCCACACAGGTCTGGAGATGATAATAACTTCGCACATCACCCTTGTATTTAGTTGTATGTCGATCGATTGATGGACAAGCCGTAGTAAGCGTTATTTAATTATTTAATGCTTATACAGTTCTAGATTGCACTCTGGATGTGAATTGAATGTTTAATAGTTGTTTATCACTATTTTTGAATACATGCATTGTACAAAATCCATATAATTAAAACTATATGGTAATTGATTGAGTCACATCCCGATTCAGAATATAAACGTAGATTTTAACAAAATATTCAGTGAAGAATCAAAATATGATTTTTAATGTTCGATTTTGGATGGATACGAATACATTATGTGAAATCTTAATAAATGATTTGAAAATATTTTGGATGAAATATTCCATGTTTGTAAAGATAAAAGATATATTTATCTAAATGAACTAGCTAACAACTAGAATAAAGAACTGAAAGGAATTGAAATGGTTTTAACCTAACCAGAGTTTTCCAACGTATGAATTGGAATGAATTTAAAGGGAAATAATCTTTGGAATATTAAGATATTGGATTCCGTGATTATACGGATATCGTTGAGGAATTTGGAAGGTATAGATATCATTATTCCCAATATGATATCCGTTGTGTCAGAATTTGATATTGAATATAAGTCGATATGATCTCTATTTAGAGCTTTGTATTTAATATCAAATTGGATTTTTGGTCATGAATGGTGTCTTTAATAACATTATTCTTAAACCCAGTTGAGAAAAGAACAAATCTTTTAACTAAGATTTAAGGAATTTTCCAATTAATAAACATAATTGGAATTAAATGGAAGTTGATTTTGGGTTGATTGTGAGCTAAGTTTTAAACAACAATAGTTCTTAAACTCGATTAACGGTGAAGTTAAGATTTGGAATTTATAAATCTTTATCGTAAGATTTAATGGAAATTTTCAGAAGTAAAGTTTTCTAACTTAATAAAATAAATTGGAATTGAATGGAATTTGATTTAATGATAATCCAGATGAGCTTCTATGAAGGAAGGCGTTTACTATTTAAGGAATTTAAATGGCTTTGTTGTTATTCCGTTTATAGTATTAGCACGATATGCAGATTTATATCGATTATATATTGTTATGATTACCATTAAGATTGACTTTTAATGGAAGATGATTTTGGGGGTTATCGTGAGCGATGTTTTAAATGACATTGGTTCTTTAACCTGGTTAAAGAAAGGATTAATTTTCCTAAAGCTGATTAATCATTAAGTAATAATTTTTGAGATTAAAACTAAGTGGAGTTATAATGAATCTTTAATTAGATTGAAATGCGAATGAGGTAAGTTAATTTACCGAATTCAAGAAATGTTCAAGAAGGTGTATCACCAGTTTTACTCCATGCGATAGTTAAATCTTTAATTAGATTTGAACGTTAAAATGGTAATTTACTTTACTGATAACACAATGGGTGTTAGATATGGAGTACTACCAGTTTTGCTTCATGGGATGAATAGGTTGGGATTGGAAGAAAAATAAAATATATGTTACTTCGGTAAGGCTCGTAAATCCCGACTAGTTGGATAAACCTTAATTTGGTTTAAAATTGTTAATATACTATACAAAATCTTTTGCAATGGTTTTCAAAGAAAGATTTAAATACGAGGTTTAAATAAATTAAATCTTTGATAAGATTTGTGGGAATAATTCCCGATGTATTAAGTATTTGAATAAAAGAATATTCTGGATTGGAATGAGGCGTATGATGTGTTTTTTTAGCACTTGATCGTAAAATACGCGAGTTATTCGAAAAGACCGGGTTTAACCCATTTTGAATAACTGATACGACGACTAAAAGTCGATGATGAAGACGGTGATAGAAGACCGGAGATCGATTACTGATGTCTTGATAGGGTTGTACACCCAAGACGAGGTAATAAGTAGTGATCGTCCGGACGTACTTGGAGATCAATCGGATATGCGAGGACCTCTCTCCTGTATTGGACATATGGGATGAGGAATAAGGTGCCTCCGGTTTCGTTCAGACCCAGAACGAACTTTTAAATGGATTATGTCTAACATTGCATTTCATTCTGCATTGATTGATTTTCGTTAAATATGTATCTGTTTGGTGGCGGAGAATTTATTCTCTTGCTTAACACACTTCTCTGAGACGTACGAGCTTAGAGGTTATATACTGGTAGATATCAATTGCATGGCATGTATTGATAATGTGGCATGTTAAGATGCAAATGGTCAAGGCTTTTGTTGAAAAGCAGGGCCTTGTGGATGATGATCAAAGCATGGCTTTAAATAGCATAGCTTTGGGTATAACGTTAATTCGCGAGTCTCACACCACGGTATTAGTCAGAAACGAGATTAGGGATAGTAGGAGTGCATGCGTTTCTTTCTAGCTAGAAGTTGTGTCATGGTATGGAGTCCTTAAATTTTTACTTATGTGGTTGATGCATTGCGAGGCGCCTCAGATTTTGAGATAAATAAAAGGCTTAGATATAGGTCCGATAGGACTGGAAAATGTATTGTTCAGGAATAATTAATCCTCAAAAGTAAGAGAGGACTGGCCCTGCAAGATCCAAGGGCTCACGAGAGTGCGAGTCCTGGGACATCTTGCTAGAGCAGTTCCGAATCGGTAAGGATACATCCCTCACCTTGACTCATGATAGAATCCAACTTCCAATACGCGACCTTTCGGTTTTCTTTGTAAACCTATGTACGGCGACATAATATATGGTACCTACGCCGTCTATGATTGATACATTTATATTTGTTGTTTTGACACTATGCACTTATAGTAATATCAAAATGATTAGTTTTAAAGCGTAACAAGCATGTTTGGCTATTAAGGTAAAATTCTATCCTCCGGCTTGTGTTGCATTGTGTGATGGGACCTAAGTCTTATAATAGCTTCGTTTTTCCGAAGGCATTACATTGTTTAGAAATTGTTTTATTTCAGAGTATTCATGGGAGTAAACCCGTTCCATGACATGCGGCGTGGTCCAGTGACTTACCTTATTTTAAAGTAAAGTTTAATAACAGTTTTGAGTTCTCGCACCAGTCCCATGACTGACCTGCAGTTGTGTGACACCTCACGTCCGTTAATGTTACTCATTAAGAAAATGCATTAAGTTTCGTGAAGCGTTATAGGTAAACAGACACAGAAACATTACAAGACAAATATAAAATAGCAGCGGAATTTAAAAAATTTATTTAATCATAAAGCATAACATCGTGTTTCAAAAACATCATGAGCCTGAAAATACATAAACCCGGTACATCGTCTTAAAATTTCTGTCTTGTACTTAAAACATCAGTGTACAATAATAAAAGAAGCATAATTTCCCAAACAAAAACATAGCCATAGTAGAAAAGAGAAGAGCGCGAGCAATACATCTAAGCAGCTCCAAGCAGAATCCTGAGAAAGCTTGAGTATTCCCACCCTGAGAACCTTGAGGGGGGGGGGGGGGAGGGACGGAAGAGAAAGAAGAGAAAACAAAATGGGTCAGACATAAAGTCTGTCGAGTCCAGTTACTTTGAGAAAATAAATAAGTAAAAGTATCATGACAGGCATATAAAGTGGATAAGAGAGATAACAACATATAAGTTAAGTATGACAAGGTAAACAGGACAACTGGACAGAACAAATAGCGCTTCTCTAACACTTGCCTTTTTCTCTTTCTCTGCACCGATACTAGTGTCTTATTAACAAGATGATCCCCAATAAGTATAGGATGGTAGACTAAAGTGCACTTCCAGTGAGAGGTTTCTACCCCATACAATCAACAGACAACCCAACATACTGGAGTTACCCCTAAGGGTATTACCAGGCTCCCAACATACTGGAGTCTAAGTGTACCCTAATTACTACCCTAATCGATCGGCTCCCTACTCCATAGATACACTGTGCTGGCCCCACAGTAGAATGTATCACTTCCTAAAGTGGCAACCCTTCGTTTTCAAGATGTGCACAACCATATCTACAGGTGTCACGGTATCTTATCCTCCTCTATCTGGACCATGCACGCACATGACCCGGTCGGTACGCGTCGCCCACACTGTCCCCTACTTTTGGATATCTTAAAATTAACCCAGTAAGCGTTCCCCGACTCCAACCTAGTTTGGTGTACTCGTTCGGTACTTATATATGGGTTATTGACTGAAACGAGTCCCACACACAAGATGATACAAGCTTCCACCTACGCTTGCATCCCCACTAGGTTTTTCACAGGTTATGCCATACTAGAGTAAAATATTGCATAACCACCACATGTTAAGTTTGTTGGTCTATATATACAAATATTACCAACGCACCCAACATTTACTTAACCCACCCACTGTTTCAAACAAGTTTACTTACCCCTATTCAAATTATGTGTTTATACAATTCCTTTGGATTCAACTAGGTTAAGTATTCCAACTCATTACCATATTCATTTATGGTTATAATGTGCTAGACCTTCCACATTAAGCCTACCACTTGTGGATGCTGGATATGCCGGTCGGTTCCTGGCAGACTTCTTCCACAAGTCGGACTTAACCTTGTGTCTTAGCATGACTCGTGTTTATGCACTTAGACCCCTCACATTAGATTCACCCCTTTCGGTCGTTGGATATGCCGGGCGGTTCCGGGCAGGCTTTCACCATAAATGCAATCTAACCTCGTGTCTAAGAGCGGTTACAGTTTCTAACTACTGTAATTCTAGGCATTTCAATTGTTGACCAATTATTCCTATGTCGTTATAGGTTTTCATGCCCCTTTCCCCAAGTCATGTTCATAATGAACCATATGCCCCAAATTAAGGTCTTTAATCATAATTCAATTTATGCTCCAAATTAACATATATTCAAGTTATGCCTAAAATTCCAATTACAAGTTATGCCCCAAATTAACGTTTTCCCCTCGTTCCCAATTTAATGTGTTCGCATATTTCAGCAGCTTGCCGAGGCTTAAAGATAGCATGACTATAAAAATAAAAGGGAAAAGATGAAGGGAAGAGAACAAAAATGATCATACTAACAAGATCGAC
Organism: Allium sativum; assembly: GCA_030737875.1. NCBI lineage: Eukaryota > Viridiplantae > Streptophyta > Magnoliopsida > Asparagales > Amaryllidaceae > Allium > Allium sativum. The sequence goes on along the minus strand of CM060918.1, from coordinate 774,606,245 downwards.
ATAAAAGGGAAGAAATAAGCATAAACATATAATGACATAATGACAAGATAGGCATATTGGAACAGATCGGATGAACATGTGACAATAGAACCGATTCTAACATAATAGGGACATCATAAACAGGCATGATGAGATCTAAACAATGAATTAGATTTATAAACAATGGCAGATCTAACAAGATAAATAGGCATAGGTTCATATCTAGTTCATAGTCATGTCAGAATTACAGGTTATAACAGATTTGATATGATTCAAATAGTCACAGGGATAGATCCAAGTTATAGTCATGTCAAGTTTTAATTTTAAACATTTAGATCTAAAAGTAACGTAAACTCACAGTGTTTGGATATAGAAAGATAGAAGAGAAGAATTGAATCATAGATCTCTAAACTCTAATTGATTGACTTAATTGCAGAAGAAGAAAAGACTTGATCTAATCTGGGCAGAGGCAGCATCTAGTTCTCCATTATTTTTGGTGTGGAGAAACCAAAAAAATATGGCCATATATATAGTTGTACCCAAAACCCTAATCTGCCCAAATCTGTCATAGGGGGGTCGACACACCCTTAGGGATTTAACCCATGAGTCGACACCCCCTTGAGGTGTCGACCCAAGGGGTCGACACCCCCTTGATGGGCTCGACTCCCCTAGGCGGGATTTTTCCCGCTCCCCTAATTTCTGCGAATTTGAACTGTTTTGAGTTTTCTGGACCAATTATATGTGTATATATTCTTCTTATGCGTATACAAACTTCAAACCTTCGTAACTTCTTTATACGGTGTCTGTTTTACGCAAAACAGGTGTCTATTTTGACCAAAATTCCGAGACGAACGCAATGGTGCAGTCTGTTTCCCCTAATTCTAAATATTAAATTAATTATTCTTTAATTTATCATCTTTTAATGTTGTTAAAATTACAGGGTGTTACATTCTCCCCTACTCAAAGGATTTCGTCCAAGAAATCTCTAAATTAAGAAGAATGTATATCCTACCATCCACATCCATGTACTCATCCACCAATCATAGGCATCCATTGTCCTTAAAAGTTTTCTAATGCTTATATGAACATATGCAAAGGTGTGTGTGTATATGTCCTAATACTAATGCGAAGATCAGGCGGTCTGCTGATTCAGTTGACCTCCTTGATGCAATGTATGTTAGTGTCGTGAATCCATCATGTATGTAATTAATCCTATTATAACATGTAAGTTCTATATGTGTGCACAATCATCCGTTCAAATGCAACATCCATATGATGATACATCCATTTTCATCCATTAAAAGAAAAAAAATGCGCACACATCCATATGCAGTATAAGAGTGATTGAGCCAATCTAGTGCCTATTGTGTGCGTATATGCATCCCCGAGCAACCACTAGCAAACACTTGCATCCACTTGCATTTATCAAACATAACATGTATCAAACACATATTTACATCCATGGGTTTCTTACCTAAAGGTCGAAGATTCAATCGATAGGATACGCTCAAATGATAGAAACAAGCATGAATAAAAACTTTGGAAAGGAAGTTAAGAACATACCCTCAAAAAGAAAAGGGTACGAAGCGTGAATCTTATCTTCGGCCTCCCAAGTTGCGTCCTCTGGGTTATCTCCCCATTGAACTTTCATCAACTTGAATTCTCGGTTGTGTAGCTTCTTAATTTCTAATCCGAGAATACGGGTAGGAACTCGTCCAACTGTTGCCTCCCGTTCCACCTCTACTTCCTCCAATATTCTCGGCTATACTACTTCTGCGGTATCATGCAAACACTTCTAAAAATAAGAAACGTGAAAAACATCATGAAAACTGGATAGTCTTTCCAGTAGCTTTACTCTATAGGCCATTTGGCCAATCCTTTCCGTTATGGGAAATGGCCCTACAAATCTTGGCGCCAATTTCCCTGTAGATCCAAAACGAACCACATTCCTCAAAGGTGACACCTTGATGAAAACCATGTCTCCCACCTCAAACTAGATGTCAGTCCTTCTCTTGTCAGCGTAGGATTTCTGTCTATCTTGAGCTATCTTCATTCGTATGCGGATAAGACCAATCTTTTTGGATGTCTCTCTAACCATATCTGGTCCAAGTAGTAGCCTTTCTGTAGATTCCCACCAACAAATCGGTGATCTACAGGGTTGTCCGTACAATAATTCGAAGGGTGCCATGCCAATGCTAGCTTGATAATTGTTGTTGTAGGCGAACTCTACTTAAGGAAGATTTTCTTCCTAAGTCCCTCCGAAGTCTAGGATACACAACCTTAAAAGATCATCAAGAACTCTATTCACCCTCTCTGTTTTTCCATCGATATGTGGGTGATAAGCGGTGCTCAAACACAACTTGTACCTAATGTTTCTTGCAGGATCTTCCAAAAATCACTGGTGAAAATGGGGTCGCGATCACTTACGATGCTAGAAGGTACTCCATGAAGACGGACTATCTCACAAACATAAACTGCTGCCAACCATGCTGTCGTCCTCTTACTCTTAGCTGGAATGAAATGAGCACTCTTAGTAAGCATGTCTACTACAACCCAAATGCGAGTGTTTCCCTTCCTTGATCTAGGCAACCCATCGATGAAATCCATAGAGACACTCTCCCACTTTCACTTTGGAACCTCCAAAGGATGAAGTAAACCACCGGGCTTCTTTTGCTCAGCTTTGACTTGCTGGAAAATCAAACATTGAGAAACAAACTCTACCACGTCTTTCTTCATCCCAGCCCAAAAGAAAACCCTCTTCACACCCCTATAAATCTTATCACCGCTTGGATGAATAGTCATCTAAGAATGATGGGCTTCTTCTAGAACTGTCTTTAACAAACTCCCAGTTTGGGGAGCACAAAGCCTTCCATCTCATCGCAACCACCCTTTATCGTCTATGGAATATCTACTGAGATGAATAGAAGTCTCCCCTTTACCGAGCCTATCCAAGATTTCTAAAATATGTGGATCCTCTCGCTGGGAAGCTCCTATCTAATCCATAAGCATAGGTCGTATCTCTAGCGATGCAAACGAACCTGGCAAAAACTCGGTGGAGGGTCGAAAGTTGATATGAACTCCAAGCTTTTCCTCTCCACAAACAAAGGACTTAAGGCCATCCTCTGCCTACTCAGTGCGTCTGCCACCACATTACCCTTGCCAAGGGTATAAGCAATCTCGAAACCATAAGAAGCTAGGACACTTTTGTTGCCTTAAATTAAGATCCTTTTGCGAGAACAAGTACTTGAGAGATTTATGGTCCGTGTACAACTCAAACTTTTCTCCAAGTAAATAACGACGCCACGTCTTGAGCGCAAATACTATGGCAGCTAGCTCTAAGTCATAGGTAGGGTAGTTTTTCTCATGAACCCTTAGCTGTCTACCCCCATAACATACTACCTTTCCCTCTTGTATCAGAACCGCACCAAGCCCTGTACCACATGCATCAGTGTATACTATAAACACTTTGCTTTCTTCGGGCAAGGTCAAGACTAAGGCTGTTGTCAAAGATCTCTTTAATCGTTGGAAAGCAATATCACAATCCATATCCCATGAAAACGTCAGATTCCACTTTGTTAGCCTGGTCAGTGGGGTTGATATCTTTGCGAAGTCCTTAATGAACTTACTATAATAGCCTGCCAATCCAAGGAAACTTCTCACCTCCGTTGCATTCTTTGGAATTTGCCAATCTTGAATTGCAACTACTTTTGCAGGATCCACTGTTATCCCCTCTTTAGAGACTACATGCTCTAAGAATCTCACTTCTTTTCTCCAAAAATGGCATTAGGAGAATTTCGCCTTAAGCTGATGCACATGTAGAGTTTTCAAAACTTCTCTCAAATATTGGGCTTGCTCTTCCTCGCTCTTTGAGAAGATCAAGTTATCATCAACAAAGACCATGACGAAATTATTTAGAAACTCCCAAACACCCTACTCATTCGATCAACAAAATAGGCGGGTGTATTCGTCAATCCAAATGACATAACAAGCCATTCAAAAAAACCATTCAGAGTCCTAAAAGCGGTCTTTTCTATACTGTTCTTGGCCACTGTGAATTGATGAAACCGTGTGCCCAAGTCTAACTGAGAGAATACTGATGCACCAACAAGCCGGTCAAACAGATCATATATCCTTGGGAGTGGGTGTCTGTTCTTCTGTGAGTTTGTTCAGCTTTCTATAGTCTACACATAAGCAAAGCGAACCATCCGCCTTAGTTACGAATACCACCAGAGAACCCTATTCAGATATGCTTCGCCTAATAAACCCTTTCTCAAGTTGCTACCCTACTTTCTTACTAAGCTCCATCCTTTTTCTTGGAGCCATATGGCGCATAGGTAATGCAACTGGGTTTGCATTTTCTACCAAGTATACACGAAAGTCGATCTCGTGCCTCGGAGGTAAACCCCGAACCTCCTCAAAAACATCAGAATACTCACGATCTACTGGTACAGATCGCAGATCATCGATAGATGCATCAAGAGACTCTAGGAAACTAAGCATGACAGACCCCTTTGGACCACAATAAATCTTGAGGGTCCTCCCATGGAAAGTCAAAAGTCTAACGACCCTCCTCTCACAATCCAGAATGGCACCGTACATGGCTAGCCAGTCCATCCCTAAAATCAAACAATAGCCCATAAAACCGAGCACATATGCATTGCACTCAAACTCGATGCCTAACACAGATATTCTCAAACCCCGACAAATCATGGGCAAATGAGCCGAACACCAGTGGGGTTTGAGACAACAATAGGATCCACTACCATACTATTATTAAGATGCAGAGACTTAACTACGGAATCAGATATAAATGAATGAGAAGCGCTAGAATCAAAAAGAGTTCTAATAGGAAGATTGGAAAAAGAAATCAAACCTTCCATGGAAATTTTCCTACCTTGACCTGAAGCACTGATCGTGAGAGCATGCACTTTCCCTCCAGAAGCTCCTTCTCTTTGACCTTGTCCTTGCTTCTTCGGGCACTCTTTATAAAAGGGTCCGGCCTCTCCACAACTAAAGCAAGCATTCTTCCTTCTTTTGCAGTCCTTGACCAAATGACCCTCACGTCCATAATTATGGCACTTCCTCTTATCCTTAGCCTTATCATTCTATCCGCCTTTCTTTTGTTGTTGTCCCTTCTTGGGTCACACTTTCTTATTTTGTGTTTCCTTGACCTTAACTTCCTTCTTGTCAGATTTATCTTCTTCGTGCATCAGGCCATAAAATCGAGCCTTTCAAAAGTTTCTCCCCTTGGAATATGGGACATAGCTAACCTATGAAGGGGTTCATTCAGTCCTCTAGCAAACTGCAAAGCTTTTCTATGCGGAGTATCCACTAGCTCCAACCCAAATCTCGCTAGCTGGTTGAATTTGTTAACATATTCTTTGACAGTCATGCCTCCATGCTTGAGTGCCAGAAACCTTTCCATTTGCATGCTTTTCTCAGCTTGAGAAAGAAACTTCGTTTCGAACCTTTGCTGAAAATCATCCCAAATCTCAACTTGACGCCCTGCTTGCGTCACTTCCCACCATAAAGAAGCTTCATCTTTCAGTAACAAGGCTGCTAACTGAATCTTCCTACGATCGTCCGCTTTGAAAATTCCAAAAAAGTCCTCCGTCTCTTTGAGCTAATTCCTGACCTCTATGAACGTCTAAGTTCCACAGAATGGCTTTCCTCTCATAGCAAAGAAATCTTTGTAGATCTTAGAGAAGTTATCTGCACATGGAGGAGGAGGAGGAGGAACGACGGGTGCAGCTAGGGGTGGAACGTCATCTTGACCACCGGTAGGCGCCATGGCCTCAAGATACCTACGGAACTAGCCTGGTATCGTAACGCCCTCAGGAATATTAGGTTCCCCAGACATGCTGAAAAGAAAAGAAAACGGATTTAGACAAAGGATCAAAAGATATTACTTATGGCTTTGGGGAATATGTTTTTCAAAATAGTTTTTTCTTTTGAAAATGCTTTCTTTTAAAACCTCTTTGAAAATAATTTTCAAAAACTTTTATCTAATTTGGTAACCTTCAGCTCTAATACCAAGTGTGACACCCACGTCTGTTAATGTCACTCATTAACAGAATGTGTTAAGTTTCGTGACTCATTATAGGTAAATAGAAACATAACAAGATAGACATAAAATAGCAGCGAAATTTAAAAACTTTATTTAATCATAAAGCATAACATCGTGGTTCAAAATCATCATAAGTCTGAAAATACGTAAACCCAGTAAGTCATATTAAATTTTTTGTCGTATACTTAAAACATCAAAGTACAATAACAAAAGAAGCATAATTCCCCAAACAAAACCATATCCATAGTAGAAAAGATTAGAGCTCGAGCAATACATCTAAGCAGCTCCAAGCAGAATGCAAGAAGAATCCTAATCAAGCTTGAGTATTCCCACCCTCAGAACCTAGGGGGAAACAGAAGAGAAAGAAGAGGAAACAAAATGGGTCAGACATAAAGTCCGGCGAGTCCGGTTATTTTTAGCAAATAAATAAGTAAAAGTATCATGACAGGCATATAAAGTGGATGAGAGAGATAACAACATATAAGGCAAGTATGACAAGGTAAACAGGACAACAAGATAGAAGAAATAGCGCTTCTCTAACACTTTCCTTTTTCTCTTTCTCTACACCGATACTAGTGTCTTATTAACAAGATGATCCCGAATAATTATATGGTGGTAGACTTAGGTGTACTTCCAGTGAGAGGTTTTCACCCATACAATCAACAAACAGCCCAACACATCGGAGTTACCCCTAAGGGTATTAACAGGCTCCCAACATACCGGAGTCTAAGTGTACCTTAATTACTACTCTAATCGATCGGCTCCCTACTCCGTAGACACCCTGTGCTGGCCCCACAATAGAATGTATCACTTTCTAAAGTGGCAACCCTTCGTTTTCAAGATGTACACAACCATATCTACAGGTGTCACAGCGTCTTATCCTCCTCTGTCCGGACCATGCACACACATGACCCGGTCGGTACGCGCCACCCACACCGTCCCCCACTTTTGGATCTCTTACGATCTGTCCAGTAAGCGTGCCCCGACTCCGACCTAGTTTGGAGTACTCGTTCGATACCTATATATGGGTTATTGACTGAAACAAGTCCCATACACAAGATAATACAAGCTTCCCCAACGCTTGCATCCCCACTAGGTTTTCCACAGGTTATGCCATACCAGAGTAAAAGATTGCATAACCCCCACAGGTTAAGTTTGTGGGTATATATATACAAATATTACCCACCCACCCAAGATTTACTTAACCCACCCATTATTTCAAACAAGTTTACTTAACACCTTTCAAGTTATGTGTTCTTACAATCCCTATGGATTCAACTAGGTTAAGTATTCCAATTCATTACCATATTCATTTATGGTTATAATGTGCTAGACCTTCCACATTAAGCCTACCACTTGTGGATGCTGGATATGCCGGTTGGTTCCGGGCAGACTACTTCCACTAGTCAGACTTAACCTCGTATCTTAGCACGTCTTGTGTTTATGCACTTATACCCCCTCACATTAGATTCACCACTTGTGTTCGTTGGATATGCCGGGCGGTTCCGGGCAGTCTTCTACCACAAATGTAATCTAACCTCGTGTCTAAGCGCGGTTATAGTTTTTAATTACTGTAATTCTAGGCATTTCAATTGTTAACCAATTCTTTTTATGTCATTATAGGTTTTCATGCCCCTTTCCCCAAGTCGTGTTCATAATGAACCATATGCCCCAAATTAAGGTCTTTAATCATTTTTCAATTTGTGCTCTAAATTTACATATACTCATTCAAGTTATTCCCAAAATTTCAATTACAAGTTATGCCCCAAATTAACGTTTTCCCCTCGTTCCCACTTTAACATGTTCGCATATTTCAGTGACATGCCTAGGCTCGAAGATAGTCTGGCTATAAAAATAAAAGGGAAAAGATGAAGGGAAGAGAACAAAAATGACCATGCTAACAAGATCGACATAAAAGGGAAGAAATAGGCATAAACAAAGATAGGCATATAGGAACAGATCTGATGAACGTGTGACAATAGAACTGATTCTAACATACTAGGGACATCATAAACAGGCATGAAAAGATCTAAACAATGAATTAGATTTGCAAACAATGACAGATTTGACATGATAAATAGGCATATGTTCAGATCTAGTTCATAGTCATGTCAGAATTACAGGTTATAACCGATCTGATATGATTCAAATAGTCACAGGCATAGATCCAACTTATAGTCATGTCAAGTTTTACTTTTAAACATTTAGATCTAAAAGTAACGTAAACTCACAGTGTTTGGATCTAAAAAGATAGAAGAAAAGAATTGAATCACAGATCTCTAAACTCTAGTTGATTGACTTGATTGTAGAAGAAGAAAAGACTTAATTTAATCTGGGCAGAGGCAACATCTAGTTCTCCATTATTTTTGGTGTGGAGAAACCAGAAAAATAAGGCAATATATAAATATATAGCTGTACCCAAAACCCTAATCTGCCCAAATCCATCGTAAGGTAGTTGACCCCCTCTTAGAGGGCCGACCCCGGGGTCGACACCCCCTTGATGGAGTCGACTCCCTAGGGCGGGATTTTCTCGCTCCCCTAATTTCTACGAATTTGAATTGTTTTGAATTTTCTGGACCAATTATATGTATATATTCTTTTTATGCGTATACAAACTTCAAACCTTTATAACTTCTTCATATAGTGTCCGTTTTACGCAAACTAGGTGTCTATTTTGGCCAGAATTCCGAGAAGAACGCAATGGCACAATCCATTTTCCTTAATTACGAATATTAAATTAATTATTCTTTAATTTATAATCTTTTAGTGTTGTTAAAATTGCGGGGTGTTACAAGTTTATTATTTCTACCTAAACTCTGGGTGCCCATATTTTCCACACGGGCAGCTAGTAGTTTTGATTTTGCAGATTTCTATTTAGCAGGATCTTAGTTTACAGCTGGAGCTATATTCAGAAAGCTTTTGATCCGTGTAACTCTTTCAATTGTATTAGTTGATGTATTTTCCTCTGTACATTGTATTTATACATTTTAAATTTCCACTGCTATGTATTTTAATCTTTGATATTGTATTTCTGCTGTATATTATTTGTTTCATACTCTAATATCTTGTACTTTGGTGTAAATTGCTGTAATAGCAATGAAATGCTCTCATGTTTGTGTTTTGATGCGTCGTGTTCTCATTACAATTCATGTTTTCCCGTCTCTTCGGAGGCCGGGGGAATTCGGGGCGTATCCCTCCTCTTAATGTTCCTCAAGATAGAGAACCATACATCCCTAAAACGTTGCTTGAGAAAAATGTTGTATGTACACTTTCTTGCGACTGCCATTGCTTTGTACATTGATATTTTGTGTTCTTGTTCATGTATGTACTTCTGTTGAACTGCATAATGTGTGTTTTACAGTCCAACGGAATTTACCATATGGCTGAGTTGGTTCATGAGTTAATGCAAAGAGGTGCCAGAGCCGTCGAAGGAAAAGTGCGTGAGCACTAAACGCAATCTCCAAATGATTTTGGGGAATAACAAGCTTGCAAGACCACCATCGCCTCCTTCTCAACCTCCTGCTCCTACTCGCAATTCCACCCGTAGAGACAAGAGAAAGGGTCTAGGTTTATCTTCTCAACCGTCACAAACGGAGATCGAACATGGTCCTTCGCAGCCAACCGCATCGCAAGATCCAACTCTAAGGCCTCCCAAGCCTCAAAAAGGGAAAATGACAGCATGCAAGAAAGGTGGAAGGTAACAGTGGTAGTGGCTTTATTCTAACTTTGCATTTGCGTTAATTTGATATGTACTTTGACATGTTATAATTTGGTGGTTGTTGTGTATGAAACGTTGAGTCGTGGATGGATTATTTTAATGTTGTGATGTGTTTTAGTTTGGATGGTTAAGTAATATGGTGGATTGAATGTCGACTTGTTTTGGTTTGAATGCTTACTGTAATGTTGTGATGTAATTTGGTGGTTTGAATGTCCACTTGTTTAATGAATGTTGACTTGTTTTGGTTTGAATGGTCGACCATAGAGCAATGTATATGATGAAAATGTCTTGGGGCGCAATCCTGAATTGCGCCCCAAGCATATTTATTGGAAGGAAAACAAATATGAGAGCAAATATGCTTTCTGTTTGCTTATAGGTGGAATCCTGAATTGCACCTCGAGCGTTGGCGCAATTCTGGATTCTGCCTGTAAGCAAATAGAGAGCATATTTGCTCTCAGATTGTTTTTCCTTCCAATAAATATGCCTGGGGTGCAATTCAGGATTGCGCCCCGAGAATTTTCATCATATACATTGCTCTTTGGTCGACCATTCAAACCAAAATAAGTCGACATTTATTAAACAAGTCGACATACATTGCTCTCTAGTCAACCATTCAAACAAAAAAAATTCATCGCTCCGTCTCTGTTTACAATTCAAAAAAGAGGAGCAAAACGAGGAGCAATCCTTCTATGTATACAATGTTCAAACAACCGCACAAAAAAAAAAAAAAAAAAAAAAGAAATTTGCGACAAATAAACATGCAAACACATATAGAATAAACAATAATACAAACGATCACACTTAAGTTATGCAAATGAACTTAATATTCCACCCACATTTTAGAACAAACTATCGCATTAAAGTTATGCAAATGAACTAGAAAACAATATTACAAACTAGTTTAACATAGCCCACCATCGCACTTAACATAGGCAACCAAACTACTGATTACGATCAAACCACAACTGTTCAATATAATTTTGGAGATGTCTAATTTCTCATTCGAGTTCGTTTGCATATGCCATTCCCCTTGGGCATAAAGGTTCGTCTATCCATTCTGCGTAATTGCATCCATTCAGATAAGATGGACATTTTTGAATGCGCCAACCTATATTGTTGCCATCTACTCAAACCACAACTTTAACTGCATAACTTCAGTACCAATAAACTAGATAAGATTCTACTTTTTGTTCATATGAAATTTTAACATGTGGTATTCAATATACCTCAACTTCTTGCCGTGGTTGAGCGACCGACTGTTCATACGAAAGTTGAATATGTGGTACTTGAGCTTCACCTGTGGGTTGTACGTTCGCCTGTTCATACGGTGGTTCATCCTGAGGTCTCAATAGATTTAGATGTGGGAATTCGTTCGTAAGCTCCTAAAGTCTCATCTGTTCATACAGTGGTTCATCAGAGTCTATAGATGATGGCCAAGAAGGCATTTTGTATGTGTAATAAAAGAATGGGAACAAGCTTGCCTATATATGAAGGTGTAAAGCCTTTAGGAGGAGTGAATTAGGACAATGTCCCTTGGTTTTGGTCAAAAATGTAAAAGTAATGTAATTGTTGCCTACTACATAGCCGTCCAATGATCAACCCGTATTGATTCACATTGACCAGTCAATGTTAAAACTTTTATACAACGGGGCGCAATCCTGAATTGCTCCCCGATGCATTTTTGTTTCTTTCTAACAATTGGCGCAATCCTGGATTGCGCCAGTGTACACATGGTCAGGTGCAATCCAGGATTGCATAAGTTCATTTTGCCCAACTCAGCACTAAGTTGGTCAGAAGTGGGCTATATTTGCATTTTTTGTGAAATGAGGCGATTAGTGAGAAAAAAAGAGAGGCCCAAACAAAAAATAATAATCCTTTTTTGAAGTTGGATACCTTTACGAACAAGTTTAGGCGGTATATGATATAGAACATGACAGGTAAGTTAAACACTACAAGGTGACATTTGAACGCATGAAATTTTCCACCATGTAAAAATAACATAACCACTTGAACAATGGCGTTGGTCATAAATTTGATGTTTTAATGGAATGAAAAATGCATGAGAAATAGCATATCATCATGCAATGACAATTCCAAGCTTTTATCAATACAACAAACAAGAAAATTTATATTCAAAAACATGTTCGTCATTCTGTAATCAAAACCGTAAGTGGTCTTTTAATATACTAAATTAATTTATCATACGTATTAGGAAACACATTTTTTATCTATATTATTAATGTATATGCGCACGTGTGTCCCATAAAATGTTTGTATATGGTCATGTGATTCAGCAACCAAATAATATAATAATTGTCCTAAAGTGGATTTAATATATAAACAAGCGCACACTGCTTAAAATACACAAATAAATTCGTGAGAGGTTATCTTGTGAAATCATTTCAAATGGTTTAGATTATATGACCATTGCAACAGCTACCCTAAGCTTTTCCATTAGAGCAATAATGATTCGCTTGAAAGTGAAGTAATATATGAAGTGAACTAGAGTAAAGTAAATTGAACTATGCATAATGAATAGTCATAGGTAAGAAAATAGCTAAATGATACACCATCTAATAACAGGTTTCTGTTGGAAATTTTATGTGAATTGTTAAAATATTGAGATAAGTGTATGAATGACTCCCTTATGGGAATAGTCCCGCATCATGGGATTATATCGAAGAGGCAAGTATTTACATTTGTTTCTAAGAATTCTTGTTGGGGCCTTGGGCTCCCAATGCATGCTTTGTTGTAAGGAGGGAGACCATGCACCATGACCACAACACACGCGCGCGCGACCGACCACCCGGCCCGGTTCGGTTCGGGCTTGGGCCTTGGCTTTGTGGTGTAGACACTTATATTTTTGGTCTAGAAAAAACTGCGTTTTTCGAACTATTTTTTAAATACAGAAAATATTTCTGAGCCGACTTTTATTTATGAAGCAGTAAACTCTTGACCCAGCATTTTCAGCAGATCCTATTTTTCTTCCTCTGCCCAGTATTTTCGATTAATCCTAATCTCCATCTATATATTATCTTCAGTTGTAGACGAGACTACTACAGAAAAATATATACTATTTCTCTCCTCTGCCATTAAAATATTCTTACAAAATTTTTCGAGCAGTTATTAATTTCGAAAGTGCAAATCTGTACTGATTTGTTGTGCAAAGCAAATCAGTTATTAATTTTAGAGAGACTGTTTTATCCTAGAGGCGGCGGCGGAAGTACGCACTGGTTTTGCACCACCGACTAGATCGCCGAATCGACTTCAAGAGAGCGACCTAATCCGCGACTCAGCCATTGTTTCCCAACAATTTGAAGACGAAAAATGAAACAATGGCTTTGTCTGCTGCCCTATTCAGTCTCGACGACCTAATCTCAAATCGCACTACTTAAGAACAAATTCAGTCAACTTGATCAGCATCTAGATCCTCGAGCCAGCGGTAGGAGTTGGAGATCTGGACCCCATGGTAGTTGTCGATGATGATTCATCGCAACAAACGATTGGATAGTGAAGAGCTGGAATTGGCAAGCAGAACAAATTGGACCTGCTAGAGAGACTGCTCATCAAATTGCAACCGGACAGTTGCATTATTTTCAAACAAAGTTCTGCCGCAAGTGGTAGAAGAAGTTGGACAATAAAAAGGAGTAATCACTTGGCGAATCAGACTTTATGAAGGTACATTCTATTAACGGTATTTATTCTCTATGCTGATTATGTGCAATAAAACAAATATGGAACCATGAATGGTAGACAATTTTTAAACAGGATGCTGCTCATAATTGTTAGATCTAGGAATTTTCAAGTTACACCTAAGATAGTTCCAAATTTGCTTGGAATATGAGCAGTTAAGATAAAGAAGTTTTATGTCTTCATGAAGGTATTGAGCACAAATTACACTTAGGATCGGTAGATACATTCCAAGTGATAATTTTATCTTTGGTAGTGAACTTATTATTTGAAACCAGCAATGCGTTTAAGGACATTCTGGGAGCACATGTACAATCCCAAATCAAAGAATTTGACCGAACATGGTCCCATACTGAATTAAAATCAAAGTTTTCATTACCAATAGGCAACTAATGCTAGATATCACTGTCTTTTGTTAGATTTCCTCTGTGAGATACATAGCGTAAAGAATGCTTATGCAGATTTTGATTTTCTGACTTAGATCGAGATTGAGTTCTAAGTATCTATTAAGACTGATAAGTAAAAATGCAGAAATTATTTTTTCTGTGATTCAATTATGTTAGTCTCTGAGTTTATGAATATTTTCCTATGAGAAAATATAAATTCTCAAACATATGAACATTTAAAATAGTAAGCATCCACAACCGGCCAGTAAATAACAGAATGGAATCCGCAAGGAAACCATAAACAACAACAACAACCAACCCAAATGAATGATTCTGGACAGTTATTCTATAATACAAATGTAGAAAACCAGGTCATATGGCACAAAAGTGTCGGAACAGGCCGGACCCTGCACCGTAGGCAAACCTGACTGAGGAGCCTCTAACGGCTATGATTACTGAGATTCACCTTGTTGGTGAATCAGAGGGTTGGTGGGTAGACATTGATGTTTCTCGCCATGTTTGCTATGATCGTGATATATTCACAATATACACGGTTGCTGACGATCAGAAAGTGTGTTGTGAGATCCTCACACCACTTAAGCTGTAGAGACTGGTAATAATGAAAATAAAGCATATGATTGGAAAGACATTGATTCTTAAAGATGTGATGCATCTGATATGTTTGAAACATTCAAAATTGAAATAAAGCAAATAGGAAAATTAAGAGACTACATAGTGATAGAGGAACGGAATAGGAATCAAATTCTATTCTGGATTTTTTATGTGATATATTGTACATAAGAGAACTGCACCCTATTCACCTGAAATGAACAGTAAAGCTGAAAAGATAGGACCTTTACCGAACTAGTAATTGTCATTTTATTAAATTTCGGTGCAACAACACATTAGTGGGGGGATATGTTATGTTCTAAATAGAATCCCCAAATCTAAGAATAAAATTTCGCCTTATGAAATTTTAGAGAAATATAAATCCAATATGTCATACTTTAGAACTTGGGGTTGCTTAGTATATGTTCGCATTCCAGACCCTAAGAGAATAAAATTGGCAAGTAAATCATACGAATGGGTATTTATAAGCTATGCTGTTAATAGCAAAGCATACGGAATTTATGACCTAAATACACATAATATATTTTTAATTTAATGATGCCAATTTTTATGAAACGAATTTTCCTTTTAAATTAAGGAATAGTGGGGGCACATCAAGTATGCCTATTAGAACAGAACATAATAAAAGTTCTGAAACTGAACCTAGAAAAGTAAAAGACCAAGAACCGTAAAAGATTTTGGTTCATATTTTTGTGCTTTTACTATAGAGGAGGATCCATTAAACCTCCAAGAGGCCTTATCTTCTTTAGATGCCTTTTTTGGCAAGAGGCTATAAATAATGAGATGGATTCTCTGGAATCCAATAAGACTTGGTATTTGATAGATTTACCTCCTGGTTGTAAATATATAGGCTGTATATGGGTACTTAAAAAGAAATTAAAAACCTGATAGCACTATTGATAAATATAAAGTACGACTAGTAGCTAAAGGTTTTAAACAAAAAGAAAAAATATACTCCTTCGACACTTTTCACCTGTAACTAGAATTACATCCATTCGGGTATTAATCTCACTTGTCTCTATTCATAATTTATTAATACACCAAATGGATGTGAAAACCGCATTTTGAATGGTGAATTAGACGAAGAAATTTATATAGACCAGTCTGAAGGATTTGTAGTACATGATCAAGAACATAAAGTATGCAAATTAGATAAATCATTGTATGGTTTAAAACAAGCACCTAAACAATGGCATGAAAAATTTGATAACTTTAATCATTTCACATGGTTTTAAAGTTAATGAAAGTGACAAATGCATTTATTACAAATCTAAGAATGAAATTTGCACTATTATATGCCTTTATGTAGATGACCTACTCATTTTTGGGTCAAACATTCATGCCATAAACTCAGTCAAATCCTTATTAAGTGCCAGTTTTGCTATGAAAGATCTAGGTAAGGCGAGTGTAATCCTTGATATTAAAATTACTAGGTCCGAAAAAGGGATTTTCTTTGGATTAATCTCATTATATTAAGAAGTCTATAAAGAAAGACAATTACTTTGACTGTAAATCTGCATGTACATCATACGATCCCAGTGCAAAGATATTTAAGAACACTTGTGAAGGTGTAAGACAGTCAAAGTAAGCGAGCATCATTGGCTGCCTTCGGATGCCACTGATTGTATTAGACCCGACATTGCCTATGTCGTGGGATTATTATGCATGTTAACTAGCAGACTTAGTATAGAGCATTGACATGCTATTGAAAGGGTCATAAGATACCTTAAACGAGCCATGAACCTTGGATTACATTATGAAAAGTTTCCAGCTGTACTTGAAGGATATTCTGATACAGACTGGAATACTTTATCTGTTGATTCAAAAATGACCAGCGGCTATATATTTAGCATCGCTGGAGAAGCTGTCTCTTAAAAATCCAAGAAATAGACTATTTTGACTTAGTCTACTATAGAGACTGAGATAATAGCACTAGCAACAGCTAGTGAAGAAGCAGAGAACTAAAGAAATCTGCTAGTTGAGATCCCTATATGGGAAAAATAGACACTAGTGGTGTAATCGATTGTGATAGTTCCGCGGCTATTGCAAAAGGTATAGAACCGTTATAACAATGGTAGAAAACGACGTCGTAAGCACAATACTATAAAAGAACATCACATATATAGTGATGAAAAATTTGACGACTATTGAAAGAAAAACAAAACCGATATTACAACGGTAAGAAATGACAGTCGTATGCACAGTACTGTTAGAGAACATCACATATAAGGTGATGATAATTTGGCAGAACCTTTGACGAAAGGACTGTCCAGAATGAAAGTCCTTAATAATTCTAAAAGAATGGGACTATTGTCCTGTGAAAGTGGAATCACACACAATGGTAACCCGACCTAAATGACTGGAGATCCCAAGAGCTAGGTTCAATGGGTAAAAACAAGTTGTGTAGTGATAGTAGATGAACATGCTAAATTTTAGATTAAGAAGCATGTATTCCTGAAGTGATTAGAGGATGAGTTAATAAAAACTCTTAATGAGATCTATGCTCTATTTGGAATGGAGTACCTACCTTCAGGAGTGCTCTTGATAGACTCACCTTTGTGAATGTGGAAATGTGGCCGTTTCCTATGAAGTTTTGGGTAAAACTTCTAGAGTGTTCACTAAACTGGGATAGACGTGCATGGCCATAAACGCATGGGCTTATTTGATTGCACTATAGAAAAGATTGTGTGTGGTTTGATGTCAAGAATAGAGTTCAAGACTACGTGTCACTCTAGTAAAAACTGAATCTTATTCACTATGCAAAGGTTCAAGTCGGATGACACTTTTGTTTATGCACAGTCTTACGTTTTTAGAAACTGCTCGATAATATTTTAAAAATTCAAGTGGGGATTGTTGGAAATTTTATGTGAATTATTAAAATATCGAGATAAGTGTATGAATGGCTCCCTTATGTGAATAGTCCCACATCATGGGATTATATGGAAGAGGCAAGTATTTACATTTGTTTCTAAGAAATCTTGTTGGGGCCTTGGGCTCCCAATGCATGCTTTGTTGTGAGGAGGGAGACCATGCATCACGTGCGCGCGACCGATCGACCGACTCGACTCGACCCGACCCAACCCGGTTCGGTTCGGTTCGGGCTTGGGCTTGGGCCTTGGCTTTGTGGTGTAGACACTTATATTTTTGGTCCAGAAAACACTGCGTTTTTCGAACTATTTTTTAAATACAGAAAATATTTCTGATCCGACTTTTATTTATGAAGCGGTAGACTCTTGACCCAGTATTTTCAGTAGATCCTATTTTTCTTCCTCTGCCCAGTATTTTCGATTAACCCTAATCTCCGTCTATATATTATCTTCAGTTGTAGACGTGACTACTACAGAAAAAAATATATACTATTTCTCTCCTCCGCCATTAATATATTCTTACAGAATTTTTCGAGCAGTTATTAATTTCGAAAGTGCAAATCTGCACTGATTTGTTGTGCAAAGCAAATCAGTTATTAATTTTAGAGAAGCTGTTTTATCCTAGAGGCGGCGGCGGAAGTACGCACTGGTTTAGCACCACCGACCGATCGCTGAATCGTCTTCAAGAGAGCGACCTAGTCCGCGACTCAGTCATTATTTCCCAACAGTTTCTTGTAAGTTCATCTAAAAATTTAACTTAAAGGGTAGCAACATAAGTCAATGAATATCAATAAAAGGTATAAAACAAACTTATAAAGTTGTACCTTCATGTGAATAAGGTACACATAAATTAAAATAATAAACACATGCCTAAAATGTTAGGCGTGTTATACCATTCAATTATATGTGTCATTTCCTATACTAGTAATATGGATCACATAAAAAATTTCACTTGATAATACTGTTACTTGCACCTTGTAATTCCTTTACTTTTTACTCCACATAGAATCTGATAAATTATGACTGTTACAGTATGCAAGTTTTTTATATAGACAACAAGACTTGGGTATTATCGGCAATTACTGCTTAATCAGATCTAGAGCTTGAATAAAGCGATATTTTGATAAAAGGTCACTGAATTGCATATCATTGAGAAATACAAACAGCTTTTCATTTGCTGACCGTATGAAGTTGCAGGCTACGGTAGGTTGGAGAATAACACTATGCATTGAAAATTCACCCAATTATCAGTTATTCCTATCATCCATCACTAAAAACTTTGGACCATAATACTGCTCAAATAAAGATTTAGGCCCAACCTTTTTTTGTTTTGTTTTCTAACAATCATATCCGTTGTAAAAACAATCACATCCGTCGTAACAAGGTAAAACAAAAACATAGGGAAAATAAATACTTTTTGCTGTCCAAGCATGTATATCGGCACGAACCGCACCGCAATGCAGAAACCGTCCAGACCGGACCGTAAAAACGGTGCGGAAAACCACACTAGATTCTCTCTCTAACGCAAACAACCCAAACCGAACCGACTCGCAACGATACGGTTCGATTGCGGTTTGAACTGTTACTAAACAATATTAAACCGAACCGAACCGCATAGCTACCCAAGTAACATTATGATAAAAAATTAACAAATTCCTATCTAACTTTTTATTTTAACGATATATATTCTATTTTCAGCGTATGTTGTAGTTATATCAATTCGAGATAACACTATATGTTTTATCTTCTGGGTGACACAACGTCATACAATCATAAATTGATTGTTGGTGGAAGTAATTCTCTTGTTTCATATTTAATACGGATTCAAACCGGACTAAAACAAAACCGGACCGTATTTCATCGAAACCGAACCGATACCGAATCGTTTGAATGGTTAGTATAATGGTTTGTATTTTTGAAATACCGTTTGATGCGGTGTGGAAGCGGTTTGAGCTCCAAACTATACCGAACTGAACCGCGCCCACTCCTACTTTTTTTCTCTCTTGCCCTTTCGTATTCAATTATAACATTCTTTGTATTTAGTACTAACTCCTATTTTGGTATAACAGAAACAACATGGCAAAATTTCCAACCTCTTTTTAACTTGCTGCTGGACCCTAACTGGAGTACCGTCGGATTCAGGCTTGGCAGAATGCGGATGTTAATCAACCAGAGTACTATCGAACCATACGCATTGAACATGCAACTGTTAGACTATAATGTTAAGTGGTACTACATATTGTTTTCCAATAGTTTCAAAGTTATAATGCCGAATATTCAACAAGTAAATGGAAAGAGGTCAATTTTCAATGTATATGTTTTTTGAAAGAGGTCAAGTTCATAAAAATACACGTATAAAGGGAAAGAATAAACCAAACATACTTGCCAATCAATACCTCTGCTCAAAACATATTCAGGGGAGGAGTTACAATAGCCGGCCGTGAGGAAGCCTTGTACTGAGCTATTGATTGCAAAGTATCGTGAATGATTTAAGTGAAGAAATAATTTTGCACCAGTCGTATCTTTAATAAAACTGTAAAATACCTTTATTACACACAAGATACAAGTATCGCTGATTTCATAGCAACTGAATGACCAAGGTTAAACATTAGGGACCCTATTGCACAAGATATGGAAAATGATAATCCTATAATAAATAATATGTCATCATATAATAATAATTAAAAGAAGACACGGCAATAAACCCAAAAAAAAGATTATCTCATGTAAAACAAATGTTATTGGTTATAAACATGGACCAGAAAAAAAGACTATCTCATGTAAAACAAATGCAATTTGTTATAAACATGGTTGCAACAAAGACTAGTATTACCGCACAACGGTGGGAAAACCGAATTTGTAATACTATATGGTAAAAAAAATTTATAGTTTTTAAATTATTTGAAACCATATACAAATAACAGTATATAAAATATAATTTACATATATTATTAAAAACCAAAAATAATTATTCTAACCAATCATGCAAACGCAAAGAATAAATAAACAAATAAATATTCATGAAAAATGGCTAGTATAAAAGAATGTGGTAAAATAATATCAACAAACGAGTCAAACTAAATTCTTTAATCTTTTGCAATTATAGAGTGTTGTAGCTTTGAGGAGTTTACCAAGTGTCTCAAGTTGAATTACGTCATATCATACAGTTGTTTAATACTTACTAATACTTTCATAATATAATCTTATCATGTATTGCACTATTAGAGTTTGAATGTTCTGTTGTTACAACCTGCCCATTTTCTTTATTATACACTGAGTAATCACATACGCAATCGTGCACACAGGTGACCACAAACTCATGAACATATATTTCCCACTCATGCACAACTAACATATACCGCACAACTAACATATACCGCTCAACTCATCCAAAGACACAACATGCACACAAATATAAATGCGCGTAGCACACATACAAATCAGTAACTTTATATACATACCATCATCAGAGCACAACAGTTATCTCTGGAAAAGTTAAAAACACTTGTTTCTAGATACAACACAATATACAGCGGAAAATATGATAGTCTATGGCTACTTGATGAACCCTCCTGCTTCGAGCTCCTCCAAGAAAATCTAAAAAACCCCGACTACATGACTGCCCGTACAAATTTGGGTACCCAAGAGTTTAGGGAAAACAAACAAAATAAACTCTGGGTCAGTCATGGGACTGGTGTGAGTAAACTTCAACCATTTGTTTAACTTTCAAAAATTCTTTTTCAAAAGAAATGATAATCGTAAGACCAATCCACTCATAAACACGGATGGTTTTTACCTTATGATAACCAAAAATATTTTGATATCAAATCCAGTGATATTATAATAATGTCTACAACAAATAAATAGAATCTAGCGGAACACTTGCATCTCACGCTCCATATATAATATAAAATCAAAAACCGCAGGGCGCTTATTGGAGATTGGATTTCCAACATGACAAGGTATGGAACCAACTTCCGATAGTGTATCTCTAGAGGCGAATACACTGGGTTCAACAAGAACGTCTTGCAACCCGGCCCACATATGACCGACCACTCATTTCGCTTGATTGTATCGAATGTATATCACCAACGGTTAGGATCAGCAACCGTTTCCCGAAACGAACAACATCGGTAGATTAAAGAAGCAATTGAATTTCTCTAGATAGGTGATTATACGTCCTAATGGAAGCGACCCACATAGCCATGTTGTCTGCCCGATTTTTGTCAATTCCCGGTTGTGAGGCTTGAGGTTTGAATGATCTTCCAGAACATCTAGCCACCATTCACTTTGAATGCCACATCGTCCGATCCATCGGAAATCACTAATTGATTCCCACAAAAATACTCAGATTGTTAGGCTAAAGAAGTTTCCCTTCTTCGCCACCAACTTCGTACGTTTGAAGGAATCAACGTACGTAATCCCTTTGGAAATACACTGTCTGACGCTCGTTCATACAAGTTGTCCTGAGTCTGGACAAACCGAAGACACCATTCTATTAATCCATCTTAGGAAATTTCTACCTAGGATTAACAGAACAACCCTTGCATTTTACTCCATCTTCGGAATCTCTTCAACATAAGTTGATTCGTAATGCTTATGCCAATACAGAGTGGTTTTCAAATATTAATCTGATCCCGGTCTCTCCGTATTGACAACGGAGGTATAAAATAAATCAAAACTTTGATAGTCGGTGATTTAACTATCAAAGAAACATCCATATAATCAACGATCCTATTTTCAAATGGAGATTTTATCGATCAACCATCAAACAACACTGGCCCCTTTTATAGTAATTCCTTTTTATATTATTGTTTCCAATTCTCATTTCCCTTCTTTTGTATCCTTTCAAAACTCTAAATTTTTTTTCTTGATTCTTGGAAAAACATTTCCAATATCTAATTTCTTTATTCGAGACTTATTCCAGTTAGAAAACATTTCTATATATTCACAAATCATTATTTTCTATATTCAGAAAATATCCCTTATTAATATTGGAAAATATTTCCATATTAAATTTATTAATTCCTTGTTGACCAATTCATTTCATTTTCTACGCATAGAAAATATCTCTGATTTTATTTGGGGAAAACATTTCAAAATCCTTTAAATTAATGCGATGTTATAAAACATCGTTATTATAACTCAAACCATTAATCATTTATTAACTGACCATATTGCAAACCAATCTTCACTATCGAACCTTAACCATTCCTCCATCAATCATGAAGTCAATCAAGTTGGGGTATAATTACCTCTCAGACCTTAATTGAATAACATTCTCAACTTTGAAATAGCCAAAGCTCACAACTTCAACAAAACATCGCTTACGCAACTCTTGGATTCAATCTAGGAATCCACTTCTTTTATAGGAAAACATTGATTATAACGGTAACGTTATAATCGCTGTATTTGATTTATAAAACATTAATTATAATGGTAGCGTTAAAATCGCTGTTTAGATTTATAAAACTTTTATTATAACGACAGCGTTAAAATCGCTGTTTAGATTTACAACACATTTAATGTAACAGTATCGTTAGAATCGTTGTCTCCAAATATTTGGTATATAAACATTTATTTAAAACCTCTTCATTAATTCTATATTCTTATTTCAACAAATTTCGTTTTGTTTTCATTACATCGAAACATAACTATAAACTTAACTTAAATTAATATTAAATTATCTCAAAATGTAATAACCCGGAAATCTGAGCCAAATTAAAAATTTTATTTTGGCAATTTTAATGAATTTTGAATATTTAAAATGAATTATTTTAAATAATAACGACGAGAAATTTGTTTTGAATAGAATTAGAAACATATATATTCATATAAATCGATGTTAGAATATAATTATTTATTTTTAATTATAAAAGGAATTGAAAATGGCACGGTAGTTTGAAAATTCGATTTCAAATTTCAAATGAATGTACAGGATTCAAAATAAACCAGATTTTAGCGAAACCAAAATTATTTGAACCTATTTGAGAATATCTTTCCAACGAATCCAAAAAATTAAAATTTCATAGCGGGAATAAAAAGTTTGCCCAGTTGAAAATTCAGAATAGTCGCTATGGAATTTTAGCCCTCAAAAATGGAAATTTTGCAAACGACCTCTGTTTTCGACGAAACCACTTTTGTTGGATCCGGGATTCAAGTTATTACTAGATTCCAAATTTCATAATTTTCTGAATCAATATGTGAGCGTGGCAAAGGAAAACGTGTTTGGGCAGTTTCCGTCAATTTAACCGACTAGAAAATGGCCAATTTTCAAACGGTCTCAAAATTTGACGAAATTAGTTTTGTTAGGACTATATCGTCAATACGAAGCTAGAAAATAATTTTCGGGAATTTTTAGAGTCCGTATGTGGCCCCGATAAATTGAAGTATGAGTTAAAAATTCAATATATAGATTTATATGTTGATTTTAGCGAAAACTGATCAAAACAGCCGAACTAGCTTACGAAGCATATCCCATTGTGTTCGGAATGGGGGTAATATGCTAGAGACGACAGTCGGTGGGTTTGATTTGGGGTTCAAATAGGAAGGGTACTTTTCTTTGAAAAAATTAAATAAATAAATTAAATAATTAATAAAGTCAACGCCTTAACACCCCCTTTCTTACCCGTTCATTTCAGAAATCAAAAGTAAAATAAAAAAACCTAAATAAGCGCCCCTCCGTTCCTTGTCGATGCCCAACGCCACCGCGCCGCTGACCTCCACTCCCGCCGGCGTCGATCACCCAGGCCCCCACCCCTCTAGTCGCGCTCCTCCCCCAAACCCGATCCAAACCCGAACCCTAACCCCCCCCAAAAACCCGCACCACTCCGCCACTAGTCATGGTGGGACCGCTTCCGACCCTACCGCCGCCTTCCCCTCCATGTCTCCGATGAACCCAAACACCCACCCCCTGTAAGTTTGGTTTTTTTCTAATTTTATTTATTTATTTTTACTACTAGGAAGTAATTAGTTATACAGAAATAAAAAAATCAGTTTTATATATAGTGTGACGTTGATAGGATAAAAATATAATTTTTAATCATGTAGAAGGATTAAAATATAATTTTTAATCATGTAGAAGGATAACAATATAATTTTTAATCATGTACAAGGTTTAAAATATAATTTTTAATCATGTAGAAGGATAAAAATATAATTTTTTAACTAGGTAGAAGAATAAAAATATAATTTTTATTTATGTAGAGATATAAAAATATAATCTTTATGTATGTAGCGAATAAAAGATTTGATCTTTATGAAGAGAAAGACAGGATTTTGATATGAACAACACTATAGAAAGTTGAGATTTTTAACAATAAAAAGGTTTGATTTTGATATATGCTAACAGCGAATAAAGAAGGGATTTTTATTGTATGAACAACATTATCAAAATAAGATTTTTATATAGAAAGTAGCGTTATAAAAATATAATTTTCATAACGAAGTAGCGATGTCAAAATATGATTTTCACATATAAAAGTGAATAACCAAAAATATGATTTTTATCCATATAGCGTTGGAATAAAATTGTGATTTTTATTTATGAACAGCGTGGACAGAGAGAGTTGGAATTTCGGGCAAATCTGAACCGTTCAGAAATAAAGAATGACGGAGTGGAACCCAAAGGTGAGAACTTCTCACTTTTAATTTGTTTTCTAGTTGAAATATATAATAGGATGCAGACGGTGCTTAGCAGCACCCGACACCCGTTGTCCACAGACCATGGACGACTAGTTTGTTTGTTGTTTGTGGTGTGAATATTGATTGTGTGATGTGGAATGGAATAAATTATTTTATGGTTAAAAATAAAATTTTAACGTGTATATAAAATAAATATTTATAAACAAATCGGACGATTTGTTTATGTACACACATTTGACTGATACAGATTGGGACGATAAATTTTACACATCGCCCAACTGCACAAATAAAATTTGTGTTTCTTGATTTGAAACACCACAAGGGTGTTGGGATGAAATTTGGTGTACACTAATCCAAAATAATTAGCTGTATGTCGATCGATCGATTGACAGTGTGTTGTAAGCGTTAAATATTTATATTTAATGCTTATGCAGTGTAGAATGCACTCTGGATGACGGTTGATTATTTATCGTTGCTAATATATACATGTGTTGTAGGGAATCCATATAATTAACATTATATGGTAATTGATTGGGCCTCATTCCAATTTGGAAAATAAAATATATGTTCATGTGTTGAATAAAAGAAAATTCATGTGTTGAATAAAACATATATTCATGTGTTGAATAAAAGAAAATTCATGTGTTGAATAAAAGAAAATTAATGCGTTGAATAAAATATATATTCATGTGTTGAATAAAATAAATAAATTCATGTGTTGAGTAAAATATACATTCATGTGTTGAATAAAAGAAAATTCATGTATTGAAGAAAATATTCATTTGTTGAATAGAATAACGAAGTTATTGAAATATATCAAGCCGTGTTGATTAGATATGCGTCATTTTGACGTGAACGATATCTATATCGATTTTGTTCATTTTTATAATGAATATCGAAAAGGATTTGATTTCAAAATATAATATTTTGAAAATACTATCGTTTATATATCGATGATATGGAATATTCGATTTTGATTTGAAATTGAATATGAAGTTGAAATCGTTTTGAAAACGAATTTAAAACGATTTATAAAATACATTTTGAAAGGAAATCAACGAAATATATATAATATATTATATATATATATATATAATGGCCTGAATAGAACGCAACGCGCTGCGGCAGTTTGCGAATTTTGACCATTGACTTCGAATGGACATTACGTGAGATCCGACCGTCGGATTCTCCTAAAACCGGAACCGTTGGGTTCGTATCGAAAAGAGCTTTCTAAAGAATATTAGAGATTTGAAATCTAACGGTTGGATTTGGAATTATGTCCAAATCAAATTTGGAAAAGGTCGCTGTAAGTCCAGTTCGATGGCTGTTGATGGAAATCGACTGTATGGGCCTTGATAAAATTATTAAAAATAGCAATAATTTGTGTAGAATCATAAGAAATGATTTGGAAAGACATGGGATGAAAAATTCCATATTTGAAAAGATAAAAATAGATTTTTATCGAAATGAACTAGTTTTGAACTAGAATTATAATCCATTTATTTTTGAAATAAATAAATTGGATTTGAAAAGGTTTTAAAAGTAACCAGAATTTCCAATAATTGAATTGAAATGGATTTGAATCGAAATTGTATTTGGAATATTTCGATGTTGGATTTCTTGATTATACAGATATTGTTATGGAAATTTTAAAGATATATTTATATTGTTATTTCCAATACGATATTTGTTGGTCGTAGAATTTGATATTGAATATAAGCCGATATGTTTTCTATTCAGAGCCTTGTATTTAAAATCAAATGGGATTTGGGTTTGTCATGAATGGTGTCTTCACTAACACTGTTCTTAAACCTAGTAGAGAAAAAGATTAAATCTTTTTATTTAGATTTAATGAAGTATACCAATTAAATAATATTAATTGGAATTGGAATTGGAATTGATTTTTGGGTTTATCGTGAACTGTGTTTTTGCGACATTCGTTCTTTAACCCGATTTACGGTGAAATGAAATTTGGAATTTATAAATCTTTATGTTAAGATTTAAAGGAGATTTTCCAAAGTAAAGTTTTCCAATTTAATAAAATAAATTGGAATGAAATGGAATTCGATTTGGTAATAGTCGAAGTGAATTTCTGTGAAGGAAGACAACTAATATATCTGGAATTTAAAAGGCTTTGCCATTATTCCATTTATATTATTAGTCGGATATGGAAGTTTATATCGATTATATATATCGATTTGTTTTCCATGAAGATTCCATTGTAAGTGGAATGTGATTTTGGGTTGTCGTGAACGGTATCTTTAATAATACTGTTCTTAGACCCAACGGGTTTAAGAAAACTGAGAATGGAGTATCCCCAGTTTTGCTCCGGGCGATACTTAAATCTTTAATTAGATTTGAACGTGAAATGGTAATTGAATTTACCGATAACACCGTGGTGTTAGATATGAAGTATGACCAGTTTTACTTCATGGGATGAATAGGTTGGGGTTGGGAAATTTAATAAGTGATTACTTTGGTAAGGTTCGCTAATCCCGACTAGTTTGGATAAACCATTATTTGGTTCGAATTGATATTCAAAAGAAGATTAAAGAATAAATTCAAAGAATTTATCTTTGATAAAATTAATGGGAACCTTTCCCAAAGTATAAGAATATTTGAATAAAAGAATATTCTGAATTGGAATGAGGAGTATGTTGTGTTTGTTTAACACTTGTTGATTATATACGCGAGTTATTCAGAAAGACCGGGTTTATCCCATTCTGAATAACTGATTCGACGATGTGTCGAGGATGAAGACTGTGGTCGAAGACCGGAGGTCATCACATCGTTTGGATAATTACTAATGATCTTGATTGGGCTGCACACCCAAGAGGAGGGAATTAGTTGGTGATCGTCCAGACATACTTGGAGATCGATGAATATGCGAGGTACAAGGTGCCTCCGGTTTCGTTCAGACCCAGAACGGACTTGTAAATGGACTGTGTGTCTGACATTGGATTTCATTCTGTGTGATTGATATCGGTTGCATAGCGTGAATTGCCAGTGTGGCATGCTGAGATGCAAATGATCAAGGCTTCTATTGAAAAGCAAAGTCTTGTGGTTGATGATCAAAGCACCGCCTGTGTGGCATAACTTTGTGTGGCGTTAATTCGCGAGCCTCGCACCCCGGTTGTGAACCAGAAACGGGAGAGGGCCTCAGGGAGGGCATGTGTTTCCTTCTAGCTATGGTGGTGTCAGTGACCTACCAGCCCTGACATTTATATTATTTTCACTTGTGTGGTTGTTGGATTGCGAGGCGCCTCAGATATATCGGTGACTATGTGGAGCCGATGGAGTCATTTGGCTTATTTACGCGCCAAAGGGCGGAGAAACGCAGTGTTCAGGCATTTTAATCCACATCGGTGGACCGCCCCTGACGATCCAAAGGCTTGACTGAGTACTTGCCTGAGACATGGGCTAGATTGTCTCGAAATCGGTAGAGGACTATCTTTTGCCTCGATTCATAGATGGAAATCCAACTTCCAATACGACATTTTGTGGTTTTAGTTGTAAACCTATATATGGCGACATTGTGGTATGGGGCACTTATGCCGTCTATGATTGATACTTATGATTGAAATTGTTTTGACACTATACACTTATAGTAATAATAAAAGATGAAATTTAGTGTATCAAGCATTCTTTGGCTATTATAAGGTAAAACCCTATCCTCTGGCTTGCGTTACATTGTGTGATGGGACCTGGGTCTTATAATAGCTTCATTGTTCTTTATTTAGCATTGTGCTGTTGTTTTATGCACTGGTACTCTTGGGAGGAAACCCGTTCCGTGTTATACGACGTGGTCCCTTGATTTACCTAACTTTAAAATAAAAAAATTAATAACCGTTTTAGTTCTCACACCAGTCACATGACTGACCTGGAGTTTATTGTTTTAACCTAAACTCTGGGTGCCCATATTTTCCGCACGGGCAGCTAGTAGTTTTGGTTTTGCAGATTTATATTCACAGGATCCTAGTTTACGGCTGGAACGATACTCGGAAAGCTCTGTATCCGTGTATTACTTTCAGTTGTGTTTTGTATTATTTTCCACTGCAGTATTGTATTTAAATCTCTGATATTGAATAATGTGTAATTTTTATTCATACTCTGTGGTATTCCTGTATTCTGATGGAATTGTTATAATAAGCCAGGAAATGTTCTTCTGTTTACGTTCCGATTTGTCGTGTTCTCAAAACAATCAGGGGTTCCGAGCGGTCTTGGTCGGTTTAGCGATCGATTCGGATCGAGTGAAATTCCTTGTTGTTACATTTTGTATCAGAGCTTTGGTTTACAAAGCTCGAGAACAAGACACGTTAGAACCATACGAAAGAATTCATCAGAGATTGGATTAGTAATATCCAATGAGAATGACTCGTTAGAGATGGGATCAGTAGTATCCTAGAACGAGTGTGAAGAGTATATTTTTAAATTGAGAACAATTTTTGGTTTTGAAAATTTAAACAACTATTCGTATTTGAATATTATTTTTATATTGATTTGGACAATTAAGTATATTAAATTTTGCGTATACGTCTAATCCGCGTGTATTTGAAGTTTTAATATACTGGATAGATATAGTATCACACTCTAGTCGCCTGGAGATGATTCTGATGATTGACTAGTCGTCATCAGCATACATGTTCGAGTGACGAAAGTGAGATTTCTATATATTTCAAATTAGATGGTGTGAGCAACAAAATATAGTTAGAATATATTGTTGTGACTTGGCATCAAAAACATGATTTTCTGTATATATATCAAAATTATGAATTTGAAACATTAATCAACAAATTGATTGCTGGTTGTATTGTTTGATATTGGTTGGTTAATTAAAATTTTGAACCATTTAGCCAGATGGTATCAAATATTGAACTGTATTGAAAATTATTTGCAATTGCATGCATGCACATATATATGCATCGAACAGGTCAAAGCAAGGAGGCTAGAGCAGAGGAATAAAATTGTTTGCCCGACAAATAGGTACATGTTTATTGTATTTCTTGGGGTTTTTGATGATTTTATGAGCCGATTGGCTGTTTCTTTTCCTTTTTGGATTGCAGAGGCCTGTATGGCAATTTCGGGATTTTCCCAGTGCTCCCGTGCAGGGGAGGTTATGGCGAAATTTTTCGATAATTTAGGGTGTTAGCCAAATTTTTGAAGAATTTGAAAAGTTCTTATAAACTGAAAAGTTGAAGAACTTAAGCCATAATGAAAATAACGAAAGTTGAGTTGATTAGTTAAACAACTTTCGTCTTCGTTCCTTTTCAGGGACGAAAAGTTTTAAGCGGGGGAGATTGTAATAACCCAGAAATCTGAGCCAATTTAAAATTTTATTTTGGCAATTTTAATGAACTTTGAATATCTAAAATGAATTATTTTTAATAATAACGACGAGAAATTTATTTTGAATATAATTTGAAACGTATATATTTATATAAATCGACGTTAGAATATAATTATTTATTTTTAATTATAAAAGGTATTGAAAATGACCGGTAGTTTGAAAATTCGATTTAAAATTTCAAATGAATGTACAGGATTCAAAATAAACCGGATTTTAGCGAAACCAAAAATATTTGAATCTATTTGAGAATATATTTCCAACGAATCCGAAAAATTGAAATTTTATAGCGGGAATAAAAAGTTATGCCAAGTTGAAAATTCAGAATAGTCGCTATGGAATTTTGGCCCTTAGAAATGAAAATTTTGCAAACAACCTCTGTTTTCGACGAAACCACTTTTGTTGGATCCGGGATGTCAAGTTATTGCTAGATTTCAAAATTCATAATTTTCTTAATCAATATGTGAGCGTGGGAAAGAAAAACATGTTTGGGCAGTTTTCGTCAATTTCGACCGACAAGAAAATGGCCATTTTTCAAACGGTCTCATAATTTGATGAAGTTAGTTTTGTTAGGACCGTATCGCCAATACGAAGATAAAAAATATTTTTCGGGAATTTTTAGAGTCCGTATGTGGCCCCGATAATTTGAAATATGCGTTAAAAATTCAATATATAGATTTATATGTTGATTTTAGCGAAAACAGATCGAAACAGCCGAACTGGCTTACGATACATATCCCATTGTGTTCGGAATGGGGGTAATACGCTAGGGATGATGGTCGGTGGGTATGATTTGGGGTTCAAATAGGAAGGGTGCTTTTCTTTGAAAAAATTAAATAAATAAATTAAATAATTAATAAAGTCAACGCCTTAACACCCCCCCTTTCTTACCCGTTCATTTCAGAAATCAAAAGTAAAAAAGACCTAACTAAGCGCGCCTCCATTCCTCGTCGATGCCCAACGCCACCGCGCCACTGACCACCATTACCGCCGACGTCGATCACCCAGGCCCCCCCTTAGTCGCGCTTCGGCGCAGCTCCTCCCCCAAACCCGAACCCTAACCCCCCCCCTCCAAAAAAAACCCCGCACCACTCCGCCGCTAGTCACGGTGGGACCACTTCCGACCCTGCCGCCGCCTCCCCCTCCCTGTCTCCGATGAACCCAAACGCCCACCCCCTTTAAGTTTGTTTTTTCTACTTTTATTTATTTATTTTTACTACTAGGAAGTAATTAGTTATATAGAAATAAAAAAAATCAGTTTTATATATAGTGTGACATTGATAGGATAGAAATATAATTTTTAATCATGTAGAAGGATAAAAATATAATTTTTAATCATGTAGAAGGATAAAATAATAATTTTTAATCATGTAGAAGGTTAAAAATATAATTTTTAATCATGTAGAAGGTTAAAAATATATTTTTTAATCATGTAGAAGGATAAAAATATAATTTTTAATTATGTAGAGATATAAAACTATAATCTTTATGTATGTAACGAATTAAAGATTTGATCTTTATGAAGAGAAAGACAGGATTTTGATATGAACAGCACTATAGAAAGTTGAGATTTTTAACGATAAAAAGGTTTGATTTTGATATATGCTAACAACGAATAAAGAAGGGATTTTTATTGCATGAACAACATTATCAAAATAAGATTTTTTATATAGAAAGTAGCGTTATAAAAATATAATTTTCATAACGAAGTAGCGATGTCAAAATATGATTTTCACATATAAAACTGAATAACCAAAAATATGATTTTTATCCATATAGCGTTGGAATAAAATTGTGATTTTCATTTGTGAACAGCGTGGACAGAAAGAGTTGGAATTTCGGGCAAATCTGAACCGTTCAGAAATAAAGAATGACGGAGTGGAACCCAACAGTGAGAACTTCTCACTTTTAATTTGTTTTCTAGTTGAAATATATACTAGGATGCAGACGGTGCTTAGCAGCGCCCGACATTCGTTGTCCACAGACCATGGACGACTTGTTTGTTTGTTGTTTGTGGTGTGAATATTGATTGTGTGATGTGGAATGGAATAAATTATTTTATGGTTAAAAATAAAATTTTAACGTGTATATAAAATAAATATTTATAAACAAATCGGACGATTTGTTTATGTACACACATTTGACTGATACGAACTAGGACGATAAATTTTACACATCGCCCAACTGCACAAATAAAATTTGTGTTTCTTGATTTGAAACACCACAAGGGTGTTGGGATGAAATTTGGTGTACACTAATCTAAAAAAATTAGTTGTATGTCAATCGATCGATTGACAGGGTGTTATAAGCGTTAAATATTTATATTTAATGCTTATGCAGTGTAGAGTGCACTCTGGATGATGGATTTATCGTTACTATTATATACATGTGTTGTAGGGAATCCATATAATTAACATTATATGGTAATTGATTGGGCCTCATTCCAAGTTGGAAAATAAAATATATGTTCATGTGTTGAATAAAAGAAAATTCATGTGTTGAATAAAATATATATTCATGTGTTGAATAAAAGAAAATTCATGTGTTGAATAAAAGAAAATTAATGTGTTGAATAAAATATATATTCATGTGTTGAATAAAAAATAAATTCATGTGTTGAGTAAAATATATATTCATGTGTTGAATAAAAGAAAATTCATGTGTTGAAGAAAATATTCATTTGTTGAATAGAATAACGAAGTTATTAAAATATATTAAGCCGTGTTGATTAGATATACGCCATTTTGACGTGAACGATATCTATATCGATTTTATTCATTTTTATAATGAATATCGAAAAGGAATTGATTTCAAAATATAATATTTTGAAAATACTATCGTTTATATACCGATGATATGGAATATTCAATTTTGATTTGAAATTGAATATAAGTTGAAATCGTTTTGAAAACGATTTATAAAATACGTTTTAAAAGGAAATCGACGAAATATAATATATATGTATATATGTATGTATGTATAATGGCCTGAATAGAACGCGCCGCGCTGCGGCAGTTCGCGAATTTCGACCATTGACTTTAAATGGACATTACGGGAGATCCGACCGTCGGATTCTCATAAAACTGGAACCGTTGGGATCGTATCGAAAAGAGCTTTCTAACGAAAATTAGAGATTTGAAATCTAACGGCTGGATTTGAAATTATGTCCAAATCAAATTTGGAAAAGGTCGCGTAAGTGCAATTCGATGGCTGTTGATGGAAATCGACTGTACGGACGTTCATAAAATTATTAAAAATAGCAATAATTTGTGTAGAATCATAAGAAATGATTTAGAAAGAATTGGGATGAAAAATTCCATATTAGAAAAGATAAAAATAGTATTTTTTTATCGAAATGAACTAGTTTTGAACTAGAATTATAATCCATTTATTTTTGAAATAAATAAATTGGATTTGAAAAGGTTTTAAAAGTAACCAGAATTTCCAATAATTGAATTGGAATGGATTTGAATCGAAATTGTCTTTGGAATATTTCGATGTTGGATTTCGTCATTATACAGATATTGTTATGGAAATTTGAAAGATATATTTATATCGTTATTTCCAATACGATATTTGTTGGTCGTAGAATTTGATATTGAATATAAGCCGATATGTTTTCTATTCAGAGCCTTGTATTTAATATCAAATGGGATTTGGGTTTGTCGTGAATGGTGTCTTCGCTAACACTGTTCTTAAACCTAGTTGAGAAAAAGATTATTATTTTTATTTAGATTTAATGAAGTATACCAATTAAATGATATTTAATTGGAATTGGAATTGATATTTGGGTTTATCGTGAACTGTGTTTTAGCAACATTCGTTCTTTAACCCGATTTACGGTGAAATGAAATTTGGAATTTATAAATCTTTGTGTTAAGATTTAAAGGAGATTTTCCAAAGTAAAGTTTTCCAATTTAATAAAATAAATTGGAATGGAATGGAATTCGATTTGGTAATAATCGAAGTGAATTTCTGTGGAGGAAGACAACTAATATATTTGGAATTTAAAAGATTTTGTCGTTATTCCATTTATATTATTAGTCGGATATGGAAGTTTATATCGATTATATATATCGATTTGTTTTCCATGAAGATTCCATTGTAAGTGGAATGTGATTTTGGGTTGTCGTGAACGGTATCTTTAATAATACTGTTCTTAGACCCAACGGAGTTAAGAAAACCGAGAATGGAGTATCCCCAGTTTTTCTCCGGGCGATAGTTAAATCTTTAATTAGATTTGAATGTGAAATGGTAATTGAATTTACCGATAACACCGTGGTTTAGATATGAAGTATGACCAGTTTTACTTCATGGGATGAATAGGTTGGGGTTGGGAAATTTAATAAGTGATGTAAGGTTCGCTAATCCCGACTAGTTTGGATAAACCATTATTTGGTTTGAATTGTTATTCAAAAGAAGAGTAAAGAATAAATTTAAAGAATTTATCTTTGATAAAATTAATGGGAACTTTTCCCAAAGTATAAGAATATTTGAATAAAAGAATATTCTGAATTGGAATAAGGCATATGTTGTGTTTGTGTAACACTTGTTGATTATATACGCGAGTTATTCAGAAAGACTGGGTTTACCCCATTCTGAATAACTGATTCGACGATGTGTCGAGGATGAAGACGGTGGTCGAAGACCGGAGGTCTTCACATCGTTTGGATAATTACTAATGATCTTGATTGGGCTATACACCCAAGAGGAGGGAATTAGTTGGTGATCGTCCAGACGTACTTGGAGATCGATGGATATGCGAGGTACAAGGTGCCTCCGGTTTCGTTCAGACCCAGAACGGACTTGTAAATGGATTGTGTGTCTGACATTGGATTTCATTCTGTGTGATTAATATCGGTTGCATAACGTGAATTGCCAGTGTGGCTTGCTAGGTTGCAAATGATCAAGGCTTCTGTTGAAAAGCAAAGTCTTGTGGTTGATGATCAAAGCACCGCCTGTGTGGCATAACTTTGTGTGGCGTTAATTCGCAAGCCTCACACCCCGGTTGTGAACCAGAAACGGGAGAGAACCTCGGGGAGGGCATGCGTTTCCTTCTAGCTAGGGTGGTGTCAATGACCTACCAGCCCTGACATTAATATTATTTTCACCTGTGTGGTTGTTGGATTACGAGGTGCCTCGGATATATCGGTGACTTTGTGGAGCCGATGGAGTCATTTGGCTTATTTACGCCCCAAAGGGCGGGAAACGCAGTGTTCAGGCATTTTAATCCACATCGGTGGACCGCCCCTGACGATCCAAAGGCTTGACTGAGTACTTGCCTGAGACATGGGCTAGATTGTCTCGAAATCGGTAGAGGACTATCTTTTTCCTCGGTTCACAGATGGAAATCTAACTTCCAATACGACATTTTGCGGTTTTAGTTGTAAACCTTTATATGGCGACATAGTGGTATGTGGCACTTATGCCGTCTATGATTGATACTTATGATTGAAATTGTTTTGACACTATACACTTATAGCAATAATAAAAGATGAAATTTAGCGTATCAAGCATTCTTTGGCTATTATAAGGTAAAACCCTATCCTCTGGCTTGCGTTGCATTGTGTGATGGGACCTGGGTCTTATAATAGCTTCATTGTTCTTTATTTAGCATTACGCTGTTTATTTATGCACTGGTACTCTTGGGAGGAAACTCGTTCCGTGTTATACGGCGTGGTCCCTTGATTTACCTAACTTTAAAATAAAAAATTAATAACTGTTTTAGTTCTCACACCAGTCACATGACTGACTTGGAGTTTATTGTTTTAACCTAAACTCTGGGTGCCCCTATTTTCCGCACGGGCAGCTAGTAGTTTTGGTTTTGCACATTTATATTCACAGGATCCTGGTTTATAGCTGGAACGATACTCGGAAAGCTCTGTATCCGTGTATTACTTTCAGTTGTGTTTTGTATTATTTTTCCGCTGCAGTATTGTATTTAAATCTCTGATATTGAATAATGTGTAATTTTTATTCATACTCTGTGGTATTCCTGCATTCTGATGGAATTGTTGTAATAAGCAAGGAAATGTTCTTCTGTTTGCGTTCCGATTTGTCGTGTTCTTAAAACAATCAGGGGTTTCGAGCGGTCTTGGTCAGTTTAGCGATTGACTCGGATCGAGCGAAATTCCGTGTTGTTATACAAAACTTACATAGCTATAATATTTAAATATTAGTTTCTTAACGTATTTTATCTATAGATCAACACTAGATAGAGTTTAAATCTCTTTCCTAAATTAAACCTTGACATAGTCAAATCCTAAATATAAATCCCTTGGATTTATCTCGGTTTATTTTATATTCTGACTTTGGAATAAAACCCACTCATGTCCCTTTTGAAAACGATTTTCCTTTTTTTCCTTTTCATTTAAATTTCTATTTGAATTTATGTTTCCAAATTCAAATCCCCTTTATAAATATTTTCACTTAAAATAATTATTAACTTCAGTCGTGAATAATATTCCCTTGTATATAATCAAATCCATTTGATTTCATACTAAATTAAACCTAAAATCCAAATTCCTTTATTTAACTTCTATTGGTAGAGGACTACTAGGTAATTTCCTATTGTATTTCACCTTTTCCTAATCTCGATCATAATTTCCTTTATAGTCTGCTAAGTTCAAACCCAATTGCAAATATCGATTTTAAAACCACTTTCCACATTTCTATATAAATTTGAACTCGAATTCATATTTCAATCTATCCAATGATAAATAATTCACTTAGTTTATTAGCTTGTTTATTATCAGCTTCTTGTTTTATTTATTAAACAAGTTTCCGTTTCCAAGTCTATTTGAAAATTCAATCACTATTTCGGAAAAATAATTTCGTTTTTAAATCTCAAATTCCTTTTTCCATATAAATCCATTTTTCGTCGTTTTAAATACTAACATTCTAGGGCCAGGGTATTTCAAACACAACACAACATAATCTGTCACAAATTATATAACACATCTTATAACACAACAAATAAAACAGTAACATAAATATTGAGGAATCCAGTTGGATTCCTCCAACCTGTATGCCTGCATCCACATATGTTAATCAACATCAATAATATTATTTCACATCAATATGAAACATTTGAACTAATAATCGATCGACGATGTAATCATGTCAACCATTTCAACCAATTTTATCAACTATTCAACCAATCAACCATTGCACAGTATAAAATGACTATAAATAAATTTAAAACTCGTTTATATAAAAATGTAAACGAGTCAGAGTTAGTGAGTTTACTCACTTTGGTCCGCAGTTGATGATTCTGATTTTGTTTCGTTTAAAATCAAACAGACATTTGATTTTATGGCGAAATTCCAGTAGCTCAGTTTCCAACCATATTAGTTTCATGACGTAGATCCTCTTGCCACGATTCTGACATGACCAGTTTCGCACAGTTCTGTTATCAAACGTGAGTTATACAAATTGTAAGTATACTGTTTTTAGAATAAAATAATTAACTTTTAATTAATTTCTAATTTCCGCTAATTACTTTACTCAGTTTTCCAAAACTCCGTTCCCGTGCTTGCTGAGTGCGCTAAACCTATGTTTCCATTCCTGCATAGTTTAAAATATGGTTTAATTAACTAAACCATTCATAAATTTAATTAAAATTAAATTAATTGATTACATTTTAATTATGCTAAGGGCACGTATTACTCCCTTACGCACAAGCCTTGCATTTAGTTGACGTCCGTTTCCCTCTGCATGTTTCTTTGATCTGAAATGGAATGAGATGATTAAAATCAACTAACATTTCTCATTAAATCCTAATTACTGAAATAAAATATTAATTATGTTATAGCTTTGGGTCCATTACTTTTGATGCTTCTCTGCCGTTCAAAAACTTCACTACGTCTGTTGATCCTTCTCCCCCATAACGTAAAAACTCTATTCCACTTTGAATCATTTCCGAACCATGTTCCATAAACTCAGCCTCTCCACCGTTTTCTACGTTTGAAACTGTTGTTTGCTGAAGCTTCAACAAATCATGGATGCCACTAATATTAAAGTAATTCTCATCTTCCCCAAAAATACATCTCGACCTCCCTGGAACCCAATAATGTCCGTCCCTTCACAACGCACCATCCCACTCTCCCATCAAAATCCAACTGCGAATTGCCACTATAGTGAATCACGACTTCACAGCCTTCCCCCCCCCCACTATAGTGAACCCATCAACAAACCAACACTCTCGTATACTTCCCCATAGTTATGAATCCACAAATCGACAGAAAAGCCATTTTGGCTCCCTCCACATCATTGATTATTAATGCCTCCATGAAGAGCTGGAACTGACCCACCCACCATCGTTTGCTATAGAAGAACACGACACCTCCATCAACT
The DNA here is from genome assembly GCA_030737875.1 of Allium sativum. Taxonomy (NCBI): domain Eukaryota; kingdom Viridiplantae; phylum Streptophyta; class Magnoliopsida; order Asparagales; family Amaryllidaceae; genus Allium; species Allium sativum. Next base: position 774,567,565 of record CM060918.1, on the reverse strand, counting down.
CAGTCGACTCCTTCACCATGCGACGTCGACAGGGTTAACTCATTCAAAGTAAGACCACCCATGAAACGGTGAGAATGGGTGGAGATCGAACTGATTTCCAGTGACCGTTGGGTTTGCTTTTGAACTAGAAACAACGAAATGTGTTATATATATATATTATGTATATATATATATATTTAGTTTTTCGAATAATAGTAAGAACCCCTTTGTCCATTCCTATGCTGCTGGTATAAATAGAGGAAGAGGAGAACACAAAGTAAAGCTTATTACACGTGAGTAGCACCATCAGGTATTCACGAATTTCAGTGCAAGGACAACAACTGGCAAGATTTTTATTTTATTTTTATTAAATGTTTGGTGAAAGATTTCGTCTATGGAGACGCAAAGGATTTGATTTGATATGTTTTTATTTTATTATTCCCAAGCCAAGCTAAGTCATGGTAGTCGACTTCTTTGACCTACAAAAACATTACATTCGTATCCTGATAAGATTATGAAGAGTGACATCGTATCCTTACCCAGGATTTTCAAAAATAAAGAACAAATATTTGGCCTATCACTTAACGCCAAAGATATGATTTCGATTTCACAGCTGATTTGCGCATGGACTTATTCGGTTCTTATCAGTGATTAGGATAGGATTTTAGTACAATATTTTTTCCAAGATTTGTACAGTATTTTGCCAAGATTTCGCTTTTCGTAATGTTTGAATTGATTCAGCGTTTTCTTGCAGGTAGTAACATGCCGAGATATTAAAATGGATTACAAAGATTGAATAAGTTTTTTTTTTAAAATTTAGACATGCTGAGATTTATGGCTTTTGGGGATTTCGAAATGACAAGCGTACCCTATGAGGATTTGAAATAGTTGTAAAAGGATTGGATTGGGTTTGCTTTAGGCTTTCCAATTTGAATTTGACATGCTGAGATTTGATAAAAGATTTGACATGAAAAGGTAACCGTTATTTTATAATATTATTAAACGTATAGATAACGTTCGATGTTCTCTTATAATACTATTTAACATAAAATTAACGTTTTAGGTTCTCAGCATTTTTGATTACATATGTCATCGGATTGTCACGAAATTTTGGCTTCGTTGAATTGCGAGATGTTTTGTAAATTCACTATTCTTAAAGCTCAACATAAACCGATTAAGATATAAATTCAAAAGCAAATTCAATTTAATAATAATAAATTATTATTATCGTACATATCTGAATAGAATATCTTTATAGCTCCAAAATAAATACATTTAGATTTATAACTTGATATTTCAAATTAAAACGACATTTGGATTATTTAAAGTCGAATTATTTTTCATTTATAATATTTAAAACAAATTTAAATATTTAGAATTAAATGGCTAAAAATCCGGGTCGTTACAGTCTCTCTCTTGTTGGGTAGCAAATGAATTACCCAAGCCAGCCCATGCAGGTAGAAATGTTCCATCTAGGTTTGTGACCTTGCTGCATTCAACATCCATCACAAAATATTAGTCAATTGGTAGAACTATCATTAAAGGCCACATGCAACTGTTTGAAACAACTACTCAGTCCATTGTTGTGAAAATAAGCAAACACTTAACTGAAATAGGGAAACAAAGATAATCATGCAAACATATAAATTGTTTAGATACTGACCTAAAATGTCTTCGTGCTTGGTCGTACTGCCCGACACAATAGTCACAGTAGCATCCAACCGCAAACCAAGAAAGGGCTATGAAGGATAATGAGAATAAAAAATTAGAAAGAAAGATACAAAAGTAGTAAATAAAGCACTAGGCTAAAATGATAGAAGCTAATTAATTATCATCTGAAGCAATTATTCCAATTAGAATAATGTAAATGGTTAACGAGACAAAGAGGCTTTTGACTCACTTCTAAGGATAATCCTTTGCTAGATTCCCAACCATGAGGTAGAGATCATTTTTTACGGCCAAGCTCCATGGCAACGACCAAGTATACCAAAATGCACTTCAAATGGAAATGGTCTCTAGGTAGAAGCCTAAAATAAATAATATAAATAGAATGATATGCACTCTATTAGCAAGAGACAATTAATCATTTAAATTCAGTGTAAACTTACGTAGACACAAGCTCAAAACATTTCTAATATTCTCCACATTGATTATAATATTCAGCTTTGCAAACCAAGAGATCGGAATTGTTTTCCAATATCATTGAGGAATCATCTTTTGAAGAAGACACGTCAGAGGACATCTCTCGAGTTTTGGAAATTTATTTTCAACACTTTCTGTATCGTGGTTAGGATCAAATGAACATTATTTTTATTAACTACTCTACATGAACAACAGAAAAGGCATGAACAAGATATAATATACTAGAATCGAATGTCGTCATATACCTTCATCAGTAAACGTGAATAATGTAACGACCCGGATTTTTGAATAGTTTATTTTAAATATTTAATATGGTTTTAAATATTCAATTGATAATATAAATAAATTTTTATATTGAGTCATCGATTAAATAATCGAAATACGATTTACTTCGAATATATTGAATAATCATAATACGAAAACAAATCTAGTTTAATTCAAAGTTAAAGCTGAATTGAAAACCGTTTAGATGATCAATATATATATATTCTATTTGAATATAGATGACGATAATAATAATATATTATCGAAGAATTCATTTGTTTGAATTTAAATTATATTATATTGATTTAAAATGGTCAAGTGGAGTTCGAAAACGGGGAGATTTGAAGTTCGGAGCTTGTGATTTTGGAAAGTGGATACGACATGGATGAAGAATAGAGGAGAGTGAATGTTGATTCGGGGATGTAGGTGCAAGAAATAGGGATTGTAGATTTCAGGAGCAAACCGAAGTGAGCTTTGTGGGGATAATCAAAATAAATAGGTGATTATTAGATTTAGTTATTCATTTAAATTAGCTAATAATGTTTTAATTCAGTTAAAATTTGTAAACTGTAGTAGAAGGATTTAGGCTCAATTAAAGTAGAAATTTATTTAGTAAGTTGTGATGATTAAGGTATGAATTTATTCAAGATAATTAATTAACTTAAGTATTTTTATTGTGTGAAACCAATTTAATTTAAATATATGGAAATTAGTTTATATAATTGGTAATTTAGTTTATATAATTAATTTATATAAAGGGAATTAGTTAGAAAATAAATAAAATGCGTAGATTAATCGTTTAAGTAAAATATGGTTTAAATTTGATTTATATTACGTGAGTAATTAATTAAATTGAATTGTAAAATTTAAGTAACTGGAATTTTATTAATTTTTGTTTTACATTGGAAAACAGACGGTTGGATGAATCGCTGTGAAATTTATATAATTTGCTTTGGTGGATATTCAGCGCAATTAAAAACCAGGTAAATCTCACTCACCTTTTATTTAGAATTATTTTTATCAGTTAAAAATAATTGTTTGTTGCTTGTTCGGTTGCATTTAATATTTTTGTGCATCTTAAATATATTAGTTTTTTAGGCTTGGTGGTTGCTATTATATATATTGGTGGTTGGATTTCCTGCAGTATCATTAGCGGATGCCCGCAGTACCATTAGCGGATGATTACCCTATACGCCCAACGCTATGATAGTGGATGACCTTCTATACCGCGATATCCTACCTCAAAGTAGGATGGCTATCATTTATGTTGGCTAACGGCTGTGGATGCAGGAAAACAGGTTGGAGGAATCTAACTGGATTCCTCAAAAATATTATTATTTGTTTGCTTTTATATATATTATCATATATGATGTGTTGATTGATAATTGAGTGGTTTGATTGTTTAAATATTACTGGGGCCAAAATGTTAATTTATAAAAATATGGTGAAAAGAGATTTGGAGATTTAAAAGGAAAATTCTATTTTTTTTAAATAGAATTTAGATTTAGAACGTGCTAAAAATATTTACTTGTTTGAAATAAATAAAACAAGTATTGAATTTATAAACAATGTTTATAAATTGAATAATGCGGAGAATTGAATTGAATTCATAAACAGTGTTTATAAATAAAGTGAAAAAATTATCATTTGATAATTTGAATATTTAAATTCAAATGTGAATTTAAAAATAGAGATGGGGAAATCGTTTAAAGAAATAAATGATGGAATTTATTCTGATGTTCAGAATATAAATTGAACTAAAATAAATCCGTAAGGATTTATGATTTGAATTCGATTAATTCGAATTTATTTAAATAGAAGTTAATTAAATATGAAAATAAATTGGGTGATATATATATATATATATATATATATATAAAAGTTATTATAAATAGAAATTTCCAAAATAAGATTTTTGTTTAAAATAGACTTCGAAATGGAACTTGTTATAAAATATATAAAACAAGAAATTTATAAACAGTGTTTATAAATAGAATGAATTAATTATCAAGAGATAATTTAGAATATTAAATTCAGGTGTGAATTTGAAAATAGAATTTGAAATCATTTCGAAAAGGAGAACGATGGGTTTTATTTCGGAATTCAAAACATAAAAGAAATTGGATTTTCAAATAGATAATTAAAAGGGAAGCTTGTTCTATTTTGGGAAACGAGAAAATTTATTTATAAACAATGTTTATAAATATAGTGAAATAAATTATCATTTGATAATGTATCAGTTTAAATTCAAATATGAATTTAAAAATGAATTGGAAAGTGTTTTAAAATAGAACAATTGATTTTATTTCGAAATATAAGTTGAATTTGCATTAGAAAAATCCAACGAGTTTATAATTGGAATTCGATTATATCGAATTTCATAAAATAATTTATTTCTAAATAAATTGGAATTAGATATAGAAATTTAAGTTATAAATAAATTTATAACTGAGTTATGAAGTAATCGACGGATAGGGATAATCGAGAATATTAAGTTGGGTTTGGTAAATAGGCTGAATATATATTAAAATATATTAGAATGGAGTTGGAATTTATATATAAACGAAGTTTAAAACGTTTATATTTTAAATACAATTAAAACGAACTCGCCGCAGCGTGCTAGTTCGTAAATTGGCGATTCAAACTTCAATTGAGTATACAGACCTCAATTGAAGTCGGAATTCTTTGAAACAAGAATCGTCAGGACCGATTTGATAATAGTTTTCTAATGGAAGAGAAAAATCTAGATTTCGTCGTATAGATTTTGATTTTTTTTCAAAATCAAATTTTCAGAAAAACAGCGCTATAACCATTTAAAAACCATAACGGTTTTTTCAATTTTATAAAAGAATTTTAAGCGAATAAAATCCGAATTTCTATTTAGAAAATTCCAGATTTGAGTTGTAAAATATATGTGAACTCAAGTGGAGTAATGGATTGATTTTTTTTTTGAGACAGAAATCAGTTTTTTATTTTTGAATAGAATTAACTGATTTGAATAGTAATTAGTTAATGAGATTTTGAATTGATATTGGGCTTTGAATAAGTGAATTCGATTTGGAAATTTATATTCGAAATCGAAAAGGAAACTTGAATTGAAATTGGAATTCAATTTGGTTATAAGCAAGTTAAATATTTTATTTGAACATGTTATGTTCGAACAAAGAAGTGAAATAGTCAAAATAGCTAATTAGAAAATAAATTAGCGAATTGGGTTAAGACGAATGGTTTGAGTTGAAACTAAATAGGAATATTTGGATACATGTTAAGCAGGTTTGGAATGAAGTATATGAAGAGATATAAATTGAAATGCTTGACAAAAAGGTACACGTTTAATTCCATATGATATTTTATGTGCCGTATTGGCTAGCCGCTTGGCTTTTTCTTTTCTTTTTAATTGGAGAGGCCTATGTGGCGGTTTGGGGATTTTCCCGATGCTCCCGGTACAAAGGAGGTTATGGCGAATTTTTCCGAAAATCTAAGGAGTTAGAATATTTTTAAGGAAATTTGATAGTTAGAAATCAAGGTATCGATATACATAGAATCCGGTAAGGAAACGAATTTAAAATAGAATATTATAAACAAAAAGGAAATCGATAATCTGAAAATAGTAAGAGAAATATATATATATATATATATATACGTTTTAAAAATGAATAAGGGGTTTTTATGGTGTTGATGATTTGAGATAAGTGGTCTTGTCTGTTTTGAAGTTAAGGATGTTTTCAGTCAAGGTCTGAGAGGTAATTATACCCCAACTTGATTGATTTCATTTTTAACCGAAAAATAGCAAGATCCAGTCTCAAAGAGAAATGTTTTTAGTGGAATGCAGTATTTTGGGTTGTTTGTAACGATGTTTTACACAATAGTTGTTTAACCCAAGTAAGTGGAATTTTGGAAATATATCGTAAATATTTCCTAAGTATAAAAGTAACCGAGTCGGGAAAGTGATAAGTGATTGAAATGTTTTTTAATTGCAAATAGAATGTATTTTCGAAGTATAGAAAATAAAAGATGGCGAAATATGGAAATGTTTTCCAAACAGCGTAAGAGACCAAGGTGATTATTGAAAATATTTGGTTAATAAATATTTGTAAGGAAATGAAGAAGGGATTGAGGTAATGAAATATTAATTAAGAGGCCCAGTGATTTGTTTGATGGCTGGAATATTTGTTTATTTTTCTTCGATAGTTAAATAACCGTCCATTGAAGTGTTTTCCAATATCGTTGTCAATATGGAGAGACCGATTGGATTATTATCCGAGAACCACTCCGTATTGGCAGTAGCATTGCGAATCAGATTATACGAAGATAATCGAAGATGGAGTAAAGTGAAAGGGCTTTTTCTATTAATAGAAATTGTGCCTTCGGTTTCGTTCAATCCCAGAACGAATGTAAATGGACGAATGTTTGACAGAGTATTTCCAATGATCACATATGTTGGTCTGTATAGATATATATGGTGGCGGAGAATTTATTCCCTTAGCATAATATCCAGAATATATTTGTGCAAATCAATTAGTGATTAATAGATCTTACAATGTGGCATTCTGTAACAACCCGTAAAATCTGGGCCAGTTTAAAATTTTTATTTTGGCAATTTTAGCGAATTTTGATTATTTAAAATGAATTATTTTAAATAATATTGACGAGAAATTTATTTTGAATATAATTCGAACGTATATATTATATACGTCGTCGTTAGAATATAAATAATTATATATAATTATAAAAGGAATTGAAAATGGCGCGGTAGTTCGAAAATTCGATTTCAAACTTCAATTGAATGTACCGGGTGCAAAACAATCCGGATTTTTGTGAAACCAAAAACATTAGGATCTAATTGATGATATCTTTCCAACGAAGTTGAGAAACTGAGATTTCACTTTATAAATGATGAGATATGTCCAGTTGAAAATTCTGAATAGTCGCTATGGAATTCAGGCCCTTAAAAATGGACATTTTGCAAATGACCTCGGATTTCGACGAAACCACTTTTGTTGGGTCCGTGATGTCGAGTTATTGCTAGGTTTCAAATTTCATAATTTTTCGAATCAATATGTGAGCGTGGCAAAGGAAAACGTGTTTTGACCATTTCAGTTGATTTTAATCGACTGGAAATTGGCCATTTTTCTAACGGTCTCAGAATTCGACGAAACTAGTTTTGTTAGGACCGTATCGTCAATACGAAGCTAGAAAATATTTTTCGGGAATTTTTAGGGTTAGTATGTGACCCCGGTAACTTGAAATGTACGTTTAAAATTCAATATAATGATTTAAATGTAAATTTAACGGAAACTGATTGTAACAATCAAATCAGCTTGCGATATATATCCCATTGTGTTCGGAATGGGGGTAAAACGCTATGGACGACAGGCGGTGGGCCTCGTTTCGAGGTCGAATGTGAAAGTCAACTCTTTAGGATAAAATTTATTAATTAAATAAAAAAAAAAAAAAAAGAATATTATCTCCCCCTTTACTACCCAGGCCCCCCCCCGATTTCCTTTACAGAAAACTAAAAAAGAAAAAAAAAAAAAAAGGGAAACGAAATCGAAATCGCCCCTTTCCCTCGTCGGAGCCGCCACCCCCGCGTCGGCCTCCTCCTCCAATCGCCCGCCACTCAGTTGAAGCCCCTGTCCCCTCTTCGGCCTCCTCCCCCTCGCGACTCTTTCCTCCTCCCTCCTCCACGCGAGGACAGCGAGCGCCCCCCCCGAACCCTAGCGCCGCCGATGAAGTCGAGCCCCCCCTCCGATCTGCAAGCCTCGATGAAGCCCCCCCGACCACTCGACGAGCCCCTGTAAGTTTTGGTTTTTTTTTTATTTACTTATTTTCATTTAAACTGTAAAATTTTGTAGATTTTAAAAACTGAATTTTAGGAAGTTAAAAACTGAAATTTTATTTAAAGTAAAACTGAAATTTTATTTAAAGTAAAACTGAAATTTTTATAAAGTATAAAGCTGAAAATAAAAGGTTTAAACTGATTTTAAAATAAAAGAATAAAACTGATTTTAGGAATTTTAAAAACTTTGATTTGAAAAAGTTATTTTAAACTTTAAAGGTGAAAAGATTTAAACTTTAAAAGTGAAAGGTTTAGATTTTAAAAAGGAAAGGATTTGAACTTTTTGAAATAAAAATTCGATTTTTATATATTGAACTTTGAACTAAAATTCGATTTTTATATATTAAATAGCGAACTAAAATTCGATTTTTATATATTGAATAGCGAAGTAAAAATGTGATTTTTACGTATGTAGTGAAAGCAGCAACGAAGGTGACAAAAAGGCGAAACGACGAAGACTTCTGCAAAGGAAGAGCCGTGGAGCTGGATAGCTATAAGTGAGAATTTCTCACCTTTCTATTTTATTTCTAGTTATATATATATACTAGGATGCAGACGGTGCTTAGTAGCACCCGACACAATCGTCCACAGACCATGGACTTGATTTGTTTGATTGTTTGGTGATTGATTGTGATATTGGTTTGAATGTGGTTTGTGGTGTGAAAAATCGAATCGATAAATTGGTTAGGATTAGACGTGCGCCGTTATAAGGCGAAGGAGTAAGGCTAGGTTAGACCCTTACTCCAAATTTTGTGGTTTGCAAAATGAAATTGATTTGATTGATGAGTGAATGGCGTGGGCCTTCACTAGACCGGGGATAAGGCTAGGCCTCGTCCCGTTTCTAGTATCGTGCCGTTATGCTGCCCGAAATTTTCTAAAATATGTTAGAAAAATAAAAATATCATTTTTTTTAAAGAATGAACCGAAGAGAAATTCATATGTTGAAATAAAATGTTTTGTCGTTAAAAATATAAATTTTAACGTGAATGTGAATAAATAAAATATTCATTTGCAAACCAGATCGTTTGTTATGTACACTTATTTGAAGGACATTGATTGGGTCGATAAATTTTACACATCGCCCAACTGCACAAATAAAATCTGTGTTTGATTGTTTGAAACCCTACACGGGTGTTGGGATGATATTTGACGTACACTAATCCCGATTGTTTAGTTGTGTGTCGATCGATTGATTGACAGACTGTTATAAGCGTTGAATATTTATATTTGATGCTTATACAGTGTAGAATGCACTTTGGATGATGGTTGATTATTCATCGTTGTTGATATATGCATGTGTTGTAGAAAATCCATATAATTAACATTATATGGTAATTGATTGGGCCTCATTCCAGTTTTGAAAAAGAAATATTGAAAAAGAAATATTTGAAATAGAATATTGAAAATAAAGGAATATATGAAGCCGTGTTGATTAGATTGACGCCATTTTGACGTGAACGATATTTATATCAATTGAAAACGAATTCGAAATGAATTGAATTGAAAACGAATTCGAAATGAATTGAATTGAAAACGATTTCGAAATAAATTGAATTGAAAACGAATTCGAAATGAATTGAATTGAAAACGATTTCGAAATGAATTGAATTGAATATGAATTCAAATTGAATTGAAATTTGAATTGAACAGAAATGAATTTTGAAACGAATTATAAAGAAGAATTCAATTTTGCTTTGAATTGAAATGGAAGTCGAAATAAATTTTGAAATGAATTTAAAACTGTTTATATAATTCGTTTTAAATAAAAATCGGCGAAGTATATATTATATATATTATATATATAATATAATGGCCTGAATAGAACGCGCCGCGCCGCGGCAGTTCGTGAATTTCGACCATTTATTTCAAACGGACATTGCGGGAGATCCGACCGTCGGATTCTCCTAAAACCGGAACCGTTGGGTTCGTATCGAAAAGAGCTTTCTAACGAATATTAGAAATTTGAAATCTAACGGTTGGATTTGGAATTACGTCCAAATCAAATTCGAAAAAGGTCGCTGTAAGTGCAGTTCGATGGCCGTTAATGGAAATCGACTGTACGGGCCTTGATAAAATTATTAAAAATAGTAATAATTTGTGTAAAATCATAAGAAGTGATTTGTGAAAGTTTGGGATGAAAAACTCCATATTTGAAAAGATAAAAATAGATTTTTATCGAAATGAACTAGATTTGAACTAGAATTATAATTCTATTTATTTTTAAATAAATAAATTGAATTTGAAATGGTTTTGAAAATAACCAAAATTTCCAATGATTGCATTGGAGTGGAGTTGAATCGAAATTGTCTTCGGAATATTTCGATGTTGGAATTCGTGATATTACAGGTGTTGTTATGGAAATTTGAAAGATATATTTGTATCGTTATTTCCAATACGACATTTGTTAGTCGTAGAATTCGATATTGAATATAAGCCGATATATTTTCTATTCAGAGCCTTGTATTGAATATCGAATGTGATTTGGGTTTGTCGTGAATGGTGTCTTCACTAACACTGTTCTTAAACCCAGTTGAGAAAAGATTAAATCTTTTTATTTAGATTTAATGAAGTGTACCAGTTAAATGATATTTAATTGGAATTGAAATGGGTATTGATTTTTGGGTTTATCGTGAACAGTGTTTTAAATAACACTTGTTCTTTAACCCGATAATTAATGAATGTGATTTGGGTTTGTCGTGAATGGTGTCTTCACTAACACTGTTCTTGAACCCAGTTGAGAAAAGATTAAATCTTTTGATTTAGATTTAATGAAGTTCACCAATTAAATAATATTTAATTGGAATTGAAATGATATTGATTTTTGGGTTTATCGTGAACAGTGTTTTAAATAACACTTGTTCTTTAACCCGATAATTAATGGGATGTGACTTTGGGTTTATCGTGAACCGTGTTTTAAATGACACTGATTCTTTAACCCAGTCACAGTTTAAAACTAAGTGGAGTTTTAATGAATCTTTAATTAGATTGAAAAGATCGAGAATGGAGTATCACCAGTTTTGCTCCAGGCGATAGTTAAATCTTTAATTAGATTTGAACGTGAAATTTAGAAACTAACTGTCGGTTAGCCAAGCAGAATGGTTTTCTGGATATTGATCTGATGTTGGTTTCGGCCTTCGGGGTTAATATTTGGGGAATTATTCTCTTGATTAATTTACGGTTAGTGACTGATGAATTGGAATGAGGCGTATGTTGTGTTTGTGTAACACTTTTATAAAATATACGCGAGTTATTCGGGAAGACCGGGTTTATCCCATTCTGAATAACTGATACGACGATAAGTCGAAGATGAAGACGATGGTCGAAGACCGGAGGTCTTCACGTCGTTTGGGTGATAACTGATGATCTTGATTGGGCTGTACACCCAAGAAGATGGAAACAGTTGGTGATCGTCCAGACGTACTTGGAGATCGATGGATATGCGGGGTACTAGGTGCCTCCGGTTTCGTTCAGCCCCAGAACGGACTTGTAAATGGACTGTGTGTCTGACATTGGATTTCATTCTGTGTGACTGATATCGGTTGCATAGAGTGGTTTGCCTGTGTGGCATGCTAAGATGCAAATGATCAAGGCTTCTGTTGAAAAGCAAAGTCTTGTGGTGATGATCAAAGCACGGCCTTTGTGGCGTAGCTTTGTGTAACGTTTACTTCGCGAGTTTCACACCCGGTATGAACCAAAAACGGGAGAAAGGACCTCAGGGAGGGCCTGCGTTTCTTCCTAGTTAGAAGTGGCGTCAGTGGTTTTACACGCCCTGACGAGTTTGACTTATGTGGTTGTTGCTGTTGCGAGGCGCCTCGGATTGATCGGTCGTTCTCGAACCGATGGAGTCATTTAGTGGCTCATTTACGCCCCAAAGGGCGGGGAAACGTAGTGTTCAGGCATTTTAATCCACATCGGTGGACCGGCCCTGTCGCTCCTAGGGTCACTCGAGCTCTGATCCTGAGGCTGGGGCTAGGCAGTCTCGAATCGGTTGAGGACTATCTTTTGCCTCGGTTCATAGATGGAAATCCAATTTCCAAATACGAGACTTTGCGGTTTTGATTGTATATCCTATATATGGCGACATAGTGGGATGGGGCGCTTATGCCGCCTATGATTGATACTTATGATTTGAAGTTGTTTTATACACTATGCACTTATTATAGTATCAAATGATTTGTTTTAAACGTATCAAGCATTCTTTGGCTGTTATAAGGGAAAACCCTATCCTCGACTGCGTTGCATTGTGTGATGGGACCTGGGTCTTATAACAGCTTCATTTTTCTTTATTTAGCATTGCGCTGTTTGTTTTATGCACTGGTATTCTTGGGAGGAAACCCGTTCCGTGTTATACGGCGTGGTCCCTTGATTTACCTAACTTTAAAATAAAGATTAATAACTGTTTTAGTTCTCACACCAGTCACATGACTGACCTGGAGTTTATTGTTTTAACCTAAACTCTGGGTGCCCCTATTTTCGACACGGGCAGCTAGTAGTTTGGTTTTGCAGATTTATATTCACAGGATCCTGGTTTACAGCTGGAACGATATCCGGAAAGCTTTGTATCCGTATATCTTCTTCTAGTTGTTTATTGTATTATTTTCCGCTGCGTTGTATTTAAATGTAATTTAAATCTCTGATAATTCTGTGTAATATTCTTTTAAACTCTGTATATTCTTGTAATCTGATGCATTGTTGTAATATACAATGAAATGTTCTTTGTATGCGTTCTGTTGTGGCTTGTTCTCGAACTATCCGACGCTTTCCTTTACGGGGGAGTTGCGGGTCTTTACACGTGGTATCAGAGCTTTGGTTTACAAAGCTAGAGAACAAGGCACATTAGAACCATACGAAAGAATTCATCAGATATTGGATTAGTAATATCCAATGAGGATGACTCGTTAGAGATGGGATCAGTAGTGTCCTAGAACGAGTCGAAAGAGTGTTGTTTTTGAAAATAAAAGTGAAAACCCACTTTGTTTTGGAAATTCAAATCTTAAGTATTCGTATTTGAATAGTCTATTTAAATTGAATTTGGGCAATCGAGTATATAAAGATTTTGCATACACGCTTAGCGGCTTGTATTCGAAGTTTTAATATATTGGGTAGATATAGAATCACATTCTAGTTGCCCGGGGATGATTCTGATGATGAGGCATCGTCATCTGTGTTGTGTTCGACTGGCGAGAGTGGGTTATCTATATATTTCCATATAGGCTGGTGTGAGAACCAAAATTAGATAGGGCTTATTGTTGTGATTTAGCATCAAAAATCTGATTTTTGTCTATGTATCAAAATTATGAATTTGAAACTTTAAATTCACTAATTGATTGATGTTTGTGTTGTTTGGTTAATTGTTTGCTAATTTTGAACCATTATGCATAATTTAAATCGAATATTGAACTGTATCGAAAATTGGTCGCATTTGCTTGCATATATGTACTTACATTGAACAGGTCATAGCAAGGAGGCTAGAGCCGAGAATAAAATTTGTTTGCCCGACAAATAGGTACATGTTTACTACATAATTTCCTGCGTTGTTTGGGTGATGATGATTTTGTGAGCCTATTGGCTAGCCGCTTGGCTTTTTCTTTTTCTTTTTGAGATCTGAAGGACCGGGGAAGCTATTTGAAATTCCCCGATGCTCCCGGTGCAGGGGAGGTTATGGCGAAATTTTTCAAAAATTTAGGGTGTTAGCCAAAATTTTGAAGTTTTGAAAATTCTCAGAAACTAAAGAGTTGGAGAATGGAAGCCAGATCGAGCGTAGAGTTGATTAATCAAACCACTTTCGACTTTGTTCCTTTTCGGGGACGAAAAGTTTTAAGTGGGGGAGATTGTAACAACCCGTAAAATCTGGGCCAGTTTAAAATTTTTATTTTGGCAATTTTAGCGAATTTTGATTATTTAAAATGAATTATTTTAAATAATATTGACGAGAAATTTATTTTGAATATAATTCGAACGTATATATTATATACGTCGTCGTTAGAATATAAATAATTATATATAATTATAAAAGGAATTGAAAATGGCGCGGTAGTTCGAAAATTCGATTTCAAACTTCAATTGAATGTACCGGGTGCAAAACAATCCGGATTTTTGTGAAACCAAAAACATTAGGATCTAATTGATGATATCTTTCCAACGAAGTTGAGAAACTGAGATTTCACTTTATAAATGATGAGATATGTCCAGTTGAAAATTCTGAATAGTCGCTATGGAATTCAGGCCCTTAAAAATGGACATTTTGCAAATGACCTCGGATTTCGACGAAACCACTTTTGTTGGGTCCGTGATGTCGAGTTATTGCTAGGTTTCAAATTTCATAATTTTTCGAATCAATATGTGAGCGTGGCAAAGGAAAACGTGTTTTGACCATTTCAGTTGATTTTAATCGACTGGAAATTGGCCATTTTTCTAACGGTCTCAGAATTCGACGAAACTAGTTTTGTTAGGACCGTATCGTCAATACGAAGCTAGAAAATATTTTTCGGGAATTTTTAGGGTTAGTATGTGACCCCGGTAACTTGAAATGTACGTTTAAAATTCAATATAATGATTTAAATGTAAATTTAACGGAAACTGATTGTAACAATCAAATCAGCTTGCGATATATATCCCATTGTGTTCGGAATGGGGGTAAAACGCTATGGACGACAGGCGGTGGGCCTCGTTTCGAGGTCGAATGTGAAAGTCAACTCTTTAGGATAAAATTTATTAATTAAATAAAAAAAAAAAAAAAAGAATATTATCTCCCCCTTTACTACCCAGGCCCCCCCCCGATTTCCTTTTACAGAAAACTAAAAAAGAAAAAAAAAAAAAAGGGAAACGAAATCGAAATCGCCCCTTTCCCTCGTCGGAGCCGCCACCCCCGCGTCGGCCTCCTCCTCCAATCGCCCGCCACTCAGTTGAAGCCCCTGTCCCCTCTTCGGCCTCCTCCCCCTCGCGACTCTTTCCTCCTCCCTCCTCCACGCGAGGACAGCGAGCGCCCCCCCCGAACCCTAGCGCCGCCGATGAAGTCGAGCCCCCCCTCCGATCTGCAAGCCTCGATGAAGCCCCCCCGACCACTCGACGAGCCCCTGTAAGTTTTGGTTTTTTTTTTATTTACTTATTTTCATTTAAACTGTAAAATTTTGTAGATTTTAAAAAACTGAATTTTTAGGAAGTTAAAAACTGAAATTTTATTTAAAGTAAAACTGAAATTTTATTTAAAGTAAAACTGAAATTTTTATAAAGTATAAAGCTGAAAATAAAAGGTTAAAACTGATTTTAAAATAAAAGAATAAAACTGATTTTAGGAATTTTAAAAACTTTGATTTGAAAAAGTTATTTTAAACTTTAAAGGTGAAAAGATTTAAACTTTAAAAGTGAAAGGTTTAGATTTTAAAAAGGAAAGGATTTGAACTTTTTGAAATAAAAATTCGATTTTTATATATTGAACTTTGAACTAAAAATTCGATTTTTATATATTAAATAGCGAACTAAAAATTCGATTTTTATATATTGAATAGCGAAGTAAAAATGTGATTTTTACGTATGTAGTGAAAGCAGCAACGAAGGTGACAAAAAGGCGAAACGACGAAGACTTCTGCAAAGGAAGAGCCGTGGAGCTGGATAGCTATAAGTGAGAATTTCTCACCTTTCTATTTTATTTCTAGTTATATATATATACTAGGATGCAGACGGTGCTTAGTAGCACCCGACACAATCGTCCACAGACCATGGACTTGTTTGTTTGATTGTTTGGTGATTGATTGTGATATTGGTTTGAATGTGGTTTGTGGTGTGAAAAATCGAATCGATAAATTGGTTAGGATTAGACGTGCGCCGTTATAAGGCGAAGGAGTAAGGCTAGGTTAGACCCTTACTCCAAATTTTGTGGTTTGCAAAATGAAATTGATTTGATTGATGAGTGAATGGCGTGGGCCTTCACTAGACCGGGGATAAGGCTAGGCCTCGTCCCGTTTCTAGTATCGTGCCGTTATGCTGCCGAAATTTTCTAAAATATGTTAGAAAAATAAAAATATCATTTTTTTTAAAGAATGAACCGAAGAGAAATTCATATGTTGAAATAAAATGTTTTGTCGTTAAAAATATAAATTTTAACGTGAATGTGAATAAATAAAATATTCATTTGCAAACCAGATGGTTTGTTTATGTACACTTATTTGAAGGACATTGATTGGGTCGATAAATTTTACACATCGCCCAACTGCACAAATAAAATCTGTGTTTGATTGTTTGAAACCCTACACGGGTGTTGGGATGATATTTGACGTACACTAATCCCGATTGTTTAGTTGTGTGTCGATCGATTGATTGACAGACTGTTATAAGCGTTGAATATTTATATTTGATGCTTATACAGTGTAGAATGCACTTTGGATGATGGTTGATTATTCATCGTTGTTGATATATGCATGTGTTGTAGAAAATCCATATAATTAACATTATATGGTAATTGATTGGGCCTCATTCCAGTTTTGAAAAAGAAATATTTGAAAAAGAAATATTTGAAATAGAATATTTGAAAATAAAGGAATATATGAAGCCGTGTTGATTAGATTGACGCCATTTTGACGTGAACGATATTTATATCAATTGAAAACGAATTCGAAATGAATTGAATTGAAAACGAATTCGAAATGAATTGAATTGAAAACGATTTCGAAATAAATTGAATTGAAAACGAATTCGAAATGAATTGAATTGAAAACGATTTCGAAATGAATTGAATTGAATATGAATTCAAATTGAATTGAAATTTGAATTGAACAGAAATGAATTTTGAAACGAATTTATAAAGAAGAATTCAATTTTGCTTTGAATTGAAATGGAAGTCGAAATAAATTTTGAAATGAATTTAAAACTGTTTATATAATTCGTTTTAAATAAAAATCGGCGAAGTATATATTATATATATTATATATATAATATAATGGCCTGAATAGAACGCGCCGCGCCGCGGCAGTTCGTGAATTTCGACCATTTATTTCAAACGGACATTGCGGGAGATCCGACCGTCGGATTCTCCTAAAACCGGAACCGTTGGGTTCGTATCGAAAAGAGCTTTCTAACGAATATTAGAAATTTGAAATCTAACGGTTGGATTTGGAATTACGTCCAAATCAAATTCGAAAAAGGTCGCTGTAAGTGCAGTTCGATGGCCGTTAATGGAAATCGACTGTACGGGCCTTGATAAAATTATTAAAAATAGTAATAATTTGTGTAAAATCATAAGAAGTGATTTGTGAAAGTTTGGGATGAAAAACTCCATATTTGAAAAGATAAAAATAGATTTTTATCGAAATGAACTAGATTTGAACTAGAATTATAATTCTATTTATTTTTAAATAAATAAATTGAATTTGAAATGGTTTTGAAAATAACCAAAATTTCCAATGATTGCATTGGAGTGGAGTTGAATCGAAATTGTCTTCGGAATATTTCGATGTTGGAATTCGTGATATTACAGGTGTTGTTATGGAAATTTGAAAGATATATTTGTATCGTTATTTCCAATACGACATTTGTTAGTCGTAGAATTCGATATTGAATATAAGCCGATATATTTTCTATTCAGAGCCTTGTATTGAATATCGAATGTGATTTGGGTTTGTCGTGAATGGTGTCTTCACTAACACTGTTCTTAAACCCAGTTGAGAAAAGATTAAATCTTTTTATTTAGATTTAATGAAGTGTACCAGTTAAATGATATTTAATTGGAATTGAAATGGGTATTGATTTTTGGGTTTATCGTGAACAGTGTTTTAAATAACACTTGTTCTTTAACCCGATAATTAATGAATGTGATTTGGGTTTGTCGTGAATGGTGTCTTCACTAACACTGTTCTTGAACCCAGTTGAGAAAAGATTAAATCTTTTGATTTAGATTTAATGAAGTTCACCAATTAAATAATATTTAATTGGAATTGAAATGATATTGATTTTTGGGTTTATCGTGAACAGTGTTTTAAATAACACTTGTTCTTTAACCCGATAATTAATGGGATGTGACTTTGGGTTTATCGTGAACCGTGTTTTAAATGACACTGATTCTTTAACCCAGTCACAGTTTAAAACTAAGTGGAGTTTTAATGAATCTTTAATTAGATTGAAAAGATCGAGAATGGAGTATCACCAGTTTTGCTCCAGGCGATAGTTAAATCTTTAATTAGATTTGAACGTGAAATTTAGAAACTAACTGTCGGTTAGCCAAGCAGAATGGTTTTCTGGATATTGATCTGATGTTGGTTTCGGCCTTCGGGGTTAATATTTGGGGAATTATTCTCTTGATTAATTTACGGTTAGTGACTGATGAATTGGAATGAGGCGTATGTTGTGTTTGTGTAACACTTTTATAAAATATACGCGAGTTATTCGGAAGACCGGGTTTATCCCATTCTGAATAACTGATACGACGATAAGTCGAAGATGAAGACGATGGTCGAAGACCGGAGGTCTTCACGTCGTTTGGGTGATAACTGATGATCTTGATTGGGCTGTACACCCAAGAAGATGGAAACAGTTGGTGATCGTCCAGACGTACTTGGAGATCGATGGATATGCGGGGTACTAGGTGCCTCCGGTTTCGTTCAGCCCCAGAACGGACTTGTAAATGGACTGTGTGTCTGACATTGGATTTCATTCTGTGTGACTGATATCGGTTGCATAGAGTGGTTTGCCTGTGTGGCATGCTAAGATGCAAATGATCAAGGCTTCTGTTGAAAAGCAAAGTCTTGTGGTGATGATCAAAGCACGGCCTTTGTGGCGTAGCTTTGTGTAACGTTTACTTCGCGAGTTTCACACCCGGTATGAACCAAAAACGGGAGAAAGGACCTCAGGGAGGGCCTGCGTTTCTTCCTAGTTAGAAGTGGCGTCAGTGGTTTTACACGCCCTGACGAGTTTGACTTATGTGGTTGTTGCTGTTGCGAGGCGCCTCGGATTGATCGGTCGTTCTCGAACCGATGGAGTCATTTAGTGGCTCATTTACGCCCCAAAGGGCGGGGAAACGTAGTGTTCAGGCATTTTAATCCACATCGGTGGACCGGCCCTGTCGCTCCTAGGGTCACTCGAGCTCTGATCCTGAGGCTGGGGCTAGGCAGTCTCGAATCGGTTGAGGACTATCTTTTGCCTCGGTTCATAGATGGAAATCCAATTTCCAAATACGAGACTTTGCGGTTTTGATTGTATATCCTATATATGGCGACATAGTGGGATGGGGCGCTTATGCCGCCTATGATTGATACTTATGATTTGAAGTTGTTTTATACACTATGCACTTATTATAGTATCAAATGATTTGTTTTAAACGTATCAAGCATTCTTTGGCTGTTATAAGGGAAAACCCTATCCTCGACTGCGTTGCATTGTGTGATGGGACCTGGGTCTTATAACAGCTTCATTTTTCTTTATTTAGCATTGCGCTGTTTGTTTTATGCACTGGTATTCTTGGGAGGAAACCCGTTCCGTGTTATACGGCGTGGTCCCTTGATTTACCTAACTTTAAAATAAAGATTAATAACTGTTTTAGTTCTCACACCAGTCACATGACTGACCTGGAGTTTATTGTTTTAACCTAAACTCTGGGTGCCCCTATTTTCGACACGGGCAGCTAGTAGTTTGGTTTTGCAGATTTATATTCACAGGATCCTGGTTTACAGCTGGAACGATATCCGGAAAGCTTTGTATCCGTATATCTTCTTCTAGTTGTTTATTGTATTATTTTCCGCTGCGTTGTATTTAAATGTAATTTAAATCTCTGATAATTCTGTGTAATATTCTTTTAAACTCTGTATATTCTTGTAATCTGATGCATTGTTGTAATATACAATGAAATGTTCTTTGTATGCGTTCTGTTGTGGCTTGTTCTCGAACTATCCGACGCTTTCCTTTACGGGGGAGTTGCGGGTCTTTACACATTCAAAGTGATTGTGCTATCAATGAATGATAAGAAATCATAGCCTCAGGCCTCAACAACCGGGAAATGACAAAATATCGGGCAGGCAGCATGGCTATGGGGGTCGCTCCCATTAGGGTGTATAATCACCTATCTAGAGAAACTCCTTTTACTTCTTTAATCTATCGATGCTGCCCCTTTTTGGGGAACGGTTGCTGATCCCAACCGTTGGTGATATACATTCGATACACTCAAGCGAAATGAGTGGTCGGTCATGTGTGGGCCGGGTTGCAAGATGTTCTTGTTGAACCCAGTATATTCCCCTCTAGAGATACACTATCAGAAGGTGGTTCCATACCTTGTCATAGTCGGAATCCAATCTCTAATAAGCGCCCTGCGGTTTTTGATTTTGTATTATATATTGAGCGTGAGATGCAAGCATTCCACTAGATTGTTATTTATTTGATTTAGACACTATTATAATATCACTGGACTTTCGTATCAAAGTATTTTGGGTTATAGTAAGGTAAAAACCGTCCATGTTCATGTGTGGGCTGGTCTTACTATTATCTTTACTTTCGAAAGGATTTTGAAAGTTAAACAAATGGTTGGAGTTTACTCACACCTGTCCCATGACTGAGCCAGAGTTTTTTTTTGTTTTTTTGTTTTTCCTAAACTCTTGGGTGCCCGAATTTGTACGGGCAGTCAAGTAGTCGGGATTTTTCATATTCACTTGGAAGGGCTGGAAGCAGGAGGCTTCACCAGTTAGCTATAGACTATCATATTTCTGCTGTGTACTATGTTGTATCTGGAAACAGGTGTTTATAATTGTTGCAGGAATAACTGTTGTGCTCTGATAATGGTATGTATATCCAGTTATTGATTTGTATTTCAAAAGTTATGTTATATAATATATTTTATTCGTTTCGCTGTGAGTTTGTGATCTTCGTTTTCTTCTATTCTAATATTTCTTTCTTTCTATTTCTCATCCTCTAACTTCTTCTAATAATGATTTGTATTTCCGTGCAATTTGGGTTGGACGTGTGGTGTTATTAGTCGACTCAGATAGTACGGATTTACGGGTCGTTACAAATAAAATGCGGAGAGCCATCCATGACCTTTACCAAATCACAGGGAGGACAATAATATTGATTCTGGGAAAATCATAAGAGACTGATAAGTATAGAAGTGAGGGTTAGGATGCTAAATAAGTTAGGTTAAATGCTAAACGACGAAAGTCAAAATACAAAATAGTCGTCCAAGGAAGATCAGGTAGTTTAAAATTTTATTCATTTTAGTCAATATAAATAACGAACTCAAATTATATTACACTTCTCATTTTGAATCAAATGGCAAATATTATTAACTTGAAATTATACAAAAGGTGAAATAACATTGAATTAAAATTGGCATTTTGAATATAGATTATTTTTCTGTGGTATCAAATTTATAAAATACAAATCTACATGATTGCATAACAAGTTAGCTGGTTCGCTGATGATGTCAGTATAAGCATAACAAAATTGATAGAATAAAAACATGAACTCTGACAGTTAATGCAATACTTAAAAAACCTACAACTACACGCTTAGCACCCATCCTTAGGAAGATAAATTACCTATACTAAAATAAAACAGATAAACAGAACCAGTAACAACTATACACTCAACAATGCTAAAGTATACCATTTTTTGGGCAACAGAAATGGGTTAGTCAATAAATAACAGTTATATACTGCAGCAAGTCCTAAAATTAGTGCACACTGGCACCAAATGAATATCTAGGGGTTGTTTTTCCTTAATTGTGAGTTTTATTAGCGTAACAAGTCTAGATCTTTCAGACCTACGAAATAGGATAAGCCCCAGTACTCTTGTATTTTTAAATGCTGCATCTAAATAAAACAGATAACTAAATGAATAGTTATATTATATGACATTTTTCAAAGCTGCATCGTGTGCGTTTGTGTGTGTGTGTTCCACATCTCAGAGTTGTACCCGATTCGATTGTAAGCACTTATGTTCAGCATAATTTGAAAACATTTTGCATGCATGATCTACATGTCATGAACATTATATCTAAAAAAAGTTATCTCGTTCTAATACTAGGTGCCGTCTAAGATTAATTGTGTAGGATGTTGTATATTTAGACAACTTACTATAATCATTGATTTAAGAAATATCATTTTGAAGTTAAAATATCATTTTGAAGTTATTAAGTGATTTCGGAATATGGTATGTTTTGGCAAGGCAGTTTTTTTGATATGTAGAGGCTTCCAGTTGAAAATCCATAAAGATGTGTGACACTCAATTATGGATTTGGGTCACCTAGTTGAAAACTAAAGCAGCATCGACATTTGAAATCTCGTTGTATCTTATTCAAGATTTTACTTTTCCACATAAGCGTGAATGAGACATTGTATCTTGTTCATATATAGTCTGAAGTCAGCTTGCCTAAAAAATTTAACTGAAATTTGAATTGAGATATCAATCCAAGGGTCTGGTCAAAATTGTATTTGTGTATTAAGGTTTATAAAACCTTTATACAAGATCATAATAATTTACCCATCCGAATCACTTTGCACTTAACCTTGTAACTTATTTATTTATTGTAATGAGCCACAACACAAAAAAAATCCCCCTTTTCTCACCAATTAAGCTTTGATAGTCCAATATAAATATCATTCTCTTTACGACTATACAACACAAAAAAAAACAGTCTTGATTATTTGTAGTTTCCTATTTACAGTTGGAATACGCCTCAAACTTGAATAATAATTATTTGTAGTTTCTTATTTGCAATTGATCAAAATTCATGAAACGAGTCTATGAAACATCTATTATCCCAATTCACATTGAACAAATTTACATAGCAATTTCTTCTACCAGAAGTAAACTATCTCGGTCCCAGTGGTTAATCATTTTGAAAAAACTGCCAAAGCAAATCATAATTGTAATGAAATAATAGTGAAGCGAAGGTAGCGAAGAAGTAGGAATTTCACCTCTTGGAATCGCTGTAGCTCTGCTTGATATTCCGCTGCATTTTAAAACTCTAAATTGAGCAAACCTCTAAAATGCTGAATTCCCGATAGCAAATTATTATTAAAAAAATTGAGCTCGATTGAATTGTTCGGATATGAAGAGAAGTGGATTTAGGGATGAATTGAAATAGCTGCGTTCACACAAATATACAGGGTACATGAAAGAAAAGAAGAATAGGTCATTTCAAAAAGAGGAGGAGGGAAGGATCTGAAGAAATGGTATATGCAGAGAAGAACAGGACATTTGCGAAAGAGGTGAATCGAAGGAGGCACAACATCGTCACTGAAGGAGGAAGCCGTACATGCTTCTGATTGAAATAAAGTTCATCTAGATCGGTTTTGAAGAGAAAAAGTGGATTTGAGGGTTGAATAAAAACAGGTGAGTCCTTTGATATGAAGAAATGTATCGGGAAAGAAAAAGTCAAACAAAGATGAGAAGTGGATTGTGGGAGAAAGGAATAATATCAGCGGAAGACATGGCTGCGAGCGAAAGACATGGCTGCGAGCAGAAGACATGGCCGCGAAGATATGGATTTGGTCCGGCTTCACACGGACGGAAGTTTTTAATTGCATAGTCGAATTAAGATAAACCAACAAAGTCGGTTTGATAAATATTCGTTAATTGTTGTAGACATGACTAGTGTATTTTTATACCATTTTTCTTTGCAGCTTACTGTTGGAAAAATAGTTTATTTTTATAAAAATGAATTATTTAAAAATTGAATAAGTGTGAGATGACTCCTATATGAATAGTCCCACATCATGAGACTATATGAAAGAACCAGTTTTATTTGACTTGGTAATATTGAGATCCGTTTTTTCATATCCGCACCGACTTCCTCTGCAAGCATAATAACACATTTATTTTTTGTTTTCGAACTCTTAGAAAAAGATGCATTTTTTTTAATCTTTATCTCCATCTCTTCTTCTTCCTCCACGATTAAAAATTCTTCAAAAAAAAAACAAATAGTTATTTTATTTTTCGAAAGTGCAGATCTGAATTGGTTTGTTGTGCAAACAAATCAATTATTCTTCGAGGCTGTTTTATACTAGAGGCGTCAGTGATTGAGTACGACTGTTTTGCACCGCTAACCAGATCGCCGAAACGACATCAAAATAGCGAACTAGTCCGTAACTACAACACTAGATTATAGTAAATATCCAAATCGGTACCACTGTTGCTTATTTCATAAACAACAAAACAACCTTCTTTGTCCCAAAGAAAACCGAACTTTCGTTATTCCAAAATCATCAATCGTCCGAGAAAAAAAGGGGACTCGTGCATCTCGATGTGTGGAGCGAGCGAGAGGTGTTGTCATGCTTATTAGGCTGAGGTTATTAGCCGTGACGTGCTCGCCAATTTTGGAAGCAAGACTTGATGTCAGGGACAAGCAACTGTGACGAAGTTCAAAGCAATGATAAAATTGCGACCTGGGAATTATTCACGCAGATGTATTCGACTGTGATGGCGTAAAACGGGCACTGTATGAAGAAGTTATGAAAGTTTAAATATGTATACGCACAGAAAAATTATATATATATGCAGGGTCAGAGATGAGACAGAGCTAAGTCAGATTTTAATCCAGAAAGATTCAAATTCGAAAAATTCGTCAGAGCGGCAAAATTCCCGCTCTAGGGGGTCGAACCCCTAGAGGGGTGTCAACCTAGGGGTCGATCTCCCTGAAGGGGTGTCGACCTAGGGGTCGACACACCCACAAGGGTGTCGACACCCCTAGGGCTGAGGTGGTAGTCGGTTTCAGGGGGCTCTGCATCTATAAATATGTGGCTATTTCTCATATTTTCTTCATTGAAATCATGGAGGCCATATGTTGCTGGATTGCGAACTGAACCGTTTTCTACAACAACATACTTTGCAAATCAAATTCAGAATTCAAGATCCATTCTCTCTATTCTCTAAACCCGATGCTGTGAGTTCTAGTTGTTTTTAGGTTTAGATAAATAAAAGTAAATTATGAAAGACTGTGATTTGGATATACGTAAACCATGAATCTATGCTATTATCATATCTGATATTATTTTATGATAGATCTATTTCTTTAGATCCAATGCAATTGTGATTATTCTGCTATGTCATGATAGATCTATTTCTTTAGATCCAATGCAATTGTGATTATTCTGCTATGTCATGATAGATCTATTTCTTTAGATCCAGTTCAATTGTGATTATTCTAATATAATATTATTATGGATCTTGGTTTGTAACTATATTATGGTTAATATAAATCTGTTAATTTGAATAGTTATGTCATTGGGTAGATCTAATCATTTATGTAAATCATGAACATATGCCACCTTGAATTGGTTAGGGTTGGATCTAAATCTTTATCAAAATTGCAACCTCTATGGCATGTTATTATGTGGATTTGTGTAGATCTATTTCTAAACTAGTAGATCTAATTTATGTGGACATTGAAACTGTTAGTCAGATCTAGATCATCACCTTGTGTTATCATGTTAGATCTATTCTATGTGATCTAATTTATCACTTTGTGTTATCATGTTAGATCTATTTTAACCTCTAGATCTAGATCATGTGATCCAATCTATCACCATGTGTTATTATGTTAGATCTAAACAAATGGGACATCTAAACTGCTGATTTAGATCTTACTGTGCTTATTGAGACATCATATGCTCACTAGTTTTATGTTCATCTTGTTATGATAATAATTACATGTCCATGCTAGTATGTATGTTCACATTATCATGCTAAGTTTATGTTTATGCCAAGATGATCACTTTTGTTACATTCCTATTTTTTTTCCCTATTATCGTTTATGACTAGGCTATTGTCTAACCTAGGCATACTGCCAATTTTGTGAGGGCGCTAGTTAAGGAACGGGGGAAAGGGGTCAATATTTGCATAATTTGAATATGAACATTTTTGGACATGTAATTCAAATTATTGGGTAAGATAGGTATTGACACCTATAAAAGGAAAGGATTAATTAATTGGTAAATTAATTAAAAATGGAATGTTTAGTAATTACGATTAGGAATTGTAATTGTACTTATGACATGAGGTTAGGTTGCATTAGTGGTGGAAGTCTGCCCGGACCCAGCCGGGATATCCAGCAGCCACTAATGGTGAACCTAATGTAGGAGGTCTATGTATGAAAATATGAATCGGGCTAAGACACAAGGTTAGGCCTAAATGTGGAATAAGACTTCCCGGACCCGACCAACATATCCAACATCCACACGTTGTAGGCCTATTATGGGAGGTCTAGCCCATTATAAACCATAAATGGACATGGTAATGAACTGGACTACTTAACTAAATCTAATCCATAGGGATTGTGTGATATAGAACTGAAGTTAGGGTTAAGTAAAATTGATTGGATCAGTGGGAGGTTAAGTAAATCTTGGGTATGTGGGTAATATTAGTATATGTATAGACCTACAACTTAACCATTAAACAAACATGCTTGGATCAGTGGGAGTTTAAGTAAACCTTGGGTAGGTGGGTAATATTAGGATATATAGGCCCATAAACTTAACCATTAAATAAACATGCTTGAATCAGTGGGAGGGTTAAGTAAACCTTGGGTAGGTGGGTAATATTAGTATATATAGGCCCACATACTTAACCCTATAAGGTTATGTAATTAAAGACACCTAATGGTATACATAATTGGTGGAAATAATAAAGTTATGTAATTAAGGACACCCTTTAAGGGAAACTTAACTTGAAGAGATGATAGGGTTATGTATTAAAGACACCTATAGGTAAGCATAACTGGTTGTAAGATTGGGGATTATTTATTAAAGACACCTGTAGGTAAGCATAACTGGTAGAAAGATTGGAATTATGTAATTAAAGACACCCTTTAGGGTGAGCATAACTGATAGAAATAAATAAGGTTATGTAATTAAAGACACCTAGTGGTATATACATAACCAGGGAAAAATATAATAAAGTTATGTAATTAAAGACACCCTCTTAGGGTAAGAAAACTGACATAGGGCTATACAATTAAAGACACCTAAGGGTATATATAGTCAATGAAAAACCTAGTGGGGATATAAGACAAAGGGGAGAGCTTGTATCATATTGTGCAGGACCCATTACAGTCAGTAACCCGGAGTTGATATCAAGTAAAGAACTTCGTACTAGGCGGAGAAGGGGCACGCTTACTGATTGATTGTAAGAGATCTAAACGAGGCGGATGGTGTGGGCGGAGCAAACCGACAGGGGACATGTGTGTGCATGGGCCGGGCAGAGGGGGCTAAGACGACCGTGGCACCAGTAGGTATGCTTGTGCACACCTTGAGTTGCCACTTTAGGAAGTGATACCTCCAATTATGGGGCCAACACATGATATCTACGAAGTAGGGAGCCAATCGATTAGGGTAGTGGTTAGGGTATACTTGGACGTATGACCTAAGCCTACCAACTTATAGTGGAAGGGATCATCTCTTTCTGGATATACTAGTAACAGTGCAGAGTAATCATTAGAAGCATATACACCTTATACCGTCCACCTTGTCACACCTGCCATTTATGCAGTGATCTTTCTTATCCACTTTATATGCCTATCATGTTACTTTTATTTATTTACTGGCTAAAAGTAACTAGACTCGCTAGACTTTATGTCTGACTCTTTTTATTTCCTCTTCTTTCTTCCATTCCCCCCAGGTTCTCAAGGGAGGGAATTCTCAGGCTTAGTCAGGATTCTGCTATCGTCTTGCTTGGAGCCTCTAGATGTATTTTTCTCAAGCTTCTATCTTTGCTACTTTGGCTTATGATTTGGGGATTATGCTTTCTTTGTCAGTGCACTCTGATGTTTAAAGTACAACACAGAAGTTTTAATGATGTACTGAGTTTGTGTATTTTCAAACGTATGGTTTAACCGTGCTTTATGATTAATAAAAGTTTTTAATTCCGCTGTTATTTTATATCTGTCTTGTAATGTTTCTGTTCTGTTTACCTATAACGCTTCACAAACTGAATGCATTCCCTTAGTGAGTGGTATTAACGGACGTGGGGTGTCACACTTGGTGTCAGAGCTGAAGGTTACCATATTGGATAAAGCTTTTGAAAATTATTTTCAAAAAGGTTTTAAAAGAAAGCATTTTCATAAAGAAAAGTTTATTTTGAAAAACATATTCCCCAAAGCCATAGGAAGTATCTTTCGATTCTCTGCTTGATTCCTTTTTCCTTTTGGTCTAGGGGACCGATTCTTCCCGAAAGGTGTCCCCATTTCGGTATAATGCCATAGGTATGTTTAAACTGCGGCACATATCGAAGGGCAATTAAGTGCCTAACCTCTATCAGTAGCTACAGTAGCATCACCTACGACTAATTTTCTCGAGCTTCGTAAGGATTTCCATGCGATGGAGGCAGCTTTCGAGAGACTAGTTAGCTTGTTACACAAATTTGGTAAAAAGGAGAATAAGGGAGTTAGGGCTAAGGAGCATAACCCAAGGATGAGAAAAATGATGGCCCGGGAAGGGAACATAGATAAAGTTCAAATAAAGGTGAAAAGGAAAAAGATAGGGTTGAGGAAACACAAAATAAAAAGGTATGGCCCAAGAAAAGATGGCAACAACAACAGAAGAAGGGCGGAAAGAATGACAAGGCTAAGGGTAAGAGGAAGTGCCATAGTTGCGGGCGAGAGGATCACATGGCCCAGGACAGCAGGAAAAGGAAGAATGCTTGATTCGTTTGTGAAGAGGTTGGACATTATTCTAGGGAGTGCCCAAGGAAGCAAGGGAAAGGTCAAAGGACATGAACCTCTGGAGGACAAGCGAATGCTCTCGTGGCTAGTGCTCCAGATAGTGGTAGGAAAGTTTCCATGGAAGGTTTGATTTCTCTTCCCAATCTTCTTATAAGAACTCTTTTTGATTCTAGCGCTTCGCATTCATTTATATCTAGTTCGGTAGTTGAATCTCTGCACTTAAATACTAGTATGATAGTGGATCTCGTTATTGTCTCAAGCCCCATAGGTGGTTCGGCTCATTAATCTATGATTTGTCGGGGGTTTGAGAATATCTGTGTTAGGCATCGAGTTTGAGTGCGACGTATATGTTCTCGGGTTTATGGGCAATGGGTTGACTCTAGGAATGGACTGCCTTACCACATATGGTGCCATTTTGGATTGTGAGAGGAGGGTCGTTAAGCTTCTGACTTGTCATGGGGGGACCCCCGAGATTTCTTGTGACCCACAAGGGTCGGTTATGCTTAGTTTCCTAGAGTCTCTTAGTGCATCTGTCAATGATTTGCAATCTGTTCCAGTGGTTCGAGATTATTCTGACGTTTTCGATGAGGTACGGGACTTACCTCCGAGGCGCAAGATCGATTTTTGTATATATCTGATGGACAATGCAAAGCAAGTTGCATTACTAGTGTCCCAAATGGCTCCAAGGAAAAGGAGGGAGCTGAGTAAGCAAGCAGAGGAGCTACTTGAGAAAGGGTTTTCTTTTGGGATAGGATGAACAAAGATGTAGCTGCATTGATTCTCAATATCTGATTTGCCAGCAAGTCAAAGCTGAGCAAAGGGAGCTCAGTGGTTTACTTCATCCTTTAGAGGTCTCACAGTAGAAGTGGGAGAGCGTCTCTATGGATTTCATAGATGGGTTGCCTAGATCAAAGAATGATAACACTAGTATTTGTGTGGTAGTGGATATACTCACTAAGAGTACTCACTTAATTCCTGCAAAAAGTAAGAGGACGACATTATGGTTGGCAGCAATTTATGTCCGAGAGATAGTTTTTCTTCATGGAGTTCCTTCCAGCATCGTGAGCAATCATGACCCCTTCTTTACTAGCGAATTTTGGAGGAGCTTGCAAGAAGCATTAGGTACACAGTTGTGTTTGAGCACCGCTTATCATCCTCAGATCGACGGATAGACGGAGTGGATGAATAGAATTCTTGAAGATCTTTGAGGTTGTGTATCCTAGACTTCGGAGGGACTTGGGAAGAGCATCTTCTTTTAGTAGAGTTTGCCTATAATAACAACTATCAGGCCAGCATCGGCATGGCACCCTTCGAAGTATTATACAGGCGACCCTGTATATCGCCAACTTGTTGGTGGGAATCTACAGAAAGATTGTTACTTGTTCCAGATATGGTTAGGGAAATGTCCAAAATGATTGACCTTATTCGACAGCGGATGAAGACAGCTCAAGATAGGCAGAAGTCCTATGCAGATAAGAGAAGGACTGACATCGAATTCGAAGTGGGAGGCTTGGTTTTATCAAAGTATCGCCTTTAAGGAATGTGGTTCGCTTCGGATCAGTAGGGAAGTTGGCACCTAGGTTTGTGGGACCATTTTCCATAACCGAGAGGATTTGCCAAATGGCCTACAGAGTAAAGCTCCCAGAAAATTTATCTGGTATTCATGACGTTTTCCATGTCTCTCATCTGCGGAAGTGCCTGCATGACACCGCGGAAGTTGTTGAGCCGAGCATGTTGGAAGAAGTCGAAGTGGAACGGGAGGCGACAGTCAGACGAGTCCCCACCCGTATTCTTGGGTTGGAGGTTAAGAAGCTGCGCAATTAGGAAATCAAGTTGCTAAAGGTTCAATGGGGAGATAACCCAAAAGATGCGACTTGGGAGACCGAAGACAAGATTCGTGCTTCGTACCCTTTTCTTTTCGAGGGTACATTCTCAACTCCTTTCCTCATTTTTATTAGTTCTTGTTTTTGTCAATGGAGTATATCTTTTCCATCATATTTTTGACCTTTAGATAGGAATCTTATGGATGTAAACATGTGTTTGAAACATGTTATGTTCGATGGATGCAAGTGAATGCAATTGTTTGCTAGTGGTTGCCTGTGGACGCATATACACACACATTAGCCACTAAGATTGGCTCAATCACTTTCATATTGCATATGGATGTGTGTGTATTTTCTTTTCTTTTATGGATGAACTGGCATATGGATGTCGCATTTGGACGAATGGGCATGCACACATATAGAACTTATATGATACAATAGATTTATTTGCATACATATTGGATTCATAGCACTAACATACATTGCATTAAGGATGACAATTGAATCAGTAGACCACCTGATCTTCGCATTAGTGTTGGGACATATACACCCACCTTTGCATATATTCATATAAGCATTAGAAATCTTTGGGGACAATAGATGCCAGTGATTGGTGGATGAGTAAATGGATGATGGATGGTAGGATATGCACTCTTCTCAACTTATAGATTTCGGGGACGAAATCCTTTGAGTAGGGGAGAATGTAACACCCTAAATTTTTAACGACATTAAAGAAAATAAATTAAATAATAATTAATTTAATGTTCAAAATTAGAGGAAACAGACTGCACCATTGCGTCCATCTCGAAATTCTGGTCAAGATAGACATAAAACCGACACCGCGTATGAAGAAGTTATGAAAGTTTTAAGTTTGAATACGCGCAGAAAAATTATATATATATGCATGAGTCAAAGAAGAGTCAAAGCTGAGTCATATTTTTATCCAGAAAGATTCAAATTCGAAAAATTCATCAAAGCGGCAAAATTTCCGCTCTAGGGGGTCGACTCCCTAGAGGGATGTCGACCCCCCTGAAGGGGTGTTGACCTAGGGGTCGGCCCACCCACAGGGGTGACCCACCCACAGGGGTGTCGACACCCCTAGGGCTGAGGTGGCAGTCGGTTCAGGGGGCTCTACATCTATAAATGTGGCTATTTCTCATATTTTCTTCATTGGAAGTCATGGAGGCCATATGCTGTTGGACTGCGAACTAAACCGTTTTCTACAAAAACATATTTTTGCAAATCAAATTCAGAATTCAAGATCCATTCTCTAAACCTGACGTTGTGATTTATAGTTTCTTTTAGGTTTAGATAAATAAAAGTAAATTATGAAAGACTGTGATTTGGATATGTGTAAACCATGAATCTATGCTATTATCATATCTGATATTATGTCATGATAGATTTATTTCTTTTGATCGAATGCAATTTTGATTATTCTGCTATGTCATGATAGATCTATTTTTTTAGATCCAGTTCAATTGTGATTATTCTACTATAATATTATTGTGGATCTTAGCTTGTAACTATATTATGGTTAATATAAATATGTTAATTTGAATAGTTATATCATTGGGTAGATCTAATCATTTATGTAAATCATGAACATATACCAACTTGAATTGGTTAGGACTAGATCTAAATTGTAACTTCTATGGCATACTATTATGCAGATTTGTGTAGATCTATTTCTAAACTAGTAGATCTAATTTATGTGGACATTGAAACTATTAGTCAGATCTGAATCATCACCTTGTGTTATCATGTTAGATCTATTCTATGTGATCTAATTTATCAATTTGTGTTATCATGTTAGATCTCTTTTAACCTCTAGATATAGATGATGTGATCCAATTTATCACCATGTGTTATTATGTTAGATCTAAACAAATGGGACATCTAAACTGTTGATTTAGATCTTACTGTGCTTACTGAGACATCATGTTATGCTCACTAGTTTTGTGTTCATCTTGTTATGATAATAATTACATGTCCATGCTAATATGTATGTTCACATTATCATGCTAAGTTTATGTATGCCAAGATGATCACTTTTGTTACATTCCTATTGTTTTTCCCTATTATCGTTTATGACTAGGCTATTGTCTAGCTTAGGCATATTGCCAATTTTGTGAGGGCGCTAGTTAAGGAACAGGGGAAAAGGGGTTAATATTGGCAAAATTTGAATATGAACATTTTTAGACATGCAATTCAAATTATTGGGTAAGATAGGTATTGACACCTATAAAAGGAAAAGGAGTAATTAATTAGTAAATTAATTAAAAATGGAATGTTTAGTAATTACAATTAGGAATTGTTATTATACTTATGACACGAGGTTAGGTTGCACTAGTGGTGGAAGGCTGCCCGTACCCGACCGCCATATCCAGTAGCCACTAATGGTGAACCTAATGTGGGAGGTCTAAGTTTGCAAATACGAATCGGGCTAAGACACGAGGTTAGACCCAACTGTGGAATAAGACGGCTCGGAGTCAGCCGGCATATCCAGCATCCACACGTTGTAGGCCTAATGTGGGAGGTCTAGCCCATTATAAACCATAAATGGACGTGGTAAGGAATTGGACTACTTAACCAAGTCTAATCCATAGGGATTGTATGATATAGAACTGAAGTTAGGGTTAAATAAAATTGATTGGATCAGTGGGAGGTTAAGTAAATCTTGGGAAAGTGGTTAATATTAGTATATATATATATATATATATATATAGGCCCACAACTTAACCATTAAACAAACATGCTTGGATTAGTGGGAGGTTATGTAAACCTTGGGTAGGTGGGTAATATTAGGATATATAGGCCCACAAACTTAACTGTTAAATAAACATGCTTTAATCAGTGGGAGAGTTAAGTAAATCTTGGATAGGTGGGTAATATTAGTATATATAGGCCCACAAACTTAACTCGATAAGGTTATGTAATTAAAGACACCTAATGGTATACATAATTGGTGTAAATAATAAATTTATGTAATTAAAGACACCCTTTTAGGGTAAACTTAACTTGTGGAAATGATAGGGTTATGTATCAAAGACACTTATAGGTAATCATAACCGGTTGGAAGATTGGGGGTTATGTATTAAAGACACCTGTAGGTAAGCATAACCGGTAGAAAGATTGGAATTATGTAATTAAAGACACCCTTTAGGGTAAGCATAACTGATAGAAATAAATAAGGTTATGTAATTAAAGACACCTAGTGGTATACATAACCAGGGGAAAAATATAGTAAATTTATGTAATTAAAGACACCCTTTTAGGGTAAGAAAACTGACATAGGGCTACGCAATTAAGACACCTAAGGGTATACATAGTCAGTAAAAAACCTAGTGGGGATACAAGACAAAGAGGAGAGCTTGTACCAAATTGTGTGGGACCCATTTCAGTAAGTAACCCGGAGTTGGTATCAAGTAAATAACTCCGTACTAGGCGGAGAAGGGGCACACTTACTAATTGATTGTAAGAGATCCAAACGAGGCGAATGGTGTGGGCGGTGCAAACCGACAGGGGACATGTGCATGCATAGGTCCGACAGAGGGGCTAAGACGACCATGAGACTAGTATATATGGTTGTGTACATCTTGAGTTGTCACTTTAGGACGTGATACCTCCTACCGTGGGGCCAGCATAGGATATCTACGGAGTAGGGAGCCGATCGATTAGGGTAGTGGTTAGGGTATACTTTGACGTATGACTTAAGCCTACCAACTTATAGTGGAAGGGATCATCTCTTTCAGGATATACTAGTAACAGTGTAGAGTAATCATTAGAAGCATATACACCTTATCCTGTCCACCTTGTCACACCTGTCATTTATGCAGTGATCTCTCTTATGTACTTTATATGCCTATCATGTTACTTTTATTTATTTACTGGCTAAAAGTAACTAGACTCGCCACATTTTATTTCTGACTCTTTTTGTTTCCTTTTCTTTCTTCCGTTCCCCCCAGG
Organism: Allium sativum; assembly: GCA_030737875.1. Lineage (NCBI taxonomy): Eukaryota > Viridiplantae > Streptophyta > Magnoliopsida > Asparagales > Amaryllidaceae > Allium > Allium sativum. Next base: position 774,532,914 of record CM060918.1, on the reverse strand, counting down.
TTCTCAAGGGAGGGAATTCTCGGGCTTAGTCAGGATTCTGCTATCGTCTTGCTTGGAGCCTCTAGACGTATTTTGCTCAAGCTTCTATCTTTGCTACTATGGCTTATGATTTGGGGATTATGCTTTCTTTGTTAGTGCACTCTGATGTTTAAAGTACAAGACAGAAGTTTTAATGATGTACTGAGTTTATGTATTTTCAGACATATGGTGTAACCGTGCTTTATGATTAATAAAAGTTTTTAATTCCGCTGCTATTTTATATCTTCCTTGTAATGTTTCTGTTCTATTTACCTATAACGCTTCACGAAACTTAATGCATTCCCTTAGTGAGTGACATTAACGGATGTGGGGTGTCATACTGGAATAACTTACTTGTGTTGCTGAGGGTTTAACTCCCTCGATCGGACCGCAATCTAGTCTGTTGAGAGAACACTTAGGGCATACATTCATAACACTGCATAGCATAGATGTTTGTCTACGTGTGTGACTTGACTAACTTTGGCTTGTTCCATTGGAAGGTGATATGGCAGGAGGACGTGGTGGATGAGGTTACGGACGCGGGGATCGCCTGCATCCCCAGAGCTCTTCCTTTGAGAGTTTTCGAAGATCCACCAGTTTGTATGGTGTTCCACCTCCGCCAGACCAAGGCAGTGGGCATCGAGGCCGGGATCGACCAAGGTGATCTCCTACACCCCTTCCTCCTCCTCCTCCTATTCGTGTGTCCGCGGGAGACTCTCGACTTAACATAGACAGCTCTCGATCCTTGCCTTTGACATCTCCCACGTCTGTCGCCCTCCGGCTCCCATTCATCTTGCTAGGGAAAAGGAAGCGCCTCTTGGCCAGCTGAGGCCAGAGAGAGAGACTGAGATAGAGGTGCCAGACTTGACATAACCCCAATTTCAGGGGCTATCCATAGAGAACGAAGGGCATTCCTGAAACAACATTCCCCCCGGCACTATTTCGATGAGTTGAAATTCGTCCACGACCTCCGTCCGGCTCCTGACAGATAGTCTAGGGAGGCGTGGATGCATGTGAAAGCTTCATATCACCAAACCAATGAGTTTATCAAGTATTCCCTCTAGCTTTCAGAATTGATAAAAAAGAAGAACCGGCATCTCGCTGATCAGAGGTCGATTACTAATGCCGAGAAGACTACCGTCGAATCTTTGAACAAGAGGATAGGTATGCCCGTTCGTCGCATTGTAAGTTCTCTTTTATGCATTATCAGACCCGTGGTAGATTTTACTACCGAGACCACAGCTCTAAAAAAGGACAAAGCTGATCTAGCACGAGCGTGCGACATCTTGGAAAAGGACAATGCGAGGGTTACCGAGCTCCAGAATGACAATGTCGCCTTGAGGGCAGAAAATGAAAATTTGCGGGCTGAGAATGCCGAAGTTGCCGAGTTGAAGAGGCAGCTTGAGGTGATGAGAAAAGTGAAGGAGGATGCCGAAGCTAGCAACAGGGATGTGCTGAGTGCGGCTGAGGGTATAAAAGCCGAACATGCAAGGGAGATAGAGCAACTGAGGGGACAACTGAATGATGCAGAGTTCCGTGCTGGGTCCTCCTTCGAGGAGAGTATCCACAATATGTATGTCAAGGCTTTGAGATTCCGATGAATTTCGTGGGTTAAGGACTATCCCCGCGAGCTAGCCAGTACCTGGGAGAGGTTAGTCCCTTACGTGGCTTTCTTGTGTCGAGTGGACGTAAGTACTTTAAATGAGCGTTAGCTTGCGAATGTTCTTTTGGATAGTGACGAACGTGACAAACTGGAGGAAGGAAGGAGGCTATTGCAGGAGGATGTTGAAAATGAAAGAGTGGCGAGGCTTGCTGAGGAGAAGGGGAAGGCTGTCATGTCTGAGAGTGTTAGGGTTACGAGACATTTGCCGAGGCAAGCTTCTATCGTCCATTAGCCTCTGAGTCGGTGGTGGTGAGCGGTTCTGTAGCCTTGATTCAGACTTCGACTGAGTATGACCCGGATCACCCTGGACTGGAAGAGACCGAATCCACATTGTCTACGGCACCGGATGCCCTTTTTATTTTTTATATGCCATCCCTTGCCGGAGGTAAATTCCCTTTATAATGCAACCCAGAGGATGACGTGATTACCGAATTTGCGGACTAAACGGTTGTGTTTTTACTATGCAGCCCTTCCTGAACCGACCATGACATCGGGCCCCGTCCCTGTGGTCCCATCAGTGATTGATTCTGGAGGAGAGTCTATGGAAGCGCAGCCTGGAGGAGGAGGGGATCATCTTGACACCTTCTCAGATATACCGATAACCACCAGCCTTTATGAGAGTTTGATTGATGAAGGAGAGATAGTTGATGGGAAAAGTTCCCATGCCAGAGGTCCGGTGGAGGCCGATGTGACCTCGATGGCCGCCCTGGTGGAAGCTCAAAAGGCCAAGATGGTTGCTAAGAGCGAAGAGGTTGAGAATAAGCGAGAGCACGATGAGGCGGCCAGGAAGGAGGTCCTAATGAAGACCAGGTGGGAGGCTGAGGCGAGGGCCACCAACACTGTCGCGAAGAAGAGAGCCGATGAGGAGGCTGAGAAGAAGAGGGTTAAGGATGAGGCCCAAAAGAAGAGGGAAGATGAGGAAGCACAGCGGAGGACTACTGAGTCCCTTAAGAAAGCCAAAGCTGGTGACGTCTCGCCGCATAGGTCCCAAAAGCTTGTTGCGCGGAGGGCTTCCAAAGAGGCTAAGGGGAAAGATGAGCGGGAAGGCAAGACGGTCCCAGAGACGAGTGACGCCGTAGTCGACCTCGCTACTAGGGGTCCCCACAAGCCCACGCCGCATGACACCCTCATTGATATTACCGAGGTTTCTAGCGGTGATGGGATGGGCGAGAGACGCCTCTCGGCTTCTCATGAATCGACCACTTCTCGGAGGGGCTGAGATGGAAAGAGTGGGTCTGGTAAGAAGAGGCCCGGTGCCAAGGATGAACCGTCGAGCGTCGAATCTGCAAAAAAGGACAAGCACAAGCACAAGAGAAAGAAACATGATTAGTGTTAGCAACAATTAATCGGAGTTACCGTTTATTTTGGTAGTGTAGGCTGATAATTTACGCGAGTACGACCCTCGCTTTTGATTTTTCAAGACACGGTGTGATTCTCATGTACACCCTGTCATTAGAAAGTAAAAGTGTTAGTCACGTAGTTTGTTCAGTGTATGTGTGAAAATGAAATAAGAATTAGTAAATATCGTTGTTTATGTCTAGTTTTCGGATGTTCTTTTCATGTTTTCCAGCGTCCTGTACTTGCATAAGCATACTTATCGTTAGACTTGTCACAAAAGCGATTAGGGGCCGTCTCTAGGTAAATTATTCCAGAGAGGTGAGGTAAAGCGCTGGTTTCAGTAAGTTTCCCTCAGCTCAGAAAACCCGTAGTTTGCGAAACCAGGCTGTGCGCCTGCTGTTTTGGGCGGCCCGGGTTAAACCCAGGTATAGCGAAGGCGTAGGGCATCGCGTTGTGCAGTCTGCTAGGTGGATGGCCCTCCTGTCGTTCATCGGGCTGAGGAGAGCCGCCAGACGTCGTTTATTCGCCAGCCTAGTTTTCAGCCCCGATCATCGGCTCATAAGGTCCGATCGTGGCCATGGGCTGTCCCTAAGCCTTGAGAGCTAAGGGGGAAGAAACAATTTAAGGTCGGTCTTGGTGTTGCGCCAAGATTCGATTGGCACTCGCAACCGGGGGAGAGAGATTTGCATCGATCTTAGTCGGTCACTGAGTGGTGCCAAGTCGCCTGGACTAGGACGCAGAACGATTTATCCTAGGCCTCGGCACTGGGTCGAGGTTTGAGTTAGTGGTTGTTTATACCCGGTCGTGCCGCGGGCCGGCGATTCGAGTAGCGTTGCCGACTCCCGTGCTCGGGGTGCCGGGCGTAGCCAAGTGTTTCAGGCTTGATGTTGCCTAGAGGTTGGAACGACAGCGTCGGCTCCCGTGCCCGGGGTGCCGATGTGGCAGTCGTAGGCGTGAATCGAGCTGGTTGTCGGAACTAACTAGACGCATTATGTGAGAAGTAAACATCAAGGAGACACGAAAATGAACATCATTTCTACGAATAACTTTGGCAGTAATAGACTTTACAATGCCTTGAATTTCTGAAAAAACAGAACATTGTTTGAAAATCATAAACAACCGCAAACTGAGTTATGTAAAGTAGCGGCGGAGATGTTTGCTGTTCCACGCCTTTGGGAGTTCAGCTCCGTCGACGGTGGCAAGCCTGAAAGTTCCATCGTTGAGCTTTCGTTGTATGGAGTACAGGCCTTCCCAGCTGGGCGCGAGGCCTGTTAGTGGGGGAAAACCCTCCTTTAGAATGAGATCGCTGATGTTGAGGTCCTTATGGCTGACCATGGAATTCAAGTACCGGACTACTCGCTGTCGCTGGGCGGCGACTCTGATATCAGCCTTGTTCCTCTTTTCTTCCAGCAAGTCGAGTGATCCCAAAAGTATGTCTTGGTTCGTCCTTGGATCGAAGTATGTGACTCGATGGGATTCAAGCTTGAGCTCAATAGGAATGACGGCTTCAGATACGTATGCGAGGGCGAAAGGAGTATGATCGGTTGCTGTCTTGTGGGTGGTGCGGTAAGCTCATTGAGCTTGAGGAAGTTCATCTGCCCACATGCCCCCAGCCTTTTCCATACGCTTATTGATGATGGATTTGATGACCTTGTTAACCGCCTCGACTTGCCCATTGGCCTGAGGGTGGGCAACCGCTGAGAATCTTTTATCGATGCCATGACGCGGACAGAAGGCTTTGAACTCGTTGCTCTCAAATTGAGTGGTCGTTGTCGGAGATGATAGCTTGGGGCACCCTATATCGGGTAATGATGTTGCGGACAACAAAGTTGATCATCTTCTTCGTGGTAATGGTGGCGAGAGCTTCAGCCTCTGCCCACTTGGTGAAATATTCCACTGCGATGACGGCATATCGTGCCCCACCTCTGGCCATTGGAAGAGTTCTGATGATGTCGATCCCCCACATGGTGAACGACCATGGGCTGACCATTTGAGACAATTTGATAGGCGGGGATCTTGGAGAATCATTGGCACTTATTGCATTTGCGAGCGTAGTTCACGACGTCTTGATCAAGTGTAGGCCAGTAATAGCCATGTCTGAGAATCTTTTTGGCCAGGGTTTGCCCTCCAGTATGGTCGTCGCATTCGCCTTCATGCACACTGCTTAGCACTCGGAGGGCGTCGCCGTGGGCTACGCATCAGAGCAAGGGAACAGAAAAACCTCTGCGGTAGAGTTCCGCATCCGTAAGAAGGTAACAGGCTGACTGGCGAGTGAGCGTGCGCCTTTCCTTGTAGTGCTTTGGTAGGGTCCCGTGTTGTAGGTAATTTCTGATCGGTGTCATCCAGGACTGGGGGTTGGGTTCGGCGCTCATCATCATCTCGTCTTGCCCTTGCTTGATGCTCGGAGAGTTGAGGATCTCAACCGGGGAGAACCTGTAAAGTTGTGTATCCTTGGAGCTTGCCATTTTGGCGAGGGAATCCGCCTTTTCATTTTGCTCGCGTGGGACATGGGTGATGGTGAAATGCTCGAGGTAGGCGAGTAGCCCCTGAACCCTGGCCTCGTACTGAGCGAGTCGTCCCTCTTTTGCTTGATACTCTCCCAGCACTTGTCGGATAATAAGCTGTGAATCGGAGAAGATGTGGACAGTCTCTAGCTTGAGCTCGATCACGTTTCTAAGCTCGGCGATCAAGGCCTCATATTTTGCATCGTTGTTAGTAGCAGGGAAATTTAGTCTTCACGTGTAATACATCGGGTGTTCTTCAGGGGTGATGAGCACGATTCCGGCCTCAGTGCACTTTCTGTTAGAGGAGCCATCTAAGAACAATTTCCACTGGACGTCGGGAGCCCCAGCGTTCTCTGTAGGAGCCTCCTCGGGGGCTGTGAATTCCACGATGAAATCTACAAGAGCTTGGCCGAGGATGGCTCATCAGGGGATGAAGGTTATCTCGAACTGGCTTAGCTCTATGCTCCATTTTAGTAATCTCCTTGACGCCTCGGGTCGTTGTAGGACCGATCGCAGTGGCTGGTCGGTGAAAACTTTTATGGGATGAGACTGGAAGTATGGTCAGAGCTTTCTAGAGGAAATCAGTAAGCGGAATGCCTGATTTTCTATCTTTAGGTAATTCTTCTCTGCCCCCGTCAACTGCTTGCTAATATAGTAGACGGGCCATTGAGTGCGATCTTCGAGGTGTATTAGTGCCGAGTTGATTGCCTGCGCAGAAACAACCATGTAAATATATAAGTCCTCATGGTCTATAGGCTTAGAAAGGATAGGTGGTCACTCTAAGTGATCTAGAAGTTCCGTGAATGCGGAGATGCATTCAGGGGTCTACTCAAAATTGCGTTTCCCTTTTCGGAGTAAATCAAAGAAGGGGATGCACTTATCGGTGGCCTTAGAGATGAACCGACTTAAAGCGGCGACCTTTCCATTCAGACTGTTGACATCTTTGATGTTCTTGGGGATTCGGATGTCCCGAATAGCTTGGATTCTGGGTTGGCTTCGATGCCCCAAGAGTTGACAATGAAACCCAAGAATTTTACCAAAGCGACTCTGAAGGAGCACTTCAAGGGGTTGAGTTTCATGTCGTACTAGCGGAGGACATCAAACATTTCAGAGAGGTCGTGGATGTGATCACTTGATACTTTAGATTTCACCAGCATATCATCCACGTACACCTTTGTGGACTTTCCAATCTGATTTTTAAAGAGTCGATTAACCATTCATTGATAAGTGGCGCCGGCATTCTTGAGGCCAAAGGGCATAACAAGGTAGCAGTAAAGCCCAAGATCGGTGATGAAAGAGGTATGATCTTGGTAGCGAAGTCTCATTGGAATCTAGTTGTAGCCTGAGTAGGCGTCCATGAAAGATAACAGCTGGTATCCGGTAGTCGAGTCGACTAATCGATCGATCTTCGGGAGCGGAAAACTGTCCTTGGGACATGCTTTGTTTAGATCGGAGAAGTCGACGCATGTCCGTCATTTACCGTTGGCTTTTTTAACCAGAACCGGATTGGAAACCCCTTCAGGATAGTCGGCCTCACGGATGAAGTTATTGTTAAGCAGGCGGTCCACCTCTTCTTCGAGTGTTTTGGACCTTTCCGGCCCCAAGATTCTGTTTGATAGGAGGCATTCTAGGATCTAAGCAATGGGAATGGCAAGCAATCGCGGGGTCGATGCCCTTCATGTCAGAGTGATTCCACGTAAACACATCCAGATTGGCTTTCAGGAAGCATATAAGATCTTCTTTTATTGTTGGGTGGAGTTGTGACCTACCTTCAACACCCTTGTTGGGTCGTCAAGGTTGACGGGAATGTCCATTGTGGATTCGACTGGGGTAGCCCTCTCGTACTCGGGCTCTTCATCATTCTGTGGGTCGAGGTCATCGGAAAGACGGGAGTGGCGCCTGAGCTAGGGCCCTGACGTCGTTGATTGCTATGCTGAGACGTTCTTGGCGCAAGAAAGCGTGGGCACAACTTTGCCCTTGTCCTTATTGCACACATTTTTTCATTCTATTTCATAGCATTCCCTGGCGTTTACTTGGTCGCCCTTAATGGTTCCAATCCCATTTTCCGTCGGGAATTTCATAAGGAGAGACCATGATGCCATGTAAACTCGGAATTCAGTGAGAAAGGGGCGCCCTAGGAAAGCGTTGTAGGGGGATTTGATGTCTATAACCCTGAAAGTGAGAATTCGGACTCGGTTTTGGTCCACCTTGCCCAGTTCCATAGGTAGGTCGATCATCCCTACGGGGGAACTAGAGGCCCAACTGAAGCCGTGAATCACGGCGTGACATGGCTTCAAATCATTCATTTCCAATTTCATCTGGCCGTAGGCGGCCTTAAAGATGATGTTGACCGAGCTCCCTGAGTCGATTAAGATTTTTCGGATGGAAGCTGCGCAGATCTGAGCAGTAATGACTAGCGGATCGGTGATTGGGATCTCGACTCCAGTCGATTCTCTTTCTCGGAAGATAGTATCATCCTGCATGGTTTTTTGTAGCTTGGATGGGATGGACTCAGGGAGAACGGAGCAGGCTTTGTAAGTAGTATACTTTATGGAACTCACATACTCCTCCATTTTTCAAAAGTTGTCGTGTATGGGGTAAGGTCCGCCACAAATGGTGTTGATCACGATTCCTCGTCTTGGGTTAGACGGTCCCGGAGCTGCGTTAGTGGCTGCTTGCGGAGTGGGCGCTGGAGGTTGCGAGTTTCTTTCGGGGGGAAAGGGTTCTTGGATATATTGCTTGAGCCGTTTCTCATGAATAAGTTTCTCGATTACATCCCTAAGTTGGCGGCATTCGTTAGTGTCATGCCCATACATATCGTGGTATCGGCAGTACCTTCCGGTGTTCTTCTCGCGGTCAGTTGATTCTCTGACGCATGGCTTTTTGTATGGAAAAGTGTTACAGATTTCCAAGTAGATTGTTTCTATGTCTTCATTCAATGGGCTGTAGGTCTCAAAAGCTTGGTGAGGGCCGGGCTTTCCCGATTCTGCTGGGGCTTTCTCGTTGTTCCATCCATCCGGCCTGCCATTATTTGGTTTTTTCCTGTAGGGACCTGCCCCCGTATTTTGGTTGAAGGGCTCCCCGCCTCGCCTACCCCTGAGGTTGTTATTTGTAGTGTCCTCTTGGGGATCACTTGGACGACTTGTGATGGAGAGCCGGTTCCGTCTCGCCTCTTCTTGGCACAAGTATTGATCTGCCTTCTCATAGAAGGCATCGAGGATTTTTCGCTAGATGAAAGAGTATGGTGCGAGGGTCTGGATCTTCGACCTCGGCGAGAGTTGTGTTGAATTGGGAAAGGTAGCTCCTAAGCGACTCGGCGGGCCCCTGGTATAGGTTGGATAAAGTGAGGGCATTCTTCGAAGTTGGGATATGCACCCTGAATTGCTTGACCATCTTTGTTGCTAGTTGCACGAAGTTGTTAATGGAATCAAGAGGGAGGAGAGAGAACCAAAGTAAAGCGGTACCGGACAAGAAGACCGGGAAGCATTTGCATTTGGCTGGATTGTCACCCCGGCTCGAGTCCATTTTCCATTCATAGCGATTCAAGAAGGCACAAGGATCAGTGGTACCATCGTAGAGTGGCATTTGTGGCATGCTAAAGCGCCTCGGCCACTCGGCCTCATTTACTCTCCTTGTGAAGGGGTTATGCCTAATGTGAACTTCCCATGAGACGTGCGCGCCCCCTCGCATTTCCCTTATGATCCTTCGCACCAGGTCGGGAAGGTAAGTTGGATGGGGATCTGCCATAGGGATCCATGGATTTTGACGTGGCTCCGGAGTCCTGTTGCGAGGTCGTCTTCTATGATGGATGTCCGGATCAGCTTCCTCCATGTCCTTGACATCTATGATTGGGTCTTGGCGTGGACAGTTAGGTGGAGCGGGATGATGCAGATCTTGTTCTGGAGGAGCGTGAGCTGCTAGAATAGCAGGCCCATCACCCTGATTAGCGACCATCGGGTTGTGTCGAGGAAGAGGTTGGTTTGTAGGACCTGGTCCGTCATTGATGATCAAGCGAGAGCGGTCTCGATGTTGCGCCCCCTCTCTATATGTGACTGTAGTTCGGTCGTCGTTGCCGTTTACATTGCCATTGTCGAGGGTATGGGTACGAACGACGATTTTGTTGATGAGGCTGAACCTCTTCCTTTGGTGTGGGCCCCTTGACTCGAAAAAGGAAGTTTTCGAGGCAGTTGGTCGGGGTCAAGCATTGTTCCAAGCTAGTTGAAGTTGAGCGACGACGCGTTGACTTTCTTGAAGTTGTCGCATAAGGTCGATGTTATTCCTTAATACTTAGTTGAGCTTGACCGCGGTGCTCTCATATCTTTCATTAAGCGTGCTGATTTGAGCTTGTGTAACGGGAACTTCGAGGTCCACAATAGGAGGGACGGTTTCATTAGAGGCCGGGATATCTACCGGTTGGGGTTGTTGGGAGGTACCGGCCTCGGCTGCAGCTGAAGAGCCGACCATTGCGTTCTTTGACTTCTTTACCATCGTAAGCGGACTTGACAGCAGGCTGAGAAAGGAACCTTAAGCTCGTCGAAGTCGAGATGATAATGTGGAAGAAAGGCACAAACTCTTGAGTTCAGACAATTCTCAATGAAAGCACCAAATGTTGACGATAAAAAATATCGTAAACACCAAAGATTCCTATTACTAGGAATAGTTAATTTGGTCGCAAGACTAAGTAAGAGAAAGCGGTCCCATGAAGTGTGAGGCCATGGGCTATTTATAGGAGTGGGGGTAGGTAGGATTAGGTAGAAATAGTGGACCACTAGCAAAATTTCGAACCCGCCACCTGCGCGTCTCATAATTTCGAGCCGGGGCACGGGTGCAAAATTTTGCACCCGCTGGGTTCGAAATTTCGAACCCAATCATGGGTACGAAATTTCGCACCCACTGGGTTCAAAATTTCGCATTCGCTGGGTTCGAAATTCGAACCCAGGCATGGGTGCGGAATTTCGAACCCAAGCATGGGTGCGAAATTTCGCACCCGACTGGGTGCGAATTTCGTGCCATGCCCGATGCGAAGTCCTTCCGAGGGGAGTGAGGATCCCGGGATCGGGCGCTTGAGGCTCGTAACTCCTTCGGGGTTCGAGGCCTTGGTTCGCGGTTGTTTTCTGGATGACGTGAGGTTGCGAATGGTGTAGCCCCTTCTTGATCATGTTTCCTTTGCTCCTGAGCGCCCCTTTTCGGCCTCAACTTCACGCGATACGTTGGGTTGAGCGTGTCTGATGTACTCTTGGGAATCGAACCAAAAAGCCGGTTAACACCTGATAGCATAGTGATCTTTAAGTAGGTTAGCGTTGGGATAAAAAAAAATGCGGAAACGCTATGTACGAGTGCTATCGAAGACCTAGTTTGTTGTAGTGTTTAAAAGTATCAATAGTTGCACACTAAGTTTTTTATAACTATAATTATCAAGTATTTTAGCACAAAACAACTAAATAACAACAAACTATGAAGCTAGATAGAAAAGTTAATATAATCTAAGGAAGACAACGGTTTAAAGCAATGATAAATTTAAAAAATTAAATAGTAGTCCAACAAATTACGTAATGATGATTAGCAAAGGTGCACTTAAAATTATTTTTAGTGCAACTAACTAAAACAATTGGCAGAGTTGTGCACTAATACTAGATCAGTTGACTTAGTAATTTATTATTCAAATAACCTTAGCTAGTATTAACTAAGTTATATGGTAGTACGCGTCTGATCAAAGTTTGTGAACTTTAGTGAGTGAAAATCACTTCTAGGGTTTACTAAGTTTCTGAATACACACACACACACACACAGATATATATATATATATATATATATATATATATATCACACACACACGAGGAGCGTTCAACAACACCTTTAAATTGCAGCACCCTAAAAGCATCTTGATATCCACCTTTTATTTTATATTAAAAAAAATAGTGGATGAAGACAGAGAGATAGTGGAGGGAAAGAGAAAATTTTATAATATAAACGAACGGTGGGTATCATGGGGCTTTTGGGGTGCTGCACTTTTGGGATTGCTGTTGGACGCTCCTATATATATAGCCCCAGTAATAACATAAAAACTTCTTAATCTTTATAATTGGTGTGTGTTTTATTGTTTTATATATTGTAACAACATAATACCTATGTGTCTTTTTAAGGGTCTGTTTGGATAGGATAAAATAAGCAGCTTATCTTCTTTTTGGACGTAAAAGATGAAAAGCCCACGTGGATCACCAAAATTTTGGCTTTTGTAAGTAGTTTATTCACTTATTTGAGAAGCAAATTATTTTAGCTTTTCGGCTTTTATAATCTAAAACAATTATCAACTTTTTGGCCGCGATTCTTCAAATTAGGGTTTTGGAGCGATTTTTTTTATTCTTCATTCTATCGATCTACAGCTAATTTTCTTCAATATTCCTGCAAAGGTACTATTTCCTCCTCTTTTTCATTCCAATGCTCTCAATCTACCATTATTTCGTTTGTTAATTTTTATTCGATCGACCATGACATTTGTTCATTTTGTGTTGGTGTTGCGCTTGATTTAACAAGTTCAACTGTATGTGGATATAAACTTTGCTTTTACAATTTGTAAATCATCTTAAGCTCCATTTTTCTCAAGTATTTTATACTATAGTATGGTGTTGTATTTCATTGCTCTTGCCTAGTTTTCACTTCTTTTATAGATTATTTCAGCAGACTTTAAACATGTAACTAAACGCGGTTATTTGTGTTATATGTACATTATTATCTATATGAATATGAAAAAATATGGCAGACATCTAAATAAGATTGTGAATATAGGCTTGCCCCTCCCCAGGGCAAGACAGTCAAGACATTTGCCTAGGGCAACGACGCCGAAGGTGGTGGAGGGGGCAGCTGCTGGTGGTTGATGCTTTGAAAAATAAGTTATATTAAAATATGAAAGGGCAATAAAACCCTTTTTTCCCGTTTTCCTTTGCAGCATATTTTCCCCTACCCTTGCTTAGGGCAAGCCATGTGCCAGGTCACTGAATATAGGAGGTAGTTGTGAAGTGTATAACAATATATTGAAATTTATGTTTGGGAAGCTACTCCCATTTTGCTTTCCTTGTTGATGGTTTCGGTAATCATAATTTTTGCGTAATTTGCTGTTGTTATTCTAGCAAATTCTCATGAGTTAAACTGATTAAAGAATATATCGTATGCTTATGCTATTGTGTTTTTATGTGATACATTTTATTATTGTTACTTTAGCAATTAGCTGTGCTCTAGTGTTGTTGGTAATCATGCGACAGTCCACTAAACTCTAGTGTTTCCGATTTTTGATAGTTCTCTTGTTTTTGTTATTGTTATATGCTTTCTATTGTTACTGGTTAAGTTTTTAATTGTTATCTGGCATAACTTCCATCGTTACTACATATTGTTATCCTATAATACGTAGAGACTAGAGGTGTTATTTGTTTTAGTAGTAAGTATCATAATACTGATAGATCATAACTGCATTGTCCGTGTATGCACATAGTTTACACTTGCATGTAAGGACTAACTACTCTAAACTGCTTCATATCATACAAAAGTAGCAAGTTGTTTAATGAAACAGTTCTCTATGCTACTAACATGAATTTAATGGCTGACTTATGCATATCATATTTTACCTTTTTTAGCAGATAATACTTAGGGTGCGTTTGGTTTACGTTTTTTAATTTTGAGTTTTCGCACATACAAATATACCAACAACGCGCACGAATCGTGAAAAATGATCGTTTTACAAAATGAACTTAACACATAAAACCAAAAACAACTTTTTATTATTTTCCATATTTTAAGAAACGATAACAAATTAATGTATCCACCATTCCGCGGTCCCCTTCGTCACTCCCTTCGCCTTTGTTCCGTCAACTCCACTATACCTCAAATCTTCTCACCTTTCTTAATTAACGTCGAAAACTAAAAACTCAAAACTAAAAATAAACCAAACGCTACCTTAATTTCTTGTTTATTGTTTTTGCTAACCACTACATGCACAACTGTAGATCTACATGTTTACAATTTATTATCTCTAAAGAGGTAATTACAATATTACAGTGATTAAGAATTAGTTTGCTTGTAATTTTTATAGTATTGAACTGAATAGTCCAATTGTGGCTATTATAATATGGTTTGCTTTTGTTTTGGAAGTCAAGTTGGTCAAAATTAATGGCTGAAACTACTCTTTGTTACTGGTTACAAGCGCGAGAATAAAGGAAAAAAAATTGACTCTAATCAAAGTTCAGCTGAAGTAGATTCAATTCAAGGAAGAAGACAAGATTTCGATAACGAAAGTAACTGAATCCTCTAAGCATGGCGACATTTTACTATAAGCCATTTAGGTTCATTGTATTTTTAGAAATTATATTGCATTTTTGATATGTTTATTATGCTTGAAATTTGTGTAGAGATTACATTGCATCTGTTGTATGGTTTATTGCTCTTGTTTGATTTCGTAACTTAAAATGAACTTTAATTGCTTTGTTTGATGTCTATGAACAATATGCAAATATTTATGTTGAATTTTTTTTAATATATTTCACGACTTATATTTTGGGATATTAATCATTTATGATTTTTAATTAACCGTCCTAATATGTACTTTTAATCATTTAAATCGTTTTACCTTTTTGTTTTAAGATTCCAATGTAAAAACTAAAAAACTATTTTAAAATATATACTTTTATGCATATTGATGTTTTGTCCTTTTGACTTATAAGTCAATATGGCATCAAACTAGCTTTTTGACTTTTCAAAAGTAGAAGTACTTTTCATACTAGCATTTGCGCTTTTCCTTTGAATGTTCAAACGAGCCCTAAGTTTAACAATGCTTGATATTTTGTTACGTGGTTGCTTTTAGCTAGAATAATCACAAAGCTACGGAAAATAGCAATCCATTTTAAATATCAAAATTTCCATTTGATGTTGATTTAAATTCATAGATAAATTTTATTGCCTTTCTTTTATTTGGTCCCTCACTAGCAAGTTACGATTTTATCCATGTTTACATATCTTTGTGCCATCATGTCACTTTAGTGCTTTTGCTACATGTGAACCGTCGGTCCACCTATAGATTGAATGATTTGAATAAATTTTTTTATAGAGGCAAATATTTAACCGATGAATACTTTACATCGTGTTACGAAAATTTTACATATATTTTTATAGATTGAATGATTTGCTTGGGGAATTCAAGGTTTGCCGACATATATTTTACATCCCATGTACATATTTTTTTAACATCACATGCATATATCATTTTCATAGTTGTCACTTGTAAACTACCCACTCGCTTTGTTACAATAATTCATTTTCCCTTGTATAGTGAACCTTGTGTGATAAATTTAAATTTATACAATATGTTACTTCATTTGTTTTTCTTGGTGAATATTTGACTTGTAAATATTATTTTCCTTGCGTATATCAAAAAAATATTTGTTGGATAAATATTCGTTTTGTTGGCATTTGTACCATGGATAGTAATTATGATGATAATAGTCTCAGATAATGATATAAAATATATTTACATGCATTAACGATTATCTAGATATATATTACATACAGTACAAGTTAGTAAACATGTATTGTTAATGAAGACTGTACAATATCAAGATATATGATCTAGATTGATGCTAATATGAAAATTTAAGAGTCAGAGAAGGAAGGCTCATAGGTCTCAAAGAGTTCAAGAACTGAAGAGCTCAAGAATCCAAATATATTACTGAGTCTCAGATTAAATGTTAAAATTCCAGTTGCACTCAGCTCATCTCTATCTAATTTACAAAGTATTTGAAAACGTTCCTATTATCATTTTTAAAATAATTTTTCAAAATATTTTCAATTGAGATTTTTAAGTTTTAATACTTTTATATGTACTTTATGTAACAACCCAAAAATTTCCGATCTTGACTATCGATAATAATACATATCTTGTATCACATATCGACTAATCAACCACCCGAAATTAACTGATCGTTAATAGAAAGAAGTTAGAGGGTAAGGAATAGAAAGAAACAAAATTAGAATAAAAGAAAAAGAAGAACAACATCAGAATCTCACAGTGGAATTAAAACACATATATCATATAACAAATCTTGAAATACAATACTGTGTTTGCTTACGTACATCATCAGAGTACAAATCATATACAATACAGCGAAAATAGACTCTATATATCTAACGTTGAAACCTCCTGGTCCAAGCTACTTCAAGTATGTCTGTAAAACCCTGAAACCACTTGACTGGCCGTACAAATTTGGGCACCCAAGAATTCATGGAAAACATAGAAAAATAAAATCTGGGTCAGTCATAGGACTTGTGTGAGCAAACGATTTTAAAACAGCTTGATTTAACGTTCAAAAATCATTTTTAAATAAAAGATAATCGTACGACCGATCCACACATAAATACATATGGTTTTTACCTTACGATAACCCAAAACATTTTTGATATCAAAATCCAGTGGTATTATAATAGTGTATATCAAATAAATAATCATCTAGCAGAACACTTGCATCTCACGCTCTACATACATAGTATAAAATCAAAAACTACGGGGAGATTATTGGGGATTGGATTCCAACTATGACAAGGTATGGAACCACTTTCCGATCAATGTACTCTAGAGGGGATATACTGGTGTTCAACAAGAACATCTTGCAACCCGGCCACACATGACCGGTCACTCATTCAGGTTGAGTGGAATGAATGTATTGTCACCCATAGTTGGGATTAGCAACCGTTATCGAAAGATGTAGCAGCGACAGATTAAAAATACAAAAAGCAATTTCTCTAGACGGTGATAATACATCCTGCTTGGGTGCGATCCAACTGGCCATGCTGCCTGCTCGATTTTTGTCATTTCCCGGTTGTGAGGCTTGAGGCTATGATTACATACCTTTTTAGATCATCAAATCTAACTTTAAATGTCACGTCATCAGATCCGTCAAATCACTAATTGACGTCCGCAAATATACTCTAGATGTAAAAAAGTGCCCTTCTTTGCCACCAACTCGGTATATTTGTAAAAATCAACGTAGGTAGTTTTCAAGAAATACTCTGTCAGACATTCGTCCATACAAGTCATTCAGGAACAAGTTGAGCCGAAGGTACTCTCCTACTGCATCCAATATAGGAATCACCCCCATGGACCAGTCGCGGATAATCCGTGCAAATGTGAGGATTTCAATCATGAAAGAATCATAATTCAGAATAACTCTGGTGACCAAACCAGAGAAATTTAATGAGTAGTTCTTCTTCTCATGAAGATCAACGGTCCTCAATGCTCCATCCTATATGCCCGTAAGTTAGTCACGAACGTACCATTGGTTCGAAGTGGGTTTGGGTCTAATTCACATCCCGGTCCCTTCGAACTAACATGTAAGGGATATTATTTGTTAGTCGGTTTTTTAACTATCAAATTTAAGCATGCCCATCCAATTTAATTAACTTATATAATCTCATTTCTAATTTCAGAGCAGTAATCAACAAAAGACAATTAAAATACAACAGAACGTGTCAATGTTTTATTTCAATAAATCTAGATTGATCATTTCATAGCATAACAGATGATTAACAACAATCATTTATCACAACAATAACAATCAGCAACGATTCGATTTTTAAGTTTGAAATAAATAAATGTTTGAAATGTTTGATCTTGGATAACGACTAATTTCACATCATATTAATCCAAATTCTTTTGAAAAAAATTAATTTATATATATTGATATATTTATCATTTACTTATGTTAAAATCAATTTTATTGAATAATTTAAGTAACACGATGAAGCCCAGTAGCCCAACACAACAGCCATGCCCTTATTTGGTATCTTATATATGTACTCTCTAGGTTATGCTTCTCCTTTATTATTCATTTATATAAAAATGATTTTAATTAAACTTTAGGATTTAAGACCCCACATTTTTTTAATCAATTCAGGCCCAATTATATGCGCGGTCCAACAACCCATCTCCTATTTCTCTATTCTCTTACCAGTCCAACACATCCCCTGCATGCTTTCCTTTGCTAGGCAATAGAAATCAATGAAGAACATGGTTTAGCAACCCAAAAGAACATTTGATCCACCTGATTCGATCAACACCTTTCCCTTACCTCGACTTCTCTTTGTTCCTTTCGTACATCCAGGCGACTCACAGATATACAAATGCAATTCAACAGAAGAAGTCACAAGGCAAGTCGAGCCAGCTGTACACTACAATCAGCACATATTGACGTATGAACATGCACCAGACAACTCATGCACCAATATACATTTGAATTTAATATATAGCGCTACAGAATTCAAGTCTTAGCCTTTCTACAAATCCTGCCTGTATCTTTTTTATTTATTTTATTTTTAACAATCTGTTGACAATGTCTTATTCATTTGTTTATAGTTACAAAATTGAAGGTGAACTGGCATGAACGAAATGATCAAATTCCAATGCAAAGCAATTCATATGGTACTGGCCATTCCCTTGTCTTTTAAATCCAATTCCAGTTAGTTAATCAATTTAGTTTAGTTATTGAATTTTTTTCCTGCATTGTTAAAATCCTGCAGTCTAATTCTTCTGGTTTACATCTTCAGACAAATTTGGCTTGTAATTTTTTAATTTGGTGAAGCATTGTTTAGATTTTCTTTATCATTATTTGGTATGAGTATATTGCTAAATGATTATTGCTTTTGATCGAACCACCTGCATTGATCAACCAAGTTTTGGTATGGTCTAGGCTTGATCATCACCATAGTTTGATTTCATTTGCTCTATTTCCTAAATCTCTGAATTTTTGGATCCAATTGTATTAATAAAATTTCTTGTATTCACAATACATACACCACCATTCGTTCTTGAATCGATCACATCATCTTTTCCATCAACCAAAACATCACCACGTCATCGGTTCTTGCAACATCTGGCATTTTCTCTAATACTCATTTTTCTCTCTTTCCTTCTATTACTTTTCTTTTCTCCAGTGCATTGTTTAAATCCGTGCACGTGCATAACTTCCAGACCGATTACCTCGCTACCACTTTCGTCGCCGCAAATGCCATTGCAAACCTGAAACCACCCATACACTCGAAATCCCACACAACAACATGGACCAAATTTCAACACTCCTACCTAGGGTCTCAAACTGACCCCCTTTCACTAAAATACTTCGCACTGTCGCCATCCTCCATCGTTCATCCTTAAACTTTACCTCAAGCTCGCCAACGAACCCCTTCTTCCTCCTGGCGCACGACCCTATAGTGTCATGATAGTGGTGCAATTCTTTAAAAACCAAGTCTATCAAACACAGTAGTAACACCCCATTTATTTAGAGAAAATGTTTAAATTTGTATACTTGCCAAGGGAGGTAGTATTACTGGCACATGTTGTATACTGTATATGTTATTCATTCTCATATTTTTGTCAAACTCTCTAGTTCTAATCTAACTATTTTCAGATATGAAACATAAGTATTTAATAACATATGGTTGGTATATATATCAGCATACATAAGTTTGAATCCTACTTAGGATCTAACATAAACAGATGTGTGAACCTCCAGTGTTTACTCACCAACATATGATTTCTATCTTGCAATTTATCCTTAGGTTGTTCAAACTAGGGATTGAACATCAATATTAAATCAAGAGTGTTGGCTACACATCAACATAAAAATATGAATCCACTAAGAATTTAATAAAAGTAAGGAGATTTTAGGATGTTTACCCACAAAAAAATCTTTATAGTCTTTGTATTAGTGTTCGCTACCATTGCTTTTATGCTCAGGTTAGGCTTTCTTTTTCCAGACTTTATGCTCCAGTGTTTCTCGGCCATTTCTAGTTCTTGCTCATTGTTTTCATTTGTTTACCCAGTGACTAGTGTGTGTATTTATGATGTATTCATGTGCATTTATAGCCGAAAGAAACTGGGCTTAACTCGGTTAGGTTTTAAGGGGAACGGGGTACACATGCAGCAGCCACTTTCAAATGAAAGAGATGTTTGATTGCACAACTCAATGGGTGTTTTCACATTGGTCAAAAGCAAACAAACACCCCATGTTATTGTTGTCCCATAGGTACACGTGTATGGGCTTAATGTGTATACTTATCAAACTTGAGACCTAAGTAACTAGACACATTAATGGTTTTGATAAGGTAGATATAGGATGTTGGGGCTATCTTTATACCGACTGAAAGGGGAAGTTGCCCAGGTCTCTTCCATTGAATCCTTACCGTGGTCAATATATATATATGTATGTATGTATGTATATAAGAGCCAACATAGTGTGGCACAGTGGAAAGGTGTACTCCTACCCGATAAGTGGTTAGGAGTTCGAGGCCTACTCTAACCACAATATTGGCATATTAACCAATTTTCAATATATATATATATATATATATATATATATATATATATATAACAGTACACTTGCATGTGCCACTGGTCTTAGAACCTAGGCTGTTTTGGGTAGGTTGGCTACAATTGGTGATAGGATGTTGTTTAGGCTAGCATGAAGGTTGGTAGGATGCTATACATGTGCAATTATAACAATAATGTGATATAGGATGTACACTCCTCTTTGAATGCATATAGACTTTGATACTAAGCAACTGTGACCTGACTGTAGTATGTACATACGAAGGGGATGATCAGAGACAACCATGTGCCAGTATAATTTCATCATTATGCAAGGCAAAAACCCATGTTCATGCTGCAAAATGTATGTAAAACATGTATTTAAAGTTTTAAATGTCTTCAAACATATCATCAAGACAAATTAGCTCAATTACATCACATAAAAGCATGTCCCTTTTATAGCTATATCTCTTGTGTACTTATATGTGAAGTAAATTTATATTTTGCTTATATATTTCATTAGTTACTTTAATTATACCTTCATTGTTTACTTCTATGTCTATATAAGTAAAAACAAGTTTTAAAATGTAAACAAACATTGTTAAACACCACATTCACTAGCTCGTATATATATAACATGACAAGTTAATATATGCATAGGAAAATGATTATTCTAATTTAATGAATTTGATCTTAATAACGTTATTAAATAAAATAAATAGCTTGTATTGAATAATCTACACTTGTGTTTGCTTTTTACATGAAGTAATCTCATTATATGAGCAATTTCTTATTCTTACTTCCAAGAAAAATCCAAATTAAAAAAAAAATATACAAAGTAATACAATTTTTCTTTCATCTTCAGTTATGTAATTTTATATTCATATGAGATAAATAAAATTAAAATTACAACGAAATCAGAAAACATCAATTACTTGTTTTATATACATAAAATATACATTGATTACAGAATTTTAAACCATCAACAAATATACTTATTCGGAATTTCCCTAATATTGTCCCAAATATATAAATCTTATTTATTTAATTAAGTTTTATTTAACTCTATATAAATCCTAGTTTTATTTAATTAAATCAATTACCAGTATAATATGTACATTAAAGATTATAGAATTAGTTCAAAAACTGGGTCGTTACAATCTACCCTCCTTAAAAAAAAATCGCCCCCGAAATTAAAGAGTAACGAGGAGATTCAAATTATATTCAAAACCAAAGACTTATATCCAAACGCATACATGGGTTATCTCCTAACAATCACAACAACCAAGGCATCCAGAACACACAGGTTATCTACCAAAATATCTCACTGCGATCAAAACATTTAATTCACACATCAGCAATTTGTTATCTATCACAGTCATTTTTATAATAACTAGAAATATCTATTATTATAGTTAGAAAACATTTTCATTTCATATTCACGGGTTACAATTCTTCATCCTTCTTCAGTGCCTGATTGAAAATCGATTAGTAAATAATCCTCTAAGTATCTATCCCGAAGACCGAAATCAGTATCGGATGAATACTCAGAAAATCATTTAATTCCAATTTCCAGTTAGTTTCTAATTTCTTAACTCCATATGGTAATTCATTGTCAACCTAAAAATCTTTGATTATAGTTGGAAAATAATTCCGAAATTCATTTACTTCATTTGTTTGAATCAATCTCGTACAAATACTTTTATCTACTTCAAATTCTCTTTTTGAACTCTAATCCAATTTAATTCTATTCAACTTAATTTTACTATTTCAATCTTGTTCCAGTTTAATTTCTCAAGTCCAAAATCCTAAATTCTAGATTTAATTTCAAAATAGCTTGAAATCACATATCTTTACTCCATTGTAAAGTCAAAACCTTTGAATTTCCCCAAAAGATCTTGTATTTTTCAAATACTTTCCAGTTGTCTTATTTGTATTTCATTCCTTATACAAGTTCAATTTGGTATATTATATAATCATTTTAATTTTTGTAATCTTATTTGACTATAACTACAATTGACACATCCATATATAATAATAATTTCAGAAAAATATTCTTTTTATATCAAAAAATAATTTTGAGTAAAATTATTACATTTACCCAACTTTCAAAACAATATTGTGTCGGATTACTCTATTCAGGAGTTTAGAAACACTTTTTGATTCAGTGTTCGACCACTGTATCGACCAGAATTCACAAACCACTTGACAAATCAATCACACACTATAAAACTGTGTATAATATGATCTACAAATACGCGCTTATATATATACACTAAAACTCAATCTAGGGTATTACAAACCCAATCTCTATCGATTCACGCCACAGAACCAAGGTTATTACTAAACCTTACGCTCAGACACCAACTGTAACGACCGGAAAATTTCTGATCCTGATTATCGATACTAATACATATCTTGTATCACATATCGACTAATCAACCACTCGAAATTAATAGATTGTTAATTGAACGAAGTTAGATGGTGAGGAATATAAAGAAAATTACAATAGAAGAAAAAGAAGAACAACATTAGAATCGCAAAGCAGAATTAAATCAAATATATTATATAAAAAATCTTGAAATACAAAACTTTATTTACTTACATACATCATCGGAGTACAACTCATATACAATACAACAAAAATAAACTCTATATATCTAACGTTGAAGCCTCCTTCTCCAAGCTCCTTCAAGTATGTCTGTAAACCCTGAAACTACTTGATTGCCCGTACAAATATGGGCACCGAAAAGTTTAGGGAAAACATAAAAAAAATAAACTCTGGGTCGGTCATGAGACCGGTGTGAGTAAACGATTTTAAAACAGCTTGATTTAATGTTCAAAATCATTTTGAAATAAAAGATAATCGTAAGCCCGATCCACACATAAATATATATGGTTTTTACCTTATGATAACCCAAAACATTTTTGATACCAAAATCCAATGGTATTATAATAGTATCTACCAAATAAATAATCATCTAGCAGAATGTTTGCATTTCACGCTCTACATAACTGCAGGGAGCTTATTGGGGATTGGATTTCGACTATGACAAGGTAAGGAACCACCTTCAGATCAATGTACTCTAGAAGGGATGCACTGGAGTTCAACAAGAACGTCGTGCAACCCGGCCATACATGAATGGTCACTCGTTTAGCTTGAGTGGACCGAATGTATTATCACCCTCGGTTGGGATCAACAACCATAACCGAAAGATGCAGCAGCGATAGATTAAGAATACAAAAAGGAATTTCTCTAGATGGTGATAATGCACACTGCATGGGTGCGACCCAACTAGCCTTGCTGCCTGCCCGATTTTTGTTATTTCTCGGTTTTGAGGCTTGAGGCTACGATTACCTACTTTTTAGGTCAGCACATCAAACTTTGAATGCCACATCATTATATCTGTCAAATCACTAATTGATACCCACAGATATACTGTAATGGCGCGTTTTGTAAGGTATAATAATTAAGTTATTTAATTATTTAAATAAAGAATATATTAAATAAACGATAGCTGAACGTATAAATTATAATAATAATTATAATCGAGCCCGTAACGACGCGGCAGTTCGTTATTTGGCGAGTTGAACTTCAACTGAATATACAAGATTCGTTATAAGTCGGATTTCTGTGAAACAAGAAACGTTTGAATCTGTTAAGCTATATTTTTCTAATGGAAGAGAAAAATGAAGATTTCGTCGTGTAGATTTTTAGTTATGTCCAAATCAAATTTCAGAAAAGTCGCTGTAGAATTCCTTTATAATTTGCGACGCTTTATATACGTTATAAATCAGTTTTTCAATGTAAAACTGAATATCGAGGTAATCAGGAATCTGAAATATCAAACTGTATATTCTGATATGATATTCTGGAGCTGTACGATATCATATGTGAAGATATACGATAATATAAATTTATTAATAATTTATTTAATTATATTTATATATTTAAATGGGTCATCCAGAGCTTTAAAAATATGCTGTGTGAGCATACGAAGTCGGAATTCGACGAAACCAGTTTTGTTGGATCCGCAATGTCATATAGTTGTTAGATTCCAAGTTTCGTGATTTTTAGAGTCACTGTGTGACCGCACGGATTTTTAGAGTGAGAAATAGTCAGTTTTTCGACGGTTAAAAATACGCTGTGTGAGCATACGAAGTCAGAATTCAACGAAACCGGGACCGTAATGTCGAACTCTAGTGGCATGTCAATTTTCGTGATTTTAGGAGATTGTATGTGGTCGCTGGGATTTTTAGAAGGCAGATTCAAGGAGAAAAACGATAGAATAAAATATAGAAAATCGAAAATAAAAATATCCAACATTTTTCGTGGACAACAGCGAGGCCACGCGACATGCATCTACAGCCACAAATCCTACCTACCACAAATACACTATATAAGACCGCATATGTTCTTTACAGTGGAAAATTCCCAGAAAAGAAAATCAAGAACAAATACAATAAAATTCCACAAATCAAAACATGTATATATTCGAGTTCAGAATAGAGTGCTCTTCGATCTGGTGTGCTCGTTCATGGGTGCGACGTCCGTTCAAGGAATGGGTTTTTCGATAGCGTCGGTAAGGGTTAGGGATTTCGAGGTATTGATGCATTGATTGAGGTTTTTATGGTGGTATTCATCTTCGTCGGGGAGAATAGCATCTCGTTGTTGTCTTTTTAGAGAATCGGTTACAAAAAGGTTCGATCTTTTTTTTTTGTGAAACCTGCTGTCGACGGGATTCAAATGAGGGCTGGCGGAGTGTCGAGTTGAGGTGGAGAGGTTCGGAAGTTAAAGGAGATTACGACGGTGGTAGTTTTGTGGATTCGATGGTGAACTCGGTGAAGGTTATTCGGTCATGGTCTGTGTAAATGGTGAGGAGCAGGAGGACATCGGGAATTCACTTTGGGGAAGAAGCATTGGTCACGGTCCATGCTTTTAAAAGGGTATGTGGGCCTTAGGAGAAGGTTAAAGCCCAACAAAGTTTTTATGTGTGTTTTAATTCAATTTCAATAAGTGTTAAACTTGTAACCGCTATATCTAGGTCATATGAAATCAGATTGACGAACCGTAAGTTGCGTTAGGATCGTATGGACGATCACTCCACAATGGAACTGACCGCGAGTCAATTGGAGTCTGTCACAATTTACAGCAAAATAAATTGTCCAGCTGAATCAAGCGATGGTTATCGTCATTGACGATGATCGTCAAATGTGAGTAAATCTCACTAACTCTGAACAGTTTATAATTTCATGTTGCATTGTTAGAACTGTTAAAATTGTCTGTTTGACTGTGTGTTGATTGGTTGATTGAACTGCTGGTCAGTTAGTTAAATTTCTATATTAATTCTGTTTAACAGAATATATCATATGGAACTGAAAGTGATGTTATCTATTTTGTCTAACATCTGTGGTGCAGGGAAACAGGTTGGAGGAATCCAACTGGATTCCTCAACATTTATTTTTCTGTGATTTGTATATTGTGATATAAAATCTGTGGGCAATTATATGTGCCTGGACGATATTGAACATCGTGATTTGATATGATTGAATACCATAACATACCGAAATGTTGATAAGGGGATTTTCAATGTTTATATTGAAAATGAATCTTATTTATAAAATCGATAGGATTTTATAAAAGGAAAACATTTATTTATTTAGAAAATAAATGAAATAAAATAGAAACATTTATTTAGAAAATAAATGAATTAGAATATAAAGGAATATTTATTTTAGGAAACAAATAAAGGAAACATTTATTTAGATTATAAATAAATGGAATAAAGGAATATTTATTTAGGGAATAAATAAAGGAACACTTGTTCGGAAAATAAATAGAATTATACAAGGATAGGTTTAAACACGTGCTTCGCACACGGTATAACACGATATGGATTTAAATGAGATATTAAATAGGAAATCTGTTTTAAACGGATAAATTGAAGTAGATTAATTTATAAATAATGTTTTATAAATTTAATAAATTATTTATCATTGATAAATGGTATATATATAAGTCTGGACTTATATAGAGAAGTAGAAACGTTATTAAAAGGACATTTATAAAGTGAAGAACCGTTACTAAAAGTAAATCTTTATAAATGGATAAACGTTGTAAAAAGTAAATCTTTATCAATGGATAAACGTTGTAAAAAGGAAATCTTTTGAAATGAATAAACGTTAATAAAAGGAGTTAATCGAATTTAGTTATTCGAAATGAGTTATTCGAATTAGATATTTGAATAGAGTTAAACACATTAGAGTGATTCGAATTACTTATTCGAATAGAGTTAAACAAAGTAATTTGTTAGGTTAACCAAAGCAAGTTAGTCGAGTTAATCAAAGTAATTGGTTAAGTTAACCAAAGTAAATTTGTTAAGATAAACTAAGCGGTTAATCGAAGTGAATTAGTTAAGTTAAACTAATTGGTAAATCAAAGTGAATTAGTTGCGTCAAACTAAGTGACTTAGTTAAGTTAAACTAATTTGTAAATCAAAGTGGATTAGTTGCGTCAAACTAAGTGAATTAGTCAAGTTAAACTAATTGGTTAATCGAAGTAAATTAGTTGGGTTAATCAAAGTGAATTAGCTGAGTTAAACTAAGTAAATCGGTTAGAGTTACTCAAAGTGAATTAACTAAGTTAAACTAAGTGGATTAGTTCAGTTAATCGAGACAAGTAAATCAAGTTAGGTTAAACCATTTGAGTTAACCAGTTACGTTAAACCATTTGAGTTAACCAGTTAAAGTTTAACAGTTAAAGATAAACAGTTAGAGTTGACCAATTAAAGTTGACCAGTTAGAGTTGATCAGTTAGAGTTACTCAGTTAGAGTTGACCAGTTAGAGTTATCCAAGTGGAGTTAATCGAGTAGAGTTGCCAAATATCACTTATTCGAAGTAGAGTTATCGAATATAGAGTATTCGAGGGAAGAGTAATCGAATATAGTTTATTCGAGTGGAGAAATCAAATGTTATTCATTTGAGAAGAGTTACCGAATATTATTTATTCGAAGAGTAGTTATCGAATATTGGTTATTCGAAGTTAGTTAATCCAAAGGAGTTATTCGAAGTTAGTAATCCAAAGGAGTTATTCGAAGTTAGTTAATCCAAAGGAGTTAGTCGAAGAGTTAATCGAATATAGTTATTCGAAAGAAAGTGTTAATCGAATATAGTTATTCGAGTAAAGTTAAAAGAGTTAATCGAATATAATTTATTCGAATAGAGTTAGAGAAGTTAATCGAATGTAGTTCATTCGAATAGTGTTGGAGGAGATATCGAATACAGTTTATTCGATAGGATAGAAGTGAATATAATTTATCAATTAAGTTATTCGAATGAGTTATTCGAAGGAGTAAATCAAATCAAGTTAATCAATTAGAGTCAAGTTAATCGATTTGGGTTAAGTTAAGTAATCGAGTTAAGATTTATCGAGTTAAGTAATCGAGTTGAGATAATCGAGTTAAGAAAATCAAGTTGAGTTAATCGAATAAGTTATTCGATAAGAGTAAATCCATTTAAGTTAATCGGATGTTAGTTATTCGATAAGAATTGACACATTTAAGAAAATCGAATATTTGTTATTCGATAAGAGTTAATGAAATAGAGCCAACCAAGAAGAGTTATTGGAATATTAGTTATTCGATAGGAGTTAATCGAAATAGAGTTTATCGAATATCAGTTATTAAAAAGGGAGAATTAATCGAATAGAGATTACTCGAAAGAGAGTTATACGTCGAATTCGATTATAGCGAATTCGGGAAAGTACTATTTACTTTCCAGGGTTTAAATCAAGATTTAGTTATTGATTTAGAAATTAGGTGTCTGTTAAATTATTTGAGTTAGGAGATAAAGTTATAATTCAGGAGATATTGCATAAGTAGGAATTATAACGTTATAGTTATAATCAAACGTTGTCATATAAGAACTAGATTCGTAACCTGAATCTGAGAATTTGCGTAAACAGATGATTGTAAAAAGTGAGTGATGAACTTCATCTATTTCACAGTAAAGGACGTTGTTCAATTAAGGTCTGAGAGGTAATTATACCCCAACTTGATTGACTTCAGAATTGACAAAGGAATAGTTGTGGTTCGATAGAAAAGGTTGATTTGAAATATAGTTAAGTAATAAGCGATTAATGGATTAAGCGTAATGATGTTTTATACAACGTTCATTGAAAATCCGTAAATGAGTTTTGGAAACGTTTTCCCAATATAGTCAGATATGTTTTCTAAACATAGAAAATGAAATGTTTTCATGATAAGAATTTAAGAAATAGAGTTAAGCAAATTCAAAAACTGACTGGAGAGGGTAAGTTGAACGGTTTTCTAAGAGACGATCTGATGTTGGTTTCGACCTTCCGGATTGATACTTAGAGAATTGTTCTCATACTAGTTACAGTTAGGGACTGATAGTTGCGAAATAATAGTGATGTGAAAATAAGCTATGGAAATGTTTTCCAATGATTAATAACATATATTTTCTAAATATATGAAATAAGGAAATATGAACATATGATGATTGATCGATCGAATTTCCATTTGGAAATAAGATCGTTGTTTGTACACCGACATGTTTTCATTTGATAGTTGAATCACAGACTATCAAAGTTTTTACCATTTTAACGTTGTTAATATGGAGAGACCGGTTGGATTATTATCCAAAGAACCACTCTGTATCGGCATAAGCGTTGCGATCAATATATGCCAAAGATAAATTGAAGACGGAGTAAAGTGCAAGGGTTGTTGTATAAGTCTTAGATAACAGTGACTAAGATGGATATACTGAATAGTGCCTTCGGTTTGTCCAGTCCTAGGACAACGTATATGGAAGAAGGTCTGACAGAGTATATCCAATGGATCGCGTAAGTTGATCTGTTCAAACGTATTCACGTTTGGTGGCGGAGGAATTCGTTTCTCTTAGCTATATACCCGTGTTATTTTTGGATAAGTCAATTTGTGATTTGGCGGGTATGACGATGTGGCATTCAAAGTGAATGGTGATCAGATGTTCTGAAGATAGACGTAGCTTCTAGCCTCACACCGGGAAGTAACAAAAGTTGGGCTAGGCAGCATGGCTAGTTGGGTCATCCCCAAGCAAGGTGCATTGTCACCGATCTAGAGACTATTCATATTTATACTTCTTTTTGATTCTGTATCTTCGGATGACGGTTTGATGGCCTATAACCGTGGTGGCAATATATTCGCGACACTCAAGCTAAATGAGTGAGCGGTCATGTGTGGCCGGGTTGCAAGACGTTCTTGTTGAACCCTGAGTGTATCACCTCTAAAGTACACTATTCAGAAGGTGCTCCCATACCTTGTCTGTTGGAATCCATTCTCCGATAAGCGCCCTGCGGTTTATGATTTTATACTATGTATGTAGAACGTGAGATGCAAGCGTTTCTGCTAGATTGATACCTATTTGTACTTAGACATTATTATAATATCACAATGATATGCTTGTCAAAGTTGTTCAGATACTCATAAGGTAAAAACCCGTTCCGTATTCACGGCGTGGTCTTATGAGATACCCTATACCTGTTTTAAACTATTTTACTCATACCAGTCCCATGACTGACCCGGAGTTTACTTTGTTGTTTTCCCCTAAACTCTTGGGTGCCTAAATTTGTACGGGCAGTCAAGTAGTCGGGATTTACAGATATACTTGGAGAGCTTGGAGCAGGAGGTTGCAAGATTCTATAGCTATAGTTATTTCCGCTGTGTTGTAAGTGTTGTACTCTGATAAGTGCTATTGTATATATATAACTGTTTACTTCAAAGCTATGTTATATATTATATGTTATTCGTCCGCTGTGAGATTCGTGTTACTCTGATGATTCTGATGTTCTTCTTCTTCTTCTATTCTATTAGTTCTATCTTTTTTTTCTCACCCTCTACTTTCTTTCACTAACGTCTCGGAATTTTCGACCCTCGAGGAGTCGAAAATTTCCAGCCGTTACAGTTGGTATCAGAGCTTAAGTTAAGTGATTACCTTGGCTCTGTGGCATAACTCGATAGAGATGGGATTAGTAATATCCTAGATTGAGTTTGAGTGTATATATATGAGCGCGTAATTGTTGTTCAATATAAAATGGTTTTATATTGTGGAGACTCATTGGTTGAGTGGCTTATGAATTCTGGTCGATCAGTTGATCCACTGTATCGATAAGGGTTACTGAACACTCGAATACGATGAACCGACATGGTATGTTTTGAAAGAGGGTAAATGAAATAATTTTTCCCAAAATATATTTGTTTATAGAAGAAATATATATCTTGAATTTATTATAGTATATTGATTGTGTTGGTTGTTATTATAATCGAATATGATTATAAAAGGGTGAAATGGTTATAAATGACCAATCAGAATTCATATGAATGTAATATATGAAATAGTTTGAATTAAATATGAATTTAAATCAGATTTGGAATTAAAATAAGGAAATTTTAAGTTCCTGGGAGATTTTGAAAATGTGTTTCAAATTGAAAATGATATAGTATTGAACTCACGTCGATAGCTGGAAAATAGATTCTGATGATGAATCTAGACATCATCAGTGTTCATTTTCGAGTTCTAAGTGACGGATTACTACCAAAGGTTTTGTTTTTGAATTGTTTTGAGAAAACAAGTTGTTTAGAAATTCAAAGGTTCTGAATTGGCATTATGATTTCAAATTGATTTGAAAGAAACCCAGGAACTTAAGTTCTGGAATTCAAATTTAACTAATGAAGTTAAATAAAATGAGATGGTAAAAATAAATTGAAATTTAACTTGAAACGAGTTAAATAAAATTGAATTGGATTAGAGATAATCTGGAATGGAACCAAATTGATAAGTCAATAATTTGGAATTTGATATTAGAGTTTGAATGAAATTCGATTTGGATTTAAGGATATGAACTGATTGGAGATCAATTAGAATGGATAACATTGGTATATGTTGAAGTGGTAGCAGATGAAAGGGATAGAGTTAAATTCACGACAAAAGGTACAAGTTTATATCATATATGAGTTTGGATTTTATGAGCCGATTTGGCAAGCCGCTTGGCTGTTTGATTTTCTTTTGGGTTGGAGAAGGCCTAGAGAGGCGAGGGTGGTTTGTCAATTGACCAATACAAAGAGGTTATGGCGAAATTTTTCGAAAATTCCAGGCGTTAGAACATTCTCATGATTTATGGAAATTCAGTTAGCCAGAATGAATTAATAATTTAATTGAAAATTTAATGGTTCAGTTGAAACTGGAGTTGAGAAGTAAACTAAAAGATATTTGAATCTAGTTAGTAAAGTTGGTAGCATTTTCCTAGCTTAGCAATTTCGAGGACGAAATTATTTTAAGGGGGGAAGTCTGTAATGGCGCGTTTTGTAAGGTATAATAATTAAGTTATTTAATTATTTAAATAAAGAATATATTAAATAAACGATAGTTGAACGTATAAATTATAATAATAATTATAATCGAGCCCGTAACGACGCGGCAGTTCGTTATTTGGCGAGTTGAACTTCAACTGAATATACAAGATTCGTTATAAGTCGGATTTCTGTGAAACAAGAAACGTTTGAATCTGTTAAGCTATATTTTTCTAATGGAAGAGAAAAATGAAGATTTCGTCGTGTAGATTTTTAGTTATGTCCAAATCAAATTTCAGAAAAGTCGCTGTAGAATTCCTTTATAATTTGCGACGCTTTATATACGTTATAAATCAGTTTTTCAATGTAAAACTGAATATCGAGGTAATCAGGAATCTGAAATATCAAACTGTATATTCTGATATGATATTCTGGAGCTGTACGATATCATATGTGAAGATATACGATAATATAAATTTATTAATAATTTATTTAATTATATTTATATATTTAAATGGGTCATCCAGAGCTTTAAAAATATGCTGTGTGAGCATACGAAGTCGGAATTCGACGAAACCAGTTTTGTTGGATCCGCAATGTCATATAGTTGTTAGATTCCAAGTTTCGTGATTTTTAGAGTCACTGTGTGACCGCACGGATTTTTAGAGTGAGAAATAGTCAGTTTTTCGACGGTTAAAAATACGTTGTGTGAGCATACGAAGTCAGAATTCAACGAAACCGGGACCGTAATGTCGAACTCTAGTGGCATGTCAATTTTCGTGATTTTAGGAGATCGTATGTGGTCGCTGGGATTTTTAGAAGGCAGATTCAAGGAGAAAAACGATAGAATAAAATATAGAAAATCGAAAATAAAAATATCCAACATTTTTCGTGGACAACAGCGAGGCCACGCGACATGCATCTACAGCCACAAATCCTACCTACCACAAATACACTATATAGGACCGCATATGGTCTTTACAGTGGAAAATTCCCAGAAAAGAAAATCAAGAACAAATACAATAAAATTCCACAAATCAAAACATGTATATATTCGAGTTCAGAATAGAGTGCTCTTCAATCTGGTGTGCTCGTTCATGGGTGCGACGTCCGTTCAAGGAATGGGTTTTTCGATAGCGTCGGTAAGGGTTAGGGATTTCGAGGTATTGATGCATCGATTGAGGTTTTTATGGTGGTATTCATCTTCGTCGGGGAGAATAGCATCTCGTTGTTGTCTTTTTAGAGAATCGGTTACAAAAAGGTTCGATCTTTTTTTTGTGAAACCTGCTGTCGACGGGATTCAAATGAGGGCTGGCGGAGTGTCGAGTTGAGGTGGAGAGGTTCGGAAGTTAAAGGAGATTACGACGGTGGTAGTTTTGTGGATTCGATGGTGAACTCGGTGAAGGTTATTCGGTCATGGTCTGTGTAAATGGTGAGGAGCAGGAGGACATCGGGAATTCACTTTAGGGAAGAAGCATTGGTCACGGTCCATGCTTTTAAAAGGGTATGTGGGCCTTAGGAGAAGGTTAAAGCCCAACAAAGTTTTTATGTGTGTTTTAATTCAATTTCAATAAGTGTTAAACTTGTAACCGCTATATCTAGGTCATATGAAATCAGATTGACGAACCGTAAGTTGCGTTAGGATCGCATGGACGAGCACTCCACAATGGAACTGACCGCGAGTCAATTGGAGTCCGTCACAATTTACAGCAAAATAAATTGTCCAGCTGAATCAAGCGATGGTTATCGTCATTGACGATGATCGTCAAATGTGAGTAAATCTCACTAACTCTGAACAGTTTATAATTTCATGTTGCATTGTTAGAACTGTTAAAATTGTCTGTTTGACTGTGTGTTGATTGGTTGATTGAACTGCTAGTCAGTTAGTTAAATTTCTATATTAATTCTGTTTAACAGAATATATCATATGGAACTGAAAGTGATGTTATCTATTTTGTCTAACATCTGTGGTGCAGGGAAACAGGTTGGAGGAATCCAACTGGATTCCTCAACATTTATTTTTCTGTGATTTGTATATTGTGATATATGATGTGATATAAAATCTGTGGGCAATTATATGTGCCTGGACGATATTGAACATCGTGATTTGATATGATTGAATACCATAACATACCGAAATGTTGATAAGGGGATTTTCAATGTTTATATTGAAAATGAATCTTATTTATAAAATCGATAGGATTTTATAAAAGGAAAACATTTATTTATTTAGAAAATAAATGAAATAAAATAGAAACATTTATTTAGAAAATAAATGAATTAGAATATATAGGAATATTTATTTTAGGAAACAAATAAAGGAAACATTTATTTAGATTATAAATAAATGGAATAAAGGAATATTTATTTAGGGAATAAATAAAGGAACACTTGTTCGGAAAATAAATAGAATTATACAAGGATAGGTTTAAACACGTGCTTCGCACACGGTATAACACGATATGGATTTAAATGAGATATTAAATAGGAAATCTGTTTTAAACAGATAAATTGAAGTAGATTAATTTATAAATAATGTTTTATAAATTTAATAAATTATTTATCGTTGATAAATGGTATATATATAAGTTTGGACTTATATAGAGAAGTAGAAACGTTATTAAAAGGACATTTATAAAGTGAAGCACCGTTACTAAAAGTAAATCTTTATAAATGGATAAACGTTGTAAAAAGTAAATCTTTATCAATGGATAAACGTTGTAAAAAGGAAATCTTTTGAAATGAATAAACGTTAATAAAAGGAGTTAATCGAATTTAGTTATTCGAAATGAGTTATTCGAAATAGATATTTGAATAGAGTTAAACACATTAGAGTGATTTGAATTACTTATTCGAATAGAGTTAAACAAAGTAATTTGTTAGGTTAACCAAAGCAAGTTAGTCGAGTTAATCAAAGTAATTGGTTAAGTTAACCAAAGTAAATTTGTTAAGATAAACTAAGCGGTTAATCGAAGTGAATTAGTTAAGTTAAACTAATTGGTAAATCAAAGTGAATTAGTTGCGTCAAACTAAGTGACTTAGTTAAGTTAAACTAATTTGTAAATCAAAGTGGATTAGTTGCGTCAAACTAAGTGAATTAGTCAAGTTAAACTAATTGGTTAATCGAAGTAAATTAGTTGGGTTAATCAAAGTGAATTAGCTGAGTTAAACTAAGTAAATCGGTTAGAGTTACTCAAAGTGAATTAACTAAGTTAAACTAAGTGGATTAGTTCAGTTAATCGAGACAAGTAAATCAAGTTAGGTTAAACCATTTGAGTTAACCAGTTACGTTAAACCATTTGAGTTAACTAGTTAAAGTTTAACAGTTAAAGATAAACAGTTAGAGTTGACCAGTTAAAGTTGACCAGTTAGAGTTGATCAGTTAGAGTTACTCAGTTAGAGTTGACCAGTTAGAGTTATCCAAGTGGAGTTAATCGAGTAGAGTTGCCAAATATCACTTATTCGAAGTAGAGTTATCGAATATAGAGTATTCGAGGGAAGAGTAATCGAATATAGTTTATTCGAGTGGAGAAATCAAATGTTATTCATTTGAGAAGAGTTACCGAATATTATTTATTCGAAGAGTAGTTATCGAATATTGGTTATTCGAAGTTAGTTAATCCAAAGGAGTTATTCGAAGTTAGTAATCCAAAGGAGTTATTCGAAGTTAGTAATCCAAAGGAGTTATTCGAAGTTAGTTAATCCAAAGGAGTTAGTCGAAGAGTTAATCGAATATAGTTATTCGAAAGAAAGTGTTAATCGAATATAGTTATTCGAGTAAAGTTAAAAGAGTTAATCGAATATAATTTATTCGAATAGAGTTAGAGAAGTTAATCGAATGTAGTTCATTCGAATAGTGTTGGAGGAGATATCGAATACAGTTTATTCGATAGGATAGAAGTGAATATAATTTATCAATTAAGTTATTCGAATGAGTTATTCGAAGGAGTAAATCAAATCAAGTTAATCAATTAGAGTCAAGTTAATCGATTTGGGTTAAGTTAAGTAATCGAGTTAAGATTTATCGAGTTAAGTAATCGAGTTGAGATAATCGAGTTAAGAAAATCAAGTTGAGTTAATCGAATAAGTTATTCAATAAGAGTAAATCCATTTAAGTTAATCGGATGTTAGTTATTCGATAAGAATTGACACATTTAAGAAAATCGAATATTTGTTATTCGATAAGAGTTAATGAAATAGAGCCAACCAAGAAGAGTTATTGGAATATTAGTTATTCGATAGGAGTTAATCGAAATAGAGTTTATCGAATATCAGTTATTAAAAAGGGAGAATTAATCGAATAGAGATTACTCGAAAGAGAGTTATACGTCGAATTCGATTATAGCGAATTCGGGAAAGTACTATTTACTTTCCAGGGTTTAAATCAAGATTTAGTTATTGATTTAGAAATTAGGTGTCTGTTAAATTATTTGAGTTAGGAGATAAAGTTATAATTCAGGAGATATTGCATAAGTAGGAATTATAACGTTATAGTTATAATCAAACGTTGTCATATAAGAACTAGATTCGTAACCTGAATCTGAGAATTTGCGTAAACAGATGATTGTAAAAAGTGAGTGATGAACTTCATCTATTTCACAGTAAAGGACGTTGTTCAATTAAGGTCTGAGAGGTAATTATACCCCAACTTGATTGACTTCAGAATTGACAAAGGAATAGTTGTGGTTCGATAGAAAAGGTTGATTTGAAATATAGTTAAGTAATAAGCGATTAATGGATTAAGCGTAATGATGTTTTATACAACGTTCATTGAAAATCCGTAAATGAGTTTTGGAAACGTTTTCCCAATATAGTCAGATATGTTTTCTAAACTTAGAAAATGAAATGTTTTCATGATAAGAATTTAAGAAATAGAGTTAAGCAAATTCAGAAACTGACTGGAGAGGGTAAGTTGAACGGTTTTCTAAGAGACGATCTGATGTTGGTTTCGACCTTCCGGATTGATACTTAGAGAATTGTTCTCATACTAGTTACAGTTGGGGACTGATAGTTGCGAAATAATAGTGATGTGAAAATAAGCTATGGAAATGTTTTCCAATGATTAATAACATATATTTTCTAAATATATGAAATAAGGAAATATGAACATATGATGATTGATCGATCGAATTTCCATTTGGAAATAAGATCGTTGTTTGTACACCGACATGTTTTCATTTGATAGTTGAATCACAGACTATCAAAGTTTTTACCATTTTAACGTTGTTAATATGGAGAGACCGGTTGGATTATTATCCAAAGAACCACTCTGTATCGGCATAAGCGTTGCGATCAATATATGCCAAAGATAAATTGAAGACGGAGTAAAGTGCAAGGGCTGTTGTATAAGTCTTAGATAACAGTGACTAAGATGGATATACTGAATAGTGCCTTCGGTTTGTCCAGTCCTAGGACAACGTGTATGGAAGAAGGTCTGACAGAGTATATCCAATGGATCGCGTAAGTTGATCTGTTCAAACGTATTCACGTTTGGTGGCGGAGGAATTCGTTTCTCTTAGCTATATACCCGTGTTATTTTTGGATAAGTCAATTTGTGATTTGGCGGGTATGACGATGTGGCATTCAAAGTGAATGGTGATCAGATGTTCTGAAGATAGACGTAGCTTCTAGCCTCACACCGGGAAGTAACAAAAGTTGGGCTAGGCAGCATGGCTAGTTGGGTCATCCCCAAGCAGGGTGCATTGTCACCGATCTAGAGACTATTCATATTTATACTTCTTTTTGATTCTGTATCTTCGGATGACGGTTTGATGGCCTATAACCGTGGTGGCAATATATTCGCGACACTCAAGCTAAATGAGTGAGCGGTCATGTGTGGCCGGGTTGCAAGACGTTCTTGTTGAACCCTGAGTGTATCACCTCTAGAGTACACTATTCAGAAGGTGCTCCCATACCTTGTCTGTTGGAATCCATTCTCCGATAAGCGCCCTGCGGTTTATGATTTTATACTATGTATGTAGAACGTGAGATGCAAGTGTTTCTGCTAGATTGATACCTATTTGTACTTAGACATTATTATAATATCACAATGATATGCTTGTCAAAGTTGTTCAGATACTCATAAGGGAAAAACCCGTTCCTTATTCACGGCGTGGTCTTATGAGATACCCTATACCTGTTTTAAACTATTTTACTCATACCAGTCCCATGACTGACCCGGAGTTTACTTTGTTGTTTTCCCCTAAACTCTTGGGTGCCTAAATTTGTACGGGCAGTCAAGTAGTCGGGATTTACAGATATACTTGGAGAGCTTGGAGCAGGAGGTTGCAAGATTCTATAGCTATAGTTATTTCCGCTGTGTTGTAAGTGTTGTACTCTGATAAGTGCTATTGTATATATATAACTGTTTACTTCAAAGCTATGTTATATATTATATGTTATTCGTCCGCTGTGAGATTCGTGTTACTCTGATGATTCTGATGTTCTTCTTCTTCTATTCTATTAGTTCTATCTTTTTTTTCTCACCCTCTACTTTCTTTCACTAACGTCTCGGAATTTTCGACCCTCGAGGAGTCGAAAATTTCCAGCCGTTACATATACTCTGGATGTAAAAGAAATGCTCTTCTTTGCCACCAACTCAGTATATTTGTAAAAATCATTGTACGTGGTTTTAGGAAATACTCTGTCAAACATTCGTCCACACAAGTCATCCTGGAACAGGATAAACCGAAGGCACTCTCCTACTGCATACAATATAGGAATCACCCCATGGATCTGTAGCAAATAGTCATTGCAAATCCGAAGATTTTAGTCATGAAAGAATTACAAGGCAGAATAACTCCGGAGGCCAAACCAGAGAAATTTAACGAGTAGTTCTTCCACTCATAAAGATCAACAGTCTTCAATGCTCTATTTTTATGTGCCTACAAGTTAGTCATTAACGTACCGTTGGTTCGAAGTGGTTTTGGGTCTAGTTCCTATCCAGGTCTCTTCGAACTAACACATAAGAGATATTATTTGATAGTCGGTGTTTTAACTATCAAATTTAAATAGTGTGGTCAATAAAAAACCATTTATATGAATTATTACATATCATATTTAATTTTCATAACGTGCCCATTCAATTTAATTAACTTATATAATCTCATTTCTAATTTTAGAACATTAATCATCACAAGACAATTAAAATACAACAAAACATGTCAATGTTTTATTTCAA
This sequence comes from Allium sativum, assembly GCA_030737875.1. NCBI lineage: Eukaryota > Viridiplantae > Streptophyta > Magnoliopsida > Asparagales > Amaryllidaceae > Allium > Allium sativum. The sequence continues at coordinate 774,494,521 of CM060918.1, read as the reverse complement.
CAAATATAGATTGGTCACTTCATAGCATAATAGATGATTAACAACAATCATTTAACACAATAATAAAAATCAACTACGGTTCGATTTTTAATTTCAAACTAAATAACAGTTTGAAATACTTGATCTTGGATGACGACTTATTTCGCATCATACTACTCCAATTCCTTTGAAATAAATACCCGAGTCAGGAAACTTATTTCAAGTAAGTCACTTTGAATAAACACATAAGTATAATTGTTAATCCTAACAAAATCATTAAATTTCGCGGACATAATAACCCATGAAAATACTGCCAAATACTTGAAAACAAAGAATATCGAACAACAACCCATATATGGGTAACAACTTTTGGTCTCAATTCTTAGCAAATTTGGTGAACTAATGAAAAGCAAGAGCTTATCCAAACAAAGTCATGCATAGAACAACTCATGTGAAATCATATACAACATATAGGACCATATGAATCATGCAAACAATGAGAGCTACAACAAATAGGGGTAACAATGGGCAACTGGGCTACATGGCCATGAATTTCAAAACAGCGGATTACACAAATAGGATGTGTTTCTCTTGTATGATTCTCATGCAGTAAGGTATATATATAGGTGCTTCAAAACCCAATCCAACATTTCCAATACTTATATATGTGAAACGTCATATAAATCCATTTTCCTTTTTCCTTTCCCATGAATTCAAACAACATGATATATATTTTGGAAGGATAACCTAAAAATTAGTACATCAGTTAACATGTTGTGTGGTTTATGCTCGAAATAAATGTCAAATGAGAAATATCATTAAGCAACCTGCATAGAAACGCCAATGGGAGCATATGGGATATGTGTAACAACCATGAATTTTGGGGCCAATTTAAAATTTATTTTAAGTAATTTTAGTGAGTTTTGATATTTAAAACAATCTATTTTAAATAATAATGATCACAAATTTGATTCAAATCGAAGTTAGAATGAATAATTTAATTTTAATTATAAAAAGAGTTAGAAATAGCGCGGTAGTTTGAAAAGTCAAAGTTGAACTTTGACTGATCGTACAGGGCGCAAAATTTAACGGATTTTAGTGAAACCAAAAATATTAGAATATATATAAAAATATCTTTCCAACGAATCTGAAAAATCGAAATTTCATAACGGGAATCAAAAGTTATGCCCAGTTTAAAATCTAGAACGGTCGCTATGAAATTTATAAGGGTCAAAATGCCACTTTTCACATACAAAGGAATTTCGACTCGAAACCACTTCCATTGAGTTCGGAATGACGTTTATGCATTGAAAAACAATAAACACTTATATATTTCGAGTTTCAGAAATTATTTGTTTAAAAATGTATTTTTAATATTAAATATATTGGCCTTAAAAATAGTCATTTTTCAAATGACCTCTGTTTTCGACGAAACCTCTTTTGTTGGAACTGAAATGTCAAATTATTGCTAGGTTTCAATTTTCAGAATTTTTCGAATTAATATGTGAGTGTGGGAAAAGAAAATGTGTTTTGACTATTTCAGTTAAATTTAAACGCCTTAAAAATAGCCATTTTTCAAACAGTCTCAGAATTCGACGAAAATAATTTTGTTGGGTTTGTATTGTCAAAAAAAGCTAAAAATGATTTTTCGGTAATTTTTAGAATCAATATATAATTATAATTGATTTTTCAGTGTAAACGGACAATTTTTGACTTTAAAAATTCATTAAAAATTCATACGAGCTCAGAATTGAACAAAATTAATTTTTCTAGGTCCGTAGCGTCAAAACATAGCTAAATATATTTTTCGGGAATTTTTGAAGTTAATTTGTGGCCCTGGTGAATTTTCATGTACGATCAATATTTAATTAATTAATTTTCAATAGGATTTAAAAAAAACGCTACAGACATCAGAATTGGAGCCCGAGACATAGCCCATTGCGCTCAGAAGACGTCAAAATCCTAAGAAAGACAGCAAGCAGGCCTAATTCTGAGTTCGGACCAAAACGGGCTTAAACGGGCTAATTAAATTATTAAATAATGATTAGGAAAACCTAATATAATATTATAAATTCCGAAAACACTGTTCATCTTTCTTCCTCCTCGTCATTTTCAGCCGTAAGAACCCATAACACTTCAAAATTTCAAACCTTGATTTCTCCCTCAATTCTCAACGAAATCCTTCGTGCAAATACACGTTTCGAAGAGATTTTCGTGCTCTTCAATCTCCGACAAGAATCACCACCTCTCATCGCCTGTAACTCTCGAATTCCGTGCCCAAACCCGTGGCCTTTGCGCCTCCGCCACCACCACATAGCGCCGCCGCACCCCCCATACTTCCCGGCGTGGATGCACATCTCCTAGCTCTTCGACCTCCAACAAACCGTTCGTAAAACCGTCAACCGTAGCTCGAGTTATCTCGATTCAAAGTTTTGAACATTAGGTAAAAATTTATTTCAGATTTTATGACGCTTTTAATTGTCGCAGTGCCAGTTGTTAAAAGTCAGAATTCTAATTTACACATGAATTTCAAATTTAGATCTTTCAGATCCGAAAACCGCCGTGACTCCGAACACGAGATCTGATCGAAATCACCTTCATTCCAGAAACAAGCAAGGTGAGAATTCATTTTTAATTTAATATTAATTAATTTAATTATTATTCTTTTGGTGCTTAATGTTGAATGGTGAAAATAAATCGATATGCGATGGATGTTGTTCTATGTTGTGAATTCGAATTGTTTTTGGATGATGTGATATTAAATCTGAAATTGAAGTGCTAGATTGAAATTGGTAATAGATCATATGATTACCTTTTATCGTTGTGGTTGGATTGGTAATGAAAATTTGACGATGAAAATGAAAAAGATCATCTTTTTATATTGAAAATTAAAAGATGAAAATTAGATGATGTAAATAGAAAGACGATCATTTTATATTGAGAATAAGAAAAAAAAACAATATTTTTATTGAAAATAAAAGATCACATCTTTGTTTTGAAAATAAAAGATCACATCTTTGTTTTGAAAATAAAAGATCACATTTTTGTTTTGAAAATTAAAAGATGACAACTTTGCATTGAAAATGAAAAGATGACATTTTTGTATGTTATTTTAATGTGAAATTGAACGATGAATTAAAGATGACATTTTTATATGTTAATTTAATGTAAATTAGAACAATAAAGTATAAATGACATTTTTAGATGTGATTATAATGAGATTATTCACCATATAAAAAATTTACATTTTTATTAATATAAATATATAGGAATATCATTGAAAATAAAAAGATGACATTTTGTTTTGTAAATAAAAGGACAATCTTTTTATGTTGGAAAAAAAAAGACCATCTTTTTATGTTCAAAATAAAAAGACATTATTTTTACATTGTAAATAGAAAAGATTACATTTTTACATTGTAAAGTAGAAAAGGTAATATTTTTACATTTGTAAATAGAAAAGATTATATTTTTACGTTGTAAAATAGAGAAGTTAATATTTTTACATTGCAAAATATAAAAGTTGATGTCTTTACATTGTAAAACATAAAAAGTTGACATTTTTACATTAAAAATATAAAAGTAGATACTTTTACATTATGAATAAAAGGATGATGTTTTTACATTGTAAGTAAAAGAATGAAATTTTATGATGTAAAATAAATTGCATTTTCAATATGAAATAAAAGAATGAATTTTTGCGATGTAAAATAAAAATAACATTTTTATATGTTATTTAGCTGTGAATTAGGTCCGTATGAAATATATAACATTTTGTTTTGATATTTATGAATGAATTTACACCGCATGAACAAAAGTTACATTTTTATATGTAATTTATATATAAATTTGCACCGTATGTCGAAAATTACATTTTTCTATGTAAATAAAATGTAAATTTACATTGCATGACAAAAATTACATTTTTATATGTAAATTATAAAGTGAATTAACGTTGTATGTTAAAAATTACTTTTTTTTTCTTTGTAATTAAAAGGTGAATTTCATCGTATGTTAAAATTTACATTTTTATATGTAAATTATAAAGTGAACTAATGTCGTATGTTGAAAATTACATTTTTCTTTGTAATTAACATGGAAATTTCATCGTATGTTAAAATCTACATTTTTATATGTACATCATATAGGGAATTACACCGTAGGATAAAATTTACATTTTTTATATGTAATTAAAACATGAATTTACATTGTGTGTTAAATATTACATTTTTATATGTAATGTCTATAGGAAAGTATACCGTATGACTAAATTGCATTTTTCTATGCAATTAAAGGATGCAATTTCATTGTATGATAGAATTTGCATTTTTCTTATATATATATGTAACATAAAATGAGGATGAGCATTAGAAATAAAAATTTATTTATTTTATATGTAATTTAGATGTAGAAATGTGACATTGTAATTAAAAATTATATTTTTACAATGTAAATTAGATGTAGTGTTTGCATTGCAATTAAAAATCATTTTTTTACAATGTAAATTAGATGTAATGTTTGCATTGTAATTAAAAATCATATTTTACAATGTAAATAGGAAATAGAGTTGCATTGTAATTAAAAATTATATTTTTACAATGTAAATTAGACGTAGTGTTTGCATTGTAATTAAAAATTATATTTTTATAATGTAAATTAGATGTAGTGTTTGCATTGTAATTAAAAATTATATTTTTACAATGTAAATTAGATGTAGTGTTTGCATTGTAATTAAAAACTATATTTTTACAATGTGAATTAGATGTAGTGTTTGCATTATAATTACAAACCATGTTTTCACAATGTGAATTAAGAGTAGAGTTTGCATTGTCATTAGAAATTATATTTTTATATGTAATTTAAAGATTTTGAGTGTATCAAAATTTACATTTTCAATGTAAGGAAAGAATGGATTTGGATGCGGTAATATTATCTTCATTTTCAAATGAATTAAAAATTTAGTAAGTATCGGTAATTGTGTGGAGTGTTGTTTTAATCAAACGACGTTATTACGATTCAATGATTACATATATATAATCAAAATTGAACGAATAGGGCGTGGTAGTTCGCGTTTTGAAATCGTACTTTTAAACGACTATACAAGAAGATCCGACCGTCGGATTTTCTTGAAACTGAAACTGTTAGGACCGTCTTGGAAAAATCTTTCCAATGATATATATTACGTTAAGACCCAACGGTTAGATTCTGAGAAATGTAAAAATCAAAATTGGTTGAATGCAGCGCCATAGTCGCCCATGGACTTAAGGCGTCGTTATATAAAAATTTAATTATTTTAAATAATTAAAATAGGGATGAATCGTTGATAAAAATAATTATTAATGTGTAAGAAGGATTTTAAATATGTATATATCTATATATACGAGGATTATTTGGAAAGCCCTAGTTTATCTCATTCCAAATAATTAAACGACGTTTAAAAATCCAAGATTGGAAGACGGCGATTGAAGACCGTCAAATCTCCACATCGAATGGACGATGATGATTGTTGCCTTAGAATGGCTCGCTACCATGATAAGGTAATAGTAGGAGTTTCCCGGACGTAGTGTTGATTTGTACGGGTTTGGCTTTCGCTCAGACCCAGAGCATAAGCTTTTAAATGGAATGTGTGTCTGACATTGTACTCCATTATATATCATGTTATTAATCTTCTGTCGAATGTATGGATGTTTGGTGGCGGAGAATTTATTCTCTTGCTTAACACCCGTTCATATATTTCGGCAAAGGATTGGTAGTGTGATATGAAGTGATGATGTGGCATGCTAAGATGCATAAGATCAAGGCTTTGTTGAAAAGCAGGCCTTGTGGGACGATCAAAGCATAGTCTGTTTAGGCATAGCTTTGTGTATAGCGTGACTTCGCGAGCCTCACACACCGGCGGAGTCTAAAACGGGAGAAGGGAACGCAGGGACAACAACACGTTTCTTTCTAGCTAGAAGTGGTGTTTGGGTTTTAACACGGCCCAACATTTTACTTATGTGGATGATGGAATGAGGCGCCTCGGATGATAGGTCCTATAGGACCGGGAAACGTGTGTTCAGGTATAACTAATCCGCTAAGCTGTATTTGCGGACCGGTCCTGCAGCTATCCAAGGGTTCTCCGCGGGGAATCCTGAGACATTAGCTAGAGTGTCTCGAATCGGTAGGAGCTCCTCCCTAGCCTTGACTCATGATGGAAACCAATTTCCAATATGCCTCATTCGGATTTGATTGTATTACTATTACGGGGGCATAATATATGGGTACCTATGCTTCTTAGGATTGATACATTATGATTGAAATTGTTTTAAAACATATACACACTAATAATAATATCAAATTCGTTTTTAACGTATCAAGCATGTTTAATCACCATAAGGTAAAACTCTATCCTCTGGTGTGCGTTGCATTGTGTGATGCGACCTGAGTCTTATGGTGATTTCATTTTTCTAAAAAGCATGGCATTGTTTTATGATTTACTTTAAGTTATGCACGACAATCCATTGGAATAAAACCCGTTCCGCGTTAGCGGCGTGATCTTTGGATTTGTCCTATTAATAGTGATTAATTAGTTAAGAATTCTCACACCAGTCCCACGACTGACCCGTTGTTTGTTTCCACCTTTGCAAACTCGGGTGCCCTCTTTCCACACGGGCAGTCGAGCAATTGTCTACAGGTTTATCTCTTTAGCAGGATCCTGGATTGAAGCTTAAAGCTATGTCTAAAACATTGGAAGTCTTACGCTGCCTTAGTTATTTTATTTCCGCTGTAATGTATTGTAATATTGTAATTTACCTTCCGCTGTATTATTAGTCAATATACTCTAATATTCTGTACTCTGATGTTATATTATCATGATGTAATAAAAGTCTGCTGTTATTGTTCTGATGTTGTTGTATTCCCAAAGTTAACGTATGCGGATTTTGAACGGTCTTGGTCGATTTTGCGATCGATTAAGGTCGGGCGAAACCCGTGTCGTTACAGTTGGTATTAGAGCTTTGGTTAGCTCAAATCTTTGGGGTACAACTCATTAGAACTGAACAAAAGGTTCATCAGAGATTGGATTAGTAATATCCAATAAGAATACTCATTAGAGATAGGATCAGCAGTATCCTAGAATGAGAAAACTCATCAGAGATAGGGTTAGTAATGCCCTAGAATGAGTTGAGAGTAGCAAGCCTATAATATACGTATTTGTGATTAATTATACTCTATTTTGAAAAATATGATTTTGAATATATAAAAAGTTATATATTTGAAAGTTAATCAACTAATGAAATTATTTAAACCAATGGAGAAAATGAATATAAATATATATATATATATATATATAAATTAGTTAGTTAATTAATCAACTTTTAGCTTCGTCCCTTTTCGAGTACGAAAAGTTTTTAAGTGGGGGAGACTGTAACAACCATGAATTTAGGGGCCAATTTAAAATTTATTTTAAGTAATTTTAATGAGTTTTGATATTTAAAACAATCTATTTTAAATAATAATGATCAAAAATTTGATTCAAATCGAAGTTAGAATGAATAATTTAATTTTAATTATAAAAAGAGTTAGAAATAGCGCGGTAGTTTGAAAAGTCAAAGTTGAACTTTGACTGACCGTACAGGACGCAAAATTTAACGGATTTTAGTGAAACCAAAAATATTAGAATCTATATAAAAATATCTTTCCAACGAATCTGAAAAATCGAAATTTCATAACAGGAATCAAAAGTTATGCCCAGTTTAAAATCTAGAACGGTCGCTATGAAATTTATAAGGGTCAAAATGCCGCTTTTCACATACAAAGGAATTTCGACTCGAAACCACTTCCATTGAGTTCGGAATGACGTTTATGCATTGAAAAACAATAAACACTTATATATTTCGAGTTTCAGAAATTATTTGTTTAAAAATGTATTTTTAATATTAAATATATTGGCCTTAAAAATAGTCATTTTTCAAACGACCTCTGTTTTTGACGAAACCTATTTTGTTGGAACCGGAATGTCAAATTATTGCTAGGTTTCAATTTTCAGAATTTTTTGAATTAATATACGAGCGTGGGAAAAGAAAATGTGTTTTGACTATTTCAGTTAAATTTAAACGCCTTAAAAATAGCCATTTTTCAAACAGTCTCAGAATTCGACGAAAATAATTTTGTTGGGTTTGTATCGTCAAAACAAAGCTAAAAATATTTTTTCGGTAATTTTTAGAATTAATATATAATTATAATTGATTTTCAGTGTAAACGGAAAATTTTTGACTTTAAAAATTCATACGAGCTCAGAATTGAACGAAATTAATTTTTCTAGGTCTGCAGCATCAAAACATAGTTAAATATATTTTTCGGGAATTTTTGAAGTTAATTTGTGGCCCCGGTGAATTTTCATGTACGATCAATATTTAATTAATTAATTTTCAATAGGATTTAAAAAAAAGGCTATAGACATCAGAATTGGGGCCCGAGACATAGCCCATTACGCTCAGAAGACGTCAAAACCCTAAGAACGACAGTAAGCAGGCCTAATTCTGAGTTCGGACCAAAACGGGCTTAAACAGACTAATTAAATTATTAAATAATGATTAGGAAAACCTAATATAATATTATAAATTCCGAAAACACTGTTCATCTTTCTTCCTCCTCGTCATTTTCAGCCATAAGAACCCATAACACTTCAGAATTTCAAACCTTGATTTCTCCCTCAATTCTCAATGAAATCCTTCGTGTAAATACACGTTTCGAAGAGATTTTCGTGCTCTTCAATCTCCGACAAGAATCATCACCTCTCATCGCCTGTAGCTCTCGAATTCCATGCCCAAACCCGCGGCCTTTGCGCCTCCGCCACCACCACATAGCGCCGCCGCACCCCATACTTCCCGACGTGGATGCACCTCTCCTAGCTCTTCGACCTCCAACAAACCTTTCGTAAAACCGTCAACCGTAGCTCGAGTTATCTCGATTCAAAGTTGTGAATATCAGGTAAAAAATTATTTCAGATTTTGTGACGCTTTTGAATGTCGTAGTGCCAGTTGTTAAAAGTCAGAATTCTAATTTACACATGAATTTCAAATTTAGATCTTTCAGATCCGAAAACTGCCGTGACTCCGAACACGAGATCTGATCGAAATCACCTTCATTCCAGAAACAAGCAAGGTGAGAACTTATTTTTAATTTAATATTAATTAATTTAATTATTATTCTTTTGGTGCTTAATGTTGAATGGTGAAAATAAATCGATATGCGATGGATGTTGTTCTATGTTGTGAATTCGAATTGTTTTTGGATGATGTGATATTAAATCTGAAATTGAAGTGCTAGATTGGAATTGGTAATAGATCATATGATTACCTTTTATCATTGTGGTTGGATTGGTAATGAAAATTTGACGATGAAAATGAAAAAGATCATCTTTTTATATTGAAAATTAAAAGATGAAAATTAGATGATGTAAATAGAAAGACGATCATTTTATATTGAGAATATGAAAAAAAAACAATATTTTTATTGAAAATAAAAGATCACATCTTTGTTTTGAAAATAAAAGATCACATCTTTGTTTTGAAAATTAAAAGATGACATCTTTGCATTGAAAATGAAAAGACGACATTTTTGTATGTTATTTTAATGTGAAATTGAACGATGAATTAAAGATGACATTTTTATATGTTAATTTAATGTAAATTAGAACAATAAAGTATAAATGACATTTTTAGATGTGATTATAATGAGAATATTCACCATATAAAAAATTTACATTTTTATTAATATAAATATATAGGAATATCATTGAAAATAAAAAGATGACATTTTGTTTTGTAAATAAAAAGACAATCTTTTTATGTTGAAAAAAAAAGACCATCTTTTTATGTTCAAAATAAAAAGACATTATTTTTACATTGTAAATAGAAAAGATTACATTTTTACATTGTAAAGTAGAAAAGGTAATATTTTTACATTTGTAAATAGAAAAGATTATATTTTTACGTTGTAAAATAGGGAAGTTAATATTTTTACATTGCAAAATATAAAAGTTGATGTCTTTACATTGTAAAACATAAAAAGTTGATATTTTTACATTGAAAATATAAAAGTAGATACTTTTACATTATGAATAAAAGGATGATGTTTTTACATTGTAAGTAAAAGAATGAAATTTTATGATGTAAAATAAATTGCATTTTCAATATGAAGTAAAAGAATGAATTTTTGCGATGTAAAATAAAAATAACATTTTTATATGTTATTTAGCTGGGAATTAGGTCCGTATGAAATATATAACATTTTGCTTTGATATTTATGAATGAATTTACACCGCATGAACAAAAGTTACATTTTTATATGTAATTTATATATAAATTTGCACCGTATGTCGAAAATTACATTTTTCTATGTAATTAAAATGTAAATTTACATTGCATGACAAAAATTACATTTTTATATGTAAATTATAAAGTGAATTAACGTTGTATGTTAAAAATTACTTTTTTTTTCTTTGTAATTAAAAGGTGAATTTCATCGTATGTTAAAATTTACATTTTTATATGTAAATTATAAAGTGAATTAATGTCGTATGTTGAAAATTACATTTTTCTTTGTAATTAACATGGAAATTTCATCGTATGTTAAAATCTACATTTTTATATGTACATCATATAGGGAATTACACCGTAGGATAAAATTTACATTTTTTATATGTAATTAAAACATGAATTTACATTGTGTGTTAAATATTACATTTTTGTATGTAATGTCTATAGGAAAGTATACCGTATGACAAAATTGCATTTTTCTATGCAATTAAAGGATGCAATTTCATTGTATGATAGAATTTGCATTTTTCTTATATATATATGTAACATAAAATGAGGATGAGCATTAGAAATAAAATTTATTTATTTTATATGTAATTTAAATGTAGAAATGTGACATTGTAATTAAAAATTATATTTTTACAATGTAAATTAGATGTAGTGTTTGCATTGTAATTAAAAAATCATATTTTTACAATGTAAATTAGATGTAGTGTTTGCATTGTAATAAAAAATCATATTTTACAATGTAAATAGGAAATAGAGTTGCATTATAATTAAAAATTATATTTTTACAATGTAAATTAGATGTAGTGTTTGCATTGTAATTAAAAATTATATTTTTACAATGTAAATTAGATGTAGTGTTTGCATTGTAATTAAAAATTATATTTTTACAATGTGAATTAGATGTAGTGTTTGCATTATAATTACAAACCATGTTTTCACAATGTGAATTAAGAGTAGAGTTTGCATTGTCATTAGAAATTATATTTTTATATGTAATTTAAAGATTTTGAGTGTATCAAAATTTACGTTTTCAATGTAAGGAAAGAATGAATTGGATGCGGTAATATTATCTTCATTTTCAAATGAATTAAAATTTTAGTAAGTATCGGTAATTGTGTGGAGTGTTGTTTTAATCAAACGACGTTGTTACGATTCAATGATTATATATATAATCAAAATTGAACGAATAGGGCGTGGTAGTTCGCGTTTTGAAATCGTACTTTTAAACGACTATACAAGAAGATCTGACCGTCGGATTTTCTTGAAACTGAAACCGTTATTACCATCTTGGAAAAATCTTTCCAATGATATATATTACGTTAAGACCCAACGGTTAGATTCTGAGAAATGTAAAAATCAAAATTGGTTGAATGCAGCGCCATAGTCGCCCATGGACTTAAGGCGTCGTTATATAAAAATTTAATTATTTTAAATAATTAAAATAGGGATGAATCGTTGATAAAAATAATTATTAATGTGTAAGAAGGATTTTAAATATGTATATATGTATATATACGAGGATTATTTGGAAAGCCCGAGTTTATCTCATTCCAAATAATTAAACGACGTTTAAAAATCCAAGATTGGAAGACGGCGATTGAAGACCGTCAAATCTCCACATCGAATGGACAATGATGATTGTTGCCTTAGAATGGCTCGCTACCATGATAAGGTAATAGTAGGAGTTGCCCGGACGTAGTGTTGATTTGTACGGGTTTGGCTTTCGCTCAGACCCAGAGCATAAGCTTTTAAATGGATTGTGTGTCTGACATTGTACTCCATTATATATCATGTTATTAATCTTCTGTCGAATGTATGGATGTTTGGTGGCGGAGAATTTATTCTCTTGCTTAACACCCGTTCATATATTTCGGCAAAGGATTGGTAGTGTGATATGGAGTGATGATGTGGCATGCTAAGATGCATAAGATCAAGGCTTTGTTGAAAAGCAGGCCTTGTGGGACGATCAAAGCATAGTCTGTTTAGGCATAGCTTTGTGTATAGCGTGACTTCGCGAGCCTCACACACCGGCGGAGTCTAAAACGGGAGAAGGGAACGCAGGGAGAGCAGCACGTTTCTTTCTAGCTAGAAGTGGTGTTTGGGTTTTAACACGGCCCAAAATTTTACTTATGTGGATGATGGAATGAGGCGCCTCGGATGATTGGTCCTATAGGACCGGGAAACGTGTGTTCAGGTATAACTAATCCGCTAAACTGTATTTGCGGACTGGCCCTGCAGCTATCCAAGGGTTCTCCGCGGGGAATCCTGAGACATTAGCTAGAGTGTCTCGAATCGGTAGGAGCTCCTCCCTAGCCTTGACTCATGATGGAAACCAATTTCCAATATGCCCCATTCGGATTTGATTGTATTACTAGTACGGGGGCATAATATATGGGTACATATGCTTCCTAGGATTGATACATTATGATTGAAATTGTTTTTAAAACATATACACACTAATAATAATATCAAATTCGTTTTTAACGTATCAAGCATGTTTATTCACCATAAGGTAAAACTTTATCCTCTGGTGTGCGTTGCATTGTGTGATGGGACCTGAGTCTTATGGTGATTTCATTTTTCTAAAAAGCATGGCGTTGTTTTACGATTTACTTTAAGTTATGCACGACAATTCATTGGAATAAAACCCGTTCCGCGTTAGCGGCGTGGTCTTTGGATTTGTCCTATTAATAGTGATTAATTAGTTAAGAATTCTCACACCAGTCCCACGACTGACCCGTTGTTTGTTTCCACCTTTGCAAACTCGGGTGCCCTCTTTCCACACGGGCAGTCGAGCAATTGTCTACAGGTTTATCTCTTTAGCAGGATCCTGGATTGAAGCTTAAAGTTGTGTCCAGAACATTGGAAGTCTTCCGCTGCCTTAGTTATTTTATTTCCGCTGCAATGTATTGTAATATTGTAATTTACCTTCCGCTGTATTATTAGTCAATATACTCTGATATTCTGTACTCTGATGTTATATTATCATGATGTAATAAAAGTCTGCTGTTATTGTTCTGATGTTGTTGTATACCCAAAGTTAACGTATGCGGATTTTGAACGGTCTTGGTCGATTTTGCGATCGATTAAGGTCGGGCGAAACCCGTGTCGTTACAATATGACAGTGAGATGTTCATGCCATCTAAATTACAAGAACAACAGGTGTAAGAATGCCATACACTACTAAAAAAAGCAACATAAGTGTGCCCAAAATCAAAATATACAGCCTATACATGTAGACAACTATGCATGTAACATTCAGCGTAGAAACTCAATAAGTGACCAAATGTAGTGATTAATTTAGATTTAGAACTTAAATATGGTACATATATATATATATATATATATATATATATATATATATATATATATATATATATATATATATATATATATATATATATGCACACAGGGAGTATACATATGCATGCACTGGCTTCTACGAAAACAACATTCATCTAGATGGAATGGATAGAAAGCCGAAAATGAATCCAAGAAGTAGGCGCGTTACGATATGTACGTGCGGTGTCGATACGTATATACATACATACATATATATATATATATATATATATATATATATGTATGTATGTATGTATTGACATCGCACTTATATACCGAAACGCGTATGCATATATACATGCATACATATATATATGTGTATATATATATATATATATATCCATATATACATATATATGTGTGTGTGTGTGTATGTATACACGTATGTCCGACGGAAACACATAGATTCCAAATCATATTCTAACTTCAATAAACCGATGATCGACTATAGAACCACGACAGTGAGCATATATGGCGAATACACATGTTGTTTAACACATATACATAGATGCAAAGGTATGTATGTGTACATATGTAAACAACATCTCAGCAATATCAAAACCCAACAATCAATGACTGAAATAAACCAAGGCAGCGAACAAGATGATAACAGACAACAACCCTTAACAAATTATACTTAGTGAAACCAAAGTAGAAACTTGCAATAAATTTAATCGTAAGGTAAAATTACCTTAGATCGCCTTGAAACGGAGCTAAGAATTGCGGCACGTCAGCAGTTCCACGGTGGAGCAACCGGTATCGAGCAGTGGTGACTCACTGCTCAGTCCTGGCTTTGGTTGGTCACAGTCTTGACTTCGATGGAGGCGAGGTTGTTCCTGGCGATCGACACCGGCAGCTAGGTGCAGACAGCGGTTCATGGATGCATGCGGGCCTGATTCGCGGTGGAGTGAAGAAAGTGACGTGAATTGCTGGTCACGGTGGTAATGGTAGGTGCGAGACAAAGGAAGGCGAACTACGGGTTTGAATCGAAGAAGGAGAACGGTTTCAACTGAGCAGAAGAGAGAGGATGAGCGGTTTCAAGTGCTCCTTCGATCAAAATGCTCATTTCCAACATGAACGGAGAAGAGGAGTTGTCTCGGTCGGTGCGTGGGTAGAAGAAACAAAGGGGAGGGAAGAGCTTGAGGGTGACCAAGACGAAGTGGCGGCGACATAGAAGGTCAGTGACTTCGATTTGCAAGGAAGAGTGGTGATAGGTCGGTCACCGTTGAGTGGGATGGCGAAGGTGGTAGCATTGGAAAAAGGTGGTATGTTGGCCAAGCTCCTTTGATTTTGGGGAAGAAACAATTTTCGAGAAAAAATGGGAACAAATCGATTTGGGGAGGAAACAGATGGCTGTAAAATATAAAGAGGAGGAATTGTATATGTTATCAACGAGACAAAGAGGGGTATGCTTATTTTATAAAACAAAAGAGGGAACTAACAGCAGAAGAGAACAGCAATGTGTAATTCATTTCAAAGAGGCAAGGACAGGTGTTAATTCCTACAGCCACGTGAAAACAAATAGCAAATAATTGCAGCACAATATTTCTAAATGTTGTTGCCATATCTTGAATCAAAATTTTATAAGATATTGTTAGATTCAAACATTGGGTTGAACAAAAGAATAGATTGAATGAAGTGTTAGGTAAGGGCACGGTCTGATAAACAATGTTGTTTATGTTATAAATTCAGCAACTATTAGCAATAAATTAAATTTAATATGAACGCAAAAATACGCATGTTTTATTCCACAATTTATTTCTTCCTTTTTATTATGTCAACCGTATTTCAACCTTTGCCATTTTGAAATAAATTTTCACTTAACATTTTATTCAAAACAATATTAATTAACTATTAAAAATTCAAACTTTATATTCAAAACCACGCTTTAAAAATAAATTTGATTTCAAATTATTTCATATTTAAAACAACAAAAGAATCCTAATGTTAAATATTCAATTCAGTTAACAATGTACATCATGTTTATTTGAAAAAACGTTTATAAATTTACAAAAGGATTAATTTAGATGTAAACTCAAAATCCAAATATAAATATTTATTTTTAATGTTAAATCTTAATTAATTCATATTTTAAATGTCGAAATTTCTGGGCCATTAGAATCTCCCCCATTTAAAGCTTTTCGTCCTCGAAAAGGAAAGGTTGTAAAAATTATACGTATATAAAATAAATCTCACTTATAAAATTTTACTAAACAAAATACTTACAATCTTTAGCAAGCTTGAAAATTACCAAATAGTTCATAGAAACTTAAAAATAAATTTTTTATATAGTTAAATTCGTAAATCTTTATATATCAAATCTTTATTTATTCAAAACTTAAGTCATAGTTACAAGTCATTGTTTGCAAAACATTTGAAAACCTCAAAATGTTTTCTCTGAGCTTAAAATCCCGTTTTTCGTTTCAAACCATTGAACTATTATATGTCCTTTCGTATAGAAAATCATACTTCACTTTGGGATTTCAAAAACCAAAATTGCTTTTCAAAACTTCAAACATACTATGATAAAATCATACCGACATATATGTCCCATATGTTCAAGAAGTTCTCCCCCTATGGCAAGGTCACTAGGGATGACCTATCGCACGCAATAATATATATGAATAGTGTCTCTCTGGATCCCAGAGTGGACCATCATCAAGAACTCTTATAAATCTTAAATCACACACCCTTTCCTTAGTCACGGGTTACCCGAATCCATGGTAAAATATCAAATCATTTCATATCCCAAAGTAAATAAACCATTTCACAATAATAATTCACAAATACTTTCAATCATAGTATTGTTGTATTTCAAACATTTCAAATATCGGGATTCAAGTTATTGAAACTTCTTTTGTTTATAAGCAACTTTTATAAACCATTCATCATATCCAAAATAGTTGAAAATCAAATTTACTTCAATTGAAAATACAATTTTCAACTTTCAAACATACAACTTATATTTCATATTTTCGAAATCAATGACCTTATTCAAACATTTCAAGCCTTTCAGATTCTCTAAATCAAATACTTAAAGAATCATTATAAATCATATCAAGCTTTTACGCAAATAAATTTCAATCCATTTCGAAAGATCCTTGAAATAAGATTTCCAACAATTATACATAAGTTGATATTTTCTAAGAGATTCATTTTTCCATAAAACTTTCCTTTTAATAATTGGAAATCAAATTTGATCAATACGATTTCTTATCGTCTTTTCAAATCAAGTAAGCTTTTCAAATTTTAAAAGCTTCAGAAAATCGTTTATAGTCTATATAAGTCATATCAATCTTTCTTTAAATCAAATTCCATTTCAAATAGTTCCTAAACATTTCTAAGATTTCCAAATAAATTTCATATTCTCATAATATAAAATTTTCAAGAGCTTCAATTCAATATCTTAAGAATTATTTACAACTCATATAGTCGCCTACCCTTTTCCTTTTCAAACATGAGTTCAAAATGATTCAAGACATATCTTATTTGAAAATCCTTTACACAACAATATAGGACTTTATATTCATTCTTGTTTTAAGTATCAAATTGTGTTTGAAAAAATTACAGTTTCCTATAGTCGAGAAAATCACTCGAAACATTTCTATTCAAAAATAGCATTACGCTTCCATTGCGCTACTCTTGTAACACCTCCTAAGTTTAACAACACTAAAAGGGACAAATTAAAGAATAACTAATTTAATCTTCAGAATTATGGGAAACGAACTATGCCATGGCGTCCGTCTCGAAATTTTGTTCAAGATAGACCCCTGATTTTCATAAAACGGACATCGTATGAAGAAGTTACGAAGGTTTGAAGTTTGTATACGTGCAAGGGAATTATATATATATATAATTAAATCCAGAAAATCAATTTTCAGTTCAAAAATCAAATTTCCAAAGGCGACAAATTTGCCGCACAAGGGTGTCGACCCCTTAAGGGGATGTCGACCCCTGGGTCGATCCCTCAAGGAGGGTGTCGACCCATGGGTCGACCCCATAAGTGGGGGTCGACCCTCCTGCGGTAGACTGGGCAGATTAGGCTTTCGGGGGCTTTTGACTATAAATATGGCCTTATTTCTATAGTTTCTTCACACTGAAAATAATGGAGAACTAGATGCTGTCGCGGCCCGTGTTGAATCAAACCTTTTTCTTCTTCCACAATCGACTTAATCAAGTTTAGAGTTATTCAAGTGTAGATATGTGATTCAACATCTGCTGTTCTCCTTCTATTTTCTAGATCAAAACACCGTGAGTTTAAGTTACTTTTAGATCTAAATAATTAAAAGTTAATCTTGATATGACATTAATTTAGATCTATGCCTATGACCATTTGAATCAAATCATATCTGCTATAACCTGTGTATCTATGATGTGATTATGACTTAGATCTAAACCTTCACCTATTTATCATGTTAGATCTACCATTGTTTCACTGTTTAGATCACCTTATACTTGTATGTATCATGTTTGTGGTTAAATTGGATCTGTTATAAGATGGATATCTAAACCATTGTTTAGATCTTATCATGCCTGTTATGGAATCCCTATTATCTTAGAATTAGTTTTATTATCATATGTTCATCAGATCTGTTCCTATGTGCCTATCTTGTCATTATGACACTATATGTTTATGCCATTATATGTCAATCTAGTTAGTATGATCATTTCAGTCATCCCTTCATCTTTCCCCTTTTATTTTATATAGTCTGGCTACCTTCGAGCCTAGGCAAGCCATTGATATATGCGAATACATTAGATTGGGAATGAGGGAAATACGTTAAAATGGGAGCATAACTTGTAATTGGGAATTTGGGCATAACTTGAATGAAGTGTAATAATATGAATTTGCGGAATATAGTTTACTATGAACATCACTTGATAAAAGGGGCATGGAAACCTATAACGACATAGGTAAATTTGGTTAATAAATGGAATGCCTAGGATTACAGTAATTAGAAACTGTAACCGCTCCTAGACACGAGGTTAGATTGCACTTGTGGTGGATGTATGCCTGGAACCGCCCGACATACCCAACGACCACAAGTGGTTAATCTAATGTGAGAGGTCTAGATGCACAAACATGAGACGTGCTGAGACACGAGGTTGAGCCCGACTTGTGGAAGAAGTCTGCCCGGAACCGACCGGCATATCCAGCATCCACAAATGGTAGGCTTAATGTGGGAGGTCTAGTACATTATAACTGTAAATGGACATGGTAATGAATTGGAACACTTAACCTAGTTGAATCCATAAGGATTGTATGGACATGAACCTAATTATGGGTTAAGTAAACTTGTTTGAAACAATGAGAGGGTTAAGTAAATCTGGGGTGGGTGGGTAATATTTATATATAGGCCCACAAACTTAACCTGATGGGGTTATGTAATTAAAGACACTGATAGGTTAGCATAGCCTGTGGAAAACCTAGTGGGGATACATGACAAAAGGGAGAGTTTGTATCATCTTGTGTGCGAGACCCGTTTTAGCCAGTAACCCATATCTAGGTATAAAACGAAGACTCCGAGCTAGGTCAGAGTCGGGGCACACTTACTGGGATGATTGTAAGAGATCCAAATGTGGAGGATGGTGTGGGTGGCGCAAAACGACCGGGGTCATGTGCGTGCATGGTCCGGGCAGATGGGGACAAGACGACCGTGACACCAGTAGATATGGTTGTACACATCCTAAAAATGAAGGGTTGCCACTTTAGGGAATGATATACCCTACTGTGGGGCCAGCACAGGGTATCTAAGGAGTAGGGAGCCGATCAATTGGGGTAGTAATTAGGGTACATCTAGACGTATGCCTAGGTCTACCATCTGGTGGTTGTTGGGATCATCTCATTCTGGTTATATTAGTATCGGTGTAGAGTAATTCTTAGAGAAGCGAATACACTCTATCGTGTTTACCTTGTCATACCTACCTTTTATAATGTTATCTTTCTTATCCACTTTATATTTCTATTATGATACTTTTACTTATTTATTTGCTAAAAGTAGCTGGACTTGCCAGACTTTATGTCTGACCCTTTTTGTTTCCTTTTCTTTCTTCCATTCCCCCCCCCCCCAAGGTTCTCTGGGTGGGAATACTCAAGCTTGATCGGGATTCTGCTATCATTTTGTTGGAGCTGCTTAGATGTATTGCTCAAGCTCTTATCTTTGCTACGACAGCTATGTTTCTTTTGCAGAATTATGCTTCTTTTATTTTTGTACTCTGATGTTTTAAAGTGCAAGACAGAAGTTTTTATGATGTAATGGTCTATGTATTTTCATATATATGATGTTTTGAACCACGATGCTTTATGATAAATAAAAATTTTAATTCCGCTGTTATTTTATATTTGTCTTGTTATATTTCTGTTTCTGTTTACCTATAACGCTTCACGAAACTTAGTTCATTCTCTTAATGAGTGACATTAACGGACATGGGGTGTCACACTTGGTATCAGAGCCGAAGGTTACCAGATTAGATAAAAGTTTTTGAAAACTATTTTCAAAAAGGTTTTAAAAGAAAGCATTTTCAAAAGAAAAGTCTGTTTTGAAAAACATATTCCCCACAACCATATGTAATATCTTTCGATCCTTTGTCTGAATCCCTTTCCTTTTCTTTTCAGCATGCCTGGGGAACCTTATATTCCAGAGGGAGTTACGATACCAGGCTGGTTCCGTAGGTATCTAGAGGCCACGGCGCCTACCCGTGGTCAAGGTGACATTCCTCCCCCAGTTGTACTCGTCGTTCCTCCTCCTCCTCCGCATGCATACAACTTCTCTAAGATCTGCAAAGATTTCCTGGCTATGGGAGGAAAGTCATTCCATGGAACCGAGACATTAGTAGAGGCAAGGAATTGGCTCAAGGAGGTAGAGGACTTGTTTATAATTTTTGATGTGGATGATCGTTGGAAGATTCAGCTAGCCGCCTGGCTACTGATAGATGAAGCTTCGTTTTGGTAGGAAGTAACCCAATTGGGGCAGCCGGTGGAAACTTGGGATGATTTTAGATAGAGGTTTGAGATGAACTTTCTTTCTCAAGCTAAGAAAAGCATGCAAATGGAGAGGTTCTTGGCGCTTAAATAAGGAAACATGACTGTTAAAGAATATATGAACAAATTCTACCAACTAGCAAGGTTTGGATTGGAACTGGTAGATACTCCGAATAAGAAAGCTTTGCAGTTTGCTAAAGGGCTAAATGAACCCCTTCATGGGTTAGCTATGTCCCATATTCCAATGGGAGCAACTTTTGAAAGACTTGTTGATATGGCCTTGATGCATGAGGAAGACAAAAGTGATAAGAAGGAAGTTAAAGTTGAGGAATCACAAAATAAGAAAGTATTGCCCAAGAAAGGAAAGAAACAACAACAATAAAAGAAAGGCGGAAAAAATGACGAGGCTAAGGATAAGAGGAAGTGCCATAGTTGCGGACAAGAGGGTCATTTGGTGAAGGACTGAAAAAGAAGGAAGAATTCTTGCTTCAATTGTGGAGAGGCCGGACAATTTGCTAAGGAGTTCCCAAAGAAACCGAGACCAGGTCAAAGGGCAGGAGAGGGCAGGTGCATGCTCTCGCGACCAGTGCTCCAAATAGAGGTAGGAAAGTTTCCGTGGAAGGTTTGATTTCTCTTTCCAGTCATCCTATTAGAACTCTTTTTGATTCTGGCACTTCACATTCATTTATATCTAGTTATGTGGTTGAGTCTCTGTACCTAAATACTAGTATGGTAGTGGATCCCGTAGTTCTCAAATCCCAGTGACGGTTCGGCTCATTTGTCCATGATTTGTTGGAGTTTGAGAATATCTGTGTTAGGCGTCGAGAATTGAGTGCGACGCGTATGTGCTCGGTTTTATGGGCTATGGTTTGTTTCTAGGGATGGATTTGCTAACCATGTATGGTGTCATTCTGGATTGTAAGAGGAGGGTCGTTAGACTTTTGACTTGCCATGGGAGGACCCTCGAGATTTCTTGTGACCCACAAGGGTCTGTTATGCTTATTTCTTAGAGTCTCTAGATGCATCAATCGATGATCTGCAATCTATTCCAGTAGTCAGTGATATTCTGATGTTTTTTATAAGAAACGAGGCTTACCTTCGAGGCGCTTGATCGATTTTCGTATATATTTGGTGGACAATACAAAGCCAGCAGCATTATCTATGCGCCTTATGTCTCCAAGGGAAAGGAGGGAGCTTAGTAAGTAAGTAGGGGTGCTATTTGAGAAAGGGATTATTAGGCGAAGCATATCTGAATGGGGTGCTCCAGTAGTATTCACGATAAGGCGGATGGTTCACTTCGCTTGTGTGTAGACTATAAGGAGTTGAATAAACTCACTAAAAAGAACAGACACCCACTTCCGAGGATAGATGACTTGTTTGACCAGCTTGCACTACTAGAAATTGCTGTTATTGTGACACAACTATTGCGACGGAAAAATTCATAGCAAAATTGTGTCGGATTTGAGATGGATCTGAGTTTTTTTTTTTTTTTTTTTTTTTTTATGTTTTTTTTTCAAATATCTTTTAATGTTGACCAACATATTTTTTGTGATGTAACACGAATCTCTAACAAATCCTTGGTAAATTAGTCATGAAATTGTCGTGGATATGGAAAACATGGCTAAATTTTTCCTTTAAAAAAAGGAAAAGTGATGTCAAATGCTATTTTTCACTAATCATGAAAAATCCATCGCAAATCAACTATGGAGTTGTCACCGATGGTTCAAAAGTCACTAAATTTTATGTTAAAATTAAGTGAAATATTGTTGCCACAAGAAGTCATAACGCCATAGTAATTTATATGTAGATTTATTATGGATTTGTGATGTAATACCCAATTAACTTTTAAAATAAAAATAAAAATAAAAATAAAAATAGATAAATCAAAAGAAATCCATCACAAATTTGTCACAAGTTTATCATAGATTTATAATTTTGTTCCTTTTAAGAAAAAAATAAGAGATGTATTAGTTATTACGAATATAAAATTCAACACAAATCTATGACAAATTTTTTATGATTTTTCTGAACAGTTTATAATAATTATATTTTAAAAATTATTGGAAACATCTATCGTAAATCAATGTGCCATTTTTGTGATGGATGTATATATAACAAAAAAAAAAAGAATTATATTCTTTTTTTCATGACATATATGTCAAAATAAATATTATAGGAATCTACAATGGACATCCTCATTCTACACAACCGCGGCAATATTTGCATGTAACAGCAGATTTATACAACAGTATCACACGTCCCGTTTATAACGTAACAACAGATTTATACATTAATATCACACGGCGGCAATATTCGCGCGCTTCCTAAAAATAGATAATATTCGTGCGCTACAACCACCAAAGTATTATCGATGAAATTCCGATTGAACGCTACAGGTACCAAAGTATTGTCGACGAAATTCCGATTGAGAAATTCTCACCGTGGCTATAAAGTCTAATCAGAACAGATACTCTATTATCATTACAATTCCATTTTGCTGTTCAATTGCCTACCGCGATTTTGAAAATTTGCGATTTGAATCTGTATAACTGTGGCCATTGAATCCGTATAATTTGCGATTTGAATTCCGATTGGAAATTCTCGCGGTTTTGGGAATTAACGATTAAAATTCCGATTGGATCTGAAATCTGTTGCATGCATGTTAATGAATCATTCTCCCTAGCATCCTTGAACTATAAAATTAGAAAAAAGGAGTAATTAAGAATTGGAAAGAGATATGGATAATTTTTCAATTTAATTGAAGCCAAAATGAAGTGGAGAGAAGCGTGAGTGTAACGATGAAGGAGAGAATAGTCGGTACTGCTAATTCCCTGGTATCTTCAAAAATTATAATTTTCTTGTAGGCTTTCATGAAGGAGGAGTAGTTTCAAAGAGGGGATAGGGTAGAATTGGATTGGAATAACTGTCAGCTCCTAGTTAACAAAATGGGAATTCAGAAGAATAGAAATAAAAGGAAAAAACTGGGAATGTAAACTTTGTAAGAGGTGGATTCTGCAGATAGATACAGTTTATACAAACGCCAAAAAAAACCTTACATGTCTTTACAAGTAGTAAATGATTTATTTCCATAGTTTGTTTGCATCTGTAATCATTTTGTTAAGTATGAATTATGTGAACTCGAATGGTCTTTTATATGCCAGTAAATTAAAACTACCTTAATATCAGTTGACTGCATTTAGGGAAGATAGAATGGGTCGTCTTATGTGTTATATAATCAAATTCTTTTATCAAAGTTTTAGCATATTAGTCTTTTAGCTCTATACCTCTATTTAATTCATTGTGACCTCGAATTCATATTTCCTTAATTAATAATCAATCCAACTATCGTATATGTAAACTTTAGGAACTAAGTTATATGTTATGGGATAAATGCTTTTAAATTTATAGTAAATTTGCTGTTAGTAACGATTATGCTGTAATTTAAGATTGTTGTAAGTCATGTAATTTTTATCGTTTTGTTTCCATCTGGTTTACATTGGTGGTATTTGCACATGGTGCTGCTTGATTATTGAGGTATTTTAATGTCAGCTTTTTAATACCCTCACTTGACCCAGTTGCCTTTATTGGTCAAGTCAAAATTTCTTTATTTATCTAGCTGATGTTTATGTAATTCAAATCATCAACACAACCTGATTTTTTCTTTGATGCCTTTTGTATGATTTATTAACCAAATGGTATTTGAAAGTGTAATTTTGTGGACTATATTGTAGAATTCTATCCTGAAAATGAAAATTTTTATTGCGTCAATGTTGATGGTTCTCTGAATTAATTTACTGTAGTAAAAATTCATCTTTCCAAAAATTACTGTGGAATTCTATTTTGTCATCCAAGGTTTTGCTGTGCAGTTTTTTTTCTTTATTATCATGTTTATAAATTTTTTGTACTTAAACAATGAAACAATTAGTTTGAGAGTTGAAAATCTCGCTCGTCGCAACGTCTTTACGTATGCATCCTAAGTTAAAAAAAAGGCTGTTAAACAATCAAAAAGATTATAATTCATTTTCATGACCATTTCTTCATTATTGATTGTTCGTGATGTAGCTCTCAACATCAAAGTTTAGTTTGCTAATTCTTTACCAAAAATGAAGCTTTTTCTGTTTAATACGTATTTGCATTGGGTAATGTAACTATACTTGAAAAAAATGGTCAACTTACATGTTAATAATCTAGGTTATGTGTTTGGAGATTTAATACATTAGCTAATTGCTTTGTTTGGCAACTTCACATATTTTTTTATCCCTGTAAAACTATTGATGGCAAATGAAAATATGGACAGAAAAATTAAGTTCATGTGCATATATTAAACCTTTTTTTTATTCCTGGGCAATCAGTCCAAGTAATCATATTTTCCTTTGCGTAGAACTTATTGTTTTAGCATGTAATTTTTTATTGTATTATAGAGCATTTGCAATAAATTAAAATTTGAACGCATGTTTTATCCGTAATTAGGAGTTCTTTTGTTTTATAATATCATTTTAAATTTATATTCCTATTTTATCATTATGGTACATTTAGACTCATTGTTGCTGCTTATTTTTGTATTTTCACTTTGTATATACTATTTCTTGCCGCTGTCATGAGTGGAAGTGAGTCTAGTTTTACCCGTAGAATTAACATGAAACTAAATTCCAATGGAAATCCATTATCAATGTTATGCCATTTTCTCCAGTCTTGATGGTTTTGGTGTACATTACACTCTTACAACACAACTATATAAAAACTCTGCACTGGGTTATATATGCAGAATCTTTAGAGAACAATTCCCGTCGGCTGAGCTAATTAGTCACTTTGCGGATTGGTTTCACAAATATGTAAGATACTGATATTTATTTATACACAAAATATGATAATACAGGTATTGATTACAAATTATTTAACACATAGGTACATGATCCTAAAAATTACATGATCCTAAAAATAATGTATGGGATCAACAAATAAAGTTGCTTTCACTTAAGTTGAAAGATATCGGATTTAAGCTGCATTGATGTTATTGGAAGCGGAAACTAGAAGTGGAAGTGTAATTTTGAGTTGAAAGATATCAAATTTTGATCAGTTCGACTGCAGTAAATTTTGGCAACAATGGTTATGATCTTTTCAGCTGAACCAGATCAGATTTTGAACAATGTCAGTCGTCAGTATTAATGGTGAAGCAGGTTAAATTCATATAAACACACGCACAATTGAATTTCAGTTTTGTATATAACATAAGTCAGAAATATAAACATTTCTGTTGGAGTTGTGAAAAAAAATAGTTCTGATTTTTGTGGAAAGAAAAATAGATAGTGGCTATGATTTATAATGGTTTATTTTTATTTTTTGAGGCAAGTGTCTATTGTTCGGATCTGAAGGATGTCACCCTTGGTATGATGAGGGAAGCTTGGTCTCGAAAAGCCATGCAACAATACACAAGTATCGTGCATAGGATGAAGGAAAGGGAGAAACATAAAAAGGAACGACCACCGTACATAGTAGAGCCATAATGGAAATGCTGGATGGAGTATTGGAAACATCCCGAAACTATATTGAAGTCCTAGAAAGCATCGATCAGTCGGAATAGTAGCCCATGCCTACATATTGGTGGTTCAGTATCCATGGA
This sequence comes from Allium sativum, assembly GCA_030737875.1. Classification (NCBI taxonomy): domain Eukaryota; kingdom Viridiplantae; phylum Streptophyta; class Magnoliopsida; order Asparagales; family Amaryllidaceae; genus Allium; species Allium sativum. Next base: position 774,468,288 of record CM060918.1, on the reverse strand, counting down.
GGAGACTAGATAGTTAATCTTTAAATTATATCCATGTACTGTTTTTTGTTAGCAGAATAGATATAACTTTGTTTAAACTCTATATCAAATTGATATAACTCTATTTGCAATCGGTATTTAAAGTCAGTTTTCAAATTGAGTTAAACTCTGCTTGTAGACTGGGTTGGTAATCTGGGTTATTGAACTCAGTTTATTAACTAAGTATTAAACCCTGCTTGTAGATTGGGTGGGTAATCTAGGTTATTGAACTCATTTTATTAACTGAATTATTGAACTTTGCTTATAGACTGGGTGCACTAAGAACATGGGAAATATGAGGAATTTTATTTTATTTTCTATAAGTTGTGATAGTTGAAAACTCATGGCCAAGAGTAGCACCAAAATATTGAATGAAAAGTTTGAAATGAACTCGTTTTATGCAGGATCAGCTGGTTGTGTGTTAAAAAAATACTGATTGATTAATGTAACACTGTAACCATAAGGTAGTAGTTGATATTCCCTATAACATGAATCGTGCACACAAAGTTAACATGAAGTAGTTGGTTATTGTAATATTTTAGTCCATACATTTAGACCCTTATTGATGAGGTAAGATGAGCCACCTACTTGTCCGAGTGTAGTGATTATTTTAGGGATAATGGTATATGCTTGAAAGCCATCTGTTGTTGCATACTGTGAGAATCTTTATAATTATTATAATGCCAAAGTTGCTACAGGTTGAAGCCTGATAGTTTTGTTTATGAACCCTTGCTGTACTCGCATAAAAGCTTGTTATACTCTGGTCGCAGTTAAAAAATTATTCAAGTTGGGAATTTATTACAGGCTAAAGTTTCAAACAGAGTGCCTACACCATTCGGGATATTTAGGCAGACCTATATTAGAAATAACAAAGAAATAACCATGGTAGATGATCTGACAATCATTGTTCCGAAGTGGGTTGACTCGGCAGCTGATGAATTCCAGGTATTACTTATAAAATTTAAAGTTTCCTTAGTGGTGCATGTGATAAATATATCTTCAAATAAAAAAAATTCAGTCCAAGTATCATACTGCATATAATGAAAGATTGGCCGCTTTAAGAGCAGAGATTGGTGAGGATGTTGGCGAGGTTCCCTAAGAGCAACAAATAGTGATTTTTCATGCTCTCACCCCACTGAATGCAAAGGGACGTGCTTATCCTGGTGGCAACCTGCCTGATTATAAGCATTTTCATTGTATTTTTTTTAAGACAAATATTTTTATACATGACAGTGTCAATTTTGTCAAATTAGTAACATAAAAAAAATCTTTGAATGCATAACTGTGAGCAACAACGAACTAGCAAATCTTACAAAATTGTCTTTCTTCATACAGATATGCATTCATTGCAGATAAAAATGACTATCAACCTCTAATACAATAAGACATTACAAATACAAAAGAGGTGCAAGTCATTTTTTATATAAGGCCTTGGCGTTGGAGATCAGTGTAGGTCTTCTTGTTATAGACATTACCCTCACGTCTTCGTATTCTTCTTCGAGATCCGGACTCGTCTTTGTTGTATTTTCTCCCATAGGCCCTTCACTTCCTGGATGGACGTGATTTCATTGAAATTCTTCATGTTAGGAATGTTCAAGCAGCGTATACTATGCTAGTGACGCCACTCTTTGAAATGACGCTCAAAGGCTCTACGTCCCCAGTAACTTTGATTCCCACATATTTCACACTTAAATTTTTGCCAAGGCCATGAAGTTTACAAGGACCAGATAATTTTATTAATATACTGGAAAAAAAAGTTTATTTAGGTATTTTAATTAATTTTATCAACCCATCTCAGGTCAGTTTACGCATATTTAAAATTATTTTGTATAATGGTGGTGGTTTACTGCATTACACCGCATAATGAAAAGCCACGCTTATTCATACTTTATTAAAATGTGTTTTGCATACTTGGCAAACCAAATCTATGTTCCGTTTCCCAAAAAAATATCTATATTCTAGCTAGTAAATGAATTTACCTATGTCCAAAGCTGATAGGGTATCAAATGTTGTTTTCATGTTAAAAGGATATATTACTTTTAGTGGTGAAATTCAAAGTCATGGTATATACATTATATACTATATAACCAAGGAATTGGCTTTCCATCCAAGCCCATTGGAAGTTTAAATTGTAAATCTGCTCATCCTCATAATGACAAAGTTGGAAAACAGTCCACTACAAGCCTATATCATTTGAGTTCACCCCAACTCTATATTAGGATGAGCACATTTTCTGCTGCCAATGGATTATCTTTGTTACTGACTATACAAAACTGTGTCGGTGATGAGTTTGCAGCTCATACGTTACTGCATGCACTAAGATCCCAGATGTAACAATTGTCGAATAGATAAAATAGTGAATGACATTTGTGTTAACATCCCTGAGTTCCTTTTTTTTTCAAGCTCACATACATTGTTCAAGGCATCCCTGTGATAATCCGTGCTTGGCGCAATAAAATGTTTTATAAAACATGATAAGCAGTAATGGTGATATAATCTTTTCATGTGTTTCAAGACATTGAATCCTTTAAGGGCACACATCGAGTTATAAAAAATGAGTGAACTTTAATGCAAGATACCAATAAATAAACTCGAAATTTAATACAAGAATAGTAGTCTACAAACATTTAAAGTGAAAATTTTCAAAATTTTCATTGGTTAATTATAATCAATAGCTCTAGTATTAGGGTGTCTCCTATGATACAGATTGGACAAGTTTGAACACAACAAACATTATAATATTTACATATCTGTCCATTATAATATTTACATGTCTGACCAGTATAATATTTGTCAACTAATACAAAATTTTCACTGTACACTGGATCATCTAGGGCACAAAGACGAAGAATGATGATGAATGATAACAGTTGTCAAGAATATGGCTCGACAATAAAAGGTGAACTATAAGCTAAGTTAATTGCCATGCAAGAGGAGATGGATGTCGTCAAGGCTCGAGCAGAGGAGATAAGTCGACTATCCGAGGAGAGGCTTTGCCATGTTGAGGAGGAACGCCGACAGATTGAGGTGGAGCATCTACTTGACAGAGAGATCCGCGAGGCGCTAAATAGTAGGTTGATGCAAATCGAACAAATATTGTCACGGACTGCTCAACAGACCCCTCCATCGTAATATTCTAGAACTTTAGATACATCATCCATCCTTTTAGACAGTGGACATTTTAAGCAATATTTGTATGCATGTTTAATCTCTTATTACAGACTGGATGAAATCTAACATAATTTTTGTAGTTTAGATAGTAGCTATTTTTCTGCTATTTGAAACTGCTGTGTCAACTTTGTATTTTGGTATTGTATTTGTATCAGGAATACTTGTAGTTTTATATCTAGTTATCTTTGTTTTTATTTTTGTATCGTTTGCATGTTTTACAATGGAATCTTTTATGAGATATTGCAAAGAAATAGTACATGTATATATGCATTCAGGTTATATGGAAAAAAATTCGGGGGGAAATGCAAACCAATAGTTATTGATTATGTTATGGATTTGCCATGGATTTGTAAACTGAAACAAAATTTCATCGCAATCTGTTATGGATTTACTTTGGATTTCTGATTAAATTTTTCGTAATCAATTTATTAATTCACTGGTTAGTAAAGTATTCACAATTCATGGCGAATCCATTGCAGATCCACAGCAATTTGTAACGTATTTGTAGTGGAGGGTTTTATATTTTATTTAATGGTTTATTGGTTGGAAGAATAATAATTGTTCATGATAAATCTAATGCTAATCCATGACAATTTGTCATGGATCTATGATGAATAATTTTAAAATATGTTTAACAATTCATCTGTCATGGATCTGAGATGGAGTTTTGAAATAATTTTATATACTTTCAGAAATAAATATATAGAAAAATAAAAGGTTTGCTACGAACCATGACAAATATGTCACAAAATTAGTTGACTTTCCATCACTAATCATTCTGTGATGGATCTAACACCTATTGAATTGGATCGGTAATATCCATCACAAATCCATTACAAAATAACGTTTTGTGGTGGAATTGAGATGGAATATTCCATCACTATAACAACATTTTCTAGTAGTGTTGTTGGTGCATCGGTATTCTCTCAGTTAGACTTGGCCACGGGGTTTCATCAGTTGAGGGTTGCTGAGCACAGTATAGATAAGACCACTTTTAGGATTCCAGATGGTTTCTTTTAATGGCTCGTTATGCCTTTTGGGTTGACGAATGCACCCGCGTATTTTGTTGGTCTGATGAGTAGGGTGTTTTGAGAGTTTCTAAATAAATTTGTCATGGTCTTTATTGATGATATCTTAATCTTCTCAAAAAGTGAGGAAGAGCATGCCCAACATTTGAGAGAAGTTTTGAAAACTCTCCGTGCGCATCAACTTAAGGCAAAGTTCTCCAAATGCCATTTTTGGAGAAAAGAGGTGAGATTCCTAGGTTAAGTGATTTCCAAAGATGGGATAGCATTAGATCCTACAATGGTAGTTGCAGTTGACGATTGGAAAATTCTAAAAAATGCTATGGAGGTGAGAAGCTTTCTTGGATCGGCAGGCTATTATAGGAAGTTCATTAAGGACTTCGCAAAGATATTACCCCACTCACTAGGTCGACGAAGAAAAATTTGGCGTTTTCATGGGATATGGATTATGATATTGCTTTCCAACGATTGAAGAGGGCTCTGACAACAGCCCTAGTCTTGACCTTGCTAGATGAGAACAAAGTATTTACAATATACACTGATGCATGTGGTACAGGGCTTGGTGCGGTTCTGATGCAGGAAGGAAAGGTAGCGTGTTATGGGGGTAGACAGCTAAGGGGTCATGAGAAGAACTACCCTACCCATTATTTAGAGCTAGCTGCCATAGTATTCACGCTTAAGATGTGGCGTCATTATTTGCTTGGAGAGAAGTTCGACTTGTACACCGATCATAAATCTCTCTAGTATTTGTTTTCGCAGAAGGATCTTAATTTAAGGCAACAAAGGTGGATGGAATTCCTAGCTTCTTATGATTTTGAGATTGCTTATAACCCTGGCATGGCTAATGTGGTGGCAGATGCACTGAGTAGGCAGAGGATGGCCTTAAGTCCTCTGTTTATGGAGAGGAAAAGCTTGGAGTTCATATCGACTTTTGACTTTAGACCCTCTACCGAGTTTTTGCCTGGTTTGTTTGCATCGCTAGAGATACGACCTACTCTTGTGGATCAAATATGAGATTCACAACAAGATGATCCGCAGATTTTAGACATCTTGGATAGGCTCAGTATAGGGGAGACTTCTAGTCACCTCAATAGATATTCCATAGACGATAAAGGGTGGTTGTGACGAGATTGAAGGCTTTGTGTTCCTTAAACTGGAAGTTTGTAAAAGACAATCCCAGAGGAAGCCCATCATTCTAAGATGACTATTCATCTAGGTGGCGATCAGATGTATAGAGATATGAAGAGGGTTTTCTTTTGGGTTGGCATGAAGAAAGATGTGGCAGAGTTTGTTTCTCAATGTTCGATTTGTCAACAAGTCAAAGCTGAGCAAAAGAAGCCCGGTGGTTTACTTCATCCTTTGGAGGTTCCACAATGGAAGTGGAAGAGTGTCTCTATGGGTTTCATAGATGGTTTTCCTAGATCGAAGAAAGGCAATACCAGTATTTGGGCTGTTGTAGACAGTCTCACTAAGAGTGCTCGTTTCATTCCGGTTAAGAGCAAAAGGACGGCAGCATGGTTGGAAACTATTTACGTTCGTGAGATAGTCCGTCTTCATGGAGTACCTTCCAGCATTGTAAGAGATCGTGACCCCATCTTCACCAGTGAATTTTGGAGGAGCTTGTAAGAAGCATTAGGTACACAATTGTGTTTGATCACTACTTATCACCCACGGACTGATGGACAGACGGGAAGGGTGAACAGAATTCTTGATGATCTTTTGAGGTTGTGTATCCTAGACTTCGAAGGGACTTAGGAAGAACACCTTCCTTTAGTAGGGTTCGCCTACAACAATAGTTATCAAGCTAGTATTGGCATGACACCCTTTGAAGCATTATACAGACGACCCTGTAGATCACCAACTTGTTGGTGGGAATCTACCAAAAGGCTATTACTTGGACCAGATCTGGTTAGAGAAACGTCTGAGAAGATTGATCTTATTAGACGACGAATGAAGACCGCTCAAGATAGGCAGAAATGCTACGCTAACAAGAGAAGGACTGACATTGAATTTGAAGTAGGAGACATGTTTTCATTAAGGTGTCACCTTTGAGGAATGTGGTTCGCTTCGGATCTATAGGGAAGTTGGCACCAAGATTTGTAGGGCCATTTCCCATAACAGAAGGATTGGCCAAATGGCCTATAGAGTAAAGCTACCAGAAAGACTATCCGGCGTTCATGATGTTTTCCACGTTTCTCATTTGCGAAGGTGCTTACATGATACCGTAGAAATAGTTGAGCCAAGTATATTGGAAGAAGTAGAGCTAGAATAGGAGGCGATAGTCAGACGAGTTCCTACCCGTATTCTTAGATTATAAGTTAAGAAGCTACGCAATAGAGAAGTCAAATTGATGAAATTTCAGTGAGGAGATAACCAGAGGATGCGACTTGGGAGACCGGAGACAAGATTCGCGCTTCGTACCCGTTTCTTTTCGAGGGTATGTTCTTAACTTCCTTTCCAAAGCTTTTATTTATGCTTGTTTTTATCATTTAAGTATATCCTATCGATTGAATCTTCGGCCTTTAGGTAGTAATCCCTTGGATGTAAACATGTGTTTGAGACATGTTATGTTTGATCGATGCAAGTGTTTGCTAGTGGTTGCTCGTGGATGCATACACACACATTAGGCACTAGATTAGCTCAATTACTCTCATACTGCATATGGATGTGTGTGCGTTTTTCTTCTTTTAATGGATGGAAATGGATGTATAATCATATGGATGTCGCATTTGGATGGTTGATTGTGCACCCATATATAACTTACATGTTATAATAGGATTATTGCATACATGTTGGATTCATGGCACTAACATACATTTCATTAAGGAGGTCAACGAAATCACTAGACCACCTGATCTTCGCATTAGTATTGGGACATATACACACACCTTTGCATATGTTTATATAAGCAATAGAAATCTTTAAGGACAATGGATGCCTGTGATTGTGGATGAGTAGATGGGTGATGGATGGTAGGATATACATTCTTCTTAACTTGGAAATTTCGGGGACGAAATCCTTTGAATAGGGGAGAATGTAACACCTCGTAATTTTAACAACACTAAATAATGGGGCAAATTAAATAATAATTAATTTAATATTCATAATTAAGGAAAACGGATTGCGCCATTCCGTCTGTCTCATAATTTTGGTCAAGAAAGACGCCTGGTTTGGGTACAATGGACACTATATGAAGAAGTTATAAAGATTTGAAGTTTGTATACGTGCAAGGGAATTATATATATATATATATATCTAATTAAATCCAGAAAATCAAATTTTAGTTCAAAAATCAAATTTTCGTGGGCGACAAATTTCCCATCCAGGGGTGTCGACCCCTTAAGGGGGTGTTGACCCCTCAAGGGGGGTGTCGACCCATGGGTAGACCCCATAAGGGGTATCGACCCCCTGCGGCAGACTGGACAGATTAGGGTTTCGGGGGTTTTTGGCTATAAATATGGCCTCGTTTCTCTTGTTTCTTCACACTGAAAATAATGGAGGATTAGATGTTGTCGCTGCCCAGGTCGAATCAAACCTTTTTCATCTTCTGCAATCAACTTAATCAAGTTTAGAGTTATTCAAGTGTAGATCTGTGATTCAACATCTGATGTTCTCCTTCTATTTTCTAGATCCAAACACTATGAGTTTAAGTTAATTTTAGATCTAAATAATTAAAAGTTAATCTTAATATGACATTAATTTGGATCTATGCCTATGACCATTTGAATCAAATCAGATATGCTATAACCTGTGTATTTATGATGTTATGACATGATTATGACTTAGATCTAAATCTTCATCTATTTATCATGTCAGATCTGCCATTGTTTCACAGTTTAGATCACCTTATACTTGTCCCTATCATGTTTGTGGTTAAATTGGATCTGTTAATAGTTGGATATCTAAACCATTGTTTAGATATTATCATGCCTGTTATGACATCGCTATTATGTTAGAATCAGTTCTATTATCATGTGTTCATCAGATTTGTTCCTGTGTGCCTATCTTGTCAGTATGCCACTATATGTTTATGCCATTATATGTCAATCTAGTTAGTATGATCATTTCTATCATCTTTCCCTTTTTATTTCATATAGCCTGACTACCTTTGAGCCTAGGCATGCCGCTGAAATATGTGAATACGTTAGATTGGGAACGAGGGGAAAACGTTAAAATGAGGCATAATTTGTGATTGGGAATTTGGGTATAACTTCAATAAAGTGTAATAATATGAATTTGGGGCATATAGTTTATTATGAACATCACGTGGGAAAAGGGGCATGGAAACCTGTAACAACATAGGTAAATTTGGTTAATAATTGAAATGCCTAGGATTACAGTAATTAGAAACTGTAACTACGCCTAGACATGAGGTTAGATTACACTTATGGTGGAAGTCTGCCCGGAACCGCCCAGCATAACCAGCAACCACAAGTGGTAAATCTAATGTGAGGGGACTAGGTGCACAAACACAAGACATGCTAAGACACGAGGTTAAGCCCGACTTGTGGAAGAAGTCTTCCAGGAACCGACCGACATATCCAACATCCCCAAGTGGTAAGCTTAATGTTGGAGGTCTAGCACATTATAACCATAAATGGACATGGTAATGAATTGAAATACTTAACCTAGTTGAATCCATAGGGGTTGTATGAACATGAACCTAATTAGGGGTTAAGTAAACTTGTTTGAAACAGTGGGAGGGTTAAGTAAATCTGGGGTGGGTGGGTAATATTTATATATAGGACCACAAACTTAACCTGATGGGGTTATGTAATTAAAGACACCGATAAGTAAGCATAACCTGTAGAAAACCTAGTGGGGATACAAGACAAAGAGGAGAGCTTGTATCATCTTGTGTGTGAGACCCGTTTTAGTCAGTAACCCATATATAGGTATCAAACGAAGACTCCAAGCTAGGTCGGAGTCGGGGCACGCTTACTGGGCTAATTGTAAGAGATTCAAACGTGGAGGAAGGTGTGGGAGGCGCAAACCGACCAGGGTTATGTGCGTGCATGGTCCGGGCAAAGGGGGACAAGACGACTATGACACCAGTAGATATGGTTGTGCAACTCCGGAAAATGAAGTGTTGCCACTTTAGGGAATGATACACCCTACTGTGGGGCCATCACAGGGTATCTACTGAGTAGGGAGTCGATCTATTGGGGGTAGTAATTAGGGTACATCTAGACATATGCCTAAGTCTACCATCTGGTGTTTGTTAGGATCATCTCATTCTGGTTATACTAGTATCGGTGCAGAGTAGTTCTTAGAGAAGCGTATATACTCTATAGTGTTTACCTTGTCATGCCTGCCTTTTATGATGTTATCTTTCTTATCCACTTTATATATCTGTCCTAATACTTTTACTTATTTATTTGCTAAAAGTAACTGGACTCGCCGGACTTTATGTCTGACCCTTTTTGTTTCCTCTTCTTTCTTCTGTCCCCCCCCCCCCCAAGGTTCTCAGGGTGGGAATACTCAAGGTTGATCAGGATTCTGCTATCATTTTGCTGGAGCTGCTTAGATGTATTACTCAAGCTCTTATCTTTGCTATTATGGCTTTGTTTCTTTTGGGGAATTATGCTTCTTTTATTTTTATACTCTGATGTTTTAAAGTGCAAGTCAGAAGTTTTGATGATGTACTAGTTTATGTATTTTCATACATATGGTGTTTTGAACCACGATGCTTTATGATAAATAAAGTTTTTAATTCTGCTGCTATTTTATATATGTCTTGTAATATTTCTGTTTATGTTTACTTATAATGCTTCACGAAATTTAATGCATTCTCTTAGTGAGTGGCATTAACGGACATGGGGTGTCACAACTCTGGTTTAGCGTATACATATTTCGAAATAGTATTGTCTCAGAGGTTAATTTCAAACATTAGATACTGATTTCAAAAAAATTCAAACCAAATCCTCAAAATTATTATTTCCATATCCAATTCTCTTGCATAAGTTGGATTCTATATTTCACACACTTTCTGAAACACCCCACCTCCGTTAAGGTCACTCACAAAGGGAATGCCTTAACTTTGGTGGAGGTTTATAAGTAAAAGCCACAGATAAACTCAAGACAGATATAAATACACATATTTTAAACAGCGGAAACCAAACAGACTTTTATTTCATCAACACGTGTTCAAACAAAACATTCCATAATTGTCTCAAAATACTTCCAACATTACATCCTCATAACTGTCTTGATTATTAAAGAAGCATAAAACATAAATAAAGTGACAAAAATCCCCATAGTGATATCCAAAGCCATAATCCGAGCAAAAGAGATCCAAATCATACATCTACGTTCTTGGAGCTTGTAAAGAGTCCGACTGAGCCGAGTTGTTTCCTCCCTGTGGACCTAGGGGGGAACGAAAGAAAAGAAGACGAAAAGAAAATAGAGTCAGACATAAAGCCTGAGTAAATCTAGTAACTCTTCAGTATGTGAATAAGAAAAGGGCATGATAGATATAAAATGGAAATAGGAAAGTGTCACAAGCTAAGGAAGTGTCGAATGTACTATCGCACCCATACTATATCTCTGCATCTACTTGATCTTACTTTAACTGGCACCCCATGCTAAGGGTGAAGTGATCACCATTTTTGTTTAAAGATCGGCTCCTACTCGCGTAAACATGTGGCATACGGCCCCCAAGAATTGTAGATACCTATGTTTATCCCACCATGGGGTGTATCAAGACCTATGGTGGCGGCCCCGACACAAATTCTAGAAGGCATAGGTTATACTACTGGTGTCCCCAGTGCCCTGGTTGTCTGCTCCGGAGTGTGTGCACGCCCGCACCCCGTTAGACCTACACTGTGCACCCACTGCTATCGTTTGACCGCTTACAATCAGCCCAGTAATCGTGCCCCACCCTGCCTAGTTTCAGGGTACCATGATACCTAACTTGGGTTACTGCTGAAACGAGTCCCTCATTACCAGGATTTTCTAGTCAAAACATGTTAAGTGGTTAAGTGTCTGTATTTACCTAACCCCCACCCATCAATTCTTGTTAACATGTTTAATTTGGTTAAGTGTTCATAGTTGACTTAACCCTACCACCTGTCCTTAGCCTCTTAGAGCACCAGACCACTCACATTAGAAAGGTATTGCTACGGTTACTGGATGTGCCGGTCGGTTCCGGGCAGGTTTACACCGTAGCTCAGTCTAACCTCAGGTCATTATTGGGCTCAATGCTTAACCGCCCACATTGGATAGGTATTGTTGTGACTACTGGACAGTCGGGCGGGTCCGGGCAGGTTTACATCACAACTCAATCCAACCTCTGGTTAAGCATATCGTGTTTTCTAAATTTACATATTTTATTATTTCTCAATTATATGTAAATGTCATATCTTTTATTCTTGGGTATATCAATTCATACCGCTTAAATGTCATTGTCGTTGGCATGTGCCAAACATGCCAACATATACATTTTCATGTTTTACACCCAACGTTATTACCCCCATTTGTAACGTTCGCAACATTATAACAAATGTTAGGCTCGACGCAATTCAACCCATCTTTATAAATGTGAGAAAAAGGGGAAATCAATAACATGTAACATTTTACAACATATAAGGGTGTGTGGTGCATGAACTTGCAATTTAGCAATACTAACATAAATGATGGGTCATGTGAACTTGCAGTCAAATCAAAGTATAACTAAGTAGGTGACATATGAAATGGCATAGTTTAGGCTAATACAAACTTGTGTTTAAACATGTTTAACTTGGCATAATGTCAACCACAAAACTAGCATGTTGTATATTCACCAAAATGTCCAATTATAACATCTAATCACATAGCCTATTTCAACATGAACTTGCATAGGTTATGAAACCCAAACGATACTTAACATAGATCCAATTATACTTGCAAATTAACATAAGAATGATATCATAGGTTTTGGGTCATGTAGCCATAAAAGGTTTCAAATCTAGAACATGTTTACATAAGCCTTAATTTAGACTTAGTGAATGTATATAGTCCATGCCATAGGTATAAACATAAAGGGATCAAATTCTAGTTTTTGCCACACACTTGCAAGTGCCATTGTTTTCATATACAATTGTTAGTAGACTTGCATCAATCAATTTATGCCACAAACATCAATACACAAGTCATGATAGAACCATTACAATACACAGAATTTATACAACAACACAATTCTATTTTTCATTTACATCGAATCACATCACAGTTTTTATTCATATTCTGAATGGTCACTATACTTACAACGAATGCAGAATCTTGAATTCTGGATTCTGAATTCTGAAATTGAGATGCGCTCCTTTGGGTAGACTAACGTTTCGTTGATTAATTTGATTAAACTTTAATCTTCTTCTAAATTTGATTCGTCACTAAGCTTTTCTCTCTTGACGGCTATGCTCAATTCCTTCCTGGCAGCATGACGACTCCCATCTTATTTTTTAATGTGAATTTTCAGTTGAGACTTAGGGTGTATTTATAGATTTTTAAATTGTTTTGAGCCGTCAGATGAAGACAGGAGGAATCTAGACCATACAAAGTTCAAAGAGCCAATCAAGAGGTGACATGTCAGCCCTAGTGACACACCGAGCCACAGAAATTCGAGCCAGAGCCAGACCTAGCCAGCCAGGTCGACCAGGCAGGTCGACACCCAGGTCGACACTATGGTCGACCTGGGGTGGCCAGGTCGACACCATGGTCGACCCTATGGTCGACCTGGTCTCTGGGCGGGAATTTTCCCGCCCAGCCCAGTTTGAACCTGTTTTTCGAATTTCGAATTTAAAACTGAGCTGTTTGAATTTAAATTTTATTCTGAAACTTCCGAAGATCATAACTCCTTCATACGGAGCCCGATTCGCGCAAACCCGGACTCATCTCAAGCAGAATTCCGAGACGAACGCAATAGCGTAACCCATTTCCCTTAATTCTTTCATTTAGAATTAATTACACTTTAATTTGTGAAGCTTAATGTTATAGAATTCACGGGGTGTTACACTTTCAATTACTATGTAAAGCTCATTTGTTGAGGTTTCATTGACATAATATCTTGGATAAATCAAAAATTTCTAGTTTGAATTCAATCTTGGTTTTGTTCGATAAAAGGCATAAAGGGGTAAACATACATGGATTAAGTCAAATTCCATGTGCTTAACTCAAATAGAGATGTATAACAAAAGTTCAATGTCAAAATGAGCACCAAAAACTTATGATGCTTCGAGTCATAATACTTTCCTAAATTCACAAGATAAAGGTGTTTAAGATCAAATAGTTTGTTTCAAATGTTCAAACATGACCAAGATAAGAAAGTCAAGTGCACCTAAGGATACAAGTATATGCAGTTTAATCACGAAGTGCTTGATTTTTTTTTTCAAATTTTGATTTTTCTCTTGAGTAAATCTTATTTCAAAATTACATTTTTCTTTGCATCAAAAGTGATTACTTGTTAAGTAATTCCCATTCAATTCATTTATACAGTTTCAATAGGAAATGCATTTTTCTCCCACGCTTAGTCATTCGTTATAATTTGATTAAATACCACAGTCAAAATCTGAAATATGTGGTGTTATTCTAAACATATCTCAAGTATGATTTCTTACTAAATAAGCCAAGCATGATTTCTTACTAAATAAGCCCACTTACGTGCACTTTCAAAAATTTCACTTTCCAGTTCTTTAAGTGAGATTCACTTTTAAATTGTATCCTCCAGTTATTGACAAAATAGTTCGATTTGCGCTTGTCACTTATCATCCGAGTTACGTGTTAATTTTGACTTAATTACCTTGCATTAAATCCATTTAACACCCCCAAACACTTATCCAAATAGTTTAAGTATTTCTCGATGTCTTAACTAGAATCATATAGTCATCTCACTTTCGTAACTCGAAAATAAGTATTGATAATGATGCATCAATCACTGGAATCATCCCCAAGTGACTAGAATGTGATTATATATCTATCTCATGCTTATTGTACTTTGTATATACGTTAGCTAGGCGTATACTCAAAATCTTCATGTACTTAATAGTCCAACCTTGACGTCAAATAAATACTCGCAGCTATTTTCATTACACATTGATTACCTTTCAAATCTATAGTTTTCGAATTAACGACATTCTTAAATAAATATTTCATATATAAGTCCCGAAAACTTTGGTATCAAATATCTTGAAATTTTCATTCCAATCTAATTCAAACATTCGTTTTCCTTACAAATTCATATTTGAAAATCCACTTTTCAAAACTTCTTATTTGATTTGGATTACACGTCATGTCTTTCTTCAATTAAATTCTCACACTCGACCATTCGGTCTATACTTGTTCGGATCTTTATCAAATAGCAAGTAAAATAGTAAGTTTGTATAAAGAAAGGTTTTATATAAGAAGATAAGATGAAATGTTTTATGATATAATTTAAACATTTAAATACAAAATGATTTATGAAAAATAGTTTAAGTAAAAATAATAAAGTGGATTTTAAGAAACTAGATAGTTTGGTATAAAATTGTTTTGAATAAATTAGTAAAACAAATTTGGCATAAACTAAGCTTAAAATAAAAGGGTTTAAGTAAGATGAAAAATGATTATAATATATCAGTTGTAATGTAAGCAATACTAATTTAAATCCAATTTGAGTCTATTTCAATACTGGTTCAGCTCATGTTTAAACCCTTGTTTCTCAAGTCGAGTATCATCAAATTCCTCTTCGTCAAGTTTTCTAAGTACTTTAGTACTTGTCTTGTTTTTGCAACAAAATTCCTTTTCAAAAACCACTTGGAAGATTTTAAAAAAAAATTGGTAAAACTAATTCATTAGTTGCTCATTTTTTTCCTTGATAATTCCGAGCTACTAGACGATAGATTCCGAAATCTTTATCTCGAAACTATTAAGTAGGAATTCCCAAAAGTAACTTATATTCCAAAATATTTTTCTTTAAAATATTTTATTTCCAAAATCTTCTTCAAAATATTTTATTTTCAAAATCGCGTCCAAAAATTTTCATTTTTCGAAATCCGCTGATTCTAGCATTAATTCTACTCATTCAAAGGTATTTTTACCTTATCTCTAATGAGTTTTAAACCTGATAAGCGAAGCTTTGTATGAACCAAAGCTCTGATACCAGCTTGTAACGACCTTCCATTTTGACCGCCTCAAGTCGGTAATTAAACCAACTCAAAACGTTTAAAGCGATAGTTTGTTTTGGCTTATAGGGTTTAAACTGAATTAAACACAGAGTCACAAAGTACAATATTTTCAGCGGAATAAATTTTAATAGTAATATCAAAGTTAATACAATATTTTGTACAGCGGAAAAATAATATAATATATACATAAATTTTAAATGAATAAAATTTTACACTTTATAGTTGGGCTTGCACGCGCTTGCGTCTTTATGTGACTCTCAATTGTCGCGGGCCCATGCCTAACCAACCCATCTTAGGACGTGTAGGGGTAAGAGTCTCCCGCTCGCCACCAAACCAAGAGTGAGAACCCATATCACGCTGCCTCATTCCAAACAAGGACTTGTGTTAATTCCTACAGCCATGTGAAAACAAATGGCAAATAATTTCAGCACAATATTTCAAGGTGATATTACCATATCTTGATTCAAGATTTTATCAAGTATTGTTAGATTCAAACGTTGGGTTGAAGGAAAGAATAGATTGAACGAAGTGTTAGGCAAGAGCACGGACTGACAAACAACGTTGTTTACATTATAAATTCAATAACTATTAACAATTAATTAAATTTAATGTGAACACAATAATATGCGTACTTTATTCCATAATTTATTTCTTCCTTTTTACTATGCCAACTGTATTTCAACCATTGTTGTTTCGAAATAAATTTTCACTTAACGTTTTATTCGAAACCAAATTAATTAACTATTAAAAATTCAAACTTTACATTGAAAGCTACACTTTAAAAATAAATTTGATTTCAAGTTCTCAAATTAAAATGGATTATATTTTCACAAATTCTAAGAAATTAAATTGATTAACAATGGTAATAACACATGCTGTTAATATTTAAAACAACGAAAGAATCCCATTGTTAAATATTCAATTCACTTAACAATGTAAATCATGTTTATTTGACAAAATGTTTATAAATTTACAAAATGATTAATTTAGAAGTAAACTCAAATTATGTTCAAAATAGAAGAAATTCCAAATTCGATGTCGAGATCCAAATATAAATAATCATTTTTAATGTTAAATCTTAATTGATTCAAATTTTAAACGTCGAATAATCCAAATATATATATATATATATATATATATATATATATATATAAGTACACTTTCATGTGTTACTGGTCTTAGAACCTAGGTTGTTTTCGGTAGGTTGGCTACAATTGGTGATAGGATGTTGTTTAGGCTAGCATGAAGGGTGGCAGGATGCGATACATGTGCAGTTATAGCAGTGATGTGATATGGGAAGAACACTCTTCTTTGAATGCATATAGACTTTGATACAAAGCAATAGTGATCTGACTGTAATATGTACATATGTGGGGGCTGATTAGAGACAACTATGTGCCAGTACAATTTCATCAATATGCATACCCATGTCATGCTGCAAAATGTATGTACAACACGTATTTAATGTTTTAAATATTTTCAAACATATCATCAAGACAAATCAACCCAATTACGTCACATAAAAGCATGCCCCTTTTATAGCTATATCTCTTGTGTACTTACATGCGAAGTAAGTTAATATTTTTTTATATTTCATTAGTTACTTTAATTATATCTTCATTATTTACATCTATGTCTATACAAGTAAAAACAAGTTTTCAAATGTAAGCAAACTTTGTTAAACACAACATTCACTAGCTTGTCTATATATATATACACACACACACACACACACACATATACATATATATACACACATACATATTCATATTCATATAACATGACAAGTTGATATATGCATAGGAAAATGATTATTCTATTTTAATGAATTTGTTCTTTTTAACATTATTAAATAAAATAAATAGCTTGTAATGAATAATTTATACTTGTATTTTCTTTATACATGAAGTAATCTCATTATATGAGCAATTTCTTAATCTTACTTCCAAGAAAATCCAAATTAATATATATATATATAAAGTAATCCAACTTTTCTTTCATTTTCACATATGTAATTTTATATTCATATGAGATAAAAAAATTAAAATTAAAACAAAGTCATAAAACATCAATTACTTGTTATATATATATATTTGTGTGTGTGTGTAACAACACGGATTTTTAGCCGTTAATTTTAAAACATTTAAATTGGTTTTAAATGTTGATTTGGGATTATAATAAGATTTTTATTAATTAAAAAAGAATTTGAATGTACAATTTATAATATAATTTGAAACGAGCTCGTAATGTCGCGGTAGTTCGTAATATTATGTTTTGAACTTCAATTGAATTTACATGATTCAATATAAGTCGGATTTCTTGGAAACAAGAAACGTTTGAATCTGTTAAACTACATTTTTCCAGTAAAAGTGAAAAATCGAGATTTGGTCTTATAAATTGTGAATTATATCCAAATCAAATATTCAAATAGTCGCAATGAAATCGTTTATAAATTATAATGATTTATTTTAGCGATAAATCGATCTTAAATAATCCGAAGGTTATTTTAATTTGGAACATCAAGTTTAGAATCTAAATATGTTTAATTTGAAGTTATACAATGTTATATTCAAATATATCGATCTAAATGAGAATTCCGCACTGTTTTAAACCTTCTGAAAAACTTGTACATAAGATTTGACAAAACTCTGTCAAGTTATTTACATATCCTTATCTTAATGAAAATATTCGTCTATGCCCAAACAGTGTTTGTCAGTCAAAAATGACAGTAAGATATATTTGCTTTGGGACGCCAAAATTTCTGACTGATCTATAAGGGTACATTAACTAAATAATATAAAGACATAATAATATGATATTTCTATCGTGAGGATCTTTATCTTTTGGGAGCACGGTAATAAAATCCTATCGGATAATTTGGAAATTGAAAGAAAGAAATTCTCATCATGTTAAATTGTGAGGATTGGCCTAACTTTTCTACTGTAAACCTTAAAATTAAATAATCGGGAAGCTTCCTTTGAAACCTAATGTATTCATTCCAACAGAAGCTACCCAAAGTATTCTACTGAAAGCCACTCCTCTCTTTTATATACCCAACTATCCTTCCCTTGTTCTTCCGGTTTTAGCCGATCTCCTCCAGATTAAAAATAAAGGAAAAAAAAAACCTCTACAAAACCGATCCAACCCTATCCCTTAATTTCCCAATTCGTTGTTTTGTTCCTCCGTTTCTTCTTCGAACCATTCCTCAGTAACTCACGAAAAACAATTCACCACTTAATAATCAAAATCAAATCAAACAACCTCATTCGATCTTCATTCTTTGGCCTTGTTTCAATCACTATTTCAAATCCCTTTCAGTTCGACACAAATATTTGAAGATGGGTTTTCAACACCTGCTAGGGCTAGGAAGAGTGGTGAGCATAAGCAGTTTCAGTGGATTTGGAGGGCGGGGTTGCAAGACATTCTTGTTGAATCCAGTGTATTCCACTCTAGAGATATACTATCGGAAGGTGGTTCCATACCTTGTCATGTTGGAAATCCAATCTCCAGTAAGCGTTATATATGGAGCGTGAGATGCAAGCGTTCCGCTAGATTTCTATTTATTTGATTTAGACGCTATTGTAATATCATTGGGTTTGATATCAAAAATATTTTTGGTCATCGTAAGGTAAAAACCATCCGTGTTTATGTGTGGATCGTTCTTACGATTATCATTTCTTTTGAAAGGATTTTGAAAGTTAAACAAATGGTTGGAGTTTACTCACACCAGTCCCATGACTGACCCAGAGTTTATTTTGTTTGTTTTCCCTAAACTCTTGGGTGCCCAAATTTGTATGGGCAGTCAAGTAGTTGGGATTTTGCAGATTCACTTGGAGGAGTTTGAAGCAGGAGGCTTCACCGGTTAGCTATAGACTATCATATTTTTCCGCTGTGTATTATGTTCATATCTGGAAACAGATGTTTATAACTGCTCCAGAAATACCTATTGTGCTCTGATGATGGTATGTATATAAAGCTACTGAATTGTATTTCAAAGTTTATGTTATCTAATATATTTTGTTCGTTCCGCTGTGAGTTTGTGATCTTCGTTTTCTTCTATTCTAATATTTCTTTCTTTCTATTTATCATCCTCTAACTTCTTTCTAATAATGATTCGTATTTCTGTGCAATTTGTGTTGGATGTGTGGTGTTATTAGTCGACTCAAAGAGTGCGGAAATTCGGGCTGTTGCACTTGGTATCAGAGCTGAAGGTTAAGTAGTAACCTTGGCTCTGTGGTGTAACTCAATAGAGATTGGGTTAGTAATACCCTAGATTGAGTTTGAGCGTATATATTTGAGTGTGTATTTGTAGATATGATATAAAATTGTTTTATATTGTGTTGGCTGGTTTGTTGAGTGTTTTACGAATTCTGATCGATACAGGATGTACAACTGCATCGATAGTGTTTCTAAACTCTCGAACAAAGTAATTCGATACAGTATTGTTTTAAAATGGGTAAATGAAATAATTTTGCCCAAAAATTATTTTGATATAAAAGGAATAATTTCTGAATTATTATATATGAATGTGTTGATTGTTATTACAATAAAATAAAATTGTGAAATATTGAATTAGTTATATAATTTGTATACAGATAATGTATACAAATGAGATAAACCAAGATTAAGTTCAAACCAGAATTGGAATTTAAATTCCGGGTGTTTAGAAAATATTTTCTAGAATATTATAAAGTAATATAATATTACTTTAAAGTATTTTGGAATAAGAATGGTTTAAATGGATTTTTTTAAGGTATTTAGCACTGAAATCACTTCAGTGGCGAGAAAATAATTCTGATAATGGATCCCGACATTATCAATATTCATTTTCAAGTTTCTAAGTGATGGATTGCTACCATAGTAATTTGGGAATGAAAAATTTGAAAAGGACAAGATGTTTTAGAAATTAAAATATTTTGAATTGAGTTGATTATAAATATATGTGTATAAATATATATGATTCCAAACTAATTTGAAATATAACCCGGGAATTTGAATTCTGAAATTAAAATTTAACCTGTATAAGTTGAATAGATTGAAATGATAAAAATGTATCGAATGAATTGAAATTTAATTTAAATTAAATAAAATTGGATTGAATTAGAAATAATTCCGAATGAAATTAAATAAAGAGAAATGCTGAGATTCGAATTATTAATATGAATTCGACTTATGAGTAAGCAAGATGAATATATATTGGATGTTGTTAATTGAAATTGAATTGTGATAAATTTGGACTCAAGTATAGTCAGTGGATTGACTTAAATAGAAACCAGACATGAACTGATAAAATGGAAGTTGGATTGATTTGAAACCAACTGGAAATTGATATGTGTATGCTGAGAAGATATTGAATGGAAGCAAATGCAAAAGATAGAATTATACCCGACAAAAAGGTACACGTTTATAATACTACTTGAGTTTGATGGTTTTATGAGCCTATGGGGCTAGCCGATTGGCTTTTTTATTTTTCTTTTAGATTGGAGAAGGCCTAGAAAAGCGAGTTGTGGTTGTACCAATTGAGCAGTGCAAAGGAGATGCTGGCGAAATTTTTCGAAAATTTAAAGAGTTAGAAAATTTTCAAGATTTTTTTTTTTGATAATTTGAAATCGAGTTGTTAATTGTAATTGAAATAAGAAAACCAGAATTGGTTAATAAAATTTCAAGTGGAATAATGAAATTGATAAATGGATTTAAAAATCAGTTGGAATGGGTGTGAATATGCAGAAAAGCATATGGATTGAAGGCAAAAATGTGATGATGGATTGTCCAAAAATGGTGGACAAATCATTTGGAAAGAATTATGAATGGTCGAGTATTGGTATGAGAATACGAAGGTCGGGTAAGAACTGGGTTATGAAGGTATGGAATATAAGATTTCTACTAAGTAGATTATGAGGAGTTAGAGTTTTTACTGCTTAGCAATTTCGAGGAAGAAATTATTTTAAGGGGGAAGGAATGTAACGACCCAGATTTTTAGCCGTTAATTTTAAAACATTTAAATTGGTTTTAAATGTTGATTTGGAATTATAATAAGATTTTCATTAATTAAAAAAGAATTTGAATGTACAATCTATTACCTATAATAGAAAGCAGAATATGTGAAATGCTGATGTGGAACCCTTCTTTTGTTTACAAACCCAACGTGTCGGACTGTGGTGCGTTCTCGGATTGTCGAAAAACTCATTTTTTTTGTTCGGTTGTTGTCCAAGCCATTGAGAAATCTCTTCCCCAAAACTAAACATTTCCCAATCGCTGAACCTAATTTATTAGATTGAGTTTAGATTATCCCCAATTAGCGTAACCGTGTGGAACATATTCCGACCAGATTTCATTCAGACGACTAAATTGTCGACGATTAGCGGGTGTGAACACCTGCCCCAATTGATTTTGAATGCTACCACGCTTTTGTTCAATCGGTATGTTTGGTTCAAGGTTACAGAGGAGTGAAGCAATCACGTGAGCCGTTCTGGATGTCAGTGAGTAAACCTAGATCCGCGCCTTTGCATGGTGTAACTACGATGGTCGTCGTCTTCTAACTAGCGCTGAAGTTTATCGTGTTGTATATAACGGTGTTGTATACACAATTATATGATTTTTGTTTGATGATAACAACCAAATAAATATTACTTTAATGTGTTTGATATTGTACTGTTATTGTAAATCACAGACTGGAATATAATATTTATATTTAAATAAAATACAACTGTACAGAAATTTAAATATTCACATTATTTTATTTGAATAGAATATTTTATTTCAATTTCAAACAGTACAACCTTTACAACTCCACTATTTGTACACTCCACTGTTACTTTTCATACCAATACAAACTTTCATTCAGTACATTTTTCATTTATACAAACTCACACAGTCACTCTGTCATATATACATTCATATACAGACACATTGATACACTGATACACTGACACTGTCTTCTGCCTTCTGGTCTTCAGTCTTCAATGTTAGTCCAATCTTCACAGTCGTCAAGTCAGTCCAGTCATCATCACCTGTCACGTGAAACAGAAACACACAGTCCACTGCAACAAAGATTTAAACAGAATACATGCAAATATTATTTAATTTTAAAATTTTATTTGCCTCAGTTTTCTGGTGTGTTTCTCATCATCTTTCATGACTTGATTTGATATATTTTTTACTCACTGATCAACCTCAACATGACCATACTGGTTTGCTGATCAGAACCAGCATCAAACTCAGCTGATTCTGACCAGCCCCAACACAGTACAGTCAGTCTGCTGATTTTTTCTTCAGTATACAAGATAGGTCAAAAATCAAGAGAGAAATGGAAGTGCAAAATTTCAGATCAGCAAACATAAGATGAAAATCAGCTCAGCAATGAAAACAAGTGGCAGATCAAAAATTTCAATTCAAAATCAAGTGATTTATTTTGGCAAATCATTTTCTTAAACAGCACAAACATGATGGCAAACTCAGTTTTAAACAGCATCAAGATCCATGGCAGATCACTCAATGAAACAACATGAATGTGAACAAGCAAATAGCATGGTGTAGTGGATGGCGCAACAATTCATGGCAAGACAAAATGGTGATACAGCATGAATGAGACAACTCGAGTACAAGTGGAAAATTGGTGCAAATCCTGTCAAGCTCAATACAACAATGAAGAAATTCAAACAGTCAAAGTGATCAAGCCATGCAATGAAGTAACACAGACAAACATATGGAAAGATTTCAAATAGTCAAGAGGGCCACAAGTATAGCAATGAATTTACATGGTTAAACAAAGGATGTTAACATAGTACAAGGCAAGAGAGCATGGAGAATGGAGCAAATATTACAGGGCAGTTTAAATGTTGTCGAGCAACAATGGATGGATATACATACTGCATGGTGGAGCTACAACATAAATGAAACAGAACAAAATTCCAAGTCACAAATACATGGTGTCATAGCAGCATGGTGGAATTAGTTCAAACACAAGCTAAGTGTACACAAGTGTTAAACCAAAATCATGTTTATACAGCAGCTTCATAGTCTAGCAAACAAGAAGGAAGTACACAATTTGAAACAGTGCAGAATTTCAAGATTTCCAGAAATGGCCGAGATATGTACAAGAAAAGTTTCACATAAATATGGCAATGTGTTAATCAGCTAATTGAAATGCAAGGACCAAAAATCTGTTTCCAGAAATTCAGTAATCATGGCATTCAATTCAGAAATTATGAGGGGCCAACAGTCAACAATCAATCAAGCAAATTCAGGTAACAAGTCACGGTTTTTAAATACTTCCAAAATTCATCTCGACAAGCAATTCAAATCAAGCAACAAATATATTTCCAGACTTTGTCTGAGCAAAAGAGGAAAGCAATTATCTTTTGGAAAACAGTGGATTCAAATGGTACATGTTTTAATTTGATCAAATCAATTGACAAATCAGTGTGCATTTTCGGCAAGTGTTTTTCAGAGAAGTATAATTCATGGCATAGCATATATCAAAGCATGAATTTATACAAGAACAAAATTTTTTCTTTCCTGGTTTGAGTAAAGTAGTTCGAAATTCAAAGGAAGAATTAAAGCCGAGTACATATTTTTTTTGCAACATTTAATCAGTTTTATCAAGGGACAAGTCTACAAATCCAACCTCAATCAAAGCCAAAGCAATCCAAGGAAACAAATCATATATCATGAAACTTTTTCAAAGCAAAGGAATCATCTTTTAAATCGAGAAAGCCAAAAAGAGGAACTCGCATGAAATCGGCCGAGTCATATATTGAAATCAGAGCGCAATTAAAGGATTATACAATCCTATATTATACACCAAATTCATCATCGGCAAGTATCCCATCAAAAAAAAAACCCACAAATAAATTAAAGCAAAGAATTAAATCCGAATAACTCACAAGTTGTAGGGTTTCGTTCAACTGAGAGCTCAAGCAAATCGACATCAGAAAGCAAGCCACGAGTTCAAGCTTCAGAGATTAACCAATTCCGTCAAGGCCGCGATTTGATTTGGAGGAACCAAAGAAACCCTAGTCAAAGCCGCAATCGAAGAATCACTCAGCAACGAACACGAGCAACTCGAGATTAAAGTCCATACAAGAGTTCATCATTCAATCAAGCCATCGTTTTGGATTGGGAAGGATTTCAGAAACCCTAGAGGATCGCCTGCCGCCATTTTATTTTCCAGAGCAAAGGAGAAAATGATCGGACAAGTACAAATGAAAGGGGCCGGCCTATTGTTTTATGGGCTAAGCTTTCTTTTAAAATAAAAAGGGGATAACCCTCTTTATTTAATTCCTTGGGTTTCAATTCCTTCTAATTTGTTTTTATTTTTGGTTTTAATTCGAGTTGTAAATTCAAACAATCATCTGAACAGTTTTCTAGTGTCTGTATAAACTAGAGTTAATCAGTCAGGGTGTTGACTGTCAGTCTCAGAGTCTGTAAAATCTGGGTTACGGATTACAGGGGTGTAATTCGGGGAAATCTGATCAAGGGGATATCGACCAGTCTATGGTTTTGAGCGTAGGGTTAGAATAGGAGCAGGGTTTGCAAGTGTACATGGTATTGTATGCGGGATCTGTTCTATCACCTAGTAGAAACCTTAGAAATGCAGCAGTAGGCAGGGTTTTGCCGAAGCTGGGTATATCTGTGTGTGATTTATTTTCTGCATTTCTGTTTTTACTATATTCTGTGATCTGTTTATTATTTTAATATCCTGTTTGTTTTTAATTAATTTAAAAACTGTGAAAAACCCTATTCACCCCCCCTCTAGGGTTATTCTAGATCCAACAATTGGTATCAGAGCTGGTTTAAGGTAACAACATGATAGGGGGTTCTCGCTGTATGATCATGTGGCGAAGTACTGACTCTTGCCCCTACATGCCCGTGGGTGGTTGTCCGTGTCGAGAGGCAGGACGTGAAACCAGTGTCTGAGGTATCTTTGGTGGCCACCGGGGTGCTTAAAATTCCTCGTAAATAGAGACACCAAGTGGTATCAGAGCCAGGTTATTTCATTAACCCTAGAAACATGGATCCTAGTTGTCAGTCTTATGAGAGTCAGTCCAGTAATATTCCAATTATTTTTAAGGGAACAGATTTTTCAATTTGGAAATCAAATTTCGAATCATATTTAAAATCTGTTAATCTTGATTATTGGAATATTATTGAAAATATGGAAGATATGTCAAATAAGACGAATAAGGTTTTAAATGCTCAAGCTATGCATATTTTATATTCTTATCTTGATAATAATCAGCTTGACTTTATCTCTCATTGTTTAACTGCGCAGGACATCTGGAAAACTCTCAACGCGCGGTATGGAAATTCTGACAACTCCTCAAAACCCTCAACTGCCAACTCAAATTCAGATCTGTGCTTAACTGGAACTATTCATGTGGATTCAGACGATGGGGACTTATCATATGACGATCTGGTATCTCTTTGTAATAATTTAACAAGAACTGTTGATCGTCTCAAACGGAAAAACAAGTCTATGAAATCTGAAAATTCTGAGTTGACCCATAATAACAATTTGTTGAAATTAAAATTTGAAAACTCTGACTGCAAAAACTGTATGGTTGTGAAAACTGATTTAGCTCAACTTGATGAACATTCTGGAAAGCTCGAAAATAAAATTTTGTTTTTGAAAAATCTCGAAGATGAGTTGACTCATAAAAATAACGCTTTGCAGAAGGAGTTGGATAAGATTAATTTAGAACATGAAATTTTTGAAAAGGAAAATTTGGTGAAAACGGATTTGATTGTGAAAGAGCTTGAATCTGAAATTGAAAAATTCAAGAATGTTGAAAAACTTGAATTGGAAAAACAAAAACTTTTTGAAGCTGATATTTCTGAGTCCCAAGCCAAAATCAAATTGCTTGAAATTGAAAATTTGGTTTTGAAAGTTGATTCTGAAAATTGTAAGATCACTAAAAATCATTGTTCAGATTTAATGAAAGAAAATGATGATCTCAAATTTAAACTTCAACAACTTGAATCAACATTGGTTAAATTTTCAAATGGAGAAAAATCGTTGAATTTGTTGTTGAGAAATCAATTTCCGTCTGGAAATAAAAATGGACTTGGATTTGGGAAAATGAATGATTTTGAAAAGCAGAATACAAACGGTTTTAAAAATCCCTCAAATCACTTTAGAAATGTTTGTTTTGAAAGTTCTAACTCTGAAAACTTCAAAGGATTTGTAAATCACAATCGAGATGAGTTTTTGTTTTATAACAAACCATTTAAACATTCTTGGATCTCAAATGGAAATAAAACGGGTTTTGTTAAATTCAAAACGATTTGGGTTCCTAAAGGCACAAAGGTATATTCGGATGGTTTGTTATATAAACAAGTTTGGGTACCAAAAGATTTGAACAAAACCGTGGGTGGTTTCATAAATTTTGTTAGACCGCTCAATTCTCTTAACAGTTAGGTACCAAAGGAGGCTGAGGAACTGCATAGCTAAAGAAAAACTGGATTCAAAACTGCTACATATCACAGAATCATTCACAGTTCCTTAGCCACATCTGTTGAGTTAGAGATTCTGATTTTCATAGGACTCTGGTATGATCTCTAAACTAACCTTTGTAAATATTCTTTGTTTTCTCTGTTTATTTCTCCTGCTATCCCTTCTTTTATTGTTTATTTATTTTCTTCTATTTGTTTTTATTTAATTTTTCACTGCCATATCTCTTTGATTATTCTGTGCTTCTTAAACTTCCAATTGCAGTTCTCATGATTTTCTGGAAATTCATTTTATTTGAATAAAACTCTCTTGTTTATAATCATTTCCAGATTCTAAATTTAATTTTGTAATTATCTGCAATTGTTTTGAAGTTTATTTTCCTAATTCTGAATTCATAACGGTGTTGTTGTATTCATGTCATATCTTGAACACTGTTAACTAGAATTCTAAATTTTTGAAGATCTGAATAATTAATGAAATTTCACACACTTATACTGTTTTGAGTCCCTTCCAATTCATTTTGGAAACGCTTGAAATATTACACTCATTACAGCACTCTATTATTTATTAGTAGTGATATTTTCATTATTTTCAGATTGGCTTTGAAAATTTAAATTGTCTAGAATCTCAGTGATACATCTTAGAATTCATCTTTATTCATGATTATTATGGTTGAAATTAGTTTGTTTGAAATCATCTGAAATTCTTGATATTTTGAATATCACACACCTCTTAAAATTTGAAATAATCAACCTTGTGTGACTGATTCATTATATCTCAAACTTAACATTGATTCAAGTGATTTCAAATAAATTATTTTTAAATTTCTGGTATCATGAATACCTCTCAAATTTGATGTAAATGATCTGATATTTCTATTGGGCTTGTAAGAAATAGTTTTTTTTTGAGAAATTCTTGAAAAGTTCTTTTTGAAAATGGTCTTTGAAAATCATTGATATTTCATGATTAATTGATTTAAATATTTATTTGTTTAAAATCATTTGAAATTATTGATTTATTGAATCACACACATATCTTAAATATGACATTAATAATTCGGTGTGACCGATTCATTGAATCTAGAGTATTTCATATTCATCAAATGATTTAAAATAAATGGTATTTTTAATCTTGGATCATGGACCATCTTATGTGACCATCACTCTGACAAATTTGTTTCTGAAACTATTTTTGTGCTGCTCTGATACTGTTTTCAAATAACTGCCTGTTTTGATTTGTCTGTTGCTTGCCAAATTTGTAAATCTTGTCTGAGTGGGCTCTGTGTTTGAAACTCTTTGATATCCTTGTTCGTCTCAAGTGTCAATTTTAAATCCTCGAGAAGAGAGAACAATTGGTATCAGACGTGCTGATTTTTTTTTCTTCTTGTCCTGTATAGCCTTTCACATTTCCTTTTGTAATTAATTTTCAACTTTAAAATTATTTGTTGATTATTCATTCAGAAATTGAAATCAATATCCAACTTGAGCTGTATTGATAATTCATCAAAATTATTATTAGATTTTGAAATTATGATGAACTGTGACTGCAATATATTCCACAACGAGAGGAGTTTTTTTTATTCATATTTTCATGATGGTTGAACATTTATTATAATATCTTTGAATTGGCAATAATTTCACGACCATCTTCTTTATCTATCATCTTTCTGACATCCATCATGTTTTATATTAATGTGGAGAGTTTAATTTTTTATAAAATTGTTTTTAAATAAACAGTGAAAATATTTGTGATGGAGTTGTGGTTATATTATTATTCAGAATTGTTGATAATTGAAAATTTGCAATAATCCCGGTACAGTTGGTCATATTTCATAATATAATTAATTTAGAAATTTATTTCACAGTCCATTTCTGTACTTACCACATTTCTGTCATTCATATTGGTTGTATATACCAAGGAGTTTTTTTTTTCTAGTTAAAGCTGAAAAATATGATTAATACATAAGTGTGTCTCTAACCTCATTTAAAAATCCAAGCTCTGGTCATGCATGGTTGAGAGACAACTTATAATTTAAGCTGCAACTGACCTCATTTAAAAATCCAAGCTCTGGTTATGCGTGGTCAGGGTGCTCTTAAATCAAAAGAAGAAGAAAAGAAAATAATTTGCAATAAATTTTTTTAATTCTCCTTGGTGTGTAATAACCAGCCTATCAATCCACTCTCTAATCTGTGAAATGTGTTGAAAATATTATGACGTATTATGATTTGTTGATTGATAGATATTGAGATTTGAGATTATTCGATTTTCTCACTTAAATTGAATTTTTAATTATAATCCAAATCCATCACCGTTTTTGGTGCTTTAATTTTATAAAATTCTTTTGAAAATAATTGGGAAATATTCATATTTTTTATAACTCTCCTCATTTTTATAAAATTCATCGTATATCCGTCATTTTCTACAATGTGAAATATGCCACCTGTTCTTAGAATACTATGATTTTTGTTTGACTAATTGAAAGTCATGATGGCCATTCTTTCTCTTAAGATGAAATTATATTTTTAGTCATTTTTTCATCTGTATTTTAAAATCTGTATCCTTTTGATGATAACAAAAGGGGGAGAATGGATTAGATTTTGATTTATGAGTGAATATTTTATAAATATTTTTAATTTTGAAAATTTATTATTTTTCATTTTTTCACTCATGCACGGTTATAGGGGGAGTTTCTGTTGTAGGGGGAGCTAATTAATAGGGGGAGTTCAATATTCACTGTCAAACACATCTATTGTATACAAAATCTTTTATTTGTTTGTCATCATCAAAAGGGGGAGATTGTTGTATATAACGGTGTTGTATACACAATTATATG
The DNA here is from genome assembly GCA_030737875.1 of Allium sativum. Taxonomy (NCBI): domain Eukaryota; kingdom Viridiplantae; phylum Streptophyta; class Magnoliopsida; order Asparagales; family Amaryllidaceae; genus Allium; species Allium sativum. Next base: position 774,438,651 of record CM060918.1, on the reverse strand, counting down.
ATTTTTGTTTGATGATAACAACCAAATAAATATTACTTTAATGTGTTTGATATTGTACTGTTATTGTAAATCACAGACTGGAATATAATATTTATATTTAAATAAAATACAACTGTACAAAAATTTAAATATTCACATTATTTTATTTGAATAGAATATTTTATTTCAATTTCAAACAGTACAACCTTTACAACTCCACTATTTGTACACTCCACTGTTACTTTTCATACCAATACAAACTTTCATTCAGTACATTTTTCATTTATACAAACTCACACAGTCACTCTGTCATATATACATTCATATACAGACACATTGATACACTGATACACTGACACTGTCTTCTGCCTTCTGGTCTTCAGTCTTCAATGTTAGTCCAATCTTCACAGTCGTCAAGTCAGTCCAGTCATCATCACCTGTCACGTGAAACAGAAACACACAGTCCACTGCAACAAAGATTTAAACAGAATACATGCAAATATTATTTAATTTTAAAATTTTATTTGCCTCAATTTTCTGGTGTGTTTCTCATCATCTTTCATGACTTGATTTGATATATTTTTTTACTCACTGATCAACCTCAACATGACCATACTGGTTTGCTGATCAGAACCAGCATCAAACTCAGCTGATTCTGACCAGCCCCAACACAGTACAGTCAGTCTGCTGATTTTTTCTTCAGTATACAAGATAGGTCAAAAATCAAGAGAGAAATGGAAGTGCAAAATTTCAGATCAGCAAACACAAGATGAAAATCAGCTCAGCAATGAAAACAAGTGGCAGATCAAAAATTTCAATTCAAAATCAAGTGATTTATTTTGGCAAATCATTTTCTTAAGCAGCACAAACATGATGGCAAACTCAGTTTTAAACAGCATCAAGATCCATGGCAGATCACTCAATGAAACAACATGAATGTGAACAAGCAAATAGCATGGTGTAGTGGATGGCGCAACAATTCATGGCAAGACAAAATGGTGATACAGCATGAATGAGACAACTCGAGTACAAGTGGAAAATTGGTGCAAATCCTGTCAAGCTCAATACAGCAATGAAGAAATTCAAACAGTCAAAGTGATCAAGCCATGCAATGAAGTAACACAGACAAACATATGGAAAGATTTCAAATAGTCAAGAGGGCCACAAGTATAGCAATGAATTTACATGGTTAAACAAAGGATGTTAAAATAGTACAAGGCAAGAGAGCATGGAGAATGGAGCAAATATTACAGGGCAGTTTAAATGTTGTCGAGCAACAATGGATGGATATACATACTGCATGGTGGAGCTACAACATAAATGAAACAGAACAAAATTCCAAGTCACAAATACATGGTGTCATAGCAGCATGGTGGAATTAGTTCAAACACAAGCTAAGTGTACACAAGTGTTAAACCAAAATCATGTTTATACAGCAGCTTCATAGTCTAGCAAACAAGAAGGAAGTACACAATTTGAAACAGTGCAGAATTTCAAGATTTCCAGAAATGGCCGAGATATGTACAAGAAAAGTTTCACATAAATATGGCAATGTGTTAATCAGCTAATTGAAATGCAAGGACCAAAAATCTGTTTCCAGAAATTCAGTAATCATGGCATTCAATTCAGAAATTATGAGGGGCCAACAGTCAACAATCAATCAAGCAAATTCAGGTAACAAGTCACGGTTTTTAAATACTTCCAAAAGTCATCTCGACAAGCAATTCAAATCAAGCAACAAATATATTTCCAGACTTTGTCTGAGCAAAAGAGGAAAGCAATTATCTTTTGGAAAACAGTGGATTCAAATGGTACATGTTTTAATTTGATCAAATCAATTGACAAATCAGTGTGCATTTTCGGCAAGTGTTTTTCAGAGAAGTATAATTCATGGCATAGCATATATCAAAGCATGAATTTATACAAGAACAAAATTTTTTCTTTCCTGGTTTGAGTAAAGTAGTTCGAAATTCAAAGGAAGAATTAAAGCCGAGTACATATTTTTTTTGCAACATTTAATCAGTTTTATCAAGGGACAAGTCTACAAATCCAACCTCAATCAAAGCCAAAGCAATCCAAGGAAACAAATCATATATCATGCAACTTTTTCAAAGCAAAGGAATCATCTTTTAAATCGAGAAAGCCAAAAAGAGGAACTCGCATGAAATCGGCCGAGTCATATATTGAAATCATAGCGCAATTAAAGGATTATACAATCCTATATTATACACCAAATTCATCATCGGCAAGTATCCCATCAAAAAAAAAACCCACAAATAAATTAAAGCAAAGAATTAAATCCGAATAACTCACAAGTTGTAGGGTTTCGTTCAACTGAGAGCTCAAGCAAATCGACATCAGAAAGCAAGCCACGAGTTCAAGCTTCAGAGATTAACCAATTCCGTCAAGGCCGCGATTTGATTTGGAGGAACCAAAGAAACCCTAGTCAAAGCCGCAATCGAAGAATCACTCAGCAACGAACATGAGCAACTCGAGATTAAAGTCCATACAAGAGTTCATCATTCAATCAAGCCATCGTTTTGGATTGGGAAGGATTTCAGAAACCCTAGAGGATCGCCTGCCGCCATTTTATTTTCCAGAGCAAAGGAGAAAATGATCGGACAAGTACAAATGAAAGGGGCCGGCCTATTGTTTTATGGGCTAAGCTTTCTTTTAAAATAAAAAGGGGATAACCCTCTTTATTTAATTCCTTGGGTTTCAATTCCTTCTAATTTGTTTTTATTTTTGGTTTTAATTCGAGTTGTAAATTCAAACAATCATCTGAACAGTTTTCTAGTGTCTGTATAAACTAGAGTTAATCAGTCAGGGTGTTGACTGTCAGTCTCAGAGTCTGTAAAATCTGGGTTACGGATTACAGGGGTGTAATTCGGGGAAATCTGATCGAGGGGATATCGATCAGTCTATGGTTTTGAGCGTAGGGTTAGAATAGGAGCAGGGTTTTGCAAGTGTACATGGTATTGTATGCGGGATCTGTTCTATCACCTAGTAGAAACCTTAGAAATGCAGCAGTAGGCAGGGTTTTGCCGAAGCTGGGTATATCTGTGTGTGATTTATTTTCTGCATTTCTGTTTTTACTATATTCTGTGATCTGTTTATTATTTTAATATCCTGTTTGTTTTTAATTAATTTAAAAACTGTGAAAAACCTTATTCACCCCCCCTCTAGGGTTATTCTAGATCCAACATATCGTAGGTACGAACGATGTTGCAAACCTTATTTCTTCACCCATCTATTTAACATTGTTTAATCCGATCTAAACTTGACAGGTAACTGTCTATTACTGTTTATTTCTTCACCATCTATTTAACATTGTTAGTTTGGATATAAAATTGTTAGTATAACTGGCATCATGCATTATTTCCAATTATCTGTCGCTGAAGGAACAATTACATCCATAGGTCGGAATCTCAGTCCATAGCTACTCCAGTGTGTAGTAGTTGTCTGGGTTGATTGATCGTATTTCCTCATAAAGGGTGACAGAGATTGTTCAGGTAACGAAATGGTCATACGACGTTTGTACGTGCTTGATTTTCTTTTTTGTATGTTGTACCAAAACCGTACCGTACTTTACCTTTTGGGCCGACACACATTTTGTTATGTTTAATTACCCGGTATGGTGGACACCAGTTCTGTATAAATCTGTGATGGTTGATTCATATATAAATACATTGTACTGTACCATGCGCACCATGCATAGTATGAGCACATGTCAACATGAATGCTTCTGAAATATCGACTGCTGTTGATAATCCTGATTGAGATTTCTTCTTAAATTACTGTGTGAAATTATTGTTCCAATCTCATCATACAGATCTCTATTGTTATATGTGTACAATGTATTTCCTTTAATGTTTAGGTGTGTGAAATTTCAAATCCGCATGAATCTTATAATTACAAAATCTCAAAGAATGGAAGTATTCGATGTCAAGGCTTCAAATACACACACCTATATCTAACAATATATTGCATATTTATATGGTTTTACTGTTTACGGTCTACCTTATTTTTATATGGATGAAACCAACTTTAAGTGCTTACTAGCTTTTAGAGTACAACAGTGCATATAATTTTGGAATGGGGAGAAAAGATATATATTTGAGGTTATGAGTTAATTTTATAAAATGCAGTCACGGCTTTTTATATTTAAGCCCCACCAGAAATGGATGCGCACCAATGGGTTGTAGATGAAAATATATGTACACCGTCCTTTATATTTTAGTAAATCAACTTTACAAAAATGTAATATTCAGTTTGCTGTAAGTCGGTAAGTTTTAGGCATCAACAAATTTGAATTCGCATTTGATTGTGAGTTTGAATTTGCAAAAAATGATATGAAATGAACGTTAATCTAATTAATTTATATATATATATATATATATATATATTGGTTTTCAGGTTTGTAAAGGAAGTGTGGGCAAAATGGTACTTAGGAAAAACTTAAAACAATTTGTGGTGTTATGCAGTGATATTCGAATGGAAAATAAACATTTGAAAAAATCTCAATTTTTTTAAAAATAGAAAGTGGAGAGTAAGTAAAACACAAACTACATGGAACAACAAATAAAACAGAAGAAAATACGGAGATGTTGCTGAATAGAAATAGTTTGCCCCTAATGTACTTAATGTGCTTAATGTACTTATTAACTTTAATGTTGATAACATACATACCCATGCACCCCAAGTATTGCCAGTACATAATCTAGGTGAGTAAACACTAAACAATTCCTAACATGTCACATTATGTTCCCCTCCCATGCACAATCACATTAACGTTGATAAATGTTTTGTTTCATGTTAACTATTGAGTATGCTGAATAATTTTATATGGGTTAAATAACTTTCTTTTGTTCATTAGTTTGCTGTTGTGAGCCGTAAATCTCCACAATCTTGAATGACATAATTTAATGTCAGATATAATTGTTGTATTCTATTTTTGTATATGTAACCTTTTTCGATCTGAGTTTGCCTATTTTACAAATTTCTTTGTTTTCAACTGCTAATTTTCATATGTTAATTTAAGCAAACTGTGGTTTGCAGGGTTTAGCGACATCATACCTTTGTCTGTTTAATTAAGTTGTATAATTGTTGATTGGAATTCCCTTCACTCACTCACGTATCAACTGAACATATTGCCTCTCTTTGTACTTATACCCCTATGTTTTTCAATATTAGCTTTTATTAACTAATTTCTTAATTGATATATTGTTACATATATGCTAGTTACATCATCTATTGCATGCGTATTAAAAGTCCTTTACCATATCTGTAAGTTGTTTCTTGTGAGAGTAAAACTTAAGTTGATCCCCCTAAATTGAAAAAAAAATGTACGTTATCTGCTCCACGTATTCAATATCTCATATTTTTTAACTTCTCCTATATTGCCAATCTCATTTGAGAGAATGAGACACAACTGTTTATGGAATACATAAATTCATGGTTTCTCATTTTCGTTTTTACAGCAGTTTACTACTTGCATCATTGATAGATTATTATCAGTTTATCACAAATTTCATTTTACCAATTAATCAAACATGAATTCGCATCGATTTTTAATAATATGTCTTTTACATATTTATACGAATATAACTGCATGTCAAAATCATTGATCTCCAAATCTCTTAGTATTATTAAGGAAAATACCATATTATCACGACGAACATTTGGATTTAAACATAATTTAGTGAATTTTGTTATACACATCATAGGAATTGATAAAACCAGTCACCAACTGGTAGTTCAATCCTTGTTCAATCTTTATTTCGTTGTGGCAGAAGAGTACGTATTATATTTTGTATCCAGCTATATATATTACATATCATGTGAAGATAGTCTTTTAATATACAGACGGTTTTATGAAATCTTATAACCTTTATTTCTTGCAGTACTCTATGTTATGTTGGGTTTTTTTTTTCATATGTCTGAATTTAAAACTGACTTATGCTTGCAAATGACATTAACAAAAAAGTGATGGCTATTTTTCATACAAGAATATATGTTATGCTATATACTTTTATTTTGGTACAGTGCTAATTACTTTTGACTTTTAGTTTTCTAAACTAACTGCATTTAAGAATTACTTGTGACCTTTGGTAATATGAACTAACCATGTTATACAGTAAGTTTACCCAATTACCATAAATTTGAAGTATAATATATGTAGTTTGAATAAGAAAATATTTTCTTTTAAAAAGAACCTACGTCTAAATTTATCTTAATTTTATGGGAATATTGACAATTTACTATTACTTTATTACGATACGTACATATAAACGTACGAATTGAATGAATATTAGAACATTCATGAGTGTAAGGCAAATATTATATCTGCATCATTGTTCTTATGTCTGCTTTGATAATGTAAAACATATGTATAAATGTGCACTTCAATTGCAATAAGATCTCACATTTTTTTACATTCAGTTTTCAATTATGCTAGCTACAACTATTTTCCAGTAGTACATTGGTTTCTCCCTATAAAAATTTAGAAAATTACCTTATTTCTATTTTTCAAAAACATCTGCAGCCTAGAACCGCAGGGATAGTCAAATTATCGTTGGCCGCTTCCTTATTGCCGTTGTTAGAACCTCATGCAACATTTTAATTATTTCGGACATAAATTACTTTTATAGTTTTTGTTTGTATAATTGCATATACCATGTATTCTTCTGAATTAAGATGAATGGTTTCTTTCTTTAATATATTTGATTGATTACTTTAATTGAATATTGTGAATACAGTTGCATAAATGATATGAAATGAGGGAAAGGTATAAAGTTATGGAGGTTACAGTGAGAAGTTGTGAAATTAGATAATATTTTTGATGTTCTGTCATTCATAGTAAAATTCATCACACTACTATAAGTTCTCCTTTACCAATCTGCTCTTGGTTAACACAAAATATGTACAAATAATTTATGACACTACGTACTGTAAATTCTACTCCAGCAATTTATAAAGTAATTATTCAGTAGAACAATTTACATAATATCCAATCATACTGTGCAATTTACTTAACATCCAAAAAATATAAATTACAGTAAACATAAATAACCAACAATAGAAGAAATTAATATGAACGCTGAACCGATTGGCTTTTCATCAATATTTCCTTCTTCCATTACACATAGCACTTAAAGAATTGGATTTGATAGCTTACAAAATAGGTATGTTTATGCAGATTTGAGAATGAAGGAAGACTATTATGAATGAGGTTATATACAGGCTCCATATTTGACTTTTATATTGTTGTCAATCATACATACCAATTTAATTCTTAAACCCATTTTCATGTAAACGTGATTTAATATGTGTATTTAACTGTCTGAACTTACTCAGTCAACTGATTATTCCTTCTAAATTTGAGGAAAGAGATGTAGAGGTTATTTTGAGTACGCGATCAACATATTTTCCAAAGAACATTGTCATTCTACCATCATCTGATGTTTCAAATATCATTGAATGTAAATTCTCAATTTTCTGGTAGCCTTCGCTCATTGTAGAGTTGAATTAAGGTAAATTTCTAAATTTTGTAGTCTATAAATCATTAAAATAATAATTAATTAATTTTCAAATTAGAAGCCATTGTTTATTTCTACTGGACTGTATGATTTATATGAATCAGCTTTGAGTATAATGATTTCAGTTCAAAATGCTTAATGAATGATGGCTGTAATTGAAATGCTTGACGAATGGTGGCTGGAATCAAACTTGGTTAATTTTATATTTGCTTGAATATATTTGATTTTTAATTTCCTTGAATACGTTTTTTTATTAGGATTTACTATACTATAGTTTCCATGCAACAACTCCAATTAAATTTCCACTTTCTCACTTTAGTGTTTTGATTATGATAGCTAATTAGTAGCTAATTAACACTGAGTATTAAGAATCATATAAAATGGTAACAAATTATCAAACACAATTCGGTTATATGATCGTTATCTATATGTTTTGCGGTAAACGTCTAACTAATGTTGTAATCGATATTTGTGCTGCTGCAGAAGAAATTTATCTGACTGTTCTTTCAATTTTTTTAAGTATGAATGTGATTTTTTTTTGTTAAGAGTGGGTTGCAAGTTCCTATTGTACTATTTCATTATAGTAAAAGAATTTATCGACATTTAACAAGTAATTCATATAAACAATTATTGTGTAACATTTGAAGTGTGACGCCGTGTTATATGAAAAATAAAGATATAAAAAAGGCGAAATTACCTAACCAATGCATATTTTTTAACAAAATTATTACCTTAAAACCAAGCATTTTTCTAATATTCCAAGGTTATTTTTTTTATTGTATGACCATTTCACCAAAATTAGAAGGAACAGAATCTACAACTACAATTAATCATCAGTGTTGTTCTTTTCTATCATGTTGTATTATCTTCAAATCCCAATTGAAGTAATGCATAATATTGCATATATTATGGATTTTAGCCGTTAAACTAATTTAATTGTTAAAATAGGAATGTTGAATTTTTTTGGGATATTAAAACTTTGGATTACAAATATATTTTACAGATATCTTAAATGCAACATTTGTGTTAGACTGGCATTTATGATTTTCTTAAGTCCTATTTTTATAATTCTTTCGCTGCATTTTTTTAACATTATCATATCCGCTCATGGGTTTTAGTCTAAGCATCATCTTATGTAAATATTACTCAAATCTAAAGGGCATCATGCAGTTTAATTGCAAGTGGATATAATAAACATTGCTCTACATTAAGTGAAACAATAGCATTTATTTTTGATTCTAAATTTTTAACGATAATAGGGGTGTTTTGATTTGGTTTATACTCGAACTGTAATTAACAATTTTGAACGAAGCTTAATGATTTGTTCCAATTGCTCACACATTTTTTTCGTTGATGTAAAAATGTTGTCATTGTATAACAGTTTAATAATGCCCTGTGCCTTGAATCAAAGCAGAATTTTATCAAGATATGCACTTACATATGTACATAACCTATTTATTTGGTTGAAATATTCTCCGTATTTTTCATCTATGCATATATTTTGAGTAGGATGACTGATATGCAGATGCACATTATTATAGAAATCAAATGAATATAGTTTGATTGGTGGTGACATTCCTATTAGAGTCCAGTTGTGCTGATTACTTTAAAATAGACTGGAAGAGAAAAGGTTGAATAACATGCAAAACAGTGAACAATACATAGATATACTTTTGCTGCAAATCCCAACTTTGTCAAAAGCAGACTAGGATGAAGGGAAAAAAATTGTTTAATTTTTTTTCTCCTATGCACGATTGTCTTGACGTCTAAAACTATATAAAACAATGATTATTGTACTATTTCATTACTATAGTAACCTAATGTACAATTAATAACTAATTTTACATCTTTACGTATAGGTGGAGTTTTTCATCTGTGAAATTTTGCTAATTTTAGCATTGGCTTAAGTTTTCACTTTAAATAGTTATATAGATTTTCATCTGTGAAATTTTGTATAACTTGTAAAATTATACAACTATTAGTTCATCAGGTAGTGCTTGGTCTACTAAGAATTGGATTAAGTTTCACCTTTAACAAATTGTTCCCTCCATATTTTTGCTTGCGCTCTCCAATGATATCAAATATATTTCCTGCCTTAAGCATTAGGATTTGAAAATTTCATGGTTTAATACTATTTGGAATCGCTTTGGCGTTTTACAGTCCGATGGGGGGTGGAGTTATAAATCGAAGCGAGTGTATGTGCACTTCTGTAGGTATATGTGTGTACGTGCATTTACGTATATACAGACACAATAAACACGTATGTTATAACAGAAAAACCCACATTTGAAAATTGTGAATGCATTTTATAACTGTTAAGCGTTATCAGGATATTTATGTCAGTACGATGTCCCTTGTGTCCACCTACTAAAACGTTTTTCCACCTTCTATTGCATAATCAAATTTTATTGTTAAAAATAAAATCTCTATTGCCATATAAAGTAACTCAAATATTTTCACATATGACATAGGGAGCATCTTAAAGGGTTCCTACCACTATTATAATGGTGCTCCATATTTGGTAAATAAGCTTGCACAACTATATGTTTCAAAAATTGATTACAAAATGTTGAAGAATTCTTTATTGGGATTTAAGAGCTTTTCCTGTTACCAAGCATGGTACGGAGAGTATGTAGTATTAAAGTGTCAGAAAGTTTAATTTGGTTCATAAATCGTTGTTAGTGCAGGAATGGACAACCAACTGACGAAAAGATACGCTAGGTTGAAAAGAAAGGTACATCTGATAGATCGTCGTTCCACCCCAATTAAACGGTCTGATAAAGCAAAATGTAGACGTACAAATTTAGGTTCCACGTCGTCGCATGCTGATTTGCGAATGATTGATGATGAAGTAGAATTACATCTCCCACCACTTGTGAAAAAAGAGGTTTGTACAAAAAAAATTTTTAATGTTTTATTTAAATCTAATGTTTACGCAAAGGTAATTGGAGTTCCAGTTTATTTTAATTTTTTGTAAATAGGTTGACATCATTTTTTCCATTGAAAAACATGCTCATGTTCACTGTCGTACTAAGTAGTCAAACGTAAATTGTACATTCTTCCCTACAATATAAACGGGTTGATTGATTATAGTACGTAGCACATAAGTTTTCCTACGATTCATTTGTGGAGAATGTAATGATATCTGGTTGTAGTTGAGTACATATTTTTTTAACAAACTCAAGTTGCGATGACTATAAATTTAGCAGGTTGTGATGTACGGCCGCATGTTGCAGAACAGAAATCATTTATTCCAGTGGTAGCTTGAAAAGAAGGTATGTATTACACTGGTTAATATTAGTCTATTCATAAACTTTAATGTCAATGATCAAGCTGATGTTAACAGTTACACAATGTAATCGTGCGCACCGTACAGTGGCTGTTCGGATGAAAAATTTCAAGAAGAAAAAAAATGGTAACGAGTTGTTTGATTTGTACACTATGTTTTAATTATTAAATATATTTTTTACGACTGTGCCGACTCATATGTGCAAACCTTAATTTGCAATAGTCTCTTCAGTTGAAAAAGCAAATGGAAGTAAGCGGGCTTTTATTCGCAACATGAATGGTGTATGCCGTGCAATAGGGGAGAAATCCTTCCAGCGACCTGCTGTAGGATCAGATCATGTTGGTGAAAATTGCGGTAACCCGAGTATGTATATTTTTTTATAACTACGTTATCTGTGTTTAATTTTGCATCTCATTCACAGTATGAACACAACAGGAACATTAATTAAACCGTTAAACATTGGGCCGCCAAACCGTATTTGTCCAAATTGTAGTGCATTGATGTGGTGTGAGGAAAGAAATAAAAAGTCAGCAAATCCTGATAATCCAGAATTCTCTATATGTTGTCAGCCTGAAAATGTTAGACTGCCTATGTACAAACGATGTCCACAATATTTAAACATGTTGTTGCAGTATACAGGAGGAAGCATATGTCGAAAGTTTAGGGATAATATAGGGGCATACAATTCAATATTTGCATTCACTTCAATGGGTGGATATGTTGATCAGTCCATCAATGATGGTCGAGGACCTTATGTTTTTAGATTGAATGGGCAAAATCACCATAAAATTGGTTCTTTGCTTCCGCCTGATGGAGATCCAAAATTCGCACAACTTTATATTTATGACACGGAGAATGAGGTGAGGAACAGAATAGCTGCTGTAAGTGGGAAAAAACATCAAAACAAGTTGGATCGCAAAATTGTTGAAAATTTGATACTAATGTTTGACAATTGTAATGAACTGTCAAAAATATTCAAAATGACAAGAGATCGATTTAAGGGAAATAAGCGTCATCCTGTGACTATTACATTGTTTGGACGTAGGGAGAAAGATGGTAGACAATATAACCTTCCCACCACGTCAGAGATAGCAGGATTGTCAGTTGGTGGATGTGGAAGTAGTCCTGCATTTAGGGATATTGTAGTAGAGGAAAAGAGTGGGTTGCTACATAGAATCAATGAGAAGCATCCAAGTTTCATGGCAATGCAATATCCAATATTGTTCCCATATGCAGAAGATGGTTATATACCTAATATAAGTTATGTAATGTCAAAAGTTAGTAAGTCATGTAAGCGAACAACGGTGACTATGTGTGAGTACTATGCATATATAATTCAATTTTGATATGGTGATGGACAAACATTACTAAAAGGAGGCCGTTTATTTCAACAATTTTTGGTTGATGCATACACTTCTGTCGAAGAGGATCAACTAAGTTGGATTCGAAACAATCAACGACATATTAGATCTGAAGTTTACCGAGGATTGCAAGATGCAATTACAGCAAGGGACACATGCACGTTATCAATAGGAAAACGTATTGTTCTTCCTTCGTCGTTCACCGGGGGTCCTAGGTATATGGTTCAAAATTATCAAGATGCTATGGAAATATGTTGTTAGGTAGGATGCCCAGACTATTTTCTAACTTTTACGTGCAACCCTAAATGGCCGGAAATATACTATTACTTGTCAAATATAGAAAGGCAAACAGTAGAAGACAGACTGGATATTGTTGCACGTGTCTTCCATATTAAATTATTGGAATTGCTGCAAGATATTAAAAATGGCTTTTTTGGACGTCTTAAAGCAGGTATTTACACTCATTCTATGAGCATTTTTCCCTTTTAACTGTATAATTTTTCCTATTGGTCTCATTTTCAATTACATGTTTGCAGTTTTGTACACAATTGAATTTCAGAAACGGGGTTTGCCACATGCACATTTTCTGATATTTCTTCAACCTGAAGATAAACTACAAGTGGTTGCCATTGTAGATAAGTATGTTAGTGCAGAGATTCCGGATGGTAGGATGGATCCTGTTGCATATGCGTCGGTGACTCAATTTATGATTCATGGCCCTTGCGGTGTTTTAAATCCAGGTTGTACATGCATGGTTGAAGGTACTTGCTCTAAACGCTTTCCGCGGATGTATATGGAAGAAACAGTGTTTGACAAAAATGGCTTCCCGCAATACAGAAGAAGGAATAACGGTTGTATGGTAAGAGCAGGCAATGATATACAGTTAGATAATGGTTGGGTGATACCTCATAATGTAGATTTGGTTGTAAAATATCAAGCATATATTAATGTTGAAGTATGCAACAGAGCAAGATCTGTGAAATATTTGTTTAAGTACATTAACAAAGTCCATGACAGAGCAACTATGGTAATTGAGGAGAATAATGTAACAAATTATAATTTTGTGAAGCAAATTGATGAGTTAAAAACATATCTAGATTGTAGATATCTATCTGCAGCTGAAGCATGTTGGAGAATATTTGAATTTGAAATTCAATATCGCACTCCCGCGGTAGAGAGACTTCAATTTCATATGCCGGAAGAACACATTGTTTATTTTGGAGTGAGAAATAGTTTGCAAGAGGTGTTGAATCGTCCAAATGTTGAACACACAAATTTTACACAGTGGATGGAGACAAATAAGTTATATCCAGAAGCACGTGAACTTACTTATGTAGATTTTCCAACTAAGTGGGTGTGGAATAAAACGTTGAAGAAATGGACTCATAGGAAAAAAGGGACAACGATAGGAAGAATCTATTACGCTCATCCGACTTCTGGTGAAAGATTTTACCTTCGGTTGCTGTTGAACATTGTGAAAGGCTCGTGTAGTTACGAGGACATTAGAACCGTAAATGGTGTGATTTATGAAACATTTAAAAATGCATGTTCTGCACATGGTCTGTTGGACGATGACAATGAATGGGATGATGCAATAATAGAAGCAGGACGATGGTCTTCCGCCTCTGCGTTACGGGAAATGTTTGTGATGATGTTAATATTTTGTGAAATTACGGATCCGAAAGGTGTATGGGAAAGACATTGGGAGCTGTTTTCAGAGGGTATAACATGGAGAGAGAAACGACTTACAAAAAATGACAAACTAAAGCTAACAGAGTTGCAGGTGAAAGATTTAGCATTAGCGGAGCTAGAGAAGATATTGTGTAGAAATAATCGATCGTTAGAAGAGTTTTCGTCTTCGTTTGAACTAAATTGTTCTACTAAAAGTTCTATCGATAATAGCTTACTACGAGAAGAGCAGAGCTACGATATTACTGAAATTGATGATTAGTTGCAACAAATGATACCATTATTAAATTTGGAGCAGCGTAAAGTATATGATGTGATGCAGCATGCCGTTGAAAGTGGGGATGGTTGTTTTTATTTTGTCTACGGTAGAGGTGGCACAAGGAAAACTTTCTTGTGGAAGACCATAATAAATAGTTTACGAGCAAAAGCAAAGATTGTTCTTGTAGTGGCTTCTTCTAGCATAGCGTCGTTACTTCTTCCTGGTGGTAGAACAGCTCATTCCAAGTTTAAAATACCAATTACCGTTGAGGATAATTCAATTTGTAACATATCAAAGCAATCGTCTTTAGCGGAGCTTTTATGACAAACGGATTTAATAATTTGGGATGAGGCTCCTATGGTGCATAGAAATGCTTTGGAATCGTTTGAAAAAACCATGACAGATATAATGACTACAACTAATAATTCTGTTGTTGGTAAAGTATTTGGCGGAAAAACTGTTTTGTTAGGTGGAGATTTCCGACAAACATTGCCTGTCATTCCACAAGGAACAAGGCAAATGATTGTGCAGGCAACAATAAATCATTCTAGCTTGTGGAGTAGGTGCACTGTGTTCGAATTGAAAGAAAATATGCGCTTAAAATCAGTTGGTGTGGATGTGGGTAAAAGAAATAAAATTGCAGAATTGTGCAGATGGGTACTATATGTGGGGGAAGGAAATGTTGAAATGGTTTCAGCACGGCCAAATGAAGAACCATCGTGGATCCAAATATGTAACCAGTTTTTGATACCACAGGGCGCTGATGATGTTAAGAATATTACACAGTGTGTGTATACTGATTTGGAAAAAATGATGCTTGAAAAAAATTATCTTCGGGACCGCTGCATTCTCACTCCTACAAATGAAGCTGTAGAGGTTATTAATTTTTTGTACTGTCCAACTTGCAAGGAAATGTTACAACTTATTTAAGTGCGGATTCTATAATTCCGCTTACAGATGGATCCGAAGGTCAAAACCTTTTATATCCTACAGAATTTTTAAACAGCTTGAAAGTATCTGGTATGCCCAATCACAAGTTGCAATTAAAGATAGGTGCACCAATTATGCTTCTACGAAATCTTAATCAAGGTTTAGGCCTTTGCAATGGCACTAGATTGGTTGTTACGCAGCTTGGCAGTCGAGTTATCGAAGCCCAAATTATAACAGGTAATAATACTGGGAGGAAAGTTTTTATTCCACGAATAATACTGACATCGGTTGACACAAAGTGGCCATTTGTTCTCCGAAGAAGGCAATTTCCTATCAAAGTTTGTTTTGCAATGACAATTAATAGAAGTCAGGGCCAGACATTACAAAGTGTTGGGGTATACTTACCGCAACCGGTATTTGCGCATGGTCGGCTGTATGTAGCCATCTCCAGGACATCTTCATATAAAGGTCTAAAAGTGTGATAACCAATTCAGATGGCGCACAAGATGGTCGCACACAGAATATTGTTTACAAAGAGGTGTTTAGCCCATTGATTGGTATGTGCAGTTAAAAAAAAACTATTTGTTATTATACCTTTGAACTGTATTTCATTCATTTAATATATATAATGGTTTCTTATGCTGCAGGGAAAATTTCTGCGTAGTCAATTTCAGTGTAAGCTTACATGATATCATTGATTGACGTGTTTCGTGAACTGGTAAGTTATCTAAACAACATGGATTTCCAACCATTTATACCAAGTACACACAAATTGACAAATATTTGAGAATAAAAACAATGTTTGATTGTATAGTGATGAGACACAAAAAATAATACAAATTTCTTTTATGTTTACATAAAAATTTATAATATGTTAAGACGTATATCAAAATTGCTGTGGTAATCAACGGTCATGACCCTAATCAAGGAAGTTGCAGAAAAATGAAATAAACTGCATAGGAATGTATTCCTAACTATCGAATATTTATTTAATTAATGTACGTTACAATTTGACCTGGGACTGTTGTGCAGCATTGGAAACCATGTTGAGATTAATGCTGCTTTTACACATTAATACTATATTATAAGTACTGTGTATATAAAATGATTTTTACCACTCTTAATTTAACTATAAAAAAGAAATACTAAGTTCAGACATATTTATGACATAATAAAATATTGTCTTGCTATTTTCCTTCTTTGATTATAGATAGCTATTACCGTAATTGACGATTTTAGTTCTACGTTTACTAATACATTGCATACGAAACAAGTGCGTAATTTATTCCCAGTATTAATTTGTCAAATGTGAATTATATTTCTATGATCTGATGTCAAATGTGAATTGAACAAAAGTTCTTAAAATGTTAATTAACTTTCGCCATATTGTTGGAAAGTAATAGATTATTTTACCTTCTATTTATTTTATTTGTTTATTTATCAGCACAAGGAGTGGAATGATATCACTATTAGTAGCTTATAGGCAATATTTTGAACTTTTCTGTATTTCCTTTGAAATGTTAATAGATCTTCTAGGTTATGTTGCACGAGCTCCAATCTTGAGTTGGACAAAATATTGTTTGAACTATCACAAAGAATCCTTCCTTTTATGTAACTAACACAAAACAGCAAAGAAAAAAGCATATAAGATATACAACAGATATTTAATTTGTTCCAGTGTCAGTATGTGAAGTATAATTATTCAGTTTTACAAGTTTCATATACAACAGCAACAAGCATTATCAAAGAATTTACCTATTCTACATACTAGAACTCTTTACTTTCCATCTATCACTTCAAACGAAATGAGTTGGCCTCATGTTAGCATTCCTCCAATCTAGGTTACCAATCAGAAATTACTCATGTTGACTGTTGATTTTCCAATCAATTTTGATGGATTAATTCAAATGTTTGTGGAGTTTATGGACGTAAACGTTGTATATTCTAGCATGTACGATGTTTCTCATTTCATTCTGCCTTTGTTCATTGATATGTCTTTTTAGGCTATATTAAATGTGTCATCTTCACTCCTAAGCTATCTGGTTTTTAAACGTCAGTTTGAAGCTATTGTAATTAAGTAAATAATAGTAATGATAAATTCTCAAAGGATACTAGATAATTACTTTAAGACCGAATTATCAATTTAATTTCTTCCGTTTTTAAATATAATATTAATGCAATAACTATCTGTGTTACATATTGGTATACCTCTCTGCAGATTTCAGATGAAATTCTAATTACTGTGATTCAATAAATTGGACGTCGACTGTACATATGCACTCTAACGTTCATGTATACATATATCTGTACGTGTAACTTGGCAATGGCTTAATTACGTTCGCACATATTTAGGTGTCAAATACTCAAACACAGATTCGAAGATGTGACGTATATTATTCTTCTGCAATAATTTTTGGGCATGGTCTATGGCTTTTACCTTTTGTCTGTGGAAACGATTTATCAGTGAATGTTGATCATATTTTCCCTGCCTATTTATTGGAAATATAATTTTGAGTTGAACGGAATTCTAAATCATAGAGTATTTATTTATGTGAACTTACAATTGTCCTCTTACCTTCTTCATTAATGCTTTTATAAATGAGATACATTTAAATTGCTAAATGGTTTTGCAGGAATATATCAACATTATTTATTTGATGCATGATACTGTTGTATATGATTGATATGTTTATGTAATGCAGGGAGCAGGGAGCATGAAATATGAATTGTGCATGCTACTTACCATTATATCTTATTGTGATATTCTACTATGCGTAAGTCATCATTGCTATATTCTCATTGAAATTAACCTCACTAAAATGCAGACACTTATGTTGTTGGAATGGTATTGAGTTTTTGGTATGTTATACTAATACTTGATCAATTGACATTTGTATTGAAGTTGATGAAATATATTTTTTTGGCTAATATGAAATTTATAAATCATCTGTTATTAATTGCGACACAGATCATAGACAAAGTAAAACAAAATTACGTAATTTCAAATTACTGGCATGGCTGCTATAAAATATGTGCCAAAAATTCGTATAAAATATGTGACAATAAATATATCCTTTTTTTTCTATGTGCATTACTTTGATTTTAAGATAATGAGAACTGAAAAACAATGTTTTGTACTCCAATTATATCAGTATTCTTAGTTGCAGAAGAAAGATAAAATTTTGTTGCTATTTTTTTTTAAAACTAAATATTACCATTAATAATACATCAAAAACCTTTGAGGTAAAGTTTGTGCATGCCATAGTTTATTCAAGTACTTCCAAAATCATGGAAGAATTTTTTTTTTTTAATCCCATATGACAAATTTTTAAAACTGGATTTTTATAGGCCTATGTATATTGCGTAATATTCAAATTATCCACTATGGCCGTTTCATTTGGAACACGGCTAGGTAATAGCTTTATAACTACTTGGCTGTTATGAGAGCACGTTGACAGGTGGTAGTTTGTAAACCTTTTTTTTATACTTTATTAACGACCTGGGCTTTTTGCCTTGGTGATGGTAAAAGATATTATTTAGGTTTTATTATGAGAGTTGCCCATTCACATGTTGGTAAATAAAATGGATACAGGTTTTAAAAAATCACCTACTCACATAGTCTTTATTTTTTGCTTTTTCATAATGATTAAATTCGATGTGAAGGGAGTAATGCAAAAATGCTTGCTTTGGGCAAACATAGTTAAGAATTGTTATATCGTGCATTCATTTTCTCAATTCACACTCGATGAATACTTTGAATTGGATGAACATATAATATGATTTTAGTTTTTGTTTTTTGGTAATATTATATGAGGTTTCAATTTATATGTTGATCATACAAGAAATTTAAATATTTCCCCAATATGAAGACTCCTGACATACTCACACAAGCTATAACCAAAGTCGTATTCTATTGTTTCTTTTTCAGTTAACGAAAGCTTTTTTCTACATTTGGTTTAAGTTGACAAATCATCATTCTTCCTATGATGATTTCTAATGCTTTTTCGTAGTAACAAAATTGGTCTATTTTAAGTTTCTAAAATTTCGCACTAACAAAAAAAATCTGGTTTATGTTTTTTCTTTAAAAGTAAAATTATATGTAAGGAGATTCACAAGGTCTATCTTCCTGTTACATTGGTAGGGAAATGGCTCAGATCGGGCGTCTATTATGGTGCAAGATTTTAGCTGCCTAATCTTTCAACATGTAGAATATTTTCATGATTTTATTCACTATAGTTTATAATATAAGATATCCAGTTAGAGTTGATTTTATAATGTAAGGGAAAATAACATGTGCATTCACTGTAACTAATATTTGTTTAGATATATTATTGTTAGCATGTGTATGTATCATGGCATGTCTGATTCTTATATATGAAACTCCTACAAATTGGTTTTTCTATAATATAAAAGTTTAATTAACAGAAACCTATTTTCCAAAACTCGATAGAGATTTTTAGAGCTTAAAACAAGATTGCTACTTGCAGACGAACAAAATTGTATGGTATCTTCTATAAGCTTTTGGAGTAGCTTTGAATTTTTGAAGAAGTGCCTCTGTTTGCTTTTAGAGTGTTTTCTGATTTAGTTCATCTCGGGAATTTGGAAATGTCATTGAAGTGATAAATGAGACTAAGTGAAATAGGAGAGAGTTTTTCACTTTTAAGGATGGAACTGAGTAGACCGATTCCTTATTTAACTTCTTCTCCATTATGCTCTATCTCTCGAAAATTGAAGTTACTTTTGTGGTTTAATTATGCTAGCAATTCGTAGCATCCAAAGACTGCTGATTTTGCTACTTATCTATTAACTGAAATGTTTAACGTTTTTGTTGCAACATGATTATGACTAAGAAATTAAGACAAAAGAGTATACAAGCTTGGATATAAAATTATTTATGGCCATTCTTCGGTTGGGTGCAAGATGTGCTATTGTAGATTGTGAATTTCATTTTGTCATTTCCTAATTGTTTATTGCTTTTTAATTGAAATTTCGTGTTTCGTATTGCATGTTTGGGTACTTTACGTGAATTATACAAATCCAAATGAACTATTTATTAATTTATATACAAGTTTATATGTACACACAAACATAATCATTAGTTGCCGCAATACACGATGTGCTATTGTAGATTGTGAATTTCATTTTGTCATTTCCTAATTGTTTATTGCTTTTTAACCATTTCATTCTGTCAATTTTTACAGAATCAGATCTCGGACTTGAATGCTACGGAATGGACTTATTAACTTGGATTTTATGTAACTTTTGATATTTAAGTGTTTTTGTCACATGATTAAGGCGAGCATTGATCTATAGTCAATATATGCTACAACTATGTGGTTTTACAACCAAGTTATATGATATATGTCCAATTCATTGTTCTTTATTTCCATTTATGCAAGAGCAATGTGCAAACCAAATGCAGGTCATTGCAGTTTTAAGGTAAGAATTTTGTCCATAGGTTTATGAATTTTACCATACATAACTCTTTGTATAGAAAAGTTTATTTTTCATGTTATGTAATATTAATAAGTTTGCTACTATGTAAGCTTAAATTTTTAGACACAGTACATTGCTTGATCCCTCAGTAGTACAATTACAAGCAAAATTTGATACTTTATACAATAACGAAACTATTATATCTATACCATACGTTGAAAAATGCATCACATGTTTCATACATTTATGTTCAATTTAGACTTATAAATCTTAATGCTGCCATGAATACGTAACATTAAAATTTAGTCATAATATTTTCTATGATCTTTCAGATTTATATCATATAGCTGATGATATTTCTTTACTGCAATTAGAGAGGTCATGGGGACGTGTTTGAGGCTAATAAAAGTATATAGGACTGTAAGTTATAGTTTGAAATGAGCAATTTTTTCACTAGTTTAGGATTTATTAAGATTGTGTGGTACATGATAAAAATAATCAATAAGTAAAATTCTGCATGCCAATTGCTAAATGTTTCCATATCTTTATCTTCTGTAGTGTTTCCCTACATGCTCAGGTTAGATTTGGCATAGCAGGAGCAGTGAATCTCTATCAACAAACATGCATTTAAATAGGCTGCAGCTGAAGATTTAATATTATGTGAATGATCAGAGCTGCTGCACAAATTTATGGTGTCGTAAATATTTAGCTAGACCGAGAATTGCAAAATAAAACAGTTCTTTTGGTGTACTATGAATTTGGCTGTGTTAACCGTATTTTTTCTCTCTATGTAATTTATCTACAATACTTTATTGACATGTACTCCGCAACTTCCGTTATCAATGACAGTAGATTAAATATTACTTGCTGTTAACATTAATGCGTCATTACCGCCATAGTTAACATTTGTATTGCTGTAACCTGATACAAGATCTGACAATTATTGCATTTTTTTCTTCCTTCGTGAGTATTATAAGATTATACCATGAACATTATTCGACCAATTCTGGTCCCTTTTCTATGCACACATGCCGCGCCATATACATATTTCCCTTCCAAACAGTTGATAATGCAGTCGTATTAGTTGTATTAGCTGCTGCAGTCGTGAATGTCATGCTATATGGCAAACAAGACTAAGTTATTACCTTTCGTTTTGGTTAATATCGACCAAGTGAAGTTCTTACTGAACATAATTAAACTCTCCTTGATGACGCATTTGTATTCACTTCTGATATTCTGATGCTCCAGAAAATAGCAGGCAGTATACATTTCGTGTTTCCGAGACAAAATTATAACGTGGTATTGCAAAACATCACAGCTGCGCTAAACAAAATACCTTATTCCAAACAAAATTATAAATTGGTAATGTAAAACTTTATCCAAACAAAACAAAACAAAATTTTGTTCACATATACCTTTAAAATATGAACTGTCATACTACCTTTCCATTTATTTATTTTGTCAAATTTTGACATACTTTCTTTGCATAATGCAAGTAAACTATACATGTTAACATCTTGATTTCTCAAATTTTATCAGAAAAAAGGTAATTCTCTATGTTGGTTATTTTCCATTTACATATCGGAAAGACATTTCATCAAACACGTATCATGAAATATATAAATGTAATAGTGCAAATTGTGAAAACCTATAATAATTGTAACGACCCGGAAAAATGCGACCTTGGTTATCCGATATACAACACATATCGAACATCCAAGGGTCGAAAATACCAGATGATTAATGAAAGAAATTAGAGGGTGAGAATAGATAAGATAGAAACTTTGAATAGAAGAAGAAGAAGAACACAACATCAGAGTAACACGAACCTCACAACGGAACGAATAACATATAATATATATAACATAACTTGAAATATACATCTGTACTTGAATATACATCATTATCAAAGTACAACACTTACAACACAGCGGAAATAAACTATATCTATATGATCCTGAAGCCTCCTGCTCCAGCTCTTCAAGTATCTGTAAATCCCGACTACTTGACTGCCCATACAAAATTAGGCACCCAAGAGTTTAGGGAAAACAAAACAAAATAAACTCCGGGTCAGTCATGGGACTGGTGTGAGTAAAACAGTTTAAAACAATTCAAACAGGTAAATGATATCTCATAAGACCAGGCCATATAACGGAACGAGTTTTTCCCTTATGAGAATCGAAATTATCTTTATATCAAAAACCTTTTGATATTATAATAATGTCTACCAACCACAATATAATAATCATCTAGCAGAAACGCTTTCATCTCACGTTCTACATATATAGTATAAAATCAAAACCGCAAGCACGTATTGGGTAATGGATTTCCAACTATGACAAGGTATGGAACCACCTTTCGCTGGTGTACCTCTAGAAAGGAATACACTGGGTTCAACAAGAACATCTTGTAACCCGGCCACACATGACCGACCACTCGTTTCGCTTGAGTGTATCGAATGTATATCACCAACGGTTGGGATCAGCAACCGTTTCCCGAAAGGGACAACATCAACAATAGATTTTTTTGAAGTAAATGAAACTCTAGATCAGGTGATTATACACCCTAATAGGTGCGACCTACATAGCCATGCTACCTGCCCGATTTCTGCCATTTACCGGTTGATGAGGCTTGAGGTTACGCCTTATCATCACATCAGATTCACTTCGAATGCCACATTGCCAGATCCATCGAAAATCACTAATTGACGTCTAAAACAGTACATTACGTGTTAGCTAAAGAAGTTTCCTTCTCCGCTTCCACTCTTGGTACGGTTGAAGAAATCAATGTACGCGACCTTTCTGGAAATACTCTGTTAGACATTCATCCATACAAGTCATCCAGGAACAGGATGAAAAGAAGGCACTATTCAGTATATTCATCTTAGGCATTGTTATTTAAGATTTATACAATAGCCCTTGCACTTTACTCTGTCTTCAATTATCTTTGGCATATATGATTCGCAACGCTTATGCCAATACAGAGTGGTTCTTTGGATAATAATCCAACCGATCTCTCCGTATTAACAACGTTAAAATGCTCAAAACTTCGATAGTCTGTGATTTAACTATCAAAGAAAAACACGTATGCAGACAACGTTATTATTTCCAGATGGAAATTCTATCAATCAAATCATCAGTCATATATATATCTACATATATATATATACATATATATATTCATATTTCCTTATTTTCTATGTTTAGAAAATATATGTTAACCCTAGAAAACGTTCCCATTTCTTCCCTCGGATTCTATTTACGAACCCCCTTCTTTTACAAGTTTACGTGATTATAACAAAAGTGTTATAATCTCCTGCATCCGAAATATATTATCTCAAATATGACTTTTATTTCCTAACTCGTATAATATAACGACAACTAATTTATTTACTCCTATTCGGTTATTCTAATCTATAACTCTTATTTGAATAACTCCAACCTAATAACTCTTACTGGATTAACTCTTATTTGAATAACTTATTCAAATAACTTATATTCGATTTGCTTACTTTCGAACACTTATATTCTAAAATCTCTTTCTTCGAATAAATCTTATTTGATTTAACTCCTGTCGAATAACTAGATTCGATCAACTCACTTCGAATATTTCTGATTCGATTATCTCACTTTGAATATCTCTGATTCGATTATCTCACTTCGAATATCTACTATTCGATTCACTTCTTCGAATAACTAAATTCGATTAACTCATTTCAACTCTATCCGAATAAACTAAATTCGATTAACTCCATTTGAATAACTCTAGTTCGGTTTAACTCTATTCAATAACTCTCATTTGATAACCTCTTTAACTCTATTCGAATAAACTATATTCGATAACCCCTTTAACTCTATTCGAATAAACTATATTCGATAACCTCTTTAACTCTATTCGAATAAACTATATTCGATAACCCCTTTAACTCTATTCGAATAAACTATATTCGATAATCCCTTTTAACTCTATTCAATTAACTCTAATCGAACAACTAATATTCGATTAACTCATTTCGATTTACTCTTTCGGTTTAACGCCTTTGAATTAACTCCTTTGATTTATTCCTTTGAATTATCTCCTTTGATTTATTCCTTTGATAAATTCCTTAATTAATTCTTTTGATTAACTCCTTTTATTTATTCCTTTTCTATTTGTTTACTTAACAAATAACTATTCCTCTTTTTCCATTCTATTTATTTAACAAATAAATGTTTTCTTTATCTTTTCTATTTAACAAATAAATATCTCCTTTATCTTTTCTATTATTCCCTAAATAAATAAATCCTTTTTAATCTATTTGTAAATGTTCAACAAATATTCCCTTTATATCTCTATTCTATATAGAGATGGTTTACACATATTTCTCATTTTATTTTATTTGTAAATGGTTTACAAATAATTCTCTTTCTATTTGTTTGACAAATATTTTCCTTTATATTTGTTTGACAAATATATTTCCTCTATATTTGTTTTACAAATATATCCTCTTTGCTTTTCTAATTATTTTCCTTTATGAAAATCTTTTCTTTTTATATATAAAATCCATTGATTTTATATAAATAAATTTATTTTCAAAATCAACTTTGAAAATCCCCTTACTACGTTCTGGTATTTCTTACGATATTTACAATACCAATTAACAGTGATCGATATCGTTCGAACACATATAATCAACACAGATTATATATCACACCATACATCACAGTATATGAAAAACAGAAAAATATATGTTGAGGAATCCAGTTGGATTCCTCCGACCTGGTCCCCGCATCCACAGATGTTAAACAATATAATCAACATCATTTTTAGTTCAATATGAAATATTCTGTTAACAGAATCAACCCATATAGATTTAACAGTTTATATATATATAATTTCCACTAACTGACTAGCAGTTCAATCAAACAGTCAACACACAGTCAATCAGCCAATATTTAACAGTTCTAAAAATACAACATGAAATTATAAACTGTTCAGGGTTAGTGAGATTTACTCACATTTGAAGTTCATCGTTAAAGAACGATAAACTGTTTGTTTGATTTGAATCAAACAATTTATTTCGCCATAAATTCATACGAGCTCCAATCCACTCCCAGTCAGCTTCATTGTGAATCTCTCGTCTATACGGTCCCAACGCAACTTACGGTTCGTGATTCTGATATAGTATAGTCAAGTTATGATATCGACAAGTTATATGTACATTTAAAGTAAATAAAACATGGATTAATTTATTAACGGGCCTTAACCTCTTATCCTTGGCCCATCATCATTTAACCAAGCCCATAACCCTTCTTCCCAAATGAAAACTCTCAGATTCTTGCTCCTTCAACTTGCTGATTTCAAACCCGACCGTAATCCTCCCATGACCCAAAACAAATCAACGAAATGCTCCAAATCACTCTATACCAAACTCTCTACCACCTCACACCAATAATACCCAACTCGATCACCATAATCGTTCGCGACCTGGAGTCGTTCACAGTAGCTCCTCATAAAAGGTGCGACATCATTCCTCTTCAAAACCTACCAGAAAATCACAACAACCTCAGCTCTCTACCACAAACACATATACGCACTTGAATTCGAGATTCAAAGCTTGGATTTCCTATGAAATATAACCCTAGGCTTTCGCTGTTCCAATCGAGGGAACCAAAACCTACGTCGGACCCAGAAACATGGGTATCAAATCGAAGAAAACCCCTTGCTGATTTCACAAATATTCATGCTTTGATTTAAGGGTTTTTCTTGAGTTTGTTTTGGATTTTAATAGTTGCCGATTTTTTTCCTGGAAGAAGAAAGAAGAGAGCGACGCAAAGTTTTGATCTGAGAATGGGAAATTAGGTTTTAAGGAATTTGTAGGGGGTATATATAATGTTTAACAAATATCTACATATTTTCCTAGATATTTTTAGATATTGTATTTATACCATTTTATATTCGTATCCGTCTTCTAAAAATCCATACGATCACGTACGATGCCTAAAAATCACGAAACTGGACATGCAGCTACAGTTCGACATTACGATCCCAATGAAACTGGTTTCGTTGAATTCCGACTTCGTTTGCAAAACCGGCTATTTTTAAAGCTCTAAATGACCCATTTAAATATATAAATATATTCAAATATAATTAAATTAAATATAAATAAATCTATATTATCGTATATATTCACAGTGGAATACCATACAGCTCTACTGGGATTTATAACTCGATATTTCAAATCTGGGTTAACCCGATATTCGATTTATATTGAAATTCCTTTTTAAAATATAAATAATTCCTTTATAATTCCACAACGACTTTTCTAAAATTTGATTTGGACGTAAATCAAAATCTACACGACGAAATCCCAATTTTTCTCTTCCACTAGAAAGATGTACTCCACCAGCTCCACACGTTTCTTGTTTCACAGAAATCCGGCTTAAAACGAATCCTGTACATTCAGTTGAAGTTCGAATCGCCAATTTATGAACTGCAGCGCCATTTCAAGCTCGATTTTAATTATATTATAATTCTATGTTCAAACCGTCGTTTATATAATATATTCGTTATTCAAATTCAATCCCAAGCTGAATTAAATATCATAGATGATCCGGTTCACACCATATCGTCATTTCAGCCAATTATGATTATTTCAGAATTAAATATATTATTTAATTTATTATTTTTAAATTAAATATTCACCATTATTTAATTAAACCACCATTTAATTCACTATATCACTATTTATATAATTAAATAAATTAATTATAATACCCTCTGCGAATGCGGGTCATTACATTCTTCCCCACTTAAAATAATTTCGTCCTCGAAATTGCTAAGGTAGAGAATGACCCTATCGACTGGTTAGAACTCATTTGTTCACTTCTTAACTTCATTTTCAACTGAACCAATTTAATTTCAAATAATATATTAATTAATTCTTATCAACGAAAATTTTCAAAAATCCTGAAAATTTTCTAACGCCTTAACTTTTCGAAAAATTTCGCTAGCACCTCCTTTGTACTGGTTAATAGCTCAAACTCCAACTCGCCTCTCTGGGCCTTCTCCATCCCAAAAGAAAATCAAACAGCCAAGCGGCTTGCCAATTCGGCTCATAAATCTTATATCCAATCGAAATATAAACTTGTACCTTTTTGTCGGCATATCATTATATCCTTTCCACCTGTTATCAATTCAGCAGATACAAGGGTCATCCCAATCAAATTCCAGTCTGCTTTTATCCACAACACAACCATTCGCTTATATCCAAGCCAAATATCATTTCAACTCGAGTTTCTTCTCGATTCACAACTCTTAACTTGATTATCACATTACACTTCAAATTTGAATCTCACAATCCGATTTGCCTTGATGTCATTCTAATTCAATCTCAGTTACCACTTTGCTGGCTTTTCTTTAATTCAATTTTGCTTTCACAAATTTCTGTTAAATTTGTTTTTAATTCAACAGTCTTTCCCTGGGAGTTTTTTTAACAGTTTACTCTTTTCAAAAATCAAATTTTCCTTTTTGAAATTCAACACAACTTGTCTTTCCCAAAATAAATTCAAAACAGTATCTCTGGTGGTAATTCGTCACTTACAACTCGAAAATGAATACTGATGATGCAGTTGTCATCATCAGAATCTATTTTCCAGCGATCGAAGTGAGTTCAATACTATAAAACCATTTCTAAACATTTCCACTTTGAAATTCATTTCAAAATATAATTCACACTGCTTGTAAAACAATTTAAAATCTCCCAGGATCTTAAATTTTCCTTATTTTTAATCCAAATCCATTTACAAACACTTACCCAATTTCCCAGAATTTTAATTTAATTTCTGGTTTAAATTTCAGATTTAACTCATCTGATTTCACGTATTTCACTTATATGAGTTCTGATTGGTTATTTACATAACTATTTAATTTATAATCTTACTTGATTATAACAACAACCAATATATCCAATATATTATAATTTTGATATATATATCTTCTCTATATCAAGATATACCTTGGGTAAACTTATTTTAATTTACCCTCTTTTAAAAACATATCGTGTCGACCCATCGTATTCGAGTGTTTAGTAACTCCTACCGATACACTGGATCAAACTGATCGACCTGAACCCATAAACAACTCAACCAATGAATCTCCACAATATAAAACCACTTTATATCAAATTACAAATACGCACTCGTATATATACACTCAAACTCAATCTAAGGTATTACTAACCTTATCTCTACTGAGTGACGCCATAGAGCCAAGGTAATTCACTTAACCTTAAGCTCCGATACCAACTGTAACGACCCGGAAAAATGCGACCTTGGTTATCCGATATACAACACATATCGAACATCCAAGGGTCGAAAATACTGGATGATTAATGAAAGAAATTAGAGGGTGAGAATAGATAAGATAGAAACTTAGAATAGAAGAAGAAGAAGAAGAACACAACATCAGAGTGACACGAACCACACAGCGGAACGAATAACATATAATATATATAACATAACTTGAAATATACATCTGTACTTGAATATACATCATTATCAAAGTACAACACTTACAACACAGCGGAAATAAACTATAGCTATATGATCCTGAAGCCTCCTGCTCCAGCTCTTCAAGTATCTGTAAATCCCGACTACTTGACTGCCCGTACAAAATTGGGCACCCAAGAGTTTAGGGAAAACAAAATAAAATAAACTCCGTGTCAGTCATGGGACTGGTGTGAGTAAAACAGTTTAAAACAGTTCAAACAGGTAAATGATATCTCATAAGACCACGCCGTATAACGGAACGGGTTTTTCCCTTATG
Source organism: Allium sativum (assembly GCA_030737875.1). Classification (NCBI taxonomy): domain Eukaryota; kingdom Viridiplantae; phylum Streptophyta; class Magnoliopsida; order Asparagales; family Amaryllidaceae; genus Allium; species Allium sativum. Next base: position 774,409,365 of record CM060918.1, on the reverse strand, counting down.
AGAATCCAAATTATCTTTATATCAAAAACCTTTTGATATTATAATAATGTCTACCAACCACAATATAATAATCATCTAGCATAAACGCTTTCATCTCACGTTCTACATATATAGTATACAATCAAAACCGCAAGCACGTATTGGGTAATGGATTTCCAACTATGACAAGGTATGGAACCACCTTTCGCTAGTGTACCTCTAGAAAGGAATACACTGGGTTCAACAAGAACATCTTGCAACCCGGCCACACATGACCAACCACTCATTTCGCTTGAATGTATCGAATGTATATCACCAACGGTTGGGATTAGCAACCGTTTCCCGAATGGGACAGCATCAACAATAGATTTTTTTGAAGTAAATGAAACTCTAGATCAGGTGATTATACACCCTAATAGGTGCGACCTACATAGCCATGCTACCTGCCCGATTTCTTCCATTTACCCGTTGATGAGGCTTGAGGTTACGTCTTATCATCATATCAGATTCACTACGAATGCCACATTGTCAGATCCATCAAAAATCACTAATTGACGTCTATAACAGTACATTACGTGTTAGATAAAGAAGTTTCCTTCTCCGCTTCCACTCTTGGTATGGTTGAAGAAATCAATGTACGCGACCTTTCTGGAAATACTCTGTCAGACATTCATCCATACAAGTCATCCAGGAACAGGATGAACCGAAGGCACTATTCAGTATATTCGTCTTAGGCATTGTTTTCTAAGATTTATACAATAGCCCTTGCACTTTACTCCGTCTTCAGTTATCTTTGGCATATATGATTCGCAACGCTTATGCCAATACAGAGTAGTTCTTTGGATAACAATCCAACTGATCTCTCCATATTAACAACGTTAAAATGGTCAAAACTTCGATAGTCTGTGATTTAACTATCAAAGAAAAACACGTGTGCAGACAACGATATTATTTCCAGATGGAAATTCTATCAGTCAAATCATCAGTCATATATATATATATATATATATATATATATATTCATATTTCCTTATTTTCTATGTTTAGAAAATATATGTTAACCCTGGAAAATGTTCCCATTTCTCCCCTCGGATTCTATTTACGAACCCCCTTCTTTTACAAGTCTACGTGATTATAACAAAGGTGTTATAATCTCCTACATCCGAAATATATTATCTTAAATATGACTTTTATTTCCTAACTCAAATAATATAACGACAACTAATTTATTTACTCCTATTCTGTTATTCTACTCTATAACTCTTATTTGAATAACTCCAACCTAATAACTCTTACAGGATTAACTCTTATTCGAATAACTTATATTCGATTTGATTACTTTCGAATACTTATGTTCGAAAATCTCTTTCTTCGAATAAATCTTATTCGATTTAACTCCCGTCGAATAACTAGATTCGATCAACTCACTTCGAATATTTCTGATTCGATTATCTCACTTCGAATATCTCTGATTCGATTATCTCACTTCGAATATCTACTATTCGATTCACTTCTTCGAATAACTAAATTCGATTAACTCATTTCGACACTATTCGAATAAACTAAATTCGATTAACTCAATTTGAATAACTCTAGTTCGATTTAACTCAATTCAATAACTCTAGTTCGATAACCTCTTTAACTCTATTCGAATAAACTATATTCGATAACCCCTTTAACTCTATTCGAATAAACTATATTATATAACCTCTTTAACTCTATTCGAATAAACTATATTCGATAACCCCTTTAACTCTATTCGAATAAACTATATTCGGTAATCCCTTTTAACTCTATTCGAATAACTCTAATCGAACAACTAATATTCAATTAACTCATTTCGATTTACTCTTTCGGTTTAACTCCTTTGAATTAACTCCTTTGATTTATTCCTTTGAATTATCTCCTTTGATAAATTCCTTAATTAATTCTTTTTATTAATTCCTTTTATTTATTCCTTTTCTATTTGTTTACTTAACAAATAACTATTCCCATTTTTCCATTCTATTTATTTAACAAATAAATGTTTTCGTTATCTTTTCTATTTAACAAATAAATATCTCCTTTATCTTTTCTATTATTCCCTAAATAAATAAATCCTTTTTAATCTATTTGTAAATGTTCTACAAATATTCCCTTTATATCTCTATTCTATTTGGAGATGGTTTACACATATTTCTCTTTCTATTTTATTTGTAAATGGTTTACAAATATTTCTCTTTCTATTTGTTTGACAAATATTTTCCTTTATATTTGTTTGACAAATATATTTCCTCTATATTTGTTTTACAAATATATCCCCTTTGCTTTTCTAATTATTTTCCTTTATGAAATTCTTTTCTTTTTATATATAAAATCCATTGATTTTATATAAATAAATTTATTTTCAAAATCAACTTTGAAAATCCCCTTACTACGTTCTGGTATTTCTTACGATATTTACAATACCAATTAACAGTGATCGATATCGTTCAAACACATATAATTAACACAAACTATATATCACACCATAGATCACAGTATATGAAAAACAGAAAAATATATGTTGAGGAATCCAGTTGGGTTCCTCCGACCTATTTCCCTGCATCCACAGATGTTAAACAATATAATCAACATCATATTTAGTTCAATATGAAAGATTCTGTTAACAGAATCAACACATATAGATTTAATGGTTTATATATATATATATATATATATATATATATATATATTCCACTAACTGACTAGCAGTTCAATCAAACAGTCAACACACAGTCAATCAGCCAATATTTAACAGTTCTAAAAATACAACATGAAATTATAAACTGTTCAGGGTTAGTGAGATTTACTCATATTTGCAGTTCATCGTTAAAGAACGATAAACTGTTTGTTTGATTTGAATCAAACAATTTATTTCACCATAAATTCATACGAGCTCCAATCCACTCCCAGTCAGCTTCATTGTGAAGCTCTCGTCCATACGGTCCCAACGCAACTTACGGTTCGTGATTCTGATATCGTATAGTCAAGTTATGATATCGACAAGTTATATGTATATTTAAAGTAAATAAAACATGGATTAATTTATTAACGGGCCTTAACCTCTTATCCTTGGCCCATCATCATTTAACCAAGCCCATAACCCTTCTTCCCAAATGAAAACTCTCAGATTCTTGCTCCTTCAACTTGCTGATTTCAAACCCGACCGTAATCCTCCCATGACCCAAAACAAATCAACGAATTGCTCCAAATCACTCTACACCAAACTCTCTATCACCTCACACCAACAATACCCAACTCGATCACCATAATCGTTCGCGACCTGGAGTCATTCACAGTAGCTAACCGTAAAAGTTGCGACATCATTCCTCTTCAAAACCCACCAGAAAATCACAACAACCTCAGCTCTCTACCACAAACACATATACGCACTTGAATTCAAGATTCAAAGTTTGGATTTCCTATGAAATATAACCCTAGGCGTTCGCTATTCCAATCGAGGGAACCAAAACCTACGTCAGACCCAGAAACATGGGTATCAAATCGAAGAAAACCCCTTGCTGATTTCACAAATATTCATGCTTTGATATAAGGGTTTTTCTTGAGTTTCTTCTGGATTTTAATAGTTGCCAATTTTTTTCCTGGAAGAAGAAAGAAGGGAGCGACACAAAGTTTTGATCTGAGAATGGGAAATTATGTTTTAAGGAATTTGTAGGGGGTATATAAAGTGTTCAACAAATATCTAGATATTTTCCTAGATATTTTATTCATACCATTTTATATTCGTATCCGTCTTCTAAAAATCCATACGATCACGTACGATGCCTAAAAATCATGAAACTGGACATGCGGCTACAGTTCGACATTACGATCCCAACGAAACTAGTTTCGTCGAATTCCGACTTCGTTTGCAAAACCGGCTATTTTTAAAGCTCTGAATGACCCATTTAAATATATAAAGATAATTAAATTAAATATAAATAAATCTATATTATCGTATATGTTCACAGTGGAATACCATACAGCTCTACTGGGATTTATAACTCGATATTTCAAATATGGGTTAACCCGATATTCGATTTATATTGAAATTCCTTTTTAAAATATAAATAATTCCTTTATAATTTATAAAGGAATTCCACAGCGACTTTTCTAAAAAAAATTTTGGACGTAAATCAAAATCTACACGATGAAATCCCGATTTTTCTCTTCCACTAGAAAGATATACTCCACCAGCTCCACACGTTTCTTGTTTCACAGAAATCTTAAAACGAATCTTGTACATTCAGTTGAAGTTCGAATCGCCAATTTACGAACTACAGCGCCATTTCAAGCTCGATTTTAATTATATTATAATTCTATGTTCAAACTGTCGTTTATATAATATATTCGTTATTCAAATTCAATTCCAAGCTGAATTAAATATCACAGATGATCCCGTTCACACCATATCGTCATTTCAGCCAATTATGATTATTTCAGAATTAAATATATTATTTAATTTATTATTTTTAAATTAAATATTCACCATTATTTAATTAAACCACCATTTAATTCACTATATCACTATTTATATAATTAAATAAATTAATTATAATATCCTTTGCGAATGCAGGTCATTACAATAATGAAGCTATACCATATTTAAAACCTAACCTTATGAAATTGAAAATATAAAAACTATAGGAATTGTGAAGCCTATGACCACTTCCCAATATTATTTCAGCCAGCTAATTGCCAAGCACACAACTAAATGAATCATCTGTTCAATAAATAAGTATAGGTAAGTTATACTCTATAAAAATGATGCAGATATTTTTCTTAATACTACTTTCAAATTAGCAAAAGCTTTAGAAATCTCAATCCCACTGTTGCACTCTCAATTCACTTTAATGTTTATCGACTGCATGCACTCTCTTTTTTTGCCTCAGCATCCTCTGCTAGCTCACATCTCAGAACACAACAGACACCACAACATTACCAGTTGCAAGATATTTGGAAAGTCAGCTTTCCAGCTGCAGCTCATCACTTAGACATTATTACTTCCAGCATTGATTGCAATCTGCAACCTGAGAAGTCATGGTCTATTCATCATTACTTGCTTTCAGCGACGCTCATAGCCTACCATTGTCCACCGTTGCTATATTTTGAAGTCCACACCATTAATTTCTACTTCAATTGTTCTACGGACGACCGAGTTTCTCACACACGCTATGATGTTCTTTTCAATCAAATTACAATTGGTAACTAACAACTATTAAGACTATAAAATAACCAAATCATCTACCAATTAATCAACATACTATTGGTTACTAATTGTGATAATATTACCTCATTCAACCAATTCTTAAAAACAGACTTTTTAATAAAACAACGTCATTACCAGTTCTGAAGACTATGCCACTACTGTTAATCCAATAACCCCTCAAGCCAACCGACATCCACCATTACTAGATTTGAGGCTGATTTCATGTCCTCCTTTTCAAGGATCATCCAGTAGCCCTGTGAGCTACAAATCGGAGTATCGATGCACTTGGTATTCTTGATGCACTTGGTATTTTATTGAATAGCTGTAAGTGAGATTAAATTCATGTCTTCTTTAAATATCTACATTACACCATCCGTGAGAAGTATATAATTCAAGGCCATATATAATGTTGCCATTTCTTATTAAATGTGTAACATATAAGAATTATTCAGTGATATATGGTTCTCTAACATAATGATATCTTATACACTCTCAACCTCAATGGAATGAAATGATCCTCATGAGGATAGAATCTACATTCCAGCTACAGGAACCATCTGACCCACCTCAATCTCATCTCAACTCCAAACGACATTGATACATTATAGGTAATTCACTCAGTTTTGCCTACATCATACATACCATTTGCACCCCCTCAAACATTGATCGTCATAAGCGGATGGCTAAATTCGCCCCTTTTCCTCATTCATTGCTTATAACTTAACGCATGCATGGATTACCTTTAGCAAGCTAAATTAGTATCATAAACATAACCGGGTTCATAGCAAAAAGTCTGGAATAATTTTTTTGTCCTTTTGCATTAAATACTGTCTGATATATTCCACCTTATATATATATATATATATATATATATATATATATATATATATATATATATATTCGCCATGGTCCAGCTTTATTAATCATTACTCAATAGTTAGTTTAGTTCTAAAAACAAACTATCTTTATGTCCGTATATATATACATATACATATATATATATACACATATGAAACAGACGAAAGTTTTTTTTCCCACTCTGTATGATATATATAATATACTATGCTGCCTACTGACAGATTCTAACACGGAGGGTCTTCTAGTTTATAAATTCTTTTCACCATGTATAGTACACCTGCATAAATAAATATATAATTAAGTGTAATAAATATTTTTGCATGCATTCAAACCAACATAGGTACAACGGTTCCCTCCGTCTTTGAATCACAACTAAAAATAAATCAACCTTAAACTACTTTATCCTAATAACTACCCTGCCATATTTACAGAGGAAGCTAATATGACCAAAAAAACTGTTTCCTCCATTTTCTCGGTCAAACAAGTTTCAATTTCGAATTAACAGTTATTTTCCTTCATTTGGAGGCAGTAGTTATGAGGGAAGTTACAACATCTTCCAATGTTATAAATACTATACAATATTTGGTGGCCTACTCCATCTTTTCACGTCAAAGCTACCTCTATTCTGCACATTCCTTTATTTCCATTCCAAGTTATAATCCATGGGTGAAATTTATCAACCGCTTTCAGCATTAATACATGGCACAAATTGGGTGATCATCAAAGTTCGGGTTGGTCGCCTCTGGTATTCAGTCAAGCAGGAAAGCAAAGAAGCATACTGTCTCAACTTACAACTATTGGATGTCGAGGTTTTACTTTCCTTCCCCCTATGTCTGCATTACTTTCATTAGTAGATCTAACGCATGCTGTGTTTGCATTATATAAGGAAACCAGAAGCTAGCTTTGGTTCCAAAGCCACTGATGCAAAAATATGAGCATATCTTCGCCGAACATCATTTGTATGAAATAGAAACATTCAACGTTATCAACTCGGATATCAACTACCATGCAGTGGATGACGAGTTAGCCATATTCATCCGCTCTGATACAATTGTGAGAGAAATCTAACAACCGGATGCTTCAATTCCACGGTACAAATTTTCTATTGTCAATGAGGACATACTGGCAACTAGAGTTGGTAAAACAGGCCTTCTTACCAGTACGCAATGAAAAAATTCAATAACATGTGCATACATAAATTATTATATCCTGTTCGTAATTACTTCTTCTTACTCTAATCCTAGATATATCAGGTATTCTTCGAGGTATATCAAGCATAACTCATTTGACTACTAATAAGGGTTTCCCTACTGTCAAATGAGATTTACAGATACTTAGTGGGAGGTAACTTTCCTTTATTGTATACACTACGCTATTCTACCACGTGTCTAATCGAAACTTGTGCAGCTTTGCTGGGCAGGGGAAGTTGATTGTCGCAACTTTATGGTCGGATAAAGCTAAATTAATTGATGAATCTGTGAACGACATAAGGAATCAACATGTTACCGTCGTGGTTACAACTGTCATTAAATTATACCGAGGTATCACCTTCACCTTACAATTACTACTTAGGTCATTAAGCTGTACTGTTATTATTTTTCGTCTAGGTGAGTTGTCATTCAACTCGACTAATGCTACAAAGGTTTATGTGAACACTGATGAGCCACAAAGCAAGGAGCTACTCACATGGTAGTCTTTTTGTTTGTTGTATCCTTACTATTGCAACTCAGAGACATAAATTATAACAAATAAAAAAATGCAGGAAACTCACCTCCGGACTGGAAGATAACAATGTCCACTGCATTTCCTCTACTTCATCTATTGCTCCAGCCCGCCAAACCATATCAGAAGTTCTACATGCCATAAGAAACGCAACTTCATCCGTATGTTACTTATTATATTCGCATACTATTTTATTATTTATTTTCCTTCTCCTTACATAATATTTAACTACCAGGGTGCGAGATATTCATTTGCAGCAACCATAATGAATGTAACGTCACGGCGGGTTGGTTCTATCTTTCATGTCCAAACTGCAAGAAGACGCTGAAGGATATAGATAACCATTTTTTCTACCCAAAATGTTGCAAAACAATAAATTCTCCTACTAATCGTTTTCGATTAGCAATTGATGTTTTCGACAGCACAGCTGCAACAACCGTCGTTGCTTTTGACAAACAGGCAGAAGGATTGGTTACTCACTCTGTTGACTACATGGTGGGATTGCTGAATCAATCTAACGGCGACAAACAGATTGATAAAATCTTTGATTAGCTATGCGGTGCACAAACTGTGATAGAAATAAGGACAACCGATTATGACGTTTCCAACAAAAAAGGAAACCTAACTGCTGCAAAGATTATGATGCAAAAACAGGAAAATCACAAAACGACTGTTTAAATCAAACAGGAAGATTTCACCACTGACACTTCATCTACTACTGTCGATCAGAAGATATCCGCGGCAAGAAACGGCAAACAAATTGTTACCGATGAAGACATTGACAAAGAAGTGAAACTGCTACAGAAAAACAAGTGGGGAAGAAGGAACAAAAAAAACTAATGGCATTCTAATCAACGAGCCGGATGACTGTAACAACAATATGCCAAAACTTGCTGAACTCAAAGTTGGTCGCAAAAGGAGAGCAAACCCATGAATTCCGCCTTAATGTCTGCTCACGATTGCCTTCTTTTACCATGTTCCCTCCTCTGCATTGCATCTGTTTCTTTTCTATGCTTTGTGCTTTGACTTTGTTTTGTTCTTCCGTTATGCAGATGTACTGTTTTCTTAATTTGTAGTCACTGTCTTTCAGCTATGCATATGTACTGTTTTTTTGGCAACATTCAACACATGTACATGTTTCATTTTAATTGCAGTAGCCGCTTTGATCAGCAAACTAAGGGTGTTCTCTGTATGTCAATTACTCATCACCTCGCTGTTCATTTGAACGTGTTAAATTTTTTGTTCCTTCCTCCATTTAGAACTTATTTATATATCCATCTTGTCCTGGACGAAGATTAGGACTTTAATATATGGTAATAAATGCATGATTATGTTATGCAACTCAATCTGTGACTTTATTCTTGCAGTACTGCAATTGTTTTAAATTTACTTTATTTACAAAATAAATTAGTGATCAAATAAGTTGATTTTAGGAGGTATGCCTAATTCAATGTTCATGCTATGTCTACTTGCATAATTAGATCCATCAATATGTAATTTTTTCCCCCACTTATTGATGGTTGAGGAAAAAATACTGATTTTTAGTACTATTGTACAGTCCACGAACTTAGTGAGCAAGCTAATTTAATATGTCTTGCATTATTGGTTGTTGGTGCAATAACATCAGTTTTTTCTAATAGGATTTGATTAAATATGATGCTTTACCAAATTTTAGTTGACCAATGAACATATAAGTTTCAAATATTGTTGTACTCAGTTAGTCGATGAAGTAAAATACTGAAACATGCATTTTATTGATCGAAATATGTTTTGAAATTAAACCACAAATCAAATAACATAAACGAACAGTTTACAAATAAATATATAAATAAACAATGTCTAAAATATATAACGAACGATTTACATAAAGCAAATAGACAAATATTTTGTAATAAAATCTAAGGTAAAATTTATAAATTTTGAAAACAAATTATAAAATGCCACAAGTCTACTATTCGAAATAAACTATTACGAAATAAATTTTAAATCAAAATAAATGAACTCAATTTAATTTTTGGAATTTGGCAATATTTTTTCCTATCATAAATTGAACTCATATCAAAACAAATTTATATTTGTTATAAAAATCCAAAATAATTTAGTTCTAAACAATAAATTAAAATAAATTGAGTTTTAAACGAATAAAATGAAATATAAATCAAAATTTAAACTACATTGTTATATAAAATGCACTTAAAACTTGGGATGTTGTCATTCACAAAATTGATACTATAGTTTGCATACTCCCTTATAATCCAAGATATTTATTATGTTTTGACAATATGAGACTATTATTACAATCTTTTCAAAATGTTGTCAGTCACATAATAAACACGTATAAAATTTAAATGCGTAATTTAATTCAAAATAAATAAATTTACAACTAAATAACCCCTTCAAATACTATGCTCTAATACTCCGTTTGTACCAAATAACACATTTATTGTTTACAATGGTGTCACACTCAAATACATCAATTACCATTCATTATAAACGCACCCTACAATCAATATCTATTTGATCTCCTATAAATACTAACTTGTAACAACCCGTATTTCGATAACATGTTAAATCAAGAATCAAGACAGAATTAAATTATAAATTCTGAATCAAGTGAAATGGTCTGTGCCATTGCGTTCGTCTCGGAAAAATACGCGAAAAAGAGTCCGAGTTTTCGAGAATCGGAGTCCGTATGACCCGTTAAAGGCCCAAAGAAGATTTCTGGAAATTTGAACTTCGGAAATAGCTTTGAAATTCAGATCTGGGGCTAGGCGGGGAGTTTCCCGCCTAGGTCACGTCGACAGGGCTGTCGACAGGCCTGTCGACAGGCCTGTCGACTTGGGCCCAGACCAAGTCGACAGCCCTATCGACTTGCCTGTCGACAGGGGGTCGCCGAGGCAAGTTGCCTGGCGCACCTGTTTGTCTCACTCGGTCTTGTTCTTGGGCTGGTTCTGGAAGCTTCCGAGATCTGATGGTCCTGATCTATCCTAGGGTTAATCTAAGGGCCTAAAACTATCCTAATCTCTATAAAAAGACCCTAAACCTAACCTAAATCCCTAAAAATCAAACCTAGCAACTAAGTGCTGCCAAAATCAATTTTGATCATGGCCTCCATCTCCAATCCCTAGAGCCTATGCATTCAAATCGGGTTCAAATCAAAAGGTGCAAGCTTGCTACACCAAATAGAGGCCAAATCAACATTGTTATGCGAGTTTCATGAAGGTTCTTCTTCAAAGGAGCCACCTTTCTTCGTCAAGATGATGCATGACCCCTTTTCTAAGCCTTGCCTATGTAAGTTCTAGCTACTTTTGGATCAAAACGGTATTTTTAATGTTGACATGGGATAAAATGAGATAAAGCATAAGTATGCATGTATGTGAACCTAACTTTGTCCCCTTTCTATGATCTATGACCTTAGACTAAGATGTAGCAACTTAATCATGTCACTCATGTTATGTTTAGCCTAGTTTATCTTGCAAGTATGGATCTTTGTCTATGGAAGATTTGCATGAACCTTTGGGAACCATTTGGCTTGTGAAACATAGGCAAATACTTGACCTTGGGGCTTATGCATGCATATGAACACAAACCCCTTATGTTTCATGCATGTTTGAGGCAAAACCTCCTTATGATATTATGCAAGTTTGTGGCCAAATCCTATATGATAGTATGCATGCTTATGGTCAATCCCTATATGACTCTATCATGCATGTTTTAAGGCCAAACCCCTTATGACGCCATGCATGTTTGGAGCCAATCCCTTTTTGTGGCCTCGTGCATGTTTTGGGGTCTACATGTAGCCATAGTATACCTACTATGTTGACTCGCTTCGCTTGCGTTGGGAAAACACGATTTTGGGTAGTTAGATAAACATGAACATGTCGCGAAATCTTAACTTGAATATGACATGTGTTTATACTTGAAAATGTGACTTGAAAGATAACATGGAAGTTGACATGTAAGTATGCATAAAAACATGAGCTTGGGAATTTACCTATTAAGTTAGGTCTACCCTTTTGGAATTTACCTATTAAGTTAGGTCTACCCAAATGCTTGAAAAACTTGTAACATGTTTTGGAAACATGATGAACTTAGATAATATAAGTGTGGCCAACTCGAGGTTGGGTTGAGTTTGCAACGTAAAACTACCCGGAACCGACCGGCCTAACTAGTAGTTGCAAACAATAGGACCCAATGTGAGAAGTTGGTCATGTCGCGCTTAAGACCCGAGGTTAGACTAGGTTGTGGTGTAAATCTACCCGGACCCGCCCGGCTTAACTAGTAACCACAACAAGGTCTAATGTGGGAGGTTAAGAGTGCATTAATTAAATTAATGCCACATGATAAGGTTAAGTAAATTTGACTAATGACACTTAACCGATATGACACGAATGGGTAGGTTAAGTGGGACCGGGCTTGATTTCCTTAATGATACTTAACCATGCAAGATGATTAGGGGATGGGGTTAAGTAATTTACACTTAACTAATCCGACTGGGTAATTAGATGAGGTTAAGTAATTAAGACTTAACTAACCTAACCACGGTAATTAGATGGGGTTAAGTAATCCACACTTAACTAATCTAAACACGGTAATTCGATGGGCTTAAGTTAGCCTAGACTTAATTAATCCAACTTGGTATTTTAATGGGGTTAAGTTAAACACTTAACTAATTTAACACGATGATTTGATGAGGTTAAGTGACCTATACTTAACCAATCTAACTCGTTAATTTGATGAGGTTAAGTTAACCTATACTTAACCAATCTAACGTGAAAACATGATAAGGCTAAGTCACGAATCACTTGAATACGCTTGACCAATTTGACTCGGTAATTTGACAAGGTCAAGTTAATTTATATAATTAACCAATCTAAAATGATAATTAGACGAGGTTAAGTTATGGATCGCTTAATATACTTAGCCAACTTGACACATGGTTTGTAGGGTTAAGTCTTGGACTTGGATACTTAGCCAATTTTGACATGGTTTGTAGACGGGCTAAGTTATGAACTTAAGTGACACTTAACCCATTAGATAAACCCTAATTCGAAGGATTAGGTAAATAACCATAGTTAACAAGGATTATGGAAATAAGGCTAAGTGGTAAACCTTAGTTAAGGGAAACTAAGTAATAATTCTTAGTCAAGGAAATTTGGACCATTTCTTAGATAGATTAGTAACCCGATACGTTAGGTCAACGTTTAAGTATGCGTGTAGGAGCAGGCTATCTGATGTAGATAAAGGCTTCAACGAACTGGGTAACGAAGCAGCGGCTTCGGGGAACGTGAGGATATTCTTGGGATCCCTCTGTGAGCTGCCAGGTCATTATACTAGGCTCACGAGAGGTTGGGGTCTGCGGTAGAAGAACCAAGAATATGCCTTGGTTGCTATGCGAGCGACCTAAAGACCGGGGTGGATAGCAGTGAGTCGACGAATACATAAGGTGCCCGAGATAGCAAGTTCGTCGATCATCTACCATCTTGAGTCAAGCGTGTACGTACGGAAAGGCAGGGAACACCCAACAGACCATAATTTGCTATCTAATTATGGGTGAGGTAGGCCGTAGGATGTGGGCCGGCCGGAGTGTAGTTCTCATGCAAGATTTTCTCTTGTGTTGCCTTTCACTAGTTGAGGGAGGGGTCTCGTGGGACCATAGCCACGTGTAGAAAAGCAGACCTTAGTATCTGCATCGGCAGATAAATCTAAAGCTCCCGACCGAGTCCTGTATTTCTTGTTTTGCCCTGTGACAGGACTCGGATGGCACGATGTGATACATGTGCATACAGTTATAGAAAAACGATTCACGATGAATGCGTGGGAAAAAGGGCGCGGTTGAGGGTTAGCGTAATCCCTAGTGGCCTAGGTGGTTTAACCCAAACCGAAATACGAAAGCGTGCAATAGGTAAGCGTAATCCCTAGTGGTGCTAGGTGGCGTAAGTCCTAGTAGTTCAAACGATGATTCATATGGAAGAGCCTAGCTGGAACAAGGGTGACAGTCCAAACGATTTCAAGGATAATACGACATGAGGAAGCCCGTACGAGGTACGACAAAGGACTGATCTTATACATGGAAAGAAACATAGGAGTGGGAAAACCTACATATGCTATATATTAGGTTGACATGGACCATTACATGACATTGGGCAAGGGACATTCATGGTTAACACGTGACGCGGGTTGGGATACAAGTCGAGAGGTGCAGAGCAAATATACATGTTAGAACTAGGAAGAATATACATAATAGATACCGTGGGATGTTAGACGGGGCAGATACCTTGGGATAATGTACTCGATAGAAATCTGACGATGTGATACCTTGACTTATCATAACACCATAGTTTATCATGATACCTTAGTTTACCTTGCCACAGTAGTTCAACCGGCTACCCTGGTTTAGTTTATCTATCTGGTAGTTATCCTTATGTTTACTTTCAGTTTATGCATGTCATGTTACCTTTACCTGTTTTTATACTGGAAGTAGATAGGACTTACTCAGTCTTTTTGACTGACCCGTTTTGTTTCGCCTCTTTTCTTCCGTTTCCCCCCTCCAGGTTACAGGGAGGAAACAATGCTGTTTAGTTCGGACTTCTTCTGCTTGAAGGTCATCATGGATGGCTTGGACTTTCCTTGGCTAATGGCTACTTTACTATTTTTACTTGGGGAATAATTTATGAAAATGTCTTTATGCTTCTTTACTATTGCAAGACAGGTTTTGATGTACTCTGATGTAAAAGGCTTTAGACCTCATTTATTCATGTTATGAAAGTTTGATTTTACTTCCGCTATTTTATATGTTCTGTCTTGTGATATTTCTGTGCATGTTTACCAATAATCCCCCTCTAAAGCTAGCGCATTCCTTTGCGAGTGACCCTAGCGGAGGCGGGGTGTTACACGTGGTATCAGAGCAGAAGGTTACTAGACTGGGCAAAAGTTTTTAAAGACCTTCTGAAAACTATTTGAAAAACCGTTTACGAAGAAGCATTTTTTTCAAGAAAATTTTCTTTTAAAAAGAAAAAGGCTATTCCCCAAAGGCCATTAGCATTATCCTTGTTTCCTTGATTGAATCTCTTTTCCTTTCTTTCCTCCATCTGTAGTCACAGTGGTTTTAACTGCGACTAGTCTTTTCTATCTTCGAAAGTGCTTTCCATGTGATGGAGGCTGTTCTCGGGAGGCCAGTGGCTGCGTTATAAGAAAGGATAGTGAGAAAGAGGATAAAGGATACGAGTTTAAGGATGAGCAACTTGTTGGTATGGCTCAACTCAGAATGAGAGAGAAAGATGAACAATGAAACCCATGATGAGATAGTACCTTTGGCATGGTGAAACGGGACGGATAGTTAAGTATCATGGAACAGGGACAAGATCATTCGGTGGGCAATAGTATGCTCTCATTTCTAGGGTACCTCAGAAGGAGGGTAACGATCTTGTTAAAGGTTTAGCTTTTCTTCTCTATCATCCTGTCGGGACTTTGTTTTGGTCACCGCATCTTTTAAGTCCGCTTCGATAGTTGAGTCTCTGCACCTTAGTACTAGCGTAGTAGGGGATCCCGTTTTTGTCTCAAGTCCTATTGGAAGATCGGTCCATTTACTCATGGCTTGTTTGGATTTGAGAATGTCTATATCAAGTGTTGAGCTTGGAAATAATGCTTATGTTTATAAGTTGTGGATGGATTCTAGGGATGAAGTGGTTATCCAGTAAGGGGTGCCACTCTCGGTTTTAGAAGGAGGGTAGTTGGACTCTTGGCTTGCTTTGGTAATACCCTTGAAGTATCGCGTAACCTTTTGGGTTCTGTCATGATTAGTTGCTTAGAATCCCTAGATGCCTTTGTTGGAAATTAGAAACCCGATCGAATGGTGTTCGTTAATAAGACGGATGGTTTACTTCGATTATGTATGGGTTATGGGAATTACCCTAGTAAGTGCGCACGGTAACTTGTTCACTTTCAAGAGAAAGTTTTTCTACGTGGAATACCTTATGGTACAAGGTCCAGGATTCACTAGTGAATTTTGAGGGCTCGCATGGAATAATGTGTACGCAGTCCTGTCTGCGCCAAGTATTCTAGAAGGAGAATAAGTGCAAGTGGAACGAGAGGCGACGAGGAAATGAGTTCCAACTCATGTTATGGAAACAGGAAATAAGAAGCTGCGAAATCGTGAAGAAAAAGGGGCGGTCAAGGCACGATGGAACTAAGCTCAAGGTAATGCGACTCAGGAGACTGAAGACTAAATACGTGCATGATATCTCTTTTGGGAATATATCCTCGATCCCTGTTTTTCTGTTGAGCTTGCTTGTAGGCTATCTTTTAGGGGTATCCTCTCGGTCCTGTCTCTGTTACAAACCCAGTACGGAGTTTGTTTTGTTTAACTTCTCGACCCTGTTTCAGAGAATCATAGGTAGAACCCTGTGGATGTAAACATGTATTTGAAACATGTTATGGTTGAAATGGTTGCAAATGGTTGCAAGTGGTTGCTCGTGGATGCGCGAATTTACATTAGATATTATCTCGACTCGGTCACATTTCATATTGCATATGCACGAGTATTTATACTTGTTTATGGATGAAATTGAATGTGTTATCATGCGGATGTTGCATATGGTTGAATGTTTGTGCACGCATATAGTGTGTATGACTAGGACTATTTGCATACATGATGGATTCATAGCACTAAACATATTTTTGCATTCAAAAGATTTTTCAGGCCTGATCATTAGCATTAGCTAAGGAACATGTACACACACGTTTTGCATATATTCATACAGCATTAGAAATCATCTAAGGACAATGGTTGCTTGTGGATGATGGTTTGAGTAGATGGATGATGGATGGTAGGATATGTTCTTCCTAACTTAGAGATTTCGGGGACGAAATCCTAAAAGGTGGGGAGAATGTAACAACCCGTATTTCGATAACATGTTAAATCAAGAATCAAGACAGAATTAAATTATAAATTCTGAATCAAGTGAAACGGTCTGTGCCATTGCGTTCGTCTCAGAAAAATACGCGAAAAAGAGTCCGAGTTTTCGAGAATCGGAGTCCGTATGACCCGTTAAAGGCCCAAAGAAGATTTCTGGAAATTTGAACTTCGGAAATAGCTTTGAAATTCAGATCTGGGGCTAGGCGGGGAGTTTCCCGCCTAGGTCACGTCGACAGGGCTGTCGACAGGCCTGTCGACTTGGGCCCAGACCAAGTCGACAGCCCTGTCGACTTGCCTGTCGACAGGGGGTCGCCGAGGCAAGTTGCCTGGCGCACCTGTTTGTCTCACCCGGTCTTGTTCTTGGGCTGGTTCTGGAAGCTTCCGAGATCTGATGGTCCTGATCTATCCTAGGGTTAATCAAAGGGCCTAAAACTATCCTAATCTCTATAAAAAGACCCTAAACCTAACCTAAATCCCTAAAAACAAACCTAGCAACTAAGTGCTGCCAAAATCAATTTTGATCATGGCCTCCATCTCCAATCCCTAGAGCCTATGCATTCAAATCGGGTTCAAATCAAAAGGTGCAAGCTTGCTACACCAAATAGAGGCCAAATCAACATTGCTATGCGAGTTTCATGAAGGTTCTTCTTCAAAGGAGCCACCTTTCTTCGTCAAGATGATGCATGACCCCTTTTCTAAGCCTTGCCTATGTAAGTTCTAGCTACTTTTGGATCAAAACGGTATTTTTAATGTTGACATGGGATAAAATGAGATAAAGCATAAGTATGCATGTATGTGAACCTAACTTTGTCCCCTTTCTATGATCTATGACCTTAGACTAAGACGTAGCAACTTAATCATGTCACTCATGTTATGTTTAGCCTAGTTTATCTTGCAAGTTTGGATCTTTGTCTATGGAAGATTTGCATGAACCTTTGGGAACCATTTGGCTTGTGAAACATAGGCAAATACTTGACCTTGGGGCTTATGCATGCATATGAACACAAACCCCTTATGTTTCATGCATGTTTGTGGCAAAACCTCCTTATGATATTATGCAAGTTTGTGGCCAAATCCTATATGATAGTATGCATGCTTATGGTCAATCCCTATATGACTCTATCATGCATGTTTTAAGGCCAAACCCCCTTATGACGCCATGCATGTTTGGAGCCAATCCCTTTTTGTGGCCTCGTTGTAATGGCGCGTTTTGTAAGGTATAATAATTGAGTTATTTAATTATTTAAATAACGAATATATTAAATAAACGATAGTTGAACGTATAAATTATAATAATAATTATAATCGAGCCCGTAACGACGCGGCAGTTCGTTATTTGGCGAGTTGAACTTCAACTGAATATACAAGATTCGTTATAAGTCGGATTTCTGTGAAACAAGAAACGTTTGAATCTGTTAAACTATATTTTACTAATGGAAGAGAAAAATGAAGATTTCGTCGTGTAGATTTTGATGTACGTCCAAATAAAATTTCAGAAAAGTCGCTGTGGAATTCCTTTATAATTTGCGACGCTTTATTTACGTTATAAAAGAGTTTTCAATATATTTGAATATCGGGTTTGATTTTAGACAAGGTTCTTTTGGGAAGTAGTGATAATTTAATTTTTCGAATTTTACTGTAATTTTTAATTAATTAAATAAGCAACTTTTATTCGGTGTATTTTGCACCCTGTAATCAACATTTTGAAGTTTCAAAATATGAGTTAATCTACCGATATTTTTATATTTTTAAGACCGTGGTACACCGCTGGTCACAACAGCGTTTTTACTTCTGTCTATAACAACCTGTAAAACAACGAAATTGGGTGAAATGGAGACCGTGAAACTTCGTTTTGGGAAAAATCAAAAGAAAACTAAATATGTGTATTCATTCAAATACACGTTGAGCTAGTTTTAGCCACCAAGTAAACAGCACCTACCCATACTCTATGGTGTGTATCCATCCACGTATAACATCCCCTACCACTTATAACAACACCTACCAAGTGAAATTTTATCTATAAATAAACATACACATGCCTAAACCCGAAGGCATTTTCCTCCCAAAGTCAACAGGATTCCGCCGTAGCTTTCTCATTTCAAAACAAAAGAAATCGGTCCTCAAAAATCACGAGAAATCAAAATCAAAATTTCTATAAATAATACGACTTATTTATTTGGGTTTGTATGCTCAAAACTCTTCGATCTATGGAGTAATGCGTGAGCTCGATCACTTCTCTTTGGCTCACGGTGTTCTTCAGGGACTAGGGTTTTTTTTCGATTTGAACTTGTGGAACACGAATTCATGTTTTGGGATTTTGTTTGTGGTTTGTGGCATCAGCATACTTCGACTGCACTGATTTTGTGGAGTTCGGTGACTGTGTTTGGCGGAGATGGTGAATGGCTTCCAGTCGACGGCGGGTGCTGCTGTGTGCACGTGAGTGTTGTGAGAATGGTCGATGGGTTTTCTGAAGTGTCGCAGGCTGTTGGGAGGTACTGACGAACGCGATGGCAGAAGGTCGAGGTTTTCTCGGGTGCTTCGAGTCGGGCACAGAGGTGTTAAGCAGGAGGAGGTCGACTTGCTGAGTAGTTTGGTGGTGGTTGCGCCCTGAGTAGGTGGTCGGAGCGGTGGCCGTGGTTGGTCAAAATTAGGGTCAACGTGGAGATTTGTTTTCTGGAGATCGAAATTGGAATTTGGGGGTGAAAGACTTGTTGCGGTGGGATTAATAAAAAGGGGGATTTGGGCCTTAAGTAAAAGGGGTGAGCCCAATAAGAGTTTAAAATTCAAGTTTTATTTTAAATTAAAATATACTAACTTGTTTACGCGATATCTAGCCCATACGAGGTCAGAATCGAGAACCGTAAGTTGCGTCAGGATCGTATGGACGGGAGCAACACAATGAGACTGATCGGGAGTGAATCCTAGCTTGTATGAATTTATGGCGAAATAAATTGTTTGATTCAGATCAAACAATAGTTTATCCTTATTAACGATGAACTGCCAATGTGAGTAAATCTCACAAACTCTAAATAGCTCTATTTTTACAGTGTATTCTTAGAACTGCTAGATATTGTCTATTTGACTGTATGTTGACTGTTTGATTGAACTGCTAGTCAGTTAGTAGAGATTATATATATATATATATTACGTATATATATATATATATATAAACCGTCAAATAGTTATATGTTGATTCTGCTTATCAGAATATTATACTGTTGTTGTCTAACATCTGTGGTGCAGGGAAACAGGTTGGAGGAATCCAACTGGATTCCTCAATAGTTATTTTACTGTGATTTATGTATTGTGATATATAAATGTGATATATATAATCTGTTGTGATTACATGTGGTTGGACGATAGTCATCGTTGTTAGGTGATGTGTTAAAAACCATAAGAAATACCAGAGTGTGATAAAAGGATTAAACAAAGTAATTGGTTAGGTTAACCAAAGCAAAGTTAGTCGAGTTAAACAAAGTAATTGGTTAGGTTAACCAAAGCAAGTTAGTCGAGTTAAACAAAGTAATTTGTTAGATTAACCAAAGCAAGTTAGTCGAGTTAATCAAAGTAATTGGTTAAGTTAACCAAAGCGAGTTAGTCGAGTTAATCAAAGTAATTGGTTAAGTTAACCAAAGTAAATTAGTTAAGATAAACTAAGCGGTTAATCGAAGTGAATTAGTTAAGTTAAACTAATTGGTAAATCAAAGTGAATTAGTTGCGTCAAACTAAGTGAATTAGTCAAGTTAAACTAATTGGTAAATCAAAGTGAATTAGTTGCGTCAAACTAAGTGAATTAGTCAAGTTAAACTAATTGGTAAATCAAAGTGAATTAGTTGCGTCAAACTAAGTGACTTAGTTAAGTTAAACTAATTTGTAAGTCAAAGTGAATTAGTTGCGTCAAACTAAGTGAATTAGTCAAGTTAAACTAATTGGTTAATTGAAGTAAATTTGTTGGGTTAATCAAAGTGAATTAACTAAGTTAAACTAAGTGGATTAGTTCAGTTAATCGAGACAAGTAAATCAAGTTAGGTTAAACCATTTGAGTTAACCAGTTAGGTTAAACCATTTGAGTTAACCAGTTAAAGTTTACCAGTTAAAGATAAACAGTTAGAGTTGACCAGTTAAAGTTGACCAGTTAAAATTGACCAGTTAGAGTTGACCAGTTAGAGTTGACCTGTTAGAGTTATCCAAGTGGAGTTAATCGAGTAGAGTTGCCGAATATCACTTATTCGAAGTAGAGTTATCGAATATAGAGTATTCGAGGGAAGAGTAATCGAATATAGTTTATTCGAGTGGAGAAATCAAATGTTATTCATTTGAGAAGAGTTACCGAATATTATTTATTCGAAGAATAGTTATCGAATATTGGTTATTTGAAGTTAGTTAATCCAAAGGAGTTATTCGAAGTTAGTTAATCCAAAGGAGTTATTCGAAGTTAGCTAATCCAAAGGAGTTATTCGAAGTTAGTTAATCAAATGAGTCGATCCAAAGGAGTTAATCAAATATAGTTATTCGAAAGAAGGTGTTAATCGAATATAGTTATTCGAGTAAAGTTAAAAGAGTTAATCGAATTTAGTTATTCGAAATGAGTTATTCGAATTTGATATTTGAATAGAGTTAAACACATTAGAGTGATTCGAATTACTTATTCAAATAGAGTTAAACACGTAAGAGTTAATTGAATATTAGTTATTCAATTAGAGTTAAATCGAATTTAGTTATTCGAAAGGAGTTAATCAATTTGAGTTAAGTTAATCGATTTGAATTAAGTTGAATCGAAATGGAGTAAATCGATTAGAATTAAGTTAATCGAGTTAGAGTAAATCGAATATTGGTTATTCGAAGGTAAGTTATTCGAATTAGTTATTCGAAGGAATTAATCAAATGAGTCGATCCAAAGGAGTTAGTCGAATATTAGTTATTCGAATAGAGTTAAAGGAGTTATCGATTTTAGTTTGATCGAAAGGAGTTATCGATTAGTAAATCGAAAGGAGATTTTCGAATATAGCATATTCGAAAGAAAGAGATCGAATATTGTTTATTCGAAAGAGAGAGATTTCGAATATGAGTTATTCGAAGAGAGAAAATCGAATATAGGTTATTCGAAGAAGAGTTAATCAAATAGAGATTACTCGAAAGAGAGTTATACGTCGAATTCGATTATAGCGAATTCGGGAAAATACTATTTACCTTCCAGGGTTTAAATCAAGATTTAGTTATTGATTTAGAAATTAGGTGTCTGTTAAATTATTCGAGTTAGGAGATAAAGTTATAATTTAGGTTAGATATTGCAGAAGTAGGAATTATAACGTTATAGTTATAAATCAAACGTTTTCATATAATAAGTGGATTCGTAACCGGAATCCAAAAATTTGCGTAAACAGATGATTGGAAAAAGTGAGTGACGAGCTTCATCTATTTCACAGTAAAGGACGTTGTTCAATTAAGGTCTGAGAGGTAATTATACCCCAACTTGATTGACTTCAGAATTGACAAAGGAATAGTTGTGGTTCGATAGAAAAGGTTGATTTGAAATATAGTTAAGTAATAAGCGATTAATGGATTTAGCGTAACGATGTTTTATACAACGTTCATTGGAAATCCGTAAATGAGTTTTGGAAACGTTTTCCAAATATAATCAGATATGTTTTCTAAACATAGAAAATGAAATGTTTTCATGATAAGAATTTAAGAAATAGAGTTAAGCAAATTCAGAAACTAACTGGAGAGGGTAAGTTGAACGGTTTTCTAAGTGACGATCTGATGTTGGTTTCGACCTTCCGTATTGATACTTAGAGAATTGTTCTCATACTAGTTACAGTTAGGGACTGATAGTTGCGAAATAATAGTGATGTGAAAATAAGCTATGGAAATGTTTTCCAATGATTAATAACATATATTTTCTAAATATATGAAATAAGGAAATATGAACATATGATGATTGATCGATCGAATTCCCATTTGGAAATAAGATCGTTGTTTGTACACCGACATGTTTTCATTTGATAGTTGAATCACAGACTATCAAAGTTTTTACCATTTTAACGTTGTTAATATGGAGAGACCGGTTGGATTATTATCCAAAGAACCACTCTGTATTGGCATAAGCATTTCGAGCAATATATGCCAAAGATAAATTGAAGACGGAGTAAAGTGCAAGGGCTGTTGTATAAGTCTTAGATAACAGTGACTAAGATGGATATACTGAATAGTGCCTTCGGTTTGTCCAGTCCCAGGACAACGTATATGGAAGAAGGTCTGACAGAGTATATCCAATGGATCGCGTAAGTTGATCTGTTCAAACGTATTCACGTTTGGTGGCGGAGGAATTCGTTTCTCTTAGCTATATACCCGTGTTATTTTTGGATAAGTCAATTTGTGATTTGGCGGGTATGACGATGTGGCATTCAAAGTGAATGGTGATCAGATGTTCTGAAGATAGACGTAGCCTCTAGCCTCACACCAGGAAGTAACAAAAGTTGGGCTAGGCAGCATGGCTAGTTGGGTCATCCCCAAGCAGGGTGTATTGTCACCGATCTAGAGAATATTCATATTTATACTTGTTTTTGATTCTGTATCTTCGGATGACGGTTTGATGGCCTACAACCGTGGTGGCAATATATTCGCGACACTCAAGCTAAATGAGTGAGCGGTCATGTGTGGCCGGGTTGCAAGACGTTCTTGTTGAACCTGCAGTGTATCACCTCTAGAGTACACTGATCAGAAGGTGCTCCCATACCTTGTCTGTTGGAATCCATTCTTCGATAAGCGCCCTGCGGTTTATGATTTTATACTATGTATGTAGGACGTGAGATGCAAGCGTTTCTGCTAGTTGATATCTATTTGTACATAGACATTATTATAATATCAAAAGGTTTTTGATATAAAGATATTTTGGATTCTCATAAGGGAAAAACCCGTTCCGTTATGCGGCGTGGTCTTATGAGATATCGTTTACTTGTTCATATACATGTTTAAATTGTTTTACTCATACCAGTCCCATGACTGACCCGGAGTTTACTTTGTTGTCTTCCCTAAACTCTTGGGTGCCTAAATTTGTACGGGCAGTCAAGTAGTCGGGATTTACAGATATACTTGGAGAGCTTGGAGCAGGAGGCTGCAAGATTCTATAGCTATAGTTATTTCCGCTGTGTTGTAAGTGTTGTACTCTGATAAGTGCTATTGTATATATATAACTGTTTACTTCAAAGCTATGTTATATATTATATGTTATTCGTTCCGCTGTGAGATTCGTGTTACTCTGATGATGTAAGTTCTTCTTCTTCTTCTATTCTATTAGTTCTATCTTTTCTTCCTCACCCTCTACTTTCTTTCACTAACGTCTCGGAGTTTTCGACTCTCGAGGAGTCGAAAATTTGCAGCCGTTACACTCGTGCATGTTTTGGGGTCTACATGTACCCATAGTATACCTACTATGTTGACTCGCTTCGCTTGCGTTGGGAAAACACGATTTTGGGTAGTTAGATAAACATGAACATGTCGCGAAATCTTAACTTGAATATGACATGTGTTTATACTTGAAAATGTGACTTGAAAGATAACATGGAAGTTGACATGTAAGTATGCATAAAAACATGAGCTTGGGAATTTACCTATTAAGTTAGGTCTACCCTTTGGGAATTTACCTATTAAGTTAGGTCTACCCAAATGCTTGAAAAACTTGTAACATGTTTTGGAAACATGATGAACTTAGATAATATAAGTGTGGCCAACTCGAGGTTGGGTTGAGTTTGCAACGTAAAACTACCCGGAACCGACCGGCCTAACTAGTAGTTGCAAACAATAGGACCCAATGTGAGAAGTTGGTCATGTCGCGCTTAAGACCCGAGGTTAGACTAGGTTGTGGTGTAAATCTACCCGGACCCGCCCGACTTAACTAGTAACCACAACAAGGTCTAATGTGAGAGGTTAAGAGTGCATTAATTAAATTAATGCCACATGATAAGGTTAAGTAAATTTGACTAATGACACTTAACCGATATGACACGAATGGGTAGGTTAAGTGGGACCGGGCTTGATTTCCTTAATGATACTTAACCATGCAAGATGATTAGGGGATGGGGTTAAGTAATTTACACTTAACTAATCCGACTGGGTAATTAGATGAGGTTAAGTAATTAAGACTTAACTAACCTAACCACGGTAATTAGATGGGGTTAAGTAATCCACACTTAACTAATCTAAACACGGTAATTCGATGGGCTTAAGTTAGCCTAGACTTAATTAATCCAACTTGGTAATTTAATGGGGTTAAGTTAAACACTTAACTAATTTAACACGATGATTTGATGAGGTTAAGTGACCTATACTTAACCAATCTAACTCGTTAATTTGATGAGGTTAAGTTAACCTATACTTAACCAATCTAACGTGAAAACATGATAAGGCTAAGTCACGAATCACTTGAATACGCTTGACCGATTTGACTCGGTAATTTGACAAGGTCAAGTTAATTTATATAATTAACCAATCTAAAATGATAATTAGACGAGGTTAAGTTATGGATCGCTTAATATACTTAGCCAACTTGACACATGGTTTGTAGGGTTAAGTCTTGGACTTGGATACTTAGCCAATTTTGACATGGTTTGTAGACGGGCTAAGTTATGAACTTAAGTGACACTTAACCCATTAGATAAACCCTAATTCGAAGGATTAGGTAAATAACCATAGTTAACAAGGATTATGGAAATAAGGCTAAGTGGTAAACCTAAGTTAAGGTAAACTAAGTAATAATTCTTAGTCAAGGAAATTTGGACCATTTCTTAGATAGATTAGTAACCCGATACGTTAGGTCAACGTTTAAGTATGCGTGTAGGAGCAGGCTATCTGATGTAGATAAAGGATCCAACGAACTGGGTAACGAAGCAGCGGCTTCGGGGAACGTGAGGATATTCTTGGGATCCCTCTGTGAGCTGCCAGGTCATTATACTAGGCTCACGAGAGGTTGAGGTCTGCGGTAGAAGAACCAAGAATATGCCTTGGTTGCTATGCGAGCGACCTAAAGACTGGGGTGGATAGCAGTGAGTCGACGAATACATAAGGTGCCCGAGATAGCAAGTTCGTCGATCATCTACCATCTTGAGTCAAGCGTGTACGTACGGAAAGGCAGGGAACACCCAACAGACCATAATTTGCTATCTAATTATGGGTGAGGTAGGCCGTAGGATGTGGGCCGGCCGGAGTGTAGTTCTCATGCAAGATTTTCTCTTGTGTTGCCTTTCACTAGTTGAGGGAGGGGTCTCGTGGGACCATAGCCACGTGTAGAAAAGCAGACCTTAGTATCTGCATCGGCAGATAAATCTAAAGCTCCCGACCGAGTCCTGTATTTCTTGTTTTGCCCTGTGACAGGACTCGGATGGCACGATGTGATACATGTGCATACAGTTATAGAAAAATGATTCACGATGAATGCGTGGGAAAAAGGGCGCGGTTGAGGGTTAGCGTAATCCCTAGTGGCCTAGGTGGTTTAACCCAAACCGAAATACGAAAGCGTGCAATAGGTAAGCGTAATCCCTAGTGGTGCTAGGTGGCGTAAGTCCTAGTAGTTCAAACGATGATTCATATGGAAGAGCCTAGCTGGAACAAGGGTGACAGTCCAAACGATTTCAAGGATAATACGACATGAGGAAGCCCGTACGAGGTACGGCAAAGGACTGATCTTATACATGGAAAGAAACATAGGAGTGGGAAAACCTACATATGCTATATATTAGGTTGACATGGACCATTACTATAATGACCCGCACTGGCAGAGGTATTATAATTAATTTATTTAATTATATATATATCGTGAGGTAGGGAATTTAATCGTCGTTTAATTGAATTATAGTGAATATTTAATTAATTTAAATAATATATTTAATTCAGAAATAATCCGAATGATTGGAAATAACAATATTCTGTTAACGGGGTCGTCCCTTAGATTTAATTCAGCTTAGAGTTGAATTATATTGACGAATATATTCAATCGACGACAGTTTGAACGTATAATTATATTATAAGTAAAATCGAGCTTGAAATGGCGCTGTATTTCGTAATTTGGCGATTTGAACTTCAACTGAATATACAAGATTCGTTTTAAATCGGATTGCTGTGAAACAAGAAACGTACGGAGCTGGTGGAGTATATCTTTCTAGTGGAAGAGAAAAATCGGGATTTCGTCGTGTAGATTTTGAGTTATGTCCAAATCAAATTTCAGAAAAAGTCGCTGTAGAATTCCTTTATAATTTGCGACGCTTTATTTACGTTATAAAAGGAATTTTAGTATAAAATTGAATATCGATTCAACCAGGACTTGGAATATCAAGTATATATTTTTCTGAAGCTGTATGATATTCCACTGTGAAGATATACGATAATATATATTTATTTATATTTAATTTTATTTTATTTAAATATATTTATATATTTAAATGGGCTATTTAGAGCTTTAAAAATAGTCACTTTTGCAAACGAAGTCGGAATTCGACGAAACCAGTTTTGTTGGGACCGTAATGTCAAACTCTAGCTACAGGTACAGTTTGGTGATTTTTAGGTATCATATGTGTTCGTAGGGATTTTTAGAGTGTGGTAATTAATATAAAATGATATAAATAAAATATCTAACAAATATCTAAAAATTTCTAGATATTTTTATCACCCTATAAATACCCTTGCAAAGTCTTAACCTAAGTTCATTTTTCTACCGAGGTCAACTTCTCAGCCTCCACACAAAAAAATGAACAAACGCAGTAAAACAATGGCTTTAGAAAATCATTACAATTCAAATAAAATCCAAGAAAATACAAAGCAAGTTCCTTTGAGTTGTGTGGCCTTTATCTTCACAATGATACCGGTTTTGAATAGCTCGATGGGTTCTGGGAGTCTCGACGTGTTTCCAGCGAAAGGGGTATGGTCCTAGGGTTAAGGTTTTGGGAAAATCGAAGTACCTGGTGTTGATTCGGGTGTTAGTGTTTGGTTTGTTGTTGAAATCCGCACCTAGGGTGCAGGATTCGAGGATTTCGGTGATGGTCTTGGTCGTGGTTTCCTGTAGCTGTGCGGTGAAAGTATTACGCGAGGAAATGAGAAGCTGGTGCGAGTTGGACGTGATGAGCATGAGGTGGAGGATCTCGAGTAGAGGAGGCCGACGGTGGTCTTTGTTTTGGAGTTCGTGAATTATCTAGGGAGGGAGAGGCGCTTAGAATTGGGAAAATAGTGGAGGATTTCCTGGAGCGACATCAGTTTAGAGAAGAACGGGTTTTAGGAGAAGCAGTCTTCGGGTGTGTATATTTAGAGTAGTGGGCTTTCAAGTGGGTTGGGCCTGTTGGAGGAGAGGAAGTATGTTGGTTTAATTTGCAAATGGATGGAGAAGTTCAGGGAATGGCATCGTGATTTACTGGAGGTAAATTTGGGGAAGACGGTTATGATGAGCGGGTTCGGGTTTTAATGGTGAGTGGGCCGACAATAAAGAGGGCAAGGCCCATTTGATTTCTTTGTCCAAGTTTTAATTTAAATTCAAAAATGTATTAACTTGTAATGGCCATATCTAGCTCGTACGAAGTCGGATTGACAAACCGTAAGTTGCGTTGGGATCATATGGACGGGAGCAACACAATGGGACTGACCGCAAGTCCATCTGAGCTCGTTACAATTTATGGCGAAATAAATTGTCCGTCGCAATCAAATAACGCAAACCGTTATTTAACGGCTAACGCGCCAAAGTGAGTAAAACTCACCAACTCTGAACAGTTATATTTTTATAATGTATTTTTAGAACTGTTAATCATCTGTTGATTGTTGTGTGTTGGTTGATTGATTGAACTGCTAGTCAGTTAGTGAAAATTATATATATATATATAAACCGTTAAATATTTATATATTGATTCTGCTATCAGAATAATTTATATTGAACTGAAAGTGATGATAATCATATTGTGTAACATCTGTGAATTCAGGGAGACAGGTTGGAGGAATCCGACTGGATTCCTCAACAGTTATTTTTATTGTTTTTCATATATTTTAATATATGATGTGAATTAGAACCTGTTGTTGATTGGGTGTGTATGGACGAGATTAGACATCGTGATTTGATATGATTGAATACCATAACATACAGAAATGTTGATAAGGGGATTTTCAAAGTGATATTGAAAATAGAATATTTATAAAATGGGATATTTATAAATAAGAGATATTTATAAAGTGGAATATTTATAAATAAGGAATATTTATAAATTGGAATATTTATAAATAGGAGATACATAGAAAAAGAAAATAATCTCAAAACATTTTCTTGAGTGGAAAGGCCTGTGTGGCGGGTTTGGGGATTTTCCCGATGCTCCCGATACAAAGGAGGTTATGGCGAATTTTCCCGGGAATTTAAGGAGTTAGAGTATTTCAAGAATAAATTTGAAAAGGAAATATTTGTAAACCATTTACAAATAGAATTGAAAAGGAAACGTTATAAAAGGGAAATCATTTTTAAAGTGTAGAACCGTTATTTAAAAGTAAATCTTTTCAAATGAATAAAACGATGTTAAAAAGGGAATCTTTATAAAGTGAATAAAGTAAATCGAATATGGTAATCGAAAGGAGTTAATCGATGTTAGTTTCATCGAAAGGAGTATCGATGTTAGTTTAAATCGAAAGGAGTTAATCGATGTTAGTTTCATCGAAAGGAGTATCGATGTTAGTTTAAATCGAAGGGAGTTAATCGATGTTAGTTTCATCGAAAGGAGTATCGATGTTAGTTTAAATCGAAGGGAGTTAATCGATTAGAGTTAAATCAAAGGAGTTAATCGAATATAGTTTATTCGAATAGAGTTAGAGGAGTTATCGAATATAGTTTATTCGACAGGAGTTAAGTGAATAGTTAGGTTAAACTAAGTGAATTGGTTAAGTTAACCAAAGTGAATTAGTCGAGTTAATCAAAGTGATTAGTTCAGTTAATCGAGATAAGTAAATCAAGTTAGGGTAATCGAGTTGAATTAGTCAGTCGAGTAAATAAATTGAGTTAGTCAAACCAAGTAAAACCAGTTAGAGTTAACCAGTTAGAGTTAACCAGTTAGAGTTAAACAGTTAGAGTTAAACAGTTAGAGTTAAAACAAACATAGTTATTCAGGAGGAGTTGCCATTTAGCACGACTGCTAGCGTAATTCGCAGGGCTGTAAATAGCCTACGGCGGTCGGATGTTTCCTGAGGGAATCAGGCGTAACCATTGTGATCGCTGCGATCTAGAGTTGAGCGAATTGAGTTAAAGAATATAGAGTTAAGCAAAATTTGAATCTGACTAGAGATTAATAAGTTGAATGGTTTCCTGAGTATCGATCTGATGTTGGTTTCGGCCTTCGGGGTTTATGCTTAGGGAGTTGTTCTCTTATTAGTTTATAGTTAGCGTCTGATAGTTGTGGAAGGATAGTGATACGTAAATAAACAATGGAAATGTTTTCCAACGTTGATAACAAATATTTTCTAAATATAGAAAATAAGGAAAACATGTATAGATATACATGATGATTGATCGATTGACATTCCATTTGGAAATAAGATCGTTGTTTGCACACGGACATTTTTATTTGATAGTTAACTCACCGACTATCGAAGTTTTGACCATTTTTAACGTTGTTAATATGGAGAGACCGGTTGGATTATTATCCATAGAACCACTTTGTATTGGCATAAGCGTCGCGAATCATATATGCCAAAGATAATTGAAGACGGGGTAAAATGCAAGGGCTATCCTGTTTACAGAATAGTGCCTTCGGTTTGTCCAGTCCCAGGACAACTTGTATGGACGAAGGTCTGACGGAGTATATCCAATGGATCGCGTAAGTTGATCTGTTCAAACGTATTCACGTTTGGTGGCGGAGGAATTCGTTTCTCTTAGCTATATACCCGTGTTATTTTTGGATAAGTCAATTTGTGATTTGGCGGGTATGACGATGTGACATTCTAAGTGAATGAAGATGGATGTCTGACAGAGTATTTCCAGACGATTACGTACATTAATTTCTTCAACCGTACCAAGAGTGGAAGCGGAGAAGGAAACTTCTTTTAGCTGACACGTAATGTATTGTTGTAGACGTCAATTAGTGATTTTCGATGGATCTGACAATGTGGCATTCGAAGTGAATCTGATGTGATGATAAAGCGTAGCTTCTAGCCTCATCAACCGGTAAATGACAGAAATCGGGCAGGCAGCATGGCTAAGTCGGTCGCACCGAAGTAGGGTGTATAATCACCTATCTAGAGAATATTCATTTGTTTCTTTTAATCTATCAATGTTGTCCCATATATATATATACGGGAACGGTTGCTGATCCCAACCGTTGGTGATGTACATTCGATACACTCAAGCGAAATGAGTGGTCGGTCATGTGTGGCTGAGTTACAAGATGTTCTTGTTGAACTCCAGTGTATCGTTCCTAGAGTACACTGATCGGAAGGTGGTTCCATACCTTGTCATAGTTGGAAATCCAATCATCCAATACGTGCTTGCGATTTTGATTGTATACTATATATGTAGTAACGTGAGATGCAAGCGTTTCTGCTAGTTGATATCTATTTGTACATAGACATTATTATAATATCAAAAGGTTTTTGATATAAAGATATTTTGGATTCTCATAAGGGAAAAACCCGTTCCGTTCTGCGGCGTGGTCTTATGAGATATCGTTTACTTGTTCATATACCTGTTTAAACTGTTTTACTCACACCAGTCCCATGACTGACCCGGAGTTTACTTTGTTGTTTTCCCTAAACTCTTGGGTGCCTAAATTTGTACGGGCAGTCAAG
Source organism: Allium sativum (assembly GCA_030737875.1). Lineage (NCBI taxonomy): Eukaryota > Viridiplantae > Streptophyta > Magnoliopsida > Asparagales > Amaryllidaceae > Allium > Allium sativum. Next base: position 774,377,863 of record CM060918.1, on the reverse strand, counting down.
TAGTCGGGATTTTACAGATATACTGGAAGAGCGTGGAGCAGGAGGCTTCAAGATCATATAGCTATAGTTATTTCCGCTGTGTTGTAAGTGCTGTACTCTGATAAGTGCTATTGTATACATAACTGTTATATTTCAAAGTTATGTTATCTATTATATGTTATTCGTTCCGCTGTGAGGTTCGTGTTACTCTGATGTTGTGTTCTTCTTCTTCTTCTATTCTAAGTTTCTATCTTATCTATTCTCACCCTCTATTTTCTTTCATTAATTACCGGGATTTTTCGATGTTTTGGTTATCGACGTCGAGCTTACGTCGATAACCAAAGCCGCTCAAAATCCGGGTCGTTACAATTACATGACATTGGGCAAGGGACATTCATGGTTAACACGTGACGCGGGTTGGGATACTAGTACGAGAGGTGCAGAGCAAATATACATGTTAGAACTAGGAAGAATATACATAATAGATACCGTGGGATGTTAGACGGGCAGATACCTTGGGATAATGTACTCGATAGAAATCTGACGATGTGATACCTTGACTTATCATAACACCATAGTTTATCATGATACCTTAGTTTACCTTGCCACAGTAGTTCAACCGGCTACCCTGGTTTAGTTTATCTATCTGGTAGTTATCCTTATGTTTACTTTCAGTTTATGCATGTCATGTTACCTTTACCTGTTTTTATACTGGAAGTAGATAGGACTTACTCAGTCTTTTTGACTGACCCGTTTTGTTTCGCCTCTTTTCTTCCGTTACCCCCCCTCCAGGTTACAGGGAGGAAACAATGCTGTTTAGTTCGGACTTCTTCTGCTTGAAGGTCATCATGGATGGCTTGGACTTTCCTTGGCTAATGGCTACTTTACTGTTTTTACTTGGGGAATAATTTATGAAAATGTCTTTATGCTTCTTTACTATTGCAAGACAGGTTTTGATGTACTCTGATGTAAAAGGCTTTAGACCTCATTTATTCATGTTATGAAAGTTTGATTTTACTTCCGCTATTTTATATGTTCTGTCTTGTGATATTTCTGTGCATGTTTACCAATAATGCCCCTCTAAAGCTAGCGCATTCCTTTGCGATGACCCTAGCGGAGGCGGGGTGTTACATAACTCATTTTTTTTAACAACGATAAATTTACGTTACCTCAACCAGACGACATAAAAAGTATTGTAGCATTTACGTCACTACTTTTCATACCACATATTTATTCACTTATTCTCCTTAGCCCTTAACAAACTCAAATTATCCTTCACATCTGCTTTTCCATCTAACATTTTGTCCATATTTCCAGCAATTACCAATTTGATAACCAATATCTAATACTTTTTAAGTTTTGGTGCAATAAACTAATTTTGTCGTAATCAAATACCATTTCATTACATACACCACCTACTGTAATCTATAATTAGATGACTTATTCAGTTCTCGCCTCTTTTCATGTCAACCCGAAAAAAATTAAACACACCAAACTCCAACTCCACTTTGTTCCTACTTTACACCTACTATTCCTTACCTGCCTGTGTGCGAAGCACGGGTTCACAACTAGTTTATAATATAATTTAAAACGAGCTCGTAATGTCGCGGTAGTTCGTAATATTACGTTTTGAACTTCAATTGAATATACACGATTCAATATAAGTCGGATTACTTCGAAACAAGAAATGTTCGAATCTGTTAAACTATATTTTTCCAGTGAAAGCGAAAAATCGAGATCAGGTCTTATAAATTGTGAATTATATCCAAATCAAATTTTCAAATAGTCGCTATGAAATCGTTTATAAATCATAACGATTATTTTAGCGATAAATCGATTTTAAATTATCTGAATGTTATTTTAATTTGGAACATCAAGTTTAGAATCTAAATATGTTTAATTTGAAGTTATACAATGTTATATTCAGATATATCGATCTAAATGAGAATTCCGCACTGTTTTAAACCTTCTTAAAAACTTGTACATAAGATTTGACAAAACTCTGTCAAGTTATTTACATATCCTCATCTTAATGAAAATATTCGTCTATGCCCAAATAGTGTTTGTCAATCAAAAATGATGGTAAGATATATTTGCTTTGGGACGCCAAAATTTATGACTGATCTATAAGGGTACATCAACTAAATAATATAAAGACATAATAATATGATATTTCTATCGTGAGGATCTTTATCTTTTGGGAGCACAGTAATAAAATCCTATCGGATAATTTGGAAATTGAAAGAAAGAAATTATCAACATGTTAAATTGTGAGGATTGGTCAAACTTTTGTACTGTAAACCATAAAATTAAATAATCGGGAAGCTTCCTTTGAAAGCTAATGTATTCCTTCCAACAGAAGCTACCCAAGGTATTCTACTGGAAGCCACTCCTCTCTTTTATATACCCAATTATCCTTCCCTTGTTCTTTAGGTTTTAGCCGACCTCCCCCAGATTAAAAATAAAGGAAAAAAACCCTCAACAAAACCGATCCAACCCTATCCCTTAATTTCCCAATTCATTTTTATGTTCCTCTGTTTCTTCTTCAAACCATTCCTCAGTAATTCACGAAAAACAATTCACCACTTAATAATCAAAATCAAATCAAACAACCTCATTCGATCTTCATTCTTTGGCCTTGTTTCAATCGCTATTTCAAATCCTTTTCAGTTCGACGCAAATATTTGAAGATGGGTTTTCAACACCTGCTAGGGCAAGGAACGGTGGCGAGCATAAGCAGATTCAGGGGATTTGGAGGGCGGGGTTGCAAGATGTTCTTGTTGAATCCAGTGTATTCCCCTCTAGAGATACACTATCGGAAGGTGGTTCCATACCTTGTCATGTTGGAAATCCAATCTCCAGTAAGCGCCCTGTGGTTTTTGATTTAATATTATATATGGAGCGTGAGATGCAAGCGTTCCGCTAGATTTCTATTTATTTGATTTAGACGCTATTGTAATATCATTGGATTTGATATCAGAAATATTTTTGGTCATCGTAAGGTAAAAACCATCTGTGTTTATGTGCGGATCGGTCTTACGATTATCATTTATTTTGAAAGGATCTTGAAAGTTAAACAAATGGTTGGAGTTTATTCACACCAGTCCCATGATTAACCTAGAGTTTATTTTATTTGTTTTCCCTAAACTCTTGGGTGCCCAAATTTGTACGGGCAGTCAAGTAGTCGGGATTTTACAGATTCACTTAGAGGAGTTTGAAGCAGGAGGCTTCACCAGTTAGCTATAGACTATCATATTTTTCCACTGTGTATTATGTTCATATCTGGAAACAGGTGTTTATAACTACTCCAGAAATAGCTGTTGTGCTCTGATGATGGTATGTATATAAAGTTACTGAATTTTATTTCAAAGTTTATGTTATCTAATATATTTTGTTTGTTCCGCTGTGAGTTTGTGATCTTCGTTTTCTTATATTCTAATATTTCTTTCTTTCTATTTCTCATCCTCTAACTTCTTTCTAATAACGATTCGTATTTCTGTGCAATTTGGGTTGGACGTGTGGTGTTATTAGTCGACTCAAAGAGTACAGAAATTCGGGCCATTACAATATATATATATATATATATATACATTGATTACAGAATTTAAACCATCAACAAATATGTTTATTTGGAATTTCCCTAATATTTTCCCAAAAATATAAATATTATTTATTTAATTAAATTTTATTTGACTATATATAAATCCCAGTTTTATTTAATTAAATCAATTACTAATGTAATCTATACAGTATATATTATAAAATTGGTTCAAAAACCGGGTCATTACAATCTACCCCTCTTAAAAGAATTTCGTCCCCGAAATTGAAGAGTAAGTAGGAGATTCCAATTATATTCAAAATCATATACTTCTATTAAAACGCATGCATGGGTCATCCTCTAACAATCACAACGACCAAGGCATCCAGAACACACATGTTATCTATCAAATATCTCGCTGCGATTAGAACATTCAATACACGTCAACAATTTGCTATTTATCGCGGTCATTTTCATAATAACTAGAAATACCTGTTATTACAGTTAGAAGACATTTTCATTTCATATTCACGCATTACTATTCTTTAACCTTCAACAGTCCTTGACTGAAAATCGATAAGAAAATAATCCTCTAAGTATCAATCCCAAAGACTGAAATCAGCATCAGATCAATACTTAGAAAATTATCTAACTCAACCAATTTCCAGTTAGGTTCTAATTTCTTAACTTCATATCTTGATTCATTATCAATCCAAATGTTTCTGATTATAGTTGAAAATAATTCCAAAATTCATTTACTTCATTTGTTTGAACCAATCATGATAAAATGCTTTTATCTGCTTCAAATTCTCTTTTTGAACTCCAATCCAATTTAATTCTATTCAACTTAATTTTACTATTTCAATCTTGTCCCAGTTGATTTTCTCAAGTCTGGAATCCTCACTCCTGGATTTTATTTCAAAATAGTTTGAAATCACATATCTTTACTCCATTGTAAATTCAAAATCTTTGAATTTCCACAAAAGATATTTTTTTAAAATACTTTCCAGTTGTCTTATTTGTATTTCATTCCTTATACAAATTCAATTTTGTATATTATATAACCATTTCAATTTTTGTAATCTTATTTGATTATAATTACAATCGATACATCCATATATGATAATAATTTCAGAAAAATATTCTTTTTATATTAAAATATAATTTTGAGTAAAATTATTCCATTTACCCAACTTTCAAAGCAATACTATATCGAATTACTCTGTTCAAGAGTTTAGAAACACTTTTTGATTCAGTGTTCGACCACTGTATCGACCAAAATTCACAAACCACACTATAAACCAGTTAATACAACATAAAACCGTTTTTAATATAATCTACAAATACACGCTCATGTATATACACTAAAACTCAGTTTAGGGTATTCCTAACCCAATCTCTATCGATTCACGCCACAGAGCCAAGGTTGTTACTAAACCTAATGCTCTGATACCAACTGTAATGGCAGGAAAATTTCTGATCCTGATTATCGATACTAATACAAATCATGTATGACATATCGACTAATCAACCACCCGAAATTAGCAAACCGTTAATAGAAAGAAGTTAGAGGGTGAGGAATATAAAGAAAATTAGAATAGAAGAAAAAGAAGAACTACATTAAAATCTCACAGCGGAATTAAATCAAATATATTATATAACAAATTTTGAAATACAAAAGTGTATTTACTTACATACATCATTAGAGTACAACTCATATACAATATAGCGGAAATAAACTTTATATATCTAACATTGAAGCCTCTTGCTCCAACCTCCTTCAAGTATGTCTGTAAAACCCTAAAACTACTTGGCTGCCTGTACAAATTTGGGCACCCAAGAGTTTATGGAAAACATAAAAAAATAAACTCTGGGTCATTCATGGGACTGGTTTGAGTAAATGATTTTAAAACAGCTAGACTTAACGTTCAAAAATCATTTTGAAATGAAACATAATCGTAAGACCGATCCATACATAAATACAGATGTTTTTTTACCTTACGATAACCCAAAACATTTTTGATATCAAAATCCCATGATATTATAATAGTGTCTATCAAATAAATAACCATCTAGCAGAAGGCTTGCATCTCATGCTCTACATACATAGTGTAAAATCAAAACCGCGGGGAGCTTATTGGGGATTGGATTTTGACTATGAAAAGGTATTGAACCACCTTTTGATCAGTTTACTAGATGCGATACACTGGGGTTCAACAAGAACGTCTTGCAACCCGGCGACACAGGACCAGTCACTCATTCAGCTTGAGTGGACCGAAAGTATTTTCACCTATAGTTGGGATTAGCAACTGTTACCGAAAGATGCAGCAGTGATAGATTAAAAATACAAAAAGGAATTTCTCTAGATGGTGATAATACGCCCTGCTTGGGTGTGACCCAACTAGCCATGCTGCCTGCTCGATTTTTATCATTTCCTAGTTATGAGATTGAGGATGCGATTACCTACCTTTTTAGATCATCAAATCAAACTTTAAATGTCACGTCGTCTGGTCCATCAAATCACTAATTGACGTCCACAAATATACTCTGGATGTAAAAGAAGTTCCCTTCTTTTCCACCAACTCGTTATGTTTGTAAAAGTCAACATACGTGGTTTTAGGAAATACTCTGTCAGACATTCATCCATGCAAGTCATCTAAGAACAGAATGAACCACAGACACTCTCCTACTACATCTAATATAGGAATCATCCTGTGGATCAGTAGTGAATAGTCCTTGCAAATCCGAAGATTTCAATCATGAAAGAATCACAAGTCAGAATAACTCTGGCGGCCAAACAAGAGAAATTTAACGAGTAGCTCTTCTACTCATGAAGATCAACGATCTTCAATGCTTCATCTTTATATGCCTCCAAGTTAGTCACGAACTAACACTTGAGGGATATTATTCGATAGTCGGGGTTTTAACTATCAAATTCAAATAGTGTGATCAAGAAAAAACTATTTATATGAATTATTACATATCATATATAATTTTCATAACATGCCCATTCAATTTAATTAACTTATATAATCTCATTTCTAATTTAAGAACAGTAATCAACACAAGACAATTAAAATACACCAAAGCGTGTCAATGTTTTATTTCAACAAATCTAGATTGATCACTTTATAGCATAACAGGTGATTACCAACAATCATTTATTACAATAATAACAATCACAATGATTCGATTTTTGATTTCAAATTAAAAAACAGTTTGAAATATTTGATCTTGGATGACAACTTATTTCACATCATATTACTCCAAATTCCTTTGAAGTAAATTAATTTATTATATTTATTTATTTATTTATCATTTACTTATGTTTAAATCAATTTTATTGATTAGTTTAATAACACGATGAAACCCAGTAGCCCAACGCAATAGTCATTTCCTTATTTGGTATCTTCTGTATATACTCTATAGGTTAGGCTTTTCCTTTATTATTCACTTATATAAAAATGATTTTTATTAAAATTTAGGATTTAAAGCCTTACATTTTTTTTCTTTTTATCATTTTAGACCCAAAGCCCGATTATATGCACAGTCCAACATCCCATCTCCTCTTTCTCTAATCTCTTACTAATCCAACACATCCCCTACATGCTTTCATTTGCTAGGCACTATAAATCAATGAAGAACACGGCTTGGCAATCCAAAAGAACCTTTTATCCACCTGATTCGATCAACACCTTTCCCTTACCCCGAATTCTTCTTCGTTCCTTTCCTACATCCAGTTGACTGGCAGATGTACGCTAACAATGCTGAACATCATACAAATGCAATTCAACAAAAGAAGTCACAAGGCAAGTCGGGCCAGCTGTACACTACATTAGCATACATTGACATATGAACATGCACCAGATAACTCACGCACTAATATATATATTTGAATTTAATATACAGTGCTAAAGAATTCAAGTCTTGGTCTTTCTACAAATGTTGTATGTATCTTTTTTATTTCTTTTATTTTATTTGTAACAATCTGTTGACAATGTCTTGTTCATTTGTTTATAGTTATAAAATTACCGGTGAACTGGCACGAATGAAATGATCAAATGCTGAGACAAAGCAATTCATATGGTAATGGCCATTCCGTTGTCTTTCAAATCCATTTCCATTTAGTTAATCAATTTAGTTCAATTATTGAATTTTTTTCCGACATTGTTAAAATCCTATAGTTTAATTCTTCCAGTTTATATCTTGAGACAAATTTGTCTTGCAATTTATTAATTTGGTTAAGCTTTGTTTAGAAGTTCTTTATCATTATTTGGTCTGAGTATATTGCCAAATGATTATTGCTTTTGACTGAATCACCTGCATTGATCAACCAGTTTTGGTATGGCCCAGGCTTGATCATCACCACAGTTCGGCTTCAATTGTTCTATTTCCTAAATCCCTGAATTGTTGGATCCAATTGTATTCATAAATATTTATTGTAGTCACGGTACATACACCACCATTCGTTCTTGAATCGATCACATCATCTTTTCCATCAACCAAAACATCACCAACTCATCAGTTCCTGCAACAACTGGCATTTTCACAAACACTTCTCCAATTCTCATTTTTTTTTCTCTGTCCTTCTATTACTTTTCTTTTCTCCAGTGCACTGTCTAAATCCGTGCACATGCTCAATCGCCAGACCGATCATCTCGCTACCACTTTCGTCGCCACAAGTGCCATTGCCAAGCCTGAAATCACCCATACACTCAAAATCCCAAACAACAACATGGATCAAATTTCAACACTCCTACCTAAGCTCTCAAACTAACCCCCTTTCACAAAAATACTTCGCACCGCCGCCGTGCTCCATCGTTCATCCTTAAACTTTACCTCGAGCTCGCCAACGGACCCTCTCTTCCTCCTGGAACACAAACTTATATTATCACGACATGTATTTAATGTTTTAAATGTCTTCAAACATATCATCAAGACAAATCAGCTCAATTACATCACATAAGAGCATGTCCCTTTTATAGCTATATCTCTAGTGTACTTATATGTGAAGTAAGTTAATATTTTGTTTATATATTTCATTAGTTACTTTAATTATGTCTTCATTGTTCACTTCTACATCTATACAAGTAAAAACAAGTCTTTAAATATAAACAAACATTGTTAAACACAATATTCACTAGCTTGTATGTAATATATATGTATGTGTGTGTGTGTGTATGTATATAACATGACAAGTTAGTATATGCATAGGAAAATGATTATTCTAATTAATGAATTTGATCTTATTAACATCATTACTAAATAAAATAAATAGCTTGTATTGAATAATCTATACTTGTCTTTTTTACATGAACTAATCTCATTATATGAGCAATTTCTTATTCTTACTTCCAAGAAAATCCAAATTAATATATATATATATATATGTATATATAAAGTAATCCAATTTTTATTTCATTTTCACTTATGTAATTTTATATTCATATAAGATTAAAAAAATTAAAATTACAACAAAATCATAAAACATCAATTTCTTGTTATATATATATATATATACACACACACACACATACATACATTGATTATAAAATTTTAAACCATCGACAAATATATTTATTTGGAGTTTCCCTAATATTCTCCCAAGTATATAAATCATATTTATTTAATTAAATTTTACTTAACTCTATATAAATCCCAATTTTATTTAATTAAATCAATTACCAGTATAATCTATACATTATAGATTATAAAATTAGTTCAAAAACCAGGTCGTTACACTTTATAATTTTAGATATTTTTGTTTTTAGGCTTATGCTTTGATTTTAGTATTTTTTATTTCAATATTATACTTTGATTCTTACACTTACGGTTTAATTTAAATAAACATATATTTGACTTTAGTATTTATAATTTGGTGTTTACATTTATATTTTGATTATAAATAGATTTTGATTTTATACTTTAGACCTTATATTTTTAATTTAAGTTATACTTTATAGTTTATACTTTGATTTTAATTATAGTTTAGATTTTGATTCTACCCTTAATGATATTTTTATTTCAAAATTAATATATTAATTATATATTATTTTCAAATATATATAACACACACTTTAGTTTAAAAATTTTAATATTATTTTGTTTAGTTTTTTTTAGCTCTACAAGAAAATGCTTCCATTTATAGCATTAAAATTACGTACGCCGTTCCTACGCTACAAGACGGGATGTAGTAATGGCATAGGAAATGAGTAGGAACATGTCAGGTTGTAGGAACGTTAGTGAAGACATAAATATTTCCTACTCCATTCCATGCCTTAGTTTGGGATTATTTTATTTTACATATTTTCTATATCCATATGTACTCCTATGTAATACGACAATTAATATTATTAAACATGTCTTTTGTTTCATGAAAATTTAATATATACATACATACGTATATATATATGCATATACATATATATATATATATATATATCTTATTTTTAATTTAATAACTATCTGTACAAAAGTAAAACACTAGAAGATATTACTCATTTTTAATAACTAGGCTTTCACTATATAACTACTTCGGTCCAACTCTTATTTTGCTCAATTATCATTTTTCTATTATATAATAATATTAATGTGTATGATATTTGCGTAACTTTTATTTTTCTAAGTTGTTATTTGTTAAATATATCAAACATTAATGTTTATTAATTTGCATGATAAAGTATTGAACTTTTCTAATATGATTTGATTATATTTGGGTATCATATCACTTTAAATAGTTTAAGTCAAAAATATATCTTTAACATCAATATTTCAAGGTCATATATAGTTTTAGCTCCAAACACATATGACTTTAAAAGGTATTACATGTTTCGTATTTCATAATTTTTTGGTTACATTAAAACAACTAAAATTCTGGCTCTAGTGGCAATATTATTGGCATGTAACTAAGACTAGTTATTAATGAGCATAGATTATAAATAAGTTTAAAAAAAGACGTACTAGGAAAACGTAATATAAGCACCACAGGAAAACGTAATATAAGCACCAGGTCCACAACTCTCAACAAAACCTGGTACCCGCACTCACCTCAAAACAGAAAAGAAAACCATCGTTCAGTGGGAAACATGCTACCTTAAAAGCCCCAATCTTAGAAAAACCATAGTTTTCCATCGTCGATTGCGTCCCATCATTGCTCCCCTTCATAATCGGCAATTCAGCACCATTTTACAATTTCTACCGCCATAGGTACGTACTTTATGCAAGGTTGTACCTTGTAAAATCGAATATTTGATTGAGAAAATCATAAGTGTAATGAAACAATTTTTCCATCAATTTAAAATAGGATTTAAATTGATTTAAAATGCATTTTTAAATGGATAAGTCTGATCGAATTTCAAATTTCAGTAAATGTTGAATGTGGACCTGGAAAACTATTAAAATTAATTCTAGTTTTAGTTTACATCTTGTTAAGTTAGAATAAGGTTAGTGAACTTTTAAAATCGAATTAAAATGAATTTTGTGAAAATCAATAATTTGATATTATTTTGATGACTTGAAAATAGACCATCTTTGAGACAGTCTCAGAATTCGACGAAACAAATTTTATCAGATCCGTAACATTAAAATATGGCAAGGTTCCAAATTTCAAGTAGATTGAAATTAGTATGTAAGCATATGTAATATAATTGCTTGTTGAAAAATCAGTCAGAATTCAATAAAAGCTAGAAATAAGGTCATTTTTCAAATGGCCTTCGAATTCTACGAGACAAAATTTATTGAATCTATACTATGAAATATAGTAGGATTTATAAATTTCATATTGATTGGACTTAAGGTTTGATCATACGAGTTAAAAACATGTAGGAATCGTCTTATTGAAATTTGACCTGATATTAAGTAGTTTTGGGTAATACCGAAAATTTTGAAATTTTTGATAAAATGGTAGATGGAAACCTTAATGACTTATTAACATGTACTAATGGGTGCATTGAGTATAAATACTATTAAATGGAGCTATTACCTTCCTAACATAAGCCTAAAAGTATTAATTAAATTTCCATTAAAATATAACTTCCCTTTCTAACACAAATTCGCACCTCCTTCTATAATTAAACAACTCCTCCTCCATTCACATGCTTCCCTAACACATGTCATTATCTTCCAAAATCCCACTTCCTTTAAGTACATGAGCATATGGAGAGAGAATTTACTTTTGGTTTAATTTTCATTTCCTTTTTTATTTTCTTCCACCATTTTTCCTTTCACTTTTCCCTTTCTCTTCACCTTAGCTCATGTCACCTCTTCCCCTACAACCACTGACCACCGGCCCCTTCACCACCAGGCGCACCACCACACATCCCCTAGCCTCCCTCACATGGACCACCTTGCTTCCAAAACCCTTCTTTTCTCTTTAAATCACACAAACCCACTTTTTCGTTTTTTTAACCAAGTTCCACCACCACAACTTCCTCCCTCGGGCCCCATTAGCTCACGCCTTAACCCCCGATCTGTTACTTGAACTAAGGGATTTTGGATATACATTTAGCTGGACAAATCAGCCTCCTGTTATTATATTAATGTAGACATGTTATATTTTGGTAGTTGACGACATGTTATGTAATGATAAATTGATGTGGACATCTATTAGTATAATTTATTCCCATTCTATTATAACTTGGTTGTTAATTATGTTGGACATATATTGGTAGAACAAAAACCCATTCTGTAATATTGTTAACTTTGACATGTGTTTAGCAGAACAATTCATCGTCTGATATTAGTATAACTTAGTTAAGTTATACCAAATTGGGAAAGAACCATTGTGGTCTCTAATCCTCTTTTGATTTTGAAATCAATAAGCTATTTTTTTTAAAAGTATAAGAGTTATTATTGTTTTAAAATATAATATTTATGTAATGATATTATTAAAGATATTCTGATGTAATTTAGTGCTTTTAACAATTGATAAAAACTATCAATTGTTGTATCGGTTTAAAATAATTTGAAAGAATAATTCTTTTAAAGAAGTAACTCATTAATTTAAAAGTATTTTGAATCTCTCCTTATTTAAAAAAGGGGAACCAGTAAATGATCAAGCTATTTATCAAAGAAGATATTAAACGGATTGGATTTATAGAAATTGATACCACTAAATTCGTCATTGAAACCAACTGTCGGTGAAGTGGTATTGGACCGCCACCAACATAAAAGAATGATCTGAAAGCATAGATCCAACACCAGGCTAAAGCCGAAAGCATGAAAGAAGAAATTGGGACAATAAGTAGTCGGCACCATCCTAGAAAAAGAAAGCTTGGAACTGAAATGAAGAAAAGATAATTGTAGGCTAGTGTTGGCACGGAAGGCAGCTAATGTAAGCCCAATTCCAAAGATAACTCACTTAAAGCCGGAAGAAGGGATGAAAGCTTAAAAGCCAAAACCAAAGGCATGAAAGAAAGCACCAAGCCAAGCTAAGAGAGACGAAAGGGCATTCAGCACTAATTTACTTTGTGCCGATACAATAGGAGGTGAAAACATCAAAGTCACAAGATAACGAAAACGCAAGTAAAACATCCCAAAAGCTTAATATCAGAGTCAAGGATTAACGTCCACCGAGAAACAACTTCAACAGGAGATCTACTGAAACCTCCTTCCGAAGGACCAAAACTCTACTCAGATATTCATCGAAAGCAAACCAAAGCTTTTGGGTAGAAGAGCTATCCACACTAACTCTCTTAGCGTTGATACTGAATGGGGTGACAGTTCCCAGAACATGAGAAATTGAAACACGAAAGCAAATCATACTATGAAGACATATTGTAACAACCCGGAAAATCAAAACCAATTTAAAATTTTTAATTTGGCTATTTTAGTGGATTTTGAATATTTAAAATAAATTATTTTAAATAATAACAACGAAAACCCTATTTGAATCGATGTTTGAAAATAAATACGTTTATTTTAATTATAAACAAGGCATGAAATGGCGCGGCAGTTTGAAAATTTGAATTCGAACTTTGACTGACTGTACCGGGTGCAAAATAAAACGGATTTTAGTGAAACCAAAAATATTTAAATCTGTTTTTGAATATCTTTCTAACAAATCTGAAAAATCAAAATTTCATAGCGGGAATCAAAAGTTATGGCCAAATGAATTTTCAAAAAGATCGTTATGGAGTTAATATAGCCCGTGAAAATAACCATTTTGCAAACGACCTCCGTTTTCGACGAAACCACTTTTTTTGGATCCAGGATGTCAAATTATTACTAGGTTTCAAATTCCATAATTTTTGAAGTTAATATACGAGTGTGGAAAAGGAAAATGTATTTGGTAGATTTCAGTCAATTTGGATCGACCAAAAAATGACCATTTTTCAAACGGTCTCCAAATTCGACGAAACTAGTTTTGTTGGGACCGTTTAGTCAAAACATAGCTAGATTTATTTTTCTGGAATTTTTGGGATCAGTATATGGCCCCGACAAATTGAAATGTATGTTCAGATCGAATATTGAATGTTTTATATTTTAATTTGAAGAAAAACTGACTGAAACAGTCGAATGGGCTTACGAAACATATCCTATTGGGTTCGGAATGGGGGTATTTAGCTAGAAACGATAGTCGTTGGGTTTGGATTGGAGTTTGTATGTGATAGGGGGTATTTTCGAATTTAAATAAATTAAAAATTAAATTATAAAACCCTCAGCCAATCATAAAGCGCCATCTCCACTCTTCTTCCTCGATACCTCTCAAAACGACAGCGACAAAAGGTCCCCGCTTCTCTCCTCCTTATCTCCTTCCACGCTCAATAAAATTCAAACCTTCAGTTGGGAATTTTGTGGAGATTTCTCTAATCTTCAAATCCATAGTGGTTGGATATTTTTTCATGGATTTAATCTCGAGTTACGGGCCTTAGAACCTCCTCCGCGTCGACCCTGATTCCGCCGCCCATAGAGGTGCGAGCTCGACACCACCACCGTCGACTGGAAGCTCTTCCGACCCTCTCCAATGTGCCACAGTCTGATTACCTACTCGTGCTACGAATTGGAAGAAAACCACAGACCTAGTTTTGAATGAGGTTTGAAAGGTACGGTTTTAAATTATTTAAATGAATAGTAACACTTTAAAGCGCTATGGTTTATGATTTTACAATAAAAATCATATCTTTTTGCTATGTTGTCGAAATCCAGTGAAACAAGAGACACTGGACTCATGTGGACGTCTTCTACATTCTAGAAGAGACCGGATATTTTTCTGAGCCTTCTACAATTTTTGGAGGAGTGGAACCAATTGTAAGATTTCTGAATTATAAACGATATGGAATGACGATGTATAAATTATACGATCAATGTATGACTTATATAAGCGTTGTACACCTCATGTATAAGCGTTGTATAAGTTGTATGTGCGATGTATAAGTTATATATGCGTTGTAAAAATTATATATGCGTTGAATGGAATTGAAATGAATAGAAATGAAATCGAAATATATTTATATACGTATATATATATATACTCCCCTCGTCCACATACCATGGACGATATATATTGGTTGTGATTGTTTGGATTTGGTTGATGTGAAATTTGGTGAATATCATGAGTGGTTGATTGGAAATGATTGATTGTGGTTGAAATCCCAATAGGATTAGTATATGGAAAAATTCGTCTGCGTATAAACTAGATATTGAAATCCCCATTGTCAAAAGCTGCTAGGCTTCAAGGTAGAGCAAGGAGCCATACTAGGGACGATGCCGGTTTTAACTACCCTTCCGTTATGCTACCGAAATTTTCTGAAATATTCATGTGTTTGATTTATATTCATGTATTGAAATATATTCATCTATGGGAAAAATATTCATTTTTCAAATAAAATGGTTTGAATGATAAAAATAACATTTTTAACGAATGTATGGAATAAAATGGTTTGAATGATAAAAATAACATTTTTATTGAATGTATGAAATAAAATTGTTTTACAAATAAAAATCACATTTTTATTATATATAAGAAGTGTTAAAAATAGTCATGTGTTGAAATATATATTTTTTGGATAAAAATATCATTTTTATCACGTATATAAAATGAAATGGTTTTGAAATCGAAGAATGAATTATATTTTTATATATATACATATATAAATATAATTAAAATAAATCGAATAACGAAGCTGTAGTTCGTATTTTAAAACCGTGATTTCGAACGATTATTGCGGGAGATCCGACCATCGGATTTTCCCGAAACAGAAACCGTTGGGTTCGCTTTGGGAATATCTTTCCAACGACACCAACTTTGCAAAGATCCAATGGTTAGATTGTCTGGAATGTTTAATTCAAATCTGAATGAAAATAGTGCCAGAATGGATTATATATATTATATATATAAAAAAAAATCGAATAATGACGCTGCAGTTCGTATTTTGAAATCGTAACTTCAAACGATTGTACCGAGAGATCCGACCGTCGGATTTTCCCAAAACTAGAAACATTGGATTCGTTTTGAAAAGATCTTTCTAATGATATAAAATTTGTAAAGATCCAACGGTTGGATTTTCAGATATGCGTAAATCAAATCAGAAGAAAAACAACGCCATGGCCGCGTTATGGCCTGAAGCATTGTTTGAATGAATTGGCTATTTTTAAATAAATAAAAATAGCGATAAATCGTTATAAAAAATTATAAACGTTATGGAATGGAAATAAACCGAATTTACCTGGTTTATTGGATATTTGATGGTTGAATGTGTCTGACATGAAAATTACATTAAAGAAAAAAATTATTGATGTCGAATAATTTAACCATTGAAATGAATTGATTTGAAATTCTAAATATACGTGAATTATTTGAAAAGGCCGAGTTAATTCTCATTTCAAATAATTGATCGACGGTTAGAAGTCGAAGATATGAAGACGATGCAAGACCGATGATCTTCACATCGAATGGATGGCTACTGATGCCTTTGATGGGAGTTGTTGCCCTGATGGGGTCACAGTGGTGGTTCTCCGGATGTGCGTGTTGATCGTTCGGATGTGCGAGGTATAAGGTGCTTCTGGTTTCGTTCAGACCCAGAACGGACTTGTAAATGGAAGTATGTTTGATGTTGTATATTAACAATGTGGCATGCAGAGATGCTGTGATCAAAGCTTTTGTTGAAAAGCAGAACTTTGTGGTTGATGATCAAAGCAGGGCTTTAAATAGCTAGCTTTTTGTTTAGCATTGATTCACGAGCCTCACACCCCAGTATGGACCAGAAACGGGAGAGGACTGCAGGGAGAACATGCGTTTCCTTCTAGCTTGGAGTGGTGTTAGTGTTTTTACATGGCCTGACATTTCACTTATGTGGATGATGGATAGCGAGGCGCCTCGGTTATATCTGTCGATCCGGGACCGATGGAGTCATTTGGCTCATTGACGCCCCATAGGGCGGGGAAACGCATTGTTCAGGCATTTTAATCCACTACGTGTGGACCGGCCCTGAGGATCCAAGGGTTGATGCGTTCTGATCCTGAGGGGCGGGCTAGAGCGTCTTGAAGCGGTAAGGACGATCCCTTGCCTTGGTTCATGACGGAAATCCAATTTCCAAATACGACATCGTGCGGTTTTGATTGTAAACCTATATATGGCGACATGATATATGGTACCCATGCCGTCTATGATTGAAATTGTTTTTGAAACATATAAACGCTAGTAATAATATCAAAGGCTTTTGCTTTATTCGTATCAAGCATATTTTGGCCATTATAAGGTAAAACTCTATCCTCTGGTTTGCGTTGCATTGTGTGATGGGAACTGAGTCTTATAATGGCTTCATTTTTATAAAAAGCATTGCGATATTTCAAAGATTTACTTGATTTAAAGCACTAGCAATCCAATGGAGTAAACCCGTTCCGCGCTAGCGGCATGGTCCTGTGATTGGCCAGATTATAAAATTAGTTAAAGTAGATTTCTCATACCAGTCCCATGACTGACTCGTAGTTTGTTTCACTTGCAAACTCGGGTGCCCCTATTTCTACACGGGCAGCCTTGTATTCAGGTTTTAGCTGGATCTTTCTGGATAGCTGGAGCTGAAGATGGATTCTATCATTTCTTTCTTTTTATGTTGTTCAGCTCCTGTTGTACAAATTATGTTTTGATTCCGCTGTAGACATTTTATGTAAAGCTGAACTGTATTTTGTACTAAGTATGATCCTGTATACTGTGTAACTCTGAGGATTATGTTTATCCAGTGTATTCTGTTGTACATTATCTGGTGTATTTATTTATTTTTGTTCTTCTGTTATTTGTTTATGTATTATGTTCCAAAGATTACCCTTGCCACCGTGGAATGGGGTTTTGGGGTCGTCACAAGGCAAAACCGGAAGCTTATTGCCGAAAGCCGAAAGCAATTTCCTAAAGCTATCTATACCAACGAGCTTGGTATTGATATGGAAGGAAATAGCAGCATCAAAAAGAGGCTTCAAAGACCGAGACCAACTTTCCAAGAGCCAAGACTGACACACCAAGGGCTACATTACATCTATTAACAATGTCAAAAGAGCCGCCGAAACCAAAGCAATCAGAACCGAAAGGTGAAGAGTGGCCGACACCTAGCTGTTGCACCCGAAAAAGCCTTCTGCTGGACCAACGTCAAAAGGTGTCCTGATTTGTCTATAAATGAGATACATGGGACACATTTTAGGTGATTTTTCTCTCATTCCCCAATCATGTACTCATTTTTTTATAGAATAAACCCTGCTTTCTAAATCGATTTGGGGATTCCCTTTACAAACACTTATGTACTCAAGTCAATAAGAAATAAAGAGTGGATCAACACTTAGCATAATTTTTATGAGTCATCTGGCTACTTCCTCTATATGTTATCTTATGCTTCCTTCACGGCAAGGATTACCTATACAAGCTTTAACCTTGCCCCAAGATTACTAAAATACCCTTCTATAAACCGTTTAGCTTTCTATCTTGTGTTGTGCTTAGGGAACCCTTATCCCAAGGTAACTATTGGTTGTTAAGTCTCGTAAGCGTGATACTCACCCCTTGAGGGAAGAGTAACTAATCTTTGGGTTTAAGACCTTGGTATCTAGGAAATAGTGAACTAAATCAAGCTTGTAGGAAATAAATAATCCCATATTTCCCTTAGGTCCACTTCCTTAGACCTATCTCCGGTGTTGACGAAAAATCATCTTAACATTTTGGTATTAGAAGGAGGGATTGAACCTATGACCTTGTGGTTATCCTAAACCACATTTCTAACTGTGTTGTTCTGTCTCGGATTGGACTAAGCTTTGAAGATGCAAGACTATGAGCGAAGGGTCCCAACAAGAATCTTCCGGATCTCAAATGGCTATGTCAGATATTACTAACCCGAGAGCGATGGAAGAACAAAATTTAAGAATGGAAGCCTTGTGAATAATTAGCTGGAAAAAGGAAGTAGAACAATGCAATCTTGCTTGTTAGATCAACAACCCTTCCTACATAAGGCAAATCCCAACCTTCACTCTAAGTGGTTCTACATCAAAGGGTTATGACCTATTCTCTTATATAAGAAAAACCACCCATGAACACACCAAAGGAACGGTATTAAAACAAGGGATAATGAAAGACTTCAACCGTTTTACTTCCAAATGGACTTAATGGATGGTACAATCTCAATCCACTTTGAAGAGAAGAAACAAAGATATGGATGAAGTAACAAGGTTAAGTAGAAAAAAAGGCTAAGTTCCAACAACAAGGAAAGAACTTCGTATCAAGACTACCCAATGGGTGTCAACTTACCGCTTCAATGGAGAATATCTATTTCCTAAGCAAGCACGAGCTTAATTTCTGGCCATCCACAAAGAAGAAGCCCAAGTACGAAAGGAAATTAGGGGGACCTTACTACCATTATCATATGATGAATGGGCATGAAGCCAACCACTGCATAATTCTTAAAGGAATGATTATCAAGTTCTTTAATCAAGGTCAGTTGTAAGACTTTGTAAAGGATTTGTGTTAAGTCTAGCAAAGGTCAACCGAAAAAAGAATTGTCTACATATAAAAGGGTATGGAAACCCTCCCAAAATTCAAAATATCCCGATATTGATCAAACGAATAAATGAATAAAAACCCTTGTCACCACCAAGATGGCTAGCGAAAGGCACCCCTCAAAGGGGGTGGTGTGTAAGCCTTTCTCTGCGCCTAAATCAGAAAGGGCTGGGTGAAAGCACCAAAAGCATAAGCCTCCGATCCACACCAGAAATGGTCGAGACAGAGCTTCTAATTAGCATGCCCTGCCTCTCATCGCAGAAGAGTATGCCCTGCCTCTGTTACGAACTAAGCACGTCCTACCTCTACTAGCAGAACAACACGTGCTACCTCTGCTTATGTTCCTTATTATCCACAAAAGGGAATAAAACTCCTTATCACCGCCTACGATGGCCATGGTAAGACACCCCTTAGAGGGGGTGGAGTGTATGCCTCTATCACCGCCAACGATGGCCAGGGTAGGGCATCAAAAGGGTAAGCCTTAAGATCGTGTCTATAATGGCCGATTTAAGCATCTAAGCCTTTATCATCGCCTACGATGGCCGTGGTAAGGCACCTCCTGGAGGGAGGTCGGGTAAGTCCTTGGGCCCTGCTTGAGAATAGGCTAGCCAATCGCATCTGATGCACAAGCCCAAAGAAAGGCAAACAAAGCACGTACATCCTTTGCTTTGACAATCAAACCCAGAGAGTGGCTCACGAAGCATGTACATCCTCTGCTTCCTAAATCAAACCCAAATGGGGTAACGAAACTAATTGCCAGAAGTGTATTTCTGATATTCTATCTTTAATATCGAATCTGGGTTGGTTCGGGACTTCTACCAATTACCATAAGTGGATTTCTGGTCTTCTACTAAATACCCAAGTCTGGGTCATGGTTCGAGACTTCTTTTAATTACCAGTAGCAGATTTCTAGTCTTCTATCAAATACCAGAATCTGGGTTGGTTCAGGACTTCCATCATTATCGGAAGTGGTTTACTAAACTCCTACCGAGTACCTGAATCTAGGTTATGGTTGGGGATTTCTAATTATTGCCAAGGGGAGTACCTTGGTCTCATCTTATTAATACCCTAATCTAGTTCACGAGATTCTAATTCTTATCCCTAAAGGAAAGGATTAACTATTCGCGCTAGGGTGATGACTTGATTCTATTACCTAAACCTTTCAAATGAAAATTGTGATCTTCCATCATGTTCAGGGAGATTTTCTTAACTCATTTGCATAAAAGTCATTACTCATTATGCCAATGAAATATGTGATATGAATAACTACATTACACAAAAAACATAAGCTTGAGGAAGAGCTCGAGTAGATATCTTAAGTTTCTTCTGATAGAACCTTATGACAAAGGCTAAGCTTTTCTCAAACGCCTTATAAAGGGAGGTTCCTTGAGGATTCCTATTAAATAGAGTTGTTACCCCTAATATGTAAAATGTGGATTAGCCCAACATCCTGTCATGCATTTATTTATTACATAAACATTGTCTCATGGAAAATAGACAAATCATCATACATATCCTATGAGGATAACACCAAACAGTGTGTGTCAATTTTGTGCAAGGTAGTGCGATATGGCTCTTGGAGGAGAGCGTCCTTATCAAAAGTAAAGAAAACATATTAGGTGATGTCCACGCAATCTACAACTTGTTCACAAGACCATTTCATAAGTTACCACGTTAGATGTTTTACAATTATGTCACTCGAATGCCATACCACATTTATCAAACAAAAGAGGTTTCGTAGTAATTAGACCCATTAATCTGAGTTAGGATGCTTTAGGGCGTATTCTAAAGATTTATAGTTTGATCTGTCACCTTCGAACTCAATCTCTAATCCTTCAATTCGCTGAAGCAATTTACTAATTTCTTCATCTGAACTAGTGGAAGGGTTAGCCTTAGTTGCCTTTGCAATTCAAGAATGGTTTTATCTTTCTCTACAAGTTGACCTTCTAAAGAGGATATTTGTTCACCCTGATTTATGATCGTCGCCTGTTGGAGATAGTACATCTGTTCCACTTTGAAATGGGGGCATCTTTAAAAAGGTTTTTGGCCTTACAGTTTTTGATGGATCTTCTCCAAATAGAGAAGGTAAAGCTTTATGCTGGCTTCCCTATTCATGGAAAGGACAAAACACAATCATTTACAAATCCTGCCATAAAAGAATAATACTGGTCGATCATGGTTCACATTAAAAAAAGTGTACTGCGAACGTATGTGTATATCAAAGGTTACAACAATAATACCATTGCTGAGTACATCATACACATATTAGGATCAATAAGATAAAGTCTTAAGTTATTTTTGGAACGGTTTCCTGTTTGCCACTTAGACAACCTAGGATAAATCCGTATGCACGTAAATATGACGAAGGTTACATATTATAGGATCTCATTTAAATACATGCGCGGCTTATGGGATAACACGCAACGAACTCCAATTCATTAAGCTATAATATGAGTATAGAACATCTTTGGAAATACGTCCTCAAGCAAAAAAGAGTCCAATCACAACAAAAAAACGAAGCAGAAAGTTTGGGGTAAAAGAAATTATTTTAATCAAAGAAAGGCTAAGCTGGATCTCCTTCCTGATTATTATCTAATCTCGCGTCATATTGGCAAAATGTTGTTTTCCGTTATCTGTGAATTGTTGTAGGAGGCCCACAACCCAAGAGCGATAGGGTAAAAAATAATACAGGTAAGATAGGAAACATACATGAGCAGTTGAAACCTCAGGGAGTACAGTATGCACTACTTATTTTTTTTCCTGAGCCAGAAGAATCATCATCCTTGGAAGGAATTTTAGCCTAAGTCTGGGCCAAGGGAAGCACTTGACGGATTTGAAACTACCTTTTGTATTAGCATGAACATCCCTTGCAAAAGGACGAATGACTCCACCTATGTTCAAATTCTCAGGAAGCTCCTTACCTTTGGGGCTGCGATTGTCATCATCATCCCAGTCATAATCTGAGTCTGTGGATTCAGATTCTTCCATACCTGGATCAAGATTGTCCGTAAAGTCCCCGATAAACAAAATATCTTCAGGCTTGGACTTACTCTTCTGTGGAACTTCAACTCTCCGTTTGGCTAACTCAAACCTTTCCATGACTCTGCTTCATATAGAAGAATAAACGGAAGGAAATTCTATTCAGGAAACTTTCTGAAGTTGTCAGAAAATGCTAGGAAAAGGGCATCCTCGTAATATTCCAGTATAATTTTTGGGAAATGCTCTTTTTGAAACTCAAAGATTCTATTCTTGGCCTCATAGATTATACTCCTAGAAATGAATGGTGCATTCAGGACTTAGGAAAGTTGGTCATCCTTCTCTTTTAGCCTTTTAGTATAACTAGCTACCATTCCAGCCTTCTCATCTTCAACCTCTTACTTAAACAATTGTAGCGCTAACACCTGGTTAATCAAAATGGACTAAGCCTTCCTATCATCCTCCAACTCCAATCTAGCCTTTTCTAGAGACAGCTTTAGGTACGATTTTTTTTTCTTGCGCCCCTCTGTCAGAAATTCGATTTTATGAGTTAGGGCCTCTTTCTCTTCCTTGAGTGACGAAGCTTCCATGGAAAGAGGAGTAAATATTTCTAGAAGGGATAACCATCTCTTAGAAATCTAAAAAGAAAATGTGGATCAAAACTCGCATAGAGGTAAAAATAAAGTAAAACAAAGTCGTACCAGTAGTTACTACTCAATAAGCGATTGTGGAATGTTCCTTAAATCTAAAGATGAAGACAAAAGCGAAAAGTTGGCCACTTCGTCAGAGGAAAGGGCAAGCCTTATGATTTTATCAAAATATGGGGTAACTAAAGGAGGTATAGAGGAACCATCATGTCTGGGTGAAGAACCCACCATTAACTCGTGTTCTGTCCTATTTAAAGGTCCAGGAGTGTCTGGTATATGGATATGGTGAAGAAAGTCGCTACTCGAGGTTGCAATTGAGAAAGGAGTTGTATTAGGGGTTGCACCAATAGAGCGAGTAGCAGAAACGGGGGTATGAAACTCATTAGGATCAACAATATCCACCTCATGAAAAACAAGAGGTGTTGAGGTATCATCTTTGTGCCTCGTAGAAACTGGTTCCTCGGCAGTAGTAAAAAGCATTCCCTTAACTGCAATATCAGATTGAGATAGGGCATCTAAGGAGAATTCCAACCAAAAGTTTGGGAAGCTGATTAAAGCAACCATGAAGTAAGACACACTAAATAAAGGTAAAATTTTAGAATAGCATTCAAAAGAAGTAATTACCTGAAGGCCCAAGTGATAAAGGGGACAAGTTAGTGAACACATCAGAACCCGGAAAAAAATGCGTAGACCCAAGGAAGTGTAAAGGAGGCCTTCCCAATACCTTTTGTCCTAAAGGAAGAAAACTATACTTCTGAAGATTTCTCAAAGTTAACAGGATGGATCGTCTTCCCAATTTCTCGGAAACTTTAAATATACTGTTGAAAGCTTGAATTTTCTCGCTACTCAAGTCCTTTCTTGCGGGAACAGGGGTTGAAACAAAACCGAAGGTTAAAACAAATTTAAGAAAGAAAATAACAAGTATTGAAAAGTACAATTTACCTATGGTAGAAAAAGCGCCTACAATACATGGGGACATCTAATGAAGAATAATTGAGTATCCCAATATGTGAGCTGGGTGAGATTATCACTAATCAGCTTCTTGGAAAGGTTAGCATGAAAGAGAGGCAGATTAGCCCTTTCGACTACCGACAACAGCAGCAAATAATGTAGGAGGCGAGGACTAAGAGTAGGCTATCCTGACTCCAATGCTAGGAGTTCGAGGCATAAAAGGAGGTATACGCTTTCGGAGTTAGTTGAATGGGAGCCAGCTCCATATAATACAAAAACATTAAAATGAAGTCTGGAAAGGGGAAAAAGCCGCCATGTCAGATATGAATAGCGGAGAAAGCAAAGAATCTATCAAGGGGACTCTGAATATTATCTTTTCCAGAAGTGGGAATGGTGTCAACTCCAGTCATGCCATAGCTATCAAGAATGGCCCTTACCTCGTCTTGAGTCCGAATAAATGGATAACACAAAAAGCTCTCCATCTGAAAATCTCAAAGAAGATTTCTGGGGTTCAGCTTTCCAATGCTATGGCCTTCAAAAGTAATATTGCCAGGTGATATTTTCCACAAAAATGTGCTAGAATTAATTTTGCTAAACTAATATTATTATTATATATGCTTTTTAGCACAAATTTTCAGTATTCCTTTAAGAGAGTTAAAAGCACGCTAAATTTTTTTGGAGGTGAAACCTTTATTATGGATCAAATACGGCCACACACCCTGCATATATGTCTAAGATGTTGTTCAGAATTTAGTTTTGGTCATATCCCATGTCAATAACACCCAGTTCTAGTCAAAAATAGGCATCAGTGTCGGTGATTGTGAAACGGAAACCGAAAGGGATCGGTATTGTTAACATTGAGCCCGACGTCACCAAAAGGAAAAATTCAATTTCATCCCCATACTAGAGATATAATTTTATACAAATAGTCTTGCATTTTAAACCCTAGAAGATATGATAAGGAGGAATGTGTTAATTTCACACGACCCAACATTATTGATCATTACAGCTACTCTCTATAAATCAAACCATTTCAATAAGGACTAAAAACTTGAAGATGCTAATCCGGATTCGTGGTTAAACAAAAGAGATGCCCTCTTAGATTATCCAATTAGAATATATTAAAGTACTTATAGAAACATAGGTTGGATTTGCAATCCTGGAAGTCTACAAAGAACGGTGATCTTGTATGAAATAGTTATTTGCAGGCAACGAATTGAGGGAGAAGAAGGAGAACTTTATATTCAAGGCGCCCTTCAATCCCAGCCGTACTGACAAGCATTGACCAACGACTCCGATCGAGTCAAGAATACCAAAAGGTGGGAGATCAAAATCATTGAAGAAAAGTCAAACTTTGAAATGAAAAGACGAAAAAAACCTTACAAGGGGAAGGGGGCAAATGTTACCACCAAATTCGACACCGAAACCAGTTGTCGGTAAAGTGGCATTGGATCGCCACCAGCATAAAAGAATGATATGTAAGCATAGACTCGGCACTAGGCTAAAGCCGAAAGCATGAAATAAACAATTGGGACAACAAGCAGTTGGCACCATCCTAGAAAAAGAAAGCTTGGAACTGATGCAAAGAAAAGATAATTGCAGGGTAGTGTCGGTACAGAAGGCAACTAATGTAAGCCAATTCCGAAGAAAACTCACTTAAAGCCGGAAGTAGGGATGAAAGCTTGAAATCCGAAACCAAAGGCATGACAGAAAGCACCAAGCCAAGCTAAGGGAGATGAAAGGGATGCTGGCACTAATTTACTCAATGTCGATATAGAAGGAGGTGAAAATATCAAAGGCGCAAGAAACTAAAAATGCAAGTAAAACATCCCAAAAGCTGATATGGAGTCAAGGCTTGTCGGCCACCGAGAAACAACTTCAACAGGAGATATAACAAAAGCCTTATTCCAGAGGACCGAAACCCTCTCCAGAATTTCACCGAAAGCAAACCAAATCTTTTGGGAAGAAGGGCTATCCACATTAACTCACTTAACGTCGACACCATAAGGGGTGATAGATCCCGGAATATGAGAAATTGAAACACGAAAGCTAATACTATGAAGTCTTAAAAGCAACACCGGAAGTTATTGCCGAAAGCCGAAAGCCATTCCCTAAAGCTATCTATACCAACGGGCTTAGTATCGATACAGAAGGAAGAAGCAGCATCAAAGAGAGGCCTCAAAGACCGAGATCGACTTTTCAAGAGCCAAGACCAAGAAAACAAGGGCTATGTTACATCTATTAACAATGTACAAAGAGCCTCCAAAACCAAAGCAACCGGAATCGAAAGTGAAGAGCGGCCAACACCTAGCTGTCGAACCCCAAAAAGCCTTCTCCTGGACCAATGTCAAAAGGTGCCCCGATTTGTCTATAAATGAGACCCCAGGGGTCACATTTTAGGTGACTTTTCTCTCATTCCCCAATCTTGTACTCATTTCTTATAGAATAAACCCTAATTTCTAAATCGATTTAAGGATTTCCTTTTCAAACAATTATGTACTCAAATCAATAAGAAATTAAGGGAGGATTAACACTTAGCATAATTTCTATGAGTCATTTAGCTACTTCCTCTGTATATTATCTTATGCTTCCTTCACGGCAAGGATTACCTACATAAGCCTTAACCTTACCCCGGGATTACTAAAATACCCTTCTGTAAACCGTTTAGCTTTTTATCTTGTGCTGTGCTTAGGGAAACCTTATCCCAAGGTAACTGTTAGTTGTTAAGTCTCGTAAACGTGATACTCACCCCTTGAGGGAAGAGTAAGTAATCTTTGGGCTTAGGACCTTGATATCTAGGAAACGGTGAACTAACTCAAGCTCGTAGGGACTAAATAATCCTATATTTCCCTTAGGTCCACTTCCTTAGACCTATCTCTGGTGTTGATGAAAAATATAGTTAACAAAAATTATTTTATAATGAATATCATTTGGAATTTAGTCAGCATAAGTTTGATTTATATAACTTCATACAGTAAAGTTTTATTATTTTAAGGATGAAAGTGATGTCGAGTCAAGGTTTAAGAGGTAATAAAGTACCCCAACTTGAATGGCTTCATCGTTATTCGAGGAATAATATTAGTTTGAGACCGAGAGCTGATTTTTGGAAATTAAATCATTATTTCCTTAAATAATTTGTTAATTAAAAGATAAGGTATTAAAGTTAAATGAAGTGATTTAGGTTCTAGTTACCCACTAATGGTGAGTAAGAAATGAGAAATAATCTCAACTAGTTTTAATCACATACTTATATCAGAGGGTTGAGTATGTGAATGTTTCAGTCATACGAGATTTGAAAATTAATTAATAAAAGATTAATTAAATGAAGCTTGGTGATTGGTATGAGAAATAAACCATTGACTATTGTGTGTGTTTTGTTTGATAGTTAAATAACTAACTATCAAATATGGAACAAATCTTACTTTGAAAACATCTTGGGAAAACGCTAGAGTTATACGGCCCAATCATCCCTATTAATGATTTACTGTGCGTATAAATCTCGTTTAGTTCCTTAAGGACAAGGGATAATGAGATCTGTCCACTAACAGTAAGAAGAAGTACTCCATAATTACCCTTGTCTGTTTATTTTCTAAAGAACTGGGGTAGAGTTTACCGAAAACTATTTATGGTCGTCTTGAAGATAACGAGATCAGATCAAGTATCCGAAAACCACTTTGATCTGATTGAGTAGGTAATGTGGGAGACTTTGAAGATGATGAAATAAAAGGTAGCTTGAAGCCTAAAGTTGAAGGCTTAGGCCTTCGAAGCGGAAAGAGCTGCTAGGATTATATTTATAGCAGTAGTCCCTACGTTCTGGGGTTCTGCATGATGCAAAGACTTCTTGTTACTAGTCCTAGGGAATTTTCCAGTCAGGGTGTGGTAAAATAGTACCTTAGGTTTGTCCTATGCCTAGACAACTTGTATGGATGGAAGTATGCCATTACATTTCATAGATCATGTACATTGATTTTTACAAATGTACATTTGTTTGGTGGCGGAGAAAGCAACTTCTTTTAGCTTAACACCTTTCTCTGAGATGTTTGAGCTCGTAGGTTGTATTTTTGTGGATGCCAATTAGTGACGACAGAATGACGATGTAGCATCCAAAGATGGGTGTATTCCTTGTATAAAAGGTAATAATGTAGCCTCTAGCCTCATCAAGCGGTAGTGACTAAAACGACGGGAAAAGGTAGCAGGACTATATGGGTCACTTCCATTAGGTTATAACCACCACCATTCCAGATTCTTTATTGACCATTTTATGTGTGCTTCGATGTAGTTTTGATCCCAACCGTGGTAGTGGAATATTTGGTACTATCCACGAACGGGTAGGCCGGTCCTTTGTCGTCGGGGAATAAGAAGTTCTTGTGGTTTTCAAGTATATCTTCTAAAGGTGTATCATTTTAGGTGTACCCTAGCACCTAGTCATTGTATGGAAATCCATACGTCAATACGTGCCTTTTAGGTTTAGTTGTATACCTAATATGCTGGAATTTAATAAATGTAACAATTTCAGCTAGATTGATAAGTATTTGTATCTAGACATTATTACAATATCATGAGATTTTCTACAAAATGTTTTAGTTATCGTAGGGTTAAAACCCATTCGTGTTTATATACGACATGGTCTTATGAGATACCTTTTATTTTCAAAGGTTTTTAAATATAATAATCAAGTTGTTTGAGTTTTCTCACACCAGACCCATGTCTGACCCGAAGTTTTATTTCCTTTTCCCTAAAATTCTTGGGTGCACAAATTTTATTGAGCAGTCAAGTAGTTCAGGTTTCATGGATGCATTTGGAGGAGCATGGAGCATGAGGTTTCATTAATATTTGGTTATTACCAGGTTTCTGCTGTATACTATGTACTTGTATAATTGATATATAAGGGTAGGCTGTTAAAATGTCCTAAGGTAGAATTGTTATGGCATAACTCTAATGTAATAAGTTTTGTAAATGAATTTATAAAGTATTTTGTGACTAATATATGTTACCCACTGTGATTTTTAGATTTGGTTCTATTTTCTTTTTCTTTAACCCCTAATGATTTGGTTTTCCGACACTTGGATATTCACCATGTTAATACCATGGATGTATTAGTGTCAACTCCGAGGGTCGAAAATCGGGTCGTGACAAATTTCAATTGAGATTTTTAAGTTATAATACTTTTATATGTACTTTATGATTTCAAATATTTTCGTTTTTAGGCTTATGCTTTGATTTTAGTATTTTCGATTTTAATATTATACTTTGATTCTTACATTACGGCTTAATTTAATTATAAATATATTTGATTTCAATGTTTATACTTTGGTTTTTACATTTATATTTTGAATTATACTTTAGATTTTGATTTTATACTTTAGACTTTATATTTTGAATTTAAGTTATACTATATAGTTTATACTTTAATTTTAATTATACTTCAGATTTTGATTCTAGCCTTAATATTATAATATTATATTATTATTTGATACCATAGTTTTGAAATTTTTATTTCAAGTTTAATATATTAATTATATATTATTTTTGAATATATATTACACACACTTGAGTTTAAATTTCTTAAAATTATTTTGTTAAGTTTTCTTTAGCTTTATTATGTGTAAAACATACTTTTGCTATGTTTAAATAGTTTCATAAAATTTAAAATAATTATATATTGTTTATATTGTAAAACATTTTTAAATGAATCATTTTCCAAAAACACTACAGGTATGTGGACACAGTAGTATAAGATATGTTGGGCCATAACCATTCACGAACCACCACTTCTCTTCACTTCCATAAATAGTCATCTTCTAGAAACAAATTTTTAAGAGAAATTCCTATTTCTTCACTTCTTTTCCTTCTCTCTCATTTTCTAAGAAATATATAATTAGGACTTTCCGATTTTGAAGCCGAATCAAGTCAATTCAACTCTGATTTGATTATATATCGAATTCTTATCATCCTCTCAAATCAAAGTGTAATTATGAGTTACAGGAGTAATCATAATCAAGATCGAAAGACTATGTTATCATGCTTTGTAAAATCAATATCAAACAACTAATAATGGCATGACTTGTTAGTTCTAAACCACATTGGGTTTGATTATGCCGGAAATGTAATTAAGAGTGATTTGTTTGCTCAAAAAGTAATTAAGTGTAGTTGGATTGATAGTGATTAAAGAACGTACGGAGTACTAGATTGGATGTACAATAACTCCGGAGCAATATAAAATTCGGTGCATTCTTTCTTTTTTACTTTGCTGCATTATTTTACTTGTTATTTTATTTCTTGACTGATTTCATGATCATTCAGTACGTATTTGTTAGCATAATCCAAAAGAGTGTGAAAAGATCCATAAATTCAAGCATATACTAGTCAGTCTTCTCTTGTGTTAATATAGCCTTAAGATCTTTAATCCGCATCACTCTCATTTGGTATCCGAGCATTGATTTACAAAATGCTCATAATTTGAAATTTGATTATTTCCAAAATTATAGTTTTTGATCAAGTTATTAACACTATGTTCATACATATGGTTCTGTCGCAAACTCATCATGATTTAATTTTTCAGGTTTGTATCTATTTTTTATGAAATGACATTTAGTCTTTTGAAAAAGTATATTTTTGCAGGAATATGCATGTTACATGGTATTTGATGAAAAGACATATGGTCTTAAAGCATTTTAAATCGAAAAATTAGAAGTGAATGTTGGATATTGAATGTTCGAGGCATATGGCTGAAATCCAAAGATTTGAAGTGGATTGGCCAATTTTGGGGATAACTTTAAAAATATATGTGATTGAGGTTGGCAATGTTGGTAATTCTAAAACTTATACTATTTCTAGTTTTTAAATAGTTGAAAATTTAAAACACAATCTTCTTTGTATTATCAAGTTATGCAGTTCTGGTTATAAGATTAAATTCAAAATTAATTGGTGATATATTGAAGATAACGAGTTAGGCATTATCTTTGAAGGCTAAAATGAAATATTTATATCGTAAGTATGAAAATTTCAAATAAAGACTTGCTTTTTGGCTGATACAGGTGACACTTGTATTTAGCATAAAAGATTTGGTCATAAACTTTTGTCAAAGTTTCTAAAAATAATCTCATTAGCGATCCTCACAAAATCAATTTTGTAATAGATAATTTATGTGATGCATGCCACCTAGGAATACTTAGAAAAATTTCTTTTAAGTCAAAAGCTATGATTTCCACATCTCAACCCCTTGAACTTTTTCATCTAGAATCTTTGGTCCTTGGCAAATACAATCAATAAATCATATTAAGTATGTGTTCATAATTATAGAAAACTATTATAGATTTGCATAGGCGATTTCTTAAAATATTAAAGTGTAGCTTATGAACATTTTAATATCTTTGTTAAAAGAATTCAGAATCAACTATTTATCAAAACTAAAATTATACTAAGTGAACACAATAAAGAATTCAAAAACTAGTTTTTCGAGATATTTTGCAAGGAACGGGATAACCTATAAAATTTATTTTCGAAAAGCCCCTCAATAAGATGAGTAGTATAATGTAAAAATAGAATGATTCAAGAATGCACTAAAATTGTATTAAATGGTAGTAATTTAACAAACTTTTTATGTGTTGAAGCAAGTATTACAGCATGTTATATTTTAAACAGAATTTTAATTAGACCATTAACTAATAAAACATCATATGAGTTACTTTGTCGTAGAAAACCTAAAGTATCACATGAGTTATAGTCGTTCGGTCTGTGAAAAATACCTATTTTCATATTAGTAATAAAGAGTGACATGACCCACTATAAAAACATGCTTGCCTAAATAAAAATATATATACATTTACAGTATTTAAATAGCTTCAAAATGTTTAAAACACTATATATAATTTTATATTTTCAAAAACATTTAAAAAAGTTGTTTTTCAAAAACATTACAAGTATGTTGACATAGTGGTATAAGTAGGTCAACGTAGAAACCGATTTTTTCAAATTTTAGTTTTGAATTGTAGTGTCTCTCTGCGATTACCATTCATGAACAACCACTACCTTCACTCCTATAAATAATCTTCTTCCATAAACGAATTTATAACAGAAAATTCCTGTTTCTTCACTCCCTCATTTTTCTCTCATTTCCAAAGAAATTTATAACTATACTTTACCGCTTTTCGAACTAAATCATTATTAAAATTTGATTTGATTCTATATCACGCTCTCTTCATCCTCTGAAGATAATAATGCAATTTTGATATATAGGAGCAATTATAGTCTAGATAAAAATATCCAAGTTTGCAATATTTGTAAACCAATATCAAACATCTTAATAAAGGTGTAACTTGCGCTAAATTAAGTTGGATTTGATTATGGTCAAAAAGTAATTGGGAGTGACTTGTTTGCTTAAAGATAAGTTGGATGTGCCTAGAGGTCTGAGATTCTGGAGGGTTCCTTCTTATATCCTTGAAATCAAGAAGTGTAATTGAATCAATATCGATTAAAGGTCTATGAAGTATATGACTGGATGTAGGATAACTCCTATTAGTATAAAATTCTATGTTTTGTTCTTCATTTTCTAATTTACTGCATTTTCTTTACTTGTTATTTTATTATGTGATTATTAAGTACATAATTATTAGCATAATCCAAAAGATTTCAAAAATAGTAATAAATATAAGCAGACATTATTCACTCCCTAAGGTTGATATAGACTCAGGATTCTTAATCCGCATCACTCTTAGTTGATAGGTAACTTGTTTGTTGCTTGAGTATTGTGGCTTGCCGAGGCTAAACAAATTAGATTGTGACCCAAGATTGACCTGGCTATAGCAAAAGAACCCAATGATTATGGGCATTAGAGAGATGAGGGTTGGACTGTGCTTATACCTAATTTGAGAATTTGGTATATATTAGCGCCAAAATAACCAAAAGAAAGCCGAAAGTGGGAACTAAGGCGAAGCGGTGCAGAAACCAGCAGTCCTTCAGAAGAGATTGAATCAGAATATCAATATACGCTTTTGGAATCAAGGATCAAGAGGCAAAAGATTCAACTTTTTCAGAAAATCCTCCGTTGGTGTAATCCAAATGGTAAGAGCCTCGGATTTACTATTCTCAAGCGTTAATAAAAAAGCATAGGATACCTTTTGGTTTACCATAAACAAGGATAAGGAAAACTTGAACCTTCACCAACTAATCATCATGAGTAAAGCTACGTGTTCGAAGAAATACAAGGCCGTCAACAGCACCGA
Source organism: Allium sativum (assembly GCA_030737875.1). Classification (NCBI taxonomy): domain Eukaryota; kingdom Viridiplantae; phylum Streptophyta; class Magnoliopsida; order Asparagales; family Amaryllidaceae; genus Allium; species Allium sativum. The sequence continues at coordinate 774,344,578 of CM060918.1, read as the reverse complement.
AAGCCGAAAGCTCCAGCAAGATTACTTTTTCAATAGCCAGCTAAAGTTTCCGCCTTCAAAAAAAAAACCTTTTGAGGGCACGTACTATGGTCTCATAACAACTCTCTTAAAGAATAGCAAAAGGAGTATTCATGAGACCTCTAAATACGTCACCGCCAAAAAGTCATAATGAAGCCCATATGCCAAAGGAAAGGCTAACCCGCACCTATAGACACGACTCTAGAGGTATAGAATTAGGACCCAACTTTTCGTTTCCTAATCTTGTGATCATAAGTTTGAATTATAAATCCTAATTTCTAAATCAATTTGGGGGAAAAGAGTATTTATTCCTTGGGAGTATCAACGAAGAGGTTTTGCTAAGAAATTAAGGTACTGAAGTCATGATTGTTTAATTATTATTCATATTACTATCATGACTTTCCAGGTTTCCCATGTGATGGCTCCAAAATACGAGAATTCATTTAAGGAATCCATTGAGAGATTGTAGAAGGTAGAATTCATAATAGGAACCAATTCCGATGCCCCAATTTTCGAAACCATATAAGACAATATCTATCGATGGTTCCCTAAGACAATATAATCTAGCCAAGATTCTATGACCACTTCCATCCTACCTGTAGGTCCTTCATAAGTTCAACCAAAACCAGCTAAGCAAATAACCAAACTATGGATTTCAAAGATTAACTAAGCCCAATATAAGTTCTATAATAACCACATGTTTAAACGAAAGATTTGATGTCTGCCTTACCAAAAGGATACCTCTAAAACCACATGAGCATTTAAAATGGAAAGGTTAAGTTATCTCAGATCTTAGCACCAAGAGCCTCTTGCTTATCCGAATGATTAATACCGAAAGCATTGGAGAGATATCAACCGAAAATCGATCCAATAGAAAATATGAAATATTTAGGGATAGACTGCTATCTTCAAATACTATAGGAATCTTACTGTTAAATCTTGCCTTTTATAGAAATTTTACTTTCCAGAAGTCGCCAGAAGTATTCCGCAGGAAGTCGATTATAAAAGCAGTACAATATCCAGACTCGTCCCTGTCTTAAACAAGAGATTCTACTAGAATACATTGTTTTGGGCGTTAACCATGAAATTGGCTAACATAATTAGCTTTAAAAGGATAGCTTGAACCATAAAATTTGGGTTTCGGGATTACTAATAAGCTGAAGGAGGCTTCATATTTATTAGTTCCAGAGTTGGGATTTTGAAAATTTAAAGTTTCTTATTACTTGAATCTTGGTTTTGGGATTTCTAATAACTCGAAGGAGGCCTCGTAAATATTTCCAAGATTAGGATTTTAGGATCTCTAAATAAACTAAATCTGGGTTTCAGATCAAATGGAAACCAAAAGAAGCTTCTTTATATAAGGGTATCTGAACTAATTCTCCTGATGCTTAAATTTGAGACTTGATGAACTACAAGACCTTCGTCAATCTCACCACCGCAAAAGGGAAGTCTATCAAATCTTAATTATTTTGACACCTTAACATTGATTACAACATATAATGTTTGTTCAGAAATTTTAAGTAACACACAAACAAAGTATAAGACGAAGAAAATTATTATAGGCCTTCGATCAATCAGTCGAATCACACATGAATAGATACACTTATATATATATATATATAATTTATTATGCTTTTCTACCATAATTACTGACAATATAGGATGTTGAAGATGTCTCAAAATAATTTGGAGCATTCTCTTGAGCTTCGCTTCATTCATCTAGGCGTTATCGACATCATCTATTGTGTTAATCTGAGCTTTGAGGTCCCGATTATATGTTATATTGGTTCTCATAAGGATCTCCTTTGATCTTCCATACTCAGCATTACATTTCCTTAGATTATGTATTTCCTTTTTTAGGATTTTAGCATGATTGACATACTCACAAATGTGATCACTAATACAATCCTTTCCCTTCTGCTCGAAATATTTTGAAACTTCATATTTCACCTACTTGACCTATTCCTTTACAAGCTCTCCGTCTAAGCCCTATCGAATGAGGAAAATGCTCTGCTACTTCCTTTTGGTGTCTTGTTGCTTCGGCAATGCAAGATGAGCCCCAGATGAAGGGATTGTAAATCAAGGGTGCTGTCATTTAATAAAAATTTCAATGATATGAAAAGGACCCGACTATTCTCTAGCTGAAATGTCGAGTCATAAAATTTCTCCGAAATCAAGTTCATGTCTCTATCAAATCCTGCTGCAGGTTTGATCTTCACTAGATTCTTCACGATAATCAAATATTTTTCTTGTTGGATAAGTTTCCCGTCCAATCCCTTTTTCTTCTTGGAGGCTTTGTACGATAACCCTTTTCTCTTGAAATTTTTTGAGCCACTCAAAAGTAATGGGGTTATTTATGAATATCGAAGGAATTGAATCTCTGTGGCTTTTTCCTTTCCAATGCTAGTTATACTTTGAGCAAAGGGAACCTCCGAAGAATGAGACATGGTCGGAGAAGCTTAAAGTATAAACAATGTCATTTATATAGAAAATGCATAACATATAATTTGTGAACAAGATGATAATGCTAAGAATGCGAACACATTAAAAAGAAAATCATTTCTTGTTAAACTTCAATTAGACATTTACAAAATCTCAGGATAATTGAATTCTTTAACATTTTTGAAATTAATTTGTCTCTATAGGGTGAAAGTATTTTAGAAGCAAGATCAAGAGGTAGTGAAAACACTTTCAGGAGGTCCTATGCTCACTTCGGATGTGGGTATTATCCAAACTATCTCACGTAACTTTGGTGCAAACGATGAAGCAAGCCACTGCAAAGATCATCGAAGAACGAAAAATCATCTTTCGTATAATGGCAATACGCTTCCTACAGAAATTCAATCAAGAAATCTCTTTCCTTGCTTAATGTAACAACCCGGTTGTTAACCACCTAATTAATTAAATTTATTCGAGGGAATTTATGCTAGATTGTGATTTATGGAATTTAATCGTGAAATTAATATTATTTTTATGCATAATTCAATTGTTTATTTTAGTTAATCTTAAGATAGTTTTGGAAAAAGTTTTAAAAATAAATAGATGTTTGGGTTTGGATATTTTGTTCCAAAATAAGAATTTCAACAAGTTAATTAATTTGTGATTTTGGTAAGATATGGGGTAAGTGGAAAGTTATAATAATAATAATAGTGCTTTAGAGTTAGTAACTTAAGAAAATTAGGGATACTTTACTAGTTTTCACAATATTAGTTTTTGGGCTCCTAACCTATAACCTCTTGGCCCAAGAAAGGTCGGAGAAACAAGTGTACGTACAATTCATTTCCTCATTTCTGAAATTTTTTAGAGAAACCCATCGTCCTCTTCTTTATCAAAACCGTAGGTTCTAAATCATTCAAATTCTAGTGCAAATCAAAGGGGTTTTGGTCGATACTTATAGAAATCAAAGCTAGGTAATCTTCTCTACTCTCTAGAGTCATAAAAATATGATTTTTATCTCGTTTTTAACCTTGGAATTGCTGGTTGGTTTTAGGTTTTTGAGTTTTTGGGTGTAATGGTGATTAGCAAAGTGATTGCAAGATTGTAGCAAGGTTTTGTAAGAGATTGGCAAGCTATAGGAAGCATTAAAGGTGAGTAGTTCGACTCACACAACCTATCTCTGAATAATGTGTTGCATGCTATAAATTTTAGCTTAGATATGCTTGAATTGATGATTGCTTTGGTTGCAATATGGATTTGGATTCAATTGGTTGTTTGATTTTGTGTGCTGAAAATTTTAGTGAAAATATCACTAATGTAAAACAGTGATAACTTATAGCTAAATTATCCAAATCAACTCAATCTTTTTGCAGTAGAAAGCTCTTTCAATTTGCTACAATATTATTCTAGGAATTTTTCTAAATTATGCTTTTTAGGAGGCCAAAAACGAGTTTTAAACTGAGCATGTAGCTCAGGCCTGTGTAAAAATATGAGTTGATAGCTGAGAGTAAAATGGACATAACTTTTGATTCACTTATCGGAATTTGATAACTTCTAATATCTAGAAAGCTAAGAGTATAAGCTACAACTTTCATTCATTGTGTTTCTGTTAATTTTGAAGTTTAAGTGGTGAAAAACTCATTTGTTTGTCGCTGGGCTGTCTTTAGGAAATCATGAAAATACTTAAAACTGAGAATTTGTTTTGTTCATAACTTTTGAGCCACTTATCGGAATTTGATAATTCTTAATGTTCTGGAAATCTAAGACATTAATCTATAACTTCCATTTATGGTGCCTCTTGTGATTTTGGAGTTTAGATGGAGAAAAACCCATTTGTTTGTCGCTATCCTGTCGTTGAGAAATTGTGTCAATACTTAGGCACGCGAAATTGTTTTGGTCATAACTTTTGAGTAACTTATCGGAATTTAATAATTTTTGATGTTTTGGAAAGATAGAAGTTTTTGTTATAATTGTATGGATTAAGTTTTATTAAATTATATGCTTAAGAAAAACTGAAATTGCAATTTAAGACTAAGAGATTTGTTATGAATTTTTGGAAATAATAAAATAGTTTTGTGAACAACTAAGTATTTTAAACAATGGAATTCAAAAGAGATAATAGTTTTGAGAATCTTAATTCTATAATCTGGAATGAGATAATTTTCGACTTAATGTTACCGATTGTTTTATATGCTCTTGTGAAACATTTTATCGAAGATGGTATATTCCAATGAATAGAATGTTGAAGTGGAATTTACTAATTCTTGACTGAATACTAGAACCCAACTGAGAAGTATGGGATGCTCAAGTTAGATTCTTATAATCGATTTTGAGATAGTAATTAACACATTAGGATTGTATTCTTTTATGGTGTGCGACAAGTGGTCTCTAGATCCGTAAGAGAATATAACTCAGGTTTTCAGGGTATATCCATAATAAGTGAAATTTACTAATTCTCAGTAAATACTTGTGTTTCACTAGATGGTATGGGACGTCTATGTTAAACTATAGTGATTGCTGTGAATGATAGTATTTGTCACTTTAGAGTTCACTTTCTTTTTGTGTGCGGCAGAGGCTGCTAGATGCTTAAGAAGGTTACTTTTGGATTTCTTTTCAAACTTGTAAATATAAAAAGATTGAGAAACTCATTATTGTAAAAGACTGGACTTTTATGACTACTTTTGTTAGTAAAAAAATTAAAACAAAATAACGATTAATATGGAGTAGCGAAGCCGTAGTTACCACTATCTTTTATTATTGAGATTTCGTTCTTTGATTATTGAAATCGGATATGTGGTTCCTCGATCCCTTAGATCGAGCAAGTGAGATTTCGATCTACACGATCGTATGTCTATGCTTCCTCAATCCCTTAGATTGAGCATGTAATTCCTCGGTCTCAATAATAATAGAAATGGATTGTATTGCTTGTTTTGTTATGTTTCCTTGATCCTAGCGATCGTGCATGAGTTCCAGATTGCTTTTTTTATTGTGTTTCCTCGATCAGGTTGATTGAGTATGATTTCCTCGATCTTAGTGATCGTGCATGAGTTCCCGATCTTTAGTATCAGATCGATATGAGGGATACCACCATGCCTCGAGACCATCTTGGATTTTGGAATGTATGTTTGTTTGTTCGATATGTTGATTCTTGTTCTTCCTTGGTCATTTGACCGAGAAAGAGAGTTCCTTGATCAGGTCGGTCATGAATGAGTTGTGTTAACTTGTCATTCTTATAATAGTTCCTTGATCAGGTCGGTCATGAATGAGTTGTGTTAACTTGTCGTGCCTATAACGTGAACTTGTGATGAGGATAAAAATCATAATTGGAAACCAAACATACATCATTGTGAAATAATAAATTATTGCTACTGTCGTTTTGTGGTTGAACTAAAGTTTATTTATATGTTATATGTATGGATCTCACTTTTCAAATATTTAGAGATAGACTAATCTGGAATTTTGTGTTTCTGGGTCAGACCGGAATTTTCAGGTTTACAGGATGCTCGGACTTTTAGACATGTGAGCTAGCCATGGATAGACATATTGAGACTCTTAGTTTATCCTTTGTAGGATACTCACCAGATGTACTATGAGATGTATTTGTTAAGATAGTGATTTATTTTGAATGGTGTAGAAAGTAAAATTAGAAGTACATTTTGTGGACTTACTATGAGTACTCTATGATATATGCTTTCTACTATGATCTGTGATTATTATGTGGTTGATATATATTTCTGATTAAGTTGAATCAGTGTGTTTATTACTTTATTCTAATACTGAAGACGTCAAATTCAGATCAGACATTAAGTAAGGAGGTATAAATGACGTGTCAGTGTTAGTATAAAGATATATTGACATTCGATCGCCCCTGTCAAGTTGTATTCTCCGGATTAGCAGACGATGTTACTTGTAATGTCCTTTGCTAAATCGGGTATAACAGTGGAGGCGTTACACTTAATATCCAGAAAAGCATCATCAACTCTTTGTTTTCATTATTGGGGCTCTGAAGTTGAGCCTTCTTCAAGCAAGGACCCGCTTCTCATTCTTAAAAAACATTATAGATGAAACACTCTTATCAAGCTCAAAATATCTATTAGATTAGGTGGTATAATCCCTTATCTAATTCTCTCTGCAATGAATATTTTTTTCTTGCATGTTATTAACTTTATAAAAGGTATAGAATGCCTTGGATGAATCTAAGGATATGAATTCATTACGTAGTATAATTAAATGACGTATTAGGAAAAAGTATAGCACGCCAGAAAAAACAAGTGTTGGAGAAGGTGCCATTAGGAATGCATTAAAAATATCCTCGGTTTCGAGAATCGAGGGAAGCTAAACAAAATAAACATGCCTCAAAGAATCTAAGGCTACTGTAATAGAAGTATCTTTCCAAGTGTCAGGAGCATAGCCTCTCTTTGAAGATTGGACATATTTCCCCGCACACTTCTCTAGAAGGGTTTCGGAGCCCCCGACATTAGTGGTGGCATTGAAGTTGCCAGGGTCGCCCTTTGGACTATCATCGACATCTTAATCATCTCTATTGGAAGAACCATCTGAGTTAATATCCAAATCCTCATCATCACGTTCATTATCATCTGTTTTTGAAATATTTGTATCTATATTAGGCACTTCAAAGGGAAGAAGTCTCTCAACGTCTACAAACTCTTTCTGAGAAATATTCGCCCCCTTTTCCTCGAGAATGTCTACCTTCCTCTGAAATTCGCTTATCACCTCCGGGCAAAGTTTAGGAAAGAAAAGACCATATCATTTACCCTTATACTTAATGTCGACGTCTATAGGGGTGTCTGTAAGGACATTAGTCGAGACTTCTTTAAAAGAATTAGTTAGGAAGTCATCAACCTTCCTCTTGGCATCATGGAAGGAAACAATAACTTTTGCAAGAGATCCCTTTCCTCTTTAACACCCTTCTGTAGATCAGAAGAGAAAGACAAATATATTGAGCCCAAGTCCTGAAGTTTTTTTTTTGGATTTATCCAACTCAATGCATAAGCTTAGATTTTTGACCTATAAGGACCTGTATTTTGTCCTCCTTTTTGAAAGAGAGGCCTTCGTAGCTTCAAGCTCCTTCAAAGATTCATCCTTTGCAATAGACAATTCAATGTTTTGAGTTTCAAGAATTGGTTCTCCTCCGTATTAGCAAGCAAGTCAGCAACATCTTTTTGGGAAGAAAACCATTTTTTTATGAGCTGCAAAAGGATAAAAAGGGATATTAAAAAGTGAAAGCAGAACAATTGGAAAGAATGCTAGAATTAAGAAATTTCCTAAAGATTGTGGGAAATAATAGTTTATTGCCCTGTAAGAGAGCTGGGGGGAAGCAAAGGAAACGCTAACGAATGAGAGTCAGCTACCTCCTTCACAAAGTCAAGAAAAGGACCATAAGAAGGTAGATCCGACGAAGAACCCCTAATATTGGTGGCTATACGGGGGAAGGGAGAATGACCCAATGCCCAAAGAATGTCTACCCAAGAGAGAGAAGTAGAAGGTTGGGGACAGAAGGAGAGTTACCCTAGTAGAAGGAATAACAGCTGGAACTTCGCTCCTAGAGGATTCAGTTTGAAAGAAAAGGTGGAAATTATAGGAATCTCATCTTTTCCCATCCTGGTTGTTACCAAAGTAGAATCAGTAACCTCAGCTTTTTTTGCTGGCTTCCCTACTACGGTTCAAAAAGTCTCTTCTATGCACGCTTCTGAGAAAGCACAAGGGCAACGCTGGCAAGTGGAGCGTCACCCATTGTATCGGAAGCAATATCTATACAAGGAAAGAAGGTTAGGAAAATGGAACAACAAAATATCCTTGTGTCCTAGGGAGAATTTAAAGCTTAACAGAAGAATCAAGTCGAACGGGTGACTGAGAGGAAAAGCTACGATGCTCACCCTTTCTTATGTAACAAGCACACGTCGGCCTATGGTGCATTACCGGAGGACGTCCTAAAATCTTCTGACTACTGTAAGAATTAAATGCTTAGCAAGAAGGCCAAAGGTCGGAAGAGAAGACCTTTTTTCTAGAGTCGAAAAAGCCTTTGTCATCTCTTTCATAATAGACTTAGTAACGACACATAGGGTTTTCAGAACCCTACCCGGAAATAGAATCATAACCTTGTTAAATAGACTCTTGGGATAGAACTTATAGCCTAAGTATGTACGTATAAGCATTCAGGGAAGGCTATATTGGAGCAATTCGTTGATGAGGAAGGAAGTCATGAAAGAAAAAGTGAAGAGGAATAAAAGTACGATGCTAGATATAGATGGCAGTAAATGCAAGTGCCCTTCCAAAGTGTTAACAATAGTTTCTCCAACTTAGGTGGAATAGCTTCAGCATCGTAGATTCCAAAATTTCCTAGTATGGCATTAACTTCGTCATGAGAAGAAATGAAGGAAAGCTTCTCAACAGCAACAACCTTTGCGGGAATCTCCTCCAAAAATTTTCGGGAAGACTCACTCTCGCTAGTGGAAGGAGCTCTAGAGTTGGTCTTTTTAGTTGCTTTTTTTGTCACCCATATTGCAGCAAGGCTATGTTATTCCGGTTATAAAACATGAGGTGGTAGAGGAATACATTTATAAAGATACAAAAAGAAAACCTTTCGCACTAACCGAAACCCTTCGTATATCATAATGATAAAATACATGTATAAGAAGGATCTTCAGTAATGGAAGAAAGGACTAATCACTAAGATTAATTAGACAACTTTTGAAATCCAAACCCTAAAAGTAAACCATGGATAAAATAATCTCTAACGAGAATCGGTAAAAAGTTGAACTTCAGTCTCAGAGAAATTTGTTCTACAAATGAGCGAACTTCAAACTCTTAAGAGAAATTAGGTCGAAGTTCTAATTTATCCACGACTAACCCTAGAAATGCAAATACGTAAGGAATTCACGATTTAACTTCAAATCGGTTATTAAATAATCGAATTGAGGTTGAAAATCAGATAATCAGGGTTCATGGAATTCCCAAAATTTTAAAACCTTTTACCTATTTCATTTCCTTTTTTCTTATAAAGCATCCGAAATTTCTAGCTTGATACTCGTTTTTTTTATAGCATATATATTTAAACTGATTAGTAATGTAGTAATTCTACCTGTAAAAAGGATGATCATTTTTATTTAATCATAAATATACATATTTTGTTTCCATTATTCATAGGTCTTTGCTTATAGTTATTTGTTTCAAGGGGCATTAGTAAAGCTTATCATACACTTGCAGAAGGAAAGCATATTTTTTTTTCCCTATCTGTAAGCTTTCCCATTGTTGTACTCTTCTTATGTGAATGAGTTGATGGAAAATTCGTATGAATTCTTATTCATAAAAAATGCTTTTTTTCTGAATTTTCTTTTTTGCCATTCATCAAACAAAATTACACCATACTTATATTTACAACGTGAATTCTATAACTTTTAAGGTAGAAACATAAAATGCTCCCAAAATATTTTAAGTGTTTTTATTTCTACTTTAAGATTTTGGTTTCACAGGTTACTTCAATTTTTAACTCAAACTTCTCGGTTGCAAAATTGAAAATATGATTTCTTAAGGCAAGCAACTAATTTTACAATATAAAATAAAATGTTTTGTAAGATTCCCGTATTGAAACTTAGAAAAAACCAAATTTTGGCATTATATATGTCATTCTAAGAGAATTTTCATCCTTCCAATATATATGATTTTCAAATAATTTTGTCAAAAATCTTAAAATCCTGTGATTCGAACCTCATTTCAAACTGAATCCTGTTTCTGATCAAATTCCTTTTCAAAGCATGTCCAAACTTTATTTTTTTTCTTTAAAGAAAACCTATGATTTATGACTTAAATCCCATTTTGATTTATTTTTTTGACATTTATGATTTGAATCTGATTTTGATGACCTTTGTTTTGAATATTATAATTATAATTTTAATTTTATGTAATTAATATTTAGAATTGATTTTTTGTAGACAATGTGGTCAATCTATATTATACACCCACAAATCATATCTAATTTACAAACTGAACTAAATTTTAAAATTCTCTCTTCTATTATATATCGATCTTAGTTTTTTAACTAGTAACAACAAAGGTATACCAACAATCCGATATTACATCGATAATTATTAGCATAAATTCTTATACTTGTATATCTATTTTACTATATATAAAAGACTATGTGAGGATATGTATTCTCATTTTTGTACTGAGTTTTTGCTTCGAATTTTTCTCCTTAGTAAATTGAACAAACATATTGCACATAGGTCATCCATGGAAATAAAAATTGCAATTTGATGTTACCCTAATAAATGTTAGGCAAATTCTATTCAAACACTGTAAATTGTTTTACTTACACCATCAGATTTAAAATAAAATTTCAAACCGAAATGACCTTATTAAAAGGAATCAATATTAAAGAATGAAAACATATACAATTCTCTGTTGTTTGCATTATATATACTCCATATAATTTCTCTTCTAATATTAGTAAAATACAAATTAATTTATATCACTGGTTAAATTAAATTTATATTTCTTTTGAGGATTAAAATATATTCATATCATTACGGGCAACATTTATATACAGTCAATTTTAACAGTTTTCACTTTAATTAATTATAAAAATTTAAATTTAAAACTAACTGTTAAAATTAATGTTATACAGAGTACTAAAAATTCTTCAATCTTTCATTCAAATCTAGTCATGTTTAAATTTAACACCAAAATTTAACTAGTTTAACTTTCTAATATTTAGAAAAATAAGTTCAAATTTCCATCATCTAAAATTAAAAGTGATTTAAAAATAAAATAATCAAATAATCTAAAGTGCTAGTGTTAAAAAATAAAGTTTTTTTTATTCTAGGCAAATACATTGTAATGAATTCCCAGTTTTATGTAATTTAGTTATAAGGTTAAAGAGGAAAGGTGATGAAAATATAAATGGGTAATTTTGTGAAATACATGGTGTATGAAAAGAAATTTTTGGTGTATGCTATTTTATTTTATTTTACGGTGTGTGTTAAGTAATTATAGGTGTATGAATAGAATTAGCCTAAATATTATTCAATTAAAATGTTATATCCACGTATATGATTCCTGAGATAAGAACTTATGTTTTTCCCCTTCTTACTTTACTTTCAGTTACCTAATTTTTGAGATAAAAAACGTATAGTTGGCCTTTTTTTCTTGAAAACCCCAGCTGACAAAATTAATTTTGGATAATAGAGACTTCTCACCAAATAGCAAAACCCATTCTTCTTTATCCTATATATGAGCCCTCCTCTTTCATCATCATGTTACATCGTTATGCTCATGTCTGATTGTAGTTCATATAAATTTGAATTCAGTGATTTACATACGAAGAATATGACTTATGAAATTCATTTTACTAATTCTCTTCCATATTTTACTTGTCCGTTAGATTTCCTTTTTGAAATCGTATCTTTATGCTTCCATATCATTTTAATGATTCTCTACTGTCTACTTTTTATGTATGCTTTTCATTTACGAATGTATTTTATCCACATCACCGTTCAATATGTTTTCTATACTTTGTTGTTTGATTAAGCTTGGAGTTTTAGGTATATGAATTTTTGTTTTCTAATTATTTTGTTGATGAGTTAAGGCTTGGCGCTTTGTTGACTTCTAAACATACACTTATGTAATGCCTATCCCTACTTTCTCTATTATATTTCTATCTTATGTGTTTCCTGTTGGATACAACAATGTGTTGTATGATTTTTGCTTGATCATAACAAACATATAATATTATTTAAATGTGTTTGTAACTATACTATTTTATATTTCATTTCATAGAAATAAATATTTATTGAATAATATACTATTATACACAATTCACAGTATATTTATTCAATTAAATATTTTATTTCAAAATCTGAAATAGTACAACTATTTATAACTCCACTATTTAAACACTTCGCATGACTTTGTACTTGTAAATAAACTGATTACGATAGACAAATTTGTTTGAACATAATGAAATAATATTTTATTTCATTCCAATTTGTTTATTACAAATATCAGTACAATTTTCTTTTTCTGTACATCAGCTCCTCACTACATCACTCATCACTCTATACATTTCATATATACATACATTTTCATATTGACTCATATTTATACAGACACTCTCACATATACAGTTTCAGATTCATACATTCATTGACATTACACACTATCTTCTTATCTTCAGTCTTCAGTCTTCTGTCTTCACAGTCTTCATTCAGTCCAGTCATCTACACCTGTCATATACAGAAATACACACACAGTACACTGCAATAGAAATAAAAACTGAATACAAGCAAATTTGAATTTATTTTTAAATTTATTTGCTTCAGATTTTTGGTGTGTTTCTCATCATTTTTCATGACTTGACTGATTTGTATTTATCCATCTAATACCCACTGATTAGCCTCAATATACCACACTAGTTTGCTGATCATAACCAACATCAAAAATAGCTGATTCTGAACAGCCACAACACTGTGCAACAGTCTGCTGATAAATAATATAAACGTATACGATATATGTATACACACACTGTTGTGTATATGTCGACATATGTACAGGAGAACATGGGACAATCTCATAGCAAGTGATCGAGCACAACGCCAAGCCAACATATTTGGATAATTTTCAAAAATGGTGGAGCACATTACAAGCAGCAGCACACAAAAACAATGCAGCAATACACAAATGATCAATGAGATGGCACTAATACATGTATGTAGTGAAACAGCATGCAGAAGACAGAAAGCGGGTTCATAAAGTAAGTGTATATGGATACATATATGGTCATTCATAACAAGTTTGGACCAAGTTAGCAAGTCAATGCAACATAGGACGAGCACAAATCAAAGCAGTTTACAAGTGTCAAAGACCGGGCCATACAATTTCTCAAGCCAAGGTACAACTCTGATGCATACAAGAAATTTCAGCAAACATGTGTGAATTGCAAGTGGACTGGACATAACAAGCTAACACTCAAGTATATCATGATCAAGCATCACAACATTTCAAGTGTAGTCAAGAAACATGGATGGTGATCAAGCCCATACATGTTTACAAGATCGACACAGCATGGTACAATATCAACCAAATGGAAGAACAATGGTTCAACAACTTAAAGCACAACATCAAGTTCATGGTTAACTGGTGCTCAAAAGTGACTCAGGTGAACAACATAGATCAACAGTGCACAGTTCAAAGTGCACAAGTGCAGTTCAAAAATAAGTGTTCAAAGTTCAAGTGCAATTCGACTGGTCATTGAAATAGTGGAAAAACATATGCACAAACCAGGGTGCAAGGCAAGAATACAAGTAGAGCATAAAATACATTCAAGTAGCAGTTCATATGACTTGAGTATAGCAGCAGGAGATACATAAGTTCATGCATATGTACACAGATTTCAGAAAATTAATTTTGGCAAGTATGAAATCTTAGGAAGAATTAATTCCAAAAAATCAGTATTTCAAACAACAATAAGGAGCCAAAAATATACAATGAAGCAGTTATCAATATGCATAATATTTTTCAAATCTATTCAAATGAGGTTGTTTGAATGATTCAAAGTACAGTTCAAAAGGTTCATAAATCAAGGGTAGAAAACTCAAGTCCAAAACATAAAATCAAACGCAAGTTACTCAAGAAATTTTGAAATTTTCAAACTCAAATCAAATTCCAAAAGCCACGGGTATATATGGATCGAATTACCCAGAATAAGCGTTGAATTTCAAACCAAAAATCACGTCAATTCAAAGCCAAGGATCTCAATAAGCCTAAAATTCACGCACATATCAAACCGAGTGTAAGCATAAAATCAGAGCATATATCTCGAATTTAAAATCCTATATAAACACCAATCATCAATGGCAATTGATCATCGAAATCCAACAAGAACAATTCAAAGAATTCAAGACAAAATCACTAACAAATTTTCAGGGTTTCGATCGCTAGAGAACAATCCCAAACCGATCGAGCGAAGCCATCAAAGCACTGAAAGCATCCAACGATTCAATGCATCACTGATTCAATTTAATCAAGCAACCGGTTTCGAATTGGGGAATTTGGAGAAAACCCTAGTTTTTTCTTTTCCAGAGTCGCCATTTTTATTCCATGAAGAAAGCAATTAGGACAAATGAAAAGAGGGTGCAACACGATCAAAATGGGCTGGCCTACTTTATGTTTGGTCAAGCTAATATTAAAGGGGATGACCCTTTAGTCTTAAACTCGTAGTTTTTTTCTATTTTTAATTTACTTTTGTTTTTTAATTTGTGTTGTAAAAACAAACGAACAGTTTCTAGGTCTGTAAAATCTAGAAGAACGAATTACGGGATTTTTAATTTGGGAAAATCTGGTTTTAGGGATAAAAACCAATGCAGGGTTTTGAGCGTAGGGTTAAGAACAGTTGGGAGTGAGTGTCGCGACTTTACAGAGGATTATGAGCATAGAGATTGTTTTAACTCCTAGTAGAAACCTTGGGGAATGCAGCAGTAGGTAGGGTTTTGCCGACGCTGAGTATATCCGTGTTTTATTTATTTTCCGCATTTACGCTGATTATTATCTGTGTTGTTATTATTTAATTACTCTACGAAAATCTGCGATAAACCCTATTCACCCTCCCTCTAGGGTTAATTTAGATCCTACAAGTGGTATCATAGCAGGTATTTTTTATTTTATTTTAACTCTAGAGTCATGAATCTGTCTAATAATGCTTTTTCTGAGGGTCAGTCCATAGCTATGCCACCAATGTTTAATGGAACAGATTATGCCTATTGGAAAGCTAGGATGAAAATTTATTTGAGTTAAGTCGATTATGATGTGTGGGATATTATTGAAACGGGTTATAGATCTCCCACTGTTATTGTTAATGGTATTGAAATTCCTAAATAAAAAAGATAGGTGGGATGCTAATGATAAAAAATTATTTTGAACTAATGCCAAAGTGATGAATGCTTTAATCTGTGCTCTTGATAAAACAGAATTTAATCGAATTTCTCACTGTGAAACTGCACAGGAAATATGGCATACGTTGGAGGTCACACACAAAGGTACTTCTCAAGTTAAGGAATCTCATCTCGCTCTACTCAGCAACGAATATGAAAATTTCTCTATGCAAAAAGACGAAGATATAAAAGAGATGTATGGACGCTTCTCATCACTAGTCTACAATGCAAAAGCTCTTGGAAAAACTTATACCGAAGTAGAATTGATTAGAAAAATATTGAGAGTTCTACCGATGAATTTTGAAGCTAAGGTGACGGCGATTCAAGAATCAAAAGATTTGAATAAAGTAAGCATGGAAGAGTTGATCAGAAATTTGATTACTTACGAGATGGAGTTAAAAGCAAGAGAAGAACGAAAGAATTTTGAATCAAAGAAAAAGACGATCACTCTAAATAATATTGTTGAAAGTGATGGTGATGATCCCACTGAAGAGCTAGCCATGGTTTTGAGAAAGTGGGCCAAAGGAAATTACATGACACAAAAGAAGAATTCAAAAACTAACAAGTCCGAAAGTTCAGACGATGAAGTATTTTGTTGCAATTGCAAGAAACCCAGACATATCGAACCAAATTGCCCACAGCTTAAAAATGAAAAAGAAGAAGAAGTTCAGAAGAAGGCTTTTGCTGCTACATGGGATGATGAGGAAGGAGAGGAAGTTTCTGAAAGTGATGAAGAGGAAACTAATTTGTGTCTTATAGCTCAATCTGATTCAGAAAGCAGTGAAGAGGATTCAAGTGAGGTATCGAATTTTACTTATAAAGATTTAATTTTAATGTGTCACGATGTCACAAAAATAGTTGATTCTCTTGAACTAAAAGTTATGAAATTGAAATTTGTTAAGTCAAAACTAGTTCAAGGAAATAACAGTTTAGAAAGAAAACTTGAAGAAGTTAAGAATTCGCCGCTTTCAAAATGCGAAAAATGTCAATTTTTGAGTAATGACCTTTTGAAATTCAAAACGGATTTTGAGTTACTTAAAAGTGAAATCGTGAATTTGAAGAACGAAAGTCGTGATTTTGTGAAGGAGATTAAAAAGCTTAGAGAATCTGAAAAACTTGATTTTGAAAAGCGAAAACAATTTGAAATTGAAATTTCTAAGTCTAATGCTAAAATCAAAGCACTTGAAAATGAAAATTTGGTTTTAAAACAAACTGATGCTGAAAAGAGGAAAATCGCTATTAATCATTGTTCAAATTTAATGAAAGAAAATAGCGATCTTAAATTTAAAATTCAACGACTTGGGTCAACTTTGACTAAATTTTCTAAAGGAGAGAAATCGTTGAATATGTTGTTAAAAAACCAATTTTTTGTTCAGAATAAAAAGGGACTTGGTTTTGGATTTCATCCAGTTGAAAAGCTAAATTTTAATGATTTTAAAAATCCTTTATATGGCTTTGAAAACGATCCAATGGAAATTTTGAAATCTAATAATTTCAAAGGGTTTTTAAATCATAAACGAAATGATAACGCGTTTAAAAACAATTCATTTAAACATGTTTGGATTCCAAAAAATAAAAAAATGAATTTGAATAAATCTAAACGAATTTGGGTTCCAAAAGGTACTTTAATAGATAATAATGGATTGTTATATAAACAAGTTTGGGTACCAAAACGTGTAAATGAAGATAAGAGTGGTAAAACAACTTTTGTTAGACCACCCGATCCTATAAACATTTAGGTACCGAGGGAGGCTAAGGAACAACTGTGCTTAAGAGAGATAAAATTCAAATTGATTCATATTATCGAATTATTTGGAATTCCCTAGCCATCAGTTCTGAGTTGGAGATTCATTGGTTCACATCGATTATGGTAAGTCAGGTATGATCTCTAAACTCGTATTTTTATTTTATTTTATTTCCTTTTTAGTTTTTATTTTTTATATGCTGATTTTTTGTTGACAAGGCCGCAAATTTTTTTAGCATATCTTGAACACTGTAAATTGGAATTTTAAAATTTATGATGTTCTTGAAAGCAAATGGAATTTCACACATTTTTGCTGTTTTGAGTTTTCTCTTATTCACTTTGGAAAATATTGAAAAATCTAAACTCTATACAGTGGAATACTTGAAAGCCATAATTGATTAGTTGTGAAAATTTCATTTTTTTACTTGGCTTGATTATATTGATTCTGAAATCATTCTTAATTAATTGCTGAATTTCTTAGATTATAAAATTTGATTGTTTTTTCAATTGATTTCAAATAATTATCTTCAGATTTGATCGTTGACTGTTTCTTGTGCTTGTTTAAAAATTCTCTGAAAAATTCACTTGTGATTCTTGATCCTGTGCTGCTCTGATAAGGAAACTGATTTGATTCATTTGAATATCTTGGTGACTGGACGATGAATTGAAAAATCAGTGATTAAATATCTTTAAATTCGATAGACAATTTGAATTAAATATATAAGTGGTTTTAAAATTGTCTAGGAGCAATCAGCATTAGAAATATTAGATAGTTTCATATTCTACTAATTTTTTGAAAAGCTGATTTTCAACTTGCATTGATATTTTCAAAACCCCTCATGAAATTGATATTTTCAAATTTAAAATTATTTTTGATTATTTATTCAAAAATTGAAATTATTGATTGATTTGAACTGTTTTGGGACTCATCAAAATTATTAATAGATTAATGAAGTTGTGATGAGTTGTGACTATCGTATAATTCATAACTAGAGGAGATGTTATTTTTTAAAAAAATCTCATGATGATTGTAGTTTATAATATCTTTGAATTAGAGCTTATTTCACGACCATCTTCTATGTCTACCATATTTCTATCATTATCATGGTTTTATTTAATTTGGAGAGTTCAAATTATTTTGGAAAAAAAAATATCTTGAAAATAAAAATAAAGGAAAAGAAATATATATATATATATATATATATATATATAATTTATCCTTGGTATTCAGTCCCATTTAAAAGCCCTCGCGGTTATGCGTGGGTGAATTACCTTAATCTCTATATGCTTCCATTCTCACTTAAAAGACCTTTGGGCTATGCATGGATGGAACTCATTAGAGAGGATAAACTTAAGTTACTACTAACCCCATTTAAAAGACCTTTGGGCTATGCGTGGTTAGCAAGTGCTTAACACATTTTGAACATATTCAAAATCTTCAAAATTCATATTCAAATATTCAATTTTTATTGAACTCTCCTCATTCTATAAAATCCATCGTAAATCCATTCATTCTGAAAGTGAAATTTGCTTCTGATTTAATGATTATTATGATTTTTGTTTGATTAAATGGGATTTGTGATATATATTCTCTCTCTTAATTTGAATTTATATTTATGGCATATATTCGTCATTATTTCAATTTCTATTATTCTTTTGATGATAACAAAAGGGGGAGAATGGTCAAAATTTTGATTGATGAGTATTTAATTCAAAAATATTTTAAGATTGGAAATTAAATATCTAGAGGGAGAATGGTCAATTGGATTTCATTATTCATATTTTCCACATATATAGGGGGAGTTCAGTTGTTGGGGGAGCAAACAAATAGGGGGAGTAATATATTTCACGTTAACACATTCAAAATCTTGTATATGTTTGTCATCATCAAAAGGGGAGACTGTTGGATAAAACAATGTGTTGTATGATTTTTGTTCGATGATAACAAACATATAATATTATTTAAATGTGTTTGTAACTGTACTATTTTATATTTCATTTCATAGAAATAAATATTTATTGAATAATGTACTATTATACACAGTTCACAATATATTAATTCAATTAAATATTTTATTTCAAAATCTAAAATAGTACAACTCTTTATAACTCCACAATTTAAACACTTCACATGAATTTGTACTTGTAAATATACTGAGTACGATAGACAAATTTGTTTGAACACAATGAAATAATATTTTATTTCATTCAAATTTGTTTATTACAAATATAAATACAATTTTCTTTTTTTGTACATCAACTCCTCACTACATCACTCATCACTCTATACAATTCATATATACAAACATTTTCACATTGACTCATATTTATACAGACACTCTCACATATACAGTTTCAGATTCATACATTCATTGACACTACACACTATCTTCTTATCTTCAGTCTTCTGTCTTCACATTCTTCATTCAGTCCAGTCATCAACACCTGTCATACACATAAACACACACACAGAGTACACTGCAATAGAAATAAAAACTGAATACATTCAATTTTGAATTTATTTGCCTCATATTTCTGGTGTGTTTCTCATCATTTTTCATGACTTGATCTGATTTGTATTTATCCATCTGATACCCACTGGTCAACCTCAACATACCACACTAGTTTGCTGATCAGAACCAGCGTCAAAACTAGCTGATTCTGAACAGCCACAACATAGTGCAACAGTCTGCTGATAAATAAATTAAACATGCACGATATATGTATACACACACTGTTGTGTATATATACACATATGTACAGGGGAATATGGGACAATTTCATAGCAAGTGATCGAGCACAAGGCCAAGCCAACATATTTTGATAATTTTCTAAAATGGTCGAGCACATTACAAGCAGCAACACACAAAAACAATGCAGCAACACACAAATGATCAACGGGATGGCACTAATAAATGTATGTAGTGAATCAGCATGCACAAGACAGAAAGCAGGTTAAGTAAGTGTATATGGATACAAATGTGGTCATTCACAACAAGTTTGGACCAAGTCAGCAAGTCAATGCAACATAGGCCGAGCACAATTCAAAGCTGTTTACAAGTATTAAAGACCAGGCCATACAATTTCTCAAGCCAAGGTACAACTCTAGTGCATACAAGAAATTTCAGCAAACAAGTGTGCATTGCAAGTGGGCTGAACATAGCAAGCTAACACTCAAGTACATCATGATCAAGCATCATAACATTTCAAGTGCAGTCAAAAAACATGGATGGTGATCAAGCCTATACACATGTTCACAAGATCGACATAGCATGGTACAATATCAACCAAATGGAAGAACAATGGTTCAGCCACTAAAAGCGCAACAGCAAGTTCATGGTCAAGGGGTGCTCAAAAGTGACTCCAGTGAACAACATAGATTAACAGTGCACAGTTTAAAGTGCACAAGTGCAGTTCAAACATAAGTGTTCAAAGTTCAAGTGCAATTCGACTGGTCAGTGAAATAGTGGCAAAATAGGGTGCAAGGCAAGAATACAAGCAGAGCATAAACTACATTAAAGTAGCAGTTCATATGACTTGAGTATAGCAACAGGAGGTACATAAGTTCATGCAAATGTACACAGATTTCAGAAAATTAATTTTTGCAAGTATAAAGTCTCGGGAAGAATTAATTCCAGAAAATCAGTATTTCAGACAACAAAAAGGAGCCAAAAATATACAATGAAGCAGTTATCAATATGCACACTATTTTTCAAATCTATTCAAATGAGGTTGTTTGAATGATTCAAAGTACAGTTCAAAGGTTCAGAAATCAAGGGCAGAAGACTTAAGTTGTAACAACCCGTATTTTTGAATAACATGTTATAACACAAATCAAGGCAGAATTAAACTGTAAAATCTGAATCAAGGGAAACGGGCTTTGCCATTGCGTTTGTCTCGGAAAAATACGCGAAATAGAGTCCGAGTTTTCGAAAATCGGAGTCAGTATGACCGAGATATGGCCTCGCGAAGTTTCACGAAAAATTCAAATTCAAAACAGATTCGAATTTCAGAAAATTCAGGGTAGGCGGGAAAAATCCCGCCCAGACCAGGTCGACCTGGGGGTCGACCTGGGAGTCGACCTGGGTCAGGTCGACTGGGGAGTCGACCCCAGGGTCGACCTGGGGGTCGACCCGCCTGGTCGGCCCAGGCAACCTGGTGCACCTGTTTTGGCTGTTTTGACCTATTTTGGAGGCTTGTGACGGGATTTGATGGCTTGGATTGAATCTAGGGTTAATCCTATGACTAATACTATCCTAATCTTCTATAAAAAAACCCCTAAACCTAGCCTAAATCACCATTATTCAATCCTACAACTAAACTATGTCAAATTTGTTCCTCTCATGGCCTCCACTCTCATGCTAAAATTCCAAAGTTAATTTCTATGAGAGATTTTGAGATCATACAAGTGTATTCAAGCTTGTATGAGTGTTCTTAGTTTGCATTCAAGTCAAGTTGCAACATTTCTATTACAAAGCAAGGGTTTTTATTGATTTGGCTCAAGGGTTTTTCATTGGGAGCTTGCATATTTGGGTCTTTTTGGTGATTGCATAAGGGTTTCGTCTCAATCTTTATAATAACTATTTATTTGTGTCTTCATAGCATTGTAATCCCTTTTCTACTTTCTTTTTATTGAACTCTAAAGTTAAATGAATGATGCAAGTTTGGGGTTGATCATTATGCAAGTTTGGTTGATCATTATGATATGCAATTTTGGTTGATCATTATGATATGCAAGTTTGGTTGATCATTATCATTGACACATGTTGCTATGTTATGCAAGTTTGGATGGATCATGTTATCATGTTATGCAAGTTAAACTTGAGTTTGTGAGTATAAAGCTTCAAGCTTTATGTTAAAGGTTGCATTTTGGCAACATGGAAGTTATCATATCCCTTATGATAACTTGCATGTTAGGCTAAATGCGAACTTCTAGCAACTTCTACATGTCATTTATCACCATGTATCACTCATATGCTAAGTTTGGTTTTATGCATACTGTTGAAGCCTAATAATGCAATATGCAAGTATATGAACATATGTACATCTCATATGCCACCATGATAAACTTGTAGCTTCAACACCTTTTTGTCATGATTATGCCAAGTTCCCTATTTTATCCTTTATGCGTTGTTGCGGTTATGTAAACGACGGGATTACGTTGGGGTTGGGTAACATTATGACATAAACATGGTTTTTATAACATGATGTGATATGTTAACGTTTAATTATGTTTTGGAAACATAATGGACATGACACTTAGAAAATACGAGTGTGGCCAACTCGAGGTTGGGTTGAGTTTGTAGCATAAATCTACCCGGACCCGCCCGGCTTAACTAGTGGCTACAAACAATAGGACCCAATGTGAGAAGTTGGTCATGTTGTGCTCGAACCCGAGGTTAGACCAAGTTGTGGTGTAAAGCTACCCGGACCCGCCTGGCTTAACTAGTAACCACAACAGGGTCTAATGTGAGAGGTTAAAGCACATTAAGTTAATGAATGCCTCCTGATTAGGGTTAAGTCATGGTCCATTTAATACTTAACCAATTTGGGCTTGATGGGTTAATCGGGGTTAAGTCATGAACCTTGGGTACACTTAACCAATTTAATCCACGTTTGGATCGGGTTAATCACATTTAACCCGTTAAGGAAACCCTAGTTGCATGGTCCTTTGCAGTAGTAACCCTCTTGATAGTATCATAAGACCCTAGGACTAGGCTAGGGGGGCACGATTACTGGGCTGACATGTAAGCGACCAAAACGACGGCTGAGTAGGTACGCTGGTGTAGGTCCAGGCGGACTATGGTCGTGCACATAGTCCGGAGTTGGAAAATCAGGCACGGGTACCAGTAGATCTAGACTGTGCATACTTGATTGGTGTCTGAGGTTGACACCCTGGGACTTGATACACCCTAGGGTGGACCTAGCGCAGTTTGACTACATTGCATGTTTGGGCCGTATGACACCGACACTTGACGAGTTAGGCTTATAGGGAGCCGATCAACTAGACCGTGTAGTTGTACCTTGATTTAGGTCACCTCATGATATTGGGCCAAGCTTGGGCCAAGGGATCAATTCTTGTTTTTACTTGACATGTTAGGATGCTAGTACACCCGTGGTGCAAAACTTAACCTTGATTATGCGATGACACCTGTATCTATCTTGCTAGTTAATCATCATGACAGTATGTTATTATCCTTATGTTCATCTCAGCTTCTCATGTCAGTTAACTTTACTAGTTCATGGACAGATAGTAGTTAGGGCTTACCAGTCTTTTTGACTGACCTGTTTTCTTTCGCCTCTTTTCTTCCGTTTCCCCCTCCCCCCCCCCTCAGGTTCTCAGGGTGGGAACATTGGAGCTTAGCTTGGATCTTTACTGCTTGCTTACTGGATTTGCTCATGTACGGTTTTGGACATTGAGCTAGCTATGGTTTATCACTTCACTCTGGGGATAGTACTTTATGTATTTCAGTTTTCCAGTTTAAGTTTCTCTCTAGACTTTGTTTATTGGAAAATAATGATCAAGTACTTTGTTGTAACATGACTATGGTTTTGAAATGCTAGTTTGATCCGCTGCTTTGTTTACTCTGTTTTACTTATATGTTCTGTCTTGTGATATCTGCATGCATGTTTACCTTGTTTAACGCCCCTCCAAAGCTAGTGTGCTTGCAAGAGTTACCCTGGCGGAGGTGGGGTGTTACATTTGGTATCAGAGCATAAGGTTTACAAGATTTGAGCAAAAGTGTTTTTAAAACTTACCTTTTGAAAAACTATTTTCAAAACCAATTAGGTATTTTCCAAGAAAAGTCTAGTTATTTTAAGAAGGCTATTCCCCAAAAGCCATAGCACTATCCTTCGTTACTCCGTTCTGAATCTATCTTTTTCCTTTTTCAGTATGGCCGATCTTAACCTTCCCGAGGGAGTGACCATTCCCGGATGGTTCCGGAGGTACTTGGAAGCTAGGGCCAATGATGTGGGCCCAGCAAATACCCCCAATATAACTGAGGTTCCTCCTCCTCCTCCTCAGAATCCACAAGCGGATTTCGCAAAAGTTTGTAAGGACTTTAAGGCGATGGGTGGCAAGAACTTTATTAGGACGGAGACTTTTGTGGAGGCAAGAAATTGGTTGAAAGAAACTGAAGATCTCTTCGCCATCTTTGATGTGCAAGATCATAGAAGGGTTTTATTGGCGACATGGTTATTGAAAGAAGAAGCTGCTTATTGGTGGGAGGTCACCAATGCTACGAGGCCTATAGAGACTTGGGCCGACTTTAGGATAAGATTTGGGCTTAAGTTTCTATCATCAGCTGAGGCGAATTTGCAATTGGAGAAGTTTATATCTTTGAAGCAAGGGGACATGACAGTGAGGGAGTACGTGAATGAGTTTAACAAGCTCGCCCGATTCGGTTTGGACATGATTAACACTCCCCAGAAGAAGGCTTTACGCTTTGCACGAGGGTTGAATGAGTCATTACAAGGTTTAGCCCTATCTCATATACCTATGGGGGCCACTTTTGAAGGGCTAGTAGACATGGCATTGCTTCAAGGAGATGATAAAAATGGCAAGAAGGAGGTCAAGGCTAATGAGACTCAAGCCAAGAAGACAGACTCCAAGTGGGGAGGAAATCAGAGCAATCAGAACAACAAAAACAACAAGAACAACAAGGGCAACAAGGCCAAGGCAAAGGACCCAAGAAAATGCAACTACTGTGGGATTGTTGGGCACATAGCTAAAGACTGTAGAAAGAAGAAGAGGAAGACGGGTGAATGCTTTCATTGTGGAGAGATCGGACATTTTAGCAAGGATTGCCCCAAGAAGCAAGGACAAGGGCAAGGGCAGAATCAGCGTGCAGGACCTTCTGGGGGGCAAGTGCATGCTCTCAACTCCGCTCCAGTTCAGGATCGAGGTAGTATTTCTGTAGAAAGTCTTGTTTATATTTCTGATTTTCCTGTTCGCACCTTATTTGTTTCTGGCGCATCGCATAGTTTTATCTCTTCTGACATTGTTGAAAGTTTGCACCTAAGTACTAGCCTAGTTGAGGATCCCGTTTGTGTTTCAAATCCAATTGGGGGTTCCGCCCATCTATCGATGATTTGTGTGGATTTGAAGATTTCTATCTTGACCGTAGAATTCACGTGTAATGCTTATGTTCTCGGGTTCACGGGATATGGGTTGATCTTGGGCATGGATTGGTTGTCCTGTTATGGAGCCATTCTCGAT
Source organism: Allium sativum (assembly GCA_030737875.1). Classification (NCBI taxonomy): domain Eukaryota; kingdom Viridiplantae; phylum Streptophyta; class Magnoliopsida; order Asparagales; family Amaryllidaceae; genus Allium; species Allium sativum. The sequence goes on along the minus strand of CM060918.1, from coordinate 774,319,212 downwards.
TGTGAGCATAGGGTGGTGAGGCTCATGACTCGCCTCGGTAATTCCCTAGAAATCTCTTGTAACCCTAGAGGTCCCGTCATGTTATGTTATCCTGAATCTCTCGACTCGTCCATCGATGATCTGCAATCTGTGAGGATGGTCCGAGACTATCCCGATGTCTTTGAAGAAGTTAAGGGGTTACCCCCTAAACGAGAGATAGATTTCCGCATTTATCTAGTCGATAATACCAAGCCAGTATCATTGCCCGTTAGGCACATGGCCCCACGAGAAAGAAGAGAGCTCAGTAAGCAAATCAAGGAGTTGCTTGAGAAAATTTTTATTAGACGAAGCATTTCTGAATGGGGTGCTCTGGTGGTATTCGCTACTAAGGCGGATGGTTCGCTTCGTCTATGTGTTGATTATCGAGAGTTGAACAAGCTGACAAAGAAGAATAGGCACCCTTTACCGAGGATTGATGATCTCTTTGATCAGCTGGTTGGTGCTTCTATTTTCTCTCAGCTTGATCTAGCCACCGGATTCCATCAGCTTAGAGTAGCTGAGGATAGCATTGATAAAACTGCGTTTAGGACTCCAGATGGATTTTTTGAATGGCTTGTCATGCCATTCGGATTGACTAATGCACCCGCCTACTTCGTAGACTTGATGAGTGGGGTGTTCAGGGAGTTTCTCAACAAGTTTGTTGTTGTCTTCGTGGATGATATTCTGATCTTCTCAAAGGATGAGGAAGAGCATGCTGGGCATCTCAAGGAAGTAATGGATACGCTTAGAGCGCATCAGTTGAAAGCCAAGTTCTCCAAATGTCATTTTTGGAGAAGGGAAGTTCGGTTTCTTGGACATATAGTTTCTAAGCAAGGCATAGCGGTGGATCCCGCGAAAGTGGTTGTGGTTCAAGATTGGAAGACTCCTAGGAATGCGACCGAAGTAAGAAGCTTTCTCGGTCTGGCGGGCTACTATAGGAAGTTCATCAGGGACTTCGCTAAGATTTCGGCCCCTCTTACTAAGTTGACGAAGAAGAACTTAGTCTTTGCATGGGACTTGGAGTGTGAGCTTGCTTTTCAAAAGCTCAAAAGAGCCCTTACCTCAGCTCCAGTTTTGGCATTACCCGATAGTGGTAAGATATTTACCGTGTACACCGATGCATGTGGTACGGGGTTAGGAGCTGTTCTAATGCAAGAGGGAAGAGTGATATGTTATGGGGGTAGGCAACTTAAAGTTCATGAGAAGAACTATCCCACTCATGATTTGGAGTTAGCAGCGATCGTCTTTGCACTCAAATCCTGGCGCCACTATCTTCTAGGCGAAAGGTTTGAGTTGTATACTGATCACAAGTCACTCAAATACCTCTTCTCACAAAAAGATCTGAATCTAAGGCAGCAAAGGTGGATGGAATTCTTGGCATCTTATGGCTTCTAGATAGCTTATACCCCTGGCAAGGGTAATGTTGTGGCGGATGCACTAAGCAGAAGAAGATTGACTTTGAGCCCCTTGTTCATTGAGATGAAGAACTTGGAATTCTTGGCTACCTTTGATTTCACGACGGCTGTTGAGTCGATGACGGGTTCATTAGCATCCCTTGAGCTTAGACCCACACTTCTTGATCAAGTTGGGGCTTCGCAGAGGGAAGATCCACAGATAGTCGAAGTTATGGACAAGATGATTCGTGGTGAGACGTCTAGTCACCTTGCCAGATATACTATTGATGATAAAGGATGGCTAAGGCGTGATGGGAGATTATGTGTTCCTCGAGTGGGAGATTTAGCCCATAGAGTTCTTGAAGAAGCGCATCACTCGAAGATGACTATACATCCTGGAGGGGACAAGATGTATAGGGATATGAAGCGCATTTTCTTTTGGGATGGAATGAAGAGGGATGTGGCAGAGTATGTTTCAAAGTGCATGGTGTGCCAACAAGTGAAAGCCGAGTCAAAAAAACCAGGTGGGCTATTACATCCATTGGAGGTCCCGCAATGGAAGTGGGAGAGTATTTCTATGGATTTTGTGGATGGATTGCCTAGGTCAAGGAGAGGGAACACGAGCATATGGGTCATAGTTGACAGACTTACGAAGAGTGCTCACTTCATCCCAGTAAAGAGCAAGAGGACCGCATTATGGCTGGCATCTATTTATCTTCGAGAGATAGTGCGGTTGCATGGAGTCCCTTCTAGCATAGTTAGTGATCGTGACCCAATTTTCACTAGCCAGTTCTGGAATAGTTTGCAAGAAGCGATGGGTACGCGATTGAATCTGAGTACAGCTTATCACCCCCAGACGGATGGCCAAACCGAAAGGGTGAATAGAGTGCTAGAAGATCTCTTTAGGCTTTGTGTTCTCGACTTCGGTGGTACTTGGGAAGACCACCTTCCTCTTGTAGAGTTTGCATACAATAATAGCTATCAAGCCAGCATAGGGATGGCACCATTTGAAGCCTTGTATGGGAGGCCGTGTAGGTCACCATCTTGTTGGTGGGAGACAACAGATAGACTTATACTTGGGCCCGAAATGATACGGGACACATCCGAGAAAGTTGAATTGGTGAGAAGACGGATGAAAGCGGCCCAAGACAGACAGAAATCCTATGCTGACAGACGAAGGGCAGATTTGGAATTCGAAGTGGGAGACATGGTTTTCGTGAAGGTTTCTCCTTTGCGTAATGTGGTACGTTTTGGAGCAGTGGGGAAGCTGGCACCAAGGTTCGTGGGACCCTTCCCTATCATAGAGAGAATTGGAAAGATGGCCTATAAGGTGGAATTGCCCGAAAAGCTAGCCGGAATGCATAATGTCTTTCATGTCTCGCATCTCCGAAAGTGCCTACATGAATCCGCTGAGGTGGTTGAACCAAGCATTCTTGAAGACATTGAGGTAGAGAAAGAAGCAACCTTGAGAAAAGCTCTGATTCGTATCTTGGGAACGGAAATCAAGAAGCTAAGGAATCGAGAAGTCAAATTGGTGAAAGTTCAGTGGGGTGAAGCCGACGAAGATGCGACTTGGGAAACCGAGGAGAAGATGCGTGGGCTTTACCCATTTCTTTTTGAGGGTACATTCTCGATCTCTTCTCCTAATTAACATATCTTTCTTTTTATCCGCGTTTATCCTGTTTATCTTATTATCTCGTTAAACTTGTCATGAGAACCTTAGGTAGAAACCCTTTGGATGAAACATGTATTTGAAACATGTTATGCTTGATGGTTGCAAGTGTTTGCACGTGGATACTCGTGGATGCATGATACACATTAGGCACTAAGATCGGCTCACACACTTTCATGGTGCATATGCATGAATGCTTATACTTATTCATGGATGAAACTTGTTATGCTATCACGTGGATGTTGCATATGGATGAATGTTATGTGCACTCATGTAGAGACTATGAGTTATGTTAGGAATTTGCATACATATGGACTCATTTCACTAACATATTTTGCATTAAGGAGGTTTACGGTATCAGTAACCGCCTGATTTTCGCATTAGATAAGTACATATACACACACCTTTGCATATGATCATACAGCATTTAGAATCCTTTAAGGACAATGACTGCACGTGGATGATGTTTTGAGTAGATGGATGATGGATGGTAGGATACGTTCTTCCTAACTTGGAGATTTCGGGGACGAAATCCTTTAAGGAGGGGAGAATGTAACAACCCGTATTTTTGAATAACATGTTATAACATAAATCAAGGCAGAATTAAACTGTAAAATCTGAATCAAGGGAAACGGGCTGTGCCATTGCGTTCGTCTCGGAAAAATACGCGAAATAGAGTTTGAGTTTTCGAAAATCGGAGTCAGTATGACTGAGATATGGCCTCGCAAATTTCACGAAAAATTCAAATTCAAAACAGATTCGAATTTCAGAAAATTCAGGGTAGGCGGGAAAAATCCCGCCCAGGCCAGGTCGACCTGGGAGTCAACCTGGGTCAGGTCGACTGGGGAGTCGACCTGCCCACCAGGTTGACTGGGGAGTCGACCCCAGGGTCGACCTGCCTGGTCGGCCCAGGCAACCTGGTGCACCTGTTTTGGCTGTTTTGACCTATTTTGGAGGCTTGTGACGGGATTTGATGGCTTGGATTGAATCTAGGGTTAATCCTATGGCTAATACTATCCTAATCTTCTATAAAAAGACCCCTAAACCTAGCCTAAATCACCATTATTCAATCCTACAACTAAACTATGTCAAATTTGTTCCTCTCATGGCCTACACTCTCATGCTAAAATTCCTAAGTTAATTTCTATGAGAGATTTTGAGATCATACAAGTGTATTCAAGCTTGTATGAGTGTTCTTAGTTTGCATTCAAGTCAAGTTGCAACATTTCTATTACAAAGCAAGGGTTTTTATTGATTTGGCTCAAGGGTTTTTCATTGGGAGCTTGCATATTTGGGTCTTTTTGGTGATTGCATAAGGGCTTCATCTCAATCTTTATAATAACTATTTATTTGTGTCTTCATAGCATTGTAAGCCCTTTTCTACTTTCTTTTTATTGAACTCTAAAGTTAAATGAATGATGCAAGTTTGGGGTTGATCATTATGCAAGTTTGGTTGATCATTATGATATGCAAGTTTGGTTGATCATTATCATTGACACATGTTGCTATGTTATGCAAGTTTGGATGGATCATGTTATCATGTTATGCAAGTTAAACTTGAGTTTGTGAGTATAAAGCTTCAAGCTTTATGTTAAAGGTTGCATTTTGGCAACATGGAAGTTATCATATCCCTTATGATAACTTGCATGTTAGGCTAAATGCGAACTTCTAGCAACTTCTACATGTCATTTATCACCATGTATCACTCATATGCTAAGTTTGGTTTTATGCATGCTTTTGAAGCCTAATAATGCAATATGCAAGTATATGAACATATGTACATCTCATATACCACCATGATAAACTTGTGGCTTCAACACCTTTTTGTCATGATTATGCCAAGTTCCCTATTTTATCCTTTATGTGTTGTTGCGGTTATGTAAACGATGGGATTACGTTGGGGTTGGGTAACATTATGACATAAACATGGTTTTTATAACATGACGTGATATGTTAACTGGTAATTATGTTTTGGAAACATAATGGACATGACACTTAGAAAATATGAGTGTGACCAACTCGAGGTTGGGTTGAGTTTGTAGCATAAATCTACCCGGACCCGCCCGGCTTAACTAGTGGCTACAAACAATAGGACCCAATGTGAGAAGGTGGTCATGTTGTGCTCGAACCCGAGGTTAGACCAAGTTGTGGTGTAAAGCTACCCGGACCCGCCCAGCTTAACTAGTAACCACAACAGGGTTTAATGTGAGAGGTTAAAGCGCATTAAGTTAATGAATGCCTCCTGATTAGGGTTAAGTCATGGTCCACTTAATACTTAACCAATTTGGGCTTGATGGGTTAATCGGGGTTAAGTCATGAACCTTGGGTACACTTAACTAATTTAAAACACGTTTGAATCGGGTTAATCACATTTAACCCGTTAAGGAAACCCTAGTTGTGTGGTCTTTTGCAGCAGTAACCCTCTTGATAGTATCATAAGACCCTAGGACTAGGCTAGGGTGGGGCACGATTACTGGGCTGACATGTAAGCGACCAAAACGACGGCTGAGTAGGTACGCCGGTGTAGGTCCAGGCGGACTATGGTCGTGCACATAGTCCGGAGTTGGAAAATCAGGCACGGGTACCAGTAGATCTAGACAGTGCATACTTGATTGGTGTCTGAGGTTGACACCCTAGGACTTGATACACCCTAGGGTGGACCTAGCGCAATTTGACTACATTGCATGTTTGGGCCGTATGACACCGACTGTAACAACCCGGAATTTTGGGGCCAATTTAAAAAAAAATTTATTTCAGAAAATTTTATTAGAAAATACGTCAGAAAAAGAGAAAGAAGAAAATTTGTATTTAATAATAATAATAACATAAAGTTTTTAATAAGATTTAGACGTTGTTAATGAGATTTATAAATATATGTTGATAAGTTGATTTATTAATATGTTAATTATGCATTCATTTCATTCCTTTACATATATATATATATATATATATATATATATATGTGTGTGTGTGTGTGTGTGTGTGTGTGTGTGTGTGTTTATTTCACTCACATTTTAAACCTTGTGCATGCAACCTACAAGGATCATATTTTTTATTTTTATTTTTTTGCATTGAATTCTAACGTTTCACTATAGTTTATATTGCATTCATTCGTTTCAACTTAATTCATTTCATTTTCGTTATTTTTCTATACATGCATGCAAGTCTCTTACCTTGTTTTCAATGCATGCATTCATTTGCTCATTTATGTCCATGTTAATGGATTAAATTATATCTTAAAGGTTTATTTAATTTTATACTCAACTAATAAAATGTTAGATTATTTGTCCATGTTTTATCTTTCATAACTAAGTGTAACGTTAGACTTGTAAGTTTATATATATGCATAATATTTTCAATTAGATATTTGGATTTTATAAAAGGGATTTTGTCAACACACAAATACTTTAAAACTGATTGTTGTAATTATGCGATTTGTATTATTAGGGAGCTTTGATTGAATTTAACTCATACATACATATATATAGTAAAACTACATTCATGTTTTCATTTAAAATTTATTATTTATTTCAAATCTTGATAATATGAAATAATTTATTTTCTTTAAAAGTTAAGAGGAAAAAATTAAATACATGCTTTAAACATTGGATATATATATATATATATAGTAAGACTTATTCTTGCAATTAATCAATGTGAATTTGAATTGCCTTAAAAATGTGTATATACATAGAAGTCTTTACATTCACATACCTTGGAGAGTTAATTATACACGTTAAGAAATTAATTGGGCATTGATTGACACATAAGTCAATCAATATGGTTTAATAAAGAATCATTTCATGAAATGAAATATTCATTAGTGGGTTAAAAATAAATTGATTGCAATTAATTATAATTAAGTATTTTGTTGTTATACATTAAACGATAAATGGAAGTTACCAATGTAATACGATATTAACAAAAATATCAACAATATTCTTTAATTACAGATTTGTTGAATATATAGAAATTCAAATGAATGCTTTATACATGTTTGAAAAAGAAAATGCTAATCCATATGATATTTATGGTTGAGGAAATCATAGTAAGTATTAATTAGCAAATTTATTGATTTCGGTGCTAATGAAAAGGATATATTTTAGGTAAAGTATAATTAGTGAGATGAACATGGAAAGATATTAGAAATCAAATGAATAAATATTCTTTAAGTTTTGTAACCTAAGGATTCTTTATTTCATATACAAAATTTATTCTATGTCTCCACCTTCTCATCCTAAACATAAAATATTATAACCCTAATTCTCAAATGAAGACAGCCACCATCTATCTTCGTGAATGGCCGACGTGCTCTAAACTTCTTCTCCTCTTTTCTTCAAATCCACACAACAAATGCCAACACTTCCAAAGACAAAATCAAAGAGCTCCATGAGCTCTATAATCCCAATGGCTATGATCAAGTTTTGAGCCGTGATGTGTGAGAAATTGTGACGCAAAGGCCTGAAGTTTGAGGGGTTTTTCAGAACCGTCAGGGGCAGCGAACTCAAAGCTACGACGGGCGGAGGTGGCGCATGACCTAGGCTTCGACGTGAGGTGTTCAGATGTGGCTCCGACGAACTATAAGGTGGTGCGACGCGAAGAAGAAGGAACGGGTACGAGGGTTAAACGCTATTAACTAATGTAATTAGTTTAGTTATTTAATTAATTATTTAATTAAAGTGATTAATGATTGAAATGGTATAACTTCCTCAAATCAAAACAAAATTGAACGGTTTCAGGTGCGTTGGAATCGTATTTCTGCAATCTATGTGATGGACTGACGTGAATTAATTTAGAGCTCGGTTAGATTTTGGCAAATTGGAAAGCTTTGGGTGAGAATTTTATTTTTTTAAAATATGATTATTTATTTATTTATTTAAATTCATTATAAAATCTATATGCATATTATATGAAGTTCATGTTGTGGCTGCATAGATAATTATTTCCATGTGATTGTTCTGTGATGTTTGTAATTCAGATTTGATTGTTATCGTTAGTGAATGATTGTATGTGATTCCCCTTTTGATTCATAGATTAGAAATGAAAGAATTGTTAATATATAGATATTCACATTTATGTATGTCATTAGTAAGGGAAGATTTGTCGACATATAAATTGATTTTTGTATGAGAGGGAGGATTTGTTAATAAATAAAATTCGCCTTTTATTATGTCATTAGAAATGGTAAATGTGTTAATATATATAAAATTCATTTTTAGATGTCATTAGTAATGAAATGGATTTGTTAACATATAAAAATTTACTTTTTATATGTGACTTGTAATGGAAAATCTGTTAGCATATGAAATCCATTTTTTGTTATGTCATTAGAAAAGAGAAATTACTTTTAATGTAAAAATATAGGAATGATAAAATCACATTCTTGTCAATATAAAAGAAGCAGCGACAAAATGTTCATATTTTGTTAATATAAAGATGTGTCGATAAAATCACATTTTTCGTCAAACTTGACTAAAATCACATTTTTGTGAAACTTGAATTATGAAATGTTGAATCGACATTTTGTGTTTAGTTAGAAAAGATTAAACAAAATCTCATTTTGTCGCATTAGAAATTATGAACAAAATCATATTTGTTCGCATTGAAGTTATAAACAAAATCATTATTTTGTTTGTATTAAGAAGGTCATAACAAAACCATTATTTTGTTTATATTAAAAAGGTTATAGTATAATTCATATTTTGTTACCTAAGAATGATCAACAAAATCAACATATTTTGTTAATGAAGTTATGTTGGACTAAATCGACATTTGTGTCACTTTGAAATAAATAAAATAAAATGTATATTTTTATACATTTAAAAGAAAGGAAACAAAATAATCATATTTTGTTTCATTGAGAGAACAAAACTTTTGTTAATTTGATTAAAGAGAACAAAACATCACTTTTGTTAATTTGATCCAAAGGAAAAGAATCAATATTTTTGTTGATTTGATTATAAAGTAAAGAATTAACATTTTGTGTTAATTAGATTTTATGTTCAACAAAACTCATATTTTTGTTAATGAAATTATAAAGACAAACTCACATTTTTGTTAATGTAAAGAGTATGATAAAATCCATTTTTGTATGACAAATTCCTTTTTGTTAATGTAAAGAGTATGACGAATTCATTTTTGTTAAGGTAAAGAATAGCGACAAATTCCTTTTTATATGTAAAGAGAGAGATGAAATAAACTCGTGTACATATAAATTCCCTTTTACATGTAATGAGAGGAATGAAGTAAACTGGTTTACGTATAAATTCATTTTATATGCCGTTAGTAATGAAATAATTATGTTAATGTATAAACTCATTTTTATATGTCACTTATAATGAAAGCTTTGTTAATATATAGAATTCCCTTTTATATGTTACTAGGAATGGAAAACATGTTAAGATATAATATTTACTTTTTTTATATATCATTAGAAGTAATAGAGAAATGTGAATATATAAGAATGACAAATTACTTTCATATGAAATGAAACATATATTTATTTGTTAATGTGGCATACACTGCATATGAAATATAACATATATGTATTTGTTAATGGTGCATACACTGCATATGAAATATAACATATATGTATTTGTTAAATGTTGCATACACTGCATATGAAACATAACATATATTTATTTGTTAGTGTTGCATACACTGCATATGAAATGAAACATATATGTATTTGTTAATGGTGCATACACTGCATATGAAATATAACATATATTTATTTGTTAATGTTGCATACACTGCATATGAAATATAACATATATGTATTTGTTAATGTTGCATACACTGCATATGAAATGAAACATATATTTATTTGTTAATGTGGCACACACTGCATATGAAATATAACATATATTTATTTGTTAATGGTGCATACACTGCATATGAAATATAACATATATTTATTTGTTAATGTTGCATACACTGCATATGAAATGAAGTGCATAGTTATAATCATACTTTTGCATATAAAGAGAAGTATTTTAAATGTCATGTAGGAAAGAACAAAAATTCATATTTTTGTTCAAAAAGAAAGTAAAGAACAAATTTTACATTTGTGTTTAATGTAAATCCAAAATCAAAAAGGTTACAATTTGTCAAATGAAATTAAAAAGGAGAAAAGTTACATTTCTGTTTTAATGGAATTAAAGGAACAAGAAAATTTACATTTTAAGGAAATGGATTTTCATATACAAAGAGATAAAGTTAGGAATTTACATTTTTATTATGTAAAACAAAAATATGAACTTGCATTGTAAAGAGAATTTGCATTTTTATATGTAAACAAAAGTAAGAATGTGCATTGATAATAAAGATTGCATTTTTGTTATGTAACTTAGAATGAGAACTTGCATTGCAAATAAAAATTACATTTTTATTTGAACTAAAGATATAATATTTGCTATGCAAATAAAAATTACTTCTTTTTTTTATTTTGAAACTATGATATGCAATTGGCATTGAAAATAAAAATTATATTTTTATTTGTAACTATGGTATGAAATTTGGCAAGCGAACAAAATTTTACATTTTCATATGTAACTATAAGTGAGAATTTGCACTGTAAATTAGAATTACATTTTTATTATGTCATTAAAATATGATATTACATTGTAAATTAAAATTACATTTTTATGATGTCACCTAAGAATAAAATTTACATTGCCATTATAAACAGTCAAGATCATTTTGGTTTTGCATTGAAAGAGATAGGAATTATTATTTTTGTTTGGCATTTAAAAGAATAGCAAAGTTATTATTTTTTGTTATATTGAAATTAAGCAAACAAAAATATATTCATTTGTATAGAAATGAAGTGGACACCAAAATATGCATGGTTGTTGTAATGGAAATGAAACACAAAAATACTTATTTTTGGTTGTAATTGGAATGATACACAAAACATACATTTTGTGTATAGTATATTTTTGGAAATTGAACAATAAAAGAAAACATTGTTGCGTGTGATGATATATATATCAATATTGGGTATAAATAAGAAGATTTGTTGTTAGCAAAATATAGTAAAATGAAATTGACGAGGAATTTTATATATATATATATATATATATATATATATATATATATATATATATATATATATATAAATTAAAAGTACTTGAATCGAGCATGGTAGTTCACATTTTAGAATCGTACTTTTAATTGATTATGCCGTATGATCCGACCGACGGATTTTCCCGAAACTGAAACCTGTAGGTTCGCCTTGGGAAGATCTTTCTAATGATATGAAGTATATTAAAATCCAACGGTTAGATTTAGAGAAACGTGTAAAACAAATTTGGGTGAAAACAGCGCCAAAGTCGTCTGTTGACATGAGACGTCGTTAAATAGAATTTAATTAAAAATAAAGATTGATCGTTATAAATTAATTTTAACGATATGAAATTGCTTTCAAATTTATATATGCGAGAATTATTTGGAAAGTCCGAGTTTACTCTCATTCCAAATAATGATACGACGTTCGAAGAGTTGAAGACGGTGATTGAAGACCGACGATCTTCACATCGAATGGGTGTGTTGCTATTGAGACCCATGATGGGAGTAGCTACCTTGAAGGGGCGACAGTAGTAGCCGTCCAGACGTAGTGTTGATTGCACGGGTTTGGTTTTCGCTCAAACCCAGAGCATAAGCGCGTAAATGGATTGTATGTCTGACATTGTATTCCTTTATACTGTATTTGTTGATCTCTGCTAAACATATATATGTTTGGTGTTTTACACCCTTCTCTGAGACGTATGAGCTCAGAGGTTATATGTTGGTAGAAATCAATGGTATGGTATGGATTGACGATGTGGCATGCTAAGATGCATATGATCAAGGCTTTGTTGAAAAGCAGGCCTTGTGGGATGATCAAAGCATAACTTGTTTAGGCATAGCTTTGTGTATAGCGTGACTTCACAAGCCTCACACACCGGCGGAGTCTAAAACGGGAGAAGGGAACGCAGGGAGAGCAGCACGTTTCTTTCTAGCTAGAAGTGGTGTTTGGGTTTTTACACGACCCGGCATTTTACTTATGTGGATGATGGAATGAGGCGCGCCTCGGATAGGTCCTATAGGACCGGGGAACGTGTGCTTAGGAATTGCCAATCCTCTAAGCTGTATTTGAGGACCGGCCCTGCCATTTCCAAGGGTTAACTGCGGGTAATCCTGAGGCATCAGCTAGAGTGTCTCGAATCGGTAAGGAGCTCCTCCCTAGCCTTGACTCAGATGGAAATCCAAATTCCAAATACGACCCATGCGGTTTTGATTGTATTACTAGTATGGAGGCATAGCATATGGTACCTATGCTTCCTAGGATTGATACATTTACTTTGAAATGTTTTAAAACATATACACACTAATAATAATATCGTTTTTATCGTATCAAGCATGTTTGACCATTATAAGGTAAAACCCTATCCTCCGGTTTGCGTTGCATTGTGTGATGGGACTTGGGTCTTATGATGGTTTCATTTTTCTACAAAGCATGGCGTTGTTTTGACGATTTACTTAAATTATGCACGGCAATCCATTGGAATAAAATCCGTTCCGCTTTAGCGGCGTGGTCCTTGGATTTGCCTTATTACTATTAGTTATATTAGTTAAGAATTCTCACACCAGTCCCACGACTGACCCGTTGTTTGTTTCCACTTTTGCAAACTCGGGTGCCCTCTTTTCCACACGGGTAGTCGAGTAGCTTTTTTTTGCAGATATTTATCTCTTTAGCAGGATCCTGGATTGAAGCTCAAAGCTATGTCCAGAGCATAGAAAAGTCTTCCGCTGTCTTGGTTATTTTATTTCCGCTGCAATGTATTAAAGTAATGTAAAATTATCTTCCGCTGTAAATTTATTTAGTGTACTCTGATATATATTCTGTACTCTGATGTAACATTTGTTATTGATGTTATAAAAGTCTGTTGTTATTGTTCTGATGTTGTTGTATTCCCAAAGTTAAAGTATTCGTAGATTTCCGACCTTTGGGTCAGACTTGTGTGGTTTATGGTCGATCCAAAGAGCGGGAATTTACGGGTCTTTACAGTTGGTATCAGAGCTCTGGTTAGCTCAAATCTTTGGGGTACAACTCGTTAGAACTGAACAAAAGACTCATCAGAGATTGGATTAGAATGTCCAATAAGAATACTCATTAGAGATAGGATCAGCAGTATCCTAGAATGAGAAAACTCATTAGGGATGGGGTTAGTAATACCCTAGAATGAGTTCAGAGTGATAAGCTTATAATTAACGTATTTTGATTATATATACAATCCTATTTCAGAAAATATGATTTTAAATACATAAAAGTATATATATATATTTGATAAGTTAGTCAACAAATGAAATTAATAAAAGTAAAGTAAAAGAAAAAAAATTTGTAAATTAAACAACTTTTAGCTAGTTCCTTTTCGAGGACGAAAAGATTTTAAGTGGGGGCGATTGTAACAACCCGGAATTTTAGGGCCAATTTAAAAATTTTTTTATTTCAGAAAATTTTATTAGAAAATACGTCAGAAAATTTGTATTTAATAATAATAATAACATAAAGTTTTTAAATAAGATTTAGACGTTGTTAATGAGATTTATAAATATATGTTGATAAGTTGATTTATTAATATGTTAATTATGCATTCATTTCATTCCTTTATATATATATATATATATATATATATATATATATATGTGTGTGTGTGTGTGTGTGTATGTGTGTGTGTGTGTGTGTGTGTGTGTGTGTTTATTTCACTCACATTTTAAACCTTGTGCATGCAACCTACAAGGATCATATTTTTTATTTTTATTTTTTTGCATTGAATTCTAACGTTTCACTATAGTTTATATTGCATTCATTCGTTTCAACTTAATTCATTTCATTTTCGTTATTTTTCTATACATGCATGCAAGTCTCTTACCTTGTTTTCAATGCATGCATTCATTTGCTCATTTATGTCCATGTTAATGGATTAAATTATATCTTAAAGGTTTATTTAATTTTATACTCAACTAATAAAATGTTAGATTGTTTGTCCATGTTTTATCTTTCATAACTAAGTGTAACGTTAGACTTGTAAGTTTATGCATAATATTTTCAATTAGATATTTGGATTTTATAAAAGGGATTTTGTCAACACACAAATACTTTAAAACTGATTGTTGTAATTATGCGATTTGTATTATTAGGGAGCTTTGATTGAATTTAACTCATACATACATATATATAGTAAAACTACATTCATGTTTTCATTTAAAATTTATTATTTATTTCAAATCTTGATAATATGAAATAATTTATTTTCTTTAAAAGTTAAGAGGAAAAAATTAAATACATGCTTTAAACATTGGATATATATATATATATATATATATATATATATATATATATATAGTAAGACTTATTCTTGCAATTAATCAATGTGAATTTGAATTGCCTTAAAAATGTGTATATACATAGAAGTCTTTACATTCACATACCTTGGAGAGTTAATTATACACGTTAAGAAATTAATTGGGCATTGATTGACACATAAGTCAATCAATATGGTTTAATAAAGAATCATTTCATGAAATGAAATATTCATTAGTGGGTTAAAAATAAATTGATTGCAATTAATTATAATTAAGTATTTTGTTGTTATACATTAAACGATAAATGGAAGTTACCAATGTAATACGATATTAACAAAAATATCAACAATATTCTTTAATTACAGATTTGTTGAATATATAGAAATTCAAATGAATGCTTTATACATGTTTGAAAAAGAAATCCATATGATATTTATGGTTGAGGAAATCATAGTAAGTATTAATTAGCAAATTTATTGATTTCGGTGCTAATGAAAAGGATATATTTTAGGTAAAGTATAATTAGTGAGATGAACATGGAAAGATATTAGAAATCAAATGAATAAATATTCTTTAAGTTTTGTAACCTAAGGATTCTTTATTTCATATACAAAATTTATTCTATGTCTCCACTTTCTCATCCTAAACATAAAATATTATAACCCTAATTCTCAAATGAAGACAGACACCATCTATCTTCGTGAATGGCCGACGTGCTCTAAACTTCTTCTCCTCTTTTCTTCAAATCCACACAACAAATGCCAACACTTCCAAAGACAAAATCAAAGAGCTCCATGAGCTCTATAATCCCAATGGCTATGATCAAGTTTTGAGCCGTGATGTGTGAGAAATTGTGACGCAAAGGCCTGAAGTTTGAGGGGTTTTTCAGAACCGTCGGGGGCAGCGAACTCAAAGCTACGACGGGCGGAGGTGGCGCATGACCTAGGCTTCGACGTGAGGTGTTCAGATGTGGCTCCGACGAACTATAAGGTGGTGCGACGCGAAGAAGAAGGAACGGCTACGAGGGTTAAACGCTATTAACTAATGTAATTAGTTTAGTTATTTAATTAATTATTTAATTAAAGTGATTAATGATTGAAATGGTATAACTTCCTCAAATCAAAACAAAATTGAACGGTTTCAGGTGCGTTGGAATCGTATTTCTGCGATCTATGTGATGGACTGACGTGAATTAATTTAGAGCTCGGTTAGATTTTGGCGAATTGGAAAGCTTTGGGTGAGAATTTTATTATTTTAAAATATGATTATTTATTTATTTATTTAAATTCATTATAAAATCTATATGCATATTATATGAAGTTCATGTTGTGGCTGCATAGATAATTATTTCCATGTGATTGTTCTGTGATGTTTGTAATTCAGATTTGATTGTTATCGTTAGTGAATGATTGTATGTGATTCCCCTTTTGATTCATAGATTAGAAATGAAAGAATTGTTAATATATAGATATTCACATTTATGTATGTCATTAGTAAGGGAAGATTTGTCGACATATAAATTGATTTTTGTATGAGAGGGAGGATTTGTTAATAAATAAAATTCACCTTTTATTATGTCATTAGAAATGGTAAATGTGTTAATATATATAAAATTCATTTTTAGATGTCATTAGTAATGAAATGGATTTGTTAACATATAAAAATTTACTTTTTATATGTGACTTGTAATGGAAAATCTGTTAGCATATGAAATCCATTTTTTGTTATGTCATTAGAAAAGAGAAATTACTTTTAATGTAAAAATATAGGAATGATAAAATCACATTCTTGTCAATATAAAAGAAGCAGCGACAAAATGTTCATATTTTGTTAATATAAAGATGTGTCGATAAAATCACATTTTTCGTCAAACTTGACTAAAATCACATTTTTGTGAAACTTGAATTATGAAATGTAGGATCGACATTTTGTGTTTAGTTAGAAAAGATTAAACAAAATCTCATTTTGTCGCATTAGAAATTATAAACAAAATCATATTTGTTCGCATTGAAGTTATAAACAAAATCATTATTTTGTTTGTATTAAGAAGGTCATAACAAAACCATTATTTTGTTTATATTAAAAAGGTTATAGTATAATTCATATTTTGTTACCTAAGAATGATCAACAAAATCAACATATTTTGTTAATGAAGTTATGTTGGACTAAATCAACATTTGTGTCACTTTGAAATAAATAAAATAAAATGTATATTTTTATACATTTAAAAGAAAGGAAACAAAATAATCATATTTTGTTTCATTGAGAGAACAAAACTTTTGTTAATTTGGTTAAAGAGAACAAAACATCACTTTTGTTAATTTGATCCAAAGGAAAAGAATCAATATTTTTGTTGATTTGATTATAAAGTAAAGAATTAACATTTTGTGTTAATTAGATTTTATGTTCAACAAAACTCATATTTTTGTTAATGAAATTATAAAGACAAACTCACATTTTTGTTAATGTAAAGAGTATGATAAAATCCATTTTTGTATGACAAATTCCTTTTTGTTAATGTAAAGAGTATGACGAATTCATTTTTGTTAAGGTAAAGAATAGCGACAAATTCCTTTTTATATGTAAAGAGAGAGATGAAATAAACTCGTGTACATATAAATTCCCTTTTACATGTAATGAGAGGAATGAAGTAAACTGGTTTACGTATAAATTCATTTTATATGCCGTTAGTAATGAAATAATTATGTTAATGTATAAACTCATTTTTATATGTCACTTATAATGAAAGCTTTGTTAATATATAGAATTCCCTTTTATATGTTACTAGGAATGGAAAACATGTTAAGATATAATATTTACTTTTTTTATATATCATTAGAAGTAATAGAGAAATGTGAATATATAAGAATGACAAATTACTTTCATATGAAATGAAACATATATTTATTTGTTAATGTGGCATACACTGCATATGAAATATAACATATATGTATTTGTTAATGGTGCATACACTGCATATGAAATATAACATATATGTATTTGTTAAATGTTGCATACACTGCATATGAAACATAACATATATTTATTTGTTAGTGTTGCATACACTGCATATGAAATGAAACATATATGTATTTGTTAATGGTGCATACACTGCATATGAAATATAACATATATTTATTTGTTAATGTTGCATACACTGCATATGAAATATAACATATATGTATTTGTTAATGTTGCATACACTGCATATGAAATGAAACATATATTTATTTGTTAATGTGGCACACACTGCATATGAAATATAACATATATTTATTTGTTAATGGTGCATACACTGCATATGAAATATAACATATATTTATTTGTTAATGTTGCATACACTGCATATGAAATGAAGTGCATAGTTATAATCATACTTTTGCATATAAAGAGAAGTATTTTAAATGTCATGTAGGAAAGAACAAAAATTCATATTTTTGTTCAAAAAGAAAGTAAAGAACAAATTTTACATTTGTGTTTAATGTAAATCCAAAATCAAAAAGGTTACAATTTGTCAAATGAAATTAAAAAGGAGAAAAGTTACATTTCTGTTTTAATGGAATTAAAGGAACAAGAAAATTTACATTTTAAGGAAATAGATTTTCATATACAAAGAGATAAAGTTAGGAATTTACATTTTTATTATGTAAAACAAAAATATGAACTTGCATTGTAAAGAGAATTTGCATTTTTATATGTAAACAAAAGTAAGAATGTGCATTGATAATAAAGATTGCATTTTTGTTATGTAACTTAGAATGAGAACTTGCATTGCAAATAAAAATTACATTTTTATTTGAACTAAAGATATAATATTTGCTATGCAAATAAAAATTACTTCTTTTTTTTATTTTGAAACTATGATATGCAATTGGCATTGAAAATAAAAATTATATTTTTATTTGTAACTATGGTATGAAATTTGGCAAGCGAACAAAATTTTACATTTTCATATGTAACTATAAGTGAGAATTTGCACTGTAAATTAGAATTACATTTTTATTATGTCATTAAAATATGATATTACATTGTAAATTAAAATTACATTTTTATGATGTCACCTAAGAATAAAATTTACATTGCCATTATAAACAGTCAAGATCATTTTGGTTTTGCATTGAAAGAGATAGGAATTATTATTTTTGTTTGGCATTTAAAAGAATAGCAAAGTTATTATTTTTTTGTTATATTGAAATTAAGCAAACAAAAATATATTCATTTGTATAGAAATGAAGTGGACACCAAAATATGCATGGTTGTTGTAATGGAAATGAAACACAAAAATACTTATTTTTGGTTGTAATTGGAATGATACACAAAACATACATTTTGTGTATAGTATATTTTTGGAAATTGAACAATAAAAGAAAACATTGTTGCGTGTGATGATATATATATCAATATTGGGTATAAATAAGAAGATTTGTTGTTAGCAAAATATAGTAAAATGAAATGGACGAGGAATTATATATATATATATATATATATATATATATATATATATATATATAAATTAAAAGTACTTGAATCGAGCATGGTAGTTCGCATTTTAGAATCGTACTTTTAATTGATTATACCGTATGATCCGACCGACGGATTTTCCCAAAACTGAAACTGGTAGGTTCGCCTTGGGAAGATCTTTCTAATGATATGAAGTATATTAAAATCCAACGGTTAGATTTAGAGAAACGTGTAAAACAAATTTGGGTGAAAACAGCGCCAAAGTCGTCTGTTGACATGAGACGTCGTTAAATAGAATTTAATTAAAAATAAAGATTGATCGTTATAAATTAATTTTAACGATATGAAATTGCTTTCAAATTTATATATGCGAGAATTATTTGGAAAGTCCGAGTTTACTCTCATTCCAAATAATGATACGACGTTCGAAGAGTTGAAGACGGTGATTGAAGACCGACGATCTTCACATCGAATGGGTGTGTTGCTATTGAGACCCATGATGGGAGTAGCTACCTTGAAGGGGCGACAGTAGTAGCCGTCCAGACGTAGTGTTGATTGCACGGGTTTGGTTTTCGCTCAAACCCAGAGCATAAGCGCGTAAATGGATTGTATGTCTGACATTGTATTCCTTTATACTGTATTTGTTGATCTCTGCTAAACATATATCTGTTTGGTGTTTTACACCCTTCTCTGAGACGTATGAGCTCAGAGGTTATATGTTGGTAGAAATCAATGGTATGGTATGGATTGACGATGTGGCATGCTAAGATGCATATAATCAAGGCTTTGTTGAAAAGCAGGCCTTGTGGGATGATCAAAGCATAGCTTGTTTAGGCATAGCTTTGTGTATAGCGTGACTTCACAAGCCTCACACACCGGCGGAGTCTAAAACGGGAGAAGGGAACGCAGGGAGAGCAGCACGTTTCTTTCTAGCTAGAAGTGGTGTTTGGGTTTTTACACGACCCGGCATTTTACTTATGTGGATGATGGAATGAGGCGCGCCTCAGATAGGTCCTATAGGACCGGGGAACGTGTGCTTAGGAATTACCAATCCTCTAAGCTGTATTTGAGGACCGGCCCTGCCATTTCCAAGGGTTAACTGCGGGTAATCCTGAGGCATCGGCTAGAGTGTCTCGAATCGGTAAGGAGCTCCTCCCTAGCCTTGACTCAGATGGAAATCCAAATTCCAAATACGACCCATGCGGTTTTGATTGTATTACTAGTATGGAGGCATAGCATATGGTACCTATGCTTCCTAGGATTGATACATTTACTTTGAAATGTTTTAAAACATATACACACTAATAATAATATCGTTTTTATCGTATCAAGCATGTTTGACCATTATAAGGTAAAACCCTATCCTCCGGTTTGCGTTGCATTGTGTGATGGGACTTGGGTCTTATGATGGTTTCATTTTTCTACAAACCATTGCATTGTTTTGACGATTTACTTAAATTATGCACGGCAATCCATTGAAATAAAACCCGTTCCGCTTTAGCGGCGTGGTCCTTGGATTTGCCTTATTACTATTAGTTATATTAGTTAAGAATTCTCACACCAGTCCCACGACTGACCCGTTGTTTGTTTCCACTTTTGCAAACTCGGGTGCCCTCTTTTCCACACGGGTAGTCGAGTAGCTTTTTTTTGCAGATATTTATCTCTTTAGCAGGATCCTGGATTGAAGCTCAAAGCTATGTCCAGAGCATAGAAAAGTCTTCCGCTGTCTTGGTTATTTTATTTCCGCTGCAATGTATTAAAGTAATGTAAAATTATCTTCCGCTGTAAATTTATTTAATGTACTCTGATATATATTCTGTACTCTGATGTAACATTTGTTATTGATGTTATAAAAGTCTGTTGTTATTGTTCTGATGTTGTTGTATTCCCAAAGTTAAAGTATTCGTAGATTTCCGACCTTTGGGTCAGACTTGTGTGGTTTATGGTCGATCCAAAGAGCGGGAATTTACGGGTCTTTACACCGACACTTGACGAGTTAGGCTTATAGGGAGCCGATCAACTAGACCGTGTAGTTGGACCTTGATTTAGGTCACCTCATGATATTGGGCCAAGCTTGGGTCAAGGGATCAATTCTTGTTTTTACTTGACATGTTAGGATGTTAGTACACCCGTGGTGCAAAACTTAACCTTGATTATGCGATGACACCTGTATCTATCTTGCTAGTTAATCATCATGCCAGTATGTTGTTATCCTTATGTTCATCTCAGCTTCTCGTGCCAGTTAACTTTACTAGTTCATGGACAGATAGTAGTTAGGGCTTACCAGTCTTTTTGACTGACCCGTTTTCTTTCGCCTCTTTTCTTCCATTTCCCCCCCTCCCCTCAGGTTCTCAGGGTGGGAACATTGGAGCTTAGCTTGGATCTTTACTACTTGCTTACTGGATTTGCTCATGTACGGTTTTGGACATTGAGCTAGCTATGGTTTATCACTTCACTCTGGGGATAGTACTTTATGTATTTCAGTTTTCCAGTTTAAGTTTCTCTCTAGACTTTGTTTGTTGGAAAATAATGATCAAGTACTTTGTTGTAACATGACTATGGTTTTGAAATGCTAGTTTGATCCGCTGCTTTATTTACTCTGTTTTACTTATATGTTCTGTCTTGTGATATCTGCATGCATGTTTACCTTGTTTAACGCCCCTCCAAAGCTAGTGTGCTTGCAAGAGTTACCCTGGCGGAGGTGGGGTGTTACACAAGTCCAAAACATAAAATCAAACGCGGGTTACTCAAGAAAGTTTGAAATTTTCAAACTCAAATCAAATTCCAAAAGTCACGGGTATATGCAGATCGAATTACCCAGAATAAACGTTTAGTTTCAAGCCAAAAATCACGTTAATTCAAAGCCAAGGATCCCAAAAAGCCCAAAATTCACGTATATATCAAACCGAGTCTAAGCATGAAATCAGAGCATATGGCTCGAATTTAAAATCCTATATAAACACCAATCACCACTGGCAATCGATCATCGAAATCCAACAAGAACAATTCAAAGAATTCAAGACAAAATCACTCACAAATTTTCAGGGTTTTGATCGCCAGAGAACAATCCCAAACCGATCGAGCAAAGCCATCAAAGCACCGAAAGCATCCAACGATTCAAGGCATCACTGACTCAATTTAATCAAGTAATCGGTTTCGAATTGGGGAATTTGGAGAAAACCCTAGTTTTTTTCTTTTCCAAAGCCACCATTTATATTCCACGAAGAAAGCAATTGGGACAAATGAAAAGAGGGTGCAACACGATCAAAATGGGCCGGGGCCTACTTTATGTTTAGTCAAGCTAATATTAAAGGGGATGGCCCTTTAGTCTTAAACTCCTAGGGTTTTTCTATTTTTAATTTATATTTGTTTTTAATTTGTGTTGTAAAAACAAACGAACAGTTTCTAGGTCTGTAAAATCTAGAGGAACGAATTACGAGATTTGTAATTCGGGGAATTCTGGTTTCGGGGATAGAAACCAGTACAGGATTTTGAGCGTAGGGTTAAGAACAGTTCGGAGCGAGTGTCGTGTGTTTACAGGGGATTGTAAGCATAGAGATTGTTTTAACTCCTAGTAGAAACCTTGGGGAATGCAGCAGTATATAGGGTTTTGCCGAAGCTGGGTATATCTGTGTGTTATTTATTTTCTGCATTTACGCTGATTATATTCCTATAGTTATATTCCTATTTTCCATTTCATGAATTTACGGATAGCTTAGTTAGAACAAAATGAAGTTTATGCACTTTAGTCTTTAGTTGGCTGGAATCTTCATGTTGGTTTCTAATTTTGTGTTTTGGACAATTTTCCTCTGTAGCTACAACTACCGACTTCTCCCTGTCATTCATTATAAACTTATACAATTTTGGGGATATTGAGTGCAACGAATGGTAGACAAATATACGCATGTTAATTTTAGCTGAGCTATGTTGGCTGGAAAAGCCCATTAAACAAAATCATCGGACCGGATTTAGTCACACAAAAGCCTTGATCCGTCCTTCCAAACCCTCCACACTGGCTGTAAATTTGCCGAACACGCCTTTGTTTTTCCGCCGCCGCCTCATCTTCATCAGGGTTTTTATTTTTTATTTTTTTGAATCTATATTTTCTGTTCTGATCTCCTGGCGATGAAGATTGATATTGGTCTCGTTCGTCGTAATGGTAATTTGATCTATTACCTTGCCGACCATTCTGATATATCACCACCCATATTCTGAGCCCTTTAGTAATCGATTTTGATCAGTGTTCGATTGACCGACCGATGATTAAATGATAAGACAAGCATATATCTGAAGATAAATCCGTGTTGAACAACTCAAATCAAATCTTCTTCATGAGGTCGTTTTATTTCAAATAATGGTTTTGCTGTATTTCTTTTCTTTTGCTGGTCATGTGATGATCAAATGCATAGTTCAAATGAATAATATGTTTTGGATATTTTGATTAATCATCTTGTCTTTCGCTCTTATCTGATGGTCTTTTCCGATTTATATTCCGGACATTTTTGTTGAATTTTTTTTCATCGTTTGACACGATTTTTCTGTCACTTGAGAATTGTTGTTGGTCGCACAAATCTACTTCGAATTCGGTTGGCGTTTGGAGTAGATTTGTGCGATCGTACCGCATTCTGAATTCTGTCAATACACGATATATACAAAGCCCTAGAAGCTGAAACCTTTTGATTTGGCTTTAAAAAAGCTTTATTATGAAAATCTAAGGTGGACTGGCAAATGTATTTCCAATAGATTCAAGGTGATTATTTTGCTTCTCGACTGATGCAGACAAAACATTGCATAATGTTATAACTTTATCTGTCAGGTCGGCATGAAAAGTGATTTCCGTAATCGATTTCTCACGTTCTGTATTTGTCTAGTTCTAAAATAGAATGCTAGGGAGCAACTAAACATTACAGACAAAACTGCATTTAGTTTGTCTCTATTTCCTATTTTAGAAAACAGGGAAGAATCATCACGAGCTGATTTCTCTAGTTCTGCCCGTAGAACGTATGCTTGATGACCCAAAGCATTCTCAGCTTTCCTCTGATTCTCTTGGTATATACACTCCAATTTTCTCTGTTTAAGTCGTTCAATTTCTGCCTATAAGTCCTTAATCAAAGTTGATTTACCTCCTAATAAGCGGGGTAAACTTGCTTTCCCTATATGGTATATGGCCAAGGTGTTCTACAAGGGCAGTAATTACCAATTTACACCTCCTAATGTTTGCGAAGCGCAACCTCCCATTGAAAAATATTTTATTATACGTCACCACTTCACCACTTGGGCTGCGTTGCTCTGCAGCTCTTCTTCATTAAATGGTCTGCATCGGGAACGAATTTGGACGTTAACGGCTTTTTCTTTATCGTGCTGGGATGACATTTTGCATGTAGAATGGATGGCAATCAAAGAGTTTCTTCTCAGTCACTCTGGAGGCTGGAGTTTTCTACCTAGATTTGGGGGGTGGTGTTTGATGTATTTCATTGCTCTCCCCTAGTTTTCACTTCTTTTACAAATTTTTCCAGCGGACTTTAAATATGCAACTAAACGCCATTTGTGTTTGTACGTTGTTATCTATATGAACATAACAAAGTATGGCCGACATCTAAATAAGACTGAATATAGGAGAAAGTTGTGGAAGTATATGACAATATATTGAAATTTATGTTTGAGAAGCTGCTCCTGTTATGCTTTTTTTGTTGATGGGTTCGGTAATCTTAATTTTTGTGTAATTTGCTGTTGTAATTCTAGCTAAGTCTTCGTGAGTTGAACCGATTAAAGAATATACTTTATGCTTCCGTTGTTGTAGTTTTCGTTCATGAGCTATTCTATGGTCACTCGCGCAAAAACGAGTGACCAATCACTCGTGGCCTCCGTCAAAAATTCATAGGGGTTTGTCCTCTTTTTTTTTTTAATTTCTTTTTGCGTGCCCCACTACTCTTTGTAGTGGGGTCCGTGAGTAAACCACTTCTGTTTGTTTCCTTTGATTGATCAAAGGTAATCATTATTATCAGTGATTGATCTTGTTTATTGTTTTTATCCGCACGGTTGTAGATTTACATGTCTATAATTTATTGTCTCTGAAAAGGTGTTTCCAATATTACAGTGACTAAGAACTAGTTTGTAATATGGTCTGTTTTTGTTTAGAAAGTCAAGTTCCACGAAATTAAAAATTAATGGTTTAAACTATTCTTTGTT
Organism: Allium sativum; assembly: GCA_030737875.1. Lineage (NCBI taxonomy): Eukaryota > Viridiplantae > Streptophyta > Magnoliopsida > Asparagales > Amaryllidaceae > Allium > Allium sativum. The sequence continues at coordinate 774,294,129 of CM060918.1, read as the reverse complement.
ACTGGTTACAAACTCGAGAACGAAGAAAAAAAAAAATGGACTCTAATCAACGAAGCATATTCAATTCAAGGAAGAAGACAAGATTTCAACAATGAAAACGAACGAATTCTCTAATTGCATATTCAATTCAAGGAAGAAGACAAGATATCAACAATGAAAACGAACGAATTCTCTAATTATGATGACATTTTACTATTTGTCATTTTAGGTTCATTGTATTTTTAGGAATTGCACTGCATTTTCGATATTTTGTTATGCTTGAAATTGTTGTTCGTAACAACGCAAATATAGTACGAACCTGATAGCAATCAATATATTGTCACTATCCAATTGTCACGTCAAGAAGTGTTACTAATTTGAATTAGAATCAAAATTAGCAATGGAAAAAGCATGACCAGATTTGCAGCAGTAAAAAACCGAAGCAAAACAAAGAGGGGACAGAAGTACCTGTCAATAACGTCCGAATCCAGAGTAAATCTATTTTCTTGAAACAATATTGCCTCCTCTACGACGCTGAAGGTATATGAGCAATTGTTTCCTAAGATGAAACAGACCGATCTCTGCAATGTGGCGCTTACAGTTGCAGAGCAACGACGAACTCAAGTAAGTTATTTCAAGAACAGAGCAGCAGCAAAGAAGGAGACAGAATGAACTAATTTTCTAGATGATCAGTGGCTCTGTCAGACTGTCCATATATAGCGGCGAAGGGGTGCCTTTTTGGGTGGTCATGACTGTCCGTACAGGCGCGTTGCTTCAAACGGTTGCATCCGATCACTGTTCAGACGAACAGACGCATCGGTTGGTCCAAACGGTCGCATTCGTGTAAAAAGAAACCATTTTCCGCATATTAAACAGTTGACGACCCATTGGATCACGAGACCCCAAGAGCCCCAAGGCCCTTAATTTTGACATTTTAATATTTAATATGAGAGCCCAATGCCTACATAACGCATTCATTCAAGTCCTTATATGCTCATGTCATTTGTTTGATATAGCATGCGGGCCTTTTGTATTTATGGAGATATATCCATAAAACATACACAATGTGGGACTTTGTTTCTTTGTATTACTCTACTACCACATAACCTCTTCTTCCCTAACCTTCTCATTCATTTCCAACAATCCCCCACATGAATGAGAGGTTACTTAATTTTCTTCTTAAATTTTGTGAAACATTTAACGTATCGGTAAAAGTAGCGCAACGGCCTTGAGCTTTTCCTAGTGTTTATCGTTATAACCTACTGGCGAATCAGTGTACTAGATTGTCTTTGAATTGTAAGCCTTTTGTGTAAGTATATAAAGATAATACACGACAAGTGTTTCTAAACCCCCTGGTTCTCTGTTTGTGTTCGTTTTTGTCATGAACACCTGCTTGGTCTCATGAGTGTTTAAAGAATTCGACCTTACAATTCTTTTTGAAGCGGCGCCTTCACACTCACGTAGGTGGTTCTATAAAGAGTATCCCGTAATACTCCACTTGGGTCTTTTATAACATCACAGTATAGACATCATTAAAAGCTAAGCTTTTCCTATTCTCCGACGGGCTGTGCACTGACTAATCATAGAAGTGGTTTGTATTTTAACAGTGCAATTAAGTTTATCTATAAACTTAGTTGTCCCTTTGAATCTAGATCTTGGGATCTCCTGTCAACTAGATGGGGTTTCCGTTTAGAAAAACTTTTAGATTATAAGTCTTAAACACATTCCCATCGATAAGGTTTGAACTTTCTCTCTAGGCAAGCCTTTAGTTAGTGGATCCGCAATGTTATCCTTTGACCTTACATAGTCTATAGTGATAACTCCATTAGAGAGAAGTTGTGTTATGGTTTTATGCCTATGACGAATATGTCTAGATTTACCATTATACAATGTAGTATTCGCCCTTCCTATAGTAGATTGACTATCACAATGTATACATATTGGAGATACTGGTTTTTCTCAATTTGGAATGTCCTCTAAAAACCCCTTAAGCCAATTTGCTTCTTCCGCGGCTTTATCCAAAGCAATGAACTCAGATTCCATTGTTGACCTTGCTATGCAAGTCTGTTTGGATGATTTCCACGAAATTGCTCCATTTCCTAATGTAAACACATGTCCACTTGTAGATTTTTTGTCATTTGAGCCCGTTATCCAATTGGCATCACTATATCCTTCTACTACTGAAGGATACTTATCATATTGCAACACATAGTTTTGTGTATACTTTAGATATCCTAGGACTCTGATTATTGTTTTCCAATGATTTTTATTAGGATTGCTGGTATATCTACTTAGCTTGCTTACAGCTTACGCAATATAAGGTCTAGTGCAATTCATGACATACATAATACTTCCCAGTATACGAGAGTATTCCAGCTGATATATACTATCACCAGTGTTATTTACACAATTTTGGTTCATATCTACTGGTGATTTTGCAGTAGTTATATTATGCTGCTTGAATTTTTCAAGAACTTTAGCAATGTAATCTTACTGAGATAACGCATATCCCTGTGGTGTCTTTATAATTTTTACACCCAAAATTACATCGGCCATTCCTAGGTCCTTCATATCAAATCTAGAAGATAGCATGTCCTTCGTAAATTTTATTATGACCTTATTATTTCCTAGGATCAGTAAATCATCAATGTAGAGACAAACAATGACATATCCAACATCTATACATTTTATATAGACGCATTTATCTAATTCATTTATTTTGAATCCATTTGATAACATTGTTTCGTCATATTTCTCATGCCATTGTTTTGGTGCTTGTTTAAGGCCATAAAGAGATTTTACTAACTTACACACCTTATTTTCATTTCCTGGGCTTAGAAACCCTTCTGGTTGCTGCATATATGTTTTCTCTTCCAGTTCACCGTTCAAAAACGCAGTTTTCACATCCATTTGGTGTATTTCCAAATTCAATATAGATGCGATTGCAATAAGCATCCTAATTGATGTTATTCTGGTAACTGTTGAGTATACAACAAAGTAATCCAGATCTTTCTTCAGTCTGAATCCTTCAAGTCCTGGTTTATACTTGTCTATTGAGCCGTCAGCCTTTAGTTTCTTCTTAAATATCCATTTATATCCAATTGGTTTTGATCCTTTAGAGAGATCCACTAGTTCCCACATATGGTTTTGTAGAATGAATTCTATTTCACTATTGACGGCTTCTTTTCAATAAGGAGCATCGGGAGATGACATTGCTTGTTGGTAAGTTAGAGGTTCATTTTCTATCATATACGCATAGAAATCAGGTCCAAATGATTTAGAGGTCCTTTGTCGTTTGCTCCTTCTCGGTTCCTCTATCTCAGTTTCATCACTCATTTTTCTTTGATCAGCATTACCCTCGGGAGTATCTGGATTTCCTGGCCTCTTTTGAGCACTTGTTTCAATAGAGGTTTTTAGAGGATGTGTTCAAAGAATCTTGCATTTCGAGACTCGATAATGGTGTTTTAATGAATGTCATCAATTTCAGATTTGTACACCAAAAATCGATATGCGCTACTATTATGAGCATATCCAATGAATATGCAATCTATAGTTTTTGGTCCTATTTTGACCTTTTTCGGTTTTAGAATTTCTACTTTGGCAAGACACCCCCACACTTTTAAATATTTGTCGGATGGTGGTCTTTTTTTTCAAAGTTCATGGGGAGTCTTAGACATTTTCTTTCGTGGTATTATATTTAAAATATGATTTGCCGAAAGTATAGATTCTCACCAAAAATTATCCGGGAAGCCAGAGCTTATTAATAAGGCATTCATCATTTCTTTAAGAGTTCTATTTTTCCGTTCGGCTATACCATTGGATTGAGGTGAATAAGGGGCTGTAGTTTGGTGTATTATACCATGCTCAGCACAAAATTCCTCAAATGGAAGCTCATATTCTCCTTATCTATTACTTCTTAAAGCTTTAATTTTTCTGTTGAGTTGATTCTCAACTTTTGCTTTATACTGTTTAAACATATCGAATGCCTCATCCTTACTTTTAAGGAGATATACATAACAATATCTTGTACAATCATCTATAAAGGTGATGAAGTACCTTTTTCCTCCTCTAGTTTGACACATTTTCAAGTCGCATACATGAGTATGTATTAAGTCTAGAGGTTCGGTTTCTCTTTCAACATGATGAAATGAGGTTCTTGTCAATTTGGCTTCAGCACAAATTTGACATTTGTAATTTGAATCGATTCTACACTTAGATATGAATTCTAGATTGATCAGTTTTTGTAAAGTATCAAAATTCACATGACCTAGTCTAGAATGCCATAGATTAGGAGAGTCAACCATATAAGTAGAAGATTCAATTTTATTCATATCATTGTTTGGTAGGACAGTGGTTACATTAGCCTTAAATAGGCCATCACATACATAACCCTTTCCTATGTACACTTCATTCGTAGACAATACAAATTTATCAGCCACAAATGTCAGTTTGAAGCCATGCTTGCTGAACAACGATCCTGAAATTAGATTCTTGCGGATTTCTAGAACATGTAGAACATCATTTAAAGTGAGTTCTTTTCCATAAGTCAATTTCAGCACAATCTTTTCCTTTCCTTCGACCTTTGATGTCGACGAGTTACCCATAAACAGTTGTTCTTCATTAGTAGCACTATTGTAGTTTGTGAACATCCACTTATTCGAGCATATATGCCTAGTGTCTACAAACCACTCCTTGTTGTTGCCAACAAGGTTGCATTCTGAAACAACCGCACCCAAGTCCATTTCAGAAACACCATCTGAAACTTCCTCCATATTTGCTTCTGATTTCTTCTTTTTGGGTGGGCCGCGATATTCTGCAGCTTTAAGACCCTTCTTTCCACAATTATGGCATGACCCCTTGAATTTCTTTAACTTCTTAGGTTGGTTGTCACGTTTTCTCTTATTGGACTTGTCCGTCTCGACAACGTTTGCTTTGGCAATCACATTTTGAGAAATCTTCTTTTCAGAATTTCTATTATCTTCCTCAATTCTCAATCGAACTACAAGTTCTTCCATTGTCATTTCTTTGCGCTTGTCTTTAGGTAGTTCTTAAAGTCCTTCCACGATGGAGGAAGCTTCTCAATTGCAGCGACAACTTGACAAGATTCACTAAGGGTCATATTTTCATCTTCTAGTTGACGAATGATAAGTTGCAGTTCTTGAATTTGGTTGATCACAGCTTTTGTGTCGACCATTTTGAAGTCAAGAAATTTCCCAGCGATGAATTTCTTCATGCCTATATCTTCAGTTTTATACTTCTTTTCCAAAGCCAACCAAAGTTGTTTGGATGTTGCAACAATGCAGTACACATTGTATAAATTGTTGTCGAGGCCATTCAAGATTTGCATATGAAATCGGAATTTTTCCAAGCATCTTCTGTAAGATACTTTGCAAGGCCCAACGTTGTCAAGTAAAATAGCATTTTTTGCTGCCAACGTTTGAAGTCTGCTCCGGTGAACTTTTCTGGCCTTTCTCCGTGAGACAGTGCTATTGGTGTAACCACGGGTGCAAAAGGATTGGTTAAAGGTGGTGTTGGCGCAGCAGTACCACTATTTCTTTTAGCCATTATCGTTTTCTGCAGAACTAAAATATTGTTTCAAGATTGTTGTTTGTAACAATGCAAATATAGTACGAACCTGATAGAAATCAATATATTGTCACTATCCAATTGTCACGTCAAAAAGTGTTACTAATTTGAACTAGAATCAAAATTGGCAACGGAAAAAGCGTGACAAAATTTGCAGCAGTAAAAAACCGAAGCAAAACAAAGAGCAGACAGAAGTACCTGTCAGTAATGTTCGAGTACAGAGTAAATCTGTTTCCCTGAAACAATATCGCCTCCTCTACGGCGCTGAAGGTATATGAGCAATTGTTTCCCAAGATGAAACGGAGCGATCTCTGTAGTGTAGCGCTTACAGTTGCAGAGCAATGACGAACTCTTTCATTCAAGTCCTTATGTGCTCATGTCATTTGTTTGATATATCATGTGGGGCTTTGGTATTTATGGAGATATATCCACAAAACATACACAATGTGGGATTTTGTTTCTTTGTATTTCTCTATTACCACATAACCTCTTCTTCCCTAACCTTCTCATTCATTTCCAACAGAAATTTGTGTAAAGATTAAATTGCATATGTTATATGACTTATTGTTTATTGTTTGATTTTGTAATTTAAAATAAACTTTAGTTTCTTTGTTTTATGTCTGAATAATATGCAAATATTTATGTTGTATTTTGATTTGTTTTTTAATATATTTCATGACTTATATTTTGGAATATTAATCGTTTATGATTTTTAATTAGTTGTCTTAACATGTACATTTAATCATTTAAATTATTTTACCTTTTGTTTTACGATTTTAATGTAAAAGCCAAAAAGATATTTAAAAATATACTTTTATGCGTATTGATATTTTGTCCTTTTGACTAATAAGTTAGTATTGCACGATGCTAGTATTTCCACTTTTTAAAAGTAGAAGTACTTTTCATATTAGCATAAGCATTTTTGGTTTTAATGTTCAAACGAGCCTTAAGTTTAACAATGTTTGGTAATTTATTAGGTGGTTGCTTTAATAGTTAGAATAATTACAAAGCTACAAGAAGTAGCTATCCATTTCAAATATTAAAATTTCCATTTGATCTTATTTAAATTCATAGATAAATTTTATTGCATTTCTTTTACTTGGTCCCTCCAAGCAAGTTACAATTTTATAAATGCTTACGTATCTTTGTCAAAATTACGAGTTTCCCTAAAAAAATTCAAAATAAAAATAAAAAATACTTATCCCTACTTTCTCTATTATATTTCTATCTTATGAGTTTCCCACAGTTCCTGTGTTCTTGGTGTTGATTCTAAATTTAAAAAACTGCATATATTTATAATGAAAATTTAATCCACAACGCAATAACTTTTTAAGGGTTGGATAATTTAATTTCAATAATTTAGGTATGATATAATTGCTTTTATTGTATAATCGATTTATGTTTTGCTTATTGATTCTCTAAAAAATTTCCTTTAGTATTTGATTTATTCATTTTAAAATTATAATATACCACTGATATAACTCCCATTAGGCTTAGATGATTTGAATTATATCTATTTCAGTTATAATGTTTATGATTTGAATTCACTTTTCTTTAAAATTCACATATTGTTAGTTCTAATAATGTTTTGATAACAACTGTGTTAAAACACTCTCTATTTTTCAACTCACATTCTATATTTTAGTATAAGTCAACGAGAATTTAAAACTTAAGTGATTTGATTGAAAGTTTTAAATCATTCTTCTTTTATATTTATAAATTAATCGGCAACTACTTCATCCAATGGCTATATTCCTATTTTTCATTTCGTGAATTTACTTCACGGTTAAAACAAAATGTAATTTATGCACTTTAGTTAACATATTGGTTTCTAATTTTGCGTTTAGCTACACGTACCTACCGACTTCTCACCGTCATTCGTTGTAAACTTTTACAATTTTGGGGATATTGAGCACAACGAATGGTGGCAAATGTATAGCAACGCTTGTTAATTTTGGCTTGTGGATTTTAGCTGGACGATGTTGGCTGTAAAAGCCCATTTAACAAAATCAGCGGTCGCGATTTAGTCCCACAAGAGCCTCGATCAGTTCTTTGAAACCCTACCCACCGACTATAAATTTGCGGAACACACGTCTAATTTTCCACCGCATCCTCCTACGTTAATCTGTTCGCATTTTCCTTCGGTTTTTTATTTTGGATCTATGCCACTGTTCTAAACTTCTGGCGATGAAGATTGATATTGGTCTCGTTCGCCGTAATGGTGATTTGATTTATCACCTTGCCGACCATTCTGATATATCACCACCCATATTCTGAGCCTTCTTTATTTTTTATTTTTTTTAGTAATCGATTTTGATCAGTGTTCGATTGACCGATGATTAAATGATAAGACAAGCATATATCTGAATATAAATCCGTGTTGAACAACTCAAATCTTCTTTGTGAGGTCGTTTTATTTTCAAATAATGATTCTGCTGTTTTTCTTTTCTTTTGTTGGTCATATGATGATTAGATGCATAGTTCAAATGAATAATATCTTTTGGATATTTTGATTAATCATCCTGTCTTTCGCTCCTATCTGATGGCCTTTTCCGATTTATATTCTGGACATTTTTGTTGATTTATTTTCATCGTTTGACACAAATTTTCTGTCACTTGAGAATTGTTGTTAAATGCCAATTAATTTAACTGTTTTTAAATCGTTATTCTGTGTTTACCGTAATTGATTTCATTTCTTTAATTCTAAAATAGCATGTGATGACCAATTAAACATTGCAGACAAAACAGCATGTAGTTGGTCCTCATGTTCTATTTCAGAAAAAGGGAAACATTATCACAAACTGATTTTTCTAATTCTGCCCGTAGAACACATGCTTGATGAGCCAAGGAATTCTCAGTTTTTCTCTGGTTCGATATAACGAAATGTTTCTCCTTCAGGTTGTGTTGTGATTGCATCAAACTCCTCCTTTGTGGTGGCTAATAATTTGCTATTATTGTTTAGAGCTTTCTCAGTGGCATCAAATTGTTTCTGGAAATATGATAGAAGTTGGAGTTGTCTATGATGCTTTTCTTGCAGATCCACTATTTGCTTTTGATTTGTTTCAATCGTGACTATATATATATATATATATATATATATATATATATATATGTATATATATATACATACATAAACATAGATATATAGATACAAATACTGATTTTATAATTTCATATTGATATGAAATTGTGTTATTATGTTGGGGTAAATAATTATATGGTTGTTTTCCATATATTACAATTGCCGACCATTTTGATATATCATCAGCCATATTCTGAGCTTTTTTTCTTTAGTAACCGATTCTGATCAGTGTTCAATTGACCGACCGATGATTAAATGATAAGACAAGCATATATTTGAAGATAAATCCTTGTTGAACAACTCAAATCTTCTCTATGAGGTCGTTTTATTTCAAATTATGAACTTGCTGATTTTTTCTTCTCTGGATGGTCAAGTGAGGATTAAATGCATAGTTCAAATGAATAATATGTTTTGGATATTTTGATTAATCATTTTGTCTTTCGCTCCTATCTGATGACCATTTCAGAACATTTTGTTTATTCTTTATTTTATTTTATTTTTTTCGTTGAAGAACTTAATCCACACATTTTTTTGTGCTACTCGTGAGCTGTTATTAATGGTTTATTAGTCCAACTGTTTCTCAATCGTGCTTCTGTGGTTTCAGAAGCAGTCCGTGTCCTTGGTAGAAGGTACAAAGCAAATTAACTTCAATAGACTTTAGTCAGTTCTGTTCAGTGCTTTTGATTTGTATTCGCTATTGCGTCGACATGCTTCAGTAGGCAAATCAGTGGAAAGAGGTGTTAGGGCATCTTTAGTTGGTTAAGCCCCTAATATTCAGTGGTCTTAATATGGCTTAATCACTGAAGTTTCGCCAATGGTTTAGGGGATTCTGTTGTCTAATTAGCAGGCGCTAGATTCTGGTGTCTACTACTTAAGCGTCAGAACATTAAAAAAAAAACAAAAAATGACTGAAAGAAAGAATAAGTGACCGGAAAGAAATGAAAAGTGGGTAAAAAGTGTGTTTTGGCGTCTAATTAGTAGGCATCAGAAATCAGGCGTTTGAATTCTGGTGCCTACTATTTAGGCGTTCGAACAACCCCGTAATGTTTAGGATCCAATTCCGAATCCTGAGTTGGATCCTGAATATTAGCCTTAATCTTAAGGTTGAATTGCATATTGGGATAGAATGCTTAATTTTCAAGGTTGAATTGCAACCATTGGAGATGCCCTTACGTATTAATTGGATTATAACAGGCACCGTTGCTTTTCGATTGATTTTTGCTAGCTCAGCTCCGAATTAGGATTAAAATATGCTGTTTTCGCACAAGTGTAATTATACGTGAGTGAGGTTTAGTTTGTGGTAGTTGATTTCGAGTATGAATTATCAGCTGGTTATTGTGTCCATTTTGATGTGTTTGGGATATGTAGTGTTACAGCTTCGAACATCAATGATTTTACCTATTTTACGGTTGATTAACGTTGTACAGTTTCCATTGATTAATCAAGAATCCAAATTTTTGTTTTGGGTTTATGAATTAATATATAAATTTTGAAAACATCATTTTTTGTTTTGTTTTAAACAGGACATTGTTATTGACACTTCAAATACTGTTAAGGAAAGATCAAATTTTTTTTTTTTTTAAATTTTATTTAAGAGAGACTATATAGGTTTAGGCCTATTCAAATGATGTTCGGCGGTCTCTACTCAAGTGGGTGTGGTCCATGATCCGAAGGAATCGGGGTAATATACTAATAGGTGCACCCATTGGACCCTGGAGCCAATGTTCTACACAATTAACATAGGACAGGCATAAATAAAAGAAGAAAACTCTTCTATTGATTTTGAGTTGTGGGTTGATTCCATCTCAGTCATATCTTATCTTGACTTTGTGTTTTGGTTCTATCAATAACAGTAATATATTCACGTCTTAACACTCAGTATCAATATCTCTACCCTGCTCTAGTAGTTCGGTACTCGGATGTGGAATTTACTTGCATAAAACAACAATCAATCATTCTATCTGTGGGTTGGGTTCTCTCGCGAAGCAAGAGAGGTGTATAGTATACCAAGTCCATTCTATTGCATCCAATCTATTCTCGTGAATAACCAATCTGGCATTCCAAAATTGGTAGTTTCAAGGTAAGAGTTGATTGGAAAGCCGCTTCCCTTGTTTGTCAGCTCGTTCTTGACAAATCCTATCGGGTCTTCATAATTTGGAGTAAAAGGATTTGAAACTTTGCATGCCGGTACCAAAAACCGATGCCTTACCACTTGTAGCTCCTTAGTAAATAAATATAGTTTTACCTTATTATCCATTTATGTTTAATTTCACTTTTCTTTTCATTAATTTGATTTTTAATGGTTAATTAACACTAGAGTTGATCAGAATGATGAAATAGTAAGATTTAATTTCAGTTTATTAAATCGTATACATATGATATTAGCTATTCCCTGACGTTATTTGCAGTAAAACGATCTAGGGTTTTTTGATTTAGGGGTTTGATGATTTTACGGTGCGTAAATTTTTAAAAATAAGGATAAAAAGCGTACATTGATACCTTTAACAATTTTAAAAAATTTTTTTAGTGTTTTTAAAATTTGGTTCTTCCTTACCATAAATTAGAGTGTCAATATCAAACCTCTTTACATAATATCAAATTTTAAATATTGAATTTACATGGGAAGTTGATTGACTGGTTACTGAATTTGCAGTTACTTTCTGAATTTTACTGGTTAGCTAATTTAAGATGCTATACATAAGTATGAATCAACTAATTAATTTTTTCTTCTTTATAGCAGATTTGATAATATTCAATGAAGTCATGCAATTGCGATTAGATTATTTTTTGTTTGCCTTGTGATTTTCTAAGAACTTGCTTGTTTTAGCTGTTGTAACTTGATAACGTAAGCAAACTAAATTTGCATCATGAGTGCAAATAAACATTCGTTGACTTCTGAACAAAACGATTGTCGATGATTTGTCTGTTAATGTAATAATCAACAACTTTAGCAACTTTTAACTAGTAGGCTTCTGTTCTAATGTCAATTAGCTTTAAAACAGTTATCAATGATTGATCTGTTAATATGATAGTTTGGTTTATAGTTGATAATTAATTATTTTATGAACTCTTAACAAAACAATTATCGTTATTTGATTTTGAACAAAACACTGGTTGTTTAAATAATTTTTTTATGACTAATAATCAACTAAATTAGCACAATACAACCAACTAGCAAATTGTAGAGCTACATCAAGTAGGGCAACAGTTTGAAGTAATAATGAATTCAAAAAATAAAAAAGAAATAGTCCAACAAATTACAACAAAATGAGTAATGATCACTGGTTAAGGTGCACATAAATATCATAGGTACAAGTAACCAAAACAATTGGCAGGTCTATTAGAATTGGATAAGTTGACAAAGCAATTCATTTTTCAAGTTTGGTTATTTGCTTTGATCGTTATCATGGTCAACTAGTGTAGTATTTTTCGATTATTTTAGCATTTGATCATCTATGTCATTGCTCTCATTTCTGTTTTTTTTAGGATTTTTGCATGATTTGCATTATAAGATTCCATCAATTCAAATTGTTTTGTACGTGGATTATAGTTCTCTCATTCTCTTTTTTAAATTATTCTAAACTCCCCGTTGAATATTCAATTGGATTTTTTGCAATAATTATGTTGAGTTTGTAGTAGCTTAGATTTTTTTTTTTTTCAAGAAGCTTAAGTGGTGTTTGGTTTGTTTTTTGTTTTGTATTTTGAGCTTTCAACGTTAGCTACAAAAAAATAAATAGAGTGAACGAATGACAAAGATGGTAGAAGAAAGATGGAGGTAACACAGGAAGGTTGGAGGAACGACGAAATGATGAATTGTATCTCACCAATCCATTATTTTCCAAAACATGAAAAATGAAAAAAAGTTGTTTTATGTTTAATATGTTAATTTCGTTTTCTAAAATGTTCATTTTCGATGATTTATACATTTCAAATACAATATTGGTATGGGGAAAACCTCACTTTTAGATTTTATTTTGTTTATTTTCATCTTAAGGTAACAACTGACCTTGTTTTTTTTTATGGTTACTGTATATGTTGTCACACACTTATGTTTTTACAAGAGTTCCGTAGAAGATAACAAAAGAATATCAATTTTCAATTCGGGTTCGTTTTTATGAATGAATTCTAGTTTTCAAGCTTTACTTTTTGAATGCTTTTTGAACATTGAACTTGCTATGAGCGGTCTCTGGTGAGAGTGAGGAAAAATAATATAATTTTTGTCTCTATTTTTATACTACACTGTTGTCTAAAGATATATACATATACCACACAGATTTATGTTGATAAAATTTATTTTTTATTAGAGAAATAATATAAATTTATGTAGTTTACATATATTTGTAGATAACCAACATGTAGTATTAAAATAGAGACAAAATAATATTAGTTTTCCTCATTCTTACACGATACTTCTCATGGTGAGTTCAAAGTTTAAAAAGCAAACAAAAAAGTAAATCTGAAAAATTGGAATCATTCAAAAGAATGAACCCCAATTCAAAATTGATATATTTTGTTTTCTTTTGCGGAACTCATGTAAAAAAGAAGATAAGTATGGAACAACATATAGAGCAACTATGAAAGAATATGAGCCGATTATCACAGTAAAACAACTAGAGAATATGCACCACCGTCGACATTTTTCTATCATCCACATTCTTTTGTTTAAATAGAGCAACTATGGATGCTGCATTTTTTTTAATCGTTTTAATATGACAACTGGCCCTGATTCCTCTATAGTTGCTTATATGTTGCCACATACTTATCTTTTTCCAAGAGTTCTGTAGAAGATAACAAAAGAATACCAATTTTGAATTCAGATTCGTTCTTTTGAATGAATTCTAGTTTTTCCAAATTACTTTATTTTTTGTTTTTTGAGCATTGAACTCAAAAATTATTACTTTGTCTTTGTTTTATACTACATTGTTGTCTTAATATATATATATATATATATATATATATATATATATATATATAAACTACAATGATTTATGTTGCTTCTCTAATAAAAAAATAAAATCATTTGTTTGAATTTGTATTAGTTTAGAGAAGTGTTTGTAGGTGCGCGGTTGTTAGATTTTACTTTATTAGAGAAGCAACATAAATCTCTGTGGTTTACATATATTTTTAGACAACAAACATGTAGTATTAAAATAGAGACAAAATAATATTGTTTTCCTCACTTTTATAGGATATACTTCTCTTGGTGAGTTCAATGTTTAAAAAGCAAACAAAAAAGTAAATCTGAAAAATTAGAATCATTCATAAGAATGAATCTGAATTCAAAATTGATTTTCTTTTGCCGAACTCTTGAGAAAAGATAAGCGTGAAGCAATATATAGAACAACAATGAAAGGGTCGGGGCCGATTTCCATATTGAAACAACTAGAGAATATGACCACCATCCACATTGTAAGGACCTGCCCTTTCGACCGCTTCAAGTCGATAATTAAACCAACTCGAACTGTTCAAAACGACAGACTGTTATTTAGCTTACAAAGTTTACCAGAATTAAAAGGGATTGTTAAAGGGACTCCATTTTTTGTTAAGGGGAGGATAAATTTAAGGGGACTACATCATATTTTTCATTTGTTAAGCGGGGTTTGGAATTTTAAAAATAGAATAAAATATAGACTAAAGTACCTCGGCCTCATCATCCCTTAAACCCTACTAATCAAAATTCAATCTCAGTTCGATCCAAACACACTGCGAGGTAAAAATAAAATAAAAAACCAAAACGTTGATAAATCCCCTTTTTGAGATTTTAGATTTTGTTGAAAAAGATGAATAATTTGCAGAAAGCGGATAAATTTCGTTCATTTGCGCGAATGATGAACACAGTTCATCATGAAAATTTTGGATTTTGTTCGTGGGTGAATACAGTGTGTTATGATTTAGATCCTACAGTTTGATAAGAAAAACAATGTCGCTGTGAGATGATTTGTCAAAAGTAATTACATTGAAACAGTGTACATATTCCAACATTAAAACAAATGTTTGTTAAGTGAATTTACGCTTATGTTCATGTTTACTTTGGTAGTGAAAACTAAAGTAAACAACGCTTGAATATGTTATTTTCATGTGTACAGAACGCTTACGTTTCATGTATTATTATTTTTCTATGTGCAAAATTAAATTAAAGTTTATGTTTTAAGGTTGCATTAATGAAGAGTATAGGGTTAGTATTGGAAATTTTATTAATACTTTTAAGGGAAGGCTAATTTATTTTAACTACTCTTTAACAATTTTAAAATAAACTGAAAATGGTACTCCCCTTAACCAAAAGTGGAGTCCCATTAACAATTCCCGAATTAAACACAGAAATTACATAATAAATAAACTGCAATATCTCAGAGTGAAAGCATTTTATACAAAATATCAGAGTTATACAAAGTTTAAACAGCGAAAGAATTTACGTAAATTTATTTACCAAAAACTTGAGAATTTTAAATCCAACCGAAAGCAAGCGCCTTCATCACTCTATAATTTCGTCAGCTGAATATTTATGCTGCAACACTCGTCTGACCCGAGCTTTTATGCAAAACACAAAAACACTGGAGTCTGGATTAACTTTATTCGAGTAAATCAACTCCAATAAAACACTAAAATATCACAGTAAATCCTAACTTAATATTAATATTGAATTTCAGGTTTCAATGCGCACAAAGCACAACAACCAACATATGTTTAAGCTCATGTGTTCACAATAGTGGTGGTGGAATATTTGGTACTATCCAGGAACGAGTAGGCCGATCCTTTATAGCCAGGGAGCAAGACGTTCTTGTGATCCTCAGGTACTTCTTTTAGAGATGTATCATTTTGGGTGGTACCCCAGTACCCAGTCATTGTATGGGATCCAAACTCCAATACGTGCCTTTTACGATTTTAGTTGTATACTTATTATGTTGGAATTTAATAAATGTAACAATTTCAGCTAGATTGATAAGTATTTGTATCTAGATATTATTATAATATCATGAGATTCTATAAAATTATTAAGTTATCGTTAGGTTGAGACCCGTCCATGTTTATGTGCGGTGTGGTCTTACGAGATACCTTTTGTTTTCAAAGGTTTTTAAATATAATAATCAAGTTGTTTAAGTTTTCTCGCACCAGACGAATGTCTGACCCGGAGTTTTATTTCCTTTTCCCTAAAATTCTTGGGTGCTCAAATTTTTATAAGCAACCAAGTGGTTCAGGTTTTCATGGATGCACTTGGAGGAGCTAGAAGCAGGAGATTTCGTCGATAATTGGTTACTACTAGGTTTCCATTGTATATTGTGTACTTGTATATTTGATATGTAAGGGCATGTTGTTATAACTGTCCTAAGGTAGAATTGTTACGGTATAACTCTTATGTAATCAGTTTTGTAAACGAATTTATAAAGTATGTTGTGATTAATATATGTTATTTGCTACGATTGTGAGATTCTGTATTAATATGTGTTCTTTTTTTTCTAAATGTTCTTTCTTGTCGTTCATTAAACAAAATTACACCATACTTGTATTTACGACTTGGGTTTCTATAACTTTTAAATTAGTATTATAAACGCTCCCAAAATATTTTAAGTGTCTTTATTTCTACTTTAAGATTTTGGTTTCACATATTACTTTAATTTTTAACTCAAACATCTCAGTTGCGAAATTGAAAATATGATTTCTTAAAGCAAGCAAGACTAATTTTATAGTATAAAATATAACGTTTTATAAGTTACACATATTGAAACTTTAAAATACAGTGATTTGAACCTCAATTCAAACTGAATCCTATTTCCGATCAAATTCCTTTTCAGAGCATGTCCAAACTTTATTTCTTTTTTAAATCTACGATTTATGACTTAAATCCCATTTTTATTTAGAATTTGTTTTCGACGTTTACAATTTGAATCTGATTTTGATGACCTCGGTTTTGGATATTATAATTTTAACTTTATGTAATTAATATTTATAATTGATTTTTTGTAGATAATGTGTCAATCTATGTTTACACCTGCAAACAATATATAACCTACTGACTGAACTAAACTTTGAAATTCTTTCTTCTATTATATACCGGTCTTAGTTGTCTAACTAGTAACAATAAGGGTATATCGACAATCTGATGTTACATCGATAATTATTAGCATAAATTATTACACTTATAAATCTATTTTATTATTATATAAAAGATTATGTGAGGATATGATTTCTCATTTTTCTACTAAGTTTCAGCTTTGATTTTTTTTCCTTAGTGAGTCTACTAAACATATTGCACATAGGTCATCCTTGGAAATAAAATCGCAAATTTGATGTTGCACTAGTAAATTTTATTTAATTAAAATGTTACATCCACATATATGATTCACGAAATAAGAACTTATGTTTTTCCGCTTCTTACTTTACTTTCAATTATCTAATTTTTGAGATAAGAAACATTAGTTACCATTTTTTTTTACAAAACCCTAGCTGACAAAATTAATTGTGGATAATAGAGACCACTCACCAAATTGCAAAACCCATTCTTCTTTATCCTATATATGAGCCCTCCTTTTTCATCACCATGTTACATCGTTCTGGTCATGTCTTATTGCAATTCATGTTATTTTGAATCTAGTGGTTTACATACGAAGAATATGACTTATGAAATTCATTTTACTAATTCTCTTCCATATTTTATTTGTCCACTAGAATTCATTTTTGAAACAGTATCTTTATGCTTCCATATCATTTTAATGATTCTCTACTATTTACTTTTTATGTATGCTTTTCATTTACTGAATTGTTTTATCCACATCATTATTTAATATGTTTCCTATACTTTGTTGTTTGATTAAACTTGGAGTTTTATGTATATAATAATTTTATGTTTTCTAATTATTTTGTTGATGATTTAAGGCTTGGTGCTTTGTTGACTTCTAAATATGTACTTGTGCAATGCTGATCCCTATTTTCCTTATTATATTTTTATCTTATGTGTTTCCCATTGTATTTGTGTTTTTGGTGTTGATTCTGAATTAAAAAAACTGCATTTCGATTTAATATATTTATTATGTAAATTTAATCCACAACACAATTTAACTTTTTAGGGCTTAGATAATTAAAATTTCATTAATTTAGGTATGATATAATTGCTTTTATTATATAATTGATTTATGTTTTGCATATTGATTCTTCAAAAAAATTCCTTTAGTATTTGATTTATTTCATTTAAAAAAATTAATATACTACAGATTTAACACGCATTAGGCTTAGATGATTTGAATTATACCAATTTCAGTTATAATGTTTATGAATTGAATTCTATTTTCTTTTAAATTCACATATTGGTAGTTTTAATAATAATTTGGTATTAATTGTATTAAAACCCTTTGTTTTCAAATTACATTCTATATTTCAACATAAGTCAACGAGACTTTAAAATTTAAGCGATTTGATCGAAAGTTATAAACTATTTTCTTTTTCTTCTTTTACATTTGAAAATTAATCTGTAACTACTTCGTCCAATAGTTATCTTTCTATTTTCCATTTTATGAGTCTACTTCACATATAGCTTGGTTAAATAAAAATGTAGTTTTTGCACTTTAGTTAACATGTTGGTTCCTACAAAATGGTTTTCAATTTTTTGTTTAGGATGCTTCTAGCTACAAATGCTAATATGCATCGACTTTTTATAATCACTCACGATAAACTTTTACAAATTTGGGGATATCGAATGCAATAAATAGTTTGCAAGTGTACGATGACACAAGTTTATTTTGGCATATGGAATTTTGTTAGACGATGTTGGTCCATTTAACAAAATCATCGGACATGATTTAGTCATAGAAAAGCCTCGATCTGTCCTTCCAAACCCTCCCCACCGGCTATAAATTCGTTAGAAATATGTTTGTTTTTTCTCCGCCTCCTCCTCCATCAATTCGTTCCCATATTTCTTCCAGCTTTTTCTTGATGTGTTTTATGTGGATCTGTATTTTCTGTTCTAAACTTCTGGCAATGAAGATCAATATTGGTCTCGTTCGTCGTAATGGTAATTTGACCTATTACCTTGCCGGCCATTCTGATATATCACCACCCATATTCTGAGCCTTTTTTCCTGCCTTTTTAATTAGTAATCGATTTTGATTAGCGTTCAATTTATGAGGTCGTTTTATTTCAGATTATGAATTTACTGTTTTTCTTCTTTTTTTGGTCATACGATGATCAGATGCATAGTTCGAATGAATAATATCTTTCGGATATTTTGATTAATCATTTTGTCTTTCGCTCATATCTGATGACCTTTTCAGATGTAATCTGAAACATTTAGCTTATTTTTGTGTGTGATGCTAAGGGCACCCCAATATGTTCTTCCTAATACCACGACTAAAAACTACCACAAGAATTTGTATTACACTCTTCTTAATACCACACACTTAAAAAAAGGGCTACCACACTGTTTTACCCTATTTCTATTTCGCTCGATATTCATTTGTCTTCATTTGTAAAATCGATCAACGAGCAAAATCCTAGATCTATAACTGATCGACGAATTCGACACCGCAATATACAAAAGACGTGATTAAGGTTTGAATTAAGAAAACTAGAAAAGAAAATGAGAGATTAGGGTTTTCAGATCACCAAACAATTAAGAGATTACTGTACGAATTTGAATTTTGAATTTTCCAGCGATAAATGCGAAGAAGACATGAACGATTACGAGAGATTATGGTATTTATATTAGCTTAGTATATGATCAGTTCGGCAAATAATGATTGAGTGAGAGATTATAACGAAGAGGTAATGTGGTATTAGGAAGTATACAAAATTTAATGAGTTCTATTTTTTTTAATTGCGGTATTAGAAAGAACATATTGGGATGCCCTTAGCACCCCACTATTTTTTTAGAACAGGATCGACCAATTATTGTTTTCGCTTGAGATTTGGTCTTAAATGTTAATTAATTGAACTGTTCCGAGAATCGTTTGTTTAGTGCTTCTGTCCCATGAATCGTGAATCTACCAATATATATTCAACGCAGTTGTTGATTTTTATTCGCTTATGCATCGACTGTCAAGGTGATAACTTTGAGTATTCAATAAAATTGACTGTCCGCTGAATTTGGTCTAGTGCCTTCGCATAGAGATGGAAACCAAAGACTAATAACAAACTGCTAAAAAGGTTCTGGGGCATTTTTAACATCAAGTGCATGTAATTTGAATCTCAATTCTTGCATGTAAAATAACATTCAATTTTCTATCAAGTAAATGTGTATCGTATGTCTAATGGAAATAACATTCAACATTGAATTCTCACTCATAGATATTTATTTCATCAAGTAAATGTATCTTAATTCTTACTTACAGATGTTTTTGCTTAAGCTAATGGTTTCAAATCTGATATTGAGCTTTTCTTTTTGATTGTTATTGATTTACGAGGGCATAACATTATTATTGGGATGCCTTCTACAAACGGCATCTCATCAGCATTGTGCTACGTGGTACGTTGGTCTGGAATAAAGTTGTTCGTAGTTTCTAATTATATAAGGCTTTATAATAGATTAGATTTTATTTGCATTGTTGTAATTGTTTTTTATTTAGCTTCAACAATATTTGATTTGGAAAAAAAGTACATGAAAATCGGATTTTAACATGTTTTAATTTAAAAAATATTCTTTGGTAGAGTTGGTGGTATTTTTTTTCCAGATAGTTTATAATTCTCAGTGAAACATTAAATTCATATTGGTTAGCGAGCATCAGCAGAAAAAGAAGTGATTAATTTTTGTGAATTTAACGTTTCATTGAGGATTATATATTGTTTGAAAAAGAAATACCTTCAATTCTATGTGAGAATATATCATTAAATTGACATATGTCAAATTCCAATTTCCATGCAGAATTTTCTAAGGGAGCTAGCACATTATGAACTCCAACTACAGTTGCACGTTAGTTACAATATCATAGCACATTAGATTATGTTTTTACAAGAAAGTGACTAACATTGGAATGCAAACACATGATAAAATAACATGTGAGTAAGAATTCAATATTCAGCGAAAATCAAATGTTATTTTCAAGCTTAATTTTCATAGGGCATCTGATGTTGAGCTTAATTTTTAACATCGGATAAAATAATATTCAATATTCGCTAAACACTATAGATGCTACACCAAACATCAAATGCTTCAAAATTAATTTTTAAACCAATGGACCATTTTCTAAAGTGGTTGTCATAGACTCACAACCTTCCCCCAACAAGCAAGCCTCACAGTGCTACGTCTGTATAAAAATAAATACAACATTACGTCAGTATAAAAATAAATACACAGCATGCGCACTAAACTCTAATAGCCGGAGGAAAGCCATTTATAAACATTTTCTTTTAGCAGTTCAGCAAACGTCCTTTTTGTATTACATAAGCACAAAACTCCATTTTTCAAAAGGACCATTCACACTTCAAAAATTGTTAAGAGATGAGGATATGTGTGAAATTCGCTAAGGTTTTACCGTATTTATTTAATGAATTCGGCAGAAATATGATTGAGTTTCACCCTTAAATTCAATAAAGAACCGCTGAAAATTGAAGAAAAAAAACGAAAAGTGGTAGGTGTATATCAAACTTTGTTTTTGAATGTGTCCCTCCATTAACCATTTTGTAGTGTCAATAACAATGCTTGACATTAAGATAACAAATTTAAATATCGATGAAAACCAATTGATCAGAGTCTTTTAGCAGTTTGTTAATATTCTAATGCATTTTAATAACGAGTGAGAATTTATGAATCAACGGAAAAAAGTTGATAGTGAACGGGTGAAGATGGGAAGTGCTAGCAATTTATCAATTGGATCATGATTAACAAGCACCTTCAACATTGAATTGAGATTTCCAAGCTCTAGTTAAAATAGATAATATGATCGTTTACAAGATCAAGGATTGTATTCTCGCATTAGCTAAAATCTAAACCAAGATTTAATTAGCATGCAATTTCCACAAGTGTAGTTATATGATTGGTTAACGCTCGAGTACAGTACCGTTTTCAATGTTATTGAGAGACTCAGATACTTGGGATGGTTTTATGAATAGATATATTACGTTCCACTTGTCTAGATGCCAAAAACTTGGTTTTTGATATCTGAATTACTTTAACTCTAAGAAAATCAATATAATAAGCATTAATTTTTAGGTGGATGATAGTTTTAATGGATTATAGTTCTTATGCAAGAACTAGAACGATTTTTTGTGCTAACATAGACAAGTTTGTTGGTAAAAGCACCACTATTAACTCAAATAATAGGTTTGATTAAACATGAATATATACATTGATCTATTTTGTTTTCCACAAAACTGACTATTTTCTTTGATGGATTATCCACTGTGCCTTCGCCCAGGAGCGGAGGCTTTTTAATGCTGGCCTGGGCACATGAACCTCCAAAATTAACATTTTGCCCCACCCATACACATTTTCTGGCTATGCCACTGCCCTCCCTTTGGAAGTATGAATGGTTGGTTGAATTACAAAATTTTATCCAAAACTGTGAAACATTGATTTGTACATGTGTGTTTTAGTTCCATGATTGTAATTTGTCTTTGGTTTGGTCGTTAATTTACTGAAATTGCATGGGAAGCCTTCGCTCAGGAGCAAAGGCTCTTTTATGCTTGCCTGGGCACATGACCCTTCCAACCATCACAAAAATAGGTTAAGAAAAAAAAAAACTCTTGTTCTCAAAAAAAGAAAAGAAGAGGGGATCTGATTTAGTTCTTAATTTTGCTGTAGTGCTGTTATGGTTGGCTTCAACTTGACCTCTAAAGTAATAGAGGTGACCCGATAATTCAATTTTTTAGTTTTGCTATAGGGTAGAGTTTGTTTCTTAAGGAACTGGTTTGACAACGGAATATTTTAGAAGATCAACAATCAATCATTCATACATAAGTTAAATGATTGACATGAAAAATAAAATTTTGGAGGCTACCGCTACCAAACCTCCAAAATTAACATTTTGCCCCATCCATACACATTTTCTGGCTATGCCACTGCCCTCCCTTTGGAAGTATGAATGGTTGGTTGAATTACAAAATTTTATCCAAAACTGTGAAACATTGATTTGTACATGTGTGTTTTAGTTCCATGATTGTAATTTGTCTTTGGTTTGGTCGTTAATTTACTGAAATTGCATGGGAAGCCTTCGCTCAGGAGCAAAGGCTCTTTTATGTTTGCCTGGGCACATGACCCTTCCAACCATCACAAAAACAGGTTAAGAAAAAAAGAAAAAAAAACTCTTGTTCTCAAAAAAAGAAAAGAAGAGGGGACCTGATTTAGTTCTTAATTTTGCTGTAGTGCTGTTATGGTTGGCTTCAACTTGACCTCTAAAGTAATAGAGGTGACCCGATAATTCAATTTTTTAGTTTTGCTATAGGGTAGAGTTTGTTTCTTAAGGAACTGGTTTGACAACGGAATATTTTAGAAGATCAACAATCAATCATTCATACATAAGTTAAATGATTGACATGAAAAATAAAATTTTGGAGGCTACCGCTACCAAACCTCCAAAATTAACATTTTGCCCCACCCATACACATTTTCTAGCTATGCCACTGCCCTCCCTTTGGAAGTATGAATGGTTGGTTGAATTACAAAATTTTATCCAAAAATGTGAAACATTGATTTGTACATGTGTGTTTTAGTTCCATGATTGTAATTTGTCTTTGGTTTGGTCGTTAATTTATTGAAATTGCATGGGAAGCCTTCGCTCAGGAGCAAAGGCTCTTTTATGCTTGCCTGGGCACATGACCCTTCCAACCATCACAAAAACAGGTTAAGAAAAAAAAACTCTTGTTCTCAAAAAAAAAAAAAAAAAGAAGAAGAAGGGACCTGATTTAGTTCTTAATTTTGCTGTAGTGTTGTTATGGTTGGCTTCAACTTGACCTCTAAAGTAATAGAGGTGACCCGATAATTCAATTTTTTAGTTTTGCTATAGGGTAAAGTTTGTTTCTTAAGGAACTGGTTTGACAACGGAATATTTTAGAAGATCAACAATCAATCATTCATACATAAGTTAAATGATTGACATGAAAAATAAAATTTTGGAGGCTACCGCTACCAAACCTCCAAAATTAACATTTTGCCCCACCTATACACATTTTCTGGTTTGACAACGGAATATTTTAAAAGATTAACGATCAATCATTCATACATAAGTTAAATGATTGACATGAAAAATAAAATTTTGGAGGCTACCGCTACCAAACCTCCAAAATTAACATTTTGCCCCACCTATACACATTTTCTGGTTTGACAACGGAATATTTTAAAAGATCAACAATCAATCATTCATACATAAGTTAAATAATTGACATGAAAAATAAAATTTTGGAGGCTACCGCTACCAAACCTCCAAAATTAACATTTTGCCCCACCCATACACATTTTCTGGCTATGCAACTGCCCTCCCTTTGGAAGTATGAATGGTTGGTTGAATTACAAAATTTTATCCAAAACTTTGAAACATTGATTTGTACATTGGTATATTTTAGTTCCACGATTCTATTTGTCTTTGGTTTGGCCGTTAATTTACTGAAATTGCATGGGAAGTTTAAAGATTAGTTGATTTAGAGTGCTGCTAAATATGCTAAATTAAGAACTTTGTATTATTGTTTACTTTTTCCTCATAAGTAGAAATAGGATCATCTCTTGCAATCTAAGTTTGTTTGCTTTTTTCCCATAAGTAGAAATATGATCATCTCTTGCAATCTAAGCCCATAATATCATCCTCATTTCGTATCAGTAAAAAAAAAAAACACATTAATTATTCATTTGGTCCTATTCATAATCTTAGGACTGGTTAAGTACTTTAGAAGTTTCCTTAGCAGCAGATTTAGATCTAATTAATTTCGTGTATATTGCATAATTTTGTTGTCTTTTCTTTTAAATTTCATCATTATTTACAACTGATTAACACAGAAATGTATTTATTTTATGCTCTTATATTTTATTTTTTGTAAATAAATAAGTGATACTTTGGGTATTTTTATGTGTTTTTACATATTGTCAAGTAATGTCTCATTCATTTCAATTAAAGGCCAACTATAAAGAAAAAAAGCTACTTCCCTATAACAACGTTATCTCAATTGCAAAAGAATTTGTAGCTCACTGGTAAAGGCATAGAAATGTGTACAAAGTGGCCTGAGTTTTATCCTTGGCAAGTACTATTTTTATGAAGAAAGGAACACGAATGCTTCGCACCCCGCCTCATGTGTTTTGAAGAATAAACGAACTAAGTGATATAATATATATATATATATATATATTCATATTCATATTTATGCATATATATATATATATATATATATGTATATAATATGCACTTAATAAGCATTTTAAAAATTTGGCATAATCCTCTCAAAAAATTCAAATCCCATCAATCACATTTAATTGCCATGCAAAAAGAAAGGGAAGGCTTTGATTACAAATATTCAATTAAGCATATGCTTATCTTCCCATTGACCGTGCCATATATCAAAAGGAAAGGCTTTGATTACAATCTTCAATCAAGCGTCATGAAAGGAATATTCCTTCATCTTTGGAAAGATTTTTTTTCCATATATTTAAATTTTGGGCCTTATATTCACATAGAGAGAGGAGGCTACATCTCCTATAAATACTTATTGTATTCATTCTAAACTTATGTTCCACTTTTTTTGTATTCTCTTAAAGTTTTTCTTCGTTTCGGTTTATTAATTTCTTCATAACAATACGTGTTTTCTAATCAATTAGTTTTGGTAGAACACGAATTGTTATTGTTATTGTTTATTACATATTAGGATCGACCATTCGATTAGATTCAACGGCAATACTAATTTTAATTTTATGTTGTTTCTGTTTGTTTTTTCTTTTCTAATAATTTGTCCTTAGTTGTTGAATTTGGTATTGATCTGATTAGATTCAGATCCATAGTAAATTCAATAGCATTAATTCAAAACCATCTCCGAATATTGTCTAACTCGCCCAAAAAATATATAAATAATAAAATTTACAATTCCTCACTGTGTTCGACATGCATTACACGATCTATGCGCCTGTAGTTTTTATAATAAATTCGTGCTTTTCTAGTTCCTAGAAAGCGTCGATCAAGTTTTTGGCGTCGTTGCCGGGGAGGTAACAATAAATTTTTATTATTTACCTAATTTCCGATTCGTATTTGTTTTCATTTTATTTTATTTTTCTTTGTTTTCTTATATATATAGAAAACAATTCTTGTTAGTTGATTTGGTATTGATCATTGATACTGTAATCTTCTACACAAGAGAAAAAAGTTGCCAAATTTTCTTTGATTTCTTTCTTTCTACCTTCTTTCGTGATTTCCATACAATTTCTTTCCCTTTCTTTCATTTATTTCTTTCCAATTTTCTACGAACTCTTTATTTTTACAAATCTCAAAAAAAATCTTTTGTTTCCTTCTCTGCTTTCTTCTCCGTTTTTCTATTTCAATACAAATTTTCTTCTCTATTCTCTATTTCTCTTCATTGCCAATCTAATATCCTCTTCCCCTTGCATCATCATTCCCACGTTCATTGAACCATCACGCCATCTTCAACTAGCACCAAATCTCAAACTACCCTCGTCCACCTTTCCAACACCATCTACATCAGAAATCCCATAACTGTACTCCTGCCTGTACCATTTCAGCAAACAAAGCAAACTAGCCACTCCATATCATTACATCAGCATAGAATCCACTATTCTCACAGACTAACTCTTCTCTGCCAGTCACTCCCATCTTCATCACGTTCCTTGAACCATCTTCATTCACAGAACCCCCTCCTCAAATCCACATTTAGCAAAGCAAGTTTCTGCCCAACCTCACCAGTCACGCAACCCCTTACAGGCATTTCGCAACTTCCTGCAACCATCGGCACCAAACCAAAGTCCACCGTCTCCTAATCCAAGACTCGCAAGATCCGAACCCAGCTACACCGCATCCATTACCAAACAACCGAACTCATCCCTACTCCATCCATCATCTACTTCTGCGAGTAACAAATCAACCCAATAATCATCAGAAACTAATCCACGAACCCAAAAATTCGAATCAATCAATCTCAACAACTTCCAAATTTTTTTTCAATTCGAAAACTGCTCGAAACCACTCCCTAATCCCAATTCTAAATCGCAATTCTAATCAAATTCGAAGATCTTCAAAACCCTAAATCCAACCACACTCGCAAATCCACGAACCAACAGCTACAATCGGAACCTTATCTCAAAACATAAACCCCAATTCGGACCGAATCCGATTTCGATTTTTGGGAAAAAAAGGGATGCGTGATTTAGTTTTGGGGTTCTATTGTTTCTGATTTATAGAGGTTGCATGAGTAATTACAAAAACGCCAACGCTAAATCAACTGGGTTGAAATGCGGTCAGAATCTACAGTGCGGAAATAAGCTGTGGACCCCCTTTTTTTGCTGCTTTTTTCGTTTTCATTGGCTAATCTCCACCATCCAACCGTGAATAAATTCTCCCCTACCCGTTGATTTCCAGATCAGCCATTTTCTACCGTTTTTCAATCGGTCATTGTAGCATAATTCTTACAAAAAAATGGGGAAGATAATCTCGTGATTTTTGGAAGGGATTTGTCATCTTCTGGTTTTGGAAAGGAGTTTGATTTAATTAGAAAAAAAAGGAGAACCCATATTGACTTTTATTTTGTGCTTGGGTCCTTAATTGGTGATGCATGAGTTTGGCAATTATCTTGGTGCGTGCCTGGGTTCTTAGTTTTAATTTTCTTTCTTTCTTATTTTAGTTGAGTCTAGCCTTTTTGTTTATTTG
This sequence comes from Allium sativum, assembly GCA_030737875.1. Lineage (NCBI taxonomy): Eukaryota > Viridiplantae > Streptophyta > Magnoliopsida > Asparagales > Amaryllidaceae > Allium > Allium sativum. The sequence goes on along the minus strand of CM060918.1, from coordinate 774,266,706 downwards.
TGTTTTTGTTTTTGTTTCCAAGCTTAGTTGTAGTTTTTTTTATTGAGTTTTGATTTTTGTGAGTCAATTGCTAGTTTTTTAAGCTAAATTAGTTTGTTCATTTTATATTTTTTTTAGTCCAGTCAATTGTTAATTTATTTACTTAGTTTTTATTTATTTTATTTTCTTCCAAAAAAAAAGAGACCAAACAAATTAAACCCCGAAGTGAAGGTACAATTCAAGCAACCAACAAAGAAATTGAAATTTAGCAAAGCAAATAGTGATTTTTAACTACTATGGACGGACTGTCACATCCCACTGCAAAATTTTCTTAACTCTACAGGTGCTGCAGCTATTTAAAATTTTTCAGAAATTGCTTGTAAAATTTTCTACAGGGGCAGGGGCTTGCTTGTACAATTTTTAATTCCTGCAATTATTATTGTTTGATTGTTGTGTGGCTATAATTTCTAAATAAATTTGGCATGGAACGAATTCCCATAATTACAGTCATCATTCCCATTTTTTTTCAATAATATAACTTGATTAGACGTTGCAAAATATTTAACTATAAGAGTGTATTTTACGAAATTAATTCTCTCAAGGGTCTGATCGTGGATATATATTAGCTCAATTTATTGAACTTCTAGCAAAAGAGGTTATATACTACCTGTAAAACATTGGTCATATCCCTTAGTATTTATACTATACGTGAACAACTATAAATCCCTCTTCCCCCTTCAAATCGAGATTATCAATTAATAAGATATACTTGAGTACGTTATTTATTTTGTGATAAGAGCTACTTATGTCAACCTTATGTTTTGGATTTTCTATATTCGATAACGATGAGTGAGAAAAGTTTTAGCCACCATAATTCTTCTAGAGATTTTTGAGTTTGAAACCTTTATTGACACTTCTGAAGCCTTGAAAATGTGTCTTGAGCATTTCAACTCCGATTTCGATGAGCTCGAATACATTTCTGAACCAAATGAACTTATTGACTCGAAACCCTCATCATTTGAATCTAACCATGAAATGTTGACTAATATTAGAATAAAGAACATCCTAAGTTGGATCTCAAACCCCTACCACAAGACCTTGAGTATGCTTACTTGGACTCTACCGAAAATTTTCCCATAATCTTGGCCTCCGATCTTACCGAGGACCAAGAAGAAAACCTATGAAGATTTTACGAGATAATCTGCATCTGACTGGTATAAATCATTGTCACAACCAAATTTGCATAGGAAAGATTTTTATTTTAGAAGTCAATGACATCTCTCTTGTACCTCAAAAATCATATACGAAATCATCGTACATCAATTTCGATAGAGGCAAGTATGGGGGAAAAAGAAGTCTTATTTCTCACATAATACTCATCATCCTCGTAGATTTCATTCTGCAAATGATTTTCATTTGCATATAGCAGCTAAATTTCATTTCATTTTACAAATAATTTTACAACTCATTCACCTTTGGGTACGATCTTTCAAATTTATGAAACATGTAACAGTGCAGACACTGTTTAGATCTAGTGTGGGGGAGAGTCTGCATTGCATCATTTTTATTTTTCTTTAATTTTTTTTGGTCTTTTCATTTTCATGCATTTAGATAGGACCATCATGCATTTTAGGTCGTAGGAACATGTCATTTTTTTTAGAAATACGACTCATTTTAGATTAATGCAACAAAATAAATTAACAATTGTTAGTCAGTTGATAGTATTTTTTTCTCTCAACTAAGATCAAATAAGAAATCGAAAAGTTGAATTTTGAGGGATAATAGTGTAACCGGTACATAGGAAGATTCTTAGGTGACCGCCATGAAGTTTATTCTAAATTGTAGTCTTTGTTTAATGAGTGAAGGACTTAAAATACTTATATTGGCTTTTTGAGTCTTTAAAACTAAGTTGTGTTAAGCTGAATTCGTGTAACTCTTTCTTGTTCTTATATTGTCAATAATAATAGTAATTCAAGGACATCGAACACTGCTTGTAAATCTAGTTGGTGTGCAAACCCGCTAATCTCCATTCGACATGTTGTTGAAAAGTCAGCGTCGGTATATCTTGGTTTCATTTTATGAGTTGGACACCTGAGGATTACCGACATATTGTTGACAAAGTCAGCGTCGGTCTGTACAATCCGTCAAGCTCTTTCCATCTGTCATGGGTGGTATACCTTGGTCTTTTAAGTTAGGTGTATGTAATTAATCATAAATTTCAATTTTTATAGAGATAGCGAATAAGCGATGAAGCCGAAGCACTTCTTGACCTTATTGATTTGACTGGTCATACACAAGGAAATTAGAATACCACTATGCGAACTGTGACAAGCAAACTAAGAATTTGTTTCACGGTTACACTATGCTATCAACCGAATCAACTGGCCAAACTAGAACATAACATTTGAAAACTTGAATTATATTGAAAATCTGTGACAAGTTGAGGTATTTAAAATAAAACCAACTAACTAGAAATTATTAACTTAATTTGTTGTACCACTTTCCCGAAACAAATCGTGTGTTCATTTTTTGTTTTCATTTGCATATGTTCATTGCATTCATGTAGTTGCATTAGAACCACAACATACTGCAATTGGATTTTGCGGGTAACATCCGCTGAAAACCCTCACGAGACACCACTCGTCCTACTAGGGACACCTAGAGGTTTAACGGGTTGTTGCATGCGCTCAATGCAATCGTGCTTCCTACGAAAGTGTGACCTATCTAATTTAGTTTTTCGTTTTTGTTTTACTCGAGGACGAGTAAAAGATAAGTGTGGGGGTATTTGATTAATATAGAAATGTTTTTATTTTATGCTCCTATATTTCATCTTTTGTAAATAAAAAAGTGATACTTTGGGTATTTTTGTGTGTTTTTACAGATTGTCAATTAATGTCTCCTTCTTTTCAATTAAAGGCCAACTACAAAGAAAAAAAGCTACTTTCCCATAACAACGCTATCTCAATTGCAAAAGAAGTTGTAGCTCACTGGTAAAGGCATAGAAATGTGTACAAAGTGGCTTAAGTATCGATTTTGATTCTTAGCAAGTACTATTTTTATGAAGAAAAGAACACGAATGCTTCACACCCGCCTCATGTGTTTTGAAGAATAAATGAATTAAGTGATATATTATATATATATATAGTCATATTTATGCATATATATATAGTCATATTTATGCATATATATATATATATATATATATATATATATAATATGCACTTAATAAGGATTTTATAATTTTGGCATAATCCTATCAAAGAATTCAAATCCCATCAATCATATTTAATTACCATGCAAAAAGAAAGGGAAGGCTTTGATTACAAATCTACAATTAAGCATATGCTTATCTTCACACTGACTGTGCCATACATCAAAAGGAAAGGCTTTGCTTACAATCTTTAATCAAGTGCCTTGAAAGGAATATTCCTTAATCTTTGGAAAGATTTTTTTCCATATATTTATTTTTTGGGCCTTATATTCACATAGAGAGAGGAGGCTGAATCTCCTATAAATACCTATTGTATTCATTCTAAACTTATGTTCCATTTTTTTCTGTATTCTCGTTTATTCTTAATAAAGTTTTTCTTCATTCCAGTTTATTATTTTCTTCATAACATACGTGTTTTCTAATCAATTAGTTTTGGTAGGACACGAATTGTTATTGTTATTTTTTATTGCATATTAGGATTGACCGTTCGATTAGATTCAATGGCAATACTAATTTTAATTTTATGTTGTTTTTGTTTGTTGTTTCTTTTCTAGTAATTTGTCCTTTTGTTTTAGTTATTGAATTTGGGATTGATCTGATTAGATTCAAATCCATCGTAAATTCAATAGTATTAATTCAAAACCATCTCCAAATATTGTCTAACTCGCCCAAGAAATATATAAATAATAAAATTTAAAATTCCTACTTGTGTTCGACCTGCATATTACACGATCTGTGCGCTTGAAGTTATTATAATAAATTCGCAATTTTCTAGTTCCTAGGAAGTGTAGATCAACAACTATGTCATGGTTTTTTTAAATATTCTTTGTCGTCTTTTTATGCAAGTTGAACTATTTGGATGGTCTTCTCTAGTTAGAAATTCTTAGAACAAAATGTAAATAACAAACAATTGAATGATTTTATTTTTAGGAATCTATTTTTTCTAGACAACTTTGAATGTCATGGCTCTCTTTTTGATTATATTCTATAGAAATGTGGTGGATTGGTAATTTCTCAAGAAGAGTTGCGTATGTTCGCTTTAGCTCTTGGCGCATTTTTAATTCTTGTGTATTACTTTCTATTAGAAGTGTGGGCAATGCAGGATTTGAACTCGAGTCTGTTTTTGGATCTAGGTATCCTTTTGCATTGCGTTACATCTTTTGATAAGTCGGTGATATTTTCAAACTCATGTTGCAGTGTGGGGTTGATAAATGATGTATGGTATGGTTTTTCAATTTGTTTTCGTTATAATGTCTTGATAATTTTATTAGCATTATTTTTTCTTTCGATTTGAATTAGAGTTAATGGAGACTATAGTATGTAGAATATTGATAATGAGATATTCAAAATGACGTGTCTTCCGAATTAGGACATCAACTGTGTTTATCATCACTCTTAATTTATGTAACTATCCAAATTGTGAATAAAGTGGGTTAGTTAAATTTTCCACAAAATCTAATAATTTATCAGTAAAATTATTCGCAAGTTTTGATGGGTTTCAAGTAGAAGCGTGCAATTGAGATTATTTATGATGCTATATTAAATTCTGAATCAACAAGCTTAGAAAACTTGATAATTTTAAATAAAACCATGCATTTGAGATTGATTATTTTCGGTAAAGCGTTATATTATTTAAGAACTTTCGTATTAGCTTTTGTAATATAAGAAGATAAGCAAATTAAAATCTTGTACTACAAGAGTGCAATAACTTTTGTTGAAACATGATGAAATCAACCACTTGAAAGTTAGAAAATGAGTAGCCTTCAAAACATCTGATTGCAACTTTCTCTGGAATATCGGTTAAGTATAACAATCGTTTATACATTTATTTATACATAAATCTATTTTATTTTGACACATCTAACTATTTGTCTTTAGTTTGACTATTAGTTTATTCGTTTGGTTGTTTATTTACTGAATTTGCATAACACTGTAAAAGATTAGTTGATTTACGAAACTATCAAAATTTACTGATTAATTGTGTTAGAGAATGGAGTTTTAATGACAACAACTGTAACACCCCGTAATTTTATAACATTAAAATTCACAAATTAAAGTATACTTAATTTTTAGAAAAGAATTAAATGAAATGGGTTGTGCAGAGAAATATATATATATATTGATATATATATATATAAATTAAATAAATAAATATGCGAAAAAGTTCAAAACAGCGAATTGGGAGGGGGAATAACCAAACCGGCCCATTTTTGAGGTCGACCCGAGCCTCGCTGGGTCGACTAGGGGTTAATCCAGGGTGTTTGGCTGTCAACCCGTGGGTTGATTCGCTCAAATGCAGATTTTGCATTTGATTGGTTCTCATGGTTCAGGGTTAATTTAATGGTCCTAAATAACTTCCTACACCTATAAATACATCCTAATGCTAACCCTAAACCTAATTAAAATAGAATAGTTACCGTCATACCATCGCCATGGAAATCACTGGAGCCGCCGCCAACTAAGAAAGAAGAAAAGCAAATTCAATTCTAATTCTCTCAACCCTAAAGCAAAGCAAAACTCTCTCTTTTCTTCTCTAAATTGTGAGTATGATGATCTTAACAAGATTATTATCATTTTAATTAGGTTGAGTTATGAATGGATTATGAGTAGATGATGTGAATTATCATATATGTTGTTGTAAACCCTTTTTGCTATCATGTATATTGTAAATCCAATGTTATGTGATGATGATATCTTACAAGTTGTAAATCACGCTATGATGATGTTATGTATGTTGAAAGTTTCTATGCTAAGTTGTGATGAATCATACATGTTAAAAAGGCCATGATGTTACCATCTATGCTAGTTGGTTCATATTAATTAAATCATCATGTTTGGGTTATGTTGATCTATATGACAAGTCACATATGCAAGTTAGATTGATTAGAAAAGTTATGAACATATACCAAGACATCTATTATGACATCTAGAATTATGCTATGACATATGTGATATCCTATGCTAGTTCACACCATCATTATGTTGCCTAAAAACCCCATATGCAAGTTTATGTATAGATTTGGGCTATGATCATATCATATAAATTGAGACATTTAACAAGTTGACACCTTTTGATCCTTAACATGTGTAGTTTATGCAAGTTTCACCCCTATTATGATTAGATTTATTTTAATTGTCTATATGTTGTGATAATTTATCTTTGTGCTAGGTGTTAGACTATACAAGTCTAGCCTATATTATGCGTTGAATAAGCGAATGTATAAACATGGGGTAGGGGTAATATTAAGGATTTAATATTAAAAAGTTGGGGTGCAATTGATATGATTTTGCATGCTATAAGTGGATGGCCATAATTGAGTCAATTATGGACATCATTAAAAGTTGACTTAATTAATAATTTGAATAGGGAATTATTAAAACTGGGGTAAAAGATTTTAAGTGTTAATCAATGCTTAGGACACGAGGTTGGACTCGTTTGTGACGTAAACCTACCCAGACCCGCCCGGCAAATCCAGTGGTCACAAATGTCAGCCCAATGTGAGAGGTCCTAGGCCTAAACTAAAGCATAACGGTTGTAAAGACACGAGGTTAGACTCTTTTATGGTGTAAGACTGCCCGGACCCGCCCGACAAATCCAGCTGCCATAAATGCCAGTCTAATGTGAGCGGTCTTTATGAGGTTATGGCCTGAATGAATTAAGAAATACTTAGCCAGATAAACATGTAAGGTGGGACACGGGGGTTAAGTAGGTGCCTTGGGTGGCATGAGGAATCTAGGGGGTGCCCTTAGTGGCATGTGAAATACGATTAGTAAGACTTGACCAAACACACATGTAAATGAACATGACTAAGGGGGTTAAGTGGGATATATTAATGACAAGCTTAGGTGGGTAGCTTGTGGGGGCCCATTTCAACTAGTATCCCAAACGTATCTTTGTGGGCTTGACCCAAGTCGAGGACGGGACACGCATACTGGGCTTGACTATAAGAGGCCAAAACGGGGAGCGGTGGCAACGCAAGTCCAACGGGCTTCATATGTGTAACACCCCGTGTATTCTATAACCGTGAAAGTCATAAATTAAAGTATAATTAATTTCAAATCAAAGAATTAAGGGAAACGGGATACGCCATTGTGTTCATCTCGGAAAAATACGCGAAATAGAGTCCGAGTTTACGCAAAACGGATAACGGGTGAAGAAGATATCTTTAATTTAAATATCGCAGCAAAACATGAAAAAAAAAAGAATGGGAAACGAATAATGTTCAGCATTGTTCTAGGGTTTGTAAGCAAAAGACTTAGTAGCTCATTTGGTTGGAACACATGACTTGCATACAAGAGGTACAGAGTTCGATCCCCGCCAGCGCCCTATTTTTGTTTTAGGGGAATGGCCTAAAATAGCCTAGTGTGAAAGCAGTTCAAAAAGTGGTTTAGTGTGAAAATGGGTAATTGGGAAGATAGAGAAAAAAATGAATATATATATAATATATATATACATATACGCATATATATATATATATATATATATATATATGACGTGTACGCATCATGTAGCGCACGTTGCGCATTTTTGGTTGTCAAGGATGGTTTTTTTTGGCCTTCTCCAATTTTTAATTATGACAAATTAAAGGTAAGAAAATATTTATTCATATATAAATAAATATTTATATATGGGTAATTAATACGGTAAAGGGGAAAATGTATCTATTAAATACGTATTTACGTTTGAATTGGTGAACATTTAATACGCTGAGTCATTTCTGACTCATCGCTGAGTCAATGCTGAGTCATTTCTGACTCATGGCTGAGTCAATAGGATAACTCTATCCTGACTGAACGGTTATGGTCATTTCTAGGATTAATCAAACGGCCTAAATTAATCCTAAAATTCTATATATACAACTCAAACCTAACCTAAACTCACAAAAAAAAAAAAAATAAGAATCAGGCCATCATGCTGCTGAGGAACGACTAGGAGTATCCACCAATTTGAGAGAAGATTAGGAGGTAAATTCTAAAGCATAAAGCAACTTAAACAAATCAAATCAACGCCTACGTCAAAAGGAGTCGCATCTCCAAATTCCTGAATTGGAGAATTCGCCACACGATTGTAAGTAGAGTATTATTTTGGTATGAATAAATAACTGTGTTGGTTTGTACACTTGATTTGTGGTGATAAGTAATTCATATTTGTGCGTTACTATGATTCTTATCGATTTGGAATATTGTATAACGATTGGATATTCGCAAAGTATGTTATTCATTATAAAAACTACATGTTTGCGGTAGTTTTATGCAAGTATACGTTTGGATATTCGCAAAGTATGTTATTCATTATAAAAACTACATGTTTGCGGTAGTTTTATGCAAATATACGTTTGGATATTCGCAAAGCTTGTAATTCATGTTGAAGCTACATGTATGTAGTTCTCTAATTGAAATTCATGCAAGTTTGTGGTTTTGCTACTATGCCATCATAATGTGTATTTCTGTACAAAAATCATTTTGTGTGTAATTGGAACAAATTTGGGTTATTATAATTCATATGAAATTATGTTGAAAATTTGGCATCGTGATCTATATATTAAGCCATACTTTTGTACTAGAAAACCTCTTTGCGAACTTATGAATATGACTAGGCTACGATTGATATTTTGCATAATTGAAAAACATGTTAGGTCTATATTGTTAACAAGAATTATATGATGACACACGTGGTACATAGCTAGGTTAGATTTAAAATCCCATTTGCAAGTTTGCATGACTAAAGTAAAAATCATGATTTCATGTTTAGAAATATTTATGCCATAAGTATATGTGTGCCATGGTTATGTGAATAGATTTAAAATCATGATTAAGTTGGAATAATTCAAGTTGAACTATACTTTTGTATTAGTAACAAAAGTAAACACCTTTGTAAACATGTAGTAATCTTATGAACATGATTTTCTTATGTTTGACATTATGCCTAAATAAAAATATAGGTTTATGTTGTAGTTAAGACTATGTGTCAATAATGATATCCAATTTAGATTCTTAACTTAACTACAAGTTTACATGCTTTGATTCATGTCACTTATGCTTTATGACCAAAGTATACGTTACTACTATGCAAATATACCAGTTTCCATTTTGTAGTTCCAACGTTATGTTGCAAGTTCATGCGTTCACCTTCCCCTTTTTGTGTATAAAATCACGCTTTAAGTCTCCCCTTTTTCACGTGGCTAAGTTGGGCTTAAAAAGGCTAAGCCCAACATATATTATAATAAACGAACGTATTAAACGGGGGAAATAGCGTTGGGCCAAATTAATTAATAAATGAAAATATAAAAGTAGATGGGCCCAAATTCAAGAATGGGTTGGGCCCATGATTGGTGTAAACCTTTACACCATTAGCTTAAATTGATTTTGAATAATGGGCCGCAAATATTTACATATAAAAAGAAGAAAGACAAAATATGTAAATGTAGAAAATACGATGTGTTTAACCCGAGGTTGGATTGAGTTGTGATGTAAACCTGCCCGGAACCGCCCGGCAGTCCAGTAGTCACAACAATACCTATCCAATGTGGGTGGTTAAACATGGAGCCCAATAAGGACCCGAGGTTAGACTGAGTTGTGGCGTAAGACTGCCCGGAACCAACCGGCAACAGGCAGCCACAACAATACCTGTCTAATATGAGAGGTCAAGGCTTTAATAAGACAATTAAGGCTGAGTCAGGATTGTTAGGATTAAGTGAACTAAAGACTTAATCAAAATGGAACATGCTAAACTAAACAGACTGATTGGGGGTTAGGTTTATAAAACACTTAACCAACTTAGCATGTTGGCTAGAAATAGAAAACCTAGTAGCGGGGGGACCCTTTTCAGCAGTAACCCTATAAGGTGTATCATGATACCCTGAAACTAGGCAGGGTGGGGCACGATTACTGGGCTGATTGTAAGAGGTCAAATCGACGGCGGTGGTGCAGCAGTGTAGGTTCTAACGGGGTGCGGGCGTGCACACACTCCGGCGCAGAAAAATAAGGCACTGGGCACCAGTAGCATACCTGTGCATTCTAGGATTGTGTCGGGTCGCCACCATGGGACTTGATACACCCCATAGTGGGACCAGCACAGGTAACTACAACATCGGGGGCCGTAAGACACATGTAACTATGCGAGTAGGAGCCGATCATTATAAAATGGATCACTTCACCCTGATTATGGGGTGCCAGTTGGGAACTAGTTTATATGGGTTCAGAGATTAAAATGGGGTACGATAGTATATTCGACCCTAGACAACTTTACTAAGTTTATGGTGCTTTCCCATTTCTAGTTTATACTTATCATACCCAGTTCTTTATTCATAGACTGAATAGTCCTAGACTTACTCAGGCTTTATGTCTGACTCTACTTTTCTTTCGTCTTCTTTCCTTCCGTTTCTCCCCCCCAGGTCCACAGGGAGGGAATACCGCAGCTTGACCAGCCTTCATATCCAGCTTGAAGAGAAAGAATGTATTGCTTGGATCTTTTCGTTTTGGACTATGGCTTTGGACAGCAACTATGGGACTTTTACAGTTTATTTATGTTTTCTTTATGCTTCTTTAAATAATGTAATCAAGACAGTTATGAAGATGTTATGTTTTTGAAGTATTGTAAGACAATTATGGTATGATTGTTGTAACACGTATTTTTAATGAAATAAAAGTTGTTGTTTTTCCGCTGTTCAAAAATATGTGTTCTTATATCTGTCTTGTATATCTGTGACTTATACTTATAAACCTCCACCAAAATTAGGGCATTCCCTTTGAGAGTGACCCTAACGGAGGTGGGGTGTTTCAATATGCGTGTGTGGACCCGGGCTGGTAGGTAAGACGTTGTTGCATCGTGTAGGTATAAGCCATGCATTCTCAAGTTGTATCGGGTTGCCACTTTAGGGGAGTGATACACCCCACTGTGGGGCCAGCACGGGTATCTACGAGTAGGGAGCCGATCGAAAGTGGGTAGTGGGGTACACCTAGTGGAGGTAGGGGCAGACGGCACCTATGTAGTCAGCTAGGGGTATGTAAGGCTATTTATATGTTTCTGTGTGAAGCAAGTGGGATCAACCTTTAGGGTGACTGGTGCGGTGCAGTGTAGTGGTGTGCGGTGCAGTGTAGTAATTATTCGTTAGAAATTAGGTGTGCCTTTACCGTTATCTTTAACGTTATCTTAAACGCTATCTTTATCTTCCTAGGAGTTCATAGACATTTACTTGTCTTCCAGCTTATGCCTTAGTCTAGTTATTTTGATAATAGTATTGTTAGAATTATCATACTCGCCAGACTTTATGTCTGACCCCCTCTATTTCTATCCTTTTCCCCCTCCAGGTCCTCAGGTTGGGCCCAGCTCTAGTGGAGTTTGATTGAATTGCTTCATCTCTCTTTGGAAAGCTTGGACCGTTGAAGTAAAGTCCAGCTTGTTATCTTTTTAATGGCTACTTATGTAATGGGATTATGTATTTTGTTTTTATGAAGATGGATATTGTACTTGGTTATGATCTATGGTTTTATGATGTAACAAGCATGTTTAATTTCCACTACAATAAAATGAAGTTTTAGATTTCCAAGTACTATTTATTATCTGTCTTGTTGTAATTTTTCTGTTTTATATTCACTTATAACCTCCATGGAAGTTAATGCATTCCCTTTGTGAGTGACATTAATGGACGTGGGGTGTTACACGTGGTATCAGAGCTTAAGGTTACCAGAACAGATAAAAATACTTTAGAAAAAATAGTTGTTTTTGGAAGAAATGTTTTCAAAAACATGTTTTAATGAGAAATTTAAAGAGAAAAGTTTTTAAGAAAAACATAATCCCCAATAGCCACATATCTTTATCTTTCGAATTCTCCATTTTGAATCTTTCCTTTTTCGTTTCAGCATGGCTGAAGATCTTAACCTACCTGACGGTGTGACGATACCAGGATGGTATAGGAGGCTATTAGAGGCTAGGGCCGCCGCAGCTCCGGCCAATGTTCCTCCACCACCAGTTGCACCCATTCCTCCTCCTCCTCGCGTAGATACTTTTGCAAAGACGTGCAAGGAATTCAAAGCTATGGGTGAAAACCCTTCCAAGGGTCAGAAACGTTTGTGGAAGCTAGAGATTGGCTTAAGGAGGTGGAAGAATTGTTAGAAATCTTTGAAGTGGAAGAAGGGAGGAGAGTTAGATTAGCAGCTTGGTTGATGAAGGGAGTGGCCTCGTTTTGGTGGGAGGTCACTAATGGGGAGTGTCCTGTTGACTCTTGGGCGGATTTTAGACGTAGGTTCGAGGCGAAGTTTCTCTCTAGGGCGGAAGAAAATCTATATATGGAAAGGTTCTTGACATTGAAGCAAGGAAGCTCGTCAGTGAAAGAATATGTCAACAAATTTAATCAGCTAGCAAGGTTTGGTTTGGACTTAGTAAACACGCCGGAGAAGAAGGCTCTAAGGTTCGTTAATGGCTTGAATGAACCGTTGCAAGGGTTGGCCATGACCCACATCCCTATGGAGGCCACCTTTGAGAAGCTAGTAGAAATGGCGCTCATGCATGAGGAGAAAAGCGCTAAAGTTGATAAGGCACCCGAGAAGAAGGGGGATCAGAAGAAACCACAACAACAAAACAAGAAGGGTGGTAAAGACAATAACGGCAAGGGAAAGAAGAAATGTTTTAACTGTGGAACCCCAGGCCATCTCAGCAAGGATTGCCGAAAGAAAAAGAAGACAGGCTGTTTTCATTTTGGCGATGCGGGACATTTAGTGAAGGACTGCCCAAAGAAGGGGCAGAGGGCAGGAGCTACCTCGGGAGGACAGGTGCGGGCTCTTATGGTACCAGGGCATGCTAGGTGACAAGTTCAGGCTCTCGCGGTCCCACCGCTGCAAGAACGAGATAGAACCATTTCTGTTGAAAGCTTAGTTTTTATGTTTGATCATCCTGTCCGTACCTTATTCGATTCGGGCGCATCACATTCGTTTATCTCTACATCATTAGTTGAATCACTGCACTTAAACACCAGTTTAGTAGAGGATCCCTTAGTTGTTTCGAATCCAATAGGGGGCTCGGCTTATTTGTCCATGATGTGTTTGGATTTGAAAATTTCCATACTTAGCGTTGAATTTAGATGTGATGCTTATGTGTTGGGCTTCACGGGCTATGGGCTAATTTTAGGAATGGATTGGTTATCCAGAAATGGGGCCGTTCTTGATTGTGAAAGGAGAGTAGTTAGGCCCGTGACTCGCCTTGGCAACACTCTTGAAATCTTTTGTAATCCCATAAATTCAGTTATGCTAAGTTATCTAGAATCGCTTGACGCGTCTGTGGAAAATCTACGATCTGTTAGAGTGGTCCGAGAATACTCGGATGTGTTTGAGGAGGTGAAGGGCTTGCCTCCGAAGCGGGAGATAGATTTTCGAATATATCTTGTGGATAATGCGAAACCAGTATCTTTGCCAGTACGCCACATGGCTCCACGTGAAAGGAGGGAACTCGATAAGCAAGTGAAGGAGTTACTTGAGAAGGGGTTCATAAGACGGAGTATATCGGAGTGGGGTGCTCCAGTAGTATTTGCCACGAAGGCGGATGGGTCCCTTAGACTGTGTGTGGACTATAGAGAACTTAATAAACTTACTAAGAAGAACAGACACCCACTGTCGAGGATTGACGATCTCTTCGATCAGTTAATTGGCGCATCAGTGTTTTCGCAGTTGGACTTAGCCACTGGGTTCCATCAGTTGAGAGTGGCTGAGGATAACATAGACAAGACTGCCTTTAGGACTCCGGACGGTTTCTATGAATGGCTAGTGATGCCCTTCGGTTTGATAAACGCCCCAACATATTTTGTTGATTTGATGAGTAGGGTGTTTAGGGAGTACCTTAACAAATTCGTTGTAGTCTTTGTAGATGACATCTTGATCTTTTCTAAGGATGAAGAAGAGCATGCCCTACATCTTAGGGAAGTGTTGGAGACCCTACGAGCGCATAGCCTTAAGGCTAAATTTTCTAAGTGTCACTTCTGGAGGAAGGAAGTACGGTTCTTGGGGCACGTGGTTTCCAAAGAAGGGATAGCCGTGGATCCCGCGAAGGTGGTGGCCATCCAAGATTGGAAGGTCCCTAAAAATGCTACCGAAGTGAGAAGTTTCTTGGGGTTGGCTGGCTACTATAGGAAGTTTATCAAAGATTTCACAAAGATATCAGCTCCATTGACACGCTTGACGAAGAAGAACCTAGTTTTCACATGGGACGTAGATTGTGATGATGCGTTCCAACGTTTGAAGAGAGCTTTGACTTCAGCCCCAGTCTTAGTATTGCCAGACGGGAGTAAGCCGTTTACCGTTTATACTGATGCTTGTGGGACATGACTAGGCGCAGTCTTAATGCAAGAGGGTAGGGTAATAGCCTATGGTGGAAGGCAGTTGAGAGCGCATGAGAAAAATTATCCTACATATGACCTAGAATTGGCCGCTATTGTTTTCGCGCTTAAGTCTTGGTGTCATTATCTTCTTGGCGAGAAATTCAAATTATTCACTGACCACAAGTCTTTAAAATACCTATTCTCTCAAAAGGACTTGAACTTAAGGCAGCAAAGGTGGATGGAGTTCTTAGCGTCCTACGACTTCGAAATAGCCTATACCCCTGGCAAGGGTAACGTGGTGGCAGACGCCTTAAGTGGAAAAAGATTATCCTTAAGTCCTTTGTTTGTTGAATGGCAAAGTTTAGAATTCATTTCGATGTTTGACTTTAGACCTTCCGTTGACTTCGTACCCGGTTTGCTAGCATCCTTGGAGGTCAGACCTACGCTTTTGGGACGGATTGGCGAGGCACAGCGAGACGACCCGCAGTTGGTTGAGTTAGTAGAAAAACTCAAAGGAGGGGAGTCATCAAGCCATCTCCGTAGGTATACCCTAAATGATAAGGGTTGGTTACGTAGGGACGGTAGACTTTGTGTACCAAAAGACGATGACCTAAGGAAGACTATTCTTGACGAAGCACATCGTTCGAAGATGACCATTCATCCCGGCGGGGACAAGATGAACAAAGACATGAAGAGAGTTTACTTTTGGGTCGGCATGAAGAAAGATGTGGCCGAGTATGTCGCTAGATGCTTGGTGTGCCAACAAGTAAAAGCGGAGCAAAAGAAACCCGGTGGGTTGCTTCACCCATTGGAGGTTCCACTATGGAAGTGGGAAAGTGTCTCGATGGATTTTGTGGATGGGTTACCGCGATCAAGGAAGGGTAATACGGGAATTTGGGTTATAGTTGATAGACTTACTAAAAGCGCTCATTTCATTCCCGTAAAGAGTAAGAGGACTGCTCCATGGTTAGCCTCCGTATACGTTCGAGAAATAGTTCGTTTGCACGGTGTTCCTTCTAGCATAGTGAGCGACCGCGATCCTATTTTCACTAGCGAATTTTGGAGAAGCTTACAAGAGGCAGTAGGGACTCAGTTATGTTTGGGCACCGCATATCATCCTCAGACGGACGGCCAGACCGAGAGGGTGAATCGCATTCTAGAGGATCTGTTGAGGCTATGTATCCTAGACTTTGGGGGTACGTGGGAAGAGCATCTTCCATTGGTGGAGTTCGCATATAATAACAGCTTTCAGTCCAGCATTGGTATGGCACCATTCGAAGCTCTTTATGGACGACCTTGTCGTTCGCCTACATGTTGGTGGGAATCTACCGATAAGATCTTACTTGGGCCCGATATGATCTTACTTGGGCCCGATATGATTAGAGAGACTTCGGAGAAGATCGACTTGATTCGAAGGAGGATGAAAGCAGCACAGGATAGGCAGAAATCTTATGCGGATAAGAGGAGGACAGATCTCGAGTTTGAAGTTGGGGACATGGTCTTTGTCAAAGTGTCTCCATTACGGAACGTTGTTCGCTTTGGGTCCATTGGGAAATTAGCACCAAGGTTTGTAGGGCCGTTTCCTATTAAGGAGAGGATTGGACGGATGGCGTATAGAGTGGAGTTGCCCGAGAGACTTAGTGGTGTACATGACGTATTCCATGTGTCACATTTGAGGAAGTGCTTGCACGAGACCGCGGAAGTGGTAGAGCCGAGCTTTCTTAGAGAGGTGGAGATAGAGCGTGATGCGACAATTCGACGAGCTCCTACGCGCATTCTTGGGTCGAAGATCAAGAGGTTGAGGAATCGAGAGGTCAGACTAGTCAAAGTGCAATGGGGAGATGATGAGAGCAACGCTACTTGGGAGACAGAAGAGAAGATGCGTTCACGATACCCTTTTCTTTTTGAGGGTATGTCTTTTAATTTCTCCTTTATCGCTTAGCTCGTACTTATCTTATCTTTAGTATATCCTCTCGCTAGTATCTTTGACTTTTAGTTATGATAATCCTATGGTTGAAACATGTGTTTGAGACATGTTATGTATGGTGGATGCAAAGTGGATGCAAGTGTGCTAGTGGTTGCTCGTGGATGCATATACACACACTATTAGGCACCAGATCGGCTCAGTCACTTCATATTGCATATTGCATATATATGGATGTATTTAGTAAAATGGATGTATAATGGTTGTATTATCATATAGTTGATGCAATCGGGTGGATGGTAGTGCACATATATAGAATTGATATGTATCATTAGGAATCTTTTACATACATATTGGACGCATGGCACTATCATGAATTGCACTAAGGAGGTCGACTGAATCAGTAGACCGCCTAATTTTGCATTAGATATGGACATATACACACACTGTGCATATAAACATTAAAGCATTAGAAGTCTTTTAAGGACAATGGATGCTAGTGTTTGATGGTTGAGTAGATGGACGATTAGATGGTAGGATATACATTCTTCTTGACTTGGAGATTTCGGGGACGAAATCCTTTAAGGAGGGGAGAATGTAACACCCCGTAATTTTATAACATTAAAATTCAGAAATTAAAGTATACTTAATTTTTAGAAAAGAATTAAGTGAAATGGGTTGCACAGAGAAATATATATATATTGATATATATACATATATATATATAAATTAAAAATTAAATAAATAAATATGCGAAAAAGTTCAAAACAGCGAATTGGGAGGGGGAATAACCGAACCGGCCCATTTTTGAGGTCGACCCGAGCCCCGCTGCGTCGACTAGGGGTTAATCGAGGGTGTTTGGCTGTCAACCCGTGGGCTGATTCGCTCAAATGCAGATTTTGCATTTGATTGGTTCTCATGGTTCAGGGTTAATCCAATGGTCCTAAATAACTTCCTACACCTATAAATACATCCTAATGCTAACCCTAAACCTAATTAAAATAGAATAGTTACCGTCATACCATCGCCATGGAAATCAATGGAGCCACCGCCAACTAAGAAAGAAGAAAAGCAAATTCAATTCTAATTCTCTCAACCCTAAAGCAAAGCAAAACTCTCTCTTTTCTTCTCTAAATTGTGAGTATGATGATCTTAACAAGATTATTATCATTTTAATTAGGTTGAGTTATGAATGGATTATGAGTAGATGATGTGAATTATCATATATGTTGTTGTAAACCCTTTTTGCTATCATGTATATTGTAAATCCAATGTTATGTGATGATGATATCTTACATGTTGTAAATCACGCTATGATGATGTTATGTATGTTGAAAGTTTCTATGCTAAGTTGTGATGAATCATACATGTTAAAAAGGCCATGATGTTACCATCTATGCTAGTTAGTTCATATTAATTAAATCATCATGTTTGGGTTATGTTGATCTATATGACAAGTCACATATGCAAGTTAGATTGATTAGAAAAGTTATGAACATATACCAAGACATCTATTATGACATCTAGAATTATGCTATGACATATGTGATATCCTATGCTAGTTCACACCATCATTATGTTGCCTAAAAACCCCATATGCAAGTTTATGTATAGATTTGGGCTATGATCATATCATATAAATTGAGACATTTAACAAGTTGACACCTTTTGATCCTTAACATGTGTAGTTTATGCAAGTTTCACCCCTATTATGATTAGATTTATTTTAATTGTCTATATGTTGTGATAATTTATCTTTGTGCTAGGTGTTAGACTATACAAGTCTAGCCTATATTATGCGTTGAATAAGCGAACGTATAAATGTGGGGTAGGGGTAATATTAAGGATTTAATATTAAAAAGTTGGGGTGCAATTGATATGATTTTGCATGTCATAAGTGGATGGCCATAATTGAGTCAATTATGGACATCATTAAAAGTTGACTTAATTAATAATTTGAATGGGGAATTATTAAAACTGGGGTAAAAGATTTTAAGTGTTAATCGATGCTTAGGACACGAGGTTGGACTCGTTTGTGACGTAAACCTGCCCGGATCCGCCTGGCAAATCCAGTGGTCACAAATGTCAGCCCAATGTGAGAGGTCCTAGGCCTAAACTAAAGCATAACGGTTGTAAAGACACGAGGTTAGACTCTTTTATGGTGTAAGACTGCCCGGACCCGCCCGACAAATCCAGCTGCCATAAATGCCAGTCTAATGTGAGCGGTCTTTATGAGGTTATAGCCTGAATGAATTAAGAAATACTTAACCAGATAAACATGTAAGGTGGGACATGGGGGTTAAGTAGGTGCCTTGGGTGGCATGAGAAATCTAGGGGGTGCCCTTAGTGGCATGTGAAATACGATTAGTAAGACTTAACCAAACACACATGTAAATGAACATGACTAAGGGGGTTAAGTGGGATATATTAATGACAAGCTTAGGTGGGTAGCTTGTGGGGGCCCATTTCAACCAGTATCCCAAACGTATCTTTGTGGGCTCGACCCAAGTCGAGGACGGGACACGCATACTGGGCTTGACTATAAGAGGCCAAAACGGGGAGCGGTGGCAACGCAAGTCCAACGGGCTTCATATGCGTGTGTGGACCCGGGCTGGTAGGTAAGACGTTGTTGCATCGTGTAGGTATAAGCCGTGCATTCTCAAGTTGTATCGGGTTGCCACTTTAGGGGAGTGATACACCCCACTGTGGGGCCAGCACGGGTATCTACGAGTAGGGAGCCGATCGAATGTGGGTTGTGGGGTACACCTAGTGGAGGTAGGGGCAGACGACACCTATGTAGTCAGCTAGGGGTACGTAAGGCTATTTATATGTTTCTGTGTGAAGCAAGTGGAATCAACCTTTAGGGTGACTGGTGCGGTGCAGTGTAGTGGTGTGCGGTGCAGTGTAGTAATTATTCGTTAGAAATTAGGTGTGCCTTTACCGTTATCTTTAACGTTATCTTAAACGCTATCTTTATCTTCCTAGGAGTTCATAGACATTTACTTGTTTTCCAGCTTATGCCTTAGTCTAGTTATTTTGATAATAGTATTGTTAGAATTATCATACTTGCCAGACTTTATGTCTGACCCCCTCTATTTCTATCCTTTTTCCCCCTCCAGGTCCTCAGGTTGGGCCCAGCTCTAGTGGAGTTTGATTGAATTGCTTCATCTCTCTTTGGAAAGCTTGGAACGTTGAAGTAAAGTCCAGCTTGTTATCTTTTTAATGGCTATTTATGTAATGGGATTATGTATTTTGTTTTTATGAAGATGGATATTGTACTTGGTTATGATCTATGGTTTTATGATGTAACAAACATGTTTAATTTCCGCTGCAATAAAATGAAGTTTTAGATTTCCAAGTACTATTTATTATCTGTCTTGTTGTAATTTTTCTGTTCTATATTCACTTATAACCTCCATGGAAGTTAATGCATTCCCTTTTTGAGTGACATTAATGGACGTGGGGTGTTACAACAACCTTTTTTCAATTATCATTGATTATAAAAATATATACTAACATCTCTATCTAGAATATATATATATATATATATATATATATATATATATATATATGTACACACACACACACACACATATATACACAGGATTTGTATACAGGACTTAAATACTAAAGACTGTACTGTTCTAGAGTCCCAAGAGACTCAGAATTTAGAGGAGATTCAAGACTCATGAGTTATCAAGTTTCCAAGAGTCCAAGACAAATATAGAAATAGAGTCTAGTTTATATGTAAGACTCTGAATAACACTCCAGGTTCAAATTCAAATTCTATTTTTCAAATTCTGATTTTCAAATTTCAAATTTTGATTTTCTAATTTCAAATTGTATTTCTATCTTACTTAAGATTTTAAATATAAGTTTATGTAGTTATATAGTATTATAGCTTTATAATTTTATAGTTATATAGTTTTAAACTTTATAAATTTATAAATATGTTTATATAGTATAGTATTATAATTTCATATGGTTTTATACTTTATAATACTCATATCACTAAGTTTTAATTCAAGAATTTCTGCAATAATATATATGTTTAAACACTTGAAAAAGATGAAAATTCAAAATTTTAACATGACCTATGTCGACATACATAGGATGGTATGTCGACATACAACTGTCAAAAATTCAATTTTCAAAGGAAGTGTTTTTTTTCATTATTTGTAACGTTCCTGCAGCGTTGGAACCTTTCAAATCTTATTCGTTCTTCTTCTCCATCTTCACCCCTCTTCATCCCACCATTAATATTTCATATTTGATTGATTTCTACACTTCTACTTTGCCGATTTCTACTCTATTTATATGAAACTTCTTCTTTTTTCTCTCTCTATCCATTACTCTTTGAGTTGAAGTACTATGGAAGAGTTATAGGGCTGTTGTAATCATTTGGGAAGTGTTTTAGAAAGGGTGTGTTCCTTGTAGCTCTGAAATCAAGGAAAGAGAGTGGTGGTGACACGACCCAAACTCGCCCTTACAGGAAAGCCCGGATTGAGTTGAGGACACAACATATCAATACATAAACAGAAGAACATTTCATTGCTTATTACAACAATTACATCAGAGTACAAGAATACATAGAGTATGAACAAATAATATACATTTGATAAATATAAGAGATTTACAAATTACAATGCAGCGGAAAAAATACGAAACACAACTGAAAGAAATACACGGATATAGAGTGTTCCGAATATAGCTCCAGCTATAAACCAGGATCCTGTGAATATAATCTGCAAAACCAAAACTACTAGCTGCTCGTGTGGAAAATAGGGGTACCCATAGTTTAGGTTAAAACAATAAACTCCAGGTAAGTTATGTGACTGGTGTGAGAACTAAAACAATTATTAAATTTTTACTTTAAAAATAAAGTAAATCAAGGGACTACGCCGTATAACACAGAACGGGTTTCCTCCAAAGAATACCAGTGCATAAAACAAAAAGCGCAATGCTTTTTGGAAAAATGAAGCTATTATAAAACCCAGGTCCCATCACACAATGCAACACAAGCCGGAGGATAGGATTTTCCCTTATAATAGCCAAACATGATTGGTACCTTTAAAACAAATCATTTGATATTATTATAAGTGCATAGTATATAAAACAACTTCAAATATAAATGTATCAATCATAGACGACATGGGTACCATATATGATGTCGCCAATACTAGGCTCTACAATTGAAAATGAAATGTCACGTATTGGAAGTTGGATTTCCATCTGTGAACCAAGGCAAAGGAATCATCCTGTGAAAATTCGAGACAATCTAACCAACCATGTCTCAGGAACAACCGCAACTGCACCTTGGTCATCAGGTCCGGTCCACATTTTTGTGGATTAAAAATCCTTGAACATGCGTTTCCCCTCCCTATTGGGTGAAATGATCAGTATGTTACCATATCATCCATCGGCCCCGTAGTGACCGATATAACCGGGTCACCTCGCTATCCATCATCCACATAAGTAAAATGTTTGGGCTCCATACCATGACACCACTCCTAGCTAGAAGGAAATGCATGCCGTCCCTGAAGTCCCACCCATTTCTATTTCACACCAGGGCGTGAGGCTCGCGAATTAACGCTATATACAAAGCTATGCCATATTAAAGCCATGCTTTGATCATCAACCACAAGACTCTGCTTTTCAACAGAAGACTTGATCATTTGCATCTCAGCATGCCACACATGTAATTCACGCCATGCGTCTGATGTCTATCGATATATAACATTTGAGCTCGTACGTCTCAGAGAAGGGTGTTAAGCAAAAGAATAAATTCTCCGCCACCAAATAGATATATAATTAATAAAGATCAATCAAGACAGAATAAAATCCAATGTCAGACACACATCCATTTACAAGTTCGTTCTGGATCTGAACAAAATCGGAGGCACCTTATTCCTTGTCCCATATGTACAATACAGGAGAGAGGTCCTCGCATATCCGGTCGATCTCCAAGTACGTCTGGACGATCACCACTTATTACCTCATCTTGGGTGTACTACCCAATCAAAACGTCAGTAATCATCCAAACGATGTGAAGAACTCCGGTCTTCAACCACCGTCTTCATCGTCGACTTATCATCGAATCAGTTATTTAGAATGGGTATAAACGCGGCCTTTCCGAATAACTCGCGTATATAATAAACAAGTGCTATAAAATACAACATACGCCTCATTCCAATTCTGAATATTCCTTTATTTAAATATCCATATCCTTTGGTAAAGGTTCTCATTAATTTTATCAAAGATAAATTCTTTAAATTTATTCTTTAATCTTCCATTGGATATCGATTCAAATCAAATTAAGGTTTATCCAAACTAGTCTGGATTAGCGAACCTTACCAAAGTAATAATTTATTATATTTCCCAATCCCAACCTATTCATCCCATGGAGAAAAATTGGTAATGCTCCATATCCAACACCACAGTGTTATCAGCAAAATTATTTATCATTTCACGTTCAAATCTAATTAAAAGAATTAACTATCGCTTGGAGCAAAACTGGTGATACTCAATTCTTGATCATTTCGTGAATTCGATAAATTTAATTATATCATTCACATTCCAATCTAATTTAAGATATATTAAAAGTCTAATTTAGTTTTAATCTCAAAAATTATTACTTAATGATTATTCAAAGTTAAGAAATTAATCTTATCTTTAACTGGGTTTAAAAACTAATGTCATTTAAAACATAGTTCACGATAAACCCAAATCACATTCCATTATTTATGGAATCTTCACGGAAAATAGATCAATATATAATCGATATCAATTTCTATGTCCGACTAATAATATAAATGAAATAACGACAAAGCCTTTTAAATTCCATATATATTAACAGTCTTCCTCCACAGAAGCTCACTTCGATTATTATCCAGTCGAATTCCATTCCATTCCAATTTATTGTATTAAATTGGAAAACTTTACTTTGGAAAATTTCCTTTAAATCTTAATAAAAGATTTTAAATTCCAAATCACGTTTCATTGTAAATCAGGTTAAAGAATGAATGTCGTTAAAAACACAGTTCACGATAAACCCAATTCACATCCCATTTTATTCCAATGATTAAATATAATTGGAAACTCTAACAGTAATTAAAAGATTTGTTCTTTCCACACGGGGTTCAAGAACAGTGATACTGAAAACACCATTCTTGACAAACCCAAAATCCCATTCTTTTATTTAATTCCAATTAAATATTAATTAATTAGAAAACTTCACTCAATCTTAATTAAAAGATTTATTCTTCTTCTCAACTGGGTTTAAGAACAGTGTTAATGACGACACCATTCACGACAAACCCAAAATCCAATTCAATATTAAATCCAAGGCTCTGAATAGAAATTATCTCGGCTTATACTCAATATCAAATTCTGAAATCAACAAATATCGTATTGGGAATAACGATACATATATACATATATATCTTCCAAATTCCTCCATAATATCTGTATGATCACGGAATCCAATATCAAAATATTCCGAAGATAAATCGATTCAAATCCATTCCAATTTATATATTGGAAATTCTGGTTATTTTTAAAACCATTTTATTTATTTAAAGATATTGGATTATAATTCGAGCTCATAACTATTTCATTCTGATAAAAAATATTTTTATCTTTTCAAATATGGAATTTTTCATCCCAATTCTTTCCAAATCATTTATTATGATTTTACACAAATTATTAATAATTTAATAATTTTATCAAGGCCCGTATAGTCAGTTTCCATAAACGGTCATCGAACTGCACTTACAACGACCTTTTCCAAATTTGATTTGGATAAAATTCAAAATCCAACCGTTAGATTTCAAATCTCTTATATTCGTTAAAAGATCTTTTCGATATGAACCCAACGTTTCCGGTTTTAGGAGAATCTGACGGTCGGATCTCCCGTAATATCAATTCGAAGTTAATGGTCGAAATTCGCGAACTTCCGCGGCTCAGCGCGTTCTAGTCAGGCCATTAAATATATATGTATATATATATATATTATATATTTCGTCGATTTCCATTTAAAACGTATTTTATAAATCGTTTATAAATTCGTTTTTAAAACGATTTCAACTTCCCGTTCAATTTTAAATCCAAATTGAATATTCCATATCATTAATATATAAATGATAATATTTTCAAAACATTAGATTTTGAAATCACTTCCTTTTTCGATGTTCATTATAAAAATGAATAAAATCGATATAAATATCGTTCGCTCCAAAATGGCGCATCTCTAATCAACACGACTTCATATATTTTAATATTTCCGTGTTCATCCCAAATCGAACATCAAAATCATATTTTGATCCATTGCTGTATATTATTTTAAAATATTAGTTATTTTAAAATATTCGTTATTTTAAAATATTCGTTTTTTTCCGAATTGGAACCAGACACAGTCAATTACCAAATAATTTTATTTATATGGATTTCATACACACATGTACCCAACAATAATCAAACACAGTCGACCATCATCCAGAGTGCATTACACAACTGCATAAGCGTTAAATATAAATAATTAATGCTTACAACAGCCTGCCAACCAATCGATTGACATACAACTAAATAATTGGGATTAGTGTACGTCAAATATCATCCCAATACCCATGTGGGGTTTCAATCAACACACACAGATTTTATTTGTGCAGTTGGGTGATGTGTAAAATATATCGTCCCAATCAATATCAGTCAAATGTGTGTACATAAACAAAACGTCCGATTTGTAAATGAATATTTATTTTCATTCATACTCATTAAAAAAAATATTTTTAACAATAAAATATTTATTTCAACACATGAATATTTTATACAGTTCATTTATACAATAAAAATGATATTTTTATTATTCTAACATTTTTAGAAAATTTCGGTAGCATAACGGCGCGATACTAGAACTGGAATAAGGTCTAGCCTTATCCCTCGCCTAATACTGGCTTGCACCATACACATACCCATTCCAATCTATTCATTTCACTTCCTAAACCAAATTCAAACAAATAAACCAATCAACCAAACAAACATGGTTTCAAACAAAGGTGTCGGGTGCTACTAAGCACCGTCTGCATCCTAGTATATATATTTAACTAGAAAATAAATTAGAGTGAGAAGTTCTCACCTTTAGGATCCACTCCTCCATTCTTTATTTCTGAACAGTTTGGATTTGGATTTGTTTCTAGTCAGTCCCATCGCAATCTATTTCACACGATTTTTATATTAAAAATATCATTTTTAACATTGCTATGTATAATTAAAAATCACATTTTTATTCCAACATTATATACATATAAAAATCTCATTTTTATTTCGCTATCTACATAATAAAAATCATATTTTTATTTCGCTAATTTCATAATAAAAATCATATTTTTATAACACTACGTATATATAAAAGATCTTATTTTTATATCGCTACATATATTATAAAAATCATATTTTTATAATGTTCTACATATAATAAAAAAAACATATTCTTATGTTTTTCTTCACCTAATAAAAATCATACTTTATAATGTTATTCGTATAAAAAAATCACATTTTTATAATGTTATTCATATAATGAAAATCACATTTTTACTATGTTATTCATATATTATAAAGATTATATTTTTATACAATGTTATTTACACAAAAAAATGATATTTTCATTTTATAAAAAAATGATTCTTATTTAAAGCTATTTATATGTGAAAAAACAAGATTTTTAATAATGTTGTTTTTATTTAAAATTAACACCTTATTTAAATTAAAAATTAGATTAATTACCTTTAACCGTTTGAACCTTCATCATCTTCTTTCTGGCATATGTTCAAGCACCTGAGGTGCACTTTCCTCAAATGCAGCCTTGCAGCATCGGAGACTAGTCAACGCAGCTGTCCCCGTCGGTGGTGATGATGGGTTTTTGCAAGCGAAGTGGAGAAGGTTGTCACTGTGACTATTGCTTGGCAACAACACTATTTTGGGTGTGGTTTGGAAGGCACGCTAGCATTTCATGGTCGGGCAATGCACTAGGGTTCGAAGGTGGAGGCGGTGGATTTCGTGGAGGCTAGGGCTTCACGGTTTTCTTTGAACAAAGGGAGGGGGAGCAAGGAGGGGAGGAGGGGTTCTGGGGTCAGCGGCGGAGGCCAGGGGGGTGGGCGGCGCTTGAGATCGGTGGTGATAGGGCGACGGGGAATCGGGTTTTCTTCTTCTTTTTATTTGATTTGAGCGTTGACCTGGTAAGGGGAGAGAGAGGGCTTAAATATATATATTTATTTAATTTAGTTAATTAAATTCAAAAAGTTTGTTTTTCTTTCGAACCCTAAATCGAACCCAACAATTGTTGACCCCAGCTAATTACCTCTATTCTGGACACAATAAGATACGTCCCCTAAGCCAATTCGACTGTTACGATCAGTTTTCTTTTAAATTGAAATTTAAATGTATACATTCAATTTTAAACGTGCATTTTAATATACCGGGGCTACATACTCACTCCAAAAATTCTCGAAAAATAAATCTAGCCATGTTTTGACGATACAGTCCTAACAAAACTAATTTCGTCGAATTTGGAGACCATTTAAAAAACATCATTTTCCAGTCGATTAATTCAAACTGAATTGACCAAACATGTTTAAAATCACCATGCCCACATATTAATTCCAAAAATTATGAAAATTGGAATTTAGTAATAATTTGACATTCTGGATCCAACAAAAGTGGTTTCATCGAAAAAGGAGGTCATTTGCAAAATCGCTATTTTAAGGGCTATATATTATATAAAATTCCATAGCGACTATTATGAATTTTCAACTGGACATAACTTTTTATTCCCGCTATGAAATCTGGATTTTTCACATTGTTGGAAAGATATTTTTAAACAAATTCTAATATTTCTGGTTTTACAGTAATCCGATTTATTTTGAATCCTATACATTCATTTAAAATTTGAAATCGAATTTTCAAACTACCGCGCCATTTCAGGCTCGTTATATAATTAAAATAAATTTATTCATTCTAATTTCAATTTAAATAAATTATTAGTCATTATTATTTAAAATAATTCATTTTAAATATTCAAAATTCATTAAACTAGCCAAAATAAAAAAAATAATTGGTTTCGATTTTCTGGGTTGTTACAATCTCCCCCACTTAAAAAATTTTCGTCCTCTAAAAGGAACGGAGCTGAAAGTTGTTTAACCAACTAACTCAACTTTCATTCCGGCATTCATTCATCATCTTTTCAGTTTCTAAGAATTCCTAATTTTTCAAAAATTTGGCTAACACTCTAAATTTTCGAAAAATTTCGTCATAACCTCCTTTGTATGGGGAGACATTTAAAACCGCGACAACCCACGCAGGGCCCTCATCATCCAAAAAGTAAAAGTAAAAGCCAAGAAGCTAGCCAATCGACTCATAAAATCATCCAACCCAATAAACTAGTAAATGTGTACCTATTTGTCGGGCATACAATTTTATTCCTCTGCTTAGATTCCCTGCTATGACTTGTTCATTATATACACATGTATGTATATGCAGTTGCAACCAAATTTCCAACCCAGTTCAACATTTGATTCAATTTGGCTTAATGGTTCAAAATTTTAATTAATCAAACCAATAATCAAACAACACAATTAGCAATCAATTAATTGATTATCGTTTCAAACCCATAACTTTTTTATATATATATAAATCATTTTTGTTGCCAAGTTACAACAATAGACCCTATCTAGTTTTGGTTCCCACACCAGTCAATTGGAAATATATAGAAATCTCACTTTTGAAACTTGAAAATAAATACTGACGATGGTGCACCATCACCAGAATTATCCTCAGGCGACTAAAGTGCGACTCTATATCCATCAAGTATATTCGAGACTTCGAATATACGTTTGCAAGACGTATATGCAGAATCTTTATATATTCAATTGTCCAAATTCAATATAAAATAAATATTCAAATACGTATAATATGGTTTAAATTTTCAAAACAAAATTTGTTTTCATTTTTATTTTAAAAAATCACTACTCTTCACATTTGTTCTAGGATACTACTGATCCTATCTATGACGAGTCATTCTCATTAGATATTACTAATCCAACTCTGATGAATTCTTTTTTTTGGTTCTAACCTGTCTTTTTCTTGAGCTCTGTAAAACCAAGGTTTCGATACCAAAATGACACGACAAAAACTCACCCTTACGGGAAAGCCCGAATTGAGTTGAGGACACGACATATCAGAACACAAACAGAAGAACATTTCATTGCTTATTACAACAATTACATCAGAGTACAAGAATATACAAAGTAGGAACAAATAATATACATTTGATAAATATTAGAGATTTACAAATTACAATGCAGCGGAAAATAATACAAAACATAACTGAAAGAAATACACGGATACAGAGCGTTCCGAATATAGCTCCAGCTGTGAACCAGCATCCTGTGAATATAATCTGCAAAACCAAAACTACTAGCTGCCCGTGTAGAAAATAGGGGCACCCATAGTTTTGGTAAAAACAATAAACTTTAGGTCAGTCATGTGACTAGTTTGAGAACTAAGACTGTTGTTAAATCTTTACTTTAAAAATAAAGTAAATCAAGGGACCATGCCGTATAACACTGAACGATTTTCCTCTCAAGAATACCAGTGCATAAAATAAACAGGGCAATGCTTTTTGGAAAAATGAAGCTATTATAAGACCCAGGTCCCATCACACAATGCAACGCAAGCCGGAGGATAGGGTTTTCCCTTATAATAGCCAAGCGTGCTTGGTATGTATAAAACAACTTCAAATATAAATGTATCAATCATGCACGACATAGGTACAATATATCATGCCGCCAATACTAGGCTCTACAATCAAAACTGAAATGTCACATATTGGAAGTTGGATTTCCATCTGTGAACCAAGGCAAAGGGATCATCCTGTGCAAATTCGAGACAATCTAGCCTACCATGTCTCAGGAACAGCCATAACTGCACCTAGATCGTCACGGCCGGTCCACATTTTAAGAGGATTAAAAATCCCGGAACATGTGTTTCCCCGCCCTATAAGGCGAAATGGTCAGTATGTCGACCATATCATCCATCGGTCCCGTAGTGACCGATATAACCGAGGCACCTCGCTATCCACCATCTACATAAGTAAAATGTCTGTGCTCCATACCATGACACCACTTCTAGCTAGAAGGAAACACATGCCCTTCCTGAAGTCCCTCCCGATTCTGGTTCACACCGGGGTGTGAGGCTCGCGAATTAATGCTATACACAAAGCTATGCTATATTAAAGCCATGCTTTGATCATCAGTTACAAGACTTTGCTTTTCAACAGAAGCCTTGATCATTTGCATCTCAGCATGCTGCAAAGGCAATTCACGCCATGCGATTGATGTCTATCGATATATAACCTCTGAGCACGTACGTCTCAGAGAAGGGTGTTAAGCAAGAGAATAAATTCTTTGCCACCAAACAGATATATATTTACTAGAGATCAATCAACACCGAATAAAATCCAATGTCAGACACACATCCATTTACAAGTTCGTTTTGGGTCTGAATGAATCCGGAGGCACCTTATTTCTTGTCCCATATGTCCAATACAGGAGAGAGGTCCTCGCATATTCGGTCGATCTCCAAGTACGTCTGGACGATCACCACTTATTACCTCATCTTAGGTGTACAGCCGAATCAAGACATCAGTAATCATTCAAATGATGTGAAGACCCCTAGTCTTCAACCACCGTCTTCATCATCGACTTATCGTCGAATCAGTTGTTCAGGATGGGTATAAACTTGGCCTTTCCGAATAACTCGCGTATATAATAAACAACTGCTATAAAACACAACATACGCCTCATTCCAATTCTGAATATTCCTTTATTTAAATATTCATATCCTTTGGGAAAGGTTCCCATGAATTTTATCAAAGATAAATTCTTTAAATTTATTCTTTAATCTTCCATTGGATATCGTTTCAAACTAAATTAAGGTTTATCCAGCCTTTCCGAATAACTCGCGTATATAATAAACAAGTGCTATAAATCACAACATACGCCTCATTCCAATTCTGAATATTCCTTTATTTAAATATTCATATCCTTTGTGAAATTCAGAATGGGTATAAACTCGGTCTTTCCGAATAACTCGCGTATATAATAAACAGGTGCTATAAAACACAACATACGCCTCATTCCAATTCTGAATATTCCTTTATTTAAATATTCATATCCTTTGTGAAATTCAGAATGGGTATAAACTCAGCCTTTCCGAATAACTCGCGTATATAATAAACAAGTGCTATAAAACACAACATACGCCTCATTCCAATTCTGAATATTCCTTTATTTAAATATTTGTATCCTTTGGGAAAGTTTCCCATTAATTTTATCAAAGATAAATTCTTTAAATTTATTCTTTAATCTTCTATTGGATATCGTTTCCAACCAAATTAAGGTTCATCCAGCCTTTCCGAATAACTCGCGTATATAATAAACAAGTGCTATAAAACACAACATACGCCTCATTCCAATTCTGAATATTCTTTTATTTAAATATTCGTATCCTTTGGGAAAGGTTCCCATTAATTTTATCAAAGATAAATTCTTTAAATTTATTCTTTAATCTTCCATTGGATATCGTTTCAAACCAAATTAAGGTTTATCCAAACTAGTCGCGATTAGCGAAACTTACCGAAGTAATCATTTATTATATTTCCCAATCCCAATCAATTTATCCCATGGAGCAAAATTGGTAATACTCCATATCTAACACCACAGTGTTATCGGCAAAATTATTTATTCAAATCTAATTAAAGATTTAAATATCGCTTGGAGCAAAACTGGTGATACTCCATTCTTGATCATTTCGTGAATTCGATAAATTTAGTTATCTCATTCACATTCCAATCTAATTAAAGATTCATTAAAACTCTAATTCAGTTTTAATCTCAAAAATCATTACTTAATGATTATTCAAAGTTAAGAAATTAATCTTATCTTTAACTAGGTTAAAGAACTAATGTCATTTAAAACACAGTTCACGATAGACCCAAATCACATTCCATTATTTATGGAATCTTCCTTGAAAACAGATAAATGTATAATCGATATCAATTTCCGTGTCCGACTAATAATATAAATGGAATAACGGCAAAGCCTTTTAAATTCCATATATATTAACAGTCTTCTTCCATGGGAGCTCACTTCGATTATTATCCAATCAAATTCCATTCCATTCCAATTTATTGTATTAAATTGGAAAACTATACTTTGGAAAATTTCCATTAAATCTAAATAAAAGATTTATAAATTCCATGTCACATTTCACTGTAAATCGGGTTAAAGAACGAATGTCGTTAAAAACACAGTTCACGATAAACCCGATTCACATTCCATTTTATTCCAATTATTAAATATAATTGGAAACTCTAACAATCTTAATTAAAAGATTTATTCTTTTCACATGGGTTTTAAGAATAGTGTTGCTGAAAACACCATTCACGATAAACCCAAAATCCCATTCTTTTAATCAATTCCAATTAAATATTAATTAATTGGAAAACTTCACTAAATCTTAATTAAAAGGTTTATTCTTTTTCTCAACTGAAACCCAAAATCCAATTCAATATTAAATCCAAGGCTCTAAATAGAAATTATATCGGCTTATACTCAATATCAAATTCTGAAATCAAAAAATATCGTATTGGGAATAATGATATATATATATCTTCCAAATTCCTCCACAATATTCGTATAATCACGAAATCTAATATCGAAATATTACGAAGATAATTTCGATTCAAATCCATTCCAATTCATATATTGGAAATTCTGGTTATTTTTAAAACCACTTCAAATCCAATTTATTTATTTAAAGATATTGGATTATAATTCTAGCTCATAACTAGTTCATTCTGATAAAAATATATTTTTACCTTTTCAAATATGGAATTTTTCATCCCATTTCTTTCCAAATCATTTATTCTGATTTTACACAAATTATTAATATTTTTAATAATTTACCAAGGCCTGTACAATCGATTTCCATAGACAGTCATCGAACTGCACTTACAACAACCTTTTCCAAATTTGATTTGGACAAAATTCCAAATCCAACCTTTAGATTTCAAATCTCTTATATTCTTGGAAAGCTCTTTTTGATACGAACCCAACGGTTCTGGTTTTAGGAGAATCCGACGGTCGGATCTCCCGTAATATGAATTCGAAGTCAATGGTCAAAATTCGTGAACTGCCGCGGCGCAGCGCGATCTATTCAGGCCATTAAATATATATAATATATATATATTGTATATATTTCGTCGATTTCCATTTAAAACGTATTTTATAAATCGTTTATAAATTCGTTTTTAAAACGATTTCAACTACATATTCAATTTTAAATCAAAATTGAATATTCCATATCATTAATATATAAATGATAATATTTTTAAAACATTAGATTTTGAAATCACTTCCTTTTTTGTTATTCATTATAAAGATGAATAAAATCGATATAAATATCGTTCACGTCAAAATGACGCATCTCTAATCAACATGGCTTCATATATTTTAATTTCTCCGTAGCCATCCCAAATCGGACATCAAAATCATTTGATCCATTACTGAATATTATTTTAAAATATTAGTTATTTTAAAATATTCGTTACTAGTCATTTAAAAATATTCGTTAATTTAAAATATTCTTTTTTTTTAAATTGGAATCGGACACAGTCAATTACCACATAATTTTATTTATATGGATTTCATACACACATGTGCCCAACAATAATCAAACACAGTCAACCATCATCCAGAGTGCATTAAATAACTGCATAAGCATTAAATATAAATAATTAACGCTTACAACAACATATCAACCAATCGATTGACATACAACTAAACAATTGGGATTAGTGTACATCAAATATTATCCCAATACCCGTGTGGGGTTTCAATCAACACACACCAATTTTATTTGTGCAGTTGGCGATGTGTAAAATGTATATTCCCAATCAATATTAGTCAAATGTGTGTACATAAACAAACCATCCGATTTGTAAATGAATATTTATTTTCATTCATATACTTGTTAAAAATTATATTTTTGACGATAAATTATTTATTTCAACACATGAATATTTTATACAGTTCATTTATACAATAAAAATGATATTTTTATTGTTCTAACATTTCTAGAAAATTTCGGCAGCATAACGGCGCGGTACTAGAACCCGAATAAGGTCCAGACTTATCCCTCGCCTAATACTGGCTTGCGCCATACACATACGCATTCCAATTAATTCATTTCACTTACCAAACCAAATTCAAACAAATAAATCAATCAACCAAACAAACATGGTTTCAAACAAAGGTGTTGGGTGCTACTAAGCACCGTCTGCATCCTAGTATATATATTTAACTAGAAAATAAATTAGAGTGAGAAGTTCTCACCTTTGGGAACTCCTCCATTCTCTATTTCTGGACGGTTTGGATTTGGATTTGTTTCTAGTCAGTCCCATCCCAATCTGTTTCACACGATTTTTATATTAAAAATATCATTTTTAACATTGCTATGTATAATTAAAAAATCACATTTTAATTCCAACATTATATATATAAAAATCTCATTTTTATTTCGCTATCTTTATAATAAAAATCATATTTTTATTTCGCTAACTTCATAATAAAAATCATATTTTATAACGCTACATATATATAAAAGATCTTTTTTTTTATATTGCTACATATATTATAAAAATCATATATTTTTTATTGCTACATATATTATAAAAATCATATTTTTATAATGTTCTATATATATAAAAAAAATATATTTTTATATCGTTCTTCACCCAATAAAAATCATACTTTTATAATGTTATTCATATAATAAAAATCACATTTTTATAATGTTATTCATATAATAAAAATCACATTTTTACTATGTTATTCATATATTATAAAGATTATATTTTTATACAATGTTATCTAGATAAAAAAATGATATTTTCTTTTTATAAAACAATGATTCTTATTTAAAGTTATTTGTATTTAAAAAAACAAGATTTTTATTAATGTTGTTTTTATTTAAAATTAACACCATATTTAAATTAAAAATTAGATTAATTACCGTGAACCGTTCGAACCTTCATCGTCTTCTTCTTGGCATCTGTTCAAACACCTGAGGTGCAACTTCCTCAAATGCAGCCTCCCAGCATCGGGGAGCAGTCACGCAGCTGTCCCCGTCGGTGGTAATGAAGGTTTTTTTGCAAGCGAAGTGGAGAAGGTTGGCATCGTGACTGTTCTTAGGCGACAACACCATTTCGAGTGTGGTTGGGAGGGCATGCTAGCGTTTCATGGTCGGGCAAGGCGCTAGGGTTCGAAGGTGAAGGCGGCGGATTTTGTGGAGGCTAGGGCTTCATGGTTTTCTTTGAATGAAGGGAGGATTTGCAAGGGGGAGGGGGGTTCTAGCGGTCAGCGGTGGAGGCCATGGAGGTGGGCGACGCTCGAGATCGGTGGTGGTGGCTGCGGTCTGATAGGGCGACGGGGAATCTATTTTTTTTTATATTTGATTTGAGCGTTGACCTAGTAAGGGGAGAGAGGGCTTAAATATATATATTTATTTAATTTAGTTAATTAATTTCAAAAAGTTTGTTTTTCTTTCGAACCCCAGATCGAACCCAATGACTGTCGCCCTAGCTAATTACCCTTATTCCAGACACAATGAGATATGTCCCGTAAGCCAATTCGACTGTTACGATCAGTTTTCTTTTAAATTTAAATCTATATATTCAATTTCAAACATATTTTTTAATTTACCAGGGCCACATACTCACTCCAAAAATTCTCGAAAAATAATTCTAGCTATGTTTTGACCATACGGTCCTAATTAAATTAATTTCGTCGAATTTGGACACCGTTTGAAAAACAGTCATTTTCTAGTCGATTAAATTCAAACTAAATTGACCAAACACGTTTAAATTCACCACGCCCACTTATTAATTCCAAAAATTATGAAAATTGGAATCTAACAATAATTTGACATTCCGGATCCAATAAAGGTAGTTTCATCGAAAATGGAGGTCGTTTGCAAAATTGCTATTTTTAAGGGCTATATATTATATAAAATTCCAGAGCAATTATTATGAATTTTCAACTTGACATAACTTTTTATTTCCGTTATGAAATCTGGATTTTTCACATTTGTTTGAAAGATATTTTTAAATAGATTCTAATATGTCTGGTTTCACAAAAATCCAATTTATTTTGAATCCTGTACACTCATTTGAAATTTGAAATCGAAATTTCAAACTACCACGCAATTTAAGGCTCGTTATATAATTAAAATAAATTTGTTCGTTCTAACTTCGATTTAAATAAATTTTTAGTCGTTATTATTTAAAATAATTCATTTTAAATATTCAAAATTCATTAAATTAGCCAAAATTAAAATTTTAAATTGGTTCCGATTTTTCGGGTTATTACAGATGGTAACCTTGTAGCCGTGAAATCAAGAGTGTTTAGAGCAATGTTAACCTTATAGCCATGAAATCAAGGGTATTGTACGGGGATAGTGATATTAATAAAACACTATGCAATCCAGTATTGCATGGGACTGGACGTAGGAGTCATCCGAACCAGTATAAAATCTAGTGTGTTATTTCCTTTTATGCGTTTTATATTTATCTATTTCTGTGTATGTGTTTGATTCTGCGTCTTTGATCATCTATGTTGTGCATGATTCATATAGTAGATCATTTAAGTTTAAGATTTTCATAAATTCCTTACAAACACTATTCACCCCTTCTAGTGTTAGTCTTGCTTTAAGATCCGCATTCTGTATTCGCTAACAATTGGT
Source organism: Allium sativum (assembly GCA_030737875.1). Classification (NCBI taxonomy): domain Eukaryota; kingdom Viridiplantae; phylum Streptophyta; class Magnoliopsida; order Asparagales; family Amaryllidaceae; genus Allium; species Allium sativum. The sequence continues at coordinate 774,230,429 of CM060918.1, read as the reverse complement.
ATCAGAGCATAGGTTTTCAAAAAGTTCATAATCTGATTTTTCGAAATATTGTATGGAAAATTTTGAAATGATTGTTACCACTACTATTAAATTCATGCATTGCATCAATGTTGAAAGAGTTTGCACTGAAATATGTTGAAAATTCAAGTGATCCACTGAAGTTGTAATGAACTGGGATTTTCGACTCCGAAAATCAACACAAAATTACCATGTTGACTATTCAGACGTCGGAAATACCTGATCATTAATAGAAAGAAGTTAAAGGGTGAGAATAGATAAGATAGAAAATTAGAATAGAAGAAGAACACAATCAAAGTAAACACGAATCTCACAGCGGAACTAATAAAATATAATACATAACATAACTTTGCAATAAAACAGTATATATACACTATGACATCATCAGAATAAAACACTTACACACAGCGGAAATAACAATAGATATATAATCATGAAGCCACCTGCTTCAAGCTCCTCCAAGTACATCTGTAAAGACCTGAACTACTTGACTTCCCGTACAAATTTGGGCACCCAAGAGTTTAGGGAAAACAAAATAAACTTTGGGTCAGTCATGGGACTGGTGTGAGTAAACTCAAATCATTTTTATTTAACTTTACAAAAATCCTTTTCAAACGAAAAGATAATCGTAAGAACAATTCACACATAAACACGGACGGTTTTTACCTTACGATAAACAAAATACTTTTGGAAATCACTACTTCTCTGATATTATAATAATGTCTAATCACAAGTAATTAGAATCTAGAAGAACGCTTACATCTCACGTTCCACATATATAGTATACAAACAAAACCGCGACGCTTATTGGAGATTGGATTCCAACTATGACAAGGTATGGGACCACCAGCCGATAGTGTATCTCTAGAGGCACATACACTGGGTTCAACAAGAACGTCTTGCAACCCGGCCTACACATGACGGACCACTCATTTCACTTGAGTGTATCGAATGTATATCACCAACGGTTGGGAGCTACCCACCATTTCCCGAAAAGGGACAGCATCAATAATAGATAAAAGAATGAAATGGATTTTTCTCTAGATAGGTGATATACACCCTAATGGGAGCGACCCACTTAGCCATGCTGCCTGCCCGATTTCTGTCATTTCTCGGTTGATGAGGCTTGAGGTCATAGCGTATCTTTGACAAATCATACATTCATGTACTTTGAATGCCACATCGTCATACCCGTCAAATCACAAATTGATTTCCTCAAAAAAACCATGGGTACAAAGCAAAGTGAAACCCCCCACCTCCGTTAGGGTCACTCTCAAAGGGAATGCCCTAATTTTGGTGGAGGTTTATAAGTATAAGTCACAGATATACAAGACAGATATAAGAACACATATTTATGAACAGCAGAAAAGCAGCAACTTTTATTTCATAAAAGTAAATACGTGGTACAACAACATCACCATGATTGTCTTACATCCTTTCAAAAAAAAACATAACACCTTCATAACTGTCTTGATTACATTATTTTAAAGAAGCATAAAGAAAACATAAATAAACTGCAAAAGTCCCATAGTTGTTGTCCAAAGCCATAGTTCAAACGAAAAGGTCCAAGCAATACATTCTTTCTCTTCAAGCTGGATATGAAGGCTGGTCAAGCTGCAGTATTCCCTCCCTGTGGACCTGGGGGGGGGGGGGGGGGACGGAAGAAAAGAAGACGAAAGAAAAGTAGAGTCAGACATAAAGCCTGAGTAAGTCTAGGACTATTCAGCCTATGAATAAAGAACTGGGTATGATAAGTAAAAACAAGAAGTGGGAAAGCACTGTAAACTTAGTTAAATTGTCTAGGGTCGAATATACTATCGTACCCCATATTAATCTCTGAACCCATATAAACTAGTTCCCAACTGGCACCCCATAATCAGGGTGAAGTGATCCATTCTATGATGATCGGCTCCTACTCGCATAGTTACATGTGTCTTACGGCCCCCGATGTTGTAGTTACCTATGCTGGTCCCACCATGGGGTGTATCAAGTCCCATGGTGGCGGCCCGACACAATCCTAGAATGCATAGGTATGCTACTGGTGCCCAGTGCCTTATTTTTCTGCGCCGGAGTGTGTGCACGCCCGCACCCCGTTAGAACCTACACTGCTGCACCACCGCCGTCGATTTGACCTCTTACAATCAGCCCAGTAATCGTGCCCCACCCTGCCTAGTTTCAGGGTATCATGATACACCTTATAGGGTTACTGCTGAAAAGGGTCCCCCGCTACTAGGTTTTCTATCTCTAGCCAACATGCTAAGTTGGTTAAGTGTTTTATAAACCTACCCCCCAATCAGTCTGTTTAGTTTAGCATGTTCCATCTTGATTAAGTATTAATATAATTTACTTAATCCTATCAATCCTGACTCAGCCTTAATTGTCTTATTAAAGCCTTGACCTCTCACATTAGACAGGTATTGTTGTGGCTGCCTGTTGCTGGTTGGGTCCGGGCAGTCTTACGCCACAACTCAGTCTAACCTCGGGTCCTTATTGGGCTCCATGTTTAACCACCCACATTGGATAGGTATTGTTGTGACTACTGGACAGCCGGGCGGTTCCGGGCAGGTTTACATCACAACTCAATCCAACCTCGGGTTAAACACATCGTATTTTCTACATTTACATATTTTGTCTTTCTTCTTTTTATATGTAAATATTTGCGGCCCATTATTCAAAAATCAATTTAAGCTAATGGTGTAAAGGTTTACACCAATCATGGGCCCAACCCATACTTGAATTTGGGCCCCTTTGCTTTTATGTTTTTCATTCATTAATTACTTTGGCCCAACGCTATTTTCCCCCGTTTAATACGCTCGTTTATTATATATATATATATATATATATATATATATATATATATATATATGTTGGGCTTAGCCTTTTTAAGCCCAACTTAGCCACGTGAAAAAGGGGAGGCTTAAAGCGTGATTACATACACAAAAAGGGGAATGTGAACGCATGAACTTACAACATAACGTTGGAACTACAAAATAGAAACTGGTGTACTTGCATAGTAGCAACGTATACTTTGGTCATAAAGCATAAGTGACATGAATCAAAACATGTAAACTTGTAGTTAAGTTAGAATCTAAATTGGATATCATTATTGACACATAGTCTTAACTACAACATAAACCTATATTTTTCTTTAGGCATAATGTCAAACATAAGCAAATCATGTTCATAAGGTTACTACATGTTTACAAGGGTGCTTACTTTTGTTACTAATACAAAAGTATAGTTCAACTAGAATTATTCCAACTTAATCATGATTTTAAATCTATTCACATAACCATGGCACACATATACTTATGGCATAAATATTTCTAAACATGAAATCATGATTTTTACTTTAGTCATGTAAACTTGCAAATGGGATTTTAAATCTAACCTAGCTATGTACCACATGTGTCATCATATAATTCTTGTTAACAATATAGACCTAACATGTTTTTCAATTATGCAAAATATCAATCATAGCCTAGTCATATTCATAAGTTCGCAAAGAGGTTTTCTAGTACAAAAGTATGGCTTAATATATAGACCATGATGCCAAATTTTCAACATAATTTCATATGAATTATAATAACCCAAATTTGTTCCAATTACACACAAAATGATTTTTGTACAGAAATACACATTATGATGGCATAGTAGCAAAACCACAAACTTGCATGAATTTCAATTAAAGAACTACATACATGTAGCTTCAACATGAATTACAAACTTTGCGAATATCCAAACGTATATTTGCATAAAACTACCGCAAACATGTAGTTTTTATAATGAATAACATACTTTGCGAATATCCAATCGTTATACAATATTCCAAATCGATAAGAATCATAGTAACGCACAAATATGAATTACTTATCACCACAAATCAAGTGTACAAACCAACACAGTTATTTATTCATACCAAAATAATACTCTACTTACAATCGTGTGACGAATTCTTCAATTTAGGAGATGCTATTCCTTTTGATGTAGGCGTTGCTTTGATTTGATTTGCTTTAATCTTGCTTTATGCTTTAGAGTTTGCCTCCTAATCGTCTCTCAAATTGGTGGCTACTCCTAGTCGTTCCTCAGCAGCATGATGGCCTCGTTCTTATTTTTTTGTGTGAGTTTAGGTTAGGTTTGAGTTGTATATATAGAATTTTAGGATTAATTTAGGCCGTTTGATTAATCCTAGAAATGACCACAACCGTTCAGTTAGAATAGAGTTATCCTATTGACTCAGCCATGAGTCAGAAATGACTCAGCATTGACTCGGCGATGGGTCAGAAATGACTCAGCGTATTAAATGTTCACCAATTCAAACGTAAATACGTATTTAATAGATACATTTTCCCCTTTACCGTATTAATTACCCATATATAAATATTTATTTATATATGAATAAATATTTTCTTACCTTTAATTTGTCATAATTAAAAATTGGAGAAGGCCAAAAAAAAAAAACCATCCTTGACAACCAAAAATGCGCAACGTACGCTACATGATGCGTACACGTCATATATATATATGCGTATATGTATATATATATATATATTATATATATATTCATTTTTTTCTCTATCTTCCCAATTACCCATTTTCACACTAAACCACTTTTTGAACTGCGTTCACACTAGGCTATTTTAAGCCATTTCCCTAAAACAAAAATAGGGCGCTGGCGGGGATCGAACTCTGTACCTCTTGTATGCAAGTCATGTGTTCCAACCAAATGAGCTACTAAGTCTTTTGCTTACAAATCCTAGAACAATGCTAAACATTATATGCTTCCCATTCTTCTTTTTTTTCATGTTTTGCTGCGATATTTAAATTAAAGATATCTTCTTCACACGTTATCCGTTTTGCGTAAACTCGGACTCTATCTCAAGCAGAATTTCGAGGCGAATGCAATGGCGTAACCCGTTTCCCTTAATTCCTTGATTTGAAATTAATTATACTTTAATTTGTGAATCTCACTGTTATAGAATACACGGGGTGTTACATTCTCCCCCACTTAAAAGGATTTCGTCCACGAAATCTTCAAGTTAGGAGGAATGTATATCCTAACATCCAAACATCCATCTACTCATCCATCAAACACGAGTCTCCATTGTCCTTAAAAGACTTCTAATGCTTCATGATCATATGCGAAGTGTGTGTGTACATGTACTTATCTAATGCAAAATCAGGCGGTCTACTGATTCAGTTGACCTCCTTAATGCGAATTATGTGAGTGCCATGAATCCATTATGTATGCAAAATTTTCCTATTCATGATTCTACATGAGTGCACAATCATTCATACAAATGCAACATCCATATGGCAACACATTAAAGTTCAACCATATACGAATGCAAACATATATGCATATGCAATATGAAGTGACTGAGCCGATCTAAAACCTAGATTGTGTGTGTATATGCAACCACGAGCAACCACTAGCAATCACTTGCAACCACTTGCAACCATCATCCATAACATGTTTCAACTACATGTTTACATCCAAAAAGATTCTACCTATGGTTCTCAAGATAGGATCGAGGAGAGAAATAGGATAAAACAAAGCATCTAGAATAAGTTAACGATGTACCGCCAGAAGGTCCGGTCTGCTTCTCAGGGCAGTCTTTGCTGATGTGTCCAGTCTCCCCACAATGAAAACATTCTCCTTGCTTTCTTTTCCTTTTTCTACAATCCTTGGCTATGTGCCCTTCCGTACCACAAAAATTGCATTTCCTTTTTTCTCGTTTCTTATTATTACTGTTACGATCCTTTCTTGTTTGACTATTATTCGTCTTCCTACTCTGGGACTCTTCCGCTTGATGGTTCACGTGGAGGAGGAGAAGTGAAAGCGTCAGCAGCTGGGGAGTAAGGTCTCCAGACATGCTGAAACAGAAAGGATAGATTCAAAACGAAGGATAAGAGATAGTACCTATGGCTTTGGGGGGACTTTGCCTTTTTAAAATAAAAATAATATTTTATCTTTTAAAAATGCTTCTTTAAATTTCCTTTTTGAAAATAATTTCTCAAAACTTTTTATCTTATCTGGTAAACCTATGCTCTGATACCAAGTGAAACACCCCACCTCCGTTAGGGTCACTCTCAAAGGGAATGCCCTAATTTTGGTGGAGGTTTATAAGTATAAGTCACAGATATACAAGACAGATATAAGAACACATATTTGTGAACAGCAGAAAAGCAGCAACTTTTATTTCATAAAAGTAAATACGTGGTACAACAACATCACCATGATTGTCTTACATCCTTTCAAAAAAAAAACATAACACTTTCATAACTGTCTTGATTACATTATTTTAAAGAAGCATAAAGAAAACATAAATAAACTGCAAAAGTCCCATAGTTGTTGTCCAAAGCCATAGTTCAAACGAAAAGGTCCAAGCAATACATTCTTTCTCTTCAAGCTGGATATGAAGGCTGGTCAAGCTGCATTATTCCCTCCCTGTGGACCTGTGGGGGGGGGGGGGACGGAAGAAAAGAAGACGAAAGAAAAGTAGAGTCAGACATAAAGCCCGAGTAAGTCTAGGACTATTCAGCCTATGAATAAAGAACTGGGTATGATAAGTAAAAACAAGAAGTGGGAAAGCACTGTAAACTTAGTTAAGTTGTCTAGGGTCGAATATACTATCGTACCCCATATTAATCTCTGAACCCATATAAACTAGTTCCCAACTGGCACCCCATAATCAGGGTGAAGTGATCCATTCTATGATGATCGGCTCCTACTCGCATAGTTACATGTGTCTTACGGCCCCCGATGTTGTAGTTACCTATGCTGGTCCCACCATGGGGTGTATCAAGTCCCATGGTGGCGGCCCGACACAATCCTAGAATGCATAGGTATGGTACTGGTGCCCAGTGCCTTATTTTTCTGCGCCGGAGTGTGTGCACGCCCGCACCCCGTTAGAACCTACACTGCTGCACCACCGCCGTCGATTTGACCTCTTACAATCAGCCCAGTAATCGTGCCCCACCCTGCCTAGTTTCAGGGTATCATGATACACCTTATAGGGTTACTGCTGAAAAGGGTCCCCCGCTACTAGGTTTTCTATCTCTAGCCAACATGCTAAGTTGGTTAAGTGTTTTATAAACCTAACCCCCAATCAGTCTGTTTAGTTTAGCATGTTCCATCTTGATTAAGTATTAATATAATTTACTTAATCCTATCAATCCTGACTCAGCCTTAATTGTCTTATTAAAGCCTTGACCTCTCACATTAGACAGGTATTGTTGTGGCTGCCTGTTGCCGGTTGGGTCCGGGCAGTCTTACGCCACAACTCAGTCTAACCTCGGGTCCTTATTGGGCTCCATGTTTAACCACCCACATTGGATAGGTATTGTTGTGACTACTGGACAGCCGGGCGGTTCCGGGCAGGTTTACATCACAACTCAATCCAACCTCGGGTTAAACACATCGTATTTTCTACATTTACATATTTTGTCTTTCTTCTTTTTATATGTAAATATTTACTGCCCATTATTCAAAAATCAATTTAAGCTAATGGTGTAAAGGTTTACACCAATCATGGGCCCAACCCATACTTGAATTTGGGCCCCTTTGCTTTATGTTTTTCATTCATTAATTACTTTGGCCCAACGCTATTTTCCCCCGTTTAATACGCTCGTTTATTATATATATATATATATGTTGGGCTTAGCCTTTTTAAGCCCAACTTAGCCACGTGAAAAAGGGGAGGCTTAAAGCGTGATTACATACACAAAAAGGGGAATGTGAACGCATGAACTTGCAACATAACGTTGGAACTACAAAAGAGAAACTGGTGTACTTGCATAGTAGCAACGTATACTTTGGTCATAAAGCATAAGTGACATGAATCAAAGCATGTAAACTTGTAGTTAAGTTAGAATCTAAATTGGATATCATTATTGACACATAGTCTTAACTACAACATAAACCTATATTTTTCTTTAGGCATAATGTCAAACATAAGCAAATCATGTTCATAAGGTTACTACATGTTTACAAGGGTGCTTACTTTTGTTACTAATACAAAAGTATAGTTCAACTAGAATTATTCCAACTTAATCATGATTTTAAATCTATTCACATATCCATGGCACACATATACTTATGGCATAAATATTTCTAAACATGAAATCATGATTTTTACTTTAGTCATGCAAACTTGCAAATGGGATTTTAAATCTAACCTAGCTATGTACCACATGTGTCATCATATAATTCTTGTTAACAATATAGACCTAACATGTTTTTCAATTATGCAAAATATCAATCATAGCCTAGTCATATTCATAAGTTCGCAAAGAGGTTTTCTAGTACAAAAGTATGGCTTAATATATAGATCATGATGACAAATTTTCAACATAATTTCATATGAATTATAATAACCCAAATTTGTTCTAATTACACACAAAATGATTTTTGTACAGAAATACACATTATGATGGCATAGTAGCAAAACTACAAACTTGCATGAATTTCAATTTAAGAACTACATACATGTAGCTTCAACATGAATTACAAACTTTGCGAATATCCAAACGTATATTTGCATAAAACTACCGCAAACATGTAGTTTTTATAATGAATAACATACTTTGCGAATATCCAATCGTTATACAATATTCCAAATCGATAAGAATCATAGTAACGCACAAATATGAATTACTTATCACCACAAATCAAGTGTACAAACCAACACAGTTATTTATTCATACCAAAATAATACTCTACTTACAATCGTGTGACGAATTCTTCAATTTAGGAGATGCTATTCCTTTTGATGTAGGCATTGCTTTGATTTGATTTGCTTTAATCTTGCTTTATGCTTTAGAGTTTGCCTCCTAATCGTCTCTCAAATTGGTGGCTACTCCTAGTCGTTCCTCAGCAGCATGATGGCATCGTTCTTATTTTTTTGTGTGAGTTTAGGTTAGGTTTGAGTTGTATATATAGAATTTTAGGATTAATTTAGGCCGTTTGATTAATCCTAGAAATGACCACAACCGTTCAGTCAGGATAGAGTTATCCTATTGACTCAGCCATGAGTCAGAAATGACTCAGCATTGACTCAGCGATGGGTCAGAAATGACTCAGCGTATTAAATGTTCACCAATTCAAACGTAAATACGTATTTAATAGATACATTTCCCCCTTTACCGTATTAATTACCCATATATAAATATTTATTTATATATGAATAAATATTTTCTTACCTTTAATTTGTCATAATTAAAAATTGGAGAAGGCCAAAAAAAAAACCATCCTTGACAACCAAAAATGCGCAACGTACGCTACATGATGCGTACACGTCATATATATATATATATGCGTATATGTATATATATATTATATATATATTCATTTTTTTCTCTATCTTCCCAATTACCCATTTTCACACTAAACCACTTTTTGAACTGCGTTCACACTAGGCTATTTTAAGCCATTTCCCTAAAACAAAAATAGGGCGCTGGCGGGGATCGAACTCTGTACCTCTTGTATGCAAGTCATGTGTTCCAACCAAATGAGCTACTAAGTCTTTTGCTTACAAATCCTAGAACAATGCTAAACATTATACGTTTCCCATTCTTCTTTTTTTTTCATGTTTTGCTGCGATATTTAAATTAAAGATATCTTCTTCACACGTTATCCGTTTTGCGTAAACTCGGACTCTATCTCAAGCAGAATTTCGAGGCGAATGCAATGGCGTAACCCGTTTCCCTTAATTCCTTGATTTGAAATTAATTATACTTTAATTTGTGAATCTCACTGTTATAGAATACACGGGGTGTTACACAAAGAGAAACGAATTCCTAATTCGATCAACTCTAATTACATAACTAATATTCAATTTATCCTAATTCGATTAACTCCGTTCAATTAACTCTAATTCGATTAATTCTAAATCTAATCGATTAACTCTAACTGATTAACTCTAACTGATTAACTCTATGTTTAATCAGTTTCAAATATCGATGTTGAAATCGATTCTTACTTCTCTATATAAGTCCTGACTTATATATTCTATTTATACAATGATAAACATCTTATTTAATTTATAAAATATTATTTATAAATTATCTTCTCAATCTATCAGTTAGAATAGATTCTATTTAAAATCTTTACCTTAAATCCATATCAAGTTATACCCGTGTGCGAAGCACGTGTCTAAACATTTCAAATGAAAAATTCTCCTTTTATACAATTCTAGTCACTTTTCAAGTATTTCCTTTTATAGCCTTTTTATTTACAAATAAATCCCTTTTTGCTAATTCTATTTATTTATAAAATATTTTCTATTTATAAAATCTATTGATTTTATAAGTAATTCCTTTGATAATCTAACTATTCCCTTTACACATATTTCCCCTTTCTATTATATTCTATTTATTTATTTATTCAAATAAATATCCCTTTTCAATTCTATTTGTAAATAGTTTATAAATATTTCTTTTTCAATTCTTTCTATTTGATTAACAAATAAATATTCCTTTTAAATCTATTTATTTTCTAAATAAATATTCTCTTTTTATGAAATCTTTGGATTTTATAAATATTTCTTTTTCAATATAACATTGAAAATTCCCCTTTTTACATTTCAATATTCCTTATGGTATTTAACATACCATATAACAATGATCGGTATCATTCCAACATATAAAATCAACAACCGATTTCATATCACATCATACAATACATGAAAAACAGTAAAATAATTTGTTGAGAAACCCAGTTGGGTCCCTCCGACCTGTTTCCCTGCATCCACAGACGTTAATCAACATAAACAACACGAGTATGAAATATTTTGATAAACAGAATCAATATTTGGTTAACTATTTATATCTATATCGTTATCCATATTTTCAATCAACTGACTAGTAGTTCAACCAAACAACCAACACATAGCAAACAATCATCATTTATCATTTCTAAAAATACTTTAGAAAAATATAACTGAGAGGAGTTAGTGAGTTTTACTCACATTTCGCATTAACCGTTAAATAACGATTTGCGTCTGTTGATTCAGATGGACAATTTATTTTGCTATAAATTGTAACAAGCTTGAATCCACTCCCAGTCAGTTCCATGCCGTAGCTCTCGTCCATACGATCCCAACGGATCTTACCGTTCGAAATTTTGATATCATATGATCGAGATATAGATTTTCTAAGTTAATACACATTTTAAATTAAATAAAACTAAATTCCCATTTATAATTTGAATTGGGCCTCACCCTTACTTCAGCCCGCTACACTCCAGGCCCGCATCGACACTACCGTCTTCCCCATCGAAACACAGATCCATCGCTCTTCCATTCCCACCATTTCAACTAACCACCGCAGCCTCTCCTTTCAAATTACAAATCACATGAAAAATACCATAAACCCTCTTTTTGAAAATCTCTACACAACCGTACTACTTTCATCCATCTCGGTCTTCGTATACCTATCGCGACTGTAAAAACCGAAGCTCCTTCTACAGTGAAACCTCGACAGCTTTTCCCCTCAAAGACACTGAAATCTTGCCAGAACCTCTACACATCACGCTAAATCCGAATCCATCGTTTAAACTCCCAAAAAGCCCTCGAAATCTCGAATCAAGCTAACCCTAGAAAACCCAACGTCCGCCGTATAAACCCAGAGAAGTGTTGAACTATATATAACTGGTGCGGGATCGAAGCAAATCATGCAAGGAATCCAAATATACAAGTCCTATAATTTATGGAATTTTATAGGAATTTCTATGGATTTCTAAAGGTGAATCCTTCACGTTTTCACGAGAGAAGTGGCGGCGCTGTGTATTTGACCAGCGGAAGGGAAAATTTTAGGGTTTAGAACATTGTAGTGTATTTATAGAAAGGTTTTTATATTTTTTTATTGGATTATTATATTTATTTTTAGGCAAACACTGTTGGTATTTGTCCTTTAAAATTCCTGTAATCACGCATGACATCCAAAAATCACGAAACTGGACATGCACTTTCAGTTCGACATTACGATCCCAATGAAACTGGTTTCGTCGAATTCCGACTCCATTTGCTCACACAGCGTATTTTTAAAGGTCAACTTATCGATTGTATTTCAATTAAAATCGCGCACGGTCACATACTGACTTCAAAAATCATGGAAATTGAAATCTAATAATGATTTGACATTGCGGATCCAACAAAATTAGTTTCGTCGAATTCTGAGGTCGTTTGAAAAACCGGCTATTTTTAAAGCTCTAAATAACCCATTTAAATATATAAATATATTTAAAAACATTTATATTTAATATTTAAAAATAAATATTATCGTATATATTCACAACAGAATATCATACTGCTACACCGGGATTTATAACTCGATATTTCAAATCCAGTGTTACATCGATATTCGATTTATATTTATAAACCCATTTTAAAATATAAATAAGTCGATATAAATTATAAAGGAATTCCATAGCGACTTTTCTAAAATTTGATTTGGACATAACTAAAAATCTACACGACGAAATCTCGATTTTTCTCTTCCATTAGAAAGATATACTTCACCAGCTCCTAGCGTTTCTTGTTTCACAGAAATCCGGCTTAAAACGAATCATGTATATTCAGTTGAAGTTCAAATCGCCAAATAGCGAACTGCAGCGCCATTACGAGCTCGATTTTAATTATAATATAATTATACGTTCAAACTGTCGTTATTTAAATATATTCGTCATTCTAGTTCAACTCTAAGCTGAATTAAATATCACAGTTGATCCAATTCACACCATTTTGTGAATTCTACTATTCCTGACTATTTCAGAAATTTAATATATTATTATATTATTTATTAGGTAAATATTCAATATTATTTAATTTAACGACCATTAAATTCCCTAAATCACTATTTAAATAATTAAATAAATTAATTATATCGCTGAAAAATGCGGGTCGTTACATTCTTCCCCCCTTAAAATAATTTCGTCCTCGAAATTGCTAAGGTAGAGAACAAACCCTATTGACTAGTACAAATTTATTTGTTTTACTTACCAATCTCAATTTCAACTAAACCAATTAAATTTAAATTAAAATATTCATTTATTTCTATTAACAAATATTTTCAAAAATTCTGAAAATTTTCTAACACCCGAAATTTTCGAATTTTTTTGCCAGCACCTCCCTTGTACCGGTCAATAGTTCAAACCCCAACTCGCCTCTCTTGGCCCTTTCTAATTCAAAAGAAAATCAAATAGCCAAGCGGCTTGCCAAATCGGCCCATAAATCACCAAATCCATAAAAATAAACGTGTACCTTTTTTTTCGGGCATATCATTATATCATTCCCATCTGCTACCCTGTCAGCATATACAAATGCATTTCCAAACAAAATTTCAATTTTTTCCCCCAAAACCAAATCATTCACGTATCCAAGCCGAATTCCATTTCAAAACAAAGTTCCATTCTAGCTTCCAACTCCTAACTCGCCAATCCAATACCATTTCAGATTCTTATCTCATAATTCAAAATCTGATTTAACTTGATATATTTATATTCCAATTAAATTTCTAGTTAATTGGTTTCAATTCAATTCATATTCGCTTTCACCGATTCCTGTTTAAATTTGTTTTTAATTCAGACGATCTTTTCCTGGGAGTTATAAATAACTTTCCTTTTCACAAAAATCAAATATTTTCCTTTCGAGATTCAAAACAACTTGTTTTCCTCAAAACAATTCAACACAAAATCTTGGTAGTAATACGTCACTTAGGACTTGAAAATGAACATTGATGATGTGGCCAGCATCATCAGAGTTATTTTCCAGTTATCAAAGTGAGTTCAATACTATATCACTCTAAAAATCATTTTTAAACAATTTCATTTTGAAATCATTTTCAAAATATCATTCACGATGCTTATAAACAAATTAAAATCTCCCAAGATCTTAAATTTTCTTATACTTAACTCAAATCCACTTACAAACACTTTTTCCCCAGTTTCAGAATTTTAGTTCCAGCTCTGAGTTAATTCAGATTTAATTAATCTGCTTTTATATTATACGAACTCAAATTGGTTATTCATACAACCATTTTCAATAATAATCAACCAACACATCCAACATACTATAATCATTCGAATATAAATATTTTATTTATATCGAAATATACTTTGGGTAAAATTATCTCATTTACCCTCTTTCAAAACATACGGTGTCGGTTTATCGTATTTGAGTGTTCAGAAACTCCTATCGATACAGTGGATCAAACTGATCGACCAGAATTCACAAACTACTCAACCAATAAATCTCCATAATATAAAACAATTTTATAAAATTTACAAATACGTTCACTCGTATATATACACTCAACTCAATCTAGGGCATTACTAACCCCATCTCTACTGAGTCACGCTACAGAGCCAAGGTAATCACTTAACCTTCAGCTCTGATACCACTGTAACGAACTGGGATTTTCGACTCTGAAAATCAACACAAAATTACCATGTTGACTACTCAGACGTCGGAAATACCTGATCATTAATAGAAAGAAGTTAGAGGGTGAGAATAGATAAGATAGGAAATTAGAATAGAAGAAGAAGAACACAATCAGAGTAAACACGAATCTCACAGCGGAACGAATAAAATATAATATATAACATAACATTGCAATAAAACAGTATATATACACTATAACATCATCAGAATACAACACTTACACACAGCGGAAATAACAATAGCTATATAATCCTGAAGCCTCCTACTTCAAGCTCCTCCAAGTATATCTGTAAAGACCTGAACTACTTGACTGCCCGTACAAACTTGGGCACCCAAGAGTTTAGGGTAAACAAAATAAACTCTGGGTCAGTCATGGGACTGGTGTGAGTAAACTCAAATCATTTTTATTTAACTTTACAAAATCCTTTTCAAACGAAAAGATAATCGTAAGACCAATCCACACATAAACACGGACGGTTTTTACCTTACGGTAACCAAAATACTTTTGGAAATCACTACTTCTCTGATATTATAATAATGTCTAATCACAAGTAATTAGAATCTAGCAGAACGCTTGCGTCTCACGTTCCACATATATAGTATACAAACAAAACCGTGGTGCTTATTGGAGATTGGATTCCAACTATGACAAGGTATGGGACCACCTGCCGATAATGTATCTCTAGAGGCACATACACTGGGTTCAACAAGAATGTCTTGCAACCCGGCCCACACATGACCAACCACTCATTTCACTTGAGTGTATCGAATGTATATCACCAACAGTTGCGAGCTACCCACCGTTTCCCGAAAAGGGACAACATCGATAATAGATAAAAGAATGAAATGGATTTTTCTCTTGATAGGTGATATACACCCTAATGGGAGCGACCCACTTAGCCATGCTGCCTGCCCGATTTCTGTCATTTCCCGGTTGATGAGGCTTGAGGTCATAGCATATCTTTGACAGATCATACATTCATTTACTTTGAATGCCACATCGTCATACCTGTCAAATCACAAATTGATTTCCTCAAAAATACCATGGGTACAAAGCAAAGAGAAACGGATTCCTCCGCCACCAAATGTAAGTACGTTTGAAGAGATCAACTTACGCGATCTGTTAGATATACTCTGTCAGACATTCGTCCATTCACGTTTGTCCTGGGACTGGGCAAACCAAAGGCACTATTCTGTAAACAGGATAGTCCTTGCATAACTCCGTCTTCAATATTTGATCGCAATGCTAACGTCCGTACAGAGTGGTTTTCAGATAATATATCTGATCCCGGTCTCTCCGTATTGACGACGGAAAACGGTCAAAAACTTCGATAGTTGGTGATTTAACTATCAAAGAAAAACAGGTGTACAAACAACGATCTTATTTTAAGATAGAAATTCGATCGATCAATCATCATTCAAAAGTTTATTTCTTTTAGTTAATTTATCTTTAATTTATCGATTTTCCCTTTCTATATATTCGTAAATTCTTAATTTTCTAAGTTTGAAAAAAAACATACTTTATAAATCACTTGGACCACATCACCATATTTAATTTTATTTCTTATATCCTATATTGGAAAACATTTCTAGTCCTTATTTGGAAAACGTTTCCAAACTCCTTCATTTGATTTAAACCGATGTTTAAATAAAACATCACTAAGCCAATTCAAACCATTACACTCAATAATTAAATTCACTTAATCAACCTTCACCATCGAACCTTAACCATTCCTTAGTTAAAAACGAAGTCAATCAAGTTGGGGTATAATTTCCTCTCATACCTTAACTGAACCACATTCCTAACCTCGAAATAGGCAAAGTTTACCTTTCAAATCTTTAACACTTCCTTACGTAACTCGGATTCTATTTATGAATCCCCTTCTTTAATTTAAAACATTGATTTAACTATAGCGTTATAATTCCTTTCTTCTTGAATATCCAACTTCAAAATGTAGCTTTTATTCCTTAATTTAACTAAATAACTAAACCACTAATTTATTAATAAATAAGTAAATCTTGATTAAACCGGAAAGCAAATATTATTTTCCTGAATTTCGACATAATCGAATTCTATGTATAATTCTCTTTTCGAATAATCTCTATTCGATAGCTCCTTTTCGAATAAACTATATTCGATAACTCTTTCTTCGAATAACTATATTCGATAATCTCTCTTTGAATGATTTACATTCGATTAACTTTCTACGAATGATTTACATTCGATTAATCTCTCTTCATTTTATTCGAGTAAACTATTTCGAATAACTCCTTTGAATTAACTCATTTGGGTTAACTCGATTTGAATAACTCATCTTGACTAACTCAACTCGATTAACTCAACTTGATTAACTTACTTGATTAACTTACTTGATTAACTCAACTTATTTAACTTACTTGATTAACTCAACTTATTTAACTTCTATCGAATAACTAATATTCGATTAACTTATATTCGAATAACTATGTCAGTTTTTAACTTTATTTCGAATGGCTAACATTCGATTTAACTCCATTCGCCTGACTCTAGATCGCAGCGATCACAATGGTTACGCCTGTCTCCCTCAGGAAACATCCGACCGCCGTAGGCTATCTGCAGCCCTGCGAATTACGCTAGCAGTCGTACGAAATGGCAACACAACCTAAATAACTATGTTTGACTATCTCTATCTCAAATAACTACATTCGATCAACTCTAATTGAATAACTAATATTCAGTTTATCCTAATTCGATTAACTCTGTTCAATTAACTCTAATTCGATTAATTCTAAGTCCAATCGATTTACTCTAACTGATTAACTCTTTGTTTATTTAGTTTCAAATATCAATGTTGAAATCGATTCTTACTTCTCTATATAAGTCCTGACTTATATTTTCTATTTATACAATGATAAACATCTTATTTAATTTGTAAAATATTATTTATAAATTATCTTCTCAATCTATTGGTTAGAATAGATTCTATTTAAAATCTTTACCTTAAATCTATATCAAGTTATACCCGTGTGCGAAGCATGGGTCTAAACATTTCAAATGAAAAATTCTCCTTTTATACAATTCTAGTCACTTTTCAAGTATTTCCTTTTATATCCTGTTTATTTACAAATAAATCCCTTTTTGATAATTCTATTTATTTATAAAATATTTTCTATTTATAAAATCTATTGATTTTATAAGTAATTCCTTTGATAATCTAACTATTCCCTTTACACATATTTCCCCTTTCTATTCTATTCTATTTATTTATTTATCCAAATAAATATCCCTTTTCAATTCTATTTGTAAATAGTTTACAAATATTTCTTTTTCAATTCTTTCTATTTGATTAACAAATAAATATTCCTTTTTAATCTATTTATTTTCTAAAAAATATTATCTTTTTATAAAATCTTTTGATTTTATAAATATTTCTTTTTCAATATAACAATGAAAATTCCCCTTTTTACATTCCAGTATTCCTTATGGTATTTAACGTACCATATAAAAATGATCGGTATCATTCCAACATATAAAATCAACAACAGATTTCATATCACATCATATAACAAAATACATGAAAAACAGTAAAATAATTTGTTGAGGAACCCAGTTGGGTCCCTCCGACCTGTTTCCCTGCATCCACAGACGTTAATCAACATAAACAACACGAGTATGAAATATTTTGATAAACACAATCAATATTTGGTTAACTATTTATATCTATATCGTTATCCATATTTTCAATCAATTGACTATCAGTTCAACCAAACAACCAACACATAGCAAACAGTCATCATTTACCATTTCTAAAAATACTTTAGAAAAATATAACTGAGAGGAGTTAATGAGTTTTACTCACATTTCGCGCTAACCGTTAAATAACGATTTGCGTCTGTTGATTCAGATGGACAATTTATTTTGCTATAAATTGTAACGAGCTTTAATCCACTCCCAGTCAGTTCCATGTCATAGCTCTCGTCCATACGATCCAAACGGATCTTATCGTTCGAAATTCTGATATCATATGATCGAGATTTACATTTTCTAAGTTAATACACATTTTAAATTAAATAAAACTAAATTCCCTTTTATAATTTGAATTGGGCCTCACCCTTACTTCAGCACGCTACACTCCAGGCCTGCACCAACACTACCGTCTTCCCCATCGAAACACAGATCCATCGCTCTTCCATTCCCACCATTTCAACTAACCACCGCACCCTCTCCTTTCAAATTACGAATCACAAGAAAAATACCATAAATCCTCTTTTTGAAAATCTCTACGCAACCATACTACTTTCGTCCATCTCAGTCTTCGTATTCGCGACTGTAAAAACCGAAGCTCCTTCTACAGTGAAACCTCGACAACTTTTCCCCATAAAGACACTGAAATCTTGCCAGAACCCTCTACACATCACGCTAAACCCGGATCCGTCGTTTAAACTCTCACACAACCCTCGAAATCTCGAATCAAGCTAACCCTAGAAAACCCAACGTCCGCCGTATAAACCTAGAGAAGTGCTGAACTATATATAACTGGTGCGGGATCGAAGCAAATCATGCAAGGAATCCAAATATACAAGTCCTATAATTTGTAGAATTTTATAGGAATTTCTATGGATTTCTAAAGGTGAATCCTTCACGTTTTCACGAGATAAGTGGCGGCGCTGTGTATTTGACCAGCGGAAGGGAAAATTTTAGGGTTTAGAACATTGTAGGGTATTTATAGAAAGTTTTTATATTTTTTTATTGGATTATTATATTTATTTTTAAGCAAACGCCGTTGGTATTTGTCCTTTAAAATTCCTGTAATCACGAATGACATCCAAAAATCACGAAACTGGACGTGCACCTTCAGTTCGACATTACGGTCCCAATGAAACTGGTTTCGTCGAATTCCGACTCTGTTTGCTCACACAACGTATTTTTAAAGCTCAACTTATCGATTGTATTTCACATTAAAATCGCCTACGGTCACATACTGACTTCAAAAATCACGAAAATTGAAATCTAACAATGATTTGACATTGCGGATCCAACAAAATTAGTTTCGTCGAATTCTGAGGTCATTTGGAAAGCTGGCTATTTTTAAAGCTTTAAATAACCCATTTAAATATATAAATATATTTAAAAACATTTAAATTTAATTTTTAAAAATAAATGTTATCGTATATATTCACAACAGAATATCATATTGCTACACCGAGATTTATAACTCGATATTTCAAATCCAGTGTTACATCGATATTCGATTTATATTTAAAAATCCATTTTAAAATATAAATAAATCGATATAAATTATAAAGGAATTCCGTAACAACTTTTCTAAAATTTGATTTGGACATAACTAAAAATCTACATGACGAAATCTCGTGTTTTTTCTTCCATTAGAAAGATATACTTCACCAGCTCCTATCGTTTCTTGTTTCACAGAAATCCGGCTTAAAACAAATCATGTATATTCATTTGAAGTTCAAATCGCCAAATAGTGAACTACAGCGCCATTTCGAGCTCGATTTTAATTATAATATAATTATACATTCAAACTGTCGTTATTTAAATATATTCGTCATTCTAGTTCAACTCTAAGCTGAATTAAATATCACAGTTGATTCAATTCACACCATTTGGTGAATTCTACTATTTCTGACTATTTCAAAAATTAAATATATTATTATATTATTTATTTATTAAATATTCAATATTATTTAATTTAACGACCAAATAATTCCCTAAATCACTATTTAAATAATTAAATAAATTAATTATATCGCTGAAAAATGCGGGTCGTTACAGAAGTGTTGACCTATACAGGAAAAGATGTGCTATATGGCTATTATAAATTCAAAATTTGAAAAATGGGTGATGTGGCTGTTGAAAATTCAAATTTCGAAATGGTGAGTTACATGGCAATTGAGAATTCAAATTCTGATGAACAAATGGTGGAAATCAGAAAGGACAAATGGATATTGGATAGTGGTTGTTCGAGACATATGACAGCAAATCAGGAACTCTAAATAATCCAGTGTATGAAGATGGTAGAATGTCAACTTCGGAGATAACTCTAAAGGGTATATTGTTGGCATCAGCATTGTGTGTAATTTTGAAACCCCTACTATTTCTGATGTTTTATTAGCAAGGAATCTAAAACATAATTTACTAAGTATAAGTTAACTTTGCGATAAAGGCTATAAAATAAACTTTGAAAAAGATAAATGCTTTATAGAAGATAAGTATTCAAAAGTAGTATTCAGAGGAGATAGAAAGAAAAATAACTATATATAGAGTATGAAAATATCCAATGATAATCTGTGCCTTATGGCCAATACAAGCGACCCTTGGATTTGGCATAAGAGATTCAGTCATATAAATATCAAATACATCTCTATGATTTCTAAATTATATTCAATTAAGGGAATACCCAAAATGAAATTTAAATTTAATCATTTATGCGATGATTTTTCTAGATTTGCTTGGACTTTATTTCTTAAAAATAAAAGTGATGCTTTTGATCAATTAAAAATATTTTCCAAAATAATTCAAAATTTATTATCCTTAAAAGTCAAAACAATATGTAGTGACCATGGTGGAGAATTCGAAAATGAAAATTTTGAAAATTTTTGTAATAAAAAGGAAGTAACTCATAATTTTTCTTTCCCTAGAATCCCCCAACAAAACGGAGGAGTTGAACGTAAAATTAGATCGATACAAGAGTGTGCGAGAACTATGTTATCAGATAGTAATTTACCAAGGAATTTCTGCAATGAGGCAGTTGCAACGACTTGTTATATTTTGAATAGAATTTCTATAAGACCCTAACTCATAAAACACCATATGAACCTTTGTATAGTAAGAAACTAAAAGTATAATATTTTAAAATATTTGGAAGTAAATGTTTAATTCTTAATACTAAAGAAAATTTATATAAATTTGACACGAAATTCGATAAAGGAATGTTTATTGGATATTCAGAGAGAAGTAAGGCATATAGAGTTTTCAATTCAAGAACCAATACTATAGAAGAAACCTTAAATAAATGTATCCTTTGATGAAAACTATAAAATATAACACAATGAAGATGAATGTGAAAATGAGATTAATGAAACAAATAATGACAATAATCAACCAAATAAAAGAATTAGATTACTAAGAGAACACCATGTAGAAAATATCTTAGGAGATATTGAATATGTTGTTAGGACTCAAAACCAATTAAATAATATGAGCAATTCAACATTTATTTCAACTATCGAACATAAGAGTCCAAAGGAAGCATCATCCGACGATTCATGGATCCTTGCTATGCAAGAGGAATTGAATCAGTTTACTAGAAATGATGTATGAGAACTTGTTCCTAGATCAGAGGATTGAATAGTAATTGGAACTAAATGGGTTTATAAAAATAATATAAATTAACACGATGAGGTTCTAAGAAATAAGGTGTAACAACCCAGATTTTTGGAAGGGGGTTGTAATAGCTTAGAAAATTTTGACGTTTAGAAAATGAATTAAATTAAGATTTAGATAGAAGTTATATTTTAAATCCAAATTAAAAATTTGGAATTTATCCCTTAAATGTAGTTTGGATATGTTACAAATGATTTCTTTCATAAATACGAGCATTTTGTCGGAAACAATTAACCGATAAGTTACTAGTTGATTTGGATTCACTTGAATGTTCAAAATGTTAGTTTGAAAATAAATCCAACGTTGGAATGTATATTTTTATGTTGATTTGAGGGAAAAATCGAATATATGCAGTATTATTTAATTTAATTAGAAGTTGAGATTTGTTTGTAATTTTATTCTAGATTTGAATGGGATTTTAAATAATTGAGTTAGGTTTAAATTACATTGTATTTTTTTTGAAAATGGGTAAACCGCCTCGTTAGAGACCTATGCTAGAGTTCAGCGTGAAATCTAGCCAGGGAAAAGGAGTGCGGTGCTTTATTGACAACTCATCAATAAAATGTACAGAAATTGTACAAATAAGGCAAGCAAAACAACATAATTCACGTGCTGCCTTAACCTATTTAAAGATATAAAAAGAGAAAACAAACCGGCCCAAAGGAATGGAATTCTATCGAAGGACACATGGATGACCATCCACTCCCCACAAAAAAGGCAACAACCACTTCGATTGAATACGAATTGACTTCATCTTCCCCAAATTGCTCCTTTACCAAATCGGCGAGAATTATCCTGCATCCAAACCATCAATTCCCAATTTTCTTGCTTCATTAGCTCTCGTCTTCTTCTTGGATTTACTCTGTAGATATCTGATATCCAGTTCCACCAAATCCCATCACCGAAACTTATGAATAATCTGTTTATTATGAAGGCGATTGTTTCTTTCCCTCCATATATGATAAATCGTTACAACTAGGCTGCAAAAAGCAGCGTCTTGCCTAAAATCTAAAGCGCTGAAGTTGCTCCTCAGTTCCCCTAGTTCATCTTCTAGAATCATTGGTTTGTCCTACGATGGAGGTAAACCCAGTTTTAGTCTGCATCTTGTCCATAGGTAGGCCAAGTAGTTGCATTGAATAAACAAGTGGTTGTTATTTTCATTTTCTTCATTGCAAAGTACACAAGTCGGATTTATCTCATACCCCCAATTAATCATCACATCATTAGTGTTTAAACGATTTAGACATGCTTTGTAAGCACACATGGACATTTTAGGACCGTTAATATTATTCCATATGACTTTGCACCAGTCTAATTCAGGTTGATGGACTCTTGAGATGTCCCATGCCGAGTGAAACGTAAAACCGTTAGGGGAATCGTTCCAACTCTAGAAATCAGTGTTCATGTTAGAATGAATGGTTATGTCTTTTATTTGGTTAGATGCATTCTTGTTGCCAGAAGGAGGTTAGGATTGAATGTCCCTGATTGGATAATTGAATCAACATGCTGGTTGTCTCCCCCAAAAAGACTCAAGCTACACCAACCAAGAATATTCACCATCTTATTGCTGTTCAACCAAGGATCGAACCAAAACATTGTACTCTGTCCATCAACTATGCATCTTTTAATGCATTGGAGCTCCTTCTGACGATGTCTTAGAATTGTCTTCCATGTACATGAATTGTTATTGCCTATCTTCATCACCCAAAAAAAATCTTCAGTGCAATATCGATTAACCATCCATTTTTTCCATAAACTATTCCCATTAACGAAGTGCCATAAGAGTTTGAGAGCCACTACAGTTTTGATATCCTTAAAATTCTACAGTCCCACTCCCCCTTCTTCTATTGGGTTGCATAAAGTTCCCCACGCAATTTTATGTTTTTTCTGGATCAGATAAAATTAGCGCATACTTTGTAAATCTTATCAATCGTAGATTCCGGGACTTGGTAAGTAAGCATCCAGTATAACACCATAGGAGTGATGACAGTCCGTATTAATTCAACTTTCCCAGCCATAGAGAAAAGCCTTTTATCCCAGCTGTCCATTCTTTTTCTAATTTTATCAAACAATTCTCCACTGTCTGAAAAATGAAGGTAGTTGTGCGACAGAGGGACACCCAAATATCTGACCAGTAGGTTTCCTTCCTTCATGTTTAAATCATGTAAAATTTGATTTTTTTTGTTTACTCCTCGGCTGAATAATATTTTGGACTTCATCCCACTAACTCTAAAACCAACCCATTCTGTCATTTGATCCAAAATCAATTTGATGTCCTTCACTCCCTTTGTATTGGCTTTACAAAATATCATCAAATCATCAGCATAAATCAGATGAGTAATTTTTGGTTCATGTTTGTATATAGGATTTATGTAGTTAGCAGCCACCGCTTTACTCATCAAAATAGAAAAATATTCCACTGCTACATTGAACACATAAGGTGATAGAGGGTCTCCTTTCCTGAGTCCCCTATTGTTGAGAATAAACCCTTTAGGGCTGCCTTGAATCAAAATAGAAAAAGTAGGTGTCGTAATGCAAGTTTTGATAACTTTGATAATTTGTTGTGGAAAACCCATCATTTCTAGAATATAGCAAATGAAATTTCTATTGACCATTTCATAGGCTTTTTGCAAATCAATTTTAATGCAAATTTTCCTGCTTCCTTTTCTACCAAAAAATCTAATGTGTTCATATGCTAACAGGATGTTTTCATAGATATATCTACCCGAGATAAAGGCGGATTGATTTTCAGAAATCAAGTGTTTGAGGTAAGGTTTTATACTATTGTCGATAACTTTAGAAATAATTTTATAGAGAACATTGCAACATGCAATAGGTTTGTAGTCAATATACTAGTGGGACTGTCATTTTTTGGGAGGAGCGTGAGGAAAGTGTGATTCGAACCATTTGCTAGTCTACCAGTGTTAAACACCTCTTGCACCATTGTATTTTTAATTTGTGTTGAAATAAAATAGCTTTGCTTTACACTGGTTAAATTTATACAAGCACTGTACTACACGTGTTCCTTTGGTTCTGAAGATTTATACCATGCGTCTCTGTTTGTGCCTTTTGATATGGTTCTCACCTTCACCTCAAACACCACCACCATCTAGAAGGTTCCTGAATTGAAAGATGACAACAAATATTACAGGCTGTTAGTAGGCCTGTAGTGCTTTCCTTAAAGTTTATCGTTTCTGCAATTTCTTTTAAGTTTGTTTTTTCTGTTTTTGTATTTTCTGTTTTTGTTTTGTTTCTGCAGGTTGTTATTTCCTTTTACTTTTTTTTTGGCAAGTTATTAGCCACGTAGCAATGAGAAAGGCTATAAATATGGGCATGTACAAAGCATTATGGGTAGAGAAAAAAAGAATTATTTCCTGCTTATTTCTTCTCTGCGTTCTCTACCTCTCTCTTATTACTCTCCTTCTTCTTGTATTTGTTCCTCCTCCTAGTAGTACCTTAACACCTTTTGATTTTTCCCTTTTGCTCACTTTTATTTTTCGACTCGGCACATTTTTATTTTGGGAAAAAAATCAAAATCCATGACCATGGTATTTATGTTTTCCAAATCCCCAAATTGGATTGCTCGTCATCACCATTCCACCTCTGTTGTCAGTTGCCCTGTGAACAACAACTACCCACGTATCTCATTTCCTGCAGCTAATGCCCACACACCTCTAGATCGACGATGCTTCTTCCCTCATCATCACAGGTGCCTACAATAGCATGCACCTTCAGTCCTTCGCCATCATCGTGCAACCCAAAGTCGCTTCCTTGTTGGCCGACATCGCAAACACTGGCTGTAGCCCTTCGCTGGAAGTCCATGGCACCTGCTCAACAATCGCAACAGCCCATTGCACCTAAACAGTTGCCAAATCCCTTTTCTCCGTCGACTTAAGTAAGTTTACCTTACGATTACTTCTTTTCAAGTCTCTTAGCTTCACATTAGACCGAGTAAATAGGAGTTTGGCTAATTTGCAATTGATTGTTTGCCAGTGTTCCATTGGCCACCCGTCCCTTGCTAGGCTCAACGCTGCCTTCTGGTTGTAAGAGTAAATGCTTTATGTTATTTTAAGCCATTGGTTAATTGTAGAGTAATTGTGTTTTTTCTATGACTTGTTAGATCTGCAAATTATCAACGGTTTGTTGTGGTTTTACCCTCTTTTGTTTCTCCTCGAATAATGTTTTAAATACTTCAATATTAGAAATAAAGGTATAAACAATATTTTCTACCTTAAAAGATTAGCAAATAATCATACATGATCATATTTGAGTCAATAAACTTTTAACGAAGTCTGTGCGGAATTGAATAATACATGAAATGTTTGTAAATAGTTAGAATGATGGCATGGGTAGACCTGGCTTTAACGTGACATACATGGAATAAATAGCGGAGTTGTTAATGCTATGCTTGATGCATGCATGAGCCATGTACGCTCGCTCATTTTCATTGTGTATTCTGATCATGCATCCACGATCAACCGGTTAGTGCCTTTGCATGTTACATATACCTTCAGGTATACACATATATATAAGATATGAAGCTTAAATTAGTAAGTTGCTGCTGCGGTTCCTTTTTTTATGTTAACAGTACACGCCAATTTGAATGGTGACATTTTGATACAAGGAACATACCAAAAATTTATTAATGAACCTGAAGATTTGTTCTCTTCAATCCCACCCACCAAGAACAGTGCATTAATACCATTGGAGATACATTTATTGATATAAAGATGACATCTTGTAAATGTTGTTTTATCCAACTTATTGCGATTTTGATGTTCTGGTTATCGACATTTGAACTTGTGGTATTAGGAGCGGCTACATGTATATATCTCTTATTGCATAACACTTAATTGTATCGACAAGTAAGCGTTTGCAGTTTCCTTGTTTCGACTAGCATCAGCATGAACTAAAACTGGAATACAAGATTTTCATGCTTCAAAGTTTGGCCTTGTTAAAAGGATATACACTTTATAATGTTGCATGCATGCATTCTACTGCATATTTGTGAAAAGTTGGCTTCTTGGTCACCCATGAAATCCAAAATTGTTTATCTTGTGGTTCCATTTGGTTTGCTCCCTGAACCTGTCTCCTATGTAGCCATGCATATTAAAAAAAATAATACACCGACCTGCGTATGGAATTATATCTGTTTGTAACGTGCCTTGTCTTACCTTGTAGTTCATGCTATCTTAAACTAGTAAAAGATATATTGCGGTTTTTAATTTGTCATGCTACTTTGATCTTTTTGGCTTATTTCCTCTATAGTCTTAGCAACACTCTGTGATTCATTGTTTTGTGAGGGAAAATAGTATGGTTTGTATGTATGTTAGTTTCAACTTTATTTTTTTGTACCATTGATGAACCAATTTGATGTAGTAAAGAGTTCAATGATTTACAGTGCAAAAATGGGTTAGGACTAGGAAAGTGAGGACTGAAGCCAACTATGAAATGCTTGGAAGAAAAAAAAAAAAATATATTCCCATGTTCGGCTCATTTTTTGAAATAGATGATAACAGTTTTACCCATTTTACATTCGAAATATTGGTTTTTGATTGTCTATGCAAATTTGAAACTTTGGCACCATGGGTTGTCTTTAGTTGTGCTACATACCGCATTGAATGTTCAGCCCTTATTACCAAGTTAGAACAGCTATGTGCAAGTGGATGCCAGCAAATGTACATACATACACACACACACACACACACACACACACATATATATATATATATATATATATATATATATATATATCACGCATTTGAAGTTATTATTAACTTATTAATGCTAGGATTAATTATTATATTTCAGTATTTTGTTGGAGCTAACCTACTTGAAATAAGTATAATCCTGATTTGGGTGTTTTGTGTTTTTGCATGGAACACTTGGGTCAGGTCCTTAGTGTTCCAGATTTAAAGATTTCAGCTTGCAAAAATTGGAGAGGAATGTGAAGACGTAGATGCTTTTGCACACACAAGGCCCAAAAAAACTGTAAACTTTATTTTATAACTTTTGTATACATTTATATTGAATCTTCTGCTGCATAGAAAATTCTATTTTTGTAAAACTCTGATATTTTATATAAAAAATTTCTCCGCTGCAATTATTGTGTACTATGGTTTTGTGTGTTAACCTTGTTTAAACCATGTAAGCCAATAACAAACCGTCGTTTTGAACACTTCGAGTTGGTTTAATCACCGACTTGGGGCAGTCAAAATGGCGAGTTGTTACAGTTGGTATCATAACTATGATTTATATAGAACTTGGTTTACTAGGTTTAAAAACTCGTTAGAGATAGAGTGTAAATAACCTATAATGAGCGGAATTGACACTAGAATTGTTCTGGAGAGAGCGCATTTTGGGAAGAATAAAATATTTTAACAATATTTTGTAGAAAAATAAATAAATATAAACTATTATTTTAAGAGATTTGAAGATAAATATACATTGGAGGAAATATTTTCCAAAAATATAAGTTTCTTCATTGGAATCTAGAAGCCTTTGCGACGAGAATTTCTGAAGCTTACCGTAAAGGAAAACTATATAAGTGATTTTAAAAAGGGAGTTTTGGTTGAAAATCAAGATTAACAAGTATGGGTTTTTGAAGAAATAGAAACTTGACAAAGCGGAACCCGAAAGATGTTCGATTTGAGAATGGTTTGAAACCAAAGCATAATCAGTTTTGAAATTGACTTGAGCGAGCATTTGAAATAAGTATAAATACCGGTGAAAGATAAGAACAATCAAGAGTAAATTAGTTACTTTTCTTTGATGGATATATACTTTAAATTGAACATAATATTCGTTGAGATTTATGCGAAATTCTATATGATAAGGATTTTTAGTAAATGGATTAGCAATGCCAAATGGTATGGGGACATTTGGTAATACTTTTCTGATTACTCTCTTGACTTCTCATATGGAACGATTGTTTGTTTTGTATTTTCAGTTGGTGCGATTGTGTAATAACCCGGAAAATCTGAACCAGTTTAAAATTTTTATTTTGGCAATTTTAGCGAATTTTGAATATTTAAAATGGATTATTTTAAATAATATTGATGAGAAATTTATTTTCAATATAATTCGAACGAATATATTTATATGCGTCGTCGTTAGAATATAAATAATTATATATATAATTATAAAAGGAATTGAAAATAACGCGGTAGTTCGATAATTCGATTTCAAACTTCAATTGAATATACCGGGTGCAAAACAATCCGGATTTTAGTCAAACTAAAAATAATAGGATCTAATTGATGATATCTTTCCAACGAATCCGAAAAATTGAAATTTCATAGCGGGGATCAAAAGATATGTCCAGTTGAAAATTCTGAATAGTCGCTATGGAATTCAGGCCCTTAAAAATGGGAATTTTGCAAACGACCTCGGATTTCGACGAAACCACTTTTGTTGGGTCCGTGATATCAAATTATTGCTTGATTCCAAATTTCATAATTTTTCGAATCCATATGTGAGCGTGGCAAAGGAAAACGCGTTTGACCAGTTTCAGTTGATTTTAATCGACAGGAAAATGACCATTTTTCCAACGGTCTCAGAATTCGACGAAACTAGTTTTGTTAGGACCGTATCGTCAATACAAAGCTAGAAAATATTTTTCGGGAATTTTTCGAGTTAGTATGTGACCCCGGTAAATTGAAATGCGCGTTCAAATTCAATATATAGAGTTATATGTTGATTTTAGCGGAAACTGATCGAAACGATCGAATCAGCCTACGATACATATCCCATTGTGTTCAGAATGGGGGTAAAACGCTATGGACGACAGGCGGTGGGCCTCGTTTTGAGGTCGAAAATAAAAGTTGTTTTTGGTGGAAAATTAAATAATTAAATAAAAAAATAAAAACCTTTCTCTCCCCTTTAAACCCGTTGGCCCCCCTCTCCCTTGTTCATTCCGTTCAGATTAAAGAAAAAAAGAAGAAGAGGGAGATCGACGATCGATCCCCCCATAGCGACTCCAGGCGCCTCCGCCCACGCACCCACCGCCGCAGGACCACAACCCCCCTAGCCTCCTTCCTTCGATCCTCTCCCCTCGCAGCAACCCAGACCGCCGACCCCAAACGCCCCTTCCCCTGGCCCACCGCCGCCTGCTCGACACCCACCTCACCTGAGCCGCCATCCCCGCCCCTTCCCAAAACGATGTAAGCCTTTTTTTTATTTATTTAATGTGTTTGGTTATAGGAAAATATAAAATCAGTTTTATATGAAATAGCGAATAAAGCTGAGATGTTTATAATTAAAAAGATTTGATTTTTTCTTATTTGAACAAATAGAAAAGACGATATTTTTAAAATAGAAAAGACGATATTTTTAAAATAGAAAAGACGATATTTTGAGATGAGTAGTGAAGTAAAAATATGATTTTTACTTCGAGAAAAATATAATTTTTATATAGGTAAGATAGTAAAAATATCATCTTTATATGTGTAGCAAAATAAAAATGTGATTTTTTATAATGATATTTTTGAAAAGGCGAAATCTATATTTTTGAAAGGGCGAAATCTATATTTTTGAAAAGGCGAAATCTTTATATGAAGAATAGCAGGATAGAAATAGAATTTTTACCTATATAGTAGCGTAGTAAAAATTCGATTTTTATATATCGAATAGCGAAGTAAAAATTCGATTTTTATATATTGAATAACGAAGTAAAAATTCAATTTTTATATATTGTATAGCGAAGTAAAAATTCGATTTTTATATATTGAATAACGAAGTAAAAATTCGACTTTTATATATTGAATAACGAAGTAAAAATTCGATTTTTATATATTGTATATCGAAGTAAAAATTCGATTTTTATATATCGTATAGCGATGTAAAAATTCGATTTTTATATATTGAATAACGAAGTAAAAATTCGATTTTTATATATTGAATAACGAAGTAAAAATTCGATTTTTATATATTGTATAGCGAAGTAAAAATTCGATTTTTATATATTGAATAACGAAGTAAAATTCGATTTTTATATATTGTATAGAGAAGTAAAAATTCGATTTTTATATATTGAATAACGAAGTAAAAATTCGATTTTTATATATTGAATAGCGAAATAAAAATGTGATTTTTATATATGTAGAGAATACGGGCAACGAAGGTGACAAAAAGGTGAGAATGGCGATGATTTCTCTAAATGAAGTGTCGAGATGATTGAAATAGCTATCGGTGAGAATTTCTCTCTTCAACTTCTTTTCTAGTTATATATATATACTAGGATACAGACGGTGTTTAGTAGCACCCGGCACCCGTCATCCACAGACCATGGATGGCTTGTTTGTTTAATTGTTTGGTTGTGTAGTTGGTTAGATTATTTGGTTTGAATTGAATTGTTTGGTGAAATTAAATTGATTTGATTGATGTGTGAATGGCGTGAGCCTTCACTAGACCGGGGATAAGGCTAGGCCTTGTCCCGTTTCTAGTATCATGTCGTTATGCCGCCGAAATTTTCTAAAATATGTTAGAAAAATAAAAATATCATTTTTATTGTGTAAATGAACTGAATAGAAATTCATGTGTTGACATAAAATATTATCGTTAAAAATATAATTCTTAACGTGGAAGTGAATAAAATAAAATATTCATTTACAAACCGGACGGTTTGTTTATGTACACTGATTTGACTGACATTGATTGGGACGATAAATTTTACACATCGCCCAACTGCACAAATAAAAATCTGTGTTTGATTGTTTGAAACCCCACACGGGTGTTAGGATGAAATTGGAAGTTCACTCATCCTGATTGATTAAATATGTCAATCGATTGATTGACAGGCTGTTATAAGCGTTAGATATATATATTTGATGCTTATACAGTGTAGTGCATTTTGGTTGATGGTTGATTATTTTTCCATGCTATTATATACGTGTGATGTATGAAAATCCATATAATTAATATTATATGGTGATTGATTGGGCCTCATTCCAATTTAGAAAATAAAGAATATTATAAAATCAAGGTTCATGTGTTGACCGTACTCATCCGTTGAGATTAGTCATGTGTTGAATGAAATATTTTAATAATAAAATTTACATCTTTATCAATATAAAATAAAGGTTCATGTGTTGACAGTACTCATCCGTTGAGATTAGTCATGTGTTGAACAAAATATTTTAAAATAGAAATATTTTAAAATAGAAATATTTTAAAATAGAAATATTTGAAATAGAAATATTTGAATAGGAAATGTTTGAAAAAGAAATATTTGAAATAGAATATTTGAAAATAGAAATATATGAAGCCGTGTTGATTTGATTGACGCCATTTTGACGTGAACGATATTTATATCGATTTTATTCATTTTAAAATGAATATTGAAAAGTGATTTCGAAATCGAATATTTTGAAATGAAATTTGAATTAAATTGAATAGAAAACGAATTCGAATTGAATATATAACGAATTGAATTCGAATTGAATATATAATGAATTTGATTCAAATAGAAAACGAAATGAATTTGATTCAAATAGAAAACGAAATGAATTTGATTCAAATAGAAAACGAAATGAATTTGATTTGAATAGAAAATGAATTTGATTTGAATAGAAGATGAATTTGATTTGAATAGAAAATAAATTTGATTTGAATAGAAAACCAATTTGAATTGAACTGAATAGAAAACCAATTTGAATTGAATCGAATAGAAAACGAATTTGAATTGAACTGAATAGAAAACCAAATTGAATTGAATCGAATAGAAAACCAATTTGAATTGAATTGAAAACGAATTCGAATTGAATTGGAAACGAATTGAAATGAATTCAAATTGAATTGAAATTTGAATTGAATAGAAATGAATTTTAAAACGAATTTATAAGGAAAAATTCAATTTTGATTTGAATTTGAAATGGAAGTTGAAGATGTTTTTGAAACGAATTTAAAACGATTTATAAAATTCGTTATAAATAGTAATCGACGAAATATGTATTATATATATTGTATATATAATATAATGGCCTGAATAGAACGCGCCGCGCCGCGGCAGTTCGAAAATTTCGACCATTGACTTCGAACTAACATTACGGTAGATCCGACCGTCGGATTCTCCTAAAACCGGAACCGTTGGGTTCGTATCGAAAAGAGCTTTCCAACGAATATTAGAAATTTGAAATCTAACGGTTGGATTTGGAGATACGTCCAAATCAAATTTGAAAAAGGTCGTTGTAAGTGCAGTTCGATGACCGTTGATGGAGATCGACTATACGTGCCTTGATAAAATTATTAAAAATAGTAATAATTAGTGTAAAATCATAAGAAATGATTTGAAAAAAATTGGGATGAAAAACTCCATATTTGAAAAGATAAAAATAGGTTTTTATCGAAATGAACTAGTTTTGAACTGAAATTAAAACCCATTTATTTTTAAATAAATAAACTGGATTTGAAATGGTTTAAATAGAATTGATTCATGGGTTTATCGTGAACTGTGTTTTAAATAACACTAGTTTTTCAACCCGAAAATAAATAGAATGTGATTTGGGTTTATCATGAATTGTGTTTTAAATGACACAAGTTCTTTAACCCAGTAAAAGGAGTTTTATTGAATCTGCAATTAGATTGAAAAGTGAATTGATAATTCAAATTATCAAGTTTGGCAAATGAGCGAGAATGGAGTATCACCAGTTTTGCTCCAAGGCGATAGTTAAATCTTTAATCGGATTTGAACGTGAAATGGTAATTAATTTTACCGACAACACTGTGGTGTTAAATATGGAGTATTACCAGTTTTGCTTCATGGGATGAATAGGTTGGGATTGGGAAATAAAATAAATAATTACTTCGGTGTGGTTCGCTAATCTCGACTAGTTTGGAAAACCATAATTTGGTTTGAAACGACATCCAAAGGAAGATTAAAGGATAAATTTTAAAGAATTTATCTTGGATAAAATTAATGGGAACTTTTCCCTGAGAATATGAATTGGAATGAGGCGTATGTTGTGTTTGTGTAACATTCGTTTTTAATATACGCGGGTTGTTCGGAAAGGCCGGGTTTACACCCATTCTGAATAACCGATTCGACGATAAGTCGAAGATGAAGACGGTGGTCGAAGACCGGAAGTCTTCACATTGTTTGGATAAATACGGACGATCCTGATTGGGCTGTACACCCAAGAGGGTGGAAATAGTCGGTGGTCGTCCAGACGTACTTGGAGATGGATGGATATGCGAGGAAAGTGCCTCCGGTTTCGTTCAGACCCAGAACGGACTTGTAAATGGATTGTGTGTATAACATTGGATTTTATTCTGTGTTGATTGATTTCTATTAAATATACATCTGTTTGGCGGCGGAGAATTTATTCTTTTGCTTAACGCCCTTCTCTGAGACGTACGAGCTCAGAGGTTGTATATCGATGGACATCAGTCGCATGGCATGAGTTGCCTGTGTGGCACGCTAAGATGCGATGATCAAGGCTTCTGTTGAAAAGCAAAGTCTTGTGGTTGATGATCAAAGCACGGCCTCTGTGGCGTAGCTTTGTGTATAACGTGAATTCGCGAGCCTCACACCTCGGTATGAGTCAAAAACGGGATAAGGACTGCAGGGAGAGCACGACGTTTATTTCTAGCTTTGGTGGTGTCAGTGACTTACCAACCCTGACATTTATATACTTTTCACCTATGTGGTTGTTGGATGAGGCACCTCGATTTTAGGTCTGTAAGGACCGGGAAACGTGTGTTCAGGCATAATTAATCCTCTAACGTAAGTGAGGACCGGCCCTGAAGCATCCAGGGGTTACCCAGAGTGTGTAGTCCTGAGACATTTGCTAGAGTGTCTCGAAGCGGAGAGGAGCTTGCCCCTTGCCCCGACTCATGACGGAAACCCAATTTCCAATACGTGTATTTCGGTTTTATTTGTAGAGCCTAGTATGGCGACATAGTGGTATGGGGCACTTATGCCGTCTATGATTTATATTTATGATTGAAATTGTTTTGACACTATACACTTATTATAGTATCAAATGATTTGTTTTAAACGTACCAAGCATGTTTGGCTGTTATAAGGTAAAACCCTATCCTCCGGCTTGCGTTGCATTGTGTGATGGGACATGGGTCTTATAATAGCTTCATTTTTCGAAAAAGCATTGCGCTGTTTATTCTATGCACTGGTATTCTTGGGAGGAAACCCGTTCCGTGTTATATGGCGTGGTCCCTTGAATTACTCTCTTTTAAAGTAAAGTTTTAAATAACTGTTTTAGTTCTCACACCAGTCACATGACTGACCTGGAGTTTATTGTTTTAACCTAAACTCTGGGTGCCCTTATTTTCGACACGGGCAGCTAGTAGTTTTGGTTTTGCAGATTTATATTCACAGAATCCTGATTTATAGCTGGAACGATGCTCAGAAAGCTCTGTATCCGCGCATTACTTTCAGTTGTGTTTTCTATTGTTTTTCCGCTGCTATGTAATTTATTGTAATCTCTGATATTAATCGAATGTAATTTATTCATTCATACTCTGTATATTCTTGTATTCTGATGGAATTGTTGTAATAACAATGAAATGTTCTTCCGTCTGCGTTCTGATTTGTCTTGTCCTCATAGTAATTCGTTCTTTCTCATCTCTTCGGAGACCGGGGAAGTTCGGGTCGCTACAATTGGTATCAGAGCTTTGGTTTACAGAGCTCGAGAACAAGACACATTAGAACCATACGAAAGAATTCATCAGATATTGGATTAGTAATATCCAATTAGAATGACTCGTTAGAGATAGGATCAGTAGTATCCTAGAACGAGTGTGAAGAGTATATTTTTCAAATGAAAACAATTTTGTTTTGAAAATTTAAATTGTTTTATACGTATTTGAATAATTTATTTATATTGAATTTGGACAATCCGCTACATAAAGATTTTGCATATACGCGTCATGAACGTATATTCGATGTTTTAATATACTGGATAGATATAGAATCACATTCTAGACACCCGGAGATGGTTCTTATAATTGATATATCATCATCAGAATTTGTGTCCGTGTTTCGAAGGTATGATATCTATATATTTCCATTAGACTGGTGTGAGAACCAAAACCAATATAGATAGATTTATTTGTTGTGATTTGGCACCAAAAACATGATTTTTTGTATATATATATATCAAATTTATGAATCTGAAACTCTAATTCACTAATTGATTGATGTTTGTGTTGTTTGTCTATTTGGTTGATAATTTTGAACCATTATGCCTAATTGAATCAAATATTGAACTGTATTGAAAATTGGTCGCATTTGCTTGCACATACATGTACTTACATTGAACAGGTCATAGCAAGGAGGCTAGAGCAGAGAATAAAATTTGTTTGCCCGACAAATAGTTACATGTTTACTATAATTTACTATTTTGTTTGGGTGATGATGATTTTATGAGCCGATTGGCTAGCCGCTTGGCCTTTTCTTTTTCTTTTTGAGATCAGAAGGCCTATATGGCAATTTCGGGATTTTCCCGTGGCTCCCGGTGCAGGGGAGGTTATGGCGAAATTTTTCGAAAATTTAGGGTGTTAGCCAAATTTTTGAAAAATTGAAAATTTTCAGAAACTGAAAAGTTGGAGAATGGAAGCCAGATCAAACGTAGAGCTGATTAATCAAACCACTTTCGACTTTGTTCCTTTTCGGGGATGAAAAGTTTTAAGTGGGGGAGATTGTAATAACCCGGAAAATCTGAACCAGTTTAAAATTTTTATTTTGGCAATTTTAGCGAATTTTGAATATTTAAAATGGATTATTTTAAATAATATTGATGAGAAATTTATTTTGAATATAATTCGAACGAATATATTTATATGCGTCGTCGTTAGAATATAAATAATTATATATATAATTATAAAAGGAATTGAAAATGGCGCGGTAGTTCGATAATTCGATTTCAAACTTCAATTGAATATACCGGGTGCAAAACAATCCGGATTTTAGTGAAACCAAAAATTATAGGATCTAACTGATGATATCTTTCCAACGGATCCGAAAAATTTAAATTTCATAGCGGGGATCAAAAGATATGTCCAGTTGAAAATTCTGAATAGTCGCTATGGAATTCAGGCCCTTAAAAATGGGAATTTTGCAAACGACCTCGGATTTCGACGAAACCACTTTTGTTGGGTCCGTGATATCAAATTATTGCTTGATTCCAAATTTCATAATTTTTCGAATCCATATGTGAGCGTGGCAAAGGAAAACGCGTTTGACCAGTTTCAGTTGATTTTAATCGACTGGAAAATGGCCATTTTTCTAACGGTCTCAGA
The DNA here is from genome assembly GCA_030737875.1 of Allium sativum. Taxonomy (NCBI): domain Eukaryota; kingdom Viridiplantae; phylum Streptophyta; class Magnoliopsida; order Asparagales; family Amaryllidaceae; genus Allium; species Allium sativum. The sequence continues at coordinate 774,193,328 of CM060918.1, read as the reverse complement.
ATTCGACGAAACTAGTTTTGTTAGGACCATATCGTCAATACGAAGCTAGAAAATATTTTTTGGGAATTTTTCGAGTTAGTATGTGACCCCGGTAAATTGAAATGCGCGTTCAAATTCAATATATAGAGTTATATGTTGATTTTAGCGGAAACTGATCGAAACGATTGAATCAGCCTACGATACATATCCCATTGTGTTCGGAATGGGGGTAAAACGCTATGGACGACAGGCGGTGGGCCTCGTTTTGAGGTCGAAAATAAAAGTTGCTTTTTGGTGGAAAATTAAATAATTAAATAAAAAAATAAAAACCTTTCTCTCCCCTTTAAACCCGTTGGCCCCCCTCTCCCTCGTTCATTCCGTTCAAATTAAAGAAAAAAAAAAGAGGGAGATCGACGATCGATCCCCCCATCGCGACTCCAGGCGCCTCCGCCCACGCACCCACCGCCGTAGGACCGCAGCCCCCTAGCCTCCTTCCTTCGATCCTCTCCCCTCGCAGCAACCCAGACCGCCGACCCCAAACGCCCATTCCCCTGGCCCACCGCCGCCTGCTCGACACCCAACTCACCTGAGCCGCCATCCCCACCCCTTCCCAAAACGATGTAAGCCTTATTTTTTATTTTTTTATTTTATTTCTTTTATTTTATTTAATGTGTTTGGTTATAGGAAAATATAAAATCAGTTTTATATGAAATAGCGAATAAAGCTGAGATGTTTATAATTAAAAAGATTTGATTTTTTCTTATTTGAACAAATAGAAAAGTCGATATTTTTAAAATAGAAAAGACGATATTTTTAAAATAGAAAAGATGATATTTTGAGATGAGTAGTGAAGTAAAAATATGATTTTTACTTCGAGAAAAATATAATTTTTATATAGGTAAGATAGTAAAAATATCATCTTTATATGTGTAGCAAAATAAAAATGTGATTTTTTATAATGATATTTTTGAAAAGACGAAATCTATATTTTTGAAAGGGCGAAATCTATATTTTTGAAAAGGCGAAATCTTTATATGAAGAATAGCAGGATAGAAATAGAATTTTTACCTATATAGTAGCGTAGTAAAAATTCGATTTTTATATATCGAATAGCGAAGTAAAAATTCGATTTTTATATATTGAATAACGAAGTAAAAATTCGATTTTTATATATTGTATAGCGAAGTAAAAATTCGATTTTTATATATTGAATAACGAAGTAAAAATTCGATTTTTATATATTGAATAACGAAGTAAAAATTCGATTTTTATATATTGTATAGCGAAGTAAAAATTCGATTTTTATATATCGTATAGCGAAGTAAAAATTCAATTTTTATATATTGAATAACGAAGTAAAAATTCGATTTTTATATATTGAATAACGAAGTAAAAATTCGATTTTTATATAATGTATAGCGAAGTAAAAATTCGATTTTTATATATTGAATAACGAAGTAAAAATTCGATTTTTATATATTGTATAGCGAAGTAAAAATTCGATTTTTATATATTGAATAACGAAGTAAAAATTCGATTTTTATATATTGAATAGCGAAATAAAAATGTGATTTTTATATATTTAGAGAATATGGGCAACGAAGGTGACAAAAAGGCGAGAATGGCGATGATTTCTCTAAATGAAGTGTCGAGATGATTGGAATAGCTATCGGTGAGAATTTCTCACTCTTCAACTTCTTTCCTAGTTATATATATATATACTAGGATGTAGACGGTGTTTAGTAGCACCCGACACCCGTCATTCACAGACCATGGATGGCTTGTTTGTTTAATTGTTTGGTTGTGTAGTTGGTTAGATTATTTGGTTTGAATTGAATTGTTTGGTGAAATTAAATTGATTTGATTGATGTGTGAATGGCATGAGCCTTCACTAGACCGGGGATAAGGCTAGGCCTTGTCCCGTTTCTAGTATCGTGCCGTTATGCCGCCGAAATTTTCTAAAATATGTTAGAAAAATAAAAATATCATTTTTATTGTGTAAATGAACTGAATAGAAATTCATGTGTTGACATAAAATATTTTATCGTTAAAAATATAATTTTTAACGTGGAAGTGAATAAAATAAAATATTCATTTACAAACCGGACGGTTTGTTTATGTACACTAATTTGACTGACATTGATTGGGACGATAAATTTTACACATCGCCCAACTGCACAAATAAAAATCTGTGTTTGATTGTTTGAAACCCCACACGGGTGTTGGGATGAAATTTGAAGTTCACTCATCCTGATTGATTAAATATGTCGATCGATTGATTGACAAGTTGTTATAAGCGTTAGATATCTATATTTGATGCTTATACAGTGTAGTGCACTTTGGTTGATGGTTGATTATTTTTCCATGCTATTATATACGTGTGATGTATGAAAATCCATATAATTAATATTATATGGTGATTGATTGGGCCTCATTCCAATTTAGAAAATAAAGAATATTATAAAATCAAAGTTCATGTGTTGACCGTACTCATCCGTTGAGATTAGTCATGTGTTGAACGAAATATTTTAATAATAAAATTTACATCTTTATCAATATAAAATAAAGGTTCATGTGTTGACAGTACTCATCCGTTGAGATTAGTCATGTGTTGAACAAAATATTTTAAAATAGAAATATTTTAAAATAGAAATATTTGAAATAGAAATATTTGAATAGGAAATATTTGAAAAAGAAATATTTGAAATAGAATATTTGAAAATAGAAATATATGAAGCCGTGTTGATTTGATTGACGCCATTTTGACGTGAACGATATTTATTTCAATTTTATTCATTTTAAAATGAATATTGAAAAGTGATTTCGAAATCGAATATTTTGAAATGAAATTTGAATTAAATTGAATAGAAAACGAATTCGAATTGAATATATAACGAATTGAATTCGAATTGAATATATAATGAATTTGATTCAAATAGAAAACGAAATGAATTTGATTCAAATAGAAAACGAAATGAATTTGATTCAAATAGAAAACGAAATGAATTTGATTCAAATAGAAAACGAAATGAATTTGATTTGAATAGAAAATGAATTTGATTTTGAATAGAAGATGAATTTGATTTGAATAGAAAATAAATTTGATTTGAATAGAAAACCAATTTGAATTGAACTGAATAGAAAACCAATTTGAATTGAATCGAATAGAAAACGAATTTGAATTGAACTGAATAGAAAACCAATTTGAATTGAATCGAATAGAAAACCAATTTGAATTGAATTGAAAACGAATTCGAATTGAATTGGAAACGAATTGAAATGAATTCAAATTGAATTGAAATTTGAATTGAATAGAAATGAATTTTAAAACGAATTTATAAGGAAAAATTCAATTTTGATTTGAATTTGAAATGGAAGTTGAAGATGTTTTTGAAACGAATTTAAAACGATTTATAAAATTCGTTTTAAATAGTTATCGACGAAATATATATTATATATATAATATAATGGCCTGAATAGAACGCGCCGCGCCGCGGCAGTTCGAAAATTTCGACCATTGACTTCGAACTAACATTACGGGAGATTCGACCGTCGGATTCTCCTAAAACCGGAACCGTTGGGTTCGTATCGAAAAGAGCTTTCTAACGAATATTAGAAATTTGAAATCTAACGGTTGGATTTGGAGATATGTCCAAATCAAATTTGAAAAAGGTCGCTGTAAGTGCAGTTCGATGACCGTTGATGGAGATCGACTATACGTGCCTTGATAAAATTATTAAAAATAGTAATAATTAGTGTAAAATCATAAGAAATGATTTGGGAAAAATTGGGATGAAAAACTCCATATTTGAAAAGATAAAAATAGGTTTTTATCGAAATGAACTGGTTTTGAACTGAAATTAAAACCCATTTATTTTTAAATAAATAAACTGGATTTGAAATGGTTTAAATAGAATTGATTCATGGGTTTATCGTGAACTGTGTTTTAAATAACACTAGTTCTTCAACCCGAAAATAAATAGAAAGTGATTTGGGTTTATCGTGAATTGTGTTTTAAATGACACTAGTTCATTAACCAAGTAAAAGGAGTTTTATTGAATCTGCAATTAGATTGAAAAGTGAATTGATAATTCAAATTATCAAGTTTGGCAAATGAGCGAGAATGGAGTATCACCAGTTTTGCTCCAAGGCGATAGTTAAATCTTTAATCAGATTTGAACGTGAAATGGTAATTAATTTTACCAACAACACTGTGGTGTTAAATATGGAGTATTACCAGTTTTGCTTCATGGGATGAATAGGTTGGGATTGGGAAATAAAATAAATAATTACTTCGGTGTGGTTCGCTAATCTCGACTAGTTTGGAAAACCATAATTTGGTTTGAAACGACATCCAAAGGAAGATTAAAGGATAAATTTTAAAGAATTTATCTTGGATAAAATTAATGGGAAATTTACCCTGAGAATATGAATTGGAATGAGGCGTATGTTGTGTTTGTGTAACATTCGTTTTTAATATACGCAGGTTGTTCGGAAAGGCCGGGTTTACACCCATTCTGAATAACCGATTCGACGATAAGTCGAAGATGAAGATGGTGGTCGAAGACCGGAAGTCTTCACATCGTTTGGATAATTATGGACGATCCTGATTGGGCTGTACACCCAAGAGGATGGAAATAGTCGGTGGTCATCCAGACGTACTTGGAGATGGATGGATATGCGAGGAAAGTGCCTCCGGTTTCGTTCAGACCCAGAACGGACTTGTAAATGGATTGTGTGTATGACATTGGATTTTATTATGTGTTGATTGATTTCTATTAAATATACATCTGTTTGGCGGTGGAGAATTTATTCTTTTGCTTAACGCCCTTCTCTGAGACGTACGAGCTCAGAGGTTGTATATCGATGGACATCAGTCGCATGGCATGAGTTGCCTGTGTGGCACGCTAAGATGCGATGATCAAGGCTTCTGTTGAAAAGCAAAGTCTTGTGGTTGATGATCAAATCACGGCCTCTGTTGCGTAGTTTTGTGTATAACGTGAATTCGCGAGCCTCACACCTCGGTATGAGTCAAAAACGGGATAAGGACTGCAGGGAGAGCACGACGTTTATTTCTAGCTTTGGCGGTGTCAGTGACTTACCAGCCCTGACATTTATATACTTTTCACCTATGTGGTTGTTGGATGAGGCGCCTCGATTTTAGGTCTGTAAGGACCGGGAAACGTGTGTTCAGGCATAATTAATCCTCTAACGTAAGTGATGACCGGCCCTAAAGCATCCAGGGGTTACCCAGAGTGTGTAGTCCTGAGACATTTGCTAGAGTGTCTCGAAGCGGAGAGGAGATTGCCCCTTTCCTCGACTCATGACGGAAACCCAATTTCCAATACGTGTATTTCGGTTTTATCTGTAGAGCCTAGTATGGCGACATAGTGGTATGGGGCACTTATGCCGTCTGTGATTTATATTTATGATTGAAATTGTTTTGACACTATACACTTATTATAGTATCAAATGATTTGTTTTAAACGTACCAAGCATGTTTGGTGTTATAAGGTAAAACCCTATCCTCCGGCTTGCGTTGCATTGTGTGATGGGACCTGGGTCTTATAATAGCTTCATTTTTCGAAAAAGCATTGCGCTGTTTATTCTATGCACTGGTATTCTTGGGAGGAAACCCGTTCCGTGTTATACGGCGTGGTCCCTTGAATTACTCTCTTTTAAAGTAAAGTTTTAAATAACTGTTTTAGTTCTCATACCAGTCACATGACTGACCTGGAGTTTATTGTTTTAACCTAAACTCTGGGTGCCCTTATTTTCGATACGGGAAGCTAGTAGTTTTGGTTTTGCAGATTTATATTCACAGGATCCTGATTTACAGCTGGAACGATGCTCGGAAAGCTCTGTATCCGCGCATTACTTTCAGTTGTGTTTTCTATTGTTTTTCCGCTGCTATGTAATTTATTGTAATCTCTGATATTAATCGAAGGTAATTTATTCATTCATACTCTGTATATTCTTGTATTCTGATGGAATTGTTGTAATAACAATGAAATGTTCTTCCGTCTGCGTTCTGATTTGTCTTGTCCTCACAGTAATTCGTTCTTTCTCATCTCTTCGGAGACCGGGGAAGTTCGGGTCGCTACAGATTGACTTCCTTACTATAAACATTTAATTAGTACAATGTGGTAAAGGAAGATTACGTTATATTTAAATAATTAGTATTGGAAGTATCCGTTGATTTCTGAATTGAAATATTTTGGGGCATTTTTAGTTGACACGTATTTACGTCATTTGTATGATGATACTTTTATTCTACATCACAATTAGTATGACTTGATTGAGAAGTTAAACCACCACATTTTATGAATGGACCTATAATAGGCTTGTTCTTATTTACTATTTGATAATTAGATTGGTGGTTAAATATTGGTTTTGCTTGTTTAAATCGGGTTGTATGTATCTATTTGATGAGTTTTGAGCATACATTGCACGATTTAAACTAGGTTTTCTGTTCATATAAATTAAGTTTTCGTTATAGTTTTATGGTTAAAAGAATTTTATAATTTTAGTTTTCACGCTAAATAGCCTCAAAACAATTGTATAAAGTTATTTTCATAATTATATGGATTTTATTGGTTTTATAAAATATTTCATAACTTGTTTCAAAATAAAGTATTTTCTTATATATATAAACTACACAATCTTGCACCCTTCAAGATAACGTATTGGATTTTAAACGACGTTGTACACTCCGTAGTATGGGACATAGAAGTTTATGAAGTCGGTTAATTCTACAGTTATGTTGAAGCTGATGTTTTATTAATGATGATTTAGTGATTTCGATGTTTTCCATTGCGAAGTTGATAAGCAGCTAGTGAACCAGTAGTGAGAACGTGTGGTATGGGATGCACTGTTACCACTACTTGGGTTACTGACTATGAGTCAGTGACACATATTGTGTTTGTTGAGCCAGTACTTTGCTTTGGGGGGAAGCCGAGACTCGGGTGGAGTCGCGTATACGTATTCACTTGACCCCGAGGGGGGGGGTTTAAGATGCACTCGGTCAGGGGGGGGGGGGGTCACAGTGGAAGCCGAGACTCGGGGGGAGTCGCGTATTCACTTGACCGGGGGAGGGGCTTCAAGATACACTCGGTCGGGGGAGTCGCAGTGACAGGCGCCTAACTTGAATACATATAAGTACTAAGCTAAGCTCATGGGGAGCTATATTATTATGTGGTTGCACGTGCATAATTATTTCTAATGGATCCATATTGTGATGATATTTTGTGATTTGATCTATACGATCATACATTGAAGATTATTGGGTTTTAAATTTATATAAACATTTTGTGATTTTCTATGTTGGAGTGTGATGCTGCTCCTTTCGTGACATATGACTAATTCGTGTTACTCGGGATGAGCAATACTATGGCTCGGGGTAGGCTATAATTTACTTATTAACACATGCACATTATTTATGATGATTTTTATATTATGATTTGGTGATTTTCATTTGCTAATACTTGGCTATTGCTGGGGATGAGAAACATTATAGCTCGGGATGGGCTTTATTATTATTGCATGCGCATATTTATTATGATTTCTTTTATAAGTTGTGTTTGATGACTTTAACTCGATCAGGATGATCGTACATTTGCAAAGTGCATTTGGACTTTTAATCCATCATATTGTGAGATTTAGACATTTTAGAGTGAGGTACTACTTTACTGATCATATTGTTTTATATAAGAAGAGTATTATGAGTATCTTGTTGATTTATATATGATAATCTGATTTGATTCACTTTGTCATATTGTTTTATATGATAAATGCAACGACGATTTTATTGAGTTATGAAGCTCTGACTTGATTTATTAGGAGTATCATATTGATTTAAAAATGCTATTTGTTATGAGTAACATGTTGGTTTATACACGGTACTCTTTGTTGATTCATTTTAGCATATTATTTTATAGATGATGAATGCCACATAGATTTTGTTGGCACTCTTTAATTAATTTTATCATATTGTTCTTATATATGATAAATGTATAAAGACTTTATTGGCTTTGACTCAAATTGTTATCATATTGTATGTGATATTTGTTATGAATATCATATTGGTTTATATATGATATCTTGTCTAACTATATCATATTTTCTAAAATTATTATTAATGGAATCATATTTATTTATATACGATACCTTTATATAGAAAACGAGGAGTGAATATCCTAATATATGTATTTTATTTGGGAGGAGAGCTAAATTTTTTATGATGTTGAGTAAGCAAAGTTGAAATTTACTATAGTTATAGTGTAAACAAATTAGGGAAGATTACAGAAGTTTCAAATTCTATATGTTAGACATTTAAAAATTAAAAGGAAGAAGTTGAGATGCGACGTTGGAATTCGGTAACAATGTACATTAACCCAAGTAAATTGCGAGGACGCGATTTTATTGGGGGGGGGGGGGAGGGGGGTCTGTAACAACCCCGATTTTTGCAAGGGGGTTGTAATAGCTTAGAAAATTTTGGCATTTAGAAAATGAATTAAATTAAGATTTAGATAAAAGTAATATTTTTAATCCAAATTAAAAATTTGAAATTTATCCCTTGAATGTAGTTTGGATATGTTTCAAATGATTTCTTTCATAAATATGAGCGTTTTGTCGAAAACAATTAACCGAGAAGTTACTAGCTGATTTGGATTCACTTGAATGTTCGAAATGTAACTTTAAAAATAAATCCAAAGTTGGAATATATATTTGTATGCCGATTTGAGGAAAAAATCGAATATATGCAATATGATTTAATTTAATTAGAAGTTGGGATTTGTTGGTAATCTTATTCTATACTTGAATGGGATTTTAAATAATTGAGTTAGGTTTGAATTTACATTGTATTTTAATTTGTGTTGAAATAAAATAAAATAGCTTTGCTTTACACTTGTCAAATTCATACAAGCACTGTACTACATGTGTTCCTTTGGTTATGAAGATTTATACCACACGTCTCCGTTTATTCCTTTTGATTTTTCCCTTCCGCTCTCTTTTATTTTTCGACTCAGCACATTTTTATTTCGGGAAAAAAAATATTCAAAATCCATGGCCATGGTATTTATGTTTTCCAAATCCCTAAATTGTATTGCTCATTATCACCATTCCACCTCCATTGTCAGTCGCCCTGTGAACCGCAACCACCCACGTATCTCCTTTCCTACAGGTAACACCTACACACCACTAGATCGACGATGCTTCTTCCCTCATCGTCACGGGTGCCTTCCACTAGCGCACACCTTCAGTCCTTCGCCATCATCGTGCAACCCAAAATCGCCTCCTTGCTGGCCGACATCGCAAACACTGGCTCCATCCCTTCGCTGGAAGTCCGTGGCACCTGCTCCAATAATCGCAATCACCCGCTGCACCTAAACGGTTGCCAAATCCTTTATCTCCATTGACTCAAGTAAGTTTACCTTATGGTTACTTATTTTCAAGTCTCTTAGCTTCACATAAGATCGAGTAAATAGGAGTTTGGTTAATTTTCAATTGACTGTTTGCCACTGTTCCATTGGCCACCCTGTCCCTTGCTAGGATCGACGCTGCCTTTTGGCTGTGAGGGTAAATGCTTAAAGTTCTTTTAGGCTATTGGTTGATTGTAGAGTAATTGTGTTTTTTTCCTATGACTTATTAGATCTGCAAATTATCAATAGTTTGTTGTGGTTTTACCCTCTTTTGTCTATCTTTGAATAATGTTTTGAATACTTCAATATTAGCAATATAGGTATAAACAATACTTTCTACCTTAAAAGATTAGCAAATAATCATACATGATCATATTTGAGTTAATAATACTTCAACGAAGTCTATGCGGAATTGAATAATACATGAAATGTTTGTAAACAGTTAGAACGGTGGCATGGGTAGACCTGCCTTTAATGTGATATACATGGAATGAATAGCGGAGTTGTTAATGCTACGCTTCATGCATGCATGAGCCATGTGCGCACTCTCGTTTTCATTATATATTCCGATCATGCATCCACGATCAACCGGCTGGTGCCTTTGCATGTTACATATACCTTCAGGTATACACATATATATATATATATATAAGATATGAAGCTTAAATTAGTAAGTTGCAGCTGCGGTCCGTTTTCTTAAGTTAACAATACACGCCAACTTGAAAGGTGACATTTTGATATAAGGAACATACCAAAAATTTATTAATGAACCTGAAGATTTGTTCTCTTCAATCCCACCTGCCAAGAACAATGCATTAATACAGTTGGAGATACATTTATTGATATAAAGATGACATCTTGTAAACGTTGTTTTATCCAACTTATTGCTATTTTGATGTTCTAATTATATACATTTGATTTTGGGGTATTAGGAGAAGCTATATGTATATGTCTCTAAATGTATAATACTTAACTGTATCGACAAGTAATCATTTTCTGTTTCATTGTTTCAACTAGCATCAGCATAAACTAAAACTGGAACAGAAGACTTTCATGCTTTATAGTTTGGCCTTATTAAAAGGATATACACTTTATAATGTTGCATGCATGCATTCTACTGCATATTTGTGAGGGCTTCCTGGTCACCCATGAAATCCGAAATTGGTTATCTTGTAGTTCCATTTGGTTTGCTCCCTGAACCTGTCTCCTATGTAGCCAAGCATATTAAAAAAAAAAAAGTCTGACCTGCGTATGGAATTATATCTGTTTGGAACGTGCCTTGTCTTACCTTCTACTTCGTGCTATCTTAAACTAGTAAAAGATATATTGTGGTTTTTCATTTATCCTGCTACTGTGATCTTTTGGGCTTGTTTCATCTACTGTCTTAGCAACACTTTGATATTCATTGTTTTGTGAGGAAAAATAGTATGGTTTGTATGTATGTTAGTTTCAACTTTAATCTTTTGTATCATTGATGAACCAATTTGACGTAATAAAGACGTCAATGATTTACAGTGCAAAAATGGGTTAGGACTAGGAAAGTGAGGACTGAAGCCAACTACGAAATGTTTGGAAGAAAAAATATAAATAAATAAATTCCCATGTTCTGCTCATTTGTTTGAATAATATGATAATAGTTTTACCCATTTTACATTCAAAATATTGGTTTTTGATTCCTTGTGCAAATTTGAAACTTTGGCACCATGGGTTGTCTTTAGTTGTGCTACATACCGCATTGAATGTTCAACCCTTGTTACCAAGTTAGAACTGCTATGTGCAAGTGGATGCCAGCAAATGTACACACACACACACACATATATATCATGCATTTGAAGTTATTAACTTATTAATGCTAGGATTAATTATTATATTCCAGTATTTTGTTGGAGCTAACCTACTTGAAATAAGTTTAATCCTAACTCTGGTGTTTTGTGCTTTCGTATGGAACACTCAAGTGAGGTCCTAAGTATTCCAGATTTAAAGATTTCAGCTCGCAAAAATTGTAAAGGAACGTGAAGATTCAGACGCTTTTGCGTGCACAAGGCCCGATAAAACTGTAAAATTTATTTTAAAACTTATGTACACATTTGTATTGAATCTTCTGCTATGTAGAAAATTCTATTTTTGTAAAACTTTGATATTTTATATAAAAATTTACTCCGCTGCAATTATTGTGTACTGTGATTTTGTGTGTTAATCTTGTTTAAACCCTGTAAGCCAATAATAATCCGTCGTTTTGAATTATTCGAATTGGTTTAATCAGCGACTTGGGGCGATCAAAATGGCGGGCTATTACATAAGGCACGATTAGTAGCACAAGGTTATACTCAAGAAGAAGGAATAGATTATGATGAAACATTTCCCTAGTAGCTAGATTAAAAGCAATTAGGATATTAATAGCCTTTATTAATCATAATGATTTCAAATTATATCAAATGGATGTTAAAAGTGCTTTTCTAAATGGTTTTGTTAAAGAAGACGTATATGTAGAGCAACCACCTCTTTTTGAGGACGAATAATTACCAAATCATGTATATAAATTAAAGAAAGCGTTATATGGATTAAAACAGACACCTAGAGCTTGGTATGGTAGATTAAAAAATTACTTATTACAATCTAACTTCAAAATAGGTAAAATAGATAATACTGTTTTTATTAAAAGGAATAATAAAGATACACGGTTAGTTCAAATATATGTTGACGGTATAATCTTTAGATCGATGAATAATAAGATGAACAAATTTTTTTTTAGATATTATGACTCAAGAATTTGGGATGAATCATATGAGAGAACTAACATTCTTCTTAGGCTTACAAATTCGTCAATTAAAGAACGGAATATTTATCAATCAAGAAAAATATGCAAGAGATTTAATTAATAAATATAATTTAACAACGACTTATGGGAGACCAACACCAATACAACTAATATAGCCTTAAGCAAAGATGATACATCAAAAGACATTGATCAAAAAGTATATAAAGGTATGATAGGATCATTATTATATATAACTGCTAGTGGACCAGATATAATGCATAGTGTATGTCTCCGTCCAAGATATCAATTGCTACCTAAGGGAACACATTTAAAAGCCGTAAAACATGTTTTAAGATATATAAAACATACATTAGATTTTGGATTATTTTATCCAAAGGATGATTCGTTTGATTTGATTTCCAATTGTGAAGTTGATTATGCGAGATATAAATCTGATCGTAAAATCACTAGTGGAAGATGTCATTTATTAGGACACTCACTAGTTTCATGGTTTAGTAAAAAAACAAAATACAGTATCCTTGTCAACCACTGAAGCAGAATACATCTCTGCTGCTTTGTCTTGTTCATAAGTAATATATATGCTACAAACTCTAAAAGATTTTGTAATAAATAGAAATAAGTCACCAATATAATGCGATAACAAAAGTGCTATAAATATATCTAAAAATCCAACCAATCACTCAAGAACTAAACATATAGATATACGTCGTCATTTTCGAAGAGATAATGTAAGTAAAGATGAAATTTCACTCGAATTTATAAAAACAGAAAAAATAGCAAATATATTAAAAAAAACCATTAAACGAAACAACTTTTACTAAATTTAGAAGAGAATTAGGTATTTGTTCATTAAGTGAACTAAAATAATTAAATATATTAATATATATATAAATCAGAAAATTAAAATTAAAATTGCATGTATGTTGACATACGTATATTCCTATGTCGACATATAACTACCAGAATTCAAAAATTAATTCCCACCATAAGTTAGTTAAAATAACTATTTAAACTTAATATTTCGAATTTTCTTCTTCATTCTCTCATTCATTTCTAGAGAAACTCGTAACTAAAATAAATCATGGCCTCCACCAATTATAATGACCAAATTAACCCCGAAAACGGCCGCCGAACCATCCAAAGTCCATTTCAACGCCCTACTCACACTCGTGTGATAAAATTAAGAGAGAAAATCGAGTATGTTCTTCAAATGCTCGCTGAAATACAAGTTCTACAAATTCAGACAAATTAAGAGCATATAAAACAAGAGAAGATAATGAGAAATCTACAAAAGTTTGTAATGGATAATCAAGCAAATCCAATCATCATCGAAGATGATAATCCAACGATGGAAGAGGAAGAAGATGAAGAGATGATAGAAGAAGAGGAATAAGAAGAGACGAAACAAGAAGGCATGGAGGGGGACAATCAAGTCGTATGCGTTAGGAAAGTTTTTTTCGATCGAGCAGGGAACATAATTGAGCAAAATGGGGAGTTTTGTCTTCATTACCCCAATTTTGTCCTCTATCGTAAAGAATCATTAGAAGTTAGGTATGTTTTCATTTTTTCTATGTAAAACATACGTAGTATTTAGTGTAACATTGTAATTGGCTTTGTTTTATATTGTTTCAATTAAAAAACAATGATTAAATTGTTTTCTTCTTACAATATTTGTTTCTCTTATATTTAGTGATTAGAATGGTTATATATATAGAAAGAATAAGAATACAATATAGGCTTAAATTAAGGGGGAGTAATTTACTTTAGTATAATCATGTATAGTCAGATAAAGGATTTAGGGGGAGTATATTTAGAATTTCTTTTTGATAATGACAAAGGGGGAGAAATTCCAAAGTAAGGATTAGTTTAAGAGAGAGTACGTAGGATTCATGATGAAAGGGGGGGGGGGGGAGGGAGGTAGTGGAAGTGTGACAGCCCGCCCCGCACCAGCCTGCATTTCCTTCGGAAGTGCGCTGTACACATGTCCCGACTAGCACGAAACGGTCGCCAAAGAAAGGAAAGGAAATGAACTAATCAAGGAACTGTAGAATGTCTCACAGCGCATGGAATAAAATATAATAATAACATACTTGACATAAAACAGGCGAGACAGTGCATAAGCTGATAACTAATAATCAATGTCAACATCAGAGCAGCGGAAATCCAAATACAGCTTATTACAACTTTCCAAATTTACTGTCTCTAACAAAAGAAAACCAAAGCAGAAGATGCACCACTAATGCCCAAGCAGCGATCTTCAACAACACAGGGAGAATACTATATATATTACGTGGAAGCCTCCTGCTCGTCTCCGGATCATCTACCCGTGCATCACCAGCTAACCTGCCTCTAGTCTGCTCGTGTGAGCACCCAGAGTAATAAGAGGAGACATAAAACTCTGGGTCAGACATAAAGCCTGGTATGAGCGATAAGCATCTAAACAGAATAATAACAGGTATACTAAACCATACCTGAACCTGGACCTGCAACCAAAGAGTTAGTACCACATACCGTACAATACTCTAGGGTGCCATAATAAAGGGTGTAAGGATACGGGGGGTGAGGTGTGCATGTCATAATGATAGCAAACAAGTCATCTATAGCAACCATCCTCACATCTCTCACTCAGTGCGTAAAGCGTACGACATCTACCACTTTGGAACACTAGACAAACTGAGGTAACGACGAATCCCGACTTGTGGAAACCCTGCTGTGACCAAGCCAAACACTTGGAGTCATGACCAAACATTTCAATGACCCACTTCATTGGTCGTAGCCCTTGGTTCTACCGATGCCATAATGGCCCTGAATCCGCCCTCGTACCCCCTACCATAGTGGTCCAAAGCTATAGACGTTGATAACTCCTTGGCACGCGTCCCGCAGCAAAGTCCAACCATGAAGCGAACTCGTTGATTCCCGCCTGAATCTTAAGCTCTAACTTCTCATTTGGACTTCCTTTGCATCTCGGGTTTGGTCGAATTGGAGTGGGTCTTCAGAAGAGTTGTCGCGCATTCACAGTCTTAGAATTCGGTTCGGGTCGGGAGTCATCACCTTCATCGGTTCGGGTCGGTCCTCCTTCCTTGTCATCTTTCCATTCGGTTCGGGTCGGGTACTCCACTTCGGGTCGGGTCGGGTGTCCTTCCTTCCAGTGCTCCGATCCGCTCCCTCATTCCTCCACGTATTCCGATCCGATCCCTCCTTGCCATCTGATCCGCGTGGCCTTCCCTCTTGCTAGTTTTCCCAAATGTTTACTTCCGATCCGAGCCCTGCGTCTCCAAGTCGATCCGATCTGGCCCCCAATTATTCTTCCGATCCGATCCCCTTGTCCACTCCAACTCTAAGTAAACGGCCTTCCTTCTCACCAAGCCTCCTCCAGTGACAAGTTCCAATCCAGTTCGAATTCCCTTGGTCAGTTCACAAATCCGATCCGACCCCTTACTCCGATCCGAACCGGTTCGGAACCTGCACACTTCTGCAACTTTTCCAGCGAGCTTTCTACGCCATTCGACGGCATTTTCGACCAATCTAACTATTATAATCAATCATAAAACATACCATAGAGTCATAGCAACATGTAAGAACAACCACAAACACCTAACAACAATTCAAATGAACCAAAATGGATCAAAAGTGGCTAAAACCTCACATTTTTCTATAATCCCTCTTAATCATGTTTAAGCATACGATTAGCAAAAAACATCGAAATTAACCCAAATTTCTAACAGAGCCTTAAAACATTATTTTAGAATTTTAAGAATTTTTCCAGAATTTATTTACGTATAAATTCGCTAATCTTCACTAATTACCCTTAATTACCGTAATTAGTGCAAAAACTATGCAAATCACTCACCTTGGCCACAAATGAAACATCAAATCTGAAATACTCTCTGTTTGGGTCGAATTCCTATGTATAGCAGCAGCTCCAACCTTGCTTTGTTGCTATTTGGCCTTGCTTTGATGTAGTTTAGGCTTAATCTTCACTAAAAATGTGTTTTGGAGTGGTTTTAGAGGATGGAGGCCATTACTAAGGTCTCAAGAAGGTTTGTGGCGGCTCAAAACTGAAATGAAAGTGATAACCTAACCCTAATCAGTCCTCCTATACCTCTAAACCCGAAATTCCCCTCTGGGCCTAGCTGCTAATCACCCGGTTAAGCCCAATTAAGCTGTTTTTCACCGTCTGAAACTTGTTTCAGCCATATCTCCCAAACGGTAAGTCCGTTTGGCTAATGTGACCACTCTACGGAAAAAGAAACCATCATCCGAAGCCAATGGAAGTGGTTTCAGGTCAAAATTCCTTTCCAGTCAAAAGTTATGGCCAAAACAGTATCAACCAGGGGTAAAATGGTCATTTAAAAATCGGGAAAAATCATGAACATGGGAAATGACCCCAATAGTCGTCTCCCAAAGTTACACGACCATACGACTTCGTATGTGACAGAAATAAATATTCTACGATCCTATGATGCGTAGAATGCGGGTCGTTACACTCTCCCCCCCTTAAGAAATTTCGCCCCCGAAATTCCTTAACCCAAAACATACAAAGGATCCCGCATGCCTAACAACCACATACAACAATCAAACATACAAAACAAGCAAACAAGCCTATCCTAGCATGCGGAAAACTAAATCGAAGTCAAAATCTTACCAGGCAAAGAGTTCTGGGTGCGTCTTCCTAATGTCCTCCTCTGTCTCCCAAGTACAATCACTCTCGTCCTCGCTCCACTGTACCTTGACTAGCTTCACCGCCTTCCTTCGAAGTTGCTTCATGTCGTGCTCGACAATACGGGCCGGCTTGCGGTTCCCAACCGCCTCGGGTTCTACTTCGAAGTCCTCTAACTGATCAGGTGAAATAGTCATATCTGAGTCGTGAACGAACTTCCTTAGTTGGAAAACATGAAATACGTTGTGAATTCCCGCCATTTTCTCTGGTAAGTCAATTCTATATGCCAAATTCCCGACTAGTTCAAGAACAGGGAATGGGCCAACGAATCTTGGTGCCAATTTGCCTCTCCTGCCAAATCGTACTACGCTCTTCAACGGAGAAATCTTGACAAACACCAAGTCGCCAACGGAGAATTTTAAGTCTCTTCTCCTGTAACAACCCGAAAATCTGGGCCAGTTTAAAATTTTTATTTTGGCAATTTTAGCGAATTTTGATTATTTAAAATGAATTATTTTAAATAATATCGACGGAAATTTATTTTGAATATAATTCGAACGTATATATTATACGCGTCGTCGTTAGAATATAAATATTTATATATAATTATAAATAGAATTGAAAATGGCGCGGTAGTTCGATAATTCGATTTCAAACTTCAATTGAATGTACCGGGTGCAAAACAATCCGGATTTTAGTGAAACCAAAAATAATGGGATCTAATTGTGAATATCTTTCCAACGAATCCGAAAAATCAAGATTTCATATCGGGAATCAAAAGATATGTCCAGTTGAAAATTCTGAATAGTCGCTATGGAATTCAGGCCCTTAAAAATGGACATTTTGCAAATGACCTCGGATTTCGACGAAACCAGTTTTGTTGGGTCCGCAGTGTCAAGTTATTGCTAGATTCCAAATTTCATAATTTTTCGAATCGATATGTGAGCGTGGCAAAGGAAAACGCGTTTGACCAGTTTCAGTAGATTTTAATCGACTGGAAATTGGCCATTTTTCAAACGGTCTCAGAATTCGACGAAACTAGTTTTGTTAGGACCGTATCGTCAATACGAAGCTAGAAAATATTTTTCTGGAATTTTTAAAGTTCGTATGTGACCCCGGTAATTTGAAATGTACGTTTAAAATTCAATATAGTGATTTAAATGTTAATTCAACGGAAACTGATTGTAACAGCCGAATCAGCGTACGATACATATCCCATTGTGTTCGGAATGGGGGTAGAACGCTATGGACGACAGGCGGTGGGCCTCGTTTCGAGGTCGTATGTAAAAGTCAACATTTTGAAATTAAAATAATAATAATAAAAAAAAAAAAAAATAATAATAAGAAAATAAAATTTTCTCTTTCCTCCCTTAACTTCCCTCTGGCCCCCCCCCCGATCCATTTTGAATCAGAAGAAAAAGAAAAAAAAAGAAAAAAAAAAGAGACGGAGGCGCGCCCCACCGTCCAACCACCACCACCGCTGCTCGCCGCGACTCCCTCCTCAGCTTCCCCTTCCACCGCCGCTTCTCTCCTCCTCTCCACCTCGCCGCCCTCCCCTGCGGTCCCTTCTCTCTCCTCTTATATCCCAAATCGCCCAAAGACGCTGCCGCGCCCTAACCCCGTAGACCGCCACCAAATCGCCACCGCACTCCCCCCTGGCGCCGCCCAGACGCCCTTCCCCCTTCTCCGATTTCCCCCCCCCTCCTCCAGCGAGGATCTCGACTCCCTTCCCCCCCTTTTTTTTTATCGAGCACTGTAAGTTTAGGTTTTTATTTTATTTTTATTTTAATTCGTTAAAACTAATTTCCAGTTTTTTTAAAGGTTTAAAACAGTTTTTTTTTTTTAAAAAAAAAAAGATTTAAAACAGTTTTTTTAAAGGTTTAAAACAGTTTTTTTTTGGTTTAAAACAGTTTTTTTAAAGGTTTAAAACAGTTTTTTTTAAAAAGGTTTAAAACAGTTTTTTTTAAAAAAAAAAGATATAAAACAGATTTTTAAAAGGTTTAAAAACTGATTTCTTTAGAAAGAAAAATCATATTTTTATGTATTGAAAGTCGAGATAAAAATCAGGTTTTTATATGTTGAAAGCAAAAGTAAAGATTCGATTTTTATATATGGAACTTTGAAGTAAAAATTCGATTTTTATATATGGAACTTTGAAATAAAAACTCGATTTTTATATATTGAACTTTGAAATAAAAACTCGATTTTTATATATTGAATAGCGAAATAAAAATTCGATTTTTATATATATAGTGGCTACGGGCGAAGGTGACAAGGAGGCGAGAACGACGAAGTTTCTGCAAATGAAGAGCCGTGGAGCTAGGATAGCTATATGTGAGAACTTCTCACCTTTCAATTTAATTTTTCTAGTTATATATATACTAGGATGCAGACGGTGTTTAGTAGCACCCGACACAATCGTCCACAGACCATGGACTTGTTTGTTTGACTGTTTGGTGATTGATTGCGATATTGGTTTGAATGTGGTTTGTGGTGTGAAAAATCGAATCGATAAATTGGTTAGGATTAGACGTGCGCCGTTATAAGGCGAAGGAGTAAGGCTAGGTTAGACCCTTACTCCAAATTTTGTGGTTTGCATAACGAAAGTGAATTTGATTGATATGTGAATGGCGTGGGCCTTCACTAGACCGGGGATTAGGCTAGGCCTTGTCCCGTTTCTAGTATCGTGCCGTTATGCTGCCGAAATTTTCTAAAATATGTTAGAAAATAAAAATATCATTTTATTGTGTAAATGAATAATAGAAATTCATATGATAGAATAAAATGTTTTATCGTTAAAAATATATTTTTTTACGTGAATATAAATATAGTGAAAGTGAATAAAATAAATATTCATTTACAAACCAGACGGTTTGTTTATGTACACCTATTTGAATGACGTTGATTGGGTCGATAAATTTTACACATCGCCTAACTGCACAAATAAAATATGTGTTTGATTGTTTGAAACCCCACACGGGTGTTAGGATGAAATTTGAAGTTCACTCATCCTGATTGATTAAATATGTCGATCGATTGATTGACAAGCTGTTATGAGCGTTGAATATCTATATTTGATGCTTATACAGTGTAGTGCACTTTGGTTGATGGTTGATTATTTTCAATGTTATTATATACATGTGTTGTATGAAAATCCATATAATTAATTTTATATGGTAATTGATTGGGCCTCATTCCAATCGTGAAAATAAAGAATATTTTGATAATAACAAATATTTTGACAATAGGAAATATTTGAAATAGAATATTTGAAAATATAAATTTATGAAGCCGTGTTGATTAGATTTACGTCATTTTGACGTAAACGATATTTATATCGATTTTATTCATTTTAAAATGAATATTGAAAAGTAATCTCGAAATCGAATATTTCGAAATGAATTGAATTGAAAACGATTTCGAAATGAATTGAATTGAAAACGAATTCAAATGGAATTGAAATGAATTCAAATTGAATTGAAATTCGAATTGAATAGAAATGTTTTTGAAACGAATTCAAAACTATTTATATAATTCGTTTTAAATAGAAATCGACGAAATATATATTATATATATTATATATATAATAAATGGCCTGAATAGAACGCGCCGCGCTGCGGCAGTTCGTGAATTTCGACCATTTATTTCAAACGGACATTGCGGGAGATCCGACCGTCGGATTCTCCTAAAACCGGAACCGTTGGGTTCGTATCGAAAAGAGCTTTCTAATGAATGTTAGAAATTTGAAATCTAACGGTTGGATTTGGAGATACGTCCAAATCAAATTCGAAAAAGGTCGCTGTAAGTGCAGTTCGATGGCCATTGATGGAAATCGACTGTACGGGCCTTGATAAAATTATTAAAAATAGTAATAATTTGTGTAAAATCATAAGAAATGATTTAGAAAGAATTGGGATGAAAAACTCCATATTTGAAAAGATAAAAATAGATTTTTATCGAAATGAACTAGTTTTGAACTAGAATTATAATTCTATTTATTTTTAAATAAATAAATTGAATTCGAAAAGGGTTTTAAAAATAACCAAAATTTCCAATGATTGCATTGGAGTGGATTTGAATCGAAATTGTCTTCGGAATATTTCGATGTTGGAATTCGTGATTATACAGGTGTTGTTATGGAAATTTGAAAGATATATATTGATATCGTTATTTCCAATACGACATTTGTTAGTCGTAGAATTCGATATTGAATATAAGCCGATATATTTTCTATTCAGAGCCTTGTATTGAATATCGAATGTGATTTGGGTTTGTCGTGAATGGTGTCTTCACTAACACTATTCTTGAACCCAGTTGAGAAAAGATTAAATCTTTTTATTTAGATTTAATGAAGTGTACCAATTAAATAATATTTAATTGGAATTGAATTGATATTGATTTTTGGGTTTATCGTGAACAGTGTTTTAAATAACACTTGTTCTTTAACCCGATAATTAATGAATGTGATTTGGGTTTGTCGTGAATGGTGTCTTCACTAACACTGCTCTTGAACCCAGTTGAGAAAAGATTAAATCTTTTTATTTAGATTTAATGAAGTGTACCAATTAAATAATATTTAATTGGAATTGAATGGATATTGATTTTTGGGTTTGTCGTGAACAGTGTTTTAAATAACACTTGTTCTTTAACCCGATAATTAATGGGATGTGACTTTGGGTTTATCGTGAACCGTGTTTTAAATGACACTGATTCTTTAACCCAGTCACAGATTAAAACTAAGTGGAGTTTTAATGAATCTTTAATTAGATTGAAAAGATCGAGAATGGAGTATCACCAGTTTTGCTCCAGGCGATAGTTAAATCTTTAATTAGATTTGAACGTGAAATTTAGAAACTAACTGTCGGTTAGCTAAGTAGAATGGTTTTCTGGATATTGATCTGATGTTGGTTTCGGCCTTCGGGGTTAATATTTGGGGAATTATTCTCTTGATTAATTTACGGTTAATGACTAATGAGTTGGAATGAGGCGTATGTTGTGTTTGTGTAACACTTTTATAATATATACGCGAGTTATTCGGAAAGACCGGGTTTATCCCATTCTGAATAACTGATACGACGATAAGTCGAAGATGAAGACGATGGTCGAAGACCGGAGGTCTTCACGTCGTTTGGGTGATAACTGATGATCTTGATTGGGCTGTACACCCAAGAAGATGGAAACAGTTGGTGATCGTCCAGACGTACTTGGAGATCGATGGAGATGCGGGGTACTAGGTGCCTCCGGTTTCGTTCAGACCCAGAACGGACTTGTAAATGGACTGTGTGTCTGACATTGGATTTTAGTTCGTGCGATTGATCTCTATTAAATATACATCTGTTTGGCGGCGGAGAATTTATTCTCTTGCTTAACGCCCTTCTCTGAGACGTACGAGCTCAGGGGTTATATATTGATGGATATCAATCGCATGGAGTGAATTGCCTGTGTGGCATGCCTAAGTGGCAAATGATCAAGGCTTCTGTTGAAAAGCAAAGTCTTGTGGTTGATGATCGAAGCACGGCCTTTGTGGCGTAGCTTTGTGTAACGTTGATTCGCGAGTATCACACCCGGTATGAATCAAAAACGGGAGACGGACCTCAGGGAGGGCCTACGTTTCCTCCTAGCTAAAAGTGGCGTCAGTGGTTTTACACGCCCTGACGAGTTTGACTTATGTGGTTGTTGCTGTTGCGAGGCGCCTCGGATTGATCGGTCGTTCTCGAACCGATGGAGTCATTTAGTTGGCTCGCTTACGCCCCAAAGGGCGGCGAAACGTAGTGCTCAGGTATAATAATCCACATCGGTGGACCGGCCCTGTCGCTCCAAGGCTTGCCTGCGCGCTTGCCTGAGACTCGGGCTAGGCAGTCTCGAATCATTGAGGATCTTGCCCCTAGCCTCGGTTCATACCATAAATGATAACCCAACTTCCAATACGACATTTGCGGTTTTGATTGTAAACCTATATATGGTGACATAGTGTTATGGGCCGTTCATGCCGCCTATGATTGATACTTATGATTTGAAGTGTTTTATACACTATGCACTTATAATAGTATCAAGTGATTTGTTTTAACCGTATCAAGCATTCTTTGGCTGTTATAAGGGAAAACCCTATCCCCCGGCTTGCGTTGCATTGTGTGATAGGACCTGGGTCTTATAACAGCTTCATTTTTCTTTATTTAGCATTGCGCTGTTTGTTTTATGCACTGGTATTCTTGGGAGAAAACCCGTTCCGTGTTATACGGCGTGGTCCCTTGATTTACCGAACTTTAAAATAAAGAATTATAACTGTTTTAGTTCTCACACCAGTCCCATGACTGACCTGGAGTTTATTGTTTTAACCTAAACTCTGGGTGCCCCTATTTTCCGCACGGGCAGCTAGTAGTTTTGGTTTTGCAGATTTATATTCACAGGATCCTGGTTTACAGCTGGAACGATATCCGGAAAGCTTTGTATCCGTATATCTCCTTCTAGTTGTGTATTGTATTATTTTCCGCTGCTATGTATTTAAATGTAATTTAAATCTCTGATATTTCTGTGTAATATTCATTTATACTCTGTATATTCTTGTAATCTGATGCATTGTTGTAATATACAATGAAACGTTCTTCTGTATGCGTTCTGCTGTGGTTTGTTCTCGAACTATCCGACGCTTTCCTTTACGGGGAGGTTGCGGGTCTTTACACGTGGTATCAGAGCTTTGGTTTACA
The DNA here is from genome assembly GCA_030737875.1 of Allium sativum. Taxonomy (NCBI): domain Eukaryota; kingdom Viridiplantae; phylum Streptophyta; class Magnoliopsida; order Asparagales; family Amaryllidaceae; genus Allium; species Allium sativum. The sequence continues at coordinate 774,169,784 of CM060918.1, read as the reverse complement.
AAGCTCAGAGAACAAGACACATTAGAACCATACGAAAGAATTCATCAGATATTGGATTAGTAATATCCAATGGAATGACTCGTTAGAGATGGGATCAGTAGTATCCTAGAACGAGTGTGAAGAGTATATTTTTCAAATGAAAACAAATTTCGTTTTGAAAATTTAAATCAATTATTCGTATTTGATCATTTATTTATATTGATTTGGACAATCCGATATATAAAGATTTTGCATATGCGTCTTGCAAATGTGTATTCGAAGTTTCAATATATTGGATAGATATAGAATCATACTCTAGTTGCCCGGGGATAATTCTGGTGATGGGGCACTGTCGCCAGTGTTTACTTTCGAGTAACGAAAGTGAGATTTCTATATATTTCCTATTGACTGGTGTGAGAACCAAAATTAGATAGGGCCTATTGTTGTGATTTGACATCAAAAATCTGATTTTTGACTATGTATCAAAATTATGAATTTGAAACTCTAATTCACTAATTGATTGATGTTTGTGTTGTTTGTTCAATTGTTTGCTAATTTTGAACCTTTATGCCTAACTAAACCAAATATTGAACTATATTGAGAATTGGTCGCATTTGCTTGCATATACATATACTTACATTGAACAGGTCATAGCAAGGAGGCTAGAGCAGAGAATAAAATTTGTTTGCCCGACAAATAGGTACATGTTTACTACATAATTTCCTGTTTTGTTTGGGTGATGATGATTTTGTGAGCCTATTGGCTAGCCGTTTGGCTTTTTCTTTTTCTTTTTGAGATCTGAAGGACCGGGGAAGCTATTTGAAATTCCCCGATGCTCCCGGTGCAGGGGAGGTTATGGCGAAATTTTTCAAAAATTTAGGGTGTTAGCCAAATTTTTGAAATTTTGAAAATTCTCAGAAACTGAAAAGTTGAAGAACTTAAGCCGTAATCAAAAACAATGGAAGTTGAGTTGAATTGTTAAACAACTTTCGACTTTGTTCCTTTTCGGGGACGAAAAGTTTTAAGTGGGGGAGATTGTAACAACCCGAAAATCTGGGCCAGTTTAAAATTTTTATTTTGGCAATTTTAGCGAATTTTGATTATTTAAAATGAATTATTTTAAATAATATCGACGGAAATTTATTTTGAATATAATTCGAACGTATATATTATACGCGTCGTCGTTAGAATATAAATATTTATATATAATTATAAATAGAATTGAAAATGGCGCGGTAGTTCGATAATTCGATTTCAAACTTCAATTGAATGTACCGGGTGCAAAACAATCCGGATTTTAGTGAAACCAAAAATAATGGGATCTAATTGTGAATATCTTTCCAACGAATCCGAAAAATCAAGATTTCATATCGGGAATCAAAAGATATGTCCAGTTGAAAATTCTGAATAGTCGCTATGGAATTCAGGCCCTTAAAAATGGACATTTTGCAAATGACCTCGGATTTCGACGAAACCAGTTTTGTTGGGTCCGCAGTGTCAAGTTATTGCTAGATTCCAAATTTCATAATTTTTCGAATCGATATGTGAGCGTGGCAAAGGAAAACGCGTTTGACCAGTTTCAGTAGATTTTAATCGACTGGAAATTGGCCATTTTTCAAACGGTCTCAGAATTCGACGAAACTAGTTTTGTTAGGACCGTATCGTCAATACGAAGCTAGAAAATATTTTTCTGGAATTTTTAAAGTTCGTATGTGACCCCGGTAATTTGAAATGTACGTTTAAAATTCAATATAGTGATTTAAATGTTAATTCAACGGAAACTGATTGTAACAGCCGAATCAGCGTACGATACATATCCCATTGTGTTCGGAATGGGGGTAGAACGCTATGGACGACAGGCGGTGGGCCTCGTTTCGAGGTCGTATGTAAAAGTCAACATTTTGAAATTAAAATAATAATAATAAAAAAAAAAAAAAATAATAATAAGAAAATAAAATTTTCTCTTTCCTCCCTTAACTTCCCTCTGGCCCCCCCCCCGATCCATTTTGAATCAGAAGAAAAAGAAAAAAAAAGAAAAAAAAAAGAGACGGAGGCGCGCCCCACCGTCCAACCACCACCACCGCTGCTCGCCGCGACTCCCTCCTCAGCTTCCCCTTCCACCGCCGCTTCTCTCCTCCTCTCCACCTCGCCGCCCTCCCCTGCGGTCCCTTCTCTCTCCTCTTATATCCCAAATCGCCCAAAGACGCTGCCGCGCCCTAACCCCGTAGACCGCCACCAAATCGCCACCGCACTCCCCCCTGGCGCCGCCCAGACGCCCTTCCCCCTTCTCCGATTTCCCCCCCCCTCCTCCAGCGAGGATCTCGACTCCCTTCCCCCCCTTTTTTTTTATCGAGCACTGTAAGTTTAGGTTTTTATTTTATTTTTATTTTAATTCGTTAAAACTAATTTCCAGTTTTTTTAAAGGTTTAAAACAGTTTTTTTTTTTTAAAAAAAAAAAGATTTAAAACAGTTTTTTTAAAGGTTTAAAACAGTTTTTTTTTGGTTTAAAACAGTTTTTTTAAAGGTTTAAAACAGTTTTTTTTAAAAAGGTTTAAAACAGTTTTTTTTAAAAAAAAAAGATATAAAACAGATTTTTAAAAGGTTTAAAAACTGATTTCTTTAGAAAGAAAAATCATATTTTTATGTATTGAAAGTCGAGATAAAAATCAGGTTTTTATATGTTGAAAGCAAAAGTAAAGATTCGATTTTTATATATGGAACTTTGAAGTAAAAATTCGATTTTTATATATGGAACTTTGAAATAAAAACTCGATTTTTATATATTGAACTTTGAAATAAAAACTCGATTTTTATATATTGAATAGCGAAATAAAAATTCGATTTTTATATATATAGTGGCTACGGGCGAAGGTGACAAGGAGGCGAGAACGACGAAGTTTCTGCAAATGAAGAGCCGTGGAGCTAGGATAGCTATATGTGAGAACTTCTCACCTTTCAATTTAATTTTTCTAGTTATATATATACTAGGATGCAGACGGTGTTTAGTAGCACCCGACACAATCGTCCACAGACCATGGACTTGTTTGTTTGACTGTTTGGTGATTGATTGCGATATTGGTTTGAATGTGGTTTGTGGTGTGAAAAATCGAATCGATAAATTGGTTAGGATTAGACGTGCGCCGTTATAAGGCGAAGGAGTAAGGCTAGGTTAGACCCTTACTCCAAATTTTGTGGTTTGCATAACGAAAGTGAATTTGATTGATATGTGAATGGCGTGGGCCTTCACTAGACCGGGGATTAGGCTAGGCCTTGTCCCGTTTCTAGTATCGTGCCGTTATGCTGCCGAAATTTTCTAAAATATGTTAGAAAATAAAAATATCATTTTATTGTGTAAATGAATAATAGAAATTCATATGATAGAATAAAATGTTTTATCGTTAAAAATATATTTTTTTACGTGAATATAAATATAGTGAAAGTGAATAAAATAAATATTCATTTACAAACCAGACGGTTTGTTTATGTACACCTATTTGAATGACGTTGATTGGGTCGATAAATTTTACACATCGCCTAACTGCACAAATAAAATATGTGTTTGATTGTTTGAAACCCCACACGGGTGTTAGGATGAAATTTGAAGTTCACTCATCCTGATTGATTAAATATGTCGATCGATTGATTGACAAGCTGTTATGAGCGTTGAATATCTATATTTGATGCTTATACAGTGTAGTGCACTTTGGTTGATGGTTGATTATTTTCAATGTTATTATATACATGTGTTGTATGAAAATCCATATAATTAATTTTATATGGTAATTGATTGGGCCTCATTCCAATCGTGAAAATAAAGAATATTTTGATAATAACAAATATTTTGACAATAGGAAATATTTGAAATAGAATATTTGAAAATATAAATTTATGAAGCCGTGTTGATTAGATTTACGTCATTTTGACGTAAACGATATTTATATCGATTTTATTCATTTTAAAATGAATATTGAAAAGTAATCTCGAAATCGAATATTTCGAAATGAATTGAATTGAAAACGATTTCGAAATGAATTGAATTGAAAACGAATTCAAATGGAATTGAAATGAATTCAAATTGAATTGAAATTCGAATTGAATAGAAATGTTTTTGAAACGAATTCAAAACTATTTATATAATTCGTTTTAAATAGAAATCGACGAAATATATATTATATATATTATATATATAATAAATGGCCTGAATAGAACGCGCCGCGCTGCGGCAGTTCGTGAATTTCGACCATTTATTTCAAACGGACATTGCGGGAGATCCGACCGTCGGATTCTCCTAAAACCGGAACCGTTGGGTTCGTATCGAAAAGAGCTTTCTAATGAATGTTAGAAATTTGAAATCTAACGGTTGGATTTGGAGATACGTCCAAATCAAATTCGAAAAAGGTCGCTGTAAGTGCAGTTCGATGGCCATTGATGGAAATCGACTGTACGGGCCTTGATAAAATTATTAAAAATAGTAATAATTTGTGTAAAATCATAAGAAATGATTTAGAAAGAATTGGGATGAAAAACTCCATATTTGAAAAGATAAAAATAGATTTTTATCGAAATGAACTAGTTTTGAACTAGAATTATAATTCTATTTATTTTTAAATAAATAAATTGAATTCGAAAAGGGTTTTAAAAATAACCAAAATTTCCAATGATTGCATTGGAGTGGATTTGAATCGAAATTGTCTTCGGAATATTTCGATGTTGGAATTCGTGATTATACAGGTGTTGTTATGGAAATTTGAAAGATATATATTGATATCGTTATTTCCAATACGACATTTGTTAGTCGTAGAATTCGATATTGAATATAAGCCGATATATTTTCTATTCAGAGCCTTGTATTGAATATCGAATGTGATTTGGGTTTGTCGTGAATGGTGTCTTCACTAACACTATTCTTGAACCCAGTTGAGAAAAGATTAAATCTTTTTATTTAGATTTAATGAAGTGTACCAATTAAATAATATTTAATTGGAATTGAATTGATATTGATTTTTGGGTTTATCGTGAACAGTGTTTTAAATAACACTTGTTCTTTAACCCGATAATTAATGAATGTGATTTGGGTTTGTCGTGAATGGTGTCTTCACTAACACTGCTCTTGAACCCAGTTGAGAAAAGATTAAATCTTTTTATTTAGATTTAATGAAGTGTACCAATTAAATAATATTTAATTGGAATTGAATGGATATTGATTTTTGGGTTTGTCGTGAACAGTGTTTTAAATAACACTTGTTCTTTAACCCGATAATTAATGGGATGTGACTTTGGGTTTATCGTGAACCGTGTTTTAAATGACACTGATTCTTTAACCCAGTCACAGATTAAAACTAAGTGGAGTTTTAATGAATCTTTAATTAGATTGAAAAGATCGAGAATGGAGTATCACCAGTTTTGCTCCAGGCGATAGTTAAATCTTTAATTAGATTTGAACGTGAAATTTAGAAACTAACTGTCGGTTAGCTAAGTAGAATGGTTTTCTGGATATTGATCTGATGTTGGTTTCGGCCTTCGGGGTTAATATTTGGGGAATTATTCTCTTGATTAATTTACGGTTAATGACTAATGAGTTGGAATGAGGCGTATGTTGTGTTTGTGTAACACTTTTATAATATATACGCGAGTTATTCGGAAAGACCGGGTTTATCCCATTCTGAATAACTGATACGACGATAAGTCGAAGATGAAGACGATGGTCGAAGACCGGAGGTCTTCACGTCGTTTGGGTGATAACTGATGATCTTGATTGGGCTGTACACCCAAGAAGATGGAAACAGTTGGTGATCGTCCAGACGTACTTGGAGATCGATGGAGATGCGGGGTACTAGGTGCCTCCGGTTTCGTTCAGACCCAGAACGGACTTGTAAATGGACTGTGTGTCTGACATTGGATTTTAGTTCGTGCGATTGATCTCTATTAAATATACATCTGTTTGGCGGCGGAGAATTTATTCTCTTGCTTAACGCCCTTCTCTGAGACGTACGAGCTCAGGGGTTATATATTGATGGATATCAATCGCATGGAGTGAATTGCCTGTGTGGCATGCCTAAGTGGCAAATGATCAAGGCTTCTGTTGAAAAGCAAAGTCTTGTGGTTGATGATCGAAGCACGGCCTTTGTGGCGTAGCTTTGTGTAACGTTGATTCGCGAGTATCACACCCGGTATGAATCAAAAACGGGAGACGGACCTCAGGGAGGGCCTACGTTTCCTCCTAGCTAAAAGTGGCGTCAGTGGTTTTACACGCCCTGACGAGTTTGACTTATGTGGTTGTTGCTGTTGCGAGGCGCCTCGGATTGATCGGTCGTTCTCGAACCGATGGAGTCATTTAGTTGGCTCGCTTACGCCCCAAAGGGCGGCGAAACGTAGTGCTCAGGTATAATAATCCACATCGGTGGACCGGCCCTGTCGCTCCAAGGCTTGCCTGCGCGCTTGCCTGAGACTCGGGCTAGGCAGTCTCGAATCATTGAGGATCTTGCCCCTAGCCTCGGTTCATACCATAAATGATAACCCAACTTCCAATACGACATTTGCGGTTTTGATTGTAAACCTATATATGGTGACATAGTGTTATGGGCCGTTCATGCCGCCTATGATTGATACTTATGATTTGAAGTGTTTTATACACTATGCACTTATAATAGTATCAAGTGATTTGTTTTAACCGTATCAAGCATTCTTTGGCTGTTATAAGGGAAAACCCTATCCCCCGGCTTGCGTTGCATTGTGTGATAGGACCTGGGTCTTATAACAGCTTCATTTTTCTTTATTTAGCATTGCGCTGTTTGTTTTATGCACTGGTATTCTTGGGAGAAAACCCGTTCCGTGTTATACGGCGTGGTCCCTTGATTTACCGAACTTTAAAATAAAGAATTATAACTGTTTTAGTTCTCACACCAGTCCCATGACTGACCTGGAGTTTATTGTTTTAACCTAAACTCTGGGTGCCCCTATTTTCCGCACGGGCAGCTAGTAGTTTTGGTTTTGCAGATTTATATTCACAGGATCCTGGTTTACAGCTGGAACGATATCCGGAAAGCTTTGTATCCGTATATCTCCTTCTAGTTGTGTATTGTATTATTTTCCGCTGCTATGTATTTAAATGTAATTTAAATCTCTGATATTTCTGTGTAATATTCATTTATACTCTGTATATTCTTGTAATCTGATGCATTGTTGTAATATACAATGAAACGTTCTTCTGTATGCGTTCTGCTGTGGTTTGTTCTCGAACTATCCGACGCTTTCCTTTACGGGGAGGTTGCGGGTCTTTACACGTCCTCTTATCAGCATAACTCTTCTGCCTATCTTGGGCAGCCTTCATTCGTCGTTGAATGGTCTTGATCTTATCTGAAGTTTCCCTCACCACATCTGGTCCAAGCATAAACTTCTCGCCAGTCTCTATCCAACATGATGGTGAGTTGCATGGTTTTCCGTACAAAGCTTCAAACGGAGCCATACCGATACTGGATTGGTAGCTATTATTATATGCAAACTCTACTAGATGTAAATGGTCATCCCATGATCCACCAAAATCCAATATACATGCTCTCAAGAGATCTTCCAAAATACGGTTCACCCTCTCCGTCTGACCGTCGGTCTGAGGATGATATGCGGTACTGAGATGTAACTCTGACCCTAGAGCCTCTTGTAAGCTCTTCCAAAACCCACTAGTGAACAACGGGTCTCGGTCGCTCACAATGCTTTTAGGTACTCCATGAAATCTCACTACCCACTTCATATACAATTCTGCTAACTTAGCTGCCGTTCTGGTCGATTTGACTGGTATAAACCTTGCACTTTTAGTCAGTCGATCTACAATTACCCAAATGCTGTCATATCCCGATCTAGTCCTTGGTAAACCATCGATGAAATCCATCGAGACTTGCTCCCATTTCCATTCGGGAATTTCTAAGGGCTGTAACAACCCACTAGGCTTTTTTTGCTCGGCTTTAACTAGCTGGCAATTCATGCACTTGGATATAAACTTCCCAACGTCTCTTTTCATTCCTTCCCAGTAGTAAGTCTGCTTCATATCTCGATACATCTTGTTACCACCGGGGTGTATAGTCAGCTTTGAGTGATGACATTCTCTAAGCACTTCATCCCTCAATCCATTGACATTGGGTACAACAAGCTTTCCATTCTTTCTAAGCCATCTATCTCGATCAAGCCCATACTTGTTCATCTCCTCATCGATACCCATCTCTAACTTGGAGTGATTTCCAATAGGTTAGGATCGTCCCTCTGACTAGAGCCGATCCGTTCTATCAAAGTGGGCCTGATCGTCAAACTTGCTAACATTTCTGGATCCAATTCACACTTTGGTCTGAAATCAAACCTCGCGATAAACTCCAGTTGCTTCCATTCAAGGAACATAGCCCCTAAGCTGGCATGTCTTCTACTCAATGCATCAGCCACCGCATTGCCCTTTCCTGGTGTATATGCGATGTCAAAATCATAGGAAGCTAAGAACTCTAACCATCTCTGCTGATGGAGATTCAGATCTTTCTGAGAGAAGAGATACTTTAACGACTTATGATCTGTAAACAACTCAAATCTTTCTCCCAAGAGATAGTGTCTCCACATCTTTAACGCGAACACGATAGCTGCCAATTCTAAATCATGGGTAGGGTATCTTCTCTCATGCGGCTTCAATTGCCGACTTGCGTAAGCTACAACCCCACCGCCTTGCATCAATACAGCACCCAGTCCGATACCACAGGCATCCGTGTATACAGTCATCTCTTCATCCCCCTTAGGAATGACTAACACTGGTGCGCTTGTCAACTTGTCCTTTAGACTCTTGAATGCATTCTCGCACCTTTCATCCCAAACAAAAGCTTGATTCTTCTTGGTCAACTGGGTCAATGGTGCAGCTAACTTGGAGAAACCTTGGATAAACTTACGATAATATCCAGCTAACCCCAAGAAACTTCTTACATCTGTTGCATTCTTGGGCGTAGGCCAATCCTGTACCGTAGCTACCTTTGCCGGGTCCACAGCAATACCATTCTCTGATACAACATGGCCCAAGAACCTCACTTCCCTCTTCCAGAAGTGACACTTCGAAAACTTTGCTTTCAATTGGTGTTTTCTCAACACCTCCATCACTATTCTTAAATGTCCCTTGTGTTCTTCCTCTGTCCTTGAGTAGACCAAAATATCATCAACGAACACAAGGACAAACTTATTCAACTGATCTCTGAATACCCTATTCATAAGATCCACAAAATATGCTGGGGCATTGGTCAGCCCGAATGGCATGACCAACCACTCATAAAATCCAGACGGCGTTCGAAATGCCGTTTTAGCTATACTCTCAGCTTCCACTCTAAGCTGATGAAAACCTGTCGCGAGATCCAACTGAGAAAATACTCTCGCGCCACTCAACTGATCGAATAAATCATCTATCCGCGGTAGAGGATACTTGTTCTTCCTCGTCACTTTATTCAACTCGCGGTAGTCTACACACAAACGAAGGGAACCATCCGCCTTGGTAGCAAACACAACTGGTGCTCCCCATTCAGAAACACTCCTTCTGATAAATCCCTTCTTCAAAAGATCGTTGACTTGCACCTCGAGCTCTCGCTTCTCTCTTGGTGCCATACGACGAAGTGGCATCACTATAGGCCTGGCATCCTTTACCAAATCAATACGAAACTCAATCTCTCGGTGTGGTGGAAGTCCGGTCACTTCTTCGAAAACATCCGGATACTGGCCAACCACGGGCAAACCTGACAACTCACTATGCGGAATGTCGAGGGAGTTTAGAAAACTAGCCAATACCCCCTTACTGGGTAGACCACCAAACACTATCCTCCGCCCATCATCCGCTCTAGCTGTCACCAACAAGCCCTTACAGTCGACCACCACCCCGTATCTTTGGAGCCAATCTACTCCCAAAATAATGCCAAACCCAGTAAAGCCCAAAACAAAGCAATCGCAAACAAACATGCATCCATGACTCGATAAGACCACATTACGACAAATCATGCTAAGGCTAGTAGAACCACCAATCGGGTTCGTCACTACTAAAGGTCTATCGACAATCTCAGGCTCCAATCCCAACCTATCTACCAGGTCACTAGATATGAAAGAACTGGAAGCTCCGGTATCAAACAAAACTCTAACAGGAACATCATAAACAGAAAGCATACCTTGAATGACGACATTCTTTCCCTTCTCCGCCACTGTTGGGGCATTCGACGAAGAAGGAATAGCATTAAGAGCATAGGCTTTCACCATTTGCTTTTCCTTAGGGGGCTGTGGACACTTGTCCTTGTGATGTCCCATTTGGCCACAGTTGAAGCACTTCCTATCCGCTGGCTTGGCCCGACAATTACTAGCATAATGGCCCTTCTTACCACAGCTGAATCACTCAACATCTTGCTTATTCTTTTTCTTCTGGCCATCCCTAGCTTGGTTCTGCTTTCTCTTATTCTGGGAACCACCCTTGCCTCCACCACTTGCTTGTGGCTTTGGCTCATCTGCGGATGCAACCTCAGTCTTCGACTTAGGGTAGAGACTTTTTGATCTTAATACTTTCCCCACAATCGATTCAAACGTCTCATCGATGTGGTTAATAAGTTTTTCCCCCAAGTACTGGTCCAAACCGGTTATGAATTTCTCATTCTTCTTCTCGGAAGTATCAATAAGAGATAACCCATATTTCGAAAAAGTGTCAAATTCAGCAATATACTCCGAGACTGCTCTGCCATTCTGCTTGAGCTCCAAGAATTTCTTAAACAGTACTGACTTCTGAGCAGCTGGAATGAACTTCTCGCTAAAGCGAGCCTTAAACTGCTCCCAAGTAATCTGATCTTCGGGAGTAGCTACCTTTATAGCATTCCACCAATTCATTGCCTGCCCTTGCAGTTGACGGGACGCTAGCTTTCTCTTCATCGCATCCTCGATGCCCAAATCCTCAAAGATACGTTCGCAACTATCCAACCAATCTTGAACATCCGTAGCCGACTCCGTTCCGTGGAATGACTTCCCACCAAGACTAGTATAATCCTTATTCATCTTGGCGAAGTCGACCCTCGGTGCCTGCACTATTGGACCACCACCATTTCCATCATTGGGAGCTGCCCTCTGTACATCTCTAAGCATCTCTCTCATGAGGTCAGTAAACATCATCCTCATGTCAGCAGCATTCCCATTATTGGCTCCCCTACCAGCACCTCTAGTATATCGGCTCATCGTCAATCTGAAAAAGAAAACGATTAACGACTCCATAGTGGTGCTAGTGCAGTACGACTTCATCCTTATACTAGTAATAGTATATATATATATATATATATATATATAGCTTTTAAAAACCAAAGTAATCACAAATACGCTCTCTCGTATACGTATATTATCTCTCCCTGATAGCTTCCCTAGGTTAACCACGCAACCTAGAGCTCTGATACCAAGTGTGATAGCCCGCCCCGCACCAGCCTGCATTTCCTTCGGAAGTGCGCTGTACACATGTCCCGACTAGCACAGAACGGTCGCCAAAGAAAGGAAAGGAAATGAACTAATCAAGGAACCTGTAGAATGTCTCACAGCGCATGGAATAAAATATAATAATAACATACTTGACATAAAACAGGCGAGACAGTGCATAAGCTGATAACTAATAATCAATGTCAACATCAGAGCAGCGGAAATCCAAATACAGCTTATTACAACTTTCCAAATTTACTGTCTCTAACAAAAGAAAACCAAAGCAGAAGATGCACCACTAATGCCCAAGCAGCGATCTTCAACAACACAGGGAGAATACTATATATATTACGTGGAAGCCTCCTGCTCGTCTCCGGATCATCTACCCGTGCATCACCAGCTAACCTGCCTCTAGTCTGCTCGTGTGAGCACCCAGAGTAATAAGAGGAGACATAAAACTCTGGGTCAGACATAAAGCCTGGTATGAGCGATAAGCATCTAAACAGAATAATAACAGGTATACTAAACCATACCTGAACCTGGACCTGCAACCAAAGAGTTAGTACCACATACCGTACAATACTCTAGGGTGCCATAATAAAGGGTGTAAGGATACGGGGGTGGGGTGTGCATGTCATAATGATAGCAAACAAGTCATCTATAGCAACCATCCTCACATCTCTCACTTAGTGCGTAAAGCGTACGACATCTACCACTTTGGAACACTAGACAAACTGAGGTAACGACGAATCCCGACTTGTAGAAACCCTGCTGTGACCAAGCCAAACACTTGGAGTCATGACCAAACATTTCAATGACCCACTTCATTGGTCGTAGCCCTTGGTTCTACCGATGCCATAATGGCCCTGAATCCGCCCTCGTACCCCCTACCATAGTGGTCCAAAGCTATAGACGTTGATAACTCCTTGGCACGCGTCCCGCAGCAAAGTCCAACCATGAAGCGAACTCGTTGATTCCCGCCTGAATCTTAAGCTCTAACTTCTCATTTGGACTTCCTTTGCATCTCGGGTTTGGTCGAATTGGAGTGGGTCTTCAGAAGAGTTGTCGCGCATTCACAGTCTTAGAATTCGGTTCGGGTCGGGAGTCATCACCTTCATCGGTTCGGGTCGGGAGTCATCACCTTCATCGGTTCGGGTCGGTCCTCCTTCCTTGTCATCTTTCCATTCGGTTCGGGTCGGGTACTCCACTTCGGGTCGGGTCGGGTGTCCTTCCTTCCAGTGCTTCGATCCGCTCCCTCATTCCTCCATGTATTCCGATCCGATCCCTCCTTGCCATCTGATCCGCGTGGCCTTCCCTCTTGCTAGTTTTCCCAAATGTTTACTTCCGATCCGAGCCCTGCGTCTCCAAGTCGATCCGATCTGGCCCCCAATTATTCTTCCGATCCGATCCCCTTGTCCACTCCAACTCTAAGTAAACGGCCTTCCTTCTCGCCAAGCCTCCTCCAGTGACAAGTTCCAATCCAGTTCGAATTCCCTTGGTCAGTTCACAAATCCGATCCGACCCCTTACTCCGATCCGAACCGGTTCGGAACCTGCACACTTCTGCAACTTTTCCAACGAGCTTTCTACGCCATTCGACGGCATTTTCGACCAATCTAACTATTCTAATCAATCATAAAACATACCATAAAGTCATAGAAACATGTAAGAACAACCACAAACACCTAACAACAATTCAAATGAACCAAAATGGATCAAAAGTGGCTAAAACCTCACATTTTCCTATAATCCCTCTTAATCATGTTTAAGCATACGATTAGCAAAACACATCAAAATTAACCCAAATTTCTAACAAAGCCTTAAAACATTATTTTAGAATTTTAAGAATTTTTCCAGAATTTATTTACGTATAAATTCGCTAATCTTCACTAATTACCCTTAATTACCGTAATTAGTGCAAAAACTATGCAAATCACTCACCTTGGCCACAAATGAAACACCAAATCTGAAATACTCTCTGTTTGGGTCGAATTCCTATGTATAGCAGCAGCTCCAACCTTGCTTTGTTGCTATTTGGCCTTGCTTTGATGTAGTTTAGGCTTAATCTTCACTAAAAATGTGTTTTGGAGTGGTTTTAGAGGATGGAGGCCATTACTAAGGTCTCGAGAAGGTTTGTGGCGGCTCAAAACTGAAATGAAAGTGATAACCTAACCCTAATCAGTCCTCCTATACCTCTAAACCTGAAATTCCCCTCTGGGCCTAGCTGCTAATCACCCGGTTAAGCCCAATTAAGCTGTTTTTCACCGTCTGAAACTTGTTTCAGCCATATCTCCCAAACGGTAAGTCCGTTTGGCTAATGTGACCACTCTACGGAAAGAGAAACCTTCATCCGAAGCCAATGAAAATGGTTTCAGGTCAAAATTCCTTTTCAGTCAAAAGTTATGGCCAAAACAGTATCAAACAGGGGTAAAATGGTCATTTAAAAATCGGAAAAAATCATGAACATGGGAAATGACCCCAATAGTTGTCTCCCAAAGTTACACGACCATACGACTTCGTATGTGACAGAAATAAATATTCTACGATCCTATGATGCGTAGAATGCGGGTCGTTACAGGAAGGATCAAAATCAACAGGTATGAACAGGTGTCGATATTTTATAAATCAAGGTTGTCATCATCATAAAGGGGGAGATTGTTAGAGAATGGAGTTTTGATCACAAAAACCTTATTTCAATTGTCATTGATTATAAAATATATACTAACATCTCTATCTAGAATATATATACATATATATGCAGGATTTGTATACATGACTGAAATACTAAAGACTGTACAGTTCTAGAGTTCCAAGAGATTTAGAATTCAGAGTAGATTCAAGACTCATGAGTTATCAAGTTTTCATGAGTTCAAGACAAATATAGTAATGGAGCCAAGTTTGTAACGTCCCGTATTTTGACGGTATACTAATTAATTTATTTAATTATTTAAAATATGATTTAGAGATTTAAATGGTCATTTAATTAAATAATATTGAATATTTAATTTATATAATTAATAGAATAATATATTTAATTTCGAATTAGTTGGAAAAAGTGAATTGACAATATTTTGTGAATTGGACAATTTAATATATATATATATATATATATATATAATTCAGTTTAGAATTGAACTGTAGTAGCAAATTTATTTATAAATGTCAACTGAACGTGTTAATTATATTATAATTATAATCAAGCCCAAAATGGCGCGGCAGTTCGTCAATTGGTGATTTGAACTTTAAACGAATATACAGCATCCGTTTTAAATCGGATTTCTATGAAACAAGAAATGTTCGGAGCTGGTGATTTATAATTTATAACGATTTCGTCGTGTAGATTTTGATTTATGTTAAAATCAAATTTCCAAATAGTCGCTATGGAATTCCTTTATAATCTATAACGATTTATTTATTATAAATGGATTTTCAATAGAAAATGGATACTGATTTAATCTGGATTTGAAATGTTGAGTTATCAAATTCAGACAGGAATATTCTGGAGCTGTATGATATTCAATTGTGTATATATACGATTATATTTATTTATAAATATTTAATTTAATTATTTTTGAATATATTAATATTTAAATGGGTTTATTTAGAGCTTTAAAAATAGCCATTTTTACAAACAACCTTCGTTTTCGACGAAACAAATTTTGTTGGATTTGGAATATTAAATTATTGTTACATTTCAATTTTCGATTTTTGGAGTCAATATGTGGTAGTACGGAATTTTAATGTGAAAAACAGTCAATAATTTAATTTTAAAAATACGCTGTGAGAGCAAACAGAGTCGGAATTCGACGAAACAAGTTTCTTTGGGTTCGTAATGTCAAACCGTAGTTGCATGACAATTCTCATCGAATTTGGATATTGTATGTGACCATAGGGATTTTTAATGATAAATACAAATAGCGTAGGAGTAAAAATAAATATAATAATCGAATATTAAAATTGAAACTATCCTATAAATACCTATTTACACTCTTCTAACCCTAAACACTTTCCTTTTCGTGGTCAAAATGCAAGCCGCCACCAACACAGTGAGAAACATGAGCAAATTTCCCTTTTAAAAATAAAAACAAATGAATTAAAATTCCTAAAATCCTCAAACCAAGTTCGCTGCTCCTCCCCTTGGCATGTGCTTCAAGCCTATATGAGTTTTACTGGATTCGGCTAAAAGGTTTGACGCTGGTTTTGCAGCAGCGCGAGATAGGGTTGGGATTTAGCAAGTATTGAAGCAGGGGATCGTGAAATGAAGTTTAGATCAGCAATGTTGATGCGAAATAGAAGAGCTTGTGATTTTTTGGGAATTTTTTGGAATAAAAAATGTCGTTCGAAATACAGTAGGTTGCGGTATTGTCTGAGAACCACGATGAGATGTTGAGGATCGAATTTTATGAAATGGGTTTGGAGATTGTTAACGGGATTGTATTTGGATTTTGCTTCGTTCATGGAAATTTTAAGGAAACGCATAATCGTTTTGTTTGATACAATACTATGGTGGGGCGGTTGAAGCCTGGAAATCACAGATAGCAGGCTGATATCGAGTTCAGTAATTAGGGTATGGAGACGAAGAGGAGGAGACGTTGTAAATTTTGGTATATTTTGTTCGATCTAGTTGGGCCATAGAAGTGGAACGGTTGGGAATAAAATCGGCAAGAAGTAGCGTGTTTCTGATGGAAGAACGGGTTACAAGGAGAAGAAGGGAAGAGAATGAGGAGTGTCTGACATGGACTCTTGAATGGATAATGGTATATTAGTGTTAATTAATATATAATTAGTCTAGTTAATTACTCGTAAATATATTCAAACTTGTAAACATCATAACTTTGTCATACATTAACCGAATTCAACGAAACATGATCCGTTGGGATCGTATGGACGACGGCTATAAATGGAACTGACTGGGAGTGAATTGGAACTCGTTACAATTTATAGCGAAATAAATTGTCTGTCCGAATCAACCGACAGTTATCGTTATTTAACGATGATCGTCCAATGTGAGTAAATCTCACTAACTCTATACAGTTTATATTTTTATAAATATAATCTAGTACTGATAAATGATGATTGATTGTTGTGTTTTGATTGTTTAGTTGAATTACTAATTTATTGTTTGAAACTGTAGATAACGATATATATATATATATATAAATTGTTAATTATATATTGATTATGTTTATCAGAATATTTCATATAGAAATGAAACTGATGTTAATTATATTGTTTAACATCTATGAATGCAGGGAAACAGGTTGGAGGGATCCAACTGGATTCCTCAATATCATAATACTGTTTGTTTTCATATATTGTGATATATAATCTGTGATTGATTATGGTGTGTAGATGATGTTGATCATGCTTATTTGGTATTTTAAATACCATAAGAAATACCGGAATGTGAAAAGGGAATTTTCAAAGTGTAAATTGAAAATAATATATTTATAAAATCAAAGAATTTTATAAAAGGATTATTTATATATAAAATAAATAGAAGTATAAAAGGATTATTTGTATAGGAAATAAATAGAAGTATAAAAGGATTATTTATATAGAAAATAAATAGAAGTATAAAAGGAATATTTACGTAGAAAGTAAATAGAATTATAAAAGGGATATTTGACGAGATATAAAAGAATTATGAGAAGATTGTTTAAAATGGATATTAAATAGAAATTTGTTTTAACAAATAGATTGAGAAGATTAATTCATAAATAATGTTTTATAGATTAAATAAAATATTTATCATTTGATAAACAAAATATTTAAGACTGAATTTATATAGAGAAGCAGGAATCGGTTTTAACACTGATATTTTAAATGGAATTTGAGCAGCATTTATAAAGGTGATTATAAATGGGATTATAAGTGTTATAAGAATAAAATGAGATTTTATATAAATGATTCTATAATTAGAAGTATAAATAGAAATTGGATTTGGGATATTGTTATTAAATACGAAATCAAACTGTGTTGATTGCAAAGAAGAAATATTATTCATATTTAATGTGAATAAAGGATTTAAGTAAATATTTTGCAAATAAAATATTATAAAGGAATTTGGGGTTTGAATTAGGAATTTAAATGGAATTACCGAAATTAGAAATTGATTGGAAATTAGTGAGTTGAATGGCTTTCTAGGTATCGATCTGATGTTGGTTTCGGCCTTTGGGGTTTATGCTTGGGAAGTTGTTCTCTTACTAGTTTAAAGTTAGAGACTAATAGAGGTGGGAGATATTGATGCATGAATCAGAAATGGAAATGTTTTCCAAAGTTAATAACATATATTTTCTAATTTTAGAAAATAAGGAATTTATGAATATATGGAAATGATAAATGGGAAATTGGGAAATGAAATGATGATTGATCGGTAAGATTTCCATTTGGGAATACGACCATTATCTGTATACATGTTTTCCTTTGATAGTTAAATCACCGACTATCAAAGATTTTGACAATTTCCGTTGTCAATACGGAGAGACCAGGATCGGATATATTATCTGAAAACCACTCCGTATGGCATTAGCGTTTCTGATCAAATAGAATGAAGATAATTGAAGATGGAGTTATGCATGGGTTGTTTAGTAAATCCAAGGTAGAAATTGCCTAAGATGGATTTACAGAATAGTGCCTTCGGGTTGTCCAGTCCCAGGACAACTTGAATGGATGAATGTCTGACAGAGTATATCAGGTAGATCACGTAAGTTGATCGTTTCAAACGTGTTTACGTTGGTGGTGGAGGAATTCGTTTCTCTTAGCTGTATACCCATGGTATTTTTTGGGAAATCAATTTGTGATTTGGTAGGTATGACGATGTGACATTCAAAGTAAATAAAGGTGTGAGCTATACGTTATGGCCACTAGCCTCACAACCAGGAAATGATATAAAATTGGGTAGGTTGCATGGCTAAGTGGTTAGCTGCCAATTAAGGTGTATTGTCACATGATCTAGAGAAATTCCATTTACTTCTATAATCTATTTCGATGCTGTCCCTTTTGGGAAACAATTGTTGATAACAACCGTAGGTGATAATACATTCAGTACACTCAAGCGAAATGAGTGACTGGTCATGTTCAGCCCTGGTTACAAGATGTTCTTGTTGAACCCGATGTATTCGTCTCTAGAGATACGCTGTCAGAAGGTGGTCCATACCTTGCCAGTTGGAATTCATTAACCAATAAGTGCCCACGGGTTTTGATTATATATTATGTATGTGTAACGTGAGATGAAAGCGTTTTGCTAGATGATTATTATATTGTGGTTGACAGACACTATCATAATATCAAGGGAGTTTTGATATAAAAGATCATTGTTTCTTGCAAAAGGATTTTTGATTTTAAATTAAATGCTTTGAATTCTCATAACGGAAAAACCTGTTCCGTGTTATATGGCGTGGTCTTATGTGATATCGCTTATTTTCTCAAACTGTTTTAAATTGTTTACTCACACCAGTCGCATGACTGACCCAGAGTTTATTTTGTTTTGTTTTCCCTAAACTCTTGGGTGCCCAATTTTGTACGGGCAGTCAAGTAGTCGGGATTTACATATATACTTGGAGAGCTAGTGCAGGTGGCTTCAAAATTATATAGCTATTGTTTATTTCCGCTATGATGTAAGTGTTATACTCTAATGATGATATGTATATACAAATGATCGATTTGTATTTCAAAGTTATATTGCATACTATATTTTATTCGTTCCGCTGTGAGTTTCGTGTTACTCTGATGTTGTATCTATGTTCTTCTTCTTCTATTCTAATTTTCTATCTTATATATTCTCACCCTCTAACTTCTTTCTGTTAACTATCCGGTATTTCCGATGCTTGGAAAGTCAACATTGAGTTATGTCGATAACCAGGATTGCAAATTCCCCAGGTCATCACAAAGTTTATATGTAAGACTCTGAATAGCACTCCAGGTTCATGTTCAAATTCTATTTTTCAAATTTTGATTTTCTAATTTCAGATTGTTTTTCTATCTTACTTATGATTTCAAATATAAGGTTTAGTTTAATATATAAGTTTATATAGTTTTATAGCTTTATAATTTTATAGTTTTAAGCTTTATAAATATGTTTATATAATATATTATTATGATTTCATGTGGTTTTATACTTTATAATACTCATTTATATCACTAAGTTTTAATTCAAGAATTTCCAGAATAATATATATGTTTAAATACTTGAAAATATTAAAATTCAAAATTTTAACATGCCTATGTCGACATACATAGGAGGGTATGTCGACATACAACTGTTAGAAATTCAATTCTCAAAGGAAGTGTTTTTTTTACTATTTGTAACATTTCAGAAGTGTTGAAACCTTTCAAATCTTACAAAATAGGGATTGATTTCAAATTTTTTATTCATTCCTCTTCTCCATCTTCACCACTCTTCATCCCACCATTAATATTCCATATTTTATTGATTACTACACTTCTACTTTACCAATTTCTACTCTATTTATACAAAATTTCTTCTTTTCTTTTCTTTCTCTCTCTCTATCCATTACTCTCTGGATTGAAGTGCTATTGAAGAGTTATAGGGTTGTTGTAATCATTTGGGAAGTGTTTGAGAAAGGGTGTGTTCTTATAGCCCTGAAATCAAGCAAAGAGAGAAGTGGTAACCTTTTAGACATGAAATCAAGAGCATTTGGAGCGTTGTTAACCTTGTTGCCGTGAAATCAAGGGGATTGTACTTGGATAGTGATATTAATAAAAATATATACAATCCAGCGTTGTGTGGGGCTGGGCGTAGGAGTAATCCGAACCAGTATAAAATCCGATGTGTTATTTCCTTTTCTACATTTTATATTTATCTATTTCTGTGCTTGTGTTTGATTCTGTGTCTATGATCATCTCCATTGTGTGTGATTCATATAATAGATCATTTAAGTTTAAGATTTTTGTAAATTCTTTATAAACACTATTTACCCCCTTTTAGTGTCAGTCTTGCCTTAAGATCCGCGTTGCGCATTCCCTAACAATTGGTATCAGCGCATAGGTTTTCAAAAAGTTCATAATATGATTTTTGGAATATTAAATGGCAAACTTTGAAATGATTGTTAACGTTAGTATCAATTCCTGCATTGCATCAATATTAAAAGAGTCCGCACTGAAATATATTGAAACGGCCCGAACTTCCCCGTGAAGGAAAGCCCGGGTTGAGTTGAGAAAAAGCCACATCAGGACACAAACAGAAGAACATTTCATTGCTTATTACAACAATTTCATTAGAATATACAGAGTATGAATAAATATTACACATTTACTAAATATCAGAGATTTAAATTACATTACATAGCAGCGGAAAATAATACAAAACACAACTGAAGGAGATATACAGATACAAAGCTTTCCGGATATCATTCCAGCTGTAAACCTAGATCCTGTGAATATAAATCTGCAAAACCAAAACTACTAGCTTCCCGTGTGGAAAATAGGGGCACCCAGAGTTTAGGTTAAAACAATAAACTCTAGGTCAGTCATGTGACTGGTGTGAGAACTAAAATAGTTATTTAAAACTTTCCTTTAAATCAGATATATCAAGGGACCACGCCGTAACACGGAACGGGCTTCCTCCCAAGAATACCAATGCATATAACAAAACAGCGCAATGCTTTTTGGAAAAACGAAGCTATTATAAGACCCAGGTCCCATCACACAATGCAACGCAAGCCAGAGGATAGGGTTTTCCCTTGTAATAGCTAAACATGCTTGGTATGTTTAATACAAATCATTTGATACTATTATAAGTGCATATTGTATAAAACAACTTGAAATATAATTGTATCAATCCTAGGCGGCATGGGTAACATATATCATGTTGCCAATACTAGGCTCTACAATCAAAACTGCAATTGTCACGTATTGGAAGTTGGATTTCCGTCTGTGAACCAAGGCAAGGGGTTGTCCTTACAGCTTCGAGAATCTCTAGCCCGAGCCTCAGGCAAGCGCGCAGGCAAGCCTTGGATCGTCAGGGCCGGTCCACTCGATGTGGATTATAATGCCTGAACACTGCGTTTCCCCGCCCTAAGGGGCGTAAATGAGCCAAAATACTCCATCGGCCCTGGATCGACCGATATAACCGAGGTGCTTCGCTATATATCATCCACATAAGTAAAATGCCAGAGCGTGTAAAACATTGACACCACTCCTAGCTAGAAAGAAACGCATGCCCTCCTTGATGTCCTCTCCCGTTTCTGGTTCACACCGGGTTGTGAGGCTCGCGAAATAACTTTACACAAAGCTATGCCACAAAGGCCGTGCTTTGATCATCAACCACAAGACTTTTCTTTTCAACAGAAGCCTTGATCATTTGCATCTCAGCATGCCACACTGGCAATTCATGCCATGCGACTGATATCTATCGATATATAACCTCTGATCTCGTACGTCTCAGAGAAGGGCGTTAAGTAAGAGAATAAATTCTCCGCCGCCAAATAGATATATATTTAATAGAAATCAATCAACACAGAATAAAATCCAATGTCAGACACACAATCCATTAACAAGTCCGTTCTGGGTCTGAACGAAACCAGATGAACCTTATTCCTTGCATATCCATCGATCTCCAAGTACGTCTGGACGATCACCAACTGATTCCCTCCTCTTGGGTGTACAGCCCAATCAAGATCATTAGTAATTATCCAGATGATGTGAAGACCTCCGGTCTTCAACCACCGTCTTCATCCTCGGCACATCGTCGAATTAGTTATTCATAAAGGGAAAAACCCGGTCTTTCGGAATAACTCATGTATATAATAAACAAGTGTTATAAAAACATAACATACGCCTCATTCCAATCAGGAATATTCCTTTATTCAAATATTCTTTTACTTTGGGAAAGGTTCCCGTTAATTTTATCAAAGATAGATTCTTTAAATTTATTCTTTAATCTTCCTTTGGATTATCAATTCAAACCAAATTATGGTTTATCCAAACTAGTCGTGATTAGCGAACCTTACTGAAGTAATCATTTTTTAAATTTCCCAACCCCAACCTATTCAACCCATGAAGTAAAACTGGTAATACTTCATATCTAACACCGCGGTGTTATCGGTGAATTCAATTAACATTTCACGTTCAATTCTAATTAAAGATTTAACTATCGCTTGGAGCAAAACTGGCGATACTCCATTCTAGATCATTTCAATCTAATTAAAGATTCATTAAAACTCCACTTGGTTTTAATCTTCCCAAAAATCAATATTAATGATTATTTAACTTGGGAAATCATAACCTGTCTTTAACTGGGTTAAAGAACCAATGTCATTTAAAACACGGTTCACGATAAACCCAAAATCACATTTTATTCCATCACCCTTTAACCATAAATTAGCAAGTGAATAATTCCCTAAGTGTTAACCCCGAAGTCCGAAACCAACATCAGATCAATACCCAAGAAACTATCCAACTTAACTAATCTCCAGTTAGTTTCTGATTTTCTTAACTCCGATGGGTCTAAGAACAGTATCATTAAAGATACCATTCACGACAACCGAAAATCACATTCCATTAATGATGGAATCTTCATGGAAAACAAATCGATATATATATATATATATATATAATCAATATAAACTTCCATATCCGACTAACAATATAAATGGAATAACGACAAAGCCTTTTAAATTCCATATATATTAGAAGTCCTCATCCACAGAAATTCACTTCGATTTTTACCAAATCGAATTCCATTCCATTCCAATTTATTTTATTTAAATTGGAAAACTTTACTTTGGACAATCTCCTTTAAATCTTAAAAAAAGATTTATAAATTTCAAATCATATTTCACTATAAATCGAGTTAAAGAACGAATGTCGTTAAAACACAGTTCACAATAAACCCAAAAATCAATTCCAATTCAATATCATTTAATTAGTATACTCCATTAAATCTAAATAAAAAGATTTAATCTTTCTCTCAACTGGGTTTAAGAACAGTGTTAGTGAAGACACTGTTCACAACAAACACAAATCCCATTTGATATTAAATACAAGGCTCTGAATAGAAAATATATCGGCTTATATTCAATATCAAATTCTACGACCAACAAATATCGTATTGGAAATAACGATATAAATATATCTTTCAAATTTCCATAACAATATCTGTATAATCACAAAATCCAACATCAAAATATTCCGAAGATAATTCCAATTCAAATCCATTTCCAATCTATATATTGGAAATTCTGGTTATTTTTAAAACCATTTCAAATCCAATTTTTTTATTTTAAAAACAAATGGGTTATAATTCTAGTTCAAAACTAGTTCATTTCGATAAAAATCTATTTTTATCTTTTCAAATATGGAATTTTTCATCTCAATTCTTTCCAAATCATTTCTTATGATTTTACACAAATTATTGATATTTTTAATAATTTTATCAAGGCCTGTACAGTCGATTTCCATAGACGGCCATCAAACTGCACTTACATCGACCTTTTCCAAATTTGATTTGGACATAATTCCAAATCCAACCGTTATATTTCAAATTTCTCATATTCATTAGAAAGCTCTTTTCGATACGAACCCAACGGTTCCAGTGTTAGGAGAATCCGACGGTCGGATCTCCCGTAATGTCCGTTTGAAGTCAATGGTCGAAATTCGCAAACTGCCGCAGCGCGGCGCGTTCTATTCATGCCATTATATATATAATATATATTATTTATATTTCGTCGATTTCCTTTTAAAACGTATTTTATAAATCGTTTTAAATTCGTTTTCAAAATGATTTCAACTTTCTATTCAATTTCTAATCAAAATTGAATATTCCATATTATTGATATATAAATGATAATATTTTCAAAACATTATACTTTGAAATCAATTCCTTTTCGATATTCATCATAAAAATGAATAAGATCGATATAAATATCGTTCACGTCAAAATGGCGTCAATCTAATCAACACTGCTATATATATATATATATATATATATATATATATATGCCCATCCCAAATCGGACATCAAAATCAAATTTTGATCTTTTACTGAATATTATTTTAAAATATTCGTTATTTTAAAATATTCATTCTTTCTAAACTGGAATCAGACACAGTCAATTACCATATAATGTGATTATATGGATTTCATACAATACATGTATACAACAATAGTGATAAATAATCATCCATTCTCCAGAGTGCATTCTACACAGTATAAGCATCAAATATAACTATTTAACGCTTACACAGCTTGTCAACCAATCAACTGACATACAACTAATTATTGGGATTAGTGTATGTCCAATGTCATCCCAATACCCGTATGGGGTTTCAAACAATTAAACACAAGTTTTATTTGTGCAATTGGGCGATGTGTAAAATTTATCGTCCCGATCAATATCAGTCAAATCAGTGTACATAAACAAATCATCTGATTTGTAAATGAATATTTATTTTATTCACATACACGTTAAAAATTATATTTTTAACGATAGAACATCCATTCAGTTCATTTACACAATAAAAATAATATTTTTATTGTTCTAATATATTTTAGAAAATTTCGGCGACATAACAGCACGATACTGGAAACGGGATAAGGCCTAGCCTTATCCCCAGTCTAATAATAGCCTACGCCATACACATACCAATCAAATCAATTTCAAATTCACACCACAAACCAATATTCAACCAAACACATAGATCAACACAAACAACCAAACAAGTCGTCCATGGTCCGTGGACGACGGGGAACAGTTCATATATGCAGTTACATAATAAATAACTTTATAAAGAAAATTAAAGTGAGGAGTTCTCACCTTGGGTTTCCACTCCGCAGTTTCAATTTTGAACGGTTCGAATTTGTCCAAAATTTCAAGGCGATCCCTTCCCGCTGTTCATAGTAAAAATCACATTTTTATTTTAACACACATATATAATAAAAAATCAGTTTTTTATTTCGCTACATATATAAAACTCAAATCTTTATCGCCATTCCATATATATAAAAATCGAATTTTTATATTACTACATACCCACGATAAAATTTATATTTTTATCTAACTAAAAATAATACTTTCAGGTCGCTATTCAAATTATAAAAATCATATTTTTATTATCTCTATAATATTAAAATCATATTTTTATTATCTCTATAATATAAAAATCATATTTTTATTATCTCTATAATATAAAAACCATATTTTTATTGTCTCTATAATATAAAAATAATATTTTTATTATCTCTATAACATAAAAACCATATTTTTATTATCTCTATAATATAAAAACCATAATTTTGTTATCTCTATAATATAAAAACCATATTTTTATTATCTCTATAATATAAAAAGCATATTTTTCTATTTACAAATATCCTATCATTTCAAATTAAAAATCATTCCTTTTTGTGATGAAAAATCATTTCTTTATGTCTTGAAAGACCGTAACTTTATAGGAATAAAAACCACAACATCAAATAAATAAAAATCAGATTTTTCTACATGGTTATTATATTTTAAAACCGGAAATTAAATGAAATAAAGGTAAAGAAGTAAAAACTCACTGATTTATGGATCCGGGGGTTGGAGGAGGGGATGGGGAGGTCGGCGATGGCGTAGGTAGGGGGTCCGGTGGCGGCTAGGACTGGTGGCGCCGGCTTTTGGGGGTCTCGTAGTTTGATTGGGCTGTGGGGGTTCATGGGGGTCGGATTGGGGAAGAAGGGGGAGGAGGAGGTGGCGATGGTGCCTGGGGAGGCGAAGGGGTTGGCCAGCGCAACGGCGCGGTGGACGGGGAAAGGGGGGCGACGAGTTTTTTTGTTTTTTTAGAACGAAGAGAAAAGGAGAGAGAGAGAAGGTATGGTGAGGGGGTATATAATTATATATTTAATTTATTTTAATCCACAAAAAGTAACTTTTTATTTCGACCTCCAAATGAGACCCACTGACTGTTGTCCATAGCTAATTACCCCCATTCCGAACACAATGAGATATGTACTGCAAGCCGATTCGACTGTTTCGATCGGTTTCCGCCAAAATCAAAATATAAATCTATATATTGAATTTGAACGCACATTTCTATTTACCGGGGCCACATACGGACTCTAAAAATTTCCGAAAAATATTTTCTAACTTCGTATTGAAGATACGGTTCTAACAAAACTAATTTCATCAAATTCCGAGACCGTTTGAAAAATGGCCATTTTCTAGTCAATCGAAGTTGACTGAAACTGTTAAAACATGTTTTACTTCGCCACGCTCACATATTGCTTTGAAAAATTATGAATTTTGAAACCTGGCGATAATTTGACATCCCGGATCCAACAAAAGTGGTTTCGTCAAGAACAAAGGTCGTTTGCAAAATTTCAATTTTTAAGGGCCAAAAATTCCATAGCGACTATTCTGAATTTTCATCTGGGCATAACTTTTTATTCCCGCTATGATATTTCAATTTTTCAGATTCATTGGAAAGATATTCTCAAATAGATTCTAATATTTTTGGTTTCACTAAAATCTGGTCTATTTTGAACCCTGCACATTCATTTGAAATTTGAAATCGAATTTTCAAACTACCGCGCCATTTTCAATTCCTTTTATAATTGAAATAAAATATTTATATTCTAACGTCGATCTATATAAATATATACATTCTAATTCTATTCACAATAAATTTCTCGTCGTTATTATTTAAAATAACTCATTTTAAATATTCAAAATTCACTAAAATTGCCAAAATAAAATTTTTAAATTGGCTTGGATTTTCCGGGTTATTACAATCTCCCCTACTTAAAACTTTTCGTCCTCGAAAAGGAACGAAGCTGAAAGTTGTTTTACAAACCAACTCAACTTTCATTATTTTCTTTACAGCTTAAGTTCTTCAACTTTTCAGTTTCTAAGAACTTTTCAAATTCTTCAAAAATATGGCTAACACCCAAAATTTTTGAAAAATTTCGCCATAACCTCCCCTGCACGGGAGCATCGGGAAAATCCTGAAATTGCCATACAGGCCTCTCCAATCCAAAAAGAAAAAGAAATTGTCAAGCGGCTAGCCAATCGGCTCATAAAATCATCAAAAACCCTAAGAAATATAATAATCATGTACCTATTTGTCGGGCAAAAAATTTTATTCCTCTGCTTAGCTTCCCTGCTATGACCTGTTCAATGGATACACATGTATATGCATGCAATTTCAAACAATTTTCAATTCAGTCCAATATTTGATACAATTTGGCTAAATGGTTCAAATTTTAATTAATCAACCAATAATCAAACAATACAATTAGCAAACAATTAGTTGATTAACGTTTCAAATTCATAATTTTGACATATATACAGAAAATCATGTTTTTGATGCCAAGTCACAACAATATATTCTAACTATATTTTGGTTCTCACGCCAGTCAATTGGAAATATATAGATATCTTACTTTCGGAACTCGAACATAAACTACTGATGCTAACATGTCAATCACCAGTATCATCAGAGTCATCTCCGGGCGACTAGAGTGTGATTCTATATTTATCGAATATATTTGGGGCTTCTAATACACGTGGATCAGACGTATATTAAAATCTCTATATACTCGATTAACCAAATCAATTTAAAATAAATATTCAAATACGAATAATAAAGTTTAAATTTTCAAAACAAAACTTGTTTTCAATTTTATTTTGAAAAATTAACACTCTTCACACTTGTTCTAGGATACTACTGATCCTATCTCTAATGAGTCATTCTCATTGGATATTACTAATCTAATCTCTGATGAATTCTTTCGTTTGGTTCTAATGTGCCTTGTTTCCGAGCTTTGTAAACCAAAGCTATGATACCAGCTGAAACGACCCGAACTTCCCCGTGAAGGAAAGCCCGGATTGAGTTGAGAACAAGCCACATCAAGACACAAACAGAAGAACATTTCATTGCTTATTACAACAATTTCATCAGAATATATAGAGTATGAATAAATATTACACATTTACTAAATATCAGAGATTTAAATTACATTACATAGCAGCAGAAAATAATACAAAACACAACTGAAGGAGATATACGGATACAGAGCTTTCCAGATATCATTTCAGCTGTAAACCAAGATCCTGTGAATATAAATCTGCAAAACCAAAACTACTAGCTGCCCTTGTGGAAAATAGGGGCACCCAGAGTTTAGGTTAAAACAATAAACTCCAGGTCAGTCATGTGACTGGTGTGAGAACTAAAACAATTATTTAAAACTTTACTTTAAATCAGATATATCAAGGGACCACGCCGTAACACGGAACGGGTTTCCTCCCAAGAATACCAGTGCATATAACAAAACAACGCAATGCTTTTTGGAAAAACGAAGCTATTATAAGACCTAGGTCCCATCACACAGTGCAGCGCAAGCTGGAGGATAGGGTTTTCCCTTATAATAGCCAAACATGCTTGGTACGTTTAAAACAAATCATTTGATACTATTATAAGTGCATAGTGTATAAAACAACTTCAAATATAAATGTATCAATCCTAGGCGGCGTGGGTACCATATATCATGTCGCCAATACAAGGCTCTACGATCAAAACCGCAATTGTCACGTATGGGAAGTTGGATTTCCATCTGTGAACCAAGGTAAGGGATCGTCCTTACTTCTTCGAGACTCTCTAGCCCGAGCATCTGGCAAGCGCGCAGGCAAGCCTTGGATCGTCAGGGTCGGTCCACTTGATGTGGATTATAATGCCTGAACACTGCATTTCCCGCCTTATGGGGAGTAAATGAGCCAAATGACTCCATCGGTCCCGGATCGACCGATATAACCGAGGCGCCTTACTATCCATCATCTACATAAGAAAAATGCCAGAGCGTGTAAAATACTGACACCACTCCTAGCTAGAAAGAAACGCATGCCCTCCCTGAGGTCCTCTCCCGTTTTTGGTTCACACCAGAGCGTGAGCCTCGCGAGACAACACTACACAAAGCTACTCCACAAAGGCCGTGCTTTGATCATCAACCAAAAGACTCTGCTTTTCAACAGAAGCCTTGATCATTTGCATCTCAGCATGCCACACAGGCAATTCATGCCATGCGACTGATATCTATCGATATATAACCTCTGAGCTCGTACGTCTCAGAGAAGGGCATTAAGCAAGAGAATAAATTCTCCACCGCCAAACAAATATATTTTTAATAGAAATCGATCAACATAGAATAAAATCCAATGTCAGAAACACAATCAATTTACAAGTCCGTTCTAGGTCTGAACGAAACCGGAGGAACCTTATTCCTTGCATATCCATCGATCTCCAAGTACGTCTGGACGATCACCAACTGATTCCCTCCTCTTGGGTGTACAGCCCAATCACGATCATCGGTAATTATCCAAACGATGTGAAGACCTTCGGTCTTCAACCACCGTCTTCATCCTCGACACATCTTCGAATCAGTTATTCAGAATAGGATAAACCCAGTCTTTCTGAATAACTCGTGTATATAATAAACAAGTGTTATAAAAACACAACATACACCTCATTCCAATCCAGAATATTCCTTTATTCAAATATTCTTTTACTTTGGGAAAGGTTCCCGTTAATTTTATCAAAGATAAATTCTTTAAATTTATTCTTTAATCTTCCTTTGGATTATCAATTCAAACCAAATTATGGTTTATCCAAACTAGTCGGGATTAGCGAACCTTACCGAAGTAATCATTTGTTAAATTTCCCAACCCCAACCTATTCAACCCATGAAGTAAAACTGGTAATACTTCATATCTAACACCGCGGTGTTATCGGTAAATTCAATTACCATTTCACGTTCAAATCTAATTAAAGATTTAACTATCGCTTGGAGCAAAACTGGCAATACTCCATTCTCGATCATTTCAATCTAATTACAGATTCATTAAAACTCCACTTGGTTTTAATCATCCCAAAAATCAATATTAATGATTGTTTAACTTGGGAAACCATATCCTGTCTTTAACTGGGTTAAAGAACCAATGTTATTTAAAACACAGTTCACCATAAACCCAAAATCACATTCTATTCCATTAGCCTTTAACCGTAAATTAGCAAGTGAATTATTCCCTAAGTGTTAACCCAGAAGGCCGAAACCAACATCAGATCAATACCTAAGAAACTATCCAACTTAACTAATCTCCAGTTAGTTTCTGATTTTCTTAACTTCGTTGGGTCTAAGAACAGTATCATTAAAGATACCATTCACGACAACCCAAAATCACATTCCATTAACGATGGAATCTTCGTGGAAAACAGATCGATATATAATCGATATAAACTTCCATATCCGACAAACAATATTAATGGAATAACGGCAAAGCCTTTTAAATTCCATATATATTAGCAGTCCTCATCCACAGAAATTCACTTTGATTATTACCAAATCGAATTCCATTCCATTCCAATTTATTTTATTTAAATTGGAAAACTTTACTTTGGAAAATCTCCTTTAAATCATAACAAAAGATTTATAAATTCCAAATCACATTTCATTGTAAATCGGGTTAAAGAACGAATGTTGTTAAAACACAGTTCACAATAAACCCAAAAATCAATTCCCATTCAATTCCAATTCAATTTCATTTAATTAGTATACCCCATTAAATCTAAATAAAGAGATTTAATCTTTTTCTCAACTAGGTTTAAGAATAGTGTTAGTGAAGACACCGTTCACAACAAACCCAAATTCCATTTGATATCAAATACAAGGCTCTGAATAGAAAATATATCGGCTTGTATTCAATATCAAATTCTACGACCAACAAATATCGTATTGGAAATAACGATATAAATATATCTTCCAAATTTCCATAACAATATCTGTATAATCACGAAATCCAACATCGAAATATTACGAAGACAATTCCGATTCAAATCCATTTCCAATCTATATATTGAAAATTCTGGTTATTTTTAAAACCATTTCAAATCCAATTTATTTATTTTAAAAACAAATAGATTATAATTCTAGTTCAAAACTAGTTCATTTCGATAAAAATCTATTTTTATCTTTTCAAATATGGAATTTTTCATCTTAATTCTTTCCAAATCATTTCTTATGATTTTACACAAATTATTGATATTTTTAATAATTTTATCAAGGCCCGTACCGTCGATTTCCATAAACGGCCATCGAACTGCACTTACAACGACCTTTTCCAAATTTGATTTGGACACAATTCCAAATCCAACCGTTAGATTTATAGTTTCTCATATTCGTTAGAAAGCTCTTTTCGATACGAACCCAACAGTTCTGGTTTTAGGAGAATCCAACGGTCGGATCTCCCGTAATGTCCGTTTGAAGTCAATGGTCGAAATTCGCGAACTGCCACAGCGCGGCACGTTCTATTCAGGCCATTATATATATAATATATGTATTATACATATTTCGTTGATTTCCTTTTAAAATGTATTTTATAAATCATTTTAAATTCATTTTCAAAACGATTTCAACTTCCTATTCAATTTCTAATCAAAATTGAATATTCCATATCATCGATATATAAATGATAATATTTTCAAAACATTATATTTTGAAATCATTTCCTTTTCGATATTCATTATAAAAGTGAATAAGATCGATATAAATATCGTTCACATCAAAAAGGCGTCAATCTAATCAACACGACTATATATATAAATATATTCGTGCCCATCCCAAATCGGACATCAAAAATCAAATTTTGATCTTTTACTGAATATTATTTTAAAATATTCGTTATTTTAAAATATTCATTCTTTCTGAACTGGAATCAGACACAGTCAATTACCGTATAATGTGATTATATGGATTTCATACAATACATGTATACAACAACAGTGATAAATAATCATCCATCCTCTAGAGTGCATTCTACGCTGTATAAGCACCAAATATAAATATTTAACGCTTACACAGCTTGTCAACCAATCGATTGACATACAACTAATTATTGGGATTAGTGTATGCCCAATATCATCCTAATACCGGTGTGGGGTTTCAAACAATCAAACACAGGTTTTATTTGTGCAGTTGGGCGATGTGTAAAATTTATCGTCCCAATCAATATCAGTCAAATCGGTGTACATAAACAAATCGTATGATTTGTAAATGAATATTTATTTTATTCACATACACGTTAAAAATTATATTTTTAACGATAGAACATTCATTCGATTCATTTACACAATAAAAATAATATTTTTATTGTTCTAATATATTTTAGAAAATTTTGGCAGCATAAAGACACGATACTAGAAACGGGAGAAGGCCTAGCCTTAACCCCAGTCTAATAATGGCATGCGCCATACACATTCCAATCAAATCAATTTCACATTCACACCACAAACCAATATTCAACCAAACACATAGATCAACACAAACAACCAAACAAGTTGTCCATGGTCATTGGTATATGCGGTTACATAATAAATAACTGTATAAAGAAAATTAAAGTGAGGAGTTCTCACCTTGGGTTTCCACTCCGCCGTTTCATTTTTGAACGGTTCGAATTTGCCTAAAATTTGGATGCGTTCCCTTCCCGCTGTTCATAGTAAAATCACATTTTTATTTCAACACATATATATAATAAAAAATTATATTTTTATTTCTCTACATATATTAAATCAAATCTTTATCGCCATTACATATATATAAAAATCGAATTTTTGTATTACTACATATCCATGATAAAATTTCTATTTTTATCTAATTAAAAATAATACTTTCAGGTCGCTTTTCAAATTATAAAAATCATATTTTTGTTATCTCCATAATATAAAAATCATAATTTTATTATCTCTATAATATAAAAACCATATTTTTATTATCTCTATAATAAAAACCATATTTTTATTATCTCTATAATATAAAAACCATATTTTTCTATTTACAAATATCCTATCATTTCAAATTAAAAAATCATTCCTTTTTGTGATGAAAAATCATTTCTTTATGTCTTGAAAGACCATAACTTTATAAGAATAAAAACCACAACATCAAATAAATAAAAATCAGATTTTTCTACACGGTTATTATATTTTAAAACCGGAAATAAAATAAAATAAAGGTAAAGAAGTAAAAACTCACTGATTTATGGATCTGGGGTTGGAGGAGGGGAAGGGGAGGTCTGCGATGGCGTAGGCGGGGGTCCGTTGGCGGCTAGGACTGGTGGCGCCGGCTTTTGGGGTATCGCGGTTTGATTGGGCTGTGGGGGTTCATGGGGGTCGGATTGGGGAAGAAGGGGGAGGAGGAGGTGGCGATGGTGCCTGAGGAGGCGGAGGGGGTGGGCCAGCGCGGCGGTGGGCGAGCACGACGACGCGGTGGACAGGGAAAGGGGTGCGACGGGTTTTCGGCTTTCTTTCTTTCTTTTTTTAGAACGAAGAGAAAAGGAGAGAGAGAGAAGGTAAGGTGAGGGGGTATGTAATTATATATTTATTTTAATCCACAAAAAAGTAACTTTTTATTTTGACCTCCAAATGAGACCCACCTACAGTCGTCCCTAACTAATTTCCCCCATTCCGAACACAATGGGATATGTACTGCAAGCCGATTCGAATGTTTCGATCAATTTCCGCCAAAATCAAAATATAAATCTATATATTGAATTTGAACGCACATTTCTATTTACCGGGGCCACATACAGACTCTAAAAATTACCGAAAAATATTTTCTAACTTCGTATTGACGATACGGTTCTAACAAAACTAATTTTGTCAAATTCCGAGACCGTTTGAAAAATATGTATTTTCTGGTCGATCAAAATTGACTGAAACTGTTAAAAAAAGTTTTACTTCGCCACGCTCACATATTGCTTTCAAAAATTATGAATTTTGAAACCTAGTAATAATTTGACATCCCGGATCCAACTAAAGTGGTTTCGTCGAAAATAGAGGTCGTTCGCAAAATTTCCATTTTTAAGGGTCAAAAATTCCATAGCGACTATTCTAAATTTTCGTCTGAGCATAACTTTTTATTCCCTCTATAAAATTTCAATTTTTCGGATTCGTTGGAAAGATATTCTCAAATATATTCTAATATTTTTGGTTTCGCTAAAATCTGGTCTATTTTGAATCCTGTACATTCATTTGAAATTTGAAATCGAATTTTCAAACTACCGCGCCATTTTCAATTCCTTTTATAATTAAAATAAAATATTTATATTCTAACTTCGATCTATATAAATATATACGTTCTAATTCTATTCAAAATAAATTTCTCATCGTTATTATTTAAAATAATTTATTTTAAATATTCAAAATTCACTAAAATTGCCAAAATAAAAATTTTAAACTCACTCGGATTTTCCGGGTTATTACATATATTGAAAATTCAAGTGATCTACTGAAGTATTGTCTGATATAGGAAAGGATGCATTATATGCCTATTGGAAATTCGAAATTTGAAAAGATGGGTGGTGTGGCTGTTGAAAATTCAAATTCCAAAATGCTGTGTTACATGGATGTTGAGAATTCAAATTTTGATAAACAAATTATGAAAATCAAAAAGGATAAATGGATATTGGACAGTGGTTGTTCGAGACATATGACGGGAAATTAGGAACTACTAAATAATCTAGTACATGAGGATGGTGGAATTGTCAACTTCGGAGATAACTCTAAAGATATATTGTTGGCATCGACAATGTTAGTAATTCTGAAACCCCTACTATTTCTGATTTTTTATTAGTTAGGAATCTAAAACATAATTTACTAAGTATAAATCAACTTTGCGATAAAGGCTATAAAATAAACTTTGAAAAGGATAAATGCTTTATGGAATATAGGAATTCAAAAGTAGTATTCGAAGAAGATAGAAAGAAAAATAACTATATATTGAATATGAAAATCTCTAATGATAATCTATGTCTTATGGCCAATACAAGTGACCCTTGGATCTGGCATAAGAAATTCGGTCATTTAAATTTCAAACACATCTCTAGGATTTCTAAATTAGATTCAATTAGGGGATTACCCAAAATGAAATTTAAAGTTAATAATTTATGCGATGCTTGTCAGTTCATAAAATTCAAAAGAAGTTCATTTAAATCAAAAGAGGAACTTATAACCTCGAATTCATTAGAGTTAATTCATATGGACTTATTTGGTCCCTCCCAAATCCAATCAAAATATCGCAATAAATATGTTTGCGTAGTAGTCGATGATTTTTCTAGATTTACTTAGACTTTATTTCTTAAAAATAAAAGTGGTGCTTTTGATCAATTTAAATCCTTTCCCAAAAGAATCCATAATTTATTATCCTTAAAATTTAAAATGATATGTAGTGACCACGGTGGAGAATTCGAAAATGAAAATTTTGAAAAATTTTGTAACAAAAAGGAAATAATTCATAATTTTTCTTTCCCCAGTCTCAACAAAACAGCGTAGTTGAATGCAAAAATAGATCGATACAAGAGTGTGCGAGAACTATGTTATCTGATAGTAATTTACCAAGGAATTTCTGGGCTGAGGCAGTTGCAACAGCTTATTATATTTTGAATAGAATTTCTATAAGACCCTTAACTCATAAAACATCATATGAACTTTTGTATAATAAGAAACTAAAAGTATCATATTTTAAAATATTTTGAAGTAAATGTTTTATTCTTAATACTAAAGAAAACTTAGATAAATTTGACTCGAAACCCGATAAAGGAATATTTATTTGATATCCAGAGAGAAGTAAGACATATAGAGTTTTCAATTCAAGAACCAATAAAATAGAAGAAACCTTAAATGTATCCTTTGCCAAAAGATATAAAAATATAACACAACGAAGATGAATGGGAAAATGTGATTAATGAAACAAATAATGAAAATAATCAACCAAATAAAAGAATTAGATTACTAAGAGACCACCCTGTAGAAAATATCTTAGGAGATATTGATTCCATTGTTAGAACTCGAAACCAATTAAATAATATGTGCAATTCAGCATTTATTTCAGTAGTTGAACCTTGGAATCCAAAGGAAGCATCATCTGAGAATTCATGGATCCTTGCTATGCAAGAGGAACCGAATCATTTTACCAGAAATAATGTATGAGAACTTGTTCCTAGACCAGAGGATAAAACAGTAATTGGTACTAAATGGGTTTATAAAAATTAAATAAATGAACACGGTGAGGTTGTATGAAATAAGGCACGATTAGTAGCACAATGTTATACTCAAGAAGAAGGAATAAATTATGATGAAACGTTTTCCCCAATAGCAAGATTTGAAGCAATTAGGATATACTAGCCATTGCTAATCATAATAATTTCATATTATATCAAATGGATGTTAAAAGTGCTTTTCTAAATGGATTTGTTAAAGAAGACGTATATGTAGAGAAACCACCTCTTTTTGAGGACGAATAATTACCAAATCATGTATATAAATTAAAGAAAGTGTTACATGGATTAAAACAGGCACCTAGAGCTTGGTATGGTAAATTAAAAAATTACTTATTACAATCTAACTTCGAAATAGGTAAAATAGATAATACTGTTTTTATTAAAAGAAATAATAAAGATACACGGTTAGTACAAATATATGTTGATGATATAATTTTCAGATCGACAAATAATAAGATGAAAAAAGAATTTTCAAATATTATGACCCAAGAATTAGAGATGAGTCATATGGGAGAACTAACATTTTTCTTAGGCTTACAAATTCGTCAATTAAAGAATGGAATATTTATCAATCAAGAAAAATAGGAAAGAGATTTAATTAATAAATGTAATTTAACAACGACTAACAGGAGACCAACACTAATGGCAACTAATATAGCCTTGAGTAAAGATAATACATCAAAAGATATTGATCAAAAAGTATATAGAGGTGTGATAGGATCATTATTATATATAACTGCTCGTAGACCATATATAATGCATAGTGTATGTCTCTGTGCAAGGTATCAATCACAACCTAAGGAAACACATTTAAAAGCCGTAAAACATAGTCTAAGATATGTAAAACATACATCAGATTTTGGATTATTTTATATAAAGGATGATTCGTTTGATTTAATTTCCTATTGTGACGCTTA
This sequence comes from Allium sativum, assembly GCA_030737875.1. NCBI lineage: Eukaryota > Viridiplantae > Streptophyta > Magnoliopsida > Asparagales > Amaryllidaceae > Allium > Allium sativum. The sequence goes on along the minus strand of CM060918.1, from coordinate 774,132,404 downwards.
TAATGTGGGATGTAAATATGATCGTAAAAGCACTAGTGGAACATGTCATTTCTTAGGACATTTGTAACACCCCACATCCATAAATGTCACTCATTAAGGGAAGGCATTAAGTTTCGTGGAGCGTTATAAGTAAACAGAATGAAATATTACAAGACAGATAAAGTAGTACTTGAAAATTTTATAACTTTATTGCAGCGGAAACAGAAATAAGTTTGGTTACACCTTCAAAACAACAAAACCAAGTACATAATATTAGTCTTGTACAAAAGCCTCCAAAGTACATAATTTTAAAGCCATAACCCCCAACAGAAAATGCCATAAGCAGAATCAAAGCCAGACAATACATCTTTCAACTTCAAGCTAGAAGAAAGAGACATCTGAACTAAGCTTGAGTATTTCCTCCCTGACAATGGGGGGGGGGGGGTGGAATAAAAGAGGCAAAATAAACTAGGTCAGACATTAGTCTGGTGAGTCCAGTAACTTTAAAAATATAATCATTAAAGTAACATAATAAGAACATAAACTGGAAAGTAAGAAATGGCTGTACATAAGCATGCATGACAAGGTAGGCAAGATGAATAAGATAAACATTGATTGTGCTTCGAATCACTATAGGGTAATTTTTACACTGCACCAATGCTAAATACACCGCATCAATACTGAATACACTGCACCAATAATAATCCCATACTGAAAGTTGATCCCCATATTGTAATTGGTAGTCCTCAGGCATAACATCTAGTAAGTGGTATCCACCCCATACAATCCTTGACAGCCTACTTGCCCATACTAAATACTAGATGTCCCCACACTACCCCTTATCATTTAATCGATCATCTCCTTAACTCATATGTATTTATTACTTGTGTCATTTAGCCCCGCTTGTTTGTAGATACCTGTGCTGGTCCCACCATGGGGTGCATTAATCCCTATGATGGCAACCCGACACAATTCAAGATGCATAGTGTATGACTACTGATGCCTAGTGCCTGCTTTTTCCACTCCGAAGTACATGCATGCCGTACTCCATCGGAACCTACACTAACGCACCACCCGCCGCTATTTTGACCGTTTATAATCAGCCCAGTAATCGTGCCGCACCCTGCCTAGTTCATGGTACCGTGATACATCTGTGTGAGTTATTGCTGAAATGGGTCCCTGTTACTAGGGTTTCCTAACCAACATGTTATAATGGTTAAGTGTTCTCAATTTAACCTAACCCCACCCATTTGTTTAATTAAAATGTTGTATTGGTTAAGTGTCTCATATCCATATGAATCTTAACCTTCCCACTGATTCACGCATGTTAATTTAACTGTTAAGTTTTTGGGCCTATATATACTAATATTACCCACTTACCCAAGATTTACTTAACCCTTTCACGTATCAAGTCCATATGTATTTTGGTTAAGCTTGCCTTAACCCTATCCACTTTGTTCATGTAATATTGGTTAAGTTGTCTTCTTACCCATGTTAACTTAACCCCACCCACCTAACTCGCTTAGGTATCATATTCAGCATTAATTAGTTATTAATGCACCGACCTCTCACATTAATTCGATCACTTGTGGCCGCTGGATATGCCGGGCGGTTCCGGGCAGACTTCCACTACAACCCAGACTTAACCTCAGGTCTAAGCATCTAATTTCTGCCTTTGACCTCTCACATTAGACTACCGTTTGCGGTTGCTGGATATGCCGGGCGGTTCCGGGCAGTCTTATACCGCAAACCAAGTCTAATCTCGTGTCTTAGGCATTCATCTTTTAGCCAATTTATATTTTATAGTCCAAGACTAGATTTATATGTAAATTATCCATAAGTGTGGTCAATTCAAGCTATGACACATTTACTTGTTATGCCCAAAATTACTTAATTAAGTTATACCCAATTCCCCGCATTTCAATCGCACGTACAACAAGGTCCAAAAATAAAACAGGGAGGGATAGAGGAGAAACACAAGAATTGACATAAGGAACGAAATAGCCATGTAAAAATGTACCCAACTCACTAATCATGTTTCCAATAGACATGTTGTACATTAACAATAAATATTGCTAAACTGAACAAGTTACATCATGGGCATAAAGATTTGATAGAATTGAACATAAAAGAATCACCAATTTGGTGTACAACATGATAGGTTCCATCACAACAGTCTCATAGGCATAGGTAATTCAGTTTTGACAAAAAGGATAAGCATGAATCAGAACCGATTATCTTACAATTAGGCATAGTCCTAGATTCGATTCATTACAAGTCATGATTCCTATTACATGTTCCAAATCTGAGAAATAACTGAACTCACCAAATTATCACAAGTTTACACCCGAACCCATTTATGTCAATTCTCATGTTTGCTTATTATATACAAATTTTCCCAAACCATAGCCATCATCAATTTATGCCTTTTTACAAATCACATGTTATTCAATATTTCCCAATAATTTTCTCTATCATTCAAGCGTTATACGTGTGTGAATTTCACATAATATGTTAGGCTCGAAGTTAGCCTAACTCATAAAAAGAAAAAGGAAAAAGGAAGAGGGAAGAGAATTATGGTATCAAAATAGGCATAAATATATGAGCACGAACAGGCATGAACTGATAGAATTGATCAGAAAAGCATAAGCTATAAATTAAAAAAGATGACAACTTGCAAATTTGATAAGATCCATTATAGGCATAATCATATGATGACAATTTACAACTTATCATAATTACTTTAGTTTAATTATCTTGTGAAAGCTACATGAACTCACAGAGATTAAGAAAGAAGAGAAGATCTGGAATCTGATTTCTGAAGTTCATAAGCTAATCCATTGATGTAGGCTTTGATCTTTATCTTTAATTTTGAATTTAATTAGTTAAGGTGGAGGCTAGGTTAGCTTAGAGATGGACAACATGGTGGCATCATAAAATAGGATTATGAGGTTTATGGTTTAGGTTTGATGAGATTATATAGAAGTATATGATTAATTTGAGCCTTTAGATCAACCTAAGATCCATCCAAACCATCCAGTCCAAGAAAATGCTTCATCAGGCCAATCAGACGTCGCCACGTAGCCCTACGACTCAGGAAATCGTCACTGTCCAGAACAGTCAGCAGAGGTTGACCCCTATAGGGGGGTCGACACTTATGTCGACACCCCTATAGGGGGGTCGATACCTATGTCGACACTCCTTAACCCTTAAGGGGGGTTGACACCCTCTAGCGGGAATTTTCCGGCCCACTTCTTTTCGCTGGTTTGAATTCGAATTTTGATTTATTAATTATTTATTTAATTCTGATTTAAACTTAAATCTTCTAACCTCCATAACTTCTTCATACAGAGTCCGATTTGCGCAAACTCGGACTCTATCTCAAGTAGAATTCCGAGATGAACGCAATGGCTTAACCCGTTTAACCAAATTCTTCTTCTAAAAATCAAGTGTTCTTAAATTTGTTAATTTTAATGTTTTAAAATTATGTGGTGTTACATTCTCCCCTCCTTAAAGGATTTCGTCCCCGAAATCTCCAAGTCAAGAAGAATGTATATCCTACCATCCAACATCCATCTACTCAATCATTCAATCACAGGCATCCACTTTCCTTAAAAGGTTTCTAATGCTTTTCATGAACATATGCATGGTGTGTGTATATGTCCTTACCCAAATGCAAAATCAGGCGGTCTACCGATTCAGTTGACCTCCTTAATGCAAATCATGATAGTGCCATGCGTCCATTATGTATGCAAAAGAATCCTATTGATACATATTATTTCTACATGAATGCACAACTATTCATTCAAATGCAACATCCATATGATAACACATTCAATGTACATCCATTTAATCAAATATGCACACATATTCATATGCAATATGAAAGTGATTGAGCCGATCTAGTGCCTAATGTGCGTGTAAATGCATCCACGAGCAACCACTAGCAAACACTTGCATCCACTTGCATCCACTTGCATCCACCAAACATAAAATATCTCAAACACATGTTTACAACCATAGGATTTTCCTATCTAAATATCGAGGATGTAAACGAGAGGACATACTAAACGACAGAACCAGTATAAACAAAGCGGTAGAAAAGGGAGAAGTTAAGAACATATCCCCATAAAAGGAAAGGGTACATCATATACATCTTGTCTTTCGTCTCCCAAGTCGCGTCTCCTTGATCATCTTCCCATTGCACTTTGACCAACTTGACCTCTCGGTTGTGTAACTTCTTGATCTCCGATCAAAGGATGCATGTAGGAGCTTGTCTAATTGTGGCATCTCGCTCCACCTCCACTTCTCTAAGCATGGTCGGCTCCACTACTTCCGCGGTATCATGTAAACACTTCTGCAAATACGACATGTGAAACACGTCATGAACACTACTAAGCTTCTCCGGCAACTTCACTCTTTACACCATCTGTCCAATCCTCTCTATAATGGGAAAGGGTCCTACAAACCTTGGTGCTAATTTCCCTGCAGCTCCAAAGCAAACTACGTTCCTCAATGGTGACACTTTGACAAAAACCATGTCCCCAACATCAAACTCAAGATCGGTCTGTCTCTTGTCAGCATTTGACTTTTGCCGATCCTGTATCGTCTTCGTTCATCTTCGAAATTTCCGAAGTTTCTCTCTAATCATCTTGGGTCCAGGAAAAATCTTATCCGTAGACTCCCACCAACAAGTTGATGATCCATGCAGTCATCCTTAAAAACCCTAATACTAGCTTAATAGCTGTTGTTATAAGCGAACTCCACAAATGGAAGGTGCTCTTCTCATGTCCCTCCAAAACCTAGGATACATAACCTCAAAAAAGATCTTCACGGATTTTATTCACCCTTTCTGTTGTCCATCCGTCTGTGGACGATACGCGATCCTCAAACATAGCTACGTGCCTACCTCCTTTTGCATGTCACCTTTTCCTTTTGCATCGAAAACTGCTTCAAGCCTTGTCCCGCAAGCACCGGTATATACTGTGAACGGTTTGCTCCCATCTAGCAAAGTCAAAACCGGGGCTAATATCTTCGCAAAGTCCTTAACGAGCTTCCTATAGTAGCCCGCCAACCCTAGACAACTTCTTAATTATGTTGCTTTTCTAGGAACCTTCCAATCTTGGATTGCCACTACCTTCGTAAGGTCCACTGCTATCCCTTCCTTAGAGACCACGTGTCCTAAGAACCCAAGTTCTTTCCTCCAAGAATGACATTTGGAGAACTTAGCTTTGAGTTAATGCGCTCGATGGTCTTTAAGACTTCCATAGATATAGGGCATGCTATTCCTCGCTTCTAGAGAAAGTCAAAATATAATCTATAAAGACTACCACAAACTTGTTTAGAAACTCCGTAAACACCCTACTCATCAAGTCTACGAAATAGGCGGGTGCATTTGTTAAACGAAAAAGGCATGACGAGGCGCTCGAAGAAACCGTCAGGAGTCCTAAATGCAGTCTTATCTATGCTATCCTCAGCCACCCTTAGCTGATGAAATCCTGTAGCTAAATCCAACTGCGAGAAAACCGAAGCACCAACCAACTGATCGAACAAGTCATCTATCCTCGGCAATGGGTGTATGTTCTTCTTGGTGAGCTTGTCCAGCTCCCTATAGTCCACACACAATCTAAGCGAACCATCAACCTTCGTAGCAAAAGCAACTAGAGCACTCCATTCCGAAATACTTCTTCTTATGAACCCTTCCTTAAGTAGCTCCCCTACTTGCTTACTGAGTTCCCTCCTCTCTCTCGGAGCCATGTGGCGCATTGGTAATGCAACTAGCTTTGCATTATCTACTAAATATATACGGAGGTCTATCTTGCGCCTTTGGGTTAAACCCCGAACCTCATCAAAGACATCACCATACTCACGGACTACATGAATAGATTCCAAATCATTGATGGATGCATTAAGAGATTCTAGGTAGCTAAGCATCACCGGACCTCTAGGGTCAAAAGAAATATCAAGCGTTCTTCCACAACGAGTTAACAGTCTAACTACCCTTTTTTCACAATCTAGGATGGCACCATGCCTGGCTAGCCAATCCATCCCTAGAACCAAGCTATAGCAGTGAAACCAAGAATGAAGGCGCTGCATTCAAACCCAATGCCCAAGATAGACATTCTCAAATCCCGACAAACCATAGATAAATGAGCTGAACCACCAATAAGATTTGAGACTACAATGGGATCCACAACTAGACTTGTATTTAGGTGCAGTGTTTCAATTAACAAAGCAGATATGAACGAATGCGAAGTGCCAGAATCAAACAAAGTTCGAACAGGATGATCAAAAAGGAAAATCAAACTTTCAACAAAAATGTTTCTGTTTCTTTCCTGTCCTGGTGCCATGAGAGCATGAACCTATCCTCCAGAAGTAGGTCATGTCATCTGCCCTTGCCCTTGTCCTTGCCTCCTCATACAGTCTTTAATCAGATGTCCTGCCTCATAGCAATGAAACAACCAGGCTTCTTCTTCTTCCTGCAGTCCTTAATTACATGGCCCGTTATACCTCAAATAAGACACCTTCTTTTGTCATGGGGTTAATTATTCTTTCTACTTCCTCCTTTACCTTTTTCATGGATTAAAGCTATATCAACAAATTCTTCATCCTTGGGTTGTGCTCCTTAGCCTAAACTCCCTCATCGACCAAGCAACTAGCTGAACCTTCCTTCCATCGTCTATCTCAAAGATACCAAATGAGTCCTCCACTTCCTTGAGCCAATTCTAGCTTCGACAAACGTCTCAGTCCTATGAAAACGGTTTTCCGCCCATCGCACGAAAGTCCTTACATAACTTAGAAAAATCATCTACACGCAGGCAAAGAGACTCAAGAAGGAAGAGATTCGAAACAAAGAATCGAAGAAAGATATATGGCTTTTAGGATTATGTTTTTTCATATTAAACCTTTCTATTGAAAACCCCTTCTTTAAAACATGTTTTTGAAAACACTTCTTTATAAAAATGCGTTTGAAAACGGTTTTCAAAATCTTTTATCTGTTCTGGTAACCTTTAGCTCTGATACCAAGTGTAACACCCAACGTCCGTTAATGTCACTCACAAAGGGAATGCATTATGTTTCCTGGAGCGTTATAAGTAAACAGAACGAAATATTACAAGATGGATAAAGTAGTACTTGAAAAATTCACAACTTTATTGCAGCGGAAAAAGAAATAGGTTTGGTTACACCTTCAAAACAACAAAAACAAGTACATAATATCAGTCTTGTACAAAAGCCTTTAGAGTACATAATTTTAAAGCCATAACCCCAACAGAAAATGCCATAAGAAGAATCAAAGCCAAGCAATACATCTTTCAACTTCAAGTTGGAAGAAAGAGACATCTGAACTAAGCTTGAGTATTTCCTCCCTGAGAACCTTGGGGGGGGGGGGGGACGGAAGAAAGGAGGAGAAACAAACTAGGTCAGACATTAGTCTGGAGAGTCCAGTAACTTTAACAATATAATCATTAAAGTAACAGGATAGGAACATAAACTGGAAAGTAAGAAATGACTGTACATAAGCATGCATGAAAAGGTAGGCAAGATGAATAAGATAAATGTTGATTGCACTTCTAATCACAAGAGGGTAATTCCTACACCGCACCAATGCTAAATACACCGCACCAATACTGAATACACCGCACCAATACTAATCCCATACTGAAAGTTGATCCCCATCTTGTAATTGGTAGTCCTCAGGCATAACATCTAGTAAGAGGTATCCTCCCCATACAATCCTTGACAGCTTACTTGGCCATACTAAATACAAGATGTCCCAACACTACCCCCTTATCATTTAATCGATCGGCTCCTTAACTCGTATGTATTTATTACTTGTGTCATTCGAACCTGCTTGTTTGTAGATTCCTGTGCTGGTCCTACCATGGGGTGTATCAATCCCTATGATGGCAACCCGACATAATTCAAGATGCACAGTGTATGACTACTGATGCCTAGTGCCTACTTTTTCCACTTCGGAGTACGTGCATGCCCGTACTCTATCGGAACCTACACCGATGCAACACCCACCGCTATTTTGACCGCTTATAATCAACCCAGTAATCGTTCCCCACCCTGCCTAGGTCAGAGTACCATGATACATCTATGCGGGTTACTACTGAAATAGGTCCCCGTTACTAGAGTTTTCTAACCAACATGTTATAACGGTTAAGTGTTCTTAGTTTAACCTAACCCCACCCATTTGTTTAATTAACATGTTGTATTGGTTAAGTGTCGCCTATCCATATGTCACTTAACCTTCCCACTGATTCATGCATGTTTATTTAACGGTTAAGTTTGTGGGCCTATATAAACTAATATTACCCACCTACCCAAGATTTACTTAACCCTTTCACTTATCAAGTCTATATGTATTATTGGTTAAGCTTGCCTTAACCCTATCCACTTTGCTCATGTAATATTGGTTAAGTTGTCTTCTTACCCATGCTAACTTAACCCCACCCACCTAACTCGTTTAGGTATCATATTCAGCATTAATTAGTTATTAATGCACAGACCTCTCACGTTAAGTCGATCATTTGTGGCCGCTGGATATGCCGGGCAGTTCCGGGTAGACTTCCACCACAAGCCAGACTTAACCACGTGTCTAAGCATCTAATTTATGCCTTTGACCTCTCACATTAGACTGCCGTTTGCGGTTGCTGGATATGACGGGCGGTTCCGAGCAGTCTTATACCGCAAACCAAGTCTAACCTCATTTCTTAGGCATTCATCTTTTAGCCAATTTACATATTTACTATCCAAGTCTAGATTTATATGTAAATTATCCATAAGTGTGGTGAATTAAAGCTATGCCATATTTACTTGTTATGCCCAAAATTGCTTAATTAAGTTATACCCAATTCCCCACGTTTCAATCGCATATACAACAAGGTCCAAAAATAAAATGGAGAGGGATAGAGGAGAAACACAAGAATTGACATAAGGAACAAAATAGGCATATAAAGGTGTACCCAACTCAAGAATCATGTTTCCAATAGACATGTTGTACATTAACAATAAGTATGGCTAAACTGAGCAAGTTACATCATGGGCATAAATATTCGATAGAATTGAACATAAAAGAATCACCAATTTGGTGTACAACATGACAGGTTCCATCACAACAGTCTCATAGGCATAGGTAATTTAGTTTTGACAAAAAGGATAAGCATGAATCAAAATTGATTATCTTACAATTAGGCATAGTTCTAGATTCGATTCATTACAAGTCAAGATTCTTATTGCATGTTCCAAATCTGAGAAATAACTGAACTTACCAAATTATCACAAGTTTACACCCAAACCCATTTACACCAAGTCTCATGTTTGCTTATTATATACAATTTTTCCCAAACCATAGCCATCATCAATTTATGCCTTTTTACAAATCACATGTTATTCAACATTTCCCAAATTTTTTCCCTATCATTCAAGTGTTATACGTGTGCGAATTTCGCATAATATGTTAGGCTCGAAGTTGGCCTAACTCATAAAAAGAAAAAGGAAAAAGGAAGAGGGAAGAGAATCATGGTATCAAAATAGGCACAAATATATGAGCACGAACAAGCATGAACTGATAAAATTGATCAGAAAAGCATAGGCTATGAATCAAAAAAGATGACAACTAGCAAATTTGATAAGATCCATTATAGGCATAATCATATGATCACAATTTACAACTTATCATAATTACTTTAGTTTAATTATCTTGTGAAAGCTACATGAACTCACAGAGATTAAGAAAGAAGAGAAGATCTGGAATCTGATTTCTGAAGTTGATAAGCTAATTCGTTGATGTATGCTTTGATCTTTATCTTTAATCTTGAATTTGATTAGTTAAGGTGGAGGCTAAGTTAGCTTAGAGATGGACAACATGGTGGCATCATAGAATAGGATTATGAGGTTTTGGGTTTAGGTTTGATGTGATTTTATAGAAGTATAGGATTAATTTGAGCCTTTAGATCAACTAGGATCCATCCAAACCATCCAGTTCAAGAAAATGCGTCATTAGGCCAACAGAAGTCGCCATGTAGCACAACGACTCAGAAAATCATCACTGTCCAGAACAGTCAGCAGGGGTCGACCCCTACAGGGGGGTTGACACCAATGTCGACACCCCTATATTGGGGTTGACACCTGTGTCGACACCCCTTAAGGGGGTCGAACCCTCTGGAGAGAATTTTCCCGCCCATTTCTTTTCCCTGTTTTGAATTCGAATTTTGATTTATTAATTATTTATTTGATTCTGATTTAAATTTAAATCTTCTAACCTCCATAACTTGTTCATACGGAGTCTGATTTATGCAAACTCGGACTCTATCTCAAGCAGAATTCCGAGACGAACGCAACAACATGTCACCTAATTCTTCTTCTAAAAATTAAGTGTTCTTAAATTTGTTAATTTTAATGTTTTAAAATTACGGGGTGTTACAACATTCAACTAGTTCCGTGGTTTAGTAAAAAGCAAAATACAATATCCTTGTCAACCACTGAAGCAGAATACTTCTATGCTTCTTTGGCTTGTTCACAAGTAATATATATGCAACAAACTCTAAAAGATTTTGGATTAAATAGAAATAAGTCACCAATATATTGGGATAACACAAGTGCTATAAACATATCTAAAAATCCAATCCATCACTCAAGAACTAAGCATATAGATATATGTCATCATTTTCTAAGAGATCATGCAAGTAAAGATAAAATTTCACTTGAATTTATAGAAACACAAAAACAAATAGCAAACATATTAACAAAACCATTAAACGAAGAAACTTTCACTAAATTTATTAGAGAATTAGGTATTTGTTCATTAAGTGAACTTGAGTAATTAAATATATTAATGTTTATAAAAATAATAAGAAAAATAAAAAATAATAAAATTAAAATTGCATGTATGTCGACATACGTATATCCCTATATCGACATACAGCTGCTAGAATTCAAAAACTAATTCCCATCTTAAGTTAGTTATAATGACTATTTAAACTTTCTACTTCGAGGTTTCTTCTTCATTCTCTCATTTCATTTCTGAAAAAACTCAAAAATAAAATAAACAACAGCCTCCACCAATTATAATGACCAAATTAACCCTGAAACGTCCACCGGACCATCCGAAGGTCCATTTCAACGCTCTACTTATGCTTGTGTGATAAAATTAGAAGAGAAAATGGAGTATGTTCTTCAAATGCTCGCTAAAATACAATTTCTACAAATTCGGATGAATTAAGAGCATATAAAATAAGAAAAGATAATGAGAAATTTACAAAAGTTTGTAAAAGATAATCAAGAAAATCCAATCTTCATCGAAAATGGTAATCCAACGATGGAAGAGGAAGAAGAGGAAGAAAAGGAAGAGATGATAGAAGAGGAGGAACTAGAAGAGGCACAACAAGAATGCATGGAGGAGGACGATCAAGTCATATGCATTGGGGAAGTTTCTTTCGATCGAGAAGGGAACATAATTGAACAAAATGGGGAATTTTGTCTCCATTACCCCAATTGTCCAATCCATAAGTCCCCTATCGTAAAGAATCATTAGAAGTTAGGAATCTTTTTCGTTTATTCAATGTAGAACATACGTAGTATTTTTATGCTTTCGTGTAACGTTGTAATTGGCTTTGGCTTGTATTGTTTGAATTATAAAACAATGATTCAACTATTTGCTTCTTGCAATATTTGTTTCTCTTAGATTTAGGAATTAGAATGGTTATATATATAGAAAGAATAATAATATAATATGGCTTAAATTAAGGGAGAGTAATTTACTTTAGTATAATCATGTATAGTTAGATATAGCATTTAGGGGGAGTATATTTAGATTTTCTTTTTAATAATGACAAAAGGGGAGAAATTTTAAAATAAGGATTAGTTTAAAAGAGAATATATAGGATTCATGATTACAGGGTGGTACTAGAAGGATCAGAATCAATAGGTATGAACAAGTATCGATATTTTATAAATCAAGGTTGTCACTGTAACAACCCAGATTTTCAGAACCATTTTAAAATTTTTATTTTAGCTATTTTGTTCGATTTTGAAAATTTAAAATGATTTAGTTTAAATAATAATGATTAATAACTTATTTAAATCGAATTTAGAACATATAAATTTATTTTAATTATAAAACGAGCCTGAAATGGCGCGGTAGTTTGAAAATTCAATCTTAAATTTCAATTGAATGCATATGATTCAAAATAAATCGGATTTAAATGAAACAAGAAATATTTGAATTTGTTTAATTATATATTTTTAACAAATGTGAAAAATCCAGATTTCATAACGAGAATTAAAAGTTATGCCCAGTTTAAAATTCAAAATAGTCACTATGGAATTTATATATATTTTATATAATATATAGCCCTTAAAAATAGCCATTTTACAAATGACTTCCGTTTTCGAAGAAACAACTTTTATTGGATCCAGAATGTCAAATTATTGCTAGATTCTAATTTTCATAATTTTCCGAATTAATATGTGAGCGTGGTGAATTTAAACACGTTTGGTAATTTCAATTTGAATTTAATCGACTAGAAAATGACATTTTTCAAATGGCCTCTAAATTCAATGAAATTATTTTTGTTAGGACCATATCGTCAAAACATAGCTAGATTGATTTTTTTGGAATTTTTGGAGTTAGTATGTGGCCATGGTAAATTAAAATGTGCGTTTAAATTCAATATATATTGATCTGTATTTTAATTTTGATAAAAACTGATCAAAACAATAGAATTGGCTTGTGAAACATATCCCATTATGTCTGGAGTAGGGGTATTTGCTAGGGGAGACAGTTGTTAGGTTCGATTTGGAGTCAGTATCAATGAACTAGTATTTTTCAAATTAAAGGAATTAAATATTATAAAATTCTATGGTATATATATTGTTTTAACGAAACCCTAGCCCACAATTTTAGCCGCTGCCACAAACATACAGACAACGGGAATCGCTCCAAAAAATTTCCCTCAAATCGCGAAATTCATTCATCATCTTAGCATGGCTTCAATGCGATTATTCAAGAGGATGGTGAGCTCTCCATTTTGATACGGTTCAGATCAACGTTGGGCCCTTGAATTGGTCGGAATTGCTTCAGAAACTATCTCCGTCCGCGCCTTGATTGTGGGGCCTAGGGGGCGGCGAGTGGGCCACCTGTCAGGCAAAGGAGGAGCAAGTTGAGGGCTTCAACATGGTGACGTCGAATCGTTGGCTGGGGGCTTAAATGGTGTGCAAACTGGAACCCTAAGGGTTGCGTGAATGGGTTAAAGGGTCAGCTGAGGAAGACGATGGAAAGGGGGTTAATTCGGAAATGTAATTAAAGAGATAATTATTTTCATTAATCACTTATTTAATTATCAAATGTATTAAATGCAATATCTCTTCCATACGAGGTCCAAATCGAACGATTTCAGTTGCGTTGGATTCGCAACAACGAACACTGCACGATGGAACTGACTAGAACCAAAATGGAAATGTAATTAAAGAGATAATTATTTTCATTAATAACTTATTTAATTATCAAATGTTGCAAACGGGGCTTAGTAGCTCCTAACACTACTTTCTGCACAAACCATGGATGATTTGTGTGATATGTGCGCTGTATAATATATATATATATATATATATATATATATATATATATATATATATATATGTGATGTGAAAAATATATATATGTGTTGTCTAAATAAAAAGATAAAAATTGACATGTGTTGAAATATATATATATAAATATTTGTTCGTTAAAAATAATATTTTTAACATATAAATAAAGATATAAAAATTGTCATGTGTTGAAATATATATTTGTTTGTTAAAAATATTATTTTAACATATAAATGGAGAGATTAAAATTGTCATGTGTTGAAATATATATTTGTTCGTTAAAAATATTATTTTTAACATACAAATGAAGAGATAAAAATTGTCATGTGTTGAAATATATATTTATTCGTTAAAAATATTATTTTTAACATATAAATGAAGTGATAAAATTGTCATGTGTTGAATAAAATGTTTGAACAATTAAAATATCATTTTTATTGAATAAATGAACTCTATAAAATATTCAAATGTTGAAATAAATATTTTATCATTAAAATATAATTTTTAACATATATATGAACGACATGAAATTCTCCTGAAACGAAAATAAATATTCATTTACAAATCGAATGATTTGTTTATGTACACCCATTTAATTGATATTGATTGGGACAATAAATTTTACACATCGCCCAACTGCACAAATAATATTCAGTATTTGTTGGTTGAAACCCCACACGGGTATTGGGATGATATTTGGCGTACACTAATCCCAATTGTTTAGTTATTTGCCAACCGATTGGTTGACAGACTACTGTAAGCGTTAACTATTTATATTTAATGCTTATGCAGTTGTGTAATGCACTCTGGATGATGGTTGATTGTTTATCATTGTTGCTATATACATGTGTTGTATGAAATCCATATAACTAACATTATATGGTAATTGATTTGGTCTGATTCCATTTCAGGAATAAAGAATATTTTAAAATAATGAATATTTTAAAATAATATTCAGTAAAGGATTAAAATGTGAATTTGATGTCCGATTATGGATGGACATGAAAATATTGAAATATATGAAGCCGTGTTGATTGGATATGCGCCATTTTGATGCGGATGATATTTATGTCGATTTTATTCATTTTTATAATGAATATCGAAAAGAAAATGATTTCAAATCAAATATTTTGAAAATATTATCATTTTAATATTATAACGATATGGAATACTCAATTTTGATTTAAAATTTAAAATGAAGTTAGAATCGTTTTAAAACGAATATATAAACGATTTATAAAATACATTTTAAATGGAAATCGACGAAATATATATAACATATATATTATATATGTTTAATGGCCTGAATAGAATGCATCGCGCTGCGACCATTCGCTAATTTCGAGCATTAACTTTAAATTGATTTAACGGGAGATCCGACCGTCGGATTCTCCCAAAACCAAAACAGTTGGGTTTGTATCGAAAAGAGATTTCCAATGAATATAAGAGATTTGAAATATAATGGTTGGATGTGGAATTATGTCCAAATCAAATTTGGAAAAGGTCGTTGTAAGTGCTGTTCGATGACCGCTTTTGGAAATCGACTAAAGGGCCCTTAATAAAATTATTAAAAATATTAATAATTTTTGTAAAATCATAATAAATGATTTGGACAGAATTGGGATGAAAATTTCCACGTTTGCAAAGATAAAAATATTTTTTTTAATCAAAATTAACTAGTTATTAACTAGATTTGAAATCCAATAATTTTTAAATAAATAAATTGGATTTGTGAATGGTTTTAATATAACCAGGAATTTCCAATGAACATTTTGGAATGGATTTGGAATGGAAATAATCTTCGGAATGTTTCGATATTGGATTCCATGATTATACAGATATTGTTATGGAAATTTGGAAGATATATATATATATATCATTACTTCCAATATGATATTTGTTGGTTTCAGAATTTGATATGGAATATAAGTCGATATAAATTCTATTCAGAGCCTTGTATTTAATATCAAATGGGATTTTGGGTTTGTCGTGAACGGTGTCTTTACTAACACTGTTCTTAAACCCAGTTGAGAAAAGAATAAATCTTTTAATTAAGATTTAGAGAAGTTCGCCAATTAATTAATATTTAATTGGAATTGAATTAAGAATTGGATTTTTGGGTTTATCGTGAATGGTGTTTTAAGTAACACTTGTTCTTTAACCCGATTAATAGTGAAGTTAAGATTTGGAATTTTTGAATCTTTACTCTAAGATTTAATGGAAATTTTCCAAAGTAAAGTTTTCCAATTTAATATATTAAATTGGAATTGAATGGAATTGGATTTGATAATAATCGAAGTGAACTTCTGTGAAGGAAGACTGTTAATATATATGGAATTTAAAAGCCTTTATCGTTATTCCAATTATACTATTAGTCAGATACAGAAATTGATATTGATTATATATTTATTGTTTTCACTAATTATTCCATAAGTAATGGAATGCGATTTTGGGTTTATCGTGAACCGTGTTTTAAATGACATTTTTTCTTTAAACCAATTAAAGACATGATTACATGTCTAACATTGTGTTTCGAACTGTATTATTGATCTCTACTAAATATATATCTGTTTGGTAGTGGAGAATTTATTCTTTATCTTAACACCCTTCTCTAAGATGTACGAGCTTAGAGGTTATATATCGGTAGAAATCAATGATATGGTGTAGATTTTCAATGAGACATGTTTGATTTCCCAAAGTTAAATAATCACTAATATTGATTTTTGGAAGATTAAAACTAAGTGGAGTTTTAATGTATCTTTAATTAGATTGAAATGAGAATGTGATAATTTGAATTATCAAATTCGGGAAATGATCGGGAACGGAGTACCACCAGTTTTACTCTAGGCGATAGTTAAATCTTTAATTAGATTTGAACCTGAAATGGTAATTAATTTTCCGATAACACCGTGTTGTTAGACATTGAGTATTACCAGTTTTTCTCCGTGGGATGAATAGGTTGGGGTTGGGATAATAAATGAAATGATTACTTTGGTATGGTTCGATAATCCCGACTAGTTTATAAACCTTAATTCAGTTTGAATTGGTATCCAAAGGAAGATTAAAGAATAAATTTGAAGGATTTATCTTTGATAAAATTAATGGGAACCTTTCCCAAAGGATATGAATATTTAAATAAAAGAATATTCAAAATTGGAATGAGGCATATGTGGTGTTTTAATACCACTTGATTATAATATATGTGAATTATTCGAAAAGGTTGGGTTTATACCCATTCTAAATAATTGATACGACGATAATTCGACAATGAAGATGGTGGTTGAAGACCGGAGGTCTTCGCATTGTTTGGATGATTACTAATGTCTTGATTGGGCTGTGCACCTAGGACAAGGTAATTAGTGGTGATCGTCCATACGTACTTGGAGATCGACCAGATATGTGAGGACCTCTCTCTTGTATTGGACATATGGAACGAGGAATAAGGTGCCTCCGCTTTCGTTCAGACCTAGAACGAACTAGTAAATGGATGTTTGCTTGACATTGGATTTTATTTTGTGTTGATTGATATCTATTTAATATATATCTGTTTGGTGGCGGAGAATTTATTCTCTTGCTTAACACCCTTCTCTGAGAAGTACGAGCTCAGAGGTTATATATCGATGGACATCAGTTGCATGGCGTGAATTGTCGTGTGGCATGCTGAGAAGCAAATGATCAAGGCTTCTGTTGAAAAGCAAAGTCTTGTGGTTGATGATCAAAGAATGGCTTTAAATAGCATAACTTTGTATATAGCGTTAATTCGCGAGTCTCACACCTCGTTATGAGTCAAAAACGGGATCATGACTGCAAGGAGTGCACGACGTTTCCTTCTAGCTATAGGTGGTGTCATGGTATGGAGCCCAAACATTTAATATATTTTTACCTATGTGGATGATGGATAGCGAGGCACCTCAGATATATCGGTTACTACGAAGCCGATGGATAGGTCCGATAGGACCGAGAAATGTGTGTTCAGGAATAACCAATCCTCAAACATAAGGGAGGATCGGCCCTGAAGATCCAAGGGTTCACTACGAGGGATCCTGAAGCATTTGCTAGAGTGTCTCGAATCGGTGAAGCCATCCTTGGCCTCGACTCATAGATGGAATCCAATTTCCAATACATGACATTTCAGTTTTGATTGTAGAGCCTTGTATGGCGACATGATATATGTTACCTATGCCGTCTATGATTGATACATATATATTTGAAGTTGTTGTATATATTATGCACTTATAATAGTATCAAGTGATTTATTTTAAATGTACCAAGAATGTTTGGCTATTATAAGGGAAAACTCTATCCTCCGGCTTGCGTTGCATTGTGTGATGGGACCTGAGTCTTATAATAGCTTCATTTTTCCAAAAAGCATTGCACTGTTTATAAATTGTTTTATGCATTGGTATTCTTGGGAGAAAACCCATTCTGTGTTATAAGGAGTGGTCCTTTGATTTACTTTATTTCTAAAGTAAAGTTTTAATAACTGTTTTAGTTCTCACACCAGTCCCATGACTGACCTAGAGTTTATTGTTTTAACCTAAACTCTGGGTGCCCCTATTTTCCACACGGGCAACTAATAGTTTTGGTTTTGAAGATTTATTTTTATAGGATCCTAGTTTACAGCTGGAGCTATATTCAGAAAGCTCTGTATCTGCGTATTTCTTTCAGTTGTGTTATGTATTATTTTCTGCTGCTAATGTAATTTAAATCTCTTATATTTTTCTGATGTATAATATTTATTCATACTCTATTATATTCTTCAACTTTGATGTAAATTGTTGTAATAGCAATGAAATGTTCTTCTGTCTGTGTTCTGATTTTCCATATTCTTAACTCAATCCGGGCTTTCCCCGTAAGGGCGAGTTTGGGTCATTTCATTGTGGTACCAGAGCTTTGGTTTGCAGAGCTCGAGAATAAGGCACACTAAAGCCAAATGAAAGAATTCATTAGAGATTGGATTAGTAATATCCAATAAGAATGACTCATTAGAGATTGGATCAGTAGTATCCTAAAATGAGTTGTAAGAGTATTATCTATTAAAAATGAAAATGATTTTAATTTTGAAAATTAAATCTAATTATACATATTTGAGTACTTTATTTTATTTTACATTGAATTTAGATAATCGAGTATATAAAGATTTTGCATATACGCCTAGCTAGTGTAGTTATGAAATTTCAAATATACTGGGTAGATATAGAATCACACTCTAGTAGCTCGGAGAAGATTCTGATGATTGAGTATTCATCAGAGTTTATGTTCAAGTTTCGAAAGTGCGATATCTATTTATTTCCAATTAACTGGTGTGAGAACCAAAATTTCGATAGGGTTATTGTTGTGATTTGGCACACAAAATATATGATTTTTAAGTATATATAGAAAGATATATGTTTGAAAATTTAATCAACTAATTGATTGCTGGTTGTGATGTTTGATTATTTGTTTAACTAATAAAAATATTGGAATGATTAATTTAACCAATAAGAGAACAGAAGGTAAATTTAGCCAAATCGAATCAAATATTGAACTGAATTGAAATTTGATTGAAATTGCATACATGTACATATATGTGTGTGAATAGGTCATAGCAGGGAAGCTAAGAAGAGGAATAAAATTGTATGCCCAACAAATAGGTACATGTTCACCATTTTCTTGGGTTTTGATGATTTTATGAGCCGATTGGCTTTTTCTTTTGTATTGGTGAGGGCCCTGTGAGGCAAGTTGCGATTTTAAAGGTATCCCCGTACAAAGGAGGTTATGACAAAAGATTTTGAAAATTTAGGGTGTTAGCCAATTTTTTGAAGAATTAGAAAATTCTTAAAAACTGAAAAGTTGAAGAATGAAAGTTGAGTTGGTTAGTTAAACAACTTTCAACTCCGTTCCTTTTTGAGGAGGAAAAGATTTTAAGTAGGGGAGATTGTAGCAACCCGGATTTTCAAAACCAATTGAAAATTTTTATTTTAGCTATTTTGATGGATTTTGAATATAGAAAATGATTTATTTTAAATAATAACGACTAAAAACTTATTTAAATCGAAGTTAGAACCTTTAAATTTATTTTAATTATTAAACGAGCCTAAAATGGCGCGGTAGTTTGAAAATTAAAATTGCTAGATTTATTTTTCTGGAATTTTTGGAGTCAGTATGTGGCCATGGTAAATTAGAATATGCATTTAAATTCAATATATATTGATTTATATTTTAATTTTGATAAAAACTGATCAAAACGATAGAATTTGCTTTTGAAACATATCCCATTATGTCTGGAACGGGTGTATTTGGCTAGGGGCGACAGTCGTTGGGTTCAATTTAGAGTTAGTATCAACGAACTAGTATTTTTCAAATTAAAGGAATTAAATATTATAAAATTCTATGGTATATATATTGTTTTAACTAAACCCTAGCCCATAATTTTAGCTGCCGCCACAAACAACAGACGACGGGAATCGCTCCAAAAAAAATCCCCTCAAATCGCGAAATTCATTCATCATCTCAGTATGGCTTCAATGCGATTATTCAAGAGGAAGGTGAGCTCTCCATTTTGATATGGTGTAACAACCCGAAAATCTGGGCCAGTTTAAAATTTTTATTTTGGCAATTTTAGCGAATTTTGATTATTTAAAATGAATTATTTTAAATAATATCGACGAGAAAATTTCTTTTGAATAAAATTCAATTGTATATAGTTATATAGATCAACGTTAGAATATAAATAATTATATATAATTATAAAAGGAATTGAAAATGGCGCGGTAGTTCGATAATTCGATTTCAAACTTCAATTGAATGTACCGGGTGCAGAATAATCCGGATTTTAGTGAAACCAAAAATAATGGGATCTAATTGAGAATATCTTTCCAACGAATCTAAAAAATTGAAATTTCATAGCGGAAATCAAAAGATATGTCCAGTTGAAAATTCTGAATAGTCGCTATGGAATTCAGGCCCTTAAAATGGGAATTTTGCAAACGACCTCGGATTTCGACGAAACCACTTTTATTGGGTCCGTGATGTCAAATTATTGCAAGGTTTCAAATTTCATAATTTTTCGAATCAATATGTGAGCGTGGCAAAAGAAAACGCGTTTGACCAGTTTAGTTGATTTTAATCGACTGGAAAATGACCATTTTTCTAACGGTCTCAGAATTCGACGAAACTAGTTTTTTTAGGACCGTATCGTCTATACGAAGTTAGAAAATATTTTTCTGCAATTTTTAGAGTTAGTATGTGACCCCGGTAAATAGAAATGCGCGTTCAAATTCAACATATAGAGTTATATGTTGATTTTAACGGAAACCGAACGAAACAGTCGAATCAGCTTACGATACATATCCCATTGTGTTCGTAATGGGTGTAAAACGCTATGGACGACAGGTGGTGGGCCTCGTTTTGAGGTCGTATTTAAAAGTCAACTCTTTGCATTTAAAATAATAATAAAAAAATAAAAATTAACCTTTCTCTCTCCTTTCGTATTACCCTCTGCCCCCCCTCCCCCCGTTCGATTCATTTCAGATTCAAAAAAAAAAAAAGAGGAGAAAAGAGGCGGAGGAGCCGACGCCCCTCCCCTTAAACCGCCGCTGCCTCGAGAAGAACCCCCCCCTCAAATCGTGCCGCCGCGCGAGGCGCACAACCCCCCTCCCCTTGCAGAAGACCGCGCCGAGCCCCCCTGCTCCGCCCGCCTCCTTCTTCTTCCTGATCTTCTCCTACCCTTCAAAACCGCCGCCCTACCCCCGCCTGACCCCACCTGCCGCGACCCAGACCCGAACCCGCACCCCCCTTGGCCCTCAGCCGACCTCCGACGAACCTCCAACAGCCCAGCACCCCTCTTCCAAGTTAAAGGCAGAAAAATGTAAGTTTTTAATTATATTTTTATTTATAAAATCAGTTTTTATATACATGAATTAGCATTTATCAAATCTGAAAATAAAGATCAATAACTGTTTTAGTTCTCACACCAGTCACATGACTGACCTGGAGTTTATTGTTTTAACCTAAACTCTGGGTGCCCTTATTTTGACATGGGCAGCTAGTAGTTTTGGTTTTGCAGATTTATATTTACAGGATCCTGGTTTACAGCTTTAATGATATCCGAAAAGCTTTGTATCCGTATATCCCTTCTAGTTGTGTATTGTATTATTTTCCGCTGCTATGTATTTAAATGTAATTTAAATCTCTGATATTTCTGTGTAATATTTATTTGTTTATACTCTGTATATTCTTGTAATCTGATGCATTGTTGTGATATACAGTGAAATGTTCTTTTGTATGCGTTCTATTTTGTCGTGTTCTCAAACGATAGGGCGTTTCGAACGGTCTGGGTCGGTTTAGCGACTGGTTCAGACCGAGCGAAATTCCTTTTCGTCACATACGGTTTAGATCAATGTTGGGCCCTTGAATTGGTCGGAATTGCTTTGGAAACCACTGCCGTTCGCGCCTTGATTGTGGGGCCTAGGGGGCAACTAGTGGGCCCACCTATCAGGCAAAGGAGGAGCAAGTTGAGGGCTTCAACATGGTGACGTCAAATCGTTGGCTAGGGGCTTGAATGGCGTGCGAACTGGAACCCTAAGGGTTGCGTAAATGGGTTAAAGGGCCGGCTGAGGAAGACGATGGAAAGGGGGTTAAATTGGAAATGTAATCAAAGAGATAATTATTTTTATTAATCATTTATTTAGTTATCAAATGTATTAAATGCAATATCTCTTTCATACGAGGTCCAAATCGAACGATTTCAGTTGCGTTGAATTCGCAACAATGAACACTATAAGATGGAACTGACTAGAATCAAAACGGGGAAAATTAGAATTTTAGGCAAATTCAAATCCAAACATAACAGAAATTCAGAAATAAAAGAGTGGAGGAGTGGAAACGAGTGTGAGAACTTCTTCTCACTCAAATTATTTTACAGTTATTATAAAATAGTTGTAGTCGGAGCTTGGTAGCTCCTAATACTACTTTCTGTACAAACCATGGATGATTTGTGTGGTATGTGTGTTGTGTATAATATATATATATATATAATGTAAAATATATATATATATATATATATATATGCGTTGTATAAATAAAGAGATAAATATTGATATGCATTGAAATATATGTTTATTCATTAAAAATGTTATTTTTAACATATAAATAAAGAGATTAAAATTGTTATGTGTTGAAATATATATTTGTTTGTTAAAAATATTATTTTTAACGTATAAATGAAGGGATAAAAATTTTCATGTGTTGAAATATATATATTTGTTCGTTAAAAATATTATTTTTAACAAACAAATGAAGAGATAAAAATTGTCATGTGTTAAAATATATATTTGTTTGTTAAAAATATTATTTTTAACATATAAATGAAGTGATAAAATTGTCATGTGTTGAATAAAATGTTTGAACAATAAAAATATCATTTTTATTGAATAAATGAACTATATAAAATATTCATGCGTTGAAATAAATATTTTATCGTTAAAAATATAATTTTTAACGTATATATGAACGACAAGAAATTGTCCTAAAATGAAAATAATTATTCATTTACAAACTGGACGATTTGTTTATGTATACCCATTTAACTAATATTGATTGGAACGCTAAATTTTGCACATCGCCTAATTGCGCAAATAATATTCAGTATTTGTTGGTTGAAACCCCACACGGGTATTAGGATGATATTTGGCATACACTAATCCCAATTGTTTAGTTATATTTCAACTGATTGGCTGACAGACTATTGTAAGCGTTAATTATTTATATTTAATGCTTATGCAGTTGTGTAATGCACTCTGGATGATGGTTGATTGTTTATCATTGTTGCTATATACATGTGTTGTATGAAATCCATATAACTAACATTATATGGTAATTGATTGGGTCTGATTCCAGTTCAGGAATAACGAATATTTTAAAATAATATTCAATAAAGGATTAAAATATGAATTTGATGTCCGATTTTGGATGGACACAAAAACATTGAAATATATAAAGCCGTGTTGATTAAATATGTGCCATTTTGACATGGACGATATTTATATCGATTTTTATTCATTTTAATAATGAATATCGAAAAAGAAATGATTTCAAAATCAAATATTTTGAAAATATTATCATTTTAATATAATAATGATATGTAATATTCAATTTTGATTTAAAATTGAAAATGAAGTTAGACTCGTGTTAAAACGAATTTATAAATGATTTATAAAATACGTTTTAAATAGAAATCGATGAAACATATATATTATATATAATTAATGGCCTGAATAGAAAGCGTCGCGCCGTGGCCGTTCGCAAATTTCGACCATTGACTTCGAAAGGAAATTATGGGAGATCCGACCGTCGGATTCTCTAAAACAAGAATCATTAGGTTTATATCGAAAAGCCTTTCCAATGAGTATAAGAGATTTGAAATCTAACGGTTGGATTTGGAATTATGTCCAAATCAAATTTGGAAAAGGTCGATGTAAGTGCAGTTCGATGACCGTTTCTGGAAATCGACTGAAAGGGCCTTAATAAAATTATTAGAAATATTAATAATTTGTGTAAAATCATAATAAATTATTTAGAAAGAATTGGGATGAGAAATTCCATGTTTGTTAAGATAAAAATATATTTTTATCAAAATGAACTAGTTATTAACTATATTTGAAATCCAATAATTTTTAAATAAATAAATTGGATTTGTCAATGGTTTTAATATAACCAGGAATTTCCAATGAATAATTTGGAATTGATTTGGAATGGAAATAATCTTCGGAATATTTCAACATTGAATTCTGTGATTATATGGATACTTTTATGGAAATTTGCAAGATATATATATCATTATTTCCAATACGATATTTGTTGGTTTCAGAATTTGATATTGAATATAAGCCGATATAATTTCTATTCAAAGCCTTGTATTTAATATCAAATGGGATTTTGGGTTTGTTGTGAACAATGTCTTTACTAACACTGTTCTTAAACCCAGTTGAGAAAAGAATAAATCCATTAATTAAGATTTAGAGAAGTTTACCAATTAATTAATATTTAATTGGAATTGAATTAAGAATTGGATTTTTGGGTTTATCGCGAACGGTGTTTTAAATAACACTTGTTCTTTAACCTGATTAACAGTGAAGTTAAGATCGGGAATTTATAAATCTTTATTCAAAGACTTAATAGAAAATTTCCAAAGTAAAGTTTTCCAATTTAATATATTAAATTGGAATTGAATGGAATTCGATTTGGTAATAATCGAAGTGAACTTCTGTGAAGGAAGACTGTTAATATATATGGAATTTAAAAGGCTTTGTCGTTATTCCATTTATATTATTAGTTGGATATAGAAATTGAAATCGATTATATATGGATCTATTTTCTGTGATGATTCCATAAGTAACGGAATGCGATATTGGGCTTATTGTGAACTGTGTTTTAAATGACATTTGTTCTTTAACCCAGTTAAAGAAAGGATTACATGTCTAACATTGTATTTTGAACTGTATTATTGATATCTTATAAATATGTATCTGTTTGGTGGTGGAGAATTTATTCTCTTTCTTAACACACTTCACTAAGACGTACAAGCTTAGACGTTATATATCGGCAGAAATCAATGGTACGGTGTAGATTGTCGATGTGACATGTTTGATTTCCCAAAGTTAAATAATCATTAATATTGATTTTTAGGAAGATTAAAAATAAGTGGAGTTCTAATGAATCTTTAATTAGATTGAAATGAGAATGTGATAATTTAAATTATCAAATTCGGGAAATGATCGAGAATGGAGTACCACCAGTTTAACTCCAGGGGATAGTTAAATCTTTAATTAGATTTGAACGTGAAATGGTAATTAATTTTACCGATAACACCATGGTTTAAGATATGGAGTATTACCAATTTTTCTCCATGGGATGAATAGGTTGGGATAATAAAAGAATTGATTACTTTAGTATGGTTCAATAATCCCGACTAGTTTATAAACCTTAATCCAGTTTGAATCAATATCCAAAGAAAGATTAAAGAATAAATTTAAAGGATTTAACTTTGATAAAATTAATGGGAACATTTCCCAAAGGATATAAATATTTAAATAAAAGATTATTCAGAATTGGAATGAGGCGTATGTGATGTTTTAATATCATTTGATAATAAGACACGTGAATTATTTGGAAAGACCGGGTTTATACCCATTCTAAATAATTGATACGACGATAAGTCGAGGATGAATATAGTGGTTGAAGATCGGAGGTCTTCACATTGTTTGGATGATTACTGATGTCTTGATTGGGCTGTACACCCAAGACAAGGTAATTAGTGGTGATCGTCCAGACGTACTTGAAGACCAACCGGATATGCGAGGACCTTTCTCCTGTACTGGAAATATGGGACAAGGAATAAGGTGCCTCCGGTTTCTTTCAAACCCAGAACAAACTAGTAAATGGATGTGTGTCTGACATTGGATTTTATTCTATGTTGATTGATCTCTATTAAATATATATTTGTTTGGTGGCAGAGTTTTTATTCTCTTGCTTAACACCCTTCTCTAATACGTATGAGCTCAGAGTTTATATATCGATAGACATCATTTGCATGGTGTGAATTGTCAATGTGGCATGCTGAGATGCAGATGATCAAGGCTTCTGTTGAAAATCAAAGTCTTGTGGTTGATGATTAAAGTACGACTGTAAATAGCATAGCTTTGTGTATAGCGTTAATTTGCGAGCCTCACACCTTAGTATGAGTCAAAAACGGGATCGTAACTATAGGGAGTGCACGACGTTTCCTTTTAGCTATGGATGTGTCATGGTATGGAGCCCAGATATTTATTATTTTTTACCTATGTGGATGATGGATAGCGAGGCGCCTTAGATATATCCGTTACTGCTGAGCAGATGGATAGGTCCGATAGGACCGGGAAACATGTGTTCAGGGATAACCAATGCTCAAATGTAAGGGAGGACTAACCTTGAAGATCCAAGGGTTCACTACGGGGAATCCTGAGGCATTTTCTAGAGTGTCTCGAATTGGTGAGGAGGCATCCCTGGCCCCGACTCATAGATGGAATCCAATTTCCAATACGTGACATTTTGTTTTTGATTGTAAAGCATAGTATGGCAACATGATATATGGTACCCATGCCATATATAATTGATACATTTATATTTGAAGTTGTTTTGCACACTATGCACTTATAATAGTATCAAATTATTTGTTTTAAATGCACCAAGCATGTTTGGCTATTATAAGGGAAAACTCTATCCTCCGGCTTGCGTTGCATTGTGTGATGGGACCTAAGTCTTATAATAGCTTCATTTTACCAAAAAGAACTACGCTGTTTATAAACTACTTTATGCATTGGTATTCTTGGGAGAAAACCCATTCCGTGTTATAAGGCGTGGTCCCTTGATTTAATTTATTTATAAAGTAAAGTTTTAATAACAGTTTTAGTTCCCACACCAGTCCCATGACTGCCTTGAAGTTTATTGTTTTAACTTAAACTCTGGGTGCCCCTATTTTCCACATAGGCAGCTAGTAGTTTTGATTTTGCAGATTTATTTTTACAGGATCCTGGTTTACAACCGGAGCTATAATCGGAAAGCTCTGTATCCATGTTTTTCTTTTAGTTGTATTATGTATTATTTTCTGCTGCTAATATAATTTAAATCTCTGATATTTTTCTGATGTATAATATTTATTCATGCTCTATTATATTCTTGAACTCTGATGTAAATAGTTGTAATAGCAATGAAATGTTCTTCTGTCTGTTCTAATTTGTCGTGCTCTCAACTCAATCCGGGCTTTCCCGTAAGGGCGAGTTTGTGTCGTTTCAGTCGTCATCAAAAAGGGGGAGATTTTTGGATAATGGAGTTTTGATGATAACAACCTTATTTCAATTATCATTGATTATAAAATACATACTAATATCTCTGTCTATAATATATATACATATATATATGCAGGATTTGTATATGGGACTTAAATACTGAAGACTGTACAATTCTAGAGTTCCAAGAGATTCAGAATTCAAAGGAGATTCAAAACCCATAAGTTATCAAGTTTTCAAGAGTTCAAGACAAATGTAGCAATAGAGTCTAGTTTATATGTAAGAATCTGAATAACACTCTAGGTTCAAATTCAAATTTTGTTTTTTCTAACTTTGATTTTCAAATTTCAAATTCTGATTTTCTAATTTCAAATTGTTTTTCTATCTTACTTATGATTTCAAATATAAGTTTTAGTTTGATATACAAGTTTATATAGTTTTACAGTTAGATGGTTTTAAACTTTACAAATTTATAAATATGTTTAAATAATATATTATTATGATTTCATATGGTTTTATACTTTATAATACTCATTTATATCACTAAGTTTTAACTCAAGAATTTCTCGAACAATATATATGTTTAAACACTTTAAAAGATCAAATTAAAAATTTTAACATGCTTATGACAACATACATAAGAGCGCATGTGACATACAACTTCAGAAATTCAATTTTCAAAGAAGTGACTTTTCACTATTTGTAACATTCCAGAAGCGTTGCAACCTTTCAAATCTTATAAATAGAGGTTGATTTCGATTTTTTTTTATTCATTCTTCTTCTCCATCTCCATCTTTTGGTTTCTACACTTCTACTTTGCTGATTTCTACTCTATTTATATAAAGCTTTTTCTTTTCTCTCTCTCTCTATCCATTACTCTCTGAATTGTAGTTCTACTGAAGAGTTATAGGTTGTTATAATGATTTGGGAAGTGTTTGGAAAAGGGTGTGTTCCTTATAGCCTTGAAATCTTGGAAAGAGAGCGGTGGTAACCTTGTGGCTGTGAAATCAAGAGTCTTTGGAGCTGTGTTAAACTTGTAGCCGTGAAATCAAGGGGATTGTACTTGGATAGTGATATTAATAAAACTCTGCACAATCCAGCGTTGCGTGGGACAGAACGTTGGAGTAATACAAACCAGTATAAAATCTGGTGTGTTCTTTGCTTTTCTGCATTTTTTATTTATCTGTTTCTGTGTTGTGTTTAATTTTGTGTCCATGATTATCCTTGTTGTGTGTGATTCATATAATATATCATTTAAGTTTAAGATTTTCGTACATTCCTTATAAACACTATTCACCCCCCTCTAGTGATAGTCTTGCCTTAAGATCCGCATTATGCATTCCCTAACAAATTGATCATTAAAATTTTCAGCAAAATTCAGTAACTTATTTTAAATTCATTGACAAGTTGACATGGATCTGTGTTAGAAAAGATATGTTTTGGTAATTGTTTTTAAGCACTTATGAACACTTGTAAAATAAAAATATAGGCATGAAAAAGTGCCACGAGAATAGTAAATTGAATTCGTTGAAACCAAAAAAACATAACTTCAAGTTTAAAGATGAGCAATTTTCAACACAACTGGCAGCTACAAGAGTGTTGTAAGATCGAATAAAATGCAAAAAAAAAAGAGGAAACTAATGAACATGTGTCTGTAATCGTGGGAGAAACTAGTTTCTATAATTGTAGCATTGAAGTTAATAACTAATCATGTGTATATTCCAAAAAGAAAAAATTCAATTTGATTATTATGACTATAAAAATCAAGAACATTAGCACAAAACAATAAATTACAATGCTGCATAGAAACATAATGTCATTTAAATTTAAAATGATAATGAATTCAAAAAGTTGAATCATAGTCCAACAAAGTACGTAATGGTAGCTATTAAATATGCATTTAAAATAATCTTTGATATAGTTTACTTAGGACTATTGGTAGAGTTACACAGTAGTACTAGATAAGTTTATTGAGTATCTTATTATTTATATAAATCGACCTTCGATAGCTCAAATTAAATTATATGATAGTATGAGTTTGTTCGAAATTTGAAACTCTAGTAAGCGCAAATCTTTTTAAGGTATATTGAGTTTCTAGTTATAAATCCCTAGTTACATAAATGCACACATAAATATAACTAGGGATTCATAATATTTTAGAGATTTGATAATCCTTAAAAGTAATATATTTGAGCTTGTAAAATTTGGTTAGCCTTTTTATGTACTAATGTATCGCTATACTATTAGATTTGTGTGTTTTTAAGTTTTCCCATAATATTTCACTAGATGATATTTTGTTAAGTAGTTGCTTTTACCTTGAGTAATTACAAAGCTACATGGAATGTTTATCCATTTTAAAGCGCAAATATTCGATTTGATCTCGACTTAAATTCACAATTAATTTTTATTACCCTTATTTTATTTGCTTCCTTATTGGGCGTTATAATTTTATATATACATATCTTTATGTCATCACGCGATTTTAGTGCTTTTCTTCTGTGAAGTATGAACCGTCGGTCCACCAATATGTAAAATGTTGTTGTTTTTCATATTTTTGACGCATCGCATGATTCAATCCGCAAATAATTTGGTAATGAGTTTATAGTGAACGAATAAAGATGGTAAGGGCTAGCAACTCACCAATTGATGATATTAGGCACCTTCAAAGTTGGAGTAAGATTTTTTAGCAATAATCAAATAAATAACATGACTAGTTTACCAGATTGATGTTTTGTTTGAAACGATTTATATAAGTTTCTCTTTTGTTTTTTAAAAGGAAAAACCAATTCATTTTGTCTTAAAGGGATAAAATGTGCCTAATATACGTCGATTCAGATGAGGCTACGGATGGTAACCAGGTGCTAGTTAAGGTCTTCATTAAGTAATATGCAATTTCTAGAAGTGTTGGTTGTGGGAGAGGTTTAGTATCTACTATTATAACATGAGTATAAACGATTTGTTGATTGTTATGTCTATTTTAATATGTTTGGGTATGTAGTGTCAGTTGGGTCCTAACTCAGGGCTGGGTGGTTGAGACGACCCGATTTCCCGTTCTCACGGAAACAAGGTTATCTTTGGAATATAACACAGAAACATATAATAGCAGAACAGAATTAAATAAATACACCAGAATGAACAACAAAAGAAACTGGATAAAATAATCATCAGAGTTACACAGAATACAGGATCTTACTTAGTACAAATACAGTTCAGCTATACATAAATATCTACAGCGGAAATAAACAAAATATGTACAATAGGAGCTGAACAGCATAAAAAGAAATAAATGATAGAATCCATCTTCAGCTCCAGCTATCCAGAAAGAACCAGTTAAACCTGAATACAAGGCTGCCCGTGTGGAAAAAGGGGCACCCGAGTTTGAGAGTGAAACAAACTACGAGTCAGTCATGGGACTGGTATGAGAAATCCACTCAACACATATATATAATTGGCTAATCACAGGACCACGCCACTTTCGTGGAACGGGTTTACTCCATTGGATTGCCAGTGCTTTAAAACAAATCTTTCTTTTAAACATCGCTATGCTTTTTATAAAAATGAAGCCATTATAAGACTCAGTTCCCATCACACAATGCAACGCAAACCGGAGGATAGAGTTTTACCTTATAATGGCCAAAATATGATTGATACGAATAAAACAAAGGCATTTGATATTATTGCTAGTGTTTATGTGCTTTGAAAACAATTTCAAATCATAACTATTAATCATAGACGGCATGGGTACCATATATCATGTCGCCATATATATATACAATCAAAACCGCACGATGTCGTATTTGGAAATTGGATTTCCGTCATGAACCAAGGCAAAAGATAGTCCTTACCGAATTCGAGACTGTCTAGCCCGAGTCTCAGGTACAGCCACAACCATACCCTGGATCGTCAGGGTCGATCCACACGAAGTGGATTATAATGCCTGAACAATGCGTTTCTCCACCTTTGGGGTGTAAATGAGCCAACGAATGACTCCATCGGACCCGGATCGTCCGATCAAACCGAGGCGCCTCGCAACAGCAACAACCACATAGGTGAAAAGTATATAAATGTCAGGGCTGGTAGGTCACTGACACCACCCTAGCTAGAAAGAAAACGCACGTCCCCCCTGATGTCCTTCTCCCGTTTTAGGTTCATACCGGGGTGTGAGGCTCGCGAATTCACGTTATACACAAAGCTACGCCACACAGGCGGTGCTTTGATCATCACCACAAGACTTTGCTTTTCAACAGAAGCCCTGATCACTGCATCTTAGCATGCCACACAGGCAATTCACACCGTGCAACCGATGGCTATCAATCACACAGGACAAATTCCAGTGTCGGACATACAGTCCATTTACAAGTCCGTTCTGGGTCTGAACGAAACCGGAGGCACTAAATACCTCGCAAACCCTTCGACCACCACGTACGTCTGGACGATCACCACTCATTATCCATATTTCGGGATGCCTCCCAATCAGGACCTCGGTTACCATCCAAACGAGGTGAAGATCTCCGGTCTTCGACCATCGTCTTCATCTTCGAATTTCAATCGTCGGTCAATTATTTGAAATGAGAATTAACTCGGCCTTCTCAAATAATTCACGTATATTTAGAATTTCAATTCAATTTATTTCAATGGTTAAATTACTCTACAACACCAATTTTGTCCTTTAATGTAATTTTCACACCAAACACATTCAACCATCAAACATCACATAAATCAAGCAAATTCAGTTTATTTCCATTCCATATCGCTTATGATATTTTATAACTATTTATCGCTACTTTTATTTATTTTAAAATAGCCATTTTATTCAAAACGACGCTTCGGGCCATAAGGCGGCCGTGGCGCTGTTTTTCTTCAGATTTGATTTACACATATCTAAAAATCTAACCGTTGGATCTTCACAAAATCTACATCATTAGAAAGGTCTTTTCAAAACGAACCCAACGGTTCCAGTTTCGGGAAAATCCGACGGTCGGATCTCCCGGTACAATCGTTTGAAATTTCGATTTCAAAATACGAACTGCAGCGTCGTTATTCGATTAAATATAATTATATTTATATATATAAATAAATATAATCGTTTCTGGCGCTGTTTTTCTTCAGATTTGAATTAAACATTCCAGACAATCCAACCGTTGGATTTTTACAAAGTTGGTGCCGTTGGGAAGATATTTCCAAGGCGAACCCGACGGTTGAGATTTCGGGAAAATCCAATGGTCGGATTTCCCGCACTAGTCGTTTGAAATCACGGTTTCAAAATACGAACTGCACGGCTTCGTTTCATTTTAATTTTATTTATATTTATATATTTATATAAATATAGTTCATTCAACATTTTCAATATCGTTTTCACTTCAAATATTTTTCTAACACCTTAAATTTTGGAAAAATTTCGCCATAACCTCCCCTGCACCGGGAGCATTGGGAAATCGCAAATAGCGTTCCCGGTCCTTCTAATCTCAAAAAGAAAAAGAAAAAGCCAAGCGGCTAGCCAACAGGCTCAAAATCATCACCCAAACAAATCAGTAAATGTGTATCTATTTGTCGGGCACAAAATTTTACTCCTCTTCTCTAGCCCCTTTGCTATAACCTGTTCAATGAATATTGCATGTACATATATATATAGTTCTTATCATTTATCAATTTCTATTCGACTTCATATTTGATTTCTATTTGGTTTAAAAACTCCATTCATTCTAATGTTACATAAATAGGTGCAAATCATTTCATTAGCTAATTAATGAATATTTCAACTCATATATGTTTATTTTGAACAAGTGGCTATTTTTAACACTTCACATTTCAACGATTTATGCATACAATAAAAATGTGATTTTTATTGTAAAACAATTCATTTCAAAACACTATTTTTCTATATAGTTCATATAGTCGATAAAAGGTGATTTTTATTATCAAACAATTTATTTCAAAATATGAATACCATTCAACACATGAATTTCTAATCAACGAATGAATATCAATTCAACACATGAATGTTTTCTATAGTTTCTATATATAGATAAAAATGTGATTTTTATTATCAAACGATTTATTTCAAAATATGAATACCATTCAACACATGAATTTCTAATCAACGAATGAATATCAATTCAACACATGAATGTTTTCTATAGTTTCTATATATAGATAAAAATGTGATTTTTATTATCAAACGATTTATTTCAAAATATGAATACCATTCAACACATGAATTTCTAATCAACGAATGAATATCAATTCAACACATGAATGTTTTCTATAGTTTCTATATATAGATAAAAATGTGATTTTTATTATCGAACAATTTATTTCAAAATATGAATACCATTCAACACATGAATTTCTAATCAACGAATGAATATCAATTCAACACATGAATGTTTTCTATAGTTTCTATATATAGATAAAAATGTGATTTTTATTATCAAACGATTTATTTCAAAATATGAATACCATTCAACACATGAATTTCTAAACAACGAATGAATATCAATTCAACACATGAATGTTTTCTATGGTTTCTATATATAGATAAAAATGTGATTTTTATTATCGAACAATTTATTTCAAAATATGAAAACCATTCAACACATGAATTTCTAAACAACGAATGAATATCAATTCAACACATGAATGTTTTCTATGGTTTCTATATATAGATAAACATGTGATTTTTATTATCGAAAAATTTATTTCAAAATATGAATACCATTCAACACATGAATTTCTAAACAACGAATGAATATCAATTCAACACATGAATGTTTTCTATACAATGAATAAATATAGTTTAAGCATATGAAAATAATTCAAACACACAAATATTATTCAAAATTTCGGCAGCATAACGGCAGGGTAGTTAAACCGGCACCGTCCCTAGTACGGCTCCTCGCTCTACCTTAAAACCTCGCGGTTTTTGACAATGGGGATCATGCATCTAGTTCGCACGCAGGCGGCATGTATATATTTATTTCATTTCCACAAACTAATCCTATGTGGTTTCAACCAAATATTTTTCAACCACAATGGGTATTTTTCAACCTCAATCAACCAATATCAATCCCAAACAATCCCAAACAATCATTCAATTTTCACAACAATTTCAACCAATAAATATCGTCCATGGTTTGTGGACGAGGGGCGTATATATATATATATATATATATATAGATATTTATACATAGCTATTCACTTTCATTTCACACACATATATAATATTTTTAAATCAGAAATCTCACCAATAGCTATCCAACTGCACGACACTTCCTTTATAGAAATCTTCGCCTTTTGTCGCTTTCGCCCGTATTCTCTACACATGTAAAAATCGAATTTTTACTATGCTATTTAATATATAAAAATCTGATTTCTACTTCGACTTTCAATATATAAAAATATGATTTTTCTTTTGACTTTCGATATATAAAAATATGATTTTTCTTTTTAAAGTTTAAATCTTTTTCGAAAAATCAGTTTTAACCTTTCTTTAAAAACAGTTTTAACCTTTCAAAAAAAACAGTTCTAATCTTTTTATAAAATCAGTTTTACTCTTTTTATAAAATCAGTTTTTACTTATCTAAAATAAAATCAGTTTTTAATTAGCTAAAATAAAATCAGTTTTTAATATTTAAACAAATCAGTTTTTTTTTAAATCAAAATCAGTTTAAAATTCTTTATAAAATCAGTTTCGGAATCTTTATAAAAATCAGTTTTGAAATCTTTATAAAAATCAGTTTTTTTTTCTGTTTTAAAATCTTTTTTTAAAATCTTTTTCAAATCAGAATTTTAAAATGAAAATAAAATAAGATAAAAGCAATTTACCTTCCTGCGAAGAAGGGGGGGGCTCGTCTTCGTCGGCGGCAGAAGAAGGAGCAGGCGGCGGCTTGGGTCTGGTGGCGTCGCGATGGGTTCGAGGTGGAGGCGGGGTCTTCGGGATGAGGGCGCTGGGAGGAGGAGGCTGCTTCGAGGGGTGGGGCGCGATGATGGGCGGCGGTGGTGCTTCCTGGTCAGCGACGCGATTCAGAACTTAGGTTTTTTTTTTTTATTTATGTTTAACTGAATCGGGGGGGGGGGGGGGGGGGGCAGAAAGGAGATAAAGGAGGGAAAAATAGATTTTTTTTTATTATTATTTAATTATTAAATTTAGCAAAAAGTTGACTTTTACATATGACCTCGAAACGAGGCCCACCGCCTGTCGTCCATAGCGTTTCACCCCCATTCCGAACACAATGGGATATGTATCGTAAGCTGATTTGATCGTTACAATCGGTTTCCTTTTGAATTTTCATTTAAATCACTATATTGAATTTTAAACGCACATTTCAAATTACCGGGGTCACATACTAACTAGAAAAATTCCAGAAAAATATTTTCTAGCTTCGTATTGACGATACGGTCCTAACAAAACTAGTTTCGTCGAATTCTGAGGCCGTTTGAAAAATGGCCAATTTCCAGTCGATTAAAATCAACGGAAACTGGTCAAACGCGTTTTCTTTTGCCACGCTCACATATTGATTCGAAAAATTATGAAATTTGAAACCTAGCAATAACTTGACACTGCGGACCCAACAAAAGTGGTTTCGTCGAAATCCGAGGTCATCTGCAAAATGTCCATTTTTAAGGGCCTGAATTCCATAGCGACTATTCAGAATTTTCAACTGGACATATCTTTTGATTCCCGCGATCAAATTTCGATTGGTCGGATTCGTTAGAAAGATATTCACTAACAGATTTAAATATTTTTGGTTTCACTAAAATCCGGATTGTTTTTCACCCGATACAGTCTGACAAAGTTTGAATTCAATTTTTGAAACTACCACGCCATTTCAGGCCTTGTTTATAATTATAATTAATTATATTCGTTTTCAATTGTCGATTCAAACTTAGTTTTCATCGCCATTATTTAAAATATTTATTTTAAATATTTAAAATCCATTATTTTAGCCAATTTAAAAATTTTAAATTGGTTCAGATTTTCTGGGTCGTTACAATCTCCCCCACTTAAAACTTTTCGTCCCCGAAAAGGAATAAAGCGAAAGTAGTTTGATAAATCTACAATCACACAATACAACAACCCATTTGTTTCTAACCTTTTTAACTTTTCAAATATATATCTTTTATATATTCAAAAATTATATTTCTAAAACCAGACTATATATATATAATCACAAATACGTTATTTAAAAACATATTACTCTCGACTCGTTCTGAGGCACTTCTGACCCCATCTCTAACGAGTTGTTCTGATTCTGCTATACTCATTCTAGGATATTGCTGATCCTATCTGTATAGAGTTACTCGTCCTAGAACACTACTGGTTCTATTTCTGACGAGTTCGTTCAAATGTTATATTCCAGAACTAAGCTTAACCAAAGCTCTGATACCACGATGAGACGACCCGATTTCCCGTTCTCACGGAAACAAGGTTATCTTTGGAATATAACACAGAAACATATAATAGCAGAACAGAATTAAATAAATACACCAGAATGAACAACAAAATATACTGGATAAAATAATCATTAGAGTTACACAGAATACAGGATCTTACTTAGTACAAATACAGTTCAGCTATACATAAATGTCTACAGCGGAAATAAACAAAATATGTACAATAGGAGCTGAACAGCATAAAAAGAAATAAATGATAGAATCCATCTTCAGCTCCAGCTATCCAGAAAGAACCAGCTAAACCTGAATACAAGGCTGCCCGTGTGGAAAAAGGGGCACCCGAGTTTGAGAGTGAAACAAACTACGAGTCAGTCATGGGACTGGTATGAGAAATCCACTCAACACATATATATAATTGGCTAATCACAGGACCACGCCACTTTCGTGGAACGGGTTTACTCCATTGGATTGCCAGTGCTTTAAAACAAATCTTTCTTTTAAACATCGCTATGCTTTTTATAAAAATGAAGCCATTATAAGACTCAGTTCCCATCACACAATGCAACGCAAACCGAAGGATAGAGTTTTACCTTATAATGGCCAAAATATGATTGATACGAATAAAACAAAGGCATTTGATATTATTTCTAGTGTTTATGTGCTTTGAAAACAATTTCAAATCATAACTATTAATCATAGACGGCATGGGTACCATATATCATGTCGCCATATATATATACAATCAAAACCGCACGATGTCGTATTTGGAAATTGGATTTCCGTCATGAACCAAGGCAAAAGATAGTCCTTACCGAATTCGAGACTGTCTAGCCCGAGTCTCAGGTACAGCCGCAACCATACCCTGGATCGTCAGGGCCGGTCCACACGAAGTGGATTATAATGCCTGAACAATGCGTTTCTCCACCTTTGGGGTGTAAATGAGCCAACGAATGACTCCATCGGACCCGGATCGTCCGATCAAACCGAGGCGCCTCGCAACAGCAACAACCACATAGGTGAAAAGTATATAAATGTCAGGGCTGGTAGGTCACTGACACCACCCTAGCTAGAAAGAAAACGCACGTCCCCCCTGATGTCCTTCTCCCGTTTTAGGTTCATACCGGGGTGTGAGGCTCGCGAATTCACGTTATACACAAAGCTACGCCACACAGGCGGTGCTTTGATAATCACCACAAGACTTTGCTTTTCAACAGAAGCCCTGATCACTGCATCTTAGCATGCCACACAGGCAATTCACACCGTGCAACCGATGGCTATCAATCACACAGGACAAATTCCAATGTCGGACATACAGTCCATTTACAAGTCCGTTCTGGGTCTGAACGAAACCGGAGGCACTAAATACCTCGCAAACCCTTCGACCACCACGTACGTCTGGACGATCACCACTCATTATCCATATTTCGGGATGCCTCCCAATCAGGACCTCGGTTACCATCCAAACGAGGTGAAGATCTCCGGTCTTCGACCATCGTCTTCATCTTCGAATTTCAATCGTCGGTCAATTATTTGAAATGAGAATTAACTCGGCCTTCTCAAATAATTCACGTATATTTAGAATTTCAATTCAATTTATTTCAATGGTTAAATTACTCTACAACACCAATTTTGTCCTTTAATGTAATTTTCACACCAAACACATTCAACCATCAAACATCACATAAATCAAGCAAATTCAGTTTATTTCCATTCCATATCGCTTATGATATTTTATAACTATTTATCGCTACTTTTATTTATTTTAAAATAGCCATTTTATTCAAAACGACGCTTCGGGCCATAAGGCGGCCGTGGCGCTGTTTTTCTTCAGATTTGATTTACACATATCTGAAAATCTAACCGTTGGATCTTCACGAAATTTACATCATTAGAAAGGTCTTTTCAAAACGAACCCAACGGTTCCAGTTTCGGGAAAATCCGACGGTCGGATCTCCCGGTACAATCGTTTGAAATTTCGATTTCAAAATACGAACTGCAGCGTCGTTATTCGATTAAATATAATTATATTTATATATATAGATAAATATAATCGTTTCTGGCGCTTTTTTTCTTCAGATTTGAATTAAACATTCCAGACAATCCAACCGTTGGATTTTTACAAAGTTGGTGCCGTTGGGAAGATATTTCCAAGGCGAACCCGACGGTTGAGATTTCGGGAAAATCCAATGGTCGGATTTCCCGCACTAGTCGTTTGAAATCACGGTTTCAAAATACGAACTGCACGGCTTCGTTTCGTTTTAATTTTATTTATATTTATATATTTATATAAATATAGTTCATTCAACAATTTCAATATTGTTTTCACTTCAAATATTTTTCTAACACCTTAAATTTTGGAAAAATTTTGCCATAACCTCCCCTGCACCGGGAGCATCGGGAAATCGCAAATAGCGTTCCCGGTCCTTCTAATCTCAAAAAGAAAAAGAAAAAGCCAAGCGGCTAGCCAACAGGCTCAAAATCATCACCCAAACAAATCAGTAAATGTGTACCTATTTGTCGGGCACAAAATTTTACTCCTCTTCTCTAGCCCCTTTGCTATAACCTGTTCAATGAATATTGCATGTACATATATATACAGTTCTTATCATTTATCAATTTCTATTCGACTTCATATTTGATTTCTATTTGGTTTAAAAACTCCATTCATTCTAATGTTACATAAATAGGTGCAAATCATTTCATTAGCTAATTAATGAATATTTCAACTCATATATGTTTATTTTGAACAAGTGGCTATTTTTAACACTTCACATTTCAACGATTTATGCATACAATAAAAATGTGATTTTTATTGTAAAACAATTCATTTCAAAACACTATTTTTCTATATAGTTCATATAGTCGATAAAAGGTGATTTTTATTATCAAACAATTTATTTCAAAATATGAATACCATTCAACACATGAATTTCTAATCAACGAATGAATATCAATTCAACACATGAATGTTTTCTATAGTTTCTATATATAGATAAAAATGTGATTTTTATTATCAAACGATTTATTTCAAAATATGAATACCATTCAACACATGAATTTCTAATCAACGAATGAATATCAATTCAACACATGAATGTTTTCTATAGTTTCTATATATAGATAAAAATGTGATTTTTATTATCAAACGATTTATTTCAAAATATGAATACCATTCAACACATGAATTTCTAATCAACGAATGAATATCAATTCAACACATGAATGTTTTCTATAGTTTCTATATATAGATAAAAATGTGATTTTTATTATCGAACAATTTATTTCAAAATATGAATACCATTCAACACATGAATTTCTAATCAACGAATGAATATCAATTCAACACATGAATGTTTTCTATAGTTTCTATATATAGATAAAAATGTGATTTTTATTATCAAACGATTTATTTCAAAATATGAATACCATTCAACACATGAATTTCTAAACAACGAATGAATATCAATTCAACACATGAATGTTTTCTATGGTTTCTATATATAGATAAAAATGTGATTTTTATTATCGAACAATTTATTTCAAAATATGAATACCATTCAACACATGAATTTCTAAACAACGAATGAATATCAATTCAACACATGAATGTTTTCTATGGTTTCTATATATAGATAAACATGTGATTTTTATTATCGAAAAATTTATTTCAAAATATGAATACCATTCAACACATGAATTTCTAAACAACGAATGAATATCAATTCAACACATGAATGTTTTCTATACAATGAATAAATATAGTTTAAGCATATGAAAATAATTCAAACACACAAATATTATTCAAAATTTCGGCAGCATAACGGCAGGGTAGTTAAACCGGCACCGTCCCTAGTACGGCTCCTCGCTCTACCTTAAAACCTCGCGGTTTTTGACAATGGGGATCATGCATCTAGTTCGCACGCAGGCGGCATGTATATATTTATTTCATTTCCACAAACTAATCCTATGTGGTTTCAACCAAATATTTTTCAACCACAATGGGTATTTTTCAACCTCAATCAACCAATATCAATCCCAAACAATCCCAAACAATCATTCAATTTTCACAACAATTTCAACCAATAAATATCGTCCATGGTTTGTGGACGAGGGGCGTATATATATATATATATATATATATATATATATATATATATATATATATATATATATATAGATATTTATACATAGCTATTCACTTTCATTTCACACACATATATAATATTTTTAAATCAGAAATCTCACCAATAGCTATCCAACTGCACGACACTTCCTTTATAGAAATCTTCGCCTTTTGTCGCTTTCGCCCGTATTCTCTACACATGTAAAAATCGAATTTTTACTATGCTATTTAATATATAAAAATCTGATTTCTACTTCGACTTTCAATATATAAAAATATGATTTTTCTTTTGACTTTCGATATATAAAAATATGATTTTTCTTTTTAAAGTTTAAATCTTTTTCGAAAAATCAGTTTTAACCTTTCTTTAAAAACAGTTTTAACCTTTCAAAAAAAACAGTTCTAATCTTTTTATAAAATCAGTTTTACTCTTTTTATAAAATCAGTTTTTACTTATCTAAAATAAAATCAGTTTTTAATTAGCTAAAATAAAATCAGTTTTTAATATTTAAACAAATCAGTTTTTTTTTAAAATCAAAATCAGTTTAAAATTCTTTATAAAATCAGTTTCGGAATCTTTATAAAAATCAGTTTTGAAATCTTTATAAAAATCAGTTTTTTTTTCTGTTTTAAAATCTTTTTTTAAAATCTTTTTCAAATCAGAATTTTAAAATGAAAATAAAATAAGATAAAAGCAATTTACCTTCCTGCGAAGAAGGGGGGGGGCTCGTCTTCGTCGGCGGCAGAAGAAGGAGCAGGCGGCGGCTTGGGTCTGGTGGCGTCGCGATGGGTTCGAGGTGGAGGCGGGGTCTTCGGGATGAGGGCGCTGGGAGGAGGAGGCTGCTTCGAGGGGTGGGGCGCGATGATAGGCGGCGGTGGTGCTTCCTGGTCAGCGACGCGATTCAGAACTTAGGTTTTTTTTTATTATTTATGTTTAACTGAATCGGGGGGGGGGGGGGGGGGCAGAAAGGAGATAAAGGAGGGAAAAATAGATTTTTTTTATTATTATTTAATTATTAAATTTAGCAAAAAGTTGACTTTTACATATGACCTCGAAACGAGGCCCACCGCCTGTCGTCCATAGCGTTTCACCCCCATTCCGAACACAATGGGATATGTATCGTAAGCTGATTTGATCGTTACAATCGGTTTCCTTTTGAATTTTCATTTAAATCACTATATTGAATTTTAAACGCACATTTCAAATTACCGGGGTCACATACTAACTAGAAAAATTCCAGAAAAATATTTTCTAGCTTCGTATTGACGATACGGTCCTAACAAAACTAGTTTCGTCGAATTCTGAGGCCGTTTGAAAAATGGCCAATTTCCAGTCGATTAAAATCAACGGAAACTGGTCAAACGCGTTTTCTTTTGCCACGCTCACATATTGATTCGAAAAATTATGAAATTTGAAACCTAGCAATAACTTGACACTGCGGACCCAACAAAAGTGGTTTCGTCGAAATCCGAGGTCATCTGCAAAATGTCCATTTTTAAGGGCCTGAATTCCATAGCGACTATTCAGAATTTTCAACTGGACATATCTTTTGATTCCCGCGATCAAATTTCGATTGGTCGGATTCGTTAGAAAGATATTCACTAACAGATTTAAATATTTTTGGTTTCACTAAAATCCGGATTGTTTTTCACCCGATACAGTCTGACAAAGTTTGAATTCAATTTTTGAAACTACCACGCCATTT
Organism: Allium sativum; assembly: GCA_030737875.1. Taxonomy (NCBI): domain Eukaryota; kingdom Viridiplantae; phylum Streptophyta; class Magnoliopsida; order Asparagales; family Amaryllidaceae; genus Allium; species Allium sativum. Next base: position 774,089,799 of record CM060918.1, on the reverse strand, counting down.
CAGGTCTTGTTTATAATTATAATTAATTATATTCGTTTTCAATTGTCGATTCAAACTTAGTTTTCATCGCCATTATTTAAAATATTTATTTTAAATATTTAAAATCCATTATTTTAGCCAATTTAAAAATTTTAAATTGGTTCAGATTTTCTGGGTCGTTACAATCTCCCCCACTTAAAACTTTTCGTCCCCGAAAAGGAATAAAGCGAAAGTAGTTTGATAAATCTACAATCACACAATACAACAACCCATTTGTTTCTAACCTTTTTAACTTTTCAAATATATATCTTTTATATATTCAAAAATTATATTTCTAAAACCAGACTATATATATATAATCACAAATACGTTATTTAAAAACATATTACTCTCGACTCGTTCTGAGGCACTTCTGACCCCATCTCTAACGAGTTGTTCTGATTCTGCTATACTCATTCTAGGATATTGCTGATCCTATCTGTATAGAGTTACTCGTCCTAGAACACTACTGGTTCTATTTCTGACGAGTTCGTTCAAATGTTATATTCCAGAACTAAGCTTAACCAAAGCTCTGATACCACGATGAGACGACCCGATTTCCCGTTCTCACGGAAACAAGGTTATCTTTGGAATATAACACAGAAACATATAATAGCAGAACAGAATTAAATAAATACACCAGAATGAACAACAAAATATACTGGATAAAATAATCATTAGAGTTACACAGAATACAGGATCTTACTTAGTACAAATACAGTTCAGCTATACATAAATGTCTACAGCGGAAATAAACAAAATATGTACAATAGGAGCTGAACAGCATAAAAAGAAATAAATGATATAATCCATCTTCAGCTCCAGCTATCCAGAAAGAACCAGCTAAACCTGAATACAAGGCTGCCCGTGTGGAAAAAGGGGCACCCGAGTTTGAGAGTGAAACAAACTACGAGTCAGTCATGGGACTGGTATGAGAAATCCACTCAACACATATATATAATTGGCTAATCACAGGACCACGCCACTTTCGTGGAACGGGTTTACTCCATTGGATTGCCAGTGCTTTAAAACAAATCTTTCTTTTAAACATCGCTATGCTTTTTATAAAAATGAAGCCATTATAAGACTCAGTTCCCATCACACAATGCAACGCAAACCGGAGGATAGAGTTTTACCTTATAATGGCCAAAATATGATTGATACGAATAAAACAAAGGCATTTGATATTATTGCTAGTGTTTATGTGCTTTGAAAACAATTTCAAATCATAACTATTAATCATAGACGGCATGGGTACCATATATCATGTCGCCATATATATATACAATCAAAACCGCACGATGTCGTATTTGGAAATTGGATTTCCGTCATGAACCAAGGCAAAAGATAGTCCTTACCGAATTCGAGACTGTCTAGCCCGAGTCTCAGGTACAGCCGCAACCATACCCTGGATCGTCAGGGCCGGTCCACACGAAGTGGATTATAATGCCTGAACAATGCGTTTCTCCACCTTTGGGGTGTAAATGAGCCAACGAATGACTCCATCGGACCCGGATCGTCCGATCAAACCGAGGCGCCTCGCAACAGCAACAACCACATAGGTGAAAAGTATATAAATGTCAGGGCTGGTAGGTCACTGACACCACCCTAGCTAGAAAGAAAACGCACGTCCCCCCTGATGTCCTTCTCCCGTTTTAGGTTCATACCGGGGTGTGAGGCTCGCGAATTCACGTTATACACAAAGCTACGCCACACAGGCGGTGCTTTGATAATCACCACAAGACTTTGCTTTTCAACAGAAGCCCTGATCACTGCATCTTAGCATGCCACACAGGCAATTCACACCGTGCAACCGATGGCTATCAATCACACAGGACAAATTCCAATGTCGGACATACAGTCCATTTACAAGTCCGTTCTGGGTCTGAACGAAACCGGAGGCACTAAATACCTCGCAAACCCTTCGACCACCACGTACGTCTGGACGATCACCACTCATTATCCATATTTCGGGATGCCTCCCAATCAGGACCTCGGTTACCATCCAAACGAGGTGAAGATCTCCGGTCTTCGACCATCGTCTTCATCTTCGAATTTCAATCGTCGGTCAATTATTTGAAATGAGAATTAACTCGGCCTTCTCAAATAATTCACGTATATTTAGAATTTCAATTCAATTTATTTCAATGGTTAAATTACTCTACAACACCAATTTTGTCCTTTAATGTAATTTTCACACCAAACACATTCAACCATCAAACATCACATAAATCAAGCAAATTCAGTTTATTTCCATTCCATATCGCTTATGATATTTTATAACTATTTATCGCTACTTTTATTTATTTTAAAATAGCCATTTTATTCAAAACGACGCTTCGGGCCATAAGGCGGCCGTGGCGCTGTTTTTCTTCAGATTTGATTTACACATATCTGAAAATCTAACCGTTGGATCTTCACGAAATTTACATCATTAGAAAGGTCTTTTCAAAACGAACCCAACGGTTCCAGTTTCGGGAAAATCCGACGGTCGGATCTCCCGGTACAATCGTTTGAAATTTCGATTTCAAAATACGAACTGCAGCGTCGTTATTCGATTAAATATAATTATATTTATATATATAGATAAATATAATCGTTTCTGGCGCTTTTTTTCTTCAGATTTGAATTAAACATTCCAGACAATCCAACCGTTGGATTTTTACAAAGTTGGTGCCGTTGGGAAGATATTTCCAAGGCGAACCCGACGGTTGAGATTTCGGGAAAATCCAATGGTCGGATTTCCCGCACTAGTCGTTTGAAATCACGGTTTCAAAATACGAACTGCACGGCTTCGTTTCGTTTTAATTTTATTTATATTTATATATTTATATAAATATAGTTCATTCAACAATTTCAATATCGTTTTCACTTCAAATATTTTTCTAACACCTTAAATTTTGGAAAAATTTCGCCATAACCTCCCCTGCACCGGGAGCATCGGGAAATCGCAAATAGCGTTCCCGGTCCTTCTAATCTCAAAAAGAAAAAGAAAAAGCCAAGCGGCTAGCCAACAGGCTCAAAATCATCACCCAAACAAATCAGTAAATGTGTACCTATTTGTCGGGCACAAAATTTTACTCCTCTTCTCTAGCCCCTTTGCTATAACCTGTTCAATGAATATTGCATGTACATATATATACAGTTCTTATCATTTATCAATTTCTATTCGACTTCATATTTGATTTCTATTTGGTTTAAAAACTCCATTCATTCTAATGTTACATAAATAGGTGCAAATCATTTCATTAGCTAATTAATGAATATTTCAACTCATATATGTTTATTTTGAACAAGTGGCTATTTTTAACACTTCACATTTCAACGATTTATGCATACAATAAAAATGTGATTTTTATTGTAAAACAATTCATTTCAAAACACTATTTTTCTATATAGTTCATATAGTCGATAAAAGGTGATTTTTATTATCAAACAATTTATTTCAAAATATGAATACCATTCAACACATGAATTTCTAATCAACGAATGAATATCAATTCAACACATGAATGTTTTCTATAGTTTCTATATATAGATAAAAATGTGATTTTTATTATCAAACGATTTATTTCAAAATATGAATACCATTCAACACATGAATTTCTAATCAACGAATGAATATCAATTCAACACATGAATGTTTTCTATAGTTTCTATATATAGATAAAAATGTGATTTTTATTATCAAACGATTTATTTCAAAATATGAATACCATTCAACACATGAATTTCTAATCAACGAATGAATATCAATTCAACACATGAATGTTTTCTATAGTTTCTATATACAGAAAAAATGTGATTTTTATTATCGAACAATTTATTTCAAAATATGAATACCATTCAACACATGAATTTCTAATCAACGAATGAATATCAATTCAACACATGAATGTTTTCTATAGTTTCTATATATAGATAAAAATGTGATTTTTATTATCAAACGATTTATTTCAAAATATGAATACCATTCAACACATGAATTTCTAAACAACGAATGAATATCAATTCAACTCATGAATGTTTTCTATGGTTTCTATATATAGATAAAAATGTGATTTTTATTATCGAACAATTTATTTCAAAATATGAATACCATTCAACACATGAATTTCTAAACAACGAATGAATATCAATTCAACACATGAATGTTTTCTATGGTTTCTATATATAGATAAACATGTGATTTTTATTATCGAACAATTTATTTCAAAATATGAATACCATTCAACACATGAATTTCTAAACAACGAATGAATATCAATTCAACACATGAATGTTTTCTATACAATGAATAAATATAGTTTAAGCATATGAAAATAATTCAAACACACAAATATTATTCAAAATTTCGGCAGCATAACGGCAGGGTAGTTAAACCGGCACCGTCCCTAGTACGGCTCCTCGCTCTACCTTAAAACCTCGCGGTTTTTGACAATGGGGATCATGCATCTAGTTCGCACGCAGGCGGCATGTATATATTTATTTCATTTCCACAAACTAATCCTATGTGGTTTCAACCAAATGTTTTTCAACCACAATGGGTATTTTTCAACCTCAATTAACCAATATCAATCACAAACAATCCCAAACAATCATTCAATTTTCACAACAATTTCAACCAATAAATATCGTCCATGGTTTGTGGACGAGGGGCGTATATATATATATATATATATAGATATTTATATATAGCTATTCACTTTCATTTCACACACATATATAATATTTTTAAATCAGAAATCTCACCAATAGCTATCCAACTGCACGACACTTCCTTTATAGAAATCTTCGCCTTTTGTCGCTTTCGCCCGTATTCTCTACACATGTAAAAATCGAATTTTTACTATGCTATTTAATATATAAAAATCTGATTTCTACTTCGACTTTCAATATATAAAAATATGATTTTTCTTTTGACTTTCGATATATAAAAATATGATTTTTCTTTTTAAAGTTCAAATCTTTTTCGAAAAATCAGTTTTAACCTTTCTTTAAAAACAGTTTTAACCTTTCAAAAAAAAAAAACAGTTCTAATCCTTTTATAAAATCAGTTTTACTCTTTTTATAAAATCAGTTTTTACTTATCTAAAATAAAATCAGTTTTTAATTAGCTAAAATAAAATCAGTTTTTAATATTTAAACAAATCACTTTTTTTTTAAAATCAAAATCAGTTTAAAATTCTTTATAAAATCAGTTTCGGAATCTTTATAAAAATCAGTTTTGAAATCTTTATAAAAATCAGTTTTTTTTCTGTTTTAAAATCTTTTTTTAAAATCTTTTTCAAATCAGAATTTTAAAATGAAAATAAAATAAGATAAAAGCAATTTACCTTCCTGCGAAGAAGGGGGGGCTCGTCTTCGTCGGTGGCAGAAGAAGGAGCAGGCGGCGGCTTGGGTCTGGTGGCGTCGCGATGGGTTCGAGGTGGAGGCGGGGTCTTCGGGGTGAGGGCGCTGGGAGGAGGAGGCTGCTTCGAGGGGTGGGGCGCGATGATGGGCGGCGGTGGTGCTTCCTGGTCAGCGACGCGATTCAGAACTTAGGTTTTTTTTTTTTTTTTTAATGTTTAACTGAATCGGGGGGGGGGGGGGGCAGAAAGGAGATAAAGGAGGGAAAAATAGATTTTTTTTATATTATTTAATTATTAAATTTAGCAAAAAGTTGACTTTTACATATGACCTCGAAACGAGGCCCACCGCCTGTCGTCCATAGCGTTTCACCCCCATTCCGAACACAATGGGATATGTATCGTAAGCTGATTTGATCGTTACAATCAGTTTCCTTTTGAATTTTCATTTAAATCACTATATTGAATTTTAAACGCACATTTCAAATTACCGCGGTCACATACTAACTAGAAAAATTCCAGAAAAATATTTTCTAGCTTCGTATTGACGATACGGTCCTAACAAAACTAGTTTCGTCGAATTCTGAGGCAGTTTGAAAAATGGCCAATTTCCAGTCGATTAAAATCAACGGAAACTGGTCAAACGCGTTTTCTTTTGCCACGCTCACATATTCATTCGAAAAATTATGAAATTTGAAACCTAGCAATAACTTGACACTGCGGACCCAAAAAAGTGGTTTCGTCGAAATCCGAGGTCATCTGCAAAATGTCCATTTTTAAGGGCCTGAATTCCATAGCGACTATTCAGAATTTTCAACTGGACATATCTTTTGATTCCCGCTATCAAATTTCGATTGGTCGGATTCATTAGAAAGATATTCACTAACAGATTTAAATATTTTTGGTTTCACTAAAATCCGGATTGTTTTTCACCCAGTATAGTCTGACAAAGTTTGAATTCAATTTTTGAAACTGCCACGCCATTTCAGGCCTTGTTTATAATTATAATTAATTATATTCGTTTTCAATTGTCGATTCAAACTTAGTTTTCATCGCCATTATTTAAAATATTTATTTTAAATATTTAAAATCCATTATTTTAGCCAATTTAAAAATTTTAAATTGGTTCAGATTTTCTGGGTCGTTACAGTGGTCTCATCTTGATGGACCTTACTATGCGATTATGGACTGATCTGACTGTTTTCATTTATAAATAAACCATCAGGGATTTAGAAACTAGCTTTGCTTTATGCGAAATCTCTGCTCAACCTTATAGGCAACTTCATTTTCTATTTTCTTTATTTATACAAACTAACTACATTTTAATCTAACGATTTGAATAATAGATTACACTAAGTATATGTAGGTTAGAGTTTAGCGAGCTGTTATAAAAAACTTGTGTTCTTTACTACTTTTATTACTATTCCATTGTCCTATGACCATGATCTGTGAACTCTTTGTGATCTGCATTAACTATTAGATATTTGCGATGTTATGCTTGATGGTTCAGAATTGCATTAAACATTTTTGGCACTAGATAGGGGGTGCACTACTTGAATTTAAGGAAACTTCTGCTTATGAAATAATTATTGAAAGTAAGAAAATGGATAAACAATTGGAAGGAGCTATAATGGAAAGAAGTGAAGAGGCTTCCTCTATTGGAAATCCCTCTTCTTATCTCATAAGAGAAGAAATGGATGACTTGGTTAATCAACTTTAAAATATTCTAAAGCATCAAGAAAACCTACTTAAAAGGCAAGAGGAAACGATTGTCAATTTCTTCAGGTAGATTGGACAAGCTAATGGAACTGGAAACCAAATATATGCATTAAAAATTCATAGGGAAGACAATGAATCAGATCTCAGCAATCGGGACCATCTCATGGAGAAGAAAAATAGATAGGCTTGATTCCCTCCATAGCGAGCGGACTAAATCTCCCTTTGATCTAGGGCATGGCCCTGGTGCAATCTCGGACTACAAACCTTCGGGTTGGAGTTCGGGATTTTAAAGCTGATGCTGGGTTGGGAGTCATTGGTAACACATAGATCATCCCGGAGGCAAACCCCCAATAGGAAGATCAGGCCTGACCTGATCTCTTAAATCATGGGGGCACATTCATCGATAGGGAATACACAAGCACAACAGGGTTTGTAATGTATGCAGACATTTGAACTAGAGTGCAAAATGAAGATTTGCAATCATTTTAAAACAACAACAATTGATTTGCTGATATTATCCATCGGGCGACGAGAGGCAGATTAGTTACTAGGGAAGCTTATCATATTAACTTGTTTTGCCGAGAATTTCCTTCCCTCCATATAAATAAATTATTTTGAGCGGTAATCGAGATTGAATCAATTTTGAGTTGTGCTTAGAGTCGTCGTTCTATTCTGTGTCCATTCGTTTTCCATCTCAATTCAATGCCATGAAAGGTGAGTTTATCTCACACTTGACTTATATTTTTATAGAATTGAAATTTAGTGCATTTGAAATGCTATGAAATGTATAGGATTGTTTTTATAAAATTTGATTATATGTTGTACACAGTTGACACACATTTATGACACAACTGTTATATGCGATATGGATGTGCATATGTGACACGTATTATTTCATGTATATGTTTGGCTTGTTGAGCTTATTTATATTGTTTATTTATTTGTTCTCATATTACAAGTTCCCTATGGGTTGAAATGATATATACCCGAATCACTGTATAAATTTAGGAAATGAATTGAATCGATTTGGGATGTGGGTTGAAATGATATATACCGGGGACTCGATATTCAAATTACGGATTGAAATGATACATATTTATATTACTTGGCATAGGTAGAAAATTATATACGGACATCGCTAGTCTATTTTGAAAATATTAAATATATTTTGATTTAATAAAGATATTTTAAATATATTTTAAATATAATATTATATCTAAATTTTACATAATTTAAATTATTTTATAAGTAATTTAATAAATCGTTTATTATATTTTGATATTATTTAAAATTTAAAATTTAATATACAAATACAGATGTTATAAAAATAAATATAGTTTTTTCTTAATACTTTACATTAAGAAAGGTTAAAAGTGAGATTTGAAATTTATTGATGATTTAATTTGTTTAATGACTTACTCAAAATAAAATTTTGAAATTAAGCCTAGTTGATTTAAAAACTGATTTAGAAAATGATGAAATGAGTTTATATGAAAATTGGTTAAGATAATGACACTTAATAAATCAATTTGACAATAGTTTGTTAAGTAAATTTTTGAATATAAGTATACTTGAAGTTGTGTTAACAGGCCTTTTGGTGCGGTTCCAAAAAAAAGGAAGACACGCTCGACTCAACACATCGCGTGACATCAAAGTCCGGAATGTCGCCAAAACACTAGGGATTCGAGACCGAGAGAAGTCACTCAAGTGCAAGCCTCACGGCTTGTCAAAATCATTAACCAACCATCCTTTCGTATCCCACAAATAAGGGACTCGAACCCATAAACCTCATACCCCTCTGTCCCTATATTTTGAACCCCTCCATGACAATAACACATTTAACGTACCCCACGAGGTATGACTTTCGTACCCTATAGGGTACGAAATTCATACCTAGAGAGGGGTACGAGTTCTCTAGGGATGATAAGAGGGATTCGAAATTCTGGGTGGTGTCTTCTGGATCCAAAATGTATTGTTGTGGTCCCTAACCCCTACCTACTCCCACCTAACCACTCCACTATAAATACCCCTAAACTCACACTTCAAAGTGGTTGGAAATTGGCTGATTTGACACTCTAGAGAGCTTCAAGTAACCTCTTTAATGACATCCTTGCTTTAAGGAAGATGGACAAAAGTTTCATTTTCCTAATATTCATATATGATAAATATGACATCAAAATACTTGGAAATGTTTTTAAAAGAATGTCATGGGATAGTCTAAAGCTTGTATCTTTTTATACCTAATAAAATATCAGCGTCTCTTCCATAGTGGACGTAGGACCCCATACGGGACCTAACCACTATAAATTTACTGTGTAATTTACTGCTTTATGCACTTGCTTTCCCACGCGAAACTATATTTTCAAGTAATTAAGGATATTGGGTGTTTACGACATATTTTTTTCGTCAACATTTTCGTGCTTTCATTGAGAAAACTCGAATTCACAACTTTGTCGCACATCTCCATCTCGACTTCGACGTGCTTTAGGTTTCTTCTATAACCTGCCGCCGGGTCCACTTACGAGGGTAAAGCGAACAAAGAATCAGATTATTGGCTCTTCTGCTGCAGCCGAAGCTGGAACATGTCAATAACCTCAGCCAGCGAATAACCTGACTGAAAATGATACCCTTCTTCATGTTGGCCCCTGAAACTCCCGTAACCCAAGAACAGATCCACGCGCTTAATAAGAGGTATGAAAGTACAACTCCTGAACTCAATCAAGCATTGAAAAATAACATCGACCTCATGCACCAACTTCAAGAAAGTCAATGCATCGTCGCTTGAATTCAGCTCATCCAGAACAATGCCTGACTACGACGTACTATATTGGAAACTTCTTTCGAATCAATCGACCCACGTCAAAGAAGGAGGTTCAGCCTCATTAATAACATTGCCCTCCGCTCCAATGCTCATACCAGTTTGAATGACAACGACAACAGAAATGGAAACGATGATCGGACCACCGTAACTTACAGTGGGGGAACATAGTACCCTGACTGCTCCTGGTTGATTATCAATGACGAACTGGGTACGAGTAACCGACTCCCTCCTCGACAGAACCAAACTGTCACCGCTCAGAACCTGGGGCATACACTTCCGGCAACCCAACATGCCCAAGTACCTCCAGATCAAGATGCACACCAACCCGCCCAACCTCCCCAGCCATACCAAAACTAGGCCATCAACATCGGCGAGGATGAGCCAGATGTACATCATAGAAGATGTCCACAGAACAGAACTCCCGAAGTTCGTCTAAACTAGTCGGTTCCACCAGAAGATCCACACCCAACATATCTCTGCGACATGGTTTGAAGGATCATGAGAGATATGCGGGGAATTGCCAACTTCATGTGCGAAACCCACTAGAGGCGTAACCCTTTCACTAGGATCGTACAAGAGGCCGAATGGCCCCGCGCTTCAACCTGCCACAGATGACATTCTATGATGGTACGACTGGTCCTTGTGCTTTCCTAAACCACTATAATCGGCATATGGACTCTAGCCGGGCCATCGATGAAATCAAGTGCAAATGCTTCCTAGTCTTCTTATCAGGAATAACTTCGCTTTAATTCTTTCGCCTCCCACTCCATTCTATAAACAACTCACACCAACTGGCAACGGAGCTGGTTAAGCAATTCAGAATGCACGTTCCGACTCCAAAGAAAGCCCTCACCCTATCCAACCTTTACTAAGGACTTGTGGAATCTCTCAAAAGCTATCTTGTGCGATTCAATACTACCCTCGTCAAGGTCGACGATCTGGAGCCCCGCAACGTACTCTTCCATCTTGCAAATGGTATCCTCCCTCCTTCAAATTTGGAGCCTGGATCGATAGAAAATAGCCTAAGATCCTTGAGGCTTTTTACAAAAAGGCTTGACAGTTTCTGTGCCAAGAAGAAGCGAGACGTAATCAAGCTTCTCGCACCAACTACTTCAACAATTCACATGCCGACACCATGGACGGCAGCATCAAGGGAAAACTAGCTGGAGAGTCCCCCGATAAAGGTTGAAGAGTCCCCCAACAAAGGTAGAGGAGCAGTCCCCTGAAACCAAAGCCGGACAACGGTAGGCAAGGCAGTCGCAACAACAACAACTAGGTTTCAGTAGATCCCAAGAAGCACGTTCGCTACCAAAATTACGAGACCTACACTCCACTAAATTAAGATATGGAAACGATCTACTTGGAAACCTGTAATATGCTCCATATAAGAAGCCTAATACCAGGGAATCCATCGGCCGTGAGAAAAACTCCAGCAAATACTGCAGTTAACAGGACATGTATGGGCATAATATTAATGACTGTCGCCACCTCAAGGATATGATCAAAAAACTCATCCGTGAGGAATGCTTGGAACAATACGTTTAAGACCCCATTCCTCCCTAAGTAGCCACAGGTTCTACAACACCCGCACCTCAAGCACCTATCCGTACGGCCCCGTATTCGTCCATCCAAAGGCGGCGCCTCGTGATCAACACTATTTGTGGCGAGCCCCACCCCACGCAAGAAATTTTCCGAAGAATGGAAGAATATGCAAACTCCATCAAACATGCTACTTACGAATCTTGCTATACTCTGGACGAGTCTGTCCCTGCCAAACTTCAGAAAAAACACGTGACGATATAATTTTCCACGAGAGAGAGTCTACGGGAATTGAGATCCCAACTATGGACACTCTTGTGATCACAACTCAGATCGGCTCTGCCTCCATCCAAAGGATCCTAATCGACTCAAGAAGCTCGATCAACATCATCTTCAGTTACCTAGTAGGCATGATCGACCTGTCTGTAGAACTGAGAGACAGGGATTGAAACCGGGTCCGAATCCTTACCTTTGTGATTATCGACATCATCTCTTCGTATAACGTCTTCTTTGGACGCCCCTTTCTTGCAAAATTCCAAGTCTATGTATCACCATGGTCCCTTCTAATGAAGTTCCTAATAGAAAATGAGATCGGTACAGTCAAGGGTGACCAAGCAACAACGCGGGATTGTTACATGATATAATGGAAGAACGTGCGCAATAAGGACAAAGGCAAGACCGTACCTCCACCTTCTTGCGCCAAGACCATCTCCATATAGGAATCAAAGGCGTTTTAGCCTTGGCTCAGGCGCTATTGCTGCGTTTCTGTTGATCTCGATCCAAGGGAGTACAAAGAGCCCGATTCCAAAAGGGCTACCCCAGTCAAACCTACGGTGGATGTTCCGTTCAACCCCAATGACCTGACGAAGGTTTTGAAAGTTGGATCGCAACTTCACCTCACAATAAAAGAAGGTATTATGGAATTCTTAAAGGGCCAATCTCGACGTATTCGCTTGGACCCACTCTAATATGTGCGACACAGACCCAGCTATAACACCCCATAATTTTAAAGGACATTATAATGATAAACTAAGGAATACTTAATTATATATTTGGAATTAAGTAAGATAGACTGCACCATTGTGTTTATCCCGAAATTCTGGTTAAGATAGACTTCGAGTTTGCATAAAACGGACATCATGTGAGAAAGTTATTAAGCTTAGAAGTTTGTATAGATATAAGAGCTTTATGTATAAATAAAACAACCAAAATTTTCAAATTTAACCATATGAACCGAGCAGGAAAACTAGGAAGGAACCAGACCCATTGGGTTTGACCCACACCTAGGCTAGGTCAAACTATGGGTCGACCCAAGGCCACATGGGTTGACCTATGGGTCGACCCAGGTGAGGGTGGGTCAGCCCAATAGGGATCTGGCCGAATTCTTTTTCCTGAATCTGTACGTGATTTAGACCGGGTTCGTTGGCAGTAGGCTTTATATAGGACAACATTTCTATTGCTTTCTACACCTAAATACAATGGAGACTATGAGATGCTGCCTCTACTTGGATTGAACCATACTATCTTCTTCAATAACAGCTTGTATTGATACAAGAATCTCTTCTGCAACTTCAGCATATCATTCTCTATTCTTTAGATCCAGCCTATGTGAGTTCATGTTACTTTTTGATATAAAAATTTAATAGTAACTCTAGCATGTTTATAAATCTAGATCTAAATCTATATCTGTTAAGAATCTGAATCATACCTAAAAAGTTCTGCTATTACATGTATTCTTCTATATACCTGACCCGCTGTTTAGTTCCTTATATGCCTATTTCTGATGTGCCTATTTCTACTATCATATTCCCATCTCTGTTATTATATGCTTATTTTGTTTTATTCTTATTCTTTTCCTCTCTGTCACTCCTTTTTTATTTTTATAGCCTAGGCTACCTTCGAGCTTAGGCCAATATCGCTGAAATATGCGTACGAACGAAATTAGGATAAAATGGGGGAACAATTGGGAACGATAATTTGGGGGCATAACCTATACTATGAAATATGACTAAAATTTTGAGGGCATATACTATACTGTGTATTATGACTGGAATTCGGGGCATATGAATCTGTAGGCTTAATTTAAGATAAAGCTAAACATGTTAATGAAACTATAAAGAAACTGTGAATCCTGTTTAATCTGTTAGGGTTATGTAAACCTGATTAATCTGTTGGGTTAAGTAAATCTGTTTAATCTATTGGGGTAAAATAAACTCGTTATCCTATGAAACTTAACCTGTTAATCTGTAGGGGTTAGGCGAACCTGTTAACCCATAGGCTTAACCTGTTAAAAATCCTGGTTGGTTGGGGGACACAAGTTTAAGGGTTTGACTTGTGTCATATGTTGTGTAGGACGCATATCAGTCAGTAACCCATTTGGGGACCCCGCACTAGGTAGGGGTTAGGGCACACACACTAAACTAATTATAAGAGGTTCATTTAAAGAGGGGTGTACTGGCGCATTCCAATGGAGTCATGTGCGTGCATGGGTCCAGCTTTCCTAGGAAAATAAGCCTCCATAGCACCAGTAAATAGGTTTGTGTCCTTCCATAGGTTGCTACTTTAGGAAGTAATGCACCCTGCTATGGGGTTAGGGAACTGATCAATTGTGGGGTAGTAATAGGGTACATCTAGTCCTTTCTGTTTCTGTGGGATAACTGTATTTCTATTTGGGGTAACACCTATTATTTCTGTTAAGGTACCAATTATTTCTATTTAGGGTAAGCCCATTACTAGATTACACCTAGAACTACCATTATGTTTTTTCTATTGGCATTTGTTAAGTAATTATGGGATACCTAATCCCGTCACATATCTATTATACCAGTATTGGTGCAGAGAAAAGTATTTGAGAAGCATAATCTACTCTGTTTATTCTATTACTTTTGTTCCTCTGTTTATACCTGTTATATTATACTGCTGCCTCATCCAACTTATATGCCTGTCATGGTACTTCTAATTCTTTATACACTAAAGGTCACTGGACTCGCCAAACTTTATGTCTGACCCATTTTGTTTCCTTTTCTGTCACTTCCTTTTCCCCCAGGTTCCTAAGGTGGGAACGCTCCGGCTTGATTATGACTCTCTCTTCAATTTCTACTTGGATTTGGATCTGCTTCGAAGTATCACTTTGACTAGTTGTCTTCTTGTTTTTGGGTACTTATGGGGACTATGACTTTTCATTTCTGTACTCTGATGGTTTTTAGCGCAAGACAGATGCTTTTTATTTGATGTACTTTATTCCGGTATTTCAGTCTGATGTTGTAACTGGATAGACCACAATGTTTTCTACTGGAAAATAAGGTTTTAAATTTTTGCTACTATTTTATATATTCGTCTTGGGAGATTCTGTTTTGTTTACCTATAATGCTTCACGGAATTTAATGCATTCTGATAAAGAGTGACATTAACGGATGTGGGGTGTCACATTTTGTATCAGAGCTGAAGGTTACAAGATCCGATAAAAAGGTTTTGAAAATAGTTTTCAAAAGGTTTCAAAAAGAAAGTATTTTCAAAGAAAAGTCATGTTTTGGAAAACACATTCCCCAGAGCCATGTCAAATATATTTCGATTCTCTGTTTGAATCCCTTTATCCTTTTCTTTTCAGCATGTCTGGGGAGCCGAGTATTCTCGGGGGCGTTTAGATACTGGCTTGGTTCCATAGATATCTTGAGGTTACGGTGCCTGCGGAAGGCTAAGCAAACGGCCCTCCCCCAGTTGCAGCCGTTGTTCTTCCTCCTCCGCGAGCAGATAATTTCTCTAAGATATTTAAGGATTTCTGTGCTATGGGAGGAAAGGAATTTCGAGGAACTGATAATTTTGTGGAAGAACAGAATTGGTTAAAAGAGACTGAGAACTTGTTTGGGCTTTTCGAGGTTGATGACCGTAGAAAGACACAGCTGGCTGGATGGTAGCTTAAGGATGAGGCTTCAATCTAGTGGGAAATGACACAAGCAGGGCGTCCAGTTGATATTTGAGATGATTTTAGATAGAGATTCAAGATGAAGTTTCTTTCTCCGGCAGAAGAGAGTATGCAAATGGAGAGGTTTCTAGCACTTAAGGAAGGAATCATGTCTATCAAAAAATATTTTAATAAGTTCAATCAGTTGGCAAAGGTTTGGTCTGGAGCTGGTGAATATCCCGCACAAGAAAGCTTTAAGGTTTGCAAGAGGACTGAATCAACCTCTTCAAGAATATTTAATAGAATGATGTTTTGTTGATAAACTTTTATCTATTCCGATGATAAGAATGTTGTCAACCCAAGGTTTGAAAGGTAAATAAAATACCATAACTTGAACGAATTCATGATTATCCAAGGGTGATATTAGTTTAGAAACGAGGGTAATGGAAGGTATAATAATTAATATTTCCGTGAGGGATATTATAAACTATATTCGTAGAGATACAAGTTGAATAAACTGATTTGGAAATAAGAATTGGGAAAGCGATATTCCAAATGTTGGAAGATTTAGAAATTTAACTAAAAACTATTTAAATAAAGAGCCCAAGTGACACTGTATACTGACCCAATAAATCCATTTTATTTTCTATGGATGATGGTTCTTTATTTTGATAGTTAAATCACCGACTATCAAAATCTGGCCAAATCGATTGTTGGTACAGAAAGTGTAACACCCCGCATTTTTTACTTAAGATGATAAAATAAGAATAACATAATTTAATATTCTGAATCAAGTAAAATGGACTACGCCATTGCGTCCGTCTCGAAATTCTAATTAAGATAGACAACGGGGTTTGCATAAATCGGTATGAAGAAGTTATTAAGATTTGAAGTTTGTATACGCGTAGGAAATATATATATATATATATATATATTAGGTTCAGAAATTCAAAAATAGGTTCAAAAATTCAAATTTTTGTTCAGAAATTCAATTTTTTGTTCAAAATTTGAATTTTCGAAAGACGGAAGATCTCCCACCCAGGGGTGTCGACCCCCTAAGGGGGCTGCCAACCCCTGGGTCAACCCCCTAAGCGGTGGATCGACTCCCCTGCGGTAGATTTTGGCAGATTAGGTTTTTTTGATACGTGGACGTTTCTGATGGTTTTTAATCAAATCTGAGGATCCTTGTTTCTCTGATACACCTATAAATGAGTCTCTAGAGCTAACCCTAAACCTTATAATTTTGAGGCTATGCTGAAGCTCTGCCATTACTCTCTCTCCTCAAATCTATTAGAAAATTTAGATTATTAATAAGAAGATTTTAAATTCAAGATCAGGATGAGATAATTGACGTTAATAAAAGACTATTCAGAATCATGAAAAGCAAGGTAAACTTCTAGATCCTATCTATTCAAATTCCTTCCTCTTTCTTTTTCTTTCTCTTTTAATGAAAATAATCAATCCATGGTCGTTAGGTTTTGAATCCGATTAAGGGAAAAACAATGGATGCTAAAACTGGATCAGATCTAGAATTAGGAAAGCATACAAGCTGAGTGGGTTTAAGCTATAGCCTTTAGATAATAATATGTTATCGTTTAGCATTCCCCTTTTTATTACTTGTGAAATTGTCAGATTAATTAAGAATTACTGTTATAACAAGTTGAGATGTTAATATGAATAATTGGTACGTTGAATTAGTTAAAGTGTTGGAATGATTACATGTTGAATAAACTTGTTTGAATATGGGTAACGACTACTGTTGTTATAATTATATGATTCAATTGTGGCATATTATTGAGTAAACAAAATGTTTAACTTGTTTGATTTGAATAATTACCCGATTGAATGTTTACCTGTCAAAATAGACTTAAATATATGTTAAAAAGGACATGCGACAAAATATATGCATACGACGTGTAAATTAGATTGCAGTAAACATATGAAAAGGAGAATATGCCTAAAAATTACATGAAATAGGAATAATTGTTAAAGAACGAGCATGCCTAGATTCACAGTAAATTGACACTGTAACGCTATTAAACACGAGGCTAGATTGCACTTGTGATGGAAGTCTGCCCGAAACCACCCGGCAAAATCCAGCATTCATAAGTGATAAATCTAATATGAGGGGTCTAAGTTCATAATTAAAACATGTAATGGTGCTTAGACACGAGGCTAAGTCAACTTGCGGTAGAAGTCTGCCCGGACCCGCCCGACAAATCCAGCGTCCACAAGTGTAGGCTTAATGTGAGAGGTCTAGTGCATATATATGTATACATAAATATATGTATATAACAAGATATTAATAAATGGAAATGATGGTAATTGAAAGTCTAACTTAGAAAATAAGAAAGGAAGGAATGTAATGGACTGAGTTAGTGTGATATGAAGGAAAAGTGATGTATTTCCCTAAATGACCTATTTCTGAGAACGTGGTTGCAAATAAGCCACAGTGAATAAAGTAAGAAAAAGGAAAGAAACTACTAACCACCGTGGGTTTAGATGGGAATACGTTATGAAAATAAATCACTGTTTCCTTCTATAGATCAAACTGATAAGGTGCATGAAGTGTTTTCCTAAATTAAAATCAGGGAACATATATTACAGTGAATGAAGAATACTGGAATACAACAGTAAAAGAAAATGGTTTAAATGGGAAATGATAACCACCTATTATAAATAATAAACATTAATGAGAATGTTGTATAATTGTTAGAATTGTTCTAGGGACAAGTGAAGATGATAACTTAGGTTATGATAAACTAGTAAGGAAATGAGATAACTGGTGAAATGAGATAAGGGACACCTAATTGTGAATTAAATAATCAATAAATGGGGAAAGCTGGAAACTAGTTGAGAAAAGGGGGAAAATATAGGAAATATAAATAGTTGTACTTAATTATAAATTAAATAATCTGTAAACTTGGAAGTCTGGAACCCGCTGATAAGAGTAACATGTTTGGACTTGTCCTAGGGACAAGAGGAAATTATAATATAGGTTATAATAAATGGGTAGAGAAACTTATTAATGGACCTTAGTTAGAACTAAGTTAATAAGTAAACAACAATAAGTTATAGTGATAGTGTAAATTGAATTTATGATTAAATGAGAAAGAATGAGGAAAACTTATGAAATGAAATAAGTAATATTTAATCATAAATGGTAAGTGACATGTTTGATAGAAAACATGTGAATTGAGATATACTTAATAACATATTAAGTATAATATGTTATTGTAACTTTGAAATCAAACAAGAATATGAAAAGGATTGTGGATTACAGACCTTGGACCACAATCTAGAGAATAACATGTTGTGAGCTTATTAATAAACTTAAACGGGTTAAGTTATATACCCGAAATTAATAATCCAGAGGAACCTGGTAACTTGATTAAGAATTCAATATGAATGAGAATAACCAAGTTAATTGGAAACCTGATGAGGTAAGGCAAGCACGTAAAAGAATGTTTAGACATAGGGTCCAACAACATATTAAAGTGAGGCGCTTGGACCAGTTCGCACGTTTGAGGTTGATAACCCAAATGGGAAGATCATCGTGAGTTTATAAGGCATGAGAGGAGCAAACATTTATCTGATTATTCTGTCGGCTTCGAAGGACTCGAAGGGGAATCATGCAGCATCCTGAGATACATAAGGTGCTCCTAGTTGTCCTCTGTGTGGTGGCATAGGTTTAGGCTATGCCCGCAGAGGTTGGGTCTGCGTGTAACTACTAGGCGGGTGGGCCTTGACTGCAAAAGTAGCTATGCAGTCAGAATGTTGTGACGTGGTGACATCAGGGTGCTTTAGCGGTCGCCTCAACGGGGAGGCAAAGGGTTACGACCTACAAGGATAGTAAATCGTCGGGTACCCGTCATCGGCTGCCAGTGAGTTGCGAAAAGACTAGAGCTAAAACCAATAGACCATTCACCTTTCACTATCGGGGTACGGTGGTTGAGGGAAGACGCCAAATGGATGTTTAGATTGTTTTTTAGGGGCCAACCGTTTAGCTCTTGTAGTCTTTACTAGTTGAGGGAGGGGCCGAGGTGGGGCCATAGCCATCGTGAAAACAGACCTTAGGGATATCTATATATAGAGGCTCTTAAAGACGGGCCTTTACAGATATGGAAAAGTTCCCGACCAAGTTCCGTGTTTCTTATATCGCCTTGCCACCGAACTCGGTGCACATTAAAGGACGTATGGTTAAGGCATCGAGCTACAATTGACGATACGTATGTGAGACAGTCTAGATACATGCATGTCGGCTCTGGGTAGTGTATCGTAGACTTGAGGGCATTACTCGATATGAAATCTGATTCGATCGACGGTAGCAGTCCATACGCTTACATAGCGTAGTAATGATAGATAAATATGGAACGTAACATTGTTATGTTGAGATCCTTATGTCACTCCGGCATAGTATGAGGGATTGCGTCCATTTCGGTGGTATAATGGCAGAGACAGTGCGAGTGGGGTACCACGGGGTGTACCTTAATATTGGGGATAGCTTCATACATACTGTATAGGTTAATCTACCGGGAAGTAAATGGGTACGACGTGTGTGTAAACCTTGAGTGTTGTTCACCCAAGTAACCTATAGAAAATATGATTGAACCGTATATGTAGGATTATCCAAAGTGTATAATTTAAATCTAGTCACCAGAACTAGTGTTCTGACCCAATCCTCATAACATACTTGCATGTTAGATTTGTGGCAGAGACATTATAACCTTGGATACTGGTTAAGCAGTATTATTAATCCGGTAAGGCTATACTTTTATTATATATATTTTATCCATTCCACTGTGAGATGTTTTTTGAGCTCTGACATATTTTATGTTTCTGTCTTTTCTGCAGGATACGAGAGCAAACCAATCCGAGTTTCGATAGATTGGACTTTTGGAAAAAAATCGGTTTGTTGGAATTCGGGTTGTTACATCTGGTATCAATTGGGTGAGCTATGATTTTTCCCTGTAAGAGTGTGGGAAATTTTGGATGAAAATGTATTTTGATTTTGAAAATATTGAATTCATGTAGAACTGCCAGTTTATTTAGGATGTGAGCATCATATCTTAGAAGGATTTTTAAAAATTTGCATACACATAGGACGTAAAGCTTTGGCATACATGCATTATTATGCTGTATTTAACTTTGCACTAGAATGGTTGTATAAATTTGACGCACACATGATGGATGTATATTATTCGAGGGGTTAATTGATTTCATGTAACAACCCGTAAAATGCGAGCCAGTTTGAAATTTTTATTTTGGAAATTTTAGCGAATTTTGATTATTTAAAATGAATTATTTTAAATAAAAACGACGAGAAATTTATTTTGAATATAATTAGAACGTATATATTATACGCGTCGTCGTTAGAATATAAATATTTATATATAATTATAAATAGAATTGAAAATGGCGCGGTAGTTCGAAAATTCGATTTCTAATTTCAAATGAATATACAGAATTCAATATAAGTCAGAATTGAACGAAACAAGAAATATTTGAATCTGTATAACTATATCTTTGTAACGAAGTTAACAAACTGAGATTTCATCTTAGAAATAATAAGGTATGTCCAGTTTAAAATTAGAAATAGTCGCTGTGGAATTTATATATATTTTTATATATATAAGGCCCTTAAAAATAGCAATTTTGCAAACGACCTCGGATTTCGACGAAACCAGTTTTGTTGGGTCCGGGATGTAAAGTTATTGCTGGGTTTCAAATTTCATAGTTTTTCGATTCAATATGTGAGCGTGGCAAAGGAAAACGCGTTTGACCGGTTTCAGTTGATTTTAATCGACTGGAAATTGGCCATTTTTCAAACGGTCTCAGAATTCGACGAAATTAGTTTTGTTAGGACCGTATCGTCAATACGAAGCTAGATATAATTTTCCTGGAATTTTTCGTGTTCGTATGTGGCCCCGGTAATTTGAAAAGTACGTTTAAAATTCAATATAATGATTTAAATGTAAATGCAACGGAAACTGATCGAAACGGTCGATTCAGCTTGCGGTACATATCCCATTGTGTTCGGAATGGGGGTGAAACGCTATGGACGACAGGCGGTGGGCCTCGTTTAGAGATCGAAAATAAAAGTTGCTTTTTGGTGAAAATTAAATAATTAAATAATTAAATAAAAACCTTTCTCTCCCCTCTATATACGTTCTGGCCCCACCGTTAGAAACATAAATCAAAAAAAAAAAAGAAGCAATCCCTAATCGAGATCGGAGGAGCGCCGCCAGGCGTCTGTCGCGCCTCCCTCCGGCGCTGATTACCAATACCCGCCCCTCCGATCAACTATGGCGCCCCCCTCTTCTCCATTCAATCGCAGTTAACCCCATCGCGCAGAGCATCTCGAAGTCCACCGCCCCTTCATCGTTCACCCACCGCCGCTCAGGAAAACGCGCGGATCTCTGCAGCAACCCCGAGCCCTCCTCCTCCTCCACTGTTCGCAACAGTACCCCCTCCTTCCTCCGACCTCGTTTCCCATCCGTCCGATTTGAACCTCGGTAAGTGTTTATGTATTTAGTATAACAAAAGTGATTTTATTTTATTTTTAAAAACTGAAAACTTATTTTCATTTTAAAACTGAAATTAATGTTTTAGGAAAATAAAGAAAAAGATTGAATTTAATAAAGAAAAAGATTGAATTTAATAAAGAAAAAGATTGAATTTAATAAAGAAAAAGATTGAATTTTAAATAAAGAAAAAGATTGAATTTTAAATAAAGAAAAAGGTTGAATTTTTATAAAGAAAAAGATTCAATTTTTATAAGGAAAAAGATTGAATTTCTATCATGAGAAGATTAGATTTTTCTTCGCTATGAGAATAGATATTTCTTTGAATGAATATAGATTTTCTTTGATTTCGAATATAGATTTTCTTTGATTCCGAATATAGATTTTCTTTGATTCCGAATATAGATTTTCTTTGATTCCGAATATAGATTTTCTTTGATTTTGAATATAGATTTTCTTTGATTTCGAATATAGATTTTCTTTGATTTCGAATATAGATTTTCTTTGAAATGAAAGATTAGATTTTCTTGGAATTGAAATATTTT
Organism: Allium sativum; assembly: GCA_030737875.1. Taxonomy (NCBI): domain Eukaryota; kingdom Viridiplantae; phylum Streptophyta; class Magnoliopsida; order Asparagales; family Amaryllidaceae; genus Allium; species Allium sativum. Next base: position 774,067,384 of record CM060918.1, on the reverse strand, counting down.
TATGAGGATAAAAATATAATTTTTATATATTGAATAGCGAAGTAAAAATTCGATTTTTACATAGGTAGTGAAAGCGGACAACGAAGATGACGAAGATGTGATAGCGATGAAGATTTCTATCAATGAAGTGCCGTGGAGCTAGGATAGCTATATGTGAGAATTTCTCACCTTTCAATTTCTTTTCTAGTTATATATATATACTAGGATGCAGACGGTGCTTAGTAGCACCCGACACAATCGTCCACAGACCATGGACTTGTTTGTTTGGTTGCATAGATTAGTTGGATTATTTGTTTGAAATGAATTGAATTGTTTGGTGAGATGAAATTGATTTGATTGATGTGTGAATGGCGTGGGCCTTCACTAGACCGGGGATAAGGCTAGGCCTCGTCCCGTTTCTAGTATCGTGCCGTTATGCCGCCGAAATTTTCTAAAATATGTTAGAAAAATAAAAATATCATTTTATTTAAAGAATGAATTGAATAGAAATTCATATGTTGGAATAAAATGTTTTGTCGTTAAAAATATAATTTTTAACGTGAATGTGAATAAATAAATATTCATTTACAAACCAGACGGTTTGTTTATGTACACCTATTTGAAGGACATTGATTGGGTCGATAAATTTTACACATCGCCCAACTGCACAAATAAAATGTGCGTTTGATTGTTTGAAACCCCACACGGGTGTTGGGATGAAATTTGAAGTTCACTCATCCTGATTGATTAAATATGTCGATCGATTGATTGACAGGCTGTTATAAGCGTTAGATATCTATATTTGATGCTTATACAGTGTAGTGCACTTTGGTTGATGGTTGATTATTTTTCAATGCTATTATATGTGTGTAATGCATGAAAATCCATATAATTAACCTTATATGGTAATTGATTGGGCCTCATTCCAATTTGAAAAATAAAGAATATTATAAAATAAAAGTTCATGTGTTGACAGTACTCATCCATTGAGATTGGTCATGTGTTGAACGAAATATTTTAGTAATAAAATTTACATCTTTATCGATATAAAATAAAAGTTCATGTGTTGACAGTACTCATCCATTGAGATTGGTCATGTGTTGAACGAAATATTTTGAAAATAACAACTATTTTGAAAAAGAAATATCTGAAATAGAATATTTGAAAATAGAAATTTATGAAGCCGTGTTGATTAGTTTGACGCCATTTTGACGTGAATCGATATTTATATCGATTTTATTCATTTCAAATTGAATTGAAAACGAATTCAAATTGAATTGAAAATGAATTGAAAACGATTTCGAAATGAAATGAATTGAAAACGAATTCAAAGCGAATTGAAAATGAATTGAAAACGAATTCAAATTGAATTGAAAATGAATTGAAAACGATTTCGAAAGGAATTGAATTGAAAATGAATTGAAAACGATTTCGAAATGAAATGAATTGAAAACGAATTCAAATTGAATTAAAAGAAAGTTGAAATTGCTTTCGAAACGAATTTTAAAACTATTTATATAATTCGTTTTAAATAGAAATCGACGAAGTATATATTATATATATTATATATATAATATAATGGCCTGAATAGAACGCGCCGCGTCGCGGCAGTTCGTGAATTTCGACCATTTATTTCAAACGGACATTACGGGAGATCCGACCGTCGGATTCTCCTAAAACCGGAACCGTTGGGTTCGTATCGAAAAGAGCTTTCTAATGAATATTAGAAATTTGAAATCTAACGGTTGGATTTGGAATTATGTCCAAATCAAATTTGAAAAAGGTCGCTGTAAGTGCAGTTCGATGGCCGTTGATGGAAATCGACTGTACGGGCCTTGATAAAATTATTAAAAATAGTAATAATTTGTGTAAAATCATAAGAAATGATTTAGAAAGAATTGGGATGAAAAACGCCATATTTGAAAAGATAAAAATAGATTTTTATCGAAATGAACTAGTTTTGAACTAGAAATATAATTCTATTTATTTTTAAATAAATAAATTGAATTTGAAAAGGGTTTTAAAAATAACCAGAATTTCCAATGATTGCATTGGAGTGGATTTGAATCGAAATTGTCTTCGGAATATTTCGATGTTGGAATTCGTGATTATACAGGTGTTGTTATGGAAATTTGAAAGATATATTTATATCGTTATTTCCAATACGACATTTGTTAGTCGTAGAATTTGATATTGAATATAAGCCGATATATTTTCTATTCAGAGCCTTGTATTGAATATCGAATGTGATTTGGGTTTGTCGTGAATGGTGTCTTCACTAACACTGTTCTTGAACCCAATTGAGAAATGATTAAATCTTTTTATTTAGATTTAATGAAAGGTACCAATTAAATAATATTTAATTGGAATTGAATTGATATTGATTTTTGGGTTTATCGTGGACAGTGTTTTAAATAACACTTGTTCTTTAACCCGATAATTAATGGAATGATATTTTGGGTTTACCGTGAACCGTGTTTTAAATGACACTGATTCTTTAACCCAGTTAACGATTAAAACTTAGTGGAGTTTTAATGAATCTTTAATTAGATTGAAAAGATCGAAAACGGAGTATCACCAGTTTTGCTCCAGGCGATAGTTAAATCTTTAATTAGATTTGAACGTGAAATGGTAATTGAATTTACCGATAACACCGTGGTGTTAGATATGAAGTATTACCAGTTTTACTTCATGGGATGAATAGGTTGGGATTGGGAAATTAAAACCAATGATTACTCCGGTAAGGTTCGCTAATTCCGACTAGTTGAATCGAAATTCAAAGGAAGATTAGAGAATAAATTCAGGAATTTACCTTGGATAAAATTAATGGGAACCTTTCCCTATGAATGTGAAATCAGAAACTAACTGTCGGTTAGCTAAGCAGAATGGTTTTCTGGATATTGATCTGATGTTGGTTTCGGCCTTCGGGGTTAATATTTGGGGAATTATTCTTTTGATTAATTTACGGTTAGTGACTGATGAATTGGAATGAGGCGTATGTTGTGTTTGTGTAACACTTATTTAAAATATACGCGAGTTATTCGGAAAGTCCGGGTTTATCCCATTCTGAATAACTGATACGACGATAAGTCGAAGATGAAGACGATGGTCGAAGACCGGAGGTCTTCACGTCGTTTGGATAATTACTGATGATCGTGATTGGGTTGTACACCCAAGAAGATGGAAACAATTGGTGATCGTCCAGACGTACTTGGAGATCGATGGATATGCGGGGTACTAGGTGCCTCCGGTTTCGTTCAGACCCAGAACGGACTTGTGAATGGACTGTGTGTCTGACATCGGATTTCATTCTGTGTGACTGATATCGGTTGCATAGGATGGTTTGCCTGTGTGGCATGCTAAGATGCAAATGATCAAGGCTTCTGTTGAAAAGCAAAGTCTTGTGGTTGGTGATCAAAGCACGACCTTTGTGGCGTAGCTTTGTGTAGCATTGATTCGCGAGCCTCACACCCCGGTATGAACCAGAAACGGGAGAAAGGACCTCAGGGAGGGCCTACGTTTCCTCCTAGCTAAAAGTGGCGTCAGTGGTTTTACACGCCCTGACGAGTTTGACTTATGTGGTTGTTGCTGTTGCGAGGCACCTCGGTTAGATCGGACGATCCGGGTCCGATGGAGTCACTTGTTGGCTCGCTTACGCCCCAAAGGGCGGCGAAACGTAATGCTCAGGCATTTTTAATCCACTCCGTGTGGACCGGCCCTGTCGCTCCAAGGGTCGATGCGTTCTGATCCTAAGACTCGGGCTAGGCAGTCTCGAATTCGGTAAGGACTATCTTTTGCCTTGGTTCATGACGGAAATCCAATTTCCAAATACGTAATCTTGCAGTTGTAGTTGTAATCCTATATATGGCGACATAGTGGGATGGGGCGCTCATGCCGCCTATGATTGATACTTATGATTTGAAGTTGTTTTATACACTATGCACTTATTATAGTATTAAACGATTTGTTTCAACCGTATCAAGCATTCTTTGGCTGTTATAAGGGAAAACCCTATCCCCCGGCTTGCGTTGCATTGTGTGATAGGACCTGGGTCTTATAACAGCTTCATTTTTCTTTATTTAGCATTGCGCTGTTGTTTTATGCACTGGTATTCTTGGGAGGAAACCCGTTCCGTGTTATACGGCGTGGTCCCTTGATTTACCTAAAGATTTAAAATAAAGATCTATAACTGTTTTAGTTCTCACACCAGTCACATGACTGACCTGGAGTTTATTGTTTTAACCTAAACTCTGGGTGCCCTTATTTTGACACGGGCAGCTAGTAGTTTTGGTTTTGCAGATTTATATTCACAGGATCCTGGTTTACAGCTGGAACGATATCCGGAAAGCTTTGTATCCGTATATCTCTTCTAGTTGTGTATTGTATTATTTTCCGCTGCTATGTATTTAAATGTAATTTAAATCTCTGATATTTCTGTGTAATATTCATTTATACTCTGTATATTCTTGTAATCTGATGCATTGTTGTAATATACAATGAAATGTTCTTCTGTATGCATTCTGTTGTGGTTTGTTCTCGAACTATCCGACGCTTTCCTTTACGGGGAAGTTACGGGTTTTCACAGTTGGTATCAGAGCTTTGGTTTACAAAGCTCAGAGAACAAGACACATTAGAACTGTACGAAAGAATTCATCAGATATTGGATTAGTAAAATCCAATGGGAATGACTCGTTAGAGATGGGATCAGTAGTATCCTAGAACGAGTGTGAAGAGTATATTTTTAAAATGAAAACAAAATTTTGTTTTGAAAATTTAAATCACTTATTCGTATTTGATTATCTATTTATATTGAGTTGGACAGTCCAGTATATATGATTTTGCGTTTACGTCTGATCCGCGTGTATTTGAAATTTCAATATACTGGATAGATATGGAGTCACACTCTAGTCGCCCGGAGACGATTCTGATGATAGTCTAGACATCATCAGAATTGGTATTCGAGTTTCGAAAGCGAGATTTCTATATATTTCCATTAGACTTGTGTGAGAACCAAATTTAGATAGGGCTTGTTGTTGTGATTTGGCATCAAAACATGATTTTCTCTATATATATCAAAGTTATCAAATTTGAAAAGCTAATCAACTAATTGATTGATGTTTGTGTTGTTTGTTTATTTGTTTGCTAATTTTTAGCCATTTAGCCTAACAGAACCAAATATTGAACTATATTGAAAATTGATCGCATTTACTTGCATACATGTATATCTTTTGAACAGGTCATAGCAAGGAGGCTAGAGCAGAGAATAAAATTTGTTTGCCCGACAAATAGGTACATGTTTACTACATAATTTCCTGTTTTGTTTGGGTGATGATGATTTTGTGAGCCTATTGGCTAGCCGCTTGGCTTTTTCTTTTTCTTTTTGAGATCTGAAGGACCGGGGAAGCTATTTGAAATTCCCCGATGCTCCCGGTGCAGGGGAGGTTATGGCGAAATTTTTCAAAAATTTAGGGTGTTAGCCAAATTTTTGAAATTTTGGAAATTCTCATAAACTAAAGAGTTGGAGAATGGAAGCCTGATCGAACGTAGAGTTGATAAATCAAACCACTTTCGACTTTGTTCCTTTTCGGGGACGAAAAGTTTTAAGTGGGGGAGATTGTAACAACCCGTAAAATGCGAGCCAGTTTGAAATTTTTATTTTGGAAATTTTAGCGAATTTTGATTATTTAAAATGAATTATTTTAAATAAAAACGACGAGAAATTTATTTTGAATATAATTAGAACGTATATATTATACGCGTCGTCATTAGAATATAAATATTTATATATAATTATAAATAGAATTGAAAATGGCGCGGTAGTTCGAAAATTCGATTTCTAATTTCAAATGAATATACAGAATTCAATATAAGTCAGAATTGAACGAAACAAGAAATATTTGAATCTGTATAACTATATCTTTGTAACGAAGTTAACAAACTGAGATTTCATCTTAGAAATAATAAGGTATGTCCAGTTTAAAATTAGAAATAGTCGCTGTGGAATTTATATATATTTTTATATATATAAGGCCCTTAAAAATAGCAATTTTGCAAACGACCTCGGATTTCGACGAAACCAGTTTTGTTGGGTCCGGGATGTAAAGTTATTGCTGGGTTTCAAATTTCATAATTTTTCGATTCAATATGTGAGCGTGGCAAAGGAAAACGCGTTTGACCGGTTTCAGTTGATTTTAATCGACTGGAAATTGGCCATTTTTCAAACGGTCTCAGAATTCGACGAAATTAGTTTTGTTAGGACCGTATCGTCAATACGAAGCTAGATATAATTTTTCTGGAATTTTTCGTGTTCGTATGTGGCCCCGGTAATTTGAAAAGTACGTTTAAAATTCAATATAATGATTTAAATGTAAATGCAACGGAAACTGATCGAAACGGTCGATTCAGCTTGCGGTACATATCCCATTGTGTTCGGAATGGGGGTGAAACGCTATGGACGACAGGCGGTGGGCCTCGTTTAGAGATCGAAAATAAAAGTTGCTTTTTGGTGAAAATTAAATAATTAAATAATTAAATAAAAACCTTTCTCTCCCCTCTATATACGTTCTGGCCCCCCCGTTAGAAACATAAATCAAAAAAAAAAAGAAGCGATCCCTAATCGAGATCGGAGGAGCGCCGCCAGGCGTCTGTCGCGCCTCCCTCCGGCGCTGATTACCAATACCCGCCCCTCCGATCAACTATGGCGCCTCCCTCTTCTCCATTCAATCGCAGTCAACCCCATCGCGCAGAGCATCTCGAAGTCCACCGCCCCTTCATCGTTCACCCACCGCCGCTCAGGAAAACGCGCGGACCTCTGCAGCAACCCCGAGCCCTCCTCCTCCTCCTCCACTGTTCACAACAGTACCCCCTCCTTCCTCCGACCTCGTTTCCCATCCGTCCGATTTGAACCTCGGTAAGTGTTTATGTATTTAGTATAACAAAAGTGATTTTATTTTATTTTTAAAAACTGAAAACTTATTTTCATTTTAAAACTGAAATTAATGTTTTAGGAAAATAAAGAAAAAGATTGAATTTAATAAAGAAAAAGATTGAATTTAATAAAGAAAAAGATTGAATTTAATAAAGAAAAAGATTGAATTTTAAATAAAGAAAAAGATTGAATTTTAAATAAAGAAAAAGGTTGAATTTTTATAAAGAAAAAGATTCAATTTTTATAAGGAAAAAGATTGAATTTCTATCAAGAGAAGATTAGATTTTTCTTCGCTATGAGAATAGATATTTCTTTGAATGAATATAGATTTTCTTTGATTTCGAATATAGATTTTCTTTGATTCCGAATATAGATTTTCTTTGATTCCGAATATAGATTTTCTTTGATTCCGAATATAGATTTTCTTTGATTTTGAATATAGATTTTCTTTGATTTCGAATATAGATTTTCTTTGATTTCGAATATAGATTTTCTTTGAAATGAAAGATTAGATTTTCTTGGAATTGAAATATTTTTATGAGGATAAAAATATAATTTTTATATATTGAATAGCGAAGTAAAAATTCGATTTTTACAGAGGTAGTGAAAGCGGACAACGAAGATGACGAAGATGCGATAGCGATGAAGATTTCTATCAATGAAGTGCCGTGGAGCTAGGATAGCTATATGTGAGAATTTCTCACCTTTCAATTTCTTTTCTAGTTATATATATATATACTAGGATGCAGACGGTGCTTAGTAGCACCCGACACAATCGTCCACAGACCATGGACTTGTTTGTTTGGTTGCATAGATTAGTTGGATTATTTGTTTGAAATGAATTGAATTGTTTGGTGAGATGAAATTGATTTGATTGATGTGTGAATGGCGTGGGCCTTCACTAGACCGGGGATAAGGCTAGGCCTCGTCCCGTTTCTAGTATCGTGCCGTTATGCCGCCGAAATTTTCTAAAATATGTTAGAAAAATAAAAATATCATTTTATTTAAAGAATGAATTGAATAGAAATTCATATGTTGGAATAAAATGTTTTGTCGTTAAAAATATAATTTTTAACGTGAATGTGAATAAATAAATATTCATTTACAAACCAGACGGTTTGTTTATGTACACCTATTTGAAGGACATTGATTGGGTCGATAAGTTTTACACATCGCCCAACTGCACAAATAAAATGTGCGTTTGATTGTTTGAAACCCCACACGGGTGTTGGGATGAAATTTGAAGTTCACTCATCATGATTGATTAAATATGTCGATCGATTGATTGACAGGCTGTTATAAGCGTTAGATATCTATATTTGATGCTTATACAGTGTAGTGCACTTTGGTTGATGGTTGATTATTTTTCAATGCTATTATATGTGTGTAATGCATGAAAATCCATATAATTAACCTTATATGGTAATTGATTGGGCCTCATTCCAATTTGAAAAATAAAGAATATTATAAAATAAAAGTTCATGTGTTGACAGTACTCATCCATTGAGATTGGTCATGTGTTGAACGAAATATTTTAGTAATAAAATTTACATCTTTATCGATATAAAATAAAAGTTCATGTGTTGACAGTACTCATCCATTGAGATTGGTCATGTGTTGAACGAAATATTTTGAAAATAACAACTATTTTGAAAAAGAAATATCTGAAATAGAATATTTGAAAATAGAAATTTATGAAGCCGTGTTGATTAGTTTGACGCCATTTTGACGTGAATCGATATTTATATCGATTTTATTCATTTCAAATTGAATTGAAAACGAATTCAAATTGAATTGAAAATGAATTGAAAACGATTTCGAAATGAAATGAATTGAAAACGAATTCAAAGCGAATTGAAAATGAATTGAAAACGAATTCAAATTGAATTGAAAATGAATTGAAAACGATTTCGAAAGGAATTGAATTGAAAATGAATTGAAAACGATTTCGAAATGAAATGAATTGAAAACGAATTCAAATTGAATTAAAAGAAAGTTGAAATTGCTTTCGAAACGAATTTTAAAACTATTTATATAATTCGTTTTGAATAGAAATCGACGAAGTATATATTATATATATTATATATATAATATAATGGCCTGAATAGAACGCGCCGCGTCGCGGCAGTTCGTGAATTTCGACCATTTATTTCAAACGGACATTACGGGAGATCCGACCGTCGGATTCTCCTAAAACCGGAACCGTTGGGTTCGTATCGAAAAGAGCTTTCTAATGAATATTAGAAATTTGAAATCTAACGGTTGGATTTGGAATTATGTCCAAATCAAATTTGAAAAAGGTCGCTGTAAGTGCAGTTCGATGGCCGTTGATGGAAATCGACTGTACGGGCCTTGATAAAATTATTAAAAATAGTAATAATTTGTGTAAAATCATAAGAAATGATTTAGAAAGAATTGGGATGAAAAACTCCATATTTGAAAAGATAAAAATAGATTTTTATCGAAATGAACTAGTTTTGAACTAGAAATATAATTCTATTTATTTTTAAATAAATAAATTGAATTTGAAAAGGGTTTTAAAAATAACCAGAATTTCCAATGATTGCATTGGAGTGGATTTGAATCGAAATTGTCTTCGGAATATTTCGATGTTGGAATTCGTGATTATACAGGTGTTGTTATGGAAATTTGAAAGATATATTTATATCGTTATTTCCAATACGACATTTGTTAGTCGTAGAATTTGATATTGAATATAAGCCGATATATTTTCTATTCAGAGCCTTGTATTGAATATCGAATGTGATTTGGGTTTGTCGTGAATGGTGTCTTCACTAACACTGTTCTTGAACCCAATTGAGAAATGATTAAATCTTTTTATTTAGATTTAATGAAAGGTACCAATTAAATAATATTTAATTGGAATTGAATTGATATTGATTTTTGGGTTTATCGTGGACAGTATTTTAAATAACACTTGTTCTTTAACCCAATAATTAATGGAATGATATTTTGGGTTTACCGTGAACCGTGTTTTAAATGACACTGATTCTTTAACCCAGTTAACAATTAAAACTTAGTGGAGTTTTAATGAATCTTTAATTAGATTGAAAAGATCGAAAATGGAGTATCACCAGTTTTGCTCCAGGCGATAGTTAAATCTTTAATTAGATTTGAACGTGAAATGGTAATTGAATTTACCGATAACACCGTGGTGTTAGATATGAAGTATTACCAGTTTTACTTCATGGGATGAATAGGTTGGGATTGGGAAATTAAAACCAATGATTACTCCGGTAAGGTTCGCTAATTCCGACTAGTTGAATCGAAATTCAAAGGAAGATTAGAGAATAAATTCAGGAATTTACCTTGGATAAAATTAATGGGAACCTTTCCCTATGAATGTGAAATCAGAAACTAACTGTCGGTTAGCTAAGCAGAATGGTTTTCTGGATATTGATCTGATGTTGGTTTCGGCCTTCGGGGTTAATATTTGTGGAATTATTCTCTTGATTAATTTACGGTTAGTGACTGATGAATTGGAATGAGGCGTATGTTGTGTTTGTGTAACACTTATTTAAAATATACGCGAGTTATTCGGAAAGTCCGGGTTTATCCCATTCTGAATAACTGATACGACGATAAGTCGAAGATGAAGACGATGGTCGAAGACCGGAGGTCTTCACGTCGTTTGGATAATTACTGATGATCTTGATTGGGTTGTACACCCAAGAAGATGGAAACAATTGGTGATCGTCCAGACGTACTTGGAGATCGATGGATATGCGGGGTACTAGGTGCCTCCGGTTTCGTTCAGACCCAGAACGGACTTGTGAATGGACTGTGTGTCTGACATCGGATTTCATTCTGTGTGACTGATATCGGTTGCATAGGATGGTTTGCCTGTGTGGCATGCTAAGATGCAAATGATCAAGGCTTCTGTTGAAAAGCAAAGTCTTGTGGTTGGTGATCAAAGCACGGCCTTTGTGGCGTAGCTTTGTGTAGCGTTGATTCGCGAGCCTCACACCCCGGTATGAACCAGAAACGGGAGAAAGGACCTCAGGGAGGGCCTACGTTTCCTCCTAGCTAAAAGTGGCGTCAGTGGTTTTACACGCCCTGACGAGTTTGACTTATGTGGTTGTTGCTGTTGCGAGGCACCTCGGTTAGATCGGACGATCCGGGTCCGATGGAGTCACTTGTTGGCTCGCTTACACCCCAAAGGGCGGCGAAACGTAGTGCTCAGGCATTTTTAATCCACTCCGTGTGGACCGGCCCTGTCGCTCCAAGGGTCGATGCGTTCTGATCCTGAGACTCGGGCTAGGCAGTCTCGAATTCGGTAAGGACTATCTTTTGCCTTGGTTCATGACGGAAATCCAATTTCCAAATACGTAATCTTGCGGTTGTAGTTGTAATCCTATATATGGCGACATAGTGGGATGGGGCGCTCATGCCGCCTATGATTGATACTTATGATTTGAAGTTGTTTTATACACTATGCACTTATTATAGTATTAAACGATTTGTTTCAACCGTATCAAGCATTCTTTGGCTGTTATAAGGGAAAACCCTATCCCCCGGCTTGCGTTGCATTGTGTGATAGGACCTGGGTCTTATAACAGCTTCATTTTTCTTTATTTAGCATTGCGCTGTTGTTTTATGCACTGGTATTCTTGGGAGGAAACCCGTTCCGTGTTATACGGCGTGGTCCCTTGATTTACCTAAAGATTTAAAATAAAGATCTATAACTGTTTTAGTTCTCACACCAGTCACATGACTGACCTGGAGTTTATTGTTTTAACCTAAACTCTGGGTGCCCTTATTTTGACACGGGCAGCTAGTAGTTTTGGTTTTGCAGATTTATATTCACAGGATCCTGGTTTACAGCTGGAACGATATCCGGAAAGCTTTGTATCCGTATATCTCTTCTAGTTGTGTATTGTATTATTTTCCGCTGCTATGTATTTAAATGTAATTTAAATCTCTGATATTTCTGTGTAATATTCATTTATACTCTGTATATTCTTGTAATCTGATGCATTGTTGTAATATACAATGAAATGTTCTTCTGTATGCGTTCTGTTGTGGTTTGTTCTCGAACTATCCGACGCTTTCCTTTACGGGGAAGTTACGGGTTTTCACATTTTACCCTTATCAAATTTCGGGGAAGAAATTTCCTATGGGTGGGAGAATGTAACACCCCACATTTTTAAACTAAGATAATAAAATCAGAATAACTTAATTTAATATTTAGAATTAAGGAAAACGTATTGCGCCATTGCATCCGTCTCAAAATTCTGGTCAAGATTGACACTTGCTTTGCGTAAATCGGATGCCGTACGAAGAAGTTATTAAGGTTTGATGTTTGTACACGCGTAGGAAATATATATGTGTGTATATATATACATATATTTGGTTCAGAAATTCAAAAATATGTTCAGAAATTCAAATTTCGTTTCAAAATTTGAATTTTGGGAAGGTGGCAGATTTCCCGCCTAGGGGTATCGACCTCTAAGGGGTGGGTCGACCCCCCTGTGGTAGATTTTGGCATATTAGGGTTTTTTGATGCGTGGACGTTTATGATGGTTTTTAATCAAATATGAGGGTCCTTGTTTCTTTGATACACCTATAAATAAGTCTCTAGAGCTAACCCTAAACCTCATAATTCTGAGGCTACACTGAAGCTCTGCCATTACTCTCTCTCTCTCTCCTCACATTTATTCAGAAAATTTAGATTATTAATAAGAAGATTTTAAATTCAAGATCTGGAAGAGATAATTGATGTTAATAAAAGATTATTCAAAATCATGAAAAGCAAGGTAAACTTCTAGATCAGATCTATTCAAATTCCTTCCTCTTTCCTTTACTTTTTCTTTTAATGAAAATAATCAATCCATGATCATTAGGTTTTGAATCCGATTAAGGGAAAACCCACGGAAGCAAAAACTGGATCTGATCATGAATTGGGAAAGCATACAAGGAGAGTGGGTTTAAGCTATAGCCTTAGACAATAATATGTTATCGTTAGCATTCCCCTTTTTATTAATCGTGGAATTTCTAGATTAATTAAGAACTACTGTTTTAACAAGTTGAGATGTTAATATGAATAATTCATACGTTGAATCAGTTAAAGTGTTGGAATGATTACATGTTGAATAAACTTGTTAGAATATGGGCAATGACCGTTGTTGTTATAATTATATGATTCACTTGTTGCATATTATTGAGTAAATGACATGTTTAACTTGTTGGATTTGAATAATTACCTAATTGAATGTTTACGTGTCAAAATAGACTTACACATATGTTAAAAAGGACATACGACAAAATTTAGGCATAATTGGACGATATGTAAATTAGATTACAGTAAACATATGGAAAGGAGAATATGCGTAAAATTTACATGAAATATGAACAATTGTTAAAAAATGAACATGCCTAGATTCACAGTAAACTGACACTATAACACTCTTAAACACGAGGCTAGATTGCGCTTATGATAGAAGTTTGCTCGGGACCACCCGACATATCCAGCATTCATAAGTGGTAAATCTAATGTGAGGGGTCTAAGTGCATAATTAAAACATGTAATGGTGCTAAGACACGAGCCCAAACCCGCCCGACAAATCCAGCGTCCACAAGTGTAGGCTTAATGTGAGAGGTCTAGTGCATATATATGTATATACAAATATATGTATATAACAAGATATTAATAAATGGCAATGATGGTAATTAAAATTCTAACTCAGAAAATAAGAAAGGAAGGGACGTAATGGACTGAGTTAGTGTGATATGAAGGAAAAGTGATGTATTTCCCTAAATGACCTATTTCCGCGAACGTGGTTGCAAGTAAGCCACAGTGAATAAAGTAAGAAAAAGGAAATAAATTACTTGCCACCATGGGTTTAGATGGGATTGCGTTTTGAAAATAAATCACTGATTCCTTTTATAAATCATGTTTATAAGGTGCATAAAGTGTTTTCCTTAATTAAAATAAGGGAACATATATTACAGTGAATGAAGAATACTAGAATACAACAGTAAAAGAAAATGGTTTAAATGGGGAATGAAATCATCTATTATAAATAATTAACATTAATGAGAATGTTGTATAATAGGTAGACTTGTCCTAGGGACAAGTGAAGATTATAACTTAGGTTATAATAAACTAGTAATGAAATGGGATAACTGGTGAAATGAGATAAGGGGCACTTAATTATGAATTAAGTAATCAATAAATGGGGAAAGCTGGAAACCAGTTGAGAAAAGAGGGAAAATATAGGAAATATAAAAAGTTTTACTTAATTATAAATTAATCTGTAAACTTGGAGGTCTGGAACCCGCTGATAAGAATAACATGTTTGGACTTGTCTTAGGGACAAGAGGAAATTATAATATAGGTTATAATAAATGGGTAGAGAAACTTATTAACGGACCTTAGTTAAGAGAACTAAGTTAATAAGTAAACAACAATAAGTTGTAGTGATGGTGTAAATTTAATTTATGATTAAATGAGAAAGAATGAAGCAAACTTATGAAATGAAATAAGTTATATTTAATCATAAATGGTAAGTGACATGTTAATTAGAAAACATATGAATTGAGATATACTGAATAACATATTAAGTAGAAGATGTTATTGTAACCTTGAAATCAAACAAGAATATGAAAAGGATTGTGGATTACAGACCTTGGACCACAATCTAGAGAATAACATGTTGTGAGCTTATTTATAAACTTAAATGGGTTAAGTTATATAGCTGAAATTAATAAGCAAGAGGAACCTTGTAGCTTGATTAAGAATTCAATATAAATGAGAATAACTAAGTTAAATGGAAACCTGATGAGGTAAGGCAAGTGCACAAAAGAATGTTTAGACATAGGGTCTAACAACATATTAAAGTGAGGCGCTTGGACCAGTCCGCACGTTTGAGGGTGAATAACCCAACGGGGTAGATCATCGTAGTGCTATAGGGCACGAGGGGAGCGCACAATTATCTGATTATTCTATCGGCTCCGAAGGACTCGAAGGGGTAGCATGCAACTTCCTGAGAAACGTAAGGTGCTCCTAGTAGTCCTCTATGTGGTGGCATATGTTTAGGATGTGCTCGCAAAGGTTGGGTCTGCACGTAACTACTAAGTGGGTGGGCCTTGACTGCAAAAGTAGCTATGCAGTCAGATTGCTGTGACGCGGTGACGTCAGGGTGATTCGGTTGTTGCCTCAACGGGGAGGCGAAGGGTCACGACCAACAAGTATAGTAGATCGTCGGGTACCCGTCATCGACAACCAGTGGGATGCGAAAAGACTAGAGCTAAAACCAATAGACCATTCACCTTTCACTATCGGGGTACAGTGGTTGAGGGAAGACGCCAAATGGATGTTTAGTTTTTTTTAGGGGCCAGTCGTTTAGCTTTTGTAGTCTTTACTAGTTGAGGGAGGGGCCGAGATGGGGCCATAACCTCCATGATAGACCCTAGGGATATCTGTATATAGAGGCTCTTAAAGACGGACCTATATAGATATGGAAAATCTCCCGACTGAGTTCCATGTTTCTTGTATCGCCCTGCCACTGAACTCAGTGCACATTAGAGGACGTGCGGTTAAGGCATCAAGCTACAATTGATGATACGTATGTGGGACAATCTAGATACATGCATGTCGGCTCTGGGGGGTATATCGTAGACTTGAGGGCATTACTCCGATATGAAATCTGATTCGATCGATGATGGCAGTTCGTATGCTTATGTAGCGTAGTAACGATAGATATATGTGGAACGTAACATTGTTATGTTGAGATCCTTACATCACTCCAACATATGATGAGGGACTGCATCCATTTTGGTGGTATTATGACAGAGACCGTGCAAGTGGGGTACCACAGGTTGTACTTTAATATTGGGGGTAGCTACATATATACTGTATTAGGTTAATCCGCTGGGAAGCAAATTGGTACAATGTGTGTGTAAGCCTTGAGTGCTGTTAACCCAAGTAACCTAATAAATAAGAAAATATGATTGAACGGTATATGTAGGATTATCCAAAGTGTATAATTTAAATCCAGTCACTATAACTTGTGTTCTGACCCTCTCCCCCCTCATAACATACTCGTAGGTTAGATTTGTGGCAGAGACATTATAGTTTGGATATTGGTTAGGCAGTATTATTAATACGACAAGGCTATACTTTGATTATATATATTTTATCCATTCTGCTATGAGATGTTTTCTGAGCTCAGATATATTTTATGTCTCTGTCTTTTCTGCAGGATACCAAAGCGAACTAATCCGAGATTGGAATTTTGAAAAAAAAAATCGATTTGTTGGAATTTGGATTGTTACATAAAGACCAGGATCAAATTTATATTCGAAAACCATTCCGACCAGCAAATACGTAAACTTTGAAGATGTTCAGAAGCTAATTGAGATGGAGCAATTGAAGACCGTGGATCTTTATAAGTGGAATGAAAAACCCCACCTCCATTAAGGTCATTCACAAATGGAATGCATTAACTTCGGTGAAGCATTATAGGTAAAAGATACAAATAATTTACAAGACAGATATATAAACAGCGGAAAAACTGGAATTATTTCATAAGCAACGTGGTCTAGTCAAAACATTACAACCATTGTCTCAAAACCCAACTTCCAAGTTATTACAATAAAACTTCTGTCTATATTAAAAACTCAAAATACATAAAGAAGCATAAAGCAGTAGTAAAGCGGCATAAATCCCCAATAAAAGTGTAACCATAGCCATAACCCAAGAAAAGAGAATCCAAGCAATACATCTACTCTCTTCAAGTTGGAAAAGGTCTGAACTAAGCTGAAGTATTCCCTCCCTGCGGACCTGTATGAGGGGGGAGGGGGGAACAGAAGAAAAGAAGACGAAAGAAAACGGGTCAGACATAAGTCTGGTAAGTCCAGTGATTTTTCAGCATGTAAACAAGAAAGAGGATCATGACATGAATAAACTGAATATAGGACAATACCATAGTGACAAGATAACATAAGGTAAGATAAGGCAAGATAAACTGAATATTCTATCGCACTCATTTCCATTTTTCTGCACCTACTAACAAATGTTTCTACTAGCATCATGTGTTCATAATAAAATGATCCCTTTATCAATCGGCTCCAACTCGCGTGCATTTATTACTTGTGTCATTCGGCTCCGCTTGTTTGTTGATACCTGTGCTGGTCCCACCATGGCGTGTATCAATCCCTATGGCAACCCGACACAATTCAAGATGCACAGTGTATAAAAACTGATGCCCAGTGCCTGCTTTTTCCACTCCGATGTACGTGCACGTCCGTACTCTGTCGGAACCTACACTGATGCACCACCCGCCGCTATTTTGACCGCTTATAATCATCCCAGTAATCGTGCCCCACGCTGCCTCGTTCAGGGTACCATGATACATCTATGCAGGTTACTGCGGAAATGGGTCTCCGTTACTAGGGTTTCCTAATCAACATGTTATAATGGTTAAGTGTTCTCCACATAACCTAGCCCCACCCATTTGTTTAATTAACATGTTGTATTAGTTAAGTGTTGCCTAAGCTAGCTTAACCCTACCATTCTTAGCATGACCGTTAGCATTAATTCATTCATTAATGCCTCAACCTCTCACATTAGAACTGTTTTTTGCGGTTGCTGGATGTGTCGGGCGGTTCCGGGCAGACTTCTACCGCAAACTCATTCTGACCTCGAGTTTTAGGCTTAATGCGCTAACCTCTCACATTAGATCTGTTGTTGCGGTCGCTGGATGTGCCGGGCGGTTCCGGGCAGTCTTACATCGCAACTCAATCTAACCTTGTGTTAGGCCTATTCATCTTTTAACCAAATTACATATTTATCATACATTCCCAAATCTATATTTTTATATGCCAATTACCCACAATTGTAGTCAATTCAAGTTATGCTACATTTACTTTTATGCCCAAAATTACTCAATTAACTTATACCTAATTCCCTACGTTTCAATCGTATGTACAACAAGATTCAATCTAGGTTCCGAATGAACCTAGTATTCATAAAATAAAAATAAGGGAATAGAGAAGGAACACTAGAATTGGCATAAGAAATAAAATAGGCATATAAAGGTGTACCCAAATCCAAGAATCATGTTTCCAATAGGCATGTTGTACATTAACAATAAGTTTGGCCAAATTGAGCAAGTTACATCATAGGCATAAAGATTCGATAGAATTGAATATAAGAGAATCACCAATTTGGTGTGCAACATGATAGGTTCCATTGTTCCAATCACAATAGTCTCATAAGCATAGGTAATTCAGATTTGACAAAAGGATAAACATGAATCAGAATTGATTACCTCACAATTAGGCATAGTGGTGTACAACATGATAGGTTCTATTGTTCCAATCACAACAGTCTCGTAAGCAAAAGGAGAAGCATGAATCAGACTTGATTATCTCACAATTGGGCATAGTTCTAGATCCGATTGTTACAGTCATGATTTCTATTAGGTGTTCAAATCTGAATAATAACTGAACTTACAGTGAAAGGATTAGAAAAGTGAATTAGTTGATGTTGTCGCGATTCAAATCTTTCTTTATTGATTGAAGAAGAAAACCTCTACTTTGATTTGAAGCTCTCTCTCTAATTTGATTTCTAGTTTGTAGAAGATGGAGGATAGGCTAGTTTAGAGAGGGACAACATGGTGGCATGATAGAATAGGATTATGAGGTTTAGGGTTAAGGTTTGATGTGTTTAGATAGGAATACAGGATAAGTTTGAGCCTTTAGATCAACATACGATCGTCCAGACCATCCAGTCCAAGAAAATGCGTCATCAGGCCAATCAGTAGTCGCCATGTCGCCCTACGACTTAGAAAATTGTCACTGTCCAGAACACACCGGGAGGGGGGGCACCTATGTCGACACCCCTATAGGGGGGTCGACTCCCATGTTGACACCTCCGAGGGGGGGAGGGAGAGGGTCGACACCCTTAAGCGGTAGATTTCCCGCTTAGCTGCTTTCCTGAACTTTGAATTTCGAATCTGTTTTGATTATTTAATTATTATTTTAATTTAATTTCTGCTTATACTTGAAATCTTCTGACCTCCATAACTTCTTCATACGGAGTCCAATTCATGCAAACTCAGACTCTATCTCAAGCAGAATTCCGAGACAAACGCAATGACGTAACCCATTTCACCTAATTCTTCTTCTAAAAATTAAGTGTTCTTAAATATGTTAATTTTCATATTCATAGAAAATACAGGGTGTTACATTCTCCCCTCCTTAAAGGATTTCGTCCCCGAAATCCCTGAGTTTAGAAGAATGTATCCTAACATCCAACATCCATCTACTCAACCATCAATCATAGGCATCCACTGTCCTTAAAAATATTTCTAATGCTTTCATGATCATATGCATATTGTGTGTATATGTCCATATCTAATGCAAAATCAGGCGGTCTACTGATTCAGTTGACCTCCTTAATGCGAATTATGTCAGTGCCATTAGTCCATTATGTATGCAATTATCCCTAATCATACCTTATAACTTCTACATGAGTGCACAATCATTCATGAAAATGCAACATCTATATGATAACCCATCAATTTTCAATCCATGTACAAATACATAAATGCATATGCAATATGAAAGTGGCTAAGCCGATCTAGTACCTAATGTGTGTGTATATGCATCCACGAGCAACCACTTGCAACCACTTGCAACCATCAATCATAACATGTTTCAAATACATGTTTACATTCACTGGTTTCTACCTAAGGATTAGGAATAGGACCGAGGAGATATACTTAAAAGATAGACACAAGCATGCATAAACTTATGGAAAAAGAGATCAAGGATGGATGTACCCTCAAAAAGATAAGGGTAGGTTGTGCGTATCCTGCCTTCAGTCTCCTAAGTCGCGTCTTCTTTAGCGTCACTTCATTGTACTTTTACTAGCTTGACCTCACGATTGCGTAGCTTTTTAACTTCTGTTCCTAAGATACGAGTTGGAACTTTTCTCACCATCGCTTCTCGTTCCACTTCTACTTCCTCTAGTATGCATGGCTCCACAACTTCCACAGACTCGTGTAAGCACTTTCGTAGATGAGAAACATGAAAAACATTATGAACTCCGGCTAGTCTTTCGGGCAGCTCTACTCTATAAGCCATCGTCCCGATCCTCTCAATGATAGAAAATGGCCCTACAAACCTTGGTGCCAATTTCCCTACGGGTCCAAAGCGAATGACATTCCTCAAAGGAGATACTTTAATTAAAACCTTGTCTCCCACCTCAAACTCAAGGTCGGTCCTTCTTTTATCCACGTAGGACTTCTATCTATCTTGTGTGGTCTTCATTTGTCTTCGTATCAAGTCCACCTTCTCTGAAGTTTCTCTAATCATGTCGGGCCCAAGTATGAGCTTGTCTGTAGATTCCCACCAACAAGTGGGTGATCGGCATGGTCTCCCATATAAGGCCTCAAATGGTGCCATGCCTATGGTGGCTTGGTAGCTGTTGTTGTAGGAGAACTCCACCAAAGGAAGATGATCCTCCCCCGTTCCCCCAAAATCAAGAATGCACAAACTCAAGAGATCTTCTAACACTCTGTTCACCCTTTCCGTCTGACCATCGGTTTGAGGGTGATAGGCAGTGCTTAAGCATAGCTGTGTGCCTACATCCTCTTGCATACTTTTCCAAAACTCACTCGTAAAGACAGGATCTCGATCACTTACTGTGCTAGAGGGTATCCCATGCAGTCGAACTACCTCTTTAAGATAAATGCATGCTAATGATGAGGCAGTCCTCCTACTCTTAACAGGTATAAAGTTAGCGCTTTTAGTGAGTCTGTCAACTATTATCCAAACATCGGTATTGCCCCTTCTTGACCTAGGCAACCCATCTATAAAATCCATCGAAATGCTATCCCATTTCCACTATGGGACCTCTAGAGGATGAAGCAGACCACCAGGCTTCTTCTGCTTCGCATTGACTTGCTGGCATATCAAGCTTTTAGAGACAAATTCAGCTACATCCTTCTTCATGCCATTCCAAAAGTAAACCCTTTTTATGTCTTTATACGTCTTGTCTCCACTTGGATGTATGGTCAACTTAGAATGGTGTGCTTCTTCGAGAACTGTCTTCACCAATCCCTTGTTTGTGGGACACATATTCTTTCATCCCGTCTCAACCAACCCTTGGCATCTATGGAGTATCTATTGAGGTGACTAGAAGTCTCACCTCTAATTAACTTATCCATCATATCAATAATCTGAGGGTCTTCACGTCGCGTGGTTCCTATTGAGTCCAAAAGCGTAGGCCGCACCTCTAATGTTGCTAACAAGCCAGGTACAAACTCAAAAGAGGGTCTAAAGTCAAAGGTTGCTACGTGCTCCAAGTTTTGCCTTTCCACAAAGAGAGGACTTAAGGTCAGCTTTTTCCTACTCAAGGCTTCTGCTACCACATTGCCCTTGCCAGGGGTATAAGCAATCTCAAAATCGTATGAGGCAAGAAACTCCATCCACCTTTGTTGTCTTAAGTTAAGATCTTTTTGTGAGAAAAGGTACTTCAATGATTTATGGTCAGTAAACAATTCAAACATTTCTCCTAGCAGGTAATAACGTCGTGACTTAAGAGCGAAAACAATGGCAGCTAACTCTAAATCATGAGTTGGGTAGTTCTTCTCATGTACCTTCAACTGCCTTTCCCCATAACAAATTACCTTTCCTTCTTGCATCAAGACAACGCCTAATCCTGTAGCGCATGCGTCTTTGTATACTGTAAACATCTTACTCCCATCAGGCAATGTCAGGACTGGGGCTGTTGTCAGAGCCCTTTTCAATCGTTGGAAAGCAACATCACAATCCAAATCCCAGGCAAAAGTTAGATTCTTCTTCGTCAATCTTGTAAGTGGGGCTGAGATCTTCGCAAAGTCCTTAATGAACTTTCTGTAATAGCCAGCTAGTCCGAGCGAACTTCGTACTTCGGCTGCATTCCGTGGAATCTTCCAATCTTGCACCGCGACTACTTTTGCGGGATCCACAGCTATCCCTCTTTGGACACCATATGTCCAAGAAACCTTACTTCTTCTCTCCAAAAATGGCATTTAGAGAATTTTTCTTTCAGTCGATGTGCTCGAAGAGTATCCATAACTTCCCTTAAATGCCAAGCATGTTCTTCCTCACTTTTTGAGAAAATCAAAATGTCGTCCACGAAGACCACTATAAATTTATTAAGGAACTCCGTGAACACCCTACTCACCAAGTCTATGAAATAGGCGGGTGCGTTTGTCAAGCCGAAAGGCATTACAAGCCATTCGGAGAAACCATCCGGGGTCCTGAACGCGGTTTTATCTATGCTGTCTTCAGCTACTCTTAGCTGATGGAATCCAGTGGCCAGATCTAGTTGGGAGAAAACTGATGCACCTACGAGCTGGTTGAACAAGTCGTCTATTCTTGGAAGTGGGTGCCTATTCTTCTTGGTCATAATGTTTAGCTTCCTATAATCCACGCATAGGCAAAATGAACCATTCACTTTGGTTGCGAACAATACTAGAGCACCCCATTCAGAAATACTCCGCCTTATGAACCCCTTTTCGAGCAGCTCTTTAACTTGCTTACTGAGCTCCTTCCTTTCCCTTAGAGCCATGTTTCAAACGGGTAAAGCAACTGGTTTTCCATTATCAACTAGGTATATGCAAAAGTCTATCTCTCACTTTGGAGGTAAACCCTTCGCCTCTTCAAAGACATCCGAGTATTCATGGACTACTCTAACAGATTGCAAGTTTTCAACAGACGCATCAAAAGATTCTAGGTAGCTAAGCATAACAGAATTCACGGGATTACAAGAGATTTTGAGAGTATTACCGAGGCAAGTCATAAGTCTAACCACTCACTTTTCAAAATCAAGGATGGCACCATTATTGGGTAACCAGTCAATGACTAGAATCAACCCATAGCTCGTGAAACCCAAAACATAAGCATTACATCTATACCCAATGCTTAGTATAGAAATTTCCAAATCCAAACAAATCAATGACAAATAAGCAGATACCTAATTGGATTTGAAACAACCATGGGATCCTCTACTATACTGGTATCTAGGTGCAGAGATTCAACTAAAGCAATAGATATAAAAGAGTGCAATGCGCCAGAATAAAAAAGAGTACGAATTGGATTATTAGAAGGTAAACTAAACTATCAACAGAAACATTTCTACCTCTTTCTTGTGGAGGTGCAATGAGAGCGTGAATCTTCAATCCAGAAGTTGATCCAGTCCTCTGCCCTTGCCCTTGCATTCTTGGGCAATCCTTAGCCATATGTCCTGTCTCGCCGCATTGAAAACAACCACCCATCTTACTCTTCTTCTTTGGCAGTCCTTAATCAGGTGTCCAGGTATGCCACAAAAGTTACACTTCCTCTTGTCATGGGATTTGTTATTCTTCCCGCCCTTCTTAGAATCTGCCTTCTTATTCTGCAATCCCTCCACTTTTTTGTATAGAGGTCCTTCCACCTTTATCTCCTTCTTCCCATCCTTGTCTTCCTCCTGTTATAGTGCCATATCCACCAGTCTCTCATAAGTTGCAGCCATAGGTATATGGAACATAGCTACGCTGTGCAGTGGCCCATTCAACCCTTTAACGAAACGAAGAGCCTTTTTATGTGGAGTGTTTACCAACTCCAGTCCGAATCTAGCCAGCTGGTTGAATTGGTTGATGTATTCCTTAACCGATAGGCTTCCTTGTTTGAGTGCTAAGATCTTTTCTATCTGTAGGCTTCGTTCTTCTTGCGAGAGGAACTTCATTTCAAACCTCATTCTAAAATCCTCCCAAGTCTTAACTGGTCTCTCAGCATTTGTAACTTCCCACCAGAAAGAGGTTTCGTCCTTAAGTTACCATACAGCCAATTGTTTCTTCTGCCTATTATCCACTTCGAAGATAACAAACAAATCTTCTGTTTCCTTGAGCCAATTTCTTGCTTCCACAAATGATTCAGTCCCATTAAAGTTCTTTCCGCCCATAGCTTGAAAGTCTCTACATATCTTCAAGAAAAC
The DNA here is from genome assembly GCA_030737875.1 of Allium sativum. Lineage (NCBI taxonomy): Eukaryota > Viridiplantae > Streptophyta > Magnoliopsida > Asparagales > Amaryllidaceae > Allium > Allium sativum. The sequence goes on along the minus strand of CM060918.1, from coordinate 774,043,487 downwards.
ATTCACATGCGGAGAAGTAGGAGGAATGTTGCATCTGGGGGAGAAGGAACGTATGCTGGGCCTGCGGCATCAGGCCTAGCCTCCAGATACCTTCTGAACCAGCCGGATATCTGTATGTCCTCGGGAAGATTAAGATCCCCAGACATGCTGAAACGGAAAGAAAAGGTTCTAAGCAAAGGATAGAAAGATAGTGCGTATGAATTTAGGGGTATATGCCTCTAAAATAAAACAACACTTTTCTTGAAAATGCTTCTTGAAAACTTCTTTTTTTTTGAAAAATAGTTTTCAAGATTTTTAATCTGATCTGGTAACCATCGGCTCTGATACCAAGTGAAACACCTCACCTCCGTTAAGGTCACTCACAAAGGGAATGCATTAACTTCGGTGAAGCATTATAGGTAAAAGATACAGATAATTTACAAGACAAACATATAAACAGCGGAAAAACTGGAATTATTTCATAAGCAACGTGGTCTAGTCAAAACATTACAACCATTGTCTCAAAACCCAACTTCCAAGTTATTACAATAAAACTTATGTCTTGATTAAAAACTCAAAATACATAAAGAAGCATAAAGCAGTAGTAAAGCGACATAAATCCCCAATAAAAGTATAACCACAGCCATACCCAAAAAAAAAAGTATCCAAGCAATACATCTACTCTCTTTAAGCTGGAAAAGGTCTGAACTAAGCTGAAGTATTCCCTCCCTACGGACCGGGGGAGGGGGGAACGGAAGAAAAGAATATGAAAGAAAACGGGTTAGACATAAGTCTGGTAAGTCCAGTGATTTTTTAGCATGTAAACAAGAAAAAGGATCATGACATGAATAAACTGAATATAGGACAATACAATAGTGACAAGATAACATAAGGTAAGATAAGGCAAGATAAAATGAATATGCTATCGCACTCATTTCCATTTCTTTGCACCTACTAACAAATGTTTCAACTAGCATCATGTGTTCATAATAAAATGATCCCTTTATCAATCGGCCCCTACTCACATGCATTTATTAGTTGTGTCATTCGACCCCGCTTATTTGTAGATATTTGTGCTGGTCCCACCATGGGGTGTTTCAATCCCTATGGTGGCAACCCGACACAATTCAAGATGCACAGTGTATAACTACTGATGCCCAGTGCCTTATTTTTCCACTCCGGAGTACGTGCACGCCCGTACTCCGTCGGAACCTACATTGACGCACCACCTGCCGCTATTTTGACTGCTTATAATCATCCCAGTAATCATGCCCCACCTTGCCTAGTTCAGGGTACTATGATACATCTATGTGGGTTACTGCTGAAATGGGTCCTCGTTACTAGGGTTTCCTAATCAACATGTTATAATGGTTAAGTGTTCTTCACATAACCTAACCCCACCCATCTGTTTAATTAACATGTTGTATTAGTTAAGTGCTGCCTAAGTTAACTTAACCCTACCATTCTTAGCATGACCGTTGGCATTAATTCATTCATTAATGCCTCAACCTCTCACATTAGAACTGTTGTTTGCGGTTGCTGGATGTGTCGGGCGGTTCCGGGCAGACTTCTACCGCAAACTCATTCTGACCTCGAGTTTTAGGCTTAATGCGCTAACCTCTCATATTAGATCTGTTGTTGCGGTCGCTGGATGTGCCGGGCGGTTCCAGGCAGTCTTACACCGCAACTCAATCTAACCTCGTGTTAGGCATGTTCATCTTTTAGCCAAATTACATATTTACCATACATGCCCAAATCTAGATTTTTTATAGGCCAATTGCCCATAATTTAGTCAATTCAAGTTATGCTACATTTACTTGTTATGCCCAAAATTACTCAATTAAGTTATACCCAATTCCCCGCGTTTCAATCATACGTACAACAAGATTCAATCTATGTTCCTAATGAACCTAGTATTCATAAAATAAAAAACAAGGAGAACAGAGAAGGAACACAAGAATTGACATAAGAGACAAAATAGGCATATAAAGGTGTACCCAAATCCAAGAATCATGTTTCCAATAGGCATGTTGTACATTAACAATAAGTTTGGCCAAACTGAGCAAGTTACATCATAGGCATAAAGATTCGATAGATTGAATATAAGAGAATCACCAATTTGGTGTACAACACGATAGGTTCCATTGTTCCAATCACTATAGTATCATAAGCAAAGGTAATTCAGATTTGAAAAAAGGATAAAATGAATCAGAATTGATTATCTCACAATTAGGCATAGTGGTGTACAACATGATAGATTCCATTATTCCAATCACAACAGTCTCGTAAGAAAAAGAATAAGCATGAATCAGAATTGATTATCTCACAATTAGGCATAGTTCTAGATTCGATTATTACAGTCATGATTTCTATTAGGTGTTCAAATCTGAATAATAACTGAACTTATAGTGAAAGGATTAGAAAAGTGAATTAGTTGACATTGTAGCGATTCTAATCATTCTTTGTTGATTGAAGAAGAAAACCTCTACTTTGATTTGAAGCTCTCTCTCTCTAATTTGATATCTTGTTTGGAGAAGATGGAGGCTAGGCTAGTTTAGAGAGGGACAACATGGAGGCATGATAGAATAGGATTATGAGATTTAGGGTTAATATTTGATGAGATTATATAGGAGTATGGGATTAGTTTGAGCCTTTAGATCAACATAGGATCTATCCAGACCATCCAGTCCAAGAAAATGCATCATTAGGCCAATCAGAAGTTGCCACGTAGCCCTACGACTTAGAAAATTGTCACTATCCCAAACAGTCGGCAGGGGTCGACCCCTATAGGGGGGTCGACACCTATGTCGATACCCCTATTAGGGGGTCAACTCCCATGTCGACACCCCCTAGAGGGGGTCGACACCCCTGAGCGGGAGATTTCCCGCTCAGCTGCTTTCCTGAACTTTGAATTTTTAATCTATTTTGATTATTTAATTATTATTTTAATTTAATTTCTGCTTATACTTGAAATCTTCTAACCTCCATAACTTCTTCATACGAAGTTCGCTTCACGCAAAGTTGGACTCTATCTCAAGCAGAATTCCGAGATAAACGCAATGGCGTAACCCGTTTCACCTAATTCTTCTTCTATAAATTAAGTGTTCTTAAATATGTTAATTTTTATGATCATAGAAAATACGGGGTGTTACACGGAAGGATTGCTGTAGAATTCCCTGGGTCGTTACAGTGGGTTTAGGTGGATCTGTTAAGCAATATCCTGTGACGTGATGAGTTTTCATGTCTTTAGTTATAAAGTGGCAGTGCTACAACATATAGATAGAAAATGGAAAATTTAGCACCAAGGGAATTGAAATATATATATATATATATATTTATAAATGGAATAAAAATAATTATTGTTAAATATTTATTATTAAATAACCCGTGTTGATTCAAAATGAGAAATGGAAAGGGGAATCATAAAATTTATTTCAAGGTTCAAAATATGAATATGAATTGAATAAAACTATAAGGATTTTATTTAAAATTTGACAATGTCAAATGTTATTAAAATAATTCAATTTTAGAAATCATATATTTTATAATTTGGAAGTTGACAGGATAACTAATATTGGGTTGTAATCAATAATTTGTAATCGAATATGTATTCGAGATGAAGTTATAAAATTGATATATATATATATAATTAACAAGAAATTGACTTGTAAAAGGAGTTTATGAAGTGGGATATCAAGTATGAACTTATAAAAAAGCTCGGCAAATAGGAGTTGAACCTATAATGGTATTTTAAAATAAAAATCAAGATTTATTTGATATAACGAGTCTAGTTTTCCGTTAAAAAATAATATTCAAGTTGTAAAGTGAAAATGGTGTGAAAGAAAATGTTTTGGATATTAAATAGTCATAAAAGGAAATGGGTAAATGGAAAGCGAAAAATTCAAAAAGTGTATTTAGAAATTTAGTTGACCTGAAATAGTGGATTATTCCGGAGTTCGCAACGTTAATCGAATTTAGATTTTCCGAAATAGAGTTATACATTGAAATTCGATCATATCAAATTCAGGGAAGTATTATTTACTTTCTGTTTTTAATCAATAATTAATTAATTTAATAAATATCATTATTTATTCGAGATAAAGAATAAATTTATATTTTAAAATTGGAATATTTTGGAAACGTTTTCCAAATAAATTTTTAGATGTTTCTAAGCAAAGAAAAATGAAATTCATTAATAAGAAATCTGGAAATGGAGTTAAGGAAATTAGAAACTGACAAGAGATTAGATATGTTGAATGGCTTCCTAAGTATCGATCTGATGTTGGTTTCGGCCTTCAGGATTGATACTTAGGTAATTGTTCTCTTAATAGTTTATGGTTAGTGACTTATGGATTTGAAAGGACAGTGATGCGAAAATAAGATATGGAAATGTTTTCCAATGTTAATCACGTATATTTTCGAAATAAGGGAAACATGGATATGTGAATATATTGAAATGTTTTCCAAGAAATCGTGGGAGTCTAAGCGAGTAGGAGAAATATTTAGGTGAAGATATTTAAGAGAAATTAGGAAATGGAATAATTATTGATAAATCTATTTAAAGGAGCTCAGTGTTGATTGATGGTTGATCGATAAAATTTCCATTTGGGAATGAGATTGTTGGTTGTATGGATGTTTTCCTTTGATAGTTAAATAACCGACTATCAAAGTTTTTGACCATTTTTCCATTGGCAATACGGAGAGGCCGGAATCAAGTTTATTATCTGAAAACCACTCTGCATGGGCATTAGCGTTGCGAATCAAATATGATGAAGATAATTGAAGACAGTGTTTATGCAAGGGATGTTTTGGTGATCCTAGGTAGAAACTACCGAAGATGGATTTACAGAATAGTGCCTTCTATTTGTCCAATCTCGAGATAATTTGTATGGAAAAATGCATGACATAAGTATATCTAATAGATCACATAAGTTGATCTCTTCAAATGTAGTTACGTTGATGGCGGAGGAATTCATTTCTCTTAGTTTTATACCCGTGGTATCTTTGGAGAAATCAATTTGTGATTTGCAAGGTATGATGATGTGGCATTTAAAGTAAATAAAGATGTGATATGTATTAAGATACGTTATGATCTCAAGCCTCATCAATCGGGAAATAACAAAAATCGGGAAAGCGGCATGGCTAAGTGTGTCGCACCCAATTATGGTATTTTGTCATCATCTAGAGAACATTCATATTTGTTACTTCTTTTCATTTTTGTATCTCCTGGGAACGGTTATGTTGGTATACCAACCATAAGGTGGCAATATATTCAAAATATTCAAGCGAAATGAATGGCCGATCATGTGTAGCTGAGTTGCAAGATGTTCTTGTTGAACTCTAGTGTATCCTCTCTAGAGTACATTGATCGAAAGGTGGTTCCATACCTTGTCATAGTTGGAAGTCGGTTGCAAAAAGGCAAAGAGTACCGAAGGCTCCTCCAGCAATTATTAGAGGTAAACCATTCATAATAACTCCTTGGTTTGCTTCTGTGGATAGAGCTAGAGATGAGGTCCTCTCTATTCCAGTTTGGGCGCAGTTTAACAATGTTCCCTTAGCTCTACAAAATCTTCTTGGTCTCAACTGGCTTGCATGCCATATAGGTAAACTAAAATGTTTTGATTCCAACACGGTAACTAGGAGAAATATTGCATTTGCGAGAGCTTTGATTGAAGTTACTACAGATAAACCCTTCCAACCCAGTTAAAGGTATGCTTTGAAGATCACTTTTATTTAGTTGATGTTACATAAAATGGACCCTAGAAATATGCAACATATCCAAATCATTTGGTCATGTTAAAGAGAAATGTACTGCTTCGAGTGACAATAATCAGACTGTCAAAGTGCCTCTTCCACGTTCTCCTCCTATGATACGGGTTCCCAAGACCAAGCCTATTGTTGTCCTACGTACTAGTGATGGTGGTGACAAGACCTCTGATAAGGTAGCGACTCCAGGACAAAGCTTTGGATGGAATAAACCCGAAAGGATACTAACACACAGTAAACAGGTATGAAGCACAAGGTGAGTGAGGGATCCTTTTACATACATGTAGATGAGACGTATTTAGCAAGGAATTTAATGTATCATGTGGTAAGTGAAGGGCTTATATTAGCAATGGATGGTGATGATGGTAAAAACAACAAGCAAATTCTCCTTGACACAGTGTGGGATAGACGACTTCTATATTCGGAAAGCTCTCCTTTTTATGTGGTTGTTCTAGCATCCCACTTTTCTGAGGCAACACAGAAGGTTACATCAGGTGATACTGTTGGAGGCTAGTTCTCTAATAGTACATTATAGTCTAGGCACATGTGCTTAGCTTATGTTACTTTTCATATGTATTTGGTGGTCGGTCCACTTTAAAAACCAATAGCTGATTGTTAACCACAATCACCTGAAGTTCATGCATTTTATAATTGGTAATAATAAAAGGTGTTTGCGATCACCTTAAAAACAGGTCGGCTTTGCCAAAAAAAAAAACTATTCTCTAATAAGTGCCCGTGGCTTTGGTTGTATATTATATATATGGAGCGTGAGATGCAAGCATTCCGCTAGATTGTTATTTACTTGTATTAGACACTATTATAATATCAGAATAATATTTATTTTAAGAATGTTTTGGGTATTGTAAGGTAAAAGCCATCCGTGTTTATGTGTGGATCGGTCTTACGGTTATCATTTCTTCTAAAGGGATTTTTAAAAGTTAAACCAAGTGACTGGAGTTTACTCACACCATTCGTATGATTGACCTATAGTTTATTTTGTTTTGTTTTGCCCTAAACTCTTGGGTGCCCAATTTCGTATGGGTAGTCAAGAAGTCGGGATTTTTACAAATATACTTGGAAGAGCTTGGAGCAGGAGGCTTCAACATTTCATATATAGAGGTTGTTTCCGCTATGATGTGTCGTGTTGTACTCTGATGTTATATGTAAGTACAAATACAATTTTTGTATTTCAAAGTTGTTATATAATACATTTTATTTCTTCGCTATGAGATTCGTGTTTATTCTGATTTTGTTTTGTTATGCTCTTCTTCTTCTTCAATTCTAACTTTTTTCTTTCTATTTTCTCACCCTCTAACTTCTTTCTATTCATGATCTTGTATTTTCGATGCTTGAATAATCAACATGGTGATTTTGTGTTGATTTTTTGGGTCGAAAATCGTAGTTCGTTACATTCTTAGAATCACTTGATGGTTCTGTTGATAATTTGCGATCTGTACTTGTTGTCTGTGAGTATTCGGATATTTTTGAGAAGGGTAGAGGATTACCTCCGAGGCGCTAGATTAATTTCCAGATATACTTGGTGGATAATGCAAAGCCAGTTGCATTGCCTGTGCGCCACATGGCTCCTAGGGAAAGGAGGGAGCTTAGCACGCAAGTAAGGGAGCTGCTTGAGAAGGGATTTGTTAGGCGAAGCTTATCAGAATGGGGTTCTCTAATCAAGTTTGCAACTAAGGCGGATGGCTCGCTTTGCTTATCTGTGGATTACAGGGAGTCAAATAAGATAACTAAGAAGAATAGGCACCCACTTCCGAGGATTGATGATTTGTTTGACCAACTTGTTGGTGCATCTGTTTTCTCTTGGTTAGACTAGGCGACCGGGTTTCATCAGTTAAGGGTGGCCGAGGACGATATAGACAAAACCACTTTCAGAACTCCAGATGGGTTCTTTGAGTGTCTAGTCATTATTTTAGGTTGTCGAATGCACCCGCATATTTTGTGGATCTGAAGAGTTGGGTGTTCCGGGAGTTTCTGAATAAGTTCGTTGTGGTCTTTGTGAATGACATTATAATCTTCTCAAAGAGCGAGGTAGTTCATGCCCTATATTTAGGGGAGGTGTTGAGGACTCTCTGAGCACGCTAGCTTAAGGCGAAGTTCTCCAAATGTCACTTTTGGAGAGAGGAAGTAACATTTCTAGGGCATGCGTTCTCCAAGAATGGGATAGCTATGGATCCCGCGAAAGTAGTTTTAGTTGAAGATTGGAAGATTCCAAAGATTGCAATGGAGTTGAGGAGTTTTCTCTATTTAGCGGGCTATTATAGGAAGTTTATCAAGGACTTCATAAAGATATCAGCCCCACAAACCAGACTGACGAAGAAGAATCTGACCTTTTCTCGGAGCATTAACTGTGAGGATTCTTTTCAGCGGTTAAAGAGAGCTCTGACAACAACCCCAGTCTTGACTTTGCTTGATGGGAAGAAAGTGTTCATAGTGTACACTGATGCATTTGGTATAGGACTAGGTGCCGTCTTGATGCAAGAGGGAAGGGTAGTATGTTATGGTGACAGACAATTGAGAGTTCACGAGAATAGCTACCCTACCCATGTTTGCACTTAAGACTTGGCAACATTATCTACTTGGAGAGAGATTCGAGTTGTACATAGATCATAAGTCTCTCAAGTATCCGTTCTGGCAAATGGATCTCAACTTGAGATAACAGAGATGGATGGAGTTCCTAGCGTCCTATGATTTTGAGATTGCTTATATCCCTGGCAAGGGTAATGTTGTGGCAGACGCATTGAGTAGGAAGAGGAAAACTTCAAGTCCTCTATTCGTAGAGAGGCGGAGTTTGGAGTACATACCAGCCTTTGATTTAGGCCATCTACGAATCTTACACCTGGTTTGTTGGCATCCTTAGAGGTGCGACCTACTCTTATGTATCAGATAAGATCTTCATAGTGATTGGACCCATAGATAGAAGACGTCTTGTACAGGTTCAGTAGAGGGGAGACTTCTAGTCACCTCAGTAGATATTCCATGGATAATTGAGGGTGGTCACGATGGGATGGAAGGCTTTGTGTTGCCCTAGTTGGGAGTTTGTTGAAGTAGGTCCTTGAGGAACCCCATCACTCTAGGATGACAATCCATCCGAGCGGTGATAAGATGTATAGAGATATAAAGAGGTTTTTTTTGGGCTGGAATGAAGAAAGATGTAACGGAGTTTGTCTCTCGATGTTTAGTTTGCCAGCATGTTAAAGCTAAACAGAAAAAGCCTGGCGGTTTTCTTCATCCTTTGGAGGTCCTACAGTGGAAGTGGGAGAGCGTCTCTATGGATTTCATTGATGGTTCGCCTATACCGAGGAAAGGCAACACCAGTATCTTGGTTATAGTAGACATGCTTACTAAGAGTGCTCATTTCATTCCTGTTAAGAGTAAGAGAATGACAACATGGTTGGCATCTGTTTATCTTCGTGAGATAGTCTACTTACATGTAGTACCTTCTAGCATAGTGAGAGATCGTGACCCCATCTTCACTAGTGAGTTTTGGAAGAGCTTGAAAGAGGCATTAGGTACAAAGTTTTGTTTGAGCACCGCATATCACCCTCAGACTGATGGGAAGACTGAGAGGGTGAATAGAGTTCTTGAGGATCTTTTGAGATTGTGTATCCTAGACTTCGGAGGGACTTGGGAGGAGCATCTCCCATTGGTTGAGTTTGTCTACAACAACAGTTATCAGGCTAGTATAGGCATGGTACCCTTCGAGGCATTGTACAGAAACCTTGTAGATCACCGACTTGCCAGTGGGTGTCTACGGATACACTTCTACTTGGACTTGAAAGGATTATAAAAACTTCAGAAAATATTGATCTTATCCTAAAACGCATGAAGATAGCTTAGGACAGGAAAAAGTCCTACGCAGATATGAGAACGACTGATATTGAGCTTGAGGTCGAGACATGGTTTTCATCGAAGTATCACCTTTGAGGAATGTGGTTCGCTTTGGATCTATAGGGAAATTGGCGCCAAGATTTGTTGGGCCATTTCCCATAGTGGAAAGGATAGGACAAATGGCCTATAGGGTGAAGCTACCAGAGAGATTGGCGGGTGTTCATGAAGTTTTCACATTTCTCATTTGCTGAAGTGTCTGCACGATATAACAAAGACGGTTGACTCGAGCATGCTTGAAAAAGTAGAGGTAGAACGGGAGGCAACAGTTAGACGAGTTCCTACCTGTATACTTGGATCAGGGGTTAAGAAGCTTTGCACCAAGAGGTTAAGTTGATGAAAGTTCAATGTGGAGAAGACTCCGAAGATGCAACTTGGAAGACTGAAGACAACATTCACGCTTCGTACCCTTTTCTTTTCAAGGGTGTGTTCTTAACTTCTTTTCCAAGCTTTTATTCATACTTTCTTCTGACATTTGAGTATATCCCATCGATTGAATCTTCAACTTTAGATAGAAAACCAATGGACGTAAACATGTGTTTGAAATATGTTATGTTTGATGGATGCAAGTGGATTCAAGTGTTTGCCAGTGTTTTCTCATGGATGCATATAGAAACACACACACTAGGCACTAGATCATCTCAAAGCACTCTCATACTGCATATGGATGTGTGTGCATTTTAAACTTCTATGGATGGAAATGATTATATCATCATATAGACATTGCATTTGGATGGATGATTGTGCACACATATATCGTTTACATGATATACTAGGACTATTTGCAAACATATTGGACTTATAGCACTAACATACATATTGGATTCATAGCACTAACATGCATTGCATTAAGGAGGTCGATTGAATCAGTGGACCGCCTGATTTTTCGCATTAGCATAGAGACATATACAAACACCTTTGCATATGTTAATATAAGCATTATAAATCTCTTAAGGACAATGGATTCCTGTTATTGACGGATGAGTAGATGGTTGACGGATGTTAGGATAAACATTCTTCTTAACTTAGAGATTTCGAGGACGAAATACTTTAAGTAAGGGAGAATGTCACACCCCGTAATTTTAAAGGACATTATCATGATAAACCAAGGAATACTTAATTAAATTTTGGTAATTAAGTAAGGCAGACTGTACCATTGTGTTCGTCTCGGAATTCTGGTTAAGATATACCACGAGTTTGCGTAAAACGGACATCGTATAAGAAAGTTATTAAGCTTAGAAGTTTGTATACATATAAGGGCTTTATGTATAAATAAAACAAACAGAATTTTCAAATTTAACCATATGAAGCGAGCGAGAAAACTAGGCGGGGACCAGGCCCGTTGGGTATGACCCACGCCTGGGCTGGGTCGACCTAATAGGGATCTAGCCGAATTTTTTTCCTGAATTTGGATGCGATTTTGACCAGTTTTGTTGGCAGTAGGCTATAAATAGGACAATATTTCTATTGTTTTATACACCTAAAAAATTAGAGATAATGAAAAGATGCCTCTTCTTTGATTGAACCAGACTATCTTCTTCAATAACAACATGTATTCATACAAGAATCTCTGTTGCAACTTCATCATATCATTCTATGTTCTTTAGATTCAATCTCTGTGAGTTCATGTTAATTTTAGATATAAAAATTTAACAATAACCCCGACATGTTTATAAATCTAGATCTGAATCAATACATGTTAAGAATCTAATTCATACCTAAACAGTTCTACTATTACATGTATTCTTCTATGCACATGATCTGCTGTTCAGTTCCTTATATGCCTATTTATGATATGCCTATTTCTGCTATCATATGCCTATCTCGGTTATTATATGCTTATTTTGTTTTATGCCTATTCTGGTGCTCTCTCATTCCCTTTTTATTTTTGTAGCCTAGGCTACCTTCGAGGCTAGGCCAATACGTTGAAATATGCGCACGAACGAAATTCGGATAAACTGGGGGAATAATTGGGAATTACAATTTGGGGGCATAACCTATACTATGAAATATGACTGAAATTTTTGGGGGCATATATTATACTGTGAATTATGAATGGAATTTGGGGATTATTAATTTGTAGACTTAAGTTAGATTAAGTGAAACATGTTAATGGAACTGTAAAGAACCCGCGAAACCTTTTTAATCTTTTAGGGTTATGTAAACCTGATTAATCTATTAGGGTCAAGTAAATCTATTTAAACTGTTGGGGTAAAATAAACCCGTTAACCTGTGAAACTTAACCTGTTAATTTGTAGGGATTAGGCGACCCTGTTAACCTGTAGGCTTAACCCGTTAAAAATCCTAGCTAGTTGGGGGACACAAGTTTAGGGGTTTGACTTGTGTCATCTGCTATATAGGACCCATATCAGTCAGTAACCCATTCTAGTATTAAACGGGGACCACACACTAGGTAAGGGTTAGAGCACACACTGAACTGATTATGAGAGGTTCATCTGAAAAGGGGGTGTCTACTGGCGCGTTCCAACGGAGTTATGTGCGTGCATGGGTCAGGTTTGCCTGGGAAAATAAGCCATTGTAGAACCAGTAAATAGGTCCGTGTCCTTCCGTAGGTTGCCACTTTAGGAAGTAATATACCCTACTATGGGGCCGACACAGGGTATTTACGAGTTAGGGAGCCAATCGATTGGAGGGTAGTAATTGGGGTATATATATTCATGTCTGTTTCTGTGGGGTACCTTTATTTCTGTTTGGGGTAACACCTGTTATTTCTGTTTAGATACCAGTTATTTTTGTTTGGGGTAAAACCCGTTACTTGAGTACATCTAGAACTACCATTATGTGTCTATTGGGATCATTTTGTTTATATTAAGTAATTAGGGGATACCTAATCCTGTCATATGTCTGTTATACTAGTTTTGTTGCAGAGAAAAGTATTTAAGAAACAAAATCTACTCTGTTTATTCTGTTACTTCTATTTCATTTGTTTATACCTGTTATATCCTACTGTTGTCTCATCCAGTTTATATGTCTGTCATGATACTTTTACTTCTTTATATGCTAAAAATCACTGGACTTGCCAGACTTTATGTCTGACCCGTTTTGTTACCAAGTTCTCAGAGTGGGAACGCTCAGGCTTGATTAGGACTCTCTCTTCTGTTTCTGCTTGGATTTGGATCTGATTCGATGTATCGCTTTGGTTACTTGTCTACTTGTTTATAGCTACATATGGGGACTACGAATTTTCATTTCTGTACTCTCATGGTTTTTAGCGCAAGACAGACGCTTTTTGTTTGATATATTTTGTTCCAGTATTTCAGTCTGATGTTGTAACTGGATTTTGAGACCATAATGTTTTCTATTGGAAAATAAAGTTTTAAATTTCTGCTACTATTTTATATATCTATCTTGTGATATTTTGTTCAGTTTACCTATAACGCTTCATGAAACTTAATGCATTCTGATAAAGAATGACATTAATGGACATGGGGTGTCCACCCGCAATCGCTTGTCAAAGATTAACTCTCAACCTCTTGCAACCTCCGGTCAAACAGAGATGTCAATTCTTGGAAATTGGAAGATCGACTGCTCTTAAAGAAGAAGTAAATAGGATACTCAAAAACAATTTTATCCGTGAAGCCTACTACCGTGAATGGACCTCCAATCCAGTCCTGGTCAAGAAAGCAAGCGGCAAGTGGCGGACGTGTGTCGACATCTCCGACTTGAATAAGGCGTGTCCTAAAGATAGCTTTCCACTTCCGAAGATCGACCAACTCGTTGATTCAATAGCCGGATACCAGCTTTTATCCTTCATGGATGCTTACTCAGAATACAATCAAATTTCGATGTACCTTCCTGACCAGGATCATACTTCTTTCATAACCGACCTCGGGCTCTACTACTATCGCGCCATTCCCTTTGGTCTTAAGAATGCAGGAGCCACCTATCAATGACTGCTCAACTTCATTTTCAAGGATCAGATCGGAAGATCCATGAAGGTATACGTAGACGACATGCGTGTAAAATCAAGGATGTCGAACGACTATGTCCGTGACCTTTCTGAAATGTTCGGTGTCCTTCGCCGATATGACAAGCAACTCAATCCCTTGAAATGCTCTTTTGGTGTTGCATTGGGAAAATTATTGGGTTTCATTGTTAATTCGGGAGGCATCGAAGCTAACCGAGACAAGATCAAAGCTATCCGGGACATTCAAGCTCCTCAGAGCATCAAGGACGTTCAAAGTTTAAACGGGAAGGTCGTCACGTAAATTCGTTTCATTTCTAAAGCCATTGACAAAGTGCATTCCATTTTTCGATTTACTCCGAAAGGGGAAGCATAACTTTGCATGGACCCTGAAATGCGTCGCCGCATTCGAGGACCTTCTGAATCACTTAGAGTGACCACCTATCTTGTCCAAACCTGTGGATCACGAGGACTTATACGTTTGTTTGGTTGTTTCCATGCAGGCAATCAGCTCAACACTTTTCCGCATTAAAGGTCATGCCTAATGACCCGTTTACTACATAAGCAAGTGATTAACAGGGGAAGAAAAGAACTACGCAAAGCTCAATAAGCTAGCCCACTATTGGATGATCTCCTTCCAGAAGCTACGACCATACTTTCAGTCTTACCCCATAAAAGTCTACATTGATTAGCCGCTACGATAGGTCTTGCAGTGACCTGGGTCATATGGATGGATACTAAAGTGGAACATAGAGCTGAGCCAGTTCAAGATCACACTCATCCCTCGCCGAGCCATCCTCGAACAAGCCCTCACAGACTTCATAGTGGAATTCACCATCCCAGGAGAACCTCCCTCGGAAGATATCTAAACTCCAAACATTCAGTGGAAACTGTTCGTGGATTGATCTTCCAATAATAAGTATTTCGACGTTGGAGTCGTGCTCATCACCCCAAAGGAGCGCCCAATATGTTACGCTTTAAAACTCAACTTTCCTACTACAAATAATGATGCAGAATACAAGGCCTTGATCGCTAGGCTCGGAATTACTATCGAAATTAACATCAATGCCATCCAGATTTACTCCGACTCATAGCTCATCGTGCGCCAGTTGTAGGGATAGTAGCAAGCCAAGGGGGCATGGCTCGCTCCTTACCTCGCCCAGGTTCGTGAACTACTCACCAACTTCGACTACTATATCCTCATGCATTTCCCCCGAGAACAAAACGAAAAAGATGACTCATTAGCTAAACTAGCAAGATTCGGGGATGCGTAGATTACAGGACTTTCCCCTGTCAAAGTACTTGACTCTCCAAGCATCAATCAAATGCAGACGGGCTCGAAGCAGCAACGGAGACTGAAGTTCAACTCGAGTCCTGGATGACTCCGATTAAGAATTACTTGCAACATAAAAACCTCTTGGGACACTACAAAGAAAGACGCGCATACACTCGCCAATCATATCGCTATATCATTTTGGATGGGATGCTCTACCAAAGAGGTTTTTCTGTCCCATTGCTTCATTGCATATCCCACGACGACGTCGACCACGTGTTACTGGACGTGGGCAAGTGCGAAGACCAAACTGGGGTGGGGAGAGGGGCAAACCCTATCAAGAAAAATCATTAGGCACGATTACTTCTGGCCCAAACTTGATCAAGACGCCACAAACTATGCCCGCAAGTATGATAAATGCCAGCGATTCTCAAAGATTTCAAGAGCCCCGCCTACCTAGTTAACACAAATGGTCAGTCCTTGGCCGTTTTCCATGTGAAGGATAAATATCATTGAGACTCTTCCAATGGCTAGAGGTGGGGAACATTATGTTATTATTGTAGTTGATTACTTCACCAAATGGGCAGAAGCCGAAGCTCTTTCTATGATCACCACAAAGAAAGTCATTTACTTCATCGTATGCAATATCATCACCTGCTATGGAGTCCCCCGGGCCATCATCTCAAAACAATGGAACCCAGATCGAGAGCGTAGAGTTCAAGACTTTTTCCCAGCGGCACTACATTGAAAAGAAATTCTCGGCAGTGGCACACCCTCAGGCCAATGGGCAAGTTGAGGCTGTTAACAAAGTGATTAAATCCATTCTCAATAAGCATCTGGAAAAGGCCATAGGCTTATGGGTAGACAAGCTCCCTCTGACCCAACTAGACCACCCATAAGTCCGCGACCAGCCACACTCCATTTTCCCTTGCCAATGGATCCAAAGCCTTCATCCCCATTGAGCTAAAGCTTCAATCTCATCGAGTTACTTATTATGATCCAAAAACCAATCAGGATTTTCTTTTGGAGTTGTGATTTGCTTGGAAAAAAAGGGAATGAGCCTGAGCTCAGAGCCGTCGCTCATCGCCAACGAGTAGCTCGATACTTCAATTCCAAAATCCGCCACAAAGATCTTAATACCAGTGACCTCATCTTGAAATGGATCTTTCCCATATCGACAGGCTTCAGTCCTCCCTGGGAAGGTTTGTACATCATACAGCGAAAGCTCAAAGACGGAACCTTTAAGCTGGCAACCGTAGACGGAGCCGACCTCCCAAGGGCATGGAATATCGAATATATCCATTGCTACTTCACATAACTTAGTATACAATTTTTCCGCTTTCCAACAATGTTTTGTTTTCTTTAAATTCAAGGCATTGTAAAGGCTATTACTACTGTAACGTCCCGTATTTTGATAGCCAAATATTATATTTAATTTATTATTTTAAATATTTTATTTGAAATGTTAATGGATTTTAATATTTAATTCGTTACTTAAAACGAAGTTTGAACATTATGTATTTACATAATTATAAAATGAGCTGGAAATAGCGCGGCAGTTCGTAATATGGGGTTTTGAACTTTAACTGGATATACATAATCCGTTTTAAGTCGGATTTCTGTAAAACAAGAAACGTTGGAACCATATTGATGGTAATTTTCATATGAAAGAGAAAAATTCAGATTTCGTGTTATAGTTTGGTAGTTATGGCCAAATCAAATTTTGAAATAATCGCTATGAAAATCGTTATTAAACGATAATGGTTATTTAATAAAATATTAATGGTTTTTATATATATTCGAATATTGTTTAAACCAAATTTCTGAATGTCAAGTTTGAAATCCACTTTAGTCTTATTTGAAGTTATATGGTGTTTCATTTGAGTATATCGGTAATATCGATCTATTTTATTTAATTCAATTGTTTTGGAATTTAACTCATATTGTACCGATATTCTATAAGATTTAAAAAAAAATAAACCAACTTTAAGCTGGTGGACAATGTACACAATTGATTCGGCAAAGGAAATGAATAAAAACATGAATACACCGCATTGCCCAATAAAATAAAGAAGTCTCCCCATAAACATGAAGAAAGAAGAAAAAAATATAATGAACTGAAATATATACAACAAAACTGGAAGTGTTAAAATACAAAGTAGAAAAACTACACATATATTCAAACAATACTGTTTTTACAAGTGCAAACCACTAAGGTAATTATACACTTTCGGCTATACAATACATAAACAAAATTATGCAACAGTTCATCCAAATTTTTAATGCTGCATGTCCTGTCGCATCCTAGAACAGTGAACCAGATTGTTTCCCATATGCTTTGATCTGAAAATGAAGAAAAAGGAGATCATGAGACAGGAAAGAGATATTTATATAGTACTATATATATATATATATATATATATATATGAACTGAAATTTCCCATGCAAATATAAAATAAAAACAGAGAACCAGATCTTTGGACATAGACAAAACATAACAGCTACATATTATGTATGGTAGAAGTCTTACATACAAACCCATATACAGAGATGGGAATGAAGATCTTAAAAATCAGTACAAGAATAGCTAAAGAAAATAGCTACATGTATATATTATACACAAAATTTGTACAGTCAAATCAAATAGCTAAAATACAATAAATTTATTTTGAAATTCAATGTTTTCCTACATTGAAAAGACCAAAATAGAATCGACAATACAAATCGAATATCTAGATAGATTTACAATGCAGTGTCTAGTTCGATTGTTATTTTCTTTGAACAGACCAACTGCATTGAAATACAATACTAAATTTATCCAATTTTCTACCAAAACCATCACATAACCATCATTTTCCATCACCAGTACAAAAACCCAATGGCCTAAGATTTTAGCTGAACCTAAATAGGACATGATTTGAGGGACATTGGTCTTATCTGATCTCAACCACGCTATAAATACGCAGTGATGTTTCACAAAACTCCAGAACCAAACCAATCAACGTAGTAAACAGAAAGCAGTTCAAACCACAAGAAAAATTAAAACAAAAATATACAGTAATCAAAATCAAGTAAAAACTTCTCTAAACCTTGCGAATTACCCTCTTCAGCCTTGTGCGCCTTTCGATGAACTTCGAGTTGTGGTTGAAGCAGGAGGCCCAGGGTTCGGCGGATGGAATAGGGTTGGGCAGTTTGATAAAGCTGGAAGGCGAGGGGATGAGCAAGGATGGGTGCGTAGGGGGCTGCGATGGAGCCAAAACTGGTTGTTGCTGAAATAAGAATGGGAGAAAGAGATCAGACATTGAGGAATTTTGGTGGAGGCGGATGTTAAAATGATTTGAGGGTAACGAAATAGGGTTTTAAGGGAAGCGGGTTGGGTTTTGGGCCGCAGGTTAAAGGTAAGAGGCCCGTTTATTGTATATAGAAAACTTGTTTAATAATTTAATTATTTTATAAATTTGTGTATTGATATCTCGTACGTACGTTAATCGATTCTTGCACAGAAAGTTTCTTTGGAACCGTAGAAACAAGGGCTACGAGATGGAGCAGGATCAGTCAGGACTGGAAGAGCAAGAAGAATTTTTAATTAAATTAAACCGCTGTTTAATTTAATTAAAAACCAGCGTTTAATGACCAAACCAAATCAAAACTGAGTTAAACTCACTCAATTCTTCCCATTTATATTTTATATAAATTGGGTCTTATTTTGTATGCTCTGGTTGCTAATGGTTGAATGCTTGTCAGTTATATATTTATTTGTTGATTTAACCAATGAAATTAAACTGTGTTTAATTTCAGTGAAAGTCCAAATCGTTATTTTAACGATTTGATCCAATAGAGGTGACTCACGTTGATTGGTCACGTTTATTTATAGACGTGTTTAATTGTTTGAACTGATTGAATTGTTTTGTTAATTGGTTGATGTGAAATAGTTGTTATTTACTGTTATAGAAATTGTCAGTTAAATGAAACTGAATGATCTGATTTGAGATAACCAATTTGAATACAGGGAAGAACAGGTTGGAGGGATCCAACCAGATTCCTCAATATATTATTTGTTTCACATTATCAACATATGAACTATCCTGCTTGGGGTAATTGATTTGATTGTTGATTGTTGACTGAAATTTCAACATCTGTTCAGTTTAAACCAATGAGCAGTATTGGTTGAGTATTTGGCAACATATGGCCTATAAAATCAATCGTTTTATAGATGTTGATCTACCGTCAAGCAAATCGACAGAGATGAAGTTATGAAATTTATTTTATAGCTGGAGATAGATTTTGAAATATATATTATTTTGAATAAAAGTTTATTAAAGGAAATAAATGTTCATTTTTTATTATTTAAGCTATAATTAATTATTAATTGATTTAATAAAGTAGATTCTGGTGTTAATCTGATTTATAAGTATGAGAATAGGAAACTAACTTAACGGTTAGAGCGAATAATTGTTTTGTTAAGAAATAATTAAATGGAATTTTTTAAATTTATTTATATTATTAATTAATTTAAAGGGAGAATGAATTGGAATCGGTTAATGAAATAACCGTGTTTTGAGTGACTAAATCAACCGTTTCTAATCAGGGTTAATCACTAATTTAGTTCATTTTGAATAAAATGATTTAAAGAATATTGTTTTAATTTTATTAAGATTTTAAAAAGTATTTACTATTAATTAACAACTAATGTAGTTAATGATTGAAATAAATTATTATTTTAATTAGTAATAATTTAGGAAAAATTACTTTTTAATGGGAATTCATTTAAAAAGTAATCTAAGTGAAATGAAATCCAATTGAATGGTGAAAGAAGTTATGAACAGGTTTTGTTTAAACCTGAGTTTTATAACAAAGTTATAAAAAGAGTATTTTTAAGCGAATATTATAGCTTAAAATAAATGTTACTTAATTATTTGAATTAAGTAAAAGGAAATTTAGATAAAAAGGTTCTATAATAAACCCGAGTGATATAAAAGAGGTTTGAGGTGTTATATTGTTAATTCTAAATTAACGTTACTTAAGAAAAATGGGAATAAGTAAAAGTAGAAAATTTGAAATAAGATTTTCCCAAGCGGAAAATGGTTGAATATATTTGAAAAGAGATTAGTAAAAGTGAAATTGGATAAAGAAGGGGGCGATAGGGTTGTATAACCAAATCCGAATTGTAAATGAATTTGTTTAAAGAGATAGGGGTTAAAAAGTGGCGTTTATAAGAAGTTGTTTAATTTTTGAATTAAGAAAGAATGGGTATATCCGAGAAAGTGATTTCCAAATAGATGAGAGCGTTTTAGGAAACCGCGTTTTGAATAAATTAGTAAAATGGTATTTGTTTTGATATTAGAATGGAATATTGGGTTTTTAAATTACAACTCGTATTTACCTTAAGATATGAACGTTGTTGATCATGGTCTGAGAGGTAATTAAAATACCTCAACTTGAACGACTTCAGGATTATCTGAGGGTGGTATTAGTTGTAATGGTGAATGAGGTTAGTAAAATTTATTATTTCATTAGAGAAATAATAACGCAACATTTTTGGCGAAAATTTGGAATAATATATATACAATGAGGATTTCAAAGTAAAAAGGAAATAAAAGGCATTGCGTGAAATTATAGCGATATTTTCAAGTTAGAAAGGAAAAGTAAAGTTGAGTTTATTCTATCAGAATAAGCATTCGTATTGCTTTAAGTAATGAAATGGATGACATTTCGTAACATCGTTTTACGAGTAATAAGTAAAAATGATTTTCCAGTTCTATAATAATGTGGCTAAGGTTTGAAAGTGAGAATAAACAACTGAATATGATATAGGATTTCCTAAGTATAAAAATAAGTTTGTTTAAGAAAATCTTATGAAGCGAAGCTATATTTATAATATCAAAAGATTTAAGAGTTTTGAATTTGTATTTGTTTAATTAAAAGGCCAACTGATGCTGAATATTGAACCAGTGGACTCACTGGATTGTCATGATTGAAACACATTTATTTTGATAGTTAAATCACCGACAATCAGATCTGTCCAATACGATTGTTTGTACGGGAAGACCGGGATCGAATATATTCGAAAACCATTCCGACCAACAAATACTTGAAGATACCAGAAGATGATCGAGATGGAGCATTGAAGACCCTGGACCTTCATTAAACGGAAGAACAGCTACTAATATCTGGATCGCAACCAGAGATAAACTGTGGTTCTGTCATGGTTGAAATCTACAGGTTGCAAGGACTTCTCGCTACTTATCCATGGGGTGATTCCTATACTGGATGCAGTAGGAGAGTACCTACGGTTCATCCTGTTCCCGAATGACTTGTATGGACGAATGTCTGACAGAGTACTTCCTGAAACCACGTACGTTGATTTTTACAAATATACCGATTGGTGGCAAAGTGGGGCACTTCTTTTATACCCAGTGTATATTTGTGGACGTCATTTAGTGACTTGATGGAATTGACGACGTGGCATTCAAAGTGAATGGTGACCAGATGTTCCAAAAAGGAAATTTAAGCCTTAAGCCTCACAACCAGGAAATGACCAAAATCGGGCAGGCAGCATGGCTATGTGGGTCGCTCCCATTAGGGTGTATAATCACCTATCTAGAGAAATTCCTTTTGCTTCTTTAATCTATATCGATGTTGTCCCTTTTCGTGAAATGGTGGTTTGAGCCCAACCGTTAGTGATATACATTCGATACACTCAAGCGAAATGGATGGTCGGTCATGTGAGGTCCGGGTTGCAAGACGTTCTTGTTGAACCCAGTGTATTCGCCTCTAGAGATACACTATTGGCAGGTGGTCCCATACCTTGTCATAGTCGGAATCCAATCTCCAATAAGCTCCCGCTGTTTTGTTTGTATACTATATATGTGGAGCGTGAGATGCAAGCGTTCCGCTAGATTGATATTTACTTGTATTTAGACATTATTATAATATCAGAAAAGATATTGATTTCAAAAATGGTTTGGGTTATCGTAAGGTAAAAAGCGTCCGTATTTATGTGTGGATTTGGTCTTACGATTATCCTTTTCTTTGAAAGGATTTTAACTTTAAAATCAAGTTTTGTGTTACCTTAATACTGTGCTAGTTTTTCTCACTCTGGTTCACCAGACTGAACTGGTGTTTTGTAAATGCTCGGGTTAGCCCGGAGTGTACAGATTCAGGTTATCGAATGTTATGCAGAGATGAGCTGGAAGAGTTCAGACGTATGATATTATATAACTACCGTTCCACTGTGTGTTGTATATGAGGGCGGGTTATTATAACTGTCCAGGTGTGTGATGTACTATGATAATTGTAAGTATTTTTAAAGCTCTCAGTAAGAATTTATTTCTACATTATATTTTATTCCACTGCGATGTAAGACTCTGATTCTGTGTTATGTTGGTCTTCTTCTTCTTCTATTCTAATATTACTTTCTTTCTTATCTCACCCTCTAAATTCTTTCTAATAACGTTCTAATGTTTTCGGTTTTTGGAAGGTCGGCATGAGTTACGGTAAAGGTATTTATGTCGATTTTCATGGCCGAAAATCCCTGGGTCGTTACAACTACCAAAGTTATTAGTAAAGATTATGTTCAATTTCCATGTGTCCTTAATATGTTTACACTCCGCATGATATGTTCGATTGGCTATCACGAATAGCTTGCATACGCAAACACGAAGACCGGACCAGGACCCCTAGCACGGGAGCTGGTATCACCGCTCAAGGCTCGGAACACCGACACGAAACCGAGAACTAATAACTCCGGATTAGCACCCTGAACATGGGAGTTATACCACCACTCGATTCTCGAACCAACGACGAGACCAAGTATAAATAACACCACTCGATTCTTGACCCTGCGACGCGATCGAGTCTAAATAACACTACTCGAATCTTGAACCAACGACGAGACCGAGTTTAAATGGTTCTGCTCCCAAGTCCTCAGACTTGGGGGCAGCCCACCAGCCAAGCTATTTTGATACCGACCACTCCCGTGGCTCTATCCGACCTATTGGGTCAGGATCCATGAGCCTCTCGAACCTCAAACCAATGATGAGACCGAGGATAAATCGTTCCGCTACTAAGTCTCCGAACTTGGGGGCAGCCCACCTGCCGAGCTAGTGTGATACCGACCACTCCCGTAGCTCCATCCAACCCACCGGGTTGGAATCCGGGTAACATTTAGTGAACAAACGATGCCCTTGCGCTCTAAACCCGAATGAACAACGAGAGAGAGCCCAAAACGATGAATCCATGACGTTCATGCCTTCTCACGACTTAGGACTTCCGAACTCTACGTGGTCCAAGGGAGGGGCACCTAGCCTGGATTTCACACACCTCGGGATTCCTGAATAAAGGAAACCCCATGAGTGGAACCAGCAAGTGATCTCCACATGACTAGGGGCACCCCTATAGCGGAGTTACCCAATCGTGTTAGCTTAGGTATAACAATAAGTACGCTTGTTAAGTATAGGATGTTGGAAAGCATAAGACGAACATTCGAACAGTCAACGTGAAACGCGATTTAAGAAAAGTTAATTAATATTTCATTTTCACATAACAAAAGCGAAACTACATATATAATATCTTTCTTTCTAATGGCAGGGTGTACATGAGAACTACACCATGCCTCCAAAGACCAAAAGCGAGGACCTTACTTGGGTATACTAACGACCTACATAACCAAATCGTCGGTAATATCTATGACAATTACTGATGTTATTTATCCTTTTTCTTTCTTTTCTTTTTTTGTACAGATTCAACACTAGGCGGGTCACCAGTGATGGACCTCATCCTTCTGAAGCCGCTTCATTTTTTCCCTCCTCTGCCCTTCATAGGGTAATGGACTTGTGAGACACTGAGTATGCCTCCTGCCATCGTCCTCACTACTTGTAATCTCTGTGATCTCTACAGGGGAATATATTGCAACGGCTTGGGGGCGATGCCAGAAGCAAGGGCCAACAAGGCATCACCACCTCCCTGAGCTTTCTAGGCCTTTGCCTATGCTTTCTTCTTGGCTTGTTGGGCAGCCTTCCGATCAGCTAGCTTCTTGGATTTGAATTTCGCAATGTCATCGACCTTGAGCTTCTCAAAAGTCACCTCGGCTCTTTGTTTGGCATCGTCATTGGTTTTTTTCTTCCTATTCTCTTTTGCGGCTCTCTCCTTCTAAACCTCGTAGGCAGCTCTCTTCTTCCTGGCCTCTTTGGCAACCCTTTCCTTTTCAGCATCGGCCTCAGCCTTCTTCTTCGCCACAGCAGCCGCATCTTTTTTCTTGGCATCCTGCCTAGCCTCGACCCGTGCCTCCAAAATAGTAGCCTCATCCTGTCTCCTTTTTTCTCTTGCTCCTAGAACTAAGCCACCATCTTGGATTTCTGGGCTTCCACCATTTCTTGTATTGTCGGTACATTCGCCTCCACCGGGCCCGTCACATGAACACTCTGGTCGTCCACAACCTCTCTTCCTCTAGAAGGTCCCTAAGGAGGTTGGACCCCAACCTCCATCCGAGAACGTGTCTACATGGCCACCTTCCTCTCTATATTGTATTCCTTGTAGTCCCAATCCAGACTCTATCGTTTGGTGAATCATGGGGGTGAAGCCTGGTGTCATGTAAGCTCTAGGAGGGGTTGCACAGCAAAAACAAACTATTTAATTAATGAATTCGGCAATCACATCATCTTCGGGTATTCGCGGTAATGAAAATTTACCTCTAGAAAGGAATGGTGTATGTATGTTAGGTAGGGTGCTCATTGTAGAGGAAAGGGTAGGACTCATCACTCCCAATCCTGGATGTTCGAGCCGTACTCAGCTGAGACCTGAATCAGGACTGTGGGACCACTGGTTGTGGCAGATGCTAGGTCTGGTGGTCGATAGGAGCTTCCTTCTGCGAATGTCTGAGTGACAATCACGCTATTAGCAGTTACAAACTTTTCCACCTCGGCATCACGCTTTTCCAATCTCTCCCTCTTGGCATTCTCACAGCAATCTCCTCCTTTCCTCCAGTTTATTACGCTCCACCTCAGTGAGGAGATCTACCATCAGCTGATTCTCATTTAATGATCCCACATCCACTTGACGTAGCCAAGCCTCATACAGCACCAACCTTTCCCATGTTTGAGCCATCACCCGGTGGTAATCTCCTACCCACGAGATTCCATGAATTCTTAAGGCCTTGACATACATGTTTTGGACACGCTCCTCTAGGGATGCTTCTACCATGACCTCCGCATCCTCGATTTCCTCCCTCATGCTATCCACTTTCGTCTGGTGCTCAGATTTCAACCCGTCCGCTGAGCTCAATATATCCTTAATACCAGCCTCGGCCTCCTCTTCTCTTTCCTAGCCACCTCTCGCTGCCTCCTCAACTCGGCAACCTCCTCCTGAAGCTTTTGAGTTCCCTTGTTCTCAGCCTTCATCCTCTCGTTCTCCTTCCTCAAGGCATTATCATCCATTTGAAGTTGGGATCATTGTCTTTCTCCAGTTCAGCGTTCAACTGTACGAACTTGACTTTATCTCTTTTGAGGATCGTATTCTCAGTTGTTAGTGAGGCCACGATATCCTTGAAGGTCGAAGTTGCATGCTCCGCCTCCCTTTTCATCTTCTCATGCACCTCCTTCAGCTCCACTGTGTCAAAAAGAAAAATTAACATTCGAGCTAGATACTATGAGCAAAAGAAGCACTGGTGGCATAAACAAAAGCCTCTCTATCTCGTTCTCCAGATTTCGGATGGTCGTCCACTCGGCATCAATCGTTAACCCATGGCTTTGGATCTCCACATTCTTCTTTTTAATCAGATCTGAAAGATTAGCAGAATATCTCCTCCACTATTCTACCTGGAAATACACATCTTTCACCTTCATCCAAACTGCCGCAGTGTCTTCACAAGGAATTGGGTTAATGTTAGGAAGGAACATTGTCTCATCGAAGTAGTGGTTTGGAAACTTCTCCTTCTGCAGAGCTTTCATCTCCTCGATAGTAAGCTCTTGGGTCTCAGGCTCCGCCACGTCATGCCTCCTTTTCTTTACCATCTCTTTCTTTCTCCGATGGCTAAGCGCCAAATCTTTCTCGCTGGGAACATGGACGGGATCCAAGGGCGCAGTATGAAGAGGAACTGTCGATAAAGAGTTCCTAACAACTGACACATTAAGCCTTGCATTAGCCCAGAAGAACGAGTACGAGGTGGAGGACACATAGAACGTTGATGCTTTTCGCTATGTCACTGCTTGTCGCCTCGGTCACGAGAATGCGGAGGTTCACCGAACAAGCCAATCTCTTGTCTAAAGCTATCAAAAAATCACTTCTTGAGGGCCGGTAACTCCCTGATCTGTAGCCACGACTTCTACCTCTTCCATATCACCTGTCAAAGAGATAGTTTAAAGTTTATACTCAAACACCCTACACATGCAAACAAATGTTGTGTCATGCAGTGTATATGAATGTGTATCCCAAGTGTCCTCTCAACAGACCAGATAGTGGTTCACCGAAAGGAGTGATCTCCCCCGCAGCTAAAGCTAGTTCTTATGTACTTGTGGCACTAGGCCAGGGAAACATTTCTAGCAGGATTTTATTAATCTCGTCAAATTGACCCTCTTCTTCGAGCGAGATGGCGGTCTCAAAGGGAGCTACTACAGAATGCGATCTAGTCGACGCTCCCGCCCTTTCCTCATTTGTCATAGGAAAAATAGGGGCACTCGATGGGTCCTCGTCCCTGGCAACTACCTCCCTATCGCCAATCTCGCCTCCACCAGTTCCCTCTTGAATCTTCGTTTCTTTGTGTGGATTAGGCCCGGTAGGGGGCACTTTCCTTTTTCGACTCGGAGAATCCGCTTTTTCCCAGTCTCTACCTTCCTTCCACCTCCGGCGACGGACGTTCAAATTATCACCCAACTTTCAGGAAGTAATCCTGCATGACGAATTCGGTCCTAATTTAGAATGCTCTCGGCGGAACGGGACTCGGCCGGAATGGCCAATAAAGATTCAAGACGTAGTTGATACTCAGTGTTTGTAGGAACCTAAGGATTTTCTGTCATACAAAAAAAGTAAAACTTAAGTTTCCAAACCCACGAGTTTCACGGTAAAATGTAAAGAAGAATGTTTACTTCCTTCCAACCATCTCCTCGCAAATCTAGGAGGACAATGCATGGAGAAACAGTCATGTTTATACATAGTTAGCTTAGGCCATTACCCATTAAAGAACTTAGTATTGGGTGAAGAATCCAGGAAATATTGTGATGGCGAGATATTAGCTCCCCTCTTCAAATGAAACAAATACTGGATGTCCTCTCCGGTGGGTTCCAACTGCAAAAACTCTCTGTAGAGAACGTAGGTACCCAAAAGCGAAGCGTATGCATTCGGATGAAGCGGCGATGGCGCATGGCAAAAGTGGTGCAGCATATCTTGAATAAAGTTGTTAGCCGGGGGCACACACCCAGTAAACATACTTGCCTGTTCTAGGAAGTATACACCTCTGGTGGTGCGTGAGCCCTACCGTCCTTTCCGGGCATAAGAACATCTCCTTCATAAATACAGAACCGCAACACCATGCACCTTACCATCGTAGCATCCATATGAGATTGCACCTAATCCGACGGAGTTTCAAGTATAATCGCGCCCGTTAACATATTCGGTGCCGCCAACGCGCTTCCCTCAACAATATCCACGTGCTCTACCTCCTCATGCTTGACCGGAAAGTGTTGTCTTTACGGATGCACCCCTTGATCAAACGATTCCAGCGAACTCATCGACTGAGAAGGAGTGGACCCTCTAGAAGTCTCAAGCTCGCTACCCTTCGAGCTAGCATCACTAGTTGGATCAGATGTGTGTGACGAGTGCAATGAAACCTTGTCTTCCAAAGTCTTCTCTATCATAGACCTTGTCTTCATTGCTAGCGATACTTTTAACATACTAGCATTAGACTTTGCAGCTGTAAGCTATACCCCTCGTGTTGGTGCAAACTAACATGTGTGTGTAGTGTCATGCAGTGCCATGCTAATACATTTTGTAATTTAAAAACTTGGGACACAACGACGATCGCAAGTCCCCGGGACTATAACCATCGCCGTAGCCAACCTAAGTTACTAAATTCGCATTGAGTCGCAACAATGTTACGATTAGAGTCTGAATCATCAATTCAATTATGGTTACAGTAAACTTCAACCCAATCGTGTAGTGCTGCAAACACAACGCGAACCCAGGGGAGTTATACAAAGTTTGAGTCCCGAACAAGGAAGGTGAAGTATGGCTAAGGTGGAATCAAAATTTCAAGGCCAGCAAGAACCCCGTACCCCTTTAGAGGTAAGAAATCTCATTTCCCCCATAAGCGGAATGAAATTTCGTATCCTCTCTATGGGGGTTTGAAATGTCGTATCCACTATAGGGGGTACGAAATTTCGTGCCCCCATAAGAAGTATGGAAATTTGTACCACTCCACGGGGTACGAAAACTCGTAAAGCTCCGAGGCGAATGAATTTCCATCGCTTTGGCCAAAATTTCGTCTCCTCCTTCCTTTTTCTCCTCCAACTCCAAACCCAAATCCTTTCCCCTATGTTTCACATCTGGTCTCCCTCTCCCCCAAACTTCATCTTTAATTAACCACGAAGATCTGCGCAGGTCTTTGTCATCGCCTCAAGAGACGACCTCGTTGTTAGGCTCAAAATCCGTTCAAAAATCTCTTGGTAACCCAAGAGTGTGAGCTCTTTTAGGCCATGCCGAGTTCCAACCAGAGATCGACCCAATAGCCAGCGCCGAGCTCAAGTCGAGATGCAATCGGCTATTATCAGATCCAAACCCACTTAACTCCAAAAAATTTCAAGTTCCAAGGTTCGTGTCTAAATTTGTGCAAAGTGAAAGAAGAAAAAAGTGGGAAGGCGGGTCCGAGCTTATACAGAGAGAAGTAAAGAAGCGGGTTTAGCCCGCTGACTCTTCGTGTTCCACGATGGAACACAACTCTCATACCCCAGTGGGGTATGAGATTTCACAACCCACTGTGGTACGAGAACTTGTATCTCTGTTTGGGATACGAAATCTTCTATCCCAAACCTGGGATACGAGTATCCAGATAATAATAATGTATATATATACCATTACATACATACGCTTCGCAATGTAGCATTGCGACAGTAAACATTTCTACATGAACGTGTGCATAAATACGAAATAACGTATGTACAGAACGAACACTCGCAAACATGCACTTGTGTACGTTCCTATTCACTTTGCATATGTTATTTTTCATTTCTTACTTCCCATAGCATCGCGTGAAGTTATGCAAAAAACATGTAAGCATAAACACAACGTCATATTAACAGTAACTCATATTCACGCTATGACATGAACGAGAGTCAACAACTAATGTTTATTTTCATAATTTAATAGGAAACAAGCAACTCTATCAACTCAAAGCACATCATGTCAAGATAAGATGTACTTTGGGGGGGCAAATGTTAACCGGCTTTTGGTCCAGTTCCCAAAATAATGCAAGACACGCTCGACCCAACACATTGCGTGACATCAAAGTTTGAAGTGCCGTCAAAACACCAGGGATTCGAGACTAAGAGAAGTCACGCAAGCGCGAGCCTCATGGCTCGTCAAAACCATGCACCAACCACTCTTTTGTATCTCACAAATAAGGGACTCGAACACATAACCCTCTTACCCCTCAGTCCCTATATTTCGAACCCTGCCATGGCATTAACACATTTAACGTACCCCAAGGGGTACGAAATTGGTACCTAGAGAGGGGAACGAATTATCTAGGAATGATAAGAGGGATACAAAATTCTGGGTGTGTGCCTTTTGGGATCCGAAA
The DNA here is from genome assembly GCA_030737875.1 of Allium sativum. NCBI lineage: Eukaryota > Viridiplantae > Streptophyta > Magnoliopsida > Asparagales > Amaryllidaceae > Allium > Allium sativum. The sequence continues at coordinate 774,013,853 of CM060918.1, read as the reverse complement.
TGTACTGTTGTGGTCCCCAATTCCTACCTACTCCCACATAACAACTCCACTATAAATACCCCTAAGTTCACACTTAAAAGTGGTTGGAAATTGACTGATTTGAGAACTCTTGAGTACTCCAAGTAATCACTTTAATGGAATCCTTCACTACGACAAAAAATGATATTAATAACACGTTATTCTAAGGTGTTATTATTTAATCTTAATTAGAACCGTATCATCTGGTGTAACATTCCCTTTATAGAAATTATTCAACGGTCTGCCGCTCATGAAATTTTCACCGTCTCCCTCAACTTCATAAGTTGTCATCTCTCTCCGTCCAAAACCTTTTCCCCTCCCTCCAAAACCTTTTACCCTCTTCAATATCCACTCCCAATCGAAGAAAACTCCTTCCTTCTCTAATATCCTTAACCATCTGTTGAAGCTAGGGCTGATTCATGCGTTTTGGGTCTAATCTTGGATTTGGATTTTGGTAAGAGAATCCATGCTAATTTAACGAATAATAGTTGTAAATTCCTAATTTTTTATGTTTTGGATCTGTATCTTATACCAATTATAACGACCCAAGGATTTTCGGCCTCGAAAATCGACATAAATACAATTCCGTATCCCATGACGATCTCCCAAACACCGAAAACACTGGATAGTTATTAGAAAGAAATTAGAGGGTGAGATTAGAAAGAAAGAAATATTAGAATAGAAGAAGAAGAAGAAGAAAAAACAACAAACACAGAGTCTCACATCGCAGCGGAACAAAATATAATACAGAAGTAAATCTTTAATGAGAGCTTTAAAAATACTTACAATATCAGAGTACATCACACATATGGAAAGTGACCAAAACCTGCCCTCATATACAATCACATAGCGGCATAGATACTAGATACTAGATACAATACGTCTGAACACCTCCAGCTCGACTTTGGACATCGCAGCATCCGATAACCTGAACCTGTAAACACCGGTCTAACCCGAGCATTTACAAAACACTGGGTCAGTCTGGTGAACCAAAGTGAGAAAAACTCGCAAAGCTTTTGAGAGAAATCATCCAACTTGATTTTCAAAGTTCAAAGATCTTTTTGAAAGAAAAGGATAATCGTATGACCAAATCCACACATAAATACGGACGGTTTTTACCTTACGATAACCCAAAATATTTTGAAATCAATATCTTTTCTGATATTGTAATAGTGTCTAAATACAAGTAAATAACAATCTAGTGGAACGCTTGCATCTCACGCTCCACATATATAGTATACAATCAAAACCGCGGGCATTTACTGGAGACTGGATTCCGACTATAACAAGTTATGGGACCACCTGCCGATAGTGTATCTCTAGAGGGGAATACACTGGGATTAACAAGAACGTCTTGCAACCCGGCCCACACATGACTGACCACTCATTTCGCTTGAGTGTATCGAATGTATATCACCAACGGTTGGGCTCAAACCACCATTTCCCGAAAGGGACAGCATCGAAATAGATTAAAGAAACAAATGGATTTTCTCTAGATAGGTGATTATACACCCTAATGGGAGCGACCCACATAGCCATGTTGCCTGCCCGATTTTTGTCATTTCTTGATTGTGAGGCTTGAGGTTTTAATTTCCTTTTGGAACATCTGGTCATCATTCACTTTGAACGCCACATTGTCAGATCCGCTAGATATCACTAATTGACGTCCACAAAAATACTTTAGTTGGGAGCTAAGCAACTATGGCACGTTTGAAGAAATCAACTTACGTGATCCCTTTGGAAAAACTCTGTCAGACATCCGTCCATACAAGTCATCCAGGGACAGGATGAACCGAAGGTACCCTCCTACTGCATCCATTATAGGCATCACCCTATGGATCAGTAGTGAGAAGTTCTTGGAATCCGTGGATTCCATCCACGACAGAACCACAGCTTATCTCTGGGAGCTAACCAAAGATTATTAGTAATTCCTCCGTTTATGAAAATCTACGGTCTTCAATACTCCATCTTGATCAACTCCTGATATTTTCACGTATTTTTTGGTCGAAATGGTTTTCGAATATAAATTCGATCCCGGTCTTTCCGTACCAACAAATCGAATTGGACAGGTTTGATAGTCGGTGATTTAACTATCAAAATGAACAGTGATTCAATCATGAAAATCAAATGAGTTCACTGGTTCAGTATTCAGCACCCCTTGGCCACTTAATTAAAACAAATGTTAATTTAAAACTCTTAAATATTTCAATATTTTAAATATAGCTTATCGCTTCTTATTTAACATAGATTATACTTTAAACAAATTAATTTTTTTATATCCAGTTTTCTATTTTTTTCCACTTTCAAAACATTAACCATATAATTATCTAATATTGGAAAATTAGTCAAATTATTACTCGTAAAACAATCGTTTTGAAATATCCTTACTTTCAATGCTTGAAAACAAAAACCCAATGCTTATCCTAGTAGAATAAAGCTCCACTTTACCTCTCAAACCTTGATCAACAACGTTTATATCCTAAGATAAATACGGGTTGTAATCCAAACCCACATTTCATTCTAATATAAATACAAATTCCATTCAACTATTTTAATCAAAATACAGTTTCATATAACCTTCATACCTTTTGGAATTTTCTTTCTTATTATTCTTTAATTAAATAATTTTCCTCTATATAAAATACCACATTTAACCTCGACCTCTTTAAACAAATTCATTTTTTATAATTCAGATTTATTTACAAATCCTACGACCCACTTCTTTCACCAAATTCACTTTCACCAATTCCTTTTCAAATCCATTTAACCATTCCCGCTTTGGAAATCTTATTTTAATTCCTCACTTTTGCTTAATCCCACTATTTAGTAACGTTAATTTAGAATTAACGATATAACACCTCAAACTTCCTTTATATAATCCTAGTTTATCTTAAACCCCTTTTTTATTTCCTTTCACTTAATTCAAATATTTAAGTAACATTCATTTTACGCTATAGTATCCGCTTAAAACTTTCTTTTATAACTTTGTTATATACCCAATTTTAAAATAAAACTTGCTCATCAACTCCCTTAACCATTCAATTGGATTTCATTTCCCCTTCGATTACCTTTTAAATGAATTCATTTAAAAAGAATTTCCTAAATTATTATTAGGTAAAAATAATAATTTTTTTCAATCATTAATCACAGAAAAAAGAAGTTAATTCCTTAGTTAACTAAAATAAATAGTAAATCTCTTTTTAAATATCTTATTAAAATTTAAACAATATTCATTAAACCATTCCATTCAAAATGAACTAATTTAATCCAATTAAAACGGTCGATATAGTCAACTCAAAACATGGTTATCCCATTAACCGATTCCAATTCGTTTTCCTTTTAAATTAATTAATATAATTAATTTAAATAATTCCATTTAATTATTTCTTAACAAAAAAGTTATCCAAATTTAACTGTCAGATTAATTTCTCTTCACTTGTTTATAAATCTGATTAACATCAAAATTTACTTTATAAAATCAATTAATAATTAATTATTAATTAAATAAATAATAAAGATTTATTTCTTGTTTATAAACCTTTATTAAAAATAATATATTTCAAAATCTATTTCCAGTTATAAATATAAATTTTATAACTCTAGTTATATTGATCCACCATACGACAAATCAATATAAAACAAAACAATTAATTATTTGGCCATTTACTGCCGATTACTCAACCAATATTTTCCATTGGTTAAAACAAAACACAGGTTCTTTTCAGTCAATGATCACAAATCAAATCAATCACCCAATCATGACAGTTCATATATGACAATATGAAAATAAATAATATATTCGAGGAATCCCGTTGGATCCCTCCAACCTGTTCTTCCCTGTATTCAAAACGGTTATCTCAAATCAGATCATTCAATTTCAGTTAACTGGTAATAGTAAATAACGAACAACCGATTCACAAGCAACGCAAAACAATTCAAACAATTTAAACACGTTTATTTTATAAACCTGACCAATCAAGGCGAGTCACCTCTACTGGATCAAATCGTTAAAATACCGATTTGGTATTTCACTGAAATTAAACAACAATTTAATTTCATTAGTTAAATCAACACATAAATATATAATTAGCAAATAGTCAACATTTGCAACCAGTACATACAAAATAAAAACCCAATTTAGATAAAATATAAATGGGGAGAACTGAGTGAGTTTAACTCATCTTGTTTTCCGTTGTCGCTAAAGTGGTTCAATTTTCGTTAAATTAAATGTGTGTTTAATTTAACCAATAATTCCACCAGTCTTCAGCCTTGTCTAAAATAGTTCTAAAATGTAGAGTACGGAAATTTAGCCCCCAAATGCGCTTTGTTTGGTCCAATTCTGATCACAAATGCATGTGTTATAAAATTATAGCCATCCGTTTTTTAACACTATTTCCGTAATTATAATTGAATTAAAATTTAATTACTTGGTAATTGGAGTTGGTTATAAGTCGATAAATTTTGAAATTCATAGACCGATTAATCTTGCTGCTTTTACATGTCTGCAGTTCCAGTTCGAAAACACTACAGAAAGCATTGCACAAATTTAAATTAGTTTTTAGTTTCTTTCTAAATTTAAAATTAGTAGAACTTAATTAGTAATAGATTATAATTAGGGATGGTAGCTTTCCCTTTATCAACGCGGTTTCCTGTTTCCTTTGTTCAGTTGCTACTGCTCAGGAGGATACCTAACTTCATTCACTTCTCAACTCGGTTCAGTTCCTGGCAATAGCTGTAATTAAAGCCCTTAATTTTATTCACAATGTGATGTATATTAATTAACCAATAAACCCATAATTCAATGATAAGGTCAATCCTCTTTAACCCTCTGCCATATTTCGTTAATCATTTCCAGGCTTTCATCCTTGCGTTCCAGTTAGCCTCCTACCAAAGGCTGTACAAAATTAATAACTTGGTTAATATAGTTTAATTTGTAATTAGCTTTCTAATACATAATTTAGCCTTAAATAAATAGCATTATTATTGGTTATACCAGACCAACTGTTCTTGAAAATTACAGCCTGCTTAGTTCCTTTACATCGTTCTGGTATCATTTTGAAAACAGCACTCCAAAATCTCATTTGACAAGCCAACCTCCAGTACGTGATGCCAGAACACGAGACCGGCCTCAACAGAAATGCCAGAACTCCTCCGTCCTGACCAACTGACAGCGATATGAACCCATCAGAAGATAGCCCCCATTGCCAATGACCCATGCTTGGAACCCCCTCCAATTCGAACGCACCTGCTACTGACAATTCCTCTCGAACTCACAGCCGCTTCTGGCCAAATTACGGTTAGCCCTAGCCACAAGCTCCGATCGTCTCCATTCAAAAGGGAGATCTCATCAAGGCTTATAAAATTCTAGTTGGAAGTTCATGAAAAATCACTAGATTTCGAGACTAAAAGGGCTGGAAAATTGGATTGATGATGGCCTTTAAAAACAAGTGGAGGCGCTGAATGTATGTTGACTACGGTGTTTAGTTTTGACGAGGGTTTTGAGAATTAGGTTGGTATATATACGGGTTGAAATATTAATATAATAACGTAATGAAGCTTCGCGGCAAAGTAACGCCTAAAACTAATCACAAACAACTTCTGTTTTCTAATAAAAAAGCTAATCCTAGCATAGAAAAATATTCCAGACCCAATGGGATAGGTTTCGTCGAATTCCGACATCGTTTGAAAAAAATTCCCTTATAAAACCAGCGAAAAAACATGTGTTTAAATTTTCCACGATCACTAAATAAATCCAATCAACTTGAAACTTTGAAATCCTACAATAATTAATAAATATGAACCCAACGACACTAGTTTCGTCGCATTCTGAGACTGTTTCCCGGTACGCTATTTTTATACGCACCACAATGCCGTTTTGGACACCAAATCACCCGGTCTTCAAAAATAACAAATTATATACCTATCCTGAATCTAAATGTCGATACGAACTCAATGGAATTGGTTTCGTGGCCTACTTTGATCATCTGCTCAAGTTACACTCAAATATCTCTTTATTGAATTGAATTAATTTAATTACGCGATATATAAAATGAACGGGCGTTTACGGCTGTCGTGGTCACATACGACACCTGTTTGCCGTGTAGTTTGATTTTCTTACAACAGTTTAACAATACGGTTCCAATGAAACTAATTTCATCGAAAACGGAGCCCGTTTACAAAATGGCTATTTTAAAGGCCTATATTTTAATAACGATTTCCATAACGACTATTTCAAAATTTGATTTAGCCATAATTACAAATCTATAACATGAAATCTGTATTTTTCTCTTCCATATGGAAATTATCGTTAACACGGTTCCAACATTTCTTGTTTCACAGAAATCCGACTTATATCGGATCCTGTATATTCAGTTGAAGTTCAAAACTCCGTATTACGAACTGCAGCGCTATTTCGAGCTCGTTTTATAATTATATAAATATATAACGTTAAAACTTCGTTCGAATAACGAATTCAATATTAAATCCATTAATATTATAAATAAAATATTTAAAATAATAAATTAAATAAAATATTTGACTGCAAAAATACGGGTCGTTACATTCTTCCCTCATTAAAATAATTTCGTCCCCAAAATTGCTAAGGTAAGAAAAATGCTACAAATCCCATTAATTTCCGAATCCAATTTATTTTAAATCAAAAACCAATTCAATACCGTATATAAATATTTTCAAAAATATCGAAAATTTTCTAACTCCTTAAATTCCCGGAAAAATTCGGTAGAGTTTCCCCTGCACGGAGTGACATCTGCGATATCGCAAGAACAAATAATATATACATCGACCCACACGGTCAGAAAACAAAATTCAAAACCCAAAATTTTATATTTTCACGTAGGCGTACCTTTTTCGAGCACTATTGAGCATACTACTCAATTTACATGCAATTTGTTCAACCAAAAATCGATCCTCTATGCGTCTAGCACCTGTACTCAAGTTAGTTCAATATATAAGTAACATATATAAAAAATTCTTAAATAATATTTCACTAATCAACTAGTACAACTACACCAATTTCAAATTCAAACAGATTGCATCAATTCCTTATCAAATACAGGGTTAAACTATAAATTCCAATTCGTATGCAGTTTCATTCCGGTTTAATCATACCGGGAATTATTCTTTAGTTTATAATTCATTAGCTCCATTTAAATTGTTGATTATTTCCATTCAAACAAACTATCATCCAATAACAAACAATTCACAATCCAGCAACCGATACACAACCAAATCAATCAGATCAATTGAATTTATATTTCAATATTAATATTTTATTCTGATTTCACAGATTTGAACATCATTCGTTTGATATTCAATCGATTTATATTTGATTATTATCTATTTGATTTTTGAATTCCACATTTATTTATTTCAATTTAATTTTCTCTTAACCAGGTTAAGTTTTCAATTCAAATTTTCAATCCAATTTAAATTCCATTCAAATCAATCAAACACACTAATACCTCAATAATTTGATAAAATGATTTCCTTTTTATAAAAATATAATTTTGGGTAAAATTATTTCATTTACCCTCTTTTCAAAGCAATATTGCGTCCATTGCCAGTTCAATGCATCTCAACACTTGAACCGATCAACAAACACAATACAAAACATTTGTATATAAAATTTACAAATATGCTCTCATATATATACACTCAATCCCGATCTAGGGCCCAATCTCTATCGAGTTATACCACAGAGCCAAGGTTATTACTAAATCGATAGCTCTGATACCACTGTAACAACCGAAGGATTTTCGGCCTCGAAAATCGACATAAATACAATTCCGTATCCCATGATGATCTTCCAAACATCGAAAACACTGGATAGTTATTAGAAAGAAATTAGAGGGTGAGATTAGAAAGAAATAAATATTAGAATAGAAGAAGAAGAAGAAACAACACAACACAAAGTCTCGCATCGCAGCAGAACAAAATATAATACAGAAATAAATCTTTAATGAGAGCTTTAAAAATACTTACAATATCAGAGTACATCACACATATGGAAAGTGATCATAACCTGTCCTCATATACAATCACACAGCGGAATAGATACTAGATACAATACGTATGAACACCTCCAGCTCGTCTCTGGACATCTCTGCATCCGATAATCTGAACCTGTACACCTCGGTCTAACCTGAGCATTTACAAAACACCGGGTCAGTCTGGTGAACCAAAGTGAGAAAAACTGGCAAAGCTTTTAAGAGAAATCATCCAACTTGATTTTCAAAGTACAAAGATCTTTTTTAAAGAAAAGGATAATCGTAAGACCAAATCCACACATAAATACTGACGATTTTTACCTTACGATAACCCAAAACATTTTGAAATCAATATCTTTTCTAATATTATAATAGTGTCTAAATACAAGTAAATAACAATCTAGCGAAACGCTTGCATCTCACGCTCCACATATATAGTATACAATCAAAACCGCGGACATTTATTGGAGATTGGATTCCGACTACGACAAGGTATGGGACCACCTGCCGATAGTGTATCTCTAGAGGGGAATACACTGTGCTTAAAAAGAACGTCTTCCAACCCAACCCACACATGACCGACCACTCATTTCGCTTGAGTGTATCGAATGTATATCACCAACGGTTGGGTTCAAACCACCGTTTCCCGAAAGGGACAACATCGAAATAGATTAAAGAAACAAATGGATTTTCTCTAGATAGGTGATTATACACCCTAATGGGAGCGACCCACATAGCCATGCTGCCTGCCCGATTTTTGTCATTTCCTGGTTGTGAGGCTTAAGGTTTTAATTTCCTTTTGGAACATCTGGTCATCATTTACTTTGAACGCCACATTGTCAGATCCGCCAAATATCACTAGTTGACGTCCACAAAAATACTCTAGTTGGGAGCTAAGCAACTATGGCACGTTTGAAGAAATCAACATATGCGATCCCTTTGGAAATACTCTATCATACATCCATCCATACAAGTTATCCAGGAACAGGATGAACCGAAGGTATCCTCCTACTGCATCAATTATAGGCATCATCCCATGGATCAGTAGCGAGAAGTCGTTGCAATCTGTAGATTCCAACCACGACAGAACCACAGCTTATCTCTGGGAGCTAACCAAAGATTATTAGTTATTCCTCCGTTTATGAAAATCTATGGTCTTCAATGCTCCGTCTTGAACAACTCCAGATATTTTCACGTATTTGTTGGTCGGAATGGTTTTCGAATATAAATTCGATCCCGGTCTTTCCGTACCAACAAATTGTATTGGACAGATTTAATAGTCGGTTATTTAACTATCAAAATGAATAGTGATTCAATCATGAAAATCCATTGAGTTCACTGGTTCAGTATTCAGCACTAATTGACCTTTTAATTAAAACAAATGCTAATTTAAAACTCTTAAATATTTCAATATTTTAAATATAGCTTATCGCTTCTTATTTAACATAGATTATACTTTAAACAAATTCATTTTTTTTATATCCAGTTTTCTATTTTTTTCACTTTCAAAACATTAACCACATAATTATCTAATATTGGAAAATTAGTCAAATTCTTACTCGTAAAACAATCATTGTGAAATATCCTTAACTTCAATGCTTGAAAACAAAAACCCAATGCTTATCCTAGTAGAATAAAACTCCACTTTACATTTCCTTTCTAACTCAAACATATCGTTATATTTTCTTGCCACCCCTTTTTATTTTCCTTTTTCTTTGGAATCATCCTTATAAATATTGTTATCCAAATTTCCACCAAACGATGCATTATTATTTCTTTAATGGAAATAATAAATTATTTCTAACCACTCTACCATTACAACTAATATCATCCTCAGATAATCCTGATGTCGTTCAAGTTGGGGTATTTTGATTACCTCTCAAACCTTGATCAACAACGTTCATATCCTAAGATAAATATGAGTTGTAATCCAAACCCACATTTCATTCTAATATAAATACAAATTCCATTTAACTATTTAAATCAAAATACGGTTTCATATAACCTTCATACCTTTTGGAAATTTCTTTCTTATTATTCTTTAATTAAATAATTTTCCTATATATAAAATACCACATTTAACCTCGTCCTCTTTATACAAATTCATTTTTTATAATTCGGATATATTTACAAATCCTACGACCCACTTCTTTCACCAAATTCACTTTCACCAATTCCTTTTCAAATCCATTTAACCATTCCCGCTTTGGAAATCTTATTTCAATTCCTCACTTTTGCTTAATCCCACTATTTTGTAACGTTAATTTAGAATTAACGATATAACACCTCAAACCTCCTTTATATAATCCTGGTTTATCTTAAACCCCTTTTTTTATTTCCTTTCACTTAATTCAAATATTTAATTAACATTCATTTTACGCTATAGTATCCGCTTAAAACTTTCTTTTATAACTTTATTATATACCCAGATTTAAAATAAATCTTGCTCATCAATTCCCTTAACCATTCAATTGGATTTCATTTCCCCTCCGATTACTTTTTAAATGAATTTAATTAAAAAGAATTTCCTAAATTATTATTAGTTAAAACTAATAATTTATTTCAATCATTAACTACTAAAAAAACAGTTAATTCCTTAATTAACTAAAATAAATAATAAATCCCTTTTTAAATATCTTATTAAAATGTATACAATATTCATTAAACCATTCCATTCAAAATGAACTAATTTAATCCAATTAAAATGGTCGATATAGTCAACTCAAAACACGGTTATCCCATTAACCGATTCCAATTCGTTTTCCCTTTAAATTAATTAATATAATGAATTTAAATAATTCTATTTAATTATTTCTTAACAAAACAATTATCCAAATTTAACCGTCAGATTAGTTTCTCTTCACTAGTTTATAAATCTGATTGACATCGTAATTTACTTTATAAAATCAATTAATAATTAATTATTAATTAAATAAATAAATAATAAATATTTATTTGTTATCTATAAACCTTTATTCAAAATAATATATTTCAAAATCTATTTCCAGTTATAAAAATAAATTTTATAACTCTAGTTATATTGATCCACCGTACGGTAAATGAATATAAATCAAAACAATTTATTCTTTGGCCATTTACTGCCGATTACTCAACCAATATTTCCCATTGGTTAAAACAAAACACAGGTTGACTTTTTAGTCAATGATCATAAATCAAATCAATCACCCAATCATGATAGTTCATATATGACAATATGAAAATAAATAATATATTTGAGGAATCCCGTTGGATCCCTCCAATCTGTTCTTCTTTATATTCAAAACGGTTATCTCAAATCAGATCATTCAATTTCAGTTAACTGGTAATAATAAATAACGAACAACCAATTCACAAGCAATGCAAAACAATTCAAACAATTTGAACACGTTTATTTTATAAACGTGACCAATCAAGGTAAGTCACCTCTATTGGATCAAAGCGTTAAAATAACGATTTGGTATTTAACTGAAATTAAAAAATATTTTAATTTCATTGGTTAAATCAACAAATAAATATATAATTAGCAAACAGTCAACATTTGCAACCAGTGCACACAAAATAAAAACCCAATTTAGATAAAATATAAATAGGGAGAACCAAGTGAGTTTAACTCACCTAGTTTTCCGTTGTCGCTAAAGCGGTTCAGTTTTCGTTAATTTAAACGTGCGTTTAATTTAACCAATAATTCCACCAGTCTTCAGCCTTGTCCAAAATAGTTCTAAAATGTAGAGTACGGAAATTCAGCCCCCAAATGCACTTTATTTGGTCCAATTCTGATCACAAATGCATGTGTTATAAAATTATAACGATCCGTTTTTATTAACACTATTTCCTTAATTATAATTAAATTAAAATTTAATTACTTGGTAATTGGAGTTGGTTAGAGGCCGATAAATTTTGAAATTCATAGACCGATTAATCTTGCTGCTTTTACATGTCCGTAGTTCCAGTTCGAAAACCCTACAGAAAACATTGCACAAATTTTAATTAGTTTTTTAGATCATTTCTTAATTTAAAATTAGTAGAACTTAATTCGTATTATAGGGACGGTAGCTTTCCCTTTATCAACGTGGTTTCCTGTTTCCTTCGTTCAGCCGCTACTGCTCAGGAGGATAGCTAACTTCATTCACTTCTCAACTCGATTCAGTTACTGGCAATAGTTATAATTAAAACCCTTAATTTTATTCACAATGTGATGTATATTAATTAACCAGTAAACCCATAATTCAATGATAAGGTCAATCCTCTTTAACCCTCTGCCATATTTCGTTAATCATTTCCAGGCTTTCATCCTTGCGTTCCAGTTAGCCTCCTACCAAAGGCTGTACAAAATTAATAACTTGGTTAATATAGTTTAATTTGTAATTAGCTTTCTAATACATAATTTAGCCTTAAATAAATAGCATTATTATTGGTTATACCAGACCAACTGTTCTTGAAAATTACAGCCTGCTAAGTTCCTTTACAATCGTTCTAGTATCATTTTGAAAACAGTAGTCCAAAATCTCGTTTGACAAACCAACCTCAAGTATGCGATGCCAGAACACGAGACCGCCCTCAACAGAAATGCCAGAACTCCTCCGTCCTGACCAACTAACGACAATCTGAACCCATCAAAAGATAACCCCCATCGCCAACGACCCATGCTTGGAACCCCCTCCAATTCGAACGCACCTACTATTGACAATTCCTCTCGAACTGACAGCCGCTTCTGGCCAAATTACGGTCAGCCCAAGCCACAAACTCCAATCATCTCCGTTCAAAAGGGAGATCTCATCAAGGCGTATAAAATTCTGGTTGGAAGTTCATGAAAAATCACTAGATTTCGAGATTAAAAGGGCTGGAAAATTGGATCGATGATGGCCTTTAAAAACAAGCGGAGGCGCTGAATGTATGTTGACTACGGGGTTCAGTTTTGATGAGGGTTTTGAGAATTAGGTTGGTATATATATTGGTTGAAATATTAATATAATAACATAACGAAACTTCGCTGCAAAGTAACGCGTAAAACTAATCACAAACGACTTCTGTTTTCTTATAAAAAAGCTAATTTTAGCATAGAAAAATATTTCGGACCCAATGGGACAGGTTTCGTCGAATTCCGACATCGTTTGAAAAAAATTCCTTTATAAAACCAGCGAAAAAACACGTGTTTAATTTTTCCACGATCACTAAATAAATCCAATCAACTTGAAACTTTGAAATCCTACAATAATAATTAATACGAACCCAACGGCACTAGTTTCATCGCATTCTGAGACAGTTTCCTGGTACGTTATTTTTATACGCACCGCAATGCCATTTTGGACACCAAATCACCCGGTCTTAAAAAATAACAAATTATATATCTATCCTGACTCTAAATGTCGATACAAACTCAATGGAATTGGTTTCGTGGCCTAGTTCGATCATCTGCTCAAGTTACACTCAAATATCTCTTTATTGAATTGAATTAATTTAATTATGCGCTATATAAAATGAACGAGCGTTTACGGCTGTCGTGGTCACATACAACACTGGTTTGCCATGCAATTTGATTTTCTTACAACAGTTTAACGATATGGTTCCAATGAAACTAATTTCATCGAAAACGGAGTCCGTTTGCAAAATGGCTATTTTAAAGGTCTATATTTTAATAACGATTTCCATAGTGACTATTTCAAAATTTGATTTAGCCATAATTACAAATCTATAACACGAAATCTAGATTTTTCTCTTCCACATGGAAATTATCGTCAACACGGTTCCAACGTTTCTTGTTTCACAGAAATCCAACTTATATCAGATCATGTATATTCAATTGAAGTTAAAAACTCTATATTAAGAACTGCAGCGCTATTTCGAGCTCGTTTTATAATTATATAAATATATAACGTTAAAACTTCGTTCGAATAACGAATTCAATATTAAATCCATTAATATTATAAATAAAATATTTAAAATAATAAATTAAATAAATTATTTGACTGCAAAAATACGGATCATTACACTATCTTTTATCAATTTGAATATCTATTTCAGCTAATTTTATAAATTTATCTATATATTATTCAAGTATTTTTAGCAATCACATTTTGATGTGTAATTGAGACTAGCCAAGCCTTAATTCGATTTCAGATCTCTTGTAACCAAAGAAAATAAGGTGAGTAAACACATTTCATGTACTAATGTTAATTGCTGTGTGAATTTAGTAATTGGGTGATTGTCGATGAACTAGTTGGGTGATTATTGATGAACTGGTGCTATTGTTGTTTATGCTTGTTCAGAAGCTTATTGTAGTTGATTTTGCTGGTTATTATATAGGTAACGTGTGAAATACCTTCTCCCATTTGAAAATGATCTGGATAAACTGTTTCGTAGAATATGAATCTACTGGTTATTATATAGGTGCTCTAATGACAAGTTGGGTAAAAATACACAAAACCATCATCAAGATTATTGGCCTAAACATACATAGTTCCTTCATATTTCATTCCTAAATATATAGGCTAACGCATGGTTCTAATCTGTGCACAGTTACAGCATATATATTTATGCTGACCATTGCCATTTTGTGGGCAAAGTGGATAAAGTATATTTCCATGCACTAACACTAGATAAACATAAACAATGTCAACTATCATAAATATATATAGAAAGATGAAATGGAAACAGGAAGAAAAAATGTTGGATCATATAACAGTATCGTAATCAATAACTTTGAGTTGTGATCTCTCAATGTCAAGCTGTTGTTCTATGTATTATTTACAATGTTATTTTATTTTCGTAAATGTTTTTTTGACCATTATGCACTGCAACTATCATGCATGTTATTTTCTATCATTCTATGTTGTTAAAAGGTTTCCTAACTATTATGCTTAACATGTTATTTAAAGAAAAGAGTGAAAATTAGAGAATTGGATTTCAGATTTAGATCTTCTTGAAAGGCTGCTTGGCTGAACTTATTTAAATCTTCTTGAAAGGAGTCTTGAGTTTTGAATGCTTACGATTTATTTACTTATCTGCTACAGTTGAACCAAAAAATTAATTATTTATAAAACAAAGATTTTAAATTCTAGAATTAATTTTGCTACTTGTACACTTAACCAAACACCTCCTCTAAACACCTTCTCGGCGATTGGTTGAATGCAGTATGCCTTCCGTATTCCATTAATCTATTTTAAGGTTTGGCAGGTATATATGAATTTAATGTTTGTGAATGTGTTGGGTGCACTTATCATAAATTAAGTACTCATATGTATACATGTTTCAACTAAACATAGTGGAAGGGAAGATGCAATATTTATATGATGAGAGTGGAAAAAGATATCTTGATGCATTTGCTGGTATCGTGACTGTATCTTGTGGACATTGTGTCATCCTGACATAGTAAATGCTGTGGTGGAGCAGTCTAAGCTCCTTCAACATACAACCACTATTTATTTGCATCATGCTATTATTGAGTATGCTGAAGCTTTGGCCTAAAAATGCCTGGAAATTTAAAGGTAAATGTTTATATTTGTTGCATTTGTTGCTCATCTTTAAAATCCATAATGCATAACTAATGAATTTGATAAACGAGATCAGCGGTTAAGTATAAATGCTTAGCTTAATATTTCAAAACCGTGCTCAATTATTCTGTTTTTTGTTTGACATGTTGGTAATGAAGTATGTACTAGACAAAGGTCGCGAGGCATCAATGAATTTGCATTGGCTTATCTAATTTGATAACGAGAAAGAATGGCTTATCTATTTGTTAATGACAACAATTGTTGAATATATCTGCAGGTTGTTTATTTCATTAATTCAGGCACTGAAGCAAACAAATTAGCAACACTAATGGCTTGGCTGTACACTGGTAATTTAAGTATGATTGCTTGGAGAGATGCATATCATGGTGGGAGTGCTGGAACTATTGGTTCGACTGCCCTTCATACCTGGAAATATCCTATCTCTTAGGTCTGTCTATTACGTTTTTTCAAGGAAAATCATTTGCGTAAGATAAGATGACACAACTAAATTATAATGCTATTTATCTGATTTTTTCTTTGCATATTTTCTATTATTACAGGGTGAAATTCATCATGTCATGAATCCAGATCCGTATTGTGGTGCATTTGGATCTGATGCCTCCCGTTATGCCAAAGAGGTTGAAGACCACATCAGCTATGGAACTTCACGAAAAGTTGCAAGATTTATTATAGAAGCTTTTCAGGTTTTTGGCGAGATTTAATTACATTTATTTCAGAAAAATATGAGAAAATACGATCATGTTGAAACAGTTTTTTTTCCAATAATTTATAGGGAGTGGGAGGTGCAGTTGAACAAGCACCTTGGTATTTGAAATTGGTATACAATACCAATCGTAAAGCTGGTGGTATATGCATAGCTGACGAAGTTCAGAGTAGATTTGGTCGAACTGGCAATCATTACTGGGGATTCGAAACTCAAGACGTCGTTCTAGACATTGTTACAATGGCAAGGTCTCTGATTAATTGGTAGTATTATATATCTATCCTACAATACATACTTCATACAATGGAAATGGATTTACAGCTATCGTAGCTTTTTGATTACATGAGTTATTCTTTGGGTGTTATTCATTTATTTAAAGGGTAGGACAATGTATGTGGTTATCATAGCAAATATTGGTTGTTTAATGTAGGGTATTGGCAATGGTTTGCTTTAGTGTTGATGGACATCCTCCATAGAGATTTAACGTGGTTAGTTGTACTTCTTTACCTGTTAATACTTTCTTTTTTGTGACATATTCGTAAGACATTAGGTTGATCACCTTTATTTTTATTTTATTTTTTTACTTCTAAAGAATCTTTATTTTATTTTTTAACTATGTGGCATAAATATTATAATGCAAATCTAAATAATATTTAATATCTAATTGTTTGGCATTTAATTATTACAATTTTTGTATATATACTTTGAGAATCTAAATAATATTTAATATCTAATTGTTTACAGGATGTATCCATCCCCCTGAAATTCCAAAATAGCAGACATTTAATTCAAACAGACATTTAATTCAAAGGTTTTATGCACTCTTTAGGGGCATTTAGTTGTTATCATGGAATTTAATTCCAATATGCTTAATGAAAACGTAGAAGAGCTGGTTAATCTTGAAAATTTGGTGACTTTTTAACCACTCACCACATTCAATTTTATTTCTTTAACATCATTTCCTGTCCACTCCAAGTTTCTGCTACATAAATCAAAAATTAGATTTAAGGGATTTGCAGGAAACGGTTACTTGTGGTAAAAACTTTTTAACCATCATACAAGAGCTAAAACACAGATTGAATTTGGACCAACTAACTACGACATCATCAATCATGGAAGAACGCTGACAGCGGGCAAGTTTGGACAAATCCACCTATCTTATACCAAACAAAAAGATAAAATTGAAGTAGACAAATCTATAAACAATATAGATGAAAACGGATCCTCTTAGCTGACAAATGGGTCCACTGCTAGTGAATTACGTTGTAGGTTACCAAATATTTATTACTCTTTTTTACATTCATTTATAATACGATAGAGTCGGTACTTACCTCAAGTTATTTTCACAGTTGCAGCAATAGAGAAAAGGGAAATTGAAAGTAGTGCAGGTATTGTTTACTGAATAATATATACACTCATATATCCTCACATCTCAGACATCAACATTTACAACGAAGTTTCAATGCTGCGGAATATAGATGCCAATCGAGGTTGCGTCTGCAAACAAGTGTTTACCTACAGAAAGTAAGACTGTGAAAGGCTTGGTCATCAAGGTAGAATAATCATTTCAATTCGTTTATTATACAGCTTCATTTGTACATTAACCAATACTGCATCATTCAACGGGCTTCTCACAAAAAGGAAACAAAATTTGAAAAAGCTTGTAAAAGGTCCAACGTTAAACGTAAGAAGAAGGCTTGATTATTCTGCTGTGTTGCATAACCGTTTTAGTTTTAAAATTCTATATCCTGCTACTGTAATTATGTTCCCGATAATTCACTCTCTTTGTTTTTTCAAAAAACACATTATATACATGGTTCCTTCTTTAGTCTGGCTATCTGCGTCTTTTGTTTCATTTCGATTATTTAATTTGTTACTTAATTGGAGTCTGTTGTCATATACATTAGACACCTTTGTAATTATTTATCTTGGTTTACCTTTTCAATACAATTACTGTTCTTCATATACCTATATGTGCATAGTAACCAACCTTTGCTGTTCATGTCTTTGCCAACCATGACAGAAATGATACATTTCACAACTTATTCAATATTCATTGAGCCCTTTCTGTAAGCGTGTCCATTGCGATTTAACATAAAGAATTTTTTTAATGATGAACTCAATAAATATAACTTACCCTATTAAAAATATGCCACTGAAATCAATGTTACATAATCCATATGATGTAGTATGGTGAAATAGGTAACCGTACAAAGTATGTACCTATGACACATCGTCAAATAATACGTCTCACATGAAGTTCTCAATACTAACCCAGCTACTGTTTTTCATAGATAAACTATTACTTCACATGAACATAATTATACACCCATCAAGCAAATCAACTTGTCACTTAATCTTAAAAAACATATCATTTCTGATATATTTATTCAAACACTAATTTTCATACAAATAATTTTAGTTTATAAGATTTTATTCCTCCCAGTGTCATTATTTATTAAATTTTGAATTGAGAATGTAGATTGTAGACTGACAAAGAAACTTTCTGATATATCTTTTCATATTTGTTACATAGGTATCGGACTGCTTTTATATGTGTGCAGTACCAATTGAAAAACAGTACAACAAACCATTGGGCTTAAAATAAAGTTGGCCCATATATGTTTTGTAATATAACACGAAGAGATAGATGGATTCTCTACATAATTCTTTCGGCCGACATTATTTTTCAACACCCCCTCTCAAATCTAGGGTTAGGGTTCTACGCTATGATTTGCTCCATAAAAATAAAGTCGGTGAATCTGCGGTATCGGCTATTGATTTCCAGTCATCTCCTCGCCTTATTGATGTGAGTTTGTGTAGCTTCGTTTTTTTGTTTCCTTCGAGGGTCTTGTAGTTTGTGAGCTGTTCAAATCGGGACTGTAAAGTCTAGATCTGGGGTTCTGCTCCTTCATTAGTGATGGATTTGGCTGATGAGGTGCGCTAGTTGGAGATTCATGAGTAATTAGCTTCTGGATCTTCAGCTCATCTCGCAATCGGGTAAAGTTCTTTGCTGACAGTGCCTTGGTGAGGATATCAGCCTTCTGATGGTAAGATGGTATGAAATTAACTTGAAGTTTTCCATTTCGTACGAATTCTCTTACAAAGTAGATATCAATCTCGATATGCTTTGTTCTGGCGTGTTGGATAGGATTAGATGACATGTATATAGAACTCTGATTGTCACACCATATGGTTGCTTTATCAGTATTTAAAAATTTCAGTTCTTTTAGTATAGATTGTAATCATGCTATTTCAGCAGTAGCGCTTGCAATACTCCTGTATTCTGCTTCTGCACTCGATTTTGAAATAGTAGATTGCTTCTTCGAACTCCATGAGATAGGATTTTGTCCAACAAATATGCAGTACCCAGTGACAGATTTTCAATCATCTGGGTCTGTAGCCCAATCTGAGTCTGTGTAGCCGGTGATAGTTAGCTCTTTTCCCCCTCTGAATGTGAGCCCATAGTCGACTGTGCCCTTTAAATATCGTAATATCCTCTTCACTGCCTTCCAGTGTTCTTCCTTTGGGTCCTGTAAAAATTGTGAAACCTTGTTAACACTGAATGCAATGTCTGGGCATGTTATGGTTGCATATTGTAATGCACCCACGACACTTCTATATTGTTTTATGTTATTCATGGCTTCTCCCCTGTTTTTGGTGAGATGTTGATTGGATATCATTGGAGTTGGCTGAGCTTTAGCTTCTATCATATTTGTTTTGATCAGTAATTCTGTTATGTACTTCTTCTGGCACAATGTCATCTCTATTGTAGATTTTCTATGTACTTCTATGCCCAGAAAGTATGTAACTTTACCAAGATTTTTGATAGAGAATTCTTTATCTAGGTATTGAGTTAGCTTGCATACTTCATCCCTGTTACTACCTGTCACAATAAGGTCGTCAACGTATATCAAAATATATATAGTAGTATTGTTATGAATTTTAAAGAAGAGAGAATTATCGGATTTTGCATATTGGTAGCCCAAGTTGGTTAGAGCTGACTTCAGTCTTTCGAACCAGACCCTTGGGGACTGTTTTAAACCATATATAGCCTTTTTGAGCTTGCATACATGTTCTGGTTCTGTTATGTATCCCTGTGGTTGCATCATATAGATTTCCTCCTGTAGTACACCATTTAAGAAAGCATTATTCACATCAAGATGAATTATGTTCCAATGATTATTTAGTACTATAGTAAACACAAGTCTGATTGTTGCTGGTTTGATTACTGGTGAAAAAGTTTCATTGTAGTCGAACCCATACTCCTGAGTGTAACCTTTAGCGACTGGTCTTGCTTTATATCTGCTTATTGTTCCATCAGGATTCTTCTTGACCCTATATGTCCATTTGCAACCAGTCAGATTTTTGTCTTTTGGCTTTTTGACTAATTCCCATGTTTTGTTGTTGATGAGTGCATTGTACTCATCATCCATGGCAGTTTTCCAGTGCTTGGATGTAATGGCTTGCTCAAAAGTGCATGGCTCATCAGTGTTGGCTGATGCAATGTATATCTTAGGCTTGAAGATGCCACTCTTAGACCTGGTTATCATTGGATGACCAGTTGATTCAGGTAGATCAGGTGATTGTTGATCATTGTCATTCCCTTCTTCAGGTACTGTATCATCTGAACCTTCAGTTCTGGTTACATTATCCTGGTAACTTTGACTTTGCTCGTAACCTTCTTCATTTGCTTCATGTACAGGACTGGCGAGGCTGGGTGGTTCATGATCATTGGTACTATGTTGATTATCAGCCATATTATCATTGACATGAGCATCAGCAGTCGTTCTACTTGTGATGGAAGGCATAGTATCAACGTATATTGGAATCTCAGGTATCTCTGTTTTGTCACTGTAAACCTTATTTGTAGTCTTAATGTTTTCATTACTGTAAGGGAATATGTTCTCATTGAATATAACATGTCTACTGATAAAAATTCTTCCCTTTTCATCAATACATCTGTAGCCTTTCTGTCTAATAGCATAGCCTAAGAAAGTACATGGTTTAGACCTGAAGTCTAACTTATTTGAGTTGTATGGTCTAATATAGGGGAAGCATAAGCATCCAAACGTTTTCAGACTAGAGTAATCTGGTTTAACATTATATAAAGTTTCTAATGGACTATTATCCTTTAATACTTTTGTTGGCATTCTATTAATTAGATAGACAGCAGTATTAAATGATTCTGACCAAAACTTGATTGGTAAGGATGCATGTGCGAGTAGTGTTAAACCAGTCTCAACTATATGCCTATGTTTTCTTTCAACTAAACCATCCTGTTCGGAAGTATATGGACATGTAATTCTATGGATAATTCCTTTATCCCTGAAATAACTGTCTAAAGTCTTAAATTCAGACCCACCATCTGATTGTATGACTTTGACTTTTGTATTGAATTGATTTTCAATCATGTTCATATATCTAATGGTGGTGTTATGAGTGTCAGACTTTGATTTCAAAAAATATATCCATGTATATCTTGTGTGAGCATCTACAAAGGAAATATAATATTTATAACCATAGTCAGTGCTGATTGGGGCAGGTCCCCATAAATCAGTTGCAACAAGATCAAATGGTTTAGAGTACTTAGTTAGGGAATCATTGAATGGCAACTTGTGATTTTTACCCATCTGGCAATAGGTACAGATGTAAGGCATAGTAATATCATTGCAAGAAATATTATTTCTACTGAAAATAGTTTTCATTGTTTTTACACTAGGATGACCAAGTTTGTAGTGCCAAATATCAAAAGTCATTGCATTATTACAACCGTCTTGTACCACTGAGGTATAACATGAGTTCTGAACTGCAGGATTTTCTCTTGTATTAATTCTGAACTTGTATAGTCCATTTATAGCGTCACCCTGCAGTAAAATTTCATTAGTTAGAATGTCTTTAACAAAGCAGTACTTAGGAAAGAACTCAAAGAAAACATTATTGTCTGAAGCAAATTGTGATACACTAATTAAATTCTTTTTGATCTTTGGCACTCTAAGTAGGTTATGTAAAAATAACTGCCTTTTTCCTTGAATTGTACTATTACCAATATGAGAAATGTTTATACACTTACCATCACCCATGCTTATTGACTGTTTACCTCTATACTCCCTGTTTCCTTGATTAAGATTGTCGAGATTGTTTGTCATATGATTAGTAGCCCCTGGGTCAGGATACCAGTTATCATCTTGAAAACTGTCATTTCTTGTACTTTCATTCTGATTGGTGCTTTTGTTGTTGTCTGATGAATTTGATACATCACTTTGAGTATGTGCTATGTTAGCATTTGGATTTGCACTTCTCTGATTATTGTCATTCTGGTTTGGCACAAAATTTGAATTATACCTAAAATAACACTTGAATGCAGTGTGTCCTACTTTCTCGCAAATCTGACACTTTGGTTTGTTGTTATTGTTGCTCCATCTACCCCTTCCTCTTCCACGGTTGGGGTAGCCTCCTCTCTGATTAGTATTATTGCCTCTGTAGGGTTGTCCCCTTCCCCTGTTACTCACTGCTAGGTTGAGTGAATAATCAGAGTCATTAGTGTTCTTGATATCAATTCTAGCCTCGTGTGCGAGCAATATTGAATGAACATCATCAAGAGATGGTGTTGTCTTCTGTGAGGTTATCACTGCAACAACAGCTTCATACTCATTTCCTAGACCATTTAACAAAGCAAGTACATGCTCTGACTCATCAACCTTGCTACCTGAAGCAAGAAGCATATCACATATATTTTTGACCTTGACAATGTATTCCCTCATACTTAAATTTTCTCTGCAATTCTGTAGTTGTCTTCTATAGAACAGGGACTTGGCTGAAGAGTGAGCGTTAAAGTTCTTGTCAACAGTGACCCAAATGTCGTTTGCAGTTTTGCATCCGATTACTTGGGATAACTGATTTGGGCTAATTGAGGATAGTAGCCAAGCACTAATCAGTCTTTCTTGTCTATGAAATTGATTATAATCCTCATTGCTAATTATCTTGTTGTCTTTGTCAGTGATGAACTGAGGAGGAATTGGCAATGTCCCATAGATGTATCCTTCAAGTCCGTAGCCCTGTATGGCGGTTTCTACTTGAAGCTTCCATAAAAGAAAGTTGTTTTCATCCAGCTTGACCGTGATTAGTTGGCTCTGAGGGTTTATGATGGTTTTGATGAGTTGCTCAATGGGTTGCGATGGTGGATTGACGCTTGAACTGGAGGTTTCACCTCCTGATACTGATGTTTCGACCATTATGAAGAGATGGCCACAAGAAACAGGTAAGAACTGAAATTCCGCAATCTAGTATTGGGCTAATTAAAAACTATTACACAGTCTTGGAAAATTCTTTATGATGTTAGACTATGAAATCTTGATAAGAACAAAAGAAAGGAAGAAAGAAAAAACTGAAAGGATTTTCTTGACTGTGTAATGTATTTTGATTTTCTTGATCGGTTGTGGAATGAATGATCTTGAGCCTGTATAAGATTTGCAACCAGTTCTTGACGCAGCCACCAAATGGTCAGGCACGGCGCACTTATTGGTTGTGAATCTTGAACTCAAATGATGAGAGTATTCTCTGATGAGTTCAAATATCCAAGGGATGAAACTTAATCTGATGGATATCTTCAACAATTGCGTGGCAGGATCTGAAAGCTATTCAGTGAAGCGGTTAAGCGTGAATGGCTCTGATACCATATTAAATTTTGAATTGAGAATGTAGATTGTAGACTGATAAAGAAACTTTCTGATATATCTTTTCATATTTGTTACATAGGTATCGGACTGCTTTTATATGTGTGCAGTACCAATTGAAAAACAGTACAACAAACCATTGGGCTTAAAATAAAGTTGGCCCATATATGTTTTGTAATATAACACGAAGAGATAAATGGATTCTCTACATAATTCTTTCGGCCGACATTATTTTTCAACATTATTTAACATGCAGATTTTAGAATCGTACTCAAATATTATGCAGGATTCAAAATTGTGTTTAATTATTAAGGTTCTTTTATTCAAATCAGGCAAAGAAGCCTTTTGGGGGTGTTGGTGCCAAATTTTAGCAGAAAAAAGGGTTATGGAGTGTATCTGCAGTTGTTCAAACTGTAATGCTTTCTATTTATATATACTAAGTGCAGAAAACGCATGACAAATTTGTTATCAAAATCACCAAAAGGGTTATGGAGTGTTAAAGAAATTTGTTAGAAAAAAGAGTCATGGCCCTTTTCCTATGTTTATCTGTTTTTCGTTAATTAGACAAATTTGTCATCAAAATCACCCAAAAAAATAATGGTACATGTTGTATTTACAAGATACAAATGACCATTTCATTAATGATTACTAATTTCTAGTTCAATGTAAAAGAAACTTAGGATTCATTCAAATAAAAGAGAAATACAAAAGGAATAACATGCATGATGGTTGACAGTTCATTACTGAGTGCATGATTCATATGGATTTACTGAATTTATTTGAGTAGGCATATATCATTAATCCTAATTGATTGGTTGCTCGATGCTGTCTTCATTTGACTCTCTTCATTTATCTATCTATAAGATATAAGATATTTTATTGTATTTCTTTTGGGACGTCATTTTTTGGGGCTGAAACTATTTTGCCTTTCATACTAATAAGGGTAATTTAATTGCCTTTCATACTAATAAGGGCAATTTAAGGAATTTTATGGCCTTTATCTAAAACAACAGGGGTATTAATATATGTCTTTAATGCTTTCGATTTCGGCAGGTAGTCGCTGTAAAATAGCTGGATAGGAATGGACTTCAGGGAAATAAGGAATTTCTGTGGTCTCGCACGATCCTAATCTTGTTAGTCTTATCAGTTGCCGTGCAGATCGTGATCAACATCTTCTTGCATACGAGTTCATGCCTTTAGGATCATTAGAAGATCATTTGCATGGTTAGTTTAATTCTTTAATTTGTTTATATGCATGTTTGCAAGTACTATAATATTTCGGTTCTTTGTGTATGCATAAATATTCAGTATATGCAATGATTGCTTGAGTATTATTCATGAAGAATATGAATCAAAAAGCAAAATTTTCTCAGTAGGACGGATGTCATACATGTTATATTAACATTTTTTAATGACACATAATTTAAATATCAAATTAACGTGTAACAGATCATAAAGAATTGTTTGTTCTGGTTATAATCAAAATAATGGAACAATGGTGAAAGAGCTGATGTCTTTAACTAGAAATACATTTTAACAGAATTGAATCTAGTCTTATAATTAATGCATCCACGGTTACTCATTGGAAAACGAATATGGCAGTTGTATTTGGTCTTCCAATCCCTATAGTGAATATACAGTATTCTAATTATTTTCCATTTGAAAATATCTTAGATTTTACACCTCATACTCCAAAATTATGGTTTAAGGGTAATGATCTAGTAAATTTGTCTTTTAAGTTATTTTGATAACTTCAAATATTTCCTCAACACATTTGTATCCATATGTCATGTCTCAGCCTTTACATGCAATAGTCATATTTTATGCACACATTGAGACAACGATAGTTAGAAAAAGATTTGTAGCATTCTTGATTTCATGTGATCACATTTATTCATGTAGTTCAATTAGATAAAGTGAATTGGAAAAGTTTGATACAATGCTTCTCCAATGTGGCTAACTGAATCTCATTAGACAAGATGACACTCTATGGGGATCCATGTGTAGCATCAACTTGCATATCTCTCCCATGTGTTTAACTACCCTCATATTGACGATGACGAAAGAGCAAACCATGGTGCTTGAAGAAAGATTCAAGGAGCATAACATGCTTAATGTTGTAAGCTACGCTGAAACTTGAAAATAAATTGATGCAAGTTGCATTATCAGACTAGTTTTGAGAATGATGTGAATGTGCAGAAAGAGGAGGCGACACTAGCAAAGCAACTGAACTTAACTCCCAAGCAAGTCGAAGTCTGGTTTCAAAATATAAGAGAAAGGTATAAACCTTTTAACATTTGGAGAAGTTGCATAATACAAGTATACCTTCATGTTTAGCAGTCTTAACAATAATCATCTAATAACAGGACAAAACCGAAGCAAACAGATGTGACAAAAAGGAATTTCGCTCGGTCCGAATCAATCGCTAAACCGATCTAGACCGTTCGAAACGCCTTATTGTTTTGAGAACACGACAAAATAGAACGCACACGGAGGAACATTTCATTGTATATTACAACAATTCCATCAAAATACAAGAATATACAGAGTATAAATGAATAAATATTACACAGAAATATCAGAGATTTAAATTACATTTAAATGCATAGCAGCAGAAAATAATACAATACACAACTAGAAGAGATATACGGATACAAAACTTTCCGGATATCATTCCAGCTGTAAACCAGGATCCTATGAATATAAATCTGCAAAACCAAAACTACTAGCTGCCCGTGTCAAAATAAGGGCACCCAGAGTTTAGGTTAAAACAATAAACTCCAGGTTGGTCATGGGACTGGTGTGGGAACTAAAACAGTTATTAATCTTTATTTTCAAAGTTAGGTAAATCAAGGGACCACGCCGTATAACACGGAACGGGTTTCCTCCCAAGAACACCAGTGCATAAAACAACAGCGCAATGCTAAATAAAGAAAAATGAAGCTGTTATAAGACCCAGGTCCTATCACACAATGCAACGCAAGCCGGGGGATAGGGTTTTCCCTTATAACAGCCAAAGAATGCTTGATACGTTTAAAACAAATCATTTGATACTATAATAAGTGTATAGTGTTTAAAACAATTTCAATCATAAATATCAATCATAGGCGGCATGAATGCCCCATACCACTATGTCGCCATATATAGGTTATACAATCAAAATCGCAAAGTCACGTATTTGGAAATTGGGTTTCCATCTATGAACCGAGGCAAAAGATAGTCCTCAACCGATTCGAGACGCTCTAGCCCGCCCTTCAGGCAAGTACTCAGTCAAGCCTTTGGATCGTCAGGGCCGGTCCACCGATGTGGATTAAAATTCCTGAACACTGTGTTTCCCGGCCCTTTGGGGCGTAAATGAGCCAACGAATGACTCCATCGGACCCGGATCGTCCGATCTAACCGAGGCACCTCGCAACAGCAACAACCACACAGGTGAAAAGTATATAAATGTCAGGGCTGGTAGGTCACTGACACCACCCTAGCTAGAAGGAAACGCATGCCCTCCCTGATGTCCTCTCCCGTTTCTGGTTCACAACCGGGGTGTGAGGCTCGCGAATTCACGTTACACAAAGCTATGCCACACAGGCCGTGCTTTGATCATCCACCACAAGACTTTGCTTTTCAACAGAAGCCTTGATCAATTGCCACTTAGGCGTGCCACACAGGCCATTCACTCTATGCGTTTGATATCCATCAGTATATAACCCCTGAGCTCGTACGTCTCAGAGAAGGGCGTTAAACAAGAGAATAAATTCTCCGCCGCCAAATAGATATATATTTAATAGAAATCAATCACACAGACTAAAATCCAATGTCAGACACACTGTCCATTTACAAGTTCGTTCTGGGTCTGAACGAAACCGGAGGCACCTAGTACCCCGCATATCCATCGATCTCCAAGTACGTCTGGACGATCACCAACTGTTTCCATCTTCTTGGGTGTACAGCCCAATCAAGATCATCAGTAATTATTCAAACAACGTGAAGACCTCCGGTCTTCAACCACCGTCTTCATCTTCGAAACCACGTCGAATCAGTTATTCAGAATGGGATAAACCCGGTCTTTCCGAATAACTCGCGTATATTTTAAATAAGTGTTACACAAACACAACATACGCCTCATTCTAATTCATCAGTCACTAACCGTAAATTAACAAGAGAATAATTCCCCAAATATTAACCCCGAAGGCCGAAACCAACATCAGATCAATATCCAAAAAACCATTCTGCTTAGCTAACCGACAGTTAGTTTCTAAATTTCACATTCATAGGGAAATGTTCCCATTAATTTTATCAAAGATAAATTCCTTGAATTTATTCTTTAATATACTTTTGAATATCAATTCAAACTAGTCGGGATTAACGAACCTTACCGAAGTAATCATTTGTTTTAATTTCCCAACCCCAACCTATTCATCCCATGAAGTAAAACTGGTCATACTTCATATCTAACACCACGGTGTTATCGGTAAATTCAATTACCATTTCACGTTCAAATCTAATTAAAGATTTAACTATCGCCTGGAGTAAAACTGGTGATACTCCATTCTCGATCTTTTCAATCTAATTAAAGATTCATTAAAACTCCACTTAGTTTTAATCGTTAACTGGGTTAAAGAATCAGTGTCATTTAAAACACGGTTCACGATAAACCCAAAACCACATTCCATTAATTATCGGATTAAAGAACGAGTGTTATTTAAAACACTGTCCACGATAAACCCAAAAATCAATATCAATTCAATTCCAGTTAAATATTATTTAATTGATACACTTCATTAAATCTAAATAAAAAGATTTAATCCTTTCTCAACTGGGCTTAAGAACAGTGTTAATGAAGACACCATTCATGACAAACCCATATCACATTTGATATTAAACAAGGCTCTGAATAGAAAATATATCGACTTATATTCAATATCGAATTCTACGACCAACAAATATCGTATTAGAAATAACGATATATATATATATATATATATATATATATATATATATCTTTCAAATTTCCATAACAATATCTGTATAATCACGAAATCCAACATCGAAATATTCCGAAGACAATTTCGATTCAAACCCATTCCAATGCAATCATTGGAAATTCTGGTTATTTTCAAAACCATTTCAAATTCAATTTATTTATTTAAAAATAAATAGAATTATAATTCTAGTTCAAAACTAGTTCATTTCGATAAAAATTTATTTTTATCTTTTCAAATATGGAGTTTTTCATCCCAATTCTTCACATATCACTTTCGATGATTTTACACAAATTACTAATATTTTTAATAATTTTATCAAGGCCCGTACAGTCGATTTCCATCAACGGCCATCGAACTGCACTTACAGCGA
The DNA here is from genome assembly GCA_030737875.1 of Allium sativum. Taxonomy (NCBI): domain Eukaryota; kingdom Viridiplantae; phylum Streptophyta; class Magnoliopsida; order Asparagales; family Amaryllidaceae; genus Allium; species Allium sativum. Next base: position 773,984,587 of record CM060918.1, on the reverse strand, counting down.
CCTTTTTCAAATTTGATTTGGACATAATTCTAAATCCAACCGCTAGATTTCTAATTTCTAATAATCGTTAGAAAGCTCTTTTGGATACGAACCCAACGGTTTCGGTTTTAGGAGAATCCGACGGTCGGATCTCCCGCAATATCCATTCGAAGTCAATGGTCGAAATTCGCGAACTGCCGCGGCGCGGCGCGTTCTATTCAGGCCATTATATTATATATATAATTTATATAATTTATACTTCGTCGATTTCCTTTTAAAACGTATTTTATAAATCGTTTTAAATTCGTTTTCAAAACGTTTTCAACTTCATATTCAGTTTCAAGTCAAAATTGAATATTCCCTTATAAATTCGTTTTAAATTCATTTCAAATCGATTCCAATTCTCTTTCAATTCGAATTCATTTATATTCAATTTCAATTCGAATTCATTTATATTAAATTTCAATTCGAATTCATTTCTTTTCAAAATATCAGATTTTGAAATCACTTTCGATATTCATTATAAAATGAATAAAATCGATAGAAATATCGTTCATGTCAAAATGGCGTCAATCTAATCAACACGGCTTCATATATTTCTATTTTCAAATTTTCTATTTCAAAACTGGAATGAGGCCCAATCAATTACCATATAATGTTAATTATATGGATTTTCTACAACACATATATACAATAACAACGATGAATAATCAACCATCACCCAAAGTGCATTCTACACTGTATAAGCATCAAATATAAATATTTAACGCTCATAACAGTCTGTCAATCAATCGATCAACATACAACTAAACAATCGGGATTAGTGTACGTCAAATATCATCCCAATACCCGTGTGGGGTTTCAAACAATCAAACACAGATTTTATTTGTGCAGTTGGGCGATGTGTAAAATTTATCGTCCCAATCAATATCCGTCAAATCAGTGTATATAAACAAATCGGCCGATTTGTTTATAAATATTTATTTATTCACTTTCACGTTAAAAATTATATTTTTAACGATAACATATTTTTAACTATATAAATATTTTATTTCCTTTCAACACAAGAATATATTAGTATCGATTTCACATCAACATCACAAACAAATTTTCACAACATATCAATCAAACAAACAAGCCATCCATGGTCTGTGGATGACGGGTGTCGGGTGCTACTAAGCACCATCTGCATCCTAGTATATCTATATATAACTAGAAAAAGAAATTTAGAGTGAGAAGTTCTCACAGAATTGCTAATCCAACGCCTCGACTCTTCTTGGGTAGAAATCTTTGTTGTTCTTGCCTCTTGTCACTTTCGTTGCCCGTATTCTCTACATATATTAAAATAGAACTTTTACTTCGCTATTCAATATATAAAAATAGAATTTTTACTTCGCTATTCAATATATAAAAATCGAATTTTTACTTTGCTATTCAATATATAAAAATCGAATTTTTATTTCTACTTCATCTATTTTTACAACGCTTCTTTCTATATAAAAATTATATTTTTATATTTCTACCTCTTATATAAAGATTGAATTTCTATCTTGTCACTGCCTATATAAAAATCACATTTTTATATGCAAAATCATATTTTTATTCTTCAAAAAATTATTCCATATCTTTACAATTCTAAAAATCGTATCTTTATACAATTAAAAATCTAATCTTTGTATAAACGAAAATCGTCTCTTCTATTTTAAAAACATCTCCTTTCTATTTTTAAAATTCAGATCTTTCTATATTTTTAAAATTCAAATCTTTCTATCATACAAATCCAAGTTTTATCAAATTAAAAATCTAAGCTTTTTCAATTTTGAAAAACAATGTACATTCTTATTCACACAAAAAAAATCAGATTTTTAAATTGATTAAACTAAACTAAATATTTAAAATCAATTAAAACAAAACAGAAGAAAAAAAACTTACAGTGCATCGCTTGGGGGGGGGGGGTCTGGTGGGTCTTGGGGTGCTGGCGACGTTCGATTCAGCTAGAGGAGGGGAGAGGCGGAGGAGCAGGCGGTGGAGGCTAGGGGGTTACGGTGGGATCAACGTTGGCTGGCGTGACGGTTTGGAGAGGCTAGGGTTGCGGTCTTCGAACTGACGAGAGGGGGGGTTGCGCGGAGGTGAGGGAGCTGCTCCGACGAGGTGGCTCTCCACGAGGTGGCGCGGTGGCCTGCTCTGCGACAACGATCGCTCTCTCTCTCTTTCTTTTTAACCTAATTCGATTCTGAAAGAAATGGGCTTTGACCGTGGTTGAAGAGAAAAAGGAGGGGCCCCTTTTTTATATTTTATTTAATTTAATTTTTAAATTCCCCAAAAAGTAACTTCTAATTTCGACCTCCAAACGAGACCCATCGCCTGCCGTCCATAGCTAATTACCCCCATTCCGAACACAATGGGATATGTATCGCAGGCTGATTCGACTGTTTCGATCTCTTTTCGTCAAAATCAACATATAACTCTATATATTGAATTTGAACGCGCATTTCAATTTACCGGGGTCACATACGAACTCTATAAATTGTAGAAAAACATTTTCTAGCTTCGTATTGACGATACGGTATTAACAAAACTAGTTTCGTCGAATTCTGAGACCGTTAGAAAAATGGTCATTTTCCAGTCGATTAAAATCAACTAAAACTGGTCAAACGCGTTTTCCATTGCCACGCTCACATATTGATTCAAACAATTATGAAATTTGAAACCTAGCAATAATTTGACATCACGGACCCAACAAAAGTGGTTTCGTCGAAATCCAAGGTCGTTTGCAAAATTTCCATTTTTAAGGGTCTGAATTCCATAGCGACTATTCAGAATTTTCAACTGGACATATCTTTGATTCCCGCTATGAAATTTCAATTTTTCGGATTCGTTGGAAAGATATCTTCAATTAGATTCCATCATTTTTGGTTTCACTAAAATTCGGATTATTTTGCACCCGGTACATTCAATTGAAGTTTGAAATCGAATTATCGAACTACTGCGCCATTTTCAATTCTATTTATAATTATATATAATTATTTATATTCTAACGACGACGTATATAATATATATGTTCGAATTATATTCAAAATAAATTTCCCGTTGATATTATTTAAAATAATTCATTTTAAAGGTTCAAAATTCGCTAAAATTGCCAAAATAAAATTTTTAAACTGGCCCACATTTTCGGGTTGTTACAATCTCCCCCACTTAAAACTTTTCGTCCCCAAAAAGGAACAAAGTCGAAAGTGGTTTGATTAATCAACTCTACGTTCGATCTGGCTTCCATTCTCCAACTTTTCAGTTTCTGAGAATTTTCAAATTCTTCAAAAATTTGGCTAACACCCTAAATTTTCGAAAAATTTCGCCATAACCTCCCCTGCACCGGGAGCCACGGGAAAATCCCGAAATCGCCATATAGGCCTTCTGATCTCAAAAAGAAAAAGAAAAGGCCAAGCGGCTAGCCAATAGGCTCATAAAATCATCATCACCCAAACAAAACAGTAAATTATATAGTAAACATGTACCTATTTATCGGGCAAACAATTTTTATTCTCTGCTCAAGCCTCTTTGCCATGACCTGTTCATTGTAATACATGTATATGCAAGCAAATGCAACCAATTTTCAATACAATTCAATATTTGGTTCTATTAGGCGTAATGGTTCAAATTTTAATAAATCAACCAATAATCAACAACACAACCATCAATCAATTAGTTGGTTATCATTTCAAATTTATAACTTTGATACATAGTCAAAAATCAGATTTTTGATGCCAAATCACAACAATAGGCCCTATCTAATTTTGGTTCTCACACCAGTCAATAGGAAATATATAGAAAGTCCACTTTCGTCACTCGAACATGAATTCTAATGATGGAGCTCCATCATCAAAATCATCTCCGGGCGATTCGAGTGTAATTCTATATCTATCCAGTATATTAAAACTTCAAATACATGTTTGCAAGGCGAATATGCAAAATCTTTATATACTGGACTGTCCAAATCAATACAAATAAATAATCAAATACGAATAATTGATTTATATTTTCAAAACAAAACTTGTTTTCATTTTAAAAATATACTCTTCACACTCGTCCAACGATACTACTGATCCCATCTCTAACGAGTCATTCCCGTTGGATATTACTAATACAGTTTCTGATGAATTCTTTCGTATGGTTCTAATGTGCCTTGTTCTCTGAGCTTTGTAAACCAAATCTCTGATACCAACTGTGACAAAAAGGAATTTCGCTCGGTCCGAATCAATCGCTAAACCGATCTAGACCGTTCGAAACGCCTTATTGTTTTGAGAACACGACAAAATAGAACGCACACGGAGGAACATTTCATTGTATATTACAACAATTCCATCAGAATACAAGAATATACAGAGTATAAATGAATAAATATTACACAGAAATATCATAGATTTAAATTACATTTAAATGCATAGCAGCGGAAAATAATACAATACACAACTAGAAGAGATATACGGATACAAAGCTTTCCGGATATCATTCCAGCTGTAAACCAGGATCCTGTGAATATAAATCTGCAAAACCAAAACTACTAGCTGCCCGTGTCAAAATAAGGGCACCCAGAGTTTAGGTTAAAACAATAAACTCCAGGTCAGTCATGGGACTGGTGTGAGAACTAAAACATTTATTAATCTTTATTTTCAAAGTTAGGTAAATCAAGGGACCACGCCGTATAACACGGAACGGGTTTCCTCCCAAGAACACCAGTGCATAAAACAACAGCGCAATGCTAAATAAAGAAAAATGAAGCTGTTATAAGACACAGGTCCTATCACACAATGCAACTCAAGCCGGGGGATAGGGTTTTCCCTTATAACAGCCAAAGAATGCTTGATACGTTTAAAACAAATCATTTGATACTATAATAAGTGTATAGTGTTTAAAACAATTTCAATCATAAATATCAATCATAGGCGGCATGAATGCCCCATACCACTATGTCGCCATATATAGGTTATACAATCAAAATCGCAAAGTCACGTATTTGGAAATTGGGTTTCCATCTATAAACCGAGGCAAAAGATAGTCCTCAACCGATTCGAGATGCTCTAGCCCGCCCCTCAGGCAAGTACTCAGTCAAGCCTTTGGATCGTCAGGGCCGGTCCACCGATGTGGATTAAAATTCTTGAACACTATGTTTCCCCGCCCTTTGGGGCGTAAATGAGCCAACGAATGACTCCATCGGACCCGGATCGTCCGATCTAACCGAGGCGCCTCGCAACAGCAACAACCACACAAGTGAAAAGTATATAAATGTCAGGGCTGGTAGGTCACTGACACCACCCTAGCTAGAAGGAAACGCATGCCCTCCTTGATGTCCTCTCCCGTTTCTGGTTCACAACCGGGGTGTGAGGCTCGCGAATTCACGTTACACAAAGCTATGCCACACAGGCAGTGCTTTGATCATCCACCACAAGACTTTGCTTTTCAACAGAAGCCTTGATCAATTGCCACTTAGGCGTGCCACACAGGCCATTCACTCTATGCGTTTGATATCCATCAGTATATAACCCCTGAGCTCGTACGTCTCAGAGAAGGGCGTTAAGCAAGAGAATAAATTCTCCGCCGCCAAATAGATATATATTTAATAGAAATCAATCACACAGACTAAAATCCAATGTCAGACACACAGTCCATTTACAAGTTCGTTCTGGGTCTGAACGAAACCGGAGGCACCTAGTACCCCGCATATCCATCGATCTCCAAGTACGTCTGGACGATCACCAACTGTTTCCATCTTCTTGGGTGTACAGCCCAATCAAGATCATCAGTAATTATCCAAACAACGTGAAGACCTCCGGTCTTCAACCACCGTCTTCATCTTCGAAACCACGTCGAATCAGTTATTCAGAATGGGATAAACCCGGTCTTTCCGAATAACTCGCGTATATTTTAAATAAGTGTTACACAAACACAACATACGCCTCATTCCAATTCATCAGTCACTAACCGTAAATTAACAAGAGAATAATTCCCCAAATATTAACCCCGAAGGCCGAAACCAACATCAGATCAATATCCAGAAAACCATTCTGCTTAGCTAACCGACAGTTAGTTTCTAAATTTCACATTCATAGGGAAATGTTCCCATTAATTTTATCAAAGATAAATTCCTTGAATTTATTCTTTAATATACTTTTGAATATCAATTCAAACTAGTCGGGATTAACGAACCTTACCGAAGTAATCATTTGTTTTAATTTCCCAACCCCAACCTATTCATCCCATGAAGTAAAACTGGTCATACTTCATATCTAACACCACGGTGTTATCGGTAAATTCAATTACCATTTCACGTTCAAATCTAATTAAAGATTTAACTATCGCCTGGAGTAAAACTGGTGATACTCCATTCTCGATCTTTTCAATCTAATTAAAGATTCATTAAAACTCCACTTAGTTTTAATCGTTAACTGGGTTAAAGAATCAGTGTCATTTAAAACACGGTTCACGATAAACCCAAAACCACATTCCATTAATTATCGGATTAAAGAACGAGTGTTATTTAAAACACTGTCCACGATAAACCCAAAAATCAATATCAATTCAATTCCAATTAAATATTATTTAATTGATACACTTCATTAAATCTAAATAAAAAGATTTAATCCTTTCTCAACTGGGCTTAAGAACAGTGTTAATGAAGACACCATTCACGACAAACCCAAATCACATTTGATATTAAACACAAGGCTCTGAATAGAAAATATATCGGCTTATATTCAATATCAAATTCTACGACCAACAAATATCATATTGGAAATAACGATATATATATATATATATCTTTCAAATTTCCATAACAATATCTGTATAATCACGAAATCCAACATCGAAATATTCCGAAGACAATTTCGATTCAAACCCATTCCAATGCAATCATTGGAAATTCTGGTTATTTTCAAAACCATTTCAAATTCAATTTATTTATTTAAAAATAAATAGAATTATAATTCTAGTTCAAAACTAGTTCATTTCGATAAAAATCTATTTTTATCTTTTCAAATATGGAGTTTATCATCCCAATTCTTCACATATCACTTTCGATGATTTTACACAAATTACTAATATTTTTAATAATTTTATCAAGGCCCGTACAGTCGATTTCCATCAACGGCCATCGAACTGCACTTACAGCGACCTTTTTCAAATTTGATTTGGACATAATTCCAAGTCCAACCGTTAGATTTCTAATTTCTAATAATCGTTAGAAAGCTCTTTTGGATACGAACCCAACAGTTCCGGTTTTAGGAGAATCCGACGGTCGGATCTCCCGCAATATCCATTCGAAGTCAATGGTCGAAATTCGCGAACTGCCGCGGCGCGATGCGTTCTATTCAGGCCATTATATTATATATATAATTTATAATTCGTCGATTTCCTTTTAAAATGTATTTTATAAATTGTTTTAAATTCGTTTTCAAAACGTTTTCAACTTCATATTCAATTTCAAATCAAAATTGAATATTCCCTTATAAATTCGTTTTAAATTCATTTCAAATCGATTCCAATTCTCTTTCAATTCGAATTCATTTATATTCAATTTCAATTCGAATTCATTTATATTAAATTTCAATTCGAATTCATTTCTTTTCAAAATATCAGATTTTGAAATCACTTTCGATATTCATTATAAAATGAATAAAATCGATATAAATATCGTTCATGTCAAAATGGCGTCAATCTAATCAACACGGGTTCATATATTTCTAATTTCAAATTTTCTATTTCAAAACTGGAATGAGGCCCAATCAATTACCATATAATGTTAATTATATGGATTTTCTACAACACATGTATACAATAACAACGATGAATAATCAACCATCACCCAAAGTGCATTCTACACTGTATAAGCATTAAATATAAATATTTAACGCTCATAACAGTCTGTCAATCAATCGATCAACATACAACTAAACAATCGGGATTAGTGTACATCAAATATCATCCCAATACCCATGTGGGGTTTCAAACAATCAAACACAGATTTTATTTGTGCAGTTGGGCGTTGTGTAAAATTTATCGTCCCAATCAATATCCGTCAAATCAGTGTATATAAACAAATCGGCCGATTTGTTTATAAATATTTATTTATTCACTTTCACGTTAAAAATTATATTTTTAACGATAAAATATTTTTAACTATATAAATATTTTATTTCCTTTCAACATAAGAATATTTTATTATCGATTTCACATCAACATCACAAACAAATTTTCACAACATATCAATCAAACAAACAAGCCATCCATGGTCTGTGGATGACGGGTGTCGGGTGCTACTAAGCACCATCTGCATCCTAGTATATCTATATATAACTAGAAAAAGAAATTTAGAGTGAGAAGCTCTCACAGAATTGCTAATCCAACGCCTCGACTCTTCTTGGGCAGAAATCTTTGCTGTTCTTGCCTCTTGTCACTTTCGTTGCCCGTATTCTCTACATATATTAAAATAGAACTTTTATGTAATGACCCGCATTTTTAGAGATATATAATTAATTTATTTAATTATATAATTGGTGATTTAGAGAAGTTAATGATCGTTTAATTAAATAATATTGAATATTTAATTAATAATCATAATATAATAATATATTATAATGTCGAAATAGTCGGAAATAGTGAAATTCACAATATCGTGTGAATTGAATAGCATACGAGATTTGGTGGAGTTTCGATTCGAAATATAATAACGATTATATTGATTCGACGACAGTTGAACGTATAGTTTATAATATTTATAAACGAGCTCGAAATGGCGCTGCAGTTCGCTATTTGGCGATTTGAACTTCAACTGAATGTACAGGATTCGTTTTAAGCCGGATTTCTGTGAAACAAGAAACGTGTGGAGCTGGTGGAGTATATCTTTCTGGTGGAAGAGAAAAATTGGGATTTCGTCGTGTAGATTTTGTTTCACGTCCAAATCAAATTTCAGAAAAAGTCGCTGTGGAATTTCTTTATATTTTGCGACGCTTTATATACGTTATAAAAGGGTTTTCGATATAAATTGAATATCGAGATAATCTGGAATCTGAAATATCAAACTGCATATTCTGATATGATATACTGGAACTGTACGATATCATATGTGAATATATACGATAATATTAATTTATTAATATTTAATTTAATTATATTTAAATATATTTATATATTTAAATGGGTCATTCAGAGCTTTAAAAATAGCTGGTTTTGCAAACGAAGTCGGAATTCGACGAAACCAGTTTCTTTGGGACCGTAATGTCGAACTGTAGCTGCATATTCAGTTTCGTGATTTTTGAGAATCGTGTGTGATCACACGAAATTTTAAAAGGCAATGACGAATTAACAAAAAGGAATATACCGAGAATATGCCACTATTCACCCTATAAATACCATACCCCATCCTCTAACCTAATTCCTTCCTCAGGTCAATTACAAATGCGCCGTCACGTTTGCCCCAAACACAAAGAAAACCAAAATCCACCGCTTCTAGAAATCAAAAGAAATCCCAAGAAAATCGATAAATCTAAACATATATATATATATATATATATTTGAATCCCGCTATTCTTGCTCTTCTCAATCATGTAAAAATCTACGGGTTCGATGTTACTTCTGGCGCCTTGATTTTTCTGAACCGTGAGCTAGGTTTAGATGCTTATGAGGATTTGAGCTTCGATTCAAGACTGGATGTTGATAATTGGATTTCGCACGAGTTTTAGCCCCGAACTGCCAACTTCCGTGAGACTCGAGATGAGAAAACATGGTGTGTCGTTCCTGTACTATCCACGTACGAGTTGCCTGAGGTCGCATTTCTTTTGGTGATCGAGTGAGATGGTTTTGGTATTGAAATGAAGTGTTTCTAGTAAGGGTTATCACAATGATTTCAGTTCGATTTTTGTTGGGATTGTGAAGGAGAAAAGCTGTCGATGTTTCACTGTAGGGGGAGCTTCGGGGTTTCAAAATCGCGAGTGGAAAGAAGGTCAGATTGGAGGTCCTGGGTTGAGTACACATCTCGTACGAGCGGCTTGGGTTCAGCTTTGCAGTGGCAGTGGGAATTTATGTGTGCTATGAAAGGAGTATGGGATCGACAGTTTCTGGAAGGGGACGGGTATGTACGGAAGACGACAATACTGGTGTGGAAGAAGTAAAACTGTTAGAGAAGTGCAGTTTTAAAATACAGAGGAGTATAATGACTTGTAGGTGGTAATTTTGTAAGGGAATATGGATAGGAGATCTTCAGTTAATGGCTTTACCTGGAGCAGCGTTGAAATGAAATTGAGGAAGAAGAACAGATCGAGTTTTGTGTTAAGAGTATGGGGAGATAGAGGATTGAAAGGGTATTGAAATGGTATTTTCATTTGGAAATTTTGTGGAGTATTGATCGAGTTCAGTGATGATATATGTCGTGAAATTCATGGTAGGGAGCACGACAGTTGAAACAGCAACGGAGAAGAAGACCAGGAGCGGTCATTGGTTTAAGGATGGAGTGGGCCGTAACTTTGGGTAAAGCCCAAATGAAATTTATTTAAGTCTTATTTTTAATTTAAATTGTATACGATCTTAGAAAAGGAATAACTTCATCGTACGTTATCAGAAAAGGGCAAAACAAGATCCGTTGAAATCGTATGGACGGGCACTACCAAATGGAAGTAACGGGGAGTGAATCCGAGCTAGTTACAATTTATAGCAAAATAAATTGTCTGTCCGAATCAAGTGATGGTTATCGTTATTAACGATGATCGTCCAATGTGAGTAAATCTCACCAACTCTGAACAGTTTATATTTTCATGTTGTATTTTTAGAATTGTTAGAAATTGTCTGTTTGATTTTGTTTTGACTGTTTGATTGAACTGCTAGTCAGTGAATGAAAATATTATATATATATATATAAATATATATATATATATATAATATATAAACAGTTAGATAGTTATATATTGATTCTGTTTATCAGGATAATTCATATTGAACTGAAAGTGATGACAATCATGTTGTGTAACATCTGTGATGCAGGGAAACAGGTTGGAGGAATCCGACTGGATTCCTCAACAGTTATTTTATTATTTTCCACATATTGTTATATGATGTGATACAAAATCTGTGGGCGATTATATGTGCTTGGACGATATTGAACATCGTGATTTGATATGATTGAATGCCATAACATGCTGGAATGTTGATAAGGGAAATTTCAAAGTGATATTGAAAATAGAATATTTATAAATTGGGATATTTATAAATAAGAGATATTTATAAATTTAAATATTTATAAATAAGGAATATTTATAAATTGGGATATTTATAAATAGGAGACACATAGAAAAAGAAAATAATTTCAAAACATTTTCTTTTGAATGGAAAGGCTTGTGTAGCGGTTTGGGGATTTTCCCGATACAAAGGAGGTTATGGCGAATTTTCCCGGGAATTTAAGGAGTTAGAATATTTCAAGAATAAATTTGAAAAGGAAATATTTGTAAACCATTTACAAATAGAATTGGAAAGGGAACATTATAAAAAGGAAATCATTTTTAAAGTGTAGAACCGTTATTTAAAAGTAAATCTTTTCAAATGAATAAAACGTTGTTAAAAAGGAAATCTTTATAAAGCGAAGTTAGTTAATCGAATATGGTATTCGAAGTTAGTTAATCGAATATGGTATTCGAAGTTAGTTAATCGAATATGGTATTCGAAGTTAGTTAATCGAATAAGGTACTCGAAAGTTAGTTAATCGAATATGTTATTCGAAAGGGGTTAGTTAAGTCGAGTTAGTCAAATAGAGTTAACCAGTTAGAGTTAATCAGTTAGAGTTAACCAGTTGGAGTTAATTAGTTAGAGTTAATCGATTAGAGTTAAAACGAACTAGAGTTAATCAAATATAGTTATTTGAGACAGAGTTAGTCAAACATAGTATTTAGGGTAAGTTGCCATCTTGTACGACTGCTAGCGTAATTCGCAGGGCTGTAAATAGCCTACGGCAGTCGGATGTTTCCTAAGGGAGTCAGGCGTAACCATTGTGATCGCTGCGATCTAGAGTCAAGCGAATGGAGTTTAATCGAATATTAGTTATTCGATAGGAGTTAATCGAGTTGAGAAATAAGTTAAGTTAAATAAGTTGAGTTGATCGGGTGGTTCGACCAAGTTAGTCGAGCCTAGTTAATCGAATCGAATTGGTCGAACCAAGTAAGTCGAGTTAAGTTATTCAAGTTAGTCGAGCCTAGTTAATCGAATTGAATTGGTCGAACCAAGTAAGTCGAGTTAAGTTAGTCAAGTTAGTCGAGCCTAGTTAATCGAATCGAATTGGTCGAACCAAGTAAGTCGAGTTAAGTTAGTCGAGTTAAGTTTGTCGAGTTAAATAAATCGATGTTAGTTTCATCGAAAGGAGTTATCCATGTTAGCTTCATCGAAAGGAGTTATCGATGTTAGTTTCATCGAAAGGAGTTATCGATGTTAGCTTCATCGAAAGGAGTTATCGATGTTAGCTTCATCGAAAGGAGTTATCGATGTTAGTTTCATCGAAGGGAGTTATCGATTATAGTTTAATCGAAGTGAGATTTTCAAATATGAGATATTTGAAAAGGAAGAGTTATCGAATATTAGTTATTCGAAGAGAGATTATCGAATATCGTTTATTCGAGAAGGAGTTAGTCGAATATAGGTTATTCGAAGAAGAGTTAATCAAATAGAGATTTCTCGAAGAGAGTTAATCGGCAAATTCGATTTTTATCGAATTCGGGAAAGTACTTATACTTTCCAGTGTTTAAATAGAGATTTATTTATTTATAAATAAATAAGTGTTAGGTTAATTATTCACTAATAAGAATAGAAGTTATAATTAAAGTTAGATAATTCGAAAGTAGGGATTATAACGTTATCGTTATAACCAATGTTTTAAATATAGAAGTGGATTAGTAAAATTGGATCCGAGAAAGGCGTAAAGAAGTTGTTAAAGATTAAAAGATAAACTTTGACCATTTCGAAGTTATAACGTTGTTCAGTTAAGGTCTGAGAGGTAATTATACCCCAACTTGAGTGACTTCCTTCTTAACTAAGAAATGGTAAGGTTTGATCGTAAAGGAGTTTTGGAAATGTTTTCCAAACGAGAATCAGAAATGTTTTCTGATAAAAGAAAAATAAGAATTTAGAATATAGGGAAACAGGAGATAAGTAAATAAATGAACTGAAGAGATTTATGATAAATGATGTTTGTTCGATATAATTTCCATCTGGAAATAATATCGTTGTTTGCACACTTGTTTTTCTTCGATAGTTAACTCACAGACTATCGAAGTTTTTGACCATTTTAACGTTGTTAATATGGAGGGACCGGTTGGATTATTATCCAAAGAACCACTCTGTATTGGCATAAGCGTTGCGAATCATATATGCCAAAGATAATTGAAGACAGAGTAAAATGCAAGGGCTGTTGTATAAGTCTTAGATAACAGTGACTAAGATGGATATACTGAATAGTGCCTTCGGTTTGTCCAGTCCCAGGACAACTTGTATGGACGAAGGTCTGACAGAGTATATCCAATGGATCGCGTAAGTTGATCTGTTCAAACGTATTCACGTTTGGTGGCGGAGGAATTCGTTTCTCTTAGCTGTATACCCGTGTTATTTTTGGATAAGTCAATTTGTGATTTGGCGGGTATGACGATGTGACATTCTAAGTGAATGAGGATGACTTGTATGAATAAATGTCTGACAGAGTATTTCCAGAAAGGCCACGTACATTGATTTCTTCAACCGTACCAAGAGTGGAAGCGGAGAAGGAAACTTCTTTTAGCTGACACGTAATGTATGGTTGTAGACGTCAATTAGTGGTTCTGATGGATCTGACAATGTGGCATTCGAAGTGAATCTGATGTGATGATAAAGCGTAGCTTCTAGCCTCATCAACCAGTAAATGACAGAAATCGGGCAGGCAGCATGGCTAAGTCGGTCGCACCGAAGTAGGGTGTATAATCACCTATCTAGAGAATATTCATTTGCTTCTTAAATCTATCAATGTTGTCCCATATATATACGGGAACGGTTGCTGATCCCAACCGTTGGTGATGTACATTCGATACACTCAAGCGAAATGAGTGGTCGGTCATGTGTGGCTGAGTTACAAGATGTTCTTGTTGAACTCCAGTGTATCGTTCCTAGAGTACACTGATCGGAAGGTGGTTCCATACCTTGTCATAGTTGGAAATCCATTATCCAATACGTGCTTGCGATTTTGATTGTATACTATATATGTAGAACGTGAGATGAAAGCGTTTCTGCTAGTTGATATCTATTTGTATATAGACATTATTATAATATCAAAAGGTTTTTGATATAAGGATATTTTGGATTCTCATAATGGAAAAACCCGTTCCGTTCTGCGGCATGGTCTTATGAGATATCGTTTACTTGTTCATATATCTGTTTAAACTGTTTTACTCACACCAGTCCCATGACTGACCCGGAGTTTATTTGTTTTGTTTTCCCTAAACTCTTGGGTGCCTAATTTTGTATGGGCAGTCAAGTAGTCAGGAATTTACAGATATACTGGAAGAGTGTGGAGCAGGAGGCTTCAAGATCATATAGCTATAGTTATTTCCGCTGTGTTGTAAGTGTTGTACTCTGATAAGTGCTACTGTATACATAACTGTTATATTTCAAAGTTATGTTATCTATTATATGTTATTCGTTCCGCTGTGAGGTTCGTGTTACTCTGATGTTGTGTTCTTCTTCTTCTTCTATCCTAAGTTTCTATCTTATCTATTCTCACCTTCTAATTTCTTTCATTAATTACCGGGATTTTTCGATATTTTGGTTATCGACATCGTGCTTATGTCGATAACCAAAGTTGCCGAAAACCCGGGTCGTTACATTTTACTTCGCTATTCAATATATAAAAATCGAATTTTTACTTCGCTATTCAATATATAAAAATCGAATTTTTACTTCGCTATTCAATATATAAAAATCGAATTTTTATTTCTACTTCATCTATTTTTACAACGCTTCTTTCTATATAAAAATTATATTTTTATATTTCTACCTCTTATATAAAGATTGAATTTCTATCTTGTCACTACCTATATAAAAATCACATTTTTATATGCAAAATCATATTTTTATTCTTCTAAAAATTATTCCATATCTTTACAATTCTAAAAATCGTATCTTTATACAATTAAAAATCTAATCTTTGTATAAACGAAAATCGTCTCTTCTATTTTAAAAACATCTCCTTTCTATTTTTAAAATTCAGATCTTTCTATATTTTTAAAATTCAAATCTTTCTATCATACAAATCCAAGTTTTATCAAATTAAAAATCTAAGCTTTTTCAATTTTGAAAAACAATGTACACTCTTATTCACACAAAAAAAATCAGATTTTTAAATTGATTAAACTAAACTAAATATTTAAAATCAATTAAAACAAAACAGAAAAAAAACTTATAGTGCATCGCTTGGGGGGGGGGGTATGGTGGGTCTTGGGGTGCTGGCGGCGTTCGATTCAGCTAGAGGAGGGGAGAGGCGGAGGAGCAGGCGGTGGAGGCTAGGGGGTTACAGTGGGATCTACGTTGGCTGGCGCGACGGTTTGGAGAGGCTAGGGTTGCGGTCTTCGAACTGACGAGAGGGGGGGTTGCACGGAGGTGAGGGTGCTGCTCCGACGAGGTGGCGCTCCATGAGGTGGCACGGTGGCCTGCTCTGCGACAACGATCGCTCTCTCTCTCTTTTTTTTTTAACCTAATTCGATTCTGAAAGAAATGGGCTTTGACCATGGTTGAAGAGAAAAAGGAGGGGCCCCTTTTTTATATTTTATTTTATTTAATTTTTAAATTCCCCAAAAAGTAACTTCTAATTTCGACCTCCAAACGAGACCCACCGCCTGCCGTCCATAGCTAATTACCCCATTCCGAACACAATGGGATATGTATCGCAGGCTGATTCGACTATTTCGATCTCTTTTCGTCAAAATCAACATATAACTCTATATATTGAATTTGAACGCGCATTTCAATTTACCGGGGTCACATACGAACTCTATAAATTGTACAAAAATATTTTCTAGCTTCGTATTGACGATACGGTCCTAACAAAACTAGTTTCGTCGAATTCTGAGACCGTTGAAAAAATGGCCATTTTCCAGTCGATTAAAATCAACTAAAACTTGTCAAACGCGTTTTCCATTGCCACGCTCACATATTGATTCAAAAAATTATGAAATTTGAAACTTAGCAATAATTTGACATCACGGACCCAACAAAAGTGGTTTCGTCGAAATCCGAGGTCGTTTGCAAAATTTCCATTTTTAAGGGTCTGAATTCTATAGCGACTATTCAGAATTTTCAACTGGACATATCTTTTGATTCCCGCTATGAAATTTCAATTTTTCGGATTCGTTGGAAAGATATCATCAATTAGATTCCATCATTTTTGGTTTCACTAAAATCCGGATTATTTTGCACCCGGTACATTCAATTGAAGTTTGAAATCGAATTATCGAACTACCGCGCCATTTTCAATTCTATTTATAATTATATATAATTATTTATATTCTAACGACGGCGTATATAATATATATGTTCGAATTCTATACAAAATAAATTTCCCGTTGATATTATTTAAAATAATTCATTTTAAAGGTTCAAAATTCGCTAAAATTGCCAAAATAAAAATTTTAAACTAGCCCAGATTTTCGGGTTGTTACAACAGAACTAGAATGTGAGTACTTGAAGAGATGGTGCCAGAAGTTATTTTTTGTTAGTTGATAATTTATTTTGTTATCATGAATATGATAACTCATGGATTGAAAACATATGTATCGAAATTGGTAACTTATGGATTGAAATTATTTTTTGTTAGTTGATACTTTATTTTGTTATCATGAATATGTGATATATTTGTTGATTATTATATTTTTTTCGTTCTTACATTGCTCTTTGAATTGTTATGAAGATTTATTTTGATTGATGTTATTAAAATGTAATATATATGCATAGCTCTATGAATTTTATAGCGGCATGTATGAGCTGTAAAAGGTTTTAGCAATACTATAACATGATAATCTAATAGCATCATATAGCCGCTATTAAATAATATGCTATAGCGGCTATAATGTGTTATGAAAGATTCCCACTTTCATTGAAATTCAGATGTTTAACAGCGGTGAGCATGAGCTGTTGTGTTTAAGTAACATAACGACAAATTTGTGCTATAAAACCATGTTCTTTTATAGCGGGAAATAAAGCGTTATAAATATTTAGCAGTTTTTTATAACATGTTCATATACAATAGTTGTGGAACCGCTATAATTCTTATTCATAGTGGCTGTAGGCCGCTATAAAATACCAGTTCTGTTGTAGTGTTGCTTAGAGTAAGAAGAAGGACAAACATAACTCTTTCCAAATATTCATATATGATAATTATGACATCAAAATAGTTAGAAATGTTTGTAAAAGGATGTCATGGTATAGTCCTAAGCTTTTAACTTTTTATATCCAATAAAATATCAGTGACTCTTCCAGAGTGGACGTAGGCCCCCACACGGGACCGAACCACTATAAATCTACTAGGTAATTTACTGCTTTCTTCATTTACTTTCCCATGCGAAACTATATTCTTAAGTAATTAAGAATCTTGGGTGTTTACGACATATTTTACCGTCAACATTCTGATTCGATTAAACTTGGAAATTTAGATTAATTAGCTTGAAATTGTTAAAATGTGATGCAAATTAAATCTGAAAGAATTTTATTGAAGTATTAAAATCTAAACCCAACTTGAATATTGTTTGAAATGTATTGGAACTAGAATATACTGTTAAGTTGGAATTAATTTGAAGTAAAGTTTTGATAAGTGAATTGATTTTAAGTTGAACTTCAATATAAGGAAATATAGTTCAGACTAGATTATTATTTGAAACTAGATTTTTAAACTAGTATTATTTTATACTAAAATATGTTAAATTATTGTTGTATAATTATTATTTTAATATAACTATTTAACATCTTACGACTATTTAAAAATCATTTCATTTGAATATTAAACTATTATTTATATTTTATAATTTAACCAAATTATTTTATACAAATATATAAGTTTTAAATTAAACTATTTATATTATATTAACTATTTTAGATAGAAGCATGCTTCTGATCCAAGCTTTTTGATCTGAAATGTTTAGTATGAAGACTTTTGAATAACTACAATTGTGATAGATATTTGAAATCAAATGTAATTATTGTTAATGGTCTATTTTTAAATATGAAATCCAAAGTCTTGAATGTAATCAAATAACGAATTGATTGAAATGAAATTTAGGATGTTTTAATATTTAAATTTAATTGTTTATAAAAGAAATATTTAGAGTTGTCCGAGTCATGTTATTTTAAAATTTGACTTCAAATATAAATGACCATAGTCTGAAATAAATGTTTGGTTGCTGTAGATACTGGAGTTGGTATTAACATACTCTCTGTTAACGATATTTTTCGTCAACACTGGAGATAGGTTTACAGAAGTGGACCTAAGAAAAAAAATGGGGTTATTTAGCTTTCACGAGTTTGGGTTAGTTTACTGTTTCCTATATATCAAGGTTTAGAGCCCAAAAGGTTAGTTACTCTGCCCTCAGTTGGGTGAGCATCACGCTTAAGTGACTTAAGAGCCAACAGTTATATTGGGACAAGGGTTCCCCAAACACATCTCTCGATAATGAGGCTAAACGGCTTGTAGGAAGTGGTTATGCAAAAACTTTGTGGAAGCGTCTAAGCTTTAGTAAGAAACAGTGACCGTGTATAGAGCATACGGTTGTCGTATAGAAGATAGCAAAGAAATCACATAAGAAACTCATAAGAGAACTTACTAAGTGTCGACCCGTTCTTTATTGATCTTTGATTTGGAGTACATTAGTGATTATAATAGAAATCCCCAAATTGATTTAGAAATTAGGGTTTCCTATAGAGAAAAGAGGTACAAAAATGAGAATTCGGTCCCTAAAATGAGACCCCTGGGGTCTTATTATAGATAAATCGGGGCCCCTTTTACCATTGGGCCAGCAAAAGCCCATGTCGAGCGCTTTTCCCTTTGGTCCTAGTTGCTTTGGCTCTCGGCCGCTTTTTAGGCTTTGCTTATCTCTTTTTAAGATGCCAGTGTTGTCTCTCGAAGGAATGGTCTCGGTTATTGGAGCTTTTCTTTGGAGTTTCTCCTATTGTCTTTGAATCAATACCAAGTCTGTCAGTATGGATAGCTTTTGTAACGACCTGCATTCTACGAATCGGAGGATCGTAGATTATTGATTTTATTCTCATACAAAGTTATATGGTCATGTAACTTTGGGAAACGACTATTAGGGTCATTTCCTACATTCACGATTTTTGCCGAATTTTAAATGACCGTCTTGCCCCTGGCGAATTTTATTTTTCCTATAACTTTTGATTGGTAAGGAGATTTAACTTGAAACCACTTTCATTGGATTCGAATGATGGTTTACCTTTCTGTAGATGGTCACATTAATCAAACGGACTTACCGATTGGGAGATATAGCTGAAATAAGGTTTGGAAGATGGAAAACAGTATTATCGGGCTTAGTTGGGTGATTAGCAGCTAGGCCCATAACCTATTTCGGGATTAAGGTTATGGGAGGGCTGAAAGGAGTTGGAGAACAATCTCCTTTCATTTTCTAGCCTCCACAAACCTTCCTCTAACCCTAGTAATGGCCTTCGTCTTCTAAATTACTCCCAAATTACTGTTTAATCACTAATTAAGCATAACTACATCAAATCAAGTGAAACTGCATCAAATCAGAGTTGGGGCTACTGCACTACATAGGAATCCATGACAAGTCAATATAAATTTCAAATCTATAATTTATCTATGGCTAAGGTGAGTGATTTACATGTATATACACTAATTATGGATAATTAGGAGTGATTAGTGATAATTAG
The DNA here is from genome assembly GCA_030737875.1 of Allium sativum. Classification (NCBI taxonomy): domain Eukaryota; kingdom Viridiplantae; phylum Streptophyta; class Magnoliopsida; order Asparagales; family Amaryllidaceae; genus Allium; species Allium sativum. Next base: position 773,964,661 of record CM060918.1, on the reverse strand, counting down.
CAAAATTATACATCTAAAATTTTTGGAAAAATATGTGGAAATTCTGAAATATTATTTTATGTCACTGGTATGAATTTGGATTAATTTGGATTAAGTTTGCTAGTCCTATAGTTAAGTACGGTTAAGGGGAAAATCACATTGTTATGGGGAAATCATGGTTTTGGGCATGTTTCATCTAAATTAACATATGAAATTATTGTTTTGGTTGATTCTACATGTTACTACTGTTGTTTGGTATGTTTTGTGGCTTTATAGGATAGTTAGAGTGGTTGAAAACGCCTTCATTTGGTGAAATTAGCTTGTTGGAAACATTGCAGGATTTCGGTTCTTGAAGGGGGTATGCCTCACGAACCGCCCAGGAGGACTTCGGTTCCTAAAGGGGTATGTCTCACGAACTACTCCAAGATCGTGGTCACGAACCGCCCTGACCAGGAGGCTCACGAACCACCTCGACCAAGAAGGGAGGACCCCGTTTCGACCCCAATGATGACCACGAACTGAGATGTGATGACGACTCCGAACCGAACCGGATTTGAGCTTCTACCACATGACGACGATCGTAAATTCTTCTGAAGATCAACTTCAATCTGACCAAAACCTGAGATGCAAAGGAAGTCCAACTGAGAAGTTATCACTCTAGATCCAGATGGGAACCAATTAGTGAACTTCAAGAGTATTGATTTGTTGTGGGACGTGTGCAAAGCGGTTATCGATATCTATAACCTTTGTTCACCATTGAGAGAGGGGACATGTGGACAAATCAGAGCCAGGGAAGTGTGGGCTGGTTGGCCCTTAACCTAGAGCTAGTGATGTGTGGACTGGGTAGGGTTTATTGACTATAGACCAGGGAAGTATGGTCATAAAAATAGTTGTACGGAGTGGGACTCCGTCATGGCCCCAATAGATTTGGTGATCAAAGCGGTGGATAATCGTATGCTTTACGCACTGAGTGAGAGATGTGAGGATGATTGTTATGTTTGATGTTTGCTATCACCATGACATGCACACTTTCACTTAATACTCTATGTTAGTGTTATCTTAGAGTATTGTACATCATATTGTACATCTTGTTGTTCTAACTCTTTGGTTGCAGGTCCAGGTCTAGTATGATTATTTATACATATTATTGCTTTATCCAGTTATAGACTTGCTATCGCTCACACCAGACTTTTGTCTGACCCAGAGTCTTATGTCTCTTCTTATTACTTTGGTTTCTCCTAAACGAGCAGACTAGAGATAGGTTAGGTGGTTATGCACGAGTAGCTGTCCGGAGACGAGCAGGAGGCTTCCACGTACTATACATATATTCTCGTTATGTTGTTGATGATCTCTGCTTTGGGCATTAGTAGTGTACCTCTTTTGTTTTCCTTCTAGAGACGGCACTTTAAAGTTGTAATAATTGGATATGAAGCTGTGTTTTGGATTCTACTACTTTGATGGATATGGTTTAGTTTTCAGCTTATGTACTGTCTTGCCTGTTTTATATCAAATTATGTTATTATTATATTTTACTCCATTCGCTGTGAGATATACTACAAGTTCTTTGGCAAGTTTCAAACCCCTTTGGCAATCGTCTCGTACTAGTCAGGCATGGATACATCGCATTTTGGGGAAAAGTCTGATTCGTACGGGGCGGCCGTCACACCTAGTATCAGAGCCTAGGTTGAATAGTTTAACCTAGGGGAAGACATTAGGGAGAGATAATATACGTAGATGAGGGCGTGTATTTGTGATATTTTGGTTTTAAAAAACTATATATATACTATTAGTATATCTAAGGATGAATTCGCACTGCATTGGCACTACTAAGGAGATGGTTAATCATTTTCTCTTTACAGATTGAATGACGAGCCGAAATACGAGGAGCACATGAGGGACCCTGCACCGGGAGTTAAAGAGGGAGCAGGTCCAAGGGCCAATAACAGGAGTTTCCCTGACATGAGGACAATGTTTATTGCCTTCATGCGAGAGATGCTTAAGGACGTTCAGGGAGCAGCTCCTAATGCTGCTAACGGTGGTGGTGCAGTCGTGCATGCGCATAGAGCGGACTTCGCCAAGCTTAGCAAGGATTATACTAGTCTCGGTGGAAAACCATTCCACGGAACAGAATCGTCTACGGAGGTTTAGGATTGGCTTGATAGTTGTGAGCGCATCTTCGAGGATTTGGGGATCGATGATGTAATAAAGAGAATGCTAGCATCACATCAGCTTCAAGAACGGGCAATGAATTGGTGGAATGCTATTAAAGCGGCTACTCCCGAAGATCATGTTACTTAGGATCAATTTAAGACCCTCTTCAGTGACAAGTTTATTCCAGCTGCTTAGAAATCTGAATTGTTCAAGAAGTTTTTGGAGCTTAAGCAGAATGGTAGGGCAGTCTCGGAATACATTTGAGTTCGATACCTTATCGGAATGTGGACTATCTCTTATCGATACTACCGAGAAGAAGAACGAGAGGTTCATAATTGGCTTAGATGAGTACTTGGGGGCAAAGACTGATAAACCATATCGGTGAGACTTTCGAATCTATTATGGAGAAGGCATTGAGATCAGAGAGCCTTTATCCTAAGTCAAGGGCCGATGTTGCTATCACATTTGCATAGGAGCCAAAACCATGCAAGCGGTGAAGGAAAGAAGAATTCCCATAATAAGAGGAAAAAAAACCAAAACAAGGTTGGTCAGAAAAAGAAGAACAAGAAAGATATTGAGAGCTATATATATGGCAAGATGGGCCACTATGCCAAAGATTGTCGAACAAAGCCAGAGGAAAAGAAGTGCTTCAACTATGACCAAGTAGGACATTTCAAGAATAAATAACCACAACCCCCTAAGGAGAAGTAGATCGTGAAAGCATATACTATCAATGTTGTTCCTTCTTCGTCGAATGCCCCAACTGCGGCACAGAAGGGAAAGGGTGTCGTTATTCAAGGTATGCTTTCAATTTATGATATTCCTGTTCGAGTGTTGTTTGATACCGGAGCTTCCCATTCCGTCGTATCTAGTGACCTGGTAGGTAGGTTGGAATTGGAACCCGAGATTGTAGATAGACCTTTAGTTGTGATGAACCTAATCGGTGGTTCGATTAGCCTTTGTATGATTTGTCATAATCTGGTCTTATCGAGTCATGGATGTATGTTAGCTTGTGATTGCTTTGTTTTGGGCTTTACTGGGTTTGGCACTATTTTGGGAGTCGATTGGCTCCAAAGATATGGGGTGGTGGTAGACTGTGAGGGGACTTCGGTTATCATTAGAGCGGACGATGGGCGGGGGGTAGTATTGGCTTGCCTACCTAGTGATGAGGTGATGGTTAGTTTTCTAATTTCCCTCGACATCCCGCATGATGAGTTATCGGATGTGCCTATTGTTGGCGAGTATTAGGACATCCTCGAGGAAGTGACCAGACTTCCACCACACTGAGAGATCGAGTTCCAGATTGATTTAGTGAAAGATGCCAAACCTATAGTGATGCTGCTTCGTCGTATGGCACCAAGGGAGCAGCGTGAGCTCGAAGTGCAAGTAGCCGATCTTTTGAAGAAGGAATTTATCCGAAGAAGTGTTTTCGAGTGGGGAGCACCAGTTGTATTTGCTACCAAGGCCGATGGTTCCCTTCACTTATGTGTGGATTACCGCAAGTTGAACAAGGTGACTAGAAAGAATAAATATCCCCTTCCACAGATAGATGATTTATTTGATCAGTTAAATGGAGCGAGAGTATTCTCCTAGTCGGATCTTGTGACAATATTTCATCAGTTTCGGGTAGCAGCTGAGAGTATACCTAAAACGACATTTCGGACACCGTCTGGATTCTATGAGCGGCTGGTCGTGCCATTTTGGTTGGCCAATGCACCCGCCTATTTTTTGGATCTTATAAATAGGGTTGTCAGGGATTAATTAAATAAGTTTGTTCTTGTGTTCGTGGATAATATCTTGGTTTACTCGAGGACAGAGGAAGAACACAAGGAACATTTGAGGACGGTGATGGAGATGTTGAGGAAACACCAATCGAATTTTTTTTTTCTAAGTGTCACTTCTGGAGGAGGGAAGTGAGGTTCTTGGGCTATGTTGTTTCAGAGAATGGTATTGTGGTGGATCCTACGAAGATGGCTACGGTGCAAGATTGGTCTACGCCCAAGAATGCAACGGATGTGAGAAGTTTCTTGGGGTTAGCTGGATATTATCGTATGTTTATCCAAGACTTCTCCAAGATAGCTACGTCATTAACTCAGTTTACCAAGAAGAATCAAGCCTTTATTTGGGACGAAAGGTGCGAAAATGCATTTAAGAGCCAAAAGGAGAAGTTAACGTGCGCACCAATGTTAGTTATTCCTGAAGGGAATGAAGAGATGACGGTATACACGGATGCTTGTGGTACCGGACTAGGTGTTGTACTGATGCAAGGAGGTAGGGTTGTAACTTATGCTAGTCGGCAACTGAAACCGCACGAGAAAAGATATCTTACCCATGATTTGGAATTGGCAGTGATCGTGTTCGCGTCACAGATGTGGAGACATTATCTCTTGGGAGAAAGATTCGAGTTTTTTACCGATCATATGTCACTAAAGTATCTTTTCTCTCATAATGATTTAAAGGTTCGTCAGCAGAGATGGTTAGAGTTCTTGGCTTCATATTATTTCAGTATTGCATACACACACGGGAAGGGCAATGCGGTAGCCGATGCATTGAGTAGGAGACATGCCAATTTGGGGGCTGTGTTTCTGGAACGGATACAACTAGAGTATATTGCAGGATATGATTTCGGACCTAAGTGTGAAATGGATCCAGAAATGTTAGCAAGTTTGATGATCAAACCGACCTTGATTGAGCGGATCAGTTCCAGTCAAAGGGACGATCCTAACCTATTGGAAATCGTCTCCAAGGTAGAGATGAGCATCAACTGTGAGGAGATGAAAAAGTATGGACTTGATTGTGAAGGATGGCTCCAAAAGAATGGAAGACTAGTTGTACCCAACGTTAATGGATTGACAGATGAAGTGCTTAGAGAATGTCATCACTCGAAACTTAGCGTACATCTTGGTGGTAAAAAGATGCATAGAGACATGTAGCAGACCTACTACTGGGAAGGGATGAAGAGAGACGTTAGGAAGTTTATATCCAAGGTCATGAATTGCCAATTAGTTAAAGCCGAGCAGAGGAAGCCTAGTGGTTTGTTACAATCGTAGGAAATTCCCGAATGGAAATGGGAACAAGTCTCAATGGATTTCATCGATGGTTTACCAAGGACCAGATCGGGTCACGATGTATTTGGGTAATTGTGGATCGATTGACCAAAAGTTCAAGGTTTATACCCGTCAAGTCGAATAGAACGACGACTAAGTTAGCAGAACTGTATATGAAGTGGGTAGTGAGATTTCATGGAGTACCTAAAGGTATTGTGAGTAAGCGAGATCCATTATTTACTAGTGGGTTTTGGAAGAGCTTACAGGAGGCTTTAGGGTCAGAGTTACATCTCAGTACCGCATACCATCCCCAAACCAATGGTCAAACAAAGAGGATGAATCGTGTATTAGAGAATCTCTTGAGAGCTTGTATATTGTATTTTGGAGGGTCATGGGATGACCATTTGCATCTAATTGAGTTTGCATATAATAATAGCTATCAATCCAGTATTGGTATGGCTCCATTTGAAGCTTCGTACGGAAGACCTTGCAATTCACCATCTTCTTGGTTGGAAACTAGTGAGAAAATTGTGCTTGGGCCAGATGTAATAAGAGAAACTTCGGATAAGATCAAGGTTATTCAACAGAGAATGAAGGCTGGCCAAGATAGGTAGAAGTGTTATGCTGATAAAAGGCGAAGAGATTTGAAATTCTCCGTTGGCGACTTGATATTCGTTAAGATTTCTCCGTTGAAGGGTGTGATTCGATTTGGTAAAAGAGGTAAGTTGGCACCAAGGTTTGTTGGTCCATTTCCAATTCTTGAACAAATTGGGAATTTAGCTTATAAAGTTGGTTACCTGACAAGATGGCAGGAGTGCACAATGTATTTCATGTCTCTCAGTTAAGGAAGTTTGTGCATGATTCTGAAATGACTATCTCACCAGACCAATTGGAAGATATCGAGATATAACCCAAGGCAGTTGGAAACCGCATACCAGTTCGTATTATCGAACATGATACAAAGCAACTCCAGAGGAAGACGGTGAAACTAGTTAAGGTCCAGCGGGGTGATAATGAGAATGACTGTGCTTGGGAAACTAAAGAGAGCATAAGGAAGTCATATCCAGAACTCGTTACCTGGTAAGATTTTAATTGCGATATAGTTATTCTACATGCTAGGATAGGCTTGTTGTGTTTATTACATACGTTTGATTGCTGCAAATGGTTGATAGGAATGCGGGACACTAGTGGTTATTTTCTTAGTTGAGGAATTTCGGGGGCTAAATTTCTTAAGGGGGGAAGAGTGTAACGACCCGCATTCTACGTATCGGAGGATCATAGAATATTTATTTTATTCTCGTATAAAGTTATATGGTCATGAAACTTTGGGAAATGACTATTGGGGTCATTTCCCACATTTACGATTTTTGCCAAATTTTAAATGATCGATTTTCCCATGGCGAATCTTGTTTTGCCTATAACTTTTGATTGATAAGGAGTTTTGACCTGAAACCACTTCCATTGGATTCGAATGATGGTTTACCATTTCGTACATTGGTCACATTAATCAAACGGACTTACCATTTAGGAGATATGGCTGAAATAAGGTTTGGAAGATGGAAAATAGCATTATCGGGTTTGACTGGGTGATTAGCAACTAGGCTGATAACCCATTTCAGGATTAGGGTTATGAGAGGGCCGAAATGAGTTGGTGAATCATCTCCTTTCATTTTCCTAGCTTCCAAAAACCTTCCTCCAACCCTAGTAATGGCCTCCATCTTCTAAATCACTCCATAATCACTGTTTAATCACTAATTAAGCAAAACTACATCAAATCAAGTGAAATTGCATCAAATCAGAGTTGGGGCTACTGCACTACATAGGATTCCATGGCAAATCAATATAAGTTTCAGATCTATAATTTATTTGTGGCTAAGGTGAGTGATTTACATGTTTATACACTAACTGTGGCTAATTAGTGGTGATTAGTGATAATTAACGAAATTGTACATCTAAAAATTCTGGAAAAATATGTCAAAATTCTAAATATTATTTTATGTCACATGTATGAATTTGGGTTAATTTGGATTAAGTTTGCTTATCTTATAGTTAGGTATGGTTAAGGTGAAAATCACATGGTTAAGGGAAAAATCATGAATTTGGGCATGTTTGATCTAAATTAACATATGAAATTATTGTTTTGGTTGACTCTACATGTTACTACTATTGTTTGGTATGTTTCGTGACTTCATAGGAAAGTTAGAATAGTTGGAAACACCGTCGTTTGGCGAAATTAGCTTGTTGGAAAAACTACAGCATTTCGGTTCCTGAAGGGGGTATGCCTCATGAACCATCCAGGAGGACTTCGATTCCTGAAGGGGGTATGTCTCACGAACTGCTCCAAGATCTTGGTCACGAACCACCTTGAACATAAGGGTCACGAACCGCCTTGACCAAGAGAGTCACGAACCGCCTCGACCGGGAAGGGAGGACCCCGACCCCGATGATGACCGAGAACTGAGATGTGATGACGACTCCAATCTGAACCAGATTTGAGCTTCTACCACGTGACAATGATTGTAAATTCTTCTGAAGATCAGCTTCAATCTGACCAAAACCCGGGGTGCAAAGGAAGTCTAAATGAGAAGTTATCGCTCAGGATCTGGATGGGAACCAATGAGTGAACTTCAAGAGTTGGGCTTTGCTATGGGATGTGTGCAAAAGGGTTATCGATAACTATAACTTTGATTCACCATTGAGAGAGGGGACATGTAGATAAACCAGAGACAGGGAAGTGTGGACTGGTTGGCCCTTAACCTTGAGCCAGGGATGTGTGGACTGGGTACTGTTATTGACTATAAACCAAGGAAGTATGGTCATAGAAATAGTTGTACGGAGTGGGACTCCGTCATGGCCCTAATATATTTGGTGATCAAAGCGGTGGATAATTGTATGCTTTATGCACTGAGTGAGAGATGTGAGGATGATTGCTATGTTTAATGTTTTCTATCACCATGACATGCACACTTCCACTTTACACTCTATGTTAGTGTTACCTATGAGTACTGTACATCTTGTTGTGCTAACTCTTAGGTTGTAAGTCCAGGTCAGGTATGATTATTTATACCAGTAATTGCTTTATACAGTTATAGACTTGTTATCGCTCACACCAGACTTTTGTCTGACCCAGAGTTTTATGTCTCTTCTTATTACTCCAGTTGCTCCTAAACGAGCAGAATAGAGACAAGTTAGGTGGTTATGCACCAGTAGCTATCTGAAAACGAGAAGGAGGCTTCCACATACTATACATATATTCTCCCTATGTTGTTGATGTCTTTGCTTTGGGCATTAGTAGTGTACCTCTTTTATTTTCCTTCTAGAGACAGTACTTTAAAGTTGTAATAATTGGATATGAAGCTGTGTTTTGGATTCAGTTACTCTAATGGATATGGTTTAGTTTTCAGCTTATGTACTGTCCCACCTGTTTTAAGTCAAGTTATGTTATTATTATATTTTATTCCATGCGCTGTGAGATATACTGCAGGTTCTTCGGCAAGTTTCAAACCCCTTTGGAAATTATCTAGTGCTAGTCAGGCATTGATACAACGCATTTCGGGGAAATGTTTGATTTGTTTAGGGCGGCCGTCACAGCTTTATTGAGGCTTTAGGCTTCCAAACAAAGGCTTCCAGATATAAGCTTCAAGATGTAGGCTTTCAGCCTTGCTATTAACACTTTGTGGAGCTTGCCTTCATGATTCCAGTGAATGGTTGCCAAGTTCGCCACCCCTATCGCTATCGACATTAATAGATTAGTATGGACAGCTTGTCTCTCTTCGAGGTTCCGGCTTGCTTTTTGGTAGATTCCTAAAATGTTTCTCGGCTATTCGAAAATTTTCTTCTGATGTTCTATTATTTGCTTACTAAAGTGGCCTCTCGGTGACCACCTGATTGATATTTCAATAGATGACTCCCAGATGATCCCCTTATGCTCGTGTTCTTCGATGTATCAGTATCAAACAAGTTAATATTGATATCCCTTTCATCCTTTTAGGTCTCGCGTTGCAATGTCCTTTGCTTCGCTCTTCATTAGATCCCGGTTTTGGATTACTTCTTGTCGGTTATCCTTCCTACTGGAATTACCCTACCAGTAATTTCTCTTCGTACTGGATTTTGAGGCTCCTTCTTTATTGGGGGAGCCAGTTGCTTGCCCTTCCGAAGACTTCTCTTAGGCTTTCGATTTTACCCTGTTCTTAGCTTCTGCCTAAGGAGTATTATTTTATGCGTATGGAGGTTCGCTACCCCTTCATAGTTATCCTGTTTCGGTGTTTAATTTTGGTAGTAACATTTGCCACCCATATGAATGGGTAATTTCGACTTTTCAAGTCAAACTTTTTGTTTGTCTTTCGGCGTGTCGGCCCCGTGTCCCTTGGCATCCTTCGATCAGGTCCGTTGATGGATTTCTATCTGTACGGCACAGATTTACAAGGAAATTTATTATAAATACTTCTTCTTCTTCATCTCCGCCTTTTACCTACAAATCAAATTCTCGAACCAGATTATCACTTCTTTCAAGAACTACTCAAGCCTTTCCTTGCAGAATTTCTAAGTCGATTATTTGTAAGTATCTTTATTCATGTTATAAGTTGTAATCTAAACTATGCATTTAAATCAATTGGAAAATCGACCAAGATTTCAGTGTATTTTGATGCGAGTTTAACAGCTTTCACAACGATTAATGGCTAAAATGATAAGGTTACTTATTTGCCAAATGTACCCTTTAAGAGATTTACTATGCAAAACCAGTTATGTAAAGGGGCTAAATTAATCGTGAAGCAAAATGTTATGCTTCCGTTACGAGTTAGTTGAATCACCATTACTGCCACATTTCTTTTGCTTCCAACCTTGCCGACACCATTATTTGTATTTATTTAGCTTCCGTCCCAAGGGTGCCGAGTTAACTTGAGGGTGTCGGTAAGGCTTTGCAAACGTAATTCACTAGGATGTCTCGATCTTAATTTTACTCGTACCGGATTTGGGAATCAATTAGGCTTTAGGTGATGATATCGAATTATTTGGCCTTGGCAGAACCACCATTGTACCTTGCTAGCATTTTTATTTTCCTGGCACATGCCTTTCATTTTTAAATTTTGATGCTGGGATAGCCAATTTTATCATCACCAAAGGCCTAATTGTTTCCAAATGGAGGTTTACTATGTGCTAACCTTCTAAGACCAACACTCAAGACTGATATGTTATTCGACAAGGTAAGCCCTTTACACTGACAAATTTTATTTGTTGTTAGATTTACATTTAGATGCTATATGCACTTTTACATAAAAAATATAGTGTTAATCACATATGTTATGAAATGATGTCACCTGGCAGTGTTATGTCTAGCAAAAAGAGCCCTATCAAACCAAAGGTTAAGTGTTCTAATACGCCCCGAACCAAGAAGGAGTTCGCTTCAAAGTCTTCTTTAATTACTTCTTAAAATAAGGTAAAGACCATTCTTGACAGTTTTGAAATATCTGGCATAGATTGCATTGCTGCTTCTTCCCGACATTCCCCTCAAAACTCTCTAGAAGGGTACTTCGCATACTCGACGATCCATATTTGGCATGGAGGCTTCCTTCCTTTTACACTCTTCTTGCTCAGGCTTTTGTGTGGCTTGGGAATTCCTCCTATCCAACTCTCTCCTAACACCTATACCCTTCTTTTATGCTTATCAGTCTTGGCACTTACATCAAATCAAGCTTCTCTTAGCCCCAAGCCCATTTGCCATATGATATGGTTCTCCAAAAGTGCAAAGTCACCCATTTAGCGTGCGAACCCTATAAAGAGGCCGACAAGCGACAACATTTGCAAGACTAAACCCTGGAAAGACCAGTTTTTTCTTCTTAGGTGCCCCCGGTACATCGGGCAAATTCATCAAGCTTGGTAAGTTTCCTATCCTTTGGAAGCAATTATGTTATGCTTGTACCTCTTGTTTAACCCTTGGCTTTATACAAAGCTTCCTTCTAAAAATACAACTTTGTCTGAAGAGGAGACTCAAATTGTTGAGGCTATCTTCAAAGCACCAGAGGATCTTAGACGTCGGTCATCTCTTCTTACTTTTGACAGGCTTTATCAATATGGCCTTCTTCATCCGGGGAAAAAGATTTTGGGACAACTGACTATTCTTTTTTCTAGTGCTAAGGGCTTGTTGCTGAATTCTAATATGTTTAATGAAACATATCCTATATTTCCAGGCGATTTAAACAGAATTACACTTCCGTTTGGACAAGATTTTTCACTTTTAGCTATTGATCTTCTTGTTCTTATCCTTCCGATATAGCTTTCTCTGTTTAGGATCCACGACTGCTAAGAGAACCTCTGCTCTCGAAGTTTTTGCCCAGTCTAATGTTAAAGCTTTAAAGAGGCTTGCCGATTCCGATATGGAGTCATTGCCCAAAAGACCAAATCATGATAAACAAGTTCATTTTTCCATGGATGTCGATACCATGACAAGAACACAGACAACTTTTGACCCTGCTACTTACGATGTTGATAATGTTATCGACTTTGACACTTCCCTCTACACTTCTCCAAGAGGTAAAATTATAAGTAGTTCTGCATCATCTGCCTCTCCCAGAGAACTAAATGTTAGAGAGCATAGTTTATTTACGCCATCCTCTTCTCAGCATGTTACTTTTCATGTACTGCCCTTGTCGGCCTTAGATTTTGATCAACTTGTGAATCTTGCTCTTTCGTCTGCCGAAGTTGTTAACATTTCACAATCTTATTCATTTTTGGGTTCCAAAGATTTTTATCAATGGCTAATCAAGGGCCGTCTTTTGTTTCTAGTTCACTCTTTTTGACTTCTCTTGTATTGTGCTATTTTCATGTGGCCCCAACCTGTTCTTTTTCTCATTTTTTAGGTGATGAAAAGCTAGTTCTCATCTAGAGGGATAGCTTCCTTATCTTCTGCTGAGAATACTGCCCTTTGAGAGGAAAATAAAGCATTGAAGGATAAGGTTGATGTTCTATTGCGGGAGAAGACAGAAAATGACATTGAATATGGGAGACTGGAGGTCTTGCTAAAGGAGGAGAAGGAGGCTAAGGACATGTTGTTGAAGCAGGTCAAGGACTTGAAAATGGGAAGACAGAGATGACAATTGATTGTGCCGTCGAACTGGATAATATGAACAACAAATTTTCCACTGAAAAACGAATAATTTATGAGACTAGTTATAGGATATCCGAATTTCTGAAAGTTCACCTCCATAATATTGTTATGGAATATTATGAAGATGCCCTCCTCCTCGCTTTTTCTAATAATTATAAAAAAAATCTAGGGATTGACTTTACTGCATCCCTCCATCAATAGAAGAGTTTCGAAAAGAATTAAACATGTCAAGCAAGAAGGTAAAGTTCCTCCGAGGGACAAGATGAAACCTAAGTCTTTTTTGTTCATTGAGGAGTTTCCTGAGGATTTAGATGATGAGGAAAAGGAATATACCATTGTTGACGAGGAGACATAAGGAGATGAGAGTTAGCGAGACAATCCTGATAGGTATGATGGAGACTTTTCTTCTACTACTGTGGGGTTACCTGATCATGAGGGGATCACTACCGATTAGTTGAGCACTCTACCTGCTCGAGGTCTAATTGCAACTCCTTCCAAGAAAGGAGATTATTCAGAGATTCGACCTGACAACTCTGCTACACAGTTATGGCTGTCACTCTCGAAATGTTTTCTTCCTTCTCAAATTTGTGTCAGTAATTATCCTCCTCATATTGCGGCAACTCTTTGCTTCTTTGAAGATGTAAATCATAGTAATGCTTCATATCCATCATTTTTAGCTACCAAGGACTTTCAATGGGCATGTTTTGTAAACCTGCGAGAAACCATCAAATAAAAAGGCTTAGATGCTTTTGCATAAGATATTTGTGGTTTAATTTTCATAATACTTTTGATTAATTGTATTGTATTAATATGTACAACGTGGATGGTATGTGTACTGACTAGTAGATTTGTGCTATCATAATCTTATGGATGTGTATGTTTGTTGAAATAATCAATATTCATATGGAAGAAGTTTATGCAGTTGTTTTTCGTTGATATGTATAACATTTTTAGTGTTATTGTTTGACAATTATATTTTACACATCACTATATTTCATCTTATCCGTGACTAGGAGGATCAATTCTAGACCACATATTCATAATTCAGAGAAGAACCTTTGACCATCACCAATCGAAAAGATATCTTTGAGGATGCTCCCTTTTCGGGATGGAAAAAGATGTATTATAGACAAAACATAACCATCAAAACCTTCAGGAACAGGTCTCCTATTTGTAGAATCAACTGAAAGAGAAAAATGAGACTATTTATGAGCTGCAATGCCAGCTAAAAGTCGGCCTCTCTACTAGCTCAGATGTGGAGACAGGCAAATTATATCATCGAATTGATGAGTTAGAGATTGAATTGAAGAAAACAAAGGTAGATTATGCCTCCTTAGAATTTGCTTCATAGAATTCTGACTCGGATTAACGAACTTGGCCACCGTGGTTCCCTTATGTGCCAAAATGTGACACCTCCTTTAGGTGTCCTTAATGTAGAATCCTAAAAAATAGTAGTTACGTGTATGCAACAACTTATGACATACTTTTATGTAGATATGTTTTTGTATTGTATAGGTATAACCTGATATGTGATACTCTTCTTTGACTAGAAACATTCTCTTTTTAGGATCTTAATATACCATTCTACATAAATTTGATGCATTTTGTTAAGTGTTAGTTCGCAAGGCATACATGATGCACTACTTGCTTTTGCTGAAATCAACAGTAACACGATATTGAATGTAGGAATGATAACGAGTCTACTTATACTTCCCGCATTAGTGAAAATCAACTAGTGTAATAGGCATTTCCAAGAAACCTCCCTCTATATAATTTTAAGAGAAGTGCAACCCTTGCTACAGGGTTTTGTTAGGAAGTTTTGAGATATTTATTTTTGCTCTCCCCTGATCTTATGTTCTAGTGTAATGTAGTTATTTGTATCATACAGGCAATTGGTATAATGAATAATGACTTGATGTATATATGAATTAAGAAAAGCTCCCTGAGTAAGATGGATGATCCTTATCTTCGTTCGTAGGTTTTGGGGTAGTAGGCTCAGACCTCTGCCTTAAGTGCTGATGATATATTCCTTCCTTAGGGGTTTGAATCTATTGACCCAGATTAGGGCATTAAAAATAGAACTCCAGAAATCCCCTTCTGGTAATAGTAGAACTTTGAACCATATCTTAGGTTAGTATATCAAATAGAAGTGTAAAAGCCCTTACCTTTGTTAGTAGGAGTCCGTAGGAAACCTAGATTCGGGTTATCTTAATAAAAGACCAGAAATCCGCTTCTGGCACGATAGGAGTCTCAAACCGACCCATATTCGGGTATTTAGAACAGAAGACCAGAAACCACTTCTGGCGTAATAGTTATGATCCGAATTGACCCAGATTTGAGTATCAAGATAGGAGACTAGAGACAACTTCTGGTATTAGTTTCGTTACCCCTTTTTGGGTGTAATTTGTGAAGAAGAGGATGTATGTGCTTCTTGAGCCACTCTCTAGTCCTTTATTGTTAAAGTAGGGGATGTACATGCTTTGTTAGCCACTCTCTTGGCTTGCGCGTCTGGCGCGCTTGGCTAGCTTATCCAGAAGCAGGGCCTAAGGACTTATCAGACCTCCCTCCAGGAGGCACCTTATCCTGACTATCATAGGTGATAATAAGGTCTTAGGTGCTTAAAACGGGCCATTATAGATGTAGAATTAAGGCTTACTCTTTTAATGCTCTACCCTGGCCATCATAGGCGGAGATAGAGGCTTACATTCCAACCCCTCCAAGGGGTGCCTTATCCTGGCCATCGTAGGAAATGATAAGTGCCAACATTTTCTTCTAAGGGTAACGCGGAACATAAGCAGAGGTAGGATGTGCTCTTCTGCGAGCAGAGGTAGGACATGCTTAGTTCATAGCAGTGGCAGGGTGTACTCTTCTACGAGAAAAGGCAGGGCATGCTAATTAGATGCTCCATCACGACCATTTCTGGCGTGGGTCGGAGGCTTACGCTTTTGATGCTTTAACCTGGCCTTTTTTGTTTTAGGCGCGGAGAAAGGCTTGCACACCACCCTCCTCCAGGGGGGTGCCTTGCCCTGGCCAACTCGGTGGTGATAAGGGTTTTTATCCCTTTTTGATTCTAACCACCTTGGGTTATTTAAAGTTCTTGAGAGGGTTCCTATACCCTTAGCTATGTAGATAATCCTTTTCCTAAGTATCTTATTAAACTTGATTTGATCCTTTTACAAATTCTTGTTATTGGCCTTGATTGAGGAACTGATGATCATCTCTTCTGAGGATTCTATAGTGGTAGTTTCATGTCCATTCATCATGTGATAGTGATAGTAAGGCCTTCCCAATTTCCTTCCGTACTTGGGCTTCATCTTTGTGGATGGCCAATAATCGAGTTCGTGTTTGGTTAGGAAATAGATATTTTCCATTGAAGTGGTAAGGTAGCATCCCTTGATGTAAGCTTCCTTTCTTCATGTTGGAACTTAACCCTTCTGTTACTGAACCTTATTGTTTCACTCATATCCTTGTTTCCTTTTTTTAAGGCATGTTGAGATTGGAGTGTTATCCTTTTAGTCCATTAGGAAGAAAAGTGGTTGAAATCATCTGTTATTTCTCATTCAAATTCCATCCCTTTGATTTTCTTGTGGAGAGCTCACCTTATATGAGAGAAGTTGCTACATTCCTTTAATGTAGAACCACTTAGAGGAAAGGTTAGGGTTTGTCCTATGTAGGAAGGACTGCATTTCCAATAGTCAGAATCATATTACTATACTTCCCTTTTCCGCTTCATTATTCGTAAGGCTTCCATTCTTAACCTTTTTTGTTCCGTCACTCTTGGGTTAGCGGTTCCTGACATATCCATCTGAGATCCAGAAGACTCTTGTTGGGACCTCTTACCCATAATATGGCTTCTACAAAGCTTTAGTCCAATTCGGGATGGAACAACAAAGTTAGTTGTGTGGTAAGGTTTAATGCAAGGTCATAGGTTCAAGCCCTCCTTCTAGCGCCAAAATGTTAACGATATTTTTCGTCAACACCGGAGATAGTTCTACGTAAGTGGACCTAAAGGGAAAATGGAATTTTTTAGCTTTCACGAGTTTGGGTTTGTTCACCATTTCCAAGATATCAAGGTTTAGAGCCCAAAAGATTAGTTACTCTTCCCTCAATAGGGTGAGCATCACGCTTAAGCGACTCAAGAACCAACAATTATCTTAGGATAAGGGTTCCCTAAACACAACTCTTGATAAAGAGGCTAAACGGCTTGTAGGAAGAGGTTCTACAAAAACTTTACGGAAGGGTCTAAGCTTAAGTAGGAACATGCGACCGTGTATAGAGCATATCGCATGTTGTATAGAAGATAGCTAAGAAATCATATAAGAAACTCATAAGAGAACGTACTAAGTGTCGATCCATTCTTTATTTATCTTTGATTTAGTATACATAAGTGATTACAATAGAAATCCCTAAATTGTTTTAGAAATTAGGGTTTAATCTAGAGAAAATAAGTACAAGAATGAGAATATGAGAAATCGTTCCCTAAAATGGGATCCCTGGGCTCTCATTTACAGAAAAATTAGGGCCCCTTTTGCTATTGGGCCAGTAGAAGCCCCGTCGGCCGCTTTTCCCTTTAGTCCCAGTTTCTTTGGCTCTCGACCACTTTTTAGGCTTTTTTTATGGATTTTTAAGATGTCCGACTTGGCTCTCGGAGGAATGGTCTCGGGTACTCGAGCTTTACTTTTGGAGTTTCTCCTATAGTCTTTGTATCAATACTAAGCCTATCAGTATGTATAACTTTAGGGAGGCTTTAGGCTTCCGGACAAAGGCTTCTAGATATAATCTTCCGGATGTAGGCTTTCGGTCTTGCTATTAACACTTTGTGGAGCTTGACTTCATGATTCAAGTGAATGGTTGCCGGGTCCGCCATCCCTATCGTTATCAACACTAAGTAGATTAGTATGGATAACTTGTCTCTCTTCGAGGTTCCGGCTTGCCTTTTGGTAGATTCCTGAAATGTGTCTCGGCTTTTTGGAAGGTTACATCCGATGCACTATTAGTTTCTTACTAAAGGGACTTCTTAGTGACCACCTGATTGAGGATTCAGTAGATGGCTGCCGGATGATCCCCTTATGCTCTTATTCATCGATGTATCAGTATTAAGCGAGTTAATATAGATAGCCCTTTCGTCCTTCTAGGTCTCGGGGTTGCAATGTCCTTTGGTTTCCTCTTCATTAGCTCTTGATTTTGGATGACTTCTTGTCGGTTATCCTTCCTGGCGGAATTACCCCGCGGTAATTTCTCTTCATACTGGATTTTGAGGTTCCTTCTTTATTGAGGGTGCCGGTTGCTTGCCTTTTTGGAGACTTCTCTTGGGCTTTCGGTTTAACCCTGTGCTTAGCTTCTACCTATGGAGGATTCTTTTATGCTTGTGGCGGTCCGCTACCCCTTCACTGTCAGCCTATTTCGGTGCTTAATTTTGGTAGTAACACTCTCCATCAATACCAATACGGCTTTAACAACTGCGCCGTGGTGGAGAATCAAGAATGAAGTAGGTTGGTTTGGCGAATGCTACTGAAATGAAGTAAGAGATCGATGATGATAGCATGACCTTTGGGTCATAATTAAAATTCCTAAAACAGGTTCCATACCCAGGCCAACTAGCCAAGTGAGGTCGCTCCTCCTATCGGATACGCTTCTTCGATACTATATCTCTTACTTCGTTATTGATTGGTGGCCACCCTTGATTATGGGAGTGTTGTTTAAGGTGGGTGGTAGTTGCGGTTATGCATTACCATCAACCTGGGTCCACAATCCGGTAATCCTATCATGGGTATTTCTTATGTGCCATGTCATATTATCCTAATCGAGTCCCCTACAATTTTGATTTAATGTTGCCGTATCACGATGCATCCCTATCCACCGACAACTTGCTGGTGTGATATATGCAAACTGTACGACAATGTTGTAAGGGTAATAATGGCAATCCCGCTTATGGTATTTTCTATAGTATATTAAACCATAGACATAATTATAATAGCATATTGTAATGTATGATATCTAGTTTAACGGATCCTTAGAAGATGGAAATCCCAAACATCCTTTCAGTTACTGATGCATTTCATTGAATATTTCACTTGAGTTGATTCACTTATATAAGGGTTTTAGTCCTAACCCGGGTTGTTTTGTTTTGCATTATTGCTCAGGTTAGATCGTGTATTGTAGTATTAAGATTTCACCTTTCGAAGTTGGAAACTTGTTGAAGACATCATCTCCATCTATTGGTTCTGGTTATTTCTTCTTTGTATTAGAAATTCTTGTATTTAGACTTCCACTGTATTTGATTTTGCAACTCTAATATTATGTATAAGCTCTGAAATTTTATAAGTAGCTTCATGAACTACCATTGTATTTTATTTATTTCTCTATGAGATATTCTGTGTTGGTGATTCTATGATTTGATTTATTAAACCCCATAGTTAAAATAATCTGCTTTTTCGAACGATTTGAGTTAATTTTATTACCGTCTTAAATGGTAAGAAAAGCAGGATGTTACAAATTGACTCTTCGTTACGTGAAGAATAAGCATAAAGATCGCTATATCTCAAGTTTGGACCATTAGATGGTCATAATGGTCTCGAAATACGCATAAATAGTCATTTCAGGAGCACAGTGTCAGATTGTGGTGAAACTTATATTTCTAGAATCACAGTAGTGAATTGTTGCAGGTCTTCAAGTTCTGTAGCGAACAGACGTACTGTTCGACCGTGCATAAATTAAACGTGTGACAATTTCTATCAAAGAAACTAACATTGTAGTTCAAGTTATAAAGGATAACTTCAACATATGATCGATTATGCCTTTCTTGTAGGATTTTGGAGAAACGAGTAGAACGAATATAGAATAGGAAAACAAGAATGAGAATAAAAAGAAAGATAAAATTATGCATCCAGAATATATAAGGGTACCAAAAGAAAATTATGCCGTGCTACAATTTTCTTGTAAATGTTGGGGTGTGAAAGGTGAAGATTGAGATTTGAATAGGATTTGTCTTCCCGTAAACTCTATTAGTAAGTGAACATTTTGAATTGCAGTGCTTTTTTTTCCTCTCTCACTACTTGTAGTTGTAGATTCTTTTGCTAATGCCATTTTTTTATAAGAAAAGAAGTACTTTGTTATGGGAAATATATATATATATATATATATATATATATATATATATATATATATATATATATATATATATGGAATGAGAATTTGGAACAAAGAACGAACGAATGGGGCTGGTGGCCGAAACTGGAAACCGGGTATGAATAATGTTTAGACCAACTCGTTCTTCCAATTTCCAATGCTCGTTACATGCACCGAAGATGCAAGTTTTACTTACTCTGACTCCTCTTTTCATGAAGAGGGTTATAGGACCCGATAAAGAAGTACAATTATCATGTTCTGATTAACTGCTCACAAGTCTAGTAAAAAGACATGTTATACAATCTGATTGCTTCTTTACATTTAAAATTTTAAAATAAAATAAAATCAGTTATGATCAGTAGCTTGGATCATTAAAATTGAGATAAAGTCACTAAAAATTCAGTGGTTATATAATTAATATTCCGCCATTGCAGCCCCTAAATTTGATGACTACACTGTAAAAGTTAACAAAAAGCATTTACTACACCTACAAGGATTTTATAGGAACTTAAACTTCAAGGAAAATCAAAATTTAGACAACATATTTACCAATCCAAACTTACTTCTGTTCAAATATCAGGTAGAACTCTCGAATTCAGAATCGTAATGAATTCCAGTAGTTCCAAAGAAATTGAAAAGAAAAATCACCTGCAGGTTGAATCGATAATGAGCACGAAGAGCAACAACTTGCGGCAGCCATGAAAAGCAGGTACTCAATATAATCGATTCATAATATTGTATTGTTACCAGGGGCGGATCTAGTGTGAGGCCAGTAAGGGCCAATGCCCTTGCTGGAAAAAGAATTTCCTGGGAAAATTAGTCACAAATCAGATTCTGCCGTACCTGAAAATGTCCCACATGCCCTATTTGAACCCATTTGAACCAACACAAGACTACATTTCAACCAACAAGATGCTCTAGCAACTTGATTTCTGAGGAGGAAGTATGTGTTGATATATAAGTAGAAAACTTTGTCCAGTTTTTGCAATGTGGGACTAAAACTTCAAATTTTTGGCCCTAGCTCAAAGTTTGTGCTAGATCCGCCACAGATTGTTACGAATAACATAAGAATTGATAGACAAAAATAAATTAATATAGGAAAAGGAAAGTAGAACATGAAAAAATTAATTTCATGAATTGAAAGCTTTCGTTACGGTGGTCAAACCTTTCTAGACATACCTAATTCAACCTGTTGGACCGTCCTGCCATGCGTCATTGTGAGTTGCAATACTTGACAAACCTATTTTCCGGAGACAATCTCCAGTACGGAATAAATGGTGCCTCGAAAACATTTTTTAAAAATAAAAATACTCCAAACAACAAATTTATTGTTGTTTATAGTGAACAACGTCAGCTTTCTGTTTTATATACTACTACTGTTACCCCACAACGATGGGAAAAACTGACCGTTTGGTTGAATTATTTAAAAAAAAATAGTTTCATATAAATAAGCATAACAAAATATTAGTTTCGGTACTGAAAATGAAAATAAAAATATTATGAGAAATGCATAGTAAAGAAAAGAATCAGTATACAAATTGTCATACATACACAATTATATAATAATTAAAAATGATGAAAAATACATAGAAATTTGGTATAATGAAAAAAAGTAGAAATTGGTAGCGTTAACATGCAAAAACCCAAAATCAAAAGAATTTTGTAGCATAAGCATTGCCAAAGATCCATGGTGGTTATCGTGATCAGAAACGGATTTTGCTGATATCAAACTCAACATAGAAGATAACTGACAAACTTTAGATGAATATGGAGAAACAAACAACAGAATGTCATTTGCTAGAAAAGATTACATAATATCCAAATTACACATGAAATAACAGAAAAGAAAATATGTTTTTGCTGTACAAATCATGAAGCAGCGGACCAGTCATGAAAAATATAAAAGTTACAGAAAATAAAGAATAAAAAGGCAAAAGCAAGGACATACAAAATTTCCCAACATATAATGCTTAGTAATGTGATATACTGAGAAGCTGGAATGTGGGAGACACCCGCACATCATCTTTATCAGGAGACCAAAATTACCTAAGATGGCATTGGTTTTAAACAATCGTGCATGCATGCTCATTAAATTCACCCAAACATAAGATCCAAAAAGGAAGGAAACAAAAGCTGACAAAATAAGCCCCCTCTTCTTTAGTGATGGGGTTAGGCTTGGGCTTTTCTTCTTCTGCATTAGAGTTGTAGTAAAAGCAGGGGTCTCTTCGCTTTTAACTCCGAAGACAGTCAACTCGTCAACCAGTCCAGAGCTAAAAGTTGTTTATTTGCTGTCTTTCTCCTTAACTTTCCTAATCGATTCCACTGTGCTTTCTATTGTTCCCAAAAGTTTCTTCTTATCTGCAAAAGAAGGCAAAATGTAGAAGATTAACACTTAATGTAGTATCATAAGCTTTTTACAACTCGGTAACTCACAAGTGCTTGTTTATATTATGCATAGATTTCCATATAGAAAAAACATGTGCAATCCGGGCATTTGTTAACATGAATGTTGATGATAATAAAGTAAAAATATTTAACCAACTACATTGTAAACGCTACCACATAGCAATTTTTCAGTCACGGCCAAGCGGCACCGAATTACTAATAGATCCAAGTAGTCACTAGATTACATCATGTATGAGAATCACTTATTGCCGCCGTGTTTTAGAAACAGTTCACTATATTAGTTTAGCTCATTAGAAGATAAACCTTGCAGTTGAGGTTTTCAAGCACAAGGGAAGCTATATTACTACAGTATGAGTTTTGGAAAAGTATTAACTAATTATAAAGTAGCATCATTATCCCCACTAGATAAATTATTATAGTGTATGAAATCACATTTATTCTAAAATATTTTTCGAAACAAATATTACCTCCTTGAATTTGAATTAAAAAATGAAGTTTTTCCAAAATGTTCATTAACACAATAACATCAATGCATACATTCAAACCACATATGGTATTTACAGTTTTTGAGTCCATGGAGTTGTGCTCTGTATCATTCAATTTGTGCACAATGATTTATGGATTTTAATTGTGCATATCACGTCTGGATAAATAGAAAACTTGTGGGTTTCAACTAAATTTGTCAATGGACTTAATTGTTTTATTTATTTGTGTCATTTTGATACGTGTGAATTATATTTTGTACATCTTTTGCGGATGCGGTCGGTATTGGATGCGGCTTTTTATGTTGGACTCGTATTGACGAGCTCTACGTTTATAACTTGTTTGGGTTGAGTTGGCTAAGGTGATTGATATTGTCTCTCATTGGACTATATTTCTATCGTATAGTATAAATTGGGCATTTAAAATGATATGTGGTTATAAAATGTAATATTTAGGATAGTTGAATCTATAAATAGTTAATAAAAAATGTTAATAAACATTTAGGAAATTCTGACGCATTTATCACCTTTTATCTAGTGCATGCTATTGCGCGCGCTATTTTCCCATTTACGCTATTTTTACCACATTACTAGATATAGGTTATTTGGATATTTACTTCACTTTGATTGCTATAAATAGGATCTATTTAATTTATTACTATTATTACGGATGTTTGCTTGCTTGCTTAGGAATTTGTACGACAATCGGTTGCATGGTTGACTTGTTTGTTTTGTTTAGTTCATAAGTGATCTAATATTAAGGAATATTTCGTTTGTTAGAGTTTGAGGTGCTCATCGGTCGAACATACACATCAATGTATATAGATTGAACGCTCAAGGATGGTAGACTCAAATGAGCAAGATATGTTTTCGATGGAGCTTCAGAGCGCATGGATGGTTTCAACGACGGAGTAACATTGGTGCTTAGCAACAAATTTGAAGATGGAGCGAAACTGGGGCTTGATTGCCGGTCTGAAGATGAAGGATGGACTTGACGACAAACTGGATATCGATTAATACTGGTAATAGGTGATCTTAGTTGTCGTTATCAATTACAATGAAATGGTCGATATCGATTACTACTGTTATTGGCTAATTTGGTCAATCTAACATGGACGATGGTGTGATCTTAAGGAGCGGAACTTGATGGTTGTTCGATAGTGATTTTGACACGATGACTCTTCGGTTAGCGGCTTTGGCTTAAAATGAGAATGTGGTTCTTCTTTGCAGTGATTCATCATTCGACGACTATGATTTTAGGAATGGGAAAAGCTACTGCGATGGATGAGTTTCTCTGAGATGCAGAAAAGGTGACACTAAGTCGTATTGGGTTGACAGCCGGAGGGAGAGAGATGGGAGACATATAATGATATCCTACGTTATAGGATGATCATCGGGGATAACCCATGTTAAGATGACTTCAGACCGGGTCTTATAGACAGTAATGAAATTGATTATGTTGCTAAGATTGTGTGAAAATGAGTTAAAGGTATTCGAGACTTTGGTACACCTTTGAGAGAGTGGCACAAGAATGTGTCAGAGTCAGTTGATGTCTTAGACCCGATCTACCCAGATACCAGAGCATGTTGACATTTTGGATTGGGTAAGGTTATCATATACAGATTGTCGATGTTCTAACATAGTGAATACTCTAGTATAGTTAGTTGATGTTTTTGACATACCGGTGGTTTGATAGATTGTTTGTCCATAGTATCGGATATCATATGCTTTATGCATTGAGTGAGTGAATGTGAGGATGGTTGATGGATGTTATGGTTGTTTACTTATTTATCAACATTTAGTATTTAAGCATCTACCACACCTTCTCTACTTGATGTTTACCATAATGTAGTTAATATCGACGGTTACATGTTAACTTTATGGATGCAGGGGAATGACATATATGATTCTCCATACCCTCCATGCCATGTTTACTATTGTGAATTTTACAGTACTTTGAGATTTGTTTATCGCTCACACTAGAATGTTATCTGATCCAAGGTTTTATTCTCCTCTTATTACCTTAGGTGCTAATCGACGATGTTGATGAGCATACCAAGTGGAAGGTACATGTATAACATGGAGCTGCACAGGTGGATTTGTAGAAGGTGACATTTTATAACCTATTTATACTTGTAACCTTATTGTTTATTCTACTATGTAGCACTATGGAGTCTTGACAATATTATGTATTCTTATTAAAGATATTTTACCAGCTTGAGTTTATTTATCACTTGTATAAACTCTATTATTGTTATGTATAACTGTATGAGTATGTATATTCTAGTTATGTGGTTTATATAGTTATCTTATACGCTATGTTTGTTATTATTATATGTTATCCGATACGCTGTGAGTTATATGACATGTTTTTTGATTGAGTTTTATATTCTATTCTTTCTCTTCTCTTCTATTCCTTCTTTTCATTTCCTATTCTCTTACTTTCCACTATTTCTTTTTCTTGAAGACCACTTTACATCGATCGGTGCAAATTTTTAGTTATGAGCATCGATGTTGTATGGTGGGTCATCACATTTGATATCAGAGCTTAGGTTTCATTGTTTAACCTAAGCAATACTGAATTCGAGAGTTAATATATATAAAAGAGTACGTATTTGTATATATTTTGGCTTTCAAATCTATATACTAGCAGTGCATATAGTATAAGTTGTTTTGCACGTCACGGCCATGGGAATAGTTTTCTCTATTAGCGACCGGTCGTCCCTACCACCTATTTGAGACGATCTAGTGAACAAGAAACACTTCTAATTACTCTATCTTTAGGGTTGAAAATCGAGTAAAATCGAGGACTACTAGCCTCGATTTATAGTTTTTATTTTCAATAAATGATACGATTAATTATCTGAGATTCCCTAATATCTCTAATTAGTTATGGCTCTCAAGTGAAGCAAGTCGACTATGTTGTGTTGTATGGACACTTACGTGTCTATATGGAGAACCATTTCTTCAAATAGAGGTGACTGTTATGGTGCAACGTTGTTTGGGTTCTCGCAAGTGTTTCTTCGATGACTTGGAGTTAGAGTTGAATAAATTAGGACTTTACTCATAAGGGACTCCAAGGTTGAGCCTAAATTGGTCGGGAGCCTTTGTCCTTTCGAGTTTTCGAAATTGATTTGCTCGAGACTAGTCCACAGTCCACTTCGAAGTGGTTTGCATCGACTTCTAAGGAATCGATGAGGAATTTGTCGATTCAGGTGGTATGCCTGTGTTAGAGAGTGTGACCGAGTTCGATGTGTTATTTAAGCACGATTGTTCTCCCTTTTGTCACTCCGATGTCTGGAGTTTGTGATTGGGTTGAGTGATTAGCTCAAAGGGTGGTCATTTCATTTCGAGGGAAAGATGGTTTGGAGGATATCGATCCAAGGAGCTTATGATGTTTGTGCTTGCACACAGTATAGAAATTTTTCCCGCTTTGTCATGAAAAAATATGGTGACATGTACTGAATTTCGTTTCCATTCCATCGAGTGCCCCCTTGATGAAAAGAGAAAGGAAGCGACATCATCACTCGATATATGTTTCTGTTAATGGCGTTTCCATACGTGTTTCTTTTGGTGTTGAGGTTTCGTTGTTCCATTTGATCTCGTGTTTTGATGGATGAAACTGCAGTGAGATTCGTGATAATTGGTTTGTTTGCTCGATTGTGACTTATAGTGTTAATGGCTCAGTTAGATTATATATGCATGTTACATTCCGTATTTGGTCGTAAGAACGTAGCGTTATGGATGATTATGGCATCCATAATGATTAGTTTTGGGCCTCGAGGTAGGGGAGTGTTATAGCATAACTAGTCAATACTTAGCATTATTCATAGTTCATCAAAAAATTAAATTTTGTCGAGTCTTGGTTGCACGTTTGATAAATTTTTTGCTTGTTAGACTTTCTTAGACTAATCATTGGGTCCAATAGTTCACATATCGAGAGAATACGAAATATCGGTGGTAGTGAGAGGTTGTTGGCGACGATAGTGGATTAGTACAAGCTCTTCTTCAGTAGTGAGTGATCTTCGATTTAACAATAATAGGATGAGACACATCTTTAGTGGTGAGTCATCACCTGAGCTTGTAGCTTGAGAGTATCTGAACACATCTGATATGGTAACAAGATTGCAACCATGTTTAGGTCGAATTCCTTATCGATCTAGTTATGGTGTTCTTTCGGTTAGGAATTTGAAGGGAATTTACCGATTATGGGTAGATGGTTGGTATATGCCAACTGCAGCATCTTGCATCCTACTGTGATCTTGATTGGTTGGTTGGATCGCTCAGAACAACCAGTGAGTTGGCGTATTTTTTTATTGGTTTGTTGGAGTTTCACTTTCTGTTCAGAAAAGTAGAGTGCTTGGGGCATACCGTTTCGAGTGGGATGTTGATATAAGTCCTAGAAGAGTTTCGATAGTTTGGAAGTTGGTGCTGACCCATGCGTGTGGCGATCTCTCATTTCAAACAGGATTGAGAGACCAATAGCAGGCATTTGGTCATGCGGAAGGTTTTAGTGTGGTTTGTTTTTCAAACAGATGGTTGTCGTGTTCTAGTCGATAACCAAAACTTTATGAGGAGCATTTGACTCCCAATTTGAAGTCGATGCCAATAGAGTTCGGATTGGTGAGTTGGAGGCATTATTTATTAACAAGGGGGCTAGAGTCGCTAGTAAAGTCACTCACTAAGATTTCTCTTCTCCGAGAAGCATCTCACCCTTGCTAGCGAAAACGATTGAAATTTATGGCCTCCTACGAGTTTGAAGTTTCCTCTAGGTACTTATATAAAATGAATATGTTTGTGTGTGTCGAAATAGAGATGTACCAGTTCAAAAGCGATATTCCTTTAGTGAACGTCGCTTGTTTTATGACTGGTTATGACTCCATAACTCAAAGTGAGGTAGTACAGATTCAACGAAGGTGGTTGGT
Source organism: Allium sativum (assembly GCA_030737875.1). Lineage (NCBI taxonomy): Eukaryota > Viridiplantae > Streptophyta > Magnoliopsida > Asparagales > Amaryllidaceae > Allium > Allium sativum. The sequence continues at coordinate 773,937,438 of CM060918.1, read as the reverse complement.
TCCGTATTGAAGAAAGTGTTGTTTGTTTCCGACATCATAAGAAGGGGTTGGCTATGCATTTATTTAATAATGAATGCGATGTAAGCTTGCTATAATAAAACAAGATGTATCGAATAGTTTTCTATAACTATCAAGATTCGTAAATGGATGCTGGAAATTATCGATGGTTTTCATCAATAAATTGCCATAAATTGAGAATAGTATGATAGCGCTCGAGTCTTATACAATTCACTGATGAGAGATGCAAGATTAATATTCTTGATTATTAGAATGACAACCAAGATGTCGAGTCATATATGGGTTAAATTTAATATTTAATGCCTCATTTTAGTTAGGTTAGTATCATGCATGCTAGGATAGATATTGATGTTATTTTATATAGTTCTTGTGTGTTACTTATGCATGTTGATTGATAATGTTTGCATGTCTATTTATATTCTATAATTATTAGACATGTGGAATAATTGCATTGTTGTATCATTTATTTATTCAAAATAAAATTCATTCATGACTTAACATGCTTGTGTTAGATAAATTTTATTTGTTTAATATGTTCCTTTGTTGCCATTTCTACTATTGTGTCTAATCCTCTTTGTTGAGTACATGCCCAGGTATGTGGAAGCAAGATTCGATTGTTTGGATGCTAATTTGATTTTATTTACGTCTAGATGCTAAACTTGCTTTAAAATATGCACGTGGTAGATGTAGAGTTATGTTTTTTTCCGTTGGTGCATTTTTGATGATTCTATGCCGTGATATGGGTTGCCACTTTTTGGATTTTGTTTGCTTTTGTTGAGATAGGCCTTGCATGATGATTTTGTATTTTTCTGGATTGAGCCATGCAAAAGAGGTGCTACCTAAATTTTCCGTTATTTGGAAACAAATTCAATATACGACGCTATGTTTAATTGCCTTCCAAATAGTAAGTTATCACTTTAATTTTTCATCATCTATTTGCTTGGAAAATAAGCATACAACTTAGAAGTTTGGCTTGGCTTCATAGATCCCTGATAGGATGGTGGTTGTACAAAGGAATGAGAATGTTGTCTCTACGCTAAATTCCGAGTCAATTTCCATTGCTATAGTCTCTTCAATGGTTGATGTTGAGGGGGTTATGTTGTATCGTCACTTGTTCGTGAGTGTCGGGTTGCGATGCTTCGTCCTTGAGGATATCTGGAACATAACCTTTTAAGGAAGGAAGAATGTAAAGGCCTGTATTTTAACGATTAGATATTTAAATAGATCTAAGTGCATGGACCATCACTATACGACTACTCTAAACAGACTATCTAAGTGCCCCAAAATACCACATGATCCAAGTGCAAACTGACTAACATATATCAATGACAAGTGATGACCTATGAAATCTCGGTGTGAACCGAGCAATTCAATATAAGGGTCAGGCTAGTTTAAAAGTGAGTAGATAGGATAATAAGCAGTGAATAACTTCATATAAGTTAACTCTTTCTCGAGATGAGAATGAATATTCATTAATACAGCTCAACATGAGGCCTATGAGACAGTTATCGCTATTAAAGGGTCATATAGGCAATCCGATAGGGTCATGTTAGAGTTTACCCCCAATAATGGATGCTCAGCTTCGGAGTTAAGATATCACAATCTCCGTACACCAAAGAACAACAAAAGAATTCCCTCAAAGATCAATGTACTAAACTCATTTGAGGGTTTGATAAAATTATCAGTGCTTACCACATATAATAAAAATCCAGATGGCTCTTAGGCTATGAGAAAAGATTCAACATCACCTAATCACCATAAATTGAATCCAAAACATCGAACAACAATAAAATCAACTAACACATAAATGGATCCAAAACAAGAATCTGCACATGCATCAATAAAAGATCATTAAATTGATGGCCAAAGAATGCCAAGTAATTTTATATTAAGAGATTCGTCATCCCTCAACAGCGGCCCGTTAATTTGACAACATTATAAATTGTGAGATTCACAGCTGTCTACATCGAAACCCAACAACTCGATATATGAATAAGAGATAAACAACCCTTATCTTGGCCAACTGCCTTCACCAGACACCAAACAATGTTATATGTATATTTACATACATAGAACCCAAAAGCCCAAAGTACTGGAAAAACAAAGAATATGTCACGTACCGCACATTTCACTAATCGATTCATCACAAGACAGCCTACTCCGTACTAGAAAAATACTTGCATCAACCGAGGAGTCTGGAATTACTAGGTATAATTAATCTACATGTCCCGTACCACGCAATTAAATACATATTTTAAATTACGTTCTTGCCTTCTCGAAGTCTGCAAAAACGTATAATTTTGTATATGGAAAATATTTAGTTTTTTGAAAACGAAGTTATAAAAATGGTTTTTAAAAACTTGGATTATTTCTTTGAAGGTCTTTATATTACCAAAATATTGGTAATACTATTGATATGAGATGATTTTACTATTTAAAACTAAATCAGGGAGAATTATATTTATCTCAAAGCTATATATATATAATTCATCAAAAAATAGCTCTTTAAAAACGTGCATCATTTGTGAAAATCCACCCTTAAAAAGAAACCATAAGACACATAAAATGTGCACGAAAATTCATCTAAAATGTAACACTAATGCAACACAATTTTGGCTTCTAGATAAGCCTCTAATGGTATCAATACCCATAGTCATCATGCAAGTGAAAACCAGGAGGAAATAGGCATAACAGTGCACTAGCACTTAGCAAAAATTCATCAGGCTAAGACAACAATAAGGACAACTCAACATGAGGCCTATGATGCATGTTATCGCTATTAAAAGAGGGTCGCATTAGCAATCCGATAGGGTTATGTTGGAGTTTACCCCCAACAACGGGTGCTCAGCTTCAACGTTAAGCACCTATGCACAATCTCCAAACACCAAAGAACAACATGATAATTTCTTCAAAGCTCAATAAACAAAACTCACGTGAGAGTTAGATAAATTTATTAGTGCTCCCTACATACAATAAACATCGATATTGGTCCCAAGCTATGAGAAAAGATTTAACATCACAAAATCATCATAAATTGGATCTGAAACGTTGAACGACAACAAAATCAGCTAATACGTCAAATGGATCCTAAGAAGGAATCTTTACATGCATCAACAAATGATCATCAGACTAATGGCCAAAGCTACCAAGTAATTTTATATTGAGAGACCCGTCAGTCCAAAGTCGTTGCCCACTCATTATCAATAAGGATTTAGGACAACATAATCAAGAAATATAATAAAATACTCAAGAATAAAGAAGAGGACCACATAACTGTAGGGATCCACTAGAAGCATCTGTCCCGTTGAGTTCCGTAGATTTAGTAGAATTTCCAGGTTCGGGGAACTGGGAAAACTAATGTCCCTCACGTTTGCAATTACGACGAATGAGATGGTTGGGACAATCTTGAATAAAGTGTTCCTGATAGCCGCACTTAAAGCACGATTTATGAAAACGACGATGTAACGACCCACCTTCCCGACCATCGAAAGTCTATACTAAATACTACCATTGTAATTAGATATCGAACGTCCAATCGTTGAAATTGTAGACTATTAGGTTAAAAAGAAATGAAAGAACAGAAGAAACACAGAATCTCATAGCGGAAACAAAAACATAAAATGATAATAATGACCGAAGAACTATCACTCTAAGGTACAATGCATATCAGAGTAAATTACAAATCCAATCAGCGGGACAATTGTAAAATTTTGACCTTACAAATGCTAATAGAAAAAATAAAATACAGCAGAAATAAAATGACACGACAAGCAAACTTCCAATTCTACTCCATGAGCTCTACATTTGACTGAAGACAACCTAGAAATAAGCTCGGACTGACCCGAGTATTATAACAAAATAATACACGGATCAGTCTGGAATACCAACATCGGAAAACATAAGTAACAGGAATTGTACAATAATTCTATGAGATCGCGCCGTTGACCGCAAAATTGGTTTTTACCTCACAAGAATAACATATATGAATAAACATCAACACAAAACCACGTCACCGAAAGAACAAGGAATAGGCGTCATAAGTAAAATTTTGCTAACATATAAGTTATAACAGTACAACACCCCATGGAGAAGAGTTCACAACACTTCCCGATGGAAACTAAGAAACTGATCCAAAAATATGGATAAAACAAGGAAAAAGTAAAATTTTCAAAGAAATGGGACGCACCATTAACATGGATTTAGTTCAATCATAAAAACATCAAATCTCACCATGGATTAAATTAGTTAAACATCGCGAAAGATTTATACCTTCATGATGCAAAATAAACATAGGAAAGCTTATAATTTAAGATTCGAATGAGAAATTTTCCAAACAAATAATGATTAGGAGAGTGCTCTTCCCTAACCGAAAGTATACCTCTAGAATATACCGAGAACTATGCTGTCTCTTGGAAAGCTTCAAGCCAGACCCCGTACAAATCCGAGAATCTGAGTACTTCGCATTTGCGCGCAAACAGGACTGAATCCAATCTAGAGTGCACGTGATAATATCCTAATGGGAGCAACCGCATATAGCTTAACTTCCACCCACTGTTTTGGTTTAGCTGTTGTCAACAAAGGATACAATGCTCAAAGAGCAACAAATCTTTTTGATTTGGCGATACAACTCAAGAAAACTGAAACAATATTGTTAAATCAACAATTAGGAATATTCAAAATGATCGTATATGGAAATTAAATCACAATCTCTTACTGTTATTCGTCGATCACAAACTTATACTATCTCTTGGTTAAAAATAAGGTTAGACTAGTTGAGGTAATGTTACCTCTAGGCATCGTCCAGACAATGTTTTTTAAACTTTGAGATTGGAGAAAGCTTTTATACTTCAACCTCTAACGATAAGAGTATAACTGAATGTTTTCCATAAAAGCGATATCATTTATGGAAATTTATTTTCATATCGAAAACTTTTAACTTCACAACTCGAACTTATGCTTAGTTTTCACATTCTATATATTTGAAAGGAAGCACTTTTAACAATACTATTTTAAAAATTAGTATCAAAGAGAAAATTATTATTCTAAGTGTATTTAAAGCTAAAGTCGAAAACAATGTAACTTCAAAACATCGTTCTCGACAAAAACCTAACACACTATACACTTTGATTAAATTTCAAATCATTTCTATTCAGAAAGGACATTCTTATTTAAAACTATCATTTATACGACTTAAACAGTATTATTTATCCCTAAGGGATAATAAATTAGATTTAATTACTTTAATATGCTAAAGTTAACATTGATCATCAAGAAAGGTGATTTATAAAATTCCTTTTATAACTTAAAAACCCTCTTTTAACATTCTTAAAAGAAAAATAAACCAACTACAAAAATTGATTATAAGTTTCGAAAAATATTAATTATCTCAAAAGGATAGATAATCACACTAATGATATTTATAATCAATAAATCTGTTACACACAAACAGTTGTAACTTAATTAAATTAAGGTTTAAACCTTTTTTCTAAATTAGTTAATTTATTCTTGAATCCTTTTTACTCAACCAATTAATTTAGGTTTCTCATTTCGTTAAATCAATTGATTTTCACCTTTAAAAGCAACTTAGTAAAAATAAATCAATTAAATCAAAATTTCATCAGTTAAAGTAAGTTATAAGAACTAAAGCATAATTTATTTAAACGATTATTAAGTTTCAATTAATCATTAATTAAAATAAACTTCTAATAACTATAATAATTAATTCAATTATAACATCATTGATTAGAGTCAGTAATCAATTCTCAGTTTGTTACTTATGCAAAATCAGATTCAGTTATCATTTATTAAAATAGATAATTGAATCACATTACTATTAACTTAAGTAATAAATAAATTTATATAAATCATTAGTTAAAATGATAATTTTATTCAAATATCGATTCTATGAAAACCACAAGCTTATATTAAACAAGATGTTTAATTTACTTCAATCATTGACAATATAATAAATTTTGGGAACAGACATAAGTAAATTCGGTTGATAAACGAACATAACCAAAAAATGCAGAAAATGTAAATATAGATGAATGTATGAATTAGAAAGTTATGAGTAAACTTGAGGAATTTGTAAATCCCGTAATAACCACACATATATGAGTAGATCTCGGAATGTTCCATCGCGACATAATCCGCTATGCCCAGTCCGCTTTCTTATTATAGTACCGTGCAATAAAATGGTTATTTATGTGCATTTAAAACATATATAATATTATTCATTTAAGATGAATCTTCCGATTAAATGAACATAATGTCAAAGATCATACATTCATAGACGGAATATGCATTGAAAACCACCAACAAAGTAGTAAATCAACAAATCAACCAGAACAAAAAAAATGTATCACACAACTAAATACAGATCCAACAATAGATATTTATGTTATACGATATGATAATATAGTACTCCAAAAAGTGAGTGAGTTAACTTACCATCCATTCCATTTGAACGATTCACGTCATTTTAACCAATTTCAAGAAGACGTCTGAAATCATCTAAAATTCCAGTTCACTCTAATACACTCCAGACTAACTCTGTGACGGCCCGCCCCGGACCAGTCGACATTTCTCCGAAATGCATTGTGCCGATGCCGAATAGCAGGGACAATCACTAAAGGAAAAGGATTTGAAACTATTAATCATCAAAGAACCTATATTATATCTCACAGCGCATGGGATAAAATATAATAATAACATAACTTTGATATAAAACAGGCGAGACAGTGCATAAGCTGAAAACTAAACCATCATAGTAGCGGAATCAAAAATACAGCTTATGATCCATAACCATCATTATTACAACTTTAAAATACTGTCTCTAAAGCAAAATAGAAAAGGTGCACTACTAATACCCAAAGCAGTGATCATCAACAACACAGGGAGAATATATATATACATATATATATATATATATATATATATATCATACGTGGAAGCCTTCTGCTCGTCTCCAGTACAACTACTCATGCATACCACCTAACTTGTCTCTAGTCTGCCTGTTTAAGAGCACCTAGAGTAATAAGAAGAGACATAAAACTCTGGGTCAGACATAAGTCTGGTATGAGCGGTAAGCAGTAAAATAGAACATTAACAGGTATAAATAAATCATACCTAAACCTAGACCTGCAACCAAAGAGTTAGCACAACAAGTTGTACTGTACTCTAAGGTAACACTAACATAAAGTATAAAGGTAATATGGGAATGTGCATGACATAGAGATAGCAAATATCAAACATAGCAATCATCCTCACATCTCTTGCTCGGTGCGTAAAGCATATGATATCCACCACTTTTGTTACCCAATCCTTTGCTGCGATCACTTTGCCCATGGGCGTCACAATGACCCCATTGCACCGATCCACAGCTGCCAATCCTTTGCTATGTCCACTTTACCCCTTTGGAGTCATGACGACTCCACTGCGCTGGCTCATAGTCACGCTACGATCACTTGCCTTTGGAAGTCATAATGATCCCATTGCGATGATCCATAGCCGCTAATATGTCTCTTCGGGGTGAACCAAAGCTATATATATCATACGTGGAAGTTAACTCATTGGTTCACATCTGGATCTTGAGTTCTAATTTCTCCTTTGGACTACCTTTGCATCTCGGATTTTGGTCGAATTGGAATTGATCTTCAGAAGAACCCATGGTCGTCATTGCTCGTTCATACTACATAGAGACCATTCACTCTTCCTTCCCTAGCTTGGTAGCTCATTCTTCCTTCTCTAGCTCGGTCGCTCACCCCTTCTTGTATGGCTCGCTTGCATTCTCATGGATCAGATCTCATTATTGTCGCTTCCCTAGGAATCGCTCGCTTCCTCACAGTCGCACTCCAAGGAACCGCTTGCTCCCCACAGTTGCTCTCCTAGGAATCGCTCGCTTCCTCACATTCGCACTACGAGGAACCGCTCGCTCCCCATAGTCGCTCTCCGAGGAATCGCTCGCTTCCGCACAGTCGCTCTCCTAGGAATCGCCCGATTCCCCACGGTCGCTCTCCTAGGAATCGCTCAATTCCCCCACGGTCGCTCTCCTAGGAATCGCTCGTTTCCCTACGGTCGCTCTCCTAGGAATCGCTCGCTTTCTCACACTCGCTCTCCTAGGAATTGCTCGTTTCCCCATAGTCGCACTCCGAGGAATCGCTCCGTGTGACCCAAAACCTGCACCACTTTCCAACAAACAATTTTGCCTCTCGACAACGTTTTCGACCATTCTAACTTTCCTATGCATCCACAAAACATTTCAAACAATAATAGCAATATGTATAATCAACCATAAACACCAAAACAACAACTTGACATGATAATATGGATCAAACATACCTAAAACCCATGTTTTTCCCTTAATCTCCTTAATCATGATTTAGCCATACGATTAGCAAAACATATCCAAATTAACCCAAATTTCTAACAGAGGCATAAAATAATATTTAAGAATTTCTACATATTTTCCCCGATTTTTACGATGCATAATTTCGTTAATTAACACTAATCACCCCTAAATAACCGTAATTAGTGAAGAACAATGCAAATCACTCACCTTAGCCACAATAAATCTCAGATCTGAAACTCTAACTGATATGGCATGGATCCCAATGTATTCCAGCAGCTCTATCTCAATTTCTATGCTAATCCGCCTTTATTTGATGTTGATTAGGCTAATATGTGATTAGAAAGTGATTAAGGATGATTTTAGAAGGTGGAGGCCATTGCTAGGGTTGAAGAAGTCTAAGTGGCGGCTGTAAAAATGACAAAGAAAGGTTTCTCTAACCCTTTCCAGCCCTTATATAACCCTAATCCCGAAATCCCCAATGGGCTTAGCTGCTAATTACCCTATTTGGCCCGATTAAGCTGTTTTTTCACCTTTAAAACCTTATTTCATCCATATCTCCCAAACATTAAGTCCGTTTGATTAATGTGGCCAATCTACAGAAAGTTAAACCATCATCCGAATCAAATGGAAGTGGTTTCAGGTCAAAACTCCTTACCAATCAAATGTTATAGGTGAAACAAGATTCGCCAGGGGCAAAACGGTCATCTAAAATTTGGCAAAAATAGTGAACATGGGAAATGACCCCAATAGTCGTTCTCCAAAGTTACGCGACTATACAACTTCATATGGAAATGAAATAAATATTCTACGATCCTCCGATAAATGCGGGTCGTTACATTCTCCCCCCTTAAGAAATTTCGTCCCCGAAATTCCTTAACCAAAACATACAAAGAATCTCGCCTGCCTACCAATCATTAGCGACAATCAACATACGTAACAACACAACAAGCCTATCCTAGCATGCGTTTTACTAATAAGGGAATGTTATATTGGTACTAAAACCTTACCAGGCAAAGAGTTCTGGATACGTCTTCCTTATGTCCTCCTATGCTTCCCAAGTACAATCTTTCTCATTATCACCCTACTGGACTTTGGCTAGTTTCACCACCTTCCTTCGAAGCTGCATCGTATCGTGCTCGACAATACGAATAGGTATGTTGTTCCCAACCACCTCGGTTTCTACCTCGATATCATCTAACTGATCTGGTGAAATAGCCATATTAGGGTCATGCACAAACTTCCTTAACCGGGAAACATGAAATACGTTGTAAACTCCTGCCATCTTATTCGGTATCTCTACTTCATATGCTAAATTCCCAACTTGCTCGAGAACTGGAAATGGACCAACAAACCTTGGTGCCAACTTGCCTCTCCTCCTAAATCGAAACACATTCTTTAGCGGAGAGATCTTGACGAATACTAAGTCTCCAATGGAGAATATCAATTCTCTTCGTCTCTTATCAGCATAACTCTTCTGCCTATCTTGGGCAGCCTTCATTCTCTATTGAATAACCTTGATCTTATCTGAAGTTTCTCTTATAACATCTGGCCCAAGCAAAAACTTCTCACCCGTTTCTAGCCAACATAATGGCGAGTTTCATGGTCTTCCGTACAAAGCTTCAAATGGAGCCATACCGATACTGGACTGATAACTATTACTATATGCGAACTCCACTAGATGCAAATGATCATCCTATGAACCTCCAAAATCCAATATACAAGCTCTCAAGAGATCCTCTAATACACGATTCATCCTGTCTGTTTGACTGTCGGTTTGAGGATGGTATGTGGTACAGAGATGTAGTTCTGACCCTAAATCCTCTTGAAAGCTTTTCCAAAACCCATTAGTAAATAACGGATCTCAGTCGCTCACAATACCTTTAGGTACTCCATGAAATCTCACTACCCACTTCATATACAGTTCCACTAACTTAGTCGCTGTTCTATTTGACTTGACTTATATAAACCTTGCACTTTTGGTCAATCGATCCTCAATCACCCAAATACCGTCATGGTCTGATCTAGTCCTTGGTAAACCGTTGATGAAATCGATCGAGACCTTTTCCCATTTCCATTCGGGAATTTCCAATGGTTGTAGCAAACCAGTAGGCTTCTTTTGCTCGGCTTTGACTAACTGGCAGTTCATGCACTTGGATATAAACTTTCCAACGTCTCTCTTCATCCCTTCCCAGTAGTAGGTATGCTTCATATCTCGATACATTTTGTTACCACCGGGATGTACAGTCAGTTTTGAGTGATGGCATTCTATAAGCACTTCATCCCTCAATCCATTCACGTTGGGTACAACTAGCCTCTCATTCTTTCAAAGCCATCCTTCTCGATCAAATCTATACTTGTTCGTTGCCTCACCGTCGATACCCATCTTTACCTTGGAGATGATTTCTACTAGATTAGGATCGTCCTTCTGACTGGAACCAATCCGGTCAATCAAAGTTGGTCTGATCGTCAAGCTTGCTAACATAGATGGATCTAATTCACACTTAGGTCTGAAATCATATCCTGCGATATATTCCACTTGCTTCCATTCCAGAAACATAGCACATAAACTGGCATGTAACCTACTCAAGGCATCAGCTACCACATTACCTCTCCTAGGTGTGTATGCGATATTGAAATCATACGAAGCTAAGAACTCTAACCATCTTTGCTGACGAAGATTTAAATCCTTTTGGGAGAAAAGGTACTTCAGCGACTTGTAATCGGTAAACAACTCGAATCTTTCTCCCAACAGATAATGTCTCCACATCTTCAACGTGAATACGATCGCTGCCAATTCCAAGTCATGGGTAGATATCTTTTCTCATGCGGTTTCAATTGCCGTCTAGCATAAGCTACAACCCTACCACCTTGCATCAATACAGCACCTAGTCCGGTACCACAAGCATCCGTGTATACTGTCTTCTCTTCATTCCCCTTAGAAATGACTAACACTGATGCGCACGTCAACTTTTCCTTTAGACCCTTAAATGCATTCTCACGCCTTTCGTCCTAAACGAAAGCTTGATTCTTCTTGGTCAACTGAGTTAACGGTGCCTCTATCTTGGAGAAGTCTTGGATAAACTTACGATAATATCCAGCTAACCCCAAGAAACTTCTTGCATCTGTTGCATTCTTGGGCGTAGACCAATCTTGTACCGTAGCCACATTCGCAGGGCCCATGATAATGTCATTCTCTAAAACAACATAGCCCAAGAACCTCACTTCCCTCCTCCAGAAGTGACACTTAGAAAACTTTGCTTTCAATTGTTGTTTTCTCAATACCTCCATCACTATTCTCAAATGTTCCTTGTGTTCTTCCTCTGTCATCGAGTAAACTAATATATAGTCCACGGACATAAGAACAAACTTATTCAGCTGATCCCTGAATAACCTATTCATAAGTTCGACAAAATATGTCGGTGCATTGGTCAACCCGAATGGAATGACCAACCACTCATAAAATCCAAACGGCGTCCGAAATGCCGTTTTAGGTATACTCTCAACTGCTTCTCGGAGCTGATGGAAACCTGTCGCAAGATCTAACTGGGAGAACACTCTCACCCCATTCAACTGATCAAAAAAATCAACTATCCGTGGAAGAGGATACTTATTCTTGCTCGTCACCTTATTCAACTTGTGGTAGTCCACACACAATCGAAGGGAACTATCGCCCTTGGTAGAAAATACAACTGGTGCTCTCCACTCAGAAACACTTCTTCTGATAAATCCCTTCTTCAAAAGATCGCTCACTTGCACCCCGAGCTCTTGCTGCTCCCTTGGAGCCATACGACGAAGAGGCATCACTATGGGCCTGGCATCTTTCACTATATCAATCTAAAACTTGATCTCCTGGTGTGGTGGAAGTTCGGTCACTTCCTCGAAGATGTCCGGATACTCACCAGCAACAGGCACATCTGACAACTCATCATGCGGGATGTCGAGGGAATTTAGAAAACTAGCCATCAACCCATCACTGGGTATGCTACCAAACAGTACCCTCTGCCCATCATCCGCCCTGACGGTCACTGGAGACCCCTCACAGTCTACCACAACCCCATACCTTTAGAGCCATCTGACTCCCAAAATAATGCCAAACCTAGTGAAGCCCAAAACAAAGCAATCACAAGCATACATACATCCATGACTCGATAAGACCACATTGCGGCTTATCATGCTAAGGCTATTCGAACCACCAATCGGGTTTGTCACTACTAAAGGTCGATCGACCATCTCGGGTTCCAATTCCAACATATCTACTAGGTCACTAAATATGAAAGAATGGGAAGCCCCGATATCAAATAACACTCGAATTGGAGCATCATAAATAGAAAGCATACCTTGAATCATGATATTCTTTCCCTTCTACGCCGCAGTTAGGGCATTCGACGAAGAAGGAACAACACTAGTAGCATATGCTTTCACAATCTGCTTCTCTTTAGGAGGTTGCGGACATTTATCCTTAAGATGTCTCACTTAGCCATAGTTGAAGCACTTCTTGTCCGCTGGCTTGGCTCTACAATCTTTGGCATAGTGGCCCTTCTTGCCACAACTAAAGTACTCAATATCTTTCTTGTCTTTCTTTCTCTAACCATCCTTGGTCTGGTTTTGCTTCCTCTTATTCTGAGAATTATTCTTGCCTCCACCGCGTGCTTGCGGCTTTTGCTCTCCTGAAGATGAAGTAACAACCTCGGTTATTGATTTAGGGTAAAGACTCTACGATCTCAATTCCTTTCCCACAATAGATTCGAATGTCCCATTGATGTGGTTTATAAGTCTTTCCCACAAGTACCCATCTAAGCCATTATGAATTCTCGTTCTTCTTCTCGGTAGTATCGATAAGGGATCATCCATTTTTCGATAAAGTATCAAACTCAGCAATATACTCCGAGACTGCCCTACCATTCTGCTTAAGCTCCAAGAATTTCCTAAACAATTCCGATTTCTGAACAGCTGGAATAAACTTATCACTGAAGCGAGTCTTAAACTGATTCCAAGTAACTCTATCCTCTGGAGTAGCTGCTTTAACAACATTCCACTAATTCATTGCCCGTCCTTGGAGCTGACGTGATGCTAGCTTCCTCTTTATTGCATCATCGATCCCCAAATCCTCGAGGATGCGCTCACAACTATCCAACCAATCTTGGACTTCCGTTGCCGATTCCGTTCCATGAAACGGCTTCCCACCAAGACTAGTGTAATCCTAGTTAAGCTTGGCAAAATCAGCTCTAGGAGCCTGCACCGCCGCACCACTGCCGTTAGCAGCATTAGGAGCTGCTCCCTGAACATCCCTAAGAATCTCCCTCATGAAGGTGGTAAACATCGTCCTCATATCAGGGGCATTCCTATCATTGGCCCTTGATCCTGTACTCCTTATATATCGGCTCATCGTTCAATCTGTAAAAAGAGAAAACAATTAACCATCTCTTTAGTGGTGTCAGTGCAGTGCGACTTCATCCTTAGCTATACTAATAATATACATATAGCTTTAGAAAACCAAAATATCACAAATACGTGCTCTCATATACGTGTACTCTGTCCCCCTGATATCTTCCCCCAAGTTAAACTATGAACCTAGAGATCTAATACCAAGTGCGATGGCCCGCCCCGAATTAGCCGACATTTCTCAGAAACGCGTTGTCCCGATGCCCGACTAGCACGGGACGGTCGCTAAAGGAAAAGGATTTGAAACTATTAAACATCAAAGAACCTATAGTATATCTCGCAGCGCATGGGATAAAATATAATAATAACATAACTTTGATATAAAACAGGCGAGACAGTGCATAAGCTGAAAACTAAACCATCGTAGCAGCGGAATCAAAAATACAGCTTATGGTCCATAACCATCATTATTACAACCTTAAAATACTGTCTCTTAGCAAAATAGAAAAGGTGCACTACTAACGCAAAAAGAAGTGACCATCAACAACATAGGGAGAATATATATATATGTATATATGTATCATATGTGGAAGCCTCTTGCTCGTCTTCGGTACTGCTACTCGTGCATACCACCTAACCTATCTCTAGTCTGCCCGTTTAAGAGCACCCAGAGTAATAAGAAGAGACATAAAACTCTGGGTCAGACATAAGTCTAGTATGAGATGTAAGCAACAAAACAGAACAACAATAGGTATAAATAAATCATACTTGAACCCGGACCTACAACCAAAGAGTTAGCACAACAAGATGTATAGTACTCTAAGGTAACACTAACATAAAGTGTAAAGGTAATATGGGAGTGTACATGCCATAGTGATAGCAAACATCAAACAAAGTAATCATCCTCACATCTCTCGCTCAGTGCGTAAAGCATACAATATCCACCACTTTGGTCACCAAATCCATTGCCGCGATCACTTTTCCCTTGAGCGTCACAATGACCCCATTGCACTGATCCACAGCCACCAATCCTTTGCTATGTCCACTTTGCACCTTTGGAGTCATGATGACTCCACTGCGCTGGCTCACAGCCATGCTACGATCACTTGCCATTGGAAGTCATAATGATCCCATTGCGCTGATCCATACACACTAGTCCGTCTCTTCGTGGTGAATCAAAGCTATAGACATCGATAACACCCTTGCACACGTCCCGCAGCAAACTCCGATCATGAAGTTAACTCGTCGGTTCCCATCTGGATCCTGAGTTCTACCTTTGCATCTCGATTTTTGGTCGAATTGGAATCGATATTTAGAAGAACCCATGATCATCATTGCTCGTTCATGCTCCATAGAGACCATTCACTCTTCCTTCCCTAGCTTGGTTGCTCATTCTTCCTTCACTAGCTTGGTCGCTCACTCCATCTTCCACGGGCTCGCTTGCATTCACATGGATCGGATCTCATTATAATCGCTCCCCCAGGAATCGCTCGCTTCCTCACAGTCGCACTCTGAGGAACCGCTCGCTCTCCACAGTCGCTCTCCTAGGAATCGCTCGCTTCCCCATGGTCACTCTCTTAGGAATCGCTCGACTCCCAACGGTCTCTCTCCTAGGAATCGCTCGCTTCCCCACGGTCTCTCTCCTAGGAATCGCTCGATTTCCCACAGTCGGTCTCCTAGGAATCGCTCGCTTCCCTATGGTCGCTCTCCTAGGAATTGCTCGTTTCCCCATAGTCGCACTCTGAGGAATCGCTCGTTTCCCACATCGCTCTCCTAGGAAATGCTTGATTACCCATGGTCGCTCTCCTAGGAATTGCTCAATTACCCATGGTCGCTCTCCTAGGAATCGTTCGCTTTCTTGCATTCGCTCTCCTAGGAATTGCTCCTTTCCCCATAGTCGCACTCCGAGGAATCGCTCGTTTCCTCACAGTCGCACTCCGAGGAATCGCTCCGTGCGATCCAAAACCTGCACCACTTTCCAGCAAACAATTTTCGCATCTCGACGGTGTTTTTGACCATTCTAACTTTCCTATGAAACCACAAAACATTCCATAAACACCAAAACAACAACTTGACATGATAATATGGATTAAACATACCCAAAACCCATGTTTTCCCCTTAATCTTTTTAATCATGATTTAGCCATATGATTAACAAAACATATCCAAATTAACCCAAATTTAAAACAGGGGCATAAAATAATATTTAAAAATTTCTACATATTTTTCCATATTTTTATAATGCATAATTTTGTTAATTAACACTAATCACCCCTAATTAGCTGTAATTAGTGAAAAACAATGCAAATCACTCACCTTAGCCACAATTAAATCTCAGATCTGAGGCTCTAACTGATATGGCATGGATCCCAATGTATTCCAGCAGCTCTATCTAGATTTCTATGCTAATCCCCTTTATTTGATGTTGATTAGGCTAATATGTGATTAGAAAGTGATTAAGGATGATTTTATAAGGTGGAGGCCTTTGCTAGGGTTGAAGAAGTGTAAGTGACGGCTGTAAAAATGACAACGAAAGGTTTCTCTAACCCTTTCCAGCCCTTATATAACCCTAATCCCGAAATCCCCAATGGGCTTAGCTACTAATTACCCTATTTGGCCCGATTAAGCTGTTTTTTCACCTTTCAAACCTTATTTCAACCATATCTCCCAAACGGTAAGCACGTTTGATTAATGTGACCACTCTACAGAAAGTTAAACCATCATTCGAATCAAATGGAAGTGGATTCAAGTCAAAACTCCCTACCAATCAAAAGTTATAGGTGAAACAAGATTCGCTAAGGGAAAAACGGTCATATAGAATTCAGCAAAAATCGTGAACATGGGAAATGACCCCAATAGTCGTTCCCCAAAGTTACACGACTATACGACTTCATATGGAAATGAAATAAATATTCTACGATCCTCCGATGCGTAGAATGCGGATCGTTACAAACTCGTTCGCGAAGCATCGATGTAATAAGTCTAACAAAATGGACGTTGCTCAAATATGAGTTTGTATGAGCAAGATATTACATTTAACCGAATTTGAATTAATTTATATTAATTAATTAACTTACTAATGAACATTGTTATCTTAGTTAACCCTTCACTAATCCTTCTTCTTACAATAACAGAAACCTATCATCTATAGCCTTACGTGGTGCACTCGTATCACTGACACACCTCCCCGATCATCCATCGTCCAAACTGAAGCCACCCTCGTGCGCACCTCCACCTACTCATTCTGATTCGACCATCACCTTTACCTGCGCATGCCCCAGTCAAAAACCGACAATCATACTTCTAACACCATATAGGTCCTGACATAAAAACGCTCATAATACTCCTAATATCCGAACACAAGTTCCTTTCTCCAACCGATACCCAGTTCCATGATTTTTTTTCCTAACATCGACTAGAAGAAGGGAAATTTTGAACCCTAAATGCTGCAAGCACCGGCCGAATCAAAATCTATCCCCTTTAAAATTGCACAGATCGAAGAGCAAGAATTGAGGGACACTAATACACAAGCTTTATAATTTTTTATTGATTATTTTATTTGACTTGAATTTAAAGAGGAACGACCCTCTTTTTATCTTTGATTTTGTCATACGGTGAATGGAAGAGAAGAGTGGAGAGAAGGAGAATGAGTGTAACACCCCACCTCCGTTAAGGTCACTCACAAAGGGAAAGCCTTAACTTTGATGGAGCGTTTTAGTAGACAGAACAGAAATTTACAAGACAGATAAAGTAGTACTTGAAAAATTTATAACTTTATTTCAATAGAAACAGAAATAAGTTTGGTTACATCTTTTCAAATCACAATATCCGAATTCAAGTACAAAATATCGGTCTTGTACAAAAGCCTTCAGAATGCATAGTTTTTAAAGTCATAATCCCCAATAGAAACTGCCATGGAAAGATAGAGCCAAAGCCAAGCAATACTTCAAGCAGAGAGAATCTGAATCAAGTTCCTATGTTTCCACCCTCAAAACCTTGGGAGGGGGAGGGGGAACGGAAAGAAAAGAGGCGAAACAAACTAGGTCAGACATAAGTCTGGTGAGTCCAGTGACTTTCAGCATATAAACAGATAATAGTATCATGACATGTAAATAAAACTGGATAAGAGATAACCATAACAAGAATAGCAGGTTAACAAAATGATATAAATTAAGCTAAGCTTTTTACTTAGTCCTCACTTCTCTGCACTAATACTAGTATAATAGGATTAGGTGTTACCCTAATGTCTAAACTAAAACAGAAACAGAAACAGAATAATCTCTACAGAAACAGAATGCTAGTAATGGGTGTTTACCACCCGAACAAACGGAAGGTACAGAAGCAGAATACTAATAATAGGCCTTTACCACCCAACTAATGGGCCTTTACCACCCCAACAGACAGAAGGTACAGAAATAGAATCGGAAACGGAATCAGAGACAGAAACAAAATAATCCTTACGGAAAAAGAATGTTAGAATTAGGTGTACACTAGTAATGGGCCTTTACCACCCTACAGACGGTACCATGCAGAAACAGACAGGTGTTGCCACCCAACATAACAGAAAGAATTAAGTGTACCTTAAGTCCTACCCCCAAGCGATCGGCTCCGTAATACATAGATACCTTGTGTCGGCCCCACAGTAGGGTGTATCACTCCCTAAAGTGGCAACCTATTGGCACAGACCTATTTACAGATGTCACGGTGTGTGACATCCTCAGAGTAGACCGGATACATGCACGCACATGACCCGGTTGGAACACACCATCAACACCCCTCGCCATTATCAGAATGAACCGCTTATAATTAGTTCAGTATGCATGCCCGGACCCCAACATAGCGTGGGGTCAAAGTTTTGATACCAGAAAGGGTTACTGACTAATATGGGTCCCAAGCAACAGATGACACAAGTATTTCCCCTCCTAACCTTGTGTCCCCAGACTAACAGATTTCAGATTAACCTGTTTACAAGTTTCAGACATACAGAGCCCAGATTTACTAGTTCACAGATCAGACAATCAAGTTAACAAGTTTTCAGATTAACAGATCAGATGTACGTATTTAACAGACTTACAGATTGTTTTACCTAACTTTGTATTGGGCCTACAGATTTACGAAACGGGTTTATTAGATTCATCAGTCCAATTATTTTAAACTTATCCACCCAACACATTTTAGGTATCATATTTATCTTAGATTTGCATTAATTAATTATTAATGCATAGACCTCTCACATTAGGTCGGTAGCTTGTGGCCGTTGGATATGCCGGGCGGTTCCGGGCAGACTTCTGCCACAAGCCAGACCTAACCTCATGTCTAAGCATATTTTAGTTATGCCTATGACCTCTCACATTAGACTAACAGTTTGCAGTCGCTGGTTAAGCCGGATGATTCCGGGCAGGCTTCTACCGCAACGGAGTCTAACCTCGTGTCATAGCCACTTTACAGAAAATATCAGACTAATTGTGTCTATTTTGCAGATTTAACTTCTTTACAAGTTACGGCAGATTATCCAAAGTTCTATTAACATGTTTTGCTCAATTTTAGATCAAGCCTCCAATTTATAATTATTCAGCTTTCAACAGATTAAGCAATTCAACATATTTAGCAGATAACAATTTTAGCAGATTAGGCAATTCAGCAGATTTAGCAGATTAGGCAATTCAACAGATTAAGCAGATAACAGATTTAGCAGATTAGGAAGTTCAACAGATTTAGCAGATAATAGAGCAGATTAGGCAATTCAGAAGATTTAGCAGATTAGCCAATTCAACAGATTAAGCAAATAACATATTTAGCAGATTAGGCAGTTCAACAGATTTAGCAGATAACAGATTAGGCAATTCAGCAGATTTAGCGGATTAAATATTTCTTAAAGTTCTATTTACATATCTTGCCTAAATTTACATGCCTAAATCAAGGTCATAATTCATAATACGACATATGCCCCAAATTTTAATTAAACTATGCACAGTACAGAATATTCTCTAAAAAGTCCCAAACAATATGAATTATGCCAAATTATAACCTATGATGCCAAATATCCTAAAATCCATATTTAGGCGCATTCACATTAATAGTTAACCTAGTTTAATATAGATCTTTACGCCTAAGTCACATATATCTTTTTTTCTCTTTTCAAGTCATAGATCGTGGTATAAAATATGCCCCAAAATCTAGATCTTAAATCTTAATCATGTATTAAGTCCTCAAAATCAGATCTTGCATTATAATATGCATTATATTCCAAATCCCAAGTCATATGCTATCATATAATAATTCTTCTTCCAAATCACAGTCTTTTATACATAGTATGCACTGATCCTAGATCTTAATTTGCAACCTATGTTCTTTTCTCAAATCAGTCACAGATTAGTCATGTCCAATTATGCAATATTCATTATTTGTACCAAAATTAGCGTTCATGCATTAATCTCTTATGAGATTTGGCGCAGGCTCGTAGTAGCCTGGCTATAGAACAAAAAGAAAAAGAAGATACAGAATATTCACAGAAAAACAGATCTGACAGATAAGAATATGCATAGCCTCATTCAGATTTATAACCATGCCAAGATCATAATAAAAGTTTATATCTGGAAATAACTGTACTCACAAAAAGGGAACAATTCTTGTATTTTGGAATCTGTGTTCTGACACTGAATAGCGCTCCTTTGGCATAGACTATCGATTAGATTTGATTCTCTTTTAACTATATCCAGATTGGAAAAAGATGCACTAATTCTAATTTTGATTCTAGTAGACTAGCGACGCCATTTTTTATTTTTAATTAGAATAGAGGAAGAGTATAGGCAGAACGAAATTGTGTGGAGAGAAAGCTGGGTTTGGTGTTGTTTAAATAGGTTAGAGCTCAAAAATCCGGTTAGAAAGGCGTCCAGGTGCAGAAAAATGGATCTGTCTACAGATCTGGGAAAGGGGGGGGGGGGGGAGGTCGACCCTGGTGTCGACCTGTTTACCCAGGTCGACCCTAGTGTGGACCTGTGCCCTGGGCGGAAATTTTCCCGCCCAGCCCGGTTGTCTGTTCTTGAATTTCGAATCTGAATTTTTGAATTCCGGGCTGATTTTTACTGAAACTTCTGAAGGCCATATCTTCTTCATACGGAGTCCGATTTACGAAAACTTGGACTCTATTCCAAGTAGAATTTCGAGACGAACGCAATGGCGCAACCCGTTTCCCTTAATTATTTTATTACAATTTAATTATTCTCTGATTTGTTACCTTTATATTCATAGAAAATACAGGGTGTTACATTCTCCCCTCCTTAAAGGATTCCGTCCCCGAAATCTTCATGCTTGGAAGAATGTTTCCTACCATCCAATCACCCATCTACTTAACCATAATCCACAAGCATCCATTGTCCTTAGAAAACTTCTAATGTTGTATGAACATATGCAAAAGTGTGTGTATATGTTCCTTATCTAATGCAAAGATCAGGCGGTCCACTGATTCAGTTGACCTCCTTAGTGCAAATTATGTCAGTTCCATGAGTCCAACATGTATGCAATTTTCCTATTTGATACATATCATTTCTATCTGAGCGCACAACCGTTCATTCATATGCAACATCCATGTGCTGAGTCAACCATTTTGCATCCATAAATTTTTTTAAAAATGCACACATATCCATATGCAGTATGAGAGTGTTTTTGAGCCGATCTAGTGCCTAGTGTGTGTATATGCATCCACGAGTAACCACTAGAAACCACTTGCATCCACTTGCAACCATCAAACATAACATGTTTCAAACACATGTTTACACCCATTAGTTTCTACCTAAAGGTCGAAGATTTGGTTGATAGGATAAAGTCGAGTGATAGAAGCAAGTATAATTAAAACAAAAGCTCTGTTCCCAGTAGACACCGGTTTAAGAGAATAACCCCCTAAGTATAAACCCCGAAGACCAAAATCAACATTAGATTGACACTCAGATAATCACTCCCATTAAACAATTGCCCAACTGGAAATCTATTTCATGCTTTGAGTAAAAACTCCTATCCTTTTCAGAAATATTTAGATGCTTACAGACTACTGATATAGATTAGATTACCAAATGATTCTTAAGAAACTAACATGATAAAAACCCAGAATATATGCGTCATAGTCAACTTAACGCCTAACATAGATACCCTCAAACCCCAACTTATCACAAACAGATGAGTCATAACCCTCATGGGGTTTGAGACTATAGCAGAACCAGAAACAAGACTAGTATTAAAGTGCAGAGTTTATATTACAGAATCAAAATGCTAGATTCAGAAAGAGTTTTTAACTCCACAATTAGATAAGGAAATTAAACCTTCTACATAGATTTTCTTATTTATATCCTATCCACGAGCCTCGAGGGTATTCACCTGTCCTCCAGAAGTTGGTCCTGCCCTCTGCCCTTGTCCTCGTTTCTTTGGGCAGTCCCTAGTGAAGTGCCCCATTTTTCCACAGTTGAAGCAAGTGCCCTTCCTCTTTCTGCAATCCTTGTTCAGATGGGTCGAGCTTCCATAAGTAAAGCACTTCTTCTCCTTCTTATCTTCAGACCTCTCATCCTTCTTTTGCGTTTCTTGGGCCCTGCTTTCTTGTTCGGTGGTCCTTCAAGCTTTTCTTCTTTCTTCTCACTTTTGGTTTCTTCTGCATGCATCAATGCCATGTTAACTAATTTCTCGAAGGTAGCCCCCATAGGAATGTGGGACATTGCCAATCCGTGTAGCAGCTCGTTCAAACCTTTAGCAAACCTTAGTGCCTTCTTATGCAGTATATTTACCAAATCTAAGCCGAATCTCACCAACTGATTAAACTTGTTGACGTACTCTCTCACTGACAAATTCCCCTGCTTCAACGCCAAGAACATCTCTACATATAGACTCTCTTCCGCTCGTGAGAGAAATTTCATCTCGAACCTATGCCTGAAATCCATCCATCTCTCTACCGGACGCTCTCCATTTGTGACCTCCCACCAAAAAGAAGCTTCATCCTTAAGCAACCATACCGCCAATTTTATTTTCTGCCTATCGTCCACCTCGAAGATAACGAACAAATCCTCAGTTTCTTTGAGCCAGTTCCTTGCCACCACGAAGGATTCAGTTCCATTAAAGTTCTTCCCTCCCATGGCTCGAAAGTCTCTACATATCTTCGAGAAAGTATTCACGTGCGGAGGAGGAGGAACCGCTGCAGCTGGGGGAGGAGGGACGTTTGTTGGGCCCGCATCGTTAGCCCTAGCTTCTAGGTACCTCCTGAACCAGCCAGGTATCGGTACGCCCTCCGGAAGGTTAAGATCCCCAGACATGCTAAAACGAAAGTAAAGGAAAGATTCAAAACAAAGGATAGAAAGATAGGCTATGGCTTTGGGGATTATGTTTTTCAAGAGAAACTCTACTTTTGAAAATACTTCCTTTTTAAACCTTTTTGAAAATAGTTTTCAACAACTTTTTATCCAATCTGGTAACCTTCAGCTCTGATACCAAGTGTAACACCCCACCTCCGTTAAGGTCACTCACATAGGGAATGCCTTAACTTTGATGGAGAGTTTTAGTAGACAGAACAGAAATTTACAAGACAGATAAAGTGGTACTTGAAAAATTTATAACTTTATTTCAACAGAAATAGAAATAAGTTTGGTTACATCTTTTCAAATCACAATATAAGAATTCAGGTACAAAATATCCGTCTTGTACAAAAGCATTCAGAATGCATAGTTTTTAAAGTCATAGTCCCCAATAGAAACTGCTATGAAAAGATAGAACCAAAGCCAAGAAATACTTCAAGTAGAGAGAATCTGAATCAAGCTCCTATGTTTCCACCCCGAAAACCTGGGGGGGGGGGGGGGGGAGGGGACGAAAAGAAAAGAGGAGAAACAAACTAGGTCATACATAAGTCTGGTGAGTCCAATGACTTTCAGCATATAAACAGATAATAGATCATGACATGTAAATAAAACTGGATGAGAGATAACCGTAATAAGAATAGCAGGTTAACAGAATGATATAAATTAAGCTAAGCTTTTTACTTAGTCCTCGCTTTTCTGCATTAATACTAGTATAACAGGATTAGGTGTTACCCTAATGTCTAAACTGAAACAGAAACGAAAAAAAAATCTCTATAGAAATAGAATGCTAGTAATGTGCCTTTACCACCCGAACAGACGGAAGGTACAGAAGCAGAATACTAATAATGGGCCTTTACCACCCAAGTAATGGGTCTTTACCACCCCAACGGACAGAAGGTACAGAAACAGAAACGGAAACGGAATCAGAGACAGAAAAAGAATAATCCTTACGGAAATAGAATGTTAGAATTAGGTGTACAATAGTAATGGGCCTTTACCACCCCACAGACGGTACCACGCAGACTCAGACAGGTTTTGCCACCCAATAGAAAAAGACGGTACCAACAGAAAAAGACAGAACTTAGTATACCCTAAGTTCTACCCCCAAGCGATCGGCTCCCTAATACATAAATACCCTGTGTCGGCCCCACAGTAGGGTGTATCACTCCCTAAAGTGGCAACCTGTTGGCACGGACCTATTTACAGATGTCACGGTGTCTTACATTCTCAGAGCAGACCGGATCCATGCACGCATATGACCCGGTTGGAACACACCATCAACACCCCTCGCCATTATCAGAATGAACCACTTATAATTAGTTCAGTAAGCGTGCCCGGACCCCTACATAGCATGTGGTCAAAGTTTTGATACCAGAAAGGGTTACTGACTAATATGGGTCCCAAGCAACAGATGACACAAGTATTCCCACTCCTAACCTTGTGTCCCTAGACTAACAGATTTCAGATTAACCAGTTTACAAGTTTCAGACATACAGAGCTCAGATTTACTAGTTCACAGATCACACAATCAAGTTAACAAGTTTTCAGATTAACAGATTAGATGTACGGATTTAACAGACTTATAGATTGTTTTACCTAACTTTGTATTGGGCCTATAGATTTATGAAACCGGTTTATTAGATTCATCAGTCCAATTGTTTTAACCCTATCCACCCAACACATTTTAGGTATCATGTTTATCTTAGATTTGCATTAATTAATTATTAATGCACATACCTCTCACATTAGGTCGGTAGCTTGTGGCCGCTGGATATGCCGGGCGGTTCCGGGCAGACTTCTGCCACAAGCCAGACCTAACCTCGTGTCTAAGCATATTTTAGTTATGCCTATGACCTCTCACATTAGAATGACAGTTTGCAGTCGCTAGTTAAGCCGGTTGGTTCCGGGCAGGCTTCTACCGCAATGGAGTCTAACCTCGTGTCATAGCCACTTTACAGAAAATATCAGACTAATTATGTCTACTTAGCAGATTTAACTTCTTTACAAGTTACGGCAGATTATCCAAAGTTCTATTAACATGTTCTGCTCAATTTTAGATCGAGCCTCCAATTTATAATTATTCATCTTTCAACAGATTAAGAAATCAACAGATTTAGCAGACAACAATTTCAGCAGATTTGGCAATTCAGTAGATTTAGCAGATTAGGCAATTCAACAGATTAAGCAGATAACAGATTTAGCAGATTAGGAAGTTCAACAGATTTAGCAAATAATAGAGCAGATTAGACAATTCAGCAAATTTAGCAGATTAGGCAATTCAACAAATTAAGCAGATAACAGATTTAGCAGATTAGACAGTTCAACAGATTTAGCAGATAACAGATTAGGCAATTCAGCAGATTTAGCGGATTATCTATTTCTTAAAGTTCTATTTGCATATCTTGCCTAAATTTACATGCCTAAATCATGGTCATAATTCATAATACGACATATGCCCCAAATTTTAATTAAACTTTGCACAGTACAGAATATTCTCTAAAAAGTCCCAAACAATATGAATTATGCCAAATTATAACCTATGATGCCAAATATCCTAAAATCCATATTTAGGCGCATTCACATTAATAGTTAACCTATTTTAATATAGATCTTTATGCCTAAGTCACATATTTTTTTTTTCTCTTTTCAAGTCATAGACCGTGGTATAAAATATGCCCCAAAATCTAGATCTTAAATCTTAATCATGTATTAAGTCCTCAAAATCAGATCTTGCATTATAATATGCATTATATTCCAAATCCCAAGTCATATGCTATCATATAATAATTCTTCTTCCAAATCACAGTCTTTTATACATAGTATGCACTGATCCTAGATCTTAGTTTGCAACCTATGTTCTTTTTCAAATCAGTCACAGATCAGTTATGTCCAATTTTGCAATATTCATTATTTTTCCCAAAATTAGCTTTCATGCGTTAATCTCTTATGAGATTTGGCGCAGGCTCGTAGTAGCCTGGCTATAGAACAGAAAGAAAAATGAGATACAGAATAGTCACAGAAAAACATATCTGACAGATAAGAATATGCATAACCTCATTCAGATTTATAACCATGCCAAGATCATAATAAAAGTTTATATCTGAAAATAACTGTACTCAACAAAAAGGAACGATTCTTGTATTTTGGAATATGTGTTCTGACACTGAATAGCGCTCCTTTGGCGTAGACTATCGATTAGATTTGATTCTCTTTTAACTATATCTAGATTGGAAGAAGATGCACTAATTCTAGTTTTGATTCTAGCAGAGTAGCGACGCCATTTTTTATTTTTAATTAGAATAGAGGCAGAGTATAGGCAGAATGAAATTATGTGGAGAGAAAGCTGGGTTTGGGATTGTTTAAATTGGTTAGAGCTCAAGAATTCGGTCAGAAAGGCGTCCAGGTGCAGAAAAATGGATCGGTCTACAGATCTGGGAAAAGTGGGGGGGGGGGGGGGGGGAGGTCGACCCTAGTGTCGACCTGTTTACCCAGGCCGACCCCCGGGTCGACCTAGTGTGGACCTGGGCCCTGGGCGGGAATTTTCCCGCCCAGCCCGGTGGTCTGTTTTTTAATTTCGAATATGAATTTTTGAATTCCAGGCTAATTTTTACTGAAACTTCTAAAGGTCGTATCTTCTTCATACGGAGTCCGATTTGTGCAAACTTGGACTCTATTCGAAGCAAAATTTCGAGACGAACGCAATGGCGCAACCCGTTTCCCTTAATTATTTTATTGCAATTTAATTATTCTCTGATTTGTTACCCTTATGTTCACAGAAAATACGGGGTGTTACAATGAGTTGGAACATAAATGGAGGTTTTTGTTTGGTTCCTTTAGCTTACTTATTTATAAAGCCTAACAAGCAAATACAAGTGTAATAACCCGAAAATCTGAGCCAATTTAAAATTTTTATTTTGGAAATTTTAATGAATTTTGAATATTTAAAATGAATTATTGTAAATAATAACGACGAGAAATCTATTTTGAATAGAATTAGAACGTATATTTTTATTTGAATCGACCTTAGAATATAAATAATTATTTTT
This sequence comes from Allium sativum, assembly GCA_030737875.1. Lineage (NCBI taxonomy): Eukaryota > Viridiplantae > Streptophyta > Magnoliopsida > Asparagales > Amaryllidaceae > Allium > Allium sativum. The sequence goes on along the minus strand of CM060918.1, from coordinate 773,910,310 downwards.
AATTATAAAAGGAATTGAAAATGGCGCGGTAGTTCGAGAATTCGATTTCAAATTTCAAATGAATGTACAGGATTCAAAATAAACCGGATTTTAGCGAAACCAAAAATATTAGAATTTATTTGAGAATATCTTTCCAACGCATCCGAAAAATTGAAATTTCATAGCGGGAATAAAAAGTTACGCCCAGTTGAAAATTCAGAATAGTCGTTGTGGAATTTTAGCCCTTAAAAATGGAAATTTTGCAAACGACCTTCGTTTTCGACGAAACCACTTTTGTTGGATCCGTGATGTCAAGTAATTTATAGATTCCAAAATTCATAATTTTATGAATCAATATGTGAGCATGGCACAGGAAAACGCATTTTGGCAGTTTCAGTCAATTTCGACCGGCCAGAAAATGGCCATTTTCCAAAAGGTCTAAAATTTGATGAAATTAGTTTTGTTAGAATCATATCGTCAATACGAAGCTAGAAAATATTTTTTCGGAATTTTTAGAGTCAGTATGTGGCCCCGGTAAATTGAAATGTACGTTTAAGATTCAATATAATGATTTATATTTTAATTTAAACGAAAACTGATCGAAACGGCCGAATTGGCAAGCGAAACATATCCCATTGTGTTTGAAATGGGGGTAATTAGCAGGGGACGACAGTCGGTGGGTTCGATTTGGGGTTCGAATTAGAAAGTGACTTTATGGAGAATTAAAATAATTTAATATATATTAATTTATAAAGTCAACTCTCTATTCTCTCTTCCCTCACTTTGTTATTCTCAAACTCATTCGAAATTTAAAAAAAAGGGGGCATGCGAGAAAGGAAACCGCGCCGCCGCCTCCCTCCAGGCGCCTCTAGCGCGACCGCAGCCTTTCCCGTCCCCCCATCCATCACTGACCTCAGTGGCTGCCCCCCTTTTTTCTCCGGCGGTCACGCTTCCTCCAGCACCCCCAAATGGATGAAGTCCGCCGCCACCGCGCCTGAGGGCCGCCGCCGCCGCACCAGGGTCCCAACGTCATGCCGGATCTCCTTCCTCCCTCGACCGCAGCAAACCCCCCCAATGCGCCGTGAGTTTTTTTCCTCCTTGAATTTGTTTTCTTTAATGATTTAAAAACTAATTTTTTTTTCTTTGATTTAAAAAACCGATTTTTCTTTGATACGAAAAACCGATTTTTCTTTGATACAAAAAACCGATTTTTCTTTGATACAAAAACTGATTTTTCTTTGATACAAAAACCGATTTTTCTTTGATACAAAAACTGGTTTTTCTTTCAATATGAACATGGTTTTTCTTTGAATGTGAATATTGTTTTTGATTAGGTTAAAGATTAGATTTTTTATTAATATAAAGTTTTGATCTTTGATTATAAGAAGTTATGATTTTTAACACTTTAAAGATATGATTTTTAAGGATATAAAAATATAATTTTTATATGATGTAGAGAATAAAAATATAATTTTTATATGGTGTAGAGAATAAAAATATAATTTTTATATGATGTAGAGAATAAAAATATAATTTTTATATAGCTAATGAAATAAAAATACGATCTTTAACTATGTGCAGATATGATTTTTATTTAGGTAGAGTTGAATTCGAAATATAATCTTCATATATATAGTAGTGTTTTAAAAATATGATTTTTACATTGTAGAAAGAATAAAAATATGATTTTTATATTATAGAAAGAATAAAAATATGAATTTTATTTATTGGGATAAAGTGGTAAAAATATGATTTTTACTGTGAACAACGGGAAAAGATGGCGACGGTATCGACTGAAATCAAAACGAAACCCGAACAGTTCAGAAGGAAAGCACGGAGGAGTGTAACTCTCTGTGAGAACTTCTCACTTTTAATTTATTTTCTAGTTTAAATATATACTAGGATGCAGAGGGTGCTTAGTAGCACCCGACACCCGTTGTCCACAGACCATGGATGACTTGTTTGTTTAATTGGTGTGTTGTGAAAGTTGATTGTGTGATGTGGAATGGAATAAAATATTTTATAGTGGAAAATATTTTATAGTTAAAAATATAATTTTTAACGTGAATATAAAATAAATATTTATAAACAAATCGGACGATTTGTTTATATACACACATTTGACTGATATTGATTGAGACGATAAATTTTACACATCACCCAACTGCACAAATAAAACCTGTGTTTGATTGTTTGAAACCCCACATGGGTGTTGGGATGATATTTGGCGTACACTAATCCCAAATAATTAGCTGTATGTCGATCGATTGATTGACAGGCTATTATTAGCGATAAATATTTATATTTTATGCTTATGTAGTGTAGAATGCACTCTGGATGATGGTTGATTATTTATCGTTGCTATTATATACATGTGTTGTAGGGAATCCATATAATTAACATTATATGGTAATTGATTAGGCCTCATTCCAAGTTGGAAAATATATATTCATGTGTTGAATAAAAGAAAATTCATGTGTTGAATAAAATATAAATTCATGTGTTGAATAAAATATAAATTCATGTGTTGAATAAAATATATATTCATGTGTTGAATAAAAGAAAATTCATGTGTTGAATAAAACATATATATTCATTTGTTGAATAAAAGAAAATTCATGTGTTGAATAAAATATATATTCGTGTGTTGAATAAAAGAAAATTCATGTGTTGAATAAAATATATATTCATGTGTTGAATAAAAGAAAATTCATGTGTTGAAGAAAATATTCATTTGTTGAATAGAATAACAAAGTTATTGAAATATATAAAGCCGTGTTGATTAGATTTGCGCCATTTTGACGTGAACGATATCTATATCGATTTTATTCATTTTTATAATGAATATCGAAAAGGAATTGATTTCAAAATATAATATTTTGAAAATACTATCATTTATATATCGATGATGTGGAATATTCAGTTCGGATTAGAAACTGAATATGAAGTTAAAATCGGTTTGAAAACGAATTTAAAACAATTTATAAAATACGTTTTAAAAGGATATCGACGATATATATATATATATATATATATATATATATATATATATATATATATAATGGCCTGATTAGAACGTGCCGCGCTGCGGCAGTTCGCGAATTTCGACCATTGACTTCGAATGGACATTACGAGAGATCCGACCATCGGATTCTCCTAAAACTGGAACCGTTGGGTTCGTTTCGAAAAGAGCTTTCTAACGGTTATTAGAGATTTGAAATTTAACGGTTGGATTTGGAATAATGTCCAAATCAAATTTGGAAAAGGTCGCTGTAAGTGTAGTTCGATGGCCGTTGATAGTAATCGACTGTACGGGCCTTGATAAAATTATTAAAAATAACAATAATTTGTGTAAATTCACAAGAAATGATTCGGAAAGAATTGGGATGAAAAATTCCATATTTGAAAAGATAAAAATAGATTTTCATCGAAATGAACTAGTTCTGAGCTAGAATTACACTACATTCATTTTTGAAATAAATAAATTGGATTTGAAAGGGGTTTTAAAAGTAACCAGAATTTCCATTAATTGAATTGGAATGGATTTGAATCGAAACTGTCTTTGGAATATTTCGATGTTGGATTTCGTGATTATATAGATATTGTAATGGGAATTTGAAAGATATATTTATATCGTTATTTCCGATATGATATTTGTTGGTCGTAGAATTTGATATTGAATATAAGCCGATATATTTTCTATTCAGAGCCTTGTATTTAATATCAAATGGTATTTGGGTTTGTCATGAATGGTGTCTTCATTAACACTGTTCTTAAACCCAGTTGAGAAAAAGATTAAATCTTTTTATTTAGATTTAATGAAGTATACCCATTAAATGGTATTTAATTGGAATTGAATTTCAATTGATTTTTGGGTTTATCGTGAACGGTGTTTAATAGCACTTGTTCTTTAACCAGATAATTAATGGAATGTGATTTGGGTTTTTATGAATGGTATCTTTAATAATACGTTCTTAGACCCAACGGAGTTAAGAAAATCAGAAACTAACTGGAGATTAGTTAAGTTGAATGGTTTTTTGGGTATTGATCTGATGTTGGTTTCGGCCTTCAGGGTTATTACTTAGGGAAATGTTCACTTGCTAATTTACGGTTAAAGGCCGATGGAGTAGAATGTGATTTTGGGATTATCATGAACCGTGTTTTAAACGACATTGGTTCTTTAACCCAGTTAAAGACCGGATATGATTTCCCAAGGTAAATAATCATATATAGTGATTTGGGAAGATTAAAAACAAGTGGAGTTTTAATGAATCTTTAATTAGATTTAAATGATAGAGAATGGAGTATCACCAGTTTTGCTCCAAGCGATAGTAAATCTTTAATTAGATTTGAACGTGAAATGGTAATTGAATTTACCGAAAACACCGTGGTGTTTGATATGAAGTATTACCAGTTTTACTTCATGAGATGAATAGGTTGGGATTGGGAAATTAAAACAAATGATTACTTCGGTAAGGTTCGTTAATCCCGACTAGTTTGGATAAACCATAATTTGATTTGAATTGATATTCAAAGGAAGATTAAAGAATAAATTTTAGGAATTTATCTTTGATAAAATTAATGGAAACCTTTCCCAAAGTATAAGAATATTTGAATAAAAGAATATTCTTAATTGGAATGAGGCGTATGTTGTGTTTGTGTAACACTTGTTTATTATATACGCGAGTTATTCAGAAAGACCGGGTTTATCCCATTCTGAATAACTGATTCGATGATATGTTGAGGATGAAGATGGTGGTCGAAGACCAGAGGTCTTCACATCGTTTGGATAATTACCGATGATCTTGATTGGGCCGTACATCCAAAAGGAGGGAATCAGTTGGTGATCGTCCAGACGTACTTGGAGATCGATGGATATGCGAGGTACAAGGTGCCTTCGGTTTCGTTCAGACCCAGAACGGACTTGTAAATGGACTATGTGTCCGACATTGGATATCATTCTGTGTGATTGATGGATATCAGTTGCATGGAGTGGTTTGCCTGTGTGGCATACTAAGATGCAAATGATCAAGGCTTCTGTTGAAAAGCAGAGTCTTGTGGTCGATGATTAAAGTACCGCCTGTGTGGCATAGCTTTGTGTAGCATTAATTCACGAGCCTCACACCCCGTTGTGAACCAGAAACGGGAGACGACATCAGGGAAGACATGCGTTTCTTTCCAGCTAGAGTGGCATCAGTGGTTTTACACGCCCTGACGAGTTTGACTTATGTGGTTGTTGGATTGTGAGGCGCCTCGGATATATCGGTGACTATGTAGAGCCGATGGAGTCATAGGACTCATTTACACCTCCAAGGGCAGGGAAACGTAGTGTTCAGGCATTTTATTCCACATTGGTGGACCGGCCCTGACGATCCAAGGCTTTACTGAGCACTTGCCTGAGGCTCGGGCTAGAGAGTCTTGAAGCGGTAAGGATGATCCCTTTAACAACCCATGTTTTTATAACATATAATAACCATAAATCAGGGCAGAATTAATTTTTAAAATAAGAATCAAGGGAAACGGGTTGCGCCAATGCGTTCGTCTCGAAATTATGCTTGGAAACGAGTCCGAGTTTTCGAGAATCGGAGTCCGTATGACCAAGTTATGACCATTCGAAGTTTTCAGAAGTTTTCAAGTTCAAAAATAGTTCAATTCGAATTCAAAATTCGAATTTCAAACCTCCAAATGGACTGGGTGGGAAATTTCCCGCCCAGGACCAGGTCGACCTGGGGGTCGACTATGTAGTCGACCTACCCAGGACCGGGTCGGCCTGGTGCCCGAGCCCATTTCTGAAAATGGATTCAGTTTGATGTATTTGGCCTCGTTTCTGTCCACATTCGTTGATCTGACCTTATAAATACAACCCCTAACACCAGTCTCTCTACACAAAATTCTTTCTGACCTTATGCTGCTCTGATTCAGGTTGAAAAGTTTGAGAGAGGTACCGCTTCTTCAACGTTGAGACTGCATTAAGGGAATTGCTGATTTGGGGATTTCTATTAGGACTTGACTAAGCATATTGAACATCGACTCTCTTTTTCTAATTCTTGAACCACGATTTGTAAGCCCCAGTTATTTTTAGATTTAAACTGTAAATGTAATATGAATATGATGTAAATTGAAATTGGACCTATGTATGATGACTGTTTACATTCATTCTCGTTTACCTTGGATCTTGACTCTTGGATATTACTATGAAATTGATTTGGGGCCTACTCATGTTATAAATTAAAAAGAGAAACCCCTCTTATTATCATGTTGAATCTGCTATTAGTCACATGTTTATGACTATCACCTTATAACAATCGTTACCATGACTATACTATCACTTTATGTCAATCGTTACCATGACTATACTATCACCTTATGTCAATCGTTACCATGACTATACTATCACCTTATGACAATTGTTATCTTGACTAGTATCTTGTTTTGTTGGAATTGGAATCCTTATGTTTGAGGCCAATATTCCATATGCCAGCAATGTTTTAATCTTTTATTTCAAGTCATATCATGCTATGCTAGTAATCACTTTTGCCACCTTATACTCGTTCCTTTTTATGTTATTCCCTATTAGATTTATTTGTATCAATTCGAACTTACGTGCGATGGGAATACGAATTGGGTAGACTAGGCAAAACATAAATTAGCTTTAAACTTGAATAAGAACGTCGTTATGACTTGAACCTGAACATGGACATGAACTTGACACGATTCGACATGAAACATGACCTGAAAACTGGACATGAATATAGACATGAAAACTGGAACGTGGGCATGACAATTAGATAAACTTGAAAATGGCCAACTCGAGGTTGGGTTGAGTTTACAGTGTAAATCTGCCCGGAACTGCCCGGCAAATCCAGTGGCTGCAAACAATAGGATCCAATGTGGGTAGTTGGTCATATCGCACGTAAAAACCCAAGGTTAGACTATATTGTGGTGTAAATCTTCCCGGAACCGCCCGGCAAATCCATTAACCACAACAGTCAGTCTAATGTGAGAGGTTGGCGTGCACTAATGAATTAATGCCACATGATAGGGTTAAGTCATGAACTGCTTGAACACACTTAACCAACTTGATACACGATCTGGATAGGGTTAAGTCACGAATTTGAATGACAACACTTAACCCATTAGAAACCCTAGTTACGCGGTCCTTTTCAGTAGTAACCCACTTAGATGTATCACGATACCCTAGGACTAGGCAGGGTGGGGCACGATTACTGGGCTGATTGTAAGCGACCAGAACGACGACTGAGTAGGTGCTCCATTGTAGGTTCAGGTGGGCTTTGGTCATGCATGTAGTCCGGAGTTGAAAAAGCAGGCATTGGGCACCCGTAGATTTACACTGTGCGTGCTTGATTCGTGTTGGTTGTTGGCACCATAGGACTTGATACACCCTATGGTGGACCTAGCATAGGTAACTACATTTCAGGATAGGGCCGTATGACACAGACACATGACGAGCTAGGACTTGTAGGGAGCAGATCGATTAATAGATCATACCGTAGGACCCCGTAATGGGTCACTTCATGATACTGGGCCAAGGGATCATTTCATGGTTAATACTTGACATGGGTTAGAATACTAGTACAATCGGCGCAGCGAACCTTGAACATGCGATGCCAGACTTGACTTATCTTGTTATCTTAATTATCCTACCAGTTCTGTTATCATCCTTATGTTTAATTCCGGTTTTCTCATATCATGTTACCTTTACTAGTTTTCATGCTGAAAGTCACTAGGGCTTACCAGTCTTTATGACTGACCCTTCTTCTTTCGCCTCGTTTTCTTTCGTTTTCCCCCCAGGTTCTCAGGGAGGAAACACTAGCTCTTAGCTTGGATTTAGCTTGCTTTCTGATAGCTCATGTACGGTTTGGTCTTGGGCTATGCTATGGCTGCTTCTGTTATTTATGGGGAATAATTTACTTTTGTTTTAAGTTTATGCTTCTTTACTATGAACTTGATGTAATGGAATAATTTGTATCTTGGATATATGAGCTTTTGACTCTTTTCTTGGAAATAATAAGAAGTCGGTTTTTAATTTCTACCGCTGCCTTATTTATGTTCTGCCTTGTGATATCTCTGTGCATGTTTACCTAGATAATACTCCACCAAAACTAGTGCATTCCCTTTGTGAGTGACCCTAGCAGATGTGGGGTGTTACATTTGGTATCCGAGCAGAAGGTTACCAGGCTGGGCAAAAGTTTTAAAAACCTTCTGAAACTATTTTCAAAACCGTTTATAAAGAAGAATTTTTTTTTCAAGAAAAGTTTTATGTTTAAAAAGGTTATTCCCCAAAAAGCCATTAGCACTTTCCTTTGTTTCCTCGTTTGAATCTTTTCTTTTTGTTTTTCAGCATGGCCGATCTTAACCTTCCTGAGGGAAAACCCATGCCTGGATGGTTCCGAAGGTACCTAGAAGCCAGGGTCAACGACTCGGGCACGGTAGACATCCCTTCTCCTCCTCCCCCAGTGGCTGCGGTTCCTCCTCCTCCTGGTACCGCCTTTGCCAAAATATGCAAAGACTTTAAAGCCGTGGGCGGCAAGAACTTCATTGGAACTGAAACCTTCATTGAGGCATGAAACTGGCTAAAGGAGACAGACGACTTGTTCATTATCTTTGATATGGAGGACCATAGGAAAGTCCAGTTGGCAGCATGGTTGTTGAAAGAAGAAGCTGCATTTTGGTGGGAAGTCACCAACGCTACCAGGCCAGTTGAGACTTAGGCAGACTTTAGAGAAAGGTTTGGGCTTAAATTCTTATTGTCAGCAGAGGTGAACCTTCAGATGGAGAGGTTTCTAGCACTCAAGCAAGGGGACATGTCTGTTAGGGAGTACGTGAATAAGTTTAATCAGCTTGCTCGGTTCAGCTTGGATTTGGTCAACACAGCCCAGAAAAAGGCTGTACGCTTTGCTCGAGGATTGAACGAGCCACTACACAGCTTGGCCCTAACTCATATACCCATGGGGGCGACCTTTGAAAACTTGGTGGATATGGCTCTACTCCATAAGGAAGACAAGAATAGCAAGAATGAGGTTAAGCCTAATGAAACTCAGAATAAGAAAGCTGACTTCAAGAAGGGGAACAACAAGAATAACAAAAATAACAAGAGCAACAACCAATCACGTGAGACGAGGAAGTGCAACTTCTGTGGTATTACTGGACATCTAGCTAAAGAATGTAGAAAGAAGAAGAGGAAGTTGGGTGAATGCTTTCATTGTGGAGATACTAGACACATCAGCAAGGATTGCCCTAAGAAGTAAGGGCAGGGGCAAGGGCAGACCCAGCGAGCAGGACCTTCTGGAGGGCAGTTGCATGCTCTCAACACCACTCTAGCTCCTGAACGAGGTAGTAATATTTCCATAGAAAGCCTTGTTTACATTTCTGACTTTCCTGTTCGAACCTTATTTGACTCTGGCGCATCGCATACTTTTATTTCTTCTGATATTGTTGAAAATCTGCACCTAAATACTAGTCTGGTTGAGGATCCCGTTATAGTTTCAAATCCAATTGGGGGCTCCACCCATTTATCTATGATGTGTGTGGATTTGAGGATCTCTATCTTAAGTGTAGAATTCACGTGTAATGCTTATGTTCTCGGATTTATGGGATACGGTTTGATCCTAGGAATGGATTGGTTGTCCGATTATGGAGCCATTCTTGATTGTGAACGAAGGGTAGTGAGGCTCATGACTCGCCTTGGCAATACCCTTGAAATTTCTTGTAACCCTAAGGGTCCGGTCATGTTATGTTATCTTGAATCCCTTGACTCGTCCGACGAAAATTTGCAATCTGTAAGAGTGGTCCGAGAATATCCAGATGTCTTTGATGAAGTGAGGGGATTACCTCCTAAACGCGAGATAGAGTTCCGAATTTATCTTGTTGATAATGCCAAGCCAGTTTCATTGCCCGTTAGGCACATGGCCCCGTGAGAAAGAAGAGAGCTCAGTAAACAAATTAACGAGTTGCTTGAGAAAAATTTCATAAGGCGAAGCATTTCTGAATGGGGTGCTCCGGTGGTATTCGCTATTAAGGCAGATGGATCACTTCGTCTGTGCGTAGATTATCGTGAATTAAATAAGCTGACAAAGAAGAATAGGCACCCGCTACCAAGAATCGACGATCTGTTTGACCAGCTTGTGGGAGCATCTGTTTTCTCTCAACTCGATCTAGCCACAGGATTCCATCAGCTCAGAGTGGCTGAGGATAGCATTGACAAAACTGCGTTTAGGACTCCGGACGGGTTCTTCGAATGGCTCGTCATGCTGTTTGGGTTAACGAATGCACCCGCGTACTTTGTAGACTTGATGAGTAGGGTGTTTCGGAAGTTCCTTAACAAGTTTGTGGTAGTTTTCGTGGATGATATTTTGATCTTCTCAAAAGATTAAGAAGAGCATGCTAGGCATCTCAAGGAAGTCATGGAAACGCTTAGAGCACACCAGTTAAAGGATAAGTTCTCCAAATGCCATTTTTGGAGGAAGGAAGTTCGGTTCCTTGGGCATGTAGTTTCTAAGCAAGGCATAGCTGTGGACCTCGCAAAGGTAGTTGCGGTACAAGACTGGAAAATTCCTAAGAATGCAACGGAGGTGAGGAGCTTTCTCGGTTTGGCGGGCTACTACAGGAAGTTCATTAAGGACTTCACTAAGATTTCAGCCCCTCTTACTAAGTTAACAAAGAAGAACCTACCTTTTGCATGGGACCTATAATGTGATGCTACTTTTCAGAGACTTAAGAGAGCCCTCACCACAGCTCCAGTCTTAGCATTACCCGATGGAGGTAAGATGTTTACTGTGTACACAGATGCGTGCAGCACGGGATTAGGCACCGTCCTAATGCAAGAAGGAAGAGTAATATGCTACGGGGGCAGACAACTTAAAGTCCATGAGAAAAACTATCCCACGCATGACTTGGAGTTGGCCGCGATTGTCTTTGCACTTAAAGCTTGGCGCCATTATCTTCTAGGGGAGAGGTTCGAGCTGTACAGTGACCACGAATCACTCAAGTACCTCTTCTCACAGAAAGATTTGAATATGAGGCAACAACGGTGGATGGAATTCTTGGCATCATATGACTTCGATATAGCCTATACCCCTGGCAAGGGTAATGTGGTGGCGGATGCGCTAAGAAGAAAAAGGTTGATTTTGCGCCCCTTGTTTGTTGAAATGAAAAGCCTTGAGTTTATAGCAACCTTTGATTTTACACCTGTTGTTGAGTCATTGACTGCTACGTTTGCATCTCTTGAGTTAAGACCTACACTTCTAGATCAAGTAGGGACTTCACAGAAGGAAGACCCACAGTTAGTCGAAATCATGGACAAGCTGATTAGAGGTGAGACGTTAAGTCACCTCAGTAGGTATGCCATAGATGACAAGGGATGGCTAAGGCATGATGGAAGGCTATGTGTCCCACAAGTGGGAGACCTAGTAAGGAAAGTTCTCGAAGAGGCGCACCACTCGAAAATGACTATACATCCCGGAGGGGATAAGATGTACAGGGATATTAAACGTATGTTCTTTTGGGCGGGAATGAAAAAGGACGTGGCAGAGTTCGTTTCGAAGTGCATGGTGTGCCAACAAGTAAAGGCCGAGTCGAAGAAGCCCGGTGGGCTATTACATCCTTTGGAGGTTCCACAATGGAAATGGGAGAGTATCTCGATGGATTTCGTGGATGGACTGCCTAGGTCAAGGAAGGGAGATACTAGCATATGGGTCATAGTTGATAGACTCACGAAAAGCGCTCACTTCATTCCAGTGAAAAAGCAAGAGGACCGCATCAGGGCTAGCATCTATTTACCTTCGAGAGATAGTACGATTGCATGGAGTTCCTTCTAGTATAGTTAGTGATCGTGACCCAATTTTCACTAGCCAGTTTTGGAATAGTCTACAAGAAGCAATGGGAACACGACTGAACTTGAGCACGGCCTATCACCCACAGACGGATGGACAAACCGAAAGGGTAAATAGTGTACTAGAAGATCTCCTGAGGCTGTGTATTCTTGACTGTGGTGGTACTTGGGAAGACCATCTTCCTCTCATGGAGTTTGCATATAATAACAGTTACCAAGCTAGCATCGGAATGGCACCGTTCGAAGCCCTATATGGAAGACCGTGCAAGTCGCCAACTTGTTGATACGAAGACGGATGAAAACAGCCCAAGATAGACAGAAATCTTATGCGGACCAGAGAAGGACAAACCTAGAGTTCGAAGTCGGAGATATCGTCTTTATAAAAGTTTCTCCGTTACGCAATGTAGTTCGTTTTGGAGCAGTTGGAAAGCTAGCACCAAGGATTGTAGGACCGTTCCCCATCACTGAGAGGATTGGACAGATGGCCTATAAGGTAGACTTACCCGAGAAGCTGGCTGGGGTGCACAATGTCTTTCACGTCTCGCATCTTCGGAAGTGTTTGCATGAGTCAGCCGAAGTGGTTGAGCCAAGCATCCTTGAAGACGTAAAGGTGGAAAAAGAAGCAACATTGAGGCGAGTTTCGATTTGTATCTTAGGAACGGAGATTAAGAAGCTAAGGAATCGAGAAGTTAAGCTAGTGATAGTGCAATGGAGTGAAACCCAAGAAGACGCAACTTGGGAAACCGAAGAGAAGATACGCCTGCTTTACCTAATTCTTTTTTAGGGTACATTCTCGATCTCTTTTTCCTATAAACTTGAAAACCTTTTCGTATCATGCTTCTAATATCTACGTTTGTCTTGTTATCTTCTTGATCTTATCTTGAGAACCTTAGGTAGAACCATATGGATGTAAATATGTGATTGAAACATGTTATGGTTGATGTTTGCAAATGGTTGCAAGTGGTTGCTAATGGATGCATGACACACATTAGGCACTAGATCGGCTCAGTCACATTTTCATGTTGCATATGCATGGGTGCTTATACTTGTACATGGATGGAACTGGTTATGCTATCACTTGGATGTTGCATATGGATGAATGACTATGCACACATGTAGAGATTATGAACTATGCTAGGAATTTGCATACATATTAGATTCATGACACTAACATATTTTGCATTAAGGAGGTTTACTGAATCAGTAACCGCCTGATCTTTTGCATTAGATAAGTACATAGACACACACTCTCTGCATATGTTCATACAGCACTAGAAATCTTTTAAGGACAGTGGCTGCCTGTGGATGATGCTTTGAGTAGATGGATGATGGATGGTAGGACACATCCTCCCTAACTAGGAGATTTCGGGGACGAAATCCTTTAAGGGGGGGAGAATGTAACAACCCGTGTTTTTATAACATATAATATCCATAAATCAGGGCAGAATTAATTTTTAAAATAAGAATCAAGGGAAACGGGTTGCGCCATTGCGTTCGTCTCGAAATTCTGCTTAGAAACGAGTCCGAGTTTTTGAGAATCGGAGTTCGTATGACCAAGTTATGACCATTCGAAGTTTTCAGAAGTTTTCAAGTTCAAAAACAGCTCAATTCAAATTCAAAATTCGAATTTCAAACCTCCAAATGGACTGGGCGGGAAATTTCCCGCCCAGGACCAGGTCGACCTGGGGGTCGACTATGTAGTCGACCTACCCAGGGCCAGTTCGACCATAGTGTCGACCTGGGGGTCGACCTGGTGCCCGAGCCCATTTCTGAAGCTGGATTCATTTTGATGTATTTGGCCTCGTTTCTGTCCACATTCGTTGACCTGACCCTATAAATACAGCCCCAAACAACAGTCTCTCTACACAAAATTCTTTCTGACCTTATACTGCTCTGATTCTGGTTGAAAAGTTTGAGAGAGGGACTGCTTCTTCTACGTTGAGACTACGTTAAGGGAATTGCTGATTTGGGGATTTCTATTAGGACTTGACTAAGCATATTTAACATCGACTCTCTTTTTCTAATTCTCGAACCACGATCTGTAAGCCCCAGTTATTTTTAGATTTAAACTATAAATGTAATATGAATATGATGTAAATTGAAATTGGACCTATGTATGATGACTGTTTACATTCATTCTCTTTCACCTTGGATCTTGACTCTTGGATATTACTATGACATTGATTTGGGGCCTACTCATGTTGTAAATTAAAAAGAGAAACCCCTCTTATTATCATGTTGAATCTGCTATTAGTCACATGTTTATGACTATCACCTTATTACAATCGTTACCATGACTATACTATCACTTTATGTCAATCGTTACCATGACTATACTATCATCTTATGTCAATCATTACCATGACTATACTATCACCTTATGACAACTGTTATCTTGACTAGTACCTTGTTTTGCTAGAATTGGAATCCTTATGTTTGAGGCCAATATTCCATATGCCAGTAATGTTTTAATCTTTTATTTCAAGTCATATCATGCTATGCTAGTAATCACTTTTTCCACCTTATACTCGTTCCTTTTTATGTTATTCCCTATTAGATATATTTGTATCGATTCGAACTTACGTGCGATGGGAATACGATTTGGGTAGACTAGGCAAAACATAAATTAGCTTTACACTTGAACAAGAACGTCGTTATGACTTGAACCTGAATATGGACATGAACTAGACACGATTCGACATGAAACATGACCTGAAAACTGGACATGAATCTAGACATGAAAACTGGAACGTGGGAATGACAATTAGATAAACTTGAAAATGGCCAACTCGAGGTGGGTTGAGTATGCTGTGTAAATCTGCCGGAACCGCCCGGCAAATCCAATGGCTGCAAATAATAGGATCCAATGTGGATAGTTGGTCATATCGCACGTAAAACCCGAGGTTAAACTATGTTGTGGTGTAAATCTGCCCGGGACCGCCTGGCAAATCCAGTAACCACAACAGTCAGTCTAATGTGAGAGGTTGGCATGCACTAATGAATTAATGCCACATGATAGGGTTAAGTCATGAACAGCTTGAACACACTTAACCAACTTGATACACGATCTGGATAGGGTTAAGTCAAGAATTTGAATGACAACACTTAACCCATTAGAAACCCTAGTTACGCGGTCTTTTTCAGCAGTAACCCACTTAGATGTATCACGATACCCTAGGACTAGGCAGGGTGGGGCACGATTACTGGGCTGATTGTAAGCGAACAGAATGACGGCTGAGTAGGTGCGCCATTGTAGGTTCAGGCGGGCTATGGTCGTGCACGTAGTGCGGAGTTGAAAAAGCAGGCATTAGGCACCCACAGATTTACACTGTGCGTGCTTGATTCGTGTCGGTGGTTGGCACCATAGGACTTGATACACCCTATGGTGGACCTAGCACAGGTAACTACATTTCAGGATAGGACCGTATGACACAGACACATGACGAGCTAGGACTTATAGGGAGCCGATCGATTAATAGATCGTACCGTAGGACCCCGTAATGGGTCACTTCATGATACTGGGCCAAGGGATCATTTCATGGTTAATACTTGACATGGGTTAGAATACTAGTACAATTGGTGCAGCGAACCTTGAACATGCGATGCTAGACTTGACTTATCTTGTTATCTTAATTATCCTACCAGTTCTGTTATCATCCTTATGTTTAATTCCTGTTTTCTCATATCATGTTACCTTTACTAGTTTTCATGCTGAAAGTCACTAGGGCATACCAGTCTTTATGACTGACCCTTTTTCTTTCGCCTTTTTTTCTTTCGTTTCTTCCCCCAGGTTCTCAGGGAGGAAACACTAGCTCTTAGCTTGGATTTAGCTTGCTTTCTAACAGCTCATGTACGGTTTGGTCTTGGGCTATGCTATGGCTGCTTCTACTATTTATGGGGAATAATTTACTTTTGTTTTAAGTTTATGCTTCTTTACTATGAACTTGATGTAATGGAATAATTTGTATCTTGGATATATGAGCTTTTGACTCTTTTCTTGGAAATAATAAGAAGTCGGTTTTTAATTTCTACCTCTGCTTTATTTATGTTCTGCCTTGTGATATCTGTGTGCATGTTTACCTAGATAATACTCCACCAAAACTAGTGCATTCCCATTGTGAGTGACCCTAGCAGAGGTGGGGTGTTACAATCCCTTACCTTGGTTCATAGATGGAAATCCGACTTCCAATACGCGACTTTGTAGTTTTAGTTGTAAACCTATATATGACGACATAGTGGTATGGGGCACTTATGCCGTCTATGATTGATACTTATGATTGAAATTGTTTTAACATTATACACTTATAGTAATAATAAAACATGAAATTTAGCATATCAAGCATTCTTTGGCTATTATAAGGTTAAACCCTATCCTCCGGCTTGTGTTGCATTGTGTGATGGGACCTGAGTCTTATAATTGCTTCATTGTTCTTTATTTAGGATTGCGCTGTTGATTTATGTACTGGTATTCTTGGGAGAAACCCGTTCCGTGTTATACGGCGTGGTCCCTTGATTTACCTAACTTAAAAATAAAGATTAATAAATGTTTTAGTTCCCACACCAGTCACATGACTGACCTGGAGTTTATTGTTTTAACCTAAACTCTGGGTGCCCTTATTTTGACATGGGCAGCTAGTAGTTTTGGTTGTGTAGATTTATATTTAGTAACCTGGTTTGCAGCTGGAATGATATCCGGAAAGCTCTGTATCTGTATATCTCTTTCAGTTGTGTTTTGTATTATTTTTCTGCTGCATTGTAACTGGTAAATCTCTGATATTTATTAAATGTGTAATATTTATTCATACTCTGTATATTCTTGTATTCTGATGAATTGTTGTAATAAGCAATGAAATGTTCTTCTGTTTTCGTTCCAATGTGGGTTGTTCTTAGTACAAGCCGCGATTTCCCGTAAGGGGGATTTCGGGTCGTAACAGCTTGGTATCAGAGCTCTGGTTTACAAAGCTCGAGAACAAGACATATTAGAACCAAACGAAAGAATTCATCAAAAATAGGATTAGTAATATCCAATGAGAACGACTCGTTAGAGATGGGATCAGTAGTATCCTAGAACGAGTGTGAAGAGTATATTTTTAAAATGAAAACAATTTTTGTTTTGAAAATTTAAATCAATTATTCGTATATGATTGTGTATTTTGTATTGAATTTGGACAGTCCAGTATATAAAGATTTTGCGTATACGTCTGATCCACATGTATTCGAAGTTTTAATATACTGGATAGATATAGAATCACACTCTAGTCGCTCGGACATGATTCTGATGATTGACGCGTCATCATCAGAATTTATTTTCGTGTTTCGAAGGTGGGATTTCTATATGATTCCAATTGACTGGTGTGAGAACCAAAGCTAGATAGGGATTATTGTTGTGATTTGGCATCAAAAATCTGATTTTTTGGATATGTATTATAGTTATGTGATTGAAAAGATAATCAACTAATTGATTACTGGTTGTGTTGTCTGATTATTGTTTGATTAATTAAATGTTGAACCTTTAGCCAAATTGAACCCAATAGTGGATTGTATTGAAAATTTATCGCATTTGCATGCTTGTACATGTATTTACATTGAACAGGTCATAGCAAGGAGGCTAGAGAAGAGGAATAAAATTGTTTGCCCGACAAATAGGTACATGTTTATTGTATTTCTTGGGTTTTTGATGATTTTATGAGTCGATTGGCTAGCCGCTTGGCTGTTTCTTATTCTTTTTGGATTGGTGAGGGCCATAGGAGGCTATTTGGAATATCCCAAAGCTCCCGGTGCAGGGGAGGTTATGGCGAAATTTTTCGAAAATTTAGGGTGTTAGCCAAATTTTTGAAAAATTTGAAAAGTTCTTAGAAACTGAAAAGTTGAAGAACTTAACCCGTAATGAAAATAATGGAAGTTGAGTTGATTGGTTAAACAACTTTCAGCTTCGTTCCTTTTTGGGGACGAAAAGTTTTAAGTGGGGGAGATTGTAATAACCCGGAAATCTAAGCCAATTTAAATTTTTTATTTTGGCAATTTTAATGAATTTTGAATATTTAAAATGAATTATTTTAAATAATGACGACGAGAAATCTATTTTGAATAGAATTAGAACGTATATTTTTATTTGAATCGACCTTAGAATATAAATAATTATTTTTAATTATAAAAGGAATTGAAAATGGTGCGGTAGTTCGAGAATTCGATTTCAAATTTCAAATGAATGTACAGGATTCAAAAATAAACCGGATTTTAGCTAAACGAAAAATATTAGAATCTATTTGAGAATATCTTTCCAACGAATCCGAAAAATTGAAATTTCATAGCGGGAATAAAAAGTTACGCCCAGTTGAAAATTCAGAATAGTCGTTGTGGAATTTTGGCCCTTAAAAATGGAAATTTTGCAAATGACCTTCGTTTTCGACGAAACCACTTTTGTTGGATCAGTGATGTCAAGTAATTTATAGACTCTAAAATTCGTAATTTTATGAATCAATATGTGAGCATGGCACAGGAAAACGCATTTTGACAGTTTCAGTCAATTTCGATCGGCCAGAAAATGACCATTTTTCAAAAGGTCTCGGAATTTGACGAAATTAGTTTTGTTAGAGTCGTATCGTCAATACGAAGCTTGAAAATATTTTTTGGGAATTTTTAGAGTCAGTATATGTCCCTGGTAAATTGAAATGTAAGTTTAAAATTCAATATAATGATTTATATTTTAATTTAAACGAAAACTGATTGAAACAGCCGAATTGGCTAGCGAAACATATCCCATTGTGTTTGGAATGAGGGTATTTAGCTAGGGGACGACAGTCGGTGGGTTCGATTTGGGATTCGAATTAGAAAGTGACTTTATGGAGAATTAAAATAATTTAATATATATTAATTTATAAAGTCAACTCTCTATTCTCTCTTCCCCCACTTCGTTATTCTCAAACACATTCGAAATAAAAAGGGGGGCACGCGAGAAAGGAAGCCACGCCGCCGCCTCCCTCCAGGCGCCGTTAGCGCGACCGCGGCCTTTCTCCTCCCCCCATCCATCACCTACCTCAATGGCTGCTCCCTCCCTTTTTTTCTCCGGCGGTCACGCTACCTCAAGCACCCCCAAATGGATGAAGTCAACCGCCACCGCGCCTGAGGGCCACCGCCGCCGCACCAGGGTCCCACCGCCGTACCGGATCTCCTCCTCCACCTCGATCGCAACAAACCCCCCCAATGCGCTATGAGTTTTTTAATTTTCTCTTTGAATTTGTTTTCTTTATTGATTTAAAAACTAGTTTTTTTTCCTTTGATTAAAAAAAACCGATTTTTCTTTGATACAAAAAACTGATTTTTCTTTGATACAAAAAACCGATTTTTCTTTGATACAAAAACCGGTTTTTCTTTGATACAAAAACCAATTTTTCTTTGATACAAAAACCGATTTTTCTTTGATACAAAAACTGGTTTTCTTTGAATATGAACATGGTTTTTCTTTGAATATGAATATGGTTTTTGATTAGGTTAAAGATTAGATTTTTATTAATATAAAGTTTTGATCTTTGTTCATAAGAAGTTAAGATTTTTAACACTTTAAAGATATGATTTTTAACGATATAAAAATATAATTTTTATATGATGTAGGGAATATAAATATAACTTTTATATGATGTAGAGAATAAAAATATAATTTTTATATGGTGTAGAGAATAAAAATATAATTTTTATATGATGTAGAGAATAAAAATATAATTTTTATATAGCTAATGAAATAAAAATACGATTTTTAACTATGCGAAGATATGATTTTTATTTAGGTGGAGTTGAATTAAAAATATAATCTTCATATATATAGTAGCATTTTAAAAATATGATTTTTATATTATAGAAAGAATAAAAATATGATTTTTATATTATAGAAAGAATAAAAATATGATCTTTATTTATTGGGATAAAGCGGTAAAAATATGATTTTTACTGTGAACAGCGGGAAAAGATGGCGATGGTATCGACTGAAATTAAAACGAAACCCGAACAGTTCAGAAGGAAAGCACGGAGGAGTGGAACTCTCTGTGAGATCTTCTCACTTTTAATTTATTTTCTAGTTGAAATATATACTAGGACGCAGACGGTGCTTAGTAGCACCCGACACCCGTTGTCCACAGACCATGGATGACTTGTTTGTTTAATTGGTGTGTTGTGAAAGTTGGTTGTGTGACGTGGAATGGAATAAAATATTTTATAGTTAAAAATATAATTTTTAACGTGAATATTAAATAAATATTTATAAACAAATCGGACGATTTGTTTATATACACACATTTGACTGATATTGATCGGGATGATAAATTTTACACGTCGCCCAACTGCACAAGTAAAACCTGTGTTTGATTGTTTGAAACCCCACACGGGTGTTGGGATGATATTTGGCGTACACTAATCCCAAATAATTAGCTGTATGTCGATCGGTTTATTGAAAGGCTGTTATAAGCATTAAATATTTATATTTGATGCTTATACAGTGTAGAATGCACTCTGGATGATGGTTGATTATTTATCGTTGCTATTATATACATGTGTTGTAAGGAATCCATATAATACATTATATGGTAATTGATTGGGCCTCATTCCAAGTTGGAAAATATATATTCATGTGTTGAATAAAAGAAAATTCATGCGTTGAATAAAATATAAATTCATGTGTTGAATAAAATATATATTCATGTGTTGAATAAAATATATTTTCATGTGTTGAATAAAAGAAAATTCATGTGTTGAATAAAATATATAATCATCTGTTGAATAAAAGAAAATTCATGTGTTGAATAAAATATATATTCATGTGTTGAATAAAAGAAAATTCATGTGTTGAAGAAAATATTCATTTGTTGAATAGAATAACGAAGTTATTGAAATATATAAAGTCGTGTTGATTTGATTTGCGCCATTTTGACGTGAACGATACCTATATTGATTTTATTTATTTTTATAACGAATATCGAAAAGGAATTGATGTCAAAATATAATATTTTGAAAATACCATCATTTATATATCGATGATGTGGAATATTCAGTTCTGATTAGAAATTGAATATGAAGTTGAACTCGTTTTTAAAACGATTTATAAAATACGTTTTAAAAGGAAATCAATGAAATATATATAATATATATTATATATATAGTGGCCTGAATAGAACGCGCCGCGCTGCGGTAGTTCGCGAATTTCGACCATTGACTTCGAATGGACATTACGGGAGATCCGACTGTCGGATTCTCCTAAAAACAAAACAGTTAGGTTTGTATCGAAAAGAGATTTCTAGCGAATATTAGAGATTTGAAATCTAACAGTTGGATTTGGTATTATGTCCAAATCAAATTTGGAAAAGGTCACTGTAAGTGCATTTCGATGGCCGTTGATGGAAATCGACTGTACGGGCCTTGATAAAATTATTAAAAATAACAATAATTTGTGTAAATTCATAAGAAATGATTTGGAAAGAATTGGAATGAAAAATTCCATATTTGAAAAGATAAAAATAGATTTTTATCGAAATGAACTAGTTTTGAACTAGAATTACAATCCATTCATTTTTGAAATAAATAAATTGGATTTGAAAGGGGTTTTAAAAGTAACCAGAATTTCCAATAATTGAATTGGAATGGATTTGAATCAAAATTGTCTTTGGAATATTTCGATGTTGGATTTCGTGATTATACAGATATTGTTATGGGAATTTGAAAGATATATTTATATCGTTATTTCCAATATGATATTTGTTGGTCGTAGAATTTGATATTGAATATAAGACGATATATTTTGTATTCAGAGCCTGGTATTTAATATCAAATGGTATTTGGGTTTGTCGTGAATGGTGTCTTCATTAACACTGTTCTTAAACCCAGTTGAGAAAAAGATTAAATCTTTTTATTTAGATTTAATGAAGTATACCAATTAAATGGTATTTAATTGGAATTGGATTTGAATTTGAATTGATTTTTGGGTTTATCGTGAACGGTGTTTTAAATAACACTTGTTCTTTAACACGATAATTAATGGAATGTGATTTGGGTTGTCGTGAATGGTATCTTTAATAATACCATTCTTAGACCCAACGAATTTAAGAAAATCAGAAACTAACTGGAGATTAGTTAAGTTGAATGGTTTCTTGGGTATTGATCTGATGTTGGTTTCGGCCTTCAGGGTTATTACTTAGGGAATTGTTCACTTGCTAATTTACGGTTAAAGGCTGATGGAATAGAATGTGATTTTGGGTTTATCGTTAATCGTATTTTAAATGACATTGGTTCTTTAACCCAGTTAAAGACAAGATATGATTTCCCAAGTTAAATAATCATTGATAGTGATTTTTGGGAAGATTAAAACCAAGTGGAGTTTTAATGAATCTTTAATTAGATTGAAATGATAGAGAATGGAGTATCACCAGTTTTGATCCAAGCGATAGTAAATCTTTAATTAGATTTGAACGTGAAATGGTAATTGAATTTACCGATAACACTGTGGTGTTAGATATGGAGTATTACCAGTTTTACATCATGGGATGATTAGGTTGGGATTGGGATATTAAAACAAATGATTACTTCGGTAAGGTTCGTTAATCCGGACTAGTTTGGATAAACCATAATTTGATTTGAATTGATATTCAAAGGAAGATTAAAGAATAAATTTGAGGAATTTATCTTTGATACAATTAATGGGAACCTTTCCCAAAGTATAAGAATATTTGAATAAAAGAATATTCTAAATTGGAATGAGGCGTATGTTGTGTTTGTGTAACACTTGTTTATTATATACGCGAGTTATTCAGAAAGACCGGGTTTATCCCATTTTGAATAACTGATTCGACAATGTGTCGAGGATGAAGACGGTGGTCGAAGACCGGAGGTCTCCACATCGTTTGGATAATTACTGATGATCTTGATTGGGCCATACACCCAAAAGGAGGAAATCAGTTGGTGATCGTCCAGACGTACTTGGAGATCGATGGATATGTGAGGTACAAGGTGCCTCCGGTTTCGTTCAGACCCAGAACGGACTTGTAAATGGACTGTGTGTCTGACATTGGATATCATTCTGTGTGATTGATGGATATCGGTTGCATGGAGTGGTTTGCCTGTGTGGCATGCTAAGATGCAAATGATCAAGGATTCTGTTGAAAAGCAGAGTCTTGTGGTCGATGATCAAAGCACCGCCTGTGTGGCATAGCTTTGTGTAGCATTAATTCACGAGCCTCACACCCCAGTTGTGAACCAGAAACGGGAGAGGACATCACAGAGGACATGCGTTTCATTCTAGCTAGAAGTGGCGTCAGTGGTTTTACATGCCCTGACGAGTTTGACTTATGTGTTTGTTGGATTGCGAGGCGCCTCAGATATATCGGTGACTATGTGGAGCCGATGGAGTCATAGGACTCATTTACGCCCCAAAGGGCGGGGAAACGCAGTGTTCAGGCATTTTAATCCACATCGGTGGATCGGCCCTGACGATCCAAGGCTTGATTGAGAACTTGCCTGAGGCTCGGGCTAGAGAGTCTCGAAGCGGTAAGGACGATCCCTTGCCTTGGTTCACAGATGGAAATCCAACTTCCAATACACGACTTTGCGGTTTTAGTTGTAAACCTATATATGACGACATAGTGGTATGGGGCACTTATGCCGTCTATGATTGATACGTATGATTGAAATTGTTTTGACACTATACACTTATAGTAATAATTAAACATGAAATTTAGCGTATCAAGCATTCTTTGGTTATTATAAGGTAAAACCCTATCCTCCGGCTTGTGTTGCATTGTGTGATGGGACCTGGGTCTTATAATAGCTTCATTGTTCTTTATTTAGCATTGCGATGTTGTTTTATGCACTGGTATTCTTGGGAGGAAACCCGTTCCGTGTTATACGGCGTGGTCCCTTGATTTACCTAACTTTAAAATAAAGATTAATAACTGTTTTATTTCTCACACCAGTCACATGACTGTCATGGAGTTTATTGTTTTATCCTAAACTCTGGGTGCCCTTATTTTGACATGGGCAACTAGTAGTTTTGGTTTTGCAGATTTATATTCACAGGAACCTGGTTTACAGCTGGAATGATATCTGGAAAGCTCTGTATCCGTATATCTCTTTCAGTTATGTTTTGTATTATTTTTTCGCTGCATTGTAATTGGTAAATCTCTGATATTTATCGAATGTGTAATATTTATTCATACTCTTTATACTTGTATTCTGATGAATTGTTGTAATAATCAATGAAATTTTCTTCTGTTTGCGTTCCAATGTGGCTTGTTCTCAGTACAATCCGCGATTTCCCGTAAGGGGGATTTTGGGTCGTAACAACAAGTACCCAAGATTCTCAAGTTAACCATATATTTCAAGCAAGCAATCACGTCACCATCAAGTTGTTATTAATGTGACTAGACTAATTTGAATTATGATTTAATTATTAAAAAATAAAAATAAAAAGATTTTGAAAAGTAGATTATTAGAAATAATAACTGAATCAGATTATTTAAATTCCAAAAACTAATTACTACACATATCAAGCTTGCACGACCACACAATGACTCCAATGGATATGAAAATTGAAATCTTACAATAATTTACCATTTCAGATCCGATGAAACTGGTTTAGTCGAATTCCAAGATCATTTCTAGTTTCCATATTAAAATATTGTTTTAACACATGACCTAAATGTCAACATAATTCTAAACTATTTATTATCGTCAATGGATTTACAAACTGCTTTAAAATCAATACTGATTAAATAAACTATGATAACTAAAATTATCATGTTCGTATTAGATAATAATTAAATTAGAAATTCCAATATTTTGACTTTCAAACATTCAAATTTATTGCTAATAATTTCATATTATCGTTTATATCCAAATAGGATTGTCCATGGTTTCAAAATAACTTAAGTTGGTTTTAAACTCAAAAGTTCAAATTTAAGTTGAATTGACAATCCAAATCTCAATTAAAATATAATCCCAATAAGTAAATCTTAAAATTAATTATTTTAAATACTTAAGTAACAAAATATTTCTGATATGAAAAAATTCGGGTTGTTGCATCCACACCGTAAAAAAAAATCATCCTCGAAATTCATAAGGGAAAGGAATGACAACAAATCCCTAAGTTTAGACTATAAATTAATTTTACTTCAAAACATTTCTTACTAAAATTGTGTTAAAAGTTTCTAACAGCTGGAATTTTCGGAAAATTTCGACAGCACCTACTTTGTACGGCTTGATTCGAAAATTTCATAACATCAAAATATGACACTATACATCTCATGTCAGTGATGAGGCATCCCAAACCATAGTTAAACAATATATAAGACCCACATATGGTACGTAATGCGAAATACATACCATTTTGTCTGGCAAATATATCTTTACCATGAAACCAGAAGCTATAAGCAAGCAATCTAGCTTTTGCTTTCAATACCTATAAATACTTACTTAAAGCGAAAAAACGTTAAGAAAAAAAACAAGAAAAAAAACAACTAACACACGTATAAACAATACAACAATCATGGTGAGAACCAAAACATGATGCAGCTAGCAATAATAGTGTAATAAACAATAAACAATTATATGCAATCAAATTACATAGGGTTATCTTATAACAAACCGATATGCATCCAATTTTCTAAAATAAAATGTTAAACTACCTTCCTGGTTTTAATATTCTAATTATACATTCAAATCTCTTTGAACTCAAACAAATTCAAATCAAAATTAATGATGACAAGGAGAGGGTTCCCTCCTACCTGTGACGGCCCCAAACCCCGTACGACGGTGGCAAGAGTAATCTTTGGAATATAACACATAAACAGATAACAGCATAACAGAAATAATTAAATACACCAGATAATGTACAATAGAATACACTGGATAAACATAATCATCAGAGTTACATAGTATACAAGATCATTCTTAGTACAAAATACAGTTCAGCTTTAAATAAAATGTCTACAACGAAAATCAAAACATAATAAGTACAATAGGAGTTGAACAGCATAATAGAGATAAATGATAGAATCCATCTTCTACTCTAGCTATCCAGAAAGAGCCTGCTAAAACCTGAATACAAGGCTGCCCGTGCAGAAAAAGGGGCACCCGAGTTTGCAAGTGAAACAAACTACGAGTCAGTCATGGGACTAGTATGAGAAATCTACTTAACTTACTTTATAATATGGCCAATCACAGGACCACGCCACTTTCGCGGAACGGGTTTACTCCATTGGAGTGCCAGTGCTTTAAAACAAGTAAATCTTTTAAACATCGCAATGCTTTTTATAAAAATGAAGCCATTATAAGACTCAGTTCCCATCACATAATGCAACACAAACTGGAGGATAGAGTTTTTCCTTATAATGGCCAAAATATGCTTGATACGAATAGAACAAAAGCTTTTGATATTATTACTATTGTTTATATGTTTCAAAAACAATTTCAATCATAAGTATCAATCATAGATGGCATTAATGACCCATACTACTATGTCGCTATATAGGTATACAATCAAAACCGCATGGTGTCGTATTTTGAAATTGGATTTCCGTCATGAGCCAAGGCAAGGGATCGTCCTTACCGAATTCGAGATGCCCTAGCCCGCCCTCAGGATCAGAACGCATCGACCCTTGGATCGTCAGGCCGGTCCACTCGATGTGGATTAAAATGCCTGAACACTGCGTTTCCCCGCCCTATGGGGCGTCACTAGTCATATCCGACCAAATCATCGGCTCCGAAGAGACCGAACTAACCGAGGCCCCGCTTTGCATCATCCACATAAGTAAAATGCCCGGGCGTGTAAAACCCAAAGCACCACTCCTAGCTAGAAGGAAACGCATGTTCTCCCTGATGTCCTCCTCCCGTTTCTGGCTCATACCGGGATGTGAGGCTCGCGAATTAATGTTATACACAAAGCTATGCCACACAGGCCGTGCTTTGATCATCAACCACAAGACTTTGCTTTTCAACAGAAGCCTTGATCATCTGCCACTTAGGCATGCCACACAGGCAATTCACTACATGCAACTGATTTCTATCGATATATAACCTCTTAGCTCGTACGTGTCAGAGAAGGGCGTCAAGCAAGAGAATAAATTCTCCATCGCCAAACAGATATACATTTAATAGGGATCAATCAGCACAGAACAAAATCCAATGTCAGACACATAGTCCATTTACAAGTTCGTTCTGGGTCTGAACGAAACCGGAGGCACTTAATACCTCGCACATCTGTACAATCAACAAGTACGTCTGCACGGCTACTACTTCAGCCCCCTCAAGGTAGCTACTCTTATCATGAGCATCAGTAGCACCCCTTCATTCGACGTGAAGATCATCGGTCTTGCATCGTCTTCATATCTCCGACCTTTAATCGTCGATAAACTATTTGAAATGCGAATTAACTCGGCCTTTTCAAATAATTCACGTATATTTAGAATTTCAAATCAATTCATTTCAATGGTTAAATTATTCGATATCACTAATTCTGTTCTTTAATGTAATCTTCACGCCAAACACATTCAACCATCAAATATTAAATAAACCAAGCAAATTCAGTTTATTCCCATTCCATATCGTTTATAATATTTTATTACGATTTATCGCTATTTTTATTTATTTAAAAATAGCCAATTCATTCAAACGACGCTTCAGGCCTTAACGCGGTTGTGGCGCTGTTTTTCTTCAGATTTGATTTACATATATCTGAAAATCTAACCATTTGATCTTCACAAATTTTATATCATTAGAAGGATCTTTTAAAAACGAATCCAACGGTTTCAGTTTTGGGAAAATTCGACAGTCGGATCTCCCGGTACAGTTGTTTGAAGTTACGATTTCAAAATATGAACTGCAGTGTCGTTATTCGATTTAATTATATATATATATATCATCGATTCTGGCACTGTTTTTCTTCAGATTTGAATTAAACATTCCAGACAATCCAACCGTTGGATCTTTATAAAGTTGGTGTCGTTGGAAAGATATTTCCAAAGCGAACCCAACGGTTTTGGTTTCAGGAAAATCCGATGGTCGGATCTCCCGCACTAATCGTTTGAAATCACGGTTTCAAAATACGAACTACAACTTCGTTATTCAATTTATTTTAATTATATATATATATAATTCATTCTTCGATTTCAAAACCATATTCACTTCATACATTTGATGAAAATGATATTTTTATCCAGCATATATTTATTTCAACACATCACTCTTTTTAACAATTCATATATAGAATAAAAATGTGATTTTTATTGTAAAACAATTTATTTCAAAACACGATTATTTTATATAGTCTATACTTAAGGTAAAAATGTTGTCCTTGGTGTTAAAACAATTTATTTAAAATACTAATATTTTATATAGTCTAAATATATGATAAAAATGTTATTTTTATCTTTCAAAGAATTTATTCAACACACGAATTTCTATTCAACACATGAATTTCTATTCAACACATGAATATAGTTTCAACACAAGAAAATAATTTTAACGCATGAATATAGTTTATATATATAATGTGATTTTTATTGTTAAAACAATTTATTTTAAAATATGAACAATTTATATAGTCTATATATGTGATAAAATGTTATTTTTATCTTTCAAATAATTTATTCAACACATGAACGTCTTTCAACACATGAATTTTATTCAACACATGAATTTCTATTCAACACACGAGTATAATTTCAACACATGAAAATAATTCTAACACAGGAATATTTCATAAAATTTTGGTAGCATAACGGCAGGGTAGTTAAAACCGACACCGTCCCGAGTATGGCTCATTGCTCTACCTTAAAGCCTCGCAGCTTTTGACAATGGGGATTTTCAATATCTAGTTCGTACGCAGACGAATTTTCCCATATACTAGTCCTATTGGGATTTCAACCACAATCAATCATTTCAAATCAACCATTTATGATATTCACCAAATTTCACATCAACTAATAATCCAAACAATATCATAACCAATATATATTGTCCATGGTCTGTGGACGAGGGGAGTATATATATATATATATAGATATACGTATATAACTATATTTCGATTTCATTTCAATATCATTTCAATTCTTTTCAACGCATATATCATTTTTACAACGCATATATAACTTATACATCGAACATACAACTTATACAACGCTTATACATGAGGTGTACAATGCTTATATAACTCATACATCGACTATATAATTTATACATCGTCATTTCCATATTGTTTATAATTTAGAAATCTCACATTGGGTTCCACTCCAAAAATTGTAGGAAGCTCAGAAAAATATCCGGTCTCTTCTAGAATGTAGAGGACGTCCACACGAGTCCACTGACTCTTGTTTCACTGGATTTCGACCACATAGCAAAAAGATATGATTTTAATTGTAAAATCATAATCCGTAGCGCTTTAAAGTGCTATAATCAGTTAAATTAAAAACAGCCGTACCTTCTCTGAAATGTTCGAAACTAGGTCATCGATTTTCGTCGAATCCATGTAGCTAGGGGCCGATCAGGTTATGGTACGTCGAAGGGCTTCGAATGGCACGCCAGGTGGTGGGGACCGCGTCAGGTGCGACGTTGGCAAGTGGCGGCGGCAGGGCTTCGAACGGCGCAACTTTGGGGTGCCGATCTGGGCGATTCAGGCGATGATACATGGTATAACAGGTATGAATTTGAAGATCTCTCCGAGCTCTACAAAATCCCCAACTGGAGCAGGGTCTAATTTTTCGTGGTTTGGCCGAAAAATGAATGGGAAGTTCTGAGGGGTCTTCCATCGTCGATCGTTTTTAACCCGGGGGGGGGGGGGTGGTTTCTGATTTTTTTTATAATTTATTTAATGCAAGAAAAAAGGTGATTCGCCGATATATATATATTTAAAAAATTAGGGTTTTCCCCAAACGAACTCCAATTCAAACCCAACGACTGTCGCCTCTAGCTAAATACCCCCCTTCCGAACACAATGGGATATGTTTCGTAAGCCCATTTGACTGTTTCAGACAGTTTTCCTTCAAATTAAAATATAAAACATTCAACATTTGATTTAAACGTACATTTTAATTTGCCAGGGCCACATACTGATCCCAAAAATTCCAGAAAAATAAATCTAGCTATGTTTTGATGATATGGTCCCAACAAAACAAGTTTCATCGAATTCTAAGACCATTTGAAAAATGGCCATTTTCTGGTCGATCCAATTTAACTAAAATCAACCAAACACATTTTCTTTCTCCATGCTCACATATTAACTTCAAAAATTATGGAATTTGAAAAACAAGCAATAATTTAACATCCCAGATCCAACAAAAGTGGTTTCGTCGAATTCTGAGGTCGTTTGCAAAATGGCTATTTTCCAGGGCTATATATTCTCTATAGCGGCCTTTTTGAAAATTCATTTGGCCATAACTTTTGATTCCCGCTATGAAACTCCGATTTTTCAGATTCATTAGAAAGATATTCATAAACAGATTTAAATATTTTTGGCTTCACTAAAATCCGTTTTATTTTGCACCCGGTACAATCAGTCAAAGTTGAATTCAAATTTTCAAACTACCGCGCCATTTCTGGCCTTGTTTATAATTAAAATAATTATATTTATTTCCAAACATCGATTCAAACATACTTTTCGTTGTTATTATTTAAAATAATTTATTTTAAACATTTAAAATCCACTAAAATAGCCAAATTAAATTTTTTTAAATGGTTCAGATTTTCCGGGTTGTTACACTACCGAAGCATGGTATAACTCTAAAACAAAAAACTTGGTGTGTTCAATGGTATTTGAGTTCCTCCAAAAACAACAACTACAGTAATTAGATCAAACTGGCAAGTCTTCCGATCGAAAAAAAATTCCAAAATCCCAAATTAATCATTACAAAATATTTGAAAATTTACCTCAAACTATTTTTTTTCAAAATTTTTGAATTTTTTTTTCTCAAATTTATAGGGATTTAAGTGCTTGTCCAACAACATTTTTTTATAAACTATAGTCTATTAAAGAACACTATCAACCAACCAAAAATAATCAAATTCCTAAAATGGAATAAACCAACGAAACAATCAAACAAATTCCATAAGCAGAATTTAATACTTGACATTATTTAATATGTCAAATAAATATCACCTAGATTTTTGGATGAGTCACAAACTACCAATTTAATCATATTCAAGTACATATGATATACATAAATCATTCATACACTAAATTTTATCTAATCACTTGCTTGAACACCTAGACTTTATTTCAGAACCACTATCACTCACTCAACTTTCCTAGTGGAGATTCCAATTGAGTTTCTTGATTAGAACATTTGTCTTCCTTACATAGCCTTTAACTATAATGGAAAACTGCTGTATTATATCAAGAATCAAAATCAAGTGTTCTCTATCTGAATCAAGTGAGAAATCCTTTTTCTGATAGGTGAAAATTAGCACGAAGTTATGTATCCAAAATCTAGACCAAGCACCATGCGTACTAAACAATCTACGTATATCCTCCTTACTCATTTTGACTAGTTTCATAGCTATAGCAATCATTACTAAACCGTTTTCACTATTATATTAAATTATTAATTTTACCAAACGGCGATTTTTTTGTAAATTCATTTTTGATGTAACTCAAAATTTTCAAGATGAAATCCTAGTTTTTCACTTTAAGTAGGAAACTATAATCCAATAGATCTGAAAGATTCTTGTTTCAAAGAATTCTGACCTATATTGGATCTTTCACATCCGTTTGAACTTCAAATCGTAAATTTAAGAACTATCTCTACATGATGAGCTTGTTTTAATTTAATTTACACATTCAAACTTTTTTAAATTAATAAATTGTAACCATCTTCACTTTAGTTTTCTTATAAACTAAGTTATGTTTCCATGTTCAATATGAAAATCTCGACTATCCAAAATCGTCCAAATCCCCATTTCTATTACAATTAGCATATGAAATATCACATTAAGTGAAAAACAAAATCAAACCATTTTAATAGGAATTACCCTATATAATACTCTTTTAATTCTAAAGAGTATATACATAGCACCACATTTATGACTACTTATCGATTTATTTATTTCAATTCAAAATTCGAATAGATACTCAAACAAAAAGTGAACTTTTCCAACTAAGTCAACCCTTCGACACATTTTCCTTAGGGTGTCTAAAGAAAGGTTATCTATAGACTAGCTCAAACAACATCAACCAATTTATTAAAACTTAAAATTTTATACCAAGACATGGTTTTAAATAAACCGAGCTTATTAAAACTCTCCTACCCATTTAACTCATTTGAACCTAAGCTAATAATGTTTTTTACCAATTAAGAATTTTAAATTTCAAATTAAAAACTCATTATATAAAACATATTTTAATTACAAAACAATTTCTTTTAAGGAAACTTAAAATTTTGGAATATCTAAACTTTGGAAATATTTTTAAGTAAAACTACTATTTCTATTCTAATACATCCTTTTGAAATCATTTTATGCAATCTTGTAATTATTTTTATCAAAACCATTTTCAAAATATATTTCAATATCAAGCTTACTTAATTTCCAATGTACATATAATAAAAATTTCTCAATTTTTTTTCTAAATGTTCAGTTTTCCGTTTAGATTATATTAACCAATATTCTATTAAATGTTGATTTTTAACTTAATACTTATATCAAACACCTTATAGTCAAACTGTGAAACTTAATTCACAAGTGGTTCGGTTCCAATACACTTAAACTGTCAACAAATGTCCATAAATTAATAGAATATAAATTAGCAACTAACAAATAATAGTTAACGCTCCTAAACTACTTGAGCATGACCAATCAAACAATAATGATAATAGTTTAATGCTATCATCAACCAAAAATAATATATATAACATATAGTTTAGAAAAATATTTATTTATGTGCAAAATTTATCATAGGTAAAATACTTCATTTGCTAAATTTGCAAAAATCAATATTGTGTCCACATTCCTTGTTCAAGTGTTTAGACATCCCCATCGACACCGTGGCGTCCCACATCTCGACTAGAATTCATAAATGAATGAACAGATCAATTAACATAATATGTTTTGATAACACTATCAAATACACCCTCATATATAAATATACACTCTCAACCAAATCTCAGGGTCTTGCTTACCCATTCTCGATGAATTACCCCACCAGAGCTAAAATTCTCGCCTAACCTTCAGCTGTGATAACAAGTTTAACAACCCACCTTCCTGACCATTGAAAGTCGACATTATATACGACCACTATAATTTGATGTCGAATATCCAATCGTCAAAAAAGTAGATTGTTAAGGTAAAGAGAAAAGGAAAAAGATAGAACAGAAGAAACACAGAATCTCACAATGGAAACAACAACATAAAATAGTAATAATGACAAATGAACTGTCAATCCAATATACAATGTATATTAGTGTTAAATACAAATCCGATCAGCTGGACAGTTATAAAATTATGACCTGACAAATGATGATAGGAAAAATAAAATACAAGGGAAATAAAATTACACGACAAGCAAACTTCCAGCTCTACTCCATGAGCTCTACATCTAACTGAATACAACCTGGAAACAAGATCTGTCTGACCCGAGCATTATAATAAAATAATATACGGATCTGTTTGCAAAATCAACATATGAAAACTCAAGTAATAGGAAATGTACAATAATTATTTGAGACCACGCCATTGATCGCTGAATGGGATTTTTACCTCATGATAATAACATATATGAATAAACATCAACACAAAACTAAATCACCAAAGGACAAGTAATGGTCATCTTAAGTAAAATTTTGCTAACATATAAGCTATAACAGTTCAACATCCTATCGATAAGAGTTCGCAACACTTGGAAATTAATAAATTGATTCAAAAATATGGATCGAACAAGAGAAGAGTAAATTTTCAAAAAAAATGGAACTGCCCCGTTAACCAGAGACCAGGTCAATCACAACAACACCAATCTCACCATAGATTAAATTAATTAAACATCGTGAAGGATTCAGACCTTCCTAATGCAAAATAAAAATAGGAAAACTTGTAATTTACGAATCAAACAAGAAATTTTCTAAACAAATAATGACTAGGAGAGTACGCTCCCCTAACCGAAGGTATACCTCTAGAATATACTGAGAACTCTGATGGCTCTCGAAAATGTTCAAGCCAGACCCCATAAAAAATTCGAGAATGCGAGTATTTCACATCTGCGTGCAAAGGCAACCAAATCAAACTAGAGTTGATGTGATAATACCTTAATGGGAGCAACCCCACATAACTTGACTTCCACTCGCTTTTTTAGTTCAACCATTGCCAACAAAGGATGCATTGCTCAAAGCACGACAAATCGTTTTGATTTGACGATATAACTCAAGAAAATTGAACCAATAGTTGTTAAATCAACTATCATGAATATTCAAAATAATCGAATATGAAATTAAATCAAATTCTCTTACCATTATTCATCGATCCAAAACTAATATTATCTCTTGGTTAAAAATAAGGTCGGACAAGTTGAGGTAGTGTTACCTCTTGGCATCGTTCGGATAGTGCTTTTCAAACTTTAAGACAGGGGAAATTTTTTATACTTCGACCTCTAATGATAAGAGCATAACTAAATATTTTCCATATAAGCAATATCTATTATGGAAATTTCTTTCCATATTTATATTAAAAACTTTTAAACTTCACAACGAACAAATGCTTGGTTTTCACATTCTGGATATTTGAAAAGAAAACCCCTTTAACAATACTCTTTAAAATATTAATATTAATATTAAAACTCTTTAAAATATTAATATTAATATTAAAGAGAAAATTATTAATCTAAGTGCTACTACCAAATTCAACACCGGAACCGACTATCAGTGAAGGGGTATCGGATTGCAATCAACTCAAACAGAATGATTCAGAAGCATGAAACCGGCATCAAACTACTAAGATAATTAAGACCGAAAGTAGAAAGAGGAAGATTTGGTTAATAGGATGTCATGCCAACATAAGGGAAAAGGCTTGGAACTGATACAAAAGGAGATGATGGCAAAGCAGTGCCGACACTGAAGGCAATCAAAATGAGCTCAGTTCTGAAAGCATAACACATGAAACCGGAAGTAAGTAAAAATGAGCGAGAGCCAGAGGAAATGACATAGGAATTGAAACAAGGAAAGGAAAGTACATGACACGAAACATAAGTAGGATGAAACAAGGGGCTATCGATACCAATTTGCTTGGCATCGATACCAATTTGCTTGGTATCGATACTAACACCGAGACACGGCTTCAAAGGTCATCAGGAGATGTACGAAAGCATGATGTCGCAAGATTGAAACCAATTCCAAATACTCACCGAAATTAAACCGAAACTTTTATGAAGAAGAGCACACTAATTTGCTTAGTGTCAATACCGAAGGAGATGAAGGTTCTAAAGTCATAAGAAGTGGAAGCACAAGAACAATGCTATGATGACTCAAAGCCAAAACCTGAGCCTATAATGAAGACTGAAAGAAACTCCTGAAGCTATCCGTACTAATGGGCTTGGTATCGATACATATAAAAGGCAATATCAGGGTTAAGATCCGAAATTCAAGGACTGACACTGAGAAAGCCAAAATTGGATCCAACAACAATGCTAAGTAGAAGGGAAGGCGGCCGAAACCATAATTACCGGAACCGAAAGGTGCAAAGGGGCCGAAAGCCTATTTTTGCATTCGAAAGATTCTTCTGCTGAGCTGATATCAAAAGGGAGACCGATTTGCCTATAAATAAGAACCCTAATGGTCACATTTAGGTAACATTTTCTCATTCCTCAATCCTGTACTCATTTCTGATAGAGTAAACCCTAATTTGTAAATCACTTTGGGGATTTCCTTTGTAAACACCTATGTACTCAAATCAATGAGCATTGAAGAGTGAATCGATACTTAGCATAATTTCTATGAGTTATCTTAATGATTCTTTCTCCCGTTACCTCATGTTTTCTTTACAACAAAGAAATTATACACGAGCCTTACCCTTAAGCCTAAACTACTGAAATACCCTTCTACAAGCCGTTTAGCTTCCTAACTTGATTTGCGCTTAGGGAACCCTTATCCCAAGATAACTGTTGGTTGTTAGGTCTCGTAAGCGTGATACTCACCCTTTGAGGGAAGAGTAACTAGTCTTCGGGCTTAAGACCTTGATATCTTGGATACGGTGAACTAACTCATGCTTGTGGGAACTAAATAACCCCTTACATACCATAGGTCCACATCCATATACCTATTTTCGATGTTGACGAAAAATATCATTAATACAGAGTGTATTTAAAGGAAAAGTCGCCTTCGATAAAACCCAACACACTTTACACTTGGATCAAATTTTAAATCATTTCTATTTAGAAAGGGCATTCCTATTTTAAACTATCATTTATATGATCCAAACGATATTATTTATCCCTAAGGGATAATAAATTAGATTTAATTACTTTAATATACTTAAAGTTAATATTGATCATCAAGAAAGGCGATTTATAAAATTCTTTTTACAACTTAAAAACCCTCTTTTAACATTCTTAAAGGAAAAATAAACCAACTTCAAATTTTGATTATAAATTTCAAACTTCATTAATTAGTGCAAAAGGATAGCTAATCACGCTTATGATCTTTATAATCAGTAAATCAGTTACACATAAACAGTTACTAACTTAATTAAATTAAGGTTTAAACCCTTTTTATAAATCAGTTAATTTATTCTTGAATAATTTTACTCAATCATTTAATTTAGATTGATCATTTATTAAATCAATTAAATTTTACATTTAAAGCAACTAAGTAAAAATAGATTAATCAAATTCAAAATCTCACGAGTTAAAGTAAGTTATCAGAACTAAAGCATCATTTATTTGAACGATTATCAAGTTTCAATTAGTCATTAATCAAAAAAAGTTTCAATAACTATAACAATGAATCAAATTCTAATATCATTAATTAGAACGAGTAATCAATTCTCAGTTTGTTACTTATGCAAAATCAGATTCAATTATCATTTGTTACAATAGACAATTGAATCAAATTATTATTAACTCGAGTAATAAATAAATTTATGAATATCATTAGTTAAAAGGATAATTTTATTCAAATATCGATTCTTTGAAAACATATGCTTATATTAAACAAAATATTTAATTTACTTCAATAATCGACAATATAATCAATTCGGGAACACATATACGTAAATTTGGGCAATAAATGAATATAATCAACAAATGAAAGACAATATAAATATAGATGAATGGATTAATGAGAAAAATATGAGTAATCGGAGCAATTTATAAATTCTGTAATAACCACACATAGATGTGTAGATTTCGGAGTGTTCCGTTGCGAACTAATTCGCTACATACACTTCGCTTTCCTTTTATAGTCCCATGCAACAAAATGGTTATTTATGTGCATATAGAACAGATAATATAATATAATTCGTTTAAAATGAATCTTCCGCTCAAACATAGGTAATGTCAATGGTCATCCGTTTATAAACGGAAATATATATCGACAGTCGTCAACAAAAAAGTATATCGACAAATTAATTAAACAAACAAACAAACATATCACACAAATAAATATCGGTTCAACAATAGATATTTATAGTATACGATATGATAATATAGTACTCCAAAATGTGTGAAAGTTAACTCACCATCCATTCCAATTGAATGATTCACGTTGTTCCACCAAATTTCAAATAAATGTTTGAAGTTATCAAAAATCCATTTAGCTCCAATATACTCCAGACCAACTCGTACGCGAAGCGATCAATGTAGTGAGTCAAACGAAACCAGCGATGCTCAAATTTGAGTTTATATTAGCGAGATATTTCATTAAGTGAATTCAAATCAATATAAATTAATTAATTTACTAATTAACACACTTATTTTAATTAATCCCTTCACTAATCCTTCTTCTTCCAATAACAAAATCTCGTCAACTATAGCCTAACGTAGTGCACGCGTATCAGTGACACACCTGCCCGATCATCCATTCCCAAACCGAAGCCAATCACATGCGTGCCTTCACCTACTTGTTCCCCTTCGACCATCACCTACGCATGCCCCAATCAAAAACCGACAATCATTGTAACACCCCGAATTTTCTGTTAACTGTAACTTAACAAATTAAAGTATAATCAATTCTAAATGACGGAATCAAGGGAAATGGGTTATGCCATTGCGTTCATCTCGGAATTCTGCTTGAGATAGAGTCTGAGTTTGCGTAAAACGGATACAGTATGAAGAAGACATGGACGAACAAAGTTGGGCAGAAAAACCAGAAAACGGGTCAAAATGCACTGGCGCACTTGGGAAGTGCGCCAGAACAAAATTGCACCGGTGCACTTGGGAAGTGCGCCAGTACAATTTTGCACTGGCGCACCTGCCAGGTGCGCCCAGGCCAGAAACCCTGCTTGGTCAGGCCCTGGCTGGCTTGGTCGGGTTCTGATCGATTTCTGAGGCTTGGATGAGTCACTAGGGCTTACATGTCGCTTTCTGATTGGCTTCTCTTGAGATGGATGGTCTGGATTCACTCTAGCTTCATCGACGGCTCTAATCAGATTAAAATTCTATAAATACAACTCAAGTCTAAACCTAAATTCACACAAATAATATAGAACTAAAGCCGTCATGCTGCTGGAAAGAAACTGGGAGTGGCCGTCAGTTAGAAAGCTTAGAGATAAGCCAATACTAAAGTAAAACACGAATCAAAACAACGTTAGTCTACCCAAAGGAAAGCATATTAAATTCAGAATTCAGAATCCAGAATCCAAGTTCGTCGTTCATTGTAAGTATAGTGATTTTTCCGATGAGAATAAAACTAAGACTTGATTCGATGTAAATTGGAAGTGGAATTGTGCTATTATGTAACGACGATGTTAATTCATATCTATGTTTTGAAATGATTGTGTTGCGAACGAAATTGGGATGTTATGGTATAATTAAGATTGATGTTGATCCTATTGTATTTTTAGAATGACAACAACATAACATCACAAGCAAGTAGTATAGTTCATGTTTATGTGATTATATAGGTTGTTTGTGATTAGAACCTCATGTATATACTTTATGCTAGAAACTTTATGCCTAAATAGTTATGTTCATATACATGCCCCTATGTATATACAAAAGTTGCAAGTTCCTAATTGGATCCATGTCAAGATCCACTTTAGTACATGTTTCATGTTGTAATTAGATATGCGATTGGATCTAGTTCACACCCTTTTCATAAAGTTATACATATCTATGAAAATGTCATATTCTTGTCATATGCTAGTGATGTTCGATGTTATGCCTAGATCCAAAAACAAGTTTAGACTTATGTTGTCTAAATTATATGCTAATTCATGTGACACCTATTTGGTTAGACCCTTGTTTCAATGCAAATTCACATATATGTAAATTAATTTAGGCTATGTTGCAAGTTCACATATATGTATATTGACTATTTTGCAAGTTCACATCTATGACATTCATGTTGGCTATTTTGCAAGTTCACACCTATGATGTTCATATTGACTATGCCAAAAATGCCAAGTTTACACCTATGTCATGTTTATGTTTATGAATTCCCTTATGCCTATTTGTGTGCGCTAAATTAGGCTAAGTTGTTTAGCCTAACATTATATGTTAAAAATATGCGAATGAAAATTAGGCTAAGATTGTTAGCCTAATGTTAAAACGGGGTAACGATGGGAATATTAGTAAAAATTGACATAAAAATATATGAAATCGGCATGTTTGTCACATGCCAAAATTGGTGGCATTTTAAACGGTATAAATTCTTGTACCAAAAGTGTTAACTTGGAATGTGGGCCATAACATTTAATTGTTGACAAATTTACATATATTAAGTAATAAAGACAAATATGTAAATTTGGAAAATACGAATATGCTTAACACGAGGTTGGATTGAGTTGTGATGTAAACCTGCCCGGACCCGCCCGGCTGTCCAGTAGTCACAACAATACCTATCCAATGTGGGTGGTTAAGCATTGAGCCCAATAAGGACCCGAGGTTAGACTGAGTTACAGTGTAAATCTGCCCGGAACCGACTGGCACATCCAGTAACCGTAACAATATCTGTCTAATGTGTGTGGTCGGTGCTTTAAAAAGCTAAGGACAGACAAGTCAGGATGGTAGGGTTAATTTAACTAAAACACTTAACCAATTCAACATGTTAATTAAACTGATGGGTGGGGTTTGGTAAATACAGACACTTAACCACTTAACATGTTTGACAAGAAAACCGTAGTAATGGGGACCCATTTCAGTAGTAACCTAATTAGGTATCATGGTACCCTGAAACTAGGCAGGGTGGGGCATGATTACTGGACTGATTGTAAGCGGTCAAAAGCGATGGCGGTGGGTACAACAGTGTGGGTTCTAACGGAGTGCGGGTGTGCACTCACTTCGGAGCAGACAAACAGGGCACTGGGGGCACCAGTAGTATAACCTATGCATTCTAGTATTGTGTCAGGTAACCACCATGGGACTTGATACACCCCATGGTGGGGCCAGCATAGGTATCTACAATATTTAGGGGCCGTAAGACACATGTAATTATACGAGTAGGAGCCGATCTTTAAACTAAGGGGATCACTCCACCCTCAGCATGGGGTGCCAGTTTAGAACTAATGCATGTAGGTGCAGAGATATAGTGTGGGGTGCGATAGTATATTCGTTTCAAAACTACTTTATATTAGTTTATGATATTTCTTGTTTCCAGTTTATAACTATCATGCCCTTATTCTTATTCTCATACTGAAGAGTCACTAGACTTACCAGGCTTTATGTCTGACCCTATTTTCATTCGTCTTCTTTTCTTCCGTTCCCCCCCAGGTCCACAGGAAGGAAACAACCCAGCTTAGTCAGATTCTTTAAAAGCTTCAAGATAGTAGATGTACGGTTTGGACTCTCTTGCTTTGGCTATGGCTGTTGGACACAATCATGGGGATTTATGCAGTTTTAATTATGATTTATGCTTCTTTATTTAATAACCAAGACAGAAATGATGATGTTATGTTTTGGGAGTTATTATGACGGTTATGGAAATGTTTTGTATGAACATGTATTTATGAAATAAAAAGTCTGTTGTTTTCCACTGCTTATAAATATATGTATTTATATCTGTCTTGTGTTTTTTCTATGACTTTTACTTACAAACCTCCACCAAAGTTAAGGCATTCCCTTTGTGAGTGACCTTAATGGAGGGTGGGGTGTTTCACTTGGTATCAGAGCATAGATTTACCAGACTAGATAAAAAAATTTGAAACTATTTTCAAAAAGAAGTTTAAAGAAGCATTTTTTCAAGAAAAAGTGTTGTTTTTAAAAGGCATAATTCCCCAGAGCCATACGCATTATCCCTCTATCCCTTTATCTTGAATACTTTCCTTTTTCTTCCAGCATGTCTGGAGATCTTAACCTTCCAGAAGGAGTACCAATCCCTGGCTGGTTCCGAAGGTACCTAGAGGCTATGGCCAATGGTGCGGGCCAAGCAGACATTCCTCCCCTACGATGGCAGTGGTTCTTCCTCCCCCTCCTCTTCCTCCTCGTGGGAATAATTTCGCTAAGACGTGTAGAGACTTCAAGGCTATGAGAGGAAAGGACTTTTATGGAACTGAATCATTTGTGGTAGCAAGGAACTGGCTGAAGGAGACTGAAGATTTATTCGTTATCTTCGAAGTTGATGACAGGCGAAAGATACAGCTAGCAGTGTGGTTGCTCAAAGATGAAGCTTCCTATTGGTGGGAAGTTACGCATGCGGAGAGGACAGTGGAAACATGGGAAGATTTCAGGATGAGGCTTGAGATGAAATTCCTCTCCCAAGCTGAAAGAAGCCTACAGATGGAGAAGTTCCTAACTCTTAAGCAAGGGAGTATGACGATCAGGGAGTATGTCAATCAGTTTAATCAGCTGGCCAGATTTGGGCTTGATTTAGTAAACACCCAACACAAGAAAGCCTTTCGCTTTGTCAAAGGCCTGAATGAGCCTCTACACAGCCTTGCTATGACCCATATACCCATGGGGGCGACCTATGAAAGCTTGGTGGACATGGCGCTGCTACACGAGGAAGATAAAGGCAAGAAAGAGGCAAAGACGGATGTGCCTCAAGAAAAGAAAGAGGGTTTACAGGCTAAGAAAACAGGCTTCAAGAAAGGCGGGAAGAATAACAAATCCCGTGAAAAGAGAAAGTGCAATTTCTGTGGCATTGTGGGACATATAGCAAAAGACTGCAGAAAGAAGAAGGCAAAGTTGAATGGTGGTTGCTTCAGTTGTGGCGAGACTGGACACTTGGCTAAGGACTGCCCAAAGAAGCGGGGGCAGGGACAAAGGACTGGATCCACCTCAGGCGGACAAGTTCACGCGCTGATGGCACCTCCACAGGAACGAGGTAGAAATATTTCTATAGAAAGCTTAGTTTATCTGTATGATCATCCAGTCCGCACTCTCTTTGATTCTAGTGCATCACACTCCTTTATTTCATCTGCTTTAGTAGAATCTCTGCACCTAGGCACTAGTATGGTGGAAGATCCCTTGGTTGTCTCAAATCCAATTGGGGGCTCGGCTTATTTGTCGGTGGTTTGCTTGGATTTGAAAATCTCTATTCTAAGTGTTGAATTTAGATGTAGTGCCTTTGTTTTGGGCTTCTCAGGATATGGACTGATCTTAGGCATGGACTGGTAATCCAGTAATGGTGCCATTCTTGATTGTGAGAAAAGAGTGGTTAGGCTCTTGACTTGGCTCGGTAACACTCTAGAAATTTCTTGTAATCCATTGAATGCTGTTATGCTTAGTTATCTAGAGTCGCTTGACGTTTCTGTTGAGAATTTGTAGTCAGTTAGGGTGGTCCGGGAATATTCGGATGTCTTTGAAGAAGTAAAAGGCTTACCTCCGAAGCGGGAAATAGACTTCTGCATATATCCTGTTGATAATGCAAAGCCCGTAGCTCTGCTTGTTAGGCACATGGCCCCAAAGGAGAGAAAGGAGCTCAGTAAGCAAGTTAAGGAGCTTCTCGAGAAGGGGTTTATAAGAAGGAGTATCTCGGAATGGGGTGCTCTAGTGGTGTTCGCCACCAAAGCAGATGGTTCACTACATCTTTGTGTGGACTATAGGGAGCTAAACAAGCTGACTAAAAAGAATAGACACCCGCTTCCCAGAATAGACGATCTGTTTGATCAGCTTGTAGGTGCATCGGTCTTCTCCCAACTTGATCTAGCTACTGGGTTCCATCAGCTAAGAGTAGCTGAAGATAGCATTGATAAAACGGCGTTCAGAACCCCAGACGGTTTCTTCAAGTGGCTTGTCATGCCTTTCGGTTTGCCGAACGCACCCGCTTATTTCGTAGACCTAATGAGCAGGGTGTTCAGAGAATTCCTCAATAAGTTCGTGGTGGTCTTCATAGACAATATTTTGATTTTCTCAAAGAATGAGGAAGAACATGCTCAACATCTGAAAGAGATCATGGATAATCTCCGCGCACATCAGCTAAAAGACAAATTCTCCAAGTGCCACTTTTGGGGAGAAGAAGTAAGATTTCTGGGGCATATAGTGTCCAAAGAGGGGTTGGCTGTGGACCCCGCGAAAGTGGTGGTAGTTCAAGATTGGAAGACACCAAGAAATGCAACCGAAGTTTGAAGCTTTCTTGGGCTAGCCGGTTTTTACCGAAAGTTCATTAGGGATTTCGCGAAAATCTCAGCTCCACTCACAAGGCTAACAAAGAAGAATATGGCGTTCACTTGGGATTTGGATTGCGAGTTTGCTTTCCAACGATTAAAAAGGGCTCTCACAACAGCCCCAGTTCTGACTTTGCCGGATGGAAGCAAAATGTTCACAGTATATACGGATGCTTGTGGTACGGGGCTAGGCGCTGTTCTGATGCAAGAAGGGAGGGTAGTAGCTTATGGTGGAAGACAATTGAAAGTGCATGAAAAGAACTACCCAACCCACGATCTTGAGTTGGCCGCCATCACCTTTGCGCTTAAGTCTTGGCGCCATTATATCCTAGGTGAGAAGTTCGAATTATATACTGACCATAAATCGTTGAAGTATCTTTTCTCGCAGAAAGATCTTAACCTAAGGCAGCAAAGGTGGATGGAGTTCCTTGCCTCATATGACTTTGAAATTTCCTATACTCCTGGCAAAGGCAATGTAGTAGCAGACGCGTTGAGTAGAAAGAAACTGACCCTAAGCCCTCTCTTTGTAGAAAGGCAAAGCTTGGAGTATATAGCCAGTTTTGACTTTAGGCCCTCCTCAGATTTTATACCTGGTTTATTAGCATCCCTAGAAGTACGACCCACTCTTTTAGACTTGATAGGGGCCGCACAACGTGAAGACCCGCAGCTTGTGGATGTGACTGACGAACTAATTAGGGGTGAAACTTCCAGTCACCTCAATAGGTACTCCATCGATGATAAGGGTTGGCTGAGACGGGATGGAAGGCTGTGCGTCCTACAAGCTAGGGATTTTGTGAAGAAGGTTGTAGTGACCAGCAAATCCGCAACATCGGAGTTGACTATATACATCATACGTCCAACCCAAATATCACGAATATACGAAACATTTTTTTTTAGAAGAAAGAGATAGAAGAAGAACAGAAATAACAACACAGAATCTCACATCGCAGTGGAACAAAATATAATATATCATATCTTTGAAATACAAAATCTCAACTGTATAACATACACTTATCAGAGTACAACACTTACAACACAACGGAACAACACTATAACTAGATAACGCTGAAGCCTCCTGCTCCAAGCTCCTTTAGATATATCTGAAAAATCCTGAACTACTTGACTGCCCGTACAAATTTAGGCACCTAAGAGTTTAGGTAGAACAAAACAAAATAAACTCCGGGTCAGTCATGGGACTGGTATGAGTAAACAGTTTAAAACAGTTTCAGAAACTAAATGATATCTCATAAGACCACGCCGTATATCACGGAATGGGTTTTTCCCTTATGAGAATCCAAACACTTGATTTATCTTTATATCAAAACTCTTTTGATATTATAATAATGTCT
The DNA here is from genome assembly GCA_030737875.1 of Allium sativum. Lineage (NCBI taxonomy): Eukaryota > Viridiplantae > Streptophyta > Magnoliopsida > Asparagales > Amaryllidaceae > Allium > Allium sativum. The sequence goes on along the minus strand of CM060918.1, from coordinate 773,865,424 downwards.
AAATCAAGTAGATAACAATCTAGTGGAACGTTTGCATCTCACGTTCCACATATATAATTACAATCATAAACCGCAAGCACATATTGGGTAATGGATTTCCAACTATGACAAGGTATGGAACCACCTTCCGCTGGTATATCTCTAAAGGAGAATACACCGAGTTCAACAAGAACATCTTGCAACTCAGCCACACATGACCGACCACTCATTTGGCTTGAGTGTATCGAATGTATATCACCAACGGTTGGGATCAGCAACCGTTTCCCGAATGGGACAGCATCGACAATAGATTTTTAGAAATAAATGAAACTCTAGATCAGGTGATTATACACCCTAATAGGTGCGACCTACATAGCCATGCTGCCTGCCCGATTTCTGTCATTTACCGGTTGATGAGGCTAGAAGCTACGCTTTATCATCACACCAGATTCACTTCGAATGCCACATCATCAAATCCATCGAAAATCACTAATTGATGTCTACAACAGTACATTACGTGTAAGCGAAAGAAGTTTCCTTCTCCGCTTCCACTCTTGGTACGGTTGAAGAAATCAATGTACGTGACCTTTCTGGAAATACTCTGTCATACATTCATCCATACGAGTCACCCAGGAACAGGATGAGTCGAAGGTACTATTTCTATTAATAGAAAAAGTCCTTGCACTCTACTCCGTCTTCGATTATCTTTATATAATCTGATTCGCACGCTACTGCCAGTACGGAGTGGTTCTTCGGATAATAATCCAACCGGTCTCTCCATAATGACAACGATGGTTAAAAATTCGACAGTCTGTGATTTAACTATCGAATAAAAACAAGTGTTTCGATAGTCGATGATTTAACTATCGAATAAAAACAAGTGTTTCGATAGTCGATGATTTAACTATCGAATAAAACAAGTGTTCGTCCAAACATCCAACAATCACTGAGCCTTTAATTAATATTTCATTAATTAAATCACTTCTCTATTTCTTATCAATATTTGCTAACCAAATATTTTTAATAACCATATTGGCCTTTTACGTTATTTGGAAAACAATTCTGAATATCGCCTTCCTTTATTTTCAATACTAGGAAATATTCATTTTTCTATTCCCAAGCTTACATATATTTGGGTTAAAACGGATGTTGTGTAAAACATCGTTACGACAACCCAAATACTATATTCAACTAACTCTTATTCAACATTGATCTTCGAGCCTGAATCTTACTGTTTATTTGTTAATAGTGAAATCAATCAAGTTGGGGTATAACTACCTCTCAGACCTTGACTGAATAACATTTATAACGTCAAAACAGATAAGACTACTTACTCGAACAATCAATACCATACAACTACTGATTTACTTTTAAACACGTATACACTTCCCTTTTCTATTCTTACTAGATTTTATTCTTATACTTCCTTTTTGATTATACTATTCTATTTCTAAGTTCGTTTCCTTATCGACTTCTATATATATCGATACGTTGATTTCTAACTATCAAATTATCTTTAAAATATTCTATCTCCTTAAATTCCCGGAAAAATTCGCCATAACCTCCTTTGTACCGGGAGCATCGGGAAAATCCCCGTACTGCCACACAGGCCTTTTCCAATCAAAAAGAAAAAGAAAAGCCAAGCGGCTAGCCGATACGGCACATAAAATCTCATATATGAATTAACTACGTACCTTTTTGTCGGGCATTCTATTTATATTTCTTCTAACACTTTATTCCAAACCTGTCTCCTGTATGCCTATACCTGTCCAATCTATTTTAACTATACAAATCTTTTAAACTAAATTTGTTAACTAAATTTGTTAATTTACTCCTTAGTCTATTTCACTTTCATATTTGAACATGACATGTTTAGATATATTTTAACTCGCTTATTAACTTCTTTGAATTCTATATTCAAATTCCGTTCCACTTCTATTTGAAATCCATATGAATTTCTATATTCGACTTCTATATTATAAATCCCATTTGAATTTCTATATTCAAATTCATTTTAACTCTATTTGAATCTTATATTCAAAGTCCATTTTAACTTTTTAAATTCTATATTCAAATCTATTTCAAGTTCTATTTGAATTCTCTTTTCAAATTCTATATTCAAAGTCTATTTGAATTCTCTTTTCAAATTCTATATTCAAATCTATTTGAATATCTCTGCATTTCTTTATAAACAATGTTTATAACTTTACTTAAAATCCCCCATTACATATTTATAAACAAAGTTTATAAATTCAATTCAAATCCCACCTTTCCATTTATAAACAGAGTTTATAAATTTCATTCAAATCCCACCTTTCCATTTATAAACAGAGTTTATAAATTCAATTAATTGTTTTATATATCTTCAAAAACAAGTTAACATTTTCTATAGTTCATTAAAAATTCAAATTCTATTTATAAAAGTAGAATTCCCTTTTTAAATATCAAATACCCTTTCCGATATTTTTATGAATCAATATTCAAGCCCCAGGGATATTTTAAACAATCAAATTAACCAATTTTCAATCATTTGATTTTATTTAACACATCATATATGAATATACATATGAAACCAAACAAACAAACAAACAAACAAACAACAGATTATATATATATTTGAGGAATCCAGTTGGATTCCTCCAACCTGTTTTTCCTGCATCCACAGACGTTAGTCAACATAGTAATACCCATCCTGCTTCGAGGCAGGATATCACGGTATGAAGGTCATCCACTAATCATAGCGTGGGGCGTATAGGGTAATCATCCGCTATGAAACTGCGGGCATCCGCTAATGAAACTGCGGGAATCCAACCAATCATCAACCCAATATATATATATATCCTAAATAACTAATATATATTTTAAAACAATCAGACAACATTCAAACAAGCACAGGATATATAAAAATAATTCTAATTAAATGGTGAGTGAGGTTTACTCACAGTTATTTGTTTGCCAAATATCCGATTAGCTGATGAACTGTGGCAGCTACGAATAACTCGAATTTATTTGTTTAGCACCTACAATTAATTATTTATTTTATTAATCAATTACGGTATTATCAAATTTAACTAAAACAAATAATTAAGTTATTCTTCCTATTTAAATTTTGAATTTTAAATAAATGAATAAATACCTTAATTCCATTTTAGTTCTTCCTTCCTTACTATTAAAATCTGAAAAGCCTGCTACTGTATGAAACCAAGATGAACATTTCCTCTCCTCATATTTTCTTTCACTGTCGACTTCCCTACTGCCAATTCCAGACCTCTTCAATCCTTACAGCCACCATCACTAACAGTCAAACTCCTCTATCACCCACTCACTTATATTCACCTTCTCATATCACTGACCTTCCCACTTCACGCGGCAGTACAGAAGATGCAAATCACCTCAGGCCTTCATAAACCTCCATACTCGAACGCAAATTTCGTCTCCTCACCGCGAGTCCAAAACCACCCTTTACTTCAACAAGTCGAGCTCACCATGCTCGATTCCATCGTTTACCGAAATTGTCGCGAGTGCTCAAACCCATTTCTGAAACACGCGACTTCAACTGGCCCTCTACTCGAACTCAGATCTACGTTCATTTCCCCAAGTTGACTATTTAATCACAAAAACATGGAAACCAAGTTGTTACGCCAGTGCGATAGCCACTATCGATGGGGGAAAAGATGGATGCCTTATGCTATTTAATTCGAGAATAAGATGTGAATCAATCTGCTCCTGATTTTCTTTCGATTTTTCAAATAAAACAAAAGAGGCGGATGTGGTTTTATTTCGATTTGAAGAAGTAACTGAGGTAGCTCGTTTTTTTCGATTTTGAACCAGAGAGAAGAGGAATGGCCAGAAAGGAAGGGAACGCGAGTTTATGAAGGGAGGGCGTGGCTTTGAAAGGAACAGCGAGGCCATTTATTTTGGTTTTGCTGGAAGCTTTCGGTCCATTTGAAGAAGAAGGAAAATGAATGGATTAAAAGGGGGAGATGTGGCGTTGTTATAAACCATGAACACTTAGCTTATGAATGAAGTTGTATTTTATTTTATTTTGAACTGGTATCCTTGAATTTTAAATCACTCCGTGATTCCGAACTCCTTTCTGAACCCAACGACTGTCAATTCCAGGGTAATACCCCTATTTCAGACACACTGGGATAGGTCACGAAGTCCAATTCGATCATCCCGAACAAATATTAATTTAAATCGATTTAATTTAAATTTCAAACCATTTAAATTCTTCGATAATTATTGAATATTATTATTCTAATTCAAACAGAATTATGTATTGATTATCTGAACTGATTTCAAATCAGTTTTCACTTCGAATTCAGTTATTCGCTGATTCCTTATTTTGATAATTTAATATATACGATACTAAATCGAAATCGATATTTAAATCGATAACATAAATATAAAAATTCATTTATATTATCAACTAAATATTTAAATCCATTCTAAATATTTAAAATTAGTTGGTCAAAATCCCGGGTCATTACAAAGGTCCTCGAGGAGACCCATCATTCCAAGATGACAATACACCCAGGTGGAGATAAGATGTACAAGGGCGTAAAGAGAGTTTTCTATTAGAGCGGCATGAAGAAGGACGTGGCAGATTTCGTTTCTAAGTGCGTGACATGCCAACAGGTCAAAGCGGAACAAAAGAAGCCTGGAGGACTGCTTCATCCTCTAGAAGTCCCGCAATGGAAGTGGGATAGCATTTCAATGGACTTCATTGACTGGTTGCCTAGGTCAAGAAGAGGAAACACTAGCATTTGGGTAATAGTGGACATGCTTACTAAAAGCGCCCATTTTATACCTATCAAGAGTAGAAGGACTGCTTCGTCTCTAGCTTCTCTTTATCTCAAGGAAATAGTTCGACTCCATGGAATACCCTCCAGCATAGTGAGTGACAGAGACCCCATCTTCATGAGCGAATTTTGGCGGAGTCTGCAAGAGGCTGTCAGCACACAGTTACGCTTGAGCACGACCTATCACCGCCAAACTGATGGTCAGACAGAAAGGGTGAATAGAGTACTAGAAGATCTTCTAAGACTGTGTGTTCTTGACTTCAGAGGGACTTGGGAGGATCGCCTTCTTTTAGTGGAATTCGCCTACAACAACAGTTACAAAGCCACCATCGGTATGGCGCCCTTCGAAGCTTTGTATGGAAGACCTTGTCGATCACCAACTTGTTGGTGGGAGCCCACTGACAAGATTATACTTAGGCCAGACATAATTAGAGAGACTTCAGAAAAAGTGGACTTGATACGAAGGAGAATGAAGACTTCCCAAGATAGACAGAAATCCTACGCCAACAAAAGAAGGACCGACCTTGAATTTGAGGTTGGGGACAGGGTTTTCCTTAAGGTATCCCCTTTAAGGAACGTCGTTCGCTTTGGATCCGCAGGAAAGCTAGCACCAAGATTTGTAGGACCGTTCCCTATCATCGAGAAGATTGGGAAAATGGCTTATAGAGTAGAGCTGCCTGAAAGATTGGCTGGAATTCACAATGTCTTTCACGTTTCTCATCTCCGGAAATGTCTACATGAGTCTGCGGAAGTGGTGGAGCCAAGCATTCTAGAAGAAGCCGAAGTGGAACGCGAAGCAACTGTGAGGAGAGTTCCAACTAGAATCGTAGGAACTGAAGTGAAAAAGCTACGCAACCGCGAGGTCAAGCTCGTTAAGGTTCAATGGAGCGACGCGGAGGAAGATGCGACTTGGGAAACTGAGGATAGAATACGCGCGGCCTACCCTTTTCTTTTTGAGGGTACATCTTTGACCTCTCTTTTTCCTTAAGTTGTGCTTCTATCTATCTTTTTAGGTATATCTCCTTGATATTATCCTTTATCCTACGGTAGAAACCCCTTTGGATGTAAACATGTATTCGAAACATGTTATGGTTGATGGCTGCAAATGGTTGCAAGTCGTTGCTAGTGGTTGCTTGTGGATGCATATACACACACAACCTAGGTTTTAGATCGGCTCAATCACTTCATACTGCATATGCATATATGTATTCATATTTATATGTGGTTGAAACTTGATATGTTGTCATATGGATGTCCCATTTGTATTGATGGTTGCGCACTCATGTAGAATTATGAGTAAGGACAAATTTGCATACATAATGGATTCATGACACTTACATGATTTGCATTAAGGAGGTCAACTGGATCAGTAGACCGCCTGATTTTGCATTAGTTAAGGGCATACACACACTGTGCATATAATCATAAAGCATTAGAAGTCTTTTAAGGACAATGGACGCCTGTGTTTGATGGTTGAGTAGATGGACGATTGGATGTTAGGACTGACGTTCTCCTAGACTTGAAGATTTGGGGACGAAATCCTTTAAGGAGGGGAGAATGTAACACCTAACTGTAACTTAACAAATTAAAGTATAATCAATTCTAAATGATGGAATTAAGGGAAATGGGTTATGCCATTGCGTTAGTCTCGGAATTCTGCTTGAGATAGAGTCCGAGTTTGCGTAAAATGGATACAGTATGAAGAAGATATGGACGAACGAAGTTAGGAAGAAAAACCAGAAAACGGGTCAGAATGCACTGGCGCACTTGGGAAGTGCGCCAGAACAAAATTGCACTGGCGCACTTGGGAAGTGCGCCAGTACAATTTTGCACTGGTGCACCTGCTAGGTGCGCCCAGGCCAGAAACCCTGCTTGGTCAGGCCCAGGCTGGCCTGGTCGGGTTCTGATCGATTTCTGAGGCTTGGCTGAGTCACTAGGGCTTACATGTCGCTTTTTGATTGGCTTCTCTTGAGATGGATGGTCTGGATTCACTCTAGCTTCATCGATGGCTCTAGATTAAAATTCTATAAATATAACTCAAGTCTAAACCTAAATTCACACAAATAATATAGAACTAAAGCCATCATGCTGCTAGAAAGAAACTAGGAGTGGCCGTCGGTTAGAAAGCTTAGAGACAAGCCAATACTAAAGTAAAACACGAATCAAAACAACGTTAGTCTATCCAAAGGAAAGCATATCAAATTCAGAATTCAGAATCTAGAATCCAAATTCGTCGTTTGTTGTAAGTATAGTGATTTTTCCGATGAGAATAAAACTAAGACTTGATTCGATGTAAATTGGAAGTGGAATTGTGCTATTTTGTAATGACGATGTTAATTCATATCTATGTATTGAAATGATTGTGTTGCGAACAAAATTGGGATGTTGTGGTATAATTAAGATTGATGTTGATCCTATTGTATTTTTAGAATGACAACAACATCACAAGCAAGTTGTATAGTTCATGTTTATGTGATTATATAGGTTGTTTGTGATTAGCACCTCATGTATATACTTTATGCTAGAACCTTTATGCCTAAATAGTTATGTTCATATACATGCCCCTATGTTTATACAAAAGTTGCAAGTTCCTAATTGGATCGATGTCAAGATCCACTTTAGTACATGTTTCATGTTGTAATTAGATATGCAATTGGATCTAGTTCACACCCTTGTCATAAAGTTATACATATTTATGAAAATGTCATATTCTTGTCATATGCTAGTGATGTTCGATGTTATGCCTAGGTCCAAAAACAAGTTTACACTTATGTTGTCTAGATCATATGCTAATTCATGTGACACCTATTTGGTTAGACCCTTATTTCAATGCAAATTCACATATATGTAAATTAATTTAGGCTATGTTGCAAGTTCACATATATGTATATTGACTATTTTGCAAGTTCACATCTATGACATTCATGTTGGCTATTTTGCATGTTCACACCTATGATGTTCATATTGACTATGCCAAAAATGCCAAGTTTACACCTATGTCATGTTTATGTTTATGAATTCCCTTATGCCTATTTGTGTGCGCTAAATTAGGCTAAGTTTTTTAGCCTAATATTATATGTTAAAATATGCGAACGAAAATTAGGCTAAGAATGTTAGCCTAATGTTTAAACGGGGTAACGTTGGGAATATTAGTAAAACTTGACATAAAAATATATGAAATTGGCATGTTTGTCACATGCCAAAATTGGTGGCATTTTAAACGGTATAAATTCTTATACCAAAAGTGTTAACTTGGAATGTGGGCCATAACATTTAATTATTGACAAATTTACATATATTAAGTAATAAAGACAAATATGTAAATTTAGAAAATACGAATATGCTTAACACGAGGTTGGATTGAGTTGTGATGTAAACCTGCCCGGACCCGCCCGACTGTCCAGTAGTCACAACAATACCTATCCAATGTGGGTGGTTAAGCATTGAGCCCAATAAGGACCCGAGTTTAGACTGAGTTAAGGTGTAAATCTGCCCGGAACCGACCGGAACATCCAGTAATCGTAACAATATCTGTCTAATGTGAGTGGTTGGTGCTTTAAAAAGCTAAGGACAGACAAGTCAGGATGGTAGGGTTAAGTTAACTAAAACACTTAACCAATTCAACATGTTAATTAAACTGATGGGTGGGGTTAAGTAAATACAGGCACTTAACCACTTAACATGTTTGACTAGAAAACCTAGTAACGGGTACCCATTTCAGCATTAATCCAATTAGGTATCATGGTACCCTGAAACTAGGGAGGGTGGGGCACGATTACTGGGTTGATTGTAAGCGGTCAGAGGAGACAGCGGTGGGTGCAACAGTGTGGGTTCTAACGGAGTGCGGGCGTGCACACACTTCGGAGTAGACAAACAGGGCACTGGGGGAACTGGTACTATAACTTATGCATTCTAGTATTGTGTCGGGTCGCCACCATGGGACTTGATACACCCCATGGTGGGGCCAACATAGGTATCTACAATATTTGGGGGCCGTAAGACACATGTAATTATACGAGTAGGAGCCGATCTTTAAAGTAAGGGGATCACTCCACCCTCAGCATGGGGTGCCAGTTTAGAACTAATGCATGTAGGAGCAGAGATATAGTGTGGGGTGCGATAGTATATTTGTTTCGAAACTACTTTATCTTAGTTTATGATACTTTCCTGTTTCCAGTTTATACCTATCGTGCCCTTATTCTTATTCTCATACTAAAGAGTCACTAGACTTACCAGGCTTTATGTCTGCCCTATTTTCTTTCATCTTCTTTTCTTCCGTTCCACCCTCCCCAGGTCCACAGGGAGGAAACAACTCAGCTTAGTCAGATTCTTTAAAAGCTTCAAGATAGTAGATGTACGGTTTGGACTCTCTTGCTTTGGCTATGGCTGTTGGACACAATCATGGGGATTTATGCTTCTTTATTTAATAACCAAGACAGAAATGATAATGTAATGTTTTGGGAATTATTATGACAGTTATGGAAATGTTTTGTATGAACACGTATTTATGAAACAAAAAGTCTGTTGTTTTCCACTGCTTATAAATATATGTATTTATATCTGTCTTGTGTTTTATCTGTGACTTTTACTTACAAACCTCCACCAAAGTTAAGGCATTCCCTTTGTGAGTGACCTTAATGGAGGGTGGGGTGTTTCAATCATACTTGCAACACCCTACAGGTCGCGATAAAAAATGCACTCAGAATTCTCCCAAAATCCTTGTGCAAGTTCCATTCTCCAACCCGTACCCGATTCCAAGACTTTCTTTTCCAAATGTTGGCATATAGAAGGGAAATCTTAAATCCTAAAAGCTGCAAGCACTGACTATGACACCTCACATTCGTTAATGTCACTCATTATGCAACAACCTGGATTTTCAGAACCAATTAAAATTTTTTATTTTAGCTATTTTAATGAATTTTTAATATTTAAAATGATTTATTTTAAATAATAACAACTAAAGATTTATTTTAATCAAAGTTAGAACGTATAATTTTATTTTAATTATATAAAGAGTTTGAAATGGCGCGGTAGTTTGAAAATTCGATTTTAAATTTCATTTGAATGTACAGAATTCAAAATAAATCGGATTTCAGTAAAACCATTTAAATCTGTTTAGTTATATCTTTCTAACGAATGTGAAAAATTGAGATTTCATAATATAAATTGAAAATTATGTCCCATTTAAGAATCAAAATGGTCGCTATGGAATTTATATATATATTAATTTAATATATAACCCTTAAAAATAGCCATTTTGCAAACGACCTTCGTTTTCTACGAAACCACTTTTGTTGGATCCAGAATGTCAAATTATTATTAAGTTTCAAACTTCAAAAATTTTGGAATTATTATGTGAGCATGGCAAAAAAACGTGTTTTGTCAATTTTAGTTGAAATGGATCAACCAGAAAATGGCCATTTTTCAAATGGTCTCCAAATTCAACAAAATTAGTTTTATTAGGACTGTATCGTCAAAACAAAGCTAGATTTATTTTTTTAGAATTTTTGGAGTCAGTATGTGGCTCCGAAAAATTAAAATGTACATTCAAATTCAATATATATTTATTTATATTTTAATTGTGACAAATACTGATTAAAACAATAAAATTGGCTTACAAAACATATTTCATTGTGTCCGGAATGAGCGGTTTTAGGTAGGGCGACGGTCGTTGGGTTCGATTTGGAGTTCGTATCAATTTGTGGGTATTTTCTAAATTAAAAATATTTTAAATATACATACAAATTTAATTTAAAACCTATTTTTTTCTATTTTCCCATTCGTTGAAAATACCTTCCGGCGGCTCACGAATGAACGATGGAAGTTGTTCAATTTTTAGTTGAAATGACCCAAACTCACCCTTACGGGAAAGCCCAGATTGAGTTGAGAACACGACAAATCAGAACACAAACAGAAGAATATTTCATTTCTTATTACAATGATTTACATCAGATTACAAGAATATACAAAGTATGAGAAAATAATATACGTTTGATAAATATCAGAGATTTATAAATTACAATGCAGTGGAAAATCATACAAAACACAACTGAAAGAAATACATGGATACAGAGCATTCCGAATATAGCTCCAGCTATGAATCAGGATCCTGTGAATATAATATCTACAAAACCAAAACTACTAGCTGCCCATGTAGAAAATAGGGGCACATAGAGTTTAGGTTAAAACAATAAACTCCAGTCAGTCATGTGATTGTGTGAGAACTAAAACAGTTATTAAATCTTTTACTTTAAAAGTAAATCAAGGGACCACGCCGTATAACACGAAACGGGTTTCCTCGCAAGAGTACCAGTGCATAAAATAAACAGCTCAATGCTTTGTGGAAAAATGAAGCTATTATAAGACTCATGTCCTAACACAGAATGCAACGCAAGCCAAAGGATAGAGTTTTCCCTTATAATAGCCAAACATGCTTGGTACGTTTAAAACAAATCATTTTGGTACTATTATAAGTGTAAAGTGTATAAAACAACTTCAAATATAAATGTATCAATCATAGATGGCATAGTATCCCATGCCACTATGTCGCCATATAGGTTTACAACTAAAACCGAAATGTCACTTATTGGAAATTGGATTTCCATCATGAGTCTAGGCAAGGGATGTACTCCTAACCGCTTTGAGACACTTAGCAAATGTCTCAGGACTGCACACTCTGGGCAAACCCTGGATCTTGCAGGGCCGGTCCTCTCTTACGTTTTAGGATTGGCAATTCCGAAACACCCTTTTCCCGGTCCTATAGTGTATATATCCATCGGTTCCGTAGTAACCGATATATCCAAGGCGCCTCGCTATCCATCATCCACATAGGTAAAAATAAATATAATGTCTGGGCTCCATACCATGACACCACTCATAGCTAGAAAGAAATGTCATGCACTCCCTGCTGTCCCTTATCCCGTTTTTGACTCATACCGAGGTGCGAGGCCCGCGAATCAACGCTATACACAAAGCTATGCTATATTAAAGATGTGCTTTGATCATCAACTACAAGACTCTACTTTTCAATAGAAGCCTTGATCATTTGCATCACAGTATGCCACACTAACAATTCACGCCATGCGACTGATGTCTATCGATATATAACCTCTGAGCTCGTACATCTCAGAGAAGGGCGTTAGGCAAGAGAATAAATTCTCTGCCGCCAAACAGATATATATTTAATAGAGATCAATCAACACAGAATAGAATCCAATGTCAGATACATATCCATTTACAAGTTCGTTCTAGGTTTGAACGAAACCGGAGGCACCTTATTCCTCGTCATGTATGTCTAATACAGGAGAGAGGTACTCGCATATCTGGCCGATCTCCAAGTACGCCTGGACGATCACCACTTATTACATTGCCTTGGGTGTACAGCCTAATCAAGACATCAGTAATCATCCAAACGATGTGAAGACCTTCGGTCTTCAACCACCGCATTCATCGTCGACTTATCGTCGAATCCGTTATTCAGAATGGGTATAAATCCGACCTTTCCGAATAACTCACGTATATAATAAATAAGTGTTATAAAAACACAACATATGCCTCATTCCAATTCTGAATATTATTTTATTTAAATATATATATTCTTTGGGAAAGGTTCCCATTAATTTTATCAAAGATAAATTCTTTAAATTTATTCTTTAATCTTCCTTTAGATATCAATTCAAACCATACTAAGGTTTTCCAAACTAGTCGGGAACAACCCATCTTACTGAAATAATTATTTGTTTAATTTCCCAATCCTAACCTATTCATCTCATGGAGAAAAACTGGTAATACTCCATATCTAACACCACGATGTTATCGGTAAAATTAATTACCATTTCCCGTTCAAATCTAATAAAAGATTTAACCATCGCTTGGAGGAAAACTGGTGATACTCCACTCTCGTTCATTTCCCGAATTTGATAATTTAAATTATCACATTCTCTTTTCAATCTAAATAAAGATTCATTAAAACTCCTCTTAGTTTTAATCTTCCCAAAAATCAATATTAATGATTATTTAACTTTGGAAACACAAACATGTCGCATCGACCATCTACACCGTACTATTAATTTCTGTCGATATATAACCTCTAAGCTCGTATGTCTTAGAGAAGTGTGTTAAGCAAGAGAATAAATTCTCCGCCACCAAACAGATATATATTTAGCAGAGATCAACTATACAGTTCGAAATACAATGTTAGACATGTAATCCAGTCTTTAACTGGGTTAAAGAGCTAATGTCATTTAAAACACAGTTCACGATAAACCCAAAATCACATTCCATTAATTATGGAATCTTCACGGAAAACAGATCAATATATAATCGATATCAAGTTTCGTATCCGACTAATAATATAAATGGAATAACGACAAAGTCTGTTAAATTCCATATATATAAACAGTCTTCCTCCACAAAAGCTCACTTCGATTATTACCAAATCGAATTCCATTCGATTCCAATTTAATATATTAAATTGGAAAACTTTACTTTGGAAAATTCCCATTAAGTCTTAATAAAAAGATTGATAATTTCCAAATCACATTTCAGTGTAAATCGGGTTAAAGAACGAATGTCGTTAAAAACACAGTTCATAATAAACCCAATTCACATCCCATTTTATTCCAATTAAATGTTAATTAACTGGAAACTCTAATAATCTTAATTAAAAAATTTATTCTTTTCACACGGGGTTTAAGAACAGTGTTATTTAAGACATTATTCACAATAAACCCAAAATCCAATTCTTTTATTCAGCTCCAATTAAATATTAATTCAATGGAATACTTCACTAAATCTTATTTAAAGATTTATCATTTTCTCAAATGGGTTTAAGAACAGTGTTAATGAAGACGCCATTCACGACAAACCCGAAATCCAATATTAAACATAAGGCTCTGAATAGAAATTATATCGGATTATATTCAATATCAAATTCTGAAATCAAAAAATATCGTATTGGGAATAATGATATATATATATATCTTCCAAATTCCTCCATAATATCCGTATAATCACGGAATCCAATATCGAAATATTTCGAAGATAATAATCCATTCCAATTCATATATTGGAAATTCGGGTTATTTTTAAAACCATTTCAAATACAATTTATTTATATAAAAATATTGGATTATAATTCTAGTTCACAACTAGTTCATTTTAATAAAAATATATTTTTATCTTTACAAACATGGAATTTTTCATCCAATTTATTTCCGAATCATTTATTATGATTTTACACAAATTATTAATATTTTTAATAATTTTATCAAGGCCCGTACAGTCGATTTCCATAAATGGTCATCGAACTGCACTTACAACGACCTTTTTTAAATTTGATTTGGACATAATTCCAAATCCATCCATTAGATTTCAAATCTCTTATATTCGTTGAAAAGCACTTTTCGATATGAACCCAACGTTTTAGGTTTTATGAGAATCCGATGGTCGGATCTCCCGTAATTTCCATTCGAAGTCAATGGTCAAAATTTGCGAACTGCCGCAGCGCCGTGCATTCTATTCAGGCCATTTAATATATATAATATATATTATATATATTTCATCGATTTCCATTTAAAACGTATGGTATAAATTCGTTTTGAAACGATTCTAACTTCATGTTCAATTTTAAATCAAAATTGAATTTTCCTTATCATTATAATATACAAATGTTAATATTTTCAAAATGTCAGATTTTGAAATCATTTCCTTTTTTATATTCATTATAAAAATGAATAAAATCGACATAAATATCGTTCACGTCAAAATGGCGTTAATCTAATCAACATGGCTTCATATATTTCAGTATTTTCGTGTTCATTCCAAATCGGTCATCAAAATCATATTTTGATCCATTACTGAATATTATTTTAAAATATTAGTTATTTTAAAATATACATTATTCGTTATTTTAAAATATTCATTCTTTACGAATTGGAATCAAACACAGTCAATTACCATATAATTTTATTTATATGGATTTCATACACACATATACATAACGATAATCAAACACAGTCAACTATTATGCAGAGTGTATTACACAATTGCATAAGCGTTAAGTATCAATAATCAACGCCTACAACAGTCTGTCAACTCATCGATTGTCAACTCGTGTGGGGTTTCAATGAACACACAAAAAGAATTTATTTGTGCAGTTGGGTGTTGTGCAAAATATATTGTCCTAATCAATATCAGTCAAATGTGTGTACACAAACAAATCGTTCGATTCGTAAATGAATATTTATTTTATTCATATTCTCATTAAAAAATATATTTTTAATGATAAATTATTTATTTCAACACATGAATATTTTATACAGTTCATTTATACAATAAAAATGATATTTTTATTGGTCTAACATTTTTAGAAAATTTCAGCGGCATAACGGCGCGATACTAGAACCGGAATAAGGTCTAGCCTTATCCCTAGCCTAATAATGGCTCGCGCCATATACAAACCAATTCTAATCAATTCATTTCACTTCCCAAACCAAATTCAAACAAATAAACCAATCAACCAAACTACCCAACAAACATGGTTTTAAATAAAGGTGTCGGGTGCTTCTAAGCACCATCTGCATCCTAGTATGTATATTTAACTAGAAATAAATTAGAGTGAGAAGTTCTCACCCTTGGGATCCACTCCTCCAGTTTTATTTCTGAATTTCAGAACCGTTTGGATTTACCCGAAATTCCAACGCACTCTTTTCCATGCTGTTCATAGTAAAAAATCACATTTTTAATATGATGTTTATATTTTTCTATTATATATATATATAAATCAAGTTTTTATTTCAATGCTCATTATATAAAAATCCTATTTTTTTCTATAATAAAAATCTAATCTTTTCCTATTTAAAAATCTAATCTTTACACAATGAAAAAATTAATCTTTACACAATGAAAAATCTAATCTTTCTAATTTTTATTAACATAAAAAGCTAATTTTTATTTACATAAAAATCTAATTTTTATTTACTACAAAAAACTAATTTTTGTTAACATAAAAATCTAATTTTCCTTAAATAATAAAAAAAACTAACATCGATTAGAGGAGTGTGGCGTGTGGTGCTCCGTAGATGGAGCAGGTGGCGGGTGGGGTTGCGGTCAGGCGGCGGAAGTTTAGGGTGGTGGCGGCGGTTTTAAATAGATTTTAGGGGGGAATTTGGCGATGGAGCAGCGCATTTTGGAGGTGGGGGGTCCGAAGATGGCTCAGCGGTGGTGGCGACGGGCTTGGATGGGGCGGCCGTGGTGGCGCGACGGATAGAGGGGCGGCGACATCGATCGATTGGGGGAGGGAATGGGGTACATCGGGTTTTTCTTTTTTTTCTTTTTTTACTGAAAGGGAGAGAGAGAATGTAGAGGGGGCCATTATACAAATATATAATTTATTTTATTTTCAAAAAGTAACTTTTTCTTTTAAACTCCAAATCGGACCCAATGACTATCGCCCCTAGCTAATTACCCCCATTCCGAATACAATAGGATATGTTTCGTTAGCCAATTCGACTATTTCATTCAGTTTTTATCAAATTTAAAATATAAATTAATATAACGTTCAAAATTGATTTCAACGTACATTTCAATTTACTGGGGCCTTATGCTGCCTCCAAAATTTCCAGAAAAATAATTCTGGCTATGTTTTGACAATATGGTCCTAATAAAACTAATTTCATTGAATTTGGAGACTGTTTGAAAAATGGTCATTTTCCAGTCGATTAAATTCAAACTGAATTGACCAAACACGTTTAAATTTACCATGCTCACATATTAATTCCAAAAATTATGAAAATTGGAATCTAGCAATAATTTGACATTCCAGATCGAACAAAAGTTGTCTCATCGAAATCAGAGGTCGTTTGCAAAATGACTATTTTTAAGGGCTATATATTATATAAAATTCCATAGCGACTATTCTGAATTTTCAACTGGACATAAATTTTTATTCTCGTTACGAAATCTGGATTTTTCACATTCGTTGGAAAGATATTTTTCAAACAGATTCGAATATTTCTGGTTTTACTTAAATCCGATTTATTTTTGAATCCTGTACATTCATTTAAAATTTGAAATCTAATTTTCAAACTACCGCGCCATTTCCAATTCCTTTTATAATTAAAATAAATATTTATATTCTAATTTCGATTTAAATAAATTTATATGTTCTAATTCTATTCAAAATAAATTTCTAGGCGTTATTATTTAAAATAAATCATTTTAAATATTCAAAATTTATTAAAATTGCCAAAATAAAATTTTTAAATTTGTTCTGATTTTTTGGTTTGTTACAATCTCCCCCACTTAAATCTTTTCGTCCTCGAAAAGGAACGGAGCTGAAAGTTGTTTAACTAAGCAACTCAACTTTCAGTTTGGCTTTCATTCTTCAACTTTTCAGTTTCTAAGAATTTACAAATTTTTCAAAAATTTGGCTAACAACCTAAATTTTCGAAAAATTTCGCCATAACCTCCATTGTACGGGGAGACATTTAAAACCACAACTAGCCACGCAGGGCCCTCATCATCCAAAAGGAAAAATAAAAAGCCAATCGGCTCATAAAATCATCCAAACCCAATAAATTAGTAAACATGTACCTATTTGTTGGGTATACAATTTTATTCCTCTGCTTAGCTTCCCTGCTATGACCTATTCACACATATTTATGTACATGTATGTAATTTCAATCAAATTCGTATTCAGTTCAATATTTGATACAATTTGGCTAAATTTACCTTTCATTCATGTATTGTTTTTATTAGTTAACAAATTATCAATCAACACTACCTGCAATCAATTAGTTTATTAGCTTTTCAAACATATAATTTTCTATATATATATATATCATATTTTGTGTGTCAAATCACAACAATAAATCCTATCTAGTTTTGGTTTCACACCAGCCAATAGGAAATATAAAGAAATCCCACTTTTGAAACTCGAACACAAATACTGATGATGTCGCGACATCACCGAAATTATGTCTGGGCGACTAGAGTGTGATTCTGTATCTATCCAGTATATTAAAACTTCGAATATACATTTGCAAGGCGTATATGCAAAACCTTTATATACTCGATTGTCCAAAATCAATATAAAATAAATATCCAAATACGTATAAAATGGTTTAAATTTACAAAACAAAATTTGTTTTCATTTTTAAAACCACTACTCTTCACACTTGTTCTGGGATACTACCGATCCTATCTCTAATGAGTCATTCCCATTGGATATTACTAATCCAAATCTCTAATGAATTCTTTCGTTTGGTTCTAATGTGTCTTATTCTCGAGCTCTATAAACTGAAGCTTTGATACCAAAATGAATCGACCCCAAACTCACCCTTACGGGAAAGCCCGGATTGAGTTGAGAACACGACAAATCAGAACACAAACAGAAGAACATTTCATTGCTTATTACAATGATTTACAACAGAGTACAAGAATATACATAGTATGAGAGAATAATATACATTTGATAAATATCAGAGATTTACAAATTACAAAGCAACGGAAAATCATACAAAACACAACTGAAAGAAATACACGGATACAGCGTGTTCCGAATATGGCTCTAGTTGTAAACCAGGATCCTGTGAATATAATATCTGCAAAACTAAGCCTACTAGCTGCCCGTGTGGAAAATAGTGGAACCCAGAGTTTAGGTTAAAATAATAAACTCCAGGTCAGTCATGTGACTGGTGTGAGAACTAATACAGTTATTAAATCTTTTACTTTAAAAGTAAATAAAGGCACCACGCCATATAACACGGAACGGGTTTCCTCCCAAGAGTACCAGTGCACAAAATAAACAGCTCAATGCTTTTTGAAAAAAATGAAGCTATTATAAGACTTAGGTCCCATCACATACTGCAACGCAAGCCGGAGGATAGATTTTTCCCTTATAATAGCCAAACATGCTTGGTACATTTAAAACAAAAATCATTTTGATACTATTATAAGTGTAAAGTGTATAAAACAACTTCAAATACAAATGTATCAATCATAGACCATTCTACTATGTTGCTATATAGGTTTACAACTAAAACTGAAATGTCACGTATTGGAAATTAGATTTCCGTCATGAGTCTGTGCAAGGGATGTACTCCTAACCGCTTCGAGACACGCTAGCAAATGCCTCAGGACAACACACTCTAGGCAACCCTTGGATCTTGTAGGGTCGATCTTCTCTTACGTTTGAGGATTGGCAATTCCAGAACACACGTTTCCCGGTCCTATATGACCTATATCCATCGGCTCCGTAGTAACCGATATATCCAACGCGCCTCGCTATCCATCATCCACATAGGTAAAAATAAATATAATGTCTGGGCTCCATACCATGAAACCACCCATAGCTAGAAAGAAACGTCATGCACTCCCTGCTGCCCCTTATCCCGTTTTCGACTCATACCGAGGTGTGAGACCCGCGAATCAACACTATACACAACGCTATGGTATATTAAAGCTATGCTTTGATCATCAACCACAAGACTCTGGTTTTCAACAAAACCTTGATCATTTGCATATCAGCATGCCACATTGACAATTCACGCCATGCGACTGATGTCTATCGATATATAACCTCTGAACTCGTATGTCTCAGAGAAGGGCGTTAAGCAAGAGAATGAATTCTCCGTCGCCAAACAGATATATATTTAATAGAGATCAATCAACACAGAATAAAATCCAATGTCAGACACACATCCATTTACAAGTTCATTCTGGGTCTAAACAAAACCGGAGGCACCTTATTCCTCATCTCATATGTCTAATACAGGAGAGAGGTCCTCGCATATCCGGTCGATCTCCAAGTACGTCTGGAGAATCACCACTTATTACCTCGTCTTAGGTGTACAGCCCAATCAAGATATCAGTAATCATCTAAATGATGGGAAGACCTTCGGTCTTTAACCACTGTCTTCATCGTCGAATCAGTTATTCAGAATGGGTATAAACCCGCCCTTTACGAATAACTCGCGTATATAATAAACAAGTGCTATAAAAACACAACATATGCCTCATTCCAATTCTGAATATTCTTTTATTTAAATATTCATATCCTTTGGGAATGGTTCCCATTAGTTTTATCAAAGTTAAATTCCTAAAATTTATTCTTTTATCTTCCTTTGGATATCAATTCAAACCATATTAAGGTTTTCCAAACTAGTCGGGATTAGCGCATCATACCGAAGTAATCATTTTTAATTTCCCAATCCCAACCTATTCATCCCATGGAGCAAAACTGGTAATACTCCATATCTAACACCACAGCGTTATCAGTAAAATTAATTACCATTTCCCATTCAAATCTAATTAAAGATTTAACTATCGCTTGGAGCAAAACTGGGGATACTCCACACTCGATCATTTCCCAAATTTGATAGTTTAAATTATAAAATTTTCTTTTCAATCCAGTTAATGATTCATTAAAACTCCTCTTATTTTTAATCTTCCTAAAAATCAATATTAATGATTATTTAATTTTGGAAACACAAACATGCCACATCGACAATCTACACCGTACTATTGATTTCTGCCGATATATAACCTCTAAGCCCGTACGTCTTAGAGAAGGGTGTTAAGAAAGAGAATAAATTCTCTGCTACCAAACAGATATATATTTAGCAGAGATCAACCATACAGTTCGAAATACAATGTTAGACATGTAATCCTGTCTTTAACTGGGTTAAAGAACTAATGTCATTTAAAACACAGTTCACGATAAAACCAAAATCACATTCCATTAATTACGGAATCTTCACGGAAAACAGATCAATATATAATCAATATCAATTTCCATATCCAACTAATAATATAAATGGAATAATGACAAAGCCTTTTAAATTCCATATATATTAACAATCTTCGTCCACATAAGCTCACTTCGATTATTACCAAATCGAATTCCATTCAATTCCAATTTAATATATTAAATTGTAAAACTTTACTTTGGAATATTCCTATTAAATCTTAATAAAAAGATTTATAATTTCCAAATCACATTTCATTGTAAATCGGGTTAAAGAACGAATGTCGTTAAAATCACAGTTCACAATAAACCCAATTCACATCCCGTTTTATTCCAATTAAATGTTAATTAACTGTAAACTCCAATAATCTTAATTAAAAGATTTATTCTTTTCACACAGGGTTTAAGAACAGTGTTATTTATGACACTATTCACGACAAACCCAAAATCCAATTCTTTTATTCAATTCCAAATAAATATTAATTCAATGAAAAACTTCACTAAATCTTAATTAAAGATTTATCATTTTCCCAAATGGGTTTAAGAACAATGTTAATGAAGATGCCATTTACAACAAACCCAAAGTCCAATTCAATATTAAATACAAGGCTCTGAATAGAAGTTATATCAGCTTATATTCAATATCAAATTCTGAAATTAACAAATATCGTATTGGGAATAACGAAATATATATCTTCCAAATAACACCACAATATCCATATAATCACGGAATCCAATATCAAAATATTCCGAAGATAATTTCAATTCAAATCGATTCCAATTCATGTATTGGAATGTCTGGTTATTTTCAAAACCATTTCAAATTTAATCTATTTATTTAAAAATATTGGATAATAATTCAAGTTCGCAATTAGTTCATTTTGATAAAAATGTATTTTTATCCTTACAAACATGGACTTTTTCATCCAAATTCTTTCCGAATCATTTATTATGATTTTACACAAATTATTAATATTTTTATCAAGGCCCATACAGTCGATTTCCATAAAATGTCATCGAACTGAACTTACAACGACCTTTTCCAAAATTTGATTTGGACATAATTCCAAATCAAACCGTTAGATTTCAAATCTCTTATATTCGTTGGAAAGCTCTTTTCGATACGAACCCAACGGTTCCAATTTTAGGAGAATCCAATAGTTGGATCTCCCATAATGTCCATTCGAAGTCAATGGTCAAAATTCGCGAACTGCCGTGGTGCGGCGCGTTCTATTCAGGCCATTTAATATATATAATATATATTATATATATTTCGCCGATTTCCATTTAAAACATATGGTATAAATTTGTTTTAAAACGATTCTAACTTCATATTCAATTTTAAATAAAAATTGAATTTTCCTTATCATTATAATATATAAATGATAATATCTTCAAAATATCAGATTTTGAAATCATTTCCTTTTCGATATTCATTATAAAAATGAATAAAATCGATATAAGTATCGTTCACGTCAAAATGGCGTTAATCTAATCAACACGACTTCATATGTTTCAGTATTTTCGTGTCCATTCCAAATTGGACATCAAAATCATATTTTGATTCATTACGGAATATTATTTTGATATATTAGTTATTTTAAAATATTCATTATTCTTCATTTTAAAATATTCATTTCTTCCAAATTGGAATCAGACACAGTCAATTACCATATAATTTTATTTATATGGATTTCATACACACATGTGCACAACAATAATCAAACACAGTCAGCCATCATCCAAAGTGCATTACACAACTGCATAAGCATTAAATATCAACAATCAACACTTATAATAGTCTGTCAACTCATCATTGACATACGACTAAACGTGTACGTCGAATATCATCCCAATACCTGTGTGGGGTTTCAATCAACACACACAGAATGTATTTGTGCAGTTGGGCGATGTGTAAAATATATCGTCCCAATCAATATCAGTCAAATGTGTGTACATAAACAAATCATCTGATTTGTAAATGAATATTTATTTTATTCATATACTCGTTAAAAATTATATTTTTAACAATAAAATAGTTATTTCAACACATTAATATTTTATACAGTTCATTTACACTATAAAAATGATATTTTTATTGTTTTAACATTTTTAGAAAATTTCGGCAGCATAACGGCGCGATACTAGAACCGGAATAAGGTCTAGCCTTGTCCCTCGCCTAATAATGGCTCGCGCCATACACAAACCAATTCTAATCAATTCATTTCACTTCCCAAACCAAATTCAAACAAATAAACCAATCAACCAAACGAACATGGTTTCAAACAAAGGTGTCAGGTGCTTCTAAGCACCTTCTGCATCCTAGTATATATATTTAACTAGAAGTAAATTAGAGTGAGAAGTTCTCACCTTTAGGATCCACTCCTCCAGTTTTATTTCTGAATTTCTGAACCGTTTGGATTTACCCGAAATTCCAACGCAATCCTTTCCAGGCTGTTCATAGTAAAAATCACATTTTTTATATTATGTTTATATATTGCTATTATATATATTGAGTTTTTATTTCAATGCTAGTTATATAAAAATCCTATTTTTTCTATAATAAAAATCTAATCTTTTCCTATACAAAATCTAATCTTTACACAATGAAAAATCTAATCTTTATTTACATAAAAAATCTAATTTTTATTAACATAAAAATCTAATTTTTATTTACTACAAAAATCTAATTCTTTATTAACCTAAAAAATCTATTTTTTCTTAAATAATGAAAAAACTTACATCGATTGGTGGAGTGTGGCGTGGTGTGCTCCGGCGATGGAGCAGGTGGCGGGTGGGGTTGTGGTCAGGCGATGGAAGTTTAGGGTGGTAGCGGCGGTTTTAAATCGATTTGTGGGGGTTGGGGGGTGGCAATGGAGCAGCGCCGTTTGGAGGTGGGGTGGGGGGTTCCGGAGATGGCTCAGCGGTGGCAGCGACGGGCTTGGATAGGGCGGCGGTGGTGGCGCGACAGCTGGAGAGGAGGCGACATCGATCGATTGGGGGAGGGAATGGGGTACATCAGGTTTTTCTTTTTTTCTTTTTTACTGAAAGGGAGGGAGAGAATGTAGACGGGGGCCATTATACAAATATATAATTTATTTTATTTTATTTTCAAAAAGTAACTTTTTCTTTTGAACACCAAATCGGACCCAATGACTGTCGTCCCAAGCTACTTACCCACATTTCGAACATAATGGGATATGTTTCGTAAGCCAATTCGACTGTTTCGTTCAATTTTTATCAAATTTATAATATAATTAATATAATGTTCAAAATTGATTTCAATGTACATTTCAATTTACTAGGCCATATGCTACCTCCAAAAATTCCAAAAAAAAATGCTGGCTATATTTTGACAATATGATCCTAACAAAACTAATTTCGTCGAATTTGGAGACCATTTGAAAAATGGTCATTTTCCAGTCGATTAAATTCAAACTGAATTGACCAAATACGTTTAAATTTACCACGCTCACATATTAATTACAAAAATTATGAAAATTGGAATCTAACAATAGTTTGACATTCCGAATCCAACAAAAGTGGTCTCGTTGAAAATGGAAGTTGTTTGCAAAATCGCTATTTTTAAGGGATATATATTATATAAAATTCCATAGCAACTATTCTGAATTTTCAACTAGACATAACTTTTTATTCCCATTATGAAATCTGGATTTTTCATATTCGTTGGAAAGACATTTTCAAACAGATTCAAATATTTCTGGTTTTACTGAAATCCGATTTTTTTTGGATCCTGTACATTCATTTGAAATTTGAAATCGAATTTTCAAACTATCGCGCCATTTACAATTCCTTTTATAATTAAAATAAATATTTATATTCTAGCTTCTATTTAAATTAATTTATACGTTCTAATTCTATTCAAAATAAATTTTTAGTCGTTATTATTTAAAATAAATCATTTTAAAAATTCAAAATTCATTAAAATTGCCAAAATAATTTTGTTTGTTTGGTATTGATTTTCCGGGTTGTTACGTTTGTTCCCCAATATCTTCCTCTACAAAGCGAATTGGCCTACGGTTCTTTAGAGGAAATTGAAGAGCTCTTCAGTATCTTTAAATCCATGGTTGTTTGAATGATGATCTTGGCCTGGACTGCCTGGATTTTGGGTTCAAAGCCCCATCGTTCGAGTGGGTTTTCTGACAATGGGCGACGCTCAAGTCCTTTGGGGTTCATGGTGATGGAAGGTGCTGCTACGACGGTCGACGGTGTGGGTTCGGATGGGGTTCCGGCTTGAAGAGGCGGCGACAATTTTGAACCCTAGGGATGAGCGATGGTTATTTCGGGTCCAGGTAGAAGATGTAGATGGTGGACAAAGGATTAGCAACATTTGTTTAATGTTAGGAAAGGTTTGAATTTAAATAAATTAATTAATTAATTTATAGTTAATTACTCATTTGATTATCCAATGTTTGTAACATCATAACTCTTCCATACGAGGTCCAAATCGCGCGAAACTAGATCCGTTGCGATCGTGGGGACGAGAGCTACACAACAAGACTAACCGGATCCAATTTGGAGCTAGTTAGAAATTTAGGCAAATTCAAACCCGAACTGTTCTGGAATTCAGAAAAAAACTGGCATAGTGGATCCCAAAGTGAGAACTCCTTCTCACTCAAATTATTTTCCAGTTATTATATAATAGGTTGCAGACGGGGCTTATTAGCTCCTATCGCTACTTTTTGTGCAAACCATGGTTAATTGTTTGTTTGGATTTTATTGTGGATTGTAATTAATTGATATTGTTGTATATAAAATCATTTATATAAAACGTATATAAAATTATCATGAAAAGAAAATGAAATAAATATTCATTTACAAGCCGGACAGTTTGTTTATGTACACCTATTTAACTGATGATGATTGGGACGATAATATTTTACACATCACCCAACTGCACAAATAATAATCAATACTTGTTGTTTGAAAACCCCACAAGCATATTGGGACGATATTTGACAAACTGATCCTAATAATTAGTGGTATGTCAATCGATAGGTTGACAGACTGTATAAGCGTTATTAATTTATTTTAATGCTTATACAGCTGTAAAATACACTCTGGATGTTGTATGAATTTCTAATAATTGTTTATCATTATTGTTGTATACATGCGATGTATGAAATCCATATAACTGAAATTATATGGTAATTGATTGAGTCTGATTCCAATTCAGAATTAACGAATATTTAAAAATAATATTCAGTGAATAATTAAAATGTGATTTTGATGTCCGATTTTGGAAGGACATGAAAATATTGAAATGTGAAGCCGTGTTAGATAGTTAAACGCCATTTTAACCTGAACGGGTTTATCGATCGATTTTATTCGTTTTATAATGAATATAAAAAAGAATGGATTTAAAAATCTAATATTTTGAAAATACTATCATTTTAATATTATAATGATAAAGAATATTCAATTTTAATTTGAAAATTTAAATGAAATTGAAATCATTTTAAAATGAATTTAAAACGAATATATTATGGAATATTCAATTTTGATTTGAAAATTGAAATGAGATTGAAATGGTTTTAAAATGAATTTAAAACGAATTTATAAGGAATATTCATTTTGATTTAAAATTGAAATAAAGTTGGAATCATTTTTAAAACGAAATTAAAACGATTTACAAAATACGTTTTAAACGGAAATCGACAAAATATATATAATGTATATAAAAATGGTCTTAATAAAACGCTCCCCGTAGCGACCGTTCATGAATTTCGACTATTGACTTCGAATTGACATTACGGGAGATTCGACCATCGGATTCTCCTAAAATCGGAACCGTTGGGTTCGTATCGAAAAGTGCTTACTAACGAATATAAGAGATCTAAATTTGAATGGTTGGATTTTATGATATGTCCAAATCAAATTCGGAAAAGGTCGTTATGGATGCAGTTTGGTGGCCGATATTGGAAACCAAACATAATGGCCTAAATAAAATTATTAAAAATGTGGAAAAATTATGTAAAATCATAATAAA
This sequence comes from Allium sativum, assembly GCA_030737875.1. NCBI lineage: Eukaryota > Viridiplantae > Streptophyta > Magnoliopsida > Asparagales > Amaryllidaceae > Allium > Allium sativum. The sequence continues at coordinate 773,838,882 of CM060918.1, read as the reverse complement.
TGATTTGAAACGATTTTGGATGAAAAATTCAGTTTTGAAAAGAAAAAAAAATGTATTTTTATCGAAATGAACTTGTTAATAACTAGAATAGAGAATCCAACGATTTTTAAATAAATAAATTAGATTTGAAAAAGGGTTTTAAAATAACCAGAATTTTCCAATGAGTATATTAAAATGGAAATTAACTTCGAAATATTTCGATATTAGAATCTGTGATTATACGGATATTGTGGAGGAATTTGGAAGATATATATATATATATATCGCTATTCCCAATACGATATTTTTTGGTTTTAGAATTTGATATTGAATATAAGCCGATATAATTTCTATTCAGAGCCTTGTATTTAATATCAAATTGGATTTTGGGTTTGTCGTGAATGGTGTCTTTATTAACACTGTTCTTAAACCCCGATGAAGAAAGAATAAATCTTTTAAATAAGACTTAGAGATGTTTAACAATTAATTAATATTTAATTGGAATTGAATTGAAAAATGGATTTTTGGGTTTATCGTGAACGGAGTTTTAAATAACATCTGTTCTTTAACCCAATTAACAATGAAGAGATGATTTGGAATTCATAAACCTTTCTATCAAGATTTAATGGAAATTTTCCAAAATAAAGTTTTCTAGTTTAATATATTAAATTGGAATGGAATGGAATTCGATTTGGCAATAATCGAAGTGAGCTTTTGTGGAGGAAGACTATTGATATCTATGGAATTTGAAAGACTTTGCCGTTATTCCATTTATATACTGGTTGGATACAGAAATTTATATCGATTATATATATTGATTTGTTTTCCGTGAAGATTCCATAATTAATGGAATGTGATTTTGGGTTTATCGTGAACTATGTTTTAAATGACATTGGTTCTCTAAACCCAGTTAAAGACGGGATTTATTTCCTAAATGAGAATAATCATTACATAATGTTTTTTGGAAATTAAAACTAAGTGGAGTTTTAATGAATCTTTAATTAGACTAAAATGTGAATGTAATGATTTAATTATCAAATTTATGAAATGATCGAGAATGGAGTAACACCAATTTTTCTCCAAGCGATAGTTAAATCTTTTAATAGATTTGAACATGAAATGGTAATTAACTTTACCGATAACACCATGGTGTTAGAAAAGGAGTATTACCAGTTCTGCTCCATGGGATGAATAGGTTGGGATTGGAAAATAAAACAAATGATTACTTTGATAAGGTCCGCTAATCCCGACTAGTTTGGAAAACCTTAATTTGGTTTATAATTGTGAAAAGATAAATGAATCTTTTGGAAACTGATATCCAAAGGAAGATTAATAAATTTAAAATAATTTATCTTTGATAAAATCAATGGGAACCTTTCCCTAAAGATGTGAATATTTGAATAAATGAATATTCTGGATTGGAATGAGGCGTATGTTGTGTTTTTGTAGCACTTATTTATAAAATACGTGAGTTATTCGGAAAGACCAGGCTTATCCCATTCTGAATAATTGATACGACGATAAGTCGACAATGAAGATGGTGGTTGAAGACCGGAGATCTTTACGTCGTTTGGTTGAATACTGGTGTCTTGATTGGGAGGCATCTCAAGACCAGGTAATAAGCGGTGATCATCCAGACGTACTTGGAGATCGACCGGATATGCGAATGCCTCTCTCCTGTATTGGACATATGGGACGAGGAATAAGGTGCCTCCAGTTTCATTTAGACCTAGAATGGACTTCCAAATGGATAGTATGTCTAATATTGTATTCCTTTATACTGCTTTCGTTGATCTCTGCTAAATATATATCTGTTTGGTTGTGGAGAATTTATTCTCTTGCTTAACACCCTTCTCTGAGACGTATGAGCTTAGAGATTATATATTGGCAAAAATCAGTGGTATGGTATGGAGTGACAGTATGGCATGCTGAGTGGCATTGATCAAGGCTTTTGTTGAAAAGTAGGGCCTTGTGGTTGATGATCAAAGCATGACTTTAAATAGCATAGCTTTGTGTATAATGTTAATTCGCGAGCCTCACACCTCGGTATGAACCAGAAACGGGAGAGGACCTCAGGGAGGACATGAGTTTCTTTCTAGCTAGGAGTGGTGTCATGGTATGGAGCCCAGACATTTTACTCACGTGGATGTTACATATTATTTGATGGATAGCGAGATACCTCGGATATATCGGTCACTAAAGGGCTGATGGATATGACGGTCGACATGTTGACCAGATTTATGCCCCATAGGGCGGGGAAACGTATTGTTTAGGAATTATAATCCACTAACGTAAGTGTGGACCGACCCTATCGCTCCAGGTGCAGTTGCGGCTGATTCTGAGGCTCGGGCTAGACAGTCTTGAATTCGGTAAGGATGACCCCTTGACTTGGTTCATGATGGAAATCCTACTTTCAATGCGTGACATTTCGGTTTTAATTGTAGAACTAGTATGGCGACATGATATATGGTACCGATGCCATCTATGATTGATACCTTTATATTTTGAAGTTGTTTTTAACACTATGCACTTACAATAGTATCATATGATTTGTTCTAAATGTACCAAGCATGTTTGGTAGTTATAAGGGAAAAGTCTATCCTCTGGCTTGCGTTGCATTATGTGATGGGACCTGAGTCTTATAATAGCTTCATTTTTCAAAAAGCATTGCGTTGTCTACAATCTGTTGTATGCACTGGTATTCATGGGGGTAAACCCGTTCCGTGTCATACGGCGTGGTCCTTTGATTTAACAAATTTTAAAGTAAAGTTTTAGATAACTGTTTTAGTTCTCACACCAGTCCCATGACTAACTCGAAGTTTATTGTTTTAACCTAAACTCTGGGTGCCCCTATTTTACACGGGCAGCTAGTAGTTTTGGTTTTGCAGATTTTTATTTATACAGGATCCTGGATTTACAGCTAGAGCTATATTTGGAGCGCTCTGTATCTTTGTATTTCTTTCAATTGTGTTATGTATTATTTTTTCACTTCTTAGTAGTTTAAGTCTTTGATATTCTACAATGTGTAATATTCATTCATACTCCGTTATATTCTTGTACTCTGATGCAATTGTTGTAATAGCAATGAAATGTTTTGTCGTTTGTGTTCGAAATTTTCAGGTTCTCAACTCAATCCGGACTTTCCCGTAAGGGCGAGTTTGGGTCGTTTCATCTTGGTATCAGAGCTTTGGTTTACAGAGCTTGTGACAACCCCAATTTCGACAGACCGAATTTTTTTAAAATTCCGATCTATCGAAACTCAGATTGGTTTGCTCTTGTAGCCTGCAGAAAATACAGAGACATAAAACATGTCAGAGCTCAGAAAAATATCTCACAGCGAAAAGGATAAAATATAGTATAATCAAAACATAGCCTTACCGTATTATTAATACTGCCTAACCAGTATCCAAAGCTATCATGCCTCTACCACAATCTAACCTGCGAGTGTGTTATGAGGAGGGGGTCAGAACACAAGTTCTGGTGGCTGGATTTAAACTATACACTTTGGATAATCTTACATATATCGTTCAATCATATTTTCTTATTTATCAGGTTACTTGGGTTAACAGCACTCAAGGCTTACACATTTTCGTACCCATTTACTTCCCAGTGAATTAACCTAATACAGTATATGTAGCTATCTCTCAATATTGAGACACACCCCATGGTACCCCAGTCGCACGGTCTCTATCGTATCATCGTAGGAATATAGCAGTCCCTAATCCTACGCCCAAATGTCATATGGATTTCTGTATATATGTCAATGCTACGTCTGGAAAGAACCACTACTTCTATATTACGTAAGCGTTTGGACTTCCATCTTTGAACCATTTGATCGAATAAGGTTCTGTCCTCGATTAATGCCCTCTAGTCTTATGATACACCACCCAGAGTGACATGAGTGTACCTAGACTTTCCCACGTACATATCGTCAATCGTTCTCGATGTTTATTGCACATGTTCTCTATATGTGCGCCCGAGTCCTGCGGCAGGGCTAATCAAGAAACACGGAACTCGATCGGGAGCTTTCAGATATCTACCGATTGCAGATTCTAAGGTCTGCTTTTATAGTGGCTATGGTCCCACTAGACCCCTCCCTCAACTAATGAAAGGCACCCAAGAATATCAAGAGTGAGAACTTATCCCTGGCCCCCTATGCCCTTCAAACCTATTGTCCAACCTCACCCATAACTAGATAGCAAAGTATATGTTCTTTTGGAGTTCTCCGCCTTTCCGCTTTACGTACTGACTGAAGATGGTAGGTAGACGACGAGTTGCTATCATAGGGCACTAACTGGTCTTACCGAATCACGCTGGTCCATCTTAGTCTTTTGATTGCCCCTTATTATTGCTATCAAGGCATACTCATTGGTTCACCTATGCAGACCTAACCTCTATGAGTACGGGCGGATCATCTGCCACTCACAGAGGAATACCAAGAGTACCCTACGTCCCCGGAAGCCGCGTGCTTCCCCTTCCAGCCCTTTGGAGCCGTCAAACAATCAGATGAATGTGCGCTCCCCTCGTGCCTTATAACACCTCGATGATATACCCTGTTGGGTTATTCACCCTCAATCGTATGGACTGGTCTAAGCGCCTTACTTTAGCATGTTGTTAGACCCTATGTCTAAACATTCTTTTACGCACTTGTCTCACCTCACCAGGTTTCCTGTTAACTTAGTTATTCCAATTCATATTGAATTCTTATTCAAATTACCAAGTTTCTCTTGCTTATTAATTTCAGTCATACAACTTAATTCATTTAAGTTTATTAATAAGCTTACAACATGTTATTCTCTAGATTGTGGCCCAAGGTCTGTGATCCACAATCCCTTTTATATTCTTGTTTGATTTCAATAACATGTTTTACTTAATATGTAATTAAGTATATCTAATTCACATGCTCCTAATTAACATGTCACTTACCATTTATGATTAAATATAACTTATTTCATTTCATAAGTTTTCCTCATCCTTTCTCATTTAATCATAATTCTACTTTACGTCGTCAATACGAATTACCGTTGTTTACTTATTAACTTAGTTCTATTAACTAAGGCCCATTAATAAGTTTCTCTACCCATTTGTTATAACCTATGTTATAATTTCCCCTTGTCCCTAGGACAAGTCTAAACATGTTATTCTTACCGATGGGTTTCAGATTCCCAGACTACTTAATTTTTAATTAAGTACAATATATTTTCCCCTTTTCTTAACTGGTTTTAGGTTTTCCCCTTTTCTGAATTACTTAATTTACAATTATGTGTCACTTAACTTAATTCACTAGTTATCCCATTCCCTTACTAGTTTATTATAACCTAAGTTATAATATTCACTTGTCCCTAGGACAAGTCTACCTATTATACAACATTTTCATTAATGTTATTTATTTGTAATAGGTTATTTATTTTTCCTTATTATATTAAGGAAAACACTTCATGCACCTTATCAGTTTGATAGAAGGAATCAATGATTTATTTTCATAACGTTTTCCCATCTAAATCCGTGGTAGCAAGTATTTCTTTACTTTTCTATATTTATTGTGGCTTACTTGCAATGCCGTTTTCAGAAATAAGTCATTTAGGGAAATACATCACTTTTCCCTCTTATCACACTAACTCAGTTCGTTTGTGTCCCTTCCTTTCTTATTTTCTGAGTTAGACATTTAATTACCATCCTTGCCATTTACTCATACCTTGTTATATACATATATTTATTTATTTATATATAAGCACTAGACCTCTCACATTAAGCCCACACCTGTGGACGCTGGATTTGTCGGGCGGGTCCGGGCAGACTTCTACCACAAGCTGACTTAACCTCGTGTCTTAGCACATGTTGTTAATTCTTGCACTTAGGCATCTCACATTAGGTTCAACATTAGTGGCTGCTGGATATGCCGGTCGGGTCCAGGCAGACTTCCGCCACTAATGCAACCTAACCTCGTGGCATAAGTGTATTTACAATTTCTAATTGTAATCCTAGGCATATTCATTTTCATTCAATCACTTATGTTCATATCAAATTGCGCTTCCAAATTAAAATCTCAAAACATAATATATGCTATGTTCATTACATGAAAATTTTAGACATATTATCCTTTTTACTGTAATATAGTTTACAGTAATCTAATTTACATGTCGTCCAATTTTTTGCCTATATTTTGTCGCATGTCATTTTCAACATATGTTTAATTCTACTAGGACATGTAAACATTCAATCGGGTAATTATTTTAACATGTCGTTCAATCAATAATATGTCCCAAGTAAAACATGTAATTACAATCACTGAATTGGCTATTCATATCCTAACAAGTTTATTTTCTCCAACATGTAAACATTCAATAACTTAGCCAATTCAACATAGGAATTTTCTGACATATTCATATCAACATTTCAATTCGTTACAATAGCAATTTATAATTAAACTAGCCATTTCACAATTTATTAAAAAGGGGAATGCTAAACGATAGTCATAACATTATCTAAAGGCTATAGCTTAAACCCACTCACCTTTAAGCTTTCCCCAAATTTTGGATCTGATCTGTTATATCATCCATGGTTTTCCTTTTCTCTTTAAATGATTCACGACCTAACGACCATGGATTTATTATTCCATGAAAAGAGAAGGGAAATAGAAATAATTTAAATAGATTGATTCTTAGAGGTTTACCTTGCTATCATGATTCAATAATCTTTTTATTAACGTTGATTCCCTCTTCCAGATCTGAATTTATAATCCTCCTAGGCTAACATTTTAATTTCAGAATAGATTTGAGAAGAGAGAGAATGGGAGCCATGGCAGAGCTCCAGCGCAGCCGCCGAATTATGATGTTTAGGGTTAGGTCTAGGGTCTTATTTATAGGTGCTCAAGACCTTATCATACACGTAGCGCTGAGTCAACATTGAACCCAGTTAAGAAAATAGTCCAGGTTCGCAAATGAATCTAGCCAAATCTTATTGTACACGTAGTGCTGAGTCCGCATTAGGTCCCGCAAGCTGTTTTGGCGCAGAAATTTGAATTTTGAATGTTTGAATTATTTTGGCGCAGAAATTTGATTTTTGAACTTTTGAATTTCTAGAATTTATTTAACTGTTTTATTCACATGAAATATTCTTATATGTATACAATTCCTCTACCGACCATTTTACGAGTATATATATATATATATATATATATATACACACACACACACGCATAATTTTCGTTTTATTTTCAAAAATCAAACGATGTTGCACCGTTATTTGATTCTTGCCATATTTCATTAATTGTAGCCGTATCTTGAATTTTATCTTTTGTATACATATATTTATGCATATATATATATATTCTCATATATATACATATATTTTCTTTATTTTCTTATATGCACGTTCTTATCCTTTCAAATTTTGAATTTGTATACGTACATATATTTGCATGTTCAGTTGGCCCTCTCTAAAACAAAGATAAAAATTATGCCACCGCCGAGGTTCGAACCCCGACCTCCATATTACAAATCGAATGCCTTAACCCACTGAGCTATTAAGTCTTTTGCCAATAAGTCTTAGAACAATGATAATTATTGTTCTCTCCTTACTTCTCTTTTTCATGTTAGTTACAATACTTAAACTAAACCATTGCATGAATCTTTTTCTTTTATTTTTCTTTTAATGTTAATGCATTATGTTTGCAAAATAGTGCATGCAACATATTTACATTACATTCAACCAATCCTTTCTTTCTTTCGATGCATGCATTACATTTTTTCAGTACTTGTATTTATTACATGCAATCCTTATTTTATTGTTTATTTTACATTTAAATTTGCTTGCATATATATATATATATATATTTCTCTTGTGCGTATACAAACTTCTAGGCTTAATAACTTCTTCATATGATGTCTGTTTTACGCAAACCAGGTGTCTATCTTGACCAGAATTCCGAGACGGACGCAATGCGCAATCCTTTATACTTAATTCTCATTATTTAATTAATTTATTCTTATTTTATTATCTTAAAAATACGAGGTGTTATAGAGCTCGAGAACAAGAAATATTAGAACCGAACGAAAGAATTGATCAGAGATTGGATTAATAATATCCAATAAGAATGACTCATTAGAGATAGGATCAATAGTATCTTAGAATGAGTTTCAAAGAATGTTATTTTTAAAAATAAAAATGAAAGCAAATTTAATTTTGAAAATTTAGCCTTATTATACGTATTTGAGTATTTTATTTTAAATTGATTTTGGACCATCAAGTATATGAAGATTTTGCATATACGCCTAGCTAGCGTGTATACGAAGTCTCAAATATACTGGATGGGTATAGAATTACACTCTAGTCACCCGGATATGATTCTGATGATGATCATGACATCATCAACATTTATGTCCGAGTTTCGAAAGTGGGATGTCTATATATTTCTAATTGATAAGTGTGAGAACCAAAACTTAGATAGGATCTATTGTTGTGATTTGGCACTGAAAATTGGATTTTTGAGTATATATTTTAAAGATATATGATTGAAAATTTAACCAACTTATTGATTGCTGGTTGTGTTGTATGATTATTAGTTTTATTAATAAAAAAATATGGGAATAATAAAACCAATAAGAGGTTAAATGGTAAATTAAGCCAAATCGAAGCAAATATTGAACTGAATTGAAAATTGATTGAAATTGCATGCATGTACATATATATATATATATATATATATATATATATATATATATATATATTGAACAGGCCATAGCAGGGAAGCTAAGAAGAAGAATAAAATCGTATGCCCGACAAATAGATACATATTTATTGTATTTATTGGGGTTTTGATGATTTTATGAGCTGATTGGCAAGCCGCTTGGCTTTTTCTTTTTCTTTTCGGATGATGAGGGCCCTATGAGGCTAGTTGCGGTTTTAAAGGTATCCCCATACAAAAAACGTTATGGCAAAATTTTTCGAAAATTTAGGGTGTTAGCCAAATTTTTGAGAAATTAGAAAATTCTTAGTAACTGAAAAGTTGAAGAATGAAAGCCAGAATGAAAGTTGAGTTGGTTGGTTAAACAACTTTCAACTTCGTTCCTTTTCAAGGATGAAAAGATTTTAATTAGAGGAGATTGTAACAATTCGGACTTTCGGAACCAATTTAAAATTTTTATTTTAGCTATTTTAATGGATTTTGAATATTTAAAATGATTCATTTTAAATAATAACGACTAAAGTTTTATTTTAATCAAAGTTAGAACGTATAATTCTATTTTAATTGTATAACAGCTTGAAATCGCATGGTAGTTTGAAAAATCGATTTTAAATTTCAACTGAATGTACAGAATTCAAAATAAATTGGATTTCAGTAAGACTAGAAATATTTGAATCTGTTTAATTATATCTTTATAACTAATGTGAAAAATTGAGATTTCATAATGTAAATTGAAAATTATGTCCAGTTTAAAATTCAAAATAGTCGCTATGGAATTTATATATATTTTAATATAATATGTTACCCTTAAAAATAGCCATTTTGCAAATGACTTTCGTATTCAACGAAACCACTTTTGTTGGATCCGGAATATCAAATTATTGTTAAGTTTCAAATTTCATAATTTTTGGAATTAATATGAGAACATGGAAAAAAACGTGCTTTGTCAATTTCAGTTGAAATGGATCGACCAGAAAATGACCATTTTTCAAACGGTCGCAAATTCGATGAAATTAGTTTTATTAGGACCGTATCGTCAAAACAAAGCTAGATTTATTTTTCTGGAATTTTTGGAGTCAGTATGTGGCACTAGAAAATTAAAATGTATGTTCAAATTCAATATATATTGATTTATATTTTAATTGTGACAAAAACTGATTAAGACAATAGAATTGGCTTACAAAATATATCCCATTGTGTCTGGAATGGGGGTATTTAGGTAGGGTGACAGTCGTTGGGTTCGATTTGGAGTTTGTATCAATTAGTGGGTATTTTCCGAATTAAAAATATTATATATATATATATATATTAAAACCTAATTTTTTCTATTTCCCCATTCGTTGATAATATCCCCCAGCGGCTCACGAATGAATGAAGGAAGTTGTTCAATTTTTAGTTCCCCAATCTCTTCCTCCAGAAAGCGAATTGGCCTTGGGTTCTTCAGCGAAAATTAAAGAGCTCTTCAGCATCTTCAAATCCATGGTTGTTTGAATGATTATCATGGCCTGGATTGTCTGGATTTTGGGCTCAAATCCCCATCGCTCGAGTGGGTTTTCTGACAAGGGGCGGCGCTCGAGTCCTCTAGGGTTCATGGCGATGGGTGGTGCTGCTACGACGGTCGATGGTGTGGGTTCGGATGGGGTTCCGGCTTGAAGAAGCTGCGGTAATTTTGAACCCTAGGGATGAGCAATCGCTTTATCGGGCCCAGGTAGAAGATAAAGACGGTGGACAAAGTATTAGCAACATTTGTTTAACGTTAGTAAAGGTTTAAATTTTAATTAAATTAATTAATTTATAGTTAATTACTCATTTGATTATACAATGTTTGTAACACCATAACTTTTCAATACGAGGTCCAAATCGCGCGAAACTGGATCCGTTGCGATCGTGGGGACGAGAGCTTAACAACAGATTAATCGGGTCCAATTTGGAGCTAGTTAGAAATTTATGCAAATTCAAACCCGAACTGTTCTGAAATTCAGAAATAAAACTGGCGGAGTGGATCTCAAAGTGAGAACTCCTTCTCACTCAAATTATTTTCCAGTTATTGTATAATAGGTTGCCGACAGGGCTTAGTAGCTCCTGTCACTACTTTTTGTGCAAACCATGGTTGATTATTTGTTTGGATTGTATTGTGGATTGTAAGTGATCGATATTGTTGTACATAAAATTATTTATATAAAATGTATATAAAATTATCATGAAAAGATAATAAAATAAATATTCATTTACAAGCCGGACAGTTTGTTTATGTACACCTATTTAACTGATGATGATTGGGATGATAATATTTTACATATCTCCCAACTACACAAATAATAATCAGTATTTGTTGTTTGGAAACCCCACACGCGTATTGAGACGATATTTGACATAAACTGATCCCAATAATTAGTGGTATGTCAATTGATGGGTCGAAATACTGTATAAGCGCTATTTATTTATTTTAATGCTTATACAGTTGTAAAATTCACTTTGGATGTTGTATGAATTTTTAATGATTGTTTATCATTATTGTTGTATACATGCGATGTATGAAATCCATATAACTGAAATTATATGGTAATTGATTAAGTCTGGTTCCAGTTCAGAATTAACAAATATTTTAAAATAATATTCAGTGAATAATTAAAATGTGATTTTGATGTCCAATTTTGGAAGGACATGAAAATATTGAAATGTGAAGCTGTGTTAAGTAGCTAAACGCCATTTTAACCCAAACGGGTTTATCGATCGATTTTATAAATTTTATAATGAATATCGAAAAGAATGGATTTCAAAAATCTAATATTTTGAAAATACTATCATTTAATGTATAATGATATGGAATATTCAATTTTGATTTGTAAATTTAAATGAAATTGAAATCATTTTAAAATGAATTTAAAATGAATAATTTGTGGAATATTCAATTTTGATTTGAAAATTGAAATGAGATTGAAGTCGTTTTAAAATGAATTTAAAACGAATTTATAAAGGAATACTCAGTTTGATTTAAAAAAGTTAGAATCATTTTTAAAATGAATTTAAAACGATTTATAAAATACGTTTTAAATGAAAATCGACAAAATATATATAATATTATATATATTAAATGACCTGAGTAAACGTGCTGCGCAGCAACCATTCATGAATTTCGACCATTGACTTCGAATTGACATTACCGGCGATCCGACTGCGGGATTCTCTTAAAACTTGAACCGTTGGGTTCGTATCGAAAAGAGCTTTCTAACGAATATAATAGATTTAAATTTGAGTTTTCGGATTTTAAGATATGTCCAAATCAAATTCAGAAAAGGTCGCTATGGATCCAGTTCGGTGGACGATATTGGAAACCAAGTGTAATAGCCTAAATAAAATTATTAAAAATATGGAAAAATTATGTAAAATCATAATAAATGATTTTGAACGATTTTTGTGACACCCCACATCCGTTAATGTCACTCACTAAGGGAATGCATTAAGTACCGTGAAGTGTTGTAGGTAAATAAGAACATAATATCACAAGAAAGACATGTAAAATAGCAGCGGAATTAAAAAATTTACTTAAACCAAAACATCATGGTCCTAAATACTGAGTTTACAATCATAAGCTTGAAGTAACCAATTACATTCATAATCTGTCTTGCCAAAAATATCAGGGTACAAAAGCATAAAACCATATTTCCTGTACTTAGCCATAAGAGAGTTGAGAAGAAGTCAAAACGGTAAATCAATATCCAAAATCCAAGCTAAGCTGAAAGAATCCCAATAAACTCTAAGCACTTCCACCCTGAGAACCTAGGGGGATGAGGGAATGGAAGAGAGAGAAGAGGAAACAAAAGGGGTCAGACATAAAGTCTGGCGAGTCCTGTTACTTTTAAATATAAATAAATAAAAGTATCATGGCAGGTATATAAAATCGGAAGAACAAGATAACAATAACAATAACAAGTGTGAACTGAGCAAGATAAGATGAACAGGATATATTGTAGTTCTTAAATACATTTCTCTGCACCGCGCAAATACTAGTATAGCAGAAGTAGAATGATCCCTACTAATACCGTTCCATTAGATTTTCTTGATTATTAGGTTACTTGGGTTAATAACACTCAAGACTTATACACGCATCATGCCCATTTACTTTTCCATGGATTTACCTAATACAATATATGTAGCTATCTCTCAATATTGAGATACATCCCATGGTATCCCACTCGCATGGTCTCCATCGTAAGAAGCAGTCCCTCATCCTATGCCGGAGTGACGTACGGACCTCTATATAAAATGTTACATTCCGCATATATCTATCATTACTACGTTACGTAATCGTATGGACTACCACCATCAATCGAATCAGATTCCCCATTGGAATAATGCCATTTAGTCTACGATACACCACCCAGAGAAGATATGCATGTATCTAGACTATCCCACGTATGTACTATAATTGTATCTCGATGCCTCAATCGCACGTCCTCTAATGAGCACCGAGTTCCACGGCAGGGCGATACAAGAAACACAGAACTCGGTCGGGAGCTTTTCCATATCTTTACAGGCCCGTCTTTAAAGAGCCTCTATATACAGATATACCTAGGGTCTGTTTTCATGGTGGCTAAGGCCCCACCTCGGCCCCTCCCTCAACTAGTAAAGACCACAAGAGCTAAGAGACTGCCCCTAATAACAACCAATCTAAACATCCATGTGGCGTCTACCCTCAAGCCCGTACCTCGATAATGAAAGTGAAATGGTATCTTGGGTTTAGCTCTATTCTTTCGCATCCCGCTGGATGTCAATGATAGATATCCGACGGTCTACTATCCTTGTTGGTCGTGACCCTCTCTACCTCCTCGTGAGGCAACCGTCGAATAACCCTGTTGTCACCTCATCACAGCATTCTGATTGCATAGCTACATCTGCAGTCAAGGCCCACCCACCTAGTAGTTATGCACAGACCCAACCTCTGCGAGTACAGCCTAAGACATCTGTCACTGCACAGAGGACTACTAGGAACACCTTACGTACTTCAGGAAGCCGCGTGCTTCCCCTTCCAGTCCTTTGGAGCTTTCATAACAATCAGATGAATGTGTTCTCCCCTCGTGTCGTATAACACCTCGATGATCTACCCCGTTGGGTTATTCACCCTCAAACGTACAGACTGGTCCAAGCGCCTTTCTTTAATATGTTGTTAGACCTTATGTCTAAACATTCTTTTACGCGCTTGCCTTACCTCACCTGGCTCCCATTTAGCTTGGTTATTCCAGTTCATAATGAATTCTTATTCCTATTTACCAAGTTTCTCTTGCTTATTAATTTCAATCATATAACTTAATCCATTTAAGTTTATTAATAAGCCCACAACATGTTATTCTCTAGATTGTGGCCCAAGGTCTGTAATCCACAACCTATTTTATATTCTTGCTTGGTTACATCATTACAATAATATGTTCTCCTTAATAGGTTATTAAGTATATCTCAATTCACATGTTTTCTAATTAACATGTCACTTACTATTTATGATTAAATATAACTTATTTATTTTACAAGTTTTCCTCATTCTTTCTCATTTAATCATAAATTCAATTTACACCGTCACTACAACTTATCATTGTTTAGTTAGCATATTATTACGCATATTTAATTCTATCATTTCTACAAGTTATGCTTACCCTACAGGGTGTCTTTAATTACATAACTTTATTACATTTTTCACCGGTTATGTATACCACTAGGTGTCTTTAATTACATTACCTTATTGGGTTAAGCTCGTGGGCCTATATGTAAATATTACCCACCCCCTCTATTTTACTTAACCCACCCACTGCCCATCCAATTTTACTTAACCCTAACTTAAGTTCATAATCATACAATCCTTGTGGATTAAATTAGGTTAAGTAGTCCAATTCATTACCATGTCCAATTATGGTTATAATGGGCTAGACCTCCCACATTAGGCCTACAACGTGTGGATGCTGGATATGCCGGTCGGGTCTGGGCAGTCTTATTCCACAGTTGGGTCTAACCTCGTGTCATAGCCCGATTCATATTTGCACACTTAGATCTCTCACATTAGGTTCAACATTAGTGGCTGTTGGATATGCCGGTCGGATCCGGGCAGACTTCCACCACTAATGCAACCTAACCTCGTGTCATAAGTGCAATTACAATTCCTAATTGTAATTACTAGACATTCCATTTTTATCCAAATCTACCTATGTCATTATAGGTGATTATTTCTCTTTTTCCACATATTTAATTATGTTCCCAATTCACTATTCAAATCATAGACTTTTACACCCCTTTCCAGTTCACCTTTTAATTATGCACCATATGCTCTTTTTCCCAAGTTATAAGTCAAGGCATATACATATATATATGTTATGTACAAACTTAAATCTACATATTTTCCAATTTATGTCCTTAGTCCATATTCACCCATCTCAATACAAGTTCTACCCGAATCCATATTCGCATATTTTCCAATGTATGCCTAAAATTCATATTCACATACGTCCCAATTTATGTCCTAAATTAGTACTTACAGATGTCCCAATTTATGCTCAATTTATATTTTCCAACGTATGCCTAAATTCATATTATCCAACAAGACATATGCCCCCAAACCCATATTCATATATTTCCAAATTTAGATCCATATTTTCCAATATCAATTATGCCCCAAATTATGTCTTTCCCCATTATTCCCAATTTTGCACGTTCGCGTTTTTCAGCGTTAGGCCTAGGCTCGAAGGTAGCCTGGCTATATAAAAATAAAAAGGGAAAAGGGGGAGAGAAGAGAATCGAGAATAGGCGTAATAATAGTCAATAATAAAATGATAGAAATAGGCATAAACTAAATAGGCACATTATGACAAGATTTAACACAGCGGCGGTATGAACATATAAAAGCAGATATGATAGTTATGTCATAATAGAACCGATTAGGCACCTATTCAAGATCCAATTTTTACATACATATCAAGATTACTATTTAAATATTTCGATCTAAAAATAACGTGAACTCACAGTGAATAGATCTAAGGAAATGGATCCAAATTACTGCGAAGAACATGTTGAATAAGTTGTTGTAACCATCGTGAATTTATTGTAGCAATCTTTGAATATGTATAATCTTCTTTGAATTGATTTAGAAGAAGAAAGACCATTTTAATTTCGTTGCAGCAGAGCTTCGCCGTCAGCATTATTTTTAGATGAATACAACCTAGGTCCATGGTCCTTTATATAGCCTAGGGTTCAAAGAATCTTGCTCAGAAAGGTGTCTAGATACAAAACGAAGTATTTCTCCCAGATTTTTCAGGGGTGGGTCGACCCCCCTTTGAGTGGGTCGACCTATGGGTCGACCCCCCTTTGGGTAGGTCGACTTATGGATCAACCCCACTTTAAATGGGTAGACCCACCTAAGCGGGAAATCTGCTACCTTCTCAAATTTCGAATTTTGAACTGAATTTCGAATTTCAGGACCCATTTTTGTATTTATGAACTTACTGTATATATATATATATATATATATTCTTCCTATGCATATCCAAACTTCAAACCTTAATAACTTCTTCATACGGTGTCCGATTTACGCAAACCAGGTGTTTATTTTGACCAGAATTTCGAGATGGACGCAATAGCACAGTCCATTTTACTTAATTTTGAATATTAAATTAAGTTTTCCCTTAATTCATTGTTAATAGTGTATTTCACACTAGTTATTCTTTAATTCATCATCTTTAGTGTCGTTGAAATTCTGGGGTGTTACAATTTTGGATGAAAAATTCCAGTTGTGAAAAGATAAAAATATATGTTTATCGAAATGAACTAGTTAATTACTAGAATAGAAAATCCAACGATTTTTAAATTAATGAATTGGATTTGAAAAAGGGTTTTAAAATAACTAGAATTTTCCAATGAATATATTGGAATGGAAATCATCTTCGAAATATTTCGATATTGGATTCCGTGGTTATACAGATAATGTGGAGGAATTTGGATGATATATATATCGTTATTCCCGATACGATATTTGTTTGTTTCGGAATTTGATATTGAATATAAGCCGATATAATTTCTATTCAGAGCCTTGTATTTAATATCAAATTGGATTTTGGGTTTTCGTGAATGGTGTCTTTATTAACACTGTTCTTAAACCCTGATGAGGAAAGAATAAATCTTTTAAATAAGATTTGAAGAAGTTAACCAATTAATTAATATTTAACTGGAATTGAATTGAAAAATGAATTTTTGGGTTTATTGTGAATGGTGTTTTAAATAACATTCGTTATTTAACCCAATTAATAATGAAGAGATGATTTGGAATTTATAAATCTTTTTATCAAGATTTAATGGAAAATTTTCAAAATAAAGTTTTTCCAATTTAATATATTAAATTGGAATGGAATGTAATTCGATTTGGTAATAATTGAAGTGAGCTTCTGTGGAGGAAGACTGTTAATATCTATGGAATTTAAAAGGCTTTGCCGTTATTTCATTTATATTACTGGTCAGATACAGAAATTTATGTCGATTATACATATTGATCTGTTTTCCTTGAAGATTTCATAATTAATGGGATGTGATTTTGGGTTTATCATGAACTGTGTTTTAAATGACTTTGGTTCTTTAACCCAGTTAAAGACAGGATTTATTCCTAAATGAGAATAATCATTACATAACGATTTTTGGAGATTAAAACTAAGTGGAGTTTTAATGAATCTTTAATTAGATTGAAATGTGAACATGATGATTTAATTATCAAATTTATGAAATGATCGAGAATGGAGTATCACCAGTTTTTCTCCAAGAGATAATTAAATCTTTAAATAGATTTGAACGTAAAATGGTGAATAATTTTACCGATAACACCATGGTGTTAGGTATGGAGTATTACCAGTTCTGCTCCATGGGTTGAATAGGTTAGGATTGCGAAATAAAACAAATGATTACTTCGGTAAGGTGCGCTAATCCCGACTAGTTTGGAAAACCTTAATTTGGTTTAGAATTGTGAAAAGATAAATGAATCTTTTGGAAATTGATATCCAAAGGAAGATTGAAGAATAAATTTAAAAGAATTTATCTTTGATAAAATTAATGGGAAACTTTCCCTAAAGATGTGAATATTTGAATAAAGAAAATTCTGGATTGGAATGAGGCGTATGTTGTATTTTTATAGCACTTGTTTATAAAATATGCGAGTTATTCGGAAGGACCAGGTTTATCCCGTTCTGAATAATTGATACGACGATAAGTCGACGATGAAGACGATGATTGAAGACCGGAGATCTTCACATCGGATGATTACTGATGTCTTGATTGGGTGGCATCCCAAGAAATGGTAAGTGGTGATCGTCCATACATACCTGGAGATCGACCGAATACACGAGGGCCTCTCTCCTATATTGGACATATGGGAATATGAATAAGGTGCCTTCGGTTTAGTTCAGATCCAGAACAGACTTGCAAATGGATTGTATGCCTGACATTATATTCCTTTATACTGTATTCGTTGATCTCTGCTAAATATATATCTGTTTGGTTGCGGAGAATTTATTCTCCTACTTAACACCCTTCTCTGAGACGTATGAGCTTAGAGTTTATATATAGACAGAAATCGGTGGTACGGTATGGAGTGGCAGTGTGGCATGCTAAGTGGCTGTGATCAAGGCTTTTGTTGAAAAGCAGGGCCTTGTGACTATCAAAGCAAGGCTTTAAATAGCATAGCTTTGTATATAGCGCTAATTCGCGAACCTCACACCCCGGTATGAAGCAGAAATGGGAGAGGACCTCAAAAAGGACATGCGTTTCTTTCTAGCCAGGAGTGGTGTCATGGTATAAAGCCCAGACATTTTACTCATGTGGATGTTGCATATTATTTGATGGATAGCGATGTACCTCGGATATATCGATCACTACGGGGAAGATGGATATGATGGTCGACATACTGACCAGATTTACGCCCCATAGCACGGGGAAATGTATTGTTCAGGAATTATCATCCACTAACGTAAGTGTGGACCGGCCCTGTCGCTCCAGGTGTAGTTGCGGCTGATCCTGAGGCTGGGGCTAGACAGTTTCGAATTCGGTAAGGATGATACCTTGCCTTGGTTCATGATGGAAATCCAACTTCCAATGCGTGACATTTCGGTTTTAATTGTAGAACTAGTATGGCGACATGATATATGGTAACCATACGGTCTATGATTGATACATTTATATTTGATGTTGTTTTTAACACAATGCACTTATAATAGTATCAAATGATTTGTTTTAAACATACCAAGCATGTTTGGCTACTATAAGGGAAAAGTTTATCCTCCGGCTTGCGTTGCATTGTGTGATGGGGCCTGAGTCTTATAATAGCTTCATTTTTCGAAAAGCATTGCATTGTCTATAAACTGTTGTATGCACTGATATTCATGGGGGTAAACCCGTTTCGTGTCATACGGCGTGGTCCTTTAATTTACTAAATTTTAAAGTAAAATTATAAATAACTATTTTAGTTCTCACACCAGTCCCATGACTGACTCAGAGTTTACTGTTTTAACCTAAACTCTAGGTCCCCCTACTTTCCACACGGGTAGCTACTAGTTTTGGTTTTGCAGATTTTTCTTTATACAGGATCCTGGATTTACAGCTGGAGCTGAATTCGGAACGCTTTATATCCGCGTATTTCTTTGAATTATGATATGTATTATTTTTCCGCTACTTAGTAATTTAAATCTCTGATATTTTACAATGTGAAATATTTATTCATGATCTATTATATTCTTGTACTCTGATGCAATTGTTGTAATAGCAATGAAATGTTCTGTCGTTTGTGTTCGAATTTGTCGAATTCACAACTCAATCCGGACTTTTCGATAAGGGCGAGTTTGGGTCATTTAACATTAAGAGAATGCTTTAAGTTTCGTGAAGCGTTATAGGTAAATAGAAACAAAAACATTACAAGACAGATAATAAATAGCAGCGGGATTTGATTATTTTATTAAGCAGAAAACATCATAGTTCAAAACATGGTGATATCATATGTCTGAAATGCATAAAACCCCGTACATCAGTTTAAACTTCAATCTTGTACTTATATCATCAGAGTAAAATAATAAAAGAAGCTTAATCCCCAAAACATAGCCATAGTAGAGAGATACGGAAATCAAGCAGTACATCTAAGCAGATCCAAGCAAGATGGAAGCATAATCTTGATTAAGCTTGAGTATTCCCACCTTGAGAGCCTGGGGGGAGGGGGAACGGAAGAGAAAGAAGAGGAAACAAAATGGGTCAGACATAAAGTCTGGCGAGTCCAGTTACTTTTAGAATATAAATAAGTAAAAGTATCATGATAGGCAAATAAAGTGGATAAGAGAGATAACATCATAAAAGACAGGCATGACAAGGTAAACAGGATAAACATGATAGAGTATAGTGCGCTTCTCTAGTACTTTCTCTCTCTCTCTCTCTTCACCAATACTAGTACAACCAGAATGAGATGATCCCAACAACTATAAGATGCTAGGTTTTGGCATACTTCTAGTGAGAGGTTTAACCCCCCATACAATCAACAGGCAGCCCAACATACCAGAGTTACCCCTAAGGATAATAACAGGCTCCTAAACATACCAGAGTATAGAAGTACCCTAATTACTACCTTAATCGATCGACTCCCTACTCCATAGATACCCTGTGCTGGCCCCATAGTAGGATGTATCACTTCCTAAAGTGGTAACCCATCGTTTGCAGGATGTGCACAATTATATCTACTGATGTCACTACGTCTAAACCTCCTGTGCCGGACCCATGCACGCACATGACCCCGTCGGAACGCGTCATCCACACCACCTCTTTGTTTGGATCTCTTGCAATTAGCCCAGTAAGCGTGCTTCGACTCCAACCTAAGTACTCGTTTAATACCTATATATGGGTTACTAACTGAAACGGATGCCACACACAAGATGATACAAGCTTCCCTCATGCTCGCATCCCCACTAGGTTTTCCACCGGTTATGCCATACCAGAGTAGAAGATTGCATAACCCCACAGGTTAAGTTTGCGGGCCTATATATAAATATTACCCACCAACCCAAGAATATGTAACCGTCCCACTGTTTCATACAATTTCACTTAACTGTTACTCAAGTTAACATATACAATCCCTATGGATTCAACTAGGTTAAGCATTCAAGTTTATTACCATATTCATTTATGGTTACAATGTTCTAGACCTCCCACATTAAGCCCACAACTTGTGGATGCTGGATATGCCAGGCGGGTCCGGGCAGACTTTTTCCACATGTCGGACATAATCTCGTGTCTTAGCATGTCACGTGTTTATGCACTTAGACCCCTCACATTAGATTCACCACTTTTGGTTGCTGGATATGTCGGTTGGTTCCGGGAAGACTTCCACCACAAGTGTAATCTAACCTCGTGTCTAAGCGCGGTTACAGTTTCTAATTTCTATAATTCTATTCATTTCCATAATTATCCAATTATTCCTATGTAATTATAGGTTTTCATGCCCCTTTTCCAAGTTAGGTTCATAATGAAACATATTCCCCAAATTAAGGTCTTTAATCACAATTGTTACTTATGCCCCAAATCCACACTCATGTATTGCATTCAGTTTATGCCCAAATTTCCCAATACAAGTTATGCCCCAATTTTAACGTTTTCCCCTCGTTCCCAATTCCATACATTCGCATATTTCAGTGGTATGCCTAGGCTCGAAGGTAGCCTGGCTATAAAAATAAAAAAGGAAAAGAAGAAGGGAAGAGGACAAAAATGAAAATAATAACAAGATTGACATATAATGGCAGAAATTGGTATAACAACTAATAAACATACAATGGTAAAGTTGGGCATAATGACAAGATAGGGATATAGGAACAAATCTGGTGAACATGTGATAGCAGAACTAATTCTAACATAATACGGACATCATAAACAGGCATGATGAGATCTAAACAGTGAACTTGATCAACAAACAATGGCAGATCTAACATGATAAATAGGTATAGGCTTAGATCTATTTCACAGTCATGTCAGAATAACTTAAATACATAGGTTATAGAAGATCTGATATGATTCAAATAGTCACATGCTTAGATCCCAGTTATAGTCATGTCAAGATTAACTTCTAAGTATTTATATATAAAAATAACGTAGACTCACTGTGATTGGATCTAAGAAATAGAAGAGTAATTGTAGATGTTGAATCACAGATCTCTAAACTTGAATGACTTGATTGTTGAAGAAGAAAAGGCTTAATTTAATTTGGCGAGAGGCAACGTCTAGTTCTCCATTGTTTTTTAGTGAAGAAAACAATGGGTATAGGGTCTTATTTATAGCCTAGAGTCAGCGAATCTGGTCAAGAAAGCAGTCTACGTTCAGAAAATAGAATTATGCCTCAGATCTGCTGGGGGGTCGACCCCCCTTGGTGTGTCCAGGTGCCGACACATCCTTATGGGGGTCGACCCATGGGCCAACACCCCACAGGGTTAACACCCATGTACGGGAAATTTCCTGCTCCATTTTTTCTACTCGAATTTGAACTATTTTGAATTTCTGGATTTATTTTCATCATATGTATTCTTCTTATGCATGTAAAAACTTTTATCCTTAATAACTTCTTCATATGTTGTCCGTTTTACGCAGACCAAGTGTCTATTTTGACCGGAATTCCAAGACAAATGCAATGGCGGTGTCCGTTCCACTTAATTATGAATATTATAATTATTATTCTTTAATTTATCATCTTTAGTGTTGTTAAAATTATGGAGTGTTACATTCTCCCCTACTCAAAGGATTTCATCCCCGAAATCTTTAAGTTAAGAAGAATGTATATCCTAACATCCATCTACTCATCCACCAATCACGGGTATTCATTTTCCTTAAAGGCTTCTAATGCTTATATGAACATAAGAAAGGTGTGTGTATATGTCCTAATACTAATGTGAAAGATTAGGCAGTCTACTGATTCAGTTGACCTCCTTAATGCAATGTATGTTGGTGCCATGAATCTAACATGTATGCAAATAATCCTATTATATTAACTAAGTTCTATATGTTTGCACAGTCATTCATCCAAATGCAATATCCATATGACAATACACTAACTTTCATTCATTAAAAGAATAAAAGTGCACACACGTCCATATCCAGTATGAGAGTGATTGAGCCGATCTAGTGCCTAATGTGTGTATATGCATCGACGAGCAATCACTAGCAAACACTAGCATCTACTTGCATCCATCAAACATAACATGTCTCAAACACATGTTTACATTCATTGGATTTCTATCTAAAGGTCGAAGACTCGATCGATAGGATATACTTAAATGATAGAAACAAGCATGAGTAGAAGCTTTGGAAAGGAAGTTAAGAATATACGCTTAAAAAGAAAATGGTACGAAGCGCGAATCTTGTCTTCAGTCTCCCAAGTTGCATCCTCTGTGTTATCTCCCAATTAAACTTTCATCAACTTGACTTCTCTGTTGTGTAGATTCTTAACTTCTGATCCAAGAATATGGGTAGGAACTAATATAACCGTCGCCTCCCATTCCACCTCTACTTCCTCCAATATACTCGGCTCAACTACTTCTGCGATATCATGCAAGCACTTCTGCAAATGAGAAACGTGAAAAACATCATGAACACCAGATAGTCTTTTTAGTAGCTTTACTCTATAGGCCATTTAGACAATCCTTTCTGTTATGGGAAATGGCCCTACAAATCTTCGTGTCAATTTCCCTACAGATACAAAGCGAACCATATTCCTTAATGGTGATACCTTAATGAAAACCATGTCTCCCACCTCAAAGTCAATGTCAGTCCTTCTCCTATCTACATAGGATTTCTGCCTATCCTGAGCTGTCTTCATTCGCCGACAAATAATATCAATCTTTTCGGAAGTTTCTCTAGCCATATCTGGTCCAAGTAGAAGTGTTTCTGTAGACTCCCACCAACAAGTCGGTGATCTACAGAGTCATCCGTATAATGATTCGAAGGGTGCCATGCCAATACTAGCTTGATAACTGTTGTTGTAGGCGAACTCTACTAAAGGAAGATGCTCTTCCCAAGTCCCTCCGAAGTCTAGGACACACAGTCTTAAAAGATCCTCAAGAACTCTATTCACCCTTTCTGTCTATCGATCAGTCTGAGTGTGATAAGCGGTGCTCAAACATAGTTGTGTACCTAATGCTTCTTGCAAGTTCCTCCAAAATTCACTGGTGAAAATGGGGTCATGATCACTTACGATATTGGAAGCTACTCCATGAAGACGGACAACCTCACGAACGTAAATTGTTACCAACTATGTTGCCGTCCTCTTACTCTTAACTGGAACGGAATGAGCGCTCTTAGTAAGTCTGTCTACTACAACCCAAATATCGGTGTTGTCTTTTCTTGATCTAGGCAAACCATCGACGAAATCCATAGAGACGCTCTCCCACTTCCACTACGGGACCTCCAAAGGATGAAGTAAACCACAGGGCTTCTTTTACTTAGCTTTGCCTTGTTGGCAAATCAAATATTAACAAACAAACTCCACCACATCTTTCTTTATCCCAGCCCAAAAGAAATACCCTCTTCATACCTTTATACATCTTATCACCGCCTGGATGAATAGTCATCTTAGAATGACGGGCTTCCTCTAGGACAGTCTTTTACAAACTCCCAACTAAGGGAACATAAAGCCTTCCATCTTGTCGCAACCACCCTCTATCGTCCGTGGAATATCTACTGAGGTGACTAGAAGTCCCCCCATTACTGAGACTATCCAAGATGTCTAAAATCTGTGGATTCTCTCGCTACGAAGCTCCTATCTGATCCATAAGAGTAGGACGCACCTCCAGTGATGCTAATAAGCCAGGAAAAAACTCGGTAGAGGGTCTAAAGTCAAAGGTTGGTATAAACTCCATGCTTTTCCTCTCCACAAATAGAGGAATTAAGGCCATCCTCTGCTTACTCAGTGCGTCTGCCACCACATTACCCTTGCCAGGGGTATAAGCAATCTCGAAGTCATAAGATGCTAGGAACTCCATTTACCATTATTGCCGTAAATTAAGATCCTTCTGCAGAACAAGTACTTGAGAGATTTATGATCAGTGTACAACTCGAACTTCTCTCCAAGCAAATAGTGGCACCAAGTCTTAAGCGCGAATAGTATGGCAACTAGCTCTAAGTCATGGGTAGGGTAGTTCTTCTCATGAGCCCTTAATTGTCTACCTACATAACATACTACCCCTAGCTCTTGCATCAGAACTGCACCAAGCCGTGTACCACATGTGTGACGGCCAAGAATTTCGCTCGATCCGAATCAGTCGTTAAACCGATCTAGACCGTTCGAAGTTAATGGTCGAAATTCACGAACTGCCGCGGCGCAGCGCGTTCTATTCAGGCCATTATATTATATATATATAATATATATAATATATATTTCGTCGATTACTATTAAAAAACGAATTTTATAAATAGTTTTGAATTCGTTTCAAAAACAATTTCAACCTTTATTTCAAATTCAAATCAAAATTGAATCTCCTATTGGAATTTTATAAATAGTTTTGATTGGTTTTCTATTCAAATCAATTCAAATTTCGTTTCAAAATATTCGATTTCGAAATCACTTTTCAATATTCATTTTAAAATGAATAAAATCGATATACTTATCGTTCACGTCAAAATGGCGTCAATCTAATCAACACGGCTTCATATATTTCTATTTTCAAATATTCTATTTCAAATATTCTATTTTCAAATATTCCTTATTATCAAAATATTTCTATTTCAAATATTTCTATTTTCAAATATTCCTTATTATCAAAATATTTCTATTTCAAATATTTTTATTTTCAAATATTCCTTATTATCAAAATATTTCTATTATCAAAATATTTCGTTCAACACATGACTAATCTCAACGGATAAGTACTGTCAACACGTGAACCTTTATTTTATAATATTCTTTATTTTCCCGATTGGAATGAGGCCCAATCAATTACCATATAAAGTTAATTATATGGATTCCATACAACAAATGTATATAATAGCAACGATAAATAATCAACCATCATCCAAATTGCACTACACTGTATAAGCATCAAATATAGATATCTAACGCTTATAACAGCCTGTCAATCAATCGATCGACATACAACTAATTATTGGGATTAGTGTATACCGTATTTTATCCCAATACCCGTGTGGGGTTTCAAACAATCAAACACAGATTTTTTTTATTTTTGCAGTTGGGCGATGTGTAAAATTTATCGTCCCAATCAATGTCAGTCAAATCAGTGTACATAAACAAACCGTCCGGTTTGTAAATGAATGTTTATTTATTCACATTCACTATATTCATATTCACGTTAAAAATTATATTTTTAACGATAAAACATTTTATTTCAACATATGAATTCCTATTCAGTTCATTCTTTAAATAAAATGATATTTTTACTTTTCTAACTTATTTTAGAAAATTTCGGCGGCATAACGGCACGATACTAGAAACGGGACGAGGCCTAGCCTTATCCCCGGTCTAGTGAAGGCCCACGCCATTCACACATCAATCAAATCAATTTCATTTCACCAAACAATTCAATTCAAACCAAATAATCTAATCAACTACACAACCAAACAATTAAACAAACAAGCCATCCATGGTCTGTGGATGACGGGTGTCGGGTGCTACTAAACACCGTCTGCATCCTAGTATATATATATATATATATATATATATATATAACTAGAAAAAGAAATTGAAGAGTGAGAAATTCTCACCGAAAGCTATTCCAACTCCACGCCACTTCATTTATAGAAATCTTCATCGTTCTCGCCTTTTCGTCACTTTCGTTGCCCTTAGCCACTACATATATAAAAATCACATTTTTATATTGCTATTCAATATATAAAAATCGAATTTTTACTTTGCTATTCAATATATAAAAATCGAATTTTTACTTTGTTATTATATATAAAAATCCTATTTTTACTTCGCTATTCAATATATAAAAATCGAATTTTTACTCCGATGCTATATAGATAAAAATTCTATTTTTCTAATGCTACTATATAGATAAAAATTATATTTTCACAACGATGTTATATAGATAAAAATTATATTTTTATCACGCTATTTTTCATATAAAGATTTCGCCTTTTTACATATAAAGATCTCGCCTTTTCAAACTTAACATTATAAAAATCACATTTTTATTTTTGCTACACATATAAAGATCATATTTCTAATACTCCTATCATGTAAAAATTATATTTTTACATCTTCTACATAGTAAAGATCATATTTTTAATACTTTAAAAATATAAAAATCATATTTTTAATACTTATACTATATAAAGATCATATTTTTAATCCTTATACTATATAAAGATCATATTTTTAATCCACTACATATGTAAAAATCATGCCTTTCTCCATTTAAAAATATCGTCTTTCTTCCTTTAAAAATCTAGTCTTTTCTATTTTAAAAATCTAATCTTTTCTAATTTAAAAATCTAATCTTTCATATAGCAAAAATCATATTTTTCTATGCTATACGAATATATAAAAATCAAATTCTTCTATGCTATACGAATATATAAATGCTAATTCACATAAAAAAACTAATTTTCGAAATACAAATAAAATTAAAACTTACAGATTTTGGTCGAAGGGGGGGGGCTGTGCTTCTTCATCGGAAGTCAAGGAGGTGGAAGGGAGGGCGGAGGTCAGGCGAAGGGGGGGGGGTTGGCTCGCGTCGGTCGACATCAGGATGGGGGGGGGGGTTCGATCGCGTCGCACGCCAGGGGGGGAAATTGGTTGCGGCTTACACGAGGAGGAAGGGAGGTGGGTGGTGGCGCGGCGCGCGGGGGGGGGGGGGGGGGTCGTCGAAGTGGCGGCGGCGGTTTAGGGGGAGGCGACGGAGAATTAGGTTTTTTTTCTTTTTTTTTCTGAATCGATTTGAAGTATAAAAGGGGGGCCAGAGGTTTTGAAGGGGAGAGGTTTTTAATTAAATTTTATTTTATTTTACTTTTATTTTCCACCAAAAAGCAACTTTTATTTTCGACCTCAAAACGAGGCCCACCGCCTGTCATCCATAGCTAATTACCCCCATTCCGAACACAATGAGATATGTATCGTAAGCTGATTCGATCGTTTCGATCAGTTTCCGTTAAAATCAACATACAACTCTATATATTGAATTTGAACGCGCATTTCAATTTACTAGGGTCACATACTAACTCTAAAAATTCCCGAAAAATATTTTCTAGCCTCGTATTGACGATACGGTCCTAACAAAACTAGTTTCGTCGAATTCTGAGACCGTTGGAAAAATGGCCATTTTCCAGTCGATTAAAATCAACTAAAACTGGTCAAACGCGTTTTCCTTTGCCACGCTCACATATTGATTCGAAAAATTATGAAATTTGGAATCTAGCAATAATTTGACACTGCGGATCCAACAAAAGTGGTTTCGTCGTAATCCGAGGTCGTTTGCAAAATTCCCATTTTTAAGGGCCTGAATTCCATAGCGACTATTCCGAATTTTCATTTGGACATATCTTTTGATTCCCGCTATGAAATTTCGATTTTTCGGATTCGTTGGAAAGATATTCTAAAATAGATCCTAATATTTTTGATTTCACTAAAATCCGGTTTATTTTGCACCCGGTACGTTCAATTGAAGTTTGAAATCGAATTATCGAACTACCGCGCCATTTTCAATTCCTTTTATAATTATATATAAATATTTATATTCTAACGACGATGTATATAATATATACGTTCTAATTATATTCAAAATAAATTTCTCGTCGATATTATTTAAAATAATTCATTTTAAATATGCAAAATTCGCTAAAGTTGCCAGAATAAAAAAATTTAAACGGGTTCAGAATTTCGGGTTATTACAATCTCCCCCACTTAAAACTTTTTGTCCCCGAAAAGGAACAAAGTCGAAAGTGGTTTGATTAATCAACTTTACGTTCGATCTGG
This sequence comes from Allium sativum, assembly GCA_030737875.1. Classification (NCBI taxonomy): domain Eukaryota; kingdom Viridiplantae; phylum Streptophyta; class Magnoliopsida; order Asparagales; family Amaryllidaceae; genus Allium; species Allium sativum. The sequence continues at coordinate 773,810,248 of CM060918.1, read as the reverse complement.
CTTCCATTCTCCAACTTTTCAGTTTCTGAGAATTTTCAAATTTTCAAAAATTTGGCTAACACCCTAAATTTTCGAAAAATTTCGCCATAACCTCCCCTGCACCGGGAGCCACGGGAAAATCCCGAAATTGCCATATAGGCCTTCTGTTCTCAAAAAGAAAAAGCCAAGCGGCTAGCCAATAGGCTCATAAAATCATCATCACCCAAACAAAACAGTAAATTATGATAAACATGTACCTATTTGTCGGGCAAACAAATTTTATTCTCTGCTCTAGCCTCCTTGCTATGACCTGTTCAATGTAAGTACATGTATATGTAAGCAAATGCAACTAATTTCAATACAGTTCAATATTTGGTTCAATTAGGCTTAATGGTTCAAAATTATCAAACAAATATACAAACAACACAAACATCAATCAATTTGTGGATTAACGTTTCAAATTCATAATTTTGATACATATACAGAAAATCTTGGTTTTGATGCCAAATCACAACAAGTAAATCTAGCTATATAAGTTTTGGTTCTCACACCAGTCTAATGGAAATATATAGATATCACACCTTCGACACTCGGAAATAAATGCTGATGATGTTTCGAACCACCATCAGAACATCTCCGGGCTACTAGAGTGCGGTTCTATATCTATCCGGTATATTAAAACTTCGAATATACGTTCATGACGCGTTTATACAAAATCTTTATATATCGGATTGTCCAAATTCAAATTAAATAAATATTCAAATACGTATAAAATGATTTAAATTTTCAAAACAAAAATTGTTTTCATCTGAAAAATATACTCTTCACACTCGTTCTAGGATACTACTGATCCGATCTCTAACGAGTCATTCTAATTGGATATTACTAATCCAATATCTGATGAATTCTTACGTATGGTTCTAATGTGTCTTGTTCTCGAGCTCTGTAAACCAAAGCTCTGATACCAAATGTGACGGCCAAGAATTTCGCTCGATCTGAATCAGTCGTTAAACCGATCTAGACCGTTCGAAGTTAATGGTCGAAATTCACGAACTACCGCGGTGCGGCGCGTTCTATTCAGGCCATTATATTATATATATAATATATATAATATATATAATATATATTTCGTCGATTACTACTTAAAAACGAATTTTATAAATAGTTTTGAATTCGTTTCAAAAACAATTTCAACCTTTATTTCAAATTCAAATCAAAATTGAATCTCCTATTATAAATCCTTTTTACTTTCATTTCTATTTGATTTCAATTCAAATCGATTTTAATTCGATTCGAATTCATTTCGTTTTCTATTCAATTCAATTCAGATTGGTTTTCTATTCAAATCAATTCAAATTTCATTTCAAAATATTCGATTTCGAAATCACTTTTCAATATTCTTTTTAAATTGAATAAAATCGATATACTTATCGTTCATATCAAAATGGCGTCAATTTAATCAACACGGCTTCATATATTTCTATTTTCAAATATTCTATTTCAAATATTCTATTTTCAAATATTCCTTATTATCAAAATATTTCTATTTCAAATATTTCTATTTTCAAATATTCCTTATTATCAAAATATTTCTATTTCAAATATTTCTATTTTCAAATATTCCTTATTATCAAAATATTTCTATTATCAAAATATTTCGTTCAACACATGACTAATCTCAACGGATGAGTACTGTCAACACGTGAACCTTTATTTTATAATATTCTTTATTTTCCCGATTGGAATGAGGCCCAATCAATTACCATATAAAGTTAATTATATGGATTCCATACAACAAATGTATATAATAGCAACGATAAATAATCAACCATCATCCAAAGTGCACTACACTGTATAAGCATCAAATATAGATATCTAACGCTTATAACAGCCTGTCAATCAATCGATCGACATACAACTAATTATTGGGATTAGTGTATACCATATTTTATCCCAATACCCGTGTGGGGTTTCTAACAATCAAACAAAGATTTTTTTTATTTGTGCAGTTGGGCGATGTGTAAAATTTATCGTCCCAATCAATGTCAGTCAAATCAGTGTACATAAACAAACCGTCCGGTATGTAAATGAATATTTATTTATTCACATTCACTATATTCATATTCACGTTAAAAATTATATTTTTAACGATAAAACATTTTATTTCAACATATGAATTCCTATTCAGTTCATTCTTTAAATAAAATGATATTTTTATTTTTCTAACTTATTTTAGAAAATTTCGGCGGCATAACGGCACGATACTAGAAACGGGACGAGGCCTAGCCTTATCCCCGGTCTAGTGAAGGCCCACGCCATTCACACATCAATCAAATCAATTTCATTTCACCAAACAATTCAATTCAAACCAAATAATCTAACCAACTACACAACCAAACAATTAAACAAACAAGCCATCCATGGTCTGTGGATGACGGGTGTCGGGTGCTACTAAACACCGTCTGCATCCTAGTATATATATATATATACATAACTAGAAAAATAAATTGAAGAGTGAGAAATTCTCACCGAAAGCTATTCCAACTCCACGCCACTTCATTTATAGAAATTTTCATCGTTCTCGCCTTTTCGTCACTTTCGTTGCCCTTAGCCACTACATATATAAAAATCACATTTTTATATTGCTATTCAATATATAAAAATCGAATTTTTACTTTGCTATTCAATATATAAAAATCGAATTTTTACTTCGCTATTCAATATATAAAAATCGAATTTTTATTTCGTTATTATATATAAAAATCCTATTTTTACTTCGCTATTCAATATATAAAAATCGAATTTTTACTTCGAAGCTATATAGATAAAATTTCTATTTTTCTAATGCTACTATATAGATAAAAATTATATTTTCACAACGATATTATATAGATAAAAATTATATTTTTATCACGCTATTTTTCATATATAGATTTCGCCTTTTTACATATAAAGATCTCGCCTTTTCAAACTTAACATTATAAAAATCACATTTTTATTTTTGCTACACATATAAAGATGATATTTCTATTACTCCTATCATGTAAAAATTATATTTTTACATCTTCTACATTGTAAAGATCATATTTTAAATACTTTAAAAATATAAAAATCATATTTTTTTTATACTTATACTATATAAAGATCATATTTTTAATCCTTATACTATATAAAGATCATATTTTTAATCCGCTACATATGTAAAAATCACGCCTTTCTCCATTTAAAAATATCGTCTTTCTTCCTTTAAAAATCTAGTCTTTTCTATTTTAAAAATCTAATCTTTTCTAATTTAAAAATCTAATCTTTCATATAGCAAAAATCATATTTTTCTATGCTATACGAATATATAAAAATCAAATTCTTCTATGCTATACGAATATATAAATGCTAATTCACATAAAAAAACTGATTTTATAAATACAAATAAAATTAAAACTTACAGATTTTGGTCGAAGGGGGGGGGGGCAGTGCTTCTTCGTCGGAGGTCAAGGAGGTGGAAGGGAGGGCGGAGGTCAGGCGAAGGGGGGGGGGTTGGCTCGCGTCGGTCAACATCAGGATGGGGGGGGGGGGGTTCGATCGCGTCGCACGCCGGGGGGAAATCGGTTGCGGCTTACACGAGGAGGAAGGGGGGAAGGGAGGTGGGTGGTGGCGCGGCGCGAGGGCGGGTTCGTCGAAGTGGCGGCGACGGTTTAGGGGGAGGCGACAGAGAATTAGGTTTTTTTTCTTTTTTTTTTCTGAATCGATTTGAAGTATAAAGGAGGGGGCAGAGGTTTTGAAGGGGAGAGGTTTTCAATTAAATTAGATTTTATTTTACTTTTATTTTCCACCAAAAAGCAACTTTTATTTTCGACCTCAAAACGAGGCCCACCGCCTGTCGTCCATAGCTAATTACCCCCATTCCGAACACAATGGGATATATATCATAAGCTGATTCGATCGTTTCGATCAGTTTCCATTAAAATCAACATATAACTCTATATATTGAATTTGAATGCGCATTTCAATTTACTGGGGTCACATACTAACTCTAAAAATTCTCGAAAAATATTTTCTAGCCTTGTATTGACGATACGGTCCTAACAAAACTAGTTTCGTCGAATTCTGAGACCGTTGGAAAAATGGCCATTTTCCAGTCGATTAAAATCAACTAAAACTGGTCAAACGCGTTTTCCTTTGCCACGCTCACATATTGATTCGAATAATTGTGAAATTTGGAATCTAGCAATAATTTGACACTGCGGATCCAACAAAAGTAGTTTCGTCGTAATCCGAGGTCGTTTGCAAAATTCCCATTTTTAAGGGCCTGAATTCCATAACGACTATTCAGAATTTTCATTTGGACATATCTTTTTATTCCCGCTATGAAATTTCGATTTTTCGGATTCGTTGCAAAGATATTCTAAAATAGATCCTAATGTTTTTGATTTCACTAAAATCCGGTTTGTTTTGCACCCGGTACGTTCAATTGAAGTTTGAAATTGAATTATTGAACTACCGCGCCATTTTCAATTCCTTTTATAATTATATATAAATATTTATATTCTAACGATGACGTATATAATATATACGTTCTAATTATATTCAAAATAAATTTCTCGTCGATATTATTTAAAATAATTCATTTTAAATATGCAAAATTCGCTAAAGTTGCCAGAATAAAAAAAAATAAACTGGTTCAGAATTTCGAGTTATTACAACATGCATCAGTGTATACCATAAACATTTTGTTCCTATCGGGAAAGGTCAAGATTGGGGTTGTTGTCAGACCTCTCTTCAATCGCTGGAAAACATCGTCACAATCTACATCCCAAGAAAATGTCAGATTCTTCTTCGTTAGCCTAGTGTGTGGGGCTGATATCTTTGCAAAGATGTAACGACTCACCCCGCACCTACCGACATTTCCCTCGAAATGCGCTGCCAATGCCCGACTAGTATGTAACGGTCGTCAAAAGAAATGGGTTGGAACGACGAATCACCAAGAACCGGTAGTATATCTCACAGAGCATGGAATAAAATATAATAGTAACATAACTTGATATATCACAGGTGAGACAGTACATAAGCTGAAACTAAACCATAACCATCAGAGTAGCAGAATCCAAAATACAACTTATGATCCAAATCATTATTACAACTTCAAAATATTGTCTCTAAAGCAAGATAGAAAATGTATACTACTAATGCCCAAATTAGTGACCAGCAACAACACAGGGAGAACATATGTAAATAGTATGTGGAAGCCTCCTGCTCGTCTACGGACAACTACTCGTGCATAACCACCTAACTAGTCTTTACTCTGCTCATTTAGAAGCACCCAGACTAATAAGAAGAGACATAAAACTCTAGGCCAGAAAAAAGTCTGGTATGAGCGGTAGTAGCAAAATAAAGCAGTAACAGGTGTAAATAATCATACCTGGACCTGGGCCTGCAACCAAAGAGTTAGCACAACAAGATGTACAGTACTCTATGGTAAACACTAACATATAGTGCAAAATGGGAGTGTGTGTGTCATGGTGATAGCAAACATCAAACATAGCAATCATCCTCACATCTCTCACTTAGTGCGTAAAGCATATGATATCCACTTCTTTGATCACCAAATCCATTGGGGGACATGACGGGTCCATGCACTTCTGGACCCCGTACAACTATTGCTATAACCATGCCTTTCTAGTCTGTAGTCAATAACCCTCCCCATTCCAAACTTCCCTGGCTCTGGGGTATGGCTAACCAGTCCATATATCCTCTGGCACTGGTTCGTCTACATGCCCCCTCTCACAATGGTGAACCGAAGTTATAGATATCGATAACTCCTTTGCACACATCTCGCAGCAAAGCCCAACTCTAGAAGTTAAATCGTTGGTTCCCTTCTAGATCCTGAGTGATAACCTCCCACTTGGACTTCCTTTGCATATTGGGTTTTGGTTGAATTGTTGTTCGGTCTGGGTCTCCTCCTTCTATTTGGTTCGGTTTGGGTCTCCTCCTCCTTTCCGGTTTGGTTCGGGTGTAACAACCCGGGGAATTCACAATCCTGGTTATCGACATAAACTCAATGTCGACTATCCAAGCATCCGAACACCGGATAGTCCATGAAAGAAATTAGAGAGTGAGAATAGATAAGATAGAAACTTAAAATAGAAGAAGAAGAAGAACATACAACATCAGAGTAAACACGGATCACACAGCGGAACGAACAATATATAATAGATACATAACTTTGGAAAAGAATCAGTATACGTATACGGTAACATTATCAGAGTATAACACTTACAACACAACGGAAATAAACTATAGCTATATAATCCTGAAGCCTCCTGCTCCAAGCTCTCCCAGTATATCTGTAAAATCCTGACTACTTGACTACCCATACAAAATTGGGCACCCAAGAGTTTAGGGAAAACAAAACAAAACAAACTCTGGGTTAGTCATGGGACTTGTATGAGTAAAACAGTTTAAAACAGTATGAGAAATAAAACGATATCTCATAAGACCACGCCGTATAACGGAACGGGTTTTTCCCTTATGAGAATCCAATACATTTGATTTAACTTTCAAAATCCTTTTGAAAGAAATGATAAACTTTATATCAAAACTCTTTTGATATTATAATAATGTCTATCAACCACAACTAAATAATCATCTAGCAGAAACGCTTTCATCTCACGTTCTACATATATAGTATACAATCAAAACCACGAGCACTTATTAGATAATGGATTACCAACTATGACAAGGTATGGAACCAACTTCCGATAGTGTACCTCTAGAGAGGAATACACTGGGTTCAACAAGAACATCTTGCAACCCGGCCACACATGACTGACCACTCATTTCGCTTGAGTGTATCAAATGTATATCACCAACAGTTGGGATCAGCAACCGTTTCCCGAATGGGACAACATCGACAATAGATTATAGAATGAAATGAATATCTCTAGATAGGTGATAATACACCCTAATTGGCAGCCAACCACTTAGCCATGATGCCTGCCCGATTTTAGTCATTTCTCGGTTGTGAGGCTAGAGGCCACGCTTATCTCTGATAGATCACACATTTATTCACTTTGAATATCACATCGTCATACCCGCCAAATCACAAATTGTGTTATAACCTGGAAATCCGGGCCAATTTAAAATTTTTATTTTGGCGAATTTAATGAATTTTGAATATTTAAAATGAATTACTTTAAACAATAACGACGAGAAATTTATTTTGAATAGAATTAGAACATATATATTTATATAGATCGTCGTTAGAATATAAATATTTATTTTAAATTATAAAAGGAGTTCAAAATGGCGCGGTAGTTTGAAAATTCGATTTCAAAGTTCAAATGAATGTACATGATTCAAAATAAACCGGATTTTAGCGAAACCAAAAATATTAGAATCTAATTGAGAATATCTTTCAAACGAATCCGAAAAATCGAAATTTCATAACGGTGATCAAAAGATATGTCCAGTTGAAAATTCAGAATAGTCGCTGTGGAATTCTGGCCCTTAAAAATGGAAGTTTTGCAAACGACCTCGGTTTTCGACGAAACCCATTTTGTTGGATCCGCGATGTCAAGTTATTGCTAGATTCCAATTTTCATAATTTTCCGAATCAATATGCGAGCGAGGCAAAGGAAAACGCGTTTGGCCAGTTTTAGTTAATTTTAATCGACGGAAAAATGGCCATTTTTCAAACAGTCTCGGAATTTGACGAAATTAGTTTTGTTAGGACCGTATTGTCAATACCAAGCTAGAAATAATTTTTCGGGAATTTTTAGAGTTAGTATGTGGGCCCGATAAATTGAAATGTGCGTTCAAATTCAATATATAGAGTTATATTTTGATTTTGACGAAAACTGATCCAAACGATTGAATAATCTTACGATACATATCCCATTGTGTTCGGAATGGGGGTAATATGCTAGGGACGACAGTCGTTGGGTCCCGTTTGGGGTTCGTTTTAAAAAGTTACTTTATCGGGATAATTAATTATAAAATTTAATTATATAAAAAGGGGAAGTCAACCCTTTCTTCCCATCACAGTTCAGATCGAAGAAGAAAATAAAAAAAACAAGAAGGGGGGGCCATCGTTGAAACCGCCCGTTGCCCAACTCCCCCGCCACCGCGTTCAACCCTCCACCACCCAACACCTCGTCGCAACACCCCCGCCGCCTCACCCTTCCTCCCCCGTCCAAACTTGAATGAAGAACCCCCAAAGTCGTGCCCACCTCGAGGAACCGATGCCCTAGCCGCCACTTCAACCTGAGCCACCCACCATGGCATGCCACCTTCCCCCGATCCCCTCCGGCGAACGCAGCACCCCCCACCCCCTCTCTCCTTTTTTTTTAGTTGTAAGTTTTCTGATTTTTAGGGTTTTTCCCTTTTTGCTTATAAAAATATAATTTTAGCTATCTAAAAATCGAGATTTATGTATGTGAACATCATATAAAAGAATTGGATTTTTCTTTAATGGAATGACGTATTAAAATTTGATTTTTGGGAAGAAAATATATACATTGCTTTGCTAAGGAAAAGATTTGATTTTTATACTTTAAAAAGAATAAAAATATAATTTTTATATGATGTAAAGAATAAAAATATAATTTTTATATTAGTAGAAGAGTAAAAATATGATTTTTGTTTGTTTAAGATTATGAATTCTCTGATTTGAAAAATATGATTCCTATTATATTGAATAACGAAATAAAAATTCGATTTTTATATATTGAATAACGAAATAAAAATTTGATTTTTATGTATTGAATAGAAAAGTAAAAAATTCGATTTTTATGCATTGAATAGCGAAGTAAAAATTTGATTTTTATAAATGTAGTGGCTACGGGCGATGAGATTGACGAAAGGCGAGCACGACGAAGATTTCCTACATATGAAGAGTCGTGATGTTTGGTTTAGCTTCTCGGTGAGAACTTCTCACTTTTAATTTATTTCTAGTTTGAAATATATACTAGGATGCAGATGGTTTTTAGTAGCACCTGACACCCGTCGTCCACAGACCATGGACGGCTTGTATGCTTGTTTGTTTGATTTTGATGTGTAGTTGGTTGTGTGATGTGATGTGAAATGAAATAAAATATTTAAATAGTTAAAAATATTTTATAGTTGAAAATAGAATTTTTAACGTGTATATGAAAGGAAATAAATTAACATAAACAAATCGAACGATTTGTTTATATACACACATTTGACTGATATTGATTGGGACGATAAATTTTACACATCCCCCAACTGCACAAATAAAATCTGTGTTTGATTGTTTGAAACCCCATATGGGTATTGAGATGATATATGACATACACTAATCCCAACAATTAGTTGTATGTCGATCGATTGATTGACAGACTGTTATGAGCGTTAAATATTTATATTCGATGCTTATACAGTGTAGAATGCGCTTTGGATGATGATTGATTATTTGTCATTGTTGATATATACATGCGTTGTATGGAAATCCATAGAAATAAAATCTATGGTAATTGATTGGGCCTTATTCCAGTTTTGAAATAGCATATTTGAAGAGAAATATTTGAATAAAATATTTGAGAGGAAATATTTGAAACGAAATATTTGAATAGAATATTTGAAATAAAAATATATAAATCCGTGTTGATTAGATATGCGATATTTTGACGCGAACGATATTTTTATCGATTATATTCATTGTTATAGTGAATATTGAAAAGTGATTTCAAAATCGAATATTTTGAAATGAAATTCGAATTGAATTGAAACGAGTTAGAATTCGAATTGAAAATAAAATGAATTCGAATTGAAATTAAATAGAATTCGAATTGAAATTAAATAGAAATGAATTCGAATTGGAATTGAATTGAAAATGAACTGAAATTGAATTAAAAATCGATTTGAATTGAAATCAATTTGAAATGAATTTAAAACGAATTTATAAGGAAAAAATTCATTTTTGATTTGAATTTGAAAAGAAGTTGAAATCGTTTTGAAAATGAATTTAAAACGATTTATATAATACGTTTTAAAAGAAAATCTACGAAATATATATAATTTATATATTATATATATAATGGCCAGAATAGAGCGCGCCGCGCCGCGGAAGTTCGTGAATTTCGACCATTGACTTCGAGTGGACATTACGGGAGATCCGACCGTCGGATTCTCCTAAAATCGGAACCATTGGGTTCGTATCGAAAAGAGCTTTATAACGAATATTAGAAATTAAAATCTAATGGTTGTATTTGGAATTATGTCCAAATCAAATTTGGAAAAGGTCGTTGTAAGTGCATTTCGACGGCCGTTGATGGAAATCGACTGTATGGGCCTTGATAAAATTATTAAAAATAGTAATAATTTGTGTAAAATCATAAGAAATGATTTGGGAAGAATTGGGATGAAAAACTCCATATTTGAAAGGATAAAAATAGATTTTTATCGAAATGAACTAGTTTTGAACTAGAATTATAATTCTATTTATTTTTAAATAAATAAATTGAATTTAAAAAGGGTTTTAAAAGTAACCAGAATTTCCAATAATTGAATTGGAATGGATTTGAATCGAAATTGTCTTTGGAATATTTCGATGTTGAATTTCGTGATTATACAGATAGCGTTATGGAAATTTGAAAGATATATAGATATCGTTATTTCCAATACGATATTCGTTGGTCATAGAATTTGATATTGAATATAAGCCGATATATTTTCTATTCAGAGCCTTGTATTTAATATCAAATGGGATTTGGGTTTGTCGTGAATGGTGTCTTCATTAACACTGTTCTTAACCCCAGTTGAGAAAAAGATTAAATCTTTTTGTTTAGATTTAATGAAGTGTACCAATTTAAATAATATTTAATTGGAATTGAATTGGTATTGATTTTTGGGTTTATCGTGAACAGTGTTTTAAATAACACTTGTTCTTTAACCCGATAATTAACGGAATGTGATTTTGGGTTGTCGTGAACTGTATCTTCAATAATACTGTTCTTAGACCCAACTGAGTTAAGAAAATCAGAAACTAATTGGAGATTAGTTAAGCTGAATGGATTTTGTGGTATTGATCTGATGTTGGTTTCGGCCTTCGGGGTTAATACTTAGGGAATTGCTCACTTGCTAATTTACGGTTAGGGACTGATTGAAATGTGATGTATTTTGGGGTTTATCGTGAACCGTGTTTTAAATGACACTGATTCTTTAACCCAGTCAAAGATTAAAACTAAGTGGGTTTTAATGAATCTTTAATTAGGTTGAAAAGATCGAGAATGGAGTATCACCAGTTTTACTCCAGGCGATAGTTAAATCTTTAATTAGATTTGAACGTGAAATGGTAATTGAATTTACCAATAACACTGTGGTGTTAGATAATGAGGAATGACCAGTTTTACTTCATGGGATGAATAGGTGGGGACTGGGAAATAAAATAAATGATTACTCCGGTGTGGTTCGCTAATCCTGACTAGTTTGAATTGATATTCAAAGAAGATTAAAGAATAAATTTAAAGAATTTATCTTTGATAAAATTAATGGGAACCTTTCCCAAAGTATAAGAATATTTGAATAAAAGAATATTCTGAATTGGAATGAGACGTATGTTGTGTTTGTGTAACACTTGTTTATTATATACGCGAGTTATTCAGAAAGACTGGGTTTATCCCATTCTGAATAACTAATTCGACGCGGTGTCGAAGATGAAGACGGTGGTTGAAGACCGGAGGTCTTCACGTCATTTGGATAATTACTGATGATCTTGATTGGGTCGTACACCCAAGAGGAGGGAATCAGTTAGTGATCGTCCAGACGTACTTGGAGATCGATGGATATGCGGGGTACTAGGTGCCTCCAGTTTCGTTACGAGCTCAGGGGTTATATATTGATGGATATCCATCGCATGGAATGAATTGCTTGTGTGGCATGCCTAAGTGGCAATGGATCAAGGCTTCTATTGAAAAGCAAAGTCTTGTGGTTGATGATCAAAGCACCGCCTGTGTGGCATAGCTTTGTGTAACGTGAATTCGCGAGCCTCACACCCCGGTGTGAACCAAAACGGGAGAGGACGTCAGGGAGGGCATGCGTTTCTTTCTAGCTAGAAGTGGCGTCAGTGGTTTTACATGCCCTGACGAGTTTGACTAATGTGGTTGTTGCTGTTGCGAGGCGCCTCAGATATATCGGTGACTGTGTGGAGCCGATGGAGTCATTTGGCTCATTTACGCCCCATAAGGAGGGGAGACGTAGTGTTCAGGCATTTTAATCCACATCGGTGGACCGGCCCTGACGATCCAAGGGCTCGCCTGAGTCTGGGTCCTGAGACATGGTAGGCTAGATTGTCTCGATTCGGTAGAGGACGATCCCTGGCCTCGGTTCACAGACGGAAATCCAGTTTCCAAATACGTGATAATTCGGTTTTGATTATAGAGCCTAGTATGGCGACATAGTGGGATGGGGCACTCATGTCGTCTATGATTGATACTTATGATTGAAATTTTTTTGACACTATACACTTATAGTAAAAATAAAACATGAAATTTAGCGTATCAAGCATTCTTTGGCTATTATAAGGTAAAAGTCTATCCTCCGGTTCGTGTTGCATTGTGTGATGGGACCTGGGTCTTATAATAGCTTCATTGTTCTTTATTTAACATTGCGCTGTTGTTTTATGCATGGGTGTTCTTGGGAGGAAACCCGTTCCGTGTTATACGGCGTGGTCCCTTGATTTACCTAACTTTAAAATAAATATTAATAACTGTTTTAGTTCTCACACCAGTCCCATGACTGACCTGGAGTTTATTGTTTTAACCTAAACTCTGGGTGCCCTTATTTTGGCACAGGCAGCTAGTAGTTTTGGCTTTGCAGATTTATATTCACAGGATCCTGAGTTACAGCTGGAACGATACTCGGAAAGCCATGTATCCATGTATTACTTCTTGTTGTGTATTCTATTATTTTCCGCTGCTATGTAATGTATTGTAATCTCTGATATTTTATAATGTATATTATTTGTTTATACTCTGTATATTCTTGTATTCTGATGAATTATTGTAATTAACAATGAAATGTTCTTCTGTCTGCATTCTTTTGTGTGTTTTTCTCAAAGTATCCGTGCTTTCCTTACCGGGGAAGTTACGGGTCTTCACAAATTGATTTCCCCAAAAATACCCCGGATATACAGCTAAGAGAAACGAATTCCTCCGCCACCAAACGTAAATACGTTTGAAGAGATCAACTTACGCGATCTATTGAATATACTCTGTTAGACATCCTTCCATACAAGTCGTCCTGGGACTGGACATACCGAAGGCACTATTCTATAAACAGGACAGCCCTTGCATAAATCCATCTTCAATTATCTTCATCATATTTGATCGCAACGCTAACGTCCATACAGAGTGGTTTTCAGACAATGAGTCTGATCCCAGTCTCTCCGTATCGACGATGGAAAAATGGTCAAAAACTTCGATAGTCGGTGAGTTAACTATCAAAGAAAAACACGTGTGCAAACAACAATATTATTTCCAGATGGAAATTATATCGATCAAACATCATTTAACATTTATCTCTTTAGTTCGTTACTTTATATCATGTTCCATATATTCAACATTCCTTATTTTCTAAATTTAGAAAATATATGTTATTAATCATTGGAAAACATTTCCATCTCTTTTCTACTATCATTCCAATATTCTTTATCATCAAACATTTCATTTTCTATGATTAGAAAATATCTCTGGTTATATTTGGAAAATATTTCCAAAACTTATTCATTTGATTTAAACCGATGTTTAAATAAAACATCGTTATGCCAACTCAAACCATTATACTCGTTAACTAAATTCACTTAACTAATCGTCACTACCGAACCTTAACCATTCCTTAGTTAAAAATGGAGTCAATCAAGTTGGGGTATAACTACCTCTTAGACCTTAATTGAACAACATTTCGAACCTCGAAATTGATCAAGTTCATCCTTTTAATCTTTAACAAACTTCCTTACGAAACTCACAGATTCTATTATAAAAACATTGGTTATAACGATAACGTTATAATCCCTACATTCTCAATATCTAACTTCAAATATTACTTTTATTCTTTAAATTGAATAAATAAATAAACACTAATTTATAAATAAATAAACCTTGATTTGAACACCGGAAAGAATAAGTACTTTCCTGAATTCGATATAATCGAATTCGATGATTAACTCTCTTCGAATAACTAATATTCGACTAACTCACTTTGAATAACCTATATTCGATTATCTCTCTTCGAATAACTAATATTCGATTATCTCTCTTCAAATAACTTATATTTGATTAACTCTCTTCGAATAACTAAATTCGATTAACTCCTCTCGAATAACTAAGTTCGATTAACTCCTTTCAAATAACTAAATTCGATTAACTCCTTTCGAATAACTAAATTCGAACTCCTTTCGGATAACTAAATTCGATTAACTCCTTTCGAATAACTAATATTCGATAACTCCTTTCGAATAACTAATATTCGATAACTCCTTTTCCGAATAACTAATATTCGATAACTCCTTTTTCGAATAACTAATATTCGATAACTCCTTTCGAATAACTAATATTCGATAACTCCTTTCGAATAACTAATATTCGATAACTCCTTTCAAATAACTAATATTCGATAACTCCTTTCGAATAACTAATATTCCCTTAATGCTCTTCTTCGAATAACCTTATTCGATAACTCTTTCTTCGAATAAACTATATTCGAATAACTCTAATCCGACTAACTCTAATTCAATTAACTCTATTCGAGTAACTAATATTCGACTAACTCTTGTTCGATTGACTCTATTTGAATAACTCTATTGGATTAAGCTCTAATCGATTAACTCTATCTGATTAACTCTAACTAGTTAACTCTAACTGATTAACTCTAACTGGTTAACTCTAAATGATTAACTCTAACTGGTTAACTCTAACAGATTAACCCTATCCAATTTTACTCTTCGTACCTATTCAGTTTCAAATATCGATGTTGAAATCGATTCTTACTCCTCTATATAAGTCCTGACTTATATATTCTATTTATCCAATGATACATATATTACTTAATTTATAAAACCTTATTTACAAATTAATCTTCATACTCTATTGGTTAGAACAGATTCTATTTAAAATCTTTGCTTTAAATCCATATCATGTTATACTCGTGTGCGAAGCACGGGACTAAACCTTTCAAATGTAAAATTCTCTTTATATACAATTCTATTCATTTTTCACGTATTTCTTGTTATAATCTAACTATTTCCTTTTCTATTTGTTTTAAAAATATTTCCTCTTTCAATTCTATTTATATTTTCAAATAAATATTCCATTTCAATTCTATTTGTAAATGGTTTACAAATATTCCCTTTTCAATTCTATTTTTAAATGGTTTACAAATATTCCTTTTTCAATTCTATTTGTAAATGGTTTACAAATATTCCCTTCTGAATTCTATCTGTAAATGGTTTACAAATATTCCTTTTTCAATTCTATTTGATTTTATAGTTTTCTTTTATAAAATTCCTTTCCTTTTATATATAAAATCCATTGATTTTATATAAATAATTCATTTTCAAAATACGCTTTGAAAATTCACAGTATTTAAAATACCAAACAACAATGATCGATATAATTCAAACACACAAAATCAACTACAGATTATATATCACATCATATATTTCAATATATGAAAACAGTAAAATAAATGATGAGGAATCCAGTTGGATTCCTCCGACCTGTTTCCCTACATCCACAGATGTTAAACAATATAATTAACATCAATTTCATTTCACTATGAAATATTCTGCTAAAAAGAATCAATTTGTATGTATATATATATGGAACCAGATCTATAATTTCAAACAATTACTTAGCAGTTCAACCAAACAGTCAATACAAAGCAATCAATCATAATTTATCAGTTCTAAATATACGTTACAAAAAATATGAACTGATAGAGTTGGTGAGTTTTACTCACATTGGCGGTTTATTATTAAATATCGATAACCGTTGTCGATTCAGAGCGGACAATTTATTTTGCTATAAATTGTAACTAGCTCCGATTCGCTTTCAGTCAGTTCCACTGTGGAGCCACCGTCCATACGATCCCAACGGATCTTGTTTTGTTCAATTCTGACACCGAATGAGCATGTTATGATGATTACAAATTTGTAAACAATTTAAATTAAAACAAAAACAAAATTTCCTTTTATAATTTGAATTGGGCCTCACCCCTTAACTTGTTGGCCCATTACCATTTCCAAAAAACCCACGTCGGCCTTCTCTTCCACCTGAACCAACGCAAGTCTCCAGCTCTTTTCCATGGCCATTTCTGATTGTTTCTTCCACCCTATCTACCTTTTTGCTG
Organism: Allium sativum; assembly: GCA_030737875.1. NCBI lineage: Eukaryota > Viridiplantae > Streptophyta > Magnoliopsida > Asparagales > Amaryllidaceae > Allium > Allium sativum. The sequence goes on along the minus strand of CM060918.1, from coordinate 773,793,907 downwards.
CATCGAACCAACAACCGAGACTACCATTCTCTCCCTCTTCGCTAATGCTTCATCAACGTCACAAATTCACGAAGCTCGCACCAAATCTCTGATGTGCGATTCCAGGCTGTTTCACACGCCCAACACAAAATGTGTGAATAAAAATTGATTTAATCTTCCCCAAAAACATTGCATCCTCTCCTATTCGATACCAGAGACCCTTATCTATCCTCTAAAACAAGCATTTACTCACCAAAAATCCTAAAACAAGAACCCTAACTCACGTTCGTGAAAAACCATGAACATGAATAGGCATCTAACCCATTACCTAGCATACTCAAGTGAAGAACGATCTACAAGGATCATGATTATATTGGTATAACGATTTATAGCTTTTTATTTGATTTGTTTGCATCTAATGAAGAACACGAATTTGTGTTTTGGGAGAATGAAGATGGCGGCTTGAATTCGTTGACCCCAAGAAGAAATGAATTAAGCTAGGAATGGTAAGGGGGTTTTATAGTCTATGTATTATAATTTATTTTATTTTTAATTGATTATTTTATTCGATTATAACCAATCGCTGTTTGTACTTGCCATTCAAAAATCCGTATAATTACATACAATATCGAGAAATCAAGAAAATGGGCATGCAGCTAGAGTTTGACATTACGGACCCTACGAAACTAGTTTCATCGAATTCCGACTCTGTTTGCTCACACAACGTATTTTTAACCGTCAAAATACTGACTGGTTTTCACATTAAAAATCCGTAAGGTCACACATTGACTTCAAAAATCATAGAACTTGGAATCTAACAATAATATAATATGGCGGATCCAATAAAATTAGTTTCGTCGAAAACGGAGGTCGTTTGTAAAACTGGCTATTTTTAAAGCTCTAAATAACCCAGTTAAATATATAAATATATTTAAAAACAATTAAATTAAATATAAATAAACATATATTATCATATATATATTCACACAGATTATTGTATAGCTCCCATTGGATTTATAACTCGATATTCAAATCCCGGTTGAACCGATATTCAATTTATATTGAAAAATCCTTTTATAATATAAATAAATCGCTATAATTTATAAAGGAATTCCATAGCGACTTTTCGAAAATTTGATTTGGACATAAATCAAAATCTACATAATGAAATCCTGATTTTTCTCTTCCAATAGAAAAATATACTTCACCAGCTACGAACGTTTCTTGTTTCACAGAAATCCAATTTAAAACGGACCCTGTATATTCAGTTGAAGTTCAAATCGCCAAATAGCGAACTACAGCGCCATTTGGAGCTCGATTATAATTATAAGTTCAAAATTCATTTAAATAATATATTTGTTATTCGAATTCAGTTCCAAACTGAATTATATATATTTAAAATTGTCCAGTTCACACCATATCGTCAATTCACTATTTCCGACTATTTCAGAAATAAATATATTATTCTATTATTTATATTAATTAAATATTCAATATTATTTAATTAAACGGCCATTTAATCCTCTAAATCACTATATAAATAATTAAATTAATTAATTATTATACTGCTAAAATACGGGACATTACATTCTTCCCCCTTTAAAATAATTTCATCCTCGAAATTGCTAAGGTAGAAAACTAACCCTATTAACTGGTTTAAAATTATTTGTTTACTTATCAACTTCTATTTCAACTGAACAAATAAAATTCAATTCAAATATTAATTCATTCCTGTTAACGAAAATTTTCTAACACCTTAACTTTTCGAAAAATTTCGCCAGCACCTCCTTTGTACTGGTCAATCGGTACAACTACAACTCGCCTCTATGGGCCTTCTCCAACCCAAAAGAAAATCAAACAGCCAATTCGGCTCATAAATCTCATACCCATATAAATATAAACTGGTACCTTTTCGTCGGGCATATCATTATATCTTTTCCATCTGCTGCCAATTTAGCAGATACCAATGCCACCCCAATCAAACCCAAATCACTTTTATCTCGAACACGACCATTCTCTTATATCCAAGCCAAATATCATTTCAAACTCTAGTTTCATTCCCGATTCCAAGCTCTTAACTTGATTATCAAATTACACTTCAAATTCGAATCTCACAATCCAATTTGTCTTGATATCATTCTAAGTCAATTTCAGTTGCCACTTAACTGACTTTATTTTATTTCCAATTTGCTTTCACAAATTTCTATTTAATTTGTTTTTAAATCAAACAATTTCTCCTTGGGAATTTTAAATAACTTTGCTTTTCCAAAATCAAATAATCCTTTTCGAAACTCAAACAACCTGTTTTCGCAAAACATTTCCAAAAACAAAACCTTTGGTAGTAATCTGCCACTTACACACTCGAAAATGAACACCGATGATGTCATGATCATCGTCGGAATCTATTCCCAGCTATCGAAGTGAGTTCAACACTATATCACTTTCAAAACCATATCTAAACACTTTCATTTTGAAATCCATTTCAAAATATCATTTTCAATGCTTGTAACAAATTTAAAATCTCCCAGGATTTTAAAATTCACATCAATTTAATACTATTCCATTTACAAACACCTTTCCAAATCTCCAGGGTTTTAACTTCAATTCTGATTTAAATTCAGATTTCATTCATTTCGTAACACTTATACGAATTTTGATTGGTTATTTACATAACCGTTTCAATTTATAATCTCACTCAATTGTAATAACAACCAATATATTATAATCATTCCAATATAAATCCTTTATATCAAAATATATTTTGGGTAAAATTATTTCATTTGACCTATTTTCAAAACATACCATGTCGGTCTCTCGTATTCAAGTGTTTATAAGCTCCTACCGATACAGTGGATCAAACTGATCGACCAGAACCCATAAACAACTCAACCAATAAATCTCTATAATATAATACCATTTTTATATCAAACAACAAATACGTTCACTCGTATATATACACTCAAACTCAATCTAAGGCATTACTAACCCTATCTCCATCGAGTCATGCCACAGAGCCAAGGTAATTGCTTAACCTTAAGCTCTGATACCAACTGTAGTGTCCTGAAATTACGGTACACTTTGAGCTGACCAAATAACACAAGTCCAAACCAAATTACAATGGAAACCAGAAAACTAATAGAAAGAAAACAGAGGGTGAGAATAGATAAGATAGAAACTTAGAATAGAAGAAGAAGAACATACAACATCAGAGTAAACACGAATCACACAGCGGAACGAACAATATATAATAGATACATAAATTTGGAAAAGAATCAATATTTGTATACGGTAAAATTATCAAAGTATAACACTTACAACACAGCGGAAATAAACTATAGCTATACAATCCTGAAGCCTCCTGCTCCAAGTCTCCCAGTTATCTGTAAAATCCTGACTACTTGACTGCCCGTACAAAATTGGGCACCCAAGAGTTTATGGAAAACAAAACAAAACAAACTCCGGGTCAGTCATGGGACTGGTGTAAGTAAAACAGTTTGAGAAATAAAACGATATCTCATAAGACCACGCTGTATAACGGAACGGATTTTTCCCTTATGAGAATCCAAAACATTTGATTTAACTTTCAAAATCCTTTTGAAAGAAATGATAAACTTTATATCAAAACTCTTTTGATATCATAATAATGTCTATCAACCACAACTAAATAATCATCTAGCAGAAACGCTTTCATCTCACGTTCTACATATATAGTATACAATCAAAACCACGAGCACTTATTGGATAATGGATTATCAACTATGACAAGGTATGGAACCACCTTCCGATAGTGTACCTCTAGAGAGGAATACACTGGGTTCAACAAGAACATCTTGCAACTGACCACACATGACCGACCACTCATTTCGCTTGAGTGTATCGAATGTATATCACCAATGGTTGGGATCAGCAATTGTTTCCCAAATGGGACAACATCGACAATAGATTATACAATGAAAAGAATATCTTTAGATAGGTGATAATACACCCTAATTGGCAGCCAACCACTTAGCCATGCTGCCTGCCCAATTTTTGTCATTTCCCGGTTGTGAGGCTAGAGGCTACGCTTATCTCTGACTGATCACACATTTATTCACTTTGAATGTCACATCGTCACACCTGCCAAATCACAAATTGATTTCCCCAAAAATTCCACGGGTATACAGCTAAGAGAAACGAATTCCTCCGCCACCAAACGTAAATATGTTTGAAGAGATTAACTTACGCGATCTATTGAATATACTCTGTTAGACATCCTTCCATACAGGTCGTCCTGGGACTGGACAAACCGAAGGCACTAATCTGTTAACAGGACAGCCCTTGCATAACTTCGTCTTCAATTATCTTCATCATATTTGATCGCAATGCTAACGTCCATACAGAGTGGTTTTAAGATAATGAGTCTGATCCTGGTCTCTCCGTATCGACGACGGAAAATGGTCAAAAACTTCGATAGTCGGTGAGTTAACTAACAAAGAAAAACACGTGTGCAAACAACAATATTATTTCCAGATGGAAATTATATCGATCAAACATAATTTAACATTTATCTCTTTAGTTCATTACTTTATCTCCTATTCCATATATTCAACATTCCTTATTTTCTAAATTTAGAAAATATACGTTATTAGTCATTGGAAAACATTTCCATCTCTTTTCCATGTATCACCATCATTCCAGTATTCTTTATCATCAAACATTTAATTTTCTATTATTAGAAAATATCTCTGATTATATTTGTAAAATGTTTCCAAAACTTATTCATTTGATTTAAATCGATGTTTAAATAAAACATCGCTATGCCAACTCAAACAATTATACTCGTTAACTAAACTCACTTAACCAATCGTCACTACCGAACCTTAACCATTCCTTAGTTAAAAATGGAGTCAATCAAGTTAGGGTATATATACCTCCCAGACCTTAACTGAACAATATTCCTAACCTCGAAATAGATCAAGTTCATCCTTTTAATCTTTAACAAACTTCCTTGTGAAACTCACGGATTCTATTATAAAAACAATGGTTATAACGATAACGTTATAATCCTTACATTCGCAATATCTAACTTCAAATATAACTTTTATTCTTTACTTTGAATAAATAAATAAACACCTAATTTATAAATAAATAATTCTTGATTTAAACACCAGAAAGTATAAGTACTTTCCCGAATTCGATATAATCGAATTCGATGATTAACTCTCTTCGAATAACTAATATTCGATTAACTCACTTAGAATAACTTATATTCGATTATCTATCTTCGAATAACTAATATTCGATTATCTCTCTTCGAATAACTTATATTCGATAAACTCTCTTCGAATAACTAAATTCGATTAACTCCTCTCAAATAACTAAATTCGATTAACTCCTTTCGAATAACTAAAATCGGTTAACTCCTTTTGAATAACTGAATTCGATTAACTCCTTTCGAATAACTAATATTCGTTAACTCCTTTCGAATAACTAATATTCAATAACTCCTTTTTCGAATAACTAATATTTGATAACTCCTTTTTCGAATAACTAATATTCAATAACTCCTTTCGAATAACTAAAATTCGATAACTCCTTTCGAATAACTAATATTCGATAACTCCTTTCGAATAACTAATATTCGATAACTCCTTTCGAATAACTAATATTCGATAACTCCTTTCGAATAACTAATACTCAATTAATGCTCTTCTTCGAATAACCTTATTCGATAACTCTTTCTTCGAATAAACTATATTCGAATAACTCTAATCCGACTAATTCTAATTCAATTAAATCTATTCGAATAACTAATATTCGACTAACTCTTGTTCGATTAACTCTATTTGAATAACTCTATTGGATTAAGCTCTAATCGGTTAACTCTATCTGATTAACTCTAACTGGTTAACTCTAACTGGTTAACTCTAACTGGTTAACTCTAACTGATTAACTCTAACTGGTTAACTCTACCTGATTAACTCTAACTGGTTAACTCTAACTGATTAACCCTATCCAATTTTACTCTTCGTCCCTATTCGGTTTCAAACATCGATGTTGAAATTGATTCTTACTCCTCTATATAAGTCCTGACTTATATATTCTATTTATCCAATGATAAATATTCTACTTAATTTATAAAACCTTATTTATAAATTAATCTTCTTACTCTATTGGCTAGCACCGATTCTATTTAAAATCTTTGCTTTAAATCCATATCATGTTATACCCATGTTCGAAGCATGGGTCTAAACCTTTCAAATGTAAAATTCTCTTTTTATATAATTCTATTCATTTTTCACGTATTTCCTTTCATAATCTAACTATTTCCTTTTCTATTTGTTTTACAAATATTTCCACTTTCTATTCTGTTTATATTTTCAAATAAATATTCCTTTTCAATTCTATTTGTAAATGGTTTACAAATATTCCCTTCTCAATTCTATTTGTAAATGATTTACAAATATTCCTTTTTCAATTCTATTTGTAAATGGTTTACAAATATTCCCTTTACAATTCCATTTGTAAATGGTTTACAAATATCCCATTTTCAATTCTATTTGGTTTTATATTTTTCTTTTATAAAATTCCTTTCCTTTTATATATAAAATCCATTGATTTTATATAAATAATTCATTTTAAAAATACATTTTGAAAATTCCCTTTTTTACATCCCAGAATTTCTTACGGTATTTAAAATACCAAACAACAATGATCGATATCATTCAAACACACATAATCAATAACAGATTATATATCACAGCATATATTTCAATATATGAAAACAGTAAAATAAATGTTGAGGAATCCTGCTGGATTCCTCCGACCTATTTCCCTACATCCACAGATGTTAAACAATATAATTAACATCAATTTCATTTCACTATGAAATATTCTTCTAAACAGAATCAATTTATATATATATTTATATATATATATATATATATATATATATATATATATATATAGAACCAGAAATATAATTTCAACCAATTACTTAGCTATTCAACGAAACAGTCAATACACAACAATCAATCATAATTTATCAGTTCTAAATATACGTTATAAAAATATGAAATGATAGAGTTGGCGAGTTTTACTCACATTGGCGGTTTATCGTTAAATATCGATAATCGTTGTCGATTCAGATCGGAAAATTTATTTTGCTATAAATTGTAACTAGCTCCGATTCACTTCCAGTCAGTTCCATTGTGGAGCCACCGTCCATATGATCCCAACGGATCTTGTTCTGTTCAATTCTGACACCGTATGAGCAAGTTATGATGATTACAAGTTTGTAAACAATTTAAATTTAAACAAAAACAAAATTTCCTTTTATAATTTGAATTGGGCCTCACCCCTCAACTTGGTAGCCCATTACCATTTCCAAAAAACCCACGTCGACCTTCTCTTCCACCTGAACCAACGCAAGTCTCCAGCTCTTTTCCATGGCCATTTCTGATTGTTTCTTCCACCCTATCTACCTTTTTGTTGCATCGAACCAACAACCGAGACTACCATTCTCTCCCTCTTCGCTAATGCTTCATCAACGTCACAAATTCATGAAGCTCGCACCAAATCTCTGATGTGCGATTCCAGGCTGTTTCACATGCCCAGCACAAAAAGTGCGAATAAAAATTGATTGAATCTTCCCTAAAAACATTGCATCCTCTCTTATTCGATGCCACAGACCCTTATCTATCCTCTAAATCAAGCATTTACGCACCAAAAATCGTAAAACAAGAACCCTAACTCATGTTCGTGAAAAACCGTGAACATGAATGGGCATCGAACCCATTAACTAGCATACTCAAGTGAAGAGCGATCTACAAGGATCACGATTATATTGGTACAACAATTTATAGCTTTTTATTTGATTTGTTTGTATTTAATGAAGAACACGAATTTGTGTTTTGGGAGAATGAAGATGGCGGCTTGAATTCGTTGACCCCAGGAAGAAATGAATTAGGTTAGGAAAGGTAAGGGGGTTTTATAGTATATGTATTATAATTTATTTTATTTTTAATTGATTATTTTATTCGATTATAACCAATCGCTGTTTGTACTTACCATTCAAAAATCCGTATAATTGCATACGATATCCAAAAATCATGAAAATGGGCATGCAGCTAGAGTTTGACATTACGGACCCAACGAAACTAGTTTCGTCGAATTCTGACGCCGTTTGCTCACATAGCGTATTTTTAACCGTCAAAATACTGACATTTTTTCACATTAAAAATTCATACGGCCACACATTGACTCCAAAAATCACGGAACTTGGAATCTAACAATAATTTAATATGGCGGATCCAACAAAATTAGTTCCATCAAAAACGGAGGTCGTTTGCAAAACTGGCTATTTTTAAAGCTCTAAATAACCCATTTAAATATATAAATATATTTAAAAACAATTAAATTAAATATAAATATAAATATATTATCGTATATTTATTCACACAGAATACCGTATGTCACCCATTGGATTTATAACTCGATTTGAAATCCCGGTTGAATCGATATTCAATTTATATTGAAAAATCCTTTTATAATATAAATAAATCGCTATAATTTATAAAGGAATTCCATAACGACTTTTCGAAAATTTGATTTGGACATAAATCAAAATCTACACAATGAAATCCCGATTTTTCTCTTCCATTAGAAAAATATACTTCACTAGTTCTGAACATTTCTTGTTTCACAGAAATCCGATTTAAAACGGACCATGTATATTCAATTGAAGTTCAAATCGCCAAATAGCGAACTGCAGCGCCATTTGGAGCTTGATTATAATTATATTATAATTATACGTTCACACTTCATTTAAATAATATATTCGTAATTCGAATTCAATTCCAAACTGAATTATATATATCTTAAATTGTCCAGTTCACACCATATCGTCAATTCGCTATTTCCGACTATTTCAGAAATAAATATATTATTCTATTATTTATATTAATTAAATATTCAATATTATTTAATTAAACGGCAATTTAATCCTCTAAATCACTATATAAATAATTAAATTAATTAATTATTATACTGCTAAAATACGGGACATTACATTCTTCCCCCCTAAAAATAATTTCGTCCTCGAAATTGCTAAGGTAGAAAACTAACCCTATTTACTGGTTTAAAATTATTTGTTTACTTATCAACTTCTGTTTCAACTGAACAAATAAAATTCAATTAAAATATTAATTCATTCCTATTAATGAAAATTTTCTAACACCTTAACTTTTCGAAAAATTTCGCCAGCACCTCCTTTGTACTGGTCAATCGGTACAACTACAACTCGCCTCTCTGGGCCTTCTCCAACCAAAAGAAAATCAAATTGCCAAGCGGCTTGGCTCATAAATCTCATACCTATATAAATATAAACTGGTACCTTTTTGGGAGGTATATCATTATATCTTTTCCATATGCTACCAATTTAGCAGATACCAATGCCACCCCAATCAAACTCAAATCACTTTTATCTCCAACACAACCATTCGCTTATATCCAAGCCAAATATCATTTAAAACTCGAGTTTCATTCTCGATTCCAAACTCTTAACTTGATTATCAAATTACACTTCAAATTATAATCTCACAATCCAATTTGTCTTGATATCATTCTAATTCAATTTCAGTTACCACTTAACTGACTTTATTTTATTTCCAATTTGCTTTCACAAATTTCTATTTAATTTGTTTTTAAATCAGACAATCTCTCCTTGGGAATTTTAAATAACTTTGCTTTTCCAAAATCAAATAATCCTTTTTGAAACTCAAACAACCTGTTTTCGCAAAACATTTCCAAAAACAAAACCTTTGGTAGTAATCTGCCACTTACACACTCGAAAATGAACACCGATGATGTCATGATCATTATCAGAATCTATTTCCAGCTATCGAAGTGAATTCAACACTATATCACTTTCAAAACCATATCTAAACACTTTCATTTTGAAATCCATTTCAAAATATCTTTTCAATGCTTGTAACAAATTTAAAATCTCCCAGGATTTTAAATTTCACATCAATTTAATTCTATTCCATTTACAAACACCTTTCCAAATCTCTAGGGTTTTAACTTCAATTCTTATTTAAATTCAGATTTCATTCATTTCGTAATAATTATGCAAATTTTGATTGGTTATTTACATAATCGTTTCAATTTATAATCTCACTCGATTGTATAACAACCAATATATTATAATCATTCTAATATAAATCCTTTATATCAAAATATATTTCATTTCATTTGCCCTATTTTCAAAACATACCGTGTCGGTCCATCGTATTCGAGTGTTTATAAACTCCTACCGATACAGTGGATCAAACTAATCAACCAGAACCCATAAACAACACAACCAATAAATCTCTATAATATAAATCCATTTTTATATCAAATAACAAATACATTCACTCGTATATATACACTCAAACTCAATCTAGGGCATTACTAACCCTGTCTCTATCGAGTCACGCCACAGAGCCAAGGTAATTACTTAACCTTAAGCTCTGAAACCAACTGTAGCGTCCCGAAATTCCGGTACAATTTGAGCTGACCAAATAACACAAGTCCAACCCAAATTACACTGGAAACCAGAAAACTAATAGAAAGAAAACAGAGGGTGAGAATATATGAGATAGAAACTTAGAATAGAAGAAGAAGAAGAAGAAGAACATACAACATCAGAGTAAACACGAATCAAACAGCGGAACGAACAATATATAATAGATACATAACTTTGGAAAAGAATCAGTATATGTATACGGTAACATTATAAGAGTATAACACTTACAACACAACGGAAATAAATTATAGCTATATAATCTTAAAGCCTCCTACTCCAAGCTCTCCTAGTATATCTGTAAAATCCTGACTACTTGACTACCCATACAAAATTGGGCACCCAAGAGTTTAGGGAAAACAAAGCAAAACAAACTCTGGGTCAGTCATGGGACTGGTGTGAGTAAAACAGTTTAAAACAGTTTGAGAAACAAAACGATATCTCATAAGACTACGTCGTATAACGGAACGGGTTTTTCCCTTATGAGAATCCAAAACATTTGATTTAACTCTCAAAATCCTTTTGAAAGAAATGATGAACTTTATATCAAAACTCTTTTGATATTATAATATTGTCTATCAACCACAACTAAACAATCATCTAGCAGAAACGCTTTCATCTCACGTTCTATATGTATAGTATACAATCAAAACCTCGAGCACTTAGTAGATAATGGATAACCAACTATGACAAGGTATGGAACCACCTTCCGATAGTGTACCTCTAGAGAGGAATACACTGGGTTCAACAACGACATCTTGCAACCCGGCCATACATGACCGACCACTCATTTCGCTTGAGTGTATCGAATGTATATCACCAACGGTTGGGATCAGCAACCATTTCCCGAATGGGACAACATCGACAATAGATTATAGAATGAAATGAATATCTCTAGATAGGTGATAATACACCCTAATTGGCAGCCAACCACTTAGCCATGCTGCCTGCCCGATTTTTGTCATTTCCCGGTTGTGAGGCTAGAGGCCACGCTTATCTCTGATAGATCACACATTTATTCACTTTGAATGTCACATCGTCATACCCGCCAAATCACAAATTGATTTCCCTAAAAATACCATGGGTATACAGCTAAGAGAAATGAATTCCTCCGCCACCAAACGTAAATACGTTTGAAGAGATCAACTTACGCGTTCTATTGAATATACTATGTCAGACATCCTTCCATACGGGTCGTCCTGGGACTGGACAAACCGAAGGCACTATTCTGTATACAGGACAACCCTTGCATAACTCCATCTTCAATTAACTTCATCATATTTGATCGCAACACTAACGCCCATGCAGAGTGGTTTTCAGATAATGAGTCTGATCCCGGTCTCTCTTTATCGACGACAGAAAAATGTTCAAAAACTTCGATAGTCGGTGAGTTAACTATCAAAGAAAAAAACGTGGGAAAACAACAATATTATTTCCAGATGGAAATTATATCGATCAAACATCATTTAACATTTATCTCTTTAGTTCACTACTTTATTGTAACGACCCGGGGAAAAGGTCAACACTTGAGTCTTTGACAACAATACATAAACCCATATTACTTGCCAAAAACCCAAGTATCGAACCCCCAGATTGTCATGAGAAATAATTTAGAGGGTAAGAATAGAAAGAAAGATGTATTAGAATAGAAGAAAGAAGAAGAACACATCAGAATCTCACAGCGGAACGAATAAAATATAATATAACAAATCTTTTTATACAAAAGAAACTGCGTATACATACCAATCATCAGAGTTTAACAGATATCAATCACAGAGGAAATAATTTTATATAACTAGTGGCGAAGCCGCCTGCTTCCAGCATCTAAACTCCAAGCGAAACCTAACCTGGAACATACTCGGCCTGACCCGAGCACATTTGATTTAAAACAAAATACACCGGGTCAGTCTGGAATACTATCAGTGATAAATTCACACCAACACACACTTGTTTAACTTTGGAAAATCCTTTCGAAATCAAAGTATAATAGTAAGACCAGTCCACACATAAACACAGACGGTTTTTACCTTACTATAACCCAAAAACAATTTTGAAATCATACTTTGTTCTGATATTATCATAATGTCTAAATACAAGTAAATAACAATCTAGAGGAACGCTTGCATCTCACGCTCCCCATATATAGTATACAATCGAAAACCGCGGGCGCTTATTGGATATTGGATTCCAACTATGACAAGGTATGGGACCACCTTCCACTCGTGTATCTCTAGAGGCAAATACACTGGGTTCAACAAAAACGTCTTGCAACCCGGCCCTCACATGACCGACCACTCATTTCTCTTGAGTGTATCAAATGTATATCACCGACGGTTGGGATCAGCAACCGCCACCCGAATAGGGTCAGCATCAAATAGATTAAAGAAGCAAAAGGAATTTTTCTAGATAGGTGATCATACACCCTAATGCGAGCGACCCACATAGCCATGCTGCCTGCCCGATTTTTGTCATTTCCCGGTTGATGAGGCTTGAGGCTAGAATTTACTTTAAAACATCTGGCCACCATTCACTTTGAATGCCACATCGTCAGATCCTCTGGATATCACTAATTGATGTCCACAAAAATACTCTAGTTGGGAGCTAACCAACTATAATACGTTTGAAGAAATCAACGTACGTGGTCCTTTGGAAATATTCTGTTAGACATTCGTCCATACAAGTCATCCAGGAACAGGATGAACCGAAGGCACTCTCCTACCGCATCCTTATAGGAATCACCCCAAGGATCAGTAGCGAGTAGTCCTTGCAAATCCATGGATTCAACCACGACAGAATCACAAATCAAATAACTCTAGTTGCAAGCCAGAGAAATTCAACTAGTAGTCCTTCCGCTTATGAAGATCCACGGTCTTCACTTGCTCCGTCTTCAATCGACGTCTCCACGTATTTGCTGGTCGGAATGGTTTTCGAATATGAATTCGATCCCGGACTTTCTGAACCAACAATCGTATTGGTCTGGTTTGATAGTTGGTGTTTTAACTATCAAATAACAACTATGTGAACACAATGAGTTTTCTGATTCAGTACTTGGCACAACTCGACCTCTTTTAAAATATATTTAACCAAATTCCCTTTTTGACTAACTTTAACTGATTTACTTTGATTGATTAACTCTACCTTGACTAACTCGACTTATTTAACTCGACAAACTTGACTTGATTACTCCTATTAACTAATACTCGACTTAACTCCATTCGCTCGACTCTAGATCGCAGCGATCACAATGGTTACGCCTGATTCCCTCAGGAAACATCTGACCGCCGTAGGCTATCTGCAGCCCTGCGAATTACGCTAGCAGTCGTACGCAATGGCAACTCTTCCTGAATAACTATGTTTGACTAACTCTATTTCGAATACTATATTCGATCAACTCTAATTGAATAGCAAATGTTTAGTACAATTTGAAATCACTTATTTCTTATTTCCTTGGAACCATTATTGCAATATTATTTAATTTCCAAAATCTTGCATTAGAGTTCGATGTACCTCGTATAGGGTAAAACAATTTCAACAAGTTCACTCACTCCAAACTAATATCGTTCCTCGATAATAGTGAAGCCAACCAAGTTGGGGTATTTTAGTTACTTCTCAGACCTTGATCAACCCGTTCTTATCTCAGAATAACATCAGTTTGTCACTTAATCATTTCATCAAAATCTTATTTACCATCTCGATTTCAAATATGGTTTTATAAACCGTTTCTTACATTCGAAATCTCCATTCGAAAAAAATCTCTTTACTTAATTCGTTTGATTAAGTAAATGTCCACCAAAACACCACTTTTAACTGAATCATTATTCTGCTTATATCCCTTTGATTTGGGAACCAAAATCTCTTGTCAAATACTTGGCTTTAATCTATTGGCATTTCCATATAAACCTTGTATTGGATTTCATAACTAATGACCACCTACACCCTCCCTTTCAGTAATACCTTTAACTTGGATTTATTTCCAAAAATCCCTTTATCAATATTTAACACAAAACATTTGTGTATATTTCAATTTGTTTTGAAATCCTTAATTCAATTACCATGTTTCTCTAAATACGCTGATTTAACCTTTAAGTCGTCATTTTGGTTTTAAAAACCCCTTTTTAATAATCACATTTCAATCCATTACTAATCTTATAAATCATTTCCCTTGGAAGTTTTATTCTATTTGAATTCACCTTACTTAATTTAAAACATTTAGTAAAATCTTATTTCAAACTTCCCATTCACTTAAAAATCTCATTTACAAATCTCGTTTGAAATTGGGATTATATATTCCTTCATAAACTCTTATCGCCTTTTTAAATTTATTAAATAACTTAATTAATTTAAAAACACCATTTTATTGTTATAAAAACACTTATTCTATTTTACCAACCCGCAGGTAATTTTTCTTTGGTTTTCTACTTTGCAACTCGTTTACACCATACGGTTTTGCTACATAACCATTTATAAAATTCTTTATAAACTTGATTAAAATATTTATTCATAAATTTCCAATTTAATTATTAATATAAATGACTGAAACTTTAGTTCAGTTATAAAATAAATTTATAATTTTAAAACTCACGTCGATTCACCGAACGGTAAAACAACGTCTAGAACACACATTTTAGGCCATTCACTACCAGTTACCAAATCAACACTGTCGATTGATTTTAAACACAACATAGGTGAATATTTATTCAACCCTCACACTCAAACAGGTTTAACTACCATATGGTGTTCAATCAGTTCAAAGATCAATAATATAACACAAAAAAACAACATATATAATATTTGAGGAATCCGGTCGGATCCCTCCAACCTGTTCTTCCCTGCATCACAGCTCGTTAGACATTTCATAACAATATATGAAATAAATTTCATATGATCTAATATTTTAAAACAATCAAATAACAGCAACCAATCAATCAATAAACAACCAATGGCAACCAATCAACTAATTTATATTTTTAAAGGTAAATTATATTTTAATATGAATTTACCACATCACAGAATTCCAGAAGGTGTGAGAATTAACTCACCAGAGTTTATTCTGGTTGACGGTTGACGCGTTTGTCGCTTCTAATTTGAGTCGAATGTTCAAAAATAGCTGAATTATCAATGGTGTTAGATCAGAGCCTAGTGCCATCGTCTAGGCCTCGTCCCTGCGATCCCAATGGATCCAGTTTCGCTAAAATCCATTAACGTATGCAAAAGTTATGATTGATTAAAGTTTGTAAAATTTAAACGGTTATTACTTAACTAATAAATTAATTAAATAATTAAATACACTTACCGTTAATTACATCTTAAATTCGCCATGTCAGCATAGTCCAAAACAAAAAACGCGTCTTCTTCCTGTTTGTGATTCCTGAACCCGACGCTCACCCATTTACACAACACAACACCACATCGTCGGACCCCCCTTAGCGCCTCCATCACTTCACCGGACCTCCGTTCAACCCCATCATCGGAACCGCCTGGCCTAGCTCCTCTCTCGACTGCAACGCAAGCTCCCAAAACCCCCTGGCCCGCCTGAAAACCGTACCCAAGCGAAACCCGTTCATCTAAGACGAGCCGCCACCACAGCCACTTCCAAGTACCACCACCACCACCAACGAACGGCCACGCAACCCAGCATCGATCCCCCCTCAGACCCGACACCATCACTGACCAGAGTCGCTGGATTTTGGCCATAACTGACCATGACCTCAAAACCGAACCCAAATCAGCAATATCAGTTCATCCCTTGATTTCTCTCTCCACAGACCACTAGAAACCTTGAGACCGCCGCCAAATCGAAGGTCTATCTCCCCTCTTCGAAAGTCCTAAGGTCCCGGTGCCTCAAATCAACCACAACTCACCAATTTCATCCAAAAACGAAAACAGTTTTCTATGGTTCTACCTCTATTCCGACCACCACAGTCAGTGATACGACCCCAACTTTTGGCTGAAGCTTCCTCTCCTCCCGATCTACGACTTCCCCTTAGGACCCCTTAGCAAAATCCTCACTGATTGGAAGATATAATTAAAATTGTGTTTGAGGACTTTATTGCAAAATGTGATGAAGGTGATGGAGGTTGGCTGGAAATTCTGGTGGAGGGGGGTTTATATAAGCGGGAAAAGTATATTTTAAGTTGACGTGACGATTGACGATGACCGACGATATTTATTTCGTACCTGTCGCTATTTCTGAACATTGTTATTCGCTGCTGCGCTCACATACGAACCTCGTTCGACACGCGACTGGACAGCATAGTATATTTCGACGATACAATCCTAACGAAACTTGTTTCGTCGAATTCCGAGTTCGTTTGCTTGAATGTCCCACGTTCACGTTCAAATGGTCGTTTTTATTTACATTTTATTTCGCCACGCTTACAAATTAACCCCGATTGACGCGCCATTTGAAATCTAGCAATAATTTACTGTTGCGGTCTCAATAAAATTTATTTCGTCGAAATCTGAGGTCGTTTGAATAAAGGCCCTTTTATAACTGGCCAATTCAAATAAAATAAATTAATTTTAAAATACCTCAATATAATATTATTAAAATATTGAAATTGGCCATACACGACCAGAATATCGTATACTACCACAATAAAATATCCCGGGTTGAATTTGAAGCCAAATCGATATTAAAAATATTTAAAAACCCCTATATTTACTATAAATAACGATATAATATATAAAGGAATTCCACAGCGACTTTTTCAAAATTTGATTTGGGCATAAAACAAAATCTACACGATGAAAACTGGATTTTTCTCTGTCATAGGAAAAATATCGTCAAACCGGTCCCGACGTTTCTTGTTTCGAGGAAATCCGACTTATTTTGATCCCGGTACGGCCAATTGAAGTTCAAAACGCCAAATCGCGAACTGCCCGCCGCAGCAGCTCGTTATTTAATTAAATTCTAAACCATATATATTTAATCGTCGTTTTTAAACGAATCATCACTAAAATTTCAATGCGAACAATATTTGACCAATTCAAACTCCCCGATCACAATATATTTCAAATTCGCCAATTCAACATTTTCCAATATTTTGGAAATTAAAATATTATTTTATTATTTATTTAAATAACATATTCACAAATAAAATATTTAAATCCAATTATTTAAATTCAAAACACTATTTTAAATAATTAAAATAATCCAAATAAATTAGCAGAAAAATACCGGTCGTTACATTCCTTCCCCCTTAAAATAATTTCGTCCTCGTAATTGCTAAGGTAGAAGAAATGCCATTAACTACTATCTTTTCAAAAGGAATTAATTTTTAAAACTCAAATTTATTTTCAAATTGACCCAATTGGTTTTTAAAACCAATTTATTTCAAATAAAATAATTTTCCAAAAATCTTCAAAAAAATTCTATCACCTTAAATTTTGGAAAAAAATTCGGCAGTCTCCCCTGTACGGAGGACATCTACAAAATCGCAGGTTCAAGAAATAGACATACATCGACTCTCAAGGTCGGAAAATCCGAAATTCAAAACCAAAACCCCAAAGAAAACCAAAATTTCATATTTGCGTAGGCGTACCTTTTGGCGAGCGTTATTACGCGATAAGCGATATTTTATACTCGAGCTTGCTTAATCATAATGCAGCTCTATACTCAAACTGGATTCAATAACTCCAGAATTTCCCTTGGATGTATTTTTAAAGCTGAATTGGTACTTCTCCACCTATTCTCAACTCAAACCAATTCGTTAGTTCCCAAAAGTCAATTAGGTTCAAACATCCAAATCATTCACATCATTCATATCATACACAATTCAATCCATACGAAGTTATAACCACATCTTAGTGATCAATTTATCTCTTTAATTATCCATTCAAATTTATTTATCTGGATTGATTTATTCGAATTATTTATTTCGAATTGGTTTTCAACCAAGTTGATTCATGTTCAGGTTCATATTCAAACAACCAACAACACAATCCAAACATATCACACAAATCAGCATTAACAAATCAATCGATTGCCCATACTATAATAATCTTTATTTTATTCTAAAATAAATAGGGCAGAAATAGTTTCAAAAATAATTTTATATCAAAATACAAATACACTCTCTCGTATATCTATACGAACTCAATCCAGGGCACTGCTGACCCCATCTCTATTGAGTCACACCACATAGCCAAGGTTATCTCTAAACCAATAGCTCTGATACCACTGTAACGACCCGGGGAAAAGGTCAACACTTGAGTCTTTGACAACAATACATAAACCCGTATCACATGCCAAAAACCCAAGTATAGAACCCCCGGATTGTCATGAGAAAGAATTTAGAGGGTGAGAATAGAAAGAAAGAAGTATTAGAATAGAAGAAAGAAGAAGAATACATCAGAATCTCACAGCGGAACGAATAAAATATAATATAACAAATCTTTTTATACAAAAGAAACTGTATATACATACCAATCATCAGAGTTTAACAGATATCAATCACAGCGGAAATAATTTTATATAACTAGTGGTGAAGCCGCCTGCTTCCAGCATCTGAACTCCAAGCAAAACCTAACCTGGAACATACTCGGTCTAACCCGAGCACATTTGATTTAAAACAAAATACACCGGGTCAGTCTGGAATACTATCAGTGATAAATTCACAGCAACACACACTTGTTTAACTTTGGAAAATCCTTTCGAAATCAAAGGATAATAGTAAGACCAGTCCACACATAAACACGGACGGTTTTTACCTTACTATAACCCAAAAACAATTTTGAAATCATACTTTGTTCTGATATTATCATAATGTCTAAATACAAGTAAATAACAATCTAGAGGAACGCTTGCATCTCACGCTCCCCATATATAGTATACAATCGAAAACCGCGGGCGCTTATTGGATATTGGATTCCAACTATGACAAGGTATGGGACCACCTTCCGCACGTGTATCTCTAGAGGCAAATACACTGGGTTCAACAAGAACGTCTTGCAACCCGGCCCTCACATGACCGACCACTCATTTCTCTTGAGTGTATCGAATGTATATCACCGACGGTTGGGATCAGCAACCGCCACCCGAATAGGGTCAGCATCAAATAGATTAAAGAAGCAAAAGGAATTTCTCTAGATAGGTGATCATACACCCTAATGCGAGCGACCCACATAGCCATGCTGCCTGCCCGATTTTTGTCATTTCCCGGTTGATGAGGCTTGAGGCTAGAATTTACTTTAAAACATCTGGCTACCATTCACTTTGAATGTCACATCGTTAGATCCTCTGGATATCACTAATTGACGTCCACAAAAATACTCTAGTTGGGAGCTAACCAACTATAATACGTTTGAAGAAATCAACGTACGTGGTCCTTTGGAAATATTCTGTTAGACATTCGTCCATACAAGTCATCCAGGAACAGGATGAACCGAAGGCACTCTCCTACCGCATCCTTATAGGAATCACCCCAAGGATCAGTAGCGAGTAGTCCTTGCAAATCCATGGATTCAACCACGACAGAATCACAAATCAAATAACTCTAGTTGCAAGCCAGAGAAATTCAACTAGTAGTCCTTCCGCTTATGAAGATCCACGGTCTTCACTTGCTCCGTCTTCAATCGACGTCTCCACGTATTTGCTGGTCGGAATGGTTTTCGAATATGAATTCGATCCCGGACTTTCTGAACCAACAATCGTATTGGTCTGGTTTGATAGTTGGTGTTTTAACTATCAAATAACAACTATGTGAACACAATGAGTTTTCTGATTCAGTACTTGGCACAACTCGACCTCTTTTAAAATATATTTAACCAAATTCCCTTTTTGACTAACTTTAACTGATTTACTTTGATTGATTAACTCTACCTTGACTAACTCGACTTATTTAACTCGACAAACTTGACTTGATTACTCCTATTAACTAATACTCGACTTAACTCCATTCGCTCGACTCTAGATCGCAGCGATCACAATGGTTACGCCTGATTCCCTCAGGAAACATCTGACCGCCGTAGGCTATCTGCAGCCCTGCGAATTACGCTAGCAGTCGTACGCAATGGCAACTCTTCCTGAATAACTATGTTTGACTAACTCTATTTCGAATACTATATTCGATCAACTCTAATTGAATAGCAAATGTTTAGTACAATTTGAAATCACTTATTTCTTATTTCCTTGGAACCATTATTGCAATATTATTTAATTTCCAAAACAAACCACTATTTTAAATAATTAAAATAATTAAATTATTTAAATTCAAACCACTATTTTAAATAATTAAAATAATTAAAATAATCCAAATAAATTAGCAGAAAAATACTGGTCGTTACATTTATCTCCTGTTCCATATATTCAGCATTCCTTATTTTCTAAATTTAGAAAATATACGTTATTAATCATTGGAAAACATTTCCATCTCTTTTCCACGTATCACTCTCATTCCAGTATTGTTTATCATCAAACATTTCATTTTCTATTATTAGAAAATATCTCTGATTATATTTGTAAAATGTTTCCAAAACTTATTCATTTGATTTAAACCGATGTTTAATTAAAACATCGCTATGCCAACTCAAACCATTATACTCGTTAACTAAATTCACTTGACCAATCGTCACTACCAAACCTTAACCATTCCTTAATTAAAAATGGAGTCAATCAAGTGGGGGTATAGCTACCTCTCAGACCTTAACTGAACAACATTTCTAACCTCGAAATAGATCAAGTTCATCTTTTTAATCATTAACAAACTTCCTTGCGAAACTCACGGATTCTATTATAAAAACATTGATTATAATGATAACGTTATAATCCCTACATTCGCAATATCTAACTTCAAATATAACTTTTATTCTTTAATTTGAATAAATAAACAAACACCTGATTTATAAATAGATAAATCTTGATTTAAACACCGGAAAGTATAAGTACTTTCCTGAATTCGATATAATTGAATTCAATGATTAACTCTCTTCGAATAACTAATATAGGATTAACCCACTTCGAATAACTTATATTCGATTATCTCTCTTCGAGTAACTAATATTCGATTATCTCTCTTCGAATAACTTATATTCGATTGACTCTCTTCGAATAACTAAATTCGATTAACTCCTCTCGAATAACTAAATTCGATTAACTCCTTTCGAATAACTAAATTCGATTAACTCCTTTCGAATAACTAATATTCGACAACTCCTTTCGAATAACTAATATTCGATAACTCCTTTTTCGAATAACTAATATTCGATAACTCCTTTTTCGAATAACTAATATTCGATAACTCCTTTCGAATAACTAGTATTCGATAACTCCTTTCGAATAACTAATATTTGATAACTCCTTTCGAATAACTAATATTCGTTAACTCCTTTCAAATAACTAATATTCGATTAATGCCCTTCTTCAAATAACCTTATTCAATAACTCTTTCTTTGAATAAACTATATTCGAATAACTCTAATCCGACTAACTCTAATTCAATTAAATCTATTCGAATAACTAATATTCGACTAACTCTTGTTCGATTAACTCTATTTAAATAACTCTATAGGATTAAGCTCTAATCGGTTAACGCTATCTGATTAACTCTAACTGGTTAACTCTAACTGGTTAACTCTAACTGGTTAACTCTAACTGGTTAACTCTAACTGATTAACTCTAACTGGTTAAATCTAACTGATTAACCCTACCCAATTTTACTCTTCGTCCCTATTCAGTTCCCAATATCGATGTTGAAATCGATTCTTACTCCTCTATATATGTCCTGACTTATATATTCTATTTGTCCAATGATAAATATTTTACTTAATTTATAAAACCTTATTTATAAATTAATCTTCTTACTCTATTGGTTAGAAACGATTCTATTTAAAATCTTTGCTTTAAATCCATATCATGTTATACTCATGTGCGAAGCACGGGTCTAAACCTTTCAAATGTAAAATTCTCTTTTTATACAATTTTATTCATTTTTCACGTATTTCCTTTCATAATCTAACTATTTCCTTTTCTATTTGTTTTATAAATATTTCCTCTTTCTATTCTATTTATATTTTCAAATAAATATTCCTTTTCAATTCTATTTGTAAATGGTTTACAAATATTCCCTTCTCAATTCTATTTGTAAATGATTTACAAATATTTCTTTTTCAATTCTATTTGTAAATGGTTTACAAATATTCCCTTTTCAATTCCATTTGTAAATGGTTTACAAATATTCCTTTTTCAATTCTATTTGATTTTATATTTTTCTTTTATAAAATTCCTTTCCTTTTATATATAAAATCCATTGATTTTATATAAATAATTCATTTTCAAAATACACTTTGAAAATCCCCTTTTCTACATCCCAGTATTTCCTATGGTATTTAAATATCAAACAACAATGATCAATATCATTAAACACACATAATCAATAACAGATTATATATCACAGCATATATTTCAATATATGAAAACAGTAAAATAAATGTTGAGGAATCCAGTTGGATTCCTCTGACCTATTTCCCTGCATCCACAAATGTTAAACAATATAATTAACATCAATTTGATTTCACTATGAAATATTCTGCTAAACAAAATCAATTTATATATTAAATATATATATAACCAGATCTATAATTTCAACCAATTACTTAGCAATTCAACCAAACAGTCAATACACTACAATCAATCATCATTTATCAGTTCTAAATATACGTTATAAAAATATGAACTGATAGAGTTGGTGAGTTTTACTCACATTGGCGGTTTATCGTTAAATATCGATAACCGTTATCGATTCAGATCGGAAAATTTATTTTGCTATAAATTGTAACTAACTCTGATTCGCTTCCAATCAGTTCCATTGTGGAGCCACCGTCCATACGATCCCAACGGATCTTATTTTGTTCAATTCTGACACTATATGAGCAAGTTACGATGATTACAAGTTTGTAAACAATTTAAATTAAAACAAACACAAAATTTCCATTTATAATTTGAATTGGGCCTCTCCGCTTAACTTGGTGGCCCATTACCATTTCCAAAAAACCCATGTCGTCCTTCTCTTCCACCTGAACCAACGCAAGTCTCCAGCTCTTTTCCATTTCCATTTTCGATTGTTCCTTCCACCCTATCTACCTTTTTGCTTCATCAAACCAACAACTGAGACTACCATTCTCTCCCTCTTCGCTAATGCTTCATCAATGTCACAAATTCATGAAGCCCACACCAAACCTCTGATGTGCGATTCCAGGCTGTTTCACATGCCCAGCACAAAATGTGCGAATAATAATTGATCGAATCTTCCTCAAAAACATTGCATCCTCTCCTATTCGATGCCACAGACCCTTATATATCCTCTAAATCAAGCATTTACGCACCAAAAATCATAAAATAAGAACCGTAACTCATGTTCGTGAAAAACCGTGAACATGAATGGGCATCGAACCCATTAACTAGCATACTCAAGTGAAGAGCGATCTAAAAAGATCACGATTATATTGGTACAATGATTTATAGCTTTTTATTTGATTTGTTTGTATTTAATGAAGAACACGAATTTGTGTTTTGGGAGAATGAAGATGGCGGCTTGAATTTGTTGACCCCAGGAAGAAATGAATTAGGTTAGGAAAGGTAAGGGTTTTTTTATAGTATATGTATTATAATTAATTTTATTTTTAATTGATTATTTTATTCGATTATAACCAATCGCTGTTTGTACTTACCATTCAAAAATCCGTATAATTACATACGATATCCAAAAATCATGAAAATGGGCATGCTGATAGAGTTTGATATTACGGATCCAACGAAACTAGTTCCGTCGAATTCCGACTCCGTTTGCTCACACAGCGCATTTTTAACCGTCAAAATACTGACTGTTTTTCACATTAAAAATCCGTTCAGCCATACACTGACTCCAAAAATCATGGAACTTGGAATCTAATAATAATTTAATATGGCGGATCGAACAAAATTAGTTTCGTCGAAAAAGGAGGTCGTTTGCAAAACTGGCTTTTTTAAAGCTCTAAATAACCCATTTAAATATATAAATACATTTAAAAACAATTAGATTAAATATAAATAAATATATTTTATCATATATATTCACACAGAATATCGTATAGCTCCCATTGGATTTATAACTCGATATTCAAATCCCGATTGAATCGATATTCAATTATTATTGAAAAATCCTTTTATAATATAAATAAATCGCTATAATTTATAAAGGAATTCCATAGCGACTTTTCGAAAATTTGATTTGGACATAAATCAAAATCTACACAATGAAATCCCGACTTTCTCTTCCATTAGAAAAATATACTTCACCAGCTCCGAACGTTTCTTGTTTCATAGAAATCCGATTTAACATGGACCCTGTATATTCAGTTAAAGTTCAAATCGCCAAATAGCGAACTGCAGCGCCATTTGGAGCTCGATTATAATTATATTATAATTATACGTTCAAACTTCATTTAAATAATATATTTGTTATTCAGATTCAATTCCAAACTGAATTATATATATTTTAAATTGTCCAGTTCACACCATATCGTCAATTCACAATTTCCGACTATTTCAGAAATAAATATATTATTCTATTATTTATATTAATTAAATATTCAATATTATTTAATTATAAGACCATTTAATCCTCTTAATCACTGTATAAATAATTAAATTAATTAATTATTATACTGCTAAAATACGGGACATTACATCGGGTCTCCTTCTCCTATCCGGTTCGGGTCTCTTTCTTCTATCCTGATCGGTTCGGGTCTCCTTCTCCTATCCAATTCGGTTCGGATCTAGTTCTGCTATTCATTTCGGTTCGGGTCTCCTCCTCTCCTTCTCCCATCCGGTTCGGTCCAGGTCCCCTTCTCCTATCGGATCGGTTCGGGTCTCCTCCTATCCGGTTCGGTTCGGGTCCCCTCCTATCCGGTTCGGTTCGGGTCTCCTCCTCTCCTCGTCCTATCCGGTTCGGTTCAGGTCTCCTTCTTCTATCCGGATTGGTTCGGGTCTCCTTCTCCTACCCGGATCGGTTAGGGTCTCCCTCCTAACCGGTTTGGATCGGGTCTTCCTCCTAACCGGTCCTGAAAATCTGCAATTTTTCCTGCAAGCTATGTTTGCCAAACGATGGCTTTTTCAACCATTCTAACTTTCCCATGACATCACAAAACATACCAAATAGCAGTAACAATGTATAGAATCAATTAAAGCATTAAAACATCAATCACATGATATATTTTAGATCAAACATACACAAAAAGCATGACTTTCTCCTTAATCCCCTTAAGCATGTTTTAACTACAAGATTAGCAAACTTAATCCAAATTAACCCAAATTTTCATCGATGACATAAAATAATATTTTATAATTTCTACATATTTTTCCCTATTTTTCTGATGTGTAATTTCGCAAATTATCACTAATCACCCCTAATTAGCCATAATTAGCATATAAAAGTGCAAATCACTCACCTTAGCCACAAATGAAATCTTAGATCTGAAACTTCACTGTTATGGCACGGATCTCTCTGTATTGCAGTAGCTCCAGCCCTGATTTCGTGCTAATTTGACTTGATTTGACATAGTTTTGGTTAATTAGTGATTCAAAATCAATTAGGGTGAGATTTAGAAGATGGAGGCCATTGTTAGGGTTCAAGGGAGGTTAGTGGCGGATAGAAAAATGAAAGGGAATGTTTCTCCAAATCCTTTCATCCTTCTCATAACCTTAATCCCAAAATGGGTTATGGGATTACCTGCTAATCACCCCATTAAGCCAAATTATGTTGTTTTTCCATCTCCAAGTCTTATTTCAGCCATATCTCCCAAATGTCAAGTTCGTTTAATTAATATGACCATTTTATGGAAAGGTACACCATCATCCAAATCCAATGGAAGCGGTTTTAGGTCAAAACTCCTTACCAATCAAAATTTATAGGCAAAACAAGATTCGCTAGAGGTAAAATGGTCATTTAAAAAAATGACCCCAATAGTCATTTCCCAAAGTTACATGACCATACGACTTTGTATGGAAATAAAATAAATATTCTACGATCCTCCGACACGTAGAATGCAGGTCGTTACGCTCTTTCCCCCTTAAGAAATTTCACCCCCGAAATTCCTTAACTAAAAAAATAACAATGGGTCCCGCATGCTTATCAACCATTTGCAACAATTAAACATACATAACAAACACAACAAGCCTATCCTAGCATGCGGAATAACTATATGGCGACTAAAAATCTTACCAAGTAAAGAGTTCTAGATATGACTTTCTTACGCTTTCCTTGGTTTCCCAAATACAATCATTCTCGTTATCGGACCACTGGATCTTAACCAGTCTCACCGTCTTCCGCTGAAGTTGCTTCGTATCGTGTCCGACAATACGAATCGGTATGCGGTTGCTAACTGCCTTGGGTTCTACCTCGATATCATCCAACTGATCTGGCAAAATAGTCATATCAGAATCGTGCATGAACCTCCTTAACTAAGAAACATGAAATACGTTGTGCACTCTTGCCATCTTGTCAAGTAATCCAACTTTAAACGCCAAATTCCTAACTTGTTCAAAAACTAGAAATGGAATAACAAACCTTGGTTCTAACTTACCTCTCTTACAAAAACGAATCACACTCTTTAACAGAGAGATGTTGACGAATACCAAGTCGCCAATGGAGAATTACAATTCTCTTCGCCTTTTATTAGCATAACTCTTCTGGCTATCTTGGGCGGCCTTCATTTGATGTTGAATAACCTTGACCTTATCCGAAGTTTCTCTTATTACATCTGACCTAAGCACAAATTTCTCACTAGTTTCCAACTAACATGATGGTGAGCTGCACGGTCTTCCGTACAAAGCTTCAAATGGAGCCATACCAATACTGGATTGATAACTATTATTATATATCAATTCAACCAGATGTAAATGGTCATCCCATGACCCTCCAAAATCAAGTATACAATCTCTCAAGAGATACTCTAATACACGATTCACCCTCTATATTTGACCGTCGGTTTGGGGATAGTACGATGTACTGATATGTAATTCTGACCCTAAAGCCTCTTGTACGTTCTTCCAAAACCCACTAGTAAATAATGGATCTTGGTCAATCACAATACCTTTAAGTACTCCATGAAATCTCACTACCCACTTCATACATAGTTCAGCTAACTTAGCTGCCGTTCTATTTGACTTGACCAGTATAAACCTTGCACTTTTGGTTAATCGATCCATAATCACCCAAATGCTATCATGACCTGATCTAGTCCATGGTAAACCATCTATAAAATCCATTGAGACTTGTTCCCATTTCCATTCGGGAATTTCCAATGGTTGCTACAAACCACCAGGCTTCTTTTGCTCGGCTTTAACCAACTGGTCACTCATGCACTTGGATATAAACTTCCCAACGTCTCTCTTTATCCCTTCTCAGTAGTAGGTCTACTTCATGTCTCGATACATTTTTTACCACCGGGATGTATATTCAGTTTTGGGTGATGACACTCTCCAAGCACTTCATCTCTTAATCCGTTAACATTGGGTACAACTAGCCTCCCATTCTTTCGAAGCCATCCCTCTCGATCAAGACCATACTTGTTCATTCTCTCGCCATCAATACCCATATCTACCTTGGAGATGATTTCAAATAGATTAGGACTGTCCCATTGAATGGAACCAATCCGCTCAATCAAAGCCGGTCTGGTCGTCAAACTTGCTAACATCTCTAGATCCAATTCGCACTTAAGGTCTGAAATCATATCCTGTGATATACTCCATTTGCTTACATTCAAAAAACATAGCCCCCAAACTGGCATGTCTCCTACTCAATGCATCAGCTACCGCATTGCCCTTCCCGGTTGTGTATGCGATATTGAAATCATATAAAGCCAAGAACTCTAACCATCTCTACTGACGAAGATTTAAATCCTCTTGAGAGAAAAGGTACTTTAATGACTTATGATCGGTAAACAACTCGAATCTTTCTCCCAACAGATAGTGCCTCCACATTTCAATGCGAACACGATCACTGCTAATTCCAAATCATGGGTGGGATACCTTTTCTCATGCAGTTTCAGTTGCCGACTAGCATAAGCTACAACCCTACCTCCTTGCATTAGTACAACACTTAGTCCGGTACCACAGGCATCCGTGTATACCGTTATCCCTTCGTTCCCTTTAGGAATAACTAACACTAGTGCACAAGTTAACTTTTCCTTTTGGCTCTTAAATGAGTTCTCACACCTTCCGTTCCAGATGAAATCTTGATTCTTCTTGGTCAACTGAGTTAATGTGCCGCTATCTTGTAGAAGTCCGGAATGAACTAGCGATAATATCTAGCTAATCCCAAGAAACTTCTCACGTCTGTTGCATTTTTGGGCGTAGACCAATTCTGCACCATGGCCACCTTCGCAGGATCCATGGCAATTCCATTTTATGAAACAACATGGCGCAAGAATCTCATTTCCCTCCTCCAGAAGTGACACTTAGAAAAAATTTCTTTCAATTAGTGTTTCTTCAACAACTCCATCATTATCCTCAAGTGTTCCTTGTGTTCTTCCTTTGTCCTCGAGTAAACCAAGATATCATCCATGAACACAAGAACAAATTTATTTAATTGATCCCTGAAAACCCTATTCATAAGATCAACAAAATATGCGGGTGCATTTATCAACCCGAATGGCATGATCAACCACTCATAGAATACAGACGACGTCCGAAATGCCATTTTAGGTACACTCTCAGCTGCTATTCGGAGCTGATAAAAACCTATCGCGAGATCCAACTAGGAGAACACTCTTGCTCCATTTAACTGATCAAACAAATCATCAATCCATGGAAGAGGATACTTATTCTTCCATGTCATCTTGTTCAAATTACGGTAGTCCACACATAAGCGAAGGGAACCATTGGCATTAGTAGCAAATACAACTGGTGCTCCCCACCCAGAAACACTTCTTCAGATAAGTTCCTTCTTCAATAGATTGCCAACTTGCACTTCGATCTCTCGTTGCTCCCTTGGCGCCATACGATGAAGTGGCATCACTATAGGTCTGGCATCTTTCACTAAATCAATCTGAAACTCAATCTCTCATTGTGGTGGAAGTCCGGTCACTTCCCTAAAGTTGTCCAGATACTCGCCAGCAATAGGCACATCTGATACCTCGTCAGGCGGGATATCGAGGGAATTTAGAAAACTAGCCATCACACCATCACTAGGTAAGCAATCCTATACCAGCCTCTGCTCTTCGTCTTCTCTAATGGTCACCAAAGACCCCTCACAGTCTACCACTAGCCCATACCTTTAGAGCCAATCGACTCCCAAAATAATACTAAACCCAATAAAGCCCAAAACAAAGCAATCACAAGCAAACATGCATCCATGACTCGATAAGACCAATTTACGGTAAATCATACTAAGGCTAGCCGAACCACCCATCGGGTTCGTTACAAGTAAAGGTCTGTCGACTATCTCGGGTTCCAATTCCAACCTATCTACCAGGTCACTAGATACGAAGGAATGAGAAGCCTCGGTATCAAACAATACTCAAATAGTAACATATTAAATAGAAAGCATACCTTGAATAATGACACCCTTTTCCTTCTACGCCACAATTGAGGCATTCGACGAAGAAGGAAAAGCGTTGATAGCATATGCTTTCACGGTCTGCTTCTACTTAGGGGGTTGTGGACATTTATCCTTGAAATGTCCCACTTAGTCACATTTGAAACACTTTCTTTCCGCTGGCTTTGCTCGACAATCTTTGATATAGTGACCCTTCTTGCCGCAACCAAAGCACTTAACTTCTTTCTTATTCTTCTTATTCTGACCATCCTTGGTTTGGTCCTGTTTCCTCTTATTCTTGGAATTATTCTTGCCTCCATCGCTCTCCTGCGGCTTTGGCTCCTCTGTAGATGTAATAGCAACCTCGGTCTTCAACTTAGGGTAAAGGCTCTCAGATCTCAATGCCTTTCCCACAATAGACTCGAAAGTCTCGTCGATGTGGTTTATAAGTCTTTCCCCCAAGTACTCAACCAAGCCAGTTATGAACTTCTCGTTCTTCTTCTCGACAGTATCGATAAGAGATAATCCATATTTCGATAAAGTATCGAGTTCAGCAATATATTCCGAGAATGCTCTACCATTCTGCTTAAGCTCCAAAAATTTCCTAAACAATTCTGATTTTTGAGCAGCTGTGATAAACTTATCATTGAAGCGAGTCTTAAACTCATTCCAAGTAATTTGATCCTTGGGAGTAGCCGCTTTAATGGTATTCCACTAATTCATTGCCCATCCTTGAAGCTGACATGATGTTAGCTTCCTCTTCATTGCATCATCGATCCCCAAATCCTTGAAGATGAGCTCACAACTATCCAGCCAATCTTGAACCACTGTAGCCAATTCCGTTCCATGGAACGGCTTCCTATCAAGACTAGGATAATCCTTGTTAAGCTTGACAAAATCGGCTCTAGGCGCCTGCTCTACTACACCACAACCGTTAGTAGCATTAGGAACTGTTCCCTGAGCATCCCTAAGCATCTCCCTTATGAAGGTAGTAAACATCATCCTCATATCAAGGACATTCCCATTGTTGGCTCCTGAACCCGTACTCCTCCTATTTTGGCTCATTGTTCAATCTATAAAGAGAAAATGATTATCCATCTCCTTAGTGGTGCCAGTGCAATGTGACTTCATCCTTAGATATACTAATAGTATATATATATATATATAGTTTTTAAAAACCAAAATATCACAAATACGCGCTCTTATATACGTATACTATCTCTCCCTGATGTCTTCCTCTAGGTTAACTACGAATCTAGGCTCTAATACCAATGTAACGGCCTACCCCGCACCAGCCGACATTTCCCTCGAAATGCGCTGCCAATGCCCGACTAGCACAGAACGGTCATAAAAAGAAATGGGTTGGAACGATGAATCACCAAGAACATCTAGTATGTCTCACAGCGCAAGGAATAAAATATAATAGTAACATAACATGATATAACACAGGCAAGACAGTACATAAGCTGAAACTAAACCATAACTATCAGAGTAGCGGAATCCAAAATACATCTTATGATCCAAATCATTATTACAACTTCAAAATACTGTCTCTAAAGCAAGATAGAAAAGGTATACTACTAATGCCTAAAGTAGTGACCAACAACAACATAGGGAGAATATATGTAAATAGTATGTGGAAGCCTCCTGCTCGTCTCCGGACAGCTACTCGTGCATAACCACCTAACTTGCCTCTAGTCTACTCGTTTAGGAGCACCTAGAGTAATAGAAGAGACATAAAACTTTGGGTCAGACAAAAGTATGGTATGAGCGGTAGCAGCAAAATAAAACAGTAACAAGTATAAATAATCATACCTAGACCTGGACCTGCAACCAAAGAGTTAGCACAACAAGATGTACAGTACTTCAAGGTAAACACTAACATAGAGTGTAAAATGGGAGTGTACGTGTCATGGTGATAGAAAACATAAAACATAGCAATCATCCTCACATCTCACATTTAGTGCGTAAAGCATATGATATCCACCGCTTTAATCACCAAATCCATTAGGGACATGACTGGTCCATGCCCTTCTGGACTCCGTACAAATGTTTCTATTACCATGCCCTTCTAGTCTATAGTCAATAACCCTCCCTAGTCAAAACTTCCCTGGCTCTAGGGTATGGCTAACCAGTCCATACATCCTCTAGTTTGTCTACATTCCCCCTCTCTTAACGTGAACCAAAGTTATAGATATCAATAACTCCTTTGCACACGTCCCGCAACAAAGCCCAATGCTTGAAGTTAACTCGTTCGTCCCCTTCTGGATCCTCAGTGATAACTTCCCACTTGGACTTCCTTTGCATCTCGGGTTTTGGTTGAATTGGCATTCGGTCCGGATCTCCTCCTTCTATCCAGTTCGGTTCGGGTCTCCTCCTTTTTTTCGGTTCGGTTCAGGTCTCCTTCTCCTATCTGGTTCGGTTTGGGTCCCCTTCTCCTATCTGGTTCGGCTAGGTTCTCCTTCTCCTATTCGGTTCAGTACGGGTCTCCTTCTGCTATCCGGTTCGGTTCGGGTTCCCTCCTCTCCTTCTCTCATCCGGTTCGGTTCGGGTCTCCTTCTCCTATCCGGATCGGTTTGGGTCTCCTTCCATCCAGTTCGATTCGAGTCTCCTTGTCTCCTCCTCCTATCCGGTTCGATTCGGGTCTCCTTCTCTTATCTGGATCTGTTCGGGTCTTCTGCTCCTATCCGGATCAGTTCGGGTCTCCCTCCTAACTGGTTCAGATCGGGTCTTCCTCCTAACCAGACCTGAAAATCTGCAATTTTTCCAGCAAGCTATTTTCGCCAAACGACGACGTTTTTAATCATTCTAACTTTTCTATGACATCACAAAACATACCAGCAGTAACAACATATAGAATCAATCAAAAACATTAAAACATCAATCACATGAAATATTTTAGATCAAACATACCCAAAAAGCAAGATTTACCCCTCAAGTGCCTTGAGCATGTTTTAACTACAGGATTAGAAATCTTAATCCAAATTAACCCAAATTTTCATCGATGACATAAAATTATATTTTAGAATTTCTACGTATTTTTCCATATTTTTCTGATGTGTAATTTCACTAATTATCATTAATCACCCCTAATTAGACATAATTAGCGTATAAAAGTGTAAATCACTCACCTTAGCCCCAAATGAAATCTTAGATCTGAAACTTTACTGTTATGGCACGAATCTATGTATTGCAGCAGCTCCAACCCTGATTTGGTGCTAATTTGACTTGATTTGACGCAGTTTTGGTTTATTAGTGATTAGAAAGTAATTAGGGTGAGACTTAGAAGATGAAGGCCATTGTTAGGGTTCAAGGGAGGTTACTGGCGGCTGAAAAAATGAAAGGGTATGTTTCTCTAAACCCTTTTAGCCCTCTCATAACCCTAATCCCAAAATAGGTTATGGGCTTAGCTGCTAATCACCCCGTTCGCCCAACTATGCTGTTTTTCCATCTCCAAATCTTATTTTAGCCATATCTCCCAAACGTTAAGTCTGTTTGATTAATGTGACCACTCTACGGAGATGTAAACCATCATCTGAATCCAATGGAAGTGGCTTTAGGTCAAAACTCCTTGCTAATCAAAAGTTGTAGGCAAAACAAGATTCTACAGGGGTAAAATGGTCATTTAAAATTCAACAAAAATCTTGAACATGGGAAATGACCCCAATAGTCGTTTCCCAAAGCTACACGACTATACGATGTAACAACCCGAAAATCTGGGCCAGTTTAAATTTTTTATTTTGGCAATTTTAGCGAATTTTGATTATTTAAAATGAATTATTTTAAATAATATCGACGAGAAATTTATTTTTGAATATAATTCGACGTATATATTATATACGTCGTCGTTAGAATATAAATAATTATATATAATTATAAATAGAATTGAAAATGGCGCGGTAGTTCGGTAATTCGATTTCAAACTTCAATTGAATGTACCGGGTGCAAAACAATCCGGATTTTAGTGAAACCAAAAATAATAGGACCTCTTTGTGAATATCTTTCCAACGAATTTGAATAATCGAAATTTCATAGCGGGAATCAAAAGATATGTCCAGTTGAAAATTCTGAATAGTCGCTATAGAATTCAGGCCCTTAAAAATGGGAATTTTGCAAACGACATCGGATTTCGACGAAACCACTTTTGTTGGGTCCGTGATGTCAAATTATTTCTAGGTTTCAAATTTCATAATTTTTCGAATCAATATGTGAGCGTGGCAAATGAAAACGCGTTTGACCAGTTTCAGTTGATTTTAATCGACTGGAAATTGGCCATTTTTCTAACGGTCTCAGAATTCAACGAAACTAGTTTTGTTAGGACCGTATAGTCAATACGAAGCTAGAAAATATTTTTCTGGGATTTATAGAGTTAGTATGTGACCCCGGTAAATTGAAATGCGCGTTCAAAATCAATATATAGAGTTATATGTTGATTTTAACGGAAACTGATCGAAATGGTCGAATCAGCCTACGATACATATCCCATTGTGTTTGGAATGGGGGTAATTAGCTATGGACGGCAGGCGATAGGCCTCGTTTAGAGATCGTATGAGAAGTCAATATAAAATTGAAAATTAAAAATTTTAAAATATATAATTATATAAAAAAAACCCTTATCCTCTCTTAACCCCTCCCCGTTCACTTTCTTCCCAGAGAAAAAAAAAACCTAATCGAGATCGACATTCGTCGTCACCCACGCGCGCCGCGCCGCCGTGACCGAGACCCTCCTCCTCCTGCCGTTCCCCTCTTCTTCTCCTCCCCTCCCTTCCACCGCTCCTCCCTAGCTCCAATCAGAAAACCGCGAAGCCCCCTTCTCCAGTGGAACACGCTGCACCCCCCTGGGCCCACATCTCGCCATACCGCACCCCTAGCCTCCGCCTCGCCCTCTCTGGCCACCGCCGAAGATGAAGTCCCCCCCCCCCCTTCGCTGAATAAAAAAAAAACTGTAAGTTCTAATATTTGTTTTTATTTATTTAATTATTTTTGTTTACTTTCTAAGTAGTTAGTTTTATAAGTCTAGAGAAAAAAAATCTATTTTTCTTTATATATAAAATTCTGATTTTCTTGTATGTTGTTTGAAATGAATTTCTATGTTTGCTTTGAAATGATTTTTAAGTTATGCAAAAAATATAATTTCTTACATAAGAAAAATAGGATTTTTAGATAGAAAAAATATAATTTCTTACATAATAAGAATTGGATTTTTCTACATATGATGGCAAGATAAAAATACGATCTCTGCTTACAAAAAAGGTGTGATTTTTCATTACAAGAAAAGATATAGTTTTCATTTTTATTTAATAGAAAAGTTAAAAATATAATTTTTATAATATAGAAAGGTTAAAAATATAATTTTTATACTAGTGGCATATTAAAGATATGATTTTTATATAGGTATGATAGCAAAGATATGATTTTTATTCAAGTAGAGTAATAAAAATATAATCTTTATTAGAAGTACAGCGAAGTAAAAATTCGATTTTTATATATAGTATAGCGAAGTAAAAATTCGATTTTTACATATGTAGTGAATACGGGCAACGAAAGTGACGAAAGGCGAGAACGTTGAAGATTTCTACAAATGAAGAGTCAAGATGATTGGATAGCTATAAGTGAGAATTTCTCACTCTCCCATTTCTTTTCTAATTATATATATATATATACTAGGATGCAGACGGTGCTTAGTAGCACCCGACACAATCGTCCACAGACCATGGACTTGTTTGTTTGATTGCATAAATTAGTTAGATGATTAGATTTGAATTTGATTGTTTGGTGAAATGAAATTGATTTGATTGATGTGTGAATGGCGTGGGCCTTCACTAGACCGGGGATAAGGCTAGGCCTTGTCCCGTTTCTAGTATCGTGCCGTTATGCCGCCGAAATTTTCTAAAATAAGTTAGAAAAATAAAAATATCATTTTATTTAAAGAATGAACTGAATAGAAATTGATATGTTAAGATAAAATGTTTTATCGTTAAAAATATAATTTTTAACGTAAATATGAATATAGTGAATGTGAATAAATAAATATTTATAAACAAATCGACCGATTTGTTTATATACACTGATTTGACTGATATTGATTGGGTAGATAAATTTTACACATCGCCCAACTGCACAAATAAAATCTGTGTTTGATTGTTTGAAACCCCACACGGGTGTTGGGATGAAATTTGAAGTTCACTCATCCTGATTGATTAAATATGTCGATCGATTGATTGACAGGCGGTTATAAGCGTTAGATATCTATATTTGATGCTTATACAGTGTAGTGCACTTTGGTTGATGGTTGATTATTTTTCCATGCTATTATATACGTGTGATGTATGAAAATCCATATAATTAATATTATATGGTGATTAATTGGGCCTCATTCCAATTTAGAAGATAAAGAATATTATAAAGCAAAAGTTCATGTGTTGACTGTACTCATCCGTTGAGATTAGTCATGTGTTGAACGAAATATTTTAATAATAAAATTTACATCTTTATCAATATAAAGCAAAAGTTCATGTGTTGACTGTACTCATCCGTTGAGATTAGTCATGTGTTGAACGAAATATTTTAATAATAAAATTTACATCTTTATCAATATAAAGCAAAAGTTCATGTGTTGGCTGTACTCATCCGTTGAGATTAGTCATGTGTTGAACGAAATATTTTAATAATAAAATTTACATCTTTATCAATATAAAGCAAAAGTTCATGTGTTGACTGTACTCAACCGTTGAGATTAGTCATGTGTTGAACGAAATATTTTAATAATAAAATTTACATCTTTATCAATATAAAGCAAAAGTTCATGTGTTGACTGTACTCATCCGTTGAGATTAGTCATGTGTTGAACGAAATATTTTAATAATAAAATTTACATCTTTATCAATATAAAGCAAAAGTTCATGTGTTGACTGTACTCATCCGTTGAGATTAGTCATGTGTTGAACGAAATATTTTAATAATAAAATTTACATCTTTATCAATATAAAGCAAACGTTCATGTGTTGACTGTACTCATCCGTTGAGATTAGTCATGTGTTGAACGAAATATTTTAATAATAAAATTTACATCTTTATCAATATAAAGTAAAGGTTCATGTGTTGACTGTACTCATCCGTTGAGATTAGTCATGTGTTGAACGAAATATTTTGATAATAACAAATATTTTGATAATAGGAAATATTTGAAATAGAATATTTGAAAATAGAAATATATGAAGCCGTGTTGATTAGACTGACGCCATTTTGACGTGAACGATATTTATATCGATTTTATTCATTTCGAAATGAATTGAACTGAAAACGATTTCGAAATGAATTGAATTGAAAACGATTTCGAAATGAATTGAATTGAAAACGATTTCGAAATGAATTGAATTGAGAACGATTTCGAAATGAATTGAATTGAAAACCAATTTGAATTGAAAGCGAATTGAAAAAGAATTCAAATTGAATTGAAATTTGAATTGAATAGAAATGAATTTTAAAACGAATTTATAAAGAAGAATTCAATTTTGATTTGAATTGAAATGGAAGTTGAAATTGCTTTTGAAACGAATTTAAAACTATTTATATAATCCGTTTTAAATAGGAATCGACGAAATATATATTATATATATTATATATATAATATAATGGCCTGAATAGAACGCGCCGCGCCGCGGCAGTTCGTGAATTTCGACCATTTATTTCAAACGGACATTACGGGAGATCCGACCGTCGGATTCTCCTAAAACCGGAACCGTTGGGTTCGTATCGGAAAGAGCTTTCTAACGAATGTTAGAAATTTGAAATCTAACGGTTGGATTTGGAGATACGTCCAAATCAAATTCAAAAAAGGTCGCTGTAAGTGCAGTTCGATGGCCATTGATGGAAATCGACTGTACGGACCTTGATAAAATTATTAAAAATAATTATAAATTGAGTAAAATCATAAGAAATGATTTGGGAAAAATTGGGATGAAAAACTCCATATTTGAAAAGATAAAAATAGATTTTGATCGAAATGAACTAGTTTTGAACTAGAATAGTAATTTATTTATTTTTAAAATAAATAAATTGGATTTGAAATGGTTTTGAAAATAACCAGAGCTTCCAATAATTGCATTGGAATGGATTTGAATCGAAATTGTCTTCGGAATATTTCGATGTTGGATTTCGTGATTATACAGATGTTGTTATGGAAATTTGAAAGATATAGGTATATATATCGTTATTTCCAATACGATATTTGTTAGTCGTGGAATTTGATATTGAATATAAGCCGGTATATTTTCTATTCAGAGCCTTGTGTTTAATATCAAATGTGATTTGGCTTTGTCGTGAATGGTGTCTTCATTAACACTGTTCTTGAACCCAGTTGAGAAAAGATTAAATCTTTTTATTTAGATTTAATGAAGTGTACCAATTAAATAATACTTAATTGAATTGATATTGATTTTTGGGTTTATCGTGGACAGTGTTTTAAATAACACTCGTTCTTTAACCCGATAATTAATGGAAGGTGATTTTGGGTTTACCGTGAACCGTGTTTTAAATGACACTGATTTTTTAACCCAGTTAAAGATTAAAACTAAGTGGAGTTTTAATGAATCTTTAATTAGATTGAAAAGATCGAGAATGGAGTATCACCAGTTTTACTCCAGGCGATAGTTAAATCTTTAATTAGATTTGAACGTGAAATGGTAATTGAATTTACCGATAACACTGTGGTGTTAGATATGAAGTATCACCAGTTTTACTTCATGGGATGAATAGGTTGGGATTGGGAAATTAAAATAAATGATTACTTCGGTAAGGTTCGTTAATCCCGACTAGTTGAATCAAAATTCAAAAGAAGATTAAAGAATAAGTTCAAGGAATTTATCTTTGATAAAATTAATGGGAACCTCTCCCTATGAATGTGAAATTTAGAAAATAACTGTCGGTTAGCCAAGCAGAATGGTTTTCTGGATATTGATCTGATGTTGGTTTCGGCCTTCGGGGTTAATATTTGGGGAATTATTCACTTGATTAATTTACGGTTAGTGACCGATGAATTGGAATGAGGCGTATGTTGTGTTTGTGTAACACTTATTTAAAATATACGCGAGTTATTCGGGAAGACCGGGTTTATCCCATTCTGAATAACTGATACGACGATAAGTCGAAGATGAAGACGGTGGTCGAAGACCGGAAGTCTTCACGTCGTTTGGGTGATTACTGATGATCTTGATTGGGCTGTACACCCAAGAAGATGGAAACAGTTGGTGATCGTCCAGACGTGCTTGGAGATCGATGGATATGCGGGGTACTAGGTGCCTCCGGTTTCGTTCAGACCCAGAACGGACTTGTTAATGGACTGTGTGTCTGACATTGGATTTCAGTCTGTGTGATTGATTTCTGTTAAATATATATCTGTTTGGCGGCGGAGAATTTATTCTCTTGCTTAACGCCCTTCTCTGAGACGTACGAGCTCAGGGGTTATATACTGATGGATATCAAACGCATAGAGTGAATTGCCTGTGTGGCATGCCTAATTGGCAAATGATCAAGGCTTCTGTTGAAAAGCAAAGTCTTGTGGTTGATGATCAAAGCACGGCCTTTGTGGCGTAGCTTTGTGTAACGTTTACTTCGCGAGTTTCACACCCGGTATGAACCAAAAACGGGAGACGGACCTCAGGGAGGGCATGCATTTCTTCCTAGTTAGAAGTGGCGTCAGTGGTTTTACACGCCCTGACGAGTTTGACTTATGTGGTTGTTGCTGTTGCGAGGCGCCTCAGTTTGATCGGACGATCCGGGTCCGATGGAGTCATTCGTTGGCTCATTTACGCCCCCATAGGGCGGGGGAACGCATGTTCAGGGTTTAAGATTAATCCACATCGGTGGACCGGCCCTGACGATCCAAAGGCTTGACAGAGTACTTGCCTGAGGCTCGGGCTAGGCAGTCTCGAAAACGGTTGAGGACTATCTTTTGCCTCGGTTCATAGATGGAAATCCAACTTCCAAATACGTGACATTTGCGGTTTTAATTGTAGAACTAGTATGGCGACATGATATATGGTACTCATGCCGCCTATGATTGATACTTATGATTTGAAGTTGTTTTATAGACTATGCACTTATAATAGTATCAAATGATTTGTTTTAAAACGTATCAAGCATTCTTTGGCTGTTATAAGGGAAAACCCTATCCCCCGGCTTGTGTTGCATTGTGTGATAGGACCTGGGTCTTATAACAGCTTCATTTTTCTTTATTTAGCATTGCGCCGTTTGTTTTATGCACTGGTATTCTTGGGAGGAAACCCGTTCCGTGTTATACGGCGTGGTCCCTTGATTTACCTAACTTTAAAAACAAAGATTAATAACTGTTTTAGTTATCACACCAGTCCCATGACTGACCTGGAGTTTATTGTTTTAACCTAAACTCTGGGTGCCCTTATTTTGACACGGGCAGCTAGTAGTTTTGGTTTTGCAGATTTATATTCACAGGATCCTGGTTTACAGCTGGAACGATATCCGGAAAGCTTTGTATCCGTATATCTCCTCTAGTTGTGTATTGTATTATTTTCCGCTGCTATGTATTTAAATGTAATTTAGATCTCTGATATTTCTGTGTAATATTTATTCATTTATACTCTGTATATTCTTGTAATCTGATGTATTGTTGTGATATACAGTGAAATGTTCTTCCGTCTGCGTTCTATTTTGTCATGTTCTCAAAACGATAGGGCGTTTCGAGCGGTCTGGGTCGGTTTAGCGACTGGTTCGGACCGAGCGAAATTCCCGATCATCACATACGACTTTGTACGAAAATAAAATAAATTTTCTACGATCCTCTGATATGTAGAGTGCTGGTCGTTACAGAACTCCTTAATGAACTTCCAGTAATAGCCTGCCAATCCAAGAAAGCTTCTCACATCCGCTGCATTCTTTGGGATTTTCCAATCTTGAACTGCAACTACCTTTGCGGGATTTATTGTTATCCCATCTTTAGAAACCACATGCCCTAGGAATCTCACCTCTTTCCTCCAAAAATGACACTTGGAGGACATTTCCTTAAGCTAGTGCGCACAGAGATTTTTCAAAACCTCTCTCAAATGTTGGGCATGCTCTTCCTCGCTCTTCGAGAAAATTAGTATGTCGTCAACAAAGTCCACAACGGATTTATTTTGGAACTCTCGAAACACCGCACTCATCCGATCAACAAAATAGGCAGGTGCATTCATTAACCCAAAAGGCATAATGAGCCATTCAAAGAAACCATCTAGATTCCTAAAAGCAATCTTGTCTATACTTTTCTCAGCCACCCTCAACTGATGAATCCCCGTGGCCAAGTCTAACTGAGAAAAAACTGATGCATCAACAAGCTGGTCAAACAGATCATCTATCCTCGGGAGTGGGTGCTTGTTCTTCTTGGTGAATTTATTCAACTCTCTATAGTCTGCACATAAGCGAAGTGAACCATCCCCCTTAGTTGCGAATACCACCGAAGCACCCCATTCAGATATGACTCGCCTAATAAACCCTTTCTCAAATATCTCCCCTACTTTCTTGCTAAGCTCCTTCCTTTGCCTTGGAGCCATATGGCGCACAGGCAGTGCAATGGGCTTTGCATTGTCCCCCAAATATATATGAAAATCGATCTCGTGACTCGGGGGTAGTCCCAGAACCTCATCAGAAATATCAGATACTCACAAATTATTGGTACAGATCGCAGATCATCGATAGATCCATCAAGTGACTCTAGGAAACTAAGCATGACATACCCCTTTGGGTCACAAAATATCTCGAGGGTCCTCCCATGGCAAGTCAAAGTCTAATGACCCTCCTTTACAATCCAGAATGGCACCATACATGGCTAGTCAAACCATCCCTAGAATCAATCCATAGCCCATGAAACTAAGCACATATGCATCGCACTCAAACTCGGTGCCTAACATAGATATTCTAAACAACAATGGGGCTTGAGACAATAAGGGGTTCGCTATCATATCAGTACCAAGGTGCAGAGACTCAACCATAGAATTAGATATAAAAGAAGGTGAAGCGCCAGAATAAAAAAGAGTTCTAAATGGATGATTGGAAAAAGAAATCAAACCTTCAACAAAAACTTTCCTACCTTTATCTGGAGCACTGGTCACGAGGGCATGCACCTGCCCTCCATAAGCTCCTACCGGTTGACATTGTCCTTGCTTCTTCGGGCACTCCTCAGAAAGTGTCCGACCTCTCCCCAACTGAAACAAGCATTCTTCCTTCTTTTGCAGTCCTTTACCAAGCGACCCTCGTATCCGCAATTATGGCACTTCCTCTTATCCTTAGCCTTGTTTTCTTTCCGCCCTTCTTTTTTTGTTGATGTTGTCCTTTCTTTGGCCACACATTCTTATTTTGTGTTTCCT
Source organism: Allium sativum (assembly GCA_030737875.1). NCBI lineage: Eukaryota > Viridiplantae > Streptophyta > Magnoliopsida > Asparagales > Amaryllidaceae > Allium > Allium sativum. The sequence goes on along the minus strand of CM060918.1, from coordinate 773,751,491 downwards.
CCACCTAAGTTTGTTTCTTGTCACCTTTATCTTTCTCATGCATCAATGCCATATCAACGAGCCTCTCAAAAGTTTCCCCCATCTGAATATGAGACATAGCTAACCCATGAAGGGGTTCATTCAATCCTCTAGAAAACCACAAAGCTTTCTTTTGTTGTTGATGTTAACATAATCTTTGACAGTTATGCCTCTTTGCTTGAGTGCTAGAAACCTTCCCATTTGCATACTTTTCTCATCTTGAGAAAGAAACTTCATTTCCAACCTCTACCGAAAATCATCCCAAGTCTTCACTAGATATCCTGCTTGTGTCACTTCCCACCAGAATGAAGCCTCTTCTTTCAGCAGCCAAGCGGCTAACTAAATCTTCCTATGATCATCAACTTCAAAATTTTCAAACAAGTCCTCCGTCTCTTTAATCCAATTCCTTGCTTCTACGAAAGTTTCAGTTCCTTGGTATGGATTTCCACCCATAGCATAAATCTTTTCAGATCTTAGAGAAATTATCTGCTCGCAGAGGAGGAGGATGAGGAACAGCAGGTGCACTTAGGGGAGGAACGTTTGCTGGACCATTGGTAGGTGTCGTGGCCTCTAGATACCTATGGAACAAGCTCGGTATCATACCTCCCTCAGGAATATTAGGTTCCCCAGACATGCTGAAAAGAAAAGGAAAATGGATTCAAACAGAGAATCGAAAGATATTACATATGACTTTGGGGAATATGTAAAACAGACTTTTCTTTTGAAAATGATTCCTTTTAAAACCTTTTTGAAAATAATTTTCAAAATCTTTTATCTGATCTGGTAACCATCAGCTCTGATACTAAGTGTGACACCCCACGTCCGATAATGTCACTCATTAAGGGAATGCATTTATTTTTATGAAGCGTTATAGGTAAATAGAAACAGAAACAATAAAAGACAAATAACAAATAGCAGCGGAATTTGGAAATTTTATTAAGCAGAAAACATCATAGTTCAAAACATGGTTACATCATATGTTTGAAATGCATAAAACCCAATACATCTATTTAAAGCTTTTGTCTTGTACTTAAATCATCAGAGCACAATAATAGAAGAACCATAATCCCCAAAACATAGCCATAGTAGAGAGATACAAAATCAAACAATACATCTAAGCAACTCCAAGCAAGATAAAAGGAGAATCCTGATTAAGCTTGAGTATTCCTACCTTGGAAACTCTGGTTGGGGGGGAGGGGAACGGAAGAGAAAGAAGAGGAAACAAAATGGGTCAGACATAAAGTCTGGCGAGTCCAGTTACTTTTAGCATATAAATAAGTAAAAGTATCATCACAGGCATATAAAGTGGATAAGAGAGATAACATCATAAAAGACAGGTATGACAAGGTAAACATGATAGAGTATAGTGCGCTTCTCTAGTACTTTCTCTCTCTCTATGCTTAATACTAGAATAACCAGAATGATATGATCCAAACAACTATAAGATGGTATACTTAGGCGTACTTCTAGTGAGAGGTTTAACCCCATACAATCAACAAGCAGCCTAACATACCGGAGTTACCCCTAAGGATAATAACGGGATCCTAAACATACCAGAGTCTAGATGTACCCTAATTAATACCCCAATCGATTGGCTTCCTAGTCTGTAGATACGCTATGTTGGCCCCATGTTAGAATGTATCACTTCCTAAAGTGGAAAACCTTCTTTTTCAAGATGTGCATAACCATATCTACTGATGTCATGGCTTCTAAACCTCCTCTGCCGGACCCATGCACGCACATGACCCCATCGGAACGCGCCGCCCACACCACCCCTTCGTTTGGATCTCTTACAATCAGCCCAGCAAGCGTGCCCCGACTCCGACCTAGTTCGGAGTAATCGTTTGATAGATATATATGGGTTACTAACTGAAATGGTTCCCATACACAAGATGATACAACTTCCCTCTATGCTTGCATCCACACTAGGTTTTCCACAGGTTATGCCATACTAGATTAAAATATTACATAACCCCATAGGTTAAGTTTTTGGGCCTATATATAAATATTACCTACCAACCAAAGATATACGTAACCCTCCCACTGTTTCATACAATTTTACTTAACCCCTACTCAAGTTAACATATACAATCCCTATGGATTCAACTAGGTTAAGTATTCAAGTTTATTACCATATTCATTTATGGTTATAATGTACAAGACCTCCCACATTAAGCCCACAAATTGTGGATGTTGGATATGCCAGGATGGTTCGGGTAGACTTCTTCCATAAGTCGGACCTAACCTCGTGTCTTAGCACGTCACGTGTTTATGCACTTAGACCCCTCATATTAGATTCACCACTTGTGGTCGTTGGATATGTCGATTGGTTACAGGCATACTTTCACCACAAGTGTAATCTAACCACGTTTCTAAGCGTGGTTACAGTTTCTAATTTCTATAATTCTAGGCATTTCCATTATTAACCAATTATTCTATGTCATTATAGGTTTTCATGCCCCTTTCCCAAGTTATGTTCATAATGAACCACATGCCCTAAATTAAGGCCTTTAATCACAATTGTGGCTTATGCCCCAAATCCACAATCATGTATTACATTCAATTTATGCCCAAATTTCCCCATAAAAGTTATGCCCCAATTTTAACGTTTTCCCCTCGTTCCTAACTCCACGCGTTCGCATATTTCAACGGTATGACTAGGCTCGAATGTAGCCTGGCTATAAAAATAAAAAGGGAAAAAAAGAAGGGAAGAGGACAGAAGTAAAAATAATAACAAGATTCACATATAATGGCAGAAATAGGTATAGCAACTAATAAACATACACTGATAAAGTTGGGCATAATGACAAGATAGGCATATAAGAACCGATCTGATGAACATGTGATAGCAAAACTGATTCTAACATAATAGGGACATCGTAAACAGGCATGATGAGATCTAAACAGTGAAATAAATCAACAAACAATGGCAGATCTGACATGATAAATAGGTATAGGCTTAGATCTAGTTCATAGTCATGTCAGAATAACTTAAATACACAGGTTATAGTCGATATGATATGATTCAAATAGTCACAGGCTTGGATCCAAGTTATATTCATGCCAAGATTAACTTTTAATTATTTAGATCTAAAAATAATGTAGACTCACTGTGATTGGATCTAAGAAATAGAAAAGTAATTGCAGATGTTGAATCACAGATCTCTAAACTTGAATGACTTGATTGTTGCAGAAGAAAAGGCTTAATTTAATCTAGGCAAAGGAAGCTTCTAGTTCTCCATTATTTTTGAGTGAAGAAAACAATGGGTATAGGGTCTTATTTATAGCTTAGAAACAACGAATCTAGTCAAGAAAGGAGTCTACGTTCAGAAAATGGAATTCTGCCTCAAATCTGCAGGGGGAGGACCGCCCTGTTGTGTCGACCCAGGGGTCGAAACAACCCTTATGGGGTCGACCCATGGGTCGACACCCCCTTGACAGGGTCGACACCCATGGGTGGGAAACTTCCCGCATTTTTCTGCTCGAATTTGAATTGTTTTGAATTTCTGGACTTATTTTACTCATGTATATTCTTCTTATGCATATACAAACTTTAAACCTTAATAACTTCTTCATACGGTGTCCGTTTTATGCAAACCAGGTGTCTATTTTGACCAATATTCCGGAATGAATGCAATGGCAGTGTAACAACCCGATTTCTTGTAATCAACTATTATGTTAAATTATAATGAAGATTATAATGTGATATAGTAATTGGCAATAAATTGGATTTTAAAATATTCATTTGGGGACTAATTAATAAATCTAAGAAGTTTTTGGAGAAATAAAGTTTCAAATACCTTATTAATGATTTGGGATGAAGTAAACAAAATGATAATTAATTTGAGCCAGATTGTTAATATTGGAATTATCTTCTAATAATGGTCTTCAGTTGCAAAATAGAAGGACAAATGAGAAGTGAATGAATTTTAAAGATGTAATATTATGTCAAAATGATGTTTTAGTATTTAAAAGAGTTGAAACACTTTTGTGTAAGTTTTGAAAGTGGAAAATAATTTTTTTTATGATGAAAATATGCCAAATTAGTGATTTTTGGACCTGAATGACAATATTGTAAATTATTGTTTAAATAACGAATTTAAAATTTATTTTAAAACGTTGAAAATAAAATTTTTGTTGTTGATAACGTGTTCGTTTTGCTAAAATAAACATAATGTAATTTGTTTCATTCAAAAAGGAGTTAAAATGAGTGAACTATGTACAAAATGAGCAAACATACTTACATAATAACTAAAATTGATTAAGGATGTGAAATGGGCTATTTGGTACGTTAAAATCCATAAATCCATCAATAGAACCTTCTGAGTAGAAAGGTACGTACATTCTTCTTGAGAAATCATTTTAGGGAAAAAGCTCTAAAAGTTCACAACAATGGCCAAAACCCTATCCATTCTCAAAATCCCAAAATATCAAATAAAATCCCCAAAATTCTAAAATTCAGATATGTTCTTTCTAATACATTCCAGCACCTTCTCTCCAATTTTCGTGGTAATTATTTTATGTTTAAGGTTTCAAACATCCTCTTTCTTCAAGTAATTTTCGGGTGAAATCTAGGCTGAAAACGCAGTTTTGCTATATTAATTTCTCCCTGTATTTGGGACGAAAATCTGACCTGTTTTGATTGAATTGGTGTGCATATCTTTTTTCTTGTTGCTTCAAGATTTTGGTTGGATGAAAGCTTCAATTGTTGTCAAATTCATGGTAACTCTTGCTTATAATCAAAGTGAGTTTAATTCATGCTTTCTAATCTTATTATTGGATTTGTTCTTTGTTTTGTTAGCATGTAAAGAAATACATTGTTTTATCATCTTGTTGTTTGTGCTGTGCAAACTCAGCGAAGGCTCAACTTTGAGCCACCGCAACTTCTTCGATTTGCAGCAAATTACTCCTAATTATTGGTATGTTGTAGTGATTGTGCTATGTTATTTTATTGCAAATATTCATTGAATTTTGGATTGCACTGATATAGCAAATCATTGCTTGAACTTAGCCAAAATCATTTTCTATTTTATTCATTGAAAATTGCTATATTCGAAAAATCATAACTCTTTTTGTTTGCAATGAATTGATCCAAAATTTTAATATGATATAGTCCATATGTTGAAATTTGTTGCAGCATGTTTCATTAATTTCTGAGTGCTTTTGATATGCTAAAGATCTGTCCAAAGTTAGCTAAAAACTAGTTTTTTTAGCATAATTCATTTATGTTTGAAAAGAGCTATTTTTGAAAATGTGTATCTTCCTCATTTTATAGCGAAATACCATAAAATTTTGATATGTTATTGTCCATGTGCTCAAGTTTGTTGCTACAAATTTCATAAATTTCTTGGTAGTATTGATATGCTAAACTTGTCGTCAAAGTTGGCTAAAAGAAAAAAATTATTTTGCTGTTTTATTTTGCAACAATTTTCATTTGTCTTAACTGCTAAATTTGAGTTAATTGATGTTTGAATTGAAAAGTTTGATGATATATTTTATAATATGATATCTGATAATTGATTATCTCAATTTTGAGGATATTCTGAATTTAAATTTTATTTAAATTTAAATATTGGTTAATATCAATATATGAAGATTTTGATGGTTTAGATTTCAAGTAAAACTTAGAAAACTTCTCAAAAATCATGGTTTGGAAAATAAAAGTTTTATGTCATTTTAAAGGATCTTTAATTAATTATTAATATTTTTATTTTAAAAATAGATAATATATTTAAAAATGGGCTTTTTCCTTATAAAGCTTATATGAAAATTTCCTAAAAGTTGTTAAAAATCCAATTCTTTTTCTATAAAATTATTATAAATATATTATAGCCCATTTTCATGAATTTCAGCTTATAAGAATGAGAATTAAACGATTTAGTAAAAATACATGGTATGGGACATGTGTTTTTACTTTATCGATTAAAATCGGACTTGTACGATTGAAACCCTTTTGATGCGATGTTTTGAGATGATGCCAATTTTGGCGAAGGCCATTGGTTCTAGAATTACTCAATTGGAGTATGCTCGGCGATGAACCAACCACAATGGAATGTAAATTTGCCAATGAGATGAGGAAAGCTATTCTATGATAAATTCATGGTATTTTGATGTTTATGAGTTCATAATGTTTATGAATTTATGATGTTTTGATACTTATGATGGATTTTTACTTGTCAATGAGATGAGACAAGTTTGATTGTCCTTTAGTACTCATCTGAAAGAGAGAGAGGTGAGACAAGTTTGTTAGGGAATGCGGAATGGATCGTTTAGGCAAAGCAAACACTAAAGCAGGTGAATAATGTTTGTAGGAATTTAAACAAAACTTAAAACTAAAGAGAATTATGGAATGAATCAAACAACACAAACACAATCACAGACACAAATTCAAACACAAATGCAACATAAATAGAAATAAAAATGCAGAAAAGGAATGAACACACCAGATTTTATACTAGTTCGGATCACTCCTACATCCAGTCCCGCACAATGCTGGATTGCGCAGAGTTTTATTAATATTTCCAATAGTTAAATACACCCTCCTTGATTTCACGGCTCAACAAGGAAACACATACTCCTATTCCTTGATTTCACGGCTCAACAAGGACACACCGACTCCTTTTCCTTGATTTCACGGCTACAAGGATACATCGATTCCTCTTTGACTCGCAAACAAGGTTTATTCAACCCAAACAATTACAAAACGGCCCTATAACTCTTCAGTAGCACTTGATTCAGAGAGTACATAGTGTAGAGAGAAGAAGTTTTATCAAAATAGAATTTAATTCAGCAAAGTATAGGCGTAAGAATCATAAAAATGATTAAGAATAATGGTGGAGTGAAAGAGAAGGAAGCTAGGGAAGAAGATATGTTAACAAATTCGGTTTTAACCTCTTTTTATAGAGTATGAAGGGTTGCAACGGTTCTAAAGCATTTCAAATAGTGAAAAGACACTTCCCTTCAATATTAGAAAAATAGTAGCTATATGTTCACATACTCATGTATATTTTTTATTTTCAAAGCATTTTTCAAATCTTTTGATATAAAACTAATTCTGGAAATTCTTGAGTAAAATTCTAGTGCTGTAAATTTATATTATATGATAAAAAATCAAATGAAAACATATTTTTAAACTATATAAATATAATTATAAAATTATAAGGTTTTAAAATATATAAACATAAAGTATATAAAAAAAATTAAGTTTTGAAAACAAAGAAGAATAAAAATAGAAAAAAACAGAAAAACAAAATAGAGAGGATTGAGGATAGAATTGAAAATCAGAATTTGAGAACTAGAATATGAATTTTGAACCTGGAGTGCTATTTAGAGTCTTTCAAAATCTAGACTATATAACTATATTAATCTTGAACTCTTGAACTCTTGAAATCCTGATTACTTATGAGTCTTGAAATTTCTCTGATCTTTGAATCTTTATCATCTTTATAACTGTATAGTCTTCAGTAATATTTCCTGTATATAATTACTGCATATATATATATATATATATATATATATATATTCTATACAAAAAGTGTTAGCATATATTTTATAATCAATGATAATTGAAATAAGGTTGTTGTCATCAAAACTCCATTCTCCAACAATCTCCCCTTTTTGATGACGACAACCTTAGTTTATAAAATATCATACCTGTATATACCTATTTGATGATGTTCCTTTTATACTCCCCATATCTGTAAGAATCCTAGAAACTATGCCTATATTTTATACTTTCTCCCCCTTTGGCATTATCAAAAAGAAATTCTAAAAGTACTCCACCTAAATCCGATAACTATCCAAATAATTCCTATACTAAAGTAAAGTCCTCCCCCTGAGTCCTAAATCTATAATCATAAAATAATCCCCCTAAATTATGACTATACTAGTCTAATAGAAGAATAATAAACAAGACAATCTAATCAATGTTTATAATCAATTCTGTCAATCAATTCAAGTAATCAATGTAAGCAATCAACCAAATTAATCAAATTAAATAATATGTGTTAATGAACAATTCTTGAACCTTTAATTAAACCTAGAAACTATAAAAAAAAACCTTAATCTAACACAAGACTAAACCTTCAATTGTCAGGGGTCATCACCAACCAGTGGCCTAGCCTATAATTTAGTTCCCTTAAAACTATAATAAGACCTTAATCTAGACTTAGAAATAGCTCCAATAAGATATTCTTAAAATTATGTTATAAGTAAAGTAATTCAATCCAATCAATGATCAATTTAAGCTTTGTTGTCACAAAACATCAACTCAAACATGAAACTAAACATTTCTTGTAACTTCTATCTATCCTAAAACCTATAAAGCTCCTATCAACTATAAATTCATAAGTATATTGCTAACAAACCTATCAACCACTAATGAAATTTAATCATGTCAAGTAAGTAAATCAAGTTATTCAAGTCAGACAAACAAACCAAATAAGTCAATCAGTTCAATCACATTAATCAAGACAAAGTAAATATGTTACGTGTTTAATTAATAATCCTACATTTCTAATAAAAACTTTTCATACTATATACTTGTTATGTGTGGAGTTAAAATTAACATATCATGCAGTGTGTGAAGTATGTTGATTATAATGTAGTATGAAACGTATGTCATATGCAAAACAATATGAAATGCAACTTATGGTGTGAATAATCTTGATTTGAAATGCAATTGTAATTTATAATGATGAATGATATGAAATAAGATGTATAATAATAGTATGCAGAATAATTTGGTGATAAAATCTATTGAGGTAAAATATATTCAAAGTATTATCTAACTATTATAAATTATTTGAATCAAACAAAGATAATGTTAATTTCTAGACTTAGGTTAATTATATTAATGAAATTGATTAAAAGAATAATAATGATAAGAGTTTAATTAAAAATACATTCATGATAAGTAGTAAAATATTCATATAAATCATGAAGTTAAATAATACTAGTAGGGTAAATATTGTAAAAATTAAAGATATTTCTAAAGAGAATATAAAATTTGTACAACATAAAGTAAGCTATATATATTCATAAGTATATATAAAACTAATTCAAAATGAACTTAAAATTTAATTTATGAGATATACATAAATATTTTGATACAAATCAATTTTAAATTTAAACTTTAGAAATTAAAACATATTTATTTGCTAAAAAACATTTATACTTTAGAAGAAATCTATAGTTACAAAAACATTATGAAGTAATCTATAAAACTTCTTATACTTAAACTACTTAAAAAAATCATGTATATATATATATACATTAAGTTAAGTATTCAAGTTTTATAAATCTTAATAGGAAGTCAAAATAAGTATTAAGTTACAAATAGTATTTGTGATAATGTAACCCAAAATTGTTAGGAAATCATAAGAATAATATATAAGTTAAACTATGCATGTTTAAAATATATAAAAGATGAATAAATTTATATTTTATAACAATATCAAAAAGTTATACTAACTCTGTATATCATATTAACATGTTTATATAATTTTATTAAATTATATATTTTAATATATATATTTTGAAACGTGATATAAGAAAATAAGTATACAGATAACTTTAATAACTATAATTTTAACTGGCATTTTCTAATTGAAAAAGTTGGAGGGAAGTTTGAAGGTTTCAAATCTTTGAGATAAAAAATTTGAATTTCATTCTGTAGGCTGATATGTTAACATATAGATATGTGTATGTTGACGGATAGGTATTATTTTAAAGAGAATATGGTTTTGTGACTATGGTTTTAAAATATCGATTTATATTTCAGGTTTAACTATTTCCTGAAATATTATTAATCCTAACAAACATCCAAAATTTATTTTATTATTATATTAATTTTATTACAATTATTTTTGAATTTCAAATTTCAAATTTGAATTTTAAATTTCAAAATTGAATTTTAAAGTTTAAGTTTCAAATTTAAAACAAAGCAAAGCAAGAAAAACATCCATTCACCAAAAATTTAAAAATTAATTAAGGCGTACCTGGTTTTTAGATCCATTTCTTATATATTCTCTGAATTCTGAATTGATCTTCTGGAATTTGATGATGAGATTTGCTCTATTGCAACGGGCTCGTTTTTCTGATTAGGATAGTGTATTCGTTTGCTGGATTTGAACACCGTATGAGAAAGATATTGAAGATTTAGTAGTTCAACTAACTTAGCGCCAAAATTTGAATTTGAATTCTGAATTTTGAATGAATGAACATTTCAACTACTATATAAATGCCCAAAAGTCATGCCTCTTCATAACCACTTCTCTTCTTCTTCTCGGTTTTCATTTTCAATCAAACTTTCAAGAGGCATAACTTCCTCGTTTCTTGACGGAACTAGACGAAATAAGCGGAAAATCGAAGAGAAATCCAAGGACTATGATCTAGTAATAGTTTGGGGATGAATTTGGATTATGTTGGGGTGCAGCAAGTCGAAACAATAAGAGATATGTATGAAATCCCATAACATTTTTTCAGTTTTGCATAGCCAACTTCAAATAGTCATATCTCACTCAATTTTGATCGGAATTTAATGATCTACCCATCAAACGACCGCGAGAATGAGGACTATAATCTCGAAAAGGATTTGAGACAAAATAATCTAACCTATGGATGTAATTTGAAGATAACCGTCGATAGTTTTGGTTTCCTTCTCTCTTTATTCACCAATACTTCGTTTGATCATTACTTGATCAATTCTTGATGGATTTTCATGAAGCTAGTGGCATTGCGAAGCAAATGAAGAGAAGTACAGTATGAAGATAAGTTGTAGATGAAAATCCAAAGTTATAAAGTAATATGGAACCCATTTCATTGCTGATTTATATTGTATATTTTCATTTCTTCCTCTTGATGCCTTTTCACCAATCGTCATTACTCTTCTTCAGTTGTCCTTCAGAATTTGAATCCTCAACACCCATGTAACACCCCAGTTCAGAATTTGAATTTCCAACAACCACTTTACCTTTCTTTTCAACTTTTGAATTTTCAAAAGTCATATAGCATCCTGCAAAACAACACAACTTTTAAAGAATCGAACGACTTTTCCAAAAATAAATGACTCTTCAAATAAACAAGTGATTTTCAAGTAATTAACTACAATTTTAAGTAATATCATGATAGTTTTGTAACACATCCATAGATCAAAATTTTCAAATTTCAAAAATCAAATCATAGTAACTTGATTTTCAATAAAATTGAATGCGGTCCCATATAATACTTGATGCAATACATGAATTTAAACTAGTGTTCAAAATTTTCCATTTATCATTTACAAAAATTAGATTATGAACTTTTTGAAAAACCTTGCTCTGATACCAATTGTTAGGGAATGCGGAATGGATCGTTCATGCAAAGCAAACACTAGAGGGTGGGTGAATAGTGTTTATAGGAATTTAAACAAAACTTAAAACTAAAAAGAATTATAGAACGAATCAAACAACACAAACACAATCACAAATTCAAACACAAATTCAAAATAAACAGAAATAAAAATGTAGAAAAGGAAGGAACGGATCATATTTTATACTGGTTCGGATCACTCTTACATCCAGTCCTGCACAATGCTGGATTATGCAGAGTTTTATTACTATTTCCAATAGTCATATACACCCTTCTTGATTTGACGGCTTAACAAGGAGACACCGACTCTTATTACTTGATTTCACGGCTCAACAAGGACACACTGACTCCTGTTCCTTGATTTCACGGCTACAAGGATACACTGATTCCTCTTTGAGTCACAAAAAAGATTTATTCAACCCAAACAATTACAAAACAGCTCTATAACTCTTCAATAGCACTTGATTCAGAGAGTAGAGGGTGTATGGAGAAGAAGTTTGATCAAAATAGAATTGAATTCGACAGAATATAAGTGTAAGAATCATAAAATGATTAAGAACAATGGTGGAGTGAAAGAGAATGAAGTTAGGGTAGAAGATATGTTAAAAAAATTGGTTTTAACCTCTTTTTATGGAGTATGAAGGGTTGCAATGGTTCTGAAGCGTTTCAAATAGTGAAAAGTCACTTCCCTTCAAAATTAGAAAAAATAGCAGTTATATGTCGACAAACACTTTTTGCTATGTCGATATACTCATGTGTATTTTTGATTTATAAAGCATTTTTCATGTGTTTTGATATAAAACTAATTCTGGAAATTCTTGAGTAAAATTCTAGAGTTGTAAATTAATATTATATGATAATAAATCATATAAAAACGTACTTTTAAACTATATAAATATATTTATAAATTTATAGGGTTTTAAACTATATAAATATAAAGTATATAAAAAATTTAATTTTTGAAAACAAAGAAGAATAAAAAAAGAAACAAATAGAAAAACAAAATAAAGAGGATTGTGGATAGAATTGAAAATTAGAATTTGAAAATTTGAATTTGAATTTTGAACCTGGAGTGCTATTTAGTGTCTTACAAAATGTAGACTCTATGACTATAATAATCTTGAACTCTTGAAATCTTGATTACTCATGAGTCTATAAATTTCTCTAATCTTTGAATCTCTATAATCTTTATAACTATACAGTCTTCAGTAATATTTCCTGTATATAATTCCTGCACACACATATATATATACATATATACATATATATATTTTATACAAAAAGTGTTAGCATATATTTTATAATCAACGATAATTGAAATAAGGTTGTTGTCATCAAAACTCCACTCTCCAACAGAGTTTGGTATCTTTACACTCGCCGATGAGATGAGGCAGTGTATATTTGATGATGCTTTTGATGTTTTCTAATGTGGCAACGATTGACGGCTAGTAAACTGTTAGGTGCAAACGTATGGTATGGGACATAAGTTGACGCCTTATGGGTTCCTATCCAAGAGGTTGAGACACATTCAAGATAATTACTAGTACTATAACTGAATACTCGATTGGAGTCATCATGATGTTTACGACTATAGCCATCATGATGATCACGATGTTTGTGACTCCAATCACCATGATGTTTATTACTCGGGGTTTTGTGACTTAGAGGCATCACGATGTTCTCGGCTATAGTCATGATGATGATGATGATTTTTGTGTCCCTAGTCATCACGATGTATGGTACCAAAAAGTATAGTACTAGTCAAGATGCAATGCACGTGAAGTTTCTCATGATGTTTTAAATGTTTTGATTTCACCACTATATGATGATGTTTATTACTACCTCGAGAAAGATGAAAGCTTAATTAAATTGATAGTTTCAAGGTGATTTCAATATAGAAGTTTTGTACTCCATGCAAGTTATATTATGATGATTTCTATAAAAAAAATGAGTTTGAGATTTCAAGTGGATTTAAGATATGTTTGATTTATACTGGTGAGATGAGGTATAAATGGTTATGAAGATTCTTTTATGTTGAGTTTTAATGATGGATTTATGACGTATTTATATTCATACCCATGAGATGAGGTATAAATGGTTATGAAGATTCTATTATGTTAGGTTTTAATAATGGACTTATGATGTATATATATTCATACAGTTGGGAGAAGGTATAAATGGTTATGGGATTCTTATATGTTGAGGTTTAACGATGGATTTATGATGTATTTAAATTCATATCGATGAGAGGGGATATGGATAAGTATGATGCTTCTTTTAAGATTGAGTTTTATATTTCCCATGATGATACTTGAGAATATCCCGATGAATGAGGCATATTCATTGCATTTGTTACTATGTGTGAAAAATATTTTTTCTTGAAATATATAAATGTCTTGATGTTTTCTTCTAGGAAGTTATTTAGTCCTTTTGAAGTATTTATCCGCATCCCATAAGGCAAAAGCGAGTCTAATTGAGTCTTACTTTTAAGATTCTACTAGTTGAAATCTCTTTTAGTAAGTGATGATTATGTCACTTGAGTATGACCATATCCTAAATATTTCTTCTTTTTCTCTAGAAGAGATATCGTTCCTTCTTAAAATGTGAATCACTGTTATGGAATGGTATCCTTTGAGTAAAAGGACACCATATCTTTCCTTTACTTCTCATTACCAATTGTTCTATTTAACTAATGAAATTAGATAGCCTGACCCGTGTGTTTTCACTTGGGTTAGACCGAGTTTGTTTCAGGTATCAGTCTCCGTTTTGGCTTTTAGCTGTTTCATGAAGCTTCTTTACGGGATCGGGTTTTTCTCTTGCGGTTGATAGCTTCTGTATGAGATGTTATCAAATTGTTTTTTATGTGCCTCTTATATAATGAGTGGGAATCATACCACTTCATTGTAGTATTTGTATTATATTGTGATGTATCATTGTATATGTAAACGTAATTATATTTGTAACTCTTCTGTGGCGATATAGATATCCATTTAGAAGCGTTGTTTTGTTCAGATATATCCATAGCCATCTATAACTTGTTTTAATTATTTATTGGATATGTCAATCCACTTAAGTTTAAAAAAAATAGATAGCAATTATCGCCATTTCCAGCATACAGCTAAAACAAGTTATAGCTGGTCGCCCCCAACAAGCCCTATTTTCTGCATTAGCAGATGGAATTACTTTGTAATTCTCTTTGTTAATGTGGGTCTCAAGGTGGGGCATTACAGTTGGTATTAGAGCGAGGATTCAGAACAAAATATGATAAAACACATAATAGGAAAATATATAATGATACATCCAAATGTAATATAGGTATTACTAATCCATCATTGGATTCATGTCCTTCTTTGATTCATTGGGTTGATAGTTAGGGATATGTCTAGGAATATATTTATTCTGTAGTATCCCAAATTAAGTTGTGACATCTTATCTTAGGGATAGTTTGATGGAATTGTTCTGGCAGGCCTGTCACTCATTCATATCCAAGAAGTTATGGATGATCTTTGACTTTTTTTCTTGTGGTGTCTGTGAGAATTATGAATAATATTAAAAGAATCCAAAAGATATGATTTGATTTTAGAAACCGAAGGATGTTTTTCTTATGATTCATCTTTTCATGCATATTAGCATGAAAATTTGCTAGCTTGAATCTTTCTAGAATTTTTCATGTTGAGATGAGTGGTTTTAGTGTTGGTAAAAAGCCATTTGACATTCTATAGGATACTATATTTTAATACCCTAATCCTTTTGATTTATATTCATATTTTAGTAATGTTGCTTGTAGATCCATAACCCTAGAGCTCACTCTAATGTGTTTAGATAGTGATGATAAGTATTTAGAGTTTCAGTCATGATGACCTTGTTGTTATAATCCGTTTGAGTCATTTATCACCCGTTGGTCAATCAAATGATGTGTTGTCCACATTTCCGTCGCTTAAGTCTTTTTTGTTGCTTAAGTCTTTCTTGAGAATGTTCACTAAGGAAATGAGATATTATATTGGATTGTTTGTTTGAGGCCTTTCAGATATCCTTTAGGATGTTGCCCTTGGATTTTTATATGTGGATGTGCTTCATAATATTACTCCTCTTGGAGTAATGGTCTTCGTATTTGGGTCATTTCTTCACTTTTGAAGTTGATGGTAAGCTTTTATTTTATAATTTATGGGCTTCTTTTGTTCTATGAGAGGTGTTGGGTTATTAATCTTGCTTGACCATATGTCACCTTCCATAGAATATGAGTAACGGGAGATAACATGGTTTATAGCATATCTTGTACTCGATAGATCCTCCTAGTGGTTAGTTATACTATGCAAATGATGAACACTCGAGCTTTTCTATCATTTTTTTTAATTGAGTATTTCGAGAATACCTTGACAATTTCTTTCTGTGTTTTTAATTTTTGAGATAAGAACTGAACTGATAATTATAAGAAACAATTTCTTTCGTAGAAAATGATTTCTTTCGTGTTGGGCAGTCCATCGAGTGTTTCAGAATTCTGATCGATGAGGTTAGTGGCTTATAAAGTGACCACCTTGTTTTAAGTTTCTTTATCCTTTTGGTGTTCTTTCTTTTATTATAATCGTTTTTCCACTGTAGAATATGAAAATTATGGGTTGTTAATCTCTTTGATGACTTGAGTATTGGATTAAGTCTAGGAATTTTGAGGAATCTATCTTTTTAGATTGATTTTGGGCCTTTGTATTCTTTTACTAAAGTGAGATGCCACCAAATTTTGAGATACCGCTTGGAAAATTTGTAGAAATTGCTAATCCTATATAGATGTTTGGAGAATTTAAGGAATTATCAAACAGTTATCTTCATTTCTTCCTCCGTCTTGAATGAGAAATAAGGAAATTTCGGTTTTGCTTTAGTCTAGCTTTCATTTAATTGAGGAAATTAAGATGTTGAGTACAAACTTTTCTCTAGAAATTGCGAGGACGCAATTTTATAAAGGGGGAAAGTCTGTAACAACCCAATTTCTTATAACAACTATTATGTTAAATTATAACGATGATTATAATTTGATATAGTAATTGGATATAAATTGGATTTTAAAATGTTCATTTGGGGACTAATTAATAAATAAAAGAAATTTTTGAAGAAATAAAATTTCAAATACCTTATTAATGATTTGGGATGAAGCAATTGAAATGATAATTAATTTGAGTCAAATTTTTAATATTGGAATTATCTTTAAATAATGGTCCTCAATTGTAAAATAGAAGGAAAAATGAGAAGTGAATGAATTTTAAAGATGTAATATTATGTGAAAATGATGTTTTAGTATTTAGAAGTGTTAAAACACTTTTGTGTGAGTTTTGAAAGTGGAAAATAATTTTTTTATGATGAAAATATGCCAAATTAGTGATTTTTGGCCCTAAATGGCAATATTGTAAAATATTGTTTAAATAAAGGATTTAAAAATCAAAATTTATTTTAAAATGTTGAAAATAAAATTTTGTTATTGATAACATGTTCATTTTGCTAAAATAAACATAATGCAATTTGTTTCATTCAAAAAGGAGTTAAAATAAGTGAACTATGTCCAAAATGGGCAAACATACTTACATAATAACTAAAATTGGTTAAGGATGTGAAATGGGCTATTTGGGTATGTTAAAATCCATAAATCCGTCACTAGAACCTTCTGAGTAGAAAGATACGTACATTCTCCTTGAGAAATCATTTTAGGGGAAAAAGCTACAAAAGTTCACAGCAATGGCCAAAACCCTATCCATTTTAAAAATCCCAAAAAATCAAATAAAACCCCAAAAATTCTCAAATTCAGATATGTTCTTTCTAATACATTCTAGCAACTTTTCTCCAATTTTCGTGGCAATTGATTTAGGTTTGAGGTGTCAAACATCCTCTTTCTTCAGGTAATTTTCGGGTTAAATCAGGGCTGAAAACGCAGGTTTACTATATTAATTTCTCCCTGTATTAGGGACGAAAATCTGACCTGTTTTATTGAATTGGTGTGCATATCTTTTTTCTTGTTGCCTCGAGATTTTGTTTGGATGAAAGCTTCAATTGTTCTCAAATTCATGGTAATTTTTGCTGATAATCAATGTGAGTTTAACTCACGCTTTCTAATCTTATTATTGGTTTTGTGCTTTGTTTTGTTAGCATGCAAAGAAATACATTCTTTTATCATCTTGTTGTTTACGCTGTGCAAACTCAGCGAAGGCTCAACTTTAAGCCACCGCAACTTCTTCGATTTGTAGCGAATTACTCCTAATTTTTGATTTGTTGTAGTATCTGGGCTATGTTATTTTAATGCAAATTTTCATTGAATTTTGGATTGCATTGATATAGCAAATTGTTACTTGAACTCAGCCCAAATCATTTTCTGTTTTTTTCGCTGAAAAGTGCTATGTTCGAAAAATCAAAACTCTTTCAGTTTACAACGAATTGATCCAAAATTTTAATACATTATAGTCCATATGTAAAAATTTGTTACAGCAATGTTTCATTAATTTCTGAGTGCTTTTGATATGCTAAAGATATCTCCAAATTTAGCTAAAAACTTATTTTTTTTAGCATAATTCATTTGTGTCCGAAAAGGGAAATTTTTGAAAATGTGTATCTTCCTTGTTTTGTAGCGAAATACTATAAAATTTTGGTATGTTGTTGTCCATGTGCTCAAGTTTTTTGCTGCAAAATTTTTTTTTGGGTAGTATTAATATGCTAAATTTATCATCAAAGTTGGCTAAAAGAAAAAAAAATTATTTTGCTGTTTTATTTTGCAGCAATCTTCATTTGTTTTAGCTGCTAAATTTGAGTTAATTGATGTTTGAATTGAAAAGTTTGATGATATATTTTATAACATGATATCCGATAATTGATTATCTCAGTTTTGAGGATATTTTAAACTCAAATTTTATTTAAATTTAAATATTGGTATTTGAAGATTTTGATGGTTTTGATTTCAAGTAAAACTTAGAAAACTCCTCAAAAATTATGGTTTCAAAAATAAAAGTTTTTATGTCATTTTAAAGGATCTTTAATTAATTATTAATATTTTTATTTTAAAAATAGATATTATATTTAAAAATGGGCTTTTTCCTTATAAAACTTATATGAAAATTTCCTAAAAGTTGTTAAAAATCCAATTTTTTTCTACAAAATTATTATATATATATATATTCTAGCTCATTTTCATGAATTTCAGTGTACGAGAATGAGAATTAAACGATTTAGTAAAAATACATGGTATGGGACTCTTATATAATGAGTGGGAATCATACCACTTCATTGTAGTATTTGTATTATATTGTGATGTATCATTGTATATGTAAACGTAATTATATTTGTAACTCTTCTGTGGTGATATAGATATCCATTTAGAAACGTTGTTTTGTTCAGATATATCCATAGCCATCTATAACTTGTTTTAATTATTTATTGGATATGTCAATCCACTTAAGTTTAAAAAAAATAGATAGCAATTATCGCCATTTCCAGCATATAGCTAAAACAAGTTATAGCTGGTCGCCCCCAACAAGCCCTATTTTCTGCATTAGCAGATGGAATTACTTTGTAATTCTCTTTGTTAATGTGGGTCTCAAGGTGGGGCATTACAGTTGGTATTAGAGCGAGGATTCAGAACAAAATATGATAAA
The DNA here is from genome assembly GCA_030737875.1 of Allium sativum. Lineage (NCBI taxonomy): Eukaryota > Viridiplantae > Streptophyta > Magnoliopsida > Asparagales > Amaryllidaceae > Allium > Allium sativum. Next base: position 773,732,499 of record CM060918.1, on the reverse strand, counting down.
CACATAATAGGAAAATATATAATGATACATCCAAATGTAATATAGGTATTACTAATCCTTCATCATTGGATTCATGTCCTTCTTTGATTCATTAGGTTGATAGTTAGGGATACGTCTTGGAATATATTTATTCTGTAGTATCCCAAATTAAGTTGTGACATCTTATCTTAGGGATAGTTTGATGGAATTGTTCTGGCAGGCCTGTCACTCATTCATATCCAAGAAGTTATGGATGATCTTTGACTTTTTTTCTTGTGGTGTCTGTGAGAATTATGAATAATATTAAAAGAATCCACAAGATATGATTTGATTTTAGAAACCGAAGGAAGTTTTTCTTATGATTCATCTTTTCATGCATATTAGCATGAAAATTTGCTAGCTTGAATCTTTCTAGAATTTTTCATGTTGAGATGAGTGGTTTTAGTGTTGGTAAAAAGCCATTTGACATTCTATAGGATACTATATTTTAATACCCTAATCCTTTTGATTTATATTCATATTTTAGTAATGTTGCTTGTAGATCCATAACCCTAGAGCTCACTCTAATGTGTTTAGATAGTGATGATAAGTATTTAGAGTTTCAGTCATGATGACCTTGTTGTTATAATCCGTTTGAGTCATTTATCACCCGTTGGTCAATCAAATGATGTGTTGTCCTCATTTCCGTCGCTTAAGTCTTTTTTGTTGCTTAAGTCTTTCTTGAGAATGTTCACTAAGGAAATGAGATATTATATTGGATTGTTTGTTTGAGGCCTTTCAGATATCCTTTAGGACGTTGCCCTTGGATTTTTATATGTGGATGTGCTTCATAATATTACTCCTCTTGGAGTAATGGTCTTCGTATTTGGGTCATTTCTTCACTTTTGAAGTTGATGGTAAGCTTTTATTTTATAATTTATGGGCTTCTTTCGTTCTATGAGAGGTGTTGGGTTATTAATCTTGCTTGACCATATGTCACCTTCCATAGAATATGAGTAACGGGAGATAACATGGTTTATAGCATATCTTGTACTCGATAGATCCTCTGTAATGACCCGCAAATCCGCAACATCAGAGTTGACTATATACATCATACGTCCAACCCAAATATCACGAAAATACGAAACATTTTTTTTTAGAAGAAAGAGGTAGAAGAAGAACAGAACTAACAACACAGAATCTCACATCGCAGCGGAACAAAATATAATATATCACATCTTTGAAATACAAAATCTTAACTGTATAACATACACTTATCAGAGTACAACACTTACAACATAGCGGGACCACTATAACTAGATAACGCTGAAGCCTCCTGCTCCAAGCTCCTTTAGATATATCTGAAAAATCCTGAACTACTTGACTGCCCGTACAAATTTAGGCACCCAAGAGTTTAGGTAGAACAAAACAAAATAAACTCCGGGTCAGTCATGGGACTGGTATGAGTAAACAGTTTAAAAACAGTTTCAGAAAACTAAATGATATCTCATAAGACCACGCCGTATAACACGGAACGGGTTTTTCCCTTATGAGAATCCAACCCTTGATTTATCTTTATATCAAAACTCTTTTGATATTATAATAATGTCTAAATCAAGTAGATAACAATCTAGTGGAACGTTTGCATCTCACGTTCCACATATATAATATACAATCAAAACCGCAAGCACGTATTGGGTAATGGATTTCCACTATGACAAGGTATGGAATCACCTTCCGCTGGTATATCTCTAGAGGAGAATACACCGAGTTCAACAAGAACATCTTGCAACTCAGCCACACATGACCGACCACTCATTTCGCTTGAGTGTATCGAATGTATATCCCCAACGATTGGGATCAGCAACCGTTTCCCGAATGGGTCAGCATCGACAATAGATTTTTAGAAGTAAATGAAACTCTAGATCAGGTGATTATATAGCCTAATAGGTGCGACCTACATAGCCATGCTGCTTGCCCGATTTCTGTCATTTACCGGATGATGAGGCTAGAAGCTACGCTTTATCATCACACCAGATTCACTTCGAATGCCACATCGTCAAATCCATCAAATCACCGATTGACGTCCTCAACAGTACATTACGTGTTAGCTAAAAGAAGTTTCCTTCTCCGCTTCCACTCTTGGTACGGTTGAAGAAATCAATGTACGTGACCTTTCTGGAAATACTCTGTCAGACATTCATCCATACAAGTCACCCAGGAACAGGATGAACCGAAGGTACTATTTCTATTAATAGAAAAAGTCCTTGTACTCTACTCCGTCTTCGATTATCTTTATATAATCTGATTCGCACGCTACTGCCAATACGGAGTGGTTCTTCGGATAATAATCCAACCGGTCTCTCTATATTGACAACGATGGTCAAAACTTCGATAGTCTGTGATTTAACTATCGAATAAAAACAAGTGTTTCGATAGTCGATGATTTAACTATCGAATAAAACAAGTGTTCATCCAAACATCCAACAATCAGTGAGCTTTTAATTAATATTCCATTAATTAAATCACTACTCTATTTCTTTATCAATATTTGTTAAACAAATATTTTCAATAACCATATTTGCCTTTTACGTCCTTTGGAAAATATTTCCATATATCGCCTTCCTTAAATTTCTAGCTTTAGAAATATTCATTATTCTATTTCCAAGCTTTGCACATATTTGGGTTAAAACAGATGTTGTGCAAAACATCGTTACGACAACCCAAATACAGTATTTAACTAATTCTTATTCCACATTGATCTTCGAGCCTGAATCTTGCTACTTATCGGCATATCATGAAATCAACCAAGTTGGGGTATAATTACCTCTCAGACCTTGACTGAATAACATTTAACGTCAAAACAGACAAGACTACTTACTCGAATAATCAATACCATACCACTACTTCTTCACTTTTAAACACATATATACTTTCTCTTTCTATACCTACGAGATTTTATTCTTATACTTCCTTTTATAATTATACTATTCTATTTCTAAGTTCGTTTCCTTATCGACTTCTATATATTTTGATACGTTGATTTCTAACTATCAAATTATCTTAAAAATATTCTATCTCCTTAAATTTCCGGAAAAATTCGCCATAACCTCCTTTGTACCGGGAGCATCGGGAAATTTCAAATAGCTTTCCCGGTCCTTCTCATCTCAAAAAGAAAAAGAAAAAGCCAAGCGGCTTGCCGATACGGCGCATAAAATCTCATATGGAAATTAAATACGTACCTTTTTGTCGGGCATTCTATTTATTTCACTTCTATACTTTATTCCATACCTGTCTCCTGTATGTCTATACATGTCCAATCTATTTTAACTATACCAATCGTTTTAACTCAATTTGTTAATTAAATCTGTTACTTAACTTTTCAGTTTATTTCGCCTTCATATTTGAACATGACATGTTCAAATATATTTTAACTGCATATTAACAAATTCTAATTATACTCATACTCTCGTTTCCTTATCGACTTCTCTATTCAAATTCCAATTCAATTCTATTTGAATTCTCTTTATTTAAAACTTCATTTGAATTCTACTTTCAAATTCTATGGTTTAAAGTCGCTTTGAATTCTATATTCAAAATCTATAGTTTAAAGTCCATTTGAATTCCATATTCAAAATCTATAGTTTAAAGTCCATTTGAATTCCATATTCAAAATCTATAGTTTAAAGTCCATTTGAATTCCATATTCAAAATCTATAGTTTAAAGTCCATTTGAATTCCATATTCAAAATCTATAGTTTAAAGTCCATTTGAATTCCATATTCAAAATCTATAGTTTAAAGTCCATTTGAATTCCATATTCAAAATCTATAGTTTAAAGTCCATTTGAATCCGATTATTCAAATCTCTATTTCAAAGTCCATTTGAATTCCTCGGCTATTTATAAACAACGTTTATAACTTCAATTCAAATCCCATCTTTCTATTTATAAACAACGTTTGTAAATTCGATTACTTGTTTTATATACCTTCAAATCAAATTCTATAAAAAAATAGAATTTCCTTTTTAAATATCAAATACCCTTTCCGATATTTTTATGAATCAATATTCAAGCTCTAGTGGTATTTTCAACAATCAAATCAACCAATTTTCTATCATTTGATTTTTAACACATCATATATGAATATATATGAAATCAAACAAACAACAAACAGATAATATATTTTTGAGGAATCCAGTTGGATTCCTCCAACCTGTTTTCCTGCATCCACAGATGTTAGTCAACATAGTAATACCCATCCTGCTTCGAGGCAGGATATCGCGGTATGAAGGTCATCCACTAATCATAGCGTGGGGCGTATAGGGTAATCATCCGCTATGGTACCGCGGGCATCCGCTAATGAGACTGCGGGAATCCAACCAATCAATCAACCCAATATATATATATATATATATATATATAATAGTCCTAAATAACTAATATATATTTTAAATCAACCAAACAATATTCAAACAAGCATAGCAATTATTTTTAACAACTAGAAATAATTCTAATTAAATGGTGAGTGAGGTTTACTCACCGTGATATTTATTTCGATCCCTTCTGATTCAATCCAAACTTTATTGCGAAGTATTTTCCGATATTATCCAATATACTTTGTTTTACCAACACTTAAGTAAATTTCTCCCAACCTATTTTCAATATTGTCCGAGCTCCAGTAAACCACATTGCCCAAGACTTTATTCAACTGCATTTTCTACCTTGTATAAATAAAATACACGTTGTTTAATTCAACAATCCCTAACGAAAAAAAATTAGAAATTTACATTTCCTTAATTCCGTTCTAAATGATTAGTTTAAAAATTTTAAGCGAATTAAAACTTTATTAACCAATTTAATTAATAGCTAAATTCGCAATTACCTTATAACTTCCTAATTCTCCTTCCCTCCCAGATGAATAACGCTACCTCCAAGTATCCAGTAAGCCCTTTTGAACTGTTGATTCCCTTCCTCTTGCTTCCTTACCATCCCATTAAATCTACTGCCATAACCACTGAAGTGTTTGACATTCCCGTCCACAGCTACCCTGACCCACCGATTAAAGTTCGATGACCATCCTTGCATCGCGACCTGGCACAACTCTAAATCTGGAGCGACGGTATCGACTTCGAATCCCACCCCCGCTGAACAATCGAGATGACCCATCCCCCCTCAAATCGAACTGCCTTGCCTCCTAATCTCCAAAGTCGACCTCGAAATGTGCTAAATCCGACCATGAAAGTAACTGTGGTGAACCCTAGACCATTGCGAAAGCTTCGAACGCCCCAGTAGCTCTGCACCCATTTTAACCCTTACAGAAATGGAAGTCGAGGTCCTTCCGATTTTACGTTTCGAACTACTGAGGGGAAATGAAAATAGTGCTTGCGATTTTTAATGGCTATGAGGACATCGATTTCCAGTTTGAGGAATGAGAAAAACCACTGCTTTGGTTTAGAGGCTTTGATTTAAAAAGAAAAGGGTGCGGTTTGTAATTGAACTGCAGGGTCATTGCTTTGTGGAGTAAAAAGGAGAACGTGTTCCTCTTTTCTCTTTTGATTTGTGCGGCCATTTCTTATCCTCCTTGTTTTATTCCTATCCACTCAGTTTATTTTTATTTAATTTGTTTAAAAAAAACTGTATCCTTTAATTTAAATTACCACGTTGATTCTGAACTCCTTACTGAACCCAACAACTGTCATTTCTAGGGTAAAACCACTATTCTGAACCCACTGGGATAAGTCACGAAGTCTGATTCGATCGTCTGTGGAAGATGTTTATTTAAATTGATTTAAATTAAATTCAAAACCATTTATTTTTTCGATAAATAAATAAATATTATTATCGTTATAAATTCAAATAAAATTTCCTATTAATTATTTGAACTGTATTTAATTCTAACTAAATTTTGAATTCGTCTAATTCCATTTCCGTATTCTGATAATTTAATATATTCAATATTAAATTGAAATTTATTTTTAAACTGATAACTCAAATATAAAAATTCACTTATTTTACCAACCCAATATTTAAATTAAATATTAGATATTCAAAAATTAACCCCTAAGGATCCGGGTCATTACAATCTTCCCTACTTAAAATAATTTCGTCCTCGAAATTGCTAAGGTAGAAAAAGTGCTACAAACCCATTAACTTTAAAACTTATTTATGTTGATCCTCAACATTCCAAACTTTCTTACGTACTCCCTTTCGAATAAATCCCTATTCGATAACTCCTCACTTCGAATAATTATATTCGGTAATCTCTCTTTCGAATAACTAGATTCGAAAACCTTTCTTCGAATAAACTATATCTGATTTACTCTATTCAATTTACTCTATTGGATTTTACTCTTTTCGATTAACTCCATCGAATAACTAAATTCGATAACTCCTTCGAATAACCAATATTCTATAACTCACTTCGATTAAACTATAATCGATAACTCAATTCGATTAAACTATAATTGATAACTCATTCGATTAACAAATAATCGATAACTCCTTCGATTAACAAATAATCGATAACTCCTTCGATTAACAAATAATCGATAACTCCTTCAGTTCCATTCGAATAAACTAATATTTGATTTAACTCCATTCACTTGACTCTAGATCGCAGCGATCACAATGGTTACGCCTGATTTCCCCCAGGAAACATCCGACCGCCCTAGGCTATCTGCAGCCCTGCGAATTACGCTAGCAGTCGTACGAAATGGCAACTTATCCTGAGTAACTATGTTTGACTAATTCTATCTCAATACTATATTCGATCAATTTTAATTGAATAACTAACATTCAATTAAATCCTAATTCGATTAACTATGTTCAATTAACTCTATCTGATTAATTCAAAATATGAATATCAAATATTCAATAAATTCTAATTGAATAACTAATATTCAATTAACTCTATGGATTAAGCCTAACCGATCAACTCTAACTGGTTAATTCTTACTCTAATCGATTATTTCTAACTCTAATCGATTATCTCTAACTCTAATCGATTTCGCCTATTCGAATAACTCCTACTGGATAACGTTTATTCATTTATAAAGATTTACTTTTAGTAACGGTTCTTCACTTTATAAATGTTCTCTTTAATAACGTTACTTCACTTATATAAGTGTTGTGTACCCCTTCTATTTAAAACTATCGGTGTTAAAAACCAACTCTTCTCTATATAAGTTCAGACTTATATATTCCATTTATCGAATGCTAAATACTTAATTTAATTTATAAACTGTTATTTATACATTAATCTTTTCTATTTATCTGTTAAAACAGATTTCCATTTTCTATTCATCCTCTAAATATTCCTTTGATTAAATTCTATTTATTTAACAAATAAATATCTCATTTATAACATTCTATTTATCTTCTATAAATAAATATTCCCATCTAATCTATTTGTAAATGTTTTACAAATATTTCCTGTTCAAATTCTATTTGTAAATGTTTTTACAAATATTTCTCCTCTATTTGTTTGCACATAACTTCCCTTGTATTTGTGTTACAAATATATTTCCTCTTTAACCCTTTTGGTTTTTCCTTTATTCACACCAAATTCATGTTTCATTCACATTGATTTTACTCAATTTATTCGTTTCGATCCATTTAACTTACTTAAGTTAAATTTAATTTCCATCATTCAAATTCCCATTAACTAGTTGCTAATTAATCGTTTTGCCTAGTTCACCCTTTTTATTTGAATATAACTTGTTCAAATATATGTCAATTTAATTATAAACTAATCTAATTATAATTTTAACTCGAGTTATATATTCGATTTCGAATATAAATTTTCAATTTCTTCACTTATCCAAAAATCCAATTTCGACTCAAATTTCCTTTAACTAATTATTCTCCAATTTAGTTAATTCTATTTAACCATTTAAAATATGATTTTTGTCTTAAAAATCATTTCACTTACTTCACTGGAGTTCATATTTATTTTATATCTCCAATCTGGATTTTTCTAATGCCAATTCGGATTTTATTTCCTAAAAATCCCTTTTATTTATTTAATTAAACCGTTATGGTTTTATAATGGTTCTGGCGCTGCTTTTCTAAAATTTTGATTTTGACATAACTCAAAATCTATACGACGAAATCCAGATTTTTCTCTTTCATTAGAAAACTATTGTTCAACCGGTCCCGACGATTCTCGTTTCAAAGAATTCCGACTTAATTTGAGTCCTGTATACTCGATTGAAGTTCGAGTCGCTAATTTACGAACTGCCGTGCTATGGCGAGCTCGTTTTAATTATATTTATAAATATAAACGTTTTAACTTCGTTTATAATAAATTCAACTCCATTCTGATATATTTTTAATATATATCAAATCTATTTCACATAATATTCCTGATCTATTTCCCTTCAAATATTCAAATCCTATATTTTTACAATATTCAAATTCCATTTGAATTTCTTTATTCAAACTCTATATTTGAATTTCTTTCTATTCAATTTCTATTTGAATTTCTTATCTTCAATTTCTATTTGAATTTCTTATCTCAAAATCCATCTGAAATCCTTTGTTCAATTTAAATTCTATTTTAACTCCTTTGAATTCAAATTCTATTTCAAACTTTATATTTTCTTTGAATTCTATTTAACCATTCTCCATTTGAATTCTAATATTCAAATTTTTATTTGAATTTTCTTTATTCAAATCCATTTGAATTCCCTTGAATTTAAATTCAACAACAACAAAGCCATATATTTCTATTTGAATTCCTTTTGAATTCAAATTTCATTTCAATTTTTCTTATACAATTTCTATTTCACTTCTATTTGAATTATATATATATTCAAATTCCTTTTCAATTCTTCTTATCCAATTTCTATTTGAAATCTATATTCCAATTTCACTCCTATTTGAAATCTATATACCAATTTCACTTCTATTTGAAATCTATATACCAATTTCACTTCTATTTGAAATCTATATTCCAATTTCACTTCTATTTGAAATCTATATACCAATTTCACTTCTATTTGAAATCTATATTCCAATTTCACTTTTATTTGAAATCTATATACCAATTTCACATTTCAAAATTCCTTTGAAGTAATATAAATATATACATATATTTATCTATCTCAAATTCAAAACATTTGAATTTTCAAACAACTTGTTTTCTTTTCAACAAATTTCCATCAAAAATTTTCTAAGGCAGCAATTCATCACTTAGAAACTCGAAAATGAACATTGGTGATGTTGCGACCATCATCAGAATTATTTCCCAGCTACTGAATGAGTTCAGTGCTTTATTTCTTTCAAACTCCATTTAGAAAAATATTTTCCAAACTCCCAGGATTTTAAATTCTAAATTCTGGTTGGAATTCAATTTCAATTTATCACATTTGTATATTTGATTTCATATACAAATTCCATTGGTTATATATATAACTATTTCTGTTTTACAATCTAATTCGATTATAATCCTAACAATCAACTTAACTATTTAAAAACAATATCGTGTCCAATCTTCTGTTCAAGTGTTTATAAACTTCTATCGACATCGTGGCGTCCCACGATTCGACCAAAATTTATAATCCACTCAACAGACTAGTCAACACAATATAAAACAGTTTTTATATCAAATAACAAGTACGCTCTCTCGTATATATATATATATATATATATATATATATATATATATACACTCAACTCATTCTAGGATACTACAGATCCTATCTCTAATGAGCACATTCCAACAAGCCTAGGTATTCGCTCAACCTAAGCTCTGATACCAACTGTAATGACCCGCAAATCCGCAACATCAGAGTTGACTATATACGTCATACGTCCAACCCAAATATCACGAAAATACGAAACATTTTTTTTTAGAAGAAAGAGGTAGAAGAAGAACAGAACTAACAACACAGAATCTCACATCGCAGCGGAACAAAATATAATATATCACATCTTTGAAATACAAAATCTTAACTGTATAACATACACTTATCAGAGTACAACACTTACAACACAGCGGGACCACTATAACTAGATAACGCTGAAGCCTCCTGCTCCAAGCTCCTTTAGATATATCTGAAAAATCCTGAACTACTTGACTGCCCGTACAAATTTAGGCACCTAAGAGTTTAGGTAGAACAAAACAAAATAAACTCCGGGTCAGTCATGGGACTGGTATGAGTAAACAGTTTAAAAACAGTTTCAGAAAACTAAATGATATCTCATAAGACCACGCCGTATAACACGAAACGGGTTTTTCCCTTATGAGAATCCAACCCTTGATTTATCTTTATATCAAAACTCTTTTGATATTATAATAATGTCTAAATCAAGTAGATAACAATCTAGTGAAACGTTTGCATCTCACGTTCCACATATATAATATACAATCAAAACCGCAAGCACGTATTGGGTAATGGATTTCCACTATGACAAGGTATGGAATCACCTTCCGCTGGTATATCTCTAGAGGAGAATACACCGAGTTCAACAAGAACATCTTGCAACTCAGCCACACATGACCGACCACTCATTTCGCTTGAGTGTATCGAATGTATATCCCCAACGATTGGGATCAGCAACCATTTCCCGAATGGGTCAGCATCGACAATAGATTTTTAGAAGTAAATGAAACTCTAGATCAGGTGATTATACAGCCTAATAGGTGCGACCTACATAGCCATGTTGCTTGCCCGATTTCTGTCATTTACCGGATGATGAGGCTAGAAGCTACGCTTTATCATCACACCAGATTCACTTCGAATGCCACATCGTCAAATCCATCAAATCACCGATTGACGTCCTCAACAGTACATTACGTGTTAGCTAAAAGAAGTTTCCTTCTCCGCTTCCACTCTTGGTACGGTTGAAGAAATCAATGTACGTGACCTTTCTGGAAATACTCTGTCAGACATTCATCCATACAAGTCACCCAGGAACAGGATGAACCGAAGGTACTATTTTTATTAATAGAAAAAGTCCTTGTACTCTACTCCGTCTTCGATTATCTTTATATAATCTGATTCGCACGCTACTGCAGATACGGAGTGGTTCTTCGGATAATAATCCAACCGGTCTCTCCATATTGACAACGATGGTCAAAACTTCGATAGTCTGTGATTTAACTATCGAATAAAAACAAGTGTTTCGATAGTCGATGATTTAACTATCGAATAAAACAAGTGTTCATCCAAACATCCAACAATCATTGAGCTTTTAATTAATATTCCATTAATTAAATCACTACTCTATTTCTTTATCAATATTTGTTAAACTAATATTTTCAATAACCATATTTGCCTTTTACGTCCTTTGGAAAATATTTCCATATATCGCCTTCCTTAAATTTCTAGCTTTAGAAATATTCATTATTCTATTTCCAAGCTTTGCACATATTTGGGTTAAAACAGATGTTGTGCAAAACATCGTTACGACAACCCAAATACAGTATTTAACTAATTCTTATTCCATATTGATCTTCGAGCCTGAATCTTGCTACTTATCGGCATATCATGAAATCAACCAAGTTGGGGTATAATTACCTCTCAGACCTTGACTGAATAACATTTAACGTCAAAACAGACAAGACTACTTACTCGAATAATCAATACCATACCACTACTTCTTCACTTTTAAACACATATATACTTTCTCTTTCTATACCTACGAGATTTTATTCTTATACTTCCTTTTATAATTATACTATTCTATTTCTAAGTTCGTTTCCTTATCGACTTCTATATATTTTGATACGTTGATTTCTAACTATCAAATTATCTTAAAAATATTCTATCTCCTTAAATTTCCGGAAAAATTCGCCATAACCTCCTTTGTACCGGGAGCATCGGGAAATTTCAAATAGCTTTCCCGGTCCTTCTCATCTCAAAAAGAAAAAGAAAAAGCCAAGCGGCTTGCCGATACGGCGCATAAAATCTCATATGGAAATTAAATACGTACCTTTTTGTTGGGCATTCTATTTATTTCACTTCTATACTTTATTCCATACCTGTCTCCTGTATGTCTATACATGTCCAATCTATTTTAACTATACCAATCGTTTTAACTCAATTTGTTAATTAAATCTGTTACTTAACTTTTCAGTTTATTTCGCCTTCATATTTGAACATGACATGTTCAAATATATTTTAACTGCATATTAACAAATTCTAATTATACTCATACTCTCGTTTCCTTATCGACTTCTCTATTCAAATTCCAATTAAATTCTATTTGAATTCTCTTTATTTAAAACTTCATTTGAATTCTACTTTCAAATTCTATGGTTTAAAGTCGCTTTGAATTCTATATTCAAAATCTATAGTTTAAAGTCCATTTGAATTCCATATTCAAAATCTATAGTTTAAAGTCCATTTGAATTCCATATTCAAAATCTATAGTTTAAAGTCCATTTGAAATCCATATTCAAAATCTATAGTTTAAAGTCCATTTGAATTCCATATTCAAAATCTATAGTTTAAAGTCCATTTGAATTCCATATTCAAAATCTATAGTTTAAAGTCCATTTGAATTCCATATTCAAAATCTATAGTTTAAAGTCCATTTGAATCCGATTATTCAAATCTCTATTTCAAAGTCCATTTGAATTCCTCGGCATTATTTATAAACAACGTTTATAACTTCAATTCAAATCCCATCTTTCTATTTATAAACAACGTTTGTAAATTCGATTACTTGTTTTATATACCTTCAAATCAAATTCTATAAAAAAAATAGAATTTCCTTTTTAAATATCAAATACCCTTTCCGATATTTTTATGAATCAATATTCAAGCTCTAGTGGTATTTTCAACAATCAAATCAACCAATTTTCTATCATTTGATTTTTAACACATCATATATGAATATATATGAAATCAAACAAACAACAAACAGATAATATATTTTTGAGGAATCCAGTTGGATTCCTCCAACCTGTTTTCCTGCATCCACAGATGTTAGTCAACATAGTAATACCCATCCTGCTTCGAGGCAGGATATCGCGGTATGAAGGTCATCCACTAATCATAGCGTGGGGCGTATAGGGTAATCATCCGCTATGGTACCGCGGGCATCCGCTAATGAGACTGCGGGAATCCAACCAATCAATCAACCCAATATATATATATATAATAGTCCTAAATAACTAATATATATTTTAAATCAACCAAACAATATTCAAACAAGCATAGCAATTATTTTTAACAACTAGAAATAATTCTAATTAAATGGTGAGTGAGGTTTACTCACCGTGATATTTATTTCGATCCCTTCTGATTCAATCCAAACTTTATTGCGAAGTATTTTCCGATATTATCCAATATACTTTGTTTTACCAACACTTAAGTAAATTTCTCCCAACCTATTTTCAATATTGTCCGAGCTCCAGTAAACCACATTGCCCAAGACTTTATTCAACTGCATTTTCTACCTTGTATAAATAAAATACACGTTGTTTAATTCAACAATCCCTAACGGAAAAAATTTAGAAATTTACATTTCCTTAATTCCGTTCTAAATGATTAGTTCAAAAATTTTAAGCGAATTAAAACTTTATTAACCAATTTAATTAATAGCTAAATTCGCAATTACCTTATAACTTCCTAATTCTCCTTCCCTCCCAGATGAATAACGCTACCTCCAAGTATCCAGTAAGCCCTTTTGAACTGTTGATTCCCTTCCTCTTGCTTCCTTACCATCCCATTAAATCTACTGCCATAACCACTGAAGTGTTCGACATTCCCGTCCACAGCTACCCTGACCCACCGATTAAAGTTCGATGACCATCCTTGCATCGCGACCTGGCACAACTCTAAATCTGGAGCGACGGTATCGACTTCGAATCCCACCCCCGCTGAACAATCGAGATGACCCATCCCCCCTCAAATCGAACTGCCCTGCCTCCTAATCTCCAAAGTCGACCTCGAAATGTGCTAAATCCGACCATGAAAGTAACTGTGGTGAACCCTAGACCATTGCGAAAGCTTCGAACGCCCCAGTAGCTCTGCACCCATTTTAACCCTTACAGAAATGGAAGTCGAGGTCCTTCCGATTTTACGTTTCGAACTACTGAGGGGAAATGAAAATAGTGCTTGCGATTTTTAATGGCTATGAGGACTTCGATTTCCAGTTTGAGGAATGAGAAAAACCACTGCTTTGGTTTAGAGGCTTTGATTTAAAAAGAAAAGGGTGCGGTTTGTAATTGAACTGCAGGGTCATTGCTTTGTGGAGTAAAAAGGAGAACGTGTTCCTCTTTTCTCTTTTGATTTGTGCGGCCATTTCTTATCCTCCTTGTTTTATTCCTATCCACTCAGTTTATTTTTATTTAATTTGTTTAAAAAAACTGTATCCTTTAACTGTATCCTTTAATTTAATTTAAAACTGTATCCTTTAATTTAAATTACCACGTTGATTTCTTTCGTGTTGGGCAGTCCATCGAGTGTTTCAGAATTCTGATCGATGAGGTTAGTGGCTTATAAAGTGACCACCTTGTTTTAAGTTTCTTTATCCTTTTGGTGTTCTTTCTTTTATTATAATAGTTTTTCCATTGTAGAATATGAAAATTATGGGTTGTTAATCTCTTTGATGACTTGAGTTTTGGATTAAGTCTAGGAATTTTGAGGAATCTATCTTTTTAGATTGATTTTGGGCCTTTGTATTCTTTTACTAAAGTGAGATGCCACCAAATTTTGAGATACCGCTTGGAAAATTTGTAGAAACTGCTTATCCTATATAGATGTTTGGAGAATTTAAGGAATTATCAAACAGTTATCTTCATTTCTTCCTCCGTCTTGAATGAGAAATAAGGAAATTTCGGTTTTGCTTTAGTCTAGCTTTCATTTAAGTGAGGAAATTAGGATGTTGAGTACAAACTTTTTTCTAGAAATTGCGAGGACGCAATTTTATAAAGGGGGAAAGTCTGTAACAACCCAATTTCTTATAACAACTATTATGTTAAATTATAACGAAGATTATAATTTGATATAGTAATTGGATATAAATTGGATTTTAAAATGTTCATTTGGGGACTAATTAATAAATCAAAGAATTTTTTAAAGAAATAAAATTTCAAATACCATATTAATGATTTGGGATAAAGCAAATGAAATGATAATTAATTTGAGTCAAATTTTTAATATTGGAATTATCTTTAAATAATGGTCCTCAATTGTAAAATAGAAGGAAAAATGAGAAGTGAATGAATTTTAAAGATGTAATATTATGTGAAAATGATGTTTTAGTATTTAGAAGTGTTAAAACACCTTTGTGTGAGTTTTGAAAGTGGAAAATAATTTTTTTATGATGAAAATATGCCAAATTAGTGATTTTTGGCCCTAAATGGCAATATTGTAAAATATTGTTTAAATAACGGATTTAAAAATCAAAATTTATTTTAAAATGTTGAAAATAAAATTTTGTTGTTGATAACATGTTCATTTTGCTAAAATAAACATAATGCAATTTGTTTCATTCAAAAAGGAGTTAAAATAAGTGAACTATTTCCAAAATGGGCAAACATACTTACATAATAACTAAAATTGGTTAAGGATGTGAAATGGGCTATTTGGGTATGTTAAAATCCATAAATCCGTCACTAGAACCTTCTGAGTAGAAAGATACGTACATTCTCCTTGAGAAATCATTTTAGGGGAAAAAGCTACAAAAGTTCACAGCAATGGCCAAAACCCTATCCATTTTAAATATCCCAAAAAATCAAATAAAACCCCAAAAATTCTCAAATTCAGATATGTTCTTTCTAATACATTCTAGCAACTTTTCTCCAATTTTCGTGGCAATTGATTTAGGTTTGAGGTGTCAAACATCCTCTTTCTTCAGGTAATTTTCGGGTTAAATCAGGGCTGAAAACGCAGGTTTACTATATTAATTTCTCCCTGTATTAGGGACGAAAATCTGACCTGTTTTATTGAATTGGTGTGCATATCTTTTTTCTTGTTGCCTCGAGATTTTGTTTGGATGAAAGCTTCAATTGTTCTCAAATTCATGGTAATTTTTGCTGATAATCAATGTGAGTTTAACTCACGCTTTCTAATCTTATTATTGGTTTTGTGCTTTGTTTTGTTGGCATGCAAAGAAATACATTCTTTTATCATCTTCTTGTTTACGCTGTGCAAACTCAGCGAAGGCTCAACTTTAAGCCACCGCAACTTCTTCGATTTGTAGCGAATTACTCCTAATTTTTGATTTGTTGTAGTATTTGGGCTATGTTATTTTAATGCAAATTTTCATTGAATTTTGGATTGCATTGATATAGAAAATTATTACTTGAACTCAGCCCAAATCATTTTCTGTTTTTTTCGCTGAAAAGTGCTATGTTCAAAAAATCAAAACTCTTTCAGTTTACAACGAATTGATCCAAAATTTTAATACATTATAGTCCATATGCAAAAATTTGTTACAACAATGTTTCATTAATTTCTGAGTGCTTTTGATATGCTAAAGATATCTCCAAATTTAGCTAAAAACTTATTTTTTTTAGCATAATTCATTTGTGTCCGAAAAGGGAAATTTTTGAAAATGTGTATCTTCCTTGTTTTGTAGCGAAATACTATAAAATTTTGGTATGTTGTTGTCCATGTGCTCAAGTTTTTTGCTGCAAAATTTTTTTTTTGGGTAGTATTAATATGCTAAATTTATCATCAAAGTTGGCTAAAAGAAAAAAAATTATTTTGCTGTTTTATTTTGCAGCAATCTTCATTTGTTTTAGCTGCTAAATTTGAGTTAATTGATGTTTGAATTGAAAAGTTTGATGATATATTTTATAACAAGATATCCGATAATTGATTATCTCAGTTTTGAGGATATTTTAAATTCAAATTTTATTTAAATTTAAATATTGGTATTTGAAGATTTTGATGGTTTTGATTTCAAGTAAAACTAAGAAAACTCCTCAAAAATTATGGTTTCGAAAATAAAAGTTTTTATGTCATTTTAAAGGATCTTTAATTAATTATTAATATTTTTATTTTAAAAATAGATAATATATTATAAAATGGGCTTTTTCCTTATAAAACTTATATGAAAATTTCCTAAAAGTTGTTAAAAATCCAATTTTTTTCTACAAAATTACTATATGTATATATATATATATTCTAGCTCATTTTCATGAATTTCAGTGTACGAGAATGAGAATTAAACGATTTAGTAAAAATACATGGTATGGGACTTGTGTTTTTACTTTATCGCTTAATATCAGACTTGTACGATTGAAACCCTTTTGATGCGATGTTTTGAGATTATGCCAATTTTGGCGAAGGCCATTGGTTCTAGAACAACTCAATTGGAGTATGCTCGATGATGAACCAACCACGATGCAATGTAAACTTGCCAATGAGATGAGGAAAGCTATTCTATGATAAATTCACGGTATTTTGATGTTTATGAGTTCATAGTGTTTATGAATTTATGATGTTTTGATATTTATGATGGATTTTTACTTGTCAATGAGATGAGACAAGTTTGATTGTCCCTTAGTACTCGTCGGAAAGAGAGAGAGGTGAGACGAGTTTGGTATCTTTACACTCGCTGATGAGATAAGGCAGTGTATATTTGATGACGTTTATGATGTTTTCTAATGTGGCAACGACTGACGGCTAGTAAACCGTTAGGTGTGAACGTATGGTATGAGACATACGTTGACGCCTTATGGGTTCCTATCTGAGAGGTTGAGACACATTCAAGATGATTACTACTACTATAACCGAGTACTCGATTGGAGTTATCATGATGTTTACGACTATAGATATCACGATGATCACGATGTTTGTGACTCCAATCACCATGATATTTATTACTTGGGGTTTGGTGACTCAGGGGCATCACGATGTTCTTAACTATAGTCATGATGATGATGATGTTTGTGTCCCTAATCATCACGATGTATGGCACTAAAAAGTATAGTACTAGTCAAGATGCAATGCATGTGCTGTTTCTCATGATGTTTTAAACATTTTGATTTCACAACTATACGATGATGTTTATTACTACCTCGAGAAAGATGAAAGCTTAATTTAATTGATGGTTTCATGGTGATTTCAAAATAGAAGTTTTGTACTTCATGCAAGTTCTATTATGATGATTTCTATAAAAAATAATGAGTTTGAGATTTCAAGTGGATTTAAGATGTGTTTAGATTTATACTGGTGAGACGAGGTATAAATGGTTATGAACATTCTTTCATGTTGAATTTTAATGATGGATTTATGATGTATTTATATTCATAACGATGAGATGAGGTATAAATGGTTATGAAGATTCTTATATATTGGGTTTAAATAATGGACTTATGATGTATTTATATTCATACAGTTGAGATGATGTATAAATGGTTATGACATTCTTATATGTTGAGTTTTAACGATGGATTTATGATGTATTTATATTCATATCAATGAGAGGAGATATGGATAAGTATGATGCTTCTTTTATGATTGAGTTTTATATATCCCTTGATACTTGAGAATATGCCGATAAGATGAGGCATATTCATTGCATTTGTTATTATGTGTGAAGAATACTTTTTCTTGATATATATATATATATATATATATATATATGTCTTGATGTTTTCTTCTAGGAAGATATTTAGTTCTTTTGAAGTATTTATCCACATCCCATAAGGCTAAAGCGAGTTTGATTGAGTCTTACTTTTAAGAATCTACTAGTTGAAATCCCTTTTAGTAAGTGATGATTATGTCACTTGAGTATGACCATATCCTAGATATTTCTTCTTTTTCTCTAGAAGAGATATCATTACATCTTATAATGTGGATCACTGTTATGGAATGGTATCCTTTGAGTAAAAGGACACCATATCTTTCTTTTACTTCTCATTACCAATTGTTCTATTTGACTAAGAAATTAGCTAGCCTGACCCGTGTGTTTTTACTTGGGTCAGACCGAGTTTGTTTCAGGTATCAGTCTCCCCGTTGGCTTTTAGCTATTTCGTGAAGCTTCTTTTTGGGATCGAGTTTTTCTCTTTGGTAGCTTCCTTATGAGATGTTATTGAATTGTTTTTTATGTGCCTCTTATATAATGAGTGGGCATCATACCACTTCATTGTAGTATTTGTATTATATTGTGATGTATCATTGTCTATGTAAACATTATTATATTTGTAACTGTTTTGTGGTGATATTGATATCCATTTAGATGTGGTATTTTGTTACGATAGCTCCATAGCCATATATAGCTTGTTTTAATTAATTATTGGATATGTCGATCCACTTAAGTTGAAAAAAAAATAGATAGCAATTACCGACATGTCCAACATATAGCTAAAACAAGGTATAGTTGGTTGCCCCCAACAAGCCCTATTCTCCGCATTAGCAGATGGAATTACTTTGTAATTCTCTTTGTTAATATGGGTCTCAGGGTGGGGCGTTACAGTTTATATTAGAGCGAGGATTCAGGAAAAAATACGATAAACACAGAATAGGAACATATATAACGATAAATCCAAATGTAATATGGGTATTACTAATCCTTCATCTTTGGATTCATGTCCTTCTTTGATTCGTTGGGTTGATAGTTAGGGATACGTCTAGGAATATATTTATTCCGTAGTATCCCAAATTAAGTTGTGACATCTTATCTTAGGGATAGTTTGGTGGAATTGTTCTGGCGAGCCTGTCACTCATCCATATCCAAGAAGTTATGGATGATCTTTGACGATTTTTCTTAAGGTGTCTTTGAGAATTGTGAATTCGATTAAAAGAATCCGCAAGACTTGATTTGATTTTAAAAATCAAAGGATGTGTTTCTTATGATTCATCTTTTCATGCATATTAGCATGGAAATTTGCTAGCTTCAATCTTTTTAGAATTTTTTATGTTGAGATGAGTGATTTCAGTGTTGCTAAAAACCCATTCAATGTTCTATAAGATACTATATTTTAATGCCCTAGTCCTTTTGATTTATATTCATATTTTAGTAATGTTGCTTGTAGCTCCATGACCCTTGAGCTACTCTTATGTGATGAGATAGTGATGATAAATATTTCGAGTTTCAGTCATGATGACCTTGTTGTTATAATTCATTTGAGTGTTTATCACCCATTGGTCAATCAAATGATGTGTTGTCCTCATTTCCATCGCTTAATTCATTTTCGTCGCTTAAGTCTTTCTCAAGAATGTTCACTAAGGAAATGAGATAATATATTGTATTGTTTGTTTGAGGCCTTTAAGATATCCTTTAGGATGTTGTCCTTGGATTTTTATATGTGGATGTGCTTCATAATATTACTCTGCTTGGAGTAGTGGTCTTCGTATTTGGGTCATTTTTTCACTTTTGAAGTCGATGGTTAGCTTTTATTTTATAATTTATGGGCTTCTTTCGTTCTATGAGAGGTGTTGGGTTATTACTCTTACTTGACCTTATGTCACCTTCCATAGATTATGAGTAACGAGAGATAACATGGTTTATACCATATTTCATACTCGAGATATCCTCCTAGTAGTTAGTTATACTATGCAGATGACGAACATTCGATCTTTTCTATCAATTATTTTAATTGAGAATTTTGAGAATATCTTGACAATTTATTTTTGTGTTTTCAATTTTTGAGATAAGAACTGAATTGATAACTATAAGAAACAATTTCTTTCGTGTTGGGCAGTCCATCGAGTGTTTCAGAATTCTGATCGATGAGGTTAGTAGCTTATAAAGTAACCACCATCTTTTGAGCTTCTTTATCCTTTTGGTGTTCTTTCTTTTATTATAATAATTTTTCCATTGTAGAATATGAAAATTATGGGTTGTTAATCTTTTTGATGACTTGAGTTTTGGATGAAGTTAAGGAATTTTGAGGAATCTATCTTTTTAGAACGATTTTGAGTCCTTTGTATACTTTTACTAATGTGAGATGCCACCAAAATTTTGAGATATCGCTTGGAAAATTTCTAGAAACCGCTTATCCTGTATAGATGTTTGGAGAACTTATGGAATTATCAAGCAATTATCTTCATTTCTTCCTCCGTCTTGAATGAGAAATAAAGAAATTTCGGTTTTATTTTTGTCTAGCTTTCATTCAAATGAGGAAATCAAGATGTTGTGTACTAACTTTTCTCTAGAAATTGCGAGGATGCAATTTTATTAAGGAGGGAAGTCTGTAACAACACGATTTCTTGTAATCAACTATTATGTTAAATTATAACGAAGATTATAATTTGATATAGTAATTGGAAATAAATTGGATTTTAAAATGTTCATTTGGGGACTAGTTAATAAATCCTAGAAATTTTTGGAGAAATAAAGTTTCAAATACCTTATTAATGATTTGGGATGAAGTAAACAAAATGATAATTAATTTGAGTCAAATTGTTAATATTGGAATTATTTTCAAATAATGGTCTTCAGTTGCAAAATAGAAGGACAAATGAGAAGTGAATGAATTTTAAAGATGTAATATTATGTGAAAATGATGATTTAGTATTTAAAAGTGTTAAAACACTTTTAAATAAGTTTTGAAAGTGGAAAATAATTTTTTTATGATGAAAATATGCCAAATTAGTGATTTTTGGCCTTGAATGACAATATTGTGAAATATTGTTTAAATAAAGGATTTAAGATTTAAGATTTATTTTAAAATATTGAAAATAATTTTTTGTTGTTGATAACGTGTTCGCTTTGCTAAAATAAACATAATGCAATTTGTTTCATTAAAAAGGATTTAAATGAGTGAACTATGTACATAATAAGCAAACATACTTACATAATAGCTAAAATTGGTTAAGGATGTGAAATGGGCTATTTGGGTATGTTAAAATCCATAAATCCATCACTTTGACCTTCTGAGTAGAAAGGTACTTACATTCTCCATGAGAAATCATTTTAGGGGAAAAAGCTCCAAAAGTTCACAGCAATGGCCAAAACCCTATCCATTCTAAAAATCCCAAAAAATCAAATAAAATCCAAAAAATTCTCAAATTCATATATGTTCTTTCTAATACATTCCAGCACCTTCTCTCCAATTTTCATGGCAATTGGTTTAGGTTTGAGGTGTCAAACATCCTCTTTCTTCAAGTAATTTTCAGGTTAAATCTGGGCTGAAAACGCAGGTTTGCTATATTAATTTCTCCATGTATTAGGGGCGAAAATCTGACTTGTTTTGATTGAATTAGTGTGCATATTTTTTTCTTATTGCCTCTAGATTTTGGTTGGATGAAATCTTCAATTATTTTCAAATTCATGGTAATTCTTGTTGATAATCAAGGTGAGTTTAACTCACGCTTTCTAATCTTATAATTGGTTTTATGCTTTGTTTTGTTAGCATGTAAAGAAATACATTGTTTTATCATCTTGTTGTTTATGCTGTGCAAACTCAGCGAAGGCTCAACTTTGAGCCACCGCAACATCTTCGATTTGCAGCGAATTACTCCCAATTTTTGGTATGTTGTAGTATTTAGGCTATGTTATTTTACTATAAATTTTCATTGAATTTTGGAATGCATTGATATAGCAAATCGTTGCTTGAACTCAGCCAAATCATTTTCTGTTTTATTCGCTGAAAAGTGCTATGTTCGAAAAATCATAACTCTTTCAGTTTGCAATGAATTGATCCAAAATTTTAATATGTTATAGTCCATATGTTGAAATTTGTTGCAGCAATGTTTCATTACTTTTTGAGTGCTTTAGATATGCTAAAGATATCTCCAAAGTTAGCTAAGAACTAGTTTTTTTAGCATAATTCATTTGTATCCGAAAAGAGCAATTTTTGAAAATGTGTGTCTTCCTCATTTTATAGAGAAATACTGTAAAATTTTGGTATGTTGTTGTCCATGTGCTCAAGTTTGTTGCTGCAAAATTTCATAAATTTCTGGGTAGTGAGACACCTCATGTCCGTTATTGTCACTCACAAAGGGAATGCGTTAAGTTTTGTGAAGCGTTATAGGTAAACAGACACACAATTTTACAAGACAGACATAAGTAAGATAGCAGCATAAATTTTAATTTTAATTTCAATCACAAATCATATAGTGTGGTTCAAAATGCCATGAGTCTCAAAAACCATTACAACAAAATTTCGGTCTTTAAACATCAGCGTACATAAATAATTAAAAGAAAACAGAAGTCCCCAAATAAAAGAGACAAAGCCATAGTAGAGATAAAAACTTGAGCCATATTTCGAAAGCAGCACTAGCAAGATGATATCTAAGTCCTAACTAAGCCTGAGTGTTTCCTTCCTGAGAACCTTGGGGGGGGGGGGGAAGAAGTGGAAACAAGAGGGCCAGACATAAAGTCTGGCGAGTCTAGTGACATTTAGCAAGTAAATGAATAAAAGTAACATGACAGGCTTATAAATTGGATAAGGGAGATCACTACATAATTGGCAAGTGTGACAAGGTAGACATGATTAGGTGTACATGCTTCTCTAATGATTACTCTGCACTATTACTAGTACAACCAGAATGAGATGATCCCTTCTACTATAAGGTGGTAGACTTAGGGCATACGTCCAAATGTACCCTAACCACTATCATATTCGATCGGCTCCCTGCTCCGTAGATACTCTGTGTCGGCCCCACAGTAGGATGTATCACGTATTCCAGTGGCAACCCCTCACTGATATGCACAGCCCCTATATCTATTGGTGTCACGGTCGTCTTATTCCCCTCTGCCCGGCTTATGCACACACATGGCACGGTCGGTTTGCACCACCCACAGCGTCCTCCACGTTTGGATCTCTTACAATCAGTCAATAAGTGTGTCCCCTCTCCGCCTAGTACAGAGTATTTTATTTGATACTTACTTCGGGTTACTGACTGAAATGGGTCCCACAATACATGATACAAGCTCTACCTTTTGTCTTGTATCCCCCACTTGGTTTTTAACTGACTATGTATACCACTAGGTGTCTTTAATTACATAGCCCTATTCAGTCATGCTTACCATAAAAGGTGTATTTAATTACATAACTTTTATATTTTCCTCCGGTTATGTATACTGCTAGTGTCTTTAGTTACATAACCTTATCGGGTAAGTTAAGTTTGTGGGCCTATATGTAAAAATTACCCACCCCCTACAGAATTGCTTAACCCATCGACTATCCAATCAATTGACTTAACCCTAACTTTAGTTCACAATCATACAATCCCTATGGATTGGATTTGGTTAAGTAGTCCAATTCATTACCATGTCCATTTATGGTTCATAGTGGGTTAGACCTCGCACATTAGGCCTACAACGTGTGGATGCTGGATATGCCGATCGGGTCCGGGAAGTCTTATTCCACAGTTGGGCGTAACCTCGTGTCTTAGCCCTATTCGTATTTGTGCACTTAGACCTCCTATATTAGGTTCTGCATTAGTGGTTGTTGGATATGCCGGTCAGGTCCAGGCAGACTTCCACCACTAAGGCAACCTAACCTCCTGTCATAAGTACCATTTCATTCCTAATTATAATTACTAGACATTCCATTATTAATTAATTAATTAATTAAACCTTTCCATTTATAGGTGTTAATGCCCATTCTACCCAATAATTCGAATTATGAGTCCAAAAATGTTCATATTCAAATTACGCCAATATTAACCTTTTTTCCTCCATTCCCTAACTAGCGCACTCATAAATTAGCTACATGCCTAGGCTAGACAATAGCCTAGTCATAAACGATAATAGAGGGAAAAATGGGAATATCACCAAAGTGATCATTTTAACATAACTTGGCATAAACATAAACTGCATGGTGATAAGGTGGACATATAAGCATAAAATAGATGAACTTGTGGCAATTACTAGTTCTACATAACTGTGATGTCATAGTGAGCATAACGAGATCTTAATTGACCATTTAGGTGTCCAACTACTTAGATCCAACAATATTATAATATGGTCACAAAAGCAGATCTAACATAATTAGGATGACATAGTAACATGTTTAGATCTAAATATGGATTCATATGTCCAGTTTACAGCATATCCAAATTGACCACAATATGATAGGTGAAGGGTGATTAACATAAAGAATTGGATCTAACCAATATTGTAACTGTCCAAACTAACAGATTTACATTAACCAAAATATAATTACAATTAAAGATCCATAAAGGCGACCTAATAGAATAACCACAATTGCATTGGATCTAGAAAAATAGATCTATCATGACATAGTATAAGATTTAACAATAACATAGATTCATAGTTTACAACATATCCAAATCACAGGCTTTCATGATTTACTTTTAAATATTCAAATCTAAAGTAACTAGAAACTCACAGCGTTAGGATTACAAAAGAGAGAACGGATCTTGAATCTCTAGATTTGATTTGCAAAACTGATAATTGTTTGAAGAAAATGGATTCGTTTCAGTTCGCACACCGACAGCATTTGGCTTCCCGGATTTCCAATGAAGAAAGTAGGAGAATTGGACATATATATATAGCTGCCAGGCCCCCTGAAACTGAGTGCCACATCATCCCTAGGGGTGTCGACACCCCTTAAGGGGAGTCGACCCCGATGTCGACACCCCTCCAGGGGGGTCGACCCCCTAGAGCGGGAAATTTACCGCTTTGACAAATTTTTAATTTTCAAACTGTCCTGGCCAGGGTCTGACTCACATCTGACCCATACGTGACTCATATGTTTATATATTTTCTTTCTGTGCGTATACAAACTTAAATCCCTCATAACTTCTTTATACGGTGTCCGTTTTACGCAAACCAAATGTATATCTTGACTAGAATTTTGAGACGGACACAATGGTGTAGTCCATTTCCTTTAATTATGATTATTAAATTAATTATTATTTAATTTATCCTCTTTAATGAACAAAATTATGGGGTGTTACATTCCCCTTACTTAAAGGATTTCGTCCCTGAAATCTCCAAATTAAGAAGAACGCATATCCTACCATCCATCATCCATCTACTCATCCATCAATCACTGGCACCCATTGCCCTTAAGGATTTCTATTGCTTACATGAATATATGCAAAGGTGTGTGTATATGTCCCAATACTAGTGCGAAGGTCAGGCAGTCTACCGATTCAGTTGACCTCGTTAATGCAATGTATGTTAGTGCCATGAACCCAATATGTATGTAAATTATTATATTATCACATATAAGCTCTATATGTATGCACACTCATTCGTCCAAGTGCAACACCATATGCTAACTCGTCCATTTCCATTCATAAAAGAAAAGAAAATGCACACACATTCATATGCAGTATGAGAGTGATTGAGTCGATCTTGTGCCTAATGTGTGTGTATATGCGTCCACAGGCAACCACTAGCAAACACCTGTATCCACTTGCATCCATCAAACATAACATGTCTCAAACACCTGTTTAACTCCATAGTATTCCTATCTAAAGGTCGAAAAGTACTATGGATAAGATATACTCAAGTGGTTGAAACAAGTACTGATAAAATTTTGAAAAAGAGTTAAGAACATACCCTCGAAAAGGAAAGGGTACGAAGCATGAATCTTGTCTTCGGTCTCCCAAGTCGCATCTTCTGGGTTATCTCCCCATTGAACCTTTAGCAACTTGATCTCTTTGTTGCGTAGCTTCTTAAATTGTGATTCTAGAATACAGGTAGGAACTCGCCTGACTATCGCCTCCCGTTCCACTTCGACTTCTTCCAACACACTCGGCTCAATAATTACTGTGGTGTCATGGAGGCACTTCCGCAGATGGGAAACGTGGAAAACAACATGAACACCGGATAGATTTTCGGGGAGCTTTACTCTATAGGCCATTGGGCCAATCCTTTCGGTTATGGGGAATGGTCCCACAAACCTAGGTGCCAACTTCCCTACTGATCCGAAGAGAACCACATTCCTCAAAGGTGATACTTTGATAAAAACTAAGTCTCCCACTTCAAATTCGATGTCAGTCCTTATCTTGTATGCATAGGAATTATGCCTATCTTGAGCTGTCTTCATCCGTCATTGAATGAGGTAATTCTTTTTGGACGTTTCTCTAACCATATCTAGTCCAAGAAATAATATTTCGGTAGATTCCCACCAATAAGTTGGTGATCTACAGGGTCGTCCGTACAATGCTTCGAAGGATGCCATGTCGATGTTGGTCTAATAGCTGTTGTTGTAGGAAAACTCTACTAAAGGAAGATGCTCTTCCTAAGTCCCTTCGATGTCTAGGATACACAGCCTCAAAAGATCTTCAAGAATCATGTTCACCCTCTCCGTATGTCCATCGGTCTGAGGATGATAAGCGGTGCTCAAACACAACTGTGTACCCAATGCTTCTTGCAAGCTCATCCAAAATTCACTGGTAAAGATGGGGTCACGATCGCTTATGATACTGGAAGGCACCCCATGAAGATGATCTATCTCACAAACATAAATTGCGGCTAACCATGATGTCGTCCTCTTGCTCTTAACTGGAATAAGGTGAGCGCTCTTAGTGAGTCTATCTACCACAATCCAGATACCGGTGTTGCCTTTCTTCGATCTAGGCAAACCATCTATGAAATCCATAGAGACGCTCTCCCATTTCCACTGAGGAACCTCCAAAGGATGAAGTAATCCCCCAGGCTTCTTTTGCTCAGGTTTAACTTGCTGGCAAACTGAACATTGAGGAACAAATTCAGCCACATCTTTCTTCATCCCAGCCCAAAAGAACACCCTCTTCATGTCTCTGTACATCTTATCACAGCCTGGATGAATGGTCATCTTAGAATGGTGGGTCTCTTCTAGAATACCTTTATCAAGCTTCCAGTTTGAGGAACACAAAGCCTTCCATCTCATCGCAACCACCCCTTTTCATCTATAGCATATAAACTGAGGTGACTAGAAGTCTCCCCTCTTCTGAGCCTTTCCAAGATGTCTAAAATCTGTGGGTTACCTTGTTGTGAAGCTCCTATATGATCCATAATAGTTGCTCGTATCTCCAAGGATCGAAACAAATCAGGCAAAATCTCGATGGAGGGTCTAAAATCAAAAGCTGACATGAACTCCAAGCTTTTCCTCTCCACAAACAGAGGACTCAAGGCCATCCTCTGCCTACTTAGTGCGTCTAGCACCACGTTACCCTTGCCAGGGGTATAAGCAATCTCAAAATCATAAGAAGCTAGAAACTCCATCTATCGTTGCTAGCTTAAATTGAGGTCTTTCTGCGAGAATAGATACTTGAGAGATTTATGATCGGTGTATAACTCGAACTTCTCTCCAAGTAAATAATGAGTCATGTTTTTAATGCGAATATTATGGCAGCTAGCTCTGGATCATGGGTGGGGTAGTTCTTTTCATGAATTCTCAACTGTCTACCTCCATAACATACTACTTTTCCTTCTTACATTAGAAACGCATCAAGCCCTGTACCACACACACAGTGTAAACAGTAAACATTTTACTCCCGTCAGGGAAAGTCAAGACTGGGGCAGTTGTCAGAACCCTCTTTAGTCGTTGGAAAGAAACATCACACTCTATATCCCATGAAAATGCCAAGTTCTTCTTCGTCAGCCTGGTGAGTGGGGCTGATATCTTTACCAAGTCCTTAATGAACTTCCTATAGTAACCTACCAACCCAAGAAAGCTTCCCACCTCAGTTGCATTTTTAGGAATCTGTCAATCTTGCACTGCAACCACCTTCACTGGATCTACAGTTATCCCTTCTTTGAAGACCACATGCCCTAAGAATCTCACCACTTTTCTCCAAAAATGGCATTTGGAGAACTTCACCTTAAGCCGATGGTCACGGAGAGTTTTCAAAACTTCTCTCAAATGTTGGGCATGCTCTTCTTCGCTTTTGGAGAAAATCAAAATATCATCAACAAAGACCACAACAAATTTATTTAGGAACTCCTGAAACAACCTACTCGTTAGATTGACAAAATAGGCGGGTGCATTCGTCAGCCCAAAAGGCATCACTAACCATTCAAAGAAACCGTCTGGAGTTCTAAAAGCAGTCTTATCTATGCTATACTCAGCCACCCTCAACTGATGAAACCCTGTGGCCAAGTCTAACTAAGAAAATACCGAGGCACCAAAAAGTTGATCAAATAAATCATCAGTCCTCGGGAGCGGTTGCCTATTCTTCTTGGTGATTTTATTCAACTCCTTATAGTCAACACACAAACGAAGAAAACCATCCGCCTTAGTTGCGAATACTACTGGACACCCCATTCAGATATTCTTCGTCTAATAAACCCTTTCCCAAGTAGCTCCCCTACTTGCTTACTGAGCTCCATCCTTTCCCTCGAAGCCATGTGGCGCACTGGTAATGTAACTGGCTTTGCATTGTCCACCAAATTTATACGAAAATCGATCTCGCGCCTCAGAGGTAAACTACGAACCTCATCAAAAACTTCAGAATAATCTCGTACTAATGGAACAGATTGCAAGTCATTTATAGATGCATCAAGATACTCTAGGAAGCTAAGCATAACAGACCCTTGAGGGTCACAAGAAATCTAGAGGTTCCTCCCATGGCAAGTTAGAAGCCTAATGACCCTCGTCTCACAATCCAGAATGACACCA
Organism: Allium sativum; assembly: GCA_030737875.1. Lineage (NCBI taxonomy): Eukaryota > Viridiplantae > Streptophyta > Magnoliopsida > Asparagales > Amaryllidaceae > Allium > Allium sativum. Next base: position 773,703,103 of record CM060918.1, on the reverse strand, counting down.
TAAGTGGTAAGCAAATCCATTCCTAGAATCAACCCAAAGCCCATAAACCCAAGCACATACGCGTCGCATTCAAACTCGACGCCTAACACAGATATTTTCAAACCCCGACAAATCACAGATAATGAGCCGAATCATCAATGGGGTTTGAAACAACTACGGGATCCACTACCATACTAGTAATTAAGTGCAGAGATTCAACTATAGAACTTGATATAAATGAATGTGAAGTGCCAAAATCAAAAAGTGTTCTAATAGGATGGTTTGAAAGAGAAATTAAACCTTCCACATAAATTTTTCTACCTCTACCAGGAGCATTGATCACAAGAGCATGCATCTGCCCTCTAGAAGTCCATGTCCTTTGACCTTGTCCCTGTGATCCTTGTTTCTTTGGGCACTCTCTAGCAGAGTGTCCGACCTCTCCACATTGGTAGCAATAGTTCTTCCTTCGCTTACAGTCTTTAATCAGGTGATCTTCCTTCCCATAATTATGACATTTTCTCTTATCCTTACCTTTATCGTTCTTCCCTCCTTTCTTCTTCTTCTGTTGTTGTTGTTGTTGTTTTTGTTGCTGCTGCCCTTTCTTGGGCCATACCTTCCTATTTTGCGATGTCTCCTCATCCTTCTTTTCTCCCTAGTCTTCCTCATGCACTAGGGCCATATCGACAAGCTTTCCAAAAGTGGACCCCATTGGAATATGAGACATGGCTAAACCATGCAAAGGCTCATTCAGCCCTTTAGCTAACCCATGGAATATGGGACATGGCTAACCCGAACCTTGCTAGCTGGTTGAATTTATTCGCATATACCTTCACCGTCAAGTTTCCTTGTTTGAGCGCTAAGAATCTCTCCATCTTTATGCTTCTTTCAACTTGGGAGGGAAATTTCATTTCGAACCTCTATCTAAAATCTTCCCAAGTTTTCACCAAACGTCCAACATGGGTGACTTTCCACCAAAATGAGGCTTCGTCTTTCAATTGTCTGGCGGCTAACTGAACCTTCCTTATATCCTCTACTTTAACGATTACAAACAAGTCCTTGATCCCCTTAAGCCAATTCCGCCCTTCTATGAATGTCTCGTTCCCATGGAATGGCTTCCCTCCCATAACACGGAAGTCCTTGCAGATCTTGGCAAAGTTATCTGCTCTTGGAGAGAGAGGAGGAGGAATGACTGGTGCAGCTGGGGGAGGAACATTTCCTTGGCCTTTGGTAGGTGTCGTGGCCTCCAAATACATATGGAACCACTCGGGTATCGTGACGCCCTCTGGGATATTAGGAACGTTTTGTTCCTCATACATGTTGAAAAGAAAAAGGAAGAAATTTAGACAAAGGACTGAAGGACATTACATATGGGTTTTTGGGGAATGTTTTTCAAAACAGACTTTTCTTTTTCAAAATGCTTTCAATTAAAATCTTTTTGAAAATAATTTCAAAAACTTTATCCAATCTGGTAACCTTCAGCTCTAATACTAAGTGTGACACCCCACGTCCGTTAATGTCACTCACAAAGGGAATGCATTAAGTTTTGTGAAGCGTTATAGGTAAACAGATATAGAATTTTACAAGACAGACATAAATAAGATAGCAACGGAAAATTAAACTTTTATTTCAAACACAAATCATACAGCATGGTTCAAAATACCATGAGTCTAAAAAACCATTACAACATAACTTTTATCTTTTAACATTAGTGTACGTAAATACCTAAAAAAAACATAATTCCCCAAATAAAAGAGATAAAGCCATAGCAGAGATAAAAACTTGAGCCATACTTCGAAAGCAGCTCTAGCAAGATGATATCTGAGTCCTGACTAAGTCTGGGTGTTTCCTCCCTGAGAACTTGGAGGGGGGGTGGAGAAAGAAGAGGAAACAAGAGGGTTACACATAAAGTCTGGCAAGTCTATTAACTTTTAGCAAGTAAATAAATAAAAGTAACGTGATAGACATACAAAGTGGATGAGAGAGATCACTATGTAATTGGCAGGTGTGACAAGGTAAACTGGATAAGGTGTATACGCTTCTCTAAAGATTACTCTGCACTACTACTAGTGCAACCAGAATGAGATGAACCTTTCTACTACAAGGTGATAGACTTACGGCATACGTCCAAATGTATCCTAACCACTACCCTAATCAATTGGCTCCCTACTCCGTAGATACTCTGTGCCATCCCCACAGTAGGATGTATCACGTCCTATAGTGGAAACCCCTCACTGATATGCACAGACCCATATCTACCGGTGTCACTGTCGTCTTATCCCCCTCTGCCCAGCTCATGCACGCACATAGCCCGGTCGGTTTGCGCCGCCGCCCACACCGCCCTCCACGTTTGGATCTCTTACAATCTGTCAATAAGCGTGTCCCCTCTTCGCCTAGTACAGAGTATTTAATTTAATACTTACTCCGAGTTACTGACTGAAATGAGTCCCACACAATATGATACAAGCTCTACCCTTTGTCTTGTATCCCCCACTAGGTTTTTCACTGACTATGTATACCACTAGGTGTCTTTAATTACGTAGCCCTATTCAGTTATGCTTACCCTAAAAGGTGTCTTTAATTACATAACTTTATTATTTCCTCCGGTTATGTATACCACTAGGTGTCTTTAATTACATAACCTTATCAAGTTAAGTTTGTGGGGCTATATGTAAATATTACCCACCCCCTCCAGATTTGTTTAACCCATCCACTACCCAATCAATTCACTTAATCCTAACTTTAGTTCACAATCATACAATCCTGATGGATTGGATTTGGTTAAGTATTCCAATTCATTACCATGTCCATTTATGGTTCATAATGAGCTAGACCTCCCACATTAGGCGTACAACGTGTAGATGCTGGATATGCCGGTCGGGTCCGGGCAGTCTTATTCCATAGTTGGGCCTAACCTCGTGTCTTATCCCGATTCGTATTTGTGCACTTAGACCTCCCACATTAGGTTCAACATTAGTGGCTACTGGATATGTCGGTCGGGTCCGGGCATACTTCCACCACTAATGCAACCTAACTTCGTGGCATAAGTGCCATTACAATTCCTAATAGTAATTACTGGACATTCCATTATTAATTAATTAATCAATTAATTAAATCTTTCCCTTTATAGGTGTTAATGCCCATTCTACCCAATAATTCGAATTATATGTCCAAAAATGTTCATATTCATATTATGCCAATATTAATCCTTTTTCCCTCGTTCCCTAACTAGCACACTCATAAATTGGCGGCATGCCTAGGCTAGACAATAGCCTAGTCATAAACGATAATAGGGGAAAAAATGGGAATATAACCAAAGTGATCATTTTAACATAACTTGGCATAAATATAAATTAGCATGGCGATAAGGTGGACATATAAGCATGAAACTAATGAACTTGTGGCAATTACTAGTTCTACATAACTATGATGTCATAGTGAACATAACGAGATCTTAATTGACCATTTAGGTGTCCAACTATTTAGATCTAACATAATTATAATGTGGTCACAAAAGCAAATCTGACATAACGAGGAAGGCATAGTAACATGTTTAGATCTAAATATGGATTCACATGTCCAATTTACAACATATCCAAATTGACCACAATATGATTGGTGAAACGTGATTTACATAAAGAATTGGATCTAACCAATATTATAACTGTCCAAAATAACAGATTTACATTAACCAAAATATAGTAACAATTCAAGGTCCACAAAGGCGACATAATAGAATAACCACAATTGCATTGAATCTAGAGAAATAGATTCATCATGACAAAATAAAAGATTTAACAATATCATAGATTCATAGTTTACAACTTATCCAAATCATAGTCATTTATGATTTACTTTTAAATATTCAAATCTAAAAGTAACTAGAAACTCATAGCGTTAGGATTAGAAAAGAGAAATAATGGATCTTGAATCTCTAGATTTGATTTGTAAAACTGGTAGTTGTTTGAAGTAAATTGATTCGTCTCAGTTCGCACACCGGCAGCATTTGACTTCCAAGATTTTCAATGAAGAAAACAGGAGAATTACACACATATATATAGCTGTCAGGCCTCATGAAACTAAGTGCTACATCAGCCCTGGGAGTGTTGACACCCCTGTGGGTGGGTTGACCCATAGGTCGACACCTCTTAAGGGGATCGACCCCGGTGTCGACACTTAGGGGGGTCAAACACCTGGAGCAGGAAATTTGCCGCCTTGACGAATTTTTGATTTTCGAATTGTTCTAGATAGGGACTGACTCAAATCTGAATCATATGTGTATATATGTTCTTTCCACTCATATACAAACTTAAAACCCTCATAACTTCTTCATATGTTGTTCGTTTTACGCAAACCAAATGTCTATCTTGACCGTAATTTCGAGGCGGATGCAATAGCGTAGTATGTTTTCCTTAATTCTGAATATTAAATTAATTATTATTTAATTTATCCTCTTTAATGAATTATGGGGTGTTATAGGTAGTATTGATATGCTAAACTTATCATCAAAGTTGGCTAAAAGCAAAAAATTTATTTTGCTGTTTTATTTTGCAGCAATCTTCATTTGTCTTAGCTGCTAAATTTGAGTTAATTGATGTTTGAATTGAAAATTTTGATGATATATTTTATAAGATGATATCCGATAATTGATTATCTCAGTTTTGAGGATATTTTGAATTTAAATTTTATTTAAATTTAAATATCGGTTAATATCAATATTTGAAGATTTTGATGGTTTTGATTTCAAGTCAAAATTAGAAAACTTCTCAAAAATCAAGGTTTGGAAAATAAAAGTTTATGTCATTTTAAAGGATCTTTAATTAAATATTAATATTTTTTATTTTAAAAATAGATTATATATTTAAAAATGGGATTTTTCCTTATAAAGCTTATATGAAAATTTCCTAAAACTTGTTAAAAATCCAATTTTTTTCTACAAAATTATTATAAATATATTATAGCTCATTTTCATGAATTTTAGTGTAGAAGTATGACAATTAAACGATTTAGTGAAAATACATGGTATGGGACATGTGTTTTTACTTTATCGCTTAATATCGGACTTGTACAATTGAAACCTTTTTGATGTGATGTTTTGAGATGATGCCAATTTTGGCGAAGGCCATTGGTTCTAGAACTACTCAATTGGAGTATGCTCGATGGCAAACCAACCACGATGCAATGTAAACTTGCCAATGAGATTAGGAAAGCTATTCCATGACAAATTCATGGTATTTTGATGTTTATGAGTTCATAATGTTTATGAATTTGTGATGTTTTGATATTTATGATGGATTTTTTACTTGTCAATGAGATGAGACAAGTTTGATCGTCCCTTAGTACTCGTCGGAAAAAGAGAGAGGTGAGACGAGTTTGGTATCTTTACACTCGCCGATGAGATGAGGCAGTGTATATTTGATGATGTTTATGATGTTTTCTAATGTGGCAATGACTGACGGCTAGTAAACCTTCGTATGGTATGGAACATACTTTGATGCCTTATGGGTTACTATCTGAGAGGTTGAGACACATTCAAAATAATTACTAGTACCATAACTGAGTACTCGATTGGCGTCATCATGATGTTTACGACTATAGCCATCACGATGATCACGATGTTTATTACTACAATCGCCATGATGTTTATTACTCGGGTTTTTTTGACTCTGGGGCATCGCGATGTTCTCGGCTATAGTCATGATGATGATGATGTTTGTGTCCCTAGTCATCACGATGTATGGTACCAAAAAGTATAGTACTAGTTAAGATGCAATGCATTTGTTATTATGTGTGAAGAATACTTTTTCATGATATATATAGATGTCTTGATGTTTTCTTCTGGGAAAATATCTAGTTCTTTTGAAGTATTTATCCACATCCCATAAGGCGAAAACGAGTCTGATTGAGTCTTACTTTTAAGATTCTACTAGTTGAAATATCTTTTAGTAAGTGATGATTATGTCACTTAAGTATGACCATATCCTAGATATTCCTTCTTTTCTCTAGAAGAGATATCATTCCTTCTTATAATGTGAATCACTATTATGGAATGGTATCCTTTGAGTAAAAGGACACCATATCTTTCCTTTACTTCTCGTTACCAGTTGTTCTATTTAACTAATGAATTTGGCTAGCCTAACCCGTGTGTTTTCACTTGGGTCAGACCAAGTTTGTTTCAGGTATCAGCCTCCATTTTGGCTTTTAGTTGTTTCATGAAGCTTCTTTATGGGATAGAGTTTTTCTCTTGGGTTCATAGCTTCCTTATGAGATGTTATCGAATTGTTTTTTTATGTGCCTCTTATATAATGAGTGGGCATCATACCACTTCACTATAGTATTTGTATTATATTATGATGTATCATTATATATGTAAACGTAATTATATTTGTAACTGTTCTATGGTGATATAGATATCCATTTAGATGCAGTATTTTGTTATGATAGATCTATAGCCATCTATAGCTTGTTTTAATTATTTATTGGACATGTCGATCCACTTAAGTTGAAAAATAATAATTAGATTGCAATTATCGACATGTCCAGCATATAGCTAAAACAAGGTATAGTTGGTTGCCCCCAACAAGCCCTATTCTCTGCATTAGCAGATGGAATTACTTTGTAATTCTCTTTATTAACGTAGGTCTCAGGGTGGGGCATTACAGGCGGTGTCTGTTTCACTTAATTTTGAATATTTAAATTAAGTATTCTTTAATTTATCGTCTTTATTGTTGTTAAAATTACGGGGTGTTACCCCGACCAAATACCGATCAATCCCTATTAAACTTGCATAGATCGAAGAGTGAGTAATGAGGGACTCAACTACACAAGCTTTATAATTACTGATCGATTATTTTGTTTGATTTGAATATTTGAGAGGAATGACCGTCTTTTTTCTTAGATTTCATTATATGGTGAATGGAAGAGAAGATGGGAGAGATGGAGAATGAGTTGAAACATGAATGGAGGTTTTTCTTAGGCTTCTTTAGCTTATTTGTTTACAAACCCTAGCAAGCAAATACAAGTGTCCAAGATTCTCAAGTTAACCAAATATTTCAAGCAAGCTATCATATCAACATCAAGTTGTTGGTAATGGGACTAGATCATTAGAATTATTATAATTTGATTATTAAAAAAATACATAATAAAAATATTTTGAAATCTAGATTATTTAAGTAATAAAAATCAAATTAGAGTATTTAAATTCAAAAAACTACTTACTACGCATGTCGAGCTTGCACGTCCACACAACGACTCCAATGGATACAAAAATTGAAATCTTACAATAATTTACCATTCAAAATATGATGAAACTGGTTTTCATAAAATTCTAAGATCGTTTGAAAATTGGCTATTTTCCACTTTAAAATATTATTTTAACATATGATCTAAATATCAATCCAAATCCAAACAATTTATTATCGTCAATAGATTTACAAACTGGATTTATAATCAATATTGATTAACCGGACGATGATAATTGAAATTATCGTGTTCGTACTAGTTAATCCTTAAATCACAAATTCCAATATTTAGATTTTCAAATAGTCAAATTTATTGAAAATAATTTCTTATTATCTTTCAAATCCAAATAGGATTATCCATGGCTTCAAAATAACTTATGTTGGTTTTAAACTCAAAATTTCAAATTTTAGTTGAATCGATAATCCAAATCTCAATTAAAATATAATCCCAATCAGTAAATATTTAAATTAATCATTTTTAATTTTAAATAATTAAATATTCCCAATATAAAAAAATCTGGGTTGTTACATATGGCTTGCACCAGATTGGAGTTCTGAATTAATTTACTTCTTCTTCTTATTGGGCTGGGAGGAATTAGGCTCATGAAATGGGGCCAACTTCATCATCGTTTGTTCCTTTTTGACAACTTCGAGATGAAGTGTTACATCAGTTAACTCTTTGAAAGATAACTCAAGCTGAAGCATTAATAACTTTTTCAGGTATTTCTTCAAACTAGTGACAAATTTTAGATTCGTCTTATAGGGAGTGCTAATATGCTCAATACCATATTTGGATAATGCATCAAAGTAGGATACATACTCAATCACCCAAGACTTTCCTTTTTAATTTGAGGAAACATCGGGCCAGGATAGCTTTCTCAGAGTCGAGAACAACGTTTCATGAACTGCATCCAACTACGGATGGCTTCATCAATCTCAACAACAAGGAGCTCATACCAATCCAAATCATGTTCTTGGATCATACCTGACTCTACAAAAGCTCGGTGGTGGTCATATATCCACGCAAGTAAAGGTACACTCGCATGTATGAAGCCGAGCATGGATTTCAAGAATAGACTCTGAGCCTTTGAAGGGCTTGCCTCATAAATAGGTGAAGTCGCTACACATACAATAAAATCATGGTTTAGGTTGTGAGCTTCTGGATGGCTCAACCTCCGATGGACGCTCGCGATCATTTCCTGCCATCAGTTGATAATATAAGATAAAATTGGATTATTCACAAGAGTAAAATGTAATTTATTGAATTTAACTTATAAGGAATATTAAGGAATCAAAATCAGATTCCTAGACGTATTCCAACTTGTAGTCATCCACAAGGACAACAGTTGGCTAGTAGATAAGTTTAGACACAGGGTCAACATAAGGTCCACGAGACATGTTATTGCTATTAAAAGAAAGGGTCTCACGGGAAATCCGATAGGGTTATGTTTGAGTTTCCCTCAAAATGCTTGGCATCGATGCTAAGCACCCAAACTCAATCTTGAAACACCAAAGAACAACAAAAGAATTCCACCAAATCTCATAATACAATAATCTCACGTAAGAGTTTGATAAATTTATTAATGCTCACTACATAAAATAAACATCGAGAATGCTCTCAAATTATGAGAAAAGATTCAACATCACCAAATCACCATAATCTGGGTCCAAAACTTTGAACAACAACAAAGTCAATTAATACATCAAATGGATCTAAAACAAAAATCTGCACGTGCATCAACAAAAGATCATCAAATTGATGGCGGAAGCCTACCAAGTACTTTGATATTGAGAGACCCATCAGCCCAATAATGACATGAATTGAGAGGATCATAGCTCTCTATATCGAAACCAAACAGCTTGATATATGAATAAGAGACCCGACAGTCCTTATCCTAACCCAACAATCTTCACCAAGCACTAAACAATGTTATATGTATATTTAAGTACATATCGGACCAACAACCCAAAGTAATGGAACAATAAAGAATATGTCATAGGCTTCCAAACAGTAATTTGAAAAGTGAAAAAATACATCTCGTACCGCACATTTCACTAACTAATTCACCATAAGTCAGTCTACTTTGCACTGGAAAGCAACAATAATTGCTTCAATGGACGAGTTTGGAATTAACAGCTATAATTAGTTTACGAGTCCCATATCACACGATCAATTACATCATCTAAATCACGTCCTCGCCTTCTCGAAGTGTGCAAAAATGTGTAGTATGGTATATGAAAAATATTTATTTTGAGAAAATGAAATTATAAAATGGTTAGGAAAACATTTGGATTATTTCTTTGAAAATCTTTATATTTCCAAAATATTGGTTGTACAATTGCCTTGAGATGATTTTATAATTTAAAACTAAATCATGGAAAATTATACTTATCTCAAAGCTCTATATATATATATGTATACACACACACATATAGAAAATTCAATTAAAAATTAGCTTTCTAAAAACGTGCACCATGTGTGAAAATCCACCCTAAAAAAGCCACAATACGCATAAAATATGCATGTAAATGCATCTAGAATATATTACGAATGCAACACGATTTTGGCTTCCAAATAAGCTTTGAATGGTGCCAATACCCACAATCATCAAGCACATGAAAACCAGGGGGAAATAGGCAAAACAATGCACTAGCACTTGGCAAAAATTCCTCAGACCAAGCCAATAATAAGGAGAAAAACTCTTCATGCTATTTACAAAGACTGTATTGACACAGTCCCCTACCTATGTCGGCATGGCAGCAGCCTATGTCGACACAGGTCACGCAACTCACCTAGAGCATTCGTCTTTGACGAACCTGAATTCAACGAGTGATTTCTGGCATCAAACATGATTGGAATTGCATGAAAACAGACGTTCCCCAAAAACAGAAATTCTACTAACATTCAGAAAATAATGACACGATTCCGTCAAGAAACAAATCAGTTACAACATGTCAAACTCAGACAGATGGCTATTTTTCTTACTGTAAACTAAATGAAAACTTTTTCATAGTACTCAGCAATTTCAATGTACTAAATTACAATAAAATCACTGAAAAATTAGAAAGTGAGAGGATCACTCACCTTATTTGTGAATTTTAACGATTTTGCAGCGAAATTGAAGCAAATTACGAGCTTTTTGGACTTGAGAAGGAGCTCAGAACACCTGAAAATTGATTAAGTAACATGCAAAGGAGAATCTTAACTTACAATAATTTGATTTCACCAGACTGAGAGTAAACAGAGACATATCCTTGGTTTTACAATTACTACCTGTGTTATCTTGGTTTCAATCATTTTTTTTTTTATTATGTTTCTGAAGTTAGGAATTATGTTTGTTAAAGGAATTTTCCACTTTTTTTCTTGTCTATAGGTTGAAAGAGGAAGAAGAAGGTTTAGGGAGCTGGATTTTTCATTCTAGATATTTTTCCTCCTAACCCAACAATTAGGAAGCCCTATTAATCTTATTAAGATAATTATGGATAATTAGGCTTTCAGTGATTGTAAATGGCCTATTACTATAGTTTTAACACCTTATTTACGCCAACTTATATAATTTCTCTCATTCACTTTGTAATTCCAAAAATAAAGCTCACTTTTTTAAGCATAAACAACATATATATAACTTTTTAAACCCTTTTAAATTTTATTTTAAGAATAAAAAAAATTACATTTTTTCACAAAACTTACAATTTAAACTTTATTTGTGTAAACCTTACAATTGTTTCTAACACATATATTTATACTTTGTAAAAAAAATCCAACATTTTACTTTTTATCTTAGCTTAATAATTTCTGAAAATGTCATATGTTCCAAAAATCCAATGTTTTCATATATTTTGAAACTTATTACAACAAGTTAAACAAAAACCTTGAAACACTTTCTTTTTATCCAAATCCACTTATTTTAATGTTTTCAAATTTTATTTTTCATTTTAAAATTTCATTATTATTTTCAAGCATTTAATTATGAAGTCCTAATTCATCCCAAATATTATTATTCGGGACAAATTCAACCTTCAATCCCATGTTTATTCCTAAAACCAATCACAATATATTTTTCACTCAATTTGCACAATTTTACACAAGATCGTCATTTAAATTTATTTTCTTTCAATTTTACCACAATTAGAGTTTATTCCCATAAAATACCTTATTTAATCTTTTAAAATGATTAAATAACCTCTTTCTCTAAGTTTCCCATAATAGAATTCCAACATTCCATTTTTAAACCCCAACTCAATTGACAAAGTCCAATGGCCTCTTTTATTGGCATTTATATCTTGGTTAACAATTATAACTCATTTTATAATTTCAATAGTGTTAATAGGATTTTTCATCCGGTTCCCAAAAGTACACCAGACACGCTCGACTAAACACATCGCGTGACGTTACATCCCGAAGTGTCGCCAAGAAGCTAAGAAAACAAGCTTTGAAAAGATCATGCGAGCAGGAGCCTCACAACTCCTAAAAACTATGCTTTATCCACATTTTCATACCTATAGGTAAGGGACTCAAATCCCTATTTTTTTGAACCCCTCAGCACCTGGAACTTAGTGTCCCTCGCCATGCAACATTTCGAACCCCTTCGGTTCGTATCCCTCTCCTCTGACACCATCGAACCCATTCAGTTTAAATCCCTCCTTTCACCAAAAATTCTGACTCCCTTGGCCTTCACTAGTCTTTGGGTCCCTCTAACACCTTGCATCTTAGATCCTACACTACTAAAAGTTTTGGCTCCCACTATCGTATCCCGAAGGGGTACGAACTCATACATATGATCGTATCCCTGAGGATACGAATTTACCGTATCACCTTAGAGATACGTTAATCTGTATCCCATGGGATATGAATTTCGTATATCTTGGGATACAAAATTTGTATCCCCCACAAGGGGTATGAATTTTCACTTATTTCAGGGAGAGGGGGTTGAACTGCAAGTGCAAGTCTTCAGGGACATGAAATTGTGCTGTTGTGGTCTCCAAATCCTTCCTACTCCCACCTAACCACGTCACTATAAATACCTCCAAGCTCACACTTCAAAGGTGATGGAAATCAGCTTATTTGACACCTTATGAGAGCTCCAAGTGACCTCTTTAATGCATCCTTGCTCTGGGGAAGAAGAGGAATAAAATTTGCTTTTTTCCAATATTCATATATGACAATGATGACTCCAAAATACTTGAAAATGTTGGTAAATGGATGTCATGATATAAATCTAAGTTTGTAACTTATTATTGTCCATAAAATATCAATGAATCTTCCAAAGTGGATGTAGACCCCTCATTAGACCGAACCACTATAAATCTATTGTGTTATTTACTGCATTCTACACTTAATTTTCCATGCGAAACGTAATTTTCAAAGTAACGGAGAATCTTTGGGTGTTATGAAATTTTTTACTGTCAACATTCTAATGCTTTCACTAACTTAGACTCGCCTCTTTGTCGCACATTTGCATCTCTACTTCGACATGCTTTAGGTTTCTTCTATAGCCTGCCGCCAAGTTTGCTTACGATGGTTAAGCGAACAAAGAATCAGATGTTCGGATCCTCTGCTGCAACTAACGCCGGTACTTCTCAATAACCTCTATCGGTAGAAGACCCGACTGAAATGGAAACCTTCTTACTGTGGACCCCGAAGCCCCTACAACTCAAGCGCAGATTTACGTTCTTAACATGAAGTATGAAAATACGACTCTTGAACTCAACCAAGTATTGAAGAACAAAATTGACCTTATGCGTCAACTTCAAGACAACCAATGCATCGTCGCTCAACTTTAGCTCACCCAAAATAATGCCTGATGGCTGCGTAATGTCTTGGAAACCTCTTAGTTTGAATCTCGGGGTCCACAACAAAGAAGGAGGTTCAGCTTCAACAATAATGTCGATGTTCGTTGTAACACCTCGTAATTTTGTTAACATTAAAGAGGATAAATTAAATAATGATTAACTTAATATTCAGAATTAAGGAAAATGGACTGCGCCATTTCGTCCATCTCGAAATTCTAGTCAAGATAGACATTTGGTTTGCGTAACACGGACACCGTATGGAGAAGTTATGAGGGTTTTAAGTTTGTATACGTGTAGAAAGAATATATATACATATGAGTCAAATAGGATTCAAATATGAGTCAACACCTTATTCAGAACAGTTTGAATTTGAAAAAGAAAAGGAGGCGGTAGATTTCCTGCTCTAGGGGGCCGACTCCCCTAGAGGGGTGTCGACACCGGGGTCGACCAACCAATAGGGGTGTCGACACCACGGTCGACCAACCCATAGGGGTGTCGACACCCCTAGTGCTGAGGTGGCAGTCGGTTTCAGAGGGTTTGGTAGCTATATATACATGGTCATTTCTATTGTTTTCTTCATTAAGAATTCATGGTGGCCAAACTCTATTGGTGTCTAAACTGAATCTGTTATCTTCTACAACTATTAGTTTTGCAAATCAAATCTAGAGATTCAAGATCCATTCTTTCTCTGTTTTCTTATCCTAACACTGTAAGTTTCTAGTTGCTTTTAGATTTGAATATTTAAAAGTAAATATGACACGACTATGACTTGGATTTGTTCATATGCCTAAATTATATCAGATCCATTGTAAATCATGAACATATGACATTTAAATTGTTTAGGATTTGGGTCAAAATCTCTATCTTATTAGATCTATTGTAACCTTTGTGGCATTTTATGATTTGTGCTAGATCTATTTTAACTATTGATCTAAATCTCTATCTTTTTAGATCTATGTTAACTTCTATGAAATTCCATGATGTGAACCTTAAACCTTATTTGTGTAGATCCACTTTTAAACCGTTGGATCTAAATTATGTGGACATTTGAATTGTTAATCAGATCTAGTTTATCACCTTGTGCATATCATATTAGATCTAAACCAGTTGGACATCTAATTTGTTAATTTAGATCTAATTATGCTTATTGTGACATCATAGTTATGTTAAGAATCAATTGACTGCCACAAGTTCATCATTTTTATGTCTATATTTCCATCTTATCACCATGTTAGTTTATGTTTATGCCAAGTTTTGTTAAAACATTCACTTTTTTCATATTCTTATTATTTTTACCTTTTATCGTTTATGACTGGGCTATTATCTAGCCTAGGCATGTTGCAGATTTTATGAGTGTGCTAGTTATGGAATGGGGAAAAGGGGGTTAATATGGACATAATTTGAATATAACATCGTTGGGCATATATATCAAATTATTGGGAAAAAGGGACATAATCACTATAAAGACATAGGTAAGAATTGGATAAGAATGAAATGTCTAGTAATTACAATTAGAAATTGTAATTGCACTTATGACACAAGGTTAGGTTGCATTAGTGGTGGAAGTCTGCTCGGACCTGACCGACATATCCAGCAGCGACAAATGTTGAACCTAATGTGGGAGGTCTAAGTGCGCAAATACGATTTGGGGTATGGCACGAGGTTAGACCCAACTTGTGGAAGAAGTCTGCCCGGATCCGACTGGCATATCCAGCATCCACAAGTTGTAGGCCTAATGTGGGAGGTCTAGCCCATTATGAACCATATATGGACATGGTAATGAATTGGACTAGTTAACCTAATTAATCCGTAGGGATTGTATGATTATGAACGTAATTTAAGGTTAAGTAAAATTGGTTGGACAGTGGGTGGGGTATGTAAATCTGAGGGGGTGGGTAATATTTAAATATAGGCCCATGAACTTAACCCAATAAGGTAATGTAATTAAAGACACCTAGTGCTATACATAACTGTTGGAAAATATAAAAGTTATGTAATTATAGACACCTTTTAGGGTAAGCATAAATAGCAGAAATGAATAGGGCCATGTAATTAAAGATACCTAGTGGTATACAAAGTCAGTGAAAACCTAGTGGGGGATACAAGACAAAGATGAGACCTTGTATCATATTGTGTGGGACCCATTTAAGTCAGAAACCCGGAGTAGGTATCAAACAAAGTACTCTGTACTAGGCGGATAGGGGGCACGCTTACTGACTGATTGTAAGAGATCCAAACGTGGAGTACGGTGTGGGCGGCGCAAACCGACCAGGCCATGTGCGTGCATGAGCCGGGCAGAGGGGATAAGACGACTGTGAAACCTATAGATATGTGGCTGTGCACATCAATAAGAGGTTGCCACTTTAGGACGTGATACATCCTACCGTGGATCCGGCACAAAGTATCTACGATGTAAGAAGCCGATCGATTAGGGTAATAGTTAGGGTGTATTTGGACGTATGCCCAAGTCTACCACCTTGAAGTATAAGGGACAACCTCATTCTAGTTATACTAGTAATATTGCAGAGTCATCATTAGTGAAGCGTATACACTTTATCCTGTCTACCTTGACACACCTGCCATTTATGTAGTGATCTCTCTTATCCACTTTATATGCCTATCATGCTACTTTTATTTATTTACTTGCTATAAGTAACTAGACTCGCCAGACTTCATGTCCGACCCTTTTGCTTCCTCTTTTTTCTTCTGTTTCCCCCCTCCCTCACGTTCTCGAGGAGGAAACACTCATGCTTAGTCGAGACTCAAATATCTTCTTGCTAGAGTTGCTTTCGAAGTATGACTCAAGTTCTTATCTCTACTATGGCTTAAATCTCTTTTATTTAGGAATTATGTTATTGTAATGGTTTTTCTGACTTATGTTATTTTGGACCACGTTGTATGATTTGTATTTGAAATAAAAATTTGAATTTCCGCTGCTATCTTAATTATATCTATCTTGTAATATTCTATGTCTGTTTACCTATAATGCTTCATGAAACCTAATGCATTCTCTTTGTGAGTGACGTTAACGGTCGTGGGGTGTCACACTTTGTATCAGAGTTGAAGGTTACCAGATTGGTAAAGTTTTTGATAATTATTTTCAAAAAGGTTTTAAAAGAAAGCATTTTCAAAAAGAAAAGTCTATTTTGAGAAGAATATATTTCCCCAAAGCCATATGTAATACCCTTCGGTTCTTTGTCTAAATCTCTTTCTTTTTCTCTTCAGCATGTTTGGGGAACAAAACATCTCTAATATCCCAGAGGGCATCACGATACCCGGATGGTTCCATAGGTATTTGGAGGCCACGACGCCTACCGAAGGCCAAGGAAACGTTCCTCTCCCAGTTGCACTAGTCATTCCTCCTCCTCCCCCTCCAAGAGCAGATAACTTCACCAAGATCTGCAAAGACTTCAGTGCTATAGGAGGGAAGCCATTCCATGGGAATGAGACATTCGTAGAAGCGCGGAATTGGCTTAAGGAGACCGAGGACTTGTTCGTAATCTTTGAAGTAGAGAAAAGAAGGGAGCAAAGGCTGAGGAGACATCGCAAAATAGGAAGGTGTGGCCCAAGAAGGGGCAGCAACAATAGCAATAGCAACAACAGCAAAAGAAAGAAGGGAAGAATGACAAAGACAAGGATAAGAGAAAATGTCACAGCTATGGGAAGGAAGGACACTTGACCAAAGACTGTAAGAGAAGGAAGAACACTTGCTTTAATTGCGGAGAGGTCGAACAGTTTGCTAGAGAGTGCCTGTAGAAACAGGGATCACAGGGATAGGGTCAAAGGACAGGAACTTCGAGGGGCCAGGTGCATGCTCTCGCGATTAGTGCTCCCAATAGAGGTAGAAAAATTTTTGTTGAAGGTTTAATTTCTCTTTCAAACCACCCTATTAGAACACTCATTGATTCTGGCACTTCACATTCGTTTACATCAAGTTCTATAGTTGAATCTCTGCACTTAATTACTAGTATGGTACTGGATCTCGTTGTTGTTTCAAACCCTATTGGTGGTTCGACCCATTTATCTATGATTTTTCGAGGTTTGAAAATATCTACGTTAGGCATCGAGTTTGAATGTGACGCGTAAGTGCTCGGGTTTAAGGGCTATGGCTTGATTCTAGGAATGGATTGACTTACGACGTATGGTGTCATTTTGGATTGTGAGAAGAAGGTTGTTAGGCTTCTGACTTGTCATGGGAGGACCCTCGAGATTTCTTGTGACCCACAAGGGTCGGTTATGCTTAGTTTTCTAGAGTCTCTTGATGCATCTATCGATGACTTGCAATCTGTTGCATTAGTCCGAGATTATTCCGATGTTTTTGATGATGTTTGGGGTTTACCTCCGAGGTGCGAGATCGACTTTCTTATATATTTGGTGGATAATGCAAAGCCAATTGCATTGCCAGTGCGCCACATGGCTCCAAAGGAAAGGAGGGAGCTAAGTAAGCAAGTAGGGGAGCTACTTGAGAAGACGAAGCATATCTGAATGGGGTGCTCCAGTGGTATTCGAGACTAAGGCGGATGGTTCTCTTCGTTTGTGCGTTCACTATAGAGAGCTGAATAAGCTCACTAAGAAGAATAGGCACCCTCTTCAGAGGATTAATGATTTATTTGATCAGCTTGTTGGTGCCTCCGTATTTTCTCAGTTGGACTTGGCCACGGGGTT
The DNA here is from genome assembly GCA_030737875.1 of Allium sativum. NCBI lineage: Eukaryota > Viridiplantae > Streptophyta > Magnoliopsida > Asparagales > Amaryllidaceae > Allium > Allium sativum. The sequence continues at coordinate 773,685,428 of CM060918.1, read as the reverse complement.
CCATCGGTTGAGGGTGGCTGAGGACAGCATAGATAAGATTGCTTTTAGAACTCTGGATGGTTTCTTTGAATGGCTAGTGATGCCTTTTGGGCTAACTAATGCACCCGCCTATTTTTGCGACCTGATGAGTAGGGTGTTTCGGGAGTTCCTAAGTAAACTCGTTGTAGTCTTTGTTGATGATATTTTGATCTTCTCTAAAAGCGAAGAATAGCATGCCGAACATTTGAGAGAAGTTTTGAAAACTCTCCGTGACCATCAGCTTAAGGCGTAGTTCTCCAAATTCCATTTTAGGAGAAAGAGGTGAGATACTTAGGGCATGTGGTCTCCAAAGAAGGGATAGCTGTAGATCCTGCCAAAGTAGTTGTGGTGCAAGATTGGCAGATTCCTAAAAATGCAACCGAGGTGAGAAACTTTCTTGGGTTGGCAGGTTACTATAGGAAGTTCATTATGGACTTCGCAAAGATATCAGCCCCACTCACTAGGCTGATGAAGAAGAACTTGGCATTTTCATGGGATATAGACTGTGACGTTGCTTTCCAACAACTGAAGAGGGCTCTGACAACAGCCCCAATCTTGACCTTACCTGACGGGAGCAAAGTGTTTACCATTTACACTGATGTGTATGGTAGAGGTCTTGGTGTGGTTCTGATGCATGAAGGGAAAGTAGTATGTTATGGTGGAAGACAATTGAGAGTTCATGAAAAGAACTACCCCACCCATGATCTAGCGCTAGCTGCCATAGTATTCGCGTTAAAAACGTGGCGCCACTACTAACTTGGAGAAAAGTTTGAGTTATACATTGATCATAAATCTCTCAAGTATCTGTTCTCGTAGAAATACCTCAATTAACGGCAACAAAGGTGGATGGGATTTCTAGCTTCTTATGATTTTGAGATTGCATATACCCCTGGCAAGGGTAATATGGTGGCAGACGCACTAAGTAGGCAGAGGATGGACCGGAGTCCTCTATTTGTGGAAAGAAATAACTTGGAGTTCATATTAGCTTTTGATTTTAGACCCTCCATCGAGATTTTTCCTGATTTGTTTGCATCCTTGGAGATACGACCAGCTCTTATGGACCAGATAGGAGCTTCGCAACAAGATGACCCACAGATTTTAGACATCATGGGAAAGATCAGAAGAGGGGAGACTTCTAGCCACCTCAGTAGACATGCCATAGATGAAAAGGGGTAGTTGCGACGAGATGGAAGGCTTTGTGTTCCTCAAATTGGAAGCTTGATAAGGGCATTCCTAGAAGAAGCCCACCATTCTAAGATGACCATTCGTCCAGGTGGTGATAATATGTACAGATATATGAAGAGGGTTTTCTTTTGGGCTGGGATGAAGAAAGATGTGGTCGATTTTGTTTCCCAATGTTTAGTTTGCCAGCAAGTTAAAGCTAAGCAAAAGAAGCCCGGTGGATTACTTCACCCTTTGTAGGTTCCTCAGTGGAAATGTGAGAGCGTCTCTATGGATTTCATAGACGGTTTGCCTAGATCGAAGAAATGCAACACTAGTATCTGGGTTGTGGTAGATAGACTCACTAAAAGCGCTCACTTTATTCCAGTTAAGAGTCAGAGGACGACATCATGGTTGGCAGCAATTTATGTTTGTGAGATAGTTCATCTTCATGGGGTGCCTTCCAGCATCGTAAGCGATCGTGACCCCATCTTTACCAGTGAATTTTGGAGGAGCTTGCAAGAAGCATTAGGTACACAGTTATGTTTAAGCACCTCTTATCATCCTCAGACCGATGGACAGACGGAGAGGGTGAATTGGATTCTTGAAGATCTTTTGAGGCTATGTATCCTAGACTTCGGAGGGACTTGGGAAGAGCACCTTCCTTTAGTAGAGTTTGCCTATAAAAACAGCTATTAGTCCAACATCTGCATAACACCCTTCGAAGCATTGTACGGACGAACCAATAAATCACCAACTTGTTGGTGGGAATCTACAGCAAGATTATTACTTGGACCAGATATGGTTATAGAAACGCCCGAAAAGATTGACCTTATTCGACGGCGGATGAAGACAACTCAAGATAAGCAGAAGTCCTATGCATACGAGAGAAGGACTGACATCGAATTCAAAGAGGGAGACTTAGTTTTTATTAAAGTATCACCTCTGAGGAATGTGGTTCGCTTCGGATCAGTAGGGAAGTTGGCACCTAGGTTTGTGGGACCATTTCCCATAACCGAGAGGATTGGCCAAATGGCCTATAGAGTAAAGCTCCCACAAAATCTATTCAGTGTTCATGATGTTTTCCATGTCTCCCATCTGCCAAAGTGCCTGCATGACACCGTAGTAATTGTTGAGCCGAGTGTGTTGGAAGAAACAAAAGTGGAAGGGAAGGCGACAATCAGGCGAGTCCCTACCCATATTCTTGGATCAGAAGTTAAGAAGCTTCGCAATAAAGAGATCAAGTTGCTAAAGGTTCAACGGGGAGATAACCTAGAGGATGCGACTTGGGAGACCGAAGACAAGATTCATGCTTCATACCCTTTCCTTTTCGAGGGTATGTTCCTAACTCCTTTTTCAAAGTTTTATCAGTGCTTATTTATATCATTTGAGTATATCTTATCCATAGTATTTTTCGACCTTTAGATAGGAATCTTATGGACGTAAACATGTATTTGAAACATGTTATGTTTGATGGATGCAAGTGGACGCAAGTGTTTGCTAGTGGTTGCCTGTGGATGCATATACACATACATTAGACACTAGATCGGGTCAACCACTCTCATACTGCATATTGATGTATGTGCATTTTCTTTTCTTTTATGGATGGAAATGGATGAGTTAGCATATGGATGTTGCACTTGAATGAATAAGTGTGCACACATATAGAAATCACATGTTATAATAGGATTATTTGCATACATATTGGACTCATGGAACTAACATACATTGCATTAATGGGGTCAACTGAATCAGTAGACTGCCTGATTTTCGCATTAGTATTGGGACATATACACACACCTTTGCATATATTCACATAAGCATTAGAAATCTTTAAGGACAATGGATGCCTGTGATTAATGGATGAGTAGATGATGATGGATGGTAGGATATGCATTCTACTCAACTAGAAGATTTTGGGAACAAAATCCTTTAAGTAGGGGGGAATGTAACACCCCGTAATTTTGTTAACATTAAAGAGGAGAAATTAAATAATAATTAATTTAATATTTAGAAATAAGGAAATTAGACTGTGCCATTGAGTCCGTCTTAAAATTCCGGTCAAGATAGACATTTGGCTTGCATAAAGCGGACACTGTATAGAGAAGTTATTAGGGTTTTAAGTTTGTATACGCGTAGAAAGAATATATATATACATATGAGTCATATAGGAGTCAGATATGAGTCAACACCTTATCCATAATAGTTCGAATTTGTAAAAGAATAAGAGGCGGTATATTTCCCGCTTTAGGGAATCGACCCCCCTAGAGGGGTGTCGACACCGGGGTCGACCCCCCTTAATGGGTGTCGACACCCAGGTCGACCCACCCACAAGGGTGTCGACAAGCCTAGGGCTGAGGTGGCAGTCAGTTTCAGAGGGTTTGGAAGCTATATATACATGGTCATTTCTCTTGTTTTCTTCATTAAGAATTCGTGGTGGCCAAACTCTGCCGGTGTCTGAATGGAATCCGTTATCTTCTACAACTATTAGTTTTGCAAATCAAATCTAAAGATTCAAGACCCATTCTTTCTCTATTTTCTAATCCTAACACTGTGAGTTTCTAGTTGCTTTTAGATCTGAATATTTAAAGTAAATATGACACAACTATGACTTGGATTTGTTCATATGCCTAAATTATATCAGATCCATTGTAAATCATGAACATATGACATTCTGAATTGGTTAGGATTTGGATCAAAATCTCTATCTGGTTGGATTCATTGTAACTTTTGTGGCATTCTATGATTTGTGCTAGATCTATTTTAACCATTGATATAAATCTCTATCTTGTTAGCTCTATGGTAACTTCTGTGACATGCCATGATGTGAACCTTAAACCTTATTTGTGTAGATCCACTTTTAAACCATTGGATCTAAATTATGTGGACATTTGAATTGTTAATCAGATCTAGTTCATCACCTTGCGCCTATCATATTAGAAATATACCAGTTGGACATCTAATTTGTTAATTTAGATCTAATTATGCTTATTGTGACATCATAGTTATGTTAAGAATCAATTGACTGCAACAAGTTCGTCAGTTTTATGCCTATATGTCCATCTTATCACCATGCTAGTTTATGTTTATGCCAATTTATGTTAAAACATTCACTTTTGTCATATTCCTATTATTTTTCCCTTATATCGTTTATGACTAGGTTATTATCTAGTCTAGGCATGCCACCAATTTTATGAGTGCGCTAGTTGGGGAACGGGGGAAAAAGGTTTAATATGGACATAATTTGAATATAAACATCATTGGGTATATAAATCAAATTATTGGGAAAAAGGGACATAATCACCTATAAAGACATAGGTAAGAATTGGATAAGAATGAAATGTCTAGTCATTACAATTAGAAATTGTAATTGCACTTATGACACGAGGTTAGGTTGCATTAGTGGTGGAAGTCTGCCCGGACCCTACTGGCATATCCAGCAGCCAATAATGTTGAACCTAATGTGGGAGATCTAAGGCGCAAATACGAATCGGGCTATGACACGAGGTTAGGCCCAACTTGTGCAAGAAGTCTTCCCGGACAGTGGGTGGGATATGAACCATATATGGACATGGTAATGAATTGGACTAGTTAACCTAATTTAATCCATAGGGATTGTATGATTATGAACGTAATTTAAGGTTAAGTAAAATTGGTTGGACACTGGGTGGGATAATTAAATTTGAGGGGGTGGGTAATATTTACATATAGGCCCACGAACATAACCCAATAAGGTTATGTAATTAAAGACACCTAGTGGTATATATAACCGGTGGAAAATATAAAAGTTATGTAATTAAAGACACCTTTTTGGGTAAGCATAACTAGCAGAAATATATAGGGCTATGTAATTAAAGATACCTAGTGGTATACATAGTCAGTGAAAACCTAGTGGGGGATACAAGACAAAGGGAACAACTTGAATCATATTGTGTGGGACCCATTTTAGTTAGTAACCCAGAGTAGGTATCAAACAAAGTATTCCGTACTACGAGGTGAGGGGGCACGATTACTGACTGATTATAAGAGATCCAAACATGGAGGATGGTGTGGGCGGCACGAACTGACCGGGCCATGTGCGTGCATGAGTCGGGCAGAGGGGGGTAAGACGACCGTGACACCTGTAGATATGGGGATGTGCATATCAGTGAGGGGTTGCCACTTTAGGACGTGATACATCCTACCGCGGGGCCGACACAGAGTATCTACGAAGTAGGGAGCCGATCGATTAGAGCAGTAGTTAGGGTATATTTGGACGTATGCCCGAGTCTACCACCTTGAAGTGTAAGGTATCACCTCATTCTAGTTATACTAGTAATAGTGCAGAGTAATCGTTAGAGAAGCGTATACACCTTATCATGTCTATCTTGTCACACCTGCCATTTATGTCGTGATCTCTCTTATCCACTTTATACGTCTGCCATGCTACTTTTATTTATTTACTTGCTAAAAGTGACTAGACTCGCCAATCTTCATGTCTGACCCTTTTGTTTCCTCTTCTTTCTTCCGTTCCTCCCTTCCTCCCCCCCCTCCCGGTTCTCAGGGAGGAAACAATCAGGCTTAGTCAGGACTCGGACATCATCTTGCTAGAGCTGCTTTCAAAGTATGGCTTAAGTTCTTATCTCTACTATGGCTTAACTCTCTTTTCTTGGGGAATTATATTATGCTTTTTATATTTATGTACTCTGATGGTACAAGACAGAAATTATGTTGTTGTGATGGTTTTTGTGACTTATGTTATTTTGGACCACGAAGTATGATTTGTGTTTGAAATAGAAATTTTAATTTCTGCTGCTATCTTAATTATATTTGTCTTGTAATATTTTGTGTCTGTTTACCTATAACACTTCACGAAACTTAATGCATTCCCTTTGTTAGTGACATTAACGGACGTGGGGTGTCACCCTTCGTATCAGAGCTAAATGTTACCAGATTGGATAAAAAATTTGAAAATTATTTTCAAAAGGGTTTAAAAGAAAGCATTTTCAAAACGAAAAGTCTATTTTGAGAAAATATATTTCCCCAAAGCCATATGTAATATCCTTCGGTCCTTTGTTTAATTCTCTTCCTTTTTCTCTTCAGCATGTCTGGGAAACAAAACATTCCTAATATCCCAGAGGGCGTCACGATACCCGGATGGTTCCGTAGGTATTTGGAGGACATGGCGCCTACCCAAGGCCAATGAAACGTTCCTCCCCTAGTTTCACCTGTCATTCCTCCTCCTCCCCTCCAAGAGCAGATAACTTCGCCAAGATACGCAAAAACTTCCGTGCTATGGGAGGGAAGCCATTCCATGGGAACGAGACATTCGTAGAAGCGTGGAATTGGCTCAAGGAAACCGAGGATGTTAACCCTGCTAAAGCACCGGTTCGGACTCAATCATATAGACTGAGTCGGTCTGTGTCAAGGCACTAGATCAGTCACAACAGTAGGTCGGCCTATTCTGCAGAGCACCGGATCGGTCGCTACATCGGATCGGTCTGTACGGGTTTGTCGACTTGAACATACGGATCGACTCCAAGAACAAAAGAGATGGACTGGTTATGAAGTATAAACCTGGATTGGTCACTAACGAAAGATGTGATCATTAACACATGAATGAGTATGGAAAACAGAATGTGTAAAAACATGCTCACACGGAATGAATCGACCATCCCTTATGCTTGCACACGTGGCATTCCAATCATATAATGGGTCAATACACCGCATGCACTCACGTTGATGGAGTATTAAAAGTACGGTCATATTCTAACATGTATATCGGCCCAAGGACTTGCCATTACAAGATATCAGTTCCATTCAACGGTATGAAGTGTATGGCAAAGTATATTTTCCACGTGAGCTAGCAGTCCATGTTATGAAGGCATCATGCTGATAAATGGTTTCAAGGGAATGAAGTTTTTACATGAAGCCACGTAAACAAGGCATAAAGCAATAACATGAATGAAATGATATCACGTAATGATAAGTTGGCTTCTTCAAACTCAAATGGATCGTTATTTAAATTATACATAGCGGTTCTAGAAAAAGGTGATGGCATAGTTGTAGACATTGTTCCTTATATAAATTGTGTAAATGTATGAAAAAGCAAAGTGTACACGTAGACTTTGGATCGGACCTGAAGATATTTCATAAAACATGTGCATGAAGCAAAAGTCATCTAAGAACATACATGAGCTAGCATGGATGCATCAGCTCCCACCACTTTATGCATATAATACAATACTCTAATATATATAGGGCATGTACTGAACGCATGAAAAAGCCTGGAACATTCATGACGTGGCAAAGCTTGAAGTTGGATCACGTGTGCATTAAGATTGGACACTAGATTGAAGTTAAGTGGATCGGTGTCAACATAAGGAAAATGTGGTGGCATTGTTGGTAAATAAAACGAATTGGATCGGTATCATTTTTACTGAATGGATCAGTTCTATAAAAGCGGTGGCAAGAAAGTAATTAAACAGAAAATGGATCGGGGCTTTCACCTCAAAGTGGATCGGTACTGCTCTTATAAAATGGATCGGTGTGGTATATTCAAATAAGGATGGACCTGTGCAACATCATAGATTTGGATCGGTATATTCATTTATTTTGGATCGGTCAAGTATAAAGTGCGGTGGAAGAACTGTAAATAACTTACGCCTGATCCAAACATACGCCCGATCCAACTTTACACCCGATCCAAATTCATGCCTGATCCAAGTTTACGCCCGATCCAAGTAACGCCCGAACCAAGTTAACGCCCGATCCAAATTCTGTACCCTATAATTACGAAACTGCCATTACCTCCAAACTTCTTCTATAAATAGTCCCTTGCTCCATAATTCAAAGGACGGATTGGACTATCCCGAAGTGCTGTCTAAATCATTCCTCGACCATTTCAAAGCTTCTAAACATCTCATTAATGGCCACCAAATTTCTCTCCGCCTTTCTCCAACATGGAATGGATCTCATCTTCTCAGGGCACCATTAATTCACATTCTGATCTACTCCAAGTGATCTCCAATCGCCATTGCTCATCTTCAAAGCACGGATCTAGCACCATTTTATGACGAAACTAAGGAAAAGTGTATAATCACACAATCCAATCCGTTCCTTCTCGAATTCAAGTGAGATTCAAAGTGGAAAAGGAGCAAAAGTGCAGAATCGTCACAAAATTGATCAAGTGTAATTAATGCGATTTACGAGATGATAAACTTTGTAATCCTTTCCATAATAATGAAGAATGATTGAAAAGTGGACGTAGATTCACATTGAATCGAACCACTACAAAAATCCTGTGTCTTTTACTTGTTTTTCTCCATTTATTTTGCGATTGTGGCCCCTTTTTATTTCTAACCATAATTGGTGAAGTGTGATTTCACACTATTGGTGTTTGAGTCATTTTTTGAATTCAAACATTTAGCGCCCACCGCGGGGCCGCGTTCGCATCTCCTACCTCCTCTCACACTCTCACAAAGTTGAAAGCCTTGCATTAAGGCTCTAAACCACCTTCTTCTTTGGAATAATGGCGAAATCTAAGAAGACCATAAGTAAAGATGTTGAAAATGCCAATAATGTTGCTAATGAAGAAACATTGCTTGCTAACCGTTTTGATGTTAGTGAAAACTCGATAAGTGGAGCTGGCTTGACTAGAAATGAACTAAATGCCACTATTACCAATGTGAACCGCCAAATTTAAACTTCAAATAAAGCTTTGATGGATGTTGATGATGCTCTAATGGAGAAAATGAACGCTCTTTTAAATGCTCGACCAAATCCAGCCCCTCTGAAGGTTCATGTTGATCTCGAAGAGAATGACAAATCGCCCACTTCTAATCAAAACTGAAACGATAACGTGGAAGACAATTTTGATTGGATAAGTGACAAGGACGAGGCTAACATAAAAGAATTGAAATCAAAGGCTAGGAGTCATTCCGAAGAGAACGCTCGAAAGGCTACCAATCCCTTCATGGGGGCACTTTCTCATCGAAAAGGCAAAGAGCCAAAGCTCTCTAATCGGGATCATATGCCTAGACGAACATTCAGTAAAGAGCTCAGCTTCACAGAGCGCCATAATACTGAAGAATACATCTCGGATATGATAGAACGAGTCATGAAAAGGAATCATGCTAACAAAGACAATGAAAGGGAATGAGACTTCTCCCTGGATAGGACTCCATTCACCGAAAGAATCCTCGAAGCAGAATGTCCAAAGAAATTTAATCCTCTGACTTTACCTCCGCACAATTAAATTGTTGATCCAAACTACTTTCTATTCAAATACGAGTGGCATATGAGTGCGACTAAGGTGACTGATGAGATGAGATGCACGTATTTTCCTCTCTACTTAGAAGGTGTTGCATCACTATGGTTCACAAAGCTGCCACCCAAATCCATCGATCGATTCTCTGACCTAACCAAAAAGTTCAAGGAGCAATTCCACATGTACGCTACCAAAGCCAAGGATGCTATAACGCTCTCGGCAATGAAACAGAAGCCAGGGGAAACTGTCAAAGCCTTCCTCAGACGATTCAATATTGCCTTATCTGAAGTAAGGAATCCGTTACCACGCATAGTCTTCATGGCTCTACTCGATGTTATAGACAAAGCGAGTTTGGAAGATGGATAAAGATGAAGGAACCGACTACGCTTGAAAATTTCTATAAGAAAGCAGAGGGGTACATGAGAGTGGACGATAATCCTATACCTCTTCAGATCATTGGCGGAAATCAACTCCTTGAAGCTCCTAAGAGTGCTCAACTATGACGGCCCGCCCCAGACTAGCCGACATTTCTCCGAAATGCGTTGTGCCGATGTCCAACTAGCATGGGACGATCACCAAAAAAAGGATGTGAAACTAAAAATGCCAAAGGAACCTGTAGTACATCTCATAGTGCATGGAATAAAATATAATCATCACATAACTTTGACAGAAAACATGCGAGACAGTGCATAAGCTGAAAACTAAATCACCGTAGCAGTGGAATCCATAATACAGCTTATGATCCAACATCATTATTACAACTTCAAATTTCTGTCCTAAAGCAAAAGAAAGAAAAGGTACACTACTAATGCCCAAGCGGTGACCTGCTACAACACAGGGAGTATATATGTATATCATACATGGAAGCCTCCTGCTCGTCCCCGGACAGCTACCCGCACATTACCACCTAACATGTCTCTAGTCTGCTCATTTAGGAGCACCCAAAGTAATAAGAAGCGACATAAAACTTTGGGTCATACAAAAGTCTCGTATGAGCGATAAGCAACAAAACAGAACAATAACAGGTATAATATAATCATACCTGAACCTGCAACCAAATAGTTAGCTCAACAAGATGTACAGTACTCTAAGGTAACACTAACATAAAGTGTAAAATTAATGTGGGGGTGTTCATGTCATGGTGATAGCAAACATCAAACATAGAAATCATCCTCACATCTCTCACTCAGTGCGTAAATCATACGATATCCACTACTTTGGTCACCTAATCCTTTGGACCATGACGGAGTCCAACCCCGTACCACTATCACTACAAGCCCCTAATTTGTCTCTCAGTGGTGAACCAAAGTTATAGGTATCGATAACCCCTTTGCACACGTCCCATAGCAAAGTCCAACTCGAGAAGTTAACTCGTTGGTTCCTGTCTGGATCTTGAGTAATAACTTCGAATTTGGACTTCCTTTGCATCTTGGGTTTCGGTATCATTGTCTTGGTTCGGGTCGTGGTCGTGGTTCTCGTCAGCATACCCCCTTCAGGAATCGTCAGCATACCCCCTTCAGGAATCCTCAGCATATCCCTTCAGGAATTATCAGCATACCTCTTCAGGAATCGTCAGCATACCCCTTCAGTTCGTGACCATACATGCTGAACAATCCAGTTCGTGACCATACATGATGACCAATCTGGTTCGTGACCATACATGCCGACCAATTCAGTTCGTGACCATACATGCCGACCAATCCAGTTCGTGACCATACATGCTGACCAATCCGGTTCGTTATACCCCTTCAGGAATTGTCAGCATACCTCTTCAGAATCGTCAGCATACCCCTTCATTTCGTGACCATACATGATGGCCAATCCAGTTCGAGACCATACATGATGACCAATCCGGTTCGTGACCAAACATGCCGACCAATTCAGTTCGTGACCATACATGCCGATCAATCCAGTTCGTGACCATACATGCTGACCAATCCAGTTCGTTTCATACGTGCCAACCAATTCAGTTCGTGACGATACATGCTAACCAATCCAGTTTATGACCATACATGCTGACCAATCCGGTTCGTGACCATACATGCTGACCAATTCAGTTCGTGACCATACATGCTGACTAATCCAGTTCGTGACCATACATGCTGACCAATCCGGTTCGTGACCATACATGTTGACCAATCCAGTTCGTGACCATACATGCTGACCAATCCGGTTTGTGACCATACGTGTCGACCAATTCAGTTCGTGACCATACATGCGGACCAATCCAGGAATTCTGCAGTTTTTCCAGCAAGCTAATTTCGCCGAACGACGGCGTTTTCAACCATTCTAACCTTCCTATGACATCTCAAAACATTCCAAACAGTAGTAAGAACATATAGAATCACTCAAAAACATTAAAACATCATTCATATGAAATATTTTGGATCAAACGTACCCAAAAAGCATGATTTCCCCCTTAATCCCCTTAATCCTCTTAACTATAGGATTAGCAAACTTAATCCAAATTAACCCAAATTTCTAACAGAGGCATAGAATAATATATCGGAATTTCTAAATATTTTTCCAAATTTTTCTGAGTTATAATTTCGCTAATTATCACTAATCACCTCTAATTAGCCATAATTAGTGAAAAACAATGCTAATCACTCACCTTAGCCACAATTAAACTATAGATCCGAACTATTCTACTGTTATGGCGCTATTTCCAATGCAACGTAGAAGCTCCAACTCTGATTTGGTGTTGATTTGCCTTGATTTGATGTAGCTTAGCTTAATCTTCGATTAGAAAGCGATTAGGAGGTCTTTAAATGAAGAATTTGAGAGTGGAGGCCATTACTAGGGTTACGAGAATGAAAGTGGCGGCTGAAAAATGACAAAAGAGGGTTTCTCTAGCCCTTATCAGCCCTTAAATACCCTTAATCCCGAAATTCCTAATGTACCTAGCTGCTAATCACCCAGTTAACCCAATTATATGGTTTTTCACCTTCCAAACCTTGTTTCAGCCATTTCTCCCAAACGGTAAGCCCGTTTGATCAATGTGACCACTCCACAGAAAGGTAAACCATCATTTGAATCCAATGGATGTGGTTTCACTCCTTTCCAGTCAAAAGTTATAGGAAAAACATGATTCACTAGGGGCAAAACGGTCATTTAAAAATCGACAAAAATCGTGAACATGGGAAATGACCCAAATAGTCGTTCTACAAAGTTACACGATCTTACGAGCTCATACGAAGATGAAATAAATATTCTACGATCCTTAGGTGCGTAGAGTGCGGGTCGTTACATTCTCCCCCCTTAAGAAATTTCGCCCCCGAAATTCCTTAAACCAAAACATACAAAAGGATCCCGCATGCCTACCAATTGTTTGCAATAAACAAGCATACATAGAAACACAACAAAAATATCCTAGCATGCGGAATAACTAACAATGGAGTCCAAAAACTCTTCGTCTCTTATCAGCATAACTCTCCTGCCTATCTTGGGTAACCTTCATTCACTGTTGAATGATCTTGACTATTCCTTGGTAAACCATCGATGAAATCTATTGAGACTTATTCCCATTTACATTTGGAAATCTCCAACGGTTTTAACAAACCACTTGGCTTCTTTTGCTCGGCTCTAACTAACTGGAAGTTCAAGAACTTGGTCATAAACTTCCCAACATCTCTCTTCATCACTCAATCTTTTTGCGTTGGGTACAAACAACCTTTCATTCATTTGAAGCCATCCTTCTAGATCAAGCCCTTACTTGATCATTCTCTCGCCATCGATACCCATCTCTACCCTAGAGATGATCTCCTATAGGTTAGTATCTTCCCTCTAACTAGAACCGATCTACTAAATCAAAATTGATCTAATCGTCAAGCTTACTAGCGTTTTTGAATCACATTTGCACTTGGGTCTGAAATCATATCCCGTGATATACTCCAGTTGCTTCCATCCAAGAAACATAGCCCCCAAACTGGTATGTCTCCTACCCAATGCACATGTTACCGCACCTAGTCTGGTACTATAGGCATCCGTATATACCATCATCTCTTTGTTCTCCATCGCTAGAACCCTACAGGTGATAGTCTACCCAATAGAAGAAAGATAGGAACAACATAGCAATCATAACATCCATCAACAAGTCCTATCTATCACCTGCTAAAGCCATGAATACGTCGATACCTGTATGTCCGGTCCAACCAACATCAAGAACTAGTGGAAGCCCCGCCTCCAAACGGACTACCGCACGTCCAACATACGTTTATCCTCCAAGGATAACTAGATCACGTCAAATGGATCCAAGGTAAGTGGGTGTCCCCAGATACCCCTGCTTCGAGTCCGCCTAAATCACTCAACTATCGACGATTCCTTGGCACTCTCATCCAAAAGAGTTACCCATAACTCTGTCTTCAACTCGAGTCCCACCCAAGTTTATCCATTACCTTGCTGCCCTCTCGAGTCCAACTCGAGTCAATCCATTATTTTGCAGCCTCCTCAAGTCCAACTCGAGCCAATCCATTTCCTTGTAGCCTTCTCGAGTCCAACTTGAGCCAATCTATTACCTTGCTGCATTCTCGAGTCCAACTCGAGCCATCTCTTAGCCCTATCGAGTCCAACTCGGGGCAGTCCATATCATCGAACAATCCTATCATGTCACGAGCTGCACATCACTCCTTGAGTGAACCAAGATATCATACAATGAAAAATCGCAACAACTATTTATCTCTCACGCAAACCATCCTAGTCGAACTCGACACTCCCCAAGCACAAGCCCCAAAGGCATAAACCAATATCAGACAAGCACCCAAGGAATATCTCCTCTGAATTCAAACAATCTACGTGAGGTGATACAAGCAAAACAACCAAACAATTGAGCACTTACAACCGACTCTGGCTATCCTCGCCAATCTTGCTTCAAAACTATCGTTGATTGCATAACGACCCATGCCACATGTCAAGGGTAAATGACAATCCCAGTCCTCGCCAACCTATTGTACGTCCAACTACTCCATAAATAATGCCAAACCCAGTAAAGCCCAAAACAAAGCGATCACAAGCAAACATACAGCTATGACTCGATAAGACCATATTACAACAAATCATACCAAGAATAGTCGAACCGCCTATTGGGTTCGTCTTAACTAAAGGTCTATCGACTATCTCGGGTTCCAATCCCGACCTATCTAACATGTCACTAGATATGAGGGAATGGGAAGCTCCGTTATCAAACAAAACTAGAACAGGAACATCATAAATAGAAAGCATACCTTTAATAACGATGCCTTTTCCCTTCTATGCTGCATTTAGAGCATTCGACGAAGAAGGAACAGTGTTGATAGCATATGCTTTCACAATCTGCTTCTCCTTAAGGGGTTGTGGACAATCATCCTTGTGATGTCCCGCTTGACCTCAATTGAAGCACTTCCTTTCCCCGGTCTTTTCTCGATAATCTCTGGCATAGTGGCCCTTCTTGCCACAACCAAAGCACTCGCCACCTTTCTTATTCTTCTTTTTTTGACCATCCTTAGCTTAGTCATGTTTCCTCTTATTCTGGGAATTATTTTTTTCGTTCACCTCTTGCCTGTGGCTTTGGTTCCTCTGCAGATTCAATAGTAACCTCGGTCTTCGACTTAAGGGAAAAGGCT
Source organism: Allium sativum (assembly GCA_030737875.1). Lineage (NCBI taxonomy): Eukaryota > Viridiplantae > Streptophyta > Magnoliopsida > Asparagales > Amaryllidaceae > Allium > Allium sativum. The sequence continues at coordinate 773,670,401 of CM060918.1, read as the reverse complement.
CCCTGACCTTAATGCCTTTCCTACAATAGACTCAAATGTCTCATCGATATGGTTTATAAGTCTTTCCCCTAAGTACCCATCCAAGCCAGTTATGAACTTCTCGTTCTTCTTCTCAACTGTATCAATAAGAGACAATCCATATTTCAACAAAATGTTGAACTCAGCAATATACTCTGAGACTGCCCTACCATTCTTCTTAAGCTCCAAAAATTTCCTGAACAACACTGATTTCTGAGCAGTTGGGATAAACTTATCACTAAAATGAGTATTGAACTGATTCCAAGTAACTTGATCCTCAGGAGTGGCTGCTTTAACAGCATTCCACCAATTCATAGCCCGTCCTTGCAGCTGACGGGATGCTAGCTTCCTCTTCATCGCGTCCTCGATTCCCAGATCCTCGAAGATACACTCACAACTATCAAGCCAATCTTGAACTCCGTAGTCGACTCCGTTCCGTGGAATGGCTTCCCACCAAGACTAGTATAATTCTTGTTAAGCTTGGCGAAATCAGCCCTAGGCGCCTGCATTACTGCACCACCACCGTTAGCAGCATTAGGAACTGCTCCCCGAGCATCCCTAAGCATCTCTCGTATGAAGGTAGTAAACATCGTCCTCATATTAGGAACATCCCTATTGTATGCTCCTAAACCCGTACTCCTCGTATTTCGGCTCATCATTCAATCTGTAAAGAGAAAACGATTAACCATCTCAATGTGGTGCCCGTGCAGTGCGACTTCATCCTTAGATACACTAATAGTATATAAATACATAGCTTTTGAAAACCAAAATATAACAAATACGTGCTCTCATATACGTATACTATCTCTCCCTGGCGTCTTCCCCTAGGTTAACTATGCAACCTAGGCTCTGATACCAAATGTAACGGTCGGCCCCGGACTAGCTGACATTTCTCCGAAATGCGCTGTGCTGATGTCCAACTAGCACTGGATGGTCGCCAAAGAAAAAGGATATGAAGCTAAAAATGCCAAAGGAACCTGAAGTATATCTCACAGCGCATGGAATAAAATATAATAATTACGTAACTTTGACATAAAACAGGCGAGACAGTGCATAAGCTGAAAACTAAATCGCCATAACAGCGGAATCCATAATACAGCTTATGATCCAACATCATTATTACAACTTCAAATTTCTGTCTCTAAAGCAAAAGAAAGAAAAACTACACTACTAATGCCCAAGCAGTGACCAGCTACAACACATGGAGTATATACAATAAAAAGAGATAAAAAAACTCTAGGTCAGACAAAAGTCTAGTATGAGCAATAAGCAACAAAACAGAACAATAACATGTATAATATAATCATACCTGAACTTGGACCTGCAACCAAAGAGTTAGCACAACAAGATGTACAGTACTCTAAGGTAAAACTAACATAAAGTGTAAAAGTAATGTGGGGGTGTTCATGTCATGGTGATAGCAAACATCAAACCTAGCAATCATCCTCACATCTCTCACTCAGTGCGTAAAGCATACGATATCCACTACTTTGGTCACCTAATCCTTTGGGCCATGATGGAGTCCAACCCCGTACAGGCATCACTACGAGCCCCTAATCCGTCTCTCAGTGGTGAACCAAAGTTATAGGTATCAATAGCCCCTTTGCACACGTCCCGCAGCAAAGTCCTACTCAGGAAGTTAACTCGTTGGTTCCCATCTGGATCCTTAGTAAAAACTTCGAATTTGGGCTTCCTTTGCATTTCGGGTTTTGGTATCGTTGTCTTGGTTCGGGTCGTGGTCGTGGTTCTCTTTAGCATACCCCCTCTTCAGGAATCGTCAACATACCCCCTTCAGGAATCGTCAGCATACCCTCTTCAGGAATCGTCAACATACCCCTTCAGGAATCGCCAGCATACCTCTTCAGGAATCGTCAGCATACCCCTTCAGTTCGTGACCATAAATGCTGACCAATCCAGTTCGTGACCATACATGCTGACCAATCTGGTTCGTGACCATACATGTCGACCAATTCAGTTCGTGACCATACATGCTGACCATTCCAGTTCGTGACCATACATGCTGACCAATCCGGTTCGTGACCATACATGCAGACCAATTCAGTTCGTGACCATACATGCTGACCAATCCAGTTTGTGACCATACATGCTAACCAATCTGGTTCATCACCATACATGCTGACCAATTCAGCTCGTGACCATACATGCTGACCAATCCAGTTCGTGACTATACATGCTGACCAATCCGGTTTGTGACCATACATGCTGACCAATTCCATTCGTGACTATACATGCTGACCAATCCAGTTCGTGACCATACATGCTGACCATTTTGGTTCGTGACCATACGTGCCGACCAATTCAGTTCATGACCATACATGCTGACCAATCCAGGAATTCTGCAGTTCTTCCAGCAAGCTAATTTTGCCAAATGACGGCGTTTTCTACCATTCTAACCTTCCTATGACATCTCAAAACATTCCAAATAGTAGTAACAACATACAGAATCACTCAAAAACATTAAAACATCATTCACATGAAATATTTTGGATCAAACATACCCAAAGAGCATGATTTTCCCCTTAATTCCCTTAACCATAGGATTAGCAAACTTAGTCCAAATTAACCCAAATTTCTAACAGAGGCATAAAATAATATTTCGGAATTTCTAGATATTTTTTCAATTTTATTTTTAGTTATAATTTCGCTAATTATCACTAATCACCCCTAATTAGCTGTAATTAGTGAAAAACAATGCTAATCACTCACCTTAGCCACAAATAAACTATAAATCTGAACTATTATACTGTTATGGCGATGTTTCTAATGCAACACAACAGCTCCAACTCTGATTTGGTGTTGATTTGCCTTGATTTGATGTAGCTTAGCTTAATCTTCGTGTAGAAAGCAATTATGAGGTGTTTAAATGAAGAATTTGAGAGTGGAGGCCATTACTAGGGTTAGAAGAATGAAAGTGGCGGCTGAAAAATGACAAAAGAGGGTTTCTCTAGCCCTTATCAGCCCTTAAATATCCCTAATCCCGAAATCCCTAATGGACCTAGCTGCTAATTTCCCGGTGAAGCATAATTATGTTGTTTTTCACCTTTCAAACCTTTTTTCAGCCATTTCTCCCAAACGGTATGTTCGTTTGACCATTGTGACCACCCTACAGAAAGGTAAACCATAATTTGAATCCAATGGAAGTGGTTTCAGGTCAAAACTCCTTTCCAGTCAAAAGTTATAGGCAAAACACGATTAACTATGGGCAAAACGGTCATTTAAAAATCGGCAAAAATCGTGAACATGGGAAATGACCCCAATAGTCATTCCCCAAAGTTACACGACTTTACGACCTCATTTGAAGATGAAATAAATATTCTACGATCCTTAGGTGCGTAGAATGTGAGTCGTTACATCAACCTAATCAGAAGAATACTGAGGGGCAGAAGCGAGCTAATGACGGAAACGACAACAAAGCTAATAAAAATTTTCGCCCTCTTGACTTGTCTAATCTAACACCTCTGAATGACACTCATGAGAACATTTACCTTGCTACAAAGGATGTAGGATTATCTAGAGCCTCGACTAATGAGAATGAATGACCATCTAACCAAATTTGGGAAGTTTTGTTAGTTTCATAATCAGCCAGGCCACAACACCAACGAGTGCGGACAATTGAGATCATTGATCGAAGAGCTGACTAAGAAGAACCGTTTGCAATAGTATGTGAAAAAATCTTAAGATGCAAATCCTTCTGCGACTACCCAGGGGCAAGGGGCATAAAATGACCAATCCAGTCCAAGCAACGTAGCTTCTGCTCACAAAGTGCGAAGGTTGATAATCAAACGATGATCGTTAATGATGATCTAATATCTATAGCTCAAAATAAGTGACCTCTATCGCATTTACTTTACTTCTCGCATTACTTTACTTTCTGCTATGTTCTACTTTCCTGTAAATAGTCTGTAATGATTTACATGCATTGTACCGAACAGTAGCTCTATGAATGAAGTATTACCTGCCAGTATAAATCTCTGACTTGCCAAATTTATACTAAAATTTGCTAATAGACGATTTCTCATTACAGGCTATCCAACGAGCGCTTGCTTCCTCACAACCGGACCAAGTGAGGCAACCCCGATGACACCGATTCAATGGTAGATCGAGAAAGTTCCGACAAGTCAAACGCTCAACAAATTAGCAAATAGCCATGGATCCATAACCTTGAAGGCTTGCGGGAGTCTAGGGCACCTCAGTTGAGCAGCGATCTCTTACGAGTTAAGTGACTCCGACTGATGACTGAAGTTCGCTTTGCGGATCGATGCAACCATAACCTATACCTCACGGTTCATGGAGGTCCAGGATGCTTCAGTCGGGCAGCGATCACTTACCGAGTTAAGTGACTCCGACCGATGACTGATGCCCGCTCCGTGGATTAACCCAACCTTTACCTCATGGTTCATGGAGGTCCAAGATGCTTTAGTCGGGCAGTGATCATTTACCGAGTTAAGTGACTCCGACCGATGACTGATGCCGCTCCGTGGATTAACGCAACCTTTACCTCATGGTTCGTGGAGGTCCAGGATGTTTCAGTCAGGCAGCGATCACTTACCGAGTTTAGTGACTCCAAATGATGACTGATGCCCGCTCCGTGGATTAACCCAACCTTTACCTCATGGTTCATAGAAGTCCAGGATGCTTCAGTCGGGCAGCTATCACTTACCGAGTTAAGTGACTCCGACCGATGACTGATTCCCGCTCCGTGGATCAACCCAACCTTTACCTCATGGTTCACGGAGGTCCAGGATGCCTTAATCGGGCAGCGATCACTTACCAAGTTAAGTGACTCCAACCGATGACTGATGCCCGCCCCATGGATCATCTCAACCTTACCTCATGGTTCATGGAGGTCCAGGATGCCTTAGTCGAGCAGTGATCACTTACCGAGTTAAGTGACTCCAACCGATGACTGATGCCCACTCCATGGATCAGCTCAACCTTACCTCATGCTTCATGGAGGTCCAGGATGCCTCAGTCGGGCAGCGATCACTTACCGAGTTAAGTGACTCCGACCGATGACTGATGCCCGCTTCGTGGATCGGCTGAACCTTGACCTTATCCCAAAGGTTTGCAGGAGTCCAGGGCACCTCAGTTAGGCAGCGATCACTTACCGAGTTAAGTGACTCCGACCGATGACTGATGTTCGCTCTACGGATTGATGCAATCTCACCCCTCACCCAAACTTCGCGGAAGTTCACACTGCAAAACGATGCAACAACCAAAATCATTTCCATAAAGAAAGCAATTTCTCCACAGGGAAAATCAACAACACTCGATGAGCTCCATCATTTTTATTCAGTCGACAAGAGAAGAAAAAACGTTGGATTAAAATGAACTATCCAAAACATTGGGCATCCAAAACATCAAAACTAATCAATAAAATGAACAAGCGTTGAGTAGTAAAATTCTTCCCATAGTGAAGACCGGTGATGACCTCTTAAGTCGGGGCACCAATAATCAAAACCTTCTCCATAAAGAAACAGAGAGTAATCACAAATATGTATTTCTCAAGTGAGAAATATCGTACACCACCATATAAGTCATTAAAACAATAGTGTTTAAAATCCACAGTCGGCGTTAGTCAATTTCAAGCATTAATGCGAATTCAAATTAGGATATCGTGTTTGTGCAAATAATTTTCAATGAGTTTTTAACCATTGAATAAAAAATGTTCAGCACAAACACCCGATTCAGTTCAAAAAAGTATTCGCTATAATTCATTTTCTGATGATTAACTAATCCACCATCGATATGGACAGCTGATGGTGAGTATAAGTCCAGAATTGTGAAAACGCTTGTTTTAATTGTAAAACAGGTGACATGGAGAACATGAATTCAAAGAATGGTTCACCATAGCAAGACAGAAAGCTATGACTGGATCTCAACGCAGAATATATCGACAACAATGTTTATTTCGAAGCCTTCATTTCTCGCAAGCAAAAAATACAACCTTCGAGGGGAAAATGTTAACCTGCTAAAGCACCGGGTCGGCCTCAATCATATGGATCGGGTCGGTCTATGTCAAGGCACCGGTTTGGTCACAACAGTGGGTCGGCCTATTTTGCAGAGCACCGTATCAGTCGCTACATCGGATCGGTCTATACGGGTCGGTCGACTTGAACATACGGATCGACTCCAAGAACAAAAGAGATGGACTGGTTACGAAGTATGAACCCGGATCGGTCATTAACGAAAGACGTGATCATTAACACATGAATGAATTTGAAAAACAAAATGTGTAAAAACATGCTCACAAGGAATGAATCGATCATCCCTTATGCTTGCACACGTGGCATTGTAATAATATAATGGGTCGATACACCGCATGCATTCACGTTGACGGAGTATTAAAAGTACTATCATATTATAACATGTATATCAGTCCAAGGACTTGACATTACAAGATATTAGTTCCATTTAACGATATGAAGTGCATGGCAAAGTATATTTTCCACGTGAGCTAGCAGTCCATGTTATGAAGGCATCATGCTGATAAATGGTTTCAAGGGAACGAAGTTTTTACATGAAGCCACGTAAACAAGGCATAAAGCATTAACATGTATGAAATGATATCACGTAATGATAGGTTAGCTTCCTCAAACTCAAATGGATCGGTATTTAAATTATACATAGCGGTTCTGGAAAAAGGTAATGGCATAGTTGTAGACATTGTTCCTTATATAAACTGTGTAAATGGATAAAAAAGCAAAGTGTACACATAGACTTTGGATCGGACCTGAAGATAATTCATAAAACATGTGCATGAAGCAAAAGTCATCTAAGAACATACATGAGCTCTTATGGATGCATCAGCTCCCACCACTTTATGCATATAATACAATACTTTAATATATATATATATATATATATATATATATATATATATATATAGCGCATGTATTGAACGCATGAAAAAGCCTGGAGCTTTCATGACATGGCAAAGCTTGAAGTTGGATCACGTGTGCATTAAGAATGGACACTACATTGAAGATAAGTGGAACAGTGTCAATAGAAGGAAAATGCAGTTGCATTATTGGTAAATAAAATGAACAGGATCGGTATCATATTTACTGAATGGATCAGTTCTGTAAAAGCGGTGGAAAAAAGTAATTAAACAGAAAATGGATCGGGGCTTTCACCTCAAAGTGGAACGGTACTGCTCTTATAAAATGGATCGGTATGGTATATTTAAATAAGGATTGACCAGTGCAACATCATAGATTTGGATCAGTATATTCATCTATTTTGGATCGGTTAAGTATAAAGAGCGGTGGCAGAACTGTAAATAACTTACGCCTGATCCAAACATACGCCTGATCCAACTTTACACCCGATCCAAAGTCACGCCCGATCCAAATTCACGCCCGATCCAAGTTTACGCCCGATCCAAGTTTAGCCCGATCCAAATTCTGTACCCTATAATTACGAAACTGCCATTACCTACAAACTTCTTCTATAAATAGTCCCTTGCTCCATAATTCAAAGGACGGATTGGACTGCCCCGAAGGGTTGCCTAAATCATTCCTCGACCATTTCAAAGCTTCTAAAAACCTCATTAATGGTCGCCAAACTTCTCTCCTCCTTTCTCCAATATGGAATGGATCTCATCTTCTCCGAGCACCATTAATTCACACTCCGATCTATTCCTAATGATCTCCAATCGCCATTGCTCCTCTTCAAAGCACAGATCTAGCAACATTTTCATGACAGAACCAAGGAAAAATGTATAATCACACAACCCATTCCGTTCCTTATCGAATTCAAGTGAGATTCAAAGCGAAAAAAGAGCAAAAGTGCATAATTCTCACAAAAATGGTCAAGCGTAATTAATGCGATGTACGAGATGATAGATTTTGTAATCCTTTCCATAATAATGAAGAATGATTGAAAAGTGAACGTAGATTCACATTGAATCGAACCACTATAAAAATCCCGTGTCTTTTACTTGTTTTTCTCCATTTATTTTGCGATTGTAGCACCTTTTTATTTCTAACCATGATTGGTGAAGTGTGATTTCACACCATTGGTGTTTGAGTCATTTTTTGAATTCAAACAGAGGACTTGTTCGTAATCTTTGAAGTAGAGAAAAGAAGGAAGCAAAGGCTGAGGAGACATTGCAAAATAGGAAGGTGTGGCCCAAGAAGGGGCAGCAGCAACATCAATAGCAACAACAGTAGAAGAAAGGAGGGAAGAATGACAAAGGCAAGAATAGGAGAAAATGTCACAGTTGTGGGAAGGAAGGTCACTTGACCATAGACTGTAAGAGAAGGAAGAACACTTTCTTTAATTGCGGAGAGGTTGGACACTTTGCTCGAGAGTGCCCGAAGAATAAGGGATCACTGGGACAGGGTCAAAGGATAGGAACATCAAGGGGGAAGGTGCATGCTCTCGCGATTAGTTCCCCTAATAGAGGTAGAAGAATTTCAGTGGAAGGTTTAATTTCTCTTTAAAACCACCATATTAGAACACTTTTTGATTCTGGCACTTCACATTCATTTATATCAAGTTCTGTATTTGAATCTGTGCACTTAATTACTAGTATGGTAGTGGATCCCGTAGTTGTTTCAAACCCCATTGGTGGTTCGACCCATTTATCTATGATTTGTCAGGGTTTGAAAATACTTGTGTTAGGCGTCGAGTTTGAATGCGACGCGTATGCGCTCGGGTTTATGGGCTATGGGTTAATTCTAGGAATGGATTGGCTTACCACGTATGGTGCCATTCTGGATTGTGAGAAGAGGGTTGTTAGGCTTCTGACTTGTCATAGGAGGACCTTTGAGATTTCTTATGACCAATAAGGGTCGATTATGCTTAGTTTTTAGAGTCTTTTGATGCATTTATCGATGACTTGCAATCTGTTCCCGTAGTCCGAGACTATTCCGATATTTTTGATGAGGTTTGGGGTTTACCTCAGAGACGCGAGATTGACTTTCGTATATATTTGGTGGACAATGTAAAGCCAATTGCATTGCCAGTGCGCCACATGGCTCCGAGGGAAAGGAGGGAGCTAAGTAAGCAAGTGGGGGAGCTACATGAGAAGACGAAGCATATCTAAATGGGGTGCTCCAGTAGTATTCGAGACTAAGGCGGATGGTTCGCTTCGTTTGTTTGTTGACTATACAGAGTTGAATAAACTGACTATGAAGAACAGGCACCCGCTTCCGACGATTGATGATTTATTTGATCAGCTTGTTGGTGCCTCGGTATTTTCTCAGTTAGACTTGGCCACGGGTTTCCATTAGTTTAGGGTGAATGAGGACATCAAAGATAAGACTGCTTTTAGAACTACGGACGGTTTCTTTGAATGACAAGTGATGCCTTTTGGGCTGATGAATGCACCCGCCTTTTTTGTCGATCTGATGAGTAATGTATTTCGGGAGTTCCTAAATAAATTCGTTGTAGTCTTTGTTGATGATATTTTGATCTTCTCCAAAAGTGAAGAAGAGTATGCCCAACATTTGAGAGAAGTTTTGAAAACACTCTGTGACCATCATCTTAAGGCGAGGTTCTCCAAATGCCATTTTTGGAGAAAAGAGGTGAGATTCTTAGGGCATGTGGTCTCCAAAGAAGGGATAGTTGTAAATCCCACCAAGGTGGTTGCGGTGCAAGATTGGCAGATTCCTAAAAATGCAACCGAGGTGAGAAGCTTTCTTGGGTTGGCAAGTTACTTTAGGAAGTTCATTGAGGACTTCGCAAAGATATCAGCCCCAATCACTAGGCTGACAACAGCCCCAGTCTTGACCTTGCCTGACGGGAGTAAAGTGTTTACCGTTTAAACTGATGCGTGTGGTTTAGGGCTTGGTGCGGTTCTGATGCAAGAAGGGAAAGTAGTATGTTATGGGGATAGACAGTTGAGAGTTCATGAAAAGAACTACCCCACCCATGATCAAGAGCTAGCTGCCATAGTATTCGCATTAAAGATGTGGCGTCATTATTTACATGGAGAAAAGTTCGAGTTATACACCGATCATAAATCTCTCAAGTATTTGTTCTCGCAGAAAGACCTCAATTTAAGGCAACAACGGTGGATGGAGTTTCTAGCTTCTTATGATTTTGAGATTGCTTATACTTTGGAAAGGGCAATGTGGTGGAAAACGCACTAAGTAGGTAGAGGATGGCCCTGAGTACTCTGTTTGTGGAAAGAAAGAACTTGGAGTTCATATCAACTTTTTATTTTAGACCCTCCATCGAGATTTTTCCTGATTTGTTTGCATCCTTGGAGATACGACGAACTCTTATGGACCAGATAGGAGCTTCACAACAAGGTGACCCACAGATTTTAGGCCTCATAGGAAAGCTTAGAAGAGGGGAGACTTCTAGACACCTCAGTAGATATGCCATAGATTAAAAGGGGTGTTTGCGACGAGGTGGAAGGCTTTGTGTTCCTCAAACTGGAAGCTTGATAAGGGCAATCCTAGAAGAAGCCCACCATTCTAAGATGACCATTAATCCAGGCGGTGATAAGATGTACAAGAACATGAAGAGGGTTTTCTTTTAGGCTGGGATGAAGATAGATGTAGCCGAATTTGTTTCCCAATGTTTAGTTTGCCAGCAAGTTAACGCTGAGCAAAAGAACCCCGGTGGATTACCTCATCCTTTGGAGGTTCCTCAGTGGAAATGGGAAAGCGTCTCTATGGATTTCATAAATGGTTTGCCTAGATTGAAGAAAGGCAACACTGGTATCTAGGTTATGGTAGATAGACTCACTAAGATCGCTCACTTTATTCCAGTTAAGAGTAAGAGGACGGCATCATGGTTGGCAGTAATTTATGTTCGTGAGATAGTTCGTCTTTTTGGGGTGCCTTCCAGCATTGTAAGTGATCATGGCCCCATCTTTACCATTGAATTTTTGTGGAGCTTGAAAGAAGAATTAGGTACACAGTTGTGTTTGAGCACCGCTTATCATCCTCCGATCGATGGACAGGCAGAGAGGGAGAACAGGATTCTTAAAGATCTTTTGAGGCTGTGTATCCTAGACTTCGGAGGGACTTGGGAAGAGCACCTTCCTTTAGTAGAGTTTTCCTATAACAACAGCTATCGGTCCAACATCGGCATGTCACCCTTTGAAGCATTGTACGGATGACCTAGTAGATCACCAACTTGGTGGTGGGAATCTACAGAAAAATTATTACTTGGACCAGATATGGTTAGAGAAACGTCCGAAAAGATTGACCTTATTCGACGGCGGATGAAGGCTGCTCAAGATTGGCAGAAGTCATATACAGGCAAGAGAAGGTCTGACATCGAATTTGAAGTGGGAGACTTAGTTTTTATCAGAGTATTACCTCTGAGGAATGTGGTCCGCTTCGGATCGCTAGGGAAGTTGGCACCTAGGTTTGTTGGACCATTTCCCATAACCGAGAGGATTGGCCAAATAGCCTATATAGTAAAGCACCCAGAAAATCTATCCGGTGTTCATGATGTTTTCAACGTCTACCATCTGCGGAAGTGCCTACATGACACTGCAGTAATTGTTGAGCCGAGTGTGTTGGAAGAAGTAGAAGAGGAACAGGAGGCGACAGTCAAGCGGGTCCCTACCCGTATTTTTGGATCATAAGTTAAGAAGCTACGCAATAAAGAGATCAAGTTGCTAAAGGTTCGATGGGGAGATAACCCAGAGGATGCGACTTGGGAGACCAAAGACAAGATTCGTGCTTCATACCCATTCCTTTTCGAAGGTATGTTCTTAACTCCTTTTTCAAAGTTATATCTGTGCTTATTTCTATCATTTGAGTATATCTTATCCATAGTATTTTTCAACCTTTAGATAGGAATCCTATGGATGTAAACATGTGTTTGAAACATGTTATGTTTAATGGATGCAAGTGGATGCAAGTGTTTGCTAGTGGTTGCCTATGGACGCATATACACGTACATTAGGCACTAGATCGGCTCAATCACTCTCATACTGCATATGGATGTGTGTGAATTTTCTTTTCTTTTATGGGTGGAAATGGATGAGTTAGCATATAGATGTTGCACTTGGACGAATGAGTGTGCACACATATAGAACTCACATGTTATAATAGGATTATTTGCATAAATATTGGATTCATGGCACTAAGATACATTGCATTAAGGGGGTCAACTGAATTAGTATACCGCCTGATTTTCCCATTAGTATTAGGACATATACACACACTTTTGCATATATTCACATAAGCATTAAATCTTTAAGGACAACCGATGTCAATGATTGATAAATGAGTTGATGGATGATGGATGGTAGGATATGCATTCTTCTCAACTTGGAGATTTCGGGGATGAAATCCTTTAAGTGGGAGGGAAAGTAACACCCCGTAATTTTGTTAACATTAAAGAGGATAAATTAAATAATAATTAATTTAATATTCAGAATTAGGGAAAATGGACTGCGACATTACGTCCATCTCGAAATTTTGTTCAAGATAGATATTTGGTTTGTTTAAAATGGACACCGTATGGAGAAGTTCTGAGGGTTTTAAGTTTGTATACACGTAGAAAGAATATATATATATATATGTATGTATGTATGTATGTATGTATACATATAAGTCATATAGGAGTCACATATGAGTCAGCACCTTGTCCAGAATAGTTTGAATTTGAAAAAGTAAAAGAGGCAGCAGATTTCCCGCTCTAGGGGGTCGACCCACCCACAGGGGTGTCTACACCCCTAGGGCTGAGGTGGCAGTCAATTTTAGAAGGTTTGGAAGATATATATACATGGTCATTTCTCTTGTTTTCTTCGTTAAGACTTCATGGTGTCCAAACTCTACTGGTGTCTGAACTGAATCCGTTATCTTCTACAACTATCAGTTTTGCAAATCAAATCTAGAGATTCAAGATCCATTCTATCTCTATTTTCTATTCCTAACAATGTGAGTTTCTAGTTGCTTTTTGATTTGAATATTTAAAAGTAAATATGACACGACCATGACTTGGATTTGTTCATGTGCCTAAATTATATCAGATCCATTGTAAATCATGAACATATGACATTCTAAATTGGTTAGGATTTGGATCAAAATCTCTATCTTGTTGAATCTATTGTAACCTTTGTGGCATTCTATGATTTGTGCTAGATCTATTTTAACCATTGATCAAATCTCTATCTTGTTAGATCTATGGTAACTTCTATGACATGCCATGATGTGAACCTCAAACCTTATTTTTGTAGATCCACTTTTAAATCGTTGGATCTAAATTATGTGGGCATTTGAATTGTTAATCAGATCTAGTTTATCACCTTGTACCTATAATATTAGATCTAAACTAGTTGGGCATCTAATTTGTTAATTTAGATCTAATTATGCTTATTGTGACATCATAGTTATGTTAAGAATCAATTGACGGCCACAAGTTCATCAGTTTTATGCATATATGTCCACCTTATCATCATGTTAGTTTATGTTTATGCCAAGTTATGTTAAAATATTAACTTTTGTTATATTCCTATTACATTTATGACTAGGCTCATACCGCCAATTTTATGAGTGCACTAGTTAGGGAACGGGGGAAAAAGGGTTAATATGGACATAATTTTAATATAAACATCGTTGGGTATATAAATCAAATTATTGGGAAAAAGGGACATAATCACCTATAAATACATAGGTAAGAATTGGATGAGAATGAAATGTCTAGTAATTACAATTAGAAAATGTAATTGCACTTATGACACGAGGTTAGGTTACATTAGTGGTGGAAGTCTGCCCAGATCCGACCGGCCTATCCAGCAGCCACTAATGTTGAACCTAATGTGGGAGGTCTAAGTGTGCACATATGAATCGGGCTATGACACGAGGTTAGGCCCAACTTGTGGAAGGAGTCTCCTCGGACCTGACCGACATATCCAGCATCCACAAGTTGTAGGTCTAATGTGGGGGGTCTAGCCCATTATGAACCATAAATGGACATGGTAATGAATTGGAATACTTAACCTAATTTAATCCATAGGGATTTTATGATTATGAACTTAAGTAAGTAAAATTGGCTGTACAGTGGGTAGGTTAAATAAATCTGAGGGGTGGGTAATATTTACATATAGGCCCACAAACTTAACCCAATAAGGTTATGTAATCAAAGACACTTATTTGTATACATAACCGGTGGAAAATATAAAAGTTATGTAATTAAAGACACCTTTTAGGGTAATAATAACTAGCAGAAATGAGTAGGGCTATGTAATTAAAGATACCTAGTGGTATACATAGTCAGTGAAAACCTAGTGGGGGATATAAGATAAAAGGGAGAGCTTGTATCATATTGTGTGGGAACCATTTCAGTCAGTAACCCAGAGTAAGTATCAAAAAAAATACTCTGTACTACGCGGAGAGGGGGCACGCTTACTGGCTGATTGTAAGAGATCCAAACATGGAGGACGGTGTAGGCGGCGCAAACTAACCGGGTAATGTGCGTGCATGAGTCGGTAGAGGGAGATAAGACGACCGTGACACCTGTATGAGGTCCAGTACGAACTCTGAGCTCTGTAAGAGGTCCAGTCTACGACCATTAGGTAACCAAGGCGAGCGAACCACTACTTAAGAACCAGTTTAAACAATCACTTATTCGTTCCAGTCTGAGATACGTGCTCTTATAGGTCTATGTGCTATACCCTATCATTATTGAGAGACTGGAAGTCTCTTACAGGTCGATTTATATGCTCTTGCTGGTCTCCTATTAGAGATCTCTGTCTTCGCTGTGCTCTCACTCACTCAGGTATACTTCGAAAGACTGACGAACCAGGCTCTATCTGAAAGTCCATTATATGGACGTAACCTTCGGGTCCATTGGTAGACGGTTTAATTGTTCGGTTTAGTATTCAGTATGTCTGGGTGAGTTAGTGACATATGCGTAAGACATTCCAGTCATAGGGATATATAAACAAGTATACTAAACTTTAGGAATGATGCGTTGTTTTTCAAGAATCTCGATCTCTCCAATCAATTTAGTATGAGTTTCGGAATGGGCATCGATCTCCTAATAGAGAGAATGAATCTCGAAACAAGTCTCCCAAGAGCACTTACAGGACAGGGAGAAAGACTAGACATATTAAAATGGGACTTTGCTACTGGTTAGCGAGCGCTTATATAAATCAAGAATATGACGATTACGACCAACAAGACTATAGTTGCTAGTAAGATTCATGAAAGTAAGTTCTGAAATCTAATTTATGTGTAATGTAAGATTACAGACAAGGAAAACATTGACATCCAAACACCTTCGAATGTTCATAATCTGGTTTAACTTTAGTTAGAACATCCTGTGTGACTTTTGAAATTTAAATTTTTTGTTGGCAATAAATTTATCAAGTGCGCAACAGTATTAAATGCTTCAGGCCAAAATTTTAAAGGCATAGAGGCCTGTGCAAGTAAAGTTAAACCAGTTTCAACAATGTGCCTATGTTTTCTTTCTATTAAACCATTTTTTTCTGATGTATAAGGACATGTAGTATGGGGCTGTGCATATCAGTGAGGGGTTGCCACTTTAGGATGTGATACATCCTACAGTGGGGTCGGCACAAAGTGTCTACGAAGTAGGGAGCCGATCGATTAGGGTAGTAGTTAGGGTATATTTGGACGTATGCCCAAGTCTACCACCTTGAAGTGTAAGGGATCACCTCGTTCTATTATACTAGTAATAGTGCAGAGTAATCGTTAGAGAAGCGTATGCATCTTATCCTATTTACCTTGTCACACTTGCCATTTATGTAGTGATCTCCCTTATCCACTTTATACGCCTGTCATGCTACTTCTGTTTATTTACTTGCTACAAGTAACTAGACTCGCCAGACTTCATGTCTGAACCTTTTGTTTCCTCTTCTTTCTTCCGTCGCCCCCCCCCCCCCCCCAGATTCTCAGGGAGGAAACACTCAGGCTTAGTCAAGACTCAGATATCATCTTGCTAGAGCTGCTTTCGAAGTATGGCTCAAGTTCTTATTTCTACAATGGCTTAACTCTCTTTTCTTGGGGAGTTATGTTATGATTTTTATATTTATGTACTCTGATGGTACAAGACAGAAGTTATGTTATTGTAATGGTTTTTGTGACTTATGTTATTTTGGACCACGATGTATGATTTGTGTTTGAAATAAAAATTTGAATTTTCGCTGCTATCTTAATTATGTCTGTCTTGTAATATTCTGCATTTGTTAACCTATAACGCTTCACGGAACTTAATGCATTCCCTTTGTGAGTGACAATAACGGACGTGGGGTGTCACATTTGCTCTAACGCTAATACTAACGGCCATGACAGCAGAAATGGGAACGGTGATAGAACCACCATCACTTATAGCAGGGAACACAATACCGTGATCGCTTCCGGTTGATTATCCATGATGAACCAGGTCCAAGTAACTGATCCCCTGCTTGATAGAACCCAATTGTCGTTGCTGAGAACTTGGAGCCCACGCTTCCTGCAACCCAGCAGGCCCAAGTCCATCCAAATCATAATACACACCATACCTCTCAACCTCACTAGCCATATCAAAACCAGGCCATCGATGTCAACGACATGGAAGGGGATGAGCCCGATGTGAATTACAGAAGGCGTCCACGGTACAGAACTCCTGAAGTTCACTAAAACCAATGGATTCCATTAGAAGATCCCTACCTAACATGTCTCCTCGACATGGTCCGAAGAATCATGAGAGATATGAGAGGAAATGCTAATGAATCTTGGGAAACCCACTTGAGGCGTAACCCCTTCACTCGGATCGTACGCTAAGCTGAGTGGTCCCGACACTTCAATATGCAACAGATGGCACGATTGACCCCTGTGCTTTCCTGAACCGCTATCAGTGGCAAATGGACTCCAGCCGGGCCACCGACGCGATCAAATGCAAGTGTTTCCCAATTTTCTTGTTAAACACATCTTTTCTTTGGTTCACCCGCTTTCTGCTCGGATCTGTCAACAACTTTGGCCAACTAGCCACTGAGTTGGTAAGGTAGTTCAGAATGCACATTCCAGCTCCGAAGAATGCCCTCACCCTATCCAATCTTTACATAGGTCCTGCAAAATCCATCAAAAGCTATCTTGCGTGATTCAATACCGCCCTCACCAAGGTCGACAACCCGTAACCTCGCACCGTACTCTTCCAGCTTGCAAACGTGTCCTTCCTACCTCTGAATTTGGCGCCTGGATCGATAGAAAATAGCCTAAGACCCTAGGGGCCTTCTACGAAAAGGCTGAGCAATTCCTATGCCAAGAAGACGTAAGGTGTAATCGAGCTTCTCGGGGCAACCAGTACAATAACCCAAAGGCGTGCACCATCGACAACAGTATCAAAGGAAAATAGATCAGAGTATCCTCCGATAAGGGTAAAGGAGCAGCCCACAACATGCCTAAGCTGAACAATGGAAAACAAGGCAATCACAAAAACAATGAAGCTTCTGTAGATCCTAAAAAGCATGACCACTATCATAATTACAGGACTTGCACTTTGCTGAATCGAGATATGAAACAATCTGGTGGAGAATGGAATTTTGATGACAACAACCTTGTTTCATTAATAACATTATTGATTATAAAATATATATTAATGTCCTTGTCCAGAATATATATATATATATATATATATATATGCAGGATATATAAGCAGGATATAAATATTATATTAAAGACTGTACAATATTAGTGATTCAAGATATCAAGGAAATCAAGACTCATAAGTATCGAGATAATCAAGATTTCAGGAGCTCAAGATTATCAAGTAATAGAGTCTAGTTTATATGTAAAACTCTGGTTAGCACTTTCAAATTCTGTTTTCAAATTCCTTTTCAAATTGATTTCAAAATAATTTCAAACTCCTACTTTAAATGATTTCACTACAACAAAAAACACTTTTCGCAACAGACCATATCTGTTGCAGTAGACCTATCGCAATAGGCCAGCGCCCGTCTATATAGCCGAAGTTGCAAAAGGTCGGTCCTTTTTCGCAACAGTTTTTGCCTGTGGTAATAAAATGTTGTAGTATACTTTTTTGCAACGGGCTTTTGTTGTTGCAACAGATACTTTTGCAACAGTATATGCCCGTTGCAATAGATTCATAAATCGTTAAAAAAATTACATTTTATAGATATTACATATTAAATGTATTCGGTTTTAGTAATAATGTATATCACAAAATAAAATAAACAAATAAAAATTTTATTTTAACAAAAATTTGTATAATTTTCATACATCATTCATGTACAACAATTTCTACTCTCATGTAGCACATTTTTTTCAAATATAATATTTTATTACATTATCCAAATACACTATTTCTACTCTCATACACTAATACGATAGTTCAAATACTTTAATGAGCTTGCCCCTCTTCTTGAAAAGCTTTTCATTTTTAACCATAGCACCCCACTCCGTCGCAAGGAAAGCCACTGTTCTTGCAGTCTTTACTAACGAACATGCACAACATCATTTGCCAAAAAATATAAAATGAAATTACAGCAAGGTAAAATTATGTGTACTTACATATGCGAACAGTGCTTCAGTTCAAGTCTTCATACCCATTATGCTCCAAACTAAGACCTTTTACCTTCCATTTAGCATTGGCTACTCTATCAGCATACCCATTAATATGGAGAAGCATACGTGCAACTGTCCTATGAATATGTTCTACAAACAGAGTCATCAACAAGTTGTACAACCTAAAAACATAAAATATGTACTAAAAGTGCATATTAATCATAAAGTTTGACCCAAACAAATTACCTACAATACATCGTTTTTGGAAGTAACTAACCTTAGCAATGCATCGCTTGGCATCCATCACATAACAAAATATTGTGTAACAAATTTTGGTTGCCTGAATAAAATATGGCAACTCATAGCACAACAAGTATTAAAACTGAATACATGATCAATATTTAATAGTTTTGGATCCTATCTGTGGTTAAATATTGTGTCACAACTGAAAATGTTATAGATCAGCTGATATTGCTTCCTATTTTTTAACCGCCACAGATATTTTTATCTTTTATTTTGAAGCATGAAGAAACAAGTCACACTCCAAACATACACAACTACAATCCAATATTTAGAATACTTAGACACTAATAGCTAAACTGAAACTTTAAATTATAAAATTATGAACTTTCATTGACATTTGAAATAGAAAGTTTAACAGAAAAATAGTTTTGGCATTACACTGATTCAGCTACAGTTTTGAAATAATGGGGAATACTGCTGATATGTAATATGAGTATTTCATGGAATAAATGAAGTTAACTTTAGCTAGCTTGAACCATCACTTTATAGTTGATGCCGTACAACGTATTACGTGGTGGTTGAAGTTATAGGAGCAAAAACATGGCAACTAAGTACCAGCTATAAGATGCTATACACAAGGTAAAATTAAGCAAAAAAAATAATATATCTTATTAATAGTAGAACTACATCGATAGTCCTTACCTTATCCTTCAAATTAAAACAAGATATGAACTTCTCCTCAAGATACTAAGTATCATCTTTTTCTTCCAATGGCCGTAAACAGGAAAACAGTAACCAATGCTTCCAGTCCAAATTACACCCTCCATTAGACCCTAGCCTATTGTATCCTTTCAGTCTCCTCCGTCAAATTCGCACCTTGCATCTCTCTCCTTACCTCTTCCTCTGCAAACAAATCTATACAACTCTATCAACAGTGCAACCCTTCCACTGTTTTTTTTAATGAATTGTAATTTTATAACTTACTTTCTTTTAAGTTATCAAAACTTAGTAAAGATTTTTTGTGCCATACTAAACTTGGATGAGGAAGTAGTTCACGTAATAATCCCCGTGATTGTTGTATAGGGCTTTTTAGGACTAAGGAACACTCAAAATTCTTAAGTACAAAGAACTGCACTATAAAATAATGTTACCTTCTGTGACCTGCTGCCTATTCCAAGTAACTGCATTAACAATCAATCCCATCAACCTCCCACTGATTCATTCACTTCCGTTTCATCTCTGACTGGGAACATAGAGGATGTCTCTGATATCTCTTCCTCCACCGAGTCTCGATTTCTCGCCTCCATCTCTAATGATCACACCGTCCGCATTTAGGACGTCGATTCCTCAACTCTAATCGGGGCCCTAATCGGACACACCAATTACGCCTTCTGCCTTCAACCCTCAGTCAAATTAAATAGCCTCTGGTTCTTTTGATGAGACTATTAGGGTTTGGGATGTGAGGAGTTTGCATTCATATTTAGGCTACGCGATGGCTTGGATCTGGGTTAGCAAAGGTGGTGGTGGGTGCAAAGCTGGACGTGGTGCAGGCTTTGCGGTTCGCGAGGTCGGTTCAGGGTATCATTCGATGATGGTGGGATGGGCAGGTTTCTGATGGTGGTTGGTTGTTGTGATGGCGGTTGGGCCGGCTAAGGGTGGATCGGAATTTGGGGAGGCGGTCAAAGCTGCTCTGACTGGTGTTGGAATGATGGAGCTGGATTTAATTGCTTTTGAGGGTTTACTGGGAAGACATGAATTTCAACGACGAAAATTTTGCTTTGGAGCCGAAATTTGAGTTAAATTATTGGTTTGGAGCCAAAATTCGGACAAACTGTTTTTACTGCAACCAACAGAGAAGTATAATTGTTGAAGTATTTATTTCCATGTATATTAAAACACAACTGCTAAAAATATATTAATAATTAATATAATCTATTACTTGCTAAACTATTAACCATTACCTTTTTAAATATTAAATATATTTATCAACTAATGTTATTCAGAGTTGTACTTTTAAATTTTATTAATACTTCAAAATTGATTCTCCCTGTTATAGTGGTATGTTATATTATTTTTTTAGTTTAATGAAAATTTTAAAGAAAAAAGTAATATCAGTCAATTATCGTTTATTTATTTAATACGAATTTATTAATTATTTAATATTTAAACATACTCATATTTCAAACTAATTATTATCTATTAATTTTTTATTATTAATATTTATTTATTTTATTATTTTTTAAAGGTTTATTATTACTTGTTAATTATTAGTTATTATTATTTAATTATCAGTTATAAATATCACTTTATAATACTTAAGTTTTGTTATTAATTAATAAATATTAATCTTAATTATCATATTATTACTAGTAGTTAATCATTTAATTCTAATTATTTAATATTAATTATTAAAAGATAATCATTAAAAACTGATACTTATTTTTAATAAAATATTTTTCGCAACTGGCTTTACCAATTGTAAAAAATACAATTATTGCAAGTGGCGAAAACAGTTGCTAACGATATTTATTCGCAACTAGGTTGGAATCGCAGTTGCAAATAATATGTTTGTTACAACTGTTATGGAAGCATAGTTGCTAAAAGTATTTTGCAACAGGAAGGAAAACACAGTTGCTAAAAATATGCCTTTCGCAACAGATAAAAAAGGCATGTTGCTAAATCTCATCTATTGCAACTGCTATAATAGGTCTGTTGCTAAATATCGTTTTCTGCAACTGTCATGTATCGCCTGTTGCAAATAGCTAGTTGCAATAGGGTATTTTTCTTGTAGTGTTTCAAAATAATTTCAGACTCCTATTCTAGAATGATTTCGAATTATTAAGAATTTACCTATGATTTCGAATATATATATATATATATTTTATAAAGTTTTATTATATATATATGTTTACAATATATATGTTTTATAGTTTTATATTGTATAATTTTATAAATATGTTTATATTATATATCACTATGTTTTTATATGTTTGTATACTATGGAAACTTTATTTGAAACACTAGTTTTGATTTAAGAATTTCCAGAAAATATATATTAGCTTTAACACTTGAAAATTGATTTTTAAAAAAATTCAAAAAACATGTGTATGTTGACATATATTCTTAGACATGTCGACATATAACTGTCATTTTTTCAGTTCTCAAAGGAAGTGTCTTTTCATACTTTAAAACTGTTCGGAAACATTGCAACATTTCAAACATTATAAGTAGGTATTAAATTCGAATATTTTATCACTTCTTCTTCTCCATCGTCATCCTATCTCTAACCACCAATATCATACATTAATTTCTTAATATCTACACTTATACTCTAATGATTTCTACTCAAATTATATCAACCTTCTTATTTTCTCAATCTCTATCAAATACTCTCTGATTGGAAATGCTACTGAAGAGTTCTAGGGCTATTGTAATTGTTTGGGAAAGGACGTGTTCCTTGTAGCCCGGAAATCTAGGAAAGGGAGTAGTGTGAACCTTATTGGCGTGAAATCAAGGGTGGTGGAATCAGTGATAATTTAGCCGTGAAATCAAAGGTGTTGTAAGATTGATACTAGTATTAATAAAACTTTACGCAATCCGACATTGCATGGGACTGGACGTCGGAGTAATCTGAACCAGTTTAAAATCCGGTGTGTTCTTTCCATTTCTACATTTTATATTTACTTATATCTTGTAACGACTCGGGGAATTCGCGACCTTGGTTATCGACATAAACTCAATGTCGATTATCCAAGCATCGAAAATGCCGGATAGTTAATGAAAGAAGTTAGAGGGTGAGGATAGGTAAGATAGAAAATTAGAAAAGAAGAAGAACATACAATATCAGAGTAACACGAATCTCACAGCGGAACGAGTAAAAATAACATAACTTTGAAATAAAACTAGTATATGTATACAATAACATTTATTAGAGTACAACACTTACAACACAGCGGGAATAAACAATTGCTATAAAATTCTGAAGCCTCCTGCTCCAAGCTCTTAGTATCTGTAAAATCCTAACTACTTGACTGCCCGTACAAATTTGGGCACCCAAGAATTTAGGGAAAACAAAACAAAATAAACTCCGGGTCAGTCATGGGACGGGTGTGAGTAAACAATTTAAAACAGTTTGAGAAAATAAACAATATCTCATAAGACCACGCCATATAACACAGAACTGGTTTTTCCTTTATGAGAATCCAAAGCATTTGATTTAATCATTCAAAAATCCTTTTGAAAGAAACAATAATCTTTATATCAAAACTGTTTGGATATTATAATAGTTTCTATCAACCACAATATAATAATCATCTAGCAGAACGCTTTTATCTCAAGTCCCACATACATAATATATAATCAAAAACCGCGGGCACTTATTAGTTAATAATTCCAACTGGCAAGGTATGGGACCACCTTTTGGCAGTGTATCTCTAGAGAGGAATACACCGGGTTTGACAAGAACATCTTGTTACCCAGGCTAAACATGACCGGTCACTCATTTTGCTTGAGTGTACCGAATGTATTATCACCAACGGTTGGGATCAGCAACCGTTTCCCGAAAGGGACAACATCGAAATAGATTATAGAAGTAAATGGAATTTCTCTAGATCTGGTGACAATACACCCTAATTGGCAGCTAACCACTTAGTCATGCGACCTACCCGATTTTATACCATTTCCGGTTGTGAGGCTAGAGGCCATAACGTATCCATTACAAACCACATCTTCATTCACTTTGAATGTCACATCGTCATACCCACTAAATCACAAATTGATTTCTCCAAAAATACCACGGGTATACAACTAAGAGAAACGAATTCCTCGGCCACCAAATGTAAATATGTTTAAAGAGATCAACTTAAGCGATCTATTTTAAATATACTCTGTCAGACATTCTTCCATACAGAACGCCCTGGGACTGGACAGACCAAAGGCGCTATTCTATAAATAGGACAGCCCTTGCATAACTCTGTCTTCAATTATCTTCATCATATTTGATCGCAACGCTAACGCCCATATAGAGAATCTGATCCCGGTCTCTCCGTATTGACAACGGGAATGGTCAAAATCTTTGATAATCATTGATTTAACTATCAAAGGAAAACATGTGTACAAACAACGGTCATATCCGCAAATGGAATTCTTACCAATCAATCATCATTTCATTTCCCAATTTCCCATTTATCGTTTCCATATATTCATAAATTCCTTATTTTCTAAAATTAGAAAATATACGTTATTAACTTTGGAAAACGTTTCCATTTCTGAATCATGCATCACAATCTTCTCACATATATCAGTCTATAAATGTAAACTAGTAAGAGAAGAACCCCTTACGTATTAAGCCCGAAGGCCGAAACCAACATCAGATCAATACCCAGACAACTGTTCAACTTAACTAATCTCCAGTCAGTTTCTAATTCCTTTAACTCCATTTAAAATTCCTATTTCAAACCCTATTTCCTTTATAAATATTTTATTAGCAAAATATTTACTTAAATCCTTTATTCACATAAAATGTAAATAATATTTCTTCTTTGCAATCAAAATAGATTGATTTCGTATTTAAAACAATATCCCAAATCCAATTTCTGTTTATATTTCTAATTATAGAATTATTTATATAAAATCTCATTTTTATTCTTCTAACACTTATAATCCCATTTATAATCACCTTTATAAATTCTGCTCAAATTCCATTCAAAATATCGGTGTTAAAACCGATTCTTACTTCTCTATATAAATTCATTCTTATATATTCTATTTATCAAATGACAAATATTTTATTTAATTTGTAAAACATTATTTATAAGTTAATCTTCTCAACCTATTTGTTAAAACAGATTTCAATTTAATATCCACTTTAAACAATCATCTCATAATTCTTTTATATCTCGTCATATATCCCTTTTATAATTCTATTTACTTTCTAAATAAATATTCCTTTTATACTTCTATATATTTTCTATATAAATAATCCTTTAATATAATTCTATTTATTTTATATATAAATATTTCATTTTCAATATTCACTTTGAAAATTCCCTTTTTACATTCTAGTATTTCGTATGTTATTCAAAATACCAAATAACATGACCAGCATCATCATAATCAATCACAGATTATATATCACATCACATATCACAATATATGAAAACAAACAGTATTATAATATTGAGGAATCTATTTGGATCCATCCAACCTATTTCCTTGCATTCACAGATGTTAAACATTATAAATAACATCGATTTCATTTCAATATGAAATATTCTGACAAACATAATCAATATTTGATTAACGATTTATATATATCGTTATCTACAATTTCAATCAATAAATCAGCAATTCAACCAAACAATCAACACACAGCAGTCAACCATCATTTATCAATTCTAAATTATATTTATAAAAATATAAATTGTACAGAGTTAATGAGATTTACTCAAATTGGACGATCATCGTTAAATAACGATAATTGTCGTTGATTCAGATCAGACATTTTATTTTACTATAAATTATAATGAGCTCCAATTCACTCCCAGTCAGTTCTATGGTGTAGCCACCGTCCATACGATCCTGACGGACCCATTTTCGCTGAATTCCATTAACATATAAATAAGTTACGATAAATTAAAGTTAATACATTCTTTTATTTGAATTTAAATCAAATTTAATTTCTAATATGGGCTTTACCCATTCAAACAGGCCCATCCACCTTTGTCAAAGCCCAGACCCGCGTGATTCCTTTTCTTCCCCAAATGTTAATGCACTCCAAGATTTTCTTTGAACCAATGCTCCTCTGAACGGCCGATCCTTCCCTTCACCACTACTTCAGTCTCTTAAAAATCCTATAAAAATCACATCATCCAAATCACCATCCTCTCCACCCGCCATCCAAGAACTCGCACTCCCTGCTCAACTTTCGTTCTTTAGGAAAACCACACGCCAACAGTACAAACATTGACCAAACTTAACACAGATTTCCCGCAATTTTTGCAATAACATTCTACACTCTACAATGAAATCAACTACAGTATCCAGTTTGTGAATCACTACTTCAACTTCACGTTATTTCCAACCATAGTTGCTCTGAACCCATGCTGTACGAAATGACTTCGACAAAACCATGACCGAGTTCCATAAAACTGACCTCAGATTGAAGCATATGTTACGAGAGTACTATACATATAAGTTTGAGGATTTTAGGATTTATTTTTGAATTGTTATGATTTTTCAAAGGTGAACATTTTACTGTAAAATGAAGAATGGGAGCGGCGGATTTCGTTTGACTAGAGAATGAAGTAGTTTAGGGTTTAGAGAAGTGTAGTGGTATACATAGGAAGATTTAAATATATTTTTAATTCGAATTTTATATTTATTTATAATCAACCGCTATTTGTTTTGTTGTCTAAAAATTTGTGTGATCACATACAACATCCAAAAATCATGAAAATGGACATACAGCTAGAGTTTAACATTACGGACCCAACAAAACTTCTTTCTTCGAATTTCGACTTCGTTTTCTCATACAACGTATTTTTAAAGTCAAATTATTGATTGTTTTTCACATTAAATTCCCATACGGCCACATACTGACTCCAAAAATCACGAAAATTGGAATGTAACAGTAATTTAATATTTCGGATCCAACAAAATTAGTTTCATCAAAAACGGAGTTCGTTTGCAAAAATGGCTATTTTTAAAGCTCTAAATAAACCCATTTAAATATTAATATATTTAAAAATAATTAAATTAAATATTAATAAATTAATATTATTGTATATATTCACAATAGAATACCATACAGCTCCAAAATATTCCTATCTGAATTTATAACTCGATATTTCAAATCCAGATTAAATCAGCATTCAATTTATACTAAAAACCCATTTATAATATAAATAAATCATTATAAATTATAAAGGAATTTCATAGAGACTTTTCGAAATTTTGATTTGGACATAAATAAAAATCTACAAAACGAAATCCTGAATTTTATCTTCCATTAGAAAAATATAGTTCACCGGCTCTGAACGTTTCTTGTTTCATAGAAATCCAACTTAAAACGGATTCTGTATATTCGTTTAAAGTTTGAATCGACAAATTACGAACAGCCACACCATTTTGAGCTCGATTATAATTATAATATAATTATACGTTCGGCTATTGTTTATATAATATATTCGTTAATATAATTCAACTCTAAACTGAATTATATATTTTAAATGGTCCAATTCACACAATATTGTCAATTCCCCTATTTCCAACTATTTCGGAAATTAAATATATTATTCTATTATTTATATTAATTAAATATACAATATTATTTAATTTTGGTCATTTTAAATTAACAAACCATTATTTTAATAATTAAATAAATTATTTATTATCCGTTAAAAATACGGGTCGTTACATATCTTTATTTGTGATTGTTTCTGTGTTTGTGATCATTTCTGGTGTGATAATCGTTGTGTGATTCATATAGTAATTCAAGTTAGTTAAAGCTATAAATTTCTTATAAACACTATTCGCCCCCGCTAGTGTTAATTCCGCCTTAAGATCCTTAATCTGCATCCTTAAGAATTCGTATCAGAGCATAGGTTTTCGAAAGTTCATCGTCTAAATTTTGGAAATATTAAATGGCAACTAACACTGGAATTGCTAATAATAATAGTACATTTATAGGGGGTTAATCCTTTATTAGACCACCATTATTTAATGGCAATAATTATTTATATTGGTGGCATGCAAGATGAAAATATATTTGCAATCCGTAGGATTAGACACTTGGAATGGTACACAAATTGCATATGTTGAACCCACTACTAATTTTGCACAATGGACTAATGAACAAAAGGCTGCTGCATAGAGTAATTCTAAGACTATGAATATGTTATTCTGTTTATTAGATAGACATGAATTTAATAGTGTGTTAGTTTGTAAATCTACTTACGAAATATGGAGAACATTGCAAGTTACTCATGATGGAACCAATAAAGTTAAACAGACCAAGATTTTTATGTTAACTAATCAATTTGAGTTATTTAAATGAATCAGATTGAATCTGTCTCAGATATGTATTGTAGGTTTCATGAAATCGTGCATTCATTAATGGCTTTGGGAAAAATTATTTTAAGGAGGATCAAGTTAGAAAAATTCTTAATTCACTTACTCCAGAATGGGGTCAGAAAACACTGGCAATAGAAGAGGTAAATAATGTTAGTGAAATGAAGATTGAGGAGTTAGTAGGAAATGTGATGTCGTTTAAAGTTCAGTTACAGAAAAGAAAGAAGAATAAGTCGACAGAAAAGAAATCTATAGCATTCAAAGCAACAACTAATGGTTCTGATTCAAGTTGTGAGGATGATGAAGAAATTGCCTTAGTGACAAGGAATTTCAAAAAATTCTGAGATATATAAGGAGAAATAATTTTTCGAGAAATAATCAAGGAAGTTAGGGAAGAAATGATGACAGATGTTATAACTGCAACAGACCAGACCATGTAAAGAGTGTGTCCATATTTAGATAAATCAAATCAACAAACAGAGAATAATGATTCGTCGAAGAAGAGGAAAAGGGCATATGCAGCAACTTTAGACAATTCAGACTCATTATCAAGCAATGAAGAGCCAGAAACAGGAAATTCAAATATGCGCTTCACAACGATTCAGAATTCAGCAAATATTGAAGAAATGGATCTAAAAACCAGGTAAGCCTTAAGTAATTTTGATTGAATTGGTTAAATGGATTGATTGCTTGCCTTCTTGATTTAAAATATAAATTTAAAATTTCAAACTTAAACTTTAAAAGTCAAATTTGAAATTCAAAATATTAATAATAAAGTAATAAATAATAATGATACAATAAAAATTAATTTTAGATGTTTTCTAGGATCAATATTATTTCAGGAAATAATAAACTTGAAAATATAAAACATTAAATTAATAAAACAAAGTCACAAAGCAACATGTCTTTTGGAAACACATATATATGTCAACATGCCAGAATCGAGATGTAGACATATGTGCTAGTAATTGAAATTCAAAATTTATTTTCAAGAGTTTGAATTTTTAAACTTCCCTCCATCTTTTCACTAACTCCTAAGGTCTGAAAAGTTGTCCTTATTTTCAAAAAAGTTATGTCCATTCACTCTCTTCTTATTTATCTATTCAATTCTATTCTCTCTACCTCTCATTCAAAATTCAAAGCAACTTTCTTCATTCTACTCTCTTCAAAACTTATCTCCTATGGCTTCATCAAGTACATCAAAAACAATGAGATTGATCAAAACTCTCAAAGGTCATCTCTACAATGATCCGGAAGTTATTCAAGCCTATGCTGACTATGCCACTAATGGAAAAGTCAATACGAGAGCCTTTGTTATCTTTGAAGATTTTCCTTTTTAAGATCTTCGTTCTCTTTTTCATCAAAATGAAGTTCTAAGTTTGATTGACTCTCCGGATAATGATGAAGTATGTTACCTGAATCGCATCAAAATATTTTATGTGAATTTGAATCATGGCTTTTACAAAGTAAACAAAAATCAAGTTTGGAGTAGAGTAAAAGGCACTCAAACCATTTTGGATTATGAAATTTTGGGTATCATTTTAAATTGTAAGAGTACGGGCTCGGATTTTTCGGAATTTGAAATTGATGAAATGGATTTGGAAACTTTTCATCACATCTTTGAAAGATATGAACATATGGAATTTAAAAATCACTTTTTCCGCCCGAAAGCTAGAATCATCAACCTTCTTCTTCAACATAATCTCACTCCCTGCTCCGAAAATTTCAATAACCCTACCCTCAAGGTCCAAAAAACTCTTTTTGCCATCTTTAGCACTTGATATTAATTGGGCCGATGTAATTTTGAAAGAGATTAAGCCCAAAGAAATGTATACCAGGGAAAACACTCTCTATCATGGAGTTTATCTTTCTCAGATTTTTAAATAATTTGGAGTGGATCCCAAGGAGAGGAATCTGTGCGAAGAAAGGTTTTTAACTTGGGAAATATAAATCTT
Organism: Allium sativum; assembly: GCA_030737875.1. Taxonomy (NCBI): domain Eukaryota; kingdom Viridiplantae; phylum Streptophyta; class Magnoliopsida; order Asparagales; family Amaryllidaceae; genus Allium; species Allium sativum. The sequence goes on along the minus strand of CM060918.1, from coordinate 773,640,649 downwards.
ATGACAATTCCAATCATTTTTAAGCCTTGTGAAACATATGAGGATAAAAAAGCTTGAACGCAACAAGAAGAAAATCCAATGGAAATCAACGAAGAAGAAGAATCGCTATGGAAAGTGTAGAATTTCCAACAAATAGTAGAACCATAACCAAAGAAACACTTGTTAAAAACCAAGCCAAGTTAGCTAAAACCAAAACACGATCAAGAGGACTCTTACCCATATGTCTTTTAAAATGAACAAGTTCTTTGGCAAAGTAGGAAGAAAACTTGGGTTATCATTGTCCTCATCTTCATCCGCTGAAGCCTAAGTTTGTTAGCTTAAATTATCCTTTCGTAATTGCTAGTATTTCCATTTCGAATCTCGTATTTAGTATCCCATATCCTTCGAATGTACTTTCTTTAAGAAGTAACATATTGTCTTGTTTGCTATCAAAATTGACCTCTAGCATCTGTAAAAACATTAGAATTAAATAATATAATATAATATAATAAGAAACAATTCAAAATTTAAGCAAAATTTCAAATACCTAAAAATTGACATGAGTATGTCGACATGTATATATATGGACAGGTCGACACATAACTGTCAGGAAATTCAAATTGTTTCAATTTTGAATTTTTAAATAAATAACTTATGTATCTTCATTTTAAACAAATTCCAGCCTCTATAAATACCCTTTTCTTCCAGAAAAAAATATTTTAAACTTTCTCTTTCTTCTCTAATCATTCCTTATCTATATAATCAAATAATGGCCAAGCCTATTCGCAATTTGAGTGAAAATCTTGAAGAAACACTCAATTCATTTAAGAATATCCTTTCTATAATACTTCGCAATCATCATCACCTAGAGTTAAGTCGGTTAAAGATGGTTGAACATCAAGAGAAATAATTTGATGGCATTCGTTGGTTAATCTCTTCCCATTTCAGAGATGAAAACAACAACTTCGCTAAAGCACCATTCACCAAAGAAGACGAAGAACAGGAAGTCATCAAGAAGGATCCAATCTTTTGAGGAAATGGATGGGTGGAAGTTCCAAGAGACGTTTGCATTTGTTTGAATTAATCGGTATTATTTGTTTGAATTTGGTTGAATCTGTTTGAATTTGTTGGTTTAACAAATTTTACATATTATTCAGTCTGAAATGCTTGGATAGATTGATTGTAAAAATTAAAAAAATTGTTTATTGATTTGCTTGATTGTAATCTTGTTTCTTTATTATTGTCATAGAGTTAAGGGGAGATATTTAGATTGAGTTATTTAGATGTATTTATAGCATAGATTTAGGGGGAGTTATTTAGATTTAGTTATAGCATAAATTTAGGGGAAGTATGGTTTAGTTTAGCATAGTCTAAAATAGGTTAGTATAAGACAAGTATAGTCTAGGTTTTTTGATAATGAAAAAGGGGGAGAAATTACATCTTTAGGCATAGTTTAAGGGGGAGTTAAAAAGAATTCATGACAAAAAAGGGAGTAATCAAGGGATCAAATGAATAGGTAATATCAGGTATGAACATTTTATAAACCAAGGTTGTCATCATAAAAAGTGGAGATTTTTGGAGAATGGAATTTTGATGACAACAACCTTGTTTCAATTAATAGCATTATTGATTATAAAATATATACTAACATCCTTATCCAGAATATATTTGTATATGCAAGATATATATGCAGGATATAAATATTATATTGAAGACTATACAGTATTAGAGTTCAAGATATCAAAGAATTCAAGATTCATGAGTATCGAGATAATCAAGATTTCAAGAGCTCAATCTAGTTTATATATAAAACTCCGATTAGCACTTTCAAATTCTATTTTCAAATTCCTTTTCAAATTGATTTCAAAATAATTTCAAATGCCTGTTCTAAAATGATTTCAAATTATTAAGATTTTACTTATGATCTCATATATATATATACATGTTTATAGTTTATAAAATATTATAATATATATGTCTTATAGTTTTATGTGGTATAATTTTATAAATATGTTTATATTATACACTATGTTTTTATATGTTTGTATACTTTAGAACTTCTATTTGATACACTAGTTTTGATTTAAGAATTTCAAGAATATATATATTAGTTTTAACACATGAAAAATGATTTAAAAAAATAAATCAAAAAACATGTATATGTCGACATACATACTTGGACATGTCGAGATATAACTGTCATGTTTTCAATTTTCAAAGGAAGTGCCTTTTCATATTTTGAAATGGTTCAGAAATGTTGCAACCTTTAAAACACTATAAATAGGGTTAAATTCAAACTTTTTATCACTTCTTCTTCTTCTCTATCTTCATCCTGTAACGACCCGTGTTTTTGCCCGTCAAATATTTAATTGAATTTATTTATTTTAAATATTATATTGGGAATATTAATGGAATTTAATATTTAATTCGTTATTGAAACGAAGTTGAACGTTATAATTTATATAAAATATAAATTCGAGCTTGAAAATGGCGTGCAGTTCGTAAATTGGAGTTTTGAACTTCAACTGAGAATACATGATTCGATATAAGTCGGATTTCTGTGAAACAAGAAATATTGGAACCGTAATAATGATAATTTTCATATGAAAGAGAAAAATCCAGATTCCGTGTTATTGGTTGCGAGTTATGGCTAAATCAAATTTTGGAAAAAACGCTGTGAAAATCGTTATCGGCCGTTAAAATAGCCGTTTTGCAAACGGACTCTGTTTTCGATGAAATTAGTTTCATTGGGACCGTATCGCTAAATTATTGTCAGAAAGTCAAACGGCGTGGCAAACAGATGTCGTATGTGACCACAGCAACCGTAAACGCCCGTTCAAATTCTATAGCGTGTATTTAAATAAATAAAGGGATATTGGAGTGTAACTTGAGCAGACGATCGAATTAGACCATGAAACCAGTCTCGTTGAGTTCGTATCGTCGATTAGAGTCAGGATAGATATATAGTTTGTTATTTTTGGAGACCGGATAATTTGGCGTTAAAAATGGCTGCGCGCAAAAATAGTCTACCGGGGAAACAGTCTCAGAATGCGACGAAATTAGTGCCGTTGGGTTCGTATCAACAAATTATTGTAAAATTTCTAAGTTTCGAGTTGATTTGATTTATTTGGTGATCGTGGAAAAGTTAAACGCGAGTTTATTTCTGTTTTATAAAGGAAATTTTTCCATACGACCTCGAATTTCGACGAAACTTGTCCCATTGGTTCCGGAACATCTTTTTACACCAAGATTAGCTTTTTTATCAGTAGACAGAAATTGTTTGTGGGGGTTTTTATCAATTACTTGGCAATGAAGTTTCGATTAATAATAAAATATAAACCCACACCACTATATTTTCTGATTCAAGTACATGTCAACCTTGCAATATTTGTCCAAACAACACTTACACAGCCTACTTATATATTAACGTACAAATCAGCGTGAATTGTTTCCATCAGTGAAAAGAAAACACATACAGCCTGTATTTTTTAGAAGCCATCTCCCTCGTCTTGTAACCGCACATGCTACTCTGTACCCTCAGCACCACTACCTTCCTTGTCTTGTAACTTCGCCTGGTGCTGTACCTTCACTATCACGAGAATTGAAAGCTCACTGAACCAAATCTACACACACTGAAATCCTCTAATCGAATACTTGAATGCCACAGCACTGTGCAAGTATAAATTAACGCAAGCTTCAGTGTTTTTGTCCCCAGATTAATTCCACCAAGTAACCCTCATGGCTACTAAAGAAAAGAAAAAAAATATCAACGTTAAAGGGTCAAACCCTAAAATTTTCGTTCAGCTGGTCAACCCTTAATAATGCGCCGCTATCCAATACCACCAACGACCAGAAATCCTCCGCAATTCTCCTTAAAAATTTCCACATCCACTCATCGAATTGATAAACTCCCAACAACAACTCGTTCAGCTAGGCGAGCCCCTGATTCTGACCAGTAATGATCGGAGTTCGCTCGACGTGGAGGCGGGAATCGAGGGTAAAAGGGTCGCCGGTATGGGGTCTGCCACTGATGAACGGAAGCACTAGAGGCCGAGCTACTACTGGTGGATGTCGGCCAGGCCGAGACGCATCCGGCAATGCTAACCGATCAAGGTCCGGTCAAACCCATGGGGGTGCAGCGTTGAAGAATGGGGGTCGAGCGTGGTATTGTTTAGTGAAGAAAAAACGAACTGGAAGCAAATGGAAAAGGGATGGTGCGTGGTCTTTGGGGGTCAGTACTGTTGCGTGTTGGAACCTGGAAGGGGCAGGGTGATATTCGGTTTCACTCAAGAGAAATAGCTGCGAACGAAACATGTTTGTACTGCTGTGAAAAAGGGATTGAACAATGAGAAATACTGGGGCATTTCAGTTTAAAAGGGGCGTTCAATACTGGAGAAAGGATTCAAGGAACCGTGAATGCTTGGGACAAAGTCAAGAATGAAGGGAATTCTTGTAGGTCAGGGCTGAACGATGAGAAGCTGTTCAAACAGTAAGAAAACAAACGAAAGAAAAAGAATGATTGGTCGGCCTTAAAATTTTCTAAACGTAATTAGTCAATTTGGATTTAATTAGCTTACAAATTAGGTCAAATTAGTTAAGTGTTAATGATTTATTAAAAACAAAAATAGAAGTTAATTAGTAATTTATTTAAATCAGTTAGAGATAAGTGTTAATTAAGAAATTTGTAAATTATTAATTAATTGTTAATCTTAAATTGTTAATAGCTTTTATCGGATAAACAGAACTGGACACTACAACTTGCGTTATGATCGTGACGACAGACTGAACATTATGGAACTAACCTGGACGGGATTCAAAGCAGTAGGATTTTTCAATAAAATTAAACGACTGTTTAATTTCATTGAAATCGAACCGTTCAACGAAAACAAATCAAGGTGAGTTAAACTCACTCAGTTACCCTTTTTATATTTTATATAAATTGGGTTTTTATTTTGTGTGCTCTGCTTGCTGATGGTTGCCTGTTTTCTAGTTATACCCTTGGTTGTTGATTTAACTGATGAAATTAAACCGTGTTTAATTTCAGTGAAATTCCAAATCGTTATTTTTAACGATTGGTTCCAATAAAGGTAACTCACCTTGGTTGGTCACGTTTATTTATAAACGTGTTTAAAATGGTTGAATTGTTTGAATTGCGTGTGAATTGGTTGAAACTAAATGATATGTTTTGAGAAAACCGTTGTGATTTCAGGGAAGAACAGGTTGGAGGGATCCAACCGGATTCCTCAAATATATTATTTATTTTCATATTCTCATATATAAACTGCCCTGTTTGTATTGTTTGAATTGATTGTTGATTTTTAATATTCAACATCTGTTTGGTTTAAACCAATGGGTGATATTGGTTGGGTATTTGACAGCGTATGGCCTATAAAATCAATCGTGTCATGAAAAAACCAATGGGTGATATTGGTTGGGTATTTGGCAGCGTATGGCCTATAAAATCAATCGTGTCATGAATATTGATTCACAGTCAGGTGAACTGAAAAAGATGAAGTTATAAAATTTATTTTATAACTGGAGTTGGTTTTTGAATATATTATTTTGAATAAAAGTTATAAAAGGGAAATAAATAAATATTTTATTTATTTAAGATTTTGATTTGTTAAAAATTTATCTTATAGAATAAATGCTGATGTTAGACTGATTTGTAAGTACAAGATGAGAAATAAGGTCGCATAGTTACACTTTGGTAATTGTTTTTGTGAAGAAGAAATTTATGGAATTATTTAAATTAATTATTTAATTAATTAATTTAAAGTGAAAATTTATTTGGAATCGGCTAACGAGATAATCAAGTTTGAGTGAATTAAATCGACCATTTTGAATTTGAATTGATTATCAAATTAATGTGTTTTTGGGTTAAATATCGTTTAAATTTAGATAAAGTTTTAAAAAGGGTTTAAGATAAACCAGAATATATAAATGAGTTTCAAAGTGTAAATCGTTAATATTGAATTAACGTTATTTGAAAATGAGATCAAGTAAAAGGGAAATTTGAAAAAGATTTCAAAAGTGGGGAATGGTCGAACAGATTTGGAAGAAGATTGGAAATAAATGAATCTGGTTAAAGAAGTGGGTTAGAGGGTTGTATAACTAAACCCAAGTTATAATAGAATGTATTTCGAGATGGAAATAGGAATATTGATTTTGGTGATTACAACTGATATTCATCTGAGGATAAGAACGTTGTTTGATCAAGATCTGAGAGGTAATTAAAATACCCCAACTTGAACAACATCGGGATTATCTGAAGATAGTATTAGTTGGAAATCCTAAGAGACATTAGTGAATATGTTTTGAAAATCTAAACAGCGATTTTAGCGCTGTTGTTATAATATATGTTTTGTAAATCTAATATAGCGATTGTAGCGCTTTTGCTATAGTAAATGGGTTGTAAACCTAAACAGCGATTATAGCGCTGTTGTTTTGTAAATCTAAATAGTAATTATAACGCTATTGTTATAACATATGTGCTATAAATTTCTTTGTTAAAACTAATGGATTTCCGAATTTAAAAGATGATTGGAAGGAAGATTTAAGTGGGAAATTGAATATAGTTATTCGAGCTAGAGTTAGTCAAACATAGTTTTTTTCAAGATGAGTGCCATTTCGTACGACTGCTAGCGTAATTCGCAGGGCTGCAGATAGCCTACGGCGGTCGGATGTTTCCTGAGGGAATCAGGCGTAACCATTGTGATCGCTGCGATCTAAAGTCAAGCGAATGGAATTAAGTCGAATATCAGTTAATCAATTGGAGTTAATCGATTAGAGATAAATTGAATTAGAGTTATTCAAACATCGTATTTTTGAATATTAAAAGAGTTGGAGTTTTTAATGTAACAAAAGTAAACCAGTTTGTTAAAGGCCAGGTGATGCTGAATACTTAACCAGTGAACTCATTGGAGTGTCATGATTGAAACACTGTATATTTTGATAGTTAAATCACCGACTATCAATTCTGACCAATACAATTTTTGGTATGGAAAGACCGGGATCGAATTTATATTCGAAAACCATTCCGACCAACAAATACGTGAAGATATCAGAAGATGATCGAGATGGAGAATTGAAGACTGTGGATTTTCATAAACGGAAGTACCACTAATATTCTCTGCCTGGCAAGCAGAGATGAGCTGTGATTCTGTCGTGGTTGGAATCTACAGGTTGCAAGGACTTCTCGCTACTGATCCATGGGGTGATTCCTATATGGATGCAGTAGGAGAGTGCTTTCGGTTCATCCTGTTCCTGGATGACTTGTATGGACGGATGTCTGACAGAGTATTTCCAAAGGATCACGTACGTTGATTTCTTCAAACGTACGATAGTTGTTGGCGGGGAGTTGCCGTTCTCTGAGCTTCCAGCTAGAGTATTTTTGGGGTCGTCAATTAGTGATATCTGGCAGATTTGACGATGTGGCATTCAAAGCGAATGGTGACCAGATGTTCAAAGATAAATTCTGACCTCAAGCCTCATCAACCGGGAAATGACAAAAATCGGGCAGGCAGCATGACTATGTGGGTCGCTCCCATTAGGGTGTACGATCACCTATCTAGAGGAAATCCTATTTGCTTCTTAAATCTATGTTTCGATGCTGTCCCTTGTCGGGAGACGGTTGCTGATCCCAACCGTCGGTGATATACATTCGATACACTCAAGCGAAATGAGTGGTCGGTCATGTGAGGGCCGGGTTGCAAGACGTTCTTGTTGAACCCAGTGTATTCGTCTCTAGAGATACACTATCGGCAGGTGGTCCCATACCTTGTCTTAGTCGGAATCCAATCTCCAATAAGCGCCCGCAGTTTTTGATTTATACTATATATGTGGAGCGTGAGATGCAAGCGTTCCACTAGATTGCTATTTACTTGTATTTAGACATTATTATAATATCAGACAAGATATTGATTTCAAAACTGTTTTGGGTTATTGTAAGGTAAAAACCGTCCGTGTTTATGTGTGGATTTGGTCTTACGATTATCCTTTTCCTCTGGAAAGATTTTAAACTTTAAAATCATATTGGATGATTTACCCTTAATACTGTGCGAGTTTATCTCACTCTGGTTCACCAGACTGACCCGGTGTTTTGTAAATGCTCGGGTTAGGCCGGGTTATACAGGTTCAGGTTATCGACTGTTATGAAGAGACAAGCTGGAAGAGTCCAGACGTATGATATAGCTATTATTCCGTTGTGTTGTGTAGGACAGATTTTTACCACTGTCCAGATGTGTGATGTACTTTGATATGTAAGTATTTTAAAAGCTTTCAGTAAAGATTTATTTCAGTATTATATTTTGTTCCGCTGCGATGTGAGACTCTGTTGTGTGGTGTTGTTCTTCTTCTTCTTCTATTCTAATATTTCTTTCTTATCTATTCTCACCCCCTAACTTCTTTCTATTAATGATCTGGAATGTTCGATGTCTGAATGGTCAACATGGTAGTTTGATGTTGATTTTCGGAGTCGAAAAATCCCAGTTCGTTACAGTGGTATCAGAGCTGTTGGTTAAGTGATTACCTTGGCTCTGTGGTGTGACTCAGTAGAGATGGGATTAGTAATACCCTAGATCGAGTTTGAGTGTATATATACGAGTGAACGTATTTGTAGATTTGATATAAAAAAAATTGTTTTATATTGTGGAGATTTATTTGTTTGAGTTGTTTATGAATTTTGGTCGATCAGTTTGATCCACTGTATCGACAGGGGTTTCTAAACACTCAAGTACGATAAACCGACGCGGTATATTTTGAAAAAAGGGTAAATGAAATAATTTCACCCAAATTATATTTTAATATAACAGAATGATTAATATTTGAAGTATTATAGTATATTGGATGTGTTGGTTGATTATAATTGAAATGGTTATATAAATAACCAATTAAAATTCGTATAATATGGAATCAGATGAATTAAATCTGAAATCTAAATCAGAATTGGAATTAAAATTCCTTAAAGTGGGAAAGATGATTTCAAATGAACTTGAATTGAATATATGAGAATTTTAAAATCCTGGGAGATTTTAATTTTTTTTCAGACATTGAAAGGGATATTTTGAAATGGATTTCAAAATGAAAGTGTTTAGAACTGGTTTTGAAAGTGACATAGTATTGAACTCACTTCGATAGCTGGAAAATAGATTCCGATGATGATCCGGACATCATCGGTGTTCATTTTCGAGTGGGAAGTGACGGATTACTACCAAAGCTTTTGTTCTGAATTGCTTTGAGAAAAACAAGTTGTTTTGAATCCTGAAAAGGAATATTTGATTTTCTTGAAAGAGCTAAACTATTTAAAAACTCTCAGGGAAATTGTTTGAACAAAAACAAAATTAAATAGAAATTGGGAAAGCAAATATGGATTGAACTGAAACCAATTAACTGGGAATTGAATCGAGATATAATATATCAAGTAGAATCAGATTTTGAATTGTGAGACGGGAATCTGAAATGGTGATGGACTGGTAAGTTAAGAGTTGGAATTGGTAATGGATGGAAATTGAGTTAAGAATGGTATTTGGCTTGGACGCGTGAAGGATTTGGTTATGATGATAAAGTTGGAATTTCGTTGGGAATGCATTTGTATAAGCTGACAGGGTAGCAGATGGAAGGGATATAATGATATGCCCGACAAAAAGATACATGTTTATTTTTATATGGGTTTGGAGATTTATGAGCCTAATTGGTAAGCCGCTTGGCTGTTTTATTTTCTTTTGGATTGGAGAAGGCCTAGAAAGGGCGAGTTGTGGTTGTACCGATTGAGCCGTACAGAGGAGGTGCTAGCGAAATTTTCGAAAATTTAAAGTGTTAGAAAATTTTCGATATTTTTGAAAATATTTATTTACAGTATTGAATTGGTTTCTAATTTAATATAAAATTAGATTTGAAATTAATAAGTTTATAACATTCTTTCTTACCTTAGCAATTTCGAGGACGAAATTATTTTAAGGGGGGAAGAATGTAACGACCCGTGTATTTGCCCGTCAAATATTTAATTGAATTTATTTATTTTAAATATTATATTGGGAATATTAATGGAATTTAATATTTAATTCGTTATTGAAACGAAGTTGAACGTTATAATTTATATAAAATATAAATTCGAGCTTGAAAATGGCGTGCAGTTCGTAAATTGGAGTTTTGAACTTCAACCGAGAATACATGATTCGATATAAGTCGGATTTCTGTGAAACAAGAAACGTTGGAACCGTAATAATGATAATTTTCATATGAAAGAGAAAAATCCAGATGCCGTGTTATTGGTTGCGAGTTATGGCTAAATCAAATTTTGGAAAAAATGCTGTGGAAATCGTTATCGGCCGTTAAAATAGCCGTTTTGCAAACGGGCTCTGTTTTCGATGAAATTAGTTTCATTGGGACCGTATCGCTAAATTATTGTCAGAAAGTCAAACGGCGTGGCAAACAGATGTCGTATGTGACCACAACAACCGTAAACGCCCATTCAAATTCTATAGCGTGTATTTAAATAAATAAAGGGATATTGCAGTGTAACTTGAGCAGACGATCGAATTAGACCACGAAACCAGTCTCGTTGAGTTCGTATCGTCGATTAGAGTCAGGATAGATATATAGTTTGTTATTTTTGGAGACCGGATAATTTGGCGTTAAAAATGGCTGCGCGCAAAAATAGTCTACCGAGGAAACAGTCTCAGAATGCGACGAAATTAGTGCCGTTGGGTTCGTATCAACAAATTATTGTAAAATTTCAAAGTTTCGAGTTGATTTGATTTATCTGGTGATCGTGGAAAAGTTAAACGCGAGTTTATTTCTGTTTTATAAAGGAAATTTTTCCATACGACCTCGAATTTCGACGAAACTTGTCCCATTGGTTCCGGAACATCTTTTTACACCAAGATTAGCTTTTTTATCAGTAGACAGAAATTGTTTGTGGGGGTTTTTATCAATTACTTGGCAATGAAGTTTCGATTAATAATAAAATATAAACCCACACCACTATATTTTCTGATTCAAGTACATGTCAACCTTGCAATATTTGTCCAAACAACACTTACACAGCCTACTTATATATTAACGTACAAATCAGCGTGAATTGTTTCCATCAGTGAAAAGAAAACACATACAGCCTGTATTTTTTAGAAGCCATCTCCCTCGTCTTGTAACCGCACATGCTACTCTGTACCCTCAGCACCACTACCTTCCTTGTCTTGTAACTTCGCCTGGTGATGTACCTTCACTATCGCGAGAATTGAAAGCTCACTGAACCAAATCTACACACACTGAAATCCTCTAATCGAATACTTGAATGCCACGGCACTGTGCAAGTATAAATTAACGCAAGCTTCAGTGTTTTTGTCCCCAGATTAATTCCACCAAGTAACCCTCATGGCTACTAAAGAAAAGAAAAAAATATCAACGTTAAAGGGTCAAACCCTAAAATTTTCGTTCAGCTGGTCAACCCTTAATAATGCGCCGCTATCCAATACCACCAACGACCAGAAATCCTCCGCAATTCTCCTTAAAAATTTCCACATCCACTCATCGAATTGATGAACTCCCAACAACAACTCGCTCAGCTAGGCGAGCCCCTGATTCTGACCAGTAATGATCGGAGTTCGCTCGACGTGGAGGCGGGAATCGAGGGTAAAAGGGTCGTCGGTATGGGGTCTGCCACTGATGAACGGAAGCACTAGAGGCCGAGCTACTACTGGTGGATGTCGGCCATGCCGAGACGCATCCGGCAATGCTAACCGATCAAGGTCCGGTCAAACCCATGGGGGTGCAGCGTTGAAGAATGGGGGTCAAGCGTGGTATTGTTTAGTGATAAAAAAACGAACTGGAAGCAAATGGAAAAGGGATGGTGCGTGGTCTTTGGGGGTCAGTACTGTTGCGTGTTGGAACCTGGAAGGGGCAGGGTGATATTCGGTTTCACTCAAGAGAAATAGCTGCGAACGAAACATGTTTGTACTGCTGTGAAAAAGGGATTCAACAATGAGAAATACTGTGGCATTTCAGTTTAAAAGGGGCGTTCAATACTGGAGAAAGGATTCAAGGAACCGTGAATGCTTGGGACAAAGTCAAGAACGAAGGGAATTCTTGTAGGTCAGGGCTGAACGATGAGAAGCTGTTCAAACAGTAAGAAAACAAACGAAAGAAAAAGAATGATTGGTCGGCCTTAAAATTTTCTAAACGTAATTAGTCAATTTGGATTTAATTAGCTTACAAATTAGGTCAAATTAGTTAAGTGTTAATGATTTATTAAAAACAAAAATAGAAGTTAATTAGTAATTTATTTAAATCGGTTAGAGATAAGTGTTAATTAAGAAATTTGTAAATTATTAATTAATTGTTAATCTTAAATTGTTAATAGCTTTTATCGGATAAACAGAACTGGACACTACAACTTGCGTTATGATCGTGACGACAGACTGAACATTCTGGAACTAACCTGGACGGGATTCAAAGCAGCAGGATTTTTCAATAAAATTAAACGACTGTTTAATTTCATTGAAATCAAACCGTTCAACGAAAACAAATCAAGGTGAGTTAAACTCACTCAGTTACCCTTTTTATATTTTATATAAATTGGGTTTTTATTTTGTGTGCTCTGCTTGCTGATGGTTGCCTGTTTGCTAGTTATACCCTTGGTTGTTGATTTAACTGATGAAATTAAACCGTGTTTAATTTCAGTGAAATTCCAAATCGTTATTTTTAACGATTGGTTCCAATAAAGGTAACTCACCTTGGTTGGTCACGTTTATTTATAAACGTGTTTAAAATGGTTGAATTGTTTGAATTGCGTGTGAATTGGTTGAAACTAAATGATATGTTTTGAGAAAACCGTTGTGATTTCAGGGAAGAACAGGTTGGAGGGATCCAACCGGATTCCTTAAATATATTATTTATTTTCATATTCTCATATATGAACTGCCCTGTTTGTATTGTTTGAATTGATTGTTGATTTTTAATATTCAACATCTGTTTGGTTTAAACCAATGGGTGATATTGGTTGGGTATTTGGCAGCGTATGGCCTATAAAATCAATCGTGTCATGAATATTGATTCACAGTCAGGTGAACTGAAAAAGATGAAGTTATAAAATTTATTTTATAACTGGAGTTGGTTTTTGAATATATTATTTTGAATAAAAGTTATAAAAGGGAAATAAATAAATATTTTATTTATTTAAGATTTTGATTTGTTAAAAATTTATCTTATAGAATAAATGCTGATGTTAGACTGATTTGTAAGTACAAGATGAGAAATAAGGTCGCATAGTTACACTTTGGTAATTGTTTTTGTGAAGAAGAAATTTATGGAATTATTTAAATTAATTATTTAATTAATTAATTTAAAGTGAAAATTTATTTGGAATCGGCTAACGAGATAATCAAGTTTGAGTGAATTAAATTGACCATTTTGAATTTGAATTGATTATCAAATTAATGTGTTTTTGGGTTAAATATCGTTTAAATTTAGATAAGGTTTTAAAAAGGGTTTAAGATAAACCAGAATATATAAATGAGTTTCAAAGTGTAAATCGTTAATATTGAATTAATGTTATTTGAAAATGAGATCAAGTAAAAGGGAAATTTGAAAAAGATTTCAAAAGTGGGGAATGGTCGAACAGATTTGGAAGAAGATTGGAAATAAATGAATCTGGTTAAAGAAGTGGGTTAGAGGGTTGTATAACTAAACCCAAGTTATAATGGAATGTATTTCGAGATGGAAATAGGAATATTGATTTTGGTGATTACAACTGATATTCATTTGAGGACAAGAACGTTGTTTGATCAAGGTCTGAGAGGTAATTAAAATACCCCAACTTGAACAACATCGGGATTATCTGAAGATAGTATTAGTTGGAAATCCTAAGAGACATTAGTGAATATGTTTTGAAAATCTAAACAGCGATTTTAGCGCTGTTGTTATAATATATGTTTTGTAAATCTAATATAGCGATTGTAGCGCTTTTGCTATAGTAAATGGGTTGTAAACCTAAACAGCGATTATAGCGCTGTTGTTTTGTAAATCTAAATTGTAATTATAACGCTATTGTTATAACATATGTGCTATAAATTTCTTTGTTAAAACTAATGGATTTCCAAATTTAAAAGGTGATTGGAAGGAAGATTTAAGTGGGAAATTGAATATAGTTATTCGAGCTAGAGTTAGTCAAACATAGTTTTTTTCAAGATGAGTGCCATTTCGTACGACTGCTAGCGTAATTCGCAGGGCTGCAGATAGCCTACGGCGGTCGGATGTTTCCTGAGGGAATCAGGCATAACCATTGTGATCGCTGCGATCTAAAGTCAAGCGAATGGAATTAAGTCGAATATCAGTTAATCAATTGGAGTTAATCGATTAGAGATAAATCGAATTAGAGTTATTCAAACATCGTATTTTTGAATATTAAAAGAGTTGGAGTTTTTAATGTAACAAAAGTAAACCAGTTTGTTAAAGGCCAGGTGATGCTGAATACTTAACCAGTGAACTCATTGGAGTGTCATGATTGAAACACTGTATATTTTGATAGTTAAATCACCGACTATCAATTCTGACCAATACGATTGTTGGTATGGAAAGACCGGGATCGAATTTATATTTGAAAACCATTCCGACCAACAAATACGTGAAGATATCAGAAGATGATCGAGATGGAGAATTGAAGACTGTGGATTTTCATAAACAGAAGTACCACTAATATTCTCTGCCTGGCAAGCAGAGATGAGCTGTGATTCTGTCGTGGTTGGAATCTACGGGTTGCAAGGACTTCTCGCTACTGATCCATGGGGTGATTCCTATATGGATGCAGTAGGAGAGTGCTTTCGGTTCATCCTGTTCCTGGATGACTTGTATGGACGGATGTCTGACAGAGTATTTCCAAAGGATCACGTACGTTGATTTCTTCAAACGTACGATAGTTGTTGGCGGGGAGTTGCCGTTCTCTGAGCTTCCAGCTAGAGTATTTTTGGGGTCGTCAATTAGTGATATCTGGCAGATCTGACGATGTGGCATTCAAAGCGAATGGTGACCAGATGTTCAAAGATAAATTCTGACCTCAAGCCTCATCAACCGGGAAATGACAAAAATCGGGCAGGCAGCATGACTATGTGGGTCGCTCCCATTAGGGTGTATGATCACCTATCTAGAGGAAATCCTATTTGCTTCTTAAATCTATGTTTCGATGTTGTCCCTTGTCGGGAGACGGTTGCTGATCCCAACCGTCGGTGATATACATTCGATACACTCAAGCGAAATGAGTGGTCAGTCATGTGAGGGCCGGGTTGCAAGACGTTCTTGTTGAACCCAGTGTATTCGTCTCTAGAGATACACTATCGGCAGGTGGTCCCATACCTTGTCTTAGTCGGAATCCAATCTCCAATAAGCGCCCGCAGTTTTTGATTTATACTATATATGTGGAGCGTGAGATGCAAGCGTTCCACTAGATTGCTATTTACTTGTATTTAGACATTATTATAATATCAGACAAGATATTGATTTCAAAACTGTTTTGGGTTATCGTAAGGTAAAAACCGTCCGTGTTTATGTGTGGATTTGGTCTTACGATTATCCTTTTCCTCTGGAAAGATTTTAAACTTTAAAATCATATTGGATGATTTACCCTTAATACTGTGCGAGTTTATCTCACTCTGGTTCACCAGACTGACCCGGTGTTTTGTAAATGCTCGGGTTAGGCCGGGTTGTACAGGTTCAGGTTATCGACTGTTATGAAGAGACAAACTGGAAGAGTCCAGACGTATGATATAGCTATTATTCCGTTGTGTTGTGTAGGACAGATTTTTACCACTGTCCAGATGTGTGATGTACTCTGATATGTAAGTATTTTAAAAGCTTTCAGTAAAGATTTATTTCAGTATTATATTTTGTTCCGCTGCGATGTGAGACTCTGTTGTGTGGTGTTGTTCTTCTTCTTCTTCTATTCTAATATTTCTTTCTTATCTATTCTCACACCCTAACTTCTTTCTATTAATGATCTGGAATGTTCGATGTCTGAATGGTCAACATGGTAGTTTGATGTTGATTTTCGGAGTCGAAAAATCCCAGTTCGTTAAACATCCTATCTCTAACCACCATTATTATACATCAATTTCTTGATTACTGCACCTATACTCTACAAATATCTACTCAAATTATATCAAACTTCTTCTTTTCTCATTCTCTATCAAATACTCTCTGATTGGAAGTGTTATTGAAAAGTTCTAAGGCTATTGTAATTGTTTTGAATTTTTTTGGAAAAAGGTGTGTTCCTTTTAACCTGGAAATCAAGGAAAGGGAGCAGTGTGAACCTTGTAACCATGAAATCAAGGGTGGTGGAATAGGTTTTAACCTTGTTGTAACACCCCACGTCCGTTAGTGTCACTCACAAAGGGAATGCACTAAGTTATGTGGAGCATTTAGGGTAAAAGATGCAGATAAATTACAAGACAGACAGAAATTACACAGCGGAAAATAAAACTTTGCTTTATTGATAAAATAGTTTGTACAAAGATTTCTTTACAATATCAGAGTGTCATTTGTCTTACAAAATAAAGAAGCATAAAAATACATCTATATTCCCCAATGTAGCAAGAACCAGCCATAGCATCTGAAAAGAGAATCCAAGCAAAGCTTCGACAAATCTTCAAGCTGGGAAAGAGTGACAGTCCAACTTAACCTGAGCTTTACTATTCCCTCCTTTACTACCTGGGGGGGGGGGGAAACGAAAGAAAAGAAGACGAAAGAAAAACAGAGTCAGACATAAAGCCTGAGTAAGTTCAGTAACTTCTAGCATATGAACATAACAACAAAACGACATGAATTAACTGAATACAAGATAACACCATGATGATAGGGTTGGCAAGATTAGACAAGATTAACACAAGATCTGCTAAGCTAAGATAACTGGATATGCTCTAATACTTTCGCCGCTTCGCCATTTCCTTGTTATACGGATTTCTATTATCTCTGCACCACCTAACTAGTGTCCCAACTAGTAACGATAACGTGATCCCAATCCCTGTATTTTCCATCGCCTTCAGGCATCCATTTATTTATTTGTTACCTAGATTTAATCTAGGGTTTCCTACCAAGTACTTTCTAAATTCCTCTAAAGTTTACGCTATCTGCTGAATGCTTCTCGGATTCAGGATTTATGCCACCTAGTTCAACTAGGAATTATGCTACCTGCCGAACGATGCCCCCAAGTCTAGGACACACCACCTAGAGTGGTATATGTTCCTATACTTCCCCACGCATGTATCGCGAATCTTTATCGCTTGTCTAGATGCACATGTCCCATAATGTGCGGTTCGAGTCCTGTGTCAGGGCAAATTAAAGAATACAGAACTCAGTCGGGAGCTTTCTGATATCTGCCGATGTAGATGCTAAGGTCTGTTTTTATTTCAGTGGCTATGGTCCCACTTGACCCCTCCCTCAACTAATGAAAGGCACACCTTGTAAAATGAGAACTATACGCCGGCCCCTGGTGCCCCACTATCCTATGGCCATCCTCACTCATAACTAGATAGCAAGTATATGGTCTTTTGGAGTTCTCCGCCTTTCCGCTTCACGTATCTCGGTTGACTCAAGATGGATGGTAGACGACGAGTCGCTATCACAGGGCTACCGTTTGCTCGCCGAATCACGCCGGTCCATCCTAGTCTTTAGGTTGCCATGTATTGCAACCAAGGCATACCCCTGGTTCTTCTACGTAGACCTTAACCTCTGTGGGCCCAGGGCAGATCATCTGCAGCCTCACAGAGGGATACCAAGAGTACCCTCACGTCCCCTCGAAGCCTCGGGCTTCGTAACCCAATTCGTTAGAGCCTTCTTTCTACTCAGACGGACATTCGCTCCTTCCCGCGTTATACTAAGAATTACTACTTAGTTTTATTAACTAAGATTTACCACTTAGTTTCCAGAATCGTTGTTTCTTGTTCTTGACTAAGGTTTACTACTTAGTTCTCTTTCCCGTCAATTTAGATTGGTTAAGTGTCATTAGTCTATTCAAGCCAACTTAACCCTCTTCATTCATCCTGTTAAACTGGTTAAGTGTTGTCAGTTGACTTAACCCGACCACAAACCAAGTTATACTGGTTAAGTATTTATTACTTAACCCTACCCATTTACCCTGTATTGGTTAAGTGTTCCTTTAACTTAACCTTGCCCGTTTGTTTTAACTAACATGTAATTAATGGTTAAGTATTACCCCTTCATGTTTTAGACTTAGCCCTATTCCTTTATCACAATCTGACGGTTAAGTGTTCAAGTTTACTTAACCCTACGGTCTTGTCCAGCTAACATATCAAATTGGCTAAGTGTATTAACTTTACTTAACCCCACCCTCTAGTCATGTTAATTTGGCTAAGTGTATTAACTTTACTTAACCCCACCTTCTAGTCTAGTTACCATGTGAAGTTGGTTAAGTGTCCCTATGGACTTAGCCCTCCCATCCTAGCTTAACTGTGTTAAATTGGTTAAGTGTTCCTATGGACTTAACCCTCCCATTCTAGCTTAACTGTATGGCCCTAACCCCACCCACTAGTCTGGTTATTATGTTGAATTGGTTAAGTGTCTTAGTGAACTTAACCCTACCATTCTTGTTCTAGCTTTAATTTAATAGATTAAAGCCACGACCACTCACATTAGATAGATATTGTTGTGATTACTGGATGTGCCGGTTGGTTCCAGGCAGATTTACATCGCAACTCAGTCTAACCTCGGGTTAGGCCTATTCGTGTTTTCTAGTTCAAGGGTTTTGACTAATTTTCAAATCAGGTTTTGAAAGTAACCATCCCGTTCGTCGGATCAGTTAGGGATAGCCAGGGAGAGCAGGAAACTTGTATTTTCCAAACCCAAGCCTAGACACTATCCTCTTTGTCACCCTAGAACTTTCTGGCGTGTTATTAAAAGAGTTGTCGTTAATAAACCTTTAATTTGTCTAAATTAACATTTCCTCATTTAGGCCAAATTCTATAAGTAAATTATTCCTAATTTACTTATTTCCTAATTACTCTTTTAATGTAAATTGTCAACATTTATTTTTATAGCCCATTTTCCCTTCTAAATCATATTTATGCTTTTTGGTATGTAGACTATACCAAGTGTCACTAACCACGATTTTGCTAAACCTAACGGTTATTCCCAATTATGGCCAATCTCAAATTTTATACCAATATACTTATTACGCCAAATTAGCTAATCCAATCCTGATTTAACATTTTAATTCACGTCAAACTAGATTTATTACTCTAGTTCTCTATTCATGTAAACGTTAGATTTACACGTCAATGCTAGATTCAAATTACACTTCTTATAATTCATGTCAAATTTATCCAATTTGCATTTCTATGAACATGCCATAATACATGTTCCCGATTTATGCCAAATTCCAAGTTTTACAACTATGTTTTAGTACATTTCACATTATGCCCAAATCGTATTCCCACCGTTCGTATAATTGCGATTCAATCTAGATTATGGATAAATCTAGACTCGTAGAAATTAGGGAACGAACAAAAGATGCTATGCAAAAGATAGACATACTAACTGGCATAAAAAGGGTTGAATAATGACGTCGGTTCAAGAACATGGGTAGACCTAACTTAATAGGTAAATTCCCAAGGTCTTAAACCAAGAATAGGCAGAATAAAGATGTAGGTTCAAGAACATGGGTAGACCTAACTTAATAGGTAAATTCCAAAGGTCTAAAACCAAAGAAAACCAAGGACAGGCAGAATAAATAATAGGGTTTAGACCCAATCTCATAATCACAGAACTTAAGCAACACTTTCCTAGTCATGAATCATAGGTGTTTAATCACAGATGTCCTTGTTATGTCATAGGCAATAGTTTATGTTTTCTAATCAAAGGTATAGGTTTAGTCAAGGAAATAATCCTCATAGTCATAGTCACAGTCATAGGCAATGTTCATAGTCATAGGCAGTGTCCATAGTCATAGGCAATATTCATAGTCATAGGCAAATGTTCATAGTCATAGGCAATGTCCATAGTCTTAGGCAATATTCATAGTCATAGGCAAATGTTCATAGTCATAGGCATATGGTTTTAAGGTCCATAGTTTCATAGTCACGGCCTTAATTGTCCTTGAATCATAACAGTTCTTAATTAGGTTCAAGAGTATAGGCACTGATTCGAATATATATATAGAGAGAGAGAATTGGCATATTCTTTTATTCCTTTAATTTCATGTCACGAACAGAGAAAAAAACGTTCAAATCTAGAAATAACTGACTTACAGAAATTATATCAGAACAGAAAGATGGCGTTGCTAAGATTCGTAGAAAAACAGTCGTTGAAGTCGTTTGAACCTCCTCTTGAATCCTAGCTTGACTTGAACCTTTTCTTGAAAGTCTTTTAGCAGCATCTCCTCGTCTTGATTTATTTTTATATATATATTATTCTATCTATTATTTAATTTAAGAGGAGGAGAAGAAGCCATGTTTGCTAATAATCTTTGCAGCATAAGGGCAGGAAAGAATTGTGAATAGAGAAGAAGACTAGGGCCGTTTATATAGTGTTAGGTGGACGAACCTGGTTAGAATGGCGTCCAGATACATCAGAACGAACAGGGTGCAGAAGGCTGGAAAAACAGGGGGGTCGACCCCCAGGTCAACTATGTAGTTGACCTGGTTGCCCCAGGTCGACTACCCAGTCGACCAGGGTAGCCCAGGTCGACTACCCAGTCGACCTGGGTGTCTTGGATGGGAAAATTCCCGCCCTGGCCAATCCGGCCCGATTTTTGAAATTTGAATTTGACATGTTTTGAATTTTGAACTTCGCTGAATCTTCCGGAGGCCATATCTCCCTCATACGGACTCCGATTTACGCAAACTCGGACTCGTTTTCATGCAGAATTCCGAGACGAACGCAATGGCGCAGCCCGTTTCCCATGATTTTGATTTTAACTTTTAATTCTGCCTTGATTTGTGAATCTTAGCGTTACAGAATTACGGGGTGTTACATTCTCCCCCACTTAAAAGGATTTCGTCCCAGAAATCTTCAAGTTAGGAAGAATGTGTTCTACCATCCAATCACCCATCTACTCAACCATTCACTCATAGGCATCCATTGTCCTTAAAAGATTTCTAATGCTTTCATGTTCATATGCATAGCGTGTGTATATGTCTTTATCTACTGTAAAATCAGGCGGTCTACTGATTCAGTCGACCTCCTAAATGCGAGTCATGTCAGTGCCATGCGTCCAATCATGTATGCAAGCGTCCCTAGTCATATAAATACTACATGTGTGCATAGCCATTCATCCATATGCGACACCCATATGTTAACATATCAAGTTCAACTTACAAACAAATACATATTTGTAAAATGCAAGATGAAAGCATCCGAACTTGATCTAGTGCCTAATACGTATGCATATGCATTCACAGGCAACCATTAGCAACCACTTGCAACCATCAACCATAACATGTTTCAAATACATGTTTACATCCATTGGCTTCTACCTAAGGATCGAAGATACGACCTAGGTGATATACTTTGGAAGGAGAGAAACAATTATGCGTAAAGCTCCTAGAACAAAGAAATCAAGGATGCTTAGTATCTAGCCATCTTGAGCTTTACTCCACTGTGTCTTAACTAATTTAACTTCACGATTGTGAAGTTCTAGATCTCCATTTCCAAAATAAACAGATGTCAATCACGGTACCAGGTATACGTACTAAGATGATTAGAGGTTTCCCTCTTATCCGCCAGGCCATAACTATAAGATTCGAAAGGTCCCTACGTGCTTTTTAGAGTGCCTGCCACAACTATTCATCTCTCACGCAAACCATCCAAACCGAACTCGACATTCCTCAAGTACAAGCCCCAAAGGCCTAAACCAATATCAGACAAGCACCCAAGGAATATCTCCTCCGAATTTAGACGACCTATGTGAGATGATATAAGCAAACTCGATAGCTATTCTCAAATCCCTACTAACCAAAAATAAACTGGTCGGACCACCAATTGGATTTGAGACTCTAGTGGGATCTTTCTACTACACAAGTACTATGGTGCAGAGACCCAACTATGGAAGTGGATATGAACAAATGAGAAGCACTAGAACCTAAGGAAATAGTACGAACAGAAAACTAGACTCTTCCAACCGGACTACCTTTCTCCTAGGTACGCTTGGTGGCGAAAGCATGTACTTGTCCTTCTGAAAATCTCGTCCTCGTTCTTTCCCTTGTCCTTAATTATATGCCCTATCATACCCTAGTAAAGATACTTCCTCTTGTCTTAGGTTTTATAATTTCTTCCTCCTTCGTGAGCTAAATCTACACCCATGAATTCCTCATCCTAGGGTTGTGCTCCCTAGCCAAACCCCTCATCCCCTTCCGTGTGTAGTCATTTTGACAAATCTCTCGAAGGCTGCTTCCATCGTACAGAAAACCATATAAGCTTGAAAGAAAACTAGCCGCAGGTGAAACTACTATGGTTATAGATGGAAGTCGGGCACTACTTCGCCTTTCGATGAGGTTACCTCCCAGAAAGCCAGGAGCCCCAGAGACTCAAGAAAGAAGGAGACAAGAATTTAAACAGAGGAAGAGAAGATAGTGCGTATGGCTTTGGGGAATATGTCTTTTAAAATAAATCCTTTCTCTTGAAAATGCTTCTTTAAAAACCGTTTGAAAATAATTTTTCAAATCATTTATCTGATCTGGTAACCTTCAGCTCTGATACCACGCGTAACACCCCACGTCCGTTAGTGTCACTCACAAAGGGAATGCACTAAGTTCTGTGGAGCATTTAGGGTAAAAGATGCAGATAAATTACAAGACAGACAGAAATTACACAGCGGAAAATAAAACTTTGCTTTATTGATAAAATAGTTTGTACAAAGATTTCTTTACAATATCAGAGTGTCATTTGTCTTACAAAATAAAGAAGCATAAAAATACATCTATATTCCCCAATGTAGCAAGAACCAGCCATAGCATCTGAAAAGAGAATCCAAGCAAAACTTCAACAAATCTTCAAGCTGGGAAAGAGTGACAGTCCAACTTAACCTGAGCTATACTATTCCCTCCTTTACTACCTGGGGGGGAAACGAAAGAAAAGAAGACGAAAGAAAAACAGAGTCAGACATAAGCCTGAGTAAGTTCAGTAACTTCTAGCATATGAACATAACAACAAAATGACATGAATTAACTGAATACAAGATAACACCATGATGATTGGGTTGGCAAGATTAGACAAGATTAACACAAGATCTGCTAAGCTAAGATAACTGGATATGCTCTAATACTTTCGCCGCTTCGCCATTTCCTTGTTATACGGATTTCTATTATCTCTGCACCACCTAACTAGTGTCCCAACTAGTAACGATAACGTGATCCCAATCCTTGTATTTTCCATCGCCTTCAGGCATCCATTTATTTGTTACCTAGATTTAATCTAGGGTTTCCTACCAAGTACTTTCTAGATTCCTCTAAAGTTTACGCTATCTGCTGAATGCTTCTCAGATTCAGGATTTATGCCACCTAGTTCAACTAGGAATTATGTTACCTGCCGAACGATGCCCCCAAGTCTAGGACACACTACCTAGAGTGGTATATGTTCCTATACTTCCCCACGCATGTATCGCGAATCGTTATCGCTTGTCTAGATGCACATGTCCCATAATATGCGGTCCGAGTCCTGTGTCAGGGCAAATCAAGGAATACAGAACTCGGTCGGGAGCTTTCAGATATCTACCGATGCAGATGCTAAGGTCTGTTTTTATTTCAGTAGCTATGGTCCCACTTGATCCCTCCCTCAACTAATGAAAGGCACACCTTGTAAAATGAGAACTATACGACGGCCCCTGGTGCCCCACTATCCTATGGCCATCCTCACCCATAACTAGATAGCAAGTATATGGTCTTTTGGAGTTCTCCGCCTTTCCGCTTCACGTATCTCGATTGACTCAAGATGGATGGTAGACGACGAGTCGCTATCACAGGGCTACCGTTTGCTCGCCGAATCACGCCGGTCCATCCTAGTCTTTAGGTTGCCATGTATTGCAACCAAGGCATACCCCTGGTTCTTCTACGCAGACCTTAATCTCTGTGGGCCCAGGGCGGATCATCTGCAGCCTCACAGAGGGATACCAAGAGTACACTCACGTCCCCTCGAAGCCTCGGGCTTCGTAACCAAATTCGTTGGAGCCTTCTTTCTACTCAGACGGACATTCGCTCCTTCCCGCGTTATACTAAGAATTACTACTTAGTTTTATTAACTAAGATTTACCACTTAGTTTCCAGAATCGTTGTTTCTTGTTCTTGACTATGGTTTACTACTTAGTTCTCTTTCCCGTCAATTTGGATTGGTTAAGTGTCATTAGTCTATTCAAACCAACTTAACCCTCTTCATTCATCCTGTTAAACTGGTTAAGTGTTATCAGTTGACTTAACCCGACCACAAACCAAGTTATACTGGTTAAGTATTTATTACTTAACCCTACCCATTTACCCTGTATTGGTTAAGTGTTCCTTTAACTTAACCTTGCCCGTCTGTTTTAACTAACATGTAATTAATGGTTAAGTATTACCCCTTCATGTTTTAGACTTAGCCCTATTCCTTTATCACAATCTGACGGTTAAGTGTTTAAGTTTACTTAACCCTACGGTCTTGTCCAGCTAACATATCAAATTGGCTAAGTGTATTAACTTTACTTAACCCCAGCCTCTAGTCATGTTAATTTGGCTAAGTGTATTAACTTTACTTAACCCCACCTTCTAGTCTAGTTACCATGTGAAGTTGGTTAAGTGTCCCTATGGACTTAGCCCTCCCATCCTAGCTTAACTGTGTTAAATTGGTTAAGTGTTCCTATGGACTTAACCCTCCCATTCTAGCTTAACTGTATGGCCCTAACCCCACCCACTAGTCTGGTTATTATGTTGAATTGGTTAAGTGTCTTAGTGAACTTAACCCTACCATTCTTGTTCTAGCTTTAATTTAATAGATTAAAGCCACGACCACTCACATTAGACAGATATTGTTGTGATTACTGGATGTGCCGGTTGGTTCCAGGCAGATTTACATCGCAACTCAGTCTAACCTCGGGTTAGGCCTATTCGTGTTTTCTAGTTCAAGGGTTTTGACTAATTTTCAAATCAGGTTTTGAAAGTAACCATCCCGTTCGTCGGATCAGTTAGGGATAGCCAGGGAGAGCAGGAAACTTGTATTTTCCAAACCCAAGCCTAGACACTATCCTCTTTGTCACCCTAGAACTTTCTGGCGTGTTATTAAAAGAGTTTCGTTAATAAACCTTTAATTTGTCTAAATTAACATTTCCTCATTTAGGCCAAATTCTATAAGTAAATTATTCCTAATTTACTTATTTCCTAATTACTCTTTTAATGTAAATTGTCAACATTTATTCTTATAGCCCATTTTCCCTTCTAAATCATATTTATGCTTTTTGGTATGTAGACTATACCAATTAAGTGTCACTAACCACGATTTTGCTAAACCTGACGGTTATTCCCAATTATGGCCAATCTCAATTTTTATACCAATATACTTATTACGCCAAATTAGCTAATCCAATCCTGACTTAACATTCTAATTCACGTCAAACTAGATTTATTACTCTAGTTCTCTATTCATGTAAACGCTAGATTTACACGTCAATGCTAGATTCAAATTACACTTCTTATAATTCATGTCAAATTTATTCAATTTGCATTTCTATGAACATGCCATAATACCTGTTCCCGATTTATGCCAAATTCCAAGTTTTACAACTATGTTTTAGTACATTTCACATTATGCCCAAATCGTATTCCCACCGTTCGTATAATTGCGATTCAATCTAGATTATGGATAAATCTAGACTCGTAGAAATTAGGGAACGAACCAAAGACGCTATGCAAAAGATAGACATACTAACTGGCATAAAAAGGGTTGAATAATGACGTCGGTTCAAGAACATGGGTAGACCTAACTTAATAGGTAAATTCCCAAGGTCTTAAACCAAGAATAGGCAGAATAAAGACGTAGGTTCAAGAACATGGGTAGACCTAACTTAATAGGTAAATTCCCAAGGTCTAAAACCAAAGAAAACCAAGGACAGGAAGAATAAACAATCGGGTTTAGACCCAATCTCATAATCACAGAACTTAAGCAACACTTTCCTAGTCATGAATCATAGGTGTTTAATCACAGATGTCCTTGTTATGTCATAGGCAATAGTTTATGTTTTCTAATCAAAGGTATAGGTTTAGTCAAGGAAATAATCCTCATAGTCACAGTCACAGTCATAGGCAATGTTCATACTCATAGGCAGTGTCCATAATCATAGGCAATATTCATAGTCATAGGCAAATGTTCATAGTCATAGGCAGTGTCCATAGTCATAGGCAATATTCATAGTCATAGGCAAATGTTCATAGTCATAGGCATATGGTTTTAAGGTCCATAGTTTCATAGTCACGGCCTTAATTGTCCTTGAATCATAACAGTTCTTAATTAGGTTCAAGAGTATAGGCACTGATTCGAATAGAGAGAGAGTGAGAATTGGCATATTCTTTTATTCCTTTAATTTCATGTCACGAACAGAGAAAAAAACGTTCAAATCTAGAAATAACTGACTTACAGAAATTATATCAGAACAGAAAGATGGCGTTGCTGAGATTTGTAGAAAAACAGTCATTGAAGTCGTTTGAACCTCCTCTTGAATCCTAGCTTGAATTGAACCTTTTCTTGAAAGTCTTTTAGCAGCATCTCCTCATCTTGATTTATTTTTATATATATTATTCTATCTATTATTTAATTTAAGAGGAGGAGAAGAAGCCATGTTTGCCAATAGTCTTTGCAGCATAAGGGTAGGAAAGAATTGTGAATAGAGAAGAAGACTAGGGCTGTTTATATAGTGTTAGGTGGACGGACCTGGTCAGAATGGCTTCCAGATACATCAGAACGAACAGGGTGCAGAAGGCTGGAAAAACTGGGGGGTCGACCCCCAGGTCGACTATGTAGTCGACCTGGTTGCCCCAGGTCGACTACCCAGTCGACCTGGGTAGCCCAGGTCGACTACCCAGTCGACCTGGGTGTCTTGGGCGGGAAAATTCCCGCCTTGGCCAATCCGGCCCGATTTTTGAAATTTGAATTTGACCTATTTTGAATTTTGAACTTCGCTGAATCTTCCGGAGGCCATATCTCCCTCATACGGACTCCGATTTACGCAAACTCGGACTCGTTTTCATGCAGAATTCCGAGACGAACGCATTGGCGCAGCCTTTTTCCCTTGATTTTGATTTTAACTTTTAATTCTGCCTTGATTTGTGAATCTTAGCGTTACAGAATTACGGGGTGTTACACTTGTAGCCATAAAATCAAGGGTGTTGTAAGATTGATACTGGTATTAATAAAACTCTGCACAATCCAGCATTGCGCGGGGCTGAACGTTGGAGTAATCCGAACCAGTATAAAATCCGGTTTGTTCTTTCTTTTAATGCATTTTATATTTACTTATATTTGTGTCTGCAGTTGTTTCTGTGTTTGTGGTCATTTCTGGTATGATAATCATTGTGTGATTCATATAGTAATTCAAGTTAGTTATAGATTTCTATAAATTTCTTGTAAACACTATTCACCCCTCCCCCCCTTTAGTTTTAATTCAGCCTAAATATCCTTAGTCTTCATCCTTAACACAATCTACTTAGAAACTTGAAATACTCTTCAGTATAAGAAGCCCAACACGAGGGAATCCACCAACCACAAGAAAAACTTTGGCAAATATTGCAGATTCCATGACATGTATGGGCACAACACTAAAGACTGTCACTACCTCAGGATGCGATTGAGAAACTCATCTACGAGAAACGCTTGGAACTGTAGATTCGAGGTCCCGCTCCCCCCAAAAGCAGCCATGGGCCGCCCAATTGCCCGCACTTCCAGCACCTGCAAATGCGGCCCCAAGGTCATCCAACCAAAGGTCATGTGGCATCGTGATCAATACTATCTGTGGCGGACCTCACCCCACGCATGACAGCTTCCACAAAATGCAAGAGTATGCCAACTCTATAAAGAATGCCACCTACGAAGCTTGCTCACTCTGGACGAGTCCGTCCCACCAAACTCCAGAAGACAATGTGGGCGGAAAACATCTTCTGCAAGAGAGATTCCACGAGAATCGATATCCCAATCATTAACCGTCTCGTCATCTGTTCCCATATCGGATCAGCTTTCATCCAAGGAATCATCATCGACTCTAGAAGATCATTCAACTTCATTTTTAAGGCAGCCTACGACCAGATGAAACTTGAGGCCAAAGACTTGAGGCCCTGCCATGACATGATCCACGGCTTCATCGGATCTTCCAATCACCCAGTAGGCATGGTCGACCTACTTGTAGAACTTGGAGAAGGGGATCGGAGCCAGGTCCAAATCCTTACCTTCGTGGTTATCGACTTCATCTCTCCATACAACGTCTTCTTTGGTTGTCCTTTCCTTGCAGACTTCTGAGTCTGCATGTCACCATGGTCCCTTCTAATGAAGTTCTCGAGATAAAATGGGATTGGCACCATAAAAAGTGACCAAGCAAAAGCTAAATATTGCCACCCCATAGAGTGGAGGAATGCATGCAATAAGGAAAAAGCAAAGAGCGTGTCACCTTCTTATGCCAAGTCCGTCTTCGCGTAGCAATTAAAGGTGGCTTTTCGACAATTTTGACCTAAGGGAAGATGGAGAGCCCGATTTCGAAAAGGCTACCCTGTAGAACCTACGTTAAATGTTCTGGTCAGCCCCGACGACACGACAAAGGTATTGAAAGTTGGATCGCAACTCTACCCCGCAATAAAGGAAGATCTTGTAGAATTCTTAAGAGCCAATCTTGACGTGTTCGCTTGGACTGACTCGTATATATATGGCTTTGACCCTGCAGTCATTTGTCACAGGCTAACTATCAACCTCTTGCAACCTCCGGTCAATCAAATACATCGAATCTGAGGAATCGAAAAATCGACTGCACTCAAGGAAGAGGTAGATGGGCTACTCAATAATGGTTTCATTCGAGAAGCCTACTACCCCGAATGGGTCTCCAATCTAGTCCTGATCAATAAAGAAAACGACAAGTGGTGAACGTGTGTCAACTTCTCCAACTTGAATAGGGCATGTCCTAAAGACATCTTCCCACTTCCAAAGATTGACCAGCTTGATTATTCAACCATCGGATACCAGCTTTTGTCCTTCATGGATGCCTACTCAGGCTACAATCAAACTCCGATGTACCTCCCGAACGAGGAACATACTTCTTTCATAACTGACCTCAGGCTCTACTGCTATCTCGTCATGCCCTTTGGTCTCAAGAACGTGGGATCCACTTACCAACGACTGGTTAACTTCGTTTTTAAGGACCAGATATCCATGGAGGTATACGTGGACGATATGCTCGTAAAATCGAGATTATCGAATGACCACATCCATGACCTCTCTAAAATGTTCAGTGTCCTCCGCCAATATGACGTGAAACTCAATCCCTTGAAATGCTCTTTTGGTGTTGCATCGATAAAATTCTTAGGTTACATTGTCAATTTGCGATGCATCGAAGCCAATCTAGATAAGATTAAAGCTATCCGGGATATTCAGGCCACTTAGAGCATCAAGGATGTTCAAAGTTTAAATGGGAAGGTCACTGCTTTAAGTCGTTTCATCTTTAAAGCCACCAACAAGTGCATTCCCTTTTTTGACATGCTCAGAAGGGGGAAGCGCAACTTCACATGGACAACAGAATGAATCGCCGCATTCAAGGACCTTCTGAATCACTTTGAGCGACCAGTTATCTTATCCAAACCCGTGGATCACGGGGACTAATATGTTTATTGGGATGTTTCCACGCAGCAATCAGCTCAGCGCTCGTGCGCATTGAAGACCACGTTCAATGACCCGTTTACAACATTAGCAAGAGATTAATAGGAGCGAAAACGAACTATCCTAGGCTCGAAAATCTTGCCTAATGCTTATTGATCTCTTCCCGGAAGCTACGACCATACTTTCAGTCCCATCCCATCAAAGTCTACACTAACCAACCACTACGACAAGTCCTATAATGACCTGAGGCATCTGGACGACTCCTGAAGTGGAATATAGAGCTGAGCCAGTTCGAGATCACATTCATTCCTCACCGAGCCATCCTCGGATAAGCCCTTGCCGATTTCAAATTAGAGTTCACCATTCCAGAAGAGCCTTCTCTGGAAGACATCGAAACTCTAGACATTCAATGGAAACTGTTCGTGGATGGATCCTCCAACAATCATTGTTCCAACGTTGGAGTCGTGCTCATCACTCCTGGAGAGCGCTCAATATGTTACACTTTAAAGCTCAACTTTTCTGCTACCAACAATGATGCAAAATATGAGGCCTTAATAGTTCGACTTAGAATTGCAATCGAACTTAACATCAAGGCCATTTAGATTTACTCTGACTCACAGCTCATCGTGCATCAGGTACAGGGAGAGTACCAAGCCAAGAGGGCACGGCTCGGTCCCTACGTAGCTTAGGTTCGTGAACTTCTCACCAACTTCGACTGCTACATCATCACGCATATACCCCAAGAACAAAATGAAAAAGCTGATCATTAGACAAACTACAAGCTCTGAGGATGCACGGCTCTTGGGACTTGCCCCGACTGAAGTACTCGACTCTCTGAGCTTCAATCAGACGTAGCATGATTCAATAGTGGCAATGGAGATCAAAGGTGAGTCCGAGTCTTGGATGGCACCAATCAAAAACTACTTTCAACATGGAACCCTCCTTGGATTCTACAAAGAAAGATGGACACTCACTCTCCATTATTCTCGCTATATTTGATGGAGTGCTCAAACGAAGAGGTTTCTCTTTTCCATTACTTTGGTGTGTAGCCCACGACGATAGCGACCGTGTGTTGCTAGATATGCACAAAGACGAATGCGGCGACCACACTAGGGGCAAACTCTAACAAGGAAAATTAAAAGATATGGTTATTTCTTGCTCACGCTCGATCAAGATGCCGCAAACTATGCTTGTAAGTGTGACAAATGCTAGAGGCTCTCCAAGATCCTAAGATCTCCGCCTACTGATCTAACGCAAATGGTCAGTCCTTGGTCGTTCGCTATATGGGGGATAGATATCATCGGAACGCTTCCAAGGGCTAAAGGTGGGATAGGCTACGCCATCATTGTAGTTGATTACTTCACCAAATGGGCAGAAGCCAAAGTCCTCGCTATAATCACTACCAAAAAAGTAATCAACTTCGTCGTCCGCAATATCATTACCCGTTACGAAGTCCCCCATGCCATCATCTTCGACAACGGGACCCAGTTTGAGAGCGCTGAGTTCAAGACTTTCTGTCAACAGCACAACATTGAAAAGATTTTCTCAACAGTTGCCCATCCTCAGGCCAATGGGCAAGTCGAGGTTGTCAACAAAGTGATTAAATCCATTATCTAGTTGCTCTGGAAAATGCCGGAGGCTTAGGGGAAGATGAGCTCCTACAGTCCCTACGGGCCTACCGAACCACCCATAAGTCAACGACTGGCCACACTCCATTTGCCCTTGCCTATGGATCTGAAGCCGTCAATCCCATTGAGCTAAAGCTTCAATCTCATCGAGTTACCTATTATGATCCTAAGACCAACCAAGACTAACTTTTAGAGTCACTCGAGTTGCTCGAAGAGAAAATGAATGAAGCTGAGCTCAGAGCTGCCACTCAACGTCAATGGGTAGCCCGATACTTTAATTCTAAAGTCCGCCACAAGGATCTCAATAACAGAAACTTCATCCTAAAACGGATCTTTCCCACACCGATTGGTTTTAGTCCTCGCTGGGAGCGTCTGTACATCATACAACGAAGGTTCGAAGATAGAACCTTCAAGCTAGCGATCGTAGATAGTGCTGAACTCCCGACGGCATAGGACAGTGAACACAATCACTGCTACTTCACATAACTTAATGTACAGATTTTCCGCTTTCCAACATTGTTTCATTTTATTTCTATTCAAGGCATTATAAAGGATGTTACTACCAAAGTTATTAGTAAAGATAGTGTTTAGTTCTCTATGCTCTGGATATGTTTACCTTCTACATGATGTGTTTGACCAATCATCATAACTAACAAGCACACACGAACACTGAATCGACACCCTGTGCATGGGAGCCGATACCGCCACTCGAGTCTTGAATCAATGACGAGAACAAGTATAAATAAGCCACTCGAGTCTCGAATAAACGACGAGACTGAGTATAAATAACCCTATTCAAGTCTCGAATCAACGACGAGACTGAGTATAAATAACACCACTTGAATCTCGAATCAATGACGAGACCGAGAATAATCATTCTGTTTCCAAGACTTCGGACTTAGGGGCAGCCCATCAGCCAAGCTAGTGTGAAATCGACCACTCCAATGGCTCCATCTAACCCATAGTGTAACACCCCGAATTTTTAATGAAATTAAAAATGTGGAAATATGTATATATTCTATATACATAGATATATTTAAGAGAAAAATTAAATAATGACAATAAAATTACATGTAATAAGTTCATGCAGTGAAATAAAGGAAAAAGATTAATAAAAGAAATTAAATGCAATACATGAAATGTGAAGAATTGCATGCGAACAATTAAATAGAAATAAAAAGGAAAATTTTAAGAGCTTCAGGAATTTGGTCACGAAATTAGCGTCATTGCGTTCATGGCAATTTTCTAGTCGATTTTGACCTATGGTTTGCAGAAAACCGATATAGGATGAAAAAGATATCTTTTAATTAAATATTGCAACAAAACATGAAAAAAAAAGAGGAATGGGAAAAAATAATGGATACCATTGTCCTAGGTCTTGTAAACAAAAGGCTAAGTAGCCCAGTTAGTTAGAGCATGTGACTTGCATCAGAGTTCGATCCCCGCCAGCGCCATAATTTTGTTTGAGGGGAATGGCTAAAAGTGGCAAAGTGTGAATGCAGATC
The DNA here is from genome assembly GCA_030737875.1 of Allium sativum. Classification (NCBI taxonomy): domain Eukaryota; kingdom Viridiplantae; phylum Streptophyta; class Magnoliopsida; order Asparagales; family Amaryllidaceae; genus Allium; species Allium sativum. The sequence goes on along the minus strand of CM060918.1, from coordinate 773,607,726 downwards.
AATTAAAAAGCGGTGTAGTGTGAAAAGGGTTAATTCGAGGATTAATTGGAAAAATGGTTAACAAGAATATATATATATATATATGACGTGTGCGTGTCAACACCCTGCTGCTGCGCATCATGTTGCACACATGGTGCATTTTTATTGGTTAATGATCGTTTTTTTCCGCAGCATGGCTATTTTCTATCGGTTGATGATGTGGACGATTCGTATTTTTCCAAATCTAATGTAATGGCCCTAATTAACTCACTACACCTATATAAACACACCTAGACCTAAACCTAATTTCAGTACACTAATTCATGGCGCCTTCATGTTGCCTCAACCTAAACTAGTCCTTCTTCATCAAAAAGTCAAAGTAAAGGAATTCAATAAAGGGGATCGAATCTACAACAACTACAACGCTTAATTCTCTTCCTTAATCCAATCTTTGTGAGTTCATTGATTATTTTTAGATTAAAATAATGCTAAAGCAATTCTAACATGTTGTAAATTGAATTTGAGAATTATACATGATAATAAAATTGAATCTCATCAATTCTATCTTAGCCTATAACATCAGATTCGTGATCAGATTCGTGATTCTTATATGCCCATGTTGATATTATCATCAGATTCGTGATAATAAGAAGTGACCAACCTCCATCTATAGCCGCAGTAGTTTCACCTACGGCTAATCTTCTTTCAAGCTTCGTAGGGTTTTCCATGCGATGGAGGCCGCTTTCGAGAGACTTGTTAACATGTTACACAAGGATGGTAAAAATGAGAATGAGGGAGTTTAGGCTAAGGAGCACATCACAAGGATGAGAAACTTGTTGATATGGCTTTAATCCACGAAAAAGGTAAAGGTGAAAATAAAAAGGGTGAAAGTGGAAGAATCACATAACAAGAAAGTAGAACCTAAGAAGGGTGGAAAGAAGAATAAACCCCATAACAAGAAGGAGGTCTCTTCATTGTGGTATAACGGGCCATGTAATTAAGGACTGTAGAAAGAAGAAGAAGCATGGTTGTTTTCATTGCGATGAGGTAGGACATCTGATTAAAGACTGCACAAGGAGGCAAGGATTAGTGCAGAGGACGGGATCTACTTCTGGAGGGCAGGTTCATGCTCTCATGGCACCTACGTAAGAGAGAGGTAGAAACATTTCTGTTGAAAGTTGATTTTCCTCTTTGATCATCTTGTTCGAACTTTGTTTGATTCTGGCGCTTCACATTCATTTATATCTGCTTCTGTTGTTGAATCTTTGCACCTAGATAGTAGTCTAGTTATGGATCCCATTGTAGTCTCAAATCTTATTGGGGGTACGGCCCATCTTTCTATGTTATGTCGGGATTTGAGAATATTTGTGTTTGGCATTGAGTTCGAATGCAATGCTTATGTACTTGGTTTCACGGGCTATGGGTTGATTCTAGGAATGGATTGGCTAGCCAGGTTTGGTGCCATTCTCGACTGTGAAAAGAGGGTAGTTAGTCTTTTGAATAATTTGGGTAATACTCTCGATATCTCATGCGAACCTAAGGGTTCTGTTATGCTTAGCTACCTAGAATCTCTTGACACATCTGTTGATGATTTGCGATCTGTTCGAGTAGTCCGTGAGTATGCAGATGTCTTTAAGGAGGTTAGGGGCTTACCTCCAAAACGCGAGATTGATTTCCTTATATACTTGGTAGACAATGCAAGCCAGTTGCATTGCCTATGCGCCACATGGCTCCAAGAGAAAGGATGGAGCTTAGTAAACAAGTGATAGAGTTACTTGAGAAAGAGTTCATAAGAAGAAGTATCTCGGAGTGGGGTGCTCCTGTTGTTTTTTCCACGAAGGTTGATGATTCACTTAGATTGTGCGTGGACTATAGGGAGCTGAATAAGCTCACGAAGAAGAACAGACACCCATTGCCGAGAATAGATGATTTGTTCAATCAGTTGGTTGGTGCTTCGGTTTTCTTGCAGTTGGACTTAGCTATAGGATTTCATCAGTTGAGGGTAGTTGAGGATAGTATAGATAAGACTGCTTTTAGGACTCCCGATGGTTTCTTTGAATAGCTCGTCATGCCTTTTGGTTTGACGAATGCATCCTCATATTTCATAGACTTGATGAGTAGGGTGTTTAGGGAGTTTCTAAAAAAGTTCGTGGTAGTCTTTGTGGATGATATCTTGATGTTTTCTAGAAGTGAGGAAGAGCATGCCCTACATCTTAGGAAAGATTTAGAGATTCTTCAAGTACATCAACTCAATGCTAAGTTCTCTAAATGACATATTTGGAGGAAGGAAGTGATGTTCTTAGGGCACGTGGTCTCTAAGAAAGGGATAGTAGTGGATCCCATGAAGGTGGTGGCAGTCCAAGATTGGAAGGTTCCTAAGAATGCAATAGAAGTAAGAAGTTTTCTTGTTTTGGCGGGCTATTATACAAAGTTCATCAAGGACTTTGCTAAGATATCAGCCCCACTTACACGGTTGATGAAAAAGTATTTGACCTTTGCTTGGGATGTTGACTGTGACGATGCTTTCCAGCGTTTTAAAGGGCATTGACGACAGCTCCAATTTTAGTTTTGCCTGATGGGAGTAAACCATTCACAGTGTATACCGATGCTTGTGGGACAGGGCTTGGCGCAGTTTTGATGCAAGAGGGAAGGGTGATATGCTATGGTGGAAGGCAGTTGAAAGTCCATGAAAAGAATTACCCTACCCACGACTTAGAGTTAGCTACCATAGTTTTTGCTCTTAAGTCTTGGCGCCATTACTTGCTTGGACAGAGGTTTGAGTTGTATACAGACCATAAGTCACTAAAATACTTGTTCTCCCAAAAAGATTTAAACTTAAGGCAACAGAGTTGGATGAACTTCTTAGCATCCTATGATTTTAAGATTGCATATACCCTGGCAAGGGTAAGGTTGTTGCAGATGCCTTAAGTAGAAAGAAGTTGACTTTGAGTCCTTTGTTTGTTGAGCGGCGGAGTTTAGAGTATATCTCTAACTTTGACTTTAGACCCTCTATTGATTATGTACCTGGTTTGTTGGAATCATTAGAAGTACGACCTACGCTTTTGGGATAGATAGGTGCGGCACAGCAAGATGACCCACAGTTGATAGAGATAGCAGACCAGCTAATCAGAGGGGAGCTTCGAGCCATCTTAGTAGGTATACTATCGATGACAAAGGCTGGTTGTGTATGGGATGAGAGACTTTGCATATCTCGAGATGAGGGTTTGAGGAGGACAATCCTTGAAGAGGCACATCGTTCTAAGCTGACCATACATCCCGGTGGAGACAAGATGTATAGGGACATGAAGTGAGTTTTCTTTTGGGCCGGAATGAAGAAGGATGTGGCTAAGTTCATTTCTAGATGCTTATTGTGCCAACAAGTCAAGGCTGAGCAAAAGAAGCCTGGTGGTTTGCTTCACCCTTTAGAGGTTCCACAGTGGAAAAGGGAAAGTGTTTCCATGGATTTCATCGACGGGTTGCCGATGTCAAGGAAGGGTAATACGGGGATTTGGGTAGTAGTAGATAGACTTACCAAGAGCGCCCATTTCATTCCCGTTAAGAGTAATAGAACAGCAGTATGGTTAACATCAGTTTATCTCCGAGAGATAGTTCGTCTACATGGCATACCTTCTAGTATCGCAAGCTATCAAGATCCCATTTTCATTAGTGAGTTTTGGAAGAGCTTGCAAGAGGCAGTAGGAACGCAATTGTTTTTAGCACCGCTCATCACCCTCAAACGAACGGCCAAACAGAAAGAGTGAATCAGATTCTAGAAGATCTTTTAAGGTTATGTATCTTGGACTTTGGAGATAATCAAGGAGACGCGACTTGGAAGACTGAAAATAAAGTTCATGCTTCATACCCTTTCCTTTTAGGACTATGTTCTTAACTTCTTTTTCCAAAGCTTTTTATTTGTACTAGTTTGTATCATTTTTCTGTGTCCTATCGATCGAATCTTCGACCTTTAGATAGGGAACCCATGGATTTAAACATGTGTTTGAGACAGGTTATGTTTGATGGATGCAACTGGATGCATGTGGATGCAAGTTGTTGCTAGTGGTTGTCTATGGATGCATATACACACACACATTAGGCACTAGATCGGCTCAATCACTCTCATACTGCATATGGATGTGTGTGTATTTTTCTTTTTCCTCATGGATGAAAATGGATGTACCATCATATGGATGTTGCATTTGGACGAATGAGTGTGCACACATATAGAACTTATATGTTATAATAGGATTATTCGCATACATGTTGGATTCATGGCACTGACATACATTGCATTAAGGAGGTCAACTGAATCAGTAGACCACCTGATCTTTGCATGAGTATTGAGACATATACACACACCTCTGCACATATTCATAGGAGAATTAGAAATCTTTTAAGGACAATGGATGTTGGTGGATGATGAATGGTAGGATACATTCTTCTTAACTCAGAGATTTCGGGGACGAAATCCTTTAAGTAGAGGAGAATGTAACACCCGCATTTTTAATGAAATTAAAAATGTGGAAATATGTGTATATATATATATATTACATACATAGATATATTTAAGAGAAAAATTAAATAATGACAATAAAATTGCATGTAGTAAGTTTATGCAGTGAAATGAAGGAAAAAGATTAATAAAAGAAATTAAATGCAATACATGAAATGCGAAGAATTGCATGCGAACAATTAAGTAGAAATAAAAAGGAAAATTTGAAGAGCTTCAGGATTTTGGTCCCGAAATTAGCGTCATTGCATTCGTGGCGATTTTCTAGTAAATTTAGACCTATGGTTTGCAGAAAAATAATTTAGGATGAAAAGGATATCTTTTAATTAAATATTGCAACAAAACATGAAAAAAAAGAGGAATGAGAAAAAATAATGGATACCATTGTCCTAAGTCTTGTTAACAAAAGACTAAGTAGCCCAATTGGTTAGAGCATGTGACTTGCATACAAGAGGTACAGTATTCGATCTCCGCCAGCGCCATATTTTTGTTTTAGGGGAATGGCTAAAAAGTGGCTTAGTGTGAACGCAGTTCAACTAAAAAGCTTTTTAGTGTGAAAAGGGTTAATTGAAGGATTAATTGGAAAAATGGTTAAAAAGAAAAAATAAATAAATATAATATACATATATGACATGTGGGTGTCAACACCCTGCTGCTGCGCATCATGTTGCACACATGGCGCATTTTTATTGGTTAATGATCGTTTTTTTCGCAACATGGCTATTATCTATTGGTCGGATGATGTGGATGATTCCTATGGCTCCTGATCTAATCTAATGGCCCTAACTGACTCACTACACCTATATAAACACACCTAGACCTAAACCTAATTTCACTACACTAATTCATGGCGCCTCCATGCTGCCTCAATCTAAACTAGTCCTTCTTCTTCAATAAATCAAAGTAAAGGAATTCTATAAAGGGGATCGAATCTACAACAACTACAACACCTAATTCTCTTCCTTAATCTAATCTTTGTGAGTTCATTGATTATTTTTAGATTAAAATAATGCTAAAGCAATTCTAACATGTTGTAAATTGGATTTGGGAATTACACATGTTAATAAGATTGAATCTCATCAATTCTATCTTCGCCTATAACATCAGATTCATGATTCTTATATGCCCATGTTGATATTATCATCAATTTTATCATATCTTTATGATCAGTTCATACTTATGCCTATTGTTATTATTATCCTTGTTCTTTATCTTATCCCTTCCGCCTTCCCTTTTTGGTTTTTTATAGCCGGGTTACTTCAAGCCTAGGCCAAATCTCATAGAGATGAACGTACGAACGGTAATTTAGGGAACGATTGGAAATTTGGCATAATATACGTTGGGTTAGTTTGGGAATGACAAATGTTAAATTTGGCATAATATATGTTAATTGCTGGGCATGATATGAAATTGGGAATTTTGGGTAATTGACATAATTAGCCTAAAATTGGCATAAAATGCAAATGAATAAATTGGCTAAGATAAGCATGCTGAGACACGAGGTTAGACTCCGTTTGCGGTAGAAGCCTGCCCGGAACCAACCGGCCTAACCAGCAACCACAGTGAGAGGTCATAGGCATAACTAAAAGATGCTTAGACACGAGATTAAGTCTGGGTTATGGCAGAAGTCTGCCCGGAACCGCCCGGCGCTTCCAGCGGCCACAAGCCATCGACTTAATGTGAGAGGTTTGTGCATTAATAACTAATTAATGCTGATCAAAGATGAATATGATACCTAAAACATGTTAGGTGGGTGGGGTTAAGTTAATCTGTGTAAGATGACAACTTAACTAATAATACATGAACAAAGTGGATAGGGTTAAGGAAAGCTTAACTAATAATGCATATTGATTAGATAAGTGGATGGGGTTAAGTCAACTGGGTTGATAGACAACACTTAACCAATATAAGTTTGGGTTAGGATAAATCCTAGGGAAAAACCTAGTAGCAATAGGGACCCATTTCAGACAGTAACCCACTTAGTGGTATCTGGAACCCTGAGCTAGGCAGGGTTGGGGAACGCTTACTAGGCTGATTATAAGCGGTCAAATAAGAGCGAGGGTGTAGTAGTGCAGGTTTCGACGGGTTCGTTAAGCATGCACAAGGTGTTCCTGACATTGGAAGATTTAGCCACTGTACATCAGTAGGTATAAAGCTGTGCACCCACGGGTTGCCACTTAAGGAGTGATACACCCTAAGCTGGGAACCGCACAGATATCTACAAGTTAGGGAGCCGATTAATTAGGGGTAGTGTAAGGACATCTAGTATCTATTATGGGCAAGTGGACTTTCAAGGATTGCATGGGGCGGATACCTCTTACTAGATGTTACGCTTGAGTGCTACCAATTGCGGGGTTGGGATCATTTCGTTAAGAATTACTAGTAGTGGTGTAGAGAATTAAATTAAGTAAGAAATCTGGGAAGCGCACTAGACATTCCTTTATATTCATCCTGTTATCCAGCTTTACCTTATGTGATGATTATACTTTCCATCATGTTTATTCCTTTCATATTGCTTTACTTATTTTCATGCTAAAAGTAGCTGGACTCGCCAGGCTTTATGTCTGACCTTTTTGTTTTCGCCTCTTTTTCTTCCATTCCACCCCCCCCCCCCCCAAGTTCTCAGGGAGGAAACACCGAAGCTTGACTTGGATATCTTTCTTCTTGAAGCGCTTGAAAGTGTTGAGAGTAATGCTCGGCTTTATCTCTTTTCATTATGGCTATTTGGAGTGGGATTATGATTTTATTTTTATGTACTCTGATAATAATTTTGTTCAAGATGTATATTTATGTACTTGATTCTAGTATGTGGTTTTGATGTTGTAACCAAACATGTTTTGCTTTTCCGCGGCAATGAATGAAGTTTGAATTTTCTTAAGTACCATCTATATATCTGTCTTGTGATATTTTGTTCTATACTCTTATAATACTCCATGGAAGTTAATGCATTCCCTTAGTGAGTGACATTAATAAACGTGGCGTGTTACACATAGGGTCCAGATCTGGGTACCACTCGAATCTTGAATCAACGACAAGGCCAAGTATAAATCGTTCCATTCCCAAGATTCTGGACTTAGGGGTAGCCCATCAGCCAAGCTAGTGTGGAACCGACCACACCTACGACTCCATCCAACCCACAGGGTCCGGATCTGGGTACCACTCTAATCTCGAATCAATGACGAGACCAAGTATAAATCATTTCGTTCCCAAGATTTTGGCTTGGTGGCCACCCTTCAGCCATGCTAGTGTGAAACCGACCACTTCCGCGGCTCCATCCGACCCACCAGGTTCGGATCTAGGTACCATTTGGTGAATCAACGATGCCCTCGAGCTCTATACCCGAACGAACGATGGGAGATCCAAAAGGATGAATTTACAACATTCATGCCATCTCACGCTTAGGGCCAACAACCTCCGGGAGGTCCAAGAGAGAGGGTACTTGACCTGGACTCCGCCCGACTCGGGACTCGTGACCAAAGGAGAACCCGAGAGTGGAGCTAGCGCATGCCTCGGTGCAACTGGGGGCACCCCCATGGTGGAGTCTCCAATCACGTTTGCTTAAGTGTAACAATAAGTAAGCTTGTGCATGTACAGGAAACTGGAAAGCATAAGACGAACATTCGAACACTTGACTAGAAATGTGATGCAAGAAAAGTTAATTAATACCTTTTCCACATAACAAAAGCAAACTACATATTTAAATATCTTTCTTTTTAATGACATGGTGTACGTAAGAATCGCACCATGCCTACAAAAACCAAAAGCGAGGGTTGTACTTGCTTATACTATCGCCCTATATAACCAACATATCTATGATATCTATAACAATCACTAAGATTACTTATCCTTTTTCTTTCTCTTTTTCTTTCTCTTTTTCTTTTTCTGGATAGATTCGGCGTTAGGCGGATCACCACTACCACCAGTTATGGACCTCTTCCTTCCAGAGCCGCTCCCGCCTTTCCCTCTCTAACCTTCACAGGGGTGATGGATTCGTGAAACACCGATGTGCGCCGTCAATCATCATCCTCGTCACTCGTAATTACTGTGATCTTCCAAGTTGGAATACATTGCAGCGGCTTAGGGGGATGTCAGAAGCAAGGGATAGCACATCCTTAGTCTCTCCCTGAGCCTTCGTGGCCTCCGACTCTGCTTTCTACTTGGCATCTTTGGCGGCCTTCTGATCAGCTAACTTCTTGTCCTTGAGTTGTGTAGCCGCATATGACTGAAGCTTTTGAAGGGCCTCATCGTCCCTCTCCTTCTCGACCTCGACCGCAACTTTCTTTTTTTGGCTTCTTCGGCAGCCATCTCCTTCTTTGCCTTAGCGTCAGCCTTCTTCCTCACCACCAAAGCAATAGCTTTCTCTTCGGCATCCCGCCTAGCCTTGGCTTGTGCCTCCTGTATGGCGACCTCATCCTGTTTCCTCTTCTCCTCCTGCTCATTAGACTTCGTGACCATCTGAGCTTTTTGCACTTCCACCATATTGTGCATTGTGTGGACACTCACATCAGCTGCACCAGTCACTTGAGCACTCTGACCATCCACCGTCTCTCCTTGCTCAAGAAGACTCTTATGAACACTGGATGCCAAGTCCACGTCCGAAAATGTATCCACATGTTCTCCTATCTCTCCAAATTGTATCCCCTTTAACCCCAATCCGGACTAAGACATTTTAGGAAGCATGCAGGCAAAGCCTGGTGTCACTTCTGCTCCAGTGGAGGCTGCACAACAAAAAAGGCAACTATTTAGTTTCTAAGGATTTAGTGCTTTCATCCTCTTTGGTTATTCGCGATAATGAAACTTTACCTCCATTAAGGTATGGTGTGGGTAATAATGGAAGGGTACTCACCATCATGGTAAAGGTGGATCCCGCCAATCCCAACCATGGATGTTCGGGGTCATACTCAGCTGAGACATGAGCTCAGACTGGGGGACCGCTAGTCATGGCGGGTGGTGGAACTAGCGGCCAATAAGAGCTTCCCTCTGCAAATTCTTGAGTGGTAATCACACTCTTAGTGGACACAAACTTTCCCATTTCAGCGGCATGCGTTGCCAGTCTCTCCCTCCCGGCATCCTCCCGTAACAGTGTCCTCTCTTCCTCCAAAATCTAGCGCTCAGCCTTGATCAAAAGCTCCTCCATAAGATGATTCTCGTCTACTGTCGCCACCTGCTGTAACCGATCCTCAAACGGCACCAACCACTCCAATGTCCAAGCCATCTCTCGAGGATAATCACTAACCCATGAAATTCCACGGAACCTTAATGGCTTGACATACATACCCCGGATAGGCTCCTCCATTGATTCCTCCATCCTCGCCTCGGTGTCCTCAATCTCTTCCCTAAGCCTATCCACCTCTCTTTGGTGCTCAGCCTTTAGCCCTTACATCAAGCTCAGAATGTCTCTATTACTGGCCTTGGCTTTCTCTTTCTCCTCCTTAGCCACCTCCAACTGCCTCCTAAGTCATCTTTCTCCCTTTGCAACCTCTAGCCCCCTCATTCTCGGCTTTTAGCCTCTCATCCTCCAATTTTAAAGCCTCGTTGTCCTTTCGGAGCTGGTGTACTTTCTCATTCTATGTAGCTAAATGAATGATAACCACCTCTAGCTCTGCGTTTTCCTTCTTTAGCAGCGAATTCTCTGTCAAAACTGAGGCTGCGATGTCTTTAAAAGATGAAGCAGTGCATTCTGAATCCTTCACCAGCTTGTCGTACTTCTACCTCAGCGCACCTATTTCAACAAAGAGAGTTAGCGTACGACTATGCTACTTGAATACACAGGAATAGTTGTAGCATAAAAGATGTGTCTTACGTAAAGAATCCTCCTGATTTTGAATAGTCAGCTGCTCATCCGTGACCTCCTGCTTTAAGTTGGAAATCTCCACATTCTTGTTCTTAATAAGCTCTGAGAGATACCCCAAGTACTTATAATACTCATTACACTGATAATCAGTAGAGTACACCTGCTGCCACACCATATCTCTATACGCCTGAGGAATTAGATTAAGATCTGGAAGCTATATAAGTTTCTCGAAATAATGTTTTGGAAATATCTCTTTCAATAAGGCTTTCATCTCTTCTACACTAAGTTTCGGACCTTTGGATGGCACGGGCATTAGCCCTTTCTACCTTAAGACTACTTTTTTCTTCCTACTGGTATGTGCCAACTCTCCCTCCTTGGATGAAGCGATAGGGAGAGTAGGCGGAATGTAATGGGCAGTCGTCGAAGAAGGGGGGCCGGCGCTAGTGGATACATACCCTGTGCCCGTCTCCGATGACCGAGTGTACGGAGGAGGAGACTCATAATGCCGAGATTGCTCCCTACGACGATACTCGCTACTATAGTCACGAAGGGGAGGGGGCTCGTCAAACAAACTAGTTTTTTTCCTTAATTACGAGATGAATCCACCCCTCGAGGCACAGCTGCTCCCATATCTATAACCTCAGCCTCTACCTCCTCGAGTCATGTTACCTGCCAAATAAAAAGATTCAAAGTTAACATCGATCATCCCGTGCACACAAACAAATGATACATCATGTAGTATTTATGAATGTGTATCCTAAGTGTTCCCTCAACAACCAGATAGTGGTCCACTCGAAGGAGTGATCTTCCCCATAGCTAACACTAGCTCCTCAATACTTGTGGCGCTAGGCCAGGGAAACATTTCGAGTGGGAGTTTAATAAGCTCGTCATACTGACCTTCCTTCTCAAGCGAGATGGTGGTCTCAAATGGAGTCACTGAAGACTGCGGCCTAGTCAACGTTCCTATCCTTGCCTCACTTACCGCAGACAGGACAAGAGCGGTCGACGGGCTCTCATCCCTAGCAACTGCCTCCTCGTCACCGGTCTCGCCACCACCAGCTTCCTCTTGAATCTTCGCTTCCTTGTGCGGCTTAGAACAGACAGGGGATGCTTTCCTTTTTCGGCTTGGAGACCCCGCTTCTTTCCTAGCATTTGTCTTCTTCCCACCTCCGGCGATGGCCGGTCTGATTATCGCATGGTCGGTAGGAAGAAATCCCGCACGACGAAGTCGATCCTGATATAGAACATTGTCGGTAGAACAAGCCTTAGCTAGGATGGAAAATAAAGATTCAAGACGTTATTGGTACACGATGTCTATAGGCATATCGCGATTTCCTATCATACAAAAGCGAAGTTACACTTAACTTATCAAACCCGCAATTCTCAAGCCCAAAACATGGGGAAATGCTTACTTCCTTCAAACCATCTCCTCGCAAATCCGGGAGGACAGCGCACGAAGAACCAGTCATGCTTATATATGGTCATATTGGGCCACCTCACATCAAAGAACTTGGTGGTTGAACTTGGTGCTGGGCATAGCTTCCAAGAAATATTGAGACAATGAAATATTGACTCTCCTTTTCAACTGAAACAAATACCGGATGTCCTCTCCGGTGGGTTTTAACTGCATGTACTCTCTGTAGAGAACACAGGTACCTAAAAGGAATGCATGCACATTTGGATGGAGCTGTGGAAGCGCAAGGCGAAAATAGTGCAATATATACCGAATGAAATTGTTAGCCGGATGCACGCACCCAGAAGTGCACGTATGCATGTTCCATGAAGTGTACCTTTTCGATGGTGCGTGATCACTACCGTTCTTTCCGGGAGTGAGGAGATCTCTTTTGGGAATACTGAACCGCATCGCCATAAGCCTCACTATCGTCTCGTTCATATGCGATGGCATCGAATCCGATGGGTTTTCAAGTATAACCGCGTCCGCTAACATATCCGGCACCACCATTGTGCTTCCTTCGACGTTATCTACGTGCTTTCTCTCTTTATACTCGACTGGCGGCCGTTGTCCTTTCGGCCGCACCTTGCAATCAGACACTCTCAGTGAACCTATCATCTGAGAAGGAGTGGATTCTCCGTAGGTCTAAAGCTCGCTGGCCTTTGAGCTAGCATCACTAGTTGAATCAGACGGGGACAATGAATGCTTCGAAGCCTCGGATTTTGAAATCTATCGTGTTTTCGATCTTCTATCCATAGCTAACTATACTTTCAACACACTTGCGTTAGACATTGCATTGTACAACTTGTATCCCTCGTGTTGGTGTAAACTACGAGGTGCGTGTGGTGTTGTGCAATGCCATGCTAATAAAATTGAAATTTAGAAACTTGGTACATAGCGACGATCACAAGTCCTCGAGACTGTAACCATCGTCGCAGTCAACTGACATTACTGGACTCACATCGAGCCGCGATTACGCTACGACTAGAGTCGATGAAAAACATTTTCAACAGTTCGATAATTCAGTCATAGTCTAGTTGTATGCTTTAAACCCGTGTGCATGATTGAATCGTCAACTAAGGGGCAGTTAACTTAGGCTTCGACTCTTCATGCCAACATTACGGAAATGATGCGAATCCAGAGCCAAAGAGTTAGAGATTCGAAGTCTCGAAGGAAACACAATGCAAATGGAGAGAGAAATCTCCAGAACGACAGAGGAAATTCATATCCTAACATGGGGTATGAATTTTCGTATCCTCTTAGGAATACAAAATTTCATAACCCTCCATAGGATACGAAATTTCGTACCCCTATAGGGTACAAAATTTTGTATCCCTAACTAAAGGGATACGAGTTTCACCTCCTTGGAACCCGAGATTTCAACCCCATTGGTTCACTATCTCATGCCCCTTCGAATTTTGACTCTCATCTCCTTCCTCTTCTCCAAACTCCTACTTTCCCTTCCTTTCCAAACCTCCCTCCGCGTTGACCTTTAGGTTTGAACCCATTTGATCACCACGAATCGCTGAACAAAGGGTTGACCTAAAGCTCAATCCGAAGCTCTGCCTCGAATCTCTCAAATTCCGGTTTGGAGTTCAAGAGGGTAGCCATCTTTGGGTTGTCTCAAGATTCACTCCCGTGATCGCCTCGTGTGCTAGCGTCGGGTCCACCTCAGATGTCATCACCATTTAACTGAGTCCATCGTTTCTCAACCTCAACTGCTTTTCGATGATTCAGGGTACTCGAAATTTGGGGTCCAAATTCCTTAGCTTACGAAGTCAAGCAGGGAAAAAGAAGAAAGAGGGAAGGCGGAGTGTTAGAATTTATAAGAGGGGAGAGGGTCTAGGCTTCGCCCAATGACGATTCGTATCCCATGTAGGAATACGAAATCTCGTATCCCAGTGGCATACGAAATTTCTTAACCCACCGAGATATGAAATCTTGTATCCTCACGTAGGATATGAAAATTTCGTACCTCTAACGTAGGTACGAGCCCGCGTCTTTTTAAATATGTATACATATCTATATATAATAAAATAATATATATATATGTATATAATATATGTACTACGTGACGCAATATTATGTGCGTAAATATTTACATGTGAATGTGAACAATGTACGTGCAAACTTCTCATGCATTGCTTTCCGTGTCTCAACAGATCTGACACTTACAAACATACATTCATGTACATTCTCAATCACTCCTACATGTGTTTCTTTTCATTTCCACTTCCCGTCACATTGCGCAAAAACACGTAAAAACATCTGAGTGTAGATACGACGTCACATCGACAATAACTCGTTTACGTTACGACGTAAACGATAGTCGACGACTAACGTTTACATTCATAATTAGTAGGAATCAGACGATTCAACAAATAATTCTCTTTCAACTCAAATCACATCATGTCAAGACAAGATGTACCTTGGGGGGAATGTTAGCTGTCTTTTTCGTTCGGTTTTCAAAAGTACACCACACACGCTCGACTCAACACATCGCGTAATGCTACAGCCAAAAGTGTCGCCAAGAAGCTAAGGATACAAGCTTCATGCGAGCAGGAGCCTCACGACTCCTCAAAACTATGCTCTATCCACATTTTCGTACCCCTCAGATAAAGGACTCGAATCCCTATTTTTCGTACCCCTCAGCACCTGAAACTTCGGGTCCCTCGCCAAGCAACATTTCGAACCCCTTCGGTTCGTATCCCTCTCCTCAAACACCTTCGAACCCCTTCGATTCGAATCCCTCCTCTCACCAAAAAGTCCGACTACATTGGCCTCCAGAAATCTTCGGATCCCTCCAACACTATGCACCTCGGATCCCACACTACTAAAAATTTCGACTCCCACTATTGTATCCCGAAGAGGTACAAACTTGTACCACACAGGGGATATGAATTAACCGTATCCCCTTGGCGATACATTAATCTGTATCCCATGGGATATGAATTTCGTATAACCCACAAGGGGTATAAATTTCCGCATGTTTCGGGGAGAGGGGATCGAACTGCAAGTTCAAGTCTTCAAGGATATGAAATTGTATTGTTGTGCTCCCCAAATCCTACCAACTCCCACCTGACCACTCCACTATAAATACCCCCAAGCTTACACTTCAAAGGGGTTTGAAATTGGCTAATTTGACACCTCTACAGAGCTCTAAGTAACCTCTTTAATGTCATCTTTGCTTTGAGAAAAAAGCGGAAAACAATTTTCTTTTTCCCAATATTTGTATATGACAACGATGACTCCAAAATACTTGGAAGTGTTGGTAAATGGATGTCGTGGCATAAATCTAAGCTTGTAATCTCTTATTGTCTATAAAATATCAGCGAACTCTTCCAAAGTGGACGTAGGCCGCTCACGGGATCGAACCACTATAAATCTACTGTGTTATTTACCACTTTATGCACTTAATTTTCCACACGAAACGTAATTCTCTAAATAACAGAAAATCTTTAGGTGTTACGACATATTTTTCCATAAACAAATAGTCACTCCAACTAGTAATCGTCTAAAATGGGGGTTGTTATATATTCCCCCTTATAAATATAACATCCTTGTAATTTCCTTAAGGATAAGTTGTGACTAACCTAATTTATTGCGTCAACACGTACGTATAATTATTATAATTTAAAGTAACTCCCTATAAGTTCCCTCTGGTTAGAAATTATAAATCACATTTACCTAATACAGAATTAAACAAAAATTACTAGTTATCATAAATTAGATACAATTAGAGTAAATTTAATGCATCTTAAACTTTCCACATAGCAACCATTTTAAAAGTACACATTCATGCCCATTTGGGACCTTTTTGCAATAAAGTTGTGTTGGTATTGAAACAAACCGGCATATTCCTGATTCTGATCAATGATACAAACACCATGTCGACTAACCAAGCAATAAAAATTTACCGGATCATTAATAGGAAGAAGTTAAAGGGTGAAAAATAAAGGTTAGAATTGAACTAAATAAAGAACACAAAGACCACAAAATAAGAATAAACACGAATCTCATAGAGGAACGAATAAAATATATTATATAACATAACTTTGAATTAAAAATCTATACTGTATATGCATACCATTATCATAGTACAACACATACAATACAGTGGAAATAGACAGTAGAAATCTAACGTTGAAGCCTCCTGCTCCAAGCTTCTCTAAGTGTATCTGTAAATTTCTGACTACTTGACTGTTCGTACAAATTTAGGCATGGAAGAGTTTAGAGTAAAACAAAACCAAATAAACTCTGGGTCAGTCATGGGACTGGTGTGAGTAAGCTCCAACTTCTTTGCTTAACTTTAAAAATTATTTCGAAATAAAAGATAATCGTAAGATCGATCCACACATAAATATGAATGTTATTTACCTTATGACAACCCAAAACGTTCTTTGTATCAACATTACCCTGATAATACAATAGTGTTTCATCAAATCAATAGCAATATAGCAGAATACTTGCATCTCACGCTCCATATACGTAATATAATATCAAAAACCACGGGCGCTTATTGTAAAATGGATTTTCAACTATGACAAGGTATGGAACCACATTACAATAGGGTATCTCTAGAGAAGAATACACTGGGTTCAACAAGAACATCTTGCAACCTGGCCACACATGGCTGACCACTAATTTCGCCTGAGTGTATCGAATGTATTATCACCAATGGTTGTGATCAACAACATTTACGGAATCATACAGCAATAATAGATTAAGAAGCAATTGAATTTTCTCAAAAACTGTTGACAATACACCCTAATGGGTGCGCCCCATGATAGTCATGTTGCTTGCCTGATTTTTGTCATCTTCCGGTTGATGAGGCTTGAGGCTACATCTTACCTTTATAACACCACAACATCATTCACTTTGAATTCCACATTGTTAGATCCATTAAATAACTAATTGACGTCCCCAAAATTACATTGGGTGTTAAGTTATATAAGTTTTCTTCTCTGCCACCAATATGGTACGTTTGAAGAAATCAATGTACGTGACCATCTAGAAAAACTTTGTCAAACATACGTCCATATACGTTGTCCTGGTACATGTAACAACCCGTATTTTCAATAACCTGTTATAACATAAATCGAGGCAGAATTTAATTCTAAAATCTGAATCAAGGGAAATGGGCTATGCCGTTGCGTTCGTCTCGGAAAAATACGCGAAATAGAGTCCGAGTTTTCGAAAATCGGAGTCCGTATGATCCAGTTAAGGCCCATTGAAGTTTTCAGAAAATTCCTAAGTAAAAACAGATTTAAAATTAGAAATTAAAAACAAGGGTTAGGGCAAACTGGAGCAGGCGGGAAAATTCCCGCCAGGACCCCCATGTCGACAGGCATGTCGACAGGGTCCCCAGGGTGTCGACAGCCCTGTCGACACGGGGTGGCCGGGCAGTTTTGCCTGGCGCACCATTTTGATTTGGGCTTGGGTGTGTGGCTTGGTTCTGGAGAGTTCCGAAATCTGATGGACCTAATTCAACCTAGGGTTAATCCTATGGTCTAAATCACTAGCCTAATCTATAAATAAGACCCTAACCTACCCTAAATCACTCATTATTCATTCTAGCAACTAAACTATGCCAAAATCAAAACTCTCATGGCCTCCACTCTCTTCATACAATTCCTAAACAAATCCCTAAGAGATTTCCATGCATACAAGTGTATTTAGGCTTGTATGATCCTCTTTAGCTTGCATTAAAGTCTTGTTTCTCCATTGTCATCATAAAGGAGGAGTCTTGATCAAGTTTGCTTGCATTTTGGGGCTTTATTTTGTTGCATAAGGGGTTTCTTACATTTGCTATACTTATTTGAGTCCGCATAAGCATTGTAAGCCCTCTTACCTTCATTTTAGAAACTCTAAAGTTAATATGTGATGCAAGTTGGGATTTTTGCGAGTTTATTGAGTTATGCATGTTTATGCGAGTTCACTATGCCATGATTTGCAAGTTAAATGAGTTATGCATGTTTATGCAAGTTCACTATGCCATGATTTGCAAGTTAAATGAGTTATGCATGTTTATGCAAGTTCACTAAGCCATGATTTGCAAGTTTAATAAGTTATGCATGTTTATGCAAGTTCACTAAGCCACGATTTGCAAGTATAATAAGTTATGCATGTTTATGCAAGTTCACTAAGCCATGATTTGCAAGTTAAATGAGTTATGCATGTTTATGCAAGTTCACTATGCCATGTTATGCATGTTTAATAAGTTATGCATGCTTATGCAAGTTCACAATGACAAGTTGTGCATGTTTGACAAGTTATGCATGTTTATGCAAGTTCCCTATGCCATGTTAGGCAAGTTTAACATGTTATGCATGTTTATGGTAATATGCAAGTTCACTATGCTAAGTTATGCAAGTTTAACATGTTATGCGTGTTTATGGTAATATGCAAGTTCACTATGCTAAGTTATGCAAGTTTAACATGTTATGCGTGTTTATGGTAATATGCAAGTTCACTATGCTAAGTTATGCAAGTCTAACATGTTATGCATGTTTGTTGTGATATGCAAGTTCATCATGTATGTTGTGCCAAGTTCCCTCTTCCTATCCTTTATGCGTTATTACGAATATGTAAGCGATAGAATGACGTTGGGGGGTTTGGGTAAACTTAAAATACATGAAAATATAAGATTGGGAATTTACCTATTAAGTTAGGTCTACCCCTTGGGAATTTACCTATTAGGTTAGGTCTACCCAAGTATTTGTTGACTTGCAACTATGTTTTGAAATAAAGTGGACATGACACTTAGAAAACATAAGTATGGCCAACTCGAGGTTGGGTTGAGTTTGTAGCGTAATTCTACCCGGAACCGACCGGCTTAACTAGTGGCTACAAACAATAGGACCCAATGTGAGAAGTTGGTCATGTGGTGCCAAGACCCGAGGTTAGACCAAGTTGTGGTGTAAAGCTACCCGGACCCGCCCGGCCTAACTAGTAACCACAACAAGGTCTAATGTGAGAGGTTAAGGTGCATTAAATTAATTAATGCCTCATGATTAGGGTTAAGTCAGGGTCCACTAATACTTAACCAATTTGGGGACTCGAGGGATTGAAATGGGGTTAAGTTGTGAACTGTTGGTTACACTTAACCAATTTAATCCATTTGGGGATTCGAGGGATTGAAATGGGGTTAAGTTGTGAACTGTTGGTTACACTTAACCAATTTAATCCATTTGGGGGTTTGAGGGATTGAAATGGGGTTAAGTTGTGAACTGTTGGTTACACTTAACCAATTTAATCCATGATTAGTGAAGGGTTAAATCGCGCTTAACCCTCTTAGGAAACCCTAGCAACGTGGTCTGTTCCAGCAGTAATCCCAGTTTGGTATCATCACAACCCTAGAGGCTAGGCTAGGGCGGGGCACGATTACTGGACGGATGTAAGCGACCAAAGCGACGACTGAGTGGTACAGCGGTGCGGGTCCAGGCGGGCTACGGACGTGCACGTAATCCGGTATTGGACAAACTCGAGGCACGGGTACCAGTAGGTTTGGACTGTGCATTATTGCTTCAGTGTCTGGGGTTGACACCCGAGGGCTTGATACACCCGAAGGTGGACCCAGCACAGTCTGACTACATCCATATGTGGGCCGTATGGACACCAACACTTGACGTGTTAGGCTTATAGGGAGCCGATCGACTAGACCGTTTGGTTGGACCTTATATTAAGGTCACTTCATGTTATTGGGTCAAAGCTTGGGCCAAGGGATCAATACCTGTTATGTTGGTTTGCTAGTACACCGTGGTGCAAAACTTAACCTTGTTTATGCGATGACACCTCTATCTATCTTGTAGTTAATTTATCATGCCAGTATGTTGTTATCTATGATCATCTCAGTTTCCATCATGATGTTAACTTTATTAGTTTATAGACTGATCGTAGCAGGGCTTACTCAGTCTTTTTGACTGACCTGTTTTCTTTCGCCTCTTTTCTTCCGTTCCCCCCCCCCCCAGGTTCTCAAGGAGGGAATACAGGAGCCTAGCTTGGATCTTAGCTGCTTTCTTGGATAGCTCGTGTATGCTTTGGACTTGAGCTCGCTATGGTTTTTTCCACTTTGGGGATAGCTACTTTTATGTTTTCCTTTTCAGTTTCAGATGATGTTATTTTATGTACTAGACTTGTTTATTTGGGAAATTGACATTTTTGGATGTACCAGACTTGTGTTTTGAAATGGTTTAAAAATCTTCCGCTGTTTTATCTACTTACTCTGTTTATTTACATATATATGTCATGTCCTGCCTTGCTATATCATTATGCATATTTACCTTGTTTTAAAACGCCCCACCAAAGTCAGAGTTGCTTGCAAGAGCCACCCTGGCGGAGGTGGGGTGTTACATTTGGTATCAGAGCATATGGTTTACGAGAAGGGATAAAAAGGTTTTTAAAACTTTTGAAAAACTATTTTCAAAACCAAGTATAAAGTATTTTCCAAAGAAAAGTCTAGTTATTTTTAAAGGCTATTCCCCAAAAGCCATTAGCACTATCCTTTGACCCCTCGTTTGAACTCTTTTCTTTTCGTTTCCAGCATGTCTGATAATCTCATCTTGCCCAAAGGAGTAACAATACCCGATTGGTTTCGTCGGTACTTGGAAGTTACGGCACCGGTCCCGGGTGTCTCTAATGTTGTCTTTCCAGTCAAGGCCGCTGTTCCTCCTCCTCCTTCCGTAGCTGATGTTCCTCTTCTCCCTCAGCCTCCACAAGCGGATTTTGCGGAAACTTGTAAGAACTTTAAGATGATGGGTGGCAAGAATTTTAGTGGAACAGAGACTTTTGTAGAAGCAAGGAATTGGTTGAAAGAGACCGAAGATCTTTTAGCCACCTTTGATATAGGTGACCGCAGGAAGGTTTTAGTAGCAGTATGGTTGCTAAAGGAAGAAGCTGCACGTTGGTGGGTAGTCACCACCGCTACTAGGCCAATTGAGACTTGGGATGACTTTAGAGGGAGGTTTGGACTGAGGTTCTTATCACTGAAGCAAGGGGACATGACTATTGGGGAATACATAGATAAGCTTAATCAACTGGCTCGGGTCGATTTAGACTTGGTTAATACAGCTCAGAAGAAGGCCCTACACTTTGCTCTAGGATTAAACGAGCCATTACATGGTTTGGCCATGTCTCATATACCCTTGGGGGCGACTTTCGAGGATTTGGTGAATATGGCCCTACTTCAAGAAGATAACAATGACAAGAAAGAGGTCAAGGCGAATGAGTCTCAAGGCAAGGGGGTAAATTCCGGGAAACGAGGCAGGAATAACAACAACCGCAAGGACAAGCCAAGAGAGAGTAGGAAATGCAACTTCTGTGGTAAAGTTGGACATATATCCAGGGAATGTAGGAAGAAGAAGAGAAAGTGGGGCGAATGCTTTCATTATGGTGAGTCTGGACATCTCAGCAAGGATTGCCCGAGGAAACAAGGGCAAGGTCAGACTCAGTGTGCAGGATTATCTGGAGGGCGAGTTCATCCCCTCAACATCGTTCTTCCAGCTCATGATAGAGGTAGTGTTTCTGTTGCAAGTCTGGTTTACATTTTCTGACTTTCCCTGTTCGTACTTTGTTTGAATCTGGCACATCGCATAGTTTTATTTCATCTGATCTAGTTGAAAGTTTGCACCTAAGTACTAGTCTAGTTGATGATCCCGTATGTGTTTCAAATCCAATTGGGGGTTCTGCCCGTTTGTCTGTGGTCTGAGTGGATTTGAAAATTTCTATCTTGAGTATAGAATTCTCGTGGGATGTTTATATTCTCGGTTTCAGGGGATATGGGTTGGTTTTGGGCATGGAATGGTTGTCCTGTTTTGGAGCCATTCTTGGTTTTTGTATATAGGGTTGTGAGGCTCATGACTCGCCTCGGTAATACCCTAGAGATTTCTAGCAACCCTATGGGTCCCGTCATGTTATGATATCTTGAACCCCGAAACTCGTCTATCGATAGTTTGCAATCTGTGAGGGTGGTCCGAGAATATCCTGATATCTTGGGTGAAGTGAAGGGGTTACCCCTGGATGTGGGATAGATTCCCGCATTATCTGGTTGGTAATACCAAGCCAGTTTCGTGGCCGGTTAGGCACATGACCTCACGAGATGAGAGTTAAGAAAGCAAGTCAAGGAGTTGCTTGAGAAGAACTTCCTGAGACGAAGCATTTTCGAGTAAGGTGCTCCAGTAGTATTCGTTACTAATGTGGACAGTTTGCTTCGCTTATGTGTTGATTATCGTGAGAAGAATAGACAACCGTTACCAAGCATCGATGATTCGTTTGATCAGCTTGTAGGAGCATCTGTTGATCTAGCTACCAGATTCCATCAGCTTAGGATGGCTGAGGATGGAATTGACAAGACTGCGTTTAGGACTCTAGATGGATTTTTTTTAGAATGGCTAGTCATGCTATCTGGTTTGACTAATGCACCCGCATATTTCGTGAACTTGATGGGTAGGGTGTTTAGGGAGTCCTTGAACAAGTTTGTTGTGGTCGTCGTAGACGATATTTTGATCTCCTTAAAAGAACGAGGGAGAGCATGCTAGGCATCTCAAGGAGGTGATGGGTACGTTTAGAACCGCCAGTTGAAGGTCAAATTCTCCAAATGTCACTTTGGAGGAAAGAAGTTGGATTTCTTGGGCACATAGTTCTTAAGTAAGGCTTAGCGGTGGATTCCGCTGAAGTGGTTGCGGTTTAAGACCGGAAAACTCTGAGGAGGGCAATTGAAGTAAGAAGCTTTCTCCGTTTGGCTAGTTAGTTAGCATTCCCCGAGCTTAGACTTACTCTTCTGGGTCAAGAAGGGGGTTTCACAGGAAGAAGACCCGCAGTTGGTCAAGAACATGGACCAGTCAATTCGAGGCGAGATGTTAAGTCACCTCGCTAGATATATTATAGATGACAAGGGATGACTAAGGCACGATGAGAGATTATGTGTTCCTCGAGTGGAAGACTTGGTAAAGAAGGTTCTTGAAGATGCGCATCACTCGAGGTGGTGGCCGAGTTGGTCTCAGGATGCATGTTGTGCCACCAGGTTAAGGCCAAGTCATAGAAGCCTGGCGGGCCATTACCTCCATTGGAGGTTCCGCAAGGGAAGTGTGAAAACACCCCGATAGATTATGTGGATGGACTACCTAGATCAAAGAAAGGGAATACGAGTATGTGGGTCATAATAGGTAGACTCACGAAGAGTGCTCATTTCAGTCCGGTGAAGAGCGAGAGGACTACGTCATGGTTAGCAACGGTTTACCCTCAAGAAGTTGGCCAGTTTTGAAAGAGCCTACAGGAAGCTATGGGTAGGCAACTGAATCTAGGTATGGCCTACCACTCATAGGCGGATGGTTCATTTCGATTAAGCATGAGTTATAGAAAATCACGTTTACAAGGGCAATTGGCAACGTAGCTTGGTATTTCCAAGGAAAGTTCTGTTGCGTGGAATACTTTATAGTAAGTAGACGAGATCCAGGATTCACTAGTGAATTTTGGAGAGCTTGCAGGAAATCATGAGGTTACAATTATGTTTAAGCCAGGCATACAGAAAGAAGAATAAGTGAGGCGATAATGAAATGAGTTCCAACAAGAATTTGGTAAATAGGAGTTAGGAAGCCAACGAATCATGAAGTAAAAGACGGTCAAAGCACAGTAGGGTTAAGCTCAAGGAAACGTGACTAAGAAGAGTGAAGACTAGATACGCGCGTCATATCTCTTTTTAAGAGTGCATCCTTGATCCTTGTTTTCCTGTGGAGCTTGCTTGCGAGTTATCTTTTGTGTATATCCTCTCGGTCCCATTCTCGATCTTATATCTGTTGTAAACTCCATAAGGGGGTTATGACTCATCAGTTAGCACTATATGTCAGAGTTTGAATGGATTTCTTGTAATCCAAAAAGGAGTTTATCTTGCTTATCTTCTAAGATCTCTTTTTAGCATATCTCTCTGTCCATGTTTGCCTAGTTTATCTAGTTTATCTTATCATGAGATCCTTAGGTAGAGACCCTTTGGATGAAACATGTGTTTGAAACATGTTATGTTCGATGGTTGCAAGTGGTTGCAAGTGTTTGCAAGTGGTTGCTCGTGGATGCATTATACACGATTAGGCACTAGATCGGCTCGCACACTCCTCATATTGCATATGCATGAGTGTTTATGCTTATTCATGGATGAAAATTGTGTGTTATCACATGGATGTTGCATATGGGTGTATGTTATGTGCACACATATAGATGATATACATTATGTTAGGAATTTGCATACATATGGATTCATTTCACTGACATACATATGCATTAAGGAGGTTTACTGTATTAGTAACCGCCTGATTTTCACTGACATACATATGCATTAAGGAGGTTTACTGTATCAGTAACCGCCTGATTTCTGCATTAGGTAAGTACATATACACACACTTTTGCATATGTTCATACCACATTTAGAATTTTGTAAGGACAATGATTGCTCGTGGATGATATTTTGAGTAGATGGATGTTGGATGGTAGGATATGTTCTTCCTTACTTGAAGATTTCGGGGACGAAATCCTTTAAGGAGGGGAGAATGTAACAACCCGTATTATCAATAACCTGTTATAACATAAATCGAGGCAGAATTTAATTCTAAAATCTGAATCAAGGGAAACGGGCTATGCCGTTGCGTTCGTCTCGGAAAAATACGCGAAATAGAGTCCGAGTTTTCGAAAATCGGAGTCCGTATGACCCAGTTAAGGCCCATTGAAGTTTTCAGAAAATTCCTAAGTAAAAACAGATTTAAAATTTGAAATTAAAAACAAGGGTTAGGGCAAACTGGAGCAGGCGGGAAAATTCCCGCCAGGATCCCCATGTCGACAGGCATGTCGACAGGGTCCCCAGGGTGTCGACAGCCCTGTCGACAGCCCTGTCGACACGGGGTGGCCGGGCAGTTTTGCCTGGCGCACCATTTTGATTTGGGCTTGGGTGTGTGGCTTGGTTCTGGAGAGTTCCGAAATCTGATGGACCTAATTCAACCTAGGGTTAATCCTATGGTCTAAATCACTAGCCTAATCTATAAATAAGACCCTAACCTACCCTAAATCACTCATTATTCATTCTAGCAACTAAACTATGCCAAAATCAAAACTCTCATGGCCTCCACTCTCTTCATACAATTCCTAAACAAATCCCTAAGAGATTTCCATGCATACAAGTGTATTTAGGCTTGTATGATCCTCTTTAGCTTGCATTAAAGTCTTGTTTCTCCATTGTCATCATAAAGGAGGAGTCTTGATCAAGTTTGCTTGCATTTTGGGGCATTATTTTGTTGCATAAGGGGTTTCTTACATTTGCTATACTTATTTGAGTCCGCATAAGCATTGTAAGCCCTCTTACCTTCATTTTAGAAACTCTAAAGTTAATATGTGATGCAAGTTGGGATTTTTGCGAGTTTATTGAGTTATGCATGTTTATGCGAGTTCACTATGCCATGATTTGCAAGTTAAATGAGTTATGCATGTTTATGCAGGTTCACTATGCCATGATTTGCAAGTTAAATGAGTTATGCATGTTTATGCAAGTTCACTAAGCCATGATTTGCAAGTTTAATAAGTTATGCATGTTTATGCAAGTTCACTAAGCCATGATTTGCAAGTTTAATAAGTTATGCATGTTTATGCAAGTTCACTAAGCCATGATTTGCAAGTTAAATGAGTTATGCATGTTTATGCAAGTTCACTATGCCATGTTATGCATGTTTAATAAGTTATGCATGCTTATGCAAGTTCACAATGACATGTTGTGCATGTTTGACAAGTTATGCATGTTTATGCAAGTTCCCTATGCCATGTTAGGCAAGTTTAACATGTTATGCATGTTTATGGTAATATGCAAGTTCACTATACTAAGTTATGCAAGTTTAACATGTTATGCGTGTTTATGGTAATATGCAAGTTCACTATGCTAAGTTATGCAAGTTTAACATGTTATGCGTGTTTATGGTAATATGCAAGTTCACTATGCTAAGTTATGCAAGTGTAACATGTTATGCATGTTTGTTGTGATATGCAAGTTCATCATGTATGTTGTGCCAAGTTCCCTCTTCCTATCCTTTATGCGTTATTACGAATATGTAAGCGATAGAATGACGTTGGGGGGTTTGGGTAAACTTAAAATACATGAAAATATAAGATTGGGAATTTACCTATTAAGTTAGGTCTACCCCTTGGGAATTTACCTATTAGGTTAGGTCTACCCAAGTATTTGTTGACTTGCAACTATGTTTTGAAATAAAGTGGACATGACACTTAGTAAACATAAGTATGGCCAACTCGAGGTTGGGTTGAGTTTGTAGCGTAATTCTACCCGGAACCGACCGGCTTAACTAGTGGCTACAAACAATAGGACCCAATGTGAGAAGTTGGTCATGTGGTGCCAAGACCCGAGGTTAGACCAAGTTGTGGTGTAAAGCTACCCGGACCCGCCCGGCCTAACTAGTAACCACAACAAGGTCTAATGTGAGAGGTTAAGGTGCATTAAATTAATTAATGCCTCATGATTAGGGTTAAGTCAGGGTCCACTAATACTTAACCAATTTGGGGACTCGAGGGATTGAAATGGGGTTAAGTTGTGAACTGTTGGTTACACTTAACCAATTTAATCCATTTGGGGATTCGAGGGATTGAAATGGGGTTAAGTTGTGAACTGTTGGTTACACTTAACCAATTTAATCCATTTGGGGGTTTGAGGGATTGAAATGGGGTTAAGTTGTGAACTGTTGGTTACACTTAACCAATTTAATCCATGATTAGTGAAGGGTTAAATCACGCTTAACCCTCTTAGGAAACCCTAGCAACGTGGTCTGTTCCAGCAGTAATCCCAGTTTGGTATCATCACAACCCTAGAGGCTAGGCTAGGGCGGGGCACGATTACTGGACGGATGTAAGCGACCAAAGCGACGGCTGAGTGGTACAGCGGTGCGGGTCCAGGCGGGCTACGGACGTGCACGTAATCCGGTATTGGACAAACTCGAGGCACGGGTACCAGTAGGTTTGGACTGTGCATTATTGCTTCAGTGTCTGGGGTTGACACCCGAGGGCTTGATACACCCGAAGGTGGACCCAGCACAGTCTGACTACATCCATATGTGGGCCGTATGGACACCAACACTTGACGTGTTAGGCTTATAGGGAGCCGATCGACTAGACCGTTTGGTTGGACCTTATATTAAGGTCACTTCATGTTATTGGGTCAAAGCTTGGGCCAAGGGATCAATACCTGTTATGTTGGTTTGCTAGTACACCGTGGTGCAAAACTTAACCTTATTTATGCGATGACACCTCTATCTATCTTGTAGTTAATTTATCATGCCAGTATGTTGTTATCTATGATCATCTCAGTTTCCATCATGATGTTAACTTTATTAGTTTATAGACTGATCGTAGCAGGGCTTACTCAGTCTTTTTGACTGACCTGTTTTCTTTCGCCTCTTTTCTTTCGTTCCCCCCCCCCCCCCCAGGTTCTCAGGGAGGGAATACAGGAGCCTAGCTTGGATCATAGCTGCTTTCTTGGATAGCTCATGTATGCTTTGGACTTGAGCTCGCTATGGTTTTTTCCACTTTGGGGATAGCTACTTTTATGTTTTCCTTTTCAGTTTCAGATGATGTTATTTTATGTACTAGACTTGTTTATTTGGGAAATTGACATTTTTGGATGTACCAGACTTGTGTTTTGAAATGGTTTAAAAATCTTCCGCTGTTTTATCTACTTACTCTGTTTATTTACATATATATGTCATGTCCTGCCTTGCTATATCATTATGCATATTTACCTTGTTTTAAAACGCCCCACCAAAGTCAGAGTTGCTTGCAAGAGCCACCCTGGCGGAGGTGGGGTGTTACAGTACAGAACAAACCGAAGGCACTATCCCATCAATCCATCTTGGGTAATTTCTACTAGGATTATAGAACAACCCTTGTATTTTACTCCGTCTTTAACCATCGTCAACATAAGTTGATTCGCAATGCTTATGTCTGTACAAGGTGGTTTTCAGATAATAAAACTGATCTCGGTCTCTCCATATTGACAACGGAAGTATAAAATAGGCCAAAACTTTGATAGCCTGTTATTTAACTATCAAATGAAACATTCATACATCCAACGGTCCTATTTCCAAATGGAAATTCTACTGATCAAGCATCAAGCAACACTTGGCCCTTTAAATTAATTTCTTATTAACTTATCACTCCCCAATTTCTCGTTCTTTCGTTTTCCATATCTTTCTCCAGATATTTCTCACAACCCGTTTGACCTCACGTTTCTTGGAAAAACATTTCCATATATCATAAACTATTTATTTTCCATATTTAGAAAATATAGTTATTAGCATCGAAAGCATTTCCATATCTTCACATGTCTTATTTTCTCATTAACCCAATCATTTCATTTTCTATGCTTACAAAAAATCTCTGATTATATTTGTAAAAATTTCCAAATATAATTTACTTAGTTTTAAACAAATATCGTATAAAACATTGTTACGAAAAGTCAAAACCGTAACACACATCAACTGCTCGTATTTCTAACGAATCCTCGCTACCGAACCTTAACCATTCCTTAATCTACAATGAAGTCAATCAAGTTCAAGTATAATTACCTCTCAGACCTTAATTGAACAGAATTCTAAACTTCAAAATGGACAAAGCCTATAACTTCGAATACCAATAAAACATCGCTCAAGCAGCTCTCGAATTCAATTTAAGAATCCACTTCTTTTCCGAAAATCATTGATTATAACAATAGTGTTATAATCCACGCTCCGAAATATTATTATTGAAGTTTACTTTTATTTGTAAATTTGATAAGTAATAATTAAATAAGTGAATTAATAGTTAATCTTAGTTAAAATGGAAAGTAAATAGTACTTTCCTGAATTCAACATAGTCGAATTTCAATGTATAAATCTCTTTTGAATAATTTCTATTCAATTAACATTCTGAACTTCTAAATAAATTTATTGTTTCAGGTTAACTAAATTTCCACTTTCATTCCTAATTCACTTTGGAATTTATCACTTCTACACCATAACCAATTTCCTTTATAAGCATTCCAATATGCAAAACATTTGTTTTTAAACCATTATCCACTTTAAAATGTGAATATTATTCCTTTATAGAAACTTGGACTCGTTTTACCAATAAATCTTGATTTTGTTTGTAAATACTATTATAGGTTCAAATCCTGTTTATCAAGTCGCTTTTACACTTACATTCACATTCCACTTCATTCATAAACTCCTTTTATACGTAAGAACTTCTTGTCATTTATCTAACAAATTTATAACCTTATATCGACTTTACATTTGATTATAAAATATCAGTTTCAAACCAAATATTAATTATCTTGTCAAGTTCTGAATTATTATATAATTCTGAAATAAATTATTTTTATAAAATTTTACATGGGTGAATTTCAATTATAAATCCTTTAGATTTATTTCAATTACATTCACATTCCGAACGTCGGAATAAACTTCATCGTTTCCTTTTAAAACGATTTTCAATTTCCCTTTAAATTCATTCTCAAATTTACATTCCCAAATTATCCAATTATAATTATTTCACTTCATTTATAAACATCTTTTGTAAATTACACTACTAGTTTTATTATTAAAAACAAGTTATTATTTCCTAGTCTATTCGAAATTGAATTTCTGTTTTGGAAAAAATAGTTTTTTCTCATAAAATCTCAAAATCCCTTCTTATGATATTTTAAATGTCAATATATATGGATAGTGCTATGCAAACATCCAAACGTAACAAAATCTATCACAGAACATCTAACATATCATATATCATAGTCTATATGAGAACAAACAATAATAATTTTAAGGAATCCAGTAGGATCCCTCCAACTTTTTTTTCCCTCCATTCACAAATATTAGACAACATAAATAATACCAATCTCACTTAGAGGTGGGATATCACGGTATAGAAGGTCATCCATTATTATGCGGGGGGGGCGTAGGGTCTCATTTACTAAATATGCGGGAATATCCAACTATCAATCTAAAATATATCTAATATATATTAGAAACAATTGATAATAATATGTCAATTCATCCAAACAACCATCACACAACATTCAGTCATCATTTATCAACTCTAAAATACGTTTATAAAATTATAAACTAGACAAAGTTAGCGAGTTTACTCACTATGTTCATTAATCGTTGAATAATGATTAGTTGCTGATAATTCTAATCAAGCATTTTATTTAGCCAATAATTTTACGAGCTCTAAATAATTCCAAATTTCACGGGCTTGTATTATTCTTCTTATCTTTTTATTGTGTAACTCCTCTTTAACTTTCATTTAGATTGATGGAGAAGTATAAACCCTCTTTATCTTTTGGTTTTGGATTCCATTTCCAGCCACCCCCAACTTGTTTGAAACTAATGACTTAATTGTTGTTGTTGTTATTTTGTACATGCTGTTGTTGTTCTGTAAACATTTCTTGTTTCTTGGTATTATTTTACTTTTGCGTAACTTTCCAATATTATTTCCTTTAAATTGATTTTAATTTGTTTTCCAAAAGAATATCCTTCCAATCAATTATTTACACTTAACTGAAATCATATATCATTTTAATCATAATGTTCAAGTCATTAATTACCAACAATTTAGCGATGTTTTGGCAGTAACCCTCTATTCGCTAGCAAATAACTCTGCCATTAAGTGCAAGCAAATGGTTAGTTTAACAGGATACCGATGAATTATGTTAAAATCAAAATAACAATTTGACAAACAAAACCCACACCAGACCAAACCTATGTTCCATAAGACCGTCGAAATTGAAACTAATGGTGTTTTGATGGTTTAATTGATTGTTTTTTTGATAAGTTGTATATTGTTTTGTTGCTTAATGTAAAATGAGAATGAAACTATCAAATCGAAGTTCTTGTGTATCTAATTATGAAATGATGCTGTAAGATTTAAATTCATTTTCTAAAAGTAATAACGTGAAATTGGAAAAATATAATAGTAAGAATAATAATATTGCAATAATATTTACATTCTTTGAAATAGTTTCAGTTCTATACTCTTTATTCCAATCATTCGAGTGGTTCTTTAATAAAAAAACAGGAACTATTTTAAACTAAACTAACTACAAAAATCAAATCCAAATAACGAAATAGTAAAATTAGACAAAAACACTTGAGCTTATTTGGTTCTGTAGACTTATTAAGTTTGAACAAATGGATGCTCACATCTTAGCTTGTAACATTTGAATATCCTTTTTCAGGTTCATCCAAAGGTTGATTCACAACAAAACTAAGCAAGCTGAACTAATTGATGCATGAACATATGAGGAATGGTTGTACCATAGTAGATAACATTTTGATGAAAAGATATATTCATTTTGTAGTTAGCCAATGTGTTACTTTTACGGAATTATCAATTGGAATTTTGGGTATTATGCAAAAAAAATTAATACCAAATTCTATGACTATGATAAAATATAACTTTCTATTGAATAGATTCTACTATTTTTATGTTCGCATAATGTGAAGGTCATATTTCAATTTCATATACTTGCATGCAATTCTTGCTTCAAAATTTTGTATGGGCACTGCCTTGAGCTTTTGTAAAAAAGTAATACATGTGAAGCTAACCATTAGAGAGTTTTGTCTACTTGATAGATAACCTAATTAGTTTAAAGTCAAAAACATGCATTTCAATTTAATGTATATTTTACTTATCGCATATAAACGTAAATCATGTCGTAGATTAGTTAGTTGAATCAAGCTTATTGTCAGAAGAAATATCAACGATGACAGAGTATAACTTTAGCCTTGTTAACAACAAAATTTGATGTTAACACCCCAGGAGGTGTATTAACACCGTAAAACTATAGAAAACAAGGTTAAAGGCAGAAATTCTTAGAAGAAGCTAAGTAGAGAGCAGATTTATAGTGGTTTGTCCTCAATTTTGGCCTATGTCCACTTTGAATGAGAATTTCATTGACTTCGCCATTAGAAGGTATATTTTTGATCTCAATTTATGCATTTCTCTATCTATTACAACGATTCTATATCTTTTCTCTACAACCACTTAATAATTATCTATCTCTTTCAATTCCTCCATAGAAATACTCGAATGTCACTAGTAGCGGTGTTTATCGGATTAGATCTTCGATAATCGAACTCGGTGATGAACTTCGATGATTTATCGAGGAGGGTGATGATAGGGATACTTGAATGTTGCTTGAAGAAGCTTTAATGGTGTTAGAGATCAATAATGGCAACCTTTCGAGAGGAGAAAATCTATATTGTTTTATGTGTGAAGGGGTTCGGTATTTATAGGCGGAAAATCTATATTGTTTTATATGCAACTCATAGGGATCGATCGGCGATCCATCAGTGCGCGCCTCGCGATACAACGAAGCCAACAATCCATGCATGGATCGACCAGTCACGATCTACTTCTTTGTTGTGCTTTATGCTTGTCGATCCACCATGCTTGTCCTGTTCCCGATCCATATGTGGATCGCTTCATGATCCATGAGTTAATTGCGATCCAGCACGCCACATACGATCAGATCTACCATATTTACTGCTTGCGCTCAATCTCCTTAATTCTTCCTGATCCATGCTTGGATCGCACATCATGATCCATGATTTCTCATTAATCCATCGATTACACCATGCCCGATCCATACTGTGTGCGGTCCATATATGACAACCAATTCATTGCCACATTCTTGCTAATCCATGCTTGGATCGTGTGCCATTGATTCATGGGATTCTTTTGATGCAACCTGATCTATAAGGTAATCGATCCACTTACATCCGATCAATCTTATACGATCCATGCCTTTATGCCATATTATCACCGATCCATCACTTACATTATACACGATCTAATGCATTATTCTTGAATCGCGTATTTAACAGGATTAACATTTTCTCCTCGAAGTTCACATTTTGTTTATAGGAAATGTGAGCTTCGAAATCAATGGATCATATTGCTCTTGATGGATTGTGATTGATTTATTCGATAGGTCGGTACACTTAAATCATAATGGACCCTGAAGGGCCCATTCAATAGATCGCGCAGATTCCTTTCACAGTGGCTTTGTATCTTCCTTTTAGATTCATTATTCCACTCTATTTTCTGCTTGCTAAAAAAACTTTAATGGCATAAAATTTCTTGGATTCGAACCCGCTTTTTAATTTTTGATCGGATTTTGCCATCTCTCGAGACCAATGAGCTCCATTCTTGCTCAAATTCAGTCTCTGTCACGATTTCATCTGAATTGAATTCAATTTGTGGGCTTTACTTCTAGATTTTGTCCACTGTGACATCGTTGAATCCCTGAAAACTGACCTCTTCAGCATCCAACCATTTCTAGGCATATCAATTGTTGTGGGTGTTGACTTTGGATTGATTCGGATTTTATGTAATGTCGGTCGATTAGGGTTTTGGAACGATTGGCAAGTTTCTTGTATGTGAAGTGTGTATTTTGATAAACTTAATCTTAGATTTGCATATTTTGATATGCTTCTTTTTTATTTCGGCGGTTTGTTATCTGTTGTGACTAAATATGACCATGGTTTTTGTGAAATTCGCATTTTGAATCACTGTATAATGATCTGCATTTGGTTGTTCATGTTGAGTTTATTTAGTCATAGATTCTTGTCGATTCATACTTCAATTTTTTGAATTTGATAATGTAACAACCCGTATTTTCAATAACCTGTAATAACATAAATCGAGGCAGAATTTAATTCTAAAATGGGAATCAAGGGAAACGGGCTATGCCATTGTGTTCGTCTCGGAAAAATACGCGAAATAGAGTCCGAGTTTTCGAAAAATCGGAGTCCGTATGACCAAGATATGGCCTCGCGAAGTTTCACGAAAATTCCCAAATTAAAGTATACTTAATTAAGTGAAATGGGTTGTGTAGATATATATATATATATATATATATATATATATATATTGATATATATATATATATATAATTGAAAATTTAATAAATAAATATGCAAAAATGCTCAAAACAGCGAATTGGGAGAGGGGAATAACCGAACCGGCCGATTTTTGAAGTCGACCCGAGCCCGCTGGGTCGACTAGGGGTTAATCCAGGGTGTTTGGCTGTCAACCCGTGGGCCGATTCGCTCAAGTGCAGATTTTGCATTTGAATGGTTCTCATGGTCCATCTTTAATCTAAAGGCCCTAGATGGTTCCTACACTTGACTTCTTCCCCAAGACATGCTTTGATGGCTTGGATTGAATCTAGGGTTAATCCTATGGCCTAAAACACTTGCCTAATCTATAAATAAGACCCTAACCTACCCTAATTCATTCATAATTAAACCTAGTGACTAAACTATGGCAAAATGCTAGCTCTCATGGCCTCCACTAATTTTATGAAGAGGGTTGCATACTAATCACTCTCTAATCAACTTCTAATCCCTTCTTAGCATCTTAATCTTCTTCATTTGGTGTTCAAAGTTGCTAGTTGTGAGTTTCTATCACTTTGATGATCTTTTGGTAAACTAATTAGATGAGATGTGATGAGATTTATGGTTTTGTATGTGGGTTAATGAGCTTTGAATCATATGATATGATGTTAGCATTAATCTTATGTTTATGCATGTTGAGTATGTAAGCTTATGCAAGTTTAATATGATGTATGTTATGTTTGCATGATGCTAAATATGCAAGTTGTGGGCTATGTAATCATATGCATGTTATGCAAGTTCATGGTAATATGCTATGCAAGTTACATGTTTGTTAATATGCAAGTTACATGTTTGTTAATATGCAAGTTACATGTATGTAAATATGCAAGTTACATGTTTGTTAATATGCAAGTTACATGTTTGTTAATATGCAAGTTACATGTATGTAAATATGCAAGTTACATGTTTCTTTATATGCAAGTTACATGTTTGTTAATATGCGAGTTACATGTATGTAAATATGCAAGTTACATGTTTATTAATATGCAAGTTCATGATGACACATTATGCAAGTCTATAAGCTAATATGCAAGTTTGTTATGCAAAATGAATATGTAAGTTATGTGACATATTATATGCAAGTTATGTGACATGTTATGCAAGTTCATATGCAAGTTATGTGTTTGTTAATATGCAAGATGGCACCTTTGAAACATGTTCATTCATATGCAAGTTGACACCTTTTATATGTGTTATATCATGAACGAAATTACGTGGGAACGATGGGGTAATTAAATGCATAAGTTAATAAGATTGTGTGAAATTAATATAATTATGCATAACACAAAATAAATAAACATAGTATGGGAATTTGCCTATTTGGTTAGGTGTACCCATACTATGTGTTGGGAATTTACCTATTGAGTTAGGTCTACCCCATGGGAATTTACCTATTAAGTTAGGTCTACCCATGTTAAGAAAACTTGATTAATTAGGGATAATTAATATAAAATTATGAGGGTGATTAATTAGGTGTAATTAATTGACTAAGACACGAGGTTGGACTCAGTTGTAGCGTAAAACTGCCCGGACCCAACCGGCTTAACCAGTTGCTACAAATGTTAGCCCAATGTGAGAGGTCTTAGGCACAAACTAAATACGTAATTAATGTAAAGACACGAGGTTAGACTCTGTTATGACATAAGGCTGCCCGGACCCAACCGGCTTAACCAGCGGTCATAAAAGACAGTCTAATGTGAGAGGTCTTTACAAAGGTTACGTTCTTAATTAATTAATTAAGAAACACTTAACCACATTAGCATGTAGAGGGACATGAGGGGTTAAGTGGGTGCCTCGGGTGGCATGAGAAAATCTAGTGGTTGCCTTGGGTGGCAATAGAAAATACGATTAGAATACTTAACCAAAATAGAACATGTAATTAAAACATGATTAAAGGGTTAAGTGGGATATACTAGAAAAAGGGACAAGCTTAGGTGGGTAGCTTGTGGAGGCCCATTTCAACCAGTAACCCATACGTATCTTTGTGGGCTCGACCCATGTCGAGGACGGGACACGCATACTGGGCTTGACTGTAAGAGGCAAACGGGTTAGCGGTGGCAACGCAAGTCCAACGGGCTTCATATGCGTGAGTGGGCCCGGGCTGGTAGGTAAGCCGTTGTTGCATCGAGTAGATATAAGCCGTGCACCTTTAGTTTCATCAGGTTGCCACATTGGGGAATGATACATCCCACGGTGGGGCCAGCACGGGTATCTACGTTAGGGAGCCGATCGAATGGGAAGTAGTGTGTACACCTAGTGGATTGTAGGGCCCCGTGGCGCCTACTTGGTCACCTAGGGGTACGCAGGTACTAATTAGTAAATTTTATAAGTCCTTGGGTGGGATCAACCTTTAAGTTAGGAACGACTGGTGTGGTGCAGTTTAGTAATTTACCTTAGGGAGGGTAGATGCGTCTTTATCCTTTATCTTCGTTTAGTTGACTGCTTAGGGTAGCCATTCATCCCTATATGTTACCGTATATCAGTTTATGTCTTCTCTGGTTACTTTAACGATTGTATTGTTAAAGTTATAGGACTCGCTCAGACTTATGTCTGACCCTGTTGTTTTTATCTTTTTCCCAACCCTCAGGTCCTACGGTGGATCCTAGCAGTAGTGGAGCTTGATCGGATTGCTGTTCCAATCTTTAGGAGCTTGGATAGATGTAAAGCTCCAGTTATCCAGTTATCTTTTCTTTTGTTTGGCTATTGTATGAGAGTGGGATTATGTACTTCTTTATTTTGATGGATATTGTACTTGACCTTTATTGTGGTTTTATGATGTAACCAGACATGTTTTACTTCCGCTGTTATGAGATGATGTTTTAAAATTTCAAGTACTATTTATATCTGTCTTGTTGTAATTTTTCTGTTCTATATTCACTAAAATACTCCACCGATGCTATGGCATTCCCTTAGTGAGTGATCATAGCGGGAGTGGGGTGTTACACGTGGTATCAGAGCTTAAGGTTACCAGAACAGATAAAATTTTTGAGAAAAACTACTTTCTAAGAGTATTTTCGAAGAAAGTATTTTTAAAAGCATGTCTTCTAAGAGAAAAAGTTTTTGAAAAAGAAAAGCATAATCCCCAATAGCCATATCTTTATCTTTCGGAATCTCCTTTTTGAATCTTTCCTCTTTCGTTTCAGCATGGCTGAAGATCTTAACATCCCGGAGGGTTTAGTTATACCACTATGGTATAGGAGGTTGCAAGAGGCTAGGGCCGCGGCTGCGGGTCCGGCCAATGCTACTACACCAGAGACAACCGCTCCTCCTCCTCAGCCTAGAGTGGATAATTTTGCTAAGGTTTGCAAGGAGTTCAAGGCTATAGGAGGAAAACCTTTTCTTGGTTCAGAGACTTTCGTAGAGGCTAGAGATTGGCTTAAGGAAGTGGAAGAGTTGCTAGATATCTTTGAAGTGGAAGAGGGAAAGAAAGTCAAGTTGGCGGCTTGGTTAATGAAGGGAGAGGCCTCATTCTGGTGGGAGGTCACTAATGGAGAACGCCCTGTTGACTCTTGGGCAGATTTTAAGCAAAGGTTTGGGGCTAAGTTTCTCTCAAGGGCGGAAGAGAATCTGTTTATGGAGAAGTTCTTGAATTTGAAGCAAGGGAATCTCACGGTGAAAGAATATGTCAACAAATTCAATCAATTAGCAAGGTTTGGCATAGAGTTGGTGAATACACCGGAGAAGAAGGCTTTGAGGTTCGTTAGAGGCTTGAACGAACCATTGCAAGGAATAGCTATGACTCACATTCCTATGGGGGCCACTTTTGAGAAGCTTGTCTACATGGCACTTATGCATGAGGATGATAAGAATTCTAAGGCACCAGAGAAAAAGGGGGATCAGAAGAAACCGCAACAGCAACAACAAGGCAAGGGCGGAAAAGGCAATGGTGACAAAAAGAAGACGAAGAAGAAGTGCTTCAATTGTGGAACACCAGGACACCTCAGTAAGGATTGTCGCAAAAAGAAGAAGACCGGTTGCTTTCATTGTGGTGAAGCAGGGCATCTTGTGAAAAACTGCCCAAAGAAGGGGCAGAAGACGGGGTCTACCTCAGGAGGCCAGGTGCAAGCTCTTATAGCACCACCTCAGTCAGGGGGGCAAGTTCAGGTTCTCTCAGTTCCACCGATTCAGCAGAGAGGTAGAACTATTTCCGTTGAAAGTCTGGTTTTTCTGTTTGATCATCCAGTTCGTACTTTGTTTGACTCTGGCGCATCGCATTCTTTTATCTCATCATCGTTAGTTGAGTCACTGCACTTAGACACCAGTCTAGTTGATGATCCCTTGGTTGTCTCAAACCCAATTGGGGGCTCCATATATCTGTCTATGATATGTTTGGGTTTGAAGATTTCTATACTTAGCGTTGAGTTTAGATGTGATGCTTTTGTATTGGGCTTCACGGGCTATGGGTTGATCTTGGGTATGGACTGGTTATCCAGTAATGGTGCCGTTCTTGATTGCGAAAGGAGAGTTGTCAGGCTCATGACCCGCTTGGGTAACACTCTCGAGATCTCTTGCAATCCCATGGAATCTGTTTTGCTAAGTTATCTTGAATCGCTCGATGCTTCGGTCGAAAGTTTGTGTTCTGTCAGAGTAGTCCGGGAATATCCGGATGTGTTTGAAGAAGTAAAGGGTTTGCCTCCGAAGCGGGAGATAGATTTCCGAATTTATTTGGTGGATAATGCCAAACCAGTGTCTTTGCCAGTACGCCACATGGCTCCTCGTGAGAGAAGAGAACTTCATAAGCAAGTAGGGGAGTTGCTTGAGAAGGGGTTCATAAGGCGAAGTATATCGGAGTGGGGAGCTCCAGTAGTGTTTGCCACGAAGGCGGATGGGTCCCTCAGACTTTGTGTGGATTATAGGGAACTTAATAAGCTCACGAAGAAGAATAGACACCCATTACCGAGGATAGATGATCTCTTTGATCAGTTGGTTGGCGCGTCAGTATTTTCGCAGATGGACTTAGCTACAGGGTTTCATCAGTTAAGAGTGGCGGAGGACAGTATAGAGAAGACTGCTTTCCGGACTCCGGATGGTTTTTATGAGTGGCTAGTGATGCCATTTGGGTTGACAAACGCCCCCGCATACTTTGTTGATCTCATGAGTAGAGTGTTCAGAGAGTATCTGAATAAGTTTGTAGTAGTTTTTGTGGATGACATCTTGGTCTTTTCCAAGAATGAAGAAGAGCATGCCTTACATCTCAAGGAAGTGTTGGAGACTCTTCGAGCGCATAGTGTTAAAGCTAAATTCTCTAAATGCCATTTTTGGAGAAGAGAAGTGCGATTCTTAGGGCATGTGGTCTCTAAGGAAGGGATAGCTGTGGATCCCGCAAAGATAGTATCTATCCAGGATTGGAAAGTTCCTAGAAATGCTACCGAGGTAAGAAGTTTCTTGGGGTTGGCAGGATATTATAGGAAGTTCATCAAAGACTTCGCGAAGATATCAGCCCCATTAACCCGCTTGACGAAGAAGAATCTGGTTTTCTCATGGGATGTAGATTGTGATGATGCTTTCCGACGGTTAAAGAGAGCTTTGACCACCGCTCCAGTTTTAGTGCTTCCAGATGGGAGTAAGTCGTTTGTTGTTTATACCGATGCTTGTGGAACAGGATTAGGCGCAGTCTTGATGCAGGAGGGAAGGGTAATAGCCTATGGAGGGAGACAATTGAGAGTGCATGAGAAGAATTACCCTACCCATGATCTAGAGTTGGCCGCGATTGTTTTCGCACTTAAGTCTTGGCGCCATTATCTTCTTGGTGAGAGATTCGAGTTGTTCACCGACCATAAATCATTGAAGTACTTATTCTCTCAGAAGGATTTAAACTTAAGACAGCAAAGGTGGATGGAGTTCTTAGCATCCTATGATTTCGAGATAGCGTATACCCCTGGTAAGGGTAACGTGGTGGCAGACGCCTTAAGTAGAAAAAGGCTATCTTTGAGTCCATTGTTCGTGGAACGACGAAGCTTGGAGTTTCTTTCTTTGTTTGACTTCAGACCTTCTGTTGATTTTGTACCTGGTTTGTTGGCATCCTTGGAGGTTAGACCTACTCTATTGAGACGGATTGGCGAGGCTCAGCGAGACGACCCACAGTTGGTTGTGTTGGTAGAGAAGCTTATAAGAGGGGAGTCGTCCAGCCATTTGGGTAGATACACCATAGATGATAAGGGATGGTTGCATAGAGACGGTAGACTTTGTGTACCGCAAGATGAGGGTTTGAAGAAGGCTATTTTGGATGATGCACATCGTTCAAGAATGACTATTCATCCCGGTGGAGACAAAATGTACCAAGACATGAAGAGAGTTTTCTTCTGGGCCGGTATGAAGAAAGATGTGGCCGAGTATGTGGCTAGATGCTTAGTGTGCCAACAAGTTAAAGTGGAGCAAAGGAAACCCGGTGGGTTGCTACACCCATTGGAAGTTCCACAGTGGAAGTGGGATAGTGTCTCGATGGATTTCATCGACGGGTTACCGAGATCGAGGAAGGGCAATACGGGAATTTGGGTTGTGGTAGACAGACTTACCAAGAGTGCCCATTTTATACCCGTAAAGAGTAAGAGGACCGCTCCATGGCTTGCTTCAGTCTATGTTAGAGAGATTGTTAGATTGCATGGCGTACCATCCAGCATTGTGAGTGATCGAGATCCTATTTTCACTAGTGAGTTTTGGAGAAGTTTGCAAGAGGCGGTAGGGACTCAGTTGTGTTT
This sequence comes from Allium sativum, assembly GCA_030737875.1. Lineage (NCBI taxonomy): Eukaryota > Viridiplantae > Streptophyta > Magnoliopsida > Asparagales > Amaryllidaceae > Allium > Allium sativum. Next base: position 773,567,321 of record CM060918.1, on the reverse strand, counting down.
GAGCACCGCATATCATCCTCAGACGGACGGTCAGACCGAGAGGGTGAACCGTATCTTAGAAGATCTTTTGAGGCTTTGTATCTTGGATTTTGGAGGTACATGGGAAGAACATCTTCCTTTGGTGGAGTTCGCATATAATAACAGCTTTCAGTCCAGTATTGGTATGGCTCCTTTCGAAGCTCTTTATGGAAGGCCTTGTCGATCTCCTACATGTTGGTGGGAATCTACGGATAAGATCTTGCTTGGGCCGGATATGGTTAGAGAGACTTCAGAGAAGATTGATTTAATTCGAAAAAGGATGAAAGCAGCGCAAGATAGACAGAAATCTTATGCGGATCGGAGAAGGACGGATCTTGAGTTTGAGGTTGGGGACATGGTTTTTGTCAAAGTATCTCCATTGAGAAATGTTGTTCGCTTTGGGTCCGTAGGGAAGTTAGCACCGAGATTTGTTGGGCCGTTTCCTATTAAGGAAAGGATTGGACGGATGGCATATAGGGTGGAGTTGCCCGACAGACTTAGTGGTGTTCATGATGTATTCCATGTATCACATTTGAGGAAGTGCTTACAAGAGACCGCGGAGGTGGTAGAGCCGAGCTTGCTTAGAGATGTAGAGGTAGAGCGTGATGCGACGATTCGACGAGCTCCTACTCGCATCCTTGGGTCAGAAACTAGGAAGTTGAGGAACAGAGAAGTTCAGCTAGTTAAAGTGCAATGGGGAGATGACGAAAGCAATGCTACTTGGGAGACGGAAGCAAAGATGCGTTCTTTGTATCCATTTCTTTTTGAGAGTATGTCTTTTAACTTCTCCTTTATTGCTTGTCTAGTACTTATCTTATCTTTAGTATATCCTCTCGCTAATACCTATGACCTTTAGATAGGGTAAAACCTATGGTTGAAACATGTGTTTGAAACATGTTATGGTTGATGGATGCATATGGATGCAATTGTTTGCTAGTGGTTGCTCGTGGATGCATATACACACACATTAGGCACTAGATCGGCTCAGTCACTTCATGTTGCATATTGCATAAATGGATGTGGTAGTTAGATTGATGGATGTATCATGGCTGTGTTATCATATGGATGATGCATTTTTGTGTATGGTTGTGCACGCATGTAGAAATTTGTATGTGTCAATAGGGTTTCGCATACATATTGGATGCATGGCACTATCATGGTTTGCATTAAGGAGGTTTACTGTATCAGTAACCGCCTGATTTTCGCATTAGGTAAGTACATATACACACACTTTTGCATATATCCATCCAGCATTTAGAATCTTGTAAGGACAATGATTGCTCGTGGATGATGCTTTGAGTAGATGGATGATTGGATGGTAGGATACGTTCTTCCTAACTTGAAGATTTCGGGGACGAAATCCTTTAAGGAGGGGAGAATGTAACAACCCGTATTTTCAATAACCTGTAATAACATAAATCGAGGCAGAATTTAATTCTAAAATGGGAATCAAGGGAAACGGGCTATGCCATTGTGTTCGTCTCGGAAAAATACGCGAAATAGAGTCCGAGTTTTCGAAAAATCGGAGTCCGTATGACCAAGATATGGCCTCGCGAAGTTTCACGAAAATTCCCAAATTAAAGTATACTTAATTAAGTGAAATGGGTTGTGTAGATATATATATATATATATATATATATATATATATATATATATATATAATTGAAAATTTAATAAATAAATATGCAAAAATGCTCAAAACAGCGAATTGGGAGAGGGGAATAACCGAACCGGCCGATTTTTGAAGTCGACCCGAGCCCGCTGGGTCGACTAGGGGTTAATCCAGGGTGTTTGGCTGTCAACCCGTGGGCCGATTCGCTCAAGTGCAGATTTTGCATTTGAATGGTTCTCATGGTCCATCTTTAATCTAAAGGCCCTAGATGGTTCCTACACTTGACTTCTTCCCCAAGACATGCTTTGATGGCTTGGATTGAATCTAGGGTTAATCCTATGGCCTAAAACACTTGCCTAATCTATAAATAAGACCCTAACCTACCCTAATTCATTCATAATTAAACCTAGTGACTAAACTATGGCAAAATGCTAGCTCTCATGGCCTCCACTAATTTTATGAAGAGGGTTGCATACTAATCACTCTCTAATCAACTTCTAATCCCTTCTTAGCATCTTAATCTTCTTCATTTGGTGTTCAAAGTTGCTAGTTGTGAGTTTCTATCACTTTGATGATCTTTTGGTAAACTAATTAGATGAGATGTGATGAGATTTATGGTTTTGTATGTGGGTTAATGAGCTTTGAATCATATGATATGATGTTAGCATTAATCTTATGTTTATGCATGTTGAGTATGTAAGCTTATGCAAGTTTAATATGATGTATGTTATGTTTGCATGATGCTAAATATGCAAGTTGTGGGCTATGTAATCATATGCATGTTATGCAAGTTCATGGTAATATGCTATGCAAGTTACATGTTTGTTAATATGCAAGTTACATGTTTGTTAATATGCAAGTTACATGTATGTAAATATGCAAGTTACATGTTTGTTAATATGCAAGTTACATGTTTGTTAATATGCAAGTTACATGTATGTAAATATGCAAGTTACATGTTTCTTTATATGCAAGTTACATGTTTGTTAATATGCGAGTTACATGTATGTAAATATGCAAGTTACATGTTTATTAATATGCAAGTTCATGATGACACATTATGCAAGTCTATAAGCTAATATGCAAGTTTGTTATGCAAAATGAATATGTAAGTTATGTGACATATTATATGCAAGTTATGTGACATGTTATGCAAGTTCATATGCAAGTTATGTGTTTGTTAATATGCAAGATGGCACCTTTGAAACATGTTCATTCATATGCAAGTTGACACCTTTTATATGTGTTATATCATGAACGAAATTACGTGGGAACGATGGGGTAATTAAATGCATAAGTTAATAAGATTGTGTGAAATTAATATAATTATGCATAACACAAAATAAATAAACATAGTATGGGAATTTGCCTATTTGGTTAGGTGTACCCATACTATGTGTTGGGAATTTACCTATTGAGTTAGGTCTACCCCATGGGAATTTACCTATTAAGTTAGGTCTACCCATGTTAAGAAAACTTGATTAATTAGGGATAATTAATATAAAATTATGAGGGTGATTAATTAGGTGTAATTAATTGACTAAGACACGAGGTTGGACTCAGTTGTAGCGTAAAACTGCCCGGACCCAACCGGCTTAACCAGTTGCTACAAATGTTAGCCCAATGTGAGAGGTCTTAGGCACAAACTAAATACGTAATTAATGTAAAGACACGAGGTTAGACTCTGTTATGACATAAGGCTGCCCGGACCCAACCGGCTTAACCAGCGGTCATAAAAGACAGTCTAATGTGAGAGGTCTTTACAAAGGTTACGTTCTTAATTAATTAATTAAGAAACACTTAACCACATTAGCATGTAGAGGGACATGAGGGGTTAAGTGGGTGCCTCGGGTGGCATGAGAAAATCTAGTGGTTGCCTTGGGTGGCAATAGAAAATACGATTAGAATACTTAACCAAAATAGAACATGTAATTAAAACATGATTAAAGGGTTAAGTGGGATATACTAGAAAAAGGGACAAGCTTAGGTGGGTAGCTTGTGGAGGCCCATTTCAACCAGTAACCCATACGTATCTTTGTGGGCTCGACCCATGTCGAGGACGGGACACGCATACTGGGCTTGACTGTAAGAGGCAAACGGGTTAGCGGTGGCAACGCAAGTCCAACGGGCTTCATATGCGTGAGTGGGCCCGGGCTGGTAGGTAAGCCGTTGTTGCATCGAGTAGATATAAGCCGTGCACCTTTAGTTTCATCAGGTTGCCACATTGGGGAATGATACATCCCACGGTGGGGCCAGCACGGGTATCTACGTTAGGGAGCCGATCGAATGGGAAGTAGTGTGTACACCTAGTGGATTGTAGGGCCCCGTGGCGCCTACTTGGTCACCTAGGGGTACGCAGGTACTAATTAGTAAATTTTATAAGTCCTTGGGTGGGATCAACCTTTAAGTTAGGAACGACTGGTGTGGTGCAGTTTAGTAATTTACCTTAGGGAGGGTAGATGCGTCTTTATCCTTTATCTTCGTTTAGTTGACTGCTTAGGGTAGCCATTCATCCCTATATGTTACCGTATATCAGTTTATGTCTTCTCTGGTTACTTTAACGATTGTATTGTTAAAGTTATAGGACTCGCTCAGACTTATGTCTGACCCTGTTGTTTTTATCTTTTTCCCAACCCTCAGGTCCTACGGTGGATCCTAGCAGTAGTGGAGCTTGATCGGATTGCTGTTCCAGTCTTTAGGAGCTTGGATAGATGTAAAGCTCCAGTTATCCAGTTATCTTTTCTTTTGTTTGGCTATTGTATGAGAGTGGGATTATGTACTTCTTTATTTTGATGGATATTGTACTTGACCTTTATTGTGGTTTTATGATGTAACCAGACATGTTTTACTTCCGCTGTTATGAGATGATGTTTTAAAATTTCAAGTACTATTTATATCTGTCTTGTTGTAATTTTTCTGTTCTATATTCACTAAAATACTCCACCGATGCTATGGCATTCCCTTAGTGAGTGATCATAGCGGGAGTGGGGTGTTACAGATAAGCAGCTATTTGAGTTGTTTGAAGTGGTATAGTCCAGTCATATCTCTTGTATATTTTGATGGGTTGTGCTCTGAATTTTTTGTGTCAAAACTTCTGACTTTTTGGCACATTGGTTATTTGTTGAAACAAAAATTGATCACGACTCTTGTAAGTTTTAGAGAATTGTATATCGAACATCCACGTAAGAATTTGATGATGATGTGCAAATTTCTCTTATTGTTAATGCTGAATCAATCTTCACATCTTAGGGTTTGGGTCACTCGTGAACTTCTTCATCGATCGCTAGCCTTGATGGATCAACGCTCTGATCCATACTTGGTGATTTTTTGAACTTGTGGTGATGAACCGCAGTTCTTTTCATGGATCGTTGGTTTCAGTTAAGCGCTGGATTGCATGTATCGATCAATGCATCGGGATCGGTAATCTTTGATTGTTGAGCTCTCTCCAATCATTGGTCGCTAGGCTCGATCCATTTCTTGATTGGTTAGTGTCATTGAAGTGATCCAACCCTTAAACGATCCAGGCTTGCATCTTGTAAATTGAACGTGCCTTTCATTGTTATTCATCCTGTAATAAGACAAACACTTGCATGATTTTGGGTGAATATTTTGCTGGCAATTTCCCACATCAACGACAGATTAGCTTAATCATTAAAAATGAATTGCAATGAATTTCCTGACTTGAACTGAATGAAGTGATTTTACAAAATCGTTTCATTCAACCAATTATAACTTGTCGAACATCACTTTCATAGACACGACACTCTAAATTGAACTCATGATGACGCTTGAGATCAACCAATCGACATACCCCAACTGTAGATTTCAAGCTTCGTTTTTTAATGACTTGTATAACTTTGCACAACACTTCAAACTTAGGAAATGCGCACCTGTAAATTATTTAAAACAAGCTTCCTTATGTAGAATGGATACTCGACATAAGACTCGTCATCAATTTGAAGTGATAACCACTTCTGCTCAAGTTGGAGCTTCTACTCAAACTTCTAAAGTTAGAACGACTACAACTTCCAAGCCAGAAACGAATCAGCAAGTTCATGTTCCCCATCCTCTTGGCAATCCACTGTCGGAGAGATGCCCTTTAACACTTAATGTACTTTTAAGCAACTATGCGCTCAATTCGGCATTCCCAAAGCAACACAAGATTACCGGGGAAGGATGAGTTTGCTGATTGTAAGCCCTTTGGCTTCGTCGCAGTTAGCCAACATATTTAGTGAGTGAAGTCATTCCTCCCTTCTAACCACTTCTGTAAATGGTCCTTCGACAGTTAGCGATCACCCCCTTTCAGCTACACCCAAATGGCTATGCCATTTTAATAGGGCTATGCGTGCTTTTTATGAGAATGAGGCATTACATGCCTACTTTTCAGGACATCTACTATTTATGTGTCTTTAAAAGGAGAAAGGAACATCCACTATTGTATTTGTCGAAGGTGTTCAAAATTGACGGCTTATCCTTGATTAACAGGATAGCGCTTCGGGATTCCTGAACCAATTCTTTTACGTTCGATGCCCGGAGAGATTCTATGGAATCTGGATGAAAGGAGATGAACATATTTGCTCGGAACTCTTCGTCCACTTTTTTCTAAGTCTAGATTGCTAAATTTTCTTTTCTTTTGCAGAATTGCCCTCTCTTGTTAAAGACTCCGCCGTTTGCAAATCTACTCATGGAACTTTGAAGGCTGATATCGATCAATAGAGGACAAAAAAGTTCTTGATTAAGGAGCAATTACTTCGTAAATTTAGGTTTCTTGACCCGTTTCGATCTTTTCTTTCTCGAGAAACTTCCTTTGCTTCTCCTTCTATTCCCAAAGCATCGGATGCCTCAACCTCTGGAGAATACATTGCATTGAAAAGTCAACAAAGGAGTCCATATTAAAGAAGTGCTCGGACCCCACCGGCGGAGCAGGATCATCTACCCAGCCTAAGTTACCTCCCATTGACGAGAAAGAAACTATACATCGCGAGGGGTTGGTGAGAAGCTTGAGGAAGGGGAGATTGCGGATAAAGGCGATTCCAATGTAGAAAGAGGCGATGCCAACCCTACGCTTCTTGCTGCAACTGAGGAAGACTTTTCCAAAACATACGGAAGTTTGAGTGATCTTGATGTTACTTCTAGTGAACTTTATACATGTGATATTGTGACTTCCAAACTTACCGCATTGGTTCCAAAGTCATCTTACGAATTGGCTCTTACTCCATCTCGAAAACCCGTCTCTGAGATTGCAGCTACTTTTACTTTGAAATCGATGAGAGGTTTGTTGCTCGATGCGCGTTAGATCACACACTACACACACATAGGGCTTTTGATATGCGTATCTTTGTGTCTTGCCCTAGTGTTTCCTGCTTAAAGACTAAACTCTCGTTTTCTTTTCTATTTCAGGTCAATCCAAGAAACGTTCTTATGTGGACGTATTCAACCACTATAGAAGTTCTTGTAATCCGAGGCTCTATAGGTCGCTCTGTTCTTACAGGGAGACTGATGAAGAGCGAATACTGAGGAAGGCCAAAGAGGCAAGGGAAGAACAAGAAAAGAATGAGCGGAGAAGGAGAGCCCGTGATGATCATCGCGAGTGAGATAGGCGTGAGGAAGATGACCGGAAGAAGAGGAGAGAAAGGGATGACAAGGATAAGGATCACGGTGGAGATGGTAAACGTGCCGTAGCAGATAAGGATCTTGTTCCTGTTACTCAAACTTCCACGAGCCTTATACGTATTGTGTGATGGCCCGCCCCACACCAGCCGATATTTCCAGTGAAAGTGCGATGTGCCAATGTCCAACTAGCACAGGACAATCGCCAAAGAAAGAAAAGGGGAGGAAACTTAAAAATGGACTAACAAAGAACCTATAGAATGTCTCACAGCGCATGGAATAAAATATAATAATAACATACTTTGACATAAAACAGGCAAGACAGTGCATAAGCTGAAAACTAAACATCGTAGCAGCGGAAAATCCAAATACAGCTTATGTTCCACTTCATCATTATTACAACTTTTAAAAACTGTCTCTAAAGAAAAATAAGGAAGGTACACTACTAATGCCTAAAGTAGTGACCAGCAGCGACACAGGGAGATTATATAGAGAATAGTACGTGTAAGCCTCCTACTCGTCTCCGGACAGCTATTCGCGCACAACCAGCTAACATGTCTCTAGTCTGCCCGTTTAAGAGCACACCATAACCCTAATCCCTAATCCCTAAATGGGTTATGGGACCATTCACTAATCACCTCATTTGGCCCGATTAAGCATTTTTTCACCTTCTAAACCATATTTCAGTTTTCTAGCCACCATTTACCTCTTAGAAACCCTAGCAATGGCCTCCACTTTCTAGAATCATTTCTAATCACCGTTTAATCAAGGATTAGCCTAATCTACACCAAATTAAGGAGAAATAGCACCAAAGCAAGGTTGGAGCTACTGTTAGACATTGGTTTTCGCTCAAATCAGAGGAGTTTCAGTTTTAAAAGTTTTAATTGTGGCAAAGGTGAGTGATTAGCCTTGTTTTCACACTAATTATGGTTAATTAAGGGTAATTAATGTTAATTAGTGAATTTAAACCTAATTAAATTTTGGAAAAATGTTTAGAAATTCTTAAACACCGTTTTAGACCTCTGTTGGAAGTTGGGGTTAATTTGGTTAAGCTTTGCTAATCCTATCGTTAGATTTTCTTAAACATGCTTAAGGGGAAAACATGGGTTTTGGGAAGATTTGATCTATTTTGACATATCAAATTGTTGTATTGGTGTTTGTGGTCAATTCTATATGTTGCTATGACTGTATGGTATGCTATGATGGTTTGGTTTTCAGCTTATGCACTGTCTCATCTGTTTTATATCAAAGTTATGTTATTATTATATTTTATCCCATGCGCTGTGAGACATTCTAAAGGTTCCTTGTTAGTTCAAATTCCTCTCTTTTCCTTTCTTTGGCGACCGTCCTGTGCTAGTCGAGCATTGGCACAGCGCATTTCAGGGAAATGTCGGCTGGTGCGGGGCCTTCCTTATTTTTCTTTAGAGACAATTTTTAAAAGTTGTAATAATGATGAAGTGGAACATAAGCTGTTTTTGGATTTTCCGCTGCTACGATGTTTAGTTTTCAGCTTGTGCACTGTCTCGCCTGTTTTTATGTCAAAGTATGTTATTATTATATTTTATTCCATGCGCTGTGAGACATTCTACAGGTTCTTTGTTAGTCCATTGTTAAGTTTCCTTCCCTTTTCTTTCTTTGGCGACCGTTTCGTGCTAGTTGGACATTGGCACAACGCACTTTCATTGGAAATGTCGGCTGGTGCAGGGCGGGCCGTCACATCTTGCACCTCCAATTACTACTTCTCTTCTTGTTCATATCCAACAAATCATCCAAAGGCCTCCTTACTCTCTCCCACAAGCACCTAACACACTCTCTTCCTGGTTTCCTCATTGGTTCTTAAAAGGAGTTCGTTTTGATATGGACATAACTCCAATAGACAAAGAAGATATGCTAGGAATCTAAAGACGATGAAGGGCAACATTGAGAAGTTGACGTATTGGCAAAAGCTAGGTGATGAACTCCAAAGAATCAACATATGTACTGTTAAAGCTACGATGACCATGGAAAATGATAAGACTGAAAGGGACGAGACTCTCAAGGCCCGTTATGTTAGCATTAAATCTCTTTCCAAGAAGAACGAGGAGCTGGAGGCTGAAAACAAGAAGCTTAAAGAAGATCTCACTTCTACTGGTTCCTCCCGTAAGCAGAAGGAAACCATGTTAACCGCTCAAGTTAAGGATGCTCATTCAGCTCAAAATAATGCTAAGGATAGATTGGCCATGGAGCAGAAAGCTTTTGAGACTTACCGCGAAAGCACTGCTAGTTTGCAGAAACAAGTTAGTTCTCAAGAGTTAGAGATTTCTTCGTTCAAGGACAGAGTGGAGGAACTTAAGCGAGAGAGCAAGCGGGCTCTTTCAGGAAAGGTTGCTGCTGAGAAAGCACACACTGATACTAAGGTTGAATTCAACTCCACTCTATTTAAATTTTCTACTCTTAGTGTCATGAGACGAGGCAGATTATCTTTTCTTCAAGATAAGTTTCCAATTACTTTAGCCGAAGTTTGGAAGGAAGTTCTTACGCAGCTTTATGGAAGAGGTTATACAGAAAAGGTGCTCTTGGAGCATTATCTAGACGATGAATCTTGAGTTGCCTAGCCATGGGAAAAGAACTTATGAGAGAGCATCGCTTAGTGGCTGGAGCTGGATCTACTGGGAAGCATGCCATGGACACAACCACTACTGACACTACTTCTATCGATGTCAATGTTTCTGATCCCAATGCTCCTGTTGTGCCTTCCACTGAGCCCACAACTAGTCTTGGAGAAAAACAGGAAGCTGCTGAAGAGCATCCAGAAGATGATGATGGTAACGATGATGACCCAGATAATTATGAATTAATACTCAAAATCCTTCCCATCTCAGGTAAAACCGACATTGATTCAATCGTACCAAACTTGGACCTCTTATTCTCTCCATATGGGTAAAAGAATTTCCTTGCTTATTATTCGATTGAATTAGGCCTGGTCAACCCCTAAGCCTTCTCCTGTTATGCCTGAAGTGACGGGAACTGAATCCATCTTTACTCCTTCTACCCAGGTGGCAACAACTGCTTCGATTATTATAGCTCCGCCAGGCGATCCTTCTTTATCTCTTGCGTCTACCCCCGCTTCTGCTTCTCAGCCTAGGTCACAATCAGAGCAAATTGCTACATTTCGTAATTTTGATGAGCCGACGAACTTGTCTGGAGGCGGTTTGAAGACATTAAGGATCTAGACGGGAGCCAGAGAAAGTTGTTAAGGGCCATTCAGAAAAAGACGTTGAGTTCCATCAAAAAGGCATGGGAGGAAGTGTTTAGTTCATAAGAAGACACTTGCTTTGCCTTCCCTTGACACTCTAAAAGATGATGAAGAAGACAATGATGCGAGCCAACCCGCCATTACACCTCCTTCAATCAGACCTGGCAAACTCATACAACGGTCAAGTAGCTCTTCTAAAGGAGGGAAGAAGAAGAATTGAAGCGCTTGGCTTCTTATTCTGCTTTATTTAGTCTTCTTACTTGTAATTTCCTTTGATCGGATTTTTTGAAAGTGTTGGCCCTCGCTTTTGAACTTTGTGAAGATTTTCTTGGTGAAATAACATTGCTTCTTGTTTGTTGTACATCAACTCTTGTACTTTTATGTACTCAACTCTTTGACGAATGCAAGTCTTTTGTTTGTTACAGTCGTGATGATCTTGTGGTATGTCTTCTAAGCATTGTTCCATTCCAATGTGGTTGTTTTTCCCCTATACCATAGGTCATCACGAATAGCATAAGATGGATGTGATCAACTTTGTCGAGTTTCATTTGTTTTGGTCAAGGCACTAGAAGCCTCTACTTTGTTGGCGAAGCCTTTTTGCTTTTGCCAGCATATTGAGAGCTTCTGAGTTTGCCAATGTATCTAGGAAACCCGCCTTATTCACTGATCATATTCTTATTCTTGGAGAAGTCCTTAGTTCTTGTTCCCTCAGAAAGGTCTTGAGCTTAATCCAACATTTGTCTCAACTAACCTTGTAAGTCATGCCTTGGAGAGACAAGTTTGTATTCCCCTTGACTAGTCTTATCAATCCAACATTCATCTCTTCCAACCGAGTAAATCTGTCATCCGAGACTAGACTGGGCGCCCTCATCTAGGACTTTTTCTTAATCCAATGTACATCTCATCAAGCCAGGTAATCAAGGCCCTTCGGAGACTTGATTGGAAGCCCATGCACAGGTCTTCGACCTAACGTTCGTCCCTTCCAGTCGAGTAAATCAGGCATCGAAGACTAGGTTGGGCGCCCACAAACAGGACATTTTCTTAATCCAACATTCTTCTCCCTTAGCCGGGTAATTTAGGCCCTTCGATGACTTGATTGGATGCCTCCTGATAGGTCATATCAACCGAACGTTCGCCTTTACCAGCCCAGTAAATCAAGCATCGGAGACTAGATTGGGAGCCCCCAGCCAGGACTTTTCCTTTCGGCTTCACTTGGGAAGCTTTTGTTGTTGCATCACTCCATGAGGCGGACGCAAGTTCTTTTATCGGATGCTTGACTTGGCAAGCGATCACGGTTAGAGAACCAAGGCCTTGTACCTCCAACTTGGGAAGGTGCCCCTACGGTGGAACTTACAATGTTTAGTTTTTTTTTTCTTGGGAGTTTCTTCATTTCGTCATTCCACGAGGCAGACGCCAGTTGTTACATCCCGCATTTTTATCGGTTTGTATTTGAATATTTAAATCAGTTTAAATACTGAATTTGTAATATAAGTGGATTTATATATTAATTAAAACGAAGTTGAACGTATAAAAATATATATTAAATATAATCGAGCCCGTAATATCGCGGTAGTTCGTACTTTAACGTTTTGAACTTCAACGGAGTGTACAGGACCCGTTACAAGTCGGATTTCTGCGAAACAAGAAACATTGGAATCTGTTTAACTATATTTTTCTAACGGAAGTGGAAAATGGAGATTTCGTCGTATAGCTTGCAAGATATGTCCAAATCAAATATTCAGAAAGTCGCTATGAAATCCTATATAGACCATAACGTCTTTTTGAATATATTTAAATATCGGTTTCGAATTTGGACAAGATTCTTTTGAGACGTAGTGATAATTTAATTTTTAAAATTTTATTGTAATTTTTAATTAATTAAATACGCAACTTCTTATTTGGAGTATTTTGCACCCTATATCAATATTTTGAAATATGAGTTAATCTACCGATATTATTATATTTTTGGGATCGTGGCACCTCACTGGACATGACTATATTTTTATTTTTGTCCATAGGGGTCTGTATGTGAACAGAGTTTTAGAAAATGGGGTACACTTATAACTCAATACAAAATTTAACACTGCTTTCCTATACTTCATTTAAGTAGCCGTGGAATATGAGCTAGACAAATGAAGTAGATAAAAGTGTTTACAGACTTGATAAAAATTTTAATAACTGTTTGGTTTTCTTCCTTCAAATAGACACATAACTTTTTGTAGTCTGTAGACATTCAACAATGAGAACCTCCTTAGTCTGTTTGGTCCAATCACATAACTAGGCTATAGGTGTAGGTCTATATAAGTCTCTACTCTTTTACTTGGAAGTAAAGTAAACAACCACCGTACCCAGTTCTTATCGAATTTAATGAAGCATGCACCTATTTGAAACAAAACGCCTCCTATTTTACAGCTAGTTTTGAAATATCATGCCTACCCTCAGCCTACTACATACTCTATAACTTGGGCATTAAGGTATCATCATTGTTATAAAAACACAGAGAACTTCTTCAGTAACTAACTTTGCCAAAGCAATCTCAATGGAAAACCGTAAGGAGCAAGCAACGCGCCAACCCCATTCTTCCATTTAAAAATGCGAAACTTGTATATTTTCGAAATGCCGTTGAAACTTTCATCAGTCTCATATATATATTCAGTAAACAAAACACGTAAACCTTTTGATGTAATGGAAAAGGACCTACCTTATACAGGACCTAAAACATCATGCAATGCATATGTATCCTCCCATACCTTAATTCCCCTCACACGGATTTCTTCTCTTCTAAGGCAAAACATGCTAAGGATTTATATAGTACCCCTAAAACGTACTGCCTATCCCCTAACTTCACCCCGGAGTAAAATGCTTGCCCTGTGCATTCAAATCACTAGAAACTACTCTAAGTTTAGACTAAAACTTCACCGCTAAGGAAAATTACATATATAGCTTTCTTTCCGCACATACTACATACAGCTACACAAAAACTAGGTGCAGATGATTTCAGCCTAACCTAAAAACACTCAGTACCCTATTGCTTGATACTTAAGTGCAAAGTAATTCACATTATAAATACTCTCTGCCTTCAGCATAGCAGCAACCCAAATCAAAGAACATAAGCCACCCTCTTATGTTATAAACGCGAGCTCATAAATCATTTAAAAATCAAGAAAATACTATAGAATTAAACAAGTGGATGTGGGTCTTTACTTCGGCGTGTTGCATGTATTTGGAAATGGGGTAACAGCTGGTTGTGGAACACATATACTGGACGGTGGACGGGTGCATGGCTTCTGAGAGGGACGAGGCGAGCGTGTGAGTAGGAGATGGAGTATTATAAAGGTGGACCAGGCGGATGGTTTCATTTGTGAGGGTAGAAGGATCCAAAGTGGTCGGTGGTAGCTTGGCCATTTGAAGGAAGGGGATAAAACCGAAAGAGGAGTTTGAACGTTTGGTGGATGGTAAGGTTCGGTGGCTCCTCAGTGGTGTGTGCGTGGAGCAGTGAAGTAAAGGGTGAGAATATGGGTGCGTGTTTCATAATAAGGGGATGAGGTTGGAGAAAATCAAAAGGGGAGTTGTTCGATCAGTTCAGTTGTTTTTTTTTCTATGTAGAATTTAAGGAGGAAAGAGAGCAGAAGATGAACTGTTCATTTAGAAGGGGGGCGGATCGAACTTGTATAGGTTGAACATGGGTCGTTGAAACAAAAATGGGCAAAGGGCCAGAAAGCAAACGGAAGAGAAAAATAAAAATAAATGAAGAGTTTGGTATTTTCCAGCAAGGATGGAGGAAGAAGTTTATTTGGTAAAACCCGCGAACACATTGTGATCATATGGGGTATGGTTGCTTTAGGCTGCGAGTGCATGGAGATTAAATTGGACCAAGTTATATTCGACGTACGAAATTTTGGTACCATGAAATGGTGCAGTCGCAAGCTTAACGATGGAATTGGTCTGGAGTCAATCAGAGTTCGTTTTGATTTATAACAAAATAAAACGCTGGATTCAGATCTATCAACTGACGCAAATCGTTATTTAACGGTTAACGCGCAGGGTGAGTAAATTCACTGACTCTTATCAATTTTAAAATATTATAATATTGGTTGAATGCTGTGTGATGGTCGCTTCGGTAATTACAATTAAATTGGTTGAAAAATATATATCGTTGCATATGTACACATCATTTGGTTGGATACTGATTCCATCGATTACAATATTTCTTAGTATGGATCAGTGTTAATTGTGTTGACTAACATCGGTGTATGCAGGAAACCGGTTGGAGGAATCCAACCGGATTCCTCAATATTTATATGTACTGGTTGTTTTATATTATTTATATATGCACTGTTTGAACCCAAATGGCATTAAAAACCCTGTATGGATATTGATGTTGAATGTAAATTCAACGTTATTTTGATTTAATAAATAAACAATATTGATTAAGAAAGTGGAAACACCGACCGTAAACCCATCTCTTTGTTAAAAAGTTGATTTGCCAGTAGGCGAATCAACGAAGTTAAAAGAATTATATTTTTACAATTAAAACGAAGTTTCAAACCATAATAAACGTTCTATTATAAACTGGTATTTTATGGTTCGTTTTTATAAAGTAAATATACACGATTATTTGATAAGTTATAAAGCTGTAATTATCCTACGAGTAAATATTGGATAATTATTTTAAAAGGCAATCGGTTAAAGAATATTATTGAATTCATTATATTAATCAAATGAAGAGAAGTAATTAAAATTAGTTAACAAATTAACTGATGGATTGAAGTTGATTAAATCAACTGTTTATTGGAAATTGATTTTTAGATTAATTGGTCTTCAATTAATCTAATGAAAATAGTTTAGAAATAAATTAATCAAAATTAATAAGATTTAATTATCTTTTTAATTAATGAAGTTTAAATAATTATTTGAACTAGTATAATTAGTATTGTTCATTAATAATGAAGTAAACTGTTTTACTTTAGCAAATGATCAAGTTAATCACTATTTAATGAATTTCATGGTAGTGAGTTTATGATGAGATATTTACTGGAATTGGGTATAATAATTCGAATAAAAAGGAAATGGTCAAAAGACGAAGAATGTTATTGATGTTTGATAAGAGAAGTTTTAAATGGATTTGTATAAGGAAGATGAAGCGAAGAGTTAATGACTAATGTGAACAACTATAAACAACAGAGTTTTCAAAATAAGGATATGGCATCATAAAACCATATTTAAAATAAAGAAAGATATACGGTTTGATTGATATTATTAGTAATAAGGAGTTTAGAGTTACAGACTTATATCTGTTCTAAGGTAAAAACGTTGTCGATCAAGGTCTGAGAGTTAAATAAAATACCCCAACTTGAACGACTACACTATTATCGAGGGATGATATTAGTTTGTAACGGACAGAGACGTCGAGATTAGTTATAAAAAGGGAATATGACAGCATATTGCATTAGTTATAAAAAGGGGAATATGACAGCATATTGCATTAGCTATAAAATGGGGAATATGGCAGGGTATTGCATTAGCTATAAAAAGGGGAATATGACAGCGTATTGCATTAGCTATAAAAAGGGGAATATGACAGCGTATTGCATTAGCTATAAAAGGGGGAATATTACAGCATATTGCATTAGTGTAAAAGGGGGAATATTACAGTGTATTGCAAGTTAAAACTATAACGATAGATTTACGTTGTTGACCAAGCTTAAGCGTGAATTTTATAGCACTATTCCCTAGGAGGTGGAAATAGTTCGGTTTGAAATCCACTTGTTCTAAAGTAATAAGTAACGATGTTTGTCCAAAGAAATATAGGAGTGTTATGTTGGGTTGGGAACAAAGACGAATAATTGAGATTTAATATATTCCCCGTAGTAAATGGAAATATTCAAAGTTTGGAAATTGATAAAAACAACATTAATGATAAATTATGTCGTTCGACATTGGTTTTAAGTCAAATAAGAAATGTGGGAAAGAGGGGAATGTTTTCGAATGTTAATAGCATATATTTTGAAAACAAGAGTTAAAATAACTAGAAATGTTTTCCAAGAAATGTGAAGGGTTAAATGGGTTTTGGGAAAATATCTGGGAAGATATGGGAAACTGGAAACTTAATGTTAAATAAAAAGGGCCAATGGTTGTGTGATGTTTAGTTGTACATTAGAATGGATGTTTGTTTTTACTTCGATAGTTAAATAACCGACTATCGAAGTGTTTTGACCATTGTTGTCAATACGGAGAGACCAGTTGGATATATTATCCGAAAACCACTCTGTATAGTCATAAGCGCTGCAGACTAGATTATGCTGAAGATAATTGAAAACGGAATGAAATGCAAGGGTCGTTCTATTCCAGAATGGTGCTTCCTGTTTGTCCAATCCCCGGACAACTTGTATGGACGAGTGTCTGACAGAGTATACCTAACAAATCACGTACGATTGATCCCTTAAAGGTATTACGTCTGCTGGTGAAGGAATTCATTCCTCTTAGCTTTTTATACCCGTGATATTTTTGAAAATCGATCAGTGAATTGACGGGTTTGACGACGTGGCATTCAAAGTGAATGGTGATCAGATGTTCTGAAGATAGACGTAACCTCTAGCCTCACAACCAGGAAATGACAAAAATCGGGCAGGTAGCATGGCTATGTGGGTCATTCCCATTAGGGTGTATTTTCACCATCTAGAAAAAATTCGTATTCGTTCTTCTTTCGTTTCTGTATCTTCGGATAACGGTTATGTGGGCCCAACCGTAGGTGGCAATATATTTGATACACTCAAGAGAAATGAGTGGTCGGTCATGTGTGGGCCGGGTTGCAAGATGTTCTTGTTGAACCCCAGTGTATCCCCTCTAGAGTACACTGATCGGGAGGTGGTCCCATACCTTGTCATAGTTGGAATCCAATCTCCAATAAGCGCCCTGCGGTTTTTGATTTTATACTATGTATGTGGAGCGTGAGATGCAAGCGTTCTGCTATTTGATTATTTATTTGATTAGACATTATTATAATATCATTGGATTTTGATATCAAAAATGGTTTGGTTATAGTAAGGTAAAAACTATCCATGTTTATGTGTGGGCTGGTCTTACTATTATCTTTTTGTTTCAAAAGGATTTTCAAAGTTAAACGATATGGTTGGAATTTACTCACACCAGTTCCATGACTGATCCAGAGTTTATTTTGTTTGTGTTTTCCAAAACTCTTGGGTGCCCAAATTTGTATGGGCAATCAAGTGTTCAGGCTTTGCAGATTCACTTAGAGGAGTTCAGAGCAGGAGGCTTCACCGTTAGTTATGTAAGAGTTATTTCCGCTGTGATATATCATGTGTTGTACTCTGATATGGTTTGTATATACAAATTCAGATTTTGTATTTCAAGATTATGTTATATAATATATTTTGTTCATTCCGCTGTGAGATTCGTGTTTACTCTGATACTGTTTAGATTCTGATGTTCTTCTTCTTCTATTCTATTAGTTCTATCTTATCTTTCTCATCCTCTTATTTCTTTCTTTTAAAGATCTGTATTTTCGTGCACTTTGAGTTGAATGTGTAGGATATTAGTCAACTCAAATTGGTACGGATTTACGGGCCTTTACACCAGTCCTTTTACTGGATGCTTGACTTAGGATGCGATCACAGTTGGAGAACCAGGGCCCTATATATCCCACTTACGGAGGTGCCCCTTCAGTGGAACTTGCAATTCTTTGCTTTGTGCTTGCTTGTCGTGCTCTTCACCGCTTGACTCCTAGAGACTCTCTCTTATATTACATCCTCACACTTGTGTAGAATCATATTTGTGGCACTCGACACTTGAGCTGTCTCTGTCGAGATGTATTGTAAGGATCATCAGGTCTTGTTGGACTTGTGAGGAAGCCTGCGCTCTTTAGATAGCCTGTAATTTCAAATAGATTTTTAAGCAACTTTTGCATTATTTAAATAAAAATTTGCAAATATATGATCGTGATAAGAAGGCATGCTTTCATTCATAGAGATGATGTTTAATTACATTACTTGCAAAATATTTACAATATTTTTTTGCAAGAATTGAACAATGCATTAAATCAAATATTGACGTAGATCTTCACTGTTTCAGGCTCTTGGTACCGATGTTCCATCAACAGTTAAGAACTGGAATGTGCCATCCAAAAGCTTTTGACTAATGATGTATGGTCCTTCCCAATTCGGCCTGAATACTCTGGTTCTAGTCATCGCCTGCTTTAGCATAAGGTCTCCAACATCAAAAGTCCTTTGCCATACTTTGGTTTTGAAGTGTTTGGCTATCCTTCTCTGGGGTGTTGCGATTTAAAGCTCTGCTCATCCCTTTTATCTTCAAGCTCATCGAGTGCTTCCAGTTGTATCTGCTTGTTCTCTGCTTGATTGAATTGGATTCTGCGATGAGTAGGGACTTCCAGCTCTAATCGAATCATTGCTTCAGAGCCGAATGCCAAAGAGAATGGTGTGTGCCTAGTCGCAAATTTGTGAGTGGTATGATATGGCCATAATGCAAGCGACAACTCATCTACCCAACCACCATTGGCCTTCTCTAGTTGCTTTTTGATGGTTGATTTGATAATCTTGTCCACTTCTTCCACTTGTTCGACAAATGCGAAGCTCTTCTAGATCTTGTATTTGGCATAGAAACACTTGAACTCTTCACTTTCAAACTCAGTCCCATTGTCCGTGATTATCATTTGAGGTACACCAAACCTACAAATAATATTCTTTAGCACGAAGTTGATAACTTTTTATGAGGTAATGATGGCCAGTGGCTCCGATTCGGCCCACTTTGTGAAATAATCAACGGCGACAATGGCATATTTCATGCTGGATTTAGCAGTTGGCTATGCTCCAATCAAATTAATACGCTAAACAAGAAACGGCCGTGGACTGACTATTTGAGTTAATTCTATTGATGATGTTCTTGGATTCTTTGTGAACCTTGGCATCTATCACATTTCTGTGTACGCTGCAGAGTCTCAGTTTAAATAAGGCTATAAGTAACCATATCGAATAATTTTCTTGGCTAATGTTTGACCACCCGTATGTCCTCTGTATTCTCCTACATGTAATTCTGCCAAAATCTCTCTGGATTCCTCTTTTGTAACACATTGAAGAGAAGGCATGGAGAAGCCTTGCCTGTACAACCGACCATCCTACATGAGAAATATAGGGGCTTTCCACAGTAGCTTCTTCAGCTTCTTTTGATCCGTTGGGAGCGTTTAATTGAGGAGATATTCTCTTATTGGAGTCATCCTTGATTCTGGCTCTTCACAAGTCTCCATAACCCAGTCAACATGGATGTCTTTAGTGCTAGGATTAGAGAGAACTTCCGCACTAATCCTAATAACTGAGCTTCTCCTGTGCCAACATACTTAACAAGTCATTCCGTCTTCATATTCTGCTCTCTGGGGATATAAGTTATGGTGTAGTAGTCGAGGTTGTTGAGGAGTTCCCAAGCTTTGACAGATAAGCAGGCATATTTCCTCCTTTGGCTTGAAACTCTCTTCAGACCTAACGTACCACCAACTGTGAATCACTAAAAATATGCAGAGCTTTCAAATTCAATTCCTTTGCTAACTTCAATCTAGCGATTAATGTTTCATATTCTACTTCATTTTTTATGGATGGAAACTCTAATCTCAATGCATAGCATACTGAACGTCCTTCGGGAGTCTCTAGAACTATTCCTGCCCCTAAACAGTATTCATTCATGGCTCCATCAACAAACGACTTCCACTAGACTGTCACTTCAAAAGGTTGTTCCCTTTCATTACCTCCATCTATGAACTCGGCAATGAAATCTGCTAAAGCTTATCCGTTGATTGCTCTTCGGGGATGGTATGTGGTATCATATTAACTGAGCTCAATATTCCACTTTAATAACATTCCTGAAGTTTCAGGGCGAAATAATACTTGCATTAGTAGCTGATCCGTAAGCACATTGAAGTAATGGGATCGAAAATATGTGTAACAACCCAGAATTTTGGCGATATTAATTAATTGTTAAAATTTCAAAAATAGGAATTTCTGCAAATGATGGAATTTGACCATAAAACATTAACCAATGCGTTTGTCTTGGAATTCTGGTCAACATTCTTGTTTGGAGTATCGCGAACGGAGTCCATATGGAAAAGTTACGGAAGAAATACAAAAATAGACAGAAAATAAAAAAAATAAGAATTTATAATTGTATATTACCTTATTTAAACAAGCCGGCCTGGGCATCTGAGGCTTAAGTGGTCGGCCGCTATGATCGACCTACTGGGCGACAATTTTCCAGTGACGGCTAGGTTTTTGTAAGGTTAGGTTATGATATTTTTATAACTAATGGATGGATATAACTTAAAACTAATCCAAAGGTCCTAGGCCTTTTCAATCCCTATAAATAAAGGGGTAAGATTTTATTCTTTTCCACATAAATCTGCAGCGGCAGCGGAGCTCTGCCATTTTCCTCCTTCTCTAAAACTAATTTCTTAACCTAAAATATATTCAAACAAACAAATAAAATCCAATTCATATATAATTAAGAGAATTAGCAAATCTAATGGAAAAAAATGCTGATTGACGCTCCAAATCAGATTCTCCCATGTCTCCTTATTTTCTTACATCTTTACACATCTAGAATTTTCCCTTTTCCAGATAACTTGTAGATTTATAAGAATTTGGGAATTGTAGGCTTAAAGGGTTCAAACTTTGGATTTGGAGGTTATAAGGTGAGTGGGAAATTTATATATACATTTATAATAACGTATTTTTCTCGTTTGTAATAGATTCAATTTTTATGCCTATGCCTATCAGATCTGATAAATAAATTGCTGTAATTAGATTAACACTCATCATATCTGGTTATAAAAAAATTTAGAACTTGTGAATTATACATTGTGTCTATGCATAATATGAATTGTAGTATTCTTAAACTTGTTTACACATATTCCTACAGTTATGTTATGAAATATATTGCAATTAAATTGTAAAATATATTGGAGGACATTGCATAACATTGTAGATCTGGAAATCAGTCTCATAAAACACCATTTAGATGTAGTTACATTCCAGATCTCTAGTTTACTATTGAATAATGAAATTTTGGTAAAAATGTGAAATTTGTAAATTGTGTGATTGTAATTTTAAAATAAATATGTCTGTTTGTATTCAATTTTGTATGGGTTTTGGCTTGATCATTGTAAATATTTCGTTTTCCTCCTTTTGAATAAAAATGCATTATTTTGAAATTACAAGAGATATAATGAACAGGATAAAAAAAAGGAAAATTGGTGCAGATGTACATATATTTATATATATATATATATATATGTATGTATGTGCGTAATTTGCATTAGCTATTCCATAATTATATATTTACATATATTTCATGTGATTTGGAAATATGTCAATCCACCAATTAGGCATTATTTACAATGGTTAAGAGTAATGGTCTTTTGTGAGATTTGAAACCTTTTGGAAAGATTGAACGCAAAAAGGATCGTTTGTCTATTGATTTAACCAAATCATTTAACTTATAATAATAACAAAAATAAAAATAATAACTATGTTGAACGTACGTAAGTATAAATATAAACATATAACTATTATCCGTTCAAATCAGTGTAAAATGGTAAAATACACATTGTATGGAATGATTGAATGTGTGGATAAGGTTCAATCATGGAATTATATGTGAATGTAATACATATTGAATTAATATATTTGTGGTGACTAATTGTAGCAATCAATGAAATTAATTGCTATAAATTGGACCGCAAGTCAATAAATAAGAATTGTGACCAATGTGGATTGGGGAAAGTAAAGATAATATGATAATGGGTATAATTCCTAAATTTTATTAGGATAAATGTTGCACACCCCAAATTAGGAAATTTGAATTATAACGACACGAGGTTAAGCTCAACTTGTGGTATAAGTCTGCCCGGAACCGACCGGCAAATCCAACAACCACAGGAAGTCAGCTTAATGTGAGGGGTCTAATGCGTAAATGTAAATGTACTAAGGCACGAGGTTAAGTTCAAATTGTGGAAGAAGTCTGCACGGAAGTGACAGGCAAATCCAGCTTCCACATGTAGTCAACTTAATATGAGCGACCCCGTGCATGAATATATATACATATAACAATAAACCAATAAATAAATAAATAAATGAACAAGAATAGTAAGTGCCTATTGGGGTACAACAAGTAGGCACCTTAGGACTGATAAATAGCTTTTCCTTAGGAAAATATGATCGTTATGGTAATAAAGGGCAGTAAAAAAGAAATAAAAGAAAATAGGTGTCAAAAGGGGGATTTATGGGTATTGATTGTTGTTAACCGGCCTTTTGGTCCGGTTCCCAAAAGTATGCAAGACACGCTCGACTCAACATATGGCGTGATATTACAGCCCAAAGGCATTGCCAGTACCAGAAGACCTGAGTCTGGCCACCAGCAGAATGTCGCAACCCTCGAACGTGACCTCCATCAATGTCCATTCGCAGCCGAGCCGGAGGCAAGCCATGCTCCGAGCCGAAAGCGAGCCGTCTAGCGGGTTCGGGCGTAGCATCGATGGGCGTCCAGGGCACCGCCCGATTCACCCGATTTCCGCTAACAAGTGTGTTGCTCAAAATCACCAGATCGACTCAAAATCAGGATTCAGCCAACAACTTCCATGAACCTTGCCGCCCCTCCAAACATTGCCAAACAAAGGCCTCGTAGTCCGGACCATTCCCAAGTCAAGGCCTCAAATACTAAAGGAATCACGAGTCTCAAAGCGCACGAACTAGCGGTCTACACACACCTCGAAAAGACTTCAAACCCAGCGGGTGCGAAATTTCACACCCACCATGCCCGGGTGCAAAATTTCGCACCCATGCCCGGGTGCAAAATTTCGCACCCATACCCGGGTTCGAAATTTCAAACCCAGCAGCCTCGAAATTTTGAACCCAGCGGGCTCGAAATTTCGAACCCAGCGGGTGTGAAATCTCGCACCCCTGAGTGGGTGCGAAGTTTTGCACCAAAACCTGGTTCGAAATTTCGAACCCAACGGGCTCGAAATTTCGAACCCAACGGGTGCGAAATTTCGCACCCCTGCCTGGGTGCGAAATTTCGTACCCAAACCTGGGTTCGAAATTTCAAACCCAGCAGGCTCGAAATTTCAAACCCATGCCCGGGTTCGAAATTTCGAGGCGCGCAGGTGGTAAGCGTGAATTTCCTGCATGTGGTCCCTTTTTCTATCTAATCCTACATACTCCCACTCTTATAAATAGCCCATGGCCTCATACTTCAAAGGGGTTGGATTTTATTCACTTGAGACTTCCCTAGAGCTTCATGGACTCCATTAACGGCATCTCCTATTTGAGGAAGAAGGAGAATTAAATATTCTTTTTCCCAAATAGCTAGCATATTTCAATTATGAAAGTGAATGTAACGAGCATGGCTCTACCTTGTAATTCTTGAGTGATTAATAAAAGTTTAACATCCTTCCAAAGTGGATGTAGGCTTAATCCATGGCCGAACCACTATAAATATTTGTCTCATTTACCGATTTCTCTTACTTAGTCTTGCGATCGAATTAACTATTCCTAGTAATAGGAATCTTTGGTGTTTACAACATTTTTTGCCGTCAACAATTGTAGTATAAATACTAAGTCCAAATTTGGGAAGAAACCAAATAAATATCCTAGGGTAAAAGAGGACATATAACCTTCCTTATTTATGATTATGAATAGAGAGCTTAAAATATAAAATATAGTTGGATTTAGTATGTTAATAATGTAAAATATTATTATCCATATGAACCCATGATGATAATGAAGTGTGTGTGTGTATATATAAGTATACTGTGTGTGAAAATAGGCAGGTTTACTACACCTTGAGAAGTTCTTAAGTCTCTGACTCTCGTCTTGTCTAATTTTGGGTCTTAAGTGGTTAGGACTTGGATCCCTCCAAAGGTTGAGGAACCAAAGTCATGAGACCCATCCTTATTAGATTCTAAGTAAGTCTTTGGATCCTCCTCTAAAAGTGGTTGTGCATAAGCGGTAATGTAGTAGGGCATCTCGTAGGGGATGTCCACTTCCTCTAGAAGCTTGTAAGGGGCTTAACTACGGACAGGACTGGTATATAAAGGATATGTGGCCATTGCATGCTCACTAACTATCTAAGGGAAGTCTAAAGTGACATAGGTGTCCTACTATAATATTAGTTAAGTAGTAACGTTCGCAATATTACTTCTCATATCACGATTAAGAGTATTGACTTTCAGAACGTTAATGCATTAGGATGGGGTCTTAAGAGGCTAAGGTCCGCCTCAGGGTTATAAGAGATCATAAGAATCCACCTTTAATAGGCCTATAAGTGACCAAGAATGCCCATCTCGTTGGGTCTTCACCCTAAAAACACTAATGAGTGATTGACTTGGATATCCACCTCATTGGTTAGATACTTGGTGTTTGTGTAAACCTTGAGTGCTACATAAACGTCATATCTCGGTATTATACTTTGGGAATACTACCTTGGGAAGGGTAGTAGAGTCGTGCGTAAAACACCTACATGGTCAGGCTAGAATCACAAACCTTGATAGTCATACATCTTGGGTGGAACCAAACGGGATATATCTAAGTATTCTAATATGTGTTGTACATTTCTTAGTCACCAGAACTTGTTGTTCTGACCCTCCTAATTACAAACTCTCAGGTTTCCTAGAGAAGGACGGGTTCTCATAGGTGTTTAGGTTTGGCTTTCAGTTCTCGATCTCTATCATGCTTGGTATTGGCAAAGTGACTTACTCCAAAAAAAGGTAGTTACTTAAGATAATACTAGTTATCCTCTTCTGTTTCTGCTGTGAGTTTTCTTTTATCATACTCTGATTATGCTTATGCTCATTTATTGCACGTACCAGATATGCATGCCCCATGCTTGGATGTGTTCAAGTTTTGATTTTTGTCAAAATTTGGGTGTAGAAAAGTGTGGGGTGCTACATTTAGTATCAGAGCTTAGGTTAAACGATAAGAGGTATTAGTTAAATTTGGACTCATGAGAGAACGTAAATTGATTTTCTTTTATGTATTCTTCATTTATTACTCGACTTTAATTTATTTCAATGATGAATTAGTTATGGGCTTAAATATATAAAATGGGGTTTAAGCAACTAAGAGTTGAAATATGTTGAGTTTTGGTTTCTAGAGAATTTTGTCATACCCCATAGTACGTTGGCGATCTCATCATGAAGAGCATGAGGACGACATATGGTGGATTCCATTGATTCGAGTTTGGAGATTGGATGGAAATCTAGCTACAACCGAGATAATCACTTTTCTGGTTTTTGTTTTTGTTTCGCGATTCAGGTTAAGTCCAGTTCTCGATAAAAAAAGGGGAAAAGTCCACATTAATGTGTAGCATCCATTTCAGATATATAATTACGAGGTATATTCATTTGTTACTTCGTCGCTTTTTCGAAATCTACCCTTGTTGGAATATTTAACTGAGTTCTTAGCCTTGTATTCGAGGAAATTTTATTTGAAAATAAGAATGGGTTTCAACGACTTAAAAATATAGTTTTGGAAAATAGTTTTATAAAGATATGCTTTTTAGAATTTTCAATCTATTCATAAATCAAAAATATGTGGCTATTGTGTAATTCTAATAAATATAATCTGATTATTAGGAAAGATGAAATTATAAATGACAAAGAATATGTTACTAAACATAAGAATAACAAATAATTATTCCTTGTGATTTTTAATATCCCTCTTCCTGTATATATAGGAAAATTTATTGAAATTATCACATTTAATCCTTAAGATTTCAAAACTCTAACATTTTTTAACATGAAAAGGTTTTTCCAGTTTGAAATATAAACTGCAATATAAATAATATTAAAAATAATAAAATGGATTTATAAATATGAAACCGTTAGTTATAATAAAATTCCATTTATGGAAAAGTTTTAAATTTTTCTTCGGAAAGGCTATGGGAAAATCCTTCGTCTTTATTTTTTGGGTATTTGATTTCATGAATCGTCTGTTTTATGTCAGCAAGTAAGAGGGAAATTCATTTTAATTCTATTACGAATTTCTAGCTAAATTATTTTTGGAATTTGTTCATTCGTTGTGTAGTCGCAGTATCGTTGTTGAGACTGTAAATCCTTGGAGTTGGTTCGGAGTTTAAACTACAGTCTTTAAATACCACGGTGGTGAGGAAAATTATTTTTCGGATCGCGCCAAACTTTAAAAGATAACGCAAGACGATTAATATTTTAATCCTGCCTAATAAGGTCAAGGTTCAATCTTTGTCCAAAGCCATTTAATAGTTGATCGTTTAGTGTTATGCAAGATTGGTCAACTAGTCGATGAGTTTTGGAACAAATTGGACCTAGGACTCAACCATAAAAGTTGCGTCCAAGTCACCCCCTTAAATTCTTTCATTCATTCTTCCTTCCTCGTCTAGCCGAACCATACTCTTATCCTTCTTCTCTTTCTTTGTTGTCGCCTCGCCTACTCCTTTTTCGCACTTTTTTACGCATTAGATCTTGCTTCACTAACACTCCAAGGTCTAAATTCTTCTCTTCGACCATTTCTTAGTCCATAATACATACTTGAACTACCTGACCCATATAATACCATTTAAGTCTCATCCTTAAGGAGAGATCATTTAGTTGGGTTGGGATGAGCAAAAAGGTCTCATTGCTTTAGGACTAGAAAATTTGTCGATGTAGTTGGACTTTCACCGGCCAGTTGCTTCGGTATCTTAGAATAGCATAAGTTGTTTGTGCTGCTTACGCCTTTGTTATATCTTGTTAGGATAGATTTTTATGAAGGCGATCGTCGTTTCGGATATGAAAATTAAGCTATCTTTTGGATGGCTTTTCTGAGGAGAATCTCAATAAGATTTTAGAGGAATTTATGTTTTACGCGGACTTATATGGTCTTTTGTTTGGTTGGAATTGGAGATTTTTGTGGCAAAACTCTGTTTCTTAATGTTTCGTGTTTTAGTTCGGAGATCTACGCCAAAACTGCACATGATGGCATGTGACCCATTTAGCACGTCGTTTTATTAATGGGGAGTTAAGACTAGATTTGTCTCATGATGCGGAAATTAATCATTTCCTTAATCGATGGCGTAACCATCATTTTGTGTTGCATCGTATTTGATTCAGCTTATTGTTCTTGTGTGTTGTTTCATGGAGTTACTTTCTGTAATTTCACCTATAAATTTTGTCTCTAGACAATATTAGTTGGATTTCCATGAGAAACAGTTTGTGGTAGGTTTCTTTTCTCATCGCAGATTCTCTCTTAGGAAAGATGGTGATTTGGGAACCTCCAATAACATCAGTAGTTTGTAACATGAGACTAAGCATTTTTGTTAACATGATATGGTTAATTAAAAAACATAAAAATTGGTTTGAGCTCTAGCCGCGGAGCAAGACATCTCATCGTTTATAGCCATTGTTTTGGGAGTTTTGGTGTTGTCATTTTGTTGTCCTCTTTGTTGTTTTTCCTATCCAGCATCAGCTTCTTGGCTTGTGGTGATTCGTGCTTATAACTGTTAGTGTCGTGTAAACCGCATGACTTAGGTTAGTGAGATTTCTATGCTTGGAGATATTTATGTCATTCACGCATGTCTGTTTGAATGAAATCTCATTTTATTATCTGAACTAACAGTTGTCCTAGGGTTGGAAAGAATAGAATTCTATGTTGGATAATTTTTTGCAAATGATCGGTTCTACATCACGGGTATATAAATAAATAAATCATCGTTCCTTGTTAAAACTAAAATTTTGTTTTGTTCTCTTATGTGATTTCAGATTTTACATTTTGCATTCGTCGACATGTGACTCAAATCGTTTAAGTTTAAGAAAAATACATTTTTGAAGTTTTCGGAAATGTTATTTCAAAAAAAACCTTTTAACATTTTCTTACTCTATAGAAAAGTGAAACGGTTTTGAAAAGAAATTTTCAAAATAAACAAAAGAATTTTTAAAGCAGAAATTTATTTTTTAAAAAAATATTCGATTTTTGGTCACATGAATAGCGTAAGGAAGATGTTTGGATGTTTTATGTGCGCATTTTAGCGGTGCAGTAGGACCGACGATACGATAAAAAATGTTAATGACAACAAGGAAAAGGCTGTGTTAGCCTTAGAAATGTTGTTTCCATATCTTGTCAACAATGCGTGAGAGTTATTAATTAACTCATTTTACGTTTTATAGCTTGTTTTAAGCCTCCTTTACAGTCTGCAGATGGAAATTTTCAGAATATTTTGGGTAGCTAAGGTAAAAATTCCACTGTAGGACGAGAAATGGAAAATTTGTAAGCGAGAAAAATGTCGAAATACTTCTCTTCGGTTATTTTTTCCGATTTAGGAGAGATTAAAAAAGGAAATGATTTGATTATGCGACGTCTTGGATGGTAGGGTCTGGATGCAAAATTTGTTGCTTCACACTGTTATTAGTAATTATGTGAAGGAAATGGATGAAAAAAGTTTTCAAATTTTGCATTCATACAGAACTGCCTGTATATTTAGGATGTTTTGCATCATTTTTTCAAAAGTATTTAGAAATTTAATGCAAACATATAGAAGGATCCGATTAAGAATCATCTTGCATGCATATTTTATGGTCGAATCGCATTATGTACACCATGCCCATATACACATGGTTGCGAAGTGGATGTACACAAAATGGTTGTGTAGAATAGGACTATAGGTGTCAAAATTTCAGGACGAAATTCCTTTTAAAGAGGAAATAATGCAACAACCTGGAATTTTGGCGATATAAATTAATTATTAGAATTTCAACAAGAGGAATTTCTGCAAACGATAGAATTTGACCGTAAAACTTTAACAAATGCGTCTGTCTTGGAATTCTAGTCAACTTTCATGTTTGGAGTTTCGCGAACGGAGTCCATATGAAAAGTTATGGACGAAATATGAAAATTGACTGAAAATAAATAAATCAGAATTTATAATTATATATTACCTTATTTAACCAAGCCGACTTGGGCATCTGAGGCCCAGGCGATCGACTTCCACGGTCGATCTACTGGGCATCAGTTTGCCCAGTGATAGCCAGGTTTTTGCAATGTTAGGTTACGATATTTATATAACGAATGGGTTCAAATAGTCAAAAGCTTCGCAAAAACCAAATAATGGCTTCCGTGCTACAGTAATTTTCATTGTTCAGTTTACTATTTTTTTACCGTTACTGTGTCCTTCCTGCTCACGAGCTTTGTCCTTCACACCTTCCCTCCTGCTCCGCTGCTTCTACTCCACCTACCGCCACTTACCATCTTCCCTTCCGCCTCCCTCCCTTCTCATCGCCAGCAACTTTGCTTCTCCCTCCTCGCTCCCCTCATCGCCATCTGCCTCGAATCTCTCCACCTCTCCCTCTCGCCGCCAGCTTTCCCCTCTACGATCAAATCTGCTTTGTCCTTCTCCCGCGATCCTGGTTGTCTTTCACTGGGCGTGCTCCTTCATTGGGTTGCCTACCATGGTAACTACCAATGACTATAACTTCCAGCATCTTCCTGCGTCGAGTCATGTTGATGGTGCTCCGGCCATCACCTATAATGCTGCATCTTGTTCAGCTTCGAATCCTGCAGCGCCTATGATCAGAGATGCACTTTAAAAAAATTCTAGCATTGTTCTAGCATTGTCTCAGGTCATAAAAAAATCCGTGTCCAAAATCTTTCTACAAGGGTGAGCCAGCGGTGTTTTTTACACCCGAGCAGATTTCCAGATTCTCTAGCCTACTCCAACACTCACTTATAGGTAGATTATCCTCTACACGTCCTCCGGTTGAACAAATTCATAAGGTATTCACCAAATTTTCACTAGTTGGTCAAGCTAAGGTTGGTGTAAAAGACGAGCGTCGCATACTAATTCAATTGTTCAATGAGGAAGATTATTTATGACTATGGCTTAGAGAGCATTTGACGATTCTTAATGCTCAAATGAAAGTTTTTAAATGGTCTATTAGCTTCCATTCCCTTTAAGACGGTCTGTTGTTTCCCGTGTGGGTCTCATTTCCTTACCTCCCGGCTCATCTCTACAATAAAGAGGCATTGGAAGCTTTGTGTGAACAAATTGGTAAACCATTTATGGTAGATGAAGCCACCATTGACCGTAACCGCCCTAGTTTATCCCTTGTTTGTGTGGAGTTGGACTTGTGCCACTCTCCGCCATCGAGAATATTTGTTGGCAAAATGGATGTGATTTTTGGCAATATATAGAATATGAAAATCTCCGAATTTATTGTCCGAAATGTAGGAAATTTGGCCATACACCACTTGCGGAATGTAAAGAAGTTTTTGTCAATCACAATTTGGAGGCGAATCTACCCAACAGTTATCACTCGGATCCCATCGCCCGTGCTCCCCAAAGTGTCCCCTTCTCTGTCAATATCCCCAAGTATAACGAAGCCATTCCGACTCAATTTGGTTCTATTGTTACCAAACCAAGCGCTTTCGGAAAGTTGAAATACTGGGCTCTTGTTTCTAAATCTATTGTGGTACCGTCAAGACCGCGTGAACCGACTGTTTCACACACTCCTGACTTATTGAGTCAAGTCTCAATTAATGACTCCTTACCCACATCCTGCATGTCAAGTGATTGGGTTACTACTTGCATGGCAAATCCTTCTCATATGTTGGCCACTACGCCTACACACTCAATCATGGTTTCAGATGGTTGTTCCAAAACCCTAAATACAACTCAGCCGAAAGTTAGTCCTCTTGTTGCATGCTCAGGTACGACTTCGTCTACTCATCTTCCATCACAAACCCAAACTACCACTCATCTGGCCTCCCAAGCCGAACGTGCTGCTAACCCAATGGTTCCATGTATGGACATGCATGCAAATTCTTTTATCATGCAACTCATGAAACCAATGCCAGTGCTACGTCAGGTTATACCACCCCATACTTTTCTACCACTTATTCTCTCGTTCAAACCCTTACATGGCAATATCCGTATGCGCCAAATGACATACAAATTGTGCAACTTCTCCTAACGCAGGACTATAGAACCGAAGTGCTTCTTGTGGCCAGTTCAATCATGATGGTGTGGTTGGTCATTTTGACCCTTGGATACATTAGCTAATTCCCGGTCATCATTTTTATCCACGTGCCCCTATGCTAAATAGTTCTGATGGCACGCCCCCTTTGGATACGTCTACGGGTCCAATTCAACCCTATGATCCTTCAACGGCCTTTCATTCCGTTGTGAATGGACATTTGAGCCCCGGATCAGCAATGAATGTTGATCATAAGCCTTCGCATTCCATTGACAGTATACGTGGACCACCCAACTTTTGTTTGCCTCCATCCTCATCTATGTTGACAGGTCCCAACAGTCAAATGGTCTGAGCTCATACCGTTCCTTCTATTTATGATGCTAAGCATCCCGTTGGTCTGCTGGATGTCAACAACGCCTCCGTCAAGCGTGGTCGAGGACGAATGCGCAAAGTCAAGAAGCGATACAATATGGCTTCC
The DNA here is from genome assembly GCA_030737875.1 of Allium sativum. Lineage (NCBI taxonomy): Eukaryota > Viridiplantae > Streptophyta > Magnoliopsida > Asparagales > Amaryllidaceae > Allium > Allium sativum. The sequence continues at coordinate 773,535,373 of CM060918.1, read as the reverse complement.
TCCTCTGTTGATGCTTCATGTCACATTGGTGTTGAGGGAACTGACCATGACATGGATGTTGATGATCTACTATCCGAGGAACTTGCTACCGATGAAGAGAGGACTGCTGCACTAACGAAACTGTGCTCATCTGGTTCATGTGATAAAGTTTTTTCTGGGAAGTGGGGTGTTTGCTCAATTGGACCTTTGTCACTCACTGATTACGAAGCTTCCAATGACCAGATACAACTTTCTCTCTTAATTTAGGATGTTGCATTTTCTTTTCATGACAATTTTAATAATTGCTCTAAAGTTCATGATACTAGTATTGCCCAATTACCTGTACAGTCTGCTTTCATCCCCTCGAATATTCCCCGGAAAGCTAACATTGATCCTGCTAATAAGTCTCCCTCCCTAGGACTTGAATCTATTCTAGGCACTCCCTGCTCGGATTCTCCTCCAGCGTTTGCCACTTCTATCCCTCAAAAGTAATCAGCCTACAGGCCGCTCTTCTCATGCTAAGAGGGTGGTTCTGCCTCTCGAACCTAAAAGACGGGCGGCCATCGCCATACTTTCCAGAGCTTCTTCCCAATTTACTTTGCCATGATTAACATAATTTTTTGGAATATTCATGGGATTGGGAACAATCCGACGTTAATAGACTTAAGTGTATCTCTAAAACTCACAACATCTCGGTTCTTGCTATCCATGAACCGATGGTGGAATCTCAATCTTTATCTTCTCTAGTTCGTAAATTAGGCTACTTCAATGGGATTTCTAATTGTAATGTTAACTTTTGGGTCCTATGGAGATTTGATTGGACTGCAACAATCATTCGAGATTCCGAACAAATGCTAGCCTTTTCCATCAACATTTTTCCTAATGTTGACCCTCATTTGTTTACAAGTTCTACGCTAAATATACGGGGGATGATAGACACGGTCTCTGGAATGATATTTCATATCTTGCCTCTTTAAACATCCACTCTTACATCATTGGCGGTGATTTTAACATCATTGCCAATTAAGATGAAAAGATCGGTTGTAATCCCACTAATGCTTAGGCTATCGATGATTTCAACCAATCTATTGCTTCTGCGGATCTGATGGAAATCCCGTTTTACGGTTCCTCCTATACCTGGTGTAATAACCATGATGGTATTAATCATATCTCCACCAAACTTGATCGGGTTTTTGGAAACGCGGGATAGTTCACCAACCCTTTCATTTCAGTGGTTGACCATCTCTACCGGGCTAATTCTGATCATGCTCCTATGCTTCTCCGCCTTAAATCGAGTTTTGACCTACCCCAAAATCTTTCCGGTTTCAAAACATGTGGGTCTCTCATCCATCTTTCTGTGACATCATCATGGGCACATGGAATCTCCTAGTCTTTGGAAATCCCCTTCAAGCTTTTTCCGCTAAACTGCATAATGTAAAGGTGTGGATCTGCGCCTAGAATAAAGCCACCTTTTCCAACATTTTTGATCACGTCTTGGAGGCTGATAAAAATGTCTCTATAATGGAAGCTATTTATGATGAAAACCCTTCTTTATCTAATCGGGATTCCTGGCTGCATGCCAAATATGAATTTGACCAAGCCGTCCAATTTGAAGAGACTTTTTGGAAACAGAAAGCTCGGATAAAATGGATCGTCCATAGGGACTCCAACACTAAGTTTTTCCACTCTTTGGTCAACAAAAACAGAACAAAGCTTGCAATTCACAAAATTCAAAAAGATGGTTGTTCTTGGGCCGCTGAAGTTGACGACACTAATAACACCATTGTAGATTTTTTTTCAAAGCTCTCATTGGCTCTCCTTCGGTCTCCCCTCCTAACCTAGACATTCTTGCGCATATCCCGCCCCTAATTAATAAGCATGTAAATGCCACCATTGCTGAACTTCCTTCAGATGAGGAGATAAAAGCTACTACTTTTCATCATGATAAGAATAGCACTGCTGGTCATGAGATTTCAATGGTTTTTTCTTCCACTCATTTTGGGATATCATTGGGCCCGACCTCACTCTGGCTATTCGGGCCTTTATCTGTGGTTATTCCCTTCCGAAAAGCTGGTCTGCTACGAACATCATTCTCATTCCCAAAACTGATAATCCTTAGAAACCGTCTGATTTCCGTTCGATCAGTCTTTGCAACTTCTGCAACAAAGCTATCGCTAAAACTATTGCCACTAGACTCTCTGACATTTTACCTACCCTTATATCCCCATCCCAAGCTAGGTTTATCAAAGGGTGACACATTATGAAAAACATACTTCTATCCCAGGAACTTGTTTCGTGGATTAACCATGAGGCTAGAGGTGCGAATGTGATTCTTAAATTGGATATCGCCAAGGCCTGTAATCATTTATCCTGGTTTTTTCTTACCAAAGTCATTCGCAAGTTTGGCATTTGCGAATCATTTATTGATTTGGTTTGGAGACTTATCTCGAAATGTTGGTACTCCATTCTCATTAATGGTTTCCCCAAAGACTTCTTTCCATCCGGTAGGGATGTCCGGTAAGGTGACCCTTTGTCTCCAAGCCTTTTCGTCCTAATTGCGGAGGCCCTCAACCGTGGTCTCCAGAATCTCGCCTTGTCCGAGGAAATCAAGTATTATTCTCTTCCTAATGGTGCGCCTATTATCTCAGCCCTCTCCTTTGCTGATGATATTCTTATCTTTGCTAATGGTCAATCCAGATTTATTCGTAACCTTATCTCATTCCTTAAGGAGTACGAGCGGTGCTTGGGTCAACTCGTTAACTCTGCTAAAAGCTCCATTATCTGCCCTGTTGGGGCCTCTACTTCTCTTAAAAACAGGCTCCAGAATGAAACCAACTTTGTCATTTGTCACCTTCCTTTCTCTTACTTGGGTGCTCAACTCTATAGAGGTCGCAAACGTAACCTTTATTTTAGAGAGCCGATTGTCAAATCAAGGAAACTGATCAACAAATGGAGTGGCTCGTTCCTATCTCAAGCTGGCAGGCTTGTCCTCATACAATCGGTCCTTAGCTCTCTAAGTTCTCACACTTTCATATCACTGCGGCCACTGACTCCTTTTTCATTGAATTCCAGCGTCTTTGTTCTAATTTCTTTTGGGGCTCGCATGACAACCGCTCTAAGCATCATTGGGTTTCTTGGGAGCACATTTGTCATCCCAACTCGGAAGGGGATCTGGGCATTAGGAACTTGAGGGATATCTGTAAAGCATACTACTTCAAACTATGGAATCGTTTCTTACACAACGATTCTACGTGGTACAACTTTCTCCAGCATAAATATCGTAGACATGGTTCCAGCGATTTCTCTGGTAACCCTAATTTCACTAGTGAAACTTGGAAACGTATGCAGAACTGTAAAGCGATTTATGATGAGGTTATATCCTATATCCCACCCCCTTAGGCTGATGGCTCGTTTTCTCTTAAAAAAGCTTGGAGACTATCAGGCCTCATTACCCTGTTAGGCTCCCCTTCCACATGATTTGTTCTTCCGAAAATATCCATTTTCATGTGAAGACTTATCCACAATGGCTTACCTCTTGATCAGAACTTAAATAATCTTGGCATCGCTACTATCTCTAAATGTTGTCGTTGTTCGGTCGGACACCACGAATCTATTTCTCATCTCTTTGGTAACAGTGAGGGGGCTAATTTCATCTGGATTCACTTTGGAAACCTTATGGGATTCCCTTTGATTTCTACATCTCTCAACGCCCGCTGTACCTTCTGGTGGTCCAGCTCCCGCAGCAAAACCATTAGGGCTATTCTTGCTCGCATTCTTCCTGCTCATATTTGTTGGCATATTTGGTGCGCTCAAAATAAATTTCGGTATGATAACAAGAAGTTCGATCCTGCCAAATTCATCCATCTTATCCATGACGATATCAAGAACCTTTTCATCACTACCCCATACACTGGTCCAGTTTGTGCATTCTTAAGATTTTACATCACGGACTCCAATATACCCTGCAATTCATGATGTTTACTACAGTCTGGTTCACCATTACTACATTTGGTTTCGTTACTACTGGCTTTTTTCTTTTCTTTTGCTTTCAGGATTGGTGATGCTTGATCTATATCACATGGCCTCGCAAGCCTTTCTACGCTGGACTGGATGGGATTTGCCCTGGCTATTGGTCCACCCTATCTTGGAGCGCTCCGTTGGTCTTTTCCTCGGTGGACTCTTGCTATTTTCTCAGTTTTGGCCTTCGTAGTTTATATCAACTAGCATTTTCGTTGGCTCTCCGTCTTCTCGGATGGTTTGGTTACTGGTTCTTCTCTTCATTGGCGCCTTATTATACCGCTTAGACTTATTTGTTTGTTTTCAGGCTTATTTTTTCATACATTTTTGCTTTGTTGTACTACTGATATTTATCTCTGTGCGCCACCGTTGAGATGTAGTTTCCCAACCTTATATTATGTATGCAGCGCCACCCTACCCTACCATCTTTTTGATGGTTTTTTAGGTTGGCTTTCTGATAATATATATATATATATATATATATATATATATATATATATATATATATATAACACGAATGGACAGATATAACTTAGAAATAATCCAACGGACCTAGTCCATTTCCACCACTACAAATAAAGGGGTAAGGCCTCATTCTTTTCCACATAAATCTGCAGTGGCAGCGGAGCTCGACTATTCTTCCCCTTCCCAAAACCTAATTTCTTAATCTAAAATATATTTATAAAAACAAATCAAATCCAATTCATATGAAATTGAGAGGATTAGCAAATCTAATGGAAAAGAATGCAAATTGAAGCTCCAAATCATATGCTCCCCCGTTTTCTTAATCTCTACAGATCTGGAATTTTCCCCTTTCCAAGTAACTTGTAGATTACAAGAATTTGGGAATTGTAGACTTAAAGGGTTCAAACTTTGGATTTGGAGTCTATATGATGAGTGGGAAATTTATATATACATTTATAATAACATACTTATCCCGTTTGTAATAGATTCAATTTTTATGCCTATACCTATCAGATCTGATAAATAATTTGGTGTAATTAGATTGACACCCATCAGAACTAGTTATAAAAAGTATTAAAACTTGTGAATTGTACATTGTGGCTATGCGTAATACGAATTATAGGATTCTTAAAATTGTTTACACATATTCCTACTATTATTTATGAAATATATTGCAATTGTAATGTAAAATGTATTGTGGACATTGCATAACACTGTAGATCTGGAAATCAGTCTCATGAAACACCATTTAGATGTAGTCACATTTCAGATATCTAGTTCATTGTTGAATAATGAAATTTTAGTAAAAATGTGAAATTTGTAAATGGTGTGATTGTAATGTTAAAATAAATATGCCTGATTGTATTCAATTTAGTTGGGTTTTGGGTTGATCGTTATAAATATGTTGTTTTCCTCCTTTTGAATAAAAATGCATTATTTTGAAATCACAAGAGATATGATAAAAAGGATTAAAAAAAAGGAAAAAGTGGTGCAAATATATATATGTGTGTGTGTGTGTATTTGCACGTAATTTGCATCAACTATTCCAAAATTATATATTAACATATATTTCTTGTGATTTGGAAATATGTTAATCCACTAATTAGGCATTATTTACAATGATTACGGCTAACGGCCTTTTGTGATATTTGAAACCTTTTGGCAATATTGAATGCAATAAGGAATGTTTAGTAATTGATTTAACCAAATCATTTAACTTATAATAATAACAAAAATAAAATACATTGAACGTATAAAAGCGTAAATATAAATATATACATATTATTTGTCCAAATCAGTGTAAAACGGTAAAATACACATTGTATGGAATGATTGAATGTGTGGATAAGGTTCAACTATGGAATTATGTGTAAATGTAAACCATACTGAATTAATATATTTGTGGCGACCAATTGTAACAATCAATATAATTATTTGCTATAAATATGACCGCAAATCTATAAATAACAATTATGACTAATGTAGATTGAGAAAAGTAAACATAATAGGATAATGGATATAATTCCTAAAATTTATTAGGAAAATGTTGTACACAGTAAATTAGGAAATTTGAATTATAATCGCATTTAGACATGAGGTTTAGCTCAACTTGTGGTATAAGTCTGCCCGGAACCAACCGACAAATCCAGCAACAACAGGTAGTCAGCTTAATGTGAGGATTATAATGCGTAAATGTAAATGTACTAACGCACGAGGTTAAGTTCAACTTGTGGAAAAAGTCTGCCAGGAATTGACCGATAAATCCAGCATCCACACGTAGTCAACTTAATGTGAGAGGCCTCGTGCATGAATATATATACATATAACAATCAACCAATAAATAAATAAATAGATAAATAAATGAATAAGAATAGTAAGTGCCTGTTAGGGTACAACAAGTAGACACCTTAGGACTGATAAATAGTTTTGCCTTAGAATAATATGATCGTTATGGCCATAAAGGGCAATAAAAATGAAATAAAAGAAAATGGATGTCAAAATGGGGATTTATGGATATTGATTGTCATTTAAATACTAAGTCCAAATTTGGGAAGAAACCAAATAAATATCCTAGGGTAAAAGAGAACGTATAACCTTCCTTATTTATGATTATTAATATAGAGCTTAAAATATAAAATATAGTTGGGCTTTGTGGGTTAATAATGTAAAATATTATTAGCCATATGAACCCGTGACGATAATGAAGTGAGTATATATATATGAGTCTATTATGTGTGAAAATGGGCAGGTTTATTACATCATCAGAAGGTCTTAAGTGACTGACTATCTTCTTGTCTAACTTGGGTGTTAAGTGGTTAGGATTAGGATCCCTCCAAAGGTTTATTCCTTAGAGAGGAACCAAAGTCATGGGACCTACCCTTATTATATTCGAAGTAAGTGTTTGGGTCCTCCTTCTCTATAAGTGGTTATGCATAAGCAGTAACAGAGTAGGGTGGTTCACGGGAGATGTCCACTTCGTCTAGAAGCTTGTAAGGGGATCAACTAGGGACAGGACTGGTATATAAAAGATATGTGATCATTGCATGCTCACCAACTATCTAAGGGAAGTCTTAAGCGATGTAGGTGTCCTACCGTAATATCAGATAAGTAGTAACGTTTGCAATACTACTTCTCATATTACAATTGAGAGTATAGATTTTAAGAACGTTGACGTATTAGGATGGGGTCTTAAGGGGCAAAGGTCCACCACAGGGTTATAAGAGATCATAAGAATCCACCTTTAATAGAGCCATAAGTGACCGAGAAAGTCTACCTCGTTGGGTCTTCACCCTAAAAACACTAATAAGCGATTGACTTGGATATCAACCTCACTGGTTAGATACTTGGTGTTTGTGTGAATATTGTGTGCTACGCTACGTAAACGTCATATCTCGGTATTATACTTTGGGAATACTACCTTGGGAAGGGTAGTAGAGTTGTGCGTAAAACATTTTCAAGGTTAGGCTAGAATCACTAACCTTGACAGGCATACATCTTGAGTTGAACCAAACGGGATACATCTGTGTATTATAATCTGTGTTGTACATTTCTTAGTCACCAGAACTTATTGTTCTGACCCCCTCCTCATTACAACCTCCAAGGTTTCCTAGATAAGGTTGGGTTCTCATAGGTGTTTAGGTTTGGCTTTCGGTTTTCGTTCTCTCTCAGGCTCGATATTGGCAAAGTGACTAACTCTGAAAAAGGTAGTTACTTAAGTTAATACTAGTTATCCTATTATATTTAGGCTGTGATTTTTCTTTTATCGTACTCTGATTATGCTCATGCTTATTTATTGCAGGTACCAGATAAACATGCTCCATGCTTGGATGTGTTCAAGTTTTGATTTTTGTCAAAATTTGGGTGCAGAAAAGTGTGGAGTGTTACAATATGGACTGAGCTTCTTCGAGGCGATGAGCAGACAATATGCAAGCTTCTCTAACTTAGGATAAGTCAACTCTGCCCTGGTAAGCCTTTTGTTTATCTAGTACATAGGTCGTTGAATCTTTACATCTTTTCGTCCTAATGTTGCACTCAAACCATGGGATGAAACTGTCAAGTATAGAAACAAATATCACTGGGCTTGGAAAGCATGGGGGGTGTCTCTATGTGTTTGATTAATTCTTCGAATGATGTCTGACACTCTGGAGTCCATTGAAAATCTTTCTTCCCCTTTTTCAACGCATCAAAGAATGGATTAATACACCTATCAGTTGCCTTTGAGAAGAAGCGACTCAACGCAGCAATCTTCCCATTCAAACTCTGAAGTTCACTTTTAGTTCTAGGATCCCGCACCTCCCTCAGTGCTGAAATTTGAGCAGGGTTAGCTTCAATTCCCCTGGCATTCACCATAAACCCTAGATATTTTCCAGATGCAACCCCAAATGAACACTTAAGAGGATTCAACTTCAGGTCGTATCTTCTCAAAATATCAGACTTTTCAGCTAGATTCTCCATATGACCAGCTACTCTCTTCGACTTAACCAGCATATTGTCAACATAAAATTCCATGATCTTGCCGATCTATGACTTGAACATCGCATTGGCAAGTCGTTGGTAAGTTGCTTCTACATTCTTCAACCCCAATTGCATGACTTTGTAGCAGTACAAACCCACACATGTGATGAAGCTTATATTCTCCTGATCCTGCCCGTGCATCATTATCTGATTGTAGCCCAATAAGCATCCACAAATGATAGTACCCATGCCCCATTGTCAAATCTACTAGTTGATAAATTCTGGGCAACAAAAAGCTATCTTTGGAGCACGACTTATTGAGATATGAATAATCTATGCACATGCGCCACTTGCCATTAGGTTTCTTCACTAGGATACGATTAGACACCCAATATGGATATGTTTACTCTGTAATGAAGTGATTCTCCATCAGTCTATCCACTTCTTCTTTCAGAGCCATCGATCTTTCGAGACCTTGAATTCTTCTCTTTTGCTTTATAGGTGTAACGTGAGGGTCAATATTTAATGCATGAACCGCCACTTCAGGGGATATACCACACATGTCAGAATGACTCCAAGCGAATACATCCAAATTATCTTTAAGAAAAACAACTAACACCTTGTGCAACTTCTGGCCCAGCTGAGATCCTATATTCAAGACTCGGTCAGGATCTTCTGGATGAACAACAATAGGAATTGTGATCTCTGTTGGCGCCGCTCGATTATCCCCTGCAATGGTTTTTTGAGGATCCATTTCCTTTTTAGCCCCGTTTTTCTCTCTAGTTCAAGGGTCGTGTCCTATTTATTATAAGACAGGTTCATGAATGCGGAGATGACCCTCCACATTTTTCCCCTTATCCTTCTTCTTAGCTTCTCACAACTCTGTGATGTAACATTCTCTGGCAGTATCTTGATCTCCTTTTATCACACCAACACCCTTCTCCATAGGAAACTTCATCGTCAAACACCATGGTGCTAATGCAATTCTGAAATTAGCCAAACCATGTCTGCCCAGGACTGCATTGTAAACAGAAAGTTCATCTACGAGCATGAAAGTCTAATTCAAGATAGCCTTCTTTTGTCCCTCTCCTAACTCTACAAGCAAGTCAATTGTTCCAATCGAGTGTTTTGGCTCACCTGTGAACCCTTGGATCTTTGTCTGACAAGCTTGAACATTAGTCACTGAGAGATTCATCTGGTTGAACGCTTCTCGGAACAGGACATTTAAAGATGCACCGCAATCAACTAACACTCTTTTAACCATTGTTGGGCCTGTTCTGACTGTAACCACTATTAGATCAAGAGTTGGAGTTATCGCGCCTTTCGCATCTTTATCCCTGAACACAATATCTTCGTAGGAGATTTTCTTCAACTTCATGAGGATAGTTTTACTCAGGATCAGTAATTTCTCCTCTTTCAAGACGTACTTCAAAGCACTGGCATATCTCTCAATCTCTTCCCAACTTCCACCTACTTAATGAGGACCTCCAGATATGGTATTGATCATAGGTCCCGTAGTAGTCTGTGCTAGAGCTCTATCACTTGGGCCAGACTAATTAGTAGGTGCATCTTGTACCTGATGAGTTGAAGAAGGATTTGCAGTCTGCGGCTTCCTAACATACTATTGCAGCCTATTATTCCTAATTAGCTCTTCAATCAAACTCTTCAAATGTTTGCATTCATTAGTGTTGTAACCAGGCTGATTTTGAAAACGGCATAATCTTCCAGATTTCATTTCCCTATTTCCCACTCTTTGCAGTCGTGGATCTGGGTAAGATTTTGCATCTTTAGTGGCAAAGTAGATATTCTTAGGGGTATCGGTCAAAGGGATCAACTCTGCGGTCTTGAAAAAGCGAGACTTCTTGTTATTCTTATTGTCTTTTCCATCATTGCGCCTTTTCTTCCCCTCGGTGCTATTCTGATTACCCTAGGTATTACCATTTTTCTTATCCTCAATAGTGCTACTTCCACCGATGTTTTGAATGGTATAAGGGTCATCTTCCACCCTGATGAACTCTTCTGCTTTCTTGTAGAACTTTCGAGTGTGTTGGGCTCCTTCGTATTCACTCATTTTACAAACTCGGCCTTCTTGTCTACCGCTCGCACTAATGCCACTAATATCATTTGGGGCTCCGGATTTTCTACTTCGGTTACAACAGTATTGAAACAACTGAGAAATCCCATTAATGTCAGCCTTTGATGTATACAACCTGAATTGTTCCTTGAACTTCCTTGCCAAATCGGCGAATTGGTCTACAGATCTGGGTGGAAATTTAGTGAACCATAGCGATGTTGCTCCCTCCAGATAGATAGGAAAGTACAAACACTTGATCTCATCCGTTGCCCTTGTGGCATTCATGTGCCACTTAACTTGTGCAGGAACAGATTAGGATCAGCGGTTCCACTGTATGTTGACATAGTTGGAGGAACAAACTTCTTTGGAAACTCAGCCTTATAGATGCTTTTAGTAAAAGGAGTTTTACTTGGAGCAAAATATCATTCTCTTTCATCTTTATTTCTAGCCATACTTTCCTTTATAATCTGCTTAATCATATCCTAAATATACTTTTCTTCATTGTCTCGTTCCACGGGGAAGACGCCAGATCCTTTACCAGATGCTTCTCTTGACAAGGGATCGCGGTTACCTTGGACCTCCAACTTAGGGAGGTGCCCCTTTGGTGGGACTAGCAACTTTGCGAGAAGTATACTTTCTGGATATCATTCTTAGCATTTGCCTTGGAATCCTGATGTCAGTGTCATCTATACCGCTTGAAAATTCATTCACTTTCTCTACATAGTATTCTCGATTGCAATCTACAGCCGAGGAGTGTGCATTCTCATCTAACTCAATGTCAACTCTATGAGGTGTAGGATTACCTTAAGCAGTGAGAATAGCATATAGCTTATCCATCAAGGCTTTATTCGAGGCTTCCATATGTTGATTTAAGCTAACAACATCAGCGTCCAACTCACCCCGAGTTACGCCAACTCCCAGAGTTTGAGAAATAGTCGAAAGACTAGTTTGAGGAGTGGTTGTAGCACCATTAACAGCATTTTCCAAAACCCTTGCGGACTTACTACCTTTCTTTGATGGTGCAATTATATCGGAAAACTTTCTAAGCTTCGTAAAAATCCTTTCAACGGGCTTAACTTTTAGACCTTGTGTATTTATCGTAAAAGATCAAGCTTCAACACTTCCGGATCAAGACTCTTAACCTTGTGGCCGTGGGTTCGAGCCACACAGTGGGCGCCAAAAATGTTAACAACAAAAATTGATGCTAACACCCCAGGTGGTGTATTAACACCTTAAAACTATAGAAAACAAGGTTAATAGCAGAAATTATATGAAGAATCTAAATAAAGAACAAATTTATAGTGGTTCAGCCTTAATTTTGTCCTACGTCCACTTTGAATGAGGATATCATTGACTTCACCATTACAAGGTACATTTTTTATCTCAATTTATACATTTCTCTATCTTTTACAACAATTCTCTCTTTTCTCTACAACCACTCAATAATTCTCTGTCTCTTTCGTTTCCTCCATAGAAATATTCGAATCTCACTAGTAGTGAAGATTATTGAATTAGATCTTCGATAATCGAACTCAGTGTTGAACTTTGATGATTTCTCGAGCAGGACGATGATGGAGATACTTAAATGTTTCTTGAAGAAGCTTTAATGATGTTGGAGATCAATAACGGTAGCCCTTCAGGAGGAGAAAATCCATATCTTTTTATTTGTGAGGGGGTCTGGTATTTATAGATGGAGAACAGAGTGGAATGGAGCTTGAAATGGTGTATATCCGGCATATAGGGATCGGCCGATGATCCATCAATGCGCGCCTCACGATCCATTGAAGCCAAAGATCCATGCAAGGATCGACCAGTCACGATTCACCGCTTTGTTGTGCTTTATGCTTGCTGATCCATCATGCTTGGCATGTGCTTGATCCATATATAGATCGCTTCACGGTCCATCGGTTCATTGTGATCCACCGTGCCATAAATGATCCTATCCGCCATTTTTACTTGCGTGTGTAATGAACCGACATTTTCCGGTCCTGATTATCGATACAAATACCATATCTACTAACCAAACACCAGAAATTCCCGGATCATTAATAGAAAGAAGTTAGAGGGTGAGGAATAGAAAGAAAGAAATATTAGAATAGAAGAAGAAGAACATAATTACAACAACATCAGAATAAACATAAACCTCGCAGCGGAATGAATAAAATATAATATATAACAACATTTGAAAATACAAATTTAACTGTATATACATAACACTATCAGAGTACAACATTTGTTCATCACATATACAACACAACAGAATAAACTCTATATATATCTAATGTTGAAGCCTCATGTTCCAAGTTCCTCTAAGTATATCTGTAAACACTTGAACTACTAGACTGTTCGTACAAATTTGGGCACTCAAGAGTTTAGGGTAAAACAAAATAAACTCAAGGTCAGTCATGAGACTGGTATGAGTAAACAATTTAAAATAGTTTGAGAAAATAAACGATATGTCACAAGACTACGTCGTATAACACGGAGCTGGTTTTTCCCTTATGAGAATCCAAAACACTTGATTTAACTTTCAAAATCCTTTTGAAAGAAACGATAATCTTTATATCAAAACTCTTTTGATATTATAATAGTGTATATCAACCAAAACTAAATAATCATCTAGCAGAATGCTTACATCTCACGCTCTACATACATAGTATACAATCAAAACTGCGAGCACTTATTGGATAATGGATTTCCAACTATAACAAGGTATGGAACCACCTTCCGATAGTGTACCTCTAGAGAGGAATACACTGAGTTCAACAAGAACATCTTGCAACCTGGTCACACATGACCAACCACTCATTTCGCTTGAGTGTATCGAACGTATATCACCAGCGGTTGGGATCAGCAACCGTTTTCCCGAAGGGACAACATCGAATAGAATAAAGAATGACATGGATTTCTCTAGATAGGTTATAATACACCCAAATTGGGAGTTACCCACTAAGCCATGCTGCCTGCCCGATTTTTGTCATTTCCCACTTGTTGAGGCCTAAGGCAACACTTACTTACTTTTCATTGATAGTGCAATCACTTTTAATGCCACATTGTCAGTTCTGTCAACCATTAGTTGATTTGCACAAATATAATCTGGATATTATGTTAAGAGAATAAACTCTTCGCCACCATATATATTTATACAGACCAACATATGCGATCATTGGAAATACTCTGTCAGACATTCGTCCATACTACTTCATTCTGGGACACAACGAAACCGAAGGCACAATTTCCATTAATCAATCTTAGGCAATTTCTACCTAGGATTAATAGAAAACTCACTTGCACTTTACTCCGTCTTCGATTATCTTCATATAATATGATTCGCAATGTTACTGCCAATACAGAGTGGTTCTCGAATAATGATCCAACCGGTCTCTCCATATTGACAACGATATTGGAAAATACTTCGATAATCGGTTATTTAACTATCGCAGAAAAACAAACATCCATTAAAGCATCAAACAATCACTGGGCCCCTTAATTAATATTTTATTAATTTAAATTTATCATGCCCAAATATCTCTTAAATATCTTTACCCAGATATTTCTCCAAACTGGTTTAGCCACTCATGATTCTTGGAAAAACATTTCCATCTATCATAATTATTTATTTTCTATATTTCTAAGAATATCACTTTTTAACGTCGGAAACCATTTACATTTCTTATTTACATATCATTATTCTTTCCCATTTATCAGTCCCTAACTGTAAGCCAGTAAGAGAAAAATTTCCAAAGTATTAACCCCGAAGGCCGAAAGTAACATCAGATCGACACTCAAGAAGCCATTCAAATCCACCAGTCTTCAGTCAGTTTCTAATTCCCTCAAGTCCATTTCTTAACTTCTTATCAACACAATCATTTTAATCTACAAATCGTTTGCTTTTAAATCATCATTCACTTTAAAACATATATATGTTTCTCCTTCCAATCTCCCAGGGCTAAATTTATAAATTCCATTTCTTCATATAAAATGTCATTATACATTTATTCGTTTATTAAATTTCATATATGATTGATAAGTAAATTTCTAGTTATTTAGCTTTCGTTAAATTTTTCTATCTCCTTAAATTCCCGAAAAATTTCACCAGCACCTCCTTTGTACCGGTCAATAGCTCAAATCCCAACTCGTCTTGCTGGGCCCTTTCCATTCAAAAAGAAAATCAAAAAGCCAAGCGGCTTGCCGATTCGGCGCATAAAAACTCATATGGAATTTAAATGTGTACCTTTTTGTTGGGAACTCGAATTAAAATCTTCATACACTTCATTCCATTCATGTCTAACCCATATACATCCATTTCTAATTTATTCCAACTCAATCTGATCATTTTTAACTCAATTCGCTAATTTTTTTATTATTTCTTTTGCGTATTCCACCATTTAATTGAACATATCACATTCATATATATTTTTATTTATGAATAAACCAATTGAATCCCATTTTCATTTCAAGTTTCTTATTCGATTTCGAATATGAATTCACTAGTTCAACTTACTTAACCAAAACTCAATTTTACATCAAAACTCGATTAACTAATTATCCTTCAAATTAGTTAATTCTATTTAATAATTGAAAATATGATTTTTGTTTCAAACCACTTACTCCACTTAAGTTCACATTTATTTTATATCACAAGTCTGGATTTTTCTATTGGAGATTCGGATTCTATTCACTTAAAATCCTTTTGTTTATTTAAATAAACCGTTATGGTTTTATAATGGTTATGGCGTTATTTTTCTGGAAACTTGATTTTGACATAACTCAAAATCTATAAGACGAAATCCAGATTTTTCTCTTCCATTAGAAAACTATTATTCAATCGGTCCTGACGATTCTTGTTTCAAAGAATTCCGACTTAAATTGAGTTATATATACTCAACTGAAGTTTGAAACGCCAATTTACGAACTACCGTGTTGCGGCAATTTCGTTTTAATTATATTTAAATCTAAACATTAAAACTTTATTTAATATAAATTTAAATCTCGTTCTAATATATATTTTTAAATAAATTAAATCTAGTTTTCAAATCCAACTTAATATTTCTGATTTTCCCTAACCGTCGATTATTTTACAATTCAGTTATAATTTATTTATGATTAAATCTTCTATACTGAATTCCAATTCTTTTATAAATAAATTATTTATAAAATTCGATATAATCGAATTCCAATTTTAAATCCTTAGATTTATCTCAAATCCGTTTATATTTTCAATTTCAAAATAAAATATGTCGTTCCCTTTTTCGAAAAGATTTCAAATTCACTTTTAAATTTGTACTCGAATTTAAAATTCCAAATTTATCCCATGATAATTTTCTTACATAATTTATAAACGTTGTTTATAAATTTAACTTCCTTGTTTTATATATTAAAACACGTTTTATTTCAAAATCTATTTGAAACCCAATTCCTATTCTGGAATATTTTATTGATTATAACTTATATATATAAACGGTGAATTTATTTTCATATTTAAATTTAAACTTCTATTTAATACAATCCTAATATCTTTTCTGAAAATATTTTATTTAAATAAATTCCGATCTAATCGAATTCAATCATAAATCCATACGGTTTTATTTTAATTCATTTTACATTCTAAACCTCAAAATAAATTTCATCGTTTCTTTTTGAAACTAATTCCAATTCCCTTTTTAAATTCACATTTGAATTTAGATTTCCCAAATTATCCAAATGATAATTTTTCCCATTTCACTTATAAACATCATTCATAAATTCACTTAAATTCCCTACATTATTTAATTTATAAACATTGTTTATAATTTCAATACTTGTTTTATATATTCAAAACAAATTAATATTTCTATAGCCTATTAAAAATTCAAATTCTAATTTTTAAAATAGATTTCCCCTTTTAAATCTTAGAATCCCTTTACACGATATTTCTATAAATCAACATTCAGGATTAGTAATATTCAAATGCCCAAAACACTCAATTATTAATCACAGGTTTTCTGACATATCATATATGATATTATATGAAACAAACAAATAAATAATAAATTTTGAGGAATCTAGTTGGATCCCTCCAACCTGTTTTTCCTACATCCACAGTCGTTAGCCAACATAAATAATACCCATCCTGCTTCAAGGCTGGATATCGCGGTATAGAAGGTCATCCACTATCATATTGTGGGGCACATAGGTTCATCCGCTAATGATACTGCGGACGTCCACTAATGGTACTGCGGGAAATATTCAACCACCAATATATATATATATATATATATATATATATATACACACACACACACATACATATATATATATATATATATATATATATATATATATATATAATAGCCACAAACACCAAGCGTAAATAACTAATATATTTAATAACCACAATTTATAAATAAATAGCAATGCAACCAAACAACCAACAAACAACATATAAAAATTATTTAAATAAAATCCAGAGAGTCAGATTACTCACCTGATTTTATTTAAGCTCCATTCCAAATTAATTTGAATCGAGCGATATTCGATTTAAATAAAAATTCCCAAGCTTATTCTGATTGATCCAAAAATTCCCAAATGAATTTCATTTCCTGCTACGAGTCAAACTCGACTTGCCTTAGTATTTTGGATATTGTATTAATTAAATATAGTATTTTTAAAAATGTGTGAATTAGATAAGCTATATACTTTTCTTAAAAAATATTCATATTTTCATCTAATTGAAATATAAAAACTTATACCTTAATGCCATGATTTATTCTTTCTTCCCCAAATTGTACACACAGTAACCCCTGTACCACCATCCAAAATATCACCGACCTGTACTTCCAACTTTCCCACTGTAGAACCTTAAAACCCATCAGCTCTTCACTATGATCAACTCCTTCATTTTCCTCAACATCTTCAAACATTTGACCCACAAGTCATTCTTCACCAAAACCTACGTAATTCTCGTACATACCACCTCGTTGAACTCCCTCCTTTATGATCAGCGGAAAAAAAAACCAAGCACTTGAACACTGTACAGATCACGACTTCAGCGCCTCGGTTTCAGGCGTACGACTTTTAACAGCACAAAATTGCTCCATTTTTTCGCGATTCCTGAAGTCGAGCTCAAGGAAAAATCGCGCCCTTCCATTCCAGTGTAACTCGAAGAACAGAACTCGCTGCGCCTTCAGTTCGTCCCCAATAGTCCGTTTCGACTTTAGATTTCTAAAGGCCTTCATCGCGTCCCTTCCTATCTGATAACGGCTACAGTCGATTTCGGTGATTCCCATTAAGTCGCGACTTGAATCCCTTTTTTTTCTTTTCGCGATTCGATTTATGTTAACTGAGAAAGAGGGAAAAAACGAAAATGAATTAAACAGTTTTGAAATGCCATTTTGGTTTGAGGATGGAAATAAAGGCGGAGGCGAGGCTTAGTTTTATAGGTGCGAAGAGGAGGATGATAAGAATGACGTCTTTCACGGGTATATATAGGGTTAGTGAAAGAGTAGGTATGCAATGTACTTTCCATTAGCTCAAAAAGGAAGTAAACAGTTTTAGCTTAGCGAAGAAGAAAACAGTTTGGTACCAAGTTTGATTAGAACCGGTATTATTTCATTTAACTTAAATTATCACAAAAATTCGAACCCCTATTTAAGCGCAACAACCGACATTCCTAGAGTTATATCACTATTCTGAACACATGGGAATAGGTTTCGAAGCCCAGTTCAATCATATGGAGAAGATATTAATTTAAATCGACCATTAAATCTTCAAATTCAAAAAAGTTAATTCTTCAATAATACATTATTATTATTATCGTCTATATCCAAATAGAATTTCTGTTAATCATTTGAATCGTTTTGACTCCATTTTAAATTTTGAATCGAATTATCTCAGATTATCTTGTAGTACGATAATCTATTAAATAATAGTAAAGCAGAAGCTTTTCAAGCTTTCTCCTTAATTCTCTCAATTCTCTCAATTCACCTTAATTCTCTCAATTCTCTTTATTCATCTTAAAACTCTCTCAGGATATTTTATTCAAAATTAAATTCTCTCTATTCACCTTAAAACTCTCCAATTTCAAATATTTCGTTTTTAAATTTCTAATCTATCTATATTATTTGAGTGAAGCTACGGTGACTCTAAAGCTATCCATGTAGATTTCAATATTAAACCGCCTCTTATTAAAAAATCGTCTTTTCTTCCGATCTTTTTCTCCCGTTTTGCTTTCCTTTTTTCCATTGTCTTCAGTTTTCATCCTTAAACTACCTTCTAAATTTCCTCTGCTTTCCAGCTACATAATAAAGCCACAATTCCCTTCCTTTAATTTCATCCGAAGGAAATCTAGCTGATTTGTGCATTCTCTGCCTTTTCGCTTTGTATTTCCCTCTTTAGGACTTTGCCAGCCCGATTGACTCGAGATCCATGCTTTCCAGTTTCCTTTCCGTCCCTTCCAGCTCGCCTCAACGCTTTTGCGAGGTATGTCTATCAGTATTATTAGGAAACTGACGTTATTTCTCTATCAAATTCGTTGCTAGCGTTCAAGTACTGAATATTTTCACCGGCTGAATTTCAGGTTTCATTTTGATTAATATCTCTTTGGTCGTTCTGTTATCCGTGCTTTTAGGTGATCTTATTAAATTGGATTTGCAGCTTAATTGATTTGGTTGGAATTGACGATGATTTGGGTTGGTTTGATTTTTAGGCTCTTTAATTGGTGGTTTGATTCATCCTCAAAATTGCATATAATTTCGCCACATATTCTTCCTTCGCATGTTTTTCTCAGAAAAAAAATCCCTTTGTCAGAGGAGGAGGGAAATAGAGAACCAGAAACTAAGAGGCTTCAATCCAACCAGCCTGAAATGAAGGTTCACATTTCTCTCCATTCACAATTTTTTTTAAATAAGCAGCTATTAGTTTTAATTTACGTGTTTAACCATGATTGTGTGAGGTGTTTGTTGTTAATAACCCTTCTCTTAAATTTTCTAACTTCTTATATGATATCAGAAATTAATTCTGAAATATCAAAGGAGCAACTTACTTGAGACATAATCAACCTTTTTCTTTAATTATCAATCCTCTTACAGATAGCTATTTTGCTATAGATATTGTTAAATCCCCCTGACAGTGAAATACAATACAGGATATCCAGTCTTTAGTTTTGGTGTTTCTAACTATTTCAGTTTTTTCTTTCCTCAGTTTATTTAAGCATTGTGGCATGATAGTTTGACATATTTTGCATGGCAGATGGTTTTGTATTTAAATACTTGGCATGGCAGAGGGTTTGTAGGCTAATACATCTACTTATTCATTACTAGAACTGCCCAGAAGGAAGTTTTAATGCTTGTGCCTGAAGTTGCCATAAAAAACAATGTGTAGAGCTATGGTAGTGGGAAGTTCGATGCTCATCTTTGTTCTTCATTTGATGCGGTCTTATTGTTTTCATCTTCCGCACTTGGAATTGGGTTTTCTGGCGACGCTGGTATCAGGTCACATATTTTTACCTATCTCTATTTGAATTCACATTTAGGTTTGCTTTCTTTCATGCTGATTTGTTAGATTTAGGTGCTTTAAAATATTGAACCCATTTTGACTATTGTGGAGATAATAGTATATAAAGTTAGTGGTGGTAGAGTTAGATTTAGATTTAGACGATAGAATGTACAGTTACTATTTGTATGATATTTTGAATTGTCATTGTTTGTTTGCACAGGTACACATACTTTTGTTGCGAGCCACTAAGCACAAATGTCCTTATGCTTGAAATATGAACTTCTTAATTTAAGAAAACTGGGGTTCATATTAATGGAAAAATAGAAATGAATCACATGTCCTTATGTTTCATTGTAGAGGGAGTAGTCGGTACACTAGAAACTATAAGGTCCACCTTCTACTGAAATTTTAATTTCTCGAAGATTGATCAATTTCCATTAGGAGTTCCCTTTGTTACTATTACCTTTTATCCAAGGTGTGTGGTTTCTACTGAAATGCTTAGATTCTTATTGCCTTATTTCGGTTTTAGTAGAGGTCGAAACAAGACCAGACTAAAATCACATTTCAATATAAAACATTATTAGAATTTAAATTTTATGTAAGGAACAAGTACAAAGTAAAAGTATTATTTTAGCTTCAAACATATGAATATACAAAATTTTAAACTTCAAATTTGAAAACATATAAAATCACAAAGAAAATCATATGAATAAACGAAGAAATAAGAAATGTGAAATTCCCGAAATTTACAAACTAGATCAAATAAACCTGCAGCCACAGAAGTTCAAAACCAACACGAAAATCTAGATCTCGATCCTTGCTCTAATCATATATTCATGTTGTATTTTTTTGCGTAATTGCATTGTTGTAACTGCTTTTTTTTGTGCTATAATAGCTTGCAAAATAATATGTTTACATTGCCTCTTACATTAATTAAAATTTAGCTTGGCTTTAAACATCAGCCTTAAGTATAACTATTACTCATTTTAGCAAAAAGTTATAATACTAATAAGTCTTGGCTTTGCATATATTATATAGTTTATTGACTATTTTGCGTGCTATCTATAATTTTCATGGTATTAGTATCAGTATTCACTATAAAGCTGCAGGGACAACGCGTTCACCATTTTGAAATTATAAATTTAAGATATATTACAAATTTGTTACGATTAAATATGTATAATCAAACAGAAGTTACTACCTCATGAGGAATATAAGGAACTCTTACAACATGGAGTCATGTAAAATATATTAATTCTAATGTTGAGCGTGTCTTGGTGTAAATTGTGATATATTTGTCTAAGAGAATGAATGTTGTTAAATAAACAAAATACACTGTTAAACTATTTATTTTTAAGTCCATTTTGATTCCACATGTTTTTTTTTCTTTTTACATTGACATATATCAATTAAATCGTTCTCCTCCCATTGATATTGAAAAGTTCATTGGGCAGGCTTTAGTTAACGGATCAAATGCTCTAGCTCAATGGGAATCGTAACCTTCCAATTTTGGGGATGTCTAAGGCATGTAGCAGTGTGGATTAAAGAAGCTCCAAGAGGACGTTGCTCCGTCTATACAGTAAAATTACACTTGGTTTACCTTCCAACTAGGAGTAAAAAAATAAGATCTCAAACACTATTTCAGCAACATGGGAAGTTAATCAACTGCTACGGTATGCTACTTTTTAATACCCCATGCTTCCAAAGATGCTATTAGTTCTGATCACCGATTGAATATATTACTTTTCTTCAAATTTCATTCTCTTATCGCAAGTACAATCTTTTTAATTTTTACTTTATTTCAAAGGTTTAAGTGGCTAGAAACTAAGTTTTAAGTCAACAATTGAATGAACATTTTCAAAATTCACATTATGTTGTGTTAATGGAAAAACTAGAAGTCGAACAATTGAAGAAACCGTAAAACTATGGTCTGTGAGTCGAAATGTGAGTCGAAACAACAAAATAAATTCTTTTATCCAAAGCTAAAATATGTCATACAATAAAGTTAAGAGGAGGCAGTCGAGACAAATATATGAAAAGATTGGTTATGCCTTTTAATTTATACCTAAATGTTTATGCAACAATTGAGTTAACCAGATTCAAGTTTAATTGTAACTCGCTGTAGGTTCACCTTCTCATATACTTTTATCCAAATAGATATCTGAAATCACTAATACTGAATTTTTGATGTGGATGTTTCCATCACGATAAATGGTGTTGTCATCATTCGCTTGATGCAAATATTCATATAGAAGGCATGTTATTTGTTCCGCTACCTTACATACTTTCCACTCATCAGAGACAAGTAAAAGTATTTGTCATATACCAAAGACAAAAAATTTAATATTAGATATTACTAGGAAACAATTGTTGCAGAGTAATTTTCAAATGGTAAAATATTCACTATTACATGAAGGTAACATGATTACTATGTCATGGCTTGCTTCAATTATTGTATTCACTGCTTTTTCC
Organism: Allium sativum; assembly: GCA_030737875.1. Classification (NCBI taxonomy): domain Eukaryota; kingdom Viridiplantae; phylum Streptophyta; class Magnoliopsida; order Asparagales; family Amaryllidaceae; genus Allium; species Allium sativum. Next base: position 773,512,938 of record CM060918.1, on the reverse strand, counting down.
AGAAAAAAGTTATATAAGTTTATCATACGTTGACATATTAATGGACATATTATTGATAAAAAAATGATTCAGTATGCATGCTACTACAATTTATTTCGTGCAATGGTCTTCGATACCAAAAATGATTTAGTATGCATATTACTTATTGCAATGTCTCCAAAATGAGCACTTTCTTACTTAAGCTTTTAAAAAGAAAATTTCAATTTCGTAAATATTTCATTATTCAAATTTCCCTTTTGCAAGCCTTCCGTACATGAGTTGTCTTTCATCGTCATTCATTTTTATATAGATCCCGAGATACATCCTCGCATAAACTCATTTAAATGAGTTGTGCTCCAAGTTGTTTGTTAATGCATTTTTATTCAATAGATCCATGTCTTCAGGACTACTTCATAATACTAGATATTCTGGTTTCAGTGATATTCAATTTTATATGGACTCTATAGTATCTGATAGGACATTACGCACAGGTATTTAAAAATTACTTTAGCCTTCATTGATAAACTTCTATGTTGTCCTCAACTATCTGTATTTGTAGACATATATTATTTTTCATCTGCCTTATATGTGAGTCTGAATCTGACATATGAAGACTTGAAGGTGCTTACCTTTGTTTGTATCGACCACCTTTCTGTTATTTTTTTCTTTCTAAATGCATGAAAATGTGACTGATGCCAGTACTTTGTGTACACACATTTTTTACACATATGAACCTTTCATTCTCTGCTTATCGCATTTCTGTCGCATTAATAGTTTCTATAATTGTTCATGTTTTACAGTCTGAATTATTTTAAAAAAAAAATTGTCTATTAGAAGTTATGATAAGGGCTGAAATGATTTAAATGAAAATTTCATAAATAATGCTAAACATCAGCTAAGGACATGAGATAACTTTTATTTAATACATGTTGGTAAACCATAAACCCCTTGAAGAATTATCTATATAACAAAATAGCTTGTGTTCAACAGCAAGATAAAGAAAAGACAAAGAACGTTGGAGATTTAACAATGCAACAGACATCAGATGTCTATAGATTAACTACCTCATCACTGTTAAAATATTGGTTAACGGTGTTATACATTCATCTATGTAAGGCTGCCTGCTACCAGTTGAAGTCATCAAGGTTAAAATTGAACGGCTGTTTTCCAGATAAGAACCATATATAGTAATTCAACATGTAAAAAAATTCAAAATCTTCTACTGCAAATAAATAATGTTTTTTTTTTGAAATATTGTCACTACATACTTATTTAGCAGGGAACCTTTAAGGGCAGAAAGAACAGTTATTTTAACATCATGTAGTATACAAAGTCTTATTTAAACAGTTATTCTTAACATGTGGTGGTGCATGAAATATATTCAAGAATATTATCAAACATATTCTTACGTGCTGCGACATTAGTGACGGTTAAAGAAAAAATTATTAATGTGTTAATAGACATGAGCTATTATGAAAAATAGTGACAAGATTAATCTTATCTTTAGCTTGATACAAATTGTAACTTTTTATTTTTATTGAGCTTCTTTATATTCTTTTTTATTTGAGTGTCATTATACATGAACAATGAATTGTTATAAGTTAATTCAAGGCATCTACGTAACTCTTTAAATTTATACCTTTTCTGTGGTTTGATACATTTAGGTGACTACACCAAAAAAGACAGTTTATTTGAGCTGAACCGTTACACACTATACTTACTATACTGTACATTTAGTACACTAAGATTCAAAAACAACCAATAATGTTAACCTCATTTGTTCATACACAATAATGATATAATATTAATAAACACATCATGTGTATTCAATTATAATTATAAATATATAATATGTTTATATACAAAAAAAAAAGTGGGTTTAGATTTTAGGACATCTAGGCCTTTCCACTGTATTGAAGGTCTTGAAATATTATGTCGTTTCTGTTTTGAATAATAAACAGCGTGACTCCATAAAAAATTAGTATATATTCTTATTAGAAAGCAAACGAACTCAAACATACTTTCACATGTACCATTTTTTATAAATATTGTAACTATATATTTTTTATTTTCATCCATCTAAAGTAAATAATGTGTCTGAATGATGCTCATGCAGTCTGCTGCAAGTTGAAGTCATCAGGGCTAAAATTAAATGGCTAGCTATATGACGGATATGAACTATATATAGTAATTCAACATGTAATAAATTTGAATTTTTCTACTATAAATAATTAATGTTTTTTTTCTTAAAATACTGTTACTGCATACTTATTTAGCGGGAAATCTTTACTGGCTGAACGGACGATTATTATAACATCATGCATATGTATCAAGAACTTATTTAAACAACTATTCTTAACATGCAGTGGTTCATGAAATATATACTGGAAAAGTATTAAACATATTCTTAACATGCTGCGACTTTAGTGGCAGCTGAAGTACATAATCTTAACATGTTAATAGATTTGAGTTATTATGAACAATAGTGACAAATTGAATCTTACCTTCAATTTGATACAAATTATAACTTCATATTTTTGTTGAGTTCCTATATATTCTTGGTTATTTGACCATCATTGTATCGGAACAGTGAGTTGTTATAAGTTAATTCAAGGCATCTACCAGGCAATTAAATTTGATATTTTTTCTGTTGTTTTGCTACATTTAGTAGACTTAAAAAGACAGTTTATTTGAACATGTCATAGGTTAATGTGGAAAAAGGTTATTGTTTATCACTTCCATGTGTAATTTGATAATGTTTGTAGATTAAACTTCTGGTTTTGCTTATTTTCACAAGGCATTTTTTCGGTTATCAAATTTGAAATGCTTTTGGCTCACTTCATATGAGTTTAGTCCTCTACATAGTGCATGCATCCTGGAATCTAGACATGCATCAACATGTTTGGTATACATTTACCTTTTTACACCAACTTATTTAACTATTCATATACATATCCAATATGATATTTTCCTTTCATGTTGTAAGGCCATGTCAAATTACATGGTAAGCTTAAAAGGTACTTTAAAGTACAGTGTTTAAATCTCTGCACCATTAGATGTATAACATATCTACATGGGCTTTATCATTGTGTCCACTAATGGGCAAGTAAATCAACACAATAAATTAATAACATAAAGCTATGGCGAACTACAACTTACTTTTCTATTATATACTAGAAAATGGTGAAATTTTAGCATAAAATGTTTATTATAAGAGTAAAGTTAAAAGATAACATATTTGGTATTTAACACAACATATTTAATATATTAATAGACTTTTCTTCGGATAGAAAAACAAAATCTTATATGGAATCATATGGTTTATACATCTATTTCTATCATTTCAAGACTAAATTTTATATTATAAAGCAAATGATGTTGTATTAGGGAAGTTGGTGGTTGATGGCAGAGAATTCAAATCTTCTATGAAGTTTGTTTATGTGCCATCTTATTGTATGGTACAGTATCCGGTTGTTCTTTTAATATTATACATATATTCTATTATTAAGATTCGAGAAGTAAACATTTATTTTTTGTTTTCTTTTCTTTTGTTTTGAATTTATCCATCAAGACTGTTTTTCATCTTTTCTGTCTCTGATTAAGGTTTGAAATTTTGCAGAGGGTTGATGAATAACATTACATTAGCACAGCAGCTACATCAAATGGGATCGAAATGCTAAGCTGTAGAAGTAACATGTTGGTTTGAGTTTAGTGTGATTTTTTTTGTAATGAGAAATTAGTTGATGGCAGTTTCATACACAGCTCCGTCCAGTGTGCAAAATATACTATGTGACAAAATAAGGAAAATTATAGAGTGATATTTTTGTACATAATTTCTTTAAAATGCTTATTTTGATTTCAACTTTTGCACCTTACCAAAAACCAAAAATTTGATTTGTTAGCTTGCAGCTTGAGATTGGTCAGGAATTGTATTCTACATTCTATACTTTCATGTTTTTCTTGATTAGGTTTAGTAGTTTTTATCTAGGTTAAGTAATAGACGATGTGCTTTACTCTATAGAAATGGAGATGCTTTATTCTATTTTTTTACATTGGAAAATTGCTTGAAATATATGGTTAAATATATGATATATATGTTGGCTATTTAATAACTAATGATTAGTTTGGTGGCAGCTAGAAAATAGCCTTACTGTTTTGGCTACAGTAATTTCCTGCTGGTAAACAAACTTTTACTTTGGTCTGAATATTCATTGTGCTTGCTTCGTATGGACGATAAATTAAATTTGTCATGTTAGTTTTCCCTTAAAGTTAGTAATGGCAAATCTTCAGGATGATTTCCTATACGTATACAACTTAAGGTTTATGTTATTGTTTATGATATCATGCTCTTTGTTTTTTTATAATTCATTTCATAAGCTTGCTTTAATTTTAGGCAGGCCAAGCGTTTGTGGAAAGCTTTGAACTAATGGTTTATTCATTGTACTTGATATTTTTGCAGCAACACAATAGGAAGTACAAAACAACGATGAAACTCCTGTATTGTTTTTAGAATGATCAAAGACACTGCTCGACATGTGAATGTACATGGCATCAATTGACTAAGAGGACATCAATGAAAAATTCTCTTTGATATGGGTAATGTGTAAAGCTTACTGAATTAGTGAAAGCTTCCCGAGCACAAAATATGTTCCATCAGTCTGTTCTACATATCTAATTTGGTTACAGGTGACCATAAGTATGATGATAAACCAGAAAGATGTGGTGTACTTTTGTTTGTCTTCCAAATTTTTTAAATATAATTATTAATTTTAATTTTTTGTTGTAATGCTATGATTTTGCGAAATTATATTACCCCTGCATAATGATAACAAATAAAATTAATTATATGCATGAGTAATTAATTGAGTCAAACGATAGTGACAAAAAAAATGAAGGAACAATATCCAGATGTGGTAAGTAGTAAGTGTTCCTTTTCAGCTGTTAAATTTTTAATTTTATATATTAATAGTGTAATGATATACATTTATCTTCAAAGAGGCTGCTGAGTTTCTCATGTATATGACAAAAACGTTAATATTTTCATTTCAAAAATCATAGGTATCTCCTTATTAACAAATGAAATGTTGTTTCCAAAGAGGCTACGTAAATGCAGTAAGCACAATAATAATTGAACTCATGAGAATACTACAATAGAGGTTTATTAAGTGTTGTTTCCAAAGTAATAGAACAATCATTTCAAATCATGTATTAGGTTTCTATTAAGTTGTGCATGCCATTTTCAGGTACCAATGCGTAACCTGAAGGCTCAATAAACAATATCCTAGATGGAGCATGTGAGAAAGTTGGACTGAGAGGGCAGATTGATGCTTATGTTTTACGAAAAATTGACATCAATTTTAATTAATTTGCAGCTTCATAGTGTTTTTTGGCCGTTTGTTATGTACAGTAGAAAATGATATATGATTATGCAATTTGATCATAAGATTGTGAAAATTAGCATATATATTTCTGCAGTTGCTGAACTTTGACGAATATTTGCTGTACGGAATAGATTACCGTGTTATTTACTGATGTAATAACCAAGAATGATACAAACTGTATATTATCAGTTCATGAGTGCTCATGTTCATTCTTTTTTTGTTATTTATCTAAATAATTTTTATTAACCATTTATTGAGAATTTGATCAAAGGAATCCTTAGTTAACCATACAATTCATAAGTCACGGTACATGTCATGGTTATACCTGACTTTTTAATAAAATGATGGCTCTTTATTACTTGCACAATAAATTAAATATGGGCATTCATATGACACCATTGATGTAATCCACCTTAAATTACTCCGTGTATTAAAAGTTAAATGAAATTTTCTACATAATAAAATCAAGTAACTATTTTTTTCCTTTTAGTAAGCAAGGTAATAGATGAAATACTCTAGGAGAGTTGCATCGAAAATTAGACATATATAGAAGTATTCTAGAAGGACGAAGAAGCAAGATGTAGTCATTATCAACCTCTGTAAATCCTGTCTAAGGAGACCTAGGATATTGTAAATCCTTTGATACATTCCAAAAATAAAATATTAATATTGTGAGAGTATAATTGAATTCAGCAAAAAAGAATCGTGTATAAGAATCATATAGTTTAATTATTTTGATATCTTTACGATTTCATGTGCTACATAAACTATTATCGAAATTAGTTTTTTGGTGTTTGATGAGCTTTAAAAGGCGAAAAGATTAAAGGCTTAACGAAATCAATTCTCGCATGCGCGCGTGCACACATATATATGTATATATAGGAAAATTTATTTAGACACAACTTTTTGACATAATTGATCTCAACCATTGGATCGTCCATGAATTTCACCCTTTCACATAAGGACAAGAAGGTCCAATGATCGCGACTATGTGTCTTTCAATTTGTGTCAAATTTTATGTTTAAATAGTCCATCATATATATATATATATATATATATGTGTGTGTGTGTGTGTGTGTGTGTGTGTGTGTGTGCGCGCGCGCGTGTGTGTGTGCGCGCATGTGTGTGTGTGTGCGCGCATCCTTTATATGTATGTTTGTATGCGCGCGTGCGTGCATGGTATAAAATTTCCAAGTTTATCACTAAAATAGAATCATGGTCAACATAAAAAAATTCTTCTAAAACAATTTTTTTCCGTCGTCGGTGTATTATTGATGTAGGTTTCAAGCCTGGAGAAAGGATAAGAGAAAACAATATCACCGACTTTGAAAAAGCATAGAAAACATGATTACATCAATTCAATTACTGCAAAATTTTATAACGATATTACCATAAATGGTAATTAAAAAAGTATAACTAGCGCTAGATAATTTTGGACTTCCGCAAGTATCCAGGATTATGGGGAATAAGGTATGATGCTATTTTTTGTGGTGGAAAGAAATTTTCCTTATATATTACTATGCTGATTTATGACCTATTATGTGAGCTTTTTAAGTTTCAAGCAGTTGAAAACTCTAATTTTAATATTTGTTATATTTCTTTAGATATTGATGTAATAGTTGATTACTTTATTTGCTAATTTACTTATTTTCTAGAATAGCTTGGTCTTATTCATGTTTTGATAAATGGTTTACTTGTGCATGTGCACATTAAAAAATGCAACATTATGTACATGTTAAGATCACAAGGTTAAAAAAAAAACCTAACAAACAGTGTTTTACAATAACATTTCCTCCTGTGCACATGCTGAAGTGCTTAAATCAAAAACTGTTTCACTTTTTGGTATATAATCCCGAGCAAAATGCTCGGCTATTGAATATCTCAGGTGTCTTTGTAATTTAACTAAGTATGATTCAGTGTGTCAAAGACTCAAAATGGTAAAACTAATTTTTATTTTAAGTTCGCATAGTTTAAAATTTCGACAATTTATAAATATTATTACAATGTTATCATTTACCTTTAAATATCGATGTTGTCATTTTACCTTTAAATATCAACATTCAATAACTATTACAATTATTTGTCGACTTCTCCTAAGTTTTATGCCGTTTTGCATTCATGTTCATATACGAATTTATCAAGTGGTCTTAAATTTAAATATTTTAATAAATCAAATTAAAAAATATCTATTTTTTTTGACTAATAAATCATAAAAATAAAATTCACTATGTTTACACCACATATGTATGGACAAAAATGGGTAAATCATTTTTTTCATTCAAGTTCGCATAACTAATATGAATATAAAATATTGTCTTTAATTATCTTATATCGTTTTACGTTCAAGTTCATAAATTTTCTTCCTTATATTTAGGATTTAGTACAAAGAATTTTTTTCCATTCTAAAGTTTGGATTTCATTGCATACAATTATATATGTAATATTTGCTTTCTAAAATGGTATATCACTGAAAACACAAAATGTTTTTGTAAAAAGGTGATATTCTAATTATTTATATCTGTAATTTCTTTTAACCAATGGGTAATTTTTTTACAACATTTCATTGAAAATATTCTTCATTTCTATTTCTTTGTCTTTTTGAGGCAAATGTTAGATATATTTAAAAGTTTCTATTACAAATTAAAATTACTAAGTTATGAAGAAATATATTAAAAATACCTTTTTACACGATTAAAATAACAACATAATCCATATTCTTTCATATCTTATTTTCGTTAAAATAATTTTTTATTTTTAAGCAAATATCTTTGATAATATCATATAATCATTTTGGTTATGTGTTGTAAAAAAAATTAATGCATAAAAAAATATTGATTCATTAATACTACACTCTAATTTTTTATGTATTTTCGCTATTATCTCAAGTAACATTTTAGATTTAATATGTACATGGTTTGCTTTTAGTAAAATATACCAAAAGCTAAATGGGAGCTTCAAATTGTTATACGTGAATATTTGTCTACAATTTTGTAGAATATTAATTTTAAAATTAATTAACGATACTAATACACATTTATTTTCTTAACAAATATTGAATCATGAAAAATAATAAATCGATATATTACCTCTTTTATCAAAAATCTAAAAAGTAATAAATCAACCTGAAACTCATTTTTATCAAAGAAACAATAATATAGTTTTATTCAAATGTAGAAATACACTATATAAAAATAAATTTAATCTATATTCAAGTATAAAAATTATTTAGAAATATTGTAAATTCAGTTTATCTCATTTATCCTAACAATTTACCACAAATTACATAATAAATTATATTCTAAATATACTTAACACATTATTTTTATACAATATATCGTGTGCAACGCACGGGTTACACACTAGTTATTTTATATATTCGAAATAAATCGTATTTCGATTATTAAATCGATAACTCAATATAAAAATCGATTTATATTATCAACTCAATATTTAAAACCATATTAGATATTTTAAATAAATCGACCAAAAATCGGGGTCATTACAGCGTGTGCCCTATCTCCTCAATTCTGCCCGTTCCATGCTTGGATTGCACGTCACGATCCATGATTTCTCATTGATCCATCGATTACACCAAGCCTGATCCATACTGTGTGCGGTACATATATGATAACCAATTCATTGCCATATTCTTGCCGATCCATGCTTGGATCGTTGCACCAATCCATGATAATCTCTTGATGTAACCTGATCTATAAGGTAATTGATACACTTACACACGATCAATCTTATACGATCCATGCCATTATGCCAGATTATCACCGATGCATCACATACATTATAAACGATCCATCATCTGCGCGATCTATCGCACTATTCTTGAATCTCGTTTTTTAATGGAATTAACAAATCTTATCTTCCATATTTTTATTTCAACATTTCGGTTTTTCAAATAATAATGGTACTTTTAGGTGATTTACTTAAATAAATTAGTTTCATAATTTTTGATTTATTTCATATAGTCTTGCTTTTCTTTATTTCAATTAAATATTTATTGGTCTTATATTTATTAATGGTTTAAAGCTGTAAAATAGCTAATTATCTAAAGTGCATTGATGCTACTTGATATATAATAAAAATTATATATGTAGTTATAACTGATTCAAATCATTACATTGACAACATATTCTTAGTCTTAAGTTGGTTTACATATATAATACTGTGTAATTGAATTTATACTTTTTTTCAATTACTTCCATTTTCTCTTATACTATACAAATCTGATTTAAAATATATTTTAGTAAATAATTTTATATTTCATATTGAACATTTTAACGGTCAGTTTTTCACCGTTGTACGGTAATACTAGTACAAAGTACAAAACGAAATGCAATTAACGCTGGTTTTGACTATAGACCCCAAAAAAAAAAAGGTTTATTTCTATTGTTTACCATGCATGGTACGAAATCAATCTACAATAGACGTCACATGAGTCATGTAGACTACAAAACATATGATAATATTTATTAGCGCAAATAAATGCGTCAGGCACTAAATTAGCATTTCATCATTGCATTTTTCCTCAAAGACATCACGGTCTGGTACAAGTCCCACTTCATGTGCTCATGCCCATAAAGTGTTTTATTGCACATCTGAAATGTAGGTAATCAATCAAGTGAACCAAATTTAAGTAAAATGCACAACAATAAATACTGCAAATATATCTTTTAAGGAGAGTGCTTAATATTTCTCGTGAACATTACAAGCCATCTAGCTAATGTTGCAAACAAAGTAAATAATTTTTTATGAACACTACAGCCAACATAAGTGGCAAAACCTATATGCAGCGCATATCAGTTGGATACTTTTCACTAAAACTATTCAACATATTAAAAATCTTAATTACTGCAGAAAAACTCTTGAAATCAAAACGGGAGGAAGTGATTGAACTCTAAAAATCGAGGTCAATATAGAGTTATAACTTGAGAAGCAGAGATATACCATGAAATTTATGAAGAAATCATAAGTGTAATTAATCATCACAATCCCTCAAAACAAAGTATTGAACAAATGGAGCGGGCAGTAAGCCATTCTAATTAGCTTAAGCAGCAAATATGTACAATGAAACCTATAGGCCAAAACATATAGGGCGATGACGACGGTCTCAACATTCAGATGATCAAGCTTCTTTTCAGCCCTGATGCATTTTATTAAAGCACCATCTCCGAATGACTGCATTTCTAAACATCATGAGATTAAGAGGCAGGCATGTAATCAAGAATCAATTAAGCAGTATCTTATGTATTAGAGAATAAATCTTGCCGATAATACCTGTTCACCTCGTAGCACACGTAACAGTGTATCACCAGAAAATATGAGCACACGATGTTCCACCCAACCCTCTTTATTGATTCACCAAAATATTGTTTACAACCAATCTCAACTATCGTTACAAATAAATGCAACTTGAATCAATAATCTTATTGAGAAATAGGTAGAAAATATCTAATGGTTAAATAATTTGAAGGAAAACACTCAATTTGGAATAACTAGAATGATCACTCTTGGTGGCTCCCACCCACTCGTGGCTCTCACCCACTCTTGGTGGCTCTCACCCACACCTAATGAAGATGTTAGCTGACCCTTTTTATAGAGAGAATTGCTTCATGTCCAAGAAAACTTGACATCCAAATTATCTTCATATATGTTATAAAACTATTTGGATAAACACCAAATATTCTTGCAATAAATGTCCACAAATAAAGCAACCAATATCTCTCCATAAAATCTAGCACCAATTCTCTTCATCAAATCTTGCACCAAATCTCTTCATCAAATCTAGCACTAAATCTCTCCATAAAATCTAGCAATAAATCTCTCTACGAAATATGTACGATTATTAGTTGCCCAAAATTGTGATTTGCGTATCACCGATTTCAACACTTAATACATTGGTTGACGTGTAACTTATCTCAACATGCTCCCCGCGCATGTGGTGCATCTTGAGCCAAACACGTGGGCATTTATACCAAAGGACGTGGGACAAGTGTGGCGATCATGCACACACAAATTTAACCCTCTTTGATACATAAAGAAAGGGAAAAGTTCACAGTTTCAGCATATATAATTAGATTCATGCACTCTTTCATAGGATCAGAATACACGTTTGTATTTATTTCTAAAGCATGAAAACAGCAAGATACAGGTGCCTGTAGAATAGCTCGGATGAGTGTATCTAAGACCATTTCGAATCACCTGTACATCATTTATCCTAAACTAAAAAGATAAACAAGAAATGTTGTTGACCTATTTCTCTTTATATAATCGTATAAGATGGGTCCGAGATTCTCTCAAACCTATTATTGACATTCAAGCCAGTTGAACGGAAAGGTTTCCTTTTATTTCTAAAATACCCACTCATATCCTAAAATAAATAAATTATAGAACTATTTGCACATACAACTATATTTGATGTAGATAAGATAAATGCTTATGAAGTTCCAGTTTATTTATAGCTGGAATCGAAGCAAGATCTTTTGGTCGGACAAAAAAGTTTGAATTTTTATTCCAACTATTATTAAAGATTTATGGGTTGGTTGATTTATCTAAAAAGACTTTGCATTACCTGTTCTAATGCAGCCATATTTTGATTCGTTATTTTAAGTAACTGAACAATTCTACTCTATAAATAATTAGAATCAATATCTAAGTTTGAATACATCCAAAATAAATTTAGGAAGATTCTTTCCCCTAACTTATCGGGAAGATCATATGAAATAACAGTTTAATATTTAAGAAGTTAAAACATAAAGGGAAAGTCTAAAGGGACACAAAACATAGACACAATTGGTGACACAATGCATCTCGACCATTGGATCTTCCCATGATTTGCACCTCTCCACATAAAGACAAAATGATCCAACGGCTAATACTCTGTGTCCCTTGATTTGTGTTCAATTTTGTGTCTCAATAGCCGCTCCCAAACATAAAAGCATTTTGGAAAGTTGCAATCGAACGAAATACCCACGCTTCAAACCAACTATCAATAAGGATTTTGTTACCTTCTGCTTCAATTCTAGTAATAAAAATAAATTTCTTACCAGCTTATAACTCAAAATTCCATATCACTATGAACTTGTACCCAGTAAACCAATTCCCAGTCATTAGTTTATGCATAAAATATGCTAATATCATAGAGCTGAACCTTGCATCCAGGTATATTTTAACAGCGGCCTGCTATTTATCGAATCCTGCTATTTTCTGACTAAATACATTTATGTTCCTTTACTTCTTTATTAAAAATAATTCAGCATGTAACATCGAAATACCAGAACAAACTATTGAGAAAATTAGAAAGCAAGTCTAATAACAGAAGGCAGTGTGTTATTCTTATCAGCTTAAGTAAGATATACCATGAAATTGACAAAATAAATAAATAAATAAATAAATAAATAGGCAAAATAAACATGTCGACCTTAAGATAATTAATGTTGTCGGTCGCTCCAAGGCAAAATTATGGAGCCAACCATAAGATAATTGCTCTTCTATCCAATTGAGTTATGACCCAGTGGCTGCATTTGCTAGTTATAAAAATTATCAAATAAGGAGGTGAACATATAAAAAGTGAAAATCATAAGGAATCAATCAAATAGCATGCCATATGTTAAAAAAATGGCATATAAAGAAAATACATCACAAGAATTTTTTCTTCTTCTCAAGAATAGCAAGGCAGGCATTCCTTATACAGGCATACACGGAATCAGCATTGGAAATACAACAATATACGTACACATAGCGACACTAGATAAAATAACAAAAAGGGCAAAATATATGCATATACTGAAAAGCTTATAGTGAGTTTGAGGGTTACAATGCTTAATAGATGTAACACTACTAATATATGTTACTAAGAATTTGTTGTACCACTGGCAATAGTAGGATGAAATTATTTATTTATTTTTATTTTTGAGGAAATACTCGGTTGATCTAAAGATACAAATGTGAAAATAAGATGAACACTAGAAATTGCAATAAATGCATCAAATATAGGAAAATCAAGTACAATATTTACTTGAGTATATTATATGACCTACGCAAGTCCTTCGGACCTTAAAACATAGAGTATTCTTCTCAATGGTTTTAGCACAACCTTACTTCCAAAACCCAAGTTTATTTTAAGTCTGAAACAACTTTATGTCCGGTGGGTGATGTGTTGAAATATAAAGCTCAACTGATTTGGCTGCAAGTAATGAAATGAGCACGCAATTTAATGTATGGATAACACAATTTAGTGATATTGTAGAAGAAAACTCTTCTCCGCTGTATACAGTACAAAATGATATGCCTTGGGATAGAATTTAGGCCCGACTAGCATGTTATTAAAAAAAAAGCAATTCTCACATTTCATCAACAATCAGAGTGGCTCTGCGGAAGCGTGGCAGGCCCACAACCCATAGGTCTCGGGATCGAAACCTGGCTGTGACAGGATTTTGCGCTCTCTCTCTCTCTCTCTTAGTGTTTTGCTACGATTGTTCACAGAGCAGTGAAAAATCCTTGCTCGATGCCTCGCTTAATATATGCAAATGAAGCATTAGTATACGAAAAATGGAAAAGCAACAATGCATCCAAAGCGGCGTGAATAAAATATCTATTAGAAGTATCCTTGGATTTGATACAGAACTTTTATTGTAGAACATGGATCAATTAGAAATTTATTTGTAGCTTCAAGAAAACAGAAACATCAAACTGAACAAATGTTAAAAGTTTGAAATGGATCTAAAAAATCTTCAATGTTTTGAATTCATGATATATATAATCAACAAGCGATGGGCGTTCAGCATATCATTGAGATACAAAAAATAAACTACCTGAGAGGCAAAAATACAAATTATAGCTCTTTAATGTTTTGAATTCATGAAATATAATCAACAAGCGATGGGTGTTCAACATATCAATGAGATACAAAAAATAAACCATCTGAGAGGCAAACCATAGAGAACACAGCCACACTTTCTAGCCAAACTGCACAAACCACCCAGCAATTCTGATCCAGCAAGCCAGCAAATTGCACACTGCACCCAAATTCAAAAACATGTCCCAATATTCCATCACGTTAATGCCCCACTTGGTCACAAGCTCAAAATTTATCAGGTGAGGATCTGATATTTGTATAGAATTATTCATTTTGTGATGCGGGACTACCATGTTGTTTTATAAGGTCTTATACATATGACTCTTATATGACAACTAAACTGTATTGGAAAATATATATTTTTTCTTTCAATAATACCGAGTAACTGCCAACATTTTGAATTACTTTAACCTTTTTAAGTTTCTTTGTATTTTACTTGGATTTCTAATCTCTTAAAACCTCTTGGATATAAACATTTGGAATAAAAAAACAAAAAATGAACCAGCTTGAACCTCAATGACTTTGAGATCAAGGAAGCACTATTCGATATTTAATTATTATTTTCCACAAGTTGAACCACTTCAAAACAATAATTTTCAAAATATTTGAGCATATGAAAAACATAAAAACTGAATTTTTTTTAAGTAAACTATAATATCTCAACTTTATCAAGTGTGTGTATAACTAGTTTGAGAAAGTTCAGGAAAGGTGCAGTGAAAAAAAAAATCCTGTAAACTTTTAACATTTTATAAAAGATAATCCCTTTTTGAAGGTTTTCACGTGTTCTTAGAAACCAAAATTTCTCCACGGTTTCTTTTAGAATTTTTTATTATTTATTCTAGATATATTTCAGTATAATATTATTTATTTTGCAGAAACAGAATTTTCAGACAAGAAGGTGGTACCATTTTAGTTTTAAGTTTTCATCAATATAAAAATGTGAATGATGCCACGTACCGACGCCACTACATCGTGAAAAACGATCGTTTCTAGAAATGAAATTAACACACAAAGCAGAAAACAACTTTTATTTATTTTTCATGTTTTGAGAACCGGTGCAAGAACGAGAGATAACTCGTCCTCTCGTCATCCCTCCGTCCCCTCCGTCGTTCCTTCATTCTCTCCGCTATTTGACCACTCTTCTTATTTTTTGTAATTAAGGTAGAAAACCCAAAACAAAAAATAAAATGTAAACCAAATGTCACCGAAGATTTTTCATGAAATCATAGAAAGATAAATAACCTTCATTGCATATTTTTCAGCGAAATAATATAAATTATACTATCCATGATGTTCTGATGGTGATATACAATAATTATACAAAAACATAGATATACGTGTACTAATAATAAAAAATGCGCAATGCCTCAAGGTAACAACATGGTTTTGCACCTATGTAGGTTGATACCATAAATAGCTATGATAAATTCAATATCAGGTTGAACTGCTAAACTGATTTTTTGCACTCTACACAAGTCCGGCGGAACTTAAAATATAGAGTACCTTTTTCAACAATTTAGAACAACCTTACTTCCAAAACCCAAGTTTATTTTAAGCCTGAAACAACTTTATGTAGACATATGGTGGGTGATGTGTTGAAATATGGAACTCAAACTGATTTGGCTGCAAATAATGAAATGAGAGTGCATGCAATTTGCTATATGGATGATACAATTTAGTGATATTGCAGAAGAAATCTCTTCTGCGCTGTAGACAGTACAAGATGAGATGCCTTGGAATAGAATTTAGGTGCAGCTTGCATGTTACTCTAAAAAAAAGCAATTCTCACATTTCATCAACAATCAGAGTGGCGCAGCGGAAGCGTGGTGGGCCCATAACCCACAGGTCCCAGGATCGAAACCTGGCTCTGATAATATTTCACACATTTTTTGTTTGTTTTTTGCTAGGATAATTTGTTTGATGTCAACGGTGGATGCCTCGCTTTATATAAGCAAATGAAGAATCAGTATACACTAAAAAGTAAAGCAACAATGCATCCAAAGTGACGTGGATAAACTATTTATTAAAAGCGTCCCGGGGTCTGATACAGAACAACTTTTATTGTAGAAAGTGGATCAATTAGAAAATTTCGTTATAGATTCAAGAATACAGAAACATCCAACCAAACAAATGTTATAAAGTTCAAAATGGGTCTAAAAAATCTTCAATATTTTGAATTCACGATATATAATCAACTAGTGATGGGTGTTCAGCGGATCAATGAGATACAAAAAAAATCAACAGCCTGGGAGGCTAAAATACAAATTCAGGTGTAAGCAACGCCAAAATTGCTTTAACGTTAACCACTTAATTGTGGTAAGTTTGCACGATCAGAATAGTTACTCAAGTAACAAGAAAGCGGCAGTCAGATATTAAAAAATCAGTTAAAATAGGAAATCATGTTCAAGAATGCGGCCAGTTGTACAAGCTGGAAGAATTAGGTGGAAAAACGATGGTTTGTTGGAAGAATTGTTACCGAATCCGTTGTGGAAACAGAATGTAGCAGCCTGTTATCCATCCACAATTGGAAGCAAGGAGTTTTCGCTGCTCTATGACCAGCCTAACGCATTGCCTCGTTATAGCGGAGGCAGCCCAGACTTTCCACCCCAACTGCACACGCCACTCAGCATCTTGGATCAGGCAATCCAACAAATTGCACAATGTTCCCAATTCAACAACATGATACAATTTAGGGATATTACAGAAGAAATCTCTTCTGCACTGTAGACAGTACAAGATGATATACCTTGGAATAGAATTTAGGTGCAGCTTGAATGTTATTCCAAAAAAAAATCAATTCTCACATTTCATCAACAATCAGAGTGGCGCAGCCGAAGTGTGGTGGGCCCATAACCCACAGGTCCTAGGATCGAAACCTGGCTCTGATAATATTTCGCTCTTTTTTTGTGTTTTGCTAGGATAATTTGTTTGTTGTCAATGGTGGATGCCTCGCTTTATATAAGCAAATGAAGAATCATTATACACTAAAAAGTAAAGCAACAATGCATCCAAAGCGACGTGGATAAACCATTTATTAAAAGCGTCCCGGGGTCTGATACAGAACAACTTTTATTGTAGAAAGTGGATCAATTAAAAATTTCGTTATAGGTTCAAGAATACAGAAACATCCAACCAAACAAATGATATAAAGTTCAAAATGGATCTAAAAAATCCTCAATATTTTGAATTCACGATATATAATCAACTAGTGACGGGTGTTCAGCGGATCAATGAGACACAAAAAAATCAACAGCCTGGGAGGCTAAAATACAAATTCAGGTGCAAGCAACGCCAAAATTGCTTTAACATTAACCACTTAATTGTGGTAAGTTCGGACGATCAGAACAGTTACTCAAATAATAAGAAAGCGGCAGTCAGATATTAAAAAATCAGTTAACATAGGAAATCATGTTCAAGAATGCAGCCAGTTGTACAAGCTGGAAGAATTAGGTGGAAAAACGATGGTTTGTTGGAAGAATTGTTACCGAATCCATTGTGGGAACAGAATGCAGCAGCTTGTTATCCACCCACTGTTGGGAGCAAGGAGTTTTCGCTGCTCTGTGACCAGCCAGACGCATTGCCTCATTATAGTAGAGGCAGCCCAGACTTTCCACACCAACTGCACACGCCACTCAGCAACTTGGATCAGGCAAGCCAACAAATTGCACAATGTTCCCAATTCAACAACATGACTCAACATTCCATCACACTAATGCCCCCACTTGGTCACAAGCTCACATTACTAAGCTCGGCAATTGATTAAGTGAGGACTTGATATTTGTTCAGAATTATTCACTAAAATTTTGTGACGTGGGACTAACATGCTATTTTATAAGGTCTAATGCATATGATTCTTATATGACAATTAATCTATGTTGGAATTTATTTTTCTTTCAATATTTCAAAGCAAATGATATATCTTTCGAATTTACTGGAAAAAGAATTAATTATTTCTACAATACCAAGTAACTGCCAACAAATTCTTTGTATTTTACTTAGATTTTTAATCTCTCTAAACATCTTAAAATTTCTTCGATATCTAAACATTTGGAAACAAAAAACTGATACAGCTTGAACCTCAATGACTTTTGAGTTCAATGAAAAAATATTCAATATCCAATTATTACTTTATAAAAGTTACACCATTTCTAAAAATTCAACTTTGAAATAATAATTTTTCAAATATTTTAAAAACATAAAGACTGAATCTTTTTTATTAAACTATAATATCTCAACTTTATCTATATTTAGTTGAATATATATATATATATATATACACATACATAGACTTATATATATGGGAAATTCTATTTAGACACAAGATGTTGACACAAATTTAGACACAAGCAATCTCGGGATTCTCAACCACAAAACCTTCCCTTGAATTCCACCTCACACATAAAGACAAACAAATCCTACGGTCTAGATTTCGTATCTCCAATTCTGTGTTTAATTTGGTGTCCAAATAGCCGCTTCCTATACACACACACACACACACACATACAACTAGTTTGAGAGAGTTGAGGAAAGGTGCAGCAAACAAAAAACCTTCACGTTTTCTCAGAAAACAAAATATCTCAACAGCTTGTTCTAAGAAAAATCATTTATTTCAGAGACTTTCCAACATAATATTATTTATTCAAAGAAATAGAATTTTCAGATAAGAAGATTTATCATGAAATCATAGAAAAGAAAAAACTTCGCTGCATATTTTTCAGTAAAATAATATAAATTATACTACTCTTGTTGCGCTGAAAGTGATTTACAACAATTATACAAAAAAAAAAAGATATATGTGTACTAAGCACGAAAGCACAAGTACTGCGTCAAGGTTACAACGTGGTTTTGCACTTACCTAGACCAATCCTCATAAAGAGTTATGATAAATTCAAAGTCAGGTTGAAATGCTAAACTGATTTTTGCACTCTACTCATATAGCATTATACTTGATAATTTTACAAAATGATAAAAAAAATCTTTGTGATATATTTCCGTAAAGAAAGTATAAACTTTATCATTTATGCTTAACTAATTGAGATGAATAATGAATATATTAAAAACTAGTACATGCGTATTTATTCAAAAAACGCACACATGTGTCAAGTCCATAAAAATATTTTGCGCCTTTTTGGACTGCGCCTGGTAAATAACTGTAATGATAAATTCAAAATCATGTTGATTAGCAATTTGTTTTATCCAACTAGCTAAGGTAACAATAACCAGAAAAATGTCAATTAAAAAAAAACAAAAAATGTCATTCAAAAGGATAACCTTAATATTTTGATTTAAATCATAAAGGTAATTGTCAGCCTAATTAGAGCATTGCAACTGGGCCTTGCAACGGTCGGATAAGATACAGATACTTATTGTAACCATATACGTATATGAAACCACTTTAGCATAACATATCTACTTTATAATAAAAAATTTAACAAATTGTCACCCAGTCTACTTTAAAACCATTTTAGCAACGAACCAATTGTCACCCAGTCCACTTTACAATAAAAAATTTAACAAAAAACTAAGAAATCTTTTTATAACACATGGAAAACAAACCAATAATTAAAGAACGGGATTCATGTCAATGCCCTGATCTAAAAGCATCCTTCCTTTTTTTATCAGTTAAACTACATAATTTTATATTATATTATGAACACGATTTTATGATTTAAGCAGTAAGATAAGTGACAGTGCGGCCCAATGAACATGTATTGGTTTACAAAACAAGGATTATAGGTTACTTTTTTTTCTCCATAAATTCAAACAAATTAAAAATCGCATTGAACATCAAATTATAATACGTACTTTGCTCAATAAAGCAATAACCTTCTAATGGCACTTAGGTATATTGGCTTCAATATTTTAATGTGAAGCACGGGGAAAACTTGTTGGATATATAAATATTGGTGCATCGTAAGTTCCTAACTCAAGTATCTTACTTAAAGAAAAATAAAACTTACAACGGAATTTTGGACAAAAAGCTTCCAGTGAAATTTATATTTCATATCGAACAATAAACAATATAAACTGTCGGTAAATCGAATATTCGTTGGTTTTTTAATATATAACATACAGATTTCATATTAATGTGAAAGCATATAAAAATATATTGTGAATTATATTTCTTATAAATCTGAACAAGGCTGCATCTTTACAACTTTAGTTGGTTGTTCAACTTTTTGTCGTGTTTCATGCCTCAGATGCTCTGAAAGGGGCAAGGTTCCATTTGGTTCGTTGCTAGAACTTGACAAAACTGATTTGTTCAAGCTTGATGTGTCCTAAAGCGACAAGCTTAAACAATTCAGTTCTCTTAACCTTTTCTACTTTACCACATTCAATGCCCTTTGGTGCTCCTTGCGTTGCCCATTTCATAGCATAAAACACAATCCTCTTTCACCGAACATTCTTCGTTCGTTTCCTGTTCAAAATACCAATTCCACATTCACTTAACAATGAATGCACTCTATGATATGGGACTCTGTGGATCAATGGATTTGAAGTTTCAGCTTTAATTATCTTTAATCTTACCACAAAATCAAACTTATAACATGATTTGCACCAAAAATCCAAATAAATACATCTTAAAAATTGAGTAATAAAAAAATATCAACTATACCATTAAATCATGTATTTGTTGGTGTCATGATATAGAACGCAGATATTATATATTTATGTAAAAGCATATAAAAGTACACTGTTAATTCTACTTTGCACAAAGTCAGGTAACACGATATGTGACTCTGTGGCCCAATGGATAAGGCGCTGGTCTACGAAACCAGAGACTCTGGGTTCGATCCCCAGCAGAGTCGCTACATCCGCCTTGAAATGTAAATTAGGGGTACTTTTTGCTTGGCCTGAACCAACAACTAAAAGTATTTTGTTAATTGCAGCTTTATAAGAAGAAATTATGCAGCTTAATGGACAAAACGCTTAACTTTGAAGCATCCAAACCATATATTTTGTATTCGGTCCCAAAATGAGTTAACTTCAAATTAAACACAAATTTGAAGTCATACTGAGTGATCATTTATTTGATTTACCAAACCCCAAACAATAATGCCTCTCCACATTCCAATAATCTGTTGGCTTTTTGTGTAAATTACAATAAATGTTCATTTGCCCTACAATTAGGGCAACATAACTTTCTAATTCCTGCATTTTATATTGTCACCAAACTTAATCTGTCATAAACATTTGCACCCAAAAGTAATTTGGAAATGGGTAGTAAGTATACAAATAAACGGGGCATATCTGAATGTCATAAACCGTGACATCTTTTACTTTAAAACTGAAGCATATATACTACTTTTCTTTGTGTGAATCCAATTGATAAGATGATCGACTGTGCGGTCAAATGAATAAGCTGGTATAGTCTACGACCAGAGCCGGACCAGTAATACTATTTCTATAAGCCTTGCTTTCTTTACCATGATAACTAAATTACAAAAACACACAAAACAAGTAAATAAACTAACAAAAAAAGAGAAAAAAAAAGTTTTCTGCAAAGCTAACTTCAAAACAGGTCACTTAAATGGACAAAACAGTTTTAAGAAATGATGTGATGCTTATTGGAATGAGAACAAAGAATTCAACTTATACTAAGATATGCACGATTGTAACATTCAATTTTAAATGTGAAGTTTTAACAATTTAAAATGTGAACCTCATGCTTTAGACCATTCATTTTCATAAGGACACTAACACTGAACTAATACACCAAAGAAAGATAAAGGCAAAAGCGCACATACAATAAAGGGTATAAACACTTGTTACACTTTTTCCTAATCATTAAAACTTAACGTTTGCAAATTACTGGTGGCATTGTAAACACCCGATTAACTACGATAAATGAAAACATATTGTTAACGGAATAAAAATCAGAAGTGATAAATACGGTAAGAAACTTATTCGCAAGCAACCTAAGAAAATTCTTGAGAAAGTAAATTAAAACTAAATCAATCAATGAGATCGAACGGTAACAAAACGTTACAGTCACATTATTCTTTGAAAAGGAGGATAGGCGAATCAAAATTTTCCAAATTGAAAATATGATAAAAATCAATTTGCACCAAAACAATCGATTTTCCTGCAAACGAGTCAACGTAGGGTTTATGGTTAGGGTTACAGGTGTATATTCATAGTTATTGATGGCGCACGGCGCAAAAAGGCACAACATCAACCTGTAGCCTTGGCGCAAGGCGTGGCAAATGGCGCGCACCTTTCTGATTTACTGCGCATTTTTGTTTTTCTATTTAACATATAACAACAAATTTAAAAGTTCAGTATTTTTTGCTAAAACATATGCAATCAAAATTTTTACTATTTTGCAAAAAGAAACATCATCATATTTGACATCATTAGCATAGAATTTCAAACATAATAGTTTTCAGAATCCAAAATAATAATACATATTACTAATTAACTAGAATTCCGAATCCAATTCAACAATCATATTTTTCAAATCAACATCTGCATCATCGGATTCATAAGGACAATTAGATTATATCAAGTCTTTTTATTGTTATGATGATGTGGTTATATTTAGCAACACAAAGGACAATTGGTGAGGAAGAAAAGCATATTGATTGGTAACATTGTTTCCCAGATGCAATTGATAACAATTTGATATAATAATATTACATAAAATAAAATATATTTTCAATATCGATATATTTGTTTCTCTTCAAGGCAAAAGAACAGTAGAAAAGCCATCCATCAGAATCCACAAAATAAATAAAAACCAAATACAAAATGTTAGCAAACGCAATAATATGATCAACAATAATGTAGAAAAGCATTCCATTAGAACCCACAAAATAAATAAAAACCAAATATAAAATGTTAGCAAATGCAATGATATGATCAACAATAATTTTTTGTGAAATGCAAAAAATGAAAAAATAAACAAAAAAAAAGCAAAAAACAAATAAAACAAAAGGCGCGACATTTTGCGCCGCACGCCTTTTGCCGTGCCTTCTCATATGCGTCGCGCCGCAAGAAGAAATGGCACAAATGCCGCGCCACAAGAAGAAATGGCGCGCGCCGTTGCGCGCCATTCATAACTATGCTTCTAGAAATGTGAATTATGTTCATTTGGCTAAAGCTAAACCAAGCAGTAACATCTATAAGTATTTTTTTATTGGTATTTTGTTAGTTGCAGCTTTATATGACGCAATTCTACAGTTTAATGGACAAAACGCTTAACTATGATTCTGCACCCAGAACTACACTATAAGCGGATAGTAAGTATACAAATAAATGAGGCATGTGTGAATGTCATAAACCATAACATCTTTTACTTTAAAAATGAAGCGTATATATTATTATTCTTTGTGGAATTGGACTGATAAGATGATTGACTATGGGAATAGTCTACAATACCATGTGTTTGATCTCTGACTCTGGCAAAGTTAACTTCTTTTTGTTAGTTTGTTAATGATCAGATCTAATATAAGCATCCTCTTGGTGATCTGACCCCAATCTTAGATCAAGCATGTCATTTCGATTTATTTAACCTAATTAGGTATATAAGAAAGAAAAGCACTTCTAATATAAAATGAAGAATCGACACAAAAGGTATTTATGTTATCTTTATAAAAAACGATGAATGTCTGCTGCAATTCATAGACTTTTCTCCAATCTGGTTCTGCAGATCTAAGGCATCATAACATAAGTACATGAGAAAATAATCATCTTTTCCTTTCCCAACCTTGCACTTGTTACTTTTAACTATTTTAATGCATCTTATAATAAACTGCTCAAACTTGTTTTCTTGCAATGCACCAATTTGCTAAGAATTCAGGGCTAACTTTATTGTTTACTTCAAACATACATAAAACTCAACTATATCTATATATCTATATATATATATATATAATGTCGATACAAAGTAAATAGTTCCACATCTTAAAAAGAAATATTAAATTAGACACAAAAATTAACGTAATTTAATTTGATCTTCACATAAATGGCCACAATAATTTGGGGCTTTTTTCAGTATTGAGTCCTATTATCCGTGAGATAGGGAAATAAAAAAATGTGACATATCCTACAAATCAGGAGAATATCGTTTCATTTTCCTAAATTGACTTCAAATCACCTAGTATAAAACTCAGAACTAAGTAACAAACTAGTCGATGTTCATAGAATTTGCACTAACAGTTCAACTGCCACAAAACCACATGGACCGTATGTACACTCCAACAAAATATAGCTACCGTAACCAACAAAGCCTAAAAATCATAGAATAAATAAAAATAAAAATAAAGCATATCGGTATACTTTCCCAAATCTAGAACAACGACATAGATCATCTTCTAACCTACGGAACTTCGCAACAATTTCATCCTAATTCCATGTAGATCTTTCTTTTTTCCTTCTCTTTACTTATGTCAAAGATATTCCCCAACTTGGAATTCGCTGTAGGGTTAGCCTGACCGATCTTTACCGTCCCATCATCAAACAGGCAGTTGAAACGGCACTGCAGACTTCGAAGGAGAGAGAGAGAGAGAGAGAGTTACCATTTTTAGGGCAAGTGATGTGGGTGTGATATGATAACGGGAGAGTGAGCCTAAGAGTTCAGTTACCTGGTGCTATGGTGGTACGACCTTACGATAGTAAGAAAAGTGAGGCACGGATGAGACTGAAAGGTTAGTCTATGGATTACCATTCCCATTTGCATACGTTCTCGTTTTTCAGTAATGATTATGCATTATGCTAAGTAAGTAAAGACGCGTTTTGAGTAACTTAATAGTGGTAACTTAACGTTAAAGATTAATGGTTGATTACTGAATGGTGGTAGCTTAAAGATGCGATATTGTTTAATTGATGGCTGATTATAAATAAGTTCTGTGTTTAAACCTGTCTGTTGACAAATTTAACTTTTATTGTTAACATCAATTCGAGCAAACGATGAAATTACATGGTTTGAGTGATTACAATTTAAGAATGAGTAATATATTTAATGGTCTTGTGAAGAAAATCAAAAAATAAAATTGTTTGTTAGCAATATTATTAAATTTATCACAAATTAGAGAAGTTCGGCAATTTGATGCTGCAATTCATAAACAATTAATATTAATTTTGGTGTATGAATTGAATTATTGTTACGGATAAGAAAACTTCGTTTTGTTATCCTTCTCGTTATTGCTGTCTTGATGGATGAGAATTTGTCATTTTCTATTGGACATTGACATTATTACTGTCTTGAAGCCAATTATTTTCTTGAAAATAGCAGTCATGACTTGGATGATTTTTTCTTCATAAATTTATCGTACATCACAATCGAAAAGCAGATCAGAAGCCTATTCACAAACTCTTTTACAAAAAAGGAATAAGTTAAAAAAATTGTCTACCACTTCTATATTTCTTGATCTATATTAAAAGTGATAAGAACATTGTAAGAAATCTTTTTTTTACATCATCCTACAATATAAAAAATATGAGTTAGATGCATCGCGTATTTTTCACAAATTGAAGTAAAAAAGGCAATCTTAGGTCAAATTACATACATTCTTCATTATTACAAGGTTTGCAATGAGAATTTTAAAACGTAAGTAAAACACACATCATTGTAAAATAACGAAGTACTCTTAATATCTTATAGCATATATGTCTATCACCAACATGATGTATGTATTAAATGAAAATAAATTAGATGAATAACTAATTTATTCGCTAGAATAGCAAAGACATAGCTATATACAATTTGCGAATTGAACATACGTAACTATCATAACGCTTAATAATTATTCATTTGAAAGTATAACCTAGTAAATCCACCTTCTGCATAATAATAAGAAAATCATATATCGTTAAATGTGTAATAATTAAACTTGTAACGTTAAGTATTTTTATACATAGCATGAACCTTAAGTACTTACAAGTAGAGAAATGACTGACTTTCCAAATTCCTACTTAATCTTGATCGCCCATCAAGATCAAATCAAGGGAAAACAATGTTCCAGATTGTAATTGCTTTATAGATTAGCATACTAATAGAAAAACTAATGTTTTAACAATCGTTGGTGGATGTTAGGGGTAAGCATGTAGAGGATTAATCAGAGCTAGGAGGTTTTAATAGTGCTATGAATTAAATAATTGTATTTTGCTTAGTATTAATTGGTCCATAATGGTATGTCATGAATTTTTCCCTTATTTTATGAATTGATATGACTTTTCTAAGCGAGTAAAACACAAGTAAATAATTAGTTTAATTAAAAAATAATTAAATGGTTGCAAGTATTTTGTAAATTTAAATTTTAAGTCTATGACAAAATTTTGAAAACTAAGTTTGTTGACCATTCAGGGTTTACCAAATCACAAGGGATTGGTGAAAGTGTTGCTTTAACAAGATAAAATGTTGTTTCTATGAAAACAACGGCTCTGCCGTCAACCGAAGCACTGCTCTGCTTCATTTATTTGCTTTGATTTGCTTCGCTTTTGCCTAGCATCACTTCTTTGTGTTGTTCACTGTTGTAAAAATGGGAGTATATTACGCACATAATAGAATACATAATGAATAATTATTGGTAAGCCCGCAAAACTATCAGGTTTTTCGAAAACATATTAAACAAAGTGTTAGACAGAAAGCTCCAGATAATAATTTATGTTTGAATAGACCATCATGTAATCTTCCATCACCTCATTAGTCTTCTATATATGATAGGCCCGGGTCAGCCATTTGGTTTGTAATTACACTGATAAAACTATGAAGTAGAGGCGAATAGTCAGAATTACTCGTAAGACTTGCATGCATTTGTTTGATTTTGGTTATTATAACTAATACCCATTACGGTTGAAGACATTATATTGAACTTTATTACCAGTGAGAGAAAAACACATTTCGCTTAACGTGATAGTCTTATTAGACGTTCGTTTATTGAGGTCCATTGTGTTTCATTATTGAATGTTGTAATAATAAAGGCATATAGGTTATTAGTGCTATGACCAATCGAAAGGGCATCATCATGCATCGCTCTTGAAATATTATTTTATTTTATTCTATCAGAACTTGGGGAGTATTTGAGAATATATAATGAATATGAAATGAGAAATATGTTTTGGAAATTATGTTCATTCATATTCCAGTGTTATTGGTATTGATGTCATTAGCATATTTTTGTTTCTTCGTCGGAAGTTAGTACATCTATAGCATTTAGTTTAGGCCTTAGAATACAAGATGTTACAAGAAGTCTTCCGATTCATATCAACACATGACAGTATAAAATTACGACATATTAAGTCGTTGCACACAATTAAAATACAAATGAGACTATTAACATAAATACATGTCATTACAGTTGATTGCTTCTTTCTAATTGACTTTAAAAAACCATTGGTTCACTTCCAAAAGAAAATGTGAAAATAACGCTGAAATTTATGCACTTCATCGTAAATAAGAGGAAATAGTAATTTTACGCGGGCACTAAACAAGTGGTTATATGGAATACACTAAATGGATATTGAAATCATTGATTCCGCAAGTTTTATGATTTAGCTATATAAATATACATAAGAACAAAATAGGAAGAAAATGCAGTTCTTAAAACTCACAAATTCCTCTCCAAAAAATAAAAATAAAATAGAAAATACCCAGTGCCAAAGGCTCCCGTACTCAAGCGCGAGGACTTCCCAGGTCAGTCTCCCGTCCTGGTACTATTCACGGCTTCCCGGGCTCTGAGGTGGTGGTCGATTAGCGTGCGCAGTCTTTCCCTTACATTATGTGAAGAGACCGAGGCTCGAACCTGTGCGCTCCAGATTACCAGCCGGGTAACCTTACCGTTGCGCCAGGCACCACCTTAAAAATAAAATAGAAAATAATGAAACCAAAATCAAAAAATAGCTCAAAACTTACTTCTCGAAGAAAAATCTTTTAGAATGGCATGAGACCTTCTTACCTATACAATCTATTAGAAAATAGTGAAACGAAAGTCAAATAATAGCTCAAAATTCTCTAAAAACAGTCGCATCACTTGGTCAAAGGGTCGCAACCTTTCCCAGCATTACAATCGTTAACCGATCTCCCACACCAATATATAGGATGAAGTGGACAGAACACAGAAAACCAACTCTTCTTCTTCTTCTTTGTTAAACTTTGTTCCTAATTACTCTATTGAGTTCATCAAACTCCGCAAATTACAATGCAGTTTTGCAGAGCAAGTCCGTTTTATCTTGGGAAACAGTTATTCATCAACCTTCAACGCCATAGAGAGAGTAGTATTGTTTCAAGGAAACAGAGCATTCTGGACTCGTACAAAAAGAAAGGTACTTAACATTGTATTGATTCTCGATAACAAGTTTTCTCAAAGTCTTTACAAATAGGCTTCTGCAAACAATTGGTATTGGTTTACATTACATAATCAAACATCGTTTTTGCAAACTATTTGCAAACAGTTTTCTATTTTTTTTTGAATTTATTTAGGAGGGAAACCGATCGGAGTCGTAAAAGTATCCCTAGTGCACCTAACCCGGTCTGCGAGCACCACATAAGTGGCTGATCTTAACGTATGCACATGGTAAGCTCTTTGCAAACTCATTTTCTGTTGCATAACTGGATTTGTATATTTTGCAAATATTGTTTCTACAACATAATTACAATGGTTGTGTAGCATAATTATTGTTTTACCTTAACAATCTCGAAACAATATTTATAAGTATTAATCTGTTACTTATTGGAGTCACCGTATTAAAGACAATGGTTCAACACAGTAATACATCGACAAAAAAGCCACTTATGGACACTAATAGAGCAATGGTTCAACAACCACTGTCTCTTTATCACATGGTGAGAGGCTAGAAAAATTCACTGGAGTGGATTTCAAGCGTTGACAATAGAAAATGTTGTTCTACTTGACTACTCTAAACCTTGCAAAATATCTCACCGTTGATGTTCCATAAGTAAACGAACTTGAGCCTGATGCAATAAAAGTCGAAGCACTCAACGTTTGGAAAAATCAGGACTTCATATGCGAAAACTACATATTTAATGGACTGGATAACATTCTGTATAATGTGTAGTGCATAGTGAAGACATCAAAGCAACTCCGGGCTTCTCTAGATAAAATGTATAAGATGGAGGATGTTGGAATGAAGAAATTCATTATTGAAAAGTGTAATACCCCATCTCTATACCCATATTATCTAAGAGTATCAGTAAGTAATACCGTCAGGTAATATGGAGAATGAGGCTGTAGGGGCACATACGTGCAAATTCTCTTGGACTAACATTGGTACGTATTAAAAATTTCTGAAATATCACTTACTCTTACGTACACATTTCAGGACATATTTCTGATTGGCAAATTGGATTTGCCTCGGTCTTCTATTCTCCTATAAAAGCAGCATCTATGATTGGATTAAAAGCATGGAATTGAGACCAAGATAATTAATACAAGGGTTTGTCGTTGTTCTTCATTGTTCTCCTTCTCTAACAAGAGTTGTAATCATCTAGATATTCTTTCTCTTTCTCAATAAGGTTACCGATTCATTGTATTTTGTTTATTTTTTTTGTTGATTTATTGTATGTAAACAAAATTCATTTTGTTGAGTCTATAAAGAGGGTGGTTGGGTGGAACATCTTATGTTTGTACGTGTAATTTCATATCTGTGTTGTTTCTACATAGAAGTCATTTTTAAGTACTTGGGTGAATAAGATCCTGGTCGCTTCCGCAAAGGCGCAGTTTCCATAACATTTATACCCTTCTGCAATGACCAAATATAATCCGAATCATTTTTGATTTAAGAAAGAGGGCCAGAATTTGTTTGAAAGTGAAAAGAATTCTAGTAAATTTGAACCCGTCATAAAAAATATTTTGATCGGTCTAAGTCAAAGGTAAATCCATCAAGATTTATGGAATGCTTATTAATGCTGCAATATTGCATAAATTTTGTGAATTGGTCACAAGAATTCGGTTTTAGAATTAAACGGTAGGCTTTACCTATTGGTTATGGAAATCTATCTTAGGTATGATTATCTAAATTCACGCATCGGTTGAAGAGGGTAATATTTTGTTAAAGTCTTAATGTAGCTATTTTCATTTTCCAGTAAAACAATTCAGTTATAGTTTTAATTTAGCCATCTTACTTGACTAAAAGTTTTGACAATGTATTAGTTTTTTTAACTTCCTTCTTTAAAAGAGACTAAAATTTTATTTTATTGTGATAATAATTGTATGGTTAAGATATGATATTTCTTATTAGGTCAATGAGAAAACCTATATATTTACAAGGCATTTGTAATGATAATAATTTTCATCTTTCTATTTTTGGGTAACCACATTTAGGTATATTTCTTTTTGCACCTTTATTTCTTGAAAATTTAAATTTGAGTTAAAATAAGAAATGTTAGTTGTATATATCATATACTAGTCACAAGGATTTATATAAATTATTATTATTGTCTAAACCGTAATTGACTTGATATAAGGTACCTTACTAATGTAGTATGTAAATGATTAGAGGTGAGCAATATTCGGTTCAAACTGAATTAACCGACCAAACCGGTTTATTACGGTCGGTATGGTTCGGTTTTAAAACTAAATCGGTTTGAATTCGGTTTGTAAAATAAATTTTTTCGGTTATCGGTTTAACCGAATTAACCGAACTTTTAATTTATCATCTAATTTTACAACACTGTAGTGCTTTAAATAATTATTTTAGTTATGTAGTACAAAGACATTTACTTGTAAATACATCAAATCTTATCATAAACACAATATTTACTACATAAAATATCTCCAAACATGAATTTATGTTCTACTTTGAGTGAATCCATCATTTGAATTATAGTACATCCTTCAAGTTCGGTTAAACCGGTTACCGACAGAATTAACCGAAATTAATTCGGTTCGGTTCGGTTTGGAAAATTTTTGGTTCCAATTCAGTTTGAGTTTTTTAACGTCCAAACTAACCGAACCGACCGAACGCTCACCCCTATAAATGATTGGACTGTGTAATCAAAATTTGCATTTCAAACATGGTTCTTTTATTATTGTGAATACGACAAAATTATTTGATTCGATCTAATAAGTATCTTGTGTCATAATTGAAAAATTCTACGGCTAGAATTTTAAGTATTCTCTTATTTATCACATGTGTCTACTATTTAGGTAGAATGTCATCGCCTATTGGTACTAAGAAACTGAAAGGAACCTCAAAAAACAGAAGAAAGCGAAGTAGAAACAACTTATGAAACGAAGAAGACGAAACAAGAACCACTTCTTATGGAGCAATAATTCATCGAATTGGATCGGCGGAATAAGAAATAGTTGGTTGTTCAGCCGACACCCGGATTTGAACTGGAAATAAAGGATTTGCACTCCCCCACCTTACCACTTAGCCATGCCGTCAAATTCGAACCAAAATAAAATGAACAAAAATATTAGTCATGTTATATTCTACTAATAACTCTTCTTTTTATCTTGAGTCCCGTTGTACTTAATCCTCAAAAACACTTTTTTTTTTTTCAATCTGGTTACCTACTATTTCCTTCGATTTATTATATCTCAAAATGTACATCAGTTAATAATTTTCTTTCTCGTTTCTAAATCGTTGATCTTGAGTATATATTTCTTTTACATGCGTTCTTCATGTCTCATGACCAAACAGTTGGGATCCTTTATAGATTAAATCGTAAAGAGAACAATTGTGATGCATTTACGTCAGTGAGTCGAGCATTTAACTAGAGACTCAGGCTAACTTCTTTGTGTGGTAAAATTAAAATATGGCATTCCTTGCTTATCAGCCACGGTGTATCAACAATTAAAGAGATGAAACCTATCACAGGGTGAGGGTGGCTTAATGTCTAGATGCTGATAACATGAATATCCATGCACCAACGTTGTGTATATCATGTGATGATTTGATCTGCCAAAGCATTTAAAATGAATGTTGGTGGTTCAAATTAAGAGTTACTTCAGAAAGAAGGTGATTTTACTTATGCCATTAATGAAATTGTTTATAGTAATGGCAAATTATTTATGTTCCACAATTGTCGATAATCAAGTATCAAAAACATATGATAAACGCGTAACGTTCAGGCTTTTAACATTAAATAAGTTTTTAAATAAGGCTAAATATTACGTTATGGATTTTGCGTTTGCTGTTTGTGCGGATCCGTAGAAAATATTTTGCTAACACGTATGACTTAAATGCAATTTTAATTGCAGTTTAAAATTGAAGTGGAAATCGAATCAAAGGGATTGATTCAACATTTAAATAAAAAGATTTTGAAGGCTTTTGACAACAGTGCGCTGCGCTTTATTATTACAGTGAACACCATCCAATATATATACATGTATAAAAATGCACAACGCTAGAAGGCACATAAGTGACATAACAGTGAACACCATCCAATATATATACATGTATGTATGTGTGTGTGTATGTATATATATACACACACATATATATACACATATACATACATGTATGTATGTATGTATGTATGTATATATATATATGTATATATATGTATGTATGTATGTATTACCAGAATAAAAGGCAGCTAATTCATTTCCCAAGTCATATATAATCCACGTTCTCCGGTAACACTTCCAGAACATGACCATATTTAAGATAATCAAGGTTCCTGGTAGCTCTAATGGCAAATCCATAAGATAACGGATCTGCTATCAGGTTGAGTTATGACCCACCCAGTGGATGTATTTGCACATTATAATTAAATATCATCAGATAAAGACATGAAGGGGTGAACACATAAAAAGTGAATCATAAGAAATCAACTAAACAGTACATGAGTCATATATTAATTAGAGAAACAAAATGGCAGATAATCACCATTCACCTGAGTCATGACCCAGTAGCTGCAAGTATGTATACGAGTATGAATGCATGGATGATACAATTTAGTGATTTTGTAGAAATACTCTCTTCCATGCTCAATACACAATACAAGATGACATGACCTTAACAATTCAAATTCATTGTTCTGTTGTTTCTATAACACTTTCAAACTAAATAAAATATACATATCTATAATCTATCCATCAACATAGTTTAACATTAACATTAGTAATATCAGCTTAGACATCATATTCAACAAGTAATACCTGTGTCTGACCGTAAATCAGCAATGGTGTCCGCATAACCAAAGCATCATATTCAAAGAGTGCAAAAAAATGATGGTTTGCTGGAGAACTATCACAAAACCATTGTGGGAATATAATGCAGTAGCCTGTTATCCATCCATCGTTGAGAGCAAGGAGTGTTCACTGCTCTGTGACCAGCCTGACGCATTGCCTCCTTACTATAGCCAGCACAGCCAGATTTTTCAGCCCAACTGCACAGGCCACTCAGCAACTTGGATCGGGCAGGCCAGCTAAGTGCACAATGTGCCCTGACTCAGCAACATGACCCAACATTCCATCAAATTAATGCTCCACTTGGTCACAAGCTCGCGTTACTTAGCTCAGCAGTTGATCAACTGAGCACTTGATATTTGTACCAAGTTATTAACAAAAAATTGGTGATGTGGGACTAACATGCTATTTTATCAGGTCTAATACAATGTTTCTTATATGCATAGTAGTTAAGGCGCACGGCTTGAGCCCGGGGCTTTTTTGAGCGTTGGGCTTTTTTGTGCAACTTTTAAAAAAAAGGAGCACTGCATATATTTATTAAAAAAAAAAATCTGCAGCAAAGTAGAGGAGCCGCGGCAGAGAAAGAGGCACGGCAGATGCTGTAGCGGCGACGGAAGGGTGTAGTGATGGCGACATAAGCTGTTGCGTTTTTTTTTTTTTTTTTGGAGCGGCGAAGTCGAACTGTAGAAGCTGGAAACCCTAAAATCGAACAAAGGCGCATCTTATGTGTGCCTCCCGTAGCGGAGGCGCCTCAGTTATTGGCAAGGCGCAGACCTTGCGCCTGCGCCTTAAGAGAACCTAGGCGCACGCCTTAACTACTATGCTTATATGACAATTAAAGTGCATGGGAAAATATTACCGTTTCAGAAATCGAATGTGGATGGATTTCAAATATCCACTGGCATACTTCATCGCTAGTCCCTGCTTCAAATAAGTTATCCATTCACCCAGTCTACTAATAGAAATTTCAACAAAAAACTAAGAAAAATATTTATAACACACGGAAAACAAACCAATGATTATAGAACATGATTCATGTCAACGCCATAATCCAAAGCATCCATTCTGTTTTTATCAGTTAAACTACATTATTTTATATTATATTAATGACATCGTGGCCCACTGAACATGTGTTGGTTTACAAATCAAAGATCATAAGTTTGATCCTTAGAAGGCTACATTCTTTCAAAAAAATTTCATAAATTCAAACAAATTAAAATTCACATCGAACATCAAATTATTATATATACTTTGTTCAA
The DNA here is from genome assembly GCA_030737875.1 of Allium sativum. Lineage (NCBI taxonomy): Eukaryota > Viridiplantae > Streptophyta > Magnoliopsida > Asparagales > Amaryllidaceae > Allium > Allium sativum. Next base: position 773,478,350 of record CM060918.1, on the reverse strand, counting down.
AAAAGTTATAACCTTCCAATGACATTTAGATATATTAGCTTCAATATTTTAACGTACAGGAAAATCTTGTTGGATATATTGGTGCATTGTAAGTTCCCAATTCAAGTATCTTATCATGCATCAAAATAAAATTTATGTAGGAATTTCAAACAAAAGCTTCCAGCAAAATTTGTACAATGTATCAAAAAAAAAAGAGAAAAATAATAATAATAATGTAAACTATCCATAAATCGGATATATGTGGGTGTGTGTTATATAGTATAACATACTTCATATTAATGTAAAAGCATACGAAAATGCATTGCGAATTATATTTCTTATATTTGGTATACTTCAATTGTTTGAAGCGTCCGATGCTCTTAAAGAGGCAAGGCTCCATTTGCTTTGTTGCTGGAACTTGAGAAAATTGATTTGTTCAAGCCGGATGCTTCCTATGAGACAAGCTAAAGCAGCTCATTTATCCTCACCCTTCTTAACTTACCACATTAATACGACCTCAAACTATGCTTAAAACTCACACATACCTATCCATTTTCCCATTTCATAGCATAAAACACAATCCCTTTTCACCCAAAATTCTCCGTCCATTCCCGCTCAAAATGTGGATTCAGCGGTCCCCGTTCGCTTAACAACAAATTCACTCTATGGTACGGGACTATGTGGCTCAATGGATTTGAAGTGTCTGCTTTAATTATCTTTAGTCTTAACACAAAATCAACTTATAACATGATTTTGCGTCCAAATATCTAGAAAAATACATCTTAAAATTTGAACGATAAGCAATATCAACTATACCAATAAATCAGGTGTATGTTGGTGTCGTGATATATATAACACGGATATTTTATATAAATATAAAAGCATATAAAAGTACATCCTGAATTCTACTTTGCACAAAGTTGGGCAATCAGATATGTGACTCTGTGGCCCAATGAATAAGGCACTGGTCTACGAAACCAGAGACTCTGGGTTTGATCCCCAGCAGAGTCGCAACAACTATGTTGAAATGTAAATTATGCTAATTTATGCTTGGCCTAAACCAAGCAGTAACATCTAAAAGTATTTTGTTATTGGTATTTTGTTAATTGCAGCTTTATATAACGCAATTCTACAGCTTAATGGACAAAACGCTTAACTGTGATTTTGCACCTAAAACTACACTAAAAGCGGATAGCAGGTATACAAATAAATGGGGCATGTGTGAATGTCATAAACCATAACTTCTTTTACTTTAAAACTGAAGCATATAAGATATTATTCTTTGTGGAATTCAACTGATAAGATGATTGACTGTCTACAATACCACGTGTTTGATCCCTGGCAAAGTTAACTTATTTTTGTTAGTTTATCAATGATTAGATCTAATATAAGCATCCTATTGTTGGCCTGAACCTGACCCGAATCTCAGATCAAGCATGTCATTTCAATTTATTTAACCTAACTTAGGTAAACAAGAAAGAAAAGCACTTCTAATATAAAATGAAGAATCGGCACAAAAGGTACTAACGTTATATTTACGAGTAATGATGAATACCTGCTGCAATTCATAGACTTTTCTCCAATCTGGTTCTGCAGATCCAAGGCATCATAACATAAGTACATGAAAATATAATCAAGTTTCCCGGTAGCTCCAAGGCAAATCCATAAGATAATGGATCTTCTATCCAAGGCATTTGCACATTATAAACATCATCAGATAAAGGGGTGAACTCATAAACAGTATGTTATATATTAGAGGAACAAAATGGCAGACAATCTCTATTCAACCGTTAACATAGGTAAACGATACATCACAATAATTTCTTTCCTCAAGAATAACAAGGCAGACATGGCTTATACAGGCATATATGGGATCAGCATTGGAAATACAACAATACGTGTACACTAACTTGGTGACACTAGATAAAATAACAAGAAGGGCAAAAAATACATGCATATACTGAAAAGCTTATAGTGAGTCTGAGGGTTACAATGCTTAAAAGATGTAACATTACCGATATATGTTACTGAGAATTTGTTGTACCACTGACAAGTGACAATACTAGGAAGAATTTATCTATTTATTCATTTTTATTTTTGAGGAAATACTTGGTTGATTTTGAAGATACAAATGTGAAAATAGGAGGAACACTAGAAATTGAGATAAACGCATCAAATATATGAGAATCAAGTACAATATTTACTTGGGTATATTATAATGTTTATTTGTGTATCTTAGATCATTGTAAGCAAACAACATATGACCTACAAAAGTGCTTCGGAATTTAAAATTTTCTGAACAGTTTTAGAACAAGCTTGCCCAAGTTTATTTTAAGTCTGAAACAAATTTATGTCGACTTATGGTAGGGATGTGTTGAAATATCAAACTCAGACAGATCTGGCTGCAAGTAATGATATTAGGATGAATGCAGTTTATTATATGGATGATACAGTTTGGTGATTTTGCAGAACTATCTTCCATGCTCTATACAGTACAAGATGACATGCCTTGGGATATAATCTAGGAGCAGTTTGTCTATTATTCAGAAGAAAAAAAATGCAATTCTCTCATTTTATTACTAATCAGAGTTGCGCAGCGGAAGCTTGGTGGGCCCATAACCCACAGGTGCTAGGATCGAAACCTGGCTCTGATACTGTTTTTTGCTCTTTCTTTAATTATGCCTGGAAGGATAATTTGGTAAATTTACCTCCTATAATTATGTCTGGAAGGATAATTTGGTAAATTTACCTCCAATACGTCAACATATGATCTGGTTGGGAAATAAATTTGACCTTAACAATTCAAATTCATTGTTGTTCTGTTAATTTTTTATAAAACTTTCAAACTATATATAATATACATATCTATCCATCAACATACTTTAACATTAACAGTGGAAGGTTTTAAATTGTACCTTCAGAACAGTTCTTCAACCATCCACAATGCACACGACACTTCATATATGTTTTTTCTGTTACACATGTACAACCAGTTAAAATAGGAAAGTGGTAGAGAATTAATACCATGTTCAAAAATGTGGCCATTTGTACAAGTTCAGTAGTAACATCAACATAGACATCATCAAAAGTAATTCCTGTGTCTGACCGTAAATCAGCAATAACGTCCGCATAAACAAAATCATCATATTCAAAGAGTGGAAAAAAGAAGATGGTTTGCTGGAGAACTGTCACCAAATCCATTGTGGGAACAGAATGCAGTAGCCTGTTATCCATCCACCGTTGAGAGCAAGGAGTTTACGCTGCTCTGTGACCAGCCTGACGCATTGCCTCCTTACTATAGCCAGCACAGTCCGGCTTTCCAGCCCAACTGCGCAGGCCACTCAGCAACTTGGATCGGGCAGGCCAGCTAAGTGCACAATGTGCCCCGACTTAGCAACATGACCCAACATTCCATAAAATTAATGCCCCGCTTGGTCACAAGCTCACGTTACTTAGCTCGGCGGTTGATCAACTGAGCATTTTATATTTGTACCAAGTTATTTACAAAATTTTTGTGATGTGGGACTAACATACTATTTTATCAGGTCTAATACATATGCTTCTTATATGACAATTAAACTGCATGGGAAAATATTACTTTTTTTCCAGTTTCAGAATACGAATGTAGATGGAATTCAAATATCGGTTGACATCCTTAATCACTATTTCATGCTTCAAATATTTTATCTATTCACCCAGTCTACCGCATAATAGAAATTTTAACAAAAAACTAAGCAAAATATTTATCAAACCAATAATTAAAGAATACGATTCATGTCAACACCATAATCCAAAGCATCCTTTCTTTCTTTTATCAGTTAAACTGCATTATTTTATATTATATTATGAATGTGACCTTACAATTTAAGCAGTAAGATAAGTGAAAATGTGGCCCAGTGAACATGTGTTGGTTTACAAATCAAAGATCATAGGTTTGATCCTTAGAAAGGATGTATTTTCAATATTTTTTCATAAATTCAAAAAATTAATAGTCACGTTCTTATTACATATACTTTGTTTAATAAAGTTATAACCTTCCAATGGCATTTAGATATATTGTCTTCAATATTTTAATGTAAAGTACAAGAAAATCTTGTTGGATATATTCGTGCATCGTAAGTTCTTAATTCAATTATCTTATCTTGCAGCAAAATAAATTTTATAAAGGGATTTTTGAACAAAAAGCTTCCAGTAAAATTTATATTACATATCGAACAAAAAACAATATAAACTATCCGTACATCAGATATATGTGGTGTTATAGTATAACAGATTTCATATTAATGTAACAGATTTCACACATAACTATCCATTTTCCCATTTCATAGCATAAAACACAATCCCTTTTCACCCAAAATTCTCCTTTCATTTCCGCTCAAAATGCGGATTCCGTGGTCCCCATTCGCTTAACAACAAATTCACTCTATGGTACGGGACTATATGGCCCAATGGATTTGAAGTGTCTGCTTTAATTATCTTTAGTCTTACCACAAAATCAACTTATAACATGATTTTGCGTCCAAATATCTAGAAAAATACATCTTTAAATATGAACGATAAGCAATATCAACTATACCAATAAATCAGGTGTATGTTGGTGTCGTGATATATATAACACATATATTTTATACTAATGTAAAAGCATATAAAAGTACATTGTGAATTCTACTATGCACAAAGTCGGGCAATCAGATATGTGACTTTGTGGCCCAATGGATAAGGCGCTGGTCTACGAAACCAGAGACCCTGGGTTTGATCCCCAGCAGAGTCGTAACTATTATGATGAAATGTAAATTATGCTAATTTTTTCTTGGCCTAAACCAAGCAGTAACATATAAAAGTATTTTGTTATTGGTATTTTGTTAGTTGCAGCTTTATATAACGCAATTCTACAGCTTAATGAACAAAACGCTGAACTGTGATTCTGCTCCCAAAACTACAATATAAGCGGATAGCAAGTATACACAAATAAATGGGGCATGTGTGAATGTCATAAACCATAACATCTTTTACTTTAAAACTGAAGCGTATATGCTATTATTCTTTGTGGAATTTAACTGATAACATAATTGACTAAGTGAATAGTCTACAATACCACGTGTTTGATCCCTGGCAAAGTTAACTTCTTTTTGTTAGTTTATTGATGAATAGATCTAATATAAGCATCCTATTGTTGGCCTGTACCTGACCCCAATCTCAGATCAAGCATGTCATTTCAATTTATTTAACCTAACTTAGGTAAACAAGAAAGAAAAGCACTTCCAATATAAAATGAAGAATTGGCACAAAAGGTACTAACATTATATTTATGAAAAATGATGAATGCATGCTGCAATTCGTAGACTTTTCTCCAATTTGGTTCTGCAGATCCAAGGCATCATAACATAAGTACATGAGAATACAATCAAGGTTCCTGGTAACTCCAAGGCAAATCCATAAGATAATGGATCTTCTATCAAATTGAGTCATGACCCCCCAGTGGTTGCATTTGCACAATTATAAACATCATCAGATAAAGGGGTGAACCCCATAAACAGTATGTCATATGTTAGAGGAACAAAATGGCAGATAATCTCCAATCACCCGTTAATATAGATAGACGATACATCATAATAATTTCTTTCCTCAAGAATAACAAGGCAGACATTGCTTATACAGGCATATATGGGATCAGCATTGGAAATACAACAATACATGTACACTAACTTGGTGACACTGGATAAAATAACAAGAAGGGCAAAAAATACATGCATATACTGAAAAGCTTATAGTGAGTCTGAGGGTTACAATGCTTAAAAGATGTAACATTACCGATATATGTTACTGAGAATTTGTTGTACCACTGGCAATACTAGGATGATTTTATCTATTTATTTATTTTATTTTTGAGGAAATACTTGACCGATTTTGAAGATACAAATGTGAAAATAAGAGGAACACTAGAAATTGAGATAAACGCATCAAATATATGAGAATCAAGTAAAATATTTACTTGGGTATATTATAATGTTTACTTGTGTATCATAGATCACTGTAAGAAAACAACATATGACCTACAAAAGTCCTTCGAAATTTAAAACTTTTTGAACATTTTTAGAACAAGCTTGCCCAAGTTTATTTTAAGTCTGAAACAAATTTATGTCGACTTATGGTAGGGATGTGTTGAAATATCAAACTCAGACAGATCTGGCTGCAAGTAATGATACAAGGATGAATGCAGTTTATTATATGGATGACACGGTCTGGTGATTTTGTAGGACTATCTTCCATGCTCTATACAGTGCAAGATGACATGCCTTGGGATATAATCTAGGAGCAGCTTGTCTATTATTCTTAAATAAAAATGCAATTCTCACATTTTATTACCAATCAGAGTGGCTCAGCGGAAGCATGGTGGGCCCATAACCCACAGGTCCCACGATTGAAACCTGGCTCTGATACTGTTTTTTGCTCTTTCTTTATGCCTGGAAGAATAATTTAGTAAATTTACCTTCTATACGTCAACATATGATCTGGTTGCGAAATAATTTTGACCTTAACAATTCAAATTCATTGTTGTTCTGTTATTTTTATAAACCTTTCAAACTATATATAATATACATATTTATCCATCAATATACTTTAACATTAACATTGGAAGGTTTTAAATTGTACCTTCAGAACAGTTCTTCAACCATCCACAATGCACATGACTCTTCAATCTTCATATACGTTTTTTCTATTACACATGCACAACCAGTTAAAATAGGAAAGTGGTAGAGAATTAATACCAAGTTCAAAAATGGGGCCATTTGTACAAGTTCAGTAGTAACATCAGCATAAACATCATCAAAAGTAATTCATGTGTCTGACCGTAAATCAGCAGTAGTGTCCACATAACCAAAATCAGCATATTCAAAGAGTGCAAAAAGAAGATGGTTTGCTGGAGAATTGTCACCGAATCCATTGTGGGAACAGAATGCAGTAGCCTGTTATCCATCCACAAAATGCACATGACTCATCATATATGTTTTTTCTGTTACACATGCGCAACCAGTTAAAATAGGAAAGTGGTAGAGAATTAATACCAAGTTCAAAAATGTGGCCATTTGTACAAGTTCAGTAGTAACATCAGCATAGACATCATCAAAAGTAATTCCTGTGTCTGACCGTAAATCAGCAGTAGTGTCCGCATAAATCAGCATATTCAAAGAGTGCAAAATGAAGATGGTTTGCTGGAGAACTGTCACCGAATCCATTGTGGGAACAGAATGCAGTAGCCTGTTATCCATCCACCATTGAGAGCAAGGAGTTTTTGCTACTCTGTGTCCAGCCTGACGCATTACCTCCTAACTATAGCCAGCACAGTCCGGCTTTCCAGCCCAACTGCGCAGGCCACTCAGCAACTTGGATTGGGCAGGCCAGCTTAGTGCACAATGTGCCCTGATGTAACAACCCGAAATTTAACAACATGTTAAATCAATAATCAAGGCAGAATTATATTATAAATCAGAATCAGGAGAAACAGGCTGTGCCATTGCGTTCGTCTCGGAAAAATACGCGAAATAGAGTCCGAAATTTCGTAAATCCGAGTCCGTATGGCCGAGATACGGCCTTCGGAAGTTTCACGAAAAATCAGAATTCAAAACCGATTTCAAAAACACAGAAATCAGAGTAGGCGGGAAAAATCCCGCCCAGGCATGTCGACAGGGGGGTCGACACTAGGGTCGACCTCCCCCCCAACCAGGTCGACTCTAGAATAGACCTGGGCGTCGACCTGGGTGTCGACCTCCCTGGTCGGCCAGGTCGGCCTGGTGCACCTGTTTTGGCTCCTGGGTCCTGTTTTGGAGGCTTGTGATAATTTTTGAGGGCTTGGATCTATCCTAGGGTTAATCTAACGGCCTAAACTACTCCTAATCTCTATAAAAAAGTCCCCTAAGCCTACCCTAAACCCTCACAAATCACTCATTCCACGAAGTGCTGCCCAAGTGCCAAGTGATCATGGCCTCCATCTCCAATTCCTAGAGACTATGCATTCAAATCGGGTTCAAATCAAAAGGTGCAAGATTTCTACACCAAATTGAGGAGGGATCAACGTTGCTACGCAAATTCCATGACGATTCTTCGACAAAGGAGCCACCTTTCTTCGTCAAGATGATGCATGATCCATTCCTAAGCCTCGCTATGTAAGTTCTAGCTACTTCTAGATCTAAACGGTAGTCTTAATGATGGCATGGAATAAAACGAGATTAAACTAAGTATGCTAGCCTATATGAACCTTGTCATGCCTCTTTCGCTTGAACCTATGACTTTTGGCTATGCTTAGTGACTAAATCAGGTTATTCATGTTATGATTAACCTAGTTTATCTTGCAAGTTTGAATCTTTATCTATGGAATGCTAGCATGAACCTTTGGGAACCATTTGACTTGTGAAACATTGGCAAAGATTTGACTTTGGGGCTTATGCATGTAAATGAACCCAAACCCCTTATGTATCATGCATGTTTGTGGCCAAATTCACTTATGACACTATGCATGTTTGTGGCCAAATTCTCTTATGATACTATGCATGCTTGTGGCCAAATTCCCTTATGATACTATGCATGTTTGTGACCAAATTCACTTATGATACTATGCATGTTTGTGGCCAAATTCCCTTATGATACTATGCATGCTTGTGGCCAAATTCCCTTATGATACTATACATGTTTGTGGGCCAAATTCCCTTATGATACTATGCATGTTTGTGGCCAATATGTTGGCATAATACCCTACTATGTGACTCGCTTCCACTTGGGTTGGAAATACGTTTGGGTAGCTTAGGAAAAACGTGGGTATGACATGAAAAACTTGACATGGGGTCTACATGAGAACATGACATTCATGATACATTTAAATATGGTCATGACACGTGGGAAAACATGGAACTTGAACTAGACATGGGTGGGTTGTAAGTGTAAAAAGACACTAGACCAAACATGAAAGTGGCCAACTCGAGGTTGGGTTGAGTTTGTAGCATAAATCTACCCGGACCCGCCCGGCTTAACTAGTGGCTACAAACAATAGGATCCAATGTGAGAAGTTGGTTATGTCGCGCTTAAGACCCGAGGTTAGACTAGGTTGTGGTGTAAACCTACCCAGACCCGCCCGGCTTAACTAGTAACCACAACAAGGTCTAATGTGAGAGTTTGAGAGTGCATTAATTAAATTAATGTCACATGACAAGGTTAAGTAAATTTGACTAATGACACTTAAACGATATGACACGAATGGGTAGGTTAAGTGGGACCGGGCTTGATTTCTTAATGACACTTAACCATACAAGACAATTAGGGGATGGGGTTAAGTAATTTACGCTTAACTAATCCGACTTGGTAATTAGATGGGGTTAAGTAATCCTCACTTAACTAATCTAAACACGGTAAATCCGATGAGGTTAAGTAATCCATACTTAACTAATCTAACACGGTAATTAAATGGGGTTAAGTAACTTAGACTTAACTAATCTAAAACACGGTAATTAGATGGGGTTAAGTAACCTTCACTTAACTAATCTAAACACGGTAATTCGATGGGGTTAAGTTAAACACTTAACCAATCTAAACTTGGTAATTCAATGAGGTTAAGTAACCAATACTTAACCAACTTAACATGATAATTTAATGGGGTTAAGTAACTTATACTTAACCAATTATACATGATGATTTGATGAGGTTAAGTAACCTATACTTAACCAATCTAATAGGTGGACCTGATAGGATTAAGTCACAAGACCTTTTAAAATTAGGCTTAACCATTGTAATACGATTAGTGGATGGGGTTAAGCTAACCCATACTTAACCAATCCGACTCGATAATCTGAAGGGATTAAGATAATCTATGCTTAATCAATCTAACATGATAATCTGATAGGGTTAAGACAAATAAATACTTAACCAATTTGACTTGATAGGGTTAAGTCATGAGCTTCTTGGTACACTTAACCAACTTATAGGGCTAAGCCTTGAACTTAAGTACTTAGTCAATCTTGACATGATTCGTAGGCGGGTTAAGTCATGAACTTGGATAACAACACTTAACCCATTTGACAAAACCCTAGCTCAGGGGACTAGGTTGGAAATCGTAGTTAACAAGGATAGCGGAAAGAGGAGCTAAGTGGTAAACCTTAGTTAAGGATAACTAAGTAATAATTCTTAGCTAAGGACATGGGACTAGTTCATAAAGAGATGAGTAACCTGATACGGTAGGTCATCGCTTAGTATACGAGGAGGAGCAACTTATCTGGCTTGGAGAAAAAAATCTCCAGCGAACTGGGTGACGAAGTGGTAGCTTCGGGGTACGTGAGGGTACTCTTGGTATCCCTTTGTGAGGTGGCAGGTGGTCCATGAAACCCGGCCTCACAGAGGTTAAGGTCTGCGGTAGAAGAGCCAAGAGTATGCCTTGGTTGCTATGCGAGCGACCTAAAGACTGGGATGGATTAGCGTGGAGTCGACGATACTTGATTTTGCCCTGGATAGCACGTCGCCGACTACCTACCATCTTTAGTCAATCGTGCACGAACGGAAAGGCAGAGAACTCCCAACAGACCATGTTCTTGCTATCGAGTCATGGGTGAGGTGGGCCCATAGGAAAGTGGGGCTATAGTGGGGCCGGGATGTAGTTCTCATACATGATTTTTCTTGGATTGCCTTTCAGTAGTTGAGGGAGGGGTCACGTGGGACCATAGCCACGGATACAAAAACAGACCTTGATATCTGCATTAGCAGACGACTTAAAGCTCCCGACCGAGTTCCGTATTTCTTGATTTGCCCTGGCACGGAACTCAGATGGCACATTGAGGAACATGTGCGTCTAGACATTGAAAACGATTCACGATACATATGCGGGATAAAGGGCGCGGTTGACGGGTGGCATCATCCCTAGTGGCCCTAGGTGGCTGAACCCAAACCGAGACACGGAAACGTTCATTAGGTAGCATAATCCCTAGTGGTCCTAGGTGGCATAAATCCTAAGTGAACACGCGATAGTTCATGGTAAGAAAACATAACTAGATCAAGGGTAGCAGTCCAAAACAACTTCAAGGATAAAATGGTACTACGTTGAGGTGGTATAGATTTACATAGGAAAGCCCGTACGGCCTACGGCAAAGGACTGAACTTATACATGGAAAGAAACATACGAGTTGGGAAAACCTACATATGCTATATATTAGGTTGACATGGACCATTGCATGACATTGGGCAAGGGACATTCATAGTTAACACATGACGCGGGTTGAGATACTAGTACGAGAGGTGCAGAGCAAATATACATGATAGATACCGTGGGATGTTATACATGATAGATACCTTGTGACAGTATACTTGATAGAAACCTGACGATGTGATACATTGATCCTTGACACCGTAGTTTATCATGATACCTTAGTTTACCTTGCTACAGTAGTTCATCCAGTTATCTTGGTTGAGCTTATCTATCTTGTTGTCATCCTTATGTTTACTTTCAGTTTATGCATGTCATGTTACCTTTACCTGTTTTTATGCTGGAAGTAGATAGGACTTACCAGTCTTTATGACTGACCCCGTTTTCTTTCGCCTCTTTGTCTTCCGTTTCCCCCCCAGGTTTTCAGGGAGGAAACACTGTTATTTAGTTCGGACTTCCTCTGCTTAAAGGTCATCATGCATGGCTTGGACTTTTCTTGGCTATGGCTACCTTACTGTTTTATTTGGGGAATAATTTATGAAAAGGTTTTATGCTTCTTTACTATTGCAAGACAGGTTTTGATGTATTCTGATGTAAAAGGCTTTAGACCTTATTTTATAAGGTAATGAAATTTGTTCTACTTCCGCTGTTTTATATATATGTTCTGTCTTGTAATATCTCTGTGCATGTTTACCTCGATAATGCTTCACCAAACCTAGTGCATTCCCTTTGTGAGTGACCCTAGCGGAGGTGGGGTGTTACATTTGGTATCAGAGCAGAAGGTTACCAGACTGGGCAAAAGTTTTTAAAAACCTTCTGAAAATTATTTGAGAAACCGTTTACAAAGAAGCATTTTTCAAGAAAAGTTTTTTTTAAAAGGCTATTCCCCAAAGGCCATTAGCACTATCCTTTGTTTCCTTGATTGAACCTCTTTTCCTTTCTTTCCTCCATCTATAGTCACAGTAGTTTTAACTGCCACTAATCCTTGTCTAGCTACGTAAGTGTTTTCCCGTGCGATGGAGGGAGTTCTCGAGAGACCTGTTACCGAAGTTATTAGAAGCGATAATAAGAGCAAGGATAAAGTACACGAGCTTAAGAATAAGCAACTTGTTGGTATGGCTTGATACACAAAGGAAGATAAGGACAAGATCAGCGAGAGGGCAATTGTATGCTCTCATTTCTAGCGTACCAAAGAGGAATGGTACCGTTTCTGTTAAAGGCTTAGCCTTTCTTTTCTATCGTCCCGTCTAAACTTTGTTTTGATCATCGCATCATTTAAGTCTGCTTCGATAGTTAAGTCTCTGCACCTTAGTACTAGCATGGTAGAAGATCCCACTTTAGTCCCAAAATCTGGTTGGAGAGTCGGTCCATTTATTCATGACTTGCTTGGATTTGAGAACGTCTATGCCAAGTGTTGAGATTAGAAGCAATGCTTCTATTGTTGAGCTATGGATGGATTCTAGGGATAAAGTGGTTATCCAGTAAGGGATACCATTCTCGGTTTTGAAAAGAGGGTAGTCAGACTCTTGGCTTGCTTTGGTAATACATTCGAAGTCTCGTGTAACCTTTTGGGTTCTATCATGGTTAGTTACCTAGAATCTCTTGATGCATTTATCGGAAATCTCTGATCCAATCGAGTAACGTCCGCCAATAAGACGGATGGTTCACTCCACTTGAGCATGGGTTATAGGAACCACCCTAGTAAGTGCACGTGGTAACGTGGATTGGCATTGGTAAACGAGATCCAGAATTCACCAGTGGATTTTGGAGAGCTTGCATGAGTACGTAGATATGGTTGAGCCAAGTATACTAGGGAAAGAATAAATGAAAATGGAACGAGAGGCGACAGTGAAATGAGTTCCAACTCATACCTTGGAAATAGGAATCAAAGAGCTACGAAATCAGGAAGTCAAAGGCAGTCAAGGCACACTGGAATTAAGCTCAAGGAAATGCGGCTTAGACGCGCGCATCATGTCTCTTTGTAATAGTATATCGTTGATCCCTGGTTCTCCTGTAGAGCTTGCTTGCATGCTATCGCTTGGTGGATATCCTCTCGGTCATGTTTCTGTTGCAAACCCCGTAAGGAGTTTGTCTTGTTTATCTCCTCGATCTTATCTTGGGAACCTTAGATAGAACTCTATGGATGTAAACATGTAATTGAAACATGTTATGATTGATATGGATGCAAATGGTTGCAAGTGGTTGCTCGTGGATGCGCGAATACACGTTAGATACTAGATCGACGCACTCACATTTTGTATTGCATATGCACGAGTATTTATACTTGTTTGAAAATTAATGTTTTGTCATGTGGATGTTGCATATGAATGAATGTTTGTGCACGCATATAGTGTTTATATGACTAGGACTATTTGCATACATGTTGGACTCATGGCACTAAACATATTTTGCATTAGAAAGATCATTCAGGCCTGATCATTAGCATTAGCTAAGGAGCATATACACACACGTTTTGCATATGTTCATACGGCATTAGAAATCGTCTAAGGACCATGGTTGCCTGTGGATGATGTTTTAAGTAGATGGATTATGGATGGTAGGATACGTTCTTCCTAACTTGGAGATTTCGAGGACGAAATCCTTAAAGGAGGGGAGAATGTAACAACCCGAAATTTAACAGCATGTTAAATCAAGAATCAAGGCAGAATTATATTATAAAATCTGAATCAGGAGAAACGGGCTGTGCCATTGCGTTCGTCTCGGAAAAATACGCGAAATAGAGTCTGAAATTTCGTAAATCGGAGTCCGTATGGCCGAGATATGGCCTTCGGAAGTTTCACGAAAAATCAGAATTCAAAACAGATTTCAAAAACACAGAAATCAGAGTAGGCGGGAAAAATCCCGCCCAGGCAGGTCGACAGGAGGGTCGACACTAGGGTCGACCTCCCCCGCAACCAGGTCGACTTTAGAGTCGACCTGGGGGTCGACCTGGGTGTCGACCTCCCTGGTCGGCCAGGTCGGCCTGGTGCACCTGTTTTGGCTCCTGGGTCCTGTTTTGGAGGCTTGTGACGATTTTTGAGGACTTGGATCTATCCTAGGGTTAATCTAACGGCCTAAACTACTCCTAATCTCTATAAAAAGACCCCTAAGCCTACCCTAAACCCTCACAAATCACTCATGCCACGAAGTGCTGCCTAAATGCCAAGTGATCATGGCCTCCATCTCCAATTCCTAGAGACTATGCATTCAAATCGGGTTCAAATCAAAAGGTGCAAGCTTTCTACACCAAATCGAGGAGAGATCAACGTTGCTACGCAAATTCCATGACGATTCTTCGACAAAGTAGCCACCTTTCTTCGTCAAGATGATGCATGATCCTTTCCTAAGCCTCGCTATGTAAGTTCTAGCTACTTCTAGATCTAAACGGTAGTCTTAATGATGGCATGGAATAAAACGAGATTAAACTAAGTATGCTAGCCTATATGAACCTTGTCATGCCTCTTTTGCTTGAACCTATGACTTTTGGCTATGCTTAGTGACTAAATCATGCTATTCATGTTATGATTAACCTAGTTTATCTTGCAAGTTTGAATCTTTATCTATGGAATGCTAGCATGAACCTTTGGGAACCATTTGACTTGTGAAACATTGGCAAAGATTTGACTTTGGGGCTTATGCATGTAAATGAACCCAAACCCCTTATGTATCATGCATGTTTGTGGCCAAATTCACTTATGATACTATGCACGTTTGTGGCCAAATTCCCTTATGATACTATGCATGTTTGTGGCCAAATTCACTTATGATACTATGCATGTTTGTGGCCAAATTCCCTTATGATACTATGCATGCTTGTGGCCAAATTCCCTTATGATACTATGCATGGTTGTGGCCAAATTCCCTTATGATACTATGCATGTTTGTGGCCAATATGTTGGCATAATACCCTACTATGTGACTCGCTTCCACTTGGGTTGGAAATACGTTTGGGTAGCTTAGGAAAAACGTGGGTATGACATGAAAAACTTGACATGGGGTCTACATGAGAACATGACATTCATGATACATTTAAATATGGTCATGACACATGGGAAAATATGGAACTTGAACTAGACATGGGTGGGTTGTAAGTTTAAAAAGACACTAGACCAAACATGAAAGTGGCCAACTCGAGGTTGGGTTGAGTTTGTAGCATAAATCTACCCGGACCCGCCCGGCTTAACTAGTGGCTACAAACAATATGATCCAATGTGAGAAGTTGGTCCTGTCGCTCTTAAGCCCCGAGGTTAGACTAGGTTGTGGTGTAAAACTACTCGGACCCGCCCGGCTTAACTAGTAACCACAATAAGGTCTAATGTGAGAGGTTGAGAGTGCATTAATTAAATTAATGCCACATGATAAGGTTAAGTAAATTTGACTAATGACACTTAACCGATATGACACGAATGGGTAGGTTAAGTAGGACCGGGCTTGATTTCTTAATGACACTTAACCATACAAGACAATTAGGGGATGGGGTTAAGTAATTTACGCTTAACTAATCCGACTTGGTAATTAGATGGGGTTAAGTAATCCACACTTAACTAATCTAAACACGATAAATCCGATGAGGTTAAGTAATCCATACTTAACTAATCTAACACGGTAATTAGATGGGGTTAAGTAACTTAGACTTAACTAATCTAAAACATGGTAATTAGATGGGGTTAAGTAACCTTCACTTAACTAATCTAAACACGGTAATTCAATGGGGTTAAGTTAAACACTTAACCAATCTAAACTTGGTAATTCAATGAGGTTAAGTAACCAATACTTAACCAACTTAACATGATAATTTAATGGGGTTAAGTAACTTATACTTAACCAATTATACATGATGATTTGATGAGGTTAAGTAACCTATACTTAACCAATCTAATAGGTGGACCTGATAGGATTAAGTCACAAGACCTTTTAAAATTAGGCTTAACCATTGTAATACAATTAGTGGATGGGGTTAAGCTAACCCATACTTAACCAATCCGACTCAATAATCTGATGGGATTAAGATAATCTATGCTTAATCAATCTAACATGATAATCTGATAGGGTTAAGACAAATAAATACTTAACCAATTTGACTTGATAGGGTTAAGTCATGAGCTTCTTGGTACACTTAACCAACTTATAGGGCTAAGCCTTGAACTTGAGTACTTAGCCAATCTTGACATGATTCGTAGGCGGGTTAAGTCATGAACTTGGATAACAACACTTAACCCATTTGACAAAACCTTAGCTCAGGGGACAAGGTTGGAAATCGTAGTTAACAAGGATAGCGGAAAGAGGAGCTAAGTGGTAAACCTTAGTTAAGGATAACTAAGTAATAATTCTTAGCTAAGGACATGGGACTAGTTCATAAAGAGATGAGTAACCTGATACGGTTGGTCATCGCTTAGTATACGAGGAGGAGCAACTTATCTGACTTGGAGAAAAAAAAGCTCCAGCGAACTGGGTGACGAAGCGGTAGCTTCGGGGTACGTGAGGGTACTCTTGGTATCCCTCTGTGAGGTGGCAGGTGGTCCATGAAACCCGACCTCACAGAGGTTAAGGTATGCGGTAGAAGAGCCTAGAGTATGCCTTGGTTGCTATGCGAGTGACCTAAAGACTGGGATGGATTAGCGTGGAGTCGACGATACTTGATTTTGCCCTGGATAGCACGTCGCCGACTACCTACCATCTTTAGTCAATCGTGCACGAACGGAAAGGCAGAGAACTCCCAACAGACCATGTTCTTGCTATCGAGTCATGGGTGAGGTAGGCCCATAGGAAAGTGGGGCTATAGTGGGGCCGGGATGTAGTTCTCATACATGATTTTTCTTGGATTGCCTTTCAGTAGTTGAGGGAGGGGTCACGTGGGACCATAGCCACGGATACAAAAACAGACCTTGATATCTGCATTAGCAGACGACTTAAAGCTCCCGACCGAGTTCCGTATTTCTTGATTTGCCCTGGCACGGAAATCGGATGGCACATTGAGGAACATGTGCGTCTAGACATGGAAAACGATTCACGATACATACGCGGGATAAAGGGCGCGGTTGACGGGTGGCATCATCCCTAGTGGCCCTAGGTGGTTGAACCCAAACCGAGACACGGAAACGTTCATTAGGTAGCATAATCCCTAGTGGTCCTAGGTGGCATAAATCCTAAGTAAACACGCGATAGTTCATGGTAAGAAAACATAACTAGATCAAGGGTAGCAGTCCAAAACAACTTCAAGGATAAAATGGTACTACGTTGAGGTGGTATAGATTTACATAGGAAAGCCCGTACGGCCTACGACAAAGGACTGAACTTATACATGGAAAGAAACATACGAGTTGGGAAAACCTACATATGCTATATATTAGGTTGACATGGACCATTACATGACATTGGGCAAGGGACATTCATAGTTAACACATGACGCGGGTTGAGATACTAGTATGAGAGGTGCAGAGCAAATATACATGATAGATACCGTGGGATGTTATACATGATAGATACATTGTGATAGTATACTTGATAGAAACCTGACGATGTGATACATTGATCCTTGACACCGTATTTTATCATGATACCTTAGTTTACCTTGCTACAGTAGTTCATCCAGTTATCTTGGTTGAGCTTATCTATCTTTTTGTCATCCTTATGTTTACTTTCAGTTTATGCATGTCATGTTACCTTTACCTGTTTTTATGCTGGAAGTAGATAGGACTTACCAGTCTTTATGACTGACCCCGTTTTCTTTCGCCTCTTTGTCTTCCGTTCCCCCCCCCCCCCAGGTTTTCAGGGAGGAAACACTGTTATTTAGTTCGGACTTCCTCTGCTTGAAGGTCATCATGCATGGCTTGGACTTTTCTTGGCTATGGCTACCTTACTGTTTTATTTGGGGAATAATTTATGAAAAGGTTTTATGCGTCTTTACTATTGCAAGACAGGTTTTGATGTATTCTGATGTAAAAGGCTTTAGACCTTATTTTATAAGGTAATGAAATTTGTTCTACTTCCGCTGTTTTATATATATGTTCTGTCTTGTAATATCTCTGTGCGTGTTTACCTCGATAATGCTTCACCAAACCTAATGCATTCCCTTTGTGAGTGACCCTAGCGGAGGTGGGGTGTTACACCCGACTCAGCAACATGGCCTAACATTCCATCAAATTAATGCCCCACTTGGTCACAAGCTCGCGTTACCTAGCTCGGCGGTTGATCAACTGAGCACTTGATATTTGCTCCGAGTTATTAACAAAATTTTTATGATGTGGGACTAACATGCTATTTTATCAGGTCTAATACATATGCTTCTTGTATGACAATTTAACTGCATGGAAAAATATGACTTTTTTTCCAGTTTCAGAATACGAATGTTGATGGAATTCAAATATCGGCTGACATCCTTAATCACTATTTCATGCTTCAAACATTTTATCTATTCACCCAGTCTACCGCATAATAGAAATTTCAACAAAAAACTAAGCAAAATATTTATCAAACCAATAATTAAATAATACGATTCATGTCAACACCATAATCCAAAGCATTCTTTCTTTTTTTATCAGTTAAACTGCATTATTTTATATTATATTAAGAATGTGACCTTACAATTTAAGCAGTAAGATAAGTGACAATGTGGCCCAATGAACATGTGTTGGTTTACAAATCAAAGATAATAGGTTTGATCCTTAGAAAGGATGTTTTTTCAATATTTTTTCATAATTTCAAAAAATTAATAGTCACGTTGTTATTACATATACTTTGTTCAATAAAGTTATAACCTTCCAATGGCATTTAGATGTATTATCTTCAATATTTTAATGTAAAGTACAAGAAAATCTTGTTGGATATATTGGTGCATCGTAAGTTCCTAATTCAAGTATCTTATCTTGTTGTAAAATAAATTTTATATAGTAATTTTTTAACAAAAAGCTTCCAGTAAAATTTATATTACATAAAGGTGGATACCCAGAGCCAAATGCTCCCGTACTCAAGCGCGAGAGGACTTCCCAAGCAGTATCCCGTCCTAATATTATTCTCACGGCTTTCCGTACATCAGATATACGTGGGTGTTATAGTATAACAGATTTCATTTTAATATAACGGATTTCACACATACCTATCCATTTTCCCATTTCATAGCATAAAACACAATCCCTTTTCACCCAAAATTCTCCATTCATTCCCGCTCAAAATGTGGATTCCGCGGTCCCCGTTCGCTTAACAACAAATTCACTCTATGGTATGGGGCTATGTGGCTCAATGGATTTGAAGTGTTTGCTTTAATAAACTGCCCCAACTT
Organism: Allium sativum; assembly: GCA_030737875.1. Classification (NCBI taxonomy): domain Eukaryota; kingdom Viridiplantae; phylum Streptophyta; class Magnoliopsida; order Asparagales; family Amaryllidaceae; genus Allium; species Allium sativum. The sequence continues at coordinate 773,458,911 of CM060918.1, read as the reverse complement.
GGGTTTTTGCTGTGCACCAATTTGCTGAGAATTCAGGGCTAACTTTATTGTTTACTTCAAACATACATAAACTCAACTATATACAAGTAAATAGTTCTACAGCTTAAAAGGAAATATTAAATTAAACACAAATTAATATAGTTTAATTTGATATTCATAGAAATGGCCACAACAATTTGGGGCTTGTTTCAATATTTAATCCTATTATCCACCAAACAAGGGAATAAAAAAGAGGTACATATCCTACAAAATCGTTTCATTTCCTAAATTGACTCCAAATCACCCACTATAAAATTTAGAGCTAACAAACAAGCCCATGCTCATAGAATTTGTGCTAACAATTCAATTGCCATAAAATCACATGAACTGTATGCAAATACCAACAAAATATAGCTACTGTAACCAACAAAGCCTAAAAATCAAAGAATAAATTTAAAAAACAAAAAGATATCGGTATATTTTCCCTAATCTAGAACATCGACATAGATCATCTTCTTACCTATGGAACTTCGCAACAGTTTCATCATAATTCCGAGTAGACCTTTCTTATTTCCTACTCTTTGCTTCTGTCTAAGCTATTCCCTAACTTGGAATTCGTCGTAGGGTTAGGCTGACCAATCTTTACCGTCCCATCATCACACAGGAAGTTGAAACGACATCCTTGCTATTTAACTGCAGACTTCCCAGGCAAGAAAGAGAGTTGCCATTTTTAGGGCAAGTGATCTGTAATGTTTGAGAAGTAAGCGGTGTGGGTGTGATTAGTTACCTCAAACAATGCTCAAAACACACACATACCTCTCCATTTTCCCATTTCATAGCATTAAACACTGAGAACCACTTTTCACCGAAAATTCTCTGTTCATTCCCAACTCAAAATGTGGATTTTGCGTTCCCCGTTCACTTGACAACAAATGCACTCTATGGTATGGGACTATGTGGCTCAATGGATTTGAAGTGCCTACTTTAATTATCTTTAGTCTTACCACAATCAAACTTATAACATAATTTTGCGTCCAAATATCTAGAGAAATATATCTTAAAAATTGAATGATAAGAAATATCAACTATTCCAATAAATCACATAGTAGTTAAGGCGGTAAGGCGCAAGCATTGAGCCTGGGGCTTTTTTGAGCCTTGGGCTTTTTTGTGTGCCTTTTATATGAGTTTGATCTGCTATTTTACTAACTACAAGTTAATTTTTAAACCAAACTTTATAATTCATTCAATTATTTACATATTTTATTAATAAGATTTAAATTTTAAACCATATTTTATAATTTGTTGAACAATAAAAAATTTTATTAAACTATTTATGAACAAAATTTTGAATTCAACCAAAACAAGCGCCTCAAATTGCAAAAAGGCGTACTCAAACTGCAAAAAGGCGCAAAATTTAAGCTTTGGGCTTTTTGGCGCTTAGGCGCGCGGCGCGCCTAAGCACGCGCCTTGATAACTATGTGTATATTGTGATGCTACTGCGACCTATATGTTGTAAGTCCTTCGACGTGTGCTGTCCAACCACTTACGATTTTTTTTTTCAATTTTATTTTTCCAGTTTTTTAAAGGTTTGTGTGGTGAAATTTGATGCCCTTTCACTTTTGTTACCCTGTGCATAGGCATGGTTTGCACAGGGTCTAAGCCGGCCCTGTCTACGACTCTACGATACCATGTGTTTGACATCTGGAAAAATTAACTTCTTTTTGCTAGTTTGTCGATGATTAGATCTACTATAAGCATCTTATTTTTGACCTGACCTCACTCTCAGATCCAGCATGTCATTTCAATTTATTTAAATTAACTAAGGTATATAAGAAAGAAAAGTGCTTCTAATATAAAAAATGAAGAATCGGGATAAAAGGTACATACAGTATGTTTATAAAAATCAATGAATGCCTGCTGCAATTCATAGACTTTTCTCTAATTTGGTTCTGCAGATTGAAGCATCATAACATGAGTACATGAGAATATAATCATCTTTTCCATTTCCCAACCTTCCATTTGTTACTCTTGACTATTTTAATACATCTGATAATAAACTGCTTCTAACTGAGTTCTTGCAGTGCACCAATTTGCTGAGAATTCAGGGCAAACTTTATTGTTTACTTCAAACATACATAAAACTCAACTACATGTAGATATACAGGACTATGTCCATACAAGTAAATAGTTATACAGCCTAAAAGGAAATATTAAAGTAAACACAAATTAATGTAAGTTAATTTGATTTTCACAGAAATGGTCACAGCATTTGCGGTGTGTTCCAGTATTTAGTCCGATTATCCACGAGATAGGGAAATAAAATATGTAACATACCCTACAAATCAGGAGAATATCGTTTCATTTCCTAAATTGACTCCAAATTATCCACTATAAAATTGAGAACTAACAAATCAGTCCAAGTTCATGGAATGTGTACTAACAATTCAATTGCCATAAAATCACATCGATGGAATGTACGCACGAACAAAATATAGCCACAGCAGTAACCAACAAAGCCTAAAAATCTAATAATAATTAATAATAATGATAATTTAAACCATATGGATAAATTTGCCCAAATCTAGAACACTGCCATGGAACATCTCTCACTTACAGAACTTCGCAACGGGTTCATCATAATTCAGAATGTATCTTTCCTTTTACTTCGAAATAAGCTATTCTCCAACTTGGATTTCGCAGTAGGGTTTTGCCTGACCGATCTTCGCCGTCCCATCATCACACAGGAAGTTGAAACGGCATTCTTGTAACTACAGACTCCCTGAGGGAGGGCCACCATTTTAATGTGATCTTTAATGTCTTGAGGATTGAGTGGCGTGGTATGATCACGGTAGAGGGTAGAGGGAGCTAGGGTGTAAATTGGTTGGACCGAACCGAACGGAGGTGTGTTCAGTTCCTGCCCTAAAAAAATTCGGATCGAACACAGATTGGACCAATTTTTTTCTCGGACAAATTTCGTTGTCCTAATTCGTGTCCTAAATAAAATCAGTCATACACGGACACATGGTTTTCGGACACGGACACGATCGGACTCGGTCGGACATGGATATTTCTACCACATTTTGTACATTTTACCAGATTTTCTTTCAACTATACGCCGAGTTACATGGAATTCGGACGAATTCGAACGAGTCCGGAACAGACTTGATTTTTTCTCGTACAAATTTTATTGTCCTAACTCGTGCCCTAAATGAAAATCGGACGGACTCAGACAGACATATTTCGGTCACAGACACGAACGGACGTCGGACATTCGTACAAAATTTACAGCCTTAGAGGCAGCCTAAAGGTTGAGTTACCTGGTGCAGTGTTGTGTCAAGGCGGTATATAATAATGCTAAGAAAAGGCACGGGTGAGACGTGTCCATGGACCTACCATTGCCATTTGAATATTACTTTTCACAAGTGATCATGCGCTACGGTAAGTCGTAACTTGCATGTACAAGTTGACCGTATTGAGCTTCATTAGGATGACTAAGTTAAGCAATTCGGTGGAGAAAAAAAATGTAGAGCTAAGAGCACCATGTTTTCTGTTTCGGAGTACCACGGGTACCGTCGAACGTTTTCTTTTTCTTTTTGCCGTGTTAGGCGTACAACCTTTTTACCGTGTTCGACGTACAACCGCATAAAGAAAAAGAAAAAAATACATGTGAAGACTGAATGTTGCATGTTGAAAACTAAAGGCTAAATACTGAATAGTGAATGCTTAATGTCGAATGCAAAGGGGGTTTCGACTGAGTTGAGGTGTTCGATTGGAGGAAGGGTTGCGCAATTCTGGAAAGTCGACACTGGTTTGGAGTGCGAACTGGAGTTTGGTCGAATTAATGTCGATCTGTGTTGGTTTGGGAAGTTCGGCAGTAGGCGTTGGGGAATAGTACTTTCTGATATTTTTGGATAAATGGATGCAAGTGTGGCGTGAATGGCATGTCACTTGACAACTCGGTTGTTTATTTTAGGGATTTTTACCCTCAAGGACAAAAGGAACAAAAAAATGTTCCATAAGAACAAGGGGTAAAATTTTATCCTCAAGAACAAAATGTTGTGTAAAGGGAGGAATTTATCGGCCCGTTATAATTCCTCCCTTTACCGTAACACTTGTCATTTTGGATAAAATTTTGCCCCTTTGTCCTTATAGGATAAATTTTTGTTCGTTTTGTCCTTTATATTATTTTCCTGTTTATTCTAATAGTTAATTTAAATTAATAACCATTTAATCGTTAAATAAAAATAAATGATCGTAGGTACTAGATAAATTTATTCTGTTACAATTCGGGTAGATGCGTAGCCGTGAAATATGGAATTTAAAAAGGATATTCAGCCAAGGAAAATCAAGGTTAGTAAACTCATTCTCTAAATTCATTTATAATTTATTGTAAATGAATTTTTATTTAATATATAATTTTATATGTTGGTTATTGGTTATTTGAATGCATTGAATAATTGTTGATCAATTGTGGTGTTATATATATATGTGTGTGTGTGTATATATATATATATATATATATGTATATATATCTGGGGATTTTTGCCACAAGGACAAAAAGAACAAAATGTTTGCTCAAAAGGACAAGAGGCAAAAAAATTGTCCAAAAGGACATTTTCTAGTGCAAATGGTGGAATTTAGGGTGGCTCCTTGTTTTTCCACTTTACACTAAACGTTAGTCTTTTGAGCAACTTTTTTGGCTCTTGTCTTTTTGAACAAACTTTTTGCTTTTTTTGTCCTTCACACAAGTTTCCTGTATATATATATATATATATATATATATATATATATATATATATATATTTGTTGGTGGTTGGATATTGAATAATTTTTTATTTTCTTTTTGAATGGAAAGGGCCTACATAGGCGATTTGTAGTTGTACCGATTGAGCCGTACAAAGGAGAAGCTGGGGGAATTTTCCGGAAATTTAAGAAGACAGATTTTTTTTTAAGGAATTTAATAACTTGAAATCAATATATCAATTATATATAGAATTTGGAACCAGATAGATTAATGAAAATTGAACATGTTTTAATGGATATTTTCATTAAAAATAGAAAAGCATGGACACTTTTGTTATAGTAAATGGTTCCCGGAAAAGAAACAATTAAGATTTAATACAAGATCTAAACATTAGTAAAATGTAGTATTTTGGGTTGTTGTAACAATGTTTTGCGCAACACTCGTTTCAATCCAAATGAATGCGATTTGGAAACGTTTTCCAAATAAAATGAGAAATATTTTCTAAGTATATAAAATGAATGGGTTCGTGGGAAAAACGGTTTGAAAATATATCGATAAGGATATTTGCGATGAATATGGGAAAGGAATTTAATTAAATAAATATTAATTAAAAAGGGACTCAGTGATTGTGTGATACTAATTAATAGCATTCTGATGGGGAGAATAAAAAGCTTTGGATGAATGTTTGTTTTTCTTCAATAGTTAAATAATTGAATATCGAAGTATTGCCTAATTTAATACTGTCGTTGTCAATATGGGGAGACCAGTTGGATTTAGGGTCCGTTCGCAGCCAATATGTGGCACGCTGAGTGACGTGTTCATGTCCGACGCGTCAGACGCGTCGGACGTAAGCACAAATTTCTCCGCTCAGCACAAGCGCTGGAGAGACGTTGGAATTCAAGCCGTTGGCGTCGGACAATGGATTGAATTCCAATGTCCCTCTTCCTTGCCTATTAATCAACCCCTTACCTTCTTCACATCCTATTCTTCTTCTTCAACATAAATAATGTCTTCTTCCGATTCATCCTCTGATTACGACGATATTATTGATATCTACGGGATATCATTATGTTTGAATGCCAGTAGAAATCATTTGACTTGAATTAATACTTCAGGGTTTACTGGGTTTGCTTGGATCAACGATATTCTAAATGGTCACAAACAACATTGTCAAGTTAATTTTCGAATGAAAAGACTTTGTTTTTATGCATTATGTGAAAAGCTGGAGCATCATTGTCTCTCTTCCACGCGAGATATTTGTGTCCTCGAAATGGTCGGAATTTTCATTTACACAATGGTTACTGGCTTTCAAATAGACAACTTAGCGAAAGGTTTAAACGGTCAGGTAGCACAATTTCCATTTATTTTCATGCAGTGCTTAATACTTTTCAATTACTAGCTGCTGATAAAATAAAGCCAGGAGATCAACAATTTCATATAGTTTCACAACACATTAGAACTTCGAACTAATATTATCCTTATTTCAAAAACTGTATTGGTGTTATTAATGGTACACACGTATCTGCCCATTTACCCGTTGATCAGATTATCCCGTATATTGGAAGAAAGGGGTTTACAACTCAAAATATATTAGCAGTTTGTGATTTCGAATTACAGTTTACGTATGTTTTGGCTGGTTGGGAAGGGACTGCACATGATAATAGAATTTTTAATGATGTTACAAATGATATAAACTCTAACTTCCCTAAACCTCCAGCTGGACAGTATTATTTGGTTGACTCTGGTTATCCACTACTGACTAGATACTTACCACTATATCGGAATATGAGGTATCATATTCCGCATTTTCATGAAATCGTGGATCAACTAAAATCAGCCAATGAAGTGTTTAATTTCTACCACTCGAGTTTACGGATGGTCGTATAAAGAACTTTTGGCATCTGGATTTTTTTTTACCATTCTCAACCGTATGCCTACATATCGATTTAAAACTCAAGTCAAAGTTGTCGTATCTACAATGTCCTTACACAACTTCATATGCAAATATAATAGTGGTGACCCAGATTTTATGGCTTTTGATGATGATCCTGAAAAAATCCCCGATCAGTACTTAGAGGAATATTACGCTATGAGAAATACGACGAATAGAGGCACTGAACGAGTATATCGAAGTGGGTACTAGGAAATGTCATTACTTCGAGATACCATTAGAGATGAGTTGGTTGCTGCTGAGCTACACTAATTTCATTTGTATTCATAACTGTATTTGTATTTGTAGCTGTATTTGTATTTGTATCTGTATTTGTATTTGTAGCTGTATTTGTATCCGTAAGAAGGTTTAAGGTAGCCAAATCCTATTTATTTATATCTCATTTTAAAAATACCACGCCTAAATACCCCCGCTCAAATATCCCGTTCACAGCCAAAAACACATTCCCCGTTCGCTACAGTACCCCGCTCAAATACCCCGTTTTAGTTTGCCAAGAACGCACCCTTATTGTCAAAAAACCACTCTGTATTGGCATAAGCGTTGCGAATTAGATTATATTGAAGATAATTGAAGACGGAGTAAAGTGCAAGGGTTGTTCTATTAATCCTAGGTAGAAATTGTCTAAGATTGATTGACGGAATAGTGCCTTCGGTTTGTCTAGTCTCAGGACAACATGTATGGATGAATGTCTGAAAGAGTATACCTCACAAATCATATGCATTGATTTCTTCAAACGTATTTATGTTGGTGGCGGAGGAATTGGTTTCTCTTAGCTTTATGCCTGTGATATTTTTTGGGAAATCAATAAATGATTTGGCGAGTTTAACGATATGGCATTCAAAGTAAATGATTGCAATGGTATTAAAAAGGTAAGACGTAGCTTCAGGCCTGACAACCAGGAAATGATATAAAATCAGATAGGTCGCATGGCTAAGTGGGTTGCTCCCAATTAGGTTTTATTGTCACTTGATCTAGATAAAATCCATTTGTTTCTTTATTCTATTGCTGCTGCATACTTCAGAACTGTTCCTGATCCCAACTGTTGGTGACAATACATTCAGTACACTCAAGCCAAGTGAGTGGCCGATCTTGTTTAGCCTGGGTTGCAGGATGTTCTTGTTGAACCTGGTATATTCCTCTCTAGAGATACACTGTCGGAAAGTGGTCTCATACCTTGCTATAGTTGGAACCCATTCTCCAATAAGCGCTCATGGTTTTGATTGTATACCATGTATATAGAGCGTGAGATGTTAGCATTCTGCTAAATTGTTATTTACTTGATTTAAACACTATTATAATATCAGAATAGTATGAATTCAAAGAATGTTTTGGGTTATCGTAAGTTTAAAACCATCTATGTTTATGTGTGGATCGGTTTTACGATATTCCTTTCTTTTAAAAGGATTTTTAAAAGTTAAACCAAGTGGTTGGAGCTTACTCATACCAGTTCTATGATTAACCTAGAATTTATTTGGTTTTGTTTTACCTTAATCTCTTGGGTGCCCAAATTTGTATGGGCAATCAAGTAGTTCGGGTATTTACATTTACCCTTAGAGGAGCTTAGAGCAGGAAGTTTCAACGTTAGATATCTACTTGGTTTTTTCCGCTATAATGTATTGTGTTGTATTCTGATAATGGTATGTTTATATGGTTAAATTTTGTATTCCAATAGCTGTGATATATATTATATTTTATTTCGCTGCGATGTGAGATTCTGTGTTGTTATTTCTGTTCTACTTCTACATTTTTCTTCTTTATTCATAATGATTCGTATTTCTGTACAATTTGGGTTAGACGTGTGATTTATTTTGTCAACTCAAAGGGTATGGAAATTCGAGTCGTTACATAAATTTACGTGATTTACTCACATAAAGGAGGGATTGGAAAGTTATTAGCAGAATTATGAATTAATTAATTTTGCACTCTTGAACCATAAAGCAATCCCTCCCGTATTGGCATGGCATGTAGAAATCACGAACCGTCATAATGTTCTGTTAACAATTACCTCGATCTCTCCTCTTGAATGAAATTTAATCACATATCAAAATATTTGCATCAACCAAAGTGTCATCCAATGGTCCGACTGCACTTGTTATTCCCTACCCCGAGACCTACAATCACAAAGAGCATTACTAAGTAATATTGTTTGCTAGTGTAGAAAATTGAGCTGGTAAGAAGCAACCATCCGTAAGGTTTTTCTTAAGCAAATATCAAATACGTCGACTGGGAGCTCAAAATTTCTTTTCTTACCTTATGTGGATTGATGTACTTGATTCAAGTTTAATACAAAACTGCAGTGGCTAAGGATCTATTCAAAAAAATAAAACACCATCACAAGTTAAAAATCACAAAATAGAATATGTATATATAGACAACAGAAATACAACATCAAATGTGTTACTTAAATGAATGGTTCTTATGAACCATACGCAAATACAACATTTCCCAACAATGAATATACATATGAAACAACTCTCAAATTTTCGATACAGGTATAAGCATCAAATAGGACGGTCCATGGAAGAAGAAAAGCATAGTGACATATTACAGAAGAAGACTAACTAGAAATAACTCAATCTGACTAAAGTACCTAAAATGCACTAGTCAATATAGCTTAAACAAGACAGTTTCAGCATAATAAGTGAAGCATAATGACACATAACTGATACTTCCATTCAATAGAGAAGGAACAACCTAAGCATGAATCGACATAAAGTACATTAGATAAGATCATCTAAGTTAAAATAAAGTACATGAGCCAAGCAATATGAAATCTCAAAATACATAGAAACAACAAGATGGAAGCCTACAAAATAACAATATATAAACCTCATTTAAGAGTTCAACGAAATATAAATGTAGTCACCATATTTTGTTAACAAAATAGTTATAAAGGCTATATAGTAGAATCTACATCAACAAGGAGGTGAAAACATTTGGTATCAACAAATTCTAAAATAAAAAATAATGAAATCTAGAAAAAAAATATAAATACATATCTATATCACCACTGGCGAGCATAAGCTACGCCGCATGTGCATCAACAGTGAATGACCGAAGTCATCCAACTACTAACAACAAAGGTTGTTGAGTATAAAGATATGATTTTTGTTTGATAATAACAAACATATACAAATAATATAAAAATGTGTTTGAAAAGAGTATTATTCTACACTACACGTACATAAATAAATATTTAAGCTGAATAAAATGCAAACTGCACAGAATTTGAAAGTCAAATAACATTTGTTATTTAAATAAATATTTTATTTCTACATTCGATATAGTACTTTTTTTTAAACTCCACTATGTACAAAATTCACTGTTAAACAACATACAAAATCGTCTCACTACATAACACTCACACTCAGTTTTACATTTTCAGTTATAATAACATTCGGTGACATAGTCTTATGTTCTTCTGTCTTCACAGATTTCAGCCAAGTCCTATCTTCATACCTGTCACAAGAAGCACACACAGAGTATACTGCAATGAAAATAAAACTAAACACATGCAAATAAAAATTTATTTTAAATTTTATTTGCCTCAGAATTTCAGTGTGTTTCTCATCATTTTCTAGATCTAGTACAGACTACTTATGATATTTACAGTGATTCACTGTAAATACCACAAGAGAGTCGGTATATATGCAAAATATCTCAATGCAGGGACAGAAAAGCTTGTCTGGATGGATGCATATACACATGTGTATATATATACACATGTACACTGCCTCGCCAATCCAGTGTGCGACTGAAGAGTAGCCACATGGATCATCTCGACTCAGTGCGCAGTGCGAAACAGTGTGCAAATATTTCAGCATGGTGTTTCAAAGCCAATAGTTGAGCCATAATCAAGTAAAGTCAAAATACAAGCCATAGTGAAAGCATAATCAAAACAATGACCAAACATATCAACATGGTGTATAAAGCAGCAAATTATATATGGCAGATCAGCCAAATACATGTCACAAACAAACAACATGAACATTACAAGTATGCAAGTGGATACATCAGAGTTCAAGCATGCATGGTGTAAGGTGAATGACAACATATCTCACAATGGTCAGGAGAACAAACACAAGTACAAGCCAAGCAAAGTGTTTCAAGTATGCAGGCTCGAACAAGAATAGCCCGGCTTCAAGTACATGTAGTAGTCACATGAATGTAAGCAACAAAATGAACACAGCAAACAGGTTGGTTCATGGAAGTCACAAATGATTGTATGGTCATATTCAAGTGGTCGAGGCAACACATAAGGAGCAGTTCAAAGCAACAAATACAAATCAAGTTGGTCAACCTGCACATTCATAAAAGCATGGACGTGCAAACGTTCAAATGCAACAACAAGCAAGGTGTTCAAGAATACATGTGGTCAAAACAGTTCAATTACAAGGATGAACGTGTACATGATGAACACTAGCTGAAATTACCTTAAGCATTCAAGCCAAACAAGCTTCAACATAACACACAAGTCCCGGTATAACACATGGATGCAACATACATTTAGCCATGTCAGTTTGAAGATGCAAAGGTTCAGAAATCAACATACTTAAGCTTTTTTATAGTGGGACGAAATTGGCAAGTCAATATTTCCAGAAACCCATTTTTCAACAGGAAAGAAATGCAGGAAAAGCAGTGTATTGTTTTCCATTTATGGCAATACTCAATTCACATTAGACAAAAATGATCAAAGGGTTTTCAACATTACATAGACAGCAAAAAATCAAAACTTGTTAAGTTAAATTAGGTGCATCAGTTCAAAGTTGAGACTCGGTCAAGTATAACATGTTCAGTTCTTAGGATCAAAGAGTATATGTTCATATTTTAAAAGGTAAATGCACGAGTCTAAGTTAAAATTCCAGAACTTAAGGGATTAACGCAAACCCGAAAGAATCAAAGACTAATTCAAAGTTATAGAAGCATACGGGCCAAGTAAAAATTCAAGTAATCTCGCAATATCAAAAATTCCAGAACAAGTTTGAAAATTTCAAAGTCCACAATTCAAAAGCCAAGGATTCCAGCAACAAAGCCTCACGCGAGTTCCAGAACAGGTTGAAGTTTTCAAACCCCAAAATACAAAACCGTAACCAAAGAAAAGTCCGAAATATCCCTACATATAATGCAAGAGTAATTCAAACCGGACAAATTATCTAGAATCAGAGATTCTAGGGTTTAAAAACCCTATAAATACAAACAATCATCATCCGCAAAAGGTAAGGTGAAACAAGAGCAAAAATCGAGCATATATAAACGAGATAAATGGCAAAAATTACATATAAAATTTTCCAAAGCAATCAACGTCAGGATCATAATCCAGGAGCTTCAACTCGATCGAGTAATTGTTCGAGGAAGATCAATTTCAGAAAAACCTTAGTAGCTGCCATCACCATAGAAGCAAAATAGAAGGCAACAGAGAATAAAGTATGACCGGCCAAGTTTTAAAAGGGGCTAACTCCTAATTTAACAACTAGGGTTTTATTTCTTTATGTTTTATTTGTTTTAAAATTTGATTTTTTTAGTGTCAATAACTATTAGGTTCTGTAGTTAGAAAAATCACAGCTTAAGGAGTCGAGTTGTGTCAAGGTCTTGAGCGTATGGTTTAAACAGTCGAAAGCGAAGGTCGTGAGTTTACAAGAGTCTGTAAGCATAGAGATTGTTTATTGCTCCTAGTAGAAACCTTGAATGCAGCAGTAGGCACAGTTTTGCCGAAGCTGGGTATCTTCTGTGTGTGATTTTATTTCTGCATAGAATTTCTATTAATCATTTGAATCGTTTTGACTCCATTTTAAATTTCAAATTGAATTATCTCAGATTCTCGTAGTATGATAACTATTATATATATTCGAAATAAATCGTATTTCGATTATTAAATCGATAACTCAATATAAAAATCGATTTATATTATCAACTTAATATTTAAGACCATATTAGATATTTTAAATAAATCGACCAAAAATCTGGGTCATTACAGTGTGTGCTCTATCTCCTCAATTCTGCCCGATCCATGCTTGGATTGCACGTCACGATCCATGATTTCTCATTAATCCATCGATTACACCAAGCCCGATCCATACTGTGTGCGGTACATATATGACAACCAATTCATTGCCACATTCTTGCCGATCCATGCTTGGATCGTGTGCACCAATCCATGGTAGTCTCTTGATGTAACCCAATTTATAAGGTAACTGAAACGCTTACACAAGATCAATCTTATACGATCCATGCCATTATGCCAGATTATTACCGATGCATCACTTACATTATAAACGATCCATCATCTGCGCGATCTAACGCACTATTCTTGAATCTCGTTTTTAATGGAATTAACAAATCTTATCTTCAATATTTTTATTTCAACATTTCGGTTTTTCAAATAATAATGGTACTTTTAGGTGATTTACTTAAATAAATTAGTTTCATAATTTTTGGTTTATTTCATATACTCTTGCTTTTCTTTATTTCAATTAAATATTTATTGGTCTTCAATTTATTAATGGTTTAAAGCTGTAAAATAGCTAATTATCTAAAGTGCATTGATGCTACTTGATATATAATAAAAATTATATATGTTGTTATAACTGATTCAAATCATTACATTGACAACATATTCTTAGTCTTAAGTTGGTTTACATATATAATACTGTGTAATTGAATTTATACTTTTTTTCAATTACTTCCATTTTCTCTTATACTATACAAATCTGATTTAAAATATATTTTAGTAAATAATTTTATATTTCATATTGAACATTTTAACGGTCAGTTTTTCACTGTTGTGCGGTAACACTAGTACAAATTACAAAACGAAATGCAATTAACGCTGGTTTTGACTATAGACCCCCCCTCCCCCCCCCCCCCCAAAAAAAATCATTTCTATTGTTTACCATGCATGGTACGAAATCAATCTACAATAGACGTCACATGAGTCATGTAGACTACAAAACATATGATAGTATTTATTAGCGCAAATAAATGCGTCAGGCACTAAATTAGCATTTCATCATCGCATTTTTCGTCAAAGACATCACGGTCTGGTACAAGTCCCACTTCATGTGCTCACGCCCATAAAGTGTTTCTATTGCACATCTGAAATGAATGAATAGAAGATAATAAAATTAGACAACAATTAATGTGAAATTAACCGTGACATTATATATATATTTATATATATATATATATATATATATATATATATATATATATATATATATATCCAGAAGTAAAATGTAGGTAATCAATCAAGTGAACCAAATTTAAGTAATAGCGTGCTCAACGAACTGTGCACAACAATAAATACTGCAAATATATCTTTTAAGGAGAGTGCTTAATATTTCTCGTGAACATTACAAGCCATCTAGCTAATGTTGCAAACAAAGTAAATAATTTTTTATGAACACTACAGCCAACCTATATGCAGCGCATATCAGATGGATACTTTTCACTAAAACTATTCAACATATTAAAAATCCTAAATACTGCAGAAAAACTCTTGAAATCAAAACGGGAGGAAGGGATTGAACTCTAAAAATCGAGGTCAATATAGAGTTATAACTTGAGAAGCAGAGATATACCATGAAATTTATGAAGAAATCATAAGTGTAATTAATCATCACAATCCCTCAAAACAAAGTATTGAACAAATGGAGCGGGCAGTAAGCCATTCTAATTAGCTTAAGCAGCAAATATGTACAATGAAACCTATAGGTCAAAACATATAGGGCGATGACGACCGTCTCAACCTTTAGATGATCAAGCTTCTTTTCAGCCCTGATGCTTTTTATTAAAGCACCATCTCCGAATGACTGCATTTCTAAACATCATGAGATTAAGAGGCAGGCATGTAATAAAGAATCAATTAAGCAGTATCTTATGTATTAGAGAATAAATCTTGCCGATAATATCCGTTCACCTCGTAGCACACGTAACAGTGTATCGCCAGAAAATATTATCTCAAGAATAGCCATGCAAGCATCACTTATGAAGGCACGTAAGGGATTAGCTCGGAAATAAAGCAGCAGCTGGTGGCACTAAATACGATAGCAAGAAAGACTGCAAAAAATAAATATATGCAAACACTGAAAATAATTAATGATAATGATTTTGAGGGTAACAATTCTTACAACATTAGAGACACATGTTACTAACAACTGATGGTACGTCACTGGTATAAGATTGACCTCCAAAGATACAGACATAAAAAGAAGAGAAATAGCAGACAGGGCCGACCAGGTAGTTTGACTTTCCCAAGGCAAGCATGAAATGAAAAAAAAAATGGCTTAGTAAAAGAGCAAAAATAGTAACATAAACTGAACCATGCACCTCAAGGCTGAGAATACAACATACCAGTTTACCAAGATACCTCTTAATAATAGTTGTCATTTTATATATTTAAAACAAATTTAAAATTTTATTTCTCTCCTACAGTGGGTAACCTTAAGTGGCTGCCTTGGCTGCCTTAGCCTGGGGCCGGGATGGGCCTTAACCATAGAGCATTGGCATGTTATTGAATGAGTCATGAAATAAGTTAAAAGAACCACGAACCTCGGATTACACTATCAGATATTTCTCGTTGTTCTTGAAGGACATAGAAATGCCGATTGGAATACGTTACCATATGATTCTAATAACGACTAGTGAATATATTACTAGTTTTTGCAGGAGTAGTTGTTTCTTGAAATCTAAGAAACGTTCCATTTTGGCTCAATCCACTATGTAGTCAAAAACGATAGCACTAGGTACAGCAAGTGAAGAGACATATTACTTAAGAAATCCGCTAGTCCAGATCCTTTTATGAGAAAAACCGATACCAACAGAGTTGATACATTGCGATAGATTAGTAACCGCTTGTTACAATAGCAAGAGATGACAAATTCGTCATAGGCACTCATCTAAAAAAATGAGGCTATTAACCTTAGAATAGAAAATAACTCATAAAAAAGTC
Organism: Allium sativum; assembly: GCA_030737875.1. Classification (NCBI taxonomy): domain Eukaryota; kingdom Viridiplantae; phylum Streptophyta; class Magnoliopsida; order Asparagales; family Amaryllidaceae; genus Allium; species Allium sativum. The sequence goes on along the minus strand of CM060918.1, from coordinate 773,443,290 downwards.
ACTCATGACGGTAGCCCAACCTAATGACTGGAGATCCCGAGAAATGGAAATACATTCAATGGGTAATAATAATTAATAAGTTATGAAGTGATACTGATTAAATATACTAAATTTTCAATTGATAAAAGCATATAACCCATAAACAATAAGAGGACGAATTCGCCTTTTAATTAAAATTTATATTTTGCATTGAGTGGAGTACCTAGCTACAGTGTACTCTTGATATCTTGATAGATTCGCGAACGTTTCCTACGGAATTTTGGACAAAATTTCTAAAGCATTCACTAAACCGAGATAGATGTGCATGACCTTTAAAAAACGGATTATAGATTGCACCCTACCAATGTCATGTGTGGTTTAATGACAATACAAAGTTCAAAATTAAAGAGTCACCCCAGTATATAATAATATGAATCTTACTCACTATGCAAAGGTTCAAAACAAAAGATACCTTAATTTATGTGCAATCTTAGAAGAAGAAAAAACTGCTTGAAAAAGGTAATTTTAAAAATCCTAAGTGGGGAATTATTGGAAAAAAACTAATTTTTTTAATGAGTTATTAAAAAATTGTAAAGAGTACTTAGATATCTCTCTTACAAATAATCCGACATAGTAGGAAATATGAAAAGCTACTCATATTTATACGAATTTATCAGCTCTTAAGGTGGACCCTATGAGCATCCAATATGGCTTTTTTGTTGAGGAGGGCGCACAAGCATGACCACCACACGAATATGCATGCCGACTGATCGAACCGGGCCGGGATGGGTTTTACTCACTATGCAAAGGTTCAAAACCCAAACTGTTTAGGGTATGTTGGACAAGAATGAGATCATAAACTAGAGCAGGTGTGTAGGCTAAAGAATCAAAAAGTGTGTTCATGGTAGCAAGATAATCATTAATTAATTTTGTGCCTCATTGTATTTGTAAAAGTTGGACAAGAAGTTGATGAGCGCAAGATATAATTTGAGCAGTTGTGAAGGTTTGTTCGAGATAAAGAAAAGATTCAAGAGAAGAATCAAATACTCGGGTTCGAGAAAGAAGAGGGATAGCGAAGGTTGCTTGAAAAAAATGCAATGAGAGTTTATCTGTTTTTATCCATTGAATATAGGGCTTAGGGACTTTATTATTGTTTTCTTGATCAAAGATTTCAACATCAGGAAGTAAGACTGAAATTAAGGTAATTAGTAATTTCAAGAGATCTAAAAGGAGAATAACTTTGTTTCTTCCAGATAAGAGAACTTTTTTTATCGAGCTTGAATGTGAATTGCTTTTCCCGGTCAGGAACTACATCGGTTTTTGAGAAAGAAGATGATTCGGTTGTGACTGTTGTAGTAGGAGAGGACAGAAAAAAATTGAAAGAAAGGAAAGCATGAAAGATGTTAGAAACCCACATCTAATCATAAAATCAATTGACAGTGTGAAGGATGCTCTTTTAACATTTATGTAGAATGCACTTTATGTTATGATTTTTGTACGCAGTGGAAGCTTGACAAAATGCCAATAAAAATTGGATCTTTATCACCCAATCACTTGAAGATGAATTTGATTGAAGAAAAAACAACACAAATAATATCGAAAATATGAGCACACACGATGTTCCACCCAACCACCCTCTTTATTGATTCACCAAAATATTGTTTACAACCAATCTCAACTATCATTACAAACAAATGCAACTTGAATCAATTACCTTTTTGAGAAATAGGTAGAGAATATCTAATGGTTAAATAATTTGAAGGAAAACACTCAATTTGGAATAACTAGAATAATCACTCTTGGTGGCTCCCATCCACTAGTGGCTCTCACCCACTCTTGGTGGCTCCCATCAACTAGTGGCTCTCACCCACTCTTGGTGGCTCTCACCCACACCTAATAAAGATGTTAGCTGACCCTTTTTATAGAGAGAATTGCATCATGTCCAAGAAAACTTGGCATCCAAATTATCTTCATATATGTTATAAAACTATTTGGATAAGCACCAAATATCCTTGCAATAATTGTCCACAAATATAGCAACCAATATCTCTCCATAAAATCTAGCAACAAATCTCTTCATCAAATCTTGCACCAAATCTCTTCATCAAATCTAGCACTAAATCTCTCCATAAAATCTAGCAACAAATCTCTCTACAAAATATGTACGATTATTTGTTGCCCAAAATTGTGATTTGCGTATCACTGATTTCAACACTCCACCTTGATACCAAATCACAACATCTCCTCCACTCAAACAATAGCCCATTAGCTCTCACTTTCAACCTCTTCTTTCTCAAATAACACCATTTCGATTTTAATGGCTACGAGATAAAACCGTCCTGTCTTCTCTTCAAGTCCAGGCTCAATTGATTTACAGGCTCAATCACACCTTCTTGATTTCATCAGGCCACAAGATTACTTAACTGATTTTCAGGCTCAATCACACCTTCTGATTTCATCAGGCCACAAGATTACCTAATTGATTTTCAGGCTCAATCACACCTACTCTTTATCGATATACGCCTACCACTTGATCCCTCTTCATCTACATGGATCCCTCGAGAATTATCAACGTAAAGACAAAAATCGATAACATGATCCTCAACGGATCCTCAGCAGTGATCAAAACCAACCTCTCCACCTTATTGCAGACTAGGTTCTTCATTCCAAATTCTCAAAATCTCATAGTCCACATTTGCCATCCATGAAAGCAACATCATCTCCAACATCTACAATCTTCAATCCAAAATCACTCCAAGTTATGCGATGAACTGGCTCTGATACCAAACTGTTATGCAAAAATTGCTCCTATACCAAACTATTAGGGTTTTGTGCGCAGCGGAAGCTTGACCAAATGCCAAGAAAAATTGGATCGTTATCACCCAATCATTTGAAGATGAATTTGATTGGAAAAAAACACAAATAAATCGGAAATATGAGCACACGATATTCCACCCAACCACCATCTTTATTGATTCACCAAAATATTGTTTACAAACGATCTCAACTATCGTTACAAACAAATGCAACTTGAATCCATAAACTTATTGAGAAATAGGTAGAGAATATCTAATGGCTAAATAATTTGAAGGAAAACACTCAATTTGGAATAGCTAGAATGATCACTCTTGGTGGCTCCCACCCACTCTTGGTAGCTCTCACCCACACCTAATGAAGATGTTAGCTGGCCCTTTTTATAGAGAGAATTGCTTCATGCCCAAGAAAACTTGACATCCAAATTATCTTCATATATGTTATAAAACTATTTGGATAAGCACCAAATATCCTTGCAATAAATGTCCATAAATATAGCGACCAATATCTCTCCATAAAATCTAGCACCAAATCTCTTCATCAAATCTTGCACCAAATCTCTTCATCAAATCTAGCACCAAATCTTTCCATAAAATCTAGCAACAAACCTCTCCACAAAATATGAAAGATTATTTGTTGCCCAAAATTGTGATTAGCGTATCACCGATTTCAACACTTTATACATTGGTTGACGTGTAACTTATCTCAACATGCTCCCCGCACATGTGGTGCATCTTGAGCCAAACACGTGGGCATTTATACCGAAGGACGTGGGACAAGTGTGGCGATCATGCACACACAAATTTAACCCTCTTTGATACATAAAGAAAGGGAAAAGTTCACAGCTTCAGCATATATACATAAACAGATTCATGCACTCTTTCATAGGATCAGAATACTCGTTTGTATTTAATTCTGAAGCATGAAAACAGCAAGATACAGGTGCCTGTAGAATAGCTCGGATGAGTGTATCTGAGACCATTTCGAATCACCTGTACATCATTTATCCTAAACTAAAAAGATAAACAAGAAATGTTGTTGACCTATTTCTCTTTATATAATCATATAAGATGGGTCTAAGATTCTCTCAAACCTATTATTGACATTCAAGCCAGTTGAACGGAAAGGTTTCCTTTTATTTCTAAAATACCCACTCATATCCTAAAATAAATAAATTATAGAACTATTTGCACATACAACTATATTTGATGTAGATAAGCTAAATGCTTATGAAGTATAACAATGATTTTATGGCACGTGCACATAAATATCCCTGTGTAAAAATATTAAATCTGAAATTTCTACAAAATTTATAATAATAAATTAAAATTTTTTTTGTTGGAAAATGAATTTTAACTTATAATATTATTTACGTTCCAAAACTTTCATTTAAAAATAAATGTTAATTTTTTTCTCCGTGCATTTTGAATTTTTAATTCTTTGTCCACATATAAGGGTATTTTCTAAATCTCACGGTCGTACCGAAAGTTCCAGTTTATTTATAGTTGGAATCGAAGCAAGATCTTTTGGTCGAACAAAAAAGTTTGAATTTTTATTCCAACTATTATTAAAGATTTATAGGTTGGTTGATTTATCTAAAAAGACTTTGCATTACCTGTTCTAATGCAACCGTATTTTGATTCGTTATTTTAAGTATAAACCCAACTGAACAATTATACTCTATAAATAATTAGAATCAATATCTAAGTTTGAATACATCCAAAATAAATTTAGGAAGATTCTATCCCCCAACTTATCGGGAAGATCATATGAAATAACAGTTTAATATTTAAGAAGTTAAAACATAAAAGCATTTTGGAAAGTTGCAATCGAACAAAATATCCGCGCTTCAAACCAACTATCAATAAGGATTTTGTTACCCTTCTGCTTCAATTCTAGTAATAAAAATAAATTTCTTACCAGCTTATAACTCGAAATTCCATATCACTATGAACTTGTACCCAGTAAACCAATTTCCAGTCATTAGTTTATGCATAAACTATGCTAATATTATAGAGCTGAACCTTGCATCCAGGTATATTTTAACAGCGGCTTGCTATTTATCGAATCCTGCTATTTTCTGACTAAATACATTTATGTTCCTTTACTTCTTTATTAAAAATAATTCAGCATGTAACATCGAAATACCTGAACAAACAATTGAGAAAATTAGAAAGCAAGTCTAATAACAGAAGGCAGTGTGTTATTTTTATCAGCTTAAGTAAGATATACCATGGAATTGACAAAATAAATAAATAAATAGGCAAAATAAACGTGTCGACCTTAAGATAATTAACGTTCCCGGTAGCTCCAAGGAAAAATTATGGAGTCAACCATAAGATAATTGATCTTCTATCCAATTGAGTTATGACCCAGTGGCTGCATTTGCTAGTTATAAAAATTATCAGATAAGGAGGTGAACATATAAAAAGTGAAAATCATAAGGAATCAATAAATAGCATGCCATATGTTAAAAAAATGGCATATAAAGAAAATACATCACAAGAATTTTTTTAATCAAGAATAGCAAGGCAGGCATTCCTTATACAGGCATACACGGAATCAGCATTGGAAATACAACAATATACATACACGTGGCGACACTAGATAAAATAAAAAAAAGGGCAAAATATATGCATATACTGAAAAGCTTATAGTGAGTTTGAGGGTTACAATGCTTAATATATGTGACACTACTAATATATGTTACTAAGAATTTGTTGTACCACTGGCAATAGTAGGATGAAATTATTTATTTATTTTTATTTTTGAGGAAATACTCGGTTGATCTAAAGATACAAATGTGAAAATAAGATGAACACTATAAATTGCAATAAATGCATCAAATATAGGAAAATCAAGTACAATATTTACTTGAGTATATTATATGACCTACGCAAGTCCTTCGGACCTTAAAACATAGAGTACTCTTCTCTACGGTTTTAGCACAACCTTACTTCCAAAACCCAAGTTTATTTCAAGTATGAAACAACTTTATGTCCGGTGGGTGATGTGTTGAAATATAAAACTCAACTGATTTGGCTACAAGTAATGAAATGAGCACGCAATTTAATGTAGGCCTATCAAATTTTAGTTCAACCCTTAAACCAACCTTTGTCAACCCTTTTTTAAAAGAGGTGGGTTACGGTATAATTTTTCGTTTGTTACGTTCAGCCCGTAACAATTTAGCCAGCTACAACACTGTTCAACCCTAATTAACCCGCTACCGTGAAAACCCCTTATTCCAGAGTAGTTTTCGTTTCTTCCAAATGTCGACGTTGCTTGAACCCTAAATTAATCATCCGCTATTTCCTTCGATTACTCGATCATGCCCTTGCTCAAAGTTTCGTAAATGTTATCTCTGAAATCTCGCACTATTCGACCTTCGAAGTTGAAGCTTTAATCAAGGTATGATATTTCTCTCTGAAATTTTCAATTTTAGTTGTCAATTAAATAGATCGAGAGCTAAAATCTTTAATCTATTCCATTTACAGTACATTTAAACCCATGTAACTTTCCTCCTTATTCGATGAATTCCTCTTCCAGTGGTTATAAAGGCATATTTTTGGAAGATTGATCTGGATCTGTAGGTGTTTCAAGCCGACGCTTCATCCGCTTACCCCTCTCTCTGCTCTTATTTCTCTGGTGTGTTTGTATTATGTTGACATGTTATTTTGTTGACATGTAATTTTGTTTCCATAATTGAACGGCAGTCTTGCAGCAGAGAAAAGTATCTTTGGATAATAGGTTATAAAACAAAAATGATGAGTGCCTGCTAAATAGAAACATGGTGTATATTTTGTACTATTAGAATCATAACAAATAAGATGCAATTCAATGAAAACTAATAAGGTGCTGGGGGAAAGCCAAAGAAGGGTATACCCTTTCAGTATAAGCAGCTTTTAGGCTGTTGCCGTAGATTGCGAACTAAACAAAACATATAAATAAACATAAACAACGGTGTATTGATCATGTCATGTCTGATTTACCCATTTAAGCTATAGCACATGGTTGCTGAAGCAATGCCAAGGCTGTTCAACCACCTTCAAATTACTATATACGAAAAAACAATTATTAATTGAATCGAGATGATGAAGATGATTAATACAGTATCTATTTTTAATGCATGAACTTGATTTTGTACGTTAGTTTAATGTATGATGATATCAATGATATTAAACTAATGGTCTACAAGGCCACCTATCCTACATTATTTAAGACAATAAGGATGGCATCATTATCTTCTTTCTGTATATCAATAGATAATGGCCACACAATTCACCAGGGACCTCAAGTAAAAAACGATGCAGTGTTTCTTTATCGTTTTGCTATGGGTAAATTTTCTCAATGGTCGTGTTCATGATGTGAGGTCTGGGCACAGTTACCTACTACTACCTTCCAATATTGACAACCTGTCTATAAAAACAGTCGGCCACCTACATTGAATTGGATTATATGCATTCACCTTCAATCTCTTTCTTTTGTTTTGGTAGTTTTCATTGAATTGCATCTTGCTATTTTATAAGGTAAGTCATAACAAATAAGACATATTCAGTAAAATCTAATAATGTAAGTTCAGGTTCATAAGGAAAAGTTTATTTTTGTACTATTACAAGCATAACAAATAAGACCACAGGAAACTTCAATTTCACCGATCAACTATTATCAACTGAATTTGCCTGTTATCAACTGAGTTATCTCGATCAGCATGTTTGTATGATATGGTTGGTTATTTTGTTGCTTCATAGCAGGAGTTTCTTTTTGCAGTTTCTAGCATGAGTTACTTGATTGCTCCATCATTATATGACCAATAATTTATCCCAATTTCAGTGATGCATGAACACAATCAAAACTGACTGATAATGTTGTGCTTTACATTATAATAATAGTTACTTTAAATCATTAATATACATTTTTGCTTTGGCATTTTAACAGAAAAAGTTTATTTTAAATGCAGTTGGAGGTGTACTTGTAAACCGCTGATAGGTCATCGATTGCTGATAGATCTGCAGTTGGAGGTATGCTTTGTTTTATTTTATTTTAAATGCATTATTTTTTACATAGCACTATATGGGTTGCTATTTGATTTTCGTTTTACCTGTAGGCATACTATATGGCATGAATCAAATTGTACATATACTTATATATGTTCTAAATGCATTTCCGTGCCTTTCAAAGTAACTTGGTAATGACTGTACATGTTTGGGGATGAGAATGCTTTGTTTGAAGTAATAATGTATGCAGGTCCTTGCACATAAACTAGCATAGAACCTGCGACATCGTAAAATTAGACAAGTGAAACCCAAAACCTGCGGCACATACTTGAGTAGTGAAATATTATAAATTTTGAATATACAGTTTCGATTTCCTAACATGTATAACTTGGAAGCATTACCCTTGTTTAATCAATTGCGAACATACCGGAATTTCCAACTACATTTTCTTCCATCTCTGAGATTAGTTTTCAGATGCATTTCTGTTTTATAGCAAAACATTGTTTTTGACATTTTAAAAGTGATACACAACTGATAATGGTAATATTCAGGTTGTCTTTAAAACTGAGGTTGAATGCACTGTCGTTATTCATTATAAGAGAAAACCATGGTGAAAAGTGGACATGCACAATTAATTATATTATATATGGAAGCTATTATTTTAATTTGTCTACATGCATATTTTTGTTTTTGATCATCGTTCTATGGATCCAACAACAAATATTCAATTGAAAGCCATAACTTATTTTCTGTTAGGTAAGTAGCAGTGGAAACCTGAAGCCTATCAACACAGTTTTAGAATACATTTTCCTTTTCCTTGTTCATATATAAGTGCAGTTGAAGTATTTCTTTTTCAATCCATTTCAGTGTCGTGTGATAGAATATATTAGCATCATTGCACATGCACTGGATGCAAATCACACGGTTTTATAAAACAGTTTTAGTGACAGTTTTATACATATTTTTAGCATGTTTTAGCGACAATTTTACAATAAAATTTTGCACACTTCAATAATGAATTAAAGGTTTATTTTTACAATAATGCTTTTTGCTGAATGTAAATAGTTCATTTTTGGCTGTTTATACACTCTTCGTTTGGTCTAGTTGCTTGGATGCCTGAGCTATGCGCTCATCAAAATTGTTTTATATACGGCTAATCTTTTTGAAAGAAAAATGTCTACTTTGGTTGATTAGTGGTTGTCAAAATCAACGTTGAATATGTTTCTAGATACCATTGCTATTATGAATTTTTGCAGCAAACAAGAGGAATGTTGAACTTTAGTGGGTTCAAGAATCAAACAAAAGCATGACTGTTGAATTATGTGGAATTTTTTTTTATTATTGACTCTTGATGTGCTTTTGCTTATTTACTTGTTTTCATTTTACTCTTTTTTACTGAAGTTAAGGCATCATGTTATCAATAGACGTGGGTGAACAACACACAGAAATTCGTCTGGTTTTTTAATATTTGCCAAGTAGTTTTATAGTTTCATATAGTACCTATACCTATTTTTTAATATTTAAGAGAATATGAAGTTATGACATATATAACCTGACTAAAAATGGAACAATTTTCTTCTTCTGTTCGGAGTATATGAATATGTTCTGTTTGTTGCAGAAACTATGGAATTGAACAAGTTTCTATTTGTATTTGCGGTTCTGCTGCTGGTAAGTTGAATATAATACCCTATTCTTTGAAATGTTGTTGCTGCGTTGCTTATATTTTTAGTCTATTCATTCAGATATTTATGATCTTATCCTTGGGAAGAACTGGTATATTAGTGAGCTATTTACTTTACATGTCTTTTGCTGCTTCTGTAAAACAATGGAACATAAAATGCTGGATCTGCTAGAATGAGTTTCATCTGCAGTCGTAGACTAATGTGATTTTGCTTAATGTTTTTAGTTGTATGCAGACTGAAATGAGAAACTTATATATCGAATAAAATAACCAGGTTATGATGATTATCTTTTATAATTCCTCTGATGATAATGATTTGATTTTGGGTTGAGTTTCAATCCACCAATGACTTTGTAGTGATCTCTTGTAGTTATTAGTGCTGTAATATTCCTGCTGCAGATTTAAAAAAATATTTGTGTAATTTCTGTGATATTTGGTGTAATTTCTGTGATGATTGTTACATTATACTAGAGTCTTTTTGTGTGATATTTTGATATGAGGGTTGTTAAGGGTTGCAATGTATTAACCATTTAAACAACAAAGTCTAAAGGGTCATACTATTATACATGACGATAGGGTCGGGTCAAATTTTTCTTGACCCTAATATGACCCTATCTTACCCTTTTGACACGTCTAGTCTGCATACAACTAAAAACATTAAGCAAAATCACATTAGTCTACGACTGCAGATGAAACTCATTCTAGCAGATCCAGCATTTTATGTTCCATTGCTTTACAGAAGCAGCAAAAGACATGTAAAGTAAATAGCTCACTAATATACCAGTTCTTCCCAAGGATAAGATCATAAATATCTGAATGAATAGACTAAAAATATAAGCAATGCAGCAGCAACATTACAAAGAATAGGGTATTATATTCAACCTACCAGCAGCAGAACCTCAAATACAAATAGAAACTTGTTCAATTCCATAGTTTCTGCAACAAACAGACACATATACACCGAACAGAAGAAGAAAATTGTTCCATGTTTAGTCAGGTTATATATGTCATAACTTCATATGCTCTTAAATATTAGAAAATAGGTATAGTTACTATATGAAACTATAAAACTACTTGGCAAATATTAAAAAACCAGATGAATTTCTGTGTGTTGTTCCCCCACGTCTATTGACAACATGATGCCTTAACTTCAGTAAAAAAGAGTAAAATGAAAACAAGTAAATAAGCAAAAGCACATCAAGAGTCAACAATAAAAAAAATTTCACATAATTCAACAGTCATGCTTTTGTTTGATTCTTGAACACACTAAAGTTCAACATTCCTCTTGTTTGCTGCAAAAATTCATAATAGCAATGGTGTCTAGAAACATATTCTACGTTGATTTTGACAACCACTAATCAACCAAAGTAGACATTTTTCTTTCAAAAAGATGAGCCGTATATAAAACAATTTTGATGAGCGCATAGCTCAGGCATTCAAGCAACTAGACCAAACAAAGAGTGTATAAACAGCCAAAAATGAACTATTTACATTCAGCAAAAAGCATTATTGTAAAAATAAACCTTTAATTCATTATTGAAGTGTGCAAAATTTTATTGTAAAACTGTCGCTAAAACATGCTAAAAATATGTATAAAACTGTCACTAAAACAGTTTTATAAAACCGTGTGATTTGCAACCAGTGCATGTGCAATGATGCTAATGTATTCTATCACACGACACTGAAATGGATTGAAAAAGAAATACAACTGCACTTATATATGAACAAGGAAAAGGAAAATGTATTCTAAAACTGTGTTGATAGGCTTTAGGTTTCCACTGCTACTTACCTAACAGAAAATAAGTTGTGGCTTTCAAATGAATATTTGTTGCTGGATCCATTGAACGATGATCAAAAACAAAAATATGCATGTAGACAAATTAAAATAATAGCTTCCATATATAATATAATTAATTGTGCATGTCCACTTTTCACCATGGTTTTCTCTTATAATGAATAACGACAGTGCATTCAACCTCAGTTTTAAAGACAACCTGAATATTACCATTATCAGTTGTGTACCACTTTTAAAATGTCAAAAACAATGTTTTGCTATAAAACAGAAATGCATCTGAAAACTAATCTCAGAGATGGAAGAAAATGTAGTTGGAAATTCCGGTATGTTCGCAATTGATTAAACAAAGGTAATGCTTCCAAGTTATACATGTTAGGAAATCGAAACTATATATTCAAAATTTATAATATTTCACTACTCAAGTATGTGCCGCAGGTTTTGGGTTTCACTTGTTTAATTTTACGATGTCGCAGGTTCTATGCTAGTTTATGTGCAAGGACGTGCATACATTATTACTTCAAACAAAGCATTCTCATCCCCAAACATGTACAGTCATTACCAAGTTACTTTGAAAGGCACAGAAATGCATTTAGAACATATATAAGTATATGTACAATTTGATTCATGCCATATAGTATGCCTACAGGTAAAACGAAAATCAAATAGCAACCCATATAGTGCTATGTAAAAAATAATGCATTTTTTAAAAAAAAAACATAACTCCAACTGCAGATCTATCAGCAATCGAAGACCTATCAGCGGTTTACAAGTACACCTCCAACTGCATTTAAAATAAACTTTTTCTGTTAAAATGCCAAAACAAAAATGTATATTAATAATTTAAAGTAACTATTATTATAATGTAAAGCACAACATTATCAGTCAGTTTTGATTATGTTCATGCATCACTAAAATTGGGATAAATTATGGGTCATATAATGATGGAGCAATCAAGTAACTCATGCTAGAAACTGCAAAAAGAAACTCCTGCTATGAAGCAACAAAATAACCAACCATATCATACGAACATGCTAATAGAGATAACTCAGTTGATAACAGGAAAATTCAGTTGATAATAGTTGATCGGTGAAATTGAAGTTTCCTTTGGTCTTATTTGTTATGCTTGTAATAGTACAAAAATAAACTTTTCCTTATGAACCTGAACTTACATTATTAGATTTTAATGAATATGTCTTATTTGTTATGACTTACCTTATCAAACAGCAAGATGCAATTCAATGAAAACTACCAAAACAAAAGAAAGAGATTGAAGGTGAATGCATATAATCCAATTCAATGTAGGTGGCTGACTGTTTTTATAGACAGGTTGTCAATATTGGAAGGTAGTAGTAGGTAATTGTGCCCAGACCTCACATCATGAACACGACCATTGAGAAAATTTACACACAGCAAAACGATAAAGAAACACTGCATCGTTTCTTACTTGAGGTACCTGGCGAATTGTGTGGCCGTTATCTATTGATATACAGAAAGAAGATAATGATGCCATCCTTATTGTCTTAAATAATGAAGGATAGGTGGCCTTGTAGACCATTAGTTTAATATCATTGATATCATCATACATTAAACTAATGTACAAAATCAACTTCATGCATTAAAAATAGATACTGTATTAATCATCTTCATCATCTCGATTCAATTAATAGTTGTTTTTTCGTATATAGTAATTTGAAGGTGGTTGAACATCCTTGGCATTGCTTCAGCAACCATGTGCTATAGCTTAAATGGGTAAATCAGACATGACATGATCAATACACCATTGTTTATGTTTATTTATATGTTTTGTTTAGTTCGCAATCTACGGCAACAGCCTAAAAGCTGCTTATACTGAAAGGGTATACTCTTCTTTGGCTTTCCCCTAGCACCTTATTAGTTTTCATTGAATTGCATCTTATTTGTTATGATTCTAATAGTACAAAATATACTCCATGTTTCTATTTAGCAGGCACTCATCATTTTTGTTTTATAACCTGTTATCCAAAGATACTTTTCTCTGCTGCAAGACTGCCGTTCAATTATGGAAACAAAATTACATGTCAACAAAATTACACATCCCCTTTGACAATAAATAACAGGCAAATTCAATTGCATTCAATGATAATACGAACACACCGGAGAAATAAGAGCAGAGAGAGGGGTAAGCGGATGAAGCGTCGACTTGAAACACCTACAGATCCAGATCAATCTTCCAAAAATATGCCGTTATAACCACTGGAAGAGGAATTCATCGAATAAGGAGGAAAGTTGCATGGGTTTAAATGTACTGTAAATGGAATAGATTAAAGATTTCAACTCTCGATCTATTCAATTGACAACTAAAAATGAAAATTTCAGAGAGAAATATCATACCTTGATTAAAGCTTTAACTTCGAAGGTGGAATAGTGCGAGATATCAGAGATAACGTTTACGAAACTTTGAGCAAGGGCATGATCGAGTAATCGAAGGAAATAGCGGATAATTAATTTAGGGTTCGATCAACGTCGACATTTGGAAGAAACGAAAACTACTCTGGAATGAGGGGTTTTCACGGTAGCGGGTTAATTATGGTTGAACAGTGTTGTAGCGGGCTAAATCGTTACGGGTTGAACGTAACAAACGAAAAAATATACCGTAACCCACCTCTTTTAAAAAAGGGTAAACAGGGGTTGGTTTAAGGGTTGAACTAAATTTTGACAGGCCTAGCACAAACCACCCAGCAATTCTGATCCAGCAAGCCAGCAAATTGCACAATGCACCCAAATTCAAAAACATGACCCAATATTCCATCACGTTAATGCCCCACTTGGTCACAAGCTCACAATTTATCCGGTGAAGATCTGATATTTGTACAGAGTTATTCATTTTGTGATGCGGGACTACCATGTTGTTTTATAAGGTCTAATACATATGACTCTTATATGACAACTAAACTGTATTGGAAAAAAAAATATTTTCTTTCAACAATACCGAGTAACTGCCAACATTTTGAATTACTTTAACCTTTTTAAGTTTCTTTGTATTTTACTTGGATTTATAATCTCTTAAAACTTCTTTGATATAAACATTTGGAATAAAAAACAAAAAGTGAACCAGCTAGAACCTCAATGACTTTTGGGATCAAAGAAACACTATTCGATAACTAATTATTATTTTCCACAAGTTGAACCACTTCAAAACAATAATTTTCGAAATATTTGAGCATATGAAAAACATAAAAACTGAATTTTTTTAATTAAACTATAATATCTCAACTTTATCATGTGTATGTATAACTAGGTTGAGAAAGTTCAGGAAAGGTGCAGTGAAAAAAAAAATCCTGTAAACTTTTAACATTTTATAAAAGATAATCCCTTTTTGAAGGACACCAATTCTTCTATACCCAATTCCCCTATCCCCTATGTCCCTTCCAATCGAATCTCCCTATTTCGGTTTTTTGCATTTTAGTCTTCGGACAATTAAAGGGTTTAACTGTAAAAGATGGAAATCAGGGGGCTATGATTGGTTGGGGACACAGGGCACACCGAATTTCGGCACAGAAGAATTGGTGCGTTTTTGAAGGTTTTCACGTGCTGTTAGAAACCAAAATTTCTCCATGGTTTCTTTTAGAATTTTTTTTATTTATTCTAGAGATTTTTCAGTATAATATTATTTATTTGCAGAAACATAATTTTCAGACAAGAAGGTAGTACCATTTTAGTTTTGAGTTTTCATCAATATAAAAATGCGAATGACGCCATGTACATCGTGAAAAACGATCGTTTCTAGAAATGACATTAACACACAAAGCAGAAAACAACTTTTATTTATTTTTCATATTTTGAGAAGTGGCGCAAGAACGAGAGACAACTCGTCCTCCCTCCGTCCCCTCTGTCGTTCCTTCATTCTCTCTGCCATCTGACCACTCTTCTTATTTTTTGTAATTAATGCAGAAAACCCAAAACACAAAATAAAATGTAAACCAAATGTCACCGAAGATTTTTCATGAAATCATAGAAAGAAAAATAACCTTCATTACATATTTTTCAGCGAAATAATATAAATTATATTAGCCTTGATGTGCTGATGGTGATATACAATAATTATACAAAAACATGGATATATGTGTATTAATAATAAAAAATGCGCAATGCGTCAAGGTAACAACATGGTTTTTCACCTATGTAGGCCAATCCCATAAATAGCGATGATAAATTCAATATCAGGTTGAACTGCTAAACTGATTTTTTGCACTCAACACAAGTCCGGCGGAACTTAAAATATAGAGTACCTTTTTCAACAGTTTAGAACAACCATACTTCCAAAACACAAGTTTATTTTAAGCCTGAAACAACTTTATGTAGACATATGGTGGGTGATGTGTTGAAATATGGAACTCAAACTGATTTGGCTGCAAATAATGAAATGAGGGTGCATGCAATTTGCTATATGGATGATACAATTTAGTGATGTTGCAGAAGAAATCTCTTCTGCACTGTAGACAGTACAAGATGAGATGCCTTGGGATAGAATTTAGGTGCAGCTTGCATGTTATTCTAAAAAAAACAAAAAAAAGGCAATTCTCACATTTCATCAACAATCAGAGTGGCGCAGCGGAAGCGTGGTCGGCCCATAACCCACAGTTCCTAGGATCGAAACCTGGCCCTGATAATAATTCACTCTTTTTTCTTTGTGTTTTGCTAGGATATTTTGTTTGATGTCAACGGTGGATGCCTCGCTTTATATAAGCAAATGAAGAATCAGTATACACTAAAAAGTAAAGCAACAATGCATCCAAAGCGATGTGGATAAACTATTTATTAAAAGGGTCCCGGGATCCCCACAGGACCCAGGATCGAAACCTGGCTCTGATAATATTTCACTCTTTTTTTTTGTGTTTTGCTAGGATAATTTGTCTGATGTCAACAGTGGATGCCTCGCTTTATATAAGCAAATGAAGAATCAGTATACACTAAAAAGTAAAGCAACAATGCATCCAAAGCGACGTGGATAAACTACCTATTAAAAGCGTCCCGGGATCTGATACAGAATAAATTTTATTGTAGAAAGTGGATCAATTAGAAATTTCATTATAGATTCAAGAATACAGAAACATCCAACCAAACAAATGTTATAAAATTCAAAATGGATGTAAAAAATCTTCAATATTTTGAATTCACGATATATAATCAACTAGTGATGGGTGTTCAGCAGATCAATGAGATACAAAAAAATCAACAGCCTGGGAGGCTAAAATACAAATCCAAGTGTAAGCAACACCAAAATTGCTTTACCGTTAATCACTTAATTGTGGTAAGTTTGCACGATCAGAACAGTTACTCAAATAACAAGAAAGCGGCAGTCAGATATTAAAAAATCAGTTAAAATAGGAAATCATATTCAAGAATGCGGCCAGTTGTACAAGCTGGAAGAATTAGGTGGAAAAACGATGGTTTGTTGGAAGAATCGTTACCGAATCCATTGTGGAAACAGAATGTAGCAGCCTGTTATCCATCCACCATTGGGAGCAAGGAGTTTTCGCTGCTCTATGACCAGCCTGACGCATTGCCTCATTATAGCGGAGGCAGCCCAGACTTTCCACCCCAACTGCACACGCCACTCAGCATCTTGGATCAGGCAAGCCAACAAATTGCACAATGTGCCCAATTCAACAACATGATACAATTTAGTGACATTGCAGAAGAAAACTCTTCTGCACTGTAGAAAGTACAAGATGATATGCAATGGGATAGAATTTAGGTGCAGCTTGCATGTTATTCTAAAAAAAAAAAGCAATTCTCACATTTCATCAACAATCAGAGTGGCGCAGCGGAAGTGTGGTGGGCCCATAACCCACAGGTCCCGGGATTGAAACCTGGCCCTGGTAATATTTCGCTCTTTCTTTGTGTTTTGCTAGGATAATTTATTTGCTGTCAACGGTGGATGCCTCGCTTTATATAAGCAAATGAAGAATCAGTATACACTAAAAAGTAAAGCAACAATGCAACCAAAGCGACGTGGATAAACCATTTATTAAAAGCGTCCCGGGGTCTGATACAGAACAACTTTTATTGTAGAAAGTGGATCAATTAGAAATTTTGTTATAGGTTCAAGAATACAGAAACATCCAACCAAACAAATGTTATAAAGTTCAAAATGGATCTAAAAAATCTTCAATATTTTGAATTCACGATATATAATCAACTAGTGATGGGTGTTCAGCAGATCAATGAGATACAAAAAAATCAACAGCCTGGGAGGCTAAAATACAAATTCAAGTGTAAGCAACGCCAAAATTGCTTTAACGTTAATCACTTTATTGTGGTAAGTTTGCACGATCAAAACAGTTACTCAAATAACAAGAAAGCGGCAGTCAGATATTTAAAAATCAGTTAAAATAGGAAATCATGTTCACGAATGCGACCAGTTGTACAAGCTGGAAGAATTAGGTGGAAAAATGATGGTTTGTTGGAAGAATTGTTATCAAATCCATTGTGGGAACAGAATGTAGCAGCTTGTTATCCATCCACTGTTGGGAGCAAGGAGTTTTCGCTGCTCTGTGACCAGCCAGATGCATTGCCTCATTATAGCAGAGACAGCCTAGACTTTCCACTCCAACTGCACACGCCACTCGGCAACTTGGATCAGGCGGATGCCTCGCTTTATATAAGCAAATGAAGAATCAGTATACACTAAAAAGTAAAGCAACAATGTATCCAAAGCGAGGTGGATAAACTTTTTATTAAAAGCGTCCCGGGGTCTGATATAGAACAACTTTTATTGCAGAAAGTGGATCAATTAGAAATTTCGTTATAGGTTCAAGAATACTGAAATATCCAACCAAACAAATGTTATAAAGTTCAAAATGGATCTAAAAAATCTTCAATATTTTGAATTCATGATATATAATCAACTAGTGATGTGTGTTCAGCAGATCAGTGAGATACAAAAAAATCAACAGCCTGGGAGGCTAAAATACAAATTCAGGTGTAAGCAACGCCAAAATTGCTTTAACGTTAATCACTTAATTGTGGTAAGTTTGCAGGATCAGAACAGTTACTCAAATAACAAGAAAGCGGTAGTCAGGTATTAAAAAATCAGTTAAAATAGGAAATCATGTTCAAGAATGCGGCCAGTTGCACAAGATGGAAGAATTAGGTGGAAAAACGATGGTTTATTGGAAGAATTGTTACTGAATCCATTGTGGGAACAGAATGTAGCAGCTTGTTATCCATCCACTGTTGAGAGCAAGGAGTTTTCGCTGCTCTATAACCAACCAGACACATTGCCTCATTATAGCAGAGGCATCCCAGACTTTCCACTCCAACTGCACACGCCACTCAGCAACTTGGATCAGGCAAGCCATCAAATTGCATAATGTTCCCAATTCAACAACATGACTCAACATTCCATCAAACTAATGCCCCACTTGATCACAAGCTCACATTACTAAGCTCAGCAATTGATTAAGTGAGGACTTGATATTTGTTCAGAATTATTCACTAAAATTTTGTTATGTGGGACTAACATGCTATTTTATAAGGTCTAATGCATATGATTCTTATATGACAATTAATCTATGTTGGAATTTTTTTTCTTTCAGTATTTCAAAACAAATGATATATCTTTCGAATTTACTGGAAAAAGAATTAATTATTTCTACAATACCAAGTAACTGCCAACAAATTCTTTGTATTTTACTTAGATTTTTAATCTCTCTAAACATCTTAAAATTTCTTCGATATCTAAACAATTTGAAACAAAAAACTGATACAGCTTGAACCTCAATGACTTTTGAGTTCAATGAAAAAATATTCAATATCCAATTATTACTTTATAAAAGTTACACCATTTCTAAAAATTCAATTTTGAAATAATAATTTTTGAAATATTTTAAAAACATAAAGACTGAATCTTTTTTATTAAACTATAATATCTCAACTTTATCTATATTTAATTGAATATATATATATGGGAAATTCTATTTAGACACAAGATGTTGACACAAATTTAGACACAAGCAATCTCAAGATTCTCAACCACAAAACCTTCCACTGAATTCCACCTCACACATAAAGACAAACAAATCCTACGGTCCAGATTTTGTGTCTCCAATTCTGTGTTTAATTTTGTGTCCAAATAGCCGCTTCCTATATATATATATACACACACACACACACACACAACTAGTTTGAGAGAGTTGAGGAAAGGTGCAGTATACAAAAAACCTTCACGTTTTCTCAGAAAACAAAATATCTCAACAGTTTGTTCTAAAAAAATCATTTATTTCAGAAACTTTTCAACATAGTATTATTTATTCAAAGAAATAGAATTTTCAGATAAGAAGATTTTTCATGAAATCATAGAAAAGAAAAAACTTCGCTGCATATTTTTCAGTAAAATAATATAAATTATACTACTTTTGTTGTGCTGAAGGTGATTTACAATAATTATACCAAAAAAAAGATATATGTGTAGTAATCACGAAAGCACAAGCAGTGCGTCAAGGTTACAACGTGGTTTTGCACTTACCTAGACCAATCCTCATAAAGAGTTATGATAAATTCAAAGTCAGGTTGAAATGCTAAACTGATTTTTGCACTCTACTCATATAGCATTATACTTGGTAATTTTGCAAAATGATAAAATAATCTTTGTGATATATTTCCGTAAAGAAAGTATAAACATTTATGCTTAACTAATTGAGATGAATAATGAATATATTAAAAAATAGTACATGCGTATTTATTCAAAAAAGGCACACATGTGTCAAGTCCATAAAAATATTTTGCACCTTTTTGGACTGTGCCTGGTAAATAACTGTAATGATAAATTCAAAATCATGTTGATTAGCAATTTGTTTTATCCAACTAGCTAAGGTGACAATAACCAGAAAATGTCAATTAAAAAAAAGAAAAGAAAAACCAAAAAATGTCATTCAAAAGGATAACCTCAATATTTCGATTAAAATCATAAAGGTAATTGTCAGCCTAATTACAGCATTGCAACTAGGCCTTGCAACGGTCGGATAAGATACAAATACTTATTGTATCCATATACTTATATGAAACCATTTTAGCATAACAGATTTACTTTATAATAAAAAGTTTAACAAACTGTCACCCAGCCTACTTTATAAACCATTTTAGCACTGAACCAATTGTCACCCAGTCTACTTTACAATAAAAAATTTAACAAGAAACTAAGAAATCTTTTTATAACACATGGAAAACAAACGAATAATTAAAGAACGGGATTCATGTCAATGCCCTGATCTAAAAGCATCCTTCCTTTTTTTATCAGTTAAACTGCATAATTTTATATTATATTATGAACGCGATTTTATGATTTAAGCAGTAAGATAAGTGACAGTGTGGCCCAATGAACATGTATTGGTTTACAAAACAAGGATTATAGGTTACTTTTTTTTTCCATAAATTCAAACAAATTAAAAATCACATTGAACATCAAATTATAATACGTACTTTGCTCAATAAAGCTATAACCTTCTAATGGCACTTAGGTATATTAGCTTCAATATTTTAATGTGAAGCACGGGGAAAACTTGTTGGATATATAAATATTGGTGCATCGTAAGTTCCTAACTCAAGTATCTTACTAAAAGCGAAATAAAATTAACAACGGAATTTTGGACAAAAAGCTTCCAGTGAAATTTATATTTCATATCGAACAATAAACAATATAAACTATCGGTAAATCGAATATTTGTTGGTTTTTTAACATAGAACATGCAGATTTCATATTAATCTGAAAGCATATAAAAATATATTGTGAATTAAATTTCTTATAAATCTGAACAAGGCTGCATCTTTACAACTTTAGTTGGTTGTTCAACTTTTTGCCGTGTTTCATGCGTCAGATGCTCTGAAAGGGGCAAAGTTCCATTTGGTTCGTTGCTAGAACTTGAGAACAAGGTTGATGTGCCCTAAAGCGACAAGCTTAAACAATTAAGTTCTCTTAACCTTTTCTACTTTACCACATTCAATGCCCTTTGGTGCTCCTTGCCTTGTCCATTTCATAGCATAAAACACAATCCTCTTTCACCGAACATTCTTCGTTCGTTTCCTGTTCAAAATACCGATTCCACATTCCTCATTCACTTAACAATGAATGCACTATATGATACGGGACTCTGTGGAGTCAATGGATTTGAAGTTTCGGCTTTAATTATCTTTAATCTTACCACAAATCAAACTTATAACATGATTTGAACCAAAAATCCAGATAAATACGTCTTAAAATTTGAGTAATAAACAATATCAACTATACCATTAAATCATGTATATGTTGGTGTCATGATATAGAACGCAGATATTATATATTTATGTAAAAGCATATAAAAGTACACGGTTAATTCTACTTTGCACAAAGTCAAGTAAAATGATATGTGACTCTGTGGCCCAATGGATAAGGCGCTGGTCTACGAAACCAGAGATTCTGGGTTCAATCCCGAGCAGAGTCGCTACATCTGCCTTGAAATGTAAATTGGGGGTACCTTTTGCTTGGTCTGAACCAACAAATAGTATTTTGTTAATTGCAACTTTATATGAAGAAATTATGCAGCTTAATGGACAAAACGCTTAACTTTGAAGCATCCAAACCATATATTTTGTATTCGGTCCCAAAATGAGTTAACTTCAAATTTAAACACAAATTTGAAGTCATACCGAGTGATCATTTATTAGATTTACCAAACCCCAAACAATAATGCCTCTCCATATTCCAATAATCTATCGGCCTTTTTGTGTAAATTACAATAAATGTTCATTTGCCCTACAATGAGGGCAACATAACTTTCTAATTCCTGCATTTTATATTGTCACCAAACTTAATCTGTCATAAAAATTTGCACCCAAAAGTAATTTATAAACGGGTAGTAAGTATACAAATAAACGTGGCATATCTGAATGTCATAAACCATGACATCTTTTACTTTAAAACTGAAGCATATATACTACTTTTCTTTGTGCGAATCCAATTGATAAGATGATCGACTGTGCGGTCAAATGGATAAGCTGGTATAGTCTACGACCAGAGCCGGACCAGTAATACTATTTCTATAAGCCATGCTTTCTTTACCATGATAAATAAATTACAAAAACACACAAAACAAGCAAATAAACTAACAAAAAAAAGAGAAAAAAAGATTTCTGCAAAGGTAACTTCAAAACAGGTCACTTAAATGGACAAAACAGTTTTAAGAAATGATTTGATGCTTATTGGAACGAGAACAAAGAATTCAACTTATACTAAGATATGCACCATTGGAACATTCAATTTTAAATGTGAAGTTTTAACAATTTAAAATGTGAACCCCATGCTTTAGACCATGCATTTTCATAAGGACACTAACACTGAACTAATACACCAAAGAAAGATAAAGGCAAAAGCGCACACACAATAAAGGGTATAAACACTTATTACACTTTTTCCTAATCATTAAAACTTGACTTTTGCAAATTACTGGTGGGATTATAAAAACCCGATTAACTACGGTAAATGAAAACATATGTTAACGGAATAAAAATCAGAAGTGATAAATACGGTAAGAAACTTATTCGCAAGCAACCTAAGAAATTTTTTGAGAAAGTAAATTAAAACTAAATCAAGCAATGAAATCGAACGGCAACGAAACGTTATAGTCATGTTATTCTTTGAAAAGGCGATCAGATGAATCAAAATTTTCCAAATTGAAAATATGATAAAAATCTGTTTGCACCAAAACAATCGATTTTCCTGCAAACGAGTCAATGTAGGGTTTAGGGTTAGGGTTACTGGTGTATATTCATAGTTATTAATGGCGCACGGCGCAAAAAAGCGCAACATCAGTCTGGGGCCTTGGCGCAAGGCGCGACAAATGGCGCGCGCCTTTCTGATTTACTGCACATTTTTGTTTTTTTATTTAACATATAACAACAAATTCAAAAGTTCAGTATTTTTTGCTAAAACATATGCAATCAAAGATTTTACTATTTTGCAAAAAGAAACATCATCATATTTGACATTATTAGCATAGAATTTCAAGCATAATAGTTTTCAGAATCCAAAACAATAATACATATTACTAATTAACTAGAATTCCGAATCCGATTCAACAATCATATTTTCCAAATCAACATCTGCATCATCGGACTCACAAGGACAATTAGATTATATCAAGTCTTTTTATTGTTATGATGATGTGGTTATATTTAGCAACACAAAGGACAACATGTGAGGAAGAATATCATATTGATTGGTAACATTGTTTCCTTGATGCAATTGATAACAATTTGATATAAGAATATTACATAAAATAAAATATACTTTCAATATCGATATATTTGTTTCTCTTCAAGGCAAAAGAATTGTAGAAAAGCCATCCATCAGAATCCACAAAATAAATAAAAACCAAATACAAAACGTTAGCAAACGCAATAATATGATCAACAATAATGTAGAAAAGCATTCCATTAGAACCCACAAAATAAATAAAAACCAAATATTAAATGTTAGCAAACGCAATAATATGATCAACAATAATTTTATGTGAAATGCAAAAAATGAAAAAATAAACAAAAAACAAGCAAAAAAACAAAAGTTAAAACAAAAGGCGCGTCATTTTAAGAAGAAATGGCGCAAATGCCGCGCCGCGCCGTGCGCCATGGCACGCGCCGTAGCGTGCCATTCATAACCATGCTTCTTGAAATGTGAATTATGTTAATTTTTGCTTGGGCTAAAGCTAAACCAAACAGTAGCATCTATAAGTATTTTGTTATTGGTATTTTGTTAGTTGCAGCTTTATATGACGCAATTCTACAGTTTAATGGACAAAACGCTTAACTATGATTCTGCACCCAAAATTACACTATAAGCGGATAGTAAGTATACAAATAAATGGGGCATGTGTGAATGTCATAATACATAACATCTTTTACTTTAAAACTGAAGCATACGTACTATTACTCTTTGTTGAATTGGACTGATAAGATGATTGACTATGTGAATAGTCTACAATACCATGTGTTTGATCTCTGACTCTGGCAAAGTTAACTTCTTTTTGTTAGTTTGTTAATGATCAGATCTAATATAAGCATCCTCTTGGTGACCTGACCCCAATCTCAGATCAAGCTTGTCATTTCGATTTATTTAACCTAACTTAGGTATATAAGAAAGAAAAGCACTTCTAATATAAAATGAAGAATCGGCACAAAAGGTATTTATGTTATCTTTATAAAAAACGATGAATGCCTGCTGCAATTCATAGACTTTTCTCCAATCTGGTTCTGCAGATCTAAGGCATCATAACATAAGTACATGAGAATATAATCATCTTTTCCTTTCCCAACCTTGCACTTGTTACTTTTAACTATTTTAATACATCTTATAATAAACTGCTCAAACTTGTTTTCTTGCAATGCACCAATTTGCTAAGAATTCAGGGCTAACTTTATTGTTTACTTCAAACATACATAAAACTCAACTATATATATATATATATATATATATATATATATATATATATATATATATATATAATGTCGATACAAAGTAAATAGTTCCACAGCTTAAAAGGAAATATTAAATTAGACACAAAAATTAACGTAATTTAATTTGATCTTCACAGAAATGGCCACAACAATTTGGGGCTTGTTTCAGTATTTAGTCCTATTATCCATGAGATAGGAAAATAAAAAAATGTGACATATCCTACAAATCAGGAGAACATCGTTTCATTTTCCTAAATTGACTTCAAATCACCCAGTATAAAATTCAGAACTAAGTAACAAACTAGTCCATGTTCACAAAATTTGCTCTAACAATTCAATTGCCATAAAATCACATGGACCGTATGTACACTCCAACAAAATATAGCTACCGTAACCAACAAAGCCTAAAAATCAAAGAATAAATAAAAATAAAAATAAAGCATATCAGTATACTTTCCCAAATCTAGAACATCGACATAGATCATCTTCTAACCTACGGAACTTCGCAACAATTTCATCCTAATTCCATGTAGATCTTTCTTTTTTCTTTCTCTTTACTTCTGTCGAAGCTATTCCCCAACTTGGAATTCGCCGTAGGGTTAGCCTGACCGATCTTTACCATCCCATCATCAAACAACCAGTTGAAACAACACTGCAGACTTCCAAAGAGAGAGAGAGAGTTGCCATTTTTGGGGACTGTTATTGATACTCCAAGTATTGTTAAGGGGGGATCAGTTTAAAAAAATAAAGGATTTGTTTAGGGGAGTATCAATGCAGGGAGCACCCCTACCAAATTAACCTTCTTTACAGTAATCCTTTTTTTAGTTGTTAATTATAAAAAATTATACGATATATTAGTCGAACTGCATTAGATTTTTACATCAAAATATCAATAATTTCATTTATCTATCGCTTTTTTTAAATAATTTCATTTCTCATCTGTCGATCGTTTTTTTTTAATAATCGCATTTCTCATTTGTTAAATTATCAACAATCTCATTTGTTTCACGTTCTTCGTTTGCGCCATTATTTCTCTCCAAACGATTGTTTGCAAATAATTCAGGGATTTGGTTTTTTTGCATTTAAAATTGATTGGAATTTGGGATGGTAAATGTTGTTATTACCAGGGAAAAAAGGGAACATAAAAAATTAAGTACGCGACTCCCCATAACATTTTTTATGATTGGAGTGTTTTTTAAAATTTGACCCCCCCCCCCCCCCCCTTAACAATATTTGGAGTGTCAATAACAACACCCCCATTTTTAGGGCAAGTGATGTGGGTGTGATATGATGACGGGAGAGTAAGCCTAAAAGTTCAGTTACCCGGTGCTATGGTGGTACGACCGTAAGATAGTAGGAAAAGTGAGGCGCGGATGAGACTGAAAAGTTAGTCTATGGATTACCATTCCCATATGCATACGTTCTCGTTTTTTCAGTAATGATTATGCATTATGCTAAGTAAGTAAAGACGCGTTTTGAGCAATTTAATAGTGGTAACTTAACGTTAACGATTAATGGTGAATGGTGGTAGCTAAAGTTGTGATATTGTTTAATTGATGGTTGATTATAAATAAGTTCTGTGTTTAAACCTATCAGTTGACAAATTTAACTTTTATTGTTAACATTGATTCGAGCAAACGATGAAATTATATGGTATGAGTGATTACAAATTAAGAATGAGTAATATATTTAATGGTCTTGTGAAGAAAATCAAAAAATAAAATTGTTTGTTAGCAATATTATTAAATTTATCACAAATTAGAGAAGTTCGGCAATTTGATGCTGCAATTCATAAACAATTAATATTAATTTTGGTGTATGAATTGAATTATTGTTACGGATAAGAAAATTTCGTTTTGTTATCCTTCTCGTTATTGTTGTCTTGATGGATGAAAATTTGACATTTTCTATTGGACATTGACATTATTACTGTCTTGAAGCCAATTATTTTCTTGAAAATAGCAGTCATGACTTGGGTGATTTTTTCTTCATAAATTTATCGTACATCACAATCGGAAAGCAGATCAGAAGCCTATTCACAAACTCTTTTACAAAAAAGGAAAAAGTTGAAAAAATTGTCTACCACTTCTATATTTCTTGATCTATATTAAAAGTGATAAGAACGTTGTAAGAAAACTTTTTTTTTTTACATCATCCTACAATAAAAAAATATAAGTTAGATGCATCGCGTATTTTTCACAAATTGAAGTAAAAAAGGCAATCTTAGGTCATATTACATGCATTCTTCATTATTAAAAGGTTTGCAATGAGAATTTTAAAACGTAATTTAAACACACATCATTGTAAAATAACGAAGTACTCTTAATATCTTATAGCATATAAGTCTATCACCAACTTGATGTATGTATTAAATGAAAAAAATAAGATGAATAACTAATTTACTCGCAAAAATAGCAAAGACATAGCTATATACAATTTGCGAATTACACATACGTAACTATCATAACACTTAATGATTATTCATTTGAAAGTATAACCTAGTAAATCCACCTTCTGCATAATAATAAGAAAATCATATATCGTTAAATGTGTAATAATTAAACTTGTAACGTTAAGTATTTTTATACATAGCATGAACCTTAAGTACTTACAAGTAGAGAAATGACTGACTTTCCAAATTCTTGCTTAATCTTGATCGCCCATCAAGATCAAATCAAGGGAAAACAATGTTCCAGATTGTAATTGTTTTATAGATTAGCATACTAATAGAAAAACCAATGTTTTAACAATCGTTGGTGGATGTTAGGGGTAAGCATGTGGAGGATTAATCAGAGCTAGGAGGTTTTAATAAATTCATGTACTATGAATTAAATAATTGTATTTTGCTCAGTATTAATTGGTCCATAATGGTATATCATGATTTTTTTCCATATTTTATGGATTGATATGACTTTTCAAAGCTAGTAAAACACAAGTAAATAATTAGTTTAATTAAAAAATAATTAAAGGGTTGCAAGTATTTTGTAAATTTAAATTTTAAGTCTATGACAAAATTTTGAAAACTAGGTTTGTTGACCATTCAGGTTTACCGAATCATAAGGGATTGGTGAAAGTGTTGCTTTAACCAGATAAAATGTTGTTTCTATGAAAGCAACGGCTCTGCCATCAACCGAAGCACGACTCTGCTTCATTTATTTGCTTTGCTTTTGCCTAGCATCACTTCTTTGTGTTGTTCTCTGATGTAAAAATGGGAGTATATTACGCACATAAACGAATACATAATGAATAATTATTGGTAAGCCCGCAAAACTATCAGGTTTTTCGAAAACATATTAAACAAAGTGTTAGACAGAAAGCTCCAGATAATAATTTATGTTTGAATAGACCATTATGTAATCTTCCAACACCTCATTAGTCTTTTATATATATTAGGCCCGGGTCAGCCATTTGGTTTGTAATTACACTGATAAAACTATGAAGTAGAGGCGAATAGTCAGAATTACTCGTAAGACTTGCATGCATTTGTTTGATTTTGGTTATTATAACTAATTCCCATTACGGTTGAAGACATTATATTGAACTTTATTACCAGTGCGAGAAAAACACATTTCGCTCAACGAAATAGTCTTATTAGACGTTCGTTTATTGAGGTGACATGTTATTATTCACACTAGACTTATTGTTGGATCCAAAAATTTTGTTTCTTCCCTTTAACTCTTGAGCACTCATTTGAGTAAATCGATAATAAGGTTTTCGGGTTGTTAGGTTTTGATGAATAAAGCTTTCAAAGACGTGTAAGGGGCATCGCTGGCTATTTTGAAATTATATTTTGAAGTCCTTTGTGTTTCATTATTGAATGTTGTAATAATTAAGGCATATAGGTTATTAGTGCTATGACCAATCGAAAGGGCATCATCATGCATCACTCTTGAAATGTTATTTTATTTTATTCTATCATAACTTGGAGAGTATTTGAGATTATATAATGAATATGAAATGAGAAATATGTTTTGGAAATTATGTTTATTCATATTCAAGTGTTATTGGTATTGATGTCATTAGTATACTTTTGTTTCGTCGTCGGAAGTTAGTACATCTATAGCATTTAGTTTAGGCCTTAGAATACAAGATGTTACAAGAAGTCTTTCGATTCATATCAACACATGACAGTATAAAATTATGACATATTAAGTCGTTGCACACAATTAAAATACAAATGGGACTATTAATATAAATACATGTCATTTTAGTTGATTGCTTCTTTCTAATTGACTTTAGAAAACCATTGGTTCACTTCCAAAAGAAAATGTGAAAATAACGCTGAAATTTATGCACTTCATTGTAAATAAGAGGAAATAGTAATTTTACGTGGGCATTAAACAAGTGGTTATATGGAATACACTAAATGGATATTGAATCATTGATTCCACAAGTTTTATGGTTTAGCTACATAAATATACACAAGAACAAAATAGGGAGAAAATGCAGTTATTAAAACTCACAAATTCCTCCCCAAAAAATTAAAATAAAATAGAAAATAATGAAACCAAAATCAAAAAATAGCTCAAAACTTACTTCTCGAAGAAAAATCTCTTAGAATGGCATGAGACCTTCTTACCTATACAATCTTTTAGAAAATAGTGAAACGAAAGTCAAATAATAGCTCAAAATTCTCAAAAAATAGTCGCATCACTTGGTCAAAGGGTCGCAACCTTTCCCAGCATTACAATCGTTAACCGATCTCCCACACCAATATATAGGATGAAGTGGACAGAACACAGAAAATCTACTCTTCTTCTTCTTGTTAAATTT
Source organism: Allium sativum (assembly GCA_030737875.1). NCBI lineage: Eukaryota > Viridiplantae > Streptophyta > Magnoliopsida > Asparagales > Amaryllidaceae > Allium > Allium sativum. Next base: position 773,413,787 of record CM060918.1, on the reverse strand, counting down.
TGTTCCTAATTACTATCTTGAGTTCATCAGACTCTGCAAATTACAGCGCAATTTTGCAAAGCAAGTCCATTTTATCTTGGGAAACAGTTATTCATCAACCTTATACACCATAGAGAGAGCAGTATTGTTTCAAGGAAACAGAGCATTCTGGACTCGTACAAAAAGAAAGGTACTAAACATTGTATTGATTCTCGATAACAAGTTTTCATAAAGTCTTTGCAAATAGGCTTCTGCAAACAATTGATATTGGTTTACATTACATAATCAAACATCGTTATTGCAAACTATTTGCAAATAGTTTTCTATTTTTTTTTTTTGAATTTATTTAGAAGGGAAACCGATCCGAGTAGTAAAAGCCTCCCTAGTGCACCTAGCCCGGTCTGCGAGCACCATATAAGTGGCTGATCTTAACGTATGCACATGGTAAGCTCTTTGCAAACTCTTTTTCCGTTGCATAACTGGAGTTCATTTTGCAAATATTGTTTCTGCAGCATAATAACAACGGTTGTGTAGCATAATTAATGGTTTACCCTAACAATCTTGAAACAATATTTATAAGTATTAATCTATTACTTATTGGAGTCACTGTATTAAAGACAATGGTTCAACACAGTAATATATCGGCAACAAAGCCACTTATGGCCACTACTGAGAATAGAGCAATGGTTCAACAACCACTGTCTCTTTATCGCATGGTGTGAGGCTAGAAAAATTCACTGGAGTGGATTTCAAGCGTTGACAATAGAAAATGTTGTTCTACTTGACTACTCTAAACCTTGCAAAGTATTTCACCGTTGATGTTCCATAAGTAAACGAACTTGAGCCTGATGCAATAAAAGTCGAAGCACTCAACGTTTGGAAAAATCAGGACTTCATATGCGAAAACTACATATTAAATGGACTGGATAACAGTTTGTATAATGTGTATTGCATAGTGAAGACATCAAAGCAACTCCAGGCTTCTCTGGATAAAATGTATAAGACGGAGGATGCTGGAATGAAGAAATTCATTATTGAAAAGTGTAACACCCCAACTCTATACCATATTATCTAAGAGTATTACTAAGTAATACCGTCAGGTAATACGAAGAATGAGGCTGTAGGGGCACATACGTGCAAATTCTCTTGGACTAACACTGGTACGTATTAAAAATTTATGAAATATCACTTACACTTACGTACACATTTCTGGACATATTTCTGATTGGCAAATTGGATTTGCCTCGGTCTTCTATTCTCCTACAAAAGCAGCATCTAGGATTGGATTAAAAGCATGAAATTGAGACCAAGATAATTAATCCAAGGGTTTATCGTTGTTCTTCATTGTTCTCCTTCTCTAACAAGAGTTATAGTCATCTAGATATTCTTTCCCTTTCTTAATAAGGTTACCAATTCATTGTATTTTGTTTATTTTTTGTTGTAGATTTATTGTATGTAAACAAAATTTGTTTTGTTGAATCAATAAAGAGGGTGGTTGGGTGCAACATCTTATGTTTGTATGTGTAATTTCATATTTGTGTTGTTTTTACATAGAAATCATTTTTAAGTAATTGGGTGAATAAGATCCCGGTCGCTTCCGCAAAGGCGCAGTTTCCATAACATTTATACCCTTCTGCAATGACCAAATATGATCCGAATCATTTTTTATTTAAGAAAGAGGGCTAGAATTTATTTGAAAGTGAAAAGAATTCTAGTAAATTTGAAACCGTCATAAAAAATATTTTGATTGGTCTAAGTCAAAGGTAAATCCATCAAGATTTATGGAATGCTTATTAATGCTGCAATATTGCATAAATTTTGTGAATTGGTCACAAGAATTTGGTTTTAGAATTTAACGGTACGATTTACCTATTGTTATGGAAAACTATCTTAGGTATGATTATCTAAATTCACGCATCAGTTGAAGAGGGTAATATTTTGTTAAAGTTTTAATGTAGCTATTTTCATTTTCCAGTAAAACAATTCAGTTATAGTTTTAATTTAGCCATCTTACTTGACTAAAAGTTTTGACAGGTATCAGTTTTTTTAACTTTCTTCTTTAAAAGAGGCTAAAATTTTATTTTATTATGATAATAATTGTATGGTTAAGATATGATATTTCTTATTAGGTCAATGAGAAAACCTATATATTTACAAGGCATTTGTAACGATAATAATTTTCATCTTTCTATTTTTGGGTAACCACATTTAGGTATATTTCTTTTTGCACCTTTATTTCTAGAAAATTTAAATTGGAGTTAAAATAAGAAATGTTAGTTGTATCTATCATATACTAGGCACAAGGATTTATATAAATTATTATTATTGTTTGAGCCGTAATTGACTTGACATAAGGTACCTTACTAATGTAGTATGCAAATGATTGGACTATGTAATCAAAAATTGCATTTCAAACATGGTACTTTTATTATTGTGGATACGACAAAATCGTTTGATTCGATCAAATAAGTATCTTGTGTCATAATTGAAAAATTCTATGGTTAGAATTTTAGGTATTCTCTTATTTATCACATGTGTCTACTATTTAGGTAGAATGTCATCGTCTGTTGGTACTAAGAAACTGAAAGGAACCTCAAAAAACAGAAGAAAGGGAAGTAGAAACAACTTATGAAACGAAGAAGACGAAACAAGAACCATTTCTTGTGGAGTAATAATTCATCGAATTAGATCGGCAAAAAAAGAAATAGTTGGTTGCTCAGCCGACACCCGGATTTGAACTGGAAATAAAGGATTTGCACTCCTCCGCCTTACCACTTAGCCATGTCGTCAAATTCGAACCAAAATAAAATGAACAAAAATATTAGTCATGTTATATTCTACTAATAACTCTTCTTTTTATCTTGATTCCCATTGTACTTAATCCTCAAAAACACTTTTTTTTAAAAATCTGATTTCCTACTATTTCTTTCGATTTATTATATCTCAAAATGTACATCAGTCAATGATTTTTGTAGAAATACTATCTTCCATGCTCAATACACAATACAAGATGACATGACCTTAACAATTCAAATTCATTGTTCTGTTGTTTCTATAACACTTTCAAACTAAATATAATATACATATCTATAATCTATCCATCAACATAGTTTAACATTAACAGTAGTAATATCAGCTTAGACATCATATTCAACAAGTAATACCTGTGTCTGGCCGTAAATCAGCAATGGTGTCCGCATAACCAAAGCATCATATTCAAAGAGTGCAAAAAATGATGGTTTGCTGGAGAACTGTCACAGAACCATTGTGGGAACATAATGCAGTAGCCTGTTATCCATCCACCGTTGAGAGCAAGGAGTGTTCGCTGCTCTGTGACCAGCCTGACGCATTACCTCCTTACTATAGCCAACACAGCCCAACTGCACAGGCCGCTCAGCAACTTGGATCGGGCAGGCCAGCTAAGTGCACACTGTGCCCTGACTCAGCAACATGACCCAACATTCCATCAAATTAATGCTCCACTTGGTCACAAGCTCGCGTTACTTAGCTCGGCGGTTGATCAACTGAGCACTTGATATTTGTACCAAGTTATTAACAAAAAATTTATGATGTGGAACTAACATGCTATTTTATCAGGTCTAATACAATGTTTCTTATATGCATAGTAGTTAAAGCGCAAATAGGCACATGGCTTGAGCCCGGGGCTTTTTTGAGCCTGGGGCTTTTTTGTGCGACTTTTTAAAAAAAGGCGCACTGCATATATTTATTTAAAAAAAAACTGCAGCAAAGGATAGGAGCCGCGGCAGAGAAAGAGGCACAACAGATGCTGTAGCGGCGGCGGAAGGGTGTAGCGATGGCGACATACGCTGTTGCAGTCCTTTTTTTTTTTTTTTTTTTTTTTGAGCGGCGAAGTCGAACTGTAGAAGCTTGAAAGCTGGAAACCCTAAAATCGAACGAAGTATTTCCATTTTTCTCGAGGCCTGCTTTTTGAGCCTTGGCGCCTCGAAGAAAAGCGCAAAGGCGCGCCTTATGTGTGCCTCCCTTCGCGGAGGCGCCTCAGTTATTGGCAAGGCGCAGACCTTGCGCCTGCGCCTTAAGAGCACCTAGGCGCACGCCTTAACTACTATGCTTATATGACAATTAAAGTGCATGGGAAAATATGACTTTTTTTCCGGTTTCAGAAATCGAATGTGGATGGATTTCAAATATCCACTGGCATCCTTCATCACTAGTTCCTGCTTCAAATATGTTATCCATTCACCCAGTCTACTGCATAATAGAAATTTCAACAAAAAACTAAGAAAAATATTTATAACACACGGAAAACAAACCAATGATTATAGAACAGGATTCATGTCAACGCCATAATCCAAAGCATCCATTATGTTTTTATCAGTTAAACTGCATTATTTTATATTATATTAATGACATTGTGGCCCACTGAACATGTGTTGGTTTACAAATCAAAGATCATAGGTTTGATCCTTAGAACGCAACATTATTTCATTTTTTTTCTCATAAACAAACAAATTAAAATTCACATCGAACATCAAATTATTATATATACTTTGTTCAATAAAGTTATAACCTTCCAATGACATTTAGATATATTAGCTTCAATATTTTAACGTACAGGAAAATCTTGTTGGATATATTGGTGCATTGTAAGTTCCTAATTCAAGTATCTTATCATGCATCAAAATAAATTTTATCTAGTAATTTTAAACAAAAAACTTCCAGCAAAATTTATACAACGTACATAAAAAAAAAGCAATGTAGACTATCCATAAATCGGATATATGTGGGTGTGTGTTATAGTATAACATACTTCATATTAATGTAAAAGCATAAAAAAATGCATTGCGAATTATATTTCTTATATTTGGTATACTTCAATTGTTTGAAGAGTCTGATGCTCTTAAAGAGGCAAGGCTCCATTTGCTTTGTTGCTGGAACTTGAGAAAATTGATTTGTTCAACCCTGATGCTTCCTATGAGACAAGCTTAAGCAGCTCATTTATCCTCACCCTTCTTAACTTACCACATTAATACAACCCCAAACTATGCTTAAAACTCACACATACCTATCCATTTTCCCATTTCATAGCATAAAACACAATCCCTTTTCACCCAAAATTCTCCGTTCATTCCCGCTCAAAATGCGGATTCAGCGGTCCCCGTTCGCTTAACAACAAATTCACTCTATGGCATGGGACTATGTGGCTCGATGGATTTGAAGTGTCTACTTTAATTATCTTTAGTCTTAACACAAAATCAACTTATAACATGATTTTGCGTCCAAATATCTAGAAAAATACATCTTAAAATTTGAACGATAAGCAACATCAACTATACCAATAAATCAGGTGTATGTTGGTGTCGTGATATATATATAAAACACAGATAATTTATATAAATGTAAAAGCATATAAAAGTACATTGTGAATTCTACTTTGGACAAAGTCGGGCAATCAGATATGTGACTCTGTGGCCCAATGAATAAGGTGCTGGTCTACGAAACCAAAGACTCTGGTTTTGATCCCCAGCAGAGTCGCAACAATTATGTTGTAATGTAAATTATGCTAATTTCTGCTTTGCCTAAACCAAGCAATAACATCTAAAAGTATTTTGTTATTGGTAATTTGTTAGTTGCAGCTTTATATAACGCAATTCTACAGCTTAACTGAGAAAACACTTAACTGTGATTTTGCACCCAAAACTACACTAAAAGTAGGTAGCATGTATACAAATAAATGGGGCATGTGTGAATTTCATAAACCATAACTTCTTTTACTTTAAAAATGAAGCATATAAGATATTATTCTTTGTGGAATTTAACTGATAAGATGATTGACTATGTGAATAGTCTACAATACCACGTGTTTGATCCCTGGCAAAGTTAACTTCCTTTTGTTAGTTTATCAATGATCAGATTTAATATAAGCATCCTATTGTTGGCCCGAACCTGACCCCAATCTCAGATCAAGCATGTCATTTCAATTTATTTAACCTAACTTAGGTAAACAAGAAAGAAAAGCACTTCTAATATAAAATGAAGAATCGGCACAAAAGGTACTAACATTATATTTACGAAAAATGATGAATGCCTGCTGCAATTCGTAGACTTTTCTCCAATCTGGTTCTGCAGATCCAAGGCATCATAACATAAGTACATGAAAATATAATCAAGATTCCGGTAGCTCGAAGGCAAAGCCATAAGATAATGGATCTTCTATCCAAGCCATTTGCACATTATAAACATCATCAGATAAAGGGGTGAACTCATAAACAGTATGTTATATATTAGAGGAACAAAATGGCAGATAATCTCTATTCACCCGTTAACATAGGTAAACGATACATCACAATAATTTCTTTCCTCAAGAATAACAAGGCAGACATGGCTTATACAGGCATATATGGGATCAGCATTAGAAGTACAACAATACGTGTACACTAACTTGGTGACACTAGATAAAATAACAAGAAGGGCAAAAAATACATGCATATATTGAAAAGCTTATTGCGAGTCTGAGGGTTACAATGCTTAAAAGATGTAACATTACCGACGTATGTTACTGAGAATTTGTTGTACCACTGCAATATTAGGATGAATTTATCTATTTATTTATTTATTTTATTTTCGAGGAAATACTTGGCTGATTTTGAAGATACAAATGTGAAAGTAAGAGGAACACTAGAAACTGAGATAAACGCATCAAATATATGAGAATCAAGTACAATATTTACTTGGGTATATTATAATGTTTATTTGTGTATCTTAGATCACCGTAAGCAAACAACATATGACCTACAAAAGTCCTTCGGAATTTAAAACTTTTTGAACAGTTTCAGAACAAGCTTGCCCAAGTTTATTTTAAGTCTAAAACAAATTTATGTCGACTTATGGTAGGGATGTGTTGAAATATCAAACTCAGACAGATCTGGCTGCAAGCAATGATATTAGGATAAATGCAGTTTATTATACGGATGATACAGTTCGGTGATTTTGCAGAACTATCTCCCATGCTCTATACAGTACAAGATGACATGCCTTGGGGTATAATCTAGGAGCAGTTTGTCTATTATCCAAAAAAATATATGCAATTCTCTCATTTTATTACTAATCAGAGTAGCGCAGCGGAAGCGAGGTGGGCCCATAACCATAGGTCCTAGGATCGAAACCTGGCTCTGACACTGTTTTTTGCTATTTCTTTATGTCGACGTATGGTAGGGATATGTTGAAATATCAAAATCAGACAGATCTGGCTGCAAGTAATGATATTAGGATGAATGCAGTTTATTCTATGGATGACACGGTTTGGTGATTTTGTAGGACTATCTTCCATGCTCTATACAGTACAAGATGACTTGCCTTAGGATATAATCTAGGAGCAGCTTGTCTATTATTCTAAAATAAAAATGCAATTCTCACATTTTATTACCAATCAGGGTGGCGTAGCGGAAGTGTGGTGGGCCCATAACCCACAGGTCCTACGATTGAAACCTGGCTCTGATACTGTTTTTTGCTCTTTCTTTATGCCTGGAAGGATAATTTGGTAAATTTACCTTCTATACGTCAACATATGATCTGGTTGCGAAATAATTTTGACCTTAACAATTCAAATTCATTGTTGTTCTGTTATTTTTATAAACCTTTCAAACTATATATAATATACATATCTATCCATCAACATACTTTAACATTAACAGTGGAAGGTTTTAAACTGTACCTTCAGAACAGTTCTTCAACCATCCACAATGCACATGACTCTTCAATCTTTATATATGTTTTTTCTGTTACACATGCACAACCAGTTAAAATATTAAAGTGGTAGAGAATTAATACCATGTTCAAAAATGTGGCCATTTGTACAAGTTCAGCAGTAACATCGGCATAGACATCATCAAAAGTAATTCTTGTGTCTGACCGTAAATCAGCAGTAGTGTCCGCATAACCAAAATCATCTTATTCAAAGAGTGCAAAAAGAAGATGGTTTGTTGGAGAACTGTCACCGAATCCATTGTGGGAACGGAATGCAGTAGCCTGTTATCCATCCACCGTTGAGAGCAAGGAGTTTTCGCTGCTCTGTTACCAGCCTGACGCATTGCCTCCTTACTATAGCCAGCACAGTCCGGCTTTCCAGCCCAACTGCACAAGCCACTCAGCAACTTGGATCGGGCAGGTCAGCTAAGTGCACAATGTGCCCCGACTCAGCAACATGACCCAACATTCCATCAAATTAATGCCCCACTTGGTCACAAGCTCACGTTACTTAGCTCGACGGTTGATCAACTGAGCATTTTATATTTGTACCGAGTTATTTACAAAATTTTTGTGATGTGGGACTAACATGCTATTTTATCAGGTCTAATACATATGCTTCTTATATGACAATTAAACTCCAAGGGAAAATATTACTTTTTTTCCAGTTTCAGAATACGAATGTAGATGGATTTCAAATATCGGCTGACATCCTTAATCACAATTTCCTGCTTCAAATATTTTATTTATTCACCCAGTCTACCGCATAATAGAAATTTCAACAAAAAACTAAGAAAACTATTTATCAAACCAATAATTAAAGAATACGATTCATGTCAACGCCATAATCCAAAGCATCCTTTCTACTTTTATCAGTTAAACTGCATTATTTTATCTTGTATTATGAATGTAACTTTACAATTTAAGTAGTAATATAAGTGATAATGTGGCTCAATGAACATGTGTCGGTTTACAAATCAAAGATCATAGGTTTGATGCTTGGAAAGGAAGCTTTTTTCAATATTTTTTCATAAATCCAAAAAATTAATAGTCACATTGTTATTACATATACCTTGTTCAATAAAGTTAAAACCTTCCAATGGCATTTAGATATATTATCTCCAGAATATTATTGTAAAGTACAAGAAAATCTTGTTGGACATATTGGTGCATCGTAAGTTCCTAATTCAAGTACCTTATCTTGCAACAAAATAAATTTTATATAGGGATTTTTGAACAAAAAGCTTCCAGTAAAATTTATATTACATATCGAATAAAAAACAATATAAACTATCTGTACATCAGATATATGTGGGTGTTATAGTATAACAGATTTCATATTAACATAACAGATTTCACACATGCCTATCCATTTTCCCATTTCATAGCATAAAACACAATCCCTTTTCACCCAAAATTCTCCATTCATTCCCTCTCAAAATGTGAATTCCGCGGTCCCCGTTCGCTTAACAACAAATTAACTCTATGGTACGGGACTATGTGGCTCAATGGATTTGAAGTGTCTGCTTTAATTATCTTTAGTCTTACCACAAAATCAACGTATAACATGATTTTGCGTCCAAATATCTAGAAAAATACATCTTAAAATTTGAACGATAAGCAATATCAACTAAATCAGGTGTATGTTGGTGTCGTGATATATATAACACAGATATTTTATGCTAATGTAAAAGCATATAAAAGTACATTGTGAATTCTACTTTGCACAAAGTCGGGCAACGAGGTATGAGACTCTGTGGCCCAATGGATAAGGCGCTGGTCTACGAAACCAGAGATTCTGGGTTCGATCCCCAGTAGAGTCGCAACAATTATCTTGAAATGTAAATTAAGCTAATTTTTTCTTGGCCTAAACCAAGCAGTTACATCTAAAAGTATTTTGATATTGCTATTTTGTTGGTTGTTGCGTTATATAACGCAATTCTACAGCTTAATGAACAAAACGCTGAACTATGATTTTGCACCCAAAACTACAATATAAGCGGATAGCAAGTATACACAAATAAATGAGGCATGTGTGAATTTCATAAACCATACCATCTTTTACTTCAAAACTGAAGCATATATGCTATTATTCTTTGTGGAATTCAACTGATAAGATAATTGACTATGTGTATAGTCTACAATACCACGTGTTTGATCCTTGGCAAAGTTAACTTCTTTTTGTTAGTTTATTGATGATTAGATCTAATATAAGCATCCTATTGTTGGCCTGAACCAAGCAGTTACATCTAAAAGTATTTTGATATTGCTATTTTGTTGGTTGCTGCTTTATATAACGCAATTCTATAGCTTAATGAACAAAACGTTGAACTGTGATTCTGCACCCAAAACTACAATATAAGTGGATAGCAAGTATACACAAATAAATGGGGCATGTGTGAATGTCATAAACCATAACATCTTTTACTTTAAAACTGAAGCATATATGCTATTATTCTTTGTGGAATTCAACTGATAAGATAATTGACTATGTGTATAGTCTACAATACCACGTGTTTGATCCCTGGCAAAGTTAACTTCTTTTTGTTAGTTTATTAATGATTAGATCTAATATAAGCATCCTATTGTTGGCCTGAACCTGACACCAATCTCGGATCAAGCATGTCATTTCAATTTATTTAACCTAACTTAGGTAAACAAGAAAGAAAAGCACTTCCAATATAAAACGAAGAATTGGCACAAAAGGTACTAACATTATATTTATGAAAAATGATGAATGCATGCTGCAATTCGTAGACTTTTCTCTAATCTGGTTTTGCAGATCCAAGGCATCATAACATAAGTAAATTAATGGATCTTCCATCAAATTGAGTCATGACCCCACAGTGGCCTGCATTTGCACATTATAAACATCATCAGATAAAGGGGTGAACCCATAAAATAGTATGTCATATATTAGAGGAACAAAATGGCAGATAATCTCCAATCACACGTTAACATAGGTAAACGATACATCATAATAATTTCTTTCCTCAAAAATAACAAGGCAGACATTGCTTATACAGGCATATATGGGATCAGCATTGGAAATACAACAATACGTGTACACTAACTTGGCGACACTAGATAAAATAACAAGAAGGGCAAAAAAATACATGCATATACTGAAAAGATTATAGTGAGTCTGAGGGTTACAATGCTTAAAAGATGTAACATTACCGATATATGTTACTGAGAATTTGTTGTACCACTGGCAATACTAGGATGAATTTTTCTATTTATTTATTTTATTTTTGAGGAAACACTTGGCTGATTTTGAAGATACAAATGTGAAAATAAGAGGAACACAAGAAATTGAGATAACGCATCAAATATATGAGAATCAAGTACAATATTTACTTGGGTATATTATAATGTTTATTTGTGTATCTTAGATCACTTTAAGCAAACAACATATGGCCTACAAAAGTCCTTCGGAATTTAAAAACTTTTTGAACAGTTTTAAAACAAGCTTGCCCAAGTTTATTTTAACTCTGAAACAAATTTATGTCGACTTGTGGTAGGGATGTGTTGAAATATCAAAATCAGACAGATCAGGTTGCAAGTAATGATATGAGGATGAATGTAGTTTATCATATGGATGATACAGTTTGGTGATTTTGTAGAACTATCTTCCATGCTTTATACAGTACAAGATGACATGCCTTGGGATATAATCTAGAAGCAGCTTGTCAATTATTCTAAAAACATATAAATACAATTATCACAATTTATTACCAATCAGAGTGGCGCAGCAGAAGCGTGGTGGGCCCATAACCCACAGGTCCCAGGATCGAAACCTGGCTCTGATACTAATTTTTTGCTCTTTCTTTATGCCTGGAAGGATAATTTGGTAAATTTACCTCCTATACGTCAACAATCCACAATGAATGCAGTAGCCAGTTATCCATCCACCGTTGAGAGCAAGAAGACAAATATATGAGAATCAAGTACAATATTTACTTGGGTATGTTATAATGTTTATTTGTGTATCTTAGATCACTTTAAGCAAACAACATATGACCTACAAAAGTCCTTCGGAATTTAAAACTTTTTGAACAGTTTTAAAACAAGCTTGCCCAAGTTTATTTTAACTCTGAAACAAATTTATGTCGACTTATGGTAGGGATGTGTTGAAATATCAAACTCAGACAGATCTGGCTGCAAGTAATGATATGAGGATGAATGTAGTTTATCATATGGATGATACAGTTTGGTATTTTGTATAACTATCTTCCATGCTTTATACAGTACAAGATGACATGCCTTGGGATATAATCTAGGAGCAGCTTGTCAATTATTCTAAAAAACATATATATGCAATTATCACATTTTATTACCAATCAGAGTGGCGCAGCGGAAGCGTGGTGGGCCCATAACCCACAGTTCCCAGGATTGAAACCTGGCTCTGATACTATTTTTTGATCTTTCTTTATGCCTGGAAGGATAATTTGGTAAATTATTCTATAAAACATATATATGCAATTATCACATTTTATTACCAATCAGAGTGGCGCAGCGGAAGCGTGGTGGGCCCATAACCCACAGTTCCCGGGATTGAAACCTGGCTCTGATACTATTTTTTGCTCTTTCTTTATGCCTGGAAGGATAATTTGGTAAATTTACCTCCTATACGTCAACTATCCACATATACTATTTTTTTGCTCTTTCTTTATGCCTGGAAGGATAATTTGGTAAATTTACCTCCTATACGTCAACTATTCACAATGAATGCAGTAGCCTGTTACCCATCCACCGTTGAGAGCAAGGAGTTTTCGCTGCTCTGTGAACTGCCTGATGCATTGCCTCCTTACTATAGCCAGCACAATCCTACTTTCCAGCCCAACTGCACAGGCCACTCAGCAACTTGGACCAGGTAGGCCAGCTAAGTGCACAATGTGCCCCGACTCAGCAACATGACCCAACATTCCATCAAATTAATGCCCTACTTGGTCACAAGCTCACGTTACTTAGCTCGGCGGTTGATCAACTGAGCATTTTATATTTGTACCGAGTTATTTACAAAATTTTTGTGATGTGGGACTAACATACTATTTTATCAGGTCTAATACATATGCTTCTTATATGACAATAAAACTGCACGGTAAAATATGACCTTTTACCAGTTTCAGAATAAGAATGTAGATGGAATTCAAATATCAGCTGACATCCTTAATCACCATTTCCTGCTTCAAACATTTTATCTATTCACCCAGTCCCCTGCATAATAGAAATTTCAACAAAAAACTAAGAAAATTATTTATCAAACCAATCATTAAAGAATACGATTCATGTCAACGCCATAGTCCAAAGCATCCTTTCTTTTTTTTATCTGTTAAACTGCATTATTTTATATTATTATATTATGAATGTGACTTTACAATTTAAGCAGTAAGATAAGTGACAATGTGGCTCAATGAACATGTGTTGGTTTACAAATCAAAGATCATAGGTTTGATCCTTAGAAAGGATGCTTTTTTCAATATTTTTTCATAAATCCAAAAAATTAATTGTCACGTTGTTATTACATATACTTTGTTCAATAAAGTTATAACCTTCCAATGGCATTTAGATATATTATCTTCAATATTTTAATGTAAAGTACCAGAAAATCTTGTTGGATATATTGGTGCATCGTAAGTTCCTAATTCAAGTATCTTATCTTGCAGCAAAATAAATTTTATATAGGGATTTTTGAACAAAAAGCTTCCAGTAAAGTTTATATTACATATCGAACAAAAAACAATATAAACTATCCGTACATCAGATATATGTGGTGTTACAGTATAACAGATTTCATATTAATGTAACAGATTTCACACATACCTATCCATTTTCCCATTTCATAGCATAAAACACAATCCCTTTTCACCCAAAATTTTCCGTTCATTCCCGCTCAAAATGAGGATTCCGCGGTCCCCGTTCGCCAAACAACAAATTCACTCTATGGTACAGGACTATGTGGCTCAATGGATTTGAAGTGTCTGCTTTAATTATCTTTAGTCTTACCACAAAATCAACTTATAACATGATTTTGCGTCCAAATATCTAGAAAAATACATCTTAAAATTTGAACGATAATCAATATCAACTATACCAATAAATCAGGTGTATGTTGGTATCGTGATATATATAACACAGATATTTTATACTAATGTAAAAGCATATAAAAGTACATTGTGAATTATACTTTGCACAAAGTTGGGCAATCAGATATCTGACTCTGTGGCCCAATGGACAAGGCGCTGGTCTACGAAACCAGAGACCCTGGGTTTCATCCCCAGCAAAGTCGCAACAATTATGTTGAAATGTAAATTATGCTAATTTTTTCTTGGCCTAAACCAAGCAGTAACATCTAAAAGTATTTTGTTATTGGTATTTTGTTAGTTGCAGCTTTATATAACGCAATTCTACAGCTTAATGGACAAAACGCTTAACTGTGATTCTGCACCCAAAACTACAATATAAGCGGATAGCAAATATACAAATAAATGGGGGCATGTGTGAATGTCATAATCCATAACACCTTTTAATTTAAACTGAAGCATATATGCTATTATTCTTTGTAGAATTCAACCGATAAGATAATTGACTATGTGAATAGTCTACAATACCACGTGTTTGATCCCTGGCAAAGTTAACTTCTTTTTGATAGTTTATTGATGATTAGATCTAATATAAGCATCCTATTGTTGGCCTGTACCTGACCCCGATCTCAGATCAAGCATGTCATTTCAATTTATTTAACCTAACTTAGGTAAACAAGAAAGAAAAGAACTTCCAATATAAAATGTAGAATTGGCACAAAAGGTACTAACATTATATTTATGAAAAATGATGAATGCATGCTGCAATTCGTAGACTTTTCTACAACCTGGTTCTGCAGATCCAAGGCGTCAAAACATAAGTACATGAGAATATAATCAAGGTTCCTGGTAGCTCCAAGGCAAATCCATAAGATAATGGATCTTCTATCAAATTGAGTTATGACCCCCCAGTGACTGCATTTGCACAAACCCATAAACAGTATGTCATATGTTAGAGGAAAAAAATGGCAGATAATCTCCAATCACCTGTTAATATAGATAGACGACACATCATAATAATTTCTTTCCTCAAGAATAACAAGGCAGACATTGCTTATACAGGCATATATGGGATCGGCAATGGAAATACAACAATGCATGTACACTAACTTGTGACACAAGATAAAATAACAAGAAGGGCAAAAAATACATGCATATACTGAAAAGCTTATAGTGAGTCTGAGGGTTACAATGCTTAAAAGGTGTAACATTACCGATATATGTTACTGAGAATTTGTTGTACCACTGGCAATACTAGGATGATTTTATCTATTTATTTAATTTATTTTTGAGGAAATACTTTGCCGATTTTGAAGATACAAATGTGAAAATAAGAGGAACACTAGAAATTGAGATAAACGCATCAAATATATGAGAATCAAGTACAATATTTACTTGGGTATATTATAATGCTTACTTGTATATCTTAGATCACTGTAAGCAAACAACATATGACCTACAAAAGTCCTTCGAAATTTAAAACTTTTTGAACAGTTTTAAAACAAGCTTGCCCAAGTTTATTTTAAGTCTAAAACAAATTTATGTTGACTTATGGTAGGGATGTGTTGAAATATCAAACTCAGACAGATCTGGCTGCAAGTAATGATATGAGGATGAATGCAGTTTATTATATGGATGACACGGTTTGGTGATTTTGTAGGACTATCTTCCATGCTCTATACAGTACAAGATGACATGCCTTAGGATATAATCTAGGAGCAGCTTGTCTATTATTCTAAAATAAAAATGCAATTCTCACATTTTATTACCAATTAGAGTGGCGCAGCGTAAGCGTGGTGGGCCCATAACCCATAGGTCCCACGATTGAAACATGGCTCTGATACTGTTTTTTGGTCTTTCTTTATGCCTGGAAGGATAATTTGGTAAATTTACCTTCTATACGTCAACATATGATCTAGTTGTGAAATAAATTTGACCTTAACAATTCAAATTCATTGTTGTTCTGTTATTTTTATAAACCTTTCAAACTATATATAATATACATATCTATCCATCAACATACTTTAACATTAACAGCGGAAGGTTTTAAATTGTACCTTCAGAACAGTTCTTCAACCATCCACAATGCACATGACTCTTCAATCTTCATATATGTTTTTTCTGTTACACATGCACAACCAGTTAAAATAGGAAAGTGGTAGATAATTAATACCAAGTTCAAAAATGTGGCCATTTGTACAAGTTCAGTAGTAACATCAGCATAGACATCATCAAAAGTAATTCCTGTGTCTGACCGTAAATCAGCAGTAGTGTCCGCATAAATCAGCATATTCAAAGAGTGCAAAAAGAAGATGGTTTGCTGGAGAACTGTCACCGAATCCATTGTGGGAACAGAATGCAGTAGCCTGTTATCCATCCACAAAATTCACATGAATCTTCATATATGTTTTTTCTGTTACACATGCACAACCAGTTAAAATAGGAAAGTGGTAGAGAATTAATACCATGTTCAAAAATGTGGCCATTTGTACAAGTTTAGTGGTAACATCAGCATAGACATCATCAAAAGTAATTCCTGTGTCTGACCGTAAATCAGTAGTAGTGTCCGCATAACCAAAATCATCATATTCAAAGAGTGCAAAAAAGAAGATGGTTTGCTGGAGAACTGTCACCAAATCCATTGTGGGAACAGAATGCAGTAGCCTGTTATCCATCCACCGTTGAGAGCAAGGAGTTTTCGCTGCTCTGTGACCAGCCTGACGCATTGCCTCCTTACTATAGCCAGCACAGTTCGGCTTTCCAGCCCAACTGCGCAGGCCACTTAGCAACTTGGATCGGGCAGGCCAGCTAAGTGCACAATGTGCCCCGACTCAGCAACATGGCCCAACATTCCATCAAATTAATGCCCCACTTGGTCACAAACTCACGTACGTTACTTAGCTCGGCGGTTGATCAACTGAGCACTTGATATTTGTATCGAGTTATTAACAAAAAATTTATGATGTGGGACTAACATGCTATTTTTATCAGGTCTAATACATATGCTTCTTATATGACAATTAAACTGCATGGGAAAATATGACTTTTTTCCTGTTTCAGAATACGAATGTAGATGGAATTCAAATATTGGCTGACATCCTTAATCACTATTTCATGCTTCAAATATTTTATCTATTCACCCAGTCCACCGCATAATAGAAATTTCAACAAAAAACTAAGCAAAATATTTGTCAAACCAATAATTAAAGAATACGATTCATGTCAACACCATAATCCAAAGCATCCTTTCTTTTTTTTATCAGTTAAACTGCATTATTTTATATTATATTATGAATGTGACCTTACAATTTAAGCAGTAAGATAAGAGACAATGTGGCCTAATGAACATGTGTTGGTTTACAAATCAAAGATCATAGGTTTGATCCTTAGAAAGGATGTTTTTTCAATATTTTTTCATAAATTCAAAAAATTAATAGTCACGTTGTTATTACATATACTTTGTTCAATAAAGTTATAACCTTCCAATGGCATTTACATGTATTATCTTCAATATTTTAATGTAAAGTACAACAAAATCTTGTTGGATATATTGGTGCACCGTAAGTTCCTAATTCAAGTATCTTATCTTGTAGTAAAATAAATTTTATATAGTAATTTTTTAACAAAAAGCTTCCAGTAAAATTTATATTACATAAAGGTGGATATCCAGAGCCAAAGGCTCCCATACTCAAGCGCGAGAGGACTTCCCAGACAGTCTCCCGTCCTAATATTATTCTCACAGCTTTCCATACATCAGATATATGTGGGTGTTATAGTATAACAGATTTCATATTAATGTAACAGATTTCACATATACCTATCCATTTTCCCATTTCATAGCATAAAACACAATCCCTTTTCACCCGAAATTCTCCGTTCATTCCCGCTCAAAATGTGGATTCCGAAGTCCCCGTTCGCTTAACAACAAATTCACTCTATGGTATGGGGCTATGTGGCTCAATGGATTTGAAGTGCTTGCTTTAATAAACTGCTCCAACTTGGGTTTTTGCAGTGCACCAATTTGATGAGAATTCAGGGCTAACTTTATTGTTTACTTCAAACATGCATAAACTCAACTATATACAAGTAAATAGTTCTACAACATAAAAGGAAATATTAAATTAAACACAAATTAATGTAGTTTAATTTGATATTCAAAGAAATGGCCACAACAATTTGGGGCTTGTTTAAATATTTAGTCCTATTATCCACTAGACAAGGGAATAAAAAAGAGGTACATATCCTACAAAATCGTTTCATTTCCTAAATTGACTCCAAATCACCCACTATAAAATTTAGAGCTAACAAACAATTCCATGCTCATAGAATTTGTGCTAACAATTCAATTGCCATAAAATCACATGAACTGTATGCAAATACCAACAAAATATAGCTACTGTAACCAAAAAAGCCTAAAAATCAAAGAATAAATTTAAAAAACAAAAACATATCGGTATATTTTCCCTAATCTAGAACATCGACATAGATCATCTTCTTACCTACGGAACTTCGCCACAGTTCTATCATAATTCCGAGTAGACCTTTCTTATTTCCTACTCTTTGCTTCTGTCTAAGCTATTCCCTAACTTGGAATTCGCCGTAGGGTTAGGCTGACCAATCTTTACCCTCCCATCATCACATAGGCAGTTGAAACGGCATCCTTTCTATTTAACTGCAGACTTCCCAGATAAGAAAGAGAGTTGCCATTTTTACGGCAAGTGATCTGCAATGTTTGAGCAGTAAGCGGTGAGGGTGTGATATGATAACGGGAGAGTGAGCCTAAGAGTTCAGTTACCTCAAACAATGCTCAAAACTCACGCATACCTCTCCATTTTCCCATTTCATAGCATAAAACACTGAGAACATCTTTTCACCGATAATTCTCCGTTCATTCCCCACTCAAAACGCGGATTTTGCGTTCCCCGTTCGCTTGACAACAAATGCACTCTATGGTATGGGACTATGTGGCTCAATGGATTTGAAGTGCCAGCTTTAATTATCTTTAGTCTTACCATAATCAAACTTATAACATAATTTTGCATCCAAATATCTAGAGAAATATATCTTAAAAATTGAATGATAAGAAATATCAACTATACCAATAAATCACATAGTAGTTAAGGCGCTAAGGCGCAAGCATTGAGCCTGGGGCTTTTTTGAGCCATGGGCTTTTTTGTGTGTCTTTTATATGAGTTTTATCTGTTATTTTACTAACTACAAGTTAATTTTTAAAACAAATTTTATAATTCATTCAATTATTTACATATTTTATCAATAAGATTTAAATTTTAA
This sequence comes from Allium sativum, assembly GCA_030737875.1. Taxonomy (NCBI): domain Eukaryota; kingdom Viridiplantae; phylum Streptophyta; class Magnoliopsida; order Asparagales; family Amaryllidaceae; genus Allium; species Allium sativum. The sequence continues at coordinate 773,394,705 of CM060918.1, read as the reverse complement.
ACCATATTTTATATTTTGTTGAACAATCAAAAATTTTATTTAACTATTTATAAACAAAATTTTGAATTTAGCCAAAACAAGCGCCTCAAAACTGCAAAAAGGCGCAAACTTTGAGCCTTGGGCTTTTTGCGCTTAGGCGCGCCTTGATAACTATGTGTATATTATGATGCTACTGCGACCTATATGTGGCTCAATGGATTTGAAGTGTTTGCTTTAATAAACTGCTCCAACTTGGGTTTTTGCAGTGCACCAATTTGCTGAGAATTCAGGGCTAACTTTATTGTTTACTTCAAACATACATACTCAACTACATGTAGATATACAGGACTATGTCCATACAAGTAAATAGTTATACAGCCTAAAAGAAAATATTAAAGTAAACACAAATTAAAGTAAGTTAATTTGATTTTCACAGAAATGGTCACAACATTTGCGGTGTGTTCCAGTATTTAGTCCGATTATCCACGAGATAGGGAAATAAAATATGTAACATACCCTACAAATCAGGGGAATATCATTTCATTTCCTAAATTGACTCCAAATTATCCACTATAAAATTGAGAACTAACAAATCAGTCCAAGTTCATGGAATGTGTACTAACAATTCAATTGCCATAAAATCACATCGATGGAATGTACGCACGAACAAAATATAGCCATAGTAACCAACAAAGCCTAAAAATCTAATAATAATTAATAATGATAATTTAAACCATATGGATAAATTTGCCCAAATCTAGAACACTGCCATAGAACATCTCTTACTTACAGAACTTCGCAACGGGTTCATCATAATTCAGAATGTATCTTTCTTTTTACTTCGAAAGAAGCTATTCTCCAACTTGGATTTCGCAGTAGGGTTTTGCCTAACCGATCTTCGTCGTCCCATCATCACACAGGCAGTTGAAACGACATTCTTGTAACTGCAGACTCCCTGAGGGAGGGCCACCATTTTAATGTGATCTTTAATGTCTTGAGGATTGAGTGGCGTGGTATGATCACGGGAGAGGGTAGAGGCAGCCTAAGGGTTGAGTTACCTGGTGCAGTGTTGTGTCATATCGGTATATAATAATGCTAAAAAAAGGCAAGGGTGAGACGTGTCCTTGGACCTACCATTGCCATTTGGATATTACTTTTCACGAGTGATCATGCGTTACAGTTAGTCGTAACTTGCATGTACAAGTTAACCATATTGAGCTTCAATGGGATGACTTAGTTAAGCATTTCACAGGAGAAAAAAATAGTGCAGAGCTAAAGGCACCGTGTTTTCTGTTTCGGAGTGCCACGGGTACCGTCGAACGTTTTCTTTTTCTTTCTGCCGTTTTCGGCGTATAAGCGCATAAAGAAAAAGAAAAAAAAAATGTGAAGACTGAATGTTGCATGTTGAAAACTAAAGGCTGAATACTGAATAGTGAATGCTTAATGTCAAATGCAGAATATTGTTATAAAAGCTTAATGATATTCAGTTCCCCCTTTTTAACTTCAGAAAAACGAAATCGATCCTCTATTAATAAAACAAGAGAGATCGCATTAGGAAATCACGAATGAATCAAAAGATTCTCTGAAGCTTGTTGGAAGTGCTTGCGTTGAGGAGATGGGTTTGTTCGGAGCTATGCAAAGAGGGTTTCGACTGAGTTGAGGTGTTCGATTGGAGGATGGGGTGCGTGATTCTGGAAATTCGAAACTGTTTTGGAGTGCGAACTGGCGTTTGGTCGAATTAATCTCGATCTGTGTTGGTTTGGGAAGTTCAGCAGTAGGCGTTGGGGAAGAGTACTTTCTGATATTTTTGGATAAATGGATGCAAGCGTGGCGTGAATTGCATGTCACTTGACAACTCGGCTATTTATTTTAGGGATTTTTACCCTCAAGGACAAAAGGAACAAAAAAATGTTCCATAAGAACAAGAGACAAAAATTTATCCCCAATAACAAAATGTAGTGTAAAGGAAGGAATTCAACGGCCCGTTATAATTCCTCCCTTTACAGTAAAACTTGCCATTTTAGACAAAAATTTTCCCCTTTGTCCTTATGAGATAAATTTTTGTTTATTTTGTCCTTCAGATTATTTTCCTGTTTATTTTAATAGTTAATTTAAATTAATAACCATTTAATCGTTAAATAAAAATAAATAATCATAGGTGCTTGATAAATTTATTCTATTACAATTCGGGTAGATGCGTAGCCATGAAATATGAAATTTAAAAAGGATATTCAGCCAAGGAAAATCAAGGTTAGTAAACTCATTCTCTGAATTCGTTTATAATTTATTATAAATGAATTTTTATTTAATATATAATTTTATATGTTGGTTGTTTGAATGCATTGAATAATTGTTGATAAATTGTGGTGTTATATATATATATATATATATATATATATATATATATATATATATATATATATATATATATGAGATTTTTGCCACATGGACAAAAAGTTTGCACAAAAGGACAAGAGGCAAAAAATTTGGCCAAAAGGACATTTTCTAGTGCAAATGGTGGAATTCGGGGGGGGGGGGGGGGGGGGCATTTGTTTTTCACTTTACACTAAAAGTTGGCCTTTTGAGCAACTTTTTTGGCTCTTGTCCTTTTGGGCAAACTTTTTTTTTTGTCCTTCACACAAGAATATATGTATGTATGTATGTATGTATATATATATATATATATATATATATATTAGTTGATGGTTGGATATTGAATAATTTTTTATTTTCTTTTTGAGTGGAAAGGGCCTACATAGGCGATTTGTAGTTGTACCGATTGAGTCGTACATAGGAGACGCTGGGGAAATTTTCCGGAAATTTAAGAAGATATACTTTTTTTAAGGAATCTAATAACTTGAAATCAACATATCAATTACATATAGAATTTTGAACCAAATAGATTAATGAAAATTGAACATGTTGTAATGGACGTTTTCATTAAAAATAGAAAAGCATGGACTATAACACTGTTGTTATAGTAAATGGTTCCCGGAAAGGAAACAATTAAGATTTAGTACATGATCTAAATATTAGTAAAATGTAGTATTTTGGGTTGTTGTAACGATGTTTTACGCAACATTCGTTTAAATCCAAGTAAATGTGATTTGGAACGTTTTCCAAATAAAACGAGGAATATTTTCTAAGTATAGAAAATGAATGGGCTCGTGGGAAAAATGGTTTGAAAATATATTGATAAGGATATTTGCGCTGAATATGGAAAAGGAATTTAATTAAATAAATATTAATTAAAAAGGGACTCAGTGATTGTGTGATACTAATTAATAGCATTCTGATGGGGAGAATAAAAAGCTTTGGATGAATGTTTGTTTTTCTTCAATAGTTAAATAACCGAATATCGAAGTATTGCCCAATTTAATATTGTCGTTGTCAAAACGGAGAGACCAGTTGGATTTAGGGTCCGTTCGCAGCCAATTTGTGGCACGTTGAGTAAAGTGTTCGCATCCGACGTGTCGGACGCGTCGTACGCAAGCACAAATTTCTCTGCTCAGCACAAGCGATGGAGAGATGTTGGAATTCAAGCCGTTGGCGTCCGACGCATCGGAAGCCAACGGATTGAATTCCAACGTCCCTCTTCCTTGCCTATTAAACAACCCCTTACCTTCTTCTCATCTTATTCTTCTTCTTCAACATAAATAATGTCTTCTTCCGACTCATCCTCCGATCACGACGATATTGTTGATCTCTACAGGATATCATTATGTCTGAATGTCAGTAGAAATCATTTGACTCGAATTAATACTTCTGAGTTTACTGGGTTAGCTTGGATCAACGATATTCTAAATGGTCACCAACAACGTTGTCAAGTTAATTTTCGAATGAAAAGACTTTGTTTTTACGCATTATGTGAAAAACTGGAGCATCATGGTCTCTCTTTCACGCAAGATATTTGTGTCCTCGAAATGATTGGAATTTTCATTTACCCAATGGTTACTAAGCTTTCAAATAGACAACTTAGCGAAAGGTTTCAACGGTCAGGTAGCACAATTTCCATTTGTTTACATGCAGTGCTTAATGCTTTTCAATTACTAGCTCCTGATATAATAAAGCCAGGGGATCAACAATTTCATATCGTTTCGCAACACATTAGAACTTCGAACCGATATTATCCTTATTTCAAAAACTGTATTGGTGCTATAGATGGTACACACGTATCTGCCCATTTACCCGTTGATCAAATTATCCCATATATCGGAATAAGGGGGTTTGCAACCCAAAATATATTAGTGGTTTGTGATTTTGAATTACAGTTTATGTATGTTGTGGCTGGTTGGGAAAGGACTACACATGATAGTAGAATTTTTAATGATGTTACAAATGAATTATATTGAATCTTCATTTAATATAAATATAAATCTCGTTTTAATATAGATTTTAAAATAAATTAAATCCAGTTTTCAAATCCAACTTAATATTTCTGATTTTCCCTAATCGTCGATTATTTTAAAATTCAGTTATAATTTATTTATGATTAAATCTTCTATACTGAATTCCAATTCTTTTAAAAATAAATTATTTATAAAATTCGATATAATCGAATTCCAATTTTAAATCCTTAGATTTATCTCAAATCCGTTTATATTTTCAATTTCAAAATAAAATATGTCATTCCCTTTTTCGAAAAGATTTCAAATTCACTTTTAAATTTGTACTCGAAATTTAAAATTCCAAATTTATCCCATGATAATTTTTTTACATAATTTATAAATGTTGTTTATAAATTTAACTTCCTTGTTTTATATATTAAAACACGTTTTATTTCAAAATCTATTTGAAACCCAATTCCTATTCTGGAACATTTTATTGATTATAACTTATATATATATATATATAAATGGTGAATCTATTTTCATATTTAAATTTAAACTTCTATTTAATACAATCCTAATATCTTTTCTGAAAATATTTTATTTAAATAAATTTCGATCTAATCGAATTCAATCATAAATCCATACGGTTTCATTTTAATTCATTTTACATTCAAAACCTCAAAATAAATTTCATCGTTTCTTTTTGAAACTAATTCCAATTCCCTTTTTAAATTCACATTTGAATTTAGATTTCCGAAATTATCCAAATGATAATTTTTCCCATTTCACTTATAAACATCTTTCATAAATTCACTTAAATTCCCTACATTATTTAATTTATAAACATTGTTTAAAATTTCAATACTTGTTTTATATATTCAAAACAAATTAATATTTCTATAGCCCATTAAAAATTCAAATTCTATTTTTTTAAAATAGATTTCCCCTTTTAAATCTTAGAATCCCTTTACATGATATTTCTATAAATCAACATTCAGGCCTAGTAATATTCAAATGCCCAAAACACTCAATTATTAATCACAGGTTTTCTGACATATCGTATATGATAATATATGAAACAAACAAATAAATAATAAATTTTGAGGAATCCAGTTTGTAACACCCCACCTCCGCTAGGGTCACTCACAAAGGGAATGCACTAGTTTTGGTGGAGTATTATCTAGGTAAACATACACAGAGATAACACAAGGCAGAACATAAATAAAGCAGCGGTAGAAATTAAAAACCAAATTTCATTGCTTTCAAGAAAAGAGTCAAAACCTCATATAACCAAAGTACAAATTATTCCATTACATCAAGCTCTAAATAAAGAAGCATAAACTTAAGATAATAAAAGAAAATTATTCCCCAAAAATAGCAGAAGTGCAGCCATAGCATAGCTCAAGACCAAACCGTACATGAGCTGACAGAAAGCAAGCTAAATCCAAGCTAAGAGCTAGCGTTTCCTCCCTGAGAACCTGGGGGGGAACGAAAGTAAAAGGGGCGAAAGAAAAAGGGTCAGTCATAAAGACTGGTAAGCCCTAGTGACTTTCAGCATAAAAACTAGTAAAAGTAACATGACATGTGAAAACTGGAGTTAAACATAAGGATGATAACAGGGCTGGTATGATAACTAAGATAACAAGATAAGTCAAGTCTAGCATCGCATATTCAAGATTCGCTGCACCAACTGTACTAGTATTCTAACCCATGTCAAGTATTAACCATGAAATGATCCCTTGGCCCAATATCATGAAATGACCCATTACGGGGTCCTACAGTACGATCTACTAATCGATCGGCTCCCTACAAGTTCTAGCTCGCCATGTGTCTATGTCATACGACCCAATCACGAAATGTAGTCACATGTGCTAGGTCCACCATAGGGTGTATCAAGCCCAAGGATGCCAACCATCGACACGAATCAAGCACGCACAGTGTAAACCTACTAGTGCCCAATGCCTGCTTTTTCAACTCAGGACTACGTGCACGACCATAGTCCGCCTGAACCTACGATGGCGCACCAACTCAGCCGTCGTTCTGGTTGCTCACAATCAGCCCATTACTCGTGCCCCACCCTGCCTAGTCCCCGGGTATCGTGATGCATCTAAGTGGGTTACTGCTGAAAAGGACCGCGTAACTAGGGTTTATAATGGGTTAAGTGTTGTCATTCAAATTCATGACTTAACCCTATCCAATCATGTATCAATTTGGTTAAGTGTTGTCTTTCATGTTCATGACTTAACCCTATCATGTAGCATAAATTTATTAATGCACCCCAACCTCTCACATTAGACTAGTTGTTGTGGTCACTGGATTTGCCGGGCGGTTACGGGCAGATTTACACCACAACATAGTCTAACCTCGGGTTTTAGGTGCGATATGACCAACTACCCACATTGGATCCTATTGTCTGCAGTCACTGGATTCGCTAGGCGGTTACGGGCAGATTTACACTACAAACTCAACCCAACCTCGAGTTGGCCATTTTCAAGTTCGTTCTAGAGTCATGACCATGTTCAAGTCTCATATCAAGTTCGTGACAAGTTTCATGTCCATATTCAGATTCAAGTTATAACAATGTTCATGTTCCAAGTTCATGGTAAATTCAGGTTTGCCTAAACTACCCAAATCGTATACCCATCGCATGTGAATTCGAATTGATACAAACAAATCTAATTAGGGAATAACATAGAAAGAACGGGCATAAGGTGGCAAAAGTGATTACAAGTCAAGCATGGTATAACTTGAGATAAACGATTACAACAATACTGGCATATGGAGTAGTGGTCTCAAATATCAAATCTTGCAAAATAGGGTGATAGTTATGGTAACAGTTGACATAAGATAATAACGCCAAACTTGTGAATAACAACTAATTCAACATCATAGGCATGAATATTATGGACATTAGGGGGTTTAAGATCTACAACATATATAGGCCCCAAATCAATTTCATATAAATATTACCACAAGTCAAGATTCAAGATGAATAGATCCAAGGTGAATAAATAGTAGATCCAAAATACTAGATCCAAAATGAACAATGATAGATCCAAGATATACAATGATAGATCCAAGATAATTGTCATACTTATATTCAATTTCAATTTACAACATGTCCATATTAAGTTTAAAGTTTAGATCTAAAAGTAACTGGGGCTTATAGATCGTGGTTTGAGAATTAGAAAACAAAGAGGCGATGTTGAATCTCGAGTCTAACAGAAGTCCCCCAAACAGCAATACTTTACATGTAGCCTTGTTGGAGAAGAAGCAATCCCTTTTCTCTAACTTTTCAACCACAGTTTTAGCAGCATAAGGCCAGAGAGAATTTGTGTAGAGAGACTAGAGTTAGGGGTTGTTTATATAGGGTCAGGCCAACGAATTTAGACAGAAATCGGACTAGAAACATCAGAGTGAACTCTGACTCAAAAATGGGCTCTGCAACCAGGTCGACACCCAGGTCGACCTGGTCCTGGGCTGGTCGACACTATGGTCGGCCCCCAGGTCGACTTGGTCCTGGGCGGGAAATTTCCCGCCCAGTCCGTTCTGGGGTTTGAATTCGAAATTTGAATTCGAATTCTAAGCTGTTTTTGAACTTGAAATTTCTGAAACTTTGAAGGGTCATAACTTGGTCATACGGACTCCGATTTTTGAAAACTCGGACTCATTTCCAAGCAGAATTACGAGACGAACGTAATGGCGTAACCAGTTGCCCTTAATCCTTGTTTTAAAAATTAATTATGCCTTGATTTATGGTTATAACACGTTATAAAAATACGGGTTGTTACATTCTCCTCTCCTTAAAGGATTTCGTCCCCGAAATCTCTAAGTTAGAAAGAATATATCCTACCATCCAATCATCCATCTACTCAAAACATCATCCACAGGCAACCATTGTCCTTAAAACATTTCTAGTGTTGTATGAACATATGCAGTAAGTGTGTGTATATGTACTTATCTAATGCAAAAGATCAGGCGGTTACTGATTCAGTAAACCTCCTTAATGCAAAATATGTTACTGTAATGAGTCCAACATGTATGCAAATTCCTAACATAATTTATAATCTCTACATGAGTGCACATAACATTCATTCATATGCAACATCCAAGTGATAGCATAACAAGTTCCATCCATGTACAAGTATAAGCTCTCATGCATATGCAACATGAAAATGTGACTGAGCCGATCTAGTGCCTAATGTGTGTCATGCATGCACTAGCAATCACTTGCAACCATTTGCAAACATCAACCATAACATGTTTTAATCACATGTTTACATCCATATGGTTCTACCTAAGGTTCTCAAGATAAGATCGAGAAGATAACAAGGCAAACATAGGTAGTAAAAGCATGATACGAAAGGTTTTCAAGTTTATAGGAAAAGAGATCGAGAATGTACCCTCAAAAAGAAATGGGTAAAGCGCGCGTATCTTCTCTTCGGTTTCCAAAGTTGCGTCTTCTTGGGATTCACTCCACTGTACTTTAACTAGCTTGACTTCTCGATTCCTTAGCTTCTTGATCTCCGTTCCTAAGATACGAATCGGAACTCACCTCAATGTAGCTTCTTTTTCCACTTCTATGCCTTCAAGGATGCTTCAACCACTTCGGCCGACTCATGTAAGCACTTTCGGAGATGCGAGACGTGAAAGACATTGTGTACTCAGGTCAGCTTCTCTAGTAAGTCTACCTTATAGGCCATCTGCCCAATCCTCTCAGTGATAGGGAACGGTACTACGAACCTTGGTGCTAGCTTTCCAACTGCTCCAAAATGAACCACATTGCGTAAAGGAGAAACTTTTATAAAGACCATATCTCCGACTTCGAACTCTAGGTCTGTCCTTCTCTTGTCCGCATAAGATTTCTGTCTATCTTGGGCCGTTTTCATCCGTCTTCGTATCAACTCAACCTTCTCAGAAGTGTCCCTTATCATGTCGGGCCCAAGCATAAGCATGTCTGTCGTCTCCCACCAACAAGTTGGAGGCTTGCACGGTCATCCATACAGGGCTTCGAACGGTGCCATTCCGATGCTAGCTTGGTAACTATTGTTATATGCAAACTCCACGAGAGGAAGATGGTCTTCCCAAGTACCACCAAAGTCAAGAATGCATAGCATCAAAAGATCCTCTAGTACCCTATTTACCCTTTCGGTTTGTCCATCCGTCTGTGGGTGATAGGCCGTGCTTAAACTTAGTCGTGTACCCATTGCTTCTTGTAGACTATTCCAAAACTGGCTAGTGAAAATCGGGTCACGATCACTAACTATACTAGAAGGAAGCCCGTGCAACCGTACTATCTCTCGAAGGTAAATAGATACTAGCCATGATGCGGTCCTCTTGCTTTTCACCGGAATGAAGTGAGGACTTTTCGTGAGTCTATCAACTATGACCCATATGCGAGTATTTCCCTTCCTTGACCTAGGCAGTCCATCCACGAAATCCATCGAGATACTCTCCCATTTCCATTGCGGAACCTCCAAAGGATGTAATAGCCCACCAGGCTTCTTCGACTCGGCCTTTACTTGTTAGCACACCATGCACTTCGAAACGAACTCCGCCACGTCCTTTTTCATTCCAGGCCAAAAGAAAATGTGTTTCATATCCCTGTACATCTTATCCCCTCTGGGATGTATGGTCATCTTCGAGTGATGCGCCTCCTCGAGGACTTTCCTTACTAAATCTCCCACTTGTGGGACACATAGCCTTCCATCACGCCTTAGCCATCCCTTGTCATCTATGGCATACCTACCGAGGTGACTTGACGTCTCACCACTAATCAGCTTGTCCATGATTTCGACTATCTGTGGGTCTTCCTTCTGTGAAGTCCCTACTTGATCTAGAAGTGTAGGTCTTAACTCAGGAGATGCTAACGTAACAGTCAATGACTCAACAGCAGGTGTAAAATCAAAGGTTGCTATAAACTCTAGACTTTTCCTTTCAACAAACAAGGGGCTCAAGGTCAACCTTTTTCTACTTAGCTCATCCGCCACCATGTTACCCTTGCCAGGGGTATAAGCTATATCGAAGTCATATGATGCCAAGAATTCCATCCACCGCTGTTGTCTCAGATTCAAATCTTTCTGTGAGAAGAGGTACTTAAGCGATTTGCGGTCGGTGTATAGCTCGAACCTCTCCCCTAGAAGATAATGGCGCCAAGATTTAAGTGCAAAATCGATCGCCGCCAATTCCAAGTCATGTGTGGGATAGTTCTTCTCATGAACTTTAAGTTGTCTACCCCCATAGCATATCACTTTGCCTTCTTGCATTATGAAAGTGCCTAATCCTGTGCCACACGCATCTGTGTACACCGTAAACATCTTACTTCCGTCGGGTAATGCCAAAACTGGAGCTGTGGTGAGGGATCTCTTGAGTCTCTTAAAAGAAATCTCACATTCTATGTCCTATGCAAACGCAGGGTTTTTCTTCGTTAACCTAGTAAGAGGGGCTGAAATCTTAGCGAAGTCCTTAATGAACTTCCTATAATAGCCTGCCAAATCGAGAAAGCTTCTCACCTCCGTTGCGTTCGTAGGAATTTTCCAGTCTTGCACCGCAACTACCTTTGCGGGGTCCACGGCTATGCCTTGCTTAGAAACTACATGTCCAAGAAACCGAACTTCCTTCCTCCAAAAATGGCATTTGGAGAACTTGACCTTTAACTAGTGTGCTCTAAGCTTATCCACAGCTTCCTTGAGATGTTTAGCATGCTCTTCTTCATCCTTTGAGAAGATCAAAATATCGTCCATGAAAACCACTACAAACTTGTTATGGAACTCCCGAAACACCCTACTCATCAAATCTACAAAGTACGCGGGTGCATTCGTTAACCCAAATGGCATGACGAGCCATTCGAAGAACCCATCTGGAGTCCTAAACGCAGTTTTATCAATGCTATCCTTAGCCACTCTAAGCTGATGGAATCCTGTGGCTAGATCGAGTTGAGAGAAAATAGATGCTCCCACAAGCCGGTCAAACAAATCGTCGATTCTTGGTAGTGGGTGTCTATTTTTCTTAGTTAGCTTGTTTAACTCACGATAATCTACGCATAGACGAAGCGAACCATCCGCCTTAGTAGCGAATACCACCGGAGCACCCCATTCAGAAATGCTTCATCTTATGAAATTTTTCTCAAGCAACTCCTTAACTTGTTTACTGAGCTCTCTTCTTTCTTGCGGGGCCATGTGCCTAACGGGCAATGAAACTGGCTTGGCATTATCAACAAGATAAATTCGGAAGTCTATCTCGCGTTTAGGAGGTAACCCCTTCACCTCATCAAAGACATCTGGATATTCTCGAACCACTCTTATATATTGCAAATTGTCGATGGACGAGTCAAGAGATTCAAGATAACACAACATGACCGGACCCTTAGGGTTACAAGAAATTTCATGGGTATTAGCAAGGCGAGTCATGAGCCTCACTACCCTTCGTTCACGATCAAGAATGGCTCCATAATTGGACAGCCAATCCATACGTAGGATCAAACTGTATCCCATAAATCCGAGAACATAAGCATTACATGTGAATTCTACGCTTAAGATAGAAATCCTCAAATCCACACACATCATAGATAAATGAGCGGAGCCCCTAATTGGATTTGAAACTATAACGGGATCCTCAACCAGACTAGTACTTAGGTGCAGATTTTTAACAACATCAGAAGAAATAAAAGTATGCGATGCGCCAGAGTCAAATAAGGTTCGAACAGGAAACTCAGAAATGTAAACAAGGCTTTCTACGTACGGAAATATTACTACCTCGGTCAAGTGTTGGAGTGGTGTTGAGAGCATGCAATTGCCCTCCCGAAGGTCCTGCACGCTGAGCCTGCCCTTGCCCCTGCCCTTGCTTCTTAGGGCAATCTTTGCTGATGTGTCCAGTATCTCCACAATGAAAGCATTCACCCAACTTTCTCTTCTTCCTTCTACAGTCTTTAGCTAGATGTCCCGTAATACCACAAAAGTTGAACTTCCTTGTCTCACGTGATTTGTCAGTATTGTTGTTGTTCTTGTTATTCATGTTATTCCTGTTGCCTCCCTTCTTGAAGTCAACCTTCTTATTCTGAGTCTCATTAGGCTTAACCTCCTTCTTGCTATTCTTGTCTTCCTCATGAAGTAGGGCCATATCCACCAAGCTTTCAAAGGTCGCCCCCATGGGTATATGAGTTATGGCCAAACTGTGTAGTGGCTCGTTCAATCCTCGAGCAAAGCGTACAGCCTTCTTCTGAGCTGTGTTAACCAAGTCCAATCCGAACCTAGCAAGCTGATTAAACTTATTCACGTACTCCCTAACGGTCATGTCCCCTTGCTTAAGTGCTAGGAACCTCTCCATCTGAAGGTTCTCTTCTGTTGACGATAAGAATTTAAGCCCAAACCTCTCTCTAAAGTCTGCCCAAGTCTCAACTGGCCTGGTAGCGCTGGTGACTTCCCACCCAAATGCAGCTTCCTCTTTCAACAACCATGCTGCCAACTGAACTTTCCTATGATCCTCCACATCGAAGATAATAAACAAGTCTTTAGTCTCCTTTAGCCAGTTTCGTGCCTCAACGAAGGTTTCAGTTCCAACGAAGTTCTTGCCGCCCATTGCTTTAAAGTCTTTGCATATTTTGGCAAAGGCGGTACCAGGAGGAGGAGGAGGAACCGCGGCCACTGGGGGAGGAGGAGGAGGGATGTCTGCCGGGCCCGCGCCGTTGGCCCTAGCTTCTAAGTACCTTCGGAACCATCCAGGTACGGGTACTCTCTCAGGAAGGTTAAGATCAGACATGCTGAAAAACGAAAAAGAAAAAGACTCAAACGAGGAAACAAAGGAAAGTGCTAATGGCTTTTGGGGAATATCCTTTTTTAAACATAAAACTTTTATTGAAAAATGCTACTTTGTAAACGGTATTGGAAAATAGTTTTAGAAGGTTTTTTAAAACTTTTGCCCCGTCTGGAAACCTTCTGCTCTGATACCAAATGTAACACCCCACCTCCGCTAGGGTCACTCATAAAGGGAATGCACTAGTTTTGGTGGAGTATTATCTAGGTAAACATACACAGAGATATCACAAGGCAGAACATAATTAAAGCAGCGGTAAAAATTAAAAACCAAATTTCATTACTTTCAAGAAAAGAGTCAAAACCTCATATATCTAAAGTACAAATTATTCCATTACATCAAGTTCTAAATAAAGAAGCATAAACTTAAGATAACAAAAGAAAATTATTCCCCAAAAATAGCAGAAGTGCAGCCATAGCATAGCTCAAGACCAAACTGTACATGAGCTGACAGAAAGCAAGCTAAATCCAAGCTAAGAGCTAGCCTTTCCTCCCTGAGAACCTGGGGGGGACGAAAGAAAAAGGGGCGAAAGAAAAATGGTCAGTCATAAAGACTGGTAAGCCCTAGTGACTTTCAGCATAAAAACTAGTAAAAGTAACATGACATGTGAAAAATGGAATTAATCATAAGGATGATAACAAGACTGGTATGATAACTAAGATAACAAGATAAGTCAAGTCTAGCATCGCATATTCAAGATTCGCTGCACCAACTGTACTAGTATTCTAACCCATGTCAATTATTAACCATGAAATGATCCCTCGGCCCAATATCATGAAATGACCCATTACGGGGTCCTACAGTACGATCTACTAATCGATCGGCTCCCTACAAGTTCTAGCTCGTCATGTGTCTGTGTCATACGGCCCAATCATGAAACGTAGTCACCTGTACTAGGTCCACCATAGGGTGTATCAAGCCCTAGGGTGCCAACCATTGACACGAATCAAGAACGCACAGTGTAAACCTACTGGTGCCTAATGCCTGCTTTTTCAACTCCGGACTACGTGCACGACCATAGTCCGCCTGAACCTACAATGGCGCACCAACTCAGCCATCGTTTTGGTCGCTTACAATCAGCCCAGTAATCGTGCCCCAACCTTCCTATTCCCAGGGTATCATGATACATCTATGTGGGTTACTGCTGAAAATCACCGCGTAACTAGGGTTTCTAATGGATTAAGTGTTGTCATTCAAATTCGTGACCTAACCCTATCCAATCATGTATCAAGTTGGTTAAGCGTTGTCTTTCATGTTCATGACTTAACCCTATCATGTAGCATAAATTCATTAATGCACCCCAACCTCTCACATTAGACTAGTTGTTGTGGTCACTGGATTTGTCGGGTGGTTCAGGGTTGATTTACACCACAACATAGTCTAACCTCGGGTTTTCGGTGCGATATGACCAACTACCCACATTGGATCCTATTGTTTGCAGTCACTGGATTCGCCGGGCGGTTCCGGGCAGATTTACACTACAAACTCAACCCAACCTCGAGTTGGCCATTTTCAAGTTTGTTCTAGAGTCATGACCATGTTCAAGTCTCATATCAAGTTCGTGACAAGTTTCATGTCCATATTCAGATTCAAGTTATAACAATGTTCATGTTCCAAGTTCATGGTAAATTCAGGTTTGCCTAAACTACCCAAATCGTATTCCCATCGCATGTGAATTCGAATTGATACAAACAAATCTAATTAGGGAATAACATAGAAAGAACGGGCATAAGGTGGCAAAAGTGATTACAAGTCAAGCATGGTATAACTTGAGATAAACGATTACAACAATACTAGTATATGGAGTAGTGGTCTCAAATATCAAATCTAGCAAAATAGGGTGATAGTTATGGTAACAATTGACATATGATAATAACCCCAAACTTGTGAATAACAACTAATTCAACATCACAGGCATGAATATTATGGACATTAGGGGTTTTAGATCTACAACATATATAGGCCCCAAATCAATTTCATATAAATATTACCACAAGACAAGATTCAAGATGAATAGATCCAAGGTGAACAAATAGTAGATCCAAAATGAACAATGATAGATCCAAAATAATTGTCATACTTAGGTTCAATTTCAATTTACAACATGTCCATATTAAGTTTAAAGTTTAGATCTAAAAGTAACTGGGGCTTACAGATCGTGGTTTGAGAATTAGAAAACAAAGAGGCGATGTTGAATCTCGAGTCTAACAGAAGTCCCCCAAACAGCAATACTCTACACGTAGCCTTGTTGGAGAAGAAGCAATCTCTTTTCTCTAACTATTCAACCAGAGTTTTAGCAGCATAAGGCCAGAGAGAATTTGTGTAGAGAGACCAGAGTTAGGGGCTGTTTATATAGGGTCAGGCCAATGAATTTAGACAGAAATCGGACTAGAAACATCAGAGTGAACTCTGACTCAAAAATGGGCTTGGCAACCAGGTCGACACCCAGGTCGACTCTATGGTCGACCTAGTCCTGGGCAGGTCGATACTACGGTCGACCCCCAGGTCGACCTGGTCCTGAGCGGGAAATTTCCCGCCCAGTCCGTTCTGGGGTTTGAATTCGAATTCTGAGATGTTTTTGAACTTGAAGTTTCTGAAACTTTGAAGGGTAATAACTTGGTCATACGGACTCCGATTTTCGAAAACTCGGACTCGTTTCCAAGTAGAATTTCGAGGCGAACGTAATGGCGTAACCCGTTGCCCTTGATCCTTATTTTAAAAATTAATTATGCCTTGATTTATGGTTATAACACGTTATTAAAATACGGGTTGTTACACAGTTGGATCCCTCCAACCTGTTTTTCCTGCATCCACATACATTAGCCAACGTAAATAATACACATCGTGCTTCAAGGCTGGATATCGCGGTATAGAAGGTCATCCACTATCATATTGTGGGGCACATAGGTTCATCCACTAATGATACGACGGGCATCCACTAATGGTACTGCGGGAAATATCCAACCTTATATATATATATATATAATAGCCACAAACACCAAGCGTAAATAACTAATATATTTAATAACCATAATTTATAAATAAATAGCAATGCAACCAAACAACCAACAAACAACATATAAAAATTATTTAAATAAAATCCCATTAAGTCGCGACTTGAATCCTCTCTTTTTTTCTTTTTGCGATTCGATTTATGTTAACTGAGAAAGAGGGAAAAAACGAAAATGAATTAAACAGCTTTGAAATGCCATTTTGGTTTGAGGATGGAAATAAAGGCGGAGGCGAGGCTTAGTTTTATAGGTGCGAAGAGGAGGATGATAAGAATGACGTCTTTCACAGGCACATATAGGGTTAGTGAAAGAGTAGGTATGCAATGTACTTTCCAGTAGCTCAAGAAGGAAGTAAACGATTTTAGCTTAGTGAAGAAGAAAACAGTTTGGTACCAAGTTTGATTAGAACCGGTATTATTTTATTTTACTTAAAGTATCACAAAAATTCAAACCTCTATTTAAGTGCAACAACCGGCATTCCTAGAGTTATATCACTATTACTAGAGTTATATCACTATTCTGAACACAAGGGAATAGGTTTCGAAGCCCGGTTCAATCATATGGAGAAGATATTAATTTAAATTGATCATTAAATCTTCAAATTCAAAAAAGTTAATTCTTTAATAATAAATTATTATTATTATCGCCTATATCCAAATAGAATTTCTATTAATCATTTGAATCATTTTGACTCCATTTTAAATTTCGAATCGAATTATCTTAGATTCTCGTAGTACGATAATTATTATATATATTCGAAATAAATCGTATTTCAATTATTAAATCGATAACTCAATCTAAAAATTGATTTATATTATTAACTCAATATTTAAAACCATATTAGATATTTTAAATAAATCGACCAAAAATCTGGGTCAGTACAGCGTGTGCTCTATCTCCTCAATTCTGCCCGATCCATGCTTGGATTGCACGTAACGATCCATGATTTCTCATTGATCCATCGATTACACCAAGCCTGATCCATACTGTATGCGGTACATATATGACAACCAATTCATTGCCACATTCTTGCCGATCCTTGGATCGTGTGCACCAATCCATGGTAGTCTCTTGATGTAACCCGATCTATAAGGTAACTGATACACTTACACACGATCAATCTTATACGATCCATGCCATTATGCCAGATTATCACCGATGCAGCACTTACATTATAAACGATCCATTATCTGCGCGATCTAACGCACTATTCTTGAATCTCGTTTTTAATGGAATTAACAAATCTTATCTTCAATATTTTTATTTCAACATTTCGGTTTTTCAAATAATAATGGTACTTTTAGGTGATTTACTTAAATAAATTAGTTTCATAATTTGTGATTTATTTATTACATATACTCTTGCTTTTCTTTATTTCAATTAAATATTTATTGATCTTCAATTTATTAATGGTTTAAAGCTGTAAAATAGCTAATTATCTAAAGTGCATTGATCGTACTTAATATATAATAAAAATTATATATGTATTTATAACTGATTCAAACCATTACACTGACAACATATTCTTAGTCTTAAGTTGGTTTACATATATAATACTGTGTAATTGAATTTATACCTTTTTTCAATTACTTCCATTTTCTTTTATACTACACAAATCTGATTTAAAGTATATTTTAGTAAATAATTTTATATTCCATATTGAACATCTTAACGGTCAGTTTTTCACCGTTGTGCGGTAATACTAGTATAAAGTACAAAACGAAATGCAATTAATGCTGGTTTTGACTATAGATCCCCAAAAAAAAGCATTTCTATTGTTTACCATGCATGGTACGAAATCAATCTACAATAGACGTCACATGAGTCATGTAGACTACAAAACATATGATAGTATTTATTAGCGCAAATAAATGCGTCAGGCACTAAATTAGCATTTCATCATTGCATTTTTCCTCAAGACATCATGGTCTGGTACAAGTCCCACTTCATGTGCTCACGCCTATAAAGTGTTCCTATTGCACATCTGAAATGAATGAATAGAAGATAATAAAATTAGACAGCAATTAATGTGAAATAAACCGTATATATATATATATATATATTCAGAAGTATAATGTAGGTAATCAACCAAGTGAACCAAATTTAAGTAATAGCGTGCTCAACGAACTGTGCACAACAATAAATACTGCAAATATATCTTTTAAGGAGAGTGCTTAATATTTCTCGTGAACATTACAAGCCGTTTAGCTAATGTCGCAAACAAAGTAAATATTTGTTTATGAACACTACAGCCAACCTTGGTGGCAAAACCTATATGCAGAGGCGGCTCCACAAATGAAAAATGTTGCTCCAACCAAAGGGTAAGTTCCAAAGCAAAAACGTTGCCTCAAACAAACACCAATCCTTCCCAAATTTGAACACACGACCTATCCATTCATAATCCTATGCGCATCCAACCAACCAGACAAAGCACCTCATTGCTTGGCTTTCCCATCTAGTTTTATTTGATCAAAAAAATTTTGCTCCACCGCTACCACCATTCTTTGGTGGTTGCTCCGCCAAGGGGGTTGCTCCAGACAGCAGACTACTCCGACTACCCCTGGAGTCGGCTCTGCCATACCAGATGGATACTTTTCACTAAAACTATTCAACATATTAAAAATCCTAAATACTGCAGAAAAACTCTTGAAATCAAAACGGGAGGAAGGGATGCAACTCTAAAAACCGAGGTCAATATAGAGTTATAACTTGAGAAGCAGAGATATACCATGAAATTTATGAAGAAATCATAAGTGTAATTAATCATCGCAATCCCTCAAAACAAAGTATTGAACAAATGGAGCGGGCAGTAATTCATTCTAATCAGCTTAAGCAACAAATATGTACAATGAAACCTATAGGTCAAAACATATAATTATAGGGCGATGACAGACGGTCTCAACCTTCAGATGATCAAGCTTCTTTTCAGCCCTGATGCTTTTTATTAAAGCACCATCTCCGAATGACTGCATTTCTAAACATCGTGAGATTAAGAGGCAGGCATGTAATCAAGAATCAATTAAGCAGTATCTTATGTATTAGAGAATAGATCTTGCCGATAATATCCGTTCACCTCGTAGCACACGTAACAGTGTATCACCAGAAAATACTCCCTCCGGTTCACCTCTGATGAAAATATAAGTCCCACATCGGGAAATATTCAACTAAAATCCTGGATATATACTAAGAAGCTACAGTTCACATCAACCAATTGGTTTTGTGAACAAACTATGTAGCTCTCTAAACTATAAAAATGCCAACAGTGGTATCAGAGCCCAGGTCAACTAATTCAACTAGTTCAACTAATACGTATGTGCTTAACCGCCATACGTGCGCCACTCCATCCAAAATAGCATGATCACGTAGATGGCTCAAATACGCCACACGTGAAGGGGGAGTGATGAAAATATAAGTCCCACATCGGGAAATGTTCAACTAAAATCCTGGATATATACTAAGAAGCTACAGTTCACATCAACCAATTGGTTTTATGAACAAACTATGTAGCTCTCTAAACTATAAATGCCAACAACCTCGTATCACCAGAAAATGCACCAATGCTAAACAAAAGGTGCATGGATTGTGCGTTTTTTGATGAAAAATAAAAGTGCATTTAATAACATGCTGAAAGATAACAATGTCATTTTTTTAGTTCTTTTAATATGCGTGAAATTATCCAAAACGTCACTTATTTTGAACTAGAGGGAGTATTATCTCAAGAATAAAGCAGCAGCTGGCCGCACTAAATACGATAGCAAGAAAGGCTGCAAAAAATAAAGAGCACTGCTATCATCACTTGCCTGCATGCAACACTCGCTTACAGTCGCCATTTGATTGGTTCAAGCTATACTTCAGTAGCAAATATATAATGAAATTAGGACCCACCGACATATTTTAACAAATTCCAGCCAATCATGTCGCGAGTTCCACCAGACTCGCTCATAAAGCGACTGAGTTTAGCATTCCACAAAAATAAATATATGCATACACTGAAAATAATTAATGATAATGATTTTGAGGGTAACAATTCTTACAACATTAGAGACACATGTTACTAACAACTGATGGTACGTCACTGGTAATACTCCCTCCGATTCATAATGTAAGATGTTTTAGAGGTTTGCACAAGAATTAAGGAAAAAATCAAATGACAATTTGCCCCATACTTAATTAGTTTTGTCTAACACATTAATTTCTCTTTTCATATCTACCAGCTCCTATTCCTATTCTCATAAACCACTTTTTACCTTTTCAAGCATTAAAAACACCTACAAAGTAACTTTTGGGTTTCTATCATTTATTATGAGAGGGATAAAATTGGAATAATATGCGCAAACATCCTATATTTTGAAACAAAACAAATTTCTTAAAACTTCTTACATTGTGAACCGGAGGGAGTATAAGATTGACCTCCAAAGATACAAACATAAAAAGGAGAGAAGTAGCAGACAAGGCCGACCAGGTAGCTAGTTTGGCTTTCCCAAGGCAAGCATTAAATGGGAAAAAATGGCTTAGTAACAGAAACTGAACCATGCACCTCAAGGCCGACAATACAACATACCAATTTACCAAGATACCTCTTAATAATAGTTGTCATTTTAAATATTTAAAACAAATTTAAATTTTTATTTCTCTCCTCCAGCAGGTAACCTTAAGCGGCTGCCTTGGCCGCCTTACCCTAAGGCCGGAACGGGACTTAACCTTAGAGCATTGACATGTTACTGAATGAGTCATGAAATAAGTCAAAAAAAACCACGAACCTTGGATTACACTATCAGAAATTTCTTATTGTTCTTGAAGGACATAGAAATGCCGATTGGAATACATTACCATATGATTCTAATAACGACTAGTGAATATATTTCTAGTTATTGCAGGAGTGATTGTTTCTTGAAATCTAAGAAACGTTCCATTTTGGCTCAATCCACTATGAAGTAAAAAACGATAGCACTAGGTACAGCAAGTGAAGAAACATATTACTTAAGAAATCCGCTAGTCCAGATCCTTTTATGAGAAAAACCGATACCAACAGAGTTGATACATTACGATAGATTAATAACCGCTTGTTACAACAGTAAGAGATGACAAATTCGTCATAGGCACTCATCTAAAAAAATGAGGCTATTAATCTTAGAATAGAAAATAACTCATAAAAAAGTCACTATGACGGTAGTCCAACCTAATGACTGGAGATCCCACGAAATGGAAATAGATTCAATAGGTAATAATAATTAATAAGTTATGAAATGATACTGATTAAATATACTAAATTTTCAATTGATAAAAGCATATAACCCAGAAACAATAAGAGGACGAATTCACCTTTTAATTAAAATTTATATTCTGCATTGAGTGGAGTACCTAGCTACAGTGTACTCTTGATATCTTGATAGATTCGCCAATGTTTCCTACGGAATTTTGGACAGAATTTATAAAGCATTCACTAAACCGAGATAGATGTGCATGACCTTTAAAAAACGGATTATAGATTGCACCCTATCAATGTCATGTGTGGTTTAATGACAGATACAAAGTTCAAAATTAAAGAGTCACCCCAGTATATAATAATATGAATCTTACTCACTATGCAAAGGTTCAAAACAAAAGATAACTTATGTGCAATCTTAGAAGAAGAAAAAAACTGCTCGAAAAAGGTAGTTTTAAAAATCCTAAGTGGGGAATTATTGGAAAAAAAAACTAATTTTTTTAATGAGTTATTAAAAAATTGTAAAGAGTACTTAGATATCTCTCTTACAAATAATCCGACATAGTAGGAAATATGAAAAGCTACTCATATTTATACGAATTTATCAGCTCTTAAGGTGGACCCTATGAGCATCCAATATGGCTTTTCTGTTGAGGAGGGCGCACAAGCATGACCACCACACGAATATGCATGCCGACTGATCGAACCGGGCCGGGATGGGTTTTACTCACTATGCAAAGGTTCAAAATCCAAACTGTTTAGGGTATGTTGGACAAGAATGAGATCATAAACTAAAGCAGGTGTGTAGGCTAAAGAATCAAAAAGTGTGTTCATGGTGGCAAGATAATCATTAATTAATTTTGTGCCTCATTGTATTTGTAAAAGTTGGACAAGAAGTTGATGAGTGCAGGATATAATTTGAGCAGTTGTGAAGGTTTGTTCGAGATAAAGAAAAGATTCAAGAGAAGAATCAAAGACTCGGGTTCGAGAAAGAAGAGGGATAGAGAAGGTTGCTTGAAAAAAAATGCAATGAGAATTTATCTGTTTTTGTCCATTGAATATAGGGCTTAGGGACTTTATTATTGTTTTCTTGATCAAGGATTTCAACATCACGAAGTAAGACTGAAATTAAGGTAATTAATAATTTCAAGAGATCTAAAAGGAGAATAACTTTGTTTCTTCCAGATAAGAGAACTTTTATTATCGAGCTTGGCTGTGATGAATTTCAATTGCTTTTCCCGGTCAGGAACTACATCGGTTTTTGAGAAAGAAGATGATTCGGTTGTGACAGTTGTAGTAGGAGAGGACAGAAAAAAATTGAAAGAGAGGAAAGCATGAAAGATGTTAGAAACCCACATCTAATCATAAAACCAATTGACAGTGTGAAGGATGCTCTTTTAACATTTATGTAGAATGCACTTTATGTTATGATTTTTGTACGCAGCGGAAGCTTGACAAAATGCCAAGAAAAATTGGATCTTTATCACCCAATCACTTGAAGATGAATTTGATTGAAGAAAAAAACAACACAAATAATATCGAAAATATGAGCACACGATGTTCCGCCCAACCACCCTCTTTATTGATTCACCAAAATATTGTTTACAACCAATCTCAACTACGTTACAAACAAATGCAACTTGAATCAATAACCTTATTGAGAAATAGGTATAGAATATCTAATGGTTAAATAATTTGAAGGAAAACACTCAATTTGGAATAACTAGAATGATCACTCTTGGTGGCTCCCACCCACTCGTGGCTCTCACCCACACCTAATGAAGATGTTAGCTGACTCTTTTTATAGAGAGAATTGCTTCATGTCCAAGAAAACTTGGCATCCAAATTATCTTCATATATGTTATAAAACTATTTGGATAAGCACCAAATATCCTTGCAATAAATGTCCACAAATATAGCAACCAATATCTCTCCATAAAATCTAGCACCAAATCTCTTCATCAAATCTTGCACCAAATCTCTTCATCAAATCTAGCACTAAATCTCTCCATAAAATCTAGCAACAAATCTCTCTACAAATATGTACGATTATTTATTGCCCAAAATTGTGATTTGCGTATCACCGATTTCAACACTCCACCTTGATACCAAATCACAACATCTCCTCCACTCAAACAATAGCCCCTTAGCTCTCACTTTCAACCTCTTCTTTCTCAATTAACACCATCTCGATTTTAATGGCTACGAGATAAAACCATCATGTCTTCTATTCAAGTCCAGGCTCAATTGATTTACAGGCTCAATCACACCTTCTTGATTTCATCAGGCCACAAGATTACTTAATTGATTTTCAGGCTCAATCACACCTTCTTGATTTCATCAGGCCACAAGATTACCTAATTGATTTTCAGGCTCAATCACACCTCCTCTTTATCGATTTATGCCTACCACTTGATCCCTCTTCATCTACATGGATCCCTCGAGAATTATCAATGTGAAAACAACAATCGATAACATGATCCTCAACGGATCCTCAGCAGAGATCAAAACCAACCTCTCCACCTTGTTGCGGACTAGGTTCTTCATTCCAAATTCTCAAAATATCATATTCCACATTAGCCATCCATGAAAGCAACATCATCTCCGACATCTACAATCTTCAATCCAAAATCACTCCAAGTTATGCGATGAACTGGCTCTAATACCAAACTGTTATGCAAAAATTGCTCTGATACCAAACTGTTAGGGTTTTGTGCGTAGCGGAAGCTTGACAAAATACCAAGAAAAAATTGGATCGTTATCACCCAATCATTTGAAGATGAATTTGATTGGATAAAAAACACAAATAATATCGAAAATATGAGCACACGATATTCCGCCCAACCACCATCTTTATTGATTCACCAAAATATTGTTTACAACCGATCTCAACTATCGTTACAAATAAATGCAACTTGAATCAATAACCTTATTGAGAAATAGATAGAGTATATCTAATGGCTAAATAATTTGAAGGAAAACACTCAATTTGGAATAGCTCGAATGATCACTCTTGGTGGCTCCCACCCACTCTTGGTGGCTCTTACCCACACCTAATGAAGATGTTAGCTGGCCCTTTTTATAGAGAGAATTGCTTCATGCCCAAGAAAACTTGACATCCAAATTATCTTCATATATGTTATAAACCTATTTGGATAAGCACCAAATATCCTTGCAATAAATGCCCATAAATATAGCAACCAATATCTCTCCATAAAATCTAGCACCAAATCTCTTTATCAAACTTAGCACCTAATCTCTTCATCAAATCTAGCACCAAATCTCTCCATAAAATC
Source organism: Allium sativum (assembly GCA_030737875.1). Classification (NCBI taxonomy): domain Eukaryota; kingdom Viridiplantae; phylum Streptophyta; class Magnoliopsida; order Asparagales; family Amaryllidaceae; genus Allium; species Allium sativum. Next base: position 773,370,071 of record CM060918.1, on the reverse strand, counting down.
TAGCAACAAACCTCTCCACAAAATATGTAAGATTATTTGTTGCCCAAAATTGTGATTTGCATATCACCGATTTCAACACTTTATACATTGGCTGACGTGTAACTTATCTCAACATGCTCCCTGCACATGTGGTGCATTTTGAGCCAAACACGTGGGCATTTATACCGAAGGACGTGGGACAAGTGTGGCGATCATGCACACACAAATTTAACCCTCTTTGATACATAAAGAAAGGGAAAAGTTCACAGCTTCAGCATATATACATAAACAGATTCATGCACTCTTTCATAGGATCAGAATACTCGTTTGTATTTAATTCTGAAGCATGAAAACAGCAAGATACAGGTGCCTGTAGAATAGCTCGGATGAGTGTATCTGAGACCATTTCGAATCACCTGTACATCGTTTATCCTAACTAAAAAGATAAACAAGAAATGTTGTTGACCTATTTCTCTTTATATAATCGTATAAGATGGGTCCGAGATTCTCTCAAACCTATTATTGACAATTGACATTCAAGCCAGTTGAACGGAAATGTTTCCTTTTATTTCTAAAATACCCACTCATATCCTAAAATAAAAAAATTATAGAACTATTTGCACATACAACTATATTTGATGTAGATAAGATAAATGCTTATGAAGTATAACAATGATTTTATGGCACGTGCACATAAAAAGCCCTGTGTAAAAATATTACATCTAAAATTTCTACAAAATTTATAATAATAAATTAAATATTTTTTTGTCGGAAAATAAATTTTAACTTGTAATCTTATTTACGTTCCAAAACTTTCATTTAAAAATAAATGTTAATTTTTTTCTCCGTGCATTTCGAATTTTCAATTCTTTGTCCACATATAAGGGTATTTTCTAAATCTCACGGTCGTACCAAAAGTTCCAGTTTATTTATAGTTGGAATCGAAGCAAGATCTTTTGGTCGGACAAAAAAGTTTGAATTTTTATTCCAACTATTATTAAAGATTTATAGGTTGGTTGATTTATCTAAAAAGACTTTGCATTACCTGTTCTAATGCAGCCATATTTTGATTCATTATTTTAAGTATAAACCCAACTGAACAATTCTACTCTATAAATAATTAGAATCAATATCTAAGTTTGAATACATCCAAAATAAATTTAGGAAGATTCTATACCCTAACTTATCGGGAAGATCATATGAAATAATAGTTTAATATTTAAGAAGTTAAAACATAAAAGCATTTTGGAAAGTTGCAATCGAACAAAATATCCGCGCTTCAAACCAACTATCAATAAGGATTTTGTTACTCTTCTACTTCAATTCTAGAAATAAAAAATAAATTTCTTACCAGCTTATAACTCAAAATTCCATATCACTATGAACTTGTACCTAGTATACCAGTTCCCAGTCATTAGTTTATGCATAAACTATGCTAATATTATAGAGCTGAACCTTGCATCCAGGTATATTTTAACAATGGCTTGCTATTTATCGAATCCTGCTATTTTCTGACTAAATACATTTATGTTCCTTTGCTTGTTTATTAAAAATAATTCAGCATGTAACATCGAAATACCAGAAAAGACTATTGACAAAATTAGAAAGCAAGTCTAATAACAGAAGGCAGTGTGTTATTCTTATCAGCTTAAGTAAGATATACCATGGAATTGACAAAATAAATAAATAAATAAATAGGCAAAATAAACGTGTCGACCTTAAGATAATTAACGTTCCCGGTAGCTCCAAGGCAAAATTATGGAGTCAACCATAAGATAAATGATCTTCTATCCAATTGAGTTATGACCCAGTGGATGCATTTGCTAGTTATAAAAATTATCAGATAAGGAGGTAAACATATAAAAAGTGAAAATCATAAGGAATCAATCAAATAGCATGCCATATGTTAAAAAATGGCATATAAAGAAAATACATCACAAGAATTTTTTTTTCTCAAGAATAGCAAGGCAGGCATTCCTTATACAGGCAAAAACGGAATCAGCATTGGAAATACAACAATATACGTACACATGGCGACACTAGATAAAATAACAAAAAGGGCAAAGTATATGCATATACTGAAAAGCTTATAGTGAGTTTGAGGGTTACAATGCTTAATAGATGTAACACTACTAATATATGTTACTAAGAATTTGTTGTACCACTGGCAATAGTAGGATGAAATTATTTATTTATTTTTATTTTTGAGGAAATACTTGGTTGATCTGAAGATACAAATGTGAAAATAAGATGAACACTAGAAATTGCAATAAATGCATCAAATATAGGAAAATCAAGTACAATATTTACTTGAGTATATTATATGACCTACGCAAGTCCTTCGGACCTTAAAACATAGAGTATTCTTCTCAACGATTTTAGCACAACCTTACTTCCAAAGCCCATGTTTATTTCAAGTCTGAAACAACTTTATGTCCGGTGGGTGATGTGTAGAAATATAAAGCTCAACTGATTTGGCTGCAAGTAATGAAATGAGCATGCAATTTAATGTATGGATAACACAATTTAGTGATATTGTAGAAGAAAACTCTTCTCCGCTGTATACAGTACAAAATGATATGCCTTGGGATAGAATTTAGGCTCGACTAGCATGTTATTAAAAAAAAAGCAATTCTCACATTTCATCAACAATCAGAGTGGCGCTGCGGAAGCGTGGCAGGCCCATAACCCACAGGACTCGGGATCGAAACTTGGCTGTGACAGGATTTTCTCTCTCTCTCTCTCTCTCTTAGTGTTTTGCTACGATTGTTCACAGAGCAGTGAAAAATCCTTGCTCGATGCCTCGCTCTATATATGCAAATGAAGCATCAGTATACGCAAAATGGAAAAGCAACAATGCATCCAAAGCAGCGTGAATAAAATATCTATTAGAAGTGTCTTTGGATTTGATACAGAATTTTTATTGTAGAACATGGATCAATTAGAAATTTATTTGTAGCTTCAAGAAAACAGAGACATCCAACTGAACAAATGTTAAAAGTTTGAAATGGATCTAAACAATCTTCAATGTTTTGAATTCATGATATATATAATCAACAAGTGATGGGCGTTCAGCATATCATTGAGATACAAAAAATAAACTACCTGAGAGGCAAAAATACAAATTATAGCTCTTTAATGTTTTGAAATATAATCAACAAGCGATAGGTGTTCAACATATCAATGAGATACAAAAAATAAACCATCTGGGAGGCAAACCATAGAAAACACAGCCAGACTTTCCAGCCAAACTGCACAAACCACCCAGCAATTCTAATCCAACAAGCCAGCAAATTGCACAATGCACCCAAATTCAAAAACATGACCCAATATTCCATCACGTTAATGCCCTACTTGGTCACAAGCTCACAATTTATCAGGTGAGGATCTGATATTTGTACAGAATTATTCATTTTATGATGCGGGACTTGTTTTATAAGGTCTAATACATATAGGATTTTCCGCTCTATCTCTCTCTCTTAGTGTTTTGCAACGATTGTTCACAGAGCAGTGAAAAATCCTTGCTCGATGCCTCGCTCTATATATGCAAATGAAGCATCAGTATACGGAAAATGGAAAAGCAACAATGCATCCAAAGCAGCATGAATAAAATATCAATTAGAAGTGTCCTTGGATTTGATACAGAACTTTTATTGTAGAACATGGATCAATTAGAAATTTATTTGTAGCTTCAAGAAAACAAAAACATCCAACTGAACAAATGTTAAAAGTTTGAAATGGATCTAAAAAATCTTCAATGTTTTGAATTCATGATATATATAATCAACAAGTGATGGGCGTTCAACATATCATTGTGATACAAAAAATAAACTACCTGAGAGGCAAAAATACAAATTATAGCTCTTTAATGTTTTGAATTCATGAAATATAATCAACAAGCGATGGGTGTTCAATATATCAATGAGATACAAAAAATAAACCATCTAGGAGGCAAACCATAGAGAACACAGCCAGACTTTCCAGCCAAACTGCACAAACCACCCAGCAATTATGATCCAGCAAGCCAGCAAATTGCACAATGCACCCAAATTCAAAAAACATGACCCAATATTCCATCACGTTAATGCCCCACTTGGTCACAAGCTCACAATTTATCAGGTGAGGATCTGATATTTGTACAGAATTATTCATTTTGTGATGCGGGACTACCATGTTGTTTTATAAGGTCTAATACATATGACTCTTATATGACAACTAAACTGTATTGGAAAATATATATTTTTTCTTTCAATAATACCCAGTAACTACCAACATTTTGAATTACTTTAACCTTTTTAAGTTTCTTTGTATTTTACTTGGATTTCTAATCTCTTAAAACTACTTTGATATAAACATTTGGAATAAAAAACAAAAAGTGAACCAGCTTGAACCTCAATGACTTTTGAGATCAAGGAAGCTCTATTCGATATCTAATTTTTATTTTCCACTAGTTGAACCACTTCAAAACAATAATTTTCGAAATATTTGAGCATATGAAAAACATAAAAACTGAATTTTTTTTTGATTAAACTATAATATCTCAACTTTATCATGTGTGTGTATAACTAGTTTGAGAAAGTTCAGGAAAGGCGCAGTGAAAAAAAATCTTGTAAACTTTTAACATTTTATAAAAGATAATCCCTTTTTGAAGGTTTTCACGTGTTCTTAGGAACCAAATTTTCTCCACGGTTTCTTTTAGAATTTTTTATTATTTATTCTAGAGATACTTCAGTATAATATTATTTATTTTGCAGAAACAGAATTTTCAGACAAGAAGGTGGTACCATTTTAGTTTTAAGTTTTCATCAATATAAAAATGCGAATGACGCCACGTACCGACGCCACGTACATCGTGAAAAACGATCGTTTCTAGAAATGAAATTAACACACAAAGCAGAAAACAACTTTTATTTATTTTTCATGTTTAGAGAAGTGGTGCAAGAACAAGAGACAACTCGTCCTCTCGTCATCCCTCTGTCGTTCCTTCATTCTCTCCGCCATGATTTTTCATGAAATCATAGAAAGAAAAATAACCTTCATTACATATTTTTCAGCGAAATAATATAAATTATACTAGCCATGATGTGCTAATGGTGATATACAATAATTATACAAAAACATAGATATACGTGTACTAATAATAAAAAATGCGTCAAGGTAACAACATGGTTTTGCACCTATGTAGGCCAATCCCATAAATAGCTATGATAAATTCAATATCAGGTTGAACTGCTAAACTGATTTTTTGCACTCTACACAAGTCCGGCGGAACTTAAAATATAGAGTACCTTTTTCAATAGTTTAGAACAACCTTACTTCCAAAACCCAAGTTTATTTTAAGCCTGAAACAACTTTATGTAGACATATGGTGGGTGATGTGTTGAAATATGGAACTCAAACTGATTTGGCTGCAAATAATGAAATGAGGGTGCATGCAATTTGCTATATGGATGATACAATTTAGTGATATTAAAGAAGAAATCTCTTCTGCACTGTAGACAGTACAAGATGAGATGCCTTGGGATAGAATTTAGGTGCAGCTTGCATGTTATTCTAAAAAAAAAGCAATTCTCACATTTTATCAACAATCAGAGTGGCGCAGCGGAAGCGTGGTGGGCCCATAACCCACAGGTCCCAGGATCGAAACCTGGCTCTGATAATATTTCACACTTTTTTTGTGTGTTTTGCTAGGATAATTTGTTTGATGTCAATGGTGGATGCCTCGTTTTATATAAGCAAATGAAGAATCAGTATACACTAAAAAGTAAAGCAACAATGCATCCAAAGCGACGTGGATAAACTATTTATTAAAAGCGTCCCAGGGTCTGATACAGAACAACTTTTATTGTAGAAAGTGGATCAATTAGAAATTTCGTTATAGATTCAAGAATACAGAAACATCCAACCAAACAAATGTTATAAAGTTCAAAATGGGTCTAAAAAATCTTCAATATTTTGAATTCACGATATATAATCAACTAGTGATGGGTGTTCAGCAGATCAATGAGATACAAAAAAAATCAACATCCTGGGAGGCTAAAATACAAATTCAGGTGTAAGCAACGCCAAAATTGCTTTTACGTTAACCACTTAATTGTGGTAAGTTTGCACGATCAGAACAGTTACTCAAATAACAAGAAAGCGGCAGTCAGATATTAAAAAATCAGTTAAAATAGGAAATCATGTTCAAGAATGCGGCCAGTTGTACAAGCTGAAAGAATTAGGTGGAAAAACGATGGTTTGTTGGAAGAATTGTTATTGAATCAATTGTGGAAACAGAATGTAGCAGCCTGTTATCCATCCACAGTTGGGAGCAAGGAGTTTTCATAGCTCTATGACTAGCCTGATGCATTGCCTCGTTATAGCGAAGGCAGCCCAGACTTTCCACTCCAACTGCACACGCCACTCAGCATCTTGGATCAGGCAAGCCAACAAATTGCACAATGTTCCCAATTCAACAACATGATACAATTTAGTGATATTGCAGAAGAAATCTCTTCTGCATTGTAGACAGTACTAGATGATATACCTTGGGATAGAATTTAGGTGCAGCTTGCATGTTATTCTAAAAAAAAAAACAATTCTCACATTTCATCAACAATCAGAGTGGCGCAGCCGAAGTGTGGTGGGCCCATAACCCACAGGTCCTAGGATTGAAACCTGGCTCTGATAATATTTCGCTCTTTTTTTGTGTTTTGCTAGGATAATTTGTTTGCTGTCAACGGTGGATGCCTCGCTTTATATAAGCAAATGAAGAATCAGTATACACTAAAAGTAAAGCAATAATGCATCCAAAGTGACGTGGATAAACCATTTATTAAAAGCGTCCCAGGGTCAGATATAGAACAACTTTTATTGTAGAAAGTGGATCAATTAGAAATTTCGTTATAGGTTCAAGAATACAGAAACATCCAACCAAACAAATGATATAAATTTCAAAATGGATCTAAAAAATCTTCAATATTTTGAATTCACGATATATAATCAACTAGTGATGGGTGTTCAACAGATCATTGAGATACAAAAAAATCAAAAGCCTGGGAGGCCAAAATAAAAATTCAGGTGTAAGCAACGCCAAAATTGCTTTAACATTAACCACTTAATTGTGGTAAGTTTGCACGATCAGAACAGTTACTCAAATAACAAGAAAGCGGCAGTCAGATATTAAAAAATCAGTTAAAATAGGAAATCATGTTCAAGAATGCAGCCAGTTGTACAAGCTGGAAGAATTAGGTGGAAAAACGTTGGTTTGTTGGAAGAATTGTTACCGAATCCATTGTGGGAACAGAATGCAGCAGCTTGTTATCCATCCACTATTGGGAGTAAGGAGTTTTCGCTGCTCTGTGACCAGCCAGACGCATTGCCTCATTATAGCAGAGACAACCCAGACTTTCCACTCCAACTGCACACGCCACTCAACAATTTTGATCAGGTGGATGCCTCGCTTTATATAAGCAAATGAAGAATCAGCATACACTAAAAAGTAAAGCAACAATGCATCCAAAGCGACGTGGATAAACTATTTATTAAAAGCGTCCCGGGGTCTGATACAGAACAACTTTTATTGTAGAAAGTGGATCAATTAGAAATTTTGTTATAGGTTCAAGAATACAGAAACATCCAACCAAACAAATGTTATAAAGTTCAAAATGGATCTAAAAAATCTTCAATACTTTGAATTCACGATATATAATCAACTAGTGATGGGTGTTCAGCAGATCAATGAGATACAAAAAAATCAACAGCCTGGGAGGCTAAAATACAAATTCAGGTGTAAGCAACGCCAAAATTGCTTTAACGTTAATCACTTAATTGTGGTAAGTTTGCACGATCAGAACAGTTACTCAAATAACAAGAAAGCGGCAGTCAGGTATTAAAAAATAGTTAAAATAGGAAATCATGTTCAAGAATGCGGCCAGTTGTACAAGCTGGAAGAATTAGGTGGAAAAACGATGGTTTGTTGGAAGAATTATTACCGAATCCATTGTGGGAACAGAATGTAGCAACTTATTATCCATCCACTGTTGGGAGCAAGGAGTTTTCGCTGCTCTGTGACCAGCCAGACGCATTGCCTCATTATAGCAGAGGCAGCCCAGACTTTCCATTGTGGAAAAACGATGGTTTGTTGGAAGAATTGTTACCGAATCAATTGTTGGAACAGAATGTAGCAGCTTGTTATCCATCCACTGTTGGGAGCAAGGAGTTTTCGCTGCTCTGTGACCAACCAGACGCATTGCCTCATTATAGTAGAGGCAGCCCAGACTTTCCATTGTGGAAAAACGATGGTTTGTTGGAAGAATTGTTACCGAATCCATTGTTGGAACAGAAAGTAGCAGCTTGTTATCCATCCACTGTTGGGAGCAAGGAGTTTTCGCTGCTCTGTGACCAACTAGACGCATTGCCTCATTATAGCAGAGGCAGCCCAGACTTCCCACTCCAGCTGCACACGCCACTTAGCAACTTGGATCAGGCAAGCTAACAAATTGCACAATGTTCCCAATTCAGCAACATGACTCAACATCCATCACACTAATGCCCCACTTGGTCACAAGTTCACATTACTAAGCTCGGCAATTGATTAAGTGAGGACACAATATTTGTTCAGAATTATTCACTAAAATTTTGTGATGTGGGACTAACATGCTATTTTATAAGGTCTAATGCATATGATTCTTATATGACAATTAATCTGTGTTGGAATTTTTTTTTCTTTCAATATTTCAAAACAAATGATATATCTTTCGAATTTACTGGAAAAAGAATTAATTATTTCTACAATACCAAGTAACTACCAACAAATTCTTTGTATTTTACTTAGATTTTTAATCTCTCTAACATCTTAAAATTTCTTCGATGTCTAAACATTTGGAAACAAAAAACTGATACATCTTGAACCTCAATGACTTTTGAGTTCAATGAAAAAATATTCAATATCCAATTATTACTTTATAAAAGTTACACCATTTCTTAAAATTCAACTTTGAAATAATAATTTTTGAAATATTTTAAAAACATAAAGACCGAATCTTTTTTATTAAACTATAATATCTCAACTTTATCTATATTTAATTGAATATATATATATATATATAGAATTATATATATGGGAAATTCTATTTAGACACAAGATGTTGACACAAATTTAGACACAAGCAATCTCGAGATTCTCAACCACAAAACCTTCCCTTGAATTCCACCTCACACATAAAGACAAACAAATCCTACGGTCCAGATTTCATGTCTCCAATTCTGTGTTTTAATTTTGTGTCCAAATAGCCGCTTCCTATATATACACACACACACACACACAACTAGTTTGAGAGAATTGAGGAAAGGTGCAGTAAACAAAAAACCTTCACGTTTTCTCAGAAAACAAAATATCTCAACAGTTTGTTCTAAGAAAAATCATTTATTTCAGAGACTTTTCAACATAATATTATTTATTCAAAGAAATAGAATTTTCAGATAAGAAGATTTTTCATGAAATCATAGAAAAGAAAAAACTTCACTGCATATTTTTCAGTAAAATAATATAAATTATACTACTCTTGTTGTGTTGAAGGTGATTTACAATAATTATGCCAAAAAAAAAGATATATGTGTACTAATCACGAAAGCACAAGCAGTGCGTCAAGGTTACAATGTGGTTTTGCACTTACCTAGACCAATCCTCATAAAGAGATATGATAAATTCAAAGTCAGGTTGAAATGCTAAACTGATTTTTGCACTCTACTTATATAGCATTATACTTGGTAATTTTGCAAAATGATAAAAAAATCTTTGTGATATATTTCCGTAAAGAAAGTATAAACTTTATCATTTATGCTTAACTAATTGAGATGAATAATGAATATATTAAAAACTAGTACATGCGTATTTATTCAAAAAGGCACACATGTGTCAAGTCCATAAAAATATTTTGTACCTTTTTGGACTGCGCCTGGTAAATAACTGTAATGATAAATTCAAAATCATGTTGATTAGCAATTTATTTTATCCAACTAGCTAAGGTAACAATAACCAGAAAAATGTCAATTAAAAAAAAAAACCAAAAAATGTCATTCAAAAGGATAACCTTAATATTTTGATTTAAATCATAAAGGTAATTGTCAGCCTAATTAGAGCATTGCAACTGGGCCTTGAAACGGTCGGACAAGATACAGATACTTATTGTATCCATATACGTATATGAAACCATTTTAGCATAACAGATCTACTTTATAATAAAAAATTTAACAAGAAACTAAGAAATCTTTTTATAACACATGGAAAACAAACCAATAATTAAAGAACGGGATTCGTGTCAATGCCCTGATCTAAAAGCATCCTTCCTTTTATTATCAGTTAAACTGCATAATTTTATATTATATTATGAACGCGATTTTATGATTTAAGCAGTAAGATAAGTGACACTGCGGCCCAATGAACATGTTTTGGTTTACAAAACAAGGATTATAGGTTACTTTTTTCCATAAATTCAAACAAATTAAAAATCACATTGAACATCAAATTATAATACGTACTTTGCTCAATAAAGCAATAACCTTCTAATGGCACTTGGGTATATTAGCTTCAATATTTTAATGTGAAGCACAGGGAAAACTTGTTGGATATATAAATATTGGTGCATCGTAAGTTCCTAACTCAAGTATCTTACTTAAAGCGAAATAAAATTTACAACGGAATTTTGGACAAAACGCTTCGAGTGAAATTTATATTTCATATCGAACAATAAACAATATAAACTATCGGTAAATCGGATATTCGTTGGTTTTTTAATATAGAACATACAGGTTTCATATTAATGTGAAAGCATATAAAAATATATTGTGAATTATATTTCTTATAAATCTGAACAAGGCTGCATCTTTACAAATTTAGTTGGTTGTTCAACTTTTTTCCGTGTTTCATGCCTCAGATGCTCTGAAAGGGGCAAAGTTCCATTTGGTTCGTTGCTAAGACTTGAGAAAATTGATTTGTTCAAGCTTGATGTGTCCTAAAGCGACAAGCTTAAACAATTTAGTTCTCTTAACCTTTCTACTTTACCACATTCAATGCCCTTTGGTGCTCCTTGCGTTGCCCATTTCATAGCATAAAACACAATCCTCTTTCACCGAACATTCTTCGTTCGTTTCCTGTTCAAAATACCGATTCCACATTCCCCATTCACTTAACAATGAATGCACTCTATGATACGGGACTCTAAGGATAAGTGGATTTGAAGTTTCGGCTTTAATTATCTTTAATCTTACCACAAAATCAAACTTATAACATGATTTGCACCAAAAATCCAGATAAATACGTCTTAAAAATTGAGTAATAAACAATATCAGCTATTCCATTAAATCATGTATATGTTGGTGTCATGATATAGAACGCAGATATTATATATTTATGTAAAAGCATATAAAAGTACACTGTTAATTCTACTTTGTACAAAGTCAGGTAACAGGATATGTGACTCTGTGGCCCAATGGATAAGGCGCTGGTCTACGAAACCAGAGACTCTGGGTTCGATCCCCAGCAGAGTCGCTGCATCTGCCTTGAAATGTAAATTGGGGGTATCTTTTGCTTGGCCTGAACCAACAACTAAAAGTATTTTGTTAATTGCAGCTTTATAAGAAGAAATTATGCAGCTTAATGGACAAAACGCTTGACTTTGAAGCATCCAAACCATATATTTTGTATTTGGTCCCAAAATGAGTTAACTTCAAATTTAAACACAAATTTGAAGTCATACCGAGTGATCATTTATTTGATTTACCAAACCCCAAACAATAATGCCTCTCCACATTCCAATAATCTGTCGGCTTTTTGTGTAAATTACAATAAATGTTCATTTACCCTACAATTAGGGTAACATAACTTTCTAATTCCTGCATTTTATATTGTCACCAAACTTAATCTGTCATAAACATTTGCACCCAAAAGTAATTTAGAAACGGGTAGTAGGTATACAAAAAAACGGGGCATATCTGAATGTCATAATCCATGACATCTTTTACTTTAAAACAGAAGCATATATACTACCTTTCTTTGTGTGAATCCAATTGATAAGATGATCGACTATGCGGTCAAATGAATAAGCTGGTATAGTCTACGACCAGAGCCGGACCAGTAATACTATTTCTATAAGCCTTGCTTTCTTTACCATGATAAATAAATTACAAAAACACACAAAACAAGCAAATAAACTAACAAAAAAAGAGAAAAAAAAAGATTTCTGCAAAGCTAACTTCAAAACAGGTCGCTTAAATGGACAAAACAGTTTTAAGAAATGATGTGATGCTTATTGGAATGAGAACAAAGATTTCAAGTTATACTAAGATATGCACGATTGTAACATTCAATTTTAAATGTGAAGTTTTAACAATTTAAAATGTGAACCTCATGCTTTAGACCATGCATTTTCATAAGGACACTAACACTGAACTAATACACCAAAGAAAGATAAAGGCAAAAGCGCACACACAATAAAGGGTATAAACACTTGTTACACTTTTTTCCTAATCATTAAAACTTAATGTTTGCAAATTACTGGTGACATTGTAAACACCCGATTAACTACGATAAATGAAAACATATTGTTAACGGAATAAAAATCAGAAGTGATAAATACGGTAAGAAACTTATTCGCAATCAACCTAAGAAAATTCTTGAGAAAGTAAATTAAAACTAAATCAAGCAATGAGATCGAACGACAACAAAACGTTAAAGTCACATTATTCTTTGAAAAGGAGGTCAGATGAATCAAAATTTTCCAAATTGAAAATATGATAAAAATCTATTTGCCTCAAAATAATCGATTTTCCTGCAAACGAGTAAACGTAGGGTTTAGAGTTAGGGTTACAGGTGTATATTCATAGTTATTGATGGCGCACGGCGCAAAAAGGCACAACATCAACTTGGAGCCTTGGCGCAAGGCGCGGCAAATGGCGCGTGCCTTTCTGATTTACTACGCATTTTTGTTTTTTTATTTAACATATAACAACAAATTTAAAAGTTCAGTATTTTTTGCTAAAACATATGCAATCAAAGTTTTTACTATTTTGCAAAAAGAAACATCATCATATTTGACATCATTAGCATAAAATTTCAAGCATAATAGTTTTCAGAATCCAAAATAATAATACATATTACTAATTAACTAGAATTTTGAATCCGATTCAATAATCATATTTTTCAAATCAACATCTGCATCATCGGATTCATAAGAACAATTAGATTATATCAAGTCTTTTTATTGTTATGATGATGTGGTTATGTTTAGCAACACAAAGGACAATTGGTGAGGAAGAAAAGCATATTGATTGGTAACATTGTTTCCCTAATGCAATTGATAACAATTTGATATAAGAATATTACATAAAATAAAATATATTTTCAATATCGATATATTTGTTTCTCTTCAAGGAAAAAGAACAGTAGAAAAGCCATCCATCAGAATCCACAAAATAAATAAAAACCAAATACAAAACGTTAGCAAATGCAATAATATGATCAACAATAATATAGAAAAGCATTCCATTAGAACCCACAAAATAAATAAAAACCAAATATAAAATGTTAGCAAATGAAATAATATGATCAACAATAATTTTATTTGAAATGCAAAAAATGAAAAAATAAACATAAAACAAGCAAAAAACAAAAGGCGCGCCATTTTGCGCCGCACGCCTTTTGTCGCGCCTTCTCATATGCGCCGCGCCGCAAGAAGAAATGGCGCGCACCATAGCGCGCCATTCATAACTATGCTTCTTGAAATGTGAATTATGTTAATTTTTGCTTGGGCTAAAGCTAAACCAAGCAGTAACATCTATAAGTATTTTGTTATTGGTATTTTGTTAGTTGCAACTTTATATGACGCAGTTCTACAGTTTAATGGACAAAACGCTTAACTATGATTCTACACCCAAAACTACACTATAAGCGGATAGTAAGTATACAATTAAATGGGGGCATGTGTGAATGTCATAAACCATAACATCTTTTACTTTAAAACTGAAGAATATATACTATTATTCTTTGTGGAATTGGACTAATAAGATGATTGACTATGGGAATAGTCTACAATACCATGTGTTTGATCTCTGACTCTGGCAAAGTGAACTTCTTTTTGTTAGTTTGTTAATGATCAGATCTAATATAAGCATCCTCTTGGTGACCTGACCCCAATCTCAGATCAAGCATGTCATTTTGATTTATTTAACCTAAATTAGGTATATAAGAAAGAAAAGCACTTCTAATATAAAATGAAGAATCGACACAAAAGGTATTTATGTTATCTTTATAAAAAACGATGAATGCCTGCTGCAATTCATAGACTTTTCTCCAATCTGGTTCTGCAGATCTAAGGCATCATAACATGAGTACATGAGAATATAATCATCTTTTCCTTTCCCAACCTTGCACTTATTACTTTTAACTATTTTAATGCATCTTATAATAAACAGCTCAAACTTGTTTTCTTGCAATGCACCAATTTGCTAAGAATTCAGGGCTAACTTTATTGTTTACTTCAAACATACATAAAACTCAACTATATATCTATCTATATGTATAATGTCGATACAAAGTAAATAGTTCCACAGCTTAAAAGGAAATATTAAATTAGACACAAAAATTAACGTAATTTAATTTGATCTTCATAGAAATGGCCACAACAATTTGGGGCTCATTTCAGTATTTAGTCCTATTATCCATGAGATAGGGAAATAAAAAAAATGTGACATATCCTACAAATCAGGAGAATATCGTTTCATTTTCCTAAATTGACTTCAAATCACCTAGTATAAAATTCAGAACTAAGTAACAAACTAGTCTATGTTCATAGAATTTGCACTAACAGTTCAACTGCCACAAAATCACATGGACCGTATGTACACTTCAACAAAATATAGCTACCGTAACCAACAAAGCCTAAAAATCAAAGAATAAATAAAAATAAAAATAAAGCATATTGGTATACTTTCCCAATTCTAGAACAACGACATAGATCATCTTCTAACCTACGGAACTTTGCAACAATTTCATCCTAATTCCATGTAGATCTTTCTTTTTTCCTTCTCTTTACTTCTGTCGAAGCTATTCCCCAACTTGGAATTCGCCGTAGGGTTAGCCTGACCGATCTTTACCGTCCCATTATCAAACAGGCAGTTGAAACGTCCGATGATTATAGAACAAGATTCATGTCAACGCCATAATCCAAAGCATCCATTCTATTTTTATCAGTTAAACTGCATTATTTTATATTATATTAATGACATCGTGGCCCACTGAACATGTGTTGGTTTACAAATCAAAGATCATAAGTTTGATCCTTAGAAGGCTACATTCTTTCAAAAAAAATTCATAAATTCAAACAAATTAAAATTCACATCGAACATCAAATTATTATATATACTTTGTTCAATAAAGTTATAACCTTCCAATGACATTTAGATATATTAGCTTCAATATTTTAACGTACAGGAAAATCTTGTTGGATATATTGGTGCATTGTAAGTTCCCAATTCAAGTATCTTATCATGCATCGAAATAAAATTTATGTAGGAATTTTAAACAAAAGCTTCCAGCAAAATTTGTACAATGTATCAAAAAAAAAAAAAAAAAAAGTAAACTATCCATAAATCGGATATATGTGGGTGTGTGTTATATAGTATAACATACTTCATATTAATGTAAAAGCATACAAAAATGCATTGCGAATTATATTTCTTATATTTGGTATACTTCAATTGTTTGAAGCGTCCGATGCTCTTAAAGAGGCAAGGCTCCATTTGCTTTGTCGCTGGAACTTGAGAAAATTGATTTGTTCAAGCCGGATGCTTCCTATGAGACAAGCTTAAGCAGCTCATTTATCCTCACCCTTCTTAACTTACCACATTAATACGACCTCAAACTATGCTTAAAACTCACACATACCTATCCATTTTCCCATTTCATAGCATAAAACACAATCCCTTTTCACCCAAAATTCTCCGTTCATTCCCGCTCAAAATGCGGATTCAGCGGTCCCCGTTCGCTTAACAAAAAATTCACTCTATGGTACGGGACTATGTGGCTCAATGGATTTGAAGTGTCTGCTTTAATTATCTTTAGTCTTAACACAAAATCAACTTATAACATGATTTTGCGTCCAAATATCTAGAAAAATACATCTTAAAATTTGAACGATAAGCAATATCAACAATACCAATAAATCAGGTGTATGTTGGTGTCGTGATATATATAACATGGATATTTTATATAAATGTAAAAGCATATAAAAGTACATCGTGAATTCTACTTTGCACAAAGTCGGGCAATCAGATATGTGACTCTGTGGCCCAATGAATAAGGCGCTGGTCTACGAAACCAGAGACTCTGGGTTTGATCCCCAGCAGAGTCGCAACAACTATGTTGAAATGTAAATTATGCTAATTTCTGCTTGGCCTAAACCAAGCAGTAACATCTAAAAGTATTTTGTTATTGGTATTTTGTTAATTACAGCTTTATATAACGCAATTCTACAGCTTAATGGACAAAACGCTTAACTGTGATTTTGCACCTAAAACTACACTGAAAGCGGATAGCAGGTATACAAATAAATGGGGCATGTGTGAATGTCATAACCCATAACTTCTTTTACTTTAAAATTGAAGCATATAAGATATTATTCTTTGTGGAATTCAACTGATAAGATGATTGACTACGTGAATAGTCTACAATACCACGTGTTTGATCCCTGGCAAAGTTAACTTCTTTTTGTTAGTTTATCAATGATTACATCTAATATAAGCATCCTATTGTTGGCCTGAACCTGACCCGAATCTCAGATCAAGCATGTCATTTCAATTTATTTAACCTAACTTAGGTAAACAAGAAAGAAAAGCACTTCTAATATAAAATGAAGAATCGGCACAAAAGGTACTAACGTTATATTTACGAAAAATGATGAATACCTGCTGCAATTCGTAGACTTTTTTCCAATCTGGTTCTGCAGATCCAAGGCATCATAACATAAGTACATGAAAATATAATCAAGGTTCCCGGTAGCTCCAAGGCAAATCCATAAGATAATGAATCTTCTATCCAAGGCATTTGCACATTATAAACATCATCAGATAAAGAGATGAACTCATAAACAGTATGTTATATATTAGAGGAACAAAATGGCAGACAATCTCTATTCAACCGTTAACATAGGTAAACGATACATCACAATAATTTCTTTCCTCAAGAATAACAAGGCAGACATGGCTTATACAAGCATATATGGGATCAACATTGGAAATACAACAATACGTGTACACTAACTT
Source organism: Allium sativum (assembly GCA_030737875.1). Classification (NCBI taxonomy): domain Eukaryota; kingdom Viridiplantae; phylum Streptophyta; class Magnoliopsida; order Asparagales; family Amaryllidaceae; genus Allium; species Allium sativum. The sequence goes on along the minus strand of CM060918.1, from coordinate 773,352,791 downwards.
GGTGACACTATATAAAATAACAAGAAGGGCAAAAAATACATGCATATACTGAAAAGCTTATAGTGAGTCTGAGGGTTACAATGCTTAAAAGATGTAACATTACCTACATATGTTACTGAGAATTTGTTGTACCACTGGCAATATTAGGATGAATTTATCTATTTATTTATTTTATTTTCAAGGAAATACTTGGCTGATTTTGAAGATACAAATGTGAAAATAAGAGGAACACAAGAAACTGAGATAAACGCATCAAATATATGAGAATCAAGTACAATAATTACTTGGGTATATTATAATGTTTATTTGTGTATCTTAGATCACTGTAAGCAAACAACATATGACCTACAAAAGTCCTTCGGAATTTAAAATTTTCTGAACAGTTTTAGAACAAGCTTGCCCAAGTTTATTTTAAGTCTGAAACAAATTTATGTCGACTTATGGTAGGGATGTGTTGAAATATCAAACTCAGACAGATCTGGCTGTAAGTAATGATATTAGGATGAATGCAGTTTATTATATGGATGATACAGTTTGGTGATTTTGCAGAACTATCTTCCATGCTCTATACAGTACAAGATGACATGCCTTGGGATATAATCTAGGAGCAGTTTGTCTATTATTCAGAAGAAAAAAAATGCAATTCTCTCATTTTATTACCAATCAGAGTGGCGCAGCGGAAGCTTGGTGGGCCCATAACACACAGGTGCTAGGTTCGAAACCTGGCTCTGATACTGTTTTTTGCTCTTTCTTTAATTATGCCTGGAAGGATAATTTGGTAAATTTACCTCCTATAATTATGCTTGGAAGGATAATTTGGTAAATTTACCTCATATACGTCGACATATGATCTGGTTGGGAAATAAATTTGACCTTAACAATTCAAATTCATTGTCGTTCTGTTAATTTTTTAAAAAACTTTCAAACTATATATAATATACATATCTATCCATCAACATACTTTAACATTAACAGTGGAAGGTTTTAAATTGTACCTTCAGAACAGTTCTTCGACCATCCACAATGCACATGACACTTCATATATGTTTTTTCTGTCACACATGCACAACTAGTTAAAAAAGGAAAGTGGTAGAGAATTACTACCATGTTCAAAAATGTGGCCATTTGTACAAGTCCAGTAGTAACATCAGCATAGACATCATCAAAAGTAATTCCTGTGTCTGACCGTAAATCTGCAATAGCGTCCGCATAACCAAAATCATCATATTCAAAGAGTGCAAAAAAGAAGATGGTTTGCTGGAGAACTGTCACCAAATCCATTGTGGGAACAGAATGCAGTAGCCTGTTATCCATCCACCGTTGAGAGCAAGGAGTTTACGCTGCTCTGTGACCAGCCTGATGCATTGCCTCCTTACTATAGCCAGCACAGTCTGGCTTTCCAGCCCAACTGCGCAGTCCACTCAGCAACTTGGATCAGGCAGGCCGGCTAAGTGCACAATGTGCCCCGACTCAGCAACATGACCCAACATTCCATAAAATTAATGCCCCACTTGGTCACAAGCTCACGTTACTTAGCTCGACGGTTGATCAACTAAGCATTTTATATTTGTACCGAGTTATTTACAAATTTTTTTTGATGTGGGACTAACATACTATTTTATCAGGTCTAATACGTATGCTTCTTATATGACAATTAAACTGCATGGGAAAATATTACTTTTTTTTTCCAGTTTCAGAATACGAATGTAGATGGAATTCAAATATCGGCTGACATCCTTAATCACTATTTCATGCTTCAAATATTTTATCTATTCACCCAGTCTACCGCATAATAGAAATTTCAACAAAAAACTAAGCAAAATATTTATCAAACCAATAATTAAAGAATACGATTCATGTCAACACCATAATCCAAAGCATCCTTTCTTTTTTTTATCAGTTAAACTGCATTATTTTATATTATATTATGAATGTGACCTTACAATTTAAGCAGTAAGATAAGTGAAAATGTGGCCCAATGAACATGTGTTGGTTTACAAATCAAAGATCATAGGTTTGATCCTTAGAAAGGATGTATTTTCAATATTTTTTCATAAATTCAAAAAATTAATAGTCACGTTCTTATTACATATACTTTGTTTAATAAAGTTATAACCTTCCAATGGCATTACGATATATGATCTCCAATATTTTAATGTAAAGTACAAGAAAATCTTGTTGGATATATTGGTGCATCGTAAGTTCCTAATTCAAGTACCTTATCTTGTAGCAAAATAAATTTTATATAGGGATTTTTGAACAAAAACTTCCAGTAAAATTTATATTACATATCGAACAAAAAACAATATAAACTATCTGTACATCAGACATATGTGGGTGTTATAGTACAACAGATTTCATATTAATGTAACAGATTTCACACAAACCTATCCATTTTCCCATTTCATAGCATAAAACACAATCCCTTTTCACCCAAAATTCTTCGTTCATTCCCGCTCAAAATGTGGATTCCGCGGCCCCCATTCGCTTAACAACAAATTCACTCTATGGTACGGGACTATGTGGCTCAATGGATTTGAAGTGTCAGCTTTAATTATCTTTAGTCTTACAACAAAATAAACTTAGAACATGATTTTGCATCCAAATATCTAGAAAAATACATCTTAAAATTTGAACGATAAGCAATATCAACTATACCAATAAATCAGGTGTATGTTGGTGTCGTGATATATATGTAACACAGATATTTTGTACTAATGTAAAAGCATATAAAAGTACATTGTGAATTCTACTTTGCACAAAGTCGGGCAATCAGATACGTGACTCTGAGGCCCAATGGATAAGGCGTTGGTCTACGAAACCAGAGACTCTGGGTTCGATCCCCAGCAGAGTCGCAACAAATATCTAGAAATGTAAATTAAGCTAAATTTTTCTTGGCCTAACCCAAGCAGTAACATCTAAAAGTATTTGGATATTGCTATTTTGTTGGTTGTAGCTTTATATAACGCAATTCTACAGCTTAATGAACAAAACGCTGAACTGTGATTCTGCACCCAAAACTACAATATAAGCGGATAGCAAGTATACACTAATAAATGGGGCATGTGTGAATGTCATAAACCATAACATCTTTTACTTTAAAACTGAAGCGTATATGCTATTATTCTTTGTGGAATTCAACTGATAAGATAATTGACTATGTGTGTAGTCTGCAATACCACGTGTTTGATCCCTAGCAAAGTTAACTTCATTTTGTTAGTTTATTGATGATTAGATCTAACAAAAAGTAGATCAACTGAGCACTTTATATTTGTGCTGAGTTATTAACAAAAAATTTATGATGTGGGACTAACATGCTATTTTATCAGGTCTAGTACATATGCTTCTTATATGAACAAAACGCTGAACTGTGATTCTGCACCCAAAACTACAATATAAGCGGATAGCAAGTATACACAAATAAATGGGGCATGTGTGAATGTCATAAACCATAACATCTTTTACTTTAAAACTGAAGCATATCTGCTATTATTCTTTGTGGAATTCAACTGATAAGATAATTGACTATGTGTATAGTCTACAATACCACGTGTTTGATCCCTGGCAAAGTTAACTTCTTTTTGTTAGTTTATTGATGATTAGATCTAACAAAAAGTAGATCAACTGAGCACTTTATATTTCTACCGAGTTATTAACAAAAAATTTATGTTGTGGGACTAACATGCTATTTTATCAGGTCTAATACATATGCTTCTTATATGACCATTAAACTGCATGGGAAAATATGACCTTTTACCAGTTTCAGAATAGGAATGTAGATGGATGGCATCCTTAATCAATATTTCCTGCTTTAAATATTTTATATATTCACCCAGTCCCCCGCATAATAGAAATTTCAACAAAAAACTAAGAAAATTATTTATCAAACCAATAATTAAATAATACGATTCATGTCAATGCCATAATCCAAAGCATCCTTTCTACTTTTATCAGTTAAACTACATTATTTTATATTATTATATAATTTGACTTTACAATTTAAGCAGTAAGATAAGTGACAATGTTGCTCAATGAACATTTTTTGGTTTACAAATCAAAGATCATAGGTTTGATCCTTAGAAAGGATGATTTTTTCAATATTTTTTCATAAATCCAAAAAATTAATTGTCACGTTGTTATTACATATATTTTGTTCAATAAAGTTATAACCTTCCAATGACATTTAGATATATTATCTTCAATATTTTAATGTAAAGTACAAGAAAATCTTGTTGGATATATTGGTGCATCGTAAGTTCTTAATTCAATTATCTTATCTTGCAACAAAATAAATTTTATAAAGGGATTTTTGAACAAAAAGCTTTTAGTAAAATTTATATTACATATCGAACAAAAAACAATATAAACTATCCGTACATCAGATATATGTGGTGTTATAGTATAACAGATTTCATATTAATGTAACAAATTTCACACATAACTATCCATTTTCCCATTTCATAGCATAAAACACAATCCCTTTTCACCCAAAATTCTCCTTTCATTTCCGCTCAAAATGCGGATTCCGCGGTCCCCATTCGCTTAACAACAAATTCACTCTATGGTACGGGACTATGTGGCCCAATGGATTTGAAGTGTCTGCTTTAATTATCTTTAGTCTTACCACAAAATCAACTTATAACATGAATTTGCGTCCAAATATCTAGAAAAATACATCTTTAAATTTGAACGATAAGCAATATCAACTATACCAATAAATCAGGTGTATGTTGGTGTCGTGATATATATAACACATATATTTTATACTAATGTAAATGCATATAAAAGTACATTGTGAATTCTACTATGCACAAATTCGGGCAATTAAATATGTGACTTTGTGGCCCAATGGATAAGGCGCTGGTCTACGAAACGAGAGACCCTGGGTTTGATCCCCAGTAGAGTCGTAACTATTATGTTGAAATGTAAATTATGCTAATTTTTTCTTGGCCTAAACCAAGCAGTAACATCTAAAAGTATTTTGTTATTGGTATTTTGTTAGTTGCAGCTTTATATAACGCAATTCTACAGCTTAATGGACAAAACGCTTAACTGTGATTCTGCACCCAAAACTACAATATAAGCAGATAGCAAATATACAAATAAATGGGGCATGTGTGAATGTCATAATCCATAACACCTTTTACTTTTAAACTGAAGCATATATGCTATTATTCTTTGTGGAATTCAACTGATAAGATAATTGACTATGTGAATAATCTACAATACCACGTGTTTGATCCCCGGCAAAGTTAACTTCTTTTTGTTAGTTTATTGATGATTAGATCTAATATGAGCATCCTATTATTGGCCTGTACCTGACCCCAATCTCAGATCAAGCATGCCATTTCAATTTATTTAACCTAACTTAGGTAAACAAGAAAGAAAAGCAATTCCAATATAAAATGAAGAATTGGCACAAAAGGTACTAACATTATATTTATGAAAAATGATGAATGCATGCTGCAATTCGTAGACTTTTCTCCAATCTGGTTCTGCAGATCCAAGGCATCATAACATAAGTACATGAGAATACAATCAAGATTCCTGGTAACTCCAAGGCAAATCCATAAGATAATGGATCTTCTATCAAATTGAGTCATGACCCCCCAGTGGCTGCATTTGCACAATTATAAACATCATTAGATAAAGGGGTGTGTAACACCCCGCCTCCGCTAGGGTCACTCGCAAAGGAATGCACTAGCTTTAGAGGGGCATTATTGGTAAACATGCGCAGAAATATCACAAGACAGAACATATAAAATAGCGGAAGTAAAATCAAACTTTCATAACATGAATAAATAAGGTCTAAAGCCTTTTACATCAGAGTACATCAAAACCTGTCTTGCAATAGTAAAGAAGCATAAAGACATTTTCATAAATTATTCCCCAAGTAAAAACAGTAAAGTAGCCATTAGCCAAGAAAAGTCCAAGCCATCCATGATGACCTTCAAGCAGAAGAAGTCCGAACTAAACAACAATATTTCCTCCCTGTAACCTGGGGGGGGGGGGGAACGGAAGAAAAGAGGCGAAACAAAACGGGTCAGTCAAAAAGACTGAGTAAGCCCTATCTACTATTAGCATAAAAACTATTAAAGTTAACTGACATGAGAAACTGAGATGAACATAAGCATGATAACAAGATAGATAAGCTAGATCAAAATAACAGGATGAACTACTGAACTCAGATAAACTAAGGTGTCATGATAAATTACGATGTCAAGATAAAACAAGGTATCACATCGTCAGGTTTCTATCAAGTATAATATCCCCAAGATATCTGTCACGTATAACGCCCCGTGATATCTATCCTGTATTTTAGCTCTGCACCTACCGTACTAGTATCCCCACCGTGTCATGTGTTAACCAAGAATGACCCTCACTCAAAAGTCGTGTAATGGTCCATGTCAACCTAATATATCGCATATATAGGTTACTCAACTTGTATGTTTTATTCCATGTAAATGTTCAGTCCCTTTCCGTAGACCATACGGGCTTTCCCATGAGATTCTATATTACTTTAACATAGTTCCATGATCCTTAAGATCGGTTTGGACTGTTACCCTAAACCTAGCTAGGGTCTTCCAACATGAATTATTGTTTGTACAGCTAGGACTTATGCTACCTAGGGCTGCTAGGGATTATGCTTACCTATTGCACGTTTTCGTATCTCGGTTTGGGTTCAACCACCTAGGGCCACTAGGGATTACGCTAACCGCCAACCGCGCCCTTTTTCCCACGCATTCATCGTGAATCGCTTTTCCATGACTGTATGCACATGTATCACATCGTGCCATCCGAGTCCTGTCACATAGCAAATCAAGAAATACAGGACTCGGTCGGGAGCTTTCGATTTATCTGCCGATGCAGATGCTAAGGTCTGTTTTTCTTATATGTGGCTATGGTCCCACGAGACCACTCCCTCAACTAGTGAAAGACAAGATAGGATAAATCCTGTATGAGAACACAACACTGGCCAACCCACATCCAAGCCTTACCGCAACCATAATTAGATAGCAATTATGGTCTTTTGGGTGTTCTCTGCCTTTCCGTACGTACACGCTTGACCAAAGATGGTAGGTAGCCTGACGAAATGCTATCTAGGGTACGACCGTGTATCGTCGACTATCCCCTATCCATCCCCGTCTTTAGGTCGCTCATATAGCAACCAAGGCATACTCTTGGTTCTTCTAACGCAGACCTTAACCTCTCATGAGCCTAGTATAATCACCTGGCAGCTCATAGAGGGATACCAAGAATATCCTCACGTTCCCCGAAGCCGCTGCTTCGTTACCCAGTTCGCTGGAGCCTTTATCTAAATCAGATACTTGCTCCTACTCGTATACTTAAACGATGACCTACCGTATCAGGTTACTCATCTATCTATGAACTGGTCTAAATTTCCTTGACTAAGAATCATTACTTAGTTATTCTTCAACTAAGGTTTACCACTTAGAATTGTTCCCGTTATCCTTGTTAACTACGGTTATCCACCTAATCCTCAGAACTAGGGTTTACATAATGGATTAAGTGTCACTTAAGTTCATGACTTAACCCATCTACAAATCCTGTCAAAATTGGCTAAGTATCCAAGTTCAAGGCTTAACCCTACAAACCATGCTCAAGTTGGTTAAGTATATTAAGCAATTCACAACTTAACCTCGTCCAATTATCATTCTAGATTGGTTAAGTATATATTAACTTGACCCTATCAATTTACTTAGTCAAATCGGTCAAGTGTATTCAAGCGATTCGTGACTTAGCCTTATCGTGTTTTCACGTTATATTGGTTAAGTATTGGTTAACTTAACCACAATAAATTAACGAGTTAGATTGGATAAGTATAGGTCACTTAACCACATCAATTCATCATGTTTAGATTAGTTAAGTGTTTAACTTAACCCCATTAAACTACCAAGTGGGATTAATTAAGTGTAGGCTAACTTAACCCCATCCGATTTCCATGTTTAGACTAGTTGAGTCTAATCTTAACCCCATTCGTTAACCGTATTTTTCGGTTAAGCGTCATTAAGAAAACTTACTTAACCTTACCAAGTTATCGCGTTGGATTGATTAAGTGTTGGTTAACTTAACCCCATCCACTAGTCATATAAAAATGGTTAAGTGTCATTAGGCAAATCAAGTTACTTAACCTACCCAACCTTGTCATGTTTTGTTAAGTATCATTAGCCTAATCAAATTACTTAACCCATTTGTCCATGTCATATTTGGTTAAGAGTCATTAATCAAATTAACTTAACCCTATCATGTGGCATTAATTACTTAATGCACCTTCACCTCTCACATTAGACTTTGTTGTGGTTACTAGTTAAGCCGGTCGGTTCCGGGTAGCTTTACACCACAACTTGGTCTAACCTCGGGTTCAAGCACAACATGACCAACTTCTCACATTGGGTCCTATTGTTTGCAACTACTAGTTAGGCCGGTCGGTTCCGGGTAGTTTTACGTTGCAAACTCAACCCAACCTCGAGTTGGCCACACTTATATTATCTAAGTGTCATGTCCATCATGTTTCCCAAAACATGTTACAAGTTTTCAAGCATTTGGGTAGACCTAACTTAATAGGTAAATTCCTAAAGGGTAGACCTAACTTAATAGGTAAATTCCCAAGCTTATGTTTTTATGCATACTTACATGTCAACTTCCATGTTATATTTCAAGTCATGTTTTCAAGTTGTATTTTCATGTCATTAGAAATCACCCATAACATAACCCAACGCTTTTAAACTCGCATATACGTTTGCGACAACGTAATGGATTAAAAGAAGAGACTTGGCAAAGGCATGACAAAAATGGATATTAAGCCACAAGTTAATCATGGTGGCAAATGAGGCACAAATGTGTTCATTAACTTGCATGTTACATTCTTAAGCCTCAAAACATGCATAAACCCAAACTTGGCACATAAGCGAATCATGGTGACAAAAGATATGGAATGATGACTAGTAACTCGCATATATCATCATATAAGGGTTATGACTTCATATGCAAGTCGACATAAAGGTTATGAGGGTTCTCATGTTGCCTAATGCAACATTTCAACATAAAGGTTGTAGCTTTTAGCTCACAAGATCAAGATAATGACTTCATAAACTTGCATGACATGATAGCATGTATCATACTCAATGATCAAACCCAAACTTGCAACATGAACATTTAACTTCATAGTTAATATCTAAGAGTAGGGAAAGGGCTTACATTGCTATGAAGGCACAAAAGATATGACAAAGCCCTTATGCAATCAAATAGACCCAAAATGCAAGCTCTAACATAAAAACCCTTGAGCCAAAATGATCAAAACCCTTGCTTTATGATGCAAAGATAGAAACTTGACTTGAATGCAAGCTAATGACACTCATACAAGCTTGAAAACACTTGTATGCATGGAAAATCTCTCATAGAAACCATTTAGAAATTTTATGAAGAGAGTGGAGGCCATGAGAGGTAAAATTTTGCCATAGTTTAGTTGCATGAATGAATAATGAGGATTTAGGATAGGTTAGGGTCTTATTTATAGATTAGGCAAGTGTTTTAGGCCATAGGATTAAACCTAGATTCAATCCAAGCCATCAAAGCATGTCTTGGGGAAGAAGTCAAGTGTAGGAACCATCTAGGGCCTTTAGATTAAAGATGAACCATGAGAACCATCCAAATGCAAAATCTGCATTTGAGCGAATCGGCCCACGGGTTGACAGCCAAACACCCTGGATTAACCCCTAGTCGACCCAGCAGGCTCGGGTCGACCTCAAAAATCGGCCGGTTCGGTTATTCCCCTCTCCCAATTCGCTGTTTTGAACATTTTTGCATATTTATTTATTTAATTTTCAATTATATATATATATATATATCAATATATATATTTTTCTCTGCGCAACCCATTTCACTTAATTAAGTATACTTTAATTTGGGAATTTTTCGTGAAACTTCGCGAGGCCATATCCTGGTCATACGGACTCCGATTTTCGAAAACTCGGACTCTATTTCGCGTATTTTTCCGAGACGAACGCAATGGCATAGCCCGTTTCCCTTGATTCAGATTTTACAGTTTAATTCTGCCTACATTTATGTTATATCAGGTTATTGAAAATACGGGTTGTTACATTCTCCCCACCTTTTAGGATTTCGTCCCTGAAATCTCCAAGTTAGGAAGAACATATCCTACCTCCATCATCCATCTACTCAAAACATCATCCACAAGCAACCATTGTCCTTAGATGATTTCTAATGTTGTATGAATATATGCAAAACGTGTGTGTACATGTTCCTTAGCTAATGCTAATGATCAGGCCTGAATAATCTTACTAATGCAAAATATGTATAGTGCCATGAATCCAACATGTATGCAAATAGTCCTAGTCATATAGATACTATATGCGTGCACAATCATTCATTCATATGCAACAACCGCATGATAATAAATTCGATTTCATCCATAAACAAGTATAAATACTCGTGCATATGCAATATGAAATGTGACCGAGTCGAGCTAGTATCTAATGTGTATTCGCGCATCCACGAGCAACCACTTGCAACCACTTGCAACCATATCAATCATAACATGTTTCAAATACATGTTTACATCCATAGGGTTCTACCTAGAATTCCCTGAAACAGGGTCGAGAAGATAAACAGGACAAACTCCTTACAGGGTTTGTAACGGAGAATAGGACCGAGAGGATGTCCACAAAAGGTAGCCTACAAGTAAGATCTACAGAAAACAGGGATCAAGGATATACTCCCAAAAAGAGATATCATGCGCGTATCTAGTCTTTGACCATCAAAGTCGTCTTTTAACTTCGCGATTTTGTAGCTTCTTATTCCTGTTTCCATAACATGAGCTGGAACTCATTTCTTCGTCGCCTCTCGTTCCACTTGCACTTATCATTTTCCTAGAATACTTGACGCAAACATGACTGCGTACTCATGATCTCATGCAAGCTTTCCAAAATTCACTAGTGAATCTTGGATCTCGTTTATATACTATAAGGCATTCCATGTAGAAGAACTTTCTCTTGAAAGTAAACAAATGTCAATCAGGTTATCATGCGCACTTACTAGGGTGATCTCTATAACCCATGCATAAATGAAGTAAACCATCCGTCTTATTGGCGAACACCACTCGATCGGGCTTCAAATTTCCAATAAAGGCATCAAGGGATTCTAAGTAACTAGTCATGACAGAACCTCAAAAAGGTTACCCGATACTTCGAGGGCATTACCAAGGCTAGTCAAAAGGTCTAACTACCCTCCTATCAAAACCGAGAGTGGCACCCCCTACTGGATAACCACTTCATCCCTAGAATCCATCCATAGCTTATAAACATAAGCATTATTTCCAAACTCAACACTTGGCATAGACATTCCCAAATCCAAACAAGTCATGTATAAATGGACTGATTCTCCAATAGGACTTTGAGACAAAAATGGGATTCTCTATTACGCTAGTACTTAAGGTGCAGAGACTCAACTATCGAAGCAGACTTAAATGATACGAACAACGAAGTCCTAACGGGATGATAGAGAAGAAAAGCTAAACCTTTAACAAGATCGTTACCCTCCTTCCGAGGTACTCTAGAAATGAGAGCATACTACTGCCCTCCCGATGATCTTGTCCTTGTCCCATAATACTTAACTATCCGCCCCGTTTTACCATGCCAAAGGTACTCTCTCGTCATGGGTTTCATTGTTCATCTTTCTCCCTCCTTTGAGGACTAAGCCATACCAACAAGTTGCTCATCCTTAAGCTCGTATCCTTTATCCTTCTTTCTCACGATCCTTTCTTATAACGCGGCCACTGGTCTCTCGAGAACCACCTCCATCGTATGGAAAGCACTTTCGTAGGTAGAAAAGACTAGTCGCAGTTAAAACTACTGTGACTACAGATGGAGGAAAGAAAGGAAAAGAGACTCAATTAAGGAAACAAGGATAGTGCTAATGGCCTTTGGGGAATAGCATTTTTCTTTTAAAAGAAAATTTTCTTGAAAAATGCTTCTTTGTAAACGTTTTTTTTTTCAAATAGTTTTCAGAAGGTCATTAAAAACTTTTGCCCAGTCTGGTAACCTTCTTCTCTGATACCACGTGTAACACCCCGCCTCCGCTAGGGTCACTCGCAAAGGAATGCACTAGCTTTAGAGGGGCATTATTGGTAAACATGCACAGAAATATCACAAGACAGAACATATAAAATAGCGGAAGTAAAATCAAACTTTCATAACATGAATAAATAAGGTCTAAAGCCTTTTACATCAGAGTACATCAAAACCTGTCTTGCAATAGTAAAGAAGCATAAAGACATTTTCATAAATTATTCCCCAAGTAAAAACAGTAAAGTAGCCATTAGCCAAGAAAAGTCCAAGCCATCCATGATGACCTTTAAGCAGAAGAAGTCCGAACTAAACAACAGTATTTCCTCCCTGTAACCTGGGAGGGGGGGGGGAACGGAAGAAAAGAGGCGAAACAAAACGGGTCAGTCAAAAAGACTGAGTAAGCCCTATCTACTATTAGCATAAAAACTAGTAAAATTAACTGACATGAGAAACTGAGATGAACATAAGCATGATAACAAGATAGATAAGCTAGATCAAAATAACAGGATGAACTACTGAACTCAGATAAACTAAGGTGTCATGATAAATTACGATGTCAAGATAAAACAAGGTATCACATCGTCAGGTTTCTATCAAGTATAATATCCCCAAGATATCTGTCACGTATAACGCCCCGTGATATCTATCCTGTATTTTAGCTCTGCACCTACCGTACTAGTATCCCCACCGTGTCATGTGTTAACCAAGAATGACCCTCACTCAAAAGTCGTGTAATGGTCCATGTCAACCTAATATATCGCATATATAGGTTACTCAACTTGTATGTTTTATTCCATGTAAATGTTCAGTCCCTTGCCGTAGACCATACGGGCTTTCCCATGAGATTCTATATTACTTTAACATAGTTCCATGATCCTTAAGATCGGTTTGGACTGTTACCCTAAACCTAGCTAGGGTCTTCCAACATGAATTATTGTTTGTACAACTAGGACTTATGCTACCTAGAGCTGCTAGGGATTATGCTTACCTATTGCACGTTTTCGTATCTCGATTTGGGTTCAACCACCTAGGGCCACTAGGGATTACGCTAACCGCCAACCGCGCCCTTTTTCCCACGCATTCATCGTGAATCGCTTTTCCATGACTGTATGCACATGTATCACATCGTGCCATCCGAGTCCTATCACAGAGCAAATCAAGAAATACAAGACTCGGTCGGGAGCTTTCGATTTATCTGCCGATGCAGATGCTAAGGTCTGTTTTTCTTATACGTGGCTATGGTCCCACGAGACCACTCCCTCAACTAGTGAAAGACAAGACAGGATAAATCCTGTATGAGAACACAACACTAGCCAACCCACATCCAAGCCTTACCGCAACCATAATTAGATAGCAATTATGGTCTTTTGGGTGTTCTCTGCCTTTCCGTACGTACACGCTTGACCAAAGATGGTAGGTAGCCTGACGAAATGCTATCTAGGGTACGACCGTGTATCGTCGACTATCCCCTATCCATCCCCGTCTTTAGGTCGCTCGTATAACAACCAAGGCATACTCTTGGTTCTTCTAACGCAGACCTTAACCTCTCATGAGCCTAGTATAATCACCTGGCAGCTCATAGAGGGATACCAAGAATATCCTCACGTTCCCCGAAGCCGCTGCTTCGTTACCCAGTTCGCTGGAGCCTTTATCTAAATCAGATACTTGCTCTTACTCGTATACTTAAACGATGACCTACCGTATCAGGTTACTCATCTATCTATGAACTGGTCTAAATTTCCTTGACTAAGAATCATTACTTAGTTATTCTTCAACTAAGGTTTACCACTTAGCATTGTTTCTGTTATCCTTGTTAACTACAGTTATCCACCTAATCCTCAGAACTAGGGTTTACATAATGGATTAAGTGTCACTTAAGTTCATGACTTAACCCGTCTACAAATCCTGTCAAAATTGGCTAAGTATCCAAGTTCAAGGCTTAACCCTACAATCCATGCTCAAGTTGGTTAAGTATATTAAGCAATTCACGACTTAACCTCGTCCAATTATCATTCTAGATTGGTTAAGTATATATTAACTTGACCCTATCAATTTACTTAGTCAAATCAGTCAAGTGTATTCAAGCGATTCGTGACTTAGCCTTATCATGTTTTCACGTTATATTGGTTAAGTATTGGTTAACTTAACCACAATAAATTAACGAGTTAGATTGGATAAGTATAGGTCACTTAACCACATCAATTCATCATGTTTAGATTAGTTAAGTGTTTAACTTAACCCCATTAAACTACCAAGTGGGATTAATTAAGTCTAGGCTAACTTAACCCCATCCGATTTCCATGTTTAGACTAGTTGAGTCTAATCTTAACCCCATTCGTTAACCGTATTTTTCGGTTAAGCGTCATTAAGAAAACTTACTTAACCTTACCAAGTTATCGCGTTGGATTGATTAAGTGTTGGTTAACTTAACCCCATCCACTAGTCATATAAAAATGGTTAAGTGTCATTAGGCAAATCAAGTTACTTAACCTACCCAACCTTGTCATGTTTTGTTAAGTATCATTAGCCTAATCAAATTACTTAACCCATTTGTCCATGTCATATTTGGTTAAGAGTCATTAATCAAATTAACTTAACCCTATCATGTGGCACTAATTACTTAATGCACCTTCACCTCTCACATTAGACTTTGTTGTGGTTACTAGTTAAGCCGGTCGGTTCCGGGTAGCTTTACACCACAACTTGGTCTAACCTCGGGTTCAAGCACAACATGACCAACTTCTCACATTGGGTCCTATTGTTTGCAACTACTAGTTAGTCCGGTCGGTTCCGGGTGGTTTTACGTTGCAAACTCAACCCAACCTCGAGTTGGCCACACTTATATTATCTAAGTGTCATGTCCATCATGTTTCCCAAAACATGTTACAAGTTTTCAAGCATTTGGGTAGACCTAACTTAATAGGTAAATTCCTAAAGGGTAGACCTAACTTAATAGGTAAATTCCCAAGCTTATGTTTTTATGCATACTTACATGTCAACTTCCATGTTATATTTCAAGTCATGTTTTCAAGTTGTATTTTCATGTCATTAGAAATCACCCATAACATAACCCAACGCTTTTAAACTCGCATATACGTTTGCGACAACGTAATGGATTAAAAGAAGAGACTTGGCAAAGGCATGACAAAAATGGATATTAAGCCACAAGTTAATCATGGTGGCAAATGAGGCACAAATGTGTTCATTAACTTGCATGTTACATTCTTAAGCCTCAAAACATGCATAAACCCAAACTTGGCACATAAGCGAATCATGGTGACAAAAGATATGGAATGATGACTAGTAACTCGCATATATCATCATATAAGGGTTATGACTTCATATGCAAGTCGACATAAAGGTTATGAGGGTTCTCATGTTGCCTAATGCAACATTTCAACATAAAGGTTGTAGCTTTTAGCTCACAAGATCAAGATAATGACTTCATAAACTTGCATGACATGATAGCATGTATCATACTCAATGATCAAACCCAAACTTGCAACATGAACATTTAACTTCATAGTTAATATCTAAGAGTAGGGAAAGGGCTTACATTGCTATGAAGGCACAAAAGATATGACAAAGCCCTTATGCAATCAAATAGACCCAAAATGCAAGCTCTAACATAAAAACCCTTGAGCCAAAATGATCAAAACCCTTGCTTTATGATGCAAAGATAGAAACTTGACTTGAATGCAAGCTAATGACACTCATACAAGCTTGAAAACACTTGTATGCATGGAAAATCTCTCATAGAAACCATTTAGAAATTTTATGAAGAGAGTGGAGGCCATGAGAGGTAAAATTTTGCCATAGTTTAGTTGCATGAATGAATAATGAGGATTTAGGATAGGTTAGGGTCTTATTTATATATTAGGCAAGTGTTTTAGGCCATAGGATTAAACCTAGATTCAATCCAAGCCATCAAAGCATGTCTTGGGGAAGAAGTCAAGTGTAGGAACCATCTAGGGCCTTTAGATTAAAGATGAACCATGAGAACCATCCAAATGCAAAATCTGCATTTGAGCGAATCAGCCCATGGGTTGACAGCCAAACACCCTGGATTAACCCCTAGTCGACCCAGCGGGCTTGGGTCGACCTCAAAAATCGGCCGGTTCGGTTATTCCCCTCTCCCAATTCGCTGTTTTGAACATTTTTGCATATTTATTTATTTAATTTTCAATTATATATATATATATATCAATATATATATATATATATATATTTCTCTGCGCAACCCATTTCACTTAATTAAGTATACTTTAATTTGGGAATTTTTCGTGAAACTTCGCGAGGCCATATCCTGGTCATACGGACTCCGATTTTCGAAAACTCGGACTCTATTTCGCGTATTTTTCCGAGACGAACGCAATGGCATAGCCCATTTCCCTTGATTCAGATTTTACAGTTTAATTCTGCCTCCATTTATGTTATATCAGGTTATTGAAAATACGGGTTGTTACAGGGTGAACCCCATAAACAGTATGTCATATGTTAGACGAACAAAATGGCAGATAATCTCCAATCACCCGTTAATATAGATAGATGATACATCATAATAATTCCTTTCCTCAAGAATAACAAGGCAGACATTGCTTATACAGGAATATATGGGATCAGCATTGGAAATACAACAATACATGTACACTAACTTGGTGATACTGGATAAAATAACAAGAAGGGCAAAAAATACATGCATATACTGAAAAGCTTATAGTGAGTCTGAGGGTTACAATGCTTAAAAGATGTAACATTAGCGATATATGTTACTGAGAATTTGTTGTACCACTGGCAACACTACGATGATTTTATCTATTTATTTATTTTATTCTTGAGGAAATACTTGACCGATTTTGAAGATACAAATGTGAAAATAAGAGGAACACTAGAAATTGAGATAAACGCATCAAATATATGAGAATCAAGTACAATATTTACTTGGGTATATTTTAATGTTTACTTGTGTATCTTAGATCACTGTAAGAAGACAACATATGACCTACAAAAGTCCTTCGAAATTTAAAACTTTTTGAACAGTTTTAGAACAAGCTTGCCCAAGTTTATTTTAAGTCTGAAACAAATTTATGTCGACTTATGGTAGGGATGTGTTGAAATATCAAACTCAGACAGATCTGGCTGCAAGTAATGATACAAGGATGAATGCAGTTTATTATATGGATAAAACGGTCTGGTGATTTTGTAGGACTATCTTCCATGCTCTATACAGTGCAAGATGACATGCCTTGGGATATAATCTAGGAGCAGCTTGTCTATTATTCTAAAATAAAAATGCAATTCTCACATTTTATTACCAATCAGAGTGGCTCAGCGGAAGCGTGGTGGGCCCATAACCCACAGGCCCCACGATTGAAACCTGGCTCTGATACTGTTTTTTGCTCTTTCTTTATGCCTGGAAGGATAATTTAGTAAATTTACCTTCTATACGTCAACATATGATCTAGTTTTAAATTTGCTCTTTCTATCCATCAACATACTTTAACATTAACAGTGGAAGGTTTTAAATTGTACCTTCAGAACAGTTCTTCAACCATCCACAATGCACATGACTCTTCAATCTTCATATACGTTTTTTGTATTACACATGCACAACCAGTTAAAATAGGAAAGTGGTAGAGAATTAATACCAAGTTCAAAAATGGGGCCATTTGTACAAGTTCAGTAGTAACATCAGCATAAACATCAGCAAAAGTAATTCCTGTGTCTGACCGTAAATCAGCAGTAGTGTCCACATAACCAAAATCAGCATATTCAAAGAGAGCAAAAAGTAGATGGTTTGCTGGAGAATTGTCACCGAATCCATTATGGGAACAGAATTCAGTAGCCTGTTATCCATCAACAAAATGCACATGACTCATCATATATGTTTTTTCTGTTACACATGCGCAACCAGTTAAAATAGGAAAGTGGTAGAGAATTAATACCATGTTCAAAAATGTGGCCATTTGTACAAGTCCAGTAGTAACATCAGCATAAACATCATCAAAAGTAATTCCTGTGTCTGACCATAAATCAGCAGTAGTGTCCGCATAACCAAAATCATCATATTCAAAGAGTGCAAAAAAGAAGATGGTTTGCTGGAGAACCGTCATCAAATCCATTGTGGGAACAGAATACAGTAGCCTGTTATCCATCCACCATTGAGAGCAAGGAGTTTTTGCTGCTCTGTGACCAGCCTGACGCATTGCCTCCTTACTATAGCCAGCACAGTCCGGCTTTCTAGCCCAACTGCGCAGGCCACTCAGCAACTTGGATCGGGCAGGCCAGCTTAGTGCACAATGTGCCCCGACTCAGCAACATGGCCTAACATTCCATCAAATTAATGCCCCACTTGGTCACAAGCTCGCGTTACCTAGCTCGACGGTTGATCAACTGAGCACTTGATATTTGCTCCGAGTTATTAACAAAAATTTTATGATGTGGGACTAGCATGCTATTTTATCAGGTCTAATACATATGCTTCTTATATGACAATTAAACTGTGTGGGAAAATATGACTTTTTTTCCAGTTTCAGAATACGAATGTTGATGGAATTCAAATATCGGCTGACATCCTTAATCAC
This sequence comes from Allium sativum, assembly GCA_030737875.1. Lineage (NCBI taxonomy): Eukaryota > Viridiplantae > Streptophyta > Magnoliopsida > Asparagales > Amaryllidaceae > Allium > Allium sativum. The sequence goes on along the minus strand of CM060918.1, from coordinate 773,334,100 downwards.
TATTTCATGCTTCAAACATTTTATCTATTCACCCAGTCTACCGCATAATAGAAATTTCAACAAAAAACTAAGCAAAATATTTATCAAACCTATAATTAAAGAATACGATTCATGTCAACACCATAATCCAAAGCATTCTTTCTTTTTTTATCAGTTAAACTGCATTATTTTATATTATATTATGAATGTGACCATACAATTTAAGCAGTAAGATAAGTGACAATGTGGCCCAATGAACATGTGTTGGTTTACAAATCAAAGATCATAGGTTTGATCCTTAGAAAGGATGCTTTTTCAATATTTTTTCATAATTTCAAAAAATTAATAGTCACATTGTTATTACATATACTTTGTTCAATAAAGTTATAACCTTCCAATAGCATTTAGATGTATTATCTTCAATATTTTAATGTAAAGTACAAGAAAATCTTGTTGGATATATTGGTGCATCGTAAGTTCCTAATTCAAGTATCTTATCTTGTAGTAAAATAAATTTTATATAGTAATTTTTTAACAAAAAGCTTCCAGTAAAATTTATATTACATAAAGGTGGATACCCAGAGCCAAAGGCTCCCGTACTCAAGCGCGAGAGGACTTCCCAAGCAGTCTCCCATCCTAATATTATTCTCACGGCTTTCCGTACATCAGATATACGTGGGTGTTATAGTATAACAGATTTCATATTAATATAACGGATTTCACACATACCTATCCATTTTCCCATTTCATAGCATAAAACACAATCCCTTTTCACCCAAAATTCTCCATTCATTCTCGCTCAAAATGTGGATTCCGCGGTCCCCGTTTGCTTAACAACAAATTCACTCTATGGTATGGGGCTATGTGGCTCAATGGATTTTAAGTGTTTGCTTTAATAAACTGCCCCAACTTGGGATTTTGCAGTGCACCAATTTGCTGAGAATTCAGGGCTAACTTTATTGTTTACTTCAAACATACATAAACTCAACTATATACAAGTAAATAGTTCTACAGCTTAAAAGGAAATATTAAATTAAACACAAATTAATATAGTTTAATTTGATATTCATAGAAATGGCCACAACAATTTGGGGCTTGTTTCAATATTTAGTCCTATTATCCACTAGACAAGGGAATAAAAAAGAGGTACATATCCTACAAAATCGTTTCATTTCCTAAATTGACTCCAAATCATCCACTATAAAATTTAGAGCTAACAGACAAGTCCATGCTCATAGAATTTGTGCTAACAATTCAATTGCCATAAAATCACATGAACCGTATACAAATACCAACAAAATATAGCTACCATAACCAACAAAGCCTAAAAATCAAAGAATAAATTTAAAAAACAAAAACGTATCGGTATATTTTCCCTAATCTAGAACATTGACATAGATCATCTTCTTACCTAAGGAACTTCGCAACAGTTTCATCATAATTCCGTGTAGACCTTTCTTATTTCCTACTCTTTGCTTCTGTCTAAGCTATTCCCGAACTTGGAATTCGCTGTAGGGTTAGGCTGACCAATCTTTACCGTCCCATCATCACACAGGCAGTTGAAACGACATCCTTGCTATTTAACTGCAGACTTCCCAGGCAAGAAAGAGAGTTGCCATTTTTAGGGCAAGTGATCTGTAATGTTTGAGCAGTAAGCGGTGTGGGTGTGATCAGTTACCTCAAACAATGCTCAAAACACACACATACCTCTCCATTTTCCCATTTCATAGCATAAAACACTGAGAACCACTTTTCACCGAAAATTCTCCTTTCATTCCCCACTCAAAATGTGAATTTTGCGTTCCCCGTTCGCTTGACAACAAATGCACTCTATGGTATGGGACTATGTGGCTCAATGGATTTGAAGTGCCTGCTTTAATTATCTTTAGTCGTACCACAATCAAACTTATAACATAATTTTGCGTCCAAATATCTAGAGAAATATATCTTAAAAATTGAATGATAAGAAATATCAACTATACCAATAAATCACATAGTAGTTAAGGCGGTAAGGCGCAGGCATTGAGCCTGAGGCTTTTTTGAGCCTTGGGCTTTTTTGTGTGCCTTTTATATGAGTTTGATCTGCTATTTTACTAACTACAAGTTAATTTTTAAACCAAATTTTATAATTCATTCAATTATTTACATATTTTATTAATAAGATTTAAATTTTAAACCATATTTTATAATTTGTTGAACAATCAAAATTTTTATTTAACTATTTATGAACAAAATTTTGAATTCAACCAAAACAAGCGCCTCAAACTGCAAAAAGGCGCACTCAAACTGTAAAAAGGCGCAAAATTTGAGCCTTGGGCTTTTTCGCGCTTAGGCGCGCGGCGCGCCTAAGCACGCGCCTTGATAACTATGTGTATATTATGATGCTACTGCGACCTATTTGTTGTAATTCCTTCGACGTGTGCTGTTCCACCACTTACGATTTTTTTTTTCAATTTTTTTTCCAGTTTTTTAAAGGTTTGTGTGGTGAAATTTGATGCCCTTTCACTTTTGTTACCCTGTGCATAGGCATGGTTTGCACAGGGTCTAAGCCGGCCTTGTCTACGACTCTACGATACCATGTGTTTGACATCTGGAAAAACTAACTTCTTTTTGCTAGTTTGTCGATGATTAGATCTACTATAAGCATCCTATTTTTGACCTGACCTCACTCTCAGATCCAGCATGGCATTTCAATTTAGTTAAATTAACTAAGGTATATAAGAAAGAAAAGTGCTTCTAATATAAAAAATGAAGAATCGGGACAAAAGGTACGTACAGTATGTTTATAAAAATCAATGAATGCCTGCTGCAATTCATAGACTTTTCTCTGCTTTGGTTCTGCAGATTGAAGCATCATAACATGAGTACATGAGAATATAATCATCTTTTCCATTTCCCAACCTTCCATTTTTTACTCTTGACTATTTTAATACATCTGATAATAAACTGCTTCTAACTGAGTTCTTGCAGTGCACCAATTTGCTGAGAATTCAGGGCTAACTTTATTGTTTACTTCAAACAAACATAAAACTCAACTACATGTAGATATACAAGACTATGTCCATACAAGTAAGTTATACAGCCTAAAAGGAAATATTAAAGTAAACACAAATTAATGTAAGTTAATTTGATTTTCACAGAAATGGTCACATCATTTGCGGTGTGTTCCAGTATTTAGTCCGATTATCCACGAGATAGGGAAATAAAATATGTAACATACCCTACAAAACAGGAGAATATCGTTTCATTTCCTAAATTGACTCCAAATTATCCGCTATAAAATTGAGAACTAACAAATCAGTCCAAGTTCATGGAATGTGTACTAACAATTCAATTGCCATAAAATCACATCGATGGAATGTACGCACGAACAAAATATAGCCACAGCAGTAACCAACAAAGCCTAAAAATCTAATAATAATTAATAATAATGATAATTTAAACCATATGGATAAATTTGCCCAAATCTAGAACACTGCCATGGAACATCTCTCACTTACAGAACTTCGCAACGGGTTCATCATAATTCAGAATGTATCTTTCTTTTTACTTCGAAAGAAGCTATTCTCCAACTTGGATTTCGCAGTAGGGTTTTGCCTGACCGATCTTCGCCGTCCCATCATCACACAGGCAGTTGAAACGACATTCTTGTAACTGCAGACTCCCTGAGGGAGGGCCACCATTTTAATGTGATCTTTAATGTCTTGAGGATTGAGTGGTGTGGTATGATCACGAGAGAGGGTAGAGGGAGCTAGGGTGTAAATTGGTTGGACCGAACCGAACGGAGGTATGTTCAGTTCCTGTCCTAAAAAAATTCCGATCGAACACGGATCGGACCAATTTTTTTCTCGGACAAATTTCGTTGTCCTAATTTGTGTCCTAAATATAATCGGTCATACACGGACACATGGTTTTCAGACACGGACATGATCGGACTCGGTCGGACATGGATATTTCTACCACATTTTGTACATTTTACCAGATTTTTTTTCAACTATACGCCGAGTTACATGGAATTCGGACGAATTCGAACGAGTCCGGACCGGACTTGATTTTTTATCATACAAATTTTATTGTACTAACTCGTGTCCTAAATGAAAATCGGACGGACTCGGATCGACATATTTCGGTCACAGACACGAACGGACGTCAGACATTCGTACAAAATTTACAGCCCTAGAGGTAGCCTAAGGGTTGAGTTACCTGGTGCAGTGTTGTGTCATGGCGGTATATAATAATGCTAAGAAAAGGCACGGGTGAGACGTGTCCATGGACCTACCATTGCCATTTGAATATTACTTTTCACGAGTGATCATGCGCTACGGTAAGTCGTAACTTGCATGTAAAAGTTGACCGTATTGAGCTTCAATGGGATGACTAAGTTAAGCATTTCGGAGGAGAAAAAAAATGTAGAGCTAAGAGCACCGTGTTTTCTGTTTCGGAGTATCACGGGTACCGTCGAACGTTTTCTTTTTCTTTTTGCCGTGTTCGGCATACAACCTTTTTACCGTGTTCGACGTACAACCGCATAAAGAAAAAGAAAAAAATACGTGTGAAGACTGAATGTTGCATGTTGAAAACTAAAGGCTGAATACTGAATAGTGAATGCTTAATGTCGAATGCAAAGGGGGTTTCGACTGAGTTGAGGTGTTCGATTGGAGGAAGGGTTGCGCAATTCTGGAAAGTCGACACTGGTTTGGAGTGCGAACTGGAGTTTGGTCGAATTAATGTCGATCTGTGTTGGTATGGGAAGTTCGGCAGTAGGCGTTGGGGAATAGTACTTTCTGATATTTTTGGATAAATGGATGCAAGGGTGGCGTGAATGGCATGTCACTTGACAACTCGGTTGTTTATTTTAGGGATTTTTACCCTCAAGGACAAAAGGAACAAAAAAATGTTCCATAAGAACAAGGGGTAAAATTTTATCCTCAAGAACAAAATGTTGTGTAAAGGGAGGAATTTATCGGCCCGTTATAATTCCTCCCTTTACAGTAACACTTGTCATTTTGGTTAAAATTTTGCCCCTTTGTCCTTATGGGATAAATTTTTGTTCGTTTTTTCCTTCATATTATTTTCCTGTTTATTCTAATAGTTAATTTAAATTAATAACCATTTAATAGTTAAATAAAAATAAATGATCGTAGGTGCTAGATAAATTTATTCTGTTACAATTCGGGTAGATGCGTAGCCGTGAAATATGGAATTTAAAAAGGATATTCAGCCAAGGAAAATCAAGGTTAGTAAACTCATTCTCTAAATTCATTTATAATTTATTACAAATGAATTTTTATTTAATATATAATTTTATATGTTGGTTATTGGTTATTTGAATGCACTGAATAATTGTTGATCAATTGTGGTGTTATATATGTGTGTGTATATATATATATATATGTATATATGTATATATATATATATATGGGGATTTTTGCCACAAGGACAAAAAGAACAAAATGTTTGCTCAAAAGGACAAGAGGCAAAAAATTTGTCCAAAAGGACATTTTCTTGTGCAAATGGTGGAATTTAGGGTGGCTCCTTGTTTTTCCACTTTACACTAAAAGTTAGTCTTTTGAGCAACTTTTTTGGCTCTTGTCTTTTTGAACAAACCTTTTGCTTTTTTGTCCTTTACACAAGTTTCCTGTATATATATATCCTGTATATATATATATATATATATATATATATATATATATATACGTTGGTGGTTGGATATTGAATAATTTTTTATTTTCTTTTTGAATGGAAAGGGCCTACATAGGCGATTTGTAGTTGTACCGATTGAGCCGTACAAAGGTGAAGCTGGGGGAATTTTCCGGAAATTTAAGAAGACAGAATTTTTTAAAGGAATTTAATAACTTGAAATCAATATATCAATTATATATAGAATTTGGAACCAGATAGATTAATGAAAATTGAACATGTTTTAATGGACATTTTCATTAAAAATAGAAAAGCATAGACACTTTTGTTATAGTAAATGGTTCCCGGAAAGGAAACAATTAAGATTTAATACAAGATCTAAACATTAGTAAAATGTAGTATTTTGGGTTGTTGTAATAATGTTTTGCGCAACACTCGTTTCAATCCAAGTGAATGTTATTTGGAAACGTTTTCCAAATAAAATGAGAAATATTTTCTAAGTATATAAAATGAATGGGTTCGTGGGAAAAACGGTTTGAAAATATATCGATAAGGATATTTGCGATGAATATGGGAAAGGAATTTAATTAAATAAATATTAATTAAAAAGGGACTCAGTGATTGTGTGATACTAATTAATAGCATTCTGATGGGGAGAATAAAAAGCTTTGGATGAATGTTTGTTTTTCCTCAAAAGTTAAATAATTGAATATCGAAGTATTGCCCAATTTAATACTGTCGTTGTCAATATGGGGAGACAAGTTGGATTTAGGGTCCGTTCGCAGCCAATTTGTGGCACGCTGAGTGACGTGTTCGTGTCCGACGTGTCGGACGCGTCGGACGTAAGCACAAATTTCTCCGCTCAGCACAAGCGCTGGAGAGACGTTGGAATTCAAGTCGTTGGCGTCCGACAACGGATTGAATTTCAACGTCCCTCTTCCTTGCCTATTAATCAACCCCTTACCTTCTTCACATCTTATTCTTCTTCTTCAACATAAATAATGTCTTCTTCCGATTCATCCTCTGATTACGGCGATATTATTGATATCTACGGGATATCATTATGTCTGAATGCCAGTAGAAATCATTTGACTTGAATTAATACTTTTGGGTTTATTGGGTTTGCTTGGATCAACGATATTCTAAATGGTCACCAACAACATTGTCAAGTTAATTTGACTTTGTTTTTATGCATTATTTGAAAAGCTGGAGCATCATTGTCTCTCTTCCACGCGAGATATTTGTGTCCTCGAAATGGTCGGAATTTTCATTTACACAATGGTTATTGGCTTTCAAATAGACAACTTAGCGAAAGGTTTAAACGGTCAGGTAGCACAATTTCCATTTATTTTCATGCAGTGCTTAACACTTTTCAATTACTAGCTGCTGATATAATAAAGCCAGGAGATCAACAATTTCATATAGTTTCACAACACATTAGAACTTCGAACTAATATTATCCATATTTCAAAAACTGTATTGGTGTTATTAATGGTACACACGTATCTGCCCATTTACCCGTTGATCAGATTATCCTGTATATTGGAAGAAAGGGGTTTACAACTCAAAATATATTAGCAGTTTGTGATTTCGAATTACAGTTTACGTATGTTGTGGCTGGTTGAGAAGGGACTGCACATGATAATAGAATTTTTAATAATGTTACAAATGATGGAAACTCTAACTTCCCTAAACCTCCAGCTGGACAGTATTATTTGGTTGACTCTAGTTATCCACTACAGACTAGATACTTACCACTATATCGAAATATGAGGTATCATATTTCGCATTTTCATGAAATCGTGGATCAACTAAAATCAGCCAATGAAGTGTTTAATTTCTACCACTCGAGTTTACGGATGGCCGTAGAAAGAACTTTTTGCATCTGGATTTTTTTTTACCATTCTCAACCGTATGCCTACGTATCGATTTAAAACTCAAGTCAAAGTTGTCGTATCTACAATGTCCTTACACAACTTCATATGCAAATATAATAGTGGTGACCAAGATTTTATGGCTTTTGATGATGATCCTGAAAAAATCCCCGATCAATACTTAGAGGAATATTACGCTATGAGAAATACGACGAATAGAGGCACTGAACGGGTATATCGAAATGGGTACTAGGAAATGTCATTACTTCGAGATACCATTAGAGATGAGTTGGTTGTTGCTGAGCTACACTAATTTCATTTGTATTCATAACTGTATTTGTATTTGTAGCTGTATTTGTATTTGTAGCTGTATTTGTATCCGTAAGAAGGTTTAAGGTAGCCAAATCCTATTTATTTATATCTCATTTTAAAAATACCACGCCTAAATACCCCCGCTCAAATATCCCGTTCACAGCCAAAAACACATTCTCCGTTCGCTACAGTACCCCGCTCAAATACCCCGCTCAAATACCCCGTTTTAGTTTGCCAAGAACGCACCCTTATTGTCCTAAAACCACTCTGTATTGGCATAAGCATTGCGAATTAGATTATATTGAAGATAATTGAAGACGGAGTAAAGTGCAAGGGTTGTTCTATTAATCCTAGGTAGAAATTGTCTAAGATTGATTGACGGAATAGTGCCTTCGGTTTGTCTAGTCTCAGGACAACATGTATGGATGAATGTCTGAAAGAGTATACCTCACAAATCATATGCGTTGATTTCTTCAAACGTATTTATGTTGGTGGCAGAGGAATTGGTTTCTCTTAGCTTTATGCCCGTGATATTTTTTGGGAAATCAATAAATGATTTGGCGGGTTTAACGATATGGCATTCAAAGTAAATGATTGCAATGGTATTAAAAAGGTAAGACATAGCTTCAGCCCTGACAACCAGGAAATGATATAAAATCAGATAGGTCGCATGGCTAAGTGGGTTGCTCCCAATTAGGTTTTATTGTCACTTGATCTAGATAAAATCCATTTGCTTCTTTATTCTATTGCTGCTGCATACTTCGGAACTGTTCCTGATCCCAACTGTTGGTGACAATACATTCAGTACACTCAAGCCAAGTGAGTGGCCGATCTTGTTTAGCCTGGGTTGCAGGATATTCTTGTTGAACTTGGTATATTCCTCTCTAGAGATACACTGTCGGAAAGTGGTCTCATACCTTGCGATAGTTGGAACCCATTATCCAATAAGCACTCATGGTTTTGATTGTATACCATGTATGTAGAGCGTGAGATGTTAGCATTCTGCTGAATTGTTATTTACTTGATTTAAACACTATTATAATATCAGAATAGTATGAATTCCAAGAATGTTTTGGGTTATCGTAAGTTTAAAACCATCTATGTTTATGTGTGGATCGGTTTTACGATATTCCTTTCTTTTAAAAGGATTTTTAAATGTTAAACCAAGTGGTTGGAGCTTACTCATACCAGTTCTATGATTAACCTAGAATTTATTTGGTTTTGTTTTACCTTAATCTCTTGGGTGCCCAAATTTGTATGGGCAATCAAGTAGTTCGGGTATTTACATTTACACTTAGAGGAGCTTAGAGCAGGAAGTTTCAACGTTAGATATCTACTTGGTTTTTTCCGCTATAATGTATTGTGTTGTATTCTGATAATGGTATGTTTATATGGTTAAATTTTGTATTCCAATAGCTGTGATATATATTATATTTTATTTCGCTGCGATGTGAGATTTTGTGTTGTTATTTCTGTTCTACTTCTACATTTTTCTTCTTTATTCATAATGATTCGTATTTCTGTACAATTTGGGTTAGACGTGTGATTTATTTTGTCAACTCAAAGGGTATGGAAATTCGAGTCGTTACATAAATTTACGTGATTTACTCACATAAAGGAGGGACTGGAAAGTTATTAGCAGAATTATGAATTAATTAATTTTGCACTCTTGAACCATAAAGCAATCCCTCCCGTATTGGCATGGCATGTAGAAATCACGAACCGTCATAATGTTCTGTTAACAATTACCTCGATCTCTCCTCTTGAATGAAATTTAATCACATATCAAAATATTTGCATCAACCAAAGTGTCATCCAATGGTCCGACTGCACTTGTTATTCCCTACCCCGAGACCTACAATCACAAAGAGCATTACTAAGTAATACTGTCTGCTAGTGTAGAAAATTGAGCTGGTAAGAAGCAACCATCCGTAAGGTTTTTCTTAAGCAAATATCAAATACGTCGACTGGGTGCTCAAAATTTCTTTTCTTACCTTATGTGGATTGATGTACTTGATTCAAGTTTAATACAAAACTGCAGTGGCTAAGGATGTATTCAAAAAAATAAAACACCATCACAAGTTAAAAATCACAAAATAGAATATGTATATATAGACAACAGAAATACAACATCAAATGTGTTACTTAAATGAATGGTTCTTATGAACCATACGCAAATACAACATTTCCCAACAATGAATATACATATGAAACAACTCTCAAATTTTCGATACAGGTATAAGCATCAAATAGGACGATCCATGGAAGAAGAAAAGCATAGTGACATATTACAGAAGAAGACTAACTAGAAATAACTCAATCTGACTAAAGTACCTAAAATGCACTAGTCAATATAGCTTAAACAAGACAGTTTCAGCATAATGACACATAACTGATACTTCCATTCAATAGAGAAGGAACAACCTAAGCATGAATCGACATAAAGTACATGAGATAAGATCATCTAAGTTAAGATAAAGTACATGAGCCAAGAAATATGAAATCTCAAAATACATAGAAACAACAAGATGGAAGCCTACAAAATAACAATATATAAACCTCATTTAAGAGTTCAACGAAATATAAATGTAGTCACCATATTTTGTTAACAAAATAGTTATAAAGGCTATATAATAGAATCTACATCAAGGAGGTGAAAACATTTGGTATCAACAAATTCTAAAATAAAAAATAATGAAATCTAGAAAAAAATATAAATACAGATCTATATCACCACTGGCGAGCATAAGCTACGCCGCATGTGCATCAACAGTGAATGACCGAAGTCATCCAACTACTAACAACAAAGGTTGTTGAGTATAAAGATATGATTTTTGTTTGATAATAACAAACATATACAAATAATATAAAAATGTGTTTGAAAAGAGTATTATTCTACACTACACGTACAGAAATAAATATTTAAGCTGAATAAAATGCAAACTGCACAGAATTTGAAAGTCAAATAACGTTTGTTATTCAAATAAATATTTTATTTCTACATTCGATATAGTACAATTTTTTTAAACTCCACTATGTACAAAATTCACTGTCAAACAACATACAAAATCGTCTCACTACATAACACTCACACTCAGTTTTACATTTTCAGTTATAATAACATTCAGTGACATAGTCTTATGTTCTTCTGTCTTCACAGCTTTCAGCCAAGTCCTATCTTCATACATGTCACAAGAAACACACACAGAGTATACTGCAATGAAAATAAAACTAAACACATGCAAATAAAAATTTATTTTAAATTTTATTTGCCTCAGAATTTCAGTGTGTTTCTCATCATTTTCTAGATCTAGTACAGACTACTTATGATATTTACAGTGATTCACTGTAAATACACAAAGAGAGTCAGTATATATGCAAAATATCTCAATGTAGGGACAAAAAAGCTTGTCTGGATGGATGCACATACACATGTGTATATATATACACATGTACACTGCCTCGCCAATCCAGTGTGCGACTGAAGAGTAGCCACATGGACCGTCTCGACTCAGTGCACAATGCGAAACAGTGTGCAAATATTTCAGCATGGTGTTTCAAAGCCAATAGTTGAGCCATAATCAAGTAAAGTCAAAATACAAGCCATAGTGAAAGCATAATCAAAACAATGACCAAACATATCAACATGGTGTATAAAGCAGCAAATTATGGCAGATCAGCCAAATACATGTCACAAACAAATAGCATGAACATTACAAGTATGCAAGTGGATACATCAGAGTTCAAGCATGCATGGTGTATGGTGAATGACAACATATCTCACAATGGTCAGGAGAACAAACACAAGTACAATCCAAGCAAAGTGTTTCAAGTATGCAGGCTCTAACCAGAATAGCCCAGTTTCAAGTACATGTAGTAGTCACATGAATGCAAGCAACAAAATGAACACAGCAAACAGGTTGGTTCATGGAAGTCACAAATGATTGTATGGTCATATTCAAGTGGTCGAGGCAACACATAAGGAGCAGTTCAAAGCAACAAATACAAATCAAGTTGGTCAACCTGCACATTCATAAAAGCATGGACGTGCAAACGTTCAAATGCAACAGCAAGCAAGGTGTTCAAGAATACATGTGGTCAAAACAGTTCAAATACAAGGATGAACAAGTACATGATGAACACTAGCTGAAATTACCTTAAGTATTCAAGCCAAACAAGCTTCAGCATAACACACAAGTCCCGGTATAACACATGGATGCAACATACATTTAGCCATGTCAATTTGAAGATGCAAAGGTTCAGAAATCAACATACTTAAGCTTTTTTATAGTGGGACGAAATTGGCAAGTCAATATTTCCAGAAACCCATTTTTCTACAGAAAAGAAATGCAGGAAAAGCAGTGTATTGTTTTCCATTTATGGCAGTACTCAATTCACATTAGACAAAAATGATCAAAGGGTTTTCAACATTACATAGACAGCAAGAAATCAAAACTTGTTAAGTTAAATCAGGTGCATCAGTTCAAAGTTGAGACTCGGTCAAGTATAACATGTGTTCAGTTCTTAACAGGATCAAAGAGTATATGTTCATATTTTTAAAAGGTAAATGCACGAGTCTAAGTTAAAATTCCAGAACTTAAGGGATTAACGCAAAACCGAAAGAATCCAAGACTAATTCAAAGTTATAGAAGCATACGGACCAAGTAAAAATTCAAGTAATCTCGCAATATCAAAAATTCCAGAACAAGTTTGAAAATTTCAAAGTCCACAATTCAAAAGCCAAGGATTCCAGCAACAAAGCCTCACGCAAGTTCCAGAATAGGTTGAAGTTTTCAAACCCCAAAATACAAAACCGTAACCAAAGAAAAGTCCGAAATATCCCAACATATAATGCAAGAGTAATTCAAACCGGATGAATTATCTAGAATCAGAGATTCTAGGGTTTAAAAAACCTATAAATACAAACAATCATCATCGGCAAAAGGTAAGGTGAAACAAGAGCAAAAATCGAGCATATATAAACGAGATAAATGGCAAAAATTACATATAAAACTTTCCAAAGCAATCAACGTCAGGATCGTAATCCTGGAGCTTCAATTCGATCGAGTAATTGCTCGAGGAAGATCAAATTCAGAAAAACCTTAGTAGCCGCCATCACCATAGAAGCAAAATAGAAGGCAACAAAGAATAAAAGATGACCGACCAAGTTTTAAAAGGGGCTAACTCCTAGTTTAACCACTAGGGTTTTATTTCTTTATGTTTTATTTGTTTCAAAATTCAATTTTTTTAGAGTCAATAACTATTAGGTTCTGTAGTTAGAAAAATCACAGCTTAAGGAGTCGAGTTGTGTCAAGGTCTTGAGCGTACGGTTTAAACAGTCGAGAGCGAAGGTCGTGAGTTTACAAGAGTCTGTAAGCATAGAGATTGTTTATTGCTCCTAGTAAAAACCTTGAATGCAGCAGTAGGCATAGTTTTGCCGAAGCTGGATATCTTCTGTGTGTGATTTTCTTTCTGCAATTTTTATTTTGTTATTCTATGATATTTTTTAATTTGCAATAAACCCTATTCACCCCCTCTCTAGGGTTAATTTAGATCCTACAAGTGGTATAAGAGCCAGAATATTTTTAACTCTAGAGTCATGAATTTGTCTAACAACGCTTTTTCTGACGGTTGGTCCATAGCTAGGCCACCAATGTTTAATGGAACTGATTATGCCTATTGGAAAGCTAAGATGAAAATTTACTTGAGTTCAGTCGATTATGATGTATGGAATATTGTTGAAACAGGCTACAAACCTCCCGTTACAATTATTAATGATATTGAAATTCCTAAGCCAAAAGATAAGTGGGATGCTAATGATAAAAAATTATTCTCAACTGATGCCAAAGCGATGAATGCTTTAACTTGTGCTCTTGATAAAACTTAGTTTAACCGTATATCTCACTGTTCACTGCGCATTAAATTTGGCATACTTTGGAAGTTACACATGAAGGGACATCTCAAGTCAAGGAATCTCGTCTCGCACTACTTTGCAATGAATATGAACATTTCACGATGCTTAAAGACGAAGATATAAAAGAGACGTATGGTTGATTCTCCGCACTGGTTTATAATGCAAGGGCTCTTGGTAAAGTCTATACTGAAGTGGAATTAATACGCAAAATACTGAGAGTGTTACCAATGATCTTTGAAGCCAAAGTAACAGCTACTCAGGAATCGAAAGATCTAAGTAAGTTGAGAATAGAAGAGTTGATTGGAAACTTGATCTCTTATGAAATGGAGTTAAAAGCCAAAGAAGGACGCGATGATTCAGAATCAAAGAAAAAGACAATTGCTTTGAACAACACTGTTGAAAGTAAAGATGAAGCCGAAAATCCTATTGAAGAATTGGCCATGGTTCTTAAAAAGTGGTCTAACAAGAAATACAAGTCACGAAAGAAGAATTCAAAACCCAACAAGTCCAACAATTCAGACAACTCAGACGATGAAGTCATGTGCTACAATTGCAATAAACCAGGCCATATCAAAACAAATTGTCCACTACTTCAGAAAGAAAGAAAGAAGAAGAAGAAAAAGAAAGCTTTTGCCGCTACATGGGACGATGATTTATTCTTTCTTCCCCAAATTATATATACAATAACCCCTATACCACCATCCAAAATATCACCGACCTGTACTTCTAACTTTCCCACTGTCGAACCTTAAAACCCATCAGCTCTTCACTATGATCAACTCCTTCATTTTCCTCAACATCATCAATCATTTGACCAACAAGTCATTCTTCACCAAAACCTACGCAATTCCCGTACATACCACCTCGCTGAACTCCCTCCTTTATGATCAGCGGAAAAAAAACCAAGCACTTGAACACTGTACAGATCACGACTTCAACACCTCGGTTTCAGGCGTACGACTTTTAACAGCACAAAATTGCTCCATTTTTTCGCGATTCCTGAAGTCGAGCTCAAGGAAAAATCGCGCCCTTCCATTCCAATGTAACTCCAAGAACAGAACTCGTTGCGCCTTCAGTTCGTCCCCGATAGTCCGTTTCGACTTTAGATTTCCAAAGGCCTTCATCGCGTCCCTTCCTATTTGATAACGGCTATAGTCGATTTCGGGGATTCCCATTAAGTTGCGACTTGAATCCCCTTTTTTTCTTTTCGCGATTCGATTTATGTTAACTGAGAAAGAGGGAAAAAATGAAAATGAATTAAACAGCTTTGAAATGCCATTTTGGTTTGAGGATGGAAATAAAGGCGGAGGCGAGGCTTAGTTTTATAGGTGCGAAGAGGAGGACGAAAAGAATGACGTCTTTCACAGGTACACATAGGGTTAGTGAAAGAGTAGGTATGCAATGTACTTTCCATTAGCTCAAGAAGGAAGTAAACGGTTTTAGCTTAGTGAAGAAGAAAACTGTTTGGTACCAAGTTTGATTAGAACCGGTATTATTTTATTTTACTTAAATTATCACAAAAATTCGAACCTCTATTTAAGCGCAACAACCGGCATTCCTAGAGTTATATCACTATTCCTAGAGTTATATCACTATTCTGAACACACGGGAATAGATTTCGAAGCCCAGTTCAATCATACGAAGAAGATATTAATTTAAATCGGTCATTAAATCTTCAAATTCAAAAAAGTTAATTCTTCAATAATAAATTATTATTATTATCGCCTATATCCAAATAGAATTTCTATTAATCATTTGAATCGTTTTGACTCCATTTTAAATTTCAAATCGAATTATCTCAGATTCTCGTAGTACGATAATTATTATATATATTCGAAATAAATCGTATTTCGATTATTAAATCGATAACTCAATATAAAAATCGATTTATATTATCAACTTAATATTTAAAACCATATTAGATATTTTAAATAAATCGACCAAAAATCTAGGTCATTACAGTCTGTGCTCTATCTCCTCAATTCTGCCCGATCCATGCTTGGATTGCACGTCACGATCCATGATTTCTCATTGATCCATCGATTACACCAAGCCCGATCCATACTGTGTGCGGTACATATATGACAACCAATTCATTGCCACATTCTTGCCGATCCATGCTTGGATCGTGTGCACCAATCCATGGTAGTCTCTTGATGTAACCCAATCTATAAGGTAACTGATACGCTTACACACGATCAATCTTATACGATCCATGCCATTATGCCAGATTATTACCGATGCATCACTTACAATATAAACGATCCATCATCTGCGCGATCTAACGCACTATTCTTGAATCTCGTTTTTTAATGGAATTAACAAATCTTATCTTCAATATTTTTATTTCAACATTTCGGTTTTTCAAATAATAATGGTACTTTTAGGTGATTTACTTAAATAAATTAGTTTCATAATTTTTGATTTATTTCATATACTCTTGCTTTTCTTTATTTCAATTAAATATTTATTGGTCTTCAATTTATTAATGGTTTAAAGCTGTAAAATAGCTAATTATCTAAAGTGCATTGATGCTACTTGATATATAATAAAAATTATATATGCAGTTATAACCGATTCAAATCATTACATTGACAACACATTCTTAGTCTTAAGTTGGTTTACATATATAATACTGTGTAATTGAATTTATACTTTTTTCAATTACTTCCATTTTCTCTTATACTACACAAATCTGATTTAAAGTATATTTTAGTAAATAATTTTATATTTCATATTGAACATCTTAACGGTCAGTTTTTCACCGTTGTTCGGTAATACTAGTACAAAGTACAAAACGAAATGCAATTAACGCGGGTTTTGACTATAGACCCAAAAAAAAAACATTTCTATTGTTTACCATGCATGGTACGAAATCAATCTACAGTAGACGTCACATGAGTCATGTAGACAACAAAATATATGAAAGTATTTATTAGCGCAAATAAATGCGTCAGGCACTAAATTAACATTTCATCATTGCATTTTTCCTCAAGACATCACGGTCTGGTACAAGTCCCACTTCATGTGCTCACGCCTATAAAGTGTTTCTATTGCACATCTGAAATGAATGAATAGAAGATAATAAAATTAAACAGAAATTAATGTGAAATAAACCGTATATATATATATATATATATATATATATATATATATTCAGAAGTATAATGTAGGTAATCAACCAAGTGAACCAAATTTAAGTAATAGCGTGCTCAACGAACTGTGCACAACGATAAATACTGCAAATATATCTTTTAAGGAGAGTGCTTAATATTTCTCGTGAATATTACAAGCCGTCTAGCTAATGTCGCAAACAAAGTAAATATTTGTTTATGAACACTACAACCAACCTAGGTGGCAAAACCTATATGCAGAGGCGGCTCCACAAATGAAAAATGTTGCTCCAACCAAAGGGTAAGTTCCAAAGCAAAAACGTTGCCTCAAACAAACACCAATCCTTCCCAAATTTGAACACACGACCTATCCATTCATAATCCTATGCGCATCCAACCAACCAGACAAAGCACCTCATTGCTTGGCTTTCCCATCTAGTTTTATTTGATCAAAAAAAATTTGCTCCACCGCCACCACCATTCTTTGGTGGTTGCTCCGCCAAGGGGGTTGCTCCAGACAGCAGACTACTCCGACTACCCCTGGAGCCGGCTCTGCCTATATGCAGCGCATACCAGATGGATACTTTTCACTAAAACTATTCAACATATTAAAAATCCTAATTACTGCAGAAAAACTCTTGAAATCAAAACGGGAGGAACGGATGCAACTCTAAAAACCGAGGTCTATATAGAGTTATAACTTGAGAAGCAGAGATATACCATCCATGAAATTTATGAAGAAATCATAAGTGTAATTAATCATCACAATCCATCAAAACAAAGTATTGAACAAATGGAGCGGGCAGTAAGCCATTCTAATTAGCTTAAGCAACAAATACGTACAATGAAACCTATAGGTCAAAACATATAGGGCGATGACGACGGTCTCAACCTTCAGATGATCAAGCTTCTTTTCAGCCCTGATGCTTTTTATTAAAGCACCATCTCTGAATGACTGCATTTCTAAACATCATGAGATTAAGAGGCAGGCATGTAATCAAGAATCAATTAAGCAGTATCTTATGTATTAGAGAATAAATCTTGCCGATAATATCCGTTCACCTCGTAGCACACGTAACAGTGTATCACCAGAAAATATGAGCACGCGATGTTCCACTCAACCACCCTTTTTGTTGATTCACCAAAATATTGTTTACAACCAATCTCATCTATCGTTACAAATAAATGCAACTTGAATCAATAACCTTATTGAGAAATAGGTAGAGAATATCTAATGGTTAAATAATTTGAAGGAAAACACTCAATTTGGAATAACTAGAATGATCACTCTTGGTGGCTCCCACCCACTCGTGGCTCTCACCCACACCTAAAGAAGATGTCAGCTGACCCTTTTTATAGGGAGAATTGCTTCATGTCCAAGAAAACTTGGCATCCAAATTATCTTCATATATGTTATAAAACTATTTGGATAAGCACCAAATATTCTTGCAATAAATGTCCACAAATATAGCAACCAATATCTCTCCATAAAATCTAGCACCAAATCTCTTCATCAAATCTTGCACCAAATCTCTTCATCAAATCTAGCACTAAATCTCTCCATAAAATCTAGCAATAAATCTCTCTACGAAATATGTACGATTATTTGTTGTCCAAAATTGTGATTTGCGTATCACCGATTTCAACACTTTATACATTGGCTGACGTGTAACTTATCTCAACATGCTTCCTGCTCATGTGGTGCATCTTGAGCCAAACACGTGGGCAATTATACAAAAGGACGTGGGACAAGTGTGGTGATCATGCACACACAAATTTAACCCTCTTTGATACATAAAGAAAGGGAAAAGTTCACAGCTTCAGCATATATAATTAGATTCATGCACTCTTTCATAGGATCAGAATACACGTTTGTATTTATTTCTAAAGCATGAAAACAGCAAGATACATGTGCCTGTAGAATAGCTCGGATGAGTGTATCTGAGACCATTTCGAATCACCTGTACATCATTTATCCTAAACTAAAAAGATAAACAAGAAATGTTGTTGACCTATTTCTCTTTATATAATCGTATAAGATGGGTCCAAGATTCTCTCAAACCTATTATTGACATTCAAGCCAGTTGAACAGAAAGGTTTCCTTTTATTTCTAAAATACCCACTCATATCCTAAAATAAAAAAATTATAGAACTATTTGCACATACAACTATATTTGATGTAGATAAGATATATGCTTATGAAGTATAACAATGATTTTATGGCACGTGCACATAAAAAGCCATGTGTAAAAATGTTAAATCTAAAATTTCTACAAAATTTATAATAATAAATTAAATTTTTTTTTGTTGGAAAATAAATTTTAACTTGCAATCTTATTTACGTTCCAAAACTTTCATTTAAAAATAAATGTTAATTTTTTTCTCCGTGCATTTCGAATTTTCAATTCTTTGTCCACATATAAGGGTATTTTCTAAATCTCACGGTCGTACCAAAAGTTCCAGATTATTTATAGTTGGAATCGAAGCAAGATCTTTTGGTCGGACAAAAAAGTTTGAATTTTTATTCCAACTATTATTAAAGATTTATAGGTTGGTTGATTTATCTAAAAAGACTTTGCATTACCTGTTCTAATGCAGCCATATTTTGATTCGTTATTTTAAGTATAAACCCAACTGAACAATTCTACTCTATAAATAATTAGAATCAATATCTAAGTTTGAATACATCCAAAATAAATTTAGGAAGATTCTATCCTCTAACTTATCGGGAAGATCATATGAAATAACAGATTAATATTCAAGAAGTTACAACGTAAAAGCATTTTGGAAAGTTGCAATCGAACGAAATATCCGTGCTTCAAACCAACCATCAATAAGGATTTATCGGGAAGATCATATGAAATAACAGATTAATATTCAAGAAGTTACAACGTAAAAGCATTTTGGAAAGTTGCAATCGAACGAAATATCCGTGCTTCAAACCAACCATCAATAAGGATTTTCTTACTCTTCTGCTTCAATTCTAGTAATAAAAATAAATTTCTTACCAGCTTATAACTCAAAATTCCATATCACTATAAACTTGTACCCAGTATACCAGTTCCCAGTCATTAGTTTATGCATAAACTATGCTAATATTATAGAGCTGAACCTTGCATCCAGGTATATTTTAACAGAGGCTTGCTATTTATCGAATCCTGCTATTTTCTGACTAAATACATTTATGTGCCTTTACTTCTTTATTAAAAATAATTCAGCATGTAACATCGAAATACCAGAACAAACTATTGAGAAAATTAGAAAGCAAGTCTAATAACAGAAGGCAGTGTGTTATTTTATCAGCTTAAGTAAGATATACCATGGAATTGACAAAATAAATAGGCAAAATAAACGTTCCCGGTAGCTCCAAGGCAAAATTATGGAGTCAACCATAAGATAATTGATCTTCTATCCAATTGAGTTATGACCCAGTGGCTGCATTTGCTAGTTATAAAAATTATCAGATAAGGAGGTAAACATATAAAAAGTGAAAATCATAAGGAATCAATCAAATAGCATGCCATATGTTAAAAAAATGGCATATAAAGAAAATACATCACAAGAATTTTTTTTCTCAAGAATAGTAAGGCAGGCATTCCTTATACAGGCATACACGGAATCAGCATTGGAAATACAACAATATACGTACACATGGCGACACTAGATAAAATAACAAAAATGGCAAAATATATGCATATATTGAAAAGCTTATAGTGAGTTTGAGGGTTACAATGCTTAATAGATGTAACACTACTAATATATGTTACTAAGAATTTGTTGTACCACTGGCAATAGTAGGACGAAATTATTTATTTATTTTTATTTTTGAGGAAATACTCGGTTGATCTGAAGATACAAATGTGAAAATAAGATGAACACTAGAAATTGCAATAAATGCATCAAATATAGGAAAATCAAGTGCAATATTTACTTGAGTATATTATATGACCTACGCAAGTCCTTCGGACCTTAAAACACAGAGTATTCTTCTCAACGGTTTTAGCACAACCTTACTTACAAAACCCAAGTTTATTTCAAGTCAGAAACAACTTTATGTCCGGTGGGTGATATGTAGAAATATAAAGCTCAACTGATTTGGCTGCAAGTAATGAAATGAGCACGCAATTTAATGTATGGATAACACAATTTAGTGATATTGTAGAAGAAAACTCTTCTCCGCTGTATACAGTACAAAATGATATGCCTTGGGATAGAATTTAGGCTCGACTAGCATGTTATTAAAAAAAAGCAATTCTCACATTTCATCAACAATCAGAGTGGCGCTGCGGAAGCGTGGCAGGCCCACAACCCACAGGTCTCGGGATCGAAACCTGGCTGTGACATGATTTTGCGCTCTCTCTCCCTCTGTCTTAGTGTTTTGCTACGATTGTTCACAGAGCAGTGAAAAATCCTTGCTCGATGCCTGGCTCTATATATGCAAATGAAGCATCAGTATACGCAAAATGGAAAAGCAACAATGCATCCAAAGCAGCGTGAATAAATTATCTATTAGAAGTGTCCTTGGATTTGATACAGAACTTTTATTGTAGAACATGGATCAATTAGAAATTTATTTGTAGCTTCAAGAAAACAGAAACATCCAACTGAACAAATGTTAAAAGTTTGAAATGGATCTAAAAAATCTTCAATGTTTTGAATTCATGATATATATAATGAACTAGTGATGGGCGTTCAGCATATCACTGAGATACAAAAAATAAACTACCTGAGAGGCAAAAATACAAATTATAGCTCTTTAATGTTTTGAATTCATGAAATATAATCAACAAGCGATAGGTGTTCAACATATCAATGAGATACAAAAAATAAACCATCTGGGAGGCAAACCATAGAGAACACAGCCAGACTTTCCAGCCAAACTGCACAAACCACCCAGTAATTCTGATCCAGCAAGCCAGCAAATTGCAAAATGCACCCAAATTCAAAAACATGACCCAATATTCCATCACGTTAATGCCCTACTTGGTCACAAGCTCACAATTTATCAGGTGAGGATCTGATATTTGTACAGAATTATTCATTTTGTGATGCGGGACTACCATGTTGTTTTATAAGGTCTGATACATATAGGATTTTGCTCTCTTTCTCTCTCTCTCTCTCTCTCTCTTAGTGTTTTGCTACGATTTTTCACAGAGCAGTGAAAAATCCTTGCTCGATGCCTCGCTCTATATATGCAAATGAATTACCAGTATACGCAAAATGGAAAAGCAACAATGCCTCCAAAGCAGCGTGAATAAAATATCTATTAGAAGTGTCCTTGGATTTGATACAGAACTTTTATTGTAGAACATGGATCAATTAGAAATTTATTTGTAGCTTCAAGAAAACAGAAACATCCAACTGAACAAATGTTAAAAGTTTGAAATGGATCTAAAAAATCTTCAATGTTTTGAATTCATGATATATATAATCAACAAGTGATGGGCGTTCAGCATATCATTGAGATACAAAAAATAAACTACCTGAGAGGCAAAAATACAAATTATAGCTCTTTAATGTTTTGAATTCATGAAATATAATCAACAAGCGATGGGTGTTCAACCTATCAATGATATACAAAAAATAAAACATTTGGAAGGCAAACCATAGAGAACGCAGCTAGACTTTCCAGCCAAACTGCACAAACCACCCAACAATTCTGATCCAGCAAGCCAGCAAATTGCAAAATGCACCCAAATTCAAAAACATGACCCAATATTCCATCACGTTAATGCCCCACTTGGTCACAAGCTCACAATTTATCAGGTGAGGATCTGATATTTGTACAGAATTATTCATTTTGTGATGCGGGACTACCATCTTGTTTTATAAGGTCTAATACATATGACTCTTATATGACAACTAAACTGTATTGGAAAATATATATTTTTTCTTTCAATAATACCCAATAACCGCTAACATTTTGAATTACTTTAACCTTTTTAAGTTTCTTTGTACTTTACTTGGATTTCTAATCTCTTAAAACTTCTTTGATATAAACATTTGGAATAAAAAACAAAAAATGAACCAGCTTGAACCTCAATGATTTTTGAGATCAAGGAAGCACTATTCGATATCTAATTATTATTTTCCACTAGTTGAAACACTTCAAAACAATAATTTTCGAAATATTTGAGCATATGAAAAACATAAAAACTGAATTTTTTTTTTTGATTAAACTATAATATCTCAACTTTATCATGTGTGTGTATAAATAGTTTGAGAAAGTTCAGGAAAGGTGCAGTGAAAAAAAAATCCTGTAAACTTTTAACATTTTATAAAAGATAATCCCTTTTCGAAGGTTTTCACGTTTTCTTAGAAACCAAAATTTCTCCATGGTTTCTTTTAGAATTTTTTATTATTTATTCTAGAGATACTTCAGTATAATATTATTTATTTTGCAAAAACAGAATTTTCAGACAAGAAGGTGGTACCATTTTAGTTTTAAGTTTTCATCAATATAAAAATGCGAATGACGCCACGTACATCGTGAAAAACGATCGTTTCTAGAAATGAAATTAACACACAAAGCAGAAAACAACTTTTATTTATTTTTCATGTTTTGAGAAGTGGTGCAAGAACGAGAGACAACTCGTCCTCTCGTCATCCCTCCGTCCCCTCCGTCGTTCCTTCATTCTCTCCGCCATCTAACCACTCTTCTTATTTTTTGTAATTAATGTAGAAAACCCAAAAAAAAAAAATGTAAACCAAATGTCACCGAAGATTTTTCATGAAATCATAGAAAGAAAAATAACCTTCATTACATATTTTTCAACGAAATAATATAAATTATACTAGCCATGATGTGCTAATGGTGATATACAATAATTATACAAAAACATAGATATACGTGTACCAATAATAAAAAATGTGCAATGCGTCAAGGTAACAACATGGTTTTGCACCTATGTAGGCCATCCCATAAATAGCTATGATAAATTCAATATCAGGTTGAACTGCTAAACTGATTTTTTGCACTCTACATAAGTCCGGCGGAACTTAAAATATAGAGTACCTTTTTCAACAGTTTAGAACAACCTTACTTCCAAAACCCAAGTTTATTTTAAGCCTGAAACAACATTATGTAGACATATGGTGGGTGATGTTTTGAAATATGGAACTCAAACTGATTTGGCTGCAAATAATGAAATGAGGGTGCATGCAATATGCTATATGGATGATACAATTTAGTGATATTGCAGAAGAAATCTCTTCTGCACTGTAGACAGTACAAGATGAGATGCCTTGGGATAGAATTTAGGTGCAACTTGTATGTTATTCTAAAAAAGAAAAAGCAATTCTCACATTTCATCAACAATCAGAGTGGCGCAGCGGAAGCGTGGTGGGCCCATAACCCACAGGTCCCAGGATCGAAACCTGGCTTTGATAATAATTCGTACTTTTTTTTTTTGTGTTTTGCTAGGATAATTTGTTTGATGTCAATGGTGGATGCCTCGCTTTATATAAGCAAATAAAGAATCAGTATACACTAAAAAGTAAAGCAACAATGCATCCAAAGCGACGTGGGTAAACTATTTATTAAAAGCGTCCCGGGGTCTGATACAGAACAACTTTTATTGTAGAAAGTGGATCAATTAGAAATTTCATTATAGATTCAACAATACAGAAACATCCAACCAAACAAATGTTATAAAGTTCAAAATGGGTCTAAAAAATCTTCAATATTTTGAATTGACGATGTATAATCAACTAGTGATGGGTGTTCAGCAGATCAATGAGATACAAAAAAATCAACAGCCTGGGAGGCTAAAATACAAATTTAGGTGTAACCAACGCCAAAATTGCTTTAACGTTAACCACTTAATTGTGGTAAGTTTGCACGATCAGAAAAGTTACTCAAATAACAAGAAAGCGGCAGTCAGATATTAAAAAATCAGTTAAAATAGGAAATCATGTTCAAGAATGCGGCTAGTTGTACAAGCTGGAAGAAATAGGTGGAAAAACGATGGTTTGTTGGAAGAATTGTTACTGAATCCATTGTGGAAACAGAATGTAGCAGCCTGTTATCCACCCACAGTTGGGAGCAAGGAGTTTTCGCTGCTCTATGACCAGCCTGACGCATTGCCTCGTTATAGCGGAGGCAGCCCAGACTTTCCACTCCAACTGCACACGCCACTCAGCATCTTGGATCAGGCAAGCCAACAAATTGCACAATGTTCCCAATTCAACAACATGATACAATTTAGTGATATTGCAGAAGAATTCTCTTCTGTACTGTAGACAGTACTAGATGATATACCTAGGGATAGAATTTAGGTGCAGCTTGCATGTTATTCTAAAAAAAAGAAGCAATTCTCACATTTCATCAACAATCAGAGTGGCGCAGCCGAAGTGTGGTGGGCCCATAACCCACAGGTCCTAGGATTGAAACCTGGCTCTGGTAATATTTCGTTCTTTTTTTGTGTTTTGCTAGGATAATTTGTTTGCTGTCAACGGTGGATGCCTCGCTTTATATAAGCAAATGAAGAATCAGTATACACTAAAAAGTAAAGCAACAATGCATCCAAAGCAACGTGGATAAACCATTTATTAAAAGTATCCTGGGGTTTGATACAGAACAACTTTTATTGTAGAAAGTGGATCAATTAGGAATTTTGTTATAGGTTCAAGAATACAGAAACATCCAACCAAACAAATGATATAAAGTTCAAAATGGATCTAAAAAATCTTCAATATTTTGAATTCACGATATATAATCAACTAGTGATGGGTGTTCAACAGATCAATGAGATACAAAAAAATCAACAGCCTGGGAGGCTAAAATACAAATTCAGGTGTAAGCAACGCCAAAATTGCTTTAACATTAACCACTTAATTGTGGTAAGTTTGCACGATCAGAACAGTTACTCAAATAACAAGAAAGCGGCAGTCAGATATTAAAAAATCAGTTAAAATAGGAAATCATGTTCAAGAATGCAGCCAGTTGTACAAGCTGGAAGAATTAGGTGGAAAAACGTTGGTTTGTTGGAAGAATTGTTACCGAATCCATTGTGGGAACAGAATGCAGCAGCTTGTTATCCATCCACTATTGGGAGCAAGGAGTTTTCGCTGCTCTGTGACCAGCCAGACGCATTGCCTCATTATAGCAGAGACAACCCAGACTTTCCACTCCAACTGCACACGCCACTCAACAATTTTGATCAGGTGGATGCCTCGCTTTATATAAGCAAATGAAGAATCAGCATACACTTAAAAGTAAAGCAACAATGTATCCAAAGCGACGTGGATAAACTATTTATTAAAAGCGTCCCGGGATCTGATACAGAACAACTTTTATTGTAGAAAGTGGATCAATTAGAAATTTCGTTATAGGTTCAAGAATACAGAAACATCCAACCAAACAAATGTTATAAAGTTCAAAATGGATCTAAAAAATCTTCAATATTTTGAATTCACGATATATAATCAACAAGTGATGGGTGTTCAGCAGATCAATAAGATACAAAAAAATCAACATCCTGGGAGGCCAAAATGCAAATTCAGGTGTAAGCAACGCCAAAATTGCTTTAACGTTAATCACTTAATTGTGGTAAGTTTGCACGATCAGAATAGTTACTTAAATAACAAGAAAGCGGTAGTCTGGTATTAAAAAATAGTTAAAATAGGAAATCATGTTCAAGAATGCGACCAGCTGTACAAGCTGGAAGAATTAGGTGGAAAAACGATGGTTTGTTGGAAGAATTATTACCGAATCCATTGTGGGAACAGAATGTAGCAGCTTGTTATCCATCCACTGTTGGGAGCAAGGAGTTTTCGTTGCTCTGTGACCAGCCAGACGCATTGCCTCATTATAGCAGAGGCATCCCAGACTTTCCATTGTGGAAAAACGATGGTTTGTTGGAAGAATTGTTACCGAATCCATTGTGGGAACAGAATGTAGCAGCTTGTTATCCATCCACTGTTGGGAGCAAGGAGTTTTCGCTGCTCTGTGACCAACCAGACGCTCCAAATAAGGAATTTATTTTGGAGGGAAACCGATCGGAGTCGTAAAAGCCTCCCTAGTGCACCCAGCCCGGTCTGCGAGCACCACATAAGTGGCTGATCTTAACGTATGCACATGGTAAGCTCTTTGCAAACTCTTTTTCTGTTGCATAACTGGATTTGTATATTTTGCAAATATTGTTTCTACAACATAATTACAACGGTTGTGTAGCATAATTAATGGTTTACCTTAACAATCTTGAAACAATATTTATAAGTATTAATCTGTTACTTATTGGAGTCATAGTATTAAAGACAATGGTTCAACATAGTAATACATCGGCAAAAAAGCTACTTATGGCCACTACTGAGAATAGAGCAATGGTTCAACAACCATTGTCTCTTTATCGCATGGTAAGAGGCTAGAAAAATTCACTGGAGTGGATTTCAAGCGTTGACAATAGAAAATGTTGTTCTGCTTGACTACTCTAAACCTTGCAAAGTATCTCACCGTTGATGTTCCATAAGTAAACGAACTTGAGCCTGATGCAATAAAAGTCGAAGCACTCAATGTTTGGAAAAATTAGGACTTCATATGCGAAAACTACATATTAAATGGACTGGATAATAGTTTGTATAATGTGCAGTGCATAGTGAAGACATCAAAGCAACTCCGGGCTTCTCTAGATAAAATGTATAAGACGGAGGATGTTGGAATGAAGAAATTCATTATTGAAAAGTGTAACACCCCACCTCTATACCCATATTATCTAAGAGTATTCCTAAGTAATACTGTCATGTAATACGGAGAATGAGGCTGTAGGGGCACATACGTGCAAATTCTCTTGGACTAACATTGATACGTATTAAAAATTTCTGAAATATCACTTACTCTTACGTACACGTTTCTGGACATATTTCTGATTGGCAAATTGGATTTGCGTCGGTCTTCTATTCTCCTATTAAAGCAGCATCTAGGATTGGATTAAAAGCATGGAATTGAGACCAAGATAATTAATCCAAGGGTTTGTCGTTGTTCTTCATTGTTCTCCTTCTCTAACAAGAGTTGTAGTCATCTAGATATTCTTTCTCTTTCTCAATAAGGTTACCGATTCATTATATTTTGTTTATTTTTTGTTGTTGATTTATTGTATGTAAACAAAATTCGTTTTGTTGAATCAATAAAGAGGGTGGTTGGGTAGAACATCTTATGTTTGTACGTGTAATTTCATATCTGTGTTGTTTTTACATAGAAGTCATTTTTAAGTAATTGGGTGAATAAGATCCTGGTCGCTTCCGCAAAGGCGCAGTTTCCATAACATTTATACCCTTCTTCAATGACCAAATATGATCCGAATCATTTTTGATTTAAGAAAGAGGGCTAGAATTTGTTTGAAAGTGAAAAGAATTCTAGTAAATTTGAAACAGTCATAAAAAATATTTTGATTGGTCTAAGTCAAAGGTGAATCCATCAAGATTTATAGAATGCTTATTAATGCTGTAATATTGCATAAATTTTGTGAATTGGTCACAAGAATTTGGTTTTAGAATTAAACAGTGGGCTTTACCTATTCGTTATGGAAATCTATCTTAGGTATGATTATATAAATTCACGCATCAGTTGAAGAGGGTAATATTTTGTTAAAGTTTTAATGTAGCTATTTTCATTTTCTAGTAAAACAATTCAGTTATAATTTTAATCTAGCCATCTTACTTGACTAAAAGTTTTGACAATGTATCAGTTTTTTTAACTTCCTTCTTTAAAAGGGACTAAAATTTTATTTTATTGTGATAATAATTGTATGGTTAAGATATGATATTTCTTATTAGGTCAATGAGAAAACCTATATATTTACAAGGCATTTGTAACAATAATAATTTTCATCTTTCTATTTTTGGGTAACCACATTTAGGTATATTTCTTTTTGCACCTTTATTTCTAGAAAATTTAAATTGGAGTTAAAATAAGAAATGTTAGTTGTATCTATCATATAATAGTCACAAGGATTTATATAAATTATTATTATTGTCTAAACCGTAATTAACTTGATATAAGGTACCTTACTAATGTAGTATGTAAATGATTAGGGGTGAGCAATATTCGGTTCAAACCGAATTAACCGACCAAACCGGTTTATTTCGGTCGGTTTGGTTCGGTTTTAAAACTAAATCGGTTTGAATTCGGTTTGTAAAATAAATTTTTTCGGTTATCGGTTTAACCGAATTAACCGAACTTTTAATTTGTCATCTAATTTTACAACACTGTAGTACTTTAAATAATTTTAGTTATGTAGTACAAAGACATTTGTTGTAAATACATCAAATCTTATCATAAACACAATATTTACTACGTAAAATATCTCCAAACATGAATTTATGTTCTACTTTGAGTGAATCCATCATTTGAATTATAGTACATCCTTCAAGTGCGGTTAAACCGGTTACCGACAGAATTAACTGAAATTAATTCGGTTCGATTCGGTTTGGAAATTTTTTGGTTCCAATTCAGTTTGAGTTTTTTAATGTCTAAACTAACCGAACCGACCGAACGCTCACCCTTATAAATGATTGGACTATGTAATCAAAAATTGCATTTTAAACATGGTACTTTTATTATTGTGGATACGACAAAATTATTTGATTCGATCTAATAAGTATCTTGTGTCATAATTGAAAAATTCTATGGCTAAAATTTTAAGTATTCTCTTATTTATCACATGTGTCTACTATTTAGGTAGAATGTCATCGCCTATTGGTACTAAGAAACTGAAAGGAACCTCAAAAAACAGAAGAAAGCGAAGTAGAAACAACTTATGAAACGAAGAAGACGAAACAAGAACCACTTCTTGCAGAGCAATAATTCATCGAATTAGATCGGCGGAATAAGAAATAGTTGGTTGCTCAGCCGACACCCGGATTTGAACTAGAAATAAAGGATTTGCACTCCCCCACCTTACCACTTGGCCATGCCGTCAAATTCGAACCAAAATAAAATGAACAAATATATTAGTAACGATAATAATTTTCATCTTATTAGGTCAATGAGAAAACCTATATATTTACAAGGCATTTGTAACGATAATAATTTTCATCTTTCTATTTTTTGGTAACCACATTTAGGTATATTTCTTTTTGCACCTTTATTTCTAGAAAATTTAAATTGGAGTTAAAATAAGAAATGTTAGTTGTATCTATCATATACTAGTCACAAGGATTTATATAAATTATTATTATTGTCTAAACCGTAATTGACTTGATATAAGATACCTTACTAATTTAGGTAGAAAATTAATTGACAGAAATATTAAAAATGGAAACCATACTAATTTGTGGTTTGATCCTTGGATTTATGGTAATTCACTTATTAACCTTCTAGGTTGGAATAATCTTTTTATATAAGGGGGTATAAATGATAAAGTGGATAGTATTATTGTCAATAATTGTTGGAGCTTTCATAATTGTATTGCTGCTACTATATATAAAGAAGCTATCAGCAGTATAAAAATTAATCAAAACAGTTTCAAAGATGATTGGATTTGGAAATTAAGCTCAAAAGATAATAAATTTTCTTTTAAAAAGATGTGGGAATTTATTAAAGGGGAGGAAGTAGAGGTAAATTGGCACAAAGTCATTTGGAGTAAGTCAAACTGCCCAAAAATGGCTTACTGTACTTTTTTTTGCTCTCCTTAATAAGTTACCTACTAGGGATAGATGTTGTAAATGGGGATTTTTTTTGGATAATATTTGTTTGCTATGCAAAAAAGATTTAGAAAGCTCCAAGCATTTATTTTTTGATTGTGAATATTCCCAGTACATTTGGTATAATGCCAAAAATACTTTGGGATTCAATCAATATTTTCCTACATTGGATATCAGAAGCAGTATTGATTATATTTTGAATCATTTCAAGCCCAAGTCTAAAATATTTATTAAGGCTTGTGTTTTCCTTACTGCTGTGGTATTCCACATATGGAAAGAGAGAAATGAAAGGCTACACTCTAATAAATTTATGAGTAGCTCTCAATTATGGAGGAACATTCATGCTGAAAGTCAAATCATATTGAAAAAAGCCAACAAACAAAAGACTGAAAGCACAGTTAATCAAGAGACTACTAGCAAAGATGATGATTATAATAAGCATGCTGAAGATTTCTTACTAAAGGGTAAGCAAAGCTTTTGCAAGCTTAATATCCACAATCAAGCTACATATTCTGGAGAGCAGAGAAGTGCAGGCAACAAGTACAAGTTCAATTACTCTGACTTCCTGTCTGGAGAAAATCATCCCAAACAGATAACAGTTCTCAAATCTGCAAGGGAAGGGTCCAGATTAATCTTAATAGCAATAGAAATTTATTTAATAATCTGAACAGTAACAGTGGGTGTTCACCTGTTACAGGTATTAGAGATAATTTCTCATCTAGGAGCGATGCAGATTATAATCAACACAGGAATTGCAACCCTGGCTTCCATGCTGATGTGAGACTAAAAACTGATCACAGACTACATTTCTGTAAGGGAAGTAAACAGGTTACTAATTATTGTCATCCAGTTATATGTGATAATCTAGACTCTAATTACTTTTTACCTGAATCAGTTAAAGTCCACCTCAGTAGTGATCCAGAGTTTCACAATATCCTGGAGAGCAATAAAGTCCATTGGTCATTCCATGAAGATAATCACAATACAAAGGATATTGATAAAGAAAGAAACTTTTTGCACAAAGTCGGGGATAAACACTATAAAAGAAGGATAAACAACCAAATTTATCACCTTTCGTGTTGGGAAGAAGGAGAGAGTAGCTGTAGCAACTTAATTCGTGTAGATCTGAGCTCCAAGAGTCACAGAGATGAAAACGAGAGCTTATCGAACACAAATAAGAGCAGATCTGAAATTTATACCATAAGGAGACCTGAAGATATGGATATCGTTGACTCAAGCAACCACAAAGTACTCAAGAGGAAGTTCAAGGACAGAGAAGAGTATGTCTGGAAGCCTTCATGACGTTTTAGACGTCTTCGAGAAAGTAAATGACGGAGTTTTTTCCTCGTCCTCCATTTTTGAGATTGTTGAAGTTTTTTTGACGAGAGGCTGTGTCGGCTAGGGTTTGAGAAACCTGGCTTTTGTTATTTCATTCGGGTTGTTTCCCGATGGGCTTTGGGCCTTTTTTTATCTGTTTCAAAAAAAATGAATATCCATGCACCGACGCTGTGTATATCATGTGATGATTTAATCTACCAAAGCATTTAAAATGACTATTGGTGCTTCAAATTAAGATTTACTTCAGAAAGAAGGTGATTTAACTTATGCCATAAATGAAATTGTTTATAGTAATGGAAAATTGTTTATGTTCCAAAATTGTCGATAATCAAGTATCAAAAACATACGATAAACGCATAACGTTTAGGCTTTTAACATTAAATAAGTTTTTTAATATGGCTAAATATTACGTTATGGATTCTGCGTTTGCTGTTT
The DNA here is from genome assembly GCA_030737875.1 of Allium sativum. Lineage (NCBI taxonomy): Eukaryota > Viridiplantae > Streptophyta > Magnoliopsida > Asparagales > Amaryllidaceae > Allium > Allium sativum. Next base: position 773,301,854 of record CM060918.1, on the reverse strand, counting down.
GTGCGGATCCGTAGAAAATATTTTGCTAACACGTATGACTTAAATGCAATTTTAATTGCAGTTTAAAATTGAAGTGGAAATCGAATCAAAGGGATTGATTCAATATTTAAATAAAAAGATTTTAAAGGCTTTTGACAACAGTGCACTGCGCTTTATTGTTACATGTCCAGTACTTCCACACATTTTCACACTTCTAGAAAAATATATATTTGATGTTTGTACAAGTACCCTTTGGTTTTCAATTGTTGTAGATTCACGCATCTCAGTTAAATTCAAAAACCGTTAACAAATGCCAAAGGAGACCCAATAATTATACTTGCTTATTTTACTTTATTTTTATTTAAAAAAAAAGGATGTTTAACCAACATATAGTGGTTAAATGCGTCACAGTACTAAATTGAGATATAGTGGTTATACAGCAGTATAAAAATGCACAACGCTAGAATACACATATATGTATGTATGTATGTATGTATGTATGTATGTATGTATGTATGTATTATCAGAACATGTGTAAAAGGCAGCTAATTCATTTCCCAAGTCATATATAATCCACGTTCTTTGGTAACACTTCTAGAATATGACCATATTTCCCAAGTCATATATAATCCACGTTCTTCGGTGACACTTCAAAACTATAAAACACTTCCAGAGCATCTATTATGTAATGATACGAGGATGAATGCATGGATGATACAATTTAGTGATTTTGTAGAAATACTACTTCCATGCTCAATACATATCTATTGTTCTATTGTTTCTATAACAAATTTAGTGATTTTGTAAAACACTTCAAAACTATAAAACACTTCCAAAGATGACATGACCTTAACAATTCAAATTCATTGTTCTGTTGTTTCTATAACACTTTCAAACTAAATATAATATACATATCTATTATGTATCCATCAACATAGTTTAACATTAACAGTAGTAATATCAGCTTAGACATCATATTCAACAAGTAATACCTGTGTCCGACCGTAAATCAGCAATGGTATCCGCATAACCAAAGCATCATATTCAAAGAGTGCAAAAAAATGATGGTTTCCTGGAGAACTGTCACAGAATCATTGTGGGAACGTAATGCAGTAGCCCAATGGATAAGGTGCTGGTCTACGAAACCAGAGACTCTGGGTTCGATCCCCAGCAGAGTTGCAACAATTATCTTGAAATGTAAATTAAGCTAATTTTTTCTTGGCCTAAACCAAGCAGTAACATCTAAAAGTATTTTGATATTGAAATGTAAATTAAGCTAATTTTTTCTTGGCCTAAACCAAGCAGTAACATCTAAAAGTATTTTGATATTGCTATTTTGTTGGTTGCAGCTTTATATAACGCAATTCTACAGCTTAATGAACAAAACGCTGAACTGTGATTCTGCACCCAAAACTACAATATAAGCGGATAGCAAGTATACACAAATAAATGGGGCATGTGTGAATGTCATAAACCATAACATCTTTTACTTTAAAACTGAAGCATATATGCTATTATTCTTTGTGGAATTCAACCGATAAGATAATTGACTATGTGTATAGTCTGCAATATCACGTGTTTGATCCCTGGCAAAGTTAACTTCTTTTTGTTAGTTTATTGATGATTAGATCTAATATAAGCATCCTATTATTGGCCTGAACCTGACCCCAATCTCAGATCAAGCATTTCATTTAAATTTATTTAACCTAACTTAGGTAAACAAGAAAGAAAAGCACATCCAATATAAAATGAAGAATTGGCACAAAAGGTACTAACTACTAACATTATATTTATGAAAAATGATGAATGCATGCTGCAATTCGTAGGCTTTTCTCCAGTCTGGTTCTGCAGATCCAAGGCATCATAACATAAGTACATGAGAATATAATCAAGGTTCCTGGTAGCTCCAAGGCAAATCCATATGATAATGGATCTTCTATCAAATCGAGTCATGACCCCCCGGTGGCCTGCATTTGCACATTATAAACATCATCAGATAAAGGGGTGAACCCACAAACAGTATGTCATATATTAGAGGAACAAAATGGCAGATAATCTCCAATCACCCGTTAACATAGGTAAATGATACATCATAATAATTTCTTTCCTCAAGAATAACAAGGCAGACATTGCTTATACAGGCATATATGGGATCAGCATTGGAAATACAACAATACGTGTACGCTAACTTGGTGACACTAGATAAAATAACAAGAAGGGCAAAAAAATACATGCATATACTGAAAAACTTATAGTGAGTCTGAGGGTTACAATGCTTAAAAGATGTAATATTACCGATATATGTTACTGAGAATTTGTTGTACCACTGGCAATACTAGGATGAATTTTTCTATTTATTTTATTTTTGAGGAAATACTTGGCTGAATTTGAAGATACAAATGTGAAAATAAGAGGAACACAAGGAATTGAGATAACACATCAAATATATGAGAATCAAGTACAATATTCACTTGTGTATATTATAATGTTTATTTGTGTATCTTAGATCACTGTAAGCAAACAACATATGACCTACAAAAGTCCTTCGGAATTTAAAACTTTTTGAACAGTTTTAAAACAAGCTTGCCCAAGTTTATTTTAACTCAAAATAATTTATGTCGACTTATGGTAGGGATGTGTTGAAATATCAAACTCAAACAGATCTGGCTGCAAGTAATGATATGAGGATGAATGTAGTTTATCATATGGATGATACAGTTTGGTGATTTTGTAGAACTATCTTCCATGCTCTATACAGTACAAGATGACATGCCTTCGGATATAATCTAGGAGCAGCTTGTCAATTATTCTAAAATATATATATATATATGCAATTATCACATTTTATTAGCGATCAGAGTGGCGCAGCGGAAGCGTGGTAGGCCCATAACCCACAGGTCCCAGGATCGAAACCTGGCTCTGATACTTTTTTTTGCTCTTTCTTTATGCCTGGAAGGATAATTTGGTAAATTTACTTCCTATACGTCAACTATCCACAGATACTATTTTTTGCTCTTTCTTTATGCTTGGAAGGATAATTTGGTAAATTTACCTCCTATACGTCAACTATCCACAATGAATGCAGTAGCCTGTTATCCATCCACCGTTGAGAGCAAGGAGTTTTCGCTACTCTGTGACCTGCCTGACGCATTGCCTCCTTACTATAGCCAGCACAATCCGACTTTCCAGCCCAACTGCACAGGCCACTTAGCAACATGGACCAGGTAGGCCAGCTAAGTGCACAATGTGCCCCGACTCAGCAACATGACCCAATATTCCATCAAATTAATGTCCTACTTGGTCACAAGCTCACGTTACTTAGCTCGGCGGTTGATCAACTGAGCATTTTATATTTGTACCGAGTTATTTACAAAAAATTTGTGATGTGGGACTAACATACTATTTTATCAGGTCTAATACATATGCTTCTTATATGACAATTAAACTGCATGGGAAAATATGACCTTTTACCAGTTTCAGAATACGAATGTAGATGGATTTCAAATATCGGCTGACATCCTTAACCACTATTTCCTGCTTCAAATATTTTATCTATTCACCCAGTCCCCCGCATAATAGAAAAAGAAAATTATTTATCAAACCAATAATTAAAGAATACGATTCATGTCAACGCCATAATCCAAAGCATCCTTTCTAATTTTATCAGTTAAACTGAATTATTTTATATTATTATATTATGAATGTGACTTTACAATTTAAGCAGTAAGATAAGTGACAATGTGGCTCAATAAACATGTGTTGGTTTACAAATCAAAGATCATAGGTTTGATCCTTAGAAAGGATGCTTTTTCCAACATTTTTTCATAAATCCAAAAAATTAATTGTCACGTTGTTATTACATATACTTTGTTCAATAAAGTTATAACCTTCCAATGGCATTTAGATATATTATCTTCAATATTTCAATGTAAAGTACAAGAAAATCTTGTTGGATATATTGGTGCATCGTAAGTTCCTAATTCAAGTATCTTATCTTGCAGCAAAATAAATTTTATATAGGAATTTTTGAACAAAAAGCTTCCAGTAAAATTTATATTACATATCGAACAAAAAACAATATAAACTATCTGTACATCAGATATATGTGGTGTTATAGCATAACAGATTACATGTTAATGTAACAGATTTCACACATACCTATCCATTTTCCCATTTCATAGCATAAAACACAATCCCTTTTCACCTAAAATTCCCTGTTCATTCCCGCTCAAAATGCGGATTCCGCGGTCCCCGTTCGCTTAACAACAAATTCACTCTATGGTACGGGACTATGTGGCTCAATGGATTTGAAGTGTCTGCTTTAATTATCTTTAGTCTTACCACAAAATCAACTTATAACATGATTTTGCGTCCAAATATCTAGAAAAATACATCTTAAAATTTGAACGATAAGCAATATCAACTATACCAATAAATCAGGTGTATGTTGGTGTCGTGATATATATAACACATATATTTTATACTAATGTAAAAGCATATAAAAGTACAGTGTGAATTCTACTTTGCACAAAGTCGGGCAATCAGATATGTGACTCTGTGGCCCGATGGATAAGGCGCTGGTCTACGAAATCAGAGACCCTGGGTTTGATCCCCAGCAGAGTCACAACAATTATGTTGAAATGTAAATTATGCTAATTTTTTCTTGGCCTAAACCAAGCAGTAACATCTAAAAGTATTTTGTTATTGGTATTTTGTTAGTTGCAGCTTTATATAACGCAATTCTACTGCTTAATGGACAAAACGCTTAACTGTGATTCTGCACCCAAAACTACAATATAAGCGGATAGCAAATATACAAATAAATGGGGCATGTGTGAATGTCATAATCCATAACACCTTTTACTTTTAAACTGAAGCATATATGCTATTATTCTTTGTGGAATTCAACTGATAAGATAATTGACTATGCAAATAGTCTACGATACCACGGGTTTGATCCCTGGCAAAGTTAATTTCTTTAGTTAGTTTATTGATGATTAGATCTAATATAAGCATCCTATTGTTGGCCTGTACCTGACCCCAATCACAGATCAAGCATGTCATTTCAATTTATTTAACCTAACTTAGGTAAACAAGAAAGAAAAGCACTTCCAATATAAAATGAAGAATTGGCACAAAAGGTACTAACATTATATTTATGAAAAATGATGAATGCATGCTGCAATTCATAGACTTTCTCCAATCTGGTTCTGCAGATCCAAGGCATCATAACATAAGTACTTGAGAATATAATCGAGGTTCCTGGTAGCTCCAAGGAAAATCCCTTAGATAATGGATCTTCTATCAAATTAAGTCATGATCCCCCAGTGGCTGCATTTGCACAATTATAAACATCATCAGATAAAGGGGTGAACCCATAAACAGTATGTCATATGTTAGAGGAACAAAATGGCAGATAATCTCCAATCACCCGTTAACATAGACGATACATCATAATAATTTCTTTCCTCAAGAATAACAAGGCAGACATTGCTTATACAGGCATATATGGGATCAGCATTGGAAATACAATACATGTACACTAACTTGGTGACACTAGATAAAATAACAAGGAGGGCAAAAAATACATGCATACACTGAAAAGCTTATAGTGAGTCTGAGGGTTACAATGCTTAAAAGATGTAACATTACCGATATATGTTATTGAGAATTTGTTGTACCACTGGCAATACTAGGATGATTTTATCTATTTATTTATTTTATTTTGGAAGAAATACTTGGCCAATTTTGAAGATACAAATGTGAAAATAATAGGAACACTAGAAATTGAGATAAACGCATCAAATATATGAGAATCAAGTACAATATTTACTTGGGTATATTATAATGTTTACTTGTGTATCTTAGATCACTGTAAGCAAACAACATATGACCTACAAAAGTCCTTCGAAATTTAAAACTTTTGGAACAGTTTTAGAACAAGCTTGCCCAAGTTTGTTTTAAGTCTGAAACAAATTTACGTCGACTTATGGTAGGGATGTGTTGAAATATCAAACTCAGACAGATCTGGCTGGAAGTAATGATATAAAGATGAATGCAGTTTATCATATGGATGACACGGTTTGGTGATTTTGTAGGACTATCTTCCATGCTCTATATAGTACAAGATGACATGCCTTGGGATATAATCTAGGAGCAGCTTGTCTATTATTCTAAAATAAAAATGCAATTCTCACATTTTATCACCATTCAGAGTGGCGCAGCGGAAGCGTGGTGGGCCTATAACCCACAGGTCCCACGATTGAAACCTGGCTCTGATACTGTTTTTTGCTCTTTCTTTATGCCTGGAAGGATAATTTGGTAAATTTACCTTCTATACGTCAACATATGATCTGGTTGCGAAATAAATTTGACCTTAACAATTCAAATTCATTGTTGTTCTGTTATTTTTATAAACCTTTCAAACTATATATAATATACATATCTATCCATCAACATACTTTAACATTAACAGTGGAAGGTTTTAAATTGTACCTTCAGAACAGTTCTTCAACCATCCACAACGCACATGACTCTTCAATCTTCATATATGTTTTTTCTGTTACACACGCACAACCAGTTAAAATAGGAAAGTGGTAGAGAATTAATATCAAGTTCAAAAATGTGACCATTTGTACAAGTTCAGTAGTAACATCAGCATAGACATCATCAAAAGTAATTCCTGCGTCTAACCGTAAATCAGCAGTAGTGCCCGCATAACCAAAATCAGCATATTCAAAGAGTGCAAAATGAAGATGGTTTGCTGGAGAGCTATCCCGAATCCATTGTGGGAACAGAATGCAGTAGCCTGTTATCCATCCACAAAATGCACATGAGTCTTCATATAAGTTTTTTCTGTTCCACATGCACAACCAGTTAAAATAGGAAAGTGGTAGAGAATTAATACCATGTTCAAAAATGTGGCCATTTGTACAAGTTTAGTAGTAACATCAGCATAGACATAATCAAAAGTAATTCCTGTGTCTGACCGTAAATCAGCAGTAGTGTCCGCATAACCAAAATCATCATATTCAAAGAGTGCAAAAAAAGAAGATGGTTTGCTGGAGAACTGTCACCAAATCCATTGCCTGTTATCCATCCACCCTTGAGAGCAAGGAGTTTTCGCTGCTCTATGACCAGCCTGACGCATTGCCTCCTTTCTATAGCCAGCACAGTCCGGCTTTCCAGCCCAACTGTGCAGGCCACTCAGCAACTTGGATCGGGCAGGCCAGCTAAGTGCACAATGTGCCCCGACTCAGCAACATGGCCCAACATTCCATCAAATTAGTGCCCCACTTGGTCACAAACTCACGTTACTTAGCTCGGCAGTTGATCAACTGAGCACTTGATATTTGTACCGAGTTATTAACAAAAAATTTATGATGTGGGACTAACATGCTATTTTATCAGGTCTAATACATATGCTTCTTATATGACAATTAAACTGCATGGGAAAATATGACTTTTTTTCCAGTTTTAGAATACGAATGTAGATGGAATTCAAATATCGGCTGACATCCTTAATCACTATTTCACGCTTCAAATATTTTATCTATTCACCCAGTCCACCGCATAATAGAAATTTCAACAAAAGACTAAGCAAAATATTTATCAAACCAATAATTAAAGAATACGATTCATGTCAACACCATAATCCAAAGCATCCTTTCTTTTTTTTATCAGTTAAATTGCAATATTTTATATTATTTTATGAATGTGACCATACAATTTAAGCAGTAAGATAAGAGACAATGTGGCCCAATGAACATGTGTTGGTTTATAAATCAAAGATCATAGGTTTGATCCTTAGAAAGGATGTTTTTTCAATATTTTTTCATAAATCCAAAAAATTAATAGTCACGTTGTTATTACATATACTTTGTTCAATAAAGTTATAACCTTCCAATGGCATTTACATGTATTATCTTCAATATTTTAATGTAAAGTACAAGAAAATCTTGTTGGATATATTGGTGCATCGTAAGTTTCTAATTCAAGTATCTTATCTTGTAGTAAAATAAATTTTATATAGTAATTTTTTAACAAAAAGCTTCCAGTAAAATTTATATTACATAAAGGTGGATATCCAGAGCCAAAGGCTCCCATATTCAAGCGCGAGAGGATTTCCCAGACAGTCTCACGTCCTAATATCATTCTCACAGCTTTCCATACATCAGATATATGTGGGTGTTATAGTATAACAGATTTCATATTAATGTAACAGATTTCACACATACCTATCCATTTTCCCATTTCATAGCATAAAACACAATCCCTTTTCACCCAAAATTCTCCGTTCATTCCCGCTCAAAATGTGGATTCCGCTGTTGGGGAAATCTCGGTCTTTCCCCGCTTCGTGAAGTTAAGATAGGCACTTTAAGATTAAACGTAGCAACGGAAGTACAAGGGTTTATAATTCTCCAATATGGAGATTCTTCCACTATACAAAAGAATAGTAGGATTACAAGAATATTGATTACAAAAGTAACTCACACTTAATGGCTCACCAAGCTTGAAGATAAAGACTTCCCAAGCTCTCTCTCTTTTCTCTCAAAGAGGCTCTCTCTAACTCTTTAGTTTTCTTCACTCTAAGGAGTGGCTTCTCTCTTGATTCTTGGATTCTTGGATCTCGCTCTAAGGAGTGGCTTCTTTCTTGGATCTCACTCCAAGGAGTGGCTCCTCTCTTGGATCCTTGGATCTCACTCTAAGTAGTGGCTTCTTTCCTTGGACTCTTGGATCCTTGGATCTCACTCTAAGGAGTGGCTTCTCTCTTGGATCCTTGGATCTCACTCTAAGGAGTGGCTTCTTCCCTTAGACTCTTGGATCCTTTGATGGTTAGTAATAGGGCTTCTTCTCCTATTTATACCACTCAACCTTCATGATGAATGGTGGAGATTACTTGCATTCAAGGGTGGAGATTGATTCTCTAGATTGCTCCATACTCTCTAGGAATCTCTACACTCTTCCATTCCCTTATGCATCCTTCCATACTCTTCCGTAAGGTTCCAGAAGGTTCCACACATCTCTAGAATATTCCAGAGGGTTCCACACTCTTCCACAAGCTTCTAGAGGGTTCTACACTTCTCTAGAGTTCTCCGGTCATACTCTTCCGTAAGGTTCCACACATCTCTAGAATATTCCAGAGGGTTCCACATTCTTCCACAAGCTTCTAGAGGATTCTACACTTCTCTAGAGTTCTTCGGTCATACTCTTTCGTAAGGTTCCGGAAGGTTCCACACATCTCCAGAATATTCCAGAGGGTTCTACATTCTTCCACAAGCTTCTAGAGGGTTCTACACTTCTCTAGAGTTCTTTGGTACATTCTAGAAAATTCTAGATTTCTCTAGAAAGGTCTAGAATTTTCTAGAAACTCTCTAATTAAGGAGGGATCCCAACAATCTCCCCCTCCCGACTTAATTGGGAGGTAGTAGTATGCCGACACCTTGACAGCAATCTTCAAAACTTCTTTGTTGGTACTACCTTGGTCATTATGTCAGACCAGTTCTCATCTGTGTGAACCTTGTCAAGATGTATTTGCTTTTCCTCAAGGACTCCTTGGATTGATAACATCTTTACCACGGGAAAGAATCTCTTCAAAATCAGTACTTTTTTCTTGTCCAATCCTTTAACGACTAACCAAGCTTTATAGCGAGTCTTTGAACGGTTCTCTTCGGTCATGATTCTATACACCAACTTATTCTTTCAAAGCTCTTCTCCCTTTTGGTAGCTTCACTAGTTCATATGTGTTATTCTCATGCAAGGATTGCATTTCTTCTTGCATGGCTATTCTCCACTCTTCTTTATGACAATCACTCATTGCTTCTTTATAGCTTTCAGGCTCCCCCTCAACAGTGAGCGTCATTATCCTCCATTTTGAACTTACACGAGCTTGATTACGGCTACGGATGAACCTGGCTCTGATACCACTGTTGGGGAAATCTCAGTCTTTCCCACTTCGTGTAGTTAAGATAGGCACTTTAAGATTAATAGTAGCAACGAAAGCATAAGAGTTTATAATTCTCCAATATGGAGATTCTTCCACTATACAAAAGAATAGTAGGATTACAAGAATATGATTACAAAAGTAACTCACACTTAATGGCTCACCAAGCTTGAAGATAAAGACTTCCCAAGCTCTCTCTCTTTTCTCTCAAAGAGGCTCTCTCTAACACTTTAGTTTTCTTCACTCTAAGGAGTGGCTTCTCTCTTGATTCTTGGATCTCGCTCTAAGGAGTGGCTTCTTTCTTGGATCTCACTCCAAGGAGTGGCTCCTCTCTTGGATCCTTGGATCTCACTCTAAGTAGTGGCTTCTTCCCTTGGACTCTTGGATCCTTGGATCTCACTCTAAGGAGTGGCTTCTCTCTTGGATCCTTGGATCTCACTCTAAGGAGTGGCTTCTTCCCTTAGACTCTTGGATCCTTTGATGGTTAGTAATAGGGCTCCTTCTCCTATTTATACCACTCAACCTTCATGATGAATGGTGGAGATTACTTGCATTCAAGGGTGGAGATTGATTCTCTAGATTGCTCCATACTCTCTAGGAATCTCTACACTCTTCCATTCCCTTATGCATCCTTCCATACTCTTCCGTAAGGTTCCAGAAGGTTCCACACATCTCTAGAATATTCCAGAGGGTTCCACACTCTTCCACAAGCTTCTAGAGGGTTCTACACTTCTCTAGAGTTCTCCGGTCATACTCTTCCATAAGGTTCCACACATCTCCAGAATATTCCAGAGGGTTCCACATTCTTCCACAAGCTTCTAGAGGATTCTACACTTCTCTAGAGTTCTTCGGTCATACTCTTTCGCAAGGTTCCGGAAGGTTCCACACATCTCCAGAATATTCCAGAGGGTTCTACATTCTTCCACAAGCTTCTAGAGGGTTCTACACTTCTCTTGAGTTCTTTGGTACATTCTAGAAAATTCTAGATTTCTCTAGAAAGGTCTAGAATTTTCTAGAAACTCTCTAATTAAGGAGGGATCCCAACATCCGCAGTCCCCGTTCGCTTAACAACAAATTCACTCTATGGTATGGGGCTATGTGGCTCAATGGATTTGAAGTGTTTGCTTTAATAAACTGCTCCAACTTGGGTTTTTGCAGTGCACCAATTTGCTGAGAATTCAGGGATAACTTTATTGTTTACTTCAAACATGCATAAACTCAACTATATACAAGTAAATAGTTCTACAGCTTAAAAGGAAATATTAAATTAAACACAAATTAATGTAGTTTAATTTGATATTCATAGAAATGGCCACAACAATTTGGGGCTTGTTTCAATATTTAATCCAATTATTCACTAGACAAGGGAATAAAAAAGAGGTACATATCCTACAAAATCGTTTCATTTCCTAAATTGACTCCAAATCACCCACTATAAAATTTAGAGCTAACAAACAAGTCCATGCTCATAGAATTTGTGCTAACAATTCAATTCCCATAAAATCACATGAACTGTATGCAAATACCAACAAAACATAGCTACTGTAACCAACAAAGCCTAAAAATCAAAGAATAAATTTAAAAAACAAAAAAATATCGGTATATTTTCCCTAATCTAGAACATCGACATAGATCATCTTCTTACCTATGGAACTTCGCCACGGTTTTGTCATAGGGGATTTTTCCCACAAGGGCAAATCACCAAATTATTTGTTCGAAAGGACAATCACAAAAAAAACTTGTCCAAAAGGACAAGTTTTAGTGCAAATGGTGAATTTCAGTGGGATCCCATGTTTTTCCACTTTGCACTAAAACTTGTCCTTTTGGACAAGTTTTTTGCCCCTTGTCCTTTTGGGCAATTTTTTTTGGCTTTTTTGGCCTTCACAATTTTTTCCTGTTTATGTTTATCATAATTCCGAGTAGACCTTTCTTATTTCCTAATCTTTGCTTCTGTCTAAGCTATTCCCTAACTTGGAATTCGCCGTAGGGTTAGGCTGACCAATCTTTACCGTCCCATCATCACACAGGTAGTTGAAACGGCATCCTTGCTATTTAACTTCAGACTTCCCAGACAAGAAAGAGAGTTGCCATTTTTAAGGCAAGTGATCTGTAATGTTTGAGCAGTAAGCGGTGTGGGTGTGATCGGTTACCTCAAATAATGCTCAAAACTCACACATACCTCTCCATTTTCCCATTTCATAGCATAAAACACTGAGAACCTCTTTTCACCGAAAATTCTCCGTTCATTCCCCGCTCAAAATGCGGATTTTGCGTTCCCCGTTTGCTTGACAACAAATGCACTCTATGATATGGGACTATGTGGCTCAATGGATTTGAAGTGCCTGCTTTGATTATCTTTAGTCTTACCATAATCAAACTTATAACATAATTTTGCATCCAAATATCTAGAGAAATATATCTTAAAAATTGAATGATAAGAAATATCAACTATACCAATAAATCACATAGTAGTTAAGGTGCTAAGGCGCAAGCATTGAGCCTGGGGCTTTTTTGTGTGCCTTTTATATGAGTTTGATCTGCTATTTTACTAACTACAAGTTAATTTTTAAAACAAATTTTATAATTCATTCAATTATTTACATATTTTATCAATAAGATTTAAATTTTAAACCATATTTTATATTTTGTTGAACAATCAAAAAATTTGTTTAACTATTTATAAACAAAATTTTGAATTCAGCCAAAACAAGCGCCTCAAACTGCAAAAAGGCGCACTCAAACTGCAAAAAGGCGCAAACTTTGAGCCTTGGGCTTTTTTGCGCTTAGGCGCGCCTAAGCGCGCGCCTTGATAACTATGTGTATATTATGATGCTACTGCGACCTATATGTTGTACGTCCTTCGTCGTGTGCTGTTCCACCACTTACCATTTTTTTCAATTTTATTTTTCCAGTTTTTTAAAGGTTTGTGTTGTGAAATTTGATGCCCTTTCACTTTTGTTACCCTGTGCATAGGCATGGTTTGCACAGGGTCTAAGCCGGCCCTGTCTACGACTCTACGATACCAAGTGTTTGACCTCTGGAAAAATTAACTTCTTTTTGCTAGTTTGTTGATGATTAGATCTACTATAAGCATCCTATTTTTGACCTGACCTCACTCTCAGATCCAGCATGTCATTTCAATTTATTTAAATTAACTAAGGTATATAAGAAAGAAAAGTGCTACTAATATAAAAAATGAAGAATCGTGATAAAAGGTACATACAGTATGTTTATAAAAATCAAAGAATGCCTGCTGCAATTCATAGACTTTTCTCTAATTTGGTTCTGCAGATTGAAGCATCATAACATGAGTACATGAGAATATAATCATCTTTTCCATTTCCCAACCTTCCATTTGTTACTCTTGACTATTTTAATACATTTGATAACAAACTGCTTCTAATTGAGTTCTTGCAGTGCACCAATTTGCTGAGAATTCAGGGCTAACTTTATTGTTTACTTCAAACATACATAAAACTCAACTACATGTAGATATACAGGACTATGTCCATACAAGTAAATAGTTATACAGCCTAAAAGGAAATATTAAAGTAAACAGAAATTAATGTAAGTTAATTTGATTTTCACGGAAATGGTCACAGCATTTGCCATGTGTTCCAGTATTTAGTCCGATTATCCACGAGATAGGGAAATAAAATATGTAACATACCCTATAAATCAGGAGAATATCGTTTCATTTCCTAAATTGACTCCAAATTATCCACTATAAAATTGAGAACTAACAAATCAGTCCAAGTTCATGGAATGTGTACTAACAATTCAATTGCCATAAAATTACAACGATGTAATGTATGCACGAACAAAATATAGCCACAGCAGTAACCAACAAAGCCTAAAAATCTAATAATAATTAATAATAATGATAATTTAAACCATATGGATAAATTTGCCCAAATCTAGAACACTGCCATAGAACATCCCTTACTTACAGAACTTCGCAACAGGTTCATCATAATTCAGAATGCATCTTTCTTTTTACTTCGAAAGAAGCTATTCTCCAACTTTGATTTCGCAGTAGGGTTTTGTCTGACCGATCTTCGCCGTCCCATCATCACACAGGCAGTTGAAACGACATTCTTGTAACTGCAGACTCCCTGAGGGAGGGCCACCATTTTAATGTGATCTTTAATGTGATATGATCACGGGAGAGGGTAGAGGGAGCCCAAGGGTTGAGTTACCTGGTGCAGTGTTGTGTCATGGCGGTATATAATAATGCTAAGAAAAGGCACGGGTGAGACGTGTCCATGGACCTACCATTGCCATTTGGATATTACTTTTCACCAGTGATCATGCGTAAGTCGTAACTTGCATGTACAAGTTAACTGTATTGAGGATGACTAAGTTAAGCATTTCGGAGGAGAAAAAAAAGTGCAGAGCTAAGATCACCGTGTTTTCTGTTTCGGAGTACCACGGGTACCGTCGAACGTTTTCTTTTTCTTTTTGCCGTGTTCGGCGTACAACTTTTTTACCATGTTCAGCGTACAACCGCATAAAGAAAAAGAAAAAAATACATGTGAAGACTGAATATTGCATGTTGAAAACTAAAGGCTGAATAGTGAATGCTTAATGTCGAATGCAAAGGGGGTTTCGACTGAGTTGAGGTGTTCGATTGGAGGAAGGGTTGCGCAATTCTGGAAAGTCGACACTGGTTTGGAGTGCGAACTGGAGTTGGTCGAATTAATGTCGATCTGTGTTGGTTTGGGAAGTTCGGCAGTAGACGTTGGGGAATAGTACTTTCTGATATTTTTGGATAAATGGATGCAACTGTGGCGTGAATGGCATGTCACTTGACAACTCGATTGTTTATTTTAGGGATTTTTACCCTCAAGGACAAAAGGAACAAAAAATGTTCCATAAGAACAAGGGGTAAAATTTTATCCTCAAGAACAAAATGTAGTGTAAAGGGAGGAATTCATCGGCCCGTTATAATTTCTCCCTTTACAGTAACACTTGCAATTTTGGACAAATTTTTGCCTCTTTGTCCTTATGGAATAAATTTTTGTTCATTTTTTCCTTCAGATTATTTTCCTATTTATTTTAATAGTTAATTTAAATTAATAACCAGTTAATCGTTAAATAAAAATAAATAATCGTAGGTGCTAGATAAATTTATTCTGTTACAATTCGGGTAGATGCGTAGCCGTGAAATATGGAATTTAAAAAGGATATTCAGCCAAGGAAAATCAAGGTTAGTAAACTCATTCTTTGAATTTGTTTATAATTTATTATAAATGGATTTTTATTTAATATATAATTTTATATGTTGGTTGTTGGTTGTTTGAATGCATTGAATAATTGTTGATAAATTGTGGTGTTATATATATATATATATATATATATATGTATGTATGTATGTATGTATGTATATGAGAGTTTATCCACAAGGACAAAAAGTTTGCTCAAAAGGACAAGAGGCAAAAAAATTGCCCAAAGGGACATTTTCTAGTGCAAATGGTGGAATTCAGGGGGGTCATTTGTTTTTCCACTTTACACTAAAAGTTGGCCTTTTGAGCAACTTTTTTGGCTTTTGTCCTTTTGGGCAAACTTTTTGTTTTTTTTGTCCTTCACACAAGAATATATATATATATATATACATATATATATATATATATTAGTTGGCAGTTGGATATTGAATAATTTTTTATTTTCTTTTTAAATGCAAAGGGCCTACATAGGCGATTTGTAGTTGTACCGATTGAGCCGTACAAAGGAGAAGCTGGGGAAATTTTCCGAAAATTTAAGAAGATAGGATTTTTTTAAGGAATCTAATAACTTGAAATCAATATATCAATTATATATAGAATTTGGTACCAAATAGATTAATGAAAATTGAACATGTTGTAATAGACGTTTTCATTAAAAATAGAAAAGCATGGACTATAACACTCTTGTTATAGTAAATGGTTCCCGGAAAGGAAACAATTAAGATTTAATACAAGATCTAAATATTAGTAAAATGTGGTATTTTGGGTTGTTGTAATGATGTTTTACGCAACATTCGTTTCAATCCAAGTAAATGTGATTTGGAAACGTTTTCCAAATAAAATGAGGAATATTTTCTGAGTATAGAAAATGAATGGGTTCGTGGGAAAAACGGTTTGAAAATATATCGATAAGGATATTTGCGATGAATATGGAAAAGGAATTTAATTAAATAAATATTAATTAAAAAGGGACTCAGTGATTGTGCGATACTAATTAATAGCATTCTGATGGGGAGAATAAAAAGCTTTGGATGAATGTTTGTAACACCCCGTAATTCGGTAACACTAAGACTCACAAATCAAGGCAAAATAAAATTTTAAAATCAAAATCAAGGAAAACGGGCTGCGCCATTGCGTTCGTCTCGGAATTCTTCATGAAAACGAGTCCGAGTTTGCGTAAATCGGAGTCCGTATGAGGAGGATATGGCCTCCGGAAGATTCAGCGAAGTTCAGATTTCAAAACAGGTCAGAAAAGCGAATTCAAATTCAAAATCGGACCCGGATTGGGCTGGGCGGGAATTTTCCCGCCCAAGGCACCCAGGTCGACTGGGTAGTCGACCTGGGGGTCGACCTCCCCGCTTTTTCCAGCTTTCTGAACCTGGTTCGTTCTTCTGTATCCGGACGCCCTTCTGACCAGATTCGTCCGCCTAACACTATATAAACAGCCCTGGTCTCCTTCTCTATTCACAATTCTTTTCTATCCTTATGCTGCCTCTGAGAAAATATATAATATATAAAATAAATCAAGACGTGGAGAAGCTGCTCAAGTTGTCAAAAGGAGGTTCGAATCAAGATTAAAGCTTCAAGATAAGGATTAAAGGCTAACGTCGCACGAATCATTGCAACGCCTTCTTTCTATTCTAATCTAATCTCTATAAGTCAGTTACTTCTCAGATTTGAACGTTTCTCTTTTCGTGACATAAAATTAAAGGAATAAAAGAGTATGCCAATTCTTTCTATTTGAATCAGTGCCTACTTCTTTGGACCTAATTAAGAACTATCATGACTCGAGGACAAATAAGACCGTGACTATGAAACTATGGCCCTTAGAACCATATGCCTCTTTGACTATGAACATTGCCTATGACTATGAACATTGCCTATGACTATGGACATTGCCTGTGACTGTGACTATGAGAATTATTTCCTTTGACTAAGAATACAAGCCTATGCCTTTGATTAGAAAACATAAACTATTGCCTAAGACATAACAAGGACAACTGTGACTAAACACCTATGATTCCTGACTAGGAAAGTGTTGTTTAAGTTTTGTGACTGTGAAATTGGGTATAAACCTGATTTCCTATTCTGTCTATTCTTGGTTTTCTTTGGTTTTAGACCTTGGGAATTTACCTATTAAGTTAGGTCTACCCATGTTCTTGAACCTACGTCTCTATTCTGTCTATTCTTGATTTTCTTTGGTTTTAGATCTTGGGAATTTACCTATTAAGTTAGGTCTACCCATGTTCTTGAATCTATATTATTCAACCCTTTTCATGTCATATTCTATATGCCCGTGAATTAGCATCTTATGCCAGTTGTTATGTCCGTTCTTTCATGGCATTTTGGTTCATTCCCTTTTATCGACGAATCTAGCTTTACCTATGATCTAGGTTGAATCACGATTATATGAACGATGGGAATACGTTTTAGGAAAAAACATGAAATTTGACTAAAACTTGGAAATAGGCATAATTTGATGAAAATTAGAATAACAGGTCTAGTTTATGTTGAGTCAAAGCTTCAAAGGTTGTTTTGATTTATGACAAGAAGAAGCTTCTACATCGACAAAAAGAAGACAAGATGACTTCATAGGTTAGAAGTCGATTATTTAGAGTAAAAAATGTTAAAATCTATCCTCAAATGATCATACCTCTAATTGCTTTAAAATATTTCTTATAAAAGCATTTTTTATGCATATGGCCAAAAACATGTCGACCTGCATATTTTTATAGGTCAACAGGTTTTTAAAATGTAACGGTCAAAAATAGGTCGACCTACAAATTTTTATAGGTCAACAGGTTTTTGAATTACAACGGCTAAAAACATGTCGACCTATAGATTTTCATAGGTCAACAGCTTTTTGAATTTTTGTGAAAAGTCATCTCCTTTCTCTAAGAGTTGCATCCATTTCTTCTCATGAATAATCACTTCTTTTGATTGCAACTCTTCACCAATAATTGCAACTACTCGATCTTTATAAATACATAAATTTGCAATCATTCAAATCACCGAATTTACTCTCTATTTTCTGATCTATCTTGCATTATTCTTTTCACTCAAAAAGCACTCAAAAGCATTCAATAATCGTTTGAATCACCAAGCATATTTCATACACTTGTGATTCAACTCGATATTTTACTTCCTAATCTTACTAAACATCAAATTACATTTGAGGATAAGATTATAGGAAGGGTGTACTCAATTGTTGACAAATCAGTGTTGAAGGAAGAACACATTCAAAGTCAAAATCTTATTATTGTTGAAGTCCTCGGTGTTGTAAGAGGCAAGTGTTGAAGTCATCGTGTTATAAGAGGCAAGTGTTGAAGTCCTCGTGTTATAAGAGGCAAGTGTTGAAGTCCTCGTGTTATAAGAGGCAAGTGTTGAAGTCCTCGTGTTGTTAGAGGCGTGAAATCCCATTCGGCTGCTCGGGTATTGTAAACCTGTTTCCTCCGGGTGAAGTGAGGTTGTTGTTTAGTGAAAATCCAGATAGAAGTCTGGGACTGGACGTAGGACGGTGCTCCGAACCAGTATAAAAATCCCTGGTGTGATTTTTCCTATTTACTGCATTTGCTATACTTGCTTATCTGTGATATTGCTTCTGTGAGATCTTTTTACATTAAATATTTACCTGCATAACTATTGTAAATATACAAGTTAGTATATCACATACTTTCCGCATAGCCATATTATAGATCCTGCACAAGTCGCGTACACACCCGACTTTTCAATTGGTATCAGAGCACGGTCATCATATAACCGTAACACAGTTATTTGATATATTCTAGTAATATAGCAAATAACGCAAGTACCAGCACTAACACTTACACTGAAGGTCAATCAACACAAAGACCTCCTTTCTTTAATGGCCTAAATTATAGTTATTGGGCAACACGTATGGCTTTCTATATGCAATCAACAAGTTATGATGCTTGGAATGCTACTCAGAAAGAAATAGTTAATCCAACTACTGAGTATGCAGAATGGACTCCTGCTGAGAAAACAGCAGCAGCAGTAAATGCAAAAGCAATAAATATGTTGTTTTGTGCATTAGACCAA
The DNA here is from genome assembly GCA_030737875.1 of Allium sativum. Classification (NCBI taxonomy): domain Eukaryota; kingdom Viridiplantae; phylum Streptophyta; class Magnoliopsida; order Asparagales; family Amaryllidaceae; genus Allium; species Allium sativum. Next base: position 773,282,648 of record CM060918.1, on the reverse strand, counting down.
AATGAATATAACCGTGTTAGTATCTGTACCACTGCTTATCAAATTTGGCAAACACTAAAGACCACTCATGAAGGAACTAACAAGGTTAAACAAGCAAAAATAGCTTTGTTGAAAAGTCAATTCCAAAATTTCAAAATGAAGCCAAATGAAACAATCAATGAGATGTATTCAAGGTTTCAAACTATTCATCATGCTCTTATTGGGTTAGGACAAAAATATTCTGACTTTGATGTAGTTTCAACAATCCTACACTCACTGACTAATGAATGGGAAGGAAAAGTATTAGCTATAGAAGAAGCTAATGATCTTTCTACCATGAAGCCAGATGAGTTGATAGGAAATCTAATGTCCTATGAAGCAAATTTACAGGCTAGAAGAGAACAAAAAGAAGAAAAGAAAAATGTTGCTTTTCATGCCGGAAAAGATGAAGACATTTCAGACTCTGAAGATGAAGACTTAGCACTTATTGCAAAAGGTTTTAAGAAGTTTTTGAAACAAAGAAAGGCTAGTCGATACGACAAAAAGAAGTTTGGATCAAACAAACCATCTTCTTCAACTATGGAATGCTTCAACTGTCACAAGAAGGGACATATGCATAAAGATTGTCCAGAGAAAAAGAAGAAATTCGAAAAATTCAAGAAAGACAAATCGAAGAAAAGAGCATTCTCAGTAACATGGGATGATTCAGACTCATCTTCATCTGACAGCGAAAGTGAATCAGACACTGAACAAGCAAATGTATGTTTTATGGCAACAGAGGATGAGGTACAAATTCCTACTTTTGAGGATATGCTTGATATTTATGATAAATTAATGTTTAAATTTAAAGATACAAAACATGAATTAAAAGAAGTCAAAGCAATGTTGAATAGAGCAGAACTAGAACGAGATATGTTAAAAGATGAGAAGAAAATATTAGAAGAAGAACTAGAAAAGGAACAAGAATTATCTTCTAATTCTAATTCTCAGTTATCTCTTTTAACTCAAGAAATTGAAGTTCAAAAAGAGAAAAATGATATTCTCATTGCTGAAAATCATGAGCTTAAAGCAAAAGTCAAGATTCTAGACCTTGAAAAAGCTAGTTTACAAACAAAGTTAGATAACATCTCTAAAAATGTTTCTAACTTTAACAAAGGTCGAGAAAATTTGACTAAAATTATTGAGAATTCACAATCAGTTACTAATAAACAAGGATTGGGATATAAGAAACAAGTTATCAAGAAACATCTTGGTAAAAGAAAAAGGAAAAATAAGGTAGTGCAAGAAGCTGAAGCTAAGAAAAATATTAGTCTATTATATTCCAAAACAAAACCGATTGTGAAACCTCAAAAGAAGGATGTTAAATTTATAAAAGTATGGGTTCCTAAAACAAATAATAGTTTGATTAGGAACAAGTACATTCAAAAATTTTTAAGTACTGTGCATCATAATCCAAATTATTTATATAAAGGGGATACCGGACCCATATGGGTTTGGACTCCTAAGACCTTACTCTTAGGACCCTATAAAAAGTGGGTACCATGGACTTAATATTATTTTTTGCAGGTCCCACTTAAGAAAAGAGGAAAATGGATTCTGGACAGTGGTTGCTCGAAGCATATGACTGGAGACAAGAGCATATTAACGAATATTACATACTTTGATGGAGGCTCAGTCACTTTTGGAGACAATTCAAAAGGCTTCATCATCGGCAAAGGCGATGTGAGCAATTACGGTACTTCTAATTTACCTCTTATTACTAATATCATGCTAGTTAAAAATCTAAAACATAACTTACTAAGCATTAGTCAGTTATGTGACAAAGGGTTTACGATTTCCTTTTCAAATGACAAATGTAACATACTCGACCAAGATAAAAATTTAGTTTTTGAAGGCTATAGAGACAGAAATATATATATTTTAAATATGAATTTTAATCAAAATTCAAATATGTGCCTTATTGCTAAGGAAAATGATCCATGGATATGGCACAAACGTTTCTGTCATATAAACTTTAAAACTATTGACAAGCTAGCTAAAAATGATCTAGTCAGAGGTTTACCAAAACTAAGTTTCAAAGTTGACAATCTTTGTGACGCATGTCAAATTGGAAAACTAACCAAGTCATCATTTAAATCTAAGAAAGTAATCTCGACATTACAACCACTTGAACTATTACATTTGGATTTATTTGGACCTACTCAAATACAATCCATAAATCATAGTCGGTATGTATTTGTAATCGTTGACGATTATTCTCGATATACTTGGACTATGTTTCTTAAAAATAAAAGTGACACTTTTGAAAAATTCAAATCTTTCGTCAAACGTATTCAAAAATCGAAGGGACTTAAAGTAAAAAATATAAGAAGTGATCATGGCGGAGAGTTCGAAAATAATGAATTTGAACATTTTTGTGCAAAGAAAGGTATATCACACAATTTTTCCTTTCCTAGAACTCCACAACAAAACGGGGTTGTAGAACGGAAAAATCGAACGTTACAAGAATGTGCAAGAACATTATTAAATGGAAGCACGTTACCAAAGCATTTTTGGGTAGAAGCTATAGCAACTGCATGTTATGTTTTGAATCGAGTTTCCATTCGACCTCTAACTAAAAATACACCATATGAATTATTTAATGAAAGAAAGCCAAATATTTCATACTTCAAAGTTTTTGGTTCGAAATGTTTTATTTTAAACACGAAAGATCATCTTGGTAAATTTGATTCAAAAGCTGACGAAGGAATCTTTGTTGGTTATTCAGATCATAGTAAAGCTTATCGTATATTCAATAAAAGAACCAAAATTATCGAAGAATCACTTCATATATCCTTCGATGAATACTATCAGTTTCCTAATATAAAAATTGATGATGACGAAAATATCAATATAAATGACACTGTTGTCACAAATGAGGATTCTGACTCCGAAATTATCAACGATATTCCTCAAACTCCTGAGATAGTTTCTCCAACTAGAATAAGATCTCCTCCAAGAATATTGAGAGATCATCCGGTTCAAAATATAATTGGAGAAGTTTCATCTCAAATTAGAACTAGAAGTCAACTTAACCAAATGGGACATATTGCATTCATTTCAAACATCGAACCTAAGAATCCTAAAGAAGCTGCTACCGATGAATATTGGATCATTGCTATGCAAGAAGAACTTAATCAGTTTGAACGCAATGATGTATGGGAACTTGTTCCAAGGCCATCCGATCAATCAGTTATTGGAACTAAATGGGTTTACAAAAACAAAGTTGATGAACAAGGAAACATAACTCGGAACAAAGCACGATTAGTAGCTCAAGGATATAATCAAGAAGAGGGTATCGATTATGAAGAAACTTTTGCACCTGTCGCTAGACTAGAAGCAATCAGAATTCTTCTATCGTTTGCTTGTCATCATAATTTTAAATTATATCAAATGGATGTCAAGAGTGCGTTTCTAAACGGTTTTATAAAAGAAAAAGTATATGTTGAACAACCACCCTTATTTAAACATGAAAAATATCCAGATCATGTTTTTAAGCTTAAAAAGGCTTTGTACGGTTTAAAACAAGCACCACGTGCCTGGTACGAACGACTACGAAGTCATCTTATCGACTCTGGATTCCAAATAGGAAAGGTTGATCAAACATTATTTATTAAACATTCGCACAAAGATATACTTGTTGTTCAAATATATGTGGACGACATAATCTTTGGTTCAACAAATGAGAGACTTTGTAAGGAATTTTCAGATATCATGACCAAAGAATTTGAAATGTCACATATGGGAGAGTTATCATACTTTCTTGGTCTTCAAATTAAACAACTTCCAAATGGTATTTTCATAAACCAAGAGAAATATTGTGAAAATCTTGTTAAAAGATTCGGACTTGAAAATACTTCCGGAAAACCGACTCCGATGAGTACAACTAGTCATCTTGAAAAAGATGAAAGTGGGAAGAGTGTAGACCAAAAGACGTATCGAAGTATGATAGGTTCTCTCTTATATTTAACAGCTAGTCGTCCTGACATTATGATGAGTGTTTGTTTGTGTGCACGTTTTCAAGCTAATCCCAAGGAATCGCATTTACGAGCAGTGAAACGAATTATTCGATATCTTAATAACACCAAAGATTTCGGTCTTTTCTATCCTAAGGATTGTGCATTCGAATTAGTATCATATAGTGATGCTGATTTCGGAGGATCACGAATGGATAGAAAGAGTACAAGTGGTACGCGCCATTTCATTGGAAAATCACTTGTTTCTTGGTTTAGTAAGAAACAAAATTGTGTTTCACTATCGACATGCGAGGCAGAATATATTTCAGCAGCTTTGGCATGTACACAGATTATATATATGCAACAAACACTTAGAGATTTCGGTATGAACTTAACAAACTCTATTATATATTGTGACAACACAAGTGCAATAAATTTATCCAAAAACCCAGTTAACCACTCTCGAACTAAGCACATTGACATTCGACATCATTTTCTAAGAGATAACATTGAAAAAGGAAATATAAATCTTGAATACGTTAATACAGAAAACCAACTAGCTGATATATTCACAAAGCCTCTACTAGAATCAATTTTTGTCAAGTTACATAGAGAGCTAGGGTTGGTTTCCAGAAAAGAACTCGAAGGATAATATTGTTTAATATAACAAGAGTTCGTATCTCTTAATCAGAAACCAATGACTTTTCTTTTTACTATATATAGCAGAGAGTTTTTCTACGGTAAAGCTAATACAAACCATCTTTTTATTTTTTTCCTTAAAATAGAAAACTCTCTCTATATAAATGCGTTTTGTTTTTGAGTGCTATCAGACAAACATTCTCTCAAAGCTCTTATATATTTTCTTTTACCTCATGGCACACGTTTGTGAAAAATGTGTCGAAAACTCCCACATTTCAATCACGAGTTCCGAACCAACGGAACATAACTCCCCAAAAACACCAGAGCATCCACCAGGTTATCATCCATCATCTCGAACGCCAGGAACCACGCCTACTCCTAAGAGAAGCAAGAAGGTTTTGTTTTTCTCTCCCCGAACCAAAGAAAAGATCGACGAAATCCATTACTATCAGCAACAAATGTTTTACGAGCAAAAACTCACGACTTCATGTTTGACGTACCTCGAACGATTAGCTTCTCTCTTCTGTGGTTCTGACAGGCATGGCGTACATGAACCAATTCCGATACCAACATCTTCACGAACTCCAAACTCTTGGGATAGAAATTATCAAAACAATGAAGGAGCTAGTGAGAGATACAATCCTTGGGAACCAAAGAATCCATGGGAGCCAAGAAGATAAATTCTTTGCATTTAGAGTTTCTCTGAAAATAAATTCGTATTTGTTTTGTATTCATTTTTGTTTTGAATAAAATTTTTTAAAAGTTTATATTTTCTTCACATCATTTGGTAAAAACAAAATTAACCAGTACCTGTCGACCGCCCCAATATTAGCCTGTCGACCGGTCCAGTTATACAACGCTCCAATTTTCAACCAGAAACTCTAACGGTCGACCGCCAGGATTTTTCCTGTCGACCGGTCTGAACAGAATTTTTGGTTTATATTTTCCAGAAAGTTAACCTGTCGACCGCCTATATTATTCCTGTCGACCGGTTTTATATAAAAAGTGTCACACATACTTCCAAAACTTTTACCTATCGACAGCCCCTAACCTACCTGTCGACCGCCTTCGGTTTTTGTTCATATCCCTGTTAGACACGTTGGTTCTCTTTTTGATTAAATACATCCCTTCATTACAATCCATCCATTCATTATTTAAAATCCTTACATCTCTTCATCAAACACTCTTATTTATTCATTCTCATCATCTTCTAAATCAATAACTCTTAAGAATTTTTCATAATCTCTCCTCTTTAAAAACCTAATCTATTAGAAATCTTCAAAATCCCCAATCTCTTCAATGGCTCCTAAGCATAAGAAGTCAAAAACCGTATCTTCTCAAGCCCCTGTTCAACCTATTGATACTCAAATCAAGCAATGGCTTATGGATCCTCTTGCTGTGACTAGATGGAACAAGATGAAAGACTATACAATTCACCATGGATCCTTTCTCAAATTCTCTGATTTCGTCCTCTACAATGTTAGTGAACTATCAAGAAGAGCGGGTATAAAGTCTCTACTAGATTTTGAAGACAATAATGTTGAGATAAGTCATACCTTGATAAAACTTTTTTATGCCAATCTCAATTTAGACAAATTTAAACCCCAAAACTCGGATAATTGCTTATGGTCCGTAGTCTGTGATCAACACGTCTTTCTTTCCAAAGACCGGATGGCAGAAATACTCCGAACCCACAACGAAGGTATTCAATTTAGTAGTGATTTTTGCCCTATACATATTCGAGATAAAAATAGTCACCGTTTTATTGAAGACCATAAGTCAAGTATTAAGGGTATCAATCTAAGACCATCGGCCAGACTTCTCCACCTTTGTATCACACACACTCTTCTTCCAAGGACTGGTAACTTTGATGCCGTGTATAGAGAAAACTTTAAAGCCCTGTATGCCATTTTTGCAAATATCAGGGTAAATTGGATAGACATGATTTTCGATGAGATTGTGATGGTAAATAAACGTTCAAGGCCACACTTGTTTTATAACGAGTATATCATGCGTTGTCTCATGGAATGTGGCGTAAGATCTCCCGAATCTACAATATCAATACCAAAATGTATTGATAAAGCATCTAAAAAGAGGATGAAGCTACCGATTCCTGCTATGAGTATTATTTCGTTTGAACACTATGTTGAACAAGGTCCTCCACAAACATCTTCTTCTCAAATCCCTAGGCAAAGGCCTGACGATGTTACAATTCCGCCTCCTACTTCTTCGACTAAGGAAACTCTTGAGCAAATTGCACGTAATCAATTCTTACTCGAAGCTCGACTAAAACGTACCGATAATAAACTCGACCGCTTAGACACCAAACTCAATAAGCGGTTCAACAAATTAAAGTCTTTCTTCAGTACAATTTGGGAAGCAATCTCTTGTGCTTCAACTTCCGGAAAACGTTTTCAGTACAATCCCGGAAAACGACCAATGCCACCTACTTTTACATGGTCTTCCTCTGAAGAAGGTACTAGCTCTGGAGCAAGTACTCAACATACTCGTGGTCGTGGAATGTCGTATATTGAAGAAGAAGCTCATGACGATATTGAAAAGGACGATGATAACAGCGACAATGAAGAACAAGAGGAGGAAGGAAACAAAGATGACGAGGACGATAATGATTCGGACTGGCCTTCACAATAGTCATCTCATATTTATCGTTTAACCTTTTAATTTGCTTATGTATTTAACTATGCTACTTCCTGGAACTTCTGGTGTGTTTATTTTGGTTTGGCTTGTAATATGTCTGACAATCTATGTATTTCGTTCTATCGTTTATTCATGTTTTATTTCTTAGTCTTATATATATTGTTGTAATCACCCTTTTTTCTATGACAAAGGGGGAGAAAATATTACTAACAAATGCCATGCAGATTATATAATTCAGGGGGAGCATATATACAGGGGAGCAAATATACAAGGAACAATACCTTATTAAGCCATGTTGTCATCAATCAAAAAGGGGGAGAATGTTGAGTCAAAGCTTCAAAGGTTGTTTTGATTTATGACAAGAAGAAGCTTCTACATCGACAAAAAGAAGACAAGATGACTTCATAGGTTAGAAGTTGATTATTTAGAGTAAAAAATGTTAAAATCTATCCTCAAATGATCATACCTCTAATTGCTTTAAAATATTTCTTATAAAAGCATTTTTTATGCATATGGCCAAAAACATGTCGACCTGCATATTTTTATAGGTCAACAGGTTTTTAAAATGTAACGGTCAAAAATAGGTCGACCTACAAATTTTTATAGGTCAACAGGTTTTTGAATTACAACGGCTAAAAACATGTCGACCTATAGATTTTCATAGGTCAACAGCTTTTTGAATTTTTGTGAAAAGTCATCTCCTTTCTCTAAGAGTTGCATCCATTTCTTCTCATGAATAATCACTTCTTTTGATTGCAACTCTTCACCAATAATTGCAACTACTCGATCTTTATAAATACATAAATTTGCAATCATTCAAATCACCGAATTTACTCTCTATTTTCTGATCTATCTTGCATTATTCTTTTCACTCAAAAAGCACTCAAAAGCATTCAATAATCGTTTGAATCACCAAGCATATTTCATACACTTGTGATTCAACTCGATATTTTACTTCCTAATCTTACTAAACATCAAATTACATTTGAGGATAAGATTATAGGAAGGGTGTACTCAATTGTTGACAAATCAGTGTTGAAGGAAGAACACATTCAAAGTCAAAATCTTATTATTGTTGAAGTCCTCGATGTTGTAAGAGGCAAGTGTTGAAGTCCTCGTGTTATAAGAGGCAAGTGTTGAAGTCCTCGTGTTATAAGAGGCAATTGTTGAAGTCCTCGTGTTATAAGAGGCAAGTGTTGAAGTCCTCGTGTTGTTAGAGGCGTGAAATCCCGTTCGGCTGCTCGGGTATTGTAAACCTGTTTCCTCCGGGTGAAGTGAGGTTGTTGTTTAGTGAAAATCCAGATAGAAGTCTGGGACTGGACGTAGGACGGTGCTCCGAACCAGTATAAAAATCCCTGGTGTGATTTTTCCTATTTACTGCATTTGCTATACTTGCTTATCTGTGATATTGCTTCTGTGAGATCTTTTTACATTAAATATTTACCTGCATAACTATTGTAAATATACAAGTTAGTATATCACATACTTTCCGCATAGCCATATTATAGATCCTGCACAAGTCGCGTACACACCCGACTTTTCAGTTTTGACGTGAACTGAAATTAGAATATTAAATCAGAATTGGGTGGCTAAATTAAGTATGATAAGTATATTAGCATAATTTACATACATTGGGCGTAAATGGTAAATGGTTAAATGGGCCACAAAATAGGTAGTTGGTATGCAAATTTAATTTTTGGGTATAAACGGTGAACTAGAATATAAAATCTAGTTTGGCATAAACTGTAAACTAGAATATAGAATCTAGTTTTGGCATGAACTGTAAATGGGGGTGTTGGATCTAAATTGCTGTAAACTGTAAGATAGGCAAATCAAGATTTGGGCCTAGAATACAAGTCCAATTAGTAGGCATGGCAAATGTATAGGGTATAGGTCAAATTCATTTGAAAAAGGGAAAATGGACTTTGAGAATAAATTGTTAACAATTTATTTATATACAAAAGAAAGGTTTATTAATGACATCTGTTTTTATAATACATATACCAGAAAGTTCTAGGGGGACAGAGAGGATAGTGTCTAGGCTTGGGTTTGGAAAATACAAGTTTCCTGCTCTCCCTGGCTATCCCTAACTGATCCGACGGACGGGATGGTTACTTTCAAAACCTGATTTGAAAATTAATCAAAACCCTTTAAACTTAGAAAACACGAATACGCCTAACCCGAGGTTAGACTGAATTGCGATGTGAACCTTCCCGGAACCAACCGGCACATCCAGTATTCGCAACAATATCTGTCTAATGTGAGTGGTCGCGGCTTTAATTTATTTAGTTAAAGCTAGAACAAGAATGGTAGGGTTGAGTTAACTAAGAGACTTAACCAGTTCAACATGATAACTAAACTGATGGGTGGGGTTAGGTTCAGACTGACACTGAATACGGTTAAGCTAGAATGAGAGGGTTAAGTCCATAGGAACACTTAACCAACTTAACACAGTTAAGCTAGAATGGGAGGGCTAAGTACATAGGGACACTTAACCAAACACATGGTAGCAAGACAAGATTTGTAGGGGTTAAGTAAAGTTAATACTTAGCCAAATTAACATGTTAACTAGACTAGGAGGTGGGGTTAAGTAAAGTTAATACACTTAGCCAAATTAACATGTTAACTAGACTAGAGGTTGGGGTTAAGTAAAATCTAATACACTTAGCCAATTTGATATGTTAGCTGGGCTAGACCGTAAGGTTAAGTAAACTTGAACACTTAACCATCAGATTGTGATAAAGGAATATGGTTAAGTCTAAAACATGAAGGGATAATACTTAACCACTAATAACATGGTAGTTAAAACAGACGGGCAAGGTTAAGTTAAAAAGGAACACTTAACCAATACAGGGTGAATGGGTAGGGTTAAGTAATAAGAAATACTTAACCAATATAACTTGGTTTGTGATGGGGTTAAGTCAACATGAATTAGTGATAACACTTAACCAGTTTAACAGGATAAATGAAGAGGGTTAAGTTAGCTTGAATTGACTAATGACACTTAACCAATCCAAATTGACGGGAAAGAGAACTAAGTGGTAAACCTTAGTAGAACTAAGTAGTAATTCTTAGTATAACACGAGAAGGAGCGAATGTCCGTCTGGGTAAAAAGAAGGCTCCAACGAATTGGGTTACGAAGCCCGAGGCTTCGAGGGGACGTGAGGGTACTCTTGGTATCCCTCTGTGAGGCCGTAGATGATCCTCCTGGGCTCACAGAGGTTAAGGTCTGCGTAGAAGAACCAGGGGTATGCCTTGGTTGCAATATATGGCAACCTAAAGACTAGGATGGACCGGCGTGATTCGGCGAGAAAACGGTAGCCCTGTGATAGCAACTCGTCGTCTACCATCCATCTTGAGTCAATCGAGATACGTGAAGCGGAAAGGCGGAGAACTCCAAAAGACCATATACTTGATATCTAGTTATGGGTGAGGATGGCCATAGTATAGTGGGGCACCGGGGGCCTGCGTATGTTCTCATTTTTCAAGGTGTGCCTTTCAGTAGTTGAGGGAGGGGTCAGGTGGGACCATAGCCACTGGAACAAAAACAGACCTTAGCATCTGCATCGGGCAGATATCTGAAAGCTCCCGACTGAGTTCTGTATTCCTTGATTTGCCCTGTCACAGGACTCAGGTCGCACATTACAGGACATGTGCATCTAGACAAGCGATAACGATTTGCGATACATGCGTGGGGAAGTATAGGAACACTTACCACTCTAGGTAATGTGTCCTAGACTTGGGGGCATCGTTCGACATGTAGCATAATCCCTAGTTGGACTAAGTGGCATAAACCCTGAATCCGAAAAGCGTTTAGCAGATAGCGTAAACTCTAGTTGAATCAAGAAAGCACTTGATAGAAAACCCTAGATTGGATCTAGATAATAAATAATAAATGTATGCATGAAGGCAATGGAAAATACAGGGATTGGGATCACGTTATCGTTACTAGTTGGGACACTAGTTAGGTGGTGCAGAGATATAGAAACCAGTATAATAAGGAAATAGAGAAGCGGCGAAAGTATTAGAGCATATCCAGTTTATCTTATCTTAGCATATCTTGTGATTATCTTGTATAATCTTGCCAACCCTGTCATCATGGTGTTATCTTGTATTCAGTTAATTCATGTCATTTTGTTTCTCCATGTTCATGCTATAAGTTACTGAACTTACTCAGGCTTTATGTCTGACTCTGTTTTTCGTTTGTCTTCTTTTCTTCCGTCCCCCCCCCCCCCCAGGTAGTAAAGGAGGGAATAGTATAGCTCAGGCTAGGTTGGACCGTCACTCTTTCCCAGCTTGAAGATTTGACGAAGTTTTGCTTGGACTCTCTTTTCAGATGCTATGGCTGGCTCTTGCTAAAATTGGGGAATATAAATGTATTTTTATGCTTCTTTATTTTGTAAGACAGATGATACTCTGATATTATAAAGAAATCGTTGTACAAACTATTTTATCAATAAAGCAAAGTTTTATTTTCCGCTGTTTAATTTCTGTCTGTCTTGTAATTTATCTGCATCTTTTACCCTAAATGCTCCACAGAACTTAGTGCATTCCCTTTGTGAGTGACACTAACGGACGTGGGGTGTTAGAATGTTTGTTTTTCTTCAATAGTTAAATAACCGAATATCAAAGTATTGCCCAATTTAATACTGTCGTTGTCAATACGGAGAGACCAATTGGATTTAGGGTCCGTTCGCAGCCAATTTGTGGCACGCTGAGTAACGTGTTCGCGACTGACGTGTCGATGCGTCGTACGCAAGCACAAATTTCTCCGCTCAGCACAAGCGCTGGAGAGATGTTGGAATTCAAGCCGTCGGCGTCCGATGCGCCAACGGATTGAATTCCAACGTCCCTCTTCCTTGCCTATTAAACAACCCCTTACCTTCTTCACATCTTATTCTTCTTCTTCAACATAAATAATGTCTTCTTCCGACTAATCCTCCGATTACGACGATATTATTGATCTCTATGGAATATCATTATGTCTGAATGTCAGTAGAAATCATTTGACTCGAATTAATACTTCTGAGTTTACTGGGTTAGCTTGGATCAACGATATTCTAAATGGTCACCAACAACGTTGTCAAGTTAATTTTCGAATGAGAAGACTTTGTTTTTACGCATTATGTGAAAAACTGGAGCATCATGGTCCCTCTTCCACGCGAGATATTTGTGTCCTCGAAATGATTGGAATTTTCATTTACCCAATGGTTACTAAGCTTTCAAATAGACAACTTAGCGAAAGGTTTCAACGGTCAGGTAGCACAATTTCCATTTGTTTACATGCAGTGCTTAACACTTTTCAATTACTAGCTCCTGATATAATAAAGCCAGGGGATCAACAATTTCATATCGTTTCGCAACACATTAGAACTTCAAACCGATATTATCCTTATTTCAAAAACTGTATTGGTGCTATATATGGTACACACGTATCTGCCCATTTACCCGTTGATCAAATTATCCCGTATATCGGAAGAAGGGGGTTTGCAACCCAAAATATATTAGCGGTTTGTGATTTTGAATTACAGTTTATGCATGTTGTGGCTGGTTGGGAAGGGACTGCACACGATAGTAGAATTTTTTTAATGATGTTACAAATGATAGAAACTCTAACTTCCCTAAACCTCCAGCTGGACAGTATTATTTGGTTGACTCCGGTTATCCACTACAGACTGGATACTTACCACTGTATTGGAATATGAGGTATCATATTCCGCATTTTCGTGAAACCGTGGATCAACCAAAATCAGCCAATGAAGTGTTTAATTTCTACCATTTGAGTTACAGATGGCCGTAGAAAGAACTTTTGGCATCTGGAAAGAGATATTACCATTCTCAACCGTATGACTACGTATCGATTTAAAACTCAAGTCAAAGTTGTCGTATCTACAATGGCCTTACACAACTTCATACGCAAATATAATAGTGGTGACCCAGATTTTATGGCTTTTGATGATGATCCTGAAAAAATCCCCGATCAGTACTTGGAGGAATATTACGCTATGAGAAATACGACGAATAGAGGCACTGAACGGGTATATCGATATGGGTACCAGGAAATGCCATTACTTCGAGATACCATTAGAGATGAGTTGGTTGCTACTGAGCTACACTAATTTTATTTGTATTCGTAACTATATTTGTATTTGTATTTGCAGCTGTAACTGTATTTGTAGCTGTATTTGTATTTGTAGCTGTATTTGTATTTGTAGCTGTATTTGTATCCGTAAGAAGGTTTAAGGTAGCTAAATCCTATCTATTTGTATCTCATTTTAAAAATACCACGCTCAAATACCTCGTTCGCAGCCAAAAAATATTCCCCGTTCGCTACAGTACCCCGCTCAAATACCTCGTTTCCGTTCACCCAAAACGCACCCTTATTGTCCGAAAACCGCTATGTATTGGCATAAGCGTTGCGAATTAGATTATATTGAAGATAATTGAAGACGAAGTAAAGTGCAAGGGTTGTTCTATTAATCCTAGGTAGAAATTGTCTAAGATTGATTGATGGAATAGTGCTTTCGGTTTGTCTAGTCTCAGGACAACTTGTATGAATGAATGTCTGAAAGAGTATACCTAACAAATCATATGCACTGATTTCTTCAAACGTATTTATGTTGGCAGCGGAGGAATTGGTTTCTCTTAGCTTTATGCCCGTGATATTTTTGGGGAAATCAATAAATGATTTGGGGGTTTAACGATGTGGCATTCAAAGTAAATGATTGCCATGGTATTAAAAAGGTAAGACATAGCTTCAGGCCTCACAACCAGGAAATGATATAAAATCAGGTAGGTCGCATGGCTTAGTGGGTTGCTCCCAATTAGGTTTTATTGCCACTTGATCTAGAGAAAATCCATTTGCTTCTTTATTCTATTGTTGTTGCATGCTTCGGAACTGTTCCTGATCCCAACTGTTGGTGACAATACATTCAGTACACTTAAGCGAAGTGGGTGGCCGGTCCTGTTTAGCCTGGGTTGCATGATGTTCTTGTTGAACCCGGTACATTCCTCTTTAAAGATACACTATCGGAAGGTGGTCTCATACCTTGCCATAGTTGGAACCCATTCTCCAATAAGCGCTCGCGGTTTTGATTGTATACTATGTATGTGGAGCGTGAGATATTAGCATTCTGCTGGATTGTTATTTACTTGATTTAAACACTATTATAATATCAGAATAGTATGAATTCAAAGAATGTTTTGGGTTATCGTAAGTTTAAAACCATCTGTGTTTATGTGTGGATTGGTTTTAGGATATTCCTTTCTTTTAAAAGGATTTTTAAAAGTTAAACCAAGTGGTTGGAGTTTACTCATACCAGTCATATGATTGACCTAGAATTTATTTGGTTTTCTTTTACCCTAAACTTTTGGGTGCCCAAATCTGTATGGGCAGTCAAGTAGTTTAAGTATTTACATTTACACTTGGAGGAGCTTAGAGCAGGAAGTTTCAATGTTAGATATCTACTGGGTTTTTTCCGCTATAATATATTGTGTTGTATTCTGATAAGGGTATGTTTATATAGTTAAATTCTGTATTCCAAAAGCTGTTATATATATTATATTTTATTCCGCTGCGATGTGATATTCTGTGTTGTTATTTCTATTCTACTTCTAAATTTTTCTTCTTTATTCATAATGATTTGTATTTCTGTACAATTTGGGTTGGACGTGTGGTTTATTTTGTCAACTCAAAGGGTATGGAACCTATAGGTCAAAACATATAGGGCGATGACGACGGTCTCAACCACTACACCAAACAGGCCATTTTGTAACATTTTCGCAGGCCCAATTAGTAACGGTTTTAATTGTTACGATTTAATAATGTTTATTACCGTTATATTAAGTTATAATAGTTATTACCGTGACAATGGTCCAGAATTTTGCACACAAGGGATGGTATGGTTATTTTATGTCTCACTCACATTTCAAAACCTACCGTTCCTTTTCGTTAATGCCATAACACTTACATTCCAAAATTTTCAAAGCCGCCGCCTACCTATGGTTACTCCCTCCAACGTTTCTAACCCTAGCTAGGTTCATCTCGATTGCTTGCCGCTATTTGATCGACCTCGTTTCTTTCCCCTCCAATGCCGATCCATTCAACTGTTGAGTTATTTTTTTTATGCTGTCACTTAATTATCTGTCAATCTGAGTTTAATCTCAGATTGGGTTCAATCCGCGTTTTGATCGACCTCGTTTTGATCGACCTCGTTTCTTTTAGTAACACTCATGGACCATCTGTTATAACGTCGACTGAATTTAATCACAAACTGTGTTCTTTATTAATAAAGTATGTAATGGTAAAATATGATTGCTGGTAATGGAGTAGTTAAACAGAGGTAATCTTAGATTCATGTTTACATCTTTTGTAGTTAATCTCAGATTCATGTTACAGCTTCTGTAGGTACATTAATCTATATTATTATGATACGTTAATATGTTTTTTTATAAATGAACTGCTATAGTTAAACAGAGGTAGTGAAGACATATAAGTGAGTAGATTGAATAATAAAGTAATGTGCACTTTGACCTGCCCCACATCTTTATATTAAGAAGGTTGCCAGCTTACATGTGATCGTAATATTGATCGTGACTTGTTATTTACATGGAGTTTAGAAAGACTTTACAAAAGCGACGTAGAATTGGTTTAAGTACATTTAAAGACAAACTAGGGCAGCATGTGAAGACGTACCATGTTTTTTTTTTAATTGCTTGAGAACTTCGACGTGAAACAAATTTCTACCATCGGAGTGTTTATGATTCATTGAGTCTTTTCACAAGAATCTTTTACAAAATATTTTATGTAAAATCTTTTGTGCTTTGGAAGAAGTTCGAAAATGGGTTGTATTTATTCAGTAGCAAATGTTCATTACTTTTAGAGGAAGAGCTCAAATATATATCTAGTTGTGTATAAATTAGTTATCTTATTGAATATATATTTAATTTGTCGATAAAAAAATATTTTTGCAAAGTAGAACCTATAATTATTTTTTTATGGAGCAAACGTGAAACCCAAACTAGAAATTGTTGGTTGATCAACGTTGTTTAGATATGATAAAATTATTTGCTGAGTTTCTTATTACCATGTATGAATTTACTATATGCTACTTGTCATTAATCTCCATTTTAAGGGGCATCCACCATTTCTACTTGTTATCTTTAAGAGATGTAATTGCATTTTTTCCTTATATTTGCAAATCAAAAATTTGTAATCGTGCTAATGCAATAAAATTGACAGAATGTCAGGTAGTTCATCGAGACACACAGAAAACACAAAAGATGTCCCTCCACCTCCTCCAAATAAAAAGTACTTTATAAATTTTGAAATGGATGGTGCTAAAGGGAAAAATGAAAAGAAGTGGAGCTCCCGATATGGTGTTTTGATCCGTGGGTACATTCCAATCGGTTATGATGACTGGAGAAACGTAGATGTCTTTTATAAAGACGCTTTTATGGAAAGCAATACTGGTATCTTACTTCTCATTTAAATTTAATAAATCATAGATGGTTATCTTTGTATGACTACCATATTATTATGTGCAAATCTATACATCTTTGTATGACTACCATATTCAAGTGTCCTTGGTTCATTCAGCAGTCCATTTGTACTTCTTTTATCTAATTTGAACTAGGGTGCTAAAAGCCACTTTACCATATAACAATGCTGGATTTACGTCATTGAATTGAAATAATTTTTATAAGGATAATGTCGCAGTATTCAAGTTTCAGTTTTAGAAATATGCGTATATGCCGACTATGTTAGGAAAGTATTCTACATCTTCCATCATTATTTCAATTCTATATATAAAAAAGAAACCTTTGCTTTTCCTGTTCTAGATATAAACGGATAAAACCGAAACCTTTGCTTTTCAGTTTTAGAAATATGCGTCAATGCCGACTGTGGTTGGTTGACGAGCACAGCGATGAGTCGCCTCTTGGCAAAATGTAAGCTTATCCAATATCGAAACCGCTAATACATATAGCGCCTTCTTGGTACAAATTGCTGTTTAGGAGCGCTGTTCGAAAATTAGTCGCTCCATGTTCTTTTTTCTTTGTTCTTTCAGCCAGAAAAGAAGAATGAAATTTAATATTTTGTACCTTAGATAAAATTTCACACTCTATTCATGAATATAGAATATCCGAATGTGTAAGATATTAGATGTAACCTACAAACACGATCGATGTATTTCTGACTGTAGTATCGGTAGTTTGATTTGGTTCTTTCATGTTATGATATAATCAGGTAATGATTCTTGATAAAAACGTTTACTAAAAGGTGCCGAATTAGAAGTTCATCGGCATATATGTACCATTACAGGATTGTAAAGCAACCTGTATACAATTTAAAAGCATCACAGACTTTGATTGAGGCATCGGAAGCTTTCTCATGTGAACGTTTGGTGTGTATGTATTACAGAACAATTCTTATTTGATATCTTTTATCATTTTTTTGGCTTGTATTTATAAACAGTATGTACTTATATGTCAAAATCTTCTTCTATCACTATAGGTTACATTTATATTATATACTGATTTTAAGCTTTTTTACTTAATTTTTCAATTATTTCTTCTTGTTCCCTGTCGTAGCGAAAGTCCGGAGGAAGCATAAGTTAAATCCCAATGTTTCCCCGCATAGAGCAGGTAAATCTGAGTAGTTTTTTTTGTTAAAATGGTATTTTCGGGAGCACTCCATGGTGTTAGCTATGTCAACATTATTATTTGATACACTTTATCTCCATATTGCAATTTTGCCTGTACTTTACAGCCCTTGCAGAGTTCAAAATGATTTACAAATTTTACCTTATTTAAGACGGCTTGTACTGCAATATACCTTATTTGAAATTTGCACTTTCAAATATTTGGTTTGTCAGGCAGTGTTGACTACACATTTCCTGAAGTTATAATTTATTCATGGCAGGAATGTGAACATTGATTGGACAAATGCATTATCCAGTTTTTAGGTTCTGTGTACTTAGACGTAAATTATAAAAATAATGAAATGACTTTAAGGAAGAGGAAGAACATTACCTTAGTATAAGTGATTTTTAATTTTGGAGATGTTTACATGTATCCCTTTGTCAATTTTTTTTCCTTTGATGCTTCCGCGAAGCAGCAAATACTCTATGCAAATTATTATACTATGATTTGTTGATTTAAGAAGGGAACCCATTGTTATCAAACATCTTATGGTTTAAATCCCATTTCAAATAAAATCTTTACCTTTCTGATTCGATACACATTCAGATTTGAACCTGATGACTGATAAAGCCGCAGTTGAGAACAATTCAAGATTTAAGGTTTCGATTAAGATATCGAGATTCTGATTATTATTTTGGTTTTAGCAGAAAGAAAACAAAACCAAAACTTTTAGTTCATTATTTTTTTAACCAAATTTAAACCGAATTGAAACCCAATTCAGCAAAACACTAACTCTGGTTTCAAATTTCATAGAATAGAATTATTTAAAAATTATTTTGAGTTTCAAATATATGATATTAGGAAACATACAAAAGCAAGTATGCACGTACACATGTATATGAGCCAAGATTGATATCCCTCTTTATTTAGCATCGTCTTGTAGCCCCTAATATTAGCCACAAGTTATTATTTAAACACTTGTTCAAGATACTGGTTTCGACTATTAAGTCTAAATTATACCTAATAAGCCTGTCGTCTGGATTTTTATTTGTATAAAAGATAAGAAAGAATTACACGTATTATTCCAAAATTATATATTACAAGCACTAAGAACTCAAAAACAAAAAAATACAATGACATCGCTTACACAAGTAAAACGGTAATCCACTATTTTTTAGAAAACATAAATAAACACAAGTGTAAATCTACGTTATATTGATGAATTTTAAAACATACACATACTAGCCTACTTTCAGTTCAGTATAACATTTTATACTTTAAATGAAAAAAGGCACATGGTCGTAAATTGATTATCAATAGAAATAATTTTCTTATTATATAAATAATATAAGTTTAAAATAGATCGAACTGAAACTAAACCGGAACTGAAGCTAAACTAAAATAATATAAGTTTTCTAAATTAAAACTCAATCAGTCGATTAGGCTTCTCTTCGCGCTTTTTCATTAGCGGTAGCCGGCCTCTATATTGCATATTTCCGCTTTAACGTCGTTGAGTTTTTATTTTCGTAAATATCAGTAAATGAATTCGTTCGCCTACTTTTTTCCTGTTCAGTAAGCTTTTTAAGTTATTCACTTGTTATTTAACTTTGGTAATCTGGGAAACTAGTGAAGTAATGGTGAGGGTTTAGCTATGTGATATTTTTATGTGTTAAGTCTAAACCTACTTTCTTTCACTATATTCGGCCAACTATGTAATTGGAGGCTGGACTTGGTTGAATCTGATACCATGTTATATGTTTCATTCTGTCCAGTAAGGTTAGTAACTTAGTGCTGCTGTTGCAGTGACATATGTGGTTTGGTTTTTACATGTTTTGGCATTCTTGAATCCTGGCGTAGAGGTACTATTTTCCATGCTACGATTTTTTTGTAGAGAAATAATTTTTTTGTTGTTTTACATGTATCTAGCATTGAACATTTCTGTTGTACTATCACATTTATCAATTATAATTATAGGGCTCGAATTTTAGAACATTTTTTATGGGCAACCAACGTAATTTTCTTAATATACGTTTCATCAACCAGCGTAAATTAGACCGTTCCCAAAAAGAAAGAAGAAACCAAAAAAAAAGAGGGTTCTTACTTTGACTGATTACACATGGTTTCCAGATTCTGCTGTAAGTAGTTGTATATTCCTTGCACCTCAAGTTTACAGAGAATAATTAAGAATCATTTGCCTCTTTCTTAGTTTATACTTTATACAGTCAGGTAAACACGTGGAAATACCGCTGGCTTTATTCACACTCCTTGGTAAACCATTTGTAGACTGGTAAACTTACCAATACGTTTTAGACTATTTTTACTTTATATTTGTGTTGTTTTCATAGTATATTTTGCTTGCAGTATGCACTGTAATCGTGTCCTTGTAGTTTGCTGTTTATTGTAGTATGCATGGTTCATACCAGCGTAAATTTAGTGAATATTTGTTGGCACGACGGATACTAATTTTGGATGCAAACAAGAATCAAGTGGGCTAAGCATTCTATCATAATTCCTTCCAGAGTAAATGTACTTGATATGCATGAGTAATTCACAAATAAGAAGCAAACTCAGCTTGTTACGCACAAATAACATACCGTTCCCATGGATGGGACCTATATTTGGAGAATGATTCATTTTTTAATTATAGGCAAATACAAAATAAGTCATTGGTTTGCAAAGAGCATTTTATGCAAGCATGGCCTGGAAAGCAGGTGCCGCTGCTTTGTGCTTGGCAAAATTATGATGTCGATAACTATTTAGACTTTGGATGCTTTACATTTTTTTTTAAGACTGCTATATACCTTGGATGTCACATATCAAATAGGTTACCCATATTTTTCATTGTATCTTAGTGTTATTGGAATAATTCAAGTATGTACATCGACAGTTGATTTAATTACGCTTGTGTTTTTCGTGCAGAATATTTGGTGATATTTACAAGTCAATATTCTCACTCTAGAAACTGGTTTCGGTTTTATTCGTTTTCCTTGGTTTCTGTTTTATGTTATTCGTTTTACAAATCTATTTGGTTTTTTCCAACAACTATAAATCATGCATTCTGAAAACAAAGGAAAAGTGACTATAAATCATACATTGGGCAGAAAACCGTACAGAAGGCTATATGATGAATTGGTATGTAGTTCAGATTTCATAAGTAAATTTTATGATAAATTATAATGTATGAATTTATTTGTATATTTTATTAGAAAAGCGATAATCCGGAAAGTGAGCCTACACAAACTCTTGTTTGGAAAATAACACATACAAGCAAAAAAACCGGGGAAGTACTTCCGTGTGCCACTGAAAAATACGTAAGTAATCCGATTATTTTATTTTATTATCAGTTAAGAATATAGGCGTAATCAAATTTGGACTAGGATTTAAAAGTTTTAACAAGTAATCTCATTGGCTTGTATGTGATCAGCTTCTAATAAAGTAAGCGCCATGGTCAGCTTCTAATAAGCTCGGATATGGCTCAGTTAAAACTTAGCGCAATGGCTCAGTTATAACAGAGCACTGAGGCTCAGTGATAACTGAGTCGCGGCGCTCAGTTTTAACCGAGCCATTATGGCTCAGTTAAAACTGAGCCAAAAAGGCTAGTTATAACTGAGCCATTTTGGCACGTTATAACTGAGCCATATTGGCTCAGTTATAACTGAACAACATGGCTCGGTTGAAACAGAGCGATTTATTTCGGCTCATTTATAATTGAGCCATTTATTTGGGCTCAGTTAAAACTGAGCCATTTTTATGGCTCGGTTAAAACTGAGCCAAAATGGCTCATTATGACTAAGCCATTTCGGCTTGTTATAACTGAGCCATAGTGGCTCGGTTGTAACTGAGCAACATGGCTCAGTTGTAACTGAGCCATTTATTTTGGCTTAATTAAAACTGAGCCAAAATGGCTTAGTTAAAACTGAGCCATTTTGGCTTGTTTTAACTAAGTCATTTTAATGTGCTTGGGCGTGATCTCGATCCTAGAGTTGGTAAATAAGTTCATAAATTCGAAAAATAAGATTGATATGTCTAAATATTAGTGGATCAATTCTAATGTATGGGTACCATGGGGAGTTAAGTAGGAGAATACCACTGTTTGTAGATCCATTGTTAATTATGTTTTCTTATCACCTCCTCGCTAGCTAGCCCCTGTGCTTTGCATCCATATACATGTGTATTATATATTCGACGTGCTTGGCTTACTGATGCATTTTGCGGCTGTAACAACCCTGATTTTTGGGGGTAATTTTAAAATTTATTTTAATGAATTTTAATGAGTTTAATATAATTATATTATTTATTTTAAATAATATGGATGATAAACTTATTTTATTTCAACAACGAACTTAAAAGTTATATGAATTCTATTCCGAGCCTGAAATGGCGCGGTAATTTCAGTTTTGAAATTCCAACTTTGAAAAATTATATAAAATAAAATATAAATCGGAATTGGACGAAACAAGAAACGCTAGGACCATATCGAAAATATCTTTCCAAAGAGTTTCAGAAATTAAGATTCCAGTTTATAAATTACAAGTTATGAGAAAATTAAATTTTAAGAAAAACGCTATGGAATTCGTATATATAAGATTAAAGGCCCGAAACACAAAATTTTTGCTGAATAAGGAAATAGGACTCGAAACCACCTCCATTGGTTTCAGAATGTTGTTTACATATAAAAATGACTATAAAGACTTATGTTTTTGAGTTTCGGAAAAAATTTCATTATTTTAATTATTTTTAATATTAAATATATACGCGCCAAAAATAGGATTTTTGCAAACGACCTCCAAATCCGACGAAACCAGTCTCTATGGATCAAGAATATTTAAATATAGTTAAAAAACCAAAATTCATAATTTTCGGAGTTAATCTGTGGACTGTATTAATTTTTAATTGGAAAACAGTCAATTTTCAGACTTTAAAAATTCATAATAAATTCAAACGGACTCAGAAAATTACGAAATTAGGTTCTATGGATTCGTAACATCAAATATTATTTATGTTTAAAGTTTCATTAATTTCGGAATTAGTATGTGAACGTAGAAATTTTTAAACGGTCAAAAATGCAAGGAATTGGATAAATAAACAAGTAAAAAGTATTGGGCCCAAGCTAAATTACAACCCAACCTATTTAATACATTTTTCTCAGCCTTTAGCAACCCTAATTCATTTATCTAAACATAACAGCAGCCTACACCTTCATCTCTCAACAATGGTGTCTTCTTCCTCCACTCAAAAAAAAAAAAAAAAACATATGATTTTTCCCAATCCTCACCAAAACATATCAAATTATATATCAAAATGAAGGTATCGACGATACGAAGCTACTGGTGTCGTCGGTTTCATCAAACATCGCACGGATTTGACGAAAACTTCAATTAAACGTTTCAGAATTCGAAATTCAGAAGCCAAAACAAGGTGAGAACTCCTATTTACCGAATTTATTTGAAATTAATTATTTTCGTGATTCGAATGATATTATCTCTGATCCGCAATTAAATGTAGTTATTATTTCCAGATCTGTTTTTAAAGATCTAATTATACGTGCTGTTATTCTCTTTCAATATTATTATTATACGCGTTGTTATTCTCTTTCACGCGCTGTTATTCTCTCTCAATATTGTTATTATACGCGCTGTTATTCTCTTTCAATATTGTTTACATTTTTAATACAAATTAAAAAGCGATATTTTGGACATGGAACTTTATGGTCATTTTTTTTATAGAATTAGAAGATAAGGTTTTGACACAGAATATTGTTTTCATTGTTAATAGAATTAAAAGATGAGATTTTGTTTTAAAAATTAATCAAATGTTTAATTAATTATTGATTAATCAAAGTTCAATTGGATTTATGATTATGATCATATTTGCGATGTCTTGTGCTTGGATTTTGTTGTTGTATGTATTGTGATATTTGGGATATCAATGATTGTGTAGATCTATGTCATTCAATAAAAATTCGTATTTGTTTAGATCTATAAACACCGTTTAAATTAGGTATTGTTTATTTCAAAAAGATCCAATATTTTTAATATTGATTGTTTACATAAAATTGTTTTAATGAAAAAGATTCAATTTTTAATATTGATAGTTTACATAAGATTGTTTTCATTATAAAGATTCAACTTTTTATTATGTATTAATTTGAATTATGTTATTAATGTCGATATCAAAATTTAGAATATTGTTACATTTAGCATTGTAGAAATTTATATCATATGTTGACACCAAAGTTATATGTCATCACATGTATTGATAGGAGTAGTTGACATCATTATGGACACCAAAACATTATTCAATATCACATGTAGCAACTCGAATATGACATGGAAAATGAAAACATAACATATTTGTCAAAATGCATTAATTAGAATGAAAACGTGTCTTATTTGTTAAAATGCATTAATTAGAATGAAAACGTGTCTTATTTGTTAAAATGCGTTAATTTGATTAAAACATGTCAATTGTGTTAGGATGTTTTAATTAGATTAAAACATGTCATGTCATTTCTGTTAGGATGTATTAATGGGATTAAGATATGTCATTTTTGTTAAATTAGAATTGACATAACAAACGTATTGTTTTTGTTAAAGTAGAATCGTTAAAATAAAAGTGTCTGTTTATTTATCTTGTTAGAATAGAATTGTCCAAAATAAAAATATCATTTATTAGTTTTATTTTAATCGAACCAATGTGAGAACTCTTTCCTCACTCATTGTTAATGTTCAGTAATTATTTATTTTTATAAATAAATATATTTTAATGCCTGAGATGATTTGTTTGTGATTTAATTCCATATTATGCATGTTTGGTTATGAATGGATGTTGGGATTGCTATGAAAAGTTTGAAATTTGGAATATTGTAACTTAGGGATTAATTTAATATTTCTTATGGTAATTCCAATTATATTACACTGCCACATATGGGTTACCTGACTGATATGTGTTGATTGGGTTAATATTTTCACACGCCACTCAAAAGCACATTTAATATATTATACATTGAATGTTGTATGAATATGATATGTTGGTTGTTCGATTGCTATTGTGTAATTTGAATGTCATTGAATGTTGTACTGGACTGTCATTGAATGTCATTGAATATTGAACATTGTTTGGAACCCCATTATTTAATTGTATTGAGTCGGTCTCATTCCAAAGAAAAAAAAAAGGGAAGGTTTGAAAACTTTCAAAATGGTTTTTCCATTGAAGATTAATTTTGATTTTTATGATAACATTTAATGCAATTTAATGTAAATTAAGCCGTTAGGGTAATTTGCGGTATTTTTACGTTCATGGTTATTACCATGAATTTCATTGATTATATATTAATCAATTAAGTTTTAAAATTTGAAAATTATCAATTTTACATTTATTTTAATATAATTAAATAAATAGATTCTGCTTGACCCGAGGTTAGATTGAGTTGTGGTATAAGACTGCCCGGACCCGCCCGGCATATCCAGCAACCGCAACAATACATATCTAATGTGAGAGGTTAATGCAGAATTAATTAAGAAATTAATATAGGAAGTTTTGAAATTCAAAAGGTAACATTTTGGAAATGTAATAATTAATGCAGAATTAATTAATTAATGTTGGAGATTTGAAATTCAAAATATATATTTTGGAAAAGTTAATATTTCCTTTAATAGTATAAACATAAATGCAGCATTAATGAAAGATAAATGCTGAAAGTTAAATTTCAAAAGTTAATGTTTTTGAAAATAAAAGTAAACCTTTTATTTAGGTATGACATTAAATATGTTTTAATAATAAAAGTAAATCTTTTATTAAAATTTATGGCATTGAAGATATTTTGTTAATAAAAGTTATTTTTTTTTGATTAAGAACGTGAGAGATATTTTGATAATAAGGGTTATTCTTTTTATTAAGAATGATGAAATATTAATTATTAATTAATATTTAAGAATTGAATTTCAAAAAGAGGTATTTATTGAGAATAAATACAATATTAATGATTGATTAACATTAAGGAGTAATTAATATTATTTTGAATATTATAAATGAAATATTAATTATGAATTAATATTAAAGATTGAATCTCAAAAGTATTTCTTTTGACAACTTTATTTTGAATATGGTAAGAATGAATGTCGAATTAAATGATACTTTTTGATTTACATATGAACCTTGTTTCAGTGTAGTAAATTATATTTTGAACGACATGTCAATACATTGAAAATGGATTAACGTTTAGAAACTTTTTTTTTTTAAAGTTTATTATTGTTTATGTAAAAACATTAAAGAAAATAATGTATTACTTAAAATGACATAATTATTTATTCACATAAACATGACTTTGGGTTTAATTATGCGGAAAATAAAAGTTAGTCTTTTATTAAAAAAATAAAACGTGGAAAATAAAAGAGACACTTTTATTAGAGAATGAACGTGCAATGTAAATTGTTCTTTTATTAAGAATGAACGTGCAATGTAAATTATTCTTTTATTAAGAATGAACGTGCAATGTAAATTATTCTTTTAATAAGAATGAACGTGTAATGTAAAGTATATCTTTTATTTTATGAAATGAATAATAAGACGATAATAAAAGTTCATTCTTTTATTAAGTATAAGATGTGATTTTCATTTAATAACTGAATTTATTAAAATGCACGAAATTGTTAAGGGTCAAGAACAATATATTGAAAATGAAATTTGAATCCCGGATCCATTAATCTTTTAAGGGAATATTTCCAAAAATGAGGTTTCCTAATTTAATGTATTAAATTACAATTTAATGGAGATTTAATAAAGGAGGAGTTTCTTAATTCAGAGTTGTAAATTTGAATTAATGATTTCCTAAAGTGAATTAAATCATTAAGTAATGATTTATGAAAGAAGTAAGTTTAAATGTGATTTAAATAAATCTTTAATTAGATTTAAACAAAAATAAATTAACATCCATGATTTGGAATGAGACGTTGTTTGTGTTACTTTAACACACGTTTTTTAAATTGCGCGAATTATTCGGAAAGACCGGGTTCAACCCATTCCGAATAAATTCATACGATGATTGAAGATCGACGATGAAGACGGTTATTGAAGAACGGGAAATTTCCATATTGAATGAATGATTATTGATATCTTGATTGGACCGTACACCCAAGATGAGGGAAAGTTGGTGATCATTCAGACGTATTTGGGAATTCTACCGGATATAGTTTCGTTCAGACCCAGAACGGACTAGTAAATGGATTGCGTGTCTGACATGGTATTCCTTTATATTGTACTTGTTGATCTCTGTTTTACGTATAACTGTGTGGTGGTGGAGAATTTATTCTTCGCTTAACACCCGGTTATATATTGGTAGATGATCAATGATATGGTATGGTCTGACAATGTGGCACGCCAAGATGCATTGATCAAGGCTTTTGTTGAAAAGCAGGCCTTGTGGGTATAACGTAACTTCACGAACCTCACACCCCGGTATGAGTCAAAAACGGGAGAAGGGAACGCAGGGAGTGCACACGTTATCTTTCTAGCTAGAGTGATGTCAGGGACCTACCAGCGCTGACAGTTTACTCATTGTGGATATTGGATTTTGAGGCGCCTCGTTATTTTTATAGGCCGTTGGTGGTCACACTATAGGTCCAAAGGGACCGGGAAACGTGTGTTCAGGCATAACTAATCCACTGCCCATAGGCGGGGACCGGCCCTGCAGCTATCCAAGGGTTCACTGCGGGGAATCCTGAGGTATCCGCTAGAGTGCCTCGAATCGGTAAGGAGCTCCTCCCTAGCCTTGACTCATGATGGAATTCAAATCTCCGATACGACCATTGCGGTTTTGATTGTATAACTAGTATGGCGACATGATATATGGTACCCATGCCGTCTAGGATTGATACATTTATTTTGAATTGCTTTTAAAACATATACACACTAATAATAATATCGGTTTAACGTATTTATCATCTTTTGATCATTATAAGGTAAAACCCTATCCTCTGGTGTGCGTTGCATTGTGTGATGGGACCTGGGTCTTATAATGGTTTCATTTTTCCAAAAATCGTTGCGTTGTTTAACGATTTACTTTAATTTATGCACCGACAATCCATTGGAATAAAACCCGTTCCGCATTAGCGGCGTGGTCCTTGGATTTGTCTTATTAGCTAAATTAGTTTTGAGTTCTCATACCAGTCCCATGACTGACCTGGAGTTTATTGTTTTAACCTAAACTCTGGGTGCCCATATTTTTCCACACGGGCAGCTAGTAGTTTTGGTTTTGCAGATATTATATTCACAGGATCCTGGTCTACAGCTGAAGCGATATTCGGAAAGCTCTGTATCCGTGTATCTCTTTTAGTTGTAATTTTGTATTATTTTTCCGCTGCTATTTAAATGTAATTAAAATCTCTGATATTGTATTTATCAAATGTAAAGTATTCATTTGTATTCTGGAATATTCTTGTACTCTGATGTAATTGTTGTAATAGCAATGAAAATGTTCTGTTGTTCTGTGTTCTGATGAGTATTGTTCTCAAAGCAATCCGGGTTTTCCTTTACGGGGAAGTTTGGGTCGTCACAGCGGCAGTTTGGAGAATAAATGTTAAACTAACATCTAAGCATGAGTTATTATGATGTATAAACACCTTTCATTGGTCTCATATACACACACACACACATTTTATCTGAAAGCTAGGTATAGTTAGGAGTGGCTGGCAGCTTATTAGAATGGATCCAAAAGTTCATGGCATCTCCAGTAATTAGTAACTTCATGACATCCTTTTATATTAGGTAAAAAGTGCGACGACTGAGCTCATTTTTGTGAAGATCTGAGTCCAAGCTCTATAAGTATTAATGGTCCATGCATGTGCATAAATTTGATGGTGTCATGTTTGCATTTCTTATCGTTTTGGTATTCTATTCGTTCAAAACCTTTAAAGTACAGACTGCATCTGCCAAGTACTTGAAGTAACAGCATCACCAACTATCAATGTTTCATTTACTGTTCCGCACACTGCAGTCACAGTTCCATCATTTTCGAAGTATCTTATCCTATGATTATTTGTACATGAGATGTATGTATGCCATGAATTTCATGTAGTGGCCAAGAATTTGCTGTGAATATATTTCTTATAACATGTTTTAGGTATAACTCAGTTCATGTTTATTCTCAGCTAAGCATTCATGAGGTGGTGCATGCATTCATTATTACCTATAGTTTTCGTATATTAGGATGCCATACTTAACCTAAATGAAAGTTGCCAACATGGATGTCCTCCCAATTCCAAAAAATTGCACTGCCATGATTAAGGCTGCAAGTCTACATTTAAACATGATTAAGGCTTGTGTGCCAGTTATACGTGTCACCAGTTATTTTATGCTTATTTCTAACTATGAAATATTTCATGTCTTGGCTCATATTATTATATTTGTTGAACATCGTAGGCTTTGGTTGAAGCATTGGAAGCAAGACAAAAATTAGAAGGTGGTGGTGGAACTCAAGGTCTAGATAATTTTGAGACAGATCCCATTGTTGAAGTTTTTGAGGATGATAAAAGAAGAAGCTATTGTCGTGCTATCAGTTCAACGTGCAATGTAAAGCAAGTAAAAATAGCACAAGCCTCAAAAGAAATTACCGCGTCAAAAGAGAATGCAACTAAGCAACAATTAGCTAATTTGCAGAACAACCAAAATCAAATGCATGAAGACATCAAATCAATGAACTCAACATTAGCTTACTTGCAACAATCTATGAGGCTTTTTATCAATCAACATGGGGATGGGGGGAATACGACACCACGAGAAGAAGTTGCTTCCGATGGAGGTAATAACAATCTACATATTACTTCTAATAATGCCATTGGATCATCCACGAGAGATAAACAGTCGATAGTGTTATTGTCGTCAGCATTAAAGGAGGTAGCGAAGGGATTTGTAGGAGTGCAAAAAGTTTGTCATCATAGAACCGTACTTGAAGGAGAGAAAGCCATATGGGTGGAGGAAGTTCTGGATCCTGATGCGTTAATTTTTGATGCACCCCAAAATGGTATGTATACACTATCCGATATTGTCGATGGTGGATTTGTAATTTGGTCCGTTAATCGTTTGCGTTTTGTGTAATGGTTGTATGTTAAATTATGATACTTAGATGTTGTTTGACATTTGTTATGGATGATGAATGGTATTATGGTTGTATGTTAAATTGCGATGTTGGTTGAAATGGAATATGCTTTAGGATATAAATTGTGATATGTTGTATTTGCTTTGAGATATTGTTATATTATATGTTTTATATTCTCATTAGTGATGCTTTATGAAATTACCTATTGCAGTTTTGGTATGATATTATCGTTTGTAACAGTTATAACTGTTAGTAAATTATTGTATGAAAGAGTTAGCTTTATACACTAACAGTAATAACTGTTACATGTTTCATATTTATAACATTTATTACTGTTACAAAAATAAATATTATCACGGTTATAATTGTTATAAGTGTTACAAATAGATTATGCTGTAACAGTAATAACCGTTACAAGATGAACGACTTATAACGGTTATAACCGTTACAATATTCGTGACAACAGATTGTCACGTATGTTGTAGTAACGGTTATAACTGTTACAAACTTAATTACTAACAGTAATAACCGTTATAAAAACGCTTCTTTGGTGTTGTGAACCTTTAGATTCTTTTCAGCCCTGATGCTTTTTATTAAAGCACCATCTCCGAATGACTGCATTTCTAAACATCATGAGATTAAGAGGCAGGCATGGAATAAAGAATCAATTAAGCAGTATCTTATGTATTAGAGAATAAATCTTGCCGATAATATCCGTTCACCTCGTAGCACACATAACAGTGTATCACCAGAAAATATTATCTCAAGAATAGCCATGCAAGCATCACTTATGAAGGCACATAAGGGATTAGCTCGGAAATAAAGCAGCAGCCGGTGGCACTAAATACGATAGCAAGAAAGGCTGCAAAAAATAAATATATGCATACACTGAAAATAATTAATGATAATGATTTTGAGGGTAACAATTCTTACAACATTAGAGACACATGTTACTAACAACTGATGGTACGTCACTGGTAATATAAGATTGACCTCCAAAGATACAAGCATAAAAAGAAGAGAAATAACAGACAGGGCCGACCAGGTAGTTTGGCTTTCCCAAGGCAAGCATGAAATGGGAAAAAAATGGCTTAATAACAGAAATTGAACCATGCACTTCAAGGCCGAGAATACAACATAGCAGTTTACCAAGATACCTCTTAATAATAGTTTGTTATGTAACGACGGTCGGAACAAAGCCCCCCTTCGTTGTACGCGTATGAGCTGACACACAACTCCCATAAAACAAAAGGAATCCCTGATGTTACGTGCCTACCAGCTCATATTTGTACACAATTCCTTCAATTTATTCCATGATGTGGGACTATTAATTCCAAATCATCATCCCTCCTTAACAACATGCGAGGCAATCCTAACATAGTTGTCATTTTATATATTTAAAACAAATTTAAATTTTTATTTCTCTCCTCCAGTGGGTAACCTTAAATGGCTGCCTTGGCCGCCTTACCCTGAAGCCGGGACGGGCCTTAACCATAGAGCATTGGCATGTTATTGAATGAGTCATGAATAACTTAAAAGAACTACGAACTTTGGATTACACTATCAGAAATTTCTCGTTGTTCTTGAAGGACATAGAAATGCCGATTGGAATACGTTACCATATGATTCTAATAACGACTAGTGAATATATTTCTAGTTATTGCAGGAGTAGCTGTTTCTTGAAATGTAAGAAACGTACCATTTTGGTTTCAATTCACTATGAAGTCAAAAACGATAGCACTAGGTACAACAAGTGAAGAAACATATTACTTAAGAAATCTCCTATAGTCCAGATCCTTTTATGAGAAAAACCGATACCAACAGAGTTGATACATTGCGATAGATTAATAACCGCTTGTTACAATAGTAAGAGATGAAAAATTCGTCATAGGAACCCATCTAAAAAATGAGGCTATTAACCTTAGAATAGAAAATAACTCATAAAAAAGTCACTCATGACGGTAGCCCAACCTAATGACTGGAGATCCCACGAAATGGAAATAGATTCAATGGGTAATAATAACTAATAAGTTATGAAGTGATACTGATTAAATATACTAAATTTTCAATTAATAAAAGCATATAACCCAGAAACAATAAGAGGACGAATTCACCTTTTAATTAAAAATATATTCTGCATTGAGTGGAGTACCTAGCTACAATGTACTCTTGATATCTTGATAGATTCGCCAACGTTTCATACGGAATTTTGGACAGAATTTCTAAAGCATTCACTAAACCGAGATAGATGTGCATGACCTTTAAAAAACGGATTATAGATTGCACCCTATCAATGTCATGTGTGGTTTAATGACAGATACAAAGTTCAAAATTAAAGAGTCACCCCAGTATATAATAATATGAATCTTACTCACTATGCAAAGGTTCAAAACAAAAGATACCTTTACTTATGTGCAATCTTAGAAGAAGAAAAAACTACTCGAAAAAGGTAATTTTAAAAATCCTAAGTGGAGAATTATTGGAAAAAAACTAATTTTTTTAATGAGTTATTAAAAAATTGTAAAGAGTACTTAGATATCTCTCTTACAAATAATCCGACATAGTAGGAAATATGAAAAGCTACTCATATTTATACGAAATTCTCAGCTCTTAAGGTGGACCATATGAGCATCCAATATGGCTTTTCTGTTGAGGAGGGCGCACAAGCATGACCACCACACGAATATGCATGCCGAATGACCAAACCGGGCCGGGATGGGTTTTACTCACTATGCAAAGGTTCAAAACCCAAACTGTTTAGGGTATGTTGGACAAGAGTGAGATCATAAACTAGAGTACGTGTGTAGGCTAAAGAATCAAAAAGTGTGTTGATGGTGGCAAGATAATCATTAATTAATTTTGTGCCTCACTGTATTTGTAAAAGTTGGACAAGAAGTTGATGAGTGCAGGATATAATTTGAGCAGTTGTAAAGGTTTGTTCGAGATAAAGAAAAGGTTCAAGAGAAGAATCAAAGACCGGGGTTCGAGAAAGAAGAGGGATAGAGAAGGTTGCTTGAAAAAAATGCAATGAGAGTTTATCTGTTTTTGTCCATTGAATATAGGGCTTAGGGACTTTATTATTGTTTTCTTGATCAAGGATTTCAACATCAGGAAGTAAGACTGAAATTAAGGTAATTAGTAATTCCAAGAGATCTAAAAGGAGAATAAATTTGTTTCTTCCAGATAAGAGAACTTCTGTTATCGAGCTTGACTGTGATGAATTTCAATTGCTTTTCCTGGTCAGGAACTACATCGGTTTTTGTGAAAGAAGATGATTCAGTTGTGATAGTAGTAGTAGGAGAGGTTAGAAAAAAATTTGAAAGAAAGGAAAGCATGAAAGATGTTAGAAACCCACATCTAATCATAAAACCAATTGACAGTGTGAAGGATGTTCTTTTAACATTTATATAGAATGCACTTTATAGATTGGCTGACGTGTAACTTATCTCAACATGGTCCCCGCACATGTGGTGTATCTTGAGCCAAACATGTGGACATTTGCTAGTTATCTCAACATGCTCCCCGCACATGTGGTATATCTTATGGAGTCAGCCATAAGATAATTGATCTTCCATCCAATTGAGTTATGACCCAGTGGCTGCATTTGCTAATTATAAAAATTATCAGATAAGGAGCTGAACATATAAAAAGTGAAAATCATAAGGAATCAATCAAATAGCATGCCATATGTTAAAAAAATGGCATATAAAGAAAATACATCACAAGATTATTTTTTCTCAAGAATAGCAAGGCGGGCATTCCTTATACAGGCATACACTGAATCAGCATTGGAAATACAACAATATACGTACACATGGCGAAACTAGATAAAATAACAAAAAGGGCAAAATATATGCATATACTGAAAAGCTTATAGTGAGTTTGAGGGTTACAAAGCTTAATAGATGTAACACTACTAATATATGTTACTAAGAATTTGTTGTACCACTGGCAACAGTAGGATGAAATTATTTATTTTTATTTTTTAGGAAATACTCGGTTGATCTTGAAGATACAAATGTGAAAATAAGATGAACACTAGAAATTGCAATAAATGCATCAAATATATGAAAATCAAGTACAATATTTACTTGAGTATATTATATGACCTACGCAAGTCCTTCGAACCTTAAAACATAGAGTATTCTTCTTAATGGTTTTAGCACAACCTTACTTCCAAAACCCTAGTTTATTTCAAGTCTGAAACAACTTTATGTCCGGTAGCTGATGTGTTGAAATATAAAGCTCAACTGATTTGGCTGCAAGTAATGAAATGAGCACACAATTTAATGTATGGATAACACAATTTAGGGATATTGTAGAAGAAAACTCTTCTCCACTGTATATAGTACAAAATGATAAGCCTTGGGATAGAATTTAGGCTCGACTAGCATGTTATTTTAAAAAAAACAATTCTCACATTTCATCAACAATCAGAGTGGCGCTGCGGAAGCGTGGCAGGCCCACAACCCATAGGTCTCGGGATCGAAATCTGGTTGTGACAGGATTTTGCGCTCTCTTTCTCTCTCTTTTAGTGTTTTGCTACGTTTGCTCACAGAACAGTGAAAAATCCTTGCTCGATGCCTCTCTCTATATATGCAAATGAAGCATCAGTATACGCAAAATGGAAAAGCAACAATGCTTCCAAAGCGGCGCGAATAAAATATCTATTAGAAGTGTCCTTGGATTTGATACAGAACTTTTACTGTAGAACATGGATCAATTAGAAATTTATTTGTAGCTTCAAAAAAACAGAAACGTCCAACTGAACAAATGTTAAAAGTTTGAAATGGATCTAAAAAAATTTCAACGAATTCATGATATATATAATCAACAAGTGATGGGCGTTCAACATTTCATTGAGATACAAAAAATAAACTACCTGAGAGGCAAAAATACAAATTATAGCTCTTTAATGTTTTGAATTCATGAAATATAATCAACAAGCGATAGGTGTTCAACGTATCAATGAGATACAAAAAAATAAACCATCTGGGAGGTAAACCATAGAGAACACAGCCAGACTTTCCAGCCAAACTGCAAAACCACCCAGCAATTCTGATCCAGCAAGCCAACAAATTGCACAATGCACCCAAATTCAAAAACATGACCCAATATTCCATCACGTTAATGCCCCACTTGGTCACAAGCCCCCAATTTATCAGGTGAGGATCTGATATTTGTACAGAATTATTCATTTTGTGATGCGGGACTACCATGTTGTTTTATAAGGTCTAATACATATGACTCTTATATAACAACTAAACTGTATTGGAAAATATATATTTTTTCTTTCAATAATACCGAGTAACTGCCAACATTTTGAATTACTTTAACCTTTTTAAGTTTCTTTGTATTTTACTTGGATTTCTAATCTCTTAAAACTTCTTTGATATAAACATTTGGAATAAAAAACAAAAAATAAACCAGCTTGAACCTCAATGACTTTTGAGATCAAGGAAACACTATTCGATATCTAATTATTATTTTCCACAAGTTGAACCACTTCAAAACAATAATTTTCGAAATATTTGAGCATATGAAAAACATAAAAACTGATTTTTTTTTAATTAAACTATAATATCTCAACTTTATCATGTGTGTGTATAACTAGTTTGAGAAAGCTCAGGAAAGGTGCAGTGAAAAAAAAACCTGTAAACTTTTAACATTTTATAAAAGATTATCCCTTTTTGATGGTTTTCACGTGTTCTTAGAAACCAAAATTTCTCCACGGTTTCTTTTAGAATTTTTTATTATTTATTCTAGAGATTTTTCAGTATAATATTATTTATTTTGCAGAAACAGAATTTTCAGACAAGAAGGTGGTACCATTTTAGTTTTGAGTTCCCATCAATATAAAAATGCAAATGGCGCCATGTACATCGAGAAAAACGATCGTTTATAGAAATGAAATTAACACACAAAGCAGAAAACAACTTTTATTTATTTTTCATGTTTTGAGAAATGGCGCAAGAACGAGAGACAACTCGTCCCTTCGTCATCCCTCCGTCCCCTCTGTCGTTCTTTCATTCTCTCCTCCGCCATCTGACCACTCTTCTTATTTTTTGTAATTAATGTAGAAAACCTAAAACACAAAATAAAATGTAAACCAAATGTCACTGAAGATTTCTCATGAAATCATAGAAAGAAAAATAACCTTCATTACATATTTTTCAGCAAAATAATATAAATTATACTAGCCTTGATGTATTGATGGTGATATACAATAATTATACAAAAACATAGATATATGTGTACTAATAATAAAAAATGCGCAATGCGTCAAGGTTACAACATGGTTTTGCACCTATGTAGGCCAATCCCATAAATAGCTATGATAAATTCAATATCAGGTTGAACTGCTAAACTGATTTTTTGCACTCTACACAAGTCCGGCAGAACTTAAAATATAGAGTGCCTTTTTCAACAGTTTAGAACAACCTTACTTCCAAAACCCAAGTTTATTTTCAGCCTGAAACAACTTTATGTAGACATATGGTGGGTGATGTGTTGAAATATGGAACTCAAACTGATTTGGCTGCAAATAATGAAATGAGGGTGCATGCAATTTGCTATATGGATGATACAATTTAGTGATATTGCAGAAGAAATCTCTTCTGCACTGTAGACAGTACAAGATGAGATGCCTTGGGATAGAATTTAGGTGCAGCTTGCATGTTATTCTATATATAAAAAAGCAATTCTCACATTTCATTAACAATCAGAGTGGCGCAACGGAAGCGTGGTGGGCCCATAACCCACAGGTCGCAGGATCGAAACCTGGCTCTGATAATATTTCACTCTTTTTTTGTGTTTTGCTAGGATAATTTGTTTGCTGTCAACGATGGATGCCTCGCTTTATATAAGCAAATGAGGAATCAGTATACACTAAAAAGTAAAGCAACAATGCATCCAAAGCGACGTGGATAAACTATTTATTAAAAGCGTCCCGGGGTCTAATACAGAACAACTTTTATTGTAGAAAGTGGATCAATTAGAAATTTCGTTATAGATTCTAGAATACAGAAACATCCAACCAAACAAATGTTATAAAGTTCAAAATGGATCTAAAAAATCTTCAATATTTTGAATTCACTATATATAATCAACTAGTGATGGGTGTTCAGCAGATCAATGAGATACAAAAAAATCAACAGCCTGGGAGGCTAAAATACAAATTTAGGTGTAAGCAACGCCAAAATTGCTTTAACGTTAATCACTTAATTGTGGTAAGTTTGCACGATCAGAACAGTTACTCAAATAACAAGAAAGCGGCAGTCAGATATTAAAAAATCAGTTAAAACAGGAAATCATGTTCAAGAATGCGGCCAGTTGTACAAGCTGGAAGAATTAGGTGGAAAAACGATGGTTTGTTGGAAGAATTGTTACCGAATCCATTATGGAAACAGAATGTAGCAGCCTGTTATCCGTCCACTGTTGGGAGCAAGGAGTTTTCACTATTCTATGACTAGCCTGATGCATTGCCTCATTATAGCGGAGGCACTCCAACTGCACACGCCACTCAGCATCTTGGATCTGGCAAGCCAACAAATTACACAATGTTCCCAATTCAACAACATGATACAATTTGATGATATTGCAGAAGAAATCTCTTCTGCACTATAGACAGTACAAGATGATATGCCTTGGGATAGAATTTAGGTGCAGCTTGCATGTTATTATCAAAAGAAAAAGCAATTCTCACATCTCATCAACAATCAGAGTGGCGCAGCGGAAGTGTGGTGGGCCCATAACCCACAGGTCCTAGGATTGAAACCTGACTCTGATAATATTTCGCTCTTTTTTTTGTGTTTTGCTAGGATAATTTGTTTGCTATCAACGGTGGATGCCTCGCTTTATATAAGCAAATGAAGAATCAGTATACACTAAAAAGTAAAGCAACAATGCATCCAAAGCGACGTGGATAAACCATTTATTAAAAGCGTCCTGGGGTCTGATACAGAACAACTTTTATTGTAGAAAGTGGATCAGTTAGAAATTTCGTTATAGGTTCAAGAATACAGAAACATCCAACCAAACAAATGTTATAAAGTTCAAAATGGATCTAAAAAATCTTCAATATTTTGAATTCACGATATATAATCAACTAGTGATGGGTGTTCAGCAGATCAATGAGATACAAAAAAATCAACAGCCTGGGAGGCAAAAATACAAATTCAGGTGTGAGCAACGCCAAAATTGCTTTAACGTTAATCACTTAATTGTGGTAAGTTTGCATGATCAGAACAGTTACTCAAATAACAAGAAAGCGGCAGTCAGATATTAAAAAATCAGTTAAAATAGGAAATCATGTTCAAGAATGCGGCCAGTTGTACAAGCTAGAAGAATTAGGTGGAAAAACGATGGTTTGTCGGAAGAATTGTTACCGAATCCATTGTGGAAATAGAATATAACAGCCTGTTATCCATCCACTTTTGGGAGCAAGGAGTTTTCGCTGCTCTATGACCAGCCTGACGCATTGCCACATTATAGCGGAGGCAGCCTAGACTTTCCACTCCAACTGCACACACCACTCAACAACTTGGGTCAGGCAAGCCAACAAATTGCATAATGTTCCCAATTCAACAACATGACTCAACATTCCATCACACTAATGCCCCCACTTGGTCACAAGCTCATATTACTAAGCTCGGCAATTGATTAAGTGAGGACTTGATATTTGTTCAGAATTATTCACTAAAATTTTGTGATGTGGGACTAACATGCTATTTTATAAGGTCTAATGCATACGATTCTTATATGACAATTAATCTGTGCTGGAAATTTTTTCTTTCTTTCAATATTTCAAAACAAATGATATATCTTTCGAATTTACTGGAAAAAGAATTAATTATTTCTACAATACTAAGTAATTGCCAACAAATTCTTTTTTTTTAACTTAGATTTTTAATCTCTCTAAACATCTTAAATTTTCATCGATATCTAAACATTTGGAAACAAAAAACTGATACAGCTTGAACCTCAATGACTTTTGAGTTCAATGAAAAAAATATTCAATATCCAATTATTACTTTATAAAAGTTACACCATTTCTAAAAATTCAACTTTGAAATAATAATTTTTGAAATATTTTAAAAACATAAAGACTGAATCTTTTTTATTAAACTATAATATCTCAACTTCATCTATATTTAATTGAATATATTATATATATAATTATATATATGGGAAATTCTATTTAGACACAAGATGTTGACACAAATTTAGACACAAGCAATCTCAAGATTCTCAACCACAAAACCTTCCCCTGAATTCCACCTCACACATAAAGACAAACAAATCCTACGGTCCAGATGTCGTGTCTTCGATTCTGTGTTTAATTTGTGTCCAAATAGCCGCTTCCTATATACACACACACACACACACAAACACACACACACATACACCCTAGTTTGAGAGAGTTGAGGAAAGGTGCAGTAAACAGAAAACCTTCACGTTTTCTCAGAAAACAAAATATCTCAACAGTTTGTTCTAAAAAAAATCATTTATTTCAGAGACTTTTCAACATAATATTATTTATTCAAAGAAATAGAATTTTCAGATAAGAAGTTTTTTCATGAAATCATAGAAAAGAAAAAACTTCACTGCATATTTTTCAGTAAAATAATATAAATTATACTACTCTTGTTGTGCTGAAGGTGATTTACAATAATTATACCAAAAAAAAGATATATGTTTACTAATCACGAAAGCACGAGCAGTGCGTCAAGGTTACAACGTGGTTTTGCACAAAGTCAGGTAACAAGATATGTGACTCTGTGGCCCAATGGATAAGGCGCTGGTCTACGAAACCAGAGACTCTGGGTTCGAGCCCCAGCAGAGTCGCTACATCTACCTTGAAATGTAAATTGGGCGTACCTTTTGCTTGGCCTGAATCAACAACTAAAAGTATTTTGTCAATTGCAACTTTATATGAAGAAATTATGCAGCTTAATGGACAAAACGCTTAACTTTGAAGCATCCAAACCATATATTTTGTATACGGTCCCAAAATGAGTTAACTTCAAATTTAAACACAAATTTGAAGTCATACCGAGTGATCATTTATTTGATTTACCAAACCCCAAACAATAATGCCTCTCCACATTCCAATAATCTGTCGGCTTTTTTGGGTAAATTATAATAAATGTTCATTTTCCCTACAATTAGGGCAACATAACTTTCTAATTCCTTCATTTTATATTGTCACGAAACTTAATCTGTCATAAAAATTTGCACCCAAAAGTAATTTATAAACGTGTGGTAAGTATACAAATAAACGGGGCATATCTGAATGTCATAAACCGTGACATCTTTTACTTTAAAACTGAAGCATATATACT
This sequence comes from Allium sativum, assembly GCA_030737875.1. Classification (NCBI taxonomy): domain Eukaryota; kingdom Viridiplantae; phylum Streptophyta; class Magnoliopsida; order Asparagales; family Amaryllidaceae; genus Allium; species Allium sativum. The sequence goes on along the minus strand of CM060918.1, from coordinate 773,242,299 downwards.
ACTTTTCTTTGTGGGAATCCAATTGATAAGATGATCGACTGTGCGGTCAAATGAATAAGCTGGTATAGTCTACGACCAGAGCCGGACCAGTAATACTATTTCTATAAGCCTTGCTTTCTTTACCATGATAAACAAATTACAAAAACACACAAAAGAAGCAAATAAACTATCAAAAAAAGAGAAAAAAAAAGATTTCTGCAAAGCTAACTTCAAAACAGGTCACTTAAATGGACAAAACAGTTTTAAGAAATGATGTGATGCTTATGGGAGTGAGAACAAAGAATTCAACTTATACTAAGATATGCACGATTGTAACATTCAATTTTAAATGTGAAGTTTTAACAATTTAAAATGTGAACCCCATGCTTTAGACCATGCATTTTCATAAGGACACTAACACTGAACTAATACACTAAAGAAAGATAAAGGCAAAAGTGCACACACAATAAAGGGTATAAACACTAGTTACACTTTTTCCTAATCATTAAAACTTAACGTTTGCAAATTACTGGTGGGATTGTAAACACCCGATTAACTACGGTAAGTGAAAACATATTGTTAACTGAATAAAAATTAAAAGTGATAAATACAGTAAGAAACTTATTCGCAAGCAACCTAAGAAAATTCTTGAGAAAGTAAATTAAAACTAAATCAAGCAATGAAATCGAACGGCAACAAAACGTTACAGTCACATTATTCTTTGAAAAGGCGGTCAGATGAATCAAAATTTTCCAAATTGAAAATATGATAAAAATCTATTTGCACCAAAACAATCGATTTTCCTGCAAACGAGTCAACCTAGGGTTTAGGGTTAGGGTTACTGGTGTATATATAGTTATTAATGGCGCACGACGCAAAAAGGCGCAACATTAGTCTGGAGCCTTGGCGCAAGGCATGACAAATGGCGTGCGCCTTTCTGATTTACTGTGCATTTTTGTTTATTTATTTAACATATAACAACAAATTTAAAAGTTCGGTATTTTTTGCTAAAACATATGCAATCAAAGTTTTTACTATTTTGCAAAAAGAAACATCATCATATTTGACATCATTAGCATAGAATTTCAAGCATAATAGTTTTCAGAATCCAAAATAATAATACATATTACTAATTAACTAGAATTCCGAATCCGATTCCACAATCATATTTTCCAAATCAACATCTAGATCATCGGATTCATAAGGACAATTAGATTATATCAAGTCTTTTTATTGTTATGATGATGTGGTTATATTTAGCAACACAAAGGACAATTGGTGAGGAAGAATAGCATATTGATTGGTAACATTGTTTCCTTGATGCAATTGGTAACAATTTGATATAAGAATATTACATAAATAAAATATATTTTCAATATCGATATATTTGTTTCTCTTCAAGGCAAAAGAACTGTAGAAAAGCCATCCATCAGAATCCACAAAATAAATAAAAACCAAATACAAAACGTTAGCAAACGCAATAATATGATCAACAATAATGTAGAAAAGCATTCCATTAGAACCAACAAAATAAATAAAAACCAAATATAAAATGTTAGAAAATGCAATAATATGATCAACAATAATTTTACGTGAAATGCAAAAAATTAAAAAATAAACAAAAAACAAGCAAAAAACAAAAAAATAAAACAAAAGGCGCGCCATTTTGCGCCGCGCGCCTTCTCATATGCGCCGCGCCGCAAGACGAAAATGGCGCAAATGCCGCGCCATGGCGCGCGCCGTAGCGCGCTATTCATAACTATGCTTCTTGAAATGTGAATTATGTTAATTTTTTCTTGGGCTAAAGCTAAACCAAGCAGTAACATCTATAAGTATTTTGTTATTGGTATTTTGTTAGTTGCAGCTTTATATGACGCAATTCTACAGTTTAATGGACAAAACGCTTAACTATGATTCTGCACCCAAAACTACACTATAAGCGGATAGTAAGTATACAAATAAATGGGGCATGTGTGAATGTCATAAACCATAACATCTTTTACTTTAAAACTGAAGCATATATACTATTATTCTTTGTGGAATTGGACTGATAAGATGATTGACTATGGGAATAGTATACAATACCATGTGTTTGATCTCTGGCAAAGTTGACTTCTTTTTGTTAGTTTTTTAATGATCAGATCTGATATAAGCATCCTCTTGGTGACCTGACCCCAATCTCAGATCAAGCTTGTCATTTCGATTTATTTAACCTAACTTAGGTATATAAGAAAGAAAAGCACTTCTAATATAAAATGAAGAATCGGCACAAAAGGTATTTATGTTATCTTTATAAAAAACGATGAATGCCTGCTGCAATTCATAGACTTTTCTCCAATCTGGTTCTGCAGATCTAAGGCATCATAACATAAGTACATGAGAATTTAATCATCTTTTCCTTTCCCAACCTTGGACTTGTTACTTTTAACTATTTCAATACATCTTATAATAAACTGCTCAAACTTGTTTTCTTGCAATGCACCGATTTGCTAAGAATTCAAGGCTAACTTTATTGTTTATGTAACAACCCGTATTTTCAATAACCTGTTATAACGTAAATTGAGGCAGAATTTAATTCAAAAATCCGAATCAAGGGAAACGGGCTATGCCATTGCGTTCGTCTCGGAAAAATACGCAAAATAGAGTCCCAGTTTTCGAAAATCGGAGTCCGTATGACCCGATTAAGGCCCAACGAAGTTTGCAGAAAAATTCAAAGTAAAAACAGATTTCAAATTCAAGTTTGAATTTGGGAAATTAGGGCAGTTGGGCGCAGGCGGGAAAATTCCCGCCAGAGTACCCAAGTCAACAGCCCTGTCGACTTGGGAGTCGACTTGGTTGGACCCAAGTCGACAGCCCTGTCGACTTGGCTGTCGACTTGGTCCAGCTGGGCAGTTTTGCCTGGTGCACCATTTTGGGTTTGTGTTGAGTTTGGGGGCCAGATTCGGTTTTGAGGGCTGAGATTGGAACTAGGGTTTAATCCTAAGGTTGAAACTAGTCCTAATCTCTATAATTAAGCCCCTAACCTAACCCTAAATCATCATTATTCATTCAAGTAACTAAACTATGGCAAAATCAATCCTCTCATGGCCTCCACTCTCTTCATAAAATTCCTAAATAAATTTCTATGAGATTTTCCATGCATACAAGTGTTTTCAAGCTTGTATGAGCATCATTAGCTTGCATTCAAGTCAAGTTTCTATATTTGCATCATAAAGAAAGAGTTTTGATCATTTTGGCTCAAGGGTTTTTCTATTAGAGCTTGCATTTTGGGTCTATTTGATTGCATAAGGGCTTTGTCATATTTTTGTGCCTTCATAAGCATTGTAAGCCCTTTTCTACTTTCATATTTAAACTCTAAAGTTAAATGAATGATGCAAGTTTGATATGCAAGTTTGTCATATGATATGCAAGTTATGTTATGCAAGTTTGATATGCAAGTTTGTCATATGATATGCAAGTTATGTTATGCAAGTTTGATATGCAAGTTTGTCATATGATATGCAAGTTATGTTATGCAAGTTTGATATGCAAGTTTGTCATATGATATGCAAGTTATGCTATGCAAGTTTGGGTTGATCATTTTGTTCATGTTATCATGTTATGCAAGCTTATCTTGAGTATATGAGCATAAAGCTTCAAGCTTTATGCTAAAGGTTGCATTTTGGCAACATGTAAGTTATCATATCTCTTATGATAACTTGCATGTGAGGCTAAATGCGAACTTATGGCCATTTCTACATGTCATTTATCACCATGTATCACCAATATGCTAAGTTTGGTTTTATGCATGCTTTTGAGGCCTAAAAATGTAATATGCAAGTATATGAACATATGTACATTTCATATGCCACCATGTTAAACTTGTGGCTTCAACACCTTTATGTCATGATTATGCCAAGTTCCCTCTTTCTATCCTTTATGCGCTATTGCGATATGTAAGCGATGGGATTGCGTTTGGGGTTGGGTAAACTTAAAAGACATAAAAACATAAGATTGGGAATTTACCTATTAAGTTAGGTCTACCCATTGGGAATTTACCTATTAAGTTAGGTCTACCCAAATGCTTGAAAACTTGTAATGTGTTTTGGAAACATGATGGACATGACACTTAGAAAATATAAGTGTGAACAACTCGAGGTTGGGTTGAGTTTGTAGCGTAAACCTACCCGGAACCGACCGGCCTAACTAGTTGCTACAAACAATAGGACCCAATGTGAGAAGTTGGTCATGTTGTACCTTGAACCCGAGGTTAGACCAAGTTGTGGTGTAAAGCTACCCGGACCCGCCCGGCTTAACTAGTAACCACAACAAGGTCTAATGTGAGAGGTTAAGGCACGTGAAATTAATTAATGCCTCATGATTAGGGTTAAGTCATGGTCCACTTAATACTTAACCAATTTGGGCTTGGTAGATTAATCAGGGTTAAGTCGTGAACTCATCGTTACACTTAACCAAGTTAATCCATGATTAGCAAGAGGGTTAAACCGTACTTAACCCACTAGAAAATCCTAGCAACGGGGGTCCACTCCAGCAGTAATCCCAAATTTGTATCATCATGACCCTAGGGTCTAGGCTAGGGTGGGGGGCACAATTACTGGACTTGAGGTAAGAGACCAAAAAGACGGCAGAGTGGTACGCCGGTGTAGTTCCGGGCAGACTTTTGGTCGTGCACATAGTCCGAAGCCGGGGAAAACATGCACGGGTACCAGTAGATCGAGACTGTGCACGCATGTTTATGGTGTCCAGGGGTTGACACCCTAGGGCTTGATACACCCGACGGAAGACCCGACACAGTCTGACTACAATTATGTTTGGGCCGTATGGACACCAACACGTGACGAGTTAGGCTTATAGGGAGCCGATCGACTAGACCGTTTGGTTGGACCGCGTATTAGGGTCACTTCATGTTATTGGACCTCGTATTGGGGTCACTTCATGTTATTGGGCCAAAGCTTGGGCCAAGGGATCAATACTTGTTTATTCAAGTCATGTTAGTTTGCTAGTACACCTGTGGTGCAAAACCTTAAAAATGATTATGCGATGACACCTTTATCTACCTTGTTGGTTAATCATCATGCTAGTATGTTGTTATCCTTATGATCATACCTTCTTCTCATGCCAGTTAACTTTATTAGTTTACATTGATTGTAGTAGGGCTTACTCAGTCTTTTTGACTGACCTGTTTTCCTTTCGCCTCTTTTCTTCCGTTCCCCCCCCCCCCCAGGTTCTCAGGGTGGGAATATTGGAGCTTAGCTTGGATTTCTAATCGCTTGCTTGTGGGATTCTAGCTCATGTACGGTCTTGACATGAAGCTAGCTATGGTTATCACTTATTTTGGGGATAGTACTTATGTATTTCAGTTTTTCAGTAATGTTGTTTTTATCTAGACTTGTGTATTTGGAAAGTTAACATTATGTTGTACCAGACTTGTTTTGAAATAGTTTGAAATCTTCCGCTGTTTTACTTATCTTATTTACTCTGTTTACATATACATATGTTCTTGTTCTGCCTTGATATATCATTATGCATGTTTACCTGATTCAAACGCCCCTCCAAAGTCAGAGTGCTTGCAAGAGACACCCTGGCGGAGGTGGGGTGTTACATTTGGTATCAGAGCATATGGTTTACGAGAAGGGAACAAAAAGGTTTTTAGAAAACTTTTTGGAAAACTATTTTCAAAACCAAGTATAAAGTATTTTCCAAATAAAAGTCTAGTTTATTTTAAAGGCTATTCCCCAAAAAGCCATTAGCAAAATTCCTTCGTATTTCTCCATTCTGAATCTGTCTTTTTCTTCGTTTTCAGTATGGCCAATAACTTTACTATTCCGGAGGGAGTGCACGTACCTGTTTGGTATAGGAGACTTTTGGAGGCTAGGGCGACCGAAGCCGGCCCCGCTGATGTTCCTCCCCCTCCTCCTCCGGTAGTTAATGTTCCTCCTCCTCCTGTCGCTGAGGTTCCTCTTCCTCCTCCCCCTCAGCATCCACAAGAGGATTTCGCGGAGATTTGCAAAGACTTTAAGGCGATGGGTTGCAAGAATTTCATTGGAACCGAGACTTTTGTAGAGGCAAGGAATTGGTTGAAAGAAACCGAAGATCTTTTTGCCTTCTTTGATATAGATGACCGTAGGAAGGTTTTATTGGCAGTGTGGTTGCTAAAGGAAGAAGCTGCACGTTGGTGGGTGGTCACCACCGCTACTAGGCCAATTGAGACTTGGGATGACTTTCGGGGAAAGTTTGGACTAAGGTTCCTATCACTGAAACAAGGGGACATGACTATTAGGGAATACATAGATAAGTTTAATCAACTGACTCGGGTCGGTTTAGACTTGGTTAACACAGCTCAGAAGAAGGCCCTATACTTTGCTCTAGGATTAAACGAGCCATTACATGGTTTAGCCATAACTCATATACCCTTGGGGGCAACTTTCGAGAGCTTGGTGAATATGGCCCTACTCAATGAAGAGAATAGGAGTGACAAGAAAGAGATCAAGATGAATGATACTCAAGCCAAAAAGACTGATTCCCAGTGGAAAGGAAATCAGGGTAATCCAAGTGGTCAGAGCAGTCAAGGCAATCAGAACAAGAACAAGAACAAAAGTCAAGCCAAAAAGGGGAAGTTCCATTATTGCGGTTCAGTTGGGCATCTTATTAAGGATTGTAAGAAGAGGAAAAGGAAGAGTGGTGAATGCTATCGTTGTGGTGAGTTTGGACATTTCAGCAAAGATTGCCCGAAGAAGCAAGGGCAAGGCCAGGGTCAGACTCAGCGTGCTGGACCTTCAGGAGGGCAAGTTCATGCTCTCAATGTCGCTCCAGTTCCCGATCGAGGTAGTATTTCTGTTGAAAGTCTTGTTTACATTTCTGTTTTTCCTGTTCGTACCTTGTTTGATTGTGGTGCATCGCATAGTTTATCTCGTCTGATTTAGTTGAAGGTTTGCACCTAAGTACTAGTCTAGTTAATGATCCCGTGTGTGTTTCAAATCCAATTGGGGGTTCCGCCCATTTGTCTATTATCTACGTGGATTTGAAAATTTCTATCTTGAGTATAGAATTCTCGCATGATGCTTATATTCTCGGTTTCATGGGGTATGGGTTGATTTTGGGCATGGATGGGTTGTCCAGTTTTGGAGCCATTCTTGATTTTTGAGCATAGGGTTGTGAGGCTCATGACTCGCCTCGGTAATACCCTAAAAATTCCTAGTAACCCTATGAGTCCCGTCATGTTGTGTTATCTTAAATCCCTCAACTCGTCTATCGATAGTTTGCAATCGGTGAGGGTGGTCCGAGAATATCCTGATATCTTGGGTGAAGTGAAGGGGGTTACCCCTAAACGAGAGATAGATTTCCGCATTTATCTGATTGATAATGCCAAGATAGTTTTGTGGCCGATTAGGCACGTGGCCCCGCAAGATGAGAGTTAAGAAAGCAAGTCAAGGAGTTGCTTGAGAAGAACTTCATGCGATGAAGCATTTCCGAAGAGGGTGCTCTAGTAGTATGCGCTACTAATGTGGACAGTTCGCTTCGCCTATGTGTTGATTATCATGAGTTGAACAAGAAGAATAGACAACCATTGCCAAGGATCGATTATTAGTTTGATCAGCTTGTAGGAACATCTGTTTTCTCTTGATCTTGCTATTGGATTCCATCAGCTCAGGGTAGCTGAAGATAGTATAGACAAGATTGCGTTCAGAACTCCAGATGGATTCTTAGAACGGCTGGTCATGCCATTCGGTTTGACTAATGCACCAGCCTACTTCGTGGACTTGATGAGTAGGGTGTTCAGGGAGTTCTTGAACAAGTTTGTCGTGGTCTTCGTAGATGATATTCTGATCTTCTCTAAGGATGAGGAAGAGCACGCAAGGCATCTCGTGGAGGTGATGGATACACTTAGAGCGCATCAGTTGAAGGCCAAGTTCTCCAAGTGTCACTTTTGGAGAAGGGAAGTTAGATTCCTTGGGCATATAGTATCTAAGCAAGGCTTAGCGGTGGATCCCGCTAAGGTAGTTGCAGTTCAGGATTGGAAGACTCCAAGGAATGCAACCGAAGTAAGAAGTTCTCTCAGTTTAGTTAGTTAGTAAGCGTCCCTTGAGTTTAGACCTACCCTTCTGGATCAAGTAGGGACTTCACAGAAAGAAGACCCGCAGTTAGTCGAGATCATGGACAAGTTGACTCGAGGCGAGATGATAAGTCACCTCGCTATAGATGACAAGGGATGGCTAAGACGCGGTGAGAGAAAGAAGGTTCTTGAAGATGCACATTACCCGAGGAGGTGGCCGAGTTTGTCCCAAGGTGCATGTTGTGCCAACAGGTTAAAGGCGAGTCATAGAAGCCCGGTGGGCTATTATATCCATTGGAGGTCCCCGCAATGGAAGAGGGAAAAGCATCACGAAGGATTTCGTGGATGGACTGCCTAGGTCAAGGAAAGAGAGTACGAGCATGTGGGTCATAGTAGGTAGACTTACGAAGAGCGCTCATTTCACTCCGGTAAAGAGCGAAAGGACTGCATCATAGCTAGCGACAGTTTACTTTCAAGAAATAAAGCGGTTGCACGAGGTTCCCTAAAGTATAGTTAGTAACCATGACTCATTCTTCACTAGCCAGTTTTGGGATAGTCTACGAGAAGTCATGGGCAAGCAACTGAATCTAAGTACGGCCTATCATTCGCAGGCGGATGGTTCATTTCGTTCAAGCATGAGTTATAGAAAATCACGTTGGTAAGAGCAATTGGCAACGTGGATTGATATTTCCAAGAAAAGTTTTGCTGCGTGGAATACTTTATAGTAAGTAAACGAGATCCAGGATTCACTAGTGAATTTTGGAGAGCTTGCATGAAACCATGAGGTCATAGTTATGTTTAAGCCAAGAATGATAGAAGAGTAAGTGAAATAGGAAGACGAGAGGCGACAATGAAATGGGTTCCAACTCATATTTGGAAATAAGAGTTAAGAAGCTAAGAAATCATGAGGTAAAAGATGGTCAAAGCACAGTGGAGTTAAACTCAAGGAAACGTGACTTAGAAGATTGAAGGCTGGATACGCGCATCATATCCTTTTTATTATGAGTATATCCTTGATCCTTGTTTTCCTGTGGAACTTACTTGCGTGTTATCTTTTACATATATCCCCTCGGTCCCATTCTCGATCTCATTTCTGTTGTAAACTCCATAAGGGGGTATGACTCATCGGTTAGTAATACATGTCAAGGTTTGAAGGGGTCCGTTAGGTTAACTAAACCTTTTGGGCTTTTATAGGATTGGGGTTGGGTTAGGAAGGGATTTCTTGTAATCCGAAAGGAGTATATCCTGCTTATCTTCCCGATCTCTTTGTAGCATATCTTTCTTTTGCTATCTATATCGTGTTAATCTTGTCATGAGAACCTTAGGTAGAAACCCTTTGGATGAAACATGTGTTTGAAACATGTTATGCTTGATGGTTGCAAGTGGTTGCAAGTGTTTGCAAGTGGTTACTCGTGGATGCATTATACACGTTAGGCACTAGATCGGCTCACACACTCCTCATATTGCATATGCATGAGTGTTTATGCTTATTCATGGATGAAAATTTTTGTGTTATCACATGGATGTATGTTATGTGCACACATATAGATGTTATACATTATGTTAGGAATTGCATACATATGGATTCATTTCACTAACATAATTTGCATTGATGATATTTGCATTAGATAAGTACATATACACACACCTTTGCATATGTTCATACAACATTTAGAATCTTGTAAGGACAATGATTGCTCGTGGATGATGTTTTGAGCAGATGGATGTTGGATGGTAGGATACGTTCTTCCTAACTTGAGGATTTCGGGGACGAAATCCTTTAAGGAGGGGAGAATGTAACAACCCGTATTTTCAATAACCTGTTATAACGTAAATCGAGGCAGAATTTAATTCAAAAATCTGAATCAAGGGAAACGGGCTAAGCCATTGCGTTCGTCTCGGAAAAATACGCAAAATAGAGTCCGAGTTTTCGAAAATCGGAGTCCGTATGACCCGATTAAGGCCCAACGAAGTTTGCAGAAAAATTCAAAGTAAAAACAGATTTCAAATTCAAGTTTGAATTTGGGAAATTAGGGCAGTTGGGCGCAGGCGGGAAAATTCCAGCCAGAGTACCCAAGTCGACAGCCCTGTCGACTTGGGAGTCGACTTGGTTGGACCCAAGTCGACAGCCCTGTCGACTTGGCTGTCGACTTGGTCCAGCCGGGCAGTTTTGCCTGGTGCACTATTTTGGGTTTGTGTTGAGTTTGGGGGTCAGATTCGGTTTTGAGGGCTGAGATTGGAACTAGGGTTTAATCCTAAGGTTGAAACTAGTCCTAATCTCTATAAATAAGCCCCTAACCTAACCCTAAATCATCATTATTCATTCAAGTAACTAAACTATGGCAAAATCAATCCTCTCATGGCCTCCACTCTCTTCATAAAATTCCTAAATAAATTTCTATGAGATTTTCCATGCATACAAGTGTTTTCAAGCTTGTATGAGCATCATTAGCTTGCATTCAAGTCAAGTTTCTATATTTGCATCATAAAGAAAGAGTTTTGATCATTTTAGCTCAAGGGTTTTTCTATTAGAGCTTGCATTTTGGGTCTATTTGATTGCATAAGGGCTTTGTCATATTTTTGTGCCTTCATAAGCATTGTAAGCCCTTTTCTACTTTCATATTTAAACTCTAAAGTTAAATGAATGATGCAAGTTTGATATGCAAGTTTGTCATATGATATGCAAGTTATGTTATGCAAGTTTGATATGCAAGTTTGTCATATGATATGCAAGTTATGTTATGCAAGTTTGATATGCAAGTTTGTCATATGATATGCAAGTTATGTTATGCAAGTTTGATATGCAAGTTTGTCATATGATATGCAAGTTATGTTATGCAAGTTTGGGTTGATCATTTTGTTCATGTTATCATGTTATGCAAGCTTATCTTGAGTATATGAGCATAAAGCTTCAAGCTTTATGCTAAAGGTTGCATTTTGGCAACATGTAAGTTATCATATCTCTTATGATAACTTGCATGTGAGGCTAAATGCGAACTTATGGCCATTTCTACATGTCATTTATCACCATGTATCACCAATATGCTAAGTTTGGTTTTATGCATGCTTTTGAGGCCTAAAAATGTAATATGCAAGTATATGAACATATGTACATTTCATATGCCACCATGTTAAACTTGTGGCTTCAACACCTTTATGTCATGATTATGCCCAGTTCCCTCTTTCTATCCTTTATGTGCTATTGCGATATGTAAGCGATGGGATTGCGTTTGGGGTTGGGTAAACTTAAAAGACATAAAAACATAAGATTGGTAATTTACCTATTAAGTTAGGTCTACCCATTGGGAATTTACCTATTAAGTTAGGTCTACCCAAATGCTTGAAAACTTGTAATGTGTTTTGGAAACATGATGGACATGACACTTAGAAAATATAAGTGTGAACAACTCGAGATTGGGTTGAGTTTGTAGCGTAAACCTACCCGGAACCGACCGGCCTAATTAGTTGCTACAAACAATAGGACCCAATGTGAGAAATTGGTCATGTTGTACCTTGAACCCGAGGTTAGACCAAGTTGTGGTGTAAAGCTACCCGGACCCGCCCGACTTAACTAGTAACCACAACAAGGTCTAATGTGAGAGGTTAAGGCACATGAAATTAATTAATGCCTCATGATTAGGGTTAAGTCATGGTCCACTTAATACTTAACCAATTTGGGCTTGGTAGATTAATCAGGGTTAAGTCGTGAACTCATCGTTACACTTAACCAAGTTAATCCATGATTAGCAAGAGGGTTAAACCGTAATTAACCCACTAGAAAATCCTAGCAATGGGGGTCCACTCCAACAGTAATCCCAAGTTTGTATCATCATGACCCTAGGGTCTAGGCTAGGGTGGGGGGCACAATTACTGGACTTGAGGTAAGAGACCAAAAACGACGGCAGAGTGGTACCCCGGTGTCGTTCCGGGCGGACTTTTGGTCGTGCACATAGTCCGAAGCCGGGGAAAACATGCACGGGTACCAGTAGATCGAGACTGTGCACGCATGTTTATGGTGTCCAGGGGTTGACACCCTAGGGCTTGATACACCCGACGGAAGACCCGACACAGTCTGACTACAATTATGTTTGGGCCGTATGGACACCAACACGTGACGAGTTAGGCTTATAGGGAGCCGATCGACTAGACCGTTTGGTTGGACCGCGTATTAGGGTCACTTCATGTTATTGGACCTCGTATTGGGGTCACTTCATGTTATTGGGCCAAAGCTTGGGCCAAGGGATCAATACTTGTTTATTCAAGTCATGTTAGTTTGCTAGTACACCTGTGGTGCAAAACCTTAAAAATGATTATGCGATGACACCTTTATCTACCTTGTTGGTTAATCATCATGCTAGTATGTTGTTATCCTTATGATCATACCTTCTTCTCATGCCAGTTAACTTTATTAGTTTACATTGATTGTAGTAGGGCTTACTCAGTCTTTTTGACTGACCTGTTTTCCTTTCGCCTCTTTTCTTCCGTTCCCCCCCCCCCCCAGGTTCTCAGGGTGGGAATATTGGAGCTTAGCTTGGATTTCTGATCGCTTTCTTGTGGGATTCTAGCTCATGTACGGTCTTGACATGAAGCTAGCTATGGTTATCACTTATTTTGGGGATAGTACTTATGTATTTTAGTTTTTCAGTAATGTTGTTTTTATCTAGACTTGTGTATTTGGAAAGTTAACATTATGTTGTACCAGACTTGTTTTGAAATAGTTTGAAATCTTCCGCTGTTTTACTTATCTTATTTACTATGTTTACATATATACATATGTTCTTGTTCTGCCTTGATATATCATTATGCATGTTTACCTGATTCAAACGCCCCTCCAAAGTCAGAGTGCTTGCAAGAGACACCCTGGCGGAGGTGGGGTGTTACAGTTTACTTCAAACATACATAAAGCTCAACTATATATCTATCTATATATATAATGTCGATACAAAGTAAATAGTTCCACAGCTTAAAAGGAAATATTAAATTAGACACAAAAATTAACGTAATTTAATTTGATCTTCACAGAGATGGCCACAACAATTTGGGGCTTGTTTTTGTATTTAGTCCTATTATCCATGTGATAGGGAAATAAAAAAATGTGACATATCCTCAGGAGAATATCGTTTCATTTTCCTAAATTGACTTCAAATCACCCAGTATAAAATTCAGAACTAAGTAACAAACTAGTCCATGTTCATAGAATTTGCACTAACAATTCAATTGCCACAAAATCACATGGACCGTTTGTGCACTCCAACAAAATATAGCTACCGTAACCAACAAAGCCTAAAAATCAAAGAATAAATAAAAATAAAGCATATCAGTATACTTTCCCAAATCTAGAACATCGACATAGATCATCTTCTAACCTACGGAACTTCGCAACAATTTCATCCTAATTCCTTGTAGATCTTTCTTTTTTCCTTCTCTTTACTTATGTTGAAGCTATTCCCCAACTTGGAATTCGCCGTAGGGTTAGCCTGACCGATCTTTACCGTCCCATCATCAAACAGACAGTTGAAACGGCACTGCAAACTTCCAAAGAGAGAGAGTTACCATTTTTAGGGCAAGTGATGTGGGTGTGATATAAATCATATGATAACGGGAGAGTGAGCCTAAGAGTTCGGTTACCTGGTGCTATGGCGGTACGACCGTACGATAGTAGGAAAAGTGAGGCATGGATGAGACTGAAAAGTTAGGTTGCGTTCTTAACCAGCGCGAGCGGCGTATTTGAGCATGGCATTTGAGCATGATACTGTAGCGAACGGGGAATTTGTTTTTAGCTGCGAACGGGGTAATTGAGCGTGGTATCTGAATGTGGTATTTGAGCGTGGTATTTTTAAAATAAGATATAAAAAGATATGATTTGGCAAATATGAATACAAAAACAAATACTAATACAGATACAAGTACAAGTATAGTTACAGATACAAAGACAAATTAGCGCAGACCGGCAGCAACCAACTCATCTCTAATGTTATCTCGAACTAATGACATTTCTCGGTATCTGTCTGGGTGTACACCTTCACTGCCTCTATTCGTCGTATTTCTCATACTATAATATTCCGCCACGTACTGATCGGGGATTAGTTCAGGATCATCATCAAAAGCCATAAAATCTGGGTCACCGCCATTATATTTGCGTATGAAATTGTGTAAGGCCATTGTAGATACGACAACTTTCACTTGAGTGTTGAACCGAAATGTAGGCATCTTGTTGAGAATGGTAATTTTTTTCCAAATGCAAAATGTTCTTTCTACAGCCATCCGTAAACTCGAATGGTAGTAATTAAACACTTTATTGGCCGACTTTGGTTGATTCATGGTATAACGGAAATGCGGAATATGATACCTCATATTTCGATATGGTGGTAAATATCCAGTCTGAAGTGGATAGCCCGAATCAACCAAATAATATTGTCCAGTTGGAGGGTTAGGAAAGTTAGAGCTTCTATCATTTGTAACAGCATTAAAAATTCTACTATCATGTGCAGTCCCTTCCCAACCAGCCATAACATACGTAAACTGTAAATCGAAATCACAAACCGCTACTATATTTTGAGTTGCAAAACCTTTTCTTCCGATATATGGGATAATTTGATCAGCGGGTAAATGTGCAGATACGTGTGTACCATCTATGGCGCAAATACAGTTTTTGAAATACGGATAATCCCGGGTTGAATTTCTGATGTGATGTGGAACAGTATTAAATTGTTGTTCTCCAGGCTTTATTACATCCGCAGCGAGTAATTGAAAAGCGTTTAGGACATCATGAAAACAAACGGAAATTGTGCTACCTGATCGTTGAAATCTTTCTTGAAGTTGTCTATTTGAAAGCCCAGTAGCCATTGTATAAATGAATATTCCAACCATTTTGACGACACAGATTTTTGGTCTGAAAGTGAGACCATGATGTTGCAGTTTATCACATAATGCATGGAAACAAAGTCTTTTCATCCGAAAATTATTTTGACAACGGTTTTGATGACCATTCAAAATTTCGTTAATCCAAGATAAGCCAGTGAACTCTGAAGTATTAATCTGCGTCATATGATTTCTCGTTCCATTCTGACACACATAAACCTCGTAGAGATCAATCAAATCGTCGTAATCGGAGGATGAATCGGAGTTAGACATTAATTGAATAAGTAGAAAGAGTTGAAGAAGTTGGCTAAGTAGTAATTGTGAAAGGTGTTAAGGAAGGAGGGGGTGATTTATAGGGAGGAAGGGAAGTTGGAAATAAAGTCGTTGGCGTCGGACGCGTCGGACGCCAACGGCTTGATTTCCAACTTCCAGCCAACGGTCCATTTGGAAGTGAAAGAGGTGCTGGCTTCCGACGCGTCGGACGCCGCAAAAATCCCCAGCGTGCCAAAATAAGGCTGCGAACGCACCCTAAGTCTATGGATTACCATTCTCATTTGCATACGCTCTCGTTTTTCAGTAATGATTATGCATTATGCTAAGTAAAGACGCGTTTTGAGTAACTTAATAGTGGTAACTTAACGTTAAAGATTAATGGTTGATTATTGAATGGTGGTAGCTTAAAGTTGCGATATTGTTTAATTGATGGCTGATTATAAATAAGTTTTGTGTTTAAACCAGTAAGTTGACAAATTTAACTTTTATTGTTAACATCGATTCGAGCAAACAATGAAATTATACGGTTTGAGTGATTACAAATTAAGAATGAGTAATATATTTAGTGGTCTAGTGAAGGAAATCAAAAAATAAAATTGTTTGTTAGCAATATCATTAAATTTACCACAAATTAGAGAAGTTCGGCAATTTGATGCTGCAATTTATAAACAATTAATATTAATTTTGGTGTATGAATTGAATTATTGTTATGGATAAGAAAATTTTGTTTTGTTATCCTTCTCGTTATTGTTGTCTTGATGGATGAAAGTTTGTCATTTTCTATTGGACATTGACATTATTACTGTCTTGAAGCCAATTATTTTCTTGAAAATAGCAGTCATGACTTGGATGATTTTTTCTTCATAAATTTATTGTACATCACAATCGAAAAGAAGATCAGAAGCCTATTCACAAACTCTTTTACAAAAAAGGAATAAGTTAAAAATTGTCTACCACTTCTATATTTCTTGATCTATATTAAAAGCGATAAGAACATTGGAAGAAATCTTTTTTTTACATCATCCTACAATATAAAAAAATATAAGTTAGATGCATCGCGTATTTTTCACAAATTGAAGTAAAAAAAGGCAATCTTAGGTCAAATTACATACATTCTTCATTATTACAAGGTTTGCAATGAGAATTTTAAAACATAAGTAAAACACACATCATTGTAAATAATGAAGTACTCTTAACATCTTATAGCATATAAGTCTATCACCAACATGATGTATGTATTAAATGAAAAAAAAATAAGATGAATAACTAATTTATTCGCTAGAATAGCAAAGACATAGCTATATACAATTTGCGAATTGGACATACGTAACTATCATAACGCTTAATAATTATTCATTTGAAAGTATAACCTAGTAAATCCACCTTCTGCATAATAATAAGAAAATCATATATCGTTAAATGTGTAATAATTAAACTTGTAACGTTAAGTATTTTTATACATAGCATGAACCTTAAGTACTTACAAGTAGAGAAATGACAGACTTTTCAAATTCCTACTTAATCTTGATCGCCCATCAAGATAAAATCAAGGGAAAACAATGTTCCAAATTGTAATTGTTTTATAGATTAGCAAACTAATAGAAAAACCAATGTTTTAACAATCATTGGTGGATGTTAGGGGTAAGCATGTAGAGGATTAATCAAAGCTAGGAGGTTTTAATAAATTCATGTACTATGAATTAAATAATTGTATTTTGCTTAGTATTAATTGGTCCATAATGGTATGTCATGAATTTTTTTCCATATTTTATGAATTGATATGACTTTTCTAAGCTAGTAAAACACAAGTAAATAATTAGTTTAATTAAAAAATAATTAAAGGGTTGCAAGTATTTTGTAAATTTAAATTTTAAGTCTATGACAAAATTTTGAAAACTAAGTTTGTTGACCATTCAGGGTTTACCAAATCACAAGGGATTGGTGAAAGTGTCGTTTTAACCAGATAAAATGTTGTTTCTACCATCAACCGAAGCACTGCTCTGCTTCATTTATTTGCTTTGATTTGCTTCGCTTTTGCCTAGCATCACTTCTTTGTGTTGTTCTCTAATGTAAAAATGGGAGTATATTACGCACATAAACGAATACATAATGAATAATTATTGGTAAGCCCGCAAAACTATCAGGTTTTTTAAAACATATTAAACAAAGTGTTAGACAGAAAGCTCCAGATAATAATTTATGTTTGAAAAGACCATCATGTAATCTTCCAACACCTCATTAGTCTTTTATATATGATAGGCCCGGGTCAGCCATTGGGTTTGTAATTACACTGATAAAACTATGCAGTAGAGGCGAATAGTCAGAATT
This sequence comes from Allium sativum, assembly GCA_030737875.1. Lineage (NCBI taxonomy): Eukaryota > Viridiplantae > Streptophyta > Magnoliopsida > Asparagales > Amaryllidaceae > Allium > Allium sativum. Next base: position 773,224,805 of record CM060918.1, on the reverse strand, counting down.
ACTCGTAAGACTTGCATACATTTGTTTGATTTGGGTTATTTTAACTAATACACATTACGGTTGAAGACATTATATTGAACTTTATTACCAGTAAGAGAAAAACACATTTCGCTCAACAAGATAGTCTTGTTAGACGTTCGTTTATTGAGGTGACATGTTATTATTCACACTAGACTTATTGTTGGATCCAAAATTTTTGTTTCTTCCCTTTAACTCTTGAGCACTCATTTGAGTAAATCGATAATAAGGTTTTCGGGTTGTTAGGTTTTGACGAATAAAGCTTTCAAAGACATGTAAGGGGCATCGCTGGCTATTTTGAAATTATATTTTGAAGTCCATTGTGTTTCATTATTGAATGTTGTAATAATTAAGGCATCTAGGTTATTAGTGCTATGACCAATCGAAAGGGCATCATCATGCATCGCTCTTGAAATATTATTTTATTTTATTCTATCAGAACTTGGAGAGGATTTGAGATTATATAATGAATATAAAATGAGAAATATGTTTTGGAAATTATGTTTATTCATAGTCAAATGTTATTGGTATTGATGTCATTAGCATATTTTTGTTTCGTCGTCGGAAGTTAGTACATCTATAGCATTTAGTTTAGGCCTTAGAATACAAGATGTTACAAGAAGTCTTCCGATTCATATCAACACATGACAGTATAAAATTACGACATATTAAGTCGTTGCACACAATTAAAATACAAATGAGACTATTAATATAAATACATGTCATTACAGTTGACTGCTTCTTTCTAATTGACTTTAAAAAACCATTGGTTCACTTCCAAAAGAAAATGTGAAAATAACGCTGAAATTTATGCACTTCATCGTAAATAATAGGAAATAGTAATTTTACGTGGGCATTAAACAAGTGGTTATATGGAATACACTAAATGGATATTGAATCATTGATTCCGCAAGTTTTATGGTTTAGCTACATAAATATACACAAGAACAAAATAGGGAGAAAATGCAGTTCTTAAAACTCACAAATTCCTCTCCAAAAAATAAAAATAAAATAGAAAATAATGAAACCAAAATCAAAAAATAGCTAAAAACTTACTCCTCGAAGAAAAATCTTTTAGAATGGCACGAGACCTTCTTACCTATACAATCTTTTAGAAAATAGTGAAACGAAAGTCAAATAATAGCTCAAAATTCTCAAAAAACAGTCGCATCACTTGGTCAAAGGGTCGCAACCTTTCCCAGCATTACAATCGTTAACCGATCTCCCACACCAATATATAGGATGAAGCGGACAGAACAAAGAAAATATACTCTTCTTCTTCTTCCTTGTTAAATTTTGTTCCTAATTACTCTCTTGAGTTCATCAGACTCTGCAAATTACAGCGCAGTTTTGCAGAGTAAGTCCGTTTTATCTTGGGAAACAGTTATTCATCAACCTTCTATGCCATAGAGAGAGTAGTACTGTTTCAAGGAAACAGAGCATCCTCGACTCGTACAAAAAGAAAGGTACTAAACATTGTATTGATTCTCGATAACAAGTTTTCACAAAGTCTTTGCAAATAGGCTTCTGCAAACAATTGGTATTGGTTTACATTACATAATCAAACATCGTTTTTGGAAACTATTTGCAAACAGTTTTCCAATTTTTTTTTTTTTGAATTTATTTATGAGGGAAACCGGTCGGAGTCGTAAAAGCCTCCTTAGTGCACCTACCCCGGTCTGCGAGCACCACATAAGTGGCTGATCTTAACGTATGCACATGGTAAGCTCTTTGCAAACTCTTTTTCCGTTGCATAACTGGTTTTGTTCATTTTGCAAATACTGTTTCTGCAACATAATTACGATGATTGTGTAGCATAATTAATGGTTTACCATAATAATCTTGAAACAATATTTATAAGTATTAATCTGTAACTTATTGGAGTCACTGTATTAAAGACAATGGTTCAACACAGTAATACATCGGCAACAAAGCCACTTATGGCCACTACTGAGAATAAAGCAATGGTTCAACAACCACTGTCTCTTTATCACACGGTGAGAGGCTAGAAAAATTCACTAGAGTGGATTTCAAGCGTTGACAATAGAAAATGTTGTTCTACTTGACTACTCTAAACCTTGCAAAGTATCTCACCGTTGATGTTCCATAAGTAAACGAACTTGAGCCTGATGCAATAAAAGTCGAAGCACTTAACGTTTGGAAAAATCAGGACTTCATATGCGAAAATTACATATTAAATGGACTGGATAATAGTTTGTATAATGTGTACTGCATAGTGAAGACATCAAAGCAACTCCGGGCTTCTCTAGATAAAATGTATAAGACGGAGGATGTTGGAATGAAGAAATTCATTATTGAAAAGTGTAACACCCCACATTATACTGCATAGTGAAGACATCAAAGCAACTCCTGGCTTCTCTGGATAAAATGTATAAGACGGAGAATGTTGGAATGAAGAAATTCATTATTGAAAAGTGTAACACCCCACCTCTATACCCATATTATCTAAGAGTATTACTAGTAATACCGTCAGGTAATACGGAGAATGAGGCTGAAGGGGCACATACGTGCAAATTCTCTTGGACTAACACTGGTACGTATTAAAAATTTCTGAAATATCACTTACTCTTCTTACGTACACATTTCTGGACATATTTCTGATTGGCAAATTGGATTTGCCTCGGTCTTCTATTCTCCTATAAAAGCAGCATATAGGATTGGATTAAAAGCATGGAATTGAGACCAAGATAATTAATTCAAGTGTTTGTCGTTGTTCTTCATTGTTCTCCTTCCCTAACATGAGTTGTAGTCATCTAGATATTCTTTCACTTTCTCCATAAGGTTACCAATTCATTGTATTTTGTTGTTGATTTATTGTATGTAAACAAAATTTGTTTTGTTGAATCAATAAAGAGGGTGGTCGGGGTGGAACATCTTATGTTTGTACGTGTAATTTCATATCTGTGTTTATTTTTACATAAAAATCATTTTTAAGTAATTGGGTGAATAAGATCCTGGTCGCTTCCACAAAGGCGCGGTTTCCATAACATTTATACCCTTCTACAATGATCAAATATGATCCGAATCATTTTTGATTTAAGAAAGAGGGCTAGAATTTGTTTGAAAGTGAAAAGAATTCTAGTAAATTTGAAACCGTCATAAAAAATATTTTGATTGGTCTAAGTCAAAGGTAAATCCATCAAGATTTATGGAATGCTTATTAATGCTGCAATATTGCATAAATTTTGTGAATTGGTCACAAGAATTTGGTTTTAGAATTAAACGGTAGACTTTACCTATTGGTTATGGAAATCTATCTTAGGTATGATTATCTAAATTCACGCATCAGTTGAAGAGGGTAATATTTTGTTAAAGTTTTAATGTAGCTATTTTCAATTTCCAGTAAAACAATTCGGTTACAGTTATAGTTTAGCCATCTTACTTGACTAAAAATTTTGACAATGTATCAGTTTTTTTAACTTTCTTCTTTAAAAGAGGCTAAAATTTTATTTTATTGTGATAATAATTGTATGGTTAAGATTTGATATTTCTTATTAGGTCAATGAGAAAACTTATATATTTACAAGGCATTAGTAACGATAATAATTTTCATCTTTCTATTTTTGGGTAACCACATTTAGGTATATTTCTTTTTGCACCTTTATTTCTAGAAAATTTAAATTGGAGTTAAAATAAGAAATGTTAGTTGTATCTATCATATACTAGTCACAAGGATTTATATAAATTATTATTATTGTCTGAACCGTAATTGACATGATATAAGGTACCTTACTAATGTAGTATGTAAATGATTGGACTATGTAATCAAAAATTGCATTTCAAACATGGTACTTTTATTATTGTGGATACGACAAAATCATTTGATTCGATCTGATAAGTATCTTGTGTCATAATTGAAAAATTCTATGGCTAGAATTTTAAGTATTCTCTTATTTATCACATGTATCTACTATTTAGGTAGAATGTCATCGCCTATTGGTACTAAGAAACTGAAAGGAACCCCAAAAAACAGAAGAAAGCGAAGTAGAAACAACTTACGAAACGAAGAAGACGAAACAAGAACCACTTCTTGCGGAGCAATAATTCATCGAATTAGATCGGCAGAATAAGAAATAGTTGATTGCTCAGCCGACACCCGGATTTGAACTGGAAATAAAGGATTTCACTCCCCCGCCTTACCACTTAGCCATGCCGTCAAATTCGAACCATAATAAATTGAATAAAAATATTAGTCATGTTATATTCTTCTAATAACTCTTCTTTTTATCTTGAGTCCCGTTGTACTTAATCCTCAAAAACACTTTTTTTAATCTGGTTTCCTACTATTTCCTACAATTAAAGAGAAGAAACCTATCACAGGGTGAGGGTGGATTAATGTCTAGATGCTGATAACATGAATATCCATGCACCGACGCTGTGTATATCATGTGATGATTTAATCTGCCAAAGCATTTAAAATGACTATTGGTGCTTCAAATTAAGAGTTACTTCAGAAAGAAGGTGATTTAACTTATGCCATTAATGAAATTGTTTATAGTAATGGAAAATTGTTTATGTTCCACAATTGTCGATAATCAAGTATCAAAAACATACGATAAACGCGTAACGTTCAGGCTCTTAACATTAAATAAGTTTTTAAATATGGCTAAATATTACGTTATGGATTCTGCGTTTGCTGCTTGTGCGGATCCGTAGAAAATATTTTGCTAACACGTATGACTTAAATGCAATTTTAGTTGCAGTTTAAAATTGAAGTGGAAATCGAATCAAAGGGATTGATTCAACATTTAAATAAAAAGATTTTAAAGGCTTTTGAGAACAGTGCGCTACGCTTTATTATTACATGTCCAATACTTCCACACATTTTCACACTTCTAGAAAAAAAAATTGATGTTTGTACAAGTACCCTTTGGTTTTCAATTGTTGTAGATTCACGCATCTTAGTTAAATTCAAAAACCATTAACAAATGCCAAAGGAGACCCAATAATTATACTTGCTTATTTTACTTTATTTTTATTTCAAAAAAAAAAGGATGTTTAACCAACATATAGTGGTTAAATGCGTCACAGTACTAAATTGAGATATAGTGGTTATACAACAGTATAAAAATGCACAACGCTAGAAGGCACATAAGTGACATAACAGTGAACACCATCCAATATATATATATATATATATATATATATATATATATATATATATATATGCATGCATGCATGCACGTATTACCAGAACATGTGTAAAAGGCAGCATAAAAATTGAATTATAAGAAATCAACTAAACAGTACATGAGTCATATATTAATTAGAGGAACAAAATGGCAGATAATCATAAGAAATCAACTAAACAGTAATGATACGAGGATGAATGCATGGATGATACAATTTAGTGATTTTGTAGAAATACTATCTTCCATGCTCAATACACAATACAAGATGACATGACCTTAACAATTCAAATTCATTGTTCTGTTGTTTCTATAACACTTTCAAACTAAATATAATATACATATCTATAATCTATCCATCAACATAGTTTAACATTAACAGTGGTAATATCAGCTTAGACATCATATTCAACATGTAATACCTGTGTCTGACCGTAAATCAGCAATGGTGTCCGCATAACCAAAGCATCATATTCAAAGAGTGCAAAAAATGATGGTTTGCTGGAGAACTGTCACAGAACCATTGTGGGAACACAATGCAGTAGCCTGTTATCCATCCACCGTTGAGAGCAAGGAGTGTTCGCTGCTCTCTGACCAGCCTGACGCATTGCCTCCTTACTATAGCCAGCACAACTTTCCAGCCCAACTGCACAGGCCACTCAGCACAATGCTGTAGCCTGTTATCCATCCACCGTTGAGAGCAAGGAGTGTTCGTTGCTCTGTGACCAGCCTGACGCATTGCCTCCTTACTATAGCTAGCACAGCCGAACTTTCCAGCCGAACTGCATAGGCCACTCAGCAACTTGGATCGGGCAGGCCAGCTAAGTGCACAATGTGCCCTGACTCAGCAACATGACCCAACATTCCATCAAATTAATGCTCCACTTGGTCACAAGCTCGCGTTACTTAGCTCGGCGGTTGATCAACTGAGCACTTGATATTTGTACCAAGTTATTAACAAAAAATTTGCACATTATAATTAAACATCATCAGATAAAGACATGAAGGGGTGAACACATAAAAAGTGAATCATAAGAAATCAACTAAACAGTACATGAGTCATATATTAATTAAAGGAACAAAATGGCAGATAATCTCCATTCACCTGAGTCACGACCCAGTGGCTGCAAGTAATGATACGAGTATGAATGCATGGATGATACAATTTTATGGAAACCCTAAAATCAAACGAAGTATTTCCATTTTTCTCGAGGCGTGCTTTTTGAGCATTGGCGCCTTGAAGAAAAACGCACAAAGGCGCGTCTTATGTGTGCCTCCCTTAGCGGAGGCGCCTCAGTTATCGGCAAGGCGCAGACCTTGCGTCTGCGCCGTAAGAGCACCTAGGCGCGCGCCTTAACTACTATGCTTATATGACAATTAAAGTGCATGGTAAAATATTCCGGTTTCAGAAATCGAATGTGGATGGATTTCAAATATCCACTGGCATCCTTCATTGCTAGTTCCTGCTTCAAATATGTTATCCATTCACCCGGTCTACTAATAGAAATTTCAACAAAAACTAAGAAAAATATTTATAACACACGGAAAACAAACCAATGATTATAGAACAGGATTCATGTCAACGACATAATCCAAAGCATCCATTCTGTTTTTATCAGTTAAACTGCATTATTTTATATTATATTAATGACATCGTGGCCCACTGAACATGTGTTGGTTTACAAATCAAAGATCATAGGTTTGATCCTTAGAAGGCTACATTCTTTCAATTTTTTTTTTCATAAATTCAAACAAATTAAAATTCACATCGAACATCAAATTATTATATATGCGTTGTTCAATAAAGTTATAACCTTCCAATGACATTTAGATATATTTGCTTCAATATTTTAACGTACAGGAAAATCTTGTTGGATATATTGGTGCATTGTAAGTTCCTAATTCAAGTATCTTATCATGCATCAAAATAAAATTTATCTAGGAATTTTAAACAAAAAGCTTCCAGCAAAATTTGTACAACGTATCAAAAAAAAAACAATGTAAACTATCCATAAATCGGATATATGTGGGTGTGTGTTATAGTATAACATACTTCATATCAATGTAAAAGCATACAAAAATGCATTGCGAATTATATTTCTTATATTTGGTATACTTCAATTGTTTGAAGCGTCTGATGCTCTTAAAGAGGCAAGGCTCCATTTGCTTTGTTGCTGGAACTTGAGAAAATTGATTTGTTCAAGCCTGATGCTTCCTATGAGACAAGCTTAAGCAGCTCATTTATCCTCACCCTTCTTAACTTACCACATTAATACGACCTCAAACTAGGCTTAAAACTCACACATACCTATCCATTTTCCCATTTCATAGCATAAAACACAATCCCTTTTCACCCAAAATTCTCCGTTCATTCCCGCTCAAAATGCGGATTCAGCGGTCCCCGTTCGCTTAACAAATTCACTCTATGGTACGCGACTATGTGGCTCAATGAATTTGAAGTGTCTGCTTTAATTATCTTTAGTCTTAACACAAAATCAACTTATAACATGATTTTGCGTCCAAATATCTAGAAAAATACATCTTAAAATTTGAACGATAAGCAATATCAACTATACCAATAAATCAGGTGTATGTTGGTGTCGTTATATATACAACATGGATATTTTATATAAATGTAAAAGCATATAAAAGTACATCATGAATTCTACTTTGCATAAAGTCGGGCAATCAGATATGTGACTCTGTGGCCCAATGAATAAGGCGCTAGTCTACGAAACCAGAGACTCTGGGTTTGATCCCCGGTATAGTCGCAACAACTATGTTGAAATGTAAATTATGCTAATTTCTGCTTGGCCTAAACCAAGCAGTAACATCTAAAAGTATTTTGTTATTGGTATTTTGTTAATTGCAGCTTTATATAACGCAATTCTACAGCTTAATGGACAAAACGCTTAATTGTGATTTTGCACCTAACACTACACTAAAATCGGATAGCTTGTATACAAATAAATGGGGCATGTGTGAATGTCATAAACCATAACTTCTTTTACTTTAAAACTAAAGCATATAAGATATTATTCTTTGTGGAATTCAACTGATAAGATGATTGACTACGTGAATAGTCTACAATACCACGTGTTTGATCCCTGGCAAAGTTAACTTCTTTTTGTTAGTTTATCAATGTTTAGATCTAATATAAGCATCCTGTTGTTGGCCTGAACCTGACCCCAATCTCAGATCAAGCATGTCATTTCAATTTATTTAACCTAACTTAGGTAAACAAGAAAGAAAAGCACTTCTAATATAAAATGAAGAATCGGCACAAAAGGTACTAACGTTATATTTACGAAAAATGATGAATACCTGCTGCAATTCGTAGACTTTTCTCCAATCTGGTTCTGCAGATCCAAGGCATCATAACATAAGTACTTGAAAATATTATCAAGGTTCCCGGTAGCTCCAAGGCAAATCCATAAGATAATGGATCTACTATCCAAGGCATTTGCACATTATAAACATCATCAGATAAATGGGTGAACTCATAAACAGTATGTTACATATTAGAGGAACGAAATGGCAGATAATCTCTATTCAACCGTTAACATAGGTAAACCATACATCACAATAATTTCATTCCTCAAGAATAACAAGGAAGACATGGCTTATACAGGCATATATGGGATCAGCATTGGAAATACAACAATACGTGTACACTAACTTGGTGACACTAGATAAAATAACAAGAAGGGCAAAAAATACATGCATATACTGAAAAGCTTATAGTGAGTCTGAGGGTTACAATGCTTAAAAGATGTAACATCACCTACGTATGTTACTGAGAATTTGTTGTACCACTGGCAATATTAGGATGAATTTACCTATTTATTTATTTTATTTTCGAGGAAATACTTGGCTGATTTTGAAGATACAAATGTGAAAATAAGAGGAACAGTAGAAACTGAGATAAACGCATCAAATATATGAGAATCAAGTACAATATTTACTTGGGTATATTATAATGTTTATTTGTGTATCTTAGATCACTGTAAGCAAACAACATATGACCTACAAAAGTCCTTGGGAATTTAAAACTTTCTGAACAGTTTTAGAAAAAGCTTGCCCAAGTTTATTTGAAGTCTGAAACAAATTTATGTCGACTTATGGTAGGGATGTGTTGAAATATCAAACTCAGACAGATCTGGCTGCAAGTAATGATATTAGGATGAATGCAGTTTATTATATGGATGATACAGTTTGGTGATTTTGCAGAACTATCTTCCATGCTCTATACAGTACAAAATGACATGGCTTGGGATATAATCTAGGAGCAGTTTGTCTATTATTCAGAAAAAAATGCAATTATCTCATTTTATTACCAATCAGAGTGGGAAGCAAGGTGGGCCCATAACCCACAGGTCCTAGGATCGAAACCTGGCTCCGATACTGTTTTTTGCTCTTTTTTTAATTATGCCTGGAAGGATAATTTGGTAAATTTACCTCCTATACGTCAACATATGATCTGGTTGGGAAATAAATTTGACCTTAATAATTCAAATTCATTGTAGTTCTGTTAATTTTTTTATAAAACTTTCAAACTATATATAATATACATATATATCCATCAACATACTTTAACATTAACAGTGGAAGGTTTTAAATTGTACCTTCAGAACAGTTCTTCAACCATCCACAATGCACATGACTCTTCATATATGTTTTTTCTGTTACACATGCACAACCAGTTAAAATAGGAAAGTGGTAGAGAATTAATACCATGTTCAAAAATGTGGCCATTTGTACAAGTTCTGTAGTAACATCAGCGTAGACATCATCAAAAGTAATTCCTGTGTCTGACCGTAAATCAGCAGTAGCGTCCGCATAACCAAAATCATCATATTCAAAGAGTGCAAAAAAGAAGATGGTTTGCTGGAGAAATGTCACCAAATCCATTGTGGGAACGGAATGCAGTAGCCTGTTATACATCCACCGTTGAGAGCAAGGAGTTTTCGCTGCACTGTGACCAGCCTAACGCATTACCTCCTTACTATAGCCAGCACAGTCCGGCTTTCCAGCCCAACTGCGCAGGACACTCAACAACTTGGATCGCGCAGGCCAGCTAAGTGCACAATGTGCCCCGACTCAGCAACATGACCCAACATTCCATAAAATTAATGCCCCACTTGGTCACAAGCTCACGTTACTTAGCTAGGCGGTTGATCAACTGAGCATTTTATATTTGTACCGAGTTATTTACAAAAATTTTGTGATGTGGGACTAACATACTATTTTATCAGGTCTAATACATATGCTTCTTATATGACAATTAAACTACATGGGAAAATATTACTTTTTTTCCAGTTTCAGAATACGAATGTAGATGGAATTCAAATATCGGCTGACATCCTTAATCACTATTTCATGCTTCGAATATTTTATCTATTCACCCAGTCTACCGCATAATAGAAATTTCAACAAAAAACTAAGCAAAATATTTATCAAACCAATAATTAAAGAATACGATTCATGTCAACACCATAATCCAAAGCATCCTTTTTTTTATCAGTTAAACTGCATTATTTTATATTATATTATGAATGTGACCTTACAATTTAAGCAGTACGATAAGTGACAATGTGGCCCAATGAACATGTGTTGGTTTACAAATCAAAGATCATAGGTTTGATCCTTAGAAAGGATGTTTTTTCAATATTTTTTCATAAATTCAAAAAATTAATAGTCACGTTCTTATTACATATACTTTGTTCAATAAAGTTATAACCTTCCAATGGCATTTAGATATATTATCTCCAATATTTTAATGTAAAGTACAAGAAAATCTTGTTGGATATATTGGTGCATCGTAAGCTCCTAATTCAAGTACCTTATCTTGCAGCAAAATAAATTTTATGTAGGGATTTTTGAACAAAAAGCTTCCAGTAAAATTTATATTACATATCGAACAAAAAACAATATAAACTATCTGTACATCAGACATATGTGGGTGTTATAGTATAACAGATTTCATATTAATGCAACAGATTTCACACATACCTATCCATTTTCTCATTTCATAGCATAAAACACAATCCTTTTTCACCCAAAATTCTCCGTTCATTCCCGCTCAAAATGTGGATTCCGCGGTCCCCGTTCGCTTAACAACAAATTCACTCTATGGTACGGGACTATGTGGCTCAATGGATTTGAAGTGTCTGCTTTAATTATCTTTAGTCTTACCATAAAATCAACTTATAACATGATTTTGCATCCAAATATCTAGAAAAATACGTCTTAAAATTTGAACGATAAGCAATATCAACTATACCAATATATCAGGTGTATGTTGGTGTCGTGATATATATAACACAGATATTTTATACTAATGTAAAAGCATATAAAAGTACAGTGTGAATTCTACTGTGCACAAAGTCGGGCAATCAGATACGTGACTCTGTGGCCCAATGGATAAGGCGCTGGTCTACGAAACCAAAAACTCTAGGTTCGATCCCCAGAAGAGTCGCAACAATTATCTTGAAATGTAAATTAAGCTAAATTTTTCTTGGCCTAACCCAAGCAGTAACATCTAAAAGTATTTTGATATTGCTATTTTGTTGGTTGCAGCTTTATATAACGCAATTCTACAGCTTAATGAACATAACGCTGAACTGTGATTCTGCACCCAAAACTACAATATAAGCGGATAGAAAGTATACACAAATGGGGCATGTGTGAATGTCATAAACCATAACATCTTTTACTTTAAAACTGAAGCATATATGCTATTATTCTTTGTGGAATTCAACTAATAAGATAATTGACTATGTGTATAGTCTACAATACCACGTGTTTGATCCCTGGCAAAGTTAACTTCTTTTTGTTAGTTTATTGATGATTAGATATAACAAAAAGTAGATCAACTGAGCACTTTATATTTGTACCGAGTTATTAACAAAATTTTTATGATGTGGGACTAACATGCTATTTTATCAGGTCTAATACATATGCTTCTTATATGAACAAAACGCTGAACTGTGATTCTGCACCCAAAACTACAATATAAGCGGATAGCAAGTATACACAAATAAATGGGGCATGTGTGAATGTCATAAACCATAACATCTTTTACTTTAAAACTGAAGCATATATGCTATTATTCTTTGTGGAATTCAACTGATAAGATAATTGACTGTGTATAGTCTACAATACCACGTGTTTGATCCCTGGCAAAGTTAACTTCTTTTTGTTAGTTTATTGATGATTAGATCTAACAAAAAGTTGATCAACTGAGCACTTTATATTTGTACCGAGTTATTAACAAAAAAATTATGATGTGGGACTAACATGCTATTTTATCAGGTCTAATACATATGCTTCTTATATGACAATTAAACTGCATGGGAAAATATGACCTTTTACCAGTTTTAGAATACGAATGTAGATGGATGACATCCTTAATCAACATTTCCTGCTTCAAATATTTTATCTATTCACCCAGTCCCCCGCATAATAGAAATTTCAACAAAAAACTAAGAAAATTATTTATCAAACCAATAATTAAAGAATACGATTCATGTCAACTCCATAATCCAAAGCATCCTTTCTACTTTTATCAGTTAAACTGCATTATTTTATATTATTATATTATGAATTTGACTTTACAATTTAAGCAGTAAGATAAGTGACAATGTGGGTCAATGATCATGTGTTGGTTTACAAATCAAAGATCATAGGTTTGATCCTTAGAAAGGATGCTTTTTTCAATATTTTTTCATAAATCCAAAAAATTAATTGTCACGTTGTTATTACATATATTTTGTTCAATAATGTTATAACCTTCCAATGGCATTTAGATATATTATCTTCAATATTTTAATGTAAAGTACAAGAAAATCTTGTTGGATATATTGGTGCATCGTAAGTTCCTAATTCAAGTATTTTATCTTGCAGCAAAATAAATTTTATATAGGGATTTTTGAATAAAAAGCTTCCAGTAAAACTTATATTACATATCGAACAAAAAACAATATAAACTATCCATACATCAGATATATGTGGTGTTATAGTATAACAGATTTCATATTAATGTAACAGATTTCACACATACCTATCCATTTTCCCATTTCATAGCATAAAACACAAATCCCTTTTCACCCAAAATTCTCCTTTCATTCCCGCTCAAAATGCGGATTCCGCGGTCCCCATTCGCTTAACAACAAATTCACTCTATGGTACGGGACTATGTGGCCCAATGGATTAGAAGTGTCTGCTTTAATTATCTTTAGTCTTACCACAAAATCAACTTATAACATGATTTTGCGTCCAAATATCTAGAAAAATACATCTTAAAATTTGAACGATAAGCAATATCAACTATACCAATAAATCAGGTGTAAGTTGGTGTCGTGATATATATAACACAGATATTTTATACTAATGTAAAAGCATATAAAAGTACATTGTGAATTCTACTATGCACAAAGTCGGGCAATCAGATATGTGACTCTGTGGCCCAATGGATGAGGCGCTGGTCTACGAAACTAGAGACCCTGGGTTTGATCCCCAGCAGAGTCGCAACTATTATGTTGAAATGTAAATTATGCTAATTTTTTCTTGGCCTAAACCAAGCAGTAACATCTAAAAGTATTTTGTTATTGGTATTTTGTTAGTTGCAGCTTTATATAACGCAATTCTTTAGCTTAATGGACAAAATGCTTAACTGTGATTCTGCACCCAAAACTACAATATAAGCGGATAGCAAATATACAAATAAATGTGGCATGTGTGAATGTCATAATCCATAACACCTTTTACTTTTAAACTGAAGCATATACGCTATTATTCTTTGTGGAATTCAACTGATTAGATAATTGACTATGTGAATAGTCTACAATACCACGTGTTTGATCCCTGGCAAAGTTAACTTCTTTTTGTTAGTTTATTGATGATTAGATCTAATATAAGCATCCTATTGTTGGCCTGTACATGACCCCAATCTCAGATCAAGCATGTCCTTTCAATTTATTTAACCTAACTTAGGTAAATAAGATAGAAAAGCACTTCCAATATAAAATGAAGAATTGGCACAAAAGGTACTAACATTATATTTATGAAAAATGTTGAATGCTTGCTGCAGTTCGTAGACTTTTCTCCAATCCGGTTTTGCAGATCCAAGGCATCATAACATAAGTACATGAGAATACAATCAAGGTTCCTGGTAGCTCCAAGGCAAATCCATAAGATAATGGATCTTCTATCAAATTAAGGCAAATCCATAAGTACATGCCTTGGGATATAATCTAGGAGCAGCTTGTCTATTATTATAAAATAAAAATGCAATTCTCACATTTTATTACCAATCAGAGTGGTGCATCGGAAGCGTGGTGGGCCCATAACCCACAGGTCCCACGATTGAAACCTGGCTCTGATACTGTTTTTTGCTTTTTCTTTATGCTTGGAAGGATAATTTAATAAATTTACCTTCTATACATCAACATATGATCTGGTTGTGAAATAAATTTGACCTTAACAATTCAAATTCATTGTTGTTCTGTTATTTTTATAAACCTTTCAAACTATATATAATATACATATCTATCCATCAACATACTTTAACATTAATAGTGGAAGGTTTTAAATTGTACCTTCAGAACAGTTCTTCAACCATCCACAATGCACATGATTCTTCAATCTTCATATATGTTTTTTCTGTTACACATGCACAACCAGTTAAAATAGGAAAGTGGTAGAGAATTAATACCAAGTTCAAAAATGGGGCCATTTGTACAAGTTCAGTAGTAACATCAGCATATACATCATCAAAAGTAATTTCTGTGTCTGACCGTAAATCAGCAGTAGTGTCCACATAACCAAAATCAGCATATTCAAAGAGTGCAAAAAGAAGATGGTTTGCTGGAGAACTGTCACCGAATCCATTGTGGGAACAGAATGCAGTAGCCTATTATCCATCCACAAAATGCACATGACTCTTCATATTTTTTCTTCTGTTACACATGCACAACCAGTTAAAATAGGAAAGTGGTAGAGAATTAATACCATGTTCAAAAATGTGGCCATTTGTACAAGTTCAGTAGTAACATCAGAATAGACATCATCAAAAGTAATTCTTGTGTCTGACCGTAAATCAGCAATAGTGTCCGCATAACCAAAATCATCATATTCAAAGAGTGCAAAAAAGAAGATGGTTTGCTGGAGAACTGTCACCAAATCCATTGTGGAAACAGAATGCAGTAGCTTGTTATCCATCCACCATTGAGAGCAAGGAGTTTTCGCTGCTCTGTGACCAGCCTGACGCATTGCCTCCTTACTATAGCCAGCACAGTCCGGCTTTACCGCCCAACTGCGCAGGCCACTCAGCAACTTGGATCGGGCAGGCTAGCTTAGAGCACAATGTGCCCTGACTCAACAACATGGCCTAATATTCCATCAAATTAATGCCCCACTTGGTCACAAGCTCGCGTTACTTAGCTCGGCGGTTGATCAACTGAGCACTTGATATTTGCACTGAGTTATTAACAAAAAATTTATGATGTGGGACTAACATGCTATTTTATCAGGTCAAATACATATGCTTCTTATACGACAATTAAACTGCATGGGAAAATATGACTTTTTTCCAGTTTCAGAATACGAATGTAGATGGAATTCAAATATCGGCTGACATTCTTAATCACTATTTCATGCTTCAAATATTTTATCTATTCACCAATTCTACCGCATAATAGAAATTTCAACAAAAAACTAAGCAAAATATTTATCAAACCAATAATTAAAGAATACGATTCATGTCAACACCATAATCCAAAGCATTCTTTCTTTTTTTTATCAGTTAAACTGCATTATTTTATATTATATTATGAATGTGACCTTACAATTTAAGTAGTAAGATAAGTGACAATGTGGCCCAATGAACATGTGTTGATTTACAAATCAAAGGTCATAGGTTTGATCCTTAGAAAGGATGTTTTTCAATATTTTTTCATAAATTCAAAAAATTAATAGTCACATTGTTATTACATATACTTTGTTCAATAAAGTTATAACCTTCCAATGGCATTTAGATGTATTATCTTCAATATTTTAATGTAAAGTACAAGAAAATCTTGTTGGATATATTGGTGCATCGTAAGTTCCTAATTCAAGTATCTTATCTTGTAGTAAAATAAATTTTATATAATAATTTTTTAATAAAAAGCTTACAGTAAAATTTATATTGCATAAAGGTGGATACCCAGAGCCAAAGGCTCCCGTACTCAAGCGCGAGAGGACTTCCCAGGCAGTCTCCCGTCCTAGTATTATTCTCACGGCTTTCCGTACATCAGATATATGTGGGTGTTATAGTATAACAGATTTCATATTAATTTAACGGATTTCACACATACCTATCCATTTTCCCATTTCATAGCATAAAACACAATCCCTTTTCACCCAAAATTCTCCATTCATTCCCGCTCAAAATGTGGATTCCGCGGTCCCCGTTCACTTAACAACAAATTCACTCTATGGTATGGGGCTATGTGGCTCAATGGATTTGAAGTGTTTGCTTTAATAAACTGCTCCAACTTGGGTTTTTGCAATGCACCAATTTTCTGAGAATTCAGGGCTAACTTTATTGTTTACTTCAAACATACATAAACTCAACTATATACAAGTAAATAGTTCTACAGCATAAAAAGGAAATATTAAATTAAACACAAATTAATGTAGTTTAATTTGATATTCATAGAAATGGCCATAACAATTTGGGGCTTGTTTCAATATTTAGTCCTATTATCCACTAGACAAAGGAATAAAAAAGAGGTACATATCCTACAAAGCCTAAAATCACCCACTATAAAATTTAGAGCTAACAAACAAGTCCATGCTCATAGAATTTGTGCTAACAATTCAATTGGCATAAAATCACATGAACCGTATACAAATACCAACAAAATATAGCTACCGTAACCAACAAAGCCTAAAAATCAAAGAATAAATTTAAAAAAAAACATATCGGTATATTTTCCCTAATCTAGAACATCGACATAGATCATCTTCTTACCTACGGAACTTCGCAACAGTTTCATCATAATTCCGAGTAGACCTTTCTTATTTCCTACTCTTTGCTTCTGTCTAAGCTATTCCCTAACTTGGAATTCGCCGTAGGGTTAGGCTGACCAATCTTTACCGTCCCATCATCACAAGGCAGTTGAAACGGCATCCTTGCTATTTAACTGCAGAATTCCCAGGCAAGAAAGAGAGTTGCCATTTTTAGGGCAAGTGATCTGTAATGTTTGAGCAGTAAGTGGTGTGGGTGTGATATGATAACGGGAGAGTGAGCCTAAGAGTTCAGTTACCTCAAACAATGCTCAAAACTCACACATACCTCTCCATTTTCCCATTTCATAGCATAAAACACTGAGAACCACTTTTCACCGAAAATTCTCCGTTCATTCCCCGCTCAAAATGCGGATTTTGCGTTCCTCGTTCGCTTGACAACAAATGCACTCTATGGTATGGGACTATGTGGCATAATGGATATGAAGTGCCTGCTTTAATTATCTTTAGTCTTACCACAATCAAACTTATAACATAATTTTTCGTCCAAATATCTAGAGAAATATATCTTAAAAATTGAATGATAAGAAATATCAACTATACCAATAAATCACATAGTAGTTAAGGTGCTAAGGCGCAAGCAATGAGCCTGGGGCTTTTTTGAGCCTGGGGCTTCTTTGAGCCTGGGGCTTTTTTGTGTGCCTTTTATATGAGTTTGATCTGCTATTTTACTAACTACAAGTTAATTATTAAACCAAATTTTATAATTCATTCAATTATTTACATATTTTATTAATAAGATTTAAATTTTAAACCATATTTTATAATTTGTTGAACAATCAAATTTTTTATTTAACTATTTATAAACAAAATTTTGAATTCAGCCAAAATAAGCGCCTCAAACTGCAAAAAGGCGCACTCAAACTGCAAAAAGGCGCAAACTTTGAGCCTTGGGTTTTTTTGCGCTTAGGCGCGCCTAAGCGCGCGCCTTGATAACTATGTGTATATTATGTTGCTACTGCGACCTATATGTTGTACGTCCTTCGACGTGTGCTGTTCCACCACTTACGATTTTTTTTCAATTTTATTTTTCCAGTTTTTAAAGGTTTGTGTGGTGAAATTTGATGCCCTTTCATTTTTGTTACCCTGTGTATAGGCATGGCTTGCACAGGGCCTAAGCCGGCCCTGTCTACGACTCTACGATACCATGTGTTTGACCTCTGGAAAAATTAACTTCTTTTAGCTAGTTTGTCGATGATTAGATCTACTATAAGCATCCTATTTTTGACCTGACCTCACTCTCAGATCCAGCATGTCATTTCAATTTATTTAAATTAACTAAGGTATATAAGAAAGAAAAGTACTTCTAATATAAAAAATGAAGAATTAGGATAAAAGGTACATACAGTATGTTTATAAAAATCAATGAATGCCTGCTGCAATTCATAGACTTTTCTCTAATTTGGTTCTGCAGATTGAAGCATCATAACATGAGTACATGAGAATATAATCATCTTTTCCCTTTCCCAAACTTCCATTTGTTACTCTTGACTATTTTAATACATCTGATAATAATTGAGTTCTTGCAGTGCACTAATTTGCTGAGAATTCAGGGCTAACTTTATTTTTTACTTCAAACATACATAAAACTCAACTACATGTAGATATACAGGACTATGTCCATACAAGTAAATAGTTATACAGCCTAAAAGGAAATATTAAAGTAAACACAAATTAATGTAAGTTAATTTGATTTTCACAGAAATGGTCACAGCATTTGCGGTGTGTTCCAGTATTTAGTCCGATTATCCACGAGATAGGGAAATAAAATATGTAACATACCCTACAAATCAGGAGAATATCGTTTCATTTCCTAAATTGACTCCAAATTATCCACTATAAATTTGAGAACTAACAAATCAGTCCAAGTTCATGGAATGTGTACTAACAATTCAATTGCCATAAAATCACATCGATGGAATGTACGCACGAACAAAATATAGCCACAGTAACCAACAAAGCCTAAAAATCTAATAATAATTAATAATAATGATAATTTAAACCATATGGATAAATTTGGCCAAATCTAGAACACTGCCATAGAACATCTCTTACTTACAGAACTTCGCAACGGGTTCATCATAATTCAGAATGTATCTTTCTTTTTACTTCGAAAGAAGCTATTCTCCAACTTGGATTTCGCAGTATGGTTTTGCCTGACCGATCTTCGCCGTCCCATCATCACACATGCAGTTGAAACGGCATTCTTGTAACTGCAGACTCCCTAAGGGAGGGCCGCCATTTTTATGTGATCTTTAATGTCTTGAGGATTGAGTGGTGTGGTATGATCACGGGAGAGGGTAGAGGGAGCCTAAGGGTTGAGTTACCTGGTGCAGTGTTGTGTCATGGCGGCATATAATAATGCTAAGAAAAGGCACGGGTGAGACGTGTCCATGGACCTACCATTGCCATTTGGATATTACTTTTCACGAGTGATCATGCGTTACGGTTAGTCGTAACTTGCATGTACAAGTTAACCATATTGAGCTTCAATGGGATGAATTAGTTAAGCATTTCACCGGAGAAAAAAATAGTGCAGAGCTAAGGGCACCGTGTTTTATGTTTCGGAATGCCATAGGTACCGTCGAACGTTTTCTTTTTCTTTTTGCCGTTTTCGGCGTACAAGCGCATAAAGAAAAAGAAAAAATACATGTGAAGACTGAATGTTGCATGTTGAAAACTAAAGGCTGAATACTGAATAGTGAATGCTTAATGTCAAATGCAGAATATTGTTATAAAAGCTTGATGATATTCAGTTCCCCCTTTTTAACTTCAGAAAAACGAAATCGATCCTCTGTTAATAAAAAAAAAGAGATCGTATTAGGAAATCATGAATGAATCAAAAGATTCTCTGTAGCTTGTTGGAAGTGCTTGCGTTGAGGAGATGGGTTTGTTCGGAGCTATGCAAAGGGGGTTTCGACTGAGTTGAGGTGTTCGATTGGAGGAAGGGGTGCGCGATTCTAGAAAGTCGAAACTGGTTTGGAGTGCGAACTTGAGTTTGGTCGAATTAATGTCGATCTGTGTTGGTTTGGGAAGTTCAGTAGTAGGCGTTGGGGAAGAGTACTTTCTGATATTTTTGGATAAATGGATGCAAGCGTGGCGTGAATGGCATGTCACTTGACAACTCGGTTATTTATTTTAGGGATTTTTACCCTCAAGGACAAAAGGAACAAAAAAATGTTCCATAAGAACAAGAGACAAAATTTTATCCCCAATAACAAAATGTAGTGTAATGGAAGGAATTCAACGGCCCGTTATAATTCCTCCCTTTACAGTAAAACTTTCCATTTTGGACAAAATTTTGCCACTTTATCCTTATGAGATAAATTTTTGTTTATTTTGCCCTTCAGATTATTTTCCTGTTTATTTTAATAGTTAATTTAAATTAATAACCATTTAATCGTTAAATAAAAATAAATAATCATAGGTGCTAGATAAATTTATTCTGTTACAATTCGGGTAGATGCGTAGCCGTGAAATATGGAATTTATAAAGGATATTCAGCGAAGGAAAATCAAGGTTAGTAAACTCATTCTCTGAATTCGTTTATAATTTATTATAAATGAATTTTTATTTAATATATAATTTTATATGTTGGTTGTTGGTTGTTTGAATGCATTGAATAATTGTTGATAAATCGTGGTGTTATATATATAAGAGATTTTTGGCACAAGGACAAAAGGTTTGCTCAAAAGGACAAGAGGCAAAAATTTTGCCCAAAAGGACATTTTCTAGTGCAAATGGTGGAATTCAGGGGGGGAGGGCATTTGTTTTTCCACTTTACACTAAAAGTTGGCCTTTTGAGCAACTTTTTTGGCTCTTGTCCTTTTGGGCAAACTTTTTTTTTTGTCCTTCACACAAGAATATATGTATGTGTATATATATATATATTAGTTGATGGTTGGATATTGAATAATTTTTTATTTTCCTTTTGAGTGGAAAGGGCCTACATAGGCGATTTGTAGTTGTACCGATTGAGTCGTACAAAGGAGACGCTGGGGAAATTTTCCGGAAATTTAAGAAGATAGAATTTTTTTAAGGAATCTAATAACTTGAAATCAATATATCAATTATATATAGAATTTGGAACCAAATAGATTAATGAAAATTGAACATGTTGTAATGGACGTTTTCATTAAAAATAGAAAAGCATGGACTATAACACTGTTGTTATAGTAAATGGTTCCCGGAAAGGAAACAATTAAGATTTAGTACATGATCTAAATATTAGTAAAATGTAGTATTTTGGGTTGTTGTAACGATGTTTTACGCAACATTCGTTTCAATCCAAGTAAATGTGATTTGGAACGTTTTCCAAATAAAATGAGGAATATTTTCTAAGTATAGAAAATGAATGGGTTCGTGGGAAAAATGGTTTGAAAATATATCGATAAAGATATTTGCGCTGAATATGGAAAAGGAATTTAATTAAATACATATTAATTAAAAAGGGACTCAGTGATTGTGTGATACTGATTAATAGCATTCTGATGGGGAGAATAAAAAGCTTTGGATGAATGTTTGTTTTTCTTCAATAGTTAAATAACCGAATATCGAAGTATTGCCCAATTTAATACTGTCATTGTCAATACGGAGAGACCAGTTGGATTTAGGGTCCGTTCACAGCCAATTTGTGGCACGCTGAGTAACGTGTTCGCGTCCGACGTGTCGGACGCGTCGTACGCAAGCACAAATTTCTCCGCTCAGCACAAGAGCTGGAGAGATGTTGGAATTCAAGCCGTTGGCGTCCGACGCGTCGGAAGCCAACGGATTGAATTCCAACGTCCCTCTTCCTTGAGTATTAAACAACCCCTTACCTTCTTCACATCTTATTCTTCTTCTTCAACATAAATAATGTCTTCTTCCGACTCATCCTCCGATCACGACGATATTATTGATCTCTGCGGGATATCAATATGTCTGAATGTCAGTAGAAATCATTTGACTCGAATTAATACTTCTGAGTTTACTGGGTTAGCTTGGATCAACGATATTCTAAATGGTCACCAACAACGTTGTCAAGTTAATTTTCGAATGAAAAGACTTTGTTTTTACGCATTATGTGAAAAACTGGAGCATCATGGTCTCTCTTTCATGCGAGATATTTGTGTCCTCGAAATGATTGGAATTTTCATTTACCCAATGGTTACTAAGCTTTCAAATAGACAACTTAGCGAAAGGTTTCAACGGTCAGGTAGCACAATTTCCATTTGTTTACATGTAGTGCTTAACGCTTTTCAATTACTAGCTCCTGATATAATAAAGTCAGGGGATCAACAATTTCATACCGTTTCGCAATACATTAGAACTTCGAACCGATATTATCCTTATTTCAAAAACTGTATTAGTGCTATAGATGGTACACACGTATCTGCCCATTTACCCATTGATCAAATTATCCCGTATATCGCCATAAGGGGGTTTGCAACCCAAAATATATTAGCGGTTTGTGATTTTGAATTACAGTTTATGTATGTTGTGGCTGGTTGGGAAGGGACTGCACACGATAGTAGAATTTTTAATGATGTTACAAATGAATTATATTGAATCTTCATTTAATATAAATAAATCTCGTTTTAATATAGATTTTAAAATAAATTAAATCCAGTTTTCAAATCCAACTTAATATTTCTGATTTTCCCTAATTGTCGATTATTTTAAAATTCAGTTATAATTTATTTATGATTAAATCTTTTATACTGAATTCCAATTCTTTTAAAAATAAATTATTTATAAATTCGATATAATCGAATTCCAATTTTAAATCCTTAGATTTATCTCAAATCCGCTTATATTTTCAATTTCAAAATAAAAAATGTCATTCCCTTTTTCGAAAAGATTTCAAATTCACTTTTAAATTTGTACTCGAAATTTAAAATTCCAAATTTATCCCATGATAATTTTTTTACATAATTTATAAACGTTGTTTATAAATTTAACTTCCTTGTTTTATATATTAAAACACGTTTTATTTCAAAATCTATTTGAAACCCAATTCCTATTCTGGAACATTTTATTGATTATAACTTATATATATATATATAAACGGTGAATCTATTTTCATATTTAAATTTAAACTTCTATTTAATACAATCCTAATATCTTTTCTGAAAATATTTTATTTAAATAAATTTTGATCTAATCGAATTCAATCATAAATCCATACGGTTTCATTTTAATTCATTTTACATTCAAAACCTCAAAATAAATTTCATCGTTTCTTTTTGAAACTAATTCCAATTCCCTTTTTAAATTCACATTTGAATTTAGATTTCCGAAATTATCCAAATGATAATTTTTCCCATTTCACTTATAAACATCATTCATAAATTCACTTAAATTCCCTACATTATTTAATTTATAAACATTGTTTACAATTTCAATACTTGTTTTATATATTCAAAACAAATTAATATTTCTATAGCCCATTAAAAATTCAAATTCTATTTTTTAAAAATAGATTTCCCCTTTTAAATCTTAGAATCCCTTTACATGATATTTCTATAAATCAACATTCAGGCCTAGTAATATTCAAATGCCCAAAACACTCAATTATTAATCATAGGTTTTCTGACATATCGTATAAGATAATATATGAAACAAACAAATAAATAATAAATTTTGAGGAATCCAGTTTGTAACACCCCACCTCCGCTAGGGTCACTCACAAAGGGAATGCACTAGTTTTGGTGGAGTATTATCTAGGTAAACATACACAGAGATACCACAAGGCAGAACATAAATAAAGCAGCGGTAGAAATTAAAAACAAATTTCATTGCTTTCAAGAAAAGAGTCAAAACCTCATATATCCAAAGTACAAATTATTCCATTACATCAAGTTCTAAATAAAGAAGCATAAACTTAATATAATAAAAGAAAATTATTCCCCAAAAATAGCAGAAGTGCAGCCATTACATAGCTCAAGACCAAACCGTACATGAGATGACAGAAAGCAAGCTAAATCCAAGCTAAGAGCCAGCGTTTCCTCCCTGAGAACCTGGGGGGGGGGGGGAACGAAAGTAAAAGGGGCGAAAGAAAAAGGGTCAGTCATAAAGACTGGTAAGCCCTAGTGACTTTCAGCATAAAAACTAGTAAAAGTAACATGACATGTGAAAACTGGAATTAAACATAAGGATGATAACAGGACTGGTATGATAACTAAGATAACAAGATAAGTCAAGTCTAGCATCGCATATTCAAGATTCGCTGCACCAACTGTACTAGTATTCTAACCCATGTCAAGTATTAACCATGAAATGATCCCTTGGCCCAATATCATGAAATGACCCATTACGGGGTCCTACAGTACGATCTTCTAATCGATCGGCTCCCTACAAGTTCTAGCTCGTCATGTGTCTATGTCATACGACCTAATCACGAAATGTAGTCACCTGTGCTAGGTCCACCATAGGGTGTATCAAGCCCTAGGATGCCAACCATCGACACGAATCAAGCACGCACAGTGTAAACCTACTGGTGCCCAATGCCTGCTTTTTCAACTCCGGACTGCATGCACGACCATAGTCCGCCTGAACCTACGATGGCGCACCAACTCAGCCGTCGTTCTGGTTTCTCACAATCAGCCCATTACTCGTGCCCCACCTTGCCTAGTCCCAGGGTATCGTGATACATCTAAGTGGGTTACTGCTGAAAAGGACCGCGTAACTAGGGTTTATAATGGGTTCAGTGTTGTCATTCAAATTCATGACTTAACCCTATCCAATAATGTATCAAGTTGGTTAAGTGTTGTCTTTCATGTTCATGACTTAACCCTATCATGTAGCATAAATTCATTAATGCACCCCAACCTCTCACATTAGACTAGTTGTTGTGGTCACTGTATTTGCCGGGCGGTTCCGGGCAGATTTACACCACAACATAGTCTAACCTCGGGTTTTAGGTGCGATATGACCAACTACCCACATTGGATCCTCTTGTTTGCGGTCTCTGGATTCGCCGGGCGGTTCCAGGCAGATTTACACTACAAACTCAACCCAACCTCGAGTTGGCCATTTTCAAGTTCATTCTAGAGTCATGACCATGTTCAAGTCTCATATCAAGTTTGTGACAAGTTTCAAGGTAAGTTTCATGTCCATATTCAGATTCAAGTTATAACAATGTTCATGTTCCAAGTTCATGGTAAATTCAGGTTTGCCTAATCTACCCAAATCGTATACCCATCGCATGTGAATTCGAATTGATACAAACAAATCTAATTAGGGAATAACATAGAAAGAACGGGCATAAGGTGCCAAAAGTGATTACAAGTCAAGCATGGTATAACTTGAGATAAACGATTACAACAATACTGGCATATGGAGTAGTGGTCTCAAATATCAAATCTAGCAAAATAGGGTGATAGTTATGGTAACAGTTGACATAAGATAATAGCGCCAAACTTGTGAATAACAACTAATTCAACATCAGAGGCATGAATATTATGGACATTAGGGGGTTTTACATCTACAACATATATAGGCCCCAAATCAATTTCATATAAATATTACCACAAGTCAAGATTCAAGATACAAATAGTAGATCCAAAATACTAGATCCAAATGAACAATGATAGATCCAAGATATACAATGATAGATCCAAGATAATTGTCATACTTAAGTTCAATTTCAATTTACAACATGTCCATATTAAGTTTAAAGTTTAGATCTAAAAGTAACTGGGGCTTATAGATTGTGGTTTGAGAATTAGAAAACAAAGAGGCGATGTTGAATCTCGAGTCTAATAGAAGTCCCCCAAACAGCAATACTCTACACGTAGCCTTGTTGGAGAAGAAGCAATCCCTTTTCTCTAACTTTTCAACCAGAGTTTTAGCAGCATAAGGCCAGAGAGAATTTGTGTAGAGATACTAGAGTTAGGGGTTGTTTATATAGGGTCAGGCCAACGAATTTAGACAGAAATCGGACTAGAAACATCAGAGTGAACTCTGACTCAAAAATGGGCTCTGCAACCAGGTCGACACCCAGGTCGACCTGGTCCTGGGCTGGTCGACACTATGGTCGACCCCCAGGTCGACCTGGTCCTAGGTTGGAAATTTCCCGCTCAGTCCGTTCTGGGGTTTGAATTCGAAATTTGAATTCGAATTCTAAGTTGTTTTTGAACTTGAAATTTCTGAAACTTTGAAGGGTCATAACTTGGTCATACGGACTCCGATTTTCGAAAACTCGGACTCATTTCCAAGCAGAATTACGAGACGAACGTAATGGCGTAACCAGTTGCCCTTAATCCTTGTTTTAAAAATTAATTCTGCCTTGATTTATGGTTATAACACATTATTAAAATACGGGTTGTTACATTCTCCCCTCCTTAAAGGATTTCGTCCCCGAAATCTCTAAGTTAGAAAGAATATATCCTACCATCCAATCATCCATCTACTCAAAACATCATCCACAGGCAACCATTGTCCTTAAAAGATTTCTAGTGCTGTATGAACATACGCAGTAAGTGTGTGTATATGTACTTATCTAATGCAAAAGATCAGGCGGTTACTGATTCAGTAAACCTCCTTAATGCAAAATATGTTAGTGTAATGAGTCCAACATGTATGCAAATTCCTAACATAATTTATAATCTCTACATGCGTGCACATAACATTCATTCATATGCAACATCCAAGTGATAGCATAACAAATTCCATCCATGTACAAGTATAAGCACTCATGCATATGCAACATGAAAATGTGACTGAGCCGATCTAGTGCCTAATGTGTGTCATGCATCCACTAGCAATCACTTACAACCGTTTGCAAACATCAACCATAACATGTTTCAATCACATGTTTACATCCATATGGTTCTACCTAAGGTTCTCAAGATAAGATCGAGAAGATAACAAGGAAAACATAGGTAGTAAAAGCATGATACAAAAGGTTTTCAAGTTTATAGGAAAAGAGATCGAGAATGTACCCTCAAAAAGAAATGGGTAAAGCGCGCGTATCTTCTCTTCGGTTTCCCAAGTTGCGTCTTCTTGGGCTTCACTCCACTGTACTTTAACTAGCTTGACTTCTCGATTCCTTAGCTTCTTGATCTCCGTTCCTAAGATACGAATCGGAACTCACCTCAATGTTGCTTCTTTTTCCACTTCTACGCCTTTAAGGATGCTTCAACCACTTCGGCTGAATCATGTAAGCACTTTCGGAGATGCGAGACGTGAAAGACATTGTGTACTCCGGTCAGCTTCTCGGGTAAGTCTACCTTATAGGCCATCTGCCCAATCCTCTCAGTGATAGTGAACGGTCCTACGAACCTTGGTGCTAGCTTTCCAACCGCTCCAAAACGAACCACATTGCGTAAAGGAGAAACTTTTATAAAGACCATATCTCCGACTTTGAACTCTAGGTCTGTCCTTCTCTTGTCCGCATAAGATTTCTGTCTATCTTGGGCCGTTTTCATCCATCTTCGTATCAACTCAACCTTCTCAGAAGTGTCCCTTATCATGTCGGGCCCAAGTATAAGCATGTATGTCGTCTCCCACCAACAAGTTGGCGGCTTGCACGGTCTTCCATACAGGGCTTCGAACGGTGCCATTCCGATGCTAGCTTGGTAACTATTGTTATATGCAAACTCCACGAGAGGAAGATGGTCTTCCCAAGTACCACCAAAGTCAAGAATGCATAGCCTCAAAAGATCCTCTAGTACCCTATTTACCCTTTCGGTTTGTCCATCCGTCTGTACCCATTGCTTCTTGTATAGCTTAAACTTAGTCGTGTACCCATTGCTTCTTGTAGACTATTCAAAAACTGGCTAGTGAAAATCGGGTCACGATCACTAACTATGCTAGAAGGAACCCCGTGCAACCGTACTATCTCTCGAAGGTAAATAGACGCTAGCCATGATGCGGTCCTCTTTCTTTTCACCGGAATGAAGTGAGGACTTTTCGTGAGTCTATCAACTATGACCCATATGCGAGTATTTCCCTTCCTTGACCTAGGCAGTCCATCCATGAAATCCATCGAGATACTCTCCCATTTCCATTGCGGAACCTCCAAAGGATGTAATAGCCCACCGGGCTTCTTCGACTCGGCCTTTACTTGTTGGCACACCATGCACTTCGAAACGAACTCTGCCACGTCCTTTTTCATTCCAGGCCAAAAGAAAATGTGTATCATATCCCTGTACATCTTATCCCCTCCGGGATGTATGGTCATCTTCGAGTGATGCGCCTCCTCGAGGACTTTCCTTACTAAATCTCCCACTTGTGGGACACATAGCCTTCCATCACGCCTTAGCCATCCCTTGTCATCTATGGCATACCTACCGAGGTGACTTGACGTCTCACCACTAATCAGCTTGTCCATGATTTCGACTATCTGTGGGTCTTCCTTCTGTGAAGTCCCTACTTGATCTAGAAGTGTAGGTCTTAACTCAAGAGATGCTAACATAACAGTCAATGACTCAGCAGGTGTAAAATCAAAGGTTGCTATAAACTCTAGACTTTTCCTTTCAACAAACAAGGGGCTCAAGGTCAACCTTTTCCTACTTAGCGCATCCGCCACCACGTTACCCTTGCCAGGGGTATAAGCTATATCGAAGTCATATGATGCCAAGAATTCCATCCACCGCTGTTGTCTCAGATTCAAATCTTTCTGTGAGAAGACGTACTTAAGCGATTTGTGGTCGGTATATAGCTCGAACCTCTCCCCTAGAAGATAATGGCGCCAAGATCTAAGTGCAAAATCGATCGCCGCCAACTCCAAGTCATGTGTGGGATAGTTCTTCTCATGAACTTTAAGTTGTCTACCCCCATAGCATATCACTTTGCCTTCTTGCATTAGGACAACGCCTAATCCTGTGCCACACGCATTTGTGTACACCGTAAACATCTTACTTCCGTCGGGTAATGCCAAAACTGGAGCTGTGGTGAGGGATCTCTTGAGTCTCTGAAAAGCAATCTCACATTCTATGTCCTATGCAAACGCTGGGTTTTTCTTCGTTAACCTAGTAAGAGGGGCTGAAATCTTAGCGAAGTCCTTAATGAACTTCCTATAATAGTCTGCCAAACCGAGAAAGCTTCTCACCTCCGTTGCGTTCGTAGGAATTTTCCAGTCTTGAACTGCAACTACCTTTGCGGGGTCCACGGCTATGCCTTGCTTAGAAACTACATGTCCAAGAAACCGAACTTCCTTCCTCCAAAAATGGCATTTGGAGAACTTAGCCTTTAACTGGTGTGCTCTAAGCTTATCCATGGCTTCCTTGAGATGTTTAGCATGCTCTTCTTCATCCTTTGAGAAGATCAAAATATCGTCCATGAAAACCACTAAAAACTTGTTAAGGAACTCCCGAAACACCCTACTCATCAAATCTACAAAGTACGCGGGTGCATTCGTTAACCCAAATGGCATGACGAGCCATTCGAAGAACCCATCTGGAGTCCTAAACACAGTTTTATCAATGCTATCCTCAGCCACTCTAAGCTGATGGAATCCTGTAGCTAGATCGAGTTGAGAGAAAATAGATGCTCCCACAAGCCGGTCAAACAAATCGTCGATTCTTGGTAGTGGGTGTCTATTTTTCTTAGTTAGATTGTTTAACTCACGATAATCTACGCATAGACGAAGCGAACAATCCGCCTTAGTAGCGAATACCACTGGAGCACCCCATTCAGAAATGCTTCGTCTTATGAAATTTTTCTCAAGCAACTCCTTAACTTGTTTACTGAGCTCTCTTCTTTCTTGCGGGGCTATGTGCCTAACGGGCAATGAAACTGGATTGGCATTATCAACAAGATAAATTCGGAAGTCTATCTCGCGTTTAGGAGGTAACCCCTTCACCTCATCAAAGACATCTGGATATTCTCGGACCACTCTTACATATTGCAAATTGTCGATGGATGAGTCAAGAGATTCAAGATAACACAACATGATCGGACCCTTAGGGTTACAAAAAATTTCATGTGTATTAGCAAGGCGAGTCATGAGCCTCACTACCCTTCGTTCACGATCAAGAATGGCTCCATAATTGGACAACCAATCCATACGTAGGATCAAACCGTATCCCATAAATCCGAGAACATAAGCATTACACGTGAATTCTACGCTTAAGATAGAAATCCTCAAATCCACACACATCATAGATAAATGAGCGGAACCCCTAATTGGATTTGAAACTATAACGGGATCCTCAACCAGACTAGTACTTAGGTGCATATTTTTAACAACATCAGAAGAAATAAAAGTATGCGATGCGCCAGAGTCAAATAAGGTTCGAACAGGAAACTCATAAATGTAAACAAGGCTTTCTATGGAAATATTACTACCTCGGTCAAGTGTTGGAGTGGTGTTGAGAGCATGCAACTACCCTCCAGAAGGTCCTGCTCGCTGGGCCTGCCCTTGCCCCTACCCTTGCTTCTTAGGGAAATCTTTGCTGATGTGTCCAGTATCTCCACAATGAAAGCATTCACCCAACTTTCTCTTCTTCCTTCTACAGTCTTTAGCTAGATTTCCCGTAATACCACAAAAGTTGCACTTCCTTGTCTCACGTGATTTGTCAGTATTGTTGTTGTTGTTCTTGTTATTCCTGTTGCCTCCCTTCTTGAAGTCAACCTTCTTATTCTGAGTCTCATTAGGCTTAACCTCCTTCTTGTTATTCTTGTCTTCCTCATGAAGTAGGGCCATATCCACCAAGCTTTCAAAGGTCGCCCCCATGGGTATATGAGTTATGACCAAACTGTGTAGTGGCTCGTTCAATCCTCGAGAAAAGCGTACAGCCTTCTTCTGAGCTGTGTTATCCAAGTCCAATCCGAACCTAGCAAGCTGATTAAACTTATTCACGTACTCCCTAACGGTCATGTCCCCTTGATTAAGTGCTAGGAACCTCTCCATCTGAAGATTCTATTCTGCTGACGATAAGAATTTAAGCCCAAACCTCTCTCTAAAGTCTGCCCAAGTCTCAACTGGCCTGGTAGCGTTGGTGACTTCCCACCAAAATGCAGCTTCCTCTTTCAACAACCATACTGCCAACTGAACTTTCCTTTGATCCTCCACATCGAAGATAATAAACAAGTCTTCAGTCTCCTTTAGCCAGATTCGTGCCTCAACGAAGGTTTCAGTTCCAACGAAGTTCTTGCCGCCCATTGCTTTAAAGTCTTTGCATATTTTGGCAAAGGCGGTACCAGGAGGAGGAGGAGAAGGAGGAGGAACCGCGGCCACTGGGGGAGGAGGAGGAGGGATGTCTGCCGGGCCCGCGCCGTTGGCCCTAGCTTCTAAGTACCTTCGGAACCATCCAGGTACGGGTACTCCCTCAGGAAGGTTAAGACCAGACATGCTGAAAAACGAGAAATAAAAAGATTCAAACGAGGAAACAAAGGAAAGTGCTAATGGCTTTTGGGGAATAGCTTTTTTTAAACATAAAACTTTTATTGAAAAAGGCTACTTTATAAACGGTATTGGAAAATAGTTTTAGAAGGTTTTTAAAAACTTTTGCCCCGTCTGGTAACCTTCTGCTCTGGTACCAAATGTAACACTCCACCTCCGCTAGGGTCACTCACAAACGGAATGCACTAATTTTGGTGGAGTATTATCTTGGTAAACATACAAAAAGATATCACAAGGCAGAACATAAATAAAGCAGCGGTAGAAATTAAAAACCAAATTTCATTACTTTCAAGAAAAGAGTCAAAACCTCATACATCCAAAGTACAAATTATTCCATTACATCAAGTTCTAAATAAAGAAGCATAAACTTAAGATAACAAAAGAAAATTATTCCCCAAAAATAGCAGAAGTGCAGCCATAGCATAGCTCAAGACCAAACCATACATGAGCTGACAGAAAGCAAGCTAAATCCAAGCTAAGAGCTAGCGTTTCCTCCCTGAGAACCTGGGGGGACGAAAGAAAAAGGGGCGAAGGAAAAATGGTCAGTCATAAAGACTGGTAAGCCCTAGTGACTTTCAGCATAAAAACTAGTAAAAGTAACATGACATGTGAAAAATGGAATTAATCATAAGGATGATAACAGGACTGGTATGATAACTAAGATAACAAGATAAGTCAAGTCTAGCATCGCATATTCAAGATTCGTTGCACCAACTGTACTAGTATTCTAACCCATGTCAATTATTAACCATGAAATGATCCCTTGGCCCAATATCATGAAATGACCCATTACGGGGTCCTACAGTACGATCTACTAATCGATCGGCTCCCTACAAGTTCAAGCTCGTCATGTGTCTGTGTCATACGGCCCAATCATAAAATGTAGTCACCTGTACTAGGTCCACCATAGGGTGTATCAAGCCCTAGGGTGCCAACCATTGACACGAATCAAGAACGCACAGTGTAAACCTACTGGTGCCTAATGCCTGCTTTTTCAACTCTGGACTACGTGCACGACCATAGTCCGCCTGAACCTACAATGGCGCACCAACTCAGCCGTCGTTCTGGTCGCTTACAATCAGCCCAGTAATCGTGCCCCACCCTGCCTAATCCCAGGGTATCGTGATACATCTAAGTGGGTTACTGCTGAAAAGGACCGCGTAACTAGGGTTTCTAATGGATTAAGTGTTGTCATTCAAATTCGTGACTAAACCCTATCCAATCATGTATCAAGTTGGTTAAACGTTGTCTTTCATGTTCATGACTTAACCCTATCATGTAGCATAAATTCATTAATGCACCCTAATCTCTCACATTAGACTAGTTGTTGTGGTCACTGGATTTGTCGGGCGGTTCCGGGCTGATTTACACCACAACATAGTCTAACCTCGGGTTTTATGTGCGATATGACCAACTACCCACATTGGATACTATTGTTTGCAGTCACTGGATTCGCCGGGCGGTTCCAGGCAGATTTACACTGCAAACTCAACCCAACCTCGAGTTGGCCATTTTCAAGTTTGTTCTAGAGTCATGACCAAGTTCAAGTCTCATATCAAGTTCGTGACAAGTTTCATGTCCATATTCAGATTCAAGTTATAAAATTGTTCATGTTCCAAGTTCATGGTAAATTCATGTTTGCCTAAACTACCCAAATCGTATTCCCATCGCATGTGAATTCGAACTGATACAAACAAATCTAATTAGGGAATAACATAGAAAGAACGGGCATAAGGTGGCAAAAGTGATTACAAGTCAAGCATGGTATAACTTGAGATAAACGATTACAACAATACTAGCATATGGAGTGGTGGTCTCAAATATCAAATCTAGCAAAATAGGGTGATAGTTATGGTAACAGTTGACATAAGATAATAACCCCAAACTTGTGAATAACAGCTAATTCAACATCACAGGCATGAATATTATGGACATTAGGGGTTTTAGATCTACAACATATACAGGCCCCAAATCAATTTCATATAAATATTACCACAAGCCAAGATTCAAGATGAATAGATCCAAGGTGAACAAATAGTAGATCCAAAATGAACAATGATAGATCCAAGATATACAATGATAGATCCAAGATAGTTGTCATACTTAGGTTCAATTCAATTTACAACATGTCCATATTAAGTTTAAATTTTAGATCTAAAAGTAACTGGGGCTTACAGATCATGGTTTGAGAATTAGAAAACAAAGAGGCGATGTTGAATCTCGAGTCTAACAGAAGTCCCCCAAACAGCAATACTCTACACGTAGCCTTGTTGGAGAAGAAGCAATCCCTTTTCTCTAACTTTTCAACCAGAGTTTTAGCAGCATAAGGCCATAGAAAATTTGTGTAGAGAGACTAGAGTTAGGGGCTGTTTATATAGGGTCAGGCCAACGAATTTAGACAGAAATCGGACTAGAAACATCAGAGTGAACTCTGACTCAAAAATGGGCTCGACAACCAGGTCGACACCCAGGTCGACACCCAGGTCGACTCTATGGTCGACCTAGTCCTGGGCAGGTTGATACTACGGTCGACCCCCAGGTCGACCTGGTCCTGAGCGGGAAATTTCCCGCCCAGTCCGTTCTGGGGTTTGAATTCGAATTCTGAGCTGTTTTTGAACTTGAAATTTCTGAAACTTTGAAGGGTCATAACTTGGTCATACGGACTCCGATTTTCGAAAACTCGGACTCGTTTCCAAGCAGAATTTCGAGGCGAACGTAATGGCCTAACCCGTTGCCCTTGATCCATATTTTAAAAATTAATTCTGCCTTGATTTATGGTTATAACACATTATTAAAATACGGGTTGTTACACAGTTGGATCCCTCCAACCTGTTTTTCCTTCATCCACAGACATTAGCCAACATAAATAATGCCCATCCTGCTTCAAGGCTGGATATCGCGGTATAGAGGGTCATCCACTATCATATTGTGGGGCACATAGGTTCATCCGCTAATGATACTACGAGCATCCACTAATGGTACTGCGGGAAATATCCAACCTTATATATATATATATATATATATATATATATATATATATATAATAGCCACAAACACCAAGCGTAAATAACTAATATATTTAATAACCACAATTTATAAATAAATAGCAATGCAACCAAACAAACAACATATAAAAATTATTTAAATAAAATCCCATTAAGTCGCGACTTGAATCCTCTTTTTTTTTTCTTTTTTGCGATTCGATTTATGTTAACTGAGAAAGAGGGAAAAAATGAAAATGAATTAAACAGCTTTGAAATGCCATTTTGGTTTGAGGATGGAAATGAAGGCGGAGGTGAGGCTTAGTTTAATAGGTGCGAAGAGGAGGATGATAAGAATGACGTCTTTCACAGGCACATATAGGGTTAGTGAAAGAGTAGGTATGCAATGTACTTTCCAGTAGCTCAAGAAGGAAGTAAACGGTTTTAGCTTAGTGAAGAAGAAAACAGTTTGGTACCAAGTTTGATTGGAACCAGTATTATTTTGTTTTACTTAAAGTATCACAAAAATTCAAACCTCTATTTAAGTGCAACAACCGGCATTCCTAGAGTTATATCACTATTACTAGAGTTATATCACTATTCTGAACACAAGGGAATAGGTTTCGAAGCCCAATTCAATCATATGGAGAAGATATTAATTTAAATTGATCATTAAATCTTCAAATTCAAAAAAGTTAATTCTTCAATAATAAATTATTATTATTATCGCCTATATCCAAATAGAATTTCTATTAATCATTTGAATCGTTTTGACTCCATTTTAAATTTCGAATCGAATTATCTCAGATTCTCGTAGTACGATAATTATTATATATATTCGAAATAAATCGTATTTCAATTATTAAAGTGAATATTAGGCTCACATCCCTATTTTGAAACTTAATTAGGCTCACATCCGGTCATAAACTTAATATAAATTAGGTCCCTGTTTTCAAAACTTATAAAATAATAATTAAAAAAAATAAAAAAAAATTCGTAAATTAGTAATAAAATATATTATGCATTATACAAAAAATTCAGTTAAAAAACAACAAAAATAATGTCAGAAAGAAGAAAACAGCAAAAAAAAAGAAAAAACTGCAGTTAAATGCATAATATTGTGCACGTTTTTTATTTTATTGCATGCATATGTGCAATTATTGCAATTCTTCCAGCGCATAGATTTAAGTTAATATTTCAGTTCATTTTTATTTGCATCCAAATGTGCAAATTTCTCAGAAAACATGCACACATGTGTGCAACATTTTTATAGGATAACACACTGGCTAAAAGTAGGGACCTAATTTATAAAAAAAAAAAGTTTTGAAAATTTTAAACCCGCCCCCTATTTTATTACTTCCGCCTTTTTTTATTTTTTTAAAAAAATGTGTTTTTGTTCATAAAAAAAAATTCTAAAATCTGGAAATAATGTCAGGATTCTACGGAAATAAAAAAAAAATAGTTGCATACATTTATGCAATTATTACTGATAATTGCATATATGTATGCAACTTTTCCGTAAGCGGTATTCGGATTAAAATCTGAAAATAAACCTGCACAAATGTGTGCAAGTATTTGAAATATTTGCACACATGTATGCACGTATTTGCATGAAGAAAAATCAACGAAGATGAATGTAGTGAAAAATAAGCACGGATGTATGCAGGAAAATGATATATGTGCATACTATTATGCATTTAACTGGAAGTTTCGTTTTTTTCTGTTTTTTTTATTTTTGAAGCCTTGTTTGATGATTTTTTGTTCTGAATTTTTTAGCGTTTGCATGTTTTATTTAAATACGAATTTACATGATTTTTTTATATTTTTTTGATGAATTTTCAGAAAATAGGGACCTAATTTACAATAAGTTTATGACCGGTTTTTTTTTTCTATTTTGAAACTTAATAGGGACCTCTAAAAAACGCACCCATTATTAAATCGATAACTCAATCTAAAAATCGATTTATATTATTAACTTAATATTTAAAACCATATTAGATATTTTAAATAAATCGACCAAAAATCTGGGTCAGTACAGCGTGTGCTCTATCTCCTCAATTCTGCCCGATCCATGCTTGGATTGCACGTCACGATCCATGATTTCTCATTGATCCATCGATTACACCAAGCCCGATCCATACTGTATGCGGTACATATATGACAACCAATTCATTGCCACATTCTTGCCGATCCTTGGATCGTGTGCACCAATCCATGGTAGTCTCTTGATGTAACCCGATCTATAAGGTAACTGATACACTTACACACGATCAATCTTATACGATCCATGCCATTATGCCAGATTATCACCGATGCATCACTCACATTATAAACGATCCATCATCTGCGCGATCTAACGCACTATTCTTGAATCTCGTTTTTAATGGAATTAACAAATCTTATCTTCAATATTTTTATTTCAACATTTCGTTTTTTCAAATAATAATGGTACTTTTAGGTGATTTACTTAAATAAATTAGTTTCATAATTTGTGATTTATTTATTACATATACTCTTGCTTTTCTTTATTTCAATTAAATATTTACTGATCTTCAATTTATTAATGGTTAAAAGCTGTAAAATGGCTAATTATCTAAAGTGCATTGATCCTACTTAATATATAATAAAAATTATATATGTATTTATAACTGATTCAAATCATTACACTGACAACATATTCTTAGTCTTAAGTTGGTTTACATATATAATACTGTGTAATTGAATTTATACCTTTTTTCAATTACTTCCATTTTCTTTTATACTACACAAATCTGATTTAAAGTATATTTTAGTAAATAATTTTATATTTCATATTGAACATCTTAACGGTCAGTTTTTCACCGTTGTGCGGTAATACTAGTATAAAGTACAAAACGAAATGCAATTAATGCTGGTTTTGACTATAGATCCCAAAAAAAAGCATTTCTATTGTTTACCATGCATGGTACGAAATCAATCTACAATAGACGTCACATGAGTCATGTAGACTACAAAACACATGATAGTATTTATTAGCGCAAATAAATGCGACAGGCTCTAAATTAGCATTTCATCATTGCATTTTTCCTCAAGACATCACGGTCTGGTACAAGCCCCACTTCATGTGTTCACGCCTATAAAGTGTTTCTATTGCACATCTGAAATGAATGAATAGAAGATAATAAAATTAGACAACAATTAATGTGAAATAAACCGTGACATTATATATATATATATATATATATATATTCCAGAAGTAAAAATGTAGGTAATCAATCAAATGAACCAAATTTAAGTAATAGTGTGCTCAACGAACTGTGCACAACAATAAATACTGCAAATATATCTTTTAAGGAGAGTGCTTAATATTTCTTGTGAACATTACAAGCCATCTAGCTAATGTCGCAAACAAAGTAAATATTTGTTTATGAACACTACAGCCAACCTAGGTGGCAAAACCTATATGCAGAGGCGGCTCCAGAAATAAGGAAAAGTTGGGTTGCTCCAAATGAAAAATGTTGCTCCAACCAAAGGGTAAGTTCCAAAGCAAAAACGTTTCCTCAAACAAACGCCAATCCTTCCCAAATTTGAACACACGACCTATCCATTCATAATCCTATGCGCATCCAACCAACCAGACAAAGCACCTTATTGCTTGGCTTTCCCATCTAGTTTTATTTGATCAAAAAAATTTTGCTCCACCGCCACCACCATTCTTTGGTGGTTGCTCCGCCAAGGGGGTTGCTCCAGACAGCAGACTACTCCGACTACCCCTGGAGCCGGCTCTGCCTATATGCAGCGCATACCAGATGGATACTTTTCACTAAAACTATTCAACATATTAAAAATCCTAATTACTGCAGAAAAACTCTTGAAATCAAAACGAGAGGAAGGGATGCAACTCTAAAAACAGAGGTCAATATAGAGTTATAACTTGAGAAGCAGAGATATACCATCCATGAAATTTATGAAGAAATCATAAGTGTAATTAATCATCACAATCCCTCAAAACAAAGTATTGAACAAATGGAGCGGGCAGTAAGCCATTCTAATTAGCTTAAGCAGCAAATATGTACAATGAAACCTATAGGTCAAAACATATAGGGCGATGACGACGGTCTCAACCTTCAGATGATCAAGCTTCTTTTCAGCCCTGATGCTTTTTATTAAAGCACCATCTCCGAATGACTGCATTTCTAAACATCATGAGATTAAGAGGCAGGCATGGAATAAAGAATCAATTAAGCAGTATCTTATGTATTAGAGAATAAATCTTGCCGATAATATCCGTTCACCTCGTAGCACACGTAACAGTGTATCGCCAGAAAATATCATCTCAAGAATAGCCATGCAAGCATCACTTATGAAGGCACATAAGGGATTAGCTCGGAAATAAAGCAGCTGGTGGTGGCACTAAATACGAAAGCAAGAAAGGCTGCAAAATATAAATATATGCATACACTGAAAATAATTAATGATAATGATTTTGAGGGTAACAATTCTTACAACATTAGAGACACATGTTACTAACAACTGATGGTACGTCACTGGTAATATAAGATTGACCTCCAAAGATACAAACATAAAAAGAAGAGAAATAGCAGACAGGGCCGACCAGGTAGTTTGGCTTTCGATCCCAAGGCAAGCATGAAATGGAAAAAAAATGGCTTAGTAACAGAAACTGAACCATGCACCTCAAGGACGAGAATACAACATACCAGTTTACCAAGATACCTCTTAATAATAGTTGTCATTTTATATATTTAAAACAAATTTAAATTTTTATTTCTCTCCTCCAGTGGGTAACCTTAAGCGGTTGCCTTGGCCGCCTTACCCTGGGGCCGGGACGGGCCTTAACCATAGAGCATTGGCATGTTATTGAATGAGTCATGAAATAAGTTAAAAAAAACCACGAACCTTGGATTACACTATCAGAAATTTCTCGTTGTTCTTGAAGGACATAGAAATGCCAATTGGAATACATTACCATATGATTCTAATAACGACAAGTGAATATATTTCTAGTTATTGCAGGAGTAGTTGTTTCTTGAAATCTAAGAAACGTTCCATTTTGGCTCAATCCACTATGAAGTAAAAAACGATAGCACTAGGTACAGCAAGTGAACAAACATATTACTTAAGAAATCCGCTAGTCCATATCCTTTTATGAGAAAAACCGATACCAACAGAGTTGATACATTGCGATAGATTAATAACCGCTTGTTACAACAGTAAGAGATGACAAATTTGTCATAGGCACTCATCTAAAAAAACGAGGCTATTAATCTTAGAATAGAAAATAACTCATAAAAAAGTCACTATGACGGTAGTCCAACCTAATGACTGGAGATCCAACGAAATGGAAATAGATTCAGTGGGTAATAATAATTAATAAGTTATGAAATGATACTGATTAAATATACTAAATTTTCAATTGATAAAAGCATATAACCCAGAAACAATAAGAGGACGAATTCACCTTTTAATTAAAATTTATATTCTGCATTGAGTGAAGTACCTAGCTATAGTGTACTCTTGATATCTTGATAGATTCGCCAACGTTTCCTATGGAATTTTGGACAGAATTTCTAAAGCATTCACTAAACCGAGATAGATGTGCATGATCTTTAAAAAACGGATTATAGATTGCACCCTATCAATGTCATGTGTGGTTTAATGACAGATACAAAGTTCAAAATTAAAGAGTCACCCCAGTATATAATAATATGAATCTTACTCACTATGCAAAGGTTCAAAACAAAAGATACCTTTACTTATGTGCAATCTTAAAAGAAGAAAAAACTGCTCGAAAAAGGTAATTTTAAAAATCCTAAGTGGGGGAAATATTGGAAAAAAAACTAATTTTTTTAATGAGTTATTAAAAAATTGTAAAGAGTACTTAGATATCTCTCTTACAAATAATCCAACATAGTAGGAAATATGAAAAGCTACTCATATTTATACGAATTTATCAGCTCTTAAGGTGGACCCTATGAGCATCCAATATGGCTTTTCTGTTGAGGAGGGCGCACAAGCATGACCACCACACGAATATGCATGCCGACTGATCGAACCGGGCTGGGATGGGTTTTACTCACTATGCAAAGGTTCAAAACCCAAACTGTTTAGGGTATGTTGGACAAGAATGAGATCATAAACTAGAGCAGGTGTGTAGGCTAAAGAATCAAAAAGTGTGTTCATGGTGGCAAGATAATCATTAATTAATTTTGTGCCTCATTGTATTTGTAAAAGTTGGACAAGAAGTTGATGAGTGCAGGATATAATTTGAGCAGATGTGAAGGTTTGTTCGAGATAAAGAAAAGATTCAAGAGAAGAATCAAAGACTCGGGTTCGAGAAAGAAGAGGGATAGAGAAGATTGCTTGAAAAAAATGCAATGAGAGTTTATCTGTTTTTGTCCAATGAATATAGGGCATAGGGACTTTATTATTGTTTTCTTGATCAAGGATTTCAACATCAGGAAGTAAGACTGAAATTAAGGTAATTAGTAATTTCAAGAGATCTGAAAGGAGAATAACTTTGTTTCTTCCAGATAAGAGAACTTTTGTTATTGAGCTTGACTGTGATGAATTTCAATTGCTTTTGCCGGTCAGGAACTACATCGGTTTTTGAGAAAGAAGATGATTCGGTTGTGACAGTTGTAGTAGGAGAGGACAGAAAAAAATTGAAAGAAAGGAAAGCATGAGAGATGTTAGAAACCCACATCTAATCATAAAACCAATTGACAGTGTGAAGGATGCTCTTTTAACATTTATGTAGAATGCACTTTATGTTATGATTTTTGTACGCAGCGGAAGCTTGACAAAATGCCAAGAAAAATTGGATCTTTATCACCCAATCACTTGAAGATGAATTTGATTAAAGAAAAAACAACACAAATAATATCGGAAATATGAGCACACGATGTTCCACCCAACCACCCTCTTTATTGATTCACAAAAATATTGTTTACAACCAATCTCAACTATCGTTACAAACAAATGCAACTTGAATCAATAACCTTATTGAGAAATAGGTAGAGAATATCTAATGGTTAAATAATTTGAAAGAAAACACTCAATTT
The DNA here is from genome assembly GCA_030737875.1 of Allium sativum. Lineage (NCBI taxonomy): Eukaryota > Viridiplantae > Streptophyta > Magnoliopsida > Asparagales > Amaryllidaceae > Allium > Allium sativum. The sequence continues at coordinate 773,183,194 of CM060918.1, read as the reverse complement.
GGAATAACTAGAATGATCACTCTTGGTGGCTCCCACCCACTCTTGGTGGCTATCACCCACACCTAATGAAGATGTTAGCTGACCCTTTTATACAGAGAATTGCCTCATGTCCAAGAAAACTTGGCATCCAAATTATCTTCATATATGTTATAAAACTATTTGGATAAGCACCAAATATCCTTGCAATAAATGTCCACAAATATAACAACCAATATCTCTCCATAAAATCTAGCACCAATTCTCTTCATCAAATCTTGCACCAAATCTCTTCATCAAATCTTGCACCAAATCTCTCCATAAAATCTAGCAAAAATCTCTCTACAAAATATGTACGATTATTTGTTGCCCAAAATTGTGATTTGCGTATCACTGATTTCAACACTCCACCTTGATACCAAATCACAACATCTCCTCCACTCAAACAATAACCCCTTAGCTCTCACTTTCAACCTCTTCTTTCTCAATTAACACCATCTTGATTTTAACGGCTACGAGATAAAACCATCCTGTCTTCTCTTCAAGTCCAGGCTCAATTGATTTACAGGATGAATCACACCTTCTTGATTTCATCAGGCCACAAGAATACTTAATTGATTTTCAGACTCAATCACACCTTCTTGATTTCATCAGGCCACAAGATTACCTAATTGATTTTCAGGCTCAATCACACCTCCTCTTTATCGATATACACCTACCACTTGATCCCTCTTCATCTACATGGATCCCTCGAGAATTATCAACGTGAAGACAACAATCGATAACATGATCCTCAACGGATCCTCAGCAGTGATCAAAACCAACCTCTCCACCTTGTTGCGGACTAGGTTCTTCATTCCAAATTCTCAAAATCTCATATTCCACATTAGCCATCCATGAAAGCAACATCATCTCCGACATCTATAAACTTCAATCCAAAATCACTCCAAGTTATGCGATGAACTGGCTCTGATACCAAACTGTTATGCAAAAATTGCTTCGATACCAAACTGTTAGGGTTTTGTGCGCAGCGGAAGCTTGACAAAATGCCAAGGAAAATTGGATCGTTATCACCCAATCATTTGAAGATGAATTTGATTGGAAAAAAAACACAAATAATATCGAAAATATGAGCACACGATATTCCACCCAACTACCATCTTTATTGATTCACCAAAATATTGTTTACAACCGATCTCAACTATCGTTACAAACAAATGCAACTTGAATCAATAACCTTATTGAGAAATAGGTAGAGAATATCTAATGGCTAAATAATTTGAAGGAAAACACTCAATTTGGAATAGCTAGAATGATCACTCTTGGTGGCTCCCACCCACTCTTGGTGGCTCTCACCCACACCTAATGAAGATGTTAGTTGGCCCTTTTTATAGAGAGAATTGCTTCATGCCCAAGAAAACTTAACATCCAAATTATCTTCATATATGTTATAAAACTATTTGGATAAGCACCAAATATCCTTGCAATAAATGTCCATAAATATAGCAACCAATATCTCTCCATAAAATCTAGCACCAAATCTCTTCATCAAATCTTGCACCAAATCTCTTCATCAAATCTAGCACCAAATCTCTCCATAAAATCTAGCAACAAACCTCTCCACAAAATATGTAAGATTATTTGTTGCCCAAAATTGTGATTTGCGTATCACCGATTTCAACACTTTATACATTGGCTGACGTGTAACTTATCTCAACATGCTCCCCCGCACATGTGGTGCATCTTGAGCCAAACACGTGGGCTTTTATACCGAAGGACGTGGGACAAGTGTGGCGATCATGCACAAACAAATTTAACCCTCTTTGATACATAAAGAAAGGGAAAAGTTCACAGCTTCAACATATATACATAAACAGATTCATGCACTCTTTCATAGGATCAGAATACACGTTTGTATTTAATTCTGAAGCATGAAAACAGCAAGATACAGGTGCCTGTAGAATAGCTCGGATGAGTGTATCTGAGACCATTTCGAATCACCTGTACATCATTTATCCTGAACTAAAAAAATAAACAAGAAATGTTGTTGACCTATTTCTCTTTATATAATCGTATAAGATGGGTCCAAGATTCTCTCAAACCTATTATTGACATTCAAGCCAGTTTAACGGAAAGGTTTCCTTTTATTTCTAAAATACCCACTCATATCCTAAAATAAATAAATTATAGAACTATTTGCACATACAACTATATTTGATGTAGATAAGGTAAATGCTTATGAAGTATAACAATGATTTTATGGCACGTGCACATAAGAAGCCCTATGTAAAAATATTAAATCTAAAATTTCTACAAAATTTATAATAATAAATTAATTTTTTTTTGTTGGAAAATGAATTTTAACTTGTAATCTTATTTACGTTCCAAAACTTTCAATTAAAAATAAATGTTAATTTTTTTCTCCGTGCATTTCAAATTTTTAATTCTTTGTCCACATATAAGAGTATTTTCTAAATCTCAAGGTCGTACCAAAAGTTCCAGTTTATTTATAGTTGGAATCGAAGCAAGATCTTTTGGTCGGACAAAAAAGTTTGAATTTTTATTCCAACTATTATTAAAGATTTATAGGTTGGTTAATTTATCTAAAAAGACTTTGCATTACCTGTTCTAATGCAGCCATATTTTGATTCCTTATTTTATGTATAAACCCAACTGAACAATTCTACTCTATAAATAATTAGAATCAATATCTAAGTTTGAATACATCCAAAATAAATTTAGGAAGATTCTATCCCCTAACTTATCGGGAAGATCATATGAAATAACAGTTTAATATTTAAGAAGTTAAAACATAAAAGCATTTTGGAAAGTTGCAATTGAACAAAATATCCGCGCTTCAAACCAACTATCAATAAGGATTTTGTTACCCTTCTGCTTCAATTCTAGTAATAAAAATAAATTTCTTACCAGCTTATAACTCAAAATTCCATATCACTATGAACTTGTACCTAGTAAACCAATTCCCAGTCATTAGTTTATGCATAAACTATGCTAATATTATAGAGCTGAACCTTGCATCTAGGTATATTTTAACAGCGGCTTGCTATTTATCGAATCCTGCTATTTTCTGACTAAATACATTTATGTTCCTTTACTTCTTTATTAAAAATAATTCAGCATGTAACATCGAAATACCATAACAAACTATTGAGAAAATTAGAATAACAGAAGGCAGTGCGTTATTCTTATCAGCTTAAGTAAGATATACCATGGAATTGACAAAATAAATAAATAAATAAATAAATAGGCAAAATAAACGTGTCGACCTTAAGATAATTAACGTTCCCGGTAGCTCCAAGGCAAAATTATGGAGTCAACCATAAGATAATTGATCTTCTATCCAATTGAGTTATGACCCAGTCGCTGCATTTGCTAGTTATAAAAATTATCAGATAAGGAGGTGAACATATAAAAAGTGAAAATCATAAGGAATCAATCAAATAGCATGCCATATGTTAAAAAAATGGCATATAAAGAAAATACATCACAAGAATATTTTTTTCTCAAGAATAGCAAGGCGGGCATTCCTTATACAGGCATACATGGAATCAGCATTGGAAATACAACAATATACGTACACATGGCGACACTAGATAAAATAACAAAAAGGGCAAAATATATGCATATACCGAAAAGCTTATAGTGAGTTTGAGGGTTACAATGCTTAATAGATGTAACACTACTAATATATGTTACTAAGAATTTGTTGTACCACTGGCAATAGTAGGATGGAATTATTTATTTATTTTTATTTTTGAGGAAATACTCGGTTGATCTGATGATACATATGTGAAAATAAGATGAACGCTAGAAATTGCAATAAATGCATCAAATATAGGAAAATCAAGTACAATATTTACTTGAGTATATTATATGACCTACGCAAGTCCTTCGGACCTTAAAACATAGAGTATTCTTCTCAACGGATTTAGCACAACCTTACTTCCAAAACCCAAGTTTATTTCAAGTCTGAAACAACTTTATGTCCGGTGGGTGATGTGTTGAAATATAAAGCTCAACTGATTTGGCTGCAAGTAATGAAATGAGCACGCAATTTAATGTATGGATAACACAATTTAGTGATATTGTAGAAGAAAACTCTTCTCCGCTGTATACAGTACAAAATGAAATGCCTTGGGATAGAATTTAGGCTCGACTAGCATGTTATTAAAAAAAAGCAATTCTCACATTTCATCAACAATCAGAGTGGCGCTGCGGAAGCGTGGCAGGCCCAAAACCCACAGGTCTCGGGATCGAAACCTGGCTGTGACAGGATTTTGCGCTCTTTCTCTCTCTTAGTGTTTTGCTACGATTGTTCACAGAGTAGTGAAAAATCCTTGGAAAAGCTTTTATTGTAGAACATGGATCCAAAGCAGTGTGAATAAAATATCTATTAGAAGTGTCCTTGGAATTGATACAAAACTTTTATTGTAGAACATGGATCAATTAGAAATTTATTTGTAGCTTCAAGAAAACAGAAACATCCAACTGAACAAATGTTAAAAGTTTGAAATGGATCTAAAAAATCTTCAATGTTTTGAATTCATGATATATATAATCAACAAGTGATGGGCGTTCAGCATTTCATTGAGATACAAAAAATAAACTACCTGAGAGGCAAAAATACAAATTATAGCTCTTTAATGTTTTGAATTCATGAAATATAATCAACAAGCGATGGGTGTTCAACATATCAATGAGATACAAAAAATAAACCATCTGGGAGGCAAACCATAGAGAACACAACCAGACTTTCCAGCCAAACTGCACAAACCACCCAGCAATTCTGATCCAGCAAGCCAACAAATTGCACAATGCACCCAAATTCAAAAACATGACCCAATATTCCATCACGTTAATGCCCCACTTGGTCACAAGCTCACAATTTATCAGGTGAGGATCTGATATTTGTACAGAATTATTAATTTTGTGATGCGGGACTACCATGTTGTTTTATAAGGTCTAATACATATGACTCTTATATGACAACTAGACTGTATTGGAAAATATATATTTTTTCTTTCAATAATACCGAGTAACTGCCAACATTTTGAATTACTTTAACCTTTTTAAGTTTCTTTGTATTTTACTTGGATTTCTAATCTCTTAAAACTTCTTTGATATAAACATTTGGAATAAAAAACAAAAAATGAACCAGCTTGAACCTCAATGACTTTTGAGACCAAGGAAGCAATATTCGATATCTAATTATTATTTTCCACAAGTTGAACCACTTCAAAACAATAATTTTCGAAATATTTGAGCATATGAAAAACATAAAAACTGTTTTTTTTTTAATTAAACTATAATATCTCAACTTTATCATGTGTGTATAACTAGTTTGAGAAAGTTCAGGAAAGGTGCAGTGAAAAAAAAAATCCTGTAAACTTTTAACATTTTATAAAACATAATCCCTTTTTGAAGGTTTTCACGTGTTCTTAGAAACCAAAATTTCTCCATGGTTTCTTTTAGAATTTTTTATTATTTATTCTATAGATATTTCAGTATAATATTATTTATTTTGCAGAAACAGAATTTTCAGACAAGAAGGTGGTACCATTTTAGTTTTAAGTTTTCATCAATATAAAAATTCGAATGACGCCATGTACCGACGCCACATACATCGTGAAAAACGATCGTTTCAAGAAATGAAATTAAAACACAAAGCAGAAAACAACTTTTATTTATTTTTCATGTTTTGAGAAGTGGTGCAAGAGCGAGAGACAACTCGTCCTCTCGTCATCCCTCCGTCCCCTCCGTCGTTCCTTCATTCTCTCCGCCATCTGACCACTCTTCTTATTTTTTGTAATTAATGTAGAAAACCCAAAACAAAAAATAAAATGTAAACTAAATGTCACCGAAGATTTTTCATGAAATCATAGAAAGAAAAATAACCTTCATTACATATTTTTCAGCGAAATAATATAAATTACACTAGCCATGATGTGCTGATGGTGATATACAATAATTATACAAAAACATAGATATACGTGTACTAATAATAAAAAATGCGCAATGCGTCAAGGTAACAACATGGTTTTGCACCTATGTAGGCCAATCCCATAAATAGCTATGATGAATTCAATATCAGGTTGAACTGCTAAACTGATTTTTTGCACTCTACACAAGTCCGGCGGAACTTAAAATATAGAGTACCTTTTTCAACAGTTTAGAACAACCTTACTTCCAAAACCCGAGTTTATTTTAAGCCTGAAACAACTTTATGTAGACATATGGTGGGTGATGTGTTGAAATATGGAACTCAAACTAATTTGGCTGCAAATAATGAAATGAGGGTGCATGCAATTTGCTATATGGATGATACAATTTAGTGATATTGCAGAAGAAATCTCTTCTGCACTGTAGACAGTACAAGATGAGATGCCTTGGGATAGAATTTAGGTGTAGCTTGCATGTTATTCTAAAAAAAAAAGCAATTTTCACATTTCATCAACAATCAGAGTGGCGTTGTGGAAGCGTGGTGGGCTCATAACCCACAGGTCCAAGGATCGAAACCTGGCTCTAATAATATTTCACACTTTTTTTTTGGTGTTTTGCTAGGATAATTTGTTTGATGTCAATGGTGGATGCCTCGCTTTATATAAGCAAATGAAGAATCAATATACACTAAAAAGTAAAGCAACAATGCATCCGAAGCGACGTGGATAAACTATTTATTAAAAGCATCCCGGGGTCTGATACTGAACAACTTTAATTGTAGAAAGTGAATCAATTAGAAATTTCGTTATAGATTCAAGAATACAGAAACATCCAACCAAACAAATGTTATAAAGTTCAAAATGGGTCTAAAAAATCTTCAATATTTTGAATTCACGATATATAATCAACTAGTGATGGGTGTTCAGCAGATCAATGAGATACAAAAAAAAATCAACAACCTGGGAGGCTAAAATACAAATTCAGGTGTAAGCAACGCCAAAATTTCTTTAACGTTAACCACGTAATTGTGGTAAGTTTGCACGATCAGAACAGTTACTCAAATAACAAGAAAGCGGCAGTCAGATATTAAAAAATAAGTTAAAATAGGAAATCATGTTCAAGAATGCGGCCAGTTGTACAAGCTGGAAGAATTAGGTGGAAAAACGATGGTTTGTTGGAAGAATTGTTACCGAATCCATTGTGGAAACAGAATGCAGCAGCCTGTTATCCATCCACAGTTGGGAGCAAGGAGTTTTCGCTGCTCTATGACCAGCCTGACGCATTGCCTCGTTATAGCGGAGGTAGCCCAGACTTTCCACTCCAACAGCACACGCCACTCAGCATCTTGGATCAGGCAAGCCAACAAATTGCACAATGTTCCCAATTCAACAACATGATACAATTTAGTGATATTGCAGAAGAAATCTCTTTTGAACTGTAGACAATACAAGATGATATACCTTGGGATAGAATTTAGGTGCAGCTTGCATGTTATTCTAAAAAAAAAGCAATTCTCACATTTCATCAACAATCAGAGTGGCGCAGCCAAAGTGTGGTGGGCCCATAACCCATAGGTTGAAACCTAGCTCTGATAATATTTCGCTTTTTTTTGTGTTTTGCTAGGATAATTTGTTTGCTGTCAACGGTGGATGCCTCGCTTTATATAAGCAAATGAAGAATCAGTATACACTAAAAAGTAAAGCAACAACGCATCCAAAGCGATGTGGATAAACCATTTATTAAAAGCGTCCCGGGGTCTGATACAGAACAACTTTTATTGTAGAAAGTGGATCAATTAGAAATTTCGTTATAGGTTCAAGAATACAGAAACATCCAACCAAACAAATGATGTAAAGTTCAAAATGGACAACTTGGATCAGGTGGATGCCTCGCTTTATATAAGCAAATGAAGAATCAACATACACTAAAAAGTAGTGCAACAATGCATCCAAAGCGACGTGGATAAACAATTTATTAAAAGCGTCCCGGGGTCTGATACAGAACAACTTTTATTGTAGAAAGTGGATCAATTAGAAATTTCGTTATAGGTTCAAGAATACAGAAACATCCAACCAAACAAATGATATAAAGTTCAAAATGGATCTAAAAAATCTTCAATATTTTGAACACACGATATATAATCAACTAGTGATGGGTGTTCAGCAGATCAATGAGATACAAAAAAATCAACAGCCTGGGAGGCTAAAATACAAATTCCGGTGTAAGCAATGCCAAAATTGCTTTAACATTAACCACTTAATTGTGGTAAGTTTCACGATCAGAACAATTACTCAAATAACAAGAAAGCGGCAGTCAGGTATTAAAAAATCAGTTAAAGTAGGAAATCATGTTCAAGAATGCAGCCAGTTGTACAAGCTGGAAGAATTAGGTGGAAAAACGATGGTTTGTTGGAAGAATTGTTACCAAATCCATTGTGGGAACAGAATGTAGCAGCTTGTTATCCATCCACTGTTGGGAGCAAGGAGTTTTCGCTGCTCTATGACCAGTCAGACGCATTTCCTCATTATAGCAGAGGCAGCCCAGACTTTCCACTCCAACTGCACACGCCACTCAGCAACTTGGATCAGGCAAGCCAACAAATTGCACAATGTTCCCAATTCAACAACATGACTCAACATTCCATCACACTAATGCCTCACTTGGTCACAAGTTCACGTTACTAAGCTCGGCAACTAATTAAGTGAGGACACAATATTTGTTGAGAATTATTCACTAAAATTTTGCGATGTGGGACTAACATGCTATTTTATAAGGTCTAATGCATATGATTCTTATATGACAATTAATCTGTGTTGGATTTTTTTTTTCCTTTCAATATTTCAAAACAAATGATATATCTTTCGAATTTACTGGAAAAAGAATTAATTATTTCTACAATACCAAGTAACTGCCAACAAATTCTTTGTATTTTACTTAGATTTTTAATCTCTCTAAACATCTTAAAATTTCTTCGATATCTAAACATTTGGAAACAAAAAACTGATACAGCTTGAACCTCAATGACTTTTGAGTTCAATGAAAAAATATTCAATATCCAATTATTACTTTATAAAAGTTACACCATTTCTAAAAATTCAACTTTGAAATAATAATTTTTGAAATATTTTAAAAACATAAAGACTGAATCTTTTTTATTAAACAATAATATCTCAACTTTATCTATATTTAATTGAATATATATATATATAGAATTATATATATGGGAAATTGTATTTAGACACAAGATGTTGACACAAATTTAGACACAAGCAATCTCGAGATTCTCAACCACAAAACCTTCCCTTGAATTCCACCTCACACATAAAGACAAACAAATCCTACGGTCCAGATTTCGTGTCTCCAATTCTGTGTTTAATTTTGTGTCCAAATAACCGCTTCCTACATATATATACACACACACACACAACTAGTTTCAGAGAGTTGAGGAAAGGTGCAGTAAACAAAAAACCTTCACGTTTTCTCAGAAAACAAAATATCTCAACAGTTTGTTCTAAGAAAAATCATTTATTTCAGAGACTTTTCAACATAATATTATTTATTCAAAGAAATTGAATTTTCAGATAAGAAGATTTTTCATGAAATCATAGAAAAGAAAAAACTTCGCTGCATATTTTTCAGTAAAATAATATAAATTATACTACTCTTGTTGTGCTGATGGTGATTTACAATAATTATACCAAAACAAAAAAAAAAGATATATGTGTACTAATCATGAAAGCACAAGCAGTGCGTCAAGGTTACAACGTGGTTTTGCACTTACCTAGACCAATCCTCATAAAGAGTTATGATAAATTCAAAGTCAGGTGGAAATGCTAAACAAATTTTTGCACTCTACTCATATAGCATTATACTTGGTAATTTTGCAAAATGATAAAAAAATCATTGTGATATATTTTCGTAAAGAAAGTATAAACTTTATCATTTATGCTTAACTAATTGAGATGAATAATGAATATATTAAAAACTAGTACATGCGTATTTATTCAAAAAAAGGCACACGTGTCAAGTCCATAAAAATATTTTGCACCTTTTTGGACTGCGCCTGGTAAATAACTGTAATGATAAATTCAAAATCATGTTGATTAGCAATTTGTTTTATCCAACTAGCTAAGGTAACAATAGCCATAAAAATGTCAATTAAACAAAACAAAAAACAAAAAAATGTCATTCAAAAGGATAACCTTAATATTTTGATTTAAATCATAAAGGTAATTGTCAGCCTAATTAGAGCATTGCAACTGGGCCTTGCAACGGTCGGATAAGATACAGATACTTATCGTATCCATATACGAATATGAAACCATTTTAGCATAACAAATCTACTTTATAATAAAAAATTTAACAAATTTTCACCCAGTCTACTTTATAAACCATTTTAGCAACGAACCAATTGTCACCCAGTCTACTTTACAATAAAAAATTTAACAAAAAACTAAGAAATCTTTTTATAACACATGGAAAACAAACCAATAATTAAAGAACGGGATTCATGTCAATGCCCTGATCTAAAAGCATCCTTCCTTTTTTTATCAGTTAAACTGCATAATTTTATATTATATTATAAACGCGATTTTATGATTTAAGTAGTAAGATAAGTGACAGTGCGGCCCAATGACCATGTATTGGTTTACAAAACAAGGATTATAGGTTACTTTTTTTTTTCATAAATTCAAACAATTTAAAAATCACATTGAACATCAAATTATAATACGTACTTTGCTCAATAAAGCAATAACCTTCTAATGGCACTTGGGTATATTAGCTTCAATATTTTAATGTGAAGCACGGGGAAAACTTGTTGGATATATAAATATTGGTGCATCGCAAGTTCCTAACTCAAGTATCTTACTTAAAGCGAAATAAAATTTACAACGGAATTTTGGACAAAAAGCTTCCAGTGAAATTTATATTTCATTTCGAACATTAAACAATATAAACTATCGGTAAATCGAATATTCGTTGGTTTTTCAATATAGAACATATAGATTTCATATTAATGTGAAAGCATATAAAAATATATTGTGAATTATATTTCTTATAAATCTGAACAAGGCTGCGTCTTTACAACTTTAGTTGGTTGTTCAACTTTTTGCCGTGTTTCATGCCTCAGATGCTCTGAAAGGGGAAAAGTTCCATTTGGTTCGTTGCTAGAACTTGAGAAAATTGATTTGTTCAAGCTTGATGTGTCCTAAAGCGACAAGCTTAAACAATTCAGTTCTCTTAACCTTTTCTACTTTACCACATTCAATGCCCTTTGGTTCTCCTTGCGTTGCCCATTTCATAGCATAAAACACAATCCTCTTTCGCCGAACATTCTTCGTTCATTTCCTGTTCAAAATACTGATTCCACATTCCCCATTCACTTAACAATGAATGCACTCTTTGATACGGGACTCTGTGGATCAATGGATTTGAAGTTTCGGCTTTAATTATCTTTAATCTTACCACAAAATCAAACTTATAACATGATTTGCACCAGAAATCCAGATAAATACATCTTAAAAATTGAGTAATAAACGATATCAACTATACCATTAAATCATGTATATGTTGGTGTCATGATATAGAACGCAGATATTATATATTTATGTAAAAGCATATAAAAGTACACTGTTAATTCTACTTTGCACAAAGTCAGGTAACAGGATATGTGACTCTGTGGCCCAATGGATAAGGCGTTGGTCTACGAAACCAGAGACTCTGTGTTCGATCCCCAGCAGAGTTGCTACATCTGCCTTGAAATGTAAATTGGGGGTACCTTTTGCTTGGCCTGAATCAATAACTAAAAATATTTTGTTAATTGCTTATTTATAAGAAGAAATTATGCAGCTTAATGGACAAAATGCTTAACTTTGAAGCCATATATTTTGTATTCGGTCCCAAAATGAGTTAACTTCAAATTTAAACACAAATTTGAAAGAGTCGCTACATCTGCCTTGAAATGTAAATTGGGGGTACCTTTTGCTTGGCCTGAACCAACAACTAAAAGTATTTTGTTAATTGCAGCTTTATAAGAAGAAATTATGCAGCTTAATGGACAAAACGCTTAACTTTGAAGCCATATATTTTGTATTCGGTCCCAAAATGAGTTAACTTCAAATTTAAACACAAATTTGAAGTCATACCGAGTGATCATTTATTTGATTTACCAAACCCCAAACAATAATGCCTCTCCACATTCCAATAATCTATCGGCTTTTTGTGTAAATTACAATAAATGTTCATTTGCCCTACAATTAGGGCAACATAACTTTCTAATTCCTGACTCTGGGTTCGATCCCCAGCAGAGTCGCTACATCTGCCTTGAAATGTAAATTGGGGGTACCTTTTGCTTGGCCTGAACCAACAACTAAAAGTATTTCGTTAATTGCAGCTTTATAAGAAGAAATTATGCAGCTTAATGGACAAAATGCTTAACTTTGAAGCATCCAAACCATATATTTTGTATTCAATCCCAAAATGAGTTAACTTCAAATTTAAACACAAATTTGAAGTCATACCGAGTGATCATTTATTTGATTTACCAAACCCCAAACAATAATGCCTCTCCACATTCCAATAATCTGTCGGCTTTTTGTGTAAATTACAATAAATGTTCATTTGCCCTACAATTAGGGCAACATAACTTTCTAATTCCTGCATTTTATATTGTCACCAAACATAATCCGTCATAAACATTTGCACCCAAAAGTAATTTAGAAACGGGTAGTAAGTATACAAATAAACGGGGCATATCTGAATGTCATAAACCATGACATCTTTTACTTTAAAACTGAAGCCTATATACTAATTTACTTTGTGTGAATCCAATTGATAAGATGATCGACTGTGCGGTCAAATGAATAAGCTGGTATAGTCTACAACCAGATCCAGACCAGTAATACTATTTCTATAAGCCTTGCTTTCTTTACCATGATAAATAAATTACAAAAACACACAAAACAAGCAAATAAACTAACAAAAAAAGAGAAAAAAATAAAGATTTCTGCAAAGCTAACTTCAAAACAGGTCACTTAAATGGACAAAACAGTTTTAAGAAATGATGTGATGCTTATTGGAATGAGAACAAAGAATTCAACTTATACTAAGATATGCACGATTGTAACATTCAATTTTAAATGTGAAGTTTTAACAATTTAAAATGTGAACCCCATGCTTTAGACCATGCATTTTCATAAGGACACTAACACTGAACTAATACACCAAAGAAAGATAAAGGCAAAAGCGCACACACAATAAAGTGTACAAACACTTGTTACACTTTTTCCTAATCATTAAAACTTAACGTTTGCAAATTACTGGTGGCATTGTAAACACCCGATTAACTACGATAAATGAAAACATATTGTTAACGGAATAAAAATCAGAAGTGATAAATATGGTAAGAAACTTATTCGCAAGCAACCTAAGAAAATTCTTGAGAAAGTAAATTAAAACTAAATCAAGCAATGAGATCGAACGGCAACAAAACGTTACAGTCACATTATTCTTTGAAAAGGAGGTCAGTTGAATCAAAATTTTACAAATTGAAAATATGATAAAAATCTATTTGCACCAAAACAATCGATTTTCCTGCAAACGAGTCAACGTAGGGTTTAGGGTTAGGGTTACAGGTGTATATTCATAGTTATTGATGGCGCACAGCGCAAAAAGGCACAACATCAACCTGGAGCCTTGGCGCAAGGCGACCCGAACTTCCCCGTGAAGGAAAGCACGGATAGAATTGAGGACAAGACAAAATAGAATGCATACAGAAGAATATTTCATTGTTATTACAACAATTCCATCAGATACAAAAATATATAGAGTATAAATGAATAAATTACATTCGATAAATATCAGAGATTACAATAAATTACATAGCAGCGGAAAATAATACAAAGCACAACTGAAGGTGATATACGGATATAGAGCTTTCCGGATATCATTCCAGCTGTAAATCAGGACCCTATGAATATAAATCTGCAAAACCAAAACTACTAGCTGCCCGTGCGGAAAATAGGGGCACCCAGAGTTTAGGTTAAAACAATAAACTCCAGGTCAGTCATGTGACTGGTGTGAGAACTAAAACAGTTATTTATAACTTTGCTTTAAAAGATAGTAATTCAGGGGACCACGCCGTATAACACGGAACGGGTTTCCTCCCAAGAATACTAGTGCATATAACAAAACAGCGCAATGCTTTTTGGAAAAATGAAGCTATTATAAGACCCAGGTCCCATCACACAATGCAACGCAAGCCGAAGGATAGGGTTTTCCCTTATAATAGCCAAATAATGCTTGATACGTTTAAAACAAATCATTTGATACTATCATAGGTGTATAGTGTCAAAACATTTTCAATCATAAATATCAATCATAGACGGCATGGGTACCATATATCATGTCGCCATACTAGTTCTACAATTAAAACCGCAATACACGTATTGGAAATTGGATTTCCGTCATGAGTCGAGGCAAGGGGCAAGCTCCTCTCCGCGTTCGAGACACTCTAGCAAATGTCCCAGGACCCCACTATGATCCTTGGATCTTCAGGGCCGGTCCTCTCTTACTTTTGAGGATTAATTATTCCTAAACACACGTTTCCCGGTCCTTACAGACCTATATCCGAGGCGCCTCGTATCCAACAACCACACAGGTGAAAAGTATATAAATGTCAAGGCTGGTAGGTCACTGACACCACCCTAGCTAGAAAGAAATGTCGTGCTCTCCCTGCAGTCACTATCCCGTTTTTGACTCATACCGAGGTGTGAGGCTCGCGAATTCACGCTATACACAAAGTTATGCCCCACAGGCCGTGCTTTGATCATCAACCACAAGACTTTGCTTTTCAACAGGAGCCCTGATCAATTGCCACTTATGCGTGCCACATTGGCAATTCACTCCGTGCGACTGATGTCCATCGATATACAACCTCTGAGCTCGTACGTCTCAGAGAAGGGCGTTAAGCAAGAGAATAAATTCTCCGCCGCCAAACAAATGTATATTTAATAGAGATCAATCAACACAGAATAAAATCCAATGTCAGACACACAATCCATTTACAAGTTCGTTCTGGGTCTGAACGAAACCGGAGGCACTTTCCTTGCATATCCATCCATCTCCAACTACGTCTGGATGATCACCAACTGTTTCCCTCATCTTAGGTGTACAGCCCAATCAAGATCATCAGTAATCACCCAAACGATGTGAAGACTTCCGGTCTTCAACCACCGTCTTCATCTTCGACATCTCGTCGAATTGGTTATTCAGAATGGGTATAACCCGGCCTTTCTGAATAACCCACGTATATAATAAACAAATGTTACACAAACACAATGAACGCCTCATTCCAATTCATAATATCCTTTTATTCACAGAATCACTTTCTTAGGGAAAGGTTCCCATTAATTTTATCCAAGATAAATTCTTCTAAATTTATTCTTTGATCTTCCTTTGGATATCATTTCAAACTAGTCGGGATTAGCGAACCACACCGAAGTAATTATTTGTTTTATTTCCCAATCCCAACCTATATATCCCATGGAGCAAAACTGGTGATACTCCATATCTAACACCACGGTGTTATCGGTAAAATTAATTACCATTTCACGTTCAAATCTAATTAAAGATTTAACTATCGCTTTGGAGCAAAACTGGTGATACTCCACTCTCGATCACTTTTCAGATTTGATAATTTAAATTATCAATTCACATTTTAATCTAATTAAAGATTCATTAAAACTCCACTTAGTTTTAATCTTTTCAGAAATCGATATCTTGCCTTTAACTGGGTTAAAGAACCAATGTCATCTAAAACACGACTCACGATAAACCCAAATCACATTTGATATTAAATACAAGGCTCTGAATAGAAAATATATCGGCTTATATTCAATATCAAATTCTGCAACCAACATATATCGTATTGGAAATAACGATATAAAATATATCTTTCAAATTCCCATAACAATATCTATATAGTCACGAAATCCAACATCGAAATGTTCCGAAGATAATTTTGATTCAACCCTAGTCCAATTCACATATTGGGAATATTGGTTATTTTTAAAATCACTTTCAAATTCAATTTATTTATTTCAAAAATAAATTGATTTTAATTCTAGTTCTAAACTAGTTCATTTCGATAAAAATCTATTTTTATCTTTTCAAATATGGAATTTTCCAGCTCAATTCTTCCCAAATCATTTCCTATGATTTTACACAAATTGTAGATATTTTTAATAATTTTATCAAGACCCGTACAGTCGATTTCCAACAATGGCCATCGAACTGCACTTACAGCGACCTTTTTCGAATTTGATTTGGACATAACTCATAATCCAAATGTTAGATTTCAAATTTCTAATATTAATTGGAAAGCTCTTTTCGATACGAACCCAACGGTTCCGGTTTTAGGAGAATCCGACGGTCGGATCTCCCGCAACGTCAATTCGAAGTCAATGGTCGAAATTCACGAACTGACGCGGCGCAGCGCGTTCTATTCGGGCCATTATATATATAATATATATATTTCGTCGATTTCCCTTTAAAACGCATTTTATAAATCGTTTTAAATTCGTTTTCAAAACCATTTCAACCCTATATTCAATTTCTAATCAAAATTGAATATTTCATATCATTACTATATAAATGATAATATTTTCAAAACGTTATATTTTGAAATCACTTCTTTTCTATATTCATTATAAAAACGAATATAATCGATATAAATATCATTCACGTCAAAATAGCGCAACTCTAATCAACACGGCTTTATATATTTCAATAAATTCGTTATCCTATTCAACAAATGAATATTTATTCTATTCAACACAGGAATCTATATTTCTTCCAACACCTGACTAATCTCAACACATGAGTACTGTCAACACATCACTATTTTTGTTATGAAAAATATTTTATAAAACTATGGTATCTATCGTTTGATTTTAATTAGACTTCTACTGGGAAGTAGTTCTAAATTTAAATATGATAAAGATGTAACTTTTATTATTTAAAATATTTTTCTCAACACACGAATATTTTCAACACATGAACATCGTCAACACATGACTATTTTTATATGCAACACATGAATTTTCTTTTATAATATTCATTGTTGTCCCGATTGGAATGAGGCCCAATCAATCACCATATAACGTTAATTATATGGATTCCATACAATACATGTATATAATAGCATTGATAAACAATCAACCATCAACCAAAGTGCACTACACTGTATAAGCATCAAATATAAATATCTAACGCTTATAACAGCCTGTCAATCAATCGATCAACATATTTAATCAATCAGGATGAGTGAACTTCAAATTTCATCCCAACACCCGTGTGGGGTTTCAAACAATCAAACACAGAGTTTATTTGTGCAGTTGGGCGATGTGTAAAATTTATCGACCCAATCAATGTCAGTCAAATCAGTGTACATAAACAAACCGTCCGGTTTGTAAATGAATATTTTATTTATTCACTTTCACGTTAAAAATTATATTTTTAACGATAATATATTCTATTTTAACACATGAATTTCTATTCAGTTCATTTACTCAATAAAAATGATATTCCTATTTTTCTAACATATTTTAGAAAATTTCGGCGGCATAACGGCACGATACTAGAAACGGGACAAGGCCTAGCCTTATCCCCGGTCTAGTGAAGGCCCACGCCATTCACACATCAATCAAATCCATTCCATTTCACCAAACAATTCAATTCAAACCAAATAGACTAACCAACTACACAACCAAACAATTTAACAAACAAGCCATCCATGGTCTGTGGATGACGGGTGTCAGGTGCTACTAAACACCGTCTGCATCCTAGTATATATATATATATATATATATATATATATATATATATATAACTAGAAAAAAGAGAATTGAAGAGTGAGAAGTTCTCACAGATAGCTATCCAATATCATGACTCTTCATTTAGAGAAGTCCTCGTCGTTATCGTATCTTTGTCATCTTCGTTGCCCGTAGCCACTACATATATAAAAATCACACATTTTTATATTCATATGTCTTTAAAATAAAAATCACATTTTTATTTGTTTACTTTCAATTTTGTTTAAAATCATATTTTTATAATCACTTCATATATTAAAAAATTGAATTTTTACTACGATGTTCAATATATAAAAATTATATTTTTACTATGCTATTCAATATATAAAAATTATATTTTTACTATGCTATTCAATATATAAAAATCGAATTTTTTCTTCAAATTCATATGGATAAAAAATCGCATTTCCATACCGCTAATATATATATAAAAATTCTATTTTTATAACGCTATTCTCTATATAAAGATTTCGCCCTTTTCTAAAATAAAGATTTCGCCTTTTCTAAAATAAAGATTTCGCCTTTTCTTGAAGTAAAAAATCATATTTTTACTTATCTCAAAATATAGTCTTTTCATATCTAAAAATATCGTCTTTTCACTTCTCTTTCCTATTACAAAGACAAAACTGATTTTTTTCATATAGTAATTATTTTTTAAAACAGAAATAAATTTAAATAATGTAAATAAAATAAATAAGAAAGCAAAACTTACTGTTTTTTTTTGAAGGTCGGAGAAGAGGAGCTCGCAAGGGGGGGGGGCTTTGGCTGCGTCGGTCGTCGACTGGGGAGGGGGAAACAGGCGGCGTCGGCGGTGTGGCTTTCAGGCGGTGGTGGGGGTTGTCGGCTAGGGTTTTAGGAGGGAGGGGGCGCGGTGGGTTTTCAGAAGGAAAAGGAGAAGAGGAGGGGGCGGCTACAGGGAGGAGGTGGAGAGAGAAGAAAGGAAGAGGAGGAAGAAGAGGAGAGGGAGGCGGCGGTCGTTGGGGGGGGGGGGGGGGCGCACCTCGGGCGGCGGCGCGATGGGGCTCCGTCGCCCTCCCTTTTTCTTCTTTTTTTTATTTTCGTTTCTGAAATGATACGGGGGGGGGGGGGGGGGCAGAATGAATTAAGGGGAAGGGAGAGAGAAAGTTTATTTTTAATTTATTTAATTATTTTATTTTTTAAAAAGTTGACTTTTACATACGTCATCTAAACGAGGCCCACCGCCTGTCGTCCATAGCGTTTAACCCCCATTCCGAACACAATGGGATATGCCACGTAGGACAATTCAATCGTTTCGATTAGTTTCCGTTAAATTTACATTTAAATCATTATATTGAATTTTAAACGTATATTTCAATTTACCGGGGTCACATACTAACTCTATAAATTGCAGAAAAATATTTTATAGCTTCGTATTGACGATACGGTCCTAACAAAACTAGTTTCGTCGAATTCTGAGACCGTTGGAAAAATGGCCAATTTCCAGTCGATTTAAATCAACTGAAACTGGTCAAACGCGTTTTCCTTTGCCACGCTCACATATTGATTCGAAAAATTATGAAATTTGGAACCTAACAATAATTTGACACTGCGGATCCAACAAAACTGGTTTCGTCGAAATCCGAGGTCGTTTGCTAAATGTCAATTTTTAAGGGCCTAAATTCCATAGCGACTATTCAGAATTTTCAACTGGACATAACTTTTGATTCCCGCTATGAAATCTTGGTTTTTCGGATTCGTTGGAAAGGTATCATCAATTAGATCCTAATGTTT
This sequence comes from Allium sativum, assembly GCA_030737875.1. Classification (NCBI taxonomy): domain Eukaryota; kingdom Viridiplantae; phylum Streptophyta; class Magnoliopsida; order Asparagales; family Amaryllidaceae; genus Allium; species Allium sativum. Next base: position 773,163,632 of record CM060918.1, on the reverse strand, counting down.
TTGGTTTCACTAAAATTCGGGTTGTTTTGCACCTGGTACATTCAATTGAAGTTTGAAATCGAATTATCAAACTACCGCGCCATTTTCAATTCCTTTTATAATTATATATAAATATTTATATTCTAACGACGACGTATATAATATATACGTTCTAAATATATTCAAAATAAATTTCTCGTCGATATTATTTAAAATAATCCATTTTAAATATTCAAAACTCGCTAAAATTGCCAAAATAAAAATTTTAAACTGGCCCAGATTTTCGGGTTATTACAATCTCTCCCACTTAAAACTTTTCGTCCCCGAAAAGAAACAAAGTCGAAAGTGGTTTGATTAATCAGCTCTACATTCGATCTGGCTTGCATTCTCCAACTTTTCAGTTTCTGAGAATTTTCAAATTCTTCAAAAATTTGGCTAACACCCTAAATTTTCGAAAAATTTCGCCATAACCTCCCCTGCACCGGGAGCATCGGGGAATTTCAAATAGCTTCCCCGGTCCTTCTAATCTCAAAAAGAAAAAGAAAAAGCCAAGCAGCTAGCCAATAGGCTCATAAAATCATCATCACCCAAACAAAACAGTAAATTATGTAGTAAACATGTACCTATTTGTCGGGCAAACAAATTTTATTCTTCGGCTCTAGCCTCCTTGCTATGACCTGTTCAATGTAAGTACATGTATATGCGAGCAAATGCAACCAATTTTCAATACAGTTCAATATTTGATACAATGAGGCATAATGGTTCAAAATTATCAAACAAATAAACAATCAACACAAACATCAATCAATTAGTGAATTAGAGTTTCAAATTCATAAATTTGATACATATACAGAAAATCATGTTTTTGATGCCAATTCACAACAATGTGTTCTAGCTATATATGTTTTGGCTCTCACACCAGTCTAATGGAAATATATAGAAAATCACACCTTCGTAACACGAACATAAATATTGATGATGCGATCGCTATCATCAATATCATCTCCGGGCGACTAGAGTGTAACCCTATATCTATCCAGTATATTAAAACTTCGAATATACGTTCATGACGCGTATATGCAAAACCTTTATATATTGGATTGTCCATATTCAAAATAAATAAATAATCAAATACGTATAAAATGATTTAAATTTTCAAAACAAAAATTGTTTTCATTTGAAAAATATACTCTTCACACTCGTTCTAGGATACTACTGATCCTATCTCTAACGAGTCATTCCCATTGGATATTACTAATCCAATATCTGATGAATTCTTTCGTATGGTTCTAATGTGTCTTGTTCTCGAGCTCTGTAAACCAAAGCTCTGATACCAAACTTACACGACCCGAACTTCCCCGTGAAGGAAAGCACGGATAGAATTGAGGACAAGACAAAATAGAACGCATACAGAAGAACATTTCATTGTTATTACAACAATTCCATCAGATACAAAAATATACAGAGTATAAATGAATAAATTACATTCGATAAATATCAGAGATTACAATAAATTACATAGCAGCGGAAAATAATACAAAGCACAACTGAAGGTGATATACGGATATAGAGCTTTCCGGATATCATTCCAGCTGTAAATCAGGACCCTGTGAATATAAATCTGCAAAACCAAAACTACTAGCTGCCCGTGCGGAAAATAGGGGCACGCAGAGTTTAGGTTAAAACAATAAACTCCAGGTCAGTCATGTGACTGGTGTGAGAACTAAAACAGTTATTTATAACTTTGCTTTAAAAGATAGTAATTCAAGGGACCACGCCGTATAACACGGAACGGGTTTCCTCCCAAGAATACTAGTGCATATAACAAAACAGCGCAATGCTTTTTGGAAAAATGAAGCTATTATAAGACCCAGGTCCCATCACACAATGCAACGCAAGCCGGAGGATAGGGTTTTCCCTTATAATAGCCAAATAATGCTTGATACGTTTAAAACAAATCATTTGATACTATCATAGGTGTATAGTGTCAAAACATTTTCAATCATAAATATCAATCATAGACGGCATGGGTACCATATATCATGTTGCCATACTAGTTCTACAATTAAAACCGCAATACACGTATTGGAAATTGGATTTCCGTCATGAGTCGAGGCAAGGGGCAAGCTCCTCTCCGCGTTCGAGACAATCTAGCAAATGTCCCAGGACCCCACTATGATCCTTGGATCTTCAGGGCCGGTCCTCTCTTACTTTTGAGGATTAATTATTCCTGAACACACGTTTCCCGGTCCTTACAGACCTATATCCGAGGCGCCTCGTATCCAACAACCACACAGGTGGAAAGTATATAAATGTCAGGGCTGGTAGGTCACTGACACCACCCTAGCTAGAAAGAAACGTCGTGCTCTCCCTGCAGTCACTATCCCGTTTTTGACTCATACCGAGGTGTGAGGCTCGCGAATTCACGCTATACACAAAGTTACGCCCCACAGGCCGTGCTTTGATCATCAACCACAAGACTTTGCTTTTCAACAGAAGCCCTGATCAATTGCCACTTACGCGTGCCACATTGGCAATTCACTCCGTGCGACTGATGTCCATCGATATACAACCTCTGAGCTCGTACGTCTCAGAGAAGGGCGTTAAGCAAGAGAATAAATTCTCCGCCGCCAAACAGATGTATATTTAATAGAGATCAATCAACTCAGAATAAAATCCAATGTCAGACACACAATCCATTTACAAGTTCGTTCTGAGTCTGAACGAAACCGGAGGCACTTTCCTCGCATATCCATCCATCTCCAAGTACGTCTGGACGATCACCAACTGTTTCCCTCATCTTGGGTGTACAGCCCAATCAAGATCATTAGTAATCACCCAAACGATGTGAAGACTTCCGGTCTTCAACCACCGTCTTCATCTTCGACATCTCGTCGAATCGGTTATTCAGAATGGGTATAACCCGGCCTTTCTGAATAACCCACGTATATAATAAACAAATGTTACACAAACACAATGAACGCCTCATTCCAATTCATAATATCCTTTTATTCACAGAATCACTTTCTTAGGGAAAGGTTCCCATTAATTTTATCTAAGATAAATTCTTCTAAATTTATTCTTTGATCTTCCTTTGGATATCATTTCAAACTAGTCGGGATTAGCGAACCACACCGAAGTAATTATTTGTTTTATTTCCCAATCCCAACCTATATATCCCATGGAGCAAAACTGGTGATACTCCATATCTAACACCACGGTGTTATCGGTAAAATTAATTACCATTTCACGTTCAAATCTAATTAAAGATTTAACTATCGCTTTGGAGCAAAACTGGTGATACTCCACTCTCGATCACTTTTCAGATTTGATAATTTAAATTATCAATTCACATTTTAATCTAATTAAAGATTCATTAAAACTCCACTTAGTTTTAATCTTTTCAGAAATCGATATCTTGCCTTTAACTGAGTTAAAGAACCAATGTCATCTAAAACACGACTCACGATAAACCCAAATCACATTTGATATTAAATACAAGGCTCTGTATAGAAAATATATCTGCTTATATTCAATATCAAATTCTGCAACCAACATATATCGTATTGGAAATAACGATATAAAATATATCTTTCAAATTCCCATAACAATATCTATATAGTCACGAAATCCAACATCGAAATGTTCCGAAGATAATTTGGATTCAACCCTAGTCCAATTCACATATTGGGAATATTGGTTATTTTTAAAATCACTTTCAAATTCAGTTTATTTATTTCAAAAATAAATTGATTTTAATTCTAGTTCTAAACTAGTTCATTTCGATAAAAAATTTATTTTTATCTTTTCAAATATGGAATTTTCCAGCTCAATTCTTCCCAAATCATTTCCTATGATTTTACACAAATTATAGATATTTTTAATAATTTTATCAAGACCCGTACAGTCGATTTCCAACAACGGCCATTGAACTGCACTTACAGCGACCTTTTTCGAATTTGATTTGGACATAACTCCAAATCCAACCGTTAGATTTCAAATTTCGAATATTCATTGGAAAGCTCTTTTCGATACGAACCCAACGGTTCCGGTTTTAGGAGAATCCGACGGTCGGATCTCCCGCAACGTCAATTCGAAGTCAATGGTCGAAATTCACGAACTGCCGCGGCGCAGCGCGTTCTATTCGGGCCATTATATATATAATATATATATTTCATCGATTTCCCTTTAAAACGCATTTTATAAATCGTTTTAAATTCGTTTTCAAAACCATTTCAACACTATATTCAATTTCTAATCAAAATTGAATATTTTATATCATTACTATATAAATGATAATATTTTCAAAACGTTATATTTTGAAATCACTTCTTTTCTATATTCATTATAAAAACGAATATAATCGATATAAATATCGTTCACGTCAAAATAGCGCAACTCTAATCAACACGGCTTTATATATTTCAATAAATTCGTTATCCTATTCAACAAATGAATATTTATTCTATTCAACACATGAATCTATATTTCTTCCAACACCTGACTAATCTCAACACATGAGTACTGTCAACACATCACTATTTTTGTTATGTAAAATATTTTATAAAACTATGGTATCTATCGTTTGATTTTTAATTAGACTTCTACTGGGAAGTAGTTCTAAATTTAAATATGATAAAGATGTAATTTTTATTATTTAAAATATTTTTCTCAACACACGAATATTTTCAACACATGAACATCGTCAACACATGACTATTTTTATATGTAACACATGAATTTTATTTTATAATATTCATTGTTGTCCCGATTGGAATGAGGCCCAATCAATCACCATATAACGTTAATTATATGGATTCCATACAATACATGTATATAATAGCATTGATAAACAATCAACCATCAACCAAAGTGCACTACACTGTATAAGCATCAAATATAAATATCTAACGCTTATAACAGCCTGTCAATCAATCGATCAACATATTTAATCAATCAGGATGAGTGAACTTCAAATTTCATCCCAACACCCATGTGGGGTTTCAAACAATCAAACACAAATTTTATTTGTGCAGTTGGGCGATGTGTAAAATTTATCGACCCAATCAATGTCAGTCAAATCGGTGTACATAAACAAACCGTCCGGTTTGTAAATGAATATTTTATTTATTCACTTTCACGTTAAAAATTATATTTTTAACGATAATATATTCTATTTTAACACATGAATTTCTATTCAGTTCATTTACTCAATAAAAATGATATTTCTATTTTTCTAACATATTTTAGAAAATTTCGGCGGCATAACGGCACGATACTAGAAACGGGACAAGGCCTAGCCTTATCCCTGGTCTAGTGAAGGCCCACGCCATTCACACATCAATCAAATCCATTCCATTTCACCAAACAATTCAATTCAAACCAAATAGACTAACCAACTACACAACCAAACAATTTAACAAACAAGCCATCCATGGTCTGTGGATGACGGGTGTCGGGTGCTACTAAACACCATCTGCATCCTAGTATATATATATATATATATATATATATAACTAGAAAAAAGAGAATTGAAGAGTGAGAAGTTCTCATAGATAGCTATCCAATATCACGATTCTTCATTTAGAGAAGTCCTCGTCGTTATCGCATCTTTGTCATCTTCGTTGCCCGTAGCCACTACATATATAAAAATCACACATTTTTATATTCAGATGTCTTTAAAATAAAAATCACATTTTTATTTGTTTACTTTCAATTTTTTTAAAAATCAAATTTTTATAATCACTTCATATATTAAAAAATCGAATTTTTACTACGATGTTCAATATATAAAAATTATATTTTTACTATGCTATTCAATATATAAAAATTATATTTTTACTATGCTATTCAATATATAAAAATCGAATTTTTTCTTCAAATTCATATGGATAAAAAATCGCATTTCCATACCGCTAATATATAGATAAAAATTCTATTTTTATAACGTTATTCTCTATATAAAGATTTCGCCCTTTTCTAAAATAAAGATTTCGCCTTTTCTAAAATAAAGATTTCGCCTTTTCTTGAAGTAAAAAATCATATTTTTACTTATCTCAAAATATAGTCTTTTCATATCTAAAAATATCGTCTTTTCACTTTTCTTTCCTATTACAAAGACAAAACTGATTTTTTTCATACAGTAATTATTTTTTAAAACAGAAATAAATTTAAATAATGTAAATAAAATAAATAAGAAAGCAAAACTTACTGTTTTTTTTTGAAGGTCGGAGAAGTGGAGCTCGCAGGGGGGGCTTTGGCTGCGTTGGTCGTCGACTGGGGAGGGGGAAACAGGCGGCGTCGGCGGTGTGGCTTTCAGGCGGTGGTGGGGGTTGTCGGCTAGGGTTTTAGGAGGGAGGGGGGCGCGGTGGGTTTTCAGAAGGAAAAGGAGAAGAGGAGGGGGCGGCTACAGGGAGGAGGTGGAGAGAGAAGAAAGGAAGAGGAGGAAAAAGAGGAGAGGGAGGCGGCGGTCGTTGGGGAGGGGGGGGCACCTCGCGCGGCGGCGCGATGGGGCTCCGTCGCCCTCCCTTTTTCTTCTTTTTTTTTCGTTTCTGAAATGATACGGGGGGGGGGGGGGGGCAGAATGAATTAAGGGGAAGGGAGAGAGAAAGTTTATTTTTAATTTATTTAATTATTTTATTTTTTTAAAAGTTGACTTTTACATACGTCATCTAAACGAGGCCCACCGCCTGTCGTCCATAGCGTTTAACCCCCATTCCGAACACAATGGGATATGCCACGTAGGACAATTCAATCGTTTCGATCAGTTTCCGTTAAATTTACATTTAAATCATTATATTGAATTTTAAACGTACATTTCAATTTACCGGGATCACATACTAACTCTATAAATTGCAGAAAAATATTTTCTAGCTTCGTATTGACGATACGGTCCTAACAAAACTAGTTTCGTCGAATTCTGAGACCGTTGGAAAAATGGCCAATTTCCAGTCGATTAAAATCAACTGAAACTGGTCAAACGCGTTTTCCTTTGCCACGCTCACATATTGATTCGAAAAATTATGAAATTTGGAACCAAACAATAATTTGACACTGCGGATCCAACAAAACTGGTTTCGTCGAAATCCGAGGTCGTTTGCTAAATGTCAATTTTTAAGGGCCTGAATTCCATAGCGACTATTCAGAATTTTCAACTGGACATAACTTTTGATTCCCGCTATGAAATCTTGATTTTTCGGATTTGTTGGAAAGGTATCATCAATTAGATCCTAATGTTTTTGGTTTCATTAAAATTCGGGTTGTTTTGCACCCGGTACATTCAATTGAAGTTTGAAATCGAATTACCGAACTACCGCGCCATTTTCAATTCCTTTTATAATTATATATAAATATTTATATTCTAACGACGACGTATATATATATACGTTCTAAATATATTCAAAATAAATTTCTCGTCGATATTATTTAAAATAATCCATTTTAAATATTCAAAACTCGCTAAAATTGCCAAAATAAAAATTTTAAACTGGCCCAGATTTTCGGGTTATTACAGCACGGAAAATGGCACGCGCCTTTATGATTTACTGCGCATTTTTGTTTTTTTATTTAACATATAAAAACAAATTTAAAAGTTCAATATTTTTTGCTAAAAGATATGCAATCAAAGTTTTTACTATTTTGCAAAAAGAAACATCATCATATTTGACATCATTAGCATAGAATTTCAAGCATAATAGTTTTCAGAATCCAAAATAATAATACATATTACTAATTAACTAGAATTCCGAATCCGATTCAACAATCATATTTTTCAAATCAACATCTGCATCATCGGATTCATAAGGACAATTAGATTATATCAAGTCTTTTTATTGTTATGATGATGTGGTTATATTTAGCAACACAAAGGACAATTGGTGAGGAAGAAAAGCATATTGATTGGTAACATTGTTTCCCTGATGCAATTGATAACAATTTGATATAAGAATATTACATAAAATAAAATATATTTTCAATATCGATATATTTGTTTCTCTTCAAGGCAAAAGAACAGTAGAAAAGCCATCCATCAGGATCCACAAAATAAATAAAAACCAAATACAAAACGTTAGCATACACAATAATATGATCAACAATAATGTAGAAAAGCATTCCATTAGAACCCACAAAATAAATAAAAACCAAATATAAAATGTTAGCAAATGCAATAATATGATCAACAATAATTTTATGTGAAATGCAAAAAATGAAAAAATAAACAAAAAACAAGCAAAAAACAAAAAATAAAACAAAAGGCGCGCCATTTTGCGCCGCACGCCTTTTGCCACGCCTTCTCATATGCGCCGCGTCGCAAGAAGAATGGCGCAAATATCGCGCCGTAAGAAGAAATGGCGTGCGCCGTAGCGCGCCATTCATATCTATGCTTCTTGAAATGTGAATTATGTTAATTTTTGCTTGGGCTAAAGCTAAACCAAGCAGTAACATCTATAAGTATTTTGTTATTGGTATTTTGTTAGTTGCAGCTTTATATGACGCAATTCTACAGTTTAATGGACAAAACGCTTAACTATGATTCTGCACCCAAAACTACACTATAAGCGGATAGTAAGTATACAAATAAATGGGGCATGTGTGAATGTCATAAACCATAACATCTTTTACTTTAAAACTGAAGCATATATACTATTATTCTTTGTGGAATTGGACTGATAAGATGATTGACTATGGGAATAGTCTACAATACCATGTGTTTGATCTCTGACTCTGGCAAAGTTAACTTCTTTTTGTTAGTTTGTTAATGATCAGATCTAATATAAGCTTCCTCTTGGTGACCTGACCCCAATCTCAGATCAAGCATGTCATTTCGATTTATTTAACCTAAATTAGGTATATAAGAAAGAAAAGCACTTCTAATATAAAATGAAGAATCGGCACAAAAGGTATTTATGTTATCTTTATAAAAAACGATGAATGCCTGCTGCAATTCATAGACTTTTCTCCAATCTGGTTCTGCAGATCTAAGGCATCATAACATAAGTACATGAGAATATAATCATCTTTTCCTTTCCCAACCTTGCACTTGTTACTTTTAACTATTTTAATGCATCTTATAATAAACTGCTCAAACTTGTTTTCTTGCAATGCACCAATTTGCTAAGAATTCAGGGCTAACTTTATTGTTTACTTCAAACATACATAAAACTCAACTATCTATCTATCTATATATATAATGTCGATACAAAGTAAATAGTTCCACAACTTAAAAGGAAATATTAAATTAGACACAAAAATTAACGTAATTTAATTTGATCTTCACAGAAATGGCCACAACAATTTGGGGCTTGTTTCAGTATTTAGTCCTATTATCCATGCGATAGGAAAATAAAAAAAATTGACATATCCTACAAATCAGGAGAATATCGTTTCATTTTCCTAAATTGACTTCAAATCACCCAGTATAAAATTCAGAACTAAGTAACAAACTAGTCCATGTTCATAGAATTTGCACTAACCGTTCAATTGCCACAAAATCACATGGACCGTATGTACACTCCGACAAAATACAGCTACCGTAACCAACAAAGCCTAAAAATCAAAGAATAAATAAAAATAAAAATAAAGCATATCGGTATACTTTCCCAAATCTAGAACAACGACATAGATCATCTTCTAACCTACGGAACTTCGCAACAATTTCATCCTAATTCCGTGTAGATCTTTCTTTTTTCCTTCTCTTTACTTCTGTCGAAGCTATTCCCCAACTTGGAATTCGCCGTAGGGTTAGCCTGACCGATCTTTACCGTCCCATCATCAAACAGGCAGTTGAAATGGCACTGCAGACTTCCAAAGAGAGAGAGAGAGTTAGCATTTTTAGGGCAAGTGATGTGGGTGTGATATGATAACGGGAGAGTGAGCCTAAGAGTTCAGTTACCCGGTGCTATGGCGGTACGACCGTACGATAGTAAGAAAAGTGAGGCACGGATGAGACTGAAAAGTTAGTCTATGGATTACCATTCCCATTTGCATACGCTCTCGTTTTTCAGTAATGATTATGCATTATGCTAAGTAAAGACGCGTTTTGAGTAACTTAATAGTGGTAACTTAACGTTAAAGATTAATGGTTGATTACTGAATGGTGGTAGCTTAAAGTTGCGATATTGTTTAATTGGTGGCTGATTATAAATAAGTTCTGTGTTTAAACCTGTCAGTTGACAAAATTAACTTTTATTGTTAACATCAATTCGAGCAAACGATGAAATTACATGGTTTGAGTGATTTCAAATTAAGAATGAGTAATATATTTAATGGTCTTGTGAAGAAAATCAAAAAATAAAATTGTTTGTTAGCAATATTATTAAATTTATCACAGATTAGAGAAGTTCGGCAATTTGATGCTGCAATTCATAAACAATTAATATTAATTTTGGTGTATGAATTGAATTATTGTTACGGATAAGAAAATTTCGTTTTGGTATCCTTCTCGTTATTGCTGTCTTGATGGATGAGAATTTGTCATTTTCTATTGGACATTGACATTATTACTGTCTTGAAGCCAATTATTTTCTTGAAAATAGCATGCAGTCATGACTTGGATGATTTTTTCTTCATAAATTTACCATACATCACAATCGAAAAGCAGATCAGAAGCCTATTCACAAACTCTTTTACAAAAAAGGAATAAGTTAAAAAAATTGTCTACAACTTCTATATTTCTTGATCTATATTAAAAGTGATAAGAACAATGTAAGAAATCTTTTTTTTACATTATCCTACAATATAAAAAATATAAGTTAGATGCATCGCGTATTTTTCACAAATTGAAGTAAAAAAGGCAATCTTAGGTCAAATTACATACATTCTTCATTATTACAAGGTTTGCAATGACAATTTTAAAACGTAAGTAAAACACACATCATTGTAAAATAACGAAATACTCTTAATATCTTATAGCATATAAGACTATCACCAACATGATGTATGTATTAAATGAAAAAAAATAGATGAATAACTAATTTATTCGCTAGAATAGCAAAGACATAGCTATATACAATTTGCGAATTGGACATACGTAACTATCATAACGCTTAATAATTATTCATTTGAAAGTATAACCTAGTAAATCCACCTTCTGCATAATAATAAGAAAATCATATATCGTTAAATGTGTAATAATTAAACTTGTAACGTTAAGTATTTTTATACATAGCATGAACCTTAAGTACTTACAAGTAGAGAAATGACTGATTTTCCAAATTCCTACTTAATCTTGATCGCCCATCAAGATCAAATCAAGGGAAAACAATGTTCCGGATTGTAATTGTTTTACAGATTAGCATACTAATAGAAAAACTAATGTTTTAACAATCTTTGGCGGATATTAGGGGTAAGCATGTAGAGGATTAATCAGAGCTAGGAGGTTTTAATAAATTCATGTGCTATGAATTAAATAATTGTATTTTGCTTAGTATTAATTGGTCCATAATGGTATGTCATGAATTTTTTCCTTATTTTATGAATTGATATGACTTTTCTAAGCTAGTAAAACACAAGTAAATAATTAGTTTAATTAAAAAATAATTAAAGGGTTGCAAGTATTTTGTAAATTTAAATTTTAAGTCTATGAAAAAATTTTGAAAACTAAGTTTGTTGACCATTCAGGGTTTACCAAATCACAAGGGATTGGTGAAAGTGTTGCTTTAACGAGATAAAATGTTGTTTCTATGAAAACAACGGCTCTGCCATCAACCGAAGCACTGCTCTGCTTCATTTATTTGCTTCGATTTGCTTCACTTTTTCCTAGCATCACTTCTTTGTGTTGTTCACTGATGTAAAAATGGGAGTATATTACGCACATAAACGAATACATAATGAATAATTATTGGTAAGCCTGCAAAACTATTAGGTTTTTCGAAAACTTATTAAACAAAGTGTTAGACAGAAAGCTCCAGATAATAATTTATGTTTGAATAGACCATCATGTAATCTTCCAATACCTCATTAGTCTTTTATATATGATAGGCCCGGGTCAACCATTTGGTTTGTAATTACACTGATAAAACTATGAGGTAGAGGCGAATAGTCAGAATTACTCGTAAGACTTGCATGCATTTGTTTGATTTTGGTTATTATAACTAATACCCATTACGGTTGAAGACATTATATTGAACTTTATTACCAGTGAGAGAAAAACACATTTCGCTCAACGAGATAGTCTTATTAGACGTTCGTTTATTGAGGTGACATGTTATTATTCACACTAGACTTATTGTTGGATCCAAAAATTTTGTTTCTTCCCTTTAACTCTTGAGCACTCATTTGAGTAAATCGATAATAAGGTTTTTGGGTTGTAAGGTTTTAACGAATAAAGCTTTCAAAGACATGTAAGGGGCATCGCTGGCTATTTTGAAATTATATTTTGAAGTCCATTGTGTTTCATTATTGAATGTTGTAATAATAAAGGCATATAGGTTATTAGTGCTATGACCAATCGAAAGGGCATCATCATGCATCGTTCTTGAAATATTATTTTATTTTATTCTATCAGAACTTGAGGAGTATTTGAGATTGTATAATGAATATGAAATGAGAAATATGTTTTGGAAATTATGTTTATTCATATTCAAGTGTTATTGGTTTTGATGTCATTAGCATATTTTTGTTTCGTCGTCGGAAGTTAGTACATCTATAGCATTTAGTTTAGGCCTTAGAATACAAGATGTTACAAGAAGTCTTCCGATTCATATCAACACATGACAGTATAAAATTACGACATATTAAGTCGTTGCACACAATTAAAATACAAATGAGACTATTAACATAAATACATGTCATTACAGTTGATTTCTTCTTTCAAATTGACTTTAAAAAACCATTGGTTCACTTCCAAAAGAAAATGTGAAAATAACGTTGAAATTTATGCACTTCATCGTAAATAAGAGGAAATAGTAATTTTACGCGGGCATTAAACAAGTGGTTATATGGAATACACTAAATGGATATTGAATCATTGATTCCGCAAGTTTTATGGTTTAGCCACATAAATATACACAAGAACAAAATAGGAAGAAAATGCTGTTCTTAAAACTCATAAAATCCTCTCCAAAAAATAAAAATAAAATAGAAAATAATGAAACCAAAATCAAAAAATAGCTCAAAACTTACTTCTTGAAGAAAAATCTTTTAGAATGGCATGAGAACTTCTTACCTATACAATCTTTTAGAAAATAGTGAAACGAAAGTCAAATAATAGCTCAAAATTCTCAAAAAACAGTCGCATCACTTGGTCAAAGGGTCGCAACCTTTCCCAGCATTACAATCGTTAACCGATCTCCCACACCAATATATAGGATGAAGTGGACAGAACACAGAAAATCTACTCTTCTTCTTCTTCCATGTTAAATTTTGTTCCTAATTACTCTCTTGAGTTCATCAGACTCTGGAAATTACAGCGCAGTTTTGCAGAGCAAGTCTGTTTTATCTTGGGAAACAGTTATTCATCAATCTTCTACGCCATAGAGAGAGCAGCATTGTTTCAAGGAATCAGAGCATTCTGGACTCGTACAAAAAGAAAGGTACTAAACATTGTATTGATTCTCGATAACAAGTTTTCACAAAGTCTTTGCAAATAGGCTTCTGCAAACAATTGATATTGGTTTACATTACATAATCGAACATCGTTTTTGCAAACTATTTGCAAACAGTTTTTTTTTTTGAATTTATTTAGGAGGGAAACCGATCGGAGTCGTAAAAGCCTCCCTAGTGCACCTAGCCCGGTCGGCGAGCACCACATAAGTGGATGATCTTAACGTATGCACATGGTAAGCTCTTTGCAAACTCTTTTTCTGTTGCATAACTGGATTTGTTTATTTTACAAATATTGTTTCTACAACATAATTACAACGGTTGTGTAGCATAATTAATGGTTTACCTTAACAATCTTGAAACAATATTTATAAGTATTAATCTGTTACTTATTGGAGTCACCGTATTAAAGACAATGGTTCAACACAGTAATACATCGGCAAAAAAGCCACTTATGGCCACTACTAAGAATAGAGCAATGGTTCAACAACCACTGTCTCTTTATCGCATGGTGAGAGGCTAGAAAAATTCACTGGAGTGGATTTCAAGCGTTGACAATAGAAAATGTTGTTCTACTTGACTACTCTAAACCTTGCAAAGTATCTCACCGTTGATGTTCCATAAGTAAATGAACTTGAGCCTGATGCAATAAAAGTCGAAGCACTCAACGTTTGGAAAAATCAGGACTTCATATGCGAAAACTACATATTAAATGGACTGGATAACAGTTTGTATAGTGTGTAGTGCATAGTGAAGACATCAAAGCAACTTCGGGCTTCTCTAGATAAAATGTATAAGACGGAGGATGTTGGAATGAAGAAATTCATTATTGAAAAGTGTAACACCCTACCTCTATACCCATATTATCTAAGAGTATTACTAAGTAATACCGTCAGGTAATACGGAGAATGAAGCTGTAGGGGCACATACGTGCAAATTCTCTTGGACTAACATTGGTACGTATTAAAAATTTCTGAAATATCACTTACTCTTACGTACACATTTCTGGACATATTTCTGATTGGCAAATTGGATTTGCCTCGGTCTTCTATTCTCCTAAAAAAGCAGCATCTAGGATTGGATTAAAAGCATGGAATGGAGACCAAGATAATTAATCCAAGGATTTGTCGTTGTTCTTCATTGTTCTCCTTCTCTAACAAAAGTTGTAGTCATCTAGATATTCTTTCTCTTTCTCAATAAGGTTACCAATTCATTGTATTTTGTTTATTTTTTGTTGTTGATTTATTGTATGTAAACAAAATTCGTTTTGTCGAATCAATAAAGAGGGTGATTGGGTGGAACATCTTATGTTTGTACGTGTAATTTCATATCTGTGTTGATTTTACATAGAAGTCATTTTTATGTAATATGGTGAATAAGATCCTGGTCGCTTCCGCAAAGGCGCAGTTTCCATAACATTTATACCCTTCTGCAATGATCAAATATAATCCGAATCATTTTTGATTTAAGAAAGAGGGCTAGAATTTGTTTGAAAGTGAAAAGAATTCTAGTAAATTTGAAACCGTCATAAAAAATATTTTGATTGGTCTAAGCCAAAGGTAAATCCATCAAGATTTATGGAATGCTTATTAATGCTGCAATATTGCATAAATTTTGTGAATTGGTCACAAGAAATTGATTTTAGAATTAAACGGTAGGCTTTACCTATTGGTTATGGAAATCTATCTTAGGTATGATTATTTAAATTCACACATCAGTTGAAGAGGGTAATATTTTGTTAAAGTTTTAATGTAGCTATTTTCATTTTCCAGTAAAACAATTCAGTTATAGTTTTAATTTAGCCATCTTACTTGACTAAAAGTTTTGACAATGTATCAGTTTTTTTAACTTCCTTCTTTAAAAGAGACTAAAATTTTATTTTATTGTGATAATAATTGTATGGTTAAGATATGATATTTCTTATTAGGTCAACGAGAAAACCTATATATTTACAAGGCATTTGTAACGATAATAATTTTCATCTTTCTATTTTTGGGTAACCACATTTAGGTATATTTCTTTTTGCACCTTTATTTCTAGAAAATTTAAATTGGAGTTAAAATAAGAAATGTTAGTTGTATCTATCATATACTAGTCATAAGGATTTATATAAATTATTATTGTCTAAACCGTAATTGACTTGATATAAGGTACCTTACTAATGTAGTATGTAAATGATTAGGGGTGAGCAATATTCGGTTCAAACCGAATTAACCGACCAAACCGGTTTATTTCGGTCGGTTTGGTTCGGTTTTAAAACTAAATCGGTTTGAATTCGGTTTGTAAAATAAAAAATTTCGGTTATCGGTTTAACCGAATTAACCGAACTTTTAATTTATCATCTAATTTTACAACACTGTAGTACTTTAAATAATTATTTTAGTTATGTAGTACAAAGACATTTGTTGTAAATACATCAAATCTTATCATAAACACAATATTTACTACATAAAATATCTCCAAACATGAATTTATGTTCTACTTTGAGTGAATCCATCATTTGAATTATAGTACATCCTTCAAGTTCGGTCAAACCGGTTACCGACAGAATTAACCGAAATTAATTCGGTTCGGTTCGGTTTGGAATTTTTTTGGTTCCAATTCAGTTTGAGTTTTTTAACGTCCAAACTAACCGAACCGACCGAACGCTCACCCCTATAAATGATTGGACTATGTAATCAAAAATTGCATTTCAAACATGGTACTTTTATTATTGTGGATACGACAAAATTATTTGATTCGATCTAACAAGTATCTTGTGTCATAATTGAAAAATTCTATGGCTAGAATTTTAAGTATTCTTTTATTTATCACATGTGTCTACTATTTAGGTAGAATGTCATCGCCTATTGGTACTAAGAAACTGAAAGGAACCTCAAAAAATAGAAAAAAGCGAAGTAGAAACAACTTATGAAACGAAGAAGACGAAACAAGAACCACTTCTTGTGGAGTAATAATTCATCAAATTAGATCGGGGGAATAAGAAATAGTTGGTTGCTCAGCCGACACCCGGATTTGAACTGGAAATAAAGGATTTGCACTCCCCCGCCTTACCACTTAGCCATGCCGTCAAATTCGAACCAAAATAAAATGAACAAAAATATTAGTCATGTTATATTCTACTAATAACTCTTCTTTTTATTCTGAGTCCCGTTGTACTTAATCCTCAAAAACATTTTTTTTTAATCTGGTTTCCTACTATTTCCTTCGATTTATTATATCTCAAAATATTTTCTTTCTTGTTTCTAAATTGTTGATCTTGAGTATATATTTCTTATACATGCGTTCTTCATGTCTCATGACCAAACAGTTTGGATCCTTTATAAATAGTAAAGAGAACAATTGTGATGCATTTACGTCAGTGAGTCGAGCATTTAACTAGAGACTCAGGCCAACTTCTTTGTGTGGTAAAATTAAAATATGGTCTGCCTTGCTTATCACCTAAGTATGTATGTATGTCAGTGAGTCGAGCATATACGTTAGTGAGTCGAGCAGCTAATTCATTTCCCAAGTATGTATGTACGTTCTTCGGTAACACTTCCAGAACATGACAAATCCACTTGTTCACAACATAATCAAGGTTCCTGGTAGCTCTAATGGCAAATCCACTTGGTCACAACATTATAATCAAGGTGCCCTGACTCAGCAACATGACCCAACATTCCATCAAATTAATGCTCCACTTGGTCACAAGCTCGCGTTACTTAGCTGGACGGTTGATCAACTGAGCACTTGATATTTGTACCAAGTTATTAACAAAATTTTTGTGATGTGGGACTAACATGCTATTTTATCAGGTCTAATACAATGTTTCTTATATGCATAGTAGTTAAGGCGCACAGCTTGAGCCCAAGGCTTTTTTGAGCCTTGGGCTTTTTTGTGCGACTTTTTTAAAAAAGGCGCACTGCATATATTTATTAAAAAAAAAATCTGCAGCAAAAGATAGGAGCCGCGGCAGAGAAAGAGGCACGCCAGATGCTGTAGCGGCGGCGGAAAGGTGTAGCGATGGCGACATACGCTATTGCAGTTCTTTTTTTTTTTTTGAGCGGCGAAGTCGAACTGTAGAAGCTTGAAAGCTGGAAACCCTAAAATCGAACGAAGTATTTCCATTTTTCTCGAGGCCTGCTTTTTGAGTCTTGGCGCCTCGAAGAAAAGCGCACAAAGGCGCACCTTATGTGTGCCTCCCTTAGCGGAGGCACCTCAGTTATCGGCAAGGCGCAGACCTTGCGCCTGCGCCTTAAGAGCACCTAGGCGCGCGCCTTAACTACTATGCTTATATCACAATTAAAGTGCATGGGAAAATATGACTTTTTTCCGGTTTCAGAAATCGAATGTGGATGGATTTCAAATATCCACTGGCGTCCTTCATCACTAGTTCCTGCTTCAAATATGTTATCCATTCACCCAGTCTACTGCATAATAGAAATTTCAACAAAAAATTAAGAAAAATATGCATAACACGCGGAAAACAAACCAATGATTATAGAGCAGGATTCATGTCAACGCCATAATCCAAAGCATCCATTCTGTTTTCATCAGTTAAACTGCATTATTTTATATTATATTAATGACATTGTGGCCCACTGAACATGTGTTGGTTTACAAATCAAAGATCATAGGTTTGATCCTTAGAAGGTTACATTATTTCAATTTTTTTTTCATAAATTCAAACAAATTAAAATTCACATCGAACATCAAAGTATTATATATACTTTGTTCAATAAAGTTATAACCTTCCAGTGACATTTAGACATATTAGCTTCAATATTTTAACATACAGGAAAATCTTGTTGGATATATTGGTGCATTGTAAGTTCCTAATTAAAGTATCTTATCATGCATCAAAATAAAATTTATCTAGGAGTTTTAAACAAAAAGCTTCCAGCAAAATTTATACCAAAAAAAAAAAACAATGTAAACTACCCATAAATCTGATATATGTGGATGTGTGTTATAGTATAACATACTTCATATTAATGTAAAAGCATACAAAAATGCATTGCGAATTATATTTCTTATATTTGGTATACCTCAATTGTTTGAAGCGTCCGATGCTCTTAAAGAGGCAAGGCTCCATTTGCTTTGTTGCTGGAACTTGAGAAAATTGATTTGTTCAAGCCTGATGCTTCCTATGAGACAAGCTTAAGCAGCTCATTTACCCTCACCCTTCTTAACTTACCACATTAATACGACCTCAAACTATGCTTAAAACTCACACATACCTATCCATTTTCCCATTTCATAGCATAAAACACAATCCCTTTTCACCCAAAATTCTCCGTTTATTCCCGCTCAAAATGCAGATTCAACGGTCCCCGTTCGCTTAACAACAAATTCACTCTATGGTACGGGACTATGTGGCTCAATGGATTTGAAGTGTCTACTTTAATTATCTTTAGTCTTAACACAAAAGCAACTTATAACATGATTTTG
Organism: Allium sativum; assembly: GCA_030737875.1. Classification (NCBI taxonomy): domain Eukaryota; kingdom Viridiplantae; phylum Streptophyta; class Magnoliopsida; order Asparagales; family Amaryllidaceae; genus Allium; species Allium sativum. The sequence continues at coordinate 773,144,678 of CM060918.1, read as the reverse complement.
CGTCCAAATATCTAGAAAAGTACATCTTAAAATTTGAACGATAAGCAATATCAACTATCCCAATAAATCAGGTGTATGTTGGTGTCGTGATATATATAACACAGATATTTTATACTAATGTAAAAGCATATAATAGTACATTGTGAATTCTACTTTGCACAAAGTCGAGCAATAAGATATGTGACTCTGTGGCCCAATGGATAAGGCGCTGGTCTACGAAACCAGAGACTCTGGGTTCGATCCCCAGCAGAGTCGCAACAATTATCTTGAAATGTAAATTAAGCTAATTTTTTCTTGGCCTAAACCAAGCAATAACATCTAAAAGTATTTTGATATTGCTATTTTGTTGGTTGCAGCTTTATATAAAGCAATTCTACAGCTTAATGAACAAAACGCTGAACTGTGATTCTGCACCCAAAACTACAATATAAGCGGATAGCAAGTATACACAAATAAATGGGGAATGTGTGAACGTCATAAACCATAACATCTTTTACTTTAAAACTGAAGCATATATGCTATTATTCTTTGTGGAATTCAACTGATAAGATAATTGACTATGTGTATAGTCTGCAATACCACGTGTTTGATCCCTGGCAAAGTTAACTTCTTTTTGTTAGTTTATTGATGATTAGATCTAATATAAGCATCCTATTGTTGGCCTGAACCTGACCCCAATCTCAGATCAAGCATGTCATTTCAATTTATTTAACCTAACTTAGGTAAACAAGAAAGAAAAGCACATCCAATATAAAATGAAGAATTGGCACAAAAGGTACTAACATTATATTTATGAAAAATGATGAATGCATGCTGCAATTCGTAGACTTTTCTCCAGTCTGGTTCTGCAGATCCAAGGCATCATAACATAAGTACATGAGAATATAATCAAGGTTCCTGGTAGCTCCAAGGAAAATCCATAAGATAATGGATCTTCTATCAAATCGAGTCATGACCCCCCAATGGCCTGCATTTGCACATTATAAACATCATCAGATAAAGGGGTGAACCCATAAACAATATGTCATATATTAGAGGAACAAAATGGCAGATAATCTGCAATCACCCTTTAACATAGGTAAACGATACATCATAATAATTTCTTTCCTCAAGAATAACAAGGCAGACATTGCTTATACAGGCATATATGGGATCAGCATTGGAAATACAACAATACGTGTACGCTAACTTAGTGACACTAGATAAAATAACAAGAAGGGCAAAAAAATACATGCATATACTGAAAAGCTTATAGTGAGTCTGAGGGTTACAATGCTTAAAAGATGTAACATTGCCGATATATGTTACTGACAATTTGTTGTACCACTGGCAATACTAGGATGAATTTTTCTATTTATTTTTTTATGTTTGAGGAAATACTTGGTTGAATTTGAAGATACTAATGTGAAAATAAGAGGAACAGAAGAAATTGAGATAACGCATCAAATATTTGAGAATCAAGTACAATATTTACTTGGGTATATTATAATGTTTATTTGTGTATCTTAGATCACTGTAAGCAAACAACATATGACCTACAAAAGTCCTTCGGAATTTAAAACTTTTTGAACAGTTTTAAAACAAGTTTGCCCAAGTTTATTTTAACTCTGAAGCAAATTTATGTCGACTTATTGTAGGGATGTGTTGAAATATCAAACTCAGACAGATCTGGCTGCAAGTAATGATATGAGGATGAATGTAGTTTATCATATGGATGATACAGTTTGGTGATTTTGTAGAACTATCTTCCATGCTCTATACAGTACAAGATGACATGCCTTCGGATATAATCTTGGAGCAACTTGTCAATTGTTCTAAAAAATATACATATGCAATTATCACATTTTATTACCGATCAGAGTGGCGCAGCGGAAGCGTGGTGGGCCCATAACCCACAGGTCCCAGGATCGAAACTTGGCTCTGATACTATTTTTTGCTCTTTCATTATGCCTGGAAGGATAATTTGGTAAATTTACCTCCTATACGTCAACTATCCACAATGAATGCAGTAGCCTGTTATCCATCAACCGTTGAGAGCAAGGAGTTTTCGCTGCTCTGTGACCTGCCTGACGCATTGCCTCCTTACTATAGCCAGCACAATCCGACTTTCCATCCCAACTGCACAGGCCACTCAGCAACTTGGACCAGGTAGGCCAGCTAAGTGCACAATGTGCCCCGACTCAGCAACATGACCCAACATTCCATCAAATTAATGCCCCACTTAGTCACAAGCTCACGTTACTTAGCTCGGCGGTTGATCAACTGAGCATTTTATTTTTGTACCGAGTTATTTACAAAATTTTTGTGATGTGGGACTAACATACTATTTTATCAGGTCTAATACATATGCTTCTTATATGACAATTAAACTGCATGGGAAAATATGACCTTTTACCAGTTTCAGAATACGAATGTAGATGGATTTCAAATATCGGCTGACATCATAAATCACTATTTCCTGCTTCAAATATTTTATCTATTCACCCAGTCCCCCGCATAATAGAAATTTCAACAAAAAACTAAGAAAATTATTTATCAAACCAATAATTAAAGAATACGATTCATGTCAACGCCATAATCCAAAGCATCCTTTCTACTTTTATCGGTTAAACTGCATTATTTTATATTATTATATTATGAACGTGACTTTACAATTTAAGCAGTAAGATAAGTGACAATGTGGCCCAATGAACATGTGTTGGTTTACAAATCAAAGATCATAGGTTTGATCCTTAGAAAGGATGCTTTTTTCAATATTTTTTCATAAATCCAAAAAATTAATTGTCACGTTGTTATTACATATACTTTGTTCAATAAAGTTATAACCTTCCAATGGCATTTAGTTATATTATCTTTAATATTTTAATGTAAAGTACAAGAAAATCTTGTTGGATATATTGGTGCATCGTAAGTTCCTAATGCAAGTATCTTATCTTGCAGCAAAATAAATTTTATATAGGGATTTTTGAACAAAAAGCTTCCAGTAAAATTTATATTACATATCGAACAAAAAAAATATAAACTATCCGTACATCATATATATGTGGTGTTATAGCATAACAGATTACATATTAATGTAACAGATTTCACACATACCTATCCATTTTCCCATTTCATAGCATAAAACACAATCCCTTTTCACCCAAAATTCCCTGTTTATTCCCGCTCAAAATGCGGATTCTGCGGTCCCCGTTCGCTTAACAACAAATTCACTCTATGGTACGGGACTATGCGGCTCAATGGATTTGAAGTGTCTGCTTTAATTATCTTTAGTCTTACCACAAAATCAACTTATAACACGATTTTGCGTCCAAATATCTAGAAAAATACATCTTAAAATTTGAACGATAAGCAATATCAACTATACCAATAAATCAGGTGTATGTGGGTGTCATGATATATATAACACAGATATTTTATACTAATGTAAAAGCATATAAAAGTACAGTGTGAATTCTACTTTGCACAAAGTCGGGCAATCAGATATGTGACTCTGTGGCCCAATGGATAAGGCGCTGGTCTACGAAACCTGAGACCCTGGGTTTGATCCCCAGCAGAGTCGCAACAATTATGTTGAAATGGAAATTATGCTAATTTTTTCTTGGCCTAAGCCAGGCAGTAACATCTAAAAGTATTTTGTTATTGGTATTTTGTTAGTTGCAGCTTTATATAACGCAATTCTACAGCTTAATGGACAAAACGCTTAACTGTGATTCTGCACCCAAAACTACAATATAAGCGGATAACAAATATACAAATAAATGGGGCATGTGTGAATGTCATAATCCATAACACCTTTTACTTTTAAACTGAAGCATATATGCTATTATTCTTTGTGGAATTCAACTGATAAGATAATTGACAGTGCGAATAGTCTACAATACCACGGGTTTGATCCCTGGCAAAGTTAACTTCTTTAGTTAGTTTATTGATGATTAGATCTAATATAAGCATCATATTGTTGGCCTGTACCTGACCCTAATCTCAGATCAAGCATGTCATTTCAATTTATTTAACCTCACTTAGGTAAACAAGAAAGAAAAGCACTTCCAATATAAAACGAAGAATTGGCACAAAAGGTACTAACATTATATGTATGAAAAATGATGAATGCATGCTGCAATTCGTAGACTTTCTCCAATCTGGTTCTGCAGATCCAAGGCATCATAACATAATTACATGAGAATATAATCAAGGTTCCTGGTAAGTCCAAGGCAAATCCATAAGATAATGGATCTTCTATCAAATTGAGTCATGACCCCCCAGTGGCTGCATTTGCACAATTATAAACATCATCAGATAAAGGGGTGAACCCATAAACAGTATGTCATATGTTAGAGGAACAAAATGGCAGATAATCTCCAATCACCCGTTAACATAGACGATACATCATAATAATTTCTTTCCTCAAGAATAACAAGGCAGACATTGCTTATATAGACATATATGGGATCAGCATTGGAAATACAATACATGTACACTAACTAGGTGACACTAGATAAAATAAAAAGAAGGGCAAAAAATACATGCATATACTGAAAAGCTTATAGTGAGTCTGAGGGTTACAATGCTTAAAAGATGTAACATTACCGATATATGTTACTGAGAATTTGTTGTACCACTGGCAATACTAGGATGATTTTATCTATTTATTTATTTTATTTTGGAAGAAATACTTGGCCGATTTTGAAGATACAAATGTGAAAATAATAGGAACACTAGAAACTGAGATAAACACATCAAATATATGAGAATCAAGTACAATATTTACTTGGGTATATTATAATGGTTACTTATGCATCTTAGATCACTGTAAGAAAACAACATATGACCTACAAAAGTCCTTCGAAATTTAAAACTTTTTGAACAGTTTTAGAACAAGCTTGCCCAAGTTTATTTTAAGTCTGGAACAAATTTATGTCGACTTATGGTAGGGATGTGTTGAAATATCAAACTCAGACAGATCTGGCTGCAAGTAATGATATGAGGATGAATGCAGTTTATTATATGGATGACACGGTTTGGTGATTTTGTAGGACTATCTTCCATGCTCTATACAGTACAAGATGACATGCCTTGGGATATAATCTAGGAGCAGCTTGTCTATTATTCTAAAATAAAAATGCAATTCTCACATTTTATCACCAATCAGAGTGGCGCAGCGGAAGCGTGGTGGGCCCATAACCCACAGGTCCCACGATTGAAACCTGGCTCTGATACTGTTTTTTGCTCTTTCTTTATGCCTGGAAGGATAATTTGGTAAATTTGCCTTCTATACGTCAACATATGATCTGGTTGCGAAATAAATTTGACCTTAACAATTCAAATTCATTGTTGTTCTATTATTTTTATAAACCTTTCAAACTATATATAATATACACATCTATCCATCAACATACTTTAACATTAACAGTGGAAGGTTTTAAATTGTACCTTCAGAACAGTTTTTCAACCATCCACAATGCACATGACCCTTCAATCTTCATATATGTTTTTTCTGTTACACATGCACAACCAGTTAAAATAGGAAAGTGGTAGAGAATTAATACCAAGTTCAAAAATGTGGCCATTTGTACAAGTTCAGTAGTAACATCAGCATAAACATCATCAAAAGTAATTCCTGTGTCTGACCGTAAATCAGCAGTAGTGTCCGCATAACCAAAATCAGCATATTCAAAGAGTGCAAAAAGAAGATGGTTTGCTGGAGAGCTGTCCCGAATCCATTGTGGGAACAGAATGCAGTAGCCTGTTATCCATCCACAAAATGCACATGACTCTTCATATATGTTTTTTCTGTTACACATGCACAACCAGTTAAAATAGGAAAGTGGTAGAGAATTAATACCATGTTCAAAAATGTGGTCATTTGTACAAGTTCAGTAGTAACATCAGCATAGACATCATCAAAAGTAATTCCTGTGTCTGACCGTAAATCAGCAGTAGTGTCCGCATAACCAAAATCATCATATTCAAAGAGTGCAAAAAAGGAAGATGGTTTGCTGGAGAACTGTCACCAAATCCATTGTGGGAACAGAATGCAGTAGCCTGTTATCCATCCACCGTTGAGAGCAAGGAGTTTTCGCTGCTCTATGACCAGCCTGATGCATTGCCTCCTTACTATAGCCAGCACAGTCCGGCTTTCCATCCCAACTGTGCAGGCCACTCAGCAACTTGGATCGAGAAGGCCAGCTAAGTGCACAATGTGCCCCGACTCAGCAACATGGCCCAACATTCCATCAAATTAATGCCCCATTTGGTCACAAACTCACGTTACTTAGCTCGGTGGTTAATCAACTGAGCACTTGATATTTGTACCGAGTTATTAACAAAATTTTTTATGCTGTGGGACTAACATGCTATTTTATCAGGTCTAATACATATGCTTCTTATATGACAATTAAACTACATGGGAAAATATGACTTTTTTTCCAGTTTCAGAATACGAATGTAGATGGAATTCAAATATCGGTTGACATCCTTAATCACTATTTCATGCTTCAAATATTTTATCTATTCACCCAGTCTACCGCATAATAGAAATTTCAACAAAAAACTAAGCAAAATATTTATCAAACCAATAATTAAAGAATACGATTCATGTCAACACCATAATCCAAAGCATCCTTTCTTTTTTTTATCAGTTAAACTTCATTATTTTATATTATATTATGAATGTGACCTTACAATTTAAGCAGTAAGATGAGAGACAATGTGGCCCAATGAACATGTGTTGGTTTACAAATCAAAGATCATAGGTTTGATCCTTAGAAAGGATGTTATTTCAATATTTTTTCATAAATTCGAAAAATTAGTAGTCACGTTGTTATTACATATACTTTGTTCAATAAAGTTATAACCTTCCAATGGCATTTACATGTATTATCTTCAATATTTTAATGTAAAGTAGTAGAAAATCTTGTTGGATATATTGGTGCATCGTAAGTTCCTAATTCAAGTATCTTATCTTATAGTAAAATAAATTTTATATAGTAATTTTTTAACAAAAAGCTTCTAGTAAAATTTATATTACATAAAGGTGGATACCCAGAGCCAAAGGCTCCCATACTCAAGCGCGAGAGGACTTCCCAGGCAGTCTCCCGTCCTAATATTATTCTCACAGCTTTCCATACATCAGATATATGTGGGTGTTATAGTATAACATATTTCATATTAATGTAACAGATTTCACACATACCTATCCATTTTCCCATTTCATAGCATAAAACACAATCCCTTTTCACCCAAAATTCTCCGTTCATTCCCGCTCAAAATGTGGATTCCGCAGTCCCCGTTCGCTTAACAACAAATTCACTCTATGGTATGGGGCTATGTGGCTCAATGGATTTGAAGTGTTTGCTTTAATAAACTGCTCCAACTTGGGTTTTTGCAGTGCACCAATTTGCTGAGAATTCAGGGCTAACTTTATTGTTTACTTCAAACATACATACTCAACTACATGTAGATATACAGGACTATGTCCATACAAGTAAATAGTTATACAGCCTAAAAGAAAATATTAAAGTAAACACAAATTAAAGTAAGTTAATTTGATTTTCACAGAAATGGTCACAGCATTTGCGGTGTGTTCCAGTATTTAGTCCGATTATCCACGAGATAGGGAAATAAAATATGTAACATACCCTACAAATCAGGAGAATATCATTTCATTTCCTAAATTGACTCCAAATTATCCACTATAAAATTGAGAACTAACAAATCAGTCCAAGTTCATGGAATGTGTACTAACAATTCAATTGCCATAAAATCACATCGATGGAATGTACGCACGAACAAAATATAGCCATAGTAACCAACAAAGCCTAAAAATCTAATAATAATTAAGAATAATGATAATTTAAACCATATGGATAAATTTGCCCAAATCTAGAACACTGCCATAGAACATCTCTTACTTACAGAACTTCGCAACGGGTTCATCATAATTCAGAATGTATCTTTCTTTTTACTTCGACAGAAGCTATTCTCCAACTTGGATTTCGCGGTAGGGTTTTGCCTGACCGATCTTCGTCGTCCCATCATCACACAGGTAGTTGAAACGGCATTCTTGTAACTGCAGACTCCTTGAGGGTGGGCCACCATTTTAATGTGATCTTTAATGTCTTGAGGATTGAGTGGTGTGATATGATCACGGGAGAGGGTAGAGGGAGCCTAAGGGTTGAGTTACCTCGTGCTGTGTTGTGTCATGGCAGTATATAATAATGCTAAGAAAAGGCACGGGTGAGACGTGTCCATGGACCAACCATTGCCATTTGGATATTACTTTTCACGAGTGATCATGCGTTACGGTTAGTCGTAACTTGCATGTACAAGTTAACCATATTGAGCTCCAATGGGATGACTAAGTTAAGCATTTCACATAAGAAGAAAAAAAGTGCAGAGCTAAAGGCACCGTGTTTTCTGTTTCGGAGTGTCTCGAGTACCGTCGAACGTTTTCTTTTTCTTTTTGCTGTGTTCGGCGTACAACCGCATAAAGAAAAAGAAAAAAATACATGTGAAGACTGAATGTTGCATGTTGAAAACTAAAGGCTGAATATTGAATGGTGAATGCTTAATGTTGAATGCAGAATATTGTTATAAAGGCTTGATGATATCCAGTTCCCCGTTTTTAACTTCAGAAAAACGAAATCGATCCTCCGTTAATAAAAAAAGAGAGATCGTATTAGGAAATCACGAATGAATCAAAAGATTCTCTGAAGCATGTTGGAAGTGCTTGCGTTGAGGAGATGGGTTTGTTCGGAGCTATACAAAGGGGGTTTCGACTGAGTTGAGGTGTTCGATTGGAGGAAGGGGTGCGCGATTCTGGAAAGTCGACACTGGTTTGGAGTGCGAACTGGAGTTTGGTCGAAATAATGTCGATCTGTGTTGGTTTGGGAAGTTCAGTAGTAGGCGTTGGGGAAGAGTACTTTCTGATATTTTTGGATAAATGGATGCAAGCGTGGCATGAATGGCATGTCACTTGACAACTCGGTTATTTATTTTAGGGATTTTTACCCTCAAGGACAAAAGGAACAAAAAAATGTTCCATAAGAACAAGAGACAAAATTTTATCCTCAAGAACAAAATGTAGTGTAAAGGGAGGATTTCAACGGCCCATTATAATTCCTCCCTTTACAGTAAAACTTGTCATTTTGGACAAAATTTTGCCCCTTTGTCCTTATGGGATAAATTTTTGTTCATTTTGTCCTTCAGATTATTTCCCTGTTTATTTTAATAGTTGGTTTAAATTAATAACCGCTTAATCGTTAAATAAAAATAAATAATCGTAGGTGCTAGATAAATTTATTCTGTTACAATTCGGGTAGGTGCGTAGCCGTGAAATATAGAATTTAAAAAGGATATTCCGCCAAGGAAAATCAAGGTTAGTAAACTCATTCTCTGAATTCATTTATAATTTATTATAAATGAATTTTTATTTAATATATAATTTTATATGTTGGTTGTTTGAATGCATTGAATAATTGTTGATCAATTGTGGTGTTATATATATATGGGGATTTTTGCCACAAGGGCAAAAGGAACAAAAAGTTTGCTCAAAAGGACGAGAGGCATACAAATTGCCCAAAAGGACATTTTCTAGTGCAAATGGTGGAATTCAGGGGGGGCCCTTGTTTTTCCACTTTACACTAAAAGTTGGTCTTTTGAGCAACTTTTTTGGCTCTTGTCCTTTTGGGCAAACTTTTTGCTTTTTTTTGTCCTTCACACATGTTTCCTGTATATATATATATATATATATATATATATATATATATATATATATATGTGTGTGTGTGTGTGTGTGTGTATGTATATATATATATATATATGTATATATATATATTAGTTTGTGGTTGGATATTGAATAATTTTTTATTTTCTTTTTGAATGGAAAGGGCTTACATAGGCGATTTGTAGTTGTGTCGATTGAGCCGTACAAAGGAGACGCTGGGGAAATTTTCCGAAAATTTAAGAAGATAGATTTTTTTTAAGGAATTTAGTAACTTGAAATCAATATATCAATTATATATAGAATTTGGAACCAAATAGATTAATGAAAATTGAACATATTGTAATGGACGTTTTCATTAAAAATAGAAAAGCATGTACTATAACACTGTTGTTATAGTAAATGGTTCCCGGAAAGGAAACAATTAAGACTTAATACAAGATCTAAATATTAGTAAAATATAGTATTTTGGGTTGTTGTAACGATATTTTACGCAACATTCGTTTCAATCCAAGTAAATGTGATTTGGGAACGTTTTCCAAATATAATGAGGAATATTTTCTAAGTATAGAAAATGAATGGGTTCGTGGGAAAAAACAGTTTGAAAATATATCGATAAGGATATTTGCGATGAATATGGGAAAGGAATTCAATTAAATAAATATTAATTAAAAAGGGACTCAGCGATTGTGTGATACTAAAAAATAGCATTCTGATGGGGAGAATAAAAAGCTTTGGATGAATGTTTGTTTTTCTTCAATAGTTAAATAACTGAATATCAAAGTATTGCCCAATTTAATACTGTCGTTGTCAATACGGAGAGACTAGTTGGATTTAGGGTCCGTTCACAGCCAATTTGTGGCACGTAGAGTAATGTGTTTGCATCCGACGTGTCGGACGCGTCGGACGCAAGCACAAATTTCTCCGCTCAGCACAAGCGTTGGAGAGACGTTGGAATTCAAGTCGCTGGCGTCCGACGCGTCCGATGCGTCTGATGCATCGGACGCCAATGGATTGAATTCCAACATCCCTCTTCCTTGTTTGTAACACCCTTAAGTCCCACATCGTGGAAGCCTGTGTGAAGTGGGTACTTATATAGCCCATCTCTTACTAACGCCGAGGACTTTTGAGGAACAAAACCCCACACCTATACGGTGGCTAAGTTGGGGACAATATCTTGCATGAACGGAGGTGCGGGCTATTATAGTGGTATCAGAGTCAATACCCAGTCGGAATTGTGGCTCCTATGTGTACCACAGTGCCTGGGTGATGTAACAACCCATGTTCTGATGGATCGTTTTTTTTTTCAAAACTCAATCCATCGAAACCCGAGTCGGTTTGCTCTGGTATCATGCAGAAAAGACAGAGACATAAAACTTGTCAGAGTACGGAAAACATCTCATAGCGGAAATAATAAAATATAATGTAGTTAAAACATAGCTTTACCTTAATAATAATACTTCTAAACCTATATCCAAAGCTATACAGTCTCTGTCATGAACCTAACCTGCGAATGATATGAGGAGGGGGTCAGAACATATGTTCTGTGTGAATGAATTTACACTACACTTCTTGGATAATCCTACATATACAATTCAATTATATTTTCTTATTTATTAGGTTATTTGTGTTATTAGCACTCAAGGCTTACACACACGTCGCACCCATCTACTCTCTAGTAGATTAACCTAATATAGTGTATATGTAGCTACCCCCAATTAAGGTATACTCTACTCGCATGGTCTCCACCGTATGTACGCAGTCCCTTATCCAATGTCGCATGTCATATGTATATCAACGCTACGTTTGCCTAAAACTATCATCACTGTGTTACGTAAGCATTTGGACTGCCATTCTAGATTCTACTAGATTCTAACATCGAATAATGCCCTCTACTCTATGGTACACCACCCAGAGCGACATGAGTGCACATAGATTTTTCCCACGTACGTATCGTCAATCGTACTCGATGTCTATTTGCACATGTTCTCTATATGTGCGCCCGAGTCCCATGACAGGGCTAATCAAGAAACACGGAACTCGGTCGGGAGCTTTCAGATATCTGCTGATTGCAGATGCTAAGGTCTGCTTTTACAGTGGGTATGGTCCAACTAGACCCCTCCCTCAACTAACAAATGAAAGGCACCCAAGAAAATCAAGAATGAGAACTGTAATCCCGGTCCCCTACGCCCTTCGATCCTATTGGCCAACCTCACTCATAACTAGATAGCAAAGTGTATGGTCTTTTGGAGTTATCTGCCTTTCCGCTTCACGTACTGACTGAAGATGGTAGGTAGACGACGAGTTGCTATCACAGGGCACTAACTGGTCTTGTCGAATCACGCTGGTCCATCTTAGTCTTTTGATTGCCCCTTAATTATTGCAATCAAGGCACACTCATTGGTTCACCTACGCAGAACTAACCTCTGTGAGCACAGGCGGATCATCTGCCACTCACAGAGGAATACCAAGAGTACCCTACGTCCCCGGAAGCCGCGTGCTTCTTAACCTAGTCCGTTGGTGTAATAACCCGGAAATTCTGAGCCAGTTTAAAATTTTTATTTTGGCAAGTTTAGCGGATTCTGAATATTTAAAATAGATTATTTTAAATAATATCGACGTAAAATTTATTTTGAATATAGAATCGACGTATATATTATACGCGTCGTCGTTAGAATATAAATAATTATATATAATTATAAATAGAATTGAAAATGGCGCGGTAGTTCGATAATTCGATTTCAAACTTCAATTGAATGTACCGGGTGCAAAACAATCCGGATTTTAGTGAAACCAAAAACATTAGGATCTGATTGATAATATCTTTCTAACGGATGTAAGAAACTGAGATTTCACTTTAAAAATTTAGAGATATGTCCAGTTGAAAATTCTGAATAGTCGCTGTGGAATTTATATATATTTTATATAATATATAGCCCTTAAAAATAGCCGTTTTGCAAACGACCTCGGATTTCGACGAAACCAGTTTTGTTGGGTCCGTGGTGTCAAGTTATTGCTAGATTTCAAATTTCGTAATTTTCTGAATCAATATGTGAGCGTGGCAAAGGAAAACGTGTTTTGACCATTTCAGTTGATTTTAATCGACTGGAAATTGGCCATTTTTCATACGGTCTCAGAATTCGACGAAACTAGCTTTGTTAGGACCGTATCGTCAATACGAAACTAGAAAATATTTTTCTGGAATTTTTCTAGTTAGTATGTGACCCCGGTAATTTGAAATGTACGTTTAGAATACAATATAAGGATTTAAATTGTAAATTCAACGAAAACTGATTGTAACAGCCGAATCAGCTTACGATACATATCCCATTGTGTTCGGAATGGGGGTTAAACGCTATGGACGACAGGCGGTGGACCTCGTTTCGAGGTCGTATGTAAAAGTCAACATTTTTGCAAAGTAAATAATTAAAAAAATATATATATATATATTATTTTAATTTCCTTTCCCCCCCCCCTTTCCTTCTTCGTTGCCCCCCCCCACCCCCGTTTCATTATACAGAAACGAATTAAAAAAATTAAAAAAAAAAAGAAGAAGAAGACCTAAAACCTAATCGCGCCGCCCCCCAGACCTCGAACCGCCTGAACCCTTGCCGCCGACGAAGACTTCGACGCCCCCACCACCCTCGCGACCTCCTCCTCCCAGTGAAGACACCGCCGACATCGAATCATAGCAGCCCCCCCCCCCAATCGAAGCCTCCCCGCCCCTCGTTCGAACCCCGAAGCCCACATCGATCGACGACCTGCGAGAAGCCCCCCCCCTCTCGTTCGCGCAACTGAAGCCGCTGAAGCTCCCCTCACTGGCGACGCTGAAGCCTCCGACATCGGTGAAGCCCCCCCCCCCTCGGTAAGTATTTCGTTATTTCATTTTATAATAATTTAAAAACTGTTTAACTGTTTTTTTTTTATTTTATTATATAGACTAATTTTTAATAGAATTATAAAAACAGAATTTTAAATGAATTATAAAAACTTTTTTTTTTTAGGAGTTTTAAAAACAGAATTTAGAAAAAGAAAAAAAAAGATAAAAACTGCAATTTTATAAAAGAAAGAAACTGATTTTTGTTTTAGGAATTTTAAAACTGTTTTGTTTTTAAAAGAATTATAAAAACTGTTTTAAAAGAAAATAAAAACTGTTTTTTTTTAAAAAAGAATTATAAAAACTGTTTTAAAAGAAAATAAAAACTGTTTTTTTTTAAAAAGGAATTATAAAACTGATTTTATTTTAAACTTTAAAATAAGAAAAAGGGTTTAATCTTTTAATAGGAAAAGATTAGAACGTGCAAAAATAAAGATCATATCTTTAAAAATATAAAGATGGAATTTTTGTTAGGTAGAAAAAGTAAGGTATGATTCTTATATTTTTAAAGCAATAAAAATATAATTTTTACATCATAAGAATAACAAAAATATAATCTTTATATTCAATAGCAAAGTCAAAATGCAATTTTTATATATTGAACTTTGAAATAAAAATTCGATTTTTATATATTGAACTTCGATATAAAAATATGATTTTTATATATAGAACATCGAAAGAAAAATATGATTTTATATATGGAATAGCGAAGTAAAAATTCGATTTTTGCATATGTAGAGAATACGGGCGAAGAAAGTGACATCGACGAGAACAGTGAAGATTTCCTGCATAAGAAGTGTCGTGGAGCTAGGATAGCTATTGGTGAGAACTTCTCACCTTTCAATTTAATTTTTATAGTTATATATATACTAGGATGCAGACGGTGCTTAGTAGCACCCGACACAATCGTCCACAGACCATGGACTTGTTTGTTTGACTGTTTGGTGATTGATTGCGAAATTGGTTTGAATGTGGTTTGTGGTGTGAAAAATCGAATCGATAAATTGATTAGGATTAGACGTGCGCCGTTATAAGGCGAAGGAGTAAGGCTAGGTTAGACTCTTACTCCAAATTTTGTGGTTTGCATAACGAATTGATTAAAATTGATATGTGAATGGCGTGGGCCTTCACTAGACCGGGGATAAGGCTAGGCCTTGTCCCGTTTCTAGTATCGTGCCGTTATGCCGCCGAAATTTTCTAAAATATGTTAGAAAAATAGAAAGATCATTTTATTTAAAGAATGAACTGAATAGATATTCATAAGTTGAAATAAAATGTTTTATCGTTAAAAATATAATTTTTAACGTGAATGTGAATAAATAAATATTCATTTACAAACCGGACGGTTTGTTTATGTACACCTATTTGACTGATATTGATTGGGTCGATAAATTTTACACATCGCCCAACTGCACGAATAAAAACTTATGTTTGATTGTTTGAAACCCTACACGGGTGTTGGGGTGAAATTTAAAGTTCACTCATCCTGACTGATTAAATATGTCGATCGATTGATTGACAGGCTGTTATAAGCGTTAGATATCTATATTTGATGCTTATACAGTGTAGTGCACTTTGGTTGATGGTTGATTATTTTCAATGCTATTAAATACATGTGTTGTATGAAAATCCATATAATTAACGTTATATGGTGATTGATTGTGCCTCATTCCAATTTGAAAAATAAACAATATAAAATAAAGGTTCATGTGTTGACTATATTCATCCGTTGATATTAGTCATGTGTTGAACGAATTATTTTTATAATAAAATTTACATCTTTATCAATATAAAATAAAGGTTCATGTGTTGACGGTACTCATTCGTTGAGATTAGTCATGTGTTGAACGAAATAATTTAACCAAAAATAGTCACACATGGACGGTACTCATTCGTTGAGATTAGTCGTGTGTTGACAAAAAGAAATATTTGAAATAGAATATATAAAGCCGTGTTGAATAGTGATGCGCCATTTTGACGCGAACGATATATATAACGATTTCGAAATGAATTGAATATATAACGATTTCGAAATGAATTGAATATATAACGATTTCGAAATGAATTGAATATATAACGATTTCGAAATGAATTGAATATATAACGATTTCGATTTGAGTTGAATATAAAACGATTTCGAATTGAATGAAATAGAAAACCAATTTGATCTCAAATTGAATATATAATGAACTTGATTCAAATAGAAAACGAAACGAATTTAATTTGAATAGGAAATGAATTTGAATCGAATAGAAAACCAATTGGGATTGAATTGAATTGAATTGAAAAACGAATTCGAATTGAATTTAAAATAAAGTGAAATGAATTCAAATTGAATTGAAATTTGAATTGAATAGAGATGAATTTTAAAACGAATTTATAAAAGAAAATTCAATTTTGATTTGAAATGAAATGGAAGTTGAAAATGTTTTTGAAACGAATTCAAAACTATTTATATAATTCGTTTTAAAATAGGAATCGACGAAATATATATTATATATATTATATATATAATATAATGGCCTGAATAGAACGCGCCGCGCCGCGGCCGTTCGTAAATTTCGACCATTTATTTCAAACGGACATTACGGGAGATCCGACCGTCGGATTCTCCTAAAACCGGAACCGTTGGGTTCGTATCGAAAAGAGCTTTCTAACGAATATTAGAAATTCAAAATCTAATGGTTGGATTTGGAGATACGTCCAAATCAAATTCGAAAAAGGTCGCTGTAAGTGCAGTTCGATGGCCATTGTTGGAAATCGACTGTACGGGCCTTGATAAAATTATTAAAAATAGTAATAATTAGTGTAAAATCATAAGAAATGATTTGGGAAAAATTGGGATGAAAAACTCCATATTTGAAAAGATAAAAATAGATTTTTATCGAAATGAACTAGTTTTGAACTAAATTTAAAACCCGATTTCTTTTTAAATAAATAAATAAGATTTAAAAAGGGGTTTTAAATAATCGAAATTTCTAATATATTTGATTGGATTTGAAATGGGTTTATCGTGAACTGTGTTTTAAATAACACTAGTTCTTTAACCCGATAATAAATAGAATGTGATTTGGGTTTATCGTGGACTGTGTTTTAAATAACACCTAGTTCTTTAACCCAGTAAAAGGAGTTTTAATGAATCTGCAATTAGATTGAAATGTGAATTCGTAATCTAAATTTCCAAATTTAGAAAATGAACGAGAATGGAGTATTACCAGTTTTGCTCCAAAGCGATAGTTAAATCTTTAATTAGATTTGAACGTGAAATGGTAATTAATTTTACCGATAACACCACGGTGTTAGATATGGAGTATTACCAGTTTTGCTTCATGGGATGAATAGGTTGGGATTGGGAAATAAAATAAATAATTACTTCGTTACGGTTCGCTAATCTCGACTAGTTGGGAAAACCATAATTTGGTTTTAAAAGACATCCAAAGGAAGATTACAGGATAAATTTTAAAGAATTTATCTTGGATAAAATTAATGGGAACCTTTCCCTAAGAATGTGGAATTTAGAAACTAGCTGTAGGTTGGCTAAGAAGAATGGTTTCCTGGGTATTGATCTGATGTTGGTTTCGGCCTTCGGGGTTAATGTTTAGGAAATTGTTCTCTTGCTAATTTGCGGTTAGTGACTAATGAATTGGAATGAGGCGTATGTTGTGTTTGTGTAACATTTGTTTTCAATATACGCGGGTTGTTCGGAAAGTCCGGGTTTATACCCATTCTGAATAACCGATTCGACGATATGTCGAAGATGAAGACGGTGGTCGAAGACCGGAAGTCTTCACATCGTTTGGGTAATTACTGACGATCCTGATTGGGCTGTACACCCAAGAGGATGGAAATAGTTGGTGGTCGTCCAGACGTACTTGGAGATGGATGGATATGCGAGGAAAGTGCCTCCGGTTTCGTTCAGACCCAGAACGGACTTGTAAATGGATTGTGTGTCTGACATTGGATTTTATTCTGTGTTGATTGATTTCTATTAAATATACATCTGTTTGGCGGCGGAGAATTTATTCTCTTGCTTAACGCCCTTCTCTGAGACGTACGAGCTCAGAGGTTGTATATCGATGGACATCAGTCGCATGGCATGAATTGCCTGTGTGGCATACTAAGATGCAATGATCAAGGCTTCTGTTGAAAAGCAAAGTCTTGTGGTTGATGATCAAAGCACGCCTACGTGGCAGCTTTGTGTATAACGTGTATTCGCGAGCCTCACACCTCGGTATGAGTTAAAAACGGGATACGGGCCGTTGGGAGAACACGACGTTTCTTTCTAGCTTTGGTGGTGTCAGTGACTTACCAGCCCTGACATATATATACTTTTCACCTTTGTGGTTGTTGGATGCGAGGCGCCTCGATTATAGGTCTGTAAGGACCGGGAAACGTGTGTTCAGGAATTGCCAATCCTCTAACGTAAGTGAGGACCGGTCCAACCGATCCAAGGGTTACCCAGTGTGCGTAGTCCTGAGCATTTGCTAGAGTGTCTCGAACGCGGAGAGGAGCTTGCCCCTTGCCTCGACTCATGACGGAATCCAATTTCCGATACATGTAATTCGTCTTTAATTGTAGAACTAGTATGGCGACATGATATATGGTACCCATGCCGTCTATGATTTATATTTATGATTGAAACTGTTTTGACACTATACACTTATTATAGTATCAAATGATTTGTTTTAAACGTACCAAGCATGTTTGGCTATTATAAGGGAAAACCCTATCCTCCGGCTTGCGTTGCATTGTGTGATGGGACCTGGGTCTTATAATAGCTTCATTTTTCGAAAAAGCATTGCGCTGTTTATTCTATGCACTGGTATTCTTGGGAGGAAACCCGTTCCGTGTTATACGGCGTGGTCCCTTGAATTACTATCTTTTAAAGTAAAGTTTTAAATAACTGTTTTAGTTCTCACACCAGTCACATGACTGACCTGGAGTTTATTGTTTTAACCTAAACTCTGGGTGCCCCTATTTTCCGCACGGGCAGCTAGTAGTTTTGGTTTTGCAGATTTATATTCACAGGATCCTGGTTTACAGCTGGAATGATATCCGGAAAGCTCTGTATCCGTATATCACCTTCAGTTGTGCTTCATATTATCCTCCGCTGCTATGTATTTAAATGTAATTTAAACCTCTGATATTTCTGTGTAATATTTATTCATTTATACTCTGTATATTCTTGTAATCTGATGCATTGTTGTAATATACAATGAAATGTTCTTCTGTTTGCGTTCTGATTTGTCCTGTTCTCAAACAGTCAGGGGTTTCGAACGGTCTAGATCGGTTTAACGACTGATTCAGATCGAGCAAAATTCCCGGCCGTCACATTTGGTATCAGAGCTTTGGTTTACAAAGCAGAGAACAAGGCACATTAGAACCGTACGAAAGAATTCATCAGATATTGGATTAGTAATATCCAATTAGAATGACTCGTTAGAGATAGGATCAGTAGTATCCTAGAACGAGTGTGAAGAGTATATTTTTCAAATGAAAACAATTTTGTTTTGAAAATTTAAATCATTCTATACGTATTTGAATATTTATTTATTTTGAATGTGGACAATCTAGTATATAAAGGTTTTGCATATACGCGTCATGAACGTATATTCGAAGTTTTAATATATTAGATAGATATAGAGTCACACTCTAGGCACCCGGACATGGTCCTGATGATGAAGTATACCATCACCAGTATTTATTTTCGAGTGACGAAGGCGTGATTTTCTATATATTTCCATTAGGCTGGTGTGAGAACCAAAACTAATATAGTTAGAACACATTGTTGTGAATTGGCATCAAAAACAAGATTTTCTGTATATATATCAAAATTATGAATTTGAAACTCTAATTCACTAATTGATTGATGTTTGCATTGTTTGTTTATTTGTTTGATAATTTTGAACCACTTAGCCTAATTGAACCAAATATTGAATTGTATTGAAATTGGTCGCATTTGCTTGCATATATATATATACTTATATTGAACAGGTCATAGCAAAGAGGCTAGAGCCAGAGAATAAAATTTGTTTGCCCGACAAATAGGTACATGTTTACTACATAATTTCCTGTTTTATTTGGGTGATGATGATTTTGTGAGCCTATTGGCTAGCCGCTTGGCTTTTTCTTTTTCTTTTTGAGATCTAAAGGACCGGGGAAGCTATTTGAAATTCCCCGATGCTCCCGGTGCAAGGGAGGTTATGGCGAAATTTTTCGAAAATTTAGGGTGTTAGCCAAATTTTTGAAATTTTGAAAATTCTCAGAAACTGAAAGGTTAGAGAATGGAAGCCAAATTGAGCGTAGAGCTGATTAATCAAACCGCTTTCGACTTTGTTCCTTTTCGGGGACGAAAAGTTTTAAGTGGGGGAGATTGTAATAACCCGGAAATTCTGAGCCAGTTTAAAATTTTTATTTTGGCAAGTTTAGCGGATTCTGAATATTTAAAATAGATTATTTTAAATAATATCGACGTAAAATTTATTTTGAATATAGAATCGACGTATATATTATACGCGTCGTCGTTAGAATATAAATAATTATATATAATTATAAATAGAATTGAAAATGGCGCGGTAGTTCGATAATTCGATTTCAAACTTCAATTGAATGTACCGGGTGCAAAACAATCCGGATTTTAGTGAAACCAAAAACATTAGGATCTGATTGATAATATCTTTCTAACGGATGTAAGAAACTGAGATTTCACTTTAAAAATTTAGAGATATGTCCAGTTGAAAATTCTGAATAGTCGCTGTGGAATTTATATATATTTTATATAATATATAGCCCTTAAAAATAGCCGTTTTGCAAACGACCTCGGATTTCGACGAAACCAGTTTTGTTGGGTCCGTGGTGTTAAGTTATTGCTAGATTTCAAATTTCGTAATTTTCTGAATCAATATGTGAGCGTGGCAAAGGAAAACGTGTTTTGACCATTTCAGTTGATTTTAATCGACTGGAAATTGGCCATTTTTCATACGGTCTCAGAATTCGACGAAACTAGCTTTGTTAGGACTGTATCGTCAATACGAAACTAGAAAATATTTTTCTGGAATTTTTCTAGTTAGTATGTGACCCCGGTAATTTGAAATGTACGTTTAGAATACAATATAAGGATTTAAATTGTAAATTCAACGAAAACTGATTGTAACAGCCGAATCAGCTTACGATACATATCCCATTGTGTTCGGAATGGGGGTTAAACGCTATGGACGACAGGCGGTGGACCTCGTTTCGAGGTCGTATGTAAAAGTCAACATTTTTGCAAAGTAAATAATTAAAAAATATATATATATATATTATTTTAATTTCCTTTCCCCCCCCCCCCCTTTCCTTCTTCGTTGCCCCCCCCCCCCCCGTTTCATTATACAGAAACGAATTAAAAAAATTAAAAAAAAAAAAAAGAAGAAGACCTAAAACCTAATCGCGCCGCCCCCCAGACCTCGAACCGCCTGAACCCTTGCCGCCGACGAAGACTTCGACGCCCCCACCACCCTCGCGACCTCCTCCTCCCAGTGAAGACACCGCCGACATCGAATCATAGCAGCCCCCCCCCCCAATCGAAGCCTCCCCGCCCCTCGTTCGAACCCCGAAGCCCCCATCGATCGACGACCTGCGAGAAGCCCCCCCTCTCGTTCGCGCAACTGAAGCCGCTGAAGCTCCCCTCACTGGCGACGCTGAAGCCTCCGACATCGGTGAAGCCCCCCCCCCCCCTCGGTAAGTATTTCGTTATTTCATTTTATAATAATTTAAAAACTGTTTAACTGTTTTTATTTTATTTTATTATATAGACTAATTTTTAATAGAATTATAAAAACAGAATTTTAAATGAATTATAAAAACTGTTTTTTTTTAGGAGTTTTAAAAACAGAATTTAGAAAAAGAAAAAAAAAGATAAAAACTGCAATTTTATAAAAGAAAGAAACTGATTTTTGTTTTAGGAATTTTAAAACTGTTTTGTTTTTAAAAGAATTATAAAAACTGTTTTAAAAGAAAATAAAAACTGTTTTTTTTTAAAAAAGAATTATAAAAACTGTTTTAAAAGAAAATAAAAACTGTTTTTTTTAAAAAGGAATTATAAAACTGATTTTATTTTAAACTTTAAAATAAGAAAAAGGGTTTAATCTTTTAATAGGAAAAGATTAGAACGTGCAAAAATAAAGATCATATCTTTAAAAATATAAAGATGGAATTTTTGTTAGGTAGAAAAAGTAAGGTATGATTCTTATATTTTTAAAGCAATAAAAATATAATTTTTACATCATAAGAATAACAAAAATATAATCTTTATATTCAATAGCAAAGTCAAAATGCAATTTTTATATATTGAACTTTGAAATAAAAATTCGATTTTTATATATTGAACTTCGATATAAAAATATGATTTTTATATATAGAACATCGAAAGAAAAATATGATTTTATATATGGAATAGCGAAGTAAAAATTCGATTTTTGCATATGTAGAGAATACGGGCGAAGAAAGTGACATCGACGAGAACAGTGAAGATTTCCTGCATAAGAAGTGTCGTGGAGCTAGGATAGCTATTGGTGAGAACTTCTCACCTTTCAATTTAATTTTTCTAGTTATATATATACTAGGATGCAGACGGTGCTTAGTAGCACCCGACACAATCGTCCACAGACCATGGACTTGTTTGTTTGACTGTTTGGTGATTGATTGCGAAATTGGTTTGAATGTGGTTTGTGGTGTGAAAAATCGAATCGATAAATTGATTAGGATTAGACGTGCGCCGTTATAAGGCGAAGGAGTAAGGCTAGGTTAGACTCTTACTCCAAATTTTGTGGTTTGCATAACGAATTGATTAAAATTGATATGTGAATGGCGTGGGCCTTCACTAGACCGGGGATAAGGCTAGGCCTTGTCCCGTTTCTAGTATCGTGCCGTTATGCCGCCGAAATTTTCTAAAATATGTTAGAAAAATAGAAAGATCATTTTATTTAAAGAATGAACTGAATAGATATTCATAAGTTGAAATAAAATGTTTTATCGTTAAAAATATAATTTTTAACGTGAATGTGAATAAATAAATATTCATTTACAAACCGGACGGTTTGTTTATGTACACCTATTTGACTGATATTGATTGGGTCGATAAATTTTACACATCGCCCAACTGCACGAATAAAAACTTATGTTTGATTGTTTGAAACCCTACACGGGTGTTGGGGTGAAATTTAAAGTTCACTCATCCTGACTGATTAAATATGTCGATCGATTGATTGACAGGCTGTTATAAGCGTTAGATATCTATATTTGATGCTTATACAGTGTAGTGCACTTTGGTTGATGGTTGATTATTTTCAATGCTATTAAATACATGTGTTGTATGAAAATCCATATAATTAACGTTATATGGTGATTGATTGTGCCTCATTCCAATTTGAAAAATAAACAATATAAAATAAAGGTTCATGTGTTGACTATATTCATCCGTTGATATTAGTCATGTGTTGAACGAATTATTTTTATAATAAAATTTACATCTTTATCAATATAAAATAAAGGTTCATGTGTTGACGGTACTCATTCGTTGAGATTAGTCATGTGTTGAACGAAATAATTTAACCAAAAATAGTCACACATGGACGGTACTCATTCGTTGAGATTAGTCGTGTGTTGACAAAAAGAAATATTTGAAATAGAATATATAAAGCCGTGTTGAATAGTGATGCGCCATTTTGACGCGAACGATATATATAACGATTTCGAAATGAATTGAATATATAACGATTTCGAAATGAATTGAATATATAACGATTTCGAAATGAATTGAATATATAACGATTTCGAAATGAATTGAATATATAACGATTTCGAAATGAATTGAATATATAACGATTTCGATTTGAGTTGAATATAAAACGATTTCGAATTGAATGAAATAGAAAACCAATTTGATCTCAAATTGAATATATAATGAACTTGATTCAAATAGAAAACGAAACGAATTTAATTTGAATAGGAAATGAATTTGAATCGAATAGAAAACCAATTGGGATTGAATTGAATTGAATTGAAAAACGAATTCGAATTGAATTTAAAATAAAGTGAAATGAATTCAAATTGAATTGAAATTTGAATTGAATAGAGATGAATTTTAAAACGAATTTATAAAAGAAAATTCAATTTTGATTTGAAATGAAATGGAAGTTGAAAATGTTTTTGAAACGAATTCAAAACTATTTATATAATTCGTTTTAAAATAGGAATCGACGAAATATATATTATATATATTATATATATAATATAATGGCCTGAATAGAACGCGCCGCGCCGCGGCCGTTCGTAAATTTCGACCATTTATTTCAAACGGACATTACGGGAGATCCGACCGTCGGATTCTCCTAAAACCGGAACCGTTGGGTTCGTATCGAAAAGAGCTTTCTAACGAATATTAGAAATTCAAAATCTAACGGTTGGATTTGGAGATACGTCCAAATCAAATTCGAAAAAGGTCGCTGTAAGTGCAGTTCGATGGCCATTGTTGGAAATCGACTGTACGGGCCTTGATAAAATTATTAAAAATAGTAATAATTAGTGTAAAATCATAAGAAATGATTTGGGAAAAATTGGGATGAAAAACTCCATATTTGAAAAGATAAAAATAGATTTTTATCGAAATGAACTAGTTTTGAACTAAATTTAAAACCCGATTTCTTTTTAAATAAATAAATAAGATTTAAAAAGGGGTTTTAAATAATCGAAATTTCTAATATATTTGATTGGATTTGAAATGGGTTTATCGTGAACTGTGTTTTAAATAACACTAGTTCTTTAACCCGATAATAAATAGAATGTGATTTGGGTTTATCGTGGACTGTGTTTTAAATAACACCTAGTTCTTTAACCCAGTAAAAGGAGTTTTAATGAATCTGCAATTAGATTGAAATGTGAATTCGTAATCTAAATTTCCAAATTTAGAAAATGAACGAGAATGGAGTATTACCAGTTTTGCTCCAAAGCGATAGTTAAATCTTTAATTAGATTTGAACGTGAAATGGTAATTAATTTTACCGATAACACCACGGTGTTAGATATGGAGTATTACCAGTTTTGCTTCATGGGATGAATAGGTTGGGATTGGGAAATAAAATAAATAATTACTTCGTTACGGTTCGCTAATCTCGACTAGTTGGGAAAACCATAATTTGGTTTTAAAAGACATCCAAAGGAAGATTACAGGATAAATTTTAAAGAATTTATCTTGGATAAAATTAATGGGAACCTTTCCCTAAGAATGTGGAATTTAGAAACTAGCTGTAGGTTGGCTAAGAAGAATGGTTTCCTGGGTATTGATCTGATGTTGGTTTCGGCCTTCGGGGTTAATGTTTAGGAAATTGTTCTCTTGCTAATTTGCGGTTAGTGACTAATGAATTGGAATGAGGCGTATGTTGTGTTTGTGTAACATTTGTTTTCAATATACGCGGGTTGTTCGGAAAGTCCGGGTTTATACCCATTCTGAATAACCGATTCGACGATATGTCGAAGATGAAGACGGTGGTCGAAGACCGGAAGTCTTCACATCGTTTGGGTAATTACTGACGATCCTGATTGGGCTGTACACCCAAGAGGATGGAAATAGTTGGTGGTCGTCCAGACGTACTTGGAGATGGATGGATATGCGAGGAAAGTGCCTCCGGTTTCGTTCAGACCCAGAACGGACTTGTAAATGGATTATGTGTCTGACATTGGATTTTATTCTGTGTTGATTGATTTCTATTAAATATACATCTGTTTGGCGGCGGAGAATTTATTCTCTTGCTTAACGCCCTTCTCTGAGACGTACGAGCTCAGAGGTTGTATATCGATGGACATCAGTCGCATGGCATGAATTGCCTGTGTGGCATACTAAGATGCAATGATCAAGGCTTCTGTTGAAAAGCAAAGTCTTGTGGTTGATGATCAAAGCACGCCTACGTGGCAGCTTTGTGTATAACGTGTATTCGCGAGCCTCACACCTCGGTATGAGTTAAAAACGGGATACGGGCCGTTGGGAGAACACGACGTTTCTTTCTAGCTTTGGTGGTGTCAGTGACTTACCAGCCCTGACATATATATACTTTTCACCTTTGTGGTTGTTGGATGCGAGGCGCCTCGATTATAGGTCTGTAAGGACCGGGAAACGTGTGTTCAGGAATTGCCAATCCTCTAACGTAAGTGAGGACCGGCCCAACCGATCCAAGGGTTACCCAGTGTGCGTAGTCCTGAGCATTTGCTAGAGTGTCTCGAACGCGGAGAGGAGCTTGCCCCTTGCCTCGACTCATGACGGAATCCAATTTCCGATACGTGTAATTCGTCTTTAATTGTAGAACTAGTATGGCGACATGATATATGGTACCCATGCCGTCTATGATTTATATTTATGATTGAAACTGTTTTGACACTATACACTTATTATAGTATCAAATGATTTGTTTTAAACGTACCAAGCATGTTTGGCTATTATAAGGGAAAACCCTATCCTCCGGCTTGCGTTGCATTGTGTGATGGGACCTGGGTCTTATAATAGCTTCATTTTTCGAAAAAGCATTGCGCTGTTTATTCTATGCACTGGTATTCTTGGGAGGAAACCCGTTCCGTGTTATACGGCGTGGTCCCTTGAATTACTATCTTTTAAAGTAAAGTTTTAAATAACTGTTTTAGTTCTCACACCAGTCACATGACTGACCTGGAGTTTATTGTTTTAACCTAAACTCTGGGTGCCCCTATTTTCCGCACGGGCAGCTAGTAGTTTTGGTTTTGCAGATTTATATTCACAGGATCCTGGTTTACAGCTGGAATGATATCCGGAAAGCTCTGTATCCGTATATCACCTTCAGTTGTGCTTCATATTATCCTCCGCTGCTATGTATTTAAATGTAATTTAAACCTCTGATATTTCTGTGTAATATTTATTCATTTATACTCTGTATATTCTTGTAATCTGATGCATTGTTGTAATATACAATGAAATGTTCTTCTGTTTGCGTTCTGATTTGTCCTGTTCTCAAACAGTCAGGGGTTTCGAACGGTCTAGATCAGTTTAACGACTGATTCAGATCGAGCGAAATTCTCGGCCGTCACAGTTGGAGCTTACAAGAATATCTTGATGGTCATGCGCTCCTCTTTGTGTCTTTTGACATCCCGATGATCTACCCCTTATAGTTATTCATCCTCTAACGTATGGACTGGTCCAAGCGCCTCAGTTTTATATGTCATTAGACTCTATGTCTAACCATTTATTTACATGCTTGCGCCACCTCGTGAGTTTTCACATTTAACTTGGTCATTTTCCTTCACATCAATTTTCTTTCCAAGTTTACCAAGTTACCCTCGCTTATTAATGTTCCATATATGACTCATTACTTGTAAGTTTCATTAATAAGCTTTGTACCCCATTACCCATCATAACATATTTCCGAGCCTTGGGCTTTTTTGTGCGACTTTTTAAAAAAAGGCGCACTGCATATATTTATTAAAAAAAAATCCGCAGCAAAGGATAGGAGCCGCGGCAGAGAAAGAGGCACGGTAGATGCTGTAGCGGCGGCGGAAGGGTGTAGCGATGGAGACATAGGCTATTGCAGTTTTTTTTTTTTTTTGAATGGCGAAGTCGAACTGTAGAAGCTTGAAAGCTGGAAACATGTCATCTTGAATGGCATGTCATCTTGAATGGCGAAGTCGAGGCTTGCAAGTAATGATATGAGGATGAATGTAGTTTATCATATGGATGATACATTTTGGTGATTTTGTAGAACTATCTTCCATGCTCTATACAGTACAAGATGACATGCCTTGGGATATAATCTAGGAGCAGCTTGTCAATTATTCTAATATATATATATATATATATATATATATGCAATTATCACATTTTATTACCAATCAGAGTGGCGCAGCGGAAGCGTGGTGGGCCCATAACCCACAGGTCCCAGGATCGAAACCTGGCTCTGATACTATTTTTTGCTCTTTCTTTATGCCTAGAAGGATAATTTGGTAAATTTACCTCATATACGTCAACTATCCACAATGAATGCAGTAGCCTGTTATCCATCCACCGTTGAGAGCAAGAAGTTTTCGCTGCTTTGTGACACGCCTGACGCATTGCCTCCTTACTATAGCCAGCACAATCGGAGTTTCCAGCCCAACTACACACGCCACTCAGCAACTTGGACCAGGTAGGCCAGCTAAGTGCACAATGTGCCCCGACTCAGCACAATGTACCCCATTATCCATCCTAACTTATTTCTTATATAATCCTAACTTATATCTTATATAAGTTTTTCCTCATATATATCTTCTTATTCAGTTATACTTCCATCTATTGATGTCCCACAATCCATCGTTGTTTGCTTAGTTTTATTAACTAAGGCTTATTGCTTAGTTTTCTTAACTAAGGCTTATTACTTATTTTTCTTCATTAAGGCTTATTACTTATTTATCTTAACCAAGGTTTATTACTTAGTTCTCTTAACTAAGATTTACTACTTAGTTATCTTTATCGTTATTTACTTAGTTCTCTTAACTAAGGTTCTCAAATGATAACACTTGTTATGTGTATCCACAGATTACTCATTATCGCTTTGTAGTTTGTATTCAACTTATTTTATAATATAAGTTGTCCCATTCCCTAGTCTTATTATCATCTTCCCATGTCTCTAGGACAAGTCTACCTATTATATGACTTTCATATTTCCCCTATATGTTCATAATAGGTTGCTATCATTCCCCATTATGGCATTAATTAAGATTAACTTAACCTTTTCCATTTCTTTAACATGTTTACTTAACCCCTACCCAATTCAACTGGTTCGTAACACCACTACAGATTTAATTGTGTTAAGTATTCTAATTCATTAGCATGCCCAATTATGGTTATAATGGGCTAGACCTCCCACATTTGGCATACAACGTGTGGATGCTGGATATGCCGGTCGGGTCCAGGCAGTCTTATTCCACAGTTGGGTCTAACCTCGTGTCTTAGTCCGATTCGTATTTACATACTCAGACCTCCCACATTAGGTTCAACATTAGTGGTTGCTGGATATGCCGGTCGGGTCCGGGTAGACTTCCACCACTAATGTAACCTAACCTCGTGTCATAAGTACAATTACAATTCCTAATTGTAATTACTAAACATTCCATTATTAATTAATCAATTAAACCTTTCCCCATTTGAATTATGCCTAATTCACTATTCAAATTATAGAATTTTATGCCTCTTTTTAATTCACTTTTAATTATGCCACATATCATAAATAAAAGCATATATATATATATATATTTATGTATGTATGTATAAATATATATTGCACCAACCCAAACCCACATATATTTTCCAATTTATGCCTAAAATTCATATTCACATACGTTCTAATTTATGTCCCAAATCACTATTTAGACATGTCCCATTTCATACCCAAATTATTTTTATACTTATAATCAAATTTCAGATCTTTAAACATAATTTGGCCAATATAGTCATACACTTACTCAAGTCATTCCTTGTACATAAATATGACAGTTTTTCATGTGAACTGTATAATACTCTGACTAATCCGATTACATGTTCAATATTATTCTATAAATCATGTAAACGTTCAACTGGTTAAACAAACAAATTATTGATGTCATGACATGCTAACCATTCCCATAGTTTATTATATTCAAGACATGAATTCGCGGATCTATTCATTTTTTACGTTTCATCTTGTTATAATCGCAATTTATAGTTAAACTTGCAATTTCACAATTTACATATATATGGGAATGTTAAATGATAGCTATAACATTATCAAAAAGTCGTAATTTAATTCCACTCACAGTGATTTTTGCTTTCCTAGGTCTGATTTACATTAGCATCCACAGTTCTTCCCTTTTTTGCGGCGTAGATTTGTAGATCCAAAATCCCTTTTTCTCTTTACCTTGAAATAGAAGAAATTCTAAATCTAATTCTTTTAATTTAAGCATAGATTTTGAAGAAAAAGGGAAGAAAGTAGATTAAGGTTTAGGGAAGAAGAAGCACGACTTTAGCGTAGCTTTGGGATTGTGAATTTTAGGGTTAGGTTTTGAGTTTTATTTATAGGTAGGCTAGAACAACTAGAGCCTTAGGATTAAAATAGAATTCATCTAAACCTTACACCACTCTAAAGAAAAGAATGTTCTAGAGTAGGCTAATTGATTGCTCATTTTTTCCTTTCATACACTTATGACGTTTCTTTTGTGCAATTAGATATATTGCATATCTTCCTTTCTTTAATTAATTTACCTCTACTATTATTGCTTTCCCTCTATTCTAATTGCACGCCCATATTTCATGTCCAATAAATTTTCCCTTTAATTTATTTATTGCAGCAACTTAATTGTCACATACATTTTTTTCATACAACTAAATTTATTTAATGCATCATTCTTTATTCATATATAACCCTTTCCTTTTTCCCACATGCGGTTTCTTTTCCATTAATGCATCTTTCCATTATTTTATATACAATATGAATTGTATTAATTCTTTGTTGCATATATCTAATGTTCTTATATTTTTCCATGCATTAAATTTATGTTTATTTTGGTTCATGCATCTACACATTTTTAATTGCATGAATTAAATTCTTAACCGTTATGTGTATGTATATATACATCTTTCTTATTTTCATGCAATTAAATTTATTTATTAATTGCTCATTACATTATGTATACAAAATTTGAATTGTACGCTCATTAACTCATTCAATTTCTTTTCTTCTTACTTCTAATTAGTACATTATATTGTACTATTTTTAATGCATTGCATATTAATCTCTTTCTTTCATGCATTTAAATTTTTTGACATTTGTTTTCTTTCTATTTTGATTGCACATCCTTATTTTATAATCAATTTACTAATTCTTCTTTTTATTTATTTATTGATTTATTCTTGCATATGCACATAATTAATTACATGCGCTAATTCTCTTCTTACTCTTTTTGTTTACATATTATTAACTTTTACATTAAAATATACATATGCACTATTACCTATTTGCTACTTAGAAAAATTGTGGGGTGTTACATTGCCTATAAAACAACCCCTTAACTTCTTCACATCTTATTCTTCTTTTTCAACATAAATAATGTCTTCTTCCGACTCATCCACCGATTATGGCGATATTATTGATCTCTACGGGATATCATTATGTCTGGATGCCAGTAGAAATCATTTGACTCGAATTAATACTTCTGAGTTTACTGGGTTAGTTTGTATCAACGATATTCTAAATGGTCACCAACAACGTTGTCAAGTTAATTTTCGAAAGAAAAGATTTTGTTTTTACGCGTTATGTGAAAAACTGGAGCATCATGGTCCCTCTTCCACGTGAGATATTTGTGTCCTCGAAATGGTTGGAATTTTCATTTATACAATGGTTACTGGACTTTCAAATAGACAACTTAGCGAAAGGTTTCAACGGTCAGGTAGCACAATTTCCATTTGTTTTCATGCAGTGCTTAATGCTTTTCAATTACTAGTTGCTGATATAATAAAGCCAGAGGATCAACAATTTCATACCGTTTCACAACAAATTAGAACTTCGAACCGATATTATCCTTATTTCAAAAACTGTATTGATGCTATAGATGGTACACACGTATCTGCCCATTTACCCGTTGTTTAGATTATCCCATATATCGGAAGAAAGGGGTTTGCAACTCAAAATATATTAGCGGTTTGTGATTTCGAATTACAATTTACGTATGTTGTGGCTGGTTGGGAAGGGACTGCACACAATAGTATAATTTTTAATGATGTAACAAATGATAGAAACTCTAACTTCCTTAAACCTCCAGCTGGACAGTATTATTTGGTTGACTCCGGTTATCCACTACAGACTGGATACTTAACACTGTATCGGAATATGAGGTATCATATTCCGCATTTTCGTGAAACCGTGGATCAACCAAAATCAGCCAATGAAGTATTTAATTTCTACCATTCGAGTTTACGGATGGCCGTAGAAAGAACTTTTGGCATCTGGAAAAAATTTACCATTCTCAACCGTATGCCTACGTATCCATTTAAAACTCAAGTCAAAGTTATCGTATCTACAATGGCCTTACACAACTTCATGCGCAAATATAATAGTGGTGACCCATATTTTATGGCTTTTGATGTTGATCCTGAAAAATCCCCGATTAGTACTTGGAGGAATGTTACGCTATGAGAAATACGACGAATAGAGGCACTGAACGGGTGTATCGAAATGGGTACCAGGAAATGTCATTACTTCGAGATACCATGAGAGATGAATTGGTTACTGCTGAGCTACACTAATTTTATTTGTATTTGAAACTGTATTTGTATTTGTATTTGCAGTTGTAACTGTATTTGTATTTGTAGCTGTATTTGTATCCGTAAGAAGGTTTAAGGTAGCCAAATCTTATCTATTTATATCTCATTTTAAAAATACCATGATCAAATACCCCGTTTGCAGCCAAAAACACATTCCCCATTCGCTACAGTACCACGTACAAATACCTCGCTCAAATACCCTGTTTCCGTTCGCCAAGAACGCACCCTTATTGTCCGAAAACCACTCTGTATTGGCATAAGCGTTGCGAATTAGATTATACTGAAGATAATTGAAGACGGAGTAAAGTGCAAGGGTTGTTCTATTAATCTTAGGTAGAAATTGTCTAAGATTGATTGATGGAATAGTGCATTCTGTTTGTCTAGTCTCAGGACAACTTGTATGGATGAATGTCTGAAAGAGTATACCTAACAAATCATATGCATTGATTTCTTCAAACGTATTTATGTTGGTGGCGGAGGAATTGGTTTCTCTTAGCTTTATGCCCGTGATATTGTTGGGGAAATCAATAAATGATTTGGTGGATTTAACGATGTGGAATTCAAAGTAAATGATTGTTGTGGTATTAAAAAGGTAAGACATAGCTTCAGTCCCCACAACTAGGAAATGATATAAAATCAGGTAGGTCGCATGGCTAAGTGGGTCGCTTCCAATTAGGTTTTATTGTCACTTGATCTAGAGAAAATCTATTTGCTTCTTTATTCTCTTGTTGCTACATGCTTCGGAACTATTCCTGATCCCAACTGTTGGTGGCAATACATTCAGTACACTCAAGCGAAGTGACTGGCCGGTTCTGTTTAGCCTATGTTGCAGGATGTTCTTGTTGAACCCGGTATATTTCTCTATAAATATACACTGTCAGAAGGTGGTCTCATACCTTGCCATAGTTGGAACCCATTCTCCAATAAGCGCTCACGGTTTTGATTGTATACTATGTATGTGGAGTGTGAGATGTTAGCATTCTGCTGGATTGTTATTTACTTGATTTAAACACTATTATAATATCAGAATAGTATGAATTCAAAGAATGTTTTGGGTTATCGTAAGTTTAAAACTATCTGTGTTTATGTGTGGATCGGTTTTACAATATTCCTTTCTTTTAAAAGATTTTTAAAAGTTAAACCAAGTGGTTGGAGTTTACTCATACCAGTCCTATGATTGACCTAGAATTTATTTGGTTTTGTTTTACCCTAAACTCTTGGGTGCCCAAATTTGTATAGGCAGTCAAGTAGTTCAGGTATTTACATTTACACTTGGAGGAGCTTAGAGCAGGAAGTTTCAACGTTAGATATCTACTGGGTTTTTTCCTCTATAATATATTGTGTTGCATTCTGATAATGGTATGTTTGTACTACACAAATCTGATTTAAAGTATATTTTAGTAAATAATTTTATATTTCATATTGAACATCTTAATGGTCATTTTTTCACCGTTGTGTGGTAATACTAGTACAAAGTCCAAAACGAAATGCAATTAACGCTGGTTTTGATTATAGATCCAAAAAAAAGCATTTCTATTTTTTACCATGCATGGTAAGAAATCAATCTACAATAGACGTCACATGAGTCATGTAGACTACAAAACATATGATAGTATTTATTAGCGCAAATAAATGCGTCAGGCACTAAATTAGCATTTCATCATTGCATTTTTCCTCAAGACATCACGGTCTGGTACAAGTCCCACTTCATGTGCTCACGCCTATAAAGTGTTTCTATTGCACATCTGAAATAAATGAATAGAAGATAATAAAATTAGACAACAATTAATGTGAAATAAACCGTGACATTATACATTTTTTTTCCAGAAGTAAAATGTGTTGCGCTAAGTATAACAGAATGGCAATCAGCAAGCAATGCGCACAGAAGTGTTGAATCTATGATTTTTTGTTTGATGATTACAAACGTATGTGTTTGAAACTGAAATTATATATATATATATATATATACACACACACACATATATATATATGTCTGATGGTGCTCTTACACAAGAACTGAAAAATTACATCTATTATTCAATATATATATATATTTTATTTGACAAATCATTTTAGTACAAATTTGTCTTGAACTCTCATCTATACAAACTCAATACAAATGTCTTTACAACTATCAACTTTCTTTACACATCATACACAACTCTCTGCTAGACAAATTCTGTTCTGCACCCTCTTACTGTCCCAGCTCCTGTTGCATCATCCTGAAACCTGTCATACAAAAGAAAATACAAACAGTACACTGGAACTAAAACAAACACTGAACAAATAAAAATTTATTTTTTAATTTTTATTTGTCTCAGATTCTCTGTGTGTTTTTCTCATCATCTTTCAGACTAGAACAACCACACCATAACCATACCGGTTTGCTGATCAGAACCAGCATCAAACTCAGTTGATTCTGACCAGCCTCAACATAGTACAGTCTGTCTGCTGTTTTTTTTTCAGGGTCATAAGACAAGGTAAAAATCAAAAGGGAAATAGAAGTATACTTCAGCAAACTCAAAACAGTGTGAAGCATGATGGTGTGCAAATACACAGTTCAGCATGGTTTACAAGACAGGCAACATGACAAGGTGGTGAAGCTTAAATACATGGTGCAAATGAGCAAAGTGAATGTGTACAGTAATGGTCAAGTGTACATGTTGATGTCAATCATGATCTAAGCAAATACATGGTTCAAGTAATGCAGCATATCAAGACAGTGGACAAGCACAAGGATGATCAGTTTCAATTTCAAGTGAGGATGAGCAAGTGACTCAAAGAAACAAGTGCACAAGACATGGTGGGGCATTCAGCATATTCATGATCAAGATCATATCATGACAGTGCAAGAAATTAACAAAGTGGAGCTGCTACAACATGGTCAACTATGTGCAAAGATGAAAAGGTGCAAGATGGTAGATCACCCAAGATACAGTATGGCAAATCAGTGCAATCAGGTCAGCATACAAGTCCAAGTGCAAGTACAAGTGTGATGCATGAACAAAGCTTGAACATAGGCCAGACTCAAGTCCAAACAGTAGAGCAGCAACAGGTGCAAGTGGGTCAAGCAAAGAAGCAAACAGGAAGATACACACACACACAATATGTACATACATGAGTGTACATGATGCATTTCAGATCAGGCCAGCATGGGAGATAAGCTCATACAAGTATGTTCAAGTGGAGCTACAGCATAACAAGGTTTCACAACAGCAATGTGATATGGTATGTACACAAACACAAACAGGTGAAGGCAAAACTTACATGGAGCATGATATATGGTGTGTTAGTAAGTGTCAACACAAGAATGCAATTTAAGCAATCAAGCCAATTTGGCAAAGTTTCTTTTGAAACACAATCAGAAACATATGGTAAGATTTCATTTCAGGAAATATCAAAGCAATAAATATGGAAACCCTTCTTTTAGCATGTATGAGATGCCAAAGAAGAAAAATCGATTTGTGTAAAACAAAAATGCAGTTTTTATCTGGATTTACTCTTTCCTATTATACAATTTCAGTCATGGAGAAATTCGTTTATGCCAAACAAAATCAGTGTGTGTACTTATGGAAAGCACTCAATGCAAATTTTCTCCAGAGTTTTTGTTGTTCAAAAATGAAGATCTGGATTAAATCAATTTCAGTATGGTGACAAGGCAGAAAAAGAAATCTCAGCAAGCATTTTTTCAAAATTGGAAAGAGTTCAATTCGAATCATATATAGAATGTTTTCTGGTGACAAAATTAGTGCTAAATCTTTCAAATTGACAGGGAAAATTTTTCTAAAAACAGAAAAGGCGCGACCCGATTTAATTTGGACAGCAATTTTTTCTAGAGAAAACAAATTTCGATTCGAATATTCCAATATCAAAAGGGGCAAGTCATTAAAGAGAAATCATAGAATTAGGGCTACAAAATCCCTATAAAATCACACGAATTCATCATCGATAAAAATCCATCATTCCAACAGAAATATCAAATCCCAAATCGCAAATCAAAAGGCTTTCTTGGTTTGATCGTGAGAAGAGAACACTGCAGAGTCAAGCTAGAAGGTTAATCAAATCAATTCAAAACTGCAGAATAAATCCAAAGCAAGGAATCGCAATTTCTCAAGAAACCCTAATCGCTGTCGCCATCCTCAAGTTTGAGAACAAAAGGGGAAACCGTCGGACAACACAAATAAGAGAGTGGGTTGGCCTGATTTTTCCTTGGCTAAGCCAAGTTATTAAAAGGGGGTGGTTTTGTTTTGTTTTTGTTTTTAATTTTTCTTTGTATTTTGTCGATTGTAATTTGTTTCAGCAACGTTTCTTTTTCTAGTTTCTTTGTAAAACTAGATATACAGATTACTGGTCTGTAGTCTGGGAAAATCTGGTCTAGGGTACACAGGCCAGTCTAGGATTTTAAGCTTAGGGTTAGACAGGAGCAGGAGCTGTGAGTTTACATAGGATTGTAAGCGGGATCTGTTTGTAACTCCTAGTAGAAGTCTTAGAAAGGCAGCAGTAGGCACAGTTTGTCGAAGCTGGGTATCTCTGCGTGTGATTTTCCTTTACTGCATATTTTATATCTCTGTGTTTGATTTAATTTTTGTTAAAAACCCTATTCACCCCCCCCCCCTCTAGGGTTAATATTGATCCTACAATTGGTATCAGAGTCAGAGTATATTTAACTCTAGAGTCATGACATCGATGAATAATGCTTTTTCTGAGGGACAATCTATTGCTAGACCACCCATGTTTAACGGTAGTGATTACGCTTATTGGAAAGCTATGATGAAAATCTATCTAGTGTCCGTTGACTACGTTGTTTGGGATATCATTGAAACTGGATATAAATTTGCCACTGTAATTGTTAACGAAACTGAAATTCCTAAACCAAAAGATAGGTGGGATGCAAATGATAAGAAATTGTACTCTACTGATTTTAAAGCCATGAATGCTTTGATTTGTGCTCTTGATAAAACTGAATATAACAGAATTTCTCATTGTAAAACAGCTCAGAAAATCTGGCATATTCTGGAAGTCACTCATGAAGGAACATCTCAAGTAAAAGAATCTCGTCTTGCTCTATTCAGCAATGAGTATGAAAACTTCACTATGCAGAAAGATGAGAGTATCAAGGACATGTTTGGACGCTTCTCTATGCTAATATACAATGCTAGAGCCCTTGGAAAAGTTTTTACTGAAGTTGAACTTGTGAGAAAGATTCTGCGTGTTCTGCCAATGAATTTCGAGGCAAAAGTCACAGCTATTCAAGAATCAAAGGATCTGAGTAAGCTGAGCATGGAGGAGCTTGTTGGAAATCTAATGATGTATGAAATGGAGCTAAAATCACGAGAAGATCGCAATAACTCTGATCTGAAGAAGAAGTCAATTGCTTTGTCCAATACTGTCAACAGCGATGGCGAAGATTCCATTGAACAGCTTGCAATGGCTGTCAGACAAATCGCAAAGTGGAGCAAATTCAAACCTCGAAGAAACAAACCAAAATCCAACAAGCCGAAGAACTCTGACAATTCAGATGAGGAACCACTTTGCTATAACTGCCAGAAGCCTGGACATCTGAAACCAAATTGTCCCCTTCTTCAGCACAAAAGAAACAAGAAGAAAAAGAAAGCTTTTTCTATAACTTGGGATGACTAGGAAGGAGAAGAAGACTCAGATAGCAGCGAGGAAGAAAGTAACCTATGCTTCATGGCAAAGTCAAATTCAGAAGATGATGGAGAGGAATCGACTGAGGTATATAGTTATGATGACTTGTTTTTAATGTGTAAACACCTTTCTGAAATCATTGATACATTAGAAACAAAAGTCGAAAAACTTAAAGCAAAAAATTTAGAAATATCAACTTTCAAGTCCACCATTGACAATCTTGAAAAAGAAAATTTGACCTTGAAAGAAACTGATGAGATTAAGAGAGAGAATTTTATTAAAAGATGCACTTCACTTGTGGACGAAAATACAGCACTAAGAACCAAAGTCCAGAATCTTGAAATCACCTTAAATAAGTTTTCAATTGGACAAACATCTTTCAAAATGTTGCTAGGAAACCAATTGTTTGCTAATAATGGAAAAGGACTAGGTTTTGGTAAAATATAAGATGATGTGACTATGACTGACAATGCAAAAGGTAGATGCATCTTTCCTCAGTGTGTTAAGTGTAGGGAAATTGGGCATAATTCTGAAAATTGCAAGAATAAGAATAAAATCAGAAAATTCACTAGAGTTTGGGTTCCTAAACACTTGGCACACAATTACCACAAATTTTGGAACACAAATAAGAGGACAAAACAAATATGGGTTTCAAAAAATTCTGGTTTTCATCATTCTTCAGTCACTGATATTTGTGGACCTAGGAACGTCTCTAGGTCATCTTTTTCTCTTCTCGTGTAGGTATGTTGGCGGGCTAAGGAGCAACAAAGATGGTATTTGGATTCAGGTTGCTCCAGACATATGATAGGAGACAAAAGATTGTTCCTTAGCCTAGAAAGATATAAAGGTGGGAGTGTGAAATTTGGTGACAACAGCAAATGTAAGATTATTGGTAAGGGAAAAGTAGGTAACAACATTTTCGCCTTAGCTGATGTCTTATATTTTGATAATTTGTATCACAATCTTACTTCCATAAGTCAACTATGTGACAAAGGAATGAATGTAGTTTTTGACAGTGAAATTTGCAAGATAATCGATACATCCACTGGAAAAGTTGTTTTTACTGGCAAAAGAAAAGGAAATATATACACGCTCTCTTTTGATGATGTAACTGTTTCTAGATGTTTGGTTGCCACTGAAGAAGAGGCAGTTCTATGGCATAGAAGACTAGCACATGCTAGTACGCATCTCCTTGAAAAACTAGAAACGAATGAGCTTGTCAGAGGTTTACCTCATCAGAAATTTAAAAATAACAAAGTGTGTAAGGCTTGCTCCATGGCTAAACTTAGTCGTTCGTCATTTCATTCAAAGAATGTTGTTAGTACTTCACGTGTTCTTGAATTGATTCATATGGATTTATTTGGACCGACTGATACTGCTAGTTTAAATGGTAAACGTTATTGTTATGTATTGTTTGATGATTACTCTAGATTTACATGGGTTTATTTTCTAGCCAAAAAGTCTGAAACATTTGATTATTTTTCAAAGTTTTCAAAACTTGTTCAAAACGAAAAAGGTGTTTCAATTAAAACCTTAAGAAGTGATCATGGAGGTGAATTTGAAAATTTAGATTTTGAAAAATTCTATGAAGAAAATGGTTTTAAACATGAATTTTCCGCTCCTCGAACACCTCAACAAAATGGGGTGGTCGAAAGGAAAAATCGTACATTGCAAGAGATGGCTAGATCTATGTTATGTGAATATAAATTACCTCAAACCTTCTGGGCTGAGGCAGTTAATACTTCATGCTATGTAATGAATAGAGTCATGATTACACCAATACTTAATAAAACGTCATATAAACTGTGGTCTAACAAAAAGCCTAACATCTCATATTTTAGAGTTTTTGGATGTCCTTGTTATATTTTGTACACAAGAGATCAGCTTGGAAAGTTTGAGCCAAAAATATTCAATGGAATTTTCATGGGTTATTCTTCAAGGAGCAAAGCTTACAGAATCTTCAATAAGAAATCAAGGACAATTGTGGAAACTGTCAATGTAAAGTCCAATGAATCAGATGCGGATATGGCCTCTAAAGATGATAAACATGATGATGGGGCACAAGAAGGTGAAAAAGAAAGCAATGATGTTGAAACAAACAATGAAGAAGCCACTGAAGCAACAACAAAAGCTAAAAGGCTGAAATTCAAGCCTAGTCATCCTTTAGATTTGGTAATCGGAAGCCCAACAGCTGGAGTTCGTACTCGCTCTTCTCTTAATAAGGATGTTTGTACTTTTTGTATACACCATGCTTTTGTATCTGAAATAGAACCAGATTCTTATGATATTGCGCTTAATGATGAGTCTTGGTTTCTAGCTATGCAAGAAGAACTTAATCAGTTTGAGAGAAACAAAGTCTGGAACTTAGTACCAAGGCCAAAAGACTATCCAGTTGTTGGAACAAAATGGGTGTTTAAAAACAAACTTGACGAATCTGGAAATGTAATTAGAAACAAAGCTAGGTTGGTTGCTAAGGGATACAATCAAATTGAAGGCATTGACTTTGATGAGACCTTCGCTCCAGTCGCCAGGTTAGAAGCAATCAGAATTTGGTTGAGTTTTGCTTGTTTTAAAGGCTTCAAACTAAAGCAAATGGATGTGAAGAGTGCCTTTCTGAATGGAGAGCTGAAAGAAGAGGTTTATGTTGAGCAAACCCCTAGTTTTGAGAGTCACGATTTTCCAAATCATGTTTATAAACTAGAAAAACCATTGTATGGCCTTAAGCAAGCTCCTCGAGCTTGGTATGATTGTCTCTGCTCATATCTCTTGGAAAACGGTTTTAAAAAGGGGTGTGCTGACACAACTCTGTTTCTATCACATGACGGTGATGATTTTCTAATTCTTCAAATCTATGTTGATATATCATATATGGTGCTACTAATGATGTCTTGTGCGAGAAATTTGAAAAAGTTATGCAGGACAAATTTGAGATGAGCTTGGTCTATAACACCACACCTCCGTTAAGGTCACTCACAAGGGAATGCCTTAACTTTGGTGGAGCATTTTAGTAAGCAGAACAGAAACTTACAAGACAGATAAAACAGTACTTGAAAAATTTATAACTTTATTTCAACAGAAGCTTGGTTACATCCTTTCAAATCACAATATCAGAATTCAAGTACAAAATATCAGTCTTGTACAAAAGCCTTCAGAATGCATAGTTTAAAATCATAATCCCCACAGAAGAAGACAAGCCATACTTTAAGCACTGCAAGCGGAAGAAATCTGGATCAAGCTAGAGTATTCCCTTTTACAAAACCTGGGGGGAGAAACGGAAGAAAGGAGGCGAAACAACAAGGGTCAGACAAAAGTCTGGCAAGTCCAGTGATTTTCAGTTATGAACAGATAATAATAACATGACATGAAAATAAAACTGGATGAGAGATAACTGTAACAGATGTAGCAGATATGACAGAAGAACAGAATGATATAAGCTATAGCTTTACACTTCTCTACACTAATACCAGTATAACAGAATTAGGTGTCACCCTATTGTCTAAACTGAAACAGAAACAGGTACAAAATAATTTCCACGCTAGTAATGGGCCTTTACCACCCGATCAGAAACAGACAGAAGCAGAATGTAGCATAAGGTGTACACTAGTAATTGGGCCTTTACCACCCGAACAGATGGTACCACGCAGAAACAGACAGGTGTTGCCACCCAACAGAAACAGACGGTACCAACAGAAACAGATAGAACTAAGTGTACCCTAAAACCCTACCCCAAGCGATCGGCTC
Organism: Allium sativum; assembly: GCA_030737875.1. Classification (NCBI taxonomy): domain Eukaryota; kingdom Viridiplantae; phylum Streptophyta; class Magnoliopsida; order Asparagales; family Amaryllidaceae; genus Allium; species Allium sativum. The sequence goes on along the minus strand of CM060918.1, from coordinate 773,103,359 downwards.
CCTAATACATAAATATCCTGTGTCGTCCCCACAGTAGGGTGTATCACTCCCTAAAGTGACAACCAATTGGCATAGACCTATTTACAGATGTCACGGCGTCTTACATCCTCAGAGGAAGACCGGGATCCATGCACGCACATGACCCGGTTGGAACGCACCATCAACACCCCTCGCCATTATCAAAATGAACCGCTTATAATTAGTTCAGTAAGCGTGCCCAGACCCTACTTACTGTTGGGTCAAAGTTTTGATACCAGACAGGGTTACTGACTAATATGGGTCCCAAACAACAGATGACACAAGTAATTCCCCTCCTAACCTTGTGTCCCCAGACTAACAGATTTCAGCTTAACTTGTCTACAAGGTTCAGACATACAAAATTTAGATTAACTAGTTCACAGATCAGACAATCAAGTTAACAGGTTTTCAGACTAACGGATCAGATGTTCGGATTAACAGGCTTACAGATTAACTGGTTACAGATTAACAGACTTACAGATTAACTGGTTACAGATTATCTAACTTTGTATTGGGCCTACGGATTCACGAAACGGGTTTATCAGGTTCATTGGTCCAATTGGTTTAGCCTTACCCAACACGTTTTAGACATCATAATTATCTCAGATTTTCATTAATTGAATATTAATGCCCAAACCTCTCACATTAGACTGACAGTTTGCGGCTACTGGTTAGGCTGGTTGGTTCCGGGCAGGTTTCTGTCGCAAACTGAGTCTAACCTCGGGTTTCAAGCACGTTATGACTAACTTCTCACATTAGAACCTATTGTTTGCGACCACTGGAATATGCCGGGCGGTTCCGGGCAGAATTACGCCACAAACTCATTCTAACCTCGAGTTAGCCATGTTTATCTTTGCGGCCAATTAATTAATGATTCACCATTTATACCCACGCCTAATATACATGTCAATTATTCATAACTATAGCCAATTCAGATTATGTCAGTAGCGGACTAATTATATCAACTCAACAGATATTGCAGATAACAGATTTTTCAGATTAGGCGACTTAACGGATTTAGCAGATTAAGCAAACTAGCAGATCAAGCATATAACAGTTTAGGCATTTTCAGCAGACTTAGCAGATGACAGATTTGGTATATGAACAGATATAGCAGATTATAGCAGAAGTAGCAGATTAGGCAATATAACAGAACTAGCAAATTAGGCAATATAACAGAACTAGCAGATTAGGCCATATAACAGATTTAATCATTCCTTAAAGTTTCATAAACATGTCTTGCCTAATTATAAATTTGGCCTAAGTTTGCATGCCTAAATAGTTGTCATGATTCACATTATGATCATATACCCCACGTTTGCATTGAATTTACATGGCACAGATTATGGTCATAATTTACCATATAACACACGTCTCAAATTTAGTTAAACTTGCCTAGTACAAAAGATTCACATATAAATTATACCAAATATTGCCATCGATTTCAATGCATGTCATATATTCAAAAATCTCCCACTTAGGTGTTATTCACATTTAATAGTTATCAAATCTTAACATAAATCTTCACACCTAAGTCATATTCCCTTTTTATCCCAAATCATGAATCTCTATATAAACAATATGCCCAACAATCTAGAACTTTAAATTATAATAGATCTTTAATTCAAAAATATGCGTTATGTCCAATGTCTCAAGTCACATGTTAATATACAATGGTTCCTCTTCTTCCAATTCACAGAATATGCACAGATCTAAGTCTAGTTTACAAGCTATGTCCTTTTAGTCACAGATTAGCCATGTCCAATTATGCCATCATTCATTATTTGTCCCAAAGTTTAACGTTCGTGCGTTAATCTCTTATGAGATTTGGCGCAGGCTCGGGGTAGCCTGGCTATAGAACAGAAAGAAGAAAGAGATATAGAATAAAATAGATTAGAACAGAACATACGCAATCTCAAATTCAGATTTACAATCATGTCACAATTAAAATTAAAGTTTATATTGGAAAATAATTGCACTTGCCTTGGTTGGATTCTAAAAGAAAAAGGTGTTGTAGCTGTTCTCTTTTAATCCTAATCAGAATTGGTGGAAGAAGAAGCACAAGTCCTAGCTTAGGTTTCAGCAGAGTAGAGACGCCATTGATTTATTTATTTTTAGAGAGGAAGAGAGCAATGGTGGCTAGAGAATTGTATATGAGATTTAGGTTTAGGTTAGGGATGTATATATAGGTGTAGGAAGTTATTTAGGACCATTAGATTAACCCTGAATCATGAGAACCATTCAAATGCAAAATCTGCATTTGAGCGAATCGGCCCACGGGATGACAGCCAAACACCCTGGATTAACCCCTAGTCGACCCAGCGGAGCTCGGTTCGACCTCAAAAATGGGCCGGTTCGGTTATTCCCCCTCCCAATTCGCTGTTTTGAACCTTTTTTGCATGTTTATTTATTTAATTTTTATATATATCTATATATATTTCTCTCATATGCATATAAACTTTAAGGCTTAATAACTTCTTCATAATTAACCTTTTTTTTTTAATATTCTCAAAAAATACGGGGTGTTACATTCTCCCCTCCTTAAAGGATTTCGTCCCCGAAATCTTCAAGTTAAGAAGAATGTATCCTAACATCCAACATCCATCTACTCAACCATTCAATCACATACATCCATTGTCCTTAAAAGGTTTCTAATGTCGTATGAACATATGCAAAGTATGTGTATATGTTTCTTATCTAATGCAAAATCAGGCGGTCTACTGATCCAATTGACCTCCTTAATGCGAATCATGTTAGTGTCATGAGTCCAAATATGTATGCAAGAAATCCTATTTGATACACATCATTTTTATATGAGTGCATAACCATTCATCCAAATGCAACATCCATGTGAGGAGTCAATCATTCTGCATCCACAAAAATTGAAAAATATACACACATCCATATGCAGTATGAGAGTGTTTTTGAGCCGATCTAGTGCCTAGTGTGTGTATATGCATCCACGAGAAACCACTAGCAACCACTTGCATCCACTTGCAACCATCAAACATATCATGCCTCAAACACATGTTTACACCCATTAGTTTCTACCTAAAGTTCGAAGATTCGATCGATAGGATACAATCGAACGATGGAAGCGAGTACAGATAAAACAAAAACTTGGTTCCCATTAGACATTGTTTGAGAGAATAATTCCCCAAAGTATCAACCCCAAAGACCGAAATCAATATCAGATTGACACTCAGAGGATTACCCTCTTTAGACAATGTCAAAACTGGAAATCTTAACCTTATCAGAGATATTCAGATATTTACAGACTACTAGTACAGATCAGATTACCAAATGATTCTTAGAAAACTAAGCATGATAAAACCCAGAATGTATGCGTCCTACTTGACGCCTTACACAGATATCTCTCAAACCCCAGTTTATCACAAGCAGATGAGTCATAACCCTTATGGGTTTGAGTCTACAGCGGAATCAGAAACAATACTAGTATTAAAGTGCAGAGTATCGATTACAGAATCAAAATGCTAGAATCAGAAAGAGTTTTAACTCAACAATCAGATAAAGAAATTAAACCTCTCACAGAAAGTTTTCCTAATTCTATCTTATCCACTAGCCTCGAGAGTGTTCGCCTGCCCTCCAGAAGTAGGTCCTATCTTCTGCCCTTGCCCTCGTTTCTTCGGGCAGTCCCTAGTGAAGTGTCGCATCTCACCACAGTTGAAGCAAGCGGCCTTCTTTGGATCCACTTTCTTATCGCGTGTCCTATCCATATCTCCCATGTACGTTCTCCATTCGTGACCTTCCACCAAAATGAAGCTTCATCTTTCATTAACCAAACAGTTGGTTGAACCTTCCTCCCATCGTCTATCTCAAAGGTACCAACAAGTCCTTTACTCCATTGAGCCAACTTCTAGCCTCGACAACGTCTCAGTCCCATAAAGCGGTTTTCCGCCCATCGCACGGAAGTTCTTACATATCTTAGAAAAAGCATCTATACGCGGAGGAAGAGATTCAAAAGGGAAAGAGGAAGGAACTCGAAACAAAGAATCGAAAGAAAGATATATGGCTTTTGGGGATTATGTTTTTTTTTTCAAAATAAGCTTTACTTTTGAAAATACTTCCTTTTTAAAACATAGTTTTCAAAAACTTTTTATCAAATCTGGTAACCTTCAGCACTGATACCAAGTGTAACATCGCACCTCCGTTAAGGTCACTCACAAGGGAATGCCTTAACTTTGGTGGAGCATTTTAGTAAGCAGAACAGAAACTTAAAAGACAGATAAAACAATACTTGAAAAATTTATAACTTTATTTCAACAGAAGCTTGGTTACATCCTTTCAAATCACAATACCAGAATTCAAGTACAAAATATCAGTCTTGTACAAAAGCCTTCAGAATGCATAGTTTAAAATCATAATCCCCACAGAAGAAGACAAGCCATACTTTAAGCACTGCAAGCGGAAGAAATCTGGATCAAGCTAGAGTATTCCCTTCTACAAAACCTGGGGGGAGAAACGGAAGAAAGGAGGCGAAACAACAAGGGTCAGACAAAAGTCTGGCAAGTCCAGTGATTTTCAGTTATGAACAGATAATAATAACATGACATGAAAATAAAATTGGATGAGAGATAACTGTAACAGATGTAGCAGATATGACAGAAGAACAGAATGATATAAGCTATTGCTTTACACTTCTCTGCACTAATACCAGTATAACAGAATTAGGTGTCACCCTAATGTCTAAACTGAAACAGAAACAGGTACAGAATAATTTCCACGCTAGTAATGGGCCTTTACCACCCGATCAGAAACAGACAGAAGCAGAATGCAGCATAAGGTGTACACTAGTAATTGGGCCTTTACCACCCGAACAGACGGTACCACGCAGAAACAGACAGGTGTTGCCGCCCAACAGAAACAGACGGTACCAACAGAAACAGGCAAAACTAAGTTTACCCTAAAACCCTACCCCAAGCGATCGGCTCCCTAATACATAAATATCCTGTGTCGACCCCACAGTAGGGTGTATCACTCCCTAAAGTGACAACCAATTGGCACAGACCTGTTTACAGATGTCACGGCGCCTTACATCCTCAGAGGCAGACCAGGATCTATGCACGCACATGACCCGGTTGGAACGCACCATCAATACCCCTCGCCATTATCAGAATGAACCGCTTATAATTAGTTCAGTAAGCGTGCCCGGACCCTACTTACTGTTGGGTCAAAGTTTTGATACCAGAAAGGGTTGCTGACTAATATGGGTCCCAAACAATAGATGACACAAGTAATTCCCCTCCTAACCTTGTGTCCCCAGACTAACAGATTTCAGCTTGACTTGTCTACAAGTTTCAGACATACAAAATTTAGATTAACTAGTTCACAGATCAGACAATCAAGTTAACAGGTTTTCAGACTAACGGATCAGATGTTCGGATTAACAGGCTTACAGATTAACTGGTTATAGATTATCTAACTTTGTAATGGGCCTACGGATTCACGAAACGGGTTTATCAGGTTCATTGGTCCAATTGGTTTAGCCTTACCCAACACGTTTTAGACATCATAATTATCTCAGATTTTCATTAATTAAGTATTAATGCCCAAACCTCTCACATTAGACTGACAGTTTGCGGCTACTGGTTAGGCCGGTTGGTTCCGGGAAGATTTCTGTCACAAACTGAGTCTAACCTCGGGTTTCAAGCACGTTATGACTAACTTCTCACATTAGAACCTATTGTTTGCGACCACTGGAATATGCCGGGCGGTTTTGGGCAGAATTACGCCGCAAACTCATTCTAACCTCGAGTTAGCCATGTTTATCTTTGCGGCCAATTAATTAATGATTCACCATTTATAACCACGCCTAATATACATGTCAATTATTCATAACTATAGCCAATTCAGATTATGTCAATAGCGGACTAATTATATCAACTCAACAGATATTGCAGATAACAGATTTTTCAGATTAGGCGACTTAACGGATTTAGCAGATTAAGCAAACTAGCAGATCAAGCATATAACAGTTTAGGCATCTTCAGCAGACTTAGCAGATGAGAGATTTGGTATATGAACAGATATAGCAGATTATAGCAGAAGTAGCAGATTAGGCAATATAACAGAACTAGCAAATTAGGCAATATAACAGAACTAGCAGATTAGGCCATATAACAGATTTAATCATTCCTTAAAGTTTCATAAACATATCTTGCCTAATTATAAATTTGGCCTAAGTTTGCATGCCTAAATAGTTGTCATGATTCACATTATGATCATATACCCCACGTTTGCATTGAATTTACATGGCACAGATTATGGTCATAATTTACCATATAATACACATCTCAAATTTAGTTAAACTTGCCTAGTACAAAAGATTCACATATAAATTATACCAAATATAGCCATCGATTTCAATGCATGTCATATATTCAAAAATCTCCCACTTAGGTGTTATTCACATTTAATAGTTATCAAATCTTAACATAAATCTTCACACCTAAGTCATATTCCCTTTTTATCCCAAATCATGAATCTCTATATAAACAATATGCCCAACAATCTAGAACTTTAAATTATAATAGATCTTTAATTCAAAAATATGTGTTATGTCCAATGTCTCAAGTCACATGTTAATATACAATGGTTTCTCTTCTTCCAATTCACAGAATATGCACAGATCTAAATCTAGTTTACAAGCTATGTCCTTTTAGTCACAAATTAGCCATGTCCAATTATGCCATCATTCATTATTTGTCCCAAAGTTTAACGTTCATTCGTTAATCTCTTATGAGATTTGGCGCAGGCTCGGGGTAGCCTGGCTATAGAACAGAAAGAAGAAAGAGATATAGAATAAAATAGATCAGAACAGAACATACGCAATCTCAAATTCAGATTTACAATCATGTCACAATTATAATTAAAGTTTATATCGGAAAATAACTGCACTTGCCTTGGTTGGATTCTAAAAGAAAAAGGTGTTGTAGCTGTTCTCTTTTAATCCTAATCAGAATTGGAGGAAGAAGAAGCACAAGTCCTAGCTTAGGTTTCAGCAGAGTAGAGATGCCATTGATTTATTTATTTTTAGAGAGGAAGAGAGCAATGGAGGCTAGAGAATTGTATATGAGATTGGAACAACTCGTATTTCGATAACATGGTAAAACGAGAATCAAGGCAGAATTTAATTTTAAATTCTGAATCAAGTAAAACGGGCTATGCCATTGCGTTCGTCTCGGAAAAATACGCGAAATAAAGTCCGAGTTTTCGAGAATCGGAGTCCGTATGACCAAGTTATGGTCCGTCGAAGTTTTCAGGGTTTCCAAGTTTGAAAATCACCTAGGAAGTTCAAGTTTTGGGGTAGGCGGGAATTTTCCCGCCGAAGCCCATGTCGATAGGGGAGTCGACAGGGCTGTCGACACCCCTGGACCCCAAGTCGACAGGGCTGTCGACTTGGGTGTCGACTGGGTCCAAAACACAATTTCGTGTTTTGTGGCCTGGTGCGCCTGGATGTAGTCTTGGTCTGGTCTGATGGGCCTGTGACGATTTCTGTGGTCCAGATTAATCCTAGATCTAATCCTAGGGCCTAAAACTATCCTAATCTCTATAAAAAGACCCTAAACCTAACCTAAATCCCTAAAAATCAAACCTAGCAACTAAGTGCTGCCAAAATCAATCTTGATCATGGCCTCCATCTCCAATCCCTAGAGCCTATGCATTCAAATCGGGTTCAAATCAAAAGGTGCAAGCTTGCTACACCAAATAGAGGCCAAATCAACGTTGCTATGCAAGTTTCATGACGGATCTTCATCAAAGGAGCCACCTTTCTTCGCCAAAACGATGCATGCTCCTAGTCCTCTTGCCATGCTAGGTAAGTTCTAGCTACTTTTAGATGGAAACGGTAGTTTTGATAATGACATGGGATAAAATGAGGCTAAACATGATTATGCGAACCTATATGAACCTTACCTTTGCCTCTTGTGTTCATGTTTATTATTTTAGGCTATGTGAGTGACTTAATCATGCCTCTCATGCTATGCATAACCTAGTTTAACTTGCAAGTTTGGATCTTTATGCATGAAACGCTAGCATGAACCTTTAGGAACCACTTTACTTGTGAAACATTGGCTAAGACAAGATTTTGGGGCTTATGCATGCATATGAACACAAACCCCTTATGATTCATGCATGTTTGTGGCAAAACCTCCTTATGATATTATGCAAGTTTGTGGTCAAATCCTATATGATAGTATGCATGCTTATGGTCAATCCCTATATGACTCTATCATGCATGTTTTAAGGCCAAACCCCCTTATGACGCCATGCATGTTTGGAGCCAATCCCTTTTGTGGCATCATGTATGTTTTGGGGTCTACATGTAGCCATAGTATACCTACTATGTTGACTCGCTTTGCTTGCGTTGGGAAAATACGATTTTGGGTAGTCAGATAAATACGAACATGTCGTGAAATCTTAACTTGATTATGACATGTGTTTATACTTGAAAATATGACTTGAAAGATAACATGGAAGTTGGCATGTAAGTATGCATAAAAACATGAGCTTGGGAATTTACCTATTAAGTTAGGTCTACCCTTTGGGAATTTACCTATTAAGTTAGGTCTACCCAAATGCTTGAAAACTTGTAACATGTTTTGGAAACATGATGAACTTAGATAATATAAGTGTGGCCAACTCGAGGTTGGGTTGAGTTTGCAACGTAAAACTACCCGGAACCGACCGGCCTAACTAGTAGTTGCAAACAATAGGACCCAATGTGAGAAGTTGGTCATGTCGCGCTTAAGACCCGAGGTTAGACTAGGTTGTGGTGTAAATCTACCCGGACCCGCCCGGCTTAACTAGTAACCACAACAAGGTCTAATGTGAGAGGTTAAGAGTGCATTAATTAAATTAATGCCACATGGTAAGGTTAAGTAAATTTGACTAATGACACTTAACCGATATGACACGAATGGGTAGGTTAAGTGGGATCGGGCTTGATTTCCTTAATGACACTTAACCATGCAAGATGATTAGGAGATGGGGTTAAGTAATTTACACTTAACTAATCCGACTGGGTAATTAGATGAGGTTAAGTAATTAAGACTTAACTAACCTAACCACGGTAATTAGATGGGGTTAAGTAATCCACACTTAACTAATCTAAACACGGTAATTCGATAGGGTTAAGTTAAACACTTAACCAATTTAAACTTGGTAATTCAATGAGGTTAAGTAACCAATACTTAACCAATTTAATGTGATAATTTAATGGGGTTAAGCAACTTATACTTAACCAATTATACACGATTATTTGATAAGGTTAAGTGACCTAAACTTAACCAATCTAACTCGTTAATTGAATGTGGTTAAGTGACCTATACTTAGCCAATCTAACTCGTGAATTTATGGAGGTTAAGTTAACCCATACTTAACCAATATAACGTGAAAACATGATAAGGCTAAGTCACGAATCACTTGAATACGACCGATTTGACTCGGTAATTGGACAAGGTCAAGTTAATTTATATAATTAACCAATCTAAAATGATAATTATACGAGGTTAAGTTATGGATTGCTTAATATACTTAGCCAACTTGACACATGGTTTGTAGGGTTAAGTCTTGGACTTGGATACTTAGCCAATTTTGACATGGTTTGTAGACGAGCTAAGTTATGAACTTAAGTGACACTTAACCCATTAGATAAACCCTAATTCGGAGGATTAGGTAAATAACCATAGTTAACAAGGATTATGGAAATAAGGCTAAGTGGTAAACCTTAGTTAAAGGAAACTAAGTAATAATTCTTAGTCAAGGAAATTTGGACCATTTCTTAGATAAATTAGTAACCCGATACGTTAGGTCAACGTTTAAGAATGCGTGTAGGAGCAGGCTATCTGATTTAGATAAAGGCTCCAACAAACTGGGTAACGAAGCAGCGGCTTCGGGGAACGTGAGGATATTCTTGGGATCCCTCTGCGAGCTGCCAGGTCATTATACTAGGCTCACGAGAGGTTGAGGTCTGCGGTAGAAGAACCAAGAATATGCCTTGGTTGCTATGCGAGCGACCTAAAGACTGGGGTGGATAGCAGTGAGTCGACGAATACATAAGGTGCCCGAGATAGCAAGTTCGTCGATCATCTACCATCTTGAGTCAAGCGTGTACGTACGGAAAGGCAGGGAACACCCAACAGACCATAATTTGCTATCTAATTATGGGTGAGGTAGGCCGTAGGATGTGGGCTAGCCGGAGTGTAGTTCTCATGCAAGATTTTCTCTTGTGTTGCCTTTCACTAGTTGAGGGAGGGGTCTCGTGGGACCATAGCCACGTGTAGAAAAGCAGACCTTAGTATCTGCATCGGCAGATAAATCTAAAGCTCCCGACCGAGTCCTGTATTTCTTGGTTTGCCCTGTGACAGGACTCGGATGGCACGATGTGATACATGTGCGTACAGTAATAGAAAAACGATTCACGATGAATGCGTGGAAAAAAGGGCGCGGTGGAGGGTTAGCGTAATCCCTAGTGGCCTAGGTGGTTTAACCCAAACCGAAATACGAAAGCGTGCAATAGGCAAGCGTAATCCCTAGTGGTGCTAGGTGGCGTAAGTCCTAGTAGTTCAAACGATGATTCATATGGAAGAACCTAGCTAGAACAAGGGTGACAGTCCAAACGATTTCAAGGATAATACGGCATGAGGAAGCCCGTATGAGGTACGGCAAAGGACTGAACTTATATACATGGAAAGAAACATATGATTTGAGTAACCTATATATGCGATATATTAGGTTGACATGGACCATTACACGACTTTGAGTAAGGGACATTCATGGTTAACACATAACAAGGCCGGGATATTAGTACGGAGGGTGCAGAGCAAATATACATGTTAGAACTAGGAAGAATATACATAATAGATACCGTAGGATGTTAGACGGGGTAGATACCTTGGGATAATGTACTCGATAGAAATCTGACGATGTGATACCTTGACTTATCATAACACCGTAGTTTATCATGATACCTTAGTTTACCTTGCCGCAGTAGTTCAACCGGCTACCCTGGTTTATCTATCTTGTAGTTATCCTTATGTTTACTTTCAGTTTATGCATGTCATGTTACCTTTACATGTTTTTATACTGGAAGTAGATAGGACTTACTCAGTCTTTTTGACTGACCCGTTTTGTTTCGCCTCTTTTCTTCCGTTTCCCCCCCCCCCAGGTTTCAGGGTGGAAACAATGCTGTTTAGTTCGGGCTTCTTCTGCTTGAAGGTCATCATGGATGGCTTGGACTTCTCTTGGCTATGGCTACTTTACTGTTTTACTTGGGGAATAATTTATTAAAAAGTCTTTATGCTTCTTTACTATTGCAAGACAGGTTTTGATTCATATTATGAAAGTTTGATTTTACTTCCGCTATTTATATATGTTCTGTCTTGTGATATTTCTGTGCATGTTTACCAATAATGCCCCTCTAAAGCTAGTGCATTCCTTTGCGAGTGACCCTAGCGGAGGCGGGGTGTTACATTTGGTATCAGAGCAGAAGGTTACCAGGCTGGGCAAAAGTTTTTAAAGACCTTCTGAAAATTATTTGAAAAACCATTTACAAAGAAGCATTTTTCAAGAAAATTTTCTTTTAAAAAGAAAAAGGCTATTCCCCAAAGGCCATTAGCATTATCCTTGTTTCCTTGATTGAATCTCTTTTCCTTTCTTTCCTCCATCTGTAGTCACAGTGGTTTTGACTGCGACTAGTCTTTCTAGCTGCGTAAGTGTTTCCCGTACGATGGAGGTGGTTCTCGAGAGACCGTTGCAGAGTTATGCATGAAAGGATAGTAAGAACAAGGATAAAGGATACGAGCTCAGGGATAAGCAACATGTTGGTATGGCTGAGTCCTAAAAGGAGGAAGAAAGATGAACAATGAAACCCATGACGAGAGAGTACCTTTGGCATGGTGAAACGGGACGGATAGTTAAGTATCATGGAACAGGGACAAGATCATTCGGAGGGCAATAGTATGCTCTCATTTCTAGGGTACCTCAGAAGGAGGGTAACGATCTTGTTAAAGGTTTAGTTTTTCTTCTCTATCATCCCGTCGGGACTTTGTTTTGATCACCGCATCTTTTTAAGTCCGCTTCGATAGTTGAGTCTCTACACCTTAGTACTAGTATAATAGAGGATCCCGTTTTTGTCTCAAGTCCTATTGGAAGATCAGTCCATTTATTCATGACTTGTTTGGATTTGAGAATGTCTATGCCAAGTATTGAGCTTGGAAATAATGCTTATGTTTATAAGCTATGGATGGATTCTAGGGATGAAGTGGTTATCCAGCAAGGGGTGCCATTCTCGGTTTTGGAAAGAGGGTAGTTAGATTCTCAACTCATCTTGGTGATACCCTCGAAATCTCGTGTAACCTTTTGGGTTCTGTCATGGCTCGTTACCTAGAATCCCAGGACGCAGTTGTTGGTAATCCGTTTGAATAGAATTCGCCGTTAAGGCGGATGGTTCGTTTCGATTATGCATGAGTTATGGGAATCACCCTAGTAAGGACTCTTGGCAATTTGGATTGGCATCGGAAAACGAGATCCAGAATTCACTAGTAAATTTTGGGGAGCTGGCTTGAGTACGTAGATATGGTTGAGCCAAGTATACTAGGGAAAGAATAAGTGAAAGTGAAACGAGAAGCGAAAGTGAAATGAGTTTCACTCGCACCTTGGAAACAGGAATCAAGGAGCTACGAAATCATGAAGTCAAAGGCAGTCAAGGCACGATGGGACTAAGCTCAAGGTAATGCGACTCAGGAGACCGAAGTCTAAATACGTGCATGATATCTCTTTTGGGAATATATCCTCGATCCCTGTTTTTCTGTTGAGCTTGCTTGTAGGCTATCTTTTATGGATATCCTCTCGGTCCTGTCTCTGTTACAAACCCCGTACGGAGTTTGTTTTGTTTATCTTCTCGACCTGTTTCAGGGAATCTTAGGTAGAACCCTGTGGATGTAAACATGTATTTGAAACATGTTATGGTTGATATGGTTGCAAATGGTTGCAAGTGGTTGCTCGTGGATGCGCGAATTTACATTAGATATTAGCTCGACTCGGTCACATTTCATATTGCATATGCACGAGTATTTATACTTGCTTATGGATGAAATTGAATGTGTTATCATGCGGATGTTGCATATGAATGAATGATTGTGCACGCATATAGTATTTATATGACTAGGGCTATTTGCATACATGTTGGATTCATGGCACTAAACATACTTTGCATTAGAAAGATTCTTCAGGCCTGATCATTAGCATTAGCTAAGGAACATGTACACACACGTTTTGCATATATTCATATAGCATTAGAAATCATCTAAGGACAATGATTGCTTGTGGATGATGTTTTGAGTAGATGGATGATGGATGGTAGGATATGTTCTTCCTAACTTTGAGATTTCGGGGACGAAATCCTAAAAGGTGGGGAGAATGTAACAACTCGTATTTCGATAACATGGTAAAACGAGAATCAAGGCAGAATTTAATTTTAAATTCTGAATCAAGTAAAACGGGCTATGCCATTGCGTTCGTCTCGGAAAAATACGTGAAATAGAGTCCGAGTTTTCGAGAATCGGAGTCCATATGACCAAGTTATGGTCCGTCGAAGTTTTCAGGGTTTCCAAGTTTGAAAATCACCTAGGAAGTTCAAGTTTTGGGGTAGGCGGGAATTTTCCCGCCGAAGCCCATGTCGACAGGGGAGTCGACAGGGCTGTCGACACCCCTGGACCCCAAGTCAACAGGGCCGTCGACTTGGGTGTCGACTGGGTCCAAAACACAATTTCGTGTTTTGTGGCCTGGTGCGCCTGGATGCAGTCTTGGTCTGGTCTGATGGGCCTGTGACGATTTCTGTGGTCCAGATTAATCCTAGATCTAATCCTAGGGCCTAAAACTATCCTAATCTCTATAAAAAGACCCTAAACCTAACCTAAATCCCTAAAAATCAAACCTAGCAACTAAGTGCTGCCAAAATCAATCTTGATCATGGCCTCCATCTCCAATCCCTAGAGCCTATGCATTCAAATCGGGTTCAAATCAAAAGGTGCAAGCTTGCTACACCAAATAGAGGCCAAATCAACGTTGCTATGCGAGTTTCATGACGGATCTTCATCAAAGGAGCCATCTTTCTTCGCCAAAACGATGCATGCTCCTAGTCCTCTTGCCATGCTAGGTAAGTTCTAGCTACTTTTAGATGGAAACGGTAGTTTTGATAATGACATGGGATAAAATGAGGCTAAACATGATTATGCGAACCTATATGAACCTTACCTTGCCTCTTGTGTTCATGTTTATGATTTTAGGCCATGTGAGTGACTTAATCATGCCTCTCATGCTATGCATAACCTAGTTTAACTTGCAAGTTTGGATCTTTATGCATGAAACGCTAGCATGAACCTTTAGGAACCACTTTACTTGTGAAACATTGGCTAAGACAAGATTTTGGGGCTTATGCATGCATATGAACACAAACCCCTTATGATTCATGCATGTTTGTGGCAAAACCTCCTTATGATATTATGCAAGTTTGTGGTCAAATCCTATATGATAGTATGCATGCTTATGGTCAATCCCTATATGACTCTATCATGCATGTTTTAAGGCCAAACCCCATTATGACGCCATGCATGTTTGGAGCCAATCCCTTTTGTAGCATCATGTATGTTTTGGGGTCTACATGTAGCCATAGTATACCTACTATGTTGACTCGCTTTGCTTGCGTTGGGAAAATACGATTTTGGGTAGTCAGATAAATACGAACATGTCGTGAAATCTTAACTTGATTATGACATGTGTTTATACTTGAAAATATGACTTGAAAGATAACATGGAAGTTGGCATGTAAGTATGCATAAAAACATGAGCTTGGGAATTTACCTATTAAGTTAGGTCTACCCTTTGGGAATTTACCTATTAAGTTAGGTCTACCCAAATGCTTGAAAACTTGTAACATGTTTTGGAAACATGATGAACTTAGATAATATAAGTGTGGCCAACTCGAGGTTGGGTTGAGTTTGCAACGTAAAACTACCCGGAACCGACCGGCCTAACTAGTAGTTGCAAACAATAGGACCCAATGTGAGAAGTTGGTCATGTCGCGCTTAAGACCCGAGGTTAGACTAGGTTGTGGTGTAAATCTACCCGGACCCGCCCGGCTTAACTAGTAACCACAACAAGGTCTAATGTGAGAGGTTAAGAGTGCATTAATTAAATTAATGCCACATGGTAAGGTTAAGTAAATTTGACTAATGACACTTAACCGATATGACACGAATGGGTAGGTTAAGTGGGACCGGGCTTGATTTCCTTAATGACACTTAACCATGCAAGATGATTAGGAGATGGGGTTAAGTAATTTACACTTAACTAATCCGACTGGGTAATTAGATGAGGTTAAGTAATTAAGACTTAACTAACCTAACCACGGTAATTAGATGGGGTTAAGTAATCCACACTTAACTAATCTAAACACGGTAATTCGATAGGGTTAAGTTAAACACTTAACCAATTTAAACTTGGTAATTCAATGAGGTTAAGTAACCAATACTTAACCAACTTAATGTGATAATTTAATGGGGTTAAGCAACTTATACTTAACCAATTATACACGATGATTTGATAAGGTTAAGTGACCTAAACTTAACCAATCTAACTCGTTAATTGAATGTGGTTAAGTGACCTATACTTAGCCAATCTAACTCGTGAATTTATGAAGGTTAAGTTAACCCATACTTAACCAATATAACGTGAAAACATGATAAGGCTAAGTCACGAATCACTTGAATACGCTTGACCGATTTGACTCGGTAATTGGACAAGGTCAAGTGAATTTATATAATTAACCAATCTAAAATGATAATTAGACGAGGTTAAGTTATGGATTGCTTAATATACTTAGCCAACTTGACACATGGTTTGTAGGGTTAAGTCTTGGACTTGGATACTTAGCCAATTTTGACATGGTTTGTAGACGAGCTAAGTTATGAACTTAAGTGACACTTAACCCATTAGATAAACCCTAATTCGGAGGATTAGGTAAATAACCATAGTTAACAAGGATTATGGAAATAAGGCTAAGTGGTAAACCTTAGTTAAAGGAAACTAAGTAATAATTCTTAGTCAAGGAAATTTGGACCATTTCTTAGATAAATTAGTAACCCGATACGTTAGGTCAACGTTTAAGAATGCGTGTAGGAGCAGGCTATCTGATTTAGATAAAGGCTCCAACGAACTGGGTAACGAAGCAGCGGCTTCGGGGAACGTGAGGATATTCTTGGGATCCCTCTGCGAGCTGCCAGGTCATTATACTAGGCTCACGAGAGGTTGAGGTCTGCGGTAGAAGAACCAAGAATATGCCTTGGTTGCTATGCGAGCGACCTAAAGACTGGGGTGGATAGCAGTGAGTCGACGAATACATAAGGTGCCCGAGATAGCAAGTTCGTCGATCATCTACCATCTTGAGTCAAGCGTGTACGTACGGAAAGGCAGGGAACACCCAACAGACCATAATTTGCTATCTAATTATGGGTGAGGTAGGCCGTAGGATGTGGGCTGGCCGGAGTGTAGTTCTCATGCAAGATTTTCTCTTGTGTTGCCTTTCACTAGTTGAGGGAGGGGTCTCGTGGGACCATAGCCACGTGTAGAAAAGCAGACCTTAGTATCTGCATCGGCAGATAAATCTAAAGCTCCCGACCGAGTCCTGTATTTCTTGGTTTGCCCTATGACAGGACTCGGATGGCACGATGTGATACATGTGCGTACAGTAATAGAAAAACGATTCACGATGAATGCGTGGGAAAAAGGGCGCGGTGGAGGGTTAGCGTAATCCCTAGTGGCCTAGGTGGTTTAACCCAAACCGAAATACGAAAGCGTGCAATAGGCAAGCGTAATCCCTAGTGGTGCTAGGTGGCGTAAGTCCTAGTAGTTCAAACGATGATTCATATGGAAGAACCTAGCTAGAACAAGGGTGACAGTCCAAACGATTTCAAGGATAATACGACATAAGGAAGCCCGTATGAGGTACGGCAAAGGACTGAACTTATATACATGGAAAGAAACATATGATTTGAGTAACCTATATATGCGATATATAAGGTTGACATGGACCATTACACGACTTTGAGTAAGGGACATTCATGGTTAACACATAACAAGGCTGGGATACTAGTACGGAGGGTGCAGAGCAAATATACATGTTAGAACTAGGAAGAATATACATAATAGATACCGTAGGATGTTAGACGGGGTAGATACCTTGGGATAATGTACTCGATAGAAATCTGACGATGTGATACCTTGACTTATCATAACACCGTAGTTTATCATGATACCTTAGTTTACCTTGCCGCAGTAGTTCAACCGGCTACCCTGGTTTATCTATCTTGTAGTTATCCTTATGTTTACTTTCAGTTTATGCATGTCATGTTACCTTTACCTGTTTTTATACTGGAAGTAGATAGGACTTACTCAGTCTTTTTGACTGACCCGTTTTGTTTCGCCTCTTTTCTTCCGTTTCCCCCCTCCCCCCCCCCAGGTTTCAGGGAGGAAACAATGTTGTTTAGTTCGGACTTCTTCTGCTTGAAGGTCATCATGGATGGCTTGGACTTCTCTTGGCTATGGCTACTTTACTGTTTTACTTGGGGAATAATTTATTAAAAAGTCTTTATGCTTCTTTACTATTGCAAGACAGGTTTTGATTCGTATTATGAAAGTTTGATTTTACTTCCGCTATTTATATATGTTCTGTCTTGTGATATTTCTGTGCATGTTTACCAATAATGCCCCTCTAAAGCTAGTGCATTCCTTTGCGAGTGACCCTAGCGGAGGCGGGGTGTTACAGAGATTTAGGTTTAGGTTAGTGATGTATATATAGGTGTAAGAAGTTATTTAGGACCATTAGATTAACCCTGAATCATGAGAACCATTCAAATGCAAAATCTGCATTTGAGCGAATCGGCCCACGGGATGACAGCCAAACACCCTGGATTAACCCCTAGTCGACCCAGCGAGGCTCGGGTCGACCTCAAAAATGGGCCGGTTCGGTTATTCCCCCTCCCAATTCGCTGTTTTGAACCTTTGTTGCATGTTTATTTATTTAATTTTTATATATATCTATATATATTTCTCTCATATGCATATAAACTTCAAGGCTTAATAACTTCTTCATAATTAACTTTTTTTTTAATATTCTCAGAAAATACGGGGTGTTACATGGTCGGAGAGCTGAAATTTTTTCTTGGCTTCCAAATCAAACAGAGCGGCAAAGGAATCTTTATCTCCGAAACGAATTATGTGATGGAGTTACTGAAGAAATTTGGAGTTGAAGATGCAAAACCAATGAAAACACCAATGAGCCCGACAACCAAGCTTGGCAAAGACGAAAAAGGTGTTGCTGTTGATCAGAAAAAATATCGCGGTATTATCGGTTCACTTCTTTATCTCTCTGCTTCTAGACCCGATATTATGTTCTCTGTTTGTTCGTGTGCTCGTTTTCAATCTAATCCAAAAGAATCTCATTTAAAAGCCACAAAACGAATTCTGAGATATTTGTTACACACACCAAATCTAGGTTTGTGGTATCCTTCTTATGATAACTTTAATTTAGTTGGGTTTACTGATGCTGATTATGCTGGCTCACTCACTTATAGGAAGAGTACTAGTGGAACTTGTTTCATGCTGGGACATTCACTTGTTTCTTGGTCAAGTCGTAAACAAAACTGTGTTGCCTTATCCACCACTGAAGCTGAATATATTGCATTAGGAAGTTGTTGTGCACAGATTTTATGGATGATGCAGACTTTATCTGACTTTGGCTTTCGTTATAAACGAGTTCCTTTGAAATGTGACAGTAAGAGTGCAATAGATTTATCAAACAATCCAGTACATCACTCACGCACAAAACACATTGATGTGAGACACCACTTCCTTAGAGATCATATTGCTAGTGAGGACATTTGTATTGAATTCATTGCAACCGTATCTCAACTTGCTGATATTTTCAAAAAACCCCTTCCCGAAGACAGATTTTGCAGATTACGATTGGATTTGGGAATTATAGAAATAAATTAATTTCTCTCTGCATTTTTGGGTAAATTTTCTCTTAAGATGTTCTGTTATCAATTTCATTTTCTGACGAATATTCCAACCTTCAAACCATCAAGAAAAGAACAGTTTTTATTTTTGGACATTTAAGATAAAATTGTGACCGTGTAAGTTTTCAGAATATGAGATGGTTGAAAGTTTGTCTACAACTCTGATGTGATCAAATATATTTTATAATATGAGTAATTTAGGATTTTTTTTTCACATCCATCTCTATCTCTATCATCCTTCTATCATTCATTATTGTTCTCATATATTAAGGGGATTTTGTATAATTGATTTGTTCAAGCTTGATGTGTCCTAAAGCGACAAGCTTAAACAATTTAGTTCTCTTAACCTTTTCTACTTTACCACATTCAATGCCCTTTGGTGCTCCTTGCGTTGCCCATTTCATAGCATAAAACACAATTCTCTTTCACCGAACATTCTTCGTTCGTTTCCTATTCGAAATACCGATTCCACATTCCCCATTCACTTAACAATGAATGCACACTATGATACGGGTCTCTATGGATCAATGGATTTGAAGTTTCGGTTTTAATTATCTTTAATCTTACCACAAAATCAAACTTATAACATGATTTGCACCAAAAATCCAGATAAATACATCTTAAAAATTGAGTAATAAACAATATCAACTATACCATTAAATCATGTATATGTTGATGTCATGATATAGAACGCGGATATTATATATTTATGTAAAAGCATATAAAAGTACACTGTTAATTCTACTTTTCACAAAGTCCGGTAACAGGATATGTGACTTTGTGGCCCAATGGATAAGGCGCTGGTCTTCGAAACCAGATACTCTGGGTTCGATCCCCAGCGGAGTCGCTACATCTGCCTTGAAATGTAAATTGGGGGTACCTTTTTCTTGGCCTGAACATCGTTAAAAATATAATTTTTAACGTGTACATGAATAAAAGAAATATTCATTTACAAATCGGACGATTTGTTTATGTACACCCATTTTACTGATATTGATTGGGATGATATATTTTACAATCGCCAAACTGCACAAACAAAATCTGTGTTTGTTGATTGAAACCACACACGGGTATTGAACCAACAACTAAAAGTATTTTGTCAATTGCAGCTTTATATGAAGAAATCATGCAGCTTAATGGACAAAACGTTTAACTTTGAAGCATCCAAACCATATATTTTGTATTCGGTCCCAAAATGAGTTAGCATCAAATTTAAACACAAATTTGAAGTCATACCGAGTGATCATTTATTTGATTTACCAAACCCCAAACAATAATGCCTCTCCACATTCCAATAATCTGTCAGCTTTTTTGTGTAAATTACAATAAATGTTCATTTGCCCTACAATTAGGGCAACATAACTTTCAAATTCCTGCATTTTATATTGTCACCAAACTTAATCTGTCATTAAAATTTGCACCCAAAAGTAATTTATAAACGGGCAGTAAGTATACAAATAAACGGGGCATATCTGAATGTCATAAACCATGACATCTTTTACTTTAAAACTGAAGCATATATACTACTTTTCTTTGTGCGAATCCAACTGATAAGATGATCGACTGTGCGATCAAATGAATAAGCTGGTATAGTCTACGACTAGAGCCGGACCAGTAATACTATTTCTATAAGCCTTGCTTTCTTTACCATGATAAATAAATTATAAAAACACACAAAACAAGCAAATAAACTAACAAAAAAAGAGAAAAAAAAAAGATTTCTGCAATGCTAACTTCAAAACAGGTCACTTAAATGGACAAAACAGTTTTAATTGGGGGTACCTTTTGCTTGGCCAGAACCAACAAATAAAAGTATTTTGTCAATTGCAGCTTTATATGAAGAAATCATGCAGCTTAATGGACAAAACGTTTAACTTTGAAGCATCCAAACCATATATTTTGTATTCGGTCCCAAAATGAGTTAGCATCAAATTTAAACACAAATTTGAAGTCATACCGAGTGATCATTTATTTGATTTACCAAACCCCAAACAATAATGCCTCTCCACATTCCAATAATCTGTCGGCTTTTTTGTGTAAATTACAATAAATGTTCATTTGCCCTACAATTAGGGCAACATAACTTTCAAATTCCTGCATTTTATATTGTCATCAAACTTAATCTGTCATTAAAATTTGCACCCAAAAGTAATTTATAAACGGGTAGTAAGTATACAAATAAACGGGGCATATCTGAATGTCATAAACCATGACATCTTTTACTTTAAAACTGAAGCATATATACTACTTTTCTTTGTGCAAATCCAATTGATAAGATGATCGACTGTGCAGTCAAATGAATAAGCTGGTATAGTCTACGACCAGAGCCGGACCAGTAATACTATTTCTATAAGCCTTGCTTTCTTTACCATGATAAATAAATTACAAAAACACACAAAACAAGCAAATAAACTAACAAAAAAAGAGAGAAAAAAAAAGATTTCTGCAAAGCTAACTTCAAAACAGGTCACTTAAATGGACATAACAGTTTTAAGAAATGATGTGATGCTTATTGGAATGAGAACAAAGAATTCAACTTATACTAAGATATGCACGATTGTAACATTCAATTTTAAATGTGAAGTTTTAACAATTTAAAATGTGAACCCCATGCTTTAGACCATGCATTTTCATAAGGACACTAACACTGAACTAATACACCAAAGAAAGATAAAGGCAAAAGTGCACATACAATAAAGGGTATAAACACTTGTTACACTTTTTCCTAATCATTAAAACTTAACATTTGCAAATTACTGGTGGGATTGTAAACACCCGATTAACTACGGTAAATGAAAACATATTGTTAACGGAATAAAAATCAGAAGTGGTAAATACGGTAAGAAACTTATTCGTAAGCAACCTAAGAAAATTCTTGAGAAAGTAAATTAAAACTAAATCAAGCAATGAAATCGAACGGCAACAAAACGTTACAGCCACATTATTCTTTGAAAAGGCAGTCTGATGAATCAAAAATTTCCAAATTGAAAATATGATAAAAATCTATTTGCACCAAAACAATCTATTTGCAGATCTAAGGCATCATAACATAAGTACATTATAATATAATCATCTTTTCCTTTCCCAACCTTGCACTTGTTACTTTTAACTATTTTAATACATCTTATAATAAACTGCTCAAACTTGTTTTCTTGCAATGCACCGATTTGCTAAGAATTCAGGGCTAACTTTATTGTTTACTTCAAACATACATAAAACTCAACTATATATCTATCTATATATATATATATATAATGTCGATACAAAGTAAATAGTTCCACAACTTAAAAGGAAATATTAAATTAGACACAAAAATTAACGTAATTTAATTTGATCTTCACAGAAATGGCCACAACAATTTGGGGCTTGTTTCAGTATTTAGTCCTATTATCCATGAGATAGGGAAATAAAAAAATGTGACATATCCTACAAATCAGGAGAATATCGTTTCATTTTCCTAAATTGACTTCAAATCACCCAGTATAAAATTCAGAACTAAGTAACAAACTAGTCCATGTTCATAGAATTTGCACGAACAATTCAATTGCCACAAAATCACATTGACCGTATGTACATTCCAACAAAATATAGCTACCGTAACCAACAAAGCCTAAAAATCAAAGAATAAATAAAAATAAAAATAAAAATAAAGCATATCGGTATACTTTCCCAAATCTAGAACATCGACATAGATCATCTTCTAACCTATGAAACTTCGCAACAATTTCATCCTAATTCCATGTAGATCTTTCTTTTTTCCTTCTCTTTACTTCTGTCGAAGCTATTCCCCAGCTTGGAATTCGCCATAGGGTTAGCCTGATCGATCTTTACCGTCCCATCATCAAACAGGCAGTTGAAACGGCACTGCAGACTTCCAAAGAGAGAGAGTTACCATTTTTAGGGCAAGTGATATGGGTGTGATACGAATCATATGATAACGGGTGAGTGAGCCTAAGAGTTCGGTTACCTGGTGCTATGGCGGTACGACCGTACGATAGTAGGAAAAGTGAGGCACGGATGAGACTGAAAAGTTAGGGTGCGTTCTTAACCAACGCGAGCGGGGTATTTGAGCGTGACTTTTGAGCGTGGTATTGTAGCGAACGGGGAATGTGTTTTTAGCTGCGAACGAGGCAATTGAGTGTGGTATCTGAACGTGGTATTTGAGCGTGGTATTTTTAAAATAAGATATAAAAAGATATGATTTGGCAAATACGAATACAAATACTAATACAGATACAGTTTCTAATACAGATACAAGTACAGTTATAAATACAAAGACAAATTAGCGCAGACCGGCAACAACCAACTCATCTCTAATGTTATCTCGAGCTAATGACATTTCTCAGTATCGGTCCGGGTGTACACGTTCAGTGCCTCTATTCGTCGTATTTCTCATATTATAATATTCCGCCACGTACTGATTGGGGATAAGTTCAGGATCATCATCAAAAGCCATAAAATCTGGGTCACCGCCATTATATTTGCATATGAAATTGTGTAAGGCCATTGTAGATACGACAACTTTCACTTGAGTGTTGAACCGAAATGTAGGCATCTTGTTGAGAATGGTAAAAAATCCAAATGCCAAATGTTCTTTCTACGGCCATCCGTAAACTCGAATGGTAGTAATTAAACACTTCGTTGGCCGACTTTGGTTGATTCATGGTATCACGGAAATGCGGAATATGGTACCTCATATTTTGATATGGTGGTAAATATCCAGTTTGAAGTGGATAGCCCGAATCAACCAAATAATATTATCCAGCTGGAGGGTTAGGAAAGTTAGAGCTTCTATCGTTTGTAACAGCATTAAAAATTCTACTATCATGTGCAGTCCCTTCCCAACCAGCCATATCATACGTAAACTGTAAATCGAAATCACAAACCGCTAATATATTTTGAGTTGCAAAACCTTTTCTTCCGATATATGGGATAATTTGATCAGTGGGTAAATGTGCAGATACGTGTGTACCATCTATGGCGCCAATACAGTTTTTGAAATAGGGATAATACCGGGTTGAATTTCTGATGTGATGTGGAACAGTATTAAATTGTTGTTCTCCAGGCTTTATTACATCCGCAGCGAGTAATTGAAAAGCGTTTAGGACATCATGAAAACAAACGGAAATTGTGCTACCTGGTCGTTGAAATCTTTCTTGAAGTTGTCTATTTGAAAGCCCAGTAGCCATTGTATAAATGAATATTCCAACCATTTCGACGACACAGATTTTTGGTCTGGAAGCGAGACCATGATGTTGCAGTTTATCACATAATGCGTGGAAACAAAGTCTTTTCATCCAAAAATTATTTTTACAATGGTTTTGATGACCATTCAAAATTTCGTTAATCCAAGATAAGCCAGTGAACTCTGAAGTATTAATCCGCGTCATATGATTTCTCGTTCCATTCTGACACACATAAACCTCGTAGAGATCAATCAAATCGTCGTAATCGGAGGATGAATCAGAGTTAGACATTAATCGAATAAGTAGAAAGAGTTGAAGAAGTTGGCGAAGTAGTAGTTGTGAAAGGTTTTACGGAAGGAGGGGGTGATTTATAGGGAGGAAGGGAAGTTGAAAATAAAGTCGTTGGCCGTCGGACGCGTCGGACGCCAACGGCTTGATTTCCAACTTCCAACCAACGGTCCATTTGGAAGTGGAAAGAGGTGCTGGCTTCCGACGCGTCGGACGCCGCAAAAATCCCCAGCGTGCCAAAATAAGGCTGCGAACTCACCCTAAGTCTATGGATTACCATTCCCATTTGCATACGTTCTCGTTTTTCAGTAATGATTATGCATTATGCTAAGTAAAGACGCGTTT
Source organism: Allium sativum (assembly GCA_030737875.1). Taxonomy (NCBI): domain Eukaryota; kingdom Viridiplantae; phylum Streptophyta; class Magnoliopsida; order Asparagales; family Amaryllidaceae; genus Allium; species Allium sativum. Next base: position 773,078,425 of record CM060918.1, on the reverse strand, counting down.
TGAGTAACTTAATAGTGGTAACTTAACGTTAAAGATTAATGGTTGATTACTGAATGGTGGTAGCTTAAAGTTGCGATATTATTTAATTGATGGCTGATTATAAATAAGTTTTGTGTTTAAACCTGTCAATGGACAAATTTAACTTAACATCGATTCGAGCAAATGATGAAAATATATGGTTTGACTGATTACAAATTAAGAATGAGTAATATATTTAACGGTCTTGTGAAGAAAATCAAAAAAAAATTGTTTGTTAGCAATATCATTAAATTTATCACAAATTAGAGAAGTATGGCAATTTGATGCTGCAATTCATAAACAATTAAATTAATTTTGGTGTATGAATTGAATTATTGTTACAGATAAGAATATTTCGTTTTGTTATCCTTCTCGTTATTGCTGTCTTGATGGATGAAAGTTTGTCATTTTCTATTGGACATGGACATTATTACTGTGTTGAAGCCAATTATTTTCTTGAAAATAGCAATCATGACTTGGATGGTTTTTTCTTCATAAATTTATCGTACATCACAATCGAAAAGTCAATCAGAAGCCTATTCACAAACTCTTTTACAAAAAAGGAATAAGTTAAAAATTGTCTACCACTTCTATATTTCTTGATCTATATTAAAAGTGATAAGAACATTGTAAGAAATATATTTTTTACATCTTCCTACAATATAAAAAAATATAAGTTAGATGCATCACGTATTTTTCACAAATTGAAGTAAAAAAGGCAATCTTAGGTCAAATTACATACATTCTTCATTATTACAAGGTTTGCAATGAGAATTTTAAAACGTAAGTAAAACACACATCATTGTAAAATAACGAAGTACTCTTAATATCTTATAGCATATAAGTCTATCACCAACATGATGTATGTATTAAATGAAAAAAACAATAAGATGAATAGCTAATTTATTCGCTAGAATAGCGAAGACATAGCTATATACAATTTGCGAATTGGACATACGTAACTATTAGAACGCTTAATAATTATTCATTTGAAAGTATAACCTAGTGAATCCACCTTCTGCATAATAATAAGAAAATAATATATCGTTAAATGTGTAATAATTAAACTTGTAATGTTAAGTATTTCTATACATAGCATGAACCTTAAGTACTTACAAGTAGAGAAATGACTGACTTTCCAAATTCCTACTTAATCTTGATCGCCCATCAAGATCAAATCAAGGGAAAACAATGTTCCAGATTGTAATTGTTTTATAGATTAGCATACTAATAGAAAAACTAATGTTTTAACAATCGTTGGTGGATGTTAGGGGTAAGCATGTAGAGGATTAATCGGAGCTACGAGGTTTTAATAAATTCATGTACTATGAATTAAATAATTGTATTTTGCTTAGTATTAATTGGTCCATAATAGTATGTCATGAATTTTTTCCATATTTTATGAATTGATATGACTTTTCTAAGCTAGTAAAACACAAGTAAATAATTAGTTTAACTAAAAAATAATTAAAGGGTTGCAAGTATTTTGTAAATTTAAATTTTAAGTCTATGACAAAATTTTGAAAACTACGTTTGTTGACCATTCAGGATTTACCAAATCACAAGGGATTGGTGAAAGTGTTGCTTTAACTCGATAAAATGTTGTTTCTATGAAAACAACGGCTCTGCCATCAACCGAAGCACTGCTCTGCTTCATTTATTTTCTTTGATTTGCTTCGCTTTTGCCTAGCATCACTTCTTTGTGTTGTTCTCTGATGTAAAAATGGGAGTATATTACGCACATAAACGAATACATAATGAATAATTATTGGTAAGCCCGCAAAACTATCAGGTTTTTCGAAAACATATTAAACAAAGTGTTAGACAAAAAGCTCTAGATAATAATTTATGTTTGAATAGACCATCACGTAATCTTCCAACACCTCATTAGTCTTTTATATATGATAGGCCCGGGTCAGCCATTTGGTTTGTAATTACACTGATAAAACTATGAAGTAGAGGCAAATAGTTAGAATTACTCGTAAGACTTGCATGCATTTGTTTGATTTTGATTATTATAACTAATACCCATTACGGTTGAAGACATTATATTGAACTTTATTACCAGTGAGAGAAAAACACATTTCGCTCAACGAGATAGTCTTATTAGACGTACGTTTATTGAGGTGACATGTTATTATTCACACTAGACTTATTGTTGGATCCAAAAATTTTGTTTCTTGCCTTTAACTCTTGAGCACTCATTTGAGTAAATCGATAATAAGGTTTTCGGGTTGTTAGGTTTTGACGAATAAAGCTTTCAAAGACGTGTAAGGGGCATCGCTGGCTATTTTGAAATTATATTTTGAAGTCCACTGTGTTTCATTATTGAATGTTGTAATAATTAAGGCATACAGGTTATTAGTGCTATGACCAAACGAAAGGGCATCATCATGCATTGCTCTTGAAATATTATTTTATTTTATTCTATCAGAACTTGGAGAGTATTTGAGATTATATAATGAATATGAAATGAGAAATATGTTTTGGAAATTATGTTTATTCATATTCAAGTGTTATTGGTATTGATGTCATTAGCATATTTTTGTTTCGTCGTTGGAAGTTAGTACATCTATAGCATTTAGTTTAGGCCTTAGAATACAAGATGTTACAAGAAGTCTTCCGATTCATATCAACACATGACAGTATAAAATTACGACATATTAAGTCGTTGCACACAATTAAAATACAAATGAGACTATTAATATAAATACATGTAATTACAGTTGATTGCTTCTTTCTAATTGACTTTAAAAAACCATTGGTTCACTTCCAAAAGAAAATGTGAAAATAACACTGAAATTTATGCACTTCATCGTAAATAAGAGGAAATAGTAATTTTACGCGGGCATTAAACAAGTGATTATATGGAATACACTAGATGCATATTGAATCATTGATTCCGCAAGTTTTATGGTTTAGCTACATAAATATACACAAGAACAAAATAGGGAGAAAATGCAGTTCTTAAAACTCCCAAATTCCTCTCCAAAAAATAAATATAAAATAGAGAAAATAATGAAACCAAAATCAAAAAATAGCTGAAAACTTACTTCTCGAAGAAAAATATTTTAGAATGGCATGAGACCTTCTTACCTATACAATCTTTTAGAAAATAGTGAAACGAAAGTCAAATAGTAGCTCAAAATTCTCAAAAAACAGTCACATCACTTGGTCAAAGGGTCGCAACCTTTCCCAGCATTACAATCGTTAACCGATCTCCCACACCAATATAAAGGATGAAGTTCATCAGACTCTGCAAATTACAGCATAGTTTTGCAGAGTAAGTCCGTTTTATCTTGGGAAACAGTTATTTGTCAACCTTCTATGCCATAGAGAGAGCAGTATTGTTTCAAGGAAACAGAGCATTCTAGACTCGTACAAAAAGAAAGGTACTAAACATTGTATTGATTCTCGATAACAAGTTTTCACAAAGTCTTTGCAAATAGGCTTCTGCAAACAATTGGTATTGGTTTACACTACATAATCAAACATCGTTTTTGCAAACTATTTACAAACATCTTTCTATTTTTTTTTTTTTTTGAATTTATTTAGGAGGGAAACCGGTCGGAGTCGTAAATGCCTCCTTAGTGCACCTAACCCGGTCTGCGAGCACCACATAAGTGGCTGATCTTAACGTATGCACATGGTAAGCTCTTTGCAAACTCTTTTTCCGTTGCATAACTGGATTTGTTCATTTTGTAAATATTGTTTCTGCAACATAATTACAACGGTTGTGTAGCATAATTAATGGTTTACCCTAACAATCTTGATACAATATTTATAAGTATTAATATGTAACTTATTGGAGTCACTGTATTAAAGACAATGGTTCAACACAATAATACATCGGCAACAAAGCCACTTATGGCCACTACTGAGAATAGAGCAATGGTTCAACAACCACTGTCTCTTTATCACATGGTGAGAGGCTAGAAAAATTCACTGGAGTGGATTTCAAGCATTGACAATAGAAAATGTTGTTCTACTTGACTACTCTAAACCTTGCAAAGTATCTCACCGTTGATGTTCTATAAGTAAACGAACTTGAGCCTGATGCAATAAAAGTCAAAGCACTCAACGTTTGGAAAAATCAGGACTTCATATGCGAAAATTACATATTAAATGGACTGGATAACAGTTTGTATAATGTGTATTGCATAGTGAAGACATAAAAGCAACTCCGGGCTTCTCTGGATAAAATGTATAAGACGGAGGATGTTGGAATGAAGAAATTCATTATTGAAAAGTGTAACACCCCACATTATACTGCATAGTGAAGACATCAAAGCAACTCCGGGCTTCTCTGGATAAAATGTATAAGATGGAGGATGTTGGAATGAAGAAATTCATTATTGAAAAGTGTAACACCCCACATCTATACCCATATTATCTAAGAGTATTACTAAGTAATACCGTCAGGTAATACGGAGAATGAGGCTGAAGGGGCACATACGTGCAAATTCTCTTGGACTAACACTGGTACGTATTAAAAATTTCTGAAATATCACTTACTCTTACGTACACATTTCTAGATATATTTCTGGACATATTTCTGATTGGCAAATTGGATTTGCCTCGGTCTTCTATTCTCCTATAAAAGCAGCATCTAGGATTGGATTAAAAGCATGGAATTGAGACCAAGATAATTAATCCAAGGGTTTGTCGTTGTTCTTCATTGTTCTCCTTCTCTAACAAGAGTTGTAGTCATCTAGATATTCTTTCCCTTTCTCAATAAGGTTACCGATTCATTGTATTTTGTTTATTTTTTGTTGTTGATTTATTGTATGTGAACAAAATTTGTTTTGTTGAATCAATAAAGAGGGTGATTGGGTAGAACATCTTATGTTTATACGTATAATTTCATATCTGTGTTATTTTTACATAGAAATCATTTTTAAGTAATTGGGTGAACAAGATCCTGGTCGCTTCCGCAAAGGCGTAGTTTCCATAACATTTATACCCTTCTGCAATGACCAAATATGATCCGAATCATTTTTGATTTAAGAAAGAGGGCTAGAATTTGTTTGAAAGTGAAAAGAATTCTAGTAAATTTGAAACCGTCATAAAAAAATATTTTGATTGGTCTAAGTCAAAGGTAAATCCATCAAGATTTATGGAATGCTTATTAATACTGCAATATTGCATAAATTTTGTGAATTGGTCATAAGAATTTGGTTTTAGAAATAAACGGTAGGCTTTACCTATTGGTTATGGAAATGTATCTTAGGTATGATTATCTAAATTCACGCATCAGTTGAAGAGGGTAATATTTTGTTAAAGTTTTAATGTAGCTATTTTCATTTCCCAGTAAAACAATACAGTTATAGTTTTAATTTAGCCATCTTACTTGACTAAAAGTTTTGACAATGTATCAGTTTTTTTAACTTTCTTCTTTAAAAGAAGCTTAAATTTTATTTTATTGTGATAATAATTGTATGGTTAAGATATGATATTTCTTATTAGGTCAATAAGAAAACCTATATATTTACAAGGCATTTGTAACGATAATAATTTTCATCTTTCTATTTTTGGGTAACCACAATTAAGTATATTTCTTTTTGCACCTTTATTTCTAGAAAATTTAAATTGGAGTTAAAATAAGAAATGTTAGTTGTATCTATCATATACTAGTCACAAGGATTTATATAAATTATTATTATTGTCTGAACCATAATTGACTTGATATAAAGTACCTTACTAATGTAGTATGTAAATGATTGGACTATGTAATCAAAAATTGCATTTCAAACATGGTACTTTTAATATTGTGGATACGACAAAATCATTTGATTCAATCTAATAAGTACTTGTGTCATAATTGAAAAATTCTATGGCTAGAATTTTAAGTATTCTGTTATTTATCACATGTATCTACTTTTAGGTAGAATGTCATCGCCTATTGGTACTAAGAAACTGAAAGGAACCTCTAAAAACAGAAGAAAGCGAAGTAGAAACAACTTACGAAATGAAGAAGACGAAACAAGAACCACTACTTGCGGAGCAATAATTCATCGAATTAGATCGGCATAATAAGAAATAGTTGGTTGCTCAGCCGACACCCGGATTTGAACTGGAAATAAAGGATTTGCACTCCCCCGCCTTACCACTTAGCCATGCCGTCAAATTCGAACCAAAATAAAATGAACAAAAATATTAGTCATGTTATATTCTACTAATAACTCTTCTTTTTATCTTGAATCCCGTTGTACTTAATCCTCAAAAACACTTTTTTTTAATCTGGTTTCCTACTATTTCCTTCGATTTATTATATCTCAAAATGTACATCAGTTAATAATTTTCTTTCTTGTTTCTAAATTGTTGATCTTGAATATATATTTCTTATACATGCGTTCTTCATGTCTCATGACCAAACAGTTGGGATCCTTTATAAATAGTAAAGAGAACAATTGTGATGCATTTACGTCAGTGAGTCGAGCATTTAACTAGAGATTCAGGCTAACTTCTTTGTGTGGTAAAATTAAAATATGGCCTTCCTTGCTTATCAGCCACGGTGTATCAACAACTAAAGAGATGAAACCTATCACAGGGTGAGGGTGGATTAATGTCTAGATGCTGATAACATGAATATCCATGCATCGACGCTGTGTATATCATGTGATGATTTAATCTGCCAAAGCATTTAAAATGACTATTGGTGCTTCAAATTAAGAGTTACTTCAGAAAGAAGGTGATTTAACTTATGCCATTAATGAAATTGTTTATAGTAATGGCAAATTGTTTATGTTCCACAATTGTTGATAATCAAGTATCAAAAACATACGATAAACGCGTAACGTTCAGGCTTTTAACATTAAATAAGTTTTTAAATATGGCTAAATATTACGTTATGGATTCTGCGTTTGCTGTTTGTGCGGATCCGTAGAAAATATTTTGCTAACACGTATGACTTAAATGCAATTTTAATTGCAGTTTAAAATTGAAGTGGAAATCGAATCAAAGGGATTGATTCAACATTTAAATAAAAAGATTTTAAAGGCTTTTGAGAACAGTGCGCTGCGCTTTATTTTTACATGTCCAGTACTTCCAGACATTTTCACACTTCTAGAAAAAAAAATTTGCTACGGACACAATGGTGAAAATAAAAATAAAAATAAAGTAAAATAAGCAACTAGAAAATAAGCAAGTATTACATCTCTCTTCTCCATAACTCTTTTATATAGATCCGGATCATGACAGGCTACATATAAAAGCAACTAGAAAATTGCTACGGACACAATGGTGAAGTGCTCGTAACCAAATTCAGATATTTGTAGAAATTTTTTTGGGCAATTTTTTTGGTTTTTTTGTCCTTCACAATTTTTTCCTGATTTTCAAACTTGATTGTGTACCTATTTTGCTAGAATGTGAGCTGCAAGAAGTCCAACTATGTTAACTTATTTAGTGAAAATTAGTGTGACATCCCTATTTTCAGGTTTGTTGTAAACGGCCTCCTCCCAAACTTTTCATTCAAAGCGGGTCCCAACTTTTGACCCTTACGCATTTTCCAAAAAATGCACTGTTAAAAAGTATATATTTTTTTCCAAAAATTGCAAATATTCAAAGAAGCATTCTGAAAAAGAAAAAAAGTTCGGCAAAATTAGCAATAATAGGCAATAATTGCTATGATGTATGCAATAATTCATAGTGAGTTTCAATTCAAAATCTGGATGAATTACTGCATACATATCAGCAATTATTGCATATTCTTACTGATATGTATGTAATTAAAGCTGAACAATTTGCAAGAAGGGGAGAATATTTGCTGAAATGTCAGCAATAATCGTGAATTGTCGCTGAAATGGATGCAACAATGTTAAAACGAATGAAGACATATCAATATATGTGTTAATATGTATGCAAATATTGCTTATAATTACTGAAATATTTGCAACAATGCTGAAAAAACGGGGTATGGTTGAAAATATAGGCGTGGGATGAAATATTGCATCAAAAGCTACATTTATTACCTATTATTGCTAATATTTCACGAATAATACTGTATTTAATGCAATAATTGCAATTGTTGCTGAAATATCAGCAATAAATGCAAATTGTTGTACCGTTTGATGCAATGTAATGGAGATTCGTGAATTTTTTTGATTTGTTTTTTGGTGGTTTTAACGCATGAATTCGATAATAATTACTTGTTTAATTTAATTATTTAACTTACATTTTTTTATGGATTTACGATAATAATTAAATAATCGAATCAAAGAGAGATGTAATTATACTTGCTTATTTTACTTTATTTTTATTTCAAAAAAAAACGGATGTTTAACCAACATATAGTGGTTAAATGCGTCACAGTACTAAATTGAGATATAGTGGTTATACAGCAGTATAACGCTAGAAGGCACATAAGTGACATAACAGTGAACACCATCCAACATATATATATATATATATATATATATATATATATATATATATATATATATTCATGCATGCATGTATTACCAGAACATGTGTAAAAGGCAGCATAAAAATTGAATCATAAGAAATCAACTAAACAGTACATGAGTCATATATTAATTAGAGGAACAAAATGGCAGATAATCATAAGAAATCAACTAAACAGTAATGATACGAGGATGAATGCATGGATGATACAATTTAGTGATTTTGTAGAAATACTATCTTCCACGCTCAATACACAATACAAGATGACATGACCTTAACAATTCAAATTCATTGTTCTGTTGTTTCTATAACACTTTCAAACTAAATATAATATACATATCTATAATCTATCCATCAACATAGTTTAACTTTAACAGTAGTAATATCAGCTTAGACATCATATTCAACAAGTAATACCTGTGTCTGACCGTAAATCAGCAATGGGATCCGCATAACCAAAGCATCATATTCAAAGAGTGCAAAAAAATGATGGTTTGCTGGAGAACTGTCACAGAACCATCCATCCACCGTTGAGAGCAAGGAGTGTTCGCTGCTCTGTGACCAGCCTGACGCATTGCCTCCTTGCTATAGCCAGCACAACCCGACTTTCCAGCCCACTGACGCATAGCCTCCTTGCTATAGCCAGCACAGCCAGACTTTGCAGCCCAACTGCACAGACCACTCAGCAACTTGGATCGGGCAGGCCAGCTAAGTGCATAATGTGCCCTGACTCAGCAATATGACCCAACATTCCATCAAATTAGCTCATGTTACTTAGCTCGGCGGTTGATCAACTGAGCACTTGATATTTGTACCAAGTTATTAACAAAAAATTTGTGATGTGGGACTAACATGCTATTTTATCAGGTCTAATACAATATTTCTTATATGCATAGTAGTTAAGGCGAACAGCTTGAGCTCGGGGCTTTTTTGAGCCTTGGCTTTTTTGTGCGATTTTTTGAAAAAAGGCGCACTACATATATTTATTTTAAAAAAAATCTGAAGCAAAGGATAGGAGCCGCGGCAGAGAAAGAGGCACAGATGCTGTAGCGGCGACGGAAGGGTGTAGCGATGGCGACATAGACTGATGCAGTTTTTTTCTTTTTTTTTTTTTTTTTTTTTGAGCGGCGAAGTCGAACTGTAGAAGCTTGAAAGCTGGAAACCCTAAAATCGAACGAAGTATTTCCATTTTTCTTGAGGCCTGCTTTTTATGCCTTGGCGCCTCGAAGAAAAGCGCACAAAGGTGCACCTTATGTGTGCCTCCCTTAGCGGAGGCGCCTCAGTTATTGGCAAGGTGCAGACCTTGCGCCTGCACCTTAAGAGCACCTAGGCGTGCGCCTTAACTACTATGCTTATATGACAATTAAAGTGCATGGAAAAATATGACTTTTTTCCGGTTTCAGAAATTGAATGTGGATGGATTTCAAATATCCACTGGCGACCTTCATCACTAGTTCCTGCTTCAAATTTGCTCAAGCCTGATGCTTCCTATGAGACAAGCTTAAGCAGCTCATCTATCCTCACCCTTCTTAACATACCACATTAATACGACCTCAAACTATGCTTAAAACTCACACATACCTATCCATTTTCCCATTTCATAGCATAAAACACAATCCCTTTTCACCCAAAATTCTCCGTTCATTCCCGCTCAAAATGCGGATTCAGCGGTCCCCGTTCGCTTAACAACAAATTCACTCTATGGTACTGGACTATGTGGCTCAATGGATTTGAAGTGTCTGCTTTAATTAGCTTTAGTCTTAACACAAAATCAACTTATAACATGATTTTGCGTCCAAATATCTAGAAAAATACATCTTAAAATTTGAACGATAAGCAATATCAACTATACCAATAAATCAGGTGTATGTTGGTGTCGTGATATATATAACACAGATATTTTATATAAATGTAAAAGCATATAAAAGTACATCGTGAATTCTACTTTGCTCAAAGTCGGGCAATCAGATATGTGACTCTGTGGCCCAATGAATAAGGCGCTGGTCTACGAAACCAGAGACTCTGGGTTTGATCCCTAGCAGAGTCGCAACAATTATGTTGAAATGTAAATTATGCTAATTTCTGCTTGGCCTAAACCAAGCAGTAACATCTAAAAGTATTTTGTTAGTTGCAGCTTTATATAACGCAATTCTACAACTTAATGGACAAAATGCTTAACTGTGATTTTGCACCCAAAACTACACAAAATGCGGATAGCATGTATATAAATAAATGGGGCATGTGTGAATGTCATAATCCATAACTTCTTTTACTTTAAAACTGAAGCATATAAGATATTATTCTTTGTGGAATTCAACTGATAAGATGATTGACTACGTGAATAGTCTACAATACCACGTGTTTGATCCCTGGCAAAGTTAACTTCTTTTTGTTAGTTTATCAATGATTAGATCTAATATAAGCATCCTATTGTTGGCCTGAACCTAACACCAATCTCAGATCAAGCATTTCATTTCAATTTATTTAACCTAACTTAGGTAAACAAGAAAGAAAAGCACTTCTAATATAAAATGAAGAATCGGCACAAAAGGTACTAACATTATATTTACGAAAAATGATGACTGCCTGCTGCAATTCGTAGACTTTTCCCAATCAGGTTCAGCAGATCCAAGGCATCATAACATAAGTACATAAAAATATGATCAAGGTTCCCGGTTGCGCCAAGGCAAATCCACAAGATAATGGATCTTCTATCCAAGGCATTTGCACATTATAAACATCATCAAATAAAGGGGTGAGTTCATAAACAGTATGTTATATATTAGAGGAACAAAATAGCAGATAATCTTTATTCACCCGTTAACAAAGGTAAACGATACATCACAATAATTTTTGTAACACCCCGAATTTCGGTTAATGCTAAAATTCACTAATTGCAGAATAAATAATCTCAGATGTGAGAATTGGGGGAAACGGGCTGCGTCATTGCGTTCGTCTCGGAAAAATACGCGAAATAGAGTCCGAAATTTTATAAATCGGAGTCCGTATGGCCCAGTTATGGCCCAATGAAGTTTACAGAAAATTCAAAGTTCAAAATAGATTTAAAATTCAGGTTCAAATTTCGAAATTGGGACCATTGGGCGCAGGTGGGAAAATTCCCGCCTAGATACCCAAGTCGACAGCCCGGTCGACTGGGCAGTCGACTTGGCTAGGACCAAGTCGACAGCCCTGTCGACTTGGGTGTCGACAGGGGGTGCTCGGCCAGTTTGGCCTGGTGCACCATTTTAGGGTTTGGCTGTGTTTTAGGGCTGTTTTCTGGAAGCTTCCGAGATCTGATGGTCCTAATCTAATTTAGGGTTAATCTAATGGTCTAAAACACATCCTAATCCTATAAATAAGACCCTAAGCTAGCCCTAAATGATCATAATCCTATCCTCTAACTAAACTATGCCAAAATTTTCTATGATCATGGCCTCCACTCAAAGCCCTAGCCTCCATCCTCTTTCTAAACTATTTCTATGAAGGCTTTCATGTTCATACAAGCATTTTTAAGTTGTATTAGTGATCATTAGCTTGCATTCATCATCAAGTTTCAAGCTTTATTTTCAAGGCTAGAGTTTTTGGGTGATTTTTGGCAAGGGTTTGCTTATTGGAGTTTAGTGGTGAGTTTCTATAGCCTTAATAATCAATTGTTAATTTGATTATGATAGGATATGATAAGATATGGCTATGTTTGTGGATCAATGTGTTTATGCAAGTTTAGTATAGTGTATGTTGTGTGTTTTGTGAGTTTTATGCTATATGTTATGCAAGTATAATGCTATGTTTTATGATGCTCATTATGCAAAACACTATGTTGAACATTGATTCATATGTAACATGTTATGCAAGCTATATGTGAGATTATATGCAAGTTTATATGTAACATGTTATGCAAGCTATATGTGAGATTATATGCAAGTTCATATGTAACATGTAATGCAAGTTATGTGCATGATTATATGCAAGTTCATATGTAACATGTTATGCAAGTTATGTGTTTGGTTATATGCAAGTTATGTGCATGATTATATGCAAGTTCATATGTAACATGTTATGCAAGTTATGTGTTTGGTTATATGCAAGTTAACATGTGACATGCTATGCAAGTTCACACCTTTGTATGACATAAGAGTCATATGCAAGTTACCCCCTTTGTGACATATGTGCTTCATGCAAGTTTGGGTTAAATGCTAGTTGGGTTTAATGTATGCTCATATATGCAATTTGACACCTTTTAAACCCATGATAAAGTTATATGCTATGATTGGTTAAACCCATGGCATTTGTGATGAATCTTCCCTTTATTATGTCATGTTATGAGAACGAATTACGTGGGGAACGATGGGGTTAATATGCATGTTAATAAAATGGTGTGAAATGTGTATGCTTAAGCATAACATAAAGTGAATGGACATAATTGGGAATTTACCTATTAAGTTAGGTCTACCCATATTATGGAATTGGGAATTTACCTATTGAGTTAGGTCTACCCATATTCTTAAATATTTGTAATTAATTAGGGACAATTAATACAAATTATGGGGGTGATTAATTAGGTGTAATTAATCGACTAAGACACGAGGTTGGACCCTTTTGTAGCATAAGACTGCCCGTAACCGACCGGCAAATCCAGCGGCTACAAATGATTGACCCAATGTGAGAGGTCTTGGTCATAAACTAAATACGTGACAAGTGTAAAGACACGAGGTTAGACTATGTTATGGTGTAAGGCTGCCCGGAACCAACCGACATATCCAGCTGCCATAAAAGACAGTCTAATGTGAGAGGTCTTTACAAAGGTTACGATCTTAATTAATTAAGAAACACTTAACCAAATTAGCATGTAGTGAGGCTGAGGGGTTAAGTGGGTGCCTTGGGTGGCATGTAGTAACTAGTGGGGGTGCCTTGGGTGGCATGAGGAAACTAGTGGGTTGCCTTGGGTGGCAAAAGAAAATACGATTAGAATACTTAACCAAAGTGGAACATGTAATTAAACATGATTAAAGGGTTAAGTAAGTGCCTTGGGTGGCATGTGGGAATCAAGTAAGTGCCTTGGGTGGCATGTGGAAATCTAGTCGGTGCCTTAAGTGGCAATTGAAATATGATTAAATGACAAGCTTAAGTAGTAGCTTGTGGGGGCCTTAAGTGGCAATTGAAATATGATTAAATGACAAGCTTAAGTAGTAGCTTGTGGGGGCCTTAAGTGGCAATTGAAATATGATTAAATGACAAGCTTAAGTAGTAGCTTGTGGGGGCCTTGAGTGGCAATTGAAATATGATTAGATGACTTAACCAAACCTTAACATGTAAGTGGGCATGATTATAAAAAGGGGTTAAGTGGGATGCACTAGATAAAATGACAAGCTTAAGTAGTAGCTTGTGGGGGCCCATTTCAACCAGTAACCCATATGTATCTTATTGGGCTCGACCCATGTCGAGGACGGGACACGCGTACTGGGCTTGACTATAAGAGGCCAAAACGGGTTAGCGGTGGCAACGCAAGTCCAACGGGTTTCATATGCGTGTGTGGACCCGGGCGGGTAAGGAAGACGTTGTTGCATCGTGTAGGTATAAGCCGTGCACCGTTGATATTATCAGGTTGCCACTTTGGGGAATGATACACCCCACTGTGGGGCTAGCACGGGTATCTGCGTTAGGAAGCCGATCGCTTGGGGAGTAGTGGGTACACCTAGTGGAGATAGGGGCAGACGGCACCTATGTAGTCAGCTAGGGGTACACGAAACTACTATTAAAAATTACTAAGTACTCTTAGTAGGATCAACCTTAAGTAGGAATTACCCTTGGGTGGGTAGAACTGGTGTGGTGCAGTGTAGGAATTACCCTTGGGTGGGTAGATCTGGGATGGTGCAGTGTAGTAATTGTCCTTGGGTGGGTTAATGCGTCTTTTCGGTTATCTTAGTACATCCTGTGTTTAGCTGGCTACTTAGTGTAGTCATTATCCCCATAGGTACCGTACCTTGTTTATATCATACCCTAATTACTTTAATGATTGTATTATTAAAGTTATAGGACTCGCTCAGACTTATGTCTGACCCCGTTGTTTTTATCTTTTTCCCAACCCTCAGGTTATCAGAGTGGGCCTAGCACTAGTGGGCTTTGATCAGACTGCTTTATCTATCTTTTGGAGCTTGGACCGTGGATGTAAAGCCCAGTTTATCTTTTCTAGTATGGCTATTAAGTTATGTAGTGGGATTATGTACTTTTGTTTTATCAGGACGGATAATATGTACTTGACTTTTGTTTATGGTTTTGGTGTAACCAAACATGTTTTACTTTCCGCTGCAATGAAATGATGTTTTTAATTCTCAAGTATTACTTATATCTGTCTTGTTGTAATTTTTCTGTTCTATATTCACTTAAAATACTCCACCGATGTTATGGAATTCCCTTAGTGAGTGACCGTAGCGGGTGTGGGGTGTTACACGTGGTATCAGAGCTTAAGGTTACCCGAACAGATAAAATTTTTAGAAAAACTATTTTCTAAGAATATTTTTGAAAGGAGTATTTTCAAAAACATGTCTTTTAAGAGAAAAGTTTTTGAAAGAAAAGCATAATCCCGATAGCCATATCTTTATCTTTCGAATTCTCCGTTTTGAATCTCTTCCTCTCTCGTTTTGAGTTTCCCCTCCGCGTATAGATGATCTTTCTAAGATAGGTAAGAATGGAAAACCACTTCAAGGGACTTAGACATTAGTCGGACTAGAAGTTGGTTCAAGAAGGAGGAGGACTTGTAGGTACCTATTGGATAGACGATGGGAGGAAGGCTCAAATAGTTGTTGTTTAATGAAGGACGAAACCTCATTTTGATGGGAGGTTACGAGTGGAGAGTGGGAAGAAGAGGGCTAGTAGTTATCCTTTTGGAGGAATAGGACACCTTATTAGGATTGTCCAAAGGGGCATGGGCAAGGTATGGAATCTCCTGGAGGGTAGTTGTATTCCCTCACTGCTAGTGTACCAGATGGGGATAGGACCGTCTAGGTTGGAATTTGGATTTCTTTATCCGGTTCGAACTTTATTTGATTCTGACGCATCGAGTTCGTTTATCTCATCATTGTTAGTTGAGTCACTGCACTTAGACACCAGTTTAGTAGATGATCCCTTAGTTGTTTCAAACCCAATTGGGGCTCCATGATGTGTTTGGGTTTGAAAGTTTCTATACTTAGCGTTGAGTTTAGATGTGATGCTTTTTGGGCTTCACGGGCTATGGGTTAGTTTTGGGCATGGACTGGTTATCCAGTAGGGGTGCCGTTCTTGATTTTGAAGGGAGAGTTGTTAGGCTTATGACCCGCTTGGGTAACACTCTCGAGATCTCTTGTAATCCCATGGAATCTGTTATGCTAAGTTATCTAGAATCGCTTGACACGTCGGTCTAGAGTTTGTGATCTGTTAGAGAGGTCCGGGAATACTCGGATGTGTTTGAGGAGGTGAAGGGCTTACCTCCGGAGCGGGAGATTGACTTCCGAATATATCTGGTAGACAATGCCAAACCAGTATCTTGGCCAGTGTGCCACATGGCTCCTCGTGAGAGGAGGGAACTCCATAAGCAAGTAGGCGATTTGCTTGAGAAGGGGTTCATAAGACGAAGTATATCGGAGTGGGGTGCTCCAGTAGTTTTTGCCACGAAGGCGGATGGGTCCCTCAGACTTTGTGTAGGCTAAAGAAAACTAAATAAACTCACAAAGAAGAATAGACACCCATTGCCGAGGATTGATGATCTCTTTGATCAGTTAGTTGGCGCCTCAGTATTTTCGCAGTTGGACTTAGCCACGGGGTTTCGTCAGTTGAGAGTGGCTGAGGATAGTATAGAGAAGACTGCCTTTAGGACTCCGGATGGTTTTTTTATGAGTGGCTGGTGATGCCATTTGGTTTGACGAACGCCCCCGCATACATTATTGATTTGATGAGAAGGGTGTTCAGGGAGTACCTAAATAAGTTCGTGATGGTCTTTGTAAATGACATCTTGGTCTTTTCTAGGAGCGAAATAAGTTTTCGTATGTGCTCAATAGGTTGAGCAAAGCCAGTTATGGGATAAACGGTGGTTTTGGAGCGAGACTGGCGAGGACATCCAGAGTTGGACAAGGGCTTAATTAGTTAGCCGTTTTTACTAGTATCATCTCACGTAGGTCGTCTGAATTCGAAGGAGGTATCCCTTGGGTGTTTGTCTGATATTGGTTTAGGCCTTTGGGGCTTGCATTTGGGGGATGCCGAGTTCGACTAGGGTGGTCTGCGTGAGAGATGGACAGTTGTGATGATTTTGGATGGGGTAATATCCTGGTTTTCTCTAAAAGTGGAGAAGAGCATGCCCTACATCTTAGGGAAGTGTTGGAGACTCTTCGAGCGCATAGTCTTAGGACAGCAAAAGTGGATGGGATTCTTAGCATCCTATGAGTTTGAGATAGCGTATACCCATGGCAAGGGTAACGTGGTAGCGGACGCCTTAAGTAGAAAAAGGTTGTCCTCAAGTTCATTGTTCATTGAACGACGGAGCTTAGAGTTTATTTCTATGTTTGACTTTAGACCTTCCATTGACTTTGTACCCGGTTTGCTAGCCTCCTTGGAGGTTAGGCCTACTCTTTTGGGACAGATTGGCGAGGCACAGCGAGACGACCCACAGTTGGTTGAGAAGCTCATAAGGGGGGGAGTCGTCCAGCCATTTGAGTAGGTACACCCTAGATGGTAAGGGGTGGTTGCGTAGAGACGGTAGACTTTGTGTACCGCAAGACGAGGGTTTGAGGAAGGCTATACTTGATGATGCACATCGGTCGAAGATGACCATTCATCCCGGTGGGGACAAGATGTACCAAGACATGAAGCGAGTTTTCTTTTGGGCCGGTATGAAGAAAGATGTGGCCGAGTACGTCGCTAGATGCTTGGTGTGCTAGCAAGTGAAAGCGGAGCAGAAGAAACCCGGTGGGTTGTTTCACCCATTGGAGGTTCCGCTATGGAAGTGGGATAGTGTCTCGATGGATTACCGAGATCGAGGAAGGGTAATACGGGAATTTGGGTTGTGGTAGACAGACTTACTAAGAGCGCCCATTTTATACCCGTGGAGAGTAAGAGAACTGCTCCATGGCTAGCTTCAGTTTACATTCGAGAGATTATTAGATTGCATGGTGTACCTTCTAGTATAGTGAGCGGTCGAGATCCTATCTTCACTAGAGAGTTTTGGAAGAGTTTGCAAGAGGCAGTAGGGACTCAGTTGTGTTTGAGTACCGCATATCATCCTCAGACGGATGGCCAGACCAAGAGGGTGAATCGTATTTTAGAAGACCTTTTGAGGCTATGTATCTTGGATTTTGGAGGTACATGGGAAGAGCATCTTCCATTAGTGGAGTTCGCATATAATAACAGCTTTCAGTCTAGTATTGGCATGGCTCCTTTCGAAGCTCTTTATGGAAGGCCTTGTCGATTACCTACATGTTGGTGGGAATCTACGGATAAGATTTTACTTGGGCCCGATATGGTTAGAGAGACTTCGAAAAAGATTGATTTGATTTGAAGAAGGATGAAAGCGGCGCAAGACAGACAGAAATCTTATGCGGACAAGAGGAGAACAGAGCTTGAGTTTGATGTTGGGGACATGGTCTTTGTCAAAGTATCTCCGTTACGGAATGTGGTTCGCTTTGGATCTGTTGGGAAGTTAGCGCCAAGGTTTGTTGGACCGTTTCCTATTAAGGAAAGGATTGGAAAGATGGCCTATAGAGTGGAGTTGCCCGACAGACTTAGTGGTGTACATGATGTATTCCATGTGTCACATTTGAGGAAGTGCCTACATGAGACCGCAGAGGTGGTAGAGCCGAGCTTGCTTAGAGAAGTAGAGATAGAGCGTGATGCGACTATTCGACGAGCTCCTACACGCATCCTTGGGTCAGAGATTAAGAGGTTGAGAAACAGGGAGGTTCAACTAGTCAAAGTGCAATGGGGAGAAGATGAGAGCAACGCTACTTGGGGGACGGCAGCGAAAATGCATTCATTATACCCATTCCTTTTTGAGGGTATGTCTTTTAACTTCTCCTTTATCGTTTGTCTAGTACTTATCTTATCTTTAGTATGTCCTCTCGTTAGTACTTTTGACCTTTATATAGGGTAAACCTATGGTTGAAACATGTGTTTGAGACATGTTATGATTGATGGATGCATGTGGATGCAAGTGTTTGCTAGTGGTTGCTCGTGGATGCATATACACACACTCTAGACACTAGATCGGCTCAGTCACTTCATATTGCATATTGCATATAATTGTGTGTAGGTAGCTATATTTATGGATGTATAATGATTGTGTTATCATATGGATGATGCATTTTGGTGAATGATTGTGCACTCATGTAGATATTGTATGTGTCGATAGGGTTCTCTCGCATACATAATGGATGCATGGCACTATCATGGTTTGCATATGTTCATACATTAGATAGGGAACATATACACACACTTTTTGCATATGCTCATACATCATTAGAAATTGTTTTAAGGACAATGGATGCCCGTGTTTGATGGATTGAGTAGATGGTTTTTTGGATGGTAGGATATGCATTCTCCTTAGCTTAGAGATTTCGGGGACGAAATCCTTTAAGGAGGGGAGAATGTAACACCCTGAATTTCGATTAATGCTAAAATTCACTAATTGCAGAATAAATAATCTCAGATGTGAGAATTGGGGGAAATGGGCTGCGTCATTGCGTTCGTCTCGGAAAAATACGCGAAATAGAGTCCGAAATTTTATAAATCGGAGTCCTATGGCCCAGTTATGGCCCAATGAAATTTACAGAAAATTCAAAGTTCAAAACAGATTTAAAATTCAGGTTCAAATTTCGAAATTGGGACCATTGGGCGCAGGTGGGAAAATTCCCGCCTAGCTACCCAAGTCGACAGCCCGGTCGACTGGGCAGTCGACTTGGCTAGGACCAAGTCGACAGCCCTGTCGACTTGGGTGTCGACAGGGGGTGCTCGGCCAGTTTGGCCTGGTGCACCATTTTAGGGTTTGGCTGTGTTTTGGGGCTGTTTTCTGGAAGCTTCCGAGATCTGATGGTCCTAATCTAATTTAGGGTTAATATAATGGTCTAAAACACATCCTAATCCTATAAATAAGACCCTAAGCTAGCCCTAAATGATCATAATCCTATCCTCTAACTAAACTATGCCAAAATTTTCTATGATCGTGGCCTCCACTCAAAGCCCTAGCCTCCATCCTCTTTATAAACTATTTCTATGAAGGCTTTCATGTTCATACAAGCATTTTTAAGTTGTATGAGTGATCATTAGCTTGCATTCATCATCAGGTTGCAAGCTTTATTTTCAAGGCTAGAGTTTTTGGGTGATTTTTGGCAAGGGTTTGCTTATTGGAGTTTAGTGGTGAGTTTCTATAGCCTTAATAATCAATTGTTAAATTGATTATGATAGGATATGATAAGATATGGCTATGTTTGTGGATCAATGTGTTTATGCAAGTTTAGTATAGTGTATGTTGTGTGTTTTGCGAGTTTTATGCTATATGTTATGCAAGTATAATGCTATGTTTTATGATGCTCATTATGCAAAACACTATGTTGAACATTGATTCATATGTAACATGTTATGCAAGCTATATGTGAGATTATATGCAAGTTCATATGTAACATGTTATGCAAGCTATATGTGAGATTATATGCAAGTTCATATGTAACATGTAATGCAAGTTATGTGCATGATTATATGCAAGTTCATATGTAACATGTTATGCAAGTTATGTGTTTGGTTATATGCAAGTTATGTGCATGATTATATGCAAGTTCATATGTAACATGTTATGCAAGTTATGTGTTTGGTTATATGCAAGTTAACATGTGACATGCTATGCAAGTTCACACCTTTGTATGACATAAGAATCATATGCAAGTTACCCCCTTTGTGACATATGTGCTTCATGCAAGTTTGGGTTAAATGCTAGTTGGGTTTAATGTATGCTCATATATGCAATTTGACACCTTTTAAACCCATGATAAAGTTATATGCTATGATTGGTTAAACCCATGGCATTTGTGATGAATCTTCCCTTTATTATGTCATGTTATGAGAACGAATTACGTGGGGAACGATGGGGTTAATATGCATGTTAATAAAATGGTGTGAAATGGGTATGCTTAAGCATAACATAAAGTGAATGGACATAATTGGGAATTTACCTATTAAGTTAGGTCTACCCATATTATGGAATTGGGAATTTACCTATTGAGTTAGGTCTACCCATATTCTTAAATATTTGTAATTAATTAGGGACAATTAATACAAATTATGGGGGTGATTAATTAGGTGTAATTAATCGACTAAGACACGAGGTTGGACCCTTTTGTAGCATAAGACTGCCCGGAACCGACCGGCAAATCCAGCGGCTACAAATGATTGGCCCAATGTGAGAGGTCTTGGTCATAAACTAAATACGTGACAAGTGTAAAGACACGAGGTTAGACTCTGTTATGGTGTAAGGCTGCCCGGAACCAACCGGCATATCCAGCTGCCATAAAAGACAGTCTAATGTGAGAGGTCTTTACAAAGGTTACGATCTTAATTAATTAAGAAACACTTAACCAAATTAGCATGTAGTGAGGCATGAGGGGTTAAGTGGGTGCCTTGGGTGGCATGTAGTAACTAGTGGGGGTGCCTTGGGTGGCATGAGGAAACTAGTGGGTTGCCTTGGGTGGCAAAAGAAAATACGATTAGAATACTTAACCAAAGTGGAACATGTAATTAAACATGATTAAAGGGTTAAGTAAGTGTCTTGGGTGGCATGTGGGAATCAAGTAAGTGCCTTGGGTGGCATGTGGAAATCTAGTGGGTGCCTTAAGTGGCAATTGAAATATGATTAAATGACAAGCTTAAGTAGTAGCTTGTGGGGGCCTTAAGTGGCAATTGAAATATGATTAAATGACAAGCTTAAGTAGTAGCTTGTGGGGGCCTTAAGTGGCAATTGAAATATGATTAAATGACAAGCTTAAGTAGTAGCTTGTGGGGGCCTTGAGTGGCAACTGAAATATGATTAGATGACTTAACCAAACCTTAACATGTAAGTGGGCATGATTATAAAAAAGGGTTAAGTGGGATGCACTAGATAAAATGACAAGCTTAAGTAGTAGCTTGTGGGGGCCCATTTCAACCAGTAACCCATATGTATCTTATTGGGC
Organism: Allium sativum; assembly: GCA_030737875.1. Lineage (NCBI taxonomy): Eukaryota > Viridiplantae > Streptophyta > Magnoliopsida > Asparagales > Amaryllidaceae > Allium > Allium sativum. Next base: position 773,056,823 of record CM060918.1, on the reverse strand, counting down.
TCGACCCATGTCGAGGACGGGACACGCGTACTGGGCTTGACTATAAGAGGCCAAAACGGGTTAGCGGTGGCAACACAAGTCCAACGGGTTTCATATGCATGTGTGGACCTGGGCTGGTAAGTAAGACGTTGTTGCATCGTGTAGGTATAAGCCGTGCACCGTTGATATTATCAGGTTGCCACTTTGGGGAATGATACACCCCACTGTGGGGCCAGCACGGGTATCTGCGTTAGGGAGCCGATCGCTTGGGGAGTAGTGGGTACACCTAGTGGAGATAAGGGCAGACGACACCTATGTAGTCAGCTAGGGGTACACGAAACTACTATTAAAAATTTCTAAGTACTCTTAGTAGGATCAACCTTAAGTAGGAATTACCCTTGGGTGGGTAGAACTGGTGTGGTGCAGTGTAGGAATTACCCTTGGGTGGGTAGATCTGGGATGGTGCAGTGTAGTAATTGTCCTTGGGTGGGTAAATGCGTCTTTTCAGTTATCTTAGTACATCCTGTGTTTAGCTGGCTACTTAGTGTAGTCATTATCCCCAGAGGTACCGTACCTTGTTTATATCATACCCTAATTACTTTAATGATTGTATTGTTAAAGTTATAGGACTCGCTCAGACTTATGTCTGACCCCGTTGTTTTTATCTTTTTCCCAGCCCTCAGGTTATCAGAGTGGGCCTAGTACTAGTGGGCATTGATCAGACTGCTTTATCTATCTTTTGGAGCTTGGACCGTGGATGTAAAGCCCAGTTTATCTTTTCTAGTATGGCTATTAAGTTATGTAGTGGGATTATGTACTTTTGTTTTAACAGGATGGATATTATGTACTTGACTCTTGTTTATGGTTTTGGTGTAACCAAACATGTTTTACTTTCCGCTGCAATGAAATGATGTTTTAAATTCTCAAGTATTACTTATATCTGTCTTGTTGTAATTTTTCTGTTCTATATTCACTTAAAATACTCCACCGATGTTATGGCATTCCCTTAGTGAGTGACCGTAGCTGGTGTGGGGTGTTACAATTTTTTTCCTCAAGAATAACAAGCAGACATGGCTTATACAGGCATATATGGGATCAGCATTGGAAATACAACAATACGTGTACACTAACTTGGTGACACTAGATAAAATAACAAGAAGAGCAAAAAATACATGCATATACTGAAAAGCTTATAGTGGGTCTGAGGGTTACAATGCTTAAAAGATGTAACGTTACCGACATATGTTACTGAGAATTTGTTGTACCACTGGCAATATTAGGATGAATTTATCTATTTATTTATTTTATTTTCAAGGAAATACTTGGCTGATTTTGAAGATACAAATGTGAAAATAAGAGGAACACTAGAAACTGAGATAAACACATCAAATATATGAGAATCAAGTACAATATTTACTTGGGTATATTATATTGTTTATTTGTGTATCTTAGATCACTGTAAGCAAACAACATATGACCTACAAAAGTCCTTCGGGATTTAAAACTTTTTGAACACAGTTTTAGAACAAGCTTGCCCAAGTTTATTTTAAATCTGAAACAAATTTATATCGACTTATGGTAGGGATGTGTTGAAATATCAAACTCAGACAGATCTGGCTGCAAGTAATGATATTAGGATGAATGCAGTTTATTATATGGATGATACAGTTCGGTGATTTTGCAGAACTATCTTCCATGCTCTATACAGTACAAGATGACATGCCTTGGGATATAATCTAGGAGCAGTTAGTCTATTATTCAAAAAAAAGAGAAATCCAATTCTCTCATGTTATTACCAATCAGAGTGGCGCAGCGAAAGCATGGTGGGCCCATAACCCACAGGTCCTAGGATCAAAACCTGGCTCTGATACTGTTTTTTGCTCTTTCTTTATGCCTGGAAGGATAATTTGGTAAATTTGCCTCTTATACGTCAACATATGATCTGGTTGGGAAATAAATTTGACCTTAACAATTCAAATTCATTGTTGTTCTGCTAATTTTTTATAAAACTTTCAAACTATATATAATATACATATCTATTCATCAACATACTTTAACATTAACAGTGGAAGGTTTTAAATTGTACCTTCAGAACAGTTCTTCAACCATCCACAATGCACATGACTCTTCATATATGTTTTTTCTGTTACACATGCACAACTAGTTAAAATAGTAAAGTGGTACAGAATTAATACCATGTTCAAAAATGTGGCCATTTGTACAAGTTCAGTAGTAACATCGGCATAAACATCATCAAAAGTAATTCCTGTGTCTGACCGTAAATCACAGTAGTGTCCGCATAACCAAAATCATCATATTCATAGAGTGCAAAAAGAAGATGGTTTATTGGAGAACTGTTACTGAATCCATTATGGGACAGAATGCAGTAGCCTGTTATCCATCCACCCTGAATCCATTGTGGGAATGGAATGCAGTAGCATGTTATCCATCCACCGTTGAGAACAAGGAGTTTTCGTTGCTCTGTGACCAGCTTGAAAGCATAGCCTCCTTACTATAACCAGCACAGTCTAGCTTTCCAGCCCAACAGCACAGGCCACTTAGCACAACTTGGATCGGGCAGGCCAGCTAAGTGCACAATGTACCCCGAGTCGGCAACACGACCCAACATTCCATCAAATTAATGCCCCACTTGGTCACAGCTCACGTTACTTAGCTCAGCGGTTCATCAGCTGAGCACTTGATATTTGTACCGAGTTATTAACAAATTTTTTGTGATGTGGGACTAATAACATGCTATTTTATCAGGTCTAATACATATGCTTCTTATATGACAATTAAACTGCATGGGAAAATATTACATTTTTTCCAGTTTCAGAATACGAATGTAGATGGATTTCAAATATCGGCTGACATCCTTAATCACAATTTCCTGCTTCAAATATTTTATTTATTCACCTAGTCTACTGCATAATAGAAATTTCAACAAAAAAACTAAGAAAAATATTTATCAAACCAATAATTAAAGAATACGATTCATGTCAACGCCATAATCCAAAGCATCCTATCTACTTTTATCAGTTTAACTGCATTATTTTATCTTATATTATAAATGTGACTTTACAATTTAAGTAGTAATATAAGTGATAATGTGGCTCAATGAACATGTGTCGGTTTACAAATCAAAGATCATAGGTTTGGTGCTTAGAAAGGATGATTTTTTCAATATTTTTTTCATAAATCCAAAAAATTAATAGTCACCTTGTTATTACATATACTTTGTTGAATAAAGTTATAACCTTCCAATGGCATTTAGATATATTATCTCCAATATTTTAATGTAAAGTACAAGAAAATCTTGTTGGATATATTGGAGCATCGTAAGTTCCTAATTCAAGTACCTTATCTTGCAGCAAAATAAATTTTATATAGGGATTTTTGAACAAAAAGCTTCCAGTAAAATTTATATTACATATCGAACAAAAAACAATATAAACTATCTATACATCAGATATATGTGGGTGTTATAGTATAACAGATTTCATATTAATGTAACAGATTTCACACATACCTATCCATTTTCCCATTTCATAGCATAAAACACAATCCCTTTTCACCCAAAATTCTCCGTTCATTCCCGCTCAAAATGCGGATTCCGCGGTCCCCGTTCGCTTAACAAAAAATTCACTCTATGGTACGGGACTATATGGCTCAATAGATTTGAAGTGTCTGTTTTAATTATCTTTAGTCTTACCACAAAATCAACTTGTAACATGATTTTGCGTCCAAATATCTATAAAAATACATATTAAAATTTGAACGATAAGCAATATCAACTATACCAATAAATCAGGTGTATGTTGGTGTCGTGATATATATAACACAGATATTTTGTGCTAATGTAAAAGCATATAAAAGTACAATGTGAATTCTACTTTGCACAAAGTCGGGCAATCAGACATGTGACTCTGTGGCCCAATGGATAAGGCGCTGGTCTACGAAACCAGAGACTCTGGGTTCGATCCCCAGCAGAGTCGCAACAATTATCTTGAAATGTATGTTAAGCTAATTTTTTCTTGGCCTAAACCAAGCAGTAACATCTAAAAGTACTTTGATATTGCTATTTTGTTGGTTGCAGCTTTATATAACGCAATTCTACAACTTGATGAACAAAACGCTGAACTGTGATTCTGCACCCAAAACTACAATATAAGTGGATAGCAACTATACACAAATAAATGGGGCATGTGTGAATGTCATAGACCATAACATCTTTTGCTTTAAAACTGAAGCATATATGCTATTATTCTTTGTGGAATTCAACTGATAAGATAATTGACTATGTGTATAGTCTGCAATACCACGTGTTTGATCCCTGCAAAGTTAACTTCTTTTTGTTAGTTTATTGATGATTAGATCTAATATAAGCATCCTATTGTTGGCCTGAACCTGACCCCAATCTCAGATCAAGCATGTCACTTCAATTTATTTAACCTAACTTAGGTAAACAAGAAAGAAAAGCACATCCAATATAAAATGAAGAATTGGCACAAAAGGTACTAACATTATATTTATGAAAAATGATGAATGCATGCTGCAATTCGTAGACTTTTCTCCAATCTGGTTCTGCAGATCCAAGGCATCATAACATAAGTACATGAGAATATAATCAAGGTTCCTGGGACTAACATACTATTTTATCAGGTCTAATACATATGCTTCTTATATGACAATTAAACTGCATGGGAAAATATGACCTTTTACCAGTTTCAGAATACGAATATAGATGGATTTCAAATACCGGCTGACATCCTTAATCAATATTTCCTGCTTCAATTATTTTATCTATTCACCCAGTCCCCCGCATAATAGAAATTTCAACAAAAAACTAAGAAAATTATTTATCAAACCAATAATTAAAGAATACGATTCATGTCAACGCCATAATCCAAAGCATCCTTTCTACTTTTATCAGTTAAACTCCATAATTTTATAGTATTATATTATGAATGTGACTTTACAATTTAAGCAATAAGATAAGTGACAATGTGGCTCAATGAACATATGTTGGTTCACAAATCAAAGATCATAGGTTTGATCCTTAGAAAGGATGCTTTTTTCAATATTTTTTCATAAATCCAAAAAATTAATAGTCACGTTGTTATTACATATACTTTGTTGAAAAAGTTATAACCTTCCAATGGCATTTAGATATATTATCTCCAATATTTTAATGTAAAGTACAAGAAAATCTTGTTGGATATATTGGTGCATCATAAGTTCCTAATTCAAGTACCTTATCTTGCAGCAAAATAAATTTTATATAGGGATTTTTGAACAAAAAGCTTCCAGTAAAATTTATATTACATATCAAACAATAAACAATATAAACTATCCGTGCATCAGATATATGTGGTGTTATAGTATAACAAATTTCATATTAATGTAACAGATTTCACACATACCTATCCATTTTCCCATTTCATAGCATAAAACACAATCCCTTTTCACCCAAAATTCTCCTTTCATTCCCGCTCAAAATGCGGATTCCGCGGTCCCCATTCGCTTAACAACAAATTCACTCTATGGTATGGGACTATGTGGCTCAATGGATTTGAAGTGTCTGCTTTAATTATCTTTATTCTTACCACAAAATCAATTTATAACATGATTTTGCGTCCAAATATCTAGAAAATTACATCTTAAAATTTGAATGAAAAGCAATATCAACTATACCAATAAATCAAGTGTATGTTGGTATCGTGATATATAAAACACAGATATTTTATACTAATGTAAAAGCATATAAAAGTACATTGTGAATTCTACTTTGCACATAGTCGGGCAATCAGATATGTGACTCTATGGCCCAATGGATAAGGCGCTGGTTTACGAAACCAGAGACCCTGGGTTTGATCCCCAGTAGAGTCGCAACAATTATGCTGAAATGTAAATTATGCTAATTTTTTCTTGGCCTAAACCAAGTAATAACATCTAAAAGTATTTTGTTATTGGTATTTTGTTAGTTGCAGCTTGATATAACGCAATTCTACAGCTTAATGGACAAAACGCTTAACTGTGATTCTACACCCAAAACTACAATATAAGCGGATAGCAAATATACAAATGGGGCATGTGTGAATGTCATAATCCATAACACCTTTAACTTTTAAACTGAAGCATATATGCTATTATTCTTTGTGGAATTCAACTGATAAGATAATTGACTATGTGATTAGTCTACAATACCACGTGTCTGATCCCTGGCAAAGTTAACTTCTTTTTGTTAGTTTATTGATGATTAGATCTAATATAAGCATCCTATTGTTGGCCTGTACCTGACCCCAATCTCAGATCAAGCATGTCATTTCAATTTATTTAACCTAACTTAGGTTAACAAGAAAGAAAATCACTTCCAGTATAAAATGAAGAATTGGCACAAAAGGCACTAACATTATATTTATGAAAAAGGATGAATGCATGCTGCAATTCGTAGATTTTTCTCCAATCTGGTTCTGCAGATCCAAGGCATCATAACATAAATACATGGGAATATAATCGAGGTTCCTGGTAGCTCCAAGGCAAATCCATAAGATAATGGATCTTCTATCAAACTGAGTCATGACCCCCCAGTGGCTGCATTTGCACAATTATAAACATCATCAGATAAAGGGGTGAACCCATAAACAGTATGTCATATGTTAGAGGAACAAAATGGCAGATAATCTCCAATCACCCGTTAACATAGATAGACGATACATCATAATAATTTCTTTCCTCAAGAATAACAAGGCAGACATTGCTTATACAGGCATATATGGGATCAGCATTGGAAATACAACAATACATGTACACTAACTTGGTGACATTAGATAAAATAACAAGAAGGGCAAAAAATACATGCATATGCTGAAAAGCTTATAGTGAGTCTGAGGGTTACAATGCTTAAAAGATGTAACATTACCGATATTTGTTACTGAGAATTTGTTGTACCACTGGCAATATTAGGATGATTTTGTCTATTTATTTATTTTATTTTGAGGAAATACTTGGCCGATTTTGAAGATACAAATGTGAAAATAAGATGAACACTAGAAATTGAGACAAACACATCAAATATATGATAATCAAGTACAATATTTACTTGGGTATATTATAATGTTTACTTGTGTATCTTAGATCACTGTAAGCAAACAACGTATGACCTACAAAAGTCCTTCGAAATTTAAAACTTTTTGAACAGTTGTAGAACAAGCTTGCCCAAGTTTATTTTAAGTCTGAAACAAATTTATGTCGACTTATGGTAGGGATGTGTTGAAATATCAAACTCAGACAGATCTGGCTGCAAGTAATGATATGAGGATGAATGCAGTTTATTATATGGATGACACGGTTTGGTGATTTTGTAGGACTATCTTCCATGCTCTATACAGTACAATATGACATGCCTTGGGATATAATCTAGGAGCAGCTTGTCTATTATTCTAAAATAAAATGCAATTCTCACATTTTATTACCAATCAGAGTGCCACAGCGGAAGCGTGGTGGGCCCATAACCCACAGGTCCCACGATTGAAACCTGGCTCTGATACTGTTTTTTGCTCTTTCTTTATGCCTGGAAGGATAATTTGGTAAATTTACCTCCTATACGTCAACATACGATCTGGTTGCGAAATAAATTTGACCTTAACAACTCAAATTCATTGTTGTTCTGTTATTTTTATAAACCTTTCAAACTATATATAATATACATATCTATCCATCAACATACTTTAACATTAACAGTGGAAGGTTTTAAATTGTACCTTCAGAACAGTTCTTCAACCATCCATAATGCACACGACCCTTCAATCTTCATATATGTTTTTCCTGTTACACATGCACAACCAGTTAAAATAGGAAAGTGGTAGAGAATTAATACCAAGTTCAAAAATATGGCCATTTGTTCAAGTTCAGTAGTAATATCAGCATAGACATCATCAAAAGTAATTCCTGTGTCTGACCGTAAATCAGCAGTAGTGTCCGCATAACCAAAATCAACATATTCAAAGAGTGCAAAAAGAACATGGTTTGCTGGAGAACTGTCACCGAATCCATTGTGGGAACAATATGCAGTAACCTGTTATCCATCCACAAAATGCACATGAGTCTTCATATATGTTTTTTCTGTTACACATGCACAACCAGTTAAAATAGGAAAGTGGTAGAGAATTAATACCATGTTCAAAAATGTGGCCATTTGTACAAGTTCAGTAGTAACATCAGCATAGACATCATCAAAAGTAATTCCTGTGTCTGACCGTAAATCAGCAGTATTGTCCACATAACCAAAATCATCATATTCAAAGAGTGCAAAAAAGAAGATGGTTTGCTGGAGAATTGTCACCAAATCCATTGTGGGAACAGAATGCAGTAGCCTGTTATCCATCCACCGTTGAGAGCAAGGAGTTTTCGCTGCTCTGTGACCAGCCTGACGCATTGCCTCCTAACTATAGCCAGCACAGTCCGGCTTTCCAGCCCAACTACGCAGGCCACTCAGCAACTTGGATCGGGCAGGCCAGCTAAGTGCACAATGTTCCCGGACTCAGCAACATGGCCCAACATTCCATCAAATTAATGCCCCACTTGGTCACAAGCTCTAGTTACTTAGCTCGGCGGTGATCAACTGAGCACTTGATATTTGTATCGAGTTATTAACAAAAAATTTATGATGTGGGACTAACATGCTATTTTATCAGGTCTAATACATATGCTTCTTATATGACAATTAAACTGCATGGGAAAATATGACTTTTTTTCTAGTTTCAGAATACGAATGTAGATGGAATTCAAATATCGGCTGACATCCTTAATCACTATTTCATGCTTCAAATACTTTATCTATTCACCCAGTCTACCGCATAATAGAAATTTCAACAAAAAACTAAGCCAAATATTTATCAAACCAATAATTAAAGAATACGATTCATTTCAACACCATAGTACAAAGCATCCTTTCTTTTTTTTTAATCAGTTAAACTGCATTATTTTATATTATATTATGAATGTGACCTTACAATTTAAGCAGTAAGATAAGTGACAATGTGGCCCAATGAACATGTGTTGGTTTACAAATCAAAGATCATAGGTTTGATCCTTAGAAAGGATGTTTTTTCAATATTTTTTCATAAATTCAAAAAATTAATAGTCAAGTTATTACATATACTTTGTTCAATAAAGTTATAACCTTCCAATGGCATTTAGATGTATTATCTTCAATATTTTAATGTAAAGTACAAGAAAATCTTGTTGGATATATTGGTGCATCGTAAGTTCCTAATTCAAGTATCTTATCTTGTAGTAAAATAAATTTTATATAGTAATTTTTTAACAAAAAGCTTCCAGTAAAATTTATATTACATAAAGGTGGATACGAAGAGCCAAAGGCTCCCGTACTTAAGCGCAAGAGGACTTCCCAGGCAGTCTCCCGTCCTAATATTATTCTCACGGCTTTCCGTACATCAGATATATGTGGGTGTTATAGTATATAACAGATTTCATATTAATGTAACAGATTTCACACATACCTATCCATTTTCCCATTTCAGAGCATAAAACACAATCCCTTTTCACCCAAAATTCTCCGTTCATTCCCGCTCAAAATGTGGATTCTGCGGTCCCCATTCGCTTAACAACAAATTCACTCTATGGTATGGGGCAATGTGGCTCAATGGATTTGAAGTGTTTGCTTTAATAAACTGCTCCAACCTGGGTTTTTGCAGTGCACCAATTTGCTGAGAATTCAGGGCGGGCTTTATTGTTTACTTCAAACATACATAAACTCAACTATATACAAGTAAATAGTTCTACAGCTTAAAAGGAAATATTAAATTAAACAAAAATTAATGTAGTTTAATTTGATATTCATAGAAATGGCCACAACAATTTGGGGCTTGTTTCAATATTTAGTCCTATTATCCACTAGACAAGGGAATAAAAAAGAGGTACATATCCTACAAAATCGTTTCATTTCCTAAATTGACTCCAAATCACCCATTATAAAATTTAGAGCTAACAAACAAGTCCATGCTCATAGAATTTGTGCTAACAATTCAATTGCCATAAAATCACATGAACCGTATGCAAATACCAACAAAATATAGCTACCGTAACCAACAAAGCATAAAAATCAAAGAATAAATTTAAAAAACAAAAACATATTGGTATATTTTCCCTTATCTAGAACATCGACATAGATCATCTTCTTACCTACGGAACTTCGCAACAGTTTCATCATAATTCCGAGTAGACCTTTCTTATTTCCTACTCTTTGCTTCTGTCTAAGCTATTCCCTAACTTGGAATTCGTCGTAGGGTTTGGCTGACCAATCTTTACCGTCCCATCATCACACAGGCAGTTGAAACGACATCCTTGCTATTTAACTGCAGACTTCCCAGGCAAGAAAGAGAGTTGCCATTTTTAGGGGAAGTGATCTGTAATGTTTGAGCAGTAAGCGGTGTGGGTGTGATATGATAACGGGAGAGTGAGCCTAAGAATTCAGTTACCTCAAACAATGCTCAAAACTCACACATACCTCTCCATTTTCCCATTTCATAGCATAAAACACTGAGAACCTCTTTTCACCAAAAATTCTCCGTTCATTCCCGGCTCAAAATGCGGATTTCGCGTTCCCCGTCCGCTTGACAACAAATTCACTCTATGGTACGGGATTATGTGGCTCAATGGATTTGAAGTGCCTGCTTTAATTATCTTTAGTCTTACCACAATCAAACTTATAACATAATTTTGCATCCAAATATCTAGAGAAATATATCTTAAAAATTGAATGATAAGAAATATCAACTATACCAATAAATCACATAGTAGTTAAGGCGTTAGACGCAAGCATTGAGCCTGAGGCTTTTTTGAGCCTGGGGCTTTTTTGTGTGGCTTTTATACGAGTTTGGTCTACTATTTTACTAACTACAAGTTAATTTTTAAACCAAATTTTATAATTCATTCAATTATTTACATATTTTATTAATAAGATTTAAATTTTAAACCATATTTTATAATTTGTTGAACAATCAAAATTTCTATTTAACTATTTATAAACAAAATTTTGAATTCAGCCAAAACAAGCGCCTCAAACTGCAAAAAGGCGCACTCAAACTGCAAAAAGGCACGAACTTTGAGCCTTGGGCTTTTTTGTGCTTAGGCGTGCCTTTATAACTATGTGTATATTATGATGCTACTGCGACCCATATGTTGTACGTCCTTCGACGTGTGCTGTTCCACCACTTACGATTTTTTTTCAATTTTATTTTTCCAGTTTTTTAAAGGTTTGTGTGTTGAAATTTGATGCCCTTTCACTTTTGTTACCCTGTGCATAGGCATTGTTTGCACAGAGTCTAAGCAGGCCCTGTCTACGACTCTACGATACCATGTGTTTGACCTTTGGAAAAATTAACTTCTTTTTGCTAGTTTGTCGATGATTAGATCTACTATAAGCATCCTACTTTTGACCTGACCTCACTCTCAGATCCAGCATGTCATTTCAATTTATTTAAATTAACTTAGGTATATATGAAAGAAAAGTGCTTCTAATATAAAAAATGAAGAATCGGGATAAAAGGTACACACAGTAAGTTTGTAAAAATCAATGAATGCCTGCTGCAATTCATAGACTTTTCTCTAATTTGGTTCTGCAGATTGAAGTATCATAACATGAGTACATGAGAATGTAATCATCTTTTCCATTTCCCAACCTTCCATTTGTTACTCTTGACTATTTTAATACATCTGATAACAAACTGCTTCTAGTTGAGTTCTTGCAGTGCACCAATTTGCTGAGAATTCAGGGCTAACTTTAGCGTCTTTAGCTTTTGAAGCAATATCTTTTTCCGTATAGTACTCATTTATATTTCTTTTACTTTGACTTTATGTAATCAAGCACCACAAAGAGTGCTTGATTTCCCTTATTATTTTCACAAAAACCGTTTCCATTCTCAGTAGATAACTTATACAAAATTAGTTATCGTTACCTATAGCACATCCTTGAAAACTTCTGAAGTATTTACTTAATGATCATTTAACTCTTGCCTTTGAATTCTATCACCTTTCAATATTCTTCATAACATTATAAGAATATTTAACCGTAGTAGGGTTGGCTGTAACCCTCTTAGTTACAAGAGTTAAATCTATAAAGTCAAGAACAAATAACATGCTCTCATACAAATCCTTATATTTATCCCAAAACAAGATGGAAATATTTTTAAATTGACAGATAATTCAGTTAAATTAGCTGAAAATGAACAAAAAATAAAATGAAGATTGACCGTATATGCTCATAGCGAAATATCAACCATAGTAAATTCAAATAATTGGTAAGTCTCTTCTCAAGATACCTAGTACACATTAATATCAAGTCTTTGGACAGTAATATTAACTGTAAGTGGTACTCTTCTTGTAATGATCAAACACTGACAATAAATTCAAGTCAATTAACAACCTTCCTTTGGGCCGATTAATTATTCACTCGAAAAACTTTATAATTGTCACGTATTTATCATCACACATGTGTAAGTGATTCGGCCAAACATTATCCTTCCTTTGGGCCGACTAATATTCGCATGAATAACTACACACAAATATTAAACATTTTCATGAACCACCAAAATATAGAGGCCACTTTGGTGAAATATTATTTTAAAGTTAATTCACTACTAATGTAAAATATTTACAACTGTAAAGAGACACCAAAATTATATTTGAATTTGTTACTTTATGTGTGTACAATGTACTTTGAGTGCCCTAAAACACTCCCCAAAAAGCTTTAGATATTTGTAATACTTGAAAATGTCAAAATTATAACTATGTCACAACACGATTAAATCATAGCTATTTTAATCGGTTACTTTATGTTATCACCATCATGGTATTCTCTTAAGAAATATGATGAAATGAGTCATCGTAAATAAACAACATAAGTTATAGATGAAAATCAGAAATAGATGGGATCCAAAATTGTATATAAATGACATAGTAAATGTCATACCGAAAAACTTGAATGACTGAAGTAACCATAATAATCTTTATGTATGCGCATGAACTAAAAATACAGCTGCTTTGTGCGCACACCATTAGCATCTGGACTAATATGTTTTAGCGGTAACTTTATCATCTGTTATTACAAGTATCATGACAGTGAGAAAATTAATACAAAAGCGTAGAGCTGCCAACCTCTTTGTATTTTTACCAAAAAAAATAAAATAGGCAAGATCCATGTTCGCTTTATCAACATGCTGGGTCAAAACTAAAGTCAGATTCTAATTTTAACAAGCTTTTTTTTTTCAACCCATACATACGACAGTTCACATGGTATCAATTACCATGCATCAGTGCTTAAATGCAGAATATTTGCAGCAAGGATCATTGATATTATACACGGTCTGTCAGGTGGGAAAAAAAAAAAAACAGGGAACACCCTTGGGCTCATTTGGCAGCGAAAGATCCCTAAACTAGAACATCCAAAGAACTCAGCATGTATGATGTACAACATAGTTACTGATATTAAAATTGGCATACTGTAATTGCTACTATAATACAAGAATTTTTGACTTCAAATGGGTCCGTACAGTACTTAATGTTAGCAAGGGAGATAAAACATCTAGCTTGAATCATTCAAATGTATGACCGTGCAATAGGATGAATAAATCAATGACTAAATAATGAATTCATAGATAAAATATTTCACATCAACATGCAACCGTCAATACATTATGCTGATTAGATCGTCCACTGTTAATAATTTTGCAAATCATCTAAAAAAAACGAAACTAAATGTGCCAAGGCCAATCCGTTTAATGAAAAGAAAATTCATTCTTAGATCCAACCTTACACATAAATGTAGGTCAACAGCAGATTAAAAAAAACTTTAGATTGGAAATGTTCGACATAATATATCCTGAACATAACTTTATTCCTATCACACTGAATTTTATTTATTTATTTTTTAAAAAAAATGGATCTACAGTTATATTTTATCAAAATTGAAAACAAGAATTTCTCAATCAACTCAATGATGGGTGGCTCTGATACCACTTGTTAGGATTTCAGTATACTTTAACAATACCCAATTGTGAAACCCTAGATCTGAAATGTAACCATATTGATTTAATCGAGAACAAATCAGAAAATAGATTAGTGAAAGCGTACCTGAATTCGTAGTTAATCATGACAATACCAGAATCCATATTTGGTTGCTAAGAAGAAGATGTAATTTGGTTTGGGCTTCCAAATTGACACAAACCCTAGATTTGAAATCATCTCTCCGTAGAAGAGGTTAGAGAGTTGCTAAGGCTTGTGTAATTTGGGGACCATAACCCTTTATTTATAGAGTTGGCATTTTGTAATTCGGCCCTTCAACAAATTATAAAATGCCCCGGTATCTTCACATTAGGCCCATGATAACTTAAACTTTAAGCCTATTAATTCTAATCTAAAATTAGATCACTTTAATTAGGCTTTACACCAAAATAGCACAACACATTTTATTTTACATATGTGACCCAATTGTCGAAATATTCCAACAATTAATGTCGATCTGTGTTGGTTTGGGAAGTTCAGCAGTAGGCGTTGGGGAAGAGTACTTTCTGATATTTTTGGATAAATGGATGCAAGCGTGGCGTGAATGGCATGTCACTTGACAACTCGGTTATTTATTTTAGGGATTTTTACCCTCAAGGACAAAAGAAACAAAAAAAATGTTCCATAAGAACAAGAGACAAAATTTTATCCCCAATAACAAAATGTAGTGTAAAGGGAGGAATTCAACGGCCCGTTATAATTCCTCCCTTTACAGTAAAACTTGCCATTTTGGACAAAATTTTGCCCCTTTGTCCTTATGGGATAAATTTTTGTTCATTTTGTCCTTCAGATTATTTTCCTGTTTATTTTAATAGTTAATTTAAATTAATAACCGTTTAATCGTTAAATAAAAATAAATAATCGTAGGTGCTAGATAAATTTATTCTGTTACAATTCGGGTAGATGCGTAGCTGTGAAATATGGAATTTAAAAAGGATATTCAGCCAAGGAAAATCAAGGTTAGTAAACTCATTCTTTTAATTCGTATATAATTTATTATAAATGAATTTTTATTTAATATATAATTTTATATGTTGGTTGTTGGTTGTTTGAATGCATTGAATAATTGTTGATAAATTGTGGTGTTATATATATATATATATATATATATATATATATGAGATTTTTGCCACAAGGACAAAAAGTTTGCTCAAAAGGACAAGAGGCAAAAAAATTGCCCAAAAGGACATTTTCTAGTGCAAATGGTGGAATTCAGGGGGGCCATTTGTTTTTCCACTTTACACTAAAAGTTGGTCTTTTGAGCAACTTTTTTGGCTCTTGTCCTTTTGGGCAAACTTTTTGTTTTTTTTGTCCTTCACACAAGAATATATATACACACACACACACACACACACACACATATATATATATATATATATATATATATTAGTTGGTGGTTGGATATTGAATAATTTTTTATTTTCTTTCTGAATGGAAAGGGCCCACATAGGCGATTTGTAGTTGTACCGATTGTGAAACACCCCACCTCCGTTAGGGTCACTCTCAAAGGGAATGCCCTAATTTTGGTGGAGGTTTATAAGTATAAGTCACAGATATACAAGACAGATATAAGAACACATATTTGTAAACAGCGGAAAATCAACAAACTTTTATTTCATGAAAGCAAATACGTGCTACAACAACATCACCATAATTGTCTTATATCTTTTCCAAAACATAACATAACTCTTTCATTATCTGTCTTGATTACATTATTTAAAGAAGCATAAATAAAACATAGATAAACTGCAAAAGCCCCATAGAGTTTGTCCAAAGCCATAGTTTCAAACGAAAAGGTCCAAGCAATACATTTCTCTTCTTCAAGCTGGATGGTAAGGCTGGTCAAGCTGCTGTGTTCCCTCCCTGTGGACCTGGGGGGGGGGGGGAAACGGAAGAAAAGAAGACGAAAGAAAAGCAGAGTCAGACATAAAGCCTGAGTAAGTCTAGTACTATTTTGTCTATGAATAAAGAACTGGGTATGATAAGTATAAACAAGAAGTGGAAAAGCACTTTAAACTTGGTTAAGTTGTCTAGGGTCGAATATACTATCGTACCCCATGTAAATCTCTGAACCCGTATAAACTAGTTTCCAACTGGCACCCCATAATCAGGGTGATGTGATCCATTCTATGATGATCGGCTCCTACTCGCATAGTTACATGTGTCTTACGGCCCCCGATGTTGTAGTTACCTATGCTGGTCCCACCATGGGGTGTATCAAGTCCCATGGTGGCGGCCCGACACAATCCTAGAGTGCACAGGTATGCTACTGGTGTCCAGTGCCTTATTTTTCTGCGCCGGAGTGTGTGCACGCCCGCACCCCGTTAGAACCTACACTGCTACACCACCGCCGTCGATTTGACCTCTTACAATCAGCCCAGTAATCGTGCCCCACCCTGCCTAGTTTCAGGGTATCCTGATACACCTTCTAGGGTTACTGCTGAAAAGGGTCCCCCGTTACTAGGTTTTCTATCTCTAGCCAACATGCTAAGTTGGTTAAGTGTTTCCTAACCTAACCCCCACCAGTCCGTTCAGTTTAGCATGTTCCATTTTGATTAAGTCTTTAGTTCACTTAATCCTAACAATCCTGACTCAGCCTTAATTGTCTTATTAAGGCCCTGACCTCTCACATTAGACAGGTATTGTTGTGGCTGCCTGTTGCCGGTTGGTTCCGGGCAGTCTTACGCCACAACTCAGTCTAACCTTGGGTCCTTATTGGGCTCCATGTTTAACCTCCCACATTGGATAGGTATTGTTGTGACTACTGGACAGCCGGGCGGTTCCGGGCAGGTTTACATCATAACTCAATCCAACCTCGGGTTAAACACATCGTATTTTCTATATTTACATATTTTGTCTTTCTTCTTTATTTTCTTATATGTAAATATTTGCGGCCAATTATTAAGTTAATGGTGTAAAGGTTACACCAATCATGGGCCCAACCCGTGCTTGAATTTGGGCCCTTCTATTTTATATTTTCATTCATTAGAAATTTTAACCCAACGTTATTTTCCCCCGTTTAACACGTCCGTTTATTATATATATGTTGGGCTTAGCCTTTTAAAGCCCAACTTAGCCATGCGAAAAGGGGAGGCTTAAAGCGTGATTACATACACAAAGAGGGGAATGTGAGCGCATGAACTTGCAATATGACGTTGGAAATACAAAATAGAAACTGGTGTACTTGCATAGTAGTGACATATACTTTGGTCATAAAGCATAGGTGACATGAATCAAAGCATGTAAACTTGTAGTTATGTTAAGAATATCACTATTGACACATAGGCCTAACTACAACATGAACCTATATTTTTATCTCAGGCATAATGTCAAACATAAGCATGGCATAAATATTTCTAACATAAGCATGGCATAATGTCAAACATAAGCATGACATAATGTCAAACATAAGCATGGCATAGGTATAGTTAAATTTGTTCACATAACCATGGCATAAATATTTCTAACATGAAATCATGATTTTTACTTTAGTCATGTAAACTTGCAAAAAGGGATTTTTTTTTTTTGAATCTAACCTAGCTATGTACCACATATGTCATCATATAATTCTTGTTAACAATTTCAATTATGAAAATTATCAATCATAGCCTAGTCATAAGTTTGCAAATAGGTTTTCTAGTACAAAAGCATGGCTTAATGATGCCAAATTTTCAACCTAATTTCATATGGATTATGATAACCCAAACTTATTCCAATTACTTCACAAAAATGATGTTTGTATAAAAATACACATTATGATGGCATAATAGCAAAGCTCCAAACTTGCATGAATTTCAATCAACTACATACATGTAGCTTCAACATGGATTACATAATTTGCGAATATTCCAAACGTATACTTGCATAGAACTACCGCATGTAGTTCTTTATAATGAATAACATAATTCGAGAATATCCAAACGTATACAATATGCCAAATCGATAAGAATCATAGTAACGCACAAATTATGAATTATTTATCACCACAATCAAGTATACAAACCAACACAGTTATTTGTTCATACCAAAGTAATACTCTACTTACAATGGTGTGGCGAATTCTCTAATTTAGGGATTTGAAGATGCGGTTTGATTTGATTGAGTTGCTTTATGCCTTAGAATTTTGCCTCCTAATCCTCTCTCCAATTGGTGGCTACCCCTAGTCGTTCCTCAGCAACATGGCGGCTTTTTTTCTTATTTTTGAATGAATAGATTAGGGTTAGTCTAGGGTTGTTTTTATAGGGGAAATGAACTGATTAGGACCATTGATGTTGCTTGGATTGATCGTAGCCATTCATCCTAAGGAGAGACCAATTAGAGCCTGCCACCTAGCCCTAATGACAAAGCAGACCACAGAAAATCGACCAACATAGAATAGGCCAGCCAGGTTAGACTGGGTTCGACCTGGCTCTGGACCAGGTCGACATGCCTGTCGACAGCCCTGTCGACCTGGTTAGACCAGGTCGACAACCCAGTCGACCTGGGTGCGTGAGGCGGGTGTTCTTCCGCCCTGGCCCATTGGGCCCCACTTTTAATTTTAAACCGTTTTATTCTGTTTGAATTTTAAATTTAATTCAGAAACTTCCGAAGGCCATATCTTCTTCATACGGACTCCGTTTTTCGAAAACTCGGACTCTATTTCGCGTATTTTTCCGAGACGAACGCAATGGCGTATCCCGTTTCCCTTAGTTCTTTGATTAAAATTAATTATACTTTAATTTATGGATTTCACAGTTATAGAATTCGCGGGGTGTTACATTCTCCCCCACTTAAAAGGATTTCGTCCCCGAAATCTTCAAGTTAGGAGGAATGTATATCCTAACATCCAATCATCCATCTACTCATCCATCAAACACGAGCATCCATTGTCCTTAAAAGACTTCTAATGCTTCATGATCATATGCGAAGTGTGTGTGTACATGTACTTATCTAATGCAAAATCAGGCGGTCTACTGATTCAGTTGACCTCCTTAATGCGAATTATGTAAGTGCCATGAATCCATCATGTATGCAAATTTTCCTATTCATGATTCTACATGAGTGCACAATCATTCAATACAAATGCAACATCCACATGACAACACATTAAAGTTCAACCACATATGAATGCAAACATATATGCATATGCAATATGAAGTGACTGAGCCGATCTAATACCTAGATTGTGTGTGTATATGCAACCACGAGCAACCACTAGCAATCACTTGCAACCACTTGCAACCAACATACATAACATGTTTCAACTACATGTTTCCATCCAAAGGATTTCTACCTAAAAGATAAGGTCGAGGAAATATATCTAAAAAGATAGATAAAAGCGCAACTTAAGGAAAAGGAAAGATCAAGGATGTACCCTCGAACAGAAAAGGGTAGGTTGTACGGATTCTAGCTTCAGTTTCCCAAGTCGCGTCTCCCTCGGCGTCGCTCCACTGAACTTTGACGAGCTTGACTTCGCGGTTGCGTAGTTTCTTCACTTCCGTTCCTAATATGCGGGTTGGAACTTTCCTTATGGTTGCTTCGCGTTCCACTTCGGCCTCTTCGAGGATATTTGGCTCTACCACTTCAGCTGACTCATGTAGACATTTCCAGAGATGTGAAACGTGAAAAACGTTGTGGACTCCAGCCAACTTCTCGGGTAGCTCTAATCTATAGGCCATTTTCCCAATTTTCTCGATGATAGGGAATGGCCCTACGAACCTTGGTGCTAGCTTTCCTGTGGTTCCAAAACGAACAACGTTTCTTAGCGGTGATACCTTGAGAAAAACTCTGTCTCCAACCTCAAATCCAAGGTCGGTCCTTCTCTTGTCGGCGTAGGACTTTTGTCTGTCTTGGGCCGTCTTCATCCTTCTTCGTATTAAGTCTACTTTCTCTGAAGTCTCTCGGATCATATCTGGTCCAAGTATGAGCTTATCAGTAGACTCCCACCAACAAGTGGGCGATCGGCACGGTCTTCCATATAAAGCTTTGAAGGGCGCCATTCCGATGGTTGCTTGATAGCTGTTGTTGTAGGCAAATTCCACCAAAGGAAGGTGGTCTTCCCATGTCCCTCCGAAGTCAAGGACGCATAGTCTTAAAAGGTCTTCCAAAACTCTGTTCACTCTCTCTGTTTGGCCGTCGGTTTGGGGATGATAGGCTGTGCTCAGGCATAACTGCGTTCCTACTGCTTCTTGCAGACTCCGCCAAAACTCACTTGTGAAGATGGGGTCTCGGTCACTAACAATGCTAGATGGTATTCCATGGAGTCGAACGATTTCTTTGAGGTAAAGTGATGCTAGGGATGAGGCAGTTCTTTTACTTTTGACAGGTAAAAAGTGGGCGCTTTTAGTAAGCCTATCCACTATTACCCAAATGCTAGTGTTGCCTCTCCTAGACCTAGGCAGCCCATCGATGAAGTCCATTGAGATGCTATCCCACTTCCACTGCGGGACCTCCAAAGGATGTAGCAGTCCGCCAGGCTTTTTCTGTTCCGCCTTAACCTGTTGGCACACCATACACTTAGAAACGAACTCTGCCACGTCCTTTTTCATGCCATTCCAGAAGAAAGTCCTTTTTATGTCTTTGTACATTTTATCTCCGCCTGGGTGTATCGTCATCTTGGAGTGATGTGCTTCCTCGAGAACCTTCTTTACTAAATCTTTCGTCTGTGGGACGCATAGTCTTCCGTCTCGCCTTAGCAAACCCTTATCGTCGATGGAGTATCTGTTGAGGTGACTTGAAGTCTTGCCCCTAATTAGCCTATCAATTGTTTCCACAAGCTGAGGGTCTTCGCGTTGTGCGGTCCCTACTGAATCCACTACAGTTGGGCGCACTTCGAGAGATGCTAGCAAACCTGGTACGAAATCGGAGGAAGGCCTAAAGTCGAAGCTGGCTATAAACTCTAGGCTTTGTCTTTCAACAAACAACGGGCTTAGGGTCAATTTCTTTCGGCTCAACGCGTCTGCCACTACGTTGCCTTTGCCTGGAGTGTAGGAGATTTCGAAATCGTACGAGGCAAGAAACTCCATCCATCTTTGTTGCCTCAAGTTAAGATCCTTCTGCGAGAAAAGATATTTCAACGATTTATGGTCAGTGTAAAGTTCGAACTTCTCACCTAGGAGATAGTGTCGCCAAGACTTGAGTGCAAAGACGATGGCGGCTAACTCAAGATCGTGGGTTGGGTAGTTCTTTTCGTGCACTTTCAACTGCCTCCCGCCATAAGCTACTACCCTTCCTTCTTGCATTAAGACGGCACCTAGCCCTGTCCCACATGCATCCGTATAAACAGTGAACATCTTGCTCCCATCTGGCAGCGTCAAAACTGGGGCTGTTGTGAGAGCCCTTTTCAGTCGTTGGAAAGCAAATTCGCAATCCAAATCCCAATTGAACACTAGATTCTTCTTAGTCAATTTCGTGAGCGGAGCTGAGATTTTCGCAAAATTCCTTATGAATTTTCGATAGAAACCTGCTAGTCCTAGGAAGCTTCGGACCTCAGTCGCATTCCTTGGTGTCTTCCAATCCTGTACCGCCACTACCTTAGCAGGGTCCACTGCTAACCCTTGTTTGGATACTATGTGCCCAAGGAACCTCACCTCTTCCCTCCAAAAGTGGCATTTGGAGAACTTGGCTTTTAGTTGATGGACTCGCAAAGTTTCCATGATTGCCCTAACGTGCTGAGCATGTTCCTCTTCACTCTTTGAGAAGATAAGGATATCATCTACGAAGACCACTACGAATTTGTTGAGGAAATCTCTAAATACCCTACTCATTAGGTCCACGAAGTAAGCAGGTGCATTTGTCAAGCCGAAAGGCATGACAAGCCATTCAAAGAAGCCGTCTGGGGTTCTGAATGCCGTTTTATCGATGCTATCCTCAGCCACCCTTAGCTGATGAAAACCGGTTGCTAAATCAAGTTGGGAGAAAACAGACGCCCCTACAAGCTGGTCAAATAAATCGTCAATTCTAGGGAGAGGGTGCCTATTCTTTTTCGTTAGCTTGTTGAGCTCCCTATAGTCAACACATAGTCGGAGTGAACCATCCGCCTTTGTGGCGAACACCACCGGAGCGCCCCATTCTGAAATGCTCCTCCTAATGAACCCCTTCTCTAGAAGCTCTTTAATCTGTTTACTGAGCTCTTTCCTTTCTCGTGGAGCCATGTGTCTAACGGGCAACGCAACGGGCTTTACATTATCTACAAGATATATGCGGAAGTCTATTTCCCGCTTCGGAGGTAAGCCCTTCACCTCTTCGAAGACATCCGGATATTCCCGGACCACTCTAACTGATTGCAAATTTTCAACAGAGGCATCTAGCGATTCAAGATAACTAAGCATAACCGCATACGAGGGATTACAAGAAATTTCCAAAGTATTACCGAGTTGGGTTAGGAGCCTAACAACCCTTTTCTCACAATCAAGGATGGCCCCATTACTGGATAGCCAATCCATACCCAAAATCAAACCATAACCCGAAAAGCCCAAAACAAAGGCACTACATTGAAATTCTACACTTAGAATAGAAATTTTCAATCCCACACAGATCATAGACAAATGAGCTGGGCCCCTAATTGGGTTTGAAACAATTAAGGGGTCTTTTACCATACTAGTTTTTAGGTGCAGAGATTCTACTAGAGCAGATGAGATAAAGGAGTGTGATGCGCCAGAATCAAATAAAGTGCGAACGGGGTGATCATAAAGATAAACTACGCTTTCTACAGAAGTATTTATACCTCGCTGTTGCAGAGGTGGCGCTTCCAGCATATGAACCTGTGCCCCTGGGGTGGATCCAGCCCTCTGCCCCTGTCCTCGTTTCTTTGGGCAGTCCTTAGCCCTGTGGCCCGTCTCACCGCAAGAAAAGCACCCACCATTCTCCTTGGCCTTCTTTTTCCGGCAGTCCTTTACTAAGTGCCCCACTTTGCCACAGAAATTGCACTTCCTCTTCTCTTTGTTGCCTTTCCCACCCTTCTTAAAGTCTGTCTTCTTAGGCTGCAAACCTTCTTTCTTCCCTTGAGAACTTTCCGCCTTTGTCTCCTTCTTGCCCTTATCCTCTTCATTCAGCAATGCCATTTGCACCAATCTTTCATACGTGGCTCCCATGGGTATATGGGTCATGGCCAAACTGTGTAATGGCTCATTCAACCCTTTGACGGAACGGAGAGCCTTCTTGTGTGGGGTGTTGACTAGGTCAAGCCCAAACCTAGCCAGCTCATCGAACTGATTCACATACTCTCTGACTGTTTTGTCCCCTTGTTTAAGAAATAAGAATTTTTCCAACTGCAAACTTCTTTCCGCATCTGAGAGAAATTTAGTCTCAAACCTTGCCCTAAAGTCCTCCCATGTCTCCACTGGTCTTTCAGCATTAGTGACTTCCCACCAGTAGGAAGCCTCGCCCTTCAATAGCCACACTGCCAATTGTACTTTTTGTCTATCCTCTACCTCAAAGATGATGAATAGGTCCTCAGTTTCTTTCAGCCAATTTCTGGCTGCCACGAAGGACTCAGTTCCATGGAAATCCCTTCCTCCCATAGCTTTAAAATCTTTACATATCTTAGCAAACGTGTTTCCCCGAGGAGGAGGTGGAGGAAAAGGTGCCGCTGCAGCTGGATGATTTCCGGCAGCTGGGGGAGGAGGAATGGTAGGACCTGGCTGAGTGGCTCTTGCTTCTAAGAACCGTCTAAACCAACCAGGTATTGGCACCCCTTCCGGCAAGTTAAGATCTTCGGACATGCTGAAACAAAAAGGATAGATTCAAAACGAAGGATAAGAGATAGTACCTATGGCTTTGGGGAGTGGACTTTGCCTTTTTTAAAATAAAATAATATTTTTCCCTTAAAAATGCTTCTTTAAATTTCCTTTTTTGAAAATAATTTTTCAAAACTTTTTATCTTATCTGGTAAACCTATGCTCTGATACCAAGTGAAACACCCCACCTCCGTTAGGGTCACTCTCAAAGGGAATGCCCTAATTTTGGTGGAGGTTTATAAGTATAAGTCACAGATATACAAGACAGATATAAGAACACATATTTGTAAACAGCGGAAAATCAACAAACTTTTATTTCATGAAAGCAAATACGTGCTACAACAACATCACCATAATTGTCTTACATCTTTTCCAAAACATAACATAACTCTTTCATTATCTGTCTTGATTACATTATTTAAAGAAGCATAAATAAAACATAGATAAACTGCAAAAGCCCCATAGAGTTTGTCCAAAGCCATAGTTTCAAACGAAAAGGTCCAAGCAATACATTTCTCTTCTTCAAGCTGGATGGTAAGGCTGGTCAAGCTGCTGTGTTCCCTCCCTGTGGACCTGGGGGGGGGGGGAAACGGAAGAAAAGAAGACGAAAGAAAAGCAGAGTCAGACATAAAGCCTGAGTAAGTCTAGTACTATTTTGTCTATGAATAAAGAACTGGGTATGATAAGTATAAACAAGAAGTGGAAAAGCACTTTAAACTTGGTTAAGTTGTCTAGGGTCGAATATACTATCGTACCCCATGTAAATCTCTGAACCTGTATAAACTAGTTTCCAACTGGCACCCCATAATCAGGGTGATGTGATCCATTCTATGATGATCGGCTCCTACTCGCATAGTTACATGTGTCTTACGGCCCCCGATGTTGTAGTTACCTATGCTGGTCCCACCATGGGGTGTATCAAGTCCCATGGTGGCGGCCCGACACAATCCTAGAGTGCATAGGTATGCTACTGGTGTCCAGTGCCTTATTTTTCTGCGCCGGAGTGTGTGCACGCCCGCACCCCGTTAGAACCTACACTGCTACACCACCGCCGTCGATTTGACCTCTTACAATCAGCCCAGTAATCGTGCCCCACCCTGCCTAGTTTCAGGGTATCCTGATACACCTTCTAGGGTTACTGCTGAAAAGGGTCCCCCTTTACAAGGTTTTCTATCTCTAGCCAACATGCTAAGTTGGTTAAGTGTTTCCTAACCTAACCCCCACCAGTCCGTTCAGTTTAGCATGTTCCATTTTGATTAAGTCTTTAGTTCACTTAATCCTAACAATCCTGACTCAGCCTTAATTGTCTTATTAAGGCCCTGACCTCTCACATTAGACAGGTATTGTTGTGGCTGCCTGTTGCCGGTTGGTTCCGGGCAGTCTTACGCCACAACTCAGTCTAACCTTGGGTCCTTATTGGGCTCCATGTTTAACCTCCCACATTGGATAGGTATTGTTGTGACTACTGGACAGCCGGGCGGTTCCGGGCAGGTTTACATCACAACTCAATCCAACCTCGGGTTAAACACATCGTATTTTCTACATTTACATATTTTGTCTTTCTTCTTTATTTTCTTATATGTAAATATTTGCGGCCAATTATTAAGTTAATGGTGTAAAGGTTACACCAATCATGGGCCCAACCCGTGCTTGAATTTGGGCCCTTCTATTTTATATTTTCATTCATTAGAAATTTTAACCCAACGTTATTTTCCCCCGTTTAACACGTCCGTTTATTATATATATGTTGGGCTTAGCCTTTTAAAGCCCAACTTAGCCATGCGAAAAGGGGAGGCTTAAAGCGTGATTACATACACAAAGAGGGGAATGTGAGCGCATGAACTTGCAATATGACGTTGGAAATACAAAATAGAAACTGGTGTACTTGCATAGTAGTGACATATACTTTGGTCATAAAGCATAGGTGACATGAATCAAAGCATGTAAACTTGTAGTTATGTTAAGAATATCACTATTGACACATAGGCCTAACTACAACATGAACCTATATTTTTATCTCAGGCATAATGTCAAACATAAGCATGGCATAAATATTTCTAACATAAGCATGGCATAATGTCAAACATAAGCATGGCATAATGTCAAACATAAGCATGGCATAGGTATAGTTAAATTTGTTCACATAACCATGGCATAAATATTTCTAACATGAAATCATGATTTTTACTTTAGTCATGTAAACTTGCAAAAAGGGATTTTTTTTTTTTTTGAATCTAACCTAGCTATGTACCACATATGTCATCATATAATTCTTGTTAACAATTTCAATTATGCAAATTATCAATCATAGCCTAGTCATAAGTTTGCAGATAGGTTTTCTAGTACAAAAGCATGGCTTAATGATGCCAAATTTTCAACCTAATTTCATATGGATTATGATAACCCAAACTTATTCCAATTACTTCACAAAAATGATGTTTGTATAAAAATACACATTATGATGGCATAATAGCAAAGCCCCAAACTTGCATGAATTTCAATCAACTACATACATGTAGCTTCAACATGGATTACATAATTTGCGAATATTCCAAACGTATACTTGCATAGAACTACCGCATGTAGTTCTTTATAATGAATAACATAATTCGAGAATATCCAAACGTATACAATATGCCAAATCGATAAGAATCATAGTAACGCACAAATTATGAATTATTTATCACCACAATCAAGTATACAAACCAACATAGTTATTTGTTCATACCAAAGTAATACTCTACTTACAATGGTGTGGCGAATTCTCTAATTTAGGGATTTGAAGATGCGGTTTGATTTGATTGAGTTGCTTTATGCCTTAGAATTTTGCCTCCTAATCTTCTCTCCAATTGGTGGCTACCCCTAGTCGTTCCTCAGCAACATGGCGGCTTTTTTTCTTATTTTTGAATGAATAGATTAGGGTTAGTCTAGGGTTGTTTTTATAGGGGAAATGAACTGATTAGGACCATTGATGTTGCTTGGATTGATCGTAGCCATTCATCCTAAGGAGAGACCAATTAGAGCCTGCCACCTAGCCCTAATGACAAAGCAGACCACAGAAAATCGACCAACATAGAATAGGCCAGCCAGGTTAGACTGGGTTCGACCTGGCTCTGGACCAGGTCGACATGCCTGTCGACAGCCCTGTCGACAGCCCTGTCGACCTGGTTAGACCAGGTCGACAGCCCAGTCGACCTGGGTGCGTGAGGCGGGTGTTCTTCCGCCCTGGCCCATTGGGCCCCACTTTTAATTTTAAACTGTTTTATTCTGTTTGAATTTTAAATTTAATTCAGAAACTTCCGAAGGCCATATCTTCTTCATACGGACTCCGTTATTCGAAAACTCGGACTCTATTTCGCGTATTTTTCCAAGACGAACGCAATGGCGTATCCCGTTTCCCTTAGTTCTTTGATTAAAATTAATTATACTTTAATTTATGGATTTCACAGTTATAGAATTCGCGGGGTGTTACAGATTGAGCCGTACAAAGGAGACACTGGGGAAATTTTCCGAAAATTTAAGAAGATAGATTTTTTTTAAGGAATCTAATAACTTGAAATCAATATATCAATCATATACAGAATTTGGAACCAAATAGATTAATGAAAATTGAACATGTTGTAATGGACGTTTTCATTAAAAATAGAAAAGCATGGACTATAACACTGTTGTTATAGTAAATGGTTCCCGGAAAGGAAATAATTAAGATTTAATACAAGATCTAAATATTAGTAAAATGTAGTATTTTGGGTTGTTGTAATGATGTTTTACGCAACATTCGTTTCAATCCAAGTAAATGTGATTTGGAAACGTTTTCCAAATAAAATGAGGAATATTTTCTAAGTATAGAAAATGAATGGGTTCGTGGGAAAAACGGTTTGAAAATATATCGATAAGGATATTAGCGATGAATATGAAAAGGAATTTAATTAAATAAATAATAATTAAAAAGGGACTCAGTGATTGTGTGATACTAATTAATAACATTCTGATGGGGAGAATAAAAAGCTTTGGATGAATGTTTGTTTTTCTTCAATAGTTAAATAACCGAATATCAAAGTATTGCCCAATTTAATATTGTCGTTGTCAATATGGAGAGACCAGTTGGATTTAGGGTCCGTTCGCAGCCAATTTGTGGCACGTTGAGTAACGTGTTCGCGTCCGACATGTCGGAGCATCGTACGCAAGCACAAATTTCTCCGCTCAGCACAAGCGCTGGAGAGATGTTGGAATTCAAGCCGTTGGCGTCCGACACATCGGACGCCAATGGATTGAATTCCAACGTCCCTATTCCTTGCCTATTAAACAACCCCTTACCTTCTTCACATCTTATTCTTCTTCTTCGACATAAATAATGTCTTCTTCCGACTCATCCTCCGATTATGACGATATTATTGATCTCTACGGGATATCATTATGTCTGAATGTCAGTAGAAATCATTTGACTCGAATTAATGCTTCTGAGTTTACTGGGTTAGCTTGGATCAACGATATTCTAAATGGTCACCAACAACGTTGTCAAGTTAATTTTCGAATGAAAAGACTTTGTTTTTACGCATTATGTGAAAAACTGGAGCATCATGGTCTCTCTTCCACGCGAGATATTTGTGTCCTCGAAATGATTGGAATTTTCATTTACACAATGGTTACTAAGCTTTCAAATAGACAACTTAGCGAAAGGTTTCAACAATCAGGTAGCACAATTTCCATTTGTTTAAATGCAGTGCTTAACGCTTTTCAATTACTAGCTCCTGATATAATAAAGCCAGGGGATCAACAATTTCATACCGTTTCGCAACACATTAGAACTTCGAACCGATATTATCCTTTTTTCAAAAACTGTATTGGTGCTATAGATGTTACACACATATCTGCCCATTTACCCGTTGATCAAATTATCCCGTATATCGGAAGAAGGGGGTTTGCAACCCAAAATATATTAGCGGTTTTTGATTTTGATTTACAGTTTATGTATGTTGTGGCTGGTTGGGAAGGGACTGCACACGATAGTAGAATTTTTAATGATGTTACAAATGATAGAAACTCTAACTTCCCTAAACCTCCAGCTGGACAGTATTATTTGGTCGACTCCGGTTATCTACTACAGACTGGATACTTACCACTGTATCGGAATATGAGGTATCATATTCCGCATTTTCGTGAAATCGTGGATCAACCAAAATCAGCCAATGAAGTGTTTAATTTCTACCATTTGAGTTTACGGATGGCCGTAGAAAGAACTTTTGGCATCTGAAAAAAAAATACCATTCTCAACCGTATGCCTACGTATCGATTTAAAACTCAAGTCAAAGTTGTCGTATCTACAATGGCCTTACACAACTCCATACGCAAATATAATAGTGGTGACGCAGATTTTATGGCTTTTGATGATGATCCTAAAAAAATCCCCGATCAGTACTTGGAGGAATATTACGCTATGAGAAGTACGACGAATAGAGGCACTGAACAGGTATATCGATATGGGTACTAGGAAATATCATTACTTCGAGATACCATTAGAGATGAGTTGGTTGCTGCTGAGTTACACTAATTTTATTTGTATTCGTAACTGTATTTGTATTTGTATTTGCAGTTGTAACTGTATTTGTATTTGTAGCTGTATTTGTATTTGTAGCTGTATTTGTATCCGTAAGAAGGTTTAAGGTAGCCAAATCTTGTCTATTTATATCTCATTTTAAAAATACCACGCTCAAATACCCCGTTCGCAGCCAAAAACATATTCCCTGTTCGCTATAATACCCCGCTCAAATACCCCGTTTCCGTTCACAAGAACGCACCCTTATTGTCCGAAAACCACTATGTATTAGCATAAGCGTTGCGAATTAGATTATATTGAAGATAATTGAAGACGAAGTAAAGTGCAAGGGTTGTTCTATTAATCCTAGTTAGAAATTGTCTAAGATTGATTGATGGAATAGTGCCTTCGGTTTGTCTAGTCTCAGGACAACTTGTATGAATGTCTGAAAGAGTATACCTAACAAATCATATGCATTGATTTCTTCAAACGTATTTATGTTAGCGGCGGAGGAGTTGGTTTCTCTTAGCTTTATACCTGTGATATTTTTGGGGAAATCAATAAATGATTTGGCGGGTTTAACGATGTGGCATTCAAAGTAAATGATTGCCATGGTAATAAAAAGGTAAGACATAGCTTCAGGCCTCACAACCAGGAAATGATATAAAATCAGGTAGGTCGCATGGCTAAGTGGGTCGCTCCCAATTAGGTTTTATTGTCATTTGATCTAGAGAAAATCCATTTGCTTCTTTATTCTATTGTTGTTGCATGCTTCAGAACTGTTCCTGATCCCAACTGTTGGTGACAATACATTCAGTACACTCAAGCGAAGTGGGTGGCCGGTCCCGTTTAGCCTGGGCTGCAGGATGTTCTTGTTGAACCCGGTACATTCCTCTTTAAAGATACACTGTTGGAAGGTGGTCTCATACCTTGCCATAGTTGGAACCCATTCTCCAATAAGCGCTCACGGTTTTGATTGTATACTATGTATGTGGAGCGTGAGATGTTAGCATTCTGCTGGATTGTTATTTACTTGATTTAAACACTATTATAATATCAGAATAGTATGAATTCAAAGAATGTTTTGGGTTATCGTAAGTTTAAAACCATTTGTATTTATGTGTGGATTGGTTTTACGATATTCCTTTCTTTTAAAAGGATTTTTAAAAGTTAAACCAAGTGGTTGGAGTTTACTCATACCAGTCATATGATTGACCTAGAATTTATTAGGTTTTCTTTTACCCTAAACTCTTGGGTGCCCGAATTTGTATGGGCAGTCAAGTAGTTCAGGTATTTACATTTACACTTGGAGGAGCTTAGAGCAGGAAGTTTCAACGTTAGATATCTACTGGGTTTTTTCCGCTATAATATATTGTGTTGTATTCTGATAATGGTATGTTTATATAGTTAAATTTTGTATTCCAAAAGTTGTTATATATATTATATTTTATTCCGCTGCGATGTGATATTCTGTGTTGTTATTTCTATTCTACTTCTACATTTTTCTTCTTTATTCATAATGATTCGTATTTCTGTACAATTTGGGTTGGACGTGTGGTTTATTTTGTCAACTCAAAGGGTATGGAAATTCGAGTCGTTACATAAATTTATGTGATTTACTCACATAAAGGAGGGACTGGAAAGTTATTAGCAGAATTATGAATTAATTAATTTTGCACTCTTGAACCATAAAGCAATCCCTCCCGTATTGGCATGGCATGTAGAAATCATGAACCGTCATAATGTTCCATTAACAATTACCTCGATCTCTCCTCTTGAATGAAATTTAATCACATATCAAAATATTTGCATCGACCAAAGTGTCATCCAATGGTCCGACTGCACCTGTTATTCCCCACCCCGAGACCTACAATCACAAAGAGCATTACTAAGTAATATTGTCTGCTAGTGTAGAAAATTGAGCTGGTAAGAAGCAACCATCCGTAAGGTTTTTCTTAAGAAAATATCAAATACGTCGACTAGGCGCTCAAAATTTCTTTTCTAACCTTATGTCGATTGATGTACCTGATTCAAGTTTAATACAAAACTGCAGTGGCTAAGGATTTATTCAAAAAAATAAAACACCATCACAAGTTAAAAATCACAAAATAGAATATGTATATATAGACAACAGAAATACAACATCTAGTGCGTTACTTAAATGAATGGTTCTTATGAACCATACACAAATACAACATTTCCCAATAATGAATATACATATGACACAACTCTCAAATTTTCAATACAGGTATAAGCATCAAATAGAACGGTCCATGGAAGAAGAAAAGCATAGTGACATATTACAGAAGAAGACTAACTAGAAATAACTCAATCTGACTAAAGTACCTAAAATGCACTAGTCAATATAGCATAAACAAGATAGTTTGAGCGCAATAAGTGAAGCATAATGACACATGATTGATACTTCCATTCAATAGAGAAGGAACAACCTAAGCATGAGTCGACATAAAGTACATGAGATAAGATCATCTAAGTTAAAATAAAGTACATAAGCCAAGCAATATGAAATCTCAAAATACATAGAAACAACAAGCTGGAAGCCGACAAAATAACAATATATAAAACTCATTTAAGAGTTCAACGAAATATAAATGTAGTCACTATATTTAGTTAACAAAATAGTTATAAAGGCTATATAATAGAATCTACATCAATAAGGAGGCGAAAATATTTGGTATCAACAAATTCTAAAATAAAAAATAATGAAATCTAGAAATAACATAAATACAGATCTATATCACCAGTGGCAAGCATAAGCTACGCCGCATGTGCATCAACAATGAACGACCGAAGTCATCCAAGTACTAACAACAAAAGTTGTTGAGTATAAAGATATGATTTTTGTTTGATAATAACAAACATATACAAATAATATATAAATGTGTTTGAAAAGAGTATTATTCTATACTACACGTATAGAAATAAATATTTAAGCTGAATAAAATGCAAACTGTACAGAATTTGAAAGTCAAATAGCATTTGTTATTTATATTTCTACATTCGATATAGTACAATTTTTTTAAACTCCACTATTTACAAAATTCACTATCAAACAATATACAAAATCTTCTCAATACATAACACTCACACTCAGTTTTACATTTTCAGTTATAATAACATTCAATGACACAGTCTTCTATTCTTCTGTCTTCACACCTTTCAGTTAAGTCCTGTATTCATACCTGTCACAAGAAACACACACACACAGAGTATGCTGCAATGAAAATAAAACTGAACACATGCAAATAAAAATTTATTTTAAATTTTATTTGCCTCAGAATTTCGGTGTGTTTCTCATCATTTTCTAGATCTAGTACAGACTACTTATGATATTTACAGTGATTCACTGTAAATACCACAAGAGAGTCAGTATATATGCAAAATATCTCAATGCAGGGACAGAAAAGCTTGTCTGGATGGCTGCATATACACATATGTATATATGTATATATATATATACATGTTTACACTGCCTCGCCAATCCAGTGTGCGACTGAGGAGTAGCCATATGGACCGTCTCGACTCAGTGCACAATGCAAAACAGTGTGCAAATATTTCAGCATGGTGTTTCAAAGCCAATAGTCGAGCCATGATCAAGTAAAGCCAAAATACAAGCCATAGTGAAAGCATAATCAAAATAATGACCAAACATATCAACATGGTATATAAAGCATCAAACTATGGCAGATAAGCCAAATACATGTCACAAACAAACAACATGAACATTACAAGTATGCAAGTGGATACATCAGAGTTCAAGCATGCATGGTGTATGGTGAATGGCAACATATCTCACAATGGTCAGAAGAACAAATACAAGTACAAGTCAAGCAAAGTGTTTCAAGTATGCAGGCTCGAACAAGAACAACCTAGTTTCAAGTACATGTAGTAGTCACATGAATGTAAGAAATAAAATGAACACAGCAAGCAGATTGGTTTATGGCAGTCACAAATGATTGTATGGTCATATTTAAGTGGTCGAGCCAACACATAAGGAGCAGTTCAAAGCAACAAATACAAATCAAGATGGTCAACCTGCACATTCATAAAAGCATGGACATGCAAACGTTCAAATGCAACAGCAAGCAAGGTGTTCAAGAATACATGTGGTCAAAACAGTTCAAATACAAGGATGAGCAAGTACATGATGAACACTAGCTGAAATTACCATAAGTATTCAAGCCAAACAAGCCTCAGCATAACACACAAGTCCCAGTATAACACATGGATGCAACATACATTTAGCCATGTCAATTTGAAGATGCAAAGGTTCAGAAATCAACATACTTAAGCATTTTTTTTAGTGGGACGAAATTGCAAGTCAATGTTTCCAGTAACCCATTTTTCGGCAGAAAAGAAATGCAGGAAAAACAGTGTACTATTTTCCATTTATGGCAATACTCAATTCACACTAGACAAGAATGATCAAAGGGTTTTCAACATTACATAGACAGCAAGAAATCAAAACTTGTTATGTTAAATCAGGTGCATCAGTTCAAAGTCGAGACTCGGTCAAGTATAACATGTGTTCAGTTCTTAACAGGATCAAAGAGTATCTGTTCATATTTTAAAAGGTAAATGCACGAGCCTAAGTTAAAATTCCAGAAATTAAGGGATTAACTCAAAGCCGAAAGAATCAAAGACCAATTCAAAGTTACAAAAGCATACGGGCCAAGTAAAAATTCAAGTAATCTCGCAATATCAAAAATTCCAGAACAAGTTTGAAAATTTCAAAGTTCACAATTCAAAAGCCAAGGATTCCAGCAACAAAGCCCCACGTAAGTTCCAGAACAGGTTGAAGTTTTCAAACCCCAAAATACAAAACCGTAACCAAAGAAAAATCCAAAATATCCCAACATATAATGCAAGAGAAATTCAAACCTGATGAATTATCTAGAATCAGAGATTCTAGGGTTTAAAAACCCTATAAATACACACAATCATCATCGGCAAAAGGTAAGGTGAAACGAGAGAAAAAATCAAGTATAAATAAACGAGATAAATGGCAAAAATTACATACAAAACTTTCCAGAATAATCAACATCAGATCAGAATCCAGGAGTTTCAATTTGATCGAATAATTATTCGAGGAAGACCAGTTTCAGAAAAACCCTAGTAGCCGCCATCACCATAGAAGCAAAATAGAAGGCAACAGAGAATAAAGGATGACCGGCCAAGTTTTAAAAGGGGATAACTCCTAATTCAACAACTAGGGTTTTTTTTTCTTTATGTTTTATTTGTTTTAAAATTCAACTTTTTAGAGTCAATAACTACTAGGTTCTGTAGTTAGAAAAATCACAGCTTAAGGAGTCGAGTTGTGTCAAGGTCTTGAGCGTACGGTTTAAACAGTCGGGAGCGAAGGTCACGAGTTTACAAGAGTCTGTAAGCGTAGAGATTGTTTATTACTCCTAGTAGAAACCTTGAATGCAGCAGTAGGCTCAGTTTTTCCGAAGCTGGGTATCTTCTGTGTGTGATTTTCTTTCTGTAATTTTTATTTTGTTATTCTGTGATATTTTTTAATTTGCAATAAACCCTATTCACCCTCCTCTAGGGTTAATTTAGATCCTACAAGTGGTATCAGAGCCAGGATATTTTTAACTCTAGAGTCATGGATTTGTCTAACAACGCTTTTTCTGAGGGTTAGTCCATAGCTAGGCCACCAATGTTTAATGGAACCGATTATGCCTATTGGAAAGATAGGATGAAAATTTACTTGAGTTCAGTCGATTATGATGTATGGGATATTGTTGAAACAGGCTACAAACCTCCCGTTATGATTATTAATGATATTGAAATTCCTAAGCCAAAAGATAAGTGGGATGCTAATGATTAAAAATTATTCTCAACTGATGCCAAAGCAATGAACGCTTTAATTTGTGCTCTTGATAAAACCGAGTTTAACCGTATATCTCACTGTTCAACTACGCAGAAAATTTGGCATACTTTGGAAGTTACACATGAAGGGACATCTCAGGTCGAGGAATCTCGTCTCGCACTACTTTGCAACGAATATGAAAATTTCACGATGCGTAAAGACGAAGATATAAAAGAGAAGTATGGTCGATTCTCCACACTGGTTTATAATGCAAGGGCTCTTGGTAAAGTCTACACTGAAGTGGAATTAATACGCAAAATACTAAGAGTGTTACCAATGAACTTTGAAGCCAAAGTAACAACTATTCAAGAATCGAAAGATCTAAGTAAGTTGAGAATAGAAGAGTTGATTAGAAACTTGATCTCTTATGAAATGGAGTTAAAAGCCAAAGAAGGACGCGATGATTTAGATTCAAAGAAAAAGACAATTGCTTTGAACAACATTGTTGAAAGTAATGATGAAGCGGAAAATCCTATTGAAGAATTGACCATGGTTCTTAAAAAGTGGTCTAACAAGAAATACAAGTTACGAAAGAAGAATTCAATACCCAACAATTCCAAGAATTCAGACAACTCAAACGATGAAGTCATATGCTACAACTGCAATAAACCAGGTCATATCAAACCAAATTGTCCACTACTTCAGAAAGAAAAAAAGAAGAAGAAGAAAAAGAAAGCTTTTGCCGCTACATGGGACGATGAAGAAGGAGAAGAAGAAGACTCTGACAGTGATAAAGAGGAAGATAATTTGTGTCTTATGGCACAGTCAGATTCAGAAAGTAGCGAAGAAGACTCCAGTGAGGTACCAAACTACACTTACAAAGATTTAATTTTAATGTATCATGATCTTACCAAAACTGTTGATTCTCTTGAACTAAAAGTTAAGAAATTAAAATCTAATAGGTTAAAATTAGTTCATGAAAACAATAGGTTAGAAACTGAGCTTGAAAAAGTTTCAAATATTCAAACCCTTGATTGTGAAAATTGCAAGTTTTTAAAACTAGAGCAAATAGAATTTAAAGCAAATTTTGAAAAACTAAAACAAGAACATTTGGCTTTAAAGGAAAGTGATGACATGAAAAGAAAGAACTTCATTAACAGATGCACCTCACTTGTGAATGAAAATGCAGTGCTTAAAACCAAAGTAAAAAATCTTGAAATAACATTGAGTAAGATTTCAAAAGGAGAAAAGTCTTTTAGGATGTTGCTTGGAAATCAATTATATGCTAATAATAGAAAAGGATTAGGATTTGGGAAAACACACATTAATATAAATGATAATGCGAAAGGTAGAAGTGTTTTTCCTAAATGTATAAAATGTGGAAAAATTGGACATAACTATGAAAAATGTGAAAGTAGGAACGATAACAAAAAATCATACAAATTTAGGTTCCAAAAGGGTTGACAACCAATTATTATAGATTTGGACTTAGCAAGAATAAACAAATTTGGATTCCAAAAGGATCTGTTGTTCAAAATCAAAAATTTTCAATTACTAATTTTATTAGACCTATGAGTTTCTCTATATCATTCTCTTTTTCTCGTGTGTAGGTATGTTGGCGGGCTAAGAAGCAACAAGAATGGTACTTGGATTCAGGTTGTTCCAAACATATGACAGGAGATAAATCAAAGTTCCTTAGCCTTGAAAAACATAAAGGTGGAAGTGTGATAATCGACGATAATAGTAAATGTAAAATTATCGGTAAATGTAAAGTAGGTAATAGTACTTTCTCCTTAACTGATGTTTTATATGTTAAAAACTTGCATCACAATCTCATTCCATAAGCCAACTATGTGACAAAGGAATGAATGTGGTATTTGATAGTGAATCTTGCAAAATTATTGAAAAATCCACTAACAATATTGTGTACACGGGAAAAAAAAAGGAAATGTTTATACGCTTTCATTTGATGATTTGACTCTCTCACGATGTTTAGTAGCTACGGATGAAGAAGTTTTCTTATGGCATAGGAGATTAGGTCACGCTAGTATGAGTCTCTTAGAAAAACTTGAATCAAAAGAATTGGTAAGGGGATTACCACATCAGAAATATAGAAGTAATAAAGTGTGCAAATCATGTACTGTGGGAAAATTCAATCGATCATCATTTCGCCCCAAAAATGTTGTCAGTATTAATAGGGTACTTGAATAAATTCACATGGATTTATTTGGACCAAATGAAATTGCTAGCTTGAATGGAAAACATTATTGTTATGTGTTGGTTAATGATTATTCTAGATTTACAGGGGTTTATTTTCTAGCCAAAAAATCCAAAACGTTTGATTACTTTTCAAAGTTTGCAAAACTCGTTCAAAATGAAAAAGGCGTTTCAATAAAAACCTTAAGAAGTGATCACGGTAGTGAATTTGAAAATTTAGATTTTGAAAATTTTTGTGAAGAAAATGGTTTTAAACACGAATTTTCTGCTCCTCGAACACCCCAACAAAATGGGGTAGTCAAAAGGAAAAATGGTACATTACAGGAATTGGATAGATCTATGTTAAGTGAATATAAATTGCCTTAGACTTTTTGGGCAGAGGCAGTTAATACATCCTGCCATGTAATGAACAGAGTAATGATTAGACCAATACTTAACAAAACGTCCTATGAATTGTGGTTTGATAGAAAGCCTAACATTTCATATTTTAGAGTTTTTGGATGCCCTTGTTATCTTCTTAACACAGGTGATCATCTTGGTAAGTTTGAATCAAAGGCCAATGAGGGAATTTTCATGAGTTACTCTTCAAGAAGCAAGGCTTATCGAATCTTCAACAAACGATCAAAAACTATTGTTGAAAACATAAACGTGAAATTTGATGAATCAGATCTGGATACGGTGGACAAAGAGAAAAACGATGAGGGAATTACATATGAGGGTGAAAAAGAAAATAGTAAAGAGAAGACTTGCAGTGAAGATCCAACAAAACCATCATTTGAAGTCGAGAAGTTGAAATTCAAAGCCAATCATCCTCCAGAATTGGTAATAGGAAATCCAACGGCAGGTACACGAACTCGTTCATCATTTAATAAAGACATCTGTGCTTTTTGTATTCACAGTTGTTTTATCTCTGAAACTGAAGCTAAAAATGTTGAAATTACACCTAGTGATGAAAGTTGGATTTTTGCAATGCAAGAAGAACTTAATCAATTTGAAAGGAATAAAGTTTGGAAATTAGTTCCTAGACCAAATGACTATCCAGTAGTAGGAACTAAATGGGTGTTCAAAAATAAACTTGATGAATCCGGAAATGTAATTAGAAACAAAGCTAGGTTGGTTGCAAAAGGGTATAATCAAATTGAAGGGATTGATTTTGATGAGACATTTGCACCAGTAGCTAGTTTAGAAGCCATTAGAATTTTGCATGCTATAAAGGTTTCAAACTTAAACAAACGGACATAAAAAGCGCGTTTTTAAATGGAGAATTAAAAGAAGAATCTTTTGTGGAACAACCTCCTGGTTTTCAAAATCATGAATTTCCAAATCATGTATTTAAACTTGAAAAAACATTATATGGTCTTAAACAAGCTCCTAGAGCTTGGTACGATTGTTTAAATGCATACCTTTTGGAAAACGGTTAAAAAGGGTAGTGCTGACACAACACTATTTCTATTACATGAAGGTGAAGATTTTTTAATAGTCCAAATTTATGTTGATGATACTATATATAGTGCTACTAATGATCGTCTTTGTGAGAAATTTGAAAAAGTCATGCAGGAAAAATTTGAAATGAGCTTAGTAGGTGAATTAAAGTACTTCCTTGGATTTCAAATCAAACAAAGCACCAATGGTATTTTCATATCACAGACAAAATACATTGCTAAATTGTTAAAAAGATCTGGACTAGAAAACGCAAAATCACTCAGAACACCGATGAGTCCTTCAACCAAGCTTGACAAAGATGAGAAAGGAGTTGCAGTTGATCAGAAAAAATATCGTGGAATAATTGGTTCACTTCTTTATCTCACCGCATCTAGGCCTGATATTATGTTTGGTGTTTGTTTATGTGCATGTTTTCAGTCTAATCCAAAAGAATCTCACTTAAAAGCCACAAAAAGGATATTAAGATATCTTTTGCACACACACAAATTTGGTTTATGGTATCCCGCATGCAATAATTTTGAATTAATTGGATATTCTGATGTTGATTATGTTGGATCCCTTGTGGATAGAAAAAGCACTAGTGGAACTTGTTTTATGCTAGGACACTCATTAATTTCATGGTCAAGTCGAAAACAAAATTGTGTTGCTTTATCTACAACTGAGGCTGAATACATTGCTTTAGGAAGTTGTTGTGCACAAATACTATGGATGATGCAAACTCTTTCAGATTTTGGTCTAATTTATAAAAATGTACCACTAAAATGTGACAGTAAAAGTGTTATAGATTTGTCTAATAATCCTGTTCACCATTCACGCACTAAACACATAGATGTGAGACACCATTTTATTAGAGATCACATTTCACGAGAAGATATTTGTATTGAATTTATTTCAACTGATTTCCAACTTGCTGATATTTTTACAAAACCTCTTCCCGAAGATAGATTTTCACGATTGCGCTTAGATTTGGGATTCATAGAAAGTGATTGATCATTATCCAATTTTTTAAAAAATATTCTTAAAAGGTTATTCAAAAGTTAAATGATTGACCATTTGAACTATTTTGAAACTCGTTGAAATTATGTCAGACCTTGAAAATGTGATGAGTATTGACTATAATATTTTTCATAACATAAGGAAATATTATTAAATTCTCATGACGGTTGAACAAATTTTATAATATCTTTAAAATTGGTGCATTTTTTCACGATCATTTTCTACTACTTCCATCCTTCTGACATTCACCGTCACTTTATATAATGTGGGGAGTTTAATTTTTAAGGAATAAAGAAAATCTTGAAATATATAATAATAATAATAATAATAATAATAATAATAATTTATCCTTGGTATTCACTCCCATTTAGAAGTCCTTGCGGTTATGCGTGGGTGAATTACCTTAATCTCTATGTGCTTCTATTCTCACTTAAAAGACCTTTGGGCTGTGGGTGGATAGAACTCGTTGAAATGATAAAGTTAAGTTACTACTAACCCCATTTCAAAGACCTTTGGGCTATGCGTGTTAGCAAGTGCTTAACACTCTTTGAGCCTATTTAAATCTTTTGAAATTCAAATACAAATATTCAATTTTATTGAACTCTCCTAAAATCAATCGTAAATCCATCATTTTAATAAGTGAAATTTGCTTCTAATTTTGA
This sequence comes from Allium sativum, assembly GCA_030737875.1. Classification (NCBI taxonomy): domain Eukaryota; kingdom Viridiplantae; phylum Streptophyta; class Magnoliopsida; order Asparagales; family Amaryllidaceae; genus Allium; species Allium sativum. The sequence continues at coordinate 773,016,353 of CM060918.1, read as the reverse complement.
AGAATATTATGATTTTTGTTTGATTAAATGAGATTTACGATATATTTTCCCTCTTGATTTGAATTTATATTTCTAGTCTATATTTATCACTGTTTTAATTTCTGTTATTCTTTTGATGATAACAAAAGGGGAGAATGGTCAAAATTTTGATGAATGAGTAAAACATTTATAGAATATTTTTGAAATTTGGTGTTTTGATTATATATTTTTGAAATTTGGCGTTTTGATAAATAAATTTCAAAATTTTCAAATCTATGCATCAATAAGGGAAGCTTAGTTGTAGGGGGAGCATACAAATAGGGGGAGTACTGTATTTTACAATCAAACACATTTATCATATTCAATATCTTAGCATATGTTTGTCATCATCAAAAGGGGGAAATTGTTGAGTATAAAGATATGATTTTTGTTTGATAATAACAAACATATACAAATAATATATAAATGTGTTTGAAAAGAGTATTATTCTGCACTACACACATAGGAATAAATATTTAAGCTGAATAAAATGCAAACTGCACGGAATTTGAAAGTCAAATAGCTTGTTCAAATAAATATTTTATTTCTACATTCGATATAGTACAATTTTTTTAAACTCCACTATTTACAAAATTCACTGTCAAACAATATACAAAATCTTCTCACTACATAACACTCACACTCGGTCTTACATTTTCAGTTATAATAACATTCAATGACACAGTCTTCTGTTCTTTTGTCTTCACAGCTTTCAGTCAAATCCCGTCTTCATACCTGTCACACGAAACACACACACACACACAGAGTATACTGCAATGAAAATAAAACTGAACACATGAAAATAAAAATTTATTTTAAATTTTATTTGCCTCAGAATTTCGGTGTGTTTCTCATCATTTTCTAGATCTAGTACAAACTACTTATGATATTTACAGTGATTCACTGTAAATATCGCAAGAGAGTCAGTATATATGCAAAATATCTCAAGGCAGGGACAGAAAAGCTTGTCTGGATGGCTGCATATACACATGTGTGTATATATACACGTGTGCACTGCCTCGTCAATCCAGTGTGCGACTGAGGAGTAGCCACATGAACCGTCTTGACTCAGTGCACAATGCAAAACAGTGTGCAAATATTTTAGCATGGTGTTTCAAAGCCAGTAGTCGAGTTATGATCAAGTAAAGTCAAAATACAAGCCATAGTGAAAGCATAGTCAAAACAATGACCAAACATATCAACATGGTGTATAAAGCAGCAAACTATGGCAGATTAGCCAAACACATGTCATAAACAAACAACATGAACATTACAAGTATGCAAGTGGATACATCAGAGTTCAAGCATGCATGATGTATGGTGAATGACAACATATCTCACAATGGTCAAGAGTACAAATACAAGTACATGTCAAGCAAAGTGTTTCAGGTATGCAGGCTCGAACAAGAACAACCCAGTTTCAAGTACATGTAGTAGTCACATGAATGTAAGCAATAAAATGAACACAGCAAACAGTTGGTCCATGGCAGTCACAAATGATTGTATGGTCATATTCAAGTGGTCGAGGCAATACATAAGGAGCAGTTCAAAGCAACGAATACAAATCAAGTTGATCAACCTGCATATTCATAAAAGCATGCACATGCAAACGTTCAAATGCAACAGCAAGCAAGGTGTTCAAGAATACATGTGGTCAAAACAGTTCAAGTACAAGGATGAGCAAGTACATGATGAACACTAGTTGAAATTACCATAAGTATTCAAGCCAAACAAGCCACAGCATAACACACAAGTCCCAATATAACACATGGATGCAACATACATTTAGCCATGTCAATTTGAAGATGCAAAGGTTCAAAAATCAACATACTTAAGCATTTTTTAGTGGGACAAAATTGGCAAGTCAATGTTTCCAGAAACCCATTTTTCGGCAGAAAAGAAATGCAGGAAAAGCACTGTTTTCCATTTATGGCAATACTTAATTCACACTAGACAAGAATGATCAAACGGTTTTCAACTTTAGATAGACAACAAGAAATCATAACTTGTTAAGTTAAATCAGGTGCATCAGTTCAAAGTCGAGACTCGGTCAAGTATAACATGTGTTCAACTCTTAATAGGATCAAAGAGTATCTGTTCATATTTTAAAAGGTAAATACACGAGCCTAAGTTAAAATTCCAGAAATTAAGGGATTAACTCAAAGCCGAAAGAATCAAAGACCAATTCAAAGTTCCAGAAGCATACGAGCCAAGTAAAAATTCAAGTAATCTTGCAATATCAAAAATTCCAGAACAAGTTTGAAAATTTCAAAGTCCACAATTCAGAAGCCAAGGATTCCAGCAACAAAGCCTCATGCAAGTTCCAGAACAGGTTGAAGTTTTCAAACCCCAAAATACAAAATCGTAACCAAAGAAAAATCCGAAATATTCCAACATATAGCGCAAGAGAATTTCAAACCGGACGAATTATCTAGAATCAGAGATTCTAGGGTTTAAAAACCCTATAAATACACACAGTCTTCATTGGCAAAAGGTAAGGTGAAACGAGAGAAAAAATTGAGCATAAATAAACGAGATAAAGGGAAAAAAATACATACCAAACTTTCCAGACAACTAACATCAGATTGGAATCCTGGAGCTTCAATTTGATCGAGTAATTATTGGAGGAAGATCAATTTCAGAAAATCCCTAGTAGCAGCCATCATCATAGAAGCAAAATAGAAGGCAACAACGAATAAAGGATGACTGGCCAAGTTTTAAAAGGGGCTAACTCCTAATTTAACAACTAGGGTTTTATTTCTTTATGTTTTATTTGTTTTAAAATTCAATTTTTTAGAGTCCATAAATGCTAGGTTCTGTAGTTAGAAAAATCACAGCTTAAGGAGTCGAGTTGTGTCAAGGTCTTGAGCGTAGGGTTTAAACAGTCGGGAGCGAAGGTCGCGAGTTTTCAAGAGTATGTAAGTGTAGAGATTGTTTATTGCTCCTAGTAGAAACCTTGAATGCAGCAGTAGGCATAGTTTTGCCGAAGCTGGGTATCTTCTGTGTGTGATTTTTTTTCTGTAATTTTTATTCTGTTATTCTATGATATTTTTTAATTTGCTGTAAACCCTATTCATCCCCCACCCCAGGGTTAATTTAGATCCTACAAAGGTGGCGTCCAACAACTAACACTTGTACAAAACTGCTTATTTGCGTCACCTTATTTTTTTCGGTTTAGCCAAAAATTGTAGGAAATAGGGTAACGTGTGACAGTTTTATTTACAAACCATAGAAGGTTGTCTATGAAAACACTAGAAGACAAATTTGTGACAGTTGTTTCTAAAAATAGTAGCAAATATTTACAATTTGCGACTATTGTTTATAAAAACAGTATTAAATATTTACAAATTGCGACGTTATATTTAAAACCCTAGTGAGTTATGCAGGGTTGTAAATATTAAAGGAGCAATTTGCAATGGTCAATGTAGAGTCGCTGCACATGACACTACTAATTTTCAAAGTAATAGGCACACTGAGGCTAATAAATGTTTTGGCCCTTAATTATAATTTATTAAGGGCAACGTTTTAGCCCTTATTAAATATGCAAGGGAACGAATGCATCTTCTCCTATGCACAGCCGAGGCAGAAATAAAAGTTAGCCCTTAATGTTATTTATTAGGGAAAAACGAACTACCTCTGATCTAAAAATCAGTTTCTTCTGATAGAAGAAATTTTGTAATGCACTCTTTCACATGCTTTAACCCCTTCTTGGCAATGCATTCATGCTCACGCTATCATTAATTTCCTTGCCTTCTTTCCTTCAAATTGATAAGTTTTGCTCTTTGCTTCAATCTTAAAATCGTCGAAATCTTCCAACTTTATTTCGATCCTGAATTTACTAACATCAGAGGTATGAAATCCGTTTATAATGCCGCATTATTTTCTACTGCGTTTATCAATAAACCCTAGATACCAATTTTTAATTATAATAGTAACATCAGAAGATGTATTAGATTAAACTATTAATCGTGTATCACGATTTTGATTTTTAATTTGACTCACTAATTAGGCAACAATTTTCAATCATCTTATGTGTTTATTGTAAGTGCGAAAAACAATTACCTCAGTGATTGAACAATAATGATCCAGTATCTTCCAGAAAATGCATGTTTTCTTATTCTTCCATGCATGTTGGATGATTTCACTTGTTGTTGGTTGTTTTATGTTTCTTTCATGGCTCTAAATGTTTCTTGATCTGTGCACATGAATTGTATGTATAAATGTTATCTATATAATTTTTTCTTAGTTTTTAGAATGTTTGCAAATGGATTTTACTTACTGAATGGAAGTCGTATGCAATTAAAAACAACTGTAACCTACCAAACCTATCAAACTGAATGGAATTCGTATGTATATTATCCTCTTCTTCGTGCATTGAAAGAGCATCTTATATTGCTGTAAAGTTGGAAGCACAGACATCTGGGCTCTGTCTGAGTCATCTTTTAATTTGTCATCATTTCACAATATTTATCAAGGGCATAATGTAACACCCCGTGTCATCATTTCACAATATTTATCAAGGGTTGAATCACAAATTAAAGAATAATTAATATTCAGAATTAAGGGAAATGGACTGTGCCACTGCATCCATCTCGAAATTCTGATCAAGATAGATATTTGGTTTGCGTAAAACAGACACCGTATGAAGAAGTTATGAAGGTTTGAAATTTGTATATGCGCAAGAGAATATATATATATATAGTGTCCAGAAATTCAAATTTTATTTAAGAAAATTCAAAGTCGCGCAGATTGGGGTGAGCAGGAAAAACCCCACCCATGGGTGTCGAACCCTCAAGGGGATGTCGACACATGGGTCGACCCTCCTAGGGCAGACGTGGCAGTTAGTGTTTGGGGGCTGTCGACTATAAATATGGCTCCATTTCTCTTGTTTTCTACACTGAAAAATAATGGAGGACTAGATGTTGTCGATGCCCAAACTAAATCAAACCTTTTCCTTCTTCTGCAATCAAGTTAATCAAGTTATTCAAGTGTAGATCTGTGATTCAACCTCTGCTATTCTCCTTCTATCTTTTTGGATCCGAACACTGTGAGTTTAAGTTAGTTTTAGGTTTAAATAATTAAAAAGTAAAACATGATATAACTGTAATTTGGATCTATGCCTGTGACTGCTTGAATCATATCGGATCTGTAATAACTTGTGAATCCATGATATTCTGGCATAACTATGACTTGGATCTTAACCTTTATCATGTCAGATCTACCTTGGATTATAGATCTAATTCACTATTTAGATCACCTTGTACCTATCATGTTGCGGTTAAATTGGATCTGTTACTAGTTGGACATCTAAATTATTGTTTAGATCTTATCATGCCTATTATGACATCCCTATTATGTTAGAATCAGTTATATTATCTCATGTTCACCAGATCTGTTCTTATATACCCATCTTATCAATATGCCACTATATGTTTATGCCAATTTTGTTAGTATAGTCCTGTCATCTTTCCTTTTTTATTTTATATAGCCTGGCTACTTTCGAGCCTAGGCATGCCGCTGAAATATGCGAACGCGTTAAACGGAGAACGAGGGGAAAACATTGAAATTGGGAATAACTTGTAAATGGGGAAATTTTCATAACTTGAATAATGTATGAATATAATTTGGGGGGTATAATTCATTATGAACATATTTAGGGAAAAAGGGCATGAAAACCTATAACGACATATGTGACGGCCCGCTCCGCACCAACCGACATTTACTCCAAAGGTGCGCTGTACACATGTCCAGTTAGCACGGGACGGTCGTCAGAAGAAAAGAAAGAAGACGAAGAAACAACAAAGAACCTGTAGAATGTCTCACAGCGCATAGGATAAAATATAATAACAACATACTTGACATAAAACAGGTGAGACAGTGCATAAGCTGAAAATAAACTAACATAACAGCGGAAAATCCAAATACAGCTTATGATCCAAAGCCAACATTATTACAACTTTTCAAACTGTCTCAAAAAGCAAAAGCAAGATAAAGGAGGTACACTACTAATGCCCAAGCAGCGACCACCAACGACACAGGGAGAATATCTATATATCATACGTGGAAGCCTCCTGCTCACCTCCGAATCAGCTACTCGCGCATCACCAGCTAACCTGTCTCTAGTCTGCTCGTGTGAGTTCCCAGAGTAATAAGAAGAGACATAAAACTCTGGGTCAGACAAAAAGTCTGGTATGAGCGATAAACAGCTAAATAGAACAATAACAGGTATGCTAAACCATACCTGAACCTGGACCTGCAACCAAAGAGTTAGCACTGCATACTGTACAACACTCTAAGGTGCCACTAACATATGGTGTAAAGATACGGGGGTGGGGGTGTGCATGTCATAGTGATGGCAAACAATCAAGCATAGTAACCATCCTCACATCTCTCACTCAGTGCGTAAAGCATACGATATTCACCACTTCGATCACCTCAATACTTTGTTATGATCACCATGCCCCATGAAGTCATAAATGACTTCACTGCACTGATACATAGCCACTAATCCTTCGCTATGTCCACTTTCCCCATGGAGTTATTCACCCCATCTGCGCTGGCTCATAGCCTTACCAATCCTTTACTATGTCCACTTGCCCCATGGAGTTATTCACCCCATCTGCACTGGCTCATAGTCTTACTACGATCACTTTGCCCCTCGAGTCATAATGACTCTACTGCACTGATAACGTAGTCTTGCTACCATCACCTTGCCCCTCGAGTCATAGTGACTCTACTGCACTGATAAGTAGCCCATCATTCATTTTCAGTGGTGAATCGAAGTTATGAACGTCGACAACTCCTTAACACACGTCCCGCAGCAAAGCCCAACCATAAAGTGAACTCATTGTTTCCCAACTGGATCCCGATCTCTAACTTCCAACTTGGACTACCTTTGCATCTCGGGTTTTTGGTCAATACTGGGTCGGTTCGGATTCCTCCTTGCCATCGGTTCGGTTCGGTCATAGATATGCATCTCGGTTCGGTTCGGGTCCTTCACGTCGTATTGGTTCGGTTCGGGTTCCCTTTTTCTCCATCAGTTTGCTTCATCGGTTCGGTTCGGGTCCTCCAATCTTTTGGCTCCTGGCTTGGCCTTCTGGTCTGATCCCCTTCCTTATTCCCATCCACTCCGATCCGATCCACCTTCCTTAGCCCAATCTGATCCCCTTTCCTATTCCCATCCGCTCCGATCCGATCCCCCTTCTTTAGCCCAATCTGATCCCAGTTCAACCTTTGTGGCCTTCCTTTTTGCCATACTTTCTCTTGTGCTGAGCTACGGTTCGGATCGGTGATCCTTTGCCCGGTCCGAGCCCATCCACCCGATCCGATCCGAAAGCTTGCACTGTTTTTCTGCAACTTTTCCAGCAAACATTTTACGCCATTCGACGACGTTTTCGACCATTCTAAGTATTCTAATCAATCACAAAGCATACCACAAAGTCATAGCAACAAGTAGAAGTGACCTCAAACACCAAAACATCAATATGATAGGTTAAAATGGATCAAACATAGCCAAAACCCCATATTTTCCCCTTAAGCATGTTTAGGTGAAACTAATGGTATGATTAGCAAAACTTAACCAAATTAACCCAAACTCATATCAGAGGTCTAAAACATCATTTCGAATTTTATAAATATTTTTCCAGAATTTTATCATGTTTAAATTCGCTAATTAACACTAATTACCCTTAATTAGACATAATTAGTGAGGAACTATGCAAATCACTCACCTTAGCCACAAATAAAATCTCAAACTGAAATGATTCTCTGTTTGGGTGTGAATATCAATGCTAAACAGCAGCTCTAATGTTGATTTGGTGTTGATCTCTCTTAATTTGATGTTGCTAAGCCCAATCTTCAAGTAGAAAGTGATTTGGAGGTGATTTAGAGGTTGGAGGCCATTTTTAGGGTTTCTTAGAGGTAAGTGGAGGCTAGAAAACTGAAATGGGATGAAACCCTAACTCATTTCAGCCTCCCCATAACCCTAATCCCGAAATAAGTTATGGGCCCATTCACTAATCACCCTATTTGGCCCGGTTAAGCAATTTTTCACCTTCCAAACCTTATTTCAGCCATATCTCCCAAACGGTAAGTCTGTTTCTCACATGCGACCACTCTACGGAAAGCTAAACCATCAAACGAATCTAATAGAAGTGATTTCAGGTCAAAATTCCTTTCCAATCAAAAGTTATGGCCGAAACAAGATCAGTTAGGGGCAAAACGGTCATTTAAAAATCGGCAAAAATCATGAACATGGGAAATGACTCTAATGGTTGTTTCCCAAAGTTACATGACCCTACGACTTCATATGGGAAAGAAATAAATATTCTACGATCCTCCGATGCGTAGAATGCGGGTTGTTACATTCTTCCCCCCTTTAGAAATATCGCTCCTGAAATTTCCTAATCAAAACACTCACAAGGGTCCCGCATGCCTATCAGCCATAAAACAACAATCAAACATGCAAAACAAGTCTATCCTAGCATGCGGAATAACTAAATCGCAAAGTAAATCTTACCAGGTGAAGAGTTCTGGATACGTCTTCCTAGTGCTCTCCTCTGTCTCCCAAGTACAGTCATTCTCGTTCTCGCCCCCACTGAACCTTGACTGGCTTCACCGCCTTCCTTCGAAGTTGCTTCGTATCGTGCTCGACAATACGAATCGGCTTGCGGTTCCCAACTGCCTCGGGTTCCATTTCGAAGTCCTCTAACAGATCAGGTGAAATAGTCATATCTGGGTCGTGCACGCACTTCCTTAGTTGGGAAACATGAAATACGTTGTGAACTCCCGCCATCTTTTCTGGTAAGTCAACTCTATACACCAAATTCCCAACTTGTTCGAGAACTGGGAATGGGCCAACAAATCTTGGTGCCAACTTGCCTCTCCTACCAAATCGTATCACGCTCTTCAACGAAGAAATCTTGACAAACACCAAGTCACCAACGGAGAATTTTAAGTCTCTTCTCCTCTTATCGGCATAACTCTTCTGCCTATCTTGGGCAGCCTTCATTCGTTGCTGAATGATCTTAATCTTGTTCGAGGTTTCTCTTACCATTTCTGGTCCAAGCACATACTTCTCACCGGTTTCTAACCAACATGACGGTGAGTTGCACGGTCTTCCGTACAAAACTTCATATGGAGCCATACCGATAATTGGATTGGTAGCATATTATTATATGCAAATTCTACTAGATGCAAATGGTCATCCCATGATCCACCAAAATCCAATATGCAAGCTCTCAAGAGATCTTCCAATATATGATTCACCCTCTCCGTCTGACCGTCGGTCTGAGGATGATATGCGGTACTGAGATGTAATTCTAACCCTAGAGCCTCTTGTAAGCTCTTCCAAAACCCACTAGTAAACAATGGGTCACGGTCACTCACAATGATTTTAGGTACTCCGTGAAATCTCACTACCCACTTCATATACAATTCTGCTAACCTAGCTGCCGTTCTGGTCGATTTGACTGGTATAAATCTTGCACTCTTGGTCAATCGATCCACAATTACCCAAATGCTATCATATCCCGATCTGGTCCTTGGTAAACCATCGATGAAATCCATCGAGACTTGCTCCCATTTCCATTCTGGAATTTCTAATGGTTGCAACAAACCACTAGGCTTCTTTTGCTCAGTTTTAACTAGCTGGCAATTCATGCACTTGGATATAAACTTCCCAACGTCTCTTTTCACCCCTTCCCAGTAGTAAGTCTGTCTCATGTCTCGATACATCTTATCACCACCGGGGTGTATAGTTAGTTTTGAGTGATGACATTCTCTAAGCACTTCATCTCTCAAACCATTCACATTGGGTACAACTAGCCTTCCATCCTTTCGAAGCCATCCTTCTCGATCAAGCTCATACAAATTCATCTCCTCACCATCAATATTCATTTCTAACTTGGAGATGATTTCCAATAGATTATGATCGTCCCTCTGACTGGAACCAATCCGCTCTATCAAAGTGGGTCTGATCGTCAAACTAGCTAACATTTCTGGATCCAATTCGCACTTTGGTCTGAAATCAAACCCTGCGATATACTCTAGTTGCTTCCATTCAAGAAACATAGCCCCTAAACTGGCATGTCTCCTACTCAAGGCATCAGCTGCCGCATTACCTTTCCCAGGTGTGTATGCGATATCAAAATCACACGAAGCCAAGAACTCTAACCATCTCTGCTGTCGGAGATTTAGATCTTTCTGAGAGAAGAGATACTTTAACGATTTATGATCGGTAAACAACTCAAATCTCTCTCCCAAGAGATAATGCTTCCACATCTTCAGCGCAAACACGATCGCTGCTAGTTCCAAATAATGGTAGGGTTCCTTTTCTCATGTGGCTTTAGTTGCCGACTAGCATAAGCTACAACCCTACCGCCTTGCATCAATACAACACCTAGTCCGGTACCACAGGCATCCGTGTATACCGTCATCTCTTCATTCCCTTTAGGAATGACTAACACTGGCGCACGCGTCAACTTTTCTTTTAGACTCTTGAATGCATTCTCACACACTCCGTCCCAGACGAAGGCCTGATTCTTCTTAGTCAACTGAGTCAACGGTGTTGCTATCTTGGAGAAGTCCTGGATAAACTTACGATAATATCCAGCTAACCCCAAGAAACTTCTTACGCCTGTTGCATTCTTGGGCGTAGACCAATCCTGTACCGTAGCCACCTTCGCAGGGTCCACGGCAATATCATTCTCTGAAACAACATGACCCAAGAATCTGACTTCCCTTCTCCAGAAGTGACACTTAGAGAATTTCGCTTTCATTTGGTGTTTCCTTAACACCTCCATCACTATCCTCAAGTGTCCCTTGTGTTCCTCCTATGTCCACGAGTAAACAAGGATGTCGTCTACGAACACAAGAACAAACTTATTCAACTGATCTCTGAATACTCGATTCATAAGATCCACAAAGTAGGCTGGTGCATTGGTCAACCCAAATGGCATAACCAACCACTCATAAAATCCAGACGGCGTCCTAAATGCCGTTTTCGAAACACTCTCATCCGCTACTCGGAGCTGATGAAATCCTGTCGCGAGGTCCAACTGGGAGAACACTCTTGCTCCTTCCAGTTGATCAGACAAATCATCTATCCACGGTAGAGGATACTTATTCTTCCTCGTCACCTTATTCAACTCGCGATAATCCACACACAATCGAAGGGAACCATCTGCCTTAGTAGCAAACACAACTGGTGCTCCCCACTCGGAGACACTTCTTCTGATAAATCCCTTGTTCAAAAGATCGCTTACTTGCACCCCGAGCTCTCGCTGCTCCCTTGGTGCCATACGACGAAGTGGCATCACTATAGATCTGGCATCTTTCACTGAATCAATACGGAACTCAATCTCTCGGTGTGGTGGAAGCCCAGTCACCTCCTCGAAGACGTCCGGATACTGGCCAACCACGAGCACATCCGACAACTCATCATGCGGAATGTCGAGGGAATTTATAAATCTAGCCATTACCCCATCACTAGGTAGACTACCAAACACTACCCTCCGCCCATCATCCGCCCTAACTGTCACCAAAAAGCCCTCACAGTCTACCACCACCCCGTATCTTTGGAGCCAATCGACCCCCAATATAATGCCAAACCCAGTAAAGCCCAAAACAAAGCAATCACAAACAAACATACATCCATGACTCGATAAGACCAAATTCCGGCAAATCATCCTAAGGTTATCAAACCACCAATCGGGTTCGTCACAACCAACGGTCTATCGACTATCTCGGGTTCCAGTCCCAACCTATCCACCAGGTCACTAGATATGAAGGAACGGGAAGCCCCAGTATCAAACAAAACTCGAACTGGTACATCATAAATAGAAAGCATACCTTGAATGATGACATTCTTTCCTTTCTCCGCCGCAGTTGGGGCATTCGACGAAGAAGGAACAACATCAATAGCATATGCTTTCATAATCTGCTTCTCCTTGAGAGGTTGTGGACACTTATCCTTATGATGTCCCACTTGGCCACAGTTGTAGCACTTCCTTTCCGCTGGCTTGGCCCGACGTTCTTTAGCATAATGGACCTTCTTACCACAGCTGAAGCACTCAACATCTTTCTTACTCTTCTTCTGGCCATCCTTAGATTGGTTCTGCTTCCTCTTATTCTGAGAGTTATTCTTGCCTCCACCGCCCGCTTGCGGTTTCAGCCCTTCCGCAGATGCAGCCTCAGTCTTTGACTTAGGGTAAAGACTCTCTGATCTCAAAGCTTTCTCCACAATCGATTCAAAAGTCTCATCGATGTGGTTGATAAGCCTTCCCCCAAGTATCCATCCAACCCAGTAATGAACTTCTCATTCTTCTTTTCAGGCGTATCGATAAGAGATAGTCCATACTTCGACAAGATATCGAACTCAGCAATATAGTCAGAAACTACCCTACCATTCTGCTTGAGTTCCAAGAATCTCTTAAACAACACTGACTTCTGGGCAGCTGGAATGAACTTCTCGCTAAAGCAAGCCTTGAACTGATCCCAAATAACCTGATCTTCTGGAGTAGCTGTTCTAATGGCATTCCACCAATTCATCGCTCGCCCTTGCAACCGATGAGACGCTAGCCTTCTCTTCATCGCATCCTCGATACCCAAGTCGTCGAAGATACGATCACAGCTATCCAACCAATCCTGAACATCTGTGGCCGACTCCGTTTCGTGGAACAGCTTCCCACCAAGGTTAGTATAATCCTTGCACAACTTGGCGAAATCGACCCTAGGCGCCTGCACTACTGGACCACCACCATTTCCGGGATTGGAAACTGCTCCCTGAACATCCCTAAGCATCTCCCTCATGAAGTTAGTGAACATTGTCCTCATGTCAGGAGCATTCCCATGATTGGTCCCTCTACCAGCACCCCTGGTGTCTCGACTCATCGTTCAATCGGTAAGGAGAAAACGATTAACGACCCCATAGTGGTGCTAGCGCAGTACGACTTCATTCTTATACTACTAATAGTATATATATATAGTTTTTGAAAACCAAAGTAATCATAAATACGCGTTCTCATATACGTACTATCTCTCCCTAGTGTCTTTCCCTAGGTTAACTACGCAACCTAGAGCTCTGATACCAAATGTGACGGCCCGCTCCGCACCAACCGACATTTACTCCAAAGGTGCGCTGTACACATGTCCAGTTAGCACGGGACGGTCGTCAGAAGAAAAGAAAGAAGACAAAGAAACAACAAAGAACCTATAGAATGTCTCACAGCGCATAGGATAAAATATAATAACAACATACTTGACATAAAACAGGTGGGACAGTGCATAAGCTGAAAATAAACTGACATAGCAGCGGAAAATTCAAATACAGCTTATGATCCAAAGCCAACATTATTACAACTTTTCAAACTGTCTCAAAAAGCAAAATCAAGATAAAGGAGGTACACTACTAATGCCCAAGGAGCGACCACCAACGACACAGGGAGAATATCTATATATCATACGTGGAAGCCTCCTGCTCGCCTCCGAATCAGCTACTCGCGCATCACCAGCTAACCTGTCTCTAGTCTGCTCGTGTGAGCACCCAGAGTAATAAGAAGAGACATAAAACTCTGGGTCAGACAAAAAGTCTGGTATGAGCGATAAACAGCTAAATAGAACAATAACAGGTATGCTAAACCATACCTGAACCTGGACCTGCAACCAAAGAGTTAGCACTGCATACTGTACAACACTCTAAGGTGCCACTAACATATGGTGTAAAGATACGGGGGTGGGGGTGTGCATGTCATAGTGATGGCAAACAATCAAGCATAGTAACCATCCTCACATCTCTCACTCAGTGCGTAAAGCATACGATATTCACCACTTCGATCACCTCAATACTTTGCTATGATCACCTTGCCCCATGAAGTCATAAATGACTTCACTGCACTGATACATAGCCACTAATCCTTCGCTATGTCCACTTTCCCCATGGAGTTATTCACCCCATCTGCGTTGGCTCATAGCCTTACCAATCCTTTACTATGTCCACTTGCCCCATGGAGTTATTCACCCCATCTGCACTGGCTCATAGTCTTACTACGATCACTTTGCCCCTCGAGTCATAATGACTCTACTGCACTGATAACGTAGTCTTGCTACCATCACCTTGCCCCTCGAGTCATAGTGACTCTACTGCACTGATAAGTAGCCCATCATTCATTTTCAGTGGTGAATCGAAGTTATGAACGTCGACAACTCCTTAGCACACGTCCCGCAGCAAAGCCCAACCATAAAGTGAACTCATTGTTTCCCAACTGGATCCCGATCTCTAACTTCCAACTTGGACTACCTTTGCATCTCGGGTTTTTGGTCAATACTGGGTCGGTTCGGATTCCTCCTTGCCATCGGTTCGGTTCGGTCATAGATATGCATCTCGGTTCGGTTCGGGTCCTTCACGTCGTATTGGTTCGGGTTCCCTTTTTCTCCATCAGTTTGCTTCATCGGTTCGGTTCGGGTCCTCCAATCTTTTGGCTCCTGGCTTGGCCTTCTGGTCTGATCCCCTTCCTTATTCCCATCCACTTCGATCCGATCCACCTTCCTTAGCCCAATCTGATCCCCTTTCCTATTCCCATCCTCTCCGATCCGATCCCCCTTCTTTAGCCCAATCTGATCCCAGTTCAACCTTTGTGGCCTTCCTTTTTGCCATACTTTCTCTTGTGCTGAGCTATGGTTCGGATCGGTGATCCTTTGCCCGGTCCGAGCCCATCCACCTGATCCGATCCGAAAGCCTGCACTGTTTTTCTGCAACTTTTCCAGCAAACATTTTACGCCATTCGACGACGTGTTCGACCATTCTAAGTATTCTAATCAATCACAAAGCATACCACAAAGTCATAGCAACAAGTAGAAGTGACCTCAAACACCAAAACATCAATATGATAGGTTAAAATGGATCAAACATAGCCAAAACCCCATATTTTTCCCTTAAGCATGTTTAGGTGAAACTAATGGTATGATTAGCAAAACTTAACCAAATTAACCCAAACTCATATCAGAGGTCTAAAACATCATTTTGAATTTTATAAATATTTTTCCAGAATTTTATCATGTTTAAATTCGCTAATTAACACTAATTACCCTTAATTAGACATAATTAGTGAGGAACTATGCAAATCACTCACCTTAGCCACAAATAAAATCTCAAACTGAAATGATTCTCTGTTTAGGCGTGAATATCAATGCTAAACAGCAGCTATAATGTTGATTTGGTGTTGATCTCTCTTGATTTGATGTTGCTAAGCCCAATCTTCAAGTAGAAAGTGATTTGGAGGTGATTTAGAGGTTGAAGGCCATTTTTAAGGTTTCTTAGAGGTAAGTGGAGGCTAGAAAACTGAAATGGGATGAAACCCTAACTCATTTCAGCCTCCCCATAACCCTAATCCCGAAATGGGTTATGGGCCCATTCACTAATCACCCTATTTGGCCCGGTTAAGCAGTTTTTCATCTTCCAAACCTTATTTCAGCCATATCTCCCAAACGGTAAGTCCGTTTCTCACATGTGACCACTCTACGGAATGCTAAACCATCAAACAAATCTAATGGAAATGGTTTCAGATCAAAATTCCTTTTCAATCAAAAGTTATGGCCGAAACAAGATCAGCTAGGGGCAAAACGGTCATTTAAAAATCGGGAAAAATCATGAACATGGGAAATGACTCTAATGATTGTTTCCCAAAGTTACATGATCCTACGACTTCATATGGGAAAGAAATAAATATTCTACGATCCTCCGATGCGTAGAATGTGGGTTGTTACAACATAGGTAAAATTGGATAATAATGAAATGCATAGGATTACAGTAATTACAAACTGTAACTGCGCCTAGACACGAGGTTAGATTACATTTGTGGTGAAAGTTTGCCTGGAACCGCCCGGCATATCAAGCGACCACAAGTGGTGAATCTAATGTGGGAGGGTCTAGGTGCACAAATACGAGGCATGCTGAGACACGAGGTTAAGCCCGACTTGTGGAAGAAGTCTGCCCGGAACCAACCGATATGTTGGATCGGCCTAATGTGAGGGGTCCAACATATTATGAGCATAAATGGACATGGTAATGAATTGGAGTACTTAACCTAGTTGTATCCATAGGGATTTTATAAACATGAACTTGAATAGGGGTAAACTTGGTTGAAACAGTGGGAAGGTTGAGTATATCTGGGCAGGGAGGGTAATATTTATATATAGGCCCACAAACTTAACCTATTGGGGTTATGTAATTAAAGACACCGTTTGGTAAGTATAACCTGTGGAAATGATGGGGTTATGTAATTTAAGACACCGTTAGGTAAGCATAACCTGTGGAAATCCTAGTGGGATACAAGACAAGGGGGAGAGCTTGTATCATCTTGTGTGGGGGGACCCGTTTCAGTCAGTAACCCATAGAACAGTATCAGACGAGTACTTCGCCCTAGGTCAGAGTTGGGACACGCATATTGGGCTGATTGTAAGAGATCCAAATGTGGAGGACGGTGTGGGCGGCGCAAACTGACCGGGACATGTGCTTGCATGCCCTGACAGAGGGGGATAAGACGGCCGTGACACCAGTAGATATGGTCGTCCACATCAACGAAGGGTTGCCACTTTAGGAAGTGATACCTCTTATTGTGGGGCCGACACCGGGTATCTACGGAGTAAGGAGCCGATCGATTAGGGTAGTAGTTAGGGTACATCTAGAGTCTGGTAAAGTATAGGAGCCTGTTCGGATTGGGCTGCCTGTGGATTGTATGGGGTTAAAACCTCTTACCATAAGTACGCCTAAGTCTAACATCTTATAGTTGTTGGGATCATCTCATTCTGGTTATACTAGTATCGGTGCAGGGAATCAGAATAATCATTAGGGAAGCGTATACACTCTATCATGTTTACCTTGTCACACCTGCCTTTTGTGATATTATCTTTCTTATCCACTTTATATGTCTGTCATGATATTTTACTTATTTATTTAGTAAAAATAACTGGACTCGCCAGACTTTATGTCTGACCCTTTTTGTTTCTTCTTCTTTCTTCCGTTGCCCCCCCAGTTCTCAGGGAGGGAATACTCAAGCTTGACCAGGATTCTGCTATCATTTTGCTAGAGCTGCTTAGATGTATTGCTCAAGCTCCTATCTTTGCTACTATGGCTATGTTTTTATTTGGGTATTTTGCTTCTTTTATTTTTGTACTCTGATGTTTCAGTGCAAAACATAAGTTTTTATGATGTACTGGTTTTTATGTAATTCAGAATTATGATGTTTTGAACCACGATGCTTTATGATTAATAAAGTTTGTTTTACTCCGCTGCTATTTTATATCTGTCTTGTAATGTTTCTGTTTCTATTTACCTATAATGCTTCACGAAACTTAATGCATACTTAATGAGTGACATTAACGGACGTGGGGTGTCACACTTAGTATCAGAGCTGAAGGTTACTAGATTAGATAAAAGTTTTTGAAAATTATTTTAAAAAAGGTTTTAAAAGAAAGCATTTTCCAAAAGAAAAGTCGATTTTGAAAAATATATTCCCCAAAGCCATATGTACTATCTTTCGATCCGTTGTCTGAATCTCTTTCCTTTTCTTTTCAACATGTCTGGGGAACCTAATATTCCAGAGGACGTTACGATACCAGGCTGGTCCGTAGGTATCTAGAGGCCACGGCGCCTACCCGTGGTCAATCTGACGTTCCTCCCCCAGCTGCAGCTGTTATTCCTCCTTCTTCTCCTTCTCCTCCACATGTAGATGATTTCTGTAAAGTCTGCAAAGATTTCAGTGTTATGGGAGGAAAGCCATTACATGGAACCGAGGCGTTCGTAGAGGCAAGGGATTGGCTCAAGGAGACAGAGGACTTGTTTGGAATTTTTGATGTGGATGATCGTAGGAAGATTCAGCTAGCCGCATGACTACTGAAAGATGAAGCTTCGTTCTGATGGGAAGTAACCCAAGCGGGGCGTCCGGTGGAAACACGGGATGATTTTAGGCAGAGGTTTAAAATGAAGTTTCTTTCTCAAGATGAGAAAAGCATGCAAATGGAGAGGTTCTTGGCGCTCAAACAAGGAAACATGACTGTTAAAGAATATGTGAACAAATTCAAACAGTTAGCAAGGTTTGGATTGGAACTGGTAGACACTCCGCATAAGAAAGCTTTGCGGTTTGTTAAAGGGCTGAATGAACCCCTTCATGGGTTAGCTATGTCCCATATTCCAATGGGAGTAACTTTTGAAAGGCTTGTTGATATGGCCTTGATGCATGAGGAAGACATAGGAGAAAAAAAGGAAGTTAAGGCCGAGGAAACAACGCAAAAAAAGAAAGTATAACCCAAGAAAGGACAGCAACAGAAGAAGGGCGGAAAGAATAACAAGGGTAAGGATAAGTGGAATTATCACAGTTGTGGACATGAGGGTCACTTGGTGAAGGATTGCAAAAGAAGGAAGAATTCTTGCTTCAATTGTGGAGAGGTCAGACAATTTGCTAAAGAGTGGCCGAAGAAACAGGGACAAGGTCAAAGGGCAGGAGCTTTTGGAGGGAAGGTGCATGCTCTCGTGACCAGTGCTCCAGACAGAGGTAGGAAAATTTCCGTGGAAGGTTTGATTTCTCTTCCCAGTCATCCTATTAGAACTCTTTTTGATTCTGGCGCTTCGCATTTATTTATATCTAGTTCTGTGGTTGAATCTTTGCACTTAAATACTAGTATTGTAGTGGATCCCGCAGTTGTCTCAAACCCCGTTAGTGGTTTGGCTCATTTGTCCATGATTTGTCGGGGTTTGAGAATATCTGTGTTAGTCGTCGAGTTTGAGTGCGACGCATATGCGCTCGGTTTTATGGGCTATTGTAACAACCCTGATTTTTGGAGGGGGTTGTAATAGCTCATAAATTTTGGCGTTTAGAAAATAAAGTAAATTGAGATTTAAATAGAAGTTATATTTTAAATTCAAATTAAAATTTTATCCCTTGAATGTAGTTTGGAGATTTTTTTTGGATTTCTTTCATAAATAGGAGCATTTTGTCGAAAACGGTCAGCATTAAGGTTACTAGTCGATCTGGATTTATTAGAATATTCAAAAAACTAATTATGGAAATAAATCCAAAATTTGAAATATAAAGCTTGTATGTTGGATTTGACTTTTCAATTTAGTTACAGGATTACATTGAACGTAATAATTTTGTGTCTATACTTGATTTTGTTTATAATTTGGAATCTGGTACATTTAAAACTTGGTTTTGAATTTATTTTAATAAGAGTGAATTTAAATTTTTACATTTGAACTAGAACTATTTTGTTGAATTTAACGGTATTAGTAATTTAAAATTTGTTGAAATTTATTGTTTGAGAAGTTATAATTTGATTTTTAATTTAACTTGGATTTAATTGAAATAAATTTTAGATAGTTGGATTTGGTGTTAAATAGAAATTTTAGATATCCATTTGAAAACATTAAATATATTTGTATTGGAGATGTACTTAGAGAAATAATAGTTTAAGTAAAATTTTCCACTTGTTAACGGATTCTTGAGGTGTTTTGACATCTGTCGAATTTGTGCTGAAGGGATCATGGTGCTTCGAGGCTATTCTATATGTACTTTTCTTTTATTAGCGGATTGTTCCCTCTGGAGGGGGGAGCCGAGAAAACAAATTTTTCCCCAAATTAGAAACCCCAAATTCTTTCCACTCAATTCCGACGGCCAGTGGCTCCTTTCCCCCTCCGTCGAACCTAGGAACCCATTGTCGAAGCCACGCCCCACAGTTTTTATCGCCGCCTGCTGAGTCCAAACGTGCTTGAGCGATCGCCTGGTCAGTCGCAAGTGCCGCTGCTAGTTGCACTCAAGTTCGTCGATGCTGAACTCGAGCCGCCCGAAGTCTCGGCCTGTAGCAATTCGTCACCACCAAGTTGCCGGTCTGTGTCAAACCAAGGGGTCGCTGCCGAGTCTTCTGATAGTCAGCAGCTTCTCTCCGTTGTCAGTCTCCAAGCCGTGCTTAAGTCGTCGATTAAATGTAAGCATAGCTATACATATTTCTTCTAATCCCTTGCATGTTCACGTTTGAATCTACTAAAATTTAACCGTATATCCTGTTTTAAGCAATGAAAATTATAATTTGGATCTTTTTTAGTCTGCAGTTAGACTGAATTTGGGCGTTAGCCTGCTACTTTTGATTGATTCCTTTTATTACTATTATTTTTCTTCCTCTTCTCATCTTTATTATGGTGCTTCTATTCAAGATGTATTTTGCGGCCTGCGATGTAATGAAGTGTTTTCTACTCTTAACGGCATTTCATCTTCCTTGATAGTTCATGTTCACCAGGATCTGTAGTCATTTTTTTTAGCTGTAAGTTATGTTTTTGGAAAATAAATTATTTGTATGTTAAATCTAGCAGTCCAAGATGATGAGGAATATGTTGCTGAATTTAATGTGTGGATCTCTTCACATAAAGGTCTACATAGTCTTCTGATTGTTTCCTATATCTAATATTCGTTTTTAATTCGGTCCTGAATATTTGTGAAATAGTCATTTGTATATTTCCTGAATTTGCTTGACTTCGTTTGGCCTTGATTTTCGTTGGCTATGACTTTGCTTCGGCTTGACATTTTTGACTGGTTTAACGCAGTTTTGAACTTGACATTCCCCTTACTTTCTTCATGAATAAAATCTGCTTGCTTCCAATAGTTTTTATACATGATTTGATTTTGAATAGATTAGTCTACCACTTTAAAGATATAAGTCCAGTGCATTTACATAATTTCATGTTGATTTTGTGAGTATTTCGAATTCAAGACGAAAGCACTGCACCTTCTTCCTTGCTTTATTAGTTGTTGGTTAACTTGTATGTTGCTGTCATTATTGGCATCAAACTATTCATTTGCATGTACCGCTCATTTTGCACTTGGTTTCTATAAGTAGCAGTATGCGTTTTATTTATTTCATTTTATTATTCTTGCATTATGTTGCTTCCTACAAGTGATTATATATTGTATAGTTCATTTGTTGTCCTCTTCTCAGTGAATTTGTTTTAAAATGATCTATTATGGCAAGCAATATTTGCAAAATTAGTTTCTTTGATAATTAATTCTTGATAGTCCTTTTGGTCATTTATTTTGAAGTAATCAATCGTAACCTACTTTATAAATGGTTCATGTGCTTTCTCACATGCTCTACGCTCATTTTGCTGCATACATGCCTTACCTATACAATATATGTACATGCAGTGAGACAAAGTATGCGTACATATGCAATCCCTTACATATATAAGTTACTATTTTATTTTATTTTTGGGCACTTGAACTTATACATGAGTCTGATTTTTTTTCTAAAAAACGGCAACTTCAATATTGGCAGTACATACCAACCAAAAATAAAATTGTCATATTTCTATAATAATACTTGTTCAGTTCCACTTCATACAATGATGAATTAGTTTATCATCATACATGCTTACAATCATTGCAATATGGTTACTGAAATGTACATAGCTAAGCAATTTAGTCATGGGATCTTAGGCTAGCACGTCCAAGAAATAAGAAACTTGGTTACGCGGACTGTTTTCATGACTAATGGCATAAAGAGGTCAATACTCAAAGCACAAGGTATCTTAAGTTAGACAAACCTTTGCTTGAAATTATTATTTTTCCTTTTATATGTTGTTGAACCCAATAAATATTTGAATAAATTATTTGTAATGATAGTGGCAATTGTTCTCAATATGAAGCATGATTATAAGGTTTTGATGATAGAAATAATACTTTGACTTTATTTCTATTTGGAATGATCAATACAGATCTTGCGAGAAGTTGTTTTTGATACAAAAAAAAGAAAGAAGAAAAAGAAGAAAAACGAATTTAGAAGATGTAGAAATTATTTACATTCTGTCTATTTATAAGTTTCAAATAGAATTCTTTTGATATGGGCTAACTCGTCTTTGCAGGCCATGATGCTTTGTATTAGTTTTTTTTAGTGTGCATGTTTTGTTTTTGCTATCATGCATTATTTTTGAAGCATGGTGTGCTTGAACACCCAATTCAGTTTTAGCTGTACAATCCCTTACTTTTTGATAACCATGTATTATATTGTCTAAATTATGTTTGGTTGCTTATATTTTTATGTTATGTTGTCTACATGCATTCAACTAAAGTTGATATGGTTCTTTCACCCATAAAATACCTTTTAAAGTCCAAACGAGAAAGCCATGTTTTTTTTATCAATATTAGTAATAATTTGTTATTTCTTCGACATATGACATAATCTTTTGTTTACTTTGTTTTATACAAAATTTTCATCTTGACTCGAGTGTTCTATGTTTTTCCATGGAACACTCGGGTCAGACACGAGTGTTTCAGATTTTGAAATTTTCAGCTCGCAAAAACTGGAGAGAAACGTGAAGACGTGTGCGCGCGCTCAAGGCTCGACTGGATTGTAAAGATTATTTTAAAACTCATGGATGTATTACATTTTTCACGGTACAAAATATTGTGAACTCTGATATTTGTATACAATATAATTTAGCCACAATTGTTGAGCAATGCAATTCTGTGTTAAGTTCCAGTTTAAATCTTGTAAGCCAATAACAATCCGTTGTTTTGAATGCTTCATGTTGGTTTAATCACCGACTTGGGGCAGTCAAAATTTCAGGTTGTTACGGCTATGGATTGATTCTAGGGATGGATTGGCTAACCATGTATGGTGCCATTCTATATTGTGAGAAGAGGGTCGTTAGACTTTTAACTTGCCGTGGGAGGACCCTCGAGATTTCTAGTGACCCACAAAGAACTGTTATGCTTAGTTTCCTAGAGTCTCTAGATGCATCTATCAATGATTTGCAACCTGTTCCAGTAGTCCGTGATTATTCTGATGTTTTTGATGAGGTACAGGGCTTACCTCTGAGGCATGAAATCGATTTTCGTATATATTTGGTGGACAGTGCAAAGCCAGTTGCATTCCCTGTGCGCCATATAGCTCCAAGGGAAAGGAGGGAGCTTAGCAAGTAAGTAGGGGAGCTACTTGAGAAAGTGTTTATTAGGCGAAGCATATCTCAATGGAGTGCTCCAGCACTGTTCGCGACTAAGGCAGATGGTTCGCTTCGCTTGTGTGTGGACTATAAAGAATTAAATAAATTCACTAAGAAGAACAGGCACCCGCTCCCAAGGATAGTGACTTGTTTGACCATCTTGTTGGTGCATAAGTATTTCTCATTTAGACTTGGTCGCGGGGTTTCATTAGTTGAGGACAGTATAAATAAGACCGCTTTTAAGACTCCATATGATTTCTTTGAATGACTAGTTATGCCTTTTGGGTTGACGAATGCACCCGCCTATTTTGTTGATCTAATGAGTAGGGTGTTTTGGGAGTTTCTAATTAAATTTGTCGTGATCTTTGTTGATGATTTCTTGATCTTCTCAAAGAGCGAAGAAGTGCATGCCCAATATTTGAGAAATTTTTTGAAAACTCTCCGTGCGCATCAGCTTAAGGCAAAGTTCTCTAAATGCCATTTTTGGAGAAAAGAGGTGAGATTCCTAGGGCATGTGGTTTCCCAAGATGAGATGGCAGTAGATCCCGCAAATGTAGTTGCAGTTCAAGATTGGCAAGTTCCAAAAAATGCAACGGAGGTAAGAAGCTTTCTTGGATTGACAGGTTATTATAGGAAGTTCATTAAGGACTTCGCAAAGATATCAGCCCTACTCACCAGGCCGACAAAGAAGAATTTGGCGTTTTCACGGGATATAGATTGTGATGTTGCTTTCCAACGATTGAAGAGAGCTCTGACAACAGCCTCAGTCTTGACCTTTCCCGATGGGAACAAAATATTTGCAGTATACACTGATGCATGTGGTTCAAGGCTTGGTGCGGTTCTAATGCAAGAGGGAAAGGTAGTGTGTTATGGGGGTAGATAGCTAAAAGTTCATAAGAAGAACTACCCCACCCATGATTTAGAACTGGCTGCCATGTTATTCACGCTTATGATGTAGCGTCATTATTTGCTTGGAGAGAAGTTCGAGTTGTACACCGATCATAAATCTCTCAAGTATTTGTTCTCGCAGAAGGATCTTAATTTAAGGCAGCAAAGGTGGATGGAGTTCCTAACTTCTTATGATTTCAAGATTGCTTATACCCCTGGCAAAGGTAATGTGATGGCAGATGCACTGAGTAGGCAGAGGATGACCTTAAGTCCTCTGTTTGTGGAAAGGAAAAGCTTGGAGTTCATATCGACTTTTGATTTTAGACCCTCCACCGAATTTTTGTCTAGTTTGTTTGCATCTTTAGAGATACGACCTATCTTATGGATCAGATAGGAGCTTCATAGCAAGATGATCCAAAGATTTCAGACATCTTGGATAGACTTATTAAAGTGGAGACTTCTAGTCACCTCAATAGATATTCCATTGACGATAAAGGGTGGTTGAGACGAGTTGGAAGGCTTTGTGTACCCCAAACTGCAAGTTTGTTAAAGGCAATCCGAGAGGAAGCCAATTATTCTAAGATGACTATTCATCCAGGTGGTGATAAGATGTATAGCGATATGAAGAGAGTTTTCTTTTGGGCTGGGATGAAGATGTGACAAAGTTTGTTTCTCAATGTTTGGTTTGTCAGCAAGTCAAAGCTGAACAAAAGAAGCCGGTGGTTTACTCCATCCTTTGGAGGTTCCACAGTGGAAGTGGGAGAGCGTCTTCATGGATTTCATAGATGGTTTGCCTAGGTCAAAGAAAGGCAACACCAGTATTTGTGTTGTGGTGGATAGACTTGCTAAGAACGCTCATTTTATTCCAGTTAAGAGTAAGAGGACAACAACTTAGTTAGCAGCAATTTACGTTCATGAGATAGTCCGTCTTCATGGAGTACCTTCCAACATCATAAGAGATCGTGACCCCATTTTTACCAGTGAATTTTGGAGGAGCTTGCAAGAAGCATTCGGTACACAGTTGTGTTTGAGCACCGCTTATCACCCATAGACCGATGGACAGACGGAAAGAGTGAACAAATTTCTAGAGGATCTTTTAATGATGTGTATCCTAGACTTCGGAGGGACTTGAGAAGAGCATCTTCCTTTAGTAGAGTTTGCCTACACCAACAGTTATCAAGCTAGCATTGGCATGCCACCCTTCGAAGCATTATACGGACGACCTTGTAGGTCACTAACTTGTTGGTAGGAATCTACAGAAAGACTATTACTTGGACCAGATATGGTTAGGGAAACGTCTAAAAAGATTGATCTTATTAGACGACAAATGAATACCGCTCAAGATAGGCAGAAATCCTACGCTGATAAGAGAAGGACTGACATTGAATTTGAAGTAAGAGACATGGATTTCATTAAGGTGTTACCTTTGAGGAGTGTGGTTCGCTTCGGATCTGTAGGGAAGTTGGCACCAAGATTCGTAGGGCCATTTCCCATAACAGAAAGGATTGGCCAAATGGCCTATAGAGTAAAGCTACCAGAGAGACTATCCGGTGTTCATGCTGTTTTCCACGTTTCTCATTTGCGGAAATTCTTACATGATACTGCAGAAGTAGTTGAACCGAGTATGCTAGAGGAAGTAGAGGTGGAACGGGAGGCAACAGTCAGACGAGTTCCTACCCGTATTCTTGGATCAGAAGTTAAGAAGCTATGCAATAGAGAATTCAGGTTGATGAAGGTTCAGTGGGGAGATAACCCAGAGGATGCGACTTGGAAGACCGAAGACAAGATTCATGCTTCATACCCTTTTCTTTTGGAGGGTATGTTCTTAACTCTTTTTCCAAAGTTTTTATCTATGCTTGTTTCTGTCATTTGAGTATATCCTATCAATAGAATTTTCGACCTTTAGATAGGAATCCTATGGATGTAAACATGTGTTTGAGACATGTTATGTTTGATGGATGCAAGTGTTTGCTACTGGTTGCTCGTGGTTGCTCGTGGATGCATATATACACAGATTAGGCACTAGATCGGCTCAATCACTCTCATATTGCATATGAATGTGTGTGCATTTTTCTTCTTTTAATGGATGGAAATGGGTGTATCATCATATGGATGTTTCATTTGGACGGATATTTGTGCACCCATATAGAACTTACATGTTATAGTATGATTATTGCATACATGTTGGATTCATGGCACTAACATACATTGCATTAAGGAGGTCGACTGAATCAGTAGACCGTCCGATATTCACATTAGTATTGGGACATATACACACATTTGCATATGTTCATATAAGCATTAGAAATCTTCCAAGGACAATGGATGCCTGTGATTGGTGGATGAGTAGATGGGTGATGGATTGTAGGATATACATTCTTCTTAACTTGGAGATTTCAAGGACAAAATCCTTTGAGTGGAGGGGAATGTAACACCCCATAATTTTAACAATACTAAAGAGGACAAATTAAAGAATAATTAATTTAATATTCAGAATTAAGGGAAATGGACTACGCCATTGCATCCATCTCGAAATTCTGGTCAAGATAGACATTTGGTTTGCATAAAACGGACACCGTATGAAGAAGTTATAAAGGTGAATATATATATATATATATGTATATGTATATGTATATATATATGGTCCAGAAATTCAAAATTTGGTTCAGAAAATTCAAAATCGCGCAGATTGGGGGGTGTGGGAAAAATCCCGCCTAGGGGTGTCGACCGCTTAATGGTGGTGTCGACCCCTCAAGGGGGGTGTTGACCCCCCTAGGGCAGACATGGCAGTTTCGGTTTGGGGGCTGGCGGCTATAAATAGGGCTCCGTTTCTCTTATTTTCTACACTGAAAAATAATGGAGGACTAGATGTTGTGGTGCCCAGACTGAATCAAACCTTTTCCTACGTTTGCAATCAAGTTATTCAAGTGTTGATCTGTGATTCAACTTCTGCTATGGTTGAAACAGTGGGAAGGTTAAGTGTATCTGGGTAGGGTGGGTAATATTTGTATATAGGCCAACAAATTTAACCTATTGGGATTATGTAATTAAAGACACCGTTAGGTAAGCATAACCTGTGGAAATGATGAGGTTATGTAATTAAAGACACCGTTAGGTAAACATAACCTATGAAAATCCTAGTGGGGATACAAGATAAGAGGAGAGCTTGTATCATCATGTGTGGGGGACCCGTTTCAGTCAGTAACCCATAGAACAATATCAGACGAGTACTCCGCCCTAGGTCGGAGTTGGGACACACTTACTGGGCTGATTGTAAGAGATCCAAACGTGGAGGACGGTGTGGGCGGCGCAAACCGGCCGAGACATGTGCGTGCATGTCCGGGCAGAGGGGGATAAGACGACCGTGACACCAGTAGATATGGTTGTGCACATCAACGAAGGGTTGCCACTTTAGAAGTGATACCTCCTACTGTGGGGCCGACACAGGGTATCTACGGAGTAGGGATCCGATCGATTAGGGTAGTAGTTAGGGTACATCTAGACTTTGGTAAAGTTTAGGAGCCTGTTAGGATTGTGCTGCATGTGGATTGTATGGGGTTAAAACCTCTCGCTAGAAGTACGCCTAAGTCTATCATCTTATAGTTGTTGGGATCATCTCATTCTGGTTATACTAGTATCGGTGTAGGGAATCAGAGTAATCATTAGGGAAGCATATACACTCTGTCATGTTTACCTTGTCATACCTGCCTTTTGTGATATTATCTCTCTTATCCACTTTATATCCCTGTCATGATACTTTTACTTATTTATTTGCAAAAAGTAACTGGACTCGCCAGACTTTATTTCTAACTCTTTTTGTTTCCTTTTCTTTCTTCCGTTCCCCCCAGGTTCTCTGGGAGGGAATACTCAAGCTTGACCATGATTCTGCTATCATTTTGCTAGAGCTGCTTAGATAAATTGCTCAAACTCCTATCTTTGCTACTATGGCTATGTTTTTATTTGGGGATTTTGCTTGTTTATTTTTGTACTCTAATGTTTAAGTACAAGATAGAAGTTTTTATGATGTACTATTTTTTATGTAATTCAGATATATGATGTTTTGAACCACGATGCTTTATCATTAGTAAAGTTGTTTTATTCCGCTGCTATTTTATATCTGTCTTGTAATGTTTCTGTTTTTTTTACCTATAATGCTTCATGAAACTTAATGCATTCTCTTAATGAGTGACATTAACGGACATGGGGTGTCACACATAATATTATTTTTAAAATGTAACAAAGTATGTGTTATTTCATACGTTTATAATATCCTATGCCATATCTTTATGATTTGTTGTTACATTCTCCATTTGGTCATCATCTCCCTCTTTTTCATACCTGAAAGAGATTTAATGTGGTTTTTGTTCTATATAGATTATTTTTCTCTAGTTGGTAACAGTGCATCTCACATAAATCATGTAGTTTGGTAGCCCAATTGTTCTTGACTTAGCATTTGTTTCTGTTGAGTTAGATCTGATGGTATACTATTTTGTAAAACCATTCCCTATTCAAAGCTTTGATTTTTGGTGCAATGGTGATGAAAAGAAAATTATTATTATAGCGAACTTGGTTATCGTTGATCTTTGTTGGACAGTGGAGGAGATCAAGTAAGAGTACGGTTAACATGTACATGTAAGCTTCATATTGTGTAGGTCCACCAATATGATATGCCTCTATTCCATGCATGTTTCCTCAAGTATATCAAGTTTTACTGCAATATGGAACTTCTTTACTCCTTGAAACTTGACCTAAAGGGTTTCTATCCGCTTTCCAGGGTATTTGATATTGTCCCAAATCTTCAGCGTCTCGTGGAGGACCAGTTAGAGTTGGTCGCATGAAGGAGGAAGGAGCGCCACCGAAGTAGGCGTCACGCGATCTCTGAAGCCGCTTATAGGTGACGTGCTGGAATCTGTCTTCGGTGGAGGCATTGGAGGAACGTGGCAGAAGAAAATTGGAGTTTGGAGGGTCCAGAGGATGGGCACATGCGATGGCGTTGTTGGAGGAGGCGAAATAGGCGGGTTGAATAGTGAGGGAGGCCTACGGTTAGCTTTCTAGGCAAATTTTCTGTCTGTCGGTATGAAAGGCGGCAATCCTCATTTGAATCTTTCCATGCCGCTTGTGATCTAGGTGAGTATTTCTTTCCTTTCTACTATTACAATCAAATTTCGTGTTTCTTTGAATAGTACGTAGAATCCATTTGTTAGTATTTTTTCTTTATAAAGCTGAAACATTTGATTAGGAATTTTATCCATGAAATAAACAGTTAAGTATTCTCCATGCTTATGGTATTTGTTTTCAATGTTATTTTTTAATAAATAGTAATAAATTATTGTTCATGTTATGGCAATATAGTCTGGATATAAACATTATAAATTAAAACGATGGTATATATACTCTATGATAGTTTGTTGGGTATGAAGATATTCAGAAACATTCAAGAAATTTTATCCACCCGTCAATATTGCATCTTTCTTTTGTTTTCCTTTCTAAACTTATTGTTTCTAATGACAATATCTTTTAATAAACAAGTGACCATTTATAGTTCTTGATCTCTGGCAACATATATAACATTTTAAATTAGAATGACAATATATATGGCTTTTGATTAGCTATTTTAAATGAAAATATGTAGAAAAGGATTCGCTGGGCCTTTATAGATGTTATAACAGAAAATTAGGTGTACATCAATGCAAATTTGTGTAGGAAGAAATCACAAAATGTTGACACCAAAAATTGGTACTAACACCCAAAAGATAAAATTGCAGAGAATAAATAAAGACAAATAAATGAAAAATAAAGAGAAAAGCAATCACACACAAGTTTATAGTGGTTCGGCGTTAACGAGCCTACGTCCACTTTATAATCTTCTTATATCAAATGATTTATTATAGGTGAACAGTTACAACAATGATATAATCAGAGATTGGCCAAAAAAAATCCCTTCTTCTCCATCCAGAAGGTTTATTTATATATGCTACAACATTTAAATAGGCTAAGGCGTATGTTATCCGATCCAAGATTTTAGGATATCCTAAAGAGGCGTTCTTCTAGCAGAGAATGACATAATTTAAGCATGTAGTGACAAGTGGAAGTTGGTCCTGTATCTATGGATGGCTGCAAGCGGTCAAGTAGTAGTAGGAACAATCTTTAAAGGGATATTTGGAACGGAATCAGACATGGCTTGACTTAATCGATCCGAGGACCACGGGCTCCAACTAGTCTGTATATCGGTTTCCTTTATTTGGCCCGCGTCTTGGGATCAGGTCGAAACACCCGTCGGTCGACTCGTTATCTGGCCCGAGTTACTTGGCCCTCCAGGTCACCTTAGCCGAAATTTGTGATGTCAATGAACCTTGATGGCCTGCCAAAAAGCTGGTCAACACTCTGCCCCCAAAGCATGTCGTGTTTAAGAACGGGGCATGCTTTGTAATTTCTCACTCTGGATCATCCTGTGCAGTTAAAGCGCTCAGGGGATGCAATGCGGCGGAGGTGCAAAAAGTTGTAGCGGGGATAAAGCGAGGAAATAGCAGGATATATTAGATTGGTCTAAAATAGCATATAAATATCATACTTAATGCTCGTACAAATATACAAATGATAAATAAATAGAAAATTAACCTTCTATTTAATTAAAATTAGTACATTCTTAATTTTAAATAAAAGCATGTACAAATATAGATAAATAAATTTAAACTCTTATTAGTTTAGTTAAATTAAATAGAATAGTATTTTCTATTTTGAAAAATATATGTCAAAAAAATCTATTATAATACGAATTTCATGGATTTTATAATGTGAAAATGTTCGTTATCAGTTTATTTCTTTTATGGAAGATATTCGGAATATAGCTAAAATAATGGGGTATATTGGAAATATCGAAATATAGCGGAGCTTAAAGCGGAATGGCTATTTCAGGCTATTTGTAAATAGCGTAGCGATAGAAATCCACTACACGATATAGCAGGGATATGGCGGGGTAATAGCAGGGCATAAACTGCATAGGGATCATCTCTTAGGCAAATCGGAAGATCATATTTGTATCGGCTTGAAAACTTTGTTTTATGAATTGCATGAACCATGGATCGATCAGATGTTATAAGAATTATCACTGATTCAGGAAATGATGAGGCTTTGCAGTCATGTGTCTATTCACCTTGATTTGGCTTGTTACCGTAGTGACACGTTAACCTTGTTGTCATATTCAACGGTCATACCAACCTAATACAAAAAGTCCCTTCGTTCTATTATAAAAGGCGGGCTCACTCCCAATATTCACTTTTACTTCTTTACTGCAGTCGAGTCTGTAATTTTTCAAAAGACTTGAAAAAAATCTATTTCGCCTAAGATCAAGACCATCTCCTCCGATTTCTTCGCAGGTATGGATTAATATTCTTTTTCTTGCCTTTGAACACATTTTGACAGGGTTTTACACACAAATCTTCCTCCTTTTTCTTTTTCCATTCCAATTCGTATCCCATGTAATCCACGGTCTGAACTGCCAACGTCGAGTTCATCGGAACAGTGATCTGGTGGTAAGGCGGCAGTCATAAGCAGTTCTAGTAACATAGTGATGATAATCGGCGATGGAACATCTTTGTAAAATGGTACGGGGATAAAGTGACATCTCGTTCTTCAAAGTAATTTGAATTTGAGGCGCCATTAATTCTGAGTACACGTGGTAGTGGAAAAGAGGGTGCGATTGGATGGGTGTGCTCAGGTAATGATGATAACCGTTGATGTGACCAGATGAAAGGAGACAAAAATGACTTCAAAACTGGTACCTGTGGACTAGGGTGCGGTAGGATAAGAAATTGCCTTCATCATGTTTAGAAACAATACCGAGCCATGGGTCGATAAGGTTACCAGTCGATTTCTTTAGGGTTGAACAGAAAAAGGACAAACATATTAGTTAGGGTTAAAAACCATGAAATTGAATATGCTCTTGACTGTTGCTTTTTAAGTTAGGCTATCACTCCACCATTCATACATACGTTAATACACATATTGAGGGGTTTAGGGTCCTACCATCTTAACTTGTGACTTGTTGTGAATGAGCCAACTGACAATGGTTGGATGATACGAGACTCATGGTTCCGGAGTGGTAAAAGATAAAAATCTATCCATCCGTATAGACTCAAACAGCGACTCTTCCTCCGAGTCTAGAACTGAATCTGAACCCAGCCCTAATATAGACATCCAGGCTCGACCAGCGAACCCATCTTCCACCATGGAAAGAGGAGAATCCAGTGGGGCGGCAGATGCACCCGATACTCTCCCTAGTGTTATCTTTCTAAGAGATCCCCCCGACTTTTAACCCGGTGTGATGAACAAAAAACAGTTGAGAAGGCTAAGTGCTAAACATAAGATTCCATGGGCCGACATTCGTGTCCCCGAAAAGGGTGATCTTCCTCACAATCCACTGAGTGGCTAAATGGCGCTTACTCGCCCGATGTGCACTGTGATGACCCGCCTCGCACCAGCCGACATTTCCCTGAAATGCGCTGTACCGATGTCCAACCAGCACGGAACGGTCACCAAAAAAAGGAAAAGAAAGGAATTTGAACTAACAAGGAACCTGTAGAATGTCTCACAACACATGGGATAAAATATAATAATAACATAACTTTGACATAAAACAGGCGAGACAGTGCATAAGCTGAAAACTAAACCATCATAGCAGCGGAATCCAAAATATAGCTTATGATCCAACATCATTATTACAACTTCAAAATACTGTCTCTAAAGCAAAGAAATGAAAGGTACACTACTAATGCCCAAGCAGTGACCAACAACAACATAGGGAGAATATATATATATATATATATATATATATATATATATATAATACGTGGGAGCCTCCTGCTCGTCTCCGGATCGGCTACTTGTGCATAACCAGCTAACCTGTCTCTAGTCTGCTCATTTAGGAGAACCCAGAGTAATAAGAAGAGGCATAAAACTCTGGGTCAGACAAAAGTCTGGTATGAGCGATAAGCAGCAAAACAGAACAATAACAGGTATAACTAACCATACCTGAACCTGGACCTGCAACTAAAGAGTTAACATAATAAGATGTACAATACTCTAAGGTGACACTAACATATGGTGTAAAGATACGGGGGGAGGGGTGTGCATGTCATAGTGATGTCAAACAATCAAGCATAGCAACCATCCTCACTTCTCTCACTCAGTGCGTAAAGCATACGATATCCACCGCTTTGACAACCCAAATCCTTTGCTATGATCACTCTGCCCCATGGAGTCGTAATGGCTCCTCTGCACTAACACTACAAGAAATTTGACATTTACCTACCAATAAATATGGGTAGGTAAAGAGAGCCTTTATCTACCAATATTTATTGGTAAATTTATTGGTAGCTAAATATTGAATTTATAAAATAGTCGAAGGATGATTATCTATCAATAATTATAGGTAGGTAAAATGTATTATCTACACATATACATAAGGAGGGGTTTTTTTTTTTTTTTTTTTTTTTTTTTTTTTTTTTTTGGGATTAGCCACTGCATATTTCTCATACCATTTTAAACTTTCATTAAAAATAATGTTGAGTTGTGTAATAATGTGTTTAAAAAGTATATTCTAGCAATTTTTTTGAATTGAAGATTTTGTTTACATGTCCTAGCAATGTTTTTTCATAAAAATCATTTCTTTATAAATTATTAATAATTATTTTGAAATATGAAATAATTAACAGTTAATGAATTGATAAACAATAATTAAATTGTAAATAATTAATATTAAATAATCATTAATTAATAACTTATCATACATTGTTTCGTTTTCAAACATTTGACTATAAAAGTTTTTAACTTTAATTTTTTCTGAAATGTTTCAAAATTTCACACTAATATGTCGTATCTCAAATGACTAAGACATAATTTCTCTAGTTTATTGCAGAGATACAATCCATACCATCCTCTCCAGCTATAAATTTAGCAACTTATTTTAAATCAAATCTAACAGTATAAAGCTCAATCCACGTGATCTCTTTTGTGGCCTCAATCCACGTAGTCTCTTTTGATTGGTCACATGCAGAATAAGATATTAAAAGCAAAGATGACATAAAATTGCATTAATATTAAAAATCAAATTTGGGTATAAATGGATTTCGGTCATTTTATTTTTTAGTATTAAAAAAATGAAATATTCCAATCGTTTCCTTTATGTTAAAGGTATTTGTGAAGGCCTTTTTTATTTTAAGTATCACAGACTGTCAGTCGTATATATGATAAGTAAATATTTATTGCCTAGTAAGTATTACAGATTGTCAATCTTATATATGACTAGTTTGTAACTTGTGCGTTGCACACGTTTATGTTGTAAAACATATTTTTTATGTATTGTTTTTTATAAAAATAACAACTTACAAATAATTATATGATAAATATGTCGTGATATGTTTGTTATAAATTAAAATAGCATGCGGTGATCAAACGTAATGTTAAAGAGTACAATTAGACTTATATATCTCATTCAACCCTTTATATATCTTTGTAAAAATTAATGCTTCAATGCAGAAAAATCATTTATCAAAGCTATCAACACTACATATGTAAATAAGTTGTGTTTTTTCTAGGCAGTATAAACAATTTATGTTATGTGATATATATATATATATATAAGTAACTTCACAATTTTGTTAATATGATTGTTATGTGCATCACATTATCATCTTTTCAAAGAATTTTTATACATGGATTAGTGATTATTAAATAATTGCATGTATTCAAATAGTTTGTATTAACGATAAATATAACTAATTAAATATAAGAAGTTGAAGGTAAAAGCTTCAGTGAAAAATTGAGAAGAGTTTTGTACATATTTGTAACTGCATGTAAACTTATATTTATTGTTTGGTTTTCACTTTAAAAATATCCCATGTAATTAACTGGATTTTATGTCGTTTTGGAGGGTCATGCTTATAAATTAGGTAATTGCAAAACAATGCTATGTAGCACTTGGTCGAGCTATGAGTTGGTTTGGTTTGATAACATGTTGAAAGCGAGAATGCTTTTCATAAGATATTTCTATAAACATGCTCGTTCACATCATAATTTTGTAAAATATAAATTTATTTTTTGAAGGTTTCTAAAAGTGAAATTATGTTATGTAATGCACATAATTTTCTAAGATAAATGGATTAGAAATTATAAGTGTTATTATAAGTTATGCATATAATTTATGTTATATGATAAATATCTTTATATATAACTAAAGGTATAGGAAATTCATATTTTTAAGATTTATTACATGGATTAATTAATATCATTTCATCACTTTTATTTTGATAGTTTAAATTTAAGTTTACATAATTTGTTAAATAAATATATGTTCAATGTAAAATAATTGATGAGAACTTAGAAAGATTCCTACACAGTTGTAATAAAATAAAATTTAGGCATCTCATATTAATAGAATTTTATAGTGTAATGCATGGTAAACACATTTTTGGTATATTAACATATAAATTTATTAGTGTTATCATGTATGTGATTTATGTTATGTGATTTGCATATATTCGCATCTAGATGATTAAATTACCAATTTATTTGTGCGTTCGTCGTATACACATTGAAAAATTATCTTTTAGGTTTGTTAATAAATATGAGGTGACAAAGTGTACCAATAAATAAATATTTATTGCCTAATAATACTGGTTATGGCAACGAATTCATACAAAGTAAATCTTCCAATAAAATCTACAGTAAATCTTTACTAATTATCCCTTGATTCAAGCACATAATTACATATACACTAATACACAAACAAATCCCGTTACTTTCCGCCTTTAATACACGCCACCATTTCAAGCAACTTTTTCTCATTAATGGGGACTACTGTTCTCCGTCCCATTCTCAAATTTATTCGTCTCTTTTCTCTCCCTTTTCTCTCTTTACATCCCTTTACTCTAGCTTTCCGTATTACTGTTTCTAAGTCACTTGCTCTACTTATTTTTCTTTCGTTCATTTTTTTTTTACAGATTGAGCTCAGGTTTCAAGTGTGTTAATTGTAATATGTTTTGAATTTTGTAGGTATTATTGAATCCCTTTTTTTTTTTTACCATAAAGTCTCCTTTCTTCTTCTTCTCAGCCGCCTCAGAGTTTTTTCACTACTAATTAATTACCATTCGTAATCGAACCCTTGTTTTGCAAGTTAGCTGGCGATGGCATAGCAGCCAAACACTGTATTATTTGTTGGTTTGAACAAGGGGCACATTATCACTAAGAGAGAACTACCACTTACACCTTCAAGCAGAAAAGGGAAATCGAGCAAAAGAAGAACCTTTATCACGAACTTGATTAGGGAAGTACCAGGTTTTGCTTCGTACGAGAAGAGAATTACTGAGTAGATCATCGTATTTTCCTATGTCCTCTAATTTTATTTCATGCATTCAGTAAGATGTTCCTACTAACATACGAGACTATTTGGTTTATCATGCAAAAACTATGGGCTTATTTCTATTTGTCCCTTTGTTGTAAATGCAGGTCTACTAGTGTTGCTGAGAAGGTTTGACGGTCTTCTTGGTCGAATGAATTGTTTGAAATGAGGGAAAACTTGGTCGCTGCTGGTATAAGAATTAATGTCTCAGAGGGTAATAATTTTGCAACTGCCAAGAATCGTTACAAGTTTAAAAGAAGTATAAATTCTTGTATCATTGCACAATTTTTATGATACTTTTCTTGTATCATTGCACAATTTTGGGTTTGTTAAATTAACAGATTATTGTATTATGCATGAGTGGTATAAAACGCACATGAAACGCTGAAGCATGAAGTATAATGATGAAGCTCAAATTATGG
The DNA here is from genome assembly GCA_030737875.1 of Allium sativum. Lineage (NCBI taxonomy): Eukaryota > Viridiplantae > Streptophyta > Magnoliopsida > Asparagales > Amaryllidaceae > Allium > Allium sativum. The sequence continues at coordinate 772,979,644 of CM060918.1, read as the reverse complement.
ATGTTGCAACCTAACCTCTTTAAAAAACGGTGATTTTTTTTTTGTTATGGAGTGTGGACATGCATGCAAGTATAAACCAACAACATTGAAAAGAGCAAGCATGTATGGTAGGATCAGACAGAATAAATTTTGCTTCAATGCATCAATAAGTGATGCTTAATGCATGAGATGGTGACATGAGTGTGAAAGGGGTGCGGCAGGAGGAAGTTGCTTCATAATTTTATATGGCATAATCCATATGTATTTTGCACTAACTATAGCTTACCTTATTTTAAATGTAGTCTTACCTTTGTTAGTTCAAATGAATTTGGCTTTATTTTTCCCTTTTTATGTTTCATAACCAATAGCTTTGATGACTTAATGCACAGTGAGGGTAGCTAATTAACAACCAATTCATCTACTAGCATTAGCTTGGTTGATCGGTATAATCTGGTTTTTAACATCCAGGTTTTTGTGGCAACGAATGCACTAATGTTTCTCACTTGGGCGATTTGAACTTGGTATGTCTAAGAGGATTTGAAGTGAAAAACGGAGGCAATGGAGAGGTAGCATGTCGAAGCTCTTGCACTACATTCAGGTCACTGAGACGCTCCTACACTGGAATCATTTGTAGTCCTCAACAGTGTAAGCCAAGCGCTTATTGCACAATTTCCAAGTCAGCTTTTTGCATTATAGTTTCATTTATCAAACATGAATGTTTTTTTTTTTTTTTTTTTTTTTTTTTTAGTGGCAGTCTCACCTAGAGACACTTTTAATGGCAACTACAAAATGCTTAATGACAATTGCTGAAACTTCTGATGCATTTCACTAATGGAATTGCAATCAAATTATGTTGAATAAATATACATTCATACTGTGGCTTTATATATATTTCACATCAAACTAAATAAACTGTTCTGATACTGAATACTAATATCCAATTATCTTTGGTGCATTTTACTATTTTTAGCATATAAATTGATTATTTACCAGTTCTTGTTTTTAGGGTCTGAATGTAAAAGGCGTCGTCAAAGGATTCCTTTGCGGCCATAATTTGGTGCATAAACGGTGATGTAAATAATCGGCAGATTATAGGTCATATTATATAAAATGTTGTTTTCTTTTATTACATGATGCATATAGTACAACGACAATGATAAAAGATGCTTTACATATATATATATATATATATATATATATATATATATATATATATATATATATATATATATGGCAAGCGTTCCGTGACACCCCAAAAATGGAGCACCCCAAAAGCCCCCTGATTTCCACCTCTCATTTATATTAAAAAAAGTGAGTGGGAAGTGAGAGAGTTAGTGGAAGGAGAGAGAATGAGAGTTAGTGGGAAATAAGTGGTGGAAAAGTGGTAGGCTAAAGGGGTGCTCACTATTTGGGGTGCCATTAAACCTGCATACATATATATATATATATATATATATATATATATATATATATATATATATATATGATAATATAATAAAAAATCAAAGTTCGTAGATAAAAATTTATATCAAATTCATGTTTGCGAATTAAATTGTTTATTTTTTAATTTACTGTGTTATTTTATTATGACAGATACGACAAACGATTGGACAAATTATGGAGTAAGAAGCCGACGACTAAAAGTAGAGTGGGACTGTGAATGATTGTGTACATGTATACGAGTGAATGAGTATGTAGTAAGGAGCCAATGTATACGAGTGAAATGTAGCGAGGAAGTGTATGTATAAGTGATTGTGTAATAGAGAGGAAACAATATGGGTACTATTCGAAAGTGTAATAAATATTTATTTGAATAAATACTTGTTATTTGTTTAAAAATAAATTAAGTGTAAATATTCAGTTCTTATAAATATTTATAGCAAATAATGCCGTGTAGCCTAAAATGATGTCATATGCACTAATTAAATGATGGCACATGGACAAATTATTATTTGACACATGAACCAATCATTGTATGCCAAGTGTCGACATTAATATAAGTCATGTGTATGCTACTACGACACCCATGTCAACAGCCATGTAGGATGACACATCGTCAGCCATGTCAGCAGTCATGTAGGATGACACATCATCAAACACATTAGCTGATGACTCATCATTTGTGTCATAACATAGTGCGGTCCATTGATTCTTTTACCTACCAATATCAATAAGGTATAGGTAAAGACTTTTCTCTACTAACCTTTACCTACCAATTTCTACCAATTTAATATTTATAGCTAAAATATATTACCTACCATTATGTTAGTTTTACCTACGCTTACAATTGATAGGTAAAGTCCCCATTTTCTTGTAGTGTAATCCATAGCCACCAATCCCTCGTTATGTCCACTTTGCCCCATGAAGTCATGACGACTCCACTACACTAGCTCATAGCCATGCTACGATCACTTTGCCTTACGAAGTAATAACTACCCCACTGCACTGATCCGTAGCCTAACATCCGTCTTGGTGGTGAATCAAAGTTATTGACGTCGATAACCCCTTAGCACACATCCCGCAGCAAAGTACAACTCATGTAATTAACTCATTGGTTCCCATCTGGATCCTGAGTTACGACTTCCTATTTGGACTACCTTTGCATCTCGGGTTTTGGTCATTATCCCGGTTCGTGACCCTTCAGTTTCCATTCACTGTCCATGCCACAGACCAGCTCGTGATCCTCCTTTAGTTCGCTGCTCGTGGCACCATTCTTGGCTCATGATGATGCTCTGCTTGTGACTCATGGTTGGATCGTAATGCCACATTCGGGTCATGGTCTTCTGGTTCGTGACCTCTTACATCAGCTCGTAGTGCTCCGTCATGGTTCGTGGTTCTTGCACCGGTTCGTGATGCATTGGCTCGACTCGTGGTGGAGGATGCTTCACGTATTGACTCGCAATGGTTCAACTCGTGGCATCGTGCTCGTGAAGGCGACTCGTAGAGGGGTGTTCACGATCGGGTCGGGGTCGTGATGCCTGCTCACGAACGGGACTGGTCTGACCAATTTCTACAACTTTTCCAGCAAGTAATTTACACCATACGACGGCGTTTTCGACCATTCTAACTTTTCTAAACAATCACAAACAATACCAAATAGTAATAGCAACAGGTATAATCAACCATAAACACCAAAACAACAATCTAACATGTTTATGTGGATCAAACATACCCAAAACCCATGTTTTCCCCTTAATCCCCTTAATCATGATTTAACCGTATGATTAGCAAAACATGACCAAATTAACCCAAATTTCTAACAGAGGCATAAAATAATATTTATGAATTTCTACATATTTTTCCAGAATTTTAACATGCATAATTTCGCTAATTAACACTAATCACCCCTAATTAGCCATAATTAGTGAAAAATAATGCAGACCACTCACCTTGGCCACAAATTAATCTTAGTTCTGAACTTTGCTACTGTTGTAGGTGAATTCCAATGCTTAGCAGCAGCCCCAACTCTGGTTTGCCACTAGACTTCCTTGATTTGGTGTAGATTAAGCTAATACGCGATTAAACGGTGATTTGGGGTGAATTTAGAAAGTGGAGACCATTGTTAGGATTGAACAGAGGTAAGTGGCGGCTGGAAAATGACAAAGAAAAGGTTTATCTAACCCTAATCAGCCCTGCTCTAATCCCGAAATCCCCTAACGGGCCTAGCTGCTAATCACCCGGTTAAGCCCAATTAAGTTGTTTTTCACCTTTAAAACCTTAATCCAGCCATCTCTCCCAAATGGTAAGTCCGTTTGACAAGTGTGACCACTCTACGGAAAGATAAACCATCATCCGGATCTAATGGAAGTGGTTTTAGGTCAAAACCCTTTACCAATCAAAAGTTATAGGCGAAACAAGATTCGCCAAGGGCAAAACGGTCATTTAAAAATCGGCAAAAATCGCGAACATGGTAAATGACCCCAAAAGTCGTTTTCCAAAGTTACATGACTATACGACCTCATATGTAAAAGAAACAGATATTCTACGATTCTCTGATGCGTAGAATGCGGGTCGTTACACTCTTCCCCCCCCACCCCTTAAGAAATTTCGCCCCCGAAATTCCTTAACCAAAAACATACAAAGGTGTTATGCATGCCTATCAGTCATTCACAACAATCAAACAAGCACAACAAGCCTACCCTAGCATGCGGTTTACTAACAAGGGAAGAAACTATCACTATTAAAATCTTAACTGGCAAAGAGTTCTGGATGCGATTCCCTTATGCTCTCCTCTGTTTTCCAAGTACAATCACTCTCATTCTCGCCCCACTGAACTTTGACCAGTTTCACCGCCTTCCTTTGAAGTTGCTTTGTATCATACTCGACAATACGGATCGGCTTGCGGTTCCCAACTGCCTCGGGTTGTACTTCGATATCATCCAACTGATCCGGTGAAATACTCATATCGGGGTCGTGCACGAACTTCCTTAACTGGGAAACATGAAATACATTGTAAACTCCTGCCATCTTGTCAAGTAATTCAACTTTATATGCTAAATTTCCAACTTGCTCAAGAACTGGGAATGGACCAACAAATCTTGGTACTAACTTGCCTCTCCTGCCAAATCGAATCACACTCTTTAATGGAGAAATCTTGACAAACACCAAGTCGCCAATGAAGAATTTTAAATCTCTTCTCCTCTTATCAGCATAACTTTTCTGCCTATTTTGGGCATTCTTCATTCGCCGTTGGATAACCTTGATCTTATCTGAGGTTTCTCTTATCATATCCGATCCAAGTACAAATTTCTCACCGGTTTCTAACTAACATGATGGTGAGTTGCACGGTCTTCCGTACAAAGCTTCATATGGAGCCATACCAATACTGGACTGATAACTATTATTATATGCGAACTCCACTGGATGCAAATGGTCATCCCATGATCCACCAAAGTCTAATATGCAAGCTCTCAAAAGATCTTCTAATACTCGATTCACCCTCTTTGTCTGACCGTCGGTTTGAGGATGGTACGCGATAATAAGATGTAATTCTGATCCTAAAGCCTCTTGTAAGCTCTTCCAAAAGCCACTAGTGAACAATGGATCTTGGTCACTTACAATGCCTTCGGGTACTCCATGAAACCTCACCACCTACTTCATATGCAGTTTTGCTAACTTAGCTGCTGTTCTATTTGACTTGACGGGTATAAACCTTGCACTCTTGGTCAATTGGTACACAATCACCCAAATACTATCATGGCCCGGTCTAGTCCTTGGTAACCTATCAATGAAATCCATTGAGATTTGTTCCCATTTCCATTCTAGAATTTCTAATGGTTGCAACAAACCACTAGGTTTCTTTTGCTCAGCTTTAACTAACTGGCAGTTCATGCATTTGGATATAAACTTCCCAACATCTCTTTTCATCCCTTCCCAGTAGTAGGTCTGCTTCACGTCTCGATACATTTTGTTACCACTAGGGTGTATAGTCAGTTTTGAGTGATGACATTCTCTAAGCACTTCATCTCTCAATCCATTGACATTGGGTAAAACCAGTCTCTCATTCTTTCTAAGACATCTTCATCTCTCAATCCATTGACATTGGGTAAAACCAGTCTCCCATTCTTTCTAAGCCATCCATATCAATCAAGCCCATAATTGTTCATCTCCTCGTCGATACCCATCTCTAACTTGGAGATGATTTCCAATAGGTTAGGATCGTCCCTCTGACCGGAACCAATCCGCTCAATCAAAGTGGGTCTGACCGTCAAACTTGTTAACATTGCTAGATCCAATTCACACTTTGGTCTGAAATCGTACCCTGCGATATACTCCAGTTGCTTCCATTCAAGAAACATAGACCCTAAACTGGTATGTCTTCTACTCAGTGCATCAGCTACTACATTGCCCTGACCTGGTGTTTATGCGATATCGAAATCATAGGAAGCCAAGAATTCTAACCATCTTTGATGACAGAGATTTAAATCCTTCTGAGAGAAGAGATACTTTAACGATTTATGATCGGTAAACAACTCGAATCTTTCTCCCAAGAGATAATGTCTCCACATCTTCAATGCGAACACGATAGCTACTAATTCCAAATCGTGGGCGGAGTATCTTTTCTTATGCGGTTTCAGTTGCCGACTTGCATAAGCTACAACCCTACCTCCTTGCATCAACACAACACCTAGTCCGGTACCACATGCATCCGTGTATACTGTCATTTCTTCATTCCGTTTAGGAATGACTAACACTGGCGCACGCATCAACTTTTCCTTTAGACTCTTAAATGCATTTTCACAATTTCTGTCCAAGACGAAAGCTTGATTCTTTTTGGTCAACTGAGTTAACGGTGTCGCTATCTTGGAGAAGTCTTGGATAAACTTACGATAATATCCAGCTAATCCCAAGAAACTTCTCACGTCTGTTGCATTCTTAGGCGTAGACCAATCTTGTACCGTAGCCACCTTCGCAGGATCCACGGCAATACCATTCTCTGAAACAACATGGCCCAAGAATCTCACTTCCCTCCTCCAGAAGTGACACTTAGAAAACTTCGCTTTCAATTGGTGTTTCCTCAACACCTCCATCACGATCCTCAAATGTTCCTTGTGTTCTTCCTCTGTCCTCGAGCAAACCAAGATATCGTCTACGAACACAAGAACAAACTTATTCAATTGATCCCTGAATACCCTATTCATAAGATCCACAAAATATGCTGGTGCATTGGTCAACCCGAATGGCATGACCAACCACTCATAGAATCCAGACGGCGTCTGAAAGGCCATTTCAGGAATACTCTCAGCTGCTACTTGGAGCTGATGAAATCCTGTCGTGAGGTCCAACTGGGAGAACACCCTTGCTCCCTCCAATTGATCGAACAAATCATCTATCCGTGGAAGAGGATACTTATTCTTCCTGGTCAATTTATTCAACTCGTGATAGTCCACATACAAACGAAGGGAACCATCTGCCTTAGTAGCAAATACAACTGGTGCTCCCCACTCAGAAACACTTCTTCTGATAAATCCCTTCTTCAAAAGTTCGCTTGCTTGCACCCTGAGCTCTCGCTGCTCCTTTGGTGCCATACGACGAAGTGCCATCAGTATAGGTCTGGCATCTTTCACTAAATCAAAACGGAACTCAATCTCTCGGTGTGGTGGAAGTCCAGTCACTTCCTCGAAGATTATCCAGATACTGGTCAGCAATGGGAACCCCTGATAACTCGTCTTGCAGAATGTCGAGGGAATTTAGAAAACTAGCCATCACCTCATCACTAGGTAGGCCACCAAACACTACCCTCCACCCATCATCCGCCCTAATAGTCACCGAAAATCCCTCACAGTCTACCACCACCCCATATCTCTGGAGCCAATCGACTCCCAAAATAATGCCAAACCCAGTAAAGCCCAAAACAAAGCAATCACAAGAAAACATACATCCATGACTCGATAAGACCAAATTTCGACAAATCATACTAAGGCTAGTCGAACCACCAATCGGGTTCGTCACAACTAAAGGTCTATCGACTATCTTGGGTTCCAATCCCAACCTATCTACCAGGTCACTAGATATGAAGGAACGAGAAGCCCCAATATCAAACAGTACTCGAACAGGAACATCATAAACAAAAAGCATACCTTGAATGACAACATTCTTTCCTTTCTCCGCCGCAGTTGGGGCATTCGACGAAGAAGGAACAACATTAATATCATATGCTTTCACAATCTTCTTCTCTTTAGGGGGTTGCGGACATTTATCCTTGTGATGTCCCACTTGGGCACAGTTGAAGCACTTCTTGTCCGCTGGCTTTGCTCTGCATTCTTTAGCATTGTGGTCCTTCTTGCCACAGCTAAAACACTCTACTTCTTTCTTGTCTCTCTTTCTCTGACCATCCTTGGTCTGACTCTACTTCCTTTTATTCTGAGAATTATTCTTGCCTCTGCCGCTTGCCTGCGGCTTTGGCCCTTCTGCAGATGCAACAACGACTTCAGCCTTGGGCTTAGGATAAAGGCTCTCTGATCTCAATGCTTTCCCAACAATTGATTCAAAAGTCTCATCAATATGGTTTATAAGCCCCCAAGTACTAATCTAAGCCTATTATGAACTTCTTATTCTTCTTCCCGGGAGTGTCAATAAGGGATAATCCGTACTTCGATAAAGTATCAAACCCAGCAATATATTCCGAGACTGCCTTACTATTCTGCTTAAGCTCCAAGAACTTCCTAAACAATTCTGATTTCTGAGCAGCTGGGATAAACTTATCACTGAATCGGGCCTTGAACTGATCCCAAGTAACTTGATCCTCAGGGGTAGCTGCCTTAATAGCATTCCACCAATTAATAGCCCGTCCTTGCAGCTGATGGGATGCTAGCTTCCTCTTCATCGTGTCTTCGATTCCCATATCCTCGAAGATACGCTCACAACTATCAAGCCAATCCTAAACTTCCGAAGCCGATTCTCTTCCATTGAACGACTTCCCACCAAGACTAGTGTAGTCCTTACAGAGCTTGGCGAAATTGGCCCTAGACGCCTGCACCGCTGCACCACCACCATTTGTAGCATTAGGAGCTGCCATTTGAACATCCCTAAGCATCTCTCTCATGAAGTCAGTGAATATCAGGAGCATTCCTATTATAGGCTCCTGAATCAGTACCGCTCGTATATCGGCTCATCATTCAATCTGTAAAGAGAAAACGATCAACCATCTCTTCAGTGGTGCCAGTGCAGTGCGACTCCATCCATAGATATACTAATAGTATATATATAGCTTTTGAAAACCCAAAATATAACAAATACACGCTCTCATATACGTACTATCTCTCCCTGGTGTCTTTCCCTAGGTTAACTATGCAACCTAGAGCTCTGATACTAATTGTGACGGCCCGGCGCGCACCAGCCGACATTTCTCTGAAATGCGTTGTACCGATGTCCAACCAACATAGGACGGTCGCCAAAGAAAGAAAAAGAAAGGAATTTGAACTAAAAAGGAACATGTAGAATGTCTCACAGCGCATGGGATAAAATATAATAATAACGTAACTTTGACATAAAACAGGCGAGACAGTGCATAAGCCGAAAACTAAACCATCATAGCAGCGGAATCCAAAATACAGCTTATGATCCAACATCATTACTACAACTTCAAAATACTGTCTCTAAAGCAAAGAAAGGAAAGGTACACTACTAATGCCCAAGCAGTGACCAGCAATAACACAAGGAATATATATATATATATATATATATATATATATATATATATATATATATATAATACGTGGGAGCCTCCTGCTCGTCTCCATATCGGCTACTCGTGCATAACCAGCTAACTTGTCTCTAGTCTGCTCGTTTAGGAGCACCCCGAGTAATAAGAAGAGACATAAAACTCTGGGTCAGACAAAAGTCTGGTATGTGCGATAAGCAGCAAACCAGAACAATAACAGGTATAACTAACCATACCTGGACCTGCAACCAAAGAGTTAGCACAACAAGATGTACAATACTCTAAGGTGACACTAACATATGGTGTAAAGATACGGGGAGGGGTGTGCATGTCATAGTGATGTCAAACAATCAAGCATAGCAACCACCCTCACATCTCTCACTCAGTGCGTAAAGCATACGATATCCACGGCTTTGACCACCCAAATCCTTTGTTATGATCACTCTGCCACATGGAGTCATGATGGCTCCACTGCACTAATCCATAGCCACTAATCCCTTGCTATGTCCACTCTGCCCCATGAAGTCATGACGACTCCACTGCACTGGCTCATAGGCATGCTACAATCACTCTGCCCCCATAGAGTAATAACTACCCCACTGCACTGATCCGTAGCCTAACATCCGTCTTGGTGGTGAATCAAAGTTATGGACGTTGATAACCCCTTAGCACACGTCCCGCAGCAAAGTCCAACTCATGAAGTTAACTCGTTGGTTCTCATCTGGATCCTGAGTAACGACTTCCTATTTGGACTACCTTTGCATCTCGGGTTTTAGCCATTATCCCGGTTCGTGACCTTTTAGTTTCCATTCGGTGTCCATGCTCACAGATCGGGTCGTGATCCTCCTTCAGTTTGCTGCTCGTGGCACCATGCTTGACTCGTGATGATGCTCTGCTCGTGACTCATGGTCGGCTCGTGACGCCACATTCAGGTCATGGTCTTCTGGTTCGTGACCTCTTACATTAGCTCGTAGTGCTTCGTCATGGTTCGTGGTTCTTGCACCGGTTCGTGATGCATTGGCTCGACTCGTGGTGGAGGATGCTTCACGTATTGACTCGCCATGGTTCAACTCGTGGCATCGTGCTCGTGAAGGCGACTCGTAGAGGGGTGTTCACGATCGGGTCGGGGTCGTGATGCCTGCTCACGAACGGGACTGGTCTGACCAATTTCTACAACTTTTCCAGCAAGTAATTTACACCATACGACGGCGTTTTCGACCATTCTAACTTTTCTAAACAATCACAAACAATACCAAATAGTAATAACAATAGGTATAATCAACCATAAACACCAAAACAACAATCTAACATGTTTATGTGGATCAAACATACCCAAAACCCATGTTTTCCCCTTAATCCCCTTAATCATGATTTAACCATACGATTAGCAAAACATGTCCAAATTAACCCAAATTTCTAAAAGAGGCATAAAATAATATTTAAGAATTTCTACATATTTTTCCAGAATTTTAACATGCATAATTTCGCTAATTAACACTAATCACCCCTAATTAGCCGTAATTAGTGAAAAACAATGCAAACCACTCACATTGGCCACAAATTAATCTTAGATCTGAACTTTACTACTGTTATAGGTCGAATTCCAATGCTTAGCAGCAGCCCCAACTCTGATTTGCCACTAGACTTCCTTGATTTGGTGTAGATTAAGCTTTATACGCGATTAAACGGTGATTTGGGGTGAATTTAGAAAGTGGGGGTCAGTGTTAGGGTTGAAGAGAGGTAAGTGGCGGCTGGAAAATGACAAAGAAAAGGTTTCTCTAACCCTAATCATCCCTCATATAGCTCTAATCCCGAAATCCCCCAATGGGCCTAGCCGCTAATCACCCGGTTAAGCCCAATTAAGCTGTTTTTCACCTTCTAAACCTTAATTCCGCCATATCTCCCAAACAGTAAGTCCGTTTGACAAGTGTGACCACTCTACGGAAAAGTAAACCATCATTCGGATCTAATAGAAGTGGTTTCCGGTCAAAACTCCTTACCAATCAAAAGTTATAGGCGGAACAAGATTCGCCAGGGGCAAAACGGTCATTTAAAAATCGGCAAAAATCGTGAACATGGTAAATGACCCCAATAGTCGTTTCCCAAAGTTACATGACTATACGACCACATATGAAAAAGAAATAAATATTCTACGATCCTCCAATGCATAGAATGCTGGTCGTTACATGCACTGTCGAGGCTATCCCCCTTTTTCTCCATTTGTAATTGACTTTCTAATGCAATAGAATCTGGCGCCTATGCAGCTTCACCCGGTTGCATATACCAATCTATTGTCTTTATATATCTTGTATATGAAATATTTGAACCAACCTCCAATACTTTATGACATTGTGTTTTTCTTCAACTTCAAAAATCGAAAAAAAATCTCCTTCTTTTCTCTTCTTTGAGGTCGTTCGTAATTGAAAAGTCATCGAGGACATTCCCAGCAAAATGGGAGATATCAAGCATGATAGGTTTTATATTAGGCAACAACCAGGATGTGCCCACTACTGGCTTAAATGCAGTAAATATTTTATCTTAGCTGATTTGATCATAAGCAAACTTCTCACATGAATTGCTTCCATGGAGGTGCTGATCATGAAAGGCCCACGGGGGGAGCATTCCAAGATTGTTTGAAAACCTTAGCTGCTCTCAGTTTGAAATGTCGAAACTATAAGAGGTGTCTGACGGATGCAAACCTACATCGTTACCATCTCCTGCATGAGGGGAGAGCGTTAGGATCCCCAGAGAGTTAAGCTTCTCCTTCACGCACTTCTCAGGCTGATGTGCCCCCATATCAAAAAATACCGACTGTTGTCAGGGTCACGCCCCCAGTCAGGGTGCCGTCCGTCTGACCTTCGTTCGGTGAAAAAAAGACTGTTCGTCCCCGGGTGAAGGGAAAGAGACCTAGACTCATTCGAGAGTCTGACCTACTAAGAATGAAAAAGTGTTTGGTTGCAGGTACTCCGAGGAAGACCCGAGAAGAATCAGTTGAGGAGGAACTTCATCACCGTCGACCAAAAGATTCTGGAGTTAGAAAAGATCCTTCTCTTGTTTATGGTCTACATGAGGAAGAAGTGACCTCTCCTTTCCACGACTTATGAAATGTGTAAATGCCGGATAAAATCATTTCTTCTCAAAACTTGGATTTAGATATTTTCTTCAATACCAAGTCCGGGGAATATTCCATAACGATCGACTCAAAAGAAATATGAGACCAAAACCAAGTCCCAGGTTTGGGCTGGTTTAAGAGAAACACTTAGAACATACACAACACAAACACTGCTCGTCATATCACTATTTTCTCTCGTGTATATTGAACATTGGTCAAAGTTTTTTTTTTTCATAATGCAAGTGCCTTGGATAATGAGTATTATCACGACAACTTCCGTTTTCTTTTGAAGGGAGGTGGACCTGTTGGGTCAGCTCCGCAGCATGATAAGTAGGATAGTGGTCATGGAGATGACTGTCATAAAGAAAAGAAGCGAAAAGAGAGGAAAGGAAAAGAAAAGAGGGAGACGAAAAAGATCAAGGAAGAAAGAGAAGGGAGGAATAAGAAAAGAGAGATCGGGAGAAGCTTAAGAGGCATCATGAGGAAGAGAGAGCAAGGGAGAGCAGGTCCCAGGAACAAGGGAGAGTGCATGAGATTCCCAAGCATCAATCCTCGTCCCATTCACAGTACAAAACTCCTAAGGGTGGTGACAAAACCGCCAGTGAACATTCGTAGGTAGCTCCATCCCAATCCAAACTCCCGGTCGATCCTCTTCCCGAGACACAGTCAGCTAGAATTCACGATCATGAATCTACTCCTCCCTTCAGACGTCATGGAAAAGTCCTCAGAGATCAATCTCTTCGTCTCAAGAGACGACATTCGCCGACCGAGCCAAAGAAATGGAAGAGCTTTTTCCTGGTCTTTACCAGAATTGAGTTGTCCCCGTCCTATGACTGTTTCCATCAGATATCCAAAATCGAGTCAAATTCGATATCGACTTCTCTCTATCTCAGTATAATGCAACATATGCATATGCAAGGCAAATAAGTGAGGTGGTTAAGGATAAGGAGATAGGGAATGGAAACTTTCGGATGGGACGAGAGTATGACAGATAAGCTTTTGAGATGATTAAAGGAAAAAATGAAGGAGTGTGAGACAGAAGTGGCCATTCTCAAAGAAAAGTATGAAAAAAATTATGAAGAGCTTTGAGGCCCAATTACAGTCGATGAGTGAGGAGAAGGCGTCTCTCATAACTGAAACTGAATCTTTGAAGAATGATAAAGGTCGACTGGACCAGGAAGTGCAAAATCTCAAGGCCCAACTTGACTCGTCCGAGCTGGCCAGGAGGAGGGTCGAGGATAATGACGCGGCTGTGATTGAGAATGCCAGCAACGCCCAACTCCAACCTAATATTGAGGTCCGTTTGATCGAGGCTGAACATGCAATTGAGAAAAAAGGAATAAGCAAGAGATTTGGTGCCAACATTTTGCTGTTTTTTCCCGCGTCGTTCGCCATAAGAACTTGCCTTAGATGGAAAATCACCAACGAGTACTAGCTGTGCGTGGGAAGTAATTGTTAGAGAAGAGGTCGAGGCGGAGAAGGGACAACCAGTGGATGAAGAAGCTTTAATGATTCAATATTTACGTGGCGATAAGCGAGAGGCGTTAGTCGAGGGGAATAGAAAGCTGAAGGAAGTAAAAGATGCCGAGCGATACAAGGCGAAGGGAATCGATCCCGGAGGGGGAAACTAGCGCAAATAAAGAAAAAAAATATCCCTTCCTCTTCTTGTTTCGGGGGTTGATGTCGGTTCGTCCTCCGTTCTTCCTCTCCTCGTGTACAAAAAAATTTCAGCTGCACCTGCTTCCGAAACAAAAACTTGGGAAAAACCGATGGAATCTGCGACTAGAGGTAACTCACTCCTTCCTTCTTAACCCCATCGAACATTCATTCTTTCGATCATAACTTTTGTTCCTCCTGTCATAAGTACGCCATCAGCAAAAGCAGTTCCTGGGTCAGAGATTAAAGTGCCAGAGAAGGATCCCAGTACCATTCCCAGATAAAATGAAGGAATAGAAGATGCTCCGAAGAAACCAAAAGTGAACAATATATGTTCAAGCAGAAGATGATGACGTAGTATTTGTGTGTGTGGTCAAGAAGTCCGACCTTCCATTTATTGCAGAGATGAAGGCTAGGGACGAGGATAAAGCCTCTTCCCTTAAGGATGAGCCATCTCATGGTCCTCTGGATATTCCTCCGCTCCAAACCATCCCTCCGACCATAATCTCATCTGTTGAGGTACCTTCTTTTCTGAAGTCGGTTGATGATCATAGTCAGAGAAAAAGTGATGCAACAAAGTCGGGTCATACTATTCTTTTTGGCGGCAAGCTCTAGTATCCAAAGCATCACTTGATGATCGAGAAAACTTTGGAGATGATCGAGGGGACAAAGTTGGAGGAGATCCAGAAGTCTAGTGGTAAGCCACCTCGGTTTAGAAGCCCTTTATTGTTTGTCTGCTTTAGGCACTTTGAAAGTTATTTGCGAGTGCAGCCCTCCTGTTTTTATCTTCGTCAAGTCTAGCATTTTATGGATGAAGTTTAATGTACCTGTAAACAATGTTATTTTTATAAACAAAGTCTGTGTTGATATTTAACAGTATTTAATCGCTCTCAAATACTTGTACTACTAATATGTTTAAGTATTGCGAAAGTCATAGGGGAACAATGGTGACGTCCCCAATTCATCCCAATTCCCGAGGAGGGTTTAAGTGAAACTCAAGGTCGGATCACTTGTTTATCCTCATTCCCTTAGTGTCATTGGCGATCGATTTGGACGTCAAGTCTTCCCGTATATTCCAAGGTTGATTCGACCTGACTGTGGAATGAATAATCTTGGTTAAGATACGTAGATCTTTCTATACTCTCTCTTTAGTTGTTAAAGGTTAGAGTTTCAGGGATCGAGCGGTCTTTAGTCGGGGTGCACCTCTCACACTCGTCCGTAATTTTATACTCCTTCTCAAGTCATGAGAATCGTAGTTGTTTTAAACAAGTAGTCATGCTATTTACATCGGTGTCATCCTCACTTTTGGTCTACAAAGTGTGGTCCGAAGGTTTGAGCATCGACATCAAGCTCGAGGTTAGTCGACTCCTATATCTTTCTTGGCCCTTAACGAGGTCGACTCATTGATACATGGACCGAGAGGTTAGGGAGTAGGCTTTTGACCTAATTTTGGTCGAATCACAACATACAGTCATTATAGTAATGAGATAGAGCTGGAAAGGAGCTTTTATTCGTAGACTACAATGGGTGATAAGACACACCTTATTACAATACTTAAATAGATAGAATAATAAGAAGAAAAAAGTCTAAGAAAGATAACATCGTGAATGCTCAGCATTCCATGCTCTTTAGAAAGGTTCACCGTCAACCGTTGCTAGCTTGAAGGTTCCATTATCAAGTTTCTATTGGATGACGTAAGGCCCTTCCCACTTGGGGCCCATGTATGGGAGTTGGGAAGACCCGTTTTTGAACAAAGTCGCCAACATCGAAGGTCTTTGGTCGGACCCCCTTGCTGTAATATCGAGCGACCATACGCTAATGAGCTTTAGCGTAGAGGTTGGCTTCTTCTCTTTTTTCATCAATCATGTCTAATGAATCCAAGAGAAGGGCTTTGTTTGATAGCTAGTCGTACTATGTAGTTTTATGGCAAGGAACTTCAAGCTCTATGGGAATGACTACTTCCGATT
This sequence comes from Allium sativum, assembly GCA_030737875.1. Taxonomy (NCBI): domain Eukaryota; kingdom Viridiplantae; phylum Streptophyta; class Magnoliopsida; order Asparagales; family Amaryllidaceae; genus Allium; species Allium sativum. Next base: position 772,963,767 of record CM060918.1, on the reverse strand, counting down.
CGTAAAAAAAGCAAAGAGAGTACGACCAGTGCTGTCTTATGCGTGGCTCGTTATGCCCAAAGAGCTAAAGGAAGCTTGTCGACCCATTTTCCTTTGCCTCATTCCAATCATTTCTTTTGGATAGACTTAATAATTTTGTTAACGTCTCCAACATTTCCATTAGATTGTGGATGTGCAACCGCTATGTACTTCTTCTTGATATGATATCGTTAATAGAAGTCTCTAAATTATGAGTTGTCAAATTAGATCCCCTTATCAGTTATGATAGTTTGGGGTAAACCAAACGGACATATGATGTTCCTGACAATAAAATTGATGACTTGCTTTGTTGTAATCGTGGTCAGCTGTTCAGCTTCGACCCATTTTGTAAAGTAGTCTACAACCATGATCGCATATTTGTACCCCCCTTTTGAGATTGGCAGACTTCCGATGATATCAATTACCCAAATGGCAAATGGCCAAGGGCTGACCATCTAAGTCAGCTTCGTTGGTGGACCTCGTGGAATTTAAGCGAACCTCTATCATTTATCCCATCATTTAGAATAATTAGTTGCGTCCTTGCTTTTGGTCGGCCACAAGTATCCATATCGCAGCACTTTCTTCACTAGCATTGTTCCTCCTGTATGAGCGTCGCACTCTTCTTCATGCACTTCTCTCAGTATTCTCTTGACGCTATCAATAGCCACACATCGAAGCATTGGAATGGAGAAACCCCTCCTATAAAGTTGGTCTCACTGGATAATGTACCTAGAAGCTTGTCGTACGAGGCTTGTCTTTCATTCCTTCTTTCAAGAAGAGTGTTGTGTAGGAGAAAATTCTTGATGAGGGTCATCCAGGACTCCTTTTCGGTTTCGGTCTCTGATTGATCGACCTCCTTCTTATCTATGCTTGGAATGCTCAAGGTCTATATAGGGACTAACTCTTCTTCGCTCGGGTTATCAGAGATATCTAGTTTTTCCAATCTGTCTGCCATCTAGTTTTCCTCTCCGGGAATATGGGAGACGCTATACTGATCAAAGCCATTCATACTTCTTTGACCTGCTTGAGATAGGCGGTAAGTTGGACTCCATTAGTCTGATACTCTTTCCGAACCTGAAATACAATGAGTTGTGAATCACAGAAAATATTAAGCGAAGCTGTTCTTAAGTCTCTCGCGAGCTTGAGCCTGGCAATCAAGGCTCCGTACTCGGAGTCATTATTGGCAGCCAAGAAATTCAGTCTCAGGGCATAATAAATCGACCTCCCTTTAGGAGATAACAATACTATGCCGACGCCGGAATGTCAATCGTAATGGGCCCATTCTGTGAATAATTTCCAAGCATTAGATCTGCATTTGTTGTCCGTGGGCTTGGAACCATTCCCTAGGTTGTCGTCTTTCAGAGTAGTAAACTCGGCTATGAAGTCGGCCAGTGCTTTCCCCCAGATGGACTTCCTCAGAACAAAGGTTAGGTCAAACTGACTTAACTAGATGTTCCATTTAAGTAGCCTCCCGCTTGCCTCAAGTCGTTGCAAAACTTGTTGCAGTGGCTGATCGGTGAACACCATGATAGGATGAGCATGGAAGTAATAGCAGAGATTATGTAATGCGATCAACAAACAATAGGCGATCTTTTCAATCTTCGGATAGTTGCACTCAGCCCCTGTTACTTACTTACGTAATAAACTGGTCATTGTACCCGATCCTCTTCACGTATTAGGACCGAGCTAATTGCATGCACAGATACTGCCAGGTACACAAATAGATCTTCATGATCGATTGGTTTGGACAAAATAGGCGGTTTCTCCAGGTATTCAAGTAGACCTTAGAAGGCTTCGACGCAATCAGGCGTCTAAGCAAAATTTCGTTTCCCTATCTTGATCAATTCAAAGAAAGGTAGACACTTGTCGGTTGCTTTAGTATGAATCGACCCATGGCGGCTACCTTTCCTACTAAACTCTGCTCATCCTTGATTCTTCCAAGTTCCTGGATTCTCTTGATGGCTAAAATCTGATTGGGATTGACCTCGATCGCTTGGGAGCTAACTATGAAACCCAAAAACTTCTCCAATGCTATCTGAAAGAACACTTCAAGGGATTGAGCTTTATACCATATCTTCAGAGAGTGCTGAACATCTTTGACAATTCCCTAATGTGATCGGACGATTGCCTGGACTTACCAACATATCATCCACATAGACTTCCATCGTGTTTCCTATCTGATCATGAAACATTCGGTTGACCAAACGCTAATAAGTCATCCCAACGTTCTTCAATCTGAAAGGCATGACTACATAACAATATAGTCTGAGATCTGTTATAAAGCTGGTATGTTCTTGTTCTAGGACACGCATTGCAATCTGATTATACCCCAAGTAAGCGTCCATAAATGAAATGAGTTCATGCTCTGTGGTTGAGTCGACTAGCTGATCAATCCTGGGCAATAAGAAGCTATATTTAGGGCAAACTTTATTTAAATCGGAGAAGTCGATAAAAGTTCTCCACTTCCCATTGGCTTTCTTCGCAATAATAGGGTTAGCTATCCACTTGGGATAAGTCACGTCCCGAATGAACCCATTGGCTTGAAGCTTTCCTTCAAAGCCACAGATCTCTCTGGACCGAGCATCCTCCTTTTCTGCTTCACAGGGGTATACTTCGGGTCGATGCTAAGAGAATGAGTCATGAAGGAGGGTGAGATCCCACTTATGTCATCATGAGTCCACGCGAACACGTCAAGGTTAGCATGGAGGAATTCGGTTAATTCCCTCGTCCGGAGGGGGTCAAGGTGGGATCCAATTTTCCAGACCCTCGTCGGGTCACTGTCGTCGATCGAGATCTTCACAGTGGTTGCATTCGGGGCTACCTTCCTACATCTCGGATCTTCGTCCTCTCTTGGATCGATATCTTTGAGTTGGCAAATGGATGGTCCTGGTTGGGATGTTTTCTATAGTTGTTATGCTTCCTTCCCCTCTACAGGGGGAGGATTATTGTAAGATTCCTTGCTATCCTTGCTTTGCAGTTCTTTCCATTCTACCGAATAGTAAGGTCATCCAATCACTTGGTCCCCAGGCACCGTTCCAATCCCCCCATCAATCGGGAATTTCAAAAGTAGGCACCAGGGAGCGATACAAGCTCTGAACTCTGCTAGGGCCGGTCGTCCCAATAGTGCATTGTACTAGGAGCTTATATTCATTACAATAAACGGCGGGATCCATACCCTCTTGCAAACTCCATCTCCCAATTCTACCGATAAATCAGTCAGACCTACTGGCTTGGTGGATGATCCATTGAAGCCATGTATCTGGCCCGTACACGGTTTCAAATCTCTCAATTCCAACTTCATCCGGTTATAAGCTTTTTTGAACAAAATATTTATCGAACTTCCGCCGTTGACCAAAACCTTCTATATTGTGGCCGGGCCAATAATGGTCATTATAACTAGTGGGTCAATACTCACGGCTTCTATACCAATAGACTCTTGGTAGTGAAAAACGATATCATCCATCATCGCCTTTCTTTTCTTCATAGGGCTTACAACTTTAGGGGTGCTTGATTCTACAACGTCGAGGTGCTTTACAGACTTTACATACTGTTCCATAGCCCAAACGCTATTTCCCGCTAGATGAAGTCCTCCAATGATGGAATTGATCACTATCCCCTTCACCTTTTCTTAGGTTGTGGCTCTAGGTGCCGCCTAACCTTGCTTGGGAGCCAACGTCCTTTTCCCCCGTCCCTTGGGGACACCTTGTACTCAACAAACTTTCCTTCTCGAATCAACTTTTCCATAATGTCCCAGAGGTGACAACACTCATTAGTCGCATGCTTGTAAATATCAAGGAACAAGCAAAACTTCCCGGTCGCTCATCCCTTCTCTGTGGATTCACACAAGGGCGACTTCTTGTACTGAACTCCACTGCATGTATCAAGATAGATGTTTTCAAGCTTGTCATTCGACGTCGTATAACTTTCAAAGACTTAGAACCAGGGTCGCTTCCCAGAATTCCCTCTTTGTCTAGGGTTTCCATTGGTTTTCGGTTCGTTACCATTTCGTTTGCTACGATTTCCAACATTTACTTCCACCTTTCCGGAATTATCCCTGGACATTTTTACTGCCACATTACTCTAGACGACTTTATTGGAAATGTCTTTCGGCCCATCTTCTTTCTTTAGTTGCGCTTCTTCCTATCGTAATCGAATGTTAGCCTTTTCACAGAACATCTCAATCGATGTTGGAGGCTTTCAATCAGGTACTTCCTAAACTCCTTCCTTTTGTTGATGTCGTCTACTGTGGCTATTAACACTGTCTCATGATTGGGATTGCTCACTTTGCTACTTCCCGGTTGAATCTACTAAGGTAGTTCCTCAGGGATTCATCCCTTGTTTTCTTTATTGCAGAGAGGGCCATGACATGCTTTGACCAGAGTCGTGGAGGCAGAACTGATTCAGGAACTTTTCACTTAAATCTTGGAGGTTTGGGACTGATCTCCAGGGAAGACGAGTGAACCTCCTAAGTGCTGCCCCGCTCAAGAAAATTGGGAAGCCCATGCACTTGATGATGTCTGGGGCTACAACTACCTCCATATGCTATGAATACCTCATCGAGTGTTGTTGTGGGTCAGTGGTTCCCTCGTAATGGCTCATTTGAGGCATATTAAATCTTCTAGGGAACTCTGCCTGCAGAATGTCATCTGTAAATGGCGTATGGCTTTGGTCAATTCCCCAATCTTCATTCCTATGCCCTTTACTATCGTTCATGATTTGTCGTACCATGGCGGTCAAATATGGTGGGATTATCGCACATCGATCAGCTTCCTCAAACGATCGAACTCCCCCGCTTCCTCTCCAGGCAACGTCGCCTGAGTCACCATCCAGACGGAACTTCCTCGACCCCGGACATCAGGTTATCCACAGGATGTCTAGGAGGAAGAACATGAGCCTGGGCTGTTTGAGTGGTATTTCGGTGTGCCGAAGGAGAATTAATTTGATCTTGTTAGGTCATTGGATCGATGTCTTCCAAGTTGGCCAAATCGACATGAGTTTGATCCACCGCTCCAAGCTGATCTAAAAGCCCTTCCAAATACAATTGTCGTATGTTTTCGGGTCTTCCTAGCGGGCGTCGTGGTTGACGTCGATCTCTACTCCCTTCGGATGATGGTGAGCCTTCCGAGTTTTGGTCCAGCAAACGAGCGTAAAATTGATGACTCCTGAATTCTTCCCATTGCCTTGACATACGGCTCATGTCTTGCCTCATTGCAACATTCTTCCAGGCTTGAGAATTTAAAGCAGTTGTTGTTTCCCGGTGTTGATTCATCACAGTCATAAACTCATCACAGGTAGCAAAGGTTGAAGAGTAAGCTTGATCTGCAGTGGAAGGTTGCACCGAGGACTGTAGTGTAGGCTGGTCTGGAGTAATCTTCGGAACCGTTGACCACTCAGCCGCATCTGCTAACGTTGCAGCTAGGGCTTTAAACAGATGCAGTCGGATATAGATAATGTTGCATTCGAGTACATATACGAAAATGAAAATTTGTATCTGAATTTGTATCCGATATCCGCAGATACTAGTTAAAAATATTCGTACCTGTATCCACGAATATTTTCAAATATCTGAAAACATCTGTATCCGCCTTAGCGAATATGGATATCCGAAACTTAAAAATGTACATTGGATGTGGTTATCCGAAAATATCCAAAAAAAATATCCGAAAATAAAACAATAAAAGTTTACAAATAAATACATCCCTTACATGCAAATTTGGCTCATAATTTTTTTTTGAAAAGGTGAATACATCTAATTAAAAATTACAACCAGGACATCATTCAAATAAATTTCTTACAACAAATATTTTAAGAGATAAAGTGTTCAAAATATGAAAAACATAACCCAAAGATTAAAATAAAACAAAACATAAATCATAGAAGCACATACACAATTAGGTTTAATTATAACCATAACACAAAATAAAATGAGTACATGATTTAAAATGTTGCATAATACCAAATAAAACATTCCTTTATAATCCAATAGTTGAGATTAGTTTAGTTACTTCAAAGAAATTTATATATTAATTTTATCTTAGAAGTAAATTAAAATTTATATAATATATACATACACATATACGCACATACATACACGTATTAGAAAATCGAACGATTATTTTTCGAATATGGATACAACTATAACCGTATTCGTATTCAGAATGATTTTCGAATATGGATGCAGACGGATATAAGTTTTTTAAGGTACTCATTGACAGCCCTGGTTGCAGCTTGCGGTTACTTCTCGATGGTGCGCGCTGAGGATTTGGAAACCATTGTTCAACGATGTTGGAAAAAACATAGGATCTCGTCATGGACTTGGCGATCCGAAAGTAGAGCAAAATCCTTCAAATGGTGAGAATATCAACTTCTCAGTGAAAACACCAAAGTGTTGACAAAAAAATTGGTACAACACCTAAGAGATAAAATTGTAGAGAATAAATAAAGACAAGTAAATGAAAAATGAAGAGAAAAGAAATCACATACAAGTTTATAGTGGTTAGGCATTAATGAGCCTATGTCCAATTTATAATCTTCTTATATCGAATGATCTATTACAGGAGAACAGTCACAACAATGATATAATCAGGGATTGGCCGAAAAAGTTCCCTTTTTCTCCATCCATAAGGTATATTTATGGATGCTACAACATTTAAATTGGCTGAGGCGTATGATATCTGATTCAGGATTTTATGAGATCCTAAAGAGGCATTCTTTTAGCAGAGAATGGCATAATTTGAGCATGTAGTGACAAGTGGCAGTTGATCCTGTATTTATGCATGGCTGGAAGCGGTCAAGTAGGAGCAGGAACAAATATTTAGGGGGTATTTGGCACGGAATCAGACATGGCTTGAATTAATCGATCTGAGGACCAGGGCTCCAGCTGGTCTGTATATCAGTTTCCTTTATTTGGCCCACGTCTTGGGATCGGGTCGAGACACCCATCGGTAGACTAGTTGGCTGGCCCAAGTTACTCGGTCCTCCAAGTCACCTCAGCTGAAATTTTTGATGACAATGAATCTTGATGGCCTTGCCAAAAGGATGGTCAACACCAAACATACGACACTATAATTTTGTTAAAAACTATACTACTATGCTACCCTCCTTTTCAGTTTTATTTTCGGTTTATCTTTTAAACCCAACAAATTATAATATAGAAAAACTAATGAAATTTGATCAAATCAATATATTTTTAAGGAAGAGTTAATGAATTTTTCTTCGTGAAAACTACAATATAGATTAGTAGAACTTCAACAACTGTTTATTTTGATCTGAAAGTGCTTTTATTTAATTTTTACAAATTTAAGCTGATATTTATACTAATAATTATTTTAGAAATATATATATATTAAAGAAGTTACAATTGTGTTGGCAAATTTTAAAATTCACATTGTTGAAATTTGACTTAATTTATTACTATGAAATTCTAGTTCCGTATAAATAAAATTTTACTTTTAAAAGGAAAAGATGATTAAAATGAAAATAATAGTGATTTGTTAAAAGAGATGTCCAATGCAAAATAACGTGATTTCTGATGTGTGTTAATTTATTATATCTTATATGATATGTCAAGGGAATATTGTTCTATGATAAAATCGTGTCCCTCAAGAAAATAGCTTAATATTATGCTTTTGTTTCCAATTTCCCTGCTACGGCAATTTTCTTTTAATGTTAAGAATGTTTTGGTGAACATTGAAGAATTGCAGTTCTTGATAGCACTGCAAATTACAGTGACAACATACAATACACATACATGATTGGTTACTGTATACGAGAACATGCAGAAAAGGAGGAGTTGTGCCTTTATGAATGTCCTAGTGGGAAATGGATGGTAAAGGCACCTCCTGAACTTGTTCCAAACCCACTTCCACAGCATCCATCTTGTATTCACATAATTTGGGATATGTTAATTTGCAAAAATTGGATTTTTTATGTAGTGCTTTCAGTGACGCTTGGCTACTCTCTTTGGCTTTCCATTTTGTTATGCTAGCTCATTTTAAGGAACGAAAAGGAGCTAAACTCTTTGAAAAGATCAATGAACTCCTGACTATTAATGAAGTCACGCTTGATAGAATGGCAAAAGAGAAGTGAGAAAGAGGAAGTGTAAACGAAGAAGAGGACAAGGGAAATATTGAATATGAAAGCAGTGACGAAGCGGATGAGACAAAAAGAGGAGAAATTGTCATGCAGGAAACTATAAATGTGGAATATTTAGTACATGAAAGTGACAATAAGGATAAAAGTGATGAAGAGGAGGAGTTGTGCGTTAAATTGGTGAGGGCGAACTTTTTGATGATGGATGAGTTCGATGTTATGAATGTTGGGACTGGTTTCATGGAAAATGAGGTAAAACAAGATGTCATAAGAAGAAACTAAAGTGCATTGGCCGAAGAAAAAGAAAACGAAGTTGACTGCCTGTTTGTTTAGTTTAATATATTTTCATGCGTTTTTATAGTATTTAAACCAATCGATATTTTCGTTCATTTTTAGATTATGTTTTAGGAAATCTTATAACCAATTGATGTTTGATAGGTCTGTACATATGACACTTGAAAGAACTACCATCAAGAATTTCTGTTTATATAAATTCTAGCAATTGAAGAGACCTGCATAACTAACTTGGTAGAAATAAGTGTAATGTAATTATTTGTATCTATAGCTACATACAGAATTCATGTTGAAACATAATTAGTCTGCATTTTGTCTTAAGAAAATAAAAAAATGTTGTTATTGCAATATTTTACCTCTGGTGTTTGTAGGAAGTTGGTACCAAAGTATATATGGAAATGGGTTGTCGTTTGGTGAAGGAAGAAGAAAGTTGGAGACAATGTAACATAAAATGTAAATAGAAAATTGCATGCTTAAAAGCTTGATACGACCAGTGTTAATTCAAACGATTTTGAGAGATTGATAATGGATGTTTTATTTGAGGTATGACTAATGTTACATATCCTAAATTCTATAGCCTTGTGGCTGTCACTTTTGGCCATTGCCTTATACATTGTCATTGTTTATGCATGAAAATAATTCAAATCGAGTTTCATATTTTATAATGTAGGTATCAGTTACTTGTGTATTCGCATAAATAGTCGAATATATAATTAGTTCTTTGTGTTCTAAAACGATGTCATGTTCTGAACTAGTGATTTTATTAGCAAATTTGGATCTGGCTATTTCATTGGTTGCAGTGGTTATTTCATCGGTTTCTAAAGAGATTACTATGAATACGTGGTTTGTAAAGAGAATAATGTGAATATGTGGAAAAATGTTGTCTTGTAAAAATTAGATAATGCTATCTTAGTATTATGAAGTTGATGGTAAATTATTAACATATGAATTTGGGTTAATTATGGTAAATGTGAACATAATCATACGACATGATGGAGCAATTGAAGAGGACGGTTGAAGATTGACAATCTTCACATCGAATGGACTATATTTTGAAATAACAACGGAATATCTCCTTCATCGGATGATGAATAAGGCATCTTCGGTTTCATTCAGACCCAGAACGGACTTGTATGGATGCGTTTGACAGTGTATTTTGTAATATATCGATTGGTTTTAACTAAACATATTTCTGATTGATGGCGGAAAATATGCTCTCTTAGCTTAACATCCTTCTTTGAAACGTACGAGCTCAAAGATGATATGGTTAGCGGTTATAAGTTATATGTTATAAAATGACAATGTGGCATACCAAGTGATGAGCTATAAATGATCAAAGCATGGCTTAAGAATAAGCGTAGCTTTGTGTAATGAGACTTCGACAGACCTTACTCCCCAGAAATGGCCAAAATAGGAAAAATGCGGCAAGGATATGGGTATATTGTTTCCTTCTAGATAAAAAGTGTACCACCGTATAGAGCCCATGTGCTACCTATGTGGCAACTTCCACTTTTGTGGATGTTTATGTTGCAAGCGCCTGATTAAATTTTGGTAACAACCGGGAGATGGCATACTTAGGCACGATCTAATCAATCAAGTTAAGGGAGAAACCGATCTTGCATTGGCAAAGAGCCAGTTGGTTCTTGGGACATCCCTCTAGAGGTGTACCCATTGGGTAAGGAAGTTCCGTAGCCTGGTTATTTGTTGGAAACTCATTCTCCACTACGAGCCCCCTAAGATTTCAGTTGTATACTATATGTCAACATAATAATATGGGATATTATGCTGGCTAGGATTGATGCATTTACTTGAGAAATGACTTCTCCACATTGTACACTAATAATAATATTAGAGTATTTACTACTTATGAAGCATTTTTGGTTCTCATAAGGAGAAATCTCGCCCAAGTCTGCATTTGCATTGTGTGTGTCGCAAGACCTTATGGTAGCTTCATTTTCCAAAAAGGCATTGCAAATTTTCTACACTGGTATTCATATTGGAAAATCCCATTCTATGTTATACGGCATGGTCTTATGATTTACCTCACTTTTAAATAAATATAAATATAGTTGTTTTAGTTTCTCGTACCAGTCCCATGACTGACCTGGAGTTTATTTTTCATTTACCTAAACTCTGGGTGTCCATAATTTTCCATATTGACAGCTGGAAGTTTGGTTTGTGGTTTAGTCTTGGAGTCAAATAGAAAGGTTCATGATTAGAGTTGGATCTTTCACTTGGATCATATTTCTTCTGCTGAGAGTTTTTATATTTTACCACTGTGTACCTGTTGTACTCTGATGATCATTGTAACTTTGATGTAAAATTAATTTTATGATAATAAAAAGTTCATTTTGTTTTGTTCCAATGTGTAATTACCCCTAACAATCTATCTTTATGAACGTTCCGAGTTGGTTTAATTGCCGGTTTGAAATAGGAAAAAAGGCGGGTCGTTACAGGTTCACTTCGAAGAGGCTTGCATCGATTTCTTAGAAGTCGATAAGGTGTTCATTGATGTTGGTGATATTTCTGTGTTGGAGAGTGTGACAGTTCGACGTGTTATCTAAGTACGGTTATTGTCAATTTTGTCACTCTAATGTAGGAGTTTATGACTAGGTTTAGTGATCGGCTCGAAGGGTGGTTATTTCATTTTAAGGGAATGATGGTTTGGAGGAGTCAATCGGGAGAGCTCATAATGTTTGAGCTTGCACCTAGTATAGAAGTTTGATCTTCTTTGTCACGACAAATCGTGGTGACATGCATTGAACATCGTCTCCATTTTGTCGAGTGATCCCTTGATGAAAAGAGAAAGGAAGCGACGTCACCCCTCAATATATGTTTCCATATGTGTTTTAGTTTAGTGTCAAGGTTTCATCATTCCATTTAATCTCGTGATTCGATGATTTGAACTATATAAAGACTCGTGTTAATTAGTTTGTTTTGCTTGATTGTGACTTATCGTGTTGAGGGCTCAGTTAGATTATATATGTGTGTAACATTTCGTATTTGGTCGGAAGAACTTAGTACTGTGGGCGCTTGCAGCATCCATAATGATTTAATTAGGGCCTCGAGGCAGGGAGTGTTATAACATAGCTAGTCTATACTTGGCATTATACACGGTTCGTCAAAATTTAAATTTCATCGAGTTTTGGTTGCATGTTTGATAAATTGTTTGCTTGTTATTGATTGTTGAACTTTATTAGACTTAATCTTTGAGCTCAATAGTTCACATATCGAGAGAATACGAAATATCAGTGGTAGTGAGAGATTGTTGATGACAATGATGGATCTGGATAAGCTCTTTAGTAGCGAGTCATCTTCGATTTAGCGATAATGGGATGAGGCTTAGATCTTCAGAAGGCGAGTTGCTTATGACCAGACGATAGCAGGCTTAGACAGACCTTTAGTAGTTAGTCGTCACCTGAGCTTGTAGCTTGAGAGTATCTGAAAACATTCGATAAGGTGATAAGAATGCCACCATATTTGGGTCGAATTCCTCACCGATCTAGTTATGGTGTTCTTTCAGTTAGGGATCCCAAGAGGAATTTACCGAATATGGGTAGTCAGCTGGTGTATGTCGATTGCAACATCTCGCATGTAAGTTGTTTTGATCTTGGTTGTTCGGTTGAGTCACTCGAACCAACCAGTGAGTTGGCATATTTTATTATTAGTTTTTTGGAGTTTTGCTTTCGGTTGAGAAAAGTACAGTGCTTGGGTCATGTCGTCGTCTCGAATGGGAAGTTGATATAAGTCATACGAGAGTCTCGATAGTTTGGAAGTTGGAGTTGACCCATTGTAACAATCCAGAAAATCAAAACCAATTTAAATTTTTTTACTTTAGTTATTTTTATGAATTTTGAATATTTAAAATGATTTATTTTAAATAATAATGATTTAAAGTTTATTTAAATCGAGGTTAGAACGTATATATTTATTTTAATTATATAACGAGCCTGAAATGGTGCGGTAGTTTGAAAATTTGATTTCAAATTTCAAATGAATACACAGGATTCAAAATAAATCGGATTTGAGTAAAACCAAAAATATTTGAGTCTATTTAATTATATCCTTCTAACGAATGTGAAAAATCCAGATTTCATAACGAGCATAAAAAGTTATGTCCAGTTTAAAATTAGAAATAGTCGCTATGGAATTTAATATAATATATAACCCTTATAAATAGCCATTTTGCAAACGACCTCCATTTTCGATGAAACCACTTTGGTTGGATCCGGAATGTCAATTTATTGCTATGTTTAAATTTCCATAATTTTTGGAATTAATATGTGAGTGTGGTAAATTAAAACGCGTTTGGTAATTTCAATTTGAATTGGATCGACCAAAAAAAGTCCATTTTTCAAACGGTCTCCAAATTCGACGAAATTAATTTTGTTAAGACTGTATCATCAAAACATAGCTAGATTTATTTTTCGGGAATTTTGGAGTTAGTATGTGGCCCCGGTAAATTAAAATGTGCGTTTAAATTTAATATTGAATATTTTATATTTTAATTTAAAGAAAAACGGGCTGAAGCGGTCAAATGGGCTTTCGAAACTTTGTCCATTTTGTCCGGAATAGGGGTATTTGGCTGGGGACGACAGTCGCTGGAGTTGATTTGGAGTTAGTATGGGTTAACGGGCCTTTTCTGAATTAAAGAATTAAATATTATAAATATGGTAAATTAAAAAAAATCAAAACCCTAATCTATTTTCAAAGCTGCCCCCGTTCCTTCGTTTAATGGCTGGGATCGTCGAATTTTCCTCCCTTAATGTCTTTTAATCCATACAATATTTTCAAGCAATTATGAAATGAAAATTCAAGAGAATCTCATGCTCTAAAAATCCATACGGGTTTGATCAATTCTGTTTGAGTATTTGGTTCGGATTTTGCACCCAAAGTGCCGCCGTTCGTAGAAGGATTCCATCGTCAGAGTTCCGCCGAGTTCGATTCTGTTCCAGGGGGAGGTGGCGCACGCGTAGGCGCTTCAGGTGGAAGCAATCGATCGTGGTTCGGTGTCCTAGTTCTTGCGAAAATTCGAGCCCTTGTATTCGACAGTAGTTCAAACGTATTTTCCTCCCTTAATGTCTTTTAATCCATACAATATTTTCAAGCAATTATGAAATGAAAATTCAAGAGAATCTCATGCTCTAAAAATCCATACGGGTTTGATCAATTCTGGTTGAGTATTTGGTTTGGATTTTGCACCCAAAGTGTCGCCGTTCGTAGAAGGATTCCATCGTCAGAGTTCCGCCGAGTTCGATTCTGTTCCAGGGGGAGGTGGCACACGTGTAGGCACCTCAGGTGGAAGTAATCGATCGTGGTTCGGTGTCCTGGTTCTTGCGAAAATTCCAGCCCTAGTATTCGACAGTAGTTCGAACGTAAGGGTAGCGGGTTTAAGGAGAAAGGTTAATCTATTTAATTAATTACTTTGTTAGATTATCCAATATTGTCTTGAACCTTTAAAAATACACCACTTTTTGATACAATGTCGAAATTCGATGAAACAGAAAGCATTGTGATCATGACGATGTGTCTTCTACATTCTAGAAGAGACCGGGAGAATTTTAGAGCCATCTACAATTTTAGACGACGTAAAAACCAATGTGAGATTTCTGAATTCAAAAATAAATGAATAAAATTATATTAGGTTGCAGATGGAGTTTAGTAACTCCTGACACCGTCGTCCAAAGACCATGGACGACTTGCTTGTATTATGATGTGAAATTGATTGCGATTGTGTGCGATTGATTTGGTTGCAACAAAATTGATTGTGTTTGTGGAAAATTCACAGTGTTGTGAAAATGAATTGTATTGTGGAAACTATAAAAAATGAAACCCATGTATCGCCACGAGGCCTAGGATAGCAGAGGAGAACGGTGTCGGTTTTAATTACCCTGCCATTATAATGCCGAAATTTTCTGAAATATTTATGTGTTGAAAAATATTCATGTTAAAATGATCATTATTGGAAATAAATATAAGTTAACAATAAAAATAACATTTTTATTGTATGAATATAATTTGTTAAAATGATCATTATTGGAAATAAATATATGTTAACAATAAAAATCACATTTTTATTGTATAAATAGAATTTGTTAAAATGATCATTATTGGAAATAAAAATATGTTAACAATAAAAATCACATTTTTATTATATGAATAGAATTTGTAAAAATGATCATTATTGGAAATAAAAATACGTTAACAATAAAAATCACATTTTCATTGTATAAATAGAATTTGTTAAAATGATCATTATTGGAAATAAAAATACATTAACAATAAAAATCACATTCTTATTGTATGAATAGAATTTGTTAAAATGATCATTATTGGAAATAAAAATATGTTAACAATAAAAATCATATTTTATTTGTATAAATAGAATTTGTTAAAATGATCATTATTGGAAATAAAAATATGTTAACAATAAAAATCACATTTTTATTGTATGAATAAAATTTGTTAAAATGATCATTATTGGAAATAAAAATATGTTAACAATAAAAATCACATTTTTATCATATCAATAGAATTTGTTAAAATGATCATTATTGGAAATAAAAATATGTTAACAATAAAAATCACATTTTTATTGTATCAATAGAATTTGTTAAAATGATCATTATTGGAAATAAAAATATGTTAACAATAAAAATCACATTTTTATTGTATGAATAGAATTTGTTAAAATGATCATTATTGGAAATAAAAATATGTTAACAATAAAAGTCACATTTTTATTGTATGAATAGAATATGTAAAAATGATCATTATTTGAAATAGAAAAGTTCAACAATAAAAATTTACATTTCTTTTGAATGTAAGAATGATTCATTAAAATATTCATTATTTGAATAAAAATGTTGTCACATTAAAAATTACATTTTTAATGTAAGAAGGAATCATTAAAAAAAATTCAAGTTTGATAAAAATATTTTAACATTAAAGATTACATTTTTAGTGTATGAATGAATCGTTAAAAAGGTTCAAGTTTGTTAAAAACATTTTAACATTAAAAATTACATTTTTATTGTAAGAAGGAATCATTAAAAAGATTCAAGTTTGATAAATATATTTTAACATTAAAAATTACATTTTTAATGTATGAATGAAATTAAAACGGATTCTAGTTTGATAAAATGTTGTCACATTAAAAATTACATTTTTAATGTAAGAAGGAATCATTAAAAAGATTCAAGGATGATAAAAATATTTGAACATTAAAAATTACATTTTTAGTGTATGAATGAATCATTAAAAAGATTCAAGTTTGATAAAAATATTTAAACATTAAAACTTACATTTTTAGTGTATGAATGAATCATTAAAAAGATTCAAGTTTGATAAAATGTTCTAACGTAATAAAAATGTTTTAACAACAAAAAAGGTACATTTATATATATTGTATGTATAAACCAATAAAAGAATCATGTGTTAATTTACATTTTTAGATAAAAGTGTCATCGTTAACATGTTAGTGAAGTCAAAAAGAGTCATATGTTAAAATGTATAGTGTTCATTAGAAATGTAACCTTTAACATGTAAGTGAAGACAAAAATGTTCATGTTTGATAGAAAAATGATTTAACGATAAAAACTACATTTTTATTGTATGTAGAATCACGAAAATATCATCTTTAACATGTGTAGGAAGAGCATAAAATTTCCATGCGTTGAAATATTTTTTTTGTTCATTAAAAATATAAGTTTTAACATGAAAAATGAAGTGTACAAAATTATTTAAAGAATAAATAATTTAAAATCGTCAAACGAATTATATATATATGTATATATATATATATATCTATATGTATATGTATGTATAAATTCAAAATAAAACGAATCACATGCAGTAGTTCACGATTTGGAATCGTAACTTTAAACGATTATACCGAAAGATCCGACCACCGGATTTTCCCGAAACTGGAACCGTTGGGTTCGCTTTGGAAAGATCTTTCCAACGATATAAAATTTGCTAAGATCCAATGGCTAGATTTTGAGAAATGTGTAATTCAAATTTCAATAAAAACAGCGCCAGGGCCGTGTAATGACCTAAAGCGTCGTTTAATTAAAAGGGGCTATTTTATATAAATAAAAATAGCGATAGATCGTTATAAAATATTATAAACTATATGGAATGAAAAGAAATGATTTGAATTATATATATTCGAGAATTATTTGAAAAGGCCGAGTTAAATCTCATTTCAAATAATTATACGACGATTGAAAGTCGAAGATATTGAAGACGGTGGTTGAAGACCGGTGATCCTCACATCGAATGGATGACTACTGATGCCTTTGATAAGAGTTCCTACCTTGAAAGGGTTACAGTGGTAGTTATCCAGATGTACTTGTTGATTGTCCGGATATGCGAGGGCCTCTCTTCCATATTGGACATATGGAACGAGGAATAAGGTGCCTCGGGTTTCATTCAGACCTAGAACGAACTTGTAAATGGATGTGTGTCTGACATTGGATTTTATTCTGTGCTGATTGATTTCTATTAAATATATATCTGCTTGGTGGCGGAGAATTTATTCTCTTGCTTAACACCCTTCTCTGAGACGTACGAGCTCAGAGGTTATATATCGATAAACATCAGTCGCATGGCGTGAATTGTCAGTGTGGCATGCCAAGATGCAAATGATCAAGGCTTTTGTTGAAAAGCAGAGCCTTGTAGTTGATGATCAAAGCACAGCTTTAATTAGCATAGCTTTGTGTATAGCGTTGATTCGCGAGCCTTACACCCCGGTATGAACCAGAAACGGGATAGGACTGAAGAGAGGACATGCGTTTCTTTCTAGCTAGGAGTGGTGTCATGGTATGGAGCCCATACATTTTTACTTATGTGGATGATGGAATGAGGCGCATCGGACTTGAGTCCCTAGTGGCTCTTGATTTACTCCCCATAGGGCGGGGAAATGTATTGTTCAGGAATTACTAATCCACTAAAGTAAGTGTGGAACGGCCCTGAAGATCCAAGGAGCAGTTGCGACTGATCCTGAGGAACGGGCTAGAGTGTCTCGAATACAGTACAGACGATCCCTTGCCTTGGTTCATGATGGAAATCTAACTTCCAATACGACATCGTGCGGTTTTGATTGTAAGCCTATATATGGAAACATAGTATATGGTAGCTATGCCGTCTATGATTGAGACATTATGATTGAAAATGTTTTTGAAACATATAGGTACTGATAATAATATCAAATGATTTTGTTTTATATGTATCAAGCATATTTTGGCCATTATAAGGGAAAAGTCTATCCTCCAGTTTGCGTTGCATTGTGTGATGGGACTTAAGTCTTATAATGGCTTCATTTTTCCAAAGAGCATTGTGTTGTTTAATGATTTACTTTATTTCATGCACTGGCAATCCAATGGAATAAACCCGTTCCGCGTTAGCGGCGTAGTCCTGTGATGAGCCTTATTATTAAATAGGTTAATTAGATTTCTCATACCAGTCCCATGACTGACTCGTAGTTTGTGTCACTTTGCAAACTCGGGTGCCCTCTATTTTCCACACGGGCAGCCTTTTATTCAGGTTTTAGCAGAATCATTCTGGATAGCTATGGAGCTGAAGACGGATTCTATCATTTCTATTATGTTGTTCAGACTTCATTTAGTATTTAATGTTTGATTCCGTTGCAGACATTTTATATTAAGCTGAAACTGTATTTTGTACTAAGTATGATCATATTATGTTGTGTAACTCTGATGATATATTATTTTCTAGTGTAATTTGATGTAATGTATCTGGTGTAATGATATATTTTTGTTCTGCTGTTATTGTTTATGTGTTATATTCCTATGATTATCCTTGCTTCCATGGAACAGGGGTTTGGGGTCATCACAGTTGGTATCAGAGCTTTGGTTAACCTTAGCTCTGGAATATAACATGTTAACGAACTCGTCAGAAATAGAATCAGTAGTACTCTAGGGCGAGTAACTCGTTATACATAGGATAGGTAATGTCCTAGAATGAGTATAGCAGAATAAAAGACACCCCTATAGATGCATTTATACTTAAATATATGTCTTTATGATTTACAATATATTTTCTGTTGGCCTGACTCTTTGTCTGCTATTTGCAGACATAGTAGAAAAGGGGTGGCAGAAGTAGAAGAAGTAATTCTATGGTTCAGCAATCTAATGAGCTAATTGAGCTCCCACAACCAGAATCAGAGCTAGAAGTTCTAGTAAAGAAGTATCGAAATCTGGGTGGAGTACCACTTTTGGGTAAAGAGTCTATTATTGAAACACAAGCATGGATGCGTTCTTCTAAGAGAATTTTTGAAGGTTTAAAGCTGGGAGATGATCAGAAAATATTACTGGCATCTTGGGTACTCAAAGACGAAGCTTTAATCTGGTGGGAAACTGTTACTAAGGAAAATTCAGAATGTAATATTACCTGGGATAGATTTAAAGAAGTTTTCAAGGAAAGATTTATTCCTCCAGAAGCAACTGAGCGATTATATGATGAGTTCTACCATCTGAAACAAGAAGATATGACCATCCAGGAGTATCAGAATAAACTCAATGAACTTTCTCATTTTGCTCCGAAGCTAATTGAAGATCCTTTGAGGAAGAATCTGAGATTTATAAACGGACTTCAAAGAAAATACGAAAGTAGAGTAATTGCTCATGTGAATCTTCCTTTTTGTAAGATGACACAGATGGCTTATCGCTATGAGGATCTTGATAAGCAAGGTGTTTTGGAAGATGAAGAGGAAGGCAGCTCTGGCAGAAAAAGGAAGTTTGAAATTGATAATCCAGAGGAAAGTACGAAGCCTGAGGTCAGTAAGAAGCCTAAAGCTGATAAGAAAGAGCCATTAACGACTGCCACACGTTCTAACTGCAATAGATAAGGACATTTGGCAACAAATTGCAGATCCCTAAAGAAACAAATAAAAAATGGATCTAAATCCAATGAGAAGTCTCAAGAGACCAGGGAATGCAATCTTCGCCTTAAGTCAGGCCATATAAAGCGAGACTGCCGGCTTTTAAAAATCGCCAAGGTGGCTCAAGTCAATAATACGACAGATGCTACAATGCCTTCAGCTAGTAGTGAAAGGCCAGATGTTTTGGAAGGCACATTCACTGTCAACAATATTCCTATTACAGTATTGTTTGATACGGGCGCGTCACAAAGCTTTATCTCAAGCAATACGGTTAAGCAGTTGAAGTTAAAACTAATGAATCTTAGGGAATCGATTAGTGTTCATAACCTGATAGGGGGTTCTCTTGTTCTCAGTTTATACTATAAAGTGCCCATCTCCTACTCTTGCTATCAGTTTCCTTTCAATTTGATCGTTATGAACTTTTCTGAATTTGATATCATTCGAGGGTTGGATTGGTTGACCAAATTTGAAGCCGAAGTTAAATATGCTGAAAGAGTTGTTAAAGTTAAAACGAAGCTTGTAAATATTGTTATACCCTGCGTAGGCTCAGATTCAGATAGAAAAGAATTTTGGGCTGCTCTTGAGGTTTCCCCCATTGCTACTGAAGATATTCCTGTTGTTAAGAATTATGCGGATGTGTTTGAAGAAGTTGATAGCTTACCGCCGCGAAGGGAAATTGACTTCAGGATTGATTTAGTTCCAAATGCAAGGCCAGTTGTGCACGCTATACGAAGAATAACATTGGAAGAGAAAGAAGAATTGAGTAATCAAATTAAATAACTTTTATGGAAAAGTCTGATTAGGCCTAGCTTTTCGAATTGGGGTGCAGCGGTAGTGTTTGTTCCAAAGTCAGACGGTACTCCCAGATTTTGCGTGGATTACCGAGATTTAAATAAGAAGACACTAAAGAATAAATATCTATTACCGTGTATTGATGATTTATTAGATCACTTGAATGGAGCGCAAGTGTTTTCTAGAATGGACCTAGCTACAGGTTTCCATCAATTGCGTATTGTCGAAGAGTGTGTTCCTATGACAGCTTTCATAGGTCCAGACATATTTTATGAGTGGTTAATAATGTCATTCGACTTATGTAACGCTCCTACTTACTTTGTTGATTTAATGAATAGAGTATTCCGTGATGTCTTGAATAAATTCGTGCTGGTTTTCATTGTCGACATTTTAATTTTCTCTAAGTCAACTGACGAGCATGCGAAACATTTGGAAGAAGCTTTGGAAATTCTGAGAAAGAATGTTTTGAAAGCCAAATTTTCTAAATGCATATTCTGGCAAGAAGAAGTGAAGTTCCTCAGTCATGTAGTATCGAAGGAAGGAATTTCAGTGGATCCAAGTAAAATCACAGCCATTCGAGATTGGAAGCAGCCTAGCACGCCTACAGAAGTCAGAAGTTTTCTAGGATTGGATGCCTATTATCAGAAATTCGTTAAGGATTTTTCGAAGCTATCTTGTCCATTAACGAAGCTTACTAAGAAGCATACAAGGTTTAATTGGACGCCTAAATGTGAGGCAGCTTTCCAAGAGCTGAAATTAAGGTTGATGACTGCTCTAGTGTTGACTATTATAGATGGCAATCAAGATTTAACAATCTATACAGATGCTTCTCTTGAAGGTGTTGGTGCGGTATTAATGCAAAGAGGCAAAGTAGTTGCTTATGCTAGCCGTCAGTTGAAGCGGCATGAGAAGAGATATCCTACTCATGACCTTGAGTTGTTGGCCGTCTTGTTTGCTTTGAAAATATGGATGCACTATCTTTTGGGTGAGAAGTTCGAATTATATACAGATCATAAGTCATTGAAGTACCTGTTCACCCAGAAGGACTTAAATTTGAGGCAACAGCGTTGGTTAGAATTTCTTGCGGCAAACGATCTTAATATTTTGTATATTCCAGGGAAAGCCAATGTTGTAGCAGATGCGCTTAGCCGAAAGAATGGAATTATCGCTAATCTCATTATTACACCTTTATTGATTGACAAAATTTAGGTTCTTCAGAAGGATGATGAATTTATTCAGAGGATTAGTAAGAGATCTCGGGAAGGCGGACCCTCGAGTTTCCAGATTGATAACAAAGGAGTTCTGAGGTTATTAGGTCGAATTTGTGTTCCGAATGTTCCTGAGCTCAGAATAGAAGTAATGGATGAATGTCACAAGTCCAAGCTTAGTATTCATCCATGGGTGAGTAAGATGTATCATGATCTCAAGCGTACGTTCTGGTGGAAATCTATAAAAAGAGACATTTCCATTTATGTTAGTAGGTGTTCTACTTGCCAACAAGTCAAGAGTGATCAACAAAAACTAGCAGGATTGTTACAGTCACTAGAGGTTCCAAATTGGAAGTGGGATCAAATTTCCGTGGATTTCATTGATGGCTTGCCCCGAACCAGGAAAGGTAATGACGGTATATGGGTGATCGTAGATCATTTCACGAATACCGCCCATTTATTCCTATCAGATCTACTAGAACAGCTCCAAGTCTGGCGAAAATTTATGACAACAAAATTGTCAGAATAAATGGAGTTCCCGGTAGTATTGTTAGTGATCGTGATCCGAAATTCGCTAGTAAATTCTGGGAAGCTTCCAAGAGGAGCTGGGGACAAAGTTAAATCTGAGCACCGCATATCATCCTCAAACAGATGGCCAGACTGAGAGGGTGAATCGTATACTAAAAGACTTGTTGTGGGAATGTATTCTTGAATTTGGCGAATCGTGGGAAGATCACTTGCATTTGGTTGAATTTTCATATAATAACAGTTACCAAGCAAGCTTACAAATGTCGCCATTCGAAGCATTGTATGGCAGACCGTGTAGATCTCCTGCATGTTGGGTAGAACCAGGCAATCGACTAGTATTGAGTCTCGACATGATTCGAGAAGCATCAGATAAAGTCGATTTTATTAAGAAGCGGCTTCAGACAGCTCAGAGCCGGCAGAAGAGTTATGCAGATTCAAGAAGATGAGATTTAGCATTTGTTGTTGGTGATTATGTATATTTGAGAGTTTCTCCGATGAGAGGAGTAGTCCGATTCAGGAAAACAGGGAAGTTGGCGCCTAGATTTATTGGTCCACTTCCTATACTAGAGAGGACTGGAACTCTTGCTTACAGGGTTCAGTTACCTGACTGGTTGCCAGGAGTACATGATGTATTTCACGTGTCTCAACTTCGGAAGCATGTGCATGATCCAGGCTTGATTGTGAAAGAAGCAACACAACAAGATTTGGAAATTACTCCAAGCTTAGTAGTGAGAAGAGAGCCAGTGAAAATTATTGGCAAAGAAACCAAAGTTCTGAGAAACAAGAGGATATATTTAGTCAAAGTGCAGTGGAGCGGAGATCCTAGAGATTGCACATGGGAGACAGAAGATAGCATTAGGCAGACTTATCCCAAGTGCAGAATGGACATCTCTGATTAGCTCTAGTGCAAGGTACATTTTCAATATTTTGTATTTCCATTTTGTTTCCTACTTTACTGTTGTTTCCTTTTCGGGGACAAAAAGTTTTAAGTGGGGGAGATTGTAACAACCCAGAAAATTAGAACCAATTTATAATTTTTATTTTAGTTATTTTTAAGAATTTTTAATATTTAAAATGATTTATTTTAAATAATAACAATTTAAAGTTTATTTAAATCGAGGTTACAACATATATATTTATTTTAATTATATAACGAGCCTGAAATGGCGCGGTAGTTTGAAAATTCGATTTCAAATTTCAAATGAATGTACAAGATTCAAAATAAATAGGATTTCAGTAAAACCAAAAATATTTGAATCTGTTTAATTATATTTTTCTAACGAATGTGAAAAATCCAGATTTCGTAACGGGAATAAAAAGTTATGTCCAGTTTAAAATTTGAAATAGTTGCTATGGAATTTAATATAATATATAGCCCTTATAAATAGCCATTTTGCAAACGACCTCCGTTTTCAATGAAACCACTTTGGTTGGATCCGGAATGTCAATTTATTGCTAGGTTTAAATTTCCATAATTTTTAGAATTAATATGTGAGCGTGGTAAATTAAAACGTGTTTGGTAATTTCAGCTTGAATTAGATCGACCAGAAAAAGTCCATTTTTCAAACAGTCTCCAAATTCAACGAAATTAATTTTGTTAAGAACGTTTCATCAAATCATACCCAGATTTCTTTTTGGGAATTTTTGGAGTTAGTATGTGGCCCCGGTAAATTAAAAGATACGTTTAAATTTAATATTGAATGTTTTATATTTTAATTTAAAGAAAAACAGGCTGAAGCGATCAAATGGGCTTACGAAACATAGTCCATTGTGTTAGGAATGCGGGTATTTGGCTAGGGGCGACGGTCGCTGGACTTGATTTGGAGTTAGTATGGGTTAACGGGCCTTTTCTAAATTAAAGAATTAAATATTATAAATATGGAAATTAAAAAAAATCAAAACCCTAATCTATTTTCAAAGTCGCCGCTGTTCCTTCATTTAATGGCTGGGATCATCGAATTTTCCTCCTTCAATATCTTTTAATCCATACAATATTTTCAAGCAATTATGAAATGAAAATTCAAGAGAATCCCATGCTCTAAAAATCCATTCGGGTTTGATCAATTCTGGTTGAGTATTTGGTACGAATTTTGCACCCAAAGTGCCGCCGTTCATAGAAGGATTCCATCGTCAGAGAGCCTCCGAGTTCGAAGCTGTTCCAGGGGGAGGTGGCGCACGTGTAGCCGCCTCAGGTGGCAGCGACCGATCGTGGTTCAGTGTCCTGGTTCTTGCGAAAATTCCAGCCCTAGTGTTCGACAGTAGTTGAACATGGGGGTAGCGGGTTTAAAGAGAAAGGTTAATCTATTTAATTAATTACTTCGTTAGATTATCCAATATTGTCATGAACCTTTAAAATACACAACTTTTTGATACGATGTCGAAATTCAATGAAACAGGAAGCATTGTGATCGTGATGACGTCTTCTACATTCTAGAAGAGACCGGGAGAATTTTAGAGCCATCTACAATTTTAGGCGACGTCAAAACCAATGTGAGATTTCTAAATTCAAAAATAAACAAATAAAATTATATTAGGTTGCAGACAGAGTTTAGTAACTCCTGACACCGTCATCCACAGACCATGGATAACTTGCTTGTATTGTGGTGTGAAATTGATTGCGATTGTGTGTGATTGATTTGGTTGCAACAAAATTGATTGTGTTTGCAGTAAATTCACAGTGTTGTGAAAATGAATTGTATTGTGGAAATTATAAAAAAATGAAACCCTTGTATCACCGCAAGGCCTAGGATAGCAGAGGAGCCATGCTAGGAATGGTGCCGGCTTTAATTATCCTGTCGTTATAATGCCAAAATTTTCTGAAATATTTATGTGTTGGAAAATATTCATGTTAAAATGATCATTCTTGGAAATAAAAATATGTTAACAATAAAAATCACATTTTTATTGTATGAATAGAATTTGTTAAAATGATCATTGTTGGAAATCAAAATATGTTAACAATAAAAATCACATTTACGAATTCTTATCACGTTAATGAAAGAGGTACACAAATTCATTTGTTTCTTGAAATGGCTGTGATTCTTTCTTCAGTATCGGGTTTAGATCCAAACTTGGAATTTTCCTATATTCCTTCTTCGAATTTTGCTACTTCTTCGCCCTATTCAGGAAATATTTCTCATCGTTCATATGCTGTTGTGGCTCGTCAATATTGTCCTAAGTCTGTTTCTGTAACACCCCTAAGTCCCACATCGTGGAAGCCTGTGTGAAGTGAGTACTTATATAGTAGAGCTCATCTCTTACTAACGCCGAGGCCTTTTGAGGAACAAAACCCCACACCCATACGGTGGCTAAGTTGGGGACAATATCTTACATAAACGGAGGTGCGGGTTGTCCAGTGGTATCAGAGCCAATACCCAGCCGGAATTGTGGCTCTTGTGTGGGCCACAGCGCCTGGGTGGGGAGTTTGTGAGCCAACGGGGACGTTGGGATCTGTAGGAGGGGAGAATGTAACACCCCTAAGTCCCACATCGTGGAAGCCTGTGTGAAGTGAGTACTTATATAGTAGAGCCCATCTCTTACTAACGTTGAGGCCTTTTGAGGAACAAAACCCCATACCTATACGGTGACTAAGTTGGGGACAATATCTTACGTAAACGGAGGTGCGGGTTGTTACAGTTTACAATTCTAAGCCGAAATGTGCATTGCGTAAGAGTTCTCTTAATTGGAATTCATCAAGAGATCGATGTTGTTTTAGATGTGGGGATTCTGACCACTTTGCAAGAGATTGCAGGAATCAGATTCGATGTTTTAATTGTGGTGGATTAGGGCATAAAAAGATCAATTGTCCTAATTTTTTTAAGGCGGATCTGTCTTCGCTTTCATGCTCTTCAACTGTTCGATATTATGTCAGAAGTTTATTTCTCTCATAAATCTTTATGAATTGGCGTATCCTAAACAGGATAACGATGGAGCTTACTTGTTGTATATGTTGACTTAGCACATCAAGGGTATGGTAGATGGTATATTGTGGCAAAATAAGATTTCTAGTGACTCAAGTTCTGATGTGTTTCCGCCTTTACCATTATCGCTCGAGAGGAAGGACCATGCTTTATCGTTTTGCCTTAATTTCTTGAAATTGCGGCGGTTATTTGTTGTCTCTTTAGCGAAGATCAGGAGGAATAGTTTCATGATGATGGAGGAGATATTGTTGCATTTTGATGCAATTAATATAGTTGTGAACTGTGGTTGTGGTGTTGCCGATTTTCAGTTGTCCTCAGATGTGGTGTTGACGCTGTAGAGACGAGGAATGAGGGGGGTTCGATTTTGATGGGTGTTGATCAGCAGAGGCTATGGTTGATTGTGACACAGGGGGTGGTTTGGAAAAGAAGGTGACCGATGGGTGGTATGGGGGTCATCCTTCTCTTTTGGGTGCTGAATTTCAGGCGGAGAAAAGGTCATGTTGCTGAGTCGGATATGGTCGCTAAAGTAGAGGTGGTTCTTGAAGATGTGATGGTGGGTTTTGTTGGGAATTATTGGCCTACACAATGTATTAATCTGATATTTACAGACCCCTCTGTCCTAAAATGTATGATTTTTTTGTGATGGATCTTGTTTAAATGTTAGTAAGATCTTCGATATTGGCAGGGATATGGAGGTGATGACAGGGGATGACTCAGTGGATATGTGCGGTTATGTTTCTGTAAGTATTGTTGAGAGTCCTCCTACTAAAGTAAAATGCATCCTTGCGTTCGGGTTTGACTGGGTCGTGGCAGAGGATATTGGTTTGTATAATAGTTTTGGAGTGTTGGAGGAAAGTGATGAAGAGGTGGCTTCTATGAAGGAGGGGTTAGGTGGAGTGTTAGCAGATCAAAATGTGGTTTATCAGAAGTCTGACTCATCGATGAGGAAAGGTTTTAAAGTAGGAAAGATTAAACTTGGTAGAAAGGGAAATATGAAGGCCTTGGGAATTTCTGGACTTGTTCAAGATAAGCTGAAGGTTTTGAGTTCTGAGCGAGAAGTCACGGGGATCAGGAACCCAACTGTTGTTGTTAGAGAGGATTAGGATAGAGGGGGCTGTCATTCTTCTTATGACGTCGGTGAGTATGGTTTGGTTAAGTAGGTGTGATGGGGTTTTTGGGATGCATGAATAGAGATGTGGACTGTTTTGCTTTTGGCAGTAAGAACGTTTTCGTGAATGGGGAATCAGTAGCTCTTATTGCGGCGTTAGACTGTACTATCTTGTGCGGTTCTTTGTTGTTGATGGATAAGGGTGGAGGCACTATTCTTATGGGAGAGTCAGGTGTGAGACTTCTTTCTTTGTTTCTTAGGCCGTGTTTTAGTGTATTTCATACGGAATGTGTATTCTGGTTTGGAGTTAGTTTCTATTGATTGGTTTTGTTCTTCAGTCAAAGAAGGTTCGCAAGTGGATAGAGGAGGTCATTCACCGAGTAGTGATGTATCCACTACTTTAATTAGGAGGGGGAGACGTAGGAGAGTAGCTCCCAGTTCTAGATTGGTCCGACGCAGCGCGAGGATTAGATATAGCTCCACTTCATCTCATGGTAGGTTCCCGAGCTCGAATGCTAGTAGTAGCATTTTGGGTTTGGGCTCAGGTATGGTTCCTGTGTATGGTAGCGATTATACTCCTTTTGCTTTAGGTAGCCTTTCGACTAGTCGGTTATTTCATCTGGCTAACGATATTGCTTTTATCTTTTCTGATATTGAGTTAGATGCGGATTTCATTAGAAGTAGGGAATTAGACAGAGTTAACTCTATGAGATGTTGAGGATTGTTAGCTGGAATATTAGGGGTCTTAATGATCCTAAAAAGTGTGCTAAGGTTAGGACTTTTTTTAAAGATTTTCATATTGATATTGTTTTGCTTCAGGAGACTAAAATTGAGAATCCCGATTTTAGTTTTTATGCGAGATTAAGTGGGTCCCTTATTCGTAATTGGGCTTGTCTTCCGGCCATAGGTAGTGCCAGTGGACTTATGATTGGTGGGAAAGATAATCAATTTAGACTCGTTCAGGAGTTTCATAAGTTATATTCTCTACACATCATTTTAGCCTCTCTTATAGACAATTCTTTACTGAGCATTTCTAATTTGTATGGTGCTCACACAAAAATGGAGAGGAGACTCTTGTGGGTTGAATGTGCTGATTTTAGGAATCTTGTCCCAAATCAATGGATC
Source organism: Allium sativum (assembly GCA_030737875.1). NCBI lineage: Eukaryota > Viridiplantae > Streptophyta > Magnoliopsida > Asparagales > Amaryllidaceae > Allium > Allium sativum. The sequence goes on along the minus strand of CM060918.1, from coordinate 772,935,780 downwards.
GTGGGGGGAGATTTCAATGTCACTAGGTTTTTAGGGAAGAGATCACCTTGGGAAGGTAATTTCTCTAATATGGAGAAATTCAATGATTTCATTTTAGATAATAATTTGATTGAGATTCATCTAAATAATAGATCGTTCACTTGGTCTAACGTCAAAGATAGTTGTAATGGCCCAAATTTCTGTACTCTTTGAGTCGACTAATAATAGCACACGTCCAACCCAAATTGCATAGAAATACGAATCATTACTAGAAGTTAGAGGATGAGAAGTAGAAAGAAATAAATATTAGAATAGAAGAAAACGAAGATCATAAACTCACAGCTGAATGAATAAAATATATTAGGTAACATAAACTTTGAAATACAATTCAGTAACTTTATATACATACCATCATCAGAGCACAACAGCTATTTCTGGAACAGTTAAAAACACCTGTTTCCATATACAAACATGGTACATAGCGGAATATATGATAGTCTATAGCTAACTGGTTAAGACTCCTGCTTCAAACTCCTCCAAGTGAATCTGTAAAATCCTGACTACTTGACTGCACATACAAATTTGGGCACCCAAGAGTTTAGGGAAAACAAATGAAATAAACTCTGAGTCAGCCATGGGACAGGTGTGAGTAAACTCCAACCATTTGTTTAACTTTCGAAATCCTTTCGAAAGAAATGATAATCGTAAGACCGATCCACACATAAACACGGATGGTTTTTACCTTATGATAACCAAAAATAATTTTGATATCAAATCTAGTGATATTATAATAGTGTCTAAATAAAATAAATAGAAATCTAGCGGAACGCTTGCATCTCACACTGCATATGTAATATAAAATCGAAAACCGTAGGGCGCTTATTGAAGATTGGATTTCCAACATGACAAGGTATGGAACCACCTTCCGATAGTGTATCTCTATAGGGGAATACACTGGGTTCAACAAGAACGTCTTGCAACCCGACCCACACATGGCTGACCACTCATTTAACTTGATTGTATCAAGCATATTATCACCAACGGTTGTGATCAGCAACCGTTACCGAAAGCATACAGCAGCGAACAGAATAAGAAGCAAATGAAATTTCTCTAGATCAGGTGATAATATCCCTAATGGGAATGACCCACATGGCCATGCTGCCTGCCCGATTTCTGTCATTTCACGGGTGATGAGGCTTGAGGTCACGCATATCTTTCAGCACATCTTGCCATCATTTACTTTGAATGTCACATCGTTAGACATTCGTCCATATACGTTGTCCTGGGACTGGACAAACCGAAAGCACCACTCTATTAATCCATCTTGGGCAATTTCTACCTAGGATTAACAGAACAACCCTTGCACTTTACTCCGTCTTCAATTTACTTCAACATAAGTTGATTCGTAATGCTTATGCCTATACGGAGTGGGTTTCAGATATTAAATCTGATCCCGGTCACTCCGTATTGACAACAGAGGTATAAAATAAATCAAAACTTTGATAGTTGGTGATTTAACTATCAAAGAAACATCCATACAATCAACGGTCCTATTTCCAATTGGAAATTCTACCAATCAAGCATTAAACAACATTGGCCGCTTTTTATTCCTTATTATTTTATCATTTCCAAAAACTATATCCCATCTTTCATTTCCTTTCAAAACTCGATTTTATCTCTCGATTCTTGAAAAAATCATTTTCAATATCCTAATTCCTTTATTCGAGAAAATATTTCTTATTCTGATTAGAAACATTTCTAAATATTCACGAATCCTTATTTTCTATATTCAAAAAATAACCCTTATTAATATCGAAAACTATTTCCATATTCCCTTTATTAATTCCTTGTTGACCAATTCATTTCATTTTCTATTTGGGTAAAACATTTCAAAAATCCTTTAAATTAATACGATGTTATAAAACATCGTTATATAACTCAAACAATTAACCATTTATTAAATAACCATATTGCTAACTAGTTTTCACTATCGAACCTTAACCATTCCTCCATCAATCATGAAGTCAATCAAGTTGGGGTATAATTACCTCTCAGACCTTAATTGAACAACATTCTCAACTTTGAAATATTCAAATCTCACAACTTCTAACAAAACATCGCTTGCGTGACTCTCATATTCAATCTAAAAATCCACTTCTTTTACGGAAAAACATTGATAATAACGGTACCGTTATGATCGCTGTTTCCAAATATTTGATTTACAAAACATTAACAATAATGGTAGCATTAAAGTCACTGTTTAGATTTACAAAACATTTATTATAATGGCAGCGTTAAAATGGCTGTTTAGATTTACAAAACATTTATTATAATGGTAGCATTAAAATCGCTGTTTAGATTTACAAAACATTTACTATAATGGTAGCATTAAAATCGTTGTTTACATATATAACTTGTACTTATTAATTTCAAAATAAATTAATAAGTAAATAAATCATTAATTAAATAATTAAATTTGATTCAAACGGAAAGAAAAAATAACTACTTCCCTAAATTCGATATAATCGAATTTCCACTAAATAACTTTCTCATTACAATACTCTATATTCGATTAATATTTCGAACTTCGGAATAAATCATATCATTCCAGTTTAACTCCATTTACCTTATGATTATTTCCATTCACAAAACATTTGCTTTCAATCGTTATTCATTTTCAAATATCAATAGCTTTCCTTAATAGGAATCAAGACTTGTTAATAATTCTAATTTAAAATAAATCTTACACTATTTCAAAACATGGAATTGTATTTCCATAACAATAAATATTGAAATATTCACTTCTTAATGTATTTCATTTAAATTATAGTTTTATACTAAATTGATTTCAAATATCCTTCCTGAACTAAACCATTATAATAAAATTCAACCTAATCAAAGTATAATTATAAATCTCTTGGATTTATTTCAATTTGTTTTAGTTTTCGAACTCTGGAATAAAATCCAACGTTTACTCTCGAAAACTATTCCCATTCCCCTTATCATTCAAATTTCTATTTGAATTCACATTTCCAACCTAGATTTCTTTTATAGATGCTTTCATTTGCAAAATATCTATGCTAAACAATTATTCACTTTGACTGTGAATAATATTTCTTTTCACATAATCAAATCCATTTGATTTTGTCATAACAAATCCAAATTCCCTGTATAACTTCTATTATTTATAGAAAATCTCATTATTAATTTCAAACATTTATAATTTCCTTTATAATTTGCTAAGTTCAAATCTTATTTCAAATATTGGTTTCAAAACCGATTACCACTTTTACACATAAATTCAAATTTGAAAATATTTAAATTTATCCAACGATAAATAATTCACTTAATTTATACTCTCGTTTATAACAATTTCTTATTTTCTCCATTACCATATTTATAATATCAACCCTATTCGAAATTACATTTCTAATTTTGGAAATAAATTTCCTTTTTAAAACTCAAATTCATTTTCCATATAAATTCATTTTTCCAGTTTTTGAATACTAACATTCTAGGGCCAGAGTAGTTTAGACACAACATCGTCAATCATAAATTATATAACAAGTCATAGCACAATAAATAAAACAATAACATAAATGTTGAGGAATCCAGCTGGATTCCTCCAACCTGTTTTCCTGCATCCACAGACATTAATAACATCAATAATATTATTTTCACATCAATGTGAAATGTCATAGTAAACAGTATTAAGAACTGATCAACGATATAACAATATCAACCAATCAACCAATTTTATTAACCATTCATCCAAACAACCATCACAGTAGTTATAAAATTACTAAAAATAATTTAAAACTCGTTTATATAAAAATATAAACGAGACAGGGTTAGTGAGTTTACTCACCTAGTTTTGCAGCTAATGATCCTGCGTCGTTTTCATATAATTTCAAATATATGTTGTCGACCATATGAAATACCAATTGTCTTCACTCTTTCCGAACCATCATGTACTCGCGATATTTTCCATTAAGATCCCACCGCTTCTTTTTCAGTTGAATTCTGGCAACATTTGTTAAATTTATATCATTTATAAGTTGATGCTTAAATTTAAACACCTTTAAACTATTAATAATTTTTAATTTATTTTGAATCAGAATTTACCTTTAAATTACGTGTTTAATTGGCCTCTTATCCTCCTCTTAAATTTGATCCAACTCGACGTTCATTTCTCTTTGTTTAACAGAGTCAGACTTTTTTCTGAGCGTCAAGTCAAAACACATCAAGATATCGCGACTATCGGGAACCCATGAACTAATTATTTTACCTTGGTAACGCAGGCCACAGGGATCCAACGTAACAACAAAAAAATCAGCTCCTCCATCATTATCACATTAATCCCTATTAATGTTCTTCCCTTCCAGTATCCTGATTACCAGACTCACAACGAACATTTCCCTCACTATTTCATCATAAACACAGTCCCCTTCATTGTAGCCTATTCATCCTTCACAGTTTGAAACCAACCTGCACAGTTTCATGGACATCTCATCATTTGAATGGATTTAAAGCACTCTTAACTTGACTATATAGAATTAATTAATTAAGCCTTACGTTAATTATTGGGTTTGGGATAATCCATCTTCTATGTTTGTATATTCACGCTCCTGAAGCTTTCCAAATATTGTTATATACTTGCCTCCCTGTTGTGCCTTCCACCCTCTACGAAAATCACTACAGAAGGTTTCTACAAACTCCTTGTCACTCTCTCCTTCTTCCTGACTTGAAAACAAGGACTCTGCCCCCTTTTAAGTAGCCGCGACTCCGGAAACTGCTGTAGCCAAGCAAGACAACCCTCTATACTTTCTTCACTAGTAACAGAAACTGTTACTTCATGCTGCTGGTCACCGTGAATGCCAACTTTTCCCCAAATACATCAATCACCTTCTTCGCCGACGGATTCAACCACAAGCACACAAAGGATTGCGTTGAACCCTGTATACGCACGCTACTGTACATTATCATGACAACTTTTTCTTCCAAAATTCACAAGAAAACCACAAACGATGCTAAATCCTTCTATGAACACCCCTATATACTCCAAAGCTCGAATTGAAGTCCAAAAATCCCAAAATCAAAAACCCCACCATCACTGTCCCCATTTCTAAGCGACGGAAAAACTGCATCGATCCATCGAAATGTATATGAGGATGAAGAGATTCAGATACATTTATTTTGCAATTTACAGGGTTTTATTTGATTTGTTAGAGAAATTTTTAAACTTGCGTTTTCACTTGAAAGAAGAGAAATAGGAGCGGCATCAATAAAATGGAGAAAAGAGGATGTTGTCCAGTATTTAAGAAGCTTGGGTATGGCTGTGATAGCTTGGGTAGTACGGGTATAAAAGTAGTGTGGTATGCACGAAAAATAAACGTGGGAGGCACGGTAAAAGAATGGATTGGAGAGCATGCTTCTGAAGCTTTCACGGCAAGATGAAATATTCATTTTATATTATAAGCATTTTTTTTCTTTTTTCTTAATATAATACATATGGACAAAAGAAGCTCCCATTTTCTGATTACGTTCCTTGATGTGTTCCAAACATATACACGTCTACAACACTGCAAACTATTAGTAGCCAATATCTTTTATTATCATCATATTCTTATACTTCCCTAAATTTTGATTTATACCAATTAATCAATATTTCGTGAGGCATAACATTTTCCAACTGAACATCCCTTCCCCTTAAATTATATATGTCGTCTGTGTCCATTCATATGTCTTTGATCAATAAATCATTCGTCTTTCATGTGATGCTTAATCAAGAATTAGGGAGATGATCGTAAACTGTAAAATGTATATTTGTATTTAAAGTTTATGCGGAATATGTTATATAGAATTCCGTTTATCTATAGACTACTACGGACAAAAATAAAAATACCTCTATATTGAGTAATGCGCTATGATTCCAGAAATGTAATAAAATAAACTATTTAAATCATATTATAAATTATACATTAAAATTTCGTTTTAATGAATATATTTCCATTTATATTTCTAATACAACATTTTAAGTAATTAAATGTTCAAAATTAAATGGCTAAAAATTCGGGTCGTTACATTCCTTCCCCCTTAAAAGAATTTCGTCCCGAAATTGCTAAGCAGTAAAAATACTATAGCTCTAACTCCTCGTAACCTGCTTAGTTGAAATCTTGTATTCCATATCTTCATAACCAAGTTCTTACCCGACCTTCGAATTCTCATACCAATACTCGACCATTCATAATTCTTTCCAAATGATATGTCCACCATTTTTGGACAATCCATCATCACTTTCTTGTCTTCAATCCATATGCTCTTCTGCATATCCACACCCATTCCAATTGATTTTAAATCCATTTATCAATTTCATTATTCCACTCAAAATTTTATTAACCAATCCTGGTTTTCTTATTTCAGTTACAATTAACAACTCGATTTTAAATTATCAAAAAAATATCTTGAAAATTTTCTAACTCTTTAAATTTTCGAAAAATTTCGCCAGCATCTCCCCTGTGCGGCTCAATCGGTATAATCACAACTCGCCTTTATAGGCCTTCCCCAATCCAAAAGAAAATAAAAAAGCCTAGCGGCTTGCCCCATAGGCTCATAAAACCATCAAACCCAAGTAATATTGTAAACATGTACCTTTTTGTTGGGCATAATTCTATCTCTTGCATTTGCTTCCATTCAATATCTGTTCAGCATACATATATCCATTCCCAGTTGGTTTCAAATCAATCCAACCTTTGGTCTTTAACTATCTGATTAGTTCACTTCTATTCACTAATCCAAACTGAGTTCTATTTTCAAAAATCAACCTTCTTATTTTGCTTGAGTTCAAATCCATCACAGTTTAATTCCAAACAACAACATCCAATATATATTCAACTTGTTTATACATATAGGTCGAATTCATATTAATATTTCGAATCTCAACATTTTCTTTATTTAATTTCATTCGGATTATTTCTAATTCAATCCAATTTTGTTTAACTTAAGTTAAGTTAAAATTTTAATCTATTTAATTTACTTTCACTATTTTAATTCAATTAACTTGTACAAGTTAACTTAAATTCTAGAATTCAAATTCCTGGTATTTATTTCAAATTCAGCTTGAAATCGTAATTATATACATATATTTATGATCAATTCAAAACATTTGAATTTCTAAAACAACTTTTCCTTTCTCAAACAAATTTCCATTTACTATGATAGCAATCCATCACTTAGAAACTCGAAAATGAATACCGATAATGTAGCAATCCATTATCAGAATTATTTTCTCGCCACTGAGGTGATTTCATTGCTTAATCCCTTTAAAATCCATTTAAACCATTCTTACTCAAAAATACTTTAAAGTAACGTTATATTACTTTATAATATTTCAGAAAATATTTTCTAAACACCCGGAATTTAAATTCCAATTCTAGTTTGAATTTAATCTTGGTTTATTTCATTTATATACATTATCCGTATACAAATTATATAACCATTTCAATATTTCATAATTCCATTTGATTTATAATAACAAGCAAATCAATAATTTCAAAAAATTATTTTTTATATCAAAAATAGTTTTTGGGAAAAATTATTTTATTCTCCCATTTAAAAAATAATACTGTATCGAATTGCTTTGTTCGAGAGTTTAGAAACACCTATCGATACAGTTGTGCATTCTGTATCGATCAAAATTCATAAACCACTCAACAAACCAATCAACACAATATAAAACAATTTCATATCAAATATACAAACACGTTCTCTCGTATAAATACTCAAACTCAATCTAGGGTATTACTATCCCGATCTCTATTGAGTTACGCCACAGAGCCAAGGTTACTACTCAACCTTCAACTCTGATACCAACTGTAATGGCCCGAATTTCCATACTCTTTGTGTTGACTAATAACACCACACGTCCAACCTAAATTACACAGAAATACAAATCATTATTAGAAAGAAGTTAGAGGATGAGAAATAGAAAGAAAGAAATAGTAGAAGAAAACGAAGATCACAAACTCACAGCGGAACGAATAAAATATATTAGGTAACATAAACTTTGAAAAACAATTCAGTAACTTTATATACATACCATCATCAGAGCACAACAGCTATTTCTGGAATAGTTATAAACACTTGTTTCCATATACAAACATGGTACACAGTGGAATATATGATAGTCTATAGCTAACTGGTGAAGCCTCCTACTTCAAACTCTTCCAAGTGAATCTGTAAAATCCTGACTACTTGACTGCCCGTACAAATTTGGGCACCCAAGAGTTTAGGGAAAACAAATGAAATAAACTCTGGGTCAGTCATGGGACTGGTGTGAGTAAACTCCAACCATTTGTTTAACTTTCAAAATCCTTTCGAAAGAAATGATAATCGTAAGAACGATCCACACATAAACAAAGATGGTTTTTACCTTACGATAACCAAAAATAATCTTGATATCAAATCCAATGATATTATAATATTGTCTAAATCAAATAAATAGAAATCTAGCGGAACGCTTGCATCTCACGTTCTATATGTAATATAAAATCGAAAACCACAGGGCGCTTATTGGAGATTGGATTTCTAACATGACATGGTATGGAACCACCTTCTGATAGTGTATCTCTAGAGGGGAATACACCGGGTTCAACAAGAACGTCTTGCAACCCGGCCCACACATGGCTGACCACTCATTTAACTTGAGTGTATCGAGCATATTATCACCAATGGTTGTGATCAGCAACCGTTACCGAAAGCATACAGCAGCGAATAGAATAAGAAGCAAATGAAAATTCTCTAGATCAGGTGATAATACCCCTAATGGGAATGACCCACATGGCCATGTTGCCTGCCCGATTTCTGTCATTTCCCGGGTGATGAGGCTTGAGGTCACGCTTATCTTTCAGCACATCTTGCCGTCATTTACTTTGAATGTCACATCGTTAGACATTCGTCCATATACATTGTCCTGGGACTAGACAAACCGAAAGCACCACTCTATTAATCCATCTTGGGCAATTTCTACATAGGATTAACAGAACAACCCTTGCACTTTACTCCGTCTTCAATTTACTTCAACATAAGTTGATTCGTAACACTTACGCCTATACAGAGTGGGTTTCAGATATTAAATCTGATCCCGGTCTCTCCGTATTGACAACAAAGGTATAAAATAAATCAAAACTTTGATAGTCGGTGATTTAACTATCAAAGAAACATCCATACAATCAACGGTCCTATTTCCCATTGGAAATTCTACCTATCAAGCATTAAACAACATTGGCCCCTTTTTATTCCTTATTATATTATCATTTCCAAAACCTATTTCCCATCTTTCGTTTCCTTTCAAAACTCGATTTTATCTCTCGATTCTTAGAAAAAACATTTTCAATATCCTAATTCCTTTATTTGAGAAAATATCTCTTATTCCTATTAGAAACATTTCTAAATATTCTAGAATCCTTATTTTCTATATTCAGAAAATATCCCTTATTAATATCGAAAACTATTTCCATATTCCCTTTATTAATTCCTCGTTGACCAATTCATTTCATTTTCTATTTGGGGAAAACATTTCAAAAATCCTTTAAATTAACACGATGTTATAAAACATCGTTATATAACTCAAACAATTAATCATTTATTAACTAACCATATTGCTAACCAGTTTTCACTATAGAACCTTAACCATTCCTCCATCAATCTTGAAGTCAATCATGTTGGTGTATAATTACCTCTCAAACGCTATAATATGCTATATTGATTTATAGATTTTGTTTGCCCTCGTTTCACCTCTTTCACATATACTTTTATCCATTTCTTATATGTATATAGACATAACATATTTTCAGAGATAATATGTAAATTACAGCAAAATATCTCATATATACCATTCAAACAACTTTCATATATCCAAATTTAGTATTTCATACATCGTTCAAACAACTTTTCAAATGCCAAACTTAGCATTTCATACACAATGTTTACAAATTACTTACAAAGCAGTCCAAAGAATGATTTAAACTGGTTCTGCTTCTGATATATCCTCCATAACATAAGCAACATTAGTCCTGTTACCGTCAAATAAACAATCAAGGTGTTAATTCAAACTATAATACATAGTAGCAACATACCGCTATAAACATGAAAAGAAAGATTACTATGAATTTCATTGTCATAGTTCAAACTATAATACATAATAGCAACATACCTTCTCTAATTGAAAAAAAAAAGCTTCATAGGAGAGATGCCATCATAAATGTGGTGTGTGTTTCTTCTAATGTTCAGCTAGAAAACAATCTACATCTATTTTTACAATGTTCCTACATGTTTAGTTTATGGGAAATCCTTATGTCTAAAGCTGTAAGAAATGATGTAAACAAGAATAATATAGTTGAGCGGGACATGTTACACAGAGCCACAAAGAAGAAGGATAGTAAGTCATATGTCATTATATGTGTTGATGAAATTTGCCAGAATTGTTTGGATGGAAAGAAATGATCAGGTTTTTAATGGCCAAGGTAGGATGAGAAATCAACTCAAACTGTTCATGTTACATAAATTAGAGAAGGTTTGAGACGTTCACAGTTCGAATTTGACTAGAAAATAATTCAGTCCTTCCGTTGAACCATCAGTTTTCCTATTTTTGTTGTCCTGTTTCTCTTCCAATTTCTGTTTTATGCTCTCCCCGTGGTTTTAGTTTTACTCTCTGTTTTGTCCAAATTTTTAGTTTACTAACATCTAATTGCTGATAAATTTTCTTCTTTGCATTTTCAGTTTCAACTCTAAACGTTGCAGCCAGTTTCTATTTCTTTTTTTACATTGCAGAATTTACACTTACATAAAAGAAAAACATTTTGTTCACTGCTTAGTTTTCATTAAATTTTGTTTTGTTTTTATCAAACTACTACCTTCACATTTTATTTTGACAACTGATCCATATATACGCAAGCATCATCACTTGAAGCCACAACCAAATCCGTCAACTCATCCTTGAAATCCACCCTGCTACATTATCAATCTTCACAGGCTATTCTTCCACAACCATCTCTTAACATCTCCCATCCTTTACCACATAGCTCACCAAAGTTATAATCAAACTCCAGCAATGACTCAAATAGCAACTCCATTCACAAGCCTGCAATAATCATCCTCTCTGACTCTGCCCGCCTGCAACAATAAGCCATCAACCTCAAACAAACTTCTTCTTACCAAAAGCAAAAAAGTGCTAGTTTTATAGTATACGCAGCGAGTTTAGCCATAGAGACCACATCTCTGGGAGCAGCATACGCAGCGAGTTTAGCCATTGGTGTTTGGACCGAATCCGAAATATTTTGATCAACCCAAAATGAGAAGGGTACAATATTCATTCCCAAGTTAGAAGAGACTCAAAGAAAGAAGAGGTGTGAATCCTGGACCAAAGCAGTATCAAAAACTTTTTATCTTGCAGGCTTGTCCGTTTAGGCTTGAAACACCGTTTCTTCCTTCAACTTCTTTTCTTTCTTTCTTTCTTTCTTTTAAATAAAGGCTTCAGTTTGGTTTCTACAGTTCCTGGGGTACAGTAAATGATTCACTATTTGAAACTATACGGGACTCTTATTTGAATTATAGAATTGATGTACATGAATTGACAATGTCTAGAAATTACTGACTTTTTTGGTCCGTTCGCAGTTAAAAATTGACACGCTCAAATTTTTGGTGGCGTCCGACGCGTCGGACGCCAATAACTTTTACTCCTTCCAGACTCCGCGTCGGACGCCAATAACTTTTACTCCTTCCAGACTCCAACGGTTAATTTTCCAAACGCCAACAGTTAATTTTCCAACGTATCGATTCATCCCCTATAGATCCACGCACCCCCCTTATTCTCCCCCATCCAAACCCGAAACCACCCCTCTAAACCGCCAAAAACTGAATTTTTCGAGCGATTTCAAGCGTCAAAAAAGGTATTTTTTTATACCATTGTGTTGATTTTTCAATTTTCTATAACACATGTTTTTTTGAATTTTTCTGGATATTAATGATTCGTATTTTCGTGCGATTTGGTTTGGACGTGAGTTGTATTCAATTAGCTCAAATAAGTACGGATTTACGTGTCGTTACATACCCACCATAATAACAGTTTGCTTCTTCTCATCTTAAGGTATATGCTCATTCATTACAAGTTATTATAAGATGTGGGACTACTTGCATTGTCCATAAAGTTAATACCTCATTCACTCCATTTTCCAACAGGCACTTCCGAAGTTTTGAAAGTGGATAATTTTATTTGCATGTTATATAATCAGGTAATGTTTCAGACTTAAAAAAGTGAAACCCAAGGAATAAACTAAACAAGCTTTCATGCATTAGAGGAAAAAATAGATGATAATATATGTTTAATAAAATCTTTTCTCGAGAGTATAAGGTTGATGTTGAATCTACGAACATGAAAAGAATAGATATACAATAATATTTAGGATTAATTGACATGATTAATTCCAAATTTCATCTGTCTTCTCGTATTAATCTAGAGTTTGGATTATTTTTAATTAATCTCAAGTTTGGGGTCCCTTCCTATGTTGATCCCATTAACTTGCTGACCTATTGTACCTAGTTATCAAACGTAAATTACCTTCCCCCAAACTAGTTTCCCACTCCAGAAAAATCTTTCACCGTTAACAAACACTTCTTCCCCAAACTTTTTTCTTTCCTTACGCCTAAACACTTCTTCCCCAAACTTTTTTCTTTCTTTTTTGATTAAAGTAGATAACCTTAAACAACTTAAAATGACAACGGAACAGCATTAACTTGTTCATTACAACAATATTTAAACTGCAGAACCCACATCGGAAAATCATTAGAGCAGCAATCAACAATGATCAAAGAAGCAATCAACAATGTAAATTAACCAGAGAAGCAATCAACAATGATTAAGAAGGAAAAATCATCAGAGCAACGAAAACTAACCAACTCCAAGTTAATCAACTAAGCAACTTGAAACTACCCAAATCCGTCCATACAATTGCTCACAATCATCAACCATGCAATAGACTGGACTGAATCAGACCAAAAACGAAAAATTATTGAATCCAACCCAATTTACAACTGCCATTTAAAAATTTTAGATTACTTCATCCTCATTTGTCCCCAAATTTGCAATGAAATTGAAACCAAAACATAATGGATGCACTAAAAACAATCAATTATTGCTGAGAAAACTACCAAAACAACTAGAAGTCAACTAACGCTTCAAACGAAAATAATTACAAACTTCTCCAAAAAGAAAAGCAAGATTTTTTTTAAACGAAGAGGTGCAAATTCTACATGAGGAGAAGAAGAAAGACGAGGATGGGAAGCGAAAGGAAGACTACGGTGATTAAGTACCGCATGCGACGCAGGAATGGTGCGTCGTGAAGCAGCGGTTAAGTAACTGTCGATATGGGACTTTCTCTGCTGAGAAATATGGAGAGGCAGAACCAATATCAAGTGGGGAAGAGGAAGAAGGGGTTAAGTAAATGAAGGAATCAAAAATATATCACACCAAATCCAGGATCGACGATTTCAGCGGCATCGAATCGCTCTTGAATCCGTCAGATTTCCTTCTCGCAAAAGAGAAGAAAGTAGCTAATACGAGCAAACAATTGAAAGTAAGGAGTAAGCTTGATAAAAAAGCAAAAAAAATTGAGCAGGAACCGAGGAGCAATTGAAGAAATAGTTGTTGGACGGAGATGGAGAGGGAGCAGTTAAGGAGTGGCTGTCGATTTTGGACGGAGATGTTTGATTTAGGAAGGTAAAGAGGGAAACCGGTTAAACAGGTTAGCAAGTTTATGAGACCAATACAGGAAGGGACTCCCCAAACTTGTGATTAATCAAAGATAATTCAAACCCTGGGTTAATGTAGGAAGATACGTGAAACTTGATTTATCGTGTAAATTAATCCTAAAATTTATTTTAGTATCTTACCATGTTTATTTGTGTATCTTTAACCTACCTAGAAAATTAACAATGAAGTCTTTCAGGAACTTAAAATCTTTACGAATGCATACAAATTATTATTTACTTTTAAAACAACTGTAACTCAAAAAGTCAAATCTAAAAACAACTTTTATGTAAAAGTATGGTAGGTGAGATGTTATCGTATGATAAATGCGTACAGTCTGAAGTAGGATAAGAATAATATGAATTAATTGGTACTCAGCTTTAATTCAAGTCCAATAAGTTGAATGCAAAGTTTACAATAAGTTGAAATATCATCAAAGCATGGGGTTACAACAAGGGCTAGTATATAAGAATATAGTGTATGGTAAGGGAACTAATATCTGGTTTGATAAATGGATTCATTGTAAATCTTCAATACGAAAATTGGGTTGGAAACAACTTATATACACTGATGGTTGTTCTAGGGAGGTTGAATCTATTATTAAAGATTCTCAATGGTCAGTTTCACAGACAAAATTAGTAAGGGGCAAGTGAGGGCCATAGCCCACCGCCCTCCCCAGTTTCAAAAGTAAAAAAAAAAAGAATTTACTGACTATTCAACTTTGCTGACTTTTCAAAATATTCTACTAACATTATATTACATGTTCTACTTTGTCATCGCTTTTCTGCAGTAGCCAACATGGTCATTTTCTTCCATTATGCTTGCAATTCCATGTTTGCAAATCTATTCGATTTTGGTTCTTGCTTTCTAAATTCTAATCATGGCAATTGTTTTATGCTTTTAATTTTCTATATCTGGGTTTATGAGTTGATTCCGTCCTTGATTCCACTATTCCAATTCCACTTTCCAGGTTTCACAAAGTGAAACAAATCACATCCAGTTTTGAAGAAAACTGAGGTAACTTGAATTTATAGGTTTCACAAACTTCTAGTTTTTAATTTTCAAGTTTTAACCTAGTGTGTGTGTGCGCGCGCGCAGACTGCTGTGTTATGAGCTATAAAATATGAATTCATAATTTCATATAACCATGAATTTTAGGATCAATTCTTTTTTCAATATACGAACTGAAATGCAATTTATTCATATTTTTTTTCTTTTTGAATTTTAGATATATCGGATATTATGGTAGATCTTCTAAAATACACGATTTTTTTAAAAGAGAAGTTACTGAAACTTGAGAATCTGTTGGATCTTCTTCAATATCCAATAACGAGCATCAAACTCCGGATGCTTTTCCAACTACAAAATATCAAAGAATTGAGAAGACAGAGATTGAAGAAAATGCTTTAGAACGTGATCCTGGATTGCAATCACAAATATATGATTATCCACATCCTTATGTTAATTTAGGAACTTATCAACCTATACTCAAAGAGTTTGCATTGTCCGAAAAAGGAATACATCTTCGACGATTTAATGGTTCTTAGTATAAGTTGTTTCCATGGTTGGAATACTCCTCCGCCAAAGATGCAGCATTTTGTTTAACATGCTTTATTTCAATAAGAGAACGACTAATCGATATAGACCAAATGCATTCACTATTGATGGATTTCGAAATTGGAAGAAGGTTCATAGTGGTAGTGTATGTGCTTTTTAAAATCATGTTGGAAAATCTGCTAACTTAACGCATAATGTCGTCGAACAATCTTGCAAAGATTTAATGAAATCATCTCAAGGTTATGATGGTGCTAGTAACATGTGTGTTAGGTGGAAAGGATTACAAACTCTTTTCTTAAATAAATGCCCATGTGCTTATTATGTTCATTGTTTAGCTCATCGGCTTCAATTGACATTAGTTGCCACTATCAAAGAAGTTCTTTCAGTTTAGCTTTTTTTCTCCAAATTAAGTGTTGTTGTTAATCTAGTGGGTGCATCTTCTAAGCATCATAATGAGTTGCAAGCTATTTATAGAATTAATATATCTGAGTTAGTTGCTAATGGTGAACTAAAATCTAGTACGGGACTTAATTAGATTGGAACTTTGCAACAAGGTGGAGATATTAGATGGAGTTCTCATTTTAATTCGGTTTGTAGTTTGATAAAAATGTATAGTGCGTCTTGTTCGATTCTTATTGTTGAAAAACAATGGCTGAGTCGCGAACTAGGTCGCTTTCTTGAAGACGATTCGGCGATCTGGTCAGAGGTGCAAACCAGTTCATTCCTTCGCCGCTGCCTCTAGGATAAAACAACCTCTAAAAACGATAACCGATTTGCTTGCACAACAAATCAGTGCAGATTTGCACTTTCGAAAATAATATTGCTCGAATTTTCTGAAAGAAAGATTTAATGGCGGAGGCTAGAAGAAAAAATAGAACTCGGTGTGTATTCTTGTCTGCAGATAAAAATTATTTATAGAACGAGGATTAGGGTTTGAGAGAAAAAATTGGATCTGCTAAAATTTCGGGGGACAAAGTTTTTACCGTTGCAAACTTTTTACCATTGCAGAAAAAATTACCGGTGTAGAAAATAATTTTCCATAAAAAAAAACGGTTTGAAAACTGCAAAGTTTTATGGTCCAAAAATATAAGTGTCAACACCACAAAGCCCAAGTCCAAACCCGAGCCCAAGCCCGAGCTCGATCGGACCGGGCCGGGTCGAGTCTAGTCGGTCGGTCGTGCGTGTGTGTGGTGTTCATGATGCATGGTCTCCCTTCTCACAACAAAGCATGTATTGGGAGCCCAAGGCCCCAACATGATTTCTTAAAAACAAGTATAAATCCTTGCCTCTTCCATATAATCCCATGATGTAAGACTATTCACACATAGGAGCCATTCATACACTTATTCAACATTTTTAATAATTCACTTAATGTTTCTAAAACATTTCCAACAATCCCCCATTTGAATTTTTTAAAAATGTTTTCGAGCAATTTCTAAAACCATAAGATTGTGCATAAACAAAGGTGTCATCCGACTTGAACCTTTGCATAGTGAGTAAGATTCAGTTTTTACTAGAGTGACACGTAGTCTTGAACTCTATTCCTGACATCAAACCACACACAACCTTTTCTATAGTGCAATCAAATAAGCCCGTGCATTTATGGTCATGCACGTCTATCCTAGTTTAGTTAATGCTCTAGAAGTTTTGCCCAAAAATCCGTAGGAAACGGCCACATTTCCACATTCACAAAGGTGGGTCTATCAAGAGCACTCCTAAAGGTAGGTACTCCACTCCAAATAGGGTATAGATCTCATTAAGAGTTTTTATTAACTCATCCTCTAATCACTTCAGAAATACATGCTTCTTAGTTTATTAAACAGCATGCTCAACTCCTATCACTACACAACTTGTTTTTACCCATTGTACCTAGTTCTTGGGATCTCCAGTCATTTAGGTCAGGTTACCATTGTGCATGACTCAACAATCTAAGGGCAATAGTCTCATTCTTTTAGAAGAATTGTGGACTTTCTCTCTTGACAGTCCTTTCGTCAAAGGATCTGCCAAATTTTCTTCACTACGTACGTAATCCACTCTAACGGTACCTGTGGAAAGCAGTTCTCTAACCGTGCTATGCTTACGACGTATTTGTCGTCTCCTACCGTTATAATAACGATTCTGAACTTTTGCAATAGCCGCGGTACTATCGCAATGTATCAACACAGCCAGTATCGGTTTTTCCCGTAAGGGAATCTCGGCTAGCAGGTTTCTCAAATACTCTGCCTCTTCACTAGCTGTAGCTAGTGCTATCATCTCAGACTCCATAGTAGACTGAGCCAAAATAGTCTGTTTCTTGGATTTCCAAGAAATAGCTCCTCCAGCGATGCTAAATATATAGCCACTGGTCGCTTTAGAATCATCAGATATGGTATTCCAGTCTGCATCAGAATATCCTTCAAGTACAGTTGGAAACCTTTCATAATGTAATCCAAGGTTCATGGTTCATTTAAGGTATCTCATCACCCTTTGAATAGCATGCCAGTGCTCTATACTAGGTGTACTGGTAAACCTGTACAATAATCCCACGACATAGGCAATGTCGGGTCTAGTACAATCAGTGGCATACCGAAGGCTGCCAATGATGCTCGCATAATCAGACTGTCTTACAGCTTCACTAGTGTTCTTAAAAAACTTTACACTGTGATCATATGGTGTACTTGCAGGTTTACAGTCAAAGTAATTATATTTCTTTAGGATCTTCTCAATGTAATGAGATTAATCCAAAGAAATTCCCTTTTATGACCTAGTAATTTTAATACCAAGGATTACACTCGCCTCACCTAGATCTTTCATATCAAAATTGGCACTTAATAAGGATTTGACTGAGTTTATGGCATGAATGTTTGACCCAAAAATGAGTAGGTCATCTACATAAAGGCATATAATAGTGCAAATGTCATTCTCAGATTTGTAATAAATGCATTTGTCACTTTTATTAACTTTAAAACCATGTGAAATGATTAAATTATCAAATTTTTCATGCCATTGTTTAGGTGCTTGTTTTAAACCATATAATGATTTATCTAATTTGCATACTTTATGTTCTTGACCATGTACCACAAATCCTTCAGGCTAGTCCATATATATTTCTTCGTCTAATTCATCGTTCAAAAATGCAGTTTTTACATCCATTAGGTGTATTAACAAATTATGAATAGAGGCAAGTGAGACTAATACCCGAATGGATATGATTCTAGTAACAGGTGAAAAAGTGTCGAAGAAATCTATGTTTTCTTTTTGTTTAAAACCTTTTGCTACTAGTTGTGCTTTATATTTATCAATAGTACCATCAGGTTTTAATTTCTTTTGAAGTACCCATTTACAGCCTATAGATTTACAACCAGGGGTTAAATCTACCAAATGACAAGTCTTATTGGATTCCAAAGAATCCATCTCATCATTTATAGCCTCTTGCCAAAAATCGGCATCTAAAGAAGATAAGGCCTCTTGGAGGTTCATGGGATCCTCCTCAATAGTAAAAGCACAGAAATCTGAACCAAAATCTTTTATGATTCTTGCTCTTTTACTTCTTCCAGGTTCAGCTTCAGAATTTTCGTTAAGTTCTGTTCTAATAGGCATACTTGAAGTGCCCCCACTATTCCTTAGTTTAAAAGGAAATTTTGTTTCATAAAAGTCGGCATCATTTGATTCAATTATATTATGTGCATTAAGGTCATAAAATCTATATGCTTTGCTATTAATAGCATAGCCTATAAATACACCTTCATATGCTCTACTTGCCAATTTTATTCTCTTAGGGTCTGGAATGCGAACATATGCTAAACAACCCCAAGTTCTAAAGTACGAGACATTGGGTTTATGATTCTTTAAAATTTCATAAGGGGAAATTTTATTCTTAGATTTGGGGATCCTATTCAGAACATACCATACAGTCAATAGAATTTCCCCCCGCCAATGTTTTGTTGCACCAGAATTTAGTAATGTGGCAACTACAAGTTTGATAAAGGTCATATTTTTCCTTTTAGCTTTACCATTCATTTCAGGAGAATAGGGTGCAGTTCTTTTATGTACTATACCATGTTGTTTATAGAATTCCAGAATTGAAGTGGATTCATATTCTGTTCCTCTATCACTACGAGGTCTCTTAATTTTCCTATTTGCTTGATTCTTAAACTCAGTTTTGAATGTTTTAAACATGTCAAAAGCATCACTTTTATTTTTCATAAGGTATACATATGTGAAATCAGAACAGCCATCAATAAAAGTGATAAATTAACGATGTCCTTGTCTAGTCAAAGTACCATCAAGTTCGCATGTAATAACCCGGAAATCTGAGCCAATTTAAAAATTTTATTTTGGCAATTTTAAGGAATTTTGGATATTTAAAATGAATTATTTTAAATAATAATGACGAGAAATTTATTTTAAATAGAATTAGAATGAATATATTTATTAGAATCGACGTTAGAATATAAATATTTATTTTTATTTATAAAAGGAATTGAAAATGGCGCGGTAGTTCGAAATTTCGATTTCAAATGAATGTACAGGATTCAAAATAAACCGTATTTTAGCGAAACCAAAAATATTAGGATCTATTTGAGAATATCCTTCCAACGAATCCAAAAAATTGAAATTTCATAGCGGGGATAAAAAGTTACGTCCAGTTGAAAATTAAGAATAGTCGCTATGGAATTTTGGCCCTTAAAAATAGTCATTTTGCAAACGACCTCTGTTTTTTACGAAACCACTTTTGTTGGATCCGCGATGTCAAGTTATTGTAAGAATTCAAAATTCGTAATTTTGTGAATCAATATGTGAGCATGGCGAAGTAAAACGTGTTTTAACAGATTTTGTCAATTTTGATCGACCAGAAAATGGCCATTTTTCAAACGGTCTCAAAATTTGACGAAATTAGTTTTGTTAGGACCGTATCGTCAATATGAGGCTAGAAAATATTTTTCGGGAATTTTTAGAGTCCGTATGTGGCCCCGGTAAATTGAAATGCACGTTCAAATTCAATATATAGATTTATATTTTGATTTTGATGGAAACTGATCGAAATAGCCGAATCTGCTTACGATACATATCCCATTGTGTTCGGAATGGGGGTAATTAGGTAGGGGCGACAGTCGTTGGGTCTCGTTTGAGGTTTGAATAAAAAGTCAACCTTTTAAAGAAAAGATAATAATAAAATAATAATATATCAATTTGTTTTTCACTTACCCCCCCTCCCCTTTCTCATTTCATTTCCACGAACCAGAATAAAGAAAAAAAGAAGAAGAAAATCCGACCTCTCTTCAAACTCGTCGCCGCCTGGGTGGGCCACCGCGCCGCCTCCGCTCCGTCGCAGGGGACCCCAGCACCACCGCGCGCCTCTCCCCCTCCGGCCAACTTCAACCTCGCCACTTTCCCCTCCCCTCTCTCCAAACCGACGCGCAGCCTTCCCCCTCTCCAAATCGATTTTCGCCGCCTTCCCCCATCTCCGGTCCGATCTTAACTTCCCTCCTCCTTTTAATAGTAAGTTTTCTGATTTTACTTTATTTTATTTTATAAAATTCCGATTTTTAGAGATATAAAGTTAGGGTTTTAATTTAGGTAAAGCTTAGATTTTTAAATGCGAAAAGATAAGATTTTTATCATATATGAAAGGTTGGATTTTTAATTGGAAAAGTTTGATTTTTAAACAAGAAAAGAATTGAATTTTTATACAAGAAAAGAATTGAATTTCTATATTAGAAAGGTTTGAATTTTTATATAGTTGAAATGGTGAAGTAAAAATATGATTTTTATAGAGTGAATAAAAATATGATTTTTATTGTATGAACATTGAAATAAAAATATTATCTTTATAATGTAAACACCGTGTTAAAGATACAATTTTTGCACGTATGGTTGCGAAGTAAAAATATAATTTTTAGCGAAATAAAAATATAATTTTTATATATGTAGCATAATAAAAATATAATTTTTATTATATGTGAAGTGAAATAAAAATATGAACTTTATTTTTATCATGAAGTAGTGAGAATAAAGATTCGATTTTTATAGGAGTAGCGGAATAAAAATAGAATTTTTATATAATGGAAAATATAAAAATATGATTTTTATATATGAAGCGAAATAAAAATTCGATCTTTATATAAGAAGTAGAAATATAAAAATATAATTTTTATATAGAAAGAAGCGTTGTAAAATATATGAAGTAGAAACAAAAATATGATTTTTATTTATTGGGATAAAGCGATAAAAATATGATTTTTACTGTGAACAACGGGAAAAGATGGCGATGGTATCGACTGAAATCAAAACGAAAACCGAACAGTTCAGAAGGAAAAAATGGAGGAGTGGAACCCTCGGTGAGAACTTCTCACTTTAATTCTTGTTTTCTAGTTAAAAATATATACTAGGATGCAAACGGTGCTTAGTAGCACCCGACACCCGTCGTCCATAGACCATGGATGACTTGTTTGTTTAATTGATGTGTTGTGAAAGTTGATTGTGTGAAGTGGAATAGAATAAAATATTTTATAGTTGAAAATATTTTATAGATAAAAATATAATTTTTAACGTGTATATTAAATAAATAATTATAAACAAATCGGACGGTTAGTTTATGTACACCCATTTGACTGATATTGATTGGGATGATAAATTTTACACATCGCCCAACTGCACAAATAAAATTCTGTGTTTGTTGATTTGAAACCCCACACGGGTGTTGGGATGATATTGGCGTACACTAATCCCAATTGTTTAGTAGTATGTCGACCGATGGGTTGACAGACTGTGTAAGCGTTAATTATTTATATTTAATGCTTATGCAGTTGTGTGGTGCACTTTGGATGATAGTTGATTATTTATCATTGCTATTATATACATGTGTTGTATAGAATCCATATAAATAACATTATATGGTAATTGAGTGGGTCTCATTCCAATTTAGAAAATAAAATAAAAATTCATGTGTTGAATAGAATAAAAATTCATGTGTTGAATAGAATAAAAATTCATGTGTTGGATAGAATAAAAATTCATGTGTTGAAGAAAATATTCATTTGTTGAATAAAATAACGAAGTTATTGAAATATATAAAGCCGTGTTGATTAGAGATGCGCCATTTTGACGCGAACGATATTCATATCGATTTTAATCATTTTTATAATGAATATCGAAAAGGAATTGATTTCAAAATCAAATGTTTTGAAAACATTATCATTTATATATCGATGATATGGAATATTCAATTTTGATTAGAAATTGAATATGAAGTTGAAATCGTTTTGAAAACGATTTATAAAATACGTTTTAAAAGGAAATCGACGAAATATAATATATATATATATATATATTATATATATAATGGCTTGAATAGAACGCGCCGCGCTGCGGTAGTTTGCGAATTTCGACCATTGACTTCGAATGGACTTTACGAGAGATTCGACCATCGGATTCTCCTAAAACCGGAACCGTTGGGTTCGTATCGAAAAGAGCTTTCTAACGAATGTGAGAAATTAGAAATCTAAAGGTTAGATTTGGAATTATGTCCAAATCAAATTTGGAAAAGGTCGTTGTAAGTGCAGTTCGATGGCCGTTTATGGAAACAACTGTACGGGCCTTGATAAAATTATTAAAAATAGTAATAATTTGTGTAAAATCATAAGAAATGATTTGGAAAGAATTGTGATGAAAAACTCCATATTTGAAAAGATAAAAATACATTTTTATCGAAATGAACTAATTTTGAACTAGAATTATAATCCATTTATTTTTGAAATAAATAAATTGGATTTAAAGGGTTTTAAAAGTAACCAGAATTTCCAATAATTGAATTGGAATGGATTTGAATCGAAATTGTCTTTGGAATATTTCGATGTTGGATTTCATGATTATATAGATATTGCTATGGAAATTTGAAAGATATATTTATATCGTTATTTCCAATACGATATTTGTTGGTCGTAGAATTTGATATTGAATATAAGCCGATATATTTTCTATTCAGAGCCTTGTATTTAATATCAAATGGGATTTGGGTTTGTCGTGAATGGTGTCTTCATTAACATTGTTCTTAAACCCAGTTGAGAAAAAGATTAAATCATTTTATTTAGATTTAATGAAGTGTACCAATTAAATAATATTTAATTGGAATTGAATTTGAATTGATTTTTGGGTTTATCGTGAACGGTTTTTTAAATAACACTCGTTCTTTAACCAGATTTACAGTGAAATGGGATTTGGAATTTATAAATCTTTTTGATAAGATTTAAAGGAGATTTTCCAAAGTAAAGTTTTCCAACTTAATAAAATAAATTGGAGTGGAATGGTATTCGATTTGGTAATAATCGATGTGAATTTCTGTGGAGGAAGACTGCTAATATATCTGGAATTTAAAAGGCGTTGCTGTTATTCCATTTATATTATTAGTCGGATATGGAAGTTTATATCAATTTGTTTTCCATGAAGATTCCATCGTTAGTGGAATATGATTTTGGGTTGTCGTGAATGGTATCTTTAATAATACTGTTCTTAGACCCAATGGAGTTAAGAAAATCAGAAATTAACTGGAGATTAGTTAAGTTGAATGGTTTCTTGGGTACTGATCTGATGTTGGTTTCGGCCTTCCGGGTTATTACTTAGGGGGTTGTTCACTTGCTAATTTACAGTTAAAGGCTAATGGAATGGAATGTGATTTTGGGTTTATCGTGAACCGTGTTCTAAAAGACATTGGTTCTTTAACCCAGTTAAAGACAGGATATGATTTCCCAAGTTAAACAATCATTAATATTGATTTTTGGGAAGATTAAAACCAAGTGGAGTTTTAATGAATCTTTAATTAGATTGAAATGATCAAGAATGGAGTATCACCAGTTTTGCTCCAGGCGATAGTTAAATCTTTAATTATATTTGAACGTGAAATGGTAATTGAATTTACTGATAACACCGTGGTGTTAGATATGAAGTATGACCAGTTTTACTTCATGGGATGAATAGGTTGGGGTTGGGAAATTTAACAAGTGATTACTTCGGTAAGGTTCACTAATCCCGACTGGTTTGGATAAACCATAATTTGGTTTGAATTGATATTCAAAAGAAGATTAAAGAATAAATTTAAAGAATTTATCTTTGATAAAATTAATGGGAACCTTTCCCAAAGTATAAGAATATTCTGAATTAGAATAAGGCGTATGTTGTGTTTGTGTAACACTTGTTTATTATATACGCGAGTTGCTCAGAAAGACCGGATTTATCCCATTCTGAATAACTGATTCGACGATGTGTCGAGGATGAAGACGGTGGTCGAAGACCGGAGGTCTTCACATCGTTTGGATAATTACTGATGATCTTGATTGGGCTGTACACCCAAGAGGAGGGAATCAGTTGGTGATCGTCCAGACGTACTTGGAGATAGATGGATATGCGAGGTACAAAAGTACCTCCGGTTTCGTTCAGACCCAGAACGGACTTGTAAATGGACTGTGTGTCTGACATTGGATATCATTCTGTGTGATTGATGGATATCGGTTGCATGGAGTGGTTTGCCTGTGTGGCATGCTAAGATGCAAATGATCAAGGATTCTGTTGAAAAGAAGAGTCTTGTGGTTGATGATCAAAGCACAGCCTGTGTGGCAAAGCTTTATATAGCATTAATTCGCGAGCGTCACACCCCGGTGTGAACCAGAAACGGGAGAAGGACCTCAGGGAGGACATGCGTTTCCTTCTATCTAGAAGTGGCGTCAGTGGTTTGACATGCCCTGACGAGTTTGACTTATGTGGTTGTTGGGTTGCGAGGCGCCTCAGATATATCGGTGACTATGTGGAGCTGATGGACTCATTGGACTCATCGACACCCCATAGGGTGAGGAAACGCAGTGTTTAGGCACTATAATCCACATCGGGAAGACCGGCTCTAACTATCCAAGGCTTGCCTGCGCGCTTGCCTGAGGGGCGGGCTAGAGCGCCTCGAATTCGGTAGAGGACGATCCCTTGCCTCGGTTCATAGACGGAAATCCAACTTCCAATACGTAACTTTGCGGTTTTGATTGTAGAGCCTAGTGTTGGCGACATGATATATGGTACCCATGTCGTCTATGATTGATACTTATGATTGAAATTGTTTTGACGCTATACACTTATAGTAATAAAAGATGAAATTTAGCGTATCAAGCATTCTTTGGCTATTATAAGGTAAAACCCTATCCTCCGGCTTGTGTTGCATTGTGTGATAGGGCCTGGGTCTTATAATAGCTTCATTGTTCTTTATTTAGCATTGCGCTGTTGTTTTATGCACTGGTATTCTTGGGAGGAAACACGTTCCATGTTATACGGCATGGTCCCTTGATTTACCTAACTTTAAAATAAAGATTAATAACTGTTTTAGTTCTCACACCAGTCACATGACCGACCTGGAGTTTATTGTTTTAACCTAAACTCTGGGTGCCCTTCTTTTTGACACGGGCAGCTAGTAGTTTTGGTTTTGCAGATTTATATTCACAGGATCCTGATTTACAGCTGGAACGATATCCGGAAAGCTCTGTATCCGTATATCTCTTTCAGTTGTGTTTTGTATTATTTTCCGTTGCTATGCAATGTAATTTAAATCTCTGATATTTTTCTGATGTATAATATTTATTCATACTCTGTATATTCTTGTATTCTGATGGAATTGTTGTAATTAACAATGAAATGTTCTTCTGTTAGTGTTCTGATGTGGCTTGTCCTCAGTATAATCCGCGATTTCCCGTAAGGGGGATTTCGGGTCATTATATCACATATGTCAGAATGAATCAAGTCTAAGGGTTCAGAAACTCTATCAACAGAAGTATGAGGTTTCTTTGTGATTTTTGCTTTTGTACAGAATTCACTTTTATCAAGTTCAGATTCTGTCATTTTAGGAATCATATCTAGGGTGCTCATGTTGTGAATTATTCGTTTATTAACATGACATAATCTAGAGTGCAAAATATTAAAATCACACAATATATAAGCAGAAGTAGTCACTTTATTAGTTTCAACATTCAGTTTAAACATACACTCACAAGCATAACCCTTTCCCACAAAGGTTCCCTTATAAGTTAGAGTATACAAATCACCCCCAATTACTTGAGTAAACCCAGCCTTATTAAGGAGAAAGCCAAACACCAGATTCTTCCTAATCTCTGGAGTATGCATAACATCTTCAGAATTACGGTCTTTCCAGACGTAAACTTAATTTCCACATTGCCAATCCCTGCAACTATAGTGGTGAGAGAATCTCACAACAACATTTTATGATTTTCAGCAGCCGTATATGTAGAGAACAACCCACGATCATAGCAGACATGACGAGAGGCACCAATGTCTACCCCACAAACCCTCTGATCCACCAACAAAATGAATCTCAGTAATCATAGCCGTAAGAGGCTCTTCAGTCAGGTTAGCCTGCGGTGCAGAGCTTGGCCTGTTCCGACACTTTCGTGTCATATGACCTGGTTTACTACAGATGTAGCAAAGAAACAACTGTCCAGAATCATTCTTTTGGGCTGGTTTCTGTTGTCCTTTTGGGTTTCCTTCTAGATTCCCATTCTGTTTGTTGCGCCTGTTCTGATTCTTAAAAGATTTCTGATTCGGTTTCAGAACGGCGGGTGTGGTCTTTTTTGTGTTGTTGTTATTGACAATCAACACCTCTTCTTTTTGGCCATGTTTGCGTGCCTCCTCCTCAATACGGAAGCGCGTGATTAAGCTTTCTAAGGAAATTCCTTAGTCTTATGTCGTAAAACATTCTTAAAATCTTTCCAGCCAGGGGGTAATTTGTCAATGATAACAGCAATTTGAAACTGTTCGTCCATTGCCATACCTTCGGAGATGATCTCATGAGCTATTTTCTGTAGCTCATGAGACTGCATCTCAACTGATCTGCTGTCAGTCATCTGGTACTTTAGGTAGCGGCTTACAGCATATTTCTTTGCCCCTGCCTCCTCTGTGTCATACTTCTTTTTCAGTGCTTCTCAGATCTCCTTTGCTGTCTTCTCATCTGAGTTATAGTAATCATACAAATCATCGCTCAATCCATTCAGAATAAAGTTCTTGCGTAGATAATCTTGTTCAGTCCTGGTCTGCAGTTGCTTTGATTGTTCAGTCCATGATGCCATCTTCGCTGCATCAGCCTCGTCAGGTTTATCTGTAGCTACGGTTTTTCAGCAGTCAGCGCAGCCATAACCTTTCTGATCAGGAGGAATAATTCCATCTTTTGACGCCATTGCTTAAAATGCAAGCCTTCGAATCTGAATGGAGCAGCAGCCACGAGACGGTTCGGGAAAGCAGAGGATGGAGCAACATCGTCTATGGTTGAGTTCAAAGCCAATGTTTCAGGACGTCTTCAAATTGTTGGAAAACAATGGCTGAGTCGCGGACTAGGTCACTTTCTTGAAGACGATTCGGCGATCTGGTCAGAAGTGCAAACCAGTTCGTTCCTTCGCCGCCGCCTCTAGGATAAAACAGCCTCTAAAAAAGATAACCGATTTTCTTGCACAACAAATCAGTGAGGATTTGCACTTTCGAAAATAATATTGCTTGAATTTTCTGAAAGAAAGATTTAATAGCGGAGGCTAGAAGAAAAAATAGAACTCGGTGTGTATTCTTGTCTGCAGATAAAAATTATATATAGAACGAGGATTAGGGTTTGGGAGAAAAAATCGGATCTACTAAAATTTCGGGGGACAAAGTTTTTACCGTTGCAGAAAAAATTATCGGTGCAGAAGATAATTTTCCATAAAAAAATCGGTTCGAAAACTGCAAAGTTTTATGGTCCAAAAATATAAGTGTCTACACCACAAAGCCCAAGCCCAAGCCCGAGCCCGAGCCCGAACGGACCTGGCCGGGTCGAGTCAGCAGGTCGGTCGCGCACGTGTGTGGTGTTCATGATACATGGTCTCCCTCCTCACAACAAAGCATGTATTGGGAGCCTAAGGCCCCAACATGATTTCTCAGAAACAAGTATAAATCCTTCCCTCTTTCATATAATCCCTTGATGCGGGACTATTCACACATAAGAGCCATTCATACAATTATTCAACATTTTTAATTGATATCACTAAAGAAAAAAGATGCACGGTTTCACAAAGAGGAGGAGAAGCCAATGCAGCATACAATGCTTTATTGTCTTTTGAATTTGCATTTATTTTGCACATTATGCCAGAAATTATGGGAATCACTAATGATTTGTGCAAACATTTACAAAATCAGTCTCAAGATATACTGATTGTCATACAATTAGTGAAAACTACAAAGGCACTTATTCAAGACTTAAGAGATAATGGTTGGAGTTTTATTTCTTGATAATGTTACATCATTCTGCTGCAAACAAGAAATCATTGTTCCTGACTTGCGAATTGGTATAGTTCAAGAAGAAGTGCTCGAGAGGAAAAAGATAAAGTTATCGTTGAACACCATTATCTCTTTTATGTATGTAGTAACCCGGATTTTGAGCGACTTTGGTTATCGACGTAAGCTCGACGTCGATAACCAAAACATCGAAAAATCCCAGTAATTAATGAAAAAAATTAGAAGGTGAGGATAGATAAGATAGAACTTATAGAATAGAAGAAGAAGAAGAACATCATCATCAGAGTAAACACGAATCTCACAGCGGAACGAATAAAATATAACATAACTTTTGAAATACAAACAGTTATATATACAATAGCACTTATCAGAGTATAGCACTTACAACACAGCGGAAATAATAATAGCTATAGAATCCTGAAGCCTCCTGCTCCAAGCTCTCCAAGTGTATCTGTAAAATCATGACTACTTGACTGCCCGTAAAAATTTAGGCACCCAAGAGTTTAGGGAAAACAACAAAATAAACTCCGGGTCAGTCATGGGACTGGTGTGAATAAACTCAAATCATTTAAACAGGTATATGATATCTCATAAGACCGCGCCGTGAATACGGAACGGGTTTTTCCCTTATGAGAATCCAAATAACTTTTCAAAGCAATATCATTCTGATATTATAATATTGTCTAAGTACAAATAAATATCAATCTAGCAGAAACGCTTGCATCTCACGTTACTACATATATAGTATACAATCAAAATCGCAAGCACGTATTGGATGATTGGATTTCCAACTATGACAAGGTATGGAACCACCTTCCGATCAGTGTACTCTAGGAACGATACACTGGAGTTCAACAAGAACATCTTGCAACTCAGCCACACATGATCGACCACTCATTTCGCTTGAGTGTATCGAATGTACATCACCAACGGTTGGGATCAGCAACCGTTCCCGTATATATATGGGACAACATTGATAGATTTAAGAAACAAATGAATATTCACTAGATAGGTGATTATACACCCTACTTCGGTGCGACCGACTTAGCCATGCTGCCTGCCCGATTTCTGTCATTTACCGGTTGATGAGGCTAGAAGCTACGCTTTATCATCACAATAGATTCACTTCGAATGCCACATTGTTAGATCCATCGAAAATCACTAATTGACGTCTACAACAATACATTACGTGTCAGCTAAGAGAAGTTTCCTTCTCCGCTTCCACTCTTGGTAGAGTTGAAGAAATCAATGTACGTGACCTTTCTGGAAATACTCTGTCAGACATTCATCAACACGAGTCATCCTCATTCACTTAGAATGTCACATCGTCATACCCGCCAAATCACAAATTGACTTATCCAAAAATAACACGGGTATACAGCTAAGAGAAACGAATTCCTCCGCCACCAAACGTGAATACGTTTGAACAGATCAACTTACGCGATCCATTGGATATACTCTGTCAGACCTTCATCCATACAAGTTGTCCTGGGACTGGACAAACCGAAGGCACTATTCTGTAAACAGGATAGCCCTTGCATTTTTACTCCGTCTTCAATTATCTTTGGCATATATGATTCGCGACGCTTACGCCAATACAGAGTGGTTCTTTGGATAAAAATCCAACCGGTCTCTCCATATTAACAACGTTAAAATGGTCAAAACTTCGATAGTCTGTGATTTAACCATCAAAGAAAAACAAGTGTGCAAATAACGATATTATTCCCAGATGGAAATTTTATCGAATAAACATCATTTAACATTAATCTCTTTAGTTCATTTATTTGCTTATCTCCTGTTTCCCTATATTCTAAATTCTTATTTTTCTTTTATCAGAAAACATTTCTGATTCTCGTTTGGAAAACATTTCCAAAACTTCTTTACGATCAAACCTTACCATTTCTTAGTTAAGAAGGAAGTCACTCAAGTTGGGGTATAATTACCTCTCAGACCTTAACTAAACAACGTTATAACTTCGAAATGGTCAAAGTTTATCTTTTAATTCTAACAACTTCTTTACGCCTTTCTCGGATCAAATTTGACTGATCCACTTCTATATTTAAAACATTGGTTATAACGATAACGTTATAATCCCTACTTTCGAATTATCTAACTTTAATTATAACTTCTATTCTTATTAGCGAATAATTAACCTAACACTTATTTATTTATAAATAAATAAATCTCTATTTAAACACTGGAAAGTATAAGTACTTTCTCGAATTCGATATAATCGAATTTGCCGATTAACTCTCTTCGAATAACCTATATTCGATTAACTCCTTCTCGAATAAACGATATTCGATAGTCTCTCTCCGAATAACTAATATTCGATAACTCTTCCTTTCAAATATCCCATATTTGAAAATCTCACTTCGATTAAACTATAATCGATAACCCCCATCAATGAAACAAACATCGATAACTCCTTTCGATGAAACTAACATCGATAACTCCTTTCGATGAAACTAACATCGATAACTCTAACTCGACGAACTTAACTCGACTAACTTAACTTGACTCGACTAACTCGACTTACTTGGTTCGACCAATTCGATTCGATTAACTAGGCTCGACTAACTTGACTAACTTAACTCGACTTACTTGGTTCGACCAATTTGATTCGATTAACTAGGCTAGTCTAACTTGACTAACTTAACTCGACTTACTTAACTTAACTTATTTCTCAACTCGATTAACTACTATCGAATAACTAATATTCGATTTAAACTCCATTCGCTTGACTCTAGATCGCAGCGATCACAATTGTAACAACCCGTATTTTTCGATAACATGTTAAAAACGAGAATCAAGGCAGAATTTAATTTTAAATTCTGAATCAAGTAAAACGGGCTATGCCATTGCGTTCGTCTCTGAAAAATACGCGAAATAGAGACCGAGTTTTCGAAAATCGGAGTCCGTATGACCCGGTTAAGGCCCAAAGAAGTTTTCGGAAAATTTGAATTTCGAAACGTGCAGAAATGGGGCCAGGCGGGAAAATTCCCGCCCAGACAAGTCGACAGGCATGTCGACAGGCATGTCGACAGGCATGTCGACAGGCATGTCGACAGGCATGTCGACATGCATGTCGACAGGGCTGTCGACTTGCCCTGTCGGCTGATTTTGATCTGGTGCACCTATTTGCTATCTTGGCTAGGTTTTTGGGCCTGGTTTGAAATCTGACGGCTCTGCTTGGTCCTAGGGTTAATCTAAGGGCCTAAAACTATCCTAATCTCTATAAAAAGACCCTAAACCTACCCCTAAACCCTCATTATTCACTCATGTAACTAAACTATGGCCAAATTTCTACTCTCATGGCCTCCATCTCAAATCCCTAGAGCCTATGCATCCAAATCAAGTTCAAATCAAAAGATGCAAGCTTGCTACACCAAATGGAGGCCAAATCAACGTTGTTATGCGAGTTTCATGACGGATCTTCATCAAAGGAGCCACCTTTCTTCATCAAAATGATGCATGATCCCTTTCCTAAGCCTTGCCTATGTAAGTTCTAGCTACTTTTGGGTCAAAACGGTATTTTAATGTTGACATGGGATAAAATGAGGCTAAACATGATTATGCGAATCCATATGAACCTTACCATGCCTCTTGTGTTCATATTTATGATTTTAGGCCATGTGAGTGACTTAATCATGCCTCTCATGCTATGCATAACCTAGTTTAACTTGCAAGTTTGGATCTTTATGCATGAAATGCTAGCATGAACCTTTAGGAACCATTTTACTTGTGAAACATTGGCCAAGACAAGATTTTGGGGCTTATGCATGTTTATGAACTCAAATCCTTTTATGCTATCATGCAAGTTTGTGGCCAAGTCCTTTATGAGACTATGCATGATTATGGCCAAACCCTTTGTGATAATATGCATGTTTGTGGCCAAAATTACCTTATGACACTATGCATGTTTATGGCCAATCCCTTTACGATGTTATGCATGTGGAAGCCAAGCCCTTTTTGGCATCATGCATGGTTTGTGACCAATATGTGGCATAGTATCCTTACTATGTTGACTCGATTTGCTTGCGTTGGGAAAGCACGATTTGGGTAGTTAGATAAACATGAACTTGTCGCAAGGTCTTAACTTGAATAGGACATGCGTTTATACTTGAAAATATGACTTGAAAGATAACATGGAAGATGACATGTAAGTATGCGTAAAAACATGAGCTTGGGAATTTACCTATTAAGTTAGGTCTACCCTTTGGGAATTTACCTATTAAGTTAGGTCTACCCAAATGCTCGGAAACTTGTAACATGTTTTGGAAACATGATGAACTTAGATAATATGAGTGTGGCCAACTCGAGGTTGGGTTGAGTTTGCAACGTAAAACTACCCGGAACCGACCGGCCTAACTAGTAGTTGCAAACAATAGGACCCAATGTGAGAAGTTGGTCATGTCGCGCTTAAGACCCGAGGTTAGACTAGGTTGTGGTGTAAATCTACCCGGACCCGCCCGGCTTAACTAGTAACCACAACAAAGTCTAATGTGAGAGGTTGAGGGTGCATTAATTAAATTAATGCCACATAATAGGGTTAAGTTAATTTGATTAATGAGGCTTAACCAAATATGATATGGACAAATGGGTTAAGTAATTTGATTAGGCTAATGATACTTAACAAAACATGATAAGCTTGGGTAGGTTAAGTAACTTGATTTGCCTAATGACACTTGACCATTTTTTATACGACTAGTGGACGGGATTAAGTTAACCAACACTTAATCAATCCAACACGATAACGTGATAAGGTTAAGTAAATTTTCTTAATGACACTTAACCGTATAATACAGTTAATAGATGGGGTTAAGATTAGGCTTAACTAATCTAAACACGGTAATTCGATAGGGTTAAGTTAAACACTTAACCAATTTAAACTTGATAATTCAATGAGGTCAAGTAACCCATACTTAACCGACTTAACTTGGTAATTTAATGGGGTTAAGTTAAACACTTGACTAATTTAACACGATGATTTGATGAAGTTAAGTGACCTATACTTAACCAATCTAACTTGTTAATTTGATGAGGTTAAGTTAACCTATACTTAACCAATCTAACGTGAAAACATGATAAGGCTAAGTCACGAATCGTTTCGAATGCGCTTGACCGATTTGACTCGGTAATTTGATAGGGTCAAATTAATGTATACTTAACCAATCTAAAATGATAATTAGATGAGGTTAAGTCATGGATTGCTTGATATACTTAACCAACTTGACACATAGTCTGTAGGGTTAAGTCTTGGACTTGGATACTTAGCCAGTTTCGACATGTTTTGTAGACGGGTTAAGTTGTGAACTTAAGTGACACTTAACCCATTAGAAAAACCCTAATTCGGAGGATTAGGTAAATAACCATAGTTAACAAGGATAACGGAAATAAGGCTAAGTGGTAAACCTTAGTTAAGGGAAACTAAGTAATAATTCTTAGTCAAGGAAATCTGGACCACCTCTTAGATAGATGAGTAACCCGATACGGTAGGTCATCGTTTAAGTATACGCGTAGGAGCAGGCTATCTGATTTAGATAAAGGCTCCAACGAGCTGGGTAACGAAGCAGCGGCTTCGGGGAACGTGAGGATATTCTTGGGATCCCTCTGTGAGCTGTCAGGTCATTATACTAGGCTCACGAGAGGTTGAGGTCTGCGGTAGAAGAACCAAGAATATGCCTTGGTTGCTATGCGAGCGACCTAAAGACTGGGGTGGATAGCAGTGAGTCGGCGAATACATAAGGTGCCCGAGATAGCAAGTTCGTCGATCATCTACCATCTTGAGTCAAGCGTGTACGTACGGAAAGGCAGGGAACACCCAACAGACCATGATTTGCTATCTAATTATGGGTGAGGTAGGCCATAGGATGTGGGCTGGCCGGAGTGTAGTTCTCATGCAAGATCTTCTCTTGTTTTGCCTTTCGCTAGTTGAGGGAGGGGTCTCGTGGGACCATAGCCACGCGTAGAAAAGCAGGCCTTAGCATCTGCATCGGCAGATAAATCTAAAGCTCCCGACCGAGTCCTGTATGTCTTGTTTTGCCCTGTGACAGGACTCGGATGGCACGATGTGATACATGTGCATACAGTTATAGAAAAACGATTCACGATGAATGCGTGGGAAAAAGGGCGTGGTTGAGGGTTAGCGTAATCCCTAGTGGCCTAGGTGGTTTAACCCAAACCGAGATACGAAAGCGTGCAATAGGTAAGCGTAATCCCTAGTGGTGCTAGGTGGCGTAAGTCCTAGTAGTTCAAACGATGATTCATATGGAAGAGCCTAGCTAGAACAAGGGTGACAGTCCAAACGATTTCAAGGATAACACGACATGAGGAAGCCCGTACGAGGTACGGCAAAGGACTGAACTTATATACATGGAAAGAAACATATGATTTGAGTAACCTATATATGCGATATTAGGTTGACATGGAGCATTACACGACTTTGAGCACGGGACATTCATGGTTAACACATGACGCGGGTAGGGATACTAGTGCGAGAGGTGCAGAGCAAATATACATGTTAGAACTAGGAAGAATATACACAATAGATACCGTGGGATGTTAGACGGGGTAGATACCTTGGGATAATGCACTCGATAGAAATCTGACGATGTGATACCTTGACTTATCATAACATCGTAGTTTATCATGATACCTTAGTTTACCTTGCCGCAGTAGTTCAACCGGCTACCCTGGTTTATCTATCTTGTAGTTATCCTTATGTTTACTTTCAGTTTATGCATGTCATGTTACCTTTACCTGTTTTTATACTGGAAGTAGATAGGACTTACTCAGTCTTTTTGACTGACCCGTTTTGTTTCGCCTCTTTTCTTCCGTTCCCCCCCCAGGTTTCAGGGAGGAAACAATGCTGGTTAGTTCGGACTTCTTCTGCTTGAAGGTCATCATGGATGGCTTTGACTTCTCTAATTGGCTATGGCTACTTTACTGTTTTACTTGGGGAATAATTTATTAAAAAGTCTTTATGCTTCTTTACTATTGCAAGACAGGTTTTGATGTACTCTGATGTAAAAGGCTTTAGACCTTATTTATTCATGTTATGAAAGTTTGATTGTACTTCCGCTATTTATATATGTTCTGTCTTGTGATGTTTCTGTGCATGTTTACCAATAATGCCCCTCTAAAGCTAGTGCATTCCTTTGCGAGTGACCCTAGCGGAGGCGGGGTGTTACATTTGGTATCAGAGCAGAAGTTTACCTGACTGGGCAAAATTTTTAAAGACCTTCTGAAAATTATTTGAAAAACCATTTACAAAGAAGCATTTTTCAAGAAAATTTTCTTTTGAAAAGAAAAAGGCTATTCCCCAAAGGCCATTAGCATTATCCTTGATTCCTTGATCGAATCTCTTTTCCTTTCTTTCCTCCATCTGTAGTCACAGTGGTTTTGACTGCGACTAGTCTCTCTAGCTGCGTTAGTGTTTCCCGTACGATGGAGGTGGTTCTCGAGAGACCGTTGCAGAGTTATGCATGAAAGGATAGTAAGAACAAGGATAAAGGATACGAGCTCAGGGATAAGCAACATGTCGGTATGGCTGAGTCCTAAAAGGAGGGAGAAAGATGAACAATGAAACCCATGGCGAGAGAGTACCTTTGGCATGGTGAAACGGGATGGATAGTTAAGTATCATGGGACAAGGACAAGATCATCGGGAGTGCAATAGTATGCTCTCATTTCTAGGGTACCTCGGAAGGAGAGTAACGATCTTGTTAAAGGTTTAGCTTTTCTTCTCTGTCATCCCGTTAGGACTTTGTTTTGATCATGGTATCAATTAAGTCTGCTTCGATAGTTGAGTCTCTGCACCTTAAGTACTAGCGTAATAGAGAATCCCAATTTTTGTCTCAAAGTCCTATTGGAGAGTCAGTCCATGTATACATGACTTGTTTGGATTTGAGAATGTCTATGCCAAGTGTTGAGTTTGGAAATAATGCTTATGTTTATAAGCTATGGATGGATTCTAGGGATGAAGTGGTGATCCAGTAAGGGGTGCCACTCCCGGTTTTGATAGGAGGGTAATTAGACTTTTGACTAGCCTTGGTAATACCCTCGAAGTATCGTGTAACCTTTTTGAGGTTCTGTCATGATTAGTTACTTAGAATCCCTGGATGCCTTTATTGGAAATTTGAAGCCCGATCGAGTGGCGTTCGCCGATGAGACGGATGGTCCATTTCACTTATGCATGGGTTATAGAAGTCACCCTAGTAAGTGCGCTTGATAACCTGGTTGGCATCTGTTTACTTTCAAGAGAAAGTTTTTCTATGTGGAATACCTTATGGTACGAGATCCAAGGTTCACTAGTGAATTTTGGAAAGCTCGCATGAGATCATGAGTACGCAGTCATGTTTGCGTCAAGTATTCTAGGAAAAGGATAAGTGCAGGTGGAACGAGAGGCGACGAAGGAATGAGTTCCAGCTCATGTTATGGAAACAGGAAATAAGAAGCTACGAAATCGCAAAGACGGTCAAGGCACAAGGAAAGTGAGCTCAAAGAAGTACAACTTTGATGGTCAAAGACTAGATACGCGCATGATATCTCTTTTTGGGAGTATATCCTTGATCCCTGTTTTCTGTAGAGCTTACTTGTAGGCTATCTTTTGTGGACATCCTCTCGGTCCTATTTTCTGTTACAAACCTCGTAAGGAGTTTGTCATGTTTATCTTCTCGACCCTGTTTCAGGGAATCCTCTGTAGAACCCTATGGATGCAAACATGTATTTGAAACATGTTATGATTGATATGGTTGCAAGTGGTTGCAAGTGGTTGCTCGTGGATGCACGAATACACATTAGATACTAGCTCGACTCGGTCACATTTTATATTGCATATGCACGAGTATTTATACTTGTTTATGGATGAAATTGAATGTGTTACCATGTGGATGTTGCATATGGATGAATGTTTGTGCACGCATATAGTGTATATATATGACTAGGACTATTTGCATACATGTTGGATTCAGGGCACTATACATATTTTTGCATTCAAAAGATTTTTCAGGCCTGATCATTAGCATTAGCTAAGGAACATATACACACACTCTTTGCATGTATTCATACAGCATTAGAAATCATCTAAGGACGATGGTTGCTTGTGGATGATGTTTTGAGTAGATGGATGATGGATGGTAGGATATGTTCTTCCTAACTTGGAGATTTCGGGGACGAAATCCTAAAAGGTGGGGAGAATGTAACAACCCGTATTTTTCGATAACATGTTAAAAACGAGAATCAAGGCAGAATTTAATTTTAAATTCTGAATCAAGTAAAACGGGCTATGCCATTGCGTTCGTCTCGGAAAAATACGCGAAATAGAGTCCGAGTTTTCGAAAATCGGAGTCCGTATGACCCGGTTAAGGCCCAAAGAAGTTTTCGGAAAATTTGAATTTCGAAACGTGCAGAAATGGGGCCAGGCGGGAAAATTCCCGCCCAGACGAGTCGACAGGCATGCCGACAGGCATGTCGACAGGCATGTCGACAGGCATGTCGACATGCATGTCGACAGGGCTGTCGACTTGCCCTGTCGGCTGATTTTGATCTGGTGCACCTATTTGCTATCTTGGCTAGGTTTTTGGGCCTGGTTTGAAATCTGACGGCTCTGCTTGGTCCTAGGGTTAATCTAAGGGCCTAAAACTATCCTAATCTCTATAAAAAGACCCTAAACCTACCCCTAAACCCTCATTATTCACTCATGTAACTAAACTATGGCCAAATTTCTACTCTCATGGCCTCCATCTCAAATCCCTAGAGCCTATGCATCCAAATCAAGTTCAAATCAAAAGATGCAAGCTTGCTACACCAAATGGAGGCCAAATCAACGTTGTTATGCGAGTTTCATGACGGATCTTCATCAAAGGAGCCACCTTTCTTCATCAAAATGATGCATGATCCCTTTCCTAAGCCTTGCCTATGTAAGTTCTAGCTACTTTTGGGTCAAAACGGTATTTTAATGTTGACATGGGATAAAATGAGGCTAAACATGATTATGCGAATCCATATGAACCTTACCATGCCTCTTGTGTTCATATTTATGATTTTAGGCCATGTGAGTGACTTAATCATGCCTCTCATGCTATGCATAACCTAGTTTAACTTGCAAGTTTGGATCTTTATGCATGAAATGCTAGCATGAACCTTTAGGAACCATTTTACTTGTGAAACATTGGCCAAGACAAGATTTTGGGGCTTATGCATGTTTATGAACTCAAATCCTTTTATGCTATCATGCAAGTTTGTGGCCAAGTCCTTTATGAGACTATGCATGATTATGGCCAAACCCTTTGTGATAATATGCATGTTTGTGGCCAAAATTACCTTATGACACTATGCATGTTTATGGCCAATCCCTTTACGATGTTATGCATGTGGAAGCCAAGCCCTTTTTGGCATCATGCATGGTTTGTGACCAATATGTGGCATAGTATCCTTACTATGTTGACTCGATTTGCTTGCGTTGGGAAAGCACGATTTGGGTAGTTAGATAAACATGAACTTGTCGCAAGGTCTTAACTTGAATAGGACATGCGTTTATACTTGAAAATATGACTTGAAAGATAACATGGAAGATGACATGTAAGTATGCGTAAAAACATGAGCTTGGGAATTTACCTATTAAGTTAGGTCTACCCTTTGGGAATTTACCTATTAAGTTAGGTCTACCCAAATGCTCGGAAACTTGTAACATGTTTTGGAAACATGATGAACTTAGATAATATGAGTGTGGCCAACTCGAGGTTGGGTTGAGTTTGCAACGTAAAACTACCCGGAACCGACCGGCCTAACTAGTAGTTGCAAACAATAGGACCCAATGTGAGAAGTTGGTCATGTCGCGCTTAAGACCCGAGGTTAGACTAGGTTGTGGTGTAAATCTACCCGGACCCGCCCGGCTTAACTAGTAACCACAACAAAGTCTAATGTGAGAGGTTGAGGGTGCATTAATTAAATTAATGCCACATAATAGGGTTAAGTTAATTTGATTAATGAGGCTTAACCAAATATGATATGGACAAATGGGTTAAGTAATTTGATTAGGCTAATGATACTTAACAAAACATGATAAGCTTGGGTAGGTTAAGTAACTTGATTTGCCTAATGACACTTGACCATTTTTTATACGACTAGTGGACGGGATTAAGTTAACCAACACTTAATCAATCCAACACGATAACGTGATAAGGTTAAGTAAATTTTCTTAATGACACTTAACCGTATAATACAGTTAATAGATGGGGTTAAGATTAGGCTTAACTAATCTAAACACGGTAATTCGATAGGGTTAAGTTAAACACTTAACCAATTTAAACTTGATAATTCAATGAGGTCAAGTAACCCATACTTAACCGACTTAACTTGGTAATTTAATGGGGTTAAGTTAAACACTTGACTAATTTAACACGATGATTTGATGAAGTTAAGTGACCTATACTTAACCAATCTAACTTGTTAATTTGATGAGGTTAAGTTAACCTATACTTAACCAATCTAACGTGAAAACATGATAAGGCTAAGTCACGAATCGTTTCGAATGCGCTTGACCGATTTGACTCGGTAATTTGATAGGGTCAAATTAATGTATACTTAACCAATCTAAAATGATAATTAGATGAGGTTAAGTCATGGATTGCTTGATATACTTAACCAACTTGACACATAGTCTGTAGGGTTAAGTCTTGGACTTGGATACTTAGCCAGTTTCGACATGTTTTGTAGACGGGTTAAGTTGTGAACTTAAGTGACACTTAACCCATTAGAAAAACCCTAATTCGGAGGATTAGGTAAATAACCATAGTTAACAAGGATAACGGAAATAAGGCTAAGTGGTAAACCTTAGTTAAGGGAAACTAAGTAATAATTCTTAGTCAAGGAAATCTGGACCACCTCTTAGATAGATGAGTAACCCGATACGGTAGGTCATCGTTTAAGTATACGCGTAGGAGCAGGCTATCTGATTTAGATAAAGGCTCCAACGAGCTGGGTAACGAAGCAGCGGCTTCGGGGAACGTGAGGATATTCTTGGGATCCCTCTGTGAGCTGTCAGGTCATTATACTAGGCTCACGAGAGGTTGAGGTCTGCGGTAGAAGAACCAAGAATATGCCTTGGTTGCTATGCGAGCGACCTAAAGACTGGGGTGGATAGCAGTGAGTCGGCGAATACATAAGGTGCCCGAGATAGCAAGTTCGTCGATCATCTACCATCTTGAGTCAAGCGTGTACGTACGGAAAGGCAGGGAACACCCAACAGACCATGATTTGCTATCTAATTATGGGTGAGGTAGGCCATAGGATATGGGCTGGCCGGAGTGTAGTTCTCATGCAAGATCTTCTCTTGTTTTGCCTTTCGCTAGTTGAGGGAGGGGTCTCGTGGGACCATAGCCACGCGTAGAAAAGCAGGCCTTAGCATCTGCATCGGCAGATAAATCTAAAGCTCCCGACCGAGTCCTGTATGTCTTGTTTTGCCCTGTGACAGGACTCGGATGGCACGATGTGATACATGTGCATACAGTTATAGAAAAACGATTCACGATGAATGCGTGGGAAAAAGGGCGTGGTTGAGGGTTAGCGTAATCCCTAGTGGCCTAGGTGGTTTAACCCAAACCGAGATACGAAAGCGTGCAATAGGTAAGCGTAATCCCTAGTGGTGCTAGGTGGCGTAAGTCCTAGTAGTTCAAACGATGATTCATATGGAAGAGCCTAGCTAGAACAAGGGTGACAGTCCAAACGATTTCAAGGATAACACGACATGAGGAAGCCCGTACGAGGTACGGCAAAGGACTGAACTTATATACATGGAAAGAAACATATGATTTGAGTAACCTATATATGCGATATTAGGTTGACATGGAGCATTACACGACTTTGAGCACGGGACATTCATGGTTAACACATGACGCGGGTAGGGATACTAGTGCGAGAGGTGCAGAGCAAATATACATGTTAGAACTAGGAAGAATATACACAATAGATACCGTGGGATGTTAGACGGGGTAGATACCTTGGGATAATGCACTCGATAGAAATCTGACGATGTGATACCTTGACTTATCATAACATCGTAGTTTATCATGATACCTTAGTTTACCTTGCCGCAGTAGTTCAACCGGCTACCCTGGTTTATCTATCTTGTAGTTATCCTTATGTTTACTTTCAGTTTATGCATGTCATGTTACCTTTACCTGTTTTTATACTGGAAGTAGATAGGACTTACTCAGTCTTTTTGACTGACCCGTTTTGTTTCGCCTCTTTTCTTCCGTTCCCCCCCCAGGTTTCAGGGAGGAAACAATGCTGGTTAGTTCGGACTTCTTCTGCTTGAAGGTCATCATGGATGGCTTTGACTTCTCTAATTGGCTATGGCTACTTTACTGTTTTACTTGGGGAATAATTTATTAAAAAGTCTTTATGCTTCTTTACTATTGCAAGACAGGTTTTGATGTACTCTGATGTAAAAGGCTTTAGACCTTATTTATTCATGTTATGAAAGTTTGATTGTACTTCCGCTATTTATATATGTTCTGTCTTGTGATGTTTCTGTGCATGTTTACCAATAATGCCCCTCTAAAGCTAGTGCATTCCTTTGCGAGTGACCCTAGCGGAGGCGGGGTGTTACATTTGGTATCAGAGCAGAAGTTTACCTGACTGGGCAAAATTTTTAAAGACCTTCTGAAAATTATTTGAAAAACCATTTACAAAGAAGCATTTTTCAAGAAAATTTTCTTTTGAAAAGAAAAAGGCTATTCCCCAAAGGCCATTAGCATTATCCTTGATTCCTTGATCGAATCTCTTTTCCTTTCTTTCCTCCATCTGTAGTCACAGTGGTTTTGACTGCGACTAGTCTCTCTAGCTGCGTTAGTGTTTCCCGTACGATGGAGGTGGTTCTCGAGAGACCGTTGCAGAGTTATGCATGAAAGGATAGTAAGAACAAGGATAAAGGATACGAGCTCAGGGATAAGCAACATGTCGGTATGGCTGAGTCCTAAAAGGAGGGAGAAAGATGAACAATGAAACCCATGGCGAGAGAGTACCTTTGGCATGGTGAAACGGGATGGATAGTTAAGTATCATGGGACAAGGACAAGATCAT
This sequence comes from Allium sativum, assembly GCA_030737875.1. NCBI lineage: Eukaryota > Viridiplantae > Streptophyta > Magnoliopsida > Asparagales > Amaryllidaceae > Allium > Allium sativum. Next base: position 772,893,069 of record CM060918.1, on the reverse strand, counting down.
CGGGAGTGCAATAGTATGCTCTCATTTCTAGGGTACCTCGGAAGGAGAGTAACGATCTTGTTAAAGGTTTAGCTTTTCTTCTCTGTCATCCCGTTAGGACTTTGTTTTGATCATGGTATCAATTAAGTCTGCTTCGATAGTTGAGTCTCTGCACCTTAAGTACTAGCGTAATAGAGAATCCCAATTTTTGTCTCAAAGTCCTATTGGAGAGTCAGTCCATGTATACATGACTTGTTTGGATTTGAGAATGTCTATGCCAAGTGTTGAGTTTGGAAATAATGCTTATGTTTATAAGCTATGGATGGATTCTAGGGATGAAGTGGTGATCCAGTAAGGGGTGCCACTCCCGGTTTTGATAGGAGGGTAATTAGACTTTTGACTAGCCTTGGTAATACCCTCGAAGTATCGTGTAACCTTTTTGAGGTTCTGTCATGATTAGTTACTTAGAATCCCTGGATGCCTTTATTGGAAATTTGAAGCCCGATCGAGTGGCGTTCGCCGATGAGACGGATGGTCCATTTCACTTATGCATGGGTTATAGAAGTCACCCTAGTAAGTGCGCTTGATAACCTGGTTGGCATCTGTTTACTTTCAAGAGAAAGTTTTTCTATGTGGAATACCTTATGGTACGAGATCCAAGGTTCACTAGTGAATTTTGGAAAGCTCGCATGAGATCATGAGTACGCAGTCATGTTTGCGTCAAGTATTCTAGGAAAAGGATAAGTGCAGGTGGAACGAGAGGCGACGAAGGAATGAGTTCCAGCTCATGTTATGGAAACAGGAAATAAGAAGCTACGAAATCGCAAAGACGGTCAAGGCACAAGGAAAGTGAGCTCAAAGAAGTACAACTTTGATGGTCAAAGACTAGATACGCGCATGATATCTCTTTTTGGGAGTATATCCTTGATCCCTGTTTTCTGTAGAGCTTACTTGTAGGCTATCTTTTGTGGACATCCTCTCGGTCCTATTTTCTGTTACAAACCTCGTAAGGAGTTTGTCATGTTTATCTTCTCGACCCTGTTTCAGGGAATCCTCTGTAGAACCCTATGGATGCAAACATGTATTTGAAACATGTTATGATTGATATGGTTGCAAGTGGTTGCAAGTGGTTGCTCGTGGATGCACGAATACACATTAGATACTAGCTCGACTCGGTCACATTTTATATTGCATATGCACGAGTATTTATACTTGTTTATGGATGAAATTGAATGTGTTACCATGTGGATGTTGCATATGGATGAATGTTTGTGCACGCATATAGTGTATATATATGACTAGGACTATTTGCATACATATTGGATTCAGGGCACTATACATATTTTTGCATTCAAAAGATTTTTCAGGCCTGATCATTAGCATTAGCTAAGGAACATATACACACACTCTTTGCATGTATTCATACAGCATTAGAAATCATCTAAGGACGATGGTTGCTTGTGGATGATGTTTTGAGTAGATGGATGATGGATGGTAGGATATGTTCTTCCTAACTTGGAGATTTCGGGGACGAAATCCTAAAAGGTGGGGAGAATGTAACAACCCGTATTTTTCGATAACATGTTAAAAACGAGAATCAAGGCAGAATTTAATTTTAAATTCTGAATCAAGTAAAACGGGCTATGCCATTGCGTTCGTCTCGGAAAAATACGCGAAATAGAGTCCGAGTTTTCGAAAATCGGAGTCCGTATGACCCGGTTAAGGCCCAAAGAAGTTTTCGGAAAATTTGAATTTCGAAACGTGCAGAAATGGGGCCAGGCGGGAAAATTCCCGCCCAGACGAGTCGACAGGCATGTCGACAGGCATGTCGACAGGCATGTCGACATGCATGTCGACAGGGCTGTCGACTTGCCCTGTCGGCTGATTTTGATCTGGTGCACCTATTTGCTATCTTGGCTAGGTTTTTGGGCCTGGTTTGAAATCTGACGGCTCTGCTTGGTCCTAGGGTTAATCTAAGGGCCTAAAACTATCCTAATCTCTATAAAAAGACCCTAAACCTACCCCTAAACCCTCATTATTCACTCATGTAACTAAACTATGGCCAAATTTCTACTCTCATGGCCTCCATCTCAAATCCCTAGAGCCTATGCATCCAAATCAAGTTCAAATCAAAAGATGCAAGCTTGCTACACCAAATGGAGGCCAAATCAACGTTGTTATGCGAGTTTCATGACGGATCTTCATCAAAGGAGCCACCTTTCTTCATCAAAATGATGCATGATCCCTTTCCTAAGCCTTGCCTATGTAAGTTCTAGCTACTTTTGGGTCAAAACGGTATTTTAATGTTGACATGGGATAAAATGAGGCTAAACATGATTATGCGAATCCATATGAACCTTACCATGCCTCTTGTGTTCATATTTATGATTTTAGGCCATGTGAGTGACTTAATCATGCCTCTCATGCTATGCATAACCTAGTTTAACTTGCAAGTTTGGATCTTTATGCATGAAATGCTAGCATGAACCTTTAGGAACCATTTTACTTGTGAAACATTGGCCAAGACAAGATTTTGGGGCTTATGCATGTTTATGAACTCAAATCCTTTTATGCTATCATGCAAGTTTGTGGCCAAGTCCTTTATGAGACTATGCATGATTATGGCCAAACCCTTTGTGATAATATGCATGTTTGTGGCCAAAATTACCTTATGACACTATGCATGTTTATGGCCAATCCCTTTACGATGTTATGCATGTGGAAGCCAAGCCCTTTTTGGCATCATGCATGGTTTGTGACCAATATGTGGCATAGTATCCTTACTATGTTGACTCGATTTGCTTGCGTTGGGAAAGCACGATTTGGGTAGTTAGATAAACATGAACTTGTCGCAAGGTCTTAACTTGAATAGGACATGCGTTTATACTTGAAAATATGACTTGAAAGATAACATGGAAGATGACATGTAAGTATGCGTAAAAACATGAGCTTGGGAATTTACCTATTAAGTTAGGTCTACCCTTTGGGAATTTACCTATTAAGTTAGGTCTACCCAAATGCTCGGAAACTTGTAACATGTTTTGGAAACATGATGAACTTAGATAATATGAGTGTGGCCAACTCGAGGTTGGGTTGAGTTTGCAACGTAAAACTACCCGGAACCGACCGGCCTAACTAGTAGTTGCAAACAATAGGACCCAATGTGAGAAGTTGGTCATGTCGCGCTTAAGACCCGAGGTTAGACTAGGTTGTGGTGTAAATCTACCCGGACCCGCCCGGCTTAACTAGTAACCACAACAAAGTCTAATGTGAGAGGTTGAGGGTGCATTAATTAAATTAATGCCACATAATAGGGTTAAGTTAATTTGATTAATGAGGCTTAACCAAATATGATATGGACAAATGGGTTAAGTAATTTGATTAGGCTAATGATACTTAACAAAACATGATAAGCTTGGGTAGGTTAAGTAACTTGATTTGCCTAATGACACTTGACCATTTTTTATACGACTAGTGGACGGGATTAAGTTAACCAACACTTAATCAATCCAACACGATAACGTGATAAGGTTAAGTAAATTTTCTTAATGACACTTAACCGTATAATACAGTTAATAGATGGGGTTAAGATTAGGCTTAACTAATCTAAACACGGTAATTCGATAGGGTTAAGTTAAACACTTAACCAATTTAAACTTGATAATTCAATGAGGTCAAGTAACCCATACTTAACCGACTTAACTTGGTAATTTAATGGGGTTAAGTTAAACACTTGACTAATTTAACACGATGATTTGATGAAGTTAAGTGACCTATACTTAACCAATCTAACTTGTTAATTTGATGAGGTTAAGTTAACCTATACTTAACCAATCTAACGTGAAAACATGATAAGGCTAAGTCACGAATCGTTTCGAATGCGCTTGACCGATTTGACTCGGTAATTTGATAGGGTCAAATTAATGTATACTTAACCAATCTAAAATGATAATTAGATGAGGTTAAGTCATGGATTGCTTGATATACTTAACCAACTTGACACATAGTCTGTAGGGTTAAGTCTTGGACTTGGATACTTAGCCAGTTTCGACATGTTTTGTAGACGGGTTAAGTTGTGAACTTAAGTGACACTTAACCCATTAGAAAAACCCTAATTCGGAGGATTAGGTAAATAACCATAGTTAACAAGGATAACGGAAATAAGGCTAAGTGGTAAACCTTAGTTAAGGGAAACTAAGTAATAATTCTTAGTCAAGGAAATCTGGACCACCTCTTAGATAGATGAGTAACCCGATACGGTAGGTCATCGTTTAAGTATACGCGTAGGAGCAGGCTATCTGATTTAGATAAAGGCTCCAACGAGCTGGGTAACGAAGCAGCGGCTTCGGGGAACGTGAGGATATTCTTGGGATCCCTCTGTGAGCTGTCAGGTCATTATACTAGGCTCACGAGAGGTTGAGGTCTGCGGTAGAAGAACCAAGAATATGCCTTGGTTGCTATGCGAGCGACCTAAAGACTGGGGTGGATAGCAGTGAGTCGGCGAATACATAAGGTGCCCGAGATAGCAAGTTCGTCGATCATCTACCATCTTGAGTCAAGCGTGTACGTACGGAAAGGCAGGGAACACCCAACAGACCATGATTTGCTATCTAATTATGGGTGAGGTAGGCCATAGGATGTGGGCTGGCCGGAGTGTAGTTCTCATGCAAGATCTTCTCTTGTTTTGCCTTTCGCTAGTTGAGGGAGGGGTCTCGTGGGACCATAGCCACGCGTAGAAAAGCAGGCCTTAGCATCTGCATCGGCAGATAAATCTAAAGCTCCCGACCGAGTCCTGTATGTCTTGTTTTGCCCTGTGACAGGACTCGGATGGCACGATGTGATACATGTGCATACAGTTATAGAAAAACGATTCACGATGAATGCGTGGGAAAAAGGGCGTGGTTGAGGGTTAGCGTAATCCCTAGTGGCCTAGGTGGTTTAACCCAAACCGAGATACGAAAGCGTGCAATAGGTAAGCGTAATCCCTAGTGGTGCTAGGTGGCGTAAGTCCTAGTAGTTCAAACGATGATTCATATGGAAGAGCCTAGCTAGAACAAGGGTGACAGTCCAAACGATTTCAAGGATAACACGACATGAGGAAGCCCGTACGAGGTACGGCAAAGGACTGAACTTATATACATGGAAAGAAACATATGATTTGAGTAACCTATATATGCGATATTAGGTTGACATGGAGCATTACACGACTTTGAGCACGGGACATTCATGGTTAACACATGACGCGGGTAGGGATACTAGTGCGAGAGGTGCAGAGCAAATATACATGTTAGAACTAGGAAGAATATACACAATAGATACCGTGGGATGTTAGACGGGGTAGATACCTTGGGATAATGCACTCGATAGAAATCTGACGATGTGATACCTTGACTTATCATAACATCATAGTTTATCATGATACCTTAGTTTACCTTGCCGCAGTAGTTCAACCGGCTACCCTGGTTTATCTATCTTGTAGTTATCCTTATGTTTACTTTCAGTTTATGCATGTCATGTTACCTTTACCTGTTTTTATACTGGAAGTAGATAGGACTTACTCAGTCTTTTTGACTGACCCGTTTTGTTTCGCCTCTTTTCTTCCGTTCCCCCCCAGGTTTCAGGGAGGAAACAATGCTGGTTAGTTCGGACTTCTTCTGCTTGAAGGTCATCATGGATGGCTTTGACTTCTCTAATTGGCTATGGCTACTTTACTGTTTTACTTGGGGAATAATTTATTAAAAAGTCTTTATGCTTCTTTACTATTGCAAGACAGGTTTTGATGTACTCTGATGTAAAAGGCTTTAGACCTTATTTATTCATGTTATGAAAGTTTGATTGTACTTCCGCTATTTATATATGTTCTGTCTTGTGATGTTTCTGTGCATGTTTACCAATAATGCCCCTCTAAAGCTAGTGCATTCCTTTGCGAGTGACCCTAGCGGAGGCGGGGTGTTACAACAATGGTTACGCCTGACTCCCTCAGGAAACATCCGACCACCGTAGGCTATTTACAGCCCTGCGAATTTCGCTAGCAGTCGTGCTAAATGGTATCCCATTTGGATTAACTCTAACTGATTTACTCTAACTGATTAACTCTAACTGATTAAATTTAACTGATTAGCTCTAACTGATTAACTCTAACTGATTAACTCTAACTGATTAACTTGACTGGTTAACTCTACTAGTTAACTCTAATTGATTAACTCGACTCGACTAACCCCTTTTGAATAACATATTCGATTCACTAACTTTCGAATATCATATTCGATTTACTTACTTTCGAATACCATTTTCGATTATTTAACTTCAAATACCATATTCGATTAACAAACTTCGAATACCAAATTCGATTTCTTCTTTTTATAACGTTTATCCATTTATAAAGATTCACTTTTTAGTAACGGTTCTTCACTTTATAAATGTTCTTTTTAATAACGTTTTCCTTTTTATAACGGTTTCCTTTTTATAACATCCTATTCCGTTATAAATAAATTTCCCTTTTTTATAACTCTATTTATTTTCTAAATATTCCCTTTTCAATTCTATTTGTAAATGGTTTTACAAATACCCCCTTTTCGATTTCATTTGTAAATGGTTTACAAACTTTTATCTTTCTATTTGGTTTGAAAATGGTTTACAAACCTTTCTCTTTCTATTTGGTTTCAAAAATGGTTTTCAAACCTTTCTCTTTCTATTTGATTTTATTTGCAAATGGTTTGCAAATATTCCCTTTTCAAATTTATTCTTAAAAATATTCTAACTCCTTAAATTTCCGGGAAAACTCTCCATAACCTCCTTTGTATCGGGAGCATCGGGAAAATCTCCAAACCCGCCACACAGGCCTTTCCATTCAAAAAGAAAATGGTTTGAAATTATTTCCTTTTTGAATATCTCCTATTTATAAATATTCCAATTTATAAATATTTCTTATTTATAAATATATCTATTTATAAATATCTCTTATTTATAAATATTCCACTTTATAAATATTCGATTTTCAACATCACTTTGAAAATTCCCTTATCAACATTTCGGTATGTAATGATATTCAATCATATCAAATCACGATGTTCAATATCGTTCAAACACACACAATCAACAATAGGTTATAATTCACATCATATATCAAAATATATGAAAAACAATAAAATAACTGTTGAGGAATCCAGTCGGATTCCTCCAACCTGTTTCCCTGCATCACAGATGTTAGACAATATAGATAACATCACTTTCAGTTCCATATGATATATTCTGTTAAACAGAATCAATATAGAAATTTAACTAACTGACTAGCAGTTCAATCAAAAAAATCAATACACAGTCAAACAGACAATTTTAACAGTTCTAACAATACAACATGAAATTATAAACTGTTCAGAGTTAGTGAGATTTACTCACATTTGCGCGTTAGCCGTTAAATAACGGCTTGCGTTCTTTGATTCAGTCGAACAATTTATTTTGCCATAAATTGTAACGAGCTCGGATTCACTCCCGGTCAGTCTCATTGTGTTGCTCCCATCCATACGATCCCAACGCAACTTACGGTTCGTCAATCTGATACCGTATGACTAAGATATCGTGATTACCAGTTCGTATACAAATTAAATTAAACAAAATTAATTAATTTAACTAAATGGGCTTGTACCCAATATTTTCTGGCCCATCTTCCTTCAATAAAAACCCGTCCGCAGATTTTGGTCTTCTTCCCCAACATACATCCGCTCCTCTCTGTATTAACCCAATCCCCCTTTGACCATACTTTGACCGCCTTCACCGTACACCTCGACCACCAATGGAGGGCGCAACCACCACCGTTCTCTTCATCTTCTCAACCCCTTCTTCCCAGCATCGCCCTTTTTCAACTCGCGCCTAGCCTAGACTATCGCGATTTCCAGTCTTCACGCATACAGTACAGACTTCGACTTCAAAAGCCATCGCACACCTCAAAACTCCCTGTACGAACTCGCAATCACCTCCCGAACGCAGAACTGAACTCACAATCTACCATTGACCCTTTTATTTCTTGAAGGGCCAAACCCTAACTCGTTGATACAAAACCAGCGAACAAAAAGAAGGCACCGAACCCTTGCTAATATATATCAATGCGAAAAGGATGGAGCTGCGAGTTCATAGGATTTTGTTTGAGGATTTTTAGATTTTGCTTTGTATTTCTTTTTTTATTATTCTTGCTCACGATTTGGTTTGAGGAATTTTGTTGGTGGCGGCGCATTTCTGTTGCGATGGAATTAGGTTCTAAGGCTTAGCGTATGGTTTATTTATAGTATGTTTTATGGACAGGGAATATTCCTCGGAATATTCCCTTTTCATTTCATTTCGATCCATTTTATATTCGTATGATTTTCATTTTTTTGATAAACAAAGCTAATCCTAGCATAAAAACACATTCCGGATCCAATGGGACAGGTTTCGTCGAATTCCGACACCGTTTGCGAAAATCCTTTAGAAAATATCGATGAAAAACACCGAGCAATAATTCCTTAAAATTACAGAAAAAATCCTAAAAATATGAGACCTCAACGTTTCACTAGACCTCTTCCTAAGGTTTCGTATGGAACTTGTTTCGTTGAATTCTGAGTCCGTTTGACCACCTAACCATTCAGTTTAGTTTGTTTTAAGTTAAAAACATAGCGTACCCCACTATGAAATATTCTGTTCACGTAGGGACTGTTATGGACAGAAACAAAAATACCATTGAAATGAGTGACGTGCTCTGGTCCCAAAAATGTAATAATATCGGTAGATGGACTCATATTGTGAAACCTCAAAATGTTGATTACAGGGTGCAAAATACCCCAAATAAAAAGTTGCTTATTAAATTAATTAAAAATTACAGTAAAATTCTAAAAATTAAATTATCACTATTTCCCAAAAGGACCTTGTCTAAATTCAAACCCGATCTCTAGTTATATCGAATAATCCGATACGGTCGATAAACGATTCTATAACGACTATTTTAAAATTTGATTTGGTCATATCTCAAAATCTACACGACGAAATCCTGATTTTTCTCTTCCACTAGAAAGATTTACTCCACCAGCTCTACGCGTTTCTTGTTTCACAGAAGTCCGGCTTAAAACGAATCCTGTACATTCAGTTGAAGTTCAAATCGCCAAATAGCGAACTGCAGCGCCATTTCGAGCTCGTTTATAATTATATTAAAATTCTACGTCCAAACGGTCGTTTATATAATATATTCGTTATTCAAATTCAATTCCAAACTGAATTATACCTTATATATAATTCAATTCACACTGTATTGTGAATTCAGCTATTTTTGACTATTTCGACATTATAATATATTATTATACTATAATTATTAATTAAATATTCATTTATATTTAATTCAGGTTATTGATATCGCCAAAACAATATTTAAATAATTAAATAAATTAATTATTCAACAGCTAAAAATGCGGGTCACTACAATCTTCCCCCCTTAATAAAATTTCGTCCTCGAAATTGCTAAGCTAGCGGATGACCCTATCTTCTGGGTAAAAATTTATCTGTTTACCTCTTGTCTCCGGTTTCAATTGAACCAATTAATATCGACTAAAATATTAATTTATTCCGACTAACTAAATTCTCAAAAATTCTGAAAATTTTCTAACACCTTAACTTTTCGAAATTTTTTGCCAGCACCTCCTTTGTACTGGTCAATATCTCAAACTCCAACTCATTTGCTTATTCAAGTCAAATTCCATTCAAACTCTAATGTCAAATTTCAAACTCTTAACTCCTCAATGAAATTCCATTCCAGATTATTTTCCAATCAAATCTGTCTTATTTAACTTAGTTCAAGTTAAATTTAAATTTATTTATTCATTTATACCATCTCAATCTATTTAACTTCATTAGTTAAATTTTAAGTCCAAAATTTTAAATTCCTGAGTTCATTTCAAATCAATTTGAAATCATAACACCAATTCAAAACATTTGAATTTCTAAACCACTTGTTTTCTCAAAACAATTCAAAAACGAAGCCTTTGGTAGTAGTCCGTCACTTAGAACTCGAAAATGAACACTGATGATGTCGCGTTTCATCATCAGAATCTATTTTCCAGCTATCGAAGTGAGTTCAATACTATATCACCTTCAGTTTGAAAAACGTTTTCAAAATCTCCCAGGAAATTAAAATTTCCTTATTTCAATTCCAATCTGATTTAAATTCAGATTTTTCTTCATTTTATTTCATATACTTTACTTGTATAAATTTTGATAGGTTACATATAACCATTTCACATTTTACAATCTTATCTGATTATAATTACTACCAACACATCCTATATACTATATCAAATATATTCGGGTAAAATTATTCCATTTACCCTCTTTCAAAACATACCATGACGGTTCATCGTATTCGAGTGTTTAGTAACCCCTATCGATACAGTGGATCAAACCGATCGACCAGAATTCACAAACAACTCAACCAATATAACTCCACAATATAAAATCATTTTATATTAACTAACAAATACGTTCACTCGTATATATACACTCAAACTCAGTCTAGGATATTACTAATCCCATCTCTACTGAATCACGCCACAGAGCCAAGGTAATAACTAAACCTGGCTCTGATACCAACTGTAGTAACCCGGATTTTGAGCGACTTTGGTTATCGACGTAAGCTCGACGTCGATAACCAAAATATCGAAAAATCCCAGTAATTAATGAAAGAAATTAGAAGGTGAGGATAGATAAGATAGAACTTATAGAATAGAAGAAGAAGAAGAACATCATCATCAGAGTAAACACGAATCTCACAGCGGAACGAATAAAATATAACATAACTTTTGAAATACAAACAGTTATATATACAATAGCACTTATCAGAGTATAGCACTTACAACACAGCGGAAATAATAATAGCTATAGAATCCTGAAGCCTCCTGCTCCAAGCTCTCCAAGTGTATCTGTAAAATCCTGACTACTTGACTGCCCGTAAAAATTTAGGCACCCAAGAGTTTAGGGAAAACAACAAAATAAACTCCGGGTCAGTCATGGGACTGGTGTGAATAAACTCAAATCATTTAAACAGGTATATGATATCTCATAAGACCACGCCGTGAATACGGAACGGGTTTTTCCCTTATGAGAATCCAAATAACTTTTCAAAGCAATATCATTCTGATATTATAATATTGTCTAAGTACAAATAAATATCAATCTAGCAGAAATGCTTGCATCTCACGTTACTACATATATAGTATACAATCAAAATCGCAAGCACGTATTGGATGATTGGATTTCCAACTATGACAAGGTATGGAACCACCTTCCGATCAGTGTACTCTAGGAACGATATACTGGAGTTCAACAAGAACATCTTGCAACTCAGCCACACATGACCGACCACTCATTTCGCTTGAGTGTATCGAATGTACATCACCAACGGTTGGGATCAGCAACCGTTCCCGTATATATATGGGACAGCATTGATAGATTTAAGAAACAAATGAATATTCACTAGATAGGTGATTATACACCCTACTTCGGTGCGACCGACTTAGCCATGCTGCCTGCCCGATTTCTGTCATTTACCGGTTGATGAGGCTAGAAGCTACGCTTTATCATCACAATAGATTCACTTCGAATGCCACATTGTCAGATCCATCGAAAATCACTAATTGACGTCTACAACAATACATTACGTGTCAGCTAAGAGAAGTTTCCTTCTCCGCTTCCACTCTTGGTAGAGTTGAAGAAATCAATGTACGTGACCTTTCTGGAAATACTCTGTCAGACATTCATCAACACGAGTCATCCTCATTCACTTAGAATGTCACATCGTCATACCCGCCAAATCACAAATTGACTTATCCAAAAATAACACGGGTATACAGCTAAGAGAAACGAATTCCTCCGCCACCAAACGTGAATACGTTTGAACAGATCAACTTACGCGATCCATTGGATATACTCTGTCAGACCTTCGTCCATACAAGTTGTCCTGGGACTGGACAAACCGAAGGCACTATTCTGTAAACAGGATAGCCCTTGCATTTTTACTCCGTCTTCAATTATCTTTGGCATATATGATTCGCGACGCTTACGCCAATACAGAGTGGTTCTTTGGATAAAAATCCAACCGGTCTCTCCATATTAACAACGTTAAAATGGTCAAAACTTCGATAGTCTATGATTTAACCATCAAAGAAAAACAAGTGTGCAAACAACGATATTATTCCCAGATGGAAATTTTATCGAATAAACATCATTTAACATTAATCTCTTTAGTTCATTTATTTGCTTATCTCCTGTTTCCCTATATTCTAAATTCTTATTTTTCTTTTATCAGAAAACATTTCTGATTCTCGTTTGGAAAACATTTCCAAAACTTCTTTACGATCAAACCTTAACATTTCTTAGTTAAGAAGGAAGTCACTCAAGTTAGGGTATAATTACCTCTCAGACCTTAACTAAACAACGTTATAACTTCGAAATGGTCAAAGTTTATCTTTTAATCTTTAACAACTTTTTTACGCCTTTCTCGGATCAAATTTGACTGATCCACTTCTATATTTAAAACATTGGTTATAACGATAACGTTATAATCCCTACTTTCGAATTATCTAACTTTAATTATAACTTCTATTCTTATTAGTGAATAATTAACCTAACACTTATTTATTTATAAATAAATAAATCTCTATTTAAACACTGGAAAGTATAAGTACTTTCCCGAATTCGATATAATCGAATTTGCCGATTAACTCTCTTCGAATAACCTATATTCGATTAACTCCTTCTCGAATAAACGATATTCGATAGTCTCTCTCCGAATAACTAATATTCGATAACTCTTCCTTTCAAATATCCCATATTTGAATATCTCACTTCGATTAAACTATAATCGATAACCCCCTTCGATGAAACTAACATCGATAACTCCTTTCGATGAAACTAACATCGATAACTCCTTTCGATGAAACTAACATCGATAACTCTAACTCGACGAACTTAACTCGACTAACTTAACTTGACTCGACTAACTCGACTTACTTGGTTCGACCAATTCGATTCGATTAACTAGGCTCGACTAACTTGACTAACTTAACTCGACTTACTTGGTTCGACCAATTTGATTCGATTAACTAGGCTAGTCTAACTTGACTAACTTAACTCGACTTACTTAACTTAACTTATTTCTCAACTCGATTAACTACTATCGAATAACTAATATTCGATTTAAACTCCATTCGCTTGACTCTAGATCGCAGCGATCACAATGGTTACGCCTGATTGCCTCAGGAAACATCCGACCGCCGTATGCTATTTACAGCCCTGCGAATTTCGCTAGCAGTCGTGCTAAATGGTATCCCATTTGGATTAACTCTAACTGATTTACTCTAACTGATTAACTCTAACTGATTAAATTTAACTGATTAGCTCTAACTGATTAACTCTAACTGATTAACTCTAACTGATTAACTTGACTGGTTAACTCTACTGGTTAACTCTAACTGATTAACTCGACTCGACTAACCCCTTTTGAATAACATATTCGATTCACTAACTTTCAAATATCATATTCGATTTACTTACTTTCGAATACCATATTCGATTATTTAACTTCGAATACCATATTCGATTAACTAACTTCGAATACCAAATTCGATTTCTTCTTTTTATAACGTTTATCCATTTATAAAGATTCACTTTTTAGTAACGGTTCTTCACTTTATAAATGTTCTTTTTAATAACGTTTTCCTTTTTATAACGGTTTCCTTTTTATAACATCCTATTCCGTTATAAATAAATTTCCCTTTTTTATAACTCTATTTATTTTCTAAATATTCCCTTTTCAATTCTATTTGTAAATGGTTTTACAAATACCCCCTTTTCGATTTCATTTGTAAATGGTTTACAAACTTTTATCTTTCTATTTGGTTTGAAAATGGTTTACAAACCTTTCTCTTTCTATTTGGTTTGAAAAATGGTTTTCAAACCTTTCTCTTTCTATTTGTTTTTATTTGCAAATGGTTTGCAAATATTTCCTTTTCAAATTTATTCTTAAAAATATTCTAACTCCTTAAATTTCCGGGAAAATTCTCCATAACCTCCTTTGTATCGGGAGCATCGGGAAAATCCCCAAACCCGCCACACAGGCCTTTCCATTCAAAAAGAAAATGGTTTGAAATTATTTCCTTTTTGCATATCTCCTATTTATAAATATTCCAATTTATAAATATTTCTTATTTATAAATATATCTATTTATAAATATCTCTTATTTATAAATATTCCACTTTATAAATATTCGATTTTCAACATCACTTTGAAAATTCCCTTATCAACATTTCGGTATGTTATGATATTCAATCATATCAAATCACGATGTTCAATATCGTTCAAACACACACAATCAACAACAGGTTATAATTCACATCATATATCAAAATATATGAAAAACAATAAAATAACTGTTGAGGAATCCAGTCGGATTCCTCCAACCTGTTTCCCTGCATCATAGATGTTAGACAATATAGATAACATCACTTTCAGTTCCATATGATATATTCTGTTAAACAGAATCAATATAGAAATTTAACTAACTGACTAGCAGTTCAATCAAAAAAATTAATACACAGTCAAACAGACAATTTTAACAGTTCTAACAATACAGCATGAAATTATAAACTGTTCAGAGTTAGTGAGATTTACTCACATTTGCGCGTTAGCCGTTAAATAACGGCTTGCGTTCTTTGATTCAGTCGGACAATTTATTTCGCCATAAATTGTAACGAGCTCGGATTCACTCCCGGTCAGTCTCATTGTGTTGCTCCCATCCATACGATCCCAACGCAACTTACGGTTCGTCAATCTGATACCGTATGACTAAGATATCGTGATTACCAGTTCGTATACAAATTAAATTAAACAAAATTAATTAATTTAACTAAATGGGCTTGTACCCAATATTTTCTGGCCCATCTTCCTTCAATAAAAACCCGTCCGCAGATTTTGGTCTTCTTCCCCAACATACATCCGCTCCTCTCTGTATTAACCCAATCCCCCTTTGACCATACTTTGACCGCCTTCACCGTACACCTCGACCACCAATGGAGGGCGCAACCACCACCGTTCTCTTCATCTTCTCAACCCCTTCTTCCCAGCATCGCCCTTTTTCAACTCGCGCCTAGCCTAGACTATCGCGATTTCCAGTCTTCACGCATACAGTACAGACTTCGACTTCAAAAGCCATCGCACACCTCAAAACTCCCTGTACGAACTCGCAATCACCTCCCGAACGCAGAACTGAACTCACAATCTACCATTGACCCTTTTATTTCTTGAAGGGCCAAACCCTAACTCGTTGATACAAAACCAGCGAACAAAAAGAAGGCACCGAACCCTTGCTAATATATATCAATGCGAAAAGGATGGAGCTGCGAGTTCATAGGATTTTGTTTGAGGATTTTTAGATTTTGCTTTGTATTTCTTTTTTTATTATTCTTGCTCACGATTTGGTTTGAGGAATTTTGTTGGTGGCGGCGCATTTCTGTTGCGATGGAATTAGGTTCTAAGGCTTAGCGTATGGTTTATTTATAGTATGTTTTATGGACAGGGAATATTCCTCGGAATATTCCCTTTTCATTTCATTTCGATCCATTTTATATTCGTATGATTTTCATTTTTTTGACAAACAAAGCTAATCCTAGCATAAAAACACATTCCGGATCCAATGGGACAGGTTTCGTCGAATTCCGACACCGTTTGCGAAAATCCTTTAGAAAATATCGATGAAAAACACCGAGCAATAATTCCTTAAAATTACAGAAAAAATCCTAAAAATATGAGACCTCAACGTTTCACTAGACCTCTTCCTAAGGTTTCGTATGGAACTTGTTTCGTTGAATTCTGAGTCCGTTTGACCAGCTAACCATTCAGTTTAGTTTGTTTTAAGTTAAAAACATAGCGTACCCCACTATGAAATAATCTGTTCACGTAGGGACTGTTATGGACAGAAACAAAAATACCATTGAAATGAGTGACGTGCTCTAGTCCCAAAAATGTAATAATACCGGTAGATGGACTCATATTGTGAAACCTCAAAATGTTGATTACAGGGTGCAAAATACCCCAAATAAAAAGTTGCTTATTAAATTAATTAAAAATTACAGTAAAATTCTAAAAATTAAATTATCACTATTTCCCAAAAGGACCTTGTCTAAATTCAAACCCGATCTCTAGTTATATCGAATAATCCGATACGGTCGATAAACGATTCTATAACGACTATTTTAAAATTTGATTTGGTCATATCTCAAAATCTACACGACGAAATCCTGATTTTTCTCTTCCACTAGAAAGATTTACTCCACCAGCTCTACGCGTTTCTTGTTTCACAGAAATCCGGCTTAAAACGAATCCTGCACATTCAGTTGAAGTTCAAATCGCCAAATAGCGAACTGCAGCGCCATTTCGAGCTCGTTTATAATTATATTAAAATTCTACGTCCAAACGGTCGTTTATATAATATATTCATTATTCAAATTCAATTCCAAACTGAATTATACCTTATATATAATTCAATTCACACTGTATTGTGAATTCAGCTATTTTTGACTATTTCGACATTATAATATATTATTATATTATAATTATTAATTAAATATTCATTTATATTTAATTCAGGTTATCGATATCGCCAAAACAATATTTAAATAATTAAATAAATAAATTATTCAACAGCTAAAAATGCGGGTCACTACAATGTATTTCATGAAACAATTGACACTCAATGGCAAGAATTAGATCATCGATTTAATGAGAAGACTATACAACTCTTCACTCTTAGTTCCTCTTTAGAGCCAAAAGATGCACACAAATCATTTAATATCCCAAATATTCGTGAATTAGTTGATAAATTATACCCATAAGATTTTTTCAAGCAAGAAAAACTTCATATTAAATATCAATTACAACATTATGTTTTAGATGTGCCTAACGATGATCAATTTAAACACTTATCAACTATTTCTGAACATTGTCAAGGATTGGCTAGGACAAACAAGTCAAATATTTATCCTTTAGTAGATTGATTAATTCATCTTATATTGAATCTTCTGATTTCCACAACGACTACTGAAAGAGCATTTTTAGCCATGAAGCTAGTTAAAAATGGTCTTCACAACAAAATGGAGGATGAATTTCTTGCAGATAGTATGACGGTTTACATCGAAAAAGAGAGATTGCAATTCAGTTCAACAATGATTCAATAATCGAAGAGTTTGACAAGATGAAAACTCGTCGAGTGCAACTTATGCATAAATTATTATATATTTGTTGTTATGACATTCCTAGTTCTTTTGTTAAGTTAATCAAATTTGTTTGTAGTGTGCCTTAGTAAAATTTACTTTTAATCTTTGTGTGCAATCAAGCATAATTACTTCTTTTTTTCATGTAGATTTTGGTGATTTTGTGTTGGTGTAGCTGAGGTTGGCTATCACGATTCAGTTTCATACTTAGCTTCGATGTCAATTATGGATCACATCGCTCACAAAATGCTAATTAATGAGCTTTGATCATTTTGCTGCCAATCAACGAGACATGGCAATTTTCCTTTTGGCCATTTAAACTATGTTTATATAAAACTTTGTGTGTTGTTATAAAGCTTTAATGTCTGTTGTATGGGCATTTTTATTGCTTTTATGAGCCAACATGTATTATATGTTGAACATGATAGTAAATTTTTGGCTTTATTAGCAAATTGTTTAGTAAGACATCTCTTTTAGTGTTGTTTTTTGATTTTGACCCCCCCCCCTCCCACAAAATTTCTGGCTCCGTCCCCGGTCAGTTTCCTATCGGATACTTCCTAACTATATACAGAATATATGTCATCAAACATATAAATATAGACAGTAACAGTACGAACGACTATTGGTGATAGACTCCTAAAAATGTTCGTTTCAATACTAAATCGACTTGGAAGTTGAAACTTAGTTTGTATCAAACATCGGGTAGTGTCGTGGCACCATCATTTATGGAACCATACTTGTGCACCCAAAATATTTGTATGTTCCTGCTTTGCGTTATTGAATAAATTAAACACTATTGGCAGACTTCAGAAATGGAATGATGATATTTCAACTTATTGTAAACTGTGTTTAATGCTAAAGAATAACATAAGCTGACGCGTTGCACTATTTATGAAGGCAGCTGGCAAATGCAATAAATATATAACCCCAACACAATCCATCACTTTAATGAAGGTTTGTTGGAGCAAGGAGCCTTGACTGTTCTCTGGCCGACAAGACACGTTGCCTTTCCATAAGCCAGAATTAGCTTGACTTTCCATCATTTTAATAACACAACGGGGGCAGCTAATTACACAGCATACCCAAATCGGATGAAATATACCAACACCCCATCATTTTAATACCCCACTTGGCATCAAGCTCACGCTACATGCAGAACAGAAGTTTTCCAGCAATGATCTTCAAAAATTATTTTGGTCGTTTCATTAGCATCCCAAAACGTTCATATTTTTCATCCTCAAAGATTTATTGATGATTTTCCACATATCCAGAGGTCAAACAAGAGACTGATTTAACTTCCATCTTTAAATCATCTTGCTAACAACTTAGTACCCATTTCTATACAACTAAGAATGTTTCTCCAAATATTAGCTTGCAGACTTAGTTGACCAAAAATTCTTGTTTTTGAGATACTTTTCTTTTGTTCACCTTACCTATAGAGAATTGCCGCTTATGAGTTTACAAAAAATTTCATCTTGCAAGCTTCATTCAACTCCCATATATCTCTTAATCCAAGACCACCACACTTTTTTGGCTTACATAATTTGTCCTAGGCAACTTTATGATATTTGTCTTTCATATAAAGTTCGCATAATTTTTTCTGATTTGTCTAAATAAATTTAATAGGAACACTGTGAGTACACAACCAATAAATGATGATGGCAATGATGACAATGTATGTCAGCTCTCTGTTACAAGTCTAGTATACTAAAATAGAGAATAGTCAATTATAAACTCATCGCACAAGTTTATAAATCAAATTTCCACTACTCTGGAATTCACTATTAGCTAATAATAGCAATAATTATGTTGTAATCAACTTACAACAACAATGTTATACTGTTTTAATAAATAGCACAACGCAAAGAATGGAAAGATTATAAACTAATGTATATATATATATATATACAAATAAATATAAGTCTAACTGGATAATGTCTGAGACTTGTCGTAACAATTTCCTTAAGAATTTTATTTTAAAATTCTCTCAAGATACAACAGACGTATTCTGCACAAGATTGTAATGAATATGTCGCTCTGTTTTTTATTTATAATTTAGACAATAGTAGATAGAAGAGAGAAGGAAGATTAGGTTTGGAATGTAATTGATGAGGAAAGTGATAAGTCTACATTCTTACTTATAGTTGGTCCGCATCTCTACCAAGCGGTCAAATGCTAGTGGATATAATAAGCTGACGGTTGCGCAACTTCTGAAGGCAGCTGACAAATCAAACAAGCATACCTCTAGACGTGTCAAAAGGGTAAGGTAGGGTCATATGCGGATCATGCAAAATTTGACCCGACTCTTTCACTACATACAATAGCTTGACCCTTTTGACTTTCTTGATTAAAGGGTTAACACAATCCAACCCTTATAACTGGAAAATAACAAAAATTAGATTAAACTGGCAGCAACAGAAGTACATGCACCAATATCACAGTACCAAAAAATAACACAAATTAGATAAAAATGTTAACTGTTGTCAAATATTTCTTAAAACTGGAAACAACACCTAATAAAATCTGGTAATTCTTAAATTACAACCCATAAGTGTCAAAGCATGTAAATAAAACCATATTACAGGCTTAAATATGCTGCATCTTCTTCATTCTTCATAACTTCAGTAGCTTGGTTCATTTTCATAATCTGCATGAAGTCAAAAGTTTCAATCAAATAATAAAACTACTTGCCAATACAGACCGAAAACTGATAAAAATAAACTGACATTAAAACAAGTCTGATTGTGGATCCAAGAAAATAACAAGCTATAAAAAATAAGAGTTGAAATGGACGTTTGGAACCACATACAACTTTGAAGGCTGAAATTATCATAACAAAACCATTAAATTGACAAGTACTATTCCCAAAATTAGCCTTTTCGAATTACTGTGCAATAAAAATCCACATACAGAACTTCATATTTTCAAACTCCCAAAATCAAACTGCTCCAAAAAACTTGTATTCATATACACAAGAAATCTTATATGTTCTGAGAACTAGTAAGTATTAAAAATTAAATCTATATGTGATTTCCAAAACTAATATTTAGGTATTAAAAAGCTTGAAGATTTCAGCATGTTTGAGAAAAAATGGTCAAAATATCGATCGATGTCATACTCTTGTTCTATGTTGTAATCAACGATGAGAATATGTTGTAATCAATGATGCACATACTCTTGTAGTGAGTCCATTATGTAATTAACAAGCATAGGATGAGAATGTGTGCATAAAAGAATAGATTAGAGTTGAAGCTCAAAATTTAATAAAAAACATGGTGAGTTGTAATGAGGTGTGCAGAAAGGATACCACAACCTATAGCATTTATCTAAGGATACTAACATCTACATACTAATATAAAAGTATTAGAAAAACCAATAGAAAAAGGTAAAATATGAATCAAAAGTAACTATTACTTTGGCGATTAGCATTTTTATCACGACATCAGGACTCTTACTGGAAAATTTTAGGGATTTGGAAACTCAACTAGAAACCTGAGTTTCAGAATGCATTTTAAGACCAGTTTGCAATCAACAAAATCTAGGGACCTAGAACGAACATCAAGAACCTGATAAATAAAACTAATATGTGAAATATCATTTATTTCATATCCTAAGCAAAGCGAACATAATTTAAGAAGCAAACATTTTCAATCCCATAATTTAAGAAGTAGAAATTTTCAATCCCTAAATTACAAACCAGTGAAATGGATTTATATTGTAAAGAATCACCAACTGACAGACTTAATGGCGATTAGTATGGTATCAAATATTTCTAGTTTCAACAAAACTTAGCAACAAACATCTCTAATATTGACAAAGTGATAGAGAAAAGAAAGAAAAAAATCACCTTCAATGGCCATAACATTGCATCATCGTGAAATTTGAACATCACAGCCTGGATTGACATCATCACTGCACAAAAAATAGAGATTAACATCATCACTGCACAAAAAATATGGCCTAAGGACCTAAGGTGTTACGTTTATACTTTTGGTTAATCTTTATTCTTTAGTAGGGGTGTATACAAGAATTTAACATAATGCACTGGAAAACGAACTTCTATATAAAATGATTAGCTTCATATGTACACATACAACACTTCATTTTTTTCTTCTTTTCAGATTGAACCATTTCAAACTCCATTTCATACCCAACCTACCTCTTAAAGCCATATAAATAGTAAAAAGGCCTCAGGTGTTAGAACTACTCAGCATTAGCAACACGTTGCATAATACACATTTAATCCATTCAACATAAACTATAAAATCATAGTTTAAAATCGTAGATTAAAATAATTGACATATACAAATAGAAACATACCTTTAAAAACTAAATATCAATTAGCCAAAGATGTAGAGGGTAGTGTAGCATGCTCCTCGTGATCAAGAACAACAGTAATATTGTGATTGCCTGCCCCGCACCAGCCGACATTTCCAATGAAAGTGTGTTGTGCCAATGTCCAACCAGCACGGGACAGTCGCCAAAGAAAGAAAAGGGAAGAAAACTTAACAGTGGACTAACAAGGAACCTGTACAATGTCTCACAGCGCATGGAATAAAATATAATAATAACATATTTGACATAAAACGGGCGAGATAGTGCATAAGATGAAAACTAAACCATGATAGCAACGGAAAATTCAAAATACAGCTTATGTTCCACATCATCATTATTACAACTTTTCAAACTGCCTCTAAAGCAAAAATAAGAAAGGTACACTACTAATGCCCAAAGTAGTGGTCAACAACGACACAGGGAGAATATCTATATATATCATACGTGGAAGCCTCCTGCTCATCTCCGGTACAGCTACTCGTGTATACTACCTAACCTGTCTCTAGTCTGCCCGTTTGAGAGCACCTAGAGTAATAAGAAGAGACATAAAACTCTGGGTCAGACAAAAGTCTGGTATGAGTGATAAGCAACAAAACAGAATAATAACAGGTATACTAAACCATACCTGAACCTGGACCTGCAACCAAAGAGTTAGCACAACAAGATGTACAATACTCTAAGGTGACACTAACATATGGTGTAAAGATACGGGGGTGGGGTGTGCATGTCATAGTGATGTCAAACAATCAAACATAGCAACCATCCTCACATCTCTCACTTAGTGCATAAAACATACGATATCCACCACTTTGATCACTAGACCCATCGAGGTAGTGACGGAGTCCGACTTGTATTACTATTGCTACCACCAAGCTTGCCCCATGGAGTCATGACTAAATCCTTACAAATGACCACACTTCATTGGTCCATAGCCAATATTCTTACCTAGGCCACTGTGGCCCTGAATCCGTCCACATACCCCCTACTCCATAGTAATCCAAAGTTATAAACATCGATAACCCCTTAGCACACGTCCTGCAGCAAAACCCAACTCATGAAGTTAACTCATTGGTTCCCATTGGATCCTTAGTAATAGCCTCCCATATGGACTTCTTTTGCATCTCGGGTTTTGGTCGAATTGGAGTTGGTCTTCAGAAGAGTCATCGCGTAGAAGTAGTAGCATACATCCGGTTCAGTTTGGTGGCTTTCCCTTGGTTCGATTCGACAAGCTTCAGCTCCTAGTCATCCATTCGGTTCGGTTCGGTTCGGTTCGGTTCAGTCAACACCCTCCAGGTCGGTTTGGTTGTGGCACTCCATCCAGTTCGGTTTGGTTAACACCCTCTAGGTCGGTTCGGTTGTGGCACTCCATCCGGGTCGGTTTGGTCATCTCCATCCATTGCTCCAGTTCCTCTCCTCCGATCCGATCCCATTCTCGGCTCCGATCTGGTCCCCAACCCAACTCCAACTCTTTGCTAGTGGCCTTCCTTCTTTCCAAGGCTCCGCTAGTGCCAAGTTCCGATCCGGTTCATATTCCCCTTGCCCGGTCCACCGATTCGATCCGATCCGATCCTGATAATCCGATACGATCCGAAAACCTGCACATTTCCTGCAACTTTTCCAGCGACTGCTTTACGCCATACGACGGCGTTTTCAACCATTCTAACTTTTCTAATCAATCACAAAGCATACCATACATTCATAGCAACATATAGAATCAACCATAAACACCAAAACAACAATTTGATATGTCAAAACGGATCAAATCCCATATTTTCCCCTTAAGCATGTTGTGACGACCCGCCCCGCACCAGTCGACATTTCCAATAAAAGTGTGTTGTGCCGATGCCCAACCAGCATGGGACGGTCATCAAAGAAAGGAAAGGTAAGGAATTTGAACTAACAAGGAACCTGTAGCACATCTCACAGCGCATGGAATAAAATATAATAATAACATACTTTGACATAAAACAGGCGAGACAGTGCATAAGCTGAAAACTAAACATCATAGCAGCGGAAAATCCAAATACAGCTTATGTTCCACATCATCATTATTACAACTTTTGATAACTGTCTCTGAAGCAAATAAGTAAGGTACACTACTAATGCCTAAAACAGTGACCAACAGCGACACAGGGAGAATATATGTATATAATACGTAGGAGCCTCCTGCTCGTCTCCGGATCAGCTACTCGTGCATAACCAGCTAACATGTCTCTAGTCTGCCCGTTTAAGAGCACTCAGAGTAATAAGAAGAGACATAAAACTCTGGGTCAGACAAAAGTCTGGTATGAGCGATAAGCAGCAAAACAGAATAATAACAGGTATACTAAACCATACCTGAACCTGGACCTGCAGCCAAAGAGTTAGCACTACATACTATACAATACTCTAAGGTGCCACTAACATATGGTGTGAAGAATACGTGGGTGGGTGTGCATGTCATAATGATGGCAAACAATCAATCATAGCAACCATCCTAACATCTCTCACTCTGTGCGTAAAGCATACAATATCCACCACTATGACCACTAGACCAATCGAGGTAGTGACAGAGTTCGACTTGTATAACTATTGCTACCACCAAGCTTTCCCCATGGAGTCATGACTCCATCCTTACAAATGACCCCACCTCATTGGTCCATAGCCAATAGTCTTACCTAAGCCACTGTGGCGCTAAATCTGTCCACATACCCCATACTCCATAGTGATCCAAAGTTATAGACATCGATAACCCCTTAGCACACGTCCCGCAGCAAAGCCCAACTCATGAAGTTAACTCATTGGTTCCCATCTAGATCCTGAGCCCTACTTCCTATTTGGACTTCCTTTGCATCTCGGGTTTTGGTCGAACTGGAGTTGGTCTTCAGAAGAGTCGTCGCGTAGAAGTAGCTTAAGTCTGGTTCGGTTCGGCTATACATCATCTTCAGATTTCTCCTTTGGTTCGGGTCCTCTGGTTCGGCTCGGGTCTCCCCATCCGGTTCGGTTCGGATTCTCCATCGTGGTTTGGCTCAGCTCCTTCATTTCCAACTCCATTTAAGTTGATTCGATCCCACTCCCTAACTTAGTCCGATCCGATCTCCATGCCCTTGCTTCCGATCCGATCTCCATGCCCTTACTTCCGATCCGAACCCAACTCCAACTCTGATGAAAATGGCCTTCCTTCTTGCCAAGCCTCTCATGCCAAGTTCCGATCCAAATTGAATCCCCTTGCTCAGTTCCCATATCCGATCCGAGCCCCATATCTGATCCGATCCTGTCCGAAACTCTGCACATTCCCCGCAACTTTTCCAGTGACTGTTTTACGCCATACGATGGCGTTTTCGATCAATCTAACAGTTCTAATCAATCACAAAGCACACCATACAGTCATAGAAACATGTATAATCAACCACAAACATGAAAACAACAATATGATGTATTAAAATGGATCAAACATAGCCAAAAACCCATGTTTTCCCTTAATCATGTTTAAGCATAACTAATGATATGATTAGCAAAACTTAACCAAATTTTCTAACAGAGGCCTAAAACAATATTTCGAAATTTATAAATATTTTTCTAGAATTTAATCATGTTTAGATTCGCTAATTAATGCTAATTACCCGTAATTAACCATAATTAGTGAGGAACTATGCAAATCACTCACCTTAGCCACAAACAATACACCAAATCTTAAATTATCCTCTGTTTGGCGCTGTTCCCAAGGCTGTACAGCAGTCCCGAGCTTGATTTGTTGCTATTTCTCCTTAATTTGATGTTGCTAAGCTTAATCTTCAATTAGAAAGTGGTTTAGAGGTGTTTTAGATGTTGGAGGCCATTACTAAGTTGAGAGGGATGATAAGTGGCGGCTGAAAAATGGGAAAAGGGTGTTCTCTAAACCTAACAACCCTTAAATACTCCAAATCCCGAAATCCCCTCTGGGTCTAGCTGTTAATTACCCAATCAAGCCCGGTTAAGCTATTTTTCACCTTCTAAACTTTAATTCAGCCATATCTCCCAAACGGTAAGTCCGTTTTTCACATATGACCACTCTAAGGAAAGGTAAACCATCATCCGGACCTAACGGAAGTGGTTGCAGGTCAAAAATCCTTTCCAATCAAAAGTTATGGCCGAAACAAGATCAGCTAGGGGCAAAACGGTCATTTAAAAATCGGCAAAAATCATGAACATGGGAAATGACCCCAATAGTCGTCTCCCAAAGTTACATAGCTATACGACTTCGTATGAGAAAGAAATAAATATTCTACGATCCTTTGATGCGTAGAATGCAGATCGTTACATTCTCCCCCTTTAGAAATTTCGTCCCCGAAATTCCTTAACCCAAAACATACAAAGGATCCCGCATGCCTACCAATCATTAACAAAACAATAAAGCATACAAAACAACACAACAAGCCTATCCTAGCATGCGGTTTACTAATAAGGGAGTACTATACCGATATAAAAACCTTATCAGGCAAAGAGTTCTGGATACTTCCTCCTTATGTTCTCCTCTGTTTCCCAAGTACAGTCTTCCTCATCACCAACCCACTGAACTTGGACTAATTTTACTGCCTTCCTTCGAAGTTGCCTCGTATCGTTCCTAACATTATGCATAGGCCTGCGGTTCCAAACCGCCTCGGGTTCAACCTCGATATCGTCCAACTGAGCCGGTGTAATAGTCACACTAGGGTCGTGCACAAACTTCCTTAACTGGGAAACATGAAATACATTATGAACTCATGCCATCTTGTCTGGTAATTCAACTTTATACGCCAAATACCCAACTTGCTCGAGAACTGGGAATGGTCCAACAAATCTTGGTGCTAACTTGCCTTTCCTGCCAAATCGAATCACGCTCTTTAACGGAGAAATCTTGACAAACACCAAGTCGCCAATGGAGGATTTTAAATCTCTTCTCCTCTTATCAGCATAACTCTTCTTCCTATCTTGGGCAGCCTTCATTCGCTGTTGAATAACCTTAATCTTATCTGAAGTTTCTCTTATCCCATCTGGTCCAAGCACAAACTTCTCACCCATTTCTAACCAACATGACGGTGAGTTGCATGGTCTTCCGTACAAAGCTTCAAATGGAGCCATACCAATACTGGATTGATAACTATTATTATATTCAAACTCTACTAGATGCAAATGGTCATCCCATGATCCACCAAAATCCAATATGCAAGCCCTCAAGAGATCTTCTAACACTCGATTCACCCTCTCTGTCTGATCATCGGTTTGAGGATGATACGCGGTACTGAGATGTAATTCTGATCCTAACGCGTCTTGTAAGCTCTTCCAAAACCGACTAGTAAACAACGGGTCTCGGTCACTCACAATGCTTTTTGGTACTCCATGAAATCTCACTACCCATTTCATATATAGCTCAGCTAACTTAGTTGCCGTTCTATTCGACTTGACGGGCATAAATCTTGCACTCTTGGTCAATCGGTCCACAATCACCCAAATGCTATCATGGCCCGACCTAGTCCTTAGTAACCCATCAATGAAATCCATTGAGACTTGTTCCCATTTCCATTCTGGGATTTCTAACAGTTGTAACAAACCACTAGGCTTCTTTTTATCAGCTTTAACTAATTGGCAATTCATACACTTGGATATAAACTTCCCAACGTATCTTTTCATCCCTTCCCAGTAGTAGATCTGCTTCAGGTCTCGATACATTTTGTTACCACCGGGATGTATGGTCAGTTTTGAGTGGTGACATTCTCTAAGCACTTCATCTCTCAGTCCATTCACGTTGGGTACAACCAGTCTTCCACTCTTTCTAAGCCATCCATCTCGATCAAGCCCATACTCGTTCATCTCCTCATCAATGCCCATCTCTAACTTGGAGATGATTTTTAATAAGTTAGGATCGTCCCTCTGACTGGAACTAATCCGCTCAATCAAAGTGGGTCTGATCGTCAAACTTGCTAATATTTCTGGATCCAATTCGCACTTTGGTCTGAAATCATACCCAGCGATGTACTCCGGTTGCTTCCACTCAAGAAACATAGCCCCTAAACTGACATGTCTTCTACTCAATGCATCAGCAATCGCATTGCTCTTTCATGGTGTGTATGCGATATCGAAATCGTAGGAAGCCAAGAATTCTAACTACCTTTGATGTCGGAGATTTAGATCCTTCTGAGAGAAAAGATACTTTAACGATTTATGATCAGTAAACAACTCGAATCTTTCTCCCAAGAGAAAATGTCTCCACATCTTCAACGTGTATACGATCGCTGCTAATTCTAAATCATGGGTAGGGTATCTTCTCTCATGTGGTTTCAATTGCCGACTTTCATAAGCTACAACCCTACCTCCTTGCATCAGTACAGCACCTAGTCCGGTACCACATGCATCTATATATACTGTCATCTCTTCATTCCCCTTAGGAATGGATAACACTGGTGCACATTTCAACTTTTCCTTTAGACTCTTGAATGAATTTTCACACTTTTCGTCCTAGACGAAAGCTTGATTCTTCTTTGTCAGCTAAGTCAATGGTGCCGCTATCTTGGAGAAGTCTTGGATAAAATAATGGTAATATCCAGCTAATCCTAAGAAACTTCTTATGTCCGTTGCATTCTTGGGCGTAGACCAATCTTTTATTGTAGCCACCTTTGCAGGGTCCACGGCGATACCATTCTCTGAAACAACATGGCCCAAGAATCTCACTTCCCTCCTCCAGAAGTGACACTTAGAAAACTTTGCTTTCAATTGGTGTTTCCTCAACACCTCCATCACTATCCTCTGAATACCCTATTCATAAGATCCACAAAATACGTTGGTGCATTGGTCAACCCGAATGGCATGACCAACCACTCATAGAATACAGACAGTGTCCGAAATGCCGTTTTATCTATACTCTCAGCTTCCACTCTAAGCTGATGAAAACCTGTCGTGAGATCTAACTGGGAGAACACTCTCGCGCCACGCAACTGATCAAAAAAATCATCTATCCGCGGTATAGGATACTTATTTTTCCTCGTCACCTTATTTAACATGCGGTAGTCCACACACGAACGAAGGGAACCATCCTCCTTGGTAGCAAACACAACTGGTGCTCCCCACTCAGAAACACTTCTTCTGATAAACCCCTTCTTCAAAAGATCGCTCACTTGCACCCTGAGCTCTCGCTGCTCCCTTGATGCCATACGACGAAGTGGAATCACTATAGGTCTGGCATCTTTCACTAAATCAATACGGAACTCAATCTCTCGGTGTGGTGGAAGTCCGGTCACTTCCTCGAAGACGTCCGGATACTGGCCAGCCATGGGCACATCTGACAACTCATCATGCGGGATGTCGAGGGAATTTGGAAAACTAGCCATTACCCCATCACTAGGTAGACCACCAAACACTACCCTCCGCCTATCATCTGCTCTAACTATCACCAAAAATCCCTCACAGTCTACCACCACCCCGTATCTTTGGAGCCAATCGACTCCCAAAATAATGCCAAACCCGGTAAAGCCCAAAACAAAGCAATCACAAACAAACATTCATCCATGACTCGATAAGACCACATTACGACAAATCATACAAAGATTAGTCGAACCACCAATCGGATTCGTCACTGCTAAACGTCTATCGACTATCTCGAGTTCCAATCCTAACCTATCTACCAGGTCACTAGATATGAAGGAACTGGAAGCTCCGGTATCAAACAACACTCTAACTGGAACATCATAAACAGAAAGCATACCTTGAATGACAAAAATTCTTTCCTTTCTCTGCCGTAATTGGGGCATTTGACGAAAAAGGAACAACATTGATAACATATGCTTTCATAATCTGCTTTTCTTTAGGGGGTTGCGGGAACTTGTCCTTGTGATGTCCCACTTGGCCACAGTTGAAGCACTTCCTATCCGCTGGCCTGGCCCGACATTCTTTGGCATAGTGGCCCTTCTTACCACAACTGAAGCACTCAACATCTTTCTTATTCTTTTTCTTTTAGCCATTCTTGGTATGATTCTGCTTTCTCTTATTCTGAGAACCATTCTTACCTCCACCGCTTGCTTGTGGCTTTGGCTCCTCTGCAGATGCAACCTCAGTTTTCGTCTTAGGGTAAAGACTCTCTGACCTCAATGCTTTCCCCACAATCGATTCAAACGTCTCATCGATGTGGTTAATAACCCTTTCCTCCAAGTATTGATCTAAGCCTGTTACGAACTTTTCATTTTTCTTCTCGGCAGTATCAATAAGGGATAATCCATATTTCGATAGAGTATCGAGCTCTGCAATGTACTCCGAGACTGCTCTACCATTCTTTTTAAGCTCCAAGAACTTCCTAAAAAATTATGATTTCTAAGCAGCTGGGATAAACTTATCACTGAATCGGGCCTTAAACTGATCCCACGTAACTTGATCCTCTGGAGTAGCTGCCTTAATAGCATTCCACCAATTCATCGCCCGTCCTTGCAGCCGACGGGATGCTAGTTTTTTCTTCATCGCATCCTCGATACTCAAGTCTTCGAAGATACGCTCACAACTATCCAACCAATCCTAAACATCCATAGCCGACTCCGTTCCGTGGAACGACTTCCCACCAAGGCTAGTGTAATCCTTGCATAGCTTGGCGAAATCGGCCCTAGGCGCCTGCACTGCTGCACCACCACCATTTGCAGCATTGGGAACAGCTCCTTGCACATTTCTAAGCATCTCCCTCATGAAGTCAGTGAACATCGTCCTCAAATCAGGAGCATTCCCATTATTAGCTCCTCTACCAGTACCCCTCGTATGTTGGCTCATCGTTCAATCTGTAAAGAGAAATGATCAACCATCTCTTCAGTAGTGCCAGTGCAATGCGACTCCATCCTTAAATATACTAATAGTATATATATATATAGCTTTTGAAAACCAAAATAACAACAAATACGCGTTCTCATATATGTATTATCTCTCCTTGGTGCCTTTCCCTAAGTTAACTACGCAACCTAGAGCTCTGATACCAAATGTGACAGCCCGCCCCGCACCAGTCGACATTTCCAATGAAAGTGCGCTGTGCCGATGTCCAACCAGCACGGGACGGTCGTCAAAGAAAGGAAAGGTAAGAAATTTGAACTAACAAGGAATCTGTCGCATATCTCACAGTGCATGGAATAAAATATAATAATAACATACTTTGACATAAAACAGGCGAGACAGTGCATAAGCTGAAAATTAAACATCATAGCAGCGGAAAATCCAAATACATCTTATGTTCCACATCATCATTATTTCAACTTTTGAAAACTGTCTCTAAAGCAAATAAGGAAGGTACAATACTAATGCCCAAAGAAGTGACCAGCAGCGACACTGGGAGAATATATGTAGATAATACGTAGGAGCCTCCTGCTCGTCTCCGGATCAGCTACTCGTGCATAACCAGCTAACCTGTATCTAGTCTGCCCGTTTAAGAGCACTCAGAGTAATAAGAAGAGATATAAAACTCTTGGTCATACAAAAGTCTGTATGAGCGATAAGCAGCAAAACAGAATAATACCAGGTATACTAAACCATACCTGAACTTGGACCTGCAGCCAAAGAGTTAGCACTACATACTGTACAATACTCTAAGGTGCCACTAACATATGGTGTGAAGAATACGGGGGTGGGGTGTGCATGTCATAATGACGGCAAACAATCAATCATAACAACCATCCTCACATCTCTCACTGTGCGTAAAGCATAAGATATCCACCACTTTGACCACTAGACCCATCGAGGTAGTGACGGAGTTCGACTTGTATAACTATTGCTACCACCAAGCTTGCCCCATGGAGTCATGACTCAATCCTTACAAATGACCCCACCTCATTGGTCCATAGCCAATAGTCCTACTTAGGCCACTGTGACCCTGAATCCGTCCACATACCCCATACTCCATAGTGATCCAAAATTATAGACATCGATAACCCCTTAGCACATGTCCCGCAACAAAGCCCAACTCATGAAGTTAACTCATTGGTTCCCATCTGGATCCTAAGCTCTACTTCCTATATGGACTTCCTTTGCATCTCGGGTATTGGTCGAACTGGAGTTGGTCTTCAGAAGAGTCGTCGTGTAGAAGTAGCTTAAGTCTGGTTCGGTTCAGCTATACATCATCTTCAGATTTCTCGTTCGGTTTGGGTCCTCTGGTTCGGCTAGGGTCTCCCCATCCGTTTCGGTTCGGATTCTCCATCGTGGTTTGGCTCAGCTCCTTTATTTCCAGCTCCATTTACGTTGATCCGATCTCACTCCCTAGCTTCAGTCTGATCTGATCTCCGTGCTCTTGCTTCGGAACCGATCTCCACACCCTTACTTCCGATCCGATCTCCACGCCCTTACTTCCGATCCGAACCCAACTCCAACTCTGATGAAAATGGCCTTCCTTCTTGCCAAACCTCTCATGTCAAGTTCCAATCCAAATCGAATCCCCTTGCTCAGTTCCCATATCCGATCCGAGCCCCATATCCAATCCGATCCGGTCCGAAACTCTACACATTCCTTGCAACTTTTCCAGCGACTGTTTTACGCCATACGACAGCGTTTTCGATCAATCTAACAATTCTAATCAATCACAAAGCACACCATACAGTCATAGCAACATGTATACTCAACCAAAAACATCAAAACAACAATATGATGTATTAAAATGGATCAAACACAGCCAAAAACCCATATTTTCCCTTAATCATGTTTAAGCATAACTAATGATATAATTAGCAAAACTTAATCAAATTTTCTAACAGAGGCCTAAAACAATATTTCGAAATTTATAAATATTCTAAATTCGCTAATTAACGCTAATTACCCATAATTAACCATAATTAGTGAGGAACAACGTAAATCACTCACCTTAACCATAAACAAAACACCAAATCTTAAATTATCCTCTGTTTGGTGCTGTTCCCAAGGCTATACAGCAGTTCCGACCTTAATTTGGTGTTATTTCTCCTTAATTTGATGTTGATAAGCTTAATCTTCAATTAGAAAGTGGTTTAGAGGTATTTTAGATGTTGGAGGCCATTACTAAGACGAGAGAGATGATAAGTGGCGGCTGAAAAATGGGAAAAGAGTGTTCTCTAAACCCTAACAACCCTTAAATACTCCAAATCCCGAAATCTCCCTCTGGGCCTAGCTGTTAATTACCCAATTAATCCCGGTTAAGTTGTTTTTCACCTTCTAAACCTTAATTCAGCCATTTCTCCCAAACGTTAAGTTCGTTTTTCACATATGACCACTCTACGGAGAATTAAACCATCATCCAGACTTAATGGAAGTGGTTTCAGGTCAAAACTCCTTTCCAATCAAAAGTTATGGCTGAAACAAGATCAGCTTGGGGCAAAATGGTCATTTAAAAATCGGCAAAAATCATGAACATGGGAAATGAACCCAGTAGTTGTCTCCCAAAGTTACATTGCTATACGACTTCGTATGAGAAATAAATAAATATTCTACGATCCTTCGATGCGTAGAATGCAGGTCGTTACACATGTTTAAGCAAATCTAATGATAGGATTAGCAAAACTTAACCAAATTAACCCAAACTTCTAACAGAGGTCTAAAACGGTGTTTAAGAATTTCTAAACATTTTTCCAGAATTTATTACATGAATTCGCTAATTAACACTAATTACCCCTAATTAACCATAATTAGTGTAAAACAATGCTAATCACTCACCTTGGCCACAAGCAAACTATAGATCTGAAATATTATCTGATTTGGGTTGAATCTCTATGCAACACAACAGCTTTATTCCCAATTTGAAGCTAATTTGCCTTGATTTGATGTAGCTTGGCTTAATCTTCAATTAAGAAGCGATTAGGAGCGATTTGGGATGAAATTAGAAGGTGGAGGCCATGGCTGGGGTCAGAGAAATGTTTTAGGCGGATGAAAAATGAAATAAAATTCGTTTTCCTACTGTTCTCAGCCTCCCCATAACCCTAATCCTGAAATGGGTTATGGGCCCTCTTGCTAATCACCCTAATTAGGCCCGGTTAAGCTGCTTTTTACCTTCGAAACCTTGTTTCAGCCATATCTCCCAAACGGTGAGTCCGTTTGCCTAATGTGATCACTCTACGGAAAGGTAAACCATCATCTGGATCTAATGGAAGTAGATTCAGGTCAAAACTCCTTACCAATCAAAAGTTATGGCCAAAACATGATCAGTTAGGGACAAAACGGTCATTTAAAATCGGCAAAAATCATGAACATGGGATATGACCCCAATAGTCGTCTCCCAAAGTTACATGACCATAGACTCCATATGTAAAAGAAAGAAATATTCTACGATCCTTCGATGCGTAGAATGCGGGTCATTACATTCTCGCCTCTTAAGAAATTTCGCCCCCGAAATTCCTTAACTAAGAAACAAGCAAAGGATCCCGCACGCCTACCGACCATTCACAACAATCAAACCTACAAAAGCAAACAAACAAGTCTATCCTAGCACGCGGAAAACTAAGTCGCAATTAAAATCTTACCAGGCAAAGTGTTCTGGATACGTCTTCATAATGCTCTCCTCTGTCTCCCAAGTACAGTCATTCTCATCCTCGCTGTAATGACCCGGATTTTGAGCGACTTTGGTTATCGACATAAACTCGATGTCGATAACCAAAACATCGGAAAAAAACCAGTCATTAGTGAAAGAAATTAGAGGGTGAGGAAAGATAAGATAGAAACTTAGAATAGAAGAAGAAGAAGAACACAATATCAGAGTAACACGAATCTCACAGCGGAACGAATAAATATATTTCATAACATAACTTTGAAATACAAATCTGTACTTGAATATACATATCATTTATCAAAGTACAACACTTACAACACAACGGAAATAACTATAGCTATATAATCCTGAAGCCTCATGCTCCAAGCTCTTCCAGTATATCTGAAAAATCACGACTACTTGACTACCCGTACAAATTTAGGCACCCAAGAGTTTAGGGAAAACAACAAAATAAACTCCGGGTCAGTCATGGGACTGGTATGAGTAAAACAGTTTAAAACAATTTGAACAAGTAAACGATATCTCATAAGACCATGCCGTATAACGGAACGGGTTTTTCCCTTATGAGAATCCAAATTATCTTTATATCAAAAACCTTTTGATATTATAATAATGTCTATCAACCACAATATAATAATCATCTAGCAGAAACGCTTTCATCTCACGTTCTACATATGTGGTATACAATCAAAACCGCAAGCACGTATTGGGTAATGGATTTCCAACTATGACAAGGTATGGAACCACCTTTCGCTAGTGTACCTCTAGAGAGGAATACACTAGGTTCAACATGAACATCTTGCAACCCGGCCACACATGACCGACCACTCATTTCGTTTGAGTGTATCGAATGTATATCACCAACGGTTGGGATCAGCAACCGTTTCCCGAATGGGACAGCATCAACAATAGATTTTTAGAAGTAAATGAAACTCTAGATCAGGTGATTATACACCCTACTTCGGTGCGACCGACTTAGCCATGCTGCCTGCCCGATTTCTGTCATTTACCGGATGTGAGGCTAGAAGCTATGCTTTATCATCATACCAGATTCACTTTGAATGCCACATCGTCAAATCCATCAAATCACTGATTGACGTCCTCAACCATACATTATGTGTTAGTGAAAAGAAGTTTCCTTCTCTGCTTCCACTCTTGGTACGGTTGGAGAAATCAATGTACGTGATCGTCTGGAAATACTCTGTCAGACATCCGTCCATACAAGTCATCCAGGAACAGGATGAACCGAAGGCATTATTCTGTAAATAGGATAGCCCTTCAATAACTCCGTCTTCAATTTCCTTTGGCATATATGATCCGCAACACTTATGCCAATACATAGTGGTTCTTTGGATAATAATCCAACGGGTCTCTTCATATTAACAACGTTAAAATGGTCAAAACTTCGATAGTCTGTGATTTAACTATCGAAGAAAAACAGGTGTGCAAGCAACGATATTATTTCCAAATGGAAATTTATATCGATCAAACATCATTCAACATTTATCTCTTTATTTCATTAATTTACTTATCTCCTGTTTCCCTATATTCCATATTTCTTAATTTCTAAATTTGGAAAATATACGTTATTAACAATGGAAAACATTTCCATTTCTTGTTTCCTTTATTAGAAAACATTTCTGGTTTCTTCTTTGGAAAATATTTCAAAAGCTTCTTCATTGGTCTTAGACAGATGTTTGAACAAACATCGCTACGCCAACTCAAACCATTTCCTTTACTGTTGAACCTCAACTATTCCTTAGTTAAAAACGAAGCCAATCAAGTTGGGGTAGAACTACCTCTCAGACCTTAACTGAACAACATTTCTAACTTTGAAATAGGCAAAGTTACTTTATATTCCTTTTACTAACATCCTTACTTAACCCTCCTTCGAATAGCTATATTCGATTGACTCTTTTCACTTAACTCTATTCGATTAACCCTTATCAATTAACTCTATTGGACTAACACTATTGATTAACTCTATTTGACTAACGCTATTGACTTACTCATTTCACTCAACTCCTTTCGAATAAACTATATTTGATAACTCCTTTTACTTTCTTCGAATAAACTATATTCGATTAACTCATTTGCTTCTATTCGAATAACTATATTTGATTAACTCATTTTACTTTAACTCTAATCGATTAAACTAATCATCGATTAACTCCTTTTACTTTAACTCTAATCGATTAAACTAACATCGATTAGCTCCTTTATTCTATTCGAATAAACTATTCATTTATAAAGATTTACTTTTAGTAACAGTTCTTCACTTTACAAATGATTTCCCTTTTATAAAACTCTATTCGTTTTAAAAACATTTTTCCCTTTTTATTTACTTTCGAAATATTTCCTTTTATAAAATCTATTGATTTTATAAACTCCCTTTATTTCAATATACATTGAAATAATTCTTTTTAAATCACAGGGTCTTTTATGATATTTAAAATATCGAATAACAATGATCAACATCATTCCAACATACATAATCCATAACAGAATATATAACACATCATATATCACAATATATGAAAAACAGTAAAATAAATGTTGAGGATTCCTCCAACCTGTTTCCCTGCATCACAGATGTTGAACAATATAGATAACATCACTTTCAGTTCCATATGATATATTCTGTTAAACAGAATCAAATATAGAAATTCAACTAACTGACTAGCAGTTCAATCAAAAAGTCAACACACAGTCAGTCAACCAACATTTAACAGTTCTAAAAATACAACATGAAATTATAAACTATTCAGAGTTAGTGAGATTTACTCACATTGGACAATCATCGTTAATAACGATAACCTTCGCTTGATTCAGACAGACAATTTACTTTGCTATAAATTGTAACGAGCTCCGATGGATTTCCAGTCAGTTCCATCGTGTAGTGTCCGTCCATACGATCCCAACGCAATTTACGGTTCGTCCAATTGATTTTTAACGGCCCACTTTATCCTAGAAAAACCTGACCTGCCCATTTACTCTTCCTTCCCCAAACATACGAACCCGCACTCCCCTGTTTACAGGTCATTACCGCACGTTTTGCTCCATCCATTCTTTCCCTTTTACTGATAACAAAGAGGTCACCACCGAAATAATCCAAAATTAACTAACACCGATAATCTCCTCCTTAATCCCTGATTAGCGTACTAACCTTTCTTCCCACAAACAAGCCGTGACCTGCTCTCATACTTACACCGTGCTCATGTATTTGCACACGCCATTTCCACTTCCATCGTTCTTCAAAAACTCAACAACTCCCCTCAAAGCCACTTCTTCTTATGTCTAAACTATCGTCTTCCGTGTCACATCACGCAGGCAACCGCCATTTCTAAACTTAACTCCACAATTCTGCACGCCACAACCAATGAAAGCCACAACACCAATACAGTCTTCACATCGTGGATTTGAAACTCCATCTCCCTTCACTCTCAGTTGAAACTGGCGAGCACTAGCTCACGCAGCATCCCTCTGCTCCGTGATTTCACCATCTCCGTTCCAACTGAAAAACCCCAAAAATCACCGAGTCTTCTCTCTTCAACCGCTCTATCAAACCATGCCCTCCAGGTTCAATTCGATCCCCATATCGTCGGACTCACTTCACGGTTTCAGAGAAGCGATCGAACAAAACGCTCGTCGTTCACCCCAAAATTCGTGTACAGTCTCTATTCCATCATACTAATCGAATCGAATCCTCAACAATACGTAAAAGCTTTAATTCCTTGAACTTCCCAACCCTAATCCACATCGAAGCAATTTGTATCCGGATCCGCGAACAGAATGATAATGAAACCCTCAAAGTTTACATCAGATTGAAGAAGAGAATCCCATGATCTCAAATAAATCGGTTCCATGAATTTAGATATTTTATTTTGATTGTTATGAATTTTTGAAGGATCGGTTTTCCACGTTTGAAGAAGAGGAGAAAGAAGTGGCGGCCGGGAAAATTCTCGTTGACTAATGAAGAATGAAAACTAGGTCTTTAGAAGGGTTAATGTTTATTATATAGGGAGATTTAGGGTCCAAGGAGCTTCACTTATTTATATCCTTTAAAACTGCTATTGACAGAAATAAAAATACCGGTGAGATGGCCAACGTCCCACGATCCCAAAAATATAAAAATATAGACTAGTTGACTTATTCTGTGAAAATCTCAAAACACTGATTTAGGGTGCAAATCACTTCAAATAATTTATATTCATTTTTGTTTTCTAAAAATTCCTACGGTCACATACAATATCCAAAAATCACGAAACTGGACATGTAGCTACAGTTTGACATTACGAACCCAACGAAACAGGTTTCGTCGAATTCCGACTTCGTATGCTCACACAGCGTAGTTTTAACCATCGAAATACTAACTGTTTTTCACTCTAAAAATCCGTACGGCCACATACTAACTCTAAAAATCACGGAACTTGGAATCTAACAATAATTTGATGTTGCGGATCCAACAAAATTAGTTTCGTCAAATTCCGACTTCGTTTGTAAAAGTGGCTTATTTTTACAACTCTGAATAACCCATTTAAATATATAAATATATTTAAATATAATTAAATTTAATGTTTAAAAATAAATATTATCATATATATTCACAGTGGAATACCATACAGCTCTAGAATATTCCTATATGAATTTCTAACTTGATATTTCAAATCTGGGTCAACCCGATATTCGATTTATATTGAAATTCCTTTTTAAAATATAAATAATTCCTTTATAAATTATAAAGGAATTCCACAGCGACTTTTCTGAAATTTGATTTGGACATAAATCAAAATCTACACGAAGAAATCCCGATTTTTCTCTTCCACTAGAAAGATATACTCCACCATCTCCACACATTTCTGGTTTCACAGAAATCCGGCTTAAAACGAATCCTGTACATTCAGTTAAAGTTCAGATCGCCAAATAGCGAACTGCCGCGTCGTTACGCGCTCTATTTTAATTATATTATAATTCTTCGTTCAAACTGACGTCGATTGAATATATTCGTCAATATAATTCAACTCTAAGCTGAATTAAATCCTAGGGATGACCAAGTTCACATTATATTGTCAATTCACTATTTCTGGTTATTTCTGAATTAAATATATTATTTAATTATTTAATCAAATTAATTATTCCATTTTATTTAATAAAATCTATATTTAATTCACTACATCACGATATATATAATTATATTAATTAATTATAATACCTCTGCCAATGCGGGTCATTACAATCTTCCCCACTTAAAATAATTTCGTCCTCGAAATTGCTAAGGTAGAGAACAACCCTATCGACTGGTTAGAACATATTTGTTCACTTCTTAACTTCAGTTTCAACTGAACTAATTTAATTTCAAAATTAATTCTTATCAACAAAAAATTTCAAAAATCCTGAAAATTTTCTAACACCTTAACTTTTAGAAAAATTTCGCCAGCACCTCCTTTGTACTGGTTAATAGATCAAACTCCAACTCGCCTCTCTGGTCCATCTCCATCCCAAAAGAAAATCAATCAGCCAAGCGGCTTGCCAATTCGGCTCATAAATCTTATATACAATAGAAATATAAACTTGTACCTTTTGTCGGCATATCATTTTATCCTTTCCACCTGTTATCAATTTAGCTGATACAAGGGTTATCCCAATCAAATTCCAATCTGCTTTTATCCACAAATCCAACCATTCGCTTATATCCGAGCCAATTATCATTTCAACTCGAGTTTCTTCTCGATTCCCAACTCTTAACTTGATTATCACATTACACTTCAAATTTGAATCTCACAATTCAATTTGTCTTGATATCGTTCTAATTCAATCTCAGTTACCACTTTACTGATTTTACTTTAAATTAAATTTTGCTTTCACAAATTTCTGTTAAATTTGTTTTTAATTCAAACAGTCTTTCCCTGGGAGTTTTTATACAGTTTACTTTTTTCAAAAATCAAATTTTCCTTTTTGAACATGTCACTAAGCCCTTAATTAATATTCCATTAGTTAAATCACTTCTCTATTTCTTTATCAATATTTGTTAACCAAATATTTTCAATAACTATATTGGCCTTTTATGTTATTTGGAAAACATTTCCGAATATCGTGTCCCTTTATTTTCTAAACTTTAGAAAATATATGCTATTTATAATTGGAAAATATTCCAATTACTTATCTCTTTTCCGATCTCGTTTATTTCTATACTTAAGAAATATTCTTTATTATATTTCCAAGCTTACACTTATTTGGGTTAAAACGGATGTTGTGTAAAACATCGTTACGACAACCCAAATACTATATTCAACTAACTCTTATTCAACATTAATCTTCGAGCCTGAAATCTTACTATTTATTTGTTAATAATGAAATCAATCAAGTTGGGGTATAACTACCTCTCAGACCTTGACTGAATAACATTTATAACATCAAAACAGATATGACTACTTACTCAAATAATCAATACCATACAACTACTTATTCACTTTTAAACACGTATACGCTCCCACTTTCTATTCTTACTAGATTTTATTCTTAGTCTTCCTTTTTGATTTTACTGTTCTATTTCTAAGTTCGTTTCCTTATCGACTTATATATATATATCGATACGTTGATTTCTAACAATCAAATTATCTTAAAAATATGCTAACTCCTTAAATTTCCGAAAAAAATCGCCATAACCTCCTTTGTATCAGGAGCATCGGGATATTTCATATAGCCTCCCATGGCCCTCACCAATCCAAAAGAAAAAGAAAAAGCCAAGCGGCTAGCCGATACGGCGCATAAAATCTCATATGGAAATTAAATACATACCTTTTCGTCGAGCATTCTATCTATATACCTTCATACCTTATCCATACCTATCTTATGTATATTTATACCTGCCCAATCTATTTTAACTATACCTGATCGTTTTAACTCAATTCGTTAAATAATTTGTTAATTAACTTTTTAGTCTATTCCACTTTTATATTTGAACATGAGATGTTCAAATATATTTTAACTTGCTTATTAACTAATTTGAATCCAAATTTCAAATTTAAGTTCTATATTCGATTTCGAATATCCATTTACAAATCCAATTCACCTTTCAAAGTTCAACTTCAAATTCAAAACTCGATTAACTAATTTATCTTCGACTTAGTTAAATCTATTCAATTTCTATTCAAATTTTATATTATAAATTTCATTTGAATTTCTATATTCAAATTCCATATATTCAAATTCTATATTATAATTCCATTTGAATTTCTATATTCAAATTGTATATCACTTCCATTGAAATTCATATATTCAAACTCCCTTTGAATTTCTATATTCAATTTCTATTTCAAACTTTCTTTATTCATTCTTTATTATAAATCCCATTTTGAAATTCAACACAACTTGTCTTTCCCAAAACAAATTCAAAACAGTATCTCTGGTAGTAATTCATCACTTACAACTCGAAAATGAATACTGATGATGCAGCTGTCATCATCAGAATCTATTTTCCAGCGATCGAAGTGAGTTCAATACTATAAAACCATTTCTAAACATTTCCACTTTGAAATTCATTTCAAAATATAATTCATACTGCTTGTAAAACAAATTTAAAATCTCCCAGGATCTTAAATTTTCCTTATTTTTAATCCAAATCCAATTACAAACACTTATCCAATTCTCCAGAGTTTTAACTCAATATCTGGTTTAAAATTTTAGATTTAACTCATTTGATTTCACGTATTTTACTTATATGAATTCTGATTGGCTATTTACATAACCATTTAATTTATAATCTTACTCGATTATAATAACAACCAATATATCCAC
This sequence comes from Allium sativum, assembly GCA_030737875.1. Taxonomy (NCBI): domain Eukaryota; kingdom Viridiplantae; phylum Streptophyta; class Magnoliopsida; order Asparagales; family Amaryllidaceae; genus Allium; species Allium sativum. The sequence continues at coordinate 772,851,212 of CM060918.1, read as the reverse complement.
TATATTAAAATTTTGATATATATATCTTCTCTATATCAAGATATACCTTGGGTAAACTTATTTTAATTTACCCTCTTTTCACAACATATCGTGTCGACCCATCGTATTCGAGTGTTTATAAACTCCTACTGATACAGTGGATCAAACTGATCGACCAGAACCCATAAACAACTCAACCAATGAATCTACACCATATAAAACCACTTTATATCAAATTACAAATACGCACTCGTATATATATACACTCAAACTCAATCTAGGGTATTACTAACCCCATCTCTACAGAGTCACGCCACAGAGCCAAGGTAATTCACTTAACTTAAGCTCTGATACCAACTGTAATGACCCGGATTTTGAGCGACTTTGGTTATCGACATAAACTCGATGTCGATAACCAAAACATCGAAAAAAACCAGTCATTAGTGAAAGAAATTAGAGGGTGAGGAAAGATAAGATAGAAACTTTGAATAGAAGAAGAAGAAGAACACAATATCAGAGTAACACGAATCTCACAGCGGAACGAATAAATATATTTCATAACATAACTTTGAAATACAAATCTGTACTTGAATATACATATCATTTATCAAAGTACAACACTTACAACACAGCGGAAATAACTATAGCTATATAATCCTGAAGCCTCCTGCTCCAAGCTCTTCCAGTATATCTGAAAAATCCCGACTACTTGACTGCCCGTACAAATTTAGGCACCCAAGAGTTTAGGGAAAACAACAAAATAAACTCCGGGTCAGTCATGGGACTGGTATGAGTAAAACAGTCTAAAACAATTTGAACAAGTAAACGATATCTCATAAGACCACGCCGTATAACGGAACGGGTTTTTCCCTTATGAGAATCCAAATTATCTTTATATCAAAAACCTTTTGATATTATAATAATGTCTATCAACCACAATATAATAATCATCTAGCAGAAACGCTTTCATCTAACGTTCTACATATATGGTATACAATCAAAACCGCAAGCACGTATTGGGTAATGGATTTCCAACTATGACAAGGTATGGAACCACCTTTCGCTAGTGTACCTCTAGAGAGGAATACACTGGGTTCAACAAGAACATCTTGCAACCCGGCCACACATGACCGACCACTCATTTAGCTTGAGTGTATCGAATGTATATCACCAACGGTTGGGATCAGCAACCGTTTCCCGAATGGGACAGCATCAACAATAGATTTTTAGAAGTAAATGAAACTCTAGATCAGGTGATTATACACCCTACTTCGGTGTGACTGACTTAGCCATGCTGCCTGCCCGATTTCTGTCATTTACCGGATGTGAGGCTAGAAGCTACGCTTTATCATCATACCAGATTCACTTTGAATGCCACATCGTCAAATCCATCAAATCACTGATTGACGTCCTCAACCATACATTATGTGTTAGGTAAAAGAAGTTTCCTTCTCCGCTTCCACTCTTGGTACGGTTGGAGAAATCAATGTACGTGATCGTCTGGAAATACTCTGTCAGACATCCGTCCATACAAGTCATCCAGGAATAGGATGAACCGAAGGCATTATTCTGTAAACAGGATAACCCTTGCATAACTCCGTCTTCAATTTCCTTTGGCATATATGATTCGCAACGCTTATGCCAATACAGAGTGGTTCTTTGGATAATAATCCAACCGGTCTCTCCATATTAACAACGTTAAAATGGTCAAAACTTCGATAGTCTGTGATTTAACTATCGAAGAAAAATAGGTGTGCAAACAACAATATTATTTCCAAATGGAAATTTATATCGATCAAACATCATTCAACATTTATCTCTTTATTTCATTAATTTACTTATCTCCTGTTTCCCTATACTCCATATTTCTTAATTTCTAAATTTGGAATATATACGTTATTAACAATGGAAAACATTTCCATTTCTTGTTTCCTTTATTAGAAAACATTTCTGGTTTCTTCTTTGGAAAATATTTCAAAAGCTTCTTCATTGGTCTTAGACAGATGTTTGAACAAACATCGCTACGCCAACTCAAACCATTTCCTTTACTGCTGAACCTCAACTATTCCTTAGTTAAAAACGAAGCCAATCAAGTTGGGGTAGAACTACCTTTCAGACCTTAACTGAACAACATTTCTAACTTTGAAATAGGCAAAGTTCACTTTATATTCCTTTTACTAACTTCCTTACTTAACCCTCCTTCGAATAGCTATATTCGATTGACTCTCTTCACTTAACTCTATTCGATTAACCCTTATCAATTAACTCTATTGATCTAACACTATTGATTAACTCTATTTGACTAACGCTATTGATTTACTCATTTCACTTAACTCCTTTCGAATAAACTATATTCGATAACTCCTTTTACTTTCTTCGAATAAACTATATTCGATTAACTCATTTGCTTCTATTCGAATAACTATATTCGATTAACTCATTTTACTTTAACTCTAATCGATTAAACTAATCATCGACTAACTCCTTTTACTTTAACTCTAATCGATTAAACTAACATCGATTAGCTCCTTTATTCTACTCGAATAAACTATTCATTTATAAAGATTTACTTTTAGTAACAGTTCTTCACTTTACAAATGATTTCCCTTTTATAAAACTCTATTCGTTTTAAAAACATTTTTCCCTTTTTATTTACTTTCGAAATATTTCCTTTTATAAAATCTGTTGATTTTATAAACTCCCTTTATTTCAATATACATTGAAATAAATCTTTTTACATCCCAGGGTCTTTGATGATATTTAAAATATCGAATAACAATGATCAACATCATTCCAACATACATAATCCATAACAGAATATATAGCACATCATATATCACAATATATGAAAAACAGTAAAATAAATGTTGAGGATTCCTCCAACCTGTTTCCCTGCATCACAGATGTTGAACAATATAGATAACATCACTTTCAGTTCCATATGATATATTATGTTAAAAAGAATCAAATATTGAAATTAAACTAACTGACTAGCAGTTCAATCAAACAGTCAACACACAATCAATCAACCAACATTTAAAAGTTCTAAAAATACAACAAGAAATTATAAACTGTTCAGAGTTAGTGAGATTTACTCACATTGGACGATCATCGTTAATAACGATAACCATCGCTTGATTCAGACGAACAATTTACTTTGCTATAAATTGTAACGAGCTCTGATGGACTTCCAGTCAGTTCCATCGTGTAGTGTCCGTCCATACGATCCCAATGCAATTTACGGTTCATCCAATTGATTTTTAACGGCCCACCTTCTCCTAGAAAAATCAGACCCGCCCATTTACTCTTCCTTCCCCAAACATACGAACCCGCACTCCCCTGTTTACAGGTCATTACCGCACCTTTTGCTCCATCCATTCTTTCCCTTTTACTGATAACAAAGAGGTCACCACCGAAATAATCCAAAATTAACTAACACCGATAATCTCCTCCTTAATACCTGATTAGCGTACTAACCTTTCTTCCCACAAACAAGTCGTGACCTTCTCCCATACTTACACCGTGCTCATTTATTTGCACACGCCATTTCCACTTCCATCATTCTTCAAAAACTCAGCAACTCCCCTCAAAGCCACTTCTTCTTATGTCTAAACTATCGTCTTCCGTATCATATCACGCAGGCAACCGCCATTTTAAAACTTAACTCCACAATCCTGCACGCCACAACCAATGAAAGCCACGACACCAATACAGTCTTCACATCGTGGATTTGAAACTCCATCTCCCTTCACTCTCAGCTGAAACTGGCGAACACTAGCTCACGCAGCATCCCTCTGCTCCGTCATTTCACCATCTCCGTTCCAACTGAAAAACCCCTAAAATCACCAAGTCTTCTCTCTTCAACCGCTCTGTCAAACCATGCCCTCCAGGTTCAATTCAAACCACATATCATCGGACTCACTTCACGGTTTCAGAGAAGCGATCGAACAAAACGCTCGCCGTTCACCCCAAAATCCGTGTACAGTCTCAATTCCATCATACTAATCGAATCAAATCCTCAATAATACGTAAAAGCTTTAATTCCTTGAACTTCCCAACCCTAATCCACATCGAAGCAATTTGTATTCGAATCCGCGAACAGAATGATAACGAAACCCTCAAAGTTTACATCAGATTGAAAAAGAGAATCCCATGATCTCAAATAAATTGGTTCCATGAATTTAGAAATTTTATTTTGATTGTTATGAATTTTTGAAGGATCGGTTTTCCACGTTTGAAGAAGAGGAGAAAGAAGTGGCGGCCGGGAAAATTTTCGTTGACTAATGAAGAATGAAAACTAGGTCTTTAGAAGGGTTAATGTTTATTATATAGGGAGATTTAGGGTCCTAGGAGCTTCACTTATTTATATCCTTTAAAACTGCTATTGACAGAAATAAAAAAACTGGTGAGATGGCCAATGTCCCATGATTCCAAAAATATAAAAATATAGACTAGTTGACTTATTCTGTGAAAATCTCAAAACACTGATTTAGGGTACAAATCACTTCAAATAATTTGTATTCATTTTTGTCATCTAAAAATTCCTACGGTCACATACAATATCCAAAAATCACAAAATTGGACATGTAGCTACAGTTTGACATTACGAACCCAACGAAACAGGTTTCGTCGAATTCTGACTTCGTATGCTCACACAGCGTATTTTTAACCGTCGAAATACTGACTGTTTTTCACTCTAAAAATCTGTACGGCCACATACTGATTCTAAAAATCATGGAACTTGGAATCTAACAATAATTTGATGTTGCGGATCCAACAAAATTAGTTTCATCGAATTCCGACTTCGTTTGTAAAAGTGGCTTATTTTTACAACTCTGAATGACCCATTTAAATATATAAATATATTTAAATATAATTAAATTTAATGTTTAAAAATAAATATTATCGTATATATTCACAGTGGAATACCATACAGCTCTAGAATATTCCTATATGAATTTCTAACTTGATATTTCAAATCTGAGTCAACCCGATATACGATTTATATTGAAATTCCTTTTTAAAATATAAATAATTCCTTTATAAATTATAAAGGAATTCCATAGCGACTTTTCTGAAATTTGATTTGGACATAAATCAAAATCTACACGACGAAATCCCGATTTTTCTCTTCCACTAGAAAGATATACTCCACCAGCTCCACACATTTCTGGTTTCACAGAAATCCGGCTTAAAACGAATCATGTACATTCAGTTGAAGTTCAGATCACCAAATAGCGAACTGCCGCGTCGTTACGCGCTCTATTTTAATTATATTATAATTCTACGTTCAAACTGACGTCGATTGAATATATACGTCAATATAATTCAACTCTAAGCTGAATTAAATCCTAGGGATGACCAAGTTCACATTATATTGTCAATTCACTATTTCTGGTTATTTCTGAATTAAATATATTATTTAATTATTTAATTAAATTAATTATTCCATATTATTTAATTAAATCTCTATTTAATTCACTACATCACGATATATATAATTAAATAAATTAATTATAATACCTCTGCCAATGCGGGTTATAACACTCGCCCCACTGAACCTTGACTAGATTCACCGCTTTCCTTCGAAGTTTCTTCGTATCGTGCTCGACAATACAAATCGGCTTGCGGTTCCCAACCGCCTTGGGTTCTACTTTGATAACATCCAACTGATCAGGTGAAATAGTCATATCAGGGTCGTGCACGAATTTCCTTAACTGGGAAACATGGAATACGTTATGAACTCCTTCCATCTTCTTTGGTAATTAAACTTTATATGCCAAATTCCCAACTTGCTCGAGGATTGGGAATGTACCAACAAACCTTGGTGTTAACTTGCCTCTCCTACCAAATCGTATCACGCTCTTTAACGGAGAAATCTTGACAAACACCAAGTCCCTAATGGAGAATTTTAAATCTCTTCTCCTCTTATCAGCATAACTCTTCTGCCTATCTTGGGCAGCCTTCATTCGTTGTCGGATAACCTTGATCTTATCTGAGGTTTCTCTTATCACATCTAGCCCAAGAATAAATTTCTCACCGGTTTCTAGCCAGCATGACGGTGAGTTGCACGGTCTTCCGTACAAAGCTTTAAATGGAGCCATACCAATACTGGACTGATAACTATTATTATATGCTAACTCTACTAGATGCAAATGGTCATCCCATGATCCACCAAAATCCAATATGCAAGCTCTCAAGAGATCCTCTAATACTTGATTCACCCTCTCTGTCTGACCGTCGGTTTGAGGATGGTATGCGGTACTGAGATATAATTCTGACCCTAGAGCCTCTTATAAGCTCTTCCAAAACCCACTAGTGAACAACGGGTCTCGGTCACTCATAAATCTTTTTGGTACTCCATGAAATCTCACTACCCATTTCATATACAGTTCTGCTAACTTAGTTGTTGTTCTATTCGACTTGACGGGTATAAACCTTGCACTCTTAGTCAATCGGTCCACAATCACCCAAATGCTATCATGGCCCGATCTAGTCCTCGGTAACCCATCAATGAAATCCATTGAGGCTTGTTCCTATTTCCATTCTGGAATATCTAATGGTTGCAACACCCCAATTGGCTTCTTTTGCTTAGCTTTAACTAGCTGGCAATTCATGCATTTGGATATAAACTTCCCAATGTCTCCTTTCATCCCTTCCCTGTAGTAAGTCTGCTTCATGTCTTGATATATTTTGTTACCACCGGGGTGTATATTCAGTTTTGAGTGATGACATTCTCTAAGCACTTCATCTCTCAATCCATTGACATTGGGTACAACCAATCTTCCATTCTTTCTAAGCCATCTATCTCGATCAAGCCCATACTTGTTCATCTCCTCGTCGATACCCATTTCTAACTTGGAGATGATTTCCATTAGATTAGGATCGTCTCTCTGACTGGAACCAATCCGCTCAATCAAAGTGGGTCTGATCATCAAATTTGCTAATACTTCTGGATCCAATTCGCACTTTGGTCTGAAATCATACCCAGCGATGTACTCCAGTTGCTTCCATTCTAGAATCATAGCCCCTAAACTGGCATGTATTCAACTCAATGCATCAGCTACCGCATTGCCCTTTTCTGGTGTATATGCGATATCGAAATCGTAGGAAGCCAAGAATTCTAACCATCTTTGCTGTTGGAGATTTAGATCCTTCTGAGAGAAAAGATACTTTAACGATTTATGATCGGTAGCAACTCGAATCTTTCTCCCAAGAGATAATGTCTCCACATCTTTAATGCAAACACAATCGCTGCCAATTCCAAATCATGGGTAGGATATCTTTTCTCATGCGGTTTCAATTGCCGACTAGCATAAGCTACAACCTTGCCTCCTTGCATCAATATAGCACCTAGTCTGGTACCACAAGCATCTATGTATACCGTCATCTCTTCATTCCCTTTAGGAATGACTAACACTGGTGCACATGTCAACTTTTCCTTTAGGCTCTTAAATGCATTCTCGCACTTTTCGTCCTAGACGAAAGCTTGATTTTTCTTAGTCAACTGAGTCAACGATGCCGCTATCTTGAAGAAGTCTTGGATAAACTTACGATAATATCCAGCCAACCCCAAGAAACTTCTTACGTCTGTTACGTTCTTGGGCGCAGACTAATCTTGTACAGTAGCCACCTTTGCAGGGTCCACGACAATACCATTCTCTGAAACAACATGGCCCAAGAATCTCACTTCGAAGTTATTACCATTTTTGAACCAAAGAGAACATCAACGTAAGGTCCTAAACAATCCATAGCATTCATCGAACAAGTCATGTCTATCATCCGCTAAAACCATGAATACATCGATACCCGAATGACTGGTCCAACCAGTATCAAGGGCTAATGGAAGCCCCGTCTCCAAACGGACTACCGCACGTCCAACGCACATTTATCCTCTAAGGATAACTAGATCACGTCCAACGGATCCAAGGAAAGTGGGCGTACCCAGATACCCCTGCTTCGAGTCCGCCTAGAACATTCCAAACTATCGACGACTCCTTGGCACTCCATCAGAAGAGCTACCCTTAATTCCATCTTTAACTCGAGTCCACACATAAGCGAAGGGACCCATCGGACTTAATGGCAAATATAACTGGTGCTCCCCACTCGGAGACGCTTCTCCGGATAAATCCCTTCTTCAAAAGATCGCTTACTTGCACCCTGAGCTCTCGCTGCTCCCTTGGCGCCATACGACGAAGTGGCATAACAATAGGTCTGGCATCTTTCACTAAACCAATACGAAACTCAATCTCTCGGTGTGGTGGAAATCCGGTCACTTTCTCGAAGATGTCCGGATACTGGCATCCACGGGCACATCTGACAACTCATCATGCGGGATGTCAACGGAATTTATAAAACTAGCCATTACCCCATCACTAGGTAGACAACCAAACACTACCCTCGCCCATCATTTGCACTAACTGTCACTGAAAATCCCTCACAGTCTACCACCACCCCGTACCTTTGGAGCCAATCGACTCCCAAAATAATGCCAAACCCAGTAAAGCCCAAAACAAAGCAATCACAAGCAAACAATCATCCATGACTCGATAGGACTGCATTGTGATAAGTCATACTAAGGCTAATCGAACCACCGATCGGGTTCGTCACAACTAAAGGTCTATCGACAATCTCAGGTTCCAATCCCAACCTATCTACCAGGTCACTAGATACGAAGGAATGGGAAACCCCGATATCAAACAAAACTAGAACTGGAACCTCATAAATGGAAAGCATACCTTGAATAACAACACCCTTTCCCTTCTCCGCCGCAGTTGGGGCATTCGACGAAGAAGGAACAGCATTGATAGCATACACTTCCACAGTCTACTTCTTCTTAGGGGGTTGCGGACATTCTTTCTTGAGATGTCCCACTTTGCCGCAATTGAAGCACTTCCTTTCCCCTGGCTTTGCTCGACATTCTTTGGCATAGTGGCCCTTCTTGCAACAACTAAAGCACTCTACATCTTTCTTTTTCTTCTTTTTCGGGCCATCCTTAGCTTGGTTCTGTTTCCTCTTTTTCTGGGACTCCTCGTTAATCTTGGCGTGACCGATTCTAGGTGCCTGCATTACTACACCACCACCATTAGTAGCATTAGGAACTGCTCCCAGAGCATCCCTAACCATCTCTCGTATGAAAGCAGTAAACATCTCCCTTGTGTCAGGGACATTCCCATTGTTGGCCCCTAAACCCGCTTCTTCTTCAACTCCTGATGCGAAGTTCCTCACCGCCTTTCTCGTATTTCGATTCATCGTCAATCTGTAAAGAGAAAATGATTTACCATCTCCTTAACGGTGCAAATGCAGTGCGACTTCATTCTTAGCTATACTAATAGTGTGTGTGTATATATAACTTTTAAAAATCAAAATATCACAAATACGCGCCCTCATATACGCGCACTATCTCTCCCTGGTGTCTTCCCTAGGTAACTATGCAACCTAGAGCTCTGATACCAAATGTGACAGCCCGCCCCGCACCAGCCGACATTTCCGATGAAAGTGCGTTGTGCCAATGTCCAACCAGCACGGGACGGTCGCCAAAGAAAGAAAAGGGAAGAAAACTTAACAGTGGACTAACAGGGAACCTGTAGAATGTCTCACAGCGCATGGAATAAAATATAGTAATAACATACTTGACATAAAACAGGCGAGACTGTGCATAAGATGAAAACTAAACCATGATAGCAGTGGAAAATTCAAAATACAGCTTATGTTCCACATCATCATTATTACAACTTTTCAAACTGTCTCTAAAGCAAAAATAAGAAAGGTACACTACTAATGCCCAAAGTAGTGACCAACAGCGACACAGGAAGAATATCTATATACATCATAGGCGGAAGCCTCATGCTCGTCTCCGGTACAGCTACTCGTGCATACTACCTAACCTATCTCTAGTCTGCCCGTTTAAGAGCACCTAGAGTAATAAGAAGAGACATAAAACTCTAGGTCAGACAAAAGTCTGGTATGAGCGATAAGCAGCAAAACAGAACAATAACAGGTATACTAAACCATATCTGAACCTGGACCTGCAACAAAAGAGTTAGCACAAAAAGATGTGCAATACTCTAAGGTGACACTAACATATGGTGTAAAGATACAGGGGTGGGGTGTGCATGTCATAGTGATGTCAAACAATATGGCATAGCAACCATCCTCACATCTCTCACTCAGTGCGTAAAGCATACGATATCCACCACTTTGATCACTAGACCCATCGAGGTAGTGACGGAGTCCGACTTGTATAACTGTTGCTACCACAAAGCTTGCCCCATGGAGTCATGACTAAATCCTTACAAATAACCTCACTTCATTGGTTCATAGACAATAGTCCTACCTAGGCCATTGTGGCCCTGAATCTATCCACATACCCCCTACTCCATAGTAATCCAAAGTTATAGACATCGATAACCCCTTAGCACACGTCCCGCAGCAAAGCCCAACTCATGAAGTTAACTCATTGGTTCCCATTTGGATCCTGAGTAATAACCTCCCATCTGGACTTCCTTTGCATCTCGGGTTTGGTCGAATTGGAGTTGGTCTTCAGAAGAGTCATCGCGTAGAAGTAGTAGCATACATCCAGTTTGGTTTGGTGGCTTTCCCTTGGTTCAGTTCGACATGCTTCAGCTCCTGGTCATCCATTCGGTTCGGTTCGGTTTGGTCAACACCCTCCAGGTCAGTTCGGTTGTGGCACTCCATCCGGGTCGGTTTGGTCAACACCCTCCAAGTCGGTCCGGTTGTGGCACTCCATCCGGGTTGGTTTGGTCAACAACCTCCAGGTCGGTTCGATTGTGGCACTCCATCTGGGTCGATTTCGTCATCTTCGTCCGTTGCTCCAGTTTCTCTCCTCCGATCCGATCCCATGCTCAGCTCCGATCTGTTCCCCAACCCAACTCCAACTCTTTGCAAGTGGCATTCCTTCTTGCCAAGGCTCCGCTAGTGCCAAGTTCCAATCCGGTTCGTATTCCCCTTGCCCGGTCCACCGATCCGATCCGAGCCTTATAATTCGATCTGATCCGAAACCCTGCACATTTCCTGCAACTTTTCCAGCGACTGCTTTACGCCATACGACGGCGTTTTCGACCATTCTAACTTTTCTAATCAATCACAAAGCATACCATACAATCATAGCAACATAGAGAATCAACCATAAACACCAAAACAACGATTTGATATGTCAAAACCCATATTTTCCCCTTAAGCATGTTTAAGCAAATCTAATGATAGGATTAGCAAAACTAAACCAAATTAACCCAAACTTCTAACAGAGGTCTAAAACGGTGTTTAAGAATTTCTAAACATTTTTCTAGAATTTATTAATACATAAACTCGCTAATTAACACTAATTACCCCTAATTAACCATAATTAGTGTAAAACAATGCTAAGCACTCACCTTGGCCACAAACAAACTATAGATATGAAATATTATCTGATTTGAGTTGAATCTCTATGCAACACAGTAGCTCTATTCCCAATTTGATGCTAATTTGCCTTGATTCGATGTAGCTTGGCTTAATCTTCAATTCGGAAGCGATTAGGAGTGATTTGGGATGAAATTAGAAGGTGGAGACCATGGCTAGGGTTAGAGAAATGTTTTAAGCGGCTGAAAAATGAAATAAAATTCGTTTTCCTACTGTTCTCAGCCTCCCCATAACCCTAATCCCGAAATGGGTTATGGGCCCTCTTGCTAATCACCCTAATTAGGCCTGGTTAAGCTGTTTTTCACCTTCTAAACCTTGTTTCAGCCTTATCTCCCAAACGGTGAATCCGTTTGGCTAATGTTACCACTCTACAGAAAGGTAAACCATCATCCGGATTTAATGGTAGTGGTTTCAGGTCAAAACTCCGCACCAATCAAAAGTTATGGCCAAAACAAGACCAGCTTGGGGTAAAACGGTGATTTAAAAATTGGAAAAAATCATGAACATGGGAAATAACCCCAATAGTCGTCTTCCAAAGTTACATGACCATACGACTCCGTATGTGAAAGAAATAAATATTCTACGATCCTTCGATGTGTAGAATGCTGGTCGTTACAAATATCCTCTGTAAGGTCTTCAATTGTTAGCATTATTGGCGTTCCACACAACCAATCTCTTGAACAAAGTAATGCTTCTACCACATCTTCCTTAAGTGAACTATGATAGTCATCAAGGACCCTACCACTAATACTAAATTCACTTTCCGAAGCCACGGTCGTACTTGGAACTGCTAAAATATCTCTAGCCATGCGACACAAAGTAGGGTATGGATATTGTTGTGATTTCCAAAATGCGAGAATATCCAATTGTATTTTACCATCAAGCCATCATCTAAATAATAATCAAGTTCGGACTTATGAGGATTGCTAGCAAATTTAGAGGAATAGAATTTCTCCATCACATCTTCGCATTCTTATGAATATGGACCTGCAAATGGTTCGGTGGATTCCATATTTCCTATAACTCTTGTTTCCACGTAGGAATCTTTTTCCACTTTTTCCGAATACTCATTATATAGCTCTACCATTTTCATTTTCAAACTCTAAGCAATTCCCATACAATGTTTTATATGAAAATCGAACAAAATTCGCCTTATACCATTGATCAAAGATGCAAGCGGTGGAAAGCAACACATTAAACTCACTCCAATATTTCTTCAATTTTTTAAGCATATCACTTGCCATAATGGGCATAAAATCATTTTCCTCCATGCATTTTTTCAATGTGTAATGAACCTTGAAAATTTTCGGAAAAAACAAATTAGTAGTTGGGTAATTTGTACCAGAGAATAAACATGTTGCATCATAAAATACTTCTAAGAAATGTGCAATTTTCTTTGCTTTGATCCATTCTTCTGTTGTTGGGAAATAAGTATAACTAGGATCGAATAATTTCAAATGACAAAGCGCTTGCTCATAATGTATGGCACTTTTGAGCATTATAAATATTGACTTCCATCTAGTAGGAACATCTTGACGCAATCCTTTTCTATCGCTATCCAATGAGAGAGTAGCTATGCATTCTAAAAACTTTTTTTCCTAGATTGAGAACCTTTAATATATTTTATGCTTTCATGAATGTTACTCAAAAAAGAAGAAACACACTTCAAACCATCTTGCACTATTAAGTTTAATACATGCGCCACACATCTAACGTAAAAATATTGTCCATTCGCCACTAAAGATTTCCTATAAACAAGATGTGATTCCAATAATCCAACAAATTTATCATTTGCAGAAGCATTATCCAAAGTGCATGAAAATATCTTATCAACTATATCTCAATCAACTAACATACTTGAAAATTTTCTAAATATAGCTGAACCTGAATGTGGAGGTGGCATTAAACAAAAATTCAACAGCTTCTTTTGCAAATTCCAATCATTATCGATAAAATGTGCTGTCAAAGTTATAAACCCATCGGTATTTACTCATGTCCATAAATCAGATGTCAAACTAACTCTTCCACTACATGACTTTAGAAAATCCTTAAGTTTGATCTTTTCGACCTCATATAATTTCATAACATCAGAACGTGATGTGTTTCTTGAATAATGTTCCACTTGATTGTTTAAGTATGAATGGATCTCATGAATACGTTTATACTAAACAAATTTGAATGGCAAGTTATGTTCAATAATAGCTTTGGTCATCAACTCTCTGTATATTTTCTGACCAAAATCACTTCTTTGATCATTTTCAAAACTTTTAGCAATTAACGGACACTTTACTACATGTCTTAGCAAATTGTTTGTACCATATTTACCTCCCCAAATATATTTTCTTTTGCATTGTATGCAAAAACATGTGCGATTTTAACCTTCAACCATTTCATTTTTTTCGAAATATTGCCAGACATCAGAGAAAGTATTTCTTTGTCACTTATATTTTATAGAGCTACCAACCGAATCTATCACAGCCACAGATTCTACTGTGTTTCTTAATTGAGTACCTTGTTCAACAATATACATACTATTTTTTCACATGAATTCAAATTTTTATTGTAAAAATAAACCTTTAGTTAACTGAAAATAAACATATTGAATAGGAAAAAGGCAACTTTATCTCATACCATAATTATAGCCAAACTTAGTTTATGATTGAAAAAATATTAATGTGTACATGAGCTAGAGCTTTAAAGTATGAAAAAATAATTGAACCTTGAACTATCCAAAAAATTAAAATGTAATATGATGCCAAATCCAATACCATTTTCAAATTTGAAGACCTAAAACAGATTCAGACTCGACAAAAAAAGACAGATAATATACCTATCATGACAGAACGTATATTTGTAGTATATACCTTGGCGTTGAGTACGAGTATGGTAAGTGTAATAGCAGTTGTTGCTACGATGCATAATTCAAACCTGTTCAAAAGGCCTTATATGGAGACATAACAGTGTATAAATCACGGAATACAAAGTTATACATCACCCATGTCTTTATTCAAGATATGACCTTATATTCACTTCGTGCTACTGTTTCATAGAGTAAAACCAAGACCAAAAAGAGAGAGGGTAAAATATAAGTGTATAATATGGAAACTACTAGACTTCTCTAAAATTGGTTAAACTTAGTCCAAAAGTATTAATTACAGAGTCAGACTCATATAGTCATATGCCTTAATTGTTATTTTAAAAAAAAACTGCACGGCACATTTACTGTATTAATTGAACTACACTGAAGAAAAGAAGAATTTTACTTCACCACGCATTTGAATTCCTATTCAGATACAGGGTATTCTTGTCCCTCTATTGTAAAACTCACTGAATAACAGTACTCACTAGTGTTCTGATGAAAAACGTTTTTATGTATTTATTTTGTTTCAAAAAAAAGAAAGGGTTGATAATAAAAACTGACTTCCATGGAAGGTTATGAAAAATTGGGTATTATTTCATTAAGACATGCTCGTCTACGGAATATAAGCATATGCATTTTAAAAGTTTGTACATGCACATTTTATAAACCCACTGTACAATTTTAAATTGACATTTGAGCATTCTGTAGATGCAAAATTGTGTTTCTATTTTTTAATTCTGTAATAAGCGCTTTTATGAAAGCTCATTTGTAAAATGAACATATAAAAAAAGCAGTATATACCAAAAATAAATTAGTGGGGAAAACTAGAGATGACACTGAAATGTCTACAAATACATGGCATGCAACAATCAATTTATTGTAGAATAACATTAGAATTTTTAAGGTACAAGTGAATTGTTCCCTGATGAAAGACCTTATCCAATTTTCTGTTACTTGGATAAGCAAATAACCCAAAACATATGTCTTATTTGTTATGACTTACCTTATCAAACAGCAAGATGCAATTCAATGAAAACTACCAAAACAAAAGAAAGAGATTAAAGATGAATGCATATAATCCAATTCAATGTAGGTGGCCGACTGTCTTTATAGACAGGTTGTCAACATTGGAAGGTAGTAGTAGGTAACTGTGCCTAGACCTCACATCATAAACACAATCATTGAGAAAATTTATCCATAGCCAAACGATAAAAAAATACTACATCGTTACCTTGATTAAAGCTTTCAGCTCTCGATTAAAGATTAAAGATTTCAGAGAAATTACATGATAACATGCTGAAACTATGGACCAAAAGTATCTGTAGTACTATTCCCAGCGAATATGTGGAAACTATGGACGAAATAAGCACACTTGTGTCATCCTTATTAACTTATGATGTGGAATTTAAGAATGAAAATGAACAAAATGTTGAAGGGCTGCACAAAAATATCTAAACAAGACTGATTCTACTTGTTATCATTTTCACTATTCTTCTTATGTCAATTAACACACTACTATATTTTTGCCGTGTTTAATTAGACTTGTAATTACCGAGGGACACAAGTATACTGTATATACATTGATTGAACATATTATAATTTATTTATGTGTCATGACATTATGTGCAGACTTGGTATTCTCTATGCCAGTTCAATGCAGAGAATAATTTCATGCTAACAAAGTGAATCAGAACCCGAGTAACACAAGTAATCAAGCTGAATTTGACAAAAAAAAAGAACTATAAAACATGATTTAAAAAGAGGTAACTTACATTTAGGAGGGACGTTTAGCTCAAGTAAAGAATCATTTTCTCAATCAAGGCACAGCCGACAATGAAAAATCAACGGCATTTAATTTCAGCTCTGGATTAATGATAAATGCACTGTAAATGGAATAGATTAAAGATTTCAGATCTCGATCTATTCAATTGACAAATAAAATTGAAAATTTCAGAGAGAAATATCATGCCTTGATTAAAGCTTCAACTTCAAAGGTGGAATCGTGCGAGATTTCAGGGATAACGTTGACGAAACTTTGAGCAAGGATAAGATCGAGTAATCGAAGGAAATAGCGGATGATTAATTAAGGGTTCGAGCGACGTCGACATTTGGAAGAAACGAAAATTACTCTGGAATGGGGGGTTTTCGCGGTAGCGGGTTAATTAGGGTTGAAGAGTGTTGTAGCAGGCTAAATTGTTACGGGCTAAACATAACAAACGAAAAAATATACGGTAACCCGTCTCTTTTAAAAAAGGGTTAACAAGGGTTGGTTTAAGGGTTGGACTAAATTTTGACAGGCCTACATACCTCCAACAATCCATCATTTTAATGATTGTATTTGCATATTAAGTAAGAAGCCTTCACTACTGTGTGGCCAGCCAGATGCATTTTCCTTTCCACAGGCCAGTAGGGGCGGCTAACTGCACAGCATTACCTAAAGCGGGTAAATAGCCCAACAACCCGTCATTTTAATGCCTCACCTGGCCGCAAACTCACGCCATTGTACATTGCAATTGAGTTGGTGAAGAATTTCGTATTTGTGTGCACGCGTGCGCGTGTATATATATATATACGGCGTGGTCCCTTGAATTACTCTCTTTTAAAGCAAATGTTTAAATAACTGTTTTAGTTCTCACACCAGTCACATGACTGATCCGGAGTTTATTGTTTTAACCTAAACTCTGGGTGCCCTATTTTCCGCACGAGCAGCTAGTAGTTTTGGTTTTGCAGATTTATATTCACAGGATCCTGGTTTACAGCTGGAATGATATCCGGAAAGCTCTGTATCCGTATGTCACCTTCAGTTGTGCTTTGTATTATTTTTCCACTGCTTTGTAATTTATTGTAATCTCTGATATTTGTCGAATGTAATTTATTCATTTATACTCTGTATATTCTTGTATTCTGATGGAATTGTTGTAATAGCAATGAAATGTTCTTCCGTCTGCGTTCAATTGTGTGTTGTTCTCAAGGTAATCCGCTCTTTCCTTAACGGGGAAGTTACGGGCTATCACAGTGGTATCAGAGCTTTGGTTTACAGAGCTCGAGAACAAGACACATTAGAACCACACGAAAGAATTCATCAGATATTGGATTAGTAATATCCAATTAGAATGACTCGTTAGAGATAGGATCAGTAGTATCCTAGAACGAGTGTGAAGAGTATATTTTTCAAATAAAAACAATTTTGTTTTGAAATTTAAATCGTTTTACACGTATTTGAATATTTATTTACTTTGAATTTGGACAATCTAGTATATAAAGGTTTTGCATATACGCGTCATGAACGTATATTCGAAGTTTTAATATATTGGATAGATATAGAATCACATTCTAGTCGCCCGGACCTGATTCTGATGATTGACGCGTCATCACCAGTATTTATTTTCGAGTGACGAAGGTGGGATATCTATATATTTCCATTAGACTGGTGTGAGAACCAAAACTAATATAGCTAGAACACATTGTTGTGAATTGACATCAAAAACAAGATTTTCAGTATATATATCAAAATTATGAATTTGAAAATCTAATTCACTAATTGATTGCTGTTTGTGTTGTTTGTTTATTTGTTTGATAATTTTGAACCATTATGCCTAATTGCATCAAATTTTGAACTATATTGAAAATTGGTCGCATTTGCTTGCATATACATATACTTTCATTGAACAGGTCATAGCAAGGAGGCTAGAGCAGAGAATAAAATTTGTTTGCCCGACAAATAGGTACATGTTTACTATATAATTTACTGTTTTGTTTGGGTGATGATGATTTTATGAGCCTATTGGCTTTTTCTTTTTCTTTTTGAGATCTGAAGGCCTATATGGCAATTTCGGGATTTTCCCGTGGCTCCCGGTGCAGGGGAGGTTATGGCGAAATTTTTCGAAAATTTAGGGTGTTAGCCAAATTTTTGAAGAATTTGAAAATTCTCAGAAACTGAAAAGTTGGAGAATGGAAGCCAGATCGAACGTAGAGGTGATTATTCAAACCACTTTCGACTTTGTTCCTTTTCGGGGACGAAAAGTTTTAAGTGGGGGAGATCCCGGAAATTCTGAGCCAGTTTAAAATTTTTATTTTTGCAATTTTAATGAATTTTGAATATTTAAAATGAATTATCTTAAATAATATCGACGAGAAATTTATTTTGAATGTAATTCGAACGTATATATTATATACGTCGTCGTTAGAATATAAATAATTATATATAATTATAAAAGGAATAGAAAATGGCGCGGTAGTTCGATAATTCGATTTCAAACTTCAATTGAATGTACCGGGTGCAAAACAATCCGGATTTTTGTGAAACAAAAATATTAGGATCTATTTGATAATATCTTTCCAACGAATCCGAAAAATCAAGATTTCATAGCGGGAATCAAAAGATATGTCTAGATGAAAATTCTGAATAGTCGTTATGGAATTCAGGCCCTTAAAAATGGAAATTTTGCAAACGATCTCGGATTTCGACGAAACCACTTTTGTTGGGTCCGTGATGTCAAATTATTGCTAGGTTTCAAATTTCATAATTTTTCGAATCAATATTTGAGTGTGGCAAAGGAAAACGCGTTTGACCAGTTTCAATTGATTTTAATCGACTGGAAAATGGCCATTTTTCAAATGATCTCAGAATTCGACGAAACTAGTTTTGTTAGGACCGTATCGTCAATACGAAGCTAGAAAATATTTTTCAGGAATTTTTCTAGTCAGTATGTGACCCCGGTAATTTGAAATGTACGTTTAAAATTCAATATAATGATTTAAATGTAAATTCAACGGAAACTGATTGTAACAGCCGAATCAGCCTACGATACATATCCCATTGTGTTCGGAATGGGGGTAATACGCTATGAACGACAGACGGTGGGCCTCATTTAGAGGTCGTATGTAAAAGTCAACTTCTTTGAATTAAAAATAATATATATATATATATATATATCTTCTCCCCTCCCCTTAATTCATTCTGCCCCCCCCCCCCTCTTCAGAATCGATTTCAGTCGAGAAAAAAAAAAGACGAATCGCTCCACTAGGGAGGAGGCCGCCGCCCAGCCTCCTGGCGTCGTCCCCCCCCCCCCCCTCACGCTCGACCTCCCCCTCCGACACCCCCCTACTTCCCTCTCCCTCTCCTCGCTCAAGCCCACACACCCAGAAGCCCACGCGCTCCGCCCTGGGCCCACACACCGCCAGTCCGACCACCACCGCGACGACAACACCCACCGCGCCTCCATCTCCGACGAGCAGCCCCACCCTTCCGCCGACGTCCAAACAAATAAAAAAGGTGAGTTTTTGATTGAATTTACTTAAAGTAATTAATTTATTTGCTGATTAAACAGTGATTAAATCATGTAAAACATTGTATATAAGAAGGATATGATTTTTATATAGTAGATTAGCAAGAAAAGTTCATAATTTTGTTAGTGAAAAGTTTATAATTTTTGTTAGTAGAAAAGTATGGTTTTTAAATTAGAAAAACTATTTTTAAAAAAAAATAGAAAGTAAGGATTTTTAACAATATAAAGATTGAATTTTTACTTGTATAAAGTTTGAATTTTTAACATGGCAAAGTTTGAAATTTTAAAACTGAAAATATCATATTTTTAAATATGAAGAGACGATATTTTTAAATATGGAAAGACGATATTTTTAAATATGAAAAGACGATATTTTGAGATGAGTAGTGAAGTAAAAATATGATTTTTACTTCGAGAAAAATATAATTTTTATATTATAGAAAAGGTGAAATCTGTATAGTTGAAAAGGAGAATTTTTATATATAAGATAACGATGTAAAAATAGAATCTTTATATATAAGATAACGATGTAAAAATAGAATTTTTATATATAAGATAACGATGTAAAAATAGAATCTTTATATATAAGATAACGATGTAAAAATAGAATTTTTATATATAAGATAACGAGGTAAAAATTCGATTTTTATATATTGAATAGCGAAGTAAAAATTCGATTTTTACATATGTAGTGGCTACAGCAACGAAGATGACAAAAATGCGATAACGACGAAGATTTCTTTCAATGAAGTGTCGTGGAGTTGGATAGCTATCGGTGAGAATTTCTCACCTTTCAATTTCATTTTCTAGTTATATATATATATATATACTAGGATGCAGACGGTGCTTAGTAGCACCCGACACAATCGTCCACAGACCATGGACTTGTTTGTTTGATTGCAAAAATTAGTTAGATGATTTGATTTGAATTTGGTTGTTTGGTGAATTTGATTGATGTGTGAATGGCGTGGGCCTTCACTAGACCGGGATAAGGCTAGGCCTCGTCCCGTTTCTAGTATCGTGCCGTTATGCCGCCGAAATTTTCTAAAATATGTTAGAAAAATAAAAATATCATTTTATTTAAAGAGTGAACTGAATAGAAATTCATGTGTTAAAATAAAATGTTTTATCGTTAAAAATATAATTTTTAACGTGAAGTGAATTTGATTGATGTGTGAATGGTGTGGGCCTTCACTAGACCGGGGATAAGGCTAGGCCTCGTCCCGTTTCTAGTATCGTGCCGTTATGCCGCCGAAATTTTCTAAAATATGTTAGAAAAATAAAAATATCATTTTATTTAAAGAATGAACTGAATAGAAATTCATGTGTTAAAATAAAATGTTTTATCGTTAAAAATATAATTTTTAACGTGAAGTGAATAAAATAAAATATTCATTTACAAACCAGACGGTTGGTTTATGTACACCTATTTGAAGGACATTGATTGGGACGATAAATTTTACACATCGCCTAACTGCACAAATAAAAATATATGTTTGATTGTTTGAAACCCCACACGGGTGTTGGGATGAAATTTGAAGTTCACTCATCCTGATTGATTAAATTTGTCGATCGATTGATTGATAGGCTGTTATAAGCGTTAAATATCTATATTTGATGCTTATACAGTGTAGTGCACTTTGGTTGATGGCTGATTATTTTTCAATGCTATTATATATGTGTGATGTATGAAAATCCATATAATGGACGTTATAAGGTGATTGATTGGGCCTTATTCCAATTTAGAAAATAAAGAATATCAATATAAAATAAAGGTTCATGTGTTGACTGTACTCATCTGTTGAGATTAGTCATGTGTTGAACGAAATATTTTAATAATAAAATTTACATCTTTATCAATATAAAATAAAGGTTCATGTGTTGACTGTACTCATCCGTTGAGATTAGTCATGTGTTGAACGAAATATTTTAATAATAAAATTTACATCTTTATCAATATAAAATAAAGGTTCATGTGTTGACTGTACTCATCCGTTGAGATTAGTCATGTGTTGAACGAAATATTTTGATAATAACGAAATATTTTGATAATAACAAATATATTTGATTTGAATTGAAATAGAATATTAGAAAATAGAAATACCTGAAGCCGTGTTGATTAGATTGACGCCATTTTGACGTGAACGATATTTATATCGATTTTACTCATTTTAAAATGAATATTGAAAAGTGATTTTGTAATCGAATATTTTGAATTGCGAAATGAATTGAATATGAAACGATTTCAAAATGAATTGAATATAAAACGATTTCGAAATGAATTGAATATAAAACGATTTCGAAATGAATTGAATATAAAACGATTTCGAAATGAATTGAATATAAAACGATTTCGAAATGAATTGAATATAAAACGTTGAATATAAAACGATTTCGAAATGAATTGAATATAAAACGATTTCGAAATGAATTGAATATAAAACGATTTCGAAATGAATTGAATATAAAACAATTTCGAAATGAATTGAATATATAACCAATTTGAATTTGATTCAAATAGAAAACGAAATGAATTTGATTCAAATAGAAAACGAAATGAATTTGATTCAAATAGAAAACGAAATCAATTTGATTTGAAACCAAATTGAATTGAATTGAAATGAATTCAAATTGAATTGAACTTTGAATTGAATAAAAATGAATTTTAAAACGAATTTATAAAGAAGAATTCAATTTTTCTTTGAATTGAAATGGAAGTTGAAAGGAATTTTGAAACGAATTTAAAAACTATTTAAAAAATTCGTTTTAAATAGAAATCGACGAAATATATATTATATATATTATATATATAATATAATGGCCTGAATAGAACGCGCCGCGCCGCGGCGGTTCGTGAATTTCGACCATTTATTTCAAACGGAAATTACGGGAGATTCGACCGTCGGATTCTCCTAAAACCGGAACCGTTGGGTTCGTATCGAAAAGAGCTTTCTAAAGAAAATTAGAAATTTGAAATCTAACGATTGGATTTGGAGATACGTCCAAATCAAATTTGGAAAAGGTCGTTGTAAGTGCAGTTCGATGGCCGTTGTTGGAAATCGGCTGTACGAGCCTTGATAAAATTATTAAAAATAGTAATAATTTGTGTAAAATCATAAGGAATGATTTGGGAAAATTTGGGATGAAAAACTCCATATTTGAAAAGATAAAAATAGATTTTTATCGAAATGAACTAGATTGAACTAAATTTAAAACCCGATTTTTTTATTTTTAAATAAATAAATTAAATTTAAAAAGGGGTTTTAAATAATCGGAATTCCTAATATATTTGATTTGAATTGAACTAGAATTGATTTGTGGGTTTATCGTGAACTGTGTTTTAAACAACACTAGTTCTTTAACCCGATGATAAATAGAAAGTGATTTGGGTTTGTCGTGAACGGTGTTTTAAAAGACATTAGTTCTTTAACCCAATAAAAGGAGTTTTAACGAATCTGCAATTAGATTGAAATCTGAATTTACAATCTAAATTATCAAATTTAGAAAATGAGCGAGCATGGAGTATCACCAGTTTTGCTCCAAAGCGATAGTTAAATCTTTAATTAGATTTGTACGTGAAATGGTAATTAATTTTACCGATAACACTGTGGTGCTAAATATGGAGTATTGCCAGTTTTGCTTCATGGGATGAATAGGTTGGGATTGGGAAATAAAATAAATAATTACTTCGGTGTGGTTCGCTAATCTCGACTAGTTTAGAAAACCATAATTTGGTTTGAAATGACATCCAAAGGAAGATTAAAGGATAAATTTCAAAGAATTTATCTTGGATAAAATTAATGGGAACCTTTCCCTAAGAATGTGATTTGGTGAATAAAAGAATATTCTGAATTGGAATGAGGCGTATGTTGTGTTGGTGTAACATTTGTTTTAAATATACGCGGGTTGTTCGGAAAGGTCGGGTTTATACCCATTCTGAATAACCGATTCGACGATATGTCGAAGATGAAGACGGTGGTCGAAGACCGGAAGTTTTCACATCGTTTGGGTAATTACTAACGATCCTGATTGGGCTGTACACCCAAGAGGATGGAAATAGTTGGTGGTCGTCCAGACGTACTTGGAGATCGATGGATATGCGAGGAAAGTGCCTCCGGTTTCGTTCAGACCCAGAACGAACTTGTAAATGGATTGTGTGTCTGACATTGGATTTTATTCTGTGTTGATTGATTTCTGTTAAATATATATCTGCTTGGCAGCGGAGAATTTATTCTCTTGCTTAACGCCCTTTCTGAGACGTACGAGCTTAGAGGTTATATATCGATAGATATCAATCGCATAGCATGAATTGCCTGTGTGGCATGCTGAGTTGCATAGATCAAGGCTTCTGTTGAAAAGCAAAGTCTTGTGGTTGATGATCAAAGCACGGCCTACGTGGCAGCTTTGTGTATAACGTGAATTCGCGAGCCTCACACCTCGGTATGAGTTAAAAACGGGATACGGGCCGCTGGGAGAGCACGACGTTTCTTTCTAGCTATGGTGGTGTCAGTGACTTACCAGCCCTGACATTTATATACTTTTCACCTTTGTGGTTGTTGGAACGAGGCGCCTCGATTATAGGTCTGTAAGGACCGGGAAACGTGTGTTCAGGCATAATTAATCCTCTAACGTAAGTGAGGACCGGCCCAGCCGCATCCGGGGTTGCCCAGAGTGTGTAGTCCCGAGGCATTTGCTAGAGTGTCTCGAAGCGGAGAGGAGCTTGCCCCTTGCCTCGACTCATGACGGAAATCCAATTTCCAATACGCGTATTTCGGTTTTATTTGTTGAGCCTAGTATGGCGACATAGTGGGATGGGGCACTCATGCCGTCTATGATTTATATTTATGATTGAAATGTTTTGACACTATACACTTATTATAGTATCAAATGATTTGTTTTAAACGTATCAAGCATGTTTGGCTATTATAAGGGAAAACCCTATCCTCCGGCTTGCGTTGCATTGTGTGATGGGACCTGGGTCTTATAATAGCTTCATTTTTCGAAAAAGCATTGCGTTGTTTATTCTATGCACTGGTATTCTTGGGAGGAAACCCGTTCCGTGTTATACGGCGTGGTCCCTTGAATTACTCTCTTTTAAAGCAAATGTTTAAATAACTGTTTTAGTTCTCACACCAGTCACATGACTGATCCGGAGTTTATTGTTTTAACCTAAACTCTGGGTGCCCTATTTTCCGCACGGGCAGCTAGTAGTTTTGGTTTTGCAGATTTATATTCACAGGATCCTGGTTTACAGCTGGAATGATATCCGGAAAGCTCTGTATCCGTATATCACCTTCAGTTGTGCTTTGTATTATTTTTCCGCTGCTTTGTAATTTATTGTAATCTCTGATATTTGTCGAATGTAATTTATTCATTTATACACTGTATATTCTTGTATTCTGATGGAATTGTTGTAATAGCAATGAAATGTTCTTCCGTCTGAGTTCAATTGTGTGTTGTTCTCAAGGTAATCCGCTCTTTCCTTAACGGGGAAGTTACGGGCTATCACAGTGGTATCAGAGCTTTGGTTTACAGAGCTCGAGAACAAGACACATTAGAACCATACGAAAGAATTCATCAGATATTGGATTAGTAATATCCAATTAGAATGACTCGTTAGAGATAGGATCAGTAGTATCCTAGAATGAGTGTGAAGAGTATATTTTTCAAATAAAAACAATTTTGTTTTGAAATTTAAATCGTTTTACACGTATTTGAATATTTATTTACTTTGAATTTGGACAATCTAGTATATAAAGGTTTTGCATATACGCGTCATGAACGTATATTCAAAGTTTTAATATATTGGATAGATATGGAATCACATTCTAGTCGCCCGGACCTGATTCTGATGATTGACGCGTCATCACCAGTATTTATTTTCGAGTGACGAAGGTGGGATATCTATATATTTCCATTAGACTGGTGTGAGAACCAAAACTAATATAGCTAGAACACATTGTTGTGAATTGACATCAAAAACAAGATTTTCAGTATATATACCAAAATTATGAATTTGAAAATCTAATTCACTAATTGATTGCTGTTTGTGTTGTTTGTTTATTTGTTTGATAATTTTGAACCATTATGCCTAATTGCATCAAATTTTGAACTATATTGAAAATTGGTCGCATTTGCTTGCATATACATATACTTTCATTGAACAGGTGCAAGGAGGCTAGAGCAGAGAATAAAATTTGTTTGCCCGACAAATAGGTACATGTTTACTATATAATTTACTGTTTTGTTTGGATGATGATGATTTTATGAGCCTATTGGCTTTTTCTTTTTCTTTTTGAGATCTGAAGGCCTATATGGCAATTTCGGGATTTTCCCGTGGCTCCCGGTGCAGGGGAGGTTATGGCGAAATTTTTCGAAAATTTAGGGTGTTAGCCAAATTTTTGAAGAATTTGAAAATTCTCAGAAACTGAAAAGTTGGAGAATGGAAGCCAGATCGAACGTAGAGGTGATTAATCAAACCACTTTCGACTTTGTTCCTTTTCGAGGACGAAAAGTTTTAAGTGGGGGAGATTGTAATAACCCGGAAATTCTGAGCCAGTTTAAAATTTTTATTTTGGCAATTTTAATGAATTTTGAATATTTAAAATGAATTATTTTAAATAATATCGATGAGAAATTTATTTTGAATGTAATTCGAACGTATATATTATATATGTCGTCGTTAGAATATAAATAATTATATATAATTATAAAAGGAATAGAAAATGGCGCGGTAGTTCGATAATTCGATTTCAAACTTCAATTGAATGTACCGGGTGCAAAACAATCCGGATTTTTGTGAAACCAAAAACATTAGGATCTATTTGATAATATCTTTCCAACGAATCCGAAAAATCAAGATTTCATAGCGGGAATCAAAAGATATGTCTGGATGAAAATTCTGAATAGCCGCTATGGAATTCAGGCCCTTAAAAATGGAAATTTTGCAAACGATCTCGGATTTCGACGAAACCACTTTTGTTGGGTCCGTGATGTCAAATTATTGCTAGGTTTCAAATTTCATAATTTTTCGAATCAATATTTGAGTGTGGCAAAGGAAAACGCGTTTGACCAGTTTCAATTGATTTTAATCGACTAGAAAATGGCCATTTTTCAAACGATCTCAGAATTCGACGAAACTAGTTTTGTTAGGACCGTATCGTCAATACGAAGCTAGAAAATATTTTTCAGGAATTTTTCTAGTCAGTATGTGACCCCGGTAATTTGAAATGTACGTTTAAAATTCAATATAATGATTTAAATGTAAATTCAACGGAAACTGATTGTAACAGCCGAATCAGCCTACGATACATATCCCATTGTGTTCGGAATGGGGGTAATACGCTATGGACGACAGACGGTGGGCCTCATTTAGAGGTCGTATGTAAAAGTCAACTTCTTTGAATTAAAAATAATAAATATATATATATATATCTTCTCCCCTCCCCTTAATTCATTCTGCCCCCCCCCCTCTTCAGAATCGATTTCAATCGAGAAAAAAAAAGATGAATCGCTCCACCAGGGAGGAGGCCGCCGCCCAGCCTCCTGGCGTCGTCCCCCCCCCCCCCCCCCTCACGCTCGACCTCCCCCTCCGACACCCCCTACTTCCCTCTCCCTCTCCTCGCTCAAGCCCACACACCCAGAAGCCCACGCGCTCCGCCCTGGGCCCACACACCGCCAGTCCGACCACCACCGCGACGACAACACCCACCGCGCCTCCATCTCCGACGAGCAACCCCACCCTTCCGCCGACGTCCAAACAAATAAAAAAGGTGAGTTTTTGATTGAATTTACTTAAAGTAATTAATTTATTTGCTGATTAAACAGTGATTAAATCATGTAAAACATTGTATATAAGAAGGATATGATTTTTATAGAGTAGATTAGCAAGAAAAGTTCATAGTTTTGTTAGTGAAAAGTTTATAATTTTTGTTAGTAGAAAAGTATGGTTTTTAAATTAGAAAAACTATTTTTTTAAAAAAAATAGAAAGTAAGGATTTTTAACAATATAAAGATTGAATTTTTACTTGTATAAAGTTTGAATTTTTAACATGGCAAAGTTTGAATTTTTAAAACTGAAAATATCATATTTTTAAATATGAAGAGACGATATTTTTAAATATGGAAAGACGATATTTTTAAATATGAAAAGACGATATTTTGAGATGAGTAGTGAAGTAAAAATATGATTTTTACTTCGAGAAAAATATAATTTTTATATTATAGAAAAGGTGAAATCTGTATAGTTGAAAAGGAGAATTTTTATATATAAGATAACGATGTAAAAATAGAATCTTTATATATAAGATAACGATGTAAAAATAGAATCTTTATATATAAGATAACGATGTAAAAATAGAATTTTTATATATAAGATAACGATGTAAAAATAGAATCTTTATATATAAGATAACGATGTAAAAATAGAATTTTTATATATAAGATAACGAGGTAAAAATTCGATTTTTATATATTGAATAGCGAAGTAAAAATTCGATTTTTACATATGTAGTGGCTACAGCAACGAAGATGACAAAAATGCGATAACGACGAAGATTTCTATCAATGAAGTGTCGTGGAGTTGGATAGCTATCGGTGAGAATTTCTCACCTTTCAATTTCATTTTCTAGTTATATATATATATATATACTAGGATGCAGACGGTGCTTAGTAGCACCCGACACAATCATCCACAGACCATGGACTTGTTTGTTTGATTGCAAAAATTAGTTAGATGATTTGATTTGAATTTGGTTGTTTGGTGAATTTGATTGATGTGTGAATGGCGTGGGCCTTCACTAGACCGGGGATAAGGCTAGGCCTCGTCCCGTTTCTAGTATCGTGCCGTTATGCCGCCGAAATTTTCTAAAATATGTTAGAAAAATAAAAATATCATTTTATTTAAAGAATGAACTGAATAGAAATTCATGTGTTAAAATAAAATGTTTTATCGTTAAAAATATAATTTTTAACGTGAAGTGAATTTGATTGATGTGTGAATGGCGTGGGCCTTCACTAGACCGGGGATAAGGCTAGGCCTCGTCCCGTTTCTAGTATCGTGCCGTTATGCCGCCGAAATTTTCTAAAATATGTTAGAAAAATAAAAATATCATTTTATTTAAAGAATGAACTGAATAGAAATTCATGTGTTAAAATAAAATGTTTTATCGTTAAAAATATAATTTTTAACGTGAAGTGAATAAAATAAAATATTCATTTACAAACCGGACGGTTGGTTTATGTACACCTATTTGAAGGACATTGATTGGGACGATAAATTTTACACATCGCCCAACTACACAGATAAAAATATATGTTTGATTGTTTGAAACCCCACACGGGTGTTGGGATGAAATTTGAAGTTCACTCATCCTGATTGATTAAATTTGTCGATCGATTGATTGACAGGCTGTTATAAGCGTTAAATATCTATATTTGATGCTTATACAGTGTAGTGCACTTTGGTTGATGGCTGATTATTTTTCAATGCTATTATATATGTGTGATGTATGAAAATCCATATAATGGACGTTATATGGTGATTGATTGGGCCTCATTCCAATTTAGAAAATAAAGAATATCAATATAAAATAAAGGTTCATGTGTTGACTGTACTCATCCGTTGAGATTAGTCATGTGTTGAACGAAATATTTTAATAATAAAATTTACATCTTTATCAATATAAAATAAAGGTTCATGTGTTGACTGTACTCATCCGTTGAGATTAGTCATGTGTTGAACGAAATATTTTAATAATAAAATTTACATCTTTATCAATATAAAATAAAGGTTCATGTGTTGACTGTACTCATCCGTTGAGATTAGTCATGTGTTGAACGAAATATTTTGATAATAACGAAATATTTTGATAATAACAAATATATTTGATTTGAATTGAAATAGAATATTAGAAAATAGAAATACATGAAGCCGTGTTGATTAGATTGACGCCATTTTGACGTGAACGATATTTATATCGATTTTACTCATTTTAAAATGAATATTGAAAAGTGATTTCGTAATCGAATATTTTGAATTGCGAAATGAATTGAATATGAAACGATTTCGAAATGAATTGAATATAAAACGATTTCGAAATGAATTGAATATAAAATGATTTCGAAATGAATTGAATATAAAACGATTTCGAAATGAATTGAATATAAAACGATTTCGAAATGAATTGAATATAAAACAATTTCGAAATGAATTGAATATATAACCAATTTGAATTTGACTCAAATAGAAAACGAAATGAATTTGATTCAAATAGAAAACGAAATGAATTTGATTCAAATAGAAAATGAAATGAATTTGATTCAAATAGAAAACGAAATGAATTTGATTTGAAACCAAATTGAATTGAATTGAAATGAATTCAAATTGAATTGAACTTTGAATTGAATAAAAATGAATTTTAAAACGTATTTATAAAGAAGAATTCAATTTTTCTTTGAATTGAAATGGAAGTTGAAATGAATTTTGAAACGAATTTAAAAACTATTTATAAAATTCGTTTTAAATAGAAATCGACGAAATATATATTATATATATAATATAATGGCCTGAATAGAACGCGCCGCGCCGCGGCGGTTCGTGAATTTCGA
This sequence comes from Allium sativum, assembly GCA_030737875.1. Lineage (NCBI taxonomy): Eukaryota > Viridiplantae > Streptophyta > Magnoliopsida > Asparagales > Amaryllidaceae > Allium > Allium sativum. Next base: position 772,821,056 of record CM060918.1, on the reverse strand, counting down.
CCATTTATTTCAAACGGACATTACGGGAGATCCGACCGTCGGATTCTCCTAAAACCGGAACCGTTGGGTTCGTATCGAAAAGAGCTTTCTAACGAATATTAGAAATTTGAAATCTAATGGTTGGATTTGGAGATACGTCCAAATCAAATTTGGAAAAGGTCGTTGTAAGTGCAGTTCGATGGCCGTTGTTGGAAATCGACTGTACGGGCCTTGATAAAATTATTAAAAATAGTAATAATTTGTGTAAAATCATAAGGAATGATTTGGGGATATTTGGGATGAAAAACTCCATATTTGAAAAGATAAAAATAGATTTTTATCGAAATGAACTAGATTGAACTAAATTTAAAACCCGATTTTTTTATTTTTAAATAAATAAATTAGATTTAAAAAGGGATTTTAAATAATCGGAATTCCTAATATATTTGATTTGAATTGAACTAGAATTGATTTGTGGGTTTATCGTGAACTGTGTTTTAAACAACACTAGTTCTTTAACCCGATGATAAATAGAAAGTGATTTGGGTTTGTCGTGAACGGTGTTTTAAAAGACATTAGTTCTTTAACCCAATAAAAGGAGTTTTAACGAATCTGCAATTAGATTGAAATCTGAATTTACAATCTAAATTATCAAATTTAGAAAACGAGCGAGAATGGAGTATCACTAGTTTTGCTCCAAAGCGATAGTTAAATCTTTAATTAGATTTGAACGTGAAATGGTAATTAATTTTACCGATAACACTGTGGTGCTAAATATGGAGTATTGCCAGTTTTGCTTTATGGGATGAATAGGTTGGGATTGGTAAATAAAATAGATAATTACTTCGGTGTGGTTCGCTAATCTCGACTAGTTTAGAAAACCATAATTTGGTTTGAAATGACATCCAAAGGAAGATTAAAGGATAAATTTCAAAGAATTTATCTTGGATAAAATTAATGGGAACCTTTCCCTAAGAATGTGATTTGGTGAATAAAAGAATATTCTGAATTGGAATGAGGCGTATGTTGTGTTGGTGTAACATTTGTTTTAAATATACGCGGGTTGTTCGGAAAGGCCGGGTTTATACCCATTCTGAATAACCGATTCGACGATATGTCGAAGATGAAGACGGTGGTCGAAGACCGGAAGTTTTCACATCGTTTGGGTAATTACTAACGATCCTGATTGGGCTGTACACCCAAGAGGATGGAAATAGTTGGTGGTCGTCCAGACGTACTTGGAGATCGATGGATAAGCGAGGAAAGTGCCTCCGGTTTCGTTCAGACCCAGAACGAACTTGTAAATGGATTGTGTGTCTGACATTGGATTTTATTCTGTGTTGATTGATTTTTGTTAAATATATATCTGCTTGGCGGCGGAGAATTTATTCTCTTGCTTAACGCCCTTCTCTGAGACGTACGAGCTTAGAGGTTATATATCGATAGATATCAATCGCATAGCATGAATTGCCTGTGTGGCATGCTGAGTTGCATAGATCAAGGCTTCTGTTGAAAAGAAAAGTCTTGTGGTTGATGATCAAAGCACGGCCTACGTGGCAGCTTTGTGTATAACGTGAATTCGCGAGCCTCACACCTCGGTATGAGTTAAAAACGGGATACGGACCGCTGGGAGAGCACGACGTTTCTTTCTAGCTATGGTGGTGTTAGTGACTTACCAGCCCTGACATTTATATACTTTTCACCTTTGTGGTTGTTGGAACGAGGCGCCTCGATTATAGGTCTGTAAGGACTGGGAAACGTGTGTTCAGGCATAATTAATCCTCTGACGTAAGTGAGGACCGGCCCAGCCGCATCCGGGGTTGCCCAGAGTGTGTAGTCCCGAGGCATTTGCTAGAGTGTCTCGAAGCGGAGAGGAGCTTGCCCCTTGCCTCGACTCATGACAGAAATCCAATTTCCAATACGCGTATTTCAGTTTTATTTGTAGAGCCTAGTATGGCGACATAGTGGGATGGGGCACTCATGCCGTCTATGATTTATATTTATGATTGAAATGTTTTGACACTATACACTTATTATAGTATCAAATGATTTGTTTTAAACGTATCAAGCATGTTTGGCTATTATAAGGGAAAACCCTATCCTCCGGCTTGCGTTGCATTGTGTGATGGGACCTTGGTCTTATAATAGCTTCATTTTTCGAAAAAGCATTGCGTTGTTTATTCTATGCACTGGTATTCTTGGGAGGAAACCCGTTCCGTGTTATACGGCGTGGTCCCTTGAATTACTCTCTTTTAAAGCAAATGTTTAAATAACTGTTTTAGTTCTCACACCAGTCACATGACTGATCCGGAGTTTATTGTTTTAACCTAAACTCTGGGTGCCCTATTTTCCGCACGGGCAGCTAGTAGTTTTGGTTTTGCAGATTTATATTCACAAGATCCTGGTTTACAGCTGGAATGATATCCGGAAAGCTCTGTATCCGTATATCACCTTCAGTTGTGCTTTGTATTATTTTTCCGCTGCTTTGTAATTTATTGTAATCTCTGATATTTGTCGAATGTAATTTATTCATTTATACTCTGTATATTCTTGTATTCTGATGGAATTGTTGTAATAGCAATGAAATGTTCTTCCGTCTGCGTTCAATTGTGTGTTGTTCTCAAGGTAATCTGCTCTTTCCTTAACGGGGAAGTTACGGGCTATCACAATATATATATATATATATATATTCACTAATATTTGGGGATATGGGATTAACATGATTTTTTTTATCTTATTGGCTACTGCAGAAGTAACGGTTCACCCTTGCCTGTACCAATATTCACATCTGCAACCGAAAATTCGTAAACTTATAATTTTTCTGTTAAAAACATTTACTTGCTAATTACAATTCAACTGTAGAAAATAGAAAAGAAATGGCACATTAAACATTCAATATCTTTCTCTTTTTTGAATAGGTAAAAACAAACTTGAGCGGTTGGGACTAAGCCTAACCCACAAGAAAAAGCAGGTAAATACAGCCGATCCAAACACCTAAGAAAATAAAAGCATACATCTGAAACCGTACCCACATAAACATAAAGCTAGAGCAAAACACCGAAAAAAAAATTGCAGATACAAACCCTAGTTTTGCTACAAATCAAAGTTTTCAGGGAAGAGAGAGGTCATGGGCATCTTTCGAATTTGATGAATTGGTCCGGCTATTGCCACCTCGTTATTTACTCTTCAACCCCCAATTAAAATTTTAGACTATTCTTCCCACTTATACCGTTTAATAATAAAATAGATAACTTGTTCAATGTTATGCAACGATTAAAAATAATAAAATCAGCCATGCACAATGCTTGAGATTAAATTACAAACAACAATTAAAATAAAAAATCAGAGGTGTATGTGATTTAAAAAAGTGTGGTGCTAAAGGCACCCCAGTATGTTCGTACTAATACTATGACTAAAAAATACCACAAAAATTAGTATTACACACTTCTTAATACCACACACTTAAAAAATAGGGGCTACCACACTGTTTTACCCTATTTCTATTTCGCTCAATATTCGTTTGTCTTGATTTGTAAAACCAATCAACGAGCTATACCCTATATCTATAACTGATCAACGAATTTGACGCTGCAATATACAAAAGTTGTGAATAAGGTTTGAATTAAGAAAAGTATAAGAGGAAGTGAGAGATTAAAGTTTTCAGATCACCAAATAATTGAGAGATTATCGTACAAATTTGAATTTTCCCGCGAGAGATGCAAAGAAGACAGCTATTACGACAGATTACGGTAATTAGATTAGCTTAGTACATGATTAGTTCAGCAAATAATGATTGAGTGAGAGATTAGAATGGAGAGGTAATGTGGTATTAGGAAGCATACAAAATTTAATAAGATTTATTTTTTTAATCGCAGTATTAGGAAGAACATATTGGGGTGCTCTTAGCACCACACTAAAAAAATAATTAAAGAAATAAATAACAAATAATGATTAAAATTTGCTAACAATGACTAAATTTTTTAAAATTGTAAAGTAAACGGTGTATATAACTATGTATTTTGAGACTGAATAGATCGACAGTGTACGGGAATTGCAAATGTTTGAATAGCAAATAATTAAATCATCACTGTTGGAGATGTTAATTTAAATAATCAACGCTCACATTGAAGTGTTAATTAGCATAACCAGCGCTAGACAGTCAATGACGTTGTCTACGAACGTTGATCAAGATGTTAAAGAGAGAGCTACACAAACAAACTACAATTTTGAAATAAGAAGTAAAGAACAAAAAACAATAAAAAAATGTAGTAAGGGCATTTTTGGAATAAGCGGGGTGTGAAGAGAAAAAGTTGGGGTGTATGTTTTATTTTCTATTTACTGGGGGTGAAGAGAAAATAACGGGGTGCGAATAGACGAACACCTGACGAATTGGTTCCGCAAACAGTGTTTGTGTGCTTGCTACTTTCTGAATCCATTCTGGTGCGAGAACCACTCTACTACCATTCCACTAGACAAATAAGTCGTAAACCTTGTTGTCGAGAATGCTTTTGTAGTGTTGATTCTCAATTCTTTAATTCTGGAATTCTAGAATTTTAGTGAAGTGATTTTGTAGGGAATTCATGACCTCAGGAACGCAGATGGTTATGCTATAGTCCAATTGTTGTGATTTAGGCAAATCAGAGAATAGTTTATTCTTAATCTTTAAAATGGTTAGAATTATTATCAATTATATTTTTATGTTTACCCCCTTTATTATGTTTTCTGGAGAAATGTGATGGCCTCCACCATGTAGATTATCAGAGGCTGGATGTCCTTGCTTTGCACCATATGTTTAACATCTAAGTTGATTGTTGTTGCCTTTGTTCCTGAAAATAAACATATCAGTGCTAAGTTTTCCACACTATAAAATTGTTTCAACACTGTAACCTATGATATTCATCTTGTCCATATGATTTGAATTATCTTTATTGTGCTGCTTGGATGAATTATGAATTAGAATTTAACAATCAAAATAGATAATTTTCCGTAAATGAAAGTTGCTCTTTTCTTTGTTGCAATGGAGTATTTGGTTCCTTTCCTTACAAATGTGGTAGATGACTGCAACAAGAACAGTGCACGCAGTTTTAAATTCAAAAGATTTGATTTTCATTTTTTTTTTAAAATAAGTCAGTAGCATCTCTTATGTTATCAATTCTAAATTCTAACTACTATTCAATTTGTATTTGGCAGTTCTCCAAATATGTCCTGAATATGGGCAATTAAAAAATAATTAGTCTATGTTTTCAGGGTTTTTGTTACGCAACAAGCAAATACTATCACCATTTTTGCTTTATTTTAAACATTTATCTCTTGTAATAGCTTGCTTATAATGAAAAAATAAGAGCCGTGAGACATCTTCGGGCTTTTAGATTTATTTCAGATGATTTTGTGGCAGCTAGCTTCAATTTCATCACCTGTTAGAAACTCCCAAGTTTTCCTAAAAGAAAATTTATTCTTAGAAGAGAGTTTCCAAACCTATTTGTCTCTAAAATGTTATTGATCAATGATTTTGTTGTTCAATATTGGCTTTGAAAATATATGCAGTTTGTTGGTTAAAGATCTCCAATAATGATTTTCAAAAATTATTTGACAGTTTCATTAGCACCCTCATAATGTACATATTGTTCCATCCTAGAAGATTGATTAATGATTTTCCTCATATCCAAGGGTTAAACCAGAGACTAGTTTGACTACCACCTTTAAATCTTCATGCTAACAACTTAGTACCCATTTTTCTGCAGCTAAGAATGTTTTTCCAAATAAATGATGCCGACTTTCAGACTTAGTTAAAAAAAATTGCTGTTTTTGAAATAATTTTCTTTCGTCCATCTTACCTATAGAGAATTGCCACTTATTAGTTTACATAATAGTTTCATCTTGCAAGCTCCATTCAAGTCCCTGATATTTCTTAAGCCAAGACCACCATACTTTTTTGACTTACATAATTTGCCCCATGCAACTTTATGATAGTTTCTTTCAATACAAAGTCAGCACAAAATTTTCCGATCTTCTAAATAACTTTAATAGGGATACTGTGAGTATGCAGCCAACAGAAGATGATGACAATGATGACAGCGTATGTCAACTCTACCCTACCAGCTATAGATAATAGTTTACTAGACCATCCCGCTAAATTACTTTGAATAGAATCATAAAGATGAAAGTTATCCTATTCATAGAGTTGATTAGAAATAAGAGGCGGGCCGAGATATTTAACAGGCATATTTCCTTCTTTAAATCGAAGAATATTGAGGATCTCCTCTTTATTCTTACATCCTTTACTAAAGTAGACTTTGCTTTTGCTTTCATTGACTTTAAGTCCTGCAAAAGCTTCCATTTTTTCAATGATTTTAACAATAAAAGAAGCATTTAAAATATCAACTTTCATAAAAATTAAAAGATCATTAGCATATAATAAATGGGTGACAATAGGCTTAACTCTATTTATTAGTTTGATATTCCCATTTAATAATTTAATATCCATTAAGCTAGCAAAGATTTCCATCACCATGGTAAACAAATAAGGTAAAAGTGGGTCCCTTGTCTAATTCCCCTAATACTGTGAATGAATCCCCTAAGGGCATCTCCAGTGGATTAAGGGCTGAATATTCAGCCCTTAATCGGGCTGTAGGCGCCAGTGGTTCTGGCGCCTACTTTTTAGGCGCCAGAACCAGGCGCCTACTTTCTAGGCGCCAGGATCCTGACACCTAGAAAGTAGGCGCCTGGTTCTGGCGCCTAAAAAGTAGGCGCCAGAACCACTGACGCCTATAAAACCCCATTTCCGCCATTGTTGTTCATTTCATTCTTTTCAAGCTTCGTTTTTAATTTGTTTTTAATAGAAATTGAGTCGAAATGCCGCCGCGAAGCATTAAAGTTGGAAGGAGAGTTGCTCCGAGGCTGTCAGACGAGCAAATGGGTCCACTGCACACACCTCTGGCCCCTGGTGTAACAACTGATGACCTTCGTGTCCTTCATGATCTTCCAGAAGGCTACGAGCACAGAGCTGATACTGATTTGTCCACGATACAGGTATAATTTAAACGTTTATGATTTCTACTATTACGCAAGCTATATCTTCGTATGAGTTCAATAGGTGTTATTGAATTGAAAAACATTGCTTATTCATATATATATATAGGACAAGTACGTTCATTGTAGAGGCAGTTGGCCGAAATGCATCACATTTTATGACGACCTTCCCACTCCTATTAAGGATAGGCTGCAGCTTAGTCCATTTGGTCAGTTTCTATCTATTAGACCTATTAAGTCATTCGACAGACCCTTGCTACATGCACTGTGTGAGTGACGGTGGCCGACCACACATACTTTCCATTTTTCTGACTTTGAGCCTGATGTCACTCTTGTCGATTTGTATATGCTGACTGGTATAGAGATTGGTCATCTTGATCGCAGACCAGTTCCCTTTGATGAGTTATATGAGTCATCCAACGTGTTTTCCGTGTTCTTACCTCATTTTGATGCTGCCAGAGTTAGTAGTGGTGCGGTTTCGTTGACTTACCTGCAGCAGTACATCACTTGTTATTCAAAGCGACCGGAGATTATAGATGGGGTGACTAGGGCATTTTTACTGTACTTGTTTGGTTCGACATTTTTTTCGAACCACAAGAGTACCGTTCAATTGGGTTATCTAGCTGGGATTACTATGTTGGATCGGCTTGATACGATAGATTGGGGCACAACTATAGTAGGTGCACTGTACACCGCTTTAGATTCATTTGTGTTGGGTGACGTCAGAGAGATGCAGGCCTTTTGGTACATCTTTCCCATTTGGTATTACGAGTTCACGGCTAACATGCATCCACACATGGTAGAGATGGTTGCTCAGGTAGGTGAGTAGTTCTTTCCGCGGATGAGACGGTGGGAGCGCATTCATTACGTACCTCATGCTCCACCGGGTGTACGTCACGATTTGATGGAGTCTAGAGCACATATTGACATGCGGAGTCGGGGCAATCTCATTCGCACTCCTTGTGCTTCACATTTGGATCATTTGACAGAGGATGGTGTTATGGTCGACAGCCACCCGATGCGGATTGCGTATACATTCTCTACTCGTTGGGTGGCTTTACGTACAACGACATATATCCTTATTTGGTATTTGGGTGAGAGGTGTGCATATCAGATCAGCCACGATTCACGTATACCGGGAGATCCGCTATCTTGCGAGGACATGTTTGGTAGGAGTAGGTTGATTGGGGTGCAGTACATATAGGCCCTACGGGAGGCTGGTTGGGTTGACATTGGACAATTCTTCATTGCTGGACATTACGATTCTTATTGGGCTAGAGTCGCTCCACGTAGACTTAGATGTCCTGATTATGCCCCGGGGGTTAACTCCGATCGTTTGGGACCTCATTTGGTATCCGGTAGAGTTCAGGTACCCCAGGTTTCATTTGAACCTATTCCATCCCTGTTTTCACAGCCTCCCATGCAGATAGAGCCGGATTGTAGTTTCAGAGCGTACGATATTACGGGTACCCTTATTAAGCAGCCCGTAGTGTTTCCAGACAACCTTCCTGGAGTACCCTCAGCCGGCTTGTACCCTCCATATCAGGTTTCTTTAATACATTTGTCTATTTATGTACAGTTCTTATTTATGGTACTTTACGTAATGCACATCACATGTCTTTGTAGTACGCACATTGGTTGGACCAGTCAAGATCCACCCTTGCCGGTTATCGTGATATGACTCTTGCACACACGCACACCATGCATGATATGTACCTTAGTCATACACAGATGTTGGAGTCTCAGATTGATCTGTTATCAGCCAGACTTGCTGTGTATGAGCCATTTTCAGATGTTGGGACCAATCGATCTAGGACTAGAGACGTCGGTGACGTCATTGGTCTCGATGACTTCACCAGCCATGCTGCCGATGAGTATGACGCTGCTGCTCAGGAACACAATGCTGATGATGTTGATGACGATGATGTTGATGAGTCTGATAAGGATGACGACGTGGCTGAGGATGTTGACGATCAGGACGGAGATGATGATGGGAGCGACGATGATGGGAGCGATGATGATGGAGGCATTCCTGTGTAGTGCTATTGATGTATTATTAGCGGACTGTTGTATTTTGTCTTTTCTGCACTTTTGTGGTTTATTTGTATTATTGAGGGGACTGTTGTATTATGACTTCATACTAGAGTACTGTTGTATTCCTATGTAGTGGTACTGATGTATTATTAACGTTCTGTTGTAATTTGTCTTCTCTACACTATGGTATTCCATTTGTGGTTTATATGTATTATTAACGTACTGTTGTATTCCTACGTAGTGGAACTGATGTAATATTAACGTACTGATGTATTATTAACGACCGTTTCAACTAAGGTGATATGACCAGTTAGTGGCCTCAGTTCAGAAAATGTCTTGTATAGTGATTCTTTAAACTAAACACTGATACCAGTGTAGGGGTTACTGTAGGTAATCTGCTTTTGATTGATAACGTATATCGAGGACAACCCCAACAGTACAAATTCACAAGGACGAGTTGTCAAGTCATGTTGTTTCTATCAATTGGACAACCTATAACACATTACCCTAGTGGTACATTCAACCCAACTTACGACATACAACTACGATAAAGAATACAAGATACAGGGTACAAGATACAAGAAACTTACAACGTACAGCATAGTATATCATTACAGCCAAATATAAGATACAAGATAAATTCTGCTTTCGACCCAACGTATAATCCAGCGTACTAGTAGTCTTAGTTTCGCGAAGAACTGCCCCACCCATACAACATTTCTGCTTTTGTTGCAACGTTCAATCTTTCCAACCGACCGACCTCTGCTTGCATCTCCAGTGCATACTGGACACCCCTCGCAGTCAAAGGTGGATCGTACCATGAGAAAAAGTTACAATGTTGTAACCCTTGTCGGTTCTGTGCAGCAATGTACGCCTTGCACCCATAAAATCGTCGATCAGCATTGGTTTGACTCTTAGAAACAACCACGTTGCATTCCACTCCACAATAGCAAAGAATAGTCCAACCTGTAATGCTAGAGCTCGACCTATCGGGGTTCTGGCGAGCAATTACTTCCATCAACCGAGCAAGATGGGTTTTCTGCATTGGTCCAATTCTTGGGACAAAAACGTTTGGTTGCGTGGCACTAAAAAGTTCAAACTCAACTTCTCCAGGCTCGACTTGGACATCCGCTTGTGTTTCTGGCACAATCTCTACATCTTCGATTTGTTGCTTATTCCTTTCATACGCATCGTACAGTTGTACCATCGTTTCATCATCGTATTCCCAACTAGACATTGTATTTAGAGCAAATGTGGAAAGCAAAAAATTATTGGAGCAAATAATGAAGACAGGAAGAAGATGCAGGGTCCTATTTAATAACGCAAGTCCACTTCCCAATATATTAAAGCATTAATTGGGGATGACTAGTCAAATCACTTGTATTTCTCTGTGGCACAGTTTGTAAGATTGATGGACAGGTAGCAGAGATTCCCTGTCCCATTTGTACTATGATGTCGACTTTATTACGAAGCTATACCTAGAAATGATTCGTTGTCTCGTTGCTACTATGGATGGTGACCAGACCATGTTGCTTGATATACAACAAAGATATAATTAACACTAAACATTAAAGATACAATTAACATTAAACATACATCCACAACAGATCCTAAAGATACATGCCTTACAGATACAAGATGCCAACTAAAACATCAAATAAGGAAACGTTCGAGACGTCTTATCTCTTGTTCATGTTCATTTGCATAGGTTGTTCCCCTTGGGCAAAGAGGCTCGTCTGTCCATTTCATGAAATCGCATCCATTAGGATACAATGGATATTTCTATATGCGGAGGCCTACATTGTTTCCCTTGGCTCGAACAACGACTTCAGTAGCATGACCGCAATAGCAAAATACTGGATACGAGTAAACTCCCTGTTGAGAAGGTGGTACTCGATACACCTCTACTTCTTGGGGTGGTTGAGGTACCGATTGTTTGTGTGAAGGTTGAACATGGGGCACTTGAGCTTCTGGTGGTGGTACTTGAAAGTGTGGGTCGTTCAGAAACTCTAATTCGTCTTCGATCTCTTGAAGTCTAATCGCTTCGTATGCCTCTTCCTCAGAGTCTGTAGCTGAAGGCCACGAAGGCATTGTTGTGACAATGGTAAGAGCAGTAGGAAAGCTTCCTTTTTTGTGTGTCTTAAGTTATGAGTGTTTTGGTAAAGTTTTATAGCTGTCTGCCACGAAATAATGTTTAATGCATACGTGGACAACCCATATTTTTTAACTCATACATGTAAAATATTATTCCTAAAGCCTGGTACAGTCATTGAAATGACTCGATACAGAGACATATTTCGTAATAAATGTTGAAAGAAAACAGAAGAGCTCACATATTAACTTAAAGACTTAACCACAACTGAGACACTGCCTACACACTGAGATACTGATTACACACTGAGACACTGACTACACACTGAGACACTGACTACACACTGAGACACTGACTACACACTGGGACACAGTACACGAACACTGTTGAGAGATAGTACGATACAACTACTGTTGTTACACAGGATAGCATGAATAGTAGCACAACCACATCTACCAATCAAAACCGAAGCGCGTTAGCCAGCTGTAATGAAGTTCATATGCTTCATGACCTACGAATTCTGTTCCATGGTCAAAAAGATAACGTGAATCAAATGTGGCACGATTAGCTTTGAAAATATCTTCCTCTTCTACCACCTCGATTATCTGGCGGTATCGGGCACAATCATCCCAGAACGTCCTATATTTACTGTGGATCTCTTCTTTAGACCTCCACGACGGACACTTTGGGTTGTCATTGTAGTTTTTTTGGACCAATTGCCAGTACATTTCATGGGTCACTCCGCCACCTCCTTGCAGGATTTTGTCATGCATTTCTTGAAACTCAATATACGCTTCGACAAGTATTAGTAACTCAGAGGGAGACCAACTATCAGTGGACATGAATAAAGGAGAGTAACGGGGAAATAGAAAATGCTCACTGTGTGAAAGTAAGGAACCAAGGAACCATTTATTTGTAGCCCAAAGATTTGGCAAAATCTTGGTGCCTTATGGTACAAGTCACATGATCTCATAACGTACCATTAACATGGGTCTGGCCAGTGATTAGACAGGTCGCTGAATGCAAAACAGGAACGTTACTGTACTTGATTTGACCCATCACTGAGGAGATCAAAAGTGAGGATAACGTACACGATTTATCAAACGTGGCTATAGTGCCTGCTTTAGCCAACATGGCTACAGTGTCTGCTTTATCAAACATGGCTATAGTGCCTGCTTTAGCCAACATGGCTACAGTGTCTGGTTTATCAAACATGGCTACAGTGACTGCTTCAATTGACCTAACATTGATTACAGTGCCTTAACTTTTCCCAACCATATAAGGACGTACATATCATACTTCAACTCCACAATTCAAAAATAAACAACAACTTAACAATAAAAATGTCTGGCCATCTGCTCAAAGCAATTATGTTGTGCGATAGTGATTTTGAGGATGAAGCCATCGCAAAAGCACACCAACAAGAAGAAGAGGAACTTATGGAGATCTATCGTGAAACTTACGGTTCATCTAGTGGACAACACGGCGGTTCAACAATGGGACGAAGATAATTCCACCGGGATCATGTAGTATTTCATAAAACACTGATGAACGATTATTTCGTTTCTAATCCGACTTATGGTCCTACGATTTTTTGCAGGCTCTTTAGAATGAGTCGGCCATTATTCTTAAGAATCCTTAAAAGTATTCAGGCGACTAATAAGTACTTTGTTTACAAGCAGGATGCTGCCAAAAAACAAGGCCTGACTGGACATCAGAAGATGACCGCGGCTTTGAGAATGTTGGCATATGGCGCACCAGCCGACGCTCTGGATGACGCTTATTGCATTGCAGAGAGTACTGCTCTGGAAAACCTAGATGAGTTTTGCCAATCAGTGGTCGACATATACAAAGATGAATATCTTTGTTCTCCAAATGAGGCTGACGTAGCTAGGTTGCGTGAAATGCATGAAAGTAGAGGGTGGCCTGGGATGTTAGGGAGTCTAGATTGCATGCACTAGGAGTGGAAGAACTGTCCTAAAGCTCATCATGGAGCGTACAACGGTAAAGAAAAAAGCCAACCATTATCTTAGAAGCAGTTGCGTCTCATGATCTTTGGATATGGCATGCTTTTTTTGGTATGCCTGGTTCCCTTAACAACTTAAATGTTCTAGAACGATCACATTTGTTCAGCGATTTGGCGCAGGGTAAATCCGTCCCTGTATCATTTACGATTGGACATAACACATACGATCACAGGTACTATTTGAGGGATGGAATTTATCCGAAATGGAGCACCATTGTAAAGACCTTTGCGAACCCGCTTACCCCAAAACAGAAGAGATTCGCGTCTATGTAGGAGGGTCAGCGAAAAGATGTAGAGAGAGCATTCGGAGTTCTTCAATCACGATTCGCAATAGTTAGTAGTCCATGTAGGATATGGAAAAGGTTGAAAATGGCAAAAATTATGTTCTGCTGCATTATTCTTCATAACATGATAATCAAAGATGAACGCGACATCGTGCAACCAAATTACGAGTACGAAGGATCCAGACAACCCCCACAAATTTACCGACCTTCTGTTGATGAAATTGAAGGACAATTTGATATGTTTCACGTGGATCAACATGAACTATATCGGAATTCGGCACTACATAATTGGCTTCAACAAGATCTCATGGATCACATCTGGAGCGCTTACGGCAACCAGTAGATTATATATTAGAGGCTATGTTTTATTACGCTTGTTTCAATTTGTATTTCAGCATCTTTGTTCTATTATGTGTGTTTGCATTGAAGTGTATTAGCTTTGTTGTGCGTAATTCGTTGAATTATTTTTAATTATTTGATACATACACACACACTGCGTTAAAGAAAACAAGTTACCATTGATTAATTCAAACTAGAAAACAATACATAGATGAAAACAATTAAGGCAGTACAACACTACATAATAAAACTACATACGCATAGATTCAGCACGACTATCAACAATACGCTGTTTATAATCCATCCAATACTGTGTCGTTAGTGGGTCCATTCCGGTGACATCCATTTGTATTACTAAAGTCTCTTCCCGATGCTGCTCAATCTCAAACCTACCACGTTCAATCTCAGCTAACTGTTTTAAGAACTCAAGTTTTTCAGCACTATGTTTTTGACGTTCTTCATTTTCTCTGGCATGCTTCTCCTGCATCTGCGCCCACCGAGAATCAAATTGGGTTTGAACAACATTTTTCTTCTTCGCAGCATGCTGGCCCATAGGTCTTGCATATTCATCAAATTCAGGAGTTGCATCTTCACCGGTATTAGAATCTCTCTGCGAAGATTCTCCTGGACTTGACGTATAAGAATTTCGGCATGCTTTTTTCTTTGCTTTTGCCTTCGTCTGAACATCTCTTAAGCTCTTCGCGCTGCTAGAACTCCATTTCGGATGACTAACGAGCAATTCATAGCAATTACCGAACTGGTAGTAATGGGGTTTTTTCGCACCATTTTCTCTAGGAAATAATTTCAAGAATTGGTCGTTCGCCATCCGCTTCTACAAACAATAAAATAATGAATATTGGTATTATTTCATGGTAGGTAAAATAAATTATCGACAACCGAATAAGAGAGTTATAAATTATTACCAATTCAGCTTCTCCACCCATTCCGATAGGGTTTGCGGTTCTAATTTTGTGAACTTGAGACTCAAAGAATTGGGTTTGTTGATTAATCTTCCCAAATCGACCAGAAAGTGCAGACACAGATCTAGTCCTTTCTACGTGCTTTTTGTTGTAAGCAAACATAACTTTTGACCAGAACGCTTCCCCACTTTGATCATTTCCCTTCACCGAATCATTTGAAAAGTGGCAGTACATTAAACAGAGATCTTTATCTTCGTCGTTGGTCCACGGCGCAGAAGAATGAAATGATTGGGTTGGAGCTGAAGGAGGGGTAAGCTCTTCGGTTGGTTGAGAATTGAAATCCCAACTACTTGTATTCATCACTTCGTTATTGAAATGGAACGGAAATGACATTGTTTACTGGTAGATAAAGAGTACAGTGGATTTGAATGAAGAAGTTTTTGTGTTTTACAATGAGCCACTCATACCAATATATATAGAAAAATAAAAAATGTGACTGGTTACGGCCGTTGAAACTTCTATATGACCGTTTATAGTCGTTGTTAGTTCAAATATTTGACCATTTATAGCCATTTGAAGAGAGAAAAAGGTAGAGGAGGGGTTAAAGGGAGAGCACGTGGAAGGGGGGAGGGGGATCCATCCTGGAGCCTACTTATTAGGCGCCAGGATGGCCTTCAGGATCCTGAACTGGATCCTGAAGATTAGGCTGAATATTCAGCCGTAACCCTTCCATTAAAGAGAAAACTCTGAATATTCGCCCCTTAATTCACACGACTGGAGATGCCCTAAGGACTCATTGATGAATATAGAAAATGCGACATTTTCTATGCATTTACCAACTAGGTCATAGAATTTTTTACTAAAGCCAAATTGTTGCATAATGTGTAATATGAATTTTATGTTAATTTTATCAAAAGATTTATGCAAATCCACTTTAATGCACGTATGATTTTTATTATTAGCATTAAAGTTTCTTATCATCTGATGAGCAAGGAGAGAATTTTCAGATATGAGCCTGTTGGGGTTTTGTGCGCAGCGGAAGTTTTGGCAAAACACCCAAAAACAAAATGAATCTTTTTCACCCAATCACTTGAAGATGAATGTGATTGAATAACAAACAACAACACAAAAAAATATCGGAAATATGAACACACGATATTCCACCCAACCACCCTCTTTATTGATTCATCAAAATATTGTTTACAACCGATCTCAACTATCGTTAAACAAACACAACTTGAATCAATAACCTTATTGAGAAATAGGTAGAGAATATCTAATGGCTAAACAATTTGAGGAGAAAGATAATGAAGAACAATGGCAAATTTTTCCACCACATAATGAAGATATCATGTAGGCCTTTTATAGAGTAACTTATCACCCAAATTATCCTCATATATCTCAAATATATCCTCATATATCTCAAATATATCTATTTGGATAAGCACCAAATAATCCTTGTCTTCATTTTCAAATATCCCACAAAAGTAGCAACAAATATCTCCACCAAAAATGGATCCACATAGAAAATTTGTTGCCTACAATTTTGTGATTTGCGTATCACAAATCTCAACACTCCACCTTGATACCAAATCACAACATCTCCTCCACTCAACACTAGCCAACTTAGCTCTCACTTTCAACCTTCTTTTCTCAATTAACATCATTACAAACCTCCACCATCGCCCATAAATGGTGCACCTCCCTCATCGTGCACCACACCAATAGCGATCTTCAAAAGCGTTTGTAATACCACAAAGACCTCCATCTTGTCATTGTGGATTTCACAACTCGACATCCGTCTTCCGCTTGACATGATCTCTTCATCTTCGGGATCCCTCGAGCATCATCAACATCTAGACCCTTGTCGATACCATGATCCTCCACCTTAGGACCATCAGCAGTGACCATATTAACCTCTCCACCTTGCTGTGGACTAGGTTCTTCAACCGTCACCCGCCTTCCACTGTTGACCACTGAACCGACCAAACTATATAGGTTTCCCTCCTCCAAAACTCCTCGCATCATCACACGACCACCCTTCTTCACTCTCAAAACTCCACCTCGAGTCTCATAAGTGCAACCGTGGCGATCTAACTGACCGAGAGATATGAGGTTATGGGAACAAGTGGGTATGTGCCTCACACCGGCAACTTCTATCTCCACTCCATCATGCATCCGAAACCTAACAGCTCCAACTCCACAAATTGGTAGCTCTACTCCATTGGCTGTCTTTATCATGTCAACACTCTTCTCATACGAAGAAAAACTTTTCACATCTCGACATATGTGAAAACTGGCTCCTGAATCCATCTTCCAAGGCTCCACAACACTAAATAGGACATCACATGAAGAATCGCCTTCGGTACCTTCAGCAAAGCCCGCATGTGCCTCATCACTATTATTATCACCTTGCGCCTTCTTCTTCTTCTTCATATCTCGTATATATGAATAGCAATCATTGCGCTTGTGGCCTTTCTTACCACAATAGTGACAAAAGATAGCACCTTTCTTCTTCCTTGTATCTTTACCTGAGTCCCTTGCTACCATCGCCTCGGTTTGAACCGATTTCAACTCCGACCCTTTCTCCTTAGCTCCTCATTCAAAAGACTGCTTCGAACCATTTCCAAAGAGATAGTTCCATTAGCATTGGAATTACTCAATGAAACAACCAAAGTCTCCCAGCTTTCCGAAAGAGAACTCATCAACAAAAGAGCCTGCAACTCATCATCAAAATTGACCTTCATGTTTGCCAATTGATTGATGACATCTTGAAACTCGTTCAAATGCTCTGCAACAGACTTCTCCTCATCCAATCGAAGTTGCACCAACTTTCGAACCAGAAAAGTCTTGCTTGTAGCCCTCTTTGACTCATACAGCGATACTAATTTGTCCCACAACGCCTTTGCGGATTCACAACTAGCCACATGGTGGAACACAAAATCATCCAAATATTGGCGAATCAACGCAATCGCCTTTTTGTCCATTTTCTTCCACTTTCCCCCATCCATATTCGATGGCTTCTCCCCATTTCCATCAATGGGATCATGCAAATCATTGAGATATAGAACGTCCTCCATCTTCGGCTTCCATATACCCCAATTCCTCTCATTCAAAATAGCCATCTTCGACAACGTCATCATCTCCGACATCAAAAAATCAATTTTTTTTTTCAATCCAACAAACACTCCAAGCTATGCGGTGATCTGAGCTCTGATACCAACTGTTGGGGTTTTGTGCGCAGCGGAAGTTTTGACAAAACACCCAAAAACAAAGTGAATCTTTTTCACCCAATCACTTGAAGATGAATGTGATTGAATAACAAACAACAACACAAAAAAATATCGGAAATACGAACACACGATATTCCACCCAACCACCCTCTTTATTGATTTACCAAAATATTGTTTAAAACCGATCTCAACTATCGTTAAACAAACACAACTTGAATCAATAACCTTATTGAGAAATAGGTAGAGAATATCTAATGGCTAAACAATTTGAGGAGAAAGATAATGAAGAACAATGGCAAATTTTTCCACCACATAATGAAGATATCATGTAGGCCTTTTATAGAGTAACTTGTCACCCAAATTATCCTCATATATCTCAAATATATCCTCATATATCTCAAATATATCTATTTGGATAAGCACCAAATAATCCTTGCCTTCATTTTCAAATATCGCACAAAAGTAGCAACAAATATCTCCACCAAAAATGGATCAACATAGAAAATTTGTTGCCTACAATTTTGTGATTTGCGTATCACAAATCTCAACAGAGCCTACCAGGGACAAAGGCATTTCGGTTTTCAAAAATTAAAAATAAAAAAAAAGTTTTAATTCTATAGCAAAGAATGACAGAAATAATTTTATAAATGAAATTACAACAAGCAATAAGTCTATGATCTTATAAGCCACTTGGAATTTTAACCTTAGGGACTAAGATTTAAAAAGTGCGGTTAAATTTTTTAAGAAGCTTGTCAAAATTAAAGAAATTCAGAAAACATATTCACAATTTGATTTTGTAAATCATTCCAATAAAGTATGTAAAATTTGTCCTCAAAGCCACCAGGTCTGAGACTTTTATCATTATTGGCTCTAAAGATAATATTTTTAATTTCCTTTATTTTAATAGGAGCCAAAAGTATTTCTAGACTATTATCATTAACAATAAATGTAAAATCAATGCTGGGAAAAATATCCCTGTAATCATTGGAGTCATATAACGATCTGAAATGAACTAATGCTTCATTCTCTGTGAAACAAGCCTTGTTTATATTACAACCACAAGTGTCTATAACCTTATTAATGTCATTACAGCGCTTTCTAATATTCATTTTTGCATAAAAGAATTAGAGGCCTCACTAGCATAAGATAACAAATTAACTATGGCTTTATGCCTCAAATTAATGGATCGAGTATGAAGAGAGTTGGCTAGCTATTTATATATCTGAATGGAAAGTTAGATTTAGACCGGCAACCAGAAAATAGAGTAACCAATAAAGAAGTGTGATCACTGGTGGCTTAAGGAAGGGTGTTACATTTATAATCAGTAAATGTGTCAATAAAAGCTTTACTGAATAACACTTTATCAAGTTTGCAATGAATCTTTCTGAATTCACCTGATTTCCAAGTGCATTTATTACCACATAATACAAGATAATTTTAATCATAAAATAATTCAGCATATCTAGTTTGCTAAGAGGTAAAGGAACACCCCCTCTTTTTTCGGAAAAGTGAAATCTGGTGTTGAAGTCCCTCATTGTCACTCAAGGAGCAGACATATTTTTGCAGACGGTTATGAGGATATTGCAAAGGGATAATCTAACTTTTTCACTATTTGATGCACAAATAAAGGTAATAAAGATAATAAGACCTCCCTTTTTTTTTTTAAAGAACACTGAATATATTAAAAATCAAGTTGATAGGAGGTTAAATCCAAATGTTTGGGTCGCGCGGAATCCAGATTCTACATTTCTACCATTAACACCTTGACTATTATTATGAATATACTTCCAAATAGAAAGCTTTTTTAGGTGGCGCTCTTTAATTCTGTAATCACCCAATTTATCCTCTTAGAAGCCAAAAGTTCCAGGTTTGTTAGAGATAACTAAATTGAATGGATCGAACTTCCTTTAAGTGAAGTTGAAACCCCTAACATTCTAAGTGATAACCGTCATCAATAAAAAATATGAAGGATATATAGAAGGATACCGAGTGCTACAGTTCTACATTGTAAGTGCCACCATCCTCTCTAACTCTCGTTTTGCTGCTTTCTTCTTGTATTCCTTGTTGTCTCTGATTTTTAACTGTTTATTCCATTTATCATTTTGGGTAATTTATTTGTTTTTGAATTCAAAATCCTTTTCATCTTCAAGAATTTACGAGGAGATGATAACATTGAGCTTCTTTATCTTTTTTTTTTTTTTTCTTTTTTTGTTTACAGAGTATGCTGTTGAAGAAAAGAGTTGATAGCTTTTTGAATAGCTTCTTCAGAAATTACTTTATGCGACTAAGGGACTAAACTTGTAGGCAAGAAGGATGGATTAATATCAACCAGGTTGGAAGATAGATCAAGAACGCAAAGATCATCGGCATTTTTTATCTATATTCATATCATCGGTGCCTGTAAATGCTTTCTTGATTTGATTCGATATTATCTTGAATTGTATCAGAAACATTTTCAGAAAAGTTCTGTATTGAACCAACTTCAAATACATTGGTCTGCAAAGAAGGATTCGACTTTTCAGCGGTTTAGTTTGCATCATTAGCACTATTGACTTTTTTTTGCACATTGCTCGTGCATGAAATATGTAAATCTATTTTTTTCAGTACTTTCTTGATAGTGCAAGATTTGAATTGTGCCTAAAACATTTACAGTAAATGCATCTTGATGGGATCCACTGGTATTGAATTTCTTAGACTATAACCTCACCATCGTGCATTGTAATATGCGCTTCATCGTGCAATTCAACATCTACCTTAATTTCTATTAGTATTCTAACGAAGCTTAGCCTTGTTTCATTATACAGCAGTTTGCACATCAAGTTTTAATGGCATGCCCACTATGCAGTCATTGACGTTAAAGGCTCCTTATCCTATAACCCAAGACCGGGCTCGGGTAGACGAATCCAAATAGGAGTAGAAGTTAATAGAACTTAATACATCACTATCAAGAAAAGGGTTCTTGGACTATTTGTTCAGAATTAATACTTTCCATTGATGAAATAAGGACCACACATAAGGTATTTTTCGCAATCAATTTCATTCGAAAATTTTATTATGAAGAATCCATTTTTGCGAGTGAAGATTTTAAATTTACCAGTAGAACTCCATGTTCGGATTGTGTAATACCTGCAATGATGATAGGTGCTTTTTGTCGTAAATATAGGAAACTGTCGAGTACCTCGATATAAGATTTGTTCTTTTACTGATATCCTCCTTCTAAACTATCATTTCCCATTATTGATTGAGATTGGAACCATAAAAAATGAGGTCAAAAACATAATTTAGACTTCCCTTATTTACCATATCGACCTGAGAGCTAGCAGATCTATTGTTCTCTGTCGTTGCTGCAGTGCTTTTATTCTGTTTTTATAAATAGGAAGGGTTCTCATTTGGTAAAAACTGGATCTGGCGATTCATTGATCGGCGGAGCAGGAGCAGACTTTGCATTCGGATTCTGTTTTGACGGGATATATTTGTAAATAATAGACAAGTTTTTTATTACTGGCTCTGATACCCTTTTAGGTTTCTTCCTTCTATTGAATTCTTTGGAGCCATCCTCATCACCAAGAATATGATTAGAAGGTTGTGAAGGATGATTATGAATTGGTAGACGAGAAGAGAAAGATGGGGGAGGATGAAGAAGAGCCCCCATCCTGATCAGGGCTGGAAACAAAATAGGATTGTTTGAAATTCAAATCTTCATGGCAACCATGGCCGCAAGAGAGAGAGTAGATTTATTTTTTAAATAATTTATTTTCAAAAATGCTAGATCGACCGATGGTAAATGCGGTTAAATAATGCGGCAGCAATCTGCACCGTTAAATGATTTTGCATCTCGTGATATCCATACGCCACGTGAATTGCACGTCTTCCCTTCCTCACATCCAGCCGCCACGTGTATTCCGCTTATTCCCGGTTGCTTTATTTCGGTTGTTTCAGCAAGCTCCATTTATTTTTAAGATGTGCCAATTTTACTTCCTAATATCTTGGATCAAGCATACCGGAATAGTGGTTCAAATTACTGTAACCAAATAGCACAACTAGAAACTTCAATTGATCCAATCAAGTACAAAACTTTTATACTCATTCCAGTTCTGTTGGCTGGCAAAGAACATTAAGTCGGCTGAATAGTGTTCCAACTATCATATTCTGAAGAGACACGACCCTTTATTCAAGGATTTCTTGATCTCTAATGGTTGCATCACTTAGATTTCAACCATAAACTTTAACTAGCAATTGTAATCCCTGAATCGCTATAATTACATGCAAAACTAACATATCTAATAACTTAATCGATTCTATAACTTTACCTCTTATTGGATTAACATTTTTATCCATTATAAGTACTTAAGTTCTTGCATTCGAGATCTCTTTGAATTCTTTAAGTTTTCATTTCAAATTTCATTTGAATTTAACAGATATTAATTCCTATTCTATCTCCACTTGCACTCATTTCATACATTATAAACTTGAGGAGAAGATTGTAGGATATTATACTTCATCTTAACAAATCCATGTTGTATTAGAACACAAAAGAGTCAATTATACTTTTGTACAAAGTCCTGTAAAGGAAGAGAAAAATCCCGTAGGTAGTTCAAGTGGTCAAATCTTGTAAGCAAGTCCAAGCAGAAAAATCCTGGCTGGTACAGTCTAGGTAGTAAGAAGTCTTGTAAAAGTGGTAGATACCTATTCCTCCAAGTAATGAAAGGGTTTTATAATTAAAGGCCTAAGGGTTTTATAATTAAAGGCCTAAGTGGTACTGAACGTAGGACGGTGCTCCGAACTAGTGAAAAAATTCTCATTGTTCTTTAATTTATTTGCAATTTTTATATTGCTTATCTGTGACATCATTCCTAAATATTTACATTCATTATCAAAGTTAATATCTCATCTATTAAAACTTCCACATTTAATATAATACACGTATTTCATTATTACTCGATCCTACTTAGTCGTTTTTCCAAACCTCTCTCTGGATTGTACTGAATATTTCACCCCTTTGGTTGTGATTAGCAATCAACTGCAGCATAAATAATCAAAGGGACATGCGATCTAGATTTGGGTGGTGACAATACCCTACTTGGGTGTTACCCACTTAGCCCTGAAGCATATCACATGTTTTAGACATCACTAGTTGACGAGACTACGTTTTTACCTTTTATACATGGCACACGTCAATCTTCGGCTGTCACATCGCCATTCCATCGATCACTAATTGGCATCCACAAAAATACAACCTTCGAGTTCATACGTTTAAGAGAAGATTGTTAAGCTAAGAGAATTTTCCTTCTCCGCCACCAAACTGATGTACGTTTGTAAAAATCATTGTACGTGATCTAAGAAATGCAATATCAGACATTTATCCTTACAAGTTGTCTAGGAACATGACACATCAGAGGTACTCTTTTACAACATCCTGTCTGGGATAATCCCTAGGATTAGTAATGAGAAGTCCTTGCATCATATAGAACCCTAAAATGTAGGGGCTACTACTATAAGTAAAATCCGTGTAGCTAACCAAAGACATCAACAAGCAGCCTTTTCCGCTCCGAAGGTCTACGCCTTTAACTTTAGTCTTCAAGCTATGATTTATTTCATCATCTTTAATGTCCTCCACATTCGTTGCTCAGCTGGATCGAAGAGTTTTTCAGATACTTGGTTTAATCCCGCTCTCTTCGAAATGACCATCGATAATTTCCAGTAAATTCAATCCCAATTCGGTTGAAAAACATACAAGGGGTCTACGGATTATATAAGTTTGACCACTATTTTTGTGCACACCCTTATGTGTTATATTCAAATTTATTTCCTCTTTTGTGATGTGAATATTCGTATCTGACTCTTCTTATATTGTTACGTTATTTTATATTGATTTTCGAATTATATATAGCCACTATATAATTGTTTTGAACTTGAATTAGATTTGTCGGATTTTCTCTTGGGATTCAAAAAAGTAAAACCACATTATCCGGCATGTTTAAAACTCGTTCAAAGCTATTATACAGATGGTGGCTCCTCAATAGCCTTATTCTTTGGGTTAGTTGACACTATTCCTTGTAATGGTCTTAGCTAACGTGAGTATAGAGTTAGGGCGTTACAATTGTATTCTTTTTTCATTGCTTTTCTCCACATATCATTTTGCTTTGCCTATTGATAAGTTCATGGTGTATATTTTTGGCTTTAATATACCACTTTTAGCTCTGGTCACCGTATTATGAGACCCTTTTTTAAGAAGTTTATTGTTGAGAAGTGGTGTTGATCAACTCCTTTTAGGTATTTGTTGACATTGTGTTCACCCAATACTTGTTGTGCTTGAGTCTTTACCACTATCATGTGAGATACATTGCACTGAACTCTCATTAAGAACTAATGCTTCATGACCTTAGCTCAATGTTGGGCATTGTGATTTGTGAAGAATCTGTATGACTCGTTTAAAATGTACATGGATCCCCCTGAGTGTTCTCTTCATAAACCAAGGTGATAATTTCAGGTTCTACAAATGTATCAGGTATAAAAAGCTTTGTAGTATATACCCTTGAGAGGTTCAATATCAAATATAGAAAACAAAAACATTTTTTCATTAAGTACAACATGCCTGGACATAAATAGTCTTCCATTGCTATGCATACATTCACAACCTTTCTGATTATTAGCACATCATATAAAATTACATGGTGATGATCAAAAATATCAATTATATGTATTGTATGCCATTGATAAGGAAAATACAAACATCCAAGTACTTTTAGACCATAATAATTTGATTTAACATTAAATAATACTTCCAAAGGACATTTATATTGCAGTACTTTAGCCCGTAATATATTTATTAAGTATACGTCAATAGCAAAAAAATATTCCCAAAATTTTAATGGTAAAGATGCTTGTGCAATAACGTTGTTGAAGAATATTAGAATATGCTTGTTACAAAACATGCTGAAGAATGAGGAATATGCCAGAGAATATGCTAAAAAATAAGTATTTAATGCAGAAAGAATATTAGAATATGCTGGTTAGAGAATATGCTGAATAATAAGGAACATGCAAGAGAATAAGGAATATCCTAGAGAATAAATAACCCTTTAAATAAAGGGTTCAGTACTGTAATCTTTTGTACACTATATTAATTCAAAATTCAATAAAGATGTAGCCCTTAATTTATATTCATCCTCTCTTCTTCTCATCTCTTTCTGAGTTTTTTTTTTTTTTTTTTTTTTTTGTTCTTCATCAATTATTTATGTTTTGATTAGTTATTTCAACATGGCATCAGAGCATGTTGTTGTACCAGATTTGAGATCTGTTACTTGTTGATCGTTGATTTTGAGAACTGATATTTGATAATTCTTGAATTTGGTTATGGCACGCGAAAGATAAGATTCGTTTCAAGCTATACGTGTTCGACTGGATCCAAAAAATATATTCGTATTAGAGTTATGTCATGAAAAAAAATCTAAAAGAAAAGAAAAAGGGTTTTTTTTTTTTTTTTTTTTTGGCTTTCTTTTGAGGTAAAGGTGTTGGGTTGATTGAGTTGTTAGAGAGTAACATTAGTTTGAAGTTGTTTGTTGTTCATTTGATGTCTGAATCGGTAACCCGATTTATTAGGAGGGAAATTAACACTGACTGAAGGTAGTAGATGGTATTGTAAGGTATGTTTGGAGGATGCAAGCATATGCTGATCATCCCTATTGATTTGGTTTTGGTCTTGTTTGATATGTTTGGGGGATTCAAACGTATGCAAACTCATCTCATTTTAGTTTATTTTGTTTTCTTTGTATGTTTGGGAGATGCAAACATACAAATACATCCGGGACTAGTTTTGTCATTTGGCCACTCAGATCTTTTGCTTATTGATCATATTGAAGATAGTTGAGTTGTTTTGAAGTTTCAGATTGGAGTTGATGAGTTGTTTGGAGTTGTAGTTGAATATTTAATGCTTGGTGTTTTGCGTCACTCTCTAACAATATTGAAATGATTACTCAATCATGCTATTCTTCAGTTTGCAGGTTCTATTTGGCAAACTCACGATTTTTCGCATCGTGAGTTCGAGGGGGGATGTTGAAAAATATTAGAATTTTCTTGTTAGAGAACATGCCCAAGAATAAGGAATATGCCAGAGAATATGCTAAAGAATAAGCATTTAATGCGGAAAGAATATTAGAATATGATTGAATATGTTGAATAATAAGGAATATGCTAGAGAATAAATTACCCTTTAAATATAGGGTTTAGTACTGTAAATCTTTTGTATAATATATGAATTCAGAATTCAATAAAGATGTAGTCCCTTAATTTATATTCATCTTCTCTTCTTCTCATCTCTTTCTGATTTATTTTTTTGTTCTTCATCAATTATTTGCGTTTCGATTAGTTATTTCAACAAAGGTAAGACCATATTCAACAATGTATCAATGTTTTCTCTCCAATATACCATTTTGTTCAGATGTATAGCACGTATCATTCTCTAAGCTACCCTTTTTCTAAAGGTATTCTTTTAGTGGCGTAAATTTTGTTCCTCCATCCGTTTGTATTACTTTGACCAAGTAGTCCATATGTCTGCATGATTAATAAACTATAAGACTATATTATAAGTTTAGGATTTTATTTTCAAGAATCAAACCCAAACATGTCTAGAGAGTGCATCAACATATGATATATAATACTTAGATCCATAGCCATTATTAATGGGTGTTGGACCCATAAGTTAGTGAGTTCAAGAGGAATATTTGGTTTCATAGTTTGAAATTTTCAATGTATGACTCTTTCTCAATTGACAATATAGACAAATACATGACATTGATACATTATGAAAAGAAATATTGTTTTTATTCAACATATGCTTTACAACATTTGGGTGACCTAATTTTTAATATCATACATTGAAGTTCTTTAAATTCTTAAAACTTCCTCTTTGTTTGATTTTAGAATTATTCAATAATATCGCTTTTTTTTACTTCTTGAACTAACAACATTACATTTATACAATACTCTGCATTTTTCATTCTACAAAATGGGTAAACTTCAAAATATATCTCATTATCATTAACAAATTGGGATACGATCTAAAGGTTTTTCTTAGTTAAGGATACTGTTAATTAAAAAATAATCAAATATAATTATCTTCTACCCCATAAAATTGCATTACCAATATGACTTATTTGAATTGACCCATCTAATTCATATGTGTGATTAGATTACCTTTGAATTCCTAGTTGCCAAGATTCAGGTTGCTTGTGATGTGACTAGCAGCTCTTAAGTCTAGATATTGACTTTCATTCATAATATCATCTGGTTTTGCAATAACAGCTATACTCAGGTGATTGTTTATTGCATTCTCATTACGATTCTTCACTTTTTGTTACATATTTGCTATATTTGCACTTGGATTGTTATTACTTTACTATGGTGTATAACTTGCATCAAGTCTAAAATAACAGTTGTTCGCAGTATGTCCGAATCTTTTACAAATTATGCATCAGTTTCTAGTGTTTAACCTTCCACCTCTTCCTCTATATCTATTTGACTAACTACCTCTCTGATTGTTGTAACCATTATCTTTATTCTTGAATTTGTTGCATAGTTAGTAGAAAGATCTAAAACTATTGCTTTCTTTGTTTAATTCTACCTTCATAAGCAAGAAGTATAAAATAAACATATTGTAGGCTTGAGGTGATTTACATGTATGAGATTACTGCTAAAGTTTCCTAAGTACTCTCATCTAATCCACCTATTATTCTAAGTTTTGTTCTTTCTCGGTCATCTTATGACTGTTTCCAGTGTTTAACCTTTCACCTCTTCCTGTAGATCTATTTAACTGATTACCTCTCTGATTGTTGTAACCATTATCTTGATTCTTGGGATAGTTAGTAGAAAGATCTAAAACTACTGCTTTTCTTTGTTCGATTCTACCTTCATAAGCAAGAATGTAAAATGAACATATTATAGGCCAGATGTGATATGCATGGATGAGATTATTGCTGTAATTGCCTCAATAATCCCATTATTCAAAGTATTTGTTCTTTCTCGTTCTTCTTATGACCTTTAGCGGCCAGTTGATCATACAAAATGTCTACCTTGATCAAATATTCTCTCGTGGATAAGTTCTCATTTCTTAGATTATGTAATCATCTCCTACAATGCATAATTCGAGCAACGATTGAGAACTAAAAACCTGTTCAAATGTTGACTAAATTTCATTATGTGTCATACATACAATCATTTGAACCTGCAGATTAGGGCATATTATAGGACATAACCATGCACTAATAAGACTATTTTGTCTCTGATGTGCTACATAATTTGGGTTGCTTACCCTTCTCCTATATTCACTGTAGTAAAGTTTAGTGGTATGAATAGTGTTTCATGAACGTATTCCTTGTGACCATAACACATAATTGTTGTCTCTATTTGAAATTTCCACTAGAGAAAGTTTGTTTCATCAGGTTGAACGTTGACCAATCATGTTTATGGTTTTACCACAACTTGCAGAAGTTCTTGAGTTGTATTTGCAGAAGTTCTTGAGTTGTATCATGTCTACTTGTGTTATATCTTAATGTTTTGACAGTGTTTCTTGGTTTTCTTGCAGAACCATCAGTTCTCCTTTTGCCACTGCAAAGAAGTATTTCAAGAAATAAAATAATAAGCAGCTTTGGATGGATCTTGATGTGCACCCAGAAACTGGATGACATTTTTTTTTACAACTAAACTAGGCAAGGCACAAATACTTCTTTGATTCTTATGATGAATTTGTATAACATTTACAAGATAATGTAGAAAATATTGGATTCAAACAGGTAAAACAGTATTGGATTCAAATAGGTAAAACGATATGGCATGGCCTAAGAAAGAGAATTCTTTTCTCTAATGGGAGCCAAGGTGCACCTGAATATCAAATGATGAAAATTCTCCAATGAGGACATGACGTTTATAAGCCATTAGGTTAATATTAGCTTTGATGCCATAATAAAGACTGAATAGAACTGTATGGATGCTTTGATGATACAAGAGAATACTTAATTCATGCATTGAGATGCTATATCATAAATACACGGATGTTACAAATGCATTAGTTAATGAAAAATAGATATGGGCTTTTTTAATGTGCTTCAGGTGATGGTCCAACACTTGTACACCCGATTCAGTAGAGAAAGTAAATAAAGATGCCACTAATTTCTTTTTATCAATTCATAGCATGAAAATCAAGTATAATATTTATTTCATTATCTTATATTGTTTGTGTATCTTTGATCATTGTGAAAAAAATGGCTCAATAATTATATGACTCATGTAAATCTTTTAGAACTTGTAATATTTACAATCACTTACAGGTCATTATATTTATAATTACATACTGGTCATTTTAATAACTTGTAATATTTACAATTATCATTATATTTATAAGTACAAATTTATCATTTTAAAAGTAACTTTACTTCATAACTGTTAACAATATTTTTTGTCAACACTGGAATTAGTGCTAAGGTTGTGGATTTGAGGAAATTAAGGGGTTATTTAGTCCCCACAAGCTTGAGTTAGTCCATCGTTTCCGAGATAGCAAGGTCTTAAGCCTGAAGATTAGTTACTCTTCCTTCAAGAGGTGAGTATCACGGTTACGAGACTCAAGGACCAACAGTTACCTTGGGACAAGGGTTCCCTAAGCACAATGTAAGTTAGGAAGCTAAATGGCTTAAGAAGGATATTTCAGTAATTAGGCTTTCGTATGAGGTTTTTTCTTAGGGTATAGATAGGAAAATAAATGACATAAATTACAAGGAAATCCGTAAAATTGACCACAAGTGTTAATTATTTTTATTGATCATCGATATGAGTACATAGCTGTTTACAAGTAAAATCCCCAAACTGATTTACAGATTAGGTTTTTCTCTTTAAGAAATGAATACAAGATTGTGGAACGAGGAAAAGTCCCCTAAAAAGAGACCCCTAGGGTCTTATTTATAGAAAAATTGCACCACTTTCGGTTGCGATTAGCTAAAGCCCTGTCTAGAGCACTTTCAGCTTTGATAATGCCACGTGGTGTCGGTATATGCGGGTATCAGTGGCTTTCAGTGTCGGTTCTGGGGTTTCGGTCTTCTTTCAACTCTGGGTGTTGTTATCGGCTCCGTTTTGCTTATGAAGTTGGTGTCGCCTTCATGCAATGTTTTGATACCAAAAAAATTGGTACGGATAGCTCCTTTAACTGCTTTCGGTTTTGATAGCAAGCCTTTATTCCGATAGCAACTGTTTGATAGCAAGTTCCAGGCTCTGCCTAGCTTTGGTGGCTTTCAAGTATTGTCTTTGTTCCTTCTTTGGTATCGATATAAACACTAAGCATGTTAGTGTGGATGACCCTTCTATCTCATGAACCTTGGCTTACTTCAATACTCTTTGACTCCGGTATCCACCTTGTGATGCGTGGTTTCAGAACTGATGACTACGAAGTTGCTCCCTAGTAACGATATAGATACCAAATGTATTGGTAGCGATAGCCCCTTGCTCTAACCCAACTTAGTCTCGTGCTTCCCTTCTACATCTTGGTATCGAATCATATGCTTTCGGAAGTGAGATCAGATTGACTACTTTTGGTGTCATCATTGACATTACCATGAGTTGCGCTTTGCTTTCATGTTGGTTTGAGTGTCACCTTGCCATTATCTTCCCTGTACCAGTACCAAGTTTTTTCTTCCTTCGTTGGTACCGATAGCATGTATATCAAATATTTTCTCTTCCTTTGCTTTCAGTATCGGCCTTAGGCCTTTCTTTCTTCCATTCTAATGCTGGTGTCGTTCCGATTTCCCATCATCTCTATCTTACTTCGGTGTCGAAATATGGTAGTAACAAAAACCCAATTTTATTTAGGTTTGAAAACAATTTTACATAAAGTGCAGGTTCCATGATTGATACGTGGCTCTAATAAAATTTTACCTCGTCTTTATGTTTACAAAAGTAATTTGATCATTAGCAATATATGATATGGTAAGGAAATAAATTTGACTGCACAATTCAAATTTATTATTGTTGTTCAATCATTTACAAAAATGTTCAAACTAATATGCATGCCTTGCTTTTGAAATTTGGAAACCATGCATCCATTTAAATAAAAGTTGTGACTTTCCCTCTATTCGTTCAAGGGATTTTAATGTCAAATTTTCAAAAAACTAAATTAGCTGAACATTTGGACTTTGTTCTCCTCCCTGGCAAGTTTGAGTTTGTGTTTCCTTCCTTGCAAATTCTAAGTTTGAAACTCACATTGTTTCAGAATCTATATCTTTTCATCTGATAGTTCTGAGGCCCCTGTTGTAACAACCCGGAAATTCTAGGCCAATTTAAAATTTTTATTTTGGCAATTTTAATGAATTTTGAATATTTAAAATGGATTATTTTAAATAACGACGACGAGAAATTTATTTTTAATACAAATAGAACGTATATATTTATATAGATCGTCGTTAGAATATAAATATTTATGTTTAATTATAAAAGGAATTGAATATGGCGCGGTAGTTTGAAATTTCGATTTCGAATTTCAAATGAATGTACAGGATTCAAAATAAACCGGATTTTAGCGAAACAAAAAATATTATAATCTAATTGAGAATATCTTTCCAATGAATACGAAAAATTGAAATTTCATAGCGGGGATAAAAAGTTATGCCCAGTTGAAATTTCAGAATAGTCGCTATGGAATTTTGAGCCCTTAAAAATGAAAATTTTGCAAACGACCTCGGTTTTCGAGAAACCACTTTTGTTGGATCCGGGATGTTTAGTTATTGCTAGATTCCAAATTTCGTAATTTTTTGAGTCAATATGTGAGCATGGCAAAATAAAACGCGTTTGATCAGTTTAAGTTGAATTTAATCGACTGGAAAATGGCCATTTTTCAAACGGTCTCAGAATTCGATGAAATTAGTTTTGTTAGGACCGTATCGTCAATACGAAGCTTGAAAATATTTTTTGGGAATTTTTAGAGTCCGTATGTGGCCCCGGTAAATTGAAATGTGCGTTCAAATTCAATATATAGATTTATATTTTGATTTTGATGGAAACTGATCGAAACTGTAGAATCAGCCTACGATACATATCCCATTGTGTTCAGAATGGGGGTAATACGCTAGGGACGATAGTCGTTGGGCCTCATTTGGGGTTCAAAGGAAAAATCAGCTTTTTGAAAAATTAAAATGATTAAATATAAAATTATAAAACTAAGTCAACCCCCCCCCCCCAGCATACATTCTCTCTCCCCGTAAAAATTCAGATATAAAAAAGGAAAGCGCCTCCGATCTGAGGAGCTCGACGCCGCACCCCCCATCAGACGGCCGTCGCTCCGGTGAACCGCTCCCCCCAGCCTCCTCTTCCTCTTCTCTCCCCTTCTCCATCTCGAGGACCGAACCCCTTAACCCCTCTGGAAATCGCCGCCTACCTCACTGCTCCGACCACCCCTCGCTTGCGCGCCGCCGGTGGCATCACATCCCGCCTTCGATCCAACTCAGTCGAGATCCCCTCCCTCTTCGACGTGAAAACCACACCCTCCCGAAGCCCTACCCCCCCCCCCCCCCCCAAATCGTAAAGAACTAGCGCCTCCGATCAACTGAGGGCCCGCCGCGGCCCCTACTGGCCACCACCTCGATGCCGACGCTCCCCCTTTCCTCCAATCAACGTAAGCAACCTCTCCTCCAACCTCAAAAGCAAAAAACAGTGAGTTTTTATAATTTGATTTTAATTTCAGTTTTAGAAATAGAAAGGTTCAGAATTTTATAAATTAAAAAGCTTTGATTTTTATAGTTAAAGAGCTTTGATTTTTAAAGAAGTAAAAATGAAATTTTTAAAGAAGTAAAAATGAATTTTTTTAAAAGAAGTAAAGATCTGATTTTCAACATTAAAAAGATTTGATTTTTTTATTAAGGAAAGATACGATTTCTGTTTATGTAAAGATGCGATTTTTACAATGTAAACACCATAGGAAAGTATGTTTTTTCAAAACATAAAGAAGTGATTGTCTTCATATTTTGAAGAAAGGTTTGATTTTATTTCATAGAAAGGTAGGATCTTTATGCATAGAAATGTAAATATTAGATTTTTATATCCATGAGAGCACGATAAAAATTAGATTTTTATATACATGAAAGCAAGATAAAAATTCGATTTTTACATATATGAAGTAAGATAAAAATTCGATTTTTACATATATGAAGCAAGATAAAAATTCGATTTTTACATATATGAAGTAACGATAAAAATTCGATCTTTATATAAGAGGTAGAAATATAATTTTACAATTTTTATATAGGAAGAAGCGTTGTAAAATTATGTGAAGTAGAAATAAAAATATGATTTTTATTTATTGGGAAGAAGCAATAAAAATATAATTTTTATTATGAAGTTAGCGTGATAAAAATATGATCTTTATTATATGAACACCGTTATAAAAATAGAATTTTTATTTATATAGTAGCGGTACAAAAATAGAATTTTTATCCATATAGTGTAGCTATAAAAATGTGATTTTTATGTGCATAGCAACAATATAAAAATGCGATTTTTATATATGTAGTGGATACGGACAACGAAAGTAACAAAAGGCGAGCACGACGAAGATTTTCTACTTATGAAGAGTCGTGGTGTTTGGTTTAGCTTCTCGGTGAGAACTTCTCACTTTAATTCTTGTTTTCTAGTTAAAATTATATACTAGGATACAGATGGTGCTTAGCAGCACCCGACACCCGTTGTCCACAGACCATGGACGACTTGTTTGATTTTGTTGTGTGGTGAAAATTGATTGTGATGTGGAATGAATGAAAATAAATATTCATGTGTTGAAATAAATATTTTATCGTTAAAAATATAATTTTTAACGTGTATGTGAATAAAATAAATATTCATTTACAAACCGGACGGTTTGTTTATGTACATCTATTTGAAGGATATTGATTGAGACGATAAATTTTACACGTCGCCCAACACAAATAAAAATATGTGTCTGTTGATTTGAAACCCCACACGGGTGTTGGGATGATATTCAACGTACACTAATCCCAATTGTTTAGTGGTATGTCGATCGTTTGATTGACAGACTGTGCAAGCGTCAATTAGTTATATTTAATGTTTATGCAGTTGTGTGGTGCACTCTGGATGATGGTTGATTATTTATCGTTGCTATTATGTACATGTGTTGTATGGAATCCATATAACTAACATTATATGGTAATTGATTGGGCCTCATTCCAATTTAGAAAATAAAGATTATAATAATATTCATGTGTTAAATAAACAAAATAGTCATGTGTTGACAATACTCATGTGTTGAGAATATTCATGTGTTGAAACCACTCATGTGTTGAGAATATTCATGTGTTGAAACCATTCATGTGTTGAACAAAATATTTATACAATAAAATTCACATTTTTATTGTAAGTAAGAATTAATAAATATTCATGTGTTGAATAAAATATATATTCATGTGTTGAAGAAAATATTCATTTGTTGAATAGAATAATGAAGTTATTGAAAAATATAAAGCCGTGTTGATTAGATATGCGCCATTTTGACGCGAATGATATTTATATCGATTATATTCGTTTTTATAATGAATATAGAAAAGGAAGTGATTGCAAAATATAACATTTTGAAAATATTATCATTTATATACTAATGATATGGAATATTCAATTTTGATTTAAAATTGAATATGAAGTTGAAGTTGTTTTGAAAAAGAATTTAAAACGATTTATAAAATACGTTTTGAATTGAAATCGATGAAATATATATAATATATATTATATATATTAAATGGCCTGAAAAGAACGCGCTGCGCCGCGGCAGTTCGCGAATTTCGACCATTGACTTCGAATTGACGTTGTGGGAGATCCGACCGTCGGATTCTCCTGAAACCGGAACCTTTGGGTTCGTATCGAAAAGAGCTTTCCAATGAATATTGGAAATTTGAAATCTAACGGTTGGATTTGGAATTATGTCAAAATCAAATTTAGAAAAGGTCGTTGTAAGTGCAGTTCGGTGGCCATTATTGAAAACCGACTGTACGGGCCTTGATAAAATTATTAAAAATATTAATAATTTATGTAAAATCATAGTATATGAATTGGAAAGAATTGGGTGAAAAATTCCATATTTGAAAGGATAAAAATATATTTTTATCGAAATGAACTAGTTTTGAACTAGATTTGAGATGGTTTTGAAAATAATCAGAATTTCCAATATACGAATTAGAATGGATTTGAATCGAAATTATTTTCGAAATATTTCGATGTTGGATTTCATGATTATATAGATATGGTTGTGGAAATTTAAAAGATATATTTATATAGTTATTTCCAATACGATATTTGTTGGTTTCAGAATTTGATATTGAATATAAGCCGATATATTTTCTATTCAGAGCCTTGTATTTAATATCAAATGGGATTTTGGGTTCGTCGTGAATGGTGTCTTAAATAACACTGTTCTTGAACCCAGTTTAGAAAAGAATAAATCTTTTAACTAAGATTTAGTGAAATTGTCCAGTTATTTAGTGTTTGATTGGAATTGAATTTAAATTGGTTTTTGGGGTTTATCGTGAGCGGTGTTTTGAATAACACCTGTTCTTTAACCCGATTAACAATGGAATGTGATTTTGGGTTTATCATAAACCGTGTTTTAGATTACAATAGTTCTTTAACCCAGTTAAAGACAGGATATTGATTCTTGGGAAGATTAAAACTAAGTGGAGTTTTAATGAATCTTTTATTAGATTAAAGTGATCGAGAATGGAGTATCACCAGTTTTGCTCCAAAGCGATAATTAAATCTTTGATTAGATTTGAACGTGAAATGGTAATTAATATTTACCAATAACACCGTGGTGATAGATATTGTAACACCCCGCCTCCGCTAGGGTCACTCGCAAGGGAATGCACTAGCTTTAGAGGAGCATTATTGGTAAACATACACAGAAATATCACAAGACAGAACATATAAAATAGCGGAAGTAAAATCAAACTTTCATAACATGAATAAATAAGGTCTAAAGCCTTTTACATCAGAGTATATCAAAACCTGTCTTACAATAGTAAAGAAGCATAAAGACTTTTTCATAAATTATTCCCCAAGTAAAAACAGTAAAGTAGCCATAGCCAAGAAAAGTCCAAGCCATCCATGATGACCTTCAAGCAGAAGAAGTCCGAACTAAACAACAGTATTTCCTCCCTGTAACCTGGGGGGGAAACGGAAGAAAAGAGGCGAAACAAAACGGGTCAGTCAAAAAGACTGAGTAAGCCCTATCTACTATCAGCATAAAAACTAGTAAAGTTAACTGACATGAGAAACTGAGATGAACATAAGCATGATGACAAGATAGATAAGCTAAATCAAAATAACATGATGAACTACTGAACTCAGATAAACTAAGGTGTCATGATAAATTACGATGTCAAGATAAAACAAGGTATCCCATCGTCAGGTTCCTATCAAGTATAATATCCCCAAGATATCTATCACGTATAACGTCCCATGGTATCTATCCTGTATTTTAACTCTGCACCTACCATACTAGTATCCCCACCGTATCATGTGTTAACCATGAATGACCCTTACTCAAAAGTCGTGTAATGGCTCATGTCAACCTAATATATCGCATTTATAGGTTACTCAACTCGTATGTTTCTTTCCATGTGAATGTTCAGTTCTTTGCCGTAGACCGTACGGGCTTTCCCATGAGGTTCTATACTACTCCAATGTAATTCCATGATCCTTAAGCTCATTTGGACTGTTACCCTAGACCTAGCTAGGCTTTCCCAACATGAATCATCATTTGTGCAACTAGGACTTATGCCACCTAGTACCACTAGTGATTATGCTTACCTATTGCACGTTTTCGTATTTCGGTTTGGGTTCAACCACCCAGGGCCACTAGGAATTACGCTAACCGTCAACCGCGCCCTTTTTCCCACGCATTCATCGTGAATCGTTTTTCCATGACTGTATGCACATGTATCACATCGTGCCATCCGAGTCCTGTCACAGGGCAGATAAAGAAATACGGGACTCGGTCGGGAGCTTTCGATTTATCTGCCGATGCAGATGCTAAGGTCTGTTTTTCCTATACGTGGCTATCGTCCCACGAGACCACTCCCTCAACTAGTGAAAGAAAAGACAGGATAAATCCTGTATGAGAACACTCTACTGGCCAACCCGCAATCCTAGCCTTACCGCAACCATAATTAGATAGCAATTATGGTCTTTTGGGTGTTCTCTGCCTTTCCATACGTACACGCTTGACCAAAGATGGTAGGTAGCCTGACGAAATGCTATCTAGGGTACGACCGTGTATCGTCGACTATCCCCTATCCATCCCCGTCTTTAGGTCGCTCGTATAGAAACCAAGGCATACTCTTGGTTCTTCTAACGCAGACCTTAACCTCTCATGAGCCTAGTATGATCACCTGGCAGCTCACAGAGGGATACCAAGAATATCCTCACGTTCCCCGAAGCCGCTGCTTCGTTACCCAGTTCGCTGGAGCCTTTATCTAAACCAGATACTTGCTCCTACTCGTATACTTAAACGATGACCTACCGTATTAGGTTACTCATCTATCAATGAATTGGTCTAAATTTCCTTGACTAAGAATCATTACTTAGTTATTCTTCAACTAAGGTTTACCACTTAGCCTTATTCCCGTTATCCTTGTTAACTACGGTTATCCGCCTAATCCTCAGAACTAGGGTTTACATAATGGATTAAGTGTCACTTAAGTTCATGACTTAACCCGTCTACAAATCATGTCAAAATTGGCTAAGTATCCAGGTTCAAGACTTAACCCTACAAACCATGTTCAGGTTGGATATGTATGTATTAACTTGACCCTATCAAATTACTGAGTCAAATTGGTCAAGTGTATTCAAACGATTCGTGACTTAGCCTTATCATGTTATCACGTTAGATTGGTTAAGTATTGGTTAACTTAACCTTATCAAATAACCGAGTTGGAGTGTTTAAGTATAGGTTACTTAATCACTTCAAAATTACCGAGTTAGATTGGTTAAGTGTTGGTTAACTTAACCCCGTCCACTAGTCGTATAAAAATGGTTAAGTGTCATTAGGCAAATCAAGTTACTTAACCTACCCAACCTTGTCATGTTTTGTTAAGTATCGTTAGCCTAATCAAATTACTTAACCCATTTGTCCATGTCATATTTGGTTAAGAGTCATTAATCAAATTAACTTAACCCTATCATGTGGCATTAATTACTTAATGCACCTCAACCTCTCACATTAGACTTTGTTGTGGTTACTAGTTAAGCCGGTCGGTTCCGGGTAGCTTTACACCACAACTTGGTCTAACCTCGGGTTCAAGCACAACATGACCAACTTCTCACATTGGGTCCTATTGTTTGCAACTACTAGTTAGGCCGGTCGGTTCCGGGTAGTTTTACGTTGCAAACTCAACCCAACCTCGAGTTGGTCACTTTCATGTTTAGTCTAGTGTCATGTTCATATTCAAGTTTTTAAGAATATGGGTAGACCTAACTTAATAGGTAAATTCCCAATTCCATAGTATGGGTAGACCTAACTTAATAGGTAAATTCCCAATTTCATATTTTCAAGCATACTTACATGTCAACTTCCATGTTATATTTCAAGTCATATTTTCAAGTTGTATTTTCATGTCATTAGAAATTACCCATAACATAACCCAACGCTTTTAAACTCGCATATACGTTCGCAACAACGTAATGGATTAAAAGAAGAGACTTGGCAAAGGCATGACAAAAATGGATATTAAGCCACAAGTTAATCATGGTGACAAATAAGGCACAAATGCGTTCATTAACTTGCATGTTACATTTTTAAGCCTAAAAAACATGCATAAACCCAAACTTGGCACATAAGCGAATCATGGTGACAAAAGACATGGAATGATGACTAGTAACTCGCATATATCATCATATAAGGGTTATGACTTCATATGCAAGTTGACATAAAGGTTATGAGGGTTCTCATGTTGCATAATGCAACATTTCAACATAAAGGTTGTAGCTTTTAGCCCACAAGATCAAGATAATGACTTCATAAACTTGCATGACATGATAGCATGTATCATACTCAATGATCAAACCCAAACTTGCAACATGAACATTTAACTTCATAGTTAATATCTAAGAGTAGGGAAAGGACTTACATTGCTATGAAGGCACAAATCGATTAAATTAAAGATTGAGACAAAGCCTATGCATGCCATCATTCAAAAAAACCCAAAGATGAAAGCTCCAAATCAATAAAAACCCCATCTTGATGAACAAAGGTCAAAGCTTTAGCCTTGAAATCAACTTGAGAAGCTCTCATACTAACATAGGGACTCTCTAATACTCACATGATCATGAAACCTCTCATAGAAATTTACTTAGGAATTTTAGAATGGGAGTGGAGGCCATGAGAGTAAAATTTTTGCCATAGTTTAGTTGCATGAATGAATAATGAGGGTTTAGGGGTAGGTTAGAGGCTTATTTATAGAGATTAGGAGTGATTAGGACCTTAGGATTAACCCTAGGATCAACCTGAACCATCAGATTTCGAACCAGGCCCAAAAACCTAGCCAAGACAGAAAATAGGTGCACCAGGCAAAACTGCCCGGCCACCATAAGTCGACCCCCAAGTCGACAGGGCTGTCGACTTGGGTCAAGCCATGTCGACTCCCAAGTCGACAGGGCTGTCAACTTGGGGTACCTGGCGGGAATTTTTCCCGCCTAGCCTTCCAGCCCTTATTTTCGAAATTAGAACTCGTTTTTGAACTTGAATTTTCTGAAAACTTCGTCGGACCATAACTTGGTCATACGGACTCCGATTCTCGAAAACTCAGACTCTATTTCGCGTATTTTTCCGAGACGAACGCAATGGCACAGCCCGTTTTACTTGATTCAGAATTTAAAATTAAATTCTGCCTTGATTCTCGTCTTAACATGTTATCGAAATACGGGTTGTTACATTTTCCCCACCTTTTAGGATTTCGTCCCCGAAATCTCCAAGTTAGGAAGAACATATCCTACCATCCATCATTCATCTACTCAAAACATCATCCACAAGCAACCATTGTCCTTAGATGGTTTCTAATGCTGTATGAATATATGCAAAACGTGTGTGTACATGTTCCTTAGCTAATGCTAATGATCAGGCCTGAATAATCTTTCTAATGCAAAAATATGTATAGTGCCATGAATCCAACATGTATGCAAATAATCCTAGTCATATAGATACTATATGCGTGCGCAATCATTCATTCATATGCAACAGCCGCATGATAATACATTCGATTTCATCCATAAACAAAAATACTCGTGCATATGCAATATGAAATGTGACCGAGTCGAGCTAGTATCTAATGTGTATTCGCGCATCCACGAACAACCACTTGCAACCATATCAATCATAACATGTTTCAAATACATGTTTACATCCATAGGGTTCTACCTAGGATTCCCTGAAACAGGGTCGAGAAGATAAACAAGACAAACTCCTTACGGGGTTTGTAACAGAAAATAGGACCGAGAGGATGTCCACAAAAGATAACCTACAAGTAAGCTCTACAGAAAACAGGGATCAAGGATATACTCCCAAAAAGAGATATCATGCGCGTATCTAGTCTTTGACCATCAAAGTCATATTTCCTCGAGCTTAATTCCATTGTGCCTTGACCGTCTTTTAACTTCGCGATTTCGTAGCTTCTTATTTCCTGTTTCCATAACATGAGCTGGAACTCATTTCTTCGTCGCCTCTCGTTCCACTTGCCCTTATCCTTTTTCTAGAATACTTGGCGCAAACATGACTGCGTACTCATGATCTCATGCAAGCTTTCCAAAATTCACTAGTGAATCTTGGATCTCGTTTATATACTATAAGGTATTCCATGTAGAAGAACTTTCTCTTGAAAGTAAACAGATGTCAACCAGGTTATCAAGCGCACTTACTGGGGTGATCTCTATAACCCATGCATAAATGAAGTAAACCATCCGTCTTATTGGCGAACACCACTCGATCGGGCTTCAAATTTCCAATAAAGGCATCAAGGGATTCTAAGTAACTAGTCATGACAGAACCTCAAAAAGGTTACACGATACTTCGAGGGTATTACCAAGGCTAGTCAAAAGGTCTAACTAGCCTCCTATCAAAACCGAGAGTGGCACCCCCTACTGGATAACCACTTCATCCCTAGAATCCATCCATAGCTTATAAACATAAGCATTATTTCCAAACTCAACACTTGGCATAGACATTCTCAAATCCAAACAAGTTATGTATAAATGGACTGATTCTCCAATAGGATTTTGAGACAAAAATGGGATTCTCTATTACGCTAGTACTTAAGGTGCAAAGACTCAACTATCGAAGCAGACTTAAATGATACGAAAAATGAAGACCTAACGGGATGATAGAGAAGAAAAGCTAAACCTTTAACAAGATCGTTACCCTCCTTCCGAGGTACCCTAGAAATGAGAGCATACTATTGCCCTCCCGATGATCTTGTCCTTGTCCCATAATACTTAACTATCCGCCCCGTTTTACCATGCCAAAGGTACTCTCTCGTCATGGGTTTCATTGTTCATCTTTCTCCCTCCTTTGAGGACTAAGCCATACCAACAAGTTGCTCATCCTCAAGCTCGTATCCTTTATCCTCTTTCTCACTATCCTTTCTTATAACGCGGCCACTGGTCTCTCGAGAACCACCTCCATCGTATGGAAAGCACTTTCGTAGATAGAAAAGACTAGTCGCAGTTAAAACCACTGTGACTACAGATGGAGGGAAGAAAGGAAAAGAGATTCAATTAAGGAAACAAGGATAGTGCTAATGGCCTTTGGGGAATAGCCTTTTTCTTTTAAAAGAAAATTTTCTTGAAAAATGCTTCTTTGTAAACGATTTTCAAATGGTTTTCAGAAGGTCTTTAAAAACTTTTGCCCCGTCTGGTCACCTTCTTCTCTGATACCACGTGTAACACCCCGCCTCCGCTAGGGTCACTCGCAAGGGAATGCACTAGCTTTAGAGGGGCATTATTGGTAAACATACACAGAAATATCACAAGACAGAACATATAAAATAGCGGAAGTAAAATCAAACTTTCATAACATGAATAAATAAGGTCTAAAGCCTTTTACATCAGAGTACATCAAAACCTGTCTTGCAATAGTAAAGAAGCATAAAGACTTTTTCATAAATTATTCCCCAAGTAAAAACAGTAAAGTAGCCATAGCCAAGAAAAGTCCAAGCCATCCATGATGACCTTCAAGCAGAAGAAGTCCGAACTAAACAACAGTATTTCCTCCCTGTAACCTGGGGGGAAACGGAAGAAAAGAGGCGAAACAAAACGGGTCAGTCAAAAAGACTGAGTAAGCCCTATCTACTATCAGCATAAAAACTAGTAAAGTTAACTGACATGAGAAACTGAGATGAACATAAGCATGATGACAAGATAGATAAGCTAAATCAAAATAACATGATGAACTACTGAACTCAGATAAACTAAGGTGTCATGATAAATTACGATGTCAAGATAAAACAAGGTATCCCATCGTCAGGTTCCTATCAAGTATAATATCCCCAAGATATCTATCACGTATAACGTCCCATGGTATCTATCCTGTATTTTAACTCTGCACCTACCATAATAGTATCCCCACCGTATCATGTGTTAACCATGAATGACCCTTACTCAAAAGTCGTGTAATGGTTCATGTCAACCTAATATATCGCATTTATAGGTTACTCAACTCGTATGTTTCTTTCCATGTGAATGTTCAGTTCCTTGCCGTAGACCGTACGGGCTTTCCCATGAGGTTCTATACTACTCCAATGTAATTCCATGATCCTTAAGCTCGTTTGGACTGTTACCCTAGGCCTAGCTAGGCTTTCCCAACATGAATCATCATTTGTGCAACTAGGACTTATGCCACCTAGGACCACTAGTGATTATGCTTACCTATTGCACGTTTTCGTATTTCGGTTTGGGTTCAACCACCCAGGGCCACTAGGAATTACGCTAACCGTCAACCGCGCCCTTTTTCCCACGCATTCATCGTGAATCGTTTTTCCATGACTGTATGCACATATATCACATCGTGCCATCCGAGTCCTGTCACAGGGCAGATCAAGAAATACAGGACTCGGTCGGGAGCTTTCGATTTATCTGCCGATGCAGATGCTAAGGTCTGTTTTTCTTATACGTGGCTATGGTCCCACGAGACCACTCCCTCAACTAGTGAAAGAAAAGACAGGATAAATCCTGTATGAGAACACTCTACTGGCCAACCCGCAATCCTAGCCTTACCGCAACCATAATTAGATAGCAATTATGGTCTTTTGGGTGTTCTCTGCCTTTCCGTACGTACACGCTTGACCAAAGATGGTAGGTAGCCTGACGAAATGCTATCTAGGGTACGACCGTGTATCGTCGACTATCCCCTATCCATCCCCGTCTTTAGGTCGCTCGTATAGAAACCAAGGCATACTCTTGGTTCTTCTAACGCAGACCTTAACCTCTCATGAGCCTAGTATGATCACCTGGCAGCTCACAGAGGGATACCAAGAATATCCTCACGTTCCCCGAAGCCGCTGCTTCGTTACCCAGTTCGCTGGAGCCTTTATCTAAACCA
Source organism: Allium sativum (assembly GCA_030737875.1). Taxonomy (NCBI): domain Eukaryota; kingdom Viridiplantae; phylum Streptophyta; class Magnoliopsida; order Asparagales; family Amaryllidaceae; genus Allium; species Allium sativum. The sequence goes on along the minus strand of CM060918.1, from coordinate 772,777,496 downwards.
GATACTTGCTCCTACTCGTATACTTAAACGATGACCTACCGTATTAGGTTACTCATCTATCAATGAATTGGTCTAAATTTCCTTGACTAAGAATCATTACTTAGTTATTCTTCAACTAAGGTTTACCACTTAGCCTTATTCCCGTTATCCTTGTTAACTACGGTTATCCGCCTAATCCTCAGAACTAGGGTTTACATAATGGATTAAGTGTCACTTAAGTTCATGACTTAACCCGTCTACAAATCATGTCAAAATTGGCTAAGTATCCAGGTTCAAGACTTAACCCTACAAACCATGTTCAGGTTGGATATGTATGTATTAACTTGACCCTATCAAATTACTGAGTCAAATTGGTCAAGTGTATTCAAACGATTCGTGACTTAGCCTTATCATGTTATCACGTTAGATTGGTTAAGTATTGGTTAACTTAACCTTATCAAATAACCGAGTTGGAGTGTTTAAGTATAGGTTACTTAATCACTTCAAAATTACCGAGTTAGATTGGTTAAGTGTTGGTTAACTTAACCCCGTCCACTAGTCGTATAAAAATGGTTAAGTGTCATTAGGCAAATCAAGTTACTTAACCTACCCAACCTTGTCATGTTTTGTTAAGTATCGTTAGCCTAATCAAATTACTTAACCCATTTGTCCATGTCATATTTGGTTAAGAGTCATTAATCAAATTAACTTAACCCTATCATGTGGCATTAATTACTTAATGCACCTCAACCTCTCACATTAGACTTTGTTGTGGTTACTAGTTAAGCCGGTCGGTTCCGGGTAGCTTTACACCACAACTTGGTCTAACCTCGGGTTCAAGCACAACATGACCAACTTCTCACATTGGGTCCTATTGTTTGCAACTACTAGTTAGGCCGGTCGGTTCCGGGTAGTTTTACGTTGCAAACTCAACCCAACCTCGAGTTGGTCACTTTCATGTTTAGTCTAGTGTCATGTTCATATTCAAGTTTTTAAGAATATGGGTAGACCTAACTTAATAGGTAAATTCCCATTTCCATAGTATGGGTAGACCTAACTTAATAGGTAAATTCCCAATTTCATATTTTCAAGCATACTTACATGTCAACTTCCATGTTATATTTCAAGTCATATTTTCAAGTTGTATTTTCATGTCATTAGAAATTACCCATAACATAACCCAACGCTTTTAAACTCGCATATACGTTCGCAACAACGTAATGGATTAAAAGAAGAGACTTGGCAAAGGCATGACAAAAATGGATATTAAGCCACAAGTTAATCATGGTGACAAATAAGGCACAAATGCGTTCATTAACTTGCATGTTACATTTTTAAGCCTAAAAAACATGCATAAACCCAAACTTGGCACATAAGCGAATCATGGTGACAAAAGACATGGAATGATGACTAGTAACTCGCATATATCATCATATAAGGGTTATGACTTCATATGCAAGTTGACATAAAGGTTATGAGGGTTCTCATGTTGCATAATGCAACATTTCAACATAAAGGTTGTAGCTTTTAGCCCACAAGATCAAGATAATGACTTCATAAACTTGCATGACATGATAGCATGTATCATACTCAATGATCAAACCCAAACTTGCAACATGAACATTTAACTTCATAGTTAATATCTAAGAGTAGGGAAAGGACTTACATTGCTATGAAGGCACAAATCGATTAAATTAAAGATTGAGACAAAGCCTATGCATACCATCATTCAAAAAAACCCAAAGATGAAAGCTCCAAATCAATAAAAACCCCATCTTGATGAACAAAGGTCAAAGCTTTAGCCTTGAAATCAACTTGAGAAGCTCTCATACTAACATAGGGACTCTCTAATACTCACATGATCATGAAACCTCTCATAGAAATTTACTTAGGAATTTTAGAATGGGAGTGGAGGCCATGAGAGTAAAATTTTTGCCATAGTTTAGTTGCATGAATGAATAATGAGGGTTTAGGGGTAGGTTAGAGGCTTATTTATAGAGATTAGGAGTGATTAGGACCTTAGGATTAACCCTAGGATCAACCTGAACCATCAGATTTCGAACCAGGCCCAAAAACCTAGCCAAGACAGAAAATAGGTGCACCAGGAAAAACTGCCCGGCCACCATAAGTCGACCCCCAAGTCGACAGGGCTGTCGACTTGGGTCAAGCCATGTCGACTCCCAAGTCGACAGGGTTGTCAACTTGGGGTACCTGGCGGGAATTTTTCCCGCCTAGCCTTCCAGTCCTTATTTTCGAAATTAGAACTCGTTTTTGAACTTGAATTTTCTGAAAACTTCGTCGGACCATAACTTGGTCATACGGACTCCGATTCTCGAAAACTCAGACTCTATTTCGCGTATTTTTCCGAGACAAACGCAATGGCACAGCCCGTTTTACTTGATTCAGAATTTAAAATTAAATTCTGCCTTGATTCTCGTCTTAACATGTTATCGAAATACGGGTTGTTACATTTTCCCCACCTTTTAGGATTTCGTCCCCGAAATCTCCAAGTTAGGAAGAACATATCCTACCATCCATCATTCATCTACTCAAAACTTCATCCACAAGCAACCATTGTCCTTAGATGGTTTCTAATGCTGTATGAATATATGCAAAACGTGTGTGTACATGTTCCTTAGCTAATGCTAATGATCAGGCCTGAATAATCTTTCTAATGCAAAAATATGTATAGTGCCATGAATCCAACATGTATGCAAATAATCCTAGTCATATAGATACTATATGCGTGCGCAATCATTCATTCATATGCAACAGCCGCATGATAATACATTCGATTTCATCCATAAACAAAAATACTCGTGCATATGCAATATGAAATGTGACCGAGTCGAGCTAGTATCTAATGTGTATTCGCGCATCCACGAACAACCACTTGCAACCACTTGCAACCATATCAATCATAACATGTTTCAAATACATGTTTACATCCATAGGGTTCTACCTAGGATTCCCTGAAACAGGGTCGAGAAGATAAACAAGACAAACTCCTTACGGGGTTTGTAACAGAAAATAGGACCGAGAGGATGTCCACAAAAGATAACCTACAAGTAAGCTCTACAGAAAACAGGGATCAAGGATATACTCCCAAAAAGAGATATCATGCGCGTATCTAGTCTTTGACCATCAAAGTCATATTTCCTCGAGCTTAATTCCATTGTGCCTTGACCGTCTTTTAACTTCGCGATTTCGTAGCTTCTTATTTCCTGTTTCCATAACATGAGCTGGAACTCATTTCTTCGTCGCCTCTCGTTCCACTTGCCCTTATCCTTTTTCTAGAATACTTGGCGCAAACATGACTGCGTACTCATGATCTCATGCAAGCTTTCCAAAATTCACTAGTGAATCTTGGATCTCGTTTATATACTATAAGGTATTCCATGTAGAAGAACTTTCTCTTGAAAGTAAACAGATGTCAACCAGGTTATCAAGCGCACTTACTGGGGTGATCTCTATAACCCATGCATAAATGAAGTAAACCATCCGTCTTATTGGCGAACACCACTCGATCGGGCTTCAAATTTCCAATAAAGGCATCAAGGGATTCTAAGTAACTAGTCATGACAGAACCTCAAAAAGGTTACACGATACTTCGAGGGTATTACCAAGGCTAGTCAAAAGGTCTAACTACCCTCCTATCAAAACCGAGAGTGGCACCCCCTACTGGATAACCACTTCATCCCTAGAATCCATCCATAGCTTATAAACATAAGCATTATTTCCAAACTCAACACTTGGCATAGACATTCTCAAATCCAAACAAGTTATGTATAAATGGACTGATTCTCCAATAGGATTTTGAGACAAAAATGGGATTCTCTATTACGCTAGTACTTAAGGTGCAAAGACTCAACTATCGAAGCAGACTTAAATGATACGAAAAATGAAGACCTAACGGGATGATAGAGAAGAAAAGCTAAACCTTTAACAAGATCGTTACCCTCCTTCCGAGGTACCCTAGAAATGAGAGCATACTATTGCCCTCCCGATGATCTTGTCCTTGTCCCATAATACTTAACTATCCGCCCCGTTTTACCATGGCAAAGGTACTCTCTCGTCATGGGTTTCATTGTTCATCTTTCTCCCTCCTTTGAGGACTAAGCCATACCAACAAGTTGCTCATCCTCAAGCTCGTATCCTTTATCCTCTTTCTCACTATCCTTTCTTATAACGCGGCCACTGGTCTCTCGAGAACCACCTCCATCGTATGGAAAGCACTTTCGTAGATAGAAAAGACTAGTCGCAGTTAAAACCACTGTGACTACAGATGGAGGGAAGAAAGGAAAAGAGATTCAATTAAGGAAACAAGGATAGTGCTAATGGCCTTTGGGGAATAGCCTTTTTCTTTTAAAAGAAAATTTTCTTGAAAAATGCTTCTTTGTAAACGATTTTCAAATGGTTTTCAGAAGGTCTTTAAAAACTTTTGCCCCGTCTGGTAACCTTCTTCTCTGATACCACGTGTAACACCCCGCCTCCGCTAGGGTCACTCGCAAGGGAATGCACTAGCTTTAGAGGGGCATTATTGGTAAACATACACAGAAATATCACAAGACAGAACATATAAAATAGCGGAAGTAAAATCAAACTTTCATAACATGAATAAATAAGGTCTAAAGCCTTTTACATCAGAGTACATCAAAACCTGTCTTGCAATAGTAAAGAAGCATAAAGACTTTTTCATAAATTATTCCCCAAGTAAAAACAGTAAAGTAGCCATAGCCAAGAAAAGTCCAAGCCATCACAGATGACCTTCAAGCAGAAGAAGTCCGAACTAAACAACAGTATTTCCTCCCTGTAACCTGGGGGGGAAACGGAAGAAAAGAGGCGAAACAAAACGGGTCAGTCAAAAAGACTGAGTAAGCCCTATCTACTATCAGCATAAAAACTAGTAAAGTTAACTGACATGAGAAACTGAGATGAACATAAGCATGATGACAAGATAGATAAGCTAAATCAAAATAACATGATGAACTACTGAACTCAGATAAACTAAGGTGTCATGATAAATTATGATGTCAAGATAAAACAAGGTATCCCATCGTCAGGTTCCTATCAAGTATAATATCCCCAAGATATCTATCACGTATAACGTCCCATGGTATCTATCCTGTATTTTAACTCTGCACCTACCATAATAGTATCCCCACCGTATCATGTGTTAACCATGAATGACCCTTACTCAAAAGTCGTGTAATGGTTCATGTCAACCTAATATATCGCATTTATAGGTTACTCAACTCGTATGTTTCTTTCCATGTGAATGTTCAGTTCCTTGCCGTAGATCGTACGGGCTTTCCCATGAGGTTCTATACTACTCCAATGTAATTCCATGATCCTTAAGCTCGTTTGGACTGTTACCCTAGACCTAGCTAGGCTTTCCCAACATGAATCATCATTTGTGCAACTAGGACTTATGCCACCTAGGACCACTAGTGATTATGCTTACCTATTGCACGTTTTCGTATTTCGGTTTGGGTTCAACCACCCAGGGCCACTAGGAATTACGCTAACCGTCAACCGCGCCCTTTTTCCCACGCATTCATCGTGAATCGTTTTTCCATGACTGTATGCACATATATCACATCGTGCCATCCGAGTCCTGTCACAGGGCAGATCAAGAAATACAAGACTCGGTCGGGAGCTTTCGGTTTATCTGCCGATGCAGATGCTAAGGTCTGTTTTTCTTATACGTGGCTATGGTCCCACGAGACCACTCCCTCAACTAGTGAAAGACAAGACAGGATAAATCCTGTATGAGAACACTCTACTGGCCAACCCGCAATCCTAGCCTTACCGCAACCATAATTAGATAGCAATTATGGTCTTTTGGGTGTTCTCTGCCTTTCCGTACGTACACGCTTGACCAAAGATGGTAGGTAGCCTGACGAAATGCTATCTAGGGTACGACCGTGTATCGTCGACTATCCCCTATCCATCCCCGTCTTTAGGTCGCTCGTATAGCAACCAAGGCATACTCTTGGTTCTTCTAACGCAGACCTTAACCTCTCATGAGCCTAGTATGATCACCTGGCAGCTCACAGAGGGATACCAAGAATATCCTCACGTTCCCCGAAGCCGCTGCTTCGTTACCCAGTTCGCTGGAGCCTTTATCTAAACCAGATACTTGCTCCTACTCGTATACTTAAATGATGACCTACCGTATTAGGTTACTCATCTATCTATGAACTGGTCTAAATTTCCTTGACTAAGAATCATTACTTAGTTATTCTTCAACTAAGATTTACCACTTAGCCTTATTCCCGTTATCCTTGTTAACTACGGTTATCCACCTAATCCTCAGAACTAGGGTTTACATAATGGATTAAGTGTCACTTAAGTTCATGACTTAACCCGTCTACAAATCATGTCAAAATTGGCTAAGTATCCAGGTTCAAGACTTAACCCTACAAACCATGTTCAGGTTGGTTAAGTATGTATTAACTTGACCCTATCAAATTACTGAGTCAAATTGGTCAAGTGTATTCAAACGATTCGTGACTTAGCCTTATCATGTTATCACGTTAGATTGGTTAACTTAACCTTATCAAATAACCGAGTTGGAGTGTTTAAGTATAGGTTACTTAATCACTTCAAAATTACCGAGTTAGATTGGTTAAGTGTTGGTTAACTTAACCCCGTCCACTAGTCGTATAAAAATGGTTAAGTGTCATTAGGCAAATCAAGTTACTTAACCTACCCAACCTTGTCATGTTTTGTTAAGTATCGTTAGCCTAATCAAATTACTTAACCCATTTGTCCATGTCATATTTGGTTAAGAGTCATTAATCAAATTAACTTAACCCTATCATGTGGCATTAATTACTTAATGCACCTCAACCTCTCACATTAGACTTTGTTGTGGTTACTAGTTAAGCCGGTCGGTTCCGGGTAGCTTTACACCAGAACTTGGTCTAACCTCGGGTTCAAGCACAACATGACCAATTTCTCACATTGGGTCCTATTGTTTGCAACTACTAGTTAGGCCGGTCGGTTCCGGGTAGTTTTACGTTGCAAACTCAACCCAACCTCGAGTTGGTCACTTTCATGTTTAGTCTAGTGTCATGTTCATATTCAAGTTTTTAAGAATATGGGTAGACCTAACTTAATAGGTAAATTCCCAATTCCATAGTATGGGTAGACCTAACTTAATAGGTAAATTCCCAATTTCATATTTTCAAGCATACTTACATGTCAACTTCCATGTTATATTTCAAGTCATATTTTCAAGTTGTATTTTCTTGTCATTAGAAATTACCCATAACATAACCCAACGCTTTTAAACTCGCATATACGTTCGCAACAACGTAATGGATTAAAAGAAGAGACTTGGCAAAGGCATGACAAAAATGGATATTAAGCCACAAGTTAATCATGGTGACAAATGAGGCACAAATGCGTTCATTAACTTGCTTGTTACATTTTTAAGCCTCAAAAACATGCATAAACCCAAACTTGGCACATAAGCGAATCATGGTGACAAAAGACATGGAATGATGACTAGTAACTCGCATATATCATCATATAAGGGTTATGACTTCATATGCAAGTTGACATAAAGGTTATGAGGGTTCTCATGTTGCATAATGCAACATTTCAACATAAAGGTTGTAGCTTTTAGCCCACAAGATCAAGATAATGACTTCATAAACTTGCATGACATGATAGCATGTATCATACTCAATGATCAAACCCAAACTTGCAACATGAACATTTAACTTCATAGTTAATATCTAAGAGTAGGGAAAGGGCTTACATTGCTATGAAGGCACAAATCGATTAAATTAAAGATTGAGACAAAGCCTATGCATGCCATCATTCAAAAAAACCCAAAGATGAAAGCTCCAAATCAATAAAAACCCCATCTTGATGAACAAAGGTCAAAGCTTTAGCTTTGAAATCAACTTGAGAAGCTCTCATACTAACATAGGGACTCTCTAATACTCACATGATCATGAAACCTCTCATAGAAATTTACTTAGGAATTTTAGAATGAGAGTGGAGGCCATGAGAGTCAAAATTTTGCCATAGTTTAGTTGCATGAATGAATAATGAGGGTTTAGGGGTAGGTTAGAGGCTTATTTATAGAGATTAGGAGTGATTAGGACCTTAGGATTAACCCTAGGATCAACCTGAACCATCAGATTTCGAACCAGGCCCAAAAACCTAGCCAAGACAGAAAATAGGTGCACCAGGGAAAACTGCCCGGCCACCATAAGTCGACCCCCAAGTCGACAGGGCTGTCGACTTGGGTCAAGCCATGTCGACTCCCAAGTCGACAGGGCTGTCGACTTGGGGTACCTGGCGGGAATTTTTCCCGCCTAGCCTTCCAGCCCTTATTTTCGAAATTAGAACTCGTTTTTGAACTTGAATTTTCTGAAAACTTCGTCGGACCTTAACTTGGTCATACGGACTCCGATTCTCGAAAACTCAGACTCTATTTTGCGTATTTTTCCGAGACGAACGCAATGGCATAGCCCGTTTTACTTGATTCAGAATTTAAAATTAAATTCTGCCTTGATTCTCGTCTTAACATGTTACCGAAATACGGGTTGTTACAGATATGGAGTATTACCAGTTTTGCTCCATGGGATGAATATGTTGGGATTGGGAAATAAAATAAATGATTACTTAGGTTTGGTTCACTATTCCTGACTAGTTTGGAAAACCTTAACATGGGTTGATTTGATATCAAAAGAAAGATTAAAGAATAAATTTAGAAGAATTTATCTTTGATAAAATTAATGGGAACCTTTCCCTAAGAATGTGAATATTTGAATAGAAGAATATTCTGAATTGGAATGAGGCGTATGTTGTGTTTGTGTAGCACTTGTTTATTATATACGCGGATTATTCGGAAAGGCCGGGTTTATACCCATTCTGAATAACCGATCCGACAATAAGTCGATGATGAAGACGGTGGTTGAAGACCAGAGGTCTTCACATCGTTTGGATGATTATTGATGATCTTGATTGGGTTGTACACCCAAGAGGAGGGAATCAGTTGGTGATCGTCTAGACGTACCTGGAGATCGATGGATATGCAAGGAATATGATTCCTCCGGTTTCGTTCAGACCCAGAACGAACCTTAAATGGACTGTGTGTCTGAAATTGGATTTTATTCTATGTGATTGATTTCTATTAAATATATATATCTGTTTGGCGGCAGGGAATTTATTCTCTTTCTTAACGTCCTTCTCTGAGACGTACGAGCTTAGAGGTTATATATCGATAGATATCAATCGCATGGCATGAATTGCCTGTGTGGCATGCCTAAGTGGCAGATGATCAAGGCTTCTGTTGAAAAGCAAAGTCTTGTGGTTGATGATCAAAGCACGGCCTGTGTGGCATAGCTTTGTGTATAGCGTTAATTCGCGAGCCTCACACCTCGGTATGAGTCAAAAACGGGATAAGGACCCAAGGAATGCACGACGTTTCTTTCTAGCTATGGGTGATGTCAGTGACCTACCATCCCTGACATTTATATTATTTTTACCTGTGTGGTTGTTGGATGCGAGGCGCCTCGGATATAGGTCCTATAGGACTGGGAAACGTGTATTCAGGAATAATTAATCCTCAAAAGTAGGAGAGGACCGGCCTTGGAGGATCCAAGGATCGCTGTGTGTGGTCCTGAGACATTTGCTACAGTGTCTCGAACGGAGAGGAGCTTGCCCCTTGCCTCGACTCATGACGGAAATCCAATTTCCAATACGTGACTTTCGGTTTTATTTGTAGAACCTAGTATGGCGACATAGTAGATGGTAGTTATGCCTCCTATGATTGATACTTATGACTGAAATTGTTTTGACACTACACTTATAGTAATATCAAAATAATCTGTTTTTAAACGTATCAAGCATAATTTGGCTATTATAAGGTAAAACCCTATCCTTCGGCTTGCGCTGCATTGTGTGATGGGACCTGGGTCTTATAATAGCTTCATTTATCTTTATTTAGCTTTGCGCTGTTTGTTTTATGCACTGGTATTCTTGGAAGGAAACTCGTTTCGTGTTATACGGCGTAGTCCCTTGATTTACCTAACTTTAAAATAAAGATTAATAATTGTTTTAGTTCTCACACCAGTCACGTGACTGACCTGGAGTTTATTGTTTTAACCTAAACTCTGGGTGCCCCTATTTCCACACGGGCAGCTAGTAGTTTTGGTTTTGCAAATTTATATTCATAGGATCCTAGTTTACAGCTGGAACGATACTCAGAAAGCTCTGTATTCGTGTATTACTTTCAGTTGTGTTTTGTATTATTTTCCGCTGCTATGTAATTTATTGTAATCTATGATATTTAGTAAGTGTGTAATATTTATTCATACTCTGTATATTCTTGTACTCTGATGTAATTATTGTAATAAGCAATAAAATGTTCTTCTGTTTGTGTTCTGATGTGTGTTGTTCTCATCTCAATCCGGGCTTTCCTTCACGGGGAAGTTCAGGTCGTTATAGCGTGGTATCAGAGCTTTGGTTTACAGAGCTCGAGAACAAGGCACATTAGAACCATACGAACGAATTTATCAGAGATTGGATTAGTAATATCCAATGAGAATAACTCGTTAGAGATGGGATCAGTAATATCCTAGAGCGAGTCGAAAGTGTGTTGTTTTGAAAAATAAAAACGAAAACAAATTTTGTTTTGAAAGTTAAATTCAATTATACGTATTTGAATATTTCATTTGTATTGAATTTGCACAATGTAGTATATAAAGATTTTGCATATACGTGTCATGAACGTATATTCGAAGTTTTAATATACTGAATAGATATAGAATCACACTCTAGTCGCCCGGGGATGATTCTGATGATGTGGCCACATCATCAGTATTTATGTTCGAGTTTCGAAAGTGTGATATCTATATATTTCCATTAGACTGGTGTGAGAACAAAAACTAGATAAGTTTATTGTTGTGATTTGGCATCAAAAACATGATTTTCTGTATATGTATCAAAGTTATGAATTTGAAAAGCTAATCAACTAATTGATTGATGGTTGTGTTGTTTGTTTATTTGTTTAATATTTTTAACCATTTACGCCAAACTGAACCGAATATTGAACTATATTGAAAAATGATTACAATTCCATGCATATACATGTATATCCATTGAGCAGGTCATAGCAAGGAGGCGAGAGCAGAGGAATAAAATTGTTTGCACAACAAATAGGTACATGTTTACTAATTTCTTGGGTTTTGGATGTTTTTATGAGCCAATTGGCTAGCCGCTTGGCTGTTTCTTTTTCTTTTTGGATTGGTGAGGGCCATGGGAGGCTATTTGAAATATCCCTAAGCTCCCGATGCAGGGGAGGTTATGGTGAAATTTTTAGAAAATTTAGGGTGTTAGCCAAATTTTTGAAAAATTTGAAAAGTTCTTAGAAACTAAAAAGTTGAAGAACTTAAGCTATAAAGAAAATAATGGAAGTTAAGTTGATTAATTAAACAACTTTCAGCTTCGTTCCTTTTCGGGGACGAAAAGTTTTAAGTGGGGGAGATTGCAACAACCCGGAAATTCTGGGCCAATTTAAAATTTTTATTTTGGCAATTTTAATGAATTTTGAATATTTAAAATGGATTATTTTAAATAACGACGACGAGAAATTTATTTTTAATAGAAATAGAACATATATATTTATATAGATCGTTGTTAGAATATAAATATTTATTTTTAATTATAAAAGGAATTGAATATGGCGCGGTAGCTTGAAATATCGATTTCGAATTTCAAATGAATGCACATGATTCAAAATAAACCAGATTTTAGCGAAACCAAAAATATTAGAATCTAATTGAGAATATCTTTCCAACGAATCCGAAAAATTGAAATTTCATAGCGGGGATAAAAAGTTATGCCCAGTTGAAATTTCAGAATAGTCGCTATGGAATTTTGAGCCCTTAAAAATGAAAATTTTGCAAATGACTTCGGTTTTCGACGAAACCAATTTTGTTGGATCCGGGATGTCTAGTTACTGCTAGATTCTAAAATTCGTAATTTTCTGAGTCAATATGTGAGCGTGGCAAAAGAAAACGCATTTGATCAGTTTCAGTTGAATTTAATCGACTGGAAAATGGCCATTTTTCAAACGGTCTCAGAATTCGATGAAATTAGTTTTGTTAGGACCGTATCGTCAATACGAAGCTTGAAAACATTTTTCGGGAATTTTTAGAGTCCGTATGCAGCCCCGGTAAATTGAAATGTGCGTTCAAATTCAATATATAGATTTATATTTTGATTTTGACGGAAACTGATCGAAACAGTCGAATCAGCCTACGATACATATCCCATTGTGTTCAGAATGGGGGTAATACGCTAGGGATGATAGTCGTTGGGCCTAATTTGGGGTTCAAAGGAAAAATCAGCTTTTTGAAAAATTAAAATGATTAAATATAAAATTATAAAACTAAGTCAAACCCCCCCCCCCCCCCAGCATACATTCTCTCTCCCCGTATAAATTCAGATATAAAAAAAGGAAAGCGCCTCCGATCTAAGGAGCTCGACGTCGCACCCCCCATCGGACGGCCGTCGCTCCGGTGAACCGCTCGACCCCCCCCCCCAGCCTCCTCTTCCTCTTCCCTTCCCCCTTCTCCATCTCGAGGACCGAACCCCTTAACCCCTCTGGAAATCGCCGCCTACCCCACTGCTCCGACCACCCCTCGCCTGGGCGCCGCTGGTGGCACCCCCTCCCGCCTCCGATCCAACTCAGGCGAGTTCCCCTCCCTCTTCGATGTGAAAACCGCATCCCCTCGAAGCCCTAACCCTCCCCCCCCCCCCAATCGTGAAGAACTAGCGCCTCCGATCAACTGAGGGCCTGCCGCCGCCCCTACTGGCCACCACCTCGATGCCGACACTCCCCCTTTCCTCCAATTAACATAAGCAACCTCTCCTCCAACCTCAAAAGCCAAAAACAATGAGTTTTTATAATTTGATTTTAATTTTAGTTTTAAAAATAGAAAGGTTCAGAATTTTATAAATTAAAAAGCTTTGATTTTTATAGTTAAAGAGCTTTGATTTTAAAGAAGTAAAAATGATTTTTTTTTAAAAAGAAGTAAAGATTTGATTTTCAACATTAAAAAGATTTGATTTTTTTATTAAGGAAAGATATGATTTCTGTTTATGTAAAGATGCGATTTTTACAATGTAAACACCGTAGGAAAGTATGATTTTTGAAAATATAAAAAAGTGATTGTTCGTATTTTAAAGAAAGGTTTGATTTTATTTCATAGAAAGGTAGGATCTTTATGCATAGAAATGTAAAGATTAGATTTTTATATCCATGAGAGCACGATAAAAATTAGATTTTTATATATATGAAAGCAAGATAAAAATTCGATTTTTACATATATGAAGCAAGATAAAAATTCGATTTTTACATATATAAAGCAAGATAAAAATTCGAATTTTACATATATGAAGTAGCGATAAAAATTCGATCTTTATATAAGAGGTAGAATTATAAAAATATAATTTTTATATAGGAAGAAGCGTTGTAAAAATATGTGAAGTAGAAATAAAAATATGATTTTTATTTATTGGAAAGAAAAAATAAAAATATAATTTTTATTATGAAGTTAGCGTGATAAAAATATGATCTTTATTATATGAACCCCGTTATAAAAATAGAATTTTTATCTATATAGTAGCGGTATAAAAATAGAATTTTTATCCATATAGTGTAGTTATAAAAATATGATTTTTATATGCATAACAACAATATAAAAATGCGATTTTTATATATGTAGTGGATACGGACAACGAAAGTAACAAAAGGCGAGCACGACGAAGATTTTCTACTTATGAAGAGTCGTGGTGTTTGGTTTAGCTTCTTGGTGAGAACTTCTCACTTTAATTCTTGTTTTCTAGTTAAAATTAAATACTAGGATGCAGACGGTGCTTTGCAGCACCCGACACCCGTTGTCCACAGACCATGGACGACTTGTTTGATTTTGTTGTGTGGTGAAAATTGATTGTGATGTGGAATGAATGAAAATAAATATTCATGTGTTGAAATAAATATTTTATCGTTAAAAATATAATTTTTAACGTGTATGTGAATAAAATAAATATTCATTTACAAACCGGACGGTTTGTTTATGTACACCTATTTGAAGGATATTGATTGGGACGATAAATTTTACACGTCGCCCAACTACACAAATAAAAATCTATGTTTGTTGATTTGAAACCCCACACGGGTGTTGGGATGATATTCGACGTACACTAATCCCAATTGTTTACTGGTATGTCGATCGTTTGATTGACAGACTGTGTAAGCGTCAATTAGTTATATTTAATGCTAATGCAGTTGTGCGGTGCACTCTGGATGATGGTTGATTATTTATCGTTGCTATTATGTATATGTGTTGTATAGAATCCATATAACTAACATTATATGATAATTGATTGAGCCTCATTCCAATTTAGAAAATAAAGATTAAAATAAATTATATTCATGTGTTGAATAAACAAAATAGTCATGTGTTGACAATACTCATGTGTTGAGAATATTCATGTGTTGAAACCACTCATGTGTTGAGAATATTCATGTGTTGAAACCATTCATGTGTTGAAAATATTCATGTGTTGAACAAAATATTTATACAATAAAATTCACATTTTTATTGTAAGTAAGAATTAATAAATATTCATGTGTTGAATAAAATATATATTCATGTGTTGAAGAAAATATTCATTTGTTGAATAGAATAACGAAGTTATTGAAAAATATAAAGCCGTGTTGATTAGATATGCGCCATTTTGACGTGAACGATATTTATATCGATTATATTCGTTTTTATAATGAATATAGAAAAGGAAGTGATTTCAAAATATAATATTTTGAAAATATTATCATTTATATATTAATGATATGGAATATTCAATTTTGATTTAAAATTGAATATGAAGTTGAAGTTGTTTTGAAAACGAATTTAAAACGATTTATAAAATACATTTTGAATTGAAATCGACGAAGTATATATATAATTAATATATTATATATATTAAATGGCCTGAAAAGAACGCGCCGCGCCGCAGCAGTTCGCGAATTTCGACCATTGACTTTAAATTGACGTTGCGGGAGATTCGACCGTCGGATTCTCCTGAAACCGGAACCGTTGGGTTCGTATTGAAAAGAGCTTTCCAATGAATATTGAAAATTTGAAATATAACGGTTGGATTTGGAATTATGTCCAAATCAAATTTGGAAAAGGTCGTTGCAAGTGCAGTTTGGTGGCCGTTATTGAAAACCGACTGTACGGGCCTTGATAAAATTATTAAAAATATTAATAATTTGTGTAAAATCATAATATTTGAATTGGAAAGAATTGGGGTGAAAAAAATCCATATTTGAAAGGATAAAAATATATTTTTATCGAAATGAACTAGTTTTTAACTAGATTTGAGATGGTTTTGAAAATAATCAGAATTTCCAATATACGAATTGGAATGGATTTGAATCGAAATTATCTTCGAAATATTTCGATGTTGGATTTCGTGATTATTCAGATATGGTTGTGGAAATTTGAAAGATATATTTATATCGTTATTTCCAATACGATATTTGTTGGTTTCATAATTTGGTATTGAATATAAGCCGATATATTTTCTATTCAGAGCCTTGTATTTAATATTAAATGGGATTTTGGGTTCGTCGTGAATGGTGTCTTAAATAACAATGTTCTTGAACCCAATTTAGAAAAGAATAAATCTTTTAACTAAGATTTAGTGAAATTGTCCAGTTAATTAGTGTTTAATTGGAATTGAATTTAAATTGGTTTTTGGGGTTTATCGTGAGCTGTGTTTTGAATAACACATGTTCTTTAACCCGATTAACAACGAAATGTGATTTTGGGTTTATCGTGAAACGTGTTTTAGATGACATTAGTTCTTTAACCCAGTTAAAGACAGGATATTGATTCTTGGGAAGATTAAAACTAAGTGGAGTTTTAATGAATCTTTAATTAGATTAAAGTGATCGAGAATGAAGTATCACCAGTTTTGCTCCAAAGCGATAGTTAAATCTTTGATTAGATTTGAACGTGAAATGGTAATTAATATTTACCGATAATACCGTGGTGTTAGATATGGAGTATTACCAGTTTTGCTCCATGGGATGAATAGGTTGGGATTGAGAAATAAAATAAATAATTAATTCGGTGTGGATCGCTAATCCCGACTAGTTTGGAAAACCTTAACATGGGTTGATTTGATATCAAAAGAAAGATTAAAGAATAAATTTAGAAGAATTTATCTTTGATAAAATTAATGGGAACCTTTCCCTAAGAATGCGAATATTTGAATAGAAGAATATTATGAATTGGAATGAGGCGTATGTTGTGTTTGTGTAGCACTTGTTTATTATATACGCGGATTATTCGGAAAGGCCGGGTTTATACCCATTCTGAATAACCGATCCGACGATAAGTCGATGATGAAGACAGTGGTTGAAGACCAGAGGTCTTCACATCGTTCGGATGATTATTGATGATCTTGATTGGGCTGTACACTCAAGAGGAGGGAATCAGTTGGTGATTGTCTAGACGTACCTGGAGATCGATGGATATGCGAGGAATATGGTTCCTCCGGTTTCGTTCAGACCCAGAACGAACTTTAAATGGACTGTGTGTCTGACATTGGATTTTATTCTGTGTGATTGATTTCTATTAAATATATATATGTTTGGCGGCGGAGAATTTATTCTCTTGCTTAACGTCCTTTGAGACGTACGAGCTTAGAGGTTATATATTGATAGATATCAATCGCATGGCATGAATTGCCTGTGTGGCATGCCTAAGTGGCAGATGATCAAGGCTTCTGTTGAAAAGCAAAGTCTTGTGGTTGATGATCAAAGCACGGCCTGTGTGGCATAGCTTTTTGTATAGCGTTAATTCGCGAGCCTCACACCTCGGTATGAGTCAAAAACGGAATAAGGACCCAAGGAGTGCACGACGTTTCTTTCTAACTATGGGTGATGTCAGTGACCTACCAACCCCGACATTTATATTATTTTTACCTGTGTGGTTGTTGGATGCGAGGCGCCTCGGATATAGGTCCTATAGGACTGGGAAACGTGTGTTCATGAATAATTAATCCTCAAAAGTAGGAGAGGACCGGCCTTGGAGGATCCAAGGATCGCTGTGTGTGGTCCTGAGACATTTGCTAGAGTGTCTCGAACGGAGAGGAGCTTGCCCCTTGCCTCGACTCATGAAGAAAATCCAATTTCCAATACATGACTTTCGGTTTTATTTGTAGAACCTAGTATGGCGACATAATAGATGGTAGCTATGCCGCCTATGATTGATACTATCAAAATAATCTGTTTTTAAATGTATCAAGCATTATTTGGCTATTATAAGGTAAAACCCTATCCTCCGGCTTGCGTTGCATTGTGTGATGGGACCTGAGTCTTATAATAGCTTCATTTTTCTTTATTTAGCATTGCGCTGTTTGTTTTATGCACTGGTATTCTTGGGAGGAAACTCGTTTCGTGTTATACGGCGTGGTCCCATATTTACCTAACTTTAAAATAAATATTAATAATTGTTTTAGTTCTCACACCAGTCACATGACTGACCTGGAGTTTATTGTTTTAACCTAAACTCTGGGTGCCCCTATTTCCACACGGGCAGCTAGTAGTTTTGGTTTTGCAGATTTATATTCACAAGATCCTGGTTTACAGCTGGAACGATACTCGGAAAGCTATGTATCCGTGTATTACTTTCAGTTGTGTTTTGTATTATTTTCCACTGCTGTGTAATTTATTGTAATATCTGATATTTAGTAAGTGTGTAATATTTATTCATACTCTGTATATTCTTGTACTCTGATGTAATTGTTGTAATAAGCAATAAAATATTCTTATGTTTGTGTTCCGATGTGTGTTGTTCTCATCTCAATCTGGACTTTCCTTCACGGGGAAGTTCGGGTCGTTATACCTGTCTTTGATCAATGATGTTGTGGTGGATGACACTTTAAACTTTGGTGAAAATGGACATATGATTGAGGGTTTGGCTGATTATGATTGTGATGATGGCGTTTTGAATATGGTTAGTGGCTGCTTGTACTGACCCGCATTATACGCATCGGGGGATCGTAGAATATTTATTTCTTTCCCATATGAAGTCATATAGTCCTGTAACTTTGGGAAACATCCATTAGAGTCATTTCCCATGTTCATGATTTTTGTCGATTTTTAAATGATCATTTTGCCCCTAGTTGGTACTGTTTTGGCCATAACTTTTGATTGGTAAGGAATTTTGACCTGAAACCACTTCCATTGGATTCGTTTGATGGTTTACCTTTCCGTAGAGTGGTCATAATAGCCAAACGGACTTACTTTTTGGGAGATATGGCTGAAATAAGGTTTGGAGGGTGAAAAACTGCTTAACCGGGCCAAATTGGGTGATTAGTGGATAGACCCATAACCCATTTCGGGATTAGGGTTATGGGAAGGCTGAAATGAGATAGAGGATCATTCCATTTCAGTTTTCTAGCCTCCACTTATCACCAAGGAACCCTAAAAATGGCCTCCAACCTCTAAATCACCTCCAAATCACCTTTTGGTCAAGGATTTGGCTTAGCAACCTCTAATCAAGGAAGATCTACACCAAAGCAACATTGGAGATGCTGTTTGGCATTGAGATTCACATCAAATCAGAAATTTATTTCAGATCTTAGTTTATTTTGTGGCTAAGGTGAGTGATTTGCATAGTTTTGCACTAATTATGGCTAATTAGGGGTGATTAGTATTAATTAGCGAATTTAAACATGATAAAATTCGGGGAAAATGTTCATAAATTCTTAAATGATGTTTTAGACCTCTGATATGAATTTGGGTTAATTTGGTTAAGTTTTGTTAATCCTATCATTAGTTTCACCTAAACATGCTTTACGGGAAATATGGGATTTTGGGTATGTTTGATCCATTTCTACCTATCATATTGGTGTTTTGATGTTTGTGGTTGATTATGCATGTTGCTATGACTGTATGAAATGCTTTGTGATTGATTAGAATAGTTGGAATGGTCGAAAACGCCGTCGAGGGGCGTAAACAACTCGCTGGACAAGGTGCAGGGATTCGGATCGGATAGGGGATTGAGGGTCGATCGGATCGCCCTATGGGATCGTGGGACATCACCACGAGTCGAGTCATCTCCTCCGAACCGAACCATCTACGCAAGGTCCACGAGCCTCAACCGTGAACTGCCTCGCGTACCCGATCCGCTCATGCTTCGTATCACGATCCGACTAGAGGAAAGCAGCATCCACGATCCGATGCACTACGAGACGCCGATCCGAACCAGGGGGAGCCACGAGCTGGAGGAGCGCGATCCGACCCGTATGGGGTATGCCGATCCGAACCAGGAGGAGCCACGAGCTGGAGGAGTGCGATCCGACCCGTATGGGGTATTCCGATCCAAACCAAGGAGAGGAGCACGATCTGAAGCAAAGAGAAAGAGGACCGCGATGACGATCCGAACCGTGGCGCGCTGAAGAGCCGATCCAATCCAAATGGGGTATGGAAGGCCGAACCGAACCGATGAAGACTGATAACCCGAGATGCAAAGGTAGTCCAAATGAAGGGTATTGACTCAGGATCCAGATAGGAACCAATGAGTGGACTACATGAGTTGGACTTTGCTGCGGGACGTGTGCTTAGGAGTTGCCGACGTTCATAATTTCGATTCACCACTGAAAATGAATGCTGGGCTACTTATCAGTGCAGTAGGGTCATTATGACCCGAGGGGCAAGGTGATGGTAGCAAGACTACGTTATCAGTGCAGTAGGGTCATTATGACCTGAGGGGCAAGGTGATGCGTAGTAAGACTATGAGCCAGTGCAGTGGGGTTCTTGTGACTCCATGGGGCAGAGTGGACATAGTAAGGATTAGTAAGGCTATGAGCCAGTGCAGTGGGGTTTTTGTGACTCCGTGGGGCAAAGTGGACATAGCGAAGGATTTGTGGCTACGTTATCAGTGCAGTGAAGTCATTTATGACTTCATGGGGCAAAGTGATCGTAGCAAGGTATGTTGGGTGATCGAAGTGGTGAATATCGTATGCTTTACGCATTGAGTGAGAGATGTGAGATGGATGCTATGTTTGATTGTTTGCCATCATTATGACATGCACACCTCCCCCACCTCCGTATCTTTACACCGTTTGATATGGTACCTTGGAGTGTTGTACAGTATGTAGTGCTAAATCTTTGGTTGCAGGTCCAGGTTCAGGTATGTTTTAGTATACCTGTTATTGTTCACTTTAGATGCTTATCGCTCATACCAGGCTTTATGTCTGACCCAGAGTTTTATGTCTTCTCTTATTACTCTGGGTGCTCACACGAGCAGACTAGAGACAGGTTAGCTGGTGATGTGCGAGTAGCTGATTCGGAGGTGGGCAGGAGGCTTCCACGTATGATATATATATATATATACACACACACATTCTCCCTATGTCGTTGGTGGTCGCTACTTGGGCATTAGTAGTGTACCTCTTTTATCTTGCTTTTGCTTTGAGACAGTTTGAAAAGTTGTAATAAGCTATATTTTGGATTTCCGCTGCTATGATGCTCAGTTCTGGTTTTAGCTTATGCACTGTCTCTCCTGTTTTATGTCAAGTATGTTATTATTATATTTTGTTCTATGCGCTGTGAGACATTCTATAGGTTCTTTGTATGTTCATTTCCTTCTTCCATTTCCTTCTGACGACCTGTTCCGTGCTAACTGGACATGTGTACAGCGCACTTTTGGAGTAAATGTCGGTTGGTGCAGGGCGGGCCGTCACACTTGGTATCAGAGCTCTAGGTTGCATAGTTAACCTAGGGAAAGACACCAGGGAGAGATAGTACGTATATGAGAGCGCGCATTTGTGATTACTTTGGTTTTCAAAAGCTATGTATATATATACTATTAGTAGTATAAATATGAAGTCGCACTGCACTAGCACCGCTATGGGGTCGTTAATCATTTCCCATTTTCAGATTGACGATGAGCCGAGACACGAGGGGTGCTGGTAGAGTGACCAACCAAGGGAATGTCGCTGACATGAGGGCGATGTTTACTAACCTCATGAGAGATATGCTTAGAGAAGTGCAAGGGGCAGTTCCCAATCCCGGAGTTGGTGTTGGCCCAGTAGTGCAGGCGCGTAGGGTCGATTTCGCCAAGTTGTGCAAAGATTACACTAATCTTGGCGGGAAGCCATTCCACAGGACGGAGTCGGCCACAGATGTTCAAGATTGGATGGATAGCTGTGACCGTATCTTTGATGACTTAGGTCTTGAGGATGCGATGAAGAGAAGGCTAGCGTCTCGTCAGCTGCAAGGGCGAGCGATGAATTGGTGGAATGCCATTAGAACAGCTACTCCAGAAGATCAGGTTACTTGGGTTCAGTTCAAGGCTCGCTTTAGCGAGAAGTTTATTCCAGCTGCCCAGAAGTCAGTGTTGTTTAAGAGGTTCTTGGAACTCAAGCAGAATGGAAGGGCAGTTTTTGATTATGTTGCTGAGTTCGACACTTTGTCGAAGTATGGACTGTCTCTTATCGATACTCCTGAGAAGAAGAATGAGAAGTTCATTACTGGTTTGGATGGGTACTTGGGGGAAAGGCTTATCAACCACATCGATGAGACTTTTGAATCGATCGTGGGAAAAGCTTTGAGATCAGAGAGTCTTTACCCTAAGTCAAAGACTGAGGCTGCATCTGCAGAAGGGCCAAAGCCGCAAGCAGGCGGTGGAGGCAAGAATAGCTCTCAGAATAAGAGGAAGCAGGACCAATCTAAGGGTGGCCAGAAAAAGAGTAAGGAGGATGTTGAGTGCTTCAGCTATGGTAAGAAGGGCCATTATGCTAAAGAATGTCGGGCCAAGCCAGCGGAAAGGAAGTGCTACAACTGTGGTCAAGTGGGACATCATAAGGATAAGTGTCCGCAACCTCTTAAGGAGAAGCAGATTGTGAAAGCATATGCTATTGATGTTGTTCCTTCTTCGTCGAATGCCCCAACTGCGGCGGAGAAAGAAAAGAATGTTGTTATTCAAGGTATGCTTTCTATTTATGATATGCCAGTTCGAGTTTTGTTTGATACTGGGGCTTCCCGTTCCTTCATATCTAGTGACCTGGTAGATAGGTTGGGATTGGAACCCGAGATAGTTGATAGACCATTGGTTGTGACGAACCCGATTGGTGGTTCGACTAGCCTTAGTATGATTTGCAGGAATTTGGTCTTATCGAGTCATGGATGTATGTTTGTTTGTGATTGCTTTGTTTTGGGCTTTACTAGGTATGGCATTATATTGAGAGTCGATTGGCTCCAAAGATATGGGGTGGTGGTAGACTGTGAGGGCTTTTTGGTGACAGTGAGGGCGGATGATGGGCGGAGGGTAGTGTTTGGTAGCCTACCTAGTGATGGGGTTATGGCTAGTTTTGTAAATTCCCTCGACATCCCGCAGGATGAGTTGTCAGATGTGCCTGTGGTTGGCCAGTATCCGGACGTCTTCGAGGAGGTGACCGGACTTCCACCACACCGAGAGATTGAGTTCCGTATTGATTTAGTGAAAGATGCCAGACCTATAGTGATGCCACTTCGTCGTATGGCACCAAGGGAGCAGCGAGAGCTCGGGGTGCAAGTCAGCAATCTTTTGAAGAAGGGATTTATTAGAAGGAGTGTCTTCGAGTGGGGAGCACCAGTTGTGTTTGCCACTAAGGCAGATGGTTCCCTTCGGTTGTGTGTGGACTATCGCGAGTTGAATAAGGTAACGAGGAAGAATAAGTATCCTCTACCGCGGATAGATGATTTGTTTGATCAGCTGGAAGGAGCTAGAGTGTTCTCCCAGTTGGACCTCGCGACAGGATTTCATCAGCTACGAGTAGCAGATGAGAGTGTTCTGAAAACGGCATTTAGGACGCTGTCTGGATTTTATGAGTGGTTGGTCATGTCGTTTGGGTTGACCAATGCACTAGCTTACTTTGTGGATCTTATGAATCGAGTATTCAGAGATCAGTTGAATCAGTTTGTTCTTGTGTTCGTGGATGATATCCTTGTTTACTCAAGGACAAAGGAAGAACACAAGGGACACTTGAGGATGGTGATGGAGGTGTTGAGGAAACACCAATTGAAAGCGAAATTCTCTAAGTGTCACTTTTGGAGAAGGGAAGTGAGATTCTTGGGTCATGTTGTTTCCGAGAGTGGTATTGCCGTGGACCCTGCGAAGGTGGCTACGGTACAGGATTGGCCTACGCCCAAGAATGCAACAGATGTAAGAAGTTTCTTGGGATTAGCTGGATATTATCGTAAGTTTATCCAGGACTTCTCCAAGATAGCATCATCGTTGACTCGGTTGACTAAGAAGAGTCAGTCCTTCGTCTGGGACAGAGTGTGTGAGGATGCCTTCAAGAGTCTAAAAGAGAGGTTGACGCGTGCGCCAGTGTTAGTCATTCCTAAAGGGAATGAAGAGATGACGGTATACACGGATGCTTGTGGTACCGGACTGGGTGCTGTATTGATGCAAGGAGGTAGGATTGTAGCTTATGCTAGTCGACAGCTAAAGCCGCATGAGAAGAAGTATCCTACCCATGATTTGGAATTGGCAGCGATTGTATTTGCGCTGAAGATGTGGAGACACTATCTCCTGGGAGAAAGATTTGAGTTGTTTACCGATCATAAATCGTTAAAGTATCTCTTCTCCCAGAAAGATCTGAATCTCCGTCAGCAGAGATGGTTAGAGTTCTTGGCTTCGTATGATTTTGATATCGCATATACACCTGGGAAAGGTAATGCGGTAGCCGATGCCTTGAGTAGGAGACATGCCAGCTTAGGGGCATTGTTTCTTGAATGGAAGCAACTGGAGTATATCGCGGGGTTTGATTTCAGACCAAGGTGCGAATTGGATCCAGTTATGCTAGCTAGTTTAGCGATCAAACCCACTTTGATGGAGCGGATTGGTTCCAGCCAGAGGGACGATCCTAACCTATTGGAAATCATCTCCAAGTTAGAGATGGGTATCGATGAGGAGATGAATGTGTATGAGCTTGATCGAGATGGATGGCTTCGGAAGAATGGAAGACTAGTTGTGACCAACGTGAATGGTTTGAGGGATGAAGTGTTTAGAGAATGTCATCACTCAAAACTGACTATACATCCCGGTGGTAATAAAATGTATCAAGATATGAAGCAAACCTACTACTGGGAAGGGATGAAAAGAGACGCTGGGAAGTTTATATCCAAATGCATGAATTGCCAGCTAGTTAAAGCCGAGCAAAAGAAGCCTAGTGGTTTGTTGCAACCATTAGAAATTCCCGAATGGAAATGGGAGCAAGTCTCGATGGATTTCATCGATGGTTTACCAAGGACTAGATCGGGATATGATAGCATTTGGGTAATTGTGGATCGATTGACTAAAAGTGCAAGATTTATACTAGTCAAATCGACCAGAACGGCAGCCAAGTTGGCAGAATTGTATATGAAGTGGGTAGTGAGATTTCACGGGGTACCTAAAAGCATTGTGAGTGACCGAGACCCGTTGTTCACTAGTGGGTTTTGGAAAAGCTTACAAGAGTCTCTAGGGTCAGGATTACATCTCAGTACCGCATATCATCCTCAGACCGACGGTCAGACGGAGAGGGTGAATCGTATATTGGAAGATCTCTTGAGAGCTTGTATATTGGATTTTGGTGGATCATGGGATGACCATTTGCATCTAGTAGAGTTTGCATATAATAATAGCTACCAATCCAGTATCGGTATGGCTCCATATGAAGCTTTGTACGGAAGACCGTGCAACTCACCATCATGTTGGATAGAGACTGGCGAGAAGTTTGTGCTTGGACTAGATGTGGTGAGGGAAACTTCAGATAAGATTAAGGTCATTCAGCAACGAATGAAGGCTGCCCAAGATAGGCAGAAGAGTTATGCTGATAAGAGGAGAAGAGACTTGAAATTCTCCGTTGATGACTGGGTGTTCGTCAAGATCTCTCCGTTGAAGAGCGTGATACGATTTGGCAGGAGAGGCATGTTGGCACCAAGATTTATTGGCCCATTCCCTGTTCTTGAATTAGTCGGGAATTTGGCGTATAGAGTTGACTTACCAGAGAAGATGGCGGGAGTTCACAATGTATTTCATGTTTCCCAACTAAGGAAGTTCGTTCACGACTCAGATATGATTATTTCACCTGATCAGTTAGAGGACTTCGAAGTAGAACCCGAGGCGGTTGGGAACCGCAAGCCGATTCGTATTGTGGGGCACGATACGAAGCAACTTCGAAAGAAGGCGGTGAAGCTAGTCAAGGTTCAGTGGGGCGAGGACGAGAATGATTGTACTTGGGAGACAGAGGAGAGCATTAGGAAGGCATATCCAGAACTCTTTGCCTGGTAAGATTTATTTTGTAATTTAGTTTTTCGCATGTTAGGGTAGACTTGTTTTGTTGATTGCATGTTTGATTGTTGTTTTATGATTGATAGGCATGCGGGACCTTTGTATGTGTTTTGATTAGGGAATTTCGGGGGCGAAATTTCTTAAGGGAGGGAGAGTGTAATGACCCGCATTCTACGCATCGGGGGATCGTAGAATATTTATTTCTTTCCCGTATGAAGTCGTATAGTCATGTAACTTAGGGAAACATCCATTAGAGTCATTTCCCATGTTCATGATTTTTGTCGATTTTTAAATGACCATTTTGCCCCTAATTGGTACTGTTTTGGCCATAACTTTTGATTGGTAAGGAATTTTGACCTGAAACCACTTCCATTGGATTCGTTTGATGGTTTAACTTTCCGTAGAGTGGTCATAATAGCCAAACGGACTTACCGTTTGGGAGATATGGCTGAAATAAGGTTTGGAGGGTGAAAATCTGCTTAACCGGGCCAAATTGGGTGATTAGTGGATAGGCCCATAACCCATTTCGGGATTAGGGTTATGGGAAGGCTGAAATGAGATAGAGGATCATTCCATTTCAGTTTTCTAGCCTCCACTTATCACCAAGGAACCCTAAAAATGGCCTCCAACCTCTAAATCACCTCCAAATCACCTTTTGGTCAAGGATTTGGCTTAGCAACCTCTAATCAAGGAAGATCTACACCAAAGCAACATTGGAGCTGCTGTTTGGCATTGGGATTCACATCAAATCAGAAATTTATTTCAGATCTTAATTTATTTTGTGGCTAAGGTGAGTGATTTGCATAGTTTTGCACTAATTAAGGCTAATTAGGGGTGATTAGTGTTAATTAGCGAATTTAAACATGATAAAATTCGGGAAAAATGTTCATAAATTCTTAAATGATGTTTTAGACCTCTGATATGAATTTGGGTTAATTTGATTAAGTTTTGTTAATCCTATCATTAGTTTCACCTAAACATGCTTAAGGGGAAATATGGGATTTTGGGTATGTTTGATCCATTTCTACCTATCATATTGGTGTTTTGATGTTTGTGGTTAATTATGCATGTTGCTATGACTGTATGAAATGCTTTGTGATTGATTAGAATAGTTGGAATGGTCGAAAACGCCGTCGAGGGGCGTAAACAACTCGCTGGACAAGGTGCAGGGATTCGGATCGGATAGGGGATTGAGGGTCGATCGGATCGCCCTATGGGATCGTGGGACATCACCACGAGTCGAGTCATCTCCTCCGAACCGATCCATCTGCGCAAGGTCCACGAGCCTCAACCGTGAACCGCCTCGCGTACCCGATCCGCTCATGCTTCGTATCACGATCCGACTAGAGGAAAGCAGCATCCACGATCCGATGCACTACGAGACGCTGATCCGAACCAGGGGGAGCCACGAGCTGGAGGAGCGCGATCCGACCCGTATTGGGTATGCCGATCCGAACCAGGGGGAGCCACGAGCTGGAGGAGTGCGATCCGACCCGTATGGGGTATTCCGATCCGAACCAAGGAGAGGAGCACGATCTGAAGCAAAGAGAAAGAGGACCGCGATGACGATCCGAACCGTGGCGTGCTGAAGAGCCGATCCGATCCAAATGGGGTATGGAAGGCCGAACCGAACCGATGAAAACTGATAACCCGAGATGCAAAGGTAGTCCAAATGAAGGGTATTGACTCAGGATCCAGATAGGAACCAATGAGTGGACTTCATGAGTTGGACTTTGCTGCGGGATGTGTGCTAAGGAGTTGTCGACGTTCATAACTTCGATTC
The DNA here is from genome assembly GCA_030737875.1 of Allium sativum. Taxonomy (NCBI): domain Eukaryota; kingdom Viridiplantae; phylum Streptophyta; class Magnoliopsida; order Asparagales; family Amaryllidaceae; genus Allium; species Allium sativum. The sequence goes on along the minus strand of CM060918.1, from coordinate 772,750,361 downwards.
ACCACTGAAAATGAATGATGGGCTACTTATCAGTGCAGTAGGGTCATTATGACCCGAGGGGCAAGGTGATGGTAGCAAGACTACGTTATCAGTGCTGTAGGGTCATTATGACCTGAGGGGCAAGGTGATGCGTATTAAGACTATGAGCCAGTGCAGTGGGGTTCTTGTGACTCCATGGGGCAGAGTGGACATAGTAAGGATTAGTAAGGCTATGAGCCAGTGCAGTGGGGTTTTTGTGACACCATGGGGCAAAGTGGACATAGCGAAGGATTTGTGGCTACGTTATCAGTGCAGTGAAGCCATTTATGACTTCATGGGGGCAAAGTGATCGTAGCAAGGTATGTTGGGTGATCGAAGTGGTGAATATCGTATGCTTTACGCACTGAGTGAGAGATGTGAGATGGATGCTATGTTTGATTGTTTGCCATCATTATGACATGCACACCTCCCCCATTTCCGTATCTTTACACCGTTTGATATGGTACCTTGGAGTGTTGTACAGTATCTAGTGCTAACTCTTTGGTTGCAGGTTCAGGTATGTTTTAGTCTACCTGTTATTGTTCACTTTAGATGCTTATTGCTCATACCAGGCTTTATGTCTGACCCAGAGTTTTATGTCTCCTATTATTACTCTGGGTGCTCACACGAGCAGACTAGAGACAGGTTAGCTGGTGATGTGCGAGTAGCTGATTCGGAGGCGGGCAGGAGGCTTCCACGTATGATATATATACACACACACACACACACACACACACATTCTCCCTGTGTCGTTGGTGGTCGCTACTTGGGCATTAGTAGTGTACCTCTTTTATCTTGCTTTTGCTTTGAGACAGTTTGAAAAGTTGTAATAAGCTATATTTTGGATTTCCGCTGTTATGATGCTCAGTTCTGGTTTTAGCTTATGCACTGTCTCTCCTGTTTTATGTCAAGTTTGTATTATTATATTTTGTTCTATGCGCTGTGAGACATTCTACAGGTTCTTTGTATGTTCATTTACTTCTTCCTTTTCCTTCTGACGACCCGTTCCGTGCTAACTGGACATGTGTACAGCGCACTTTTGGAGTAAATGTCGGTTGGTGCGGGGCGGGCCGTCACACTGCTCTTTTGATATTACGAGGGAAGTGAACTCTGTGAGGTTGAATGGTAATGGGAGCAGTATAAGGTTTTCATAGGTTAATCTGTCAGTAAAGATGCTTTATAGAGATTGGGCATTGGCGCAGTTGTTTATCGGGAGATCAGTGGTGGGTTGTACAGTTGTAAATAGTAGTGTTGGGTCTAGCCTTCGCATGCAGAATAAGAGGTCTGTGCGTGCCATTACTGTTGGCTTAATTGCTGTATCCCTCATCCTATCTTTACCGGTTTTAGGGTTCCTCTGTCTGTGGCTTTGCAGCGATCTTATTGGTTTTTAGGCAAGGTTCTGTTCTTTTATCTTTGTGAAAGGAACTGCTTGCATATTATTCTATAGAATGCGACTCTCACAATTAAGTGTCAAAACCTGCCTTTGATAATGTTTTTACTCCTTCGTGTCTCATGGGTAATTCGGTCGTTGCCAACATATATTCGGTCAGAAAATAATCTCGATTATCATGATGATAAAACACAGTAATTCACTGCTCAAATGGTAGCTCCACCCTGAATCTTTGATCAATAAAGCACTTAAATTTCATAAATAGAGCCTTAATTGCCTCGATTATCATGATGATAAGACACCAATTCTAATGGCATGGATTTGAAATGATGTTATTGCATAGGCTGGGATCTTAAATCCTTTTATTTTTATTTACTAAACGTACTCGAAGTATTTGGGTCGTCACCTTAAAATTATTAAATGTTCAATATTGTTCGTGAATATTTGATTACGAGTTGTTAAATAATCTAATTTAAATTTTACCATTTTAGGTACAATAGCGACTAGAGTATCCAAAATCCTAGCGGGAATTCGATTTTGTTCTAGTATTTCAATTTTGCTGCATAACATGTTTAGATAACATCCACATTTTTTATTTTGCCAAAAAAAGTCAAAAACTAAATCTAAACATCAGTTACATGTTCCTGTAATCATAGTATTTATAAAAAAAAATTGCAAATAGACAGATTTATTTGCAGACGTGTGCAGAAATTGACGGGTTCAATACATATAAAGAAGGTACATTCCAAAAACTAAGAGAGAGCAATGATTCAAAGTTGGAATAATTAAAGAAGGTACATAATTGTGTTATCCTCAATTGTTAATTTATGTGTAGGCTACATCATTAATCCTAGCATGCTTAATTTGCTAAAAACATAAAGCGACACCTTGCATCCAAATATCTTTTGTAGTGTTGTAACTTTGCTTACTGGTGGCCTGCTACTATGCCTCAAACCCACCACTTTCTAATTACCAAATATGCATTTCTGTCCTTTTACTTTTGCAGCAAAATAAATTAAGCAAATACCAACATAGAACAAACTATCGAAAAAATTAGGAGGACAGCCGTAGAAACACAACTTAAATGCATACGCCATTCTGTTGGCTTGAATGGGGATGAGCATTTATTTGGTTTTGTTAATCCAATTATGAAAATTATCAAAACAAACTAAAACCGATAAAAATGAAAACCAAACCAAATCAACCAAATTAAAATTGATTGGTTCCGTTGTTTATCCAATTTAACCGAATTAAAAATATTTTAGACTTTATGTTTATAATATTAACTATAATTTGAAATAAATTATAAATATATGATTAAAGTATTATTATTTATGATTCTTCTGCTTCTCAAAAATAATTCTGATACATATGTGATGATTAAAATTGACTTAGATAAATAAATTAACCTAACATATTTATTATAATATCAATAATTTTGAAAATATAATAAAAATTCAGTTATTTGGTTAAACCGATAACCAAAATAAATATTTTTTTCAAACTGATTACAAACCAATTTAATTTCAAAATCAAACCAAACCGACCAAAACAAATTGGTTTGGTTGGTTTAACCAAATAATGCTCACCCCTAAGCCTGAAGCAGCAACATGCGCAATGAAATTTGTAACCGTGTAGGCGGAAAGAAAGAGGGAGTATCATATAAAGGAACATCATTGTAACCGTAGCCTCACGTATGCGATATAATCAACATCCTAACAACTATGTGTTTCTCATCTTAGGATATACCCTCACACTCTAACATTTATAACATGATATGGAACAATTTATATTGCCAATAAAGTTAATGCCTCGTTCACTCCGTTTTTCAACAACTCAGCACTTCTGAAGTTTCGAATTAGGATAGCTGCATCTGCACGTTGTAAACATAATCAGGCAATGATTTGGACTCATAAAATGAAACACAAGGGGAAAAATAAAATAAACAAGAGTTCATATATTAGAGAACAATAAGTAGGTAACTAACGTTGGCTCTGCTAACTTGAAAAAACAAAATATCATAAAATCGCTTCTCAAGTGTATCAGGTCGATGCCTGAAGCTACAAACATAAAAAATAAATAAACATAAAGTAAACTGAGATAAATCTACCAACCATACCAAAATCAAGTATAATACATATTTCACCATCTTATCATGTTTATTTACGTGTAGAAATTTAACTGAATCATTATATAACATGCACAAGTCTTTCAGAACTTAAAAGCTTTATAATTACATACTGATCATTTTAAAAAAACAACTTCACGCCAAAAACTAAAGTATGAAAACATATGGTAGGTGATATATTATCTATCACATCAAACTCAGACTTATTTGGCTGCAACAATGATATGGAGATCCATACAATCTAAAATATGAAAAATACATTCAGCGATTTTATGGAAGGAACTTCGTCTACACTGCGAAACACAAGATGATATGCTTTGGGATAAAATTTAGGAACTGCTTGCATATTATTTTATAGAATGCAACCCTCACAATTGACTGGTAATCAGAGTGATGCAATGAAAATGTTGTGGGCCCATAACCCATAGGTCTTATGATCAAAACCTGGCTTTCATAATGTTTTTACTCCTTTGCGTTTTAATTTGGTCCTTGCCAACAAGATTTGGTCAGGAAATCATCTTGACCTTAGACAATTCAAATTTACTATTGTTGTTCAGTTAATTAAAAAGCTTTCAAACGATATACATGCCTTGCTTTTGAAATTCAAAAAACGTTCATTCACTCCAAGAAAACTGCGACATTTCTTTCATTTGTTCAAGTGCCCTTTTAACACATGTCAAATTTTCAGAAAACCATATTAGCTGAACATCCAAACTTTTTCTCATTTCTGATAATTTTGAGTTTTTGTTTTCTTTTCTCCATCGTTCCTACAGACTTTTGTTGAGTACACGAAAAATTAAATCGTAGTAAGATGTTTTGTTGCCACATTAAGATACATGCCTTCCAATCATAACCATACACACCGGTACAGTCCCAAAACACAGTAAGATACATGTCTTTTGTTAAACATTCTGAGAAGTGACCGGTTGTTAATCAACAAAGCAATTCACCGATCAAAGAATAACTCCACCCTGAACCTTTGATCAATAAAGCACTTAGATTTCATAAATTAGGGCCTTTGATTGCCCCAATAATTATGATGTAAAAAAAGCACCAATTCTAATGGCATGGATTCAAAATCACGTTACTGCATGGGTTGGGATTTTAAATCAAAATCCTTCTATTTTCATCCACTACACATACTCCAACTACTCGGAAAGTCACTTTCAAATTATCAAATACTCGATATTTTTTTGTCAAGATTTGATTGAGTTGTTCAGTAGCAGTCTGGATTAAAATTTTGCAATTTCAGGTACAGTATAGTAACTAGAGTATCCAAAATCCTAGTGGAAATACGATTTTGTTCCTTTATTTTCAATTTTGTTACATTAACAACCTACCCAAAAACATGTTTAGAAAACACCCACATTTTTTATTTTGAAAAATAAAATCGAAACTAGGTCTAAACAATAATTGCATGTTACTATAATAAAAAGCAAAAAAATTGCAAATATTCGCAAATTTATCTTTCAACGTTCGCAAATTTATTCTCCAACAAGTAAGGCTGGATAGAGATAAACCCCAAAACCAAATAATAGTGTCAATCAAAATGTAATAATAATAAGAGATTTCAAGATGAAAATAGAAATAAAGACAAGAATAAAATTAAGTAAAATAACTGAAAAAATATTAAAGCTATAAAATGTAAATACATTGCATGGCAAAGTTGTGAAATCAGATTGTTTACGTGCCATGATTTGATTTATAATACACAGGAAAAGAACGTGAAAACATACATCAGGGAAAGTGTTTAAAGCATGTTTGGATCAGCCTGTTGTATTTTGGTTCGGGTAGTCCTATTATATTTTGATTCGGGTCAGTACATTGCAAACGGGATCGAGCATATTGCACATGTGGCATCACTACAGTAAACTGCATGGATCAACTAAAAAATAACAAAGTGGAGTGGTATTGTGATGGCACGTGGCAAACATTATCTGGGTCGGCCTATAAAGAAAAGGAGGAAGCATCAAACTGGGTTGGTACTGTTAGTGTAAATTGGCTCGGGTCGGGGTGTTAAAAAGCAACTGGTTCGGGGTCTGTACATTACACTTTGGATCGGGCATGTTTAAAGTAGCAGTGACATTTCTATGAATATTTCTATCCCGATCCAAACTACGTCCGATCCAAACTACGCCCGATCCAAATTACGCCCGAGTCAAACTCCATAGTGGTGGCAGAACCGTAAATATTGGACCATGACAGCTGTACACAGCTGTAGAGTGGACCAGTGACATTTCTGTAAATAATGTTTAGCCCGAGCCAGATTTATGCCCGAGCCAAACCCTGCACTCCATAATTATGAAACTGCCATCGCCTCCAAACTTCTTCTATAAATAGCCCCTTACACCATAATTCAAAGGACGAATGGCACTACCTCGAAGGGTTGCCTAAACCATTCCTACACCACTCTAAAACTTCTAAAAACTTCATTAATGGCCGCCAAACTTCTCTCCTCCTTTCTCCAAGATGAGATGGATCTTATCTTCTCCAAGCACCATTAATTCACACTCCGATCTACTACAAGTGATCTTCAATCGCTATAGCTCCTCCATAATGCACGGATCTAAAATCATTTTAATGATGGAACCAAGGAAAAGCATATAATTATGCAATCCAATCCGTTCCTTCTCGAATCAAAGTGCGATCTAAAGCGGAAAGAGAGCGATAAGTGGAGAATTATCACAAAAGTGGTCAAGTGTAATTAATGCGATGTATGAGATGATAAAATTTGTAATTCTCTCCATTATGATGAAAAGTGATTGAAAAATGGACGTAGATTCATAGCGAATCGAACCACTATAAAAATCTTGTCTTCTTACTGCTTTTTTACTTTTATTTTGTGTTCGTGGCTCCACAATTTCATAGCATTTACTTGGTGACGTGCTTTTCTAGCATCATTTGGTGTTTGACCATTTTCGATTAAAACAAAGACAATTTTACATAAAGTGCAGGTTCATGATTGATCTGTGGCTCCATTCAAATTTTGCCTCTTTTTTATGTTTGCAAAAATAGTCTGATCGTTAGTTAGTAATATATGATATGGTAAAGAAATAAATTTGACTACATAATTCAAATTTATTACTGTTGTACAATCATTAACAAAAATGTTCAAACTAATATGAATGCCTTGCTTTTGAAATTCAGAAATCATGCATCCATTTAAATATATTTTTTAACTTTTCTTCCATTAGTTCAAGGGATTTTAATGTCAAATTTTCAAAAAATTAAATTAGCTGAACATTTGGACTTTGTTCTCCTCTCTGGCAAATTTGAGTTTGTGTTCTCCTCCCCGGCGAATTCTAAGTTTGAAAATCACATAGTTTCAGAATCTATATCTTTTCATCTGATAGTTCTGAGGCCCTGTCTTTGGTCGATTATGTTGTGGTGGATGATGCTTTAAATTTGGGTGAAAACGGACATATGATTGAGGGTTTGGCTGATTATAATTATAATGATGGCATTTTGAATATGGCTAGTGACTGCTCTTTTGATATTACGAGGGAAGTGAGCTCTATGAGGTTGAATGGTATTGGGAGCAGTATAAGGTTTTCATAGGTTAATCTGTCAGTAAAGATGTTTTTTAAAAATTGGACATTGACGCAGTTGTTTATCGGGAGATCAGTGGTGGGTTGAACTTGTACGGTTGTAAATAGTAGTGTTGGGTCTAGCCTTCGCATGCACAATGAGAGGTCTGTGCGTGCCGTTACTATTGGCTTACTCAATTGTTGTATCCCTCATCCTATCTTTACCAGTTTTAGGGTTCTTTTGTATGTGGCTTTACAGCAAAAACATTGTTTTTTTAGGCAAGGTTTTGTTATTTTATCGTGAAAGGAACTGCTTGCATATTATTCTATAAAATGCGACTCTCACAATTAATTGTCAAAACCTGCCTTTGATAATGTTTTTACTCCTTCTTGTCTCATGGGTAATTCGGTCATTGCCAACATATGATTTGGTTAGAAAATAATCCCGATTATCATGAATCAGGGGTGAGCGTTCGGTCGATTCGGTTTGTTTGGAGCTAAAAAAACTCAAACTGAATTGAAACCGATTTTTTTTCAAATCAAACCGAACCGAAATAATTTCGGTTAATTCGGTCGGTAACCGATTTAACCGAACTTGAAGAATGTATTATTATTCAAACGATAGATTCACCAAAAATAAAACATAAATTCAAGTTTGGATAAACTTTATCTAGTAAATTTTATGTTTATGATAAGATTTGATTTATTGCAACAAATGCCTTTGTATTACATAACTAAATTAATTATTTAAAGTACTAGAATACTGTAAAATTAGATAATAAACTAAAAGTTCGGTTAATTTGATTAAACCGATGACTAAAATAAATTATTTTACAAACTGAATTCAGACCGATTTAGTTTTAAACTGAACCGAACTGACCGAAATAAATTGGTTTGGTCGGTTAATTCGGTTTGAAGCGAATATTGCTTACACCAAATTATAATGATAAAACACAATAATTCACTGATCAAAAGATAACTCCGCCCTGAATCTTTGATCAACAAAGCATTAAGATTTCATAAATTAGGGCCTTAATTACCTCGATTATCATGATGATAAAACACCAATTCTAATGGCATAGATTTGAAATGATGTATTTGCATGGGTTGAGATCTTAAATCGGTAATAAGTTATTGCCGTTTACTAGTATGAGATCTTTTTGTTTACAATATTTAACGTTAAAATATTAAAATTATTAAAATTATTTTTTTGGCTATTATATTATTAATTATCTATCTTATTTTGCGTAGTAAAACATGCATGAAAACATTATGAATGAACGAAAATATCATATGAATTATACCATTTTCAATATATATGTTAAAAATTGCATTCAATCTTGTATTGTAGTAATATTTTACTAGGTATTTTATTAATACATTACATATTAGAAATCTTTGTTACGTAATAAATATATATGATGAAATATAAGAATATACATATATATGTATTGTATAAGATATGTGGTAGATATGGTAATTATCATTGTTAATGCCCGATTACCATTACCGTACCACATATTTTCATGTGGTTTGGCATACTGTACCAATCAAATCGGTAACCAATTGTTCGGTACCGCTTTCGTTGGTAGCGGTTGGTAATGGCTGATAAGTGGTAATAAGGTAAAAAAATCAAGCCCTAAACATACTTTAAGTATTTGGATCGTCACCTTAAAATTATTAAATGTTCGATATTGTTCATGAATATTTGATTACGAGTTGTTTTAGGTACAATAGAGTCTAGAGTATCCAAAATCCAAGTGGAAATTCCATTTTGTTCTTGTATTTCAATTTTGCTGCATTAACAACCTACCCAAAAACATATTTAGATAACATCCACATTTTTTATTTTTCCAAAAAAGTCAAAAACTAAATCTAAACATCAGTTACATGTTCCTGTAATCATAGGATTTTTTTTTAAAAAAAAAAAAATTGCAAATAGACAGATTTATTTGCAGACGTGTGCAGAAATTGACGGGTTCAGTACATATAAAGAAGGTACATTCCAAAAACTAAGAGAGAGCAATGATTAAAAGTAGGAATAATTAAAGAAGGTACATAATCGTGTTATCCTCAATTGTTAATTTATGTGTAGGCTACATCATTAATCCTACATGCTTAATTTGCTAAAAACATAAAGCGACACCTTGCATCCAAATATCTTTTGTAGTGTTGTAACTTTGCTTACCGGTGGCCTGCTACTATGCCTCAAACCCACCACTTTCTAATTACCAAATATGCATTTCCGTCCTTTTACTTTTGCAGCAAAATATTTCAGCAAATACTACCAACATAGAACAACTTAAAAACATACGCGTGCAATGAAATTTGTAAGTATAAACCTGCAGGAAAAAGGGACTGTCATAAGCGGAAACATCACTGCAACCCTTGCGTCACATATGCAACATAATCAACATCCCAACGGCTACGTGATTCTCATCTTAGGATAAATCCTCATTGTCTAATATTTATTATATGATGTGGGACAATTTATATCGCCCATAAAGTTAATAATTCCTCATTCACTCCAGTTTCCAACAACTCAGCACCTCAGAATTTTGGAAAATTTGGATAGCTACATCTACACATTGTAAACATAATCAGGCAACGATTTGGACTCATAAAAATGAAACACAAGGAAAAAAAACTAAACAAGAATTCATATATTAGAGAAAAATAAGTAGGTAACTTAGGTTGGCCCGGCTATCATAAAATCTCTTCTCAATAGCATTAGGTCGTGATGCTGAAGCTACAAACATGAAAAGAATAGATATAAAGTAAATTTAGATAAATCTACCAACCGTACAAAAATCAAGTATAATACATATTTCACCATCTTACCATGTTTATTTACATGTAGAAAATTAACTGAATCATTATATAACATGCACCAGTCTTTCAGAACTTAAAAGCTTTTATAATTACATACCGATCGTTTTAAAAACAACTTTACCCAAAAACTGAAGTATGAAACATACGGTAGGTGATATATTATCATATCAAACTCAGACTTATTTGGTTGCAATAATGATATGGAGATCCATACAATCTAAAATACGAAAAAATACATTTGGCGATTTTATGGAAGGAACATCGTCTACACTGTGAAACACAAGATGATATGCTTTGAGATAAAATTTAGGAACTGCTTTGCATATTATTCTATAGAATGCAACCCTCACAATTGACTGGATTTCAGAGTGATGCAACGAAAGTGTGGTGGGCCCATAACCCATAGGTCTTAAGATCAAAACCTGGCTTTCATAATGTTTTTACCCCTTTGCGTTTTAATTTGGTCATTGCAACCAAGATTTGGTCAAGAAATCATCTTGACCTTAGACAATTCAAATTTACTATAGTTGTTCAGCTAATTAAAAAGCTTTCAAACAATATACATGCCTTGCTTTTGAAATTCAAAAAACGTTCATTCACTCCCAAGAAAATTGCGACTTTTCTTTCATTTGTTCAAGTGCCCTTTTAACACATGTCAAATTTTCAGAAAACTATATTAGCCGAACATCCAAATTTTTTCTCATTTCTGATAATTTTGAGTTTTTGTTTTCTTTTCTCCATCGTTCCTACAGACTTTTGTTGAGTACAAGAAAAATTAAATCGTAGTAAGATGTTTTGTTGCCACATTAAGATACATGCTTTCCAATCATAACCATACACACCGGTACAGTCCCAAAACACAGTAAGATACATGTCTTTTGTTAAACATTCTGAGAAGCGACTAGTTGTTAATCAACAAAGCACTTCACCGATCAAAAGACAGCGCCCCCCTCAATCTCTGATCAACAAAGCGCTAAGATTTCATAAATTAGGGCCTTTAATTGCCCCAATAATTATGATGTAAAAAAGCACCAATTCAAATGGCATGGATTCAAAATGATGTTACTGCATGGGTTGGGATTTTAAATCAAAATCCTTCTATTTTCATCCACTACACATACTCTAACTACTTGGAAAGTCACCTTCAAATTATCAAATACTCGATATTTTTTGTCAAGATTTGATTGAGTTGTTCAATAGCAGTCTGAATTAAAATTTTGCAATTTCAGGTACAGTATAGTAACTAGAGTATCCAAAATCCTAGTGGAAGCATGATTTTGTTCCTTTATTTCCAATTTTGTTACATTAACAACCTACCCAAAAACATATTAACAAAACACCCACATTTTTTGTTTTGAAAAATAAAATCGAAACTAACTCTAAACAATAATTGCATGTAACTATAATAAAAAGCAAAAGAAATGCAAATATTCGCAAATTTATCTTTCAACGTTTGCAGAATACTCTGCATGTATTTGCAATTCAAAAACTTTAAATATTTGCAGTGTTTTCTAAAAGTATCATACAATAACAACAAAAGTCATTATTCTCCAACAAGAAAGGCTGGATAGAGATAAACCCCAAAACAAAAAAACAGTGTCAATCAAAATGTAATAATAATAAGAGATTTCAAGATGAAAATAGAAATAAAGACAAGAATAAAATTAGGTAAAATAACTGAAAAAATATTAAAGCTATGAAATAAGCAGGAAGAGTGGTCTTTAAGCACGTAAAAAAGCATCTGTCGTGGGTATGTGAATCAAATTAAATAAATGATAAATCGTTATTCGCATGCGATAGTCAAATCCTGACACCACTATTTCGTAAAGTAAACTCAGTCTCCATATTGATTGGCAAAAATGATGGTTTGTTGGAGAATTGTAACTGAATCCACTGTGGGAACAATGTGCAGCAGCCCGTTATCCATCCACCGTTGAGAGCAAGGAGTCTTCGCTGCTCTGTGGCCAGCCTGACGCATTGCCTCCTTTCTATAGCCAGCCTTTCCAGCCTAACTGCATAGGCCCACTCAGCAACTTGGATCAGGCGGACCAGCTAATTGCACAACATACCCGGATCCAATAACATAACCCAATATTCCATCCATTTTAATGCCTCACTTGGTCACAAGCTCACGCTACTGAGCTCGGCGTTTGGTTTGGTGAACAATCGATATTTGTATATAAGTATTCACTAATATTTGAGGACGTGGGACTAAGATGAGAATTTTACCTTATTGGCTACTGCAGAAGTACCATTTCACCCTTGCTGAAAGCAGTATGATGCCTGTACCAATATTCACATTTGCATTTGCAATATTGCAAACTTACCATTTTTCCAATAACAAATTATTTTATAATTGCAATTAAGCTACGGAAAACAAAAAAATGGCAATTTAACCACCCGATATCTTGGATCAGACAGATCAGAAAGTGGCTCAAATTATTGAAACCAAACAGTACAACTCTATGTTTCCCCAATCAGTTATGAAGAAACTACTCTATTATTATCAGCCTTACACTTTTAAATATGTTAACAACTCCAAACTTCCAGAAACCTACATGTTAGTTGTTCATGCCAATAACCTTTCATTTTATGTTGTTGCAAATTTATCAATATGGAAGAACGCGTCAATAGTCAACTACCAAAAATTTTACCTTTTTTTTTCCACAATACGTGGGGATTGGAAAAATAAATGATATGGAAGGGAAGTTTGAATGATTGCATCTTTTAACACTTTTAAAAAGAAAAATAATAGTACCATATAGTACCAGAATTTGTCAATTTAGCCCTTGTTTACAACTTATTACGCAAATAGCCTTGTTTGTAAACTAGTTACAAACAACACCGTTTTGGCAAATCGGCGCTAAGTTGATTAAAACACGCTGACATTATTTTAAATGACATAATATTAAATGATGCATTTCAAATGCCGTCGGTGTTGTTTTTTTTGGTGCATATTGACGCTATTCCAAATAGCGTCCCACGATTTCAAATTATGTCAACATTCGATTGACCAAAATAGGGTCCTGTTAGTAATTAGTTTACAAACATGACTTTTTGCGTAATAAATTTTAAAATGAGGGCTAAACTGAAGAAAAAAAATTCAAATATTATCATGCTAACTGAAAATTAATCAGATGTGGATGTACTTTTAGCAGTTTCTGCATGTAATATAGCTACAACAGTATTATAAGCTGTTAGTAGTATTTGTTTGTTAATGTCATCTTCAGTTACGAGTTGCTAATTTCTACACAAATTATTTGTTCGAAAGCATGTTTTTAGTAAATAAAAAATTCTGTTAAATTGTAAGTAACTACTTAAACGTTACTTTTACATGTTGAAAAAACTATGGAATCATTGGCTTTTGAGAGCATGTAGAAGAAATTTTGTGCGATACTTAAGAAATCATTTTTTTTTCTTTTATTTCATTTTGCTAGAAGCTATTTGATACTTCAGAATTTCGTAGAGAATTAACTACAACGATAAAATCAACAACGCCAGAGATTAAAATGCTTACACTCACTTCAGTATATGCTCTTCATAATTTTAATGTTTTTTCCAACTACATTACTTTTTTGGGGGGAATATTACAGCACAGTTTAAATGTCCGTTATTTTATAATTTATTCGGTTTATGTTTTATCTAGATTATTTCATTCTTTTTCATATCCATTTATAATATGTGTTTTATGTCAAATACAGAAGCAAAGTCTACTTGAGCTCACAAAAGACAAAATTGTAGGCAAAATATTTTAGATGGTTTCTATTTTGACTTTACAAAAAGAAAAAAAGCATTACTTGTGTGGCTGCATATACAAAAACCAGTTAAAACAGGAAACTGGTATATGATTCTGAGACTTAACTTGTTCAAGAATGTGACCATTTTTATATTCCATTCAGCGTAGGTTTTATCTAGATTATTTCATTTCGACCATACCTAACAATAATATGTGTTTTGCGTTGAATTTGTTTCTTGTCAATTGATAGATCTATAGAACCAAAGTCTAAAGAGTGCGTTCTTAACAAAACATGATATTTTAGGTAAGATATCTAAGTTTTTATATTATTAAAGCAAATACTGCTTAGTAAAAAAAACAAAAATTAGATCTACTGTCTTTTCAAGTAGTTATTCTTCTTCATCCAAATGTATAACAATCTCAAAAACCAAAACCAACATTATTGAAGTTTCTAAAATGTTTTGAAGAAAAGAAAAAAAGAAGGAGAAACCAACCATTAAGATGCTGTATGGAATGACCTGAAGGGTTCGTTTTCTTTATACCAGCAGGCCATTATAAAATCAACGTACAGAGGAACATATACTAAAATTACATATTCGCTGTGTTATTTGCTATACAAAGCAATATTTTATTCTTTTAACAGTAAAACTTCAAATATTCAAACAAAAAAAAACAATCATGTTACTATTTTAACAACAATACGGATAAGTAACTCGTGGCCCAATGGATAATGAGATGGCCTCCAAAATCAAAGATTCTATGTTTGTCCCTAGTTAAAGTCACCTAATTTTAATTTTCTTCAAAATTTAGACAAAACATACATCATTTTGAGCAACATTTTAGTATACATACACTAAGTGATACAAAAATGACCATCTAATGACATACAGACAAAATGCCTTCATGATTATTATGTAAATTATTTAAAAAAGCATCGGATGAATGAGTGCATTATAAATTTCATTTTAGTACTTTATCTCACCACAAAATATAATCAATGACAGAAATTTGCATGAAATCCAACAAAACATATATTACAAATTGGACATGTTGGTGTCACGATCCAGAAAATCTTCTATTAGAATAAAACCATCTAAAAGTATTTTGCAGATTTCAATTTATTTGCATTTAATCAATAAGACAAGTGACTTTATGGCCCAATGGATAAGGTGCTGGTCTACGAAACCTGAGATTTTGGTTCTGATCTCCAGCAGAGTCCACGTGTCAACATCATAATCCAAACGCATTGTTGATTAAAACCGAAAAACTAAAAGCATTTTGTTGTTTGCAATTTTTATATGACTTGTAATGATATTGTAAGTAATTATATATCCCAACCGATACAGGGTTGGCCAACAAAACAACAGATTTTGCGTACGGCTTCAAACAATGTTAGTATTGTATACGTCTCTTCAAAGTTAACATAAATTTGAAGACATATTAGGGTGACGTTCATTTTATTCCCGAGACAGTTGTGGCCTAGCCAATCAGGGATATTCAAACAAAATGATCTCAAAATTTTGATCTAAATTGAGAAAAAAATTCATTGGTTTAAACTTAGCAACATAACTTGTTTCAAGTTTTTATCTTGCCATCGGATCTACTTTATAAAAGTTTGTTTGCACCAAAAATTCAAACCAAGAATATAGTATACTACAAAATGGTGTGATAGCAATTATACTAACGAATAAGGTGATGGACTACAAAACAAATGATTTTCCATTTGATCGTCAAGAAGTTAATCTCGATTTGTTTGTTTGTTAAAGATTTCAGTTTAGTACAAAGTCATGTCAATGATCATTCTATTTTTGACCTGACGATCTGGACATGTCCCTTGAAATAAAAAAGGAAATTACTACTAATATAGAATGGAGAATTGGCATATAAAGGCAAGTGGACACATTATCTTCATAATTAAAGATGACCAATTTTGATGCAACTGATACCAAACTTCTTTAACTTCAGATCTCTTGGTACACCAATTTTCTACAAATTCAGGGCTAACTTTATGGTATATTTCAAATATACATAAAACTCTATACTGTATATGTTATGTCCATGTAAGTAAATAATTCTACAGCTTTAAAGGAAATAATTAATTACATAAACTATGAGACATTGTTCGTAACGCACCTAGAATTTCATACAGTCGCAAATTTGGGGTTAGTTTTAGTAACTAGTCATATTATACACAAAATAGGGGGACAAGGAAGAGGAGATGTAACAATATCTATGAACTATGATAATACTGCTTTAGTTTCCTAAATTAACTTCAAATTATCCACTTAAAAGCCTACACAAGCCAAAATTTTCTAAAACTTTAAGAAAAATAGTCCATATTCATGGAAGTTGTACTAACAATTACCATAAAATCACATCAATCGTTTACAAACCAACAAGGAAGAGCTATTGTCGGAACCAAAGGCAAAAAATTATGCCCCCCCCCCCCCCCACAAAAAAAAGGTGATTACTTCGTCAAAAACTAGCTTAGATTTTGCAAATAGTTTAAAACTGATCGGTTTTTGCTAATAGTTTTAAACAACAGTTTAGACTGAAATTGTCCAAGTAAAATATGCTACGTACAAGATGTTGAAATGATAAGGTGATTATTGGTTTCATGATACTAAATTCGTTTCTAACAAGTTTATCATGTGTATCTGTGTTAAATGAACTAAAGCCGAAAATTGAATATAACCCACTGAAACTTGCAAAACATGCATACTATAGCTACAGAATATGCTACACTGAAGATGTATAAGTGATTAGAATGACCTTTATGATAATTCAACTTAACAAGTCTATCTTGCCTTGAAGTTAAAACGTTTAGTGGTTTCATAGCGGTACAGATGTAAAAAGTTGCAGCGGGATAAGGCCGGAGGATAGCGAGAATATAGTGGAGATGTAAAAAGGTTAATTAAATGTAAAACCAAATATTCAAAATTAATTAATTATCATTCTCACATCATTTGTTTAAAGGAACTGGAATTAGTTAATCATTTATTCAACTGTCCTAAATCAACCATGGCAAGCCAGGGCCATTAAGACAGGAAAGACTTGATATTATTTTGTTAAATATGAAAATTTTATGTTGGAATACTCAGAAATCATAAATTGTGCGTTCAATTCTCAGCATAGTAGGTTAATTTTATTATTCTCTTATTTTTATGAATAAATTCCAACATCACGAGGTGCATCATGGTGTCCGCAACGATTGTACCTTTTGGTGCACTCCACATGGGAAGGGACACCGAATCACATATGACAAATAGTGAAAAAAGGCTTTTCCTAAATAAAAAAAGTACCCACAAGCTATATTTTATGTAACTTTTTTATGATCCAAGGTGTGTACTTTTTTCCTTGCATATACCTAAATAATGTACTTTCAAATCAGACTGATTATCAGAGTGGCGCAGCGGAAGCTTGGTGGGCCCATAACCCACAGGTCCCAGGATCGAAACCTGGCTCTGATAATGTTTTTTCCACTATTGTTTCCGCAAGGATGATAATGCTTTTTCCTTCTTTGTTTTCGCAAGGATAAATTGGTCACTCTGTGCCTATGTTTGGTTATCTGTGCATTTTATTTGTTTGATTACTTGCCAGCAAGTGGGATGTTAATTCATGTTAAACAATGATGTTAATATGTACATAGCTTGTCGAACAAAGTGATCAAGCTGTTGACGAAACCTGGCTCTGATAATGTTTTTTCCACTATTGTTTCCGCAAGGATGATAATGCTTTTTCCTTCTTTGTTTTCGCAAGGATAATTTGGTCACTCTGTGCCTATGTTTGGTTATATGTGCATTTTATTTGTTTGATTACTTGCCAGCAAGTGGGATGTTAATTCATGTTAAACAATGATGTTAATATGTACATAGCTTGTCGAACAAAATGATCAAGCTGTTGAACAAAATCTGCAAGCAATGAAATCATTTCACACCTATGCATTGAACCCGAACTGCAACTTTGTATATGCACCTTCAATATGTCACCCAGAACAGACAACAACCTACATCTCATGCAAAATACAAATCAGTGTGAATAAGACACAAATCATGGGCATGATATGCTACATTAACTAGGGATGGTGATTACCTATTTATCTTTATATAATCAAATAAGATAATCCCAAGCTTCTCACAAACTATTAAACGTTCAAATAAATTCAAAAAACGGATTTTCTTTTATTTCTAAACTATTCCTTCATATACTAAAATAAATACACAATATAACACTTTGCAGCTAGCCAATTACAATTAATTTATGTTATAGATAAAACTTGCACTTATGATGCTTAATAATATTATTTTTCTATATTATTATATTTAATATGTCACTCACAGCTGATGGCTCAATCTACATAAGCAAATGAAGCATCAGTATATCCAGATCACTCGCATCAGTATAAGCTGAAAGGATCTCATACAAAAGCAACCAACAAAAAAGAAGCATCACTCGCATAAAAAAACCAGCTAAAAAAGGAAATTGACATATGATTCTAAAACTTAATACCTTGTCTGAGAATGTGATATTTTTTGCATGTTCAGCAACATAGGCATCATCAAAAGTAATTCCTTTTAAGGGATGTTATTCAATATGAAATATGATGGTAAATAATAAATGATGGCCATATAAGTATAGCTTCATACATTAATATTGAAGAGAAATATGATGTGAACCTACTACTATGAACATTGAAAAAATGGTTGAATTTAGTTAGTTGAAATAGGTAAACGAATCTAGGCAGAACAGTAACATGGAGTACTGTAGCATGACCAACTGCACAGGACACTCGGCAACTTAGATTGGGCAGATCAGCTAACTGAACAATATATCCAAATCCAATAACATGACTAAACATTCCATCACTTTGATGCCCCACTTGGTCACAAGATCCCGTTACTGAGCTAATCAATCGGTTAGGTGAAGAACTGATATTCAAATAGAATTATTCACTAATATTTGCCAATGTAGCTTAACAGTTATTGCAGTAGTATCAATTCCTTCTTGCAAATGTAGCAAGATGCCTGTATCAACATTCACATTTGTAGCTGACTTATAATTTCAGCTTATGCTGGATTATTGTTTTTTCCTCTCATCTTGATTATGTTTACATTGCATAATGAGCTTAAAAGGAAATAAAACAAAATAAGTGAACCACCTTGGTTCAAATTAGTGAAATGAAACAGTACAACATTATATTGGCCCGGCCAATCACAAAGAAGAAACTACTTCATTATTATATGACTTATACTTTTATCTATGTCTAGGGTCCGTTTGATTTTGAGCCGGAAGGGGAATTTGGAAGGGTTATTTTGAAGGGTTATTTGAAGGGGTATTGTTACGAACGGGGAATGCGTTTTTTTTACGAAAGGGGTAAATTGAAAGGGATAAAGTTATTATTTTATTAATTATTTGTATGTGTTTTATTTGTATGGATATGTATAAAAGAGGTAGATATATAATTTTTTGGTTAGACCGCGAAGTCATTTCTGGAACAATTTCTGCAAATACATGTACTCAGCGAGTTGCAACATGTAGAAGTTTGTTAAGCTGCTAATGGAATTTGCGTTAGTGTCAGTTTATATTGGATTTGAATGAAATTATAACATAACTTACGGCCTAACATGGCAGTACTCAGTTCACTTTTATGCATCACTGGTGATTTGGTGAAGATCTGCTAACCCACATTTCTGGCGTACAACAATTCTTGCATCGGACGCGGCGTCGAACGCGTCGGCTGCGTCCGACGCGAAAGCAACACTTTGAACTGTTCGGTTGGAAGAGGCAAATGGTGTGGACCCCACATTGACACGTCCGACGCGGACACGAACATTAACCGGTCAGTTCGAAAATCAAACGGTACCTTACACTCCAAAATACAAGTTTAATGTTTGCACCAGTGATCGACCTTTCATTTTCAGTGGGTTGCAAATTTACACATCATATATCAAAATTCAAAAACCTTTCGCTTTTTTTAACGACATGCAAGAGCTCGAAAATGAAATTATATTAAAGGAAATTTTATATGATTCCATTTCTAACACTATATAAACGGAAAAGAACAGGTTGTTGTGTTGTCATGTTAAACATGAATAAATCTGGTGTGGATGTACTTTTATCCATTTTGGTACGTAATATACCTACAATAGTATCACGGAGTGTTGGTTGATTTAATCGCTAATGGAGTCAGTTTCGATATGTTTGTTTGTTGAAGATCTCAATTTAGTACAAAACCACATTGAGAAGCATCTTATTTTTGACATGACTTTATCGGGAATGACACTAGATATATAAAAAAAAGAGTATTCCTAAAATAGAATGAAGAATCGGCATAAAAATTTAGATACACACATTATCTTCACAATAGAAGATGAATACCTGATGTACTTGATACACTTTCTCCAAATTTGCTCAGTAGATTGAGGAATCATAAAGCACTTGAGAATATAACAATCTTTTCTTTTACCTTCAGATCTCCTAGTGCACCAGTTTCCTAAAATTTCAGGGCTGACTTTAGTGTATATTTGAAATATACGTTGAAATCTACTGTCTTTATCATGTCCGTGTAAGCAAATAATCCACTGCTAAAATGAAATAATTAAAAGCAAAATTTAACCGAAACTATATGTGATGTGACTGGATTTTCATAGCGTAGCATTTGCGGTTAATTTCAGATTAGGCAAATTGTACACAAAATTGGAGGATCATGACAGGAGAAAAACATAACAAATCCTACAAATTAGGAGAAATACTGTTTTTGTTCCCTGGATTAACTCCAAATAATCGGCTTAAAAGCCTAGACAAGCTAGAACTTCCAAAAATTAAAAAAAAAAAGTCCATATTCATGGAATTTGCACAAAAAAATACCATATATTCACACCTATCATGTACAACCCAACATAATATAGCTATTGTAAGCATCAAAACCTAAAATAGAAAGAATAAGTATAAATATATGTCCAAATGTAGAGCACTGGAAGAAATCATCCCCATGCCTACCGAAACCTCGGAAAATTTGAAGTATAATTCAAAGTGGATCTTTCACTTCCTTCGCGTGAAACTTACACCGAATTAATCCAAAATAACTGAGCCAGTTTAAGCTCCATGTTTTCTTTTTCGTTCCCTTTTCTCAGAGTCAATCTTCAACCTCAGCTTCGCAGTAGGATTCGACTGACCTAAATTGACCATCGGATCATCATATAGATAGTTGAAACGACAATGGGTTAACTGCTGTGTTGACTCCCGTTTTAAAGCATGTCCAGTGGTGCGTATTACACCCGTAATATTAAGTGAAGACACCCAACTGTTGGTTTAAGGATGAACATTAAGGGTAATATCCGTATCTAATTCAGGATCCTGGATCGGGCCCTAACGCCTATTTTATGGACGCCAAAGTCTGGCGCCTATAAAATAGACACCAGGGTAGCCCCTCCCACGTGAATGGAAACTCTCCATATAGAGAGTACTGATTGTAACACGTTATCAGATCCTATATGTACATAGAAAAACACGTTGCCAGTAAGGACAAAAGCATCTTTTCCAAATTCCAACCATGCATCAACAAATTAAAAAAGAATGGGATGTATATATTAACTAATTTCTTTGCACCTGAAAACGTAAGTATTTTGATCCCAAACAAATCATATAAAAAAATAAGGCTAGCGCCTATTTTACAGGCGTCGGGATTCTAACGCCTATAAAATAGCCGCCAGACCACTGGTCAAACCTCTTCGATTCAGGGCTGAATATTCAGTGCTCTGAATATTCAGCCCTAAATCCACTAGAGTTGCTCTAAAAAGTACAAGTTTAGACTGCGTTCTTTCTAATTCGAACCTTTTGAGAGTGAGTTTGTTTCACCCACTTTTGGTGAAGTAACAAAACTTTATCCCCTTGGTGGCAGATAGTGGGACCCAGTGAAATTCAGGGGCTCCTATGAATGTCACCAATGAAAAGTAGGAGTTTTGTACACACTTCTCCAAATAGTGTGTACAAACTCCTACTGACAACATTTGAACTATTGAATATATAATTTTTGTTGCTTTTCAGATCGCGAACAACCATCAACTAACTAGTGCGTTGACAAGAGGACCTCGATTTCTTTCGTTATTAAGTTAGACTGTGCTCTTTGTAATATAAAACTTGAGTTATCAAATATATTATTTTCATTATTTTTGAAATCACGAACAATTGTCGACTAACAACGATTTCCATAGAGATCAACCACTGAACAATGACGGTTTTGTGGTTGATAACCGTGGAAAACTGTGTTACTCGGCAGTTGTTTGCCGTATAAAACATGGTGGATGATTGCCATATTAAATGTCTTTATTATTATGAAGTAAATAAATTTTACTTGTTTATTATTTTTATCTATGATATCAAAAAAGAAAGCATAAATGCCCTTAGCAATGCTCTATTGTTATTCCAACGACCATGAGCGAAATGACGCACTTAACTAGTATAACTAACGGTGGAGGTGTTTCATTGTATAAAAGAAAAAAAATTATTGTATTTTTGAATTAATCGAAACAACATGATTCATTCAAAAATTTGTTGCATTTTTAAATTAATTTGTTTAAGTCTATCAAAAGATGTTGCAGTGGAAATAGGATATTAACTGTAAATCCAAAGTAGATTTGAAATACAATGAATATTTTGGATAAATTTTAGGCATCAGAACTTAAACCATTAAAAACATTAGAAAAAGTAACTCCGAGAAAGTGAGGGTATTGTTTGAAATTCAAAAAAAATGGTTTTGGACAATGATAGTATGCTAACCTCTCTAATGTCCATTTGATTAACTGAACGAGCATTTGAGCAGGGTAGCATCGTGTAACGCGTTTGCGATGGCTAAGAACAGATATTTGAGCGGGGCACGTGCTGTTTAATTTATGGCATTGATTTTAACCGTTTTATAGTTAATTAATTATTTGTTATATCGTGTAATATGCAAATCATAAAATTACAAAATACTAGATTTTTCATCAAACACAACAATTACTAGATTTTTACATATAGATAAATAAAACGAAACAACAATTGACATACCACATTATACGGTGCTAGTAAACCGCTAAATTTGTACAAGTGGCTGTTTAAACACTTGTCTGCTTGGGCTACTATATTATTGTAACAACCTACACCTCCGTTCACGCAAGATATTGTCCCCAACTTAGCCACCGTATAGGTGTGGGGTTTTGTTCCTCAAAAGGCCCCGGCGTTAGTAAGAGATGGGCTCTACTATATAAGTACCCACTTCACACAGGCTTCCACGATGTGGGACTTTGGGGTGTTACATTCTCCCCTCCTACAGAGCCCAACGTCCCCGTTGGCTCACAAACACCTCACCCAGGCGTTGTGGTCCACACAGGAGCCACAATTCCGGCTGGGTATTGGCACTGATACCACTGTAACAGCCTGCACCTCCGTTCACGCAAGATATTGTCCCCAACTTAGCCACCGTAAGGTGTGGGGTTTTGTTCCTCAAAAGGCCTCGACATTAGTAAGAGATGGGCTCTACTATATAAGTACCCACTTCACACAGACTTCCACAATGTGGGACTTAAGGTGTTACATTCTCCCCTCCTACAGAGCCCAACGTCCCAGTTGGCTCACAAACACCTCACCCACGCACTGTGGTCCACACAGGAGCCAAAATTCCAGCTGGGTATTGGCTCTGATACCAAGTGTAGCACCCCACCTCCGTTAAGGTCACTCGCAAAGGGAATGCCTTAACTTTGGTAGAGCATTTTTAGTAGACAGAACAAAAATTTACAAGACAGATAAAGTAGTACTTGAAAAATTTATAACTTTATTACAACAAAAACAGAAATGAGTTTAGTTACATCTTTCAAAATCACAATATCGGAATTCAAGTACATAAATATCGGTCTTGTACAAAAGCCTTCAGAATGCATAGTTTTAAATCCATAATCCCCAATATAAACTGCCATGGAAAGATAGAGCCAAAGCCAAGCAATACTTCAAACACTTCAAGCAGAAAGAATCAGAATCAAGCTCCTATGTTTCCACCCTGAGAACCTAGGGGGGAACGGAAGAAAAGAGGCGAAACAAACTAGGTCAGACATAAGTCGGGTGAATCCAGTGACTTTCAGCTTATAAACAAATAACAGTATCATGATATGTAAATAAAACTGGATGAGAGATAACCGTAACAGGAATAGCAGGTTAACAGAAGAAACGGAATGATATAGGCAAAGCTGAGCTTTTCACTTCTCTGCACTAATACTAGTATAACAGGATTAGGTGTTACCCTAATGTCTAAATTGAAACAGAAACGGAAACAGAATAATCTCTACAGAAACAAAATGCTAGTAATGGGCCTTTACCACCCGAACAGACAGAAGGTACAGAAGCAGAATACTAATAATGGGCTTTTATCACCACAACAGACAGAAGGTACGGAAACAGAATACTAATAATGGGCCTTTACCACCCAACTAATTGGGCCTTTACCACCCCAACAGACAGAAGTTACGGAAACGGAATTAGAGACGAAAACATAATAATCTATATGGAAACAGAATGTCAGAATTAGGTGTACACTAGTAATGGGCCTTTACAACCCCAACAGACAGTACCACGCAGAAACAGACATGTGTTACACTAGTAATGGGTCCCAAACAACAGATGACACAAGTATTTCCCCTCCTAACCTTGTCTCCCCAGACTAGCATATTTCAGATTAACTTGTTTACAAGTTTCATAGTTCAGATTACTAGTTTACAGATCAGACAATCAAGTTAACAAGGTTTCAGATTAACAGATCAGATGTACGGATTTAACAGACTTACAGATTGTCTAACTTTGTATTGGGCCTACAGATTCACGAAACGGGTTTATTAGATTCATCGGTCCTATTGGTTTAACCCTATCCACCCAACACGTTTTAGACATCATATTTATCTCAGATTTGCATTAATTAAATATTAATGCACAGACCTCTCACATTAGGTCGGCAGCTTGAGGCCGCTGGATATGTCGGGCGGTTCCGGGCAGACTTCTGCCACAAGCCAGACCTAACCTCGTATCTAAGCATATTTTAGTTATGCCTACGACCTCTCACATTAGACTGACAGTTTGCGGTCGCTGGTTAAGCCGGTTGGTTCCGGGCAGGCTTCTACCGCAAATGGAGTCTAACCTCGTGTCATAGCCAATTTATTCCAATACAGATTATACAGATATCAGACTAATTATGTCCATTTAACAGATTAAACTTCTTTACAGGTTACAGCAAACTAATCAAATTTCCATGTTTTACTCAATCTTAGATCGAGCCTAAGAATTTTCATACCCAAATTACAATTATTCAGCTTTCAACAGATTAGACAATTCAACAGATAACAGATCTAGCAGATTAGGCGATTCAATAGATTAGCAGATTAGACAATTCAACAGATAACAGATCTAGTGACCTATTAGATAGGTTGGGACTGGAACCCGAGATAGTCGATAGACCATTGGTTGTGACGAACCCGATTGGTGGTTCGACTAGCCTTAGTATGATTTGCAGGAATTTGGTCTTATCGAGTCATGGATGTATGTTTGTTTGTGATTGCTTTGTTTTGGGCTTTACTGGGTATGGCATTATATTGGGAGTCGATTGGCTCCAAAGATACGGGGTGGTGGTAGACTGTGAGGGCTTTTTGGTGACAGTGAGGGAGGATGATGGGCGAAGGGTAGTGTTTGGTAGCCTACCTAGTGATGGAGTTATGGCTAGTTTTGTAAATTCCCTCGACATCCCGCAGGATGAGTTGTCAGATGTGCTTGTGGTTGGCCAGTATCCGGATGTCTTCGAGGAGGAGACCGGACTTCCACCACACCGAGAGATTGAGTTCCGTATTGATTTAGTGAAAGATGCCAGACCTATAGTGATGCCACTTCGTCGTATGGCACCAAGGGAGCAGCGAGAGCTCGGGGTGCAAGTCAGCAATCTTTTGAAGAAGGGATTTATTAGGAGTGTCTTCGAGTGGAGAGCACCAGTTGTGTTTGCCACTAAGGCAGATGGTTCCCTTCGGTTGTGTGTGGACTATCGCGAGTTGAATAAGGTAACGAGGAAGAATAAGTATCCTCTACCGCGGATAGATGATTTGTTTGATCAGCTGGAAGGAGCTAGAGTGTTCTCCCAGTTGGACCTCGTGACAGGATTTCATCAGCTACGAGTAGCAGATGAGAGTGTTCCGAAAACGACATTTAGGACGCCGTCTGGATTTTATGAGTGGTTGGTCATGTCGTTTGGGTTGACCAATGCACCAGCTTACTTTGTGGATCTTATGAATCGAGTATTCAGAGATCAATTGAATCAGTTTGTTCTTGTGTTCGTGGATGATATCCTTGTTTACTCAAGGACAAAGGAAGAACACAAGGGACACTTGAGGATGGTGATGGAGGTGTTGAGGAAACACCAATTGAAAGCGAAATTCTCTAAGTGTCACTTTTGGAGAAGGGAAGTGAGATTCTTGGGTCATGTTGTTTCCGAGAGTGGTATTGCCGTGGACCCTGCGAAGGTGGCTACGGTACAGGATTGGCCTACGCCCAAGAATGCAACAGATGTAAGAAGTTTCTTGGGATTAGCTGGATATTATCGTAAGTTTATCCAGGACTTCTCCAAGATAGCAGCATCGTTGACTCAGTTGACTAAGAAGAATCAGTCCTTCGTCTGGGACGGAGTGTGTGAGGATGCCTTCAAGAGTCTAAAAGAGAGGTTGACGCGGGCGCCAGTGTTAGTCATTCCTAAAGGGAATGAAGAGATGACGGTATACACGGATGCTTGTGGTACCGGACTGGGTGCTGTATTGATGCAAGGAGGTAGGGTTGTAGCTTATGCTAGTCGACAGCTAAAGCCGCATGAGAAGAAATATCCTACCCATGATTTGGAATTGGCAGCGATTGTATTTGCGCTGAAGATGTGGAGACACTATCTCCTGGGAGAAAGATTTGAGTTGTTTACCGATCATAAATCGTTAAAGTATCTCTTCTCCCAGAAAGATCTGAATCTCCGTCAGCGGAGATGGTTAGAGTTCTTGGCTTCGTATGATTTTGATATTGCATATACACCTGGGAAAGGTAATGCGGTAGCCGATGCCTTGAGTAGGAGACATGCCAGCTTAGGGGCAATGTTTCTTGAATGGAAGCAACTGGAGTATATCGCGGGGTTTGATTTCAGACCAAGGTGCGAATTGGATCCAGTTATGCTAGCTAGTTTAGCGATCAAACCCACTTTGATGGAGCGGATTGGTTCCAGCCAGAGGGACGATCCTAACCTATTGGAAATCATCTCCAAGTTAGAGATGGGTATCGATGAGGAGATGAATGTGTATGAGCTTGATCGAGATGGATGGCTTCGGAAGAATGGAAGACTAGTTGTGCCCAACATGAAATGGTTTGAGGGATGAAGTGTTTAGAGAATGTCATCACTCAAAACTGACTATACATCCCGGTGGTAATAAGATGTATCAAGATATGAAGCAAACCTACTACTGGGAAGTGATGAAAAGAGACGTTGGGAAGTTTATATCCAAATGCATGAATTGCCAGCTAGTTAAAGCCGAGCAAAAGAAGCCTAGTGGTTTGTTGCAACCATTAGAAATTCCCGAATGGAAATGGGAGCAAGTCTCGATGGATTTCATCGATGGTTTACCAAGGACTAGACCGGGATATGATAGCATTTGGGTAATTGTGGATCGATTAACTAAAAGTGCAAGATTTATACCAGTCAAATCGACCAGAACGGCAGCCAAGTTGGCAGAATTGTATATGAAGTGGGTAGTGAGATTTCACGGGGTACCTAAAAGCATTGTGAGTGACCGAGACCCGTTGTTCACTAGTGGGTTTTGGAAAAGCTTACAAGAGGCTCTAGGGTCAGGATTACATCTCAGTACCGCATATTATCCTCAGACCGACGGTCAGACGGAGAGGGTGAATCGTATATTGGAAGATCTCTTGAGAGCTTGTATATTGGATTTTGGTGGATCATGGGATGACCATTTGCATCTAGTAGAGTTTGCATATAATAATAGCTACCAATCCAGTATCGGTATGGCTCCATATGAAGCTTTGTACGGAAGACCGTGCAACTCACCATCATGTTGGATAGAGACTGGCGAGAAGTTTGTGCTTGGACTAGATGTGGTGAGGGAAACTTCAGATAAGATTAAGGTCATTCAGCAACGAATGAAGGCTGCCCAAGATAGGCAGAAGAGTTATGCTGATAAGAGGAGAAGAGACTTGAAATTCTCCGTTGATGACTGGGTGTTCGTCAAGATCTCTCCGTTGAAGAGCGTGATACGATTTGGCAGGAGAGGCATGTTGGCACCAAGATTTATTGGCCCATTCCCTGTTCTTGAATTAGTCGGGAATTTGGCGTATAGAGTTGGCTTACCAGAGAAGATGGCGGGAATTCACAATGTATTTCATGTTTCCCAACTAAGGAAGTTCGTTCACGACTCAGATATGATTATTTCACCTGATCAGTTAGAGGACTTCGAAGTAGAACCCGAGGCGGTTGGGAACCGCAAGCCGATTCGTATTGTGGGGCACGATACGAAGCAACTTCGAAGGAAGGCGGTGAAGCTAGTCAAGGTTCAGTGGGGCGAGGACGAGAATGATTGTACTTGGGAGACAGAGGAGAGCATTAGGAAGGCATATCCAGAACTCTTTGCCTGGTAAGATTTATTTTGTAATTTAGTTTTCCGCATGCTAGGGTAGACTTGTTTTGTTGATTGCATGTTTGATTGTTGTTTTATGATTGGTAGGCATGCGGGACCTTTGTATGTGTTTTGATTAGGGAATTTCGGGGGCGAAATTTCTTAAGGGGGAGAGAGTGTAATGACCCGCATTCTACGCGTCGGGGGATCGTAGAATATTTATTTCTTTCCCGTATGAAGTCGTATAGTCATGTAACTTTGGGAAACATCCATTAGAGTCATTTCCCATGTTCATGATTTTTGTCAATTTTTAAATGACCATTTTGCTCCTAGTTGGTACTGTTTTGGCCATAACTTTTGATTGGTAAGGAATTTTGACCTGAAACCTCTTCCATTGGATTCGTTTGATGGTTTACCTTTCTGTAGAGTGGTCATAGTAGCCAAACGGACTTACCGTTTGGGAGATATGGTTGAAATAAGGTTTGGAGGGTGAAAATCTGCTTGACCGGGCCAAATTGAGTGATTAGTGGATAGACCCATAACCCATTTCGGGATTAGGGTTATGGGAAGGCTGAAATGAGATAGAGGATCATTCCATTTCAGTTTTCTAGCCTCCACTTATCACCAAGGAACCCTAAAAATAGCCTCCAACCTCTAAATCACCTCCAAATCACCTTTTGGTCAAGGATTTGGCTTAGCAACCTCTAATCAAGGAAGATCTACACCAAAGCAACATTGGAGCTGCTGTTTGGCATTGGGATTCACATCAAATCAGAAATTTATTTCAGATCTTAGTTTATTTTGTGGCTAAGGTGAGTGATTTGCATAGTTTTGCACTAATTATGGCTAATTAGGGGTGATTAGTGTTAATTAGCGAATTTAAACATGATAAAATTCGGGGAAAATGTTCATAAATTCTTAAATGATGTTTTAGACCTCTGATATGAATTTGGGTTAATTTGGTTAAGTTTTGTTAATCCTATCATTAGTTTCACCTAAACATGCTTAAGGGGAAATATGGGATTTTGGGTATGTTTGATCCATTTCTACCTATCGTATTGGTGTTTTGATGTTTGTGGTTGATTATGCATGTTGCTATGACTGTATGAAATGCTTTGTGATTGATTAGAATAGTTGGAATGGTCGAAAACGCCGTCGAGGGGCGTAAACAACTCGCTGGACAAGGTGCAGGGATTCGTATCGGATAGGGGATTGAGGGTCGATCGGATCGCCCTATGGGATCGTGGGACATCACCACGAGTCGAGTCATCTCCTCCGAACCGAACCATCTGCGCAAGGTCCACGAGCCTCAACCGTGAACCGCCTCGCGTGCCCGATCCGCTCATGCTTCGTATCACGATCCGACTAGAGGAAAGCATCATCCACGATCCGATGCACTACGAGACGCCGATCCGAACCAGGGGGAGCCACGAGCTGGAGGAGCGCGATCCGACCCGTATGGTGTATGCCGATCCGAACCAGGGGGAGCCACGAGCTGGAGGAGTGCGATCCGACCCGTATGGGGTATTCCGATCTGAACCAAGGAGAGGAGCACGATCTGAAGCAAAGAGAAAGAGGACCGCGATGACGATCCGAACCGTGGCGCGCTGAAGAGCCGATCCGATCCAAATGGGGTATGGAAGGCCGAACCGAACCGATGAAGACTGATAACCCGAGATGCAAAGGTAGTCCGAATGAAGGGTATTGACTCAGGATCCAGATAGGAACCAATGAGTGGACTTCATGAGTTGGACTTTGCTGCGGGACGTGTGCTAAGGAGTTGTCGACGTTCATAACTTCGATTCACCACTGAAAATGAATGATGGGCTACTTATCAGTGCAGTAGGGTCATTATGACCCGAGGGGCAAGGTGATGGTAGCAAGACTACGTTATCAGTGCAGTAGGGTCATTATGACCCGAGGGGCAAGGTGATGCGTAGTAAGACTATGAGCCAGTGCAGTGGGGTTCTTGTGACTCCATGGGGCAGAGTGGACATAGTAAGGATTAGTAAGGCTATGAGCCAGTGCAGTGGGGTTTTTGTGACTCCATGGGGCAAAGTGGACATAGCGAAGGATTTGTAGCTACGTTATCAGTGCAGTGAAGCCATTTATGACTTCATGGGGGCAAAGTGATCGTAGCAAGGTATGTTGGGTGATCGAAGTGGTGAATATCGTATGCTTTACGCACTGAGTGAGAGATGTGAGATGGATGCTATGTTTGATTGTTTGCCATCATTATGACATGCACACCTCCCCCATTTCCGTATCTTTACACCGTTTGATATGGTACCTTGTTGTGTTGTACAGTATGTAGTGCTAACTCTTTGGTTGCAGGTCCAGGTTCAGGTATGTTTTAGTCTACCTGTTATTGTTCACTTTAGATGCTTATCGCTCATACCAGGCTTTGTCTGACCCAGAGTTTTATGTCTCCTCTTATTACTCTAGGTGCTCACAGGAGCAGACTAGAGACAGGTTAGCTGGTGATGTGCGAGTAGCTGATTTGGAGGCGGGCAGGAGGCTTCCACGTATGATATACACACACACACACACACACACACACATTCTCCCTGTGTCGTTGGTGGTCGCTACTTGGGCATTAGTAGTGTACCTCTTTTATCTTGCTTTTGCTTTGAGACAGTTTGAAAAGTTGTAATAAGCTATATTTTGGATTTCCGCTGTTATGATGCTCAGTTCTGGTTTTAGCTTATGCACTGTCTCTCCTGTTTTATGTCAAGTTTGTATTATTATATTTTGTTCTATGCGCTGTGAGACATTCTACAGGTTCTTTGTATGTTCATTTCCTTCTTCCTTTTCCTTCTGACGACCCGTTCCGTGCTAACTGGACATGTGTACAGCGTACTTTTGGAGTAAATGTCGGTTGGTGCGGGGCGGGACGTCACACTGCTCTTTTGATATTACGAGGGAAGTGAACTCTGTGAGGTTGAATGGTAATGGGAGCAGTATAAGGTTTTCATAGGTTAATATGTCAGTAAAGATGCTTTATAGAGATTGGGCATTGGCGCAGTTGTTTATCGGGAGATCAGTGGTGGGTTGTACAGTTGTAAATAGTAGTGTTGGGTCTAGCCTTCGCATGCAGAATAAGAGGTCTGTGCGTGCCATTACTGTTGGCTTAATTGCTGTATCCCTCATCCTATCTTTACCAGTTTTAGGGTTCCTCTGACTGTGGCTTTGCAGCGATCTTATTGGTTTTTAGGCAAGGTTCTGTTCTTTTATCTTTGTGAAAGGAACTGCTTGCATATTATTCTATAGAATGCGACTCTCACAATTAAGTGTCAAAACCTGCCTTTGATAATGTTTTTACTCCTTCGTGTCTCATGGGTAATTCGGTCGTTGCCAACATATATTCGGTCAGAAAATAATCTCGATTATCATGATGATAAAACACAGTAATTCACTGCTCAAATGGTAGCTCCACCCTGAATCTTTGATCAATAAAGCACTTAAATTTCATAAATAGGGCCTTAATTGCCTCGATTATCATGATGATAAAACACCAATTCTAATGCCATGGATTTGAAATGATGTTATTGCATAGGCTGGGATCTTAAATCCTTTTATTTTTATTTACTAAACGTACTCGAAGTATTTGGATCGTCACCTTAAAATTATTAAATGTTCAATATTGTTCGTGAACATTTGATTACGAGTTGTAAAATAATCTAATTTAAATTTTACCATTTTAGGTACAATAGCGATTAGAGTATCCAAAATCCTAGCGGAAATTCGATTTTGTTCTAGTATTTCAATTTTGTTGCATAACATGTTTAGATAACATCCACATTTTTTATTTTGCCAAAAAAAGTCAAAAACTAAATCTAAACATCAGTTACATGTTCCTGTAATCATAGTTTTTGTAAAAAAAAATTGCAAATAGACAGATTTATTTGCAGACGTGTGCAGAAATTGACGGGTTCAATACATATAAAGAAGGTACATTCCAAAAACTAAGAGAGAGCAATGATTCAAAGTTGGAATAATTAAAGAAGGTACATAATCGTGTTATCCTCAATTGTTAATTTATGTGTAGGCTACATCATTAATCCTAGCATGCTTAATTTGCTAAAAACATAAAGCGACACCTTGCATCCAAATATCTTTTGTAGTGTTGTAACTTTGCTTACCGGTGGCCTGCTACTATGCCTCAAACCCACCACTTTCTAATTACCAAATATGCATTTCTGTCCTTTTACTTTTGCAGCAAAATAAATTAAGCAAATACCAACATAGAACAAACTATCGAAAAAATTAGGAGGACAGCCGTAGAAACACAACTTAAATACATACGCCATTCTGTTGGCTTGAATGGGGATGAGCATTTATTTGGTTTTGTTAATCCAATTATGAAAATTATCAAAACAAACTAAAACCGATAAAAATGAAAACCAAATCAAATCAACCAAATTAAAATTGATTGGTTCCGTTGTTTATCCAATTTAACCGAATTAAAAATATTTTAGACTTTATGTTTATAATATTAACTATAATTTGAAATAAATTATAAATATATGATTAAAGTATTATTATTTATGATTCTTCTGCTTCTCAAAAATAATTCTGATACATATGTGATGATTAAAATTGACTTAGATAAATAAATTAACCTAACATATTTATTATAATATCAATAATTTTGAAAATATAATAAAAATTCAGTTATTTGGTTAAACCGATAACCAAAATAAATATTTTTTCAAACTGATTACAAACCAATTTAATTTCAAAATCAAACCAAACCGACCAAAACAAATTGGTTTGGTTGGTTTAACCAAATAATGCTCACCTCTAAGCCTGAAGCAGCAACATGCGCAATGAAATTTGTAACCGTCTAGGCGGAAAGAAAGAGGGAGTATCATATAAGGGAACATCATTGTAACCGTAGCCTCACGTATGCGATATAATCAACATCCTAACAACTATGTGTTTCTCATCTTAGGATATACCCTCACACTCTAACATTTATTACATGATATGGAACAATTTATATTGCCAATAAAGTTAATGCCTCGTTCACTCCATTTTTCAACAACTCAGCACTTCTGAAGTTTCGAATTAGGATAGCTGCATCTGCACGTTGTAAACATAATCAGGCAATGATTTGGACTCATAAAATGAAACACAAGGGGAAAATAAAATAAACAAGAGTTCATATATTAGAGAACAATAAGTAGGTAACTTACATTGGCTCTGCTAACTTGAAAAAACAAAATATCATAAAATCGCTTCTCAAGTGTATCAGGTCGATCCCTGAAGCTACAAACATAAAAAAAAATAAACATAAAGTAAACTGAGATAAATCTACCAACCGTACCAAAATCAAGTATAATACATATTTCACCATCTTATCATGTTTATTTACGTGTAGAAATTTAACTGAATCATTATATAACATGCACAAGTCTTTCAGAACTTAAAAGCTTTATAATTACATACTGATCGTTTTAAAAAAACAACTTCACACCAAAAACTAAAGTATGAAAACATACGGTAGGTGATATATTATCTATCACATCAAACTCAGACTTATTTGGCTGCAACAATAATATGGAGATCCATACAATCTAAAATATGAAAAATACATTCAGCGATTTTATGGAAGGAACTTCGTCTACACTGCGAAACACAAGATGATATGCTTTGGGATAAAATTTAGGAACTGCTTGCATATTATTTTATAGAATGCAACCCTCACAATTGACTGGTAATCAGAGTGATGCAATGAAAATGTTGTGGGCTCATAACCCACAGGTCTTATGATCAAAACCTGGCTTTCATAATGTTTTTACTCCTTTGCGTTTTAATTTGGTCCTTGCCAACAAGATTTGGTCAGGAAATCATCTTGACCTTAGACAATTCAAATTTACTATTGTTGTTCAGTTAATTAAAAAGCTTTCAAACGATATACATGCCTTGCTTTTGAAATTCAAAAAACGTTCATTCACTCCAAGAAAACTGCGACATTTCTTTCATTTGTTCAAGTGCCCTTTTAACACATGTCAAATTTTCAGAAAACCATATTAGCTGAACATCCAAACTTTTTCTCATTTCTGATAATTTTGAGTTTGTGTTTTCTTTTCTCCATCGTTCCTACAAACTTTTGTTGAGTACACAAAAAATTAAATCGTAGTAAGATGTTTTGTTGCCACATTAAGATACATGCCTTCCAATCATAATCATACACACCGGTACAGTCCCAAAACACAGTAACATACATGTCTTTTGTTAAACATTCTGAGAAGTGACCGGTTGTTAATCAACAAAGCAATTCACCGATCAAAGAATAACTCCACCCTGAACCTTTGATCAACAAAGCACTTAGATTTCATAAATTAGGGCCTTTAATTGCCCCAATAATTATGATGTAAAAAAAGCACCAATTCTAATGGCATGGATTCAAAATCATGTTACTGCATGGGTTGGGATTTTAAATCAAAATCCTTCTATTTTCATCCACTACACATACTCCAACCACTCGGAAAGTCACTTTCAAATTATCAAATACTCGATATTTTTTTTGTCAAGATTTGATTGAGTTGTTCAGTAGCAGTCTGAATTAAAATTTTGCAATTTCAGGTACAGTATAGTAATTAGAGTATCCAAAATCCTAGTGGAAATACGAATTTGTTCCTTTATTTTCAATTTTGTTACATTAACAACCTACCCGAAAACATGTTTAGAAAACACCCACATTTTTTACTTTGAAAAATAAAATCGAAACTAGGTCTAAACAATAATTGCATGTTACTATAATAAAAAGCAAAAAAATTGCAAATATTCACAAATTTATCTTTCAACGTTCGCAAATTTATTCTCCAACAAGTAAGGATAGATAGAGATAAACCCCAAAACCAAATAATAGTGTCAATCAAAATGTAATAATAATAAGAGATTTCAAGATGAAAATAGAAATAAAGACAAGAATAAAATTAAGTAAAATAACTGAAAAAATATTAAAGCTATAAAATGTAAATACATTGCATGGCAAAGTTGTGAAATCATATTTTTTTCGCGCCATGATTCGATTTATAATACACAGGAAAAGAACGTGAAAACATACATCAGGGAAAGTGTTTAAAGCATGTTTAGATCAGCCTGTTGTATTTTGGTTCGGGTAGTCCTATTATATTTTGATTCGGGTCAGTACATTGCAAACGGGATCGAGCATATTGCACATGTGGCATCACTACAGTAAACTGCATGGATCAATGAAAAAATAACAAAGTGGAGTGGTATTGTGATGGCACGTGGCAAACATTATCTGGGTCGGCCTATAAAGAAAAGGAGGAAGCATCAAACTGGGTTGGTACTGTTAGTGTAAATTGGCTCGGGTCGGGGTGTTAAAAAGCAACTGGTTCGGGGTCTGTACATTACACTTTGGATCAGTGACATTTCTATGAATATTTCTATCCCGATCCAAACTACGTCCGATCCAAACTACGCCCGATCCAAATTACGCCCGAGTCAAACTCCACAGTGGTGGCAGAACCGTAAATATTGGACCATGACAGCTGTACACAGCTGTAAAGTAGACCAGTGACATTTCTGTAAATAATGTTTAGCTCGAGCCAGATTTATGCCCGAGCCAAACCCTGCACTCCGTAATTATGAAACTGCCATCGCCTCCAAACTTCTTCTATAAATAGCCCCTTACACCACAATTCAAAGGACGGATGGCACTACCTCGAAGGGTTGCCTAAACCATTCCTACACCACTCTAAAACTTCTAAAAACTTCATTAATGGCCGCCAAACTTCTCTCCTCCTTTCTCCAAGATGAGATGGATCTTATCTTCTCCAAGCACCATTAATTCACACTCCGATCTACTCCAAGTGATCTTCAATCGCCATAGCTCCTCCACAATGCACGGATCTAAAATCATTTTCATGATGGAACCAAGGAAAAGCATATAATTATGCAATCCAATATGTTCCTTCTCGAATCAAAGTGCGATCTAAAGCGAAAAGAGAGCGATAAGTGGAGAATTATCATAAAAGTGGTCAAGTGTAATTAATGCGATGTATGAGATGATAAAATTTGTAATTCTCTCCATTATGATGAAAAATGATTGAAAAGTGGACGTAGATTCATAGCGAATCGAACCAGTATAAAAATCTTGTCTTCTTACTGCTTTTTTACTTTTATTTTGTGTTCGTGGCTCCACAATTTCATAGCATTTACTTGGTGACATGCTTTTCTAGCATCATTTGGTGTTTGACCATTTTCGGTTAAAACAAAGACAATTTTACATAAAGTGCAGGTTCATGATTGATCTGTGGCTCCATTCAAATTTTGCCTCTTTTTTATGTTTGCAAAAATAGTCTGATCGTTAGTTAGTAATATACGATATGGTAAAGAAATAAATTTGACTACATAATTCAAATTTATTACTGTTGTTCAATCATTAACAAAAATGTTCAAACTAATATGAATGCCTTGCTTTTGAAATTCAGAAACCATGCATCCATTTAAATATATTTTTTGACTTTTCTTCCATTAGTTAGTTCAAGGGATTTTAATGTCAAATTTTCAAAAAATTAAATTAGCTGAACATTTGGACTTTGTTCTCCTCCCTGGCAAATTTGAGTTTGTGTTCTCCTCCCCGGCGAATTCTAAGTTTGAAAATCACATAGTTTCAGAATCTATATCTTTTCATCTGATAGTTCTGAGGCCCTGTCTTTGGTCGATGATGTTGTGGTGGATGATGCTTTAAATTTGGGTGAAAACGGACATATGATTGAGGGTTTGGCTGATTATAATTATAATGATGGCATTTTGAATATGGTTAGTGACTGCTCTTTTGATATTACGAGGGAAGTGAGCTCTATGAGGTTGAATGGTAATGGGAGCAGTATAAGGTTTTCATAGGTTAATCTATCAGTAAAGATGTTTTTTAAAAATTGGACATTGGCGCAGTTGTTTATCGGAATATCAGTGGTGGGTTGAACTTGTACGGTTGTAAATAGTAGCGTTGGGTCTAGCCTTCGCATGCACAATTAGAGGTCTGTGCGTGCCGTTACTATTGGCTTACTCAATTGCTGTATCCCTTATCCTATCTTTACCAGTTTTAGGGTTCCTTTGTATGTGGCTTTACAGCAAAAACATTGTTTTTTTAGGCAAGGTTTTGTTATTTTATCGTGAAAGGAACTGCTTGCATATTATTCTATAAAATGCGACTCTCATAGTTAATTGTCAAAACCTGCCTTCGATAATGTTTTTACTCCTTGTCTCATGGGTAATTCGGTCATTGCCAACATATGATTTGGTTAGAAAATAATCTCGATTAACATGAATCAGGGGTGAGCGTTCGATCGATTCGGTTTGTTTGGAGCTAAAAAAACTCAAACTGAATTGAAACTGAATTTTTTTCAAATCAAACCGAACCAAAATAATTTCGGTTAATTCGGTTGGTAACCGATTTAACCGAACTTGAAGAATGTATTATTATTCAAACGATAGATTCACTAAAAATAAAACATAAATTTTTATCTAGTAAATTTTATGTTTATGATAAGATTTGATTTATTGCAACAAATGCCTTTGTATTATATAACTAAATTAATTATTTAAAGTACTAGAATACTGAGAAATTAGATAATAAACTAAAAGTTCAATTAATTCGATTAAACCGATGACTAAAATAAATTATTTTACAAACTGAATTCAGACCGATTTAGTTTTAAAACTGAACCGAACCAACCGAAATAAATTGGTTTGGTCGGTTAATTCGGTTTGAAGCGAATATTGCTCACACCTAATTATAATGATAAAACACAATAATTCACTGATCAAAAGATAACTCCACCCTGAATCTTTGATCAACAAAGCATTAAGATTTCATAAATTAGGGCCTTAATTACCTCGATTGTCATGATGATAAAACACCAATTCTAATGGCATGGATTTGAAATGATGTAGTTGCATGGGTTGAGATCTTAAATCGGTAATAAGTTATTGCCGTTTACTAGTATGAGATCTTTTTGTTTACAATATTTAATGTTAAAATATTAAAATTATTAAAATTGTTTTTTTGGCTATTATATTAGTTATCTATCTTATTTTGCGTAGTAAAACATGCATGAAAGCATTATGAATGAACGAAAATATCATATGAATTATACCAATTTCAATATATATGTTAAAAACTGCATTCAATCTTGTATTGTAGTAGTATTTTACTAGGTATTTTATTAATACATTACATATTAGAAATCTTTGTTACGTAATAAATATATATGATGAAATATAAGAATATACATATATATGTATTGTATAAGATATGTGGTAGATATGGTAATTATCATTGTTAATGCCCGATTACCATTACCGTACCACATATTTTCATGTGGTTTGGCATACTGTACCAATCAAATCGGTAACCAATTGTTCGGTACCGCTTTCGTTGGTAGCGGTTGGTAATGGCTGATAAGTGGTTGTTATGAAAACTGCGCCTTTGCGGAAGCGACCATGATCTTATTCACCCAATCACTTAAAGATGATTTCTATGAAAACAAACACAGATATGAAATCACATGCACAAACACAAGATATTCCACCCAACCACCCTCTTTATTGATTCACAAAAACAAATTTTGTTTACACTCAATGGATCAAAACCAACAATAAACAAAATTACAAGAATCAATAACCTTATTGAGAAAGGGAAAAAATATCTAGATGACTAACACTCTTTGTTGGAGAAGGAGAACAATGAACGACGACTAAGCCTTGGGTTAACTGGAGGCACCAATCATCTCAAGGGCCCCAAGCCCTAGAGGCACGCAGCCTCCACTCTGTTCATTCATACATTAATCCAACCCAATGTCTTGCTTTTATAGGAGAATAGAAGGCCAAGGAAAATATCCAATTTTCCTCTTAGAGATATGTTAGGAATATATCCCCTCAATACTTGTAGATAAGTCACAGAAAGACCGGGTCAAAATCCAGCAATAAATCCGCTCAAACGCCAAACCGCTTCTTCTAACCTTCTTTCTATTGTTGCACCATCTCCTCTACCGCCAAGCACATCCATGCCTCGTCTCTATCAACATATGTGATTTTATGTCACAAATCATAACACTCCATCTTGATATGAAATCACATCAACAACAAGTCAACCGACTTCCATGGACATGTGAAATCACCATCACAATGCTCCACCTTAATCTGAAATCATATCAACACCCCAACAATCACCAAACAAGTCATCTAGCTCTTTCAACGACACCTTCTCTCAACTAAACCAACCTCGATTTCCGGGCAACGAGATACACACCACAACCTCGATTTAAGGGAAACGAGATACGCCCAGTTGATTTGAAAGGACTATGATCACACCTCAATTACAAACACAACTCACAGCCTGCAAAAGATGCATCTACCACCTGAGCTGCACCGTGCGTCAACCAACGGTCTAAAAGTGCTTGTAATTCCACAACGACACCCGTCTACCACTTGATCTGAGCTCCTTCCTCGATCCCTCCGGATCCCTCGAGCATCATCAACGTGAAGACCCATGTCGAAAACATGAACCGAATCACCAAGGTATAGGCAAATCAAACCAATTGCCAACATCTTCGTCTTCTTCCATCTTCCCCCATCCACATATGAGGGCTTCTCTTCATCTCCATCAATCAAACAATTGAGGCCTTCAAATCCCCAATCAAAATTAGTCATCACCAACAGCGCCATCATATCCGACGAAAAAAAAATCGATTTTTTTCAACAAAAAATCAATTTTTTCTGAACAAAAATCAATTTTTCCAATCCAAAATCACTCTAAGCTTTGCGATGATCTAGCTCCGATACCAATTGTTATGAAAACTGCGCCTTTGCGGAAGCGACCATGATCTTATTCACTCAATCACTTAAAGATGATTTCTATGAAAACAAACACAGATATGAAATCACATGCATAAACACAAGATATTCCACCCAACCACCCTCTTTATTGATTCATAAAAACAAATTTTGTTTACACTCAATGGATCAAAACCAACAATAAACAAAATTACAAGAATCAATAACCTTATTGAGAAAGGGAAAGAATATCTACATGACTAACACTCTTTGTTGGAGAAGGAGAACAATGAAGAACGACGACTAAGCCTTGGATTAACTGGAGGCACCAATCATCTCAAGGGCCCCAAGTCCTAGAGGCACGCAGCCTCCACTCTGTTCAGTCATACATTAATCCAACCCAATGTCCTGCTTTTATAGGAGAACAGAAGGTCTAGGAAAATATCCAATTTTCCTCTTAGAGATATGTTAGGAATATATCCCCTCAATACTTGTAGATAAGTCACAGAAAGACCGGGTCAAAATCCAGCAATAAATCCGCTCAAACGCCAAACCGCTTCTTCTAACCTTCTTTCTGTTGTTGCACCATCTCCTCTACCGCCAAGCACCTACATGCCTCGTCTCTATCAACATATGTGATTTTATGTCACAAATCACAACAGTGGTAATATGGTAAAAAAATCAAGCCCTAAACATACTTTAAGTATTTGGATCGTCACCTTAAAATTATTAAATGTTCGATATTGTTCGTGAAGATTTGATTACGAGTTGTTAAATAATCTAAATTAAATTTTACAATTTTAGGTACAATAGCGTCTAGAGTATCCAAAATCCAAGTGGAAATTCCATTTTGTTCTTGTATTTCAATTTTGCTGCATTAACAACCTACCCAAAAACATATTTAGATAACATCCACATTTTTTATTTTTCCAAAAAAGTCAAAAACTAAATCTAAACATCAGTTGCATGTTCCTGTAATCATAGGATTTTTTTTTAAAAAAAAAATTGCAAATAGCCACAGATTTATTTGCAGACGTGCAGAAATTTACGGGTTCAATACATATAAAAAAGGTACATTCCAAAAACTAAGAGAGAGCAATGACTAAAAGTTGGAATAATTAGAGAAGGCACATAATCGTGTTATCCTCAATTGTTAATTTATGTGTAGGCTACATCATTAATCCTAGCATGCTTAATTTGCTAAAATCATAAAGCGACACCTTGCATCCAAATATCTTTTGTAGTGTTGTAACTTTGCTTACCGGTGGCCTGCTACTATGCCTCAAACCCACCACTTTCTAATTACCAAATATGCATTCCCGTCCTTTTACTTTTGCAGCAAAATATTTCAGCAAATACCAACATAGAACAACTTAAAAACATACGCGTGCAATGAAATTTGTAAGTATAAACCTGCAGGAAAAAGGGACTGTCATAAGCGGAAACATCACTGCAACCCTTGCCTCACATATGCAACATAATCAACATCCCAACGGCTACTTTAAACGTGATTCTCATCTTAGGATATATCCTCATTGTCTAATATTTATTATATGATGTGGGACAATTTATATCGCCCATAAAGTTAATAATTCCTCATTCACTCCATTTTCCAACAACTCAGCACCTCAGAATTTTGGAAAAATTGGATAGCTACATCTACACATTGTAAACATAATCAGGCAATGATTTGGACTCATAAAAGTGAAACACAAGGAAAAAAAACTAAACAAGAATTCATATATTAGAGAAAAATAAGTAGGTAACTTAGGTTGGCCCGGCTATCATAAAATCGCTTCTCAATAGCATTAGGTCGTGATGCTGAAGCTACAAACATGAAAAGAACAGATATAAAGTAAATTTAGATAAATCTACCAACCGTACAAAAATCAAGTATAATACATGTTTCACCAACTTATCATGTTTATTTACATGCAAAAAATTAACTGAATCATTATATAACATGCACAAGTCTTTCAGAACTTAAAAGCTTTTATAATTACATACCGATCGTTTTAAAAACAACTTTACACCAAAAACTGAAGTATGAAACATACGGTAGGTGATATATTATCATATCAAACTCAGACTTATTTGGTTGCAATAATGATATGGAGATCCATACAATCTAAAATACGAAAAAAATACATTTGGCGATTTTATGGAAGGAACATCGTCTACACTGTGAAACACAAGATGATATGCTTTGAGATAAAATTTATGAACTGCTTTGCATATTATTCTTTAGAATGCA
Source organism: Allium sativum (assembly GCA_030737875.1). Lineage (NCBI taxonomy): Eukaryota > Viridiplantae > Streptophyta > Magnoliopsida > Asparagales > Amaryllidaceae > Allium > Allium sativum. The sequence continues at coordinate 772,707,996 of CM060918.1, read as the reverse complement.
ACCCTCACAATTGACTGGATTTCAGAGTGATGCAACGAAAGTGTGGTGGGCCCATAACCCATAGGTCTTAAGATCAAAACCTGGCGTTCATAATGTTCTTACCCCTTTGCGTTTTAATTTGGTCATTGCAACCAAGATTTGGTCAGGAAATCATCTTGACCTTAGACAATTCAAATTTACTATAGTTGTTCAGCTATTAAAAAGCTTTCAAACAATATACATGCCTTGCTTGTGAAATTCAAAAAACGTTCATTCACTCCCAAGAAAATTGCGACTTTTCTTCCATTTGTTCAAGTGCCCTTTTAACACATGTCAAATTTTCAGAAAACTATATTAGCTGAACATCCAAATTTTTTCTCATTTCTGATAATTTTGAGTTTTTGTTTTCTTTTCTCCATCGTTCCTACAGACTTTTGTTGAGTACAAGAAAAATTAAATCGTAGTAAGATGTTTTGTTGCCACATTAAGATACATGCTTTCCAATCATAACCATACACACCGGTACAGTCCCAAAACACAGTAAGATACATGTCTTTTGTTAAACATTCTGAGAAGCAACTAGTTGTTAATCAACAAAGCACTTCACCGATCAAAAGACAGCGCCCCCCTCAATCTCTGATCAACAAAGCGCTAAGATTTCATAAATTAGGGCCTTTAATTGCCCCAATAATTATGATGTAAAAAAGCACCAATTCAAATGGCATGGATTCAAAATGATGTTACTGCATGGGTTGGGATTTTAAATCAAAATCCTTCTATTTTCATCCACTACACATACTCTAACTACTTGGAAAGTCACCTTCAAATTATCAAATACTCGATATTTTTTGTCAAGATTTGATTGAGTTGTTCAATAGCAGTCTGAATTAAAATTTTGCAATTTCAGGTACAGTATAGTAACTAGAGTATCCAAAATCCTAGTGGAAGTACGATTTTGTTCCTTTATTTCCAATTTTGTTACATTAACAACCTACCCAAAAACATATTAAGAAAACACCCACATTTTTTGTTTTGAAAAATAAAATCGAAACTAACTCTAAACAATAATTGCATGTAACTATAATAAAAAGCAAAAGAAATGCAAATATTCGCAAATTTATCTTTCAACGTTTGCAGAATACTCTGCACGTATTTGCAATTTAAAAACTTTAAATATTTGCAGCGTTTTCTAAAAGTATCATACAATAACAACAAAAGTCATTATTCTCCAACAAGAAAGGCTGGATAGAGATAAACCCCAAAACCAAAAAACAGTGTCAATCAAAATGTAATAATAATAAGAGATTTCAAGATGAAAATAGAAATAAAGACAAGAATAAAATTAGGTAAAATAACTGAAAAAATATTAAAGCTATGAAATAAGCAGGAAGAGTGGTCTTTAAGCACGTAAAAAAGCATTTGTCGTGGGTATGTGAATCAAATTAAATAAATGATAAATCGTTATTCGCATGCGATAGTCAAATCGTGACACCACTATTTCGTAAAGTAAACTCAGTCTCCATATTGATTGGCAAAAATGATGGTTTGTTGGAGAATTGTAACTGAATCCACTGTGGGAACAATGTGCAGCAGCCCGTTATCCATCCACCGTTGAGAGCAAGGAGTCTTCGCTGCTCTGTGGCCAGCCTGACGCATTGCCTCCTTTCTATAGCCAGCATAGTCAGACTTTCCAGCCTAACTGCATAGGCCCACTCAGCAACTTGGATCAGGCGGACCAGCTAATTGCACAGCATACCCGGATCCAATAACATAACCCAATATTCCATCCATTTTAATGCCCCACTTGGTCACAAGCTCACGCTACTGAGCTCGGCATTTGGTTTGGTGAAGAATCGATATTTGTATATAAGTATTCACTAATATTTGAGGACGTGGGACTAAGATGAGAATTTACCTTATTGGCTACTGCAGAAGTACCATTTCACCCTTGCTGAAAGCAGTATGATGCCTGTACCAATATTCACATTTGCATTTGCAATATTGCAAACTTACCATTTTTCCAATAACAAATTATTTTATAATTGCAATTAAGCTACGAAAAACAAAAAAAATGGCACATTAACCACCCGATATCTTGGATCAGACAGATCAGAAAGTGGCTCAAATTATTGAAACCAAACAGTACAACTCTATGTTTCCCCAATCAGTTATGAAGAAACTACTCTATTATTATCAGCCTTACACTTTTATATATGTTAACAGCTACAAACTTCCAGAAACCTACATGTTAGTTGTTCATGCCAATAACCTTTCATTTTATGTTGTTGCAAATTTATCAATATGGAAGAACGCGTCAATAGTCAACTACCAAAAATTTTACCTTTTTTTTTCCATAATACGTGGGGATTGGAAAAATAAATGATATGGAAGGGAAGTTTGAATGATTGCATCTTTTAACACTTTTGAAAAGAAAAATAATAGTACCATATAGTACCAGAATTTGTCAATTTAGCCCTTGTTTACAACTTATTACGCAAATAGCCTTGTTTGTAAACTAGTTACAAAAAACACCGTTTTGGCAAATCGGCGCTAAGTTGATTAAAACACGCTGACATTATTTTAAATGACATAATATTAAATGATGCATTTCAAATGCCGTCGGTGTTGGTTTTTTTGGTGCATATTGACGCTAATCCAAATAGTGTCCCACGATTTCAAATTATGTCAACATTGGATTGACCAAAATAGGGTCCTGTTAGTAATTAGTTTACGAACATGACTTTTTGCGTAATAAATTTTAAAATGAGGGCTAAACTGAAGAAAAAAATCCAAATATTATCATGCTAACTGAAAATTAATCAGATGTGGATGTACTTTTAGCAGTTTCTGCATGTAATATAGCTACAACAGTATTATAAGCTGTTAGTAGTATTTGTTTGTTAATGTCATCTTCAGTTACGAGTTGCTAATTTCTACACAAATTATTTGTTCGAAAGCATGTTTTTAGTAAATAAAAAATTCTGTTAAATTGTAAGTAACTACTTAAACGTTACTTTTACATGTTGAAAAAACTATGGAATCATTGGCTTTTGAGAGCATGTAGAAGAAATATTGTGCGATACTTAAGAAATCATTTTTTTTTTCTTTTATTTCATTTTGCTAGAAGCTATTTGATACTTCAGAATTTCGTAGAGAATTAACTACAACGATAAAATCAACAACGCCAGAGATTAAAATGCTTACACTCACTTCAGTATATGCTCTTCATAATTTTAATGTTTTTTCCAACTACATTACTTTTTTTGGGGGAATATTACAGCACATTTTAAATGTCCGTTATTTTATAATTTATTCGGTTTATGTTTTATCTAGATTATTTCATTTTTTTCATATCCATTTATAATATGTGTTTTATGTCAAATAAAGAAGCAAAGTCTACTTGAGCTCACAAAAGACAAAATTGTAGGCAAAATATTTTAGATGGTTTCTATTTTGACTTTACAAAAAGAAAAAAAGCATTACTTGTGTGGCTGCATATACAAAAACCAGCTAAAACAGGAAACTGGTATATGATTCTGAGACTTAACTTGTTCAAGAATGTGACCATTTTTATATTCCATTCAGCGTAGGTTTTATCTAGATTATTTCATTTCGACCATACCTAACAATAATATGTGTTTTGCGTTGAATTTGTTTCTCGTCAATTGATAGATCTATAGAACCAAAGTCTAAAGAGTGCGTTCTTAACAAAACATGATATTTTAGGTAAGATATCTAAGTTTTTATATTATTAAAGCAAATACTGCTTAGTAAAAAAAACAAAAATTAGATCTACTGTCTTTTCAAGTAGTTATTCTTCTTCATCCAAATGTATAACAATCTCAAAAACCAAAACCAACATTATTGAAGTTTCTAAAATGTTTTTAAGAAAAGATAAAAAGAAGGAGAAACCAACCATTAAGATACTGTATGGAATGACCTGAAGGGTTCGTTTTCTTTATACCAGCAGGCCATTATAAAATCAACGTATAGAGGAACATATACTAAAATTACATATTCGCTGTGTTATTTGCCATACAAAGCAATATTCTATTCTTTTAACAGTAAAACTTCAAATATTCAAACAAAAAAAAACAATCATGTTACTATTTTAACAACAATACGGATAAGTAACTCGTGGCCCAATGGATAATGAGATGGCCTCCAAAATCAAAGATTCTATTTTTGTCCTTAGTTAAAGTCACCTAATTTTAATTTTCTTCAAAATTTAGACAAAACATACATCATTTTGAGCAACATTTTAGTATACATACACTAAGTGATACAAAAATGACCATCTAATGACATACAGACAAAATGCCTTCATGATTATTATGTAAATTATTTTAAAAAGCATCGGATGAATGAGTGCATTATAAATTTCATTTTAGTACTTTATCTCACCACAAAATATAATCAATGACAGAAATTTTCATGAAATCCGACAAAACATATATTACAAATTGGATATGTTGGTGTCACGATCCAGAAAATCTTCTATCAGAATAAAACCATCTAAAAGTATTTTGCAGATTTCAATTTATTTGCATTTAATCAATAAGACAAGTGACTTTATGGCCCAATGGATAAGGTGCTGGTCTACGAGACCTGAGATTCTGGTTCTGATCTCCAGCAGAGTCCACGTGTCAACATCATAATCCAAACGCATTGTTGATTAAAACCGAAAAACTAAAAGCATTTTGTTGTTTGCAATTTTTATATGACTTGTAATGATATTGTAAGTAATTCTATATCCCAACCGATACAGGGTTGGCCAACAAAACAACAGATTTTGCGTACAGCTTCAAACAGTGTTAGTATTGTATACGTCTCTTCAAAGTTAACATAAATTTGAAGACATATTAGGGTGACGTTCATTTTATTCCCGAGACAGTTGTGGCCTAGCCAATCAGGGACATTCAAACAAAATGATCTCAAAATTTTGATCTAAATCGAGAAAAAAAAAATCATTGGTTTAAACTTAGCAACATAACTTGTTTCAAGTTTTTATCTTGCCATCGGATCTACTTTATAAAAGTTTGTTTGCACCAAAAATTCAAACCAAGAATATGGTGTGATAGCAATTATACTAACGAATAAGGTGATGGTCTACAAAACCAATGATTTTCCAATTGATCGTCAAGAAGTTAATCTCGATTTGTTTGTTTGTTAAAGATTTCAGTTTAGTACAAAGTCATGTCAATGATCATTCTATTTTTGACCTGACGATCTGGACATGTCCCTTGAAATAAAAAAGGAAATTACTACTAATATAGAATGGAGAATTGGCATATAAAGGCAAGTGGACACATTATCTTCATAATTAAAGATGACCAATTTTGATGCAACTGATACCAAACTTCTTTTACTTCAGATCTCTTGGTGCACCAGTTTTCTACAAATTCAGGGCTAACTTTATGGTATATTTCAAATATACATAAAACTCTATACTGTATATGTTATGTCCATGTAAGTAAATAATTCTACAGCTTTAAAGGAAATAATTAATTACATAAACTATGAGACATTGTTCGTAACGCACCTAGAATTTCATACAGTCGCAAATTTGGGGTTAGTTTTAGTAACTAGTCATATTATACACAAAATAGGGAGACAAGGAAGAGGAGATGTAACAATATCTACAAATTATGATAATACTGCTTTAGTTTCCTAAATTAACTTCAAATTATCCACTTAAAAGCCTACACAAGCCAAAATTTTCTAAAACTTTAAGAAAAATAGTCCATATTCATGGAAGTTGTACTAACAATTACCATAAAATCTCATCAATCGTTTACAAACCAACAAGGTATAGCTATTGTCGGAACCAAAGGCTAAAAATTATGCGCCCCCCCCCCCCCCCAAAAAAGGCGATTACTTCGTCAAAAACTAGCTTATATTTTGCAAATAGTTTAAAACTGATCGGTTTTTGCTAATAGTTTTAAACAACGGTTTAGACTGAAATTGTCCAAGTAAAATATGCTATGTACAAGATGTTGAAATGATAAGGTGATTAATGGTTTCATGATACTAAATTCGTTTCTAACAAGTTTATCATGTGTATCTGTGTTAAATAAACTAGAGCCGAAAATTGAATATAACCCACGGAAACTTGCAAAACATGCATACTATAGCTACAGAATATGCTACACTGAAGATGTATAAGTGATTAGAATGACCTTTATGATAATTCAACTTAACAAGTCTATCTTGCCTTGAAGTTAAAACGTTTAGTGGTTTCATAGCGGTACAGATGTAAAAAGTTGCAGCGGGATAAGGCCGGAGGATAGCGGGAATATAGTGGAGATGTAAAAAGGTTAATTAAATGTAAAACCAAATATTCAAAATTAATTAATTATCATTCTCACATCATTTGTTTAAAAGGAACTGGAATTAATTAATCATTTATTCAACTGTCCTAAATCAACCATGGCAAGCAAGGGCCATTAAGACAGGAAAGACTTGATATTATTTTGTTAAATATGAAAATTTTATGTTGGAATACTCAGAAATCATAAATTGTGCGTTCAATTCTCAGCATAGTAGGTTAAATTTTTTATTCTCTTATTTTTATGCATAAATTCCAACATCACGAGGTGCATCATGGTGTCCGCAACGATTGTACCTTTTGGTGCACTCCACATGGGAAGGGACACCGAATCACATATGACAAATAGTGAAAAAAGGCTTTTCCTAAATAAAAAAAGTACCCACAAGCTATATTTTATGTAACTTTTTTATGATCCAAGGTGTGTACTTTTTTCCTTGCATATACCTAAATAATGTACTTTCAAATCTGATTGATTATCAGAGTGGCGCAGCGGAAGCGTGGTGGGCCCATAACCCACAGGTCCCAGGATCGAAACCTGGCTCTGATAATGTTTTTTCCACTATTGTTTCCACAAGGATGATAATGCTTTTTCCTTCTTTGTTTTCGCAAGGATAATTTGGTCACTCTGTGCCTATGTTTGGTTATATGTGCATTTTATTTGTTTGATTACTTGCCAGCAAGTGGGATGTTAATTCATGTTAAACAATGATGTTAATATGTACATAGCTTGTCGAACAAAATGATCAAGCTGTTGAGCAAAATCTGCAAGCAATGAAATCATTTCACACCTATGCATTGAACCCGAACTGCAACTTTGTATATGCACCTTCAATATGTCACCCAGAACAGACAACGACCTACATCTCATGCAAAATACAAATCAGTGTGAATAAGACACAAATCATGGGAATGATATGCTACATTAACTAGGGATGGTGATTACCTATTTATCTTTATATAATCAAATAAGATAATCCCAAGCTTCTCACAAACTATTAAACGTTCAAATAAATTCAAAAAACGGATTTTCTTTTATTTCTAAACTATTCCTTCATATACTAAAATAAATACACAATATAACACTTTGCAGCTAGCCTTGTATATGCACCTTCAATATGTCACCCAGAACAGACAACAACCTACATCTCATGCAAAATACAAATCAGTGTGAATAAGACACAAATCATGGGCATGATATGCTACATTAACTAGGGATGGTGATTACCTATTTATCTTTATATAATCAAATAAGATAATCCCAAGCTTCTCACAAACTATTAAACGTTCAAATAAATTCAAAAAACGGATTTTCTTTTATTTCTAAACTATTCCTTCATATACTAAAATAAATACACAATATAACACTTTGCAGCTAGCCAATTACAATTAATTTATGTTATAGATAAAACTTGCACTTATGATGCTTAATAATATTATTTTTCTATATTATTATATTTAATATGTCACTCACAGCTGATGGCTCACTCTACATAAGCAAATGAAGCATCAGTATATCCAGATCACTCGCATCAGTATAAGCTGAAAGGATCTCATACAAAAGCAACCAACAAAAAAGAAGCATCACTCGCATAAAAAAAAGCCAGCTAAAAAAGGAAATTGACATATGATTCTAAAACTTAATACCTTGTCTGAGAATGTGACCTTTTTTGCATGTTCAACAACATAGGCATCATCAAAAGTAATTCCTTTTAAGGGATGTTATTCAATATGAAATATGATGGTAAATAATAAATGATGGCCATATAAGTATAGCTTCATACATTAATATTGAAGAGAAATATGATGTGAACCTACTACTATGAACATCGAAAAAATGGTTGAATTTAGTTAGTTGAAATAGGTAAACGGATCTAGGCAGAACAGTAACATGGAGTACTGTAGCATGACCAACTGCACAGGACACTCGGCAACTTGGATTGGGCAGATCAGCTAACTGAACAATATATCCAAATCCAATAACATGACTAAACATTCCATCACTTTGATGCCCCACTTGGTCACAAGATCCCGTTACTGAGCTAATCAATCGGTTAGGTGAAGAATTGATATTCGTATAGAATTATTCACTAATATTTGCCAATGTAGCTTAACAGTTATTGCAGTAGTATCAATTCCTTCTTGCAAATGTAGCAAGATGCCTGTATCAACATTCACATTTGTAGCTGACTTATAATTTCAGCTTATGCTGGATTATTGTTTTTTCCTCTCATCTTGATTATGTTTACATTGCATAATGAGCTTAAAAGGAAATAAAACAAAATAAGTGAACCACCTTGGTTCAAATTAGTGAAATTAAACAGTACAACATTATATTGGCCCGGCCAATCACAAAGAAGAAACTACTTCATTATTATATGACTTATACTTTTATCTATGTCTAGGGTCCGTTTGATTTTGAACCGGAAGGGGAATTTGGAAGGGTTATTTTGAAGGGTTATTTGAAGGGGTATTGTTACGAACAGGGAATGCGTTTTTTTTACGAAAGAGGTAAATTGAAAGGGATAAAGTTATTATTTTATTAATTATTTGTATGTGTTTTATTTGTATGGATATGTATAAAAGAGGTAGATATATAATTTTTCGGTTGGACCGCGAAGTCATTTCTGGAACAATTTCTGCAAATACATGTACTCAGCGAATTGCAACATGTAGAAGTTTGTTAAGCTGCTAATGGAATTTGCGTTAGTGTCAATTTATATTGGATTTGAATGAAACTATAACATAACTTACGGCCTAACATGGCAGTACTCAGTTCACTTTTATGCATCGCTGGTGATTTGGTGAAGATCTGTTAACCCACATTTCTGGCGTACAACAATTCTTGCATCGGACGCGGCGTCGGACGCGTCGGTTGCTTCCGGCGCGAAAGCAACACTTTGAACTGTTCGGTTGGAAGAGGCAAATGGTGTGGACCCCACAACGACACGTCCGACGCAGACACGAACATTAACCGGTCAGTTCGAAAATCAAACGGTACCTTACACTCCAAAATACAAGTTTAATGTTTGCACCAGTGATCGACCTTTCATTTTCAATGGGTTGCAAATTTACACATCATATATCAAAATTCAAAAACCTTTCGCTTTTTTTAACGACACGCAAGAACTCGAAAATGAAATTATATTAAAGGAAATTTTGTATGATTCCATTTCTAACACTATTTAAACGGAAAAGAACAGGTGGTTGTGTTGTCATGTTAAAGATGAATAAATCTGGTGTGGATGTACTTTTATCCATTTTGGTACGTAATATACCTACAATAGTATCACGGAGTGTTGGTTGATTTAATCGCTAATGGAGTCAGTTTCGATATGTTTGTTTGTTGAAGATTTCAATTTAGTACAAAACCACATTGACAAGCATCTTATTTTTGACAAGACTTTATCGGGAATGACACTAGATATATAAAAAAAAGAGTATTCCTAAAATAGAATGAAGAATCGGCATAAAAATTTAGATACACGCATTATCTTCACAGTAGAAGATGAATACCTGATGTACTTATACACTTTCTCCAAATTTGCTCAGCAGATTGAGGAATCATAAAGCACTTGAGAATATAACAATCTTTTCTTTTACCTTCAGATCTCCTAGTGCACCAGTTTCCTAAAATTTCAGGGCTGACTTTAGTGTATATTTGAAATATACGTTGAAATCTACTGTCTTTATCATGTCCGTGTAAACAAATAATCCACTGCTAAAATGAAATAATTAAAAGCAAAAATTAACCGAAACTATATGTGATGTGACTGGATTTTCATAGCGTAGCATTTGCGTTTAATTTCAAATTAGGCAAATTGTACACAAAATTGGAGGACCATGACAGGAGAAAAACGTAACAAATCCTACAAATTAGGAGAAATACTGTTTTTGTTCCCTGGATTAACTCCAAATAATCGGCTTAAAAGCCTAGACAAGCTAGAACTTCCAAAAATTAAAAAAAAGTCCATATTCATGGAATTTGCACAAAAAAATACCATATATTCACACCTATCATGTACAACCCAACATAATATAGCTATTGTAAGCATCAAAACCTAAAATAGAAAGAATAAATATAAATATATGTCCAAATGTAGAGCACTGGAAGAAATCATCCCCATGCCTACCGAAACCTTGGAAAATTTGAAGTATAATTCAAAGTGGATCTTTCACTTCCTTCGCGTGAAACTTACACCGAATTAATCCAAAATAACTGAGCCAGTTTAAGCTCCATGATTTCTTTTTCGTTCCCTTTTCTCAGAGTCAATCTTCAACCTCAGCTTCGCAGTAGGATTCGACTGACCTAAATTGACCATCGGATCATCATATAGATAGTTGAAACGACAATGGGTTAACTGCTGTGTTGACTCCGGTTTTAAAGCATGTCCAGTGGTGCGTATTACAGCCGTAATATTAAGTGAAGACACCAACTAAGGGCATGTCCAGTGGATTCAGGACTGAATATTCAGCCCACTGAATATTCAGTCCTGAATGGGTGAGTAGGCGCCAGTGGTCTGGCGCCTACAATACAGGCGCCAGATCCTGGCGCCTGTATTACAGGTGCCAGGATTCTGGCGCCTGTATTTACAGGCGCCAGATCCTGGCGCCTGTATTTACAGGCGCCAGAATCCTGGCGCCTGTGACACAGGCGCCAGAATCCTGGCGCCTATAAACCCCCCCTCCGCCATTTTTTCCCTCATTTTTTCATTCAAGCTTATTTTTTTAATTTTGTTTTTAATAGAAAATTGAAGTGAGATGCCGCCGCGATCTAATAAAGTTGGAAGAAGAGTTCGACGTAAGCCCTCTGATGAGCAAGCAGGTCCAGTACACATACCTCCGGCTCTTGGAGTATCAGCAGATGAGCTTCGTGTCCTACACGATCTTCCAGAGGGTTATCAGCATAGAGCTGATACTGCATTTGACTTGATACCGGTATAACTTTAACGTTAATTATTTATAGTATTGCGCATTTAATATGTTCGTACTAGCCTATAACTATTACTGAATTGGAAAACATTCCTTATTTCATTATATATAGGATCATCACATTCATTGTCGAGGTAGTTGGGCGAAGTGCATTCTTAAATTTTATGACAAACTCCCCCCTTCTATTAAAGATAGGTTGCATCGAAGTTCTTTTGGACAGTTTTTATCGATTAGGCCGATTCAGGCGTTGGACAGAACTCTATTACAGGCACTATGCGAGAGGTGGTGGCCGACCACACATACGTTTCATTTTTCTGACTTTGAGCTTGGTATCACACCTCTCGATTTCTATATGTTAACTGGTATTGAGATTGGTCATATTGATCGGAGACCGGTTTCTTTTGATGACTTGTACGAGTCGGTTCGGTTGTATTCCGTCTTCTTACCCCATTTGGATGAGTCTCACGTTAGTAGTGGTGCAGTTACTTTGACTTACCTCCAGCAGTACATCACTGCTAATTCCTGTCGACCAGAGCTTGTGGATGGGGTGACTAGGGCATTCCTATTGTACTTGTTTGGTTCGACATTTTTTTCGAACCAAAGAAGTACCATTCGCTTGGGGTATTTAGCTTCACTTACTATGTTAGATCAGCTTGATAAGATAGATTGGGGCACAGCTATACTAGGTAGTCTGTACTCTGCATTAGATTTGTATGTGTTGGGAGACATTAGAGAGATGCAGGCTTTGTGGTATATTTTGCCCTTTTGGTACTATGAGTATACGGCCAACATGCATCGACGCATGGTAGAGATGGCGAGTCAAGTTGGTGAGCAGTTCTTTCCGCGGATGAGACGGTGGGAGGCTATTCATTATGTACCTCGTGCTCCAGTGGGTGTACGTCATGAGTTGATGGAGGCTAGGATACAGCTGGACATGTGTAGTCGTGGAAATTTGATACGCACTCCTTGGGCCTCACATTTGGCTCATCTGACAGATGCAGGCATTATTACCGACGCCCACCCGATGACGGTTGCATATACACTATCTATTCGTCGGGTGGCTTTACTTACCCCTACTTTTTTGCCCATGTGGTATTTGGGCGAGAGATGTGCGTATCAGACTAGCAGTGATACGCGTATACCCGGAGATCCTTTACCTTGCGAGGACATGTTTGGTAGATATCGGTTGATTGGATCAGAGTACATACAGGCACTACGGCAGGCTGGTTGGGTTGATATTGGCCCTTTCTTCATTTTTGGGGATTACGATTCCTATTGGCATCGAGTTTCTCCACGTAGACTTCTATGTCCGGATTATGCTCGAGGGATCAACTCCGATCATTTAGGACCTCATATGGAAGCCGGTAGGGTTTAGATACCGCAGGTTTCATTTTTCCCTACTCCGTCACAGTTTTCACAGCCTCCGATGCAGATAGAGCCAGATTGTATGTTTAGAGCATACGACATTTCGGGTACCGTTATTGAGCAGCCGATAGTGATTCCAGATGACCCCGATTATCCAGGTGTACCCTCAGCCGGACTATACCCTCCATACCAGGTATGGTTATTACATAGTTAAAGTTACGTACAGTTATTATTAATAGTTCTCTTTAAACGAATTCATACAAGTAATTCACGTCATATATCTCTGTAGTACGCACAGTTGTTGGATCAGTCTAGAGTCACCCTTGCCGTTTACCGTGAGATGACTCTTTCGCATACTATTCCCCTAGGGCACAACGGCTCGTCAATCCATTCCGTGTACCTGCATCCATTTGGGTAGGATGGACAAGCCCGCATGCGCCGCCCAATATTGTCGCCTTCTGCTCGAACCAGAAGTTGGACCGCATGACCGCAGTAGCAAAGTACACGATAAGATTCACCTTCATGTTCTTGCGGTGGTACTCGATAGAACTCTACTTCTTGTTGTGGTTGAGCGAGAGCCTGTTGGTTCGACAATTGAACATGTGGTTCTTGAACTTCTTGTGGATGATTTACATGTGGCAATTGCGCTTCTTGGGGCCTAATTTGCATTAGAAAATCGAATTCATCTTCGAGCTGCTGAAGCCTCATCTGTTCCCACGCCTGCTCATCAGAGTCAGTTTCTGATGGCAAAGAAGGCATTTTGAGTGAGTGATAAAAGGAGGAGGAAGTACTTGAATGAGAACGAAGTGGTTTGAGTGAGATATAATGTGCGTAATTTGAGTAACATATATAGCCACGGGGAGCAGAAAACAGTAAAATAAATAATGATGCTACTGCTCACTGTTTCGTCTGACTTAATACTGTAGAGAATCTGCTTTTCTTACTGTCATGATGTGAAGGGACACTGGTTCTACTTTTCAATAACTTGTTTTCTTCTTGAACGCAATCACATTTCAATAACTTGATACAAACTTAGAGATGGTAGCAACTCTAGCCCAATACAACTCTAGCCCAATACAAACTTAATACAAACACAAGGCAGCCACTTACGTAATACATTACAAACACAAACAGCAAACTCAAAATACATTACAATTAATAAGGGAGTTTCCTAATCAGTTCCATAACGGGTTAGCCAATCGTAACGAAGTTTATACGCTTCGTAGCCAACAAAATCCTCACTGTATTCGAACAAATAACGAGAATCATATGTTGCTCGATTTGTTTTAAATAGGTTTTCGTCTTCAATTGTCTCGATAATCTTTGTGTATCGATCACAAGAATCTGCAAAATGATGATTATCCATTTGTAGTTCAACCGATGTTCGTCTAGTCGGCCGAGAACGATGGTTGTTGTGTAGCCTCGTGATCAATTCCCATCTTTCTTCATATGTTAAACCCCCTCCACTCTGCATTAGTTTCCATTCTCTTTTATCAACCTCAATATAGGCATTGACGAGGGCTAGCAAATCCTTGGATGAAAATGGGGGACATGTAGATGTCGATGCTTGACCACAATTACGAGGTCGCCTTACTGGAGCTGGACGCGTTACTGGAGCTGGACGCGTTTCTGGAGCTGGACGCGGAGCTAGAAGCACCCGATGCTGGACCTGCAAAGGAACTTCGTCAATTTGCGTATCAGGAACTAATCCAGCTTCATTCTCGTTGACTTGACTTCGTTCATACTCATCAAATAAGTTGTCCATTTGTTCATCACTTATTTCCCAATCGGCCATAGAAAGGAACGTTGTTGTTTGAAGAGATAAAGGTTATAGAGGTATATTCATCCAGTCACAAATGTATATTCATCCAGTCACATGTGTACAGTGGAGGATATGACCATACACTATAGATGAATACGACCATACCATCCATGGCTTCATTCCCACATGGCTACAGTTCACGAATATGACCATTCACAAGACAACCATTATTTATGACCATTCATAACATGGCTACAGTCTCACCATGTACACTGTACACTGACACACTAACATGGAGCATACAAACAATTCATCATGGCTACAGTTCATGAATATGACCATTCACAAGACAGCCATTATTTATGACCATTCATAACATGGCTACAGTCTCACCATGTACACTGTACACTGACACACTAACATGGAGCATACAAACAATTCATCATGGCTACAGTTCACGAATATGACCATTCACAAGACAGCCATTATTTATGACCATTCATAACATGGCTACAGTCTCACCATGTACACTGTACACTGACACACTAACATGGAGCATACAAACAATTCATCATGGCTACAGTTCACGAATATGACCATTCACAAGATAACCATTATTTATGACCATTCATAACATGGCTACAGTCTCACCATGTACACTGTACACTGACACACTAACATGGAGCATACAAACAATTCATCATGGCTACAGTTCACAAAAGTGATTGATTAGTCCAAGCGCTTCCATGGTATACATATACTGGTTGGACAGTAAGGTTCACAACCACATTTCAAACTCTACATTTTGCATTCACAACTTATAACTTTCAAAATAATGTCTGGTCATTTACTGAAAGCAATAATGTTATGCGATAGCGACTCTGAAGACGAAGCGTACGCTTCAGCTCAACAGCAAGAAGAAGAGGAACTAATACAAATCTACCATGAAGCGTACGGATCCACTAGCGGACAACACGGTGGCTCAACAGTGGGTCGAAGATACTTTCACCGGGATCATGCGGCATTTCATAAAACACTAGTAAAAGATTATTTTGCTTCAGATCCAACTTACGGCCCATCCATTTTCCGCAGACGATTTAGAATGAGTCGACCTTTATTTGTAAGAATTCTTAAAAGTATTCAGTTGAATAATAAATACTTCGTTTTTAAGCAGGACGCTGCAAAAAAACAAGGATTGAGTGGGCATCAAAAGATGACCGCAGCTTTGAGGATGTTAGCGTACGGCATGCCCGCCGACGCTCTAGATGACGCTTATCGTATTGCTGAGAGTACCGCATTGGAAAATCTAGATCATTTCTGTCAATCAGTGGTGGACATTTACGGGGATGAATACCTCCGTACTCCCAATGAAGCAGACGTTGCTAGATTGCATGAAATGCACGAAAATCGCGGCTGGCCTGGGATGTTAGGGAGTCTAGATTGTATGCATTGGGAGTGGAAGAACTGTCCTAAAGCTTTCCATGGAGCGTACAATGGTAAAGAAAAAAAACCAACAATCATCTTAGAAGCTGTTGCATCTCATGATCTATGGATATGGCATGCGTTTTTTGGAATGCCTGGTTCACTTAACGACCTCAATGTTATTGAGCGATCACATTTGTTTAGCGATTTGGCGCAGGGTAAATCAACTCATGTATCGTTTACAATTGGGCACAACACATACGAGCACGGTTACTATTTAGGAGATGGAATTTATCCTAAATGGAGCACGATTGTGAAGACATTTTCAAATCCATTAACTCCGAAACCGAAAAAGTTTGCTAGTATGCAGGAGGGGCAAAGGAAAGATGTTGAGCGAGCTTTTGGGGTTCTTCAATCGAGATTCGCAATGGTTAGTAATCCTTGTAGGTTATGGAAGCGGTCGAAAATGTCTAAAATTATGTTCTGTTGTATCATTCTGCATAACATGATAATTGAAGATGAATGAGAGATGGTTTACCCAGATTACGAGTATGAAGGATCTAGACAACCCCCTCAGATATTCCGAATTTCCAATGAACCAATTCACGGACAGTACGATATGTTTAACGCCGATAAACATGAAATATATCGTAATGCGGCACTTCACAATCGGCTTCAAAAAGATCTAATGGATCACATTTGGAACTCTTATGGCAATCAGTAGATTAAATTTCATAAGCTTTGTTTTATTAAGTTTATTTGCTTTGTAATCTGTACAATTTATGTTATGTAGTATGTTGAATTGTTTTAATGTGGTACTTATTAGTTGATACATATATACGGACATAAACAAAATAGAATATCACTACTTAATTCATACTATAAAACGCTACTTAATTCGATACAATAAAGGTTGTGCATGACTTCATAAGTCAAATACAGTATAAATGGGAATACACCACTACCTAAACTAAATTACATACGTCTTGATCCGGCCCGACTATCAACAATACGTTGTTTGTAATCCATCCAGTACTGCTTAGATAGTGGATCCATTCCCGTAACATCCTTTTCCATTACCATACTCTCTTTTTGTTCGCGCTCCAACTCGAACCTACCCCGTTCAATCTCGGTCAACTGTTTTAATATCTCCAGTTTTTCTGAACTATTTCGTAGACGATCTTCATTTTCTTTCGCATGTTTCTCGTACATCTGGGCCAAACGAGAATCAAGCTGGGTTTGAACAGCATTTTTCCTTTTTGCAGCATGTTGACCCATTGGTCTAGCATCTTCATCAATTTGGGGGTTTTCTTCTGCACCCTCGTTAGAATCGTGTTGTGAAGAATCTCCTGGACTTGAAGTATACGAATTTCGGTTTGTCTTTTTCTTCTCTTTACCCTTTGATTGAACATCTCTTAAGCTCTTCGCATTACAAGAACTCCATTTGGGATTACTAACGAGTACGTCATAACAATTAGCAAACTGGTAGTAATGAGGTTTTTTTATACCATTTTCTCTTGGAAATAATTTCAAGAATTGATCGTTCGCCATTCGCTTCTGAAAATGATAACGTAATAACTGTTTGTATACATTCATGCTATAGAAATGGAAAAATTATTTAACCAAATTATGGTTTTCAAGATTATTACCAGTTCGGCTTCGCCTCCCATTCCACTAGGGTTCGCAGTTCGGATTTTGTGAACTTGAGACTCGAAGAATTGGGTTTGTCGATTAATCTTTCCAAATCGACCAGTAAGTGCAGAGATTGATCTCGTCTTGGATACGTGTTTCTTGTTGTATGCAGCCATAACTTTACCCCAGAATATCTCGCTGCTTTGGTCATTTCCGTTCGCCGAGTCGTTAGAAAAGTGGCAGTATTTATAGCAGAGATCTTTATCTTCGTCTGCAGTCCAAGGAGCAGATGAATGAAACGATATCGGAGGAGCAGAACGAGGGATAAAATCCTCGACTGGTTGAGAATCGATATCCCAAGTATTCGTATTCATCGCTTCGTTGTACGAGTTAAATGGAAATGACATAGCTTGCTGCTTACGATTATGGGTGGAAGTAAATAAATCTGTGTGTCTTTCAAAGTGATATTCATACATGAATATACAGAAGAAATATGACCGTTTATAGCCGTTGTGGTTTAAAATATGACCGTTTATAGCTGTTGCAATTCGAAAAAACGACCGTTGGAGGGGTAAGATGACCGGGGGGAAGGGGGCTGGATCCTGGCGCCTGTAGTACAGGCGCCAGGATCCTGGCGCCTACACTGTAGGCGCCAGCTTCTGGCGCCTACAGTGTAGGCGCCTGGATCCTGGCGCCTGTACAACAGGCGCCAGGATCCGATTCAGGATCCTGAACTGGATCCTGAATCGGGGCCTTCATATTAAGGCGTAATTGCACCACTGGGTGCAATTACCTTAATATTCAGCCCTGAATGGTCACCACTGGAGATGCTCTAATGCTAATATTCATGATCCAATTCAGGATCCTGGATCGGGCCCTAGCGCCTATTTTATGGACGCCAAAGTCTGGCGCCTATAAAATAGACACCAGGGTAGCCCCTCCCACGTGAATGGAAACTCTCCATATAGAAAGTACTGATTGTAACACGTTATCAGATCTTATATGTACATAGAAAAACACGTTGCCAGTAAGGACAAAAGCATCTTTTCCAAATTCCAACCGTGCATCAACAAATTAAAAAAGAATGGGATGTATATATTAACTAATTTCTTTGCACCTGAAAACGTAAGTATTTTGATCCCAAACAAATCATATAAAAAAATAAGGCTAGCGCCTATTTTACAGACGCCGGGATTCCAACGCCTATAAAATAGGCGCCAGACCACTGGTCAAACCTCTTCGATTCAGGGCTGAATATTCAGTGCTCTGAATATTCAGCCCTAAATCCACTAGAGTTGCTCTAAAAAGTACAAGTTTAGACTGCGTTCTTTCTAATTCGAACCTTTTGAGAGTGAGTTTGTTTCTCCCACTTTTGGTGAAGTAACAAAACTTTATCCCCTTGGTGGCAGATAGTGGGACCCAGTGAAATTCAGGGGCTCCTATGAATGTCACCAATGAAAAGTAGGAGTTTTGTACACATTTCTCCAAATAGTGTGTACAAACTCCTACGGCCAACATTTGAACTATCGAATATATAATTTTTGTTGCTTTTCAAATCGCGAACAACCATCAACTAACTAGTGCGTTGACAAGAGGATCTTGATTTCTTTCGTTATTAAGTTAGACTGCGCTCTTTGTAATATAAAACTTGAGTTATCAAATATATTATTTTCATTATTTTTGAAATCACGAACAATTGTCGACTAACAACGATTTCCATATAGATCAACCACTGAACAATGACGGTTTGGTGGTTGATAACCGTGGAAAACTGTGTTACTCGGCAGTTGTTTGCCGTATAAAACATGGTGGATGATTGCCATATTAAATGTCTTTATTATTATGAAGTAAATAAATTTTACTTGTTTATTATTTTTATCTATGATATCAAAAAAGAAAGCATAAATGCCCTTAGCAATGCTCTATTGTTATTCCAACGACCATGAGCGAAGTGACGCACTTAACTAGTATAACTAACGGTGGAGGTGTTTCATTGTATAAAAGAAAAAAAATGTATTTTTGAATTAATCTAAACAACATGATTCATTCAAAAATTTGTTGCATTTTTAAATTAATTTGTTTAAGTCTATCAAAAGATGTTGCAGTGGAAATAGGATATTAACTGTAAATCCGAAGTAGATTTGAAATACAATGAATATTTTGGATAAATTTTAGGCATCAAAACTTAAACCATTAAAAACATTAGAAAAAGTAACTCCGAGAAAGTGAGGGTATTGCTTGAAATTCAAAAAAATTGGTTTTGGACAATGATAGTATGCTAACCTCTCTAATGTCCATTTGATTAACTGAACGAGCATTTGAGCAGGGTAGCATCGTGTAATGCATTTGCGATGGCTAAGAACAGATATTTGAGCGGGGCACGTGCTGTTTAATTTATGGCATTGATTTTAACCGTTTTATAGTTAATTAATTATTTGTTATATCGTGTAATATGCAAATCATAAAATTACAAAATACTAGATTTTTCATCAGACACAACAATTACTAGATTTTTACATATAGAAAAATAAAACGAAATAAACTAACTACGACTACGAAACAAAGCCCCAAACAACAATTGACATACCACATTATACGGTGCTAGTAAACCGCTAAATTTGTACAAGTGACTGTCTAAACACTTGTCTGCTTGGGCTACTATATTATTGTAACAACCTGCACCTCCGTTCACGCAAGATATTGTCCCCAACTTAGACACCGTATAGGTGTGGGGTTTTGTTCCTCAAAAGGCCTCGGCGTTAGTAAGAGATATGCTCTACTATATAAGTACCCACTTCACACAGGCTTCCACGATGTGGGACTTTGGGGTGTTACATTCTCCCCTCCTACAGAGTCCAACGTCCCCGTTGGCTCACAAACACGTCACCCAGGCGTTGTGGTCCACACAGGAGCCACAATTCCGGCTGGGTATTGGCACTGATACCACTGTAACAGCCTGCACCTCCGTTCACGCAAGATATTGTCCCCAACTTAGCCACCGTAAGGTGTGGGGTTTTGTTCCTCAAAAGGCCTCGACATTAGTAAGAGATGGGCTCTACTATATAAGTACCCACTTCACACATACTTCCACGATGTGGGACTTAAGGTGTTACATTCTCCCCTCCTACAGAGCCCAACGTCCCCGTTGGCTCCCAAACACCTCACCCAGGCGCTGTGGTCCACACAGGAGCCACAATTCCGGCTGGGTATTGGCTCTGATACCAAGTGTAGCACCCCACCTCCGTTAAGGTCACTCGCAAAGGGAATGCCTTAACTTTGGTAGAGCATTTTTAGTAGACAGAACAAAAATTTACAAGACAGATAAAGTAGTACTTGAAAAATTTATGACTTTATTACAATAAAAACAGAAATGAGTTTAGTTACATCTTTCAAAATCACAATATCGGAATTCAAGTACATAAATATCGGTCTTGTACAAAAGCCTTCAGAATGCATAGTTTTAAATCCATAATCCCCAATATAAACTGCCATGGAAAGATAGAGCCAAAGCCAAGCAATACTCCTATGTTTCCACCCTGAGAACCTAGGGGGGAACGGAAGAAAAGAGGTGAAACAAACTAGGTCAGACATAAGTCTGGTGAGTCCAGTGACTTTCAGCATATAAACAGATAACAGTATCATGACATGTAAATAAAACTGGATGAGAGATAACCATAACAGGAATAGCTGGTTAACAGAAGAAACGGAATGATATAGGCTAAGCTAAGCTTTTCACTTCTCTGCACTAATACTAGTATAACAGGATTAGGTATTACCCTAATGTCTAAACTGAAACAGAAACGAAAATAGAATAATCTCTACAGAAACAAAATGCTAGTAATGGGCCTTTACCACCCGAACAGACAGAAGGTACAGAAGCAGAATATTAATAATGGGCTTTTACCACCACAACAGACAGAAGGTACGGAAACAGAATACTAATAATGGGCTTTTACCACCCAACTAATGGGCCTTTACCACCCCAACAGAAAGAAGTTACGGAAACGGAATTAGAGACAAAAACAGAATAATCCCTACGGAAACAGAATGTTAGAATTAGGTGTACACTAGTAATGGGCCTTTACAACCCCAACAGACAGTACCACGCAGAAACAGACAGGTGTTACACTAGTAATGGGTCCCAAACAACAAATGACACAAGTATTTACCCTCCTAACCTTGTGTCCCCAGACTAGCATATTTCAGATTAACTTGTTTACAAGTTTCATAGTTTAGATTACTAGTTCACAGATCAGACAATCAAGTTAACAAGTTTTCAGATTAACAGATCAGATGTACGGATTTAACAGACTTACAGATTATCTAACTTTGTATTGGGTCTACAGATTCACGAAACAGGTTTATTAGATTCATCGGTCCAGTTGGTTTAACCCTATCCATCCAACACGTTTTAGACATCATATTTATCTCAGATTTGCATTAATTAAATATTAATGCACAGACCTCTCACATTAGGTCGGTAGCTTGAGGTCGCTGGATATGTCGGGCGGTTCCGGGCAGACTTCTGCCACAAGCCAGACCTAACCTCGTGTCTAAGCATATTTTAGTTATGCCTACGACCTCTCACATTAGACTGACAGTTTGCGGTCGCTGGTTAAGCCAGTTGGTTCTGGGCAGGCTTCTACCGCAAACGGAGTCTAACCTCGTGTCATAGCCAATTTATTCCAATACAGATTATACAGATATCAGACTAATTATGTCCATTTAACAAATTAAACTTCTTTACAGGTTACAGCAAATTAATCAAATTTCCATGTTTTACTCAATCTTAGATCGAGCCTAAGAATTTTCATACCCAAATTACAATTATTCAGCTTTCAACAGATTAAGCAATTCAACAGATAACAGATCTAGCAGATTAGGCGATTCAATAGATTAGCAGATTAGACAATTCAACAGATAACAGATCTAGCAGATTAGGCGATTCAACATATTAGCAGATTAGGCAATTCAACAGATTTAGCAGATTAGGCAATTCAACAAATTGGTAGAGCAGATAACAGATTTAGCAGATTTAAATTTCTTAAAATTCTATTTACATATATTGCCTAATCATAAATTAAGTGTAAACTTACATGCCCAAATCATGGTTAAAATTCATAATACAACATATACCCAAATTTTTAGTTAAACTTTGCACAGTACAGAATATTCTCTAAAAGCCCTAATCATGATATACCATATGAATT
This sequence comes from Allium sativum, assembly GCA_030737875.1. NCBI lineage: Eukaryota > Viridiplantae > Streptophyta > Magnoliopsida > Asparagales > Amaryllidaceae > Allium > Allium sativum. The sequence goes on along the minus strand of CM060918.1, from coordinate 772,685,366 downwards.
ATGCCAAATTATAGCCTTTAATGCCAAATATCCAAAAATCCACTTTTAGGCGTATTCACATTGATAGTTATCCTATTATAATATAGGTCTCTACGCCTAAGTCACATATTCCTTTTTCTAGTCATGAATCGTTACATAAAATTTACCCCAAAAGCCTAGATCTTTAAATTATAACATCTCAAAATCAGATCTTAATTTTTATATGCATTATGTCCCCAAGTTTCAAGTCACATGTTATCATACAATGATTCCTCTTCTTCCAAATTACAGAGTATACACAGATCTAGATCTAATTTGCAACATATGTCCATTTCTCAAATTAGTCAAAGATCAGTCATTTCCAATTATACATTATCCATTATTTATCCCAAAATTTAGCATTCGTGCGTTAATCTCTTATGAGATTTGGTGCAGGCTAGTGGTAGCCTGGCTATAAACAAAAAGGCAGAAAAGAGGGAACAGATGCAGAACAGTCACAATCAAGATAGATCCATAGAAAAGTATGCATAACCTCAGATCCAGATTCACAAAAATGTCAAGATAATTATTAAATTTCATATCTGAAAATAACTGTACTCACAAAAAGGGAACGATTCTTGTATTCTGGAATCTGTATTCAGACACTGAATAGCTCTCCTTTGGCGCAGACTATCGATTAGATTAGAAAATAGTTGTCCTCTATTAATTCTATTCAGATTGGAAGAAGATGCACTAGTTCTAGTTTTGGTTTTAGCAGAGTAGCGATGCCATTTTAATTTTTAATTAGAATAGAGGCAGATTATAGGCAGAATGAAATTGTGTGAAGAGAAAGCTAGGTTTGAGGGCGTTTAAACAGGTTAGAGGTCACGAATCCGGTAAGAAAGGCGTCCAGGTGAAGAAAAATGGATCCAGGTCTGGAAAAAGGGGGGGAGGGGAGGTCGACCCTAAGGTCGACCCTAGTGTCGACCTGTTTATCCAGGTCGATCCTAGTGTCGACCTGGGTCCTGGGCGGGAATTTTCCCGCCCAGCCCGGGTGTCTCTTTTGAATTTCGAAATCTGCATTTTGAATTTCGGGCTGGTTTTTATTGAAACTTCTGAAGGCCATATCTTCTTCATACGGAGTCCGATTTGCGCAAACTTGGACTCTATTCCAAGAAGAATTTCGAGACGAACGCAATGGCGTAACTCGTTTCCCTTAATTGTTTTGTTACAATTTAATTATTCTCTAATTTGTTGCTCTTATGTTCATAGAAAATACGGGGTGTTACACTTAAGTGTAGCACCCCACCTCCGTTAAAGTCACTCGCAAAGGGAATGCCTTAACTTTGGTGGAGCATTTTTAGTAGACAGAACAGAAATTTACAAGACAGATAAAGTAGTACTTGAAAAAATTATAACTTTATTACAACAGAAAAAGAAATGAGTTTAGTTACATCTTTCAAAATCACAATATCGAAATTCAAGTACATAAATATCGGTCTTGTACAAAAGCCTTCAGAATGCATAGTTTTTAAAGCCATAATCCCCAATATATAATGCCATGGAAAGATAGAGCCAAAGCCAAGCAATACTTCAAACACTTCAAGCAGAGAGAATCAGAATCAAGCTTCTATGTTTCCACCCTGAGAACCTAGGGGGGAAACGGAAGAAAAGAGGCGAAACAGACTAGGTCAGACATAAGTCTGGTAAGTCCAGTGACTTTCAGCATATAAACAGATAACCGTATCATGACATGTAAATAAAACTGGATGAGAGATAACCATAATAGGAATAGCAGGTTAACAGAAGAAATGGAATGATATAGGCTAAGCTAAGCTTTTCACTTCTCTGCACTAATACTAGTATAACAGGATTAGGTGTTACCCTAATGTCTAAACTGAAACAGAAACGGAAACAGAATAATATCTACAGAAACAGAATGCTAGTAATGGGCCTTTACCACCCGAACAGACAGAAGGTACAGAAGAAGAATACTAATAATGGGCTTTTACCACCCCAACAGACAGAAGGTATGGAAACAGAATACTAATAATGGGCCTTTACCACCCAACTAATGGGCCTTTACCACCCCAACAGACAGAAGTTACGGAAACAGAATCGGAAACGGAATTATAGACGGAAACAGAATAATCCCTACGGAAACAGAATGTTAAAATTAGGTGTACACTAGTAATGGGACTTTACCACCCCAACAGACAGTACCACGCAGAAACAGACAGGTGTTACCACCCAATAGAAACAGACGGTACCAACAGAAACAGACATAACTAAGTGTACCCTAAGTCTTACCCCCAAGCGATCGGCTCCCTAATTCATAAATACCCTGTGTCGACCCCACAATAGGGTGTATCACTCCCTAAAGTGGCAACCTATTGGCTCAGTCCTATTTACAGATGTCACGGTGTCTCACATCCTCAGAGCAGACCGGACCCATGCACGCACATGACCCGGTTGGAACGCGCCATCAACACCCCTCGCCATTATCAGAATGAACCGCTTATAATTAGTTCAGTAAGCGTGCCTGGACCCCTACATAGTGTGGGGTCAAAGTTTTGATACCAGAAAGGGTTACTGACTAATATGGGTCCCAAACAACAGATGACACAAATATTTCCCCTCCTAAGTTTGTGTCCCCAGACTAGCAGATTTCAGCTTAACTTGTTTACAAGTTTCAGAGTTCAAATTACTAGTTCACAGATCAGACAATCAAGTTAAAAGTTTTCAGATTAACAGATCAGATGTACGGATTTAACAGACTTACAGATTGTCTAACTTTATATTGGGCCTACAGATTCACGAAACGGGTTTATTAGATTCATCAGTCCAGTTGGTTTAACCCTATCCACCCATCAAGTTTTAGACATCATATTTATCTCAGATTTGCATTAATTAAATATTAATGCACAGACCTCTCACATTAGGTCGGTAGCTTGTGGCCGCTGGATATGCCGGGCGGTTCCGGGCAGACTTCTGCCACAAGCCAGACCTAACCTCGTGTTTAAGCATATTTTACTTATGCCTACGACCTCTCACATTGGACTGACAGTTTGCTGTCGCTGGTTAAGCCGGTTGGTTCCGGGCAGGCTTCTACCGCAAACGGAGCCTAACCTCATGTCATAGCCAATTTATTCCAATACAGATTATGCAGATATCAAACTAATTATGTCCGTTTAACAAATTAAACTTCTTTACAGGTTACAGCAGACTAATCAAATTTCCATGTTTTACTCAATCTTAGATCGAGCCTACGAATTTTCATACCCAAATTACAATTATTCAGCTTTCAACAGATTAGGCAATTCAACAGATAACAAATCTAGCAGATTAGGAGATTCAACAGATTAGGCAATTCAACAGATAACAGATCTAGCAGATTAGGCGATTCAACAGATCGGCAGATTAGGCAATTCAACAGATTTAGCAGATTAGGCAATTCAACAGATTGGCCGAGCAGATAACAGATTTAGCAGATTTAAATTTCTTAAAATTCTATTTACATATCTTGCCTAATCATAAATTAAGCGTAAACTTACATGCCCAAATCATGGTCAAAATTCATAATACAACATATGCCCAAATTTTTAGTTAAACTTTGCACAGTACAGAATATTCTCTAAAAGCCCAAATCATGATATACCATATTAATTATGCCAAATTATAGCCTATAATGCCAAATATCCAAAAATCCACTTTTAGGCATGTTCACATTGATAGGTATCCTATTATAATATAGGTCTCTACGCCTAAGTAACATATTCCTTTTTCAAGTCATGAATCGTTACATAAAATTTACCCCAAAAGCCTAGATCTTTAAATTATAACATCCCAAAATCAGATCTTAATTTTTATATGCATTATGTCCCTAAGTTTCAAGTCACATGTTATCATACAATGATTCCTCTTCTTCCAAATTACAGAGCACACATAGATCTAGATCTAATTTACAACATATGTCCATTTCTCAAATCAGTCAAAGATCAGTCATGTCCAATTATGCATTATCCATTATTTGTCCCAAAATTTAGCGTTCGTGCGTTAATATCTTATGAGATTTGGTGCAGGCTAGTGGTAGCCTGGCTATAAACAAAAAGGAAGAAAAGAGGGAACAGATACAGAACAATCACAATCAAGATAGATCCATAGAAAAGTATGCATAACCTCAGATCCAGATTCACAAAAATGTCAAGATAATTATTAAATTTCATATCTAAAAATAACTGTACTCACAAAAAGGGAACGATTCTTGTATTCTGGAATCTGTGTTCTAACACCGAATAGCTCTCCTTTGGCGCAGACTATCGATTAGATTAGAAAATAGTTGTCCTCTATTAATTCTATTCAGATTGGAAGAAGATGCACTAGTTCTAGTTTTGGTTCTAGCAGAGTAGCGATGCCATTTTTATTTTTAATTAAAATAGAGGCAAAGTATAGGCAGAATGAAATTGTGTGGAGAGAAAGCTAGGTTTGGGGGTGTTTAAATAGGTTGGAGCTCACGAATCCGGTCAGAAAGGCGTCCAGGTGCAGAAAAATGGATCTGTCTCCAGATCTGGAAAAGGGGGGGGGGGGGGGAGGTCGAGCATAAGGTCGACCCTAGTGTCGACCTGTTTACCCAGGTCGAACCCCAGGTCAACCCTAGTGTCGACCTGGGTCCTGAGCGGGAATTTTCCCGCCCAGCCCGGGTGTCTCTTTTGAATTTAGAAATCTGAATTTTGAATTTCGCGTTGGTTTTTATTGAAACTTCTGAAGGCCATATCTTCTTCATACGGAGTCCGATTTGCGCAAACTTGGACTCTATTCCAAGCAGAATTTCGAGACGAATGAAATGGCGTAACCCATTTCCCTTAATTATATTATTACAATTTAATTATTCTCTGATTTGTTACTCTTATGTTCACAGAAAATACGGGGTGTTATATTCTCCTCTCCTTAAAGGATTTCATCCACGAAATCTTCAGGTTAAGAAGAATGTGTCCTACCATCCAATCACCCATCTACTCAACCATCATCCACAAGCATCCATTGTCCTTAGAAAACTTCTAATGTTGTATGATCATATGCAAAAGTGTGTGTATATGTTCCTTATCTAATGCAAAGATTAGCTGGTCCACTGATTCAGTTGACCTCCTTAATGTGAATTATGTCAGTGCCATGAGTCCAACATGTATGTGATTTTCCTATTTGATACATATCATTTCTATATGAGTGCACAACCGTTCATTCATATGCAACATCCGTGTGCTGAGTCAATCATTTCGCATCCATAAAAAATTAAAAAATGCACACACACCCATATGCAGTATGAGAGTGTTTTTAAGCCGATCTAGTGCCTAGCGTGTGTATATGCATTCACGAGCAACCCCTAGCAACCACTTGCATCCACTTGCAACCATCAAACATAACATGTCTCAAACACATGTTTACACCCATTAGTTTCTACCTAAAAGTCGAAGATTCCATCGATATGATACAACTGAGTGACAGAAGCAAGTATAATTAAAAAGCTTTGTTCCTATTAGGCATCGATTTAAGGGAATGACCCCCTAAGTATCAACCCCGAAGACCGAAATCAACATCATGTTGACACTCAGAGAATCACTCCCATTAAACAAATGTCCAACTGGAAATATACTTCACACTTCGAGTAAAAAACCCTATCCTTTTCAGAAATATTCAAATACTTACAAACTACTAGTACATATCAGACTACCAAATGATTCTTAGGAAACTAAGCATGATAAAAACCCAGAATGTATGCGTCATGGTCAACTTAACGCCCAACACAGATACCCTCAAAACCCAACTTATCATAACCATATGAGTCATAACCCTTATGGGTTTGAGTCTACAGCGGGATCGGAAACAAGACTAGTATTAGAGTTCAGAGTTTCAATTACAGAATCAAAATGGCAGAACAGAAAGAGTTTTAACTCCACAATCAGATAAGGAAATTAAATCTTCTACATAAATTTTCCTATTTCTTTCCTATCCACCAGCCTCGTGAGCATTCGCCTGCCCTCCAGAAGTAGGCCCTGCCCTCTGTCCTTGTCCTCATTTCTTTGGGCAGTCCCTAGTGAAGTGCCCCCATTTCTCCACAGTTGAAGTAAGTACCCTTCCTCTTTCTGCAATCCTTGTTCAGATGGGTCGAGCTTCCACAAGTAAAGCACTTCTTCTCCTTCTTATCTTCAGACTTCTCATCCTTCTTTTGTGTTTCCTTTTTGGGCCCCGCCTTCTTTTTCTGTAGTCCTTGAAGCTTTTCTTCTTTCTTCTCACTTTTGGTTTCCTCTTCATGCATCAATGCCATGTCAACTAATTTCTCGAAGGTAGCCCCCATAGGAATGTGGGACATTGCCAATCCGTGTATCGGCTCGTTCAAACCTTTAGAAAACCTTAGTGCCTTCTTATGCGGTGTATTTACCAATCTAAGCTGAATCTCGCCAACTGATTAAACTTGTTGATGTACTCTCTCACTAATAAATTCCCCTGCTTCAACGCCAAGAACCTCTCTACGTATAGAGACTCTTCCGCTCGTGAGAGAAATTTCATCTCGAACCTATGCCTGAAATCCATCCATGTCTCTACCGGACGCTCTCCATTTGTGACCTCCCAATAAAAAGAAGCTTTGTCCTTAAGCAACCATACCGCCAACTGTATCTTCTTCCTATCGTCCACCTCGAAGATAACGAACAAATCCTCAGTTTCTTTGAGCCAGTTCCTTGCCTCCACGAATGATTCAGTTCCATTAAAGTTCTTCCCACCCATGGCTCGAAAGTCTCTACATATCTTCGGGAAAGTATTCACGCGCGGAGTAGGAGGAGTGTAACACCCCACCTCCGCTAGGGTCACTCACAAAGGGAATGCACTAGGTTTGGAGGAGTATTATTGGTAAACATGCACAGAAATATTACAAGACAGAACATATATAAAATAGCGGAAGTAAAATCAAACTTTCATAACATGAATAAATAAGGTCTAAAGCCTTTTACATCAGAGTACATCAAAACCTGTCTTGCAATAATAAAGAAGCATAAAGACTTTTTCATAAATTATTCCCCAAGAAAAAGCAGTAAAGTAGCCATAGCTAAGAAAAATCCAAGCCATCCATGATGACCTTCAAGCAGAAGAAGTCCGAACTAAACAACAGTATTTCCTCCCTATAACCTGGGGGGGGAAACGGAAGAAAAGAGGCGAAACAAAACGGGTCAGTCAAAAAGACTGAGTAAGCCCTATCTACTATTAGTATAAAAACTAGTAAAGTTAACTGACATGAGAAACTGAGATGAACATAAACATGATAACAAGATAGATAAGCTAAATCAAAATAACAGGATGAACTACTGAACACAGATAAACTAGGGTGTCGTGATAAACTACGATGTCAAGATAAAACAAGGTATCACATTGTCAGGTTTCTATCAAGTATAATATCCCAAGATATCTATCGCGTATAACGTCCCATGGCATCTATCCTGTATATCTGCTCTGCACCTACCGTACTAGTATCCCCACCGTGTCATGTGTTAACCAAGAATGACCCTCACTCAAAAGTCGTGTAATGGTCCATGTCAACCTAATATATTGCATATATAGGTTACTCAACTCATATGTTTCTTTCCATGTATAAGTTCAGTTCTTTGCCGTAGGCTGTACGGGCTTTCCCATGTAAACGGTTTATCCTTGAAGTTGTTTTTGGACTGCAACCCTTGATCTAGTTGTGTTTCCTTACCATGAACTATCGCGCGTCCACTTAGGATTTATGCCACCTAGGACCGCTAGGGATTATGCTACCTAATGAACGTTTCCGTGTCTCGGTTTGGGTTTTGGCCACCTAGGACCACTAGGGATTACGCCACCCGTCAACCGCGCCCTTGATCCCACGTATGTATCGTGAATCGTTTTCCATGTCTAGATGCACATGTTCCCCAATGTGCCATCCGAGTTCCGTGCCAGGGCAAATCGAGAAATATGGAACTCGGTCGGGAGCTTTAAATCGTCTGCCGATGCAGATATCAAGGTCTGTTTTTGTACCCGTGGCTATGGTCCCACGTGACCCCTCCCTCAACTACTGAAAGGCAATCCAAGAAAAATCATGTATAAGAACCACTCCACGGCCCCACTATAGCCCACTTTCCTACGGGCCAACCTCACCCATGACTCGATAGCAAGCACATGGTCTGTTGGGGGTTCCCTGCCTTTCCGCACGTACACGATTGACTAAAGATGGTAGGTAGTCGGCGATGCGCTATCCAGGGCAAAAACAAGAATCGTCGACTCCACGCTAATCCATCCCAGTCTTTAGGTTGCTCGCATAGCAACCAAGGCATACTCTTGGTCCTTCTAACGCAGACCTTAACCTCTCATGGGCCTAGTATAATTACCTGGCAGCCCACAGAGGGATCCCAAGAATATCCTCACGTCCCCCGAAGCTTCCACTTCGGCACCCAGTGCGCTGGAGCTTTTATCCAAGTCAGATAACTTGCTCCCCCTCGTATACTAAGCGATGACCTACCGTATCAGGTTACTCATCGTTTTGAGAATTAGTCCTATGTCCTTAGCTAAGAATTATTACTTAGTTACCCTTAACTAAGGTTTACCGCTTAGCTTCCTTTCCCGTTATCCTTGATCAACCACGGTTTTCTACCTAGTTCTTCTAGCTAGGGTTTGTCTATTGGGTTAAGTGTTATCATTCAAGTCCATGACTTAACCCGCCCACGAATCACGTAAAAGATTGGCTAAGTATTTAAGTTCAAGACTTAGTCCCACAAGTTGGTTAAGTGTACCCAGAGGCTCATGACTTAACCCTATCAAGTCAAATTGGTCAAGTACTAGCTTACCTTAATCCTATCGGATTATCTTGCTAGATCGATTAAGCATAGATTATCTTAATCCCATCAAATTATCGAGTCGGATTGGTTAAGTATAGGTTGGCTTAACCCCATCCTCTAATCGTACTACAATGGTTAAGTATATTCTTAAAAGGTCTTGTGACTTAACCTTATCAAGTCCGCGTATTAGATTGGTTAAGTGTAAGTTACTTAACCCCATCAAATCATCATGTATAATTGGTTAAGTATAAGTTGCTTAACCCCATTAAATTATCACGTTAAGTTGGTTAAGTATTGGTTACTTAACCTCATTGAATTACCGAGTTTAAATTGGTTAAGTGTTTAACTTAACTCCATCGAATTACCGTGTTTAGATTAGTTAAGTGTGGATTACTTAACCCCATCTAATTACCGTGTCGGATTAGTTAAGCGTAAATTACTTAACCCCATCCCCTAATCATCTTGTATGGTTAAGTGTCATTAAGAAAACTTACTTAACCTTGCCAAATTATCATGTTGGATTGATTAAGTGTTGGTTAACTTAATCCCCGTCCACTAGTCGTATAAAAATGGTTAAGCGTCATTAGGCAAATCAAATCACTTAACCTACCCAACCTTGTCATGTTTTGTTAAGTATCATTAGCCTAACCAATTTACTTAACCCATTTACCCATGTCATATTTGGTTAAGAGTCATTAATCAAATTAACTTAACCCTATCATGTGGCATTAATTACTTAATGCACCCCAACCTCTCACATTAGACTTTGTTGTGGTTACTAGTTAAGCCGGTCGGTTCCAGGTAGCTTTACACCACAACTTGGTCTAACCTCGGGTTCAAGAACAACATGACCAACTTCTCACATTGGGTCCTATTGTTTGCAACTACTAGTTAGGCCGGTCGGTTCCGGGTAGTTTTACGTTGCAAACTCAACCCAACCTCGAGTTGGCCACTTTCATGTTTAGTCTAGTGTCATGTTCATAGTCAAGTTTTCAAGCAATTGGGTAGACCTAACTTAATAGGTAAATTCCCAATGGGTAGACCTAACTTAATAGGTAAATTCCCAAGCTTATGTTTTTATGCATACTTACATGTCAACTTCCATGTTATATTTCAAGTCATGTTTTCAAGTTGTATTTTCATGTCATTAGAAATTACCCATAACATAACCCAATGCTTTTAAACTCGCATATACGTTCGCAACAACGTAATGGATTAAAAGAAGAGACTTGGCAAAGGAATGACAAAAATGGGTATTAAGCCACAAGTTAATCATGGTGGCAAATGAGGCACAAATGTGTTCATTAGTTTGCATGTTACATTCTTAAGCCTCAAAAACATGCATAAACCCAAACTTGGCACATAAGCGAATCATGGTGACAAAAGACATGGAATGATGGCTAGAAACTCGCATATATCATCATATACAGATTATGACTTCATATGCAAGTTGACATAATGATTATGAAGATTCTCATGTTGCATAATGCAACATTTCAACATAAAGGTTGTGGCTTTTAGCTCATAAGATCAAGATAATGACTTCATAAACTTGCATAACATGATAGCATGCATCATTCTAATTAATCAAACCCAAACTTTCAACATGAACATTTAACTTCATAGTTAATATCTAAGAGTAGGGAAGGGCTTACATTGCTATGAAGGCCTAAATCGATTAAACTAAAGCTTGTGATGAAGCCTATGCATGCCATCACCCAAAAACCCAAAGATGGATGCTCCAAACCACTAAAAACACCATCTTTAAGAACAAAGATCAAAGCTTTTGCCTTGAAATTAACTTGAGAAGCTCTCATACTAACATAGGGACTCTCTAACACTCTCATGATCATGGAACCTCTCATAGGAATGAAGTGGAGGCTAGGATAGTTGAGTGGAGGCCATGAGAGTAGAAATTTTGCCATAGTTTAGTTACATGAGTGAATAATGAGGGTTTAGGATAGGTTAGGGTCTTATTTATAGATTAGGCAAGTGTTTTAGGCCATAGGATTAAACCTAGATTCAATCCAAGCCATCAAAGCATGTCTTGGGGAAGAAGTCAAGTGTAGGAACCATCTAGGGCCTTTAGATTAAAGATGAACCATGAGAACCATCCAAATGCAAAATCTGCATTTGAGCGAATCGGCCCACGGGTTGATAGCCAAACACCCTGGATTAACCCCTAGTCGACCCAGCGAGCTCGGGTCGACCTCAAAAATGGGCCGGTTCGGTTATTCCCCTCTCCCAATTCGCTGTTTTGAACATTTTTGCATATTTATTTATTTAATTTTCAATTATATATATATATATATCAATATATATATATTTCTCTGCGCAACCCATTTCACTTAATTAAGTATACTTTAATTTGGGAATTTTTCGTGAAACTTCGCGAGGCCATATCTTGGTCATACGGACTCCGATTCTCGAAAACTCGGACTCTATTTCGCGTATTTTTCCGAGACGAACGCAATGGCATAGCCCATTTTACTTGATTCAGAATTTAAAATTAAATTCTGCCTTGATTCTCGTCTTAACACGTTATCGAAAAATACGGGTTGTTACATTCTCCCCAACTTTTAGGATTTCGTCCCCGAAATCTCCAAGTTAGGAAGAACATATCCTACCATCCATCATCCATCTACTCAAAACATCATCCACAAGCAACCATTGTCCTTAGATGATTTCTAATGCTGTATGAATATATGCAAAACGTGTGTGTACATGTTCCTTAGCTAATGCTAATGATCAGGCCTGAATAATCTTTCTAATGCAAAATATGTATAGTGCCATGAATCCAACATGTATGCAAATAGTCCTAGTCATATAGATACTATATGCGTGCACAATCATTCATTCATATGCAACAACCGCATGATAATACATTCGATTTCATCCATAAACAAGTATAAATACTCGTGCATATGCAATATGAAATGTGACCGAGTCGAGCTAGTATCTAATGTGTATTCGCGCATCCATGAGCAACCACTTGCAACCACTTGCAACCATATCAATCATAACATGTTTCAAATACATGTTTACATCCATATTGTTCTACCTAGAATTCCCTGAAACAGGGCCGAGAAGATAAACAAGACAAACTCCTTACGGGGTTTGTAACAGAAAGTAGGACCGAGAGGATGTCCACAAAAGATAACCTACAAGTAAGCTCTACAGAAACAGGGATCAAGGATATACTCCCAAAAAGAGATATCATGCGCGTATCTAGTCTTTGACCATCAAAGTCGTATTTCCTCGGGCTTACTTCCATTGTGCCTTGACCGCCCTTTAACTTCGCGATTTCGTAGCTTCTTATTTCCTGCTTCCATAACATGAGCTGAAACTCATTTCTTCGTCGCCTCTCGTTCCACTTGCACTTATCCTTTTTCTAGAATACTTGGCGCAAACATGACTGCGTACTCATGATCTCATGCAAGCTTTCCAAAATTCACTAGTGAATCTTGGATCTCGTTTATATACTATAAGGCATTCCATGTAGAAGAACTTTCTCTTGAAAGTAAACAGATGTCAATCAGGTTATCATGCGCACTTACTAGGGTGATCTCTATAACCCATGCATAAATGAAGTAAACCATCCGTCTTATTGGCGAACACCACTCGATCGGGCTTCAAATTTCCAATAAAGGCATCAAGGGATTCTAAGTAACTAGTCATGACAGAACCTCAAAAAGGTTACCCGATACTTTGAGGGCATTACCAAGGCTAGTCAAAAGGTCTAACTACCCTCCTATCAAAACCGAGAGTGGCACCCCCTACTGGATAACCACTTCATCCCTAGAATCCATCCACAGCTTATAAGCATTATTTCCAAACTCAACACTTGGCATAGACATTCCCAAATCCAAACAAGTCATGTATAAATGGACTGATTCTCCAATAGGACTTTGAGACAAAAATGGGATTCTCTATTACGTTAGTACTTAAGGTGCAGAGACTCAACTACCGAAGCGGACTTAAATGATGCGGGGATCAAAACAAAGTCTTGGCGGGATGATAGAAAAGAATAACTAGATCTTCAACAAGGATGTTATCCCCCTACTCAGGTACTCTAGTGAGGGTATACAACGATGATCTTATCCTTGTCCCACAATACTTAACTATCCGTCCCGTTTCACCATGCCAAAGATACTTTCTCGTCATGGGTTTCATTGTTCATCTTTCTCCCTCCTTTGAGGACTAAGCCATACCAACAAGTTGCTCATCCTTAAGCTCGTATCCTTTATTCTCTTTCTCACTATCCTTTCTCCTCTTTCTCACTATCCTTTCTTATAACGCGGCCACTGGTCTCTTGAAAACCACCTCCATCGCATGGAAAGTACTTTCGTAGATAGAAAAGACTAGTCGCAGTTAAAACCACTGTGACTACAGATGGAGGAAAGAAAGGAAAAGAGATTTAATTAAGGAAACAAGGATAATGCTAATGGCCTTTGGGGAATAGCGTTTTCTTTTTAAAAGAAAACTTTCTTGAAAAATGCTTCTTTATAAACGATTTTCAAATAGTTTTCAGAAGGTCTTTAAAAATTTTTGCCCAATCTGGTAACCTTCTGCTCTGATACCAAATGTAACACCCCACCTCCGCTAGGGTCACTCACAAAGGGAATGCACTAGGTTTGGAGGAGTATTATTGGTAAACATGCACAAAAATATTACAAGACAGAACATATATAAAATAGCGGAAGTAAAATCAAACTTTCATAACATGAATAAATAAGGTCTAAAGCCTTTTACATCAGAGTACATCAAAACCTGTCTTGCAATAATAAAGAAGCATAAAGACTTTTTCATAAATTATTCCCCAAGAAAAAGCAGTAAAGTAGCCATAGCCAAGAAAAATCCAAGCCATCCATGATGACCTTCAAGCAGAAGAAGTCCGAACTAAACAACAGTATTTCCTCCCTGTAACCTGGGGGGGGGAACGGAAGAAAAGAGGCAAAACAAAACGGGTCAGTCAAAAAGACTGAGTAAGCCCTATCTACTATTAGTATAAAAACTAGTAAAGTTAATTGACATGAGAAACTGAGATGAACATAAACATGATAACAAGATAGATAAGCTAAATCAAAATAACAGGATGAACTACTGAACACAGATAAACTAGGGTGTCGTGATAAACTACGATGTCAAGATAAAACAAGGTATCACATTGTCAGGTTTCTATCAAGTATAATATCCCAAGATATCTATCGCGTATAACGTCCCATGGCATCTATCCTGTATATCCGCTCTGCACCTACCGTACTAGTATCCCCACCGTGTCATATGTTAACCAAGAATGACCCTCACTCAAAAGTCGTGTAATGGTCCATGTCAACCTAATATATTGCATATATAGGTTACTCAACTCATATGTTTCTTTCGATGTATAAGTTCAGTTCTTTGCCGTAGGCTGTACGGGCTTTCCCATGTAAACGGTTTATCCTTGAAGTTGTTTTTGGACTGCAACCCTTGATCTAGTTGTGTTTCCTTACCATGAACTATCGCGCGTCCACTTAGGATTTATGCCACCTAGGACCGCTAGGGATTATGCTACCTAATGAACGTTTCCATGTCTCGGTTTGGGTTTTGGCCACCTAGGACCACTAGGGATTACGCCACCCGTCAACCGCGCCCTTGATCCCACGTATGTATCGTGAATCGTTTTCCATGTCTAGATGCACATGTTCCCCAATGTGCCATCCGAGTTCCGTTCCAGGGCAAATCGAGAAATATGGAACTCGGTCGGGAGCTTTAAATCGTCTGCCGATGCAGATATCAAGGTCTGTTTTTGTACCCGTGGCTATGGTCCCACGTGACCCCTCCCTCAACTACTGAAAGGCAATCCAAGAAAAATCATGTACAAGAACCACTCCACGGCCCCACTATAGCCCACTTTCCTACGGGCCAACCTCACCCATGACTCGATAGCAAGCACATGGTCTGTTGGGGGTTCCCTGCCTTTCCGCACGTACACGATTGACTAAAGATGGTAGGTAGTCGGCGATGCGCTATCCAGGGCAAAAACATGAATCGTCGACTCCACGCTAATCCATCCCAGTCTTTAGGTTGCTCGCATAGCAACCAAGGCATACTCTTGGTCCTTCTAACGCAGACCTTAACCTCTCATGGGCCTAGTATAATTACCTGGCAGCCCACAGAGGGATCCCAAGAATATCCTCACGTCCCCCGAAGCTTCCACTTCGGCACCCAGTGCGCTGGAGCTTTTATCCAAGTCAGATAACTTGCTCCCCCTCGTATACTAAGCAATGACCTACCGTATCAGGTTACTCATCGTTTTGAGAATTAGTCCTATGTCCTTAGCTAAGAATTATTACTTAGTTACCCTTAACTAAGGTTTACCACTTAGCTTCCTTTCCCGTTATCCTTGATCAACCATGGTTTTCTACCTAGTTCTTCTAGCTAGGGTTTGTCTATTGGGTTAAGTGTTATCATTCAAGTCCATGACTTAACCCGCCCACGAATCACGTCAAAGATTGGCTAAGTATTTAAGTTCAAGACTTAGTCCCACAAGTTGGTTAAGTGTACCCAGAGGCTCATGACTTAACCCTATCAAGTCAAATTGGTCAAGTACTAGCTTACCTTAATCCTATCGGATTATCTTGCTAGATCGATTAAGCATAGATTATCTTAATCCCATCAAATTATCGAGTCGGATTGGTTAAGTATAGGTTGGCTTAACCCCATCCTCTAATCGTACTACAATGGTTAAGTATATTCTAAAAAGGTCTTGTGACTTAACCTTATCAAGTCCGCGTATTAGATTGGTTAAGTGTAAGTTACTTAACCCCATCAAATCATCATGTATAATTGGTTAAGTATAAGTTTCTTAACCCCATTAAATTATCACGTTAAGTTGGTTAAGTATTGGTTACTTAACCTCATTGAATTACCGAGTTTAAATTGGTTAAGTGTTTAACTTAACCCCATCGAATTACCGTGTTTAGATTAGTTAAGTGTGGATTACTTAACCCCATCTAATTACCGTGTCGGATTAGTTAAGCGTAAATTACTTAACCCCATCCCCTAATCATCTTGTATGGTTAAGTGTCATTAAGAAAACTTAACCTTGCCAAATTATCATGTTGGATTGATTAAGTGTTGGTTAACTTAATCCCCGTCCACTAGTCGTATAAAAATGGTTAAGCGTCATTAGGCAAATCAAATCACTTAACCTACCCAACCTTGTCATGTTTTGTTAAGTATCATTAGCCTAACCAATTTACTTAACCCATTTACCCATGTCATATTTGGTTAAGAGTCATTAATCAAATTAACTTAACCCTATCATGTGGCATTAATTACTTAATGCACCCCAACCTCTCACATTAGACTTTGTTGTGGTTACTAGTTAAGCCGGTCGGTTCCGGGTAGCTTTACACCACAACTTGGTCTAACCTCGGGTTCAAGCACAACATGACCAACTTCTCACATTGGGTCCTATTGTTTGCAACTACTAGTTAGGCCGGTCGGTTCCGGGTAGTTTTACGTTGCAAACTCAACCCAACCTCGAGTTGGCCACTTTCATGTTTAGTCTAGCGTCATGTTCATAGTCAAGTTTTCAAGCAATTGGGTAGACCTAACTTAATAGGTAAATTCCCAATGGGTAGACCTAACTTAATAGGTAAATTCCCAAGCTTATGTTTTTATGCATACTTACATGTCAACTTCCATGTTATATTTCAAGTCATGTTTTCAAGTTGTATTTTCATGTCATTAGAAATTACCCATAACATAACCCAATGCTTTTAAACTCGCATATACGTTCGCAACAACGTAATGGATTAAAAGAAGAGACTTGGCAAAGGAATGACAAAAATGGGTATTAAGCCACAAGTTAATCATGGTGGCAAATGAGGCACAAATGTGTTCATTAGTTTGCATGTTACATTCTTAAGCCTCAAAAACATGCATAAACCCAAACTTGGCACATAAGCGAATCATGGTGACAAAAGACATGGAATGATGGCTAGAAACTCGCATATATCATCATATACGGATTATGACTTCATATGCAAGTTGACATAATGATTATGAAGATTCTCATGTTGCATAATGCAACATTTCAACATAAAGGTTGTGGCTTTTAGCTCATAAGATCAAGATAATGACTTCATAAACTTGCATAACATGATAGCATGCATCATTCTAATTAATCAAACCCAAACTTTCAACATGAACATTTAACTTCATAGTTAATATCTAAGAGTAGGGAAGGGCTTACATTGCTATGAAGGCCTAAATCGATTAAACTAAAGCTTGTGATGAAGCCTATGCATGCCATCACCCAAAAACCCAAAGATGGATGCTCCAAACCACTAAAAACACCATCTTTAAGAACAAAGATCAAAGCTTTTGCCTTGAAATTAACTTGAGAAGCTCTCATACTAACATAGGGACTCTCTAACACTCTCATGATCATGGAACCTCTCATGGGAATGAAGTGGAGGCTAGGATAGTTGAGTGGAGGCCATGAGAGTAGAAATTTTGCCATAGTTTAGTTACATGAGTGAATAATGAGGGTTTAGGATAGGTTAGGGTCTTATTTATAGATTAGGCAAGTGTTTTAGGCCATAGGATTAAACCTAGATTCAATCCAAGCCATCAAAGCATGTCTTGGGGAAGAAGTCAAGTGTAGGAACCATCTAGGGCCTTTAGATTAAAGATGAACCATGAGAACCATCCAAATGCAAAATCTGCATTTGAGCGAATCGGCCCACGGGTTGACAGCCAAACACCCTGGATTAACCCCTAGTCGACCTCAAAAATGGGCCGGTTCGGTTATTCCCCTCTCCCAATTCGCTGTTTTGAACATTTTTGCATATTTATTTATTTAATTTTCAATTATATATATATATATATCAATATATATATATTTCTCTGCGCAACCCATTTCACTTAATTAAGTATACTTTAATTTGGGAATTTTTCGTGAAACTTCGCGAGGCCATATCTTGGTCATACGGACTCCGATTCTCGAAAACTTAGACTCTATTTCGCGTATTTTTCCGAGACGAACGCAATGGCATAGCCCCATTTACTTGATTCAGAATTTAAAATTAAATTCTGCCTTGATTCTCGTCTTAACACGTTATCGAAAAATACGGGTTGTTACATTCTCCCCACCTTTTAGGATTTCGTCCCCGAAATCTCCAAGTTAGGAAGAACATATCCTACCATCCATCATCCATCTACTCAAAACATCATCCACAAGCAACCATTGTCCTTAGATGATTTCTAATGCTGTATGAATATATGCAAAACGTGTGTGTACATGTTCCTTAGCTAATGCTAATGATCAGGCCTGAATAATCTTTCTAATGCAAAATATGTATAGTGCCATGAATCCAACATGTATGCAAATAGTCCTAGTCATATAGATACTAAATGCGTGCACAATCATTCATTCATATGCAACAACCGCATGATAATACATTCGATTTCATCCATAAACAAGTATAAATACTCGTGCATATGCAATATGAAATGTGACCGAGTCGAGCTAGTATCTAATGTGTATTCGCGCATCCATGAGCAACCACTTGCAACCATATCAATCATAACATGTTTCAAATACATGTTTACATCCATATTGTTCTACCTAGAATTCCCTGAAACAGGGCCGAGTAGATAAACAAGACAAACTCCTTACGGGGTTTGTAACAGAAAGTAGGACCGAGAGGATGTCCACAAAAGATAACCTACAAGTAAGCTCTACAGAAACAGGGATCAAGGATATACTCCCAAAAAGAGATATCATGCGCGTATCTAGTCTTTGACCATCAAAGTCGTATTTCCTCGGGCTTACTTCCATTGTGCCTTGACCGCCCTTTAACTTCGCGATTTCGTAGCTTCTTATTTCCTGCTTCCATAACATGAGCTGAAACTCATTTCTTCATCGCCTCTCGTTCCACTTGCACTTATCCTTTTTCTAGAATACTTGGCGCAAACATGACTGCGTACTCATGATCTCATTGCTTTCCAAAATTCACTAGTGAATCTTGGATCTCGTTTATATACTATAAGGCATTCCATGTAGAAGAACTTTCTCTTGAAAGTAAACAGATGTCAATCAGGTTATCATGCCCACTTACTAGGGTGATCTCTATAACCCATGCATAAATGAAGTAAACCATCCGTCTTATTGGCGAATACCACTCGATCGGGCTTCAAATTTCCAATAAAGGCATCAAGGGATTCTAAGTAACTAGTCATGACAGAACCTCAAAAAGGTTACCCGATACTTTGAGGGCATTACCAAGGCTAGTCAAAAGGTCTAACTACCCTCCTATCAAAACCGAGAGTGGCTCCCCCTACTGGATAACCACTTCATCCCTAGAATCCATCCACAGCTTATAAGAATTATTTCCAAACTCAACACTTGGCATAGACATTCCCAAATCCAAACAAGTCATGTATAAATGGACTGATTCTCCAATAGGACTTTGAGACAAAAATGGGATTCTCTATTACGTTAGTACTTAAGGTGCAGAGACTCAACTACCGAAGCGGACTTAAATGATGCGGGGATCAAAACAAAGTCTTGGCGGGATGATAGAAAAGAATAACTAGATCTTCAACAAGGATGTTATCCCCCTACTCAGGTACTCTAGTGAGGGTATACAACGATGATCTTGTCCTTGTCCCACAATACTTAACTATCCGTCCCGTTTCACCATACCAAAGATACTTTCTCGTCATGGGTTTCATTGTTCATCTTTCTCCCTCCTTTGAGGACTAAGCCATACCAACAAGTTGCTCATCCTTAAGCTCGTATCCTTTATTCTCTTTCTCACTATCCTTTCTCCTCTTTCTCACTATCCTTTCTTATAACGCGGCCACTGGTCTCTTGAAAACCACCTCCATCGCATGGAAAGTACTTTCGTAGATAGAAAAGACTAGTCGCAGTTAAAACCACTGTGACTACAGATGGAGGAAAGAAAGGAAAAGAGATTTAATTAAGGAAACAAGGATAATGCTAATGGCCTTTGGGGAATAGCCTTTTCTTTTTAAAAGAAAACTTTCTTGAAAAATGCTTCTTTATAAACGATTTTCAAATAGTTTTCAGAAGGTCTTTAAAAACTTTTGCCCAATCTGGTAACCTTCTGCTCTGATACCAAATGTAACACCCCACCTCCGCTAGGGTCACTCACAAAGGGAATGCACTAGGTTTGGAGGAGTATTATTGGTAAACATGCACAGAAATATTACAAGACAGAACATATATAAAATAGCGGAAGTAAAATCAAACTTTCATAACATGAATAAATAAGGTCTAAAGCCTTTTACATCAGAGTACATCAAAACCTGTCTTGCAATAATAAAGAAGCATAAAGACTTTCTCATAAATTATTCCCCAAGAAAAAGCAGTAAAGTAGCCGTAGCCAAGAAAAATCCAAGCCATCCATGATGACCTTCAAGCAGAAGAAGTCCGAACTAAACAACAGTATTTCCTCCCTGTAACCTGGGGGGGGGAACGGAAGAAAAGAGGCGAAACAAAACGGGTCAGTCAAAAAGACTGAGTAAGCCCTATCTACTATTAGTATAAAAACTAGTAAAGTTAACTGACATGAGAAACTGAGATGAACATAAACATGATAACAAGATAGATAAGCTAAATCAAAATAACAGGATGAACTACTGAACACAGATAAACTAGGGTGTCGTGATAAACTACGATGTCAAGATAAAACAAGGTATCACATTGTCAGGTTTCTATCAAGTATAATATCCCAAGATATCTATCGCGTATAACGTCCCATGGCATCTATCCTGTATATCCGCTCTGCACCTACCGTACTAGTATCCCCACCGTGTCATGTGTTAACCAAGAATGACCCTCACTCAAAAGTCGTGTAATGGTCCATGTCAACCTAATATATTGCATATATAGGTTACTCAACTCATATGTTTCTTTCCATGTATAAGTTCAGTTCTTTGCCGTAGGCTGTACGGGCTTTCCCATGTAAACGGTTTATCCTTGAAGTTGTTTTTGGACTGCAACCCTTGATCTAGTTATATTTCCTTACCATGAACTATCGCGCGTCCACTTAGGATTTATGCCACCTAGGACCGCTAGGGACTATGCTACCTAATGAACGTTTCCGTGTCTCGGTTTGGGTTTTGGCTACCTAGGACCACTAGGGATTACGCCACCCGTCAACCGCGCCCTTGATCCCACGTATGTATCGTGAATCGTTTTCCATGTCTAGATGCACATGTTCCCCAATGTGCCATCCGAGTTCCGTGCCAGGGCAAATCGAGAAATATGGAACTCGGTCGGGAGCTTTAAATCGTCTGCCGATGCAGATATCAAGGTCTGTTTTTGTACCCGTGGCTATGGTCCCACGTGACCCCTCCCTCAACTACTGAAAGGCAATCCAAGAAAAATCATGTATAAGAACCACTCCACGGCCCCACTATAGCCCACTTTCCTACGGGCCAACCTCACCCATGACTCGATAGCAAGCACATGGTCTGTTGGGGGTTCCCTGCCTTTCCGCACGTACACGATTGACTAAAGATGGTAGGTAGTCGGCGATGCGCTATCCAGGGCAAAAACAAGAATCGTCGACTCCACGCTAATCCATCCCAGTCTTTAGGTTGCTCGCATAGCAACCAAGGCATACTCTTGGTCCTTCTAACGCAGACCTTAACCTCTCATGGGCCTAGTATAATTACCTGGCAGCCCACAGAGGGATCCCAAAAATATCCTCACGTCCCCCGAAGCTTCCACTTCGGCACCCAGTGCGCTGGAGCTTTTATCCAAGTCAGATAACTTGCTCCCCCTCGTATACTAAGCGATGACCTACCGTATCAGGTTACTCATCGTTTTGACAATTAGTCCTATGTCCTTAGCTAAGAATTATTACTTAGTTACCCTTAACTAAGGTTTACCACTTAGCTTCCTTTCCCGTTATCCTTGATCAACCACGGTTTTCTACCTAGTTCTTCTAGCTAGGGTTTGTCTATTGGGTTAAGTGTTATCATTCAAGTCCATGACTTAACCCGCCCACGAATCACGTCAAAGATTGGCTAAGTATTTAAGTTCAAGACTTAGTCCCACAAGTTGGTTAAGTGTACCCAGAGGCTCATGACTTAACCCTATCAAGTCAAATTGGTCAAGTACTAGCTTACCTTAATCCTATCGGATTATCTTGCTAGATCGATTAAGCATAGATTATCTTAATCCCATCAAATTATCGAGTCGGATTGGTTAAGTATAGGTTGGCTTAACCCCATCCTCTAATCGTACTACAATGGTTAAGTATATTCTAAAAAGGTCTTGTGACTTAACCTTATCAAGTCCGCGTATTAGATTGGTTAAGTGTAAGTTACTTAACCCCATCAAATCATCATGTATAATTGGTTAAGTATAAGTTGCTTAACCCCATTAAATTATCACGTTAAGTTGGTTAAGTATTGGTTACTTAACCTCATTGAATTACCGAGTTTAAATTGGTTAAGTGTTTAACTTAACCCCATTGAATTACCGTGTTTAGATTAGTTAAGTGTGGATTACTTAACCCCATCTAATTACCGTGTCGGATTAGTTAAGCGTAAATTACTTAACCCCATCCCCTAATCATCTTGTATGGTTAAGTGTCATTAAGAAAACTTACTTAACCTTGCCAAATTATCATGTTGGATTGATTAAGTGTTGGTTAACTTAATCCCCGTCCACTAGTCGTATAAAAATGGTTAAGCGTCATTAGGCAAATCAAATCACTTAACCTACCCAACCTTGTCATGTTTTGTTAAGTATCATTAGCCTAACCAATTTACTTAACCCATTTACCCATGTCATATTTGGTTAAGAGTCATTAATCAAATTAACTTAACCCTATCATGTGGCATTAATTACTTAATGCACCCCAACCTCTCACATTAGACTTTGTTGTGGTTACTAGTTAAGCCGGTCGGTTCCGGGTAGCTTTACACCACAACTTGGTCTAACCTCGGGTTCAAGCACAACATGACCAACTTCTCACATTGGGTCCTATTGTTTGCAACTACTAGTTAGGCCGGTCGGTTCCGGGTAGTTTTACGTTGCAAACTCAACCCAACCTCGAGTTGGCCACTTTCATGTTTAGTCTAGCGTCATGTTCATAGTCAAGTTTTCAAGCAATTGGGTAGACCTAACTTAATAGGTAAATTCCCAATGGGTAGACCTAACTTAATAGGTAAATTCCCAAGCTTATGTTTTTATGCATACTTACATGTCAACTTCCATGTTATATTTCAAGTCATGTTTTCAAGTTGTATTTTCATGTCATTAGAAATTACCCATAACATAACCCAATGCTTTTAAACTCGCATATACGTTCACAACAACGTAATGGATTAAAAGAAGAGACTTGGCAAAGGAATGACAAAAATGGGTATTAAGCCACAAGTTAATCATGGTGGCAAATGAGGCACAAATGTGTTCATTAGTTTGCATGTTACATTCTTAAGCCTCAAAAACATGCATAAACCCAAACTTGGCACATAAGCGAATCATGGTGACAAAAGACATGGAATGATGGCTAGAAACTCGCATATATCATCATATACGGATTATGACTTCATATGCAAGTTGACATAATGATTATGAAGATTCTCATGTTGCATAATGCAACATTTCAACATAAAGGTTGTGGCTTTTAGCTCATAAGATCAAGATAATGACTTCATAAACTTGCATAACATGATAGCATGCATCATTCTAATTAATCAAACCCAAACTTTCAACATGAACATTTAACTTCATAGTTAATATCTAAGAGTAGGGAAGGGCTTACATTGCTATGAAGGCCTAAATCGATTAAACTAAAGCTTGTGATGAAGCCTATGCATGCCATCACCCAAAAACCCAAAGATGGATGCTCCAAACCACTAAAAACACCATCTTTAAGAACAAAGATCAAAGCTTTTGCCTTGAAATTAACTTGAGAAGCTCTCATACTAACATAGGGACTCTCTAACACTCTCATGATCATGGAACCTCTCATAGGAATGAAGTGTAGAAATTTTGCCATAGTTTAGTTACATGAGTGAATAATGAGGGTTTAGGATAGGTTAGGGTCTTATTTATAGATTAGGCAAGTGTTTTAGGCCATAGGATTAAACCTAGATTCAATCCAAGCCATCAAAGCATGTCTTGGGGAAGAAGTCAAGTGTAGGAACCATCTAGGGCCTTTAGATTAAAGATGAACCATGAGAACCATCCAAATGCAAAATCTGCATTTGAGCGAATCGGCCCACGGGTTGACAGCCAAACACCCTGGATTAACCCCTAGTCGACCCAGCGAGCTCGGGTCGACCTCAAAAATGTGCCGGTTCGGTTATTCCCCTCTCCCAATTCGCTGTTTTGAACATTTTTGCATATTTATTTATTTAATTTTCAATTATATATATATATATATCAATATATATATATTTCTCTGCGCAACCCATTTCACTTAATTAAGTATACTTTAATTTGGGAATTTTTCGTGAAACTTCGCGAGGCCATATCTTGGTCATACGGACTCCGATTCTCGAAAACTCAGACTCTATTTCGCGTATTTTTCCGAGATGAACGCAATGGCATAACCCGTTTTACTTGATTCAGAATTTAAAATTAAATTCTGCCTTGATTCTCGTCTTAACACGTTATCGAAAAATACGGGTTGTTACAAGGAGGAACCGCTGCAGCTGGGGAACGAGGGACGTCTGTTGGGCCCTCGTCATTAGCCCTATCTTCTAGGTACCTCCTGATAAAGCTAGGTATCGGTACGTCCTCCAGAAGGTTAAGATCCCTAGACATGCTGAAATGAAAGAAAAAGAAAGATTCAAAACAAATGATAGAAAGATAGGCATATGGCTTTGGGGATTATGTTTTTCAAAATAACTCTACTTTTGAAAATACTTCCTTTTTAAAGCCTTTTTGAAAATAGTTTTCAAAAACTTTTTATCGAATCTGGTAACCTTCAGCTCTGATACCACTGTAACAACCCGCACCTCCGTTCACGCAAGATATTGTCCCCAACTTAGCCACCGTATAGGTGTGGGGTTTTATTCCTCAAAAGGCCTTGGCGTTAGTAAGAGATGGGCTCTACTATATAAGTACCCACTTCACACAGGCTTCCACGATGTGGGATTTTGGGGTGTTACAATTATGTTTGATCTGTTTTTCTATGTCCACAATGAATTGGTGTGGTGACATCGGTCATCAAATGGTTGTACAAAAGCTATATCAACAACAGTGAAAGCTTGATTCGATAGAGCTATTATACAAAACTTACAAGTGTCATTTCTTATGTAACGGACTATTAAATGATCCAGCTCCATGAACTTCTTCAAAGGATTTCTTCTGTATTTGCGCATAGAACCGGTACAACAATCTTCAGGGTCGTCAAGTGGATCATTCGCTGTTTCGCACCATCTGTCATCAATCATTAACTATTTGTTTTAGCCAGTCCAACTACGATTTAGGTCATCTCATTTGTTCTTCATTTGGCCCTCGATCTAATCGAGGTCAAACCTTGCATTGAGATCCACAGTTATGATCTCGTAAAATGCACTGACCGAATGCATTTTTGTTCAGGAGATACCCTCTGTGCATATCAATGAATGTTGTTTCGCTTGCCTATAAAGCTATGGGATATGAGAAAGTGGAGCCAAAAGATTGTGTCATAATACTGAAAAATGAAATTTACAAAATATATGAAAAAAATCCAAATAAATATATGTTGTAAATACAGGAAATTAAGCAAAATAACGGAGAAAGCCACTATTAACTAGCCTTTTAGTCCGATTCCCAAAAGCATATCAGGTGCACTCGACTCGATCCATCGCGTGGTACAAAAGCCCAAGATGTCGCCAAAATGCTCAATAATCCCACTCATACGACATTTCTTATCACTCGGTCCTGTCGAATTCCATGTATTTCGTATCCCCTCAGGATGCGAATTATCATATCCCCATGGGGTACGAAAACTCGTTTCCCCATGGGGTATGAAATATCATATCTCCACAGGACATAATTTTTCGTATCCCCACAGGATACAAATTTCATACCCTTTAGGATGCAGAATTTGCATCCCTCCCCCGGGATGCGAAATTCTCTTATGCTACTACTTCAGGAAACAGAATTCGTTATGTGGTCTCAATTCTCACCAACTTCCACCTAATTCACTGCCTATAAATACCCCTTACCTCATACTTGAAGAGGGTTGACATTTGATTGATTTGACACCTTGAAAGGACCTTTGACACCATTATTGGCATTTGAGCTTTGGGGAAGAAGAACCAACTTTTTCTCAAGACTTTGAACTTGCAAATAGTGACTTCCGAAAAATTAGCCAATTATTGTAAACCATCAAAATGAGGATGTCCATCGCTGTAAACCTTCAATAGTGAATAAATCGGCAAAAGCTTTAAAGTGGACATAGGTTCAATACGGACTAAACCACTATAAATCTTGTGTTTCGTCTTTCTGCACTTTATTTTCCGCAGGCAAACCTTTATTTTCGTTACCTCGAGAATTTTTGGGTGTGACGCTAATTTTCCACGTCAACACTCTGCTGCTTTCATTAAGAGGTACTCGAAGCCTCGAGACTTGCTTCTTTCCGATTGACTTCTATCTCAATCTAGAAGCGCTACTTAGGTCCTTTTGGCCAACCTTCTGAGTTTGTTTACGATGGCTAGAAAAAGAAAGTCTAAAATGATCGGAACTTCCAATGCGGCTGACATTGAAACTTCTCCTTGACCCCAACCTTCGGAAAACTCAGTTGACATGGAAATCGCTCCCTCCTACAATCCTGGTGCTCTGAAAACTGTTGGCCAACTCTTCGAACTTAACAAGAAGTAGGGAGAGAGGACAAGAGAGCTTAACGACCAATTGAGAACAAACATCGAGCTGATGCGACGGCTTCAAAAAAAGTTAACGGACGTCGCTCGCCTTGGACACAATAGGAACACTTGTCCCTTACTTAATCTCTGGGAGAGCTCTTCTTCCAACACCCACCATGGGAACCGAATCCAAAGGAAGAGGACTAACACCAACGCTAATGTCAACGGCAACGACAACGACAATGGTAACAGAAACGGTAGTGGAACTATCGTCACCTTAAGAAAGGGAACGCGACCGTTCCTGGTTGGGTATTAATGATGAAGCAGGACCTGGTGCTTAATCCCTTCCTCGACAGAACCTACCTTTCATTGCTTAGAACTTGGCGCCTACGCGTCCAGCAGCCCAACAGACGCAAATTCAACCCAATCAACCTTAGCAGAATCAAGCAGCCGAGGTTGATGGCATGGTCGAAGATGACGTTGATGTTCATCCAAGAAGCCGCCCACGACCCGAACTCACAGGATAAACCACGACCACTGGAATCCAGCGAAGGTTCGACCCACGATTCTCACCGACATGGTATGAAGGATCATGAGAGAAACGTGAGGGTATACCACTGACGTTTAAGAAACCAACATGAGGCGTAACCCTTTCACCTGGGTCGTCCATGACGCCGAATGGCCTAGAGCTTCAATACGTCCCAGCTAACGGCTTGCTCAAAGAAGACTAGTCCTTGTAACTTCTTGAACCGTTATGAATGGAACATGGACTCAATTGAGTCACTGACGCCGTCAAAAGCAAATGCTTTGCAGTGTTCCTTGTAGGCATCACTTTCCTTTGGTTCTCCCGACTTCTAGCACAATCCATTTCTGCGTTCGACCAGCTAACTTTCGACCTGGTAAAACAATTCAAGATGCATGTCGTAAGGCCGAAGGACACACTGACTCTTTCTAACCTACTAGGGCTCGGGGAAACTCTCAAGAGTTACCTCGAACGCTTCAACAATGCCCCAACGGAGGACAAAGATCCAGAACCCCGCACAGTCTTGGTTCATCTTGCTAAGGGCATTCCGCCCAACTCGGAATTTAGAGCTTGGATCGACAGGAAGCAGTCGAAGACTCCGGAGGCTTTCTACGAAAAGGCAAATCAGTTTCTGTGCCAAGAAAAAGCACATAGAAACAGGGAAGCTCATATATGCCATCCTTACAACCCACACAAAGCACTGTTCAGGACAATGCCAAAGGGAAGCAAGTCGGGGAATCTTCCAACAAGGGTAAGGGGATAACACCATTCAAGCCCAAGCCTAACAACGGCAAGTCAGGCGGCTGCAACAACCAGCCACCTGGAGATCTAAAGAAGCGTGAATAATATCCAACATATAAGGTCTACACTCCACTAAACTCTGAGTTGGAGAAAACATATTTAGAGACCTGTAAACCTATTCAGTACAAGAAGCCGAACACTACGGAGTGGACCCACTAGGAGAAGAACTCCGACAAATACTGTAGATTCCACGACATGTTCGACCATAATACGAATGATTGTCATCACCTCAAGAATGCAATCGGGAAACTCACCCGAGAGAAGCGTGTAGGGCGATATGTTCAAGATCATGCTCCCAAAGAAGCAGCCGTAGGACTTTCAACGCCCGCACTTTCTCCATCTCATGTGTCCCCAGGGCCATCCAATATGGGACCTTCTCGCGGGGGTATCATGATTAACACCATTTGCATCGGACCTCACCCCACAAACAAAAGATCCAACGTATGGAGGAATGCGCCAACTTTATTAAGCATGCTAAATTGGAGGCATGCTCCACCCAGGACGAATCTGTCTCGGTAGAACTACATAAGACTATGCGTTGTGACATGGTTTTCCGTGAGAGGGATTCTACTGGAATTAAGATTGCAAATGTTGATCTTCTCATCATTTCCACACACGTAGGCTATACTTACGTCTGAAGAATCCTTATAGACTCGGGAAGCTCAATCAATATTATCTTCAAATCGGCCTACAACTAAATAAACTTGACACTAAAGACTTGAAGCCTTGCCACACCACCATCCATGGTTTTAACGGCTCCTTTAACCGTCCAGTGGGTCTAGTAGAACTACCGGTCGATCTCGGTGAAAGGGATCGTAGCAGAATATGGATCATCACTTTTGTAGTCATTAATGTCACTTCTCCCTACAATGACTTTCTAGGATGTCCTTTCCCTGCAAAATTCCGATTCTGCATGACACCATGGTCCCTACTCATGAAGTTTGCAACTGAGAACGGGATAGGAACCGTCAAGGGCGACCAAGCCACCGGAGAGCCTGCTATCTTGCCGAATGGAATCACGCCATCAACAAGGAGAAGGGCAAGAACACAAAAGCAATCTACTGTGCCAAAACTGCCAGTGCATAACAGCCACTGGAGTCTGGGTTCCGGATCAGACGCAAATGCCATCTTTTTGACGACCTCGATCCAACAAAAGACGAAGATCCTAATTTCGAAAGGGCTACCCTAGTGGAGCCAACTATCCACATTCCAATCAACCACACTGACTCGTCTAGAGTCTTGAAGATAGAATCGCAACTCCACCTAGTAATAAAGGAAGAGCTCGTGGACTTCTTAAGGGCCAACCTTGATGTATTCACCTGGACTCATTCCGATATGCGTGGCATAGACCCAGGAATTGCCTGCTGCATGCTCATTATCAACCCTAAGCATCTTCCAGTCAAACAGAATTGCTGAATCTTGGGAATAGAGAGATCGATGGCCTTCAAATAGGAGTTGAATAGGCTACTTGACAATGACTTTATCTGTGATGCCCTCTATCCAGAATAGGTCTCCAGCCCGGTCTTGGTCAAGAAATCTAATGGGAAACGGTGACGTGAGTTGACTACTCAAACTTGAGTAAAGCTTGCCTAAAAGACAGCTTCCCACTTCCAAAAAACGACTAGCTTGATGATTCAACTGCAAGCTACCATCTTCTCCGCTTCATGGATGTGTACTCAGGCTACAATCACATTTCAACGTACCTTCCAAATCAGGAGCACACTTCATTCATTACCGATCATGGGATCTATTGCTATGTTTTCATGACCTTTTATCTCAAGAATGTTGGAGCCACCTATCAGCGACTAGCCAACCGCTTATTCAGGCCCCTTAGAGCATCAAAGATGTTTAATGCTTGAACGGTAAAGTGGCTGCTCTAAGTCGATTTATATCAAAAGATAATGATAAGTGCACTCCCTTTTTCGACTTGTTCAGGAAAGGGAAGCGCAATTTCTCATGGACACTGGAGTGCGTTGTTTCCCTCCAGGACCTCCTGAATCACTTAGAGTGATCATCTATCTTGTCAAAACCTATGGACTACGAAAACTTGTTTATCTACTTGGTTGTTTCTATGCAGGAAATTTGCTCAGGGCTAGTGCACGAAGAAGACCATGTCCAATGGCCCGTTCACTACATCAGCAAGAGATTGACAGGCATAGAAAAAAATTATCCGAAGATTGAGAAGCTTGCGTACTGACCGTTGATCTCTTCCTGAAGCTACGGTCATACTTGTAGTTTCGTCTGATCAAAAGTCTACACTGACCAACCGCTACGATAGGTCCTACAACGACCTGAGTCGTCTGGATGACTCTTGAAATGGAATATTGAGCTGAGTTAATTTGAGATTACATTCGTCCCCATCGAGCCATCCTTGAACATGCCCGACAGACTTCATCGCAAAGTTCACTATTTATGAAGAACCTCCTCCGCAAGATAGTAAGTCTTCCAACATTCAGTGTAAACTATTTATAGATGGTTAATTTAATAGTTTAATGTTCTAACGCCGTAGTTATACCAATTACTCTTGATGAATGCTCGATTTGTTATGCTCTAAAGCTCAACTTCCCTACCACCAACAATGATGCAGAATATGAAGCCTTGATTGCTAGACTTAGAATTGCAGTTGAACTCAACATCAAGGCTATTCAGATTTACTCCGACCCACAACTCATCATACACCAGGTGCAGGGCTAATATCAATTCAAGGGGGCACAGCTTGCTCCCTACCTTGCTTGGACTGATTCGATATCAACGACGGAGACCAAGCTCGAACCCCAATCTTGGATAACACCGATCAAGAATTACAAATCCTCCCCCAATAACTCAAAAGAGAAACGAGCACTTATCCGCAAGTCATCACGCTACATCATTCAAGATAGAGTGCTCTATCGAAGAGGATTCTCTACTCTATTCCATTCTCATCCAATCTCTTGGTTGTGTTCATTTTGGTCCTGAACACTTCTTGGTTATGCGAGTGATGTAGAGAATTTAAGCCTTTAAAATTCTCATAGAGCCGACCCAGCTCACACTAACATAGGTGATCCCAACCATTAGGAGTATTCTACATATACCCCACTTGTTATTTTCAAGATATGGTCATCATAGAAAAACGTAGTTTTAACCTTGTAATACTTCCGTAGGCATGCATTTATATTATGCACCATAGGAATGGAGTAGGACTATGTCCAAAAATGCATTACTTCTTGAGTTATAAATAACTGGTTTACCTACTGATCCTAGTCCGTGGGATCTCCAGTCGCTAGGATAGGTTTCTGTATAAGATAACTCTTGTTGGTTTAGGCTTTTTAACCCATTCCCCTCGATGCGCAGTCAATTTTCTCTCTTGATAAACCTTTAGTAAATGGATCCGCTAGGTTATCATTTGTTCTCACATAATTTATGGAAATAATTTCATTTGAGAGTAACTGCCTAACTGTGTTATGGCATCTATGAATATGTCGTGACTTTCCATTATACACAAAGTTTTGTGCTCTGCTTAGCGCAGTTTGGTTATCACAATGCATGCATGTGGCCGGCACAGTTTTGGACCAAAAAGGAATACTTCTAAAAAGCGACGAAGTCATTCTGCTTCTTCGTCAGCTTTATCTAAAGCTATGAACTCTAATTCCATAGTGGATCGAGCTATGCATGTCTGTTTAGTAGATTTCCATGACACTGTTGCCCCTGTTAGGGTAAATACATAACCACTAGTTGATTTTGATTCCTCTGAATCGACAATCCAATTTGCATCACTATATCTTTTTAAGATGGCAGGATATTTCCCATAATGTAAGGAATATTTTGTGGTATTTTTCAAATATCCAAGCACTCTCATTAGTGTTTTCCAGTGTTCTTCTCCTGGATTGCTTGTATAACTGCTTAATCAACTTGCATAAGCTATATCTGGTCTTGCGCAATTCATAAGATACATTAGACATCCTATTACACGAGAATATTCCAGTTGCTTTACACTCTCCTTAGTGTTTTTTTGCAATACTTCTAATGGATTTAAAGGTATTTATACTCCTTTAATTCCAAATTCTTGAAATCTTTCAATCACTTTATCTACATAGTGTGACTGAGATAATTCAATTCTATTAGGTGTTCTTATTATCTTAATTCCCAAAATAATGTCTGCAACACCTAATTCTTTCATATCAAAATTGTTGATTAGCATCTTCTTTATGGTCTCTATAACTTTGATGTTAGGACCAAAGATTAGCATATCGTCTACATATAAACAAACCATCATGTATGATGGTCCAACTTGTTTATAATAAACACATTTATCACATTCGTTTATACGAAAACCATTTCTCATCATGACACTATCAAATTGTGTGCCATTGTTTTGGAGCTTGTTTTAGTCCATATAATGATTTTACTAATTTATAGACTTTGTTTTCATTTCCTTTGAAAATGAAACCTTCTGGTTGCTCCATGCAGATCTCCTCATCGAGATCTCCATTTAAGAATGCTATCTTTACATCCATTTGATGAATTTCTAAGTTATAGATGGATGCAATTGCTATCAGCATTCTTATAGAGGTTATTCGTGCCACTGGCAAGTATGTATCAAAGAAGTCTACTCCTTTTTGACGATAGCCTTTGGCTACTAATCTGGCTTTATTCTTGTCAATAGAGACATCTACTTTCATTTTCTTCTTTAAAATCCGTTTGAAGTCAATTAGTTTTTTTCTAGGTGGAATATCAACAATTTCCGAAGTTTTATTACTTAGAATTGAATCAATCTCACTTTGGATTGCTTCTTTCCAAAATGCAGATTCAGAAGATGTCATTGCTTCCTTGTACGTTTGAGGTTCGTGTTCTAACATGTATTTTAGGAATTCGGAACCAAATGTCTTGGAAATTCTAACCCTTACGCTTCTTGTGGGTTCAATTTCCTCAATCTCACGAGAAGTTGCATCTTCATGTGATTTACTTGATTCTTCTCTTGTTCTTTTAGGGACATTTCTTTCATTCCTTTTGTGCGGAAACACATCTTCAAAGGATGAGGCATCTCTTGATTCAATGATTGTATTTACATTGATATCAGCTATATCAGACTTGAATACCAAAAATCTATAGGCACTACTATTTTGGGCTGGCCCTAGATAGTAACAATCTACAGTCTTTGGTCCAAGTTTGACTTTCTTGGGAGGCAGAACTGGAACCTTTGCTAAGCACCCCCACTTTTAGGTATGTAAAGCTTGGTTTATGTCCTTTCCATAACTCATATGGAACTGTTCCTGTTTTATTGTGGGAACTTTGTTTAAAATATGATTAGACATATTTAAGGCCTCCCCCCACAAGTTCGTCGGTGAACCAGAGGTCAATAGCATCACACTAATCATATCTTTTAATGTTCTATTCTTTATCTCGGCAACACCATTTTATTGTGGTGAATATGAGGCTGGTGTTTGATGAATAATTCAATTTTCAGCACATAATTGTTTAAACAGTGATTCATATTCTCCACCTCGATTAGTCTCAATATCTTGATCTTTTTATTTAACTGATTGTCTACCTCAGCCTTTGTTGACAATTCAACTGTTGCTATCTCTGTTTTAGTAAGAAAATAGTAAAATTCTTAAGATGTTGGATGTCTAGTATACCAAAACAGATAATAATCAATTATAAACTCGTCACATAAGTTTATAAGTTGAATTTCCACTACTCTGGAATTCAATATTCGGAATAAGTATGTTGTAATCAATTTACAACAACAACGTTATACTATTTTAAGAAATAACACAACGTAGAGAAAGGAGAGATCATAGAATAATGTATATAAATGTACAAATAAACTAGAAATCTAACCCAATGATGTTTGAGGCTTGT
Organism: Allium sativum; assembly: GCA_030737875.1. Lineage (NCBI taxonomy): Eukaryota > Viridiplantae > Streptophyta > Magnoliopsida > Asparagales > Amaryllidaceae > Allium > Allium sativum. The sequence continues at coordinate 772,651,565 of CM060918.1, read as the reverse complement.
CGTAACAATTTCCTTAAGAATTTTATTTCAAAATTCTCCCAAGATACAACAGACGTATTCTGCATGAGACTGTAATGAGTATGTCACTCTGTGATTATATATAAGAGTATTAAAGAAGAGAGAAAGAAGTTCGGATTGGAATCAGTTAGTGAGGAAACTGATCAATTTTCCTCCTTATTTATAGTTTATCTGCATCCCTTCAAGCGGTCGCACCCATACCTCTTCGTATAGTCGCATCTCTTCTGAAAAGACACTTCGTGAAGTGTCTTTTCGCTGAAATGTGACCATTTGGCGAAAGGAAGTGTCTTTTCACGAAGTGTCTTTTCGCGAAGTGTTTTCTCTAATACTCTTATATATAATCATAGAGTGACATACTCATTACAATCTTGTGCAGAATACGTTTGTTGTATCTTAGGATAATTTTGAAATAAAATTCCTAAGGTAATTGTTACGACAAGCCTCAGACACTATCAGGTTAGATTTTTAGTTTATTTGTATATTTATATACATTATTCTACAATCTCTCCTTTCTTTACGTTGTGATATTTCTTAAAATAGTATAACGTTGTTGTTGTAAATTGATTACAACATATTTATTGCTAATATTGAATTCTAGAGTAGTGGAAATTCAACATATAAACTTGTGCGACGAGTTTATAATTGATTATTCTCTGTTTTGGTATATTAGACATATAACATAATGTTCGAAGAATTCAAGTTTTGATGATTTGAAAAAGTCGATCAAAGACATGCACAGAACACTTTTGCGTACGGTGCAAAGGAAAAGTGCATTGTAAGTGCATCCCATAGTCCATGCTATGACACAAAAATGCTCTTAGTTAGTCTAGCGCTTTCTTATAAGCAAGAATAACAGGCATTTATGCCAAAGACCATCAGATGCGTACGTGCTTAATGGGTACTACTCTAATGATGCTGTTACTGTTACTTGCAATTTTGAGAACAAAAGCCGCGGTGGGTTGGTTTCCAATTGAAAGTGTTGCACTATGCACATAGGCATTTATTTTATAGCTATGTACATGAACTGTGGATAACAATATATCACTTGCATTTGAAAGCAATAATTAGAATTCGGTTGGAAACTGGCTACAACATTGAGGATACACCCCGTGCATGTCATGAGGTATGCAGCCTATTTGGGAGGAAGCTTTGGTTAAGCAACCTATTCTGGAGACATCTTCTTGGATATGTAAGATGGAAAATTTACTTGAGGAGTTAAGATATACAACCTGTGCACTTTGGATGATATTCTGACCTGTAAGGGTCATGTATTATTTTTCTTTTACTTATTTCATTTCATGGTTTATGGGCTCGCTTTGGGTTTTTTGTAGAGGTTTATGGTTTGTGTTTTGAAAGAGGATTGCATGGGTGTTTATTATGCGTTGTGTATATATGTGTAAGGACATTTGGATAGCTGATAATACCTATTTACAAAAGGAAAAAAATATACAACTCAATTTATTTCAAACAAGAGTTGTAGTTAAAATATGTCTCTATCATTAAACACCCTCCGCCTTCTCCAAAATGATCATAGTATGAAGTTGAATGGTTCAAATGAGTGCTAAACATTTGGTATGGGCAAGTCATGATTAGATTATAATAGGCCAGTTATTTGTTATGAACGTGGAGGTGTCTAGAGCCGATTATCATAAAATAGCCTAAATTTTTTAGCAACTGCTAGTCATTTTATAGTGTACACTTGGTGATCTAGTTTTATATGCTATCTCAATGGGATTTAGGTTCATGTTCGCATGTTATTGTAATATGTGTTTTTGTATATGATCACTTATCACAGATCTGGTTCCTAACCAAAATCTATCATCCCAACATTGACAAGGTGTGTTTTATTTGGATTTATTTAAGAGCAGTCCCAGCAGTGGCAAAATTGATCGAAATGGGGGAGAAAGCGATGAACTCGCGCTACAGCAGCGGCGGCATCGGTGTGAGGAGCAATTGTAAACGGGAAGAATCCACGTTTATAAATTGAAGCGGCGATCGCTATACGGGTTTCTGAAAACCGTTTAACATCTATGCGGTTTTCTAAAATCCGTTTAGTGTTTAAAATTTCTTTTAATACAGTTCAGTTTTTGTTGGAAATTTTATGAATTATTTAAAATATGAAATAAGTTTATGATGCCTTCTATTTGTGAATAGTCCCACATCATGCGATTATAAGAAAGATGCAAGTATTTATACTTGTTTCTAAGAAGTCATATTGGGGCCTTGGGCTCCCAATGCATGCTTTGTTGTGAGGAGAGAGACCATGCATCATGACCACCACACACACGCGCGACCGACTCGACCCGCTCGGCTCGCTTCGGGATTGGGCTTGGGCCTTGGCTGTGTGGTGTAGACACTTATATTTTTGGTCCAGAAAACACTGCATTTTTCGAACCAGTTTTTAAATACGGAAAATATTTCTGAGCCGACTTTTATATGAAGCGGTAGACTTTTGACCAAGTATTTCGCAGATCCTATTTTCCTCCACTGACCAGTATTTTCGTTCAGCCCTAATCCCGTCTATATATTATCTTCAGTTGTAGACGAGATTGGTACAGAAAAAAAATTCTCTTCCTTCGCCATTAAAAAAAAAATTCTTCCAAAAATTTTCGAGCAGTTAAATTCGAAAGTGCAAATCTGCACTGATTTGTTGTGCAAAGCAAATCAGTTATTCATTTTACAGAGGCTATTTTATCCTGGAGGCGGCGGCGGAAGTACAAATTGGTTTTGCACCACCGACCAGATCGCCGAATCGTCTTCAAGAAAGCGACAAAGTACGTGACTCAGGCATTGTTTCCCAACAATTTGAAGACGATCAGAAACAATGGCTTTGACAACAACCATAGATGATGTTGCTCCTCCCTCTGCATTCCAGATCCCATTGGTGACTGCTGCCCCGTTTCGTTTCGAAGGTCTGCACTTCAAACGATGGCGTCAGAAGATGGAGTTCTACCTGACGATGAGGAAGGTGGCTGCTGCTCTGACTACCAAGAAACCGCACCAGCTAGACAAGCCTGACGGAACTGATGAAGCGCAGATGACTTCCTGGACTGAACAATCAAAGCAGTTGCAGACCTGGACTGAACAGGATTATCTGTGCAATAATTTTATTCTGAACGGATTGAGCGATGATCTGTATGATTACTATAACTCAGAGGACAAGACAGCAAAGCAGATCTTGGAAGCGTTGCAGAAGAAATACGATACAGAGGAGGCAGGGGCAAAGAAGTATGCTGTAAGCCGCTATCTCAAGTACCAGATGACAGACGATAGGTTAGTAGAGATGTAGTCTCATGAGCTGCAGAAAATAGCTCATGAGATTATCTCCGAAGGTATGGTTTTGGATGAACAGTTTCAAATTGCTGTTATTATTGACAAACTGCCCCCAGGTTGGAAAGACTTTAAAATTTTCTTACGGCATAAGACTAAGGAATTTTCCTTAGAGAGTTTGATCACTCGCCTTCGCAATGACGAGGCGGCACGCAAACAGGACCAGAAAAAGGAAGTGTTGTTTGTTTCAAACAACAACACTAAAAAGACCAAACCCGCAGTTCTGAAACCAAACCAGAAGTCTTTTAAGAATCAGAATAGACGCAACAAACAGAATGAGAATCCGCAAGAAAACCCAAAAGGACAGCAAAAATCAGCCCAAAAGAATGACTCTGGACAGTTGTTTCTATGTTACAACCGTGGAAAACCAGGTCATATGGCACGAAAGTGTCGGAACAAGCCTAGCTCTATACCATAGGCTAACTTGACTGAGGAGGAGCCTCCTATGGCTATGATTACTGAGATTCACCTTGTTGGTGGATCAGAGGGTTGGTGGGTTGACACTGGTGCTTCTCGCCATGTCTGCTATGATCGTGCTAAGTTTTCCACATACACGGCTGCTGATGATCAGAAAGTGTTGCTGGGAGATTCTCACACCACTAAAGTTGCAGGGATTGGAAATATTGAGATCAAGTTTACCTCTGGAAAGACTGTGATCCTCAAAGATGTTTTGTATACTCCAGAGATGAGGAAGAATCTGGTGTCTGGCTATCTCTTTAATAAGGCAGGGTTTACTGAATTTATTGGGGTTGATTTGTATACCATAGTGTATAAGGAAACTTTGTAGGAAAGGGTTATGCTTGTGAGGGATTGTTTAAATTAAATGTTGAATCTAATAAAGTGAATAATTCTGCTTATATGTTGTGTGATTTTAATATTTGGCACTCTAGATTATGTCATGTTAATAAACGGATAATTCATAACATGAGCACTCTAGATATGATACATAAGATAGCAGAATCTGAATCTGATAAATGTGAATTCTGTACACAAGAAAAAATCATAAAGAAACCTCATAAATCTGTTGATAAAGAATCTGAACCCTTAGACTTGATTCATTCTGACATATGTGAACTTGATGGCACATTGACTAGACATGGACATCGTTATTTTATCACTTTTATCGATGATTGTTCTGATTTCACATATGTTTATCTTATGAAAAATAAAAGTGATGCTTTTGACATGTTTAAAACATTCAAAACTGAGATTGAGAATCAAACAAATAGGAAAATCAAGAGATTTCATAGTGATAGAGGAACAGAATATGAATCTAATTCAATTCTGGACTTCTATAAATTACATGGTATTGTACATGAGAGAACTGCACCCTATTCACCTGAAATGAACGGTAAAGCTGAAAGAAAAAATAGGACTTTTACCGAATTAGTAGTTGCCATCCTACTAAATTTTGGTGCAGCAAAACATTGGTGGGGGGATATTTTATTGACTGTATGTTATGTTCTAAATAGAATCCCCAAATCTAAGAATAAAATTTCACCTTATGAAATTTTAAAGAATCATAAACCCAATGTCTCATACTTTAGAACTTGGGGTTGTCTATCATATGTTCGCATTCCAGACCCTACGAGAATAAAATTGGCAAGTAGAGCATATGAATGTGTATTTGTAGGCTATGCTACTAATAGCAAAGCATATCGATTTTATGACATAAATGCACATGACATAATTGAATCAAATGATGCCGATTTTTATGAAACTGAATTTCCTTTTAAATTAAGGAATAGTGGGGGCATATCAAGTACGCCTATTAGAACAGAACTTAATAAAAGTTCTGAAGCTGAACCTAGAAGAAGTAAAAGAGCAAGAACCGTAAAAGATTTTGGTTCAGATTTTAGCGCTTTTACTATAGAGGAGGATCCCTCAAACCTCCAAGAGGCCTTATCTTCTTTAGATGCCGATTTCTGGCGAGAGGCTATAAATGATGAGATGGATTCTCTTGAATCCAATAAGACTTGGCATTTGGCAGATTTACCCCCTGGTTGTAAATCTATAGGCTGTAAATGGGTACTTAAAAAGAAACTAAAACCTGATGGTACTATAGATAAATACAAAGCACGACTAGTAGCTAAAGGTTTTAGACAAAAAGAAAATATAGATTTCTTCGATACTTTTTCACCTGTAACTAGAATAACATCCATACGAGTATTAATCTCACTTGCTTCCATTCATAATTTACTAATACACCGAATGGATGTTAAAACCGCTTTTTTAAACGGTGAATTAGACGAAGAAATTTATATGGACTAGCCTGAAGGATTTGTAGTACATGGTCAAGAACATAAAGTATGCAAATTAGATAAATCATTATATGGTTTAAAACAAGCACCTAAACAATGTCATGAAAAATTTAATAACTTAATCATTTCAAATGGTTTTAAAGTTAATGAAAGTGACAAATGCATTTATTACAAATTTGAGAATGACCTTTGCACTATTATATGCCTTTATGTAGATGGCCTACTCATCTTTGGGTCAAACATTCATGCCATAAATTCAGTCAAATCCTTATTAAGTGCCAATTTTGACATGATAGATCTAGGTGAGGCGAGTGTAATCCTTGGTATTAAAATTACTAGGTCAGAAAAGGGAATTTCTTTGGATCAGTCCCATTACATTGAGAAGATACTAAAGAAATATAATTACTTTGACTGTAAACCTGCATGTACACCATACGATCCAAGTGTAAAGTTATTTAAGAACACTGGTGAAGGTGTAAGACAAACTGATTATGCGAGCATCATTGGCATCCTTCGATATGCCACTGATTGTACTAGACCCGACATTGCCTATGTCGTGGGATTATTGTGCAGGTTTACCAGTAGACCTAGTATAGAGCACTGGCATGCTATTGAAAGGGTCATGAGATACCTTAAACGAACTATGAACCTTGGATTACATTATGAAAAGTTTCCAGCTGTACTTGAAGGATTCTTAGATGCAGACTGGAATACTTTATCAGATGATTCTAAAGCGACCAGTGGCTATATATTTAGCATCGCTGGAGGAGCTGTTTCTTGGAACTCCAAGAAACAGACTATTTTGGCTCAGTCCACTATGGAGTCTGAGATGATAGCACTAGCTACAGCTAGTGAAGAAGCAGAGTATTTGAGAAATCTGTTAGCAGAGATTCCCTTATGGGAAAAACCGATACCGGCTGTGTTGATACATTGTGATAGTACCGCGGCTATTGCAAAAGTTCAAAACCGTTATTATAACGGTAAGAGACGACAAATACGTCGTAAGCACAACACGGTTAGAGAGCTAATCTCTACAGGTACCGTTAGAGTAGATTACGTACGTAGCGAAGAAAATTTGGCAGATCCTTTGACGAAAGGACTGTTCAGAGAGAATGTCCATAATTCTTCTAAAAGAATGGGACTATTGCCCTTTGATTGTTGAGTCACGCACAATGGTAACCCGACCTAAATGATTGGAGATCCCAAGAAATAGGTTCAATGGGTAAAAACAAGTTGTGTAGTGATAGAAGTTGAACATGCTATATAATAAACTAAGAAGCATGTATTCCTGAAGTGATAGAGGATGATTTAATAGAAACTCTTAATGAGATCTATACTCTATTTTGAGTGGAGTACCTACCTTCAGGAGTACTCTTGATAGACTCACCTATGTGAATGTGGAAATGTGGCCGTTTCCTATGGAGTTTTGGGCAAAACTTCTAGAGCGTTCACTAAACTGGGATAGACGTGTATGACCATAAATGCACGGGCTTAATTGATTGCACTATAGAAAAGATTGTGTGTGGTTTGATGTCAGGAATAGAGTTCAAGACTACGTGTCACTCTAGTAAAAACTGAATCTTATTCACTATGCAAAGGTTCAAGTCGGATGACACCTTTGTTTATGCACAGTCTTATATTTTTAGAAACTGCTCGATAATATTTTAAAAAATTCAAGTGGGGGGGTTATTGGAAATTTTATGAATTATTTAAAATATGAAATAAGTTTATGATGCCTCCTATTTGTGAATAGTCTCACATCATGCGATTATAAGAAAGATGCAAGTATTTATACTTGTTTCTAAGAAGTCATATTGGGGCCTTGGGCTCCCAATGCATGCTTTGTTGTGAGGAGGGAGACCACGCATCATGACCACCACACACGCGCGCGCGACCGACCGTCTCGACTCGACCCGGCTAGGCTCGGTTCGGGATTGGGCTTGGGCCTTGGGCCTTGGCTATGTGGTGTAGACACTTATATTTTTGGTCCAGAAAACACTGCATTTTTCGAACTAGTTTTTAAATACGTAAAATATTTATGAGCCGACTTTTATATGAAGCGGTAAACTTTTGACCAAGTATTTCGCAGATCATATTTTCCTCCACTGACCCGTATTTTCGTTCATCCCTAATCCCGTCTATATATTATCTTCAGTTGTAGACGAGATTGGTACAGAAAAAAAATCTCTTCCTTCGCCATTAAAAAAAAAAATCTTGCAGAAATTTTCGAGCAGTTAAATTTGAAAGTGCAAATCTGCACTGATTTGTTATGCAAAGCAAATCAGTTATTCATTTTACAGAGGCTGTTTTATCCTAGAGACGGCGGCGGAAGTACGAACTGGTTTTGCACCACCGATCAGATCGCCGAATCGTCTTCAAGAAAACGACAAAGTACGTGACTCAGTCATTGTTTCCCAACAGTTTTTTTTAGTTTCTCTTTGCTTAAACGGTTTTCTGAAAACCGTTTAAGTCTTAAATGGTTTTCGGAAAACCGTTTAAGGTTTAATTAATAAAAAAAAATATTAGGCAGTGGCCTCCCACCGACTACTGGAACAGTGGGAGGAATCACCGCTTAAAACGTTGTTTTACCACTCTAATTCCCGCTTATTGCTGGGAATGCTCTAATAGCTTGCTTCATATAGAAACTTGCTTTAAGAAGCTAACAGCATCGCTTTGTAGCTTGGAAGAATATGCCTTGACATTCTCAAAGATAAATGGAGTCCAGCTTTGCAGATTCCAGCAGTGTTGCTAAGGTAACATATTGGTTAGGGTTTTTAAACATTGTATCTAATTTACCTTGAGGAATTTGGTTTGTTCATTTTTTGTATACTACTATATGCACATTCAGTTTGTGGTTTTACTAGGAGAATACTGTTTGTCTCCTTGTATTTGATGTATTTACTAATCAATTTCGTGTTTGCACGCACATGCATACTTATTTGTATATACACACACAAAGATGATACATGTGCGTGCGCATGTCTCAATAAAATATTTAAATACAGAAGACCACTTGCATATGAAATACGACAAATATAACTTCAAGCCTTCAATGCATTAGTTCTATTCAGATGGTAATTTTTAGATAGGGAAGCAGCTTTAGACTAAAAAATATTTTGCTTATTTTTGTACACTCCTTTTCTTTTTTATTGTTTGTTTCACTCGCTGCTGACCCATTCTAAAGTTTTCATTAAAGATGATCTAATCCTATACGAAGGCCTACAATCTATAAAGCGAGTGGGTAATAGTGATTTTTAGAAAAGAGAGTTGTTGGTGGGACACATTTTCATTTGCGGCCTGTTTTGTCTGACTTAAGTTATTTTTTGGTTTTTTGACGCCAAAATAAATTGGTTTTACCTTAACTCATGTTACATCCATAGTTATAGGCGCAGAAAAGCCAATACTTGCACCTTTTTGTAGTTTGAAGCGCTTTTTTTTGCTAAGTTCAAAATTTTGCTTATAAATAGTTAAATAAAAAAATGTAATTGTTCGATAAATTATAAAATATGATTTAAAATTGAAATCTTATTAATAAAATATGTAAATAATTGAATGAATTATAAAATATAGTTTAAAAATTAATTTGTAGTTAGTAAAATAACAGATTAAACTCATATAAAAAGACACACAAAAAAGGCCAAGGCTCAAAAAAGCCCTGGCCTCAATGTTTGTGCCTTTTTGCGCCTTAGCACTTGACTACTATGGTTACATCACTATGCTCTTCTTTCTTGGTTCTTTTGCTTGATGATTGTCATCACATGAATGTTTGCTCGATTGCAGTATACAATTAAGCCCTTTTGAGTGCTTTAAACCCTGATGGCCTGCTTTCAGAAAACATCGCTAAGCATTGGAAGGCAAATGAAGCCAGGGCCGTCGAAACCGATAATGTCATATTGTTATTTTTTTCCTTCCAATCATGTAAACTCAAGATCTTTTTTTGGATTATTCAGCAAAGGAAAATGGACACGGACGCCCATATGCCAGTGGTGCTCGAGTACATTAAGGTCAACATATCGGGAAAACTATAACAAGTCTGTTATACGTACCCTGCTTATTATTCTATAAATGAATGTGAAAGTGCTAAACTGATAACTTTCTAGCAGCTAAAATCATTTGATGCTATTATATCATATCATGTATATGACCTCTTTTAAATTGGAAAACATTTGTATTGGCGATAAGGTATGTTTGAACCTGTTTATTCATGGTTTTAGAGTCTGCTTGTGACTGGGTATCCCAAGCACTAAGCATCTTTCTGTTTCTTAATAACATGAGCCTTGGCTACTTGGAAAACCATGAAATTATCTGTTTTGCCACTTGTTTTCCCACTGTTTCTTTGGAGTTATATAACGTTCCGGTAATGCTTGTTTTTATAGTTCTACATTATAGTTTTCTGAAGTTGAGCATTTTGTAATATGGAGATCTTATGATTTCGTATGCATTGGAATCACATTTTTTTTTCCAGTATTAGTGTGCTTTTGGAGTAATATTTTTAGTTCTACAACTATAATTATTAGTCCACTACAGATGTTTGCGTCAATGCAGTTCAATAGAATGTGCGGATCCAAAAATGAGGTCCGAGCACTGCTGCTTGTCAGCTTGTGTTTTCAAATATGTGGCGTTATCAAATTCGTATTTAATTAAACCATTTATGCATCTTAACAAATAGTGGTGAGGAAACAATTGGTTTAATTTAAAACCGACCGATAATGTTGAAATCAAAATAACAATTTAAGAAACATAAACCAAAGCAAATTTATATTTTTTTTAAAATCAAATTGGAATCTTTTTTCCTTCTAAAATGAGCTAGATTTTCAAGGTGTTGATATAATATAAGATTAAAATAATTAATCAAGTTCATATGTAAGCTACTTCAAAAATATTGATATGAAGTGGAAGAAAAACAATATTGTATGGAAATTGAATTGTCACTGAGCTTTATAAACTAAAAAAAAATTGAATTTAATAAATTAAAATCTTCAAACTTTAAAAGTAGAAGACTAGTTCGTTTTGTTTATATTATAATGCCTAAAACTTCTCCAAATATTCATCACATTTCAAATTTACTTCGGATATGCAGTTAATATTCTATTTTTACTACAATACTCATTGATAGACCTAAATACATTAATTTAAAAAGGCAACAAATTCGTAAATCAATCATGTTATTATTGATCAATTTAAAAATACAATATTTTATTTTAAAATAATATATAATCAAACGGTCGGTTTTTCCACCGTTGTACGGTAATACTAGTTATGTATATGCTACATCATTAATCCTAGTATGCTTAAGTTGCCAAAACCATAAACAGACACCTTGCATCCAAATATTTTTGGTGGTTTTGTAACTTTGCTAACCGGTGGCATGCTATGCCTCAAACCCACCACTTTCTAATTACCAAATATGCATTTCTGTTCCTTTACTTTTGCAGCAAATACCAACATAGAACAAACTATTGAAAAAATTAGGAGGGCAGCTGTAGAAACACAACTTAAAAACATACGCCATTCCGCTGGCCTCAAGCAGCAACGTGTGCAATGAAATTTGTAAGTATAAACATACAGGAAAGAGGGACTATCATAAGAGGGAACATCATTGCAACCGTAGCCTCACATTCTACATTTGTTACATGGTGTCGGACAATTTATATTGCCCATAAAGTTAATGCCTCATTCACTCCATTTTCCAACAACTCAGCACTTCAGAATTTTGGAAAAATAGGATAGCTGCATCTGCACATTGTAAATAATCAGGCAATGATTTGGACTCGTAAAAGTGAAACACAAGGAAAAAAATTTAAACAAGAATTCATATATTAGAGAAAATTAAGTAGGTAATTTACGCTTGGCACGGCTATCATAAAATCGCTTCTCAAGTGTATTAGGTCGAGATGCTGAAGCTACAAACATGAAAAGAATAGACATGAAGTAAATTGAGATAAATCTACCAACCGTACAAGAATCTAGTATAATACATATTTCACCATCTTATCATGTTTATTTAAGTGTAGAAAATTAACTGAATCATTATATAACAGGCACAAGTCTTTCAGAACTTAAAAGCTTTATAATTACATACCATCGTTTTGAAAACAACTTTACACCAAAAACTGAAGTATGAAAACATACGGTAGGTGATATATTATCATATCAAACTCAGACTTATTTGGCTGCAATAATGATACGGAGATCCATACAATCTAAAATATGAAAAATACATTCGGCGATTTTATGGAAGGAACTTCGTCTACACTGCGAAACACAGGATGATATGCTTTGGGATAAAATTTAGGAACTGCTGGCATATTATTCTATAGAATGCAACCCTCACAATTGACTGGCAATCAGACTGATGCAACGAAAGTGTGGTGGGCCCATAACCCACAGGTCTTAAGATCAAAACCTGCCTTTCATAATGTTTTTACCCCTTTGCGTTTTAGTTTGGTCATTGCCAACAAGTTTTGGTCAGGAAATCATCTTGACCTTGGACAATTCAAATTTACTATTGTTGTTCAGTTAATTAAAAAGCTTTCAAACAATATACATGCCTTGCTTTTGAAATTCAAAAAACGTTCATACACTCCAAGAAAATTGTGACTTTTCTTTCATTTGTTCAAGTGCCCTTTTAACACATGCCAAATTTTCAGAAAATTATATTAGCTGAACATCCAAACTTTTTCTCATTTCTGATCATTTTGAGTTTGTGTTTTCTTTTCTCCATCGTTCCTACAGACTTTTGTTGAGTACAAGAAAAATTAAATCTTAGTAAGATGTTTTGTTGCCATATTAAGATACATGCCTTCCAATCATAACCATATACACCGGTACAGTCCCAAAACACAGTAAGATACATGTCTTTTGTTAAACATTCTGAGAAGCGACTGGTTGTTAATCAACAAAGCAATTCACCGATCAAAAGATAGCTTCACCTTGATTTTTTGATCAACAAAGCGCTAAGATTTCATAAATTAGGGCCTTTGATTTCCCCCATAATTATGATGTAAAAAAGCACCAATACAAATGGCATGGATTCAAAATGATGTTACTGCATAGGTTGGGATTTTAAATCAAAATCCTTCTATTTTCATCCACTACACATACTCCAACTACTTGGAAAGTCACTTTCAAATTATCAAATACTCGATATTTTTTTGTCAAAATTTGATTGAGTTGTTCAATAGCAGTTGAATTAAAATTTTGCAATTTCAGGTACAGTATAGTAACTAGAGTACCCAAAATCCTAGTGGAAATACGATTTTATTCCTTTATTTTTAATTTTGTTACATTAACAACCTACCCAAAAACATGTTTAGAAAACACCCACATTTTTTATTTTGAAAAATAAAATCGAAACTAAGTCTAAACAATAATTGCATGTTACTATAATAAAAACCAAAAAAAAAAAAAAAATGCAAACATTCGCAAATTTAACTTTCAACGTTTGCAGAATACTTTGCACGTATTTGCAATTTAAAAACTTTAAATATTTGCAGCGTTTTTTGAAAGTATCATACAGTAACAACAAAAGTCATTATCCTCCAACAAGTAAGGCTGGATAGAGATAAACCCCAAAACCAAATAACAGTGTCAATCAAAATGTAATAATAATAAAAGATTTCAAGATGAAAATAGAAATAAAGACAAGAATAAAATTAAGTAAAATAACTGAAAAAATATTAAAGCTATGAAATACAAACAGAAGGTTCAGCGGATATAAAGAAGGTACATTTCAAAAGCTAAGAGAGAGCATGATAAGTTGTTAAGCAAGATATAAGCAGGATGAGTGGTCTTTAAGCACGTAAAAAAGCATCTGTCGTGGGGATGTGAATCAAAATAAATAAATGATAAATCGTTATTCGCATGCGATAGTCAAATTGAATGGTGTCATGTAAATTAAATTAAGGAGTAGAGAAACTGACAACACTGGCCTATGTTTAGAATGACCTACCAGTTGTAATTTGGAAGTCTCTTATGCTATCAAAAAGTTCGATATATGCATTTGTTGTTTTTCTCCCCAATCCAATGCAGAAAATGTTTTCCTTTTACTCAATTTTGATAAGTTGCATCTCATGTAGAATTCAAATCAATGTAAATAAGAAATTAATCATACTGGAGATGGTGTTAATCAAAATGTAAATAAGAAATTAGTCATATATTACTTGGAAAGTCACTTTCAAATTATCAAATACTCGATTTTTTCTGTCAAGATTTGATTGAGTTGTTCAATAGCAGTCTGAATTAAAATTTTGCAATTTCAGGTACAGTATAGTAACTAGAGTATCCAAAATCCTAGTGGAAATACGATTTTGTTCCTTTATTTCCAATTTTGTTACATTAACAACCTACCCAAAAACATGTTTAGAAAACACCCACATTTTATTTTGAAAAATAAAATCGAAACTAAGTCAAAACAATAATTGCATGTTACTATAATAAAAAGCAAAAAAATTGCAAATATTCGCAAATTTATCTTTCAACGTTTGCAGAATACTCTGCACGTATTTGCAATTTAAAAACTTTAAATATTTGCAGCGTTTTCTGAAAGTATCATACAATAACAACAAAAGTCATTATTCTCCAACAAGTAAGGCTGGATAGAGATAAACCCAAAAACCAAATGACAGTGTCAATCAAAATGTAATAATAATAAGTGATTTCAAGATGAAAATAGAAATAAAGACAAGAATAAAATTAAGTAAAATAACTGAAAGAATATTAAAGCTATGAAATACAAACAGGAGGTTCAGCGGATATAAAGAAGGTACATTTCAAAAGCTAAGAGAGAGCATGGTAAGTTGTTAAGCAAGATATAAGCAGGAAGATTGGTCTTTAAGCACGTAAAAAAGCATCTGTCGTGGGGATGTGAATCAAAATAAATAAATGATAAATCATTATTCGCATGCGATAGTCAAATTGAATGGTGTCATGTAAATTAAATTAAGGAGTGGAGAATCTGACAGCACTGACCTATGTTTAGAATGACCTACCGGTTGTAATTTGGAAGTCTCTTATGCTATCAAAAAGTTCGATATATGCATTTGTTGTTTTTCTCCCCAATCCAGTGCAGAAAATGTCTTCCTTTTACTCAATTTTGATAAGTTGCATCTCATGCAGAATTCAAATCAATGTAAATAAGAAATTAATCATACTGGAGATGGTGTTAATCATAATGTAAATAAGAAATTAGTCATATAATCATATATGACAGGGTCAAGCTTCTGACAAACCTGTTGATGGGATCAAGTCAAGTATACGTTCGGAAGGTTGGTATGAACAGCTGGTCAAAAGCGAGTAAAATGGGAACTCGCTCGCGACTAGGGATTGGGCAGATGTACTTTCTGAACTGGAGTGGTTCATTTCGTAAAGTAAATACACATAAGAATCATCTGTAGGCACAACCATTTATGGTGTAGATAAGCATATTGATGGGCAAAAATGATGGTTTGTTGGAGAATTGTAACTGAATCCACTGTGGGAACAATGTGCAGCAGCAGCCCGTTATCCATCCACCGTTGAGAGCAAGGAGTCTTCGCTGCTCTGTGGCCAGCCTGACGCATTGCCTCCTTTCTATAAAATTAAGGCTGGATAGAGATAAACCCCAAAACCAAATAACAGTGTCAATCAAAATGTAATAATAATAAGAGATTTCAAGATGAAAATAGAAATAAAGACAAGAATAAAATTAAGTAAAATAACTGAAAGAATATTAAAGCTATGAAATACAAACAGAAGGTTCAGCGGATATAAAGAAGGTACATTTCAAAAGCTAAGAGAGAGCATGATAAGTTGTTAAGCAAGATATAAGAAGGAAGATTGGTCTTTAAGCACGTAAAAAAGCATCTGTCGTGGGGATGTGAATCAAAATAAATAAATGATAAATCATTATTCGCATGTGATAGTCAAATTGAATGGTGTCATGTAAATTAAATTAAGGAGTAGAGAATCTGACAGCACTGACCTATGTTTAGAATGACCTACCAGTTGTAATTTGGAAGTCTCTTATGCTATCAAAAAGTTCGATATATGCATTTGTTGTTTTTCTCCCCAATCCAGTGAAGAAAATGTCTTCCTTTTACTCAATTTTGATAAGTTGCATCTCATAAAGAATTCAAATCAATGTAAATAAGAAATTAATCATACCGGAGATGGTGTTAATCATAATGTAAATAAGAAATTAGTCATATAATCATATATGACAGGGTCAAGCTTCTGACAAACCTGTTGACGGGATCAAGTCAAGTATACATTCAGAAAGTTGGTATGAACAGCTGGTCAAAAGCGAGTAAAATGGGAACTCGCTCGCGGCCAGGGATTGGGCAGATGTACTTTCTGAACTAGAGTGGTTCATTTCGTAAAGTAAACACACAGAAGAATCATCTGTAGGCACAACCATTTATGGTGTAGATAAGCATATTGATGGGCAAAAATGATGGTTTGTTGGAGAATTGTAACTGAATCCACTGTGGGAACAATGTGCAGCAGCAGCCCGTTATTCATCCACCGTTGAGAGTAATGAGTCTTCGCTGCTCTGTGGCCAGCCTGGCGCATTGCCTCCTTTCTATAAAATTAAGGATGGATAGAGATAAACCCCAAAACCAAATAACAGTGTCAATCAAAATGTAATAATAATAAGAGATTTCAAGATGAAAATAGAAATAAAGACAAGAATAAAATTAAGTAAAATAACTGAAATAATATTAAAGCTATGAAATACAAACAGAAGGTTCAGCGGATATAAAGAAGGTACATTTCAAAAGCTAAGAGAGAGCATGGTAAGTTGTTAAGCAAGATATAAGCAGGAAGATTGGTCTTTAAGCACGTAAAAAAGCATCTGTCGTGGGGATGTGAATCAAAATAAATAAATGATAAATCATTATTCGCATGCGATAGTCAAATTGAATGGTGTCATGTAAATTAAATTAAGGAGTAGAGAATCTGACAGCACTGACCTATGTTTAGAATGACCTACCAGTTGTAATTTGGAAGTCTCTTATGCTATCAAAAAGTTCGATATATGCATTTGTTGTTTTTCTCCCCAATCCAGTGCAGAAAATGTCTTCCTTTTACTCAATTTTGATAAGTTGCATCTCATGCAGAATTCAAATCAATGTAAATAAGAAATTAATCATACTGGAGATGGTGTTAATCATAATGTAAATAAGAAATTATTCATATAATCATATATGACAGGGTCAAGGTTCTGACAAACCTGTTGATGGGATCAAGTCAAGTATACGTTCGGAAAGTTGGTATGAACAGCTGGTCAAAAGCGAGTAAAATGGGAACTCGCTCGTGACCAGGGATTGGGCAGATGTACTTTCTGAACTGGAGTGGTTCATTTCGTAAAGTAAATACACAGAAGAATCATCTGTAGGCACAACCATTTATGGTGTAGATAAGCATATTGATGGGCAAAAATGATGGTTTGTTGGAGAATTGTAACTGAATCCACTGTGGGAACAATGTGCAGCAGCAGTCCGTTATCCATCCACCGTTGAGAGCAAGGAGTCTTCGCTGCTCTGTGGCCAGCCTGACACATTGCCTCCTTTCTATAAAATTAAGGCTGGATAGAGATAAACCCCAAAAACAAATAACAGTGTCAACCAAAATGTAAAAATAATAAGAGATTTCAAGATGAAAATAGAAATAAAGACAAGAATAAAATTAAGTAAAATAACTGAAAGAATATTAAAGCTATGAAATACAAACAGAAGGTTCAGCGGATATAAAGAAGGTACATTTCAAAAGCTAAGAGAGAGCATGATAATTTGTTAAGCAAGATATAAGCAGTAAGATTGGTCTTTAAGCACGTAAAAAAGCATCTGTCGTGGGGATGTGAATCAAAATAAATAAATGATAAGTCATTATTCGCATGCGATAGTCAAATTGAATGGTGTCATGTAAATTAAATTAAGGAGTAGAGAATCTGACAGCACTGACCTATGTTTAGAATGACCTACCAGTTGTAATTTGGAAGTCTCTTATGCTATCAAAAAGTTCAATATATGCATTTGTTGTTTTTCTCCCCAATCCAGTGCAGAAAATGTCTTCCTTTTACTCAATTTTGATAAGTTGCATCTCATGCAAAATTCAAATCAATGTAAATAAGAAATTAATCATACTGGAGATGGTGTTAATCATAATGTAAATAAGAAATTAGTCATGTAATTATATATGACAGGGTCAAGCTTCTGACAAACCTGTTGATGGGATCAAGTCAAGTATACGTTCGGAAAGTTGGTATGAACAGCTGGTCTAAAGCGAGTAAAATGGGAACTCGCTCGCGACCAGGGATTGGGCAGATGTACTTTCTGAACTGGAGTGGTTCATATCGTAAAGTAAACACAAAGAAGAATCATCTGTAGGCACAACCATTTATGGTGTAGATAAGCATATTGATGGGCAAAAATGATGGTTTGTTGGAGAATTGTAACTGAATCCACTGTGGGAACAATGTGCATCAGCAGCCCTTTATCCATCCACCGTTGAGAGCAAGGAGTCTTCGCTGCTCTGTGGCTAGCCTGACGCATTGCCTCCTTTCTATAGCCAGCATAGTCAGACTTTCCAGCCCAACTGCACAGGCCACTCGGCGACTTGGATCGGGCGAGCAAGCTAATTGCACAGCATACCCGGATCCAATAACATAACCCAACATTCCATCATTTTAATGCCCCCACTTGGTCACAAGCTCATTTTACTGAGCTCGGCATTTGATTTGGTGAAGAATCGATATTTGTATATAAGTATTCACTAATATTTGAGGATGTGGGACTAAGATGAGAATTTTACCTTATTGGCTACTGCAGAAGTACCATTTCACCCTTGCTGAAAGCAGTATGATGCCTGTACCAATATTCACATCTGCATTTGCAAGATTGCAAACTTACCATTTTTCCAATAACAATTTATTTTATAATTGCAATTAAGCTTCAGAAAACAAAAAATAGCACATTAACCACCCGATATCTTGGATCAGACAGATCACAGAGTGGCTCAAATTCTCGAAACCAAACAGTACACCTCTATGTTTCCCCAGTCAGTTATGAAGAAACTACTCTATTATTATCAGCCTTACACTTTTATATATGTTAACAGCTACAAACTTCCAGAAACCTACATGTTAGATGTTTATGCCAATAACCTTTCATTTTATGTTGTTGCAAATTTATCAATATGGAAGAACTCGTCAATAGTCAACTACCAAAAATTGTACCTTTTTTTTCACAATATGTGGGGATTGGAAAAAGAAATGATATGGAAGGGAAGTTTGAATGATTGCATCTTTTAACACTTTTGAGAAGAAAAGTAATGGTACCATATAGTACCAGAATTTGTCAATTTAGCCCTTGTTTACAGCTTATTACGCTAATAGCCTTGTTTGTAAACTAGTTACAAATAACACCATTTTGGCAAACTCGGCGCTGAGTTGATTAAAACAAACTGACATTATTTTAAACGACGTCATACTAAATGACGCATTTCAAATGCCATCGGTGTTGTTTTTTTAGGTGCATTTTGACGCTATTCCAAATAGCGTCACACGATTTCAAATTATGTCAACGTTGGATTGACCAAAATAAGATCCTGTTAGTAATTAGTTTACAAACATGACTTTTTGCGTAATAAATTTTAAAATGAGGGCTAAACTGAAAAAAAATCCAAATATTAGCATGCTAACTGAAAATTAATCAGATGTGGATGTACTTTTAGCAGTTTCTGCAAGTAATATAGCTACAACAGTATTATAAGCTGTTAGTAGTATTTTTTTTACTAATGTTATCTTCAGTTACGAGTTGTTAATTTCTACACAAATTATTTGTTCTAAAGCATGTTTTTAGTAAATAAAAAATTCTGTTAAATTGTAAGTTTGTAACTACTTAAACGTTACTTTTATATGTTGAAAAAACCATGGAATCATTGGCTTTTGAGAGCATGTAGAAGAAATTTTGTGCGATACTTAAGAAAACATTTTTTTTTTCTTTTATTTCATTTTTCTTGGAGCTATTTGATACTTCAGAATTTCGTAGAGAATTAACTACAACGATAAAATCAACAACGCCAGAGTTTAAATGCTTACACTCACTTCAGTATATGCTCTTCATAATTTTAATGTATTTTTCAACGACATTACTTTTTTGGGGGAATATTACAGCACATTTTAAATGTCCGTTATTTTATAATTTATTCGGTGTATGTTTTATCTAAGATTATTTCATTTTTTTTCATATTCAATTATAATATGTGTTTTATGTCAAATACAGAACCAAAATCTACTTGAGCTCACAAAAGACAAAATTGTAGGCAAAATATTTTAGCTGGTTTCTATTTTGACTTTACAAAAAGAAAAAAAGCATTACTTGTGTGGCTGCATATAAAAAAACCAGTTAAAACAGGAAACTGGTATATGATTCTGAGACTTAACAACTTGTTCAAGAATGTGACCATTTTTATATTCCATTCAGCGTAGGTTTTATCTAGATTATTTCATTTCGTCCATACCTAACAATAATATGTGTTTTGCGTTGAATTTGTTTCTCGTCAATTGATAGATCTATAGAACCAAAGTCTAAAGAGTGCGTTCTTAACAAAACATGATATTTTAGGTAAGATATCTAAGTTTTTATATTATTAAAGAAAATACTGCTTAGTAAAAAAACAAAAATTAGATGGTTTTCCAATTTTTTTCAAGTAGTTATTCTTCTTCATCCAAATGTATAACGATCTCAAAAACCAAAACCAAAACCAACATTATTGAAGTTTCTAAAATGTTTTGAAGAAAAGAAAAAAAAAGGAGAAACCAACCATTAAGATACTGTATGGAATGACCTGAAGGGTTCGTTTTCTTTATACCAGCAGGCCATTATAAAATCAACGTACAGAGGAACATATACTAATATTACATATTCGCTGTGCTATTTGCTATACAAACCAATATTTTATTCTTTTAACAGTAAAACTTCAAGTATTCAAACAAACAAAAAAATACAATCATGTTACTATTTTAACAACAATACCGATACGTAACTCGTGGCCCAATAGATAATGAGCTGGCCTCCAAAATCAAAGATTCTATGTTTGGTCCCTAGTTAAAGTCACCTAATTTTAATTTTCTTCAAAATTTAGCCAAAACAGACATCATTTTGAGCAACATTTCTGTATATATACACCAAGAGATACAAAAATGACCATCTAATGACATACAGACAAAATGCCTTCATGATTATTGTGTAAATTATTTAAAAAAGCATCGGATGAATGAGTGCATCATAAATTTCATTTTTAGTACTTTATCTCACCACAAAATATAATCAATGACAGAAATTTGCATGAAATCCAACAAAACATATATTACAAATCGGACATCACGAGGTGCATCATGGTGCCCGCAATGATTGTGCCTTTTGGTGCACTCCACATGGGAAGGGACACCGAATCACATATGGAAAATAGTGCAAAAAGGCTTTTCCCAAATAAAAAAGTACCCATAAGCTATATTTTATGTAACTTTTTTACGATCTAAGGTGTATACTTTTTCCCTTACATATACCTAAATAATGTACTTTCAGATCAGACTGATTATCAGAGTGGCGCAGCGGAAGCGTGGTGGGCCCATAACCCACAGGTCCCAGGATCGAAACCTGGCTTATCTGTGCATTTTATTTGTTTGATTGCTTGCCAGCAAGTGGGATGTTAATTCTTAAACAATGATGTTAATATGTACATAGCTTGTCGAACAAAATGATTAGTTGAGCAAAATCTGCAAGCAATGAAATCATTTCACACCTATGCATTGAACATGAACTGCAACTTTGTATATGCACCTTCAATATGTCACCCAGAACAGACAACAACCTACATCTCATGCAAAATACAAATCAGTGTGAATAAGACACAAATCATGGGCATGATACGCTATATTAACTAGGGATGGTGATTACCTATTTCTCTTTATGTAATCAATTAAGATAAGCCCAAGCTTCTCACAAACCTGTTAAACATTCAAATAAATTCAAAAAACGGATTTTCTTTTATTTCTAAACAATTCCTTCATATCCTAAAATAAATACACAATATAACACTTTGTAGCTAGCCAATTACAATTAATTTATGTTATAGATAAAACTTACACTTATGATGCTTAATAATATCATTTTTCTATATTATTATATTTAATATGTCACTCACAGCTGATGGCTCACTCTACATAAGCAAATGAAGCATCAGTATATCCAAATCACTCGCATCAGTATAAGCTGAAAGGATCTCATACAAAAGCAACCAACAAAAAAGAAGCATCACTCGCATAAAAAAAAACCAGCTAAAAAAGGAAACTGACGTATGATTCTAAAACTTAATACCTTGTCTGAGAATGTGACCTTTTTTGCATGTTCAGCAGTATGTCAACATAGGCATCATCAAAAGTAATTCCTTTTAAGGAATGTT
This sequence comes from Allium sativum, assembly GCA_030737875.1. Lineage (NCBI taxonomy): Eukaryota > Viridiplantae > Streptophyta > Magnoliopsida > Asparagales > Amaryllidaceae > Allium > Allium sativum. Next base: position 772,629,510 of record CM060918.1, on the reverse strand, counting down.
ATTCAATGTGAAATATGATGGTAAATAATAAATGATGTCCATATAAGTAGACCTTCATACATTAATATTGAAGAGAAATATGATGTGAACCTACTACTATGAACATCGAAAAAATGGTTGAATGTAGTTAGTTGAAATAGGTAAACGAATCAAGGCAGAACAGTAACATAGAGTACTGTAGCATGACCAACTGCACAGGACACTCGGCAACTTGGATTGGGTAGACCAGATAACTGAACAATATATCCAAATCCAAAATTAAACAGTACAGCTTTATATTGGCCCGGTCAATCACAAAGAAGAAACTACTTCATTATTATATGACTTATACTTTTATCTATGTTTACACTCCAAAATACAAGTTTAATGTTTGCACTAGTGATCGACCTTTCATTTTCAGTGGGTTGCAAATTTACACATCTTATATCAAAATTCAAAAACCTTTGGCTTTTTTTAACAACACGTAGGACATAGTTATGAAAGGCGCGCCGCGGCGCGCGCCATGGCGCACGGCGTGGAGAGGCACGGCGTTAGCGCCATTTTTGTTTACGGCGCGGCGCATATGAAAAGGCACACCAAATGGCGCAAATGGCGCGCGACGCATAAATGGCGCACGGTGCAAAATGGCGCGCCTTTTCTTTATTTTATGGTTTTTTGTTTTTTTTGGCATTTCAAACTGCTATAACTACTACTACAAATATTTAGTTATATGAAAACATAATTACATCATCATTATTTCCTATATGATTATCATCAGCGAGTTAATAACCTTACAATTTTGTAATTGGCTGATCTTAGTATGCCGATATTTAGAACTGACATATGTTTTATTATCCAACTTAGTTTAGATTCCTTTTAATATTGTCAGAAGTGAAATGAGTGGTCGGTCATGTGAGGGCCGGGTTACAAGACGTTCTTGTTGAACCCAGTGTATTCGTCTCTAGAGATACACGATCGACAGGTGGTCCCATACCTTGTCAGAGTTGGAATCCAATCTCCAATAAGCGCATGCGGTTTTGATTGTATACTGTATATGTGGAGCGTGAGATGCAAGCGTTCCACTAGATTGTTATTTACTTGTATTTAGACATTATTGTAATATCAGAAAAGATACTGGTTTCAAACTATTTTGGGTTATCGTAAGGTAAAAACCGTCCGTGTTTATGTGTGGATTTGGTCTTACGATTATCCTTTTCTTTTGAAAGGATTTTGAACTTTAAAATCATGATTGGATGATTTATCCTTAATACTGTGCGAGTTTATCTCACTTTGGTTCACCAGACTAACTCGATGTTTTGTAAATGCTCGGGTTAGCCCGGGTTTGCAGGTTTAGGTTATTGGACACAACGAAAGGCGTGCTGGGGAAGTCCAGACATATTTAGTGTATTCCGCTGTGTTGTATATAAGGGCAGATTATTATAACTGTCCAGATGTGTTGATATACTCTGATATTGTAAGTGTTTTTCAAAAGCTCTCAGTAAAGATTTATTTCTATATTATATTTTGTTCCGCTGCGATGTGAGACTCTGTGTTGTGTTGATTCTTCATCTCTTATTCTAATATTTCTTTCTCTCTTATCTCAGCCTCTAACTTCTTTCCATAAATGTTCCAGTGTTCTCGGTGTTATGGAGGATCGGCATGAGATACGACAAGGTATTTATGTCGATTTTTGGGGCTGAAAACCCTGGGTCGTTACAAATATGCATTTGATAATTGCAAATCATAAAATTGCAAAATACCTGATTTTTCATCAGACACAACAATTACTAGATTTTTACATATAGATAAATAAAATGAAACAAACTAACTACGACTACGAAACAAAGCCCCAAACTATAATTCATATACCACATTATACGGTGCTAGTAAACCGCTCAATTTGTACAAGTGATCGTCTGAACACTTGTCTACTCGAGCTACTATATTATATTCGATCCGTTTTGCTATGTCCACATTGAATTGGTGTGGTGACATCGGTCATCCAATGTTTGTACAAAAGTTGTATCAACAACATTGAAAGCTTTATCCGATAGAGCTAGTATATCGTACTTACAAGTGTCATTCATTATGCAACCTACTATTAAATGATCCAACTCCATGAAGTTCTTCAAAGGATTTATTCTGTATTTGCGCACAGGATCGGTACAATAATCTTCAGAGGTATCAAGTGGATCATTTGCTATTTCGCACCATCCGCCTTCAATCATTAACTGTTTGTTTTAGCCAGTCCAATTACGTTTTAGGTCATCTCATTTGTTCTTCATTTGGGTCTCAATCTAATTGAGATCATACCGTACGTTGAGATCCATAGTTACGATCTCGTAAAATGCGCTAACCGAATGCATTCTTGTTTAGGAGATACTCCCCATGCATATCAATAAATGTTGTCTCGCGTGCCTATAAAGCTATAGGCTATGAGAAAGTGGAGACAAAAGATTGTGTCATAATAATGAAAAATGAAATTTACAAAATATATAAAAAGAATCTTAATAAAGATATGTTGTAAATACGATAAATTAAGCAAAACAACGGAGAAAACCAGTATTAACCAGCCTTTTAGTCCGGTTCCCAAAAGCATATCAGGCTCACTCGACTCGTCCCATCGCGTGGTACAAAAGCCCAAGATGTTGCCAAAACATTTAAAAATCCCACTCAAACGGCATTTCGCATCCTCCGGTCCTGCCGAATTCCATGCATTTCGTACCCCCATAGGATACGAATTATCGTATCCGGATCGGGTACGAAAATTCGTATCCCCACGGGATACGAAATATCATATCTCCACGGGACATGATTTTTCGTATCCCTACAGGATACGAATTTCGTACCCTTCGGGATGCGGAATTTGCATCCCTCCCCGGGATGCGAAATTCTTCTACGTTGCTACTTCAGGATGCGAAGTTCGGCCTATGGTCCTAATTCTCACCTACTTCCACCTAATTCGCTACCTATAAATACCACCTACCTCATACTTGAAGAGGGTTGACACTTGCATGATTTAACACCTTGAAAGGACATTGGACACCATTAATGGCATCTTGAGCTTTGGGGAAGAAGAACCTAATTTTTCTCAAGACTTTGAACTTGCAAATAGAGACTCCTAAAAACTTAGTCAATTTTTGTAAACCATCAAAATGATGATGTCCGTCGTTGTAAAACTTCAATAGTGAATAAAATCGGCAAAAGATTTAAAGTGGACGTAGATTCAATACGGACCGAACCACTATAAATCTTGTGTTTCTGCTTTCTGCACTTTATTTTTCGTGTGCGAAAATTTATTTTCGTTACCTCGAGAATCTTTGGGTGTGACGCTAATTTTCCACATCAACACATCAGTGCTTTCATTGAGAGGTACTCGAAGCCTCGAGACTCCCTTCTTTTCGACCGACTTATATCTCAATCTAGAAGCACTACTTAGGTCCTTTCGACCAACCTTCTGAGTCTGTTTACAATGGCTAGAAAAGAAAAGTCCCAAATGATCGGAACTTCCAATGCGGCTGACATTGAAACTTCTCCTCGGCCCCAACCTTCAGAAAACCCGTTCGACATGAAAATCGCTCCCTCCTACAATCCTGATGCTCCTACAACCGAAGGCCAACTCTTCGAATTTAACAAGAAGTTGGAAGAGAGGACGAGAGAACTTAACGACCAATTGAGAACAAACATCGAGCTGATGCGACGGCTTCAAAAAAGTCAAAGCGACGTCGCTCGCCTCGGACTCAACAGGAACACTTGTCCCTTACCAAATGTCTCGGAAAGCTCTTTTTCCGATACCCAGAATGGGAACCGAATCCAAAAGAGGAGGACTAACGCAAACGCTAATGCTAACGGCAACTGTAACGACAACGGTAATGGAACTACCGTCACCTTCAATGAGGAAACACGTCAACGTGACCGTTCCCGGTTAGGTATTAATGATGAAGCAGGACCTAGTGCCCAATCCTTTCCTCAACAAAACCTACATGTCGTTGCTTAAAACTTGGTGCCTACGCATCCAACAGCCCAACATACGCAAGTTCAACCCAATCAACCTCAACAGAATCAAGCAGCCGAGGTTGACGACATGGTCGAAGATTACGTTGATGTCCATCCAAGAAGCTGCCCACGACCCAAACTCACGGGATGAACCATGACTATTGGAATCCAATACGAGGCGTAACTCTTTAACTCAGGCCGTCCACGACGTCGAATGGCCTCGACGCTTCAATATTCCCTAGCTAACGGCTTGCTCAAGGAAGACTGGTCCTTGTAACTTCTTGAACCGTTATGAATGGCACGTGGACTCAAGTCGAGTCACTGACGCCATCAAATGCAAATGCTTTCCAGTGTTCCTTGAAGGCATCGCTCTCCTCTGGTTCTCCCGACTTCTAGCACAATCCATTTCAACTTTCAACCAGCTTGCTTTCGACCTGCTAAAATAATTCAGGATGCATGCCGTAAGGCGGAAGCACAAACTGACTCTTTCTTACCTCTACCAGGCCACGAGGAAACTCTCAAGAGTTACCCTGAACGCTTCAACAACGCCTTAGCGAAGGTCGAAGACCCAAAACCCCGCACTATAACACCACGTAATTTTAACAACACTAAAGATGATAAACTAAGGGATACTTAATTAAAAATTCAGAATTAAGGGAAATGGACTGCGCCATTGCGTTCATCTTCGAATTCTGGTCAAAATAGACACCTGGTTTGCGTAAAACGGGAACCGTATGAAGAAGTTATTAAGGTTCGAAGTTTATATACGCACAAGAGAATTATATATAAACATAACAATCAAAATCAGTTCAAAATAATTCAAAATCAAAGAAAAAAGGGAGCGAGAAATATCCCGCCCATGGGTGTCGACCCCATCAAGGGGTTGTCGACACACCAAGGTGGTGTCGACCCCCCTGACAGATCCAAGGCAGAATTCCTTTTTTTGAACGTAGACCCCTTTCTTGACCAGATTCGTTGGTTCTAGGCTATAAATAAGACCCTATACCCATTGTTTTCTTCACTCAAAAACAATGGAGGAGTAGATGCTGCCTCTGCTTAGACTAAAATAGCTTGTTCTTCTTCTACAACGGGAGTTAGACTAATTTAGAGATCTGTGATTCAACATCTGCAATTACTCTTCTATTTCTTATATCCAGTCATAGTGAGTCTATGTTATTTTTAGATCTAAATACTTAAAAATTAATCTTGACATGACTATAACTTGGATCTAATCTATGACCATTTGAATCATATCAGATCTTCCATAACCTGTGTATCTAAGTTATTCTGACATGACTATGAACTAGATCTAAGCCTATATTTATTTATCATGTCAGATCTGCCATTGTTTGTTGATCTAATTCATTGTTTAGATCTCATCATGCCTGTTTATGATGTCCCTATTATGATAGAATCAGTTCTACTATCACATGTTCATCAGATCTGTTCCTTTAGGCCTATCTTGTAGGCCCAACTTTGTCATTGTATGTTTATTAGTTGCTATGACTATTTCTGCCATTATATGTCAATCTTTTTATTATGTTCATTTCTGTCCTCTTCCCTTCTTCTTTTCCCTTTTATTTTTATAGCCAGGCTACCTTCGAGCCTAGGCATACTGCTGAAATATGCAAACGCGTAAAATTGGGAATGACGAGAAAACGTTAAAATTGGGGCATAACTTGTATTAGGAAATTTGGGCATAAATTGAATGAAATGCATGAATATGAATTTGGGGCATAAACCAAACTTTGATTAAAGATCTGAATTTGGGACATACAATACATGATGAATATGACTTGGGAAAAAGGGTCATGAAAACCTATAATGACATAGGAATGATTGGTTAATATTGGAAATGCCTAGAATTATCGTAATTAGAAACTGTAACCTCACTTAGACACGAGGTTAGATTACACTTGTGGTGGAAGTCTGCCTGGAATCAACCGGCATATCCAGCGACCACAAGTGGTGAATCTAATGTGAGGGATCTAAGTACATAAACATGTGACGTGCTAAGACACGAGGTTAAGTCCGACTTATGGAAGAAGTCTGCCCGGACCCGCCCGGCACATCCAGCATCCACAAGTTGTAGGCTTAATGTGGGAGGTCTGTCACATTATAACCCTAAATGAATATGGTAATAAACTTAAATACTTAACCTAGTTGAACCCATAGGGATTGGATGAATATGTTAACTTGAGTAGGGGTTAAGTAATATTGTATGAAATAGTGGGAGGGTTAAGTATATCTTGGGTTGGTGGGTAATATTTATATAGGCCCACAAACTTAACCTGTGAGGTAATGCAATCTTTTACTCTGGTATGGCAAAACATGTGGAAAACCTAGTAGTGGGGATGCAAGCGTAGGGGGGAGCTTGTATTATCTTGAGTATGGGACCCGTTTCAGTCAGTAACCCATATATAGGTATCAAACGAGTAAGCCGAACTAGGTCGGAGTCGGCACACTCTTACTGGGATGATTGTAAGAGATCCAAATGTGGGGGATGGTGTGGGCGGCGCATTCTGACGGGGTCATGTGCGTGCATGGGTCCGGCAGAGGAGGTTTAGACGTCGTGACACCTGTAGATATGGTTGTGCACATCCTGAAAACATAGGGCTGCCACTTAAGGAAGTGATACATCCTACTGTGGGGCCATCACAGGATATCTACGGAGTAGGGAGCCGATCAATTGGGGTAGTAATTAGGGTCCATCTAGACTCTGATATGTTTAGGAGCCCGTTATTATCCTTAGGGGTAACTCCGGTATGTTGGGCTGCCTTTTGTTGTATGGGGGTAAAACCTCTCACTAGAAGTAACCTTAGTCTACCACCTTATGCTTGTTGGGGATAATCTCATTCTGGTTATACTAGTATTGGTGCAGAGAAAGTATTAGAGAAGCGCAATGTATTCTATCACATTTATCCTGTTTACCTTGTCATACCTGCCTTTTATGATGTTATCTCTCTTATCCACTTTATACGCCTATCATGATACTTTTACTTATTTATATGCTAAAAATAACTGGAATCGCCAGACTTTATGTCTAACCCATTTTGTTTCCTCTTCTTTCTCTTCCGTTTCCTCCCCCTCCCCCTCCCAAGGTTCTCAGGGTGGGAATACTCAAGCTTGATCAGGATTCTGCTTTCATCTTGCTTGGAGCTGCTTAGATGTACTGTTTGATTTTATATCTCTCCACTATGGCTATGTTTTGGGGATTATGCTTCTTTTATTATTGTACTCTGATGATTTAATTACAAGATATTAGTTTTAAAATGATGTACTGTGTATTATGCATTTCAGACTTATGATGTAACTATGTTTTGAACCATGATGTTTTCTACTTAATAAAAAGTTTTAAATTCCGTTGCTATTTTATATCTGTCTTGTAATGTTTCTGTTTTTGTTTACCTATAGCACTTCATGAAACTTAATGCATTCTCATAATGAGTGACATTAACGGACGTGGGGTGTTACACGCACAGTCTTGGTTCGGCTTGCTAAGGGCATTCTGCCCAACTCGGAATTTGGAGCTTGGATCGATAGGAAGTAGTCGAAGACTCCAGAGGCTTTTTACGAAAAGGAGAATCAGTTTCCGTGCCAACAAAAAACACATAGAAACGGGGAAGCTCAAATATGCCATCCTCACAACCCGCACACGAGCACTGTTTAGGACAACGTCAAAAGGAAGCAAGTCAGGGAATCTTTCGACAAGGGTAAGGGGATAACATCATTCAAGCCTAAGTCTAACAATGGAAAGTCAGGCGGCTACAATAACCAGTCACCTAGTGATCTAAAGAAGCGTGATCAATATCAAACATATAAGGCTTACACTCCACTAAACTCTGAGTTGGAGACAATCTATTTAGAGACCTATAAAACAATTCAGTACAAGAAGCCGAACACTAGGGAGTCAACCGATCGTGAGAAGAACTCCAACAAATACTGTAGATCCCACGGCATGTTCGACCATAATATGAACGATTGTCATCACCTCAAGAATGCAATCGGGAAACTCATCTGAGGGAAGCGCGTAGAGCAGTATGTTTAAGACCATGCTCTCCAAGAAGCAGCCGTAGGACCTTCAATGCCCGCACTTCCTCCATCTCATGCGACTCCAAAGCCGTCCAATCCGAGAACTTCTCAAGGTGGTATCGTGATTAACACCATTTGCATCGTACCTCACCCCACAAACAAAAGTTTTTGGCGTTTAGAGGAATACGCCAACTCTATTAAGCATGCTAACTTGGAGGCGTGCTCCACCCCGGACGAATCTATCTCGATAGAAGTACATAAGACTATGCGTGGCGACATGGTTTTCCGCGACGGGTTTCTATTGGAATCGTGATTGCAACCATTGATACTCTCATCATTTCTGCAAACGTAGGCCATGCCTACATCCGAAGAATCCTTATAGACTCGGTGACCTCAATCAACATTATCTTCAAGTTGGCCTACGACCAAATAAAACCTGAGACCAAAGACTTGATGCCTTGTTGCGCCACCATCCATGGTTTTAACGGCTCCTCTAGCCATCCAGTGGATCTAGTAGAACTGCCAGTCGACCTCGGTGAAAGGAACCGTAGCAAAATTTGGATCCTCACTTTCGTAGTCATTAATGTCACTTCTCCCAACAACGTCTTTCGAGGACGTCATTTCCCAGCAAAATTCCGATTCTACATGGCACCATGGTCCCTTCCCACGAAGTTTCTAACTGAGAACGGGGTAGGAACCGTCAAGGGCAACCAAGTCACCAGAGAGCCTGCTATATTGCCGAATGGAATGACGCCATCAAAAAAGAGAAGGGCAAGAGCATAGAACCAATCCACTGTGCCAAAGCTGCCAGTGCAGAGCAGCCACTGGAGTCTGGGTCCTAGCTCAGACGCAAATTCCATCTTTCCGACGACCTCGATCTAACAGAAGACAAAGATCATGATTTTGAAAGGGCTACCTCGGTGGAGCCAACTGTCGACATTCCAATCAGCCACACTGGCCCGACTAAGGACTTAGAGATTGAATCACAACTCCACCTAGTAATAAAGGAAGAGCTCGTGGGCTTCTTGTGACACCCCACGTTTGATAATGTCACTCACTAAGGGAACGCATTAAGTTTCGTGAAGCGTTATAGGTAAACAAAAACAGAAATATTACAAGACAGATATAAAAGCAACAACGGAATTTAAATTTTTATTTCAAACATAAATCATAACATCGTGATCCAAAATAACATAAGTCTGAAACTATATTAACCCATTACAATAATATAACTTCTGTCTTGTACCATCAGAGTACATAAATACTTAAAATGCATAATTCCCCAAAAAGAGACAAAGCCATAGTAGAGACAAGAACTTGAGCAATACTTCAGAAGCTGCTCCAAGCAAGATAATAACCGAGTCTTGACTAAGCCCGAGAATTCCCTCCCTGAGAAACTGGGGGGAAACGGAAGAAAGAAGAGGAAACAGAAAGGGTCAGACATAAAGTCTGGAGAGTCCAATTACTTTTAGCAAATAAATAAATAAAAGTAGCATGACAAGCATATAAAGTGGATAAGAGAGATGACTACAAAAAGGGCAGGTATGACTAGGTAAACAGGATAGGGTGTATATGCTTCCTTAATGATTTCTCTGCACTACTACTAGAATATCCAGAATGAGATGATCCCCAACATGTATGAAGTGGTAGACTTAGGCGTACTTCTGGTGAGAGGTTTTAACCCCATACAATCCACAAGCAGCCCCAATAACGGACTCCTAAACTTACCATAGTCTACATGTACCCTAACTACTACCCTAATCGATCGGCTCCCTACTCCTAAACTGATGTCGCAGCGTCTTAATTCCCATAGCAAGCCGGACCCATGCACGCACATGACTCTGTTGGTTTCCTACGCTGTTGACACCGCCCCTTCGTTTTGGATCTCTTACAATCAGCCCAGTAAGTGTGCCCCTACTCCGACCTAGTTCGGAGTACTCGTTTGATACTTAGATGGGTTACTGACTGAAACGGGTCCCACACACAAAATGATACAAGCTCCCTCCAGGCTTGCATCCCCACTACTAGGATTTCAACCGGTTATGCCTAACAGTCCAACACGTAAAACAGGTTAAGTTGTCGGGCCTATATATTTAAATATTACCCCACCTCCACAAGATTTACTTAACCCTCTCTGATCCAAGCAAGTTTACTTAACAAAGTTGCATAACCCCAAAGTATAAAATAGGTTAAGTTTGTGGGCCTATATATATAAATATTACCCACCGCCACAAGATTTACTTAACCCACCCACTGTTTCAACCAAGTTTACTTGACCCCTATTCAAGTTAACATGTTTATACAATCCCTATGGATTCAACTAGGTCAAGTATTCCAATTCGTTACCATGTCCATTTATGGTTATAATGGGCTAGATCTCCTACATTAGGCCTATAACTTGTGGATGCTGGATATGCCGGCCGGGTCCGGGAAGACATCTTCCACAAGTTGAGCCTAACCTCGTGTCTTAGCCCGTCTCCTATTTGTGCACTTAGACCCCTCACATTAGATTCAACATTTGCAGTTGCGGGATATGATGGTCGGGTCCGGGCAGACTTCCACCACAAATGCAATCTAACCTCGTGTCATAAGTGCCATTACAGTTTTCTAATTACTGTAATCTAGGCATTTTAATTACTAACCAATTAATTATACCTATGTCTTTATAGGTGCTCATGCCCATTTACCCAATTATATTCATAATAGATTATATGTCCAAATTCATATTCGTCATTCAAGTTATGCCAATTCTAGTGTTTTCCCTCGTTCCCTAACTAACGCATTCGCATATATTTGGCATCATGTCTAGGCTAGAAAGTAGCCTAGCCATAAACAATAAAAGGGAAAGATGACATAGTGATTATTTTAACAAAAGTGACATAAACATGTAATTGGCATAGTGATAAGGTGGACATATAAAAATAGATCTACTGAGCATGTGATAATAAAACTAGATCTAACATACTAAGGATGTTATAATAGGCATGAATAAATATGGATTCATATATCCAATTAATGACAAGTCTAAATAGCCACAACATGATAAGTACCAAATGATCTAACAAGAATTAGATCCATAAGTAAATGTGACATGATAAATTAACCACAAGTGAATTGGATCTATAAAGGTAGATCTAGCATGATAATATTTAAGATCCACAATTGTGACATGATAAATTAACCACAAGTGAATTAGATGTATAAAAGTAGATCTATCATGATAATATTTATGATCCACAATTGTGACATGATAAATTAACCACAAGCGAATTAGATCTATAAAAGTAGATCTAGCATGGTAATATTTAAGACCCACAATTGTGACATGATAAATTAACCACAAGCGAATTAGATCTATAGAAGTCGATCTAGCATGATAATATTTAAGATCCAAAATTGTGACATGATAAATTAACCACAAGCAAATTAGATCTACAAAGGTAGATCTAGCATGATAAAGTTTAAGTTCCACATCATAGTTATGTCATAGATTCAAAAGTCCTAATAGATCTGATATGATAAAGACTTAGATCCAAGTCATAGAATAATATAGATTCACAAATTATGATAGATCCAATATGATTCAATCACAGGCATATATCCAAATCACAGTCATATCACATTTACTTTTAGTCATTTAAATTTAAAAGTAACTAACTCACAGTGTTTGGATTTTAGAAGATAGAAAAGAATTTGTTGGCGTTGAATCTTAGATCTATTCTTGAAACACTTGAATCTTTAAACTTGATTTGTAGAAGAAGAAAGGATTAGACTTAGTTCAGGCACTGACAACATTTGGCCTCCATTGTTTTTAGTATGAGAAAACAAGAGACATGAGGGTATATTTATAGCTGCCAGCCTCCAGAATTCGACTGCCACCTCAGCCCTAGGGGGAATTGGGCTATGGGTCGACACCTACTTGGGTCCGAAAGCCCAAAAACTACTATGGGCGCACTTGGAAGGTGCGCCAGTGTAAAATTGCCTTGGCGCACTTGTCAAGTGCGCCAATTGTTCCTGCTCTCATCGCCAAACTTCTATCGTCCGTAACTTCTTCATGCGTTATCCGTTTTACGCAAACCAAGTGTCTATCTTGACCAGAATTTCGAGACGGACGCAATAACGTAGTCCATTACACTTAATTCTTGATATTAAATTAATTATTATTTAATTTATCCTCTTTAGTGTAGTTGAAATATAGGGTGTTACATTCTCCCATACTCAAAGGATTTCGTCCCCGAAATCTCCAAGTTAAGAAGAATGTATCCTACCATCCATCATCCATCTACTCATCCACCAATCACAGGCATCCATTGTCCTTAAAATTTTCTAATGCTTATATGAACATATGAAAAGGTGTGTGTATATTTCCCAACACTAATGCAAAAGATCAGGCAGTCCACTGATTCAGTTGACCTCCTTCATGCAATGTATGTTAGTATCATGAATCCAAATGTATGCAAATAATCCTATTACAACATGTGAGTTCTATATGTGTGCTCTATCATCCGTCCAATATCATCCGTCCAAATGCAACATCCATATGATGATACATCCATTTTCATCCATTAAAAGAAAGAAAAATGCACACATATCCATATGCATTATGAGAGTGATTGAGCCGATCTAGTGCCTAATGCGTGTCTATATGCATCCACGAGCAACCACTTGCATTCATCAAACATAACATGTCTCAAACACGTGTTTACAATCATGGGATTTCCTACCTAAAGGTCGAAGATTCCATCGATAGGATATACTCAGATGGTAGAAGTAAGTGCGAATAAAAGCTTTGGAAAAAGAAGAAGTTAAGAACATAGTCCCAAAAAGGAAAGGGTATGAAGCATGATCTTTGTCTTCAGCCTCCCAAGTCGCATCCTTGCTATCTTCTTCCCATTGCAGTTTTATTAGCCTAACCTCTCTGTTGCGCAGTTTCTTAACCTTTGATCCAAGTATATGGGTAGGAACTTGTCTAATTATCGCCTCCCGTTCTACCTTTACTTCCTCACGCATGTTCGGCTCAACTACCTCTGATGTATCATGTAGACACTTCGATAATTAAGAAATGAGGAAAAACATCATGAATATCCACATGTATGCGATGCGAGCTGTACGCCTTAGTTGCGAATACCACCGGAGCACCCCATTCAGATATGCTTCGCCTAATAAACCCTTTCTCAAGAAGCTCCCCTACTTGCTTGCTAATCTCCCTCCTTTCTCGTGGAGCCATGTGGCGCACGGGTCATGCAATTGGCTTTGCATTGTCTACCAAATATATATGAAAATCGATCTTGCGCCTTGGAGATAAACCCCGAACCTCCTCAAGAACATATGGATACTCACGGACTACCACTACAGACCATAGATCATCGATAGATGCATCAAGAGATTCTTGGAAACTAAGCATGATAGACCCTTTTGGGTCACAATAAATCTCGAGGGTCCTCCTATGGTAAGTCAAAAGTCCAAGGACCCTCCCCTCACAATCGAGAATGGCACTGTACGTGGTTAGCCAATCCATCCATAGAATCAAACCACAACCTATAAAACCGCGCACATACGCGTCGCACTCGAAGTCGACGTCTAATATAGATGTTCTCAAACCCCGACAAATCATGGATAAATGAGCCGAACCATCAATGGGGCTTGAGACAACAACGGGATCCACTACCATACTAGTATTTAAGTGTAGAGATTCAACCACAAAACTAGATATAAATGAATGCGAAGCGCTAGAATAAAAAAGAGTTCATATAGGATGATTGGAAAGAGAAATCAAACTTTCCACGGAAACTTTCCTACCTCGATCTGGAGCACCGATCGCGAGAGCATGCACTTGTCCTCCAGAAGCTCCTGCCCTTTGACCTTGTCCTTATTTCTTCGTGCAATCCTTAATAAGATGCTCGAGCTCTCCACAATGGAAATAAGCGTTCTTACTTCTTCTGCAATCTTTGCTTACATAACCCACGTGTCCACAATTAAAACATTTCACCTTGTCTCGAGCTTTGTCGTTCTTTCCTCCCTTCTTTTGTGTCTCCTCAACCTTAGCTTCTTTCTTTTCAGCTTTATCTTCCTCATGCATTAATGCCATATCAACAAATCTTCAAAAGTAGCTCCCATTGGAATATGGGACATAGCTAACCCATGAAGGGGTTCATTTAGTCCTTTAACAAACCGCAAGGCCTTCTTATTCGGAGTGTCTACTAGTTCCAAACTGAATCTAGCTAGCTGGTTGAATTTGTTCACATATTCTTTAATAGTCATGTCTCATTGTTTGAGCACCAAGAACCTCTCCATTTGCATGCTTTTCTCAGCTTGAGAAAGAAACTTCATTTCAAACCTCTGTCTAAAGTCATCCCAAGTTTCCACCGGATGCCCCGCTTGGGTTACTTCCCACCAGAATGAAGCTTCATCCTTCAGTAGCCAGGCAGCTAACTGAATCTTCCTTCGATCTTCCACTTCAAAGATTACAAACAAGTCCTCGGTCTCCCTGAGGCAATTCCTTGCCTCTACGAATGTCTCGGTTCCATGGAATGGCTTTCCTCCCATAACACATAAATCTTTGCAGATCTTGGAAAAGTTGTCTGCACGCGGAGGAGGAGGAGGAACAACGGGTGCAGCTGGGGGAGGAGAATTTCCTTGGCCTTCGGCAGGCATCGTGGCCTCCAGATACGTACGGAACCAACCTGGTATCGTAACGCCCTCTGGGATATTAGTTTCCCCAAACATGCTAAAAAGAAATGGAAAGAGGTTTAGACAAAGGATCGAAGGATATTACATATGGATTTTGGGAATATGTTTATCAAAACGGACTTGTCTTTTTGAAAAATGCTTTCTTTTAAATTCTTTTTGAAAATAATTTTCAAAATCTTTTATCCAATCTGGTAACCTTCAGCTCTGATACCAAGTGTGACACCCCACGTCCATTAATGTCACTCACTAAGGGAATGCGTTAAGTTTCGTGAAGCGTTATAGGTAAATAGAAACAGAAATATTACAAGACAGATATAAAAGCAACAACGAAATTTAATTTTTTATTTCCAACATAAATCATAACATCGTAGTCCAAAATACCATAAGTTTGAAACTACATAAAACTCATTACAATAATATAACTTCTGTCTTGTACCATCAGAGTACATAAATACTTAAAAAGCATAATTCCCCAAAAAGAGACAAAGACATAGTAGAGACAAGAACTTGAGCAATACTTCAGAAGCTGCTCCAAGCAAGATAATAACCGAGTCCTGACTAAGCCTGAGAATTCCCTCCCTGAGAACCTAAGGGGAAAATGGAAGAAAGAAGAGGAAACTAAAAGGGTCAGACATAAAGTCTGGCGAGTCCAGTTACTTTTAGCAAGTAAATAAATAAAAGTAGCATGGCACGCATATAAAGAGTATAAGAGAGATGACTACAAAAAGGGCAGGTATGACTAGGTAAACAGGATAGGGTGTACACGCTTCCTTAATTATTTCTGTACACTACTACTAGTATATCCAGAATGAGAAGATCCCCAACATGTATGAAGTGGTAGACTTAGGCGTACTTCTGATGAGAGGTTTTAACCCCATACAATCCACAGGCAGCCCCAATAACGAGCTCCTAAACTTACCAGAGTCGAGATGTACCCTAACTACTACCCTAATCGATTGGCTCCCTACTCCGTAGATACCCTGTGCTGGCCCCACAGTAGGATGTATCACTTCCTAAAGTGGCAACCCTTCATTTTCAAGATGTGCACAACCATATCTACTGATGTCATAGCGTCTTAATTCCCATAGCAAGCCGGACCCATGCACGCACATGACTCCGTTGGTTTCCTGCGTTGTTGACACTGCCCCTTCATTTTGGATCTCTTACAATCAGCCCAGTAAGTGTGCCCCTACTCCGACCTAGTTCGGAGTACTCTTTTAATACCTAGATGGGTTACTGACTGAAATGGGTCTCACACACAAGATGATACAAGCTCCCCTTAGGCTTGCATCCCCACTACTAGGATTTCAACCGGTTATGCCTAACAGTCCAACATTTAAAATAGGTTAAGTTGTCGGGCCTATATATGTAAATATTACCCCACCGCCACAAGATTTATTTAACCCTCACTGATCCATGCAAGTTTACTTAACAAAATTGCATAACCCCAAAGTATAAAATAGGTTAAGTTTGTGGGCCTATATATATAAATATTACCCACCACCACAAGATTTACTTAACCCACCCACTATTTCAACCAAGTTTACTTAACCCCTATTCAAGTTAACATGTTCATACAATCCCTATGGATTCAACTAGGTTAAGTATTCCAGTTCGTTACCATGTCCATTTATGGTTATAATGGGCTAGACCTCCCACATTAGGCTTATAACTTGTGGATGCTGGATATGCCGGTCGGGTCTGGGCAGACTTCTTCCACAAGTTGAGCCTAACCTCGTGTCTTAGCCCGTCTCATATTTGTGCACTTAGACCCCTTACATTGGATTCAACATTTGCAGTTGCTGGATAGGCCGGTCGGGTCCGGGCAGACTTCTACCACAAATGCAATCTAACCTCGTTTCATAAGTGCCATTATAGTTTTCTAATTACTGTAATCCTAGGCATTTTAATTATTTACCAATTAATTATACCTGTCTTTATAGGTGCTTAGGCCCATTTACACAATTATATTCATAATGGATTATATGTCCAAATTCATATTCGTCATTCAAGTTATGCCAATTCTAATGTTTTCCACCGTTCCCTAACTAACACATTCGCATATATTTGGCTCATGTCTAGGCTAGAAAGTAGCCTAACCATAAAAAATAGAAGGGAAAGATGACAATAGTGATTATTTTAACAAAAGTGACATAAACATGGAATTGGCATAGTGATAAGGTGGATATATAAAAATAGATCTAGTGAGCATGTGATAATAAAACTAGATCTAACATACTAAGGAGGTCATAATAGGCATGAATAAATAAGGATTCTTATGTCCAATTAATGACAAATCTAAATTAGCCACAACATGATAAGTACCAAATGTTCTAACAAGAATTAGATCCATAAGTAGATGTGACATGATAAATTAACCACAAGCGAATTGGATCTATAAAAGTAGATCTAGCAAGATAATATTTAAGATCCACAATTGTGACATGATAAATTAACCACAAGCGAATTCGATCTATAAAAGTAGATCTAGCATGATAATATTTAAGATCCACAATTGTGACATGATATATTAACCACAAGCGAATTAGATCTATAAAAGTAGATCTAGCAAAATAATATTTAAGATCCACAATTGTGACATGATAAATTAACCACAAGCGAATTAGATCTATAATAGTAGATCTAGCATGATAATGTTTAAGATCCACAATTATGACATGATAAATTAACCACAAGCAAATTAGATCTATAAATGTAGATCTAGCATAATAAAGTTTAAGTTCCATATCATAGTTATGTCATAGATTCAAAAGTCCCAATAGATCTGATATGATAAAAATTTATATCCAAATCATAGAATATTATAGATTCACAAATTATGGTAGATCCAATATGATTCAATCACAGGCATATATCCGAATCACAGTCATATCACATTTACTTTTAGTCATTTAAATTTAAAAGTAACTAACTCACAGTGTTTGGATTTTAGAAGATAGAAAGAATTTGTTGGTGTTGAATCTCAGGTCTATTCTTGAAACACTTGAATCTTTAAACTTGATTTGTAGAAGAAGAAAGGATTAGACTCAATTCAGGCGCTTTCAACATTTGGCCTCCATTGTTTTTAGTATGAGAAAACAAGATATATGAGGGTATATTTATAGCTGCCAGCCTCCAGAATTTGACTACCACCTCATCCCTAGGGGGAATCGGGCTATGGGTTGACACCCACTTGGGTCCAAAAGCCCAAAAACTACTATGGGCGCACTTGGTAGGTGCGCAAGTGTAAAATTGCCTTGGCGCACTTGTCAAGTGCGCCAGTTGTTCCTGCTCTCATCGTCAAACTTCTATCGTCCGTAACTTCTTCATACGTTATCCGTTTTACGCAAACCAGGGGTCTATCTTGACCAGAATTTCGAGACGTTTGCTATGACGTAGTCCGTTTCACTTAATTCTTAATATTAAATTAATTATTATTTAATTTATCCTCTTTAGTTTAGTTGAAATACAGGGTGTTACACTTTTTAAGGGCCAACCTCAATGTATTCACTTGGACCCATTCCGATATGTGTGGCATCGACCCAAGAATCGCCTGCCACATGCTCAGTATCAACCCTAAGCATCTTCTAGTCAACCGAAAATGCTAAATCTTGGGAATAGAGAGATTGATGGAACTCAAATAGGAGCTGAATAGGCTACTTGCCAACGGCTTTATCTGCGATGCTCTCTACCTAGAATGGGTCCCCAACCTAGTATTGGTCAAGATATTTAATGGGAAGTGACGAATGTGAGTCGACTACTCAAACATGAGTAAAGCTTGCCCAAAAGACAGCTTCCCACTTCGAAAAATGAACAACTTGATGATTCAACTGCAGGCTACTAGCTTCTCCTCTTCATGGATGCGTACTCAGGCTATAATCAGATTTCAATGTACCTTCCAAATCAGGAGCACACTTCATTCATTACCGACCTTAAGCTCTATTGCTATGTTTTCATGCCCTTTGATCTCAAGAATGCTGGAGCCACCTATCAGCGACTGGTCAACCGCATGTTTATGCCCCTTAGAGCATCAAAGATGTTCAAAGCTTCAACGAGAAAGTGGCCATCCTAAGTCGATGCATATCAAAAGATAACGATAAGACGTTCTTTTTCGACTTGCTCAGGAAAGGGAAGCACAATTTCTCATGGACATCAGAGTGCATTCTTTCATTCCAAGACCTTCTGAATCACTTTGAGCGACCACATATCTTGAAAAAACCCGTGGACCACGAAGACTTGTTTATCTACTTGGTTGTTTCTATGCAGGAAATTAGCTCGGGACTAGTGCGCGAAGAAGATCATGTCCAATGGTCCGTTTACTACATCAGTAAGTGATTGACAAGTGTAGAAAAAATTATCCGAAGATTGAGAAGCTTGCATACTGCCTGTTGATCTCTTCTTGAAGCTACGATCAAACTTTTAGTTTCATCCAATCAAAAGTCTACACTGACCAGCCGCTATGATAGGTCCTACAACAACCTAAGGCATCTTGTTGACTCTTGAAATGGAATATTGAGTTGAGTTAATGTTAGATTACATTCGTCCCCCATCGAGCCATCCTCGAACAAGCCCGACAAACTTCATCGCAGAGTTCACTATTTTCGGAGAACCTCCTCCGGAAGTTAGTAAGCCTCCCAACATTCAGTGAAAACTATTTGTGGATGGTTCGTTTAACCGTTAGTGTTCTGGTGCCATAGTTATACCCATTACTCTTAGGGAATGCTCGATCTGTTATGCTCTGGAGCTTGACTTCTCTGCCACCAACAACGATGCAGAATATGAAGCCTTGATTGCTAGACTTAAAATTGTAGTCGAACTCAACATCAAAGCTATTCAGATTTACTCCGACCCAACTCATCGTACGCCAGGTGCAGGGCTAATATCAAGCCAAGGGGCACGACTTGCTCACTACCTTACTCGGGTTCATGAAACTCTTAACAACTTTGACCACTACATCACACACATCCCTTGAGAACAGAACAAGAAAGCTGGTTCATTGGCCAAACTAGCAAGTTCTGGGGATGCACAACTCTTAGGACTAGTCCCAGTCGAAGTACTAGACTCTTCGAGTATCAATCAAATACTGTAATTATGGTCAGCCCATGGCCACTTTCTATGTGGTGAATTGATATCATCGTAACTTTCCGATGGCCAGAGGCGGTGCACGATACGCTATTGTTGTGGTTGATTACTTTACCAGGTGGGTTGAAACTGTTCCTCTCACTACAATTACAACCAAGAAAGTTATCAATTTCGTCGTCCATAACATAATCTGTCATTTTAGAGTTTCCAAGATGTTGGCTAGCTTTTGGACCAAGCCACAAAGATCTAAACATATACGAAATAGACAAAAGAGAGGAGGCTTACATACTTATACATACATGGCTCGTGGACCAATTTCGCAAACCTGTTCATGACCCATGCCTCGACCCGCTCACGATGAATGCCACGACCCGCTCGTGATGAAGGTCACGACTCGCTCATGACAAAGGGTCACGAACCGACTCCAAACTCAGGAAATGGCGACCGTGACTTGGTCACCCACGAACCGCGGATTAAGGATCCAATGTCACGTGTCTGTAACTGCCATATTGACCACTTCTCAGGGTCTGAGATTCTCGGGATTGGTGCTACGTGTCTTCACCAACCACCTGTAAAAATCACCTATAAATAGCCCAATACTTGGCATTTTTAGGATTTTTTGGCAATTGAGAACTTAGATTCCACCATTATCATACTTTATTTCTGATCATTAATATCTCGAAATTATTGAGTGAATTATCATTACAAAAGTGAGATTGAGAAGAAATATTGATTGTACTTGTATTAAAACATATAATCAAATTCATATAAAGTGGACGTAGGGTCTTTAACGCCAAACCATTATAAATTTGGTGTGTTTGTTGCATTTTATTTCATTTCTAGTTATAATTCTCTATAGTTATAGACAATTTGGGTGTTAGAACCGTATTTTGGTCTAACATTTTGGTGCTTTCACTGAGAAATCGATTCTCAGTCTGTCGGATTATTGCTCTATTGTTTGGATTTTCAAGTTCGAAGAAAATAGTCTGCATTCCCACTGTTTCGTTTTTGAAGACTTCAACAAAGTTAAGACGTTATGACCGCAAAGAAATCCAAGGATTCACGAGCTTCTCGAGCAAACAAAGCTAACAAAGAGAGCATTCAGGAGCAGGCTGAAGTGAACTCCCCGGCTCGTGGCTCGCAAGGTGCGAACCGACCCTAGGAGGGGGTCACGACCCGCTCTCAGATAGGAGCCACGAATCGCCCAGAAGATGGAGCCATGAACCGCTCGCCCGAGGGGATCAAGAACCGCCCTCACCATGTAACCACAACCCGACCCGAAAAAGAAATTGTGGCTCGCTCCACCCACGCTGAAGCTTCTGCTCGACCTAGTTCAAGTGCTCTAAATCCAACTGTGAATGTTAATGATCAGCCACCTGCCTCTGCTCTCGTAATAGAAAGAGATTTTTCTCACGTACTCGACATGTTGGAAAGGACAAATAACGAGTAGGCTACCCAAAGACGCGAGAATTCTTTACTACGGCAGAATATGACTATGATGAGTAGGCAAATCGACAAACTCCGAAGGCAGAGGACACCTTCACCGACTCATTGTTTTACTCCCGACTATTCCTCCTCATTAGAAGAGCCTCCTAGACCCCCACAACGACCATTAGAAAGGCCTGAGAATGTGGAACAACTTCGATTTGGATCCCTTCCTTCTCGAGAAGAAACGACACATAACCTAGGACCTGACAACCGTAGCTCGAGTAATCCCGCTCTTTTGCCTGTAGGAGGACCTATAGTACTATCTAGGGGTCATGGCGCTAATGACTCTATTCAGAATCAACCATTATTACCCCCTCACCGCGTGATTGACCGTGGCATTGGGAGTAAGGAAGCTCTTCTCAGGCCTCAGACTTGGGAACAGTACATTGAAGAGATGTTGGGGACCTCGTAGAGAAAGAAGTGTTGATTCTGAATCCACCTTGACCAACGTTGACGCTGAGGCAATGGTGAGGCAGATCATGGCAGACAGCCGAGGACAAAGAAACGAGGATTGGGGTATAGACCCAGTCATACGTCCTTCATTGATGACATATTAGACGTCCGATTCCCGAGGCGATTCAACATGCCGACTATGAACCTTTATTCGGGCAGGACGGATCCGTTTCAACACATAATGAGATATTCATGGTATATGAATGCTGCTGCCACTCCCGACGCAGTGAAATGCAAAGCATTCCCGATCTTCTTAGATGATGTGGCTTTAATGTGGTTTACACACTTGCCTGCTCGATCGATCTCCAACTTCAAGGAATTGAGCGAAAGATTCATAAATCAATTCCGACTTCATACTCAAAGGTCCAAAAATGTCGTTAAACAATCACTCATCAAGTAGCATTCTGATGAAACTCTGAGGTCGTACTTGGACCGCTTTAATTTAGCAGTCACGGAGGTTAGAGACCCTCACGAGCAATCTGTCTTGATGACCTTAATTGATGGGGTAGATAAAGATACGGAGTTCGACAAATACTTAGCTGGAAAAGCACCGCTAACCAGGGAAATATTCAATGAGAAAGCCAATATCCGCCTATGTTAAGAGGAACTGTATGCTAATTGAAAAAGGAAGGCCATGGATAAGGAAGATATACAGAGTAACGTGGCCATCAAATAGTCTGGAGGTAGCTTTGGGAAGGTAGAGGTCAATTTTGGAAATAAGAACCAGGGTAATGGCAGCCAAGCTGGAAATGACAACAAGAAGAAAAATCGAGGAAATGACTCACAAAAGAGACCCTGATTCAGAACTTTTGAAAACTTCACACCGTTGAATGATACATTAGATAATATATATCTGGACTTTTGCAATGTTCTTCAGTATAAGAGGCCTCCACCATGGGACTCTATGGAGAAAGAGCGCGAAACAGGAAAATTCTGCCTTTTCCATCAGACTCGTGGTCACTCCACTAACGAGTGCCGTCATTTAAGAGACGTTGTTGAAAAACTTCTTCGAGAAGGAAAGTTGGAGGAAAACAAGGTCGCTCCAAGAGACAAGGGGTAGGCCGGACATGCCCCGAATCAAAACCAACCCGCTTCTAGGCCCACTGCTCAGCAGAAGGGAAAGAATATTGTTATCAACACTATAGTTGGAGGACCTCATTCGGCTAGACACAGCTTCAGGGGAATAGATCAATATGTAAATGCAACCAAACACTTCGAAGTAGGGGAGTGTAGTAATCCTGAAGATACCGCTCTGATAAAACAACAAAAAACAATGTCTGACGATGTCATATTTCGTGCTAGAGATAGTATTAGAGTTCATTCCCCTACCGAAGACCCCTTAGTGATCACATCCACTATTGGTCCTGCTTCAGTCCACAAGGTCTTAGTGGACAATGGAAGCTCAGTTAACATTCTATTTAAGAAAGCGTTTGATCAGATAAAGCTTGAAGCCGAGGAATTAAAGCCCTGTGACAGATGGATACGCGGCTTCAATGGAGCTTCAACATCTCCGATTGTATTTGTAGAATTGTCGGTAACCCTGGGAGAAGGAAATCGTCGGAGAGTGAGGATTCTCCCGTTTGTAGTTTTGGATATTGAATCACCTTATAACGCCTTCTTAGGCCGACCGGCCCTAGCAGAATTTAGCGCGTGCATTGCATCCGGGTGTTTATTGTTGAAATTCCCAACTGATGCGGGAGTGGGAGTAATCAGGGGTGACCAAGTCACTGGGCGAGCCTGCTATATAGCAGAGTTAAAGTTGCTACGCAAAGGAAAAGACATAGAAACTAAGGGCGCTCCCCCTCCGAAGGAGGGTTCGTCATAGCAATTAAAGAGGACGACATTGAAGGAGTCGCCCAGAGAACTGCCCGAGGAAATAGATCCCAGAGAGGAATAGGAGCCCGGGGTCATAATGGCGACACCTAATGAAACGACTAAGGATATCCCGATCGATGATAACGACCCAGCAAATATCTTGAAGATCGGGTCCTAGCTAGATCCCCTTCAAGCAAAAGAATTGACTGACTTTTTAAAAGCCAACTTGTACGTGTTTGCCTGGACCCACGCTGACATGTGTGGGATATCCCCCTCAATCATGAGCCACTCGTTGAGCATCAACCTAAAGCAAAAAAGACGAATGCTTGGCCCGGAGAGGTCAGCTGCCCTAAAGGAAGAAATTGAGAAGTTAAGAAGCAATAGATTCATTAAAGATTCAACTTACCCAGAATGGATCTCAAATCCAGTTTTTGTTAAGAAGGCCAATGGAAAATGGCGCACCTACATTGATTTCTCATATTTGAATAAAGCTTGCACGAAGCACAGTTTTCCACTCCCTAGGATTGA
The DNA here is from genome assembly GCA_030737875.1 of Allium sativum. Classification (NCBI taxonomy): domain Eukaryota; kingdom Viridiplantae; phylum Streptophyta; class Magnoliopsida; order Asparagales; family Amaryllidaceae; genus Allium; species Allium sativum. The sequence goes on along the minus strand of CM060918.1, from coordinate 772,605,447 downwards.
CCAATTGGTGGATTCAACAGCGGGTCATGAACTTCTCTCCTTCATGGATGCATACTCAGGATATAACCAAATTCCCATGCATGTTCCGGACCAGGAACATACTTGCTTCATCACGGATTTGGGATTGTACTGCTGTGTGGTGATGCCCTTCGGTTTGAAAAAGGCCAGAGCGACATACCAACGGTTAGTGAATTGGATGTTCTACAATCAGATCGGGAAGACAATGGAAGTGTATGTTGACGACATGTTATTGAAATCCAGACAATCATCCAACCATGCCGCTGACCTAGCAGAAATGTTTGATATTCTTCAACGATACGGAATGAAGCTCAACCCTCTGAAATGTTCATTTGGAGTTGCTTCCGGAAAATTCTTGGGCTTTATCGTCAGCTCGCGTGGAATTGAAATTAATCCAGATCAGATCGCGACAATCAGGGATATCCAAGAACCAAGACAGATCAAAGATGTGCAGAGCCTTGCCGAAAAAGTTGCCGCATTGAGTAGGTTTATTTCTAAAGCTACATATAAGTGCATTCCATTCTTCGACTTGATAAAGCGAGGAAAGCGCAATTTCAAATGGACTCCTGATTGTGTGGAAGCTTTTCAGAACCTTCTAACATATCTGGAGAGACCCCCGATACTGTCCAAGCCAGTCGACCACGAAGATTTGTTCGTATGCTTGGCAGTGTCATCCCATGCAATAAGTTTATCTTTGGTAAGGGAAGAGGATAAAGTCCAGAGACCTATCTACTATGTGAGTAAGAAGCTAGCGGCAGCAGAGCGAAACTACCCGAGGATAGAAAAGCTTGCGTATAGCTTGCTGATCGCATCCAGAAAGCCCTTCCACTACTTTCAAGCTCATCCCATCACCGTATACACTGACCATCCGCTCCGACAAGTCTTGCAAAGGCCAGAGGCATCAAGAAGGATGTTCAAATGGAATATAGAATTAAGCCAGTTTGATTTGAACTTCCAGCCCCGAAGGTCGATAAGGGGGCAATTGTTGGCTGACTTCATAGCAGAGTTCACTATTCTTGAGGAAGATGTAGCAAGTGAAGAAGCTGGTCCCTCAAAACAACCATTCGACCCCAACACCTGGAAGCTATATACTGATGGTGCCAAGAATGACAAACGATCTAGTGTTGGAGTTGTACTGGTCACTCCCGAAAAGCGATCAATATAATATGCCCTGAGATTAGAGTTCCATGCCACGAACAATGACTCAGAGTACAAAGCCCTGATTGTCGGGCTAAGTCTTGCAAAGGAGTTGGGGATAGCAAGGTTGGATATCTTTTGTGACTCTAAGATAGTCGTAAACCAGGTCAATAAGGAGTTTCAGGCTAAGGGGCCAAGGCTTGTGTCATATTTGAAAGAGGTGAGAAAACTGCTGAACGGTTTTGAACACTACAGTATAACCCATATTCCCTGATCAAAAAATCAGAAGGCATATAAGTTGGCCAAGCTGGCTAGTTCTGACAGTCCTGAGGACATAGAGATGGTCCCGATTGAAACATTGGACGTTCCAAGTATCGATCAAATGGAAATTGATCATGTACTGGAAACTGAACCAGAAAGGGAGTCGTGGATGACACCCCTAAAGAACTTCCTGATGAATGGAACGCTTCCGACCAAGAAAAGAGAAAGGCGTGATGTTATTCGAAAGACCTCTAGATACGTCATGCAAGGCAAGGTCCTCTACAGACAAGGATTCTCGATGCCACTCCTCCAGTGTATAGACCATGACGACATCCATCGGGTACTGAAGGAAGTACACAAAGGTTAATGTGGCGACCACACCGGATGTCAAACATTGGCTAAGATGATATTACGATATGGTTATTTCTGGCTTACCATGAATAAAGATGCGGCTAAATATGCACGGCGTTGCGATAGATGCCATAAATTTTCTAAGATCCCCAGGTCACCTCCCAACCGATTAAAAACGATGATGAGCCCATGGCCCTTTGCTGTATGGGGAATTGACATTATTGGAAGCCTTCCCATTACAAAGGACGGAGCAAAATGGGTCGAAGCAGAACCGTTGACCACAATCACAACTAAGCGAGTGATAAACTTCATCGTTAGAAATATTATATTTCGATTTGGAATCCCTAAAATTATCATAACAGATAATGAGACCCAATTTGATAGCACCGAGTTCCGAAACTTCTGCCAGAAATATCATATATAGAAAAGGTACACCGTTGTCGCGCATCCGCAGTCGAATGGACAAGTAGAAGCGAAAAACAAAGTAATTAAGTCCATTTTGAAGAAGCGACTATAGCGGGCCAAAGCCATGTGGGTTGACAAGTTACCTTTGGCACTTTGGGCCTACAGAATGACTTATAAATCAGCCACGGGGCATACTCTCTTCTCCCTCGCTTTCGGGTCAGAAGCGGTTCATCCCGGTCGAATTAGAAGTACCATCCCACAAAACCACTTACTATGACCCGATGACTAATAATAAACTGCTCCTCAAATCCTTGGATATGGTTGAAGAAAAAAGGGATGAAGTGGATCTGCGTGCCTTGAGACATAAATAATAGGTCGCCGGATATTACAATAAGAAGGCCCGAGCTCGAACTTTTGAACCCAGAGACTTAGTTCTAAAGCGCGTCTTTCCACCCCCAGTCCATCTGGGTCCGAAATGGGAAGGACCATATTCCATCCTACGGAGGCTTGATAATGTATCCTTCAAGCTAGCGCCCGTGGACGGAGATGAAATCCCCAGAGTGTGGAACGCCCAGCATTTGCGACATTACTTGACATGAAATTGTCATTTTTACTCTTTTGTTTTTAGGACCATGTAAAAAGGCACAACTTGCCTAGAACAGTCTGGTTACATAAGCAAACGATTATAAAGTGGACGTAGGTCATGATTCGACCGAACCACTATAAAATATCGTGTGTCATTTGCTTTTATCGCACCATTTCTTATTCATTTTTTATTCATATGGGTCATTATAATTGTGATACTGGTTATAATCCCTATGACGATCTTGAAGCACATAATTCAAAGAATCTTCTATCAAATAAAAAGGTGCAAGGGTGTAAACGACACAACCTCAGACACTCTAACTCTCGTGACCTGAGAAAGACAATAAAGGACAGGGAAATGAGTTGTCCACGAGGTGTGAAGGTGCACCATGATCAAAAGACCGCCTCAACTCCACTCTACCTTTGACATTTGACGGGAGAGTATAAATGCGCCAGGGACTGAGCGTCGCGAATGAACTCCTACCCCATTGAAGAACTGGGGGGAAAACTGAAAGCTGAGTTCGAACTCTATCCTGGGCATACGATAGGAGAGTATAAATATGTTTTGATTAAATGCCACGAAAGTGCTCCTATCCCGCTGAAGAACTAGGAACAAGAGTGAAAGCTGAGCCCGAACCCCTCATTCCCGGACATGAGGGGAAACACTTATCCGATCCTAATCAATCCTCAACAAGCCCTGGCCAGGCATTTGTTAATGATTGATTGGGGGCATACATGCCATACACATATACGTGTAGTGCAATTTTAATTTTTCATTACCAGAATGGTTTATGATGTGAATGTTTATGTATGACTAGGTATGATAAACTCACAGGTACACAACAATGCGAAAGAAACATGATTTCATTTACAAAGTGCAGTACTACAAGTTAGTCAAAATGTGAGAGCCACTCTCACAACTACATCATAAGGCCAGAAACTTAAAATGAGCAAAAGTAGACGAGCTCTACTTGGGTTTCAGAGACGGCTTCAGTTTCTTCTCTTTCTTTTGCTTCTCTGGCTCCTCCTTGTTAGCATCAGATTTGTCGTGCTTTTTCCTCTTCTTCTTATCCGAAGGAGGATCTTGTGGAGCATCAGAGGACTGGGACGCAAGATGTGTAGTTATCGACTTGGAGGAGAGCTTTATAATGAGCCCAGATCCAGGAGCAACTGCAGAGAGAGGTGGAATATTTAAAGGCCCTTCCTCGGCTTTAATTCTCAGCTGCTCATCCTTTTTGGCCTTCATATCAGCTAAGGTCAGATTATCATCATCCTTAGTCCCTCCTGTGATAGTGACATGCTCTCCTTCATCCGCATTGTCACCGTCTATGTCCTTCAAGGCCCCAATGATTTCAGCATCCTTAGGAACATCAATGCCTGTTAGCACGATGGACTTCTCAACCACTTTGACCTCAATCTGTTTAGGGACTTAAGGGACCTTAGGGCTTAATGGTATAGTAACCTTCTCAACCTCTGCTTGCTTTGCTACAGTCCCCTCGGTTAGCTTGGGACCTACATCCTGAGAAGCAATTGTTATTAATGTAACACCCCACGTCCATTAATGTCACTCACAAAGGGAATGCATTAACTTTCATGGAGTATTATTGTTGTATAGAACGGAATATAACAAGACAGATACATATATTGGTACTTGAAAATTTTAAAACAACTTTTATTGCAGTGGAGAAATAGTTTGATTACAACAACATCATAAACCAACAATAAAACCAAGTACACTTAATATCCATCTTGAGAAATTGTTTTTTGAGTACATAAAGTAAAAAGCATAACCCCAACATAAGTAGCCATAAAAGAGATGAGCTGTACTTTACTTTCAGCAATCCAAGCACTTCCAAAAGAGAGAGAAAGAGATCCAAATCAAGCTCCACTAGCACTAGTCCCACCCTGAGAACCTAGGGGGGAAGGAAGAAAAGAGGCGAAAACAAAGGGGTTCAGACTTAAAGTCTGGTGAGTCCAATAACTTTAACAATATAATTATTAAAGTAATTAGGATAAGGCATAAACTGGTAAAACAAGGAATGACTGTGAAACAAATGGGCAAGGCAAAACAAACAAGAGGAATATGCTGGCGTTAATTTCGCTCCTAATCACTATAGGATAATTACTATACTGCACCATTACTAGTCACTTTAAAAGTAGATCCCGCCTACTGGACATAATAATCATAATAATTATAATGCTAGTTCCGTGTACCCTAGTTGTCTTCATAGGTGTCGTCTGCCCCTATCTCCACTAGTTGTACCCACTACCCCCATGCGATCGACTCCCTAACTCGTAGATACTCGTGCTGGTCCCACAGTGGGGTGTATCACTCCCCAAAGTGGCAACCCGATACCACCAAAGATGCACGGCTTATATTTATACGATGCAACGTCTTACCTACCAGCCCGGGCCCACGCACGCACATGACTCCGTTGGACTTGCGTTGCCACCGCTAACCCACTTTGACCCCTTACAATCAAACCCAGTAAGCGTGTCCCATCCTCGATTTTAACCCGAGCTCACAAAGATACTTAATGGCTTACTGGTTTGAAAAGGGCCCCCATACTTGACACAAGCTTTCCACCTATGCTTGGTCCCCACTAAGGTTTCCCACTTAACCCCTTCTTATTCATGTCTTCTTACATGTTTCAACTTGGTTAAGTGTTTCTAATCGCATTTCACATGCCACCCATGCCACCCACTTTACCCCAAGTCCCACTACATGTTTATCTTGGTTAAGTGTTACTTAATTCATTATAACCGTAACCTTGTAAGACCTCCCACATTAGATTACCGTTTGCGGTTGCTGGATTTGCCGGGCTGGTCCGGGCGGTCTTATACCGCAAACGAGCCTAACCTCATGTCTTTACAATTGTTATGCATTTAATTTATGCCTTTGACCTCTCACATTAGACTACCGTTTGTGGTTGCTGGATTTACCGGGTGGGTCCGGGCAGTCTTATACCACAAACGAGTCTAACCTCGTGTCTTAGGCATTTATTATTACACATAATTATTTCACCCCAATATGAATTAATTATCCCTATTCAAATTGTCAATAATTTCCAAATTAATCTATGTCCATAATTGTCACCTAAATTATGTCCATAGTTTTCAGGTATATAAATTATACCAATTAGTGTCTCAAATTAATTATATGCCTTTAAAGCCATTTTTATGCCAATTCACAATATGTTTATTTAATATTTCCCAATATCCCTGCGCCGTTCATACGTTTAATATGAAATATGTTAGACTCGCGAATAGTCTAACTCATAAAAAAGAAAAGAAACATCACAACTTTCATAATACATAAAGTAGATCTAACTTGCAAATAAAAATTATAACATAAGTTTGCATAGGCAATGGACATGTAGAACATAAATTTGCATAAACTATGTACTATCATGGATCTAAATATAGATCTAAACATGAAATTGTGAACTTGCATATATAACTAAGGTTTTCACCTAAGCTTGCATAAATTGTGAACTTGCATATATGAATATGGTTTTCACCTAAGCTTGCATATATTAATATAGTTTTCACCTAAACTTGCATATATGAATATAGTTTTCACCTAAACTTGCATATAGATTCCGTACAAACTTGCATATGAATTTAAACATGAAAATTAATATCACATGTTATACATATAAACTCGCATATATATATATATATATATATATATATATATATATATATATATATATATATATATATATGTACTTGATTCACATATAAAGTTGTGTATAATTCGCATAACGACTTGCATATGATTCACATACAAACTAGCATATAATTTACATCTAAACCTGCATATAAACTGATGTCATAAAATGAATCAAGTTAAACATATGTGATTGGACATATGAAATAGATCTACTAACATAAGTTAACAAAACTGTCACATATTCACAAACAGACGATAACAAAATTAAGCAACGCCACATGATTCAACAGGTATGTTCTCATAATCCAAATTATAACTCATCGTAATTACTTTATTAATTATTTTGTGAAAGAAATTGTACTCACAAAGACGGATTAGAGAAGAGAATAATTCGTTCGTCGTTTGTATAAGAATTCTGACTTGCAATTCTTAAGCTTTAAGAAGAAGGAGAACTATTCCAGCAGCAGCATGGAGGCCAAGAGATTAATTTAGTTTAGGTTTAGAGCTTGAGTCTATGCCTGCTTATATAGAAGTTTAGATCAATTTAAGCCGTTAGATTATCATAGGAGCAATTGGGACCATTCAGATCAATTAGAACCATCCAGAAACCGCCACCTAAGCCGTAGTAATTCAGCCACAAGTCAGAAATCGTCACAGTTCAGATCTGCCCAAGGGGGTAGGTCGACTTGTATAGGGGAGGTTGACCCCTTGGTCGATCTGGCCTGGGGCGGGAAAAATCCCTCCCAGATCGCTTCTCTGTTTTGATTTGAATTTTGAATTTAAATCCGAGCTGTTTTAATTTATTTAAATTTCTGAAACTTCTGAAGGCCATAACTTCCTCATACGAAGTCCGATTTACGAAAACTTGGACTCTATTCCAAGCAGAATTTTGAGATGAACGCAATGGCGTAACCCATCTCCCTTAACTCTTCTCTTAAAAATTAAGTGTTCTTAATTTTATTAATTTTAATATTTAAAATTATGGGGTGTTACAATTAAATTAGGAGAAAATATGGTCTTTTCAATTGTTTGCTCCAATGCGACGACAAGTTAAGACAGCTTTAACAAATTGTGGAGAGAATGTGGAGATACTTTCCGCCGACTGCTCATCCAGAGTTGTAGTGTAAACCCCAGCAGGTTGGGGGAACAGGAATTTCAGAGATTAGCGGGTCATCGTGGTTATACTCGTCGGCCTCAGAAGTCTTGAGCTCCATAGCTGAGCTTAAACTCTCATCAACTTTGTCCTTGCCCTTGAGATTAAGCCTCTCTGCCTCCATAGAATCTTTAATTTGACGTCTACCCTCTGCTAAAACCTCAGTCTCTTCACCTCTGAGGAAGGTATGCATAAGTTGGTTCTCATCGACATCCTCGACCTTTAAGCATTGCCTCTCGCTTTCAACAATCCGGTACCATACATCAACTAAAGTGGAGAGATAGTTCTTGATCCATGAAATGTCTCGGGTTCGAATGACCTAAGCAAAAAATTCCATTAATAATTTATCGAACCCTTCTATCTCTTGCTCAGTCATGGCAAGTTTAGCGGTAGCATTCGAAGCGGACTCAAGGGCTTCATTATCATGCCCTCCATCAAGAGCTGTTCTCTCCTCAGCATGAGCAAGCTTTTCCTTTAAGCTTGCCATTTCTTTCTCCCAAGAAGCTTTTTCCGCGGCAAAGAGGTCTTGTGATGTTTTCAGTCCAGTATTAACCAACTTAAGATTTTCTATCTCCTTGTTCATAGTTATACGCTCTTGGCTGTTCAAATCAAGCTCAAAGTGGAAACGTTTCTTCGCATCTTCCAGCTGCATCTTATAGCTTTCGGCATCCCTCTGAGCTAAGGTAAGAAGAGCTCGAGTATCTTCAAGTTGCTTATCGGCCTTATCTCCGGCCTTGATATCGTGTTCAGCCTTTTCTTTAATTTTCGCCATGTCCATTTCCAGACGGTGGATAACCTCTGAGAGCTTCTTGGCATGCTTCTTCATTGCCCTATATTGAGTAGCCACGTAGCCCATTCGGTTAACGACTTCTGTGTCCCAATCATTAGAAACTTGCTCGAGATCCAGAACGAAAAGCATCCTGCCAAAATAGATGTCGGGGAACTACTTTCGCAGACGCTCCAGCTTTGCCTGATTTTCAGGAGTAAAGGTCACCTCCTGTGTAGTGGTAATTTCAATGTTGCGCTATCCTGATGGGGCGAGAGCTTTCTCCCCCTTTTCCAAACCTTTGCTCAAGTCTTTGTGCTTGTCTTTGGATTCATGATGCTTTTTGGAGGACTTATCCTGAGGAGGAATACCCTTCGGGGGAGTCAGAGCCTTGGGGAGTTGTTTGCCTTCCGCATGTGGCACTTGACGACTATGGTGCTTCTCGGGATCTTATCTTGAAGGAGAACGAGAGCGCGTAGGATGAGGCTGATGGGAATCATTGTGTTTCTTACTATCTCTTCCCCAAATGTCACTGCGATCATGCTCGGTTGCGGGGTTGAATCTGGGCGTGCACTCACGAAGTTCACGATGAGAATAGGAGTGGTGACAAGGCATTTTTCCTAAAACATGAGAAGCAAGTATAAGAACCATAAGTACATATAGTGTACTAATGTTGTGATATGTGGTGAATATGATGTGTGTGTCGTGTGACCCCCCAACAGACCAGGGCCCGGAGCTAGGCTCGTATGTACAATTTACTTTTCTTTAATTGGAGTGGATTCTTCCTTGGAGATAGGGAAGAACGGTTTCGTTCCAAAATCCTCAGATGTGTAAATATTATCCAACAAGGGAAGCTTGTCTAAATCCCCATATATATGTTCCTCCATTAAAGAATCATGATTCGAGGGCTTAGTTGGCAGTGGTGTCTTGAGAGAAGTCTCCTTTCCGGGATGGAAACATCCTTTGGTTCATCAGTTCGGACTTCACCTCCTTTGTATATGTTCATCTCTTCGTCATCTTGAACATCCATAGGTGAAGGACTTTTAGGAAACTCGATTGCCTTTGTAGCTTCCGTGGTCACTTCCCCCCTCGATTGGAAGCACGCTGCTAGATTCCCCAATCGCCTGAGTAGGGGGCACATATTTGTAAGGCATGTTATCCTTACCAAGCCCGAATCTTACATCGAGAAGACGATGTTTGTGAAGGTTCTCATTGGTTATACATTTCTTGATCTTTAAATAATCAGATTTGCTCTTTATGAGGCGGGATAAACGATCTTCGTATATTGCACCCTCTTGCTTTTTAGGATTGGGAACTATGAAAGTGAAATTAAGCATTAGTACATTGCCTTATGCAGTTAAAAGCGGATACTGAAGGACCCGAAGCCTACTTGACTGTAGCCACTTCCTCGCACACCCAGCCTAATGCTTTATATAGAACCACTCAGATTTATCATCCCCTAGGTTGCTGCGTCCCTTACCCAGAACTTTCCTAGCAGGGTTAGACTCAAAGAAAATAAATTCGGGGTCCCTATCGAACGATGTTTAAAGTGGTAATAGAAGTTTAGGTCCCTATAAACAAGCTCGGTCTCCAGAATCTCTGCATAGGCAATATACAAGGTATACAGAGCAGTGTAAGAATTAGGATGGAGTTGCATAGGGGCAATGCATAGTCGTCTCAAGAGGTCAACGACAATCGGAGGAAACGAAGGAATCACGCCTATTGAACACATGACCTTACTGATGGCCATATATCCTTCCGGAGCAGGGGGCCTATCCCCTTTCTCTGGGGTTTTAAAGTCATCCCATGGGATTCCGTGCCTCAAGCAAATTTTCTTTAACTTTAAATCATCTAGTTTGGAAGCTATGGAATCACTTGGCTTGTCTAATTCCTTAACATTCTCATGTTCATTGGGAGCGCGGGCATCTCTAATTCCGTCTTCTTCTTCGAGGGCTCTGCTTTCAGAAGATGCTGACCCCGCATTAAGATATGTTTCATGATCAGATCCAGAATTATCCCAGTCCGGGTTCGACGGAAGTCCGTCAGGATTATAATAACTTGACGATTCTGGATCTACACTTTTCTCTGATAGTCTTGCTGAGCGTCTATCAGACATGTCTATTTTGTCGATAAACAAATACAGGAGAGAATTAGAGCATAAATACCCATAAACCCCGCGTGTGAAAGTGTTAAACGTGCCAGTGTATGCATTGCTGAAAAGGAAAAAAACATGAAGTAAAGATGGAAGGGCAGTCGATCGTTTCATATATTTAAGTTAAGTTCCTCGTTCAGTCCAAAGCAACCCGTTCGAATGCTTTAACCTAATTGTTCGACGATTTGTCCAAGTCATGGTTAATTCTCAACTAAGGTTTATGAGGACATGTCTGATTAATTGATTCAACTTAGTCAGGAAAAAGATATAGGCTAAGAATGAGTCCAGAGAGATTTAAAATATGCAGATACATGGTTTGGCTCGTGGGGATAGGTCGGATCGTGATATGGGCTTGACCGGGAAGCGCAGATCAGCTCGTGACAAGGGATCAACTCGCAAAGATGAGTCTGATTCGCGATCACAACGGGGCTCGTGGTCGGGTACTCATTTAAACATCATATCGGCTCGCCCTATACGGTTCGCAAGGTACCCCCACGACCCGCTTCACTTGCCCTATCCACGAACCGATGCTTTACCCCTCTCCGCGACCTGCTTCACTTCCCTTCTCCACGATCCGATATGCAGGGAATCATTTCCCATCCAAGTCTTTCTTCGATCACCACCACGAGCCGATCCCCAACATAAGCATCATCTTCAAGCTCCATAACCCTTCTTTCTCTGTTCGCAACCGCTCAATGTATCACTGTTCTCAATCTCGAACTCCATAATCTCCTCGTAACAACTCTCTAATAAAGCTGCTTAGCAATTACGAATCCCAATCACTTTCGCCCCCGCTACTGGTGTCGGCGTCAGAAACAACGACAAATGAGTCGACCGTGGGAATCAGTGAACAATGGAAGGGGAGCCCGTGGTTACAGTAGAATAGGAATTGAAATGGAAGTTTTTATTACCTATTTAATCAGGCGAACGAATTTGGAGTCTTACGAAGCAAATTAGGGTTTCAAATCTAGAAGATGGAGTTTTCAGCAGTAAGAATGAGTGAAAAAGAGAAGTAAAAAATTCTTTTATGCAAGATGGAGCCCGATTACTCATATTCCTCAACAGCAACAGGGTGGCGCCAAGCCCAATGGCCCAGTAGCACGGTCCGACCCAAATATATGGAGCTTAGTGGATACTCCACCTTAGGCTCACATGGTTCGGTTTGGATGAGTTGGGTCACGACCCGATTCAACAGCCAAACCACTAAAACAAATCATGATGCCAAAAATGGAAGGTTTGAAATTTCTTTTTGTACGATGATCGATGCAAAAATCTCCAAGAGTAGTACAAGAGATCAAGGGGTTCGCCTCACTGTATGTAATTTACCGTAGGGCTTGAAATTAACTAATAAGCAGTAAAATAATTGGAAATTCAAAGATGCATTTACACTCATCAAAGGATACGATCTTTCGAAGCATTGCGACCTTGCAAACAGATACGATCGTCGGTGCTCACCCTCCTAAGAACAAACACATGTATAATTTCGAAGCACGTTCCATTTCTGATAAAACATACTTCAAGGGGGAAAAATGTTGGCTAGCTTTTGTACCAAGCCACAAAGATCTAAACATATACGAAATAGATGAAAAAGAGGTGACTTACATACTTATATATACATGGCTCGTGGACCAGTCTCGCAAACTCATTCGTGACCCATTCCTCGACCCGCTCACGATGAATGCCACGACCCGCTCGTGATTAAGGTCATGACCCGCTCATTACAAAGGGTCACGAACTGACTCCAAACTCAGGAAATGGCGACCGCGACTTGGTCGCCCATGAACCGCAGATCAAGGATCCAATGACACGTATCTGTAACTGCCATGTTGACCACTTCTCCACTCTCTCATGAACGGGTCCGGGATTCTCGGGATTGGTGCCTTGTGTCTTTACGAACCGCCTGTAGAAATCACCTATAAATAGCCTAATACTCGACATTTTTCAGGATCTTTTGGCAATTGAGAGCTCAAATTCCACCAATATCATACATTATTTCTGATGAGTAATATCTCGAAATTATTGAGTGAATTATCATTATGAAAGTGAGATTGAGAAGAAATATTAATTGTACTTGTATTCAAACGTATAATCAAAATCATATAAAGTGGACGTAGGCTCTTTAACGTCGAACCACAATAAATTTGGTGTGTATGTTGCATTTTATTTCATTTCTAGTTATAATTCTCTGCAATTCTAGACAATTTGGGTGTTAGAACCATATTTTGGTCTAACACAAGACAATCGGTTCTGATAACGAAACCCAATTTGAGAGTGTTGATTTCAAGACCTTCTGCCAACGACATAACATAGAGAAGAAATTCTCAGTAGTAGCTCATCCTCAAGCCAATGGGCAAGTCAAGGCTATCAACAAAGTGATTAAGTCCATTATCAAGAAGCGTTTGGAAAAGGCCAGAGACTTACGTGTAGAAGAACTCCCTCTATCCCTTTGGACTTACCAGACTACTCATAAGTCAGCGACCGGTCACACTACATTCGCTATCTGATATGGATCTGAAGCCTTCATTCCTAATTAGCTTAAGCTCCAATCTCATCGAGTAACGTATTAGGATCCAAAGACCAACCAAGATTGTAATAACCCGGAAAATCTGAGCCAATTTAAATTTTTTATTTTTAGCAATTTTAATGAATTTTGAATATTTAAAATGAATTATTTTAAATAATATCGACGGAAAATTAATTTTGAATAGAATTAGAACGTATATATTTATTTGAATCGTCGTTAGAATATAAATATTTATTTTAAATTATAAAAGGAATTGAAAATGGGACGGTAGTTCGATAATTCGATTTCAAACTTCAAATGAATGTACAGGATTCAAAATAAACCGGATTTTAGCGAAACCAAAAATATTAGAATCTAATTGAGAATATATTTCCAACGAATCCGAAAAATCAAAATTTCATAGCGGAAATCAAAAGATATGCCCAGTTGAAAATTCAGAATAGTCGCTATGGAATTCTGGCCCTTAAAAATTGAAATTTTGCAAACGACCTCAGTTTTCGACGAAACCACTTTTGTTGGATCCGTGATGTCAAGTTATGGCTAGGTTTCAAAATTTGTAATTTTCTGAATAAATATGTGAGCGTGGCAAAGGAAAACGCGTTTGACCAGTTTCAGTTGATTTTAATCGACTGGAAAATGGCCATTTTTCAAACAGTCTTCAAATTAGACGAAATTAGTTTTGTTAGGACTGTATCGTCAATACAAAGCTAGAAATAATTTTTCTGGAATTTTTGGGATCCATATGTGACCCTAGCAAATTAAAATGTACGTTTAAAATTCAATATAACGATTTAAATGTTGATTTAAACGAAAACTGGTCGTAACAGCCGAATTGGGATACAAAACATATCCCACTGAGTTCGGAATGAGGGTAATTAGCTAGGGGCGACAGTCGTTGGGTCTCGTTTGGGGTTTGAATAAAAAAGTTGACTTTTTTAGAATAAAATATTAATTAAATAAATTATATAATTAAGCCCCCCTTTTTCTCTCCTCTCTCTCCTCTCATTTCAACCGTCGTTCTCTAACAGAAAGAAAAAAAAAACGCGAAGACACCATCGCTCCTCTCTCCCATCCACCGCGCCGCTCGCAGCCAGCACCCCCTTCTTCTCCTCCCTCCGATCTCCCTTCTCGCTCCTCTCTATTCTCCCTTTTATCTAATTTAAATCCCCCCTCTCGTGCCCAAATCAGCCCATCCCCGAAACCCTAGGCCGCCGTCGGCGAGTTCAGCCACCACCGCGAGCTCCGAAGTGAGCACCTCCGACCCTTGTCCCCGCGAACCAATGAGCAATTTTTTTTACTTAGTTATTTTATTTAGTAAACAAGTTAATTTCAGTTTTAAAGGTGAATAACAATGGTTTTATTTTCTTTGTTGTATGATACGAAGAACATGATAAAAAGTTGATTTTTTTTAATGTAGATAAAAAGTTGATTTTTTTTAATGTAGATAAAAAGTTGATTTTTTTTTAATGAAGATATAAAAGTTGATTTTTTTAATGTAGATAAAAATTTGATTTTTTTTATTGAAGATAAAAAAGTTGATTTTTTTTAAAGTAGATAAAAGATTAGATCTTGAAGTAGAAAAGATTAGATCTTTGAAGTAGAAAAGATTAGATGTTTGAAAACAAAAAGATTAGATTTTTGAAAACAAAAAGATGTTTATAAATAAATAAATAAAAATTGATTTTTATAAATAAAAAGTTATGATTTTTGTTCATAGGAAAAATATGATTTTTATACAGTATAGATAATAAGAATATGATTTTTTATACAGTAGAGATTATAAAAATATGATTTTTATAAGATAGAGGGTATAAAAATACGATTTTTATATATGGTGTAGCGAAATAAAAATTCGATTTTTATGTGGGTAACAAATTAAAAATATGATTTTTAATATAAACTGTGTGAAACAGATTTGGTTGAAAACACGGTGGAGGGCACGATGTGTGGGAAACAAATTCAAATCGTTCAGAAATAAATAATGACGGAGGGGAACCCCAAGGTGAGAACTTCACACTTTAAATTTCCTTTTCTAGTTAAAAATATATACTAGGATGTAGACGGTGCTTAGCAGCACCCGACACCCGTCGTCAACAAACCATGGACGACTTGTTTGCTTGTTTGATTTGTTTGTTGAGTTGATGGGAATATTGGTTTGAATTTGGTTTGTGGTGTGAATAATGAAATTGATTAGATTGGTATGTGTATGGCGTAGTTCATTATTAGACCGGGGATAAGGCTAGGCCTTGTCCCGTTTCTAGTATCGTGCCGTTATGCCGCCGAAATTTTCTAAAATATGTTAGAAAAATAAAAAGGTCATTTTATTGAATAAATGAACTGAATAGAATATTCATATGTTGAATAAAATATTTTATCGTTAAAAATATAATTTTTAACGGGTATGTGAATAAATAAATATTTATAAACAAATCGAATGATTTGTTTATATACATTGATTTGACTGATATTGATTGGGACGATAAATTTTACACATCGCCCAACTGCATAAATAAAAATATGTGTTTGTTGATTTGAAACCCCACACGGGTGTTGGGATGATATTTGAAGTTCACTAATCCTGATTGATTAGTTGTGCGTCAATCGATAGGTTGACAGACAGTTGTGTAGTGCACTTTGGATGATGGTTGATTATTTATCGTTGCTATTATATACATGTGTTGTATGGAATCCATATAATTAACATTATATGGTAATTGATTGGGCCTCATTCCAATTGGGAAATAAAGAATATTATAAAAGAAAATTCATGTGTTGAATAGAAAAAAAAAATAGTCATGTGTTGACGATGCTCATGTGTTGAGAATATTCATGTGTTGAACGAAATATTTTATACAATAAAATTCACATTTTTATTGTAAGTAAGAATAAATATATATTCATGTGTTGAATAAAAGAAAATTCATGTGTTGAAAAAAATATTCATTTGTTGAATAGAATAACGAAGTTATTGAAATATATAAAGCCGTTTTGATTAGATTTGCGCCATTTTGACGCGAACGATATTTATATCGATTATATTCGTTTTATAATGAATATAGAAAAGGAAGTGATTTCAAAATATAATATTTTGAAAATATTATCATTTATATGTTGATGATATGGAATATTCAATTTTGATTTAAAATTGAATATGAAGTTGAAATTGTTTTGAAAACGAATTATAAAATACGTTTTGAATTGAAATCGACGAAATATATATTATATATATTAAATGGCCTGAATAGAACGCGCCGCGCAGTGGCAGTTTGCGAATTTCGACCATTGACTTCGAATTGACGTTGTGGGAGATCCGACCGTCGGATTCTCCTGAAACCGGAACCGTTGGGTTCGTATCGAAAAGAGCTTTCCAATGAATATTAGAAATCTGAAATCTAACGGTTGGATTTGGAATTATGTCCAAATCAAATTTGGAAAAGGTCGTTGTAAGTGCAGTTCGACGACCGTTATTGGAAATCGACTGTACGGGCCTTGATAAAATTATTAAAAATATCTATAATTTGTGTAAAATCATAATATATGAATTGGAAAGAACTGGGATGAAAAATTCCATATTTGAAAAGATAAAAATATTTTTTTTTATCAAAATGAACTAGTTTTGAACTAGATTTGTAGTGTGGTTTTAAAAATAATCAGAATTTCTAATATACGAATTGGAATGGATTGGAATCGAAATTATCTTCGGAATATTTCGATGTTGGATTTCGTGATTATACAGATATGGTTGTGGAAATTTGAAAGATATAATTATATCATTATTTGCAATACGATATTTGTTGGTTTCAGAATTTGATATTGAATATAAGCCGATATATTTTCTATTCAGAGCCTTGTATTTAATATCAAATGGGATTGTAACGACCCGGATTTCGCCTGACCCCAATCGATCGCAAGATCGACCAAGACCGTTCAAAACCTGCGTACGTTAATTATGAATTCTTCTTCACTCTGACTCATTCTAGGGCATTTCTAACCCCATCTCTAATGAGTATTCTCATTCTAGGATAATGCTGATCCTATCTCTAATGAGTATTCCTATTGGATACCGAGCCCAATCGATCGCAAGATCGATCAAGACCGTTCAAAACCCGGGTCGTTATAGGGATTTTGGGTTCGTCGTGAATGGTGTCTTAAATAACACTGTTCTTGGACCCAGTGTAGAAAAGGATAAATCTTTTAATTAAGATTTAGTAAAGTTGTCCAGTTAATTTGGTATTTAATTGGAATTGAATTTAAATTGGTTTTTGGGTTTATCGTGAACGCTGTTTTGAATAACACCTGTTCTTTAACCCGATTAACAACGGAATGTGATTTTGGGTTTATCGTGAACCGTGTTTAGATGACATTGGTTCTTTAACCCTGTTAAAGGCAGGATATTGATTTTTGGGAAAATTAAAACTAAGTGGAGTTTTAATGAATCTTTAATTAGATTAAAATGATCGAGAATGGGGTATCACCAGTTTTGCTCCAAAGCGATAGTTAAAATCTTTAATTAGATTTGAACGTGAAATGGTAATTAATATTTACCGATAACACCGTGGTGTTAGATATGGGGTATTACCAGTTTTGCTCCATGGGATTAATAGGTTGGGATTGGGCAATAAAATAAATAATTACTCCGGTATGGTTCGCTAATCCCGACTAGTTTGGAAAGCCATAATATGGTTCGAAATGATATCCAAAGGAAGACTAAAGAATAAATTTAGAAGAATTTATCTTTGATAAAATTAATGGGAACCTTTCCCTAAGAATGTGAATATCAGAATAAAAGAATATTCTGAATTGGAATGAGGCGTATGTTGTGTTTGTGTAACATTTGCTATTATATACGCGGGTTATTCGGAAAGGCCGGGTTTATACCCATTCTGAATAACCGATTCGACGATAAGTCGAAGATGAAGACAGTGGTTGAAGACCGGAAGTCTTCACATCGTTTGGGCGATTACTGATGATCTTGATTGGGCTGTACACCCAAGATGAGGGAATCAGTTGGTGATCGTCCAAACGTACTTGGAGATCGATGGATATGCGAGGAAAGTGCCTCCGGTTTCGTTCAGACCCAGAATGAACTTGTAAATGGACTGTGTGTCTGACACTGGATTTTATTCTGTGTTGATTGATCTCTATTAAATATACATCTGTTTGGTGGCGGAGAATTTATTCTCTTGCTTAACACCCTTCTCTGAGACGTACGAGCTCATAGGTTGTATATCGATGGACATCAGTCGCATGGAGTGAATTGTTTGTGTGGCATGCCTAAGTGGCAAATGATCAAGGCTTCTATTGAAAAGCAAAGTCTTGTGGTTGTTGATCAAAGCACGGCCTGTGTGGCGCAGCTTTGTGTATGGTGTGAATTCGCGAGCCTCACACCTCGGTATGAGTCAAAAACGGGAGAGTGACTGCAGGGAGAGTATGACGTTTCTTTCTAGCTAGTGGTGGTGTCAGTGCTTAAACTGGTTGACATTTATATACTTTTCACCTGTGTGGTTGTTGGAATGCGAGGCGCCTCGAATATATGGTCGATAACTGGCACTATGTGAGTCGACATACAGACCATTATATAGGTCCTATAGGACCGGGAAACGTGTGTTCAGGAATAACTAATCCTCCAAAGTTAGGTGAGGACCGGCCCTGAAGATCCAAAGATCGCTGTGTGTGGTCCTGAGACATTTGCTAGAGTGTCTCGAACGGAGAGGAGCTTGCCCCTTGCCTCGACTCATGGCGGAAATCCAATTTCTTATACGACCCTTGCGGTTTTATTTGTAGAGCCTAGTATGGCGACATGATAGATGGTACCCATGCCGCCTAGGATTGATATTTATGATTGAAATTGTTTTGACACTATACACTTATAATAGTATCAAATGATTTGTTTTTAAACGTACCAAGCATGTTTGGCTATTATAAGGGAAAACCCTATTCTCTGGCTTGCGTTGCATTGTGTGATGGGACCTGGGTCTTATAATAGCTTCATTTTTCCAAAAAGCATTGCGTTGTTTTGTTTTATGCACTGGTATTCTTGGAAGGAAACCCGTTCCGTGTTATACGGCGTGGTCCCTTGAATTAATCTCTTTTAAAGTAAAGTTTTAAATAACTGTTTTAGTTCTCACACCAGTTGCATGACTGACCTGGAGTTTATTGTTTTAACCTAAACTCTGGGTGTCCTTATTTTCCGCACGGGCAGCTAGTAGTTTTGGTTTTGCATATTTATATTCACAGGATCCTGATTTACAGCTGGAACGATGCTTGGAAAGCTCTGTATCCGTGTATTACTTTTAGATGTGTTTTGTATTGTTTTTCCGCTGCTATGTAATTTATTGTAATCTTTGATATACTCTGTTGTATAATATTTATTCATACTCTGTATATTCTTGTATTCTGATGGAATTATTGTAATAAACAATGAAATGTTCTTCTGTTTGTGTTTTGATGTGGCTTGTCCTCAACTCTATCTGTGCTTTCCTTCACGGGGAAGTTCGGGTCGTCTCAAAGATCTTCGCTTGGAATCACTTGGCTTACTCAAAGAGAAAAGAGATGAAGTTGAACTCAGAGCAACCACCCAACTGTAACGACCTGGAAATTTTGACCTTTAAAATATAACTTAAATTAAGATTTAACATAATATATATATATATATATATATATATATATATATAGAATTTTGTCTGTTTTGAACGATATTTGAGTGAACTCTTTCCGTGGATTTATAAACATTTTAAACCGAGATTTACATTTCTAACCGATTTGAATCTTTAACGTTAGAATTCCTCGGTTGAATTTAATATGAACATTATAGAAAACAAGAGTTATTATTGTTGTTAATTTATTTTGTAATTTAAGAAAGAAATGAATTTAATATTAATCGTGTAATTCAGTTTAAGGAGAAAAATGTATGCTTATATTTGAAAATCAAAATTTGAACCTGGACTTTATTTTGAACGTAGTATTCACTTTTAAAATGAAATGGTGTTTGTAAATATAAGCTTAATTTAAACATTTTGCCAGAATTAACGATATTACAAATTTTGTATTTGAAATATGACGATGAAAATAAAGAACAATTTTGAAATAATCCTGCAATTTAAATAGAACGAAGAAAATTAAATTGCCTAGCAAAATATTGTCAAGAATAATTTTTTGAGTCAAACCATTGAGTGTAAACGGAGAAAATAAAACATTAAATTAATTTCAAAATTCAATTGTTTGAGATGCGTTCAACATAACAAAAAAAAGTAAGATAAAATACACGCGCTATTGCGTTTGCGTTAATTTAATTTATTCAGAAGTGTTGAAATTTAAAACAAGCAACGTTGTTTGTCAGTTCGTGTTTTACCCTAATGTTCGCATACCGTTTGCAAGGAACAAATCAAGTTTTCCTCCTTTTAATGAGATATGGCCAGCAACAATATCTGATAAAATCTGATCTAAAATTTTGCCATATCAGTGCAAAGATTTTAGAAACAGTGCCCAAAGATTTCAAACAGCGTGTGTGTAGAGAATACAATGCTATACTCAATAGACAATTCAGAGCGACATAAATAAAAAGAGCTCCTTACCTTCATCGCGTAACACACTTTTCTCTTATCTCATTCCTTCTTCCTATTACCCAGCAAACTTATTTCTCTCCTCTCACACAAAACAAATTCCTGTGCATCTATTTTATCCTCTTAGCTAATTAAAAGAATCCCTCCTTCCTCATCAAAATCTATTTGCACACCCCATTCAACTCCATAGCGCCATCTTTCTCTCCCCACCGCGGTGCCTGCAACCCATATCCTCCTCTCCTGACACCATTGCTCCGCCTCCTACCGGCATCAACTACCGATGCCCTCTTTCCCACCCTCATCCATTCTCCTTTGTCACTCTACTGTTTTCCGCCTCCGTAGTTTTTAGCTCCACCGCTCCCATACACCTTCCTCAGCTGCACTTCAATACACACCGTCGCCAATAGTTCACCAGCTCCACCCACCTCGCAATCCTCTCCTGCTGTCTCCCCTCTTCCATGAAAATTGGTTAACTACTTCATCATAAACACACTCACCTCCCACCATACTTCCTCGTTGTAACACCCCACGCCCGCTAGGGTCACTCACTAAGGGAATGCCATAGCATCGGTGGAGTATTTTAGTGAATATAGAACAGAAAAATTACAACAAGACAGATATAAATAGTACTTGAAATTTTAAAACATCATCTCATAACGGCGGAAATAAACATGTCTGGTTACATCATAAAACCACGGTAAAAGTCAAGTACAATATCCATCAAAATAAAGAAGTACATAATCCCACTCTCTCATACAATAGCCAGAACAAAAGAAAAGATAACTGGATAACTGGAGCTTTACATCTACCCAAGCTCCTAAAGACTGGAACAGCAATCCGATCAAGCTCTACTACCGCTAGGATCCACCGTAGGACCTGAGGGTTGGAAAAAAGATAAAAACAACGGGGTCAGACATAAGTCTGAGTGAGTCCTATAACTTTAACAATGCAATCATTAAAGTAACCAGAGAAGACATAAACTTGACCTACGGTAATATCTGGGGATGAATGGCTACACTAAGCAGCTTGGTAGACTTAGGATAAACTAAGATAACCGTCAGGACGCATCTACCCACCCAAGGATAATTACTAACTGCACCACACCAGTCATTCCTACTTAAAGGTTGATCCCTTCCAAGGACTTAGAAAATTTTCCCCAGTAGTTTCATGTACCCCTAGCCCACTACATAGGTGCCGTCTGCCCCTATCTCCACTAGGTGTACCCAGTAATTCTTACCCAGTAGTTTCGTGTACCCCTACATAGGTGCCGTCTGCCCCTATCTTCATTAGGTGTACCCACTACTCCCCAAGCGATCGGCTCCCTACCGTAGATACCCGTGCTGGTCCCACAGTGGGGTGTATCACTCCCCTAAAGTGGCTACCCAATACTAACGGTGCACGGCTTTATATCTACACGATGCAACAACGGCTTATCTACCAGCCCGGGCCCACACACGCATATGAAACCCGTTGGACTTGCGTTGCCACCGCTAACCCGTTTTGGCCTCTTATAATCAAGCCCAATATGCGTGTCCCGTCACTCGACATGGGTCGAGCCCACAAAGATACGTTTGGGATATTGGTTGAAATGGGCCCCCAACAAGCTACCCACTTAAGCTTGTCAAATATCTAGTGTATCCCACTTAACCCTTTAATCATGTTTAATTACATGTTTCCACTTGGTTAAGTATTCTAATCGTATTTTCTATTGCCACCCAAGGCAACCCACTAGATTCCACATGCCACCCAAGGCAACCACAAAATTTCCTCATGCCACCCAAGGCACCCACTTAACCCCTCATGTCCCACTACATGCTACTATGGTTAAGTGTTTCTTAATTAATTAAGACCGTGATCTCCCATAAAGACCTCCCACATTAGACTGGCTGTTATGACCGCCTGGTTAAGCCGGTAGAATCCGGGCAGTCTTACGTCATAACAGAGTTTAACCTCGTGTCTTTACCTTAATCACGTATTTAATTTATGGCTAAGACCTCTCACATTGGGCTGACATTTGTAGCAACTGGTTAAGCCGGTCGGGTCCGGGCAGTTTTACACTACAAATGAGTCCAACCTCGTGTCTTAGTCGATTAATTACACCTAATTAATCACCCCCATATTAATTATCCCTAATTAATATCAAGTTTTCCATAACATGGGTAGACCTAACTCAATAGGTAAATTCCCATGGGGTAGACCTAACTCAATAGGTAAATTCCCACTTATGGTAATTTATTTTTATGGTATGCTTAATCATACCCAATCATTCATTTATTAACATATTTACCAACCCCATCGTTCCCCACGTAAATCGTTCTCATTACATGACATAATAAAGGGGAAGATCCATCACAAATATCATGGGTTTAGCATAAAACTTTGTCATGGGTTAAGAGGATGTCAACTTGCATATATGAACATATATTAACCCAACTACATTTAACCCAAACTTGCATATTATCATACACATGATTTGCATAACATGTTGCATATGAGCTTGCATATTATCATACACATATCTTGCATAACATGTTAAACTTGCATATAGGCATTCTTATAACTTGCATAACATGTTAAACATGCATTTAAGCATACACATAACTTGCATAAGCATTCACATACTTGCATAAGCATCCACATACTTGCATAAGCATTCACATACTTGCATAAGCATGCATAACTTGCATATCATGTCATTTAAGCATATACATATCTTGCATAAGTATTCATATACTCGCATAAGCATGCATAACTTGCATATCACATAAATCTTGCATTTAAACATATATATGACTTGCATAAGCATCCATACACTTGCATAAGCATGCATAACTTGCATTTCACATTAAACTTTCATTTAAACATATACTTAACTTGCATAACTCACTTTGTTAAACATGCATAATTCCACTCATTAAATATGCATAAATCCACTTGTTAAACATGCATAAACCAACTTGTTAAACATGCATAAATCAACTTATTAAGCATGCATAAACCAACTTATCAAATATGCATAAACATAGAACAACATAGAGTAACATATCATTATAAATGATTCAAACTCACTAATCCGCATTTAAGACCATAAGTCTCATTACACCCAATCTACTTACTTTAACAATTGATGCTAAAGTGATAGAAACTCACCAAACCCAAAATTAACCAACTTATGAAGAGGGATTAGTTGCTAATTATGAAGATGGTGATGATTAGAGAATAATATGAGAGGGATTAGCTTGAAACTTCCTTCTTAGATTAATGGAGACTCCTTCTAGGATTTAATTTGGCGGCATGAGGCCTTCATTTCTATTTTTAGTATGGATTAAGGTAGGTTTAGGGTGTATTTATAGATTAAGAGAGTGTTTTAGGCCCTTAGATTAACCCTAGATTAATTTAGGTCCGTTAGATTTAGGAAATCTCTAGAACCAAGCCCAGCCCTAGCCAGAAAACCAGATCTGGTGCACCCAAGCACCCTGGTTCGACACGCCATGTCGACAGGCAAGTCGACAGGCAAGTCGACACCCCTGTCGACATGCTTAGGGCGGGAATCTTCCCGCCTGGCCCCACTGGTTCCAAATTAAAATTAAAATTTAAATTCCTAAATCTGTTTTTAGCTCTAATTTTTCTGCAAACTTCTTTGGGCCATAACCGGGCCATACGGACTCCGATTCTCGGAAACTCGGACTCTATTTCGCGTATTTTTCCGAGACGAACGCAATAACGCAGCCCGTTACCCCCAATTCCCACGTCTGAGATTATTTATCCTGTAATTAGTGAATTTTAGTATTAACTAAAATTCGGGGTGTTACATTCTCCCCTCCTTAAAGGATTTCGTCCCCGAAATCTCTAAGCTAAGGAGAATGCATATCCTACCAACCAAACAACCATCTACTCAAATCATCAACCACGGGCATCCATTGTCCTTAAACAGTTTCTAATGATGTATGAGCATATGCAAAAAGTGTGTGTATATGTTCCCTATCTAATGTATGAACATATGCAAACCATGATAGTGCCATGCATCCATTATGTATGCGAGAGAACCCTATCGACACATACAATATCTACATGAGTGCACAATCATTCACCAAAATGCATCATCCATGTGATAACACAACCATTATACATCCATAAATATATCTTCCTACCCACAATTTTATGCAATTATGCAACATGAAGTGACTGAGCCGATCTAGTGCCTAGAGTGTGTGTATATGCATCCACGAGCAACCACTAGCAAACACTTGCATCCATCAACCATAACATGTCTCAAACACATGTTTCAACCATAGGTTTACCCTATCTAAAGGTCAAAGGTACTAACGAGAGGACATACCAAAGATAAGATAAGTACTAGACAAGCGATAAAGGAGAAAGTAAAGACATACCCTCAAAAAGAAATGGGTACAATGAACGCATCTTCGCTTCCGTCTCCCAAGTCGCGTTGCTCTCATCTTCTCCCCATTGCACTTTGACTAGCTGAACCTCTCGATTCCTCAATTTCCTAGTCTCTGACCCAAGGATGCGAGTAGGAGCTCGTCGAATCGTCGCATCACGCTCAACCTCTACATCTCTAAGTAAGCTCGGCTCTACCACCTCTGCGGTCTCATGTAAGCACTTCCTCAGATGTGATACATGGAATACATCATGAACACCACTAAGTCTGTCGGGCAACTCCACCCTATATGCCATCCGTCCAATCCTTTCCTTGATAGGAAACGGTCCAACAAACCTCGGTGTTAACTTCCCAACGGATTCGAAGCGAACAACATTTCTCAACGGAGATACCTTAACAAAAACCATATCCCCAACCTCAAACTCAAGATCCGTCC
The DNA here is from genome assembly GCA_030737875.1 of Allium sativum. Classification (NCBI taxonomy): domain Eukaryota; kingdom Viridiplantae; phylum Streptophyta; class Magnoliopsida; order Asparagales; family Amaryllidaceae; genus Allium; species Allium sativum. The sequence goes on along the minus strand of CM060918.1, from coordinate 772,580,022 downwards.
TTCTCTTGTCCGCATAAGATTTTTGCCTATCCTGCGCTGCTTTCATCCTTCTTCGAATCAAGTCAATCTTCTCAGAAGTCTCCCTAACCATATCGGGCCCAAGCAAGATCTTATCCGTAGATTCCCACCAACATGTAGGTGATCGACAAGGCCTTCCATAGAGAGCTTCGAAAGGAGCCATACCAATACTGGACTGAAAGCTGTTATTATATGCGAACTCTACCAATGGAAGATGCTCTTCCCATGTACCTCCAAAATCTAAGATATAAAGCCTCAAAAGGTCTTCTAGAACACGATTCACCCTCTCAGTCTGGCCGTCCGTCTGAGGATGATATGCAGTGCTCAGACACAATTGAGACCCCACTGCTTCTTGCAAACTTCTCCAGAACTCGCTAGTGAAGATAGGATCTCGATCACTTACTATGCTAGAGGATACCCCATGTAATCGAACTATCTCTCGAAGATATACTGAAGCTAGCCATGGAGCAGTCCTCTTACTCTTCACAGGTATGAAATGGGCGCTCTTAGTAAGTCTATCTACCACCACCCAAATTCCTGTATTACCCTTCCTCGATCTGGGTAACCCGTCAATAAAATCCATCGAGACGCTATCCCACTTCCATTGCGGAACCTCCAATGGGTGAAGCAACCCACCTGGTTTCCTTTGCTCCGCCTTCACTTGCTGGCACACCAAACATCGAGCGACATACTCGGCCACATCTTTCTTCATACCGGCCCAGAAGAAAACCCTCTTCATATCTTGGTACATCTTGTCCCCACCGGGATGAATGGTCATCCTAGAACGGTGTGCGTCATCAAGAATAGCCTTCCTCAAACCTTCGTCTTGCGGTACACAAAGTCTACCGTCTCTGCGCAAGTACCCCCTATCGTCTAGGGTGTACCTACTCAAATGGCTGGACGACTCCCCCCTTATGAGCTTCTCTACTAACTCAACCAACTGTGGGTCGCCCCTCTGTGCTTCTCCAATCCGCCCCAAAAGAGTAGGTCTAACTTCCAAAGAAGCTAGCAAACCGGGTACATAGTCAACGGAAGGTCTGAAATCAAACATCGAGATAAATTCCAAGCTTTGTCGTTCCACGAACAATGGACTCAAGGACAACCTCTTCCTGCTCAAGGCGTCCGCCACCACGTTACCCTTGCCAGGGTTATACGCTATCTCGAAATCATAGGATGCTAAGAACTCCATCCACCTTTGCTGTCTTAAGTTTAGATCCTTCTGAGAGAACAAGTAATTCAAAGATTTATGGTCAGTGAACAACTCGAATCTCTCACCAAGAAGATAATGGCGCCAAATCTTAAGCGCAAAAACAATAGCGGCCAGCTCGAGATCATGGGTAGGGTAATTTTTCTCATGTGCCCTCAACTGCCTTCCACCATAGGCTATTACCCTTCCCTCTTGCATTAAAACTGCGCCAAGTCCTGTCCCACAGGCATCGGTATAGACAACAAATGGCTTGCTCCCATCTGGCAACACTAAAACTGGAGCCGTGGTTAAAGCTCTCTTTAACCGTCGGAACGCATCATCACAATCTACGTCCCATGTGAAAACAAGATTCTTCTTTGTTAAGCGGGTTAATGGGGCTGATATCTTCGCGAAGTCTTTGATGAACTTCCTATAATAACCCGCCAACCCCAAGAAACTTCTTACTTCGGTAGCATTCTTCGGAACCTTCCAATCCTGAATTGATACTACCTTCGCGGGATCCACAGCTATCCCTTCCTTGGAGACCACGTGCCCCAAGAACCGTACTTCCTTCCTCCAGAAGTGACATTTAGAGAATTTAGCCTTAAGGCTATGCGCTCGAAGAGTCTTCAACACTTCCCCAAGATGTAGGGCATGCTCTTCTTCACTCTTAGAAAATACTAAGATATCATCCACAAAGACCACCACGAATTTATTAAGGAACTCCCTGAACACCCTACTCATCAAATCAACAAAGTATGCAGGGGCGTTCGTCAACCCAAATGGCATTACCAGCCACTCATAGAAACCATCCGGAGTCCTAAAGGCAGTCTTGTCTATGCTATCCTCAGCCACTCTCAACTGTTGAAACCCCGTGGCTAAGTCCAACTGAGAAAATACTGAAGCGCCAACCAACTGATCGAAAAGATCATCAATCCTTGGCAATGGGTGTCTATTCTTCTTTGTGAGCTTGTTGAGTTCTCTATAGTCTACACAAAGTCTGAGGGACCCATCCGCCTTCGTAGCAAATACTACTGGAGCACCCCACTCCGATATGCTCCGTCTTATGAACCCCTTCTCAAGCAACTCCCCTACTTGCTTATGGAGTTCCCTCCTCTCACGAGGTGCCATGTGGCGCACTGGTAAAGATACCGGTTTAGCATTATCCACCAAATATATTCGGAAGTCAATCTCCCGCTTCGGAGGTAAGCCCTTTACATCCTCAAACACATCCGGATATTCCCGGACCACTCTAACAGATTGCAAACTCTCGACCGAAGCGTCAAGCGATTCAAGATAACTTAGCATAACAGAGTCCCTGGGGTTACAAGAAATCTCGAGAGTGTTACCCAAGCGGGTCATGAGCCTAACAACTCTCCTTTCGCAATCAAGAACGGCACCATTACTGGATAACCAGTCAATGCCCAAAATCAACCCATAGCCCGTGAAGCCCAATACAAAAGCATCACATCTAAACTCAATGCTAAGTATAGAAATCTTCAAACCCAAACATATCATTGACAAATAAGTGGAGCCCCCAATTGGGTTTGAAACAACCAAGGGATCATCTACCAGACTGGTGTCTAAGTGCAGTAACTCAACTAATGATGATGAAATAAACGAATGCGATGCGCCTGAATCAAACAATGTACGGACAAGATGGTCAAATAGAAAAACCAGACTTTCAACGGAAATAGTTCTACCTCTCTCCTGAATCGGTGGAACCGCGAGAGCCTGTACTTGCCCCCTAGCCTGACTCGGTGCCATATGAGCTTGCACCTGTCCTCCTGAGGTAGATCCCGTCCTTTGCCCTTTCTTAGGGCAATCCTTCACTAAATGCCCTGCTTCGCCACAGTGGAAGCAGCCAGTCTTCTTCTTCTTGCGACAATCCTTGCTTAGGTGGCCAGGTGTCCCACAATTGAAACACTTCTTCTTCTTGCCCTTGCCACCATTGCCTTTCCCACCTTTGCTTTGCTGTTGTTGAGGTCTCTTTTGATCTCCCTTCTTTTCGGGTGCCTTATTAGCATTAGGACCCTTCTCTTCCTCATACATGAGTGCCATGTCAACTAGCTTCTCAAAGGTGGCCCCCATAGGGATGTGAGTCATAGCCAACCCATGCATCGGTTCATTCAAGCCTTTCACGAACCTCAAAGCCTTCTTCTCCGGTGTATTCACCATGTCTAGGCCAAACCTTGCCAATTGATTAAACTTGTTAACATATTCCTTCACCGAAAGATTTCCTTGCTTTAGAGTCAAGAATCTTTCCATATACAAGTTTTCCTCCGCCCTTGAGAGAAACTTTGCCACAAATCTTTGCTTAAAATCCGCCCAAGAGTCAACGGGGCGTTCTCCATTAGTAACCTCCCACCAGAATGAGGCCTCTCCCTTCATTAACCAAGCAGCCAACTTGACTTTCTTCCCTTCTTCCATCTCAAAGATATCTATCAACTCTTCCACCTCCTTAAGCCAATCTCTAGCCTCCACAAAGGTTTCAGATCCTTGAAAAGGTTTCCCTCCCATAGCTTTAAATTCCTTGCAAGTCTTAGCAAAAGTATCCGTGCGAGGAGGAGGGGGAGGAGGAAGATCGGGTGCTACGGTTGGTGGAGGAATATTTGCTGGACCCGTAGTGGTGGCCCTAGCCTCCATCAATCTCCTATACCACACTGGTACCGTCACACCATCCGGAAGATTAAGATTCTCGGCCATGCTGAAACGAAAAAGGAAAGATTCAAAACGGAGAATTCGAAGGATATAGATATGGCTATTGGGGATTATGCTTTTCTTTCAAAAACTTTTCTCTTAAAAGACATGTTTTTGAAAATATCTTTTCCAAAAATGTTTTAGAAAAATAGTTTTCTAAAAATTTTATCAGTTCCGGTAACCTTTGCTCTGATACCACGTGTAACACCCCACGCCCGCTAGGGTCACTCACTAAGGGAATGCCATAGCATCGGTGGAGTATTTTAGTGAATATAGAACAGAAAAATTACAACAAGACAGATATAAATAGTACTTGAAATTTTAAAACATCATCTCATAACGGCGGAAATAAACATGTCTGGTTACATCATAAAACCACGGTAAAAGTCAAGTACAATATCCATCAAAATAAAGAAGTACATAATCCCACTCTCTCATACAATAGCCAGAACAAAAGAAAAGATAACTGGATAACTGGAGCTTTACATCTACCCAAGCTCCTAAAGACTGGAACAGCAATCCAATCAAGCTCTACTACCGCTAGGATCCACCGTAGGACCTAAGGGTTGGAAAAAAGATAAAAACAACGGGGTCAGACATAAGTCTGAGTGAGTCCTATAACTTTAACAATGCAATCATTAAAGTAACCAGAGAAGACATAAACTTGACCTACGGTAATATCTGGGGATGAATGGCTACACTAAGCAGCTTGGTAGACTTAGGATAAACTAAGATAACCGTCAGGACGCATCTACCCACCCAAGGATAATTACTAACTGCACCACACCAGTCATTCCTACTTAAAGGTTGATCCCTTCCAAGGACTTAGAAAATTTTCCCCAGTAGTTTCATGTACCCCTAGCCCACTACATAGGTGCCGTCTGCCCATATCTCCACTAGGTGTACCCAGTAATTCTTACCCAGTAGTTTCGTGTACCCCTACATAGGTGTCGTCTGCCCCTATCTTCATTAGGTGTACCCACTACTCCCCAAGCGATCGGCTCCCTACCGTAGATACCCGTGCTGGTCCCACAGTGGGGTGTATCACTCCCCTAAAGTGGCTACCCAATACTAACGGTGCACGGCTTTATATCTACACGATGCAACAACGGCTTATCTACCAGCCCGGGCCCACACACGCATATGAAACCCGTTGGACTTGCGTTGCCACCGCTAACCCGTTTTGGCCTCTTATAATCAAGCCCAATATGCGTGTCCCGTCACTCGACATGGGTCGAGCCCACAAAGATACGTTTGGGATATTGGTTGAAATGGGCCCCCAACAAGCTACCCACTTAAGCTTGTCAAATATCTAGTGTATCCCACTTAACCCTTTAATCATGTTTAATTACATGTTTCCACTTGGTTAAGTATTCTAATCGTATTTTCTATTGCCACCCAAGGCAACCCACTAGATTCCACATGCCACCCAAGGCAACCACAAAATTTCCTCATGCCACCCAAGGCACCCACTTAACCCCTCATGTCCCACTACATGCTACTATGGTTAAGTGTTTCTTAATTAATTAAGACCGTGATCTCCCATAAAGACCTCCCACATTAGACTGGCTGTTATGACCGCCTGGTTAAGCCGGTAGAATCCGGGCAGTCTTACGTCATAACAGAGTCTAACCTCGTGTCTTTACCTTAATCACGTATTTAATTTATGGCTAAGACCTCTCACATTGGGCTGACATTTGTAGCAACTGGTTAAGCCGGTCGGGTCCGGGCAGTTTTACACTACAAATGAGTCCAACCTCGTGTCTTAGTCGATTAATTACACCTAATTAATCACCCCCATATTAATTATCCCTAATTAATATCAAGTTTTCCATAACATGGGTAGACCTAACTCAATAGGTAAATTCCCATGGGGTAGACCTAACTCAATAGGTAAATTCCCACTTATGGTAATTTATTTTTATGGTATGCTTAATCATACCCAATCATTCATTTATTAACATATTTACCAACCCCATCGTTCCCCACGTAAATCGTTCTCATTACATGACATAATAAAGGGGAAGATGCATCACAAATATCATGGGTTTAGCATAAAACTTTGTCATGGGTTAAGAGGATGTCAACTTGCATATATGAACATATATTAACCCAACTACATTTAACCCAAACTTGCATATTATCATACACATGATTTGCATAACATGTTGCATATGAGCTTGCATATTATCATACACATATCTTGCATAACATGTTAAACTTTCATATAGGCATTCTTATAACTTGCATAACATGTTAAACATGCATTTAAGCATACACATAACTTGCATAAGCATTCACATACTTGCATAAGCATCCACATACTTGCATAAGCATTCACATACTTGCATAAGCATGCATAACTTGCATATCATGTCATTTAAGCATATACATATCTTGCATAAGTATTCATATACTCGCATAAGCATGCATAACTTGCATATCACATAAATCTTGCATTTAAACATATATATGACTTGCATAAGCATCCATACACTTGCATAAGCATGCATAACTTGCATTTCACATTAAACTTGCATTTAAACATATACTTAACTTGCATAACTCACTTTGTTAAACATGCATAATTCCACTCATTAAATATGCATAAATCCACTTGTTAAACATGCATAAACCAACTTGTTAAACATGCATAAATCAACTTATTAAGCATGCATAAACCAACTTATCAAATATGCATAAACATAGAACAACATAGAGTAACATATCATTATAAATGATTCAAACTCACTAATCCGCATTTAAGACCATAAGTCTCATTACACCCAATCTACTTACTTTAACAATTGATGCTAAAGTGATAGAAACTCACCAAACCCAAAATTAACCAACTTATGAAGAGGGATTAGTTGCTAATTATGAAGATGGTGATGATTAGAGAATAATATGAGAGGGATTAGCTTGAAACTTCCTTCTTAGATTAATGGAGACTCCTTCTAGGATTTAATTTGGCGGCATGAGGCCTTCATTTCTATTTTTAGTATGGATTAAGGTAGGTTTAGGGTGTATTTATAGATTAAGAGAGTGTTTTAGGCCCTTAGATTAACCCTAGATTAATTTAGGTCCGTTAGATTTAGGAAATCTCTAGAACCAAGCCCAGCCCTAGCCAGAAAACCAGATCTGGTGCACCCAAGCACCCTGGTTCGACACGCCATGTCGACAGGCAAGTCGACAGGCAAGTCGACACCCCTGTCGACAGGCCTGTCGACAGCCCTGTTGACATGCTTAGGGCGGGAATCTTCCCGCCTGGCCCCGCTGGTTCTAAATTAAAATTTAAATTTAAATTCCTAAATCTGTTTTTAGCTCTAATTTTTCTGCAAACTTCTTTGGGCCATAACCGGGCCATACGGACTCCGATTCTCGAAAACTTGGACTCTATTTCGCGTATTTTTCCGAGACGAACGTAATAACGCAGCCCGTTACCCCCAATTCCCACGTCTGAGATTATTTATCCTGTAATTAGTGAATTTTAGAATTAACTAAAATTCGGGGTGTTAAACTCGTCTTCAACTCCATCGCCCATCTGTACACTGCATCGCACAACACCTCTGATGCTTGATACCACTCTGCTGCATCGCCAAGGAACCCACCTAGACCGCATCTTCCCTTTCACGTGGCCCCTATTCTTTTCTTCCCACACAAAAACCACTGTTCCCCTCAAAACAGTAGCGCCTTCCACCTTGTATACCTTCTCCTCCTGCCGCCAACTCCGATGCACTGCCCAGTCACCGCCGAGATCACCAGTCGCCACCACTCCTTCCGCACCACCTGACGCCTCAGCCGCATCCGCACTTCCCTCCAAAGCAAATGTCGCCTTCATTTAAACCCCACATGAAAAGACCACCTCCACCACCTTTCCCCTCACCTCCAGGCCACGTCAGCTCTGCCAGAGCTCCACCCGACACCCAGCTCCGCCAGTACTCCTGCTCGAGCAATACTGAACACCCTCGGCCACTTCTTGCTTTGGAAAGTATAGAGATAGAGTTAAGTATAAAGGGAAAGAGTATATATTTTATATACCTACAATTTTGAGTTTGCTCGATGAAATATGCACATAAAGTTGTGAGCGAAGTTGTACGTGATCTTTCAAGCCATCTCGTAGTAGATACGAGGTGTTGACGGTGAAGATTGGAAAGCAATACCGGTGAGAACAACTAATTTAAATTTATTAAAATGGTTAATTTCAATTAGCTCATAATTATAATTCTTTAGTTTGAATTTATGACATGTGAATATTGATTTGTTGCATGACATGTTTGAATGGATTTCTGTAAGTTAGAACACTAAACACTAAGCGTTATTTACCGCAACGCTTGCACACAAATATACAACTGTCTAATTGTTGTATTATTGATGGATGAAATCATGTTCATGTAAATTGATTTTGTTGCATCACACACACACTGTAGTGGTGGAGTTATATGGGTAGTCAATTTAAATCTCCTTCTTATGTGAATCGCGATTATTTAAGTAATAAAAGAAAAATGTTGAAAGTTTTGCCTCGCCAAAGAAAAATGTTGAAATTTAATTTTTGAAATCCAAATTTTTAAATAATTTGGAAGCTTAAGCTATGAATAATTAAACAATTTTCACAAAAAAACAAAATGATTTTGGAAATGTCTTAAAATTAGTTTTGGACTCTTAAATTGAAACAATTTTTGAAATCTAACTAAAAAATTGATTTTTGAGTTGCATGTAAATGTTTAGTTTCATAACCATCCATAAGATTTAAAATTTAATTATAAAAAAAAATGATTTGAGTATGTAACCAAACATTTGTTTTATTAAATAAACTTGGTTCCATATTTTAAAGACCATTTGTAAGTTTTAAAACAATTATACAAATTTGGTAATATTATATTAAGTTTCCAAGGGACTTGAAATATGGTTTAATTGAAGTAAAGAAAATTTATTTATGAATTAGAAAAGGATTGGGAAAATATTTAACCGTTATCAAATGTGTGAATACGTATACATACACACATACATACATACATACATATATATATACATACATGTATACATACATATATATATATATATTGATGATAGCTCTTTCAATATACATACATACCAGAACATTCTAGGATGACAGAGAGGATAGTGTTTAGGCTTGGGTTTGGAAAATATAATTTCCTGCTCTCCCGGGCAATCCCTAACTGATCCAACGAACGGGATGGTTATTTCAAAATCTAATTTGGAATTTAATTAAAACCCTTTGAATTTAGAACAATTTTGGAATTTTAACAAGCGTTGTTCATTATTTAAAATGATTTGAATAAAGGATTTAAACCTTTAAATGATTTTGAACTTGTTTGGTTTAAATAGCTATTCTATAATACGTATGTAACGTTTTACCATTTCCCTAAAAATGATTTAGTTTGAGATTTACGATTCAAGGACTATTATATAGACTATAAAAAGGGGTTTCTGAAATACTTTGGAAAGTTATAAAGTGATAAATATTTATGTATGAAGCTTTCAATCCAAATTTTGAAAAGGCGAATAAAAATGACAACAACGAATAAAGGGATTTTGAATATGGGATTTATAAAGAGGAGATAAGATGGTAACGGGATTGAAGGCATTTTGAAACGAATCCACCCTTATTCTGAAATGAATTGATAACCATTGAGAAGGAGATTTGAACTGAAACCGGTATAGTCCATAGCTATTGTTTTAAAGTACGCTTATTATTTGGAAAGACCGGGATCAGAAGTAATTCTGAAAACCATTCCAAATAATAATTCGACGTTATGAAGCAATCCAAGGTTGAGAAATGACAAATGAAGACCGAGAATCTTTGGATTATTTAGATTGATTGCTGATGTCTCTAATCGGGCCGTACACCCGATACGATGTTATAACTGGCATGAGGTTCGAATATATTTGAGAATTTTCGGATTATCGTTCCGTTCAGACCAAGAACGGACTTGTATGGATTGTGTGTATGACATTGTAATTGACTGCGTAGCACTGATTTCTGTTAATATATATCGTATATGTGGCAATAAATTATTCCCGTCTCGAAGATATACGAATTTAGAGGTTATGTATTGATAGAAATCAGTGACATGTTGTGAACTGACAATGTGGTATACTCGAGTTTTATAATGAGAAAATGACGATCATAGTGTGGCTTATTGAAGCGTAGCTTTGTGTACACCGTGACATCGATGAACCCCACACCCTGGATGGATGAGAAACTGGCGATTAGGTTGTTTATACATACATAGTTTGTGTTGAAAGCTGCGGCGGTGGTACCACTTGTGAACTTGGGGGAATCGGGTATGTTCGATGTCCGAGTCTGGACGAAAACCGGTTATTTACCTCGCTACTTGTAGTTGGTGGCCGAGCTTGGATGACAACCATGAGATACACTTTGCTTGTGTTTTCGATTGATTTTTCATTCCAGGAATCATAAAGTTGGAAACCCAAATCTCCAATTCGTGACCTTACGATTTTATTTGTATACCTATGGCGATATAGTAGGATAGGGTACGATGCCGTCTAAGATTGATACATTTGTTTTCAAATTTGTTTTCTACACTATGCATTAATAATAATATGAAGGGGATTTTCACATATGAAGGCATTGTTGGTTATCATAAGACAAAACTCGCCCATTTGGTGTGCGCTTGCATTGTGTGATGTGGGACGAGCTTATGATAGCTTCAGTTTCCAAAAAGTCGTTGTGAATTTATATGCACGGGTATTTACATGGAGTAAACTTGTTCCCATTGGCGGCGTAGTCCGGTGAATTTTCCAACTTTAAAATAAACCCTAAAAATAATATTTTATGTTTTTACACTAGTCCCATGACTAACCTACAGTTTATTGTTCCTTCCTAAACTCTGGGTGCCCACTAATTTTCCATACGAGCAGCTAGTGGTTTAGTTTTACAGTTATAAATCCTTGGAGCAAGATTCAGAGCGCGTTATGAGTTAGAGCTTCGAGCTAAAGTTGGATTTTTCGCTATATCCATTACTTCTTCCGATGAGAATATATTTTCTTTCTGTTGTATAATTTATTGTAACTCTGATATTCCTTATAACTCTGATGTAACATTGTATTATGAAATGGAAAGTTCTGTATTTTGTTCAACATATGTTGCTATCCATAACAATCCGTCTTTGTGAATGGTTTAAGTTGGTTTAATTACAAGCGAAAACCAAGCAAAAAGGCGGGTCGTTACATTTGTGGTATCAGAGCTTTGGTTATACAAAGCTGTAGGGTATGACATATTTGAATGAAAGATAGAACTCATCAGAGTTATAATATCTCATTAGAGATAGGATTAGGAATGCCCTAGTATGAGATTCTGGAATATTTCATTGAGAGAGCGTATTTTGAAAATTATAAATTATTTTTCAACTAATTAAATGGTTTTGAAAAGCATAATTATCTGAAATACAACTTTAATAAGAATTTTCAAGTATTTTATTCGACGTCGCGATTGGACTATTAGTATATGAAGATTTCGAATATACGCATGGCCAACGTATGTACGAAGCCCTGTATGTACTAAATAGAAATAGAATCACACTCCAGTCGCTCGGGGATGATTCTGATGATTGATGCATCATCATCATCAGTATTTATTTTCGAGTTACGAAAGTGGGATGACTATATGATTCCAATTTAAACATCGAGAAATAATTAAAACTATTTAGATAAGTATTTGAAAGTGTTTGGATAAATTTTAATAAAATGTTTGAATAGATAAGCGAAATTTAAATGAGTGACATCTTCCTTATTTGTAAAGTATAAAATTTTTAATTCGTAAGTGAACTAAAATGAAATTTGGAAGAGCAAAACCAGGCGTTTTGAAATGGAAAGGGGTGAAATTAAGTAGCTTAGAATTCGAAAGACCTTAAACCAGTAAACCCTGAATATGGATAGGGAAATAATAAGTACTTGAATACTTGAAAATAAATGGTACAATGTGATTAATTATAATTAAGCAAGTTGATAAATTAGGAAAACGAGAAAAACAGTGTAACCCTTTTTAAAAAATTGAGGTTGTCTCTTAAAGCAAAACGGAATTTGGGATATCAAGGGGTGAGTTTTGGATGACTCAAAAGCAAGCAAAAAGAACACTAGCTCTCGGAAGGAAGAAGAGGAGACCGAGAAGCTTAGAAAATATAAGGATATCCAGTGTTATAGATGTTTTAGAAATAGTCATTATGCAGCTTTCTGCCCAAATAGATCTAAAAAGAAGAAGAAAGTTATTCGAAAGGATATATTTTGTTTCAAGTGTAAGAGAACTAGACATTAATGAATAAATGCCCTAAAAGAAAGAAAGAAATCAAGGACCCTGCAGCGGAAAGGAAGTGTCATTGATGCATAAAGAAAGGGCATTTAGCTCGAGACTGTCTGTTGGAAAGGAGAGAAAAACCGATTGGAAAAGTATCGTCTTCGTCAAAAGTAGCGCTAGAAGGAAAAGTTTTCAATCCGTAGGGTTAACTCTAAGAGTAGTACAAGGCCAAGAAGTGAACGTATTAAGATTAATAATCAATTATAAAGTTAAGAATGAATGTATGAATGTTGGGTTAATCAAAATCTTTGTATAATAATATTGTCAGTTTATTTTCTCCAAAATTTAATTTGTTAAATGAGATACTAGAATTTAGACCCTAATTCAAATTTGAAAAGGATTTCCAAGAAAAAAATTACATGCTAAATCGGAGTGGAAGCATGATGGTATTTTGAAAAGAAATGTTTCAAGAGATTTTCGTTCGACTAGTTGAATAAGGTAAAATTTCAAACAAGTTTCGATATTTGAAACAAGAATGAATAAAATTCATAAATTTTGGATTTCAAATGGTTACTACATGAATATGACTTTTAAATATGAAATCAAACTCTTCAAAAATATTATGAGAATATGGAAATTATTTGGAAATCTTTGAAACAATATTGAAATGTGATCTAAAGGAAGTTAAAATGATGTACGAAGTGTAAATGATTTTCAGAAACTTTAGAATTTAGAAAGGGTTGAATTTGCATAAAATTCAAATGATTTGAATGGCTTGAAACGTTGAATAAGATTGTTAATTTCGAAGATATGGAAACATAAGTTGCATGTTCGAAAAGCTGAAAATTTTATTGTATTCCATTTTTGATTTCCAACTATTGAAAAGAAAGTTTTATGAATCTATTAGAAAAGATCAATTTATGTATCATCGTTGGAAAGAATGCTCAGAATAAATTGAAATTCATTTTCATGAAGTGGTAAATAAAAGGAATTTCGACGACTTGAATCACGATATTTTGAAATATTTGGAAACAAAAACTATGGTTAAAAGTATTTATAAATTTGGTTGTGAAATGATTTACAACTTCGAGATATGAAATGATTTGGTTTGTTCAAGTAACCCGTGACTAAATTGGGTTATGATGAGAGATTAGATGCATTTTATGGGTGGTACTCAATAGCCCGTCATGTGGGAAAACTTCTTGAACTAATAATATATTGATTGATTCGAATTCATTATAGAATGTTTGAAATTTTGAAGGCAAATTTTGTTTTCAAATCCCGAAGTGAAGTATGATTCTCTATATGAAAAAATATGTAGTATTTCAATGGTTCGGAATGAAAACAGGATTTTAAGTTTAGAGAAATCATTTTGAGGCTTTTAAATGTTTTGAAATATCGTAATTTATATAGCACTTTAATTTAACTTATCTAATCTATTCAGTTTACTTAACTTATCATCTCACTAAATTACTATATTTTGCATTTGTACCTATGATTTATTTATTTCAAGTTCTTTTATCTATATTATTTTACTATTTTTATTTCATTAACTATTTTCTACTGAGTTTGCTAAATTGCCTATATTTAACCATTTTATTATAAAGGCTATCTTATATTAAACTCTTTGAATTTAAAAAAAAAAAACTTTTAATCAAAAGCAACTTATTTTAAAATAACTTTATCGTTTTAAACTACGTTTACCTAGTTTTTTCTATACTTTGAACATAGCTTTCTTTTACATTACACAGCAAATTTCTTTACTTAGTTTATACAATGATTTAAGTCTTGCTCAAATATTAGTTTTGACATAAGAAGTTTTACCAATTTAGTTGTATGATAAAATTTTGTGTTTAATCTATTAAGACCTTTAGATGAATTTTCAAGCCTATTAGGTAATGTAAAGTAGTTCGATTCAATAAGATTTATTTATATGTTGGTCTTAATAAATTTTGTAAATAAGATTTATTTTACTTCAGCATAATTTTGTCAACCTCTCCTTTTATAGGACGAAAAGCTTTAAGTGGGGGAGATTGTAACGAACTAGAAATTTTGACGTTTAAAATATAATTTGAATTAAAATTTAACGTAAAATATATATTTATATTTGGAATTTTGTCTATTTTGAACGAAATTTGAGTGAACTCTTTCTGTGGATTTATAAACATTTTAAACCGAGATTTACATTTCTAACCGATTTGTATCTTTAACGTTAGAATTCCTTGGTTGAATTTAGTATGAACATTATAGAAAACAAGAGTTATTACCATTATTAATTTATTTTGTAATTTAAGTAAGAAATGAATTTAATATTAATCGTGCAATTCGGTTTAAGGAGAAAAATGTATGCTTATATTTGAAATTCAAAATTTGAACTTGGACTTTATTTTGAACGTAGTATTCACTTTTAAAATGAAATGGTGTTTGTAAATATAAGCTTAATTTAAACATTTTGCCAGAATTAACGATATTACAAATTTTGTATTTGAAATATGACGATGAAAATAAAGATAAATTTTGAAATAATCTTGAAATTTAATTTGAACAAATTTAAATTGCGAAGCAAAATATCGTCAAGAATAATTTATTTCAAGTCAAGCCGTTGAGTGTAAACAGTGAAAATAAAACGTTAATTTAATTTTAGAATTCAATTTTTTGAGATGCGTTCAACATAACAAAGCAAAAAAAGAAAACCGTAAGATAGAATATGCGCATTATTGCGTTCGCATTAATTTAATTTATCCAGAAGTGTTGAAATTTAAAACAAGCAACATTGTTTGTTAGTTCGTGTTTTACCCTAACGTTCGCATACCGTTCGCAAGGAACAAAACAAGTTTTCCTCCTTTTAAAGAGATATGGCATGCAACAATATCTGATAAAATCTGGTCTAAAATCTTGCCATATGAGTGCAAAGATTTTAGAAACAGTGCCCAAAGATTTCAAACAGCGTGTGTGTAGAGAATCCAATGCTATACTCAATAAAAAATTCGAACGAGAGAAATAAAAAGAGCTCCTCACCTCCATCGCCTAACACACTTTTCTCTTATCTCATTCCTCCTTCCTATTACTAAGCAAACTTATTTCTCTCCTTTCACACAAACAAATTCCTGCGCATCTGTTTTATCCTCTCAACTAATTAAAAGAATCTCTCCTTCCTCATCAAAATCGGTTTGGCCACCCCATTCAGCACCACAACGCCATCTTTCTCTCTCCGCCGCGATGCCTGCAACCCACAACCTCCTCGCCTGACACCATTGCTCCGCATCCCACCGACATCAACTTCCGACGTCCTCTTTCCCACCCACGCCCATTCTCCTTTATCACCCTATTGTTTTCCGCCTCCCTAGTTTTTAGCTCCACCGCTCCCATACACCTTCCTCCGCTACACTTCACTGCACACCGGTGTCAATAGTTCACCAGCTCCACCCACCTCTAAATCCACTCCTGTTGTCTCCCTTCTTCCATGCAATTTGGTTAACTACTTCATCATAAACACACTCACCTCCCACCATACTTCCCCATCTTCAGCTCCATCGCCCATCTGTACACCGCACTACACACCACCTCCTGTGCCTGATACCACCCAGCTGCACCGCCAAGGAACCCACCTAGACTACATCTTCCCTTTCACGTGACCCATACTCTTTACTTCCTACACAAAAACCATTGTTCCCCTCAAAACAGTAGCACCTTCACCCTCGTATTCTTTCTCTCTCCTCCTATAGCCAACTCCGACGCATTGCACAGTCATCGCCTAGAGCACCATTCGTCACCACTCCTTCTGCACCACCCGATGCCTCAGCCGCACGCGCACTTCCCTCCAAAGTAGATGTCGCCCTCATTTAAACCCCACAAGCAAAGACAACCTTTCCTCTCACCTCTAAGCCACATCAGCTCAGCCAGAGCTCCACCAGACACCCAGCTCCGCCACTACCCCTGCTCGAGTCAATACTGAACGCCCTTGGCCTCTTCTTACTTTGGAAATTGTAGAGATAGAGTTAAGTATAAAGGGAAAGGGTATATATTTTATATGCATACAATTTTGAGTTTGCTGGATGAAATTTGCACGTAAAGTTGTGAGCAAAGTTGTACGTAATCTTTCAAGCCGGCTCGCAGTAGATACGAGGTGTTGACGGTGAAGATTGGAAAGCAATACCGGTGAGAACAATTAATTTAAATTTATTTAAATGGTTAATTTCAATTAGCTGATAATTATAATTCTTTAGCGTTAATTTATGACATGTGAATATTGATATGTTGCATGACATGTTTGAATGGATGTTTGTGTAAGTTAGAACACTAAACACTAAGCGTTATTTAATGTAACACTTGCGCACAAATAGGTGACTATCTAATTGTTGTAATATTGGTGGATGAAATTTTGTTAATATAGATTGATTATGTTGCATCACACACACACACACACACACACACACACACTGTAGTAGTGGATTTATATGGGTAGTCAATTTAAATCTCCTTCTTAT
Source organism: Allium sativum (assembly GCA_030737875.1). Classification (NCBI taxonomy): domain Eukaryota; kingdom Viridiplantae; phylum Streptophyta; class Magnoliopsida; order Asparagales; family Amaryllidaceae; genus Allium; species Allium sativum. The sequence continues at coordinate 772,563,353 of CM060918.1, read as the reverse complement.
GTGAATCACGATTATTTAAGTAATAAAAGAAAATTGTTGAAAGTCAATTTTTGAAATCCAAATTTTTAAATAATTTGGAAGCTTAAGTTACGAATAATTAAACAATTTTCACAAAAAATGAAATGATTTTGGAAATGCCTTTAAATTAGTTTTGGACTCTTAAGGTTGAAACAAGTTTTGAAATCTAACTAAAAATTTTATTTTTGAGTTGCATGTAAATGTTTAGTTTCATAGTTATCCATAAGTTTTAAAATCTAATTATAAAAAAATTGATTTGAGTATGTAACCAAACATTGGTTTTATTAAATACACTTGGTTCCATTTTTTAAAACCATTGATAAGTTTTACAACAATTATACAAATTTGGTAATATTATATTAAGTTTCCAATGGATTTGGAATACGGTTTAATTGAAGTTACGAAAACTTTAATTATGAATTAGAAAAATATTGGGCAAATATTCAACCGTTATCAAATGTGTGAAAATATATATTGATGACAGCTCTTTCAGTTATACATATGTATATACATACCAGAACGTTCTAGGATGACATAGAGGATAGTGTCTAGGCATGGGTTTGGAAAATATAATTTTTTGCTCTCCTTGGTTATCCTTAACTAATCCGACGAACGGGGTGGTTATTTCAAAATCTAATTTGGAATTTAATTAAAACCCTTTGAATTTAGAACAATTTTGGAATTTTAAGAAGCTTTGTTCTTTATTTAAAATGATTTGAATAAAGGAATTAAACCCTTAAATGATTTGAAATTATTTGGTTTAAACAGCTATTTTATAGTACGTATGTAAAGTTTTACCATTTCCCTGAAAATGATTTAGTTCGAGATTTACGATTGAAGAACTATTATTTAAACTATAAAAAGGGGTTTTTGAAATATTTTGGAAAGTTATAAAGTGGTAAATACTTGTGTATGAAGTTTTCAAACCAAATTTAGAAAAGACGAATAAAAATGACAATAACGAATAAAGGGATTTTGAATATGGGATTTATAAAGAGGAGATAAAATGGTAACAGGGTTGAAGGAATTTTGAAACGAATCCACCCTTATTCTGAAATGAATTGATAACAATTGGGAAGGATATTTGAACTGAAACCGGTATATCCATAGCTGTTGTTTTAAAGCACGCTTATTATTTGGAAGGACCAGGATCAGATGTAAATCTGAAAACCATTCCAAATAATAATTTGACGTTATGAAGCAATCCAAGATCAAAAAATGACGAATGATGACCGAGAATCTTTGGATTATTTAGATTGATTGCTGATGTCTCTAATCGAGCCGTACACCCGATATGAGGTTATAAGTGTCATGAGGTCCGAATATGTTTGAGAATTTTCGGATTATCGTTCCGTTCAGACCCAAAACGGACTTGTATGGATTGTGTCTTTGACATTATTGTAATTGAATGCATAACACTGATTTCTGTTAATATATATCAGATATGTGGCAATAAATTTTTCCCGTCTCTAAGATATACGAACTTAGAGGTTATGTATTGATAGAAATCAGTGACATGTTATGAACGGACAATGTGGCATACTCGAGTTATGTAATGAGCAAATGATGATCAAAGCATGGCTTATTGAATCGTAGCTTTGTGTACACCATGACATCGATGAACCTCACACCTCGGATTGATGAGAAACTGGCGGTTAAGTTGTTTATATATACATAATTTGTGTTTAAAGCTGCGGCGGTGGTACCACTTGTGAATTTGGGGAATTGGGTATGTTCGGTGTCTGAGTCTCGATGAAAAACCGGTGATTTACCTCATGACTTGTAGTTGGTGTCCGAGCCTGGATGAAAACCGTGAGATACACTTCACTTGTGTTCCCGATTGATGTTTCGTACCAGGAATCATCAAGTTGGAAACCCAAATCTCCAATACGTGACCTTATGGTTTTATTTTTTATACCTATGGTGATATAGTAGGATGGGGTACTATGACATCTAAGGTTGATACATTTATTTTTGATTTTTTTTTACACTATGCACTAATAATAATATGAAGAGGATTTTCACGTATGAAGACATTTTTGGTTATCATAAGACCAAACTCTATCATCTGGTGTGCGCTTGCATTGTGTGATGTGGGACGAGCTTATGATAGCTTCATTTTCTAAAAAGTTATTGCAAATTTATATGTACGAGTATTCACATGGAGTAAACCCGTTCCGCATTAGCGGCGTGGTCGGGTGAATTTTCCAACTTTAAAATAAACCTTAAAAATATTTGTTTTATGTTCTCGTACCAGTCCCATGACTAACTTGGAGTTTATTGTTCCTTCCTAAACTCTAGGTACCCACTAATTTCCACACTGGTAGCTAGTGGTTTAGTTTTACAGTTATAGATCCTTGGAGCAAGATTCAGAGCGCGTTATGAGTTGGAACTTCAAGCTAAAGTTGGAGTTTCCGCCATATCCGATACTTCTTCCGCTAAGAATATATTTTCTTTCCGCTGTATAATCTATTGTAACTCTGACGTAACATTGTATTATGAAATGGAAAAATCTGTATTTTGTTCAACATATGTTGGTATCCATAACAATCCATCTTTGTGAACGGTTTAAATTGGTTTAACTACCAGCGAAAACCGGGCAAAAAGGCGGGTCGTTACGCCAATGTTAACGATTTACCCAGTACTTCAACACCAAAGTCTTCCCAAAAAACTTTGATACCGGTGACCTCATCCTGAAGCGGATCTTTCCCACATCGACTGGTTTTGGTCCTCGCTGTGAAGGTCCGTACGCCATACAACAGAGGCTTGGAGATTGAACCTTCAAGCTAACGACCGTTGATTGCGCCGAACTACCAAGAGCATGGAATAACGAACACTTCCGTCACTACTTCACTTAGTTTACTGTACATATTTACTGCTTTCCACCAATATTTTGTTTTCAAAGTTCAAGACTTTGTAAAGAAAAGGCCATTACTGCCAAAATTTATCAGTAAAGAAACTTCAGTTGTTCATGTACTTGATGTGTTTACTTTAGCGTGGTATGTTTGAGATGTTATGACAACCGACTACACGAGTGCACAACACTGCATCGACACCTCTAAGCTTAGCATCAATCCGCTCACTCAAGTCCTTACAAAGGCTCAAACCTTGTAAAGCAGTCCGCCCTTTACAATTCAAATCGAGTCCCGAACCAATGACGGGATGACTTAAGACTCTCACTAACTTAAGCGTCCAACCCCATTTCTAGGTCTCCGAACATATGGGCAACCCAACAACCGAGTGAGTGTGACATTGACCGCTCGCTTGGCTCCATCCAACCCATAGGCTCTGGATCTAGGTACAAAAGTGGCGAGCCAACGATGCCCTCAAACTCTAACCAGAACAAAAACAACGGGATAATATAAAGGACAAAACAACGACATCCGTCCACAACTACTGACGACTCAAGACCAACATCCGAAAGGAGGTCCTAAGAATGGAGCTTGTCCACTTAGATTCCAAACGACTCAAGATCGATAACCGAAAGTGTACTCGAGATTGGAATCACTTCATTTGGACTTCCTACGACTTGAACATCTCAAGAGCGGAGCCATAGACAAAGTTTGCTTAACTGTAGCGATAAGTACATTAACACAAGTACATAGATCAGAAAGTGTAAATGAAAGTTCAAACACTTAAGACAACATGTGATGTAAGCAAAGCCAACTAACTTTCACAAAAGAAAACTACAATTGTCTATTTCTTTTTAACAACATGATGTACATGAAAATCACATTACACCTCCAAAAGCAAGGGTCGTACTTGCATATCCTATCGGCGTACATAACTAAAAAGCTTTCTATAACCATCATTTCGATGAGTCGCCCCTCTTCTTCTTCTTATTGGACTCGGCACTGGATGACTCGCCTTATCCCTTCATCTTCTGGGAGCCACTTCCTCCACCCCCTTTCTCTCCCTGGTTGGAGTAGTCTTCTCCTGGGACACCATCAAGAATTTCTCCTCGTCATCATCACCACTCAAGATCTCGGTGGTCTGCTCGTTTACAGGCGTGATCACTTTTAAAGGCTTAGGTGTGACCTCGCTGCCAGTACCGCCGAGGTGTCCCCCTTTTTCCCAGCTTCCTTGGCCTTCTTAGCATCCCTATCGACCTTTCTTTTGGCCTCCTTGTCCGCTTTCTTTTGGGCTTCACGCCCATCCAAAAGCTTCTTTTCCTCCTCCTTCTTCAACCATAGGAACTCCACGTCAGCCCTTTTCTTAGAGGCATCATCATCAGCTTTCTTTTTGGCTGCCTCCTGCACCTTAGGCTAAGCATAATCCTTGGCCTTCTTCCTAGACTCCTCTTGAGTCGTCTGTTGGGTTGCCTCATCAGCCTTCCTCTTCTCCTTCTGCTCCTCCGACTTGGCGAGCAACTGGCTTTTTATTTTTCAACCAACTGGTGCATTGTTTGCTCGCCCGCTTCCATCGGCCCAGTCACCTGAATACCTTCCTTGGATCCTTTAAACTTTAGAAAGATATCATCTATCTTAATCTCCCCAAACTATATATCCGAGGACGTGTTCATGTGACTAGACCCTCCTCCTAATTGTTCCTTGGTTTTTTCTGTTCGGGATGAGAATTATGGATCTTAAGGCAAAAATAACACTAGAGGGGGGGTATGAATAGTGTTTTAATGAGATTATGAAAAACTTAAACAATTAATGATTATTCAAACAAATTTATTAATAAAAGAACGAATATCACAATAGAAACAATCACAGATGCAAATATAAACAGAAATAAAAATGCAGAAAAAGAAAGAACACACCGAGTTTTATACTAGTTCGGATTACTCCTACGTCCATTCCCACGCAACGCTGGATTGCGCAAAGTTTTATTAATACTAGTATCAATCTTATAACACCCTTTATTTCACGATTACAAGGTTAAGACAGATTCCACAACCTTGATTTCATGGATACAAGGTTCACACTAATTCAATACCCATGATTTCGCGGCTACAAGGTTGACACCGCTCCCTTTCCTTGATTTACAGGCTACAAGGAAGAAATCTTTTCCTTAACAACTACAAACAGCCTTAGAACCCTTGAATAACACTTCCAAAAAAAGAGTATACGATAGAGATTGAGAAGAGAAAAATAGTGATATAATTTGTATTGAAATCGGCAGAGTATAAGTGTAAAAATCAAGAAATTAAAGTATAATAATGGTGATAAGAGAAGGGATGAAGAAGGAGAATAAAAGTTGATTAAAAATTCGAAAATGACCCCGTTATATAGAGTTCCAAAGGTTGCAACAGTTCTGAAACATTTCAAATAATGAAAAGACACTTCTTTTGAAAATTAAAATTGTAACAGTTATATGTCAACATATATAGGGTTTTTGAATTATAAAACATTTTTTCAATGTGTTTAAATTACTATATATATTCTGAAAATTCTTGAATCAAAATTAGGGTTTTAAATGAATTTTGTAAAGTGCAAAAAAACATATAAAAACATAGTAATATAGATATATTTAAAAATTATATAATATGAAGCTATAAAACTATATATTATCGACAGATATATTATAAAACTTTATAAACTATATAATAAACATATATATTTGAAAATATAAGTAAAAATAATTTGAAATCATTTTAGAAAGGAGTTTGAAAATAAGATATTTTGAAAATAGGGTTTGAGAACAGAATTTGAAAATGCTAACCAGAGTTTTACATATTATTTAGACTCTATTACTAAGATATTCTTGAGCTCTTGAAATCTTGATCTCTTGGTTCTCCTGAATCTTGAATCTCTTAAACTATACAGTCTTCTATATCACCTGTACATAATTCCTGGATATATATATACATATATATATTTTGGATAAAGGTGTTAGTATATATTTTATAATCAATAATGTTAATAATTGAAACAAGGTTGTTGTCATAAAAATTCCATTCTCCATCAATTTCCCCCAATTTTATGATGACAACCTTGGTTTATAAAATATTCATACCTGAAATACCTAATGATGTGATTTCTTGAATGCTCCCACTTTCACCATGAATTCTTCCTGACTCCCCCTTAAACTATGCCTATTTTAACTATACTATATTTTATAATTTATCCCCCTTTGTCATCAACAAAAAGTATATCTATCTATACTTAGAATAATCTTAGTGACTAATTCTATATATAACTCCAAATAGTATATCTATCTATACTTAGAATAATCTTAGTGACTAATTCTATATATAACTCCCCCTAAATATATAACTCTTCCTAAATTTAAATCTAAAAATTTATAACTCCCCTTAAACTTATGGCTATACTTTTGTAACTTTACTAAGTAAACTAAACAGGAGTATAATCAAACATTGTATAAACAATCAAAACAGACAATCCAAACAATCTGAACCAAATCAACCAAAGCGAAAATATATGTTAATTCAATTACACTTCTTGAAACTTCAATTAATCCTAGAAACTATAAAACTACCCCTTAATCTAATATTAGAAAAGCTATATGTAATGAAATGTGAAAAAGATAATTATATTATTTAATACTTACATATGTATAAGTATATTTTAAGCCTATCAACACACACACATATCAAATCCAACTAGGCCAAACAAGTCAAACAAATCAATCAAGCCAAACAAGACAAACAAATCAATCAAGCCAAACAAGCTAATCAAGTCAAAGTAAATATGTTATGTGTTTAATTAATAATCCTATATATTTGTAAGACTATAATTTTCCATATAGTATACTTGTTATGTGTGGAGTGAAAAGTTAATATGTAATGTAGTGTGTGCAGTATGTTGGTTATAATGTAGTATGAAATGTATGTCATATGCAAAGCAAAATGAAATGATATAATAAATGAAATGCAACTTAGGATGTGAATGATTTTAATTTGAAATGCACTGTAATTTATGATAATGATGCATGATATAAAATAAGATGTGTAATATATAGAATGATTTGGTGATGATATCTATTTCGGTAAAAGATATTCACAGTACTATATAACTATTATGCATATACATATATATTATAAATTATTTCAATCAAACAAAGGTAATATACATAAATTTCTAGACTTATGTTAATGATACTAATGAAAATTAACATATCTATGTACTATATAGTTTTATATATTTATTTACTTTCAATATATTTTTTTGAAACAAAATATATAAAACATAAGTAAATGAACAAAACTGATAACTAGAGTTTGAACTGACATTTTCATATTGAAAAAATGTCCTTTCAAAACCAAATCAAAGAGTAGTGAAATTTAAATTTAGAATAAAAAAGGAGATAAATTTTAATTAGATTGGTATATATGTATACTATGGTGTATCAACATATGAACTAAAATATCTAGAATTATAAAAGAGATAAGTTTCTGTACCTAACTATGTGCCTAAATGTATATTCCTAAATTCAATGATAATTATGAAATAATTGTAAAGCGTAACACTTTTGGTAATCCTTATTTTTTTTTTGTTCTTCAATTGTTATAAACCACACATTCACATCTTCCAGAATTTGATGATGAGATCTGCTTAATTGTGACGGTCTCATTTTTCTGGTCAGCATAGTATATTCATTTTCTAAATTTGAAGATCGTATGAGAAAGATACTGATGATTTAGTAGTTTAACCATCTTGGCGCCAAAAAATTGAATTTGAATGAATGGACATTTCAACTACTATAAATATGCCCAATAGTCACATCCCTTCACAAATTTCTTCTCTTCTTCTTCTTCTTCCCGTTTTTCCTCTTTCAATCAATTTTCAGGGCGGCGTAACTTCTTCGTTTCTTAATGGAATTGGATGAAACCAGTGGCAAATCGAAGAGGATGCAAGGGCTTTGATTAAATAACGGTTTGGTGAAGAATTTGAACGGTATTATGGTGCAGTAGGCTGAATCAGTGAAAGGAAAGCAGAAAATCCCATATATAATTTTCTGTTTTGGATAGTCAACTTCAAACTTTCATATCTCACTCAAGTTTGATCGGAATTCATATCTCACTCAAGTTTGATCGGAATTTGATGATCTAACCATCAAAATAACCACGACAACAAGAACTTCAATCTGTAGAAGGATTTGGCATGATGTAATACAAATATATAGACAAAATATGAGAAATACTAGTGACAATTTTGGTTTCTTTTTCCCTTTGTGCACCAAAACTTCATTTGATCATAAATTGGTCATTTCTTGACATATTTGCATGAAACCAAAAGCATTGAATCAAATTGAAGAAGAAAAATAGTTTTGTAGATCAGGTATCCATTTCATTGTAGATTGCCAATATTCTTCTTTTTCTTTTTGATTGGTAAATGAACACCTTGGTGTCTTCCTTCTTTTTCTTCTTGGTTGATAAATGAATCATCTTTGTGTGTTTTGACCAATAGTCATCAGACATAACTTTTCCCTGCAAAACAACACAACATTTTGAAGAATTAAGTGACTTTTCAAAATAACTAAATGTATTTTTAAATAATAACATCATGATAATTCTGTTACATATCCATATGAAAAATAGTGTTAAAAATTTCCATTTAAACTTTTCAAATATTAGATTGTGATAACTGTATTTTTCAACACATTAGAATGCAGACTCATCTAATACTTATGCAATGCGTAAATTTAAACTTGTGTTATAAATCATTTTCAAAGTTCACCATTTAATATTTCCAAAATTCAAATGATGAAAATTTGAAAACCTATGCTCTGATACCAATTGTTAGGGTTGAGAATTGTGGATCTTAAGCCAAAACAAACACTAGAGAGGGGTGAATAGTGTTTTAATGAGATTACAGAAAACTTAGACAATTAATGATTATTCAAACAACTGTATGAATCATAGAATGAATATCACAACAGAGCCAATCACATATGCAAATATAAACAGAAATAAAAATGCAGAAAAAGCAAGAACACACCTGATTTTATACTGGTTTGGATTACTCCTACGTCCAGTCGCACGCAACGCTGGATTCCACAAAGTTTTATTAATATTAGTATCAATCTTACAACACCCTTGATTTCACGGCTACAATGCTAACACCGATTCCACATCCTTGATTTCACGACTACAAGGTTCACATCGATTCAACACCGATTTCCCAACTACAAGGTTCACACTGCTCCCTTTCCTTGATATACAGGCTACAAGGAACACACCTTTTCCTTAACAATTACAAACTGCCCTAGAACCCTTGAATAGCACTTCCAAACAGAGAGTAGATGATAGAGGTTGAGAAGAGAAAGAGAATGATGTAATTTGTATTGAAATCGACAAGTATAAGAGTAGAAATCAAGAAATTTAAGTATAATAATGGTGGTAAGAGAACGGATGAAGAAGGAGAAGAAAAGTTGATTAAAAATTTGAAAATGACCCCTTTATTTAGAGTTCCAAAGGTTGCAATAGTTCTGAAATGTTTCAAATAATAAAAATACACCTGTAACACCCCGAAAATTCTATAACTGTGAAATTTATGAATTAAAGTATAATCAAATTCAAATCAAAGAACTAAGGGAAACGGGATACGCCATTGCGTTCGTCTCGGAAAAATACGCGAAATAGAGTCCGAGTTTTCGAAAAACGGAGTCCGTATGAAGAAGATATGGCCTTCGGAAGTTTTGAATCAAATTTAAAATTCAAACAGAATAAAATAATAATTTAAAATCGGGCCCATTGGGCCAGGGTGGAAGAACACCCGCCTGGGCCACCCAGGTCGACTGGGCTGTCGACCTGGGCTACCCATGTCGACAGGGCTGTCCACAGCCCTGTCGACAGGGGTATCGACCTGGTCGAGCCCAGTCAACCTGGCTGGCCAGGTCGGTGTGTGGTCGAATTTCTGTGGTCTGCTTTGTCATTAGGGCTAGGTGGCGGATTTTTATTGGTCTCTCTTCCTAATGAATGGCTATGATCTAACCTAGCAACATCAAGGGTCCTAATCAATTCCTAACCTCTATATAAACAACCCTAGACTAAACCCTAATCTATTCATTCAAAATAAGATTATAGCCGCCATGTTGCTAAGGAACGACAAAGAGTAGCCGCCAACTAGAGAGAGAAGTAGGAAGAAAGTTCTAAAGCCTAAAGCAATTCAAGCAACCTAAAGCTAATCAATTCAACAAAGGAATCGTGTCTCTTAATTAGAGAATTCGCCGCAACCATTGTAAGTAGAGTATTACTTTGGTATAAATAAACAACTGTGTTGATGTGTATGCTTGAATTGTGGCAATGGAAGTATTTCATATTTGTGCATTCTTATCAATTTATATACGTTTGGATTATGTTATTCATGTTATAAAGAACTACATGCGGTAGTTCTATGCAAGTAAACGTTTGGAATATTTCGCAAATTATGTAATCTATGTTGAAGCTACATGTATGTAGTTGATTGAAATTCATGCAAGTTTGGGCTTTGTGATTATGCCATCATGATGTATATTTTTGTGCATAAATCATTTTGCAAGTAACAAGTTTGGTTGTTATAGTTCATATGAAACTATGTTGGAATTTTGATACCATAATCCATGTATTAAGTCATGCTTTTGCAAATTTATGAATATGGCTAGGCCTTGAATGATATTTGGCATAATTGGAATCCATGATTAAGTCTATCTTGTTTATATGATGACATATATGAGACATGGCTAGGTTAGACTCAAAAATCTCTTTTTGCAAGTTTTAAAGCAAACACCATGATTAGGAATATTTATGCATAAGTATGTTTGTACCATCGTTATGTGATTGGACTTAAACCATGATTAAGTTGAACTATGCTTTTGTGTTGGTAACAAAGTATCCCCTTTGTAAACATGTAGAAACCTTATGAACATGACATGTTTATGTTTATGCCAAAAGTATTTATGCCATGCTTATGTTTGACATTATGCTATGCTCATGCTAGAAATATTTACGACATGCTCATGTTTGACAATATGCCTAAATAAGAATATAGGTTCATGTTGTAGTTAAACCTATGCAAGTTCACATGCTTTGATTCATGTCACCTATGTTACCACTATGCAAGTACACCAATTTCTATTTTGTATTTCCAACGTCGTATTGCAAGTTCATGCGCTCACCTTCCCCTCTTTGTGTATACGCCATAAGCCTCCCCTTTCGCATGGCTAAATTGGGCTTTAAAAGGCTAAGCCCAATATATATGAACGGACGTGTAAAACGGGGGAAAATAACGTTGGGTTAAAATTAATTAATTAATGAAAATATAAAATAAAAGGGCCCAAATTCAAGTATGGGTTGGGCCCATGATTGGTGTAACCTTTACACCATTTACTTAATAATGGGCCGCAAATATTTACATATAAATAAAGAAGAATGACAAGATATGTAAATGTAGAAAATACGATGTGTTTAACCCGAGGTTGGATTGAGTTGTGATGTAAACCTGCCCGGAACCGCCCGGCTGTCCAGTAGTCACAACAATACCTATCCAATGTGAGAGGTTAAACATGGAGCCCAATAAGGACCCGAGGTTAGACTGAGTTGTGGCGTAAGACTGCCCGGAACCAACCGGCAACAGGCAGCCACAACAATACCTGTCTAATGTGAGAGGTCAGGGCCTTAATAAGACAATTAAGGCTGAGTCAGGATTGTTAGGATTAAGTGGACTAAAGACTTAATCAAAATGGAACATGCTAAACTAAACGGACTGGTGGGGGTTAGGTTAGAAACACTTAACCAACTTAGCATGTTGGCTAGAGATAGAAAACCTAGTAACGGGGGACCCTTTTCAGCAGTAACCCTAAAAGGTGTATCAGGATACCCTGAAACTTGGCAGGGTGGGGCACGATTACTGGGCTGATTGTAAGAGGTCAAAGCGACGGCGGTGGTGTAGCAGTGTAGGTTCTAACGGAGTGCGGGCGTGCACACACTCCGGAGCAGAAAAATAAGGAGCATACCTGTGCACTCTAAGGTTGTGTCGGGTTGCCACTATGGGACTTGATACACCCCATGGTGGGACCAGCATAGGTAACTACAGACATCGGGGGCCGTAAGACACATGTAACTATGCGAGTAGGAGCCGATCATCATAGAATGGATCACATCACCCTGATTATGGGGTGCAAATCCGGAAACTAGTATATGGGTTCAGAGATCAACATGGGGTACGATAGTATATTCGACCCTAGACAACTTAACCAAGTTATGGTGTTTGCCCACTTCTTGTTATTACTTATCATACCCAGTTCTTTATTCATAGACAAAGTAGTACTAGACTTACTCAGGCTTTATGTCTGACTCTATTTTTCTTTCGTCTTCTTTCTTCCGTTCCCCCCCCCAGGTCCTCAGGGAGGGAACACAGCAGCTTGACCAGCCTCAACATCCAGCTTGAAGAAGAGAAATGTATTGCTTGGACTTTCCTATTTTGAACTATGGCTTTGGACAATCCACTATGGGGCTTTGGCAGTTTATCTATGTTTTATTTATGCTTCTTTAAAAATAATGTACTCAAGACAGATTATGAAAGTGTTATGTTATGTTTTTGAAAAGGATGTTGTTGTAACACGTATTTGACTTTGTGAAATAAAGTTTGTTGTTCTTCCGCTGTTTACAAATATGTGTTCTTATATCTGTCTTGTATATCTGTGACTTGTACTTATAAACCTCCACCAAAATTAGGGCATTCCCTTTGAGAGTGACCCTAACGGAGGTGGGGTGTTTCACTTGGTATCAGAGCATAGGTTTACCAGATAAGATAAAAAGTTTTGAAAAAATTATTTTCAAAAAGGAAATTTAAAGAAGCATTTTTAAAAGAAAAATATTATTTTATTTTTAAAAGGCAAAGTCCACTCCCCAAAGCCATAGGAACTATCTCTTATCCTTCGTTTTGAATCTATCATTTTTTGTTTCAGCATGTCCCAAGAACTTAACTTGCCGGAAGGGGTGCCAATACCTGGTTGGTTTAGACGTTTCTTAGAAGCAAGGGCCACTCAGCCAGGTCCTACCGTTCCTCCTCCCCCAGCAGAAGGAAATCATCCAGCTGCAGCAGCACCTTTTCCTCCACCTCCTCCTCGGGGAAACACTTTTGCTAAGATATGTAAAGATTTTAAAGCTATGGGAGGAAGGGATTTCCATGGAACTGAGTCCTTCGTGGCAGCTAGAAGTTGGCTGAAAGAAACGGAGGACCTATTCATCATCTTTGAGGTAGAAGATAGACAAAAAGTACAACTGGCAGTATGGCTATTGAAGGGCGAGGCTTCCTACTGGTGGGAAGTCACTAATGCTGAAAGACCAGTGGAGACATGGGAGGACTTTAGGGCTAGGTTTGAGACCAAATTTCTCTCAGATGCGGAAAGAAGTTTGCAGTTAGAAAAATTCTTATTTCTTAAGCAAAGGGACAAGACAGTCAGAGAATATGTGAATCAGTTCGATGAGCTGGCTAGGTTTGGGCTTGACCTAGTCAACACCCCGCACAAGAAGGCTCTCCGTTTCGTCAAAGGGTTGAATGAGCCATTACACAATTTGGCCATGACCCATATACCCATGGGAGCCACGTATGAAAGATTGGTGCAAATGGCATTGCTGAATGAAGAGGATAAGGGCAAGAAGAAAGAGGGTTTGCAGCCCAAGAAGACAGACTTTAAGAAAGGCGGAAAAGGCAACAAAGAGAAGAGGAAGTGCAATTTCTGTGGCAAAGTGGGGCACTTAGTAAAGGACTGCCGGAAAAAGAAGGCCAAGGAGAATGGTGGGTGCTTTTCATGCGGTCAGACAGGCCACAGGGCTAAGGACTGCCCAAAGAAACGAGGACAGGGGCAGGGGGCTGGATCCACCCCAGGGGCACAGGTTCATGTGCTAGAAGCGCCACCATTGCAGCAGCGAGGTATAAATACTTCTGTAGAAAGCGTAATTTATCTTTATGATCACCCCGTTCGCACTTTATTTGATTCCGGCGCATCACACTCCTTTATCTCGTCTGCTTTAGTAGAATCTCTGCACCTAGAAACTAGTATGGTAGAGGACCCCTTAATTGTTTCAAACCCAATTGGGGGCCCAGCTCATTTGTCTATGGTCTGTGTGGGATTGAAAATTTCTATTCTAAGTGTAGAATTTCAATGTAGTGCCTTTGTTTTGGGCTTTTCGGGGTATGGTTTGATTTTGGGTATGGATTGGCTATCCAGTAATGGGGCCATCCTTGATTGTGAGAAAAGGGTTGTTAGGCTCCTAACCCAGCTCGGTAATACTTTGGAAATATCTTGTAATCCCTCGTATGCGGTTATGCTTAGTTATCTTGAATCGCTAGATGCCTCTGTTGAAAATTTGCAATCGGTTAAAGTGGTCCGGGAATATCCGGATGTCTTTGAAGAGGTGAAGGGCTTGCCTCCGAAGCGGGAAATAGACTTCCGCATATATCTTGTAGATAATGCAAAGCCCGTTGCGTTGCCCGTTAGACATATGGCTCCACGAGAAAGGAAAGAGCTCAGTAAACAGATTAAAGAGCTTCTAGAGAAGGGGTTCATTAGGAGGAGCATTTCAGAATGGGGCGCTCCGGTGGTGTTCGCTACAAAGGCGGATGGTTCACTCCGTCTGTGTGTTGACTATAGGGAACTCAACAAGCTAACGAAAAAGAATAGGCACCCTCTCCCTAGAATTGACGATTTGTTTGACCAGCTTGTAGGAGCGTCTGTTTTCTCCCAACTCGATTTAGCAACCGGTTTTCATCAGCTAAGGGTGGCTGAAGATAGCATCGATAAAACGGCGTTCAGAACCCCAGACGGCTTCTTTGAATGGCTTGTCATGCCTTTCGGCTTGACAAATGCACCTGCGTACTTCGTGGACCTAATGAGTAGGGTATTTAGAGATTTCCTCAACAAATTCGTAGTGGTCTTCGTAGATGATATCCTTATCTTCTCAAAGAGTGAAGAGGAACATGCTCAACACTTAAGGGCAATCATGGAAACTTTGCGAGTCCATCAACTAAAAGCCAAATTCTCCAAATGCCACTTTTGGAGAGAAGAGGTGAGGTTCCTTGGGCACATAGTATCCAAACAAGGGTTAGCGGTGGACCCTGCGAAGGTAGTGGCGGTACAGGATTGGAAGACACCAAGGAATGCGACTGAGGTCCGAAGCTTCCTAGGACTAGCAGGTTTCTATCGAAAATTCATAAGGGATTTTGCGAAAATCTCAGCTCCGCTCACGAAATTGACTAAGAAGAATCTAGTGTTTAATTGGGACTTGGATTGCGAGTTTGCTTTCCAACGACTGAAAAGGGCTCTCACAACAGCCCCAGTTTTGACGCTGCCAGATGGGAGCAAGATGTTCACTGTTTATACGGATGCATGTGGGACAGGGCTAGGCGCCGTCTTAATGCAAGAAGGAAGGGTAGTAGCTTATGGCGGGAGGCAGTTGAAGGTGCACGAAAAGAACTACCCAACCCACGATCTTGAGTTAGCCGCCATCGTCTTTGCGCTCAAGTCTTGGCGACACTATCTCCTAGGTGAGAAGTTCGAACTTTACACTGACCATAAATCGTTGAAATATCTTTTCTCGCAGAAGGATCAAAACTTGAGGCAACAAAGATGGATGGAATTTCTTGCCTCGTACGATTTCGAAATCTCCTATACTCCGGGCAAAGGCAACGTAGTGGCAGACGCGTTGAGCCGAAAGAAATTGACCCTAAGCCCGTTGTTTGTTGAAAGACAAAGCCTAGAGTTTATAACCAGCTTCGACTTTAGGCCTTCCTCCGATTTCGTACCAGGCTTGCTAGCATCTCTCGAAGTGCGCCCAACTTTAGTGGGTTCAGTAGGGACAGCACAACGCGAAGACCCTCAGCTTGTAGAAATGATTGATAGGCTAATTAGGGGTGAGACTTCAAGTCACCTCAACCGATACTCCATCGACGATAGGGGTTTGCTAAGGCGAGACGGAAGACTATGCGTCCCACAGATAAAAGATTTAGTAAAGAAGGTTCTCGAGGAAGCGCATCATTCCAAGATGACGATACACCCAGGAGGAGATAAAATGTACAAAGATATAAAAAGGACTTTCTTCTGGAACGGCATGAAAAAGGACGTGGCAGAATTCATTTCTAAGTGTATGGTGTGCCAACAGGTTAAGGCGGAACAGAAAAAGCCTGGCGGACTACTACATCCTCTGGAGGTCCCGCAGTGGAAGTGGGATAGCATCTCAATGGACTTCATCGATGGGCTGCCTAGGTCTAGGAGAGGCAACACTAGTATTTGGGTAATAGTGGATAGGCTTACTAAAAGCGCCCACTTTTTACCTGTCAAAAGTAAAAGAACTGCCTCATCCCTAGCATCACTTTACCTTAAGGAAATCGTTCGACTCCATGGAATACCATCTAGCATTGTTAGTGACCGAGACCCCATCTTCACCAGCGAGTTTTGGCGGAGTCTGCAAGAAGCAGTAGGAACGCAGTTATGCTTGAGCACAGCCTATCATCCCCAAACCAACGGCCAAACAGAGAGAGTGAACAGAGTTTTGGAAGACCTTTTAAGACTATGCGTCCTCGACTTCGGAGGGACATGGGAAGACCACCTTCCTTTGGTGGAATTTGCCTACAACAACAGCTATCAAGCAACCATAGGAATGGCGCCCTTCGAAGCTTTGTATGGAAGACCGTGCCGATCGCCCACTTGTTGGTGGGAATCTACGGATAAGCTCATACTTGGACCGGATATGATCCGAGAGGCTTCAGAGAAAGTGGACTTAATACGAAGAAGGATGAAGACGGCCCAAGACAGACAAAAGTCCTATGCCGACAAGAGGAGGACCGACCTTGAATTCGAAGTTGGAGACAGAGTTTTTCTCAAGGTATCATCGCTAAGGAACGTTGTTCGTTTTGGAACCACAGGAAAGCTAGCGCCAAGATTCGTAGGGCCATTCCCTATTATCGAGAAGATTGGGAAAATGGCCTATAGATTAGAGCTACCCGAGAAGTTGGCTGGAGTCCACAACGTCTTTCACGTTTCACATCTCCGAAAATGTCATCATGAGTCCGCTGAAGTGGTAGAGCCAAATATACTCGAAGAGGCCGAAGTGGAACGCGAAGCGACCATAAGGAAGGTTCCAACCCGCATCTTAGGAACAGAAGTGAAGAGGCTACGCAACCGCGAAGTCAAGCTCGTCAAAGTTCAGTGGAGCGACGCCGAGAGGGAGACGCGACTTGGGAAACTGAAGCTAAAATACGCACAGCCTACCCTTTTCTGTTCGAGGGTACATCCTTGATCTTTCCTTTTCCTTAAGTTGCGCTTTTATCTATCTTTTTAGGTATATTTCCTCGACCGTATCTTTTAGATAGAATCTTTTTGGATGGAAACATGTAGTTGAAACATGTTATGGATGATGGTTGCAAGTGGTTGCAAGTGATTGCTAGTGGTTGCTCGTGGTTGCATATACACACACAATCTAGGTTTTAGATCGGCTCAGTCACTTCATATTGCATATGCCTATATGTTTGTATTCGTATATGGTTGAACTTTAATGTGTTGTCATATGGATGTTGCATTTGTATTGAATGATTGTGCACTCATGTAGAATCAAGAATAGGAAAATTTGCATACATAATGGATTCATGGCACTTACATAATTCGCATTAAGGAGGTTAACTGAATCAGTAGACCGCCTGATTTTGCATTAGATAAGTACATGTACACACACACTTTGCATATGATCATGAAGCATTAGAAGTCTTTTAAGGACAATGGATGCTCGTGTTTGATGGATGAGTAGATGGATGATTGGATGTTAGGATAAACATTCCTCCTAACTTGAAGATTTCGGGGACGAAATCCTTTTAAGTGGGGGAGAATGTAACACCCCGAAAATTCTATAACTGTGAAATTTATGAATTAAAGTATAATCAAATTCAAATCAAAGAACTAAGGGAAACGGGATACGCCATTGCGTTCGTCTCGGAAAAATACGCGAAATAGAGTCCGAGTTTTCGAAAAACGGAGTCCGTATGAAGAAGATATGGCCTTCGGAAGTTTTGAATCAAATTTAAAATTCAAACAGAATAAAATAATAATTTAAAATCGGGCCCATTGGGCCAGGGTGGAAGAACACCCGCCTGGGCCACCCAGGTCGACTGGGCTGTCGACCTGGGCTACCCATGTCGACAGGGCTGTCCACAGCCCTGTCGACAGGGGTATCGACCTGGTCGAGCCCAGTCAACCTGGCTGGCCAGGTCGGTGTGTGGTCGAATTTCTGTGGTCTGCTTTGTCATTAGGGCTAGGTGGCGGATTTTTATTGGTCTCTCTTCCTAATGAATGGCTATGATCTAACCTAGCAACATCAAGGGTCCTAATCAATTCCTAACCTCTATATAAACAACCCTAGACTAAACCCTAATCTATTCATTCAAAATAAGATTATAGCCGCCATGTTGCTGAGGAACGACAAAGAGTAGCCGCCAACTAGAGAGAGAAGTAGGAAGAAAGTTCTAAAGCCTAAAGCAATTCAAGCAACCTAAAGCTAATCAATTCAACAAAGGAATCGTGTCTCTTAATTAGAGAATTCGCCGCAACCATTGTAAGTAGAGTATTACTTTGGTATAAATAAACAACTGTGTTGATGTGTATGCTTGAATTGTGGCAATGGAAGTATTTCATATTTGTGCGTTCTTATCAATTTATATACGTTTGGATTATGTTATTCATGTTATAAAGAACTACATGCGGTAGTTCTATGCAAGTAAACATTTGGAATATTTCGCAAATTATGTAATCTATGTTGAAGCTACATGTATGTAGTTGATTGAAATTCATGCAAGTTTGGGCTTTGTGATTATGCCATCATGATGTATATTTTTGTGCATAAATCATTTTGCAAGTAACAAGTTTGGTTGTTATAGTTCATATGAAACTATGTTGGAATTTTGATACCATAATCCATGTATTAAGTCATGCTTTTGCAAATTTATGAATATGGCTAGGCCTTGAATGATATTTGGCATAATTGGAATCCATGATTAAGTCTATCTTGTTTATATGATGACATATATGAGACATGGCTAGGTTAGACTCAAAAATCCCTTTTTGCAAGTTTTAAAGCAAACACCATGATTAGGAATATTTATGCATAAGTATGTTTGTACCATCGTTATGTGATTGGACTTAAACCATGATTAAGTTGAACTATGCTTTTGTGTTGGTAACAAAGTATCCCCTTTGTAAACATGTAGAAACCTTATGAACATGACATGTTTATGTTTATGCCAAAAGTATTTATGCCATGCTTATGTTTGACATTATGCTATGCTCATGCTAGAAATATTTACGACATGCTCATGTTTGACAATATGCCTAAATAAGAATATAGGTTCATGTTGTAGTTAAACCTATGCAAGTTCACATGCTTTGATTCATGTCACCTATGTTACCACTATGCAAGTACACCAATTTCTATTTTGTATTTCCAACGTCGTATTGCAAGTTCATGCGCTCACCTTCCCCTCTTTGTGTATACGCCATAAGCCTCCCCTTTCGCATGGCTAAATTGGGCTTTAAAAGGCTAAGCCCAATATATATGAACGAACGTGTAAAACGGGGGAAAATAACGTTGGGTTAAAATTAATTAATGAATGAAAATATAAAATAAAAGGGCCCAAATTCAAGTATGGGTTGGGCCCATGATTGGTGTAACCTTTACACCATTTACTTAATAATGGGCCGCAAATATTTACATATAAATAAAGAAGAATGACAAGATATGTAAATGTAGAAAATACGATGTGTTTAACCCGAGGTTGGATTGAGTTGTGATGTAAACCTGCCCGGAACCGCCCGGCTGTCCAGTAGTCACAACAATACCTATCCAATGTGAGAGGTTAAACATGGAGCCCAATAAGGACCCGAGGTTAGACTGAGTTGTGGCGTAAGACTGCCCGGAACCAACCGGCAACAGGCAGCCACAACAATACCTGTCTAATGTGAGAGGTCAGGGCCTTAATAAGACAATTAAGGCTGAGTCAGGATTGTTAGGATTAAGTGGACTAAAGACTTAATCAAAATGGAACATGCTAAACTAAACGGACTGGTGGGGGTTAGGTTAGAAACACTTAACCAACTTAGCATGTTGGCTAGAGATAGAAAACCTAGTAACGGGGGACCCTTTTCAGCAGTAACCCTAAAAGGTGTATCAGGATACCCTGAAACTTGGCAGGGTGGGGCACGATTACTGGGCTGATTGTAAGAGGTCAAAGCGACGGCGGTGGTGTAGCAGTGTAGGTTCTAACGGAGTGCGGGCGTGCACACACTCCGGAGCAGAAAAATAAGGCACTGGACACCAGCAGCATAACTGTGCACTCTAAGGTTGTGTCGGGTAGCCACTATGGGACTTGATACACCCCATGGTGGGACCAGCATAGGTAACTACAGACATCGGGGGCCGTAAGACACATGTAACTATGCGAGTAGGAGCCGATCATCATAGAATGGATCACATCACCCTGATTATAGGGTGCAAATCCGGAAACTAGTATATGGGTTCAGAGATCAACATGGGGTACGATAGTATATTCGACCCTAGACAACTTAACCAAGTTATGGTGTTTGCCCACTTCTTGTTATTACTTATCATACCCAGTTCTTTATTCATAGACAAAGTAGTACTAGACTTACTCAGGCTTTATGTCTGACTCTATTTTTCTTTCGTCTTCTTTCTTCCGTTCCCCCCCCCCAGGTCCTCAGGGAGGGAACACAGCAGCTTGACCAGCCTCAACATCCAGCTTGAAGAAGAGAAATGTATTGCTTGGACTTTCCTGTTTTGAACTATGGCTTTGGACAATCCACTATGGGGCTTTGGCAGTTTATCTATGTTTTATTTATGCTTCTTTAAAAATAATGTACTCAAGACAGATTATGAAAGTGTTATGTTATGTTTTTGAAAAGGATGTTGTTGTAACACGTATTTGACTTTGTGAAATAAAGTTTGTTGTTCTTCCGCTATTTACAAATATGTGTTCTTATATCTGTCTTGTATATCTGTGACTTGTACTTATAAACCTCCACCAAAATTAGGGCATTCCCTTTGAGAGTGACCCTAACGGAGGTGGGGTGTTTCAACACCTTTTTGAAAATTAAAATTGTAACAGTTACATGTCAACATGTCCATTATTGTATGTCGACATATATAAGGTTTTTGAGTTTTAAAACATATTTTGTTTTTAAAGTGTTTAAATTACTATATATATTCTGGAAATTCTTGAATCAAACTAGTGTTTCAAATGAATTTTGCGAAGTGTAAAAAACATATAAAAACACAGTAATATATAATATAAATATACTTATAAAATTATATAATATGAAGCTATAAAACTATATATTATAAACATATATATTATAAAAATTTATAAACTATAAACTATATAACAAATACATATATATATATATATTTGAAAACATAAGTTAAAATAATTTGAAATCGTTTTAGAAAGGAGTTTGAAAATAAAATGTTTTGAAAATAGAATTTGAAAACAGAAAATGAAAATGCTAATCCGAGTTTTACATATTATCTATACTATATTACTTAGATATTCTTAAGCTCTTGAAATCTTGATATCTTGGTTCTCGTGAGTCTTGAATCTCTTAAACTGTACAGTCTTCTATACCATATGTATATAATTCCTGCATATATATTTATATATATTCTGGATAAAGATGGTAGTATATATTTTTTAATCAATAGTGTTAATAATTGAAACAAGATTGTTGTCATCAAAATTCCATTCTCCAAAAATTGCATGCATTGTTGGTGCGAAACCCATTATCACCTCTGCTCTAGAGGTATCTGTACGATGAAGGAGAAGACAAGTTAGTCTACTTCGACTTCGTTTTACCATCCTTCAAAGCACTTGTGAGAATAAGGTTTTACCTTCCAACATTCGCGGTATGGCTTCGATAGGCACAGTGCTCTCAAGGGTTGGCTGAACAGAAGCTCTGTGTCCCAGCCCCGGATAATCGAGATCATACTCAGTAACAATGGGGTCTAGGATCGGCGGACCACTTTGTAGAGGCAGATGGGACAGCTTGCTACCGAGAGCTTCCTTCTTTATACTTGTGAGCAAGTACCACACTCTCAGTGATTAACGACTTCCCTTTTGCCGCAGCAAGTTGCGCCATCCTCTCCAACTTGGCATCCTCTCTCCACAACACCCTCCCTTCAGCCAACACCTGGCTCTCTTCCTCAGTTAATAACTCAAGCCTCTACACCTAACTCAACTCAAATTCATCGACCGAGGCTACCTACCGCTGCCTAGCCTCGAACTCCACCAGCCTCTCCCAGGTCAGAGCCAAGGTTCGGGGATAATTGTCGACCCATGAAATTCTGTATAATCGAAGTGCTTTGACATACAAACCCAAATCGATGGTTACAATGATGCCTCCACTTTGTACTCAACCTCTGCAATCTCAACTTTGAGCCTTTCCACCTCGACTTGGTGCTCGACTTTTACGTTGTCCACCTGGCTTAGCACCTCCTTGTACAAGGCCTCAACGTCCTCCTTCTCCATCCTAGCTTATTCGAGCTCAGCGTTCTTCAAGTCAAAAAGCTTTTTAAGCTCGTTATTTTCATTAACGAGCCGCTACGCCCGCTCATTTTCTTCTTTCAGCTTCTTGTTCTCCTCATCCAGGGTTTCATTGCTTTTACGAAGCTAGTGTACCTCCTCGTTCTCTTTCACCAATCGGATGTTCACTCCCGAAAAATCCTTATTGTTATGTTTAAAAGCCATATTCTTAATTGAGACTGATGCTATAGTATCTTTAAATGACTCTCGGGCCTCTTTCGCCTCATCCTTGACCCTCTTGAGCTCTCTCTCCGCCTCATTTGTTTCAACAATAAGAGAGTTAGCACATAAACATGTTACTCGAATACATAGAAATAAATCAAATGGAGCATTGTCTTACTCAATTCAGCCTCCCGATTCTTGAGGCTCCCTCTCACTCAGCAGGGAAATCCAACCGTAGAACCTGGAGTTCTACATTCTTGTTGTGAATCAGTTCCAAGAGTTTCTTTGCATATGTGTACATTTCCTTGTATTGAAAGTAGACATCGTACAATTTGTCATACACGTCTTTGTCCACACCCTATAGGATCTAGTGAATGTTCACAGCCACATCAGCTCATCAAAGTAGATGCCAGGGAAGGACTTCTTAAGTATCTCTTTTCTATCTTCGCCCTGAGTTGTGTGATCGCCGACATATTAGGAAACGTTAGGCCTTTCTTTGCTACTATCTTCTTCATGTGTCTCCACTCTCCAGGCACCAACTCCTTACTTGCATATACGATCTTAGACGCTACGGGTGGAACATAAGGAGAAATTGTTGATGTCTGTTGTCTTGTGCTTATGGTTTCGTGCTTTGAGCCTGTTCCCGATGATCGAATAAGGGGTGGTGGAGATTCTGAGTGTTGGGGTTGGTCTCTTTAGCGTTAATCACCATTGCGGTCATAAGAACGAGGAGGTGTGAAAATAAAAGTTTGTGCCACTTCTGAAACCACTCACAACCCCGCACTTCTATGGCGGGTGACCTCCGGACTCTCACCCTCGATCTCTGTCGCCATCTCTAACCATTTCACATGAACGGAGAAATTCAAGGTTAGAATCGACATTCCACACATGCAAACAAATGCTATGTCATGTAGTGTTATGAGTTTGTTTCCTAAGTGTTCCTTCCACAGAATAGATTTTAGCCCGTTAGAAGGGGTGACCTCCCAACGTTCAACGTAAGGCTTCCGGTACTTATATCACTCGACCAAGACATTATTAACACTATTGGGACTTTGTCCAAGTTCTTTAAATTATCCCTCCATTTCTAGCGATGCGGTGGTCCCAGATGTAGAAACTAGAGAAACCGGCCTGGGCAACGCTCTTGACCTCGTCTCAACTGTTAGAGACGAGACAGGGGTTTTCTGCAGACCCTCTTCGTTGGTAGGTATCTCCTCATTATCGACACTGAGATCTTGTGACCTTACGTCATTTGGACACGACAAGGGGCACTCTCCATTGTTGACCCGGAGGACTGTTTCCGTCCTCAGCTTTCACTCTTTCTCCTTCTCCAGCAATGCCCAGACGACCTATTGAACAACCTATTAGAAATAGGCCCGTTTGACGAAGTAGATGGTCGATAAATATATTTTAGGTAGTGCTGGCCTCAGTTAGGATAACCCTCAGCGTTTGAAGCCGCTCTTGATACAACTTGCCTTTAAGGCTGAGAGGGAAGCCTCCCACATAAACGTCGAGTTAGTCTTGGGCTTACGACTCAACTAACTACGAACCCAAGGCAAGAAAGAATAACTTACTTTCGGTCAGCCGTCCCCTCATGAATCCTAGGGGAAATGAACATAAAACCAATCATACTTAAAAGTTCTATGTCTGCTTCATGCCCCCAGGATAAATCGGGTGTTGGCTTATGCCTCATGTAGACAAGGGAAGGCGCGACAGTAGACCTCCTCTTCATCTAGAAAAGAAACTGGATATCCTTCCAATTTGATACTCTGTGCAGGTATTCCATGAACAAGATGCAGGTACCAAGCAGGAAGGCATACACGTCGGCTGAAACTGTGTCAGCGCTAAGCGAAAGTAGTACAGCATATCCCAAATGAACCCGCATGATGAAGGCACATACCTTGAATCACATATGCCTGTTCCAGGCAGTGTACCCTTCTGAAGGCATATGCGCCCTATCACGCTCTTCAGTGATGCAGACATCGTCATAAGGTATGTCATACTTCTTATACATATGCCTCAACGTAGCTACATCCATCCGCGAAGGTACTGAATCCAACGAGTAGTCGACTACGGAGGCATCCGCCATCATATTCGGTGCCTCGAGAATGTCTTTCCACATTATATCTACATCCTCTTCTCTCTCAGGGTTTACTTCTATAACTCCATCCCCTTCTGGTATTACTAGCTCGGCTGTTCCCTCGGCCAACAGTTGTGGTCCTTCTGACTGCGCACCCTGGTCGGGTGCAATAGACAGGCTTACATGCTGGGAATGGGTGAAAACCTCTGAGGTCTTAAGCTCATTGCCCACTGAACCGGAATTGTTAGATGACCCAGTCAGGAATGGTGAGAGTTCCGAAGTTTCATCTTCCAAACCCTTAAGTCTTCGAGAAGATCGTGATGTCATTGCAAACTATACTTTAAAATTGTCGCATTAGATACCGCACTGAAAAACCTGTATCCCTTGTGTTTGTGTAAACTAGCATGGAACGTGCAGTGTCGTGATGTGCTGATATGATTATAATAAAAGAACCCGGGACACAACAACGATCACTAGTCCCTAGAACTATAGTTAACCGATAACGTTGGGTTCACGTCGAGTTGTGATTATGTCATGTTTGAGATTGGGAATCAGATCTACAGATCGGTAGTTTAACGACATGTCCATAGTTTCAAGTATATGCTCTAATCCTATGTGCAAATCCGAATTATCAGTTCTCCCTTGAGTGTAAAGGTGTCATTGCTCAATGCATTCAAATCCATGTCCGATCCAATCACACAACATCGTGAAAATGATCAAGTCCGACGACAAATCTCCCAAGATTTGAAATTTTCATTAGGCATAGCGGGATGGAGTGACCGGGTACAACAAATTTGTACCAACTCTCCTAGGGGTTTGGGATTTCACTTAATTATAGGATATGTGAATTTCACATTCCCAAACTCATGAAAATACGAAACCCAAGACTGGCCGAACCTGAATCCCACAAGCCTCCAGAAAATTTCAAATCCCAACTCAACACTCATTTCCATATCACCTTGCATTTTGAATTCTCCAAGCCTCGGGATACGAAATTCGTATCCCAGGGCTTAGTAAACTTCGACTCCCAAGGCGAATACGAAATCAGGATTTTGCATCCACTTTAGGAAACAAAACCTTCATTTCGTATACCCTATAAGGGATTCAAAATTCGAGTTTCGTATGCCCTTACTTAGGGAAGCGAAATATATTCTTCGAATCCTCTCTACAACTCCGGGATGCGAAGCATCAATTCGCAACCATCCTACTTCCACTTTTCCCTTTGCCTCCTCTTCTATCTCCTCCTTCTCCCTCACTGAACCACCTCGGGGATCCAATATGAATTGTTGTATCTTAGAGGTCCGACCTTTGTAGACCCATCATCTCCCACGAAGATGGCGTCCTTTCTCCCCGAGATGCCTTGGCCAAGCCCCAGGCCATGGTCTCCTACTTCAAACATTACGTAATTAAGACTCAAATTTGAATCAGGCAACACCAAAGCATAAAAATCAAATCCTAGACGATATTTGAACCCATTTGCTAACTACATAGTGTTCGAGATCTGGTTGGGAGGCAGTGTTCTTTCAAAGGAAATTCTTTAGTCTTCAGAGTGCAAAAAATATGCCAGGAGAAGGGTTGTAGAAGATGAATTTGTTATGTGAAGGGGAAGGGTAGCGGGATAAGAAATATCGTATCCCCACGGGATGCGAAAACTTGTATCCCCCAAGGATACAAAAAATCATATTCCCACGGGGCATGAAAAATTTGTACCTTGGGGATTCAAGATTTCGTATCTTTCTAAAAAAGGAAAAGAGAAAGGAATTTCGTAACTTTGGATAATTCTAGACTCGCAGCTCCGACTATGATCGCATAAATGCGCTTTCGGAACTTCGACCATCGACCCCAATTTGATTTTCTAACCAACCATACGCTCACGAGTTTTGACGACTCAAGAGCATATGCCAAGAAATCAGATTCACGATTCGATGTCATTTTCAAAAACCAACTTGCGCCATCGTAAAGAGAAGACATACTTACTGTTTATGTTCTATTACAAACTCATCGCGCGAGATAACATGAAATAGTGTAAGTGCATGTGTGATACTATGTCGACAACGATCCGTTTACATTCTAGCATATGTGGGAGTTGGCAAATTTGGTTTAGTCTCTTGAGCAGGAATTAGATGTTTACTAAAGCTACAAGAGACGATTCTCAGACTGAGAAATCAGAATTCTTGTTATGCTCAACGAAATGGTCGCGACCAAGCACTCGACATAGCTTGGAGATCTTTTCAACTTCAAGAGATGCTTGACTCAAATCAAAGCACATCATGTCAAGACAATGTAACACCCCGTATTTTTATGATAACAAAATATGAGTAACTTTATTAGATAATGAGAATTAAGTAAAACGGACTACGCCATTGCGTTTGTCTCAGAATTCTGGTCAAGATATGACACCTGGTTTGTGTAAAACGGACATCGTATGAAGAAGTTATAACGCCTAGAAGTTTGTATACGAGCAAGAGAATTATATATATACAAACAAATAAAAATATTAACGAAAAATTCAAAACAGCGATCCGAAGACCTAGGAGACGAACCTCCCCACTTTGGGGGTCGACCCGAGACCCGCTGGGTCGACACCTATTTAGATTAGGGCACAGTTCCGGTTTTTGAACGCGGGCTCGTTTCTTAACCAAATACGTTGTTGAACACCTATAAATAAGCTTGTAGAGCCTAACCTAAGTCTCATATTTTCGAGACAACACAGAAGCCTAACCATTCCTCTTCCTCCTCAAATCTCTTCAGAAAATTTAGATTATTAGTTTAGGAAAATTCTTAATCTAGATCTAGAGGAAAATGATGAAAATCAATTAGAAGGTGTTCAGATCTCTTATCGAAGTGAGGTAATTTTCTAGATCTGGTCTATTTCAATTCTCTTCTCTTTCTTTCCTTTTTCTTTTAGTAAAAATTGTAGATCCATGGTTGTTAGGTTCTGAATCGAATTAAGGGAAAAACCATGGAATGCTAGATCTGGACCAGATCTAGGATTTGGAAAGCATATGAGGTGAGTGGATTTAAGTTATATCATTTTAGATAATGATATATTATCGTTTAGCATTCCCTATTATCATGAAATGTGAATTTGCCTGAATAATTAAAAGTGTTAAGATGCTGTTATAACAAGTTGATATATTAACATGAATATGTTGGAAAATTCATATGTTGAATTGGTTAAAGTGTTGAATGTTTACATGTTGAAAAACAAACTTGTTAAAATATGAGTAGCGACTTCTACTGTTATAATTACATGATTCACTTGTGGCATATTATGTATTTGAATTATTAGATGTAGAATTGAGAAAATGACATGTTAACTTGTTAGATTTGAACAATTACACGATTAAATGATTACATGTCAGGATAGAATTAAATACGTGTTAAAAAGGACATGCAACATAATATAGGCATAATTTGATGACATGTAAATTAGATTACAATAACACGTGAAAAGGATAGTATGCCTAAAATTTATAGTAAATAGGAAATTGTAACTTCTCATAGACACGAGGTTAGATTTCATTTGTGGTAGAAGTCTGCCTGGAACCACCAGGCACATCCAACATTCACAAGTGGTAAATCTAATGTGAGGGGTCTAAGTGCATAAATAAAACATGTAATGGTGCTAAGACACGAGGTTAAGTCAACTTGTGGAAGAAGTCTGCCCGGAACCACCCGGCAAATCCAGCATCCACAAGTGTAGGCTTAATGTGAGAGGTCTAGTGCATATATATATATATATATGTAAATAGCAGGACTGATAAACAACATTAATTGTAATTAATGGAAATAAATGGAATTGAAAGAAAGTTACAACAGTAAGAAGGAATGGAATGAACGGGGAATGATAATAACCTATTATAAATAAATTACATTAATAAGAATGTTGTATAATAGGTAGACTTGTCCTAAGGACAAGTGAAGATTATAACTTAGGTTATAATAAACTAGTAAGCACATGAGATAACTGGTGAAATGATATAAGTGGCACTTAATTTCAAATTAAGTAATCAGTAAATGGGGAAAACTGAAACTAGTTGTTTGTAATAAGTAAAGAAAAAGGGGAAAGTTTATGAAATGTAAGAAGTTGTACTTAATTATATATTAAGTAATCTGTAAACTTGGAAGTATGAAATCTACTGATAATAACAACATGTTTAAGCTTGTCCTAGGGACAAGTGGAAATTATAACTTAGGTTATAATAAACGTTAAAGGGAATAGAGTAACTTATGTAAGGGGATAAGTTGTACTTAATTGTAAATTAAGTTATTTACAAGAACAAGAATCTGAAATCTACTAATGAGGACAACATAAGTTATATTTATGGGAAGAAAAACTTATTAGTGGACCTTAGTTAAGAGAACTAAGTTAATAAGTAATCAACAATAAGTTGTAGTTACGGTGTAAAATGGAATTATGATTAAATGAGAAAGAATGAGGAAAAATAATGAAATGAAATAAGGTATATTTAATCATAAATAATGACTAACATATTAAAAAGAAAACATGTGAATTGAGATATACTTAATTACATATTAAGTAGAACATGTTACTGTAACGATGACATCAAACAAGAATATAAAGTGATTGTGGATTACAGAACTTGGATCACATTCTAGAGAATAACATGTTGTGGGCTTATTAACAAACTTAAATGGGTTAAGTTATATGACTGAAATTAATAACCAAGAGAAACTTGGTAACTTGAATAAGAAGTCAATGCGAATGGGGATAACCAGGTTAAATGGAAACCTTGTGAGGTAAAGCAAGCGCGTAAAAAAATGTTTAGACATAGGGTCTAATAACACATTAAAATGAGGCGCTTGGACCAGTCCGTACGTTTAAGGGTGAATAACCCAACGAGGTAGATCATCGTGGTGTCATTAGGCACGAGGTGAGCGCACATTCATCTGATTATTCTGTCGGCTCCGATGGACTGGAAGGGGAAGCATGCAGCTTGCTGAGATACGTAATGTGCTCCTGGTAGTCCTCTGTGCGGTGGCAGATGTTTTGGCTATGCTCGTAGAGGTTGGGTCTGCGTGTAACCACTAGGTGGGTGGGCCTTAACTGCAAAAGTAGATTTGTAGTCAGAATGTTGTGACGAGGTGACACTAGGGTGATTCGGCGATCACCTCAACGGGGAGGCAGAGGTCAGGACTAATAAGGATAGTAGATCATCGGGTACCCGTCATCGACAGCCAGTGGGATGCAAAAAGACTAGAGTTAAACCCAATACACCATTCACCTTTCACTATAGAGGTATGGTGGTTGAGGGGAGACGCCAACTGGATGTTTAGATTGTATGTTAGGGCCATGTCGCTTAGCTCTTGTAGTCTTTACTAGTTGAGGGAGGAACCGAGGTGGGACCATAGCCACCATGAAAACAGACCCTAGGAATATCTGCATTTTGAGGCTCTTAAAGGCGGGCCTGTACAGATATGGAAAAGCTCCCGACGGAGTTCTGTGTTTCTTGTATAGCCCTGCCATGGAATTCAGTGCACATTATGTGCGGTTAAGGCATCAAATACGATTGACGATATGTACGTTGGATAGTCAAGATACATGCATGTCGGCTCTGGGTGGTGTATCATAGACTTGAGGGCATTACTCGGGTATGAAATCTTATTCGATCGACGATGGCGGTCCGTACGCTTATGTAGCATAGTAATGATAGATATATGCAGAACGTAACATTGTTATGTAGATATCCGTACGTCACTCCGACGTAGGATAAGGGACTTCATTCATTTCTGTGGCATTATGGTGGAGACCGTGCGAGTGGGGTACCATGGGGTGTACCTCAATATTGAGAGGTAGCTACATATACAATGTATTAGGTTAATCCACTGGGAAGTAAATGGGTACGACGTGTGTGCAAGCCTTGAGTGTTGTTAACCTAACTAACCTAATAAATAAGAAAATATGATTGAATGGTGTATGTAGGATTATCCAAAGTGTATAATTTAAATCCAGTCACCAGAACTTGTGTTCTGACCCCCTCCTCATGACATACTCGCAGGTTAGATTTGTGGCAGAGATGATAGCTTTGGATATTGGTTAGGCAGTATTATTAATACGGTAAGGCTATAGTTTGATTATATTATATTTTATCCATTCCGCTATGAGGTATTTTGTGAGCTCTAACATATTTTATGTCTCTATCTTTTTTGCAGGATACCAGAGCAAACCAACACGAGTTTCGATATACCAGAATTTTGAAAAAAAAATCGATCTATCGGAATTCGGGTTGTTACAGACAATACATACTTTGGGGGGGTTAGTGTTAACTAACCTTTTGGTATGGTTCCCATCAAGCCCACTTAACTCGACACATCGCATGGTATAGAATCCCGAAATGTTACCAAAACACTCAGGATCAAGGCCCAGAAGGAGCCGTGCGAGCGAGGACCTCACAACCCTTCAAAAATCTCACTCATACGACAATTCGCATCCCCCGATCCAACCGAATTCCATGCGTTTTGTATCCCCTCAGGATACAAAACTTATATCCTCATGGGATACGAACTATCGTATCCCCACGGAATACGAAATATCATATCCCCACGGGACCGAATTTTTCGTATCCCTATGAAAATGAAATGTCATATCTCCATAGGGCACGTTTTTTCATATCTCGATGGGATACGAATTTCATACCCTTCGGGATGCGAAATTCGTGTCCCTTCGAGGATGCGAAATTCGTATTCCCCCCTCCCGAGATGCGAAATTATCATATGTTGCTACCTCGGGATGCGAAATTTAGCCTGTGTTCCCCAGTTCTCAACTACTCCCACCTAATTCACTACTTATAAATACCCCTACCTCATACTTGAAGGAGGTTGGCATTTTCTTGATTTGACATCTTGAAAGGACCTTGGACACGATTAATGGCCTCTTGAGCTTTGGGGAAGAAGAAGCAACTTTTTCTCAAGGCTTTGAACTTGCAAATAATGACCCCTGAAAACTTAGACAATTATTATAAATAATCAAAATGATGATGCCTATCATTGTAAACCTTCAATAGTAAATAAAATCAAAGCTTCAAAGTGGATGTAGGTTCAATAGGATCGAAGCACAATAAATCTTATGTTTCTGCTTTCTGCACTTTATTTTCTATACGCAAAACTTTGTTCTCATTACCTCGAGAATCATTGGGTTTGACGCTAATTTTCCGCATTAACGGCCACCTAAGTAGAAGGGTGAAGAGACTAGAAAAAAACAGATAAGGGAATGTTTTTTGTATGTTGCTAGTTGTGGTAGAGGAAGGGGAGAAATATATTGTGGGGGATGGGTTTGAAGTGGAGTGAAATGAGTCAACCATTTGCAGAAACGACATGACGTGTTAGACAACAGTGGCTCATTTTGTGTCCCTTCCCCCATACGATAAAATTACAAATTTACCATGTTCTCATTTTAGGCGCGTTACCCATCGAAAATGGAAGCATGAAAATTTTTGATTACGAATACGACTTGATTTTCAGAGAGAAAACTTTGCATTTTGGTGTGAAGTTTGTGTTTGAGCTTCACGTGGTGTGATATAATGATGAGGGGTCGGGCACAAGTGTTAGGTTACCTAGTGCACCATTTTCGAACAAGGAAGTACAACTTTAGAAAAATAAAGGTGCATGGATTAGAGATTAAGGGGTCGTTCAAAGCCAAATTTCTCCATAATTTTGTTTTTGATGCTCGAATGCCCTGATAAACAAAAGTCGTTCCGCTAAACATGAGAATTGGTGGACTTCGGAACCTCTTAGCTGTATTGCTAAAGTTAATTAATAAACTTAAAATTTTATGAATTTCTAAAGTTAATAACTTTTGTAAATAAAATCCTTTTGAGATTTGCCTTTTTGCATTCCGGTCGATCAAAATGTTCTATGACGTTGAGATCGTTATGGTTTAATCAGAATTTAAGCAATTCATAATTTTTCAATTTATTTATTTATTTTACAAATTATTGATGTATATTGTTTATTAAAAACAATTAATTAATTAATTAATTATAAATCAATTAAATAAAATATCACTACTTAAATGCTCTGTTTAAATACTATCTTCGTAGAAACAAACTCATTCCTTGTTCACTCAACTTCTCCCGCTTGAATTCCCCATTTACATTTTTTGCTTCTATTCATCACAAATACAACCTAATATGAATTGTTATTGCATATCTCCATATTTTCTCTTACTATGAATGACTATTGAAAGTATCAAATTGAATTATGGTTAACAAAAACTATTCAAAATGTGTTCCTATTGAGTTTTTAAAAATTGTATTCAGGAAAAGACTATGACAACCTTTGGAATGAGTCGCATGATGCATGAATTATAGGCATACAGACCGATTTTAGAGGGTATTTATGTTTGATGGCCAAATTGGATGTCGCACTCAAAATCAGATTGTTATATTCAGTAAAAATAACCATTTTATTAAGTAAACTGGATTTAGATTTTTCTGGTTTCTTTCTATTTAACATTTTCAAGTTGATTAATTTGAATGGAAATAAAGCTATGTAGATTTATATTAAGAATGAAATAATTATTTATTTCATGACTTTCTTCAAAAATTGATTTATAACAACCCATACAACAGTCTACACATTAATTACATAGTACATAATTGTAAAAATTAATATTCATAACATATGAAGTTAAACGCACATCAAACTAAGATGTGTTTGAGTGTTCTTTATAGTTCATATAATGAATGCAAGTTATTTGATCAACTTTTTACATGGATGTATTATGAAGAAGTTATTACAATTTAAATGAAAAAAAAATGAGAACTCTGTCTTGCTCAGCGTCAACGTATGAGAATGTAGCTCGAATTTTGTTAAGTTTCACTATTAGTCGTCATGGAGAATCACAATGTACATCATGAATATGAAGTATTCGAGTGCATAGTATTGTCCGTAATGTACATATTAGGTCATTAGTATTAGCCTAAGTTTCGTCTGATTCCGCACCGAATTGAATAGAAATGTAAATACTTCGGCATAATCGATGTTCAATTACCGAGGTATGATCTATTCTTTACTAAGTAAGTAATGCTTTTCAAATATTGAACGACGTATTACTCATGGTTGTTGTTGTTCAAAGTAATCATGTACTAATAATTACTAAATAACTATAGAACGACTTGTATGATATTTTCCTGTTGGTAAATGTAACTAAGGTCAAACAGATAATCTCATGTGATAATATTGCACATCTCTCTTAACTTAATAATATTATTGAAATTCAATATGGACACTCAACTTTGATTATAGATAAATTGTGGCGTGGCGTCTGACTATTGTCGAGTCCAAGTTAAAGCATTATAAGTGAAACATTATTCAACAGAGAATTCAATTTTTCGATTATATGCAGGAAGTATCACATCCAATTGAAGTTAACTTAATGTAGACGATGTTCGAACTTTTTCTATTACAAAATTTCATAAGTCCTAATATGGTATGATATTGGCAAATACAATTCGTGTAAGCAATAGTTGTTAATTAATACTACTTATGATAGTGAAATTAAATTTTAAAAAAAGATGTACAAGTTATAAGTTCAATCAGTATATGAGCGTTGGTATTTGATTTTTTAATATTAATCGCTTACTTAATTTTGATATTCAAGTCGCACAACTATGATGATGAATACTTTCAAAATAATAATAATTTAATTCAATTACTAACGATTATAAATTAATGTATATTTATGAAATAGTAATTACTGCTTTTTTAGTGTCATTGATATTTAATAAAGTGCATACATAATAATTATACATAGCCTAGATAATACAATATCAATTAATATCATATTCTATTTGAATAAATTAATTACAAAGTTCATTTTAGAAACAATGAGGGTCAAACAACCTCCATTTGTGGTCGACTAGGCATATTAATGGAGAGAACGATTAGATTCGATTTGATTTGATTGGGAGTGAAGGAAAATTAAAGGTGGAATGTTATTTAACAAAGAAGTTGGAAATTAATATTTTGATTTCTTCTATTAAAAGTATCCTTTCATTCATTTATTTCACTTAATCTTCTGACAATTCATTTTCTTTCTCTTCTCCTTTCCCCATGGTAAAAAATTAATGGCTTCGTTGCCATAAATTTCTAACGTAAAATAAATGAAATGTGGTGCTTCGAATCCATGTAAATTATGAAGTCAGATTTAATCAAATATAAGAGCAATATTCTTAATTTAGTATATGATTTTTTGCTACAGCTATCAGGTAATTTCTAATATGATTCAATTATGAAATATAAAATGATAACTCATTTGTATTCCACATGTATTGTATCCTTTTGATTGTTTTTCATCTTTTATGTACAGTTTCAGTCTTCAACGAGTTTATCTATGCCAAATTTTTTAATTTAACTTTATTATTTTAAAATTGATGTTTATAATTATTATTTTTAATTGAAGACTAATATCAGCTGATTATTATAATCAACGTTGTAACAGTAGTTAGGAGGATACTAGGTTGTATGCATGGACTAGAGAATAATCTCCTAAGTGTAGATTAATTGGAGTAAGGAGTTTTCTATACATTCATGCATTTTAGGTTAAAAAAATATGTTTTGTTTAGTACTAACTGATCCATAATGTGATATCATGGGCTTAGTGTATTTGAAAGCAACCATGGGGATGCTTATAATAGTAACCAAGCCTAAATCGATGCATAGATGGTGCATTTAATATTTTTTAACAGAAAGCAATATATTACCACAAAAGGAGCATTCCGGCTAAAGGTAACAGATAAACAAGACATAAAAACACAGGAAGGAAAAGAGGATAGGTCGCGAACAAGGTTAGCAATCAGAGTACCTCAACCTACACCCTATGCCTTCATAGACTAAGGCAACCAACTTAGATCAACCAAATCTAAAGCTAATCAGGTGATAGACGAACCATCGAGCAGCCACCTGACTGGTTACGTCTAAAGACCGACGCAGCCAATAATTCTAAAGATCCAGCTTTGGAATCAAGGATGCAAATAAAATCCTGATTGCCTAGATTACTCTTGCAACGAATCTCCAAGTCATACTTGTTAGTGATCAGATCATATTTTAGGTCCATAGCCCAACCAAATTTGACAAGGATTTCCTTCTTGGAGCATTCAACACAGAATCATAAGTGGGAAAAGCATGGAGGAACAACATCAACCAAGTAGACAGGCCTTGGTACAATCAAATTCAATGTAGCAAGTGTGAGATCAACAACATAAGTACAGGAACCAAAAAGAAACTAAAGCTTGACTTTTGTTGTATCCTCATAATGAGAGACAACAACACAAAAAGTATCTGTTTAGCGAGAAAGAGCATCATGAAGCCTACAAACAAGCGCAGACCCCGGATGAGGCACAATGAAAGCCTCTGCAAGACCGACGGGCCGGACATAAAGAGCAAAAGGAACCATTGCATGCGCGACATCAAAAGCAAGACCTGAAACATCATGGGCCGAATCATGTGAATCATGCAGTGTGTATAAGATGTTGGAAAATGCGGATTACACATCTTAATTCTAACTTAACACTAGAGGGAAGTGAATAGTGTTTAATGTAATTAATGATCTTCCTCAAATTTTTTGAATTTAGCAGAATCAACTGAAAACCCCAGAAATGAATCAGACAAAGAATCATACACAAATGCAAATAATAAGTAAAAGCAGTAAAGGAAAGAACACACCGAGATTTTATACTGGTTCAGAGTTACCCTATATCTAGTCCCATACAACTCTGGGTTGTGTAGATTTCTTTTCAAATAAAATTCAAATCTTACAAACTCGATTTCAAGGTCTACGAGGTCAACTCAAAACTACTTCTGAGCACAGGGCGCAATCTTGATTTAACCAGGCTACAAGAATACATTTACCGGCTACAATCACATCCAGTTGATTTGAAAGGGCTAAACCTCACCTTTTCTGTATCAGTTTGGAAGAAAGACTCGATGGAAATTTGATCCTATGATCTTTTATTGCAAATACTCCTATAAACTGAATAACATTTGGATTTTTGAGAAAGAGCGGTAGAGAATTAAACTAGTGATGATCTGGTTTGATTGTTTTGAATTTTGGTGGAGTTTGACTATGGAAACTTGAAAATTAAGAGTATAAGCGAAGAGGAGAAAAGAGAGAAGAAGATAATGAAAATTAGTTAAAAATACAAATGTAGATGGATATCTATAGGGAATTAATAGTCAATTATCTTTAAGAAAAGTTTTAAACAAATAGACGCTTCTAATGAGTATCGAATTTTTTGAAAATAACTGCTATAATGTCGACGTAGGGGTAGAACATGTCGACAAGCCCTATATATTTTTGTAATATAATTTTTTTGAAAACAATGTAAATGGTGTTTAAAAAAAATCAAGATAACTCTGGAGTTTAAACAAACTATTTTCTTATATATCAAAGTAGTATAATAAAGTAAGAACATAAACTAAAGACATATATTTAAATCTATAAAAGTGATATTAAAATATAATATAAAACTATAAATATAAATATGAGAAACTTAAAACTTAAGATATTAAACTATATATGAATATAAGGAAATAAGAATATTAAAACTCAAGTAAATATATATATATATATAAACTAAACTATAAACCAGAAAATCTAAAATATTTATATCAAGAGTTATATTAAAATTCAACAAATATTTTGAATAATTTAAAGGTCAAAAGATATATAATTTTTTTTAAACAGGAAGTAATTTTGAAATCATTTAAAAGTTAAGAGAATTTCAAAATATTATTAGACTAAAATGGTGGGAGGACGGAAAAAAAGATTTTAGTGCTATTACAGAGTTTTAACAAAAAATTTAGACACTATTATTGTAATGACCCGCATTGTTAGCCGTGGAATAATTTATTTATTTAATTATGTAAATAATGATTTAGGGAATTAAATCGCCGTTAAATTAAAATTATAGTGAATATTTAATTAAATTTAATAATTTAATAATATATTTAATTCGGAAATAACCAGAAATAGTGAATTGACGATATAATGTGAACAAGGTCATCCCTAATATTTAATTCAACTTAGAGTTGAATTATATTGACGAATATATTCAATCGACGTCAGTTTGAACGTAGAATTTTAATATAATTAAAATAGAGCACGTAACGACGCGGCAGTTCGCTATTTGGCGATTTGAACTTCAACTGGATGTACATGGTCCGTTTTAAATCGGATTTCTGTGAAACAAGAAACGTGTGGAGCTGGTGGAGTTTATCTTTCTAGTGGAAGAGAAAAATTGGGATTTCGTCGTGTAGATTTTAGGTTACGTCCAAATCAAATTATCAGAAATGCAGCGCCCTGACCATAAGGATTTAATTATATTTTTTATAAGGATTTAAATAGAAATCGAACATCGATATAACTCTAACGATGTAATATCGAGGTAGAAATTCATATAGGAATATTTTGAGCTGTATGGTATTCCTCTGTGGATATAGACGATAATATTTAATTTTAAATATTTAATTTAATTATATTTAAATATATTTATATATTTAAATAGGCTATTTAGAGCTTTAAAAATAGCCACTTTTACAAACGAAGTCGGAATTCGACGAAACTAATTTTGTTGGATCCGCAATGTCAAATAGTTTCTAGATTCCAAGTTTCGTGATTTTTAGAGTCACTGTGTGGCCGTATGAATTTTTAGAGTGTAAAACAGTCAGTATTTTGACGGTTAAAAATACGCTGTGTGAGCAAACGGAGTCGGAATTCGACGAAACCAGATTCGTTGGGTTCGCAATGTCGAAGTCTAGCTACATGTCCAGTTTAACGATTTTTGGGTATCGTGTGTGACCACAAGGATTTTTAGAAGGTAGAAACGAATATAAAATGAATAAATAAAATATCGAGAAAATATCTAAAATATCTAAAGCTTCTATAAATAACCCTGCTCAACAGTTAAAAACCTAATCTCATTCCCTCTTGGTCAAACTAAGCGCCGCTGCTTATTTTCCTTCTCAGGAAAACACGATCAAAGAAAAATAAAAAAGAAATAGAAAACAAATTCTAAAAATCCTAAATCATATATGTTTGAATCCCTGTTGAGTCCCTCCTTGTGCTGGTATAAGAAATCTGGAGTTCGAAATACTTTTAGTTCGATGGTTGTTTGAAAGCGGCAACCTAGGGTTGTATATTGCGAAGGATTTGAGCCTCAATCCTCGATTTGGGTATTAGGGTTAGATTCCTGATGAAATTTAGCACCTGGTTGATCACTGTGCTGGAACTCGGTGTGAAGTAGTCGCCGTACTTCCCTATAGCGCGTGGAGCTGGACAGTCCAACGCAGCAAGACACCAGATCGAGCGGAACTAAATTGGCACAGTGAAGAAGCGCATCAGATGAGGGAGCGAACGGTACTCTTGTCGGAATTTTTTTCAAGGTTCGAAGTGGGAGTTTGGTCTCTGGAAGGAATCGAAAATGGGTTGTTGATTTCTGGAGTTCGATTCTGTATAACGTGGAAGAAGGATACCCAGGCGGGTTTGGGTTTTAATGAGAGAGGATGGGCTGGAATAATAAAGCTAAGGCCCAAGTTTTATTATCAATTCAAGTTTTACTTATTTAAAGGTGTTTAAACTTCGTAATGCTATAACTTGGTCATACGTAGACGGAATTCAGCGAAACAAGATCGTATGGGCGAGAGCTCCACAATGGAACTGACTGGGAGCGAATCGGAGCTCGTTACAATTTATAGCAAAATAAATTGTTCAATCTGAATCAATGACAATTATCGTTAATTAACGATGATAGTCCAATGTGAGTAAAACTCACCAACTCTGTACAGTTCTATTTTTACAACGTATTCATAGAACTGTTAAATATTGTCTGTTTGACTGTGTGTTGATTTTTGATTGAACTGCTAGCCAGTTAGTAGAAATTATATATATATATATATATATGTACATATATATATATATAAACCGTTAAATATTTATATGTGATTCTATTATCAGAATATTTCACAGTGAAGTGAAATCGATGTTAATTATATTGTCCAACATCTGTGATGCAGGGAAACAGGTTGGAGGAATCCAACTGGATTCCTCAACAGTTATTTTACTGCGATTTATATATTGTGATATATAACGTGATATATAATCTGACGTTGATTATGTGTGTTTGAACGATATTTATCATTGTTATATGGTGTGTTAAATACCATAAGAAATACCAGAATGTAGAAAAGGAATATTTCAATGTATATTGAAATAAAGGAACTTTATAAAATCAACTGGTTTTATAAAGGAAATATTTTGAAAATAAAGTATTTATAAAATCATAGGATTCTATAAAGGATGTATTTATTTAGAAAATAAATAAAGTTGATAAAGGAAATATTTATTTAGGAAGTAAATAGAATTAATAAAGGAATATTTATTTAGAAAATAAATATAAGTATAAAAAGGAAATTGACGAGATATAAAAGAGTTAATCGAATTTAGTTATTCGAAGTCGAGTTAATCGAATATGGTTAGTCGAATAGAGTTAGTCAAATATAGTTATTCAGGATAAGTTACCATTTAGCACGACTGCTAGCATAATTCGCAGGGGCTGCAGATAGCCTACGGCGGTCGAATGTTTCCTGAGGGAATCAGGCGTAACCATTGTGATCACTACGATCTAAAGTCAAGTGAATGGAGTTAAACTCAATATTAGTTATTCGAATAGGAGTTAAACAAATAGAGTTAATCAATTAGAGTAAATCAAAATGGAGTTAAACAGAAATTAGAAACTGACTAGAGATTAGTTAAGTTGAATAGTTTTCTAAGTATCGATCTGATGTTGGTTTCGGCCTTCGGGATTTATACTTAGGGAATTGTTCTCCTACTAGTTTACGGTTAGGGACTAATAGTTGTGGAATGGTAGTGATGCGTGAATAAACAATGGAAATGTTTTCTAGTGTTAATAACATATATTTTCTAAACATAGAAAATAAGGACATGTGAATATATATATATATATATGTTAAATGATGATTGATAGATATAATTTCCATCTGGAAATAATATCGTTGTTTGCACACCTGTTTTTCTTTGATAGTTAACTCACCGACTATCGAAGTTTTCGACCATTTAAACGTTGTTAATATGGAGAGACCGGTTGGATTATTATCCGAAGAACCACTTTGTATTGGCATAAGCGTTGCGAATCATATATGCCAAAGATAATTGAAGATGGAGTTATGCAAGGGCTATCCTGTTTACAGAATAGTGCCTTCGGTTTGTCCAGTCCCAGGACAGCTTGTATGGACGAAGGTCCGACAGAGTATATCTAGTAGATCACGTAAGTTGATCGTTTCAAACGTATTTACGTTTGTGGCGGAGGAATTCGTTTCTCTTAGCTTATACCCGTGGTATTTTTGGGGAAATCAATTTGTGATTTGGCGGGTATGACGATGTGATATTCTAAGTGAATGAAGATGTGGTATGTGAAAAGATAAGCGTAGCTTCTAGCCTCACATCCGGTAAATGACAGAAATCGGGTAGGCAGCATGGCTAAGTCGGTCGCACCGCAGTAGGGTGTATAATCACCTATCTAGAGAATATTCAATTGCTTCTTTAACCTATCAATGTTGTCCCATATATATATATATATATATATATATATATATATATATATATATATATATATATATATATATATATATATATATATATATATACGGGAACGGTTGCTGATCCCAACCGTTGGTGATATACATTCGATACACTCAAGCGAAATGAGTGGTCGGTCATGTGTGGCTGAGTTGCAAGATGTTCTTGTCGAACTCCAGTGTATCGTTCCTAGAGTACATTGATCGGAAAGTGGTTCCATACCTTGTCATAGTTGGAAATCCATTACCCAATACGTACTTGCGGTTTCAATTGCATACTATAT
The DNA here is from genome assembly GCA_030737875.1 of Allium sativum. Classification (NCBI taxonomy): domain Eukaryota; kingdom Viridiplantae; phylum Streptophyta; class Magnoliopsida; order Asparagales; family Amaryllidaceae; genus Allium; species Allium sativum. The sequence continues at coordinate 772,521,669 of CM060918.1, read as the reverse complement.
GTAGAACGTGAGATGAAAGCGTTTCTGCTAGATTGATATCTATTCGTACATAGACATTATTATAATATCAAAAGGTTTTTGATATAAAGATATTTTGGATTCTCATAAGGAAAAAACCCGTTCCGTATTCATGGCGTGGTCTTATGAGATATCATATACCTGTATAACCATTTTAAACTGTTTTACTCATACCAGTCCCATGACTGACCAGGAGTTTATTTTGTTTTGTTTCCCTAAACTCTTGGGTGCCTAAATTTGTACGTGCAGTCAAGTAGTCGGGATTTTACAGATACACTTGGGGAGCTTGGAGCAGGAGGCTTCAAGATCATATAGCAATAGTTTATTTCCGCTGTGTTGTAAGTGTTGTACTCTGATAAGTGTTATTTTATACATACTATTTGTATTTCAAAAGTTGCGTTATATATATTATATGTTATTCGTTCCGCTGTGAGGTTCGTGTTACTCTGATGTTGTGTTCTTCTTCTTCTGTTCTAAGTTTCTATCTTATCTTTCCTCACCCTCTATCTTCTTTCTATTAATTTCTTGAATTTCCAGGGCAATTTGGGGTTGGACTTGTGTTATTTAGTCAGCTCAAATTGGTCTGGATTTTCGGGTCATTACAGTTGGTATCAGAGCTTAAGTTAAGAATTACCTTGGCTCTGTGGCGTGACTCGGTAGAGATAGGGTTAGTAATACCCTAGATTGAGTTGAGTGTATATATACGAGTGCGTATTTGTATTGGATATAAAAATGGTTTTATATTGTGGAGATTCGTTGGCTGAGTTGTTTATGAGTTCTGGTCGATCAGTTTGATCCACTGTATCGGTAGGAGTAAATAAACACTTGAATACGATGGACCGACATAGTATGGATATGTGATATATTATCATATATAGGATGTGTTGGTAGTAATTATAATCAGATAAGATTATAAAATGTGAAATGTTTATATATAACCAATCAGAATTTATACAAGTAAAATATATGGAATCGAGATGAATTAAATCTGAATTTAAATCAAAATTTAAAATTTAAAATCCCAGAAAAACTAAATTAAAATTCTGGAAATTGTAAAGGTGTTGTAAATGGATTTGAATTAAGTATATGAGAAATTAAGGGTCCTGGGAGATTTTAAATTGTGTAACACCCCACACCCGCTATGGTCACTCACTAAGGGAATGCCATAGCATCGGTGGAGTATTTTAGTGAATATAGAACAGAAAAATTACAGCAAGACAGATATAAATAGTACTTGAAATTTAAAACATCATCTCATAACAGCGAAAGTAAACATGCCTGGTTACATCATAAAACCACAATAAAAGTCAAGTACAATATCCATCAAAATAAAGAAGTACATAATCCCACTCTCTCATACAATAGCCAAGACAAAAGAAAAGATAACTGGGTAACTGGAGCTTTACATCTATCCAAGCTCCTAAAGACTGGAACAGCAATCCGATCAAGCTCCACTACTGCTAGGATCCACCGCAGGACCTGAGGGTTGGGAAAAAAAGATAAAAACAACGGGGTCAGACATAAGTCTGAGCGAGTCCTATAACTTTAACAATACAATCATTAAGGTAACCAGAGAAGACATAAACTTGACCTACGATAATGTCTGGGGATGAATGGCTACACTAAGCAGCTTGATAGACCTAGGATAAACTAAGATAACCGTAAAGACGCATCTACCCACCCAAGGATAATTACTACACTGCACCACACCAGTCATTCCCACTCCGAGATTGATCCCACCCAAGGACTTAAAGAAAGATATAACTAGTAGTTTCATGTACCCCTAGCTGACCACATAGGTGCCGTCTGCCCCTATCTCCACTAGGTGTACCCCACTACTCCCCAAGCGATCGGCTCCCTACCGTAGATACCCGTGCTGGTCCCACAGTGGGGTGTATCACTCCCCTAAAGTGGCCACCTGATAATATCAACGGTGCACGGCTTTATATCTACACGATGCAACAACGGCTTATCTACCAGCCCGGGCCCACACACGCATATGAAACCCGTTGGACTTGCGTTGCCACCGCTAACCCGTTTTGGCCTCTTATAATCAAGCCCAATATGCGTGTCCCGTCACTCGACATGGGTCGAGCCCACAAAGATACGTTTGGGATATTGGTTGAAACGGGCCCCCACAAGCTACCCACCTAAGCTTGTCACTTATCTAGTGAATCCCACTTAACCCTTTAATTATGTTCAATTACATGTTTCCACTTGGTTAAGTATTCTAATCGTATTTTCCATTGCCACCCAAGGCAACCCACTAGATTCCACATGCCACCCAAGGCAACCACTAAATTTCCACATGCCACCCAAGGCACCCACTTAACCCCTCATGTCCCACTATATGCTAATATGGTTAAGTGTTTCTTAATTAATTAAGACCGTGATCTCCCACAAAGAACTCCCACATTAGACTGGCTGTTATGACCGCCTGGTTAAGCCGGTAGAGTCCGGGCAGTCTTACGTCATAACAGAGTCTAACCTCGTGTCTTTACTTTAATCACGTATTTAATTTATGGCTAAGACCTCTCACATTGGGCTGACATTTGTAGCAACTGGTTAAGCCGGTCGGGTCCGGGCAGTTTTACACTACAAATGAGTCCAACCTCGTGTCTTAGTCGATTAATTACACCTAATTAATCACCCCCATATTAATTATCCCTAATTAATATCAAGTTTTTCATAACATGGGTAGACCTAACTCAATAGGTAAATTCCCATGGGGTAGACCTAACTCAATAGGTAAATTCCCACTTATGTTAATTTATTTTTATGGTATGCTTAATCATACCCAATCATACTTTTATTAACATATTTACCAACCCCATCGTTCCCCACGTAAATCGTTCTCATTTCATGACATAATAAAGGGGAAGATCCAACACAAATATCATGGGTTTAGCATATAACTTTGTCATGGGTTAAGAGGATGTCAACTTGCATATATGAGCATATATTAACCCAACTACATTTAACCCAAACTTGCATATTATCATACACATATCTTGCATAACATGTTGAACTTGCATATAAGCATTCTCATAACTTGCATAACATGTTAAACATGCATTTAAGCATACACATAACTTGCATAAGCATTCACATACTTGCATAAGCATTCACATACTTGCATAAGTATTCACATACTTGCATAAGCATACATAACTTGCATATCATGTTAAACTTGCATTTAAGCATATACATATCTTGCATAAGCATTCATATACTTGCATAAGCATGCATAACTTGCAAATCATGTTAAACTTGCATTTAAGCATATACATAACTTGCATATAAACTTGCATAACCACCTACACATAACTTACATAACATCATACACATAACTTGCATGTGAACTTGCATAACTCACTTTGTTAAACATGCATAAATCCACTTATTAAATATGCATAAACCCACTTGTTAAACATGCATAAATCCACTTGTTAAACATGCATAAACCAACTTGTTAAGCATGCATAAACCAACTTATCAAACATGCATAAACCCACTTATTAATTATGCATAAACATAGGAAAACATAGAGTAGCATATCATTATAAATGATTCAAACTCACTAATCCGCATTTAAGACCATAAGTCTCATTACACCCAATCTACTTACTTTAACAATTGATGTTAAAGTGATAGAAACTCACCAAACCCAAGATTAGCAAACTTATGAAGTGGAATTAGTTGCAAAATATGAAGAAGATGATGATTAGAGGTTGATTAGCTTGCAACTTCCTTCATAAATTAGTGGAGGCTCCTTCTAAGATTTAATTTGGCGGCATGAGGCCATCATTTCTATTTTTAGTATGGATTAGGGTAGGTTTAGGGTGTATTTATAGATTAGGTGAGTGTTTTAGGCCCTTAGATTAACCCTAGGTTAGATTAGGTCCGTTAGATTTAGGAAATCTCTAGAACCCAGCCCTCCAAGCTAGCCTAAACTCCAACCTGGTGCACCCAGGTTCTCTGGACGTCGCGCCCATGTCGACAGGCAAGTCGACCCCCCTGTCGACAGGCCTGTCGACAGCCCTGTCGACATGGTTAGGGTGGGAAGCCTCCCGCCTACCCCCGCTGGCTCCATTTTGAAATCTGATTTTAAATCTTTAAACCTGTTTTTAACTTTAATTTTTCTGCAAACTTCATTGGGCCTTAACTGGGCCATACGGACTCCGATTCTCGAAAACTCGGACTCTATTTTGCGTATTTTTCCGAGACGAACGCAATGACGCAGCCCGTTACCCCCAATTCCCACATCTGAGATTATTTATCCTGTAATTAGTGAATTTTAGTATTACCTAAAATTCGGGGTGTTACATTCTCCCCTCCTTAAAGGATTTCGTCCCCGAAATCTCTAAGCTAAGGAGAATGCATATCCTACCATCCAAACAACCATCTACTCAATCCATCAACCACGGGCATCCATTGTCCTTACACAGTTTCTAATGATGTATGAGCATATGCAAAAAGTGTGTGTATATGTTCCCTATCTAATGTATGAACATATGCAAACCATGATAGTGCCATGCATCCATTATGTATGCGAGAGAACCCTATCGACACATACAATATCTACATGAGTGCACAATCATTCACCAAAATGCATCATCCATATGATAACACAATCATTATACATCCATAAATATATCCTCCCACACACAATTTTTATGCAATATGCAATATGAGGTGACTGAGCCGATCTAGTGCCTAGAGTGTGTGTATATGCATCCACGAGCAACCACTAGCAAACACTTGCATCCACTTGCATCCATCAACCATAACATGTCTCAAACACATGTTTCAACCATAGGTTTACCCTATCTAAAGGTCAATCAGTACTAACGAGAGGATATACTAAAGATAAGATAAGTACTAGACAACGATAGAGGAGAAAGTAAAGACATACCCTCAAAAAGAAATGGGTACAATGAACGCATCTTCGCTTCCGTCTCCCAAGTTGCGTTGCTCTCGTCTTCTCCCCATTGCACTTTGACTAGTTGAACCTCTCTGTTTCTCAACTTCCTAGTCTCTGACCCAAGGATGCGAGTAGGAGCTCGTCGAATAGTCGCATCACGCTCTACCTCTACATCTCTAAGTAAGCTCGGCTCTACCACCTCTGCGGTCTCATGTAAGCATTTCCTCAAATGGGACACATGGAATACATCATGTACACCACTAAGTCTGTCGGGCAACTCCACTCTATATGCCATCCGTCCAATCCTTTCCTTAATAGGAAACGGCCCCACGAACCTTGGCGCTAATTTCCCAACAGATCCAAAGCGAACCACATTTCGTAACGGAGACACTTTGACAAAGACCATGTCCCCAACTCCAAACTCAAGATCCGTCCTTCTCTTGTCCGCATAAGATTTTTGCCTATCCTGCACTGCTTTCATCCTTCTTCGAATCAAGTCAATCTTCTCCGAAGTCTCCCTAATCATATCAGGCCCAAGCAAGATCTTATCCGTAGATTCCCACCAACATGTAGGTGATCGACAAGGCCTTCCATAGAGAGCTTCGAAAGGAGCCATACCAATACTGGACTGAAAGCTGTTATTATATGCGAACTCCACCAATGGAAGATGCTCTTCCCATGTACCTCCAAAATCTAAGATACAAAGTCTCAAAAGGTCTTCTAGAACACGATTCACCCTCTCAGTCTGGCCGTCCGTCTGAGGATGATATGCGGTGCTCAGACACAATTGAGTCCCCACTGCTTCTTGCAAACTTCTCCAGAACTCGCTAGTGAAGATAGGATCTCGATCACTCACTATGCTAGAGGGTACCCCATGCAATCGAACTATCTCTCGAAGATATACAGAAGCTAGCCATGGAGCGGTCCTCTTGCTCTTCACAGGTATGAAATGGGCGCTCTTAGTAAGTCTGTCTACCACCACCCAAATTCCTGTATTACCCTTCCTCGATCTGGGTAACCCGTCAATAAAATCCATCGAGACACTATCCCACTTCCATTGCGGAACCTCCAATGGGTGAAGCAACCCACCTGGTTTCTTTTGCTCCGCCTTCACTTGTTGGCACATCAAGCATCGAGCGACATACTCGGCCACATCTTTCTTCATACCGGCCCAGAAGAAAACCCTCTTCATGTCTTGGTACATCTTGTCCCCACCGGGATGAATGGTCATCCTAGAACGGTGTGCATCATCAAGAATAACCTTCCTCAAACCCTCGTCTTGCGGTACACAAAGTATACCGTCTCTACGCAAGCACCCCCTAGCGTCTAGGGTATACCTACTCAAATGGCTGGACGACTCCCCCCTTATGAGCTTCTCTACCAACTCAACCAACTGTGGGTCGTTCCTCTGTGCTTCTCCAATCCGCCCCAAAAGAGTAGGTCTAACCTCCAACGAAGCTAGCAAACCGGGTACATAGTCAATGGAAGGTCTGAAATCAAACATCGAGATAAATTCCAAGCTTCGCTGTTCCACGAACAATGGACTCAAGGACAACCTCTTTCTGCTCAAGGCGTCCGCCACCACGTTACCCTTGCCAGGGGTATACGCTATCTCGAAATCATAGGATGCTAAGAATTCCATCCACCTTTGCTGTCTCAGATTCAAATCCTTCTGAGAAAACAAGTACTTCAATGATTTGTGGTCAGTGAACAATTCGAATCTCTCACCAAGAAGATAATGGCGCCAAATCTTAAGCGCAAAAACAATAGCGGCCAACTCTAAATCATGGGTAGGGTAATTTTTCTCATGTGCCCTCAACTGCCTTCCACCATAGGCTATCACCCTTCCCTCTTGCATTAAGACTGCGCCAAGCCCTGTCCCACAAGCATCAGTATGGACAACAAATGGCTTGCTCCCATCAGGCAACACTAAAACTGGAGCAGTGGTTAAAGCTCTCTTTAACCGTCGGAACGCATCATCACAATCTACGTCCCATGCGAAAACAAGATTCTTCTTCGTCAAGCGGGTTAATGGGGCTGATATCTTCGCGAAGTCTTTGATAAACTTCCTATAATAACCCGCCAACCCCAAGAAACTTCTTACTTCGGTAGCATTCTTCAGAACCTTCCAATCCTGAATTGATACTACCTTCGCGGGATCCACAGCTATCCCTTCCTTGGAGACCACGTGCCCCAAGAACCGCACCTCCTTCCTCCAGAAGTGACATTTAGAGAATTTAGCCTTAAGGCTATGTGCTCGAAGAGTCTTCAATACCTCCCCAAGATGTAGGGCATGCTCTTCTTTACTCTTAGAAAATACTAAGATATCATCCACAAAGACCACCACGAATTTATTAAGGAACTCCCTGAACACCCTACTCATCAAATCAACGAAGTATGCAGGGGCGTTCGTCAACCCAAATGGCATCACCAGCCACTCATAGAAACCATCTGGAGTCCTAAAGGCAGTTTTGTCTATGCTATCCTCAGCCACCCTCAACTGATGAAACCCCGTGGCTAAGTCCAGCTGAGAAAATACTGAAGCGCCAACCAACTGATCGAAAAGATCATCAATCCTCGGCAATGGGTGTCTATTCTTCTTTGTGAGCTTGTTGAGTTCTCTATAGTCTACACAAAGTCTGAGGGACCCATCCGCCTTCGTAGCAAATACTACTGGAGCACCCCACTCCGATATACTTCGTCTTATGAACCCCTTCTCAAGCAACTCCCCTACTTGCTTATGGAGTTCCCTCCTCTCACGAGGAGCCATGTGGCGCACTGGTAAAGATACCGGTTTAGCATTATCCACCAGATATATTCGGAAGTCAATCTCCCACTTCGGAGGCAAGCCCTTCACCTCCTCAAACACATCCGGATATTCCCGGACCACTCTAACAGATTGCATACTCTCGACCGAAGCGTCAAGCGACTCAAGATAACTTAGCATAACAGAATCCATGGGATTACAAGAAATCTCGAGAGTGTTACCCAAGCGGGTCATGAGCCTAACAACTCTCCTTTCGCAATCAAGAACGGCACCATTACTGGATAACCAGTCCATGCCCAAAATCAACCCATAGCCCGTGAAGCCCAATACAAAAGCATCACATCAAAACTCAATGCTAAGTATAGAAATCTTCAAACCCAAACATATCATGGACAAATAAGTGGAGCCCCCAATTGGGTTTGAAACAACCAAGGGATCATCTACCAGACTGGTGTCTAAGTGCAGTGACTCAACTAATGATGATGAGATAAACGAATGCGATGCGCCTGAATCAAACAATGTACGGACAGGATGATCAAATAGAAAAACCAGACTTTCAACGGAAATAGTTCTACCTCTCTCCTGAATTGGTGGGACAGCGAGAGCCTGTACTTGCCCCCTAGCCTGACCTGGTGCCATAAGAGCTTGCACATGTCCTCCTGAGGTAGACCCCGTCCTTTGCCCCTTCTTAGGGCAATCCTTCACTAAATGCCCTGCTTCGCCACAGTGGAAGCAGCCAGTCTTCTTCTTCTTACGACAATCCTTGCTTAGGTGGCCCGGTGTCCCACAGTTGAAACACTTCTTCTTCTTACCTTTGCCACCGTTGCCTTTCCCACCTTTGTTTTGTTGTTGTTGCTGAGGTCTCTTTTGATCTCCCTTCTTCTCGGGTGCCTTATTAGCATTGGGACCCTTCTCTTCTTCATGCATGAGTGCCATGTCAACTAGCTTCTCGAAGGTGGCCCCCATAGGGATATGAGTCATAGCCAACCCATGCATCGGTTCATTCAAGCCTTTCACGAACCTCAAAGCCTTCTTCTCCGGTGTATTCACCATATCTAGGCCAAACCTTGCCAATTGATTAAACTTGTTAACGTATTCCTTCACCGAGAGATTTCCTTGCTTTAGAGTCAAGAATCTTTCCATATACAAGTTTTCCTCCGCCCTTGAGAGAAACTTTGCCACAAACCTTTGCCTAAAATCCGCCCAAGAGTCAACAGGGCGTTCTCCATTAGTGACCTCCCACCAGAATGAGGCCTCTCCTTTCATTAACCAAGCAGCCAACTTGACTTTCTTTCCTTCTTCCATCTCAAAGATATCTATCAATTCTTCCACCTCCTTAAGCCAATCTCTAGCCTCCACAAAAGTTTCCGACCCTTGAAAAGGCTTCCCTCCCATAGCTTTAAATTCCTTGCAAGTCTTAGCAAAAGTATCCGTGCGAGGAGGAGGGGGAGGAGGAAGATCGGGTGCTACGGTTGGTGGAGGAACATTTGCTGGACCCGCAGTGGTGGCCCTAGCCTCCATCAATCTCCTATACCATACTGGTACCGTCACACCCTCCGGAAAGTTAAGATCCTCAGCCATGCTGAAACGAAAAAGGAAAGGTTCAAAACGGAGAATTCGAAGGATATAGATATGGCTATTGGGGATTATGCCTTTCTTTCAAAAACTTTTTCTCTTTAAAGACCTGTTTTTGAAAATATCTCTTCCAAAAATGTTTTTATAAAAATAGTTTTCTAAAAATTTTATCTGTTCCGGTAACCTTTGCTCTGATACCACGTGTAACACCCCACACCCGCTATGGTCACTCACTAAGGGAATGCCATAGCATCGGTGGAGTATTTTAGTGAATATAGAACAGAAAAATTACAGCAAGACAGATATAAATAGTACTTGAAATTTAAAACATCATCTCATAACAGCGAAAGTAAACATGTCTGGTTACATCATAAAACCACAATAAAAGTCAAGTACAATATCCATCAAAATAAAGAAGTACATAATCCCACTCTCTCATACAATAGCCAAGACAAAAGAAAAGATAACTGGGTAACTAGAGCTTTACATCTATCCAAGCTCCTAAAGACTGGAACAGCAATCCGATCAAGCTCCACTACTGCTAGGATCCACCGCAGGACCTGAGGGTTGGAAAAAAAAAGATAAAAACAACGGGGTCAGACATAAGTCTGAGCGAGTCCTATAACTTTAACAATACAATCATTAAGGTAACCAGAGAAGACATAAACTTGACCTACGGTAATGTCTGGGGATGAATGGCTACACTAAGCAGCTTGATAGACCTAGGATAAACTAAGATAACCGTAAAGACGCATCTACCCACCCAAGGATAATTACTACACTGCACCACACCAGTCATTCCCACTCCGAGATTGATCCCACCCAAGGACTTAAAGAAAGATATAACTAGTAGTTTCATGTACCCCTAGCTGACCACATAGGTGCCGTCTGCCCCTATCTCCACTAGGTGTACCCCACTACTCCCCAAGCGATCGGCTCCCTACCGTAGATACCCGTGCTGGTCCCACAGTGGGGTGTATCACTCCCCTAAAGTGGCCACCTGATAATATCAACGATGCACGGCTTTATATCTACACGATGCAACAACGGCTTATCTACCAGCCCGGGCCCACACACGCATATGAAACCCGTTGGACTTGCGTTGCCACCGCTAACCCGTTTTGGCCTCTTATAATCAAGCCCAATATGCGTGTCCCGTCACTCGACATGGGTCGAGCCCACAAAGATATGTTTGGGATATTGGTTGAAACGGGCCCCCACAAGCTACCCACCTAAGCTTGTCACTTATCTAGTGAATCCCACTTAACCCTTTAATCATGTTCAATTACATGTTTCCACTTGGTTAAGTATTCTAATCGTATTTTCCATTGCCACCCAAGGCAACCCACTAGATTCCACATGCCACCCAAGGCAACCACTAAATTTCCACATGCCACCCAAGGCACCCACTTAACCCCTCATGTCCCACTACATGCTAATATGGTTAAGTGTTTCTTAATTAATTAAGACCGTGATCTCCCACAAAGACCTCCCACATTAGACTGGCTGTTATGACCGCCTGGTTAAGCCGGTAGAGTCCGGGCAGTCTTACGTCATAACAGAGTCTAACCTCGTGTCTTTACTTTAATCACGTATTTAATTTATGGCTAAGACCTCTCACATTGGGCTGACATTTGTAGCAACTGGTTAAGCCGGTCGGGTCCGGGCAGTTTTACACTACAAATGAGTCCAACCTCGTGTCTTAGTCGATTAATTACACCTAATTAATCACCCCCATATTAATTATCCCTAATTAATATCAAGTTTTTCATAACATGGGTAGACCTAACTCAATAGGTAAATTCCCATGGGGTAGACCTAACTCAATAGGTAAATTCCCACTTATGTTAATTTATTTTTATGGTATGCTTAATCATACCCAATCATACTTTTATTAACATATTTACCAACCCCATCGTTCCCCACGTAAATCGTTCTCATTTCATGACATAATAAAGGGGAAGATCCAACACAAATATCATGGGTTTAGCATATAACTTTGTCATGGGTTAAGAGGATGTCAACTTGCATATATGAGCATATATTAACCCAACTACATTTAACCCAAACTTGCATATTATCATACACATATCTTGCATAACATGTTGAACTTGCATATAAGCATTCTCATAACTTGCATAACATGTTAAACATGCATTTAAGCATACACATAACTTGCATAAGCATTCACATACTTGCATAAGCATTCACATACTTGCATAAGTATTCACATACTTGCATAAGCATACATAACTTGCATATCATGTTAAACTTGCATTTAAGCATATACATATCTTGCATAAGCATTCATATACTTGCATTAGCATGCATAACTTGCAAATCATGTTAAACTTGCATTTAAGCATATACATAACTTGCATATAAACTTGCATAACCACCTACACATAACTTACATAACATCTTACACATAACTTGCATGTGAACTTGCATAACTCACTTTGTTAAACATGCATAAATCCACTTATTAAATATGCATAAACCCACTTGTTAAACATGCATAAATCCACTTGTTAAACATGCATAAACCAACTTGTTAAGCATGCATAAACCAACTTATCAAACATGCATAAACCCACTTATTAATTATGCATAAACATAGGAAAACATAGAGTAGCATATCATTATAAATGATTCAAACTCACTAATCCGCATTTAAGACCATAAGTCTCATTACACCCAATCTACTTACTTTAACAATTGATGTTAAAGTGATAGAAACTCACCAAACCCAAGATTAGCAAACTTATCAAGTGAAATTAGTTGCAAAATATGAAGAAGATGATGATTAGAGGTTGATTAGCTTGCAACTTCCTTCATAAATTAGTGGAGGCTCCTTCTAAGATTTAATTTGGCGGCATGAGGCCATCATTTCTATTTTTAGTATGGATTAGGGTAGGTTTAGGGTGTATTTATAGATTAGGTGAGTGTTTTAGGCCCTTAGATTAACCCTAGGTTAGATTAGGTCCGTTAGATTTAGGAAATCTCTAGAACCCAGCCCTCCAAGCCAGCCTAAACCCCAACCTGGTGCACCCAGGTTCTCTGGACGCCGCGCCCATGTCGACAGGCAAGTCGACAGGCAAGTCGACCCCCCTGTCGACAGGCCTGTCGACAGCCCTGTCGACATGGTTAGGGCGGGAAGCCTCCCGCCTACCCCCGCTGGCTCCATTTTGAAATCTGATTTTAAATCTTTAAACCTGTTTTTAACTTTAATTTTTCTGCAAACTTCATTGGGCCTTAACTGGGCCATACGGACTCCAATTCTCGAAAACTCGGACTCTATTTTGCGTATTTTTCCGAGACGAATGCAATGACGCAGCCCGTTACCCCCAATTCCCACATCTGAGATTATTTATCCTGTAATTAGTGAATTTTAGTATTACCTAAAATTCGGGGTGTTACAAATTGTTTACAACATTGAAAGGATATTTTGAACAGATTTCAAAATGGAAATATTCAGAAATGGTTTGAAAAGTGATATAGTATTGAACTCGCCACGGTCGCTGGAAAGTAACTCCAATGTTGACTGCGCATCATCATCGGTGTGATTTTCGAGTTGCTAAGTGACGGATTACTACCAAAGATTTTGTTTTGGGAAAAAAACAAGTTTTTTTGAATTTCAAAAAGGAAAATTTGATTTTTGAAAGAGGTAAACTGTTTAAAAGCTCCCAGGAAGAAAAGGTTGTTTGAATTAAAACAAATTAAAGTAAAATTTGTATAATCCAATATAATTGAGATGGAATTAGAAACCAGTTAAGTGGAAACTGAGTTGAAATAGAAATATCAAACAAATTGGGTTTATAAGATAGGAATTTGAATGAGATTAGGTTGGTTAAGAATTTGGTAATCGAGAATGGAACTTGAATTTGAAATTGAATTCGGCTTAGGTATAAGCGGATGGTTGTGTTAAAGATAAATTGATTTGGGATCAAGTTGGAATTGCATTGGTATATGTTGAATTGATGACAGGTGAAGTGATAAAGTTGATATACCTGACAAAAAGGTACAAGTTTATATTTGATATAAGCATGAGATTTATTAGCCGAATTGGCAAGCTTCTTGGCTGTTTGATTTTCTTTTGGGTTGGAGATGGCCTAGAGAGGCGAGTTGTGGTTTTACCGATAGGGCTGTACAAAAGAGGTTATGGCGAAATTTTCCGAAAATTTAAAGTGTTAGAAATTTTTTAGAATTTTTGAAAATTTTAGTTAGTCGGAATGAATAAATATTTTAGTCGATATTTAATTGGTTCAGTTGAAATCAGAAATAAGGGGTAAACAAATCTTAGAAATTCCAATAGATAGGGTCGTCCTCTAACTTAGCAATTTCGAGAACGAAATTATTTTAAGTGGGGAAGAATGTAATGACCCGCATTGTTAGCCGTGGAATAATTAATTAATTTAATTATATAAATAATGATTTAGGGAATTAAATCGCCGTTAAATTAAAATTATAGTGAATATTTAATTAAATTTAATAATTAAATAATATATATAATTCGGAAATAACCAGAAATAGTGAATTGACGATATAATGTGAACAGGGTCATCCCTAATATTTAATTCAACTTAGAGTTGAATTATATTCATGAATATGTTCAATCGACGTCAGTTCGAACGTAGAATTTTAATATAATTAAAATAGAGCACGTAACGACGCAGCAGCTCGCTATTTGGCGATTTGAACTTCAACTGGATGTACAGGGTCCGTTTTAAATCGGATTTCTGTGAAACAAGAAACGTGTGGAGCTGGTGGAGTATATCTTTCTAGTGGAAGAGAAAAATCGGGATTTCGTCGTGTAGATTTTGAGTTACGTCCAAATCAAATTATCAGAAATGCAGCGCCCTAACCATAAGGATTTAATTATATTTTTTATAAGGATTTAAATAGAAATCGAGCATCGATATAACTCTGACGATGTAATATCGAGGTAGAAATTCATATAGGAATATTCTGAGCTGTATGGTATTCCTCTGTGAATATAGACGATAACATTTAATTTTAAATATTTAATTTAATTATATTTAAATATATTTATATATTTAAATAGGCTATTTAGAGCTTTAAAAATAGCCACTTTTACAAATGAAGTCCGAATTCGACGAAACTAATTTTGTTGGATCCGTAATGTCAAATAGTTGCTAGATTCCAAGTTTCGTGATTTTTAGAGTCACTGTGTGGCCGTACGGATTTTTAGAGTGTAAAATAGTCAGTATTTTGACGGTTAAAAGTACGCTGTGTGAGCAAACGGAGTCGGAATTCGACGAAACCAGTTTCGTTGGGTCCGCAATGTCGAAGTCTAGCTACATGTCCAGTTTGGCGATTTTTGGGTATCGTGTGTGACAACAAGGATTTTTAGAAGGTAGAAACGAATATAAAATGAATAAATAAAATATCGAGAAAATATCTAAAATATCTAAAGCTTCTATAAATAACCCTGCTCAATAGTTAAAAACCTAATCTCATTCCCTCTTGGTCAAACTAAGCGCCGCTGCTTATTTTCCTTCTTAGGAAAACTCGATCAAAGAAAAATAAAAAAGAAATAGAAAACAAATTCTAAAAATCCTAAATCATATATGTTTGAATCCCTGTTGAGTCCCTCCTTGTGCTGGTATAAGAAATATGGAGTTCGAACTACTTTTAGTTCGATGGTTGTTTGAAAGCGGCAACCTAGGGTTGTATATTGCGAAGGATTTGAGCCTCAATCCTCGATTTGGGTATTAGGGTTAGATTCCTGATGAAATTTAGCACCTGGTTGATCACTATGGTGGAACTCGGTGTGAAGTAGTCGCCGTACTTCCCTATTGCGTGTGGAGCTGGACAGTCCAACGCAGCAAGACACCAGATCGAGCGGAACTAAATTAGCACAGTGAAGAAGCGCATCAGATGAGGGAGCGAACGGTACTCTTGTCGGAATTTTTTTCATGGTTCGAAGTGGGAGTTTGGTCTCTGGAAGAAATCGAAAATGGGTTGTTGATTTCTGGAGTTCGATTCTGTATAACGGGGAAGAAGGATACCCAGGCGGGTTTGGGTTTTAACGAGAGAGGATGGGCCGGAATAATAAAGCTAAGGCCCAAGTTTTATTATCAATTCAAGTTTTACTTATTTAAAGGTGTTTAAACTTCGTAATGCTATAACTTGGTCATACGTAGACGGAATTCAGCGAAACAAGATCCGACAGGATCGTATGGGCGAGAGCTCCACAATGGAACTGACTGGGAGCGAATCGGAGCTCGTTACAATTTATAGCAAAATAAATTGTTCGATCTGAATCAACGACAATTATCGTTAATTAACGATGATAGTCCAATGTGAGTAAAACTCACCAACTCTGTACAGTTCTATTTTTACAACATATTCATAGAACTGTTAAATATTGTCTATTTGACTGTTTGTTGATTTTTGATTGAACTGCTAGTCAGTTAGTAGAAATTATATATATATGTATATATATATAAACCGTTAAATATTTATATGTGATTCTGTCATCAGAATATTTCACAGTGAAGTGAAATCGATGTTAATTATATTGTCTAACATCTGTGATGCAGGGAAACAGGTTGGAGGAATCCAACTGGATTCCTCAACAGTTATTTTACTGTGATTTATATATTGTGATATATAATGTGATATATAATCTGACGTTGATTATGTGTGTTTGAATGATATTTATCATTGTTATGTGGTGTGTTAAATACCATAAGAAATACCAAAATGTAGAAAAGGAATATTTCAATGTATATTGAAATAAAGGAACTTTATAAAATCAACTGGTTTTATAAAGGAAATATTTTGAAAATAAAGTATTTATAAAATCATAGGATTTTATAAAGGATGTATTTATTTAGAAAATAAATAAAGTTGATAAAGGAAATATTTATTTAGGAAGTAAATAGAATTAATAAAGGAATTTATTTAAAAAATAATTATAAGTATAAAAAGGAAATTGACGAGATATAAAAGAGTTAATCGAATTTAGTTATTCGAAGTCAAGTTAATCGAATATGGTTAGTCGAATAGAGTTAGTCAAACATAGTTATTCAGGATAAGTTACCATTTAGCACGACTGCTAGCGTAATTCGCAGGGCTGCAGATAGCCTACGGTGGTTGAATGTTTCCTGAGGGAATCAGGCGTAACCATTGTGATCGCTGCGATCTAGAGTCAAGTGAATGGAGTTAAATTCAATATTAGTTATTCGAATAGGAGTTAAACAAATAGAGTTAATCAATTAGAGTAAATCAAAATGGAGTTAAACAGAAATTAGAAACTGACTAGAGATTAGTTAAGTTGAATAGTTTTCTAAGTATCAATCTGATGTTGGTTTCGGCCTTCGGGATTTATACTTAGGGAATTGTTCTCCTACTAGTTTACGGTTAGGGACTAATAGTTGTGGAATGGTAGTGATGCGTGAATAAGCAATGGAAATGTTTTCTAGAGTTAATAACATATATTTTCTAAACATAGAAAATAAGGACATGTGAATATATATATATATATATATATATATGTTAAATGATGATTGATCGATATAATTTCCATCTGGAAATAATATCGTTGTTTGCACACCTATTTTTCTTTGATAGTTAACTCACCGACTATCGATGTTTTCGACCATTTTAACGTTGTTAATATGGAGAGACCGGTTGGATTATTATCCGAAGAACCACTCTGTATTGGCATAAGCGTTGCGAATCATATATGCCAAAGATAATTGAAGATGGATTTATGCAAGGGCTATCCTGTTTACAGAATAGTGCCTTCGGTTTGTCCAGTCCCAGGACAACTTGTATGGGCGAAGGTCTGACAGAGTATATCTGGTAGATCACGTAAGTTGATCGTTTCAAACGTATTTACGTTGGTGGCGGAGGAATTCGTTTCTCTTAGCTTATACCCCTGGTATTTTTGGGGAAATCAATTTGTGATTTGGCGGGTATGACGATGTGACATTCTAAGTGAATGAAGATGTGGTATGTGAAAAGATAAGCGTAGCTTCTAGCCTCACATCCGGTAAATGACAGAAATCGGGCAGACAGCATGGCTAAGTCGATCGCACCGAAGTAGGGTGTATAATCACCTATCTAGAGAATATTCATTTGCTTCTTTAATCTATCAATGCTGTCCCATATATATATACGGGAACGGTTGCTGATCCCAACCGTTGGTGATGTACATTCGATACACTCAAGCGAAATGAGTGGTCGGTCATGTGTGGCTGAGTTGCAAGATGTTCTTGTTGAACTCCAGTGTATCGTTCCTAGAGTACACTGATCGGAAGGTGGTTCCATACCTTGTCATAGTTGGAAATCCATTACCCAATACGTACTTGCGGTTTCGATTGTATACTATATGTATAATGTGAGATGAAAGCATTTCTGATAGATTGATATCTATTTGTACATAGACATTATTATAATATCAAAAGGTTTTTGATATAAAGATATTTTGGATTCTCATAAGGAAAAAACTCGTTCCGTATTCACGGCGTGGTCTTATGAGATATCATATACCTGTATAACCGTTTTAAACTGTTTTACTCATACCAGTCCCATGACTGACCCGGAGTTTATTTTGTTTTGTTTCCCTAAACTCTTGGGTGCCTAAATTTGTACATGCAGCCAAGTAGTCGGGATTTTACAGATACACTTGGGGAGCTTGGAGCAGGAGGCTTCAAGATCATATAGCTATAGTTTATTTCAGCTGTGTTGTAAGTGTTGTACTCTGATAAGTGTTATTTTATACACACTGTTTGTATTTCAAAAGTTATGTTATATATATTATATGTTATTCGTTCCGCTGTGAGGTTCGTGTTACTCTGATGTTGTGTTCTTCTTCTTCTGTTTTAAGTTTCTATCTTATCTTTCCTCGCCCTCTATCTTCTTTCTATTAATTTCTTGAATTTCCAGGGCAATTTGGGGTTGGACTTGTGTTATTTAGTCAGCTCAAATTGGTCCGGATTTTCGGGTCATTACAATTACTTATCTTGATTTCTTTAACACTTGTAAATCATGTGTAATGGCCCAAATTTCCGTACTATCTGAGTTGACTAAATACACCATACGTCTAATCCAAATTGCATAGAAGTACGAATCATTATGAAATAAAGAATAAAAAAGTTAGAAGAAGAACATAAACAATAAAACAGAATCTCACATCGCAGCAGAATAAAATATAATATATATATATATATATATATATATATAAACTTTTGGAATACAAAATTTTAACTATATAAACATATCATCATCAGAATACAACATTTGTTCATCACATATACATCACAGCATAATAAACTCTCTATATATATCTAATATTGAAGCCTCCTGTTCCAAGCTCCTCCAAGGATATCTGAAAATACCTGAACTACTTGACTTCCCGGACAAATTTGGGCGCCCAAGAGTTTAGGGCAAAATAAAAAAAATAAACTCTGGGTCACTCATGGGACTCGTGTAAGTAAACTCCAATCTTTGGTTTAACCTTTTTTTAAAATTCTTTTCGAAAGAAAAGATAATCGTAAGACCGATTCACACATAAACACGGATTGTTTTTACCTTACAATAACTCAAAACATTCTTTGAAATTAATACTATTAGGATAGTACAATAGTGTCTAAAACAAATAAATATCAATCTAGCGGAATGCTTGCATCTCACGCTCCACATACATAGCATACAATCAAAACCGTGTGCTCTTATTGGATAATGGACTCCTACTAGCAAGGAATGGGACCACCCATCCGATAGTGTATCTCTAGAGAGGAATACACCGGGTTCAACAAGAACATCTTGCAACCCAGGCTAAATATGACCGGCCCCTCACTTCGCTTGAGAGTACCAAATGTATTGTCACCAACAGTTGGGATCAACAACCGTTCCAAAGCAACAACAGCGATAAGATAAAGAAGCAAAAGGATTTTCATATCAAGTGACAATATACCATACTTGAGTGCGACCCACTTAGCCATGCAACCTACCCGATTTTATACCATTTCCTGGCTACGAGGCTTGAGGTTACAATTACTTACCTTTCAATGATAGCACAATCACTTTGAATGTCATATTGTCAGATCTGGTGATCACTAATTTATTTGCACAAAGATATTCTGGATGTTATGCTAAGAGAATAAATTATCCGCCACCAGATGTATATTTGTGCAGACCAACATATGCGACATTATAAATACTCTATCAGACACTCGTCTATAAAGGTTCATTCTAGGATTGAACGAAACCGAAGGCACAATTCCCATTAATCCATCTTAGGCAATTTCTACCTAGGATTAACAGAAAAAGCCCTTGCACTTTATTCCTTCTTAGATTGTCTTCATATAATATGATTCACAATGCTACTGCCAATATGGAGTGGTTCTTGGAAAATAATCCAACCGGTCTCTCCATATTAACAACGATATTGCCCAATACTTCGATAGTCGATTATTTAACTATCGAAGAAAACAAACATTCACCCAAAGCATCAAACAATCATTGACCCTTAATTAATATTTCATTAATTAAACCACTTTTTTATTTCCTTATCAATATATGTTTACCCAATATTTTCAATAACCATCTTGGCCTCTTACGCTATTTGGAAAAACATTTTCATATATCACCTTCTTTTATTTTCTATACTTAGAAAATATCTTCTATTATAATTGGAAAACATTCCAATTACTTATTGCTTTCACGACCATTCATTTCCATACTTAGGAAATATTTATTATTATATTTCCAAATTTCCACCACTACAACAAAATGACCCTATTACAACGGTGGAACACCGTTGTAATAGGGTTTTTACAACGGTGGGCAAACCGTCGTGTCTTAAGAAGTTGTAATAGCCTAATATCTTTTACAACTTTTCTGCACTGTTGCAAGACCGTTGTAATATGTATATTTTACAACTTTTTTCCACCGTTGTAATAAGTTTATTACAACAGTTATGCACCGTTGTTTTAATTTTTACATTTTATTACAATTTTTATATTTTACAATTGTAATATATCCACAAATTATATACATATTACTAATAAAAGAATTCATTGCAGAACATATTATCTACAAAACTGAAAATATCAAACAAACTTAAACCATGAACCAAAACAATATATTATTAATTTCAAACTCATCATTTTTTTTACATAATACATTGACAAAACTGAAGATACAAAGACTTTATAACAGTTCTAACTTTCTTCTGCTCCTGTTAATCTCCTTGTGCTCCTTTTTCTCCTTAATATCCATTCCTAAGAAAGAAATTATCAAACTGTTAGTGCTGCAGTATAGATTTATGCATGTAACAAAAATTGGAAAAATGTGAGTGCACAAAATAAACAGCTAATACAATGCATTCAAACCATTATATACGTAAATAACCTGACCATTATATACAATGCATGTAAAGTTGGATGATTCATTTTGTTATATACAATGCACTGAAAAGCTTTGCCGTGGCAAAGCCATGCAGTGCAATCACTTTGCCGCGGCAAAGCTTTGCAGTGCAAAGCTTGCTGCGGCAAAGCTTTGCACTGCTACTTGCAGTGCAAAGATTTGCTGCAGCAAAGCTTTGCTGTGCAAAGCTTTGGCAAAGCTTTGCACAGTGTGCAAAGCTTTGCCGCAGCAAAGCTTTGCACTGCAAGTAGCAGTGCAAAGCTTTGTCGCGGCAAGCTTTGCACTGCAAAGCTTTGCCGGAACAAAGCTTTGGCAAAGCTTTTACATAGCAAAGCTTTGCGCTGCAAATAGCAGTGCAAAGCTTTGTCGCAGCAAAGCTTTGGCAAAGCTTTTGCACAGCAAAGCTTTGCCGCAGCAAAGCTTTTGCACAGCAAAGCTTTGCACTGCAAAGCTTTGCAATGCAAAGCTTAGGCAAAGCTTTGCAAGCTTAGGCAAAGCTTTGCAGTGCAATCACTGCATAGCTATGCCGCAGCAAAGCTTTTTTGCATATTCATCAAGTTTATAAGCAAAATAGCCTCCTGTGCCTTGAATTAGAACACAAAATGCACAGACAAACCAAAATAAAACTTGCAAGAACAGATCACAATAATCCCAAGCAGCAAAACCATAGAACCACAAGGCTGCAAAAACCATAGAACCACAACAAACCCTTCGAAACTTCCTCAAAACCAACAACCAACTAATAGTTCCTCAAATTCCTCGATAACTCAATAAACCAATTCCAAAATCCACTCAACAAGCAAAGAACCCATCGAAAAAAGCAAAATAGACATACCGTAGCAGTGCAAAGCTTAATTCGTATCACACCCAATACGAAATCATATCTGAAATCAGACAATCTGATGGTCGAACTATAGATCTAACCCAATACGAGCCCCATGGTTCTGAAATCACATGAATAGAAATATAGATCTAACCCAAATCAAACAAACAAAATATTACAGCTAATTTAAAACTCGTAAAAAGGAGAAACTTAGCTTAATTCGAGATCGCTCGTCGTGAAGGCTCGGGGGTTGGCTGGCGATGGCCGAACTGGTGGTCTGTGGGGGTTTAGGGTTGATGGCGAATCATTGAGGAGGTCGAAGGGGTAGTTGCGATGTCGGTTATCTCGTGTTACGGAGGAAGAAAAGGGGATCTAGGGTTTTTCATCAATTCGGTTTTGAGAAATTTGTGAGGCGGCTTGAGTGAATGAAGGGGGTTACGATGGAATTAGGATTATAAGGGATGGCGGGTCGGGTACGTTTGGTTGGGACGACGGATCATAAGGGTAAATATACTTATTAATAGTATTAGATATTACTTTTTGTTATTAGTTATTACCTATTAATGTTACATATTAAATATTACTTATAAATGAAATATTAAATGTTGAATATTGATCATCAAACATTTGATGTTAAATATTAAATTATAAATAATGACGGGTATAAGTTATTATCAAGAAAAACCAATTATAAAAACCCTTTATTACAAATGTCGAGAAAAATCAATTTTTATAAATTTGTTATTGCAATTGTCGTCTATCGAACATTGCAAATATTTAGTTAATTGTAATATGGTGATTAATTTTGAATTATTAAATATTTTGTTACTTATTGATTATTTATTAAATTTATTTTTTATAGTTATTATTAGTTAATAATTATTAAATTAAAAAAATTACGTTCATCATAGATTATAAACTAATTGGTACATCTTAAAAAAAACATACTTGAACCTCACACGCAAATACATGTGAACTCCAGACAGATGAATTATTTGTAAATTATTAATTAATTAAGTAATATTTATTTGTTTACTTATTATTGATTATTAATTATTATTTACTAATTAGTTATTAATTAAATGTTAATTATTAATTAGGATTATTTCATATTAACAATAGTTATTATTTAACTTTTACTTATTTCTACTTAGTTATAATCGAGTAATAACTATTAAAAGCTTATAATGTATATGTCACCTAAATATTAATTAATAAGCAGTTAACATTAACTATTAAACATTAATTACCACTTATTAACTATTAATTATTTAATAAATATTATTGATTCCTAAGTTTATTATTAATTATTAATTATTATTAAATATTAATTATTATTAAATATTAATATAATTAGTTATTAAATATATATATTATAAACATGAAATTTGTAATGGCATCTATTACAACTAACAAAACAAAAAGTTGTTAAAAATATGTTTATTACAACTTTAGGGAATACCACCGTTGTAAAAAACCATTTATTACAACGGTGTCTTTACCACCATTGTAAAAAACCATTTATTACAACGGTGCGTTTACCACCGTTGTAAAATTAAAGTTGTAATATGGTGTTTTTGTTGTAGTGCACTTACTTGGGTTGAAATGAATGTTGTGTAAAACATCGTTACAACAACCCAAAATATTGCATTCAACTAAATATTATTTAAACATTAATCTTCTAACTGAAACTTTCAATTTATCGGTTAATAATGAAATCAATCAAGTTGGGGTATAACTACCTCTCAGACCTTGACTGAATAACATCTTAACTTCAAAACAGACAAGGCTACTTATCTCGAATAATCAACATCATATAAAACCAGTTATCCATTTTTTAAATGCGTATACGTTTCTCTTTCTATTCATACCAGATTTAAATTTATAGATTTTCTTGTTGTTTATAATGTTCTATTTTAAGTTTGTTTCCTTATCGAATTCTATATATATTGATATATTGATTTCTAGTTATCAATTTCTTAAAAATATTCTAACTCCTTAAATTTTCAGAAAATTTCATTAGCACCTCCTTTGTACAGCTCCATAGCTCAAACCCCAACTCTCCTCTCTAGGCCCTTTCCATTCAAAAAGAAAATCAAAAAGTGAAACGGCTTGCCCAATAGGCTCATAAAATCTCACATGGAATTTCACCGTGTACCTTTTTCTCGGGCAATCGAATTATAATCTTCATTCTCTTCATTCCATACCTATTTAACATATATACGTCCATTCCCAATTTATTCTAAATCAATCCAATCATTTTTAACTCGCTACTTTATTCTTTAATTTGCTCTTTTGCCTATTTCACTCTTTATTTGAACATATCACGTTCAAACATATTTTTAATTGACTTATAAACCAATCGAATTTCATTTTTATTCAAGTTTCATATTCGATTTCGAATATAAATTCATGAATCCAATTCACCTTTTAAAGCCCAATTTCTATCCAAAACTCTACCAAGTAATTTCTTGAAATTAGTTAATTCTATTCAATAATTTAAACCGGATTTTTGTTTCAAATATCAATCCATTTACTCCACTTGAGTTCATATTTATTTTATTACTCAAATCTGGATTTTTCTAATGGAAATCTAATTTTTATTTGCTTAAAATCCTTTTATTTTATTAAGTAAACCGTTATGTTTTTCAAACGATTATAGCGCTGTTTTTATGGAAAGTTGATTTTGACATAACTCAAAATCTATTAGATAAAATCCAGATTGTTCTCTTCTATTAGAAAACTAATATTCAATTGGTCCTGATGATTCTTATTTCAAAGAATTCCGACTTAAATTGAGTTCTATATACTCAATTGAAGTTCGAAACGTCCAATTACGAACTACCGCGTTGCAGCTAGCTCGTTTTAATCATATTTAAGTATAAACGTTAAACTTCATTTATTATATACATTCCAATTCCATTTCTTAAATATTAAATATAGATTATGCCAGTTTACTTTTAAATCTAACTTAATATTTCGATTATTCCAAATTGTCGATTATTTTATTACTCAGTTATAAATCCAATTACAACTCCAATTTTAATATTAACTTCCCATTTCGTTAGAAATAAATTATTTTATAAAATTCGATGAAACCGAATTCCAAATATAATTTCTTAGTTTTGTCTCAATTCAGTTTATATTCTGAATATCGGAATAACATCCGTCATTCCCTTTTCTAAATGATTTCCAATTCACTTTCAAATTCACACTTGAATTTATAATTCCAAATTATCCCTTGATAATTATCCCACCTTATTTATAAACATCGTTTATAAATTTAACTTCCTTGTTTTTTTCATAAACAAGTTCCATTTCAAAATCTATTTGAAACCCAATTCCTTCTTCGAATATTTTATTATTATAACTTATATATATATAATTGTAGAATCTATTTTCATATTTAATTTCAGTTTCTATCTAATACAATTTAAATACCCTATCTGTAAATAACTTATATTTATAAATCCGGCATAGTCGAATTCCAATCACAAATCTATATGGATTTATTTTAATTCAATGTACATTCCGAACATCAAAATAGATTTCATCGTTTCTTATTTCAAACTATTCACGATTCCCATTTTAAATTCACATTTGAATTTAAATCCCCGAATTTATCCAACAATAATTTATTGCGTTTCATTTATAAACATCGTTTATATATTCACAACTTTTTATTATTATTCAACATAAGTTAATATTTTCTACCCCATTCGAAATTCAAATTCTATTTTAGAAAAAAAAATCCATTTTAAATCTCGAAATTCATTTTAACAATATTTTTATATATCATATTTAGGACTAGTGATATTCAAACATCTAAAACACCCAAATTTTCAATCATAGGTTTTCTAACACATCACATATGATAATATATATAAAAACAAACAATAATAAATTTTGAGGAATCCAGTTGGTTCCTTTAACCTGTTTTCCTGTATCCACAAATGTAAGCCAACATAAATATACTCACCCTGCTTCAAGGCAGGATATCGCGCTATAGAAGGTCATCCACTATAATATATTGTGGGGAGCGTAGGGTCATATGCTAATGATACTGCGGGCAGTTGCTAATGGTACTACGGGAAATATCCAACCACCAATATATATATATATATATATATATATATATATATATATATAGCCACAACTACCAAGCCTAAATATAACTAATATATATAATAGCCACAAAAATATTTAAATGCATCCAAATAACCAACAAACAACATATAACATTGTATGAAATAAATATTCGTTTATAATAAGTTACAAACGAATCCAGAGAGTGAGTTTACTCACCGTAATTTTATTTCCTGAATATCCATTTAAATTCCAATTCGTTTAGGCTATAAATCGACTTGAATTGTCTTGAATGAATCTACCTAGCACCTATGATTATTAATTTTATCGATTAAGTGTTTATTCATTTAAATTAGCTACAAAAATAAACAAATAAATCATTCTAGGTATTTTTAAATTTTAGTGAAAACGTATACCTCGCTGACTCGACCTATAACGAAGAAAACTCCACACTTGCCAATCAACTCCATCAACTTCTATTGTCTAAGACAAACTCCTTCATTCCTCGTTCGGATATCCTCCTTCACATGACAGCCCACTATTGTATTCACCATTCCTAAAGAAACAAATCAGAACTATTATCACCTACTGCCCATTTTCGGGCAGCTTCCATATCACTAAAAAAACAAACTCTGATCGACCTCTATATATATTACTTATATTAAGTCTTCTTCCCGCTGCTACCTGTAGCTAATTCACCCAAAGACCATCTACTCCATCTCACACCATTGACTACCATTTGATCTTAACCGACTATCACCATAGCACCAGAATTCGCTCCTCCTTCCCACCGGTGAACTTTAAGGTGATTCCCCAACAGCCTCGAATTAAACTCATGGCCTTTATGCTGGCGATGAAACAACACTAGGCTCGACCAAATTTTCCCGAACACTCAAAATCGGTCGCACCAAACTTTGCTACAACCTGCACCTGCCCCAAGAGACTCACTGACCTCTTACAACCGACTCCGACATCATAAAACAATCGTGACTTCTTTTAGGTTTACTGCTCGAAATCGAGCAATGAAACTCACATCGCACCTTCAACAACTCATGCTCGTGTGAAGAAGAGATTATTACGAGTGCTTCAAAAGCGATTCCATGATTTTAGGGATTTTTTTTTTTTTGATTTTTAATTGAGAAAAGGGGCGGTTCTTGTTCGATTTGTATTGAACGAGTAAAAGGGAAATTCGTGGATTTTAAAATAAAAAGGGGATAGACTTATGTGATTTTGGTTTTGTAAGAATGAACGAAGAAAAGAGGGAATGAGGAAAATCAATTTTTATTTCATTCGTTTTGTTTTTAGAAGGAAAGGGAACTTGGGCTTTATTTTAAGAAAATAGCTTCCTAATGAAGATTACTGAAGTGTGTGTAAGAAGCTAATGGATTTATTATTAAAATATTTATTTGAAGCTTACGCCTGAAGTTTCATCTCTAAATGACCACATACGAGCTCCAATAGCGACGAAAATTGACACATTGGTATGGTTTGACATTCCGAACCCAACGAAATTTGTTTCGTCAAAAACAAAGGTCATTTGAAAATTTATTATTCTTAAGTATCATATTAAATCGATAAAATACTTTAAATTCAAAACAAACAGCTCCTCGATAATAAATACTATTATTATTATCGTTTATAAAATTTATATTGATTGTCTGAATTGTTTCGTTTTAGTTTTTACTTTGAATTCAATTATTAGTTGTTCTTAGTATTACGATAATTCAATATACTTGAAATTAAATTGTATTCGATTATTAAATCGTTAATCTCCATATAAATATCCATTTATATTATTAACTCAACATTTAAAACTATATTGAATATTTAAAATAAATTGGCCAAAAGTTTGGGTTGTTACATTCTTTCCCCTTAAAGAATTTCGTGCCCGAAATAACTAAGGTAGGAAAAATGTTATAAACCCGTTAACTTTTCAAAACCCACTTAACTATAACTTAACACTTCATACTTCTACAATTTTAGTTCTACCAAAACTTTTGGCTTTCATTTATATTATACATCATATATGCTCACATTTATATAATATGAATGATTTATAACTAATATATTCACATCCAATAAATATTCCATTAATATGCTTACAATTTCATTCAAATTGATTCCAATTCAATCTATCCATTTCAATCCATTTAACTTGCTTAAGTTAAATTTAAATTCCAGTATTCAAATTCCCGGGTTTTCATTTCAAATCCTTTAGAAATTACATAAATATATACATATATTTACAACCATCTTAAATTCAAAACATTTGAATTTTCCAATACAAATTGTTTTCTTTCACACAAATTTCCATCCAAAAAATTTCTAAGATAGCAATTTGTCACTTAGAAACTCGAAAATGAACATTGATCATGCTGCAGTCATCATCAGAATTATTTTCTAACCACTAAAGTGATTTCAGTGCTATATCACATTCAAAATCTATTCAAAACAATTTTCATTCAAAAATCCTTTCAAAACAAAGCTATATTGTCTTAGTATAGGTCAAAAAATATTTTCCAACTTTCTGGGATTTAAATTCCAAATTCTGGTTTTAATTCAATTCCAGTTCATCGTATTTATATATATTATTCACAAACAAGTTCTATTTGGTTATACATACTCATTCCAATTTTATAATTTTATTTGATTATAATAATAACAATCAACACATCCATATATTACGATAATTTCAGAAAACTATTCATTTTACGTAAAAATATAATTTTGGGTAAAATTGTTTCATTTGCCCTTTTCCAAAAACATATTGTATCGGTTTATCGCTTTTAAGTGTTTAGAAATTCCTATCGATATCGTGGCATCCCACAAATCGACCAGAATTCGTAACCCACTCAGCTTATAAACCAGTACAATATAAATCAATTTTTATATCAATTAACAAATACGCTCTCTCGTATATATACCCTCAACTCATTTTAGGTACTACTTTGTAACAAGCCGCCCGGAATGGGCCTAAATTTCTACCCAGAAAAGGCTCATCGAAACTTAGAGCCATTCTAAATGGGTGGTTGGTTCCTATAAGGATTACATTTGTACAAATAAAAATAACTTATACTTCGAATGGAAATCTTACACAGCGGAAAGAGAAAATATAACACTCAAATAAGATGTACCATTTATTTGAAAACCACAGAAAGACAACAATCACAGTTACATTTGTTCAATAGATACATCAAATAGTTCATTCTAATAAAATTCCAAAAGAAGTAAAGCAATAACTGCTAATAATAACATAGCAACTTCGTCTTCATCATCGGCTTCAATCATGACTTCATCCATGGCTTTTACCCTATCCACTGACCTGTTGGATGTTAAGGAGAGGGGTTAGAACATAAAGTTCTGTGTGACTGAAGTATAATGTTACTTAATGTCCATACTCTATATTTTTAGCAGGTTACATATGTCAAGGTATGTCTATGCAACACACAATATTCACAAAAACATAAGCATCTAACCAATGGGGTGGATATCCAAGTCTATCGCCCATTAGTGTTTTTGGGGTAAAGACCCAATGAAATGGCATTCTCGGTCAATTATGGCCCTATCAAAGGTGGATTCTTACGATCTCTTATAATGTTGAGGCATACCCTTATCCCTTTTAGACCCCATCCTAATACGTTAACATTCTTAAGTCTATTCTCTCATTTGTAATATGAGAAGTAGTATTGCGAACGTTACTACTTAACTGATATTACCCGGTAGGACACCTATGTCGCTTAAGACTTCCCTTAGACAGTTGGTGAGCATGCAATGGCCACGTATCATTCAATTACCAATCTATCCCTAGTTGAACCCTTACAACCATCTAGAGGAAGTGGACATCGCTGTGAACTACCCTACTCCATTATCGTTTTATGCCTAACCACTTTTAGAGAAGGAGGACCCAAAGAGCTACCTCAAATCTAATAAGGGTGTGTCCCATGACTTTGGTTCCTCTCCAAGGAATAAACCTTCAGAGGGATCCTAGTCCTAACCACTTAAGACCCAAACTAGATAAAAATAGAGTCAGCCACTTAAGACCTTCTCAAGGCGTAGTAAACCTACTTATTTCCCCATGCAATAGACTTATATATATAGTTATATATATACACACTTCTCACATTAAATCGTACACCTGTAGATGCTGGATATGCCGGTCGGTTCCAGGCAGGCTTCTACTACAAGTTGGTCTAACCTCGTTTCTAGTATACTAAGTTTTTGAATGGCCCATGACACCTAGATATCTCACATTAGTTGGACCTACTTATGGTTGCTAGATTTGCCAGTCGGTTCCGGGCAGACTTCCACAACAAATGGCAACTAACCTCGTGTTTATGTGTCACTATTTTCATATATATATATATATATATATATATATATATATATATATATCAAGCCATTCTATGTACGCACACACAAGCAATCAAAATATTTATTAAGGGGACATTTCAAATTCAAATCTAACCTAACCGTATTTATTACATTAATACAACATTAATTACGTTGATCACGTTTATATAAGTATAATAATAATAATAACGCCTAAACAACGTAAATATTCGTATAAATGGTGAAACGTTCTAACGAGGTGGCAATTGTCAACTTTCGTCTAAATCAAGGCATACAAGTTAGGTTTTCCATACTTTTACCGCTAGAACATAGGAATGATAATTTAATGACAAGATAACAATATAGCAGTGGATGGAACAACATACATATATAAAATTTCAACTTGCATCCCATGCATGTAGAAATGATTTCAACACTGAATTAAAAATAGAGTATTACATATACTTGCATATGTATGTTTTTTATCCATATTTTATCCAGTTCACCCCTTTTTTCTGGTGTTATTCACATAAAAATGTTTACATTTGACCTATTTCAATTGTGAATGCATTTAGACCTAAAATAGGATCCAAACCCAATTCAAATCATGAAACAATCAAATCCAAACCTTTTTAGGCTAAGATCAAATGACAATAAAGGTGAATTGCATAAAATATTAATAATAATAGCAATACCCATATTCATTTTGAATCCAATACAAGAACCGAAAATCCACAAAACCTAATTAATCATGACAATTCATACGCAATTACAAGCTACAAGAATTGGTGGTTTTCATATTTACATTATCGAATTTCCAAATCCCCTTAGACATATCTATTCACATGACAATCGATTAAAAACATGAATATGCCTTAAGTAAACCACATTCCACTCATAGATCTAGGCGAAATAGAGAGAAATCTGTGGTAGAATTACAAGATCCGCAATAATTCTTTACGTTCAAGCATGCTCCAATAATCCTCCTAATAATATACATGTAAGAGACATACATTAGAATCTTATACATACATGTTTATGCTAAATTCCAGAATTATAAACTTATGTAAATTAGAATAGATAGAAAATTAGAATTGAGTTAGAAAATTTGAAGAAAACCTATTCTTTTATTTTTCTCTGGAATTTAACAATCGTGTAGAAGCATCATGGAGGAAGAGATGTAGAATGATTAGGGTTTTCATAGTGTGATAGGAGGGGTATATATAGTTGCCCGTGTGAGCATAAACCGTTGGATTACTTAGAAATAATCCAAGCCTTTAATTTATATACATCCTCTAAGAAAAACCCTAAGCTAGCTTTATTAGGTTGTCCAGCCACTGAGCAGTCGACCCCTAGCGGTCAACACCCCTTAAGGGGGGGGGGGGTCGACCCTTTCAGGGTTGTAACGCACAATAAGGCTGCGTTGTTGAGCTGTTTATTTTATTTAATACGTTCCTTAATCTTTTAATCTTATTCCATATATGCAGTATACGTTGTCCCCTGATCTTATCTTAAATTTCAAAATTCAAATCTTCCCTCTCAATTTTGAATTTATCTTGGACACACACATATATATTATCCATTTAATTATATATATATATATATATATATATATGTATGTATGCATGTATTATGTTTACTGTCCAAATTCATTCGTTCATAACTTCTTCATACGTTGACCGTTTTTAGCATATTATATACAGAAATGATTCAGAATTTCGCCACAAATCCAAATAAAAGAATTTCATAGCCAAAATTCTAAAGCTGCAAAATCTCATTTTCCAGCTATACATTTAATTTCTTATTTTTAGTTATTTGTTTATTAATTAATACTTATGAATTTTATGGGGTGTTACATTCTTACCCCCTTAAAATAGATTTCATCCCGAAATCTATTTAAGGGGTGAAAAACACAACTCACACGAAACATCCATGTTGTACACCCATGTTATTTATAATTCATCCATAAGCACCCATGACCCGCGGTGATTAGGAACTGCGAACCCACTAAAGTGAGCTCTATCCTAGCATGTACGTGTAAGAAGAGATGCAATATGTATGTAAATAACCTAAATATGTATATATTTCTATATGAGTGCTTGGTGTAATGGTGTTGCATCCATTTCCTAACATCAAATCTAATAATCACGATCCATCCATAAATGAAATTTTGAGGAAAACTTTTACCCGAGAAAATCTCCGGGTGAGTCTATCTCATCTTATCCTCGGTCTTCAATGTGCTTTCTGCAGGGTCATTTCCCCATTGTACTAGAACGAGGTGAATGTTTTTGTTGTGGAGTCCCTTGATTCCGTGCTCTACAATCCTTGCAGTTGCACGAGGCACCATGGACTCCAACTATAGTTTTTATATGTCTCCAATTTCATCAAGCTCGAGTCTGATAGCAGAATCATGAAGGCATTTCCGTAGATGAGATACATGAAAAACATTATGGATTCCCGATAGACGCTCCAGGAGATCCACTCGATAAGCCAAAGATCATATCTTCTCGCTGACACGAAAAGGCCTAATCTGGGAGCCAACTTCCCAGTCTTCCCAAACCGAACAGTTTTCTTAAGAGGGGATACTTTTACGAACACCAAGTCTCCAACATTAAACTCTATTTCCCTCCTTCTCTTATCGGCATACGGTTTCTAACGGTCTTGGGCTGCCTTCATTCTCTGCCTAATCAAGGATATCTTCTTTGTGGATTCACGGATGAAGTCTGGTCCGAGTATAACTTTTTCGGTAGTTTCCCACCAACAAGTTGGCGATTTGCATGGCCTCCCGTAAAGCGCTTCAAAAGGGCCCATACCAATAGCCGCTTGAAAACTATTATTATACGTGAACTCCACAAGCGGTAGGTGTTGCTCCCAAACTCCTTCAAAGTCGATGATGCAAGCTCTGAGCAAGTCTTCTAATACTCTGTTTACTCTCTTTGTCTATCCGTCGGTCTGCAGATGATAAGTTGTGCTCAAGTTAAGGGTCGTCCCCAATGCTGCTTATAGGCTTCTCCAAAATTCGCTTGTGAACATGGGGTCTCAATCACTCACGATACTTGATGAGATTCCATGGAGGCTAACTATCTCTTTGACATATAATTGGGCTAATGAGGTTGCAGTCCTTGTCTTCTTGACTGGTATAAAATGGGCGCACTTGTTTAGATGATCTACCGCAACCCAAATGGCCTCATTACCTTTTTGGCTTTTAGGAAGTCCATCCATAAATTCCATGGAAATATTTTCCCACTTCCACATGGGGAACTCTAACGGTAGTAACAGTCCTCCTTCGGGCTTCCCTTGCTCCGCTTTGACTTTATGGCACTTCAAGCATTTGGCCACGAACTCGGCTACGTCTCTCTTCATTCCTTCCCTATGGAGATTCCTCTTCATATCTTTGTACATGTTATCCCCACCGGGTGTACGGTCAATTTTGACCTATGGCACTCCTCTAGAATTTCTTTCTTCAACCCTTCATCCTTAGGGACGTAAATTCGTCCATCCCAAAAGTAAGCTCCCATTATTGCTAATCGAATACCTAACTGAATGAGGAAAGGTCTCTTTCTTTCCTACTTTCTCCTTTATGCTTCTTGATTCCTCGTCAAAGTCTTGTGCGCTTTGGATCCTTTCTCTTAGGGTAGGTCTAATTATCATAACCCTAAGAAAACCATTAGAAGTGGTTGGTGAGGTTTGCAAATTAAATTTAGCGAGGAAATCTATTTGCTTCCATTCTATTATCGCATTCAAAGTCAGATGTTTCCTACTCAAAGCATCTGCCACAATATTCCCCTTTCCCGGGGTATATTGAATTGTAAAGTCAAATGAGGCAATATACTCCATCCAACGTTGTTGTCTCAAGTTTAAGTCATGTTGAGAAAATAAGTACTTAAGGGATTTATGATCAGTAAAAGTTTAGATTTCTCCCCTAAAAGATAATGCCTCCACATCTTATGGGCGTAGACTACTGCGGTTGATTCAAGGTCATGCACGGGATATTTTTTCTCTGGATCCTTGAGTTGTCTACTAGCATAGGCAACTACTCTTCCTTCTTGCATAAGGACTGCTCCTAAACCGGTCCCACATGCATCGTGTAAACAGTGAACAATTTTGAACCATCAGGTATAATTAGGACTGGTGCGCCAGTTAATACTTCCTTTAATTTCTTAAAGGCTATATCACATTTATTACTCCAAGCGAACACCAAATTGTTTCTTGTCAATTGGGTTAATGGAGTAGCAATCTTCGCGAAGTCTTTAATAAATTTCCTATAATACCCTGCCAATCCAAGGAAACTTCTTACATTTATAGCATTTCGAGGTGTCCTCCATTCCTTGATTGCCTCTATCTTTGCAGGGTCTACGGCTAAGCCTTCGCTTGACACAATATGTCCTAAAAATATTATTTCTTCCCTCCACAAATGGCACTTCGAAATTTTTGCTTTCGATTGGTTCTTTCTTAATATCCTTAACACTTGTCTCAAGTGTTTTTCGTGCTCTTCACGATCTTTTGAAAATATAAGGATATCATCTACGAAGACTACCATAATTTTATTCACAATGCCCTTAAACATTCTACTCATGAGGTTAAAAAAGAAGGCGGATGCATTCATTAGTTTGAAGGGGGATAACTTCCCATTGGAATAATCCGTCTGGCGTCCTAAATACAATTTTGTCCTTGTTGTCCTCCGCAATTCTTAACTGGTGAATCCAGTAGCAAGGTCTAGTTGAGAAGATACTCTGTCTCCTCCCAAGTGGTCAAAAAGGTCATCGATTGTAGGTAAAGGGTACCTATTCTTCTTGGTCAATTTATTGAGTTCCCTATAGCCCACAAAAAGTCTCAAAGATCCGTCTGCTTTGGTGACAAATACCACAGGTGCCCCCATTCTGAGGTACTTCGACGAATAAAACCTTTTTGTAACAACTCTGAAATCTGCTTATCTAACTCACTTCTTTCCTTAGGCACCATATGCCTCAAGGGGAGTGCTACAGGTCTAGTGTTCTTCTCTAGGTCAATACGAAAGGAGATTTATCTACGAGGCGGAAGTCCCATAACTTCCTCAAAAACATCCAAGAACTCACAAACGATAGGGACTGAAGATGGTCCTTCAGAATTAGGAGACAAGGAATATAATAAGGCTTTACCCTTCTTTCTAACATTACAAGGAATACTTAGGTTACATCCTCCTTGGCTCCTAAGATGAACGAGTCTCTTGTCACAATCTATGACAGCCCCATAAAACGATAGCCAGTCCATACCTAGGATAAGGTCATACCCCATAAAGTCCAATTAATATGCTTTGCAATGGAACTTGGCATTGTCAACCTCCAATACTAGGTATTTGCATAACAGCTCAAGATACTTAGATCCTCTGATAAGGTTGGCTACCTCTATCGGACTATGCAAGATAGATATGGAAAGGTTCAACAGATTTGCTAATCGCTTGGAAATAAAAGAATGGCTCGCTCTAGAATCGAACAAGATGTATACTGAATTTCCTAAAACAGAGGTTATATCTTCGAGTGCGGGTTGGCCTTGGTCTCTTGGGGTCGGCTTTGAACTGGTGTTGCTTCTATTACATAGTTCTAGACACTCTTGACAACTTTGGGCTTTTGCAATCTTTGGACATATGTCCTTCTTCATGGAAGTTGTAACATTTTCCCTTGAACTCCTTTTTCGCTAACAAGGTCCTACAATCCTTGGCCTCATGGCCATTGCGGTTGCACCACGTACAAGTCTTTGCGTCCTTTTTGAATTTGTTCTTCTTCTTTTTTTTCCACCATTCCTTATTCTTATTTTTGTTGGATCTTTCTCCTTTCTCATCATCTTTATCATCCTTGGAGCTTTCAGCCGTGCAAAGGGTAGCTGTCTCAACTAGAGTCTTAAAAGTTGCCCCAAATGTTACTTAGGCTAATAGAGTTTCCTTCAACGGGGAGTTCAGTCCTTTAACAAACCTAAGGGCTTTACTCATGGGGGTGCCTACCAAGTACAAACCCTCTCCCAAACTTACAGAACTCGGAAAATTTGGATATATATTCTTGCAGGCTCAAGCTTCCTTGCTTGAGGTGGATGAATTTCTCTAGTTGAATGGTCATTTCTTCCCTTGGCAAAAACTTTGCTTCAAAGCGGGTCTTGAATTCGGCCCATGTAAATATCCGACTCTTGTTCTCCATTGATATTATGTTCCACCATTCAAGGGCCTCAACCTTCAAATGCCATGCCATTATCCTTATTTTTACTTCATCGGGCCAGGCAGTAGCCTCAAAGATTCTTTCACAATCCATAACCCAAGATTGGGTACTAGCAAAGCCTTCCTTTCTAGAAAACGATTTCCCTCCAAGGTACGTAAAGGTCTTACAAAAGCGAGAAAAATCAAAGGCCACTTCAGCGGCAGGAGTCGCTGGGGTAGGATTAGCAACAGGGACATGTTCTACAGTACGGAGATACTGTTGAAACCATTATGGCAAGTAGCGGGGTCTTTTCTGGTTACCCTGGTCATTAGGATTTTCATCCATTCTACTATCTGAAAAGAAAAGGAAGAAACCTTTAGTGGGTACTCCTAAGATAGTATTTAAGATGAAAAAGGAAGAAAACGATAAAGATGCCTAGTATAAATGCGTATGCATATTGGGGGTAAATATATATTATATATATAGTTTAAAAAATCTTTTTCAATATACAAATATGCCTCTCATACGTATATTTCCCTTAGAATCGGTTAACCTATGCTCTGATACCAAATGTAACAACCCGCCCGTAATGGGCCTAAATTTCGGCATAGAAAATGCCCATCAAACTTAGAGCCATTCTAAATGGGTCGTTGGTTCCTATAAGGATTAAATTTGGACAGAGAACAATAACATATACTTCGAATTGAAATCTTACACGGCGGAAAGAGAAAATATAATACTCAAATAAGATGTACCATTTATTTGAAAACCACAGAAATACAATAGTCACAGTTACATCTATTCAATAGGTACATCAAATAGTTCAATCTCATAAGATTCCAAAAGAAGTAAAGCAATAACTACTAATAATAACATAACAACTTCGTCTTCTTCATCGACTTCATCCATGGCTTTTATCCCATCTACTGACCTGTTGGATGTTAAGAAGAGGGGTCAGAACATAATGTTCTATGTGATTGAAATATAGTGTTACTTAATGTCTATACCCTATATTTTTAGCAGGGTACATATGTCAAGGTATGTCCACGAAGCACACAAGATTCACACAAACATAAGCATCTAACCAATGGGGTGGATATCCAAGTCAATCGCCCATTAGTGTTTTTAGGGTAAAGACCCAACGAGGTGGCGTTCTTGGTCACCTATGGCCCTATTAAAGGTGGATTCTTACGATCTCTTATAACCCTGAGGCGGACATCTAGTCCTTTCAGACCCCATCCTAATACGTTAATGTTCTTAAGTCTATTCTCTCATTTGTATTATGAGAAGTAGTATTGCGAATGTTACTACTTAACTTATATTACCCGGTAGGACACCTATGTCGCTAAAGACTTCCCTTAGACAGTTGGTGAGCATGTAATGGCCACATATCCTTCAATTACCAATCTATCCCTAGTTGATCCCTTACAAGCTTCTAGAGGAAGTGGACATCTCCGTAAACTACCCAACTCCGTTACTGTTTTATGCCTAACCACTTTTAGAGAAGGAGGACCCAAAGACCTACCTCAAATCTAATAAGGGTGGGTCCCATGACTTTGGTTCCTCCCCAAGGAATAAACCTTCGGAGGGATCCTTGTCCTAATCACTTAGGAACCAAACTAGATAAAAAGAGAGTCAGCCACTTAAGACCTTCTCAAGGCATAATAAAACTACTTATTTCCACGTGCAATAGACTTATATATTTATAGTTATATATATATACACACTAGACCTCTCACATTAAATCGTACACCTCTGGATGCTGGATATGTCGGTCGATTCCCGGCAGGCCTCTACTACAAGTTGGTCTAACCTCGTGTCTAGTGTACTAATTTTCTGAATGGCCCATGGTACCTAGGTCCTAGACATCTCACATTAGTTGGGTCTACTTGTGGTTGCTGGATTTGCCGGTCGGTTCTGGGCAGACTTCCACCACAAATGGCAACTAACCTCGTGTCCACATGTCACTATGTATATATATATATATATATATATATATATACACACTAGTACATAGCCCGTGCGTTGCACGGGTCTTTAAGATTGATATTCGTTTTGGTTGGGTATTTATTAGTACGAATATTGTATCGTTTCTTCTTGATGGATTGTGCATTCTAATATTTATTACATATCATTAATTATAAATTCTGACACAGTCGGTTGTCAAACAAAGAGAAATTGATTAAAACATAATGAATCAACACTTACATAATCAATGTCAACAATTGCAGTTTCAAAAGAATAAATAATTATCAATGCATATGAACAAAATCCGTACTAACAAACCATACAGTGCACACTTGCTTAGTTATAAAGCTGAGGTGATTTCCTAAAACTTCAGAATTTACGGAGACATAACTGATTAATGAAACCCATATCAACAAAATCTATGAATAGCATAGGAAAGGTACTCTATTCATGGAAAGATCACAAACAAACATAATGTAAAGATTTCATGATATAACAGTTACGTTAGCACAGTGATTAAATTATTTTGTACACTACTATTTGTACATAGTAATTAAACATAATGTGGAATATACGGACCGTCTCTAGCTATAGTGTGTGTAGATGCAACTTATTGATATATATATATACATATATATATATATATACACACACATATAGGTGAGCCTTCAATGGCAGCCCAAACAGTGCAGCACCCCTAAATGCCCCTTGATTTCCACCACACATTCTGTTTCTCTCTCCCTCCACTACTACTCTCTCCTTCCACTAACTTAATTTATAATAAATGAGAGGTGGAGAGAGAGAGGGACTAATGGAGTGCCACTGAACGCTCCTTATATATATAACAATCTGTTGTATTAGAGTTCAACCAATCTACATATAACACAAATGTTGATAAAATTACATATTTGCATGACCAACGGTCGACAAACATGAAAACAACAGATTCCAGACTTAACGCCGAGTTGTATTTTAGGTATCAATATATATATATATATATATATATATATATATATATATATATATGTATGTATGTATGTATGAAATGAAAACTGCACTTAAGTACTATTAGTTATTTACATTAAAACGTAAAAAAAGCATGTAAGTTTCAAATGAAAGCACTTCATATACTCTGAACATCATACATATACAAAAGAAAAAGTCAAAATAGCATGAATTTTTACACACTAAAAGTAAGACATAGGAACCTTGTCTTTTTGGACATACTCATAAATAACCTTACACTTAATTACTCCACCAACTCACACTGGATTTCAGGTAATAGCACTGTGGTGCAACCATCATCCGTACAATAAAAGGAGCGGCCAGCACGCACCCTCCTTAAAATTATCCATATACTTGTCACCTTCATTGTTGGAGGCATGGGGTGATGTACACACCTCCATAGGAAGTACACCATCCAAACCCCTTTTATGGCCTTGAAAAAAGCTTGGAGTAGGCTCTTGGGCCATGTCTTGCTGAAGCCAACCATGTTCACCACTTCGCTAATCTTCTTGTCGCGTAACTTGCTCAGCTCTTGGCTGTAATGCTTTGTTCCTTTTTCAGCACTCCTTCCCATGTTAGGCTGTGTATTGCTTTGTAGCTTTTGTGGTTTGCCTCACACCGTTGTGTTCGCTCCAGGATCATTGAATACTCTTCTAACATCTGCTATTTAAAGACTGACATAAATAATTATATATTTGCATTATTATCCAACAATATTTAATATTTGATCCTTAGCACCATAATACGATAATGAAAATAAGGCATTATAATGAAAAATATCAAAATCAACAATGGATTTTACTTCTTCCAACCACAAATTACTCATTGAAGTCGATTTAGAGAGAATACTCAATATTTTAAAAGCAGCACACAGCCGTATAAAGAAAAATTTTAAGCACGTTCAACATACCGACATATAGTCACAACACGCATGCATTAATCCTAGAATATGCTACTATAGCATTAACATGTACCCAAGTATATGTGTTTACCTAATGGTTAAATATATCTACATATATGAATGAAGATTAAACTAAAAAAAATCATTTTCATTTTTTTCATTGGTTATCACAACATGTTTATGTATTATTGCACTTTTTTAACTTGCAATACAGCCTATGTCTAATTAAACATTGTCAATTTTTTTTTACCATAATAATACGATCAAATAAATTAATAATTGATATATAAGTGCAAGCAGCTCTATTATTTGTCCATCTTTAGG
Source organism: Allium sativum (assembly GCA_030737875.1). NCBI lineage: Eukaryota > Viridiplantae > Streptophyta > Magnoliopsida > Asparagales > Amaryllidaceae > Allium > Allium sativum. The sequence continues at coordinate 772,481,382 of CM060918.1, read as the reverse complement.
TATGACTATAATTTTATTTTATTTTTAAAAAAAACTTTCAAGTGTCTTTTGATATTTCAGTGAATAGAAGCGTGTTTCCTAACCTACTTTTTAGCACAAAAACACTTTTGTAAAATTAAGAAGTGCTTTTGCTAAAACACATGCATTGATGTGATGACTCATCATTATTCAAAAAACTCTTTTGTTGGAAGTACTCAGAAATGTGTAATTATCACCAAAAGCACATTCAAAGAAGTTTGCAATAAGAATTAGTGGACGGTGAATCCTTTGTAATTCAGGAATTACTGTTAATGGAATCTGTACATGCAAACATATTTCTATATTGAAAATCGATATCAGCTCAGTTCCACTCTCATTCTCACAAAAAATGGTAAGCAAATAAAGAAAATCTCAGGGGTTCCAACTATTTCCGAGAAAATTATATACAATCTAAGACACAGTTGAGATGACCACAAAAGGAAAGCTGCTAACAGATGTTATACTCTGTAGCTGAATCACATTTCTAGGTCCTTCAAAAATTAAAAGTTATACATTAAAAGTAAATGGAGAAATCCAACAATTGTGTAAGTGAAGTCCAAATTGCTGCATATAATTTTTTGTTTCTTAGGAAAGTCAAGTACCATTACAAATATCAAATGCTAAATACTGACTATATAGTAAAGTTGGGTCAGTATGATTTTATTATATCAAATGAGGAATGAAGCCAAGAAATTTCTAATAATTCAAGGTCATAAAACACCATACACAAAGTGAATGAACAACAGTAATATGTACAAAATATCAAGTGTTACAAATTTGCATCTTATTCAGAAAGGTAGTATATACACCCTTAGCTTATAACATTTCTAGAAATGCAGCTTGCAATAATTGGTAAATAGATTCTACATGGTCTAATCATTCATTTTGCATTCATAGGTCATAAAAGCAAGTGAATTTCTTGCAACTATAATCCATATAGATAAAATCATCTAATTTTTCATGGTGTGTACATATAACTAATTTGAGTATCGGGGCCATTGCTGAAAGGTGCAAGGCCAATGAGTTTCTTGGTTTGTTTCGAATCAACTGATTAAATAATAAATGTCCTAACACCCTTAGGTGTTTGCTTATATTCTTGTAAAAAACTATTGATGCAAATAAATGAATCCATTAGCATTAAAAAAAGCATAAAATTAACCAAAAAAAGCAGAGAAGAGTCACCTACGTATGACTTCAATATCTAAATAAAACAGAATAAAAAAGAATCAAATCGTAAGTTAAATAATAATACGAACTAAAATATTAGAATTATTATTAAAAGGATCGCCTCATGATTAAACTATTTTATATTGTGAAACCGCAACGAAACCATTAATGTCAAACTTAGAAGAATACCAATGAAGTCAGCACTTGTAAAATCCCATAGTAGAAGCCTATTTCATATAAAATCACTAATCTCATTATAATTTGTGCTAATGTTCCATTGTAGTACACCACTTTTATTCCCATATATTACTCTTTTTATACAATGGAGAACAAAATCACAAATAGTAAGGAATCTCTCTTATATTACTTTTATTTTAATTCGGTCAAAGTTCACATTTCCATAGATTGCTCCATTTTTGTATAGATGTGTTGTTTCGTTAATTTCTTCTTGTTCATATTTCCACCAAACAAAAGACTCGGTGGGTCAAGTTGCAATGCAACAATTAGTCCATCCCATAGGATGAAGTGATGAACTACACAGACACAATTAATGAATTTATAAGAATTACAGATCCTATCTTCTTCAATATATAAAGCAATCTTCAGTACAAAATTTGTAACCATATAAAAATATCTATTTCCATTTTGGATGTTGAAATATCTAAAATAAAAGCAATCTTCATTTATCACATTCTAACAAAATCAATTCATTTGTTCCCAGTTTGAATTAATTTTCCTTCATTAAAGTAGTGTCCATTAAACAATTTATTGTGTGTCCAAATTTAAAGCTAAAACTTAGTTATATATATTCAACTTTAATAATAGTATTCATGCAAATGCAAGAAGCATATACAAAATAAGTTATATGACCCTCCCGGACCGTTAACAATAAGATTTAGCCAATATACAGTTTGAAAAAGCATAAGTGGAAAGAATAATAAAAACGGTCATTAAGAACAAACGTAAACTAAATGGTTACCAATGGATAAATAGAAAATGTATAGATTACAAAAAAGCTTCCTAGTGATTGATGGTGATAATGGATGCAACATGAATGTGAACATATCATGTTTCCTAATTTGATTATCAGAGTGACTACAGGGAAAAAGTAACTTTGATCATGCATTCCCAGTGAAAAATGCATGAGCAATTTTGAGATTCAAATGTAAATAATAGTAAACAATCCATCTAAAGGAAACACATGAACACGCTGAAATTATAAACAATATGTGCATGTATAATAAAAAATAATTGCGTCATTACTTTGTTTCATTTCCAGTCACACAATTAGTGCAGTATTAATGAGGTTACCTTTTAAATATATAGGCGAAATCAGTCATCACCAAACGTCTTCTACTGAAGTACTAATTATTCTGCATATATTTTTCAATCAAAAACTCAATAGTTAGGGAACAAAATAGAGAGTTTAAGGTATGCATTTATTGTATGGAATTTATGAAGACAGGAAAGTTGAAAAAAATGTACTGGTAAAATTAAATTACCATAATACATTAGTTATTCCTTATATGTAGCAGTTAAACAGCTTTATTTATAAAAGGAATGATGTGTACTTTTCATAAACACGATGAAAAAAAGAATTTTATATTATAGAGATGCTAGGGAAGTAATTAAACATTTCTGAAAAAAACAGCAATTTAACATACCCGTCCTTTTCTCCACCCTTCAGGACCATCAAAGTTTAGCATCCACATAGTTGATTCAATGATCATCATATATCGATCAACTTTTCATGGAGCAAGCAAATTATCGTCATATAATGAGCAAGAAAATAACTGAAAAAAATCATAAGTGGATAAAATGCCAATTGAAATTACCTTTTTTTTATGAATTTCACCTTTCTGATTAGTAAAGCAGTGGCAAAGTGGAAGATCAGAAAAGGATGAATATAATAGAAGGTAGTGGGATGAATATGAGGAGGTTGTAGTTGAGAACGAAAAATGAGCCGAGGCATCATCTTCATCTTCTGTGCCATCCAGTGTTCTCTATTGTTGCTCATCCAAATTGTTGAGTTACACAGCTGCTAAGATGTTTTACACTGTCGAATATAACAAAGGGAAAAAGGAAAAAATTTGAATTTTAGTTACTGAATTATATAATTATAATTAAGATATTTTAACAATTAGTAAGAATTACTCCCTCGATTTAAAGCATGAATGAACCGCGACGGTGAAGATGATGAAAGCAGAAAAACTGATTTTTTTTTGATTGAAGAGAAGAGAAGGGAAGGGAAGAGAAGGGAAAAGGTAAAAATAGATCGTGTGGAGCAGAAAAATCATAGCGTAGATCGTGGGTTGAATAGTTTTGCATCGTTAATTAAGTCGCTCTGTATAGTAGATCGTGGCATTCCGTGATGACATGCTACAATTATAGCCATTTGATATGTATTGCAACGTTAAATCCTGTCCGTTCTTTATTTCTTGGTTTGTCCTACCAAGGGATTTTACTATATAGATATATATATATCAAGCCATTCTATATACGCACACACAAGAAATCAAACATATTTATTATGGGGACATTTTAAATAAAAATCTAACCTAACCGTATTTATTATGTTAATACCACGTTAATTACGTTGATCAAGTTTATATAAGTATAATAATAATAACGCCTAAATAACGCAAATATTTGTATAATTGGTGAAACGTTCTATCGAGGTGGCAATTATCAACTTTTATCCAAATCAAGGCGTACAAGTTAGGTTTTCCATACTTTTACTGCTACAACATTGGCATGATAATTTAATGACAAGATAACAATATAGTAGTGGATGGATCAACATACATATATAAAATTTTAACTTGCATCCCATGCATGTAGAAATGATTTCAATACTGAATTAAAAATAGAGTATTACATATACTTGGATATGTATGTTTTTAATCCATATTTTATCCAATTCACCACTTTTTTGGTGTTATTCACATAAAAATGTTTACATTTGACCTATTTCAATTGTGAATGCGTTTAGACCCAAAATAAGATCCAAACCCAATTCAAGTCATGAAACAATCAAATCCAAACCTTTTTAGGCTAAGATCAAATGACGATAAAGGTGAATTGCATAAAATATTAATAATAATAGCAACACCCGTATTCATTTTTAATCCAATACAAAAACCAAAAATCCACAAAACCCAATTAATCATGACAATTCATACGCAATTACAAGACAGAGGATTTGGGGATTTTCATGTTTACATTATCGAATTTCCAAATCCCCCTAGGCATATCTATTCACATGACAATCTATTAAAAACATAAATATGCCTTAAGTAAACTACATTCCACTCACAGATCTAGGCGGAATAGAGAGAAATCTATGGTAGAATTACAAGATCCGCAATAATTCTTTACGTTCAAGCATGCTCCAATAATCCTCCTTATAATATACATATAAGAGAAATACATTAGAATCTTATACATATATATTTATGATAAATTCCGGAATTATAAACTTATGTAAATTAGAATAGATAGAGAATTAGAATAGAGTTGGAGAATTAGAAGAAAACCTATTCTTTTATTTTTCTCTAGAATTTAACAATGGTGGAGAGGCAGCATGGAGACAGAGATGAAGAATGATTAGGGTTTTCATAGTGTGGTAGGAGGGTATATATAGTTGCCAGTGTGAGCATAGACCGTTGGATTACTTAGAATTAATCCAAGCCTTTAATTTATATACATCCTCTAAGAAAAACCCTAACCAACTAGCTTTATTAGGTTGTCCAGCCGCCGAGTGGTCGATCCCTAGCGATCGACCGACGGTCAACACCCCTTGAGAGGGGTCGACCCCTTTGGGGCTGGAACACCCAATAAGGCTGCGTTGCTGAGCTGTTTATTTTATTTAACATGTTCCTTAATCTCTTCATCTTATTTCATATATGCAATATGTGTTGTCCCCCTGATCTTTACTTAAATTTCAAAATTCAAATCTTCCCTCTCTATTTTGAATTTATCTTAGACACACATCCATATATTATCCATTTAATTATATATATATATATATATGTATATATTACGTCTATTGTCCAAATTTATTCGTTCAAAACTCTTCATACGTTGACCGTTTTCAACGTATTATATATGAAAACGATTCAGAATTTCGCCAGAATCCAAATAAAAGAATTTCGTAGCCAGATTCCTAAAGCTGCAAAATCTCATTTTCCAACCATAGATTTAATTTCTTATTTCTATTTATTTATTAACATTTATGAATTTTACGGGGAGTTACATACTGACCCTATCTCTAATGAGAAATCACTCACCAAATCCTAGGTATTCTCTCAACCTAAGCTCTGATACCAACTGTAATGCACCTAGGCTTTTCAACCATTGGTCACTGGGCTACTCAACCAGCGTGTCTTACAGTGATAACTTAGAATTTCTTTTACGACCAGCCTGGCGACTCGACCAACCCACATTTTCGGGACATGTAGGGGTAAGAGTCTTCCGTTCGCCACCTAACGCGAAGCGAGAACCCCCTATCATGTGTACCAAGCACTAAGCAAGCAACCAGCTCTGATACCAACTGCAATGGCCCAAATTTTCATACTATCTGGGTTGACTAAATACACCACATGTCCAATCCAAATTGCACAGAAATACGAATCATTATGAAATAATGGAGAAAAAAGATAGAAGAAGAACAGAAACAACAGCACAGATTCTCACATCGCAGTGAAAATAAATAATATATATAACAGCTTTTGGAATACAAAATTTTAACTATATTAACAAATCAGCATCAGAGTACAACATTTGTTCATCATATATACATCACATTGGAAAAAACTCTCTCTCTCTCTATATATATATATCTCTAAATCTAATATTAAAGTCTCCTTCTCTAAGCTCCTCCAAGGATATCTGAAAATACCTGAACTACTTGACTACCCGTACAAATTTGGGCACCCAAGAGTTTAGGATAAAATAAAAAAGATAAACTTTGGGTCAGTCATGGGATTGGTGTGAGTAAACTACAAACATTGGTTTAACTTTTTCAAAAATTCTTTTCGAAGGAAAAGATAATCGTAAGACCGATCCACACATAAACACAGAAGGTTTTTACCATACGACAACCCAAAAAATTCTTTGAAATCAATATTATTTTGATATTATAATAGTCTCTTAAACAAATAATTATTAATCTTGCGGAATGCCTGTATCTCACGCTCTACATACATAGTATACAATCAAAACCACGGGCTCTTATTTGATAATAGATTCCAACTGGCAAGGTAAGGGACCACCTTATGACATTGTATCTCTAGAGAGGAATATACTAGGTTGAACAAGAACATCTTGCAACCCAGGCTAAACATGACCGGCCCCTCACTTCGCTTGAGAGCACCGAATGTATTGTCACCAACGGTTGGGATCAACAATTGTTCCGAAGGAACAACAACGATAAGATAAAGGAGCAAAAGGATTTTCTCTAGATCAGATGACAATACACCCTACTTGGGTGCGACCCAATTAGCCATTCGACCTACCCGATTTTATACCATTTCCCAGTTGTGAGGCTTGAGGTTACGATTATTTACCTTTCATTGATAGCACAATCACTTTGAATGCCACATTGTCAGATCCGTTAATCACTAATTGATTTGCACAAAGATATTTTGGATATTGTGCTAAGAGTATAAATTCTTCGCCACCAGATGTATATTGTATAGACCAATATATGCGATCATTAGAAATACTCTGTCAGACATTCGTCCATACAGGTTCATTCTGGGATTGAACAAAACCGAAGGCACAATTCCCATTAATCCATCTTTGGCAATTTCTACCTAGGATTAACAGAAAACCCCTGCACTTTACTCCTTCTTAGATTATCTTCGTATAATCAGATTCACAACACTACTGTCAATAAAGAGTGGTTCTTGGAAAATAATCCAACTGGTCTCTCCATATTGACAACGATATTTGCCAATACTTCGATAGTTGACTATTTAACTATCGAATAAAAACAAACATTCACCCAAAGCATCACACAATCATTGGCCCCTTAATTAATATTTCATTAATTAAATCACTTTTCTATTTTATTATTAATATTTGTTAACCCAATATTTTCAATAATCATCTTGGACTCTTACGCTATTTGGAAAAACATTTTCATACATCAACTTCTTTTATTTTCTATACTTAGAAAATATCTTCTATTATAATTGAAAACATTCCAATTACTTATCTCTTTTACGATCATTCATTTCTATACTCAGGAATATTTATTATTATATTTCCAAAATTCCACTTACTTGGGTTTAAACAAATGATGTGCAAAACATCGTTACAACAACCCAAAATACTGCATTCAACTAAATCTTATTTAAACATTGATCTTCGAGATTGAATCTTTCTATTTATCGGTTAATAATGAAATAAATCAAGTTAGGGTATAACTACCTCTCAGACCTTGACTGAATAACATTCTTAACTTCAAAACGGACAAGACTACTTATCTCGAATAATCAACATCATATAAAACCAATTATCCATTTTTTTAAATGTATATGCGTTTCTCTTTCTATTCTTACCATATTTAAATTTATAGATTTTCTTTTTGTTTATAGTATTCTATTTTAAGTTCATTTCTTTATCGAATTATATATATATATATATTGATATATTGATTTCTAGTTATCGATTTCTTAAAAGAATTCTAACTCCTTAAATTTCAGGAAAAATTCGCAAGCACCTCCGTTGTATGGCTCAATAGCTCAAACCCCAACTCGCCTCTCTAGGCCCTTTACATTTAAAATAAAAATAAAAAATCTAAGCGGCTTGCTCAATAGGCTCATAAAATCTCGTATGGAATTTAAACGTGTATCTTTTTGTTGGTGTAACAACCCGGTTAATCAGAACCAATTAAATTTTTTTGTTTTGGCTATTTTAATGAATTTTGAATATTTAAAATGATTTATTTTAAATAATAACGACTAGAAATTTATTTTGAATAGAATTAGAACGTATAAATTTATTTAAATCAAAGTTAGAATATAAATATTGATTTTAATTACAAAAGGAATTAGAAATGGCGCGGTAGTTTGAAAATTCGATTTCAAATTTCAATTGAATGTACATGATTCAAAATAAACCGGATTTTAGTAAAAACAGAAATATTGAAATCTATTTGAAAATATCTTTCCAACAAATGTGAAAAATCCAGATTTCATAACGGGAATAAAAAGTTATGTCCAGTTGAAAATTCAGAATAGTCGCTATGGAATTTATATAATATAAAGCCACTAAAAATAACGATTTTGCAAACGACCTCCATTTTCGACGAAACCACTTTGGTTGGATCCGGAATGTCAAATTATTGCTAGATTCTAATTTTCATAATTTTTGGAACTAGTATGTGAGTGTGGTGGATTTAAACGTATTTGGTCAATTCAATTTGAATTTAATCAACTGGAAAATCACCGTTTTTCAAACGGTCTCCAAATTCGATGAAATTAGTTTTGTTAGGACCATGTCATCAAAACATAGCCATAATTATTTTTCGGAAATTTTTGGAATCAATATGTGGCCCTGGCAAATTAAAATGTACGTTCAAATCCAAAATTGAATGTTTTATATTTTAATTTGAATAATAACTAATTGAAACAATCGAATGGGCTTACGAAACATATTCCATTGTGTCCGAAATGGGGGTATTTAGCTAGGGGCGACAGTCCTTGGGTTTGATTTGGAGCTCGTATGGATTAGTGGGTATTTTCGGAATTAATAGAATTAAAAAAATATAAATACAAATCAATGGCCAATAGGAATTCAGCTTCATTATCGTTCCAGGAAATTAAAACCCGATAACCCTCCAGTGAACGATGATAGAAGCTCCAACCTTCTCTCCTCCGTATCTCTCCAACCACGCAAGAAAACCCAACGCTCCAGTTAAAGATCTTGTAGATCCAAGTCCCCTCTTCAAATCCATACCCATTTCACCCTCCCTCGTTGTGTATTGTCCGAGATCCACGCCCCCAAAGTTCATCCGCCTCGCACCCAATAGCGCCTTCGTTCCAAGCTCGAGTTCGTCAGGGTTGGGTGCGCCAGGTGCGCCTCTGGTCGATCGACGCGAAACTTCATTGTTTGGGTAAAAATCGAAGACCTAGTTTTGAATCATTTACTGAAGGTAGCGGCTGATTTATTTTAAAAGGTTTTTAACATTTAAAACCGTTGCAAAGGTTGATTATCGAATAAAAATCATATCTTTTTTGCTATGTTGTCCAAATCCAGTGAAACAAGAGACCTCAGGACCGTGGCATCATACGCTACATTCTAGAAGAGACCGGAGAATTTTTAGAGCTTGCTACAATTTTAGGCAAATTCAAAACCAATGTGAGACCCTCTCACTATAATTTCTTGTACAGTTATTTATTATATAACGGCATATATGAACTGCTTCCTGTCGTCCACGGACCATGGACGACTTGTTTGATTGTATTGTGTTGTGGAAATTGATTGTGATGTGAAATGGAAATAAAAATATTCATGTGTTTAATAAAATGTATGAACAATAAAAATATCATTTTTATTGAATGAATGAATTAAATAAAATATTCATGTGATGAAATAACTATCTTATAGTTAAAAATATAATGTTTAACATGCACATGAATAAAATAAATATTCATTTATGAATCGGACGATTTGTTTATGTACACACATTTGACTGATATTGATTGGGACGATATATTTTACACATCACCCAACTGCACAAATAATAATCATTGTTTGTTGTTTGAAAACCCCACGCTGGTATTGGGATGATATCGGACATACACTAATCCCAATATTTAGTTGTATGCCAATCGATGGATTGACAGATTGTTGTAAGCATTAATTATTTATATTTAACGCTTATGCAGTTGTGTAATGCACTATGGATGATGGTTGACTGTGTTTGATTATTGTTGTGTATATGTGTATATGAAATCAATATAAATAAAATTATATGGTAATTGACTTTTTCTGATTCCAATTAGGAAAGAACGAATATTTTAAATTAACGAATATTTTAAAATGAAGAATAATGAATATTTTAAAATAACTAATATTTTAAAATCATATTCAGTAATGGATCAAAATATGATTTTGATGTTCGATTTGGGGATGGACACGAAAATATTTAAATATATGAAGCCGTGTTGATTAGATTAACGCAATTTAGACATGAACGATATTTATATCGATTTTATTCATTTTTATAATGAATATCGAAAAGGAAGTGATTTCAAAATCTAATGTTTTGAAAATATTATCATTTATATATTAATGATATGGAATATTCAATTTTGATTTGAAACTGAATATGAAGTTGAAATCGTTTTGAAAATGAATCGAATACATTTTAAATGGAAATCGACGATATATATATATATATATATAATATATATTTAATGGCCTGAATAGAATGCAACGAGCCGCGACAGTTCGCGAATTTCGACAATTGACTTCGAATTGACATTACGGGAGATCCGACGATCGGATTCTCTTAAAACCGGAACCGTTGAGTTCGTATCGAAAAGACCTTTCTAACAAGTATAAGAGATTTGAAATCTAACGGTTGGATTTGGAATTATGTCCAAATCAAATTTGGAAAAGGTCGTTGTAAGTGCAGTTCGATGACCGTTTATGGAAATCAACTGTACGGGCTTGATAAAATTATTAAAAATATCAATAATTTTTGTAAAATCATAATAAATGATTTGGAAAGAATTGAGATGAAAGATTCCATATTTGAAAAGATAAAAATATATTTTTACCAAAATGAACTAGTTATTAACTAGAATTAAAATCCAATTATTTTTAAATAAATAAATTGGATTGAGAATGGGTTTTAATATAACCAAAATTTCCAATATATAAATTGGAATGGATTTGAATCGAAATAATCTTTGAAATATTTCGATGTTGGATTTCGTGATTATACAGATATTGTTATGGAAATTTGAAAGATATATTTATATCGTTATTTCCAATACGATAATTGTTGGTTTCATAATTTGATATTGAATATAAGCCGATATATTTTCTATTCAGAGCCTTGTATTTAATATCAAATAGGATTTTGGGTTTGTCGTGAATGGTGTCTTCATTAATACTGTTCTTAAATCCAGTTGTGAAAAGAATAAATCTTTTAAATAAGATTATTAAAATTTCCAGTTAATTAACGTTTAATTGGAATAAAATGGAATGTGAATTGGGTTTATTGTGAACTGTGTTTTTAACGACATTCGTTCTTTAACCCGATTTATAGTGAAATGTGATTTGGAATGTATAAATCTTGTTATTAATATTTAATGGAAATTTTCCAAAGAAGAGTTTTCCAATTTAATATATTAAATTGGAATGGAATGGAATTCGATTTGATAATAATCGAAGTGAGCTTCTGTGGAGGAAGACTGTTTATATATACGGAATTTAAAAGGCTTTGTCGTTATTCCATTTATATTATTATTCAGACACGGAACTTGATATCGTTATATATTGATCTGTTTTCTGTGAAGATTCCATAAATAATGGAATGTGATTTGGGTTTATCGTGAACTGTGTTTTAAATGACATTAGTTCTTTAACCCAATTAAAGATAAGATTAATTTCTTAACTTTGATTAATCATTGAGTAATGATTTTTGAGATTAAAACTGAATTAGAGTTTTAATGAATCTTTAATTAGATTGGAATGTTGTTGGCTCACTTTTTGATCAAGCCACCCAGGATCATTCGTAAGGGGAAAGCAGGAAACCACAGTATTTGAGAACATGAAGGAATGGATCGCGCATTATCGTTTCGCCCGACATCGAATCGCGCACCATCGTCTCGCCCAAATATCGGATCGCATATCTGCGGATCGCCCCATCTTATCAGCGAACGACGTAGCTGGGCGATCCGATCCAAGCTCACATTGATACCCCGAGCGAACCGATCCAATCCCCTGGTGCATGGCGAACCCTCGGACCTGTTCGAGCGCGACCTATTCTTCAGCGATCCGAATCGCACGGATCTGGCGACACGTGTCCCCAACCGTCATCTGGACCAATTCTCCCCATCTGCACGATCTGATTTTCAAGCAGGTCACGACACCTGTCCACAACGGCTAGTTTGATTGTTTCTTCAACGGTGGCGATGCGATCCGATGATCTCGGGATTCGTGCCACGTGTCCACGATCCGCCTGACAAAATCAGCTATAAATAGCCCAGAGCTTGACATTTTTCAGGATCCTTTTTGCAATATTGAGTACTGAATCCGCCATTGTTGTCAAACTACTGAAATATTGAGAGAAATCATTGTTGTATTAGCTTTTAAAGCATAATCAATAAGATATAAAGTGGACGTAGGCTCGTTAACGCCGAACCACTATAAATTCTGAGTGTTATTTTCTTTTTCCCTGTTCTTCATTTAAAATTCTCTACTGTTCATAACAATTTGGGTGTTAGGTCCAAATTTCGATCTAACATTTTTGGTGCTTTCACTGAGAAACTCAGTCTTAAAGTTTCGCCATTCGCTTCTTTGAGGATTCCAGCGATTCGGATATCATGGCTGGAAAAAGATCTAAAGTTTCGCAGACCAACGAAACGATTGAGGAGAGTGTGCACGAACTGGGCAACGAAGAAACTCTGGATCGCGGAGCGCAGGGGGCGATCCGATCCGACGAAGACACCTCGTTCCGAGTCGATGAGAACGAGACGATCCGTGCTACCGAAGGGGTTGTTACTCGATCCCGGGGCAACACCTCGCAGCCTCCGCGTACCACAACCACGAGTCGATCTCAGGGGGGCGCAGCGAATCGCCCTCCATGAACCGCAGTTATCCGAACTGATGGTCAGAATACAACTCGGCCTGGAAAAGAACCTATGACCCACTCCTATCGTCCTGGAACCTCTGCTCGACCTGGTTCGAGCTCTTTGCGCATAAGAGAGAGTGATGATGACCACTATGATCCTGCCGCTCCTGTCACCGAGGGGGATCTCTCTCGCTTCGTCGAGATGTGGGATAGGTTGTTTGATGAGTTGGCTGCCCAAAGGCAGGAAAGTTCCATCCTACGGCAAAATTTGACGGCTATGGATAGAAGACTTGATGAGCTAGCACGGCAAAGAGCATCGCCGGTTCGTCCACTCACCCCAGTATATTCCTCTTCATCTGAAGAATCGCCGAGACCTCCGCGGCGACCGTATGAGAGAGCCGAAAACATAGAACAGCTTCGGTTCGGGACCCTGCCCTCACAGGAAGAAGAAGAACTAGGGGCAGGACCCACAAACCGTAATATGAACGGTCAAGCAACGACTCTCAGGACTCGAGATGTGAACAGTCCTGTGCATGACAGACCACCTCAGCCCCGTCGCCGCACGCATACCCATGATAACAGGGGGCAACGAAGCCCTGTCCAAGCCCCGGATTTTGTGGCTGCACCCCGAAGAGAGATCAGAGAACCTCGTCGGGCCAGAGGTACTGACCCTGAACCTCCCTTGACTAGTGCAAACGTCGCAGCCATGGTTCACCAGATTCTGGCTGACAGCCGTGGACAGCGGAACGAAGATTGGGGGATCGATCGCAGTCATACCCCTTTTACTGACGATATCTTGGATGCGACTTTTCCAAGACGTTTCAACATGCCACAAATGAACCGATATGCGGGAAGATCTGATCCCGTTCAGCACCTAATGAGATACTCTTGGTCGATGACCGCTGCCGCCGCCTCTGACGCGGTTAAGTGTAAAGCGTTTCCCATATTCCTGGAGGACGTGGCTTTGCTATGGTTTACTCGCCTGCCGGCGAGATCGATTTCTAGCTTCAGAGAGCTGAGCGAGAAGTTCGTAGAACAATTCCGTATTTACGCACAGAAGACAAAAAGCGTGATTGATTTATTCCTTGTCAAACAGCGACCAGGCGAGAGTCTAAAGATGTACCTGGATCGTTTCAATTTGGCCGCCACTGAGGTTAAAGACCCTCATGAACCGACCATCGTCGCGGCACTGATTGACGGGGTGGATAAGGACACTGAATTCGGGAGGTACTTGGCAGGCAAACCGCCCCGCACCAGAGAGTTATTCTATGAGAAAGCCAATGTACATCTACGCCGGGAAGAGGTATACGCAAACCGAAAGGTTAAAACGACTGATAAGGAGGAAATTCAGAGTAATGTCGCCATCAAACAAACTAGAGACAGCTCGGGGAAAGTTGAAGTTAACGTCGGAAATCAGAATCAGGGCGGTCGCCAGCCAGGTAACAACAATAATAATGGTAACGGCAACAACCGGAAGAGGGGCCGAGGGAACGACTCCCAGAGAAGGACTTGTCCCAGGGCCTTCGAAAGTTATACACCCATAAGTGATACCCTGGAAAATATCTTCATGGATGCGTACGAAGTCCTCCAGAATAAGAGGCCACCTCCTAGAGAGTCGACAGAGAAAGAGCGTGAGACAGGGAAGTTCTGTCTCTTTCATCAAATTCACGGCCATTCGACGAATGAATGCCGTCACCTGAGGGACGTAGTCGAAAGGCTGCTTCGAGAAGGGAAGCTAGATGAATACAGAGTAACGCCTAGGGACAGGGGGCAAGCAGTGCAGGCCCCGAATCAGAATCAAAATCAACTTGCTACTAGGCCAACTGCTCAGCAAAAGGGAAAGAATATTGTTATCAATACCGTGATCGGTGGACTTTATCTTGCTGGGCACAGTTCCAAAGCTTTAGATCAATACGTCAATGCAGCCAAACAACACCTCGAAGTGGGGGAATGTAGCAACCCCGAGGACAGTATCCCGGTGAAGCAGCAGAAGATGATGACTGATGACGCTGTTTTCCGAGAACGAGAAAGCATCGGAGTCCATGCTCCAACTGAAGATCCACTTGTAATTACGATACCCATTGGGCCAGCCACTGTTCATAAGGTTCTGGTGGATAACGGGAGTTCCGTTAATATTCTTTTCAAAAAGGCCTTTGACCAGATGAATCTTGAAATAAAAGACTTGAAGCCCTGCCAAGGATGGATCCGTGGATTCAACGGAGCATCCACCGCACCAATGGGTTATGTAGAGTTGCCAGTTACACTTGGGGAAGGAGAACGCCAGAGAGTGAGAATCCTTCCCTTTGTGGTTTTGGATGTTGAATCGCCATACAATGCCTTCTTGGGCCGACCGGCCCTCGCAAAGTTCAGAGCCTGTATAGGCCCCTGGTGCTTGCTATTGAAATTCCCCACAGAAGCTGGCATTGGTATCGTCAGAGGGGATCAAGTCGCTGCGCGAGCGTGTTATGTTGCCGAACTAAAGTTGCTTCGCAACGGCGGGGATATCGAAACTAAAGGCACTCCTCCCCCTTCGGGGGCGGAAACCTTATAGCAACCAAAGAGGATAATTGTTGGAGAGTTGCCCAGAGAGATGCCCGAGGATATAGATCCCAAAGAGGATCAAGAACCCGGGGGCAGAACGGCGACTCCCAACGAGGCAACTGTGGATGTACCAATCGATGACAGTGACCCGGAGAAGGTCCTTAAGATTGGATCCCAGTTAAGTCCGAATCTTGCTGAAGAATTGACGAATTTCTTAAAGAACAACTTGGATGTATTTGCTTGGACCCATGCGGACATGTGCGGGATATCCCCATCAATCATGAGCCATTCTTTGAGCATTAACCCCAAACATCCTCCAGTAAAGCAAAAAAGGCGAATGTTGGGCCCGGAGAGGTCCGCTGCCTTGAAAGAAGAGGTTGGAAAGCTAAAATGTAACGGGTTTATCAGAGATTCAACCTACCCAGACTGGATTTCAAATCCAGTCCTGGTAAAGAAGGCCAACGGGAAGTGGCGAACGTGTATCGACTTCTCGGATTTGAACAAAGCTTGTCCAAAAGATAGTTTCCCATTACCTCGAATTGACCAGTTGGTAGACTCGACGGCAGGTCACGCGCTTCTCTCATTTATGGATGCTTATTCAGGATACAACCAAATTCCAATGCATGTTCCAGATCAAGAGCATACTAGTTTTATCGCTGATCTGGGATTATATTGTTATGTGGTAATGCCCTTTGGTTTGAAGAACGCAGGCGCTACGTACCAACGTTTGGTCAACAGAATGTTTTATAACCAAATCGGGAAAACAATGGAAGTATACGTCGACGACATGTTGGTTAAATCCAAGCAATCTTCTCAACACACTACTGACTTAGCAGAGATGTTCGGCATTCTTCGAAAGTATGGAATGAAACTCAATCCAACCAAATGTTCATTCGGTGTTGCTTCTGGAAAATTCTTAGGATTCATTGTCAGTTCGCGCGGTATCGAGATTAATCCGGACCAGATCGCGGCAATCAGAAACATTCAGGAACCTAGGCAAATTAGGGATGTGCAAAGCCTTGCCGGAAAAGTGGCCGCACTAAGCAGATTTATCTCCAGGGCTACGGATAAGTGCATCCCATTCTTCGAATTAATAAAGCGAGGAAAACGCCACTTTAAATGGACACCTGACTGCGTGGAAGCGTTTCAGAATTTGCTCAGGCACTTGGAGAAACCTCCCATTCTATCTAAACCAATAGATCACGAGGATTTATTCGTGTATTTGGCAGTATCATCCCATGCGATCTGCTCAGCGTTGGTAAGGGAAGAGGATAAGGTCCAAAGACCTGTGTATTACGTGAGCAAAAAATTGACAGCAGCAGAGCGTAATTATCCACGAGTAGAGAAACTGGCGTATAGTTTACTGATTGCCTCCAGAAAACTTCGGCACTACTTTCAGGCACATCCTATCACCATATACATTGATCATCCACTCAAGCAAGTTTTACAGAGACCGGAGGCATCTGGAAGGTTACTCTTATGGAATACTGAGTTAAGTCAATTTGACTTGAACTTTCAGCCCAGACGGTCAATTCGGGGGCAAGTGATAGCCGACTTCATAGCAGAGTTCACTGTTCCTGAAGAAGACATAGCAAACGAAGAAGTGGAACCCTCAAAGTTACTTTTCGACCCTAATGCCTGGAGATTATAAACTGATGGTGCTAGGAACGACGAAAGATCCGGCGCTGGAATAGTGCTTGAAACCCCCGAGAAATGATTGATAACCTATGCCATCCGAATGGAGTTTCAGGCCACTAACAACGATTCCGAATATGAGGCTATGATAGCCGGATTAAAGATTGCAAAGGAACTAGAAGTCACAAAACTGAACATCTTCTGCGACTCCAAATTAGTTGTGAATCAAGTCACTGGAAGATTCCAAGCTAAAAGTGCAAGATTGATTCTATACTTAAAGAAAGTGAAAGAACTGCTGAATGAGTTTGATCACTACAGCATATCTCATATTCCGCGGTCAGAAAATCAGCAGGCAGACAAGTTGGCAAAGATGGCTAGTTCTAACGATCCTGAAGTGATTGGGCTGGCCCCCGTTGAAGTACTTCGGTCCCCCAGCATTGATCAGATGGAAATCGACCTAGTACTAGAGACGGAACCAGAAAGGGAATCCTGGATGACCCCTATAAAGAATTTCCTAATGGATGGAGTGCTTCCGACCAAGAAAAGCGAAAGGCGTAAAGTGATTCGTAAAGCCGCCCGATACGTATTGCAAGGCGGAGTTCTTTATAGACAAGGGTTTTCAATGCCCCTCCTTCGGTGTATAGCCCACGATGACATCAAACGTGTGCTACAAGAAGTCCACGAAGGCGAATGTGGCGACCACACTGGAGGGCAAACTTTGGCAAAAAAGGTATTGCGGCATGGTTATTTCTGGCCTACCATAAACAAGGATGCAGTAAGATATGCACGACGATGTGATGCGTGCCAGAGATTTTCAAAGATACCTAGGGCGCCTCCAAGTCAGTTAAAAACAATGATGAGTCCATGGCCTTTTGCTATGTGGGGAATTGATATCATAGGAAGTCTCCCCATAGCAAGGGGCGGAGCAAAGTTCGCTATCGTGGCCGTAGACTATTTCACTAAGTGGCTCGAGGCAGAACCACTAACTACAATCACTACTAAGCGAGTAATCAACTTCATTGTGAGAAACATCATTTGCCGATTTGGAATTCCAAAGATTGTGATAACAGACAACGGAACTCAATTTGATAGTGCTGAATTCAGAAACTTCTGCCAAAAATACCACATCGAGAATCGATACACCTCCGTGGCACACCCACAATCGAACGGGCAAGTCGAAGCTGCAAATAAAGTAATTAAGTCCATTCTGAAAAAGAAGAATGAAGCGGGCTAGAGCCACGTGGGCTGATGAATTGCCCTTGGAGCTATGGGCCTACAGGACGACATATAAATCAGCGACAGGACATACCCCGTTCTCCCTCGCTTTTGGAACGGAACCAGTCATCCCGGTTGAGATAAAGGTACCTTCTCATCGGGTGACCTATTATGATCCAATGACCAATAATGAATTGCTCCTTGAGTCCCTGGATATGATCGAAGAAAAGAGGGATGAAGCAGACCTGCGTGCCCTAAGATGCAAACAACAGGTCGCCCGATATTACAACAAAAAGGTCCGAGCCCGAACCTGGGAACCCGGAGACTTGGTTCTGAAACGTGTCTTTCCACCACCAACTCATATGGGAGTGAAGTGGGAAGGACCATACTCTATTCTAAGCAAGCTTGATAACGGAACCTTCAAGCTGGCAACCGTAGATGGAAAGGAAATCCCCAGAGTGTGGAATGCCCAACATCTACGGCCATATTTAACATGAGAAGTTTCAAATTTATTCTTTTGCTTTGTTAAAAAACTATGTACAGGGCATGACTTGCCTAGAACAGTCTAATTCCTTAAAGCAAGAGATTATAAAGTGGACGTAGGTCATGATTCGACCGAACCACTATAAAAATACTGTGTGACATTTACCTTTATTGCATCTTTATTTATTTGCTTATGAAAAATCAATGTGAATAATGCAGGTACCCGAAGTCCGGTGCCAACAGTTCCTCTCGTAAGCTAATCAGAGGAACCCAAAGCTTGGGCAAAGGCTCCAACTGCTTGTCCGACTAGCTTTAATCCACGGAGCTCGGGTTAAAGCACACATCAAGGATGAGTTTGATGAGAATGCATGATTGCAGACTGCGTGATCCGTGACTCTAACTCTCCAGAGTAGAGAGAGAGTATAAAGGACGCAAAGATGACGTCCACAAGGCATGGCGGTGTACCATGATCGGAGCCGCCTGAGCAAAAGTCTAACCTTGGCGACCGCCAGGAGAATATAAAAGCGACCATGATTTGGTGCTGAGAAAGGACTCTTACCCCGCTGAAGGATCGGGGAGCGATGGAACAGCTGAGTCCCAACTCTAACTCTCCAGAGTCGAGAGAGAGTATAAAAGCGTCCATGATTTGGTGCTGAGAAAGAGCTCCTTTCTCGCTGAAGGATCGGGGAGCGAATGAAGCGCTGAGCTCGAACTCTAACTCTCCAGAGAGAGAGAGTATAAAGGCGTCTCCGATTGAGCGCTGAGAAATAGCTCCTTCCCCGCTGAAGGATCGGGGAGCGAATGAATCGCCAAGCGTAAAACTCTAACTCTCCAGAAAGAGAGACAGTACAAAAGCGTCTCCGATTGAGCGCTGAGAAAGATCTTATTCCCTGCTAAAGGAACGAGGGTTGACTGAACTACTGATATCCCATGAAATCTCTTATACCCCCGTACTCAGAAATAGGGGGCAACTTGCTGTTAGTACCAATTAATCCCTAGTAAACCCCAGTCAGATGCTAAGGTAACAACTGATTAGGGGGCACCAGGCACTCATATGCAAACACTAAACTTTGATATAACAGTGTAACATAGCATGAACATTCTTCTTCCTGTTGATTGACTGACTTATAATTATTAATAGTTGGCTAACGACTAAACATGGAAAGTTTCTATGAATACTGGTACACAATGATGTAAGGAGAAACAAATCCTTGTTTATGTACTGCGAATCAACAAAGTGAAAAACAATCTAGAAACAAAAGTGAGGACCAGTCTCACAATTACACTTCCTGGCCAGTGGAAAACCTAAAGACAAAATACCAACAAACTACAAACATCCTATTTACGCTTTGATTTCTTCTCTTGCCTCTGCCTCTCTAGCCTCTCCTTGTCGGCTTCGGATGGATCCCCCTTCTTCCTCTTCCGCTTGTCCTCAAGGGGAGCATCCGACTCCTCTGAGGTCTCCCCTTCCACCTCTTTTCTCTTGCTTCTACTGGAGAGGGAAGCCGGGAAGTCATCAGGGTTTGCGAAGTGAAGCTGCCGGCTGATGGACTTGGACTGGATTTTCATAATCATCCCAGTTTTGGGATCGAATTCTGCAAGAGGGACTACGTCCAAAGCCTCATCTCCCACCTTCTTTGAAACCAACTCTTTCTCTTGTCTGGCTTTTCGACTGGCCAGGGGTTCTTCGTCATCATCATCATCGTCGGCCTCTTAGGTGCCGGTAGTGTCCTCTTCGTCATCCATTTGACGACCATCCAAGTCTTTTAAAGCTTCGATAGTCTCAGCATCTTTGGATACATCGACGCTAGGCACCGGGATGCTTCCTTCTACTGTTGTGACCTCGACCCGCTCTGAAACGTCAATACCAGCACCCGGCAGGGCAGTCTCCTTTTCCACTTCTCTCTCTTTTTCAGCACCCTTGTCGACGGGCTCGCCACCTGCATTACGAGAGACACACATTACTAATTCAATTGGTTGTTCTGCCAGACGATGACAATTCGCAATTGCTTTAGCAAATTGCGGGGAAAAGAGAGAGATACCTTCAGCAGATGCTCCCTCTTGAGTAGTTCCGGATGGTCCAACAACCACGGGAGTTAGGCCCAAAGGGATGAGTGGATCATCAGGATGGTACTCCTCAACTTCGGAGGTTTTAGGCTTCGCGACGGAACTGGAACCTTCGTCAACTTTGCTTTTACCTTTAGCCATGGTTCTCTCCTTTTCCATTTCCGCCAGGATTAGGCGACGACCCTCTGCCAGGTCCTCGGGCTCGTTGTCTCTTAGGATGCTCTTCATCAATTCATCCTCGTTGATCTCTTCGACACCCAGTCTATATTTTTCGCCCTCCACGATGGCATCCCATAAGTTGGCCAAAGTAACATGGTAATCCGGGATCCATGAGATGTTGCGAGTTTTGAGAACTTGGCCGAGGAAATCAAAAATCATCTCTTCAAACCCCTCAATCTCTTTCTCTCTTGCAAGGAGTTTGTTGTTGGAAGCAGTGGCCATTTCAATGGCGCTGTCAACGTTCTTTTCGGCGAGAGCTGCCCGTCTCTCCGCATCCGCAACCTGGTCATTCAAAATCACCTTTTCTGCTTCTGCCAGAGCCAAACTTTCTTTTAGACCCGCTTTTTCCGCCTCCCAAGCAGCTCTCTCAGCTTCAAAATGGCCTTGCGCTGTTTTCAACTCGGCGTTGGCCATTTTTAGATCTTCAACCTCCTTCTTTAAAGCCATTTTTTCTTGGCTATTGGAGTCCAGTTCAGAATGAAAGCGCTGTTTGGCATTCTCTAATTCAGTCTTATAACTTTCAGCGTCCCTCCGTGCTAAAGCAAGCTGGGCCTGAGCATCTTCCAGGTCCTTCTCCAATTTTGTCCTAGCCCTCTCGTTATTTTCAAGTTTTGCTTTAGACCTATGTGCTTCTACTTCGAGTTTTCGGACGACTTCCGAGAGATTGATTGCGTGTTTTTTCATCATCTCGTATTGTCTGGCTGCGTGCTGGATGTGCCCGATAACTTCATCATCCCAATTTTTAGGGACCGGTTCCAAGGCAGGAACAAAGACCATCCTGTCAGAGAACATTCCTGGAAATTGTTCCCGCAGCTTTTCCAGCCTACCTTGGATCTCGGGACCGTGGACGTAATCCCCTGATCCGGGGGCAGCTAACTCTGGTTGGCTGGTGGGGACAATATCACTTCTCTCTTTCTCAGTTTCTTTGGATGAATCTCTGTCCCTATCTTTGGATTCGTGACGCCTTTTGGACGACCGACTGTGGGAAGGCGCACTCTTTGGAGGAGTCAACTCTTTTGGAAGTGTCTTTCCCCCGGTCGGAATTGTCGGATGACTCGAAGGCCTGGTAGAGGTTGATTTGGATGGAGATCGAGGTTGCGAGGAGCTCGGCCTATGAGGAGGACCGCGAGGGCGCTCAGTACCCGGACGAAGGCTGGGTGTGCCCTCGCGGAGAGAACGATACGAATAAGATTTCCTGCGAGACATCGTTCCTGCAAAAAAAAAAGAATATATTAAAACTTTGAATACCCGCAAAGTTAGAGTGCAAGGTCAGACAGTGTGTGTGAGGTGTGCATCCCATATAATTCCCCCTAACAGACCCGGGCCTGGAGACAGGCTCATCTGACCCGTTTCTCGTCCCCTTGTTGAAGCAGTCGCCTCTTCGGGAGCAGAAAAGAAAGGCTCCTCGCCGAAGTCTTTTTCTGTATATTCAATATCGGGTAGAGGGATTTTATTCAGCTCGTCGAATAACTGTTCTTCTGTCAAGTCGTCATCGCCAACAGTTTCCATTGGAGCAGAGGTAGGGATTTCCTTCGACACATCACCACGGGACTCATCCCTTCTGTATATATTCAAGTCTTCGTCGTCTTGGATTACTATCGGAGAAGGACTTTTGCGAAATTTAGTTGTTTCTACCGCTTGTGAAGTTCCCTCTCCCTCTGCTGGGGGCAAGTACTTATAGGGTTTGCCGCCGGTGCCAAGTCCAAATCTTCTGTCTAGGAGGCGATGCTTATGGAGATTGTCGTCAGTAATGCATTTTTTGATCCTTAGAAAGTCGGATCTGCTTTGTGAAAGAATGGCTAACCGATTGCTGTATAGAGGACCCTCCGTTTTCGGGAAGACATGATCTGTTCGAAACAAAGGAAAAAGCGGAAGAATATTAGTACTTGGACTCCTCGAGCAAGATATTCGATTATATGATCGAAGCTTACTTGATTTAAGCCATCTTCGTGAGCATCCGGCCTGTCTCTTTATATAAAACCAGTCTGATTTGGGGTCCCCTATATTGCTGTACCCATCGTATAAAACCTTCCTATTCGCCACCGACTCGAAGATGGAGAAGTTTGGAGTTGCCGAAGAGCGGTGCTTGAAAAGAAAGAAGAACGTCAAATCTCTAAATTTAAGTTCGGCATGTAAGATCTCCGCATATGCAATGTACAAGGTATATAACGATGCGTAGGCGTTTGGATGGAGCTGCATCGGAGCGATGCCCAGTTGTCTTAAAGTTTCAATGGCAATCGGAGGGAACGGAGGGATAGCTCCAACTAGACACATCGTTCGACTAATCGCCATATACCCTTCCGGTGCTAGGTGGGGTCTATCTTCGCTTCCAGGCATCAAGACATCGTCCCAAGGAATGCCGTGTCTCAAGCAGATTCTCTTAAGTTTTATCTCGTCAAGCTTGGACGCTAAAGAATCAGAGAATTTATCTATCCCGACTGCGCCTGGGATTTCATCCGGAGCTCGCTCATCAGACTTAGAGTTGTTGCTGGATGAAGTACTTTCTGTCGGATCTGATTCTGTGGCTTCGTACTCAGATCCAGAATCTTCACCTCCCGGATTGATTGGAGGAATTTCAGGATTATACTGTTCAGGAGTCTCGGATTCCGCTTCTGCTACAGATCTTGAGGAAGAGTGATCGTTCGACATTGCTGCTAGGACGAGAAAATATGAACAATAAGATTAACACTACCAGTCCCCCGTGTGTGCAAGTGCCGGCGTGTGTGCTTGTGTGTGCGCATTATTAAAAATAATAATAAAGCATGAAAGCAATCAAGGTTATCAGAAGTCGTAAGTCGTCATATGCAATCAAGTCATGAGGTCATTTAGTCCAGAAAGTCCAACGTCGCGGCTCTAGCCTAACTGTTCAAAGTTTTATGGTGACAGGACGTTGATTAAAGTCTAAAATTTCTTCGTATCGTTAACTGTAGGACGGATCGCAAAGCATAGGGATCGCCCCCCTTTCGACTCGCGGAGCATAGGAATCGCCCCCCCATCGAATCGCCGGATGAAGGGATCGCCCCTTCATGAACCGTTGCGACTCCCACGATCCGTCCCTTCGTTGCCACCTCGATCTGTCGTCTCGCCACTCGCGTTCGTCTTCCATCTTTGACCACGAACGGAAACAGCCTTCTGTCTTCTTCTTCTTCTTCTTCCTCCTCCGTCTTCCTCCTCTCCTTTCCTTCTTCGAACTCCGAGCTCTACGTCACTTGGCCATGGCGTTTTGATGATTTCGTCAGAAAAGCACGAATTCTCGTCGTTTCCAGTCTAGAAAGTTCGTGGAAGAGCGGCGTTCACAAATAAGACTACTTTTAGTGGAGTTACCTTTCTAAAGATTAAAAGAATGCTTGGATTTTCGAAGGGTCAAAAGATTTGGGTTCGCTTCTTGTTAATGTAGGCGAAACGATTCGGTAGAAAAGAAAGAAGAAGGAGAATGAAGGAGAGGGGGTCGGCTTATATAGGCAAAGAAGGTGACCGTTTGTCTCCCTTTCTTTGTCTTATTCGGTCCACGAAGCACCATGCAGGCCACGATCCAAAGCTG
This sequence comes from Allium sativum, assembly GCA_030737875.1. Classification (NCBI taxonomy): domain Eukaryota; kingdom Viridiplantae; phylum Streptophyta; class Magnoliopsida; order Asparagales; family Amaryllidaceae; genus Allium; species Allium sativum. The sequence goes on along the minus strand of CM060918.1, from coordinate 772,456,681 downwards.
GAATCGCATAGAAGCCCACGGACCGCCTTGAAACGATGGCCCACAAAACTCAAAGCCCTAAACGGCTCGAAGGAAAATACGCCCCGTTTCGCACAAAGGCCTAGGTACTCAGCACGAGACGAGCCCGTGACCAAATCGGACCGTGGCGCCCTATGGCGATCCGATTCATACATGTATTGGTTTGAACCAAAGCGACTGTTGATTTACGTCCCTCCAGGAGAAGGTAAATTAGAATCTCCGAAGCATGTTCCATCATCGATAAAACATACTTCGAGGGGGCAAAATGTTGGCTCACTTTTTGATCAAGCCACCCAGGATCATTCGTAAGGGGAAAGCAGGAAACCACAGTATTTGAGAACATGAAGGAATGGATCGCGCATTATCGTTTCACCCGACATCGAATCGCGCACCATCGTCTCGCCCAAATATCGGATCGCATATCTGCGGATCGCCCCATCTTATCAGCGAACGACGTAGCTGGGCGATCCGATCCAAGCTCACATTGATACCCCGACCGAACCGATCCAATCCCCTGGTGCATGGCGAACCCTCGGACCTGTTCGAGCATGACCTATTCTTCAGCGATCCGAATCGCACGGATCTGGCGACACGTGTCCCCAACCGTCATCTGGACCAATTCTCCCCATCTGCACGATCCGATTTTCAAGCAGGTCACGACACCTGTCCACAACGGCTAGTTTGACTGTTTCTTCAACGGTGGCGATGCGATCCGATGATCTCGGGATTCGTGCCACGTGTCCACGATCCGCCTGACAAAATCAGCTATAAATAGCCCAGAGCTTGACATTTTTCGGGATCCTTTTGGCAATATTGAGTACTGAATCCTCCATTGTTGTCAAACTACTGAAATATTGAGAGAAATCATTGTTGTATTAGCTTTTAAAGCATAATCAATAAGATATAAAGTGGACGTAGGCTCGTTAACGCCGAACCACTATAAATTCTGAGTGTTATTTTCTTTTTCCCTGTTCTTCATTTAAAATTCTCTACTGTTCATAACAATTTGGGTGTTAGGTCCAAATTTCGATCTAACAAATGTGAATGAGATAATTAAATTTATCGGATTCATGAAATGATCGAGAATGGAGTATCACCAGTTTTGCTCCAAGCGATAGTTAAATCTTTAATTAGATTTGAATGTGAAATGGTAAATAATTTTACCGATAATACTGTGGTGTTAGATATGGAGTATTACCAGTTTTGCTCCGTGGGATGTATAGGTTGGGGACTGGGAAATATAATAAATGATTATTTCGGTAAGGTTCGCTAATCCCGAGTAGTTTGGATAAACCTTAATCTGGTTTGAACTGATATCCAATGGAAGATTAAAGAATAAATTTAAAGAATTTATCTTTGATAAAATTAATGGGAACCTTTCCCAAAGGATATGAATATTTAAATAAAAGAATATTCTGAATTGGAATAAGGCATATGTTGTGTTTTTATAGCACTTGTTTATTATATACGTGAGTTATTCGGAAAGGCCAGGTTTATACCCATTCTGAATAACTGATTCGACGATAAGTCAACGATGAAGACGGTGGTTGAAGACCGGAAGTCTTCACATCGTTTGAATGATTATTGATGTCTTGATTGGGTTGTATACCCAAGACAAGGTAATAGGTGGTGATCGTCCAGACGTACTTGGAGATCGACCGGATATGCGAGGACCTCTCTCCTATATTGGACATATGGGACGAGGAATAAGGTGCCTCCGGTTTCATTCAGACCCAGAACGAACTTGTAAATGCATTTGTGTCTGACATTGGATTTCATTCTGTGTGATTGATAGACATCAGTTGCATGGCATGAATTGCCTGTGTGGCATGTTGAGATGCAAATGATCAAGGCTTCTGTTGAAAAGCAGAGTCTTGTTGTTGATGATCAAAGCACGACTTTAATATAGCATAGCTTTGTGTATAGCGTCAATTCGCGAGCGCCACACCCCGGTGTGGACCAGAAACGGGAGAGGACCGCAGGGAGGACATGCGTTTCCTTCTAGCTAGGAGTGGTGTCATGGTATGGAGCCCAGACATTTTTACTTATGTGCATGATGGAAAGCGAGGCGCCTTGGATATATTGGTCACTACGGGGTCGATGGATGGTTTGGTCGACATACTGACCAGTTTTACGCCCCATAGGGGGGAACGCAGTGTTCAGTCATTTCAATCAACTCCATGTGGACCGGCCCTGTCGCTCCAAGGGCTGTTACATTTGGTATCAGAGCTTTGGTTTACAGAGCTCGAGAACAAGACACATTAGAACCAAACGAAAGAATTCATCAGAGTTTGGATTAGTAATATCCAATAAGAATGACTCATTAGAAATGAGATCAGTAGTATCCTAGAATGAGTCGAAAGAGTGTTATTTTTAAATAAAAATAAAAACCAATTTTGTTTTGAAAATTTAAACCATATTATATGTATCTGAATATTTATTTTATATTGAATTTGGACAATCAGGTATATAGAGATTTTAATATACGTATGATCCACGTGTATTTGAAGTCTCAAATATACTGGATGGATATAGAATCACACTCTAGTTGTCCGGTGATGATTCTGATGATTGATATATCATCATCAGAATTTATGTTCGAGTGACGAAAGTGGGGTACCTATATGTTTCAAATTGACTGGTGTGAGAACCAAAACTAGATAGGATTTATTGTTTGTGAATTGGCATCAAAAATTTGATTTTTTATATATATAAGTTATGTGTTTGAAACGATAATCTACAAATTGATTGCCGATTGTATTGTATGATTATTAGTTCAACTAATTAAAATATTGGAATGATCAAACCGATAGAAAAATGTAAGGCAAATTATGCCAAATTGAATCAAATTCTGAAATTGAATTGAAAATTGTTTGGAAATGCATGCATATACATATATATGTATGAACAGGTCATAGCAGGGAAGATAAACAGAGGAATAAAATTGTATGCCTGACAAATAGGTACATGATTCAAAATAAACCGAATTTTAGTAAAGCCAAAAATATTTGAATTGTTTGAAAATATCTTTCCAACGAATGTGAAAAATCCTGATTTCATAACGGGAATAAAAAGTTATGTCCAGTTGAAAATTCAGAATAGTCGCTAGGGAATTTATATAATATAAAGCCATTAAAAATAGCAATTTTGCAAACGACCTCTGTTTTCGACGAAACCACTTTGGTTGGATTCAGAATGTCAAATTATTGCAGGATTCCAGTTTTCATAATTTTTAGAACTAGTATGTGAGCGTGGTGGATTTAAACATGTTTGGTCAATTTAGTTTGAATTTAATCAACTGGAAAATGATTGTTATTCAAACAGTCTCCAAATTCGACGAAATTAGTTTTATTAGGACCGTGTCGTCAAAATATAGCCAGATTTATTTTTTTGGAATTTTTGGAATCAGTACGTGGCCCCGGCAAATTAAAATGTACTATCAAATCCAAAAATGAATGTTTTATATTTTAATTTGAAGAATAATTGACTAAAATAGTCGAATGGGCTTACAAAACATATTCCATTGTGTCCGGAATGGGGGTATTTAACTAGGGGTGACAGTCATTGGGTTTGATGTGGAGTTCTTATGGATTAGTGGGTATTTTCGGAATTAATAGAATTAAAAAATTAAAAATAAAAATCAGCGTCCAATAGGAATTCAGCTTCATTATCATTCCAGCAAATTAAAACCCGATAACCCTCCAGCGAACGGCGAAAGAAGCTCGAACCTTCTCTCCTCCGTATCTTTCTAACCACGCAAGGAAACCAAACGCTTCAGTTAAAGATTTTGTAGATCCAAGTCCCTTCTTCAAATCCATATCCACTACACCCTCCCTCGTTGCGTATTGTCCGAGATCCACGTCCCCAAAGTTCGTCCTCCTCGTAAACAATAACGCCGTCGTGCCAAGCTTGAGTTCGTCAGGGTTGGGTGCACCAAATGCGCCTCTCGGAGCGCTACGACGTGGCAACAGTCGATCGACGCGAAGCTTCATGGTTTGGGTAAAAATCGAAGACCTAGTTTTGAATAATTTACTGAAGGTAGCGGCTAATTTATTTTAAAAGGTTTTTAACATATAAAACCATTGCAAAGGTTGATTATCGAATAAAAATCATATCTTTTTGCTATGTTGTCCAAATCCAGTGAATCAAGATACCTCGGGACCGTGGCATCGTACGCTACATTCTAGAAGAGACCGGAGAATTTCTAGAGCTGGCTACAATTTTAGGCAAATTCAAAACCAATGCGAGAACTTCTCACTATAATTTCTTGTACAGTTATTTATTATATAACTACATATATGAACCGCTCCCCGTCGTCCACAGACCATGGACGACTTGTTTGATCGTATTGTGTTGTGGAAATTGATTGTGATGTGAAATGGAAATAAAAATATTCATTTGTTGAATAAAATGTATGAACAATAAAAATATCATTTTTATTGAATGAATGAGTTTAATAAAATATTCATGTGATGAAATTAATATTTTATAGTTAAAAATATAATGTTTAACGTGCATATGAATAAAATAAATATTCATTTACAAATCGGACGATTTGTTTATGTACACACATTTGACTGATATGGATTGGGACGATATATTTTACACATCGCCCAACTGCATAAATAATAATCAGTGTTTGTTGTTTGAAAACCCCACACGGGTATTGGGATGATATCGGACATACACTAATCCCAATATTTAGTTGTATGTCAATTAATGGGTTGACAGACTGTTGTAAGCATTAATTATTTGTATTTAACGCTTATGAAGTTGTGTAATGCATTCCAAACGATGGTTGACTATGTTTGATTATTGTTGTGTACATGTGTGTATGAAATCCATATTAATAAAATTATATGGTAATTGACTGTGTCTGATTCCAATTCGGAAAGAACGAATATTTAAATTAAGGAATATTTTAAAATGACAAATAATGAGTATTTTAAAATAACTAATATTTTAAAATCATATTCAGTAATGGATCAAAATATGATTTTGATGTCCGATTTGGGGATGGGCACGAAAATATTTAAATATATGAAGCCGTGTTGATTAGATTAACGCCATTTAGACGTGAACAATATTTATATCGATTTTATTCATTTTTATAATGAATATCGAAAAGGAAGTGATTTCAAAATCTAATGTTTTGAAAATATTATCATTTATATATTAATGATATGGAATATTCAATTTTGATTTGAAACTGAATATGAAGTTGAAATCGTTTTGAAAACGAATTTAAAACGATTTAAAAAATATGTTTTAAATGGAAATCGACGATATATATATAATATATATATATATTTAATGGCCTGAATAGAATGCAATGAGCCGCGGCAGTTCGCGAATTTCGACCATTGACTTCGAATTGACATTACGGGAGATCCGACTGTCGGATTCTCCTAAAATTGGAACCGTTGGGTTCGTATCGAAAACAGCTTTCCAACGAATACAAGACATTTGAAATCTAACGGTTGGATTTGGAATTACGTCCAAATCAAATTTGGATAAGGTCGTTGTAAGTGCAGTTCAATGACCGTTTATGGAAATCGACTGAACGGGCCTTGATAAAATTATTAAAAATATCAATAATTTATGCAAAATCATAATAAATGATTTGGATAGAACTGGGATGAAAAATTCCATATTTGAAAAGATAAAAATATATTTTTATCGAAATGAACTAGTTATTAACTAGAATTAAAATCCAATTATTTTTAAATAAATAAATTGGATTGAGAATGGGTTTTAATATAACCAAAATTTCCAATATATGAATTGGAATGGATTTGAATCGAAATAATCTTCGGAATATTTCGATGTTGGATTTCGTGATTATACAGATGTTGTTATGGAAATTTGAAAGATATATTTATATCGTTATTTCCAATACGATATTTGTTGGTTTCAGAATTTGATATTGAATATATGCCGATACATTTTTTATTTAGATCCTTGTATTTAATATCAAATGGGATTTTGGGTTTGTCATGAATGGTGTCGTCATTAACACTGTTCTTAAATCCAGTTGTGAAAAGAATAAATCTTTTAATTAAGATTATTATAATTTCCTATTAATTAATGTTTAATTGGAATAAAATGGAACGTAAATTGGGTTTATTGTGAACTGTGTTTTAATGACATTCGTTCTTTAACCCGACTTACAGTGAAATGTGATTTGGAATATATAAATCTTGTTATTAAGATTTAATGGAAATTTTCCAAAGAAGAGTTTTCCAGTTTAATATATTAAATTGGAATGGAATTCAATTTGATAATAATCGAAGTGAGCTTCCGTGGAGGAAGACTGTTAATATATATGGAATTTAAAAGGCTTCGTCGTTATTCCGTTTATATTATTTGTCGGACACGGAAATTGATATCGATTATATATTGATCTGTTTTCCGTGAAGATTCCACAAATAATGGAATGTGATTTGGGTTTATCGTGAACTGTGTTTTAAATGACATTAGTTCTTTAACCCAGTTAAAGATAAGATTAATTTCTTAACTTTGAATAATCGTTGAGTAATGATTTTGAAGATTAAAACTAAATTAGAGTTTTAATGGATCTTTAATTAGATTGGAATGTAAATGAGATAATTAAATTTCTCGAATTCATGAAATGATCGAGAATGGAGTATCACCAGTTTTTCTCCAAGTGGTAGTTAAATCTTTATTAGATTTGAACGTGAAATGGTAAAGAATTTTACAGATAACACCGTGGTGTAAGATATGGAGTATTACCAGTTTTGCTCCGTGGGATGAATAGGTTGGGATTGGGAAATATAGGAAATGATTACTTCGTTAAGGTTCGCTAAATCCGACTAGTTTGGATAAACCTTAATCTGGTTTGAATTGATATACAACGGAAGAATAAAGAATAAATTTAAACAATTTATCTTTGATAAAATTAACGGGAACCTTTCCCAAAGGATATGAATATTCAAAGGATAAGAATATTCTGAATTGGAATAAGGCGTATGTTGTGTTTTTATAGCACTTGTTTATTATATAAGCGTGTTATTCGGAAAGGCCGGGTTTATACCTATTCTGAATAACTGATTCGACGATGAATACGGTGGTTGAAGACCAGAAGTCTTCACATCGTTTGGATGATTACTGATGTCTTGATTGTGCTGTTCACCCAAGAAAAGGTAATAAGTGGTGATCGTCCAGACGTACTTGGAGATCGACCGGATATGCGAGGACCTCTCTCCTGTATTGGACATATGGGACGAGGAATAAGGTGCCTCCGCTTTCATTCAGACCCAGAACGAACTTGTAAATGGATGTGTGTCTGACTTTGGATTTCATTCTGTGTGATTGATAGACATCAGTTGCATGGTGTGAATTGCCTTGTGGCATGCTGAGATGCAAATGATCAAGGCTTCTGTTGAAAAGCAGAGTCGTGTTGTTGATGATCAAAGCACGACTTTAATATAGCATAGCTTTGTGTATAGCGTCAATTCGCGAGCCCATACATATATATGATGGAAAGCGAGGTGCCTCAGATATATCGGTCATTATGGGGCCGATGGATGGTTTGATTGACATACTGACCAGTTTTACGCCCCATAGGGCGGGGAAACGCAGTGTTCAGGCATTTTAATCCACTGTGTGTGGACTGGCCCTATCGCTCCAAGGGTCATTACATTTGGTATCAGAGCTTTGGTTTATAGAGCTCGACAACAAGACACATTAGAACCAAACGAAAGAATTCATCAGATATTGGATTAGTAATATCCAATGAGAATGACCTGTTAGAAATGGGATCAGTAGTATCCTAGAATGAGTCGAAAGAGTGTTATTTTTAAAATAAAAATGTAAACAATTTTTTTTTGAAAATTTAAACCATATTATATGTTTTTGAATATTTATTTTATATTGAATTTGGACAATCAAGTATATAGAGATTTTAATATACATCTGATCCACGTGTATTTGAAGTCTCAAATATACTGGATGGATATAGAATCACACTCTAGTCGCCCAGAGATGATTCTGATGATTGATATATCATCATCAAAATTTATGTTCGAGTGACGAAAGTGGGATACCTATATGTTTCCAATTGACTGGTGTAAGAATCAAAACTAGATAGGATTTATTTTTTGTGAATTGGCATCAAAAATACGATTTTTGTATATATATATAAAAGTTATGTGTTTGAAATAATAATCTACTAATTGATTGCTGATTGTATTGTATGATTATTAGTTCAACTAATTAAAATATTGGAATGATCAAACCAATAGGAAAATGTAAGGCAAATTAAGCCAAATTGAATCAAATTCTGAAATTGAATTGAAAATTGTTTGGAAATGCATGCATGTACATATATATATGTGTGAACAGGTCATAGCAGGGAAGCTAAGAAGAGGAATAAAATTGTATGCCCGACAAATAGGTACATGTTTACTATATTTCATGGGTTTGGATGATTTTATGAGCCGATTGGCTAGCCGCTTGGCGTTTTCTTTTCTTTTTGGATGATGAGGGCCATGCGTGGTTGCAGTTTTAAATATATCCCCGTGCAAAGGAGGTTATGGCGAAAATTTTCAAAAACTTAGGGTGTTAGCCAAATTTTGAAGAATTGGAAAATTCTTAGAAACTGAAAAATTGAAGAACAAAAGCCAGAATGAAAGTTGATTTGATTAGTAAAACAACTTTCAGCTTCGTTCCTTTTTTAGGACGAAAAGATTCTAAGTGGGGGAGATTGTAACAATCCGGAAAATCAGAACCAATTTAAAATTTTTATTTTGGATATTTTAATGAATTTTGAATATTTAAAATGATTTATTTTAAATAATAACGACTAGAAATTTATTTTGAATAGAATTAGAACGTATAAATTTATTTAAATCGAAGTTAGAATATAAATATTGATTTTAATTATAAAAGGAATTGGAAATGGCGCGGTAGTTTGAAAATTCGATTTCAAATTTCAATTAAATATACAGGATCCAAAATAAACCGGATTTTAGTAAAACCAGAAATATCTGAATATGTTTGAAAATATCTTTCCAACGAATATGAAAAATCCAGATTTCATAACGGGAATAAAAAGTTATGTCCAGTTGAAATTTCCGAATGGTCGCTATGGAATTTATATAATATATGCCATTAAAAATAGCGATTTTGCAAACGACCTCCGTTTTCGATGAAACCACTTTGGTTGGATCCGGAATGTCAAATTATTTCTAGATTCCAATTTTCATAATTTTTAGAACTAGTATGTGAGCGTGGTGGATTTAATCGTGTTTTGTCAATTCAATTTGAATTTAATCGACTGGAAAATGGCCGTTTTTCAAATGGTCTCCAAATTCGACGAAATTAGTTTTGTTAAGACCGTGTCGTCAAAACATACCAGATTTATTTTTCGGGAAACTTTGGAATCAGTATGTGGCCCCGACAAATTAAAATGTACGTTCAAATCCAAAATTGAATGTTTTATATTTTAATTTGAAGAATAACTGACTGGAACAGTCGAGTGGGCTTACAAAACATATTCCATTGTGTCCGGAATGGGGTTATTTAGCTAGGGGCGACAGTCGTTGGGTTTGATTTGGAGTTCGTATGGATTAGTGGGTATTTTCGGAATTAATAGAATTAAAAAAATATAAATATAAATCAACGGCCAATAGTAATTCAGCTTCATTATCGTTCCAGGAAATTAAAACCCGATAACCCTCCAGCAAGTGGTGATAGAAGCTCCAACCTTCTCTCCTCCGTATCTCTCCAACCACGCAACAAATCCCAACGCTCCAGTTAAAGATTTTGTAGATCCAAGTCCCCTCTTCAAATCCATAACCACTTCATCCTCCCTCATTGCGTATTATCCGAGATCCACACCCCCAAAGTTCGACCGTCTCACACCCAATAGTGCCGCCGTGACAAGCTCGAGTTCGTCAGGGTTGGGTGCACCAGGTGCGCCTCTCGGAGTGCTACGACATGGCAATGGTCGATCGACACGAAGCTTCATGGTTTGGGTAAAAATCGAAGACCTAGTTTAGAATCGTTTACTGAAGGTAGCGGCTGATTTATTTTAAAAGGTTTTTAACATTTAAAACCATTGCAAAGGTTTATTATCGAATACAAATCATATCTTTTTGCTATGTTGTCCAAATCCAGTGAAACAAGAGACCTCGGGACTGTGGCATCGTACACTACATTCTAGAAGAGACCGGAGAATTTTTAGAACTTGCTACAATTTTAGGCCAATTCAAAACCAATGTGAGAACTTCTCACTATAATTTTTTGTACAGTTATTTATTATATAACTGCATATATGAACCGCTCCCCATCGTCCATAGACCATGGACGACTTGTTTGATTGTATTGTGTTATGAAAATTGATTGTGATGTGAAATGGAAATAAAAATATTCATTAGTTGAATAAAATGTATGAATAATAAAAATATCATTTTTATTGAATGAATGAATTAAATAAAATATTCATGTGATGAAATAAATATTTTATAGTTAAATATATAATGTTTAACATGCATATGAATAAAATAAATATACATTTACAAATCGGACGATTTGTTTATGTACACACATTTGACTGATATGGATTGGGACGATATATTTTATACATCGCTCAACAGCACAAATAATAATCAGTGTTTGTTGTTTGAAAACCCCACACGACTTGTTTGAAATCTAATGGTTGGATTTGGAATTACGCCCAAATCAAAAATGGAAAAGGTCGATGTAAGTGCAGTTCGATGACCGTTTATGGAAATCAACTATACGGGCCTTGATAAAATTATTAAAAATATCAATAATTTGTTTAAAATCATAATAAATGATTTGGAAAGAATTGGGATGGAAATTCCCATATTTGAAAAGATAAAAATATACTTTTATCGAAGTGAACTAGTTATTAACTAGAATTAAAATCCAATTATTTTTAAATAAACAAATTGGATTGAGAATGGGTTTTAATATAACCAAAATTTCCAATATATGAATTGGAATGGATTTGAATTGAAATAATCTTCGGAATATTTCGATGTTGGATTTCGTGATTATACAGATATTGTTATGGAAATTTGAAAGATATACTTATATCGTTATTTCCAATACGATATTTGTTGGTTTTAGAATTTGATATTGAATATAAGCCGATACATTTTCTATTCAGAGCCTTGTATTTAATATCAAATGGGATTTTGGGTTTGTCGTGAATGGTGTCTTCATTAACACTGTTCTTAAATCCGGTTGTGAAAAAATAAATATTTTAATTAAGATTATTAGAATTTCCAATTAATTAACGTTTGATTGGAATAAAATGGAATGTGAATTGGGTTTATTGTGAACTGTGTTTTTAACGACATTCGTTCTTTCAACAAATTTAAAGTGAAATGTGATTTGAAATATATAAATAGTGTTATTAAGATTTTATGGAAATTTTCCCAAGAAGAGTTTTCCAATTTAATATATTAAATTGGAATGGAATGGAATTCTATTTGATAATAATCGAAGAGAGATTCTGTGGAGGAAGACTGTTAATATATATGGAATTTAAAAGGCTTTGTCGTTATTCCATTTATATTATAAGTCGGACATGGAAATTGATATCAATTATATATTGATCTGTTTTCCGTGAAGATTCCATAAATAATGCAAAGTGATTTGGGTTTATCGTTATCGTTTTTTAATGATTATAACGCTATTTTTCTGGAAATTTGGTTTTGACATAACTCAATATCTATTAGACGAAATCTTGATTTTTCTCTTCTATTAGAAAACTATTATTCAATCGGTCCTGACGATTCTTGTTACAAAGAATTTCGACTTAAATTGAGTTCTATATAATCAATTGAAGCTCGAAACGTCCAATTACGAACTATCGTGTTGCGGGTAGCTCAGTTTAATTATATTTAAATGTAAACGTTAAACTTCGTTTATTATATACATTCCAATTCCATTTGTTAAATATTAACTATAAATTATACCAGTTTACCAAATCTAACTTAATATTTCGATTATTCCTAATTGTCAATTATTTCATTACTCATATATATATCCAATTACAACTCCATTTTAATATTAACTTCCCATTTCATTAGAAATAAATTAATTTATAAAATTCGATGAAATCGAGTTCCAAATATAATTTCTTAGAATTATCTCAATTCAATTTATATTCTGAATATTTGAATAACATCCGTCATTCCCTTTTCGAAACGATTTCCAATTCACTTTCAAATTCATACTTGAATATAAAATTCCAAATTATCCCATGATAATTATCCCACCTTATTTATAAACATCGTTTATAAATTTAACTTCCTTTTCTTCATTAAACAAGTTCCATTTCAAAATATATTTGAAACCCAATTCCTTCTTCAAATATTTTACTATTATAACTTATATAAATATATATAATTGTAGAATCTATTTTAATATTTAATTTCAGTTTCTATCTAATACAATTTAAATATCCTATCTGGAAATAACTTATATTTATAAATCCGACATAGTCGAATTCCAATCACAAATCCGTATGGATTTATTTCAATTCAATTTACATTCCGAACATCATAAAAGATTTCATCGTTTCTTATTTCAAACGATTCACAATTCCCATTTTAAATTCCCATTTGAATTTAGATCCCAAAATTTATCCAATGATAATTTATTCCATTTCATTTATAAACATCGTTTATAAATTCACTACTTGTTTTTATTATTTAAAACAAGTTAATATTTACTACCCCATTCGAAATTAAAATTCAATTTTAGAAAAATAGATTTTCCATTTTAAATCTCAAAATTCATTTTCATGATATTTTTATATATCCATATTTTAGGCTAGTGATATTCAAACATTTAAAACACCCAATTTTTCAATCATAGGTTTTCTATTACATCATGTATGATAATATATTTGAAAACAAATAATAGTAAATTTTGAGGGAATCCGCTAATAGTACTGCGGGAAATATCCAACCACCAATATATATATATATATATATATATATATATATATAATAGCCACAACCACCAAGCCTAAAAATAACTAATATATAATAGCCACAAAAATATTTAAATGCATCCAAATAACCAACAAACAACATATGACATTGTATGAAATAAATATTCGTTTATAATAAATTATAAACGAATCAAAGTGAGTTTACTCACCGTGATTTTGTTTGTTGAATATCCATTTAAATTCCAAATCGTCTCGGCTATGAATCGACTTTAATTTCTTGAATGATTCCACCTAGCACCTATGATTATTTATTTTATCGATTATACATTTATTTGTTTAAATTAGCCACAAAAACAAATAAACAAATCAATCTAGGTATTTTTAAATTTTGGTGAAAATGTATACCTCGTTGACTCGACCTATTACGAAGCAAACTCCACACTCGCCAATCAATTCCATCAACTTCTATTGTATAAGCCAAACTCCTTCAGTCCTCATTCAGACATCCTCCTTCACATGACATCCCACTGTTGTATTCATTATTCCTAAAGAAACAGATCAAAACTATTATCACATACTGCCCATTTTCGAGCAACTGCTATACCACTAGGAAAAAAACTTTAACCGACCTTATATCTCTTACTTATGTTAAGTCTTCTTCCTGCTGTTACCTATAGCTAATTCACCAACAGAACCCCCTACTCCATATGACACCGTTAACTGCCATTTGACCTTAACCCACTGTCACTGTAGCACCAGACTTCGCCCCTCCTTTCCACCGGTGAACTTTAAGATGATTCCCCGACAGCCTTGAATTAACCGCGTGGCCTTTATGCTCGCAATAAAACAAACCTAGGCTCGACCAAATTTTCCCGAATACTCAAAATCGATCATACCAAACTCTGATACAACCTGCGCCTGCCCTAAGAGACTCACCGACCCCTCACAACCGACTCCGACATCATAAAGCAATCGCGATTTCTTCTAGGTTTACTGCTCGAAATCGAGCAATGAAACTCACGTTGCACCTTCAACAACTCATAATCGCGTGAAGAAGAGATCAATATGGGTGATTCAAAATCAATTCTATGATTTTAGGGAATTTCTTTGATTTTTAATTGAGAAAAGGGGTGGTTCTTGTTAGATTTGGATTGAACGAGTAAAAGGGCAATTCGTGGATTTTAAAATAAAAAAGGGATAGCCTTATGTGATTTTGATTTCGTAAGAATGAATGAAGAAAAAGGGAATGGGGGAAATCAATTTTTATTTCATTCGTTTTGTTTTCAGAAGGAAAGGGAACTTGGGTTTTATTTATAAGAGAATAGCTTCCTAAGGAAGATTACTGAAGTGTGTGTAAGAAGCTAATGGATTAATCATTAAAATATTTGTGCGAAGCTTACGCTTGAAGTTTCATCTCTAATTGACCACATACGAGCTTCAATAGCGATGAAAAATGACATACTGCTGTGGTTTGACGTTCCGGACCCAATAAAATTTGTTTCGTAAAAATAAAAGGTCGTTTGAAAATTTATTATTCTTAAGTATCATATTAAATCGATAAAATATTTTAAATTCAAAATAAACAGCTCTTCGATAAAAAAATAGTATTATTATTATCATTTATAAAATTTATATTGATCATCTGAATTGTTTCGATTTAGTTTTTACTTCGAATTCAATTATTGGTTGTCCTTAGTATTACGATAATTCAATATACTTGAAATTAAATCGTATTCGTTTATTAAATCGTTAATCTCCGTATAAATATCCATTTATATTGTAAACTCAACATTTAAAACAATATTAAATATTTAAAATAAATTGGCTAAAAGTTTGGGTCATTACATCATGAGTCTTCCATCTTGAACTCTTCTTCTTTATAATTTATGCTCTCCAATCTTTAAACTATACATTCTTCAAAATCAACACCTGCCTAAGATGCATGCATATATATATATATATATATATATATATATATATATATATATACACACACATATATATATATGTATATATATATATTTCTATACAATAGTGTTAGTATATATATTTTATAATAGTAATAGTTAAAACAAGGTTGTTGTCATCAAAACAATCATTACCATCATCTTAGTTCCTAATAATCTCCTACTTATTGATGATGAAAACCTTTGAGTATAAAGTATACTTATCTAATACCTTGATTCTACAGTTACTCCACCTAACTCCAATAATTCCTTCTGAAACTAGTAACTACCCTTAAATCTGTAACAACCTTAGTCTTAGACAATTACATGTTGTAGTAATTAATGAATTATAATGAAAATTTTAATTTGTTAATTAATCAATAAATATCTTTTAAAATCCAAATAGAGTTTGGTAGGAGTTTTATTTAATATAAGTTGGGAATTGCTGGAAATTTAGGAAAGAAGAATAATCGATGGCTTTGGGAATTTGGTGAAATTGTGTGTATATACATACTGAGTTTTGGGTTAAACTGGATTTTTTATTTTAGAATAACAATAGGAAAAAATATTTAAAATATTTTGACAAGTGATTTTGAGATAAGAATAAGTGTTTTATAATTTTAGCGTTGCTTAGCGCAATGGATTATCAAAATATAAGTAATTACTATATTAGGTCAAAACTGTGTTTTCTGGAACATCTTGTTGAGGTGAAACTACAAAATGATAATTTTGTTGCAAAATGTGTTTATACGTATGCTAAGAATAATTTTATAAGATTGTAGAATTAATTTTCTATGGTAAAAAATTGAATTGTTAGATTTATTGTAACTATTAAAATTTAAAGTATATTTCAAACAAAACGTAATTTGAAAATAATTGAAAGTAATGTGAAATTGGCAATTATATGAAAGAATTGTAGAATTATATTAAAGCTTTTAATAAATGATGTTAAAAAAATTCTTTACTAATGGTTTTGTGATTTTATTAGTTGTTGTAACCTTAAATCGTAATTAGTAATGAGAATTTGTGCAAATAGTTTTCTAAATAGTCCATAATTAAGGTAATCACCCATAGTTTAAGTTATTAAAGCCTAATATCTAATTTGTAGCTTTGATTATGCTTAATAGGCTTTTAAGCTTTAATTAACATAAGGGGTTTCTGGAGGAAGTAAGAATACAGCACTTATTCTTCGTCACCTGATTTTCTCATAAAACAGAAAGAAGAAAAACATTAAAAATCCATTCTAAATCAAAATCTTAGCCTCCCAAGGATCCAACTAGTGAAATTAAGTTATAAAATAGAGAGCACCTGTAGGTAATCACTCTGCTATCAAATCAAAATCCTTCTTTGATCTCTGGTTGAAAATTTATTTACTTTAACTGATGTTTTAGACCTGCATATTACAATAAACTTCTCAGCGGGTTTTGAGAAGGCAATTGAAGCTTCAAGCACCTAATTTGCTTCTATTTCTTACCGTTGATTCTTATTCACGTAAGTGAACCTCACACTTTTTAGTTGAAATCGTTGTTGGTGATATTATCTAAGTTTACTAAAATAGTCATAACTTTTCAACCACTGAACGGAATTTGATTATCTTAGTCATTTCGGAAAGCTTAGAAACTATGATATAACATTAAATTTATTCATCTCTACAAATTTTAAAGTTTTCTAAGAAAAATCGTGATTTTGTTCGTTGCCCTGTCGAATACATAGCGATAGGCTGAGTTTGAGATTATTACTAAAATGGTCATAACTTTTAAACCACTAAACAAAATTTGATATTCTTAGTCATTTCGGAAAGCTTAGAAGCCATGCTACAATTTTGTTTTAATTATCTTTCCAAATTTTGAATTCTTCTAAGCTATAATCGTGATTTGGTTCGCTATCCTATCGAACACATAGCAACATGCTGAGTTTGAGATTGTTACTAAAATGGTCATAACTTTTGAACCACTGAACGGAATTTTATTATCTTAGTCATTCCAGAAATCTTAGAAACTATGCTAAAACTTTCGTTTTATTCATCTTTCCAAATTTTAAAGTTTTCGAAGCCAAAATCATGATTTTGTTCGCTGCCCTTTCGAATACATAGCGAGAGGCTAAGTTTGAGATTGTTACTAAAATGGTCATAACTTTTGGACCACTGAACAGAATTTGATTATCTTAGTCATTCCGGAAAGCTTAGAAACTTGATATAACATTCATTTTATTCATCTTTCCAAATTTTGAAGTTTTCCAACCTAAAATTGTGATTTTGTTCGTTGTCCCGTTGAATACATAGCGACGGGTTGAGTTTGAGATTGTTACTAAAATTTTCATAACTTTTGAACTACTGAACAAATTTTGATTTTCTTAGTCATTCCAGAATGTTTAGAAACTAAGTAAAACTTTCATTTTACTCAGTTTTCCCGATTTTGAAGTTACTAAGCTAAACTGTGATTGTTGGCCCCTGTCTTGTCGAGCACATAGCGACGGGATGAGTTTGAGATTGGTAGTAAAATGTCAATAAATTTTAAACTGTATATCAGAATTTGATTATCTTAGTCAATCGAAAAAGCTCGAATTATATGCAACACCTTTTATTTAGAGTGTTTTTAAATATTTTGTCGTTTGCTAGCTTGAACTGCGCATTTTGTCTGTTGTCCTGTGTTTTACTTCATGTAGTTGTTGCATCTGTTGTTTCCAAACAACTTGAAACTGTTTTGCATCTTGTTGGTATTGGTGATCGCCATGTAAGTGACAATACTTTATAGCAAGGAAATCCATATATAACTATGATTTGGAGTATTGAATTGATGTCGTTTTGGGTAAAAATTGATGGTGTAATCTCGCTGAATCTTGTCGTCTTTGTATATGTTTTAATAATTTTTTTAATTAAATATCTTCTAAATGATTTTCAATTCTCAATAACTAATTATATATCTTCAAAAAAAATTATTTAGGAATAATCTATATTGTCTCCGCTATAGAGGGATTGATTTCAAAGATAGCGATTTCGTATAACTTTTGAAAAACTATTTTATAACCTGTTTTTTCCTAAAACTATTTTATATAAAAACATACACACACACACACACTACTGCATCTCTTGAGAAGACATGATTGTATTTAAACAATATTGTAACCTGGTATGGAATGCGATGGTATATAATATTGGTTAATTTTAAGACTCGTCAATTAAAACGATTTGTTGTTTTCCTTTGTGGAGTATTTCAGTTATTCTTGTGGTTTCTAATGTGGAGTAGACTAAATTAGTAAATCAATTAGTGAGACGTGCGGTATGGGACGTACTGATTTCGCTTTTTGAGTTATTATTTGGAAGTCTATGAAATATCTCGTTGTTATTGCCAGTACTAGACCTTTCAGTCAATTATGTTGTGATACTAGGTAGGTCCAATATTTTGTTGTAGTTTGGATAGATCGAACTGTTGTACTAATGCGTATATCCAATACTGCATTGTGATTCTGGGTAGATTCAATGTCAATGTTGATATTCTGGGTAGATCCAATAGCTGTAATCTTGGGTAGATCAAAAATAATATGGCCAATCTAGGTAGATCCAAACATTGTGATTTCTGGATGGGTCCAAATATTATAACTCTTAGTAGATCCAACCATGTGTTGTTTGGGTAGATCTAAAGTGTATCCTGGGTAGATCCAAAATCATAGTACTTGGCAAATTAATCTCCTCATTGATGTTGTTTATGTAGCTTTGGGGTTAGCATCCAATTGCGTGCTTTAGTTGTTGAGGTAGGGTGTTTTGATCCAATTGCGCAATTAAGTTTATTCTTAGCCATTATGTCGATTGAAGATATTTCACGTAGCATCCCCTTCTTGCGAATAAATTCACAAAAAAGTTTACTACTTATCACTTGAGAAAATGTAACACCCCGCATTTTTAATATAATTAAATATATTTATATGCATGGATATATAAATAATGGTGAAGCGCAATTTAGATTAATACATACATTGAAGAGAAGGAAAATTAATATGATAACAATGTATATAACAGAAAAGAAAATAAAATAAAGATACTTAATTTAAATATCAGGAATTAAATAAAACGGACATCACCATTGCGTCCGCCTCGGAATTCTGGTTCAGATGGACACCAAGTTTGCGTAAAACGGATAACGTATGAAGAAGTTATGAGCTTTAGAAGTTTGTATACATATAAGGCTCGTATATATATACAAAATATCTCCAGAATTCAAAAATATTCAAAAACAATCAAAAGCGCGTGAGCGGGAGAAATCCCGTTCAAATGGTGTCGACCCCCCCTAAGGGGTGTCGACACAGGTGTTGACCCCCCTATACGGGTGTCTACATAGGTGTCGACCCCCTATTGGGGGATGACACAGGTGTCAACCCCCCTTAAGGGGGTAGACACAGGGGTAGACCCCCTCGACCAGATTTGTGTTGAATTCATTTTTGTGAACCTGGACAGTTTTGATGACTTAATTCGTGAATCCTAAGCTATATAATGGACCCTAATCTCATTGTTTTTCTCACCTAGATTAATGGCGACGTCATGATGCTGCTCCAACCTAAAATAATTCATATTTTTCGTCTTCCCCAAGAAATTCTTAGATCTAATCTCTTCTCTTCCTCTCTAAATCTCTTCTTAAAATAAAAAGATAGATCTAGGATTCCTTTACTCCAAAATAAAAGAAAAGAATTCAGATGTCTAGATCTATGCTGCGCAAAAAGGGAGAAAACCATGGATCAGATCTAAAAGTGGGAAAGCATACAAGTGAGTGGATTTAAAATACATTTTTTGTATAATAGTAGATTTATCGTTCGCCATTCCCCATTTACACACATAATAAACATATTGAAGAGCTAATCCGATAAAGTGAGTTTGTGGTACTTATAGATTAAAATACCTAATAAGTAATTGGATCTAAGATTTGGACTAGAATCATATCAGTTCACCATAGTTTGTAGATCAGATCTAGAATTCACCTATGCCTAATTTTATCATCGTATATTTAACTTGTTATTATGAACAGTTGTTTATGCCTATGCTTGTTTTCCTCCTTTTTTTCTTCCCTTTTTATTTTTATAGCTAGGCTATCTTCGAGCCTAGGTCTATTGCGGATTTATGCGATTGAAACGATATTGGGAAAAAAAGGGAAAAGGTTGATTTGGGTATAACATGGGATTGGGAGGTTTCGGGCATAACTTATAATGGGGTTATGGGCATAACTATGCTTGGAATTATGAATACAACTATGGTGGGATTTATGAATAAAAATCAAATTGGAATTATGAATACAACTATGGTGGGATTTATGAATACAAATCAAATTGGAATTATGAATACGAAAATTGGGATTTTAAGTTGAATTGGGATTATAGGCATAATCTATTGATAGGATTATAAGCATAAACGTGAATTGGGGTGTAAAGTAATTGACATATATTATAATCCAAGATTTGAATTATGGGTATAAGTTATAATAAGAACTTAAATGCCTAAGACACGAGGTTAGATTCGAATTGCGGTATAAGTCTGCCCGGAACCACCCGACATATCCAGCAACCGCAAACGGTAATCTAATGTGAGAGGTTGAAGGCAGAAATTAGATGTGTAATAGTGCTAAGACACAAGGTTAGATTTGGATTGCGGTAGAAGTCTGCCCGGAACCGCCCGGCATATCCAGCAACCGCAAACGGAAATCTAATATGGGAGGTCTTGCACAATTACGGGTATAATGAACTAATATTAAGCACTTAACCAAGATAAGACATGTGGTAAGACGTGGGAATTAAAAAGGGTTAAGTGGGTAACGTGGGTAGCATGGATAATTTGTTAAATTGGAATACTTAACCTAATTAAATTTGTAGCAGTATTACGAACCAATTCAATTGAGTATGGGTTAAGTAAACTTGTTTAAGATGTGGGAAGGATAAAGTAAATCTAAATTAACGCCAAATTGGGGAATGATAACAATTTCTTAGGAATGAACTTGAATTAGAAGAGGAAAGATAATAGGTAGGCTTGTCCTAGGGACAAGTGGGAATTATAACTTAAGAAATAAGGTAAGTTATAATGAACGATAGGGGAAGATGAAATAACTTATGTAATAAACTTGTACTTAATCGAAGATTAAGTAATTAGCGAGAATAAGAATAAATCCATAAATGAGGATAACATAAGTTATATGAAGGAAAAGGGAAACTTACTAGTAAACCTTAGTTAAGAGAACTAAGTTAATAAGTAAATTATGATAAATTGTAATGACGGTGTACGACGAGATTATGATTAAATGAGAAAGAAGAAGGAAAACTTATGGAGATAAGTAAATTGTATTTAATCATAAATGTTGAATGACAGAAAACATGTAAATTAAGATGTACTTAATTATAAATTAAGTAGAACATGGTATGGCAACCATGAGATGGGACAAAGAGTAGCGTAAAGAGAATGAATTATGAATACTGAATTACAATATAGAGAATAATATGTTGTAGGCTTATTAATGAACTAAGTTATGAATGAGGTTAATAAGCAAGAGAAACTTGGTAAATTGAAGAAGAAGTCAAGGGAAAATGGAAACAACCAAGTTAATGGGAAATCTGTCGAGGTGAAGCAAGCACATAATTGATGATTAGACATAGGATCTAATGACACAGTAAACTGAGGTGCTTGGGATAGTCCGTATGTTAGAGGATGAATAACCAAACGGGAAAGATCATCGTGGTGTCGTAAGACACGAGGGGAGCGCATGTTAATCTGATTATTCTGGCGGCTCCGACGGACTAGAAGGGGAAGCACGCGGCTTCCTGAGACGTTAAAGGTGCTCCTGGTAGTCCTCTGTGGTAGTGTAGTTTCGGACTGTGCTCACAGAGGTTGGGTTTGCGCGTAACTATCAGATGGGTTGGCCTTGACTGCACAAGTAGGGGGCAGTCAGAATGTTGTGATATGGTGACATTAAGGGTAGCTCAGCGGCTGCCTCACTTCATAGGCGGAGGGTCAGACCAAAAAAGATAGTATAGGTCGTCGAGAACCTGTCATCGGCAGCCAGCGAGATGCGGAAAGACTAGAGCTAAACCGAAGAGGTCATCGACCTTTCACTATCGAGGCGGTGGTTGAGGGTAGATGCCACATGGATGTTTAGATTGTTTGCTTAAGGGCTTGTTGCTTAGCTCTTGTAGTCTTTACTAGTTAAGGGAGGGGCCGAGGTGGGGCCATAGCCACCATAGAAAAACAGACCCTAGGGATATTTGTGTGAGAGGCTCTTAAAGGCGGACCTGCACAAATATAAGGAAATCTCCCAACCGAGTTCCATGTGTAGCCCTGCCACGGAACTCGGGCACGCACACATGATAGGTGTGCGAGTTAGGCATCGAATACGTTTGGCGATACGTACGTAGGAAAGTCTAGGTACACACATGTCTGCTCTGGGTAGTGTATCGTAGACTAGAGGGCATTATTCGATGATGGCAGTCATTATGCCTACGTAATATAGTTATAATGGTTCCATGCAGACGTAGTGTCGTTATATACAGAGATCCGTACGTCACTCGGACATAGGATGAGGGACTGCGTATAATCCTACGATGATACGGTGAGGACCGTGCGAGTGGGGTACCATGGGGTGTACCTTAATTTAGGGGTAGCTACATATATATTATATTAGGTTAATCTACTAGGGAGTAGATGGGTACAACGAGTGTGTGTGTAAGCGTGGAGCTCTGTTAACACCAATAACCTAATAAATAAGAAAATGTAATTGAACGGTGTATGTAGGATTATCCAAAGTGTGTACTTTAAATTCATTCACACAGAACTTATGTTCTGACCCCCCTCCTCATAACACAGTTGCGGGTTAGGCTTGAGACAGAGATGTTGTAGCTTTGGATACTGACTAGGTAGTATTATTATTAAGGTTTAGTTATGTTTTGATTATGTTATATTTTGTTCCTTCCGTTGTGAGATGTTTTCCGAACTCTGACATGTTTTATGTCTCTTTCTTTTTCTGCAGGATACAAGAGCAAACCAACACGGGTTTCGATGGATTGGGTTTTTGGAAAAAAATCGGTTTGTCGAGATCTGGGTTGTTACAGAAAATTTGTGCACCTCCTTAATGTATTTCTTCCGTGTTTAATCTATCTCCGAGTCCATAACTCCTAAATCCTATAAGGTCGTTCATTTGCGTAATTCAATAGGATTTGCGACGTAGTGTTATTTACATCCTAGCATTTCTTAAGAGAATATCACCTTTTTGTATCATTATTGTTATTCTACTTATGTTATAATATTTCAACCAGACTGGCCAGTGTGTGTTATTGCTCGGGTCAGACCAAGTTCTTGCAGGTAATTCACAAGATAGTCCATTTTGCAGCTTAGCTTTACTACTGGATAACTCTCTTTGTTTATCTCCTTTTTGCTTGTTCAGTTTTGTAATTGATTTTTGTGCTAGACACCTTTGGATGTGTTTTTTTTTTTGGGATGCAACTATGTGTATTATTTGTATTATACTTGATGTATGTATAGATATGTATTTGTGGTTGTGTTCTGTTCTATAATTTGTGGACTATCATGTTGTATCAGTCTTGTTCTGAATTGATCTTGTTGCCATCGTAGTATTGTACTAAGTCAGTAATAAGAACGTCGAAACACGGATGAATTTTTTTTATAGTGCATATATCGACGTACTTAGGTCTTGTTTAATACAAGATTACGACTGGTCGCTCTTAAACAGCCCTATTCTTTGCCTTAATTGACAGTATTACTCAGTAATGTTCTTTATTATGGTGGGTCTTAGGGTGGGGAGTCAAAGTTTGGCATCAGAGAAGAATTCAGAACAAAACACGATAAAACACAAAACAATATATACAATACAGTACATCGAGGTGTAGTATAAGTATATCATTCCTACCCCAAGTTATCTCTAATCGAGTCCTTATCCTTCCTTTGCCTTGGGATAGATATAGGAGCGGGAACACGTTTAGGAATGTTAAATTAATGAAAATTCCGTAGTGTTCCATATCGATGAATATATGAACATATCTTACCCTGTGTTGACATGATCTTATCTTTCAGTTATGACTGGTCATGGTAAAGAGCAACCTTCGGGTTCCAGATCGACTAGTGGAATTGGTCCTGAAGACAACATTGAGCCATCCAATGACCCACAACTGAAACGACCCGAACTTCCCCGTGAAGGAAAGCACGGATTGAATTGAGAACAAGCCACATCGGAACACAAAAAGAAGAACATTTCATTTTATATTACAACAAATCCATCAGAATACAAGAATATACAGAGTACGAATAAATATTACACATTAAATATCAGAGATTTAAAATACATTACATAGCAGCGGAAAATAATATAAAACACAACTGAAAAGGATATACGGATACAGAGCTTTCGGAATATCATTCCAGCTGTAAATCGGGATCCTGTGAATATAAATCTACAAAACCAAAACTACTAGCTGCCCGTGTGGAAAATAGGGGCACCCAGAGTTTAGGTTAAAACAATAAACTCCAGGTCAATCATGTGACTGGTGTGAGAACTAAAACAGTTATAAATCTTTATTTTAAAGTTAGGTAAATCAAGGGACCACACCGTACAACACGGAACAGGTTTCCTCCCAAGAATACCAGTGCATAAAACAACAACGCAATGCTAAATAAAGAACAATTAAGCTATTATAAGACCCAGGTCCCATCACACAATGCAACACAAGCCGGACGATAAGGTTTTAACTTATAATAGCCAAAGAATTCTTGATACGCTAAATCTCATCTTTTATTATTACTATAAGTGTATAGTGTCAAAACAATTTCAATCATAAGTATCAATCATAGACGACATGGGTACCATATATCATGTCGCCATACTAGTTCTACAATTAAAACCACAAAATGTCGTATTTGGAAGTTGGATTTCCATCTGTGAACCGAGGCAAGGGATCGTCCTCACCGCTTCGAGACTCTCTAACTCGAGCCTCAGGCAAGTACTCTGTCAAGCCTTGGATCGTCAGGGCCGGTCCACCGACATGGATTAAAATGTCTGAACACTGCGTTTCCTGACCCTATGGGGCGTAAATGAGCCAAATGACTCCATCGGACCCGGATCGTCCGATCTAACCGAGGCGCCTTGCTATCCATCATCCACATAAGTAAAATGTCAGTCCGTGCAAAACACTGACACCACTCCTAGCTAGAAAGAAACGCATGCCCTCCCTGATGTCCTCTCCCGTTTCTGGTTCACAACCGGGGTGTGAGGCTCGCGAATTAATGCTACACAAAGCTATGCCACACAGGCGGTGCTTTGATCATCAACCATAAGACTTTGCTTTTCAACAGAAGCCTTGATCATTTGCATCTCAGTATGCCACACAGGCAATTCACGCTATGCAACCGATATCAATCACACAGAATGAAATCTAATGTCAGACACACATCCATTTACAAGTCCGTTCTGGGTCTGAACGAAACCGGAGGAACTTTATTCCTCTTATATCCATCGATCTCCAAGTACATCTGGACGATCACCAACAGATTCCCTCCTCTTGGGTGTACAGCCCAATCAAGATCATCATAAATCATCTAAACGATGTGAAGACCTCCGGTCTTCTACCACCGTCTTCATCTTCGACTTATCGTCGTATCAGTTATTCAGAATGGGATAAACCCGGTCTTTCCGAATAAATCGCGTATATAATAAACAAGTGTTACACAAACACAACATACGCCTCATTCCAATTCATCAATCACTAACCGTAAATTAGTAAGAGAACAATTCCCCAAATATTAACCCCGAAGGCCGAAACTAATCTTCAGTTAGTTGCTAAATTTCACATTCTTAGGGAAAGGTTCCCATTAATTTTATCAAAGATAAATTCTTTAAATTTATTATTTAATCTTCTTTTGAATATCAATTCAAACCAAATTATGGTTTATCCAAACTAGTCGGGATTAACGAACCTTACCGAAGTAATCATTTGTTTTATTTCCCAACCCCAACCTATTCATCCCATGAAGTAAAACTGGTAATACTTCATATCTAACACCACGGTGTTATCGGTAAATTCAATTACCATTTCACGTTCAAATCTAATTAAAGATTTAACTATCGTCTGGAGTAAAACTGGTGGTACTCCATTCTCGATCATTTCTTGAATTTGATAATTTTAATTATCAAATTCACTTTTCAATCTAATTAAAGATTCATTAAAACTCTAATTCAGTTTTAATTTCCAAAAATCATTACTTAATGATTATTCAAATCCAAGAAATAAATCCTATCTTTAATTGGGTTAAAGAACCAATTCCCTTTAAAACACGGTTTACGATAAACCCAAAATCACATTCCATTAATTATCGGGTTAAAGAACAAGTGTTATTTAAAACACCGTTCACGATAAACCCAAAGATCAATTCCAATTCAAATCCAATCAAATATTATCTAATTGGTATACTTCATTAAATCTAAATAAAAAGATTTAATCTTTTTCTGAACTGGTTTAAGAACAATGTTAATGAAGACAACATTCACGACAAACCTAAATCCCATTTGATATTAAATACAAGGCTCTGATTAGAAAATATATTGGCTTATATTCAATATCAAATCCTACAACCAACAAATATCGTATTGGAAATAACGATATAAATATATCTTTAAAATTTCCATAACAATATCTGTATAATCACGAAATCCAACATCAAAATATTCCGAAGACAATTTCGATTCAAATCCATTCCAATTTATATATTGGAAATTCTGGTTATTTTTAAAACCATTTCAAATCCAATCAAATATTATCTACTTGGTATACTTCATTAAATCTAAATAAAAAGATTTAATATTTTTCTCCATTGGGTTTAAGAACAGTGTTTATGAAGACACCATTCACGACAAACCTAAATCCCATTTGATATTAAATACAAGGCTCTGAATAGAAAATATATCGGCTTATATTCAATATCAAATCCTACAACCAACAAATATCGTATTGGAAATAACGATATAAATATATCTTTCAAATTTCCATAACAATATCTGTATAATCACGAAATCCAACATCGAAATATTCCGAAGACAATTTCGATTCAAATCCATTCCAATTTATATATTGGAAATTTTAAAACCATTTCAAATCCAATTTATTTGTTTTAAAAATAAATGGATTATAATTCCAGTTCAAAACTAGTTCATTTCGATAAAAATCTATTTTTATCTAGTCAAATATGGAATTTTTCATCCCAATTCTTTCCAAATCATTTCTTATGATTTTGCACAAATTATTGCTATTTTTAATAATTTTATCAAGGCCCGTACAGTCGATTTCCATAAACGGCCATCGAACTGCACTTACAACGACCTTTTCCAAATTTGATTTGGACATAATTACATATCCAACCGTTAGATTTCTAATTTCTTGTATTCCTTAGAAAGCTCTTTTCGATACAAACCCAACGGTTCCGGTTTTAGGAAAATCCGACGGATGGATCTCCCATAATGTCCGTTCGAAGTCAATGGTCGAAATTCGCGAACTGCCGCAGCGCGGCGCGTTCTATTCAGGCCATTATATTATATATATAATATGTATAATATATATTTCGTCGAATTTCATTTAAAACGTATTTTATAAATCGTTTTAAATTTGTTTTCAAAACGATTTCAACTTCCATCTCAAATTCAAATCAAAATTGAATTTTCCAATATAAATTCGTTTTAAATTCATTTCAAATCGATTTCAATTCCATTTCAATATAATTCGAATTTCAATTCGAATTTCAAATTCAATTCCAATTTAATTCGAATTTCAAATTCATTTCAATTTAATTCGAATTTACTTTTCCATTTAATTCGAATTTATTTTTCCATATCATTTCAATATTAAAATGATAATATTTTCAAAATATTCGATTTTGAAATCACTTTTCGATATTCATTATAAAACGAATAAAATCGACAAAATTCCCATTCGTGTTAAAATGGCGTTTAACTACTTAACACGGCTTCACATTTCAATATTCACTGAATATTATTTTAAAATATTCGTTAATTCTGAACTGGAATCAGACACAGTCAGTTACCATATAATTTGATTATATGGATTTCACACAATAAATGTGTATAACAACAATGAAAACAGCAATCCACCATTCAGAGTGCATTCTACACTGTATAAGCATTAAATATAAATATTTAACGCTTATAACAGCTTGTCAATCAATCGATCGACATACAGCTAATTATTGGGATTAGTGTACGCCCAATTTCATCCCAATACCTGTGTGGGGTTTCAAACAATCAAACACAGGTTTTATTTGTGCAGTTGGGCGATGTGTAAAATTTATCGTCCCAATCAATATCAGTCAAATGTGTGTATATAAACAAATCGTCCAATTTGTTTATAAATATTTATTTTATATACACGTTAAAAATTATATTTTTAACTATAAAATATTTATTCATTCCACATCACACAATTAATTTTCACAACAGATCAATCAAACATACAAGCCATCCATGATCTGTGGACGATGGGTGTCGGGTGCTACTAAGCACCGTCTGCATCCTAGTATATATTTTAACTAGAAAACAAAATAAAAGTGAGGAGTTATCATTTTTGGGTTCTACTCCGCCATTCTTTATTTCTGAATGGTCTGAACCGTTTGAATTCCTTTTTGATTTCAATTCGTTCCATCGCCCTCTGTTTCACGCAGTTGATATTAAAAATCACATTTTTATTTCAATGCCACCTATATAAAAATCATATCTTTATACGAATAAAAATCTCAACCTATTTGATGTTTATATATAAACGAACACATTTTTATTTAGCTTTCATATTTATAAAAATTTCACCGTTTTATTTAATAAAGTTCATATCTTTTTAAATATAAAGTTCATATCTTTTTAAATATAAAGTTCATATCTTTTTAAATATAAAGTTCATATCTTTTTCTAGTTAAAAATCACATCTTTTTAAAGATAAGAATCATTACTTTTCAAAGATTATATTTTTAATAAGATGATAAACATGTGAAGGCCCACCTTTCTTTTCGTTATCTTCATATTAAAAATCGGATTTTTATAGCGTCATTACTTATATAAAAATCGTAATTTTATACTAATGTTATAAATTTTAAAAGCAATGCTATTTATTTATATTAGAACAATTACTTAAAATAAATTAAATTAAAGCTTACCGGCTGAATCGCGGTGGAGATGGAGTCGCCAAGGTGGTGGGAGCTCGATCTAGATGCGTAGTTCGAGGAGAGAGAGGCGCGGTGGATCTCGTCCTTTCGGGTGGCACGGTTTCTTCATTTTCCCGCGATGGTGACTGGAGGTGCTTCGATTTGAGGAGCTCGTCGTTGGGTGGAGCGGAGGGTGGAGCGGGGTGGCGCATGATCGGGTACGGCGCAGTGGTGGTGCGGTTTTTGGGGCTCTGCGATTTTGGTTCTCGCGGTGGGAGCTTTCTCGATGCAGGAGGAGGAGAAGGCGGGGGAGCGGGGTTGCGAGGTCAGTCTGAGCTGAGGGAGGGTGGTGTTGCGGCGAGCGGTGGCGTCTGGTGGCGATGGCCGCCTCGATTTGAAGAGCTCGCGTTTTTTTTTCTTTTATTCATTTTTTTTTAAGAACGGACGGGGTGGAGTGTAAATGAGGGAAGAGAGAGAATTAAAAAGAGGTTGACCATTGGGATAATATATTTATATATATTTCTATTTTTCTATTTCAAAAAGTAACTTTT
Source organism: Allium sativum (assembly GCA_030737875.1). NCBI lineage: Eukaryota > Viridiplantae > Streptophyta > Magnoliopsida > Asparagales > Amaryllidaceae > Allium > Allium sativum. The sequence goes on along the minus strand of CM060918.1, from coordinate 772,427,035 downwards.
TATTTCGAACACCAAATCAAACTCACCGACTGTCGTTCCTAGCATAATACCCCCATTCTGAACACAATGGGATATGTTTCGTAAGCTGATTCGATCGCTTCGATCAATTTTCGTCAAAATCAAAATATAAATCTATATATTGAATTTGAATGCGCATTTCAATTTACCGGAGCCACATACGGACTCTAAAAATTCCCAAAAAATATTTTCTAGCTTCGTATTGACGATACGGTTCTAAAATGACTAATTTCGTCGAATTTGAAGACCGTTTGAAAAATGACCATTTTCTGGTCGATCCAAATTGACTGAAACTGTTAAAACACGTTTTCCTTCGCCATGCTCACATATTAATTCAGAAAATTACGAATTTTGGAATCTAGCAATAACTAGACATTCTGGATCCAACAAAAGTGGTTTTGTCGAAAACAGAGATCGTTTGCAAAATTTCTATTTTTAAGGGCCAGAATTCCATAGCGACTATTCTGAATTTTCAACTGGGCATAACTTTTTACTCCTGCTATGAAATTTCAATTTTTCGGATTCGTTTGAAAGATATTTTCAAATAGATTCGAATATTTTTGGTTTCACTAAAATCCGGTTTATTTTGAATTCTGTACATTCATTTGAAATTTGAAATCGAATTTTCGACCTACCGCGCCATTTTCAATTCCTTTTTTTATTAAAAATAAATATTTATATTCGACGATGATTCAAATAAATATACACGCTCAAATTCTATTCAAAATAAATTTCTCGTCGTTATTATTTAAAATAATTCATTTTAAATAATCAAAATTGCCAAAATAAAAATTTTAAATTGGCTCGGATTTCCGGGTTATTACAATCTCCCCCACTTAAAACTTTTCGTCCCCGAAAAGGAACGAAGTTGAAAGTTGTTTAACTAATCAACTCAACTTCTAGTATTTTCTTTACGGCTTAAGTTCTTCAACTTTTCATTTTCTAATAATTTTTCAAATTTTTACAAAATTTGGCTAACACCCTAAATTTTCGAAAAATTTCGCCATAACCTCCCCTGCACTGGGAACTTCGGGATATTTCAAATAGCCTCCCATGGCCCTCACCAATCCAAAAGAAAAGGAAAAAGCCAAGAGACTAGCCAATCGGCTCATAAAATCATCAAAAACCCAAGAAATACAATAAACATTTACCTATTTGTCGGGCAAACAATTTTATTCCTCTTCTTTAGCCTCCTTGCATTGACTTGTTCACACCTATATATGTGCATGCATGCATTTCCAAACAATTTTCAATACAGTTCAATATTTGGTTCAATTTGGCCTAAATGGTTAAAAATATCGAACCAATAATCAAACAACACAACCATCAATGAATTAATGTTTCAAATTCATTATTTTGATATATATACAGAAAATCATGTTTTTGATGCCAAGTCACAACAATATATTCTGACTATATTTTGGTTCTCATACCAGTCTAATGGAAATATATAAACATCTCACTTTCGAAACTCGAACACAGATACTGATGATGTCGCGACATCACCAGAATTATCCCCGAGCGACTAGAGCGTGATTCTATATCTATCCAGTATATTAAAACTTCGAATACCCACGGATCAGACGTGTATGCAAAATCTTTATTTATTGGATTGTCCAAATTCAATATAAAATAAATAATCAAATACGAATAATTGATTTAAATTTTCAAACCAAAAATTGTTTTCATTTTAAAAATATACTCTTCACACTTGTTCTAGGATACTACTGATCCCATCTCTAACGAGTCATTCTTATTGGATACTACTAATCCAATCTCTGATGAATTCTTTCGTATGGTTCTAATGTTCCTTGTTCTCGAGCTTTGTAAACCAAGGCTCTGATACCACAATGAAACGACCCGAACTTCCCCGTGAAGGAAAGCACAGATTGAATTGAGACCAAGCCACATCGGAACACAAACAGAAGAACATTTCATTTTATATTACAACAAATCCATCAGAATACAAGAATATACAGAGTACGAATAAATATTACACAATAAATATCAGAGATTTACAATATATTACATAGCAGCGGAAAATAATATAAAAAACAACAGAAAAGGTTATACGGATATAGAGCTTTCCGAATATCATTCCAGCTGTAAATCAGGATCCTGGGAATATAAATTTGCAAAACCAAAACTACTAGCTTCCCATGTGGAAAATAGGGGCACCCAGAGTTTAGGTTAAAACAATAAACTCCAGGTCAATCATGTGACTGGTGTGAGAACTAAAACAGTTATAAATCTTTATTTTAAAGTTAGGTAAATCAAGGGACCACGTCGTATAACACGGAACAGGTTTCCTCCCAAGAATACCAGTGCATAAAACAACAGCGCAATGCTAAATAAAGAACAATGAAGCTATTATAAGACCCAGGTCCCATCACACAATGCAACACAAGCCGGAGGATAGGGTTTTACCTTATAATAGCCAAAGAATGCTTGATACGCTAAATCTCATCTTTTATTATTACTATAAGTGTATAGTGTCAAAACAATTTCAATCATAAGTATCAATCATAGACGGCATGGGTACCATATATCATGTCGCCATACTAGTTCTACAATTAAAACCGCAAAATTTTGTATTTGGAAGTTGGATTTCCATCTGTGAACCGAGGAAAGGGATCGTCCTCACCGCTTCGAGACTCTCTAGCCCGAGCCTCAGGCAAGTACTCAGTCAAGCCTTGGATCGTCAGGGCCGGTCCACCAACGTGGATTAAAATGCCTGAACACTGCGTTTCCCCACCCTATGGGGCGTAAATGAGCCAAATGACTCCATCGGACCCGGATCGTCCGATCTAACCGAGGCTCCTCGCTATCCATCATCCACATAAGTAAAATGTCAGGCCGTGTAAAACACTGACACCACATCTAGCTAGAAAGAAATGCATGCCCTCCCTGATGTCCTCTCCCGTTTCTGGTTCACAACCGGGGTGTGAGGCTCGTGAATTAACGCTACACAAAGCTATGCCGCACAGGCGGTGCTTTGATCATCAACCATAAGACTTTGCTTTTCAACAGAAGCCTTGATCATTTGCATCTCAGCATGCCACACAGACAATTCATGCTATGCAACTGATATCAATCACACAGAATGAAATCCGATGTCAGACACACATCCATTTACAAGTCCATTCTGGGTCTGAACGAAACCGGAGGAACTTTATTCCTTGCATATCCATCGATCTCCAAGTACATCTAGACGACCACCAATTGATTCCCTCCTCTTGGATGTACATCCCAATCAAGATCATCAGAAATCATCCAAACGATGTGAAGACCTCCGGTCTTCTACCACCGTCTTCATCTTCGACTTATCGTCGTATCAGTTATTCAGAATGGGATAAACCCGGTCTTTCCAAATAAATCGTGTATATAATAAACAAGTTTTACACAAACACAACATATGCCTCATTCCAATTCATCAGTCACTAACCGTAAATTAGTAAGAGAACAATTCCCCAAATATTAACCTCGAAGTCCGAAACCAACATCAGATCAATACCTAGGAAACCATTCATCTTAACTAATCTTCAGTTAGTTGCTAAATTTCACATTCTTAGGGAAAGGTTCCCATTAATTTTATCAAAGATAAATTCTTTAATCTTCTTTTAAATATCAATTCAAACCAAATTATGGTTTATCCAAACTAGTCGGGATTAACGAACCTTACCGAAGTAATCATTTGTTTTATTTCCCAACCCCAACCTATTCATCCCATGAAGTAAAACTGGTAGTACTTCATATCTAACACCACGGTGTTATCGGTAAATTCAATTCCCATTTCACGTTCAAATCTAATTAAAGATTTAACTATCGTCTGGAGTAAAACTGGTGGTACTCCATTCTCGATCATTTCTTGAATTTGATAATTTTAATTATCAAATTCACTTTTCAATCTAATTAAAGATTCATTAAAACTCTAATTCAGTTTTAATTTCCAAAAATCATTACTTAATGATTATTCAAATCCAGGAAATAAATCCTATCTTTAACTGGGTTAAAGAACCAATGCCCTTTAAAACACGGTTCACGATAAACCCAAAATCACATTCCATTAATTATCGGGTTAAAGAACAAGTGTTATTTAAAACACCGTTCACGATAAACCCAAAGATCAATTCCAATTCAAATCCAATCAAATATTATCTAATTGGTATACTTCATTAAATCTAAATAAAAAGATTTAATCTTTTCTCAACTGGGTTTAAGAACAGTGTTAATGAAGACACCATTCACGACAAATCTAAATCCCATTGGATATTAAATACAAGGCTCTATATAGAAAATATATCGGCTTATATTCAATATCAAATCCTACAACAAACAAATATCGTATTGGAAATAACGATATAAATATATCTTTGAAATTTCCATAACAATATATGTATAATCACGAAATCCAACATCGAAATATTCCGAAGACAATTTCGATTCAAATCCATTCCAATTTATATATTGGAAATTCTGGTTATTTTTAAAACCATTTTAAATCCAATCAAATATTCTCTAATTGGTATAATTCATTAAATCTAAATAAAAAGATTTAATCTTTTTCTCCACTGGGTTTAAGAACTTTGTTTATGAAGACACCATTCATGTAAATCGTAAATCCCATTTGATATTAAATACAAGGCTCTGAATAAAAAATATATCAGCTTATATTCAATATCAGATCCTACAACCAACAAATATCGTATTGGAAATAATGATATAAATATATCTTTCAAATTTTCATAACAATATCTGTATAATCATGAAATCCAACATCGAAATATTCCGAAGACAATTTCGATTCAAATCCATTCCAATTTATATATTGGAAATTCTGGTTATTTTAAAACCATTTCAAATCGAATTTATTTATTTTAAAAATAAATGGATTATAATTCTAGTTCAAGACTAGTTCATTTCGATAAAAATCTATTTTTATCTTTTCAAATATGGATATTTTCATCCTAATTCTTTCCAAATCATTTCTTATGATTTTACACGAATTATTGCTATTTTTAATAATTTTATCAAGGCCCGTACAGTCGATTTCCATAAACGGCCATCGAACTGCACTTACATCGACCTTTTCCAAAAAAATTTTGGACATAATTCAAAATCCAACTGTTAGATTTCTAATTTCTTTCGATACGAACCCAATAGTTCCGGTTTTAGGAGAATCTGACGGTTGGAGCTCCCGTAATGTCCGTTCGAAGTCAATGGTCGAAATTTGCGAACTACCGCAGCGCGGCGCGTTCTATTCAGGCCATTATATTATATATATATATATATATATAATGTATAATATATATTTAGTCGATTTTCATTTAAAACGTATTTTATAAATCGTTTTAAATTCGTTTTCAAAACGATTTCAACTTCCATCTCAAATTCAAATCGAAATTGAATTTTCCAATATAAATTCGTTTTAAATTCATTTCAAATTGATTTCAATTCAAATCGATTTAATTCGAATTTCAATTCTATTCGAATTTCAAATTCAATTTCAATTTAATTCGAATTTCAAATTCATTTCAATTTAATTCGAATTTACTTTTCTATTTAATTCGAATTTATTTTTCCATATCATTTCAATATTAAAATGATAATATTTTCAAAATATTCGATTTTGAAATCACTTTTCGATATTCATTATAAAACGAATAAAATCGACAAAATTCCTGTTCGTGTTAAAATGGCGTTTAACTACTTAACACGGCTTCACATTTCAATATTCACTGAATATTATTTTAAAATATTCGTTAATTCTGAACTGGAATCGGACACAGTCAATTACCATATAATTTGATTATATGGATTTCACACAACAAATGTGTATAACAACAAAGAAAACAACAATCCATCATCCAGAGTGCATTCTACACTGTATAAGCCTTTAATATAAATATTTAACGCTTATAACAGCTTGTCAATCAATCAATCGACATACAGCTAATTATTGGGATTAGAGTACGCCCAATTTCATCACAATACCTGTGTGGGGTTTCAAATAATCAAACACAGGTTTTATTTGTGCAGTTGGGCGATGTGTAAAATTTATCGTCCCAATCAATATCAGTTAAATGTGTGTATATAAACAAATCGTCCGATTTGTTTATAAGTATTTATTTTATATACACGTTAAAAATTATATTTTTAACTATAAAATATTTATTCATTCCACATCACACAATTAATTTTCACAACAGATCAATCAAACATACAAGCCATCCATGGTCTATGGACGACGGGTGTCGGATGCTGCTAAGCACCGTCTGCATCCTAGTATATATTTTAACTAGAAAACAAAATAAAAGTGAGGAGTTCTCACCTTTGGGTTCCACTCCGCCATTCTTTATTTCTGAACGGTCTGAACCGTTTGAACTCCTTTTTGATTTTAATCCGTTCCATCGCCCTCTGTTTCACGCAGTTGATATTAAAAATCACATTTTTATTTCAATGCTACCTATATAAAAAATATATCTTTATACGAATAAAAATCTCAACCAATTCGATGTTTATATATAAACGAACACATTTTTATTTAGCTTTCATATTTATAAAAAGCTCACCTTTTTATTTTATAAAGTTCATATCTTTTTAAATATAAAGTTCATATCTTTTTAAATATAAAGTTCATATCTTTTTAAATATAAAGTTCATATCTTTTTCTAGTTAAAAATCACATCTTTTTAAAGATAAGAATCATTACTTTTCAAAGATTACAATTTTAATAAGATGATAAACATATGAAGACCCACCTTTCTTTTCATTATCTTCATATTAAAAATCGGATTTTTATAGCGTCATTACCTATATAAAAATCGTATTTTTATACTAATGTTATAAATTTTAAAAGCAATGCTATTTATTTATATTAGAACAATTACTTAAAATAAATTAAATTAAAGCTTACCGGCTGAATCGAGGTGGAGATGGAGTCGCCGAGGTGGTGGGAGCTCGATCTGGATGCTCAGTTCGAGGAGAGAGAGGCGCAGCAGATCTCGTCCTTTCGGGTGGCACAGTTTCTTCATTTTCCCGCGATGGTGACTGGAGGCGGTTCGATTTGAGGAGCTCGTCGTTGGGTGGAGCGGAGGGTGGAGCGGGGTGGCGCACGATGGGGTACGACGCTGTGGTGGTGCAGTTTTTGGGGCTTTGCGATTTTGGTTCTCGCGGTGGGAGCTAGCTCGACGCAGGAGGAGGAGAAGGCGGGGGAGCGGGGTTGCGAGATCGGTCTGAGCTGAGGGAAGGTGGTGTCGCGGCTAGCGGTGGCGTCTGGTGGCGATAGCCGCCTCGATTTGAAGAGCTCGCATTTTTTTTATTTTTATTTCTTTTATTCATTTTTTTTTAAGAACTGATGGGGTGGAGTGTAAATGAGGGAAGAGAGAGAATTAAAGAGGGGTTGACCATTGGGATAATATATTTATATATATTTTTATTTTTCTATTTCAAAAAGTAACTTTTTATTTCGAACACCAAATCAAACTCACCGACTGTCATTCCTAGCTTAATACCCCCATTCTGAACATAATGAGATATGTTTCGTAAGCTAATTCGATCGCTTCTCAAAATATAAATCTATATATTAAATTTGAACGCGCATTTCAATTTACCGAAGCCACATACGGACTCTAAAAATTTCCAAAAAATATTTTCTAGCTTCATATTGATGATACGGTTCTAACAAGACGAATTTCGTCGAATTTGAAGACCGTTTGAAAAATGACCATTTTCTGGTCGATCCAAATTGACTGAAACTGTTAAAACACGTTTTCCTTCGCCACTCTCACATATTGATTCAGAAAATTATGAATTTTGGAGTCTAGCAATAATTAGACATCCCGGATCCAACAAAAGTGGCTTTGTCGAAAACAGAGATCGTTTGCAAAATTTCTATTTTTAAGGGCCAGAATTCCATAGCGACTATTCTGAATTTTCAACTGGGCATAACTTTTTATTCCCGCCCTGAAATTTCAATTTTTTGGATTCGTTGGAAAGATATTTTCAAATAGATTCAAATATTTTTTGCTTTGCTAAAATCCTGTTTATTTTGAATCCTGTACGTTCATTTGAAATTTGAAATCGAATTTTCGAACTACCGCGCTATTTTCAATTCCTTTTTTAATTAAAAATAAATATTTATATTCAACGACGATTCAAATAAATATATACGCTCAAATTCTATTCATAATAAATTTCTCGTCGTTATTATTTAAAATAATTCATTTTAAATAATCAAAATTCATCAAAATTGCCAAAATAAAAAAATTAAATTGGCTCGGATTTCCGGGTTATTACAACGACCCACAGAGAATATGACACGACCCGAACTTCCCCGTGAAGGAAAACACGGATTGCGTTGAGGACAAGACGAATCAGAACTTAGACGGAAGAACATTTCATTGTTATTACAACAATTCCATCAGATACAAGAATATACCGAGTATAAATGAATAAATTACATTCAACAAATATCAGAGATTACAATCAGTTACATAGCAGCGGAAAAACAATAGAAAACACAACTGAAAGTAAGACACAGATACAGAGCTTTCCGAGCATCGTTCCAGCTGTAAATCAGGATCCTGTGAATATAAATCTGCAAAACCAAAACTACTAGCTGCCCGTGTCGGAAATAAGGGCATCCAGAGTTTAGGTTAAAACAATAAACTCCAGGTCAGTCATGTGACTGGTGTGAAACTAAAACAGTTATTTAAAACTTTACTTTAAAAGAGAGTAATTCAAGGGACCACGCCGTATAACTTGGAATGGGTTTCCTCCCAAGAATACTAGTGCATATAACAAAACAGCGCAATGCTCTTTGGAAAAATGAAGCTATTATAAGACCCAGGTCCCATCACACAATGCAACGCAAGCCGGAGGATAGGGTTTTCCCTTATAATAGCCAAATAATGCTTGATACGTTTAAAAACAAATCATTTGATACTATTATAGGTGTATAGTGTCAAAACAATTTCAAATCATAAATATCAATTATAGGCGGCATGGGTACCATATATCATGTCGCCATACTAGTTCTACAATTAAAACCGCAATATCACGTATTGGAAATAGGATTTCCGTCATGAGCCGAGGCAAGGGGCAAGCTCCTCTCCGCGTTCGAGACACTCTAGCAATGCCTCAGGGCTCCACTATGATCCTTTGGAACCTCCAGGCCGGTCCTCTCTTACTTTTGAGGATTGGCAATTCCTAAACACACGTTTCCCTGTCCTTACAGACCTATATCCGAGGCGCCTCGTATCCAACAACCACACAGGTGAAAAGTATATAAATGTCATGGCTGGTAGGTCACTGACATCACCATAGCTAGAAAGAAACGTCGTGCACTCCTTGGGTCCGTATCCCGTTTTTGACTCATACCGAGGTGTGAGGCTCGCGAATTCACGTTATACACAAAGCTACGCCACACAGGCCGTGCTTTGATCATCAAGCACAAGACTTTGCTTTTCAACAGAAGCCCTGATCAATTGCCACTTACGCGTGCCACACTGGCAATTCATGCCATGCGACTGATGTCCATCGATATACAACCTATGAGCTCGTACGTCTCAGAGAAGGGCGTTAAGCAAGAGAATAAATTCTCTGCCGCCAAACAGATGTATATTTAATAGAGATCAATCAACATAGAATAAAATCCAATGTCAGACACACAATCCATTTACAAGTTCGTTCTGGGTCTGAACGAAACCGGAGGCACTTTCCTCGCATATCCATCCATCTCCAAGTACGTCTGGACGACCACCAACTGTTTCCCTCATCTTGGGTGTACAGCCCAATCGAGATCATTAGTAATTACCCAAGCGATGTGAAGACTTCCGGTCTTCAACCACCGTCTTCATCTTCGACATCTCGTCGAATCGGTTATTCGGAATGGGTATAAACCCGGCCTTTCTGAATAACCCACGTATATGATAAACAAATGTTACACAAACACAACAAACGCCTCATTCCAATTCAGAATATTCTTTTATTCACAAAATCACATTCTTAGGGAAAGGTTCCTATTAATTTTATCCAAGATAAATTATTCTAAATTTATTCTTTAATCTTCCTTTGGATATCATTTCAAACTAGTCGGGATTAGCGAACCACACCGAAGTAATTATTTATTTTATCTCTCAATCCCAACCTATATATCCCATGGAGCAAAACTGGTAATACTCCATATCTAACACCACGGTGTTATCGGTAAAATTAATTACCATTTAACGTTCAAATCTAATTAAAGATTTAACTATCGCTTTGGAGCAAAACTGGTGGTACTCCATTCTCAATCACCTTTCAGATTTGATAATTTAAATTATCAATTCAAATTTCAATCTAATTAAAGATTCATTAAAACTCCACTTAGTTTTAATCTTCTCAAAAATCAACATCCTGCCTTTAACTGGGTTAAAGAACCAATGTCATCTAAAACACGATTCACGACAAACCCAAATCACATTTGATATTAAATACAAGGCTCTGAATAGAAAATATACCGGCTTATATTCAATATCAAATTCTGAAACCAACAAATATCGTATTGGAAATAACGATATAAAATATATCTTTCAAATTCCCATAACAATATCTGTATGGTCACGAAATCCAACATCGAAATATTCCGAAGATAGTTTCGATTCAACTCCAGTCCAATTCACGTATTAGGAATATTGATTATTTTTAAAATCACTTTCAAATTCAATTTATTTATTTCAAAAATAAATTGATTTTAATTCTAGTTCAAAACTAGTTCATTTCGATAAAAATCTATTTTTATCTTTTAAAATGTGGAATTTTTCATCCTAGTTATTTCCAATTCACATATTATGTTTTTACACAAATTATTAATATTTTTAATAATTTTATCAAGGCCCGTACAGTCGATTTCCATCAACGGCCATCGAACTGCACTTACAGCGACCTTTTCCAAATTTGATTTGGACATAATTCTAAATCCAACCGTTAGATTTCAAATTTCTAATATTCATTGGAAAGCTCTTTTCGATACGAACCCAACGGTTCGGGTATTAGGAGAATCCGACAGTCGGATCTCCCGCAACGTCAATTCAAGGTCAATGGTCGAAATTCACGAACTGCCGCGGCGCGACGCGTTCTATTCGGGCCATTATACTACATTCAATTTCAAATCAAAATTGAATATTTCATATCATTACTATATAAATGATAATATTTTCAAAACGTTATATTTTGAAATCACTTCTTTTCTATATTCATATTAAAAACGAATATAATCGATATAAATATCGTTCACGTCAAAATAGCGCAACTCTAATCAAAACGGCTTTATATATTTCAATAAATTTGTTATTCTATTCAACAAATGAATATTTATTCTATTCAACACATGAATCTATATTTCTTTCAACACACACTAATCTCAACACATGAGTACTATCAACACACGACTATTTTTGTTATGTAAAATATTTTATAAAACTATGGTATCTATCGTTTGATTTTCAATCAGACTCCACCGTGAAGTAGTTCTAATTTTAAATATGATAAAGATGTAAATATTATTATTTAAAATATTTTACTCAACACATGAATAGTTTTAACACATGAACATCGTCAACACATGACTATTTTTATATTCAACAAATGAATTTTCTTTTATAATATTCATTATTTTCCCAATTGGAATGAGGCCCAATAAATCACCATATAATGTTAATTATATGGATTCCACACAACACATGTATATAATAGCAATGACAAACAATCAACCATCATCCAGGGTGCACCACACAACTGCATAAGCATCAAATATAAATAATCAACGCTTACACAGTCTGTCGACCAATCGATCGACATACAATTAAATAATTGGGATTAGTGTACGCCCAATATCATCCCAACACCCGTGTGGGGTTTCAAATCAACAAACACAGATTTTTATTTGTGCAGTTGGGCGATGTGTAAAATTTATCATCCCAATCAATATCAGTCAAATTAGTGTATATAAACAAATCGGCCGATTTGTTTATAAATATTCATTTATTCACAATAACGTTAAAAATTATATTTTTAACGATAATTAATTTATTTCAACACATTAATTTATATTATCGATTTCACATCAACATCACAAACAATTTTCACAACACATCAATCAAACAAACAAGCCATCCATGGTCTGTGGATGACGGGTGTCGGGTGCTGCTAAGCACCATCTGCATCCTAGTATATATATAACCAGAAAAGGAAATTTAGAGTGAGAAGTTCTCACAGATAGCTAATCCAATATCACGACTCTTCTTATGCAGAAATCTTCGTCGTGCTCGCCTTTTTGCCAATTTCACTGCCCGTAGTCACTACATATATAAAAATCACATTTTTATATTGCTGCTATGTATATAAAAATCACATTTTTATATTGTTACTATGTATATTAAAAAATCATATCTTTACTTTGCTATTCAATATATAAAAATTGAATTTTTACTTCGCTGTTCAATATATAAAAATCCTATTTTTACTTCGCTATTCAATATATAAAAATCGAATTTTTACTTCGCTATTCGATATATAAAAATCGAATTTTTACTTCGCTATTCAATATATAAGAATTGAATTTTTAATACTTCCATATTATAAAAACCACATCTTTAATCTTCCTATCAAATAAAAATTATATTTTCTATACTATATGAAAATTATATTTTCATTCTTTACATGTTAAAAATCACTTCCTTTACATGTTTAAACTCTCTACTTTGTTATGTTAATAATCTCTTCTTTCCTTCAACCAAAATCGAATCTTTTCATTGATAAAAATATCGGCTTTACATATAGAAAAATCAAATCTTTTCTATTTACAAATCAAAGCTTTATGATAAAAAAAAACAGTTTTTATTTAAATACACATCAGATTTTACTTAATAAAATAAATAAACTTTAAGTAAATAAAAATCGAATTTTTTTTAAAAAAGAAGTTATAAAACTTACTGTAATCGTTGGAGGGGGTCTTCCTTGTGCTGACATCGGCGGGTGGAGGATGGCTCGTCGGAGCTAGCGCCGGCGATGTCAGGCAGCGGTCTTCAGGCGGTGGAGGGCGCTAGGGCTTCTGATTGAAGAAAGGGGGTGCTGCGACGGGGTATGAGGAGGAGGTCGGGGAAGAAGAGGGGGTTGCGGTGGGGGAACCGCTACGGGCGGCGCAGGTGGAATCGCGACAGTGGGGGTTTCTCGCGAGTGGGAGGCTCGATTCAGTCGAGCTGGGCTAGAAAAGGAGGATGAGAGGGGATCAGAGCGGATGGGGGGCTTGGCTGGTGGAGCGGCGGCGGTGGTGATCGCAATGGCAAGGCGACGACGTCTGGCGGTCTTCCATATTATTATTTTTCAGTTCGGAGAATGAACGATGGGGGGGCCAAAGGAGTTAAAAGGATGAGAGAGAAGGGTTTTATATTTAATTATTTAATTATTTTATTTCAAATAGTTGACTTTTTCATTTGACCTCTAAACGAGGTCCACCGCCTGTCGTCCATAGCTAATTACCCACATTCCGAACACAATGGGATATGTATCGTAAGCTGATTCGATCGTTTCGATCAGTTTTCGTCAAAATCAACATATATCTCTATATATTGAATTTGAACGCGCATTTCAATTTACCGGGGTCACGTACGAACTCTAAAAATTTCAGAAAAATATTTTCTAGCTTCGTATTGACGATACGATCCTAACAAAACTAGTTTCATCGAATTCTGAGACCGTTGGAAAAATGGCCATTTTCAGTCGATTAAAATCAACTGAAACTGGTCAAACGCGTTTTCCTTTGCCACGCTCACATACTGATTCAAAAAATTATGAAATTTGGGATCTAGCAATAATTTGACATCACGGACCCAACAAAAGTGGTTTCGCCGAAATCCGAGGTCGTTTGCAAAATTTCCATTTTTAAGGGCCTGAATTCCATAGCGACTATTCAGAATTTTCAACTGGACATATCTTTTGATTCCCGCTATGAAATCTCGATTTTTCAGATTCGTTGGAAAGATATTCTCAATTAGATCCTAATGTTGTTGGTTTCACTAAAATCCGGTTTGTTTTGCACCCGGTATGTTCAATTGAAGTTTGAAATCGAATTATCGAACTACCGCGCCATTTTCAATTCTATTTATAATTATATATAATTATTTATATTCTAATGACGACGTATATAATATATACGTTCGAATTCTATTCAAAATAAATTTCTCGTCGATATTGTTTCAAATAATCTATTTTAAATATTCAAAATTCGCTAAAATTGCCAAAATAAAAATTTTAAACTGGCCCAGATTTTCGGGTCGTTACAGAATACCAGACTAGCTAGTGATTTCTGTCCAAAGGGAGTTTATATGTCCTCCGAGCAGATATTAGAAATTATTAGGAACATCCAACCTTCTGCTTCATCTCATTCCTCTCCACCGCGCAAATCAGCTTTTGCGCTTATGTGCCGTGATTTCTCCCATCTTAAAAGGAAGCCATTCAAAGGCACCGAGACTATTCTTGAGATCCAGGCTTGGCTTCATACTTGTTAGTGTATTTTCTCTAGCATGGAAATTTCTGAGCATAGTTGTATTCTTGTGGCATCGAGTATGCTCTTGATTGGTATGAATTTCTTGTGTTCGAGTTGGATGAAACCATTTTAGAGTTGAAACAGTTAAAGAGAGATTTGAGCTTAAATTCATACCAGAGTCCAAAACGAAATCCTTGCTCATCGCTTTCTTGATCTTAAGCAATGGAATTCGACTATTCAAGAGTATGTCCAATATTTTAAAGCCTTGTCGAAGTATGGCCTAGAACATGTTTCTACCCCTTATAATAAGAATCTTAATTTTGTGAATGGACTTAAGGAATATCTCAGAAGGCCTCTCTTGCTGCAACTCAAGTTGACTTTTGATGAATTAGTGGATGCAGCTCTACATCTCAAGGTGCTCGAGAAAGAGAAAGACAGTGATGATGATGCTAATGTCCGAGGTAATCTGAATAAGAGGCGTTCACCTTTCTCCAAATCTAAGCATGTCCCTCAGAATAAGAAGAACCACAATGGCCTATAGTTTCCAACCTTTTGCAATACCTCCCTCGACTTCGACGAAGGGATGTTTCAATTGTGGATCGACTAATCATTTTGCTCATGATTGTCCTAGACCTCGTATTTGTAGATATTGCAAAGAAGTGTGTCATGAGAAATCCTCGTGTCCTAAGAGATTGATGGTCGAATTTGGGAAATCTTAACATGGCAAGAGCTTCCAATGGTCCATCTCACCTTTGAGGTACACCTTTTATTTTGAAAATCATTCCTAGTCGAGTTCTTGATTTCTCTTTGGTTTGGGGTGTAGTACTCCTTCGTAGTAAAGAGAAAAGCTATGGTTATTAATCTTGTTGATGGGTCTAAACATGGTTTAAGAACTCTGGTAGAGACAGGGGATTCCCTGGGTTGTTAGGGGTTCCAAAACAACGTTTAAGACATTGTTGGCATGGTAAATAATCCAAATGCAATTTCTAAATAAAGAGTTAAAATTTTCATTTCTTCTAGTTAATTAATTTATAAATTTGAAGGATAATAAAGTAGGTTAGTTATGAAAATATAGTAATTTCCGTACTATCTTATAATAAGTAGATTTTGAGAAGAAAGGGTATGATAAGAACTAAGTAAGAATTTATAAATTCAATAATTGAGATGATTTTTTTTATGAACTAGAGTTTTAATTACCTTATATCTTTTCATAAATGGCCATTTGAAGTGGTCTTGTTATCTATAATGACA
Organism: Allium sativum; assembly: GCA_030737875.1. NCBI lineage: Eukaryota > Viridiplantae > Streptophyta > Magnoliopsida > Asparagales > Amaryllidaceae > Allium > Allium sativum. Next base: position 772,411,239 of record CM060918.1, on the reverse strand, counting down.
CGAAAATTTAAATTAAAACTTCAAAAAAAAAATTTGGAATGGTTGGTTAATTTTAAAACCAATCGTTCTATCTTATTAACTTAGTCGAATTTCATCCCTTCTTGCCATTACGGATTATAATAGTTGTTGAGTACGGGCGAAATGAATATTATCCCCTTACTCTATCGAGGGAAATCTTATGGGAATATGCCTTTGATTGGGATTTGGAAAGACCATGAGTTGTTAAATTTGTGTGATCGAAACTATAGAAAATCCATTAAATTTTTCTATCTATGATCTTACCTCTATTGAGTTTCTTTAGTGCACTGATAGTCATCTCTAAGCTTATTGATTGTAGCGCATTTTTGAAAACACTCTCCAGTTGGCCATCTCGAGTTTTTCGACATCCATATGTCTTACTTTGTAAAGAAGTGTTACGGGATGCTGGATTTGTAGTTGGGTTCTTTATTCGAGTTTACGAGAGTTTTTCTTTTTTGAAGTGCCTCTCATGTAACACCTTGCTAAAGTTTTTGTCTCAAAGGTTAAACGCCTTTGAAAATTTTCGATGATCGGATAATTTCAAGTGTTGAAGCAGAGAAGCTGGTAAGGGTATTGTGTGCATATCCGAGTTTATCTCTTTTCCGAGCTTGAGGACAAGGAGTTTTATACTCAAGTTTATTTCATTTGTTGTTGTTTCTTGTGATGGTGTATCAAATAAGGTTTTTATGACTATCCCTAAGGAAATTGCGAGGACGCAATTTTTGTAAGGGGAGAAGTCTGTTACTACCCTAGTCTTAGACAATAATTTGTTGTAGTAATTAATGAATTATAACGAGAATTTTAATTTGTTAATCAAGAAATAAACGTCTTTTCAAATGCAAACGAAGTTTGGTTGGTGTTTTATTTAATATAAATTGGGAATTGCTGAGAATTTGGAAAATAAGAATAACCGATGGCTTTGGCAATTTGGTGAAAGTATGTAAATAAATACATATATACATATATATATATATATATATGTTGAGTTTAGTGGTAAACCGGATTTTTAATATTAGAATAATAATAGAAAAACAAAATATTGAAAATATTTTGACAAGTGATTTTGAGATAAGAATAAATGTTTTATGATTTTTGCATTGCTTAGCGCAGTGGATTGTCAAAATATAAGTAATAATTATTTTAGACCAAAACGATGTTTTGTAGAACATCTTATTGAGGTGAAACTACAAAATGCTTATTTTGTTGCAAAATGTGTTTTTATGTATGCTGGGAATAATTTTATAAGATTGTAAAATTATTTTTCTGTGGTAAAATTAGTTGTTTAAATAAGCCATAATTAAGGTAATCAACCATAATTTGAGCTATTAAAGCCTAATATCTAATTAGTAGCTTTGATTAGGATTAATGGGATTTTAAGATTTAATTAATATAAGAGGTTTCTAGAGAGAGTAAGAATACAGTACGTATTCTTCCTCCTCATTTGATTTTCTCAAAACCCAAAAAGAAGAGAAACCCTAAAAATCCAATCTAAATCAAAATCTTAGCCTCCCAAGCATCCAACTAGTGAAATTAAGTTATAAAATAGAGGGATCCAGCAGGTAATCACTCTAATATCAAATCAAAATCCTTCTTTAATCTCTGGTTGAAATATTATTTAAAGTAACTAACAATTTAGACCTGCATGTTACAATAAACTTCTCAGCAGGTTTTGAGAAGGCCAATAGAAGCTTCAAGCTCCTATTTTGCTTCCTATATCTTATTGTTGATTCTTATTCAGGTGAGTGAACCTCACACTTTCTAGTTGAAATCCTTGTTGGTGATATTCTCTGAGTTTATTGAGTAGTTGTGACAAAATCGAGTTGACGTCGGTTCTATTCTTGTTGGTTTTCTTTTTTATTGCTATATTAAAACAGTCACAATTTTTGAACCACTAAACGGAATTTGATCATCTTAGTTATTTCGGAAAGCTTAAAAAATATGCTACGACTTCCATTTTATTAATCTTTCCAAATATTGAATTTTTTTAAAGTTAAAACCGTGACTTTGTTCGTTGTCCTGTCAAATACATAACGATAGTCTGAGTTTGTGATTTTTACTAAAACTGTCATAACTTTTGGAACACTAAACGAAATTTTATTATCTTAGTTATTCCAGAAAGCTTAGAAACTATGCTACAAGTTTCATTTTATTCATCTTTCCAAAATATGAAGTTTTCTAAGCTAAAATCGTGATTTCGTTCGATGTCGTGTATAATACATAACGACAAGCCGAGTTTGAGATTGTTACTAAAATCGTCATAACTTTTGAAACGCTGAACGGAATTAGATTATCTTAGTCATTCCGAAAATCTTAGAAACTGTGCTACAATTTCATTTTATTCATCTTTCCAAATTTTGAAGTTTTCTAATCTAAAATTGTGATTTTGTTCGTTGTCTTGTCGAATACATAGTGACTGGCTGAGTTTGAGATTGTTACTAAAATGGTCATAACTTTTGAACCACTGAATGGAACTTGATTATCTTAGTCATTATGGAAAACTTAGAAACAATGCTAAAACTTTCATTTTTTTTCATCTTTCCAAATTTTGAAGTTTTCAAAGCTAAAATTGTGATTTTGTTCGTTGTTCCGTCGAATACATAGCGACACGCCGAGTTTGAGACTGTTACTAAAATTGTCATAACTTTTTAATTGTTGAAGGAATTTGATTATCTTACTCATTCCATGAAGCATATGAACTGTAACGCCCCGCATTTTATAACAATTAAATAATTAAATAATGCATATATGTATATATATGCACAAACATAAACATTTAAGAAAAAGATAAATCTTACATAATTTGGCCATGGGATTAGCGTCATTGTGTTCGTGGCGATTTTCTGGTCAATTTAGACCTATGGATTGCAAAAAACTGATTTAAGATGAAAAAGATACCTTTAAATAAAGTATTGTAGCAAAACATGAAAATAAGGTAAAAGAAGGAGAACAATTACTACCATTGTCTCTAAACTTATTAACAAAAGATATCATAGCTCAGTTGGTCAAGGCATTGGATTTGCGGCATAGAGGTTGGGGGTTTGAACCCCGTCGGCGACATAATTTTTATCTTTGTTTTAGAGAAGGCCAACAGAACATACAACTATGTGTACGCATACAAATTCAAAATTTGTAAGAATAAGAACGCACATATAAGGAAATAAAGAAAACATATATATATATATATATATATATATATGAGAATATATATGTATATATGTGCATAAGTATATGTATATAAGAGATGAAATTCAAGATAAGGCTGGAATCAATGAAATATGGCAAGAATCAAATAACGATGCATCACCGTTTAAATTTTGAAAACCAAACATAAGTTATGTGTAAATATATACGCGTAAAATGGTCGTTAGAAGAATTGTATACAAGAAATTTTCATGTGAATATAATAGCCAAATAAATTCCATAAATTCAAAAGTTTGAAATCAAATTTCTGCGCCTAAACTGCTTGTGGGACCCAGAGGGGGTCGTTGTAGGGGTGTCGACACTGGGGTCGACACCCCCCAGATCCGGGCAGATCCATTGACGTATCTGGGCTGTTTTCCTAACCAGGTTCAGTGCTGACTCCACGCTGCATGTACGATAAGATCCTGAACACCTATAAATAGGTAAGCAGAGCCTAGCCTAAATCTCACATTCTCTAAGACAACGTCTAAGCTCTTCCATTCTTTCTCCTCCTCAAATCTCTTTAGAAAAATCAGATAATTAGTTTAGGAAAATTCTAAATCAAGATCTGAAGGAAAAATGAATATTAATTAGAAGATGTTCAAAATCAAATGCGAAGTGAGGTAATTTTCTAGATCTGGTCTATTCAATTTTCTTCCTCTTTCTTCCCTTTTTATTTTAGTAAAAACTATGAATCCATGGTTGTTAAGTTCTGAATCCAATTAGGAAAACCATGGAATGCTAAATCTGGACCAGATCTAGGATTTGGAAAGCAAATAAGGTGAGTGGATTTAAGTTATATCATTTTAGATAATGATATATTGTCGTTTAATATTCCCCGTTATTGTACAATGTGAATTGGCTAGAATAATTAAAAGTATTGAAATGTTATTATGACATGTTTGAATATGATATATTGAAATGTTTAAACGTATGTTAAAAGGATTAAAGTGACGAATATGACATGTTGGAATATTAATATCCTAAGATATTAATATGTTGGAAAACATGTCAAAATATGTGTAGTAATTACTGTTGTTTCAGTTCTATGTTAACTTGTGACATTAATGTACCTGGACCATTAACGGTAGAAATTGAGAAATATTACATGATTTGGCAATCGCATGTTCTTGGTAAATTTGAACAATTATCTGATTAATTGATTACATGATGGAATAGAATTGATTATATGTTAGAAAGAACGTATGAGATAAAATAGGCATAATATGATGACATGTAAAATATAAATTACAGTGGAAATTTGAAAGAATAGACATACCTAGATTATATAGAAGATTTATAGTAAATAAGAAACTGTAACTACGCTTAGACACGAGATTAGATTACACTTGTGGTAGAAGTCTGCCCGGAACCGCCCAGCATATCCAGCATCCACAAGTGGTAAGTCTAATGTGAGGGGTCTAAGTGCATAAATAAAACATGTAACAGTGCTAAGACACGAGGTTAAGTCAACTTGTGGAAGAAGTCTGTCCGGAACTGCCCGGCAAATCCAGCATCCACAAGTGTAGGCTTAATGTGAGAGGTCTTGTACATAAACGTGTGTTTAAATATATGTAAATGGCAGGTTGATAAACATCATTAATTGTAATTAATGGAGATAAATGGAATTAAATGAAAGACACAACAGTAAAAGGAAATGGAATGAACGGGGAATGATAATAATCTATTATGAATAAATTACATTAATGAGAATGTTATATAATAGGTAGACTTGTCCTAGGGACAAGTGAATATTATAACTTAGGTTATAATAAACTAGTGAGAAAATGAGATAACTTGTGTAATGAGAAAAATGGTACTTAATTGTAAATTAAGTAATCAGCAAATGGGGGAAATTTATGGAATGCAAGAAGTTTTACTTAATTATAAATTAAGTAATTTGAAAACTTGGAAATCTGAAATATGCCGATAAGAATAACATATTAAGGATTGTCCTAGGGATAAGGGAAAATTATGACATAGTTTATAATAAATGGAAAGGAGACTTATTATAGAACCTTAGTTAAGAGAAATAAGTTAATAAGTAATCAACGATAAGTTATAATGATAGTGTAAGATGGAATTATGATTAAATAGGAAAGAGTGAAGCAAACTTATGAAATAAAATAAGTTATATTTAATCATAAATGATAAGTGATATGGTTAAACAGAAAACATGTATACATATTAAGTAGAACATGTTGTTGTAACTGTGAAGTCAAACAAGAGTATAAAGGGATTGTGGATTACAGACCTTGGATCACAATCTAGAGAATAACATGTTGTGGGCTTATTAATAAACTTAAAAGGGTTAAGTTATATGACTGAAATTAATAAGTGAGAGGAACTTGGTAACTTGATTAAGAATTCAATGTGAAAAGGGAATAACCAAGTTAAATGGAAACCTGATGAGGTAAGGCAAGTGCATAAAAGAATGTTTAGACATAGTGTCTAATAACATATTAAAATGAGGCGCTTATACCAGTCCACACGTTTGAGGTTGAATAACCCAACGGGGTAGATCATCGTGGTGTCATAAGGATCGCATGTTCATCTGATTATTCTGCTGGCTCCGAAGGACTGGAAGGGGAAGCACGCGGCTTCCTGAGGTACGTAAGGTGCTCCTGGTAGTCCTCTGTGTGGTGGTAGATGTTTAGGCTATGCTATCAGAGGCTGGGTTTGCGCGTAACTACCAGGTGGGTGGGCCTTGACTGTAAAAGTAGCTTTGTAGTCAGAATGTTGTGAGGTGGTGACACTTGGGTGATTCAGCAGTCGCCTCAACGGGGAGGCAGAGGTCAGGACCAGCATGGATAGTAGATCGTTGGGTACCCGTCATCGGCAGCCCGTGGAATGCAAAAAGACTAGAGCTAAACCCAATAGACCATTCACCTTTCACTATCGAGGTACGGCTATTGACGGGAGATGCCAATTGGATGTTTAGATTGTTTGTTATGGGCAAGTCTCTTAGCTTTTGTAGTCTTTACTAGTTGAGGGAGGGGCCGAGGTGGGCCATACCCACCATGAAAAATAGACCCTAGGAATATCTGTATTTTGATGCTCTTAAATACGGGCATGTATAGATATGGAAAAGCTCCCGACTAAGTTATGTGTTTCTTGTATATCCCTGCCATGGAACCTGGTGCACATTACGTGTAGTTAAGGCATCGAATATGATTAATGATACGTACGTGGGAAAGTCTAGATACATGCATATCGGCTCTGGGTGGTATATCGTAGACTTGAGGGCGTTACGCTGGTATGGAATCTGATTTGATCAGCGATGGTAGTCCATACGTTTACATAGAATAGTAATGACAAATATATGCGGAACGTAACAATGTTATGTAGAGATCCGTACATCACTCTGGCATAGGATGATAGATTGCGTTTATTTCTATGAAATTACGGTGAAGACCGCACGAGTGGGGTATCATAGGGAGTATCTCAATATTGGGGGAGGGTAGTTACATATATACTGTATTAGGTTAATCCACTGGGAAGTAAATGGGTAGGACGTGTGTGTAAGCCTTGAGTGTTATTAACCCAAGTAACCTAATAAATAAGAAAATGTGATTGAATGGTATATGTAGGATTGTCCAAAGTGTATAGTTTAAATCCAATCACCAGAACTTGTGTTCTGACCCCCTCCTCATCACATACTCGCAGGTTAGATTTGTAGCAGAGACATGATAGCTTTGGATACTGGTTAGGCAGTATTATTGCTATGATAAGGCTATATTTTGATTACGTTATATTTTATCCATTCCGCTGTGAGATACTTTCTGAGCTTTGACATATTTTATGTCTCTGTCTTTTCTGCAGGATACTAGAGCAAACCAACATGAGTTTCGTTAGATTAGAATTTAAAAAAAAATCGATCTGTCGGAATTTAGGTTGTTACATCTGGTATCAGAGCTTCGGTTTAGGATTCCTGTATAAATAGTGAGTGGACGTATTTGTATTTTTAATATATATATATACCTAGATCCATAGAGGAACCCACTAAATAGAAAGAGTATAACATGGTAAGAATTAAGATGACTGTTTTGTACACTAAAGGAATGAATGTGGAAATTGGAGACTTTTAGGAAATTTCGGTGGGAAAGTGTACAATATATTTTGAAATAAAGAAATGAGGATCCCATATGTTAGTACTTCTAATTAGTGGGCTTGGCAGTAAAACCTCATAAATTGGAAAAGGTTGAAAAGAGAAAAATGGATTAGGAATATATATAGTTGAGAGAATTGACTTTGTGGGAGTGTCTAAGAAAGCCTAGAAAAATTGGAAACGCGCTTTGAGTCTAACCCCATTGTTAACTTTTAAGAACTTGAAATTATAAAAGCTTTTGGGAGATGATTTATGGTTTTTTTTCAAGTTTTAATATTAGAAGTTATAGTTTTAAAATATGTAAATAAGTACGTATTGGGTTTTAAAGTAAATTGGGGTATATTTTGGAAGCAATGGTTTCTCATGAAAATTTTGTCTGAAGTAAAGTTCTCTCAGTAAAAGGTGCACATTATAGATCATGTATAGCTCGCTAGTTTCCTTGTTGTATTTCACACAAGAAATTTTAATAAAGAAAGTTTTGAAGACTCTATTCTTTTGACAATCATTTTTGATAAATTGTTTAAAAGAGAAAATTTTGTTGGGTGTAAAAAATAAGTTGTAGAAATTAAGAATAGAGTAGATGTTTGCACCTTATAGTAAGAGACTAAACCGACCTTATAGGTAAGAATAAGTTATAAACCTGATTGAGGAATAGTTGTCCTTATCTACTCTAGTTTTTGTGATTTGAAAGAAAATGATTTACATTTTTTTAAGATGACATGTTTTTATGGTTTGGCAAAAGTAAGTTTTCATGAGGAAAATAAAATTTTGACATTTTTAAATTTTTGGAAGAAAATTCAAATGAAAAAAAGGCCAACCATGTTTTAAAAAGTATGGATCAGGTAAGGATTAGTCCCTAGGAATGACGGGAAAAGTTTAGAGGCTATGAAGTAGATAGCGAGAATTATCTTGGAATAATGGTAAGTTCCCGTGGAATGCGTAAGCATTAAAAAGCCTAGGATGTTGCTTGAAGTGATTACTGGTACATAGCTAGAATTAGTGGTGACTATTAGATAGAAAAAGGGAAAGTAAGTGTTTAGATCATGTTGCTAATTTTCATTTTAGGGGTAAAACCCGTTATTACATTTCTGATGGGATCGTTACGTTATTATGTTCTTATTAGGTAGTTAGGATGACACCTAAACCTGTCGTGGATCCCATGGTTTTGGACTTTGTTATCTGAGGGGGACATAGTCCTGAGATTCTTGGCCCTTAGTAGTAGCCGTGTAGAGTGTCTGTTTTCCTGTTTTAGTTGAAGGACTAGAAGGCTAAATTGAAAACTAAACTTAGATCAGATGATTAAATAAGCTAAGAGAAAAGGTACAACTAAAAAGGAAACAACAAATTTAGTAAAGCGACAAACTTGACAAATTATGAGAAAAGATGGATACGAATAAAAATTTCCAAGATAAGATGAAAAAGAAAATCTGTAACAGAGAAAATTTTCTTATGTGGGCTGTGTTTGGATAGGAAAATAGGGGAATCTTTATAAATAGTTACATAAAATCCAAGTACGGTTAGAAAAAGGTTGAAAAAGAAAAACGGAAGATGTGAAGTTTTCCGTTTTCCACCTTTTTTGTAACATAAGAAACCGAATTTAGAAAATTAGATTTTTATGAAATTCAAAAACTAAAGTAGGTTGGTAGGATTTTGGGTGCAACAATTGGATGAACTGCGTTCATGCTTTACAAGAATGTGGGAAATTTTGGATGAAAATGTATTTTGATTTTCAAAATATTGCATTCATGTAGAATTGCTAGTATATTTAGGATGTGAGCATCATGTTTTAAAAGGATTTTTGAAAAATTTGCACATATATAGGAGGTACCACTTAGACATACATGTATTGTTATCTTGTATTTCACTTTGCACAAGTGCACAATGTTTGCAAAAATTGGCACATGATGGATGTATATTATGCGAGGGATTAATTAAATTTTACCCATATCAAATTTCAGAGACGAAATTTCCTAAGGGTAGGAAAATGTAACACCTCGCATTTTATAACAATTAAATAATGCATATATGTATATATATGCATAGACATAAACATTTAAGAAAAAGAAAATTTTGAAGAGCTTCCAGAATTTGTCCATGGGATTAGCATCATTGCGTTCGTAGTGATTTTCTGGTCAATTTAGACCTATGGATTGCAGAAAACTGATTTAAGATGAAAGAGATACCTTTAAATGAAGTATTATAGAAAAACATGAAAATAAGGTAAAAGAAGGAGAACAATGACTACCATTGTTTCTAAACTTATTAACAAAAGATATCATAGCTCAGTTGGTTAAAGCATTGGATTTGCAGCATAGAGGTTGGGGGTTCGAACCCCGTCGGCGACATAATTTTTATCTTTGTTTTAGAGAAGGCCAACAGAACATACAACTATGTGTACGCATACAAATTCAAAATTTGTAAGGATATAAACGCTCATATAAGGAAATAAAGAAAATGTATATGTATATATATACATATGTGTGTGTGTGTGAGAATATATGTATATATGTGTAGAAATATATGTATACAAGAGATAAAATTCAAGATAAGGTTGGAATCAATGAAATATGGCAAGGCTCAAATAACGGTGCAACACCATTTGAATTTTGAACACCAAACATAAGTTGTATGTATATATATACGCGTAAAATGGTCGTTAGAAGAATTGTATATGTATAAGAAAATTTCATGTGAATATAACAGCCAAATAAATTTCGTAAATTCAAAAGTTCGAAAATCAAATTTCTACGCCTAAACTATTCGTGGGACCCGGGGGGCCGACACCCCTGTACGGAGGTCGACACCGGGGTCGACACCTCCCAGACCGGGTAGATCCCTTGACGTATCTGGACCGTTTTCTTAACCAGGTTCAATGCTGACTCGGTGCTGCGTGCACGATAAGGTCCTGAACACCTGCAAATAGGCTAGGAGAGCCTAGCCTAAATATCACATTCTCTGAGACAACGCCTAAGCTCTGCCATTCTTTCTCCTCCTCAAATCTCTTCAGAAAAATGAGATAATTAGTTTAGGAAAATTCTGAATCAAGATCTGAAGGAACAGAATCAAATGCAAAGTGAGGTAATTTTCTAGATCTGGTCTATTCAATTTTCTTCCTCTTTCTTCCCTTTTTCTTTCAGTAAAAACTATGAATCCATTGTTGTTAGGTTCTGAATCCAATTAGGGGAAAACTATGGAATGCTAGATCTGGACCAGATCCAGGATTTGGAAAGAAAATAAGGTGAGTGGATTTAAGTTATATCATTTTAGATAATGATATATTATCGTTTGACATTCCATGTTATTGTACAATGTGAATTGGCTAGAATAACTAAAAGTATTGAAATGTTATTATGACATGTTTAAATATGATACATTGAAATGTTTAAGCGTATGCTAAAAGGATTAAAGTGATAAATATGACATGTTGGAATATTAATATGCTAAGATATTAATATGTTGGAAAATTTGTCAAAATATGTGTAGTAATTACTGTTGTTTCAATTCCATGTTAACATAAGACATTTATGTACCTGGACCGTTAACAGTAGAGTTTGAGAAAAATTACATGATTTGGCAATCGCATGTTATTGGTAAATTTGAACAATTATCTGATTAATTAATTATGATGGAATATAATTGATTATATGTTAGAAAGAACGTATGACATAAAATAGGCATAATATGATGACATGTAAAATATAAATCACAGTGGAAATTTGAAAGAATAGACGTACCTAGATTATATAGAAGATTTACAGTAAATAAGAAACTGTGACCGCGCTTAGACACGAGGTTAGGTTACACTTGTGGTAGAAGTCTGCCCGGAACCGCCCAGCATATCCAGCATCCACAAGTGGTAAATCTAATGTAAGGGACCTAAGTGCATAAATAAAACATGTAATGGTGCTAAGACACAAGGTTAAGTCAACTTATGGAAGAAGTCTGCCTGGAACCGCCCGGCAAATCCAGCATCTACAAGTGTAGGCTTAATGTGAGAGGTCTAGTACATAAACATATATATAAATATATGTAAATGGCAAGACTGATAAACATCATTAATTGTAATTAATGGAGATAAATGGAATTGAATGAAAGACACAACAGTAAAAGGAAATGGAATGAACGGGGAATGATAATAACCTATTATGAATAAATTACATTAATGAGAATGTTATATAATAGGTAGACTTGTCCTAGGGACAAGTGGATATTATAACTTAGGTTATAATAAACTTGTGAGAAAATGAGATAACTTGTGTAATGAGAAGAATGGTACTTAACTGTAAATTAAGTAATCAGCAAATGGGGAAATTTATGGAATGCAAGAAGTTGTACTAAATTATAAATTAAGTAATTTGAAAACTTGGAAATTTGAAATATGCTGATAAGAATAACACGTTAAATTTTGTCTTAGGGACAAGGGAAAATTATAACATAGGTTATAATAAATGGAAAGGAGACTTATTAGAGAACCTTTGTTAAGAGAACTAAGTTAATAAGTAATCAACGATAAGTTGTAGTGAAAGTGTAAGATGGAATTATGATTAAATAGGAAAGAGTGGGGCAAACTTATGAAATAAATAAGTTATATTTAATCATAAATGATAAGTGACATGTTAAATAGAAAACATGTAAATAGAGATATACTTAATTACATATTAAGTAGAACATGTTATTGTAACTGTGAAATCAAACAAGAGTATAAAGGGATTGTGGATTACAGACCTTGGACCACAATTTAGAGAATAACATGTTGTGGGCTTATTAATAAACTTAAATGGGTTAAGTTATATGATTGAAATTAATAAGCGACAGGAACTTGGTAACTTGATTAAGAATTCAATGTGAAAGGGGAATAACAAAGTTAAATGGAAACCTGATGAGGTAAGGCAAGTGCATAAAAGAATGTTTAGACATAGGGTCTAATAACATATTAAAATGAGGCGCTTGGACCAGTCCGCACGTTTGAGGGTGAATATCCCAACGGGGTAAATCATCGTGGTGTCATGAGGCACGAGGGGAGCGTATGTTTATCTGATTATTCTGTCGGCTCCGAAGTACTGGAAGGGGAAGCACACGGCTTCCTAAGGTACGTAAGGTGCTTCTGGTAGTCCTCTGTGTGGTGGCAGATGTTTAGGCTGTGCTCGCAGAGATTGGGTCTGCGCGTAACTACCAGGTGGGTGGGCCTTGACTACAAAAGTAGCTTTGTAGTCAGAATGTTGTGACGTGGTGACACTAGGGTGATTCGGAGGCCGCCTCAACGGGGATGTAGAGGTCAGGACCAACAAAGATAGTAGATCGTCAGGTACCCATCATCGGCAGTCCGTGGGATGCGAAAAGACTAGAGCTAAACCCAATAGACCATTCACCTTTCACTATCGGGGTACGGCTGTTGAGGGGAGACACCAACTGGATGTTTAGATTGTTTGTTAGGGGCAAGTTGCTTAGCTCTTGTATTCTTTACTAGTTGAGGGAGGGGCCGAGAAGGGGCCATAGCTACCATGAAAAACAGACCCTAGGTATATCTGTATTTAGAGGCTCTTAAAGACAGGCCTATACAGATATGGAAAAGCTCCCGACCAAGTTCCATGTTTCTTGTATAGCCCTGCCACAGAACCCGGGTCACATTACGTGAGTTAAGGCATCGAATACGATTGACGATACGTACGTGGGAAAGTCTAGATACATGCATATCGGCTCTGGGTGGTGTATCGTAGACTTGAGGGCATTACTCTGCTATGGAATCTGATTCGATCAACGGTGGCAGTCCATACGTTTACATAGCATAGTAATGAAAGATATATGCGGAATGTAACAATGTTATGTAGAGATTCGTACGTCACTCCGGCGTAGGATGAGAGACTGCGTTTATTTATATGAAATTATGGTGGATACCATGTGAGTGGAGTACCATGGGGAGTACCTCAATATTAGGGGAGGGTAGCTGCATATATACTGTATTAGGTTAATCCACTGGGAAGTAAATGGGTAGGACGTGTGTGTAAGCCTTGAGTGCTGTTAACCCAAGTAACCTAATAAATAAGAAAATGTGATTGAACGGTATTTGTAGGATTACCCAAAGTATATAATTTAAATCCAGTCACCAGAACTTGTGTTTTGACCCCCTCCTCATCACATACTCGCAGGTTAGATTTGTGGCAGAGACATGATAACTTTGGATACTGGTTAGGCAGTATTATTGCTATGGTAAAGCTATATTTTGATTACATTATATTTTATCCATTCCGCTGTGAGATATTTTTTGAGCTCTGACATATTTTATGTCTCTGTCTTTTCTGCAGGATAGCAAAGCAAACCAACACGAGTTTCGATAGATTAGAATTTAAAAAAAAAAATCGGTCTGTCGGAATTCGTGTTGTTACATAAACTAAGCTAAAATTTTGATTTTACTCATTTTTCCCGATTTTGAAGTTTCTAAGCTAAATTGTGATTGTTTGTCGTTGTCCTGTCGAGTACAGAGTGACAAGATGAGTTAGAGATTCTTAGTAAACTGGCCATAACTTTTGAACCGTATACTAGAATTCGATTATCTTAATCATTCCAAAAATCCTGAATTATATGCAACAACTTTTTTTTAAGAGTGTTTTTAATATTTTGTCGTTTGCTAGCTCAAACTACGGATTTTGTCTGCTATCTTGTGTTTTACTTCATGTTGTTGCATTTGTTGTTTCCAAAAAACTTGAAAAAGTTTTGCATATTGTTGGTATTGGTGATCGCCATGTAAATGGCAATATTTTTTAGCAAGGAAATCCATATATAACTATGATTCGTATTATCGAATTGATGTCGTTTTGAGTAAAAATCGATGGTGTGATCTCGTTGAATATTGTCATCTTTGTACATGTTTTAATAATTTTTTCAATTAAATATCTTCCAAATGATTTTCAATTCTCAATAACTAATTATATATCTTCAAATATTTTATTTTGGAATAATCTATATTATCCCCGCTATAGAGGGATTGATTTCAAAGATAGTGATTTCATATATTTTTCGGAAAAATGTTTTATAACCTGTTTTTCTCTAAAAATATTTACTATAAAAACATACAAACACACGCACTATTGCACCTCTCGAGAAGACGTGATTGCAATTAAAAAATATTGTAAAGCTCGTGGTATGAAACACGATGGTATATAATAACGGTTAATTTCAAGACTTGTTAATTGAAACAATTTGTTATTTTCCTTTGTGGAGTATTTATGCTATTCTTGTGGTTTTTAGTGTGGAATAGACTAAATTGTAGTAAATTGATTACTGAAACGTGTGATATGAGATGCATTGATTTTGCTTTTCGAGTTACTACTTGGAAGTCTATGACATATCTCATTGTTATTGCCAATACTAGACCTTTCAGTCAATTATGCTGTGATTTTAGGAGATCCAATATTCTGTTGTAGTTTGGGTAAATCCAACAGCTGTACTTCTGGGTAGATCCAATACTATGTTGTGATTCTGGGTATATCCAATATCATTGTTGAAATTCTAGGTAGATTCAACACATGTAATCCTGGGTAGATCCAAAATAATACGACCAATCCTGGGTAGATCCAAACATTGCGATTTCTGGGTAGATCCAAATATTATAACTCTAGGAGATCAAAAACTCTGGGTAAATCCAAATATGTGTTGTTTGGGTAGATCCAAACTGTATCCTGTGTAGATCCAAAATTATAGAACTTGGCAAATTAATCTCTACATTGATGTTGTTTGTGTAGCTTTGGGGTTAGGATCCAGTTGTGTGCTTTGGTTGTTGAGGTAAGGTGTTTTGATCTAATTGCGCAGTTAAGTTGATTCTTATCCATTACGATTGATGATATTCCACGTAGCATCCTATTCTTGTGAATAAACTCATAAACGAGTTTACTAGTTATCGCTTGAGGCAACTTGTGCACCTCCTTGATGTGTTGCTTCCGTGTTTAATCCATCTCGGAGTCCACGACTCCTAGATCCTTTAAAGTCGTTCACTTGTGTAATTCAATAGGATTTGCGACGTAGAGTTATTCACTTAGTAGCATTTTTTTTTAAGAGAATATCACCTTTGTGTGTTATAATTATTACTATTTATGTTCTAATATTACAAATAGACTGACCTATGTGTGTTAATGCTCGGGTCAGACCAAGTTCTTGCAGGTAATTCAAAAGATAGTCCCTTTTGCAGCTTAGCTTTACTCCTGGATGACTCTCTTTGTTTAGCTCTTTTTTGCATGTTCAGTTTTGTACTTGGGTTGTGTGCTAGACACCTTTTGATGTATATATTATTATGTTGGATGCAATTATGTGTATTATTTGTATTGTACCTGATGTATGTATAGATATGTATTTGTGACTGTGTTCTGTTCTGTAATATGTGGATTATTATGTTGTATCTGTCTTGTTTATAACTGATCATTTTGCCATCGTAGTGTTGTATTAAGTAAGTAATAAGTATGTCGAACCACAGATGAAAAAATAGTGCACATATCGACAAACAAATTTAGGCCTTGTTTAATACAAGATTATGAATGGTCACTCCTAACCAGCTCTATTCTCCGCCTTAATAGATAGTATTACTCAGTAATGCTCTTTATTAGGGTGGGTCTTAGGCTGAGGCCACATATAATCTAAGCCCTATTTTATAATTAATCTCCCCCTTTTTAATGACGACAACCTTTGTTTATAAAATATACTTACCTAATATCTTGATTCTTCAGTTACTCCCCATAACTACAACAACTCCTTCTGAAAATACTAACTCCTGCTTAATCCAAACCCTATTTTATAATTCACTCCCTTTGTCATCAACAAAAACTATATACCTATGTTTAATCTATAATACTCCCCCTTAAACTAATGTAAGACTCAATCAGACTAAAAAAAATGACTCTAATACTCCCCCTAGAACTATGGCACCGTTAAAGTTAGTAAAATAGAGATTAAATCAAGAAGACATAATTAAACTAAACTTTATTGTTACTTTATATATGATACTATACAACGAGTACTTAGTTATACAATTAAACATTTATGAACATAATTTAAACTATACAACGAACATTTTCGAATACAGATAGTCTTTATGATGTCTGTTTTTGACAATGGGTGTTTTATGAATTGGACAATTTGGATAATGAAGACAAAATTCTCCATTTTGTTCAGTTACATTACCATCCTTATCAAAACATACTTCGCCAACGCATATGACTCGATCGCCTTCTTCCATCTGAACATCTTCTTCTACTACTATTTCTTCTTCATCTTCCGTAGGATTATGAAAATGGATATCAGACGAATCATCCTCAATAACGATTGGGTTAAAATGATTATCCATTAAGAATTTCTATATATTCCTAATGATTTTTCCTTGCTTCTCATGTTCCTTGGCCATTCATAGTTGCATTTGTTGGATTTCAGCGAGTATTTGTACAGAATCCTTCATAGATTATTCCACTTTGATCACAAGCATAGTATGTTGAAATGGTCCTTGAGCGGATGAAAGAAAGGATGTTTTTATTGATATTCGATGAGTAAGCCATTAATTTATTGTTTTCATATTTTTTTTACAGAGTAAAATGAGTGAAGAGACAGGAAATTTCGAATTAAGAAGTTTAAATAAGTATAAAAAAATGATTTTGGAGGGAACTTTGATGTTTAAAATTGTCTGTTATATGTCGACATGGAGGGTAATACATACTGACATGTGTATGTGAATTTTGAATTTTTTTTATTTTTCTTTTGATTTTTTAATATATATTAATATATATAGTTATTATATTTTGATTAATGGACAAATACCTATTTCTCTTCTTAATTTATTAAACCTTGCTACATTGAAGGGTTTAGTTAAAATATTTGCATGTTGATTTTTAATTTTAATAAATTCTAGTGAAATATTTTCTTTACTTACATTATCTCTGAGAAAATGATGTCTAACATCAATGTGTTTAGTTCTAGCATGATGAGTAAGATTCTTAGATAAATTTATTGCACTAGCATTATCACAATAAACTAGTGATTTAGTTGTATTTAATCCAAATTCTGATAGAGTTTTTTGCGTATAGATTACTTAAGAACAACCCGATGTAGTAGAGATGTATTCTGCTTTAGTTGTTGAAAAGGGTATGGTATTTTTATTTTTTACTTAAGTAAGAGACCAGAGAATGTCCTAAAAAGTGACAAGTTCCACTTGTACTTTTTCGGCCTGATTTACAACTGACATAGTCAGCATCACAATAAGAAATTAAATTAAATGAAACATTTTTAGGGTAAAATAAACCAAAGTCTAATGTATGTTTGACATATTTTAGAATATGTTTTACAACATTTAAATGAGTTTCCTTAGGCTCAAATTGATATCTTGTGCAAAGACAGACACTATGCGTTATCTTTGGTCTATTTGCAGTTACATATAGTAATGAACCTCTGGTGCCTCTATATAATTTTTGATTTATGTTTTTTGATGAGTCATCTTTGCTTAAAGCTTCATTTGTTGCCATGGGAGTGGGTTTTCCACAGGCATTAGTCATATTAAAATTATTAATTAAATCCCTAGCATATTTTTCATGATTAATAAAAATACCATTATCTAATTGTTTTATTTGTAATCCTAAAAAGAAAGAGAGTTCTCCCATATGACTCGTTTAAAATTCTTTTGTCATAATCTCAGAAAATTCTTGATTCAATTTATTATTTGTTGATCCAAAAATAATATCATCTACATAGATTTGTATTAATTGAATTTCATTTTTATTCTTTTCATAAGAAAGTATTATCTACTTTACCAATTTTATTTTATTTTTGAAATAAATAAGATCTTAGTCTATCATACCAGGCTCTAGGAGCTTGTTTTATACATATAGAGCTTTCTTTAGTTTGTAAACATGGTTTGGAAAAGAAAATCTCCAAATAATGAGGGTTATTCAACTAAACATCTTCTTTAACCAAACCATCTAAAAATGCATTTTTTTACATTCATTTGAAATTATTATGATTAGCAAAAGCAAGTAGAATTATTATAGCTTCTAATCTTGTGCAAAGGTTTCATCAAAATCTATCCCTTCTTCTTTACAAAAACCTCCTGCAACTAACCAATCTTTATTTCTAACGACCTCACCAAGTTCATGATTTTATTTTTATAAACCCATTTAGTTCCTATTATCGTTTTATCCTTAGGTCTAGAAACAAGTTCCCAAACATCATTTCTAGTAAATTGGTTCAATTCTTCTTCCTTAGCAAGTATCCATGAATCATCATATGATGCTTCCTTTGGATTTTTAGGTTCAATAGTTGATACAAAAGTTACATTATTCATTTTATTTAATTAATTTCAAGTTTTAACTATAGGTTCGATATTCCCTAATATATTTTCTATAGGATGATTTTTTAGAAGTATGATTCTTTTATTAAGTTGATTGATTTCACAACTTATCTCATTTGATTCATTATTTTCACTATTAAAATTTTCTTCACTATTTATATGACCAATATCTCTATAATTTTCATCAAAAATACCTGCATTATTTCTTCAATAGTGTTAGTTTGTAACTTGAAAACTTTGTAGGCTTTACTTCTATTTGAATATCCTATAAAAATTCCTTTATCTGATTTAATTAGAATCAAATTTATCAAAATTTTCTTTGGTGTTTAAAATAAAATATTCTCTATCGAAAACTCCAAAATAAAATACTCTTGGTTTCTTATTGTGAAGAAGTTCATATGGTATTTTGTTGGTTAGTGGTCTGATTAAAATTCTGTTCAAGATATAGCAAGTTGTAGTAACTGCTTCAGCCTAAATTTTCTTAGCAATTTACTATACGAAAGCATAGTTCTAACACACACTT
Organism: Allium sativum; assembly: GCA_030737875.1. NCBI lineage: Eukaryota > Viridiplantae > Streptophyta > Magnoliopsida > Asparagales > Amaryllidaceae > Allium > Allium sativum. Next base: position 772,392,093 of record CM060918.1, on the reverse strand, counting down.
GAATCGTTCTATTCTTATGCTCAACTACTCCATTTTGTTGTGAAGTTTATGGAAATAAGAAATTATGAGTAATTCCTTTTTTTTACAGAAATTCTCAAAATTTTCATTTTCACATTCTCCACTATGATCACTACGTATAGTTTTGATTTTTAAAGAAAATAGATTTTGAATTCTTTTCGCAATGTTTAAAAAAAATCAAAAGCATCACTTTTATGTTTGAGAAATAGAGTTCAGGTGTATCTAGAATAATCATCGATAATTACAAAAACATATCTACTATGATTTATTGACTGAGTTTAACATGGAATAAATAAATCCATACGAAGTAACTCTAGAGGTTTTTAAGTAGAAATCTTATCTTTTAGTTTAAATGAACTTTTTCTTAGTTTTCCTAGTAGATAGACATCACATACACTTCCTATTTTAAAATCCATTTTAGGGAGTCGTCTTACTATATCTAGCTTAGAAATTTTAGAAAGGAGTTTGAAATTTAAATGTTCAATTATTTTATGCTAAATCCAATGGTCATTTGAATTAGCTAAAAGACATAAGTTGTCATTTGAAATCTTCATACTTAGGATATAAATATATATTTTCCTTATTCCTTCAAATATAATATTTAAAACTATTATCTTTGATGTAACACTTATCTTTTTCAATTTTGATTTTATGACCTTTATTGCATAACTGACTTATACTAAGTAAGTTGTTTTTTAAATTCTTAACTGACAAAACATCAGAAATAATAGGAGTTTTAGAGTTACCGACATTGTCGATGCCAATCACATATCCTTTTGAGTTGTCACTAAAATTAACCATTACTCCATCTTCATAAACTTTATCATTCAATATATATGAATTTCCAGTCATATGTCTTGAACAACCACTATCAAGTATCCTTTTTTTAATTTGCAGAAATTTTACAATGAGTGTTGAATCGTCAAGAGCTACATAACAAGTATGTTCCTGCACAACACACCAATTCAGTAGATTACTTGAATTTTCAAATAATTAAATGCAAACTCATGAATTAATGGTGAACTGAATATTTTTGAACTAGTGTTATAATGAATTTCAAAAATCGGTATTTTAAACATTTCAAAAATTCAGATTACGAAAACTTTGAGAACCAAAGCTCTAATACCAATTATTGGAAAATGCGGATTATGGATGTTAAGGATAACTTAACACTAGAGGTGGATGAACAATGTTTTATGAAATTTATGATCTTTTTGAAATCCTTTTGAATTTAACAGAATCAAATGCAAATCACATATACAAATCAAACATAAAATCAAACACATATGCAAATAAAAAGTAAAAGCAGTAATGGAAAGAACATACCGGAATTTTATACTAGTTCAGACTTTCCCTACATTCAATCTCATACAACTCTGTGTTGTGTAAATTTATTTTTAAATAAACTTCAAATCTTACAATCCTCGATTTCAAGGACCACGAGGTCCATCCCCAACTGCTTCGAGCACAGGACGCTCTCTTGATTTAACCAGGCAACAAGATCACCTAATTGATTTATGGGAACAATCACACCCAATTGATTTGAAAGGGCTACAACCACACCTTTTTAGTATCAGTTTAGAAGAAATACTCGATAGAACTTTGAACTTATGATCTTTGATTACAAATACTTCTATAACTTGAATAGCAATCGGATCTTTGAGAGAGAGTGGTAGAGAATTAAATTAGAGATGATCTGGTTTGATTCTCTTTGAATTTCGGCATAGTTTACGTTATGGAAACTTGAAAATTAAGAGTATAAATGGAGAGAAGAAAAAGAGAGAAGAAGATAATGAAAAGTAGTTAATTTTTTGGAATTTAGATGGAGATTTATAGAAAATTAACAGTCATGCCTCTTCGGGAAATGTTTTTTAAAAAAAGACACTTCTTTTGATATATATTTGATTTTTTTTGAAAATAATGACTATGATGTAGACATCTATATATTTTTGAAATTTAAAATTTTGAAATCAAAGTAAACGACGTTTAAATAAATCAAGATAATTATGGAGTTTAAACAAGCTATTTCCTATGTATTAAGTAATATAATAAAATAAGAACATAAACTAAATATATATATTTATAATTTATAAAACCGATATCAAAACTTAATATAAAACTATAAGTATAAATATGCGAAACTTAAAACTTAAGACATAAAACTATAGATATGAATATAAGGTAATAATAATATTAAAACTCAAGTAAACATATATAATTAAAACTAAAATATAAGTAAGAAAATCTAACATATCTAAATCTAGAGTTAGATTCAATTTAAGAAATATTTTGAATAACTTAAAGGTCATAAGATGTATAATATATTTTTTAAATAGGAAGTAATTTTGAAATCAGTTAAAAATTAAGAGAAAATTAAAATATTATAAGGCAAAAATGGTATGAGAATTGGAATAAAGATTTAAGTGCTGTTACAGAGTTTTAACAAAAATTATAGACTTTATTACTTACCCTAATTTATTGAACTTTTGTTACTCATGAGTCTTCAATCTTGAACTCTTCTTCTTTGTAATCTATACTCTTGAATCTTTAAACTGTACAGTCTTCAAAATCAACACATGCATATATATATATATATATATATCATGCACATATATATTTCTATACAATAATGGTAGTATATATTTTATAATAATAATAGTTAAAAGATGGTTGTTGTCACCAAAAACATCATCACCATCATCTCAGTTCCGGACGTGCGAAGCATTAGAGAGACACTGAGCATTAGGAGACAAAATCCCATCATGTAAAGCAACAATAGGCACAGACCCACTAACCTGAACACATGATACCAAAGAGTCACCAGTACTACAACCATATGGACCCGCACATGCAGCAACACGTGGAAGGGGAGGTGCACTACCATGCACACCCAAAGTACTGATATCAACGAACACAGAAACAAGGGTCGACCGGGAAGTGCTAGAGACAACCGGACCAATAGCATGAACGTCAGTTCGAGAATTAGGTCAAACAATAGGCGAAACACCATGTGATTTAGGAACTTGTACAAATTTAAGATTGATGCACAGTGACTGGTCATGGTCGAAAGCCTTGCGAAAAGAACAAAAGGGTGGCTTGCAGGCATAGATATGGGAACGTAGAACGACTTTCCGTTAAGAAATTGGCACTGGTATATTAGAGATAACTGAAGGGCGTGCAAATTTTGACCAAAATTCTTGCAAATCGAAGCTTAGCAGCCGTTGTCGTGCAGCTATCTAACCGCATAGGGACACCAACAACACTAGCGATCACACAAACAATGTTTGTATCCCACAATTCCTTCGAAATATCAAGATCCACCCAAATCGGAAGGGAGGAGAACGCAACTTTAGAATAGCATATGTCGGGCGATCATTTCTTCATAGAATTAATCTAGAGTCAAAGAAATAAGGGCCCCGCTGAAAATATGTTCAAGATCAACCAAATTCTCAAACTTAATTAGGAAAAAAAACATTTTTCCTAGAAAATAGATCAAATTGACTAACTGGCTTCCAAACATGCTTTTTGTAGGCAGCGAGGTAAAAAAAAGGACGGGAGTTGATCACAGATATCACTAATGAACATCCGCATTGATCGATGGCCTTCTTAAGCATAGGTTCAGAGACAAAGTCCCTACGGTTGTCATCGACAACCCGCGGCTCGAAAACCATTGTTGACACAGGCGATTGGGAAACAATAACTAAGGAAGATTTTCAACATCTACTTCTTGAAGGGTTCAACAAATAAGGCATTCCTGTCACCTCATAAGCACTCGGTCGAATATGGGCCTCGATATAAAAAGCGACCTCAGGAGCAATGCTAGTAGAGCACACACTGCAATCAACAGAAACATAATCTACGGGAGAGCCCCAAAAGGCACAGATATTTCTGACAGAGAGAAACTAGTGCTTGGCCATGGGAGAAGCAGTGAGCGGCCTCACGAGACCAAATTTGCGGAGGAATGGTCACGAAAGGAAAAGGGGAAAACCCTAATCAGGAGCCTCCATTAGAATAGTTTTTTATTACAAGAATTTTTCTATGATCTAACGTAGATTGTGCATTTAAATTTTTTTATACGCTTAGATAATGTAATAAGCCTCACCTCGGATGAATAGCCTAAACCTGGACAATAAGACTAGACTAGAGCATGGATATTACTTAGACAGAAGCCTGGAAGGGTATTTAAAATAAAGGTTGTAATTTTTTAATTATCACATATTCACACATACAAAAAATGATGGACGACTATTTTTAACATCTGAAAGTAATTATAAACATCGTCAAAATATTTTTCCGACTAGCTCATCTATTAAAGATAGTGGGTCGTCTATATATAACTGAGAATATAAAAATAATAAACATAGAAGAGAGCTTTCATAGTAGAATTTAAACATAACTATATATCAGTTTAATAGTCAAATTTTACACAAATTCAATTCATTAGATAGTATATTTATGTAACACCCCAAAGTGTGAGCAATAACTCAATAAAGAATTAAGTAAACATAATAAGGGGAAAAGAAAATTTTTCACAAACGTCTATATTTAGCTATTGTAACAACCCGAAAATCTGAGCCAATTTAAAATTTTTATTTTGGCTATTTTAATGAATTTTGGATATTTAAAATAATTTATTTTAAATAATAACGACGAGAAATTTATTTTGAATAGAATTAGAATGTATATATTTATATAGATCGTCGCTAGAATATAAATATTTATTTTAAATTATAAAAGAAATTGAAAATGGCGCGGTAGTTCGAAGATTCGATTTCAAATTTTAAATGAATGTACATGATTCAAAATAAACCGGATTTTAGCGAAACCAAAAATATTAGAATCTATTTGAAAATATCTTTCAAACGAATCCGAAAAATTGAAATTTCATAGCGGGAATAAAAAGTTATGCCCAGTTGAAAATTCAGAATAGTCGCTATAGAATTCTAGCCCTTAAAAAAAATGGAAATTTTGCAAATGACCTCGGTTTTCGACGAAGCCACTTTTGTTGGATCTGGGATGTCAAGTTATTGCTAGATTCCAAAATTCGTAATTTGTTGAATCAATAAGTGAGCGTGGCGAAGTAAAACGTGTTTTAACAGTTTCAGTCAATTTGGATCGACCAGAAATTGGCCATTTTTCAAACGGTCTTCAAATTTGACGAAATTAGTTTTGTTAGAACCGTATCGTCGATACAAAGCTAAAAAATATTTTTTGGGAATTTTTAGAGTCCGTATGTGGTCCCGGTAAATTGAAATGTGCGTTCAAATTCAATATATAGATTTATATTTTGATTTTGACGAAAAATGAGCGTAACAGTCGAATTAGCTTGCGGAACATATCCCGTTGTGTTCGGAATGGGGGTAATTAGCTAGGGACGACAGTCAGTGGGTTCGATTTTGAGATCGAAATAAAAGGTTGCTTTATGGAATTAAATAAATAAATAAAATAATATATATAATATATACTCTTTTCAACCCCCCCCCCCCCCCCTTTTTCTCAGTATAGTCAACGTTGGGATTAGAAAAGAAAAAAACCCTAAAACTATCGTGACGTCCATTCACCGCGCCAGGGCGCGACGCCCCCCCTCCTCCGACCGTAGATGGTGGCGCGCCTCCCCCTAGCCCCTCCTCCCTCCTCTCGCGCCCCCTCTCCTCTAATCCCTCCCCAAACCCGCAACATCCAAACCGCCATGCCCTGAAGTCGCCTCCGCCCAGTTCACCGCCGAGCATCGCGCCGCGCCCCCCCTTCAAACCGCGCTGAACCTCCCCCTTCTTCGCTGAGAAAGATGTGAGCATTTCTTTTTATTTTATTTTATTTAGTTTTGTTTTTATTTTAATTTAAAAGCTTTGTTTTTTTTCCTTGTTTTGTGATTCCTTTCTATGAAATGATTTAAACTAAAAAGAGTTGATTTTTAGACTGAAAGTTTTTATTTTTATACACTACGCCATAGATGGCCTACGACAACCCAGAGAAGTGACGCAGTAGGTGCCAAAATTTGTTGCTATAGGTCTGTGGCAACACTTTTTTGGGGTTGCCTTTTGCCGCGTTATCTTAGAGTCAAAGGCAACACCTTTGTGACCCTATGGTAACATCAGTACAGGTGTTGCCACAGGTACCACTAGAACCAAAAAATACCTTTCACAACAGCAAAAAACAGTTGTAATATGTCTAGTACAGCTGGCAATCGTAACAAAGTCAACCTTTTTTACAACTGTTTCTAGCAGTTGTTAAAATTTGTTTTACAGCTGCTGAAAGTAATTACACCTCAACTGCTATTAATCAAAGATTTCATAATATTATAATAAATATTATTATAACACAGTATTTTAATCAAATAAATATTTTATTTCAACATTTCAAATGATACAATTTTTTTTGACTCCACTATTGTACATTCACTCGTACATTACACGATCATTCATATTTACATACATTTCTCACTACATTGTCACTTGACTCACTAACCTAAGTAGCAATTGCAACATCACATGCACCAGCTAACCTTAGTGCCAATCTTTCAGGATCTACCTTACATTCTACTTCAACCTGCATCATAATTTCAGAAACACTTGTCCTAGAGTGCTCTCGCTACCCACATCTTGTTTCCCGGCTCCTTAATCATAGGGGATGATAAAGCTTGCTGCCTTATTCCCTACATCAAATTATATTACATGTTTTCACCATTATCATGTCACATGATGAATTTATTTTTCACATCATGTTAAAGTTTTTCACATCAAAGATTTCAGATGATATGATAGTGACCATTTGTATGTCGAAAAACTTTCAAACTGATCATATCTTTTCATTAGATAATTAACAACAAAAATAAGTATAATAAATACCTTCATTTGTTCAGGACAGGAACTAATGAAATTCCTGCACATAGAAGTGGAGCCGAGGAGTGAACACTGAAATTCTTGCACATAGAAGTGGAGCCGAGGAGTCTAAAGGAAGGTTACCGGGTATGTATTGTTCAACTAAGTTTCAGTTTGTTATAAATAAATCAAGAAACATGATGAATATAATTCAGTTTTTACCTGTGCAATATACTCTTTCATTTTTAAGTTGACTGGTGCATCTAATGATCGTTCAGCAAATTCATACATAATATTTAATGAAGTAAAGTGAATGAAGTTGTCGCAGCACCAGATGGAAGCCATGGAACTTAGGAAGACAGGCAGGCTGAAATTGTGGACTACAAGTAGGTAGCAAGCTAAAAACTGGTCACATTATATGGTAGACAAACTGCATGCTACAGAACAAAGGTTGCCCTGAGAATAATTGAAAAGAAAACCGTTGATCAGAAATAGTTGCACATCGAGAAGCTAGTAGTAAAGAGTAGAAAATTGTTGATCAGGTTCAATTCTATTCATTGATCTGTTCAGTGATCAAAGAAAACTTTTCCTGATATATATATATATATATATATATATATATATATATATATATATATATAGTTATTAACTTGAATTCAATTCAGTGATCTGTTGCTGGTTCAATTCAATTCAGCAGTTAGTGAACTAAAAAGAGAATCGGTGGATATTCCTTGTGCAGTTTCTATCAACCTCTTAGACTAGCATGACTAGCATGAAATTCCTATCAACCTCAAAAATATGAAATTAAACGTGCATCCATGGCAAGAAGAAGGACCAGTCAAGCATGGATTGCGGATGACGTGGTGAGAAGAAATACATTGAAAAAGCAATGCAGTGGAATTTTAAAGAAAATAAATGAATTTACAACATAATGTGATGTGGAAGCTTGTGTAGTTGTTTATGGACCTCATAACGCTTGTACTAAGTAGTGATGCTAAGTATATAAATTTGGAGGCAGACTTCAATTTCAGCATCATGAGGTCCATAAACAACAGCAAAAGCTTCCTTATCACATTATGTTGATATCTCCCTTACTTACTTTAAAACATTTGTGTCGGTTCTTGAATGTAGTTATTCTCAGGGAGTCATCGTCGATCCATGCATGGATGATTTTTTACTTGTTTTAGATATGAAGAAGCCTCGGTTGTTTAGATGGGTTTACACAAAGAACTGGAGGGTAATAAAATAAAACTCGGGTAATATACCCTGATCAGAATACAAAAACAGCCTCAAACAATGGCAAACTCCAAACTCTCTGTAGCCACAACAGATGCATACCTGAAATCAATATTAAATTTCAACAACTCCTTCAAATAATCGAATGAAATCATCCCTATCCAGCGATTTCGTTGACAGAACTCACTTACAATGGCTACAACAGCATCATAGAAGGCCTGATTGCATGGAAATAAATTGGAAATCAGTTAGTAATATGAGTTACAAATTACTGGAAGAAGAAGATGGCAGTATACTCGGTCAGATGGTGTAGCCATTCATTTCTACTAAACAAAATAACCTTTTATTATACTCGGTCATATGCTTAAACATTTATATCAAATACGAAGTGAATAATCATATATTCAGGAATCAAAACGCCGATAAAATATCAAAATTGAAACTTATTCAAGGAGAAGTCACTTATCTTGTTTGTAGGAACCAAAATAGAATGAGAAGATCAAACGTCACTACTTAGAACATGACTGAGGAAACCCAGAAACTCTACCTCACAATTTCCGATTTCAGTTTCTCCAGCTTATAATAGGTTTCGCGATTTATGATTTGATGATTTGTTGTTGCTGTTTTGCAGATCGGGATTGATTTTTTTTTTCCTTTTCCTTTTTCCGTATAATGTTGGAGAACGATGTGAAAACCTAATTGGCGATTTGGGGGGAAACAAAGTAGAGGGAGCGCATAAATGAAAATGTTAGAAAATGTTAGCGGGAGTAAATGAAAATGTCAGCGGGAACAAAGGGAGTGGATCAGATAATGGATGGAAGGTTAAGATTTCGTTTTAACTAATGGTGTGGATCGCTGAGGTGTACATTTTTTTTAATTAAAATATATCTATAGCTACTGCAACATCGTTGATATTTATGCTAACACATTGAAGTGTACGTTGCAATAGACAAAAATCAGCATAGCTGTGGCAACATTTTAGCTGGCAACACCTTTGATTTTCATTGCAGTATGTCATCTATGGCGTAGTGATATAACGAAAAGATTACATTTTTTTTATAGAAAGATTATATTTTTAATCGAAGAAAGATTATATTTTTAATTAGTTAAAGATAGGATTTTTATTCATAAGAAAGACAAGATTTTTATATCATGAAAAGATTAGATTTTTAATCATACCAAGATAAGATTTTTAGCTATAAAAAGGATCAATTTTTAGTTATGTAAAAATACAATTTTTAGTGGATAAAAATATAATTTTTATCGTATGAATGTCATGAATGAAGTATATAGATTGGATTTTTCTTTGTGTGAATGAAGGATAAAGATTTGATTTTAATTAGAGAAAAGGTATGATTTTTATGTATACAAAAATATAATTTTAGTCATGAAAGAGAAGTTATAAAAATATGATTTTTATATAAGAAGTAGCAAAATAAAAATTAGATTTTTATATATGAAGTAGCGGTTAAAAATATGATTTTTAGCTTATGAATGTTATTAATAAAAAACAATCGTGTAGGATATCGTGTTCGCTTAAGGTTGTAGTCGACGAGGTGTTCATCTTCTTTGCTTTGAAAGAATAGAGGAGGGGAACCTCAAGGTGAGAACTCCTCACTTTTATTTTCTTTTCTAGTTAAAATATATACTAGGATGCAGACAGTGCTTAGCAGCACCCGACACTCGTCGTCCACAGACCATGGATGGCTTGTATGTTTGATTGATCTGTTGTGAAAATTAGTTGTGTGATGTGGAGTGAATAAACATTTTATAGTTAAAAATATAATTTTTAACATGTATATAAAATAAATACTTATAAACAAATCAGACAGTTTGTTTATGAACACGCATTTGTATTGATATTGATTGAGACGATAAATTTTACACATCGCCCAACTACACAAATAAACTTGTGTTTGTTGTTTGAAAACCCCACACGGGTATTGGGATGAAATTGGGCATACACTAATCCCAATAATTAGCCGTATGTCGATCGATTGATTGACAGGCTGTTATAAACGTTAAATATTTATATTTGATGCTTATGCAGTGTAGAATGCACTCTGGATGATGGATTGTTGTTTTCATTGTTGTTATACACATTTGTTGTGTGAAAATCCATATAATCACATTATATGGTAATTGACTGTGTCTGATTCCAGTTCAGAAAGAATGAATATTTTAAAATAACGTTTATTTTAAAATGACAAATATTTTAAAGTAATATTCAGTAAAAGATCAAAATGTGATTTTGATGTCCGATTTGGGATGGACACGAATATATTTAAATATATAAAGCCGTGTCGATTAGATTAACGCCATTTTGACGTGAACGATATTTTTATCGATTTTATTCATTTATATAATGAATATCGAAAAGGAATTGATTTCAAAATATCATGTTTAGAAAATATTATCATTTATATATCGATGATATGGAATATTCAATTTTGATTAGAAATTGAATATGAAGTTGAAATCGTTTTGAAAACGAATTTAAAACGATTTATAAAATACGTTTTACAAGGAAATCGACGAAAAATATATAATATATATATATGTTATATATAATGGCCTGAATAGAACGCGTCGCGCTGCGGCAGTTCGCGAATTTCGACCATTGACTTCGAATGGATATTACGGGAGATCCGACTGTTGGATTCTCCTAAAACCGGAACCGTTGGGTTCGTATCGAAAAGAGCTTTCTAACGAATACAAGAGATTTGAAATCTAACGGTTGGATTTGGAATTATGTCCAAATCAAATTTGGAAAAGGTCGCTGTAAGTGCAGTTCGATGGCCGTTGATGGAAATCGAATGTACGGGCCTTGATAAAATTATTAAAAATATCAATAATTAGTGTAAAATCATAAGAAATTGTTTGGAAAGAATTGGGATGAGAAACTCCATATTTGGAAAGATAAAAGTAGACTTTTATCGAAATAAACTAGTTTTGAACTAGAATTAAAATCCATTTATTTTTAAAATAAATAAATTGGATTTGAAATGGTTTTAAAAATAACCATAATTTCCAAAATATAATTGGAATGGATTTGAATCGAAATTGTCTTCGGAATATTTCGATGTTGGATTTCGTGATTATGCTGATATTGTTATGGAAATTTGAAAGATATATATATCGTTATTTCCAATACGATATTTGTTGGTTATAGGATTTGATATTGAATATAAGCCGATATATTTTCTATTCAGAGCCTTGTATTTAATATCAAATGGGATTTGGGTTTGTCGTGAATGGTGTCATCACTAACACTGTTCTTAAATCCAGTTGAGAAAAAGATTAAATCTTTTTATTTAGATTTAATAAAGTGTACCAATTAAATAATATTTAATTGGAATTGAATTGGAATTGATTTTTGGGTTTATCGTGAACCGTATTTTAAATAACATTTGTTCCTTAACCCTATAATTAATGGAATGTGATTTGGGTTGTCGTGAATGGTATCTTTAATAATACTATTCTTAGACCCAACGGAGTTAAGAAAATCAGAAACTAACTGGAGATTAGTTAGGTTGAATGGTTTCCTGGATATTGATCTGATGTTGGTTTCGACCTTCGGGGTTATTACTTAGGGAATTGTTCACTTGCTAATTTACGGTTAAAGGCTGATGGAAATGAAATGTGATTTTAGGTTTATCGTGAACCGTGTTTTAAATGACATTGGTTCTTTAACCCAATTAAAGACAGGATATGATTTCCCAAGTTAAATAATCATTAATATTGATTTTTGGGAAGATTAAAACCAAGTGGAGTTTTAATGAATCTTTAATTAGATTGAAATGATCGAGAATGGAGTACCATCAGTTTTACTCCAGGCGATAGTTAAATCTTTAATTTGATTTGAACGTGAAATGGTAATTGAATTTACCGATAACACCGTGGTGTTAGATATGAAGTATTACCAGTTTTACTTCATGGGATGAATAGGTTGGGATTGGGAAATTTAAAACAAATGATTACTTCGGTAAGGTTCGTTAATCCCGACTAGTTTGGATAAACCACAATTTGGTTTGAATTGAAATCCAAAAGAAGATTAAAGAATAAATTTGAAAGAATTTATCTTTGATAAAATTAATGGGAACCTTTCCCTATAGATGTGAATATTTGAATAAAAGAATATTCTGAATTGGAATGAGGCGTATGTTGTGTCTGTGTAACACTTGTTTATTATATACGAGAGTCATTCAGAAAGACCGGGTTTATCCCGTTCGGAATAACTGATTCGATGAGGTGTCGAGGACGAAGACGGTGGTCGAAGACCGGAGGTCTTCACATCGTTTGGATAATTACTGATGATCTTGATTGGGCTGTACACCCAAGAGGAGGGAATCAGTTGGTGATCGTCTAGACGTACTTGGAGATCGATGGATATGCGAGGAATAAGGTTCCTCCGGTTTCGTTCAGACCCAGAACGGACTTGTAAATGGATGTGTGTCTGACATCGGATTTCATTCTGTGTGATTGATATCGGTTGCATAGCGTGAATTGCCTGTGTGGCATGCTGAGGTGCAAATGATCAAGGCTTCTGTTGAAAAGCAAAGTCTTGTGGTTGATGATCAAAGCACCGCCTGTGTGGCAAAGCTTTGTGTAGCGTTAATTTGCGAGCCTCACACCCCAGTGTGAACCAGAAACGGGAGAAGGACCTCAGGGAGGGCATGCGTTTCCTTCTAGCTAGGAGTGGTGTCAGTGTTTTACACGGCCTGACATTTTACTTATGTGGATGATGGATTGCGAGGCGCCTCGGTTAGATCGGACGATCCGGATCCGATGGAGTCATTTGGTTCATTGACACCCCATAGGGTGGGGAAACGCAGTGTTCATGCATTTTAATCCACATCGGTGGACCGGCCCTGACAATCCAAGGGACGATGCGTTCTGTTCCTAAGGGGCGGGCTAGAGCATCTCGAAGCGGTGAGGATGATCCCTTGCCCCGGTTCACAGATGGAAATCCAACTTCCAAATATGACATATTGCGGTTTTGATTGTAGAGCCTAGTATGGAGACATAGTGGTATGGGGCACTCATGCCGTCTATGATTGATACTTATGATTGAAACTATTTTGGCACTATACACTTATAGTAATAATAAATGATGAAATTTAGCGTATCAAGCATTCTTTGGCTATTATAAGGTAAAACCCTATCCTTCGGCTTGTGTTGCATTGTGTGATGGGACCTAGGTCTTATAATAGCTTCATTGTTCTTTATTTAGCATTGCGTTGTTGTTTTATGCACTGGTATTCTTGGGAGGAAACCCGTTCCATGTTATATGGCGTGGTCCCTTGATTTACCTAACTTTAAAATAAAGATTAATAACTGTTTTAGTTCTCACACCAGTCACATGACTGACTTGGAGTTTATTGTTTTAACCTAAACTCTGGGTGCCCTTACTTTCGACACTGGCAGCTAGTAGTTTTTGTTTTGCAGATTTATATTCACAGGATCCTGGTTTACAGCTGAAACGATACTCGGAAAGCTCTGTACGTATCCGTGTATTACTTTCAGTTGTGTTTTGTATTATTTTTCCGCTGCAGTAATGTATTTAAATCTCTGATAATTTATGATGTATATTATTTAAATTCCTGTATTCTGATGAATTGTTGTAATAAGCAATGAAATGTTCTTCTGTTTGTGTTCTGATTCGTCTTGTCCTCAATTCAATCCGTGCTTTCCTTATCGGGGAAGTTCTGGTCGTCTCATCGTGGTATCAGAGCTTTGGTTTACAAAGCTCGAGAACAAGACACGTTAGAACCAAACGAAAGAATTCGTCAGAGATTGGATTAGTAATATCCAATGGGAATGACTCGTTAGAGATTGGATCAGTAGTATCCTAGAACGAGTGTGAAGAGTGTATTTTTAAAATGAGAACGAATTTTATTTTGAAAATTTAAATCTTATTCAACGTATTTGAATATTTATTTGTATTGAATTTGGTCAATCCAATATATAAAGATTTTGCATATATGTCTGATCCACGTGTGTTCGAAGTTTTAATATGCTGGATAGATATAGAATCACACTCTAGTCGCCCGGAGATGGTTCTGATGATCGCTATAGTACATACATCATCAGAATTTATATTCGAGTTTCGAAAGTGGGATTTCTATATATTTCCAATTGACTGGTGTGAGAACCAAAATTAGATAGGGTTTATTGTTGAGATTTGGCACCAAAAATGTGATTTTTGACTATATATCAAAGCTATGAATTTGAAATGATAATCAACAAATTGATTACTGATTGTGTTGTTTGATTATTGTTCGATTTATTAAAAATTTTAACCATTATGCCAAATTGAACCAAACTTAGAATTGTATTGGAAAATGATTACAATTGCATGCATATACATGTATATCTATTGAACATGTCATAGCAAGGAGGCTAGAGAAGAGGAATAAAATTGTTTGCCCGACAAATAGGTACATGTTTATTGTATTTCTTGGGTTTTGGATGATTTTATGAGCCGATTGGCTAGCCGCTTGGCTTTTTCTTTTGGATTGGTGAGATCCATGGGAGGCTATTTGAAATATCCCGAAGCTCCCGGTGTAGGGGAGGTTATGGCGAAATTTTTCGAAAATTTAGGGTGTTAGCCAAATTTTTGAAAAATTTGAAAAGTTCTTAGAAATTGAAAAGTTGAAGAACTTAAGCCGTAAAGAAAATAATGGAAGTTGAGTTGGTTTGTAAAACAACTTTTAGCTTCGTTCCTTTTAGGGGACGAAAAGTTTTAAGTGGGGGAGATTGCAACAACCCGAAAATCTGAGCCAATTTAAAAATTTATTTTGGCTATTTTAATGAATTTTGGATATTTAAAATGATTTATTTTAAATAATAACGACGAGAAATTTATTTTGAATAGAATTAGAATGTATATATTTATATAGATCGTCGTTAGAATATATATATTTATTTTAAATTATAAAAGGAATTGAAAATGGCGCGGTAGTTCGAAGATTCGATTTCAAATTTCAAATGAACGTACAGGATTCAAAATAAACCGGATTTTAGCGAAACCAAAAATATTAGAATCTATTTGAAAATATTTTTCCAACAAATCCGAAAAATTGAAATTTCATAGTGGGAATAAAAAGTTATGTCCAGTTGAAAATTCAGAATAGTCGCTATAGAATTCTGGCCCTTAAAAAAATGGAAATTTTGCAAACGGCCTCGGTTTTCGACGAAACCACTTTTGTTGGATCCGGGATGTCAAGTTATTGCTACATTCCAAAATTCATAATTTTCTGAATCAATATGTGAGCGTGGCGAAGTAAAACGTGTTTTAACAGTTTAAGTCAATTTGGATCGACCAGAAATTGGCCATTTTTCAAATGGTCTTCAAATTTGACGAAATTAGTTTTGTTAGAACCGTATCGTCGATACGAAGCTAAAAAATATGTTTTGGGAATCTTTAGAGTCCGTATGTGGCCCCGGTAAATTGAAATGTGCGTTCAAATTCAATATATAGATTTATATTTTGATTTTGACGAAAATTGAGTGTAACAGTCGAATTGGCTTGCGGAACATATCCCGTTGTGTTCGAAATGGGGGTAATTAGCTAGGGACGACAGTCGGTGGGTTCGATTTTGAGTTCGAAATAAAAGGTTGCTTTATGGAATTAAATTAAATAAATAAATAAAATAATGTATATAATATATACTCTTTTCAACCCCCCCCCTTCTCTCAGTACAGTCAACGTTGGGATTAAAAAAGAAAAAAAAACTCTAAAACTATCGCGACATCCATTCACCGCGCCAGGGCGCGACGCCCCCCCTCCCTCCCCCCCTCCGACCGTAGATGGTGGCGCGCCTCCCCCCAGCCCCTCCTCCCTCCTCTCGCGCCCCCTCTCCTCTAATCCCTCCCCAAACCCGCAACATCCAAACCGCCACGCCCTGAAGCCGCCTCCGCCCAGTTCACCGCCGAGCATCGCGCCGCGCCCCCTCCTTCAAACCGCGCTGAACCTCCTCCTTCGCTGAGAAAGATGTGAGCATTTCTTTTTATTTTATTTAGTTTTGTTTTTATTTTAATTTAAAAGCTTTGTTTTTCCCCCTTGTTTTGCGATTCCTTTCTATGAAATGATATAAACTAAAAAGAGTTGATTTTTAGACTGAAGTTTATATTTTTATATAACGAAAAGATTACATTTTTTATAGAAAGATTATATTTTTAATCGAAGAAAGATTATATTTTTAATTAGTTAAAGATAGGATTTTTATTCATAAGAAAGACGAGATTTTTATATCATGAAAAGATTAAATTTTTAATCATACCAAGATAAGATTTTTAGCTATAAAAAGGATCGATTTTTAGTTATGTAAAAATACAATTTTTAGTGGATAAAAATATAATTTTTATCGTATGAATGTCATGAATGAAGTATATAGATTGGATTTTTCTTTGTGTGAATGAAGGATAAAGATTTGATTTTTAATTAGAGAAAAGGTATGATTTTTATGTATACAAAAATATATTTTTAGTCATGAAAGAGAAGTTATAAAAATATGATTTTTGTAACACCCCACCTCCGCCAGGGTCACTCGCAAAGGAATGCACTAGCTTTGGAGGGGTATTATTGGTAAACATGCATAATGATATAGCAAGGCAGGACATGACATATATATATGTAAATAAACAGAGTAAGTAAATAAAACAGCGGAAGATTTTAAACCATTTCAAAAAAACAAGTCTGGTACATCAAAATGTCAATTTCCCAAATAAACAAGTCTAGTACATGAAATAACACCATCCGAAACTGAAAAAGAAAACATAATAGTAGCTATCCCCAAAGTGGAAGAAACCATAGCGAGCCCAAGTCCAAAGCATACATGAGCTATCCAAGAAAGCAGCTAAGATCCAAGCTAGGCTCCTGTATTCCCTCCCTGAGAACCTGGGGGGGAAACGGAAGAAAAGAGGCGAAACAAAACGGGTCAGTCAAAAAGACTGAGTAAGCCCTGCTACGATCAGTCTATAAACTAATAAAGCTAACATCATGATGGAAACTGAGATGATCATAGATAACAACATACTGGCATGGTAAATTAACTACAAGATAGATAGAGGTGTCATCGCATAAAACAAGGTTAAGTTTTGCACCACGGTGTACTAGCAACTCAACATAACAGATATTGATCCCTTGGCCCAAGCTTTGGCCATATAACATGAGGTGACCTTAATACAAGGTCCAGCCCAACGGTCTAGTCGATCGGCTCCCTATAAACCTAACACGTCAAGTGTTGGTGTCCATATGGCCCACGTATGGTTGTAGTTAGACTGTGCTGGGTCCACCTTTGGGTGTATCAAGCCCTCGGGTGTTAACCCCAGACACTTAAGCAATAATGCACAGCTCTAATCTACTGGTACCCGTGCCTCGAGTTTGTCCAACATCGGACTACGTGCACGTCCGTAGCCCGCCGGACCCGCACCGCTGTACCACTCGGCCATCGCCCTTTGGTCGTTTACATCCGTCCAGTAATCGTGCCCCGCCCTAGCCTAGCTCCTAGGGTTGTGAATGATACCAAACTGGGATTACTGTTAGAACAGACCACGTTGCTAGGGTTTCCCCAAGAGGGTTAAGTGTGATTTAACCCCTCACTAATCATGGATTGAACTGGTTAAGTACAACCAACGGTTCACCACTTAACTCCATCCAATCCCTTGTATCCCCAAATTGATTAAATTGGTTAAGGGTAACTTAACCCCATTTTCATCCCTTGAATCCCCAAATTGGTTAAGTATTAGTGGACCCTGACTTAACCCTAATCATGAGGCATTAATTAACTTAATGCACCTTAACCTCTCACATTAGACCTTGTTGTGGTTACTAGTTAGGCCGGGCGGGTCCGGGTAGGTTTACACCACAACTTAGTCTAACCTCGGGTTTTTGGCACCACATGACCAACTTCTCACATTGGGTCCTATTGTTTGTAGCCACTAGTTAAGCCGGTCGGTTCCGGGTAGAATTACGCTACAAACTCAACCCAACCTCGAGTTGGCCACACTTTTGTTTTCTAAGTGTCATGTCCACTTTAATTCAAACACATAATTACAAGTTAACAAATGCTTGGGTAGACCTAACTTAATAGGTAAATTCCCAAGGGGTAGACCTAACTTAATAGGTAAATTCCCAATCTTATATTTTCATGTATTTTAAGTTTACCCCAAACCCCCAACGTCATTCTATCGCTTACATATTCGTAGTAACGCATAAAGGATAGGAAGAGGGAACTTGGCACAACATACATGATAAACTTGCACAACAATCATGCATAACATGTTAGACTTGCACAACTTAGCATAGTGAACTTGCATATTACCATAAACATGCATAACATGTTAAACTTGCATAACTTAGCATAGTGAACTTGCATATTACCTTAATCATGCATAACTTGTCAAACATGCACAACTTGTCATTTTAAACTTGCATAAACATGCACAACTTGTCAAAACATGCACAACTTGTCAAAACATGCACAACTTGTCATTTTAAACTTGCATAAACATGCACAACTTGTCAAAACATGCACAACTTGTCAAAACATGCACAACTTGTCATTTTAAACTTGCATAAACATGCACAACTTGTCAAAACATGCACAACTTGTCATTTTAAACTTGCATAAACATGCACAACTTGTCAAAACATGCACAACTTGTCAAAACATGCACAACTTGTCATTTTAAACTTGCATAAACATGCACAACTTGTCAAAACATGCACAACTTGTCAAAACATGCACAACTTGTCATTTTAAACTTGCATAAACATGCACAACTTGTCAAAACATGCACAACTTGTCAAAACATGCACAACTTGTCATTTTAAACTTGCATAAACATGCACAACTTGTCAAAACATGCACAACTTGTCAAAACATGCACAACTTGTCATTTTAAACTTGCATAAACATACAAATCATGGCTTAGCAAACTCACATATGCATGCATAACTTATGAAACGTATAAAACATGACATAGTGAGTTCGCATAGGCATGCATAACATATAAAACATGACATAGTGAGTTCGCATAAGCATGCATAATCAACTAAACTCACATAAATCTCAACTTTCACCACATATTAACTTTAGAGTTTGTAAAGTGAAGGTAAGAGGGCTTACAATGCTTATGCGGACTCAAATGAGTATAACAAATGCAAGAAACCCCTTATGCAACTAATTAAAACCCCCAAATGCAAGCAAACTTGATCAAGACTCCTCCTTTATGATGCCAATTGAAAAACAAGCCTTTAATGAAAGCTAAGGAGGATCATACAAGCCTAAATATGCTTGTATGCATGGAAAATCACTTAGGAATTAAATTAGGAATTGTATGAAGAGGGTGGAGGCCATGAGAGGATGGATTTTGGCATAGTTTGGTTGCAAGAATGATCAATGGGGTTTTAGGGTAGAATTAGGGGCTTATTTATAGAAGATTAGAGTGTTTTTAGCCCTAGGATTAACCCTAGGATAGTTTTGGCCCGTCAGATTTCAGAATTCTCTAGAACCAGACCACACAACCAAGCCCAAACAAAAGTGGTGCGCCAGGCTAATCTGCCTGGCTACCCCCTGTCGACAGGGCTGTCGACAGGGCAGTCGACCCCCGGGGACCCTGTCGACAGGCCTGTCGACATGGGGGCCCTGGCGGGAGTTTTCCCGCCTATTCCAGCTGTGCCCAAATCCTTGTTTTTAATTTAAATTTAAATCTGTTTTTACTTAGAAATTTTCTGCAAACTTCAATGGGCCTTAACTGGGTCATACGGACTCCGATTTTCGAAAACTCGGACTCTATTTCGCGTATTTTTCCGAGACGAACGCAATGGCATAGCCCGTTTCCCTTGATTCAGATTTTATAATCTAATTCTGCCTCAATTTATG
Source organism: Allium sativum (assembly GCA_030737875.1). NCBI lineage: Eukaryota > Viridiplantae > Streptophyta > Magnoliopsida > Asparagales > Amaryllidaceae > Allium > Allium sativum. The sequence continues at coordinate 772,372,130 of CM060918.1, read as the reverse complement.
CTATAACAGATTATTGAAAATACGGGTTGTTACATTCTCCCCTCCTTAAAGGATTTCGTCCCCGAAATCTTCAAGTTAGGAAGAACGTATCCTACCATCCAATCATCCATCTACTCAAAGCATCATCCACGAGCAATCATTGTCCTTAAAGAATTCTAAATGTGGTATGAACATATGCAAAGGTGTGTGTATATGTACTTATCTAATGCAAAGATCAGGCGGTTACTGATACAGTAAACCTCCTTAATGCATATGTATGTCAGTGAAATGAATCCATATGTATGCAAATTCCTACCATAATTTATGGTATCTATATGAGTGCACATAACATTCATCCATATGCAACATCCATGTGGTAGCACAACAAGTTTCAATCATGGATAAGCATAAACACTCATGCATATGCAACATGAAGAGTGTGTGAGCCGATCTAGTGCCTAATGTGTATAATGCATCCACGAGCAACCACTTGCAAACACTTGCAGCCATTTGCAACCATCAAGCATAACATGTTTCAAACACATGTTTCAACCAAAAGGGTTTCTACCTAAGGTTCTCATGACAAGATAGACACGATAAACTAGATAAACTAGATAAACTAGACAAACTCCTTTTTGGATTACAAGAAATCCATTCAAACTTTGACATATAGTACTAACCGATGAGTCTTAACCCCCTTATGGAGTTCACAACAGAAATAAGATCGAGAATGGGACCGAGAGGACATATACAAAAGATAACTTGCAAGCAAGCTTCACAGGAAAACAAGGGTCAAGGATGCACTCTTAAAAAGATATGATGCGTGTATCTAGTCTTCACTCTTCTTAGTCACGTTTCCTTGAGCTTAACTCAACTGTGCTTTGACTATCTTTCACTTCATGATTCCTTGGCTTCCTAACTCCTATTTCCCAAATTCGAGTTGGAACTCATTTCACTATTGCCTCTCGTCTTTCTTTTCCACTTATTCTTCTTTCTGTATACTTGGCTTAAACATACTATAACCTCATGATTTCATGCAAGCTCTCCAAAATTCACTAGTGAATCCTGGATCTCGCCTACTTACTATAAAGTATTTCACGCAGCAGAACTTTTCTTGAAAATACCAATCCACGTTGCCAATTTCCCCTTATAAACGTGATTTTCTATAACCCGTGCTTAAATCGAAATGAACCATCCGTCTATGAGTGATAGGCCATGCCTAGATTCAGTTGCCTACCCATGGCTTCCTGTAGGCTATTTCAAAACTGGCCAACTTCTTGAGGATGAACCGTTGCTAACGATGATGCAATCCTCTCGCTTTTCACCGGACTGAGATGAGCACCCTTCGTGAGTATACCTATTATGATCCACCTACCCGTATTCCTTTTCTTTGATCTAGGTAGTCTATCCACATAATCTATCGAGATGTTTTCACACTTCCCTTGCGAAACTTTCCTTCTTGATCCAGAAGAGTAAGTCTAAGCTCAGGTAATGCTAACTGACTAGCCAAACGGAGAAAGCTTCTTACTTCAATTGCCCTCCTCAGAGCTTTCCGGTCTCAAACCGCAGCCACTTTAGCGGAATCCACCGCTAAGCCTTACTTAAGAACTATGTGCCCAAGAAATCCAACCTCTTTCCTCTAAAGTAACATTTGGAGAACTTGACCTTCCACTGGTGGCTCTAAGCGTATCCATCTCCTCCTTGAGATGTATAGCATGTTCTTCCTCGTTCTTTTGAGGAGATCAAAATATCGTCTATGACGACTATGACAATCTTGTTCAAGGACTTCCTAAACACCCTACCCATCAAGTTCACGTAATATGTGGGTGCGTTAGTCAAGCCAAATAGCATGACTAGCCATTCTAAAAATCCATCTAGAGTCCTAAACGCAGTCTTGTCAATTCCATCCTCAGCCATCCTAAGCTGATGGAATCCGGTAGCTAGATTAAAAGAAAACAGATGCTCCTACAAGCTGATCAAACAAATCATTGATCCTTGGTAACGGTTATCTATTCCTCCCACGATAATCAACACATAAGCGAAACAAACTGTCCACATCAGTAACGAATACTACTGGAGCACCCTACTCGCAAATGCTTCGTCTCAGGAAGTTCTTCTCAAGCAACTCCTTGACTTGCTTTCTTAACTCTCTCCTCGTGGGGTCATGTGCCTAACCGACCACGAAACTGGCTTGGTATTACCAACCAGATAATGCGGAAATCTATCCCACGTCCAGGGGTAACCCCTTCACTCCACCCAAGCTATCAGGATATTCTCGGACCTCCCTCTCCGATTGCAAACTATCGATAGACGAGTTGAGGGACTCAAGATAACAATCATGACGGGACCCATAGGGTTGCTAGAAATTTCTAGGGTATTACCGAGGCGAGTCATGAGCCTCACACCCCTATATACAAAAACCCAGAATGGCCCCAAAACCGGACAACCATTCCATGCCCAAAACCAACCCATATCCCCTGAAACCGAGAATATTAACATCCCGCGAGAATTCTATACTTAAGATAGAAATTTTCAAATCCACTCAGACCATAGACAAACGGGCAGAACCCCCAATTGGATTTGAAACACATACGGGATCATCCACTACACTAGTACTTAGGTGCAAAACTTTCAACTGGTCAGATGAAATAAAACTATGCGATGTGCCAGAGTCAAACAAAGTTCGAACAGGGAAAATCAGAAAATGTAAACAAGATTTCCACAGAAACACTACCTCTATCATAAGCTGGTGCTGAGGGGATGAACTCGCCCTCCAGATAGTTCGGCACACTGAGTCTGGCCTCGCCCTTGTTTCCTCGGGCAATCCTTGCTGAAATGTCCAAACTCACCACAAATGAAGCATTCGCCCCGCTTTCTCTTTTCCTTCTTCCTACATTCCTTGGCTATATGTCCAACTTTACCACAGAAGTTGCACTTCCTATTCCCTCTTGGCTTGTTCTTGCGGTTGTGGTTATTCTTGCCCTGTTTCCCGGAATTTACTCTCTTGCCTTGAGACTCATTCGCCTTGACCTCTTTCTTGTCATTGCTACCTTCTTCTTGAAGTAGGGCCAAATTCACTAAACTCTCGAAAGTCGCCCCCAAGGGTATATGAGACAGGGCCAAATCACGTAATGGCTCGTTTAATCCTAGAGCAAAGTGTAGGGCCTTCTTCTGAGCTGTATTAACTAAGTCTAAATCGACCCGAGCCAGTTGATTAAACTTATCTATGTATTCCCTAATAGTCATGTCCCCTTGCTTCAGTGATAAGAATCTTAGTCCAAACCTTCCTCTAAAGTCATCCCAAGTCTCAATTGGACTAGTAGCGGTGGTGACTACCCACCAACGTGCAGCTTCTTCCTTTAGCAACCATACTGCTAATAAAACTTTCCTACGGTCACCCATATCAAAGGAGGCTAAAAGATCTTCGGTCTCTTTCAACCAATTCCTTGCTTCTACAAAAGTCTCTGTTCCATTAAAATTTTTGCCACCCATCATCTTAAAGTTCTTGCAAGTTTCCGCGAAATCCGCTTATGGAGGCTGAGGGGGAAGAGGAACATCAGCTACGGGAGGAGGAGGAGGAACAGCGGCCTCGACTGGGAAGACAACCTTAGGGACACCCGGGACCGGTGCCGTGACTTCCAAGTACCGACGAAACCAATCGGGTATCGTTACTCCTTCGGGCAAGATGAGATTATCAGACATGCTGGAAACGAAAAGAAAAGAGTTTAAACGAGGAGTCAAAGGTTAGTGCTAATGGCTTTTGGGGAATAGCCTTTTAAAACAACTAGACTTTTCTTTGGAAAATACTTTATACTTGGTTTTGAAAATAGTTTTTCTTTTCAAAAGTTTTAAAAACCTTTTTATCCCTTCTCGTAAACCATATGCTCTGATACCAAATGTAACACCCCACCTCCGCCAGGGTCACTCGCAAAGGAATGCACTAGCTTTGGAGGGGTATTATTGGTAAACATGCATAATGATATAGCAAGGCAGGACATGAAATATATATATGTAAATAAACAGAGTAAGTAAATAAAACAGCGGAAGATTTTAAACCATTTCAAAAAAACAAGTCTGGTACATCAAAATGTCAATTTCCCAAATAAACAAGTCTAGTACATGAAATAACACCATCCGAAACTGAAAAAGAAAACATAATAGTAGCTATCCCCAAAGTGGAAGAAACCATAGCGAGCCCAAGTCCAAAGCATACATGAGCTATCCAAGAAAGCAGCTAAGATCCAAGCTAGGCTCCTGTATTCCCTCCCTGAGAACCTTGGGGGGGGGGAACGGAAGAAAAGAGGCGAAACAAAACGGGTCAGTCAAAAAGACTGAGTAAGCCCTGCTATGATCAGTCTATAAACTAATAAAGCTAACATCATGATGGAAACTGAGATGATCATAGATAACAACATACTGGCATGGTAAATTAACTACAAGATAGATAGAGGTGTCATCGCATAAAACAAGGTTAAGTTTTGCACCACGGTGTACTAGCAACTCAACATAACAGATATTGATCCCTTGGCCCAAGCTTTGGCCCAATAACATGAGGTGACCTTAATACAAGGTCCAGCCCAACGGTCTAGTCGATCGGCTCCCTATAAACCTAACACGTCAAGTGTTGGTGTCCATATGGCCCACGTATGGTTGTAGTTAGACTGTGCTGGGTCCACCTTTGGGTGTATCAAGCCCTCGGGTGTTAACCCCAGACACTTAAGCAATAATGCACAGCTCTAATCTACTGGTACCCGTGCCTCGAGTTTGTCCAACATCGGACTACGTGCACGTCCGTAGCCCGCCGGACCCGCACCGCTGTACCACTCGGCCATCGCCCTTTGGTCGTTTACATCCGTCCAGTAATCGTGCCCCGCCCTAGCCTAGCTCCTAGGGTTGTGAATGATACCAAACTGGGATTACTGTTAGAACAGACCACGTTGCTAGGGTTTCCCCAAGAGGGTTAAGTGTGATTTAACCCCTCACTAATCATGGATTGAACTGGTTAAGTACAACCAACGGTTCACCACTTAACTCCATCCAATCCCTTGTATCCCCAAATTGATTAAATTGGTTAAGGGTAACTTAACCCCATTTTCATCCCTTGAATCCCCAAATTGGTTAAGTATTAGTGGACCCTGACTTAACCCTAATCATGAGGCATTAATTAACTTAATGCACCTTAACCTCTCACATTAGACCTTGTTGTGGTTACTAGTTAGGCCGGGCGGGTCCGGGTAGGTTTACACCACAACTTAGTCTAACCTCGGGTTTTTGGCACCACATGACCAACTTCTCACATTGGGTCCTATTGTTTGTAGCCACTAGTTAAGCCGGTCGGTTCCGGGTAGAATTACGCTACAAACTCAACCCAACCTCGAGTTGGCCACACTTTTGTTTTCTAAGTGTCATGTCCACTTTAATTCAAACACATAATTACAAGTTAACAAATGCTTGGGTAGACCTAACTTAATAGGTAAATTCCCAAGGGGTAGACCTAACTTAATAGGTAAATTCCCAATCTTATATTTTCATGTATTTTAAGTTTACCCCAAACCCCCAACGTCATTCTATCGCTTACATATTCGTAGTAACGCATAAAGGATAGGAAGAGGGAACTTGGCACAACATACATGATAAACTTGCACAACAATCATGCATAACATGTTAGACTTGCACAACTTAGCATAGTGAACTTGCATATTACCATAAACATGCATAACATGTTAAACTTGCATAACTTAGCATAGTGAACTTGCATATTACCTTAATCATGCATAACTTGTCAAACATGCACAACTTGTCATTTTAAACTTGCATAAACATGCACAACTTGTCAAAACATGCACAACTTGTCAAAACATGCACAACTTGTCATTTTAAACTTGCATAAACATGCACAACTTGTCAAAACATGCACAACTTGTCAAAACATGCACAACTTGTCATTTTAAACTTGCATAAACATGCACAACTTGTCAAAACATGCACAACTTGTCATTTTAAACTTGCATAAACATGCACAACTTGTCAAAACATGCACAACTTGTCAAAACATGCACAACTTGTCATTTTAAACTTGCATAAACATGCACAACTTGTCAAAACATGCACAACTTGTCAAAACATGCACAACTTGTCATTTTAAACTTGCATAAACATGCACAACTTGTCAAAACATGCACAACTTGTCAAAACATGCACAACTTGTCATTTTAAACTTGCATAAACATGCACAACTTGTCAAAACATGCACAACTTGTCAAAACATGCACAACTTGTCATTTTAAACTTGCATAAACAAACAAATCATGGCTTAGCAAACTCACATATGCATGCATAACTTATGAAACGTATAAAACATGACATAGTGAGTTCGCATAGGCATGCATAACATATAAAACATGACATAGTGAGTTCGCATAAGCATGCATAATCAACTAAACTCACATAAATCTCAACTTTCACCACATATTAACTTTAGAGTTTGTAAAGTGAAGGTAAGAGGGCTTACAATGCTTATGCGGACTCAAATGAGTATAACAAATGCAAGAAACCCCTTATGCAACTAATTAAAACCCCCAAATGCAAGCAAACTTGATCAAGACTCCTCCTTTATGATGCCAATTGAAAAACAAGCCTTTAATGCAAGCTAAGGAGGATCATACAAGCCTAAATATGCTTGTATGCATGGAAAATCACTTAGGAATTAAATTAGGAATTGTATGAAGAGGGTGGAGGCCATGAGAGGATGGATTTTGCCATAGTTTGGTTGCAAGAATGATCAATGGGGTTTTAGGGTAGAATTAGGGGCTTATTTATAGAAGATTAGAGTGTTTTTAGCCCTAGGATTAACACTAGGATAGTTTTGGCCCGTCAGATTTCAGAATTCTCTAGAACCAGACCACACAACCAAGCCCAAACCAAAGTGGTGCGCCAGGCTAATCTGCCTGGCTACCCCCTGTCGACAGGGCTGTCGACAGGGCAGTCGACCCCCTGGGGACCCTGTCGACAGGCCTGTCGACATGGGGCCCCTGGCGGGAGTTTTCCCGCCTATTCCAGCTGTGCCCAAATCCTTGTTTTTAATTTAAATTTAAATCTGTTTTTACTTAGAAATTTTCTGCAAACTTCAATGGGCCTTAACTGGGTCATACGGACTCCGATTTTCGAAAACTCGGACTCTATTTCGCGTATTTTTCCGAGACGAACGCAATGGCATAGCCCGTTTCCCTTGATTCAGATTTTATAATCTAATTCTGCCTCAATTTATGCTATAACAGATTATTGAAAATACGGGTTGTTACAATTTTTATATAAGAAGTAGCAATATAAAAATTAGATTTTTCTATATGAAGTAGTGGTTAAAAATATGATTTTTAGCTTATGAATGTTATTAATAAAAAATCAATTGTGTAGGATATCGTGTTCGCTTAAGGTTGTAGTCGACGAGGTGTTCATCTTCTTTGCTTTGAAAAAATAGAGGAGGGGAACCCCAAGGTGAGAACTCCTCACTTTTATTTTCTTTTCTAGTTAAAATATATACTAGGATGCAGACGGTGCTTAGCAGCACCCGACACCCGTCGTCCACAGACCATGGATGGCTTGTATGTTTGATTGATCTGTTGTGAAAATTAATTGTGTGATGTGGAGTGAATAAATATTTTATAATTAAAAATATAATTTTTAACGTGTATATAAAATAAATATTCATAAACAAATCGGACAGTTTGTTTATGAACACCCATTTGTATTGATATTGATTGGGACGATAAATTTTACACATCGCCCAACTGCACAAATAAATCTGTTTGTTGTTTGAAAACCCCACACGGGTATTGGGATAAAATCGGACATACACTAATCCCAATAATTAGCTGTATGTCGATTGATTGATTGACAGGCTGTTATAAGCGTTAAATATTTATATTTGATGCTTATACAGTGCAGAATGCACTCTGGATGATGTATTGTTGTTTTCATCGTTGTTATACACATTTGTTGTGTGAAAATCCATATAATCACATTATATGGTAATTGACTATGTCTGATTCCAGTTCAGAAAGAACGAATATTTAAAATAACAATTATTTTAAAATGACGAATATTTTAAAGTAATATTCAGTAAAAGATCAAAATGTGATTTTGATGTCCGATTTGGGATGGATACGAATATATTTAAATATATAAAGCCGTGTCGATTAGATTAACGCCATTTTGACGTGAACGATATTTATATCGATTTTATTCATTTATATAATGAATATCGAAAAGGAATTGATTTCAAAATATCATGTTTAGAAAATATTATCATTTATATATCGATGATATGGAATATTCAATTTTGATTAGAAATTGAATATGAAGTTGAAATCGTTTTGAAAACGAATTTAAAACGATTTATAAAATACGTTTTACAAGGAAATCGTCGAAAAATATATAATATATATATATATATATTATATATAATGGCCTGAATAGAACGCGTCGCGCTGCGGCAGTTCGCGAATTTCGACCATTGACTTCGAATGGATATTACGGGAGATCCGACCGTCGAATTCTCCTAAAACTGGAACCATTGGGTTCGTATCGAAAAGGGCTTTCTAACATATACAAGAGATTTGAAATCTAACGGTTGGATTTGGAATTATGTCCAAATCAAATTTGGAAAAGGTCGCTGTAAGTGCAGTTCGATGACCGTTGATGGAAATCGACTGTACGGGCCTTGATAAAATTATTAAAAATATCAATAATTAGTGTAAAATTATAAGAAATGATTTGGAAAGAATTGGGATGAAAAACTCCATATTTGAAAAGATAAAAATTGACTTTTATCGAAATGAACTAGTTTTGAACTAGAATTAAAATCCATTTATTTTTAAAATAAATAAATTGGATTTGAAATGGTTTTAAAAATAACCAGAATTTCCAATATATAATTGGAATGGATTTGAATCAAAATTGTCTTCGGAATATTTCGATGTTGGATTTCGTGATTATACAGATATTGTTATGGAAATTTGAAAGATATATATATCGTTATTTCCAATAAGATATTTGTTGGTTATAGGATTTGATATTGAATATAAGCCGATATATTTTCTATTCAGAGCCTTGTATTTAATATCAAATGGGATTTGGGTTTGTCGTGAATGGTGTCTTCATTAACACTGTTCTTAAATCTTGTTGAGAAAAAGATTAAATCTTTTTATTTAGAATTGATTTTTGGGTTTATCGTGAACGGTGTTTTAAATAACATTTGTTCCTTAACCCGATAATTAATGGAATGTGATTTGGGTTGTCGTGAATGGTATCTTTAATAATGTTGTTCTTAGACCCAACGGAGTTAAGAAAATCAGAAACTAACTAGAGATTAGTTAGGTTGAATGGTTTCCTGGGTATTGATCTGATGTTGGTTTCGGCCTTCGGGGTTATTACTTAGGGAATTTTTCACTTGCTAATTTACGGTTAAAGGCTGATGGAAATGAAATGTGATTTTAGGTTTATCGTGAACCGTGTTTTAAATGACATTGGTTCTTTAACCCAGTTAAATACAGGATATGATTTCCCAAGTTAAATAATCATTAATACTGATTTTTGGGAAGATTAAAACCAAGTGGAATTTTAATGAATCTTTAATTAGATTGAAATGATCGAGAATGGAGTACCATCAGTTTTACTCCAGGCGATAGTTAAATCTTTAATTAGATTTGAACGTGAAATGGTAATTGAATTTACCGATAACACCGTGGTGTTAGATATGAAGCATTACCAGTTTTACTTCATGGGATGAATAGGTTGGGATTGGGAAATTTAAAACAAATGATTACTTCGGTAAGGTTCGTTAATCCCGACTAGTTTGGATAAACCACAATTTGGTTTGAATTGAAATCCAAAAGAAGATTAAAGAATAAATTTAAAAAAATTTATCTTTGATAAAATTAATGGGAACCTTTCCCTATAGATGTGAATATTTGAATAAAAGAATATTCTGAATTGGAATGAGGCGTATGTTGTGTCTGTGTAACACTTGTTTATTATATACGCGAGTTATTCAGAAAGACCGGGTTTATCCCATTCTGAATAACTGATTCGACGAGGTGTCGAGGATGAAGACGGTGGTCGAAGACCGGAGTTCTTCACATCGTTTGGATAATTACTGATGATCTTGATTAGGTTGTACACCCAAGAGGAGGGAATCAGTTGGTGATCGTCCAGACGTACTTGGTGATCGATGGATATGCGAGGAATAAGACTCCTTCGGTTTCGTTCAGACCCAGAACGGACTTGTAAATGGATGTGTGTCTGACATCGGATTTCATTCTGTGTGATTGATATCGGTTGCATAGCGTGAATTTCATGTGTGGCATGCTGAGGTGCAAATGATCAAGGCTTCTATTGAAAAGCAAAGTCTTGTGGTTGATGATCAAAGCACCGCCTGTGTGGCATAGCTTTGTGTAGCGTTAATTCGCGAGCCTCACACCTCGGCGTGGTCCCTTGATTTACCTAACTTTAAAATAAAGATTAATAACTATTTTAGTTCTCACACCAGTCACATGACTGGCCTGGAGTTTATTGTTTTAACCTAAACTCTGTGTGCCCTTACTTTCGACACGAGCAGCTAGTAGTTTTGGTTTTGCATATTTATATTCACAGGATCCTGGTTTACAGCTGGAACGATACTCGGAAAGCTCTGTATCCGTGTATTACTTTCAGTTGTGTTTTGTATTATTTTTCCGCTGCAGTAATGTATTTAAATCTCTGATAATTTATGATGTATATTATTCAAATTCCTGTATTCTGATGAATTGTTGTAATAAGCGATGAAATGTTCTTCTGTTTATGTTCTGATTCGTCTTGTCCTCAATTCAATCTGTGCTCTCCTTACCGGGGAAGTTCGGGTCGTCTCAGCTATGAAACGTGTTTCGTTATTGTTAGCACTTAAAAAACGGAGGAGAGACCGAAAGTCAAAGTTAAGGTGAAGGGTTGCGAAAGAAAGCCAGCCTTCGGCATAGTCGGAGTCATTTCTTCAATACTTGCTTTCGAATCTGGAATTGAAGAAGTAGTGGATTCTTTCCCATAAGGAAAGCCCCTATCGGCAAAGCCTAAAGTACATAATTATCAAGGAAATTATTTTCAAGCATGTAAAAAGAAGCTTGGTATGTCTTTCGGACTACCCGAGGGGAATATGCCGAAGCTTTTGCCTTCATTAGATAATTATCACAAGGAGACATCAAATACCAAAGAAGACGATGCCATAAGCGGCGTCAAAAACTAGGAGATCCTACAAGTTCACTTTTCCCAAAGATAGCCAAAGCTTCTCGTTCTGAAAGAATAATTTCGGAAGCCCTACGTCAGTACTATAGCCACCGACCCATGGGATAATGGATAGCTCCTTCACTAAGACTTCATATATGCTTCCACAGAAATACCAGGACGAAGCCCCTATGACGAAGGTAGGGTGAATCCATGCATATAAATATGACCCTAAGGGCTTAGAATCAGGACCAGATTTCTCATTATTGCTCTTGTATCTAAAAGTCTGAGCTGTAAATCCTAATTTCAAAATCAATTTAAGGAAAAGTCTGTAATATCAGAATTTATAAATAAAGTGGTTTATCTAGGCTATTAAGCAATAAAGTGGCAAATTATTAATTATTATATTATTATTATCTTATAACTTTGTAGGTTCAATACGGAGAATATCTAAAAGGCAAGAGTTCGACAGAAGTACCTTTCGAAAGTTCCCAAGACTTAAGTACTGGAATAGGTTAGTCATACTAGCTTTGAGAATGAAATTATTAGAAACCACATTGCTTGCAATCTATTGATGATTCAGAACTCTAAGATCTGATAGATCCTTTATTAATCTAACCGAAACCCCTTTTCCAGTAATAATGATATACATGGTAATCCTACGTAGGAAATTCAAGAGTTCAGAAGCTTTACGAAAGGGTTTAGTTGCCAAATCGAAAAGTCTACTACGAAACCTATAGGAAATCATCAACATAAACTAACACGCCTGATGTGCACGTAAAAATGCACATTTATATTCACATATTTATTCTCGTTTAGTACTAATAAATGTCATATATGGGTATTATATCATGTTTAAATAATAATTGAATTGATTTCAAAACATCATGCATTTATCATTATATAGGGGGTAAATGATCATTTTTGTGCTTATATTATTTTGAGAATGTTTACTTGGACATTTTTCATATTTTTACAGAAATTGGATGCATGCAGAAAAGGACTTCATAAAGATATATATGCATACAAAGGGAAAAAAGGGAAAGAAATCAATGGAGAGGGAATCAATTCAAAAGGAGGAAATCAATGCCTTGCCAAAAAAAAATGATGAAAGGGAAATCAATCAATGGAGAGGAAATCAATTCAAATAGAGAATTAATGGAGGACACTATTCACTCTCCTTCCTTCTTTAGTGGAGACACAAAATTATGGCTTTATGAACCACTATTGCTAAAAGACAAAATGCAGCTTAAAGCGGGGGCATTCTGGGTAGCACGCAAAAAGTTAATTTAGTGTTTTCCCTCATGTATAAATAAACCATGTATGATAATGTAAAGAGGATCTTGGATTTTTGTTTAATTTAGAGTGGCTGAAATCAAAAACTCTATTTTTTGCCATGGCTTCTTAGCCATTTCTTTTTTGTAATCTGTCGCTTTAATGCAATATTAATTTGTTGTTTTTCATTTACATGTTATTTTCTCTTCTGCAAATAGAATAGATTTTTATCTTTATTTGCTCTTTACTTTGCTCTCTTTAATAATGAAATATCTTTATGTTATCACTGGATCCATTATGAGTAGCTAAACCCCTTCAATTTAGGGGTAGTGAAGCTCTCATGATTCATGAATAATTAACATAAGAATTTCATATTTCTAACTCTTTTATTTGAGCTTAATCTAAAATTGAATATAGATAAAGTAAAGATTTTATATGGTGAAAATTGATAGCACATGTTGGTTGATTATTCCCAAATGTGTTATACTCATATCATTAATAGAATCATACTTTATCACGATCTAATTCATTTTAGAAAAAGTAGTGACATTAAAAGTGAAACCATCCTTGATGTTCTATGTAGTTAGTGAATATTAACATATAGAACATACTCATAATATTTCATTTTTATTAGAACTATTATTTTCTATGTGATAATTAGGGCTTTAAGTTTGTAATGAAAATTGACGATTTATGTAGCTTGAATTTTCTAGCATATAAATCATGCTTCTATGAATACAACACTTAATGTGCTAGTTATTAAAGAGAGTTAGAGTCATTTTTTATGTTAATTAGATTCATGTTGATAGTGAATCTACTCCTAAATTGTCTCTTAGTCTCATATTTGTATTAATTTTAACATTGTTAGATTTCTTTTAATTTATAGTCAACAATTTCACAGTTTGGTTTAATTTGATTGAATAGAATTTAAAATTATTCTTTCCCTGAGGATCGACTCGTATTCGCTAACGTACTAACAATTGTACGCCGTGCGCTTGCGGTTTATTTCAATATTCGCGACGATTTTCTAATTCATAGAATATTCGTCGTCGGACAACGCCAGATACCAAGTCTTCTTCCGAATGATCTCTCTAACAGTATTCTGCCGACATTTGATCATTGTCTCTTATTTTCTACATGAACTTACTTTCGGAAATTAGCAGAAGTAAACGACAGGAATAATATTACGGAAACGATAACATAACCTGAGTTTAACCTTTCATAAATAAAAGAATTTACAGGAATTACAACGTTTTGGCGTGTTAACCATATTTTTGGCTAATAGTTATGTTCCTAACGATTTTTTAGACAATTTTCACAGATAACTTTTAATCAGAGCTTTTATGAAATGAGCATGTGTAACACCCCACCTCCGCCAGTGCCACTCTTGCAAGGACACTGACTTTGGAGGGGCGTTTAAATCAGGTAATCATGCATGCAGATATCACAAGACAGAACATATAAGTAAAAACAGAGTAAGTATAGCAGCGAATAAAAACTAGCATATCAAAACCATAAGTTAAGTTACAACACAGTACTTGATCATTGTTTTCCATAAACAAAGTCTAGAAACATAAAACTGGAAACTGGAAAGGAAAACATAAAGTAGTTATCCCCAAGTAGAAAACCATAGCAAGCTCAAGTCCGAAGCATACATGAGCTATCCAAGAAAAGCAGCTAAGATCCAAGCTAAGTGTTGGTATTCCCGCCCTGTAAACCTGGGGGGGGGAAACGAAAGAAAAGAGGCGAAAGAAAACGGGTCAGTCAAAAGACTGGTAAGTCCTATCTACAATTGTACAACAACTAATAAAGTTAACTGTATATATAAACAAGGATGAGTCATAGGATGATAACTGGCATGGTAAGAAGTCAACAGGATAGATCAAATGTGGTACCGCATAAACAAGATTGAGGTTTGCACCAAGTGTACTAGTATCACAAGTCGTGTCAAGTGTAAACGAGAGGTGATCCCCAGGCCCAAGTTTGGCCCACCATCATGAATGACCTAAATCAAGGCCCAACTAGTACGGTCTAGTCGATCGGCTCCCTACGGCCTAACTCGTCAAGTGTCGGTGTCATACGGCCCAACTACGAAGTGTAGCTAAACTGTGCTAGGTCCACCCTAGGGTGTATCAAGTCCTAAGGTGTCAACCCCTGACACAAACCAAGCACGCACAGTTTAAACCTACTGGTGCCCGTGCCTGCTTTTTCAACTCCGGACCATGTGCACGACCATGGCCCGCCTGAACCTACACCGACGCACCTACACAGCCGTCGTTTTAGTCGCTTACATGTCATCCCAGTAATCGTGCCCCACCCTAGCCTAGTCCCTAGGGTATCATGATACATCCAAGAGGGTTACTGGTGCAAAGGACCACGTAACTAGGGTTTCCTTAATGGGTTAAACGTGGTTAACCCAACTCATCTAAGTACCAAGTTGGTTAAGTGTACCCAAGGTTCATGACTTAACCCTACCAACCCATCGTGTTTAATTGGTTAAGTATTCAAGCGGTCGATGACTTAACCCTACCATGTGGCATTAATTAATTTAATGCACCCAACCTCTCACATTAGACCTTGTTGTGGTTACTAGTTAGGCAGGGCGGGTCCGGGTAGGTTTATACCACAACTTAGTCTAACCTCGGGTCTTACGTGCGACATGACCAACTACTCACATTGGGTCCTATTGCTTGTAGCCACTAGTTAAGCCGGTCGGTTCCGGGTAGGTTTATGCTACAAGCTCAACCCAACCTCGAGTTGGCCATTCTCATGTTTTCTAAGTGTCATGTCCATCACATTACAAGTTTTCAAGCAATTGGGTAGACCTAACTTAATAGGTAAATTCCCAATGGGTAGACCTAACTTAATAGGTAAATTCCCAAGCTTATGTTTTTATGTCTTTTAAGTTTACCCAATCCCAAACGCAATCCCATCGCTTACATATCGCAATAGCGCATAAAGGATAGAAAGAGGGAAACATGGCATAATCATGACATAGAGGGGTTGGAGCCACAAGTTAAACATGGTGGCATGAGACAAAGATGTGATCATAAACTTGCATACCATGTTATCAACTTGCAAAATATTCATAAGCATGCATAACTAGGTTTCAACTTACATAAGGTTCATATGCTTGCATAACATGGTTTCAACTTACATAAGGTTCATATGCATGCATAACATGGTTTCAACTTACATAAGGTTCATATGCATGCATAACATCAAACTTGGCAAATAGGCGGAACATGGCCATAGATAGCATGAGATAAGGGCTAGTAACATGCATATAACATTATATGCATGTTAATGCAAGGGTTATGAGAGTTTCAAAGTTGCATTATGCAACATTTCCAACCAAAGATCATATCTTTCTATGTATAAAGCCAAGGTAATGACTTTACTAACATGCATAGAGTAATCTTATGCATAAAATCATAAGATCAAAGCACATATCATGATTAACCCCAAACTCAAACTTGAAACATAACATATTAACTTCATAGTTAAAATACAAGAGTAGAAATAGGCTTACAATGCTATGAAGACCCAAATGAGTATAGCAAATGTAAGAAACCCCTTATGCAACTAATTAAAACCCCAAAATGCAAGCAAACTTGATCAAGACTCCTCCTTTATGATGCCAATAGAGAAACAAGACTTTAATGCAAGCTAAAGAGGATCATACAAGCCTAAATACACTTGTATGCATGGGAATCTCTTGAAAATTGATTTAGGAATTTATGAAGAGAGTGGAGGCCATGAGGGGATTGATTTTGCCATAGTCTAGTTGTAGGATAGATTAATGAAGATTTAGGGTAGGTTAGGGTCTTATTTATAGATTAGGCTAGTGATTTAGACCATAGGATTAAACCCTAGTTCTCATCTTAGCCCTCCAACTCGAATCTGGCCCTCTAGCTCAACACATTCTCAAGATGGTGCACCAGGCAGGACTGGGCGTCTGAGCCAAGTCGACAGCCAAGTCGACAGGGCTGTCGACCTGGTCAGACCCAGTCGACTCCCAAGTCGACAGGGCTGTCGACTTGGGTACTGTGGCGGGAATTTTCCCGCCTTGGCCCAACTGGCCCAATTTCCAAGCTTAGATTTGAATTTGAAAATCTGTTTTTATTTAGAAATTTTCTGAAAACTTTGTTGGGCCTTAATCGGGTCATACGGACTCCGATTTTCGAAAACTCGGACTCTATTTCGCATGTTTTTCCGAGACGAACGCAATGGCATAGCCCGTTTCCCTTGATTCAGATTTTATTATTTAATTCTGCCTTGTTTTGTGTTATATCTTGTTATTAAAATACGGGTTATTACATTCTCCCCTCCTTAAAGGATTTCGTCCCCGAAATCTCTAAGTTAGGAAGTATGTGTCCTACCATCCATCGTCCATCTACTCACCACATCATCCACGAGTAACCATTGTCCTTAACAATTTCTAAATGTTGTATGATCATATGCAAAGGTGTGTGTATATGTACTTATCCAATGCGAAAATCAGGCGGTTACTGATTCAGTACACCTCCTTAATGCAAAGTATGCTAGTGAAATGCGTCCATATGTATGCAAATTCCTAGCCAAATTTTATAATTTCTACATGAGTGCACATAACATTCATCCATATGCAACATTCATGAGATAGCACAACAAGTTTCAGCCATGAATAAGTACATGCACTCATGCATATGCAATATGAAGGTGTGTGAGCCGATCTTAGTGCCTAATGTGTATCATGCATCCACGAGTATCCACTTGCAAACTCTTGCAACCACTTGCAACCATTAAGCATAACATGTTTCAAATACATGTTTCATCCAAGGGGTTTCTACCTAAGGTTCTCATGACGAAGTTACAAGATAAACAGGATAGACATGGATAGCAAAAGAAAGATATGCCAAAGAGGGAAAAGAGGTCGAGAATGTACCCTCAAAAAGGAATGGATAAAGCCTAAACATCTTCTCCTCTGTCTCCCAAGTTGCATCCCCTTCGGCTTCACTCCACTGAACTTTCACCAATTTGACCTCTCGATTCCTTAGCTTTCTGATCACCGTTCCCAAGATACGAATCGGAGCTCTCCTCAAGGTTGCCTCTTTCTCTACTTCCACGTCTTCAAGAATGCTAGGTTCGACCACCTCAGCGGACTCATGTAGGCACTTTCGGAGATGTGAGACATGAAAGACATTATGCACTCCGGACAGCTTCTCGGGCAATTGCACTTTATAAGCCATCTTCCCAACTCTCTCTATGATAGGGAAGGGTCCTACGAATCTGGGTGCCAGTTTCCCAATTGCTCCGAAGCGAACCACATTACGCAAAGGAGAAACCTTCACGAAAACCATGTCTCCAACTTCGAACTCCAAATCTGCCCTTCGCTTATCAGCATAGGATTTCTGTCTATCTTGGGCCGCTTTCATCCATCTTCTCACCAATTCAACCTTCTCAGATGTGTCTCGTATCATATCGGGCCCGAGTACAAGCTTATCTGTTGTCTCCCACCAACAAGATGGTGACCTACACGGCCTCCCATATAAAGCTTCAAATGGTGCCATCCCTATGCTAGCTTGATAGCTATTGTTGTAAGCAAACTCCACAATCAAGAACACAAAGCCTCAGAAGGTCTTCTAGCACTCTATTCACCCTTTCGGTTTGGCCATCCGTCTGGGGGTGATAGGCTGTACTCAGATTCAATTGCGTACCCATTGCTTCCTGCAAACTGTTCCAGAATTGGCTAGTGAAGATTGGGTCACGATCACTGACTATGCTAGAAGGAACCCCATGCAGTCTCACTATTTCTCGAAGGTAAACAGATGCCAGCCATGATGCAGTCCTTTTGCTCTTTACCGGGATAAAGTGAGCACTCTTCGTAAGTCGATCAACAATGACCCATATGCTCGAATTCCCTTTTCTTGATCTAGGCAATCCATCCACAAAGTCCATAGAGATGCTCTCCCACTTCCATTGCGGGACCTCCAATGGATGTAATAGCCCACCTGGTTTCTTCGACTCAGCTTTCACTTGTTGGCACACCATGCACTTTGAAACATAATCTGCCACCTCCTTCTTCATTCCAGGCCAAAAGAAAATGCGCTTCATATCCCTATACATCTTATCTCCACCAGGATGTATAGTCATCTTTGAGTGATGTGCTTCTTCGAGAACTTTATGTACCAAGTCTCCCACTTGTGGCACGCAGAGTCTTCCATCACGCCTTAGCCAACCCTTGTCATCAATAGTATATCTTGCAAGGTGACTAGACGTCTCACCACGAATCAACCTATCCATGATCTCCACTTTTTGTGGGTCTTCCTTCTGCGAAGTCCCTACTTGATCCAGAAGTGTGGGTCTAAGCTCGAGAGATGCTAACGATCCTGTCATCGACTCAACTGCTGTCGTGAAATCAAAGGTTGCCAGGAACTCTAGGCTCTTCATCTCAACAAACAAGGGACTCAAAGCCAACCTTTTTCTGCTTAGTGCATCAGCCACAACATTACCCTTGCCAGGGGTATAAGCTATCTCGAAGTCATAAGATGCCAAGAATTCCATCCACCTTTGCTGCCTAAGATTCGGATCTTTCTGCGAGAAGAGATACTTGAGTGATTTGTGATCAGTGTACAACTCAAATCTTTCGCCTAAAAGATAGTGGCGCCAGGATTTGAGTGCAAAGACAATCGCCGCTAACTCCAAGTCATGAGTGGGATAGTTCTTCTCATGAACTTTAAGTTGCCTACCCCCATAACATATCACTCTTCCTACCTGCATTAGAACAGCGCCTAACCCTGTGCCACATGCATCGGTATACACGGTAAACATCTTACCGCCATCGGGTAATGCCAAAACTGGAGCTGTGGTAAGGGCCCTCTTGAGCCTTTGAAAAGCAAGCTCACACTCTAAGTCCCATGCAAAGACTAAGTTCTTCTTCGTCAATCTAGTGAGAGGGGCCAAAATCTTAGCGAAGTCTCTAATGAACTTCCTATAGTAGCCTGCCAGACCGAGAAAGCTTCGCACTTCGGTTGCATTCTTAGGAGTCTTCCAGTCTTGAACTGCAACCACTTTCGCGGGATCCACAGTTATACCCTGCTTAGAAACTATATGCCCAAGAAATCGGACTTCTTTTCTCCAAAAGTGGCATTTGGAGAACTTGGCCTTCAACTGATGGGCTCTAAGCGTATCCATCACCTCCTTGAGGTGTCTAGCATGTTCTTCCTCGTCTTTTGAGAAGATCAGAATATCATCCACGAAGACAACAACAAACTTGTTAAGGAACTCCCTGAACACCCTACTCATCAAATCTACGAAGTAGGCGGGTGCATTAGTCAAGCCGAATGGCATGACAAGCCATTCAAAGAATCCGTCTGGAGTCCTAAATGCAGTCTTATCAATGCTGTCTTCGGCCACCCTAAGCTGATGAAATCCGGTGGCTAAATCAAGCTGAGAGAAAACAGAAGTACCAACAAGCTGGTCGAAGAGGTCATCTATTCTCGGTAATGGATGCCTATTCTTCTTGGTCAGCTTGTTCAGCTCTCGATAATCAACACATAGACGAAGCGAGCCGTCCGCCTTAGTAGCGAACACCACCGGAGCACCCCATTCGGAAATGCTTCGCCTAATAAAATTCTTCTCAAGAAGCTCCTTGATTTGCTTACTGAGCTCTCTCCTTTCCCGCGGGGCCATGTGCCTAACTGGTAAGGAGACTGGCTTGGCATTATCAACCAGATAAATGCGGAAATCTATCTCTCGCTTAGGGGGTAACCCTTAACTTCTTCAAAAACATCAGGGTATTCCCGAACCACCCTTACAGATTGCAGATCATCGATAGACGAGTCAAGAGATTGAAGATAACATAGCATGACGGGATCCAGCGGGTTGCAAGAAATCTCTAGGGTATTGCCAAGGCGAGTCATGAGTCTCACCACCCTATGCTCACAATCGAGAATGGCTCCATAGCGGGACAACCAATCCATGCCCAAGATCAACCCGTATCCCGTGAACCCGAGAACATAAGCATCACACGAGAATTCTACGGTCAAGATAGAAATCCTCAAATCCATACAGATCATAGACAAATGGGCTGAACCCCCAATCGGATTTGAAACACTAACGGGATCCTCAACAAGACTAGTACTTAGGTGTAAACTTTCAACAACATCAGCGGAAATAAAGGTATGTGATGCGCCAGAATCAAACAAAGTGCGAACAGGAAAACCAGAAATATAAACAAGACTCTCCACAGAAATAGTACCTCGGTCCTGAACTGGAGCGGTGTTGAGAGCATGCACTTGCCCTCCAGATGAACCTGCGCGCTGAGTTTGTCCATGCCCCTGCTTCTTAGGGCAATCCTTGCTAAAATGTCCCGTCTCTCCACAATGAAAGCATCCACCCAACTTCATTTTCTTCTTCCTACAGTCCTTGGCTACATGCCCAACAATCCCACAGAAATGGCACTTCCTTGTGTCCTTTGCCTTGTTCTTGTTGCCCTTGTTGTTCTTGTTGTTCTTGTTGTTCTGATTACTCTGATTCCCTCCCCACTTGGAGTCTGTCTTCTTAGGCTGAGTTTCATTGGGCTTGACTTCCTTCTTCCCATTCTTATCCTCTCCCTGCAGCAATGCCATGTCTACCAGGCTCTCGAAAGTGGCCCCCATGGGTATGTGTGACATAGCTAGACCTTGTAATGGCTCATTTAACCCTCGTGCAAAACGTAGAGCCTTCTTCTCGGGAGTATTGACCATGTCCAAACCGAATCGGGCAAGCTGGTTGAACCTATTCACATACTCTCTCACTGTCATGTCTCCTTGCTTCAAAGCTATGAACTTCTCTAGTTGCAAATTTGCCTCTGCAAATGATAGAAACTTAAGCCCAAACCTTGCCCTAAAGTCGGCCCAGGTTTCTACGGGCCTTGTAGCATTGGTGACCTCCCACCAATAAGAAGCTTCCTCCTTTAGTAGCCAAACCGCCAACAGAACCTTTCTGTGGTCCTCTATATCAAAGATGGCAAAAAGATCTTCGGTCTCCTTCAACCAATTTCTTGCTTCCACGAAAGTCTCTGTCCCAATAAATTTTTTGCCACCCATGGCCTTGAAGTCCTTGCAAACCTTGGCGAAATCGGCTTGTGGTTGCTGAGGAGGTGGAGGAGGTGGAACCTCAGTGATAGTGGGAGTGGTTGCTGGACCTGGATTATTGGCCCTAGCTTCCAAGTACCTCCGGAACCATCCGGGAATGGTGACTCCCTCAGGAAGATTGAGATCGGCCATGCTGAAAAAGGAAAAGATAGATTTAGAACGAGGAAACGAAGGATAGTGCTTATGGCTCTTGGGGGATAGCCTTTCAAAATAAACTAGACTTTTCTTTGGAAAATACTTAATTGGTTTTAAAGATAGCTTTTAAAAGTAACTTTAAAACCCTTTTTGCTCCAATCTCGTAAACCTTAGGCTCTGATACCAAATGTAACACCCCACCTCCGCCAGTGCCACTCTTGCAAGGACACTGATTTTGGAGGGGCGTTTAAATCAGGTAATCATGCATGCAGATATCACAAGACAGAACATATAAGTAAAAACAGAGTAAGTATAGCAGCGAATAAAAACTAGCATATCAAAACCATAAGTTAAGTTACAACACAGTACTTGATCATTGTTTTCCATAAACAAAGTCTAGAAACATAAAACTGGAAACTGGAAAGGAAAACATAAAGTAGCTATCCCCAAGTAGAAAACCATAGCAAGCTCAAGTCCGAAGCATACATGAGCTATCCAAGAAAAGCAGCTAAGATCCAAGCTAAGTGCTGGTATTCCCGCCCTGTAAACCTTGGGGGGGGGGAACGAAAGAAAAGAGGCGAAAGAAAACGGGTCAGTCAAAAGACTAGTAAGTTCTATCTACAATTGTACAACAACTAATAAAGTTAACAGTATATATAAACAAGGATGAGTCATAGGATGATAACTGGCATGGTAAGAAGTCAACAGGATAGATCAAATGTGGTACCGCATAAACAAGATTGAGGTTTGCACCAAGTGTACTAGTATCACAAGTCGTGTCAAGTGTAAACGAGAGGTGATCCCCAGGCCCAAGTTTGGCCCACCATCATGAGTGACCTAAATCAAGGCCCAACTAGTACGGTCTAGTCGATCGGCTCCCTACGGCCTAACTCGTCAAGTGTCGGTGTCATACGGCCCAACTACGAAGTGTAGCTAAACTGTGCTAGGTCCACCCTAGGGTGTATCAAGTCCTAAGGTGTCAACCCCTGACACAAACCAAGCATGCACAGTTTAAACCTACTGGTGCCCGTGCCTGCTTTTTCAACTCCGGACCATGTGCACGACCATGGCCCGCCTGAACCTACACCGGCGCACCTACACAGCCGTCGTTTTAGTCGCTTACATGTCATCCCAGTAATCGTGCCCCACCCTAGCCTAGTCCCTAGGGTATCATGATACATCCAAGAGGGTTACTGGTGCAAAGGACCACGTAACTAGGGTTTCCTTAATTGGTTAAACGTGGTTAACCCAACTCATCTAAGTACCAAGTTGGTTAAGTGTACCCAAGGTTCATGACTTAACCCTACCAATCCATCGTGTTTAATTGGTTAAGTATTCAAGCGGTCCATGACTTAACCCTACCATGTGGCATTAATTAATTTAATGCACCCAACCTCTCACATTAGACCTTGTTGTGGTTACTAGTTAGGCCGGGCGGGTCCGGGTAGGTTTATACCACAACTTAGTCTAACCTCGGGTCTTACGTGCGACATGACCAACTACTCACATTGGGTCCTATTGCTTGTAGCCACTAGTTAAGCCGGTCGGTTCCGGGTAGGTTTATGCTACAAGCTCAACCCAACCTCGAGTTGGCCATTCTCATGTTTTCTAAGTGTCATGTCCATCACATTACAAGTTTTCAAGCAATTGGGTAGACCTAACTTAATAGGTAAATTCCCAATGGGTAGACCTAACTTAATAGGTAAATTCCCAAGCTTATGTTTTTATGTCTTTTAAGTTTACCCAATCCCAAACGCAATCCCATCGCTTACATATCGCAATAGCGCATAAAGGATAGAAAGAGGGAAACATGGCATAATCATGACATAGAGGGGTTGGAGCCACAAGTTAAACATGGTGGCATGAGACAAAGATGTGATCATAAACTTGCATACCATGTTATCAACTTGCAAAATATTCATAAGCATGCATAACTAGGTTTCAACTTACATAAGGTTCATATGCTTGCATAACATGGTTTCAACTTACATAAGGTTCATATGCATGCATAACATCAAACTTGGCAAATAGGCGGAACATGGCCATAGATAGCATGAGATAAGGGCTAGTAACATGCATATAACATTATATGCATGTTAATGCAAGGGTTATGAGAGTTTCAAAGTTGCATTATGCAACATTTCCAACCAAAGATCATATCTTTCTATGCATAAAGCCAAGGTAATGACTTTACTAACATGCATAGAGTAATCTTATGCATAAAATCATAAGATCAAAGCACATATCATGATTAACCCCAAACTCAAACTTGAAACATAACATATTAACTTCATAGTTAAAATACAAGAGTAGAAATAGGCTTACAATGCTATGAAGACCCAAATGAGTATAGCAAATGTAAGAAACCCCTTATGCAACTAATTAAAACCCCAAAATGCAAGCAAACTTGATCAAGACTCCTCCTTTATGATGCCAATAGAGAAACAAGACTTTAATGCAAGCTAAAGAGGATCATACAAGCCTAAATACACTTGTATGCATGGAAATCTCTTGAAAATTGATTTAGGAATTTATGAAGAGAGTGGAGGCCATGAGGGGATTGATTTTGCCATAGTCTAGTTGTAGGATAGATTAATGAAGATTTAGGGTAGGTTAGGGTCTTATTTATAGATTAGGCTAGTGATTTAGACCATAGGATTAAACCCTAGTTCTCATCTTAGCCCTCCAACTCGAATCTGGCTCTCTAGCTCAACACATTCTCAAGATGGTGCACCAGGCAGGACTGGGCGTCTGAGCCAAGTCGACAGCCAAGTCGACAGGGCTGTCGACCTGGTCAGACCCAGTCGACTCCCAAGTCGACAGGGCTGTCGACTTGGGTACTGTGGCGGGAATTTTCCCGCCTTGGCCCAACTGGCCCAATTTCCAAGCTTAGATTTGAATTTGAAAATCTGTTTTTATTTAGAAATTTTCTGAAAACTTTGTTGGGCCTTAATCGGGTCATACGGACTCCGATTTTCGAAAACTCGGACTCTATTTCGCATGTTTTTCCGAGACGAACGCAATGGCATAGCCCGTTTCCCTTGATTCAGATTTTATTATTTAATTCTGCCTTGTTTTGTGTTATATCTTGTTATTAAAATACGGGTTATTACAGCATGAACATTTGAAAATTTAGTGTTAAAAATAATGAAATAAAAAAATTGGGGTGAAATAATTTAAAAAAGAAAACAACACTAGCGGAAACTATGTCCTTGATAGGTCAAATTCTAATGGTCGACCATTCTAAGGTAGTGGTTTACCAATCGATCTAATGTTCCTAGGATTTGGGTATGCGAATGCATTATATTTGAACATATCTTTCTCCTACCCTGAGATTTGATCTTGTGTTTTTGAATGGTCGATGTTGTTGGAACTAGATGAGCGCACAATAGAAGTCATAGGTGAAATTTTAAAAAACATTTATTAGATCTATAACGAGCTTGTGAAGTCTAGTTCATTTATAATATTTCCAAATTTTATTTAACTAAAATCTCTTATTTTATTTAAATTTATAAATTATATAGTTTTATTTGATTTATACATATCGATAAATATAAATATACATATATGTATCACACACATATATGTATCATATACATATATGTACGTGTGTGCACATGTAGCTTTTCAGCACGTGCAATTTACAACATGCATATGTATAAACATTGGATTTACATCGCAAAGGACATGTTAGCTCATCCGATATGTAACGTATATTGTCAAAATATATGAATGTATATAAACTTGTTACTTATATAATTCTTATAGATACATAAGATTGTCTATGTTGATTTTTTTTTAGATAATTTTATATGAATGAAAATATTTAAATAAATATACATATGCGTGTTTAGATATATGTAATATCAATCATATACATATATGCATATTATTACAACAATTATAATTATATATATGTATGTATGTATATATACGAATTAAACTTGAATACTACATGTGCTAACATATATAAATACATATACATATATATAATGACAACATAATTAATATATATTTAATAAAAATACATAAGTATAAATAAATATATTTATAATATATATGTGTGCGTTAATTAACAAAATAAACAAACTGGTAACTTTATTCATCACATAAAATAGAATAGAAAATAAAAGATAAGAAGATGAAGAAGAAAATAATGGAGATTGCTTTATTGGTTGATTGCTTGATTTCTTACATTGCTAATCCTTGCCTCTATTTATACACAGTTTATCCTTATCGAAATTTCTTAGATGTGTATTCCCCACCTAAATCACATTTTAGCTAAAATGTTTAATGACAGTTGACTGTTGAGTTTTAACAAAAGCTCGAAAAGCAGTATAAATTTCAAAAAATTATGAACGATGTTTCATTAAATATATCCAACAATTACGTGTATGATCATCAATAAAAGAAACATAATAACGGGACCCACCTTTTGTGGAAATAAGGGATGGACCTCATACATCAGAATGAACTAAATCAAAAGGAGCATAAAAAACAGAAGTACTTTTATTAAAAGGTAATGTAGAAAACTTAGCAAGTTTGCAACCACTATAATCAGAAATATCATGAATTTTCAAATTTCCTAATGCCCCTGTGGACGCTAAAAATCTCAAACGAAACAAAGAAACATGACTAAGACGTGAATGCCATAAATAAAAACTAGAAGAAGTACCTAAAGGAAAAGAAGATATATCAACACTAGTAGTAGGAGTAGTAGCTATTGCTTTCAACTCATTCAAAACATAAAGCCCCCTTTTCTATGGCCGATCCCAATCAGCTTCTGTGTGGCTGCAAATCCTGCACAAAACATGAAGAAGATGTGAAAGTGACTATATTACCAGTATCACATAATTGACCAACATATGCAAGATTTAGTGTGAGATTTGGAACATGGTAAACGTTCGGAAGTGACAATTTAGAATTTATTATAGATCCAACACCTTCTGAAGGCATAGAAGTGCCATCAGCGGTCATAATATTAATAGAAGATGAATGGGTCAAAGAAACAAAAGATAAAGAATCTGGTGTCATATGATGTGAAGCACCAGAATCTAAGATCCATAAAGTAGATGACATACCCATAGTTTATCCTTATCTAAAAGAACATTCTAGAGTAAATTTGGGTCTATTATAATAAATAATTCAATATCAAATATAAACCCAAATCAATGCAATACCAAATATAAACCCAAATCATTGCAATTAAATAAATGCAACATATCTTCTAGCATATTCTCTAACACAAACTTCAAAAATTTATGTACAACACCAAATATGATAACAAAAACGCCAAATTTCACTCGTTGGTGGTTCTAAGGTGGATGCGTGACACTAGCGATGATGCCTAATGCGGTGCATGGCCCGGAACTAACGAGAGCTCCTGGGTCTTCACAATGACGAGACATGATATCATATTGTTGATGGATCCCGATATTATGCCATGAAAAGGCGTTATGCTACCATTAAGCGATGGACATAGATGTAATGATGATGACACCGCTTAACAAGTCTACATTATGGGTTCCCACTCAATGTGTAAATATGATATGTGCACTCATAAGTGTAGGTAGCAAATATATGGTGGAATAGTTCCATTGATTATTAAGAAATCATTTAAAGGGCACTTGAACAAATGAAAGAAAAGTGGCAATTTGACATATTAGAAAGTTAGAAGTCGCAAATCTAGTATTACCAAATACTTCATACCAATTCATAATTCAAAAATCCATTCCAATGTGAATTTGAACCTAATCGAGTGATTCTCAGTTGTTAATTTGTGTATAGGTTACATCATTAATCCTCGCATGCTTAATTTTCTTTCTAAAATCATAAAACGGTAAAAAATTGTTATCGACCTTTACCAATCATAAACTGAACTGTTCGTAATCTCTTTCTTTGTCTGGTAATGGTATGCTTAATTTGTGTATAGGTTAAATCATAAACCGACACCTTGCATCCAAATATCTTTTGTAGTTTTGTAACTTTGGTTACTGGTGGATACGAACATAGTTGGTGACTGAGAACAAACAATTGGAAAAAAACGAAGAGGGCAGCGGTAGAAACATAGGGCGGCACGCCATTATTCTATTTGGGTTAAGCAGCAACTTAAACATAGGGCGGTACGCCATTCTATTTGGGTAAAGCAGCAGCTTGTGCAATGAAATTCTAAGTAAAAACATAAATGAACGGGTGAAGAAAGAGAGACCACGGCAACAACTGCACCACGCCACATACACTTAAAAATTAAAACCACCATAACGACTAAGAATTTCTCATCTTCAGATATATCCTCATTCTTCTACATTTATCACATGATGTGGGATAATTTATATTGCCCTTAAAGTTAACCCCTCATTCACTCCATTTTCCGACTCACACTTCAGAAGTTTTGAATTAGGATAGCTGCATCTGCACATTGTAAATATAATCAGCCAGTGACTTGTACTCATAAAAGTGAAACACACGGGAAAAAACTAAACAAGAATCCATATATTAGAGAAAAATAAGCATGATATATCGTTACTTATAAAGAAGGTTCAGCAGATATAAAGATAAAAATAAAATTAAGTAAAATAATTGAAAATTTATTGAAGCTATGAAATAAAAACAGACAGTTCAGCAGATATAACGAAGGTACATTTCAAATGCTAAGAGAGAGCATGATAAGTCGTTAAGCAAAATATAAAGCCGGAAGAGTGGTCTTTAAGCATGTAAAGATGTATCTATCGCGGGGATGTGAATCAAAATAAATAAGTGATAAGTCATCGTTCGCATGGGATAGTCAAATTGAATGATGTCATGTAAATTAAATTAAGGAATAGAGAATCTGACAGCATTGACCTATGTTTAGAATGACCTACCAGTTGTAATTTGGAAGTCTCTTGTGCTGTCAAAAAGTTCTGCATAAGCATTTGTTGTTTGACGTGGCACTTTCAGAGATTAGTGTTATTTGTAAGCCCATTTTGATTTTTAAGTATTAGAACCTGATTTTTAACAGTTAATTTTGTTATTTGAATTCGCATGTGGATATCAATAGTCACTATTTTAAATTAAATGTTTTTACTTCTAATTTTTGCAAACTAAAATTTTGATTTTTTAGTATATTGTTTCCATATATTGAATGTAATGATACATTCATTGCTAAAGATTAGTATTTATGGTAATAGATATAGAAACATATTGATGGGCAAAAATGATGGTTTGTTGGAGAATTATCAGTATATTGTTTCCATATATTGAATGTAATGATACATTCATTGCTAAAGATTAGTATTTATGGTAATAGATATAGAAACATATTGATGGGCAAAAATGATGGTTTGTTGGAGAATTATCACTGAATCCACTGTGGGTACAATGTGCAGCAGCCCGTTATCCATCCACCGTTGAGAGCAAGGAGTTTTCGCTGCTCTGTGGCCAGCCTGACGCATTGCCTCCTTTCTATAGCCAGCATAGCCGGACTTTCCGGCCCAACTACACAGGCCACTCAGCAACTTGGATCGGGCGGGCCAGCTAATTGCACATTTTGATTTTTAAGTATTAGAACCTGATTTTTAACAGTTAATTTTGTTATTTGAATTCGCATGTGGATATCAATAGTCACTATTTTAAATTAAATGTTTTTACTTCTAATTTTTGCAAACTAAAATTTTGATTTTTTAGTATATTGTTTCCATATATTGAATGTAATGATACATTCATTGCTAAAGATTAGTATTTATGGTAATAGATATAGAAACATATTGATGGGCAAAAATGATGGTTTGTTGGAGAATTATCAGTATATTGTTTCCATATATTGAATGTAATGATACATTCATTGCTAAAGATTAGTATTTATGGTAATAGATATAGAAACATATTGATGGGCAAAAATGATGGTTTGTTGGAGAATTATCACTGAATCCACTGTGGGTACAATGTGCAGCAGCCCGTTATCCATCCACCGTTGAGAGCAAGGAGTTTTCGCTGCTCTGTGGCCAGCCTGACGCATTGCCTCCTTTCTATAGCCAGCATAGCCGGACTTTCCGGCCCAACTACACAGGCCACTCAGCAACTTGGATCGGGCGGGCCAGCTAATTGCACAGTATACCCGAATCCAATAACATAACACAACATACCATCATTTTAATGCCCCACTTGGTCACAAGCTCACGCTACTGAGCTCGGCATTAGATTTGGTGAAGTATCGATATTTGTATATTCATATTCACTAATATTTGAGGATGTGGGACTAAGATGACAATTTTACCTTATTGGCTACTGCAGAAGTACCATTTCACCCTTGCTGAAAGCAGTATGATGCCTGTACCAATATTCACATCTGCATTTGCAAAATTGTAAACTAATCGTTTTTCCAATAACAATTTATTTTCTAATTGCAATTAAGCTTCAGAAAACAAAAAATGGGCGCATTAACCACCCAATATCTTGTATCAGACAGATCAGAAAGTGGCTCAAATTACTGAAACCAAACAGTACAACTCTATGTTTCCCCAGTCTGTTACAAAGAAGCTACTTTATTATCATCAGCCTTACACTTTTATATATGTTTACAATTACAAACTTCCAGAAACCTACATGTCAGATGTTTATGCCAATAACCTTTCATTTTCTGTTGTTGCAAATTTATCAATACGGAAGAATTCATCAATAGTCAACTACCAAAATCTTTACCTTTTTTTTTCCACAACACGTCGGGATTGAAGAAACAATGATACGGAAGGGAAGTTTGAATGATTGTATCTTTTAACACTTCTGAAAAGGAAAATAATGGTACCATATATTATCAGAATTTGTCAATTTAGCCCTCGCTTACAACTTATTACGCAATAGCCTTGTTTGCTAGTTACAAACAGCTATGTTTTGGCGAACTCAGCGCCGAGTTGATTAAAACACGCTGCCTGACATCATTTCAAATGACGCCATTTTAAATGATGCATTTCAAATGTCGTCAGTGTTGTTTTTTTGTGCATACTGACACTGTTCCAAATAGCATCGATAATATTTTATACATAAAAATAACACCGCTGTGATTTCAAATGGAGGCAATGTGTTATGGCAAACTCAACGCTGGTTCGGTCAAAATAGGGTCCTGTTAGTAATTAGTTTACAAACATGACTTTTTGCGTAATTAATTTTAAAAAGAGGGATAAACTGGAAAAAATCCTAATATTATCATGCTAACTGAAAATTAATCGGACGTGGATGGTACTTTCAGCAGTTTCTGCATGTAATATAGCAACAACAGTATTATAGGTTGTTAGTAGTAATTGTTTGGTAATGTCATCTTCAGTTACGAGTTCCTGATTTCTACATAAATTATTTGTTCCAAAGCACGTTTTTAATAACTAATTCAGAACATGTTTTTAATAAATAAATAAAATGCTGTCACTCTTTAAGCTTTACTTTTATACGTTGAAAAAACTATGGAATCATTGGCTTTTGAGAGCATCTAGAAGAAATTTTGTACAATATCTATGAAAACATTTGGTTTTTTCTTTCCTTCGTTTTTTTTCTCTTCATTTCATTTTGCTTGAAGCTATTTGATACTTCGGAATTTCATTGGAAAATTAACTATAAAATTAACTATATAATCTCAACGATAAAATCAGCAATGCACGAGTTTAAAATGCATACACTCACTTCATCATATGCTCTTCATAATTTTAATATATTTTTCAACTACATTACTTTTTTGGGGGAATATTACAGCACATATAAATGTCCGTTATTTTATAATTTATTTGGCGTATGTTTTATTTAGATTATTTCATTTTTTTCGATATCCAATTATAATATGTGTTTTATGTCAAATACAGAACCAAAGTCTACTTGAGCTCACAAAAGACAAAATTGAAGGCACAAAAAACCAGTTAAAACAGGAAACTGATGTATGATTTGAGACTTAACGACTTGTTCAAGAATGTGGACATTTTTATATTCCATTCAGCGTAGGTTTTATCAAGATTATTTCAGTTTGACCATATCCAACAATAATATATTTTTTGGGTCAAACTTGTTTCTTGTCATTTGATAGATCTATAGAACCAATGTCCAAAGAGCCTTAACCACTTGAGCTAGCATTTTTAACAACAAACCATGATATTTCAGGTAAGATATTCAAGTTTTTATATTACTAAAACAATATTGCTTAGTAAAAAAACAAAAATTAGATGGTTTTCTATTGTCTTTTCAGGTAGTTATTCTTCTTCATCCAAATGTATAGCGATCTTAAAAACCAAAACCAACATTACTGAAGTTTCAAGAAAGTTTCGAAGAAAAGAAAAAAAGGAGAAACCAACCATTAGGAGACTGTATGGAATGACCAGAAGGGTTCGTTTTCTTTATACCAGCAGGCCGTTGTAAAATCAACATACAGAGGAACGGATACTAATATTACATATTCGTTGTGGTATTTGCTATACAAAGCAATAATTTATTCTTTTAACGGTAAAACATCAAATACTTAAATAAAAAAACAATCCTGTTACTAATTTAACAACAATACCGATAAGTAACACTGTGGTCCAATGGATGATGAGCTGGCCTCCAAAATCAAAGATTCTATGTTTGGTCCCTAGTTAAGGTCACCTTATTTTATTTTTCATCAAAATTTAGACAAAACAGACATCATTTTGAGCAACATTTTAGTATATACACCAAGTGATACAAAAATGACAATCTAATGACATACAGTCGAAATGCCTTCATGATTATTATGTAAATTACTGAAAAAAGCATCGGATGAATTAGTGCATCGTAAATTTCAGTTTTAGTATTTTATCTTCCCCACAAACCTAATCAATGACAGAAATTTGCATGGAATCCAACCACACATATATTACAAATCGGACATGTTGGTGTCACGACCCAGAAAATCTTAATTTTTCTATCGGAATAAAACCATCTAAAAGTATTTTGCATATTTCGATTTATTTGCATTCAATCAATAAGACAAGTGACTTTATGGCCCAATGGATAAGGCGCTGGTCTACGAAACCTGAGATTCTGGTTTTGATCTTCAGCAGAGTCCACGTGTCAACATCATAATCCAAACACATTGTTAACTGAAATCGAAAAACTAAAAGCATTTTGTTATTTGCAATTTTTATATGACTTGTAATGATATTGTAAGTAATTCTATATCCCAACCGATACAGGGTTGGCCAACAAAACAACAGATTTTGCGTACGGCTTAAAACAGTGTTAGTATATTATACGTCTCTTCAAAGTTAACATAAATTTGAAGACATATTGAGGTGATATTCATTTTATTCCCGAGACAGTTGTGGCCTATAGCCAACAGGGGACATTAAAACAAAATGATCTCAAAATTTTGATATGAATCGAGAAAAAAATTCATTGGTTTAAACTTAAAGCAACATAACTTGTTTCAAGTTTTTATTTTGCCATCGGATCTACTTTAAAATAGTTTGTTTGCACCAAAAATTCAAACCAAGAATATACTACAAAATGGTGTGATAGCAATTATACTAAAAAATAAGGCGATGGTCTACAAAACTAATGATTTTCCATTTGGTTGTCAAGAAGTTAATCTCGATTTGTTTATTTGTTAAAGATTTCAGTTTAGTACATAGTCATGTTAATGATCAATCTATTTTTGACCTGACGATCTGGACATGTCCCTTGAAATAAAAAAGGAAATTACTGCTAATATAGAACGGAGAATTAGCATAAAAAGGCAAGTAGACACATTATCTTCATAATAAAAGATGAATACCTGCTGCATTTGATATGCTTCTCCTTTTCCTTCCCCTCCTCCACATTTGTGACTCATGACTAATTTTGACGCAACTGATACCAAACTGCTGTAACTTCAGACCTCTTAAGTGCACCAGTTTTCTACAAATTCAGGGCTAACTTTAGGGTATATTCCAAATATACATAAAACTCTCTACTGTCTATGTTATGTCCATATAAGTAAATAATTCTACAGCTTTGAAGGAAATAATTAACTACATAAACTATTAGACATTGTTCGTAACGTACCTAGAATTTCATATGGTCGCAACATTTGGGGTTAGTTTTAGTAACTAGTCATATTATACACAAAATAGGGAGACAAGGAAGAGGAGATGTAACAATATCTACGAATTATGATAATACTGCTTTAGCTTCGTAAATTAACTTCAAATTATCCACTTAAAAGCCTACACAAGCCAAAATTTCTAAAACTTAAAAAAAATAGTCCACATTCATGGAAGTTGTACCAACAATTACCAAAGCTATTGTCGGAACCAAAGCCTAAAAATTATGGCCCAAAAAAAAAAAAGGTAATTATTTCGTCAAAAACTAGCTTATATTTTGCAAATAGTTTAAAACTGATCTGTTTTTGCTAATAGTTTTAACAACGGTTTAGACTGAAATTGGTCATGTAAAATATGCTACGTACAAGATGTTGAAATGATAAGGTGATTAATGGTTTCATGATACTAAATTCTATTCTAACAAGTTTATCATGTGCATCTGTGTTAAATAAACTAGAGCCGAAAATTGAATATAACCCACTGAAACTTGCAAAACATGCATACTATAACTACAGAATATGCTACACTGAAGATGTATAAGTGATTAGAAGGACCTTTATGATACTTGATTCAACTTAACAAGTCTATCTTGCCTTGAAGTTAAAACGTTTAGCGGTTTCATAGCGGTACAGACGTAAAAAGTTGTAGCGGGATAAAGCCGGAGGATAGCGGGAATATAGCGGAGGTGTAAAAAGTTTAATTAAATCGGTGTATTAAAAAACGCGCCTGAGGTAGGCCTCGAGGCGAGGCGTTGGCAAAAACGCCTTGAGGCGCATCTCAAGAGGCGTTTTACCTCGGAGGCTTAAGCCTCAACCCATTGAGGCGTAAAAAAATGTAAAAAAAAAACTCTGGTTTAGGAGACTTTTTTTTTGTCTGTTTTTTTACTGTCTTTTTTTTTGTTTGTTGTGTTTCATTGAAAAGCCATTTTAATCGTTTCCTCATTTCTATTGTTGGCTAGGTTAATTTAAAATGAGCACACGTGATATTGCATCGAAGTGGGTCAAAGATTTACCGAATTCTACAAATTCAAAAAAAAAAAATCTATGGATTTTGTGATCATATATGCACCGGAGGAAGATATCATTTGATCTTTTGCAATTTATATTAAATGTGCAAGGATGATTGTATTTTGTTTGAATTGCTTTGAATGCTGTATTGTTTTTACTTACTATTTGACGCTTAATGTTACTCCATATTAAAAATTAAGTATATGTGTTGCGCTTTTCTTTTATCCGAAAGGCTTACGCCTCAACGCTTCGAGGCTTACGCCTCGCCTCATGGACCCGAAAACGCCTCACGTACGTCTTTTGCGTTTTAAAACATTGAATTAAATATAAAACCAAATATTTAAAATTAATTAACTATCATTCTCACATCATTTGTTTAAAAGAAACTAGAATTAATTAATCATTTATTCAACTATCCTAAATCAACCATGGCAAGCCAGGGCCATTAAGACAGAAAAGACTTAATATTATTATGTTAAATATGAAAATTTTATGTTGGGATATTCAGAAATCATAAATTGTGTGTTCAATTCCCAGCATAGTAGGTTAATTTTATTATTCTACTATTTTTATGCATAAATTCCAACATCACGAGTGCATCATGGTGCCCGCAATGATTGTGCCTTTTGGTGCACTGCACATGGGAAGGGACACCGAATCACATATGGCATATAGTGCAAAATGGCTTTTCAAGGAAAAATTACCCATAAGCTATATTTTATGTAACTTTTTTACGATCCAAGGTGTATACTTTTTTTTCTTGATTTCCCTTTGCTTGCAGACAAATGCATGTGACCAAAACGAAGACTATAACTTTCTTGATGTAATATATATTCAAAAAATAATAATGTAATAATGAGAAGGCATACCATTTGATATTTGGATAGTATAACTTATTGATTTCGTGTAAGAAATATCGTCTACATTATACGCATTGCAAGATGATCCACACTGGGATAAGGTTTAAAAACTTCCTCTATATACCTAAATAATGTACTTTCAAATCTGACTGATTATCAGAGTGGTGCAGCGGAAACGTGGTGGGCCCATAACCCACAGGTCCCAGGATCGAAACCTGGCTCTGATAATATTTTTTCCTCTTTTGTTTCCGCAAGGATAATAATGCTTTTTCATTCTTTGTTTTCGCAAGGATAATTTGGTCCCTCTGTGCCTATGTTTGATTATCTGTACATTTTATTTGTTTGATTACATGCCAGCAAGTGGGATGTTAATTCATGTTAAACAATGATGTTAATATGTACATAGCTTGTCGAACAAAATGAAATCTTCAAGCTGTTGAGCATAATCTGCAAGCAATGAAATCATTTCACACCTATGCATAGAACCCGAACTGCAACTTCGTATATGTACCTTCAATATGTCACCCAGAACAGACAACAACCTACATCTCATGCAAAATACAAATCAGTGTGAATAAGACACAAATCATGGGCATGATATGCTACATTAACTAGGGATGGTGATTACCTATTTCTCTTTATACAATCAAATAAGATTAGCCCAAGCTTCTCACAAACCTGTTAAACGTTCAAATAAATTCAAAAAACGGATTTTCTTTTATTTCTAAGCTATTCCTTCGTATCCTAAAATAAATACACAATATAACACTTTGCAGCCAGCCAATTACAATTAATTTATGTTATAGATAAAACTTACACTTATGATGCTTAATAATATTATTTTTCTATATTATTATATTTAATATGTCACTCACAGCTGATGGCTCACTCTACATAAGCAAAAGAAGCATCAGTAATAACAAAAAGGTAAAACAACAATACATCCTAAGCGATGTTAACAAACAATTTACTAATACTATGCCTGGATAAGATACTAAACTCTAGCGTTAAATGTGGATTAATTCAAAAGAATTATGTAACATGCAAGACAACAGATATATCCAATAGACCAAATGCTAACAACTTTGAAATGGATCAAAAAAAACTTTAATGAGGTGAACACCAGATATATAATTAATTAGCAATAGGTGTTCAACAAATTAATTAGTTATAAATAACCAACGAAATTTGGATTATAAAACACAAATTCAGATGTTATGAATATGATCAATGCCAATATTACTTTAACACTGCTAGTGGCAAATTTGTAACTGTGCATTCAGAACGGATACTTTATATGTATATGTACTAGTAGCCCTTAATGCTGGGTCTGAAAGGATCTCCAACTACTCAACCTTTTGTTTTCTGTTCACGAAATTTTCATAAATTCCTTCTTTTACAGTGGAACTCACGATGCAAGTTTCTCATACAAAAGCAACCAACAAAAAAGAACCATCACTTGCATTAAAAAAATAGCTAAAAAAGGAAACTGACGTATGATTCCTAACTTAATACCTTGTCTGAGAATGTGACCTTTTTTGCATGTTCAGCAGTAATGTCAACATAGGCATCATCAAAAGTAATTCCTTTTAAGGCATGTTATTCAATGTGAAATATGATGGTAAATAATAAATGATGTCCATATAAGTATAGCTTCACATATTAATATTGAAGAGAAATATGATGTGAACCTACTACTATGAACATCGAAAAAATGGTTGAATCTAGTTAGTTAAAACAGGTAAATGAATCAAGACAGAACAGTAACACAGAGTACTATAGCATGACAAACTGCACAGGCCACTCGGCAACTTGGATCGGGCAGACCAGCTACTTGAACAATATACCCAAATCCAATAACATGACTAAACATTTCATCACTTTGATGCCCCACTTGGTCACAAGATCCCATTACTGAGCTAAGCAATTGGTTAGGTGAAGAATTGATATTTGTATAGAATTAGTCACTAATATTTGGCAATATAGCTTAACAGTTGTTACAGTAGTATCAATTCCTTCTTGCAAATGTAGCAAGATGCTGGTATCAACATTCACATCTGCAGCTGACTTATAATTTCAGCTTTTGCCGGATTATTGTTTTTTTCCTCTCATCTTGATTATGCTTATATTGCATAATGAGCTTAAAAAGAAACAAAACAAAATAAGTGAACCACCTTGGTTCAAATTAGTGAAATTAAACAGTACAGCTTTATATCGGCCCGGCCAATCACAAAGAAGAAACTACTTCATTATCATATGACTTATACGACTTATACTTTTATTTATGTTTAAACTCCAAAATACAAGTTTAATGTTTGCGTCAGTGACCTTTCATTTTCAGTGGTTGCAAATTTACACATCATATATGATATATCAAAATTCAAAAATCTTTCGCTTTTTTTAACAACGTGCAGGAGTTTGAAAAGAAATCATATGAAGGGAAATTTTGGAGGATTCCATTTCTAACACTATTTAAATGGAAAATAACAGGTTGCTGTGTTATCACGTTAAACGTGAAGAAATCCGGTGTGGATGTACTTTTACCCATTTTGGTACGTAATATACCTACGATAGTATCACCGGCTGTTGGTTGATTTACTTGGTAATGCCACCAGTAGTCAAGAGTTAATTTCGATAACCAGTTTTGCATTTAATCGCTAATGGAGTTGGTTTCCATCTGTTTGTTTGTTGAAGATTTCAATTTAGTACAAAACCACATTGACAAGCATCTTATTTTTGGGTCCGTCTATTCACACCCGAGTATATGCTCTTCCCACCCCAGTAATTTCAAAATAAAAATCACCCCCCATTTTTTACTCTTCCCACCCCGTTTATACCTTAATTACCCCTGCCGTCTTCTTCAACTAAAAATTTATCACGTCTGCTCCCTTCCCAAGTTTCCGAAACCCAAAATTTGAAGAGGAAAAAAAAAACCTTTGCCTTCTTATGTGCTTGTTACTGAAACCATTAGCGGTGGGGCTTCAAACTGAGAGTACATGTCATCTTCTCTGATTCGCTTTTAGATTATTTACTTCTTTTCATTGAAAAAAAAATGGGAGAAAAATGAATCTATTCTCCAA
This sequence comes from Allium sativum, assembly GCA_030737875.1. Lineage (NCBI taxonomy): Eukaryota > Viridiplantae > Streptophyta > Magnoliopsida > Asparagales > Amaryllidaceae > Allium > Allium sativum. Next base: position 772,333,372 of record CM060918.1, on the reverse strand, counting down.
ATTTGATGTTTAAGGGTTGAAGAAAGAACGACTTCATTCTATGTTCTTGCATGTTTAAGATGTTTATTTTATGATGGTATATGAAAATCGCTGCTTGATGTTCTCGTTTTTGGTTGAATGGTGAAAATGAAAGGTCTGTGGTTATTTGATGAAGGGTATAAATGGTATTGAATTTTTAAATTTTTTTATCGGGGTGTGAAGAGTAATTAGTGGGGTGGAAATAGACGGAGCCCTTATTTTTTACCTGACTTTATCGGGGATGACACTAGATATATAAAAAAGAGAGTATTCCTAATATAGAAGGAAGAATCGGCATAAAAATGTAGATACACACATTATCTTCACAACAGAAGATGAATACCTGATGTACTTGATACACTTTCTCCAAATTTGTTCAGCAGATTGAGGCATCATAAAGCACTTGAGAAAATAACAATCTTTTCTTTTACTTTCAGATCTCCTAGTGCATCAGTTTCCTAAAATTTCAGGGCTGACTTTAGTGTATATTTGAAATATATACGTTGAACTCTACTGTCTTTATCATGTCCATGTAAGCAAATAATCCACTGCTACAAATGAAATAACTAACTGCAAAAATTTACCGAAACTATATGTCATGTGACTGGATTTTCATAGCGTAACATTTGCAGTTAATTTCAAATTAGGCAAATTGTACACAAAATTGGGAGACCAGGACAAGCGAAAACGTAACAAATCCTACAAATTAGGAGAAATACTGTTTTTGTTCCCTGAATTAACTCCAAATAATCGGCTTAAAAGCCTAGACAAGCACCTATCATGTAATTAAAAAATAGTCCATATTTATGGAATTTGCACAAAAAATTACCATATACTCACACCTATCATGTACAACCCAACATAATATAGCTATTGTACGCACCAAAACCTAAAATAGAAAGAATCAGTATAAATATATGTCCAAATGTAGAGCACTTGAAGAAATCATTCCCATGCCTACCGGAACCTCGGAAAATTTGAAGTATAATTCCAAGTGGATCTTTCATTTCCTTCGCGTGAAACTTACACCGAATTAATCCAAAATAACTGAGCCAGTTTAAGCTCCACGTTTTCTTTTTCGTTCCCTTTTCTCAACGTCAATCTTCAACCTCAGCTTCGCAGTAGGATTCGACTGACCTAAATTCACCATCGGATCATCGCATAGACAGTTGAAACGACAACGGGTTAACTGCTGTGTTGACAAGGGGGACCTAGTTTTCTTCAGTTACTAAAAAGTACAATTCTAGACTGCGTTCTTTCTAATTCGGATATTTTTTCGATTTGGCCACCATTTATAACACATTTAGCCTAGTTTGAAAACTTATTACAGGCTAACCGTAGCCTGGTTTATGTCACATCAGCTGGAAGCAGTTATTTAACGAAGCGTTATTTAAAATAACGCGTGTAGCGTTATTCAAGAAAACGCATGGGTTATTTTGTATTTAAAACCTGTTTTAAACACCTACGTTATCCAGAATAACGCTTTACGCGTTTTCCTAAATAACGCTAAAGCAGTTGAAAACTTAAAATTGTGACACAAACGAAATTCATGTGCGTTATTCTGAATAACGCAAGTGTTAGAATATATCATTTTTCTTTGTGCGTTATCTTGAATAACGCTGCTTAATAAATTTTTGTTTAAGCGTTATTTTAAATAACGCATAGTCGGACTATACAGTCAGCCGAGGCTTTCTTCTTCCTCACTTTTCCGTAGCCTCTATTTTTTCAAAAACGAAAACCCAAAGAGCCAAACCCTATTTCCTCACCACAACATCAAATTTTAGGCTTTTTTGATCTAAAATCATCAACATGGCAAGCTCATCAACCCAAGAAGCTCAAGAAGGTAACAAATTCCTAATTTTGTTGATTTCTTATAAAATTTAGGGTTTGTTCATGATTGAGGAAACTTGTGAATAAGCTTGTATGTGCTTTAATGGGTTCAATGTAGTTGAAATTATATTGGTTTCAACATTGATTGTGGTTTTTTCGCTACATTTGTGTAGAGATTATTGAGATGGAACCCGGACCCGTAGATGCTACTGTCCTATACTTGCAAGACAGGCATCGGTCGAACAATAATATATTGATGACGGTATGTCTTTAATGTGTTTGTATGTTGGCCAAATCGTATTACTTGAATTATTTTTATATGTATGTCTAACGTTGTATGTTAATTTTTATTTACAGGGAAAAGATCCTGATCGGATTATAGATCACACGGTTTCTGTTGGCGCGGTGACCTCCAGTCATCCAGGCGTATTGGTCTTGCTTGAGCGTGCTGGATTCGGAATAGTACAACGGTTAGAATACGTTCAACTCGGCCGTTATCTCATCACAACTTTAGTCGATAGATGGAGACCGGAGACATCGACATTCCATCTTAGAGTTGGAGAGATGACCATCACTTTGGGTGATGTGGCGGTCTTGCTGGGCGTGCCGATTGATGGTGCTCCTTTGAGGAATCCAGAGGGCGGAGACTACATGGAGATGTGCAAGCGGCTTTTAGGTATTACGCCTCCCGCGGACCAGTGGATGGGGAATGAGCAAATAATTACTAGTTGGTACAAAGCGCAGTTCGTACATGACATTCCACATAATGCCACGCAGGAGCAGATAGAACAGCGTGCTAGAGCTATCATACTCTGGATCATTACACAGCGTTTGATCTGCGATCACTCTAAGACTCGGGTGTGGCTTAGATGGTTGCATTTTATTGAGGATTTTGATATTTGTCGTCAATATTCTTGGGGCAGTGCGACATTAGCTTACACATATACATAACTTATCAGGACCATTTTGAATGAGAGCCCTTATATGGGAGGTTGTCCTTCTTTGATACAGGTACTCTATTTTCGTATGCTTATTTGCTTCTTATTTGTTTTTTCTGCATGTCTGTGTTTATTTATCAAATTTCTTTGTAGCTATGGTCGTGGACGTATCTTCCCCTCGGTAGACTTGAGTTAAAGCAACCGAATATTGATTTTTCTCGGCCGTACGGGGCTAAGTATGTTTATTCCGTCAATTACTTATCTTATATGTGTTAACTTATTTCCTCTATCTCTTACCAAGTCACAATTACAGGTGGGTTGGAAAGAAGAGCACTGCGTCGACTCCAAGGCGTAATCTAAAATTCTATCGCAATGAGCTCGACGTGCTTAGTCCGGATGTTGTTACATGGACCCCATATGCCCAGGATCTTGGACAGCTTCCGGCCTTATGTACCGTGTCTTCCCATATGTGGACTGCCCGTGTGCCCATCATATGTTTGAACGATGTAGCATATCACCTTCCTGACCGGGTGATGTGTCAGTTTGGATTACGACAACATCTTCCAGAACCAGCCCCACCTTACAGGATTAACTTAGAAGTACCTGGGGAGTACGAGGCGGCTGTTGAGACATGGAACCATAGGCACTTGCACACGCAGCAGCAGCGGGAGTTCACATTGTCGGACGAAGAGTACTACACATGGTATGGCAGATTACCCGACGATATATTCTTCGCAGCGTGCAACCTCTTGGTGCTGTGGTGGAACCGTACACGCCTAGAGCTCCTCTGGAGAGGAATGTGGTATGAAAACTTTGCGATTAAGTTTAAATTATGTACTATTTTTTCAACTATGAATCTTAAGCACGTTAACTAAAAATTTACAGGCGGACGGTGTTTATCGGGCTATAGAAATGGTCGATGAGCTATCTCATGAGGTGTCCGAAAGAAGCAAGGGAAAATGCTTTAACATCAAACGTATTTTGCAAACAATTTTGGGAAAGAACAAGCTCGCAAGACCGGCACCGCCTCCTCCTCCTCCGCCACCTCAAGCTTTAGCACTTGTCGGAGCTTCGGAGATACATGAAGTCCGCGACATCCCTCCGCCTGAAACTACCAGGGTTTATACGTCAAGGAGGAAAATGGCGGCGTCAAAGGGAAGGGGTAAGGGTAAGGAAGCAGAGGCGTCTCAACCAACTCAGGTTGAGCATGGTCCGTCACAACCCCAGGAAGGTTTTACTTGCATGTTGTCAAACCATGCGTGATTGTTATCGGGAATCGAGGCAACGGTCATGCTATCCAAAGCAGGTTCAGGGTCCGTTTGTAGGTCTAGATTTCCATCTACTTGACTAGCATCATCGCATGCATTCTCTTCGAAGGGCGATTGCTCTTCCATGAAATCCTGCGGACAGCTGCATCATGAAAATATTACACCTTGATCAACCAATTATGCATTACTCAAATAACAATTCAATTCAAAGAATACTTACTTCTGACTCATATGATATAACTCAGATGGCGTTGGCTGCAATGGTTCTGCTACTTGTGAAGACGGTCCAACATTATTTTGTGTCTGATGGTAGTAAGGATCATAACTATACAACAAATGACTGTCATTAACAACAATTGGGAGAACCAAAATATAACATGTTTAGAAAACATTATAAGTTGGGCTTACCTCTGCGTCGCGCATCCAATACTTTCCTGTGTGGGATATGCAAAGCAAAAATGCGGATTCTGTGTATAATTCATATGCGGAGGGTACGCATAGAACATTTGATGTTGTCCGTACTCTGAAACGTTATAAGGAGGTATAGTAGTTGGTGATGGCATTACAGGAGTTGGACGGATCGGTGCCTCTCGAACGGGTCCTGAAGCAGTAGGTGCTTCTACCACTAACTTTGTCGTTTTCACAACAAATAACTCTATAGTCTTACAAGCGGCAGAAAACATTAACTCCATATCACCATCGTCAGCAATTTTAATTACCTTAGAACCAGAATCAGTCGGCCAGTTGCAAACTAACTCAATATCAAATTGCTCTTTATTAATCATTGTTGACTTGAATATCGAGGCTTTTAATTGCATCAAGTTACACCCTTTGAGAACTTTTACAGGTTTGAAAGATCCACCATCGTACTTACCACACTTTCTATCATCAATAACCAACTCACCATTGTAATAGCATAAAATAGCAATAAACTTAGGAGCCATTCTAATTTACAACAACAAAAAAGAATGTATTACCAAAAGTTAAAGATTTAGAAAAACACAGATTTAGGGTTTTGAAATTCAAACCTTGTACTGAATCAAACGACGGAGAATAGTGTCCAATTGACACAAATCTAGAATTGCTGATGGATCGGCGCTAGAATTAACGAAGGATTTAATTTTAGAAGTTGATTTAAGGTATTGGTTTTTTTTTCAAAACACAGAAAGTGATAAAGTGAGGAGGAAGAGAGCAGTAGCTCTCTGTATATATCACGACATGCGTCCTTTAAAATAACGCAAACAGCGTTATTTGAAATAACGCAAAAAGACTTTTACTTTTTCATGCGATATTTAGGATAACGCTTTCAAGCGTCATTCAAAACAACGCTTTAAACTATGTTATCATTAAACCTCAAAATACACGATATTTAGGATAACGCACAAAGCGTTATTAAAGATAACGGTTGTATTTTCAACAAAGGAAAACAGGTTTTAAATACAAAATAACCCATGCGTTTTCTTGAATAACGCTACACGCGTTATTTCAAATAACGCTTCGTTAAATAACTGCTTCCAGCTGATGTGACATAAACCAGGCTACGGTTGTAATAAGTTTTCAAACTAGGCTAAATGTGTTATAAGTTTATGAAAGGTGGCCAAATCGAAAAAAAATCCTTCTAATTCCAAGCTTGTAGAGTGAGTTTGTTTGAGGCAACAAAACTTTATCCCTTTATTGGGAGACAGTGAGACCCGGTGGAATCCACGAGTCCTATTATTGTTCTCAATGGAAAATAGGAGTTTTGTATACATTTACCCAAATAGCCCAAATAGTGTGTACAAACTACAAACTCATACTGCCAACCTTTGAACTATATATATATATATATATATATATATATATATATATATATATATATATATATATAGCTAAGCATTTATAGCACCTCTTGCATCCGAGTGAGAGCCAAGCATTTATAGTTAAATAAGTTAGTGTGGAGAGAGAGTTAGTGGGAGGAGAGAAACGGAAATGTGTGGTGGAAACCAGGGAGGCTAAAGGGGTGCTGCACTATTTGGGGTGCCATTAAACGCTATATATATATATATATATATATATATATATATATATATATATATATATAGTAGGGTTCTGCTACACCTCCTATATTGCACGTGAACTCTCCCCCTTAATCTCTACCACCCATTTCCCCACTCATTCTCTCTCTTTACATTTCAATATTATTTCTTAGTGGGAAGAGAGAGAATGATTTGGGGAATGGGTGGTGAAGATTAAGGGGGAGAGTTTACATGCAATAGAAGAGGTGTAGTGGAACCCTCCTATATATATATATATATATATGTGTGTGTGTGTGTTTGTGTGTGTATATATATATATATGTATATATCATTCTCATTGTTTTTCAAATCGCGAACAACCATCAACTAACTAGTGCGTTGATAAGAGGACCTCGATTTCTTCCGTTATTAAGTTAGGCTGCGCTCTTTCTAATATAAAACTTGAGTTATCAAATATTTATTTTCATTATTTTTCAAATCATGAACAATTGTCAACTAACAACGATTTCCATATAGATCAACCACTGAACAATTACAATTCGGTGGTTGATGACCGTGGAAAAACGGTGTTACTCGGTAGTTTTTCGCCGTATCAAACATGGTGGATGCTTGCCATATTAAATGTCTTTATTATTGTAAAGTAAATAAATTTTACTTTTATTATTTTTATCTATGATATCAAAAAAAGATAACATGGGTGCCCTTAACAATGCTCTATTGTTATTCCAACGACCATGAGCAGAGTGCCGCACTTAACTAGTATAACCAACGGTGGAGTTGTTTCATTGTATGAAAGAAAAAAAAATTGTATTTTTAAGTTAATCGACAATAACATGATTCATTTAAAAATTTATTGCATTTTTTAGATTAATTTGTTTAAGTCTATTAAATATGTTGCAGTAGAAATAGGATATTAAGTGTAAATCCGAAGTATATTTGAAATACTATGAATATTTTGGAGAAATTTTACGCATCAAAACTTAAACCATTAAATACATTAGAGAAAGCAACTCCGAGAAAGTGAGGATATTGTTTGAAATTCAAAAAAATTGGTTTTGGACAATGACAATATGTTAACCTCTCTAACTGTCCATTTGATTAACTGAACAAGCATTTGAGTAGGGTAGGACCATGTAACGCATTTGCGATGGCTAAGAACATATATTTGAGCAGGGCACGTGTTGTTTAATTTATGGCATTGAATTTAACTGTTTTATAGTTAATTAATTATTTGTTATATTGTGTAATATGCATTTGATAATTGCAAATCATAAAATTGCAAAATACCAGATTTTTCATCAGACACAACAATTACTAGATTTTTACATATAGATAAATAAAACGAAACAAACTAACTACGACTACGAAACAAAGCCCCAAACAATAATTCACATACCACATTATACGGTGCTAGTAAACCGCTCAATTTGTACAAGTGACCGTCTAAACACCTGTCTACTCGGGCTACTATATTATATTCGATTTGTTTTGCTATGTCCACATTGAATTGGTGTGGTGACATCGGTCATCGAATGGTTGTACAAAAGATGTATCAACAACAGTGAAAGCTTGATCCGATAGAGCTATTATATCATACTTACAATTGTCATTTCTTATGCAACCTGCAGTTAAATGATCCAGCTCCATGAACTTCTTCAAAGGATTTCTTCTGTATTTGCGCATAGGACCGGTACAAAAATCTTCAGAGTCGTCAAGTGAATCATTGCTATTTCGCTCCATCCGCCGTCAATCATTAACTGTTTGTTTCAGCCAGTCCAACTGCGTTTCAGGTCATCTCATTTGTTCTTCATTTGGTCTCGATCTAATCAAGGTCAAACTGTACATTGAGATCCACAGTTACGATCTCGTAAAATGCGATGACCGAATGCATTTTTGTTCGGGAGATACCCTCTGTGCATATCAATGAACGTTGTTTCGCTTGCCTATAAAGCTATGGGCTATGAGAAAGCGGAGCCAAAAGATTGTGTCATAATACTGAAAAATGAAATTTACGAAATATATAGAAAAAATCCAAATAAATATATGTTGTAAATACGGGAAATTAAGCAAAATAACGGAGAAAGCCACTATTAACCAGCCTTTTAGTTTGGTTCCCAAAAGCATATCAGGCGCACTCGACTCGGTCCATCTCGTGGCACAAAAGCCCAACATGTCGCCAAAACACTCAAAAATCCCACTCATACGATATTTCTCATCACTTGGTCTTGCCGAATTTCATGTATTTCGTATCCCCACAGGATGCGAATTATCGTATCCCTATAGGGTACGAAAATTTGTATCCTCACGGGATATGAAATATCATATCTCCATAAGACATGATTTTTCGTATCCCCACAGGATACAAATTTCATACCCTTCGGGATGCGGAATCTGCATCTCCCCTCCCCTCCCCCGGATGCGAAATTCTTTATGCTACTACTTCAGGATGCAAAATTCGGTGTGTGGTCCCGATTCTCACCTACTTCCACATAATTCACTACCTATAAATACCCTTACCTCATACTTGAAGAGGGTTGGAATTTGCTTGATTTAACACCTAGAAAGCACCTTGGACACCATTAATGACATCTTGAGCTTTGGGGAAGAAGAGCCAACTTTTTCTCAAGACTTTGAACTTGCAAACAGTGACTCCCGAAAACTTAGTCAATTATTGTAAACCATCAAAATGAGGATGTCCATAGCTGTAAAACTTCAATAATGAATAAATTGGCAAAATCTTTAAAGTGGACGTAGATCCAATATGGACCAAACCACTATAAATCTTGTGTTTCTGCTTTCTGCACTTTATTTTCGTTACCGCAAGAGTGTGACGCTGATTTTCCATGTCAACACTCTGCTGCTTTCATTGAGAGGTACTCGAAGCCTCGAGACTCTCTTCTTTCCGACCAACTTCTATCTCAATCTAGAAGCGCTACTTAGGTCCTTTCGACCAACCTTATGAGTCTATTTACGATGGTTAGAAAAAGAAAGTCCAAAATGATCGGAACTTCCAATGCGGCGGACATTGAAACTTCTCCTCGACCCCAACCTTTGGAAAACCCGGTTGACATGGAAATCGCTCCCTCCTACAATCCTGCTGCTCCGGCAACCGAAGGCCAACTCTTCGAACTTAACAAGAAGTTGGAAGAGAGGACGAGAGAACTTAATGACTAATTGAGAACAAACATCAAGCTGATGCGATGACTTCAAAAAAGTTAATGTGACGTCGCTTGCCTTGGACGCATTAGGAACACTTGTCCCTTACCTAATTTCTTGGAGAGCTCTTCTTCTGACACCCACCATGGGAGCCGAATCCAAAGGAGAAAGACTAACACCAACGCTAATGTCAACGACAATGGTAACAGAAATGGTAATGGAACTACCGTCACCTTCAGTGACGGAACACGTCACGCGACCGTTCCCGGTTGGGTATTAATGATGAAGCAGGACATAGTGCCCAATCCTTTCCTCGACTGAACCTACTTGTCGTTGCTCAGAACTTAGCGCCTAAGCATCCAATAGCCCAACAGACGCAAGTTCAACCAAATCAACCTTAACAGAATCAAGCAGCCGAGGTTGATGGCATGGTCGAAGATGACATTGATGTTCATCCAAGAAGCCGCCTATGACCCGAACTCACGGGATGAACCACGACTGCTGGAATCCAGCACGGGTTCAACCCGCGATTCTCACCGACATGGCCTGAAGGATCATGAGAGAAATGCAGGGGTATGCCACTGACATTTGGGAAACCAATACGAGGCGTAACCCTTTCACTTGGGTCGTCCACGACGCCGAATGGCCTAGACGCTTCAATACACCCCAGCTAACGGCTTACTCAAGGAAGACTGGTCCTTGTAACTTCTTAAACCGTTATGAATGGCATGTGGACTCAAGTCAAGTCACTAACGCCGTTAAATGCAAATGCTTTGCAGTGTTCCTCAAAGGAATCACTCTCCTTTGGTTCTCCTGACTTCCAGCATAATCCATTTCTGCTTTCGACCAACTAGTTTTCGACTTGGTAAAACAATTCAGGATGCATGCCGTAAGGCCGAAGGACACACTAACTCTTTCTTACCTCTACTAGGGCACGGGGAAACTTCAAGAGTTACCTCGAACGCTTCAACATTGCCCCAACGGAGGTCAAAGATCCATAACCTCGCGCAGTATTGGTTTAGCTTGCTAAGGGGATTCTGCCCAACTCGGAATTTAGAGCTTGGATCGACAGGAAGCAGTCGAAGACTCCAAAGGCTTTTTCTACTTAAAGGCGAATCAGTTTCTATGCCAAGAAAAAGCACATAGAAACAGGGAAGCTTAGATATGCCATCCTTACAACCCACGCATGAGCACCGATCATGCCAGCGTCAAAGGGAAGCAAGTCGGGGAATCTTCCGACAAGGGTAAGGGGATAACACCATTCAAGTCCAAGCCTAACAACGACAAGTCAAGCGGCTGCAACAACCAGCTACCTGGAGATCTAAAGAAGCGTGATCAATATCCAACATATAAGGTCTACACTCCACTAAACTCTAAGTTGGAGAAAACCTATTTAGAGACCTGTAAAACTATTCAGTATAAGAAGCCGAACACTAGGGAGTCGACCGATTGGGAGAAGAACTCCGACAAATGTTGTAGATTCCACGACATATTCGACCATAATACGAATGATTGTCATCACCTCAAGAATGTAATCGGGAAACTCATCCGAGAGAAGCACGTAGAGTGGTATGTTCAAAATCATGCTCCCCAAGAAGCAGCCGTAGGACCTTTAACGCCTACACTTCCTCCATTTCATGTGTCCCTAGGGCCATCCAATCTGAGACCTTCTCGCTGGGGTATCGTGATTAACACCATTTGCATCGGACCTCACGCCGCAAATGAAAGCTTCCAGCGTATGGAGGAATTCGCCAACTCTATTAAGCATGCTAACTTGGAGGCATGCTCCATCCAGGACAAATCTATCTCAGTAGAACTACATAAGACTATGTGTTGCGACATGGTTTTCCGTGAGAGGGATTCTACTGGAATCGAGATTGCAACCATTGATCCTCTCATCATTTATTCATACATAGGTCATGCCTACGTCTGAAGAATCCTCATAGACTCGGGGAGCTCAATCAACATTATCTTCAAGTCGTCCTACAACCAAATAAAACTTGAGACCAAAGAATTGAAGCCTTACGACACCACCATCCATGGTTCTAACAGCTCCTCTAACCATCCAGTGGGTCTAGTAGAACTGCCTGTCGATCTCGGTGAAAGGGATTGTAGAAAAATCTGGATCCTCGCTTTTGTAGTCATTAATGTCACTTCTCCCTACAACGACTTTCTAGGACGTCCTTTCCTTGCAAAATTCCGATTCTGCATGGCACCATGGTCCGTACTCAAGAAATTTCCAATTGAGAACGCGATAGGAACCGTCAAGGGAGACCAAGCCACCGGAGAGCCTGCTATCTTGCCGAATGGAATGACGCCATCAACAAGGAGAAGGGAAAGGTCACAGAACCAATCCATTGTACCAAAACCGCCAGTGCATAGCAGCCACTGGAGTCTAGGTCCCGGCTCAAACGCAAATGTCATATTTCTGACGACCTCAATCCAACGGAAGGAAGATCCTAATTTCGAAAGGGCTACCCCGGTGGAGCTAACTATCGACATTCCAATCAACCATGCTAACCTGATTAGGGTCTTGAAGATTGAATCGCAACTCCACCTAGTAATAAAGGAAGAGCTCGTGGATTTCTTAAGGGCCAACCTCGATGTATTCACTTGGACTCATTCCGATATGTGTGGCATAGATCCAGGAATCGCCTGTCGCGTGCTCAGTATCAACCCTAAGCATCTTCCAGTCAAGCAAAAATGCTAAATTTTGGGAATAGAGAGATCGATGGCACTCAAATACGAGTTGAATAGGCTACTTGGCAACGACTTTATCTGTGATGCCCTCTATCCAGAATGGGTCTCCAACCCGGTCTTGGTCAAGAAATCTAATGGGAAGCAGTGAACATGAGTCGACTACTCAAACTTGAGTAAATCTTGCGCAAAAGACAGCTTCCCACTTCCAAAAAACGACCATCTTGATTATTCAACTGTAGGCTACCAGATTCTCCTCTTCATGGATGCGTACTCAGGCTACAATCATATTTCAATGTACCTTCCAAATCATGAGCACACTTCATTCATTACCGACCTTGGGCTCTATTGCTATGTTTTCATGCCCTTCGATCTCAAAAATGTTGGAGCCACCTATTAGCAACTGGTCAACCGCATGTTCAGGCCCCTCAGAGCATCAAAGATGTTTAAAGCTTAAACGGGAAAGTGGCTGCCCTAAGTCGATTCATATCAAAAGATAATGATAAGTGTGTTCCCTTTTGTGACTTGCTCAGGAAAGGGAAGCGCAATTTCTCATGGACACTGGAGTGCATTGTTTCAATCCAAGACCTCCTGTATCACTTAGAGTGATCACCTATCTTGTCAAAACCCATGGACTATGAAGACTTGTTTATCTACTTGGTTGTTTCTATGTAGGAAATTAGCTTGGGGCTGGTGCATGAAGAAGTTCATGTCCAATGGATCGTTTACTACATCAGCAAGAGATTGACAGGCGTAGAAAAAAAATTATCTGAAGATTGAGAAGCTTGCGTACTAACCGTTGATCTCTTCCTGAAGCTACGATCATACTTTTATTTTCATCCAATCAAAAGTCTACACTGACCAGCCGCTACAACATGTCCTACAATGACCTGAGTCGTTCGGATGACTCTTGAAATGGAATATTGAGCTCTGTTAATTTGAGATTAAATTCATCACCATCGAGCCATCCTCAAACAAGCCCGACAGACTTCATCGCAGAGTTCACTATTTTTGAAGAACCTCCTCCGGAAGATAGTAAGCCTCCCAACATTTAGTTGAAACTATTTGTGGATGATTAATTTAACAGCTAGTGATTTGGCGCCGTAGTTATACCAATTACTCTTGAGGAATGCATGATTTGTTATGTTCTAAAGCTCGACTTCCTTGCCACCAACAACGATACAGAATATGAAGCCTTGATTGATAGACTTAAAATTGCGGTCGAACTCAACATCAAAGCTATTCAGATTTACTCCGACCCACAACTCATCGTATGCCAGGTGCAGGGCTAATATCAAGTCAAGGGGGGCACGGCTTGCTCCCTACCTTGCTCGGGTTCATGAAACTCTTAACAACTTTGACACTACATCATCACACACATCCCTCGAGAACAGAACGAAAAAGCTGGTTCATTGACCAACTAGAAAGTTCTGGGGTTGCACAACCCTAGGGACTAGTCTTAGTTAAAGTATTCGACTCTTCAAGTATCAGTCAAATACAGACTGATTCGATATCAACGACGGAGACCAAGCTCGAACCCCAGTCTTGGATAACACCGATCAAGAATTACCTACTTCACGAAATCCTCCCCAATAACTCAAAAGAGAAATGAGCACTCATCCGCAAGTCATCACGCTACATCATTCAAGATGGAGTACTCTACCGAAGAGGATTCTCTATTATATTACTCAATGTGCAGCCCACAACGATGCCGATCATTTGTTGTAGGATGTGCATGAAGGCGAGTACGGTGACCACACCGGGGATCACACTCTTGTGAAGACCAAACGAAACAACAAGCGATGAAACCAAAGACAGATAAAAGATTCTACGATATGACTATTTTTGGACAACACTTGAGCAGGATGCAATAGACTATTCCCGCAAGTGCGACAAATGCCAGAAGTTTTCCAAATTCCAAGAGCCCCGCCTACCGAACTTATGGTCAACCCATGGCCATTTTCTTTGCAGTGAATTGATATCATCAGAACTCTTCCGATGGACAGAGGCGGTGCACGATATGCTATCATTGCGGTTGATTACTTTACCAAGTGGGTTGAAGTCGATCCCCTCACTATAATTACAACCAAGAAAGTGATCAACTTCGTCATCCGTAAAATAATCTGTCTTTTTGGAGTTTCCGAGACTAAAATTTCTGATAACGGGACCCAATTCGAGAGTGTTGAGTTCAAGACCTTTTGCCAACGACACAACATTGAGAAGAAATTCTCGGTAGTAGATCATCCTCAAGCCAATGGGCAAGTCGAGGCTGTTAACAAAGTGATTAAGTCCATTATCAAGTAGCATTTGGAAAAGACCGGAGACTTATGGGTAGATGAACTCCCTCTATCCCATTGGACTTACCGGACTACTCATAAGTCAACGACCGGTCACACTACATTTGCTTTCTCATATGGATCTGAAGTCTTCATTCCCAATTAGCTTAAGCTCCAACCTCATCGAGTCATGTATTACGATCCAAAGACCAAGCTAGACCTTCTCTTGGAATCACTCGACTTACTCAAGGAGAAAAGAGATGAAGTTGAACTCAGAGCAACCACCCAATGTTAATGATTGCCCGGTACTTCAACACCAAAGTCTTTCCAAAGCACTTTGACATCGGTGATGTAACAACCCGGAAAATCAGAACCAATTTAAATTTTTTATTTTGGCAATTTTGAATATTTATAATGATTTATTTTAAATAATAACGACTAAAAATTTATTTTGAATAGAATTAGAATGTATAAATTTATTTAAATCGAAATTAGAATATAAATATTTATTTTAATCATAAAAGGAATTGGAAATAGCGCGGTAGTTTGAAAATTCGATTTCAAATTTCAATCGAATGTACAGGATTCAAAATAAACCGGATTTTAGTGAAACCAAAAATATTTGAATTTGTTTGAAAATATCTTTCTAACAAATCTGAAAAATCCAGATTTCATAGCAGGAATAAAAAGTTATGTCCAGTTGAATATTCAGAATAGTCGCTATGGAATTTAATATAAAAATAGCCCTTAATAGCGATTTTGCAAACGACCTCCATTTTCAACGAGACCACTTTTGTTGGATCTGGAATGTCAAGTTATTGCTAGATTCCAATTTTCATAATTTTTGAAATCAATATATGAGCGTGGTGGATTTAAACGTGTTTGGTCATTTCAATTTGAATTTAATCGATGGAAAATGACCGTTTTTCAAACGGTCTCCAAATTCGACGAAATTAGTTTTGTTAGGACCGTATCGTCAAATCATAGCCAGATTTATTTTTCTGGAATTTGCGGAGTCAGTATGTGGCCCCGGTAAATTAAATTGTGCGTTGAAATCAATTTTAAATGTTATATTAATTTATATTTTAATTTTGATGAAAACTGATCGAAACGGTCGAATTAGCTTACCGAACATATCCCATTATGTTCGAAATAGGGGTATTTAGCTAGAAACGTCAGCCTTTGGTTTTGATTTGAAGTTCGGTTGAGAATCTCACTTTTTAAAATTAATTAATTATTAAATAATAAAAATAAGGTATAAATATAGGGTTTTAAAACCCTGGCCCGTTAAAACTCAGCGTCGTCGTTCCCAATTGAAAGGCCAAGAATATTCGATCCTTCTCTCCACAATTACACCCAATCCCTTCAACAAATTCAGCAACCCATGAAGCGAAAATCGTAAAGGATTGAGAGGGCTTTAAAATTATACGGCTATGATAGGGAATCGTCTAGTGTGTTGTTCAATTTCTAGGTTAGAAGAGCGCACGTTTGGGCGTGATTCTAGGGGTGCTGATGCCACCGAATGGCATGCCACCTCAGGTGCAGGCGGTGGAGCTCTTGACGTCTCCGGTGGGGCAGGCGGATGGGGGTCTGATCCCCTCAGGCGACGGGCGTAGGTGGATTTTCAAATCAATGGGTTGGGTTTTTAGGTGCTTTAGCGTGTTACTGGAAGAAGAAAGGGGGGGTTGGTTGGTAAGGTCACATGAAATACATAAGAGGGGTGAGGATTTTTGAAAGTTAATTAATTATTTAACGTATAATTATTAATGTACTTAGCATAAAAACAGTTGTAACTCACTCGTCTGGCATCAGAATTCGACAAAACGAATTGCGTTCAAATCGCATCGTCGAATACTACATTTTAGAATTGACCAGAACCAAAACGGAGCACGTTGGAATTTCAGCCAAATTCAGACCCAAACTCTTCAGAAATTTCAGAATTAAAACTAGCGGAGTGGAAACCAATGTGAGAATTTCTCACTATAATTTCTTGTATAGTTATATATTTTATAACTATATATATGAACTGCTCCCCGTCGTCCATAGACCATGGACGACTTGTTTGATTGTATGTGATGTAGAAATTGATTGTGATTGTATTGTGAAATGGTAAATAAAATATTCGTGTATTAAATAAAATACTTGAATAATAAAAATATCATTTTTATTATATATCTGAACTGAATAAAATATTTGAACAATAAAAATATCATTTTTATTGTATATATGAACTGTATAAAATATTCATGTGTTGAAATAAATATTCATTTATAAATCGGACGATTAGTTTATGTACACCTATTTATCTAATATGGATTGGGACGATAAATTTTACACATCGTCCAACTGCACAAATAATATTCAATATTTATTGGTTGAAACCCTACATGGGTATTGGGATGATATTTGACATACACTAATCCCAATTGTTTAGTTGTATGTCAATCAATGGGTTGACAGACTGTTGTAAGCGTTAATTATTTATATTTAACGCGTATATGGTTATGTAATGCACTCTGGATGATGGTTGACTGTGTTTGATTATTGTTGTGTACATGTGTGTATGAAATCCATATAAATAAAATTATTTGGTAATTGACTGTGTCTGATTCCAGATCAGAATTAGCAGATATTTTAAAATAATATTCAGTGAATATTGAAATGTGAAGCCGTGTTAAGTAGTTAAACGCCATTTTAACACAAACGGGAATTTTGTCAATATTATTCATTTTATAATGAATATCGAAAAGTGATTTCAAAATCTGGCATTTTGAAAATATTATCATTTTAATATTAAAATGATATGGAATATTCAAATTTGATTTGAAATTTGAAATGAAATTGAAATCGTTTTAAAATGAATTTACAACGAATTTGTTAAGGAATATTCAAATTTGATTTGAAATTTGAAATGGAATTGAAATCGTTTTAAAATGAATTTAAAACGAATTTGTTAAGGAATATTCAAATTTGATTTGAAATTTGAAATGGAATTGAAATAGTTTTAAAATGAATTTAAAACAAATTTGTTAAGGAATATTCAAATTTGATTTGCAATTTGAAATGGAATTGAAATCGTTTTAAAATGAATTTAAAACGAATTTGTTAAGGAATATTCAAATTTGATTTGAAATTTGAAATGGAATTGAAATCGTTTTAAAATGAATTTAAAACGAATTTATTAAGGAATATTCACTTTTGGTTTAAAATTGAAAATGAAGTTGAAATCGTTTTAAAATGAATTTATAAAATACGTTTTAAATGGAAATCGAAGAAATATATAATATAGATATTATATATATTGAATGGCCTGAATAGAACGCGTCGCGCCGCGTCAATTCGCGAATTTCGACCATTGACTTCGAATGGACATTACGGGAGATCCGACCGTCGGATTCTCCTAAAACTGGAACCGTTGGGTACGTATCGAAAAGTGCTTTCCAACGAATATAAGAGATTTGAAATTTAATGGTTGGATTTGGAATTATGTCCAAATCAGAATTGGAAAAGGTCGTTGTAAGTGTAGTTCGATGACCGTTTTAGAAAAGTAACTGGACTCGACGTACTTTATGTCTGGCCCATTTTGTTTCCTCTTCTCCCTCTTCCATTTCCCCCTAGGTTCTCTGGGTGGGGATACTCAAGCTTGATCGGGATTCTTCTTTCATTCTGCTTAGAGATGCTTAGATGTAACGCTTGATTTCGTTTCTTCTCTACTATGGCTATATTTTGGAAATTATGCTCTTTTTATGTATTATTGTACTATGATGATGATTTTGGTACAAGACATAAGTTTTATGTTGATGTAATGAGTTTTCAGTATTTCAGACTTATTATGTAATTGGGTTTGGACCACGAAGCTTTTCTGCTTAATAAAATTTTAATTCCACTGTTATTTTATATATGTCTTGTGATGCTTATGTTTACCTATAACGCTTCACGAAACTTAATGCATTACGATAAAGAGTGACATTAACGAACGTGGGGTGTCACATTTGGTATCAGAGATGAAGGTTACCAGATCGGATAAAAGATTTTGAAAATTATTTTCAAAAAGGTCTTTAAAGAAAGCATTTTCAAAAGAAAAGTCTGTTTTGAAAAACATATTCCCCAAAACCATATGAAATATTTTTTGATTCTCTGTTTGAATCCCTTTTTCCTTTTCTTTTCAGCATGTCTGGGGAACCTAATATTCTTGAGGGCGTTCGGATACCGGCTTGGTTTCGTAGGTATCTGGAGGTTACGACACCTGCCGAAGGCCAAGCAGACGCCCCACCCCCAGGTGCAGCCGTTGTTCCTCCTCCTCCGCATGCTGATAATTTCTCTAAGCTATGCAAGGATTTATGCACTATTGGTGGAAAGCAATTCCGAGGAACTGAGACTTTTGTAGAAGTAAGGAATTAGCTTAAAGAGACAGAGGATTTGTTTGGAATTTTCGAAGTTGACGATCGTAGGAAGATTTAGTTAGTCGTTTGGCAGCTGAAGGATGAGGCCTCGTTTTGGTGGGAAGTGACACATGCGGGATGTCCAGTCGAGACTCTGGATGATTTCCGACAGAGATTTGAGATGAAGTTTCTTTATCAAGCTGAGAAAAGTATGCAAATGGAAAGCTTTTTGGCACTTAAGCAAGGAGTCATGTCTGTTAGAGAGTATGTTAATAAGTTTAATCAATTGGCGAGGTTTGGTTTGGAGCTAGTAAATACCCGCACAAGAAAGCTTTGAGGTTTGCTAGAGGATTAAATGAACCCCTCCATGCGTTGTTGGCTATGTCTCATATTCCGATGGGAGCAACATTTGAGAAACTCGTTGATATGGCATTGATGCATGAAGAAGGTAAAGGTGAAAAGAAAGAGGCTAAGGTTGAGGAATCACAAAACAAGAAAGTGTGGCCCAACAAAGAACAACAACAGCAACAAAAGAAGGGTAGAAAGAATGACAAAGCCCGAGATAAGAGAAAATGTCATAATTGTGGGCGCGTGGGTCATTTGATCAAGGATTGCAAGAAAAGGAAGAACGCTTGTTTCCATTGTGGAGAGGTCGGACATCTTGTTAAGGATTGCCCGAAGAAGCAAGGACAGGGCCAACGAGCAGGATCTTCTGGAGGGCAGGTGCATGCTCTCATGGCTAGTAAGCCAGATAGAGGTAGGAAAGTTTCTGTTGAAGGTTTGATTTCTCTTTTCAGTTATCCTGTTAGAACTCTTTTTGATTATGGAGCTTCGCATTCTTGTATATCTGATTATGAGGTTGAGTCTCTACACCTTAGTACTCGTATGGTTTTGGATCCCGTTGTTGTCTCAAACCCCATTGGTGGTACGACTCATTTATCTATGATATGTCGGGGTTTGAGAATATCTGTGTTGGGCGTCGAGTTTGAATGTGACACACATGTGCTTGGTTTCATGGGCTACGGTTTGATTCTAGGGATGGATTGGCTAGCCATGTATGGTGCCATTCTAGATTGTGAGAGGAGGGTCGTTAGACTTTTGACTTGCCGTAGGAGGGCCCTTGAGATTTATTGTGACCATAAAGGGTCTGTCATGCTTAGTTTCCTAGAGTCGCTTGATGCATCTGTCGATGATCTACGATCTATACCAGTAGTCTGCGAGTATCCTGATGTTTTTGAGGAGGTTCCGGGATTACCTCCGAGGTGTGAGAATGATTTCTGTATATACTTGGTGGATAGTGCAAAGCCAGTTGCATTGTCTGTGCGCCATATGGCTCCAAGAGAAAGGAGGAAGTTCAGCAAGCAAGTAGTGGAGCTACTTGAGAAAGGGTTTATTAGGCGAAGCATATCTGAATGGGGTGCTCCAGTAGTATTTTCCACTAAGGAGGATGGTTCGCTTCGCTTATGTGTGGATTATAGAGAGTTGAATAAACTCACTAAGAAGAATAGGCACCCACTTCCGAGGATAGATGATTTGTTTGACCAGCTTGTTGGTGCATCTATTTTCTCTCAATTAGACTTGGCCACGGAGTTTCATCAGTTGAGGGTGACCGAGGACAGTATAGACAAGACCTCTTTTAGAACTCTAGATGGTTTCTTCGAGTGGCTCGTCATGCCTTTTGGGTTGACGTATGCATCCGCATATTTTGTTGATCTGATGAGTAGGGTGTTTCGGGAGTTTCTAAATAAGTTCATTGTGGTCTTTATTGATGACATCTTGATTTTATCGAAGAGCGAGGAAGAGCATGCCCTACATTTAAGGGAGGTTTTGAAAACTCTCTGTGCGCACCAGCTTAAGGCGAAATTCTCCAAATGTCATTTTTGGAGAAAAGAAGTGAGATTTCTAGGGCATGTGGTCTCTAAAGACGGGATAACAGTAGATCCCGCGAAGGTAGTTACAGTTCAAGATTGGCAGATCCTAAAGAATGCAATGGAGGTGAGGAGTTTTCTTGGATTAGCAGGCTATTATAGGAAGTTCATTAAGGACTTCGCAAAGATATCAACCCCACTCACCAGACCGACGAAGAAGAATATGACATTTTCTTGGGGTATAGACAGTGAGGATGCTTTCTAGCAATTGAAGAAGGCTCTGACAATAGCCCCAGTCTTGAATTTTCCTGATGGGAACAAAATGTTCACAGTATACACTAATGCATGTGGTACAGGGATTAGTGCGGTTATGATGCAAGAGGGAAGGGTAGTATGTTATGGAGGTAAACAGTTAAGAGTTCATGAGAAGAACTACCCTACCAATGACTTAGAGTTAGCTGCCATAGTATTCGCGCTTAAGACTTGGCGCCATTATCTACTAGGAGAAAAGTTCGAGTTGTACTTCGATCATAAATCTCTCAAGTACTTGTTCTCACAGAAGGATCTCAATTTGAGGCAACAAAGATGGATGGAGTTCCAAACATCCTATGACTTTGAGATTGCTTATACCCCTGGCAAGGGTAATGTGGTGGAAGACGCATTGAGTAGGAAGAGGATGACCTTGAGTCCTCTATTTGTGGAGAGGAAGAGCTAAGAGTTTATATCAACTTTTGATTTTAGACCCTCCACCGAGTTTACACCTGGTTTATTGGCATCATTAGAGGTGCGACCTACTCTGTTGGACCAGATAGGAACTTCGCAGCGAGAAGACCCATGGATAGCCGATATCTTGGATAGGCTCAGTAGAGGGGAGACTTCCAATCACCTCAGTAGATATTCCACAGATGATAGAGGGTGGTTACGACAAGATGGAAGGCTTTGTATTCCCCGAGTTGGGAGTTTGTTGAAGACAGTCCTTGAGGAAGCCCATCATTCTAGGATGACTATTCATTCCGGTGGTGATAAGATGATAAGGATACGAAGAGGGTTTTCTTTTGGACTGGGATGAAGAAAGATGTAGCAGAATTTGTTTCTCGATGTTTGATTTTCTAGCAAGTCAAAGCTGAGCAAAGGAAGCCCGGTGGTGATGTAACAGAATTTGTTTCTCGATGTTTGATTTTCCAACAAGTCAAAGTTGAGCAAAGGAAGCCCGGTGGTTTACTTCATCCTTCGGAAGTCCCACAATGAGGTGGGAGAGAGTCTCTATGGATTTCATTGACGATTTGCTTAGATAAAGAAAAGGCAACACCGATATTTGGGTTCTAGTTGACATGCCTATTAAGAGCGCTCATTTCATTCCTATTAAGAGTAGGAGGACAGCAACATGGTTGGCAGTAGTTTATCTTCGTGAGATAGTCCATTTACATGGAGTACCTTCCAGTATTGTGAGCGATCGTGACCCCATATTCACCAGTGAGTTTTGAAGGAGCTTGCAAGAGGCATTAGGTACAACGTTGTGTTTGAGCACCGCTTATCACACTCAGACCGATGGACAAACGGAAAGGGTGAATATAGTTCTTGAGGATCTTTTAAGACTATGTATCCTAAAATTCGGAGGGACTTGGGAAGAGCATCTTCCTTTGGTAGAGTTTTCCTACAACAACAATTATCAAGCTAGTATTAGCATGGCACCCTTTGAAGCATTGTACGGATGACTTTGTAAATCACCGACTTGTTGGTGGGAATCTACACAAAGGCATCTACTTGGACCTGAGATGATTAGGGAAACTTCAGAGAAGACTGATCTTATTCGCAGGCGCATGAAGACAGTTCAGTATAGGCAGAAGTCCTACGCAGATAGGAGAAGGAATGACATTGAATTTGAGGTGGGAGAGATGGTTTTCATCAAGGTATCACCTTTGAGGAATGTTGTTCATTTTGGATCTGTAGGGAAATTCCACCAAGATTTGTAGGGCCATTTCCCATAACAGAAAGGATTGGCCAACTGGCCTATAGAGCAAAGCTACCAGAGAGACTGTCCAGCGTTCATGATGATTTCCATGTTTCTCATTTATGGAAGTGCTTGCATGATACCGTAGAAGTAGTTGAGCCAAGTATGCTTGAGGAAGTAGAGGTGGAATGGGAGGCGACAGTTAGACGAGTTCCTACCCGTATTCTTGGATCAGAAGTTAAGAAGCTACACAATTGAGAGGTCAAGTTAATGAAGATTCAATGGGGATAAGACCCCGAGAATGCAACTTGGGAGACTGAAGACAAGATTCGCGCTTCGTACCCTTTTCTTTTCAAGGGTATGTTCTTAACTTCATTTCCAAAGCTTTTATTCGTGCTTGTTTCTATCGTTGAAGTATATCCTAACGATCGAATCTTCGACCTTTAAGTATTGTAATGACCCGCATTTTTACTTTTGAATAATTAATTTAATTATTAAATATCGATTTAACGATATCGATAACTCGAATTAAATAATATTTATATTTAATTAATATAAATAATAAAATAATATATTTCCGGAATAATCGGAAATAACAGAATCCATGATATTCTGTAAATTGGTAAATTCGAAATATATAATTCAGTTTAGAGTTGAATTTTATTAACGAATATATTATTAAAATGAAGTTTGAACTTATAATTATATTATAATTATAATCGAGCTCGAAATGGCGCTGTAGTTCGTAAATTGGCGATTCGAACTTCAACTAATATACAGGGTCTGTTTTAAATCGGATTTCTGTGAAACAAGAAACGTTAGGAGCTGGTGAAGTATATTTTTCTAATGGAAGAGAAAAATAGGGATTTCGTCATGTAGATTTTTAGTTATTCCCAAATTAAATATTCAGAAAAATAGCGGTATATTCGTTCGTAGCCATAACGATTAACGATTATTTAAAAATATTTGAATATCGGATTCGAATTTAGATAGGATTCTTTTAAGACGTAGTTATAATTTAATTTTTAGAATTTTACTATAATTTTTAATTAATTAAATAAGCAACTTTTTATTTGGAGTATTTTGCACCCTTAACCAGCGATTTTGGGGTTTCACAATATGAGTTAACCTACCGATATTATTATATTTTCGGGACCGTGCACATCGCTCGATATGACCGTATACTTATTTCTGTCTGTAGCAATTCGGGCATGAATGAAATCTTACGTGACAAGGTATACTAAAACTCAAAAAAAAAACAAATATATGGATACCATTCTTTTCCGTGGTTCTCTTCTCAACCACTAGTTCCTGTGGTCCTCAAAACAAATTCGTGGCATTTCATATATCCACAACAGAAGTAAACATTTTAAATTCATGGAGCCTCCCTCGTTCATTTTAGACTTCAGCTAATAAAACCCATCCTATATAATAACCTTAATTCTCTAAACCTAATTATTCTTCTCAGCTCAAACACCATTCTGCCGCATTCTTCTTTTTCACACAGCAAAAACATGGTCTTCGAAATTCCTAAACTATTCAAGAAAAATTCATTAAATCTCAGAGGAGATATTTCCAAAATCCCCTTTACATCCTCTTCCGACCGAGGTACCTCTCATTCCATTCGAACACCTTAATTGTTCGATGCTTTTCTGACAGCCGACATTTTGGGTTCAGAAATTCACGATAAATGAAGAAGATTTGGGTTGTTACGATTTTATATTTGAACTAAGGAGTGATATCGGTCTGGCGTTCTTTGTTTTGGGGTTCGAAGTTGTCATGACTATGTAATGGGGCGTTGACGAACTGGAATCCACGAGGGAAAGGGTGAACTCGAGTTGTTTCTAAGTGGGATGGAGTTGTAGAGATTTCGAAGGGGATTCGATTGGATATTTTAGTTGGAATTAAGATGGATTGGAGAGGGAGTATGAGCTGTTGAAGTGGGCCATGGTTTGGAAATAACTTGGAGCTGGCGGTGTTGTTTAGATTGTAGGGGAAAGGAGAGATAACAAAGAGGAGAGCTGCTACGAATTTAGTGATTTTATAATGAGGGTGAGTGAGGGAGCGAATTGGCCATGAATGGGGAAAAGGGGATCTGTTATGCGACGGGGAGAAAGGATGAGGAGGGGGTTTAAGCTCTTAAACAATGATTTAGGTTTTAACTAATAATTTGTTTATTTTTAATGATGTTTGAATAGTGTATAGCTTATAAAAATCAATAACTATTCCATACGTCATCAAAATTCAGCAAAACAGGATCCGATAGGATAGTATGGACGACTACCAACTGGAACTGAATGGGAGTGAATCTGAGCTCGTTACAATTTATGATGAAATAAATTGTCCGTCTAAATCAAGCGATGGTTATCGTTATTAATGATGATCGTCCAATGTGAGTAAATCTCACTAACTCTGTTCAGTTTATATTTTTATAAACTGTACTTTATTTTTGATAAATATTGATTGATTGCTGTGTATGGACTGTTTAGATGGACTGTTAAATAATTGATTGAAAACACAGTTATGGTTATATATATACATATATATATCATTATTAAATATTAATTCTATCGATCAGAATATTTCATATTGAAATGAAATCGATGTTAATGATATTGTTTAACATCTGTGATGCAGGGAAACAGGTTGGAGGAATCCAACTGGATTCCTCAACATTTATTTTAATGTTTTCATATATTGTGTGTATGATGTGATATATAATCTGTTGTTGATTATGTGTGTTTGAATGATATCGATCACCGTTGTTTGGTATTTTAAATACCGTAAGAAATACTGGGATGTAAAAAGGGGATTTTCAAAGTATATTTTGAAAATAAATTATTATATAAAATCAATGATTTTATATATAAAAGGAAAAGGATTTTATAAAAGGAGATAATTATCAAATCAAAGAGCAAAAAGGAAATTATTTGTAAAACAAATATAAAAGGAAATTATTTGTAAAACAAATATAAAGGAAATTATTTATTTGTTAAATAAATAGAATTTATAATGGAATAATTATTTAAGAAATAAATAGAATTGAAAAGGAAATATTTATTTGTTAAACAAATAAAATAGAAAGAGAAATATTTGTAAACCATTTACAAGTAGAATTGAAAAGGAATTTATTTATTTAGAAAATAAATATAGAGAAAAAAGGGAATTTATTGGGATAATAAATAGAATAAAGGATTTATTTATTTAGAAAATAAATAGAATAAAGGAATATTTATTGGGAAAATAAATAGAGGAGTTAATCGAATCGAGTTAATCGAAAGGAGCTAATTGAACATAGTTAATCAAAATAGAGTTAAACAGAAATTGGAAACTGACTAGAGATTAATAAGTTGAATGGTTTCCTGAGTATCGATCTGGTGTTGGTTTCGGCCTTCGGGGTTTATACTTAGGAAGTTGTTCTCTTGTTAGTTTATAGTTAGAGTCTGATAGATGTGGAAGAATAGTGATACGTAATTAAGCAATGGAAACGTTTTCCAGTGTTAATAACATCTATTTTCTAAACATAGAAAATAAGGAAATATGAATGAATATATATATATACATATGTGGTTGATGATATGATCGATAGAATTTCCATTTGGAAATAATATCGTTGTTTGCACATGTGTTTTCTTTGATAGTTAAATCACCGACTATCAAAGTTTTGACCATTTTAACGTTGTTAATATGGAGAGACTGGTTGGATTATTATCCGAAGAACCACTCCGTATTGGTATAAGCGTTGCGAATCAAGTATGCTGAATATATTGAAGACGGAGTAAAGTGCAAGGGTTGTTGTATAAATCTTAGATAACAATTGCCTAAGATGGATGTACTGAATAGTGCCTTTGGTTTGTCCAGTCCCAGGACGACCTGTATGGAAGAATGTCTAACAGAGTATATTTAATAGATCGCGTAAGTTGATCTCTTCAAACGTACGTACGTTTGGTGGCGGAGGAATTCGTTTCTCTTAGCTGTATACCCATGGTATTTTTGGGGAAATCAATTTGTGATTTGGCGGTTATGACGATGTGACATTCAAAGTGAATAAACGTGTGATCTGTCAGAGATAAGCGTGGCCTCTAGCCTCACATCCGGAAATGACAAAAATCGGGCAGGCAGCATGGCTATGTAGGTCGCACCTATTAGCGAGCCCATAATCATCTGATCTAGAGTTTCATTTACTTCTAAAAATCTATTGTCGATGCTGTCCCATTCGGGAAACGGTTGCTGATCCCAACCGTTGGTGATATACATTCGATACACTCAAGCGAAATGAGTGGTCGGTCATGTGTGGCCGGGTTGCAAGATGTTCTTGTTGAACCCGGTGTATTCCTCTCTAGAGGTACACTAGCGAAAGGTGGTTTCATACCTTGTCATAGTTGAAAATCCATTACCCAATACGTGCTTGCGGTTTTGATTGTATACTATATATGTAGAATGTGAGATGAAAGCGTTTCTACTAGATGATTATTATATTGTGGTTGATAGACACTATTATCATATCAATGAGTTTTGATATAAAGACATTTTGGATTCTCAGAAGGGAAAACCCCGTTTCGTTATACGGCGTGGTCTTATGAGATATCGTTTACTTATTCTCAAACTATTTTAAACTGTTTTACTCATACCAGTCCCATAACTGACCCGGAGTTTATTTTGTTTTGTTTCCCTAAACTCTTGGGTGCCCAATTTTATACGGGCAGTCAAGTAGTTAGGATTTTACAGATATACTTGGAGAGCTTGGAGCAGGAGGCTTCAGGATTATATAGCTATAGTTATTTCCGCTGTGTTGTAAGTGTTATACTCTGATAATGTTATTGTATACATATACTGATTTTATTTCAAGGATATGTTATCTATTATATGTTGTTCATTCCGTTGTGAGATTCGTGTTACTCTGATGTTGTATCTTCTTTTTCTTCTTCTATTCTAAGTTTCTATCTTATCTATTCTCACCCTCTAATTTCTTTCATTAACTACCGGTATTTTTCGATGTTTGGTTAGTCGTCATTGATTTTATGGCGATAACCAAAGTCCACAAAAACCGGGTCATTACAGTTGGTATCAGAGCTTAAGGTTAAGTAATTACCTTGGCTCTGTGGCGTGACTCAGTAGAGATAGGGTTAGTAATACCCTAGATTGAGTTGAGTGTATATATACGAGTGAGCGTATTTGTTATTGATATAAAAATTGTTTTATATTGTGGTGATTTATTGGTTGAGTTTTTTATGGGTTCTGATCGATCAGTTTGATCCACTATATCGATAGGAGTTAATAAACACTCGAATACGATGGGTCGACACAATATATTTTGAAAAGACGGTAAATGAAATAATTTTACCCAAATTATAATTTGATATAAAGGATTTATATCGGAGTGATTATAATATATTGGATATATTGGTTGTTATTATAATCGAGTAAGAATATAAAAAGTGAAATGGTTACGTATATAACCAAATAATAATTCGTATAAGTGTTACGAAATGAATTAAATCTGAATTTGAATCAGAATTGAAATTAAAACCCTGGAAATTTGGTACAAAGTTTGTAAATTGACTTGGATTAAATATATGTAAATTTTAAGATCCTGGGAGATTTTAAATTGTATTACAAGCATTTGTGAAAGATATTTTGAACTGATTTCAAAATAAAAGCTTTTAAGAAATGGTTTTGAAAATTTGTTATAGTATTGAACTCACTTCAATAACTGGGAAATAACCCTGATGATGATGGCCACATCATCAGTGTTCATTTTCGAGTTGCAAGTGACGGATTACTACCAAAGAGATTGTTTTGTGGAAAGCAAGTTGTTTTGTATCATGAAAAGGGATATATGGTTTTAAGAAAGCTAAACTGTTTAAAATTCCCAGGGAAAGATTATTTGAAGTGAAACCAAATTGAATTAAAATTTGGAAAAGCAAATTGGAATTTAATTGAAGTAAATTATGTGAAAATTGAATTGAATTAGAATATAATGATATCGAGGAAGTTTGATTGATATCGTAAGAAATTGGAATCGAGAATGGAACTCGAGTTTGAAGTGATATTTGGCTTGGATATAAGCGAATGGTTGTGTTGGAGATAAAAGTGATTGGAGTTTGATTGGAATGACATTGGTATATGCAGAAATTGGTAAAAGATGGAAGGGATGTTATGATATGCCCGACAAAAAGGTACAAGTTTATATTTATATTAGATATGAGATTTATGAGCCGAATTGGCAAGCCGCTTGGCATTTTGATTTTCTTTTGGGTTGGAGATGGCTCAAAGATGCGAGTTGGAGTTTGAGCGATTGACCAGTACAAAGGAGGTGCTGGCGAAAATTTTCGAAAAGTTAGAGTGTTAGAAAATTTTCAGGATTTTTGAAATTTTTCGTTGATAAGAATTAATTAATAATTTAATTGAAATTAAATTGGTTTAGTTAAAATTGAAGTTAAGGAATAAACAAATGATCTTTAACCCTACAATAGGGTTTGTTTTCTACCTTAGCAATTTCGAGGACGAAATTATTTTAAGGGGGAAAGATTGTAATGACCCGCATTTTTACTGTTGAATAATTAATTAATTTAATTATTAAATATAGATTTAACGATATCGATAACTCGAATTAAATAATATTTATATTTAATTAATATAAATAATAAAATAATATATTTCCGGAATAATCGGAAATAACAAAATCCATGATATTGTGTAAATTGGTAAATTCAAAATATATAATTCAGTTTAGACTTGAATTTTATTAACGAATATATTATTTAAATGAAGTTTGAACGTATAATTATATTATAATTATAATCGAGCTCGAAATGGCGCTGCAGTTCGTAAATTGGCAATTCGAACTTCAACTGAATATACGGGGTCTGTTTTAAATCAGATTTCTGTGAAACAAGAATCGTTAGGAGCTGGTGAAGTATATTTTTCTAGTGGAAGAGAAAAATCGGGATTTCGTCGTGTAGATTTTTAGTTATGTCCAAATTAAATATTCAGAAAAACAGCGGTATATTCGTCCGTAGCCATAACGGTTATTTAAAAATATTTGAATATCGGATTCGAATTTAGATAGGATTCTTTTAAGACGTGGTGATAATTTAATTTTTAGAATTTTACTGTAATTTTTAATTAATTAAATAAGCAACTTTTTATTTGGAGTATTTTGCACCCTTAACCAGCGTTTTTGGGGTTTCACAATATGAGTTAACCTACCGATATTATTATATTTTCGGGACCGTGACACATCGCTCGATATGACCGTATACTTATTTCTGTCTGTAGCAATTCAGGCATGAATGAAATCTTACGTGACATGGTATACTAAAACTCAAAAAAACAAATATATGGATACCATTCTTTTCCATGGTTCTCTTCTTAGCCACTAGTTCCTGTGGTCCTCAAAACAAATTCGTGGCATTTCATATATCCACAACAGAAGTAAACATTTTAAATTCATGGAGCCTCCCTCGTTCATTTTAGACTTCAGCTAATAAAACCCATCCTATATAATAACCTTAATTCTCTAAACCTAATTATTCTTCTCAGCTCAAACACCATTCTGCCGCATTCTTCTTTTTCACACAGCAAAAACATGGTCTTCGAAATTCCTAAACTATTCAAGAAAAATTCATTAAATCTCAGAGGAGATATTTCCAAAATCCCCTTTACATCCTCTTCCGACCGAGGTACCTCTCATTCCATTCGAACACCTTAATTGTTCGATGCTTTTCTGACAGCCGACATTTTGGGTTCAGAAATTCACGATAAATGAAGAAGATTTGGGTTGTTTCAATTTTATATTTGAACTAAGGAGTGATATCGGTCTGGCGTGCTTTGTTTTGGGGTTCGAAGTTGTCATGACTATGTAATGGGGCGTCGACGAACTGGAATCCACGAGGGAAAGGGTGAACTCGAGTTGTTTCTAAGTGGGATGGAGTTGTAGAAATTTCGAAGGGGATTCGATTAGATATTTTAGTTGAAATTAAGATGGATTGGAGAGGGAGTACGAGCTATTGAAGTCGGCCATGGTTTGGAAATAACTTGGAGCTGGCGGTGTTGTTTAGATTGTAGGGGAAAGGAGAGATAACAAAGAGGAGAGCTGCTACGAATTTAGTGATTTTATAATGAGGGCGAATGAAGGAAGCGAATTGGCCATGAATGGGGAAAAGGGGATCTGTTATGCGACGGGGAGAAAGGATGAGGAGGGGGTTTAAGCTCTCAAACAATGATTTAGGTTTTAACTAATAATTTGTTTATTTTTAATGATGTTTGAATAGTGTATAGCTTATAAAAATCAATAACTGTTCCATACGTCATCAAAATTCAGCAAAACAAGATCCGATAGGATCGTATGGACGACTACCAACTGGAACTGAATGGGAGTGAATCCAAGCTCGTTACAATTTATGACGAAATAAATTGTCCGTCTAAATCAAGCGATGGTTATCGTTATTAACGATGATCGTCCAATGTGAGTAAATCTCACTAACTCTATTCAGCTTATATTTTTATAAACTGTATTTTTGATAAATATTGATTAATTGCTGTGTATGGACTATTTAGATGGACTGTTAAATAATTGATTGAAAACACAGTTATGGTTATATATATATATATATACATATATATATATATCGTTATTAAATATTAATTCTGTCGATCAGAATATTTCATATTGAAATGAAATCGATGTTAATGATATTGTTTAACATCTGTGATGCAGGGAAACAGGTTGGAGGAATCCAACTGGATTCCTCAACATTTATTTTAATGTTTTCATATATTGTGTGTATGATGTGATATATAATCTGTTGTTGATTATGTGTGTTTGAATGATATCGATCACCGTTGTTTGGTATTTTAAATACCGTAAGAAATACTGGGATGTAAAAAGGGGATTTTCAAAGTATATTTTGAAAATAAATTATTATATAAAATCAATGGAATTTATATATATAAGGAAAAGGATTTTATAAAAGGAGATAATTATTAAATCAAAGAGTTAAAGGGAAATTATTTGTAAAACAAATATAAAAGGAAATTATTTGTAAAACAAATATAAAGGATATTATTTGTAAAACAAATATAAAGGAAATTATTTGTAAAACAAAGATAAGGGAAAAGATCTGTAAAACAGATGTGAAAAGAAATATTTATTTGTTAAATAAATAGAATTTATAATGGAATATTTA
Organism: Allium sativum; assembly: GCA_030737875.1. Lineage (NCBI taxonomy): Eukaryota > Viridiplantae > Streptophyta > Magnoliopsida > Asparagales > Amaryllidaceae > Allium > Allium sativum. The sequence goes on along the minus strand of CM060918.1, from coordinate 772,301,782 downwards.
TTTAAGAAATAAATAGAATTGAAAAGGAAATATTTATTTGTTAAACAAATAAAATAGAAAGAGAAATATTTGTAAACCATTTACAAGTAGAATTGAAAAGGAATTTATTTATTTAGAAAATAAATATAGAAAAAAAGGGAATTTATTGGGATAATAAAAAGAATGAAGGATTTATTTATTTAGAAAATAAATTGAATAAAAGAATATTTATTGGGAAAATAAATAGAGGAGTTAATCGAATTGAGTTAATCGAAAGGAGCTAATTGAACATAGTTAATCAAAATTGAGTTAAACAGAAATTGGAAACTGACTAGAGATTAATAAGTTGAATGGTTTCCTGAGTATCGATCTAATGTTGGTTTCGGCCTTCGGGGTTTATACTTTGGAAGTTGTTCTCTTGTTATTTTATAGTTAGAGTCTGATAGATGTGGAAGAATAGTGATACGTAATTAAGCCATGGAAACGTTTTCCAGTGTTAATAACATATATTTTCTAAACATAGAAAATAAGGAAATATGAATGAATATTTATATATATATATATATGGTTGATGATTTGATCGATAGAATTTCCATCTGGAAATAATATCGTTGTTTGCACATGTGTTTTCTTTGATAGTTAAATCACCGACTATCAAAGTTTTGCCCATTTTAACGTTGTTAATATGGAGAGACCGATTGGATTATTATCCGAAGAACCACTCCGTATTGGCATAATCGTTGCGAATCAAGTATGTTGAATATATTGAAGACGGAGTAAAGTGCAAGGGCTGTTGTATAAATCTTAGATAACAATTGCCTAAGATGGATGTACTGAATAGTGCCTTCGGTTTGTCCAGTCCCAGGACGACCTGTATGGAAGAATGTCTGACAAAGTATATTTAATAGATCGCGTAAGTTGATCTCTTCAAACGTACGTACGTTTGGTGGCAGAGGAATTCGTTTCTCTTAGCTGTATACCCATGGTATTTTTGGGGAAATCAATATGTGATTTGGCGGGTATGACGATGTGACATTCAAAGTGAATAAATGTGTGATCTGTCAGAGATAAGCGTGGCCTCTAGCCTCACATCCGGAAATGAAAAAAATTGGACAGGTAGCATGGCTATGTAGGTCGCACCTATTAGGGTGTATAATCATCTGATCTAGAGTTTCATCTACTTCTAAAAATCTATTGTTGATGTTGTCCCATTCGGGAAACGATTGCTGATCCCAACCGTTGGTGATATACATTCGATACACTCAAGCGAAATGAGTGGTCGGTCATGTGTGGCCGGGTTGCAAGATGTTCTTGTTGAACCCGGTGTATTACTCTCTAGAGGTACACTAGCGAAAGGTGGTTCCATACCTTGTCATAGTTGGAAATCCATTACCCAATACGTGCTTGCGGTTTTGATTGTATACTATATATGTAGAACGTGAGATGAAAGCGTTTCTGCTAGATGATTATTATATTGTGGTTGATAGACACTATTATAATATCAATGAGTTTTGATATAAAGATATTTTGAATTCCCAGAAGGGAAAAACCCGTTCCGTTATACGGCGTGGTCTTATGATATATCGTTTACTTGTTCTCAAACTGTTTTACTCATACCAGTCCCATGATTGACCCGAAGTTTATTTTGTTTTGTTTCCCTAAACTTTTGGGTGCCCAATTTTATACGAGCAGTCAAGTAGTCAGGATTTTACAGATATACTTGGAGAGCTTGGAGCAGGAGGCTTAAGGATTATATAGCTATAGTTATTTCTGCTGTGTTGTAAGTGTTATACTCTGATAATGTTATTGTATACATATACTAATTTTATTTCAAGGATATGTTATCTATTATATGTTGTTCGTTCCGCTGTGAGATTCGTGTTACTATGAAGTTGTATCTTCTTTTTCTTCTTCTATTCTAAGTTTCTATCTTATCTATTCTCACCCTCTAATTTCTTTCATTAACTACCGGTATTTTTCGATGTTTGGTTAGTCGTCATTGAGTTTATGGCGATAACCAAAGTCCACAAAAACCGGGTCGTTATAGGTATGGAACCCATGGATGTAAACATGTGTTTGAAGCATGTTATGTTTGATGGATGCTGGTGGATGCAAGTGTTTGCTAATTGTTTCTTGTGGATGCATATATACACACATTATGCACTAGATCGACTCAGTCACTCTCATACTGCATATGGATGCGTGTGCATTTTCTCTATGGATGAAAATGGATGTATCATCATGTGTATATTGCATTTGGGTGAATGATTGTGCACACATATAGAACTTACATGTTATAGTAGGATTATTTGCATATATGTTTGATTCATGGCACTAACATACATTGCATTAAGGAGGTCAACTGAATCAGTGGACCGCCTGATCTTTCGCATTAGTATAGGGAGATATACACACACCCTTGCATATGTTCATAAAAGCATTAGAAATCTTTTAAGGACAATGGATGCTTGTGATTGGTGGATGAGTATATGGATGATGGATGTTAGGATATACATTCTACTTAGAGATTTCGGGGACAAAATCCTTTAAGTAGGGGAGAATGTAACACCCCATAATTTTAAAGAACGCTATAATGATAAACTAAGGAATAATTAATTAAATATTGGGAATTAAGTAAACGGACTGCGCCATTGCGTTCGTCTCAGAATTCTGCTTAAGATAGACTCCAAGTTTGCGTAAAACGGGAGGGAAATCGGCCCGTTAGGGGTCGATCCCGTCCCTTGTGGGAGTCGACCCATGGGTCAACCCCTTCACGGGGGTGTCGACCCCTATGTCGACCCCGGGGTCGACCCCACCGAGATCTGGGAAGATTCCTGCCTGCAACCTGAACGCATTTTTGAGCATGATTTGTTGACCTTAGGCTATATATAAGACCTCATTCTCATTGTCTTTATTCACCAAAAACAATGGAGACAACGAGGTGCTGCCCCAACTCAGTTTGAACTAGCCTATTCTTCTTCAACAATAAGTTATATATATTCAAGGATATGTGCTACAACATCTACAATCAATCCTCTGTTCTTTAGATCTAGTCATAGTGAGTTTATGTTGCTTTTAGATATAAACACCTCAAAAGTAATCTTGACATGTTTATAAGTTTGGATCTAAGCCTGTGCCTGCTAGTAACCTGAATTATAACAGATCTGCCATTACTTCTATACCTAATTTACTGCTTAGTTCTCATATGCCTGTCCATGATATCCATATTCTGTTAGTTTGCCTAATCATGCCACCGTATGCCTATTATGTTAGTTTGCCTAATCATGTCACTGTATGCCTATTCTGTTAGTATGGCCAATTCTATCATCATATGCCAGTTTTATTTACTATACCTATTCTTGTTCTCTTCTCTCCCTCTTTCCGTTTTTGTTTTTTTATAGTCAGGATACCTTCGAGCCTAGGCCTATCGCTGAAATACGCGAGCACACGAAATTGGGAATGGTTGGGAAAGATAAATTAGGGCATGACTTATGTTGTAAATCATGATTGGGATTTGGGGGCATAATCTATACCTTGATCTAAACTTTAATCTGGGGCATAACTTGTATCATGAATCAGATGGGGATTTGGGGCATAATAAACATGAAAATTGGTTAGTAACGAACAAACCTAAATTTATAGTAACTAGAAACTGTAACGACATGTAGACAGGAGGTTAAATCACACTTGTGGTAGAAGCCTGTCCGGAACCGCCAGACAAATCCAACGTCCACAAGTGGTTAATCTAATGTCACTAGTACCGAACTTGTCTTTTGCGTCTCCTCACTTGCATCTGGTGTATAAACAACAGATGCAAATAGTACAATTAGCATCTAGTTTCTAACTGAAAATAGATGCAAATAAGGGAAAGAAAATATTGCCCTACCTTTTGCATCCGCTGTGGTCAATGAACAGACGCGGTAGGGTGGAGATGAAAATTAATTATTGATATTTGCGTCTATGGTTGTATAGTCAGATGCAAATAGGGGTAGAATAAAGTTATTTGTGTCTGATCATTTAAAAACGGACGCATCAAAACAAAAAATGTGGAGGGAAAATATAAAAAAAGACTGCACGTATTAGAGGGAAAGCAAAAACACTTTCGCACTCTGCTAAAATTATCCAGGAAAAATTTAAACCCTAATTTCAATCCGATTTCTGTTTCCTAAAGTCGGTCGCAATCAAATTTTTCTTACTCTATCGTTAATTACCATCAAGCTGACTAAGTCTCTGCCTGAATCTGGAAAACTGCCTTCCCCTGCTTGCTTTGGCATCGAAATTTGGTTACTTCAGACGTTGATTTCATCTTTTACCATCTCTCCTACTTTGATTTGAGGTAATACAGTTCTATTTTCTGATATTACAGAAATTTAATGTTAAATCTTTGTTGTAGTATCATGTTCCAAAATTACTTTCTAGATTTAAAACTTAGTCTGCATTAACATCTATTCCCCGAAATTAACATGTCCGCGGATAGATTTACCCTAAATTGTTAACCTTATGAAATTTGGGGAAAACTCTGTGAATTCCAATTTTTTTTCATGCCCTTTTTTACTTACCATACATTTGTTGTTTATTTTTGGATTACGTACCTTTTGTACTGTTATTCCTATTTATATATAGTTTGATGGTAATTTTGTTCAAGTCACAAGCATGTAAAGATTTAATCTAGTTTCATTTATGGTGGTTTTATGTCCTAATTGCTGTCAATTCTATGTAAATTGATGGATAATTACCATTACTGCATATTCATTTCTTTTCTTTTTTGCAATTTCCCATAATTTAGATAATTTTTTATTTCCCTTTTCCACTAACTGCGCATTACACAACCATATGGTACCGTCTTCATGAAAATTACTATTTGGCTGTAAATTTAAATGAAGTAATTTTTCAGCAAATGCTCTACCAAAATATGGCTGTAAATGTAGAACCAAAATAATTACCATTACTCAGTAAATAATACCGTCTTCATGAAAATAAGATATGATTCCACATTTACAGCCATATTTTGGTTCTCATGTTAAACAGTTGATAAACAAGACCAATAAATACATTCATGCTATAAATAATGTGTGTGGCTACTGGACTTTCTATATTGATATGCCAATAAATACAATTCATACAGGAAGTCAACAAAAAGTGGCAACTAGCTTGCTAGTTGAGGACACTTAACATTTGATAATTTTCAGTAGTTTGAATTTTGCATGTAGTCCATCTCATTATGTGAAAATGTAAAATATTTTGAATTTTGTGAAAGGAATTACGTATGCTTCTAGGAATAAAAATCAACTTCCAAAAGATAAACTGCACTATTCCTTGGCTTTTTTGTGTTGATTTTAAGAATTAGGTACAATTTTGAATGAACTGGGCCAAATGAAAATCCAAGCGTTGTTGACATGCATTTTTTAAAACTGATATATCAGTTGGGTTACCTGATGGTGATTTTACTGGCAGTAACATTACATGGAGGGGAGGAAGGGATATATATAATGCACAAAGCTAGACTAATGGGTTTTCGACAAATTATGAATTCTAACAAAAATTTCAAAGTACATCTTGTTATGTTCTTAATCACTTAAGTGATCATACACCACTCATTATTCAACTAATTGAATGTATTCGTAGCTATCTTAGATATATTTAACATATAGAGTTATCAATATATATTTAACATGCTTGAATACCACTCCTGCATCTACATACTAAATTCACTATACTAAGGAAATTGCAGCAATGAAAAAGTAAGTTATCTGATGCATGTTTCTTAATCTTTGTATCTACTAAAACCTTTCAATTTCTCCTTATCAAAATAAGAGTTATTTCTAACATTGGACGTTATGTTTATTTTCTCGACATAGCATGGTAATTCGATAACTTTTTTAAGAGATAATGTGGCTACATTAAAAATCCCTTGGTAACTACTAAAGTTAGATACTAATATCAAAGCATGTAAAATTAAAAAAATCTTAGTGGACGCAGTAAGATCTTCAAAGTATGTTATAATTTTGTAGTTGCTCGCTTGTATGATAGTAGAATTTTATTCACCTAATTTGTTTTGGATTTAACTAGTTAAGTATAATTTTATTATGTAGAGAACGACAGTAAGGTTGACTCTGCACTAAAGAAAATAATGAAATAATTGATAACTAAAATACTATGATAGTAGTAATGATGTATATGTATATTTGGCTTAGATAACTAAAATACTATGATAGCAAAGAATGAATTTTATTCTATGTTCCGTGGTTCACATTCAGTTAAGGCTTAGATATCAAGAAAGCTCATTGTGATATTTCACAAGTAAATAGGAAATGATATTAAATATTCTCATTTTACACTACGGAATGCCTTCTGTACCAAATATTTTTTGCATTTTTTATGCTAAACAGAGAGGGTTTAATCAACTTAATGCATATATATATATATATATACATATATATATATATATATTCAAATTCTTGTGATAAAACTCTTTTGTTATTTTGAGGACATTTGTTCAAAGGTTGAATAATGGGCAGTGAATTCCAAAAAAGAGGCGTTGAAACTTTCATAGTTGACTGGATTTGTGAATTTATAAATATAGTTTAACAAATATAAGGTACAACCGCTTAGATACAAATATGATTTTATAAATGTACACCTGCTTAGATACAGATATGATTTTATAAATATAGTTTATCAAATATAATGTATCAACTGGTTAACATTTATTATTTTCCATTTCCATATTCTAGGAATTACCTGTATTTCATTTTATTTATGTTAATTGGGCATTTAAAAGTAGAAATCATATTTAAAATTTGATAATTTATTACACTCCAATGTATAGGATATAATTCTCTAACTTGTGCCGGCAACAAAGTATTAAGTAAATTTCTTTCTTTTCTATGCTATTGTAAAGCAGCAGTAGAAAAGTTGCTTGACATGACAATGCAAGTACATTAGTAACAATAGTAATATATAAAAAATAAACGTACCTTTTTCACAACCAAGGTGCTGGATAATAAGCATTATGTTGGGCTGCAGTTTACGTTGTGGTTGCTGACATCGGACCAGGCGCTGATTATGGATCCGAAGCTAAGTGCGGCGGTGAAGAGCAATGCAGATAGGCCGAACGGGTGTGCTACGAATTTTATAAGCGCGAAGGTGAAGATGGGTGGGATTGAGGTTTTGACTGGCATAGGAAGAACTGTAGAGTTGTTAACTTCTGGTGTGAGTCATATCTTCTGGTAGAAAATAAAAAATAGAAAATAAAGAAGATTTTTCTGTCTAGTGTTTACAGAATCTTCTTCTGCCCGAAGAAATGATTCATCGAAATAATGAGTCACCCGTTCCATTGATGAATTTCTTTGCCAAGAACTTTCTCTTGGAGCGAAAGATGTAACTGAATCTTCTAATTCCTCAGTTGAAGGCTTACTGATTCTTCCGAAGATGAATCTGGAAGATATGATTCTTTGCAAAAATAATAAAACCCTGCACTTGGTAACTTATGGTCAATCGCCTATATTTCTTTCATAATAAAGTGCACATATTTTATACCTATAGCTGCAAGGTGGTTCTCATATTTCGTTTCTTTACATTTCTGCCTGGATCTAAACATATATTGGTACTTGAACAGATTTTCTTTCATTCAGCCATCATGTTTTATTGCAAAATTATATGCACACTTCGTTTGAACTTGCAACATTACAGCTATGAAAGATCGATTCAAAGAACTAACATGGTTGATATCTATCTAGCTGATTTGCATTCCTTATAATTATTAGGTTGAAATAGACCATTTTGAATATCTTGTAATATGCTTTTTTCCGTGATCTGATTAATTTATAAGTCTTACGTTCTACTTTCTCATAAAACATGCATCTAGGGATATATTTGTTGTTTCATTTTGTGGATCACTGGATGCGAGTTGTATACGTAGAGTAATCAAATCGAGCTTACATGCTTCAGTTTCTTTTTACTATTTACTTTGCACAACTTCTATGTAATCTATCTTCAGGATTTATGTATGAAAAGCTTCAATTTTTTGATGTTTTTTAATCTAAGAACCTTTAAATTGTATTTTCAGATTTCGCTGAACAAACTAAATGCTGTTATCTTTCAATATCTTTTTCGTAGGGTACATGATGATACTGTCAATTCCCTACAGCTGAACAAACCTTACATTGTTATTGGTTCATTTGATCGTCAAAATATCTTCTATGGCATCAAAACTCTGAGTAGATCATTGTCTTTTGTGGATGAGCTTGTAGATGAAGTATCAAAATACAGTTGTAATGTCCTAGGTTTTCGAGTAATTTTCTTCGATTATAATTTATAGATTTATCTTTAATTTAATTAGATTTAATGGTATTGGATTTGAAATATTATAAATAGATCTAGATATAATCATTAGTTTAAAATCATATATGTATATATTTAATTTGTTTTATATATATTAACATGAAGATCTAATCAACTAGTTTCAATGATGTTTTAACATCTTTGTTTATCTTGAAAGTTCGTTTGAATTTTTTAACTATTATATATGTATATGTATGACAAACCTTTAATACCATAATTGTATTTGTTTGGTATTTGTTTTAACTTATGTAAACATTAAAAAAAAATAGAAAACACTTAAGCAAATATTCAACTACTTCACAAACATGTTTATAAGAAGATATTGCATCAAATGGATAAGAATAAGATAAAATATAAATAAATAAATAAATAAATAAGAATATTTGATTTGTTCATTTATTTGCTATTTTAAGTCTATTAGATCATAGCTATTAATAGCTTAGATATGCCTTAGAGGCTAGGTATCATTGTGAAGTACATTACAACATGTGTGTTCAAATCAACCTATATTTTATTAGCTGATTTTCTTGGAACTAAAGCCTTTGATTGTCACAACATTTTGCACTAGCTGTACAAATTGATGTGCTGAAATTACATTGCCGTGCCTTCCACTGGAAGGAATAAAAGGAAGAAGCACATACATTCCTTCCTAGCTTCTAGACAGTCTATGCTACTTATTCAAATCAATGAGACAGCCAAGGACCTTCCTCACATGCACCTTCCGTACCCTGCTTACATCTACATCCTAGCCAATATTTGGCTGTACTCAAATGCATGCGCTTTTGTACCTCTCATACTTATCATGGCAATGGCTTTACCTAAGGAAGCATAGGTTGAACCAGCCAGGAGCATAGCTATTATATAGATTTGGATTACTTAGAGACAAAGTTTAGTTTTCTTCAAAATATTTAGTGCACGAGCTTGTACATTTGTACATTCTTGTCTCACTGGAAGTGCACATGACTGAGGAGAAGTGAATATACAGCACACAACACCTCTTTTCAATCACACCATGTAGCAACAACCATCTACCCTGTTTACACTACCAAAACTTCATGGAGAAGTCTAGTTTTTGCTTATAAATACCCGCAAACACTTACACTAAACCATTCACAAAATTGAGTCGGAACTGAAGCAAGCCTTGAAATCTGAGATGGAAATGGCAGAGCAAACAGAGACATAAAAATCTGGAATGTGAAACTGAAGACAGTGGACCTTTTATGTGAGTAAACTACTCCCTTTGTACATTGATTGTTTTGCAAATAAGGTATAGATGCATGTATGTTATTGGATGAATTTAGTTAGTTTAATCATGTTTAAAAACTGATAAAAAGAGATAACAGCAAACAAGATCTGAAATTGGAAATAAGGTTATGCCAGAAACTTAAAAACAGAGACAGTGAACCATTAAAGAAAAAAATTATGTGATTAAATCCTTTCCTTTTGCCCATTTAGAACTATTACTGATTATGTATGGTGTTATACATACACTTATATATATATATGTATATATATATATATGCATATATGTTGTTGTATAGGTAGCTAATTTTATTGTCATGTCAAAAACTGGAAACAAAATTTGATAACAGTCGATATAATGTGAATAAACACTAATTTATTTACTTTTTAAAAATTCAATACTACTGGAAAAGGCACATATACATGTTTTGTTTGATATACTTGAATCATGCTTATTGACGATGCTATAGTAAGTTAAAGCACTAAGAAATAACCTGGCGGTAAAATTTGTGAGAGAACTTCACTTATATTACTTTTAAACCATCCCCTGAATAATATTCTAAATGATGCAATATATATGTGTGTTTATACATGTTTATAAATATATTATCACTTCTAAGTCAAAGACCAGGTATGTATGATGGATTTAATCTTTGCTGCTCCTGTTAAAACATATCAGTATGTTAAAAACTGATGAAGCTTTCTCATGTGTGAGTACTAGAACATTCATAACTCAAACTATGGAAAGTTTTAGAATCTAATTCCTACATGAAGACGTATGTACAGATCTATAGTTGATTACAAAAATCATTCCCATTTAAAATGATTGTTATATATGTAGATTGTGATGGCCCGCCCCATACCAGTCGGCATTTCCCTAAAATGCACTGTACCGATGTCCAACTAGCACGGGACGGTCGCCAAAGAAAGGAAAAGAAAGGGATTTGAACTAACAAGGAACCTGTAGAACGTCTCACAACGCATGGGATAAAATATAATAATAACATAACTTTGACATAAAACAGGCGAGACAGTGCATAAGCTGAAAACTAAACCATCATAGCAGCGGAATCCAAAATACAGCTTATGATCCAACATCATTATTACAACTTCAAAATACTGTCTCTAAAGCAAAAGAAAGAAAAGGTACACTACACATGCCCAAGCAGTGACCAGCCACAACACAGGGAGAATATATGTAGATAATACGTAGGAGCCTCCTGCTCGTCTCTAGATCAGCTACTCGTGCAAAACCAGCTAACCTGTCTCTAGTCTGCTCGTTTAGGAGCACCCAGAGTAATAAGAAGAGACATAAAACTCTGAGTCAGACAAAAGTCTGGTATAAGCGAAAAGCAACAAACAGAACAATAACAGGTATAACCAACCATATCTGAACCTGGACCTACAACCAAAGAGTTAGCACGACAGGATGTACGATACTCTAAGGTGACACTAACACATGGTGTGAAAAAAATGGGGAGGGGTGTGCATGTCATGGTGGTAGCAAACATCAAACATAGCAATCATCCTCACATCTCTCACTCAATGCGTAAAGTATACGATATCTACCACTTTGATCATCCAATTCTTTGTTACGATCACTCTGCCCCATGGAGTCACGATAACTCCACTGCACTGATCCATAGCCACTAATCTTTTGCTATGTCCACCCTGCCCGATGGAGTCATGACAACTCCACTGCACTGGCTCATAGCCTTGCCACGATCACTTTGCCCCATGGAGTCATAACAACCCCACTGCACTGATCCATAGCCAATATTTGTCTCTCCGTGGTGAGTCAAAGCTATAGACATCGATAACCCCTTTGCACACGTCCCGCATCCCATCTGGATCCCGAGTTCTACTTCCCATTTGGAATACCTTTGCATCTCGGGTTTTGGTCATCATCTCCGTTCGTGACTTCAGCTCGTAGCTCCATGCTTTCGTTCACGTCCATGCCTCGGTTCGTAGTTCGAGATTCGTCTCCAGGCTCGGCTCGTGGAAGCATGATCCTCTAGTTCGTGACACACACCTAGTCAGCTTGTGATCCTTTCCTAGTCCAGCTCGTGACCCGTGGTTCGTACTCCTTGCTTCGGCTCGTGATGGTGGGACCCATCCGGTTCGTGGTGCTTGTCTGGGTCTAGCTCACGGCTACTGCTCTTGGGTACTTCGGTTCGTGGTCATCAGGTGAGACCGGCTCGTGGAGGGGTGCTCGTGGGGAGGTAGGTGCTCCATGTGGTTCGTGAGGATGCTTCTCTGGCGGCTCGTGGAAGGGGTCGGCTCGTGACAGAAGTGTAGTTCACGAACGAGAATGACCAATTTCCTGCAACTTTTTTTCCAGCAAGCTATTTACGCCATACGATGGCGTTTCCGACCATTTTAACTTTTCTAAACAATCACAAATCATTCTAAACAGTCATAGCAACATGTATAATCGACCATAAACACCAAAACAACAACTTAACATGATAAAGATGGATCAAACATACCCAAAGCCCATGTTTTCTCTTAATCATGCTTAAGCATAACTAATGATAAGATTAGCAAAAAATATCCAGATTAACCCAAATTTCTAACAGAGGTCTAAAACAATATTTCGGAATTTCTAAACATTTTTCCAGAATTTAATCATGTACAATTTCGCTAATTAACACTAATCATCTTTAATTAGTCGTAATTAGTGGAAAACAATGCAAATCACTCACCTTAGCCAAAATATAAACTCAGATCTGAAACGATTCTTTAAATGGCACGAATTCCAATGCACACAGTAGCCTTTGCATCTAATTTGATGTTGATTAGACTTGGTTTGATGCTAATTAGCTTAATCTTCAATTACAAAGTGATTTGGAGGTGTTTTAGAAAGTGGAGGCCATGGCTAGGGTTCAAGAGATCTAAGTGGCGGCTAGAAAACTGATTAGAAATGATTTCCCAAACCCTATCTGCCTCCCCATAACCCTAATCCCGAAATGGGTTATGGGCCTAGCTGTTAATCACTCCAATTAGGCTCGGTTAAGCTGTTTTTCACCTTCCAAACCTTATTTCAGCCATATCTCCCAAATGGTAAGTCTGTTTGGCTAATGTGACCACTCTATGGAAAGCTAAACCATCATCCGAATCCAAGGGAAGTGGATTTAGGTCAAAACTCCTAACCAATCAAAAGTTATAGGCGAAACAAGATTCGCTAGGGGCAAAATGGTTATTTAAAAATTGGCAAAAATCGTGAACATGGGAAATGACCCCAATAGTCATTTCCCAAAGTTATACGACCATACGACTTCGTACGAAAAAGAAATAAATATTCTATGATCCTCCGATGTATAGAATGCGGGTCGTTACACTCTTCCCCCTTAAGAAATTTAGCCCCCGAAATTCCTTAACTAAGAAAACAACAATCGGTCCCGCATGCCTATCAATCACTTACAAACAACCAAACATACATAGCAACATAACAAGCCTATCCTAGCATGCGGTTCACTAATAAGGGGATAACTAAATGGTCATTAAAATCTTACCAGACAAAGAGTTCTGGATGCGACTTCCTTATGCTCTCCTTTGTTTCCCAAGTACAGTCATTTTCATTCTCGCCCGACTGAACCTTGACCAGTTTCACTGTCTTCCTTCGAAGTTGCTTCGTATCGTGTTCGACAATACGGATCGGCCTGTGGTTCCCAACCGCCTCGGGTTCTACTTTGATGTCATCCAACTGATCCGGTGAAATAGTCATATCTGGGTCGTGTACGAACTTCCTTAACTGAGAAACATGAAACACGTTATGAACTCCCGCCATCTTGTCTGGCAACTCAACTTTATATGCCAAATTCCCAACTTGCTCGAGAACTGGGAATGGGCCAACGAATCTTGGTGTTAACTTGCCTCTCTTCCAAATCGAATCACGCTCTTTAACGGAGAGATCTTGACAAATACCAAGTCGCCAATGGAGAATTTTAGATCACTTCTCCTCTTATCAGCATAACTCTTCTGCCTATATTGAGCAGCCTTCATTCGCTGTTGGATAACCCTGATCTTGTCTGAGTTTTCTCTTATCACATATGACCCAAGCACAAACTTCTCACCAGTTTCTAACCAACATGATGGTGAGTTGCACGGTCTTCCGTACAAAGCTTCAAATGGAGCCATGCCAATTCTGGATTGATAACTATTATTATATGCGAACTCCACTAGATGCAAATGGTCATCCCACGAACCTCCAAAATCCAATATACAAGCTCTCAAGAGATCCTCCAATATACGATTCACCCTCTCTGTCTGACCGTCGGTTTGAGGATGGTACGCGGTACTGAGATGTAATTCTGATCCTAAAGCCTCTTGTAAGCTCTTCCAAATCCACTAGTAAACAACGGATCTCGGTCACTCATGATGCCTTTGGGTACTCCATGAAATCTCACTACCCACTTCATATATAGTTTCGCTAACTTAGCTGCCGTTCTATTCAATTTGACAAGAATAAACCTTGCACTCTTTGTCAGTCGGTCCACAATCACCCAAATGCTATCATGGCCCGATCTAGTCCTTGGTAACCCATCAATGAAATCCATTGAGACTTGTTCCCATTTCCATTCGGGAATTTCAAATGGTTGCAACAAACCACTAGGCTTCTTTTGTTCGGCTTTAACTAGCTGGCAATTCATGCATTTGGATATAAACTTCCCAACGTCTCTTTTCATCCCTTCCCAGTAGTAGGTTTGCTTCATGTCTCGATACATTTTATTACCTCCGGGATGTATAGTTAGTTTTGAGTGATGACATTCTCTAAGCACTTCATCTCTCAATCCATTGACATTGGGTACAACCAGTCTACCATTCTTTCGAAGCTATCCTTCTCGATCAAGCCCATACTTGTTCATCTCCTCACCGTCGATACCCATTTCTAACTTGGAGACGATTTTTAGTAGGTTAGGATCGTCCCTCTGACTGAAACCAATCCGCTCAATCAAAGTGGGTCTGATCGTCAAACTTGCTAACATCTCTGGATCCAATTCGCACTTTGGTCTGAAATCGTACCGTGCGATATACTCCAGTTGCTTCCATTCAAGAAACATAGCCCCTAAACTGGCATGTCTCCTACTCAATGCATCAGCTACCGCATTGCCCTTTCCTGGTGTATATGCGATATCAAAATCATAGGAAGCCAAGAATTCTAACTATCTTTGCTTTCGGAGATTTAGATCCTTCTGAGAGAAGAGATACTTTGACGATTTATGATCGGTAAACAACTCGAATCTTTCTTCCAAGAGATAATGTCTCCACATCTTCAACGCGAACACGATCGCTGCCAATTCCAAATCGCGGGTAGGGTACCTTTTCTCATGCGGTTTCAGTTGCCGACTTGCATAAGCTACAACCCTACCTCCTTGCATCAATACAGCACCTAGTCCGGTACCACATGCATCCGTGTATACTGTCATCTTTTCATTCCCTTTAGGAATGACTAACATTGGCGCACGTGTCAACTTTTCCTTTAGACTCTTAAATGCATTTTCAAAATTTCCATCCCAGACGAAAGCTTGATTCTTCTTGGTCAACTGAGTTAACGGTGCTGCTATCTTGGAGAAGTCTTGGATAAACTTACGATAATATCCAGCTAATCCCAAGAAACTTCTTACATCTGTCGCATTCTTGGGCGTAGACCAATCTTGTACCATAGCCACCTTCGCAGGATCCACAACAATACCATTCTCTGAAACAACATGGCCCAAAAATCTCACTTCCCTCCTCCCGAAGTGACACTTAGAAAACTTCGCTTTCAATTGGTGTTTTCTCAACAACTCCATCACCACTCTCAAATGTTCCTTGTGTTCTTCTTCTGTCCTCAAATAAACATGTATATCGTCCACGAACACAAGAACAAACTTATTCAACTGATCCCTGAACACCCTATTCATAAGATCCACAAAATATGCCGGTGCATTGGTCAACTCAAATGGCATGACCAACCACTCATAGAATCCAGACGGCATCCGAAATGCAGTTTTTGGAACTCAGAGCTGATGAAATCCTGTCGCGAGGTCCAACTAGGAGAACATTCTTGCTCCTTCCAATTGATCAAACAAATCATCTATCCGTGGAAAAGAATACTTATTCTTCCTAGTCATTTTATTCAACTCGCAATAGTCCACCCATAAACGAAGGGAACCATCTGCCTTAGTGGCAAATACAACTGGTGCTCCCCACTCGGAGACACTTCTTCTGATAAATCCCTTCTTCAAAAGATCGCTTACTTGCACCCTAAACTCTCGCTGATCCCTTGGTGCCATACGACGAAGTGGCATCACTATAGGTCTGGCATCTCTCATTAAATCAATACGGAACTCAATCTCTCGGTGTGGTGGAAGTCCGGTCACTTCCTCGAAGATATCCGGATACTAGCCAGCAATGGGAACCCCTGATAACTCGTCCTACGGGATGTCGAGGTAATTTAGAAAACTAGCCATCACCTCATCACTAGGTAGGCCACCAAACACTACCCTCCGCCCATCATCCGCCCTAATAGTCACCGAAAATCCCTCACAGTCTACCACCACCCCATATCTTTGGAGCCAATCGACTCCCAAAATAATGCCAAACCCAGTAAAGTCCAAAACAAAGCAATCACAAGCAAGCATACATCCATGACTCGATAAGACCACATTACGACAAATCATACTAAGGTTTGTCGAACCACCAATCGGGTTCGTCACCGCTAAAGGTCTATCGACTATCTCTGGTTCCAATCCCAACCTATCTACCAGGTCACTAGAGATGAAGGAACTGGAAGCCCCGGTATCAAACATACACGAACAGGAACATCATAAACAGAAAGCATACCTTGAATAACGACATTCTTTCCTTTCTCCACCGTAGTTGGGGCATTCGACAAAGAAGGAACAACATTAATAGCATATGCTTTCACAATCTTCTTCTCTTTAGGGGGTTGCAGACATTTATCCTTGTGATGTCCCACTTGGTCGCAGTTGAAGCACTTCCTGTCCGCTGGCTTTGCTCGACATTCTTTGGAGTAGTGGCCCTTCTTGCCATAACTAAAGCACTCAACATCTTGCTTACTCTTCTTCTGACCATCCATAGTCTGATTCTGTTTCCTTTTGTTCTGAGAATTATTCTTGCCTCCACCGCTTGCTTGCGGTTTTGGCCCCTCTGCAGATGCAACAGTGACTTCAGTCTTGGGCTTAGGATAAAGGCTCTCTGACCTCAATGCTTTTCCAACAATTGATTCAAAAGTCTCATCAATATGGTTGATAAGCCTTTCCCCCAAGTACTGATCTAAGCCTGTTATGAACTTCTCATTCTTCTTCTCGGGAGTGTCAATAAGGGATAATCCATACTTCGATAAAGTATCGAACTCAGCAATATATTCCGAGACTGCCCTACCATTCTGTTTAAGCTCCAAGAACTTCCTAAACAAGACTTCTGGGCAGCTGGGATAAACTTATCACTGAATCAGGCCTTAAACTGATCCCAAGTAACTTGATCCTTAGGGGTAGCTGCCTTAATAGCATTCCACCAATTCATTGCCCGTCATTGCAGCTGACGGGATGCTAGCTTTCTATTCATCGCATCCTCGATACCCAAATCTTCGAAGATGCGCTCACAGGTATCATGCCAATCTTGAACTTCTATAGCCGATTCCGTTCCGTGGAACGGCTTCCCACCAAGACTAGTGTAGTCCTTACAGAGCTTGGCGAAATCGGCCTTAGGCGCCTGCACCGCTGCCCACCACCATTTGCAGCATTAGGAGCTGCCCTCTGAACATCCCTAAGCATTTCTCTCATGAAGTCAGTGAACATCGTCCTCATATCAGGAGCATTCCTATTATTGGCTCCTGAACCAGTATTCCTCGTATATCGGCTCATCGTTCAATCTGTAAAGAGAAAACGATTAACCATCCTTTAGTGGTGCTAGTGCAGTGCGACCCCATCCTTACATATACTACTAGTATATATATAGCTTTTGAAAACCAAAATATCACAAATACGAGCTCTCGTATACATATACTATCTCTCCCCGGTGTCTTTCCCTAGGTTAACTACGCAACCTAGAGCTCTGATACCAAGTGTGACAGCCCGGCCCGCAACAGCCGACATTTCCTTGAAATGCGTTGTACCGATGTCCAACCAGCACGGGACGGTCGCCAAAGAAAGGAAAAGAAAGGGATTTGAACTAACAAGGAACCTGTAGAATGTCTCACAGCGCATGGGATAAAATAAAATAATAATATAACTTTGACATAAAACAGGCGAGATAGTGCATAAGCTGAAAACTAAACCATCATAGCAGCAGAATCCAAAATACAGCTTATGATCCAACATCATTATTACAACTTCAAAATACTGTCTCTAAAGCAAAAGAAAGAAAAGGTACACTACTCATGCCCAAGCAGTGACCAGCGACAACACATGGAGAATATATGTAGATAATACGTGGGAGCCTCCTGCTCGTCTCCGGATCAGCTACTCGTGCATAACCAGCTAACATGTCTCTAGTCTGCTCGTTTAGGAGCACCTAGAGTAATAAGAAGAGATATAAAACTCTAGGTCAAAAAAAAGTCTGGTATGGGAGATAAGTAGTAAACAGAACAATAACAGGTATAACTAACCATACCTGAACCTGGACCTGCAACCAAAGAGTTAGCACAACAGGATGTACGATGCTCTAAGGTGACACTAACACATGGTGTGAAAACAATAGGGAGGGGTGTGCATGTCATGGTGATAGAAAACATAAAACAAGCAATCATCCTCACATCTCTCACTCAGTGCGTAAAGTATACAATATCTACCACTTTGATCACCCAATTCTTTGCTATGATCACTCTGCCTAATGGAGTCACGATAACTCCACTGCACTGATCCATACCCACTAATCCTTCGCTATGTCCACTCTGCCCCATGGAGTCATGATAACTCCACTGCACTGGCTCATAGCCTTGCTACGATCACTTTGCCACATGGAGTCATAACAACCCCACTGCACTGATCCTTAGCCAATATCCGTCTCTCCGTGGTGAGTCAAAGCTATAGACATCGATAATCCCTTTGCACACGTCCCGCAGCAAAGTCCAATTCATGAAGTTAACTCGTTGGTTCCCATCTGGATCCTGAGTTCTACTTCCCATTTGGACTACCTTTGCATCTCGGGTTTTGGTCATCATCTCCGTTCGTGACTTTAGCTCGTAGCTCCAAGCTTTCGTTCACGTCCATGCCTCGGTTCGTAGTTCGAGATTCGTCTCTAGGCTCGGCTCGTGGAAGCATGCTCCTCTGGTTCGTGACACACACCTAGTCAGCTCGTGATCCTTTCCTGGTCCATCTCGTGACCCGTGGTTCGTACTCCTTGCTCCGGCTCGTGATGGAGGGACCCATATGGTTCGTGGTGCTTGTATGGGTCCAGCTCATGGCTTCTGCTCTTGGGTACTTCGGTTCGTGGTCATCAAGTGAGACCGACTCATGGAGGGGTGCTCGTGGGGAGGTAGGTGCTCCATGATTCGTTCGTGAGGATGCTTCTCTGGCGGCTCGTGGAAGGGGTTGGCTCGTGACAGAAGGGTGCTTCACGAATGGGAATGACCAATTTCCTACAACTTTTTTTCCAGCAAGCTATTTACGCCCTATAACGACGTTTTCGATCATTCTAACTTTTCTAAACAACCACAAATCATTCCAGACAGTCATAAAAACATGTATAATCTACCATAAACACCAAAACAACAACTTAACATTATAAAGATGGATCAAACATACCCAAAACCCATGTTTTCCCCTAATCATGCTTAAGCATAACTAATGATAAGATTAGCAAAACATATCCAGATTAACCCAAATTTCTAACAGAGGTCTAAAACAATATTTCAGAATTTCTAAACATTTTTCCAAAATTTAATCATGTACAATTTCGCTAATTAACACTAATCATCTTTAATTAGTCGTAATTAGTGAAAAACAATGCAAATCACTCACCTTAGCCAAAATATAAACTCAGATCTGAAACGATTCTTTAAATGGCACAAATTCCAATGCACATAGCAGCCTTTGCCTTTATGATGTTGAGTAGACTTTGTTTGATGCTAATTAGCTTAATCTTCAATTAGAAAGTGATTTGGAGGTGTTTTAGAAAGTGGAGGCCATGGCTAAGTTTCAAGAGATGTAAGTGGCGGCTAGAAAACTAATTAGAAATGATTTCCCAAACACTATCAGCCTCCCCATAACCCTAGTCTCGAAATGAGTTATGGGCCTAGTTGTTAATCACTCCAATTTGGCCCGGTTAAGCTGTTTTTCACCTTTCAAACTTTATTTCAGCCATATCTCCCAAACGGTAAGTCCGTTTGGCAAATGTGACCACTCTACGAAAAGCTAAACCATCATCCGAATCTAATGGAAGTGGTTTCAGGTCAAAGATCCTTACCAATCAAAAATTAAAGGCGAAACAAGATTCGCCAGGGGCAAAACGGTTATTTAAAAATCATCAAAAATCGTGATCATGGGAAATGACCCCAATAGCCGTTTCCCAAAGTTACACAACCATACAACTTCGTACGAAAAAGAAATAAATATTCTACGATCCTCCGATGCGTAGAATGTGGGTCGTTACACAGATAAATAAAATATACAGTAAAGTGAGTAAAGGACTTAAATTTTCAACCATCATAAAATCAAGTTTTAGGTACACGAATGCGTTCCTATGATAAAACGTGATTTTTAGTAAAAATATCAAGATTTTTGGTGATGAGATTTGGGTGAATTCTCGAGATGATCGGAAAACGTATATTGGGCAAAATTCGGCGGTGGAGCTAGTCATGGGCCAAGTCGTTGGCACTGGAGCAACGTAGGAGGCTGTAGACCACTAGAAAAATACAACTCGAATTTTGAATCAAGTGGTTGGTGAGTTTTGGATTGAATTAGGTTGTTGAGGACTGTTTTTGGCATCGCTGTTTCATGGGGAACTGCTGTGACACGGTGGCACTTCAGACCGCCGCAACAGGGGGAACGAAGGAGGGGGATGTTGGCTCTCTGGTGGTGAAGTTTGAGGATGATTAGTGGTACATGGGGACATTGAGAAGCGTTTTGGTGGAGGCTGTTTTAAGTGATGATTGGTGTGAAGTCCATATTTTTGGTCGAGGTGTTTTAGCTAAGGTTCGGTGGTGGGGATGGATTTAGGTGGTGGAGCGGCTCCTGTAGCGATGAAGATAGTGGCATGATGATCTGTGAAGTGGTGGGGTAGGTGTATAGCGTGCACGCGGTGCACAGACATGGGAGGTTGAAGAAAATAAATAGAGAAGAAGATGGTGGATCGGGATGTGGGATTTGGGTGATCAGCATGGGTGATCAGGGCGTTCTATGAGTGCCAGGATGTTGGGTTTGTCAAGTGATAATAAGTGGGATCGGGGCAAGAAATTTAGGGTGATCGGATGTGTTGATCACGTCCTTTTGTGTGCCAAGCATTTGGATCTGGCAAGGGGAATAGTGGGACGGAGCAAACGATCTGGGGAGTGATCAGGGTATGGATCACACTGAGTTGCAATGCAAATCCTAAGATCTAGAAAATGCGGCTAAACAAGGGAAAGAAAGGAAAAATAAAAGTGGTAGGGTAAATGGGATGAAGGGTATTGGGCCAGATTTGGGCCAGGAAATTAAAATAGAAAAGAGAAAAGAATAAAGAAAACAAAAAAAGGGAAGAGATGGTTCCAATACTACTTGTAATAAAACCAGTAGTTTTTATTAAAAATCTTCAAGTCATATAACTTATATTATTTTGTTTATTTGAAATAAAATAAGAACAATAATATATAAGGATATATAAAATACATTCTATTGAGTCAATGGTGGAATAGGATCCTAAATAAAAGCCATCGATCTAAAATTGTAATCAATATTTGTACATACAGTTATTAACCTATGTTACGAAGATTTAAAGTATCCTCATGAGTACTGTAAGTAATGGAGTGTATTCGAATTATTTTTCATGTAGGATAATTGTTAAAATCCGAAGTGTGAAATACAATCGACGTTATGTCGTGATTTTTGGAAGGCTGTCAATGGATGGTTATAAATTAAAATAAACATTGAAGACAAATTTGGATATAATCTACTTGTGTTGATAACTCTTTTAAAATCAAGAAATGACTTCAAATAAAATCAACGACAAATGAAGTTGAATATTATATAAAAAAATGACACGATTTACGGGAGTTAGATTGTCTTTACTAACCATTGCTTGAAATCAAAAATATGATTTATTAACCAACGATGTAAATATGTTAAATCGTTAAATATGTTCTGATCAGAATAATTTATTAACCATCGATTGAAATAAGTCAAAATATGATTTCGTTTAAGCAAATAAATTTTGAATTGTTAAAATATGTTGTGATCATTGATGTTGCATTGGCAGTTATGTTTGTACTGATTATCCTAACTTAAATAGTTTAAATTAAACATTTGCCACATTAATCATATTATGTAGTTTACTATTTTAAACTGAAATGTAAATCGTATATGTGACATATTTTTAGTAGAAGAGTTCTGATGATATGCAATATGTTGATTTGATTATTATTTAAACATCACTTGACCCCACGAAATCGTTTTGAAGAGTCCGGAATCTAAATTCCACTTCGATCCAATTTATACATTATAAGTCAGAGATTATTGAAGATAAATGAAGATGGAGTCTATGCAAGGGCTATTCTGTTTACAGGATAGTGCCTTTGGTTTGTCCAGTCCCAAGACAACTTGTATGGATGAATGTCTGACAGAGTATACCTAACAGATCGCGTAAGTTGATCTCTTCAAACGTATTTGCGTTGGTGGCGGAGAAATTCGTTTCTCTTAGCTTTATACCCGTAATTATTTTTGGGGAAGCCAATTTGTGAGCTGGCAGGTAAGACGATGTGGCATTCAAAGTAAATGAAGATACATTACAACAAAAACACACTATTACAACGTCCCTTTTACAACGGGCAGTAAAAACCCGTTGTAATAGAGTGTTATTACAATGGTCCATTCAAGCCCGTTGTAATAGATGCCATATACAACACTCTTTTTACAACGGGCAATGACTGTCCGTTGTAGTTGATTGCTATTACAACGGTCATTTTTGGCTCGTTGTAATATATGTCAATTTAACAACATTCACAAAATGCCCGTTGTAATAGGTGTCAATTTTACAACAGTCATAAAATGCTCATTGTAAGAGGTGCTAATTTTACAACGGTCATAATGCGCGTTGTAAGAGATGCTAATAAATAAATAACAATAATAAATACTAAGTTGTTTATAGTAATAATTAATATTTATTACTTAGTAATTAACATTTGATAATTTTTATTAAATACTAAAGAATTAATAATTAATATTTAATATGTATTTGATACTTTATTTTTAATATTTTTTTATTAATGTGTAATTTTTAATAATTAGGAAGTGATATTTATTATTACCTTTTTGGTATTTAATAATGCAAATACTTATTATAATTTATATCTAATGTTACAAAAAATTTAAGATTTAAAAATTTCTAAGATAAATTTTCTTATATTAAAAAATATAGAATTAAAATTTGAAAATTTGACAAATATTTAAAAATAAAAATTATGAACATTATTCTAAATTTTAAAAAGTTAAAATGATTATAAAATATAATTTTATATTATAGATATGCCATAGATAATTGTTTTCTATAACCATTAATTATATTTTATATTCAATAATATATTATGATTAGTCGTTAGTAATTAGTAAATTATAGTTATTGTTTATTTATGATTAAGAAATAATAATTAATAACAGGCATATAATGATTAGTACTTAATAATTAATATTCAGTTATAATCAATAAGTAATAAGTAACAACTGATAATAAATAACTAATAAATAAAAACCCGTATTTCTAATAATTAATTCTATTAAATAGTGTGTATCAAATAATCATTAAGTAAGACTAATAATTAATTAGTAATTATAATTAATAAGTAATTTTACTTATCTTGTATTTGATATTTATTAAATTAGTATTTCCGTTTCATAGTTTAAAAACTTTAAAATTTTCTGAAGGAGATCTATTGTTTTTAAAAGTAGTTTCACTCGTTCGCTCTTGTTTTGGTACAACTATGAATTTTAAAAGTAATAATGAAACACAAACATTTCGTAATCATTTTGTTTTGATTTTATGTTTTCAACTATTGATATGTTTCAATTATTTCATGTTCATCCCTTTTCAGTAACCAAAATCATATTGATATGGGAAATATCGACTATTTCATTTTCAACCATTGATAAGGAAAATATCAAACATTCAGAAGGTGGATCTGAATGTACAATAGCCTTAATAATATTTGGAAACGAATATAAATATGGCGACATCGAGATAAATATCTGTCCGGCTTGAAATAAATTAAATATTTTATTATAATTTAATATTTAATAAATGTTCGCTTTCATTAATTTGCCATACACAAATAATACAAATAAAAGCATCAAAGCCCATCCCGATACAATTATCCATAAATAAATAACTGTTAGTCCCAATCACTATTTCTCATTGTCGGCCGTAAGATTAAAAAGAAAACCCTAGATCTCTCAGTCTACCGCAGCCTCCCCTCAGAACAACTGCTGCTTCCCCTCAGATCAACCGCCGCGATCTCTCTGTCTACCACCGCCTCCCCTCAGAATAACTGCTGCTTCCCCTCAGATCAACCGCAGCCTTTCCTCCAATCGACGGCCACCTCCTTCAGTCTGCCTCAAATCCGATTAGACCATTGGTTTCTCTCATTGTATGCCATTTGAATCCAGTATGCTCAAAACGCAAGAGGCGGCGACTGACAAGGTAATTGAGACATGTCATCTTTTACACATTATACTGGTATGCATGACTTTATTTTTGCATCAGGCAAATTGTTGATGAAACGTGTTGTGTTGTTTTTGCTAAAATTTGTTGTGGAACTGTTGTTGCAATTATTGAATTCGATGTCAAGAGCGGTTATAGAAAGTGTTCCAGAATCATGCTTATGCATAACTGTCAGTTGCACAACTATGTAGATCAGGTACAGGAATGTGATTTTGAATAGTATAATTGAAATTTAAACTTCAGAACCTTAAGTTAAGATAAATTGATCAAATAAACAACAATTTTTCTATAAAAGAGAAAAAAATAGAAATAAAATTGTGACCTGCTTCATTTTTTTCCTTAGATTTCCAGAATAAGTTTTCATCTTTCGTTCCAAGTGGTGCGACCATTATAAGGTAGCAAGATCATTTTATCACATGACTAATATCTGCATAAATAAAATAAAAATAATTATTCACTTGTATCCCCATTCTAGAATCTGAACAAAAAAAAACACTTACGAAATTTATTTTTATTTATAATTTTGAAATTGATTTAAATTTGGTATTTAAGAAATTTATTTTCATTTATAATTTTGAAATTCTATTCTATTTTAACTTGGTTTTGAATTTAATTTTTATTTGAGTAAATTTTAATTTTGTCTTGGGTCAAAATTTGTTTTGTTGACTTTTAACGATTTTCACATTATAGACTAATTGAATATATTTTAGAAATTATAAATTTGATTTATTTATTTATTTAACTTGGGTACTTGATTTAAATAGATTTTTTTTAGTTGATTTGGTTTAATAAAAATCTAGTAATGTATTTGAAATGTATACATTTGTATTGAATTCATATGCATAGTATAAATTGTATTAATATGTGATAAATAATATTTTAAAATAAATTTGGACACTTGTATCAAATAGGAGAAATATGGACACTTGCCTTCGTTTGAAATCAAGCGTGTCCACCGTTACCTTTTTCCACCGTTCTTTATTTTATTCCATCCCTTTCTTTCTGTCTTCATTTTCTCCTTCTGTCTAAAAATTATTTTTTTCCCCAAATTCTTTTAATGGTAGCCGTATACCCTCTCTTCTTTCTCTTAGCAAACAATTTCATCCCCAAATCGGAAAATCAAAATCAAGCAATGGCCGAACTGTTTTCCCTAAATAAAACTCTGACAAAAATCATTCTTCCTTCCTCTCAATCAAGCCGCTCCGCCTTTCAGCAGTCTCACCATCACCGCAAATTGAATCCACAAATTAATCCATGGCCTCCATCGAATCAGCTTCTCCAGCGTCGCCGAGCGTATCAACTTCACCGACCAAGCAGTAGTCCGCGCCTCTCCTTGCTCAAAGTCAATGCTCCGCCTCAGATCCGAGCCCAAGACTCCGATCGAAACCTTCTCCGATGCCCTAGATTCGCTCCGCATTTATCTCCTCCTCGAGCCACCTGAAGTCTCCACCTGAGCGCTAGCACCGTCGCTCCGCTGCTTCGCTGCTTGCACCGTCTTCCTGCTGCGTCCAAGGTGAGATCTCACTCATGATTAAATCTATTTAAAGTAGATTAAGCTCGATATTTAAACTATAATATAATAGTTAGTTCCGTTGTTTTTGTTTGCTTGAATGGTTGCGTGATTTTGATTGGGGTTTTGATTGTGGTTCCATATGTTCGTATTGCATACTGGTTTGATCTCGTTGATCATGGTTTGAAAAAAATAATGAAATGTGGCACCTTTTTCTTGTTGAAAATTAATAGAAAGGGGCTTGACTGAACTTGAACTGATCTCGTGGAACCTGAATGTGGTTGTCAGTTCCTAAAATTTCGAACCATGTTTTTAAAAAGTATCGCAACTGAATATATATGTAGACGAACACTCCGGTTTCAGTTTGACTTGTTAATAGAAAACCAAGTTTACTCATTTGTTTACTTGGAAGCCTGATGTTCATTTGTTACTTGAAACATGTCACCCATTAGTTTATTTGAAACCATGTTTACCCATTTGTAAATGGAATTGCCTGAAGCATATGTTGGCTCAAATTGTAAATGAGTACCTGAAGCATGTATTTTTATTCATTCATGGGAACTAGTTACCTGAAGCCTTATAGTTTGGACTGAAATCATTCAACACCTACATGCTGGATATACACTTTGTTAACCTGCACTACTTGCCTTATCAAGGCCTTGCATAATAGGAAGATAAATTGATCATTTTTATAAATTCAATAGAACAACATAATAGGAAGATAATATGCTAGCTCTCAAGGCCCTGCTATAATCATTTAAAAATTCTACGACCAAATGACAAATTGAAATACTAATGAATAATTTTTTTAACCCAATGGAAATTATGAATAATTTGTTTATGCATGCATGTTTTTTAACATATGCATGCATGCTTTACTTTATTGTCTCATTTTATATATGCATATTAACTTGTTGTTTCACATTTTTCTGGGTCCACCTAATTTTGAGTATGTATTTTTTTTGGAGTTCAGGTAGAAATTGTCTCTTCCCACAGTTGCCGTGATCACCACAAAGAGCTCCACTGAAAGTAAGGCCAAACCACTAAAAGCGATTTTTCTTGATTACCTCGTTCATCCAAAAAAGCTTGAGTTCTCCTCGGTACTTCGACAAAGGTATGCTTTTTCTTCTTTAATTCGTTGTTATCGTTCCAATCTTCAATTGTTCGTTCTTTAATCTGAGTTTTTCTCTTATGATTTAAATCTAAATTATACGAGTAATATATTCTAGTGAGTGCTTTCTATTCTATAACAAACTGCTCATCACTCGGTATTTATCAGTAGTGATTTGTTGATCCCCTTTTTCCCTTTTCTTTTTGACATGGTCTCTATATGCCAATAAAATACAGTTCTTGTAAAGTACTACGGATAAAATTAAGACAGTTCATATCTGTTTTTTATCTAAAAATGATTAGAATCCAATTGTGATAAATATTGCAAGGTTGGGAGAAAGGCAAGAGACCAAGCCAATAAGATACGGGTAAAACTAGAAAATTGACATGTTCATAGTACATAAATAGAAGCTAAATGGTAAAGAAAGCACTCACTTGCCTTTGAAATGAATTATGTCATTGCTTTTAGTGCTGCGTACTACGTACATTTACAAAGCTAAAAAGACAGAAAATATTATGTTAATCTACTGTAAACATAAATAGTGATGCTTTCAATAGAAAATTAGATGAAACTCGACGAAAGGAGAGGAATATTTAAATTACTATAAATTATAACTTTAATATATAGCTTACTATTGGTTGCCATAAATTACTAGCTGAAATGAACTGCATCTTATAGTGCAGGAACAAAAATGTAAGAAATAATATGCAAAACCTTATGTAAGGAATTTTACTCAGGAAATAAATGCACAAATATGTATTCTTTGGTATTTAGGAAATAATGCTGTGAGTCAGCTGGTGTTAATGACCTTTACTGCAATGGAAATAGTAATTCTGTGTTTTTTAATCATATATGCTTTGGATGTAATGGTACTTTGTAATCTGAATTTTTATTTTTCAAAGCTTTGTATTGGTTGTACGCCTAACCTTTATTAAACTTGACCTCCAATATGTGTAATTTTACTAATCTATGATGTCAGACAATTTTAACCATATTAGAAACAAAATCTGGTTACAGTCAATCTATGTCTAAAATGAGCTAAAATATATCTACTGATTTTTATTATATTTGGTAAAAATTGCTTCTATTTAAACCATTTTATAAGGCATATATAATTAAAGTTTGTTGGTTCACAAATGTAAATTAGTTCTTGATGACTAAATCATTCAAACGTGTGTTTTGTTAAAACTAGATGAATGGATGTTTTTAAGTTTATGGCAATGTTATATGAAGTATTAGAAATCATTTGATCTCAAACTCCATTATTATTTAAGTTGATAGTTTACATTTAACATAGTTTTCTGTTCTCATAATTATTACAAAATTGAACCAAAATGTTTGGCTTTCAAATACATCGCCTTTTGTATATACATACATACATGCACGCGCATATATGTATTGCATATTATTTCTATTTAGGGATGTGTTATCATTTTGTGAATGTTGAATGGTATTAATTTGAGAATGTATCAATATGCAAAACCTTATGTAAGGAATTTATGCAATGCCACTGTTTTGAAATTGTTAGGTTGTGTTTTATTTATGTTGGTTCACTCAATATTGACATAACATAATTTGTGTGAAAAAGAATGATTGTGTTCACATTTTTATGTCAACTTTAAAAATGATGGAACTACTGCTGCTGAAATGAACTTGATGAATATTAAGGAGCTGGCAAGGTTTAAGTTTATATTGGAGGTGAGTTTGTAAATTGTATGTTGTATTATGATTTACATGACCTGAAATTTAGATGGTATTTCAATAGATTTCAATAGATTTCAATAGCTTCAATAGATTTCAATAGATTTCAATAGATGGTATTGGAGGTTAGTATCTATTAAATCTTACTAATAAATTAAAGATCAACATGTAAAGTTCATTTTTGATTGCAAAATATTGGCACATTCCACGATTACAGTTTTAATTTAAAAATATTTGTATTATTCTTTGTAAAATATGCTTCAACATACAAGATACTGATAAATGTGAGTTCAAGCAGCGAATCTAGTTTGGTATGGAACAAGAAGCTATTGAATTAATAGTTAGCCATATTGAATTTTTTTTCATGTATTCTACTTCTAAAAATTTGAATTATCTTATATTTTGTTTTAAAATTCTAATACAAGAGCAAAAAAGCTATTATGAACACATAATTTTATCTATATTGATTTTGTATCTTTTTGACTTATAAGTCGTTATTGTACCAAAACAAACATTTTGACTTTTTAAAAGTAGAAGTACTTACTGTATTAGCATAAGCGTTTTTGCTTACATTTGCCAAACGGACCCTTAATTACTGTAGTTTGCACTTGTATCCTCTGCTGTAAGATCAACTTTTCGTACACATTCCGAATTTAGTGCAATGTTGTAAGGTTACAGCAATGAAAGACTTAAATAAGTTTTGAATGGTGTATAATAATATATTCTTTCTGCATTTGGTTAACATTTTTTTTTTTTGCAGTCATACCATGCTAATAACAGTATGCAGGCTCAAGATTGATTGGATCGGGTTACTCTGGAAGGTTTAGTGAACAAAAAGTGCAATCTATTTGGTTGGGAGGAAAACATAGTTGCAGAGGGGACGATAGCAAGTACCGATCCTGATGCTTTAGTACATTTTAAAAAGCTTGGAGCTGATGCTTGAAAGATATGTAATTTATGTTAGAACTATGTCGATGACACTTATCTAAATATTTTGGATGTAAACTTATCTAACTTTTTGAAATGTGTTGGAATTTTAAGACTTTTGCTTTAGTCTTTTATTATGTGTTATTATGTGATTTTGATTGTTGCATCAATATTTATTGCATGTTAATATATATATTATTATTACGAATCTATATGGCAGCAATTATATATAAATCTTCATTTATTTCGTAACGGGCAAAACCTGTTGTAATATAATGTATTACAACGGGCAAATGCCGCTTGTAATTAATTAGCTATTACAATGGGTTTATAACCATTGTCATAAAGTCTGTACACGTGACAGAGCACATTATTACAACGGTCTTTTACAACAGTCACTGACCGTTGTAAATTAGAAATGACCTATTACGACGACGCATATTAGGACGGACTTTTGCCCGTTGTGAGAAGCATATAACAACTGTTTTTGCCTGTTGTAAAAGGACTGTTTTGTTGTAGTGATATGATCTGTCTAATGGTAAGTTTTGACCTCAAGCCTCTTCAACTGGGAAATGGTATAAAATCGGGTAGGCAGCATGGCTATGTGGGCTGCTCCCATTAAAAGGGTGTATCATTACCTAATCAGGAGAAATCAAATGCCTTCGGTTGTCCCTTTTGTTTATATGCTATAGGTTCAATTGGTTGGTCCCCAACTGTGGTGATGATATATTCGGTACTCTCAAGCGAAATGAGGGGTCGGTCATGTGTAGCCAGGTTGCAAGACGTTCTTATTGAACCCCAATGAATTCATCTCCGAAGGTACATTGTTGGAAGGTGGTCCCATACCTTACCATAATTGGAAACCATTCTTTAATAAGCGCACGCGGTTTTGTTTGTATACTATGTATGTGAAGCGTGAGATGCAAGCGTTCCGCTAGATTGTTATTTATTTATATTTACACACTATTATAATATCAGAATAATATTGATTTCAAAATATTTTGGGTTATCGTAAGGTAAAAACCATCCGTATTTATGTGTGGATCGGTCTTACGATTATCTTTTCTTTCAAAAAGATTTTTTTGAAAGTTAAAAATCAAGCTGTTTAAAATCGTTTACTCACATCAGCCCCATGACTGACCCAGAGTTTATTTTCTATGTTTTCCGTAAACTCTTGGGTGCCCAAATTTGTACAGGCAGTCAAGTAGTTCAGGATTTACAGATACACTGGAAGGAGCTTGGAGCAGAAGGCTTCAGCATTAGATATATAGAGTATATTTCCGCTGTGATGTATATGTATTGTACTCTGATCTTGTATGTAAGTACAAATACAGTTTTGTATTTCAAGTTATGTTATTTAATATATATTGTTCGTTCCGCTATGAGATTCGTGTTACTCTGATTCTGTTCTTCTTATTATTCTATTCTAAATTTCTTTCTTTCAACTCCTCACCCTCTAATTTCTTTCTTGAACATCTGAGTTTTAGTGCAATTTGAGTTGGACTTATATCATTTTAGTCCATTCAGAGTGTACTAAAATTTGGGTCATTACAACAGTAAAGGTGGTGGATCAACTATCATATACTGTACCACTGTCAAGGATTGTGAGAAGGTAAGTTGTCTTTACTGCGTATTAGACTAGATTTTTGAAGTTTCTTTTGGATCTATGTTTGCTTTGATGTTTTAATTGTCAGTTGCTAGTGTCGGCTTCATCTGCTAAAGCTTTATTTACACAAACCTACTTATGAAGATTTTAATGGCTTTGTTTCTTACAGTTTTTGCTAATGATACTTGACATGTGATAGTGCAAAATTTGCTTCCATTTGGGTTTCAACAACTAACGTGTTTTATTCAAAATATGATCATCTATCTGCTATCATAAAATAAATAAATTCAGTTTGGGTTTGTGTTTGTAACTTTGTATAATTGTTCTTTCTCACTTGGTGCTGTGATTCCTTTTTAAAAACCTTGATCAACGATTTATCATACAGTTGGCGAGTTTGATGACTTGGTTACATTTTGATGACTTTTTAGTTTTTGTGCTCCCCTTATGAATTGAACTAGCGACTTTCACTAGAAAGAAAGTCAAAAACACACGAAAGAAGCCATATACTCATTTTCTTGATCCTGACTTGTGTTCTGCAAAAAAAAAGCACAGTTGTTCGTCAGATTTGGTGTATCTGTTTTTGAATACAATACGTACAGTAAATTTGCTTTATCAATTTTTTTTTAAAATTTTTTTGTTTCTTTGATTATAACTTAAGTTGTATTCTGTTGGTCTTGATTAATATTTGATGTACCATCTGCATGTACTAGATATGTGAATCATTGAGGAATACCGGAATCAAGTGTGCATTTTATCATGGTCAAATGGGCAGCAAGGACCGTGAAGAGTCTCATAAGTATTTTCCTTTTCTTTTCATTTAACTTGTTTAGATAAATTTGGTTACAAAATTGTGTCATAATTTGAGAATTTTATCTGACTGATACATTCCAGTGGCTCCTGCGAAAAATATGTTATAGATGGTATAGTTTATATAGTCATAAATTAGAACCATTTGGGAATTTTATGATTGTTAGTATTATTAAATGTTTCAATGTAAATGATTACATGTCTATTAGATGCTGGACATTTAGTATTTCATGTTGCTAAACCGTTCATGTATATTAATAGATTTGATGTTCATAGCTATGTCTCCATTAAAAAAACACCCTGTTTACTAGCTTAAGTCAATTTTATACCGATAATTATTTTGCAACTCACATTAACTTTACAAACTAACATCAAAAATAAAACCGTGAAGTATTAATGTATCACAACTGCCGTACTTCATTGCGATATACAATTATATATGTGTGTGTGTGTGTATATATATATATATATATATATATTAGACGCTCGACTGTTGGTTATATCATATTACAAAATCATTCATATATACATGACCATATTTGATGTTCTTAACTATATCTTCATTAATAAATCAGCCTGTTTACTAGCTTCAGTCAATTTTTTACCAATAGTTATTTTGCAACTCACGTTTAACTTTAAAAACTAACATAAAAAATAAATCCGTCCAGGATTTACGTATCACAACTGCCATAGTTCATTGTGATATACATTTATATCTTTTTAGTAAAGCTACAATAAGTGAGTTTAGAGCTTAGTCATTGCAAAAACAATTATGGTTGTTAATATAAAAGATACGAAAAGATGTCGTAACGGGACCATAAATATGGTTAAGTCTCACTTCATTCTGCAGATAAATTTATTTACTTTCCAAAATTAGTTGTATAACAGAATGGAAATTGATCTTTATAGATATGCGAATTATGATATTTTCGCTGTGAACAGGTTTTCCCTAAGTATACATAAGGCATGTTAATCTACAATTACCTTTCGGTTTGAGCTTAAATTCCTGGTTATGAATGAATTGCCTCAAATTTCTTCTTTGTTATGAAATGTTATATTTGTCATCTTTAATCAACGTCAACAGGCAAGTTAGTGCTATTTGTTCAACGTTACACAAAATAAGGAGTATTTATTTATTTACTTTGATTTCCTAATATCACGACTAACGAGGTATTTTATTTTTTTGGGGATATGTATGCAAGTAAGTACATAAACAACCCAATACAAAAATTGGAACACTAAATTTTGAGTGCATGTGTACACAATATATGGGGCTGCCTTTATACTATTTTAATATAGCTTCATCTAAAACGCAGTTTATGATACAAATCAGTATAATATATTGAGGTATTTTATACTGAGCGAACAAAGCTCAAGCTTGGAACAAGGATATAGTATCCAATACGGTCAAGGATAGGGTATCCAATACGGTCAAAATTTACCTTTTATGCTATGATAGTCAATTTTTTTATATAATTGTGAACACGACTAGCATAGTGAGGTTCAAGAAAGGTCAAGGATAGAGTATCCAATACGATCAAATATTTACTGCTTATTCCTTGTAAGTTTCATCTTTTTTTTACAATATGTTCATTCAACAAGTGTATCGTATTGTTATTTCAATTTAATTTGTATTTACACATACAGTTCAACGCTATTATAGTTTATACTTGACCAGTTATACATCCAATCTTCTCTAATCAAGTTGACTGTAAGTCAGTCAAATTAAACCCTTTCTGATAGGTTTTCACACTTTTGGTTCTTTAAACTGTGACTTATATTGAGTTACTGTTGTAATTAATGTTTATTATTACCATTCTTTCCTATTACTAACACATATGCATGCCTTAATCTATCATCCTAATCGTACCTCCGCAACTAACATAATTTTGTGTACAGCTAAACGATGATTTACCTTTTCTCTCCATTATTACCACACAATTATATTCCGAATATAAGAAATGTTACATTGTAATAGTTAGTATACCGTAATTACGTTTTATACAATTTTACAGTTCAGTATCAGGTAAAATGAAATCTATTAAATAAAAAAATTCTGATAATTCCTTTCAATCAACGTGTATGATGTAAATGACTTTTCCATTCAAGGGTTCTTCCAAATTTTAGCTTTAGTTTCTCTTCATCTTCTCTTCATTTCATCTCTTTATCGGAGTTAAAAATATATTTTGGTTTAGTGGGATAATACTATTTTTACTGCTTAATTGACATCTCTATCCCAGTCTGCACATTAATTAAAGTCATAGACCTGTAAAAGGCAATTATTTTCTATCGACTCTATGACTGTGCAATATAAAATAGTGGTGATAAATTTAAATTCATAATTAGCCTGTTATACAACTTGATTAAGATGCTTCTGTATCATGATTTATCACAACTTCTCTACCTTCTTTTTATATTGGATCTTTATAGACCTTATTATTTTCTCCTATATATTCATTTACAATATGATAATTGTGATTAACATGCAACTCTCTAACTCATTGACAATTAAGTTAGCTTAACAAATAATTAAAGATACCGTATAGGTGATGAAGAGTTGAAGAGAAGGATACTTTTCCATTCATGAATCACAAATATATAAAGTTACAATATACATGCAGTCATACGCACTGCAACAATTATGGAATAATATCATTAATGATATTTATGGAATAATATCATTAATGATATTTATTCTATTTCTCATATTATGGCATACCATTTATACATAATGCTCAAGTTATGGAATAATATCATTAATGATATTATATAATATCATTAATGATATTTATTCTATTTCTTCATATTATGGCATAACATATATGCAGAGACTGACTTAGATTATGTCCATCCTTATCGTGCCTCCTCAAAACGGACGACCAAGATGAAAGACCGATTTTGCTAACCAATGTTGTGAAGGAGATACGTGGTAGTGTCTTGGTGAGGGCATCCGCAAGCTGGTCATTAGTGCCCTCAAATTTCCACTTTGCATATTTTCTCTGACAGAATGGTAATCCAATCCCAGATGCTTCATTTTAGAATGAAAAATAGGATTAGCACTCACATATGTAGTTCCAGCATTATCACAATAGATGACTGGCCAGAGAGTGAGGTTATGACCAAGCTCCTTGAATAAATTTCCTACCCAAAGAATTTCGGCAGCAGCATTTGCCACTGCCTTGTACTCGGCCTTGGCAGATGATCAAGCTCTTGTAAGCTGCTTCTTTAACGTCCAGGAGATATGATTCTTTCCCAAATTGATTATATATGTTGTTGTATAAATGTAGTCATCTTTGTCATGATCCCAATCCGCATCAGAATAAGCATGGAGAGTGAGAGGTGAATCTTTGTGTATAATTAAACCCATATTAGATGTACCACTTAGATACCAAAGAAGACGATGTAGAGATTGCATGTGTTCCTCAGTTGGACGTTACATGTATTGAGCTAACTTGTTCACTGTGAATGCCACATCAGGCCTTGTAAGACTTAAATATTGTAAACATCCTATCAAAGTATGATACTCAGTAGGACCGTTGAGAAGATTTTCATGTATAGTTAACGGAGGATGAGTTGCTAATGGTGTTGCAACTGTTTTGCATCGTCTATATTAGCTTTGCACAAAATATCAGCAATATACCTCTTTTGACTCAAGAAAATACATTTTGGATGAGGCATTAATTCCACTCCCATGAAGTAAGACAATTCTCCAAGGTCTTTGAGTGAGAAACATGTCAACAATTTTTTTATAAAAGCTTCCAGTGCACGGGTTGCATTACTTGTAATAATAATATCGTCCACATTAACCAACAGATAAATGATGTTACCATTTTTGAGGAATGTGAACAAGGATGAATCAGAGACCATATTCTTGAAGCCTAACTCAATTAAATATTGTCGTAATTCTTTATACCAAGCTCTTGGAGCTTGTTTTAACCCATACAGCGCCTTATTTAATTTACATACATGTGTTGGATGTATATGATCTGTGTAGCCAGGAGGTTGTATGGTGTATACATCTTCAGTGGGTGTGCCTTATAGAAAAGCATTGTCTATGTCAAGTTGGCGCAATGACCAACCTTGACTAACCGCAAGTGAGAGCACAAGACAAAGCGTGGCGGGTTTAACTACGGGGCTAAAAGTCTCACCGTAGTCAATGGCAGCTCTCTGATTAAAACCTCTTGCAACATAGCGAGCCATGTACTGAATAATGTTACCATCCTTATTCTTTTTAATTCGAAAAATCTAATTGCATCCCACTACATTTTGTGACATAGATGAAGGTACAAGATCCCAAGTTCTATTTTTCGCCAATGCATTAATCTCTTCGTCCATAGCTTTACACCAAACGGGGCTTTTTAATGCTTGGGTGATATTTTTTGGGATCTCCATTTCATGGACCTCCGCATTTAAATTCAGTTTACTGATTGGTTTC
Source organism: Allium sativum (assembly GCA_030737875.1). Classification (NCBI taxonomy): domain Eukaryota; kingdom Viridiplantae; phylum Streptophyta; class Magnoliopsida; order Asparagales; family Amaryllidaceae; genus Allium; species Allium sativum. The sequence goes on along the minus strand of CM060918.1, from coordinate 772,265,268 downwards.
CTAATGCCATGTTGAAGTCTTGTGGTCATTTGAGGAGAATGTACAGGATTGTTGGGTGTTGAATTTGTAGATGTGGATATATCGAGGTTTAATTGAGATGAAGTTGAGGAAAGCTCAGCAATGGTATTAGGAGGTTGAGATGAGTTTGTTACGGACATAGGAGATGAAAGGGGTGAAGTGGGGAATGAGGTAGGAGGTGTGCTGGAAGGTGAGTTAGTTTGCAATGAATGAGAGGAGGAAGATTGAGTATTTGATAATACAGATAATGTGAGAGGTTCCCATTGTTCCACTTGATCAGACAAGGTGGCAGTTGAATTTTTAAGTTTAGAAAAAGGAAAAATGCTCTCTTGGAAGTGAACATGACGAGAAACATAAACACGATTAGTGTTTAATTCGAGACAATAGTATGCACTTTGAGTAGGTGAATAACCAACAAAAATATATGGTTGAGATTTGAGTTCAAGTTTGTGAGAATTGTAGGGTTTAAGCCATGGGTAGCAAAGACATCCAAAGCTTCGAAGCTTGGAATAATTAGGATGTTGCCCGAATAATTAAAGTAGGGTGTCTATTATTTAGAGTTGGCATGGGAAGTTGATTAATCAAGTAAACAGCTGTTGAGCAAGCATTTGTCCAATATTCAAGGGGCATTTTAGCATGAGTAAAGAGAGATAGAAATGTCTCAACAATGTGTTGATGTCGTCACTCCTAATAATCATTGTGTTGAGGGGTGTGGGGCGGAGTTGTGAGATGCGAAATTCCATCGATGGATAGGTAGTTACGTAGGCTTTCATACTCACCACCATTGTCCGAGTAGAGAGTTTTGAGAGACAATTGAAAATATTTTTCAACTAAAGCTTTATAGCGAATGAATATATGTTTTGCATCTGATTTTCATTTCAAATTATACAACCAAATGTATTTTGAAAAATAATCAATGAAAATAAGATAATATTTAAAGTCATCATGAGAATAAATTGGTGATGTCCAAAGATCAGAATAAACATACTCAAGTGGGGCAGTAGACACAATAGAGGAAGTAGAAAAAGGAAGTTTATGACTTTTATTGCAAGCACATGAATTACAATCTAAAGTGGAGATACTAGGAACATGAAGTTTATTTTTGGAAACAATTTGCCTAAAAACATTACGAGACAGATGCCCTAAACGACGATGCCAATCAAGTGAACTAGTTGTGCTTGCATAGACTGTCGGGGTTGTGGATTTGAGCTGATAAATGCCTGTTGCAACCATCCACTGGAATAGAGATTCTCCCATTTTGAGATCCTTCATATGAAAAGAGGTGGACGAAAAGACAATTGAGATATTGTTATCATGACAAAGTTAAGAAACAGATATTTTATTTTTAGACATGGCAGGAACAACTAAGACATTATTTACTTTGAGTGATGATAAAGAACAAGAACCGACGTGAGTGATTTTAAAACCTTTGCCATCACCAACGATCAACTCTTCGGTTCCATCACAAGGAGCATGAAGGGATAGATTGTTCAGATCTGTCGTGACGTGGTGGGAAGCACCACTATCGAGAAGCCATGTTGAAGAGGATGAAGAGGCAAAGGGATTTACGATGTTTGCTTGAGGTTTTGGTGTGAATAGGTTTGACGGAGGTTGAGAATTTGAAGGAGGAGGAATGACATTAGGAAACTTTTGCTTAAATAAAGGACAATGAGCAATCACATGTCCTTGTTCTCGACACCATTGATATTTGCCTAGAAAAGTGTATGGCTTTGTGGGATCACTGCCATTAAGAATCTGATAGGATGAAGTTTGGTTAATGAGAGCCATTGAAGAAGAGGAAGCTGAACTGTTTTAGATCAAGGCTCTGATACCATGATGAAGAGTTGAAGAGAAGGATACTTTTCCATTCATGAATCACAAATATATAAAGTTACAATATAATGTAGTCATACGCACTGCAACAATTATGGAAAAATATCATTAATGATATTTATGGAATAATATCATTAATGATATTTATTTTATTTCTCATATTATGGCATACCATTTATACATAATGCTCGATTTATGGAATAATATCATTAACGATATTATATAATATCATTAATGATATTTATTCTATTTTCTCATATTATAGCATAGCATATATGCAGAGATTGACTTAGATTATGTCAATCCTTATAAGCAGGATGATGACGTTCACACCCGTATATAGTAATATATAACTCATTTAGTGGAACATATTTTGAAAAATAAAGTTTTAATATTTATTTTGACATCATTTTTTCAGATTTTGGAATATATGTTTTTGAAAATTAGAAGTTTCACATACTTGGATTTTGAAAGCATAAAGATATATGGCTTGCAAATGAATATTTGGGTATGGACATAATTTTAGGTGTGCGGATATTAAAACATTATGCTTATGGTAAACAAAGATTTAAATATTTTTAAATTTTCAAAAATTTGAATGTTGTGTATGTGTAAATTTTTAGATATGCTAATTGCGATCTTTTGACATGAGTGGACTTTTTTACCGATATTGTGTGTGCCAAGTTTCCCGAATATAATGATTTCTGGTAAATCAAGTTTGTATCCATAAATTTCTTAAATGGGTTTGGAGTACGTAACATGGAATCCGATTTCAAGTATTTCAAACTGTAGATATGGTTCTAAGAAAATTCATAAATGTGTGAGTCTTTGAACATGAGTAAAGAATATTTTTTTATGGCTCATTCAATGTTCCTTTATGGCTTATTCAATGTTTCTGGATATTGTTTTTCACTTTTAACCACCTTGATTGTGTTTAGATAACAGGTACTGTATTGTGCAAGAGATTGAGAAACAATAATATTTTGGTGTAAGTTCCAAGAGTCGTTCAACAAGGAGATTTACAGTACTAAATTCCTTGCAACATCAAAACAAACAGTTTCGAACTATGGTTTAAACTGTAGTTCAGTTCAAACTGCATTTGCAGACTACAACTTCAAAACTGCAGTTTTGAACTGCAGCGTGACTGTAGTTTTTTTTAACTGTAGTCTCATAACTGTCATTTTGCGGACTATAGTTTGCAACTACAATTTGCAAAGTGCTGTTCGTAGTGGGTACAACAGGTTTTTTTCCAACACTATTTTTTTGGGTGAAATTTTCCTTTAGTCTGTGTTATATTAAATATATTACGAATGATCACTCTGTTTAACAGATTTCAACTTAACATTAGTTTAAATGTGTGCGCACATCAAGATGACCATCGTGAGATAACACATGTATCATCTTTGGGAATGATGATCAGAAAATAATCCAAAGAACAAAAAGACACCCAGATTGAAAAGGACGACTTTGAAATAGTCCAAGATAAAATATTGCAATGTAAAGTTGCATGTTATTGTAACATGGATGACTAAAATATTGCATGTTTATGCTTCTAATTGGTTTATATTCACACTTCTATTATGCTTTTATTCTATATATACTAATTTTTTTTTTCCAAAAAGGGTTTGACTTGAATATCAACCCTATGGTAGCTAGACCAATATTGGAGAAGAGATTTTCGCAATATTATCGAACTTTCAACTCAGCGGTACATCATAGGTTCCATGTGCTACCGAGAAATTTGTAAGTAATTCAATATATTCCATGTCTCGTTCTGCTGTTACCCATGTCATGCAACTTTCAGTCGACCCCCTATTATTATTATTATTGTTATTGATAATGTGTTTCTAAATTAGCTTTCATTGAAGGTAAAATATTAGATTGCTTGATTTAGTGTCATTTGTCATCTCTCATGTATATTGGGCGATATGTGAATAATTTGATTAAAACAAGTCCCTGTAGCACGTAGATTCCTTGTTTTCATGCTGTGTTGCACTTACATTTGTCTCAGGTTGTTGGTAAGATGCAACTTCCTATATAAATAGCAAAAATTAGAGTGAGTTAATGTATGTAAGGTTAATTAGAGTGATTAATATATATTTTCACGTTGAATTTCTTTTGGAATGAAGACTTGGAGGAGTGATTGGGAGGATTTAGAATGAGGTTTGTTTATTGGTAGATATCAAAATAAAAATCATATTTTTCATTACATCTGGCCAAATATATATTTTATAAAGTATGATTTATTTATTCTCACATTAAGTGCGAGCCCGGCATATCATACGTTTATAATTAGATTGATTTTCACATTAAGTGTGAGCCCACCATATCACACATTTATAATTAGGAAATAATTATTTCTCCAATGTATCAGTTTCATTCCAACATTGGTTTTCTAGGAGATAAATTTCAGAAATCAGTGCGACTAACTTAAAATCTGTTTATCCATCGAATTTTGTAGTTAAAAATGTTGTTGTTTTCATTTTGTATTTCTTTTGTTTCATTTGTCTTTTCTCTTCTTTAGTTTGTAGTTATTTTTTTATAATTATTTTTTCCCTTTTTTTTTTGCTCATTTATTCTCCTCTTCTCCTCTTTGTTTTAGTACTTTGTGTATTTTCAGCTGCTACCTTAAATCTTCTCACTATTTATTTTATTTTATTCACTTATCCAGTTTGCATCTTTTGTTGTTTTTCTTACAAAAAAGAGATTTCCATTTGCATTCTTTGATTCTCATTTCTTTACTGTGTTGCTTGGTTGTTTTATAGTTACAAACAAAATAACCATCTGCATTTTTATTGTTTGGACAAGTAGAATCATCTAGGACGTCTGCATAGTCACAAACAAAATATCCATATGAGCTTGGTTTTTGTATATTTACTTGATGGCAATGACAGTTCTGTGTAGAAGCCTAAGAAGTTCCACAGTTTCCATTTGAATTTGAAGCTAATAATCACCAATGGGCTTGTTCTATATATTTGATGCCACGGTCATAAAACAACTTATATATTTTTAACACAGATTGTATATGTATAAGCAGAGGCGGAGCCATGTGATGGCTGGGAAAGTCACATGACATATATGTTTTTGTGTTATTTGCTTGCCAGGAATCACAATTGCAATTATCAAAACCTATCTCGACTTTGGAGTTTCACAAATATTTCAAGAATTTTTGATATATTATTAATTGTTTTGTAATTTTTGATATGCAGGAACATGAAATCATAAAAAAGATGGTCACTTCCAGCCATGTTCATCAGCATTTTACATTTCACCACGTTTGTATGGTTATGCATAAAGAACTGTAATGTATATAGTATGAGAATTAAACTAGGTTAATTTTTGTTTTACTTTTATGAGAAAGTGAATTGCAGTGACTAGTCATTTAAACTACTAAAAGAAAAACAAAATTATTGGGTCACTTGAAACCGAATTTGATTTATTTGTCTGTGTTGTGGATTTGTGTCATTCTATTTGATTTTATATTATGCAAAATTATGTGATATTTAATTTGATTGTATTTAGATTTGTGTTGTGGCAAGCCTAAAGGGTCCATTTTTTTAATAAAAAAACAAATTTGTGTCTGTTAAAAAGACGAAGCAGATGCAAATACGTATAGTATTCGTGTCTGCCACTGGCTACAACTGATGCAAATACACAAAAGAGTAAAACTGTCGTAGGCAATTTTCATCTGTTTTGGGAATGAAGGAGATGCAAATACAAATAGTATTCGCGTCTGCTTCAGGCAATAACAAACACAAATATTAAGTATTTGCGTCTGCTAAAAATCAGACCCAAATTCTCATTACAATTTGTGTCCATTTCATTTGCATCCATAATGAACTAGACGCAAATGGTGGAAAATGTTGGACGCAAATAGTCTATTTTGTACTAGTGTGTAAAGGGTCGAGTGCATAAATGTACACATAACGGTGCTAAGACACGAGCTTAAGTCCGACTTGTGGTAGAAGTCTGCCCGGACCCAACCAACATATCCAGCATCCACAAGTGGTAGACTTAATGTGAGAGGTCTAGCGCATTAATAACCATAAATGAATGAATGGTAATAAACTTGTAATACTTAATATGTTTGAATCAGTGAGGTTACATGAACCTGTCAACTTAAGTAGGGGTTAAGTAAAATTGCTTGAATCAGCGGGAGGGTTAAGTTAATCTTGTTAAATATGTGGGGACGGGTTATACATATAAACCTATCAAACTTAAACTGTTGGGGTTATGCAATCTTGTTAAACTGGTAGGCATAACCTGTTGAAATCCTAGTAGTGAAGATGCAAGCCTAGGGGGAAGCTTGTATCATCTAGTGTGTGGGACCCGTATCAGTCAGTAACCTATCTTGTTATCAAATAGAGAACTCCAAACTAGGTCGGGGTCAGAGAACGCTTACTGAGTTGGTTGTAAGAGGTCCATCTAAGGGACGGTGTGGGTGGCGCATTCCGACGGGGTCATGTGCATGCATGGGTCTGGATTCCATGGAGGATGATAAGAAACCGTGACACCTGTAGATATGGTTATGGATCTTGTAAAGAATGGTGTAGCCACTTTAGGAAGTGATACATCCTACTATAGGGCCAGCACATGGTATCTACGAGTTAAGGAGTCGATCAATTGGAGGTAGTAATTAGAGTACATCTAGTCTTGCTTGTTTAGGAGCCCGTTATTATTGTTGGGGGTAACACTCGTCAGTTCTGTTGGGCTGCATGTTATTGTATGGGGGTAAAATCACTTACTAGAAGTACACCTAAGTCTACAATCTTGTACTAGTTGTGATCATCTTGTTCTGCTATACTAGCATTGGTGCAGAGAAAAGTATTAGAGTTGTGCAATATATTATATTCTGTTTATCCTGTTTACCTTGTTATATCTTCCTTATGACACTGTTATCTCCCACTTCAGTTTATATGCCTGTCATGATGCTTTTACTTATTTATATGCTAAAAGTAACTGGACTCGCCAGACTTTATGTCTGACCCATTTTGTTACCTCTTTTCTCTCTTTCGTTTCCCCTCAGGTTCTCAGGGTGAGAATACTCAAGCTGGATCAAGATTCTTCTTTCATTCTGCTTGGAGCTGCTTAGATGTACCGCTTGATTTTGTATCTTCTCAACTATGGCTATATTTTGGGGATTATGCTTTTTTTTATGTATTATTGTAATCTGATGATGATTTTGGTACAAGACAGAAGTTTTATGTTGATTAATGGGTTTTTAGTATTTCAGACTTTTATGTAATTGGGTTTGGACCATGAAGCTTTTCTATTTAATAAAGTTTTAATCCCACTGTTATTTTATATCTATCTTGTGATGTTTCTGTTTCTGTTTACCTATAACGCTTCACGAAACCTAATGCATTTTGATAAAGAGTGACATTAACGGAGATGGGGTGTCACATGATACAACTTGCCATTGAGGCTTGGAGGGATACCTCTCACATAAACATCGAGTTAGTCTCGAGCTTACGACTCAGCTAACTTTAAATCCAAGGTAAGAAAGAAGCACTTACTTCTAGCCAGCCATTGCCTCGTGAATCCTAGGGGGTAATGAACATAAAACCAATCATACTTAAATGTTCTAAGTCTGATCCACGTCCACAAGATAAATCGGGAGTTGGCTTGTGCCTCCCTGTAGTCAAGGGAAGGAGCGACAGTAGACCTCCACTTCATTTGGAAAAGAAACCAGATATCCTCCCCAGTTGATACTCTATGCAGGTATTCCATGAACACGATGCAGGTATCAAGCAGGAAGGAGTACGCGTTAGGTGAAACTGTGTCAGCGCTAAGTGAAAGTAGTGCAGCATATCCCAGATGAACCCGCAGGACGAAGGCACATACCCTGAAGCACACATATGCATGTTCTAGGCAGTGTACCCTTATGGAGGCATGTGCGCTTATTACCCTCTTCAGAGACGCGTACATCATCTCAAGGTATGTCGTACTTCTTACACACACGCCTCAACGCAGCTTCATCCATCCGCGAAGGCACTGAATCCAACATGTAGTCAATTACGGAGGCATCTGCCATCATATCCGTTGCCTCGAAAATGTCTTCCCGCATGATATTTACATCCTCTTCTCTCTCAGTCTTTTCTTCTGCAACTCCATCCCTTTCTGATGTTACTGGCTTGGCTGTACGCTCGGCCGTCTGTTATGGTCCTTCTGACTGCACACCCTGGTCGGGTGCAATAGACAGGCTTACAAGCTAGGAGGGGTGAAAGCCTTTGAGGTCTAAAGATCATTACCCCCTGAACCTAAATTGTTAGATGACCCAGTTGGGGATGGTGAGAGTTCCGAAAGTTCATCTTCCAAACCCTTAAGTCTTCGAGAAGATCACGGTGCCATTGCAAACTATACTTTTAACATTGTTGCATTAGATACCGCACTGAAAAACCAGTGCCCCATGTGTTGGTGTAAGGTAATATGGAATGTGCAGTGTAGTGAGGTGATAATACGATTATAATAAAAGAACTCGGGACACAACAACGATCGCTAGTCCCTAGAACTAAAACCATCGTCGTCGTTAACCGGTATCATTGGGCCCACGTCGAGTCGTGATTACGTCGTGTTTGAGATTGTGAATTTTCCAGGTCCCGAGATACGGAATTCGTATCCCAGGGCTTAGAAAACTTCGACTCCCAAGGTGGATAGGAAATCAGGATTTCGCATCCCCTTCGAGATACAAAACCTTTATTTCATATCCCCACTCAGTGATGCGAAATTCGAGTTTTGTATCCTCTTCTTAGGGAAGCAAAATCGATTCTTTGTATCCTCTCTACAACTGCGGGATGCGAAGCACCGATTTGCAACCCTCTTACTTCCACTTTTCCTTCGCCTTCTCTCCTCTTCTATATTCTCCTTCCCCCTCACCGAATCATCTAGGGGATCCAATATGAATTATCATATTTTGGAGGCCCAGCCTTTCAGACCCTTCGTCTCCCACGGAGATGGCCACCTTCCTCCTCGAGATGCCTTGGCCAATCCCCAGGCCGTGCTCTCATACTTCGAACATTACGTAATCAAGACACGAATTTGAATCAGGCAACACTAAAGCATAAAAGTTGAATCCTATACGATATTTGAACCCATTTGATAAATACATAGTGTTCGAGATCTGGCTGGGAGGCAGTGTTCTTTCTGAGGAAATTCTTTAGTCCTCAAGATTCAAAAAATATGCCAGGAGAAAGGTTGGAGAAGATGACTTTGTTATGTGAAGGGGAAGGTAGCGGGATAAGAAATATCATATCCCCACGGGATGCGAAAACACGTATCCCCCAAGGGTACGAAAAATCATATCCTTATGGGATATGAAAATTTTGTACCCTCGGGGATGCAAGATTTCACATCTTTCTAAAAAAGGGAAAGAGAAAGGAACTTCGTAACTTCAGAAACTTCTAGACTCGCAACTCTGACCATGATCGCATAAACGCGCTTTCGGAACTTCGACCATCGTGCCCAATTTGATTTGCTATCCAACCATACGCTCACGAGTTTTGACGACTCAAGAGCATATGCCAAGAAATCAGATTAACAATTTGATGTCATTTTCGAAAACCAACTTGCATAATCGTAAGGAGAAGACATACTTACTGGTTATGTTTTATTACAAACTCATCGCGCGAAATAATGTGAAATTGTGTGAGTGCATACACGATACTATGTCGACAATGACCCGTTTACGTTCTAGCGTATGTGGGAGTCGATAACCATTGTTTAATTTCTTGAGTCGACAGGAATTAGATGTTTACTAAAGCTACCAGAGACGATTCTCAGACCGAGAAAACAGAATTCTCGATATGCTCAACAAAATGGTCACGACCAAGCGCTCGTCATAGCTTGGAGATCTTTCCAACTTCAAGAGATGCTCGACTCAACTCAAAGGAAATCATGTCAAGACAATACATACTTTAGGGGATTAGTGTTAACTAACCTTTTGGTATGGTTCCCAAAAGCATATCAAGCCCACTCAACTCGGCCCTTCGCATAGTATAAAATCCCGAAATGTCGCCAAAACACTCAGGAATTAGGCCCAGAATGTAACAACCCGTATTTTTAGCGATATAATAATTAATTTTATTTAATTATTTAAATAATTATTTGGTAATTAAATGGTTTAAATTATATAACTTTGAATATTTAATTAATATAATAATTAAAAAATATATTTAATTCTGAAATAACCAGAAATAACTGAAATGACAATATTGTGTGAATTGGACAATTTAAAATATATAATTTAGTTTAGAACTGAATTATGTTAATGAATTTATTTATAAATGTCAGTTGAACGTATAATTTATATTATAATAATAATCGAGCTCGAAATGGCGCGGTAGTTCGGAATTTGGCGATTTAAACTTTAAACGAATATATAGAATCTGTTTTTAATCGAATTTCTGTAAAACAAGAAACGTTCGGAGCTGGTGAAGTATATTTTTCTAATGGAAGAGAAAAATCGAGATTTCGTCGTGTAAATTGTGAGTTGTGTCCAAATAAAATTTTCGAAAAGTCGCAATGGAATTCCTTTATAATTTATAACAATTTATTTATATTATAAAAGGATTTTTAATATAAATCGAATATCGATATAACTGGAAACTTTGAAATATCGAATTATAAATCTCGATATATTTATTTTGGAGCTGTATGATATTCTATTGTGAATATATACGATAATATTATTTTATTAATATTAATTTAATTATTTCTAAATATATTAATATTTAAATGGGTTATTTAGAGCTTTAAAAATAGCCAGTTTTGCATACGACCTCCGTTTTCGACGAAACTAATTTTGTTGATCCGGAATATTAAATTATTGCTAGATTTCAATTTTTGTGATTTTTTGAGTCAGTATGTAGCATAAAGAATTTTAATGTGAAATATAGTCAATAATTTGAGTTTAAAAATACGTTGTGTGAACAAATGGACTCTGAATTCGACGAAACAAGTTTCGTTGGGTTCGTAATGTCGAACTGTAGGTGTATGTCCATTTTCATTAGATTTGGGTATCGTATGTGATCATACGGATTTTTAGAAGACGAATACATGTAACGATATATTGTAAATTAATTAAATAATCGATTAAAAATATATTATAACCTTCTATAAATACCTTACAACCTTCCTAAACCTAAATCATTTCACTTCCCTGGTCAACAATGAGTAGCCGCCAGTTGAAATTAAAACGTGAGAGAATACATGGATTGGAAAATCATACAAATTCAAATAAAATCTTATAAAGTCCAAAGTTTGTATATTGGGATTCATATCAGGGTAAGCTTCAGTTCAGTATAGTCCTTTAAGATGCGCACGCTATCTTGGTTTTGCAGTATATACTACCGTAAACTAGGGCTTACGATTTTGGAATTTTGAAGTATGGATTTGGGGGAAAAAACACATGTTTGGGTTCAACATGTATATAAGCTTCTTCGTGAAAGGATTGAAGGGTTGCAATACTTATTCTTCCACAGCAGCATGTCGAAGTCAGAATTCCAAGGGAGCCGTCAAGCTGTACATTAATGGCAAGGTTGGAGAGAGGAAGTGATGAGGAGATTATTGATGATTTTAGTTTGATTTTTCAAAAAGGGGAGAGGGAGTTTAAATCGATGAAAATGATCGAATATGGCCTTGAGCGGCGCCTGCAACTGATAACGGGAAGAAGTATTAAGTTTAAACAGTATTGGTAAAGATTAAATTTTCTGAATAATGCGTTTTCCAGGAAGATCTGAATGGGATTGTAAACGCATGGCAACTGCGTCGTGAGGATTGCAGTTTTGAATGAAAGCAAGCATACTCAATGGGAAGAATTGCTGGCAGAGAAGGTTCAGTGAGCTTTAGTTGATTGTTGCATTAGTGAGGAAGGTTAAACAGGTTTACAGCAGTAGGTAAATGGTTGTGAAGGAGCTTTATACGGGATCTAGCATTTCGAAAGTGGAAGGAGGGGTTAAAAGTAAAACGTGGGATTTATGTAATGGTTAAGATGTTAATCAGTTGGTTAGTAATGTTAATAAAAAGGAGATGGGTGTTAAATTTGTCCATGTTGAATAGCTACAGGAGGGTTGGGAAGAAAATTTCAAACTGGAGAAATTTACATAGGAGTTCGAATGTTTTATGAAGAAGGAGTATAGGTTAAAGAATATTAAAGGTAAATCAATTTATATTTAAATAAATTGTTAATAATGTTTGCTGCATTAAAATTTGTGAAATGTGTAATTATCTCATACGATATCAGAATCCGACGAAACAAGAGACGTTGGAGCTGTCTCGACAAAATACTACACAATGGAACTGGTTTGAAGTAATTTAGAGCTCGTTTGAATTTACGGCAAGATAGAACGGCAGACTGGATAAATCGACTGTTAGTCATTATTTAACGATTAACGACCAATGTGAGTAAAACTCACTAGCTCTACCAGTTTATATTTTTATAACGTATTTTTAGAATTGATAAATGATGGTTGATTGCTGTGTGTTGATTGTTTGGATGAACCGCTAATTGATTGGTTAAAATTATAGATAACGGTATAAACACACACACACACACATATATATATATATATATATATCATTATTCAAATATTGATTCTGTTTATCAGAATATTTCATATTGAAATGAAGTTGATGTTAATTATATTGTTTAACATCTGTGGATACAGGGAAACAGGCTGGAGGGATCCAACTGGATTCCTCAATATTTATAATACTGTTTTCATATATTGTGATATATGATGTGATATATAATCTGTGATTGATTATGATGACACTGGTCTTGTTAATTGGTGTTATAAATACCATAAGAAATACTGGAATGAATAAGGAAATTTTCAAGGGATATTATAAAAGGAATATTTATTTGGAAAGTAAATAGAATTATAAAAGGATTATTTATTTGGAAAGTAATTAGAATTATAAAAGGAAATATTTGGAAAATGAATAGAATTTTATAAAAAAGAGAATTTTACATTAGAAAGGTTTAGACCCGTGCTTCGCGCACGGGTGTAACATGATATTGATTAAAGTAAATATTTTGCAAATAAAATATTATAAAGGAATTTGGGGTTTGAATTAGGAATTTAAATGGAATTACTAAAATTAGAAACTGACTGGAAATTAGTTGAGTTGAATGGCTTTCTGGGTATCAATCTGATGTCGGTTTCGACATTCGGGGTTTATGCTTGGGAAGTTGTTCTCTTACTAGTTTACAGTTAGAGACTGATAGAGGTGGGAAGATATTGATGAGTGAATCAAAAATGGAAATGTTTTCCAAAGTTAATAACGTATATTTTCTTATTTTAGAAAATAAGGGATTTATGAATATATGGCAACGATAAATGGGAAATTGGGAAATGAAATGATGATTGATCGGTAAGATTTCCATTTGGGAATATGACCGTTGTTTGTACACATGTTTTCCTTTGATAGTTAAATAACCGACTATCAAAGTTTTTGACCATTTCCATTGTTAATACGGAGAGACCGAGATCAGAATTATTATCTGAAAACCACTCCGTATGGGCGTTAGCGTTGCGAATGAAATATAATGAAGATAATTGAAGACAGAGTTATGCAAGGGCTGTTCTGGCGATCCTAGGTAGAAATTGCCTAAGATGGGTTTACAGAATAGTGCCTTCGGTTTGTCCAGTTCCAAAATAACCTGTATGGAAGAATGTCTGACAGAGTATATTTTATAGATCGCGTAAGTTGATCTCTTCAAACGTATTTACGTTTGGTGACGGAGGAATTCATTCCTCTTAGCTGTATAACCATAGTATTTTTGGAGAAATCAATTTGTGATTTGGTGGGTATGACGATGTGACATTCAAAGTTAATAAAAGTGTGATCTGTACGTTATGACCTCAAGCCTCACAACCAGGAAATTGTATAAAATCGGCTAGGTCACATGGCTAAGTGGTTAACTGCCAATCAGGGTGTATTGTCACCTGATCTAGAGAAATTTCATTTACTTCTTTAACCTATTTCAATCCTGTTTCTTTCGGGAAACGGTTGCTGATCCCAACCGTTGGTGATAATACATTCGGTGCACTTAAGCAAAATGAGTGACCGGTCATGTTTAGCCTGGGTTACAAGATGTTCTTGTTGAACCCGACGTATTCCTCTCTAGAGATACATTGTCGGAAGGTTGTCCAACACCTTGCCAGTTGGAATTCATTACCCAATAAGCGCCCATGGTTTTTGATTATATATTATGTATGTGGAACGTGAGATGAAAGCGTTCTGCTAAATGATGACTATATCGTGATTGATAGACATTGTTGTAATATCAAAAGAGTTTTGATATAACGATTATCGTTTCTTGCAAAAAGATTTTGAATGTTGGACCAAGTATTTTGGATTCTCATAAGGGAAAAACCCGTTCCGTTATACGACGTGGTCTTATGAGATATTGTTTATTTTCTCAAACTGTTTTAAATTGTTTACTCACACTAGTCCCATTACTGACCCGGAGTTTATTTTGTTTTCCCTAAACTCTTGGATGCCCAATTTTGTACGGGCCGTCAAGTAGTTGGGATTTACTGATATACTGAGAGCTTGGAGCTGGAGGCTTCATGATTTTATAGCAATTGTTTATTTCTGATGTGTTTTAAGTGTTGTACTCTGATAAATGTTATTGTATACATATACTGGTTTTATTTCAAAGTTATGTTATATTTTATCCGTTCCACTGTGAGATTCGTGTTACTCTGATTCTGATGTTGTGATCTTCTTCTCCTTCTTCTATTCTAATTTTCTATCTTATCTATTCTCACCCTCTAATTTCTTTCTATTAATGTTCCGATATTTTCCATGTTTGGATAATCGACGTGGGTTTTATGTCGATTACCGAGGTCGCAAAATCCCCGGGCCGTTACACAGAAGGAGTCGTGCGAGCGAGGACCTCAGAACCCTTCAAAAATCTCACTCATACGACAATTCGCATCCCCTGGTTCTGCCGAATTCCATGCATTTTGTATCCCCGTGGGATACGAAACTTATATCCGCATGGGATACAAAATATTGTATCCCCACAGGACTCGATATTTCGTACCCCTATGGAAATGAAATCTCGTATATCCATAGGACACGACTTTTCGTATCCCGATCGGATATGAATTTCATACCCTTTAGGATGTGAAATTCGTGTCCCTCCGAGGATGCGAAATTCGTATCCCCCCTGGAGATGCAAAATTCTCAAATGTTGCTACTTCAGGATGCGAAATTCGTTCTGTGATCCCAAATTCTCAACTACTCCCACCTAATCCACTACCTATAAATACCCCTACCTCATACTTGAAGGAGGTTGGCATTTGCTTGATTTGACATCTTGAAAGGACCTTGGACACCATTAATGGCCTCTTGAGCTTTGGGGAAGAAGAAACAACTTTTTCTCAAGGCTTTGAACTTGTAAATAGTGCCTCATGAAAACTCAGCCAATAATTATAAATAATCAAAATGATGATGCCTATCACTGTAAACAATCAATAGTGAGAAAAATCGACAAAAGCTTCAAAGTGAACGTAGGTTCAATAGGATCGAAGCATTATAAATCTTGTGTTTATGCTTTCTGCACTTTATTTTCCGTACGCGAAACTTTGTTCTCGTTATCTCGAGAATCGTTGGGTTTGACGCTAATTATCTGCATTAACAGCCACCTAAATATAAGGGTGAAGAGACTAGAAATAACCCAGATAAGTGTTAGGGTTTCCGCAAGATCACTACACAATTAGATTTTGAAAGAGGGAAGAAGATAACAATAACAAGCAAATTCCACCAAATAAACCTTTATTAATCCACCAAATTATTACAATGAAAATATAAAAATAATTGAGAATTTATCTCAATCCTAGAAAATCAAGTTTTTCTTTCCTTCAAGTTCAAGTAATTTTCTCCCTAATGAAATGCTTATATAGGCAAATAGAAAGACTAGGTCTAAAACCTAATTGGACGCTAAAATATCTCAGAAATAAATGCACCTTAAAACTTGCTCAAAACAAATCTTTATCAATTATGCCACCTAATAAGGGAAAGCAATATCTATCAAAATCCCATTAATTAGGGAAAGAAATATCTACCCATTCTCCCTCTTGGAAAAATTTCCTTCCATTTAATCTGATTTAACATACCATCTTCTCCACCTATGATTGAATACCACAAATCACAACACTCCACCTTGATATGAAATCTCTTCAATAAACTCCAATCTCAAAACAAATCTACCACTTACAAATGATGCATCTCCCACATGAAATGCAATTCCCAACAATAAATTCAAAATTGATTGTAATACCACAATGGTCTCCATATAGACTTTGTGGCTTTACGTTGATGGCTCCACCTTGATTCAGATGAACTCGCCTCTCCAAATACAATTTGAGAACTCATAATATTCTCCACCCTTTTTCCAGGCAATTTATATATGTTATCATTTCCCCGTTTTGCACACGGAAGCTCCTTGTTACCCCTCCAAACCTTTGTGACTCCTCCTCTAGTCAAGAAATTGCAGTCTTTTTGTTCCAACTGTCCAATTGAAGCAAGATTCCTCTTAATTTCTGGGATGTACCTAACGCCCGTTAGCTTCACCTCCTTTCCATCATTCATCTTCAATCGAACTGAACCTATGCCTTTAACATGCAAATCTCGACCATCGACGGATTCCACTTTAGCAGATTGTTCTTTATAATCAATAAATGCTTCCTTTTGATGACATGCCTGGAAACAAGATCCCGAATCAAGTATCCAATCTTTGCTTTCGCCTTCATTACCACATAAAACATTGCCTTCAAGTTCCACACCAAGATTCACCTCATTATCATTGTCCTTTTGTTCATTCGACTCTTCTTCCAATGCCTTCATCTTCTCTTTATCCGTCTTAAGCTTATGACAAAATCTCAGTTGATGACCGGGTTTGTCACAGTAAAAACAAATGTATTCCTTTCTTATGTTTGTTCTATTCGATTGCCTTTCCATATTTCGTCGATTAACCCTCCTTACAAAAAAAGCTTTTTCAATTGGAGTTTCAATTTCCGTTGCCTCCTTATCTTTTCCTTCAATAAGGCTCGTCCTCCGCATCTCCTCATTAAGCAAGCTACTGACCACTGAACGCATTGAAACAACGCCATCCGAATTTGAGTTATTCAACGCAACCACAAGTGTTTCCCAACTCTCCGGCAACGAACTCATCATCATTAAGACTTGTGTACGGCAACCAATTAATTCACAATTTCTTGAAAATCATTAAGATGCTCTCCAATTGATCCACCTTCCTTAAGCTTCAGATTCACCAACCTTCTCATAAGAAGAGCCTTATTTGTTGCAGAGTTCTTTGCATAAACCCCTTCCAATTTCTTCTATATGGTATATGCAGACGTTTCATTAGCAACAATATGAAACACTGTATTGTCCAAAAAACATCGAATAGACGCGACAGCTTTCCTATCCAAAGTCTCCCATTTTACTTCGGCTAGATTGTTAGGTTTTTCCCCATTATTCTCCAGTGGCTGATGAAGATCATTAAGATAAAGGAAATTTTCCATCTTCGCCTTCCATAATCCCCAATTTCTTCCATTAAGCTTTTCAATAATTATTTTATCCATTTTCAAACCCTCTCCAAAAAATTTGTGTAGAAGGCTCTGATACCAACTGTTAGGGTTTCCGAAAAATCACTACACAATTTGAATTTGAAAGAGGGAAGAAGATAATAATAATAAGCAAATTCCACCAAACAAACCTATATTAATCCACCAAATTATTACAATGAAAACCTAAAAATAATTGAGAATTTATCT
Organism: Allium sativum; assembly: GCA_030737875.1. Lineage (NCBI taxonomy): Eukaryota > Viridiplantae > Streptophyta > Magnoliopsida > Asparagales > Amaryllidaceae > Allium > Allium sativum. The sequence continues at coordinate 772,247,626 of CM060918.1, read as the reverse complement.
CAATCCCCAAAAAACAAGTTTTTCTTTCTTTCAAGTTCAAGTAATTTTCTCCCTAATGAGATGCTTATATAGGCAAATAGAAAGACTAGGTCTAAAACCTAATTGGACCCTAAAATATCTTAGAAATAAATACTCCTTAAAACTTGCTCAAAACAAATTTTTATCAATTATGCCACCTAATAAGGGAAAAAATATATAACAAAATCCCATTTATTAGGGAAAGCAATATCTATCCTTTCTCCCTCTTAGAAAAATTTCCTTTCATTTAATCTGATTTAACATACCATCTTCTCCACCTATGATTGAATATCACAAATCACAACAATAAGGGGATTTTTTTTGTATGTTGCTAGTTGCAGTAGAGGAAGGGGAGGAATATATTGTGGGGGATGGGTTGGAAGTGGAGTGAAATGAGTCAAACGTTTGCTGAAATGACACCACGTGTCGGATAATAATGGCTCATTTTTTTTCCTTCACCCATATGATCAAATTACTAATTTACCATGTTCTCATTTTATGCGCGTTACCCATAAAAAACGGAAGCATGAATTTTTTGACTACGAACATGACTTAATTTGAGCAAACTTTGCATTTTGGTGAGAACTTAGTGTCTGAGCTTCACGTGGTGTGATATAATGACGAGGGCTCAGGCACAAGCATTAGGTTACCTAGTGCACCGTTTTAGACTAAGGAAGTACAACTTTAGAAAAAACAAAGGTGCATGGATTAGAGATTAAAGGGCCGATCAAAGCCAAAATTCTTCACGATTTTGTTTTTGATGAAGTTGTTCTGCTAAACATGGGAATTGGTGGACTTGATGATCTCTTAGCTGTATTGATAAAGTTAACTAATAAACTTAAAATTTTCTGAATTTCTAAAGTTAATAACTTTTGTAAATGAGATCCTTTTGAGATGTGGCTTTTAATGTTGCGGTCGGATCAAAATGTTCTATGTCGTTGAGATGGTTTAATCAGAATTTAAGCAATTCATAATTTTTCAATTTATTTATTTTTTACAAATTATTAATGTATATTATTTATTAAAATCAATCAATCAATTAATTACTTAATTATAAATCAATTAATTAAAAAATAACTACTTAAATGCCCTGTTTAAATACTATCTTCGTAGACACAAACTCATTTCTTGTTCACTTAACTTCCCCCGCTTGAATGCCGCATTTAGATTTTTTTGCTTCTATTCATCGCAAATACAACCTAATATGAATTATTATTGCATATCTCCACTTATTCTCTTACTATGAACGACTATCGATATTATCAAATTGAATTGTGGTTAACAAAAACTATTCAAAATGTGTTCCTATGGAGATTTAAAAAATTGTATTCAGCAAAAGACTATGACAACCATTGGAATGAGTCGCATGATACATGAATTATTGGCATATAGACCGATTTCAGAGGGTATTTATGTTTAATGGCCAAATTGGATATCGCACTCAAAATCAGATTGTTATAGTCGGTATAAATAACCATTTTGTTAAGTAAATTGGAATTTAGTTTTTTCTGGTTCCTTTCTATTTAACATTTTTAAGTTAATTAATTTGAATAGAAATAAAGCTATGAAGATTTATAAATAATTATTTATTTCAAAACTTTCTTCAAAATTTGATTTATAACAACCCATGCAATGGTCTACACATTAATTACATAGTACATAATTTTTAAAATTAATATTCGTAACATTATGAAACAAAACGCACATCAAACTAAGATGTGTTTGACTATTCATTATAGTTCATACGATGGATGTAAGTTATTTGATCAAATTTTTACATCAATGTAATATGATGAAGCTATTACAGTTTAAACAAAAAAATGAGAACTTTTTTTTGTTCAGAGTTAACGTATGAGAATGTAGCTCGATTTTTGTTAAGTTTTACTATTAGTCATCATGGAGAATCACAACGTACATCATGAATATGAAGTATTCGGGTGCATAGTATTGTCCGTAATGTACATACGAGGTCATTAGTATTAGTCAAAGTTTCGTCTGATTCCGCACCGAATTGAACAAAAATGTAAATACTTCGGCCTAATCGAGATTCAATTATGGGGATATGATCTGTTCTTTACTAAGTATGTAATACCCTTCAAATATTGAGCGATGTATTACTCATGGTTGTTGTTGTTCAAAGTAGTCATGTACTAATAGTTACTAAATAACCATAGAACAACTTATATGATATTTTCCTGTTGGTAAATGTAACTAAGATCAAACAGATGATCTCATGTGATAATATTGCACAACTCTCTTGACTTAATAATATTATTGAACTTCAATATGGACACTCTACTTTGATTATAGATAAATTGTGGCATGGCATATGACTATACTCGAGTCCAAGTTAAAGCTTTATAAGTGAAACATTATTCAACAGAGAATTCTCCTTTTCAATTATATGCAGGAAGTATCAGAGTCAATTGAAGATAACTTAATATCAAACTCTATAAGCATATTAGGTAACTTAATAATATTATTGTTTTCGAAGAAGATTTTTTTTGGACTACTTAATTTGAATGTAGACGATGTTGTAACTTTTTCTTTTACAAAAATTCATAAGTCCCAATTTGATATGATATTGGCAAATAGAATTCGGGTAAGAGTAGTTGTTAATTAATACTGCTTATGATAGTGAAATTAGATTTTATAAAAAGATGCACAAGTTATAAATTCAATCGATATACGAGCGTTGGTATTTGATTTTTTTAGTATTAATTGCTTACTTAATATTTATATTCAAGTCCCACAATTATGGTGATGAATACTTTGAAAATAATAATAATTTAAATTAATTAATAATTGTAATGACCCGGGGAAATCGACGCCCAAATTTCGATAATCATACTTAAATCTCGTATTACTTAACAAAATCCAAGTATCGAATACATCAGATAGATAATGAAAGAAATTAGAGGGTGAGATAAGAAATAAATATTAGAATAGAAGAAGAAGAAGAATAACACAACTGAATTAGAGTCCCACATCGCAGCGGAATAAAATATAATATAGAAATAAATCTTTATTGAGAGGTTAAAATAAATATTAATACATCTGAATTTCGTAGCATCTAATAACTTGAACCTATAAAACCTGGTCTAACCCGAGCATTACAAACGCCGGATCAGTCTGGTGAACCAGAGTGAGAAACCCACTAAGTTTATAGGTACATCCAACTTTATTTTAAAGTTAACAAATCTTTTCTGAAAGAAAAGGATAATCGTAAGACCAGTCCACACATAAACACATATGGTTTTTACCTTACGATAACCCAAAACATTTTCGAAATTATATCTTGTTATGATATTATAATAGTGTCTAAATACAAATAAATAGCAATCTAGTAGAACGCTTGCATCGCACGCTCCATGTATATAGCATACAATCAAAACCGCGAGTGCTTATTGGATATTAGATTCCGATTATGATGAAGTATGGAATCACCTGCCGATAGTGTATCTCTAGAGGGGAATACACTAGGTTCAACAAGAACATCTTGCAACTCGACCACACATGACCGGCCACTCATTTTGCTTAAGTGTATCGAATGTATATCACCAACGGTTGGGATTAGCAACTGTTTATCGAAAGGGACACTATCAAATAGAATAAAGAAGGAAATGAATTATCTCTAGATAAGTGATTATACACCCTAATAGGAGCGACCCACTTAGCCATGCTTCCTGCCCGATTTTTGTCATTTCCCAGTTGTGAGGCTTGAGGTTAAAATTTCCTTTTTTAGATAACACACCATCATTCGTTTTGAATGCCACATCGTTAGATCTATCAAATCACTAATTGACGTCCATAAAAATACTCTGGGTGTTAGCGCCACCAATAGAAATACATTTGTAAAAATCAATGTGCGTAACTCTTAAGAAATACTCTGTCATACATTTATCCATACAAGTCATCCAGGAACAAGATGAACCAAAGATACCCTCCTACCACATCCTAGGTATCACCTTATAGATCAACATCCTATATCTTCTACATTTCGTATTTGCGGGTCGGAATGGTTTTCGAATATAAATTCAATCCCGGTCTTTCCGTACCAATAATCGTATAGGCCAATTTGATAGTCGGTTATTTAGCTATCAAACAAACAAGCATTCAATCATGAAAATAAAAATAGATTCACTAGTTCAATAGTCATCATCACTTGGCCCTTTAATTTAAACAATTAATGAATGGTTAATTAAATTTCTAAATCTTTCAATATCTTAACATACGATTTTTACTTCTTATGTTAATATAAAAGTTGTCTCAAAACAATTTTAACACTTAAAACAATATATTATAACCATATCTCATGTCCCAATTAATTATCATTTCAAAACATTTGTCACCATATTTTTTACGCCTTACTATACTTCAACTTTCATCAGTCCCTGATTGTAAATTGGTAAGTGAATAATTTCATAAGAAACAACCCCAAAGACCGAAATCAACATCAGATTAATGCTCAGAAAATCGCTCAACTCAATCAATCTGTAACAACCTAGAAATTCCGAACCAATATAAAAATTTTATTTTGGCAATTTTAGTGAATTTTGAATATTTAAAATGAATTATTTTAAATAATGACAACGAGAAATTTTTTTTGAATAGAATTAGAATGTATATATTTATATAGATCGACGTTAGAATATAAATATTTATTTTAATTATAAAAGGAATTGGAAATGGCGCGGTAGTTTGAAAATTCGATTTCAAATTTCAAATGAACGTACAGGATTCAAAATAAACCGGATTTTAGCGAAACCAAAAATATTAGAATCTGTTTGAAAATATCTTTCCAACGAATCCGAAAAATAGAAATTTCATAGCGGGAATAAAAAGTTATGCCCAGTTGAAAATTCAGAATAGTCGCTGTGAAATTATGGCCCTTAAAAATGGAAATTTTGCAATCGATATCGGTTTTCGACAAAACCACTTTTATTGGATCCGTGATGTCAAATTATTGCTAGATTTAAATTTCCGTAATTTTTGAAATCAATATGTGAGTGTGGCGAAAGAAAACGTGTTTTGACAGTTTCAGTCAATTTTGAACGACCATAAAATGGCTATTTTTCAAACGACCTTCAAATTTGATGAAATTGGTTTTGTTAGGACCGTATCGTCAATACGAAGCTAGAAAATATTTTTCAGGAATTTTTAGAGTCTGTATGTGGTCCCGATAAATTGAAATGCACGTTCAAATTCAATATACAGATTTATATTTTGATTTTGACGGAAACTGATCGAAACAGTCGAATTAGCTTACGATACATATCCGATTGTGTTCGAAGTGGGGGTATTACGCTAGGGATGACAGTAGTTGGGTTCGATTTAGAGTTCGAATTAAAAGGTTACTTTTACGGAAAATTTACATAATTAAATATAAATATATATAATTAAACTTCCTTAACCCCCCTTCCTCATTCTCCAGTCATCGATTAGAAATAAAAGAAAAAAAACCCGTTGTCTCCCCCAAAATCAGCCACCGCAGCTCGTGACCGACGCCTCTGCCCACCCTACCACCGTCGCCGCCCTCTCCAGTACCGCCTCCGACCGCCACACCCCCTCCACCATCTTCTCCTCTCCGATTTCTTCCTCCCTCCCTCTTTTCTGGCCAAAACCGCCGCTTCTACTATCGTGAGCCACACGCCCGCCTACGCCAACCCACCAGGCTCCGACCCGACCACCGGAGAACGCGCTGCCACCGCCTTCCGCCTCCCCACCCTGCGCGCAAGCCTTAGCCTCTCTCTCCAGTGGTGTACGGTGGTGGTGCGAGGTAGTCGAAGAGGTGGAGCAACGGTTTGAGTTCGGTCGTGAATTCCCGCATAGGAAAACAGTGAGTTTTTATTTTTATTTTTATTTATTTGTGAAGTAATAGCAATGTTTTAAAATTAGAAATTTTATAATAAATATAAGGCGTTGACATAAAGATTAGATTTTTACTTCTATAAAGTTAAGATTTTTATAGTATAAAAATCAGATTTTTCTATATGTAAATGAAGTATAAAAATTGGATTTTTATCTATGTGAAGTGACTATAAAAATATGATTTTTATATAGTAGAGAAAATAAAAATATGATTTTTATATAGTACAGAAAATAAAAATATGATTTTTATATAGTAGAGAAAATAAAATTATGATTTTTATATAGTAGAGAAAATAAAAATATGATTTTTATTATTTGAATAACGAAATAAAAATTCGATCTTTATATAATAAGTAGAAATATAAAAATATAATTTTTATATAGGAAGAAGCGTTGTAATAATATATGAAGTAGAAATAAAAATATGATTTTTATTTATTGGGATGAAGCGATAAAAAAATATGATTTTTACCATGAACAGCGTGAAAAGAATTGCGATGGAACTGGTGGAAAACAAATCTAAATTCAAACCGTTCAGAGATAAGGATTGGCGGAGTGGATCCCCAAGGTGAGAACTTCTCACTAAAATAATTTTTATATAGTTATTTGTTTATAACTACATAGATGAACTGTTTCCCCGTCGTCCACAGACCATGGACGACTTGTGTGTTTGTTTGGTTATATTGTGTTGTGGTTTTTGGTTGATTGGTTTGTTTGTTCGGATTGGTTTGGGCATAGTTAATGAAATGGAGTGGAATAAAATTGGTTTGTGTATGGCGTAGGCCACTATTAGACCAGGGATAAGGCTGGGCCTTATCCCGTTTCTAGTATCGTGTCGTTATGCCACCGAAATTTTCTAAAATATATTTGAAAGATAAAAATATCATTTTTATTGTGTAAATGAACCGAATAAATATTTTATCGTTAAAAATATAATTTTTAACATGAATATGAAAGAGAATAAATATTCATTTACAAATCAGACGATTGGTTTATGTACACTGATTTGACTGATATTGATTGGGACGATAAATTTTACACATCGCCCAACTGCACAAATAATTCCGGGTTTGTTGTTTCAAAATCCCACACGGGTGTTGGGATGATATTGGACATACACTAATCCCAATAATTAGTTGCATGTAGATCGATTGATTGACAAACTGCTATAAGCGTTAAAATGTATATTTGATGCTTATACAGTGTAGAATGCATTCTGGATGAGCTGTTTTCGTTGTTGTTATACACATTTGTTGTGTGGAATCCATATAAATCACATTATATGGTAATTGACCGTGTCTGATTCCAGTTTAGAATTATCGAATATTTTAAAATAATATTCAGTGAATATTGAAATGTGAAGCCGCGTTAAGTAGTTAAATGTCGTTTTAACACGAACGGGAATTTTGTCGATTTTATTAGTTTTATAATGAGTATCGAAAAGTGATTTCAAAATCGAATATTTTGAAGATATTATCGTTTTAATATTGAAATGATATGGAAAATTTAATTTCGAGTTAAATTGAAATTGAAATTCGAATAGAATTGAAATTCGAATAGAATTGAAATTCGAATTAAATTGATATAGAATTGAAATCGTTTTGAATTGAATTTAAAACGGATTGAAATTGAATTGAAATCGATTTGAATTGAAATCGATTTGAAATGAATTTAAAACGAATTTATATTGGAAAATTCAATTTTGATTTGAATTCGAAATGGAAGTTGAAATCATTTTGAAAACGAATTTAAAACGATTTATAAAATTCGTTTTAAAAGGAAAATCGATGAAATATATATTATATATATAATATAATGGCCTGAATAGAATGCGCCGCGCTGCGGCAGTTTGCGAATTTCGACCATTGTCTTCGAACGGACATTACGGGAGATCCGACCATCAGATTCTCCTAAAACCGGAGTCGTTGGGTTCATATCGAAAAGAGCTTTCTAATGAATACAAGAAATTAGAAATCTAACGGTTGGATTTGGAATTATGTCCAAATCAAATTTGGGAAAAGTTGCTGTAAGTGCAGTTCGATGGCCGTTGATGGAAATCGACTGTACGGGCCTTGATAAAATTATTTAAAATATCAATAATTAGTGTGAAATCATAAGAAATGATTTTGAAAGAATTGGGATGAAAAACTGCGTATTTGAAAAGATAAAAATAGATTTTTATCGAAATGAACTAGTTTTGAACTAGAATTATAATCCATTTATTTTTAAAATAAATAAATTAGATTTGAAATGGTTTTAAAAATAACCAGAATTTCCAATTTATAAAGTGGAAATGGATTTGAATCGAAATTGTCTTCGGAATATTTCGATGTTGGATTTCGTGATTTTACAGATATTGTTATGGAAATTTGAAAGATATATTTATATCGTTATTTTCCAGACAATATTTCACTACAACAGAACTGGCATTTCATAGCGGCCTATAGCCGCTATGAATAACAATTATAGCGGTTCGATAACTGCTGTATATCGACATGTTATAAAAAACTGCTACTTAGTTATAACGCTTAACTGGCCACTATAGAAGATATGGTTTTATAGCGTATTCTGACCGCTATGTTATTTTATTACAATGGCTCATGATCGTAGCTATAATACACCTAGATTTCATTGGAAATGAGAATATTTATAACACAGTGCTGCCGCTATAACATAATTATTCAATAACAGATATATGATGCTATTAATTAAACATGTTATAGTTTTACTAGACCCTTTGACAGCTCAAATTTACCGCTATTATACATCTAAATCTCAATAAAATTGACATTATTAATAACACAGTTTTACTGCTGTAACATATATCTTCGATAGCTTCTATATGATGCTATTAAATTAACATGTTATAGTATTGCAATATCCTTTCACAGCTCATACATTTTAATAATAGCAATCAAAATGAATCTTCATAACAAGTTAAATATAAACAGACACAAAAAGTATCAAATAAAAAAAAATCAATCCATGATTTAAAAAATTCAATATATATTTTTTCAATTTCCATTTATGTCAACTTGAGTACACAAAATACAAAACATAGTTCATATTTATTCGATTAACACACAAAAGGCAAAACAAAATATAGTACACATAAGACAATACACCAAACTTGCTAGACAAACAAAACACCCCAAATAACTTAGCACCTCCATCTTACTTTCATTTGCCTCATCACCCTTTGTCAGCCTATATACAACAAAAATGAATCATTGATGAGGAGTAAAATATAAGAAACTAAATTCAAACCTTCTCGAACTAGTAGCCATTTTTGAACATTTCTCTCCTTAATCTAATTAACCATTTAATATATTGCCATGTTGGTTCGAGCATAAACACCAGGATTCCATAAAACCATAGCCGTGGGGATCTAAAATTTGAAATATGGGAAACCAGATTTAAAAAATTTGAAAGTTGAGAGATATTTTATAATTTTAAACAAGGGTACTTTTGGGATAAGGATGATGTACATCAACTAAAATATGCTGCATAGATTTGTGGATGCATACAAAATAATCTATAGTTCATGTGTACAACTTACCAATCATTTATTACTTCTACTTGGATACAGTACTAATTAAAATATTAGATGTTTCCTCCATGCTAATTAAACATTTCCACGTCCTGTTCAAAATAAGCAACTCAATCAATAGCCATCACATTGCAATTGCACCTGCACATTATACAACCTACGTCCTTTGCAGCTCCTAAGTCTCTACGAATTCAGACCACCAATTTGCAATTCTTAAACACTTGCTTTCAAGTTTTTTTGTTCGCATAGCATGATTTGTTTCATTATTCATTTCAGGCAACAAAGTAGATATTTAATTCTTAAGCGAATGCTTCAGGATGGTTGGTGGAGTTCTGCTCAAAGAGCAGGTCTCTTCTCTTAATGCTTAAACCATTGATCTATTAAAAACAAGGGATTAGGCTAAAAAGGAAAGGAAGGAGGAGAAATTTGAAAAATAAAATCTTACCTGAATAAAATATTAAAGATTCTCTACAGAATAAACTACCTGCACAGCATTGGAAAAATCATTGATGAGGAGTTAAATGGTGGGTTGACTTGTGCTATCATTTATATGGGGAAACGATCTCCCATGCCTCTTCTTCCAGGCATTTCACCCTTCTTCCATGATTCTATGCATTCTTTCGTCTTAGTTTCTATTCCACTCACCGACATAACTAAATCATAGGGCAAAACCGACTTTCTTACACTGAAAGTTAGCATTTCATATTTAGTACCCTATTTAATTTATCCTATTCACTGTACAAAGTTATTGTTTAATCTTCATTCCTTGTTGTGTGAACGTGACATTAAAGAGTTCTAATTTCAGGAACGACTCGTACACTCGTGGTTTTAGTCTCGAGTTAAGCCTTGAATAAAAGTTGTCATTGGACGTTTTGAGTTCTATTCTCAAAATGCACATTTACAACCAATATTGAAAAAGAAAAACAACTGATGATTTTGATAAAATTTAATTTGAGTTGAAACGAGGAAGCTTAGGGCTAATTGTTTCTTCTTATAGCACTAACTATTACTGTGAATAGTAAATCCCTTATATAAATTCACTTTCAAGTGGATGGTGAAACTAAAGCTTGCAGATAGGCATTTAACAATGATTCATCATTCTTACCTCATTTGATGGATGGCCATAATCGATGGGGTCTCTTCCAGTAACGGCCTCCTAGAAAACAACGCCAAATCTGTATGCATCGCTCTTTTCACTAAGAAGCCCATAGTTTGCATATTCTGGTGCCACATATCTGTTGAAAATGCTAACAATTCTCAACAGATTTATTTCTAAAGCTATGTAAATTATAGAGGCAATTCATGCTGGCCTACCCAAATGTGCCCACTACTCCACATGACTCTTTCCAATACCAAAAATCTTAGTTAGACCAAAATCTGATATTTTTAAATTTGCTTCATCATCAACTAGAATGTTGCTAGAATTTATATCACGATGCACCACTGTTAGCTCGATTGCTTCGTGCAAGTATTTTTAAATTGTGCTTCACCGAGCTATTTCCCAAACCAGTTAAGAATGCGAGCAAGTGTACTACAAGTAAACGGATCAAACAAATTTAAATAAAAACTTTAGGAAATAGAACAAAATCGGATACTTACCTTTCTTGATTTCAAATTTACAGGTTGATTGCTCTTCATTCCACTTCATCTTTTCTATTGATATTGCTCTGCAACACAATAAATGCCTTATTCAACCCAAAATAGTAAATTTAATCTGAATGATTTAGAAGAAAAACCAACCTTCAGATCACCTTTACCGAGCATCCTCCCAGATCGCTGTTTACTTCTCCTACACCGACGTCCATTCCATCATTTTGCATGCATGTTTCATCATCTGACAGCGACTAGGTTTTATTTCTCATAAACTTTTTCAACATTTGTTCACAAATCTGTTGCATGAATCTCATTTTATGTTCAATAAAATTAACACTTTATATGGAAAAATTACTATAGATGTGCCTTTATCATTATGGGAAAGCCAGTGTTATCGACAAGCTTGACGGCCTCTTCTGTGGTCTAAAGAAGTGCAATATTGACAGTTTAGGGGTAAAAAAAATCTAAAAAGGTTTTTGTTTTGTTTTTAATAAGTAAATAGCTAATTCAGTAAGCATACCTGTAATTGTTCATGACTTCCAGGTACAGTCGCAAACTTGCTTTCTTCATTGTTTCCCTCGCAGTAGCTTTATCACCCATAACTCTAATACTGTCCGAACGCCCGCACCGACCCGGTTTTTCACATATCAGTTCTAAAATTTTGTCTGAATCCAAATGCAACTGCTCCCATACCATTACCCTTATCATTCACCACCAATGATCTTGAGAACAAGGTTGAATCCTTTGGGGGAGATATTGATATGGCCAGTGCCGGGCCAACTACTTTAGTTGCCCCAGGAGAAAACAGTAGCAAAGAATAAAAAATAAATGAACACATCAGGCTAGAACTATGGTTGCCCCAAAAATTGAACAAAGTTGTGATAAACTTATCGAACCATAACTTACGAAAATAATTATATCAATAACTGCTGACCATACCGAACCATCCACAACTACCGACCGTGTCACCCACAAAATAATTTTGAAAGTTCTCCTTTTTGGTTCACAATTAGAACATTCTTTAATGGACATAAACAAGTTTTGTGTGTTTGAATTACAATAAAATTTGCAGTATCATGCATCACCTTATAAATAGATGTAAAAAGTGGATCAGTAGATATAGTAACATATACCATACAACTATAACTTCCTCAATCAATTAAAAAATGCACCAACAATATGTTATGACTTACATACTAACTAATGAAGCCTATAAGCAAAGCTTGAGCTAAACGCATACAAACATTGATTAGATCATGAGCTCAACTTGCCAACAACATGTTACGACTCCGCAACCAAAAATTAACAAGCCAACAAACGTGCACTCAAAAAACAGAACATTACATATTGCTTATGGTGATTGCAAGCAAGTATTTCAACCAAATTTTCAACATGAGCAAGATTTCGCAACTCCTCAAACGCGTGCATCGTCTCTGAATCAAAACCCCCAGCAAACTGTATTATCAGCATCAAACAAACTTGTTTTATGGTAGGAAATATTAAAAACAGTATAATAAATCTTCTTTATTTTAAACTTCATGATAGCAAAAACAATATTATCAGCATAATAAACTTCCCGGTAATTGTTCTAGCAAGGCAAAGTGATATCCATACAAACTTCATCTCAGGAATATATGATATAGAAATCTAAATGAATTTTTTTCCCAATTAGATGTGAAAAAGAAATTTGAAACTAGTTTGAACCTGATGAATTTTGAAACAAAAGCAGACGCCTTGGGGAAGCATGTATTCCAAAGCAGGGTCTTTACTGGATGCACCATTTGTGTGAAGTTCGCTTGCAACTCTCTTCATGTATTTCTTAGCTAGTTTCACCGACTCAAATTTTATCTGCATTATGATAACCATATATGTCAATAACCATTTAAAATTACATTTTCATACAGCTTATTCTTTAAAGGAACGGACTTTTATTTCTAAAACAGTAAATAACACAAAACCTGGCTTACAATGCCATTGTCAAGCATCCAATTGGTTGGGACATGAAATTCCTTGTAATGTCTCATCATAGCATCTCTTGTCCTTAGAAGGTTGTAAACATTACGCTCCATTCTACATCCAGAAAAATAGTACCTATTGGTTTGCAATATTACTTCAGCTTCTAAGTATGCATAGGTGAACAATCAAACCATGTTCTTAAATGCAAATACACCAAAAGCGTGTTTTGTTTTTCAATTCAAAGTTTCCAACCATCCACAACTACTGACCTTGTCGTACCTGCATCATTTTCTCCTTCATGTACTGCATCTTCTAAACCTTGATACACTTTAGGCTAAATACGCACACATAAAATTATGTCAATAACTATATAATGATGAGCATTATAAGTATGTATATTTATGATAAAATAATTTGTTGTGAAAAGACATGTCTTTAACTCACTGAAATTGGGCAGTTAAATGGATACCGGCATGCTTCCAGAAAATATTCCATAAGATGTGACCATACTACATCAAATCATATCTTCATTTTTGGTGTTATCAAGTTTCAAAGCTTTTGGATCAGTACTAATTTTGTGAGTTGGCTCTGCATTTTACGGGATTCGTGAACAAAATCAAATAAGAAATATGGAAACCACTTCGATTAAGCTCAACCAAAACCAAATAAAATTCTTAAAATGAAAAAATATATAGAATAATGAAAGGCGAAATACCTTCTTTGATTCTAGGGTGTTGAAAAGACCAAATGAAAAATACTAATGAAAGGCGAAATTGGGTTGGGGTTCCTGACATCGTTCAGTTGACTACGAGTGAACTATTGTAGTGGATGAGAACGGCTGCGAAGATCGAGTGGATAGTTTTGATTAGGGTTATTTGGTTGGAGATAAAATTGGGAGGAGATGTGAAAACGATTGTATTTTGGAGAGGGAGAGACGGGTTAATTGCTATTTCGGAGGGAAACGAAAATTTTGGAGCGAAAAACGCGTTACAGATCACGGGACAAAAGAAAATGAGTAAAAAAACAAATATTTAACCATAAACAATAACACTTTAGAATAACGTGTTATTAAATAGCGTTATTAATAACAAGTTTTCTTGTAGTGTTTGTTGGTTATAGTATTTGATATTGAATATAAGCCGATATATTTTCTATTCAGAGCCTTGTATTTAATATCAAATGGGATTTAGGTTTGTCGGGAATGGTGTCTTCATTAACACTAGTGTTAAACCCAGTGGAGAAAAAGATTAAATATTTTTGTTTAGATTTAATGAAGTATACCAATTAAATAATATTTAATTTGAATTGAATTGGAATTGATTTATGAGTTTATCGCAAACGGTGTTTTAAATAACACTTGTTCTTTAACCCGATAATTAATGGAAGGTGAATTGGGTTTGTTGTGAACTGTGTTTTAACGACATTCGTTCTTTAACCCGATTTACAGTGAAACGGGATTTGAAAATTATAAATCTTTTGTTAAGATTTAAAGGAGATTTTCCAAAGTAAAGTTTTTCCAATTTAATAAAATAACTTGGAATGGAATGGAATTCAATTTGGTAATAATCGAAATGAATTTCTGTGGAGGAAGCCTGCTACTATATATGGAATTTAAAAGGCTTTGCCGTTATTCCATTTATATTATTAGTCAGATATGGAAGTTCGTATCGATTATATATATTGATCTGTTTTCCGTGAAGATTCCATTGTTAATGGAATGTGATTTTCGGTTTAGCGTGAGCTGTGTTTTAAATGACATTAGTTCTTTAACCCAGTTAAAGATAAGATTTATTTCTTAACTTTGAATAATCATTAAGTAATGATTTCTGGAAATTAAAACTGAATTAGAGTTTTAATGAATCTTTGAATAGATTGAAAGGTGAATTTGATAACTAAAATTATCAAATCCAAGAAATGATCGAGAATGGAGAATCACCAGTCTTGCTCCAGGCGATAGTTAAATCTTTAATTAGATTTAAACGTGAAATGGTAATTGAATTTACCGATAACACCGTGGTGTTAGATATGAAGTATTACCAGTTTTACTTCATGGGATAAATAGGTTGGGATTGGGAAATTAAAACAAATGATTACTTCGGTAAGGTTCGTTAATACCGACTAGTTTGGAAACCCAAAATTTGTTTTGAATTGATATTCAAAGGAGATTAAAGAATAAATTTAAAGAATTTATCTTTGATAAAATTAATGGGAACCTTTCCCAAAGCAAAAGAATATTTGAATAAAGGAATATTCTGAATTGGAATAAGGCGTATGTTGTGCTTTTATAACACTTGTTTATTATATACGTGAGTTATTTGGAAAGACCGGGTTTATCCCATTCTGAATAAGTGAATCGACAATGAAGACGGTGGTTGAAGACCGGAGGTCTTCACATCATTTGGATAATTACTAATGATCTTGATTGGGATGTACACCCAAGAGGAGGGAATCAGTTGGTGATTGTCCAGACGTACTTGGAGATCGATGGATATGAGAGGAATAAGGTTCCTCCGGTTTCGTTCAGACCCAGAACGGACTTGTAAATGGATGTGTGTCTGACATCGGATTTCATTCTGTGTGATTGATATACATCGGTTGCATAGCGTGAATTTTCTGTGTGGCATGTGGAGATGCAAAAGATCAAGGCTTTTGTTGACAAGCAGAGTCTTGTGGTTGATGATCAAAGCACGGCTTTAATACAGCATAGCTTTTTATAGCGTTAATTCGCGAGCCTCACACCCTGGTGTGAACCAGAAACGGGAGAGGACATCAGGGAGGGCATGCGTTTCTTTCTAGCTAGGAGTGGTGTTTTGGGTTTTACACGCCCGGGCATTTTAGTTATGTGGATGATGGATAGCGAGGCGCCTCGGTTAGTTCGGTCTCTTCGGAGCCGATGGCCTGGTCGGATATGACCAGTTTACAACCCATAAGGTGGGGAAACGCAATGTTCAGGCATTTTAATCCACATCGAGTGGACCGGCCCTGCCGATCCAAAGGTCACTCAAGCTCTGACCTGAGACATGGGCTAGATTGTGTCGAAGCGGTGAGGACGATCCCTTGCCTCGGTTCACAGATGGAAATCCAACTTCCAATACGACATTTTGCGGTTTTAATTATAAACCTATATATGGCGACATAGTGGTATGGGGCACTTATGCCGTCTATGATTGAAATTGTTTTGGCACTATACACTTGTAGTAATAATAAAAGATGAAATTTAGCATATCAAGCATTCTTTGGCAATTATAAGGTAAAACCCTATCCTCCGGCTTGTGTTGCATTGTGTGATGGGACATGAGGCTTATAATAGCTTCATTTTTCTTTATTTAGCATTGCACTATTGTTTTATGCACTGGTATTCTTAGGAGGAAAGCCGTTCCGTGTTATACGGTGTGGTCCCTGGATTTACCTAACTTTAAAATAAAGATTAATAACTGTTTTAGTTCTCACACCAGTCACATGACTAACCTGGAGTTTATTGTTTTAACCTAAACTCTGGGTGCTCCTATTTTCCACGCGGGCAGCTAGTAGTTTTGGTTTTGCAGATTTATATTCACAGGATCCTGGTTTACAGCTGGAACGATACTCGGAAAGCTCTGTATCCATGTATTACTTCCAGTTGTGTTTTGTATTATTTTCCGCTGCATTGTAAATTGTAAATCTCTGATATTTTTCTGATGTATATTATTTGTTTATACTCTGTATATTCTTGTAATATGATGAAATTGTTGTAATTAACAATGAAATGTTCTTCTGTTTGTGTTCTGGTTCGTCTTGTCCTAAATTCGATCCGTGCTTTCCTTCACGGGGAAGTTCGGGTCGTTTCATTTTGGTATCAGAGCTTTGGTTTGCAAAGCTTGGAGAACAAGACACATTAGAACCATACGAAGGAATTCATCAGAGATTGGATTAGTAATATCCAGTGGGAATGACTCTTTAGAGATGGGATCAGTAGTATCCTAGAACGAGTGTGAAGAGTAATGTTTTTAAAACAAAATTGAAAACAAATACTGTTTTAAAAATTTAAACCTTATTCAACGTATTTGAATATTTATTTGTATTGATTTTGGACAATCCAATATATAAAGATTTTGCATATACGTCTGATCCGCATGTATTTGAAGTTTTAATATACTGGATAGATATAGAATCACACTCTAGTCGCCCGGGGATAATTCTGGTGATGGTGCACCATCGCCAGTATTTACTTTCGAGTTTCGAAAGTGGGATTTCTATATATTTCCAATTGACTGGTGTGAGAACCAAAATTAGATAGGGTCTATTGTTGTGATTTGGCATCAAAAATGTGATTTTTGGCTATATATCAAAATTATGAATTTGAAAAGATAATCAACTAATTGATTGCTGATTGTTGATTGTGTTATGTGATTATTCATTTAAACCATTATGTGAATGAACGGTAAATTTGGCCAAATTTAGTCAAATATTGAACTATATTGAAAATTTATCACATTTGCACACATGTACATGTATATATGTGTGAACAGGTCATAGCAAGGAGGCTAGAGAAGAGGAATAAAATCGTTTGCCCGACAAATAGGTACATGTTTATTGTATTTCTTGGGGTTTTTGATGATTTTATCAGCCGGTTGGCTAGCCACTTGGCTGTTTCTTTTTCTTTTTGGATTGGAGAGGCATGTACGACAATTTCGGGATTTTCCCGGTGCTCCCATGCAGGGGAGGTTATGGCGAAAATTTTCGAAAATTTAGGGTGTTAGCCAAATTTTTGAAGAATTTGAAAAGTTCTTAGAAACTAAAAAGTTGAAGAACTTAAGCCATAATGAAAATAATGAAAGTTGAGTTGGTTTGTAAAACAACTTTCAGCTTCGTTCCTTTTCGGGGATGAAAAGTTTTAAGTGGGGGAGATTGTAACAACCCGGAAATTCCGAACCAATTTAAAAATTTTATTTTGGCAATTTTAGTGAATTTTGAATATTTAAAATGAATTATTTTAAATAATGACGACGAGAAATTTATTTTGAATAGAATTAGAATATATATATTTATATAGATCGACGTTAGAATATAAATATTTATTTTAATTATAAAAGGAATTGGAAATGGCACGGTAGTTTGAAAATTCGATTTCAAATTTCAAATGAACGTACATGATTCAAAATAAACAGGATTTTAGCGAAACCAAAAATATTAGAATCTATTTGAAAATATCTTTCCAACGAATCCGAAAAATTGAAATTTCATAGCGGGAATAAAAAGTTATGCCCAGTTGAAAATTCAGAATAGTCGCTGTGAAATTCTGGCCCTTAAAAATGGAAATTTTGCAAACGACCTCGGTTTTCGACTAAACCTCTTTTGTTGGATCCGTGACGTCAAATTATTGCTAGATTCAAATTTCCATAATTTTTGAAATCAATATGTGAGCGTGGCGAAAGAAAACGTGTTTTGACAGTTTCAGTCAATTTTGAACGACCATAAAATTGCCATTTTTCAAACGGCCTTCAAATTTGATGATATTAGTTTTGTTAGGACCGTATCATCAATACGAAGCTAGAAAATATTTTTTGGGAATTTTTAGAGTCCGTATGTGATCCTGGTAAATTGAAATGCGCGTTCAAATTCAATATACATATTTATATTTTGATTTTGACGGAAACTGATCGAAACAGTCGAATCAGCTTACGATACATATCCCATTGTGTTCAGAGTGGGTGTACTGCGCTAGGGACGACAGTCGTTGGGTACGATTTAGAGTTCGAATTAAAAGATTACTTTTTACGGAAAATTTATATAATTAAATATAAATATATATAATTAAACTTCCTTAACCCCCCTTCCTCATTCTCCAGTCATCGATTAGAAATAAAAGAAAAAAAACCGTTGTCTCCTCCAAAATCAGCCATCGAAGCTCGTGACCGACGCCTCTGCCCTCCCTACCACCGTCGCCGCCCTCTCCAGTACCCCCCCCCCCCGACCGCCACACCCCCTCCACCATCTTCTCCTCTCCGATTTCTTCCTCCCTCCCTCTTTTCTGGCCAAAACCACTGCTTCTGCCATCGTGAGCCACACGCCCGCCTGCGCCAACCGACCAGGCTCCGACCTGACCACCGGAGAACGCGCTGCCACCCCCTTCCGCCTCCCCACCCCTGCGTGCAAGCCTCAGCCTCCCTCTCCAGTGGTGTACGGTGGCGGTGCGGGGTAGTCGAAGAGGTGGAGCAATGGTTTGAGTTCGGTCGTGAATTCCCGTATAGGAAAACAATGAGTTTTATTTTTATTTATTTGTGAAGTAATAGCAATGTTTTAAAATCAGAAATTTTATAATAAATATATGGCATTGACATAAAGATTAGATTTTTACTTCTATAAAGTTAAGATTTTTATAGTATAAAAATCAGATTTTTCTATTTGTAAATGAAGTATAAAAATTGGATTTTTAGCTATGTAAAGTGACTAAAAAAATATGATTTTTATATAGTAGAGAAAATAAAAATATGATTTTTATATAGTAGAGAAAATAAAAATATGATTTTTATATAGTGGAGAAAATAAAAATATGAATTTTATTATTTGAATAACGAAATAAAAATCCGAACTTTATATAAGAAGTAGAAATATAAAAATATTTTTTTTACATAGGAAGAAGCGTTGTAAAAATATATGAAGTAGAAATAAAATTATGATTTTTATTTATTGAGATGAAGCGATAAAAAAATATGATTTTTACAATGAACAGCGTGAAAAGAATTGCGATGGAACTGGTGGAAAACAAATCTAAATTCAAACCGTTCAGAGATAAGGACTGGCGGAGTCGATCCCCAAGGTGAGAACTTCTCACTAAAATTATTTTTATACAGTTATTTGTTTATAACTGCATAGATGAACTGTTTCCCCGTCGTCCACAGACCATGGACGACTTGTGTGTTTGTCTGGTTATAACGTGTTGTGGTTTTTGGTTGATTGGTTTGTTTGTTTGGATTGGTTTGGGGATAGTTAATGAAATGGAGTTGAATAGAATTGGTATGTGTATGGCATAGGCCACTATTAGACCAGGGATAAGGCTGAGCCTTATCCCGTTTCTAGTATCGTGCCGTTATGCCGCCAAAATTTTCTAAAATATATTAGAAAGATAAAAATATCATTTTTATTGTGTAAGTGAACTGAATAAATATTTTATCGTTAAAAATATAATTTTTAACATGAATATGAAAGAGAATAAATATTCATTTACAAATCAGACGATTTGTTTATGTACACTGATTTGACTGATATTGATTAGGACGATAAATTTTACACATCCCCCAACTGCACAAATAAATCCGTGTTTGTTGTTTGAAAACCCCACACGGGTGTTGGGATGATATTGGACATACACTAATCCCAATAATTAGTTGTATGTCGATCGATTGATTGACAGGTCGTTATAAGCGTTAAATATGTATATTTGATGCTTATACAGTGTAGAATTCACTCTGGATGATGGATTGCTGTTTTCATTGTTGTTATACACATTTGTTGTGCGGAATCCATATAAATCACATTATATGGTAATTGACTGTGTTTGATTCCAGTTCAGAATTATCGAATATTTTAAAATAATATTCAGTGAATATTGAAATGTGAAGCCGTGTTAAGTAGTCAAACGCCGTTTTAACACGAACAGGAATTTTGTCGATTTTATTCATTTTATAATAAATATCGAAAAGTGATTTCAAAATATTTTGAAGATATTATCATTTTAATATTGAAATGATATGGAAAATTTAATTTCGAATTAAATTTAAATTGAAATTGAAATTCGAATTAAATTGAAATTCAAATTTGAATAGAATTAAAATTCAAATTAAATTGAAATTGAAATTGAAATTCGAATAGAATTGAAATTCGAATTAAATTGAAATAGAATTGAAATCGTTTTGAATTGAATTAAAAACGGATTGAAATTGAACTGAAATCGATTTGAATTGAATCGATTTGAAATGAATTTAAAACGAATTTATATTGGAAAATTCAATTTTTATTTGAATTCGAAATGGAAGTTGAAATCGTTTTGAAAACGAATTTAAAACGATTTATAAAATTCGTTTTAGAAGAAAAATCGACGAAATATTATATATATATATATAATATAATGGTCTGAATAGAACGCGCTGCAGCAGTTCGCGAATTTCGACCATTGACTTCGAACGGATATTACGGCAGATCCGACTGTCAGATTCTCCTAAAACTGGAACCTTTGGGTTCGTATCGAAAAGAGTTTTCTAACGAATACAAGAAATTAGAAATCTAACGGTTAGATTTGGAATTATGTCCAAATCAAATTTGGAAAAGGTCGTTGTAAGTGCAGTTCGATGGCCGTTGAAGGAAATCGGCTGTACGGGCCTTGATAAAATTATTAAAAATATCAATAATTAATGTAAAATCATAAGAAATGATTTGGAAAGAATTGGGATGAAAAACTCCATATTTAAAAAGATAAAAATAGATTTTTATCGAAATGAACTTGTTTTGAACTAGAATTATAATCCATTTATTTTTAAAATAAATAAATTGGGTTTGAAATGGTTTTAAAAATAACCAGAATTTCCAATATAAAAAGTGGAAATGGATTTGAATCGAAATTGTATTCGGAATATTTCGATGTTGGATTTCGCGATTTTACAGATATTGTTATGGAAATTTGAAAGATATATTTTTATCGTTATTTCCAAGACAATATTTGTTGGTTATAGTTTTTGATATTGAATATAAGCCGATATATTTTCTATTCAGAGCCTTGTATTTAATATCAAATGGGATTTAGGTTTGTCGTGAATGGTGTCTTTATTAACACTGTTCTTAAACCTAGTGGAGAAAAAGATTAAATCTTTTTGTTTAGATTTAATGAAGTATACCAATTAAATAATATTTAATTGGAATTGAATTGGAATTGATTTATGGGTTTATCGCGAACGGTGTTTTAAATAACACTTGTTCTTTAACCCGATAATTAATGGAAGGTGAATTGGGTTTGTTGTGAACTGTGTTTTAACGACATTCATCCATTAACCCGATTTACAGTGAAATGGGATTTGAAATTTATAAATCTTTTGTTAAGATTTAAAGGAGATTTTCCAAAGTAAAGTTTTTCCAATTTAATAAAATAAATTGGAATGGAATGGAATTCGATTTGGTAATAATCGAAATGAATTTCTGTGGAGGAAGGCTACTACTATATATGGAATTTAAAAGGCTTTGCCGTTATTCCATTTATATTATTAGTCTGATATGGAAGTTCGTATCGATTAAATATATTGATCTGTTTTCCGTGAAGATTCCATTGTTAATGGAATGTGATTTTGGGTTTATCGTGAGCTGTGTTTTAAATGACATTAGTTCTTTAACCCAGTTAAAGATAAGATTTATTTCTTAACTTTGAATAATCATTAAGTAATGATTTTTGGAAATTAAGACTGAATTAGAGTTTTAATGAATCTTTGAATAGATTGAAAGGTGAATTTGATAACTAAAATTATCAAATCCAAGAAATGATCGAGAATGGAGAATCACCAGTTTTGCTCCAGGCGATAGTTAAATCTTTAATTAGATTTAAACGTGAAATGGTAATTGAATTTACCGATAACACCGTGGTGTTAGATATGAAGTATTACCAGTTTTACTTCATGGGATAAATAGGTTGGGATTGGGAAATTAAAATAAATGATTACTTCGGTAAGGTTCGTTAATCCCGACTAGTTTGGAAAACCAAAATTTGTTTTGAATGGATATTCAAAAGGAGATTAAAGAATAAATTTAAAGAATTTATCTTTGATAAAATTAATGGGAAACTTTCCCAAAGCAAAAGAATATTTGAATAAAGGAATATTCTGAATTGGAATAAGGCGTATGTTGTACTTTTATAACACTTGTTTATTATATACGCGAGTTATTCGGAAAGACCGGGTTTGTCCCATTCTGAATAACTGAATCGATGATAAGTCGACGATGAAGACGGTGGTTGAAGACCAGAGGTCTTCACATCGTTTGGATAATTACTGATGATCTTGATTGGGCTATACACCTAAGAGGAGGGAATCAGTTGGTGATCGTCCAGACGTACTTGGAGATCGATGGATATGCGAGGAATAAGGTTCCTTCGGTTTCGTTCAGACCCAAAACGGACTTGTAACTGGATGTGTGTCTGACATCGGATTTCATTCTATGTGATTGAATACATCGATTGCATAGCGTGAATTTCCTATGTGGCATGCGGAGATGCAAATGATCAAGGCTTCTGTTGAAAAGCAGAGTCTTGTGGTTGATGATCAAAGCACGGCTTTAATACGGCGTAGCTTTGTGTAGCATTAATTCGCGAGCCTCACACCCCGGTGTGAACCAGAAACAGGAGAGGACATCAGGGAGGGCATGCGTTTCTTTCTAGCTAGGAGTGGTGTTTTGGGTTTTACACGCCCAGGCATTTTAGTTATGTGGATGATGGATAGCGAGGCGCCTCGGTTAGTTTGGTCTCTTCGGAGCCGATGGCCTGGTCGGATATGACCAGTTTACACCCTATAGGGTGGGGAAACACAGTGTTCAGGCATTTTAATCCACATCAAGTGGACCGACCTTGATGATCCAAAGGTCATTCGAGCTCTGACCTGAGACATGGGCTAGATTGTCTCGAAGCGGTGCGGACGATCCCTTGCCTCGGTTCACAGATGGAAATCCAACTTCCAATACGACATTTTGCGGTTTTAATTGTAAACCTATATATGGCGACATAGTGGTATGGGGCACTTATGTCGTCTATGATTGATACTTATGATTGAAATTGTTTTGACACTATAAACTTATAGTAATAATAAAAGATGAAATTTAGCATATCAAGCATTCTTTGGCTATTATAAGGTAAAACCCTATCCTCCGGCTTGTGTTGCATTTTGTGATGGGATCTGTGGCTTATAATAGCTTCATTGTTCTTTATTTAGCATTGCGCTGTTGTTTTATGCACTGGTATTCTTGGGAGGAAACCCGTTCCGTGTTATACGGCATGGTCCCTGGATTTATCTAACTTTAAAATAAAGATTAATAACTGTTTTAGTTCTTACACCAGTCACATGACTGACCTGGAGTTTATTGTTTTAACGTAAACTCTAGGTGCCCCTATTTTCCACGCGGGCAGCTAGTAGTTTTGGTTTTGCAAATTTATATTCACAGGATCCTGGTTTACAGCTGGAACGATACTCGGAAAGCTCTGTATCCGTGTATTACTTTCAGTTGTGTTTTGTATTATTTTCCGCTGCATTGTAAATTGTAAATCTTTGATATTTTTCTGATGTATATTATTTGTTTATACTCTGTATATTCTTGTAATCTGATGAAATTGTTGTAATTAACAATGAAATATTCTTCTGTTTGTGTTCTGGTTCATCTTGTCCTCAATTCAATCCATGCTTTCCTTCACGGGGAAATTCGGGTCGTTTCACAATCTCCAGTTAGGTTCCAATTCTTATCTTAACTCCTTATCAACCCATATTATCCACTTTTAAACCATTCAACAATTTTCCGCTTTGAAAATCTCGTTTCCATTCCATTATTAAAAAACATTAGTTTAAACTTAACGTTTAGCCTCACACTCTTTTTTATAAACCTTGTTTAAAAAAATCAGGTTTAATATAAACCCATTTATCCCGCTTTCCTTTTCCTAGTTCAAAAATTAAGTAAAACATTCATTTTAAGCTAGCAAATTGGCTAAAAATCTCTTTAATTACTTCATTTAAAAATCTCGATTTTAATATAAAACCCGTTCACAAACTTCTCACAAAATCCAACTAAACTCTATTCCAAACTCGATTACTTACATGATGAATTTCATTTAATAGAAATTCCTTAAATTATTAAAATAATAATTTACCTCATCGTTAACTATAGAAATCGTTAGTGTGATGACCCTAAACCCTCGTTCCATGGTGGCAAGGATAATCTTTGGAATATAACACATAAACAGTAACAACAGAACAGAAATATATCATTAGACCAGATAATGTACAACAAAATACACTGGATAAATAAAATCATTAGAGTTACACAGTATATCAGGATCACACTTAGTACAAAACACAATTTTAGCTTTACATAAAATGTCTGCAGCGAAATCAAACATAATATACATAACAAAAGCTGAACAACAAAATAGAAATGATAAAATCCATCTTCAGCTCCATAGCTATCCAGAATGAGCCTGCTAAAACCTGAACACAAGGCTGCCCATGTAGAAATAGGGGCACCCGAGTTTGCAAAGTGAAACAGACTACGAGTCAGCCATGGGACTGGTATGAGAAATTTACTAAACTTATTTTATAATAAGGCCAATCACAGGACCACGCCGCTAATACGGAACGGGTTTACTCCATTGGATTGCTAGTGCTTAAAACAAGTAAATCATTTAAACACCGCAATGCTTTTTACAAAAAATGAAGCCATTATAAGACTCAGGTCCCATCACACTATGCAACGTAAGCCGGAGGATAGAGTTTTACCTTATAATGGCCAAAATATGCTTGATACGTATAAAACAAAAGCATTTGATATTATTACTAGTGTTTATATGTTTCAAAAACAATTTCAATCATAAGTATCAATCATAGACGGCATAGTACACCATAATACCATGTCGCCATACTAGTTCTACAATCAAAACCCGCACGATGTCGTACTTGGAAGTTGGATTTCCATCATGAACCAAGGCAAGGGATCATCCTTACCGACTTTGAGACTCTCTAGCCCGAGCCTCAGGATCAAAGCTCGAGTGACCCTTGGAGCGACAGGGCCGGTCCACACGAAGTGGATTAAAATGTCTGAACACTGCGTTTCCCCACCCTATGGGGCGTAAACTGGTCATATATCGACCAAACCATCCATCGGCTCCGCAGAGACCGATATAACTGAGGCGCCTCGCTTTCCATCATCCACATAAGTAAAACGCCAGGGCTTGCAAAACCCTGACACCACTCCTAGATAGAAAGAAACGCATGTCCTCCCTGAGGTCCTCTCCCGTTTCTGGTTCCTACCGGGATGTGAGGCTCGCGTATCAACACTATACAAAAAGCTAGATATATTAAAGCCATGCTTTGATCATCAACCACAAGACTCTATTTTCAACAAAAGCCTTGATCACAGCATCTCTGCATGCCACGTTGTCAATCTACAACGTCAGACACACATCCATTTACAAGTCCGTTGTAACACCCCGTATTTTCTTAAAACATTAAAGTAACGAATTAAAGAATAATTAATTTCAAATGTGAGAATTAAGGGAAACGGGTTATGCCATTGCGTTCGTCTCAGAATCTTGCTTGAGATAGAGTCCGAGTTTGCGTGAATAGGACTCCGTATGAAGAAGTTATGGCCTTCAGAAGTTTCAGGAATTTATATAAATAAAAACAGCTCAAACTAAATTCAAAAAAAAAATCGAATTCAAACGCAGAAGTGGGCTGGGCGGGAATTTTCCCGCCCAAGGCCAGGTCGACCTCCCCTATACAGGTCGACCTGGGGGTCGACCTGCCCCCCCTCGGGCAGATCTGAAATGTGACAATTCTGACTCCCTGCTGAGTCATTAGGGCTTATGTGGCTGTTCTGGATAGCTCTATCTTGTCTGGATGGTCTTGATTGCTTCTAGGATTGATCTAACGGCTCTTGTTCAGTTAAACCTCATTAAAAGAATCCCAACCCTCAACCCTAAATCACACAAAAATTCATACCAAGAGCCGTCATGCTGCCAATAGTCAACCTAGAGTAGCCGCCATTCTCCTTCAACTAGAAAGCAAGATAGAAGCTACGGATCAAATCAAATCAAATCTAAATTAGAAGAACAATTAGTCTACTTCAAGAGAAAGCTATTCAGTTTCAGAATACAGATCCCAGAAAGTAAGATTTTCCTTTTGTTTGTAAGTCTAGTTATCTTTTAGATGTGAATAAATTAAAGACATGATTTGTAATAAAATGAAAATCAGAATTGTACCAAGTTGTATGATAATAGTGATGTTGATTCATGTCTATTCATGTGATAATTATACCATATATGCATGTGATACTATTGCGGTTTATTGAACCTATCATGTTGTGTAGAATTTGGTGAATGAACCTATTATATCATATAGGAATTTGGGAATGAAAACCATCATGTTATATGTAAGTTTGATGATTCTATCTTGTTATGTTACATACAAGTTTTAGGCTAAGTCATGTTGTATTTGCCTAAATGTTTAGATCCACATGCCTCTATGTTAGATCTATGTTAACTTGATTTAACCCCTATGCAAGTTCACAACTACATGCCTAATTAAGTTTATGTAGTTCTATGTAAAACCCCTATTTTATGATTCATGTTGAGTAGATCAAAATTTGCATGTTCATAATTAAATGTATATTGCTCTATGTCGAATTCATATGACATATGTGTAGTTAGATCTATGTTAACTTGATTTAACCCCTATGCAAGTTCACAACTACATGCCTAATTAAGTTTATGTAGTTCTATGTAAAACCCCTATTTTATGATTCATGTTGAGTAGATCAAAATTTGCAAGTTCATAATTAAATGTATATTGCTCTATGTCGAATTCATATGACATATGTGTAGTTAGATCCATATTTTTATGGTGTTGGAATATTACATGTTCCTCTTTTTTTTTTCCTTTTGTGTATGAGTTAGGCTATGTAGCGAGCCTAACATTTTATGTGATTTATGCGAACGTTTAACGGGGGTAACATTGGGGAAAAACATGAAATTACATGTAATTGGCATATTTGGCTTATAATCATGTAAATGGTTTATGGCATAAATTGGTATAATTTTTATACCTAAAATTACGAACTTGGTTTAGAGGGAAAGTGGGGCTTGACTTGAATGTCAATAATTTACATATAAACATAAAGGGGTAAATATGTAAATTTAGCAAAAGACAAATATGCCTAACTCGAGGTTAAATTGAGTTACGGTATAAGACTGCCCGGAACCACCCGGCAAATCCAACAACCATAACAATATAGATCTAATGTGAGAGGTTAGCGCATCAAGCCCAAAAGAACCCGAGATTAGACTGAGTTGCGGTGTAAGGCTGCCCGGAACCGACCAACACATCCAGCGATCGCAACAATACCTGTCTAATGTGAGTGGTTGGTGCTTTAATGAATGAATTAAAGCTAAGACAAGAATGGTAGGGTTAAGTTAATTAAGGCAGCACTTAACCAATACAACATGTTAACTAAACTGATGGATGGGGTTAGGTTAATTTGGACACTTAACCAATATAACATGTTGATAAGGAAACCCTAGTAACGGGGACCCATTTCAGCATTGACCCACATAGATGTATCGTGGTACCCTGAACTAGGCAGGGTGGGGCACGATTACTGGGCTGATTATAAGCGGTCAAAAAAACGGTGGGTGGTGCGTCAGTGTAGGTTCCGACGGAGTACGGGCGTGCACGTACTCCGGAGTGGAAAAAGCAGGCACTGGGCATCAGTAGTTATACACTGTGCATCTTGAATCGTGTCAGATTTCCACCATAGAATTTGATACACCCCATGGTGGGACCAACACAGGTATCTACAATCAAGCGGGGGCCGAATGACACAAGTGATAAATACATGCGAGTAGGAGCCCATCGATAAAGGGGATCATTTTAGCATGAACACGTGGTGCTAGTTGGAACAAGTATAAATAGGTGCAGAGAAATAGAATTGGGTGCGATAGTATGCTCGGCTTAACCTGCTTTATCCAGTCTTATGTTACCTTATTTTTCTGGTATTGTCCTATTTTCAGTTTATCCATGTCCTGATTCTTTTTCTTGTTCACATACTGAAAAATCGCTGGACTTACCAGACGTATGTCTGACCCATTTTTCTTTCGCCCTCTTTTCTTCCGTTCTCCCCCCCCCCCCCAAGTCCACAGGGAGGGAACACTCCAGCTTAGTTCAGACCTTTTGCAACCTTGAAGAGAGTAGATGTATTCCTTGGATTCCCTTCTCTTGGGCTATGGCTTTGGATATACTCTCAATGGGGATTTATGCTATTTTATTATTGTTCTATGCTTTTTTATTTTTTAATCAAGATAGAGATTTTGATGTAATGATTTGGAAGTTGTTTTGAGACAGTTTGCTGTAATGTTTTTGTGTTATGAACCACGTATGAAATAAATTTAGTTTTTCCGCTGCTTATATGTCTGTCTTGTAAATTATCTATGTCTTTTACCTATAATGCTCCACAAAAGTTAAGACATTCCCTTTGTGAGTGACCTTAACGGAGGTGGGGTGTTTCACTTGGTATCAGAGCAAAGGTTTACCAGATCAGATAAAAATTTTGAAAACTGTTTTTCAGAAAGAAGTTTAAAGAAGCACTTTTCAAGAAAAAAAGTATTGTTTTAATTTTAAAAAGCATAATCTCCCAAAGCCATATGCACTACATTTCTACCCTTTGTTTTGAATCTTTCCTTTTTCGTTTCAGCATGTCTGGGGATCTTAACCTTCCAGAGGGCGTGTCGGTACCTGGCTGGTTCAGAAGGTACCTAGAGGCTAGGGCTAATGATGCGAGCCCAGCAAACGTTCCTCCTCCCCCAGCTGCAGCGGTTTCTCCTCCTCCTCCGCATGCAAATGCTTTCTGAAAAATATATAGAGACTTTCGAGCCATGGGTGGAAAGAACTTTAGTGGAACTGAATCATTCGTGGAAGCAAGGAACTGGCTCAAAGAAATTGAGGATTTGTTTGTTATCTTTGAAGTGGACGATAGGTAGAAGATACAGTTGGCGGT
This sequence comes from Allium sativum, assembly GCA_030737875.1. Lineage (NCBI taxonomy): Eukaryota > Viridiplantae > Streptophyta > Magnoliopsida > Asparagales > Amaryllidaceae > Allium > Allium sativum. The sequence continues at coordinate 772,217,874 of CM060918.1, read as the reverse complement.
GTGGTTGCTTAAAGACGAAGCTTTTTATTGGTGGGAGGTTACCAATGCTGAGGGACTAGTTGAAACTTGGGTAGATTTCAGAATAAGGTTTGAAATGAAATTCCTCTCACAAGCTGAACGAAGCCTACAGGTGGAGAAGTTCTTAGCTCTTAAACAGGGAAGTATGACGGTCAAAGAATACGTCAACCAATTCAATCAGCTAGCCAGATTCAGACTGGAGTTAGTAAACACTCCACATAAGAAGGCTCTCCACTTCGTTAAAGGGTTGAATGAGCCATTACACAGCCTAGCTACGACCCATATACCCATGGGTATGACTTATGAGAGATTGATGGACATGGCACTGTTACACGAGGAAGACAAGGATGGTAAGAAAGCGGTAAAGGTGGAAGAACCTCAAGATAAGAAGGTGGAGGGATCGCAGAATAAGAAGACGGATTCAAAGAAGGGCAGGAAGAACAATAAACCCCATGACAAGAGGAAGTGTAATTTTTGTGGCATTCCTGGACATCTGGTTAAGGACTGCAGAAAGAAGAAAAGGAAGATGGGTGGTTGTTTCCATTGCGGCGAGACAGGACACATGGCCAAGGACTGCCCAAGAAAGCAAGGGCAAGGGCAGAGGAGTGGGTCTACTTCTGGAGGGCAGGTTCACGCTCTCATTGCACCTCCGCAAGAACAAGGTAGAAATATTTCTGTTGAGAGTTTAGTTTATCTTTTTGATCATCCTATTCGTACACTCTTTGATTCTGGCGCATCGCACTCTTTTATATCTACTGCTTTAGTTGAATCTCTGCACCTAGACACCAGTATAGTAGAGGATCCCTTGGTTGTTTCAAATCCAATTGGGGGCTCAACTTATTTGTCAATGACTTGTTTGGATTTGGAAATTTCTATACTAAGCGTTGGGTTTAGATGTAATGCGTATGTTTTGGGCTTCACGGGCTATGGGTTGATTCTAGGCATGGATTGGCTATCCAGTAATGGTGCCATCCTCAATTGTGAAAAGAGTGTGGTTAGACTCATGACTCGCCTCGGTAACACTCTCGAAATTTCTTGTAATCCCATGAACTCTGTTATGCTTAGCTATCTAGAATCTCTTGATGCGTCTATTGAGAATTTGCAGTCTGTTAGAGTAGTCCATGAATACTCGGATATCTTTGAAGAGGTGAAGGGGTTACCTCCGAAACGGGAGATAGAATTCCGCATATACCTCGTTGATAATGCAAAACCCGTTAGACACATGGCTCCGAGGGAGAGGAAAGAATTCAGCAAGCAAGTTAAGGAGTTGCTTGAGAAGGGGTTTATATGGCGGAGTATTTCTGAATGGGGTGCTCCAGTAGTATTCGCAACCAAAGCAGATGGTTTGCTTCGCCTATGCGTCGATTATAGGGAGCTAAACAAGCTAACCAAGAAGAATAGGCACCCACTTCCAAGAATAGATGACTTGTTCGATCAGCTTGTAGGTTTTCTCCTAATTAGATCTGGCTACCGGGTTTCATCAGCTAAGAGTGGCTGAAGATAGTATCGATAAGACCGCGTTCAGAACCCCAGATGGTTTCTTTGAGTGGCTTGTCATGCCTTTTGGCTTGACAAACGCACCAACTTATTTCGTTTACTTGATGAGTAGGATGTTTAGTGAGTTCCTTAATAAGTTTGTGGTGGTCTTCATGGACGACATTTTGATTTTCTCGAAGATTGAGGGAGTAAGGTTTCTTGGACATGTGGTGTCCAAAGAAGGTTTAGCTGTGGACCCCGCAAAAGTAGTTGCGGTGCAAGATTGTAAAGTTCCACGGAATGCGACCGAAGTCCGAAGCTTTCTCGGGCTAGCGGGCTTTTACCGAAAGTTCATCAAAGACTTTGCGAAAATCTCAGCTCCACTTACAAGGTTGACGAAGAAGAACCTAACTTTCACATGGGATTTGGATTGCGATGTTGCTTTCCAACATTTGAAGAGGGCTCTAACAACAGCCCCAGTTCTAACATTGCATGATGGGAGCAAGATGTTTACCGTATACACCGATGCATGTGGTACGGGACTAGGTGCTGTCTTGATGCAAGAAGGGAAGGTAGTAGCTTATGGTGGGAGACAGTTGAAAGTACATGAGAAAAACTACCTAACCCACGATCTAGAATTGGCTGCCATCGTTTTTGCTCTTAAGTCTTGGCGCCATTATCTCCTAGGTGAGAAGTTTGAATTGTATACTGACCATAAATCATTGAAGTACCTTTTCTCGCAGAAAGATCTTAACTTGAGGCAACAAAGATGGATGGAGTTCTTAGCATCCTATGATTTTGAGATTTCCTATACCCCTGGCAAGGGCAATGTAGTAGCAGACGCCTTGAGTAGAAAGAAGCTGACCTTAAGTACTCTCTTTGTAGAAAGGCAGAGCTTGGAGTACATAGCCAACTTTGACTTTAGACCCTCCTCTGAATTTAAACCTGGTTTGTTAGCATCGCTAGAGGTGAGGCCTACTCTTTTGGACTCGATAGGAATCGCGCAATGTAAAGACCCTCAGCTAGTTGATGTGATAGATAAGCTAATTAGGGGTGAGACTTCTAGTCACCTCAATAGATACTTCATCGATGACAAGGGTTGGTTGAGGCGGGATGGAAGGTTATGCATCCCACAAGCAAGGGATTTGGTGAAGAAGGTTCTCGAAGAGGCACGCCATTCCAATTTGACCATACACCCAGGTGGAGACAAAATGTATAAAGACATAAAAAGGGTTTTCTTTTGGAATGGCATGAAGAGGGATGTAGTTGAATTCGTCTCTAAGTGCTTAATATGCCAGCAAGTCAAGGCGGAGCAAAAGAAGCCTGGTGGTTTGCTTCATCCTCTAGAGGCCCCATAGTGGAAATGGGATAGCATTTCGATGGACTTTATTGATGAGCTGCCTAGGTCAAGAAGGGGCAATACCAGTATTTGGGTAATAGTGGACAGGTTCACAAAAAGCGCTCACTTTATACCCGTTAAAAGTAGAAGGACTGCCTCATCTTTAGCATCATTTATCTTAAAGAGATAGTTCGACTCCATGGGATACCCTCCAGCATTGTGAGTGACCGAGATCCTATCTTTACGAGCGAGTTTTGGAGGAGCTTGCAAGAGGCTGTAGGCACACAACTATGCTTAAGCATGACCTATCACCCCCAAACCAATGGTTAGACGGAAAGGGTGAATAGAGTATTAGAAGACCTATTGAGATTGTGTATTCTTGACTTTGGAGGAACATGGAAGGATCATCTTCCTTTGGTGGAGTTCTCCTAGAACAATAGCTATCAAGCCACCATAAGCATGGCACCCTTCAAAGCTTTATATGGAAGACCATGCCGATCAGCAACTTGTTGGTGGGAGTCTACAGACAAGCTCATACTTGGACCAGATATGATTAGAGAAACTTCAGAGAAAGTGGACTTGATACGAAAAAGAATGAAGACTGCCTAAGATAAACAGAAGTCCTACGCAGTCAAAAGAAGGACCGACCTTGAGTTTGAGGTTGGAGATAAGGTTTTCCTTAAAGTATCACCTTTAAGGAATGTCGTTCGCTTTGGATCCGTAGGAAAGTTGGCACCAAGATTTGTAGGGCCATTTCCTATCATTGAAAAGATTGGAAAGATGGCTTACAGAGTAGAGCTGCCCAAAAGGTTGGCTGGAGTTCATAATGCCTTTCATGTTTCTCACCTACGAAAATGCTTACATGAGTCTGCGGAAGTGGTGGAACCAAGCATACTAGAGGAAGTAGTTGTAGAACGAGAGGTGACTGTGAGAAGAGTTCCAACTCGTATCTTGGGTACAGAAGTAAAAAAGCTACACAATCGCGAAGTCAAACTTGTTAAAGTTCAATGGAGTGATGCTGAGGAATACGCGACTTGGGAGATTGAGGCCAAGATACGCGTAGCCTACCCTTTTCTTTTTGAGGGTACATCCTTGATCTCTTTTCCTTAAGTTTATGCATGCTTGTATCTACCCTTTTTAAGTATATCTCCTAGGTCCTATCCTTATCCTTAGGTAGAAACCAATGGATGTAAACATGTATTTGAAACATGTTATGATTGATGGTTGAAAGTGATTGCTAGTGGTTGCTCGTGGATGCATATACACACACATTAGGTGTTAGATCGGCTCAGTCACTTTCATATTGCATATGCATATGTGTACTTGTATATGATTGAAACTTGAGGTGTTATCATGTGGATGTTGCATTTGTATGAATGATTGTGCACTCATGTAGAAAGTATGATTAGGGAAGATTGCATACATAGTGGACTCATGAAACTAACATAATTCGCATTAAGGAGGTCAACTAAATCAGTAGACCGCCTGATTTTGCATTAGATAAGGACATGTACACACACTATGCATATGATCATGAAGCATTAGAAGTCTTTTTTTTAAGGACAATGGACGCCTATGTTTGATGGATGAGTAGATGGACGATTGGATGGTAGGATATACATTCTTCTTGACTCAAAGATTTCGGGGACGAAATCCTTAAAGGAGGGGAGAATGTAACACCCCGTATTTTCTGAAAACATTAAAGTAACGAATTAAAGAATAATTAATTTCAAATGTGAGAATTAAGGGAAATGGATTACGCCGTTGCGTTCGTCTCGAATTATGCTTGAGACAGAGTTCGAGTTTGCGTGAATGGGACTCCGTATGGAGAAGTTATGGCCTTCAGAAGTTTCAGGTATTTATATAAATAAAAACAGCTCAAACTAAATTCAAAAACAAAATTCTAATTCAAACGCAGAAGTGGGCTGGGCGGGAATTTTCCCACCCAAGGCCAAGTCGACCTCCCCTATACAGGTCGACCTGGGGGTCGACCTGCCCACCCTCGGGCAGATCTGAAATGTGACGATTCTGACTCCCTACTGAGTCATTTGGGCTTATGTGGCTGTTCTGGATAGCTCTATCTTGTCTGGATGGTCTTGATTGCTTCTAGGATTGATCTAACGGCTCTTATTTAATTAAACCTCTATAAAAGAACCCTAACCCACAACCCTAAATCACACAAAAATTCATACCAAGAGCCGTCATGTTGTCAATGGTCAACCTAGAGTAGCCACCATTCTCCTTTAACTAGAAAGCAAGATAGAAGCTACGGATCAAATCAAATCAAATCTAAATTAGAAGAACAATTAGTCTACTTCAAGGGAAAGCTATTCAGTTTCAGAATACAGATCCCAGAAAACAAGATTTTCCTTTTGTTGGTAAGTCTAGTTATCTTTTAGATGTGAATAAATTGAAGACATGATTTGTAATAAAATGAAAATCAGAATTGTACCATGTTGTATGATAATAATGATGTTGATTCATGTCTATTCATGTGATAATTCTATCATATATGCCTGTGATACTATTGCGGTTCATTGAACCTATCATGTTGTGTAGAATTTGGTGAATGAACCTATTATATCGTATAGGAATTTGGGAATGAAAACTATCATGTTATATGTAAGTTTGATGATTTTATCTTGTTATGTTACATACAAGTTTTAGGCTAAGTCATGTTGTATATGCCTAAATGTTTAGATCCACATGCCTCTATGTTAGATCTATGTTAACTTGATTTAACCCCTATGCAAGTTCACAACTACATGCCTAATTAAGTTTATGTAGTTCTATGTAAAACCCCTATTTTATGATTCATGTTGAGTATATCTAAATTTGCAAGTTCATAATTGAATGTATATTGCTCTATGCCGAATTCATATGACATATGTGTAGTTAGATCCATATTTTTATGATGTTGGAATATTACATGTTCCTTTTTTTTCCTTTTGTGTATGAGTTAGGCTATGTAGCGAGCCTAAAATTTTATGTGATTTATGCGAACGTTTAACTGGGGTAACGTTGGGGAAAAATATGAAATCACATGTAATTGGCATATTTGGCTCATAATCATGTAAATGGTTTATGGCATAAAGTGGTATAATTTTTATACCTAAAATTATGTACTTGATTTAGAGGGAAAGTGGGGCTTGACTTGAATGTCAATAATTTACGTATAAACATAAAGGGGTAAATATGTAAATTTAGCAAAAGACGAATATGCCTAACCCGAGGTTAGATTGAGTTACGGTATAAAACTGCCCGGAACCGCCCGGCAAATCCAGCAACCGTAACAATATAGATATATTGTGAGAGGTTAGCGCATCAAGCCCAAAAGAACCCGAGGTTAGACCGAGTTGCGGTGTAAGGCTGCCCGGAACCGACCGGCACATCCAGCGACCGCAACAATACCTATCTAATGTGAATGGTTGTGCTTTAATGAATGAATTAAAGCTAAGACAAGAATGGTAGGGTTAAGTTAATTAAAGCAGCACTTAACCAATACAACATGTTAACTAAACTGATGGGTGGGGTTAGGTTAATTTGGACACTTAACCAATTTACATGTTGATTAGGAAACCCTAGTAACGGGGACCCATTTCAGTAGTAACCCACATAGATGTATCATGGTACCCTGAACTAGGCAGGGTGGGGCACGATTACTGGGCTGATTATAAGCGGTCAAAACAACGGCGGGTGGAGCGTCAGTGTAGGCTCCGACGGAGTACGGACGTGCACGTACTCCAAAGTGGAAAAAGAAGGCACTGGTCATCAGTAGTTATACACTGTGCATCTTGAATCGTGTCGGGTTGCCACCATAGGATTTGATACACCCCATGGTGGGACCAACACAGGTATCTACAATCAAGCGGGGGCCGAATGACACACGTGATAAATACACGCGAGTAGGAGCCGATCGATAAAGGGAATCATTTTATCATGAACATGTAGTGCTAGTTGGAACAAGTATAAATAGGTGCAGAGAAATAGAATTGGGTGCGATAGTATGCTCGGCTTAACCTACCTTATCCAGTCTTATGTTACCTTATTTTTCTGGTAATATCCTATTTTCAATTTATCCATGTCATGATTCTTTTTCTTGTTCATATACTGAAAAATCACTGGACTTACCAGACGTATGTCTGACCCATTTTTCTTTCGCCTTCTTTTCTTCCGTTCCCCCCTCCCCAGGTCCACAGGGAGGGAACACTCCAGCTTAGTTCAGACCTTTTGCAAGGTTGAAGAGAGTAGTTGTATTGCTTGGATTATCTTCTTTTGGGCTATGGCTTTGGATACACTCTCAATGGGGATTTATGCTATTTTATTATTGTTCTATGCTTCTTTATGTTTTAATCAAGACAGAGATTTTGATGTAATGATTTGGAAGTTGTTCTGAGACAGTTTGCTGTGATGTTTTTTTGTTATGAACCACGTATGAAATAAATTTAGTTTTTTCGCTGCTTATATGTCTGTCTTGTAAATTATCTATGTCTTTTACCTATAATGCTCCACCAAAGTTAAGGCATTCCCTTTGTGAGTGACCTTAACGGAGGTGGGGTGTTTCATATGTTCTGGGTCTGAACGAAACCGGAGGCACCTTATTCCTCACCCATATGTCCAATACAGGAGAGAGGCCCTCGCACATCCGAACGATCAACAAGTACGTCCGGACAACCACCAATGTAACCCTTTCAGGGCAGCAACTCCCATCAAAGGCATCAGTAGCCATCCATTTGATGTGAAGATCATCGGTCTTGCACCCTCTTCAGATCTTTGACTTCTTATCGTCGATCAGTTATTTGAAATGAGAATTAACTCGGCCTTCTCAAATAATTCACGTATATATAGAATTTAAATCAATTTTGTCCATGGTTAAATTATTTGACATCCATAATTCAGTTCATTAATACAATTTTCATGTCAAATACATTCAGCCATAAAATATCCAATAAACAAAGTAAATTCGGTTTATTTCCATTTCATATCGTTTATAATATTTTTAAACGATTTATCATTATTTTTATTTATCTAAAAATAGCCCATTTATTTAAACGACGCTTTAGGCCATAGCGCGGCCATGGCGTTGTTTTTCTTCAGATTTGATTTACACATATCGGAAAATCCGATGGTTGGATCTCCCGGTGTTTAAAGTTACGATTTTAAAACGCGAACTACAGCGTCGTTATTCGTTTTATTTTAATTTATATATATATATATAATTCATTCTGGCGCTGTTTTTATTTAGATTTGAATTAAACATTTCACACAATCTAACCGTTGGATCTTAACGAATTTTATACCGTTGGAAAGGTCTTTCCAAAGCGAACCCAAGGTTCCGGTTTCAGGAAAATCCGACGGTCAGAACTCCCGTAATAATCGTTTAAAAATACGATTTCAAAACGCGAACTACAGCGTCGTTATTCGATTTAATTTAGTTTATATTTATATATATAAATATAATTCGTTCATCGATTTCTAAACCATTTTCAATTCATATACGTGTTAAAAATAATATTTTTAACTAACAAAATTTTGTTTCAACACATGGATATTTTTAGCAATTCATATATATAATAAAAATGTGATTTTTATTGTTTAAATAATTTATTTCAAACATGAATATTTTAGTGATTCATATATATAATAAAAATGCGATTTTTATTGTTAAAACAATCTATTTCAAACATGAATATTTTATAAACTTCATACGCATAATAAAAATGTGATTTTTATTATCTAAGCAATTTATTTCAATCATGAATAAATTATCAACACATGAATATATTTCGATACATGAATAAAATTCAAACCCATGAGTATTTTAGAAAATTTCGGCAGCATTACGGTAGGGGGTTTAAAACCGGTACCGTCCCAAGTACGACTCCTCACACTACCTTAGGCCTCACGGCGTTCCCTAAGGGGCTTTTCCTAAGGATCTAAACATTTCGATCATTTTCATATCACATTGAATTTTTCCACAAGCAATTCAAATTTTGTTTCAACCACAAACAACCATAATCAACCATTCACTATATCAACCAAATTTCCCACCAATCACAATCAAGTCGTCCATGGTTTGTGGACGATGGGTGTCGGGAGTTTCTAAACTCCGTCTACATCCTAATATATTTTATTTCTAAATTTAATTGAATTTAGAAATCTCACATTGCTTTCGGCTTCGTCTAAAATTGTAGCGGGCTCTAAAAAATCTCCGGTCTCTTCCAGAATGTAGAAGACGTCGCCACGTGTCCAATGTCTCCTGTTTTATCGAATTTCGTTATCGTATGATAAAGATACGATTTTTAGAAGTTAAAATGAATTTGCAACGTATATAAAGTGTCACAAACCTTAATAATTTACACTGCCGTGTATTTCAGTTTAGATTCCAAACTAGGTTTGGATTTTACTTCAAATCCGTGAAGTATGAAGGGGATCAGCCTTTACCACGTCGAAGGCCTCTGAAACCCGCGCCGGTGCCACCAGGGGGGTTCAGATCGATGGCGTCTAGAGGGCACGACGGCGCGATGAACTTCCGGGCTTTAGGGGCTTAGTCCTCTCGATTTACTCAATGTTGGAGGGCGAAACAACTATGGATTTGAAGATCTCAGTCTTCTCTACAAAATCTTCAACTGGAGGGAACGATTTTATTGCGTGGATTTTGAGGAATCGATGAGAGAAGGGGGAAGCAATTTCCGCCGCTCGGTATTGGGTTTATCGGGTTTGACTGGGGCGACGAAGAAATGAAGACGAAATTCTATTGGCCCATGGGTTTATTTAATTATTTTTAATTTAATTATATCCAAAAATACCCCTCAGTCCATACGAACTCCAATTCAAACCCAATGACTGTCACCCCTAGCTAAATACGCCTATTTCAGACACAATGGAATATGTTTCGTAAGCCCATTCGACTTTTTCAGTCAGTTATTCTTCAAATTAAAATATAAAACATTCAAATTTGGATTTGAGCGTACATTTTAATTTGCCAGGGACACATACTAATTCCAAAAATTCCAGAAATATGAATCTAGCTATGTTTGGACGATATGGCTCTAACAAAATTAATTTCGTCGAATTTGGAGACCGTTTGAAAAATGGACTTTTTACTAGTCGATCCAATTCAAACTGAAATTACCAAACGCGTTTTCCTTTGCCATGCTCCCATATTAATTCCAAAAATTATGGAAATAGGAATTCAACAATAAATTGACATTTCGGATCCAACCAAAGTGGTTTCGTCGAAAACGGAGGTCGTTTGCGAAAATTCTATTTTTAAGGGTCATATTTATTCTATATTGACTATTCTGAATATCCAACTGGCCCAAACTTTTGATTCCCGCTATGAAATTTCGATTTTTCAGATTCGTTAGAAAGATACTTTTAAATAGATTTAAATATTTTTGGTTTCACTAAAATCCTTTTTATTTTGAATTCTGTACATCCAGTCAAAGTTCAAAGTTGAATTTTCAAAATGCCATGCTATTTCTAACTCCTTTTAAAATTAATATTTATATTCCAACATCGATTCAAATAAATATATACGTTCTAATTCTATTCAAAATAAATTTCTTGTCATTATTATTTAAAATAATTCATTTTAAATATTCAAAATTCATTAAAATTGCCAAAATAAAATTTTTAAATTGGCTCTGATTTTCCGGGTTGTTACAGTTAAGTTCTTTATTAACTAAAATAAATAATAAATTCTTTTAAAATTAAACAAATATTCATTAATCTATTTCATTAGATTAATTCAAAACAAATTAACCAACTAATTTAGTTCAATTAAAATAGTCGACTTCGTTGACTTAAACCACGGTTATCTCTTTAATCAATCCAATTAGTCTTTCCTTTAAATTAATTAATAATATAATTAATTTAAATAATCCATTTAATTGTCTTTAGGAAAAAAAATCAAACTCTCAACCCTTACATTAATTTCTGCTCATCTGCTTATAAATCTTATTAACATACGAATTTGATTTATAAAACCATTTAATAATTAACTATAAACTTAAATAATAAATATAAATTTCCTTTTATTAACTTTTATTCGAATTAATATATTTCAAACTTTTATTCAAAATAATAGATTTAAAAATCTATCTTTAATTATAAAATAAATTTTATAACTTCGTTACGGTCGATTCACCTGACGGTAAAACAACATTTATAAAACGATTTATTTTTAGGCCAACTGCTGTCAGTTACTCAACCAACAATACCCATTGGTTAATATCAAATAACGTTGAATATATATTCAACAATCAATAAACAAGTTAATCATCCAATAATATCAGATAAACAATTCATATAATTGTAATATGAAATACAACAATAAATTTGAGGTATCCAACTACCTATTTTTTCCTACATCTAAATATGTTACCTCAAAGAAAATCATATTTCAATAAACAGATATAATATTCAAAAATCAACCAATTCAAACATATAGATATATTCAATAAACAATTATCAACCATAGCACACAAATTAAAAACCCGACTTATATAAAATATAAGTTGAATAAAACTGAGTGCGTTATGCTCACTTTGATTCGACTCGTTTAATGGTTCGATTTCAGTTAAATTAAACAGTTATTTAATTTAACTGAATACTCCTGCTGTTCCAAATCTGTCCAGACTAATTCCAAAATGCAGTTGTTGAAAATATGATTCTGGCATTGCTAATTTTGTTCCATTCTGTTATCATAGGAACAAGTGATAATTATTTAAATAATGTAGTTAAATTAATTAATAAATAAATTCCTTAAGCAGTATTAAACTAAACCCACATATGCTAATTTACCAATATCACGATTTAATGCATATATGTGCCACGCGGTTCCTATTGCTTTCATCTTCCCCAAACCGCTCCTTCACCACGCATGCCTGTTGCCTTCATTAATTATTTCTTCCCTATTGCCTCGGTGTACACAACATGCACAGTACATCTTCAACGCAACCCATTTCTTTTTTTCTTCCTTTTATTTTTATCCAGCCTTCACGTTATGTTTAAAACTTCATTTTGCCCTTTTTTCCTTCTTTCTTCCCATCAACCTATGTTTGAAGTCCCAACCTACTGGCAACATTCCATCGTTCTAACGTCTTCATGCAGTCTTCAGGTTCCATTCCACCACCCTAACAGTTTCTTCGTGCCCCATTCATCCACAGCAACTCCCCAGACTTCCAGTTTCTAAGTTGACTCATTTTTTTTGTTGTAAAACAACGGTCTCGATCCTTTCTACTTCTGCACCTTCGTTTTATTGATCCTGTACACATGCTAATGCTCCCCATCCAAAATCAAACTACCCCACCTTTCTTCCTCCACACAATCCTTCGAACTTCCTTCCTCCGAATCACTGTTCAGTGCCTGCAAAACCCACATCCGCAGCACCTTCAGTCCCCATTACTGATCACCACGTCACCCAAAAACTCATCACAAACGACCAGATGCCAGATCTCGAGGAGCTCCACAATTTAGTAGTAAAACGTCATGCGAATAGGTTCGAGGTTTGAAAGATTGGTGGTGAAAAAGGTTATGGAATTCTGGCTCTTCATTTAAAGTGGAGACATGTTGTATTCTTGCGGTTTCTTACAGTAAAAAGAAAATAAAGAGAAGCTTTGGGGTACGATAAATATACATAGTCGAACAAAAATTGGATAGGGACGACGTCAGTTCATTACGTACATGGTAGGCATAGTTTTGTTGGGTTTTAGATCGGCTTGGGAGTAGCTGTGCGATGGCAAGATTTGACATTTCGAATTGAGGATACAAGGCAGTGGTCACTTTACTTTAAGTCTTTGTAGAGGGTAGGTGGCTTCAATCTATAGAAAAGTGGTAGAGTACCTGTATGTTTTAAAAATACATTGCATGAGACAACTGAAGAAATAAACAATGCACTTTAATTCCTTCAGCACGAAGTGTCTAAATATTTTATTTTATCATACAATCGAAGCTTCAAATAGAAGGAAAAACAGACCAACGCATGCAATTTTACCCAAATCCTTGAAACTGATTTTCGAAAGACATTGCCAGACTTAGAACAGGATAGGTGCAAGTTTCTTAGGCTATATGTGTACTTCTTTATTTTCTTGGGCATTAAGAAATGGATATGGAGTTTAAGTTTTATTTTATTTTATTTGTTTATGTATGTTCACTTTGTTTTTCTGCTATTTACCATTAATTGTTCAAAATTTGTATCGTCACTCACGAACTCAGAACGAAATGAAAATGGATACACCGTTATGTCTCAACGTTCCGGTCCCAATGGAATTAATTTCATTGAAAAAAGACTATGTTTGCACAATGGTGTTATTTTAATTCCAAATTATTCATCGGTTTACCCTTAAATTGCACACATGAATAAAACAACTCTGATTGGCTCCAAACTAGGAATTTAGACATAACTAGCTATATGTATTCCAATAAAATTTGTTTCGTCGAAAACGGAGATCGTTTAAAAAATGGCTATATCTAAGGCCTATATAATATCGATATAATATAACTGAATCCAAAACGATTCGATTTAAATAATAATAAATTATTATTGTCGTATATCTCCAAATGAAATATTATACAACTTCAAAATAAACCAATATATATTTCAAACTCAATATAAAAATTCTTAGTTAAACAATATCCATATATATATATATATATATATATATATATATAAACCCTTAATATTTTATTTAATAACATTATCGTTTATTAGCGAATTCCATAGCGACTATTCGGAAATTTAAATTGGACATAACACACAATCAGTAATACGAAATCTTAATTTTTCTCTTTCATTAAAAAATTATAACCAAATAGTTTCAAACGATTCTTATTTCACAGAATTCCGACTTATATCGGATTCTGTATATTCAATCGAAGTTCAAATCGTAAATTACTGATTACCGCGACGTTACGAGCTCGATTTATAATTATGTATAAATTAAACATTCAAACATCGTTAAATAATGAATTCTATATTATAAATCCATATATAATTCTAAATCGATATTGAAAATAATAAATTAAATTAAATATCTTACTACCAAAAATATGGGACGTTACATTCCTTCCCCCTAAAAAGAATTTTGTCCCCGGAATTACTAAAGCATAAAAAATGCTACAACCCCATTATCTTCCAAAAACCCAATTTATTTAAAATTGAAAACCAATTTATTGTTGTAAATAAAACGTTTCAAAAATATTGAAAATTTTCTAACATCTTAAATTCCTAGAAAAATTCGGCAGAGTCTCCCCTGTACAGAGGGACTTCTGCGATATCGCAAGAAGAACAAAAATATATACATTGACCCATATGGTCGGAAAACAAAATTCAAAAACCAAAAATCTATATTTTGCATAGGTGTACCTTATATAAGCGTTATTGAGCATACTTGCTCAATTTATTGTGATCTATTCAACCAGAATCAAATCCCAATAGCCTTCTGACACCTGTTTTAATTCAATATGTAAGTAGCAAAATACATGGAATTCTAAATAGTATTTCATTGATTAATCAAGTATAATTACACCAATTATTATACTTGAATCCATTAATTTATTTTTAGTTCATTCAACTATTATTAAACCATTGATGGCTTTGTATTCAACCAATCTAACAAACAATCAATCAACCATGCACCATGAACTCAATCAAATCATTCAACTGAATTTATATTCAACATTTACTTTGATAACATTCACTTGGGTTAACCGATTTCGATATCAATTGATTAATATCATACATATTTCCATTCAGTCTTTTTATTAATTCGATTTCCAAATTCAAAATCGATTTAATTTCAATATCCATTCTTAATTTTACTCAACCAAGTTAAGTTTCAACTCCATATTCAATTAACTAATTGAATTTCTATTTAGTTTACCTCTATTTCACACTCTAATTCTGATTTTTATTTCAAAAATCATCCATTCTATTCTTATTTTATATGTGAAATATTATGGTTATATTCAATCATTCCAATTCATAATTCAATTTAAATTCCATTCAATCAATCAAACAAACTAATATCTTAATAATTCAGCAAAATTATTTCTTCACTATACAAAAATATAATTTGGGAAAAATTATTTCATTTACCCTCTTTACAAAACAATATCGCGTCAGTTGATACTTCAAATGCTTCTCAACACTTGAACCGATCAAACAACACAATAAAAATATTTGTATATAAAATCTACAAATACGCACTCTCATATATATACACACTCAAACTCAATATAGGTTATTACTAACCACATCTTTATCGAGTTACTCCATAGAGCTAAGGTTGTTACTAAAACTTATGCTTTGATACCACTGTAACGACCTGGGGAAATCAACGCTCAAATTTCGATAATCTTATATAAAACCTGTATTACTTGCCAAAACCCAGGTAGTTAATGAAAGAAATTAGAGGGTGAGATAAAAAAGAAAGAAATATTAGAATAGAAGAAGAAGACAACAGAATCAAAGTCTCACATTGCCGCGGAATAAAATATAATATAGAAATAAATCCTTATTGAGAGCTTGAAATAAATACCTACAATCATCAGAGTACATTAATACATCTGGGTAATTATAATAATTTGTCCTCATATACAACACACAACGGAATAATACTAATACATATGAATTCCTCCAGTACGTCTTCTGAACTTCGTAGCATCCAATAACCTAGACCTGTAAAACTTGTTATAACCCAAGCATAACAAATGCCGGATCAGTCTGGTGAACCAGAGTGAGAAACCCACTAAGTTTATAGATATCATCCAACTTTATTTTAAAGTTAACAAATCTTTTATGAAAGAAAAGGATAATCGTAAGATAATTCCACACATAAACACGAATGATTTTTACCTTACGATAACCTAAAACATTTTTGAAATCATATCTTATTATGATATTATAATAGTATCTAAATACAAATAAATAACAATCTAGCAGAACGCTTGCACCTCATGCATCACATATATAGTATACAATCAATACCGCGGGTGCTTATTGGATATTGGATTCCGACCATGACAAGGTATGGAATCATCTACCGATAGTGTATATCTAGAGGAGAATACACTGGATTCAATAAGAACATCTCTAGATAGGTAATTATACACCCTAAAGGGAGCGACCCACTTAGGAATGCTGCTTGCCCGATTTTTGTTATTTCCCGGTTGTGAGGCTTGAGGTTAAAATTTCCTTTTAGATAGCACACTACCATTCACTTTGAATGCCACACCTCAGATCCGTCAAATCACTAAATGATGTCCACAAAAATTCTCTGGGTGTTAGCGCCACCAACAGAAATACTTTTGTTAATCAATGTACGTGACTCTTAAGAAATACTCTATCAGACATTCGTCCATACAAGTCATCCAGAAACATGATGAACCGAAGGCACCCTCCTACCACATCCTATGTATCACCTTATAGATCAGTAGCGAGTAGTCCTTGCAATTCGTAGATTACAACCACGACAGAATCACAGTATATCTCCGGGAGCAAATCCAGAGACTTTAAGTAATACTTCCATTTTATGAAGATCTATGGTCTTTAATTGCTCCATCTTGATCAACATCCGATATCATCTACATTTCGTTTTTGCTGGTTGGAATGGTTTTTGAATACAAATTCAATCCCGGTCTTTCCGTACTAACAACCGTAGGCTAGATATGATAGTCGGTTATTTAACTATCAAATAAACAACAATTCAATCATGAAAATAAAAATAGATTCACTGGTTCAGTAGTCAGCATCACTTGGCCCTTTAATTTAAATAATTAATAAATGGTTAATTAAACTTCTAAGTCTTTCAATATTTTAACATACGATATTTACTTCTTATGCTAATATAAGAATTTCTCAAAACCATTTTAATACTTAAAACAATATATTATAGGCATATCTAATTTTCCAATTAATTATCATTTCAAAACTTTGTTACCAAACGTTTCACGCTTTACTATACTTCAACATTCATCAGTCCTTGAATGTAAATTGGTAAGCGAATAATTTCCTAAGTATCAACCCCGAAGAGCGAAATCAAAATTAGATTAATACTCAGAAATTACTCAACTCAACCAATCTCCATTTAGGTTCCAATTCTTATCTTAACTCCATATCAACCCATATTATCCCACTTTAAACCATTCAACTATTTTCCACTTTGAAAATATCATTTCCATTCCATTATTAAGAAACATTAGTTAAAATTAATGGTTAGCCTCACACTATGTTCTATAGACCTTGTTTACAAAAATTCAGGTTTAATAAAAACCCCTTTATCCCGCTTTCCTTTTCTTAATTCAAAAATTAAGTAAAACATTCATCTCAAGCTAGCGCATTGGCGAAAAATCTCTTTTATAACTTCGTTTAAAAATCTCGGTTTTTAATATTAAACTCATTCACAAACTTCTCTCAAAATCCAACTAAACTCAATTCCAAATTCAATTACTTACATGATGAATTTCATTTAATAAAAATTCCTTAAATTATCAAAATAACAATTTACCTCATCATTAACTATTATAGAAATAGTTAAGTTCTTTATTAACTAAAATAAATAATAAATTATTTTAAAATTAAATAAATATTCATTAATTTATTTCATTAGATTAATTCAAAACAAATTAACCAAATAATTAAGTTCAATTAAAATAGTTCGACTTAAACCATGGTTATCTCTTTAATCAATCCAATTAGTCTTTCCTTTAAATTAATTAATAGTATAATTAATTTAAATAATCCATTTAGTTTTCTTTGGGAAAAACAATTAATCCAAATCTCAACCCTTACATTAATTTCTGCTCATCTGCTTATAAATCTTATTAACACAAGAATTTGAATTATAAAACCATTTAATAAATACTTTAAACTTAAATAATAAATATAAATATAAATTTCCTTTTATTAAATTTTATTCTAAGTAATAGATTTCAAACTTTTATTCAAAATAATAGATTTAAAACTCTATCTTCAATTGTAAAATAAAATTTATAAATTCGTTACCGTTGATTCACTTGACAGTAAAACAACATTTACAAATTGATTTATTTTTAAGCCAACTGCGGCCAATTACTCAACCATTAATTCCCATTGGTTAATATCAAACAAACGTTGAATTTAGATTCAATAATCAATAATCAAGTCAATCATCCAATCATATCGGTTAAACAATTCATATAATTTTAATATGAAATACAACAATAAATTTAAGGAATCCAACTGGATTCATCCAACCTATTTTCCCTACATCTAAATGCGTTACCACAAAGAAAATCATATATTTCAATAAACAGATATAATATTCAACAATCAAACAATATCAGCAATCTAACATCCATATTCAATTAAATATGTTTATATTATTATAAACGTAACCAATGAGGTAAGTTACCTCATTTGGAAACAATAGTTAAAAATAACGATTTGATTTCGTTTAAAATAAACGAACGTTCAAAATGAACCAATTCAACCAATATAGATATATTCAACAAACAATTATCAACCATAGCACACAAATTAAAAATCTGACTTACGTAAAATATAAGTGGGATGAAACTGAGTGAGTTATACTCACTTTGATTTGATTCGTTGAACTGTTCGATTTCAGTTAAATTAAACAGTCGTTTAGTTTAACTGAAAACTTCTGCTATTTCCAAATCTGTCCAGACTATTTCCAAAATGCAACGCTTGAAAATATGATTCTGGCATTTTTAGTTTTGTTCCATTCTATTATCATAGGAATAAGTGATAATTATTTAAAATAATGTGATTAAATTAATTAATAAATTTCTTAAGTATTAAACTAAACCCACTTACGTTAATATACTAATATCACTATTTAATGCATATATTGCCACGCGGTTCCTATTGCTTTCATCTTCCCCAAACTGCTCCTTCACCATGCATGCCTGTTGCCTTCATTTATTATTTATTCCCCATTGCCTCGGTATACACAGCATGCACATCACGTCTTCAATGCAACCCATTTCTTTTTTTCTTCCTTTTATTTTTATCATGCCTTCACATTATATTTAAAACTTCATTCTACCCATTTTTTCTTCTTTCTTCCCATCAACCTGCGTTCGAAGTCCCACCACGCTGCCAACATTCCATCGTTCAAACATGTTCATGCGTCCCTTTGTTACTTCGTTCACACACACACACACACACACACACACACACACACACACACATATATATATATATATATATATATATATATATATATATATATATATATATATATTCACTACGAGATAGACCCCCCCACCAATCGGTAAGGCTTCACATACCTCCTACCATGTTCTACCATATATTCCAACTGCCCACCGTTTTTCATGCTACTTCTGAATCAAACTGCCTTTTTCAATGTGAACAAACTACTAGTCTTTTTATGTGTTTTTTCCCTATTGCATCTAAGCTTCATACCCACGCAGTCTTCAGGTTCCAGTCCACCACCTTAACAGTTTCTTCGGCCCCACTCATCCGCAGCAACTCCCCAAACTTCCAGTTTCTAAGCTGTCTCATTTTTTTGTTGCAAAACAACGGTCTCAATCCTTTCTACTTCTGCTCTCGTTACTTTCTCCTTCTGCACCTTCATTTTATAAAACTTGTACACGTGTTGCTGCTCCCCGTCCAAAACTAAACTACCCCACGTTTCTTCATCCACACAATCCTCAGTTCGCATGTTCCCATATACGAACCCATCAATTCTAGTTCACATTCGAACTTCCTTCCTCCGACTCACTGCTCAGTGCCAACGAAACCCACATCCGCAACACCTTCATTCCCCATTGCCGATCACCATGTCGCCCAAAAACTCATCACAACCGACCAGATGCCAGATCTCGAGGAGTTCCGTAATTTAGTAGTAGAACATCATACGAATAGTTTCGGGGTTCGAAAGATTGGTGAGGAAAGAGGTTATGGAATTATAGCTCTTCGTTTGAAGTGGAGACATGCTATTTTCTTCAGGTTTCTTAAAGTATAAAGAAAATGAAGAGAAGCTTTTTGGTACGATATATTTAAACGTCGAATGGAAACTGGATAGAGATGACGTAAGTTCGTTATGTACAAGGTAGACATAGTATTGTTGGGTTTTAGGTCGTCTTAGGAATAGTTGTGCGATGACAAGATTCGACATTTTGAATTAAGAATACAAGGTAGTTGTCACTTTTTTAGAAACAATAGGGTCGAACAACCTCCTTTTATGTCATTACTACTTTTTTAGTGTCATTGAGATTTAGTAAAGTGCACACATAATAATTATACATGTGCCTAGATAATAAAATATTAATTAATAGAAAATTCTATTTGAATAAATTGATTACTAAGCTCATTTTAGAAACAATGGGGGTCGAAAAACCTCCATTCATGGTCGACTATGCATATTAATGGAGAGAATAATTAGATTTGATTCAATTTAATTGGGAGTGAAGGAAAATTAAAGATGGAATGTTTTTAATGAAGAAGTTGGAAATTAATGTTTTTTATTTTCCTAATAAAAGTATCCTGTCATTCATTTATTTCACTCAATCATCTGACAATCCATTTTCTTTCTCTCCTCCTTTCCCCATGGTCAAAAATTAATGGCTTCTTAGCCATAAATTTCTAAAGTAAAATAAATGAAAGGTGGTGCTTCGAATCCGTGTAAATTATGAAGTCGGATTTAATCAAATATAGGACTTATATTCTTCATTTAAAATATGATTTTTTGCTATAGCTATCAGGTAATTTCAAATAAGATTTCGTTATGAAATATAAAATGATAATTCATTTGTATTTCACATATATTGTATCTTTTTGATTGTTTTTCATCTTTTATGTAAAGTTTCAGTCTTCAAAGAGTTTATCTATGCCCAAAATTTTTAATTTAATTTTATTATATTAACATTGATGTTTATGTAAAGTTAGGTGGATACTAGGTAGTATGCATGGACGAGAGAATAATCTCCTAAGCATGGATTAATTGGAGAGTAATGAGATTTCTATACACTCATGCATTTTAGATTGAAAAAAATAATGTTTTGTTTAGCACTAACAGATAGATAATGTGATATCAACCATAGGGACAACATCGCTAAAAACAGAAAAGAAATTGTGGTATCAACAAATAATACCAAATAATAAAATTAGGATTACCGTTTTCGACAAATAATTGTGGTATCAACAAATAATACCAAAAAAAGAAATTAGGATAGCAAATAACAAATAATAACAAATAATATGAAATATAAGAAGGAAATAAATGGAGAAAAAAAAAGAAATGAAATCAAGGATATTTGGCAAGTATTTTTTCTTGGTTTAGAGATTGTGATATCAACAAATAATACCAAATCAACTAACCAAGATTTTTTCTCTATGTATACAAGAAAACAAAAGAAAAAAATAAAATCAAAACTAACATGAATCGTAAATTAAAAAATTAAAAAATTTAATTATTACTCCTGGACAACGGCGCCAAAACCTTGTTTGATGCTTTCCTAGGAACTAGAAAAGCGCACATTTTGAAATAAATTACTACAAGTGCACAGGTGTTTAGCATGCAGGTCAAACACAGGAAGGAAAATTAAATTTTATTATTTATATATTTCGTGGGCGAGTTAGATGAATTTTGAATGGTTTGATTGAAAACAATAAAATTAGGATTACCGTTGAGTCTAATCAGACGGTCAATCACTAATGAAAATTAAAATTGCAAAGACAACTTGAGCTCTACCAAATTTAATGTATAGTCAACTCAAGTTGCTTGAAAAATAAATTGCAGAAAAGAAATAAATGCAGAAAATAAAAGTGCATAATATAAAGAACAAACAGAAATAAAAATTAGGATTACCATTGAATCTAATCAGACGGTCAATCACTAATGAGAAATAAATACAATAGAAAACCACGCTCTATCAAATCTATTGAATAGACAACACAAGTTTTCTAGATCCAATCGGAGTATAGAAAAGAAAACTCTCAATTCATCGATAATTGTTTACAATGGGATTAAATCTGTATTTATAGGGGATGTAGCCTCCTTTCTATGTGGTTATTGGGCCTAAGAAAAATCTATAAAATATTTTCTTTACAAAGCAAAAAGATATGACTGGATGAGATATTCTTTGAATATCTCCCTCTTTGACATGTGGCAGTTGATTGGGCTTCCTTTTGGTAATGATCCTATCAAATCTTCTTCTCTATGGCAATTAAATATGAAAGATTTCTGTTTGATTTCTTTGAGAGGAATATGCCAAACTCTTCAAATCTTTATTAGTGCATATATTATATACATACATAGAAATATATATTTTTATAATATAACACTAGTCCATATATTCTTCAGAGCAAAGGAGGCAGTGTCTTTCTTCAGCAAAAAGACGGCTTGACAGGGATTGAACTTAGGTCACTCTGTCCAAATTTCCAAGACTTTACCAGTGTGCTACAGCTTCCTTTGTGATTGAAAACTTGTTGATATGGGAAAATAGCTTTTTTTCTTAGCAATTGGTCTTTAATTGAATGAAGGAGACATTTATTAAACCTGTGAAAACACATGACAAAATACCCAAAGTAATATTTATTTATTTACAAAAGATAAGATATAGAAGCATAAAATAAACACATTTCTATGTTAATCAAATACCCCCACACTTATCTTTCACTCATCCTCAAGTAAAAAAATGTAAAACTAAACTAGATAGGTCACACTTACGTAGGAAACACGATTGCATTGAGCGTATGCAACAAGCCGTTAACCTTTAGGTGTCCCTAGTAGGATGAGTGGTGTCACGTGAGGGTTTTCAGCGGATACTACCCACAAAATCCAAATGCAGTATGTTGTGGTTCTAATGCAACTAGATCAATGCAATGGGCATATGTAAATGAAAACAAAAAAATGAAAACACAACTTGTGTTCGGGAAAGTTGTACAACAAATTAAGTTAACTATTTTTAATCAGTTGATTGTATTTTAGATACCTAACTTGTCACAAATTTTCAACATAATTAAAGTTTTCCAATGTTAAACTCTAGTTTGGTCAGTTGGTTCGGTTGATAACATAGTTAAGCCATGAAATAAATTCTTAGTTTGCTTGTCACATTTTTCTAAGTGGTATTCTAATTTCCTTGTGTATGACTAGTCAAACCAATAAGGTCAAAAAGTGATTAGGCATCATTGCTTATTCTCTATCTCTATAAAAATGAAAATTCACACACCTAACTTAAAGACCAAGGTATGTCACCCATGCACTGCCTCGCGTACTGACAGAGAGTTGGGAAAGAGTTTGGTGGATTGTGCAGACCGATGCTGACTTTGTGAACAAGATGTCGGTAATCCTTAGGTGTCCAACTCATAAAATGAGACTAAGGAATACCGACGCTGACTTTGTCAACAAGATGTCGGAAAGAGTTGGCGGGTTTGCACACCAATGCTAGATTTACAAGCAACATTGGATACCCTTAGATTATTATTATTGAAGATTAAAATAAGAGAGAGTTATGCAATCTCATCTTAACACAACTTGGTTTTAAAGATTCGAAAAGCCAATATAAGTATTTTAAGTCCTCCACAAACAAAGACTACAATTTAGAACAGACTTCATGACCATCACCTAAGAATCTACCTATGTACTAGTTGCACTGTTATCACTTATAATCCAACTTTTCATTATATTTTTTATTCGATCTTAGTCGAGAGAGAAAAATACTATCAACTGACTAATAATATTTAACTTATTTTGTTGTATCAATCTAAAACGAGTCATATTTCCAATAAAAAATAAAAATTATGGCGTGTTACTACAACATACAATGCATGGCGGTCCTATTTAAATGGATGAAAAGGAAAAGGAAAAATAATTAAGAAAAATAAATATGAATGAAATGCAGTCTCCCCCTACACTAGATCTAAACAATGTCCACATTGTAATACGTTTCTTAAATTTGAAAGATAACACCAAAAGATGGATTAAATGCAAAATGATTTGTAAAATGAAATAAAGTTTAACCACTATACATGTTTGCCAATCATATGAAAAATGAAATCTATGATGATGGTGAATGTTTTGTGAAAACTGATGTTTTCTGTTTTCCCCCACACTTGCCTCTATCGAAAATGATGTATGATGATTTCGTATCTAATTTTTGAGGTACAAGAGACATGTCAATAAATTCTAAAATCAAAATCTTTCCCATGAAATTTTTTTCGTGACAATGTTTTTTTACCATTCAGATGAAGATTACCATAATCCCATAAATTTGAGTGTTTAACCACAATTTCCTTTGTTGATATGGAATTACGATTATCTTTTAGACATTCCATGTATTCATCCTCGTCATTTAAAAGTTTAAGTTCGTCTTCAAAAAGTTCTTCAAAAGATATAGTAGGTATGTTTAATTGAAGTAAAAGAAGCTTCTTAAAGAGCTAGATCTGACATGTAATCCACATATATTCCTATCATGTCGACTTATCCTATTTCAAAATCAAAACCAGAAGAACAACTCAAACATTCCACCAAAACCAGGAAAATGCACAACTAAAAAACAAACTGAAAAATAGACTAAGAAAACTTAGTTTTTTTTACAGAAAAGAAAATTGAAAAAACAATTGAAAAGGAGAAAAAAAACTTTCAAAAAGGAAAAGGAAAAAACTAACAAACTGACTCGACTAAAAGGAATAAAACAAGCAAAACTACTCAATTAGATAAAAAATAAAAACTAAGCTCAATTTTTTTTTCAACTAACAAAATGACTAGCCTAAAAGAAATATAAACCAAGCAAAAAACAACTCAGCTAGAAAAAAAATGAAAAACAAAAGTAAACTCAAGGAACCAAAACTCGGCTTGACCAAACCCTAGAACTCAACAAGAATCAACCCTTGTTTAACTTCCCAAGTTGAAACCACATAACTATTTCTCCTTCTTCCTATTTTTCTTGTATAGAAAGACTTTGACTTGCTTTTTAAAAAAGTCAAACAAGAACAACTTTTTAAACGATTTAAAGCCGAGGAACAAAAGAAGTCAACAAGCATAGAGTTTAAAACGGAGGAAAAATCATAAAAAGGGGATGAGAACAAATGAAAATTTGGGAAATACCCTTATATCACGTCCTATAGTCTCAAAATATAGCCAACTAGTTTCAACTATCCAATTCCCTCAAGCACGTATATAAGGGTCAGAACAACAGAAGAATCAACAAAATCTCAAATGCTCCTTCCTTTTTTTAATTATATTTCTGAAACAACTCACACCCTATTTCTTCAAATTTCAATCGAATCGAACAAAAACAATAGCTTACGCCTTCATTGGTTTCAGAAACAAGCAGCTCTCTCAATCTGCTCGATTTGTTAAAAAAAATGTTATTATTGCTTGTGGATTTCGTGAATGGTACGGTTTTGATTGATTGCTATGACAGATGGTTTTGGCGATGCGTGAGTCATGGTTGGAGTATGTGATTCATTTGAGGACTGGATTCGAATAGGGGTCGATGCACTTGTTTTTGCGTTGAATTGGTTTGGGTTTCGGTTATCTGAAACTGGGGTTTGTGAAATTGTCTGGTGGTTTTCGAATTAGGGTTTGAGGAAGAGGTTGTTTGAGGTTTGAAGGTGGTAGAGGGATTGGAATCGTGTGGTTGAATCGTAGTTGAGGATTTGAATTGTGGCTTCTCTAGTCCGGAAGGAAGGATACGACCTTGGCTTTGATTAGGAAGAAGGCTGTTTGTTGATAATGTTTTGCCGGAGTGCAGATTTGGGGTGATGAGATGATAGGGACTGCGTGAATTTAGTGGTGGTCTTTCAGGAGATGGTCAGTGTTTTTAAACTGTGGTAGCCTGAAGCTTGTGCGATAGATGGCAGTGGGTTGATTTCGATTATGTGGATTTTGTAAGAACCCGTAACTTCCCCGTGAAGGAAAGAGCGGATACTTTATGCTGAAAATGAAAAATAAAATCTATACCCATTTATAGAAACAAAACTTATTTTATTTAATTGCTAAAATTTATCTAAACTGAATAAATAAATTAGAAAATCACCATTCTTCGAATGGAGGAGGATTCATGGTCGGCATTGGATGGCCAGGCGAAGGGGGGGGTTGCGTTTGCACGTTAGAGGGTGGCGGTGGGCCACCAGTGGTTCACAGCGGCGGATTGGAGGGCTTGGGGTATAGGTTTCGGTTTGGGGGGGCCTGGGGGGGTCTTGCATGGAAGGAGGGGCGACGGGGAGGTAAGGGGGTGCTGGAGGTCGTCGTCGGCCCGGGGAGGTGGTCCAGGGGCGGGGGCGGGGCGTGGAAGAACGACGGGCGATGGAGCGATTTGATTTTTTCTTTTTGCCCTAAATCGATTTGAACGATTGAATTGGGGGGAGGGGGTTGACCGGGCTTTGGATGGATAAGGGTTGTGACCCATTAAATATTATTATTTAATTTACTTTTTAATTCACCAAAAAGTTGACTTTTATTTCGAAGTCCAAACGAGACCCATCGACTGTCGTCCCTAGCTATTTATCCCCATTCCGAACGCAATGGGATATGCTTTGTAACTCAATTCGCTTGTTACGATCAGTTTCCGTTCAAATTAAAATATAAATCAATGTATATTGAATTTGAACGCACATTTCTATTTACCGGAGCCACATATTAACTCTAAAAATTCCAGAAAAATTATTTCTAGCTTTGTATTGACGATACGGTCCTAATAAAACTAATCTCGTCAAATTCTGAGAACGTTTGAAAAATGGCCATTTTCCAGTCGATTAAAATCAACTAAAACTGGTCAAACGCGTTTTCCTTTGCCACGCTCACATATTGAATCAGAAAATTACGAATTTTGAAACCTAGCAATAACTTGGCATCACGGATCCAACAAAAGTGGTTTCGTCGAAAACCGAGGTCGTTTGCAGAATTTCCATTTTTAAGGGCCAGAATTCCATAACGACTATTTTGAATTTCAACTGGACGTATTTTTGATTCCCACTATGAAATTTTGATTTTTCGGATTCGTTGAAAAGACATTTTCAAATAGATTCTAATACTCTTGGTTTCTCTAAAATCCGGTTTATTTTGAATCCTGTACATTCATTTGAACTTTGAAATCGAATTTTCAAACTACCGCGCCATTTTCAATTCCTTTTATAATTTAAAATAAATAACTATATTCTAACGACGATCTATATAAATATATACGTTCGAATTCTATTCAAAATAAATTTCTCGTTGTTATTATTTAAAATAATTCATTTTAAATATTCAAAATTAATTAAAATTGCCAAAATAAAATTTTTAAATTGGCTCAGATTTCCGGGTTATTACAATCTCCCCCACTTAAAATTTTTCGTCCCCAAAAAGGAACGAAGCCGAAAGTTGTTTCACAAATCAACTCAACTTCCATTATTTTCTTTATGGCTTAAGTTCTTCAACTTTTCAGTTTGTAAGAACTTTTCAATTTTTTTCAAAAAAATTGGCTAACACCCTAAATTTTCAAAAAATTTCGCCATAACCTCCCCTGCACCGGGGACTTCGGGATATTTCATATAGCCTCTCATGGCCTTCTTCAATCCAAAAGAAAAAGAAAAAGAAAAAGCCAAGCGGTTCATAAAATCATCCAAACCCAAAGAAATACAGTAAACATGTACCTATTTGTCGGGCAAACAATTTTATTCCTCTTCTCTTGCCTCCTTGCTATGGCCTGTTCAATGGATACACATGTATATGTATGCAAATGCGAAAAACTTTCAATACAATTCACTATTTGGTTCAATTTGGCTAATTGGTTCAACATTCAATTAATCAAAACAGTAATCAAACAACACAACCATCAATCAATTAGTTGATTTACGTTTCAAACTCATAATTTTGATACATAATCAAAAATCACGTTTTTGATGCCAAATCACAACAATAGCCCTATCTAGTTTTGGTTCTCACACCAGTTAATTGGAAATATATAAATATCACACTTTCGGCACTCGAATATAAATATTGATGATGCGGCTGCATCATCAGAATTATCCCTGGGCGACTAGAGTGTGACTTTATATCCATCCAGTATATTGGAGGCTTCCAATACACGTGGATCAGACGTATATTAAAATTTCTATATACCTGATAGTCCAAATCAATATAAATAAATAGTCAAATACGAATAAAAAGTTTAAATTTTCAAAACAAAATCGTTTTCAATTTAAAAATATACTCTTCACACTCATTCTAGGATACTACTGATCCCATCTCTAACGAGTCATTCTTATTGGATTTTACTAATCCAATCTCTGATGAACACTTTCGTTTGGTTCTAACGTGTCTTGTTCTCCGAGCTCTGTAAACCAAAGCTCTGATACCAAATGTAAGAACCCGTAACTTCCCCGTGAAGGAAAGAGCGGATACTTGATGCTGAAAATGAAAAATAAAATCTATACCCTTTTATAGAAACAAAACTGATTTTATTTAATTGCTAAAATTTATCTAAACTGAATAAATAAATTAGAAAATCACCTTTCTTCGAATGGAGGAGGATTCATGGTCGGCATTGGATGGCCAGGCGAAGGGGGAGTGGCGTTTGCGCGTCAGAGGGTGGCGGTGGGCCACCAATGGTTCACGGCGGCGGGTTGGAGGGTTTGGGGTACGGGTTTCGGTTTGGGGGGGCCTGGGGGGATCTCGCATTGAAGGAGGGGCGACGGGGAGGTAAAGGGGGTGCTGGAGGTCGTCGTCGGCCGGGGGAGGTGGTCCAGGGGCGGGCGCGGCGGCGTGGCAGAACGACGGCGGTGGAGCGATTTGTTTTTTTGTTTTTTGTTTTGTTTGTTTTTTCTTTTTGCCCTAAATCGATTTAAACGATTGAATGGGGGGGGGTTTGACTGGGCTTTGGATGGATAAGGGTTGTGACCCATTAAATATTATTATTTAATTTCCTTTTTAATTCACCAAAAAGTTGACTTTTATTTCGAAGTCTAAACGAGACCCACCGACTGTTGTCCCTAGCTATTTACCCCCATTTCGAACGCAATTGGATATGCTTCGTAACTCAGTTCGCTTGTTACGATCAGTTTCCGTTCAAATTAAAATATAAATCAATGTATATTGAATTTGAATGCACATTTCAATTTACCGGGGCCACATATTAACTCTAAAAATTCCCGAAAAATTATTTATAGCTTCGTATCGACGATACGGTCCTAATAAAACTAATCTCGTCAAATTCTGAGACCGTTTGGAAAATGACCATTTTCCAGTCGATTAAAATCAACTGAAACTGGTCAAACGTGTTTTCCTTTGCCACGCTCACATATTGAATCATAAAATTACGAATTTTGAAACCAAGCAATAACTTGGCATCACGGATCCAACAAAAGTGGTTTCGTCGAATACTGAGATCATTTGCAGAATTTCCATTTTTAAGGGCCAGAATTCCATAACGACTATTCTGAATTTTCAACTGGACGTATCTTTTGATTCCCGCTATGAAATTTTGATTTTTCGGATTCGGTGAAAAGATATTTTCAAATAGATTCTAATATTTTTGGTTTCGCTAAAATCTGGTTTATTTTGAATCCTGTACATTCATTTGAACTTTGAAATCGAATTTTCAAACTACCGCGCCATTTTCAATTCCTTTTATAATTTAAAATAAATAATTATATTCTAACGACGATCTATATGAATATATACGTTCGAATTCTATTCAAAATAAATTTCTCGTCGTTATTATTTAAAATAATTCATTTTAAATATTTAAAATTCATTAAAATTGCCAAAATAAAAATTTTAAATTGGCTCAGATTTCCGGGTTATTACAGATTTGGTGGATCTGGTTGAGACTTCAGGTTTGCGGTGAAGCTACGATGGCCAAGGAGTTCAGGTTATGGCAGAATTAGCAGTATGACAATGGAGCTGTAAAGGATTTTGAGTTTATGACTGTTGTTGGATTTATGAACGGGTTTGGGGGATGGGGTATGGTTGCGATTCAGAAATTGATGAGGGGGAGTGAACTGGGTATTGTGAAGATGATGATGAAGGGGCTGGTACTAGTTTTAACGCCTAGCGTTTGGCAGCGCAGATGTGGTTCGTGATTTCAGTAATAGTACGAGCTTCGTGAATGGGAGGGGATTGCGATCGTGATTATTCGGAGTATGGTTTGATGAAGATGGTAAAGGGGTTGAATTTGCAGTGGCGTGAAACTTTGTTGAGAAGGATTGTATTATGGTAGAGGGAGGATTCAAAGCAGAGAAGACAAAAGTGGAATGAAAGGAAAAAAGGAAATCAATAATTTTTGGCTTCTTTTTTTTATTTGTAAGAATTTGCAAACAAGAAAGAAAAAGAAGGAAATAGATGGAGAAAAAAAAAGAATGAATTCAAGGATATTTGGTAAGTATTTTTTTCTTGGTTTAGAGATTGTGGTATCAACAAATAATACCAAATCAACTAATAAAGATTTTTTCTCTCTATATATACAAGAAAACAAAAGAAAAAATAAAATAAAATAAAAACTAACATGGATCGAAAATTAAAAAATAATAAAATTTAATTATTACTCCCCAACGACGGTGCCAAAAACTTGTTTGACGCTTTGCTAGGAACTAGAAAAGCGCAAATTTTGAAATAAATTACTGCAAGCGCACAGGTGTATAGTATGCAGGTCGAACACAAGAAGGAAAAATTAATTTTATTATTTATATATTTCGTGGGCGAGTTAGATGAATTTTGAATGATTTGATTGAAAACAATAAAATTAAGATTACCATTGAATCTAATTAGATGGTCAATCACTAATGAAAATTAAAATTGCAAAGACAACTTGTGCTCTACCAAATCTAATGTATAGTCGACACAAGTTGCTTGAAAAATAAATTGCAGAAAAGAAATAAATGCAGGAAATAAAAGTGTAGAATATAAATAACAAACAGAAATAAAGTTAGGATTACCGTTGAACCTAATCAGACAGTCAATCACAAATGAGAAAATAAATGCAATAGAAAACCGTGCTCAACCAAATCTAATTGAATAGACAACACAAGTTTTCTAGATCCAATCAGGGTATAGAAAAGAAAAGAAAACTCTCAATTCATCAATAAAAGTTTATGATGGGATTACATCGGTATGTATAGGGGATGTAGCCTCCTTTCTAGGTGGTTATTGGGCCTAAGAAAATTTTATAAAATATTTTTTTTACAAAGCAAAAAGATATGATTGGATGAGATATTCTTTGGAGATCTCCCTCTTTGACATGTGGCAGTTGATTGGGCTTCCTTTTGGTAATGATCCTATCAAATCTTCTTCTCAATGGCAATTTAACATGAAAGGTTTCCGTTTGATTTCTTTGAGAGGAATATGCCCAACTCTTCAAATCTTTATTAGTGCATATATTATATACATACATAGGAATATATATTTATAATATAACACTAATTCATATATTCTTCAGAGCAAAGGAGGCGGTGTGAATGTTCCTTTCTTCAGCAAAAAGTTGGCTTGACGGGGATTGAACTTAGGTCACTCTGTCCAAATTTCCAAGCCTTTACCAGTGTGCTACAACTTCCTTTGTGATTGAAAACTTGGTGATATGGGAAAGTAGCTTTTTTTTCTTAGCAATTGGTCTTTAATTGAATGAAGAAGACATTTATTAAACCTGTGAAAACACATGACAAAATACCCAAAGTAATATTTATTTATTTACAAAAGATAAGATATAGGAGCATAAAATAAACACATTTCTATGTCAATCACCTACAAACAAGTGCAGACCCAGGATGAGATACAATGAAAGGCTGTGCAAGACCAACGGGCCGGACATAAAGAGTAAAAGGAACCATAACATGCACAACATCAAAAGCAAGGCCTGAAACATCATGGGCCGAATCATGTGAATCATGCAATAGTGTATAAGATGTTGGAAAATGCGGATTATGCATCTTGAGGCTAACTTAACACTAGTAGGGAGTGAATATTGTTTAATTGAATTTATTATCTTTTTGAATTTAACATAACAAATGAAAATTACAGATATGAATCAAACAAATTATCAGACACAAATGCTAATAATAAGTAAAAGCAGTCAAGGAAAGAAAACAACGGGATTTTATACTGGTTCAGAGTTACCATATATCCAGTCATACACAACTCTACGTTGTGTAGATTTCATTTCAAATAAACTTCAAATCTTACAATCCTCTATTTCAAGGTCTACGAGGTCCACTCCCAACTACTTTCGAGCATAGGGCGCTCTCTTGATTTAAATGGGCTACAAGATCACCTAATTGATTTACGGGATAAAATCAGATCCAGTTGATTTGAACGGGCTACAACCTCACCTTTTCTGTATTAGTTTGGAAGAAAGACTCGATAGAAGTTCGATCTTATGATCTCTGATTACAAATGCTGCTACAAAACTGAATAGCACTTGGATTTTTGAGAAAGAGTGGTAGAGAATTAAACTAGTGATGTTCTGGTTTGATTCTCTTTGAATTTCGGCGGAGTTTGACTGTGGAAACTTGAAAATAAAGAGTATAACTGAAGAGGAGAAAAGCGAGAAGAAGACAATGAAAAGAAGTTAAGAAATACAAATTTGGATGGATATTTATAGGGAATTAACAGTCAATTCTCTTCAGGTAAAGTTTTAAACAACTAGATGCTTCTTATGAAATTTGAATTTTTTGAAAATAGCGGTTATGATGTCGACATGGGGGGTAGAACATGTCAACATGCCTTATATATTTTCGAAATATGAAATTTTGAAAACAATGTAAATGATGTTTAAAAAAATCAAGATAATTCTACAGTTTAACAAACTATTTTCTTATATATCAAAGTAGTATAATAAAGCAAAAACATATATTTAAATCTATAAAAGTGATATCAAATTTTAATATAAAGCTATAAATATAAATATGAGAAATTTAAAACTTAAGATATTATACTATATATGAATATAACGAAATAAGAATATTAAAACTGAAGTAAACCTAAATAAGTAGATATATATACAAAACTAAAATACAAACCAGAAAATCTAAAATACTTAAAGAAAGGGGTTAGATTAAAATTTAAGAAATATTTTGAATAATTTAAAGGCCAAAAGTTTTTTTTTTAAACAGGAAGTAATTTTGAAATCATTAAAAAGTTAAGAGAATTTCAAAATATTATGAGGCAAAAAGGGTGAGAGAATTGGAAAAAATATTTTAGTGCTATTGTGGAGTTTTAACAAAAAATTTAGACACTGTTACTTATCTTGATTTCTTGAACTCTTGTTACTCACGAGTCTTCATTCTAGAACTCTTCTTCTTTATAATTTATGCTCTTGAATCTTTAAAATGTGCATTCTTCAAAATCAACACCTGCATAAGATGCGCATATATATATATATATATACATATATTTCTATACAATAGTGTTAGTATATATTTTATGATAATAATAGTTAAAACAAGGTTGTTGTCATCAAAACCATCATTACCATCATCATTGTTCCTAATAATCTCCTCCTTATTGATGATGCAACTTTTGATTATAAAGTATACTTATCTAATACCTTGATTCTTCAGTTACTCCACCTAACTCCAACAATTCCTTCTAAAACTAGTAACTCCACCTTAATCTGTAACAACCCCGGTCTTAGACAATTACCTGTTGTAGTAATTAATGAATTATAATGAAAATTTTAATTTGTTAATTAAGAATAAATATCTTTAAAAATCCGAATGGAGTTTCATTTAATATAAGTTGGGAATTGCTGAGAATTTAGGAAAGAAGAATAATTGATGGCTTTGGGAATTTGGTGAAATTGTGTGTGTGTGTGTATATATATATATATATATTGAGTTTTGAGTTAAACTGGATTTTTATTTTAGAACAACAATAGGAAAAAATATTTAAAATATTTTGACAAGTGATTTTGAGATAAGAATAAGCATTTATGATTTTTGCATTGCTTAGCGCAATGGATTGTCAAAAAATTAGTAATAACTATATTAGACAAAATGGTGTCTTCTAGAATACCTTGTTGAGGTGAAACTGCAAAATGCTAATTTTGTTGCAAAATGTGTTTATACTTATATAGAGAATAATTTTATAAGATTATAGAATTATTTTTCTATGGTAAAAAGTTGAATTGTTAGATTTATTGTTACACTTAATTTTTTAAGTATATTTCAAAAGAAATGTAATTTGCAAACAATTGAAACTATTGTGAAATCGGCAAATATATGAAAGATTTGTAGAATTATATTACAATTTTTAATAAATGATGTAAAAAATATTCTTTATAAATGGTTTTGTGATCTTATTAATTGTGTAGCCTTAAATCGTAATTAGTAATGAGAATTTGTGCAAATAGTTGTTTAAATAGGCCATGATTAAGGTAATTAGCCATAATGTGAACTATTAAGGCTTAATATATAATTAGTAGATTTGATTAGGATTAATGGGCGTTTAAGCTTTAATTAACATAAGAGGTTTCTGGAGGAAGTAAGAATACAGTACGTATTCTTCGTCCTTACCAGATTTTCTCAAAAACCAGAAAGAAGAAAAATCCTAAAAATCCATTCTGAATCAAAATCTTAGCCTTCCAAGGATCCAAATATTGAAATTAAGTTATAAAAAAGGGAGCTCCTGTAGGTAATCAGTCTACTATCAAATCAAAATCCTTCTATGATCTCTAGTTGAAAAATTATTTACTATAACTGATGTTTTAGACCTGCATGTTACAATAAACTTCTTAGCAGGTTTTGAGAAGGCCAATTGAAGCTTCAAGCTCCAAATTTGCTTCCTATTTCTTACTGTTGATTCTTATTCATGTGAGTGAACCTCACACTTCTTAGTTGAAATCGTTGTTGGTCATATTCTCTAAGTTTATTGAGTAGTTGTAAAGAAATTGGGTTGACGTCGGTTCTATTCTTGTTGGTTTTCTTTCCTGTTGCTATACTAAAATAGTTATAATTTTTGAGCCACTAAACGGAAATTGAATATTTTATTCATTTCGAAAAGCTTAGAAACTTTGCTACAACTTTCATTTTATTCATCTTTCCCAGTTTTGAAGTTTTCTAAGCAAAAATCGTGATTTTGTTCTTTGTCCTGTCGAATACATTGCGACAGACTAAGTTTGAGATTATTACTAAAATGGTCATAGCTTTTAAATTACTGAACGAAATTTGATTATCTTAGTCATTTCGAAAAGCTTAAAAACTATGCTACAATTTTGTTTTAATCATGTTTCCAAATTATGAAATTTTCTAAGCTAAAATCGTGATTTGGTTCGCTGTACTATCAAATGCATAGCGACATGCCGAGTTTGAGATTGTTACTCAAACGGTCATAACTTTTGAACCACTGAACGAAATTTTATTATATTAGTCATTCCAGAAATCTTAGGAATTGTGCTACTACCATTTTATTCATTTTTCCAAATTTTGAAGTTTCCAAAGCTAAAATCGTGATTTTGTTCGTTGTCCTGTCGAATTCATAACGATAGGTTGAGTTTAAGATTTTTAATAAAATGGTCATAACTTTTGGTCCACTGGACAGAATTTGAATTTCTTAATCATTCCGGAAAGCTTAGAACCTTGCTACAACTTTCATTTTATTCAACTTTCCAAATTTTTAAGTTTTCCAAGCTAAAATTGTGATTTTGTTCGTTGTCCCGTCGAATATATAGCGGCAGCCTGAGTTTGAGATTGTTACTAAAATTTTCATAACTTTGGACTACTGAACGAAATTTTGTTGTCTTAGTCATTCCAGAAAGTTTAGAAACTAAGTTAAAGCTTTCGTTCTACTCATTTTTCCTAATTTTGAAATTTCTAAGCTAAATTGTGATTGTTGGTCCCTGTCCTGTCGAGTACAGAGCGATAGGCTGAGTTTGAAACTGTTAGTAAAATGGCTATAACTTTTAAACCATATATCAGAATTTGATTATCTTGGTCATTCCAAAAATCTTTAATTATATGCAACACCGTTTTTTAGAGTATATTTAAATACTTTGTCGTTTACTAGCTCGAACTACAGATTTTGTCCGTTGTCCTGTGTTTTACTTCATGTAGTTGTTGCGTTTGTTTTTTTTCCAAACAACTTGAAACTGTTTTGCATCTTGTTGGTATTGGTGATCGCCATGTAAGTGACAATAATTTTTAGCAAGCAAATCCATATATAACTATGTTTTGTATTATCGAATCGGTGACGTTTTGGGTGAAATCGATGGTGTAATCTCGTTGAATCTTGTCGTCTTTGTACACGTTTTAATAGTTGTTTCAATTAAATATCATCAAAATGATTTTCAATTCCCAATAACTAATTATATATCTTCAAATATTTTATTTAGGAATAATCTATATTATCTTCGCTATAGAGGGATTGATTTCAAAGATAGTGATTTCATATATTTTTCAAAAAACTGTTTTATAACCCGTTTTTCTCTGAAACTATTTTCTGTAAAAACATAAATACACACACACTATTGCACATCTTGAGAAGACGTGCTTGAAATTAAACAGTATTGTATAACTCGTGGTATGGAATGCGATCGTATATAATATCGGTTAATTTCATGACTAGTCAATCGAAACAATTTGTTGTTTTCCTTTGTGGAGTATTTCAGTTCTAGTATGGAGTAGACTAAATTGTAGTAAATCAGTTAGTGAGACGTGCGGTATGGGACGTATTGATTTCACTTTTCGAGTTATTATTTGGAAGTCTATGACATATCTCGTTGTTATTTCCAGTACTAGACCTTTCAGTCAATTATGTTGTGATTCTGGGTAGATCCAATATTTTTTTATAGGTTGGGTAGATCCAACAGTTGTACTAGTAGATCCAATAGTTGTAATCTTAAGTAGATCAAAAATAATACGACAAATCCTGGGTATATCCAAACATTGTGATTTATTGGTAGATGCTAATATTATAACTCTTGGTAGATCCAAACGTGTGTTGTCTGGTTAGATCCAAAGTGTATCCTAGGAAAATCCAAAATTACAGTCCTTGGGAAATTAATCTCCACATTAATGTTACTTTTGTATCTTTGGGGTTAGCATCCAGTTGTGTGCTTTAGTTGTTGAGGTAGGGTTTTTTGATCCAATTGCGCGGTTAAGTTGATTCTTAGCCATTATGCCGATTGAAGATATTTCACGTAGCGTCCCCTTCTTGTGAATAAATTCACAAACGAGTTTACTATTTATCACTTGAGAAAATTTGTGCACCTCCTTAATGTATTGCTTCCGTGTTTAATCCATCTTGGAGTGCACAACTCCTAAATCCTATAAGGTCGTTCACTTGTGTAATTCACTAGGATTTGCGATGTAGAGTTATTCATGTCATAGCATTTCTTAAGAGAATATAACCTTTGTGTATTATTATTATTCTACTTATGTTCTAATATTCACAAGATAACCCTTTTGCAGCTTAACTTTACTACTGGATAACTCTCTTTGTTTAGCTCTTTTTGCATGTTCAATTTTGTACTTGGTTTTTGTGCTAGACACTTGTGGATGTATATATTCTTTTGTGGGATGCAACTATGTGTATTATTTGTATCGTACCTGATGTATGTATAAATATGTATTTGTGATTGTGTTCAGTTCTGTAATCTGTTGAATATCATGTTGCATCTGTCTTGTTCTGAATTGATCCTGTTGCCATCGTAGCATTGTATTAAGTAGTAGTAATATGTCGAACCACTGATGAAAAAAATTTATAGTGCACATAACGACGTACTTAGGTCTTGTTTAATACAAGATTACGACTGGTCGCTCCTAACCAGCCCTATTCTCTGCCTTAATGGACAATATTACTCAGTAATGCTCTTTATTGGGGTGGGTTCTAGGGTTGGGAGTCATAGTTTGGCATCAAAGTAGAATTGTAAACAAAACATGATAAAACACAGAACAATATATACAATATAGTACATCGAGGTGCAGTATAAGTATATCATTCCTATCATAAGTTATCACCAATCAAGTCCTTATCCTTTACCTTGGGCTATGTAACAACCCGGAAAATCAGAACCAATTTAATTTTTTTTATTTTCACAATTTTAATGAATTTTGAATATTTAAAATGATTTATTTTAAATAATAACGACTAGAAATTTATTTTGAATAGAATTAGAACGTATAAATTTATTTAAACCGAAGTTAGAATATAAATATTTATTTTAAATTAAAAAAAGGAATTGGAAATGGCGTAGTAGTTTGAAAATCTGATTTCAAATTTCAAATGAATGTACAGGATTAAAAATAAACCGGATTTTGGTAAAACCAAAAATATTTGAATTTTTTTGAAAATATCTTTCCAACGAATGTGAAAAATCCAGATTTCACAACGGGAATAAAAAGTTATGTCTAGTTGAAAATTCAGAATAGTCGCTATGGAATGTATATAATATATAACCCTTAAAAATAGCGATTTTGCAATCGACCTCCATTTTCGACAAGACCACTTTTGTTGGATCCGGAATGTCAAATTATTACTGGATTCTAATTTTCATAATTTTTGGAATCAATATGAGAGCGTGGTGAATTTAAACGTGTTTGGTCAATGCAGTTTGAATTTAATCGACTGTAAAATGACCGTTTTTCAAACGGTCTCCAAATTCGATGAAATTAGTTTTGTTAGGACCGTATCTTCAAGACATTGCTAGAATTATTTTTCTGGATTTTTTGGAGTTAGTATGTGGCCCCATTAAATTAAAATGTACATTTAAATTGAATACATATTGATTTAAATTTTAATTTAAATGAAAACTGAATGAAACAGTCGAATTGGCTTGCAGGACATATCCCATTGTGTTCGAAATGGGGGTAATTAGCTAGGGCGTCTGTCGTTCGGTTCGATTCGGGGTTCGAATGAAAATTCACCTTTTTGGAATTTAAATTTAATAAATTATATATATTTATATATTATCCCCCCTCTCTATTTTCAGTCAACCCCCCCATTCATTTTGAAATCAAAATAGAAGAAAAAAGGAACGACAGATTCCTCGTTGTGACCCCCAACGCGCCACCGCCGGCGCGACCGCGTTCCCCCCTCCATCTCCGGCGAACCCCATCTCTATTCCCCCTCCTCCACAATATCCCACGCAGACCCACGGGACCCTAGACCTCGCACCACCGCAAGCAAAGCACCACTATCCACCAAGACAGCCATCGCCACCAGTCACAACTGCCGCCGTCGGTCAGGCGAGCCATCCCCTCCCCTTGGACACTACGACCAACACCACGCCTCCCTCCTTCCAATACGAATAGCAAAATAAAAAAAACTATAAGTATTTTGATTTTGATTCATTGATGAATATAAGATTTTTACATTGAAAAGGTTATATTTTTACATTGAAAAGGTTAGATTTTTTACATTGAAAAGGTTAGATTTTTTTTACATTGAAAAGGTTAGATTTTTTACACTGAAAAGGTTAGATTTTTACATAGAAAAGATTTGATTTTTAATTTAGAAAAGATTTGATTTTTATATATATAGCAAAGCGATAAAAATATGATTTTTATTATATGATTAGCGAAATAAAAATACGATTTTTATATATATAGATTTGAAATAAAAATAGGATCTTTATCATATATATAACGATATAAAAATATAATTTTTATACAGAAAGTAGCGTTATAAAATCTGATTTTTATAATATAGATTTGAAATGAAAATGAGATTTTTGTTTATATATTAACAATATAAAAATTTGATTTTAATATATATAGCGATATAAAAAATGATTTTTAAATATATAATCATCATAATAAAAATGTGATTTTTACTATGAACAGCGTGGAAAGGATTGTGTTGGAATTTCGGGCAAATCCAAACGGTTCAGAAATTCAGAAATAAAACTGGAGGAGTAGATCCCAAAGGTGAGAAGTTCTCGCTCTAATTTATTTTCTAGTTAAATATATATACTAGGATGCAGACGGTGCTTAGTAGCACCAGACACCTTTGTTTGAAACCATGTTTGTTCGGTTGTTTGGTTGATTGGTTTATTTATTCGAATTTGGTTTGGGAAATGAATTGAATTGACAGAATTTGGTTTGTATATGGCGCGAGCCATTATTAGGCGAGGGATAAGGCTGACCTTATTCCGATTCTGGTATCGCGCCGTTATGTTGCCGAAATTTTCTAAAATGTTAGAACAATGAAAATATCATTTTTATTGTATAAATGAACTGTATAAAATATTCATGAGTTGAAATAAATATTTTATTGTTAAAATGTAATTTTTAACTAGTATATGAATAAAATAAATATTCATTTACAAATCGGACGAATTGTTTATGTACACGCATTTGACTGATATTGATTAGGTCGATATATTTTCCACATTGCCCAACTGCACAAATAATAATCAGTGTTTGTTTTTTGAAAACCCTACACGGGTATTGGGATGATATTGGATATACACTAATCGTAATATTTAGTTGTATGTCAATCGATTGGTTGACAGGCTGTTGTAAAAATTTATTCTGTAATCTTCCCTTGGATATCCATTCAAACCATACTAAGGTTTTCCAAACTAGTCGGGATTAGCGCACTTTACCGAAGTAATCATTTACTTATTTTCCCAATCCCAACCTATTCATCCTATGGAGCAAAACTGGTAATACTCCATATCTAACACCACAGTGTTATCGGTAAATTTAATTACCATTTCCCGTTCAAATTTAATTAAAGATTTAACTATCGCTTGGAGCAAAACCGATGATACTCCGCTCTCGATCATTTCCCAAATCTGATAATTTAAATTATCAATTCACATTTCAATCTAATTAAAGATTCATTAAAATTCCACTTAGTTTTAATCTTCCCAAAAATCAATATTTACGATTTTTTTAACTTTGGAAACACAAACATGTCGCATCGACAATCTACACCATACTATTGATTTCTGCCGATATATAACCTCTAAGCTCGTACGTCTCAGAGAAGGGTGTTAAGCAAGAGAATAAATTCTCCACCACCAAAAAGATATATATATTCAGCAGAGATCAACCATACAGTTCGAAATACAATGTTAGACATGTAATCCTGTCTTTAACTGGGTTAAAGAACCAATGTCATTTAAAACACAGTTCACGATAAACCCAAATCACATTCCATTAATTATGGAATCTTCACGGAAAATAGATCAATATATAATCGATATCAATTTCTGTATCTGACTAATAATATAAATGGAATAACGACAAAGCCTTTTAAATTCCATATATATTAACAGTCTTCCTCCACAGAAGTTCATTCTGATTATTACCAAATTGAATTCCATTCCATTCCAATTAAATATTAATTAATTGGAGAACTTTACTTTGGAAAATCCCATTAAATCTTAATAAAAGATTTATATATTCCAAATCACATTTTACTGTAGATCGGTTTAAAGAACGAATGTCGTTAAAACACAACACACAATAAACCCAATTCACATTCCATTTCAATTCCAATTAAATGTTAATTAACTGGAAGCTCTATTAATCTTAATTAAAAGATTTATTCTTTTCACACGGGGTTTAAGAACAGTGTTATTTAAGACACCATTCACGACAAACCCAAAATTCAATTCTTTTATTCAATTTCAATTAAATGTTAATTAATTGGAAAACTTCACTAAATCTTAATTAAAAGATATATTCTTTTCTAAACTAGGTTTAAGAACAGTGTTAGTGAAGACACCGTTCACTACAAACCCAAAATCTAATTCAATATTAAATACAAGGCTCTGAATAGAAATTATACCGGCTTATATTCAATATCAAATTCTGAAATCAACAAATATCGTATTGGGAATAACGATTTATATATCTTCCAAATTCCTCCACAATATCCGTATAATCACGGAATCCAGTATCGAAATATTACGAAGATAATTTTGATTCAAATCCATTCCAATTTATAAATTGAAAATTCTAGTTATTTTTAAAACCATTTCAAATCCAATTTATTTATTTAAAAATATTGGATTTATAATTCTAGTTCATAACTAGTTCATTTTGATAAAAATATATTTTTTTCGTTTCAAATATGGAATTTTTCATCCCAATTCTTTCCGAATCAATTATTATGATTTTACACAAATTATTGATAGTTTTAATAATTTTATCAAGGCCCGTACAGTCAATTTCCATAAATGGTCATCGAACTGCACTTACAACGACCTTTTTTAAATTTGATTTGGACATAAGTCCAAATCTAACCGTTAGATTTCAAATCTCTTATATTCGTTGGAAAGCTCTTTTCGATACGAACCGAACGGTTCTGGTTTTAGGAGAATCCGATAGTCGGATCTCCCTTAATGTCAATTCGAAGTCAATGGTCGAAATTCGCAAACTGCCGCGGCACGGCGTGTTCTATTCATGCCATTAAATATATATAATATATATTATATATATTTCGTCGATTTCCATTTAAAACGTATTTTATAAATCGTTTTATATTTGTTTTCAAAACGATTTCAACTTCATATTCAATTTTAAATCAAAATTGAATATTCCATATCATTAATATATAGATGATAATATTTTCAAAACATTAGATTTTGAAATCACTTCCTTTTTGATATTCATTATAAAAATGAATAAAATCGACATAAATATCGTTCACGTCAAAATGGCGTTAATTTAATCAACACGGCTTTATATATTTAAATATTTTTGTGTCCATTCCAAATTGGACATCAAAATCATATTTTGATCCATTATTGAATATTATTTTAAAATATTAGTTATTTAAAATATTCATTATTCGCCATTTTAAAATATTCGTTATTTTAATATATTCGTTCTTTCCGAATTGGAATCAGACAGAGTCAATTACCATATAATTTTATTTATATGGATTTCATACACACATGTACACAACAATAATCAAACACAGCCAACCATCATCCAGAGTGCGTTACACAACTGCATAAGCGTTAAAGACTAGATATGGGAGTAGAAACACGTTTAGGAATGTTAAATTATTGAAAATTCTGTAATGTTCCATATTGATGAATATATGAATATATCTTACCTTATGTTGATCCAATCTTATCTTATCTTTCAGTTATGACTAGTCGTGGTAAAGAGCAACCTTCAGGTTCTAGACCGACTAGTGGAACTGGTCCCAAAGACAGGGTTGAGCCATCTGATAACCCACAACCCACAGAGAATACTAGACCAGCTAGTGATTTTTGTCCAAAGGGAGTTTATATGTCCTCCGAGCAGATATTAGAACTTATTAGGAATACCCAACCTCCTGCTTCACTCGTTCCACTCCACCGCACAAATCAACTTTTGTGCTTATATGTTGTGATTTCTCCCATCTCGGAGGGAAGCCGTTTAAAGGCACCGAGACTGTTCTTGAGATCCAGGTTTGGCTTCGTACTTGTAAGCGTATTTTCTCTCACATGGAAATTTCTGAGCATAGTCACATTCTTGTGGCATCGAGTATGCTCCAAGAGTTTGCTCTTGATTGGTTTGAATTGGTAGAAATAGTGTAAAGACTAATTTGAGCTTAAATTCGTTCCAGAGTCCGAAAAAGAAATCCTTGCTTGTCACTTTCTTGATCTTAAGCAATGGAAGTCGACTGTTCTAGAGTATGTCCAATCTTTGAAAGTCTTGTCGAAGTATGGTGTTGCTACCAAAATTAACTCCGAAACCAGCTGATGGTGAAGGGTATTGGGGGAACACAAACATAAAAGAACCTTCTGAAGGCAAAAATCCGAATAATAGGAAGATCTAAAAGCAGTAAATAATGATCTGAGAGCAGCATAAACCGACACCCTCTAGGGAGATTGTAACAACCCGGAAAATCAGAACCGATTTAAAAATTTTATTTTGGCTATTTTATTGAATTTTAAATAGTTAAAATAATTTATTTTAAATAAAAATAATTAAAAATTTATTTTAATCGAAGTTTGAACGAGTATATTTATTTTAATTTTTAAAAGGAGTTAGAAATAGCGCGGTAGTTTGAAAATTTGAATTTGAACTTTGACTGAATGTATAGGATGCAAAATAAATCAGATTTTGGTGAAACCAAAAATATTAGAATCTATTTAATAATATCATTCCAACGAATCCGAAAAATTGAAATTTCATAGCGGGATTCAAAAGTTATGGTCAGTTGAATTTTCAGAATAGTCGTTATGGAATTTAATATAATATATGGCCCGTATAAATAGCCATTTTGCAAACGACCTCTGTTTTCGATGAAACTACTTTTGTTGGATCCGGAATGTCAAATTATTGCTAGATTCCAATTTTCCTAATTTTTGGAATCAATATGTGAGCGTGGCAAAAGAAAATGTGTTTTGTCAATTTCAGTCAATTTCGATCGACCAAAAAATGGCCATTTTTCAAACTATCTCCAAATCCGACGAAATTAATTTTGTTAGGACCGTATCATCAAAACATAGCTAGATTTATTTTTCAGGAATTTTCGGATTCAGTATGTGGCCCTGGTAAATTAAAATGTACGATTTGTATAATTAAATATTTTATATTTAAATTTAAAGAAAAACCTACCGAAACAATTGAATTGGCTTACATGACATATCCCATTGTGTCTGGAATGAGGGTATTTAGTTGCGGGCGTCACTCGTTGGGTTTGATTTGGAGTTAGGAGCGAGATAGAAATTAAAAGAATTAAACAAACTAAACTAAAATAAAAAATACGTATATATACCGTATGCATACGTGTATACTGTATTTTCTCCCTCGTTTGAACCCGATACCCCTTAATATCAATGGCGGTGGTTGCTCCATTCTTCCTCCTCAAATAATTCCTCAACCACACATCAGAATTGATCGGCCCTATTGTAGCTTTTGTAGAGATTCTTCCGATCTCCACATCCGTATCCGCCCCATCTCCCATCGTCGCCCGCAGCTCGAGATAAAGACCTCGAAACTAGCGCCATTCATGGCCAATTTTCGCCTCCAGATCTCCGGCGAGTTCGATGTCGTTTAGCGCGGAGGTGCGTGAAACACCCCACCTCCGTTAGGGTCACTCACAAAGGGAATACC
Source organism: Allium sativum (assembly GCA_030737875.1). Classification (NCBI taxonomy): domain Eukaryota; kingdom Viridiplantae; phylum Streptophyta; class Magnoliopsida; order Asparagales; family Amaryllidaceae; genus Allium; species Allium sativum. The sequence continues at coordinate 772,173,085 of CM060918.1, read as the reverse complement.
CTAATTTTGGTGGAGGTTTTTAAGTATAAGTCACAGATACACGAGACAAATATAAATACACATATTTTTAAACAGCGGAAAACACAGCAACTTTTATTTCATCAAAATACGTGTCATACAAACCATACCATAATTGTCTTACAATACTTCCAAAGCAGAAAAATCCCCATAATGATATCCAAAGACATGATCCAAACAAAAGAGATCCAAACCGTACATTTACTGTCTTCAAGCTTACAAAAGAGTCCGACTAAGCTGAGTTGTTTCCTCCCTGTGGACCGGGGGGGAACGAAAGAAAAGAAGACGAAAAGAAAAACGGAGTCAGACATAAAGCCTGAGTAAATCTAGTGACTTCTCAGTATATGAATAAGAAAAGGATATGATAGACATAAACTGAAAACATGATAGTATCATAACTAAGTGAGTGTAGCCCAAAATCGAATATACTATCGAACCCACCCTATACCTCTGCATTTACTAGGATTATTCTAACTGGCACCCCATGCTGAGGGTAAAGTGATCCTTTTTGTTTTTACTAAAGATCGGCTCCTACTCATACGTGTGTCTTACGGCTACCCCAAGAAGTGTAGATACCTATGTTGGTCCCACCATGGGGTGTATCAAGACCCATGGTGGCGGCCCCGACACAATTACTAGAAGACATAGGTTATACTACTGGTGCCCCCAGTGCCCTGCTTGTCTGCTCCGGAGTGCGTGCACGACCACACACCGTTAGACCTACACTGTGCACCCAACAATTGCCGTTATTTGACTGCTTACATTCAGCCCAGTAATCGTGCCCCACCCTGCCTAGTTTCGGGGTACCGTTGATACCTAAATTGGGTTACTGCTGAAACGGGTCCCTACGTTACCAGGGTTTTCTAGTCAAACATGTTAAGTGGTTAAGTGTTTGTATATACCTAACCCCACCCATCAATATTTGTTAAAATGTTGAATCTTTGGTTAAGTGTTTTCAGTTGACTTAACCCTACCACCTGTCCTTAGCCTTGTAGAGCACCGACCACTCACATTAGACAGATATCACTACGGTTACTGGATGTGTCGGTTGGTTCCGGGCAGGTTTACACCATAGTTCAGTCTAAACTCGGGTCTTTATTGGGCTCAATGTTCAACCACCCACATTGGATAGGTATTGTTGTGACTACTAGACAGCCAGGCGGGTCCGGGCAGATTTACGTCACAACTCAATCCAACCTCGGGTTAAACATATCGTGTTTTCTAAGTTTACATTTCACCACTCAATTTAATATGTAAATGTCATGTCGTCTTTTAATTTGGGTATAACAATTCATACCGCTAAAATGCCACGGTCGTTGGCACGCGCCAAACATGCCTACATATTTATTATATCGTGTTTTTACACCCAACGCTATTACCCCCATTTGTATGTACTAATGTTGGGCTCGACACAATTCAGCCCAACTTGATAAACATGAGAAAAGGGGAAATTCAGAACATATAATATTTCTATGATACATAGAAGGTGTAGCGCATGAACTTGCAAATTGGCGTTGTAACACCCCACATCCGTTAGTGTCACTCACAAAGGGAATGCACTAAGTTCTATGGAGCATTTAAGGTAAAAGATGCAGATAAATTACAAGACAAAAAAAAAAAATTAAAACAACGGAAAATTAATCTTTACTTTATTGATCAAATAGTTTGTACAATAATTACTTTCCAATACCAGAGTATTATCTATCTTACAAAACAAAGAAGCATAAAATAACATTTATATTCCCTAATGTAGCATAAACCAGCCATAGCAGCGGAAAAGAGAGTCTGAAGCGATATATCCAAGAGTCTTCAAGCTTGGAAAGAGTAACATTCCATACTAAGCAGAGCTATTCCCTCCCTGACTACCTGGGGGGGAACGGAAGAAAAGAAGACGAAAGAAAAATAGAGTCAGACATAAAGCCTGAGTAAGTCTAGTGACTTTTAGCATGTGAACAGGATAAAGTTCATGACGGGAGTAAACTGGAAAATGGGACAGTACCAGAATAACAAACTAATATAAACCAAAGCAAGACAGTTTAAACCAGATATACTATCACACCCCATTCTATAACTCTGCACCACCTAACTAGTATCCCAAATAGTAATCTGTATAAAGATGATAACGCGATCCCAATCCCTGTAATTGCGGTTGCCTTTAGGTGTACATCTATTATTTATTACCTAGATCTAATCTTGGGTTTTCTTATCGGGCGCTTCCTAGATTCAACTAGGGTTTACATGACCTAGATCCAACTAGGGTTTATGTTACCTATTGAACGCTTCTCGGATTCAGGGTTTATGCCACCTAGGTCCAACTAGGGATTATGCTACCTGTCGAACGATGCCCCTAGTCTAGGACACACTACCTAGAGTGGTATATGTTCCTAGACTTTCCCCACGTATGTGTCGCGAATCGTTTATCGTTGTCTAGATGCACATGTACACTATATGTGCGGCCCGAGTCCCGTAACAGGGCTAATCAAGAGATATGGAACTCGGTCGGGAGCTTTAAGATATCTGCCGATGCAGATGCTAAGGTTTGTTTATCTACCAGTGGTTATGGTCCCACGTGACCCCTCCCTCAACTAATGAAAGGAGATCCAAGAAAATCAAGCACGAGAACTATACTCCTGCCACCTATGCCCCACTTTCTTATTGGCCAGCCTCACCCATAACTAGATAGCAAGTATATGGTCTGTTGGGAGTTCTCTGCCTTTCCGCATGCGTAGTACGATTGACTGAAGATGGTAGGTAGACGACGAGTTGCTATCACAGGGCTACTGGTCTCGCCGAATCACGCTGGTCCATCCTAGTCTTTAGGTTGCCTTGTATTGCAACCAAGACATACCCTTGGTTCTTCTAACGCAGACCTTAACCTCTGTGAGCCCAGGAGGATCATCTGCAGCCTCACAGAGGGATACCAAGAGTACCCTCACGTCCCCTCGAAGCCTCGGGCTTCGTAACCCAATTCGTTGGAGCCTTCTTTAAAAACAGATGGACGTTCGCTCCTTCTCATGTTCTACTAAGCTTTACTACTTAGTTTTCTTAACTAAGGTTTACTACTTAGTCCTCTTAACTTTAAACTAAGGTTTATCACTTAGTTTCCTGAATCGTTCGTTTCTTAACTAAGGTTTACTACTTAGCCCTCTTAACTAAGGTTTACTACTTAGTTCTCTTCCTCATAAAGTTGGTTAAGTGTCATTAGTCAATTCAAGTTAACTCAACCCATTCCTTTGTCATATTAAGCTGGTTAAGTGTTATCAGTAGCTCATGTTGACTTAACCCTATCACAAACCAAGCTATACTGGTTAAGTATTTCTTATTACTTAACCCTACCCATTCATCTTGTATTGGTTAAGTGTTCCCCTTAGTTAACTTAACCCTAACGTCTGTTTAATTAACATGTTCTAATGGTTAAGTATTGTCCCTTCATGTTTTAACTTAACCCTGTTCATTTATCACACTATGATGGTTAAGTGTTCTAAGTTTACTTAACCCTACCCTCTAGTCCAGCTAGCATATTAAATTGGCTAAGTGTATTTACTTAACCTCACCCACTTATCTAGCTAACGTGTTATAATGGTTAAGTATTCTAAATTTACTTAACCTCACCCACTTATCTAATTATCAGGTTATAACGGTTAAGTGTCCTGAATTTACTTAACCTTACCCTCTAGTCTAGTTAATATGTTAAATTGGCTAAGTGTTTTCTTAGTTACTTAACCCCTACGAGTCTTAACATGTTAAGTTGGTTAAGTGTTTTAGTTTACTTAACCCTACCAATCCTAACTTAGCGTTAATTGTCTTATTAAAGAACCAACCACTTACATTAGACAGGTATTGTTGTGGCTGCCTGTATGCCGGTCGGTTCCAGGCAGTCTTACGCCACAACTCAGTCTAACCTCGGGTCTTTATTGGGCTTAATGCCTTAACCTCTCACATTGGATAGGTATTGTTGTGATTAATGGACAGCCTGGCGGGTCCGCGCAGGTTTACATCACAACTAAATCCAACCTCGGGTTAAGCATATTCGTATTTTCTAATTTACATTTTAATTATGTAAATTATTCAAATTCAAGTTACTGCCAAATTTGTTTCCAATCAATCTCATTAGTTTAGGTATATAATTAATACCATTTTATGCCATAAATCACTTATGTGATTTTTAACCAATTTATGTCAAGTTTCCTATAATTACCAATTTTACCTAACGTTACCCCGTCTAAATATTAGGCTAACAATCTTAGCCTAATTTTCCGTCCGCGTGATTTTGACATATAATATTAGGCTAAAAACTTAGCCTAATTTAGCGTACACCAAAATTGGCATAAAAATAATTCATTAATATGTCATAGGTGTAAACTTGGCATTCTTGACATAGTAAATACGAACATCATAGGTGTGAACTTGCAAAATAATCAACATGAATATCATAGGTGTGAACTTGCAAAATAATAGACATGAATATCACGACATTGCATAACATGCCACAAACTTGCATATACATATTGGGCCTAGTTAAATAGGTGTCACATGAATCATATAGTTTTTAGCCTAACATAAAGGTATAACATGGTATAACATGTTAATGCATAGACCTAGGCATAACCTCAAACATAAAACTGGCTTATGACAAAACTATATGTGTAATTTTTGACAACCACTTAAGGGTGTGAACTTGCAACGCATATGTATAAACATAGATCTAACCATAAACTTTCATTAATCATATGAATCCTAAACGGATCTTGGCATGGATCCAATTATAAGTATTCACTTGCTTAAGAACGTGTGAATATAGATCTATTCTAATCATGTAGGTACAATTTGTTTAACATAAATATATATAGTGGAGCCTACATGAATCGTATCAATATATGTATAAATCTAACTTGCAACCTATAACTTGCATAAGCATATATTAAGATCCAACTATATACATAAAATTCGCATAAGGTGCTGATTGTTTGATTCATAATACATAAAAGATTCAATCACCACAACATTCAAATTATCACAAATAACAAATACAAAACAATATCATCAATACTGATATAATTCCATATTACAATCTACATCAAATCATGTCTTAATCGCATTCTCATCTAAAGAGCCACTATACTTACAATGAACGTAGAACTTGAATTCTGGATTCTGAGTCCTGAATTTGAAATGCTTTCCTTTGGGAAGGCTAACGTTGTTTTGATTTTTGTTTTATCTTTAACTTTGATCGTTTCTAAGCTTTCTCTAATTGGCGGCCATTCCTCGCTTCATTCCAGCAGCATGACGGCTCCAGTTCTAAATTATTTGTGTGAATTTAGGTGGAGATTAGAGTTGTATTTATAGAATTGTATTTTAATTTGAGTCGTCCGATGATGCTAGGGTTAATCAAGGCCATCAATTTCAAAAAGAGGCTAATTATGTTCACAATTAAGGATTGTAAATTACTCCTATTTTAAATTACGTCATAATTACTATTCCAATTACATGCAATTTCACGTTTTAGCATATATATATAAATATTTCCTACAATGTACACATTTCTCATTTAGGACAAATTCTATATATAAATAATTCCTAATTCATTTATGTCATAATTACTCTCTTAATGTACATTATCAACATTTATTATTTATTGCCAATCCATCAAACATAAATACGTATTTAATAGATACATCTTCCCTTTACCGTATACATATTCTTCCTTTTTTAAATAATCCCCATTTACTGTATGCGTAAATCTTTCTTTTTACTGCATGCATTCCCACATATTTATTATATTTGTATGTTTTATGACATAAATGCACATATGTACTAATATGTTAAATATTTGTCATAAATTCAATCAGAGAAGGCCACTTAAAAAAAACAATTCTTGGCAACCAAAAATGTGCAACGTACGCCTCATGATGCGTACATGTCATATATATATGTATATGTATACGTATATGTGTGTGTATATATATATATATATTATATATATTCATTTTCTTTTTCTTTTTATTTATCTTCCCACTTATCCATTTTCACATTAAACCACTTTTTGAACTGCGTTCACATTAGGCTATTTTAAGCCATTCCCCTAAAACAAAAATAGGGCGCTGGCGGGGATCGAACTTTGTACCTCTTGTATGCAAGTCATGTGTTCCAACCAAATGAGCTACTAAGTCTTTTGCTTACAAAAGTTAGAACAATGCTAAACATTATTCTTTTCTCATTCCTCTTTTTTTCATATTTTGCTGCAATATTTAATTTAAGGATATCTTTTTCATACGGAGTCCAATTTACGCAAACTCGGACTCTATCTCAAGCATAATTTCGAGACAAACGCAATGGCGTAATCCGTTTCCCTTAATTCTTCTTCTAAAATTTAATTATACTTTAATTTGTGAAACTTAATGTTACAGAATTACGGGGTGTTACATTCTCCCCTTCTTAAAAGGATTTCGTCCCCGAAATTTTCAAGTTAGGAAGAATGTGTCCTACCATCCAATCACCCATCTACTCAACCATTAAATCGCAGACATTCATTGTCCTTAAAAAGATTTCTAAATGCTTTCATATTCATATGCATAGTGTGTGTATATGTCTTTATATAATGCAAAATCAAGCGGTCTACTGATTCAGTTGACCTCCTTAATGCGAATTATGTCAGTGCCATGCGTCCAATCATGTATGCAAGCATCCCTAGTAATGTAAATACTACATGTGTGCATAGCCATTCATCCATATGCACCATTCATATGATAACATAACAAATTAAATCCGTTAAGCCAATACATATATGTGAATGCAATATGAAAGTGACTGAGTTGTTCTAGCGCCTATGGTGTGTATATGCATTCACGAGCAACCACTTGCAACCGTCAATCATAACATGTTTCAAATACATGTTTACATCCATTGGCTTCTACCTAAGGATCGATGATACGTCCTAGAGGATATACCTTAAAAGCTAGAAAGTCTGCATAAAATTACTAGAAAAAGAGATCAAGGATATACCCTTAAGAAAAAGGGTATGATGCTCGTTTCTAGTCTCCAGTCTTATATGTCGCACCTTCTCGAGCTTCACTATACGGTACCTTATCTAATTTAACTTCATGATTGCGAAGCTTCTTCTCCTCCATTTCCAAGATAAATAGATGTTAACCTTGATATTAGTGTATATACTAAGATGATTAGAGGTCTCTCCTCTACTTAGCTTATCCATCATGTTACAAATCTGAGGGTCTAAAGCTAAAGGTTGCTATGTACTTTTTACCTCTCTTAAGGTCAGTCTTTCTTCCTACCTAGGGCACCTGCCACAATTATTCATCTTCCACCTTTACCATCCTTGTGTAACATGTTTACAGTTCTCTCTAAAGCTACCTCTATCACACAAAGAACCCTACAAAGCTTGGAAGAGAATTAGCCGTAGGTGAAACTACCGCGACTATAGATGGAAGTCGGGCACTGCTTCGCCCTTCGATAGGTATCGTAGTCTTATCAAGCTTACGGAACCACGCTGCGATGAGGTTACCTCCCAGAAAGCCAGGAGCCCCGAAGACTCAAGAAAGAGGGGGACAAGAATTCAAACAGAGAATCAGAAGATAGTGCGTATGGCTTTGGGGAATATGCCTTTTATACCAAAACTTTTCTTTTGAAGATGCTTCTTTTTAAAACCGTTTTGAAAATAAATTTTCAAATCTTTTATCTGATCTGGTAACCTTCAGCTCTGATGCCAAGTGTAACACCCCACATCCGTTAGTGTCACTCACAAAGGGAATGCACTAAGTTCTATGGAGCATTTAAGGTAAAAGATGCAGATAAATTACAAGACAAAAAATATATTAAAACAACGGAAAATAAATCTTTACTTTATTGATCAAATAGTTTGTACAACAATTGCTTTCCAATACCAGAGTATTATCTGTCTTACAAAATAAAGAAGCATAAAATAACATTTATATTCCCTAATGTAGCATAAGCCAGCCATAGCAGCGGAAAAGAGAGTCTGAAGCGATATATCCAAGAGTCTTCAAGCTTGGAAAGAGTAACATTCCATACTAAGCAGAGCTATTCCCTCCCTGACTACCTGGGGGGGGGGGGGGGAACGGAAGAAAAGAAGACGAAAGAAAAATAGAGTCAGACATAAAGCCTAAGTAAGTCTAGTGACTTTTAGCATGTGAACAGGATAAAGTTCATGACGGGAGTAAACTGGAAAATGGGACAGTACCAGAATAACAGACTAATATAAACCAAAACAAGGCAGTTTAAACCAGATATACTATCACACCCCATTCTATATCTCTGCACCACCTAACTAGTATCCCAAATAGTAATCTGTATAAAGATGATAACGTGATCCCAATCCCTGTAATTGCGGTTGCCTTTAGGTGTACATCTATTATTTATTACCTAGATCTAATCTAGGGTTTTCTTATCGGGCGCTTCCTAGATTCAACTAGGGTTTACATGACCTAGATCCAACTAGGGTTTATGTTACCTATTGAACGCTTCTCGGATTCAGGGTTTATGCCACCTAGGTCCAACTAGGGATTATGCTACCTGTCGAACGATGCCCCTAGTCTAGGACACACTACCTAGAGTGGTATATGTTCCTAGACTTTCCCCACGTATGTGTCGCGAATCGTTTATCGCTGTCTAGATGCACATGTACACTATATGTGCGGCCCGAGTCCCGTAACAGGGCTAATCAAGAGATATGGAACTCGGTCGGGAGCTTTAAGATATCTGCCGATGCAGATGCTAAGGTCTGTTTTTCTACCAGTGGTTATGGTCCCACGTGACCCCTCCCTCAACTAATGAAAGGCAATCCAAGAAAATCAAGCACGAGAACTATACTCCTGCCACCTATGCCCCACTTTCCTATTGGCCAGCCTCACTCATAACTAGATAGCAAGTATATGGTCTGTTGGGAGTTCTCTGCCTTTCCGCATGCGTACTACGATTGACTGAAGATGGTAGGTAGACGACGAGTTGCTATCACAGGGCTACTGGTCTCGCCGAATCACGCTGGTCCATCCTAGTCTTTAGGTTGCCTTGTATTGCAACCAAGACATACCCTTGGTTCTTCTAACGCAGACCTTAACCTCTGTGAGCCCAGGAGGATCATCTGCAGCCTCATAGAGGGATACCAAGAGTACCCTCACGTCCCCTCGAAGCCTCGGGCTTCGTAACCCAATTCGTTGGAGCCTTCTTTAAAAACAGATGGACGTTCGCTTCTTCTCGTGTTCTACTAAGGTTTACTACTTAGTATTCTTAACTAAGGTCTACTACTTATTCCTCTTAACTTTAAACTAAGGTTTATCACTTAGTTTCATGAATCGTTCGTTTCTTAACTAAGGTTTACTACTTAGCCCTATCAACTAAGGTTTACTACTTAGTTTTCTTCCTCATAAAGTTGGTTAAGTGTCATTAGTCAATTCAAGTTAACTCAACCCATTCCTTTGTCATATTAAGCTAGTTAAGTGTTATCAGTAGCTCATGTTGACTTAACCCTACCACAAACCAAGCTATATTGGTTAAGTATTTCTTATTACTTAACCCTACCCATTCATCTTGTATTGGTTAAGTGTTCCCCTTAGTTAACTTAACCCTAACATATGTTTAATTAACATGTTCTAATGGTTAAGTATTGTCCCTTCATGTTTTAACTTAACCCTGTTCATTTATCACACTATGATGGTTAAGTGTTCTAAGTTTACTTAACCCTACCCTCTAGTCCAGCTAGCATATTAAATTGGCTAAGTGTATTTACTTAACCTCACCCACTTATCTAGCTAACGTGTTATAATGGATAAGTATTCTAAATTTACTTAACCTCACCCACTTATCTAATTATCAGGTTATAACGGTTAAGTGTCCTGAATTTACTTAACCTTACCCTCTAGTCTAGTTAATATGTTAAATTGGCTAAGTGTTTTCTTAGTTACTTAACCCCTACAAGTCTTGTCTTGTTAACATGTTAAGTGGGTTAAGTGTTTTAGTTTACTTAACCCTACCAATCCTAACTTAGCTTTAATTGTCCTATTAAAGCACCAACCACTCACATTAGACAGGTATTGTTGTGGCTGTCTGTATGCCGGTCGGTTCCGAGCAGTCTTACGCCACAACTCAGTCTAACCTCGGGTCTTTATTGGGCTCAATGCCTTAACCTCTCACATTGGATAGGTATTGTTGTGATTACTGGACAGCCGGGCGGGTCCGGGCAGGTTTACATCACAACTCAATCCAACCTTGGGTTAAGCATATTCGTATTTTCTAATTTACATTTTAATTATGTAAATTATTCAAATTCAAGTTACTGCCAAATTTGTTTCCAATCAATCTCATTAGTTTAGGTATATAATTAATTCCATTTTATGCCATAAATCACTTATGTGATTTTTAACCAATTTATGTCAAGTTTCCTATAATTACCAATTTTACCCAACGTTACCCCGTCTAAATATTAGGCTAACAATCTTAGCCTAATTTTCCGTCCGCATGATTTTGACATATAATATTAGGCTAAAAGCCTAATTTAGCGTACACCAAAATTGGCATAAAAATAATTCATTAACATGTCATAGGTGTAAACTTGGCATTCTTGACATAGTAAATATGAACATCATAGGTGTGAACTTGCAAAATAATCAACATGAATATCATAGGTGTGAACTTGCAAAATAATCGACATGAATATCACAACATTGCATAACATGCCACAAACTTGCATATAAATACTGGGCCTAGTTAAATAGGTGTCACATGAATCATATTGTTTTTAGCCTAACATAAAGGTATAACATGTTAATGCATAGACCTAGGCATAACCTCAAACATAAAACTGGCATATGACAAAACTATATGTGTAATTTTTGACAACCACTTAAGGGTGTGAACTTGCAACGCATATGTATAAAAATAGATCTAACCATAAACTTTCATTAATCATATGAATCCTAAACGGATCTTGGCATGGATCCAATTATTAGTTTTCACTTGCATAAGAACATGTGAATATAGATCTATTCTAATCATGTAGGTACTATTTGTTTAACATAAATATATATACATAGAGCCTACATGAATCGTATCAATATATGTATAAATATAACTTGCAACCTATAACTTGCATAAGCATATATTTAGATCCAACTGTATACATATAATTCGCATAAGGTGTTGATTGTTTGATTCACAATGCATAAAAGATTCAATCACCACAACATTCAAATTATCACAAATAACAAATACAAAACAATATTGTCAATACTGATATAATTCCATATTACAATCTACATCAAATCATGTCTTAATCGCATTCTCATCTAAAGAGCCACTATACTTACAATGAACGTAGAACTTGAATTCTGGATTCTGAGTTCTGAATTTGAAATGCTTTCCTTTGGGAAGGCTAACGTTGTTTTGATTCTTGTTTTATCTGTAACTTTGATTGTTTCTAAGCTTTCTCTAATTGACGGCCATTCCTCGCTTCATTCTAGCAGCATGACGGCTCCAGTTCTTAATTATTTGTGTGAATTTAGGTGGAGATTATAGTTGTATTTATAGAATTGTATTTTAATTTGAGTCGTCCGATGATGCTAGGGTTAATCAAGGCCATCAATTTCAAAAAGAGGCCAATTATGTTCACAATTAAGGATTGTAAATTACTCCTATTTTAAATTATGTCATAATTACTATTCCAATTACATGCAATTTCACGTTTTAGCATATATATATATATATATATATATATATATATATATATATCCTACAATGTACACATTTCTCATTTAGGACAAATTCTATATATAAATAATTCCTAATTCACTTATGCCATAATTACTCTCTTAATGTACATTATCAACATTTATTATTTATTGCCAATCCATCAAACATAAATACGTATTTAATAGATACATCTTCCCTTTACCGTATACATATTCTTCCTTTTTAAAAAAATCCCCATTTACTGTATGCATAAATCTTTCTTTTTAGTGCAAGCATTCCCACATATTTATTATATTTGTATGTTTTATGACATAAATGCACATATGTACTAATATGTTAAATATTTGTCATAAATTCAATCAGAGAAGGCCACTTAAAAAAAACAATTCTTGGCAACCAAAAATGCGCAACGTACGCCTCATGATGCGTACATGTCATATATATATGTATATGTATACGTATATGTGTGTGTATATATATATATTATATATTCATTTTCTTTTTATTTATCTTCCCACTTATCCATTTTCACACTAAACCACTTTTTGAACTGCGTTCACATTAGGCTATTTTAAGCCATTCCCCTAAAACAAAAATAGGGCGCTGGCGGGGATCGAACTTTGTACCTCTTGTATGCAAGTCATGTGTTCCAACCAAATGAGCTACTAAGTCTTTTGCTTATAAAAGTTAGAACAATGCTAAACATTATTCTTTTCTCATTCCTCTTTTTTTTTCATGTTTTGCTGCAATATTTAATTTAAGGATATCTTTTTCATACGGAGTCCAATTTACGCAAACTCGGACTCTATCTCAAGCAGAATTTCGAGACGAACGCAATGGCGTAATCTGTTTCCCTTAATTCTTCTTCTAAAATTTAATTATACTTTAATTTGTGAAACTTAATGTTACAGAATTACGGGGTGTTACAGGCGTTAACATAAACATTGGATCATGTGAACTTGCATTCAAAATTGGCATACAACTAAATGGGTGTCACATAGGATGACATATGTAGACTTATACAAACTTGGGTTTTAACATATTAACTTGGCATAATGTCGAACACAAAACTAGCATGTTGTAAATTAACCAAAAATGTCCAAATCTAATATATAGTCTATTTCCACATGAACTTGCATAGTTTATGTAGCCCAAACTGCATTTAACATAGTTCTAATCATACTTGTAATGGATCTAAGATGTATACATAAGTTTTGAGTCATGTAGCATAAAGGATCTCAGATCTAGGGTGTGTTTACATAAGTATATGGCCCATGATATCAACATAAACATAAAGGGGATATTAACATAAACATGAGAGGGATCTAATCATAGACTTTGCCACAAACTTGCAATTTCCATTACTTTCATATACAAACATATAATAAACTTGCATCGATCCATTTATGCCACAAATTAATACACCAAAAACAATCACGATAGAAACATTACAATACACAAGATCTACATCATTATAATGATACAATTCTATTCCCAATTACATCGTATCACATCATAATTTTATTCAGATTCTGAAAGACCACTATACTTACAACGTGTGACGAATTCTTGTTTTCTGATTTCTGTTTTCTGAATTTGGAGATGCTCTCCTTTGGGTAGCAATTTGTTGATTGATTTGATTAGACTTTAGTTTGCTTCTTAGTTTGATTCTTGGCGGCTGCGATCAACTCCTTCCCGACAGCATGACGACTCCTCTCTTATTTTCTTATGTGAATTAGTTGAGTCTTAGAGTGTATTTATAGAGTTTTCAAGTAGTTTTGAGCCGTCAGATGCAAGCAGGGAGGAAAATCAGACTGTACAGCACACCAGAAGTCGAACCAGGGTCAGACCCACCTGGTCAGGCCGATCAGGCAAGTCGACCTGCAGATCGACACCCAGGTCGACTACGTAGTCGACCTGGGGGGGCCAGGTCAACTGCCCAGTCGACACTAATGTCGACCTGGTCACTGGGCGGGAGTTTTCCCGCCCAACCCAGTTTGAACTCGAATTCGAATTTTAAACATGTTCTGAGCTGTTTTTGAATTCAAATTTATTCTGAAACTTCCGGAGGTCGTAACTCCTTCATACGGAGTCCGTTTCACGCAAACTCGGACTCTATCTTAACCAGAATTCCGAGACGACGCAATGGCGTAAGCCATTTCCCTTAATTCTTTCATTATAATTAATTATACTTTAATTTATGAATTTCACTGTTATAGAATATACGGGGTGTTACAGTGCGCCTCTCCGAGGCCTTCGACGTGGTCTGGTCCGATCATGTCCAAGCTGAGCGGATCAGTAGTAAAAGTGAAACCTAGATTTGAATAGTTCTGGAAATCATCGGCTAGTTAACGAGGTATATAATTAAATTAATGATAACACTTTAAAGCATTGCTGATTCATTATATCGAATAAAAATTCATATCTTTATCATGCGATAACGAAATCCAATGAAACAGGAAACATTGGGACCGTGGCATCGTACACGACATTCCAGAACTGACTGGAGAATTTTTGGAGCCTTCTACAATTTTAGAAGAAATAGAAAGCAATGTGAGATTTCTGAATTCGAATAAATAAAATAAAATTATTTTAGGATGCAAACGGAGTTTAGAAACTCCCGACACCCGTCGTCCATAGACCATGGACGACTTGATTGATTTGTGGTATGTGATTGGTTGAATTTTGGTGTTTGTTTGTGGTTGAAAAATGAAATTGATTGATAATATGTCTTTAGACTGCCTAGAAAAATGTATTAGGAAATTAAACCTCATGTAAACGCCGCGAGGCCTAAGGTAGTGCGAGGAGCCGTACATCGGGACCGTGCCGGTTTTAATTACCCTACCGTTATACTGCCGAAATTTTCTGAAATATTCTTGTGTTATAAATATTCATGTTATTATATATTAATTGTTTGAACAATATGAAAATTATATTTTTAATATATATATATATGAATAGGAAAATGATCGTTGTATGTCAATATAAAATTCGTGTTTTGTTGAAAATCAAAGACAGTCATTTGTTAAATAAAAATGTATGTACATTTGAAATTTACATTTTTAATGTAAATAAAATAGTAAAAATAAAACATTGTAATATAGAAACGCATTTACATTAGATATATATTTTAATGTATATGAAACATTAAAATCAACATTTCGATACAGGAATGTACTACAGTGAAAATCTTTTTTTTAACGTAAGTGAAACATTAACATAAAACATTGATATATAAAATGTTTACATTGAAAACATCATTTCTAATGTATATGAAACACAAAAAGATTATTATTTTTTATGTAATGAAAGAAATGTATTGAGATGGAATTTATATTTTTAATGTATGTCAACATTAAAAAAAATAAAACATTGATAGTTAAAAATGTTTTTACATTGACATTACTATTTAATGTATATACATTTTTAATGAAAAATAGACATTGTTAAATGAATAGGTTTTTACATTGGATTTTACCTTTTTAATGTAAATCAAACATTAAAAATGTCAATTACTATAGAAAATGTATTTACATGGGAATTTTGTATTTTAATGTATATGAAAACATTAAAATACCAGTTTACTATATAAAATGTATTTACATTAGATTTTGCATTTTAAATGTTTATATTAAAATGAACATTGATATGATAATAATGGTTTACATTAAGTTTTACATTCTTATGTAAATGACCCTTTTAAAAATGGTCATTGCAATAACAAAAAGTGTTTTCTTTGAAAATTTACATTTTTAATGTAAACAAACCATTAAAAATGACCATTGATATATTAAAATGTTTTTGCTTTAAAATTTATATTTTTAATGTAACCCAACATTAAAAATATCATTGGTTAAATAGAAATGCATTTATATTGAAAATACATTTTAATGCAATGCATGATTAAAAGTAGTCCCTTGTTAAATAAAATGTATTTACTTTGAAAATTTTTCATTTTTAATGTAATGTAACATTAAAAATGAACAAATTTGGAATAGAAATGTATGAACCTTGACATTTATATATATATATATATATATATATATATTACATTAAAAATAATACATTTGTTAAATAAAATGTATAGGACATTAGAATTTACATTTTTAATGAGAATGGAACATTAAAAATGTCCATTGATATATAAAATATGGTTTTCTATAAAATTTACATTGTAAATGAAATAAAAGATTTCATTAGGAAGATTACATTTTTATATGTAATTAAAGAATGAAGTATAAGAATTACATTTTTATATGTAATCAAAGCAAAGCATAGAAATTTACACTTGTCAATGTAAATAAAGATTACATAAAAATTTACATTTTCATTGTAAATAAAAGAATGATTAGAAATTTACATTTTCCAATGTAAATAGAATATTAAATAAAAAGCCTACCTTTTCAATATAATAATATATTGAAATAGAAAGTTTACATCTCAATATAAATAAATTTTGAAATAAAAATTTACATTTCCAATGTAAACATATATTGAGATAAGAGATTACATTTTTCAATGTAATATTGTATTGAAATAAAAGATTACAATTTTTTTCTATAGATGAATGATAAAACAAATTTCATTTCCATGTAATATATATATGTATATATATATATGAGTCATATAAAAGATTCAATGTACAAAAAGAATGGTATTATCATTAAAAATTTCATTTTTAATGTAATATATGATTTCATATATAAAAGAAATCAATGTTGAATTGAAAATAGTTTGATATCGTCGAACGATATATATTTATATATTTATATATAAATATAAATTAAAATAAAACGAATCACGCCGCTGTAGTTCGCGTTTTAAAATCGTAACTTCAAACGATTATACCGAAAGATCCGACCATCGGATTTTCCCAAAACTGGAACCTTTGGGTTCATTTTGGAAAGATATTTCCAACGATATGTAATTTGCTAAGATCTAACGGTTATATTTTGAGAAATGTGTAAATCAAATTTTGATGAAAACAGCGTCAGGGCCATGTAATGACCCAAAGCGTCGTTTAATTAAAAATGGCTATTTTTAAATAAATAAAAATAGCGATAAATCATTATAAATTATTATATACGATATGGAATGAAAAGAAATGATTTAAAGCATATATATTCGAGAATTATTTGAAAAGTCCGAGTTAACTCTCATTTCAAATAATTATACGATGATTGGAAGTCGAAGATTTGAAGACGGTGATTGAAGACCGACGATCTTCACATCGAATGGATAACTACCGATGCCCGGCATTGGTTAGCTCCCAGTAAAGGGGTACAGTGGTAGTTGTCCAGACGTACTTGTTGATCGTCTAGATATGCGAGCACCTCTCTTCCGTATTGGACATATGGTACGAGGAATAAGGTGTCTCCGGTTTCGTTCAGACCCAGAACGGACTTGTAAATGGATGTGTGTCTGACATTGGATTTCACTCCATGTAATATATATCTGTTGGTGGAGGAGAATTCATTCTCTTACTTAACACCCTTCTCTGAGACGCACGAGCTCAGAGATTATGTATTGATAGTTATCGATCGCATGTCATGAATTGTCAGTGTGGCATGCCAAGATGCAAATGATCAAGGCTTATTGTTGAAAAGCAGAGCCTTGTGGTTGATGATCAAAGCACAACTTTATTGTAGGATAGCTTTGTGTATAGCGTTACTTCGCGAGCCTCACACCCCGGTATGAACCAAAAATGGGAGAAGGACCCCAGGGAGAACATGCGTTTCTTTCTAGCTAGAAGTGGTGTTTGGATTTTACAAGCCCAGATATTTTTACTTATTTGTGGACCGGCCCTAGCGCTCCAAGGCTCACTCGAGCTCTGATCCTAAGACACGGGCTAGAGTGTCTCGAATTCGGTAAGGACTATCTCTTTCCTTGGTTCATGATGGAAATCCAACTTCCAATACAACCCATGCGGTTTTGATTGTAAACCTATATATAGCGACATAGTATATGGTAGCTATGCCGTCTATGATTGATATATTATGATTGAAATGTTTCTGAAACATATATATACACTAACAATAATATCAAATCCGTTTTATCGTATCAAGCATTTTTGACCATTATAAGGTAAAACTCTATCCTCCGGTTTGCATTGCATTTTGTGATGGGACTTGAGTCTTATAATGGTTTCATTTTTCTAAAAAGCATTGCGTTGTTTTAACGATTTACTTTATTTCATGCACTGGCAGTCCAATGGGGTAAACCTGTTCCATGTTAGCGGCGTGATCCTGTGATTTGCCTTATTATTAAATAGGTTAATTAGATTTCTCATACCAGTCCCATGACTGACTCGTAGTTTGTTTCACTTTGCAAACTCGGATGCCCTCTTTTCCACACGGGCAGCCTTGTATACAGGTTTTAGCAGACTCACTCTGGATAGCTATGGAGCTGAAGATGGATCTTACCATTCCTATTATGCTGTTCAAATTTCATTTAGTATATTATATTTTATTCCGCTACAGACATTTTATATTAAGTTGAAAACTGTATTATGTTCTAAGTATGATCCTATTATGCTGTGTAACTCTGATGATGTTATTTCCAGTGTAATTTGAGATACATTTTCTGCTGTAATTTTATATTTTTGCTCTGCTATTACTGTTTACGTGTTACATTCCAATGATTATCCTTTCTTACGTACTACAGGAGTTTGGGGTCATCACAGAGATAAAAGCCTACAAAATGCCAGCAAAGTCTATCCGACAGGGTTTATCCGACAGGGTTCATCCGATAGGATATGCCCGACAGGAAATTCCATGACGAAAGGTTGTCTAGACCGGAAACCAAGAAAGAGGGAGGTACGTGCTCTGCTTAACCCGGAAAGGCTATCGGTATTAACTCACTTAGTACCGATACATCAAGAGATGAAGACGTCAAAAGTATCACACCAGGAGTATAAAGCGATTATCCGAAACCATCTTCCTAAACATCTGCTGCATGAATGCCGAAAGGTCACATTGATGGACAACAACACATAACCGGGAGCTGCCTTTCGGAAGACGGGACCATCCCAAAAGCTCCACCGGAAGGCCAACCAGAACCCTAGCGGAATTACAGGCTATCCATACTAATCTACTTAGTACAGATACCAACAATGGTTTCGAACCGGCGGCTATCCACATACATCGGAAGGACCAACTCCTCTAGGTATACGCGAGAAAGCCGGAGGCCTACATCTGAAAGCTTACGCCCGAGAGCCTACACCCAGGAGCTACTGCTGTAAGTTCAAACACCATCCAAAAGTCACCACATCTACAAGCTCATCCCAATCTCAAAGTGGCCCCAACTGATCGGGACCTTCCCTCCTGAAGCTATAATCCGCACAACAAAGCATATGAAAGCCAAACATCAGAGGCCAAGGAGAAAAGCGCCTGACTAAGGTTCCTGCAGGCCCAATAGCCCAACAGCGGAAGGGCCCCCAAATTTCCTATAAATAGGACCCTAGGGGTCACATTTAGGGGGTGATCTCATTCTAATTCTTATACTATTTTTCTCTAGAATAAACTCTGGTATTTAGATCAATTGGAAGATTTCTTCTATGTTGTTCATGTACTCAAAATGGAAGATTAATAAAGAGCAAATCTACACTTATAGTATTTTCCTATCGGATGTGTCACCTTCTACAATATGTTTGAACCCTTCCTGCAAGCTTAGACCCTCCCTACGAATTCAGATCTTTTAGTGAGCTTGGTGCGGAATTTTTTTCTGTTATCCGTTAAGTCCTTTATTGAAAATTGAGTTTAGTGATCCATCTCTCCGAGGCCTTGATACCTAGTGACAGTGGTCTAACCCAACCTCGTGAAAGCCAAACAAGTTGGTTTTTCCCCTTAGGTTGAGACGACCCGAATTCCCGTTCTCACGGAAACAGGGTTATCTTTGGAATATAACACAGAAACAGATAATAGCAGAACAGAATTAAATAAATACACCAGATAATGAACAATAGAATATACTGGATAAAAGTAATCATCAGAGTTACACAGCATACAGGATCTTACTTAGTACAAATACAGTTCAGCTATACATAAATGTCTACAGCGGAAATAAACAAAATATGTACAATAGGAGTTGAACAGCATAAAAAGAAATAAATGATAGAATCCATCTTCAGCTCCAGCTTTCCAGAAAGAACCAGCTAAACCTGAATAAAAGGCTGCCCGTGTGGAAAAAGGGGCACCCGAGTTTGAGAGTGAAACAAACTACGAGTCAGTCATGGGACTGGTATGAGAAATCTACTCAACACAAATACAATATGGCTAACCATAGGACCACGCCACTTTCGTGGAACGGGTTTACTCCATTGGATTGCCAGTGCTTTAAAACAAATCATTCTTTTAAACATCGCTATGCTTTTTATAAAAATGAAACCGTTATAAGACTCGGTTCCCATCACACAATGCAACGAAAACCGGAGGATAGAGCTTTTACCTTATAACAGCCAAAATATGATTGATACGAATAAAACAAAGGCATTTAATATTATTGCTAGTGTTTACATGTTTTGAAAACAATTTCAAATCATAACTATCAATCATAGACAGCATTAATGCCCCATACCACTATGTCGCCATATATAGGTATACAATCAAAACCGCACGATGTCGTATTTGGAAATCGGATTTCCGTCATGAACCAAGGCAAAAGATAGTCCTTACCGAATTCGAGACGCTCTAGCCCGTGTCCCAGGACCCAGACACAGGTGGGCCCTTGGATCGTCAGGGCCGGTCCACTGATGTGGATTAAAATTCCTGAACACTGCGTTTCCCCACCCTTTGGGGCGTAAACGAGCCAACGAATGACTCCATCGGACCCGGATCGTCCGATCAAACCGAGGCGCCTCGCAACAGCAACAACCACATAGGTGAAAAGTATATAAATGTCAGGGCTGGTAGGTCACTGACACCACCCTAGCTAGAAAGAAACGCATGTCCTCCCTGAGGTCCTTTCTCCCGTTTTAGGTTCATACCGGGGTGTGAGGCTCGCGAATTTACGTTATACACAAAGCTACACCACACAGGCGGTGCTTTGATCATCACCACAAGACTTTGCTTTTCAATAGAAGCCCTGATCACTGCATCTTAGCATGCCACACAGAATAAATCCTATGTCAGACACACAGTCCATTTACAAGTCCGTTCTGGGTCTGAACGAAACCGGGGGCCCTAAATACCTCGCAAACCCTTCGATCAACACGTACGTCTGAACGATCACCACTCATTATCCATATTTCGGGATGCCTCCCAATCAGGACCTCGGTTACCATCCAAACGAGGTGAAGATCTCCGGTCTTCGACCATCGTCTTCATCTTCGACTTTCAATCGTCGGGCAATCATTTGAAATGAGAATTAACTCGGCCTTTTCAAATAATTCACGTATATTTAGAATTTCAAATCAATTTACTTCAATGGTTAAATTATTCGACAACACCCATTTTGTTCTTTAATGTTATTTTCACGCCAAACACATTCAACCATCAAATACAATATAAATCAAGCAAATTCAGTTTATTTCCACTCCATATTATTTATGGTATTTTATAACTATTTATCGCTATTTTTATTTATTTTAAAATAGCCAATTTATTCAAAACGACGCTTCGGGCCATAAAGCGGCCGTGGCGCTGTTTTTCTTCCGATTTGATTTACACATATCTGAAAATCTAACCGTTGGATCTTCGCAAAATTTACATCTTTAGAAAGGTCTTTCCAAAACGAATCCAACGGTTCCAGTTTCGGGAAAATCCGACTGTTGGATCTCCCGGTACAATCTTTTGAAATTTCGATTTCAAAATACGAACTGCAGCGTCGTTATTCAATTAAATATATAATTATATTTATTTATATATAAATATAATCGCTTATGGCGTTGTTTTTCTTCAGATTTGAATTAAACATTCCAGACAATCCAACCGTTGGATTTTTACAAGGTTGGTGCCGTTGGGAAGATATTTCCAAGGCGAACCCGACGGTTGAGGTTTCGGGAAAATCCAATGGTCGGATTTCCCGCATTAGTTGTTTGAAATCACGGTTTCAAAATATGAACTGCACGGCTTCATTTCATTTTAATTTTATTTATATTTATATATTTATATAAATATAGTTCATTCAATGATTTCAATATCGTTTCCACTTCAAATATTTTTCTAACACCTTAAAATTTTGGAAAATTTCGCCATAACCTCCCCTGCACCGGGAGCATCGGGAAATCGCAAATAGCTTTCCCGGTCCTTCTAATCTCAAAAAGAAAAAGAAAAAGCCAAGCGGCTAGCCAACAGGCTCATAAAATCATCACCCAAACAAAGCAGTAAATGTGTACCTATTTGTCGGGCACAAAATTTTATTCCTCTTCTCTAGCCCCTTTGCTATAATCTGTTCAATGAATATGTATGTACATATATACACAGTTCTTATCATTTATCATTTTCTATTCGACTTCATATTTGATTTCTATTTGGTTTAAAAACACCATTCCTTCTAATGTTACATAAATAGGTGCAAATCATTTCATTAGCTAATTAATGAATATTTCAACTCATATATGTCTATTTTGAACAAGTGGCTATTTTTAACACTTCACATTTCAACGATTTATGCATACAATAAAAATGTGATTTTTTTTGTAAAACAATTCATTTCAAAACACTATTTTTTTACATAGTTCAAGTTGGTGATAAAAATGGGATTTTTATCATAAAACAATTTCCTTTAAAACGAGATTATTTTACACAGTTCATATAGTCGATAAAATGTGATTTTTTATTATCAGACGATTTATTTCAAAATATGAATACCATTCAACACATGAATTTGTAATCAACGAATGAATATCAATTCAACACATGAATGTTTTCTATACTTTCTATATATTGATAAAAATGTGATTTTTAATATCAAACAATTTATTTCAAAATATGAATACCATTCAACACATGAATTTCTAATCAACGAATGAATATCAATTCAACACATGAATGTTTTCTATTCAATGAATAAATATAGTTTAAGCATATGAAAATAATTCAAACACACGAATATTATTCAAAATTTCGGCAGCATAACGGCAGGGTA
Organism: Allium sativum; assembly: GCA_030737875.1. Lineage (NCBI taxonomy): Eukaryota > Viridiplantae > Streptophyta > Magnoliopsida > Asparagales > Amaryllidaceae > Allium > Allium sativum. Next base: position 772,150,264 of record CM060918.1, on the reverse strand, counting down.
GTTAAAACCGGGACCGTCCCTAGTACGGCTCCTCGCTCTACCTTAAAACCTCGCGGTTTTTGACAATGGGGATCATGCATTTAGTTCGCACGCAGGCGGCATGTATATATTTATTTCATTTCCACAAACTAATCCTATGTGGTTTCAACCAAATATTTCTCAATCACAAACGGGTATTTTTCAACCACAATCAACCAATATCAATCACAAACAATCCCAAACAATCATTCGCTATCAATCAATTTTCACAACAATTTCAACCAATAAATATCGTCCATGGTTTGTGGACGAGGGGCGTATATATATATATATATAGATATATATTATATATAGCAATTCACTTTTATTTTAACACACATATATATATTTTTAAATCAGAAATCTCACCAATAGCTATCCAACTACTACGACTCTTCTTCGCCAATCTCTCTTTCTGTCGCTTTGTTGCCCGTATTCTCTACATATGTAAAAATCGAATTTTTACTATGTTATTCAATATATAAAAAATGCATTTCAAAAAAAAAAAAATATTCCGCCTTTTCAAAAATAAAGATTATATTTTTGATATTCCTATGATGTAAAAATTATATTTTTATTACTTTAAAAATACAAAAATCATATCTTACTCCTTCTACCTAATAAAAATTCCGTCTTTTTCTCTTTTTAAAAATATGATCTTTATTTTTCCAAGTTCAAATCTTTTTCTTTTAAAAGATTATACCTTTTTCTATTTCAAAGTTTAAACCTTTTCCTTTTTAAGTTTAAACCTTTTTCCTATTTTAAATCCTAAAATAAAATCAGTTTTTATTTCCTTTAAAAATCAGTTTTTATTTCCTTTAAAAATCAGTTTTTATAACCTGTTTAAAATCAGTTTTTAAATCTATTTAAAATCAGTTTTTCTTTTTACAAAAAAAATCAGAATTTACTTTTTAAAATAAAATCAGTTTTTAAATGCTTTTAAAATCAGTTTTAAATCTATTTAAAATCAGTTTTAACCTTTTTTAAAATAAACAGTTTTTAAAACATTAAAAATAAAATAACAAAAAAAAAAACTTACAGAGCGGGGGGGGGGGGGGGGGGTTTCCGCAGTTCGTCGGAGGGGAGGCGGAGTCTGGCTTCGAGAGGGGCGGCGCTAGGGTTTCGAACGGGGGGGGGGGGGGCTTCGAGGTCTCGAACGGCTTCGGGGGGGTCGGATTGAAGGAGGAGGAGGGAGCGAGTGCAAGGAAGAGGGGGGGGGGAGAAGATCGGAGGGCGCGGTGGAGGTCTGGTCGACGGCTGAAGGCGGGCGGCTGCTGCTGCTTTCTTCTTCTTTTTTTTTTTTTTTTGTTTTCTGTTTACTGAAATCGGGGGGGGGGGGGGGGGGAGGGCAAGAAGAAGAAAAGGGAGGGAATTAAAAAAAATATTTTTTTTCCTTTTTATTATTTAATTTTGCAAAAAGGTTGACTTTTACATACGACCTCGAAACGAGGCCTACCGCCTGTCGTCCATAGCGTTTTACCCCCATTCCGGACACAATGGGATATGTATCGCAAGCTGATTTGATCGTTACAATCAGTTTCCGTGGAATTTACATTTAAATCACTATATTGAATTTTAAACGTACATTTCAAATTACCGGGGTCACATACTAACTAGAAAAATTCCAGAAAAATATTTTCTAGCTTCGTATTGCCGATACGGTCCTAACAAAACTAGTTTCGTCGAATTCTGAGACCGTTTGAAAAATGGCCAATTTCCAGTCGATTAAAATCAACTGAAACTGGTCAAACGCGTTTTCCTTTGCCACGCTCACATATTGATTCGGAAAATTATGAAATTTGAAACCTAGAAATAATTTGACATCACGGATCCAACAAAAGTGGTTTCGTCGAAATCCGAGGTCGTATGCAAAATGTCCATTTTTAAGGGCCTGAATTCCATAGCGACTATTCAGTATTTTCAACTGGACATATCTTTTGATTTCCGCTATCAAATTTCGATTGGTCAGATTCGTTGGAAAGATATCATCAATTAGAACCTAATGTTTTTGGTTTCACTAAAATCCGGATTGTTTTGCACCCGGTACATTCAATTGAAGTTTGGAATCGAATTATCGAACTACCGCGCCATTTTCAATTCTATATATAATTATAATTAATTATATTCGTTTTCAAATGTCGATTCAAACTCAGTTTTCATCTCCTTTATTTAAAATATTTATTTTAAATATTTAAAATCCATTATTTTAGCCAATTTAAAAATTTTAAATTGGTTCAGATTTTCTGGGTCGTTACAATCTCCCCCACTTAAAACTTTTCGTCCCCGAAAAGGAACAAAGTCGAAAGTGGTTTGATAAATCTACAATCCCACAATACAACAACTAATTCAATTGTTTCAACCTTCAAAAATATTCTGATCAACTTCTATATTCTTTTAAAAATCATTCAGACTATATAATTAAAAGTGCACATCTATGAAAACAAAATAACAATAGAGTAGAGAATTGAATGGTAATGCAAAGTAGGTTAAATGTACCTTGCACCGGAGTCAATCAGAGATATCTACTCGGCATCTGGGGTAAGCTTTCTGAATGCTCTCCTCAGTTTCCCAAGTACAATCTCGCGGATCTCCACTCCATTGCACTTTGACTAAGCGAACCTTCTTGTTCCTCAGCTCTTTGGTTTCTTTGCCGATAATCTTTAGCGGCTCTCGCCTCACAGCTAATTCTGGGGTTATTTCAATGTCCTGCTGAGCTGCTTCTTCCACGATCAAGTCTGGATCATGAACGTGCTTTCGAAGTTGAGATATATGAAATACATCATGAACTCCAGGCAACCAGTCAGGAAGTTTGACCCTATAAGCGAGAGTTCCAATCCGTTCCAGAATAGGAAACGGACCAATGAATTTGGGTGCTAGCTTTCCAGTTTTACCGAACCGGATAACTCCTCTCATCGGCGATACTTTCAAATATACATAGTCGCCAACTTCAAAGGATATATCTCTTCTTCTTCTATCGGCATAGCTCTTTTGTCGGCTTTGAGCGGCGAGTAATCGCTTCTTAATAAAATCGACTTTGTCGGCAGCTTCTCGAATCATATCAGGCCCTAACACAAGTCTATTTCCGGGCTCGACCCAACAAGCAGGAGATCGATACGGTCTACCATACAATGCTTCGAATGGCGACATTGTCAGACTCGCCTGGTAGCTGTTGTTATAAGAGAATTCAGCCAAATGCAGATGGTCTTCCCATGATCCACCGAAATCTAGAACACAAGCCCGCAATAGATCTTCTAAAATGCGATTCACCCTCTCAGTCTGACCGTCTGTCTAAGGATGATAAGCGGTGCTCAAGTTTAACTTCGTTCCCAGCTCGACTTGAAATGCTTCCCAGAGTTCGCTAGTGAATATCGTATCTCTATCACTTACTATACTGAGCGGCACTCCATGTAGTCTAACTATTTCCCTGAAGTATATCTGCGCCAGACTCTGAGCGGTTCTGTTTGATCTGACAGGTATGAAATGGGCGGTCTTCGTGAAGCGATCTACGATCACCCAAATACTGTCATTTCCTTTTCTTGTTCTGGGCAGACCATCAATGAAATCCATGGAGATATGCTCCCACTTCCAACCAGGAACTTCTAGCGGTTGTAATAATCCAGCCAATTTCTGTTGGTCACTCTTGACTAGCTGGCAAGTAGGGCAGCGGCTAACATATATTGAAACGTCTCTCTTCATAGCCTTCCACCAGAATGTTCTTTTGAGATCGTTATACATTTTGGCCACGCCAGGATGGATACTCAGCTTGGACTTGTGACACTCGTCTAACACTTCCCTTTTTAGCTTAGGAACGTCAGGAACACAAATCCTTCCTTTTAACCTCAAGGTCTCGTCGTTATCTATTTGAAAACACGAGGGTTCGCCTTTCTGAATCCTTTTTATCATGTCTTTAATAAAGTTATCCTCCTTCTGAAGAATAGATATTTTGTCAATCAAGGATGTCATGATAATAAAGCTGGCGATCATTACATTCTTTCGGCTCAGCGCATCGGCCACGACATTGGCTTTTCCTGGAGTATATATAATTTCAAAGTCATATGCTGTAAGGAACTCCAGCCAACGCTGCTGCCTCAAATTTAAGTCCTTCTGAGTAAACAGATACTTTAACGACTGGTGATCTGTAAACAGTTCAAATCTCTCGCCCAGAAGATAGTGTCTCCAGATTTTCAAAGAGAATATGATAGCCAATAACTCAAGATCATGAGTTACGTAGTTCTTCTCGTGTGGCTTCAGTTGACGGCTAGCATAAGCAATTACTTGGCCTCTTTGCATTAACACTGCGCCAAGGCCTTCTCTAGACGCATCAGTCCAAACCTTTAGATCTTGGTTGCCATCAATGATGGTTAACACTGGAGTTGTCGTTAATCTTAACTTTAGCTCTTCGAAAGCCTCCTCACTTTCTTGAGCCCATTTGAACTTAGAATGCTTCTTTGTAAGCTTCGTTAAGTGGCCAGATATCTTAGAAAAGTCTTTAACGAACTTCCGATAATAGCTAGCCAATCCGAGAAAGCTGCGGACTTCAGTGGGAGTACTGGGCTGTTTCCAATTTTGAATAGCCGTGATTTTACTTGGATCCACAGCAATTCCTTCTTTCGATACAACATGGCCCAGAAATTTCACTTCATCTTGCCAGAATATACATTTGGAAAATTTGGCTTTTAACACATTCTGTCTCAGAATTTCTAGAACCTGTTCCAGATGCTTTTCATGTTCGGCCTTTGATTTAGAGAAGATTAGAATATCGTCAATGAAAACCAGAACAAATTTATTCAACACTCCTCTGAATACTCTGTTCATCAGATCGACGAAATAAGCTGGAGCGTTACATAAGCCGAACGGCATTACTAACCACTCGTAGAATAAGTCGGGGCCTCTGAACGCTGTCATTGGAACACACTCTTCGGCAATTCGAAGTTGATGGAAGCCTGTAGCTAGGTCCATTCGTGAGAATACTTGTGCTCCATTTAATCGATCCAACAAATCATCTATTCGCGGCAATGGATATTTGTTCTTTATTGTCTATTTGTTCAGATCACGATAATCCACACATAATCGTAGAGTACCGTCAGATTTTGGGACAAACACCACTGCTGCACCCCAATCAGAGAAACTAGGCCTGATCAGACCCTTCCATACTAGTTGTCGTGTTTGATTGTCTAATTCCTCCTTCTCTTTCAAGGACATTCTTCGAATAGCGTGAACTACCGGCCTTGCATTGGGAATTAAAGCAATCTTGAAATCTATTTCTCTCTGCGGAGGTAAGCGAACAACTTCTTCGAACACATCCGCATAGTTTTTGACGACAGGAATGTCTTTGATGAGGTCAGGAATATTCTCTGTGACTTCAGGGATATTTTCTATTTGGGCTGGAGAAACATTCAAAGCTGCCTAGAAGTCTTTTCTATTAGCATTCTGACCTTCACAGGGAATGGTTATATAATCACCTGATTTAATCTTGGCTCTAACAACTCTCTCGGCGCACCTAACCTCTGCTTCATATTTGGTTAGCCAATCCAATCCCAAGATAAGATCAAACTCTTTAAAATTCATGACGACTGCGATGGTAGGAAACCGATAACGAGAGAAAGAAACCGGCACTCCACAAATCCAACTGAGATCAATGGAACCCCCAACTGGATTCTGGACAGTCATTGGTTCCTTGAGCTTCTTCAAATTCAAATCCAGTTTCTTAGCTGCATCTTTGGAAATGAAGCTTCGTGACGCGCCTGTGTCAAACAGTACTTTGACTGGAATGTTTTTGACAGTAAGCGTGCCTTCTAAAACATCGGGCCTTTCTTGATTAGCTGAGGGCTCAGAAGTTTCTGCTACTTCGTTTACCTGTACCGTTTCAGATTTCTGAGATAGCGGGCAGTTTTTCACAATATGACCAGCTTGATGGCACTTCCGGCATTTCCTACTTTCCCGAGCCTTCCCACCGGGTTTGAATCCACCCTTGCTTCGTTTCTTTAAGGGCCCACAATTTATCGACAAATTTCCTTTCTTATTGCAATTAGAGCAAATAGCAGTTGTTACTGGTTCTTTTTCAGATCTAGCCCTTTTTCGATTTACTTTAGGCTCTTTACTGACCTCTGACCTCGTACTGACTTCAGGAATATCAGTTTCCGACTCTTCTTTGTCACTACAACAAACTTCTCCTTCGTCGCATAACATTCCTTTCTTATGGAGATCTTCATACTGATAGGCCATGTATATCATTTCAGAGAAAGGAAGCTTCACATGCCCCAATACTTTATTCTGGTATTTCCTTTGAAGCCCATGAATAAATCTCAGATTTTTCCTCTTTGTATTCTGAATCAGATGGGGAGCAAAGTGAGCAAGTTCATTGAATTTCTTATGATATTCGGGAATGGTCATATCACCTTGTATTAGATAAGAAAATTCATCACATAATCTCTCGGTTACTTCGGGAGGAGTAAATCTTTCTAGGAAAATCACTTTGAATCTGTCCCAGGTGATATCACCTTCTGGATTATCTTTGATGATTGTTTCCCACCAGAGTAAAGCTTCTTCTTTGAGCGCCCAAGATGCTACTAACCGTTTCTGCTCATCTCTCAGCTGGATATGCTCAAACATTCTCTCGACAGAACTCATCCAAGCTTGAGTTTGAATAATAGATTCATTGCCCGAGAATTGTGCTCCACCCAGGTTTCGATATTTCTTTAATAGAGCCTCTAGATCGGGTTCTGTATTCCTTCTGTTTCTGGCACTCATTTTTCTAGTACTTCTGCAATTAGCAGATCAAGTGTCAGGTCACAGAAAAGATATTTTAAAACATAGAAACATATACTTCAAGCGTAAATGTGTCTATCGAGGTGTAATTTCATTCTGCTTTACTCATACTAGGATATTGTTGATCCTATCTGTATAGAGTTACCCGTCCTAGAACACTACTGGTTCTATTTCTGACGAGTTCGTTCAAATGTTATATTCCAGAACTAAGCTTAACCAAAGCTCTGATACCACGTTGAGACGACCCGAATTCCCGTTCTCACGGAAACAGGGTTATCTTTGGAATATAACACAGAAACAGATAATAGCAGAACAGAATTAAATAAATACACCAGATAATGAACAATAGAATATACTGGATAAAAGTAATCATCAGAGTTACACAGCATAAAGGATCTTACTTAGTACAAATACAGTTCAGCTATACATAAATGTCACCAGCGGAAATAAACAAAATATGTACAATAGGAGCTGAACAACATAAAAAGAAATAAATGATAGAATCCATCTTCAGCTCCAGCTTTCCAGAAAGAACCAGCTAAACCTGAATACAAGGCTGCCCGTGTGGAAAAAGGGGCACCCGAGTTTGAGAGTGAAACAAACTACGAGTCAGTCATGGGACTGGTATGAGAAATCTACTCAACACAAATACAATATGGCTAACCATAGGACCACGCCACTTTCGTGGAACGGGTTTACTCCATTGGATTGCCAGTGCTTTAAAACAAATCATTCTTTTAAACATCGCTATGCTTTTTATAAAAATGAAACCGTTATAAGACTCAGTTCCCATCACACAATGCAACGCAAACCGGAGGATAGAGCTTTTACCTTATAACAGCCAAAATATGATTGATACGAATAAAACAAAGGCATTTGATATTATTGCTAGTGTTTACATGTTTTGAAAACAATTTCAAATCATAACTATCAATCATAGACGGCATTAATGCCCCATACCACTATGTCGCCATATATAGGTATACAATCAAAACCGCACGATGTCGTATTTGGAAATCGGATTTCCGTCATGAACCAAGGCAAAAGATAGTCCTTACCGAATTCGAGACGCTCTAGCCCGTGTCCCAAGACCCAGACACAGGTGGGCCCTTGGATCGTCAGGGCCGGTCCACCGATGTGGATTAAAATTCCTGAACACTGCGTTTCCCCGCCCTTTGGGGCGTAAACGAGCCAACGAATGACTCCATCGGACCCGGATCGTCCGATCAAACCGAGGCGCCTCGCAACAGCAACAACCACATAGGTGAAAAGTATATAAATGTCAGGGCTGGTAGGTCACTGACACCACCCTAGCTAGAAAGAAACGCATGTCCTCCCTGAGGTCCTTTCTCCCGTTTTAGGTTCATACCGGGGTGTGAGGCTCGCGAATTTACGTTATACACAAAGCTACGCCACACAGGCGGTGCTTTGATCATCACCACAAGACTTTGCTTTTCAACAGAAGCCATGATCACTGCATCTTAGCATGCCACACAGAATAAATCCTATGTCAGACACACAGTCCATTTACAAGTCCGTTCTGGGTCTGAACGAAACCGGAGACCCTAAATACCTCGCAAACCCTTCGATCAACACGTACGTCTGAACGATCACCACTCATTATCCATATTTCGGGATGCCTCCCAATCAGGACCTCTGTTACCATCCAAACGAGGTGAAGATCTCCGGTCTTCGACCATCGTCTTCATCTTCGACTTTCAATCGTAGGTCAATCATTTGAAATGAGAATTAACTCGGCCTTTTCAAATAATTCACGTATATTTAGAATTTCAAATCAATTTACTTCAATGGTTAAATTATTCGACAACACCCATTTTGTTCTTTAATGTTATTTTCACGCCAAACACATTCAACCATCAAATACAACATAAATCAAGCAAATTCAGTTTATTTCCACTCCATATTGTTTATGGTATTTTATAACTATTTATCGCTATTTTTATTTATTTTAAAATAGCCAATTTATTCAAAACGACGCTTCGGGCCATAAAGCGGCCGTGGCGCTGTTTTTCATCAGATTTGATTTACACATATCTGAAAATCTAACCGTTGGATCTTCGCAAAATTTACATCTTTAGAAAGGTCTTTCCAAAACGAATCCAACGGTTCCAGTTTCGGGAAAATCCGACGGTTGGATCTCCCGGTACAATCGTTTGAAATTTCGATTTCAAAATACGAACTGCAGCGTCGTTATTCGATTAAATATATAATTATATTTATATATATAAATATAATCGCTTCTGGTGCTGTTTTTCTTCAGATTTGAATTAAACATTCCAGACAATCCAACCGTTGGATTTTTACAAGGTTGGTGCCGTTGGGAAGATATTTCCAAGGCGAACCCGACGGTTGAGGTTTCAGGAAAATCCAATGGTCGGATTTCCCGCATTAGTTGTTTGAAATCACGGTTTCAAAATATGAACTGCACGGCTTCGTTTCGTTTTAATTTTATTTATATTTATATATTTATACAAATATAGTTCATTCAATGATTTCAATATCGTTTCCACTTCAAATATTTTTCTAACACCTTAAAATTTTGGAAAATTTCGCCATAACCTCCCCTACACCGGGAGCATCGGGAAATCGCAAATAGCTTTCCCGGTCCTTCTAATCTCAAAAAGAAAAAGAAAAAGCCAAGCGGCTAGCCAACAGGCTCATAAAATCATCACCCAAACAAAGCAGTAAATGTGTACCTATTTGTCGGGCACAAAATTTTATTCCTCTTCTCTAGCCCCTTTGCTATAACCTGTTCAATGAATATGTATGTACATATATACACAGTTCTTATCATTTATCATTTTCTATTCGACTTCATATTTGATTTCTATTTGGTTTAAAAACACCATTCCTTCTAATGTTACATAAATAGGTGCAAATCATTTCATTAGCTAATTAATGAATATTTCAACTCATATATGTCTATTTTGAACAAGTGGCTATTTTTAACACTTCACATTTCAACGATTTATGCATACAATAAAAATGTGATTATTATTGTAAAACAATTCATTTCAAAACACTATTTTTCTACATAGTTCAAGTTGGTGATAAAAATGGGATTTTTATCATAAAACAATTTCCTTTAAAACGAGATTATTTTACACAGTTCATATAGTCGATAAAATGTGATTTTTTATTATCAGACGATTTATTTCAAAATATGAATACCATTCAACACATGAATTTGTAATCAACGAATGAATATCAATTCAACACATGAATGTTTTCTATACTTTCTATATATAGATAAAAATGTGATTTTTAATATCAAACAATTTATTTCAAAATATGAATACCATTCAACACATGAATTTCTAATCAACGAATGAATATCAATTCAACACATGAATGTTTTCTATTCAATGAATAAATATAGTTTAAGCATATGAAAATAATTCAAACACACGAATATTATTCAAAATTTCGGCAGCATAACGGCAGGGTAGTTAAAACCGGGACCGTCCCTAGTACGGCTCCTCGCTCTACCTTAAAACCTCGCGGTTTTTGACAATGGGGATCATGCATCTAGTTCGCACGCAGGCGGCATGTATATATTTATTTCATTTCCACAAACTAATCCTATGTGGTTTCAACCAAATATTTCTCAATCACAAACGGGTATTTTTCAACCACAATCAACCAATATCAATCACAAACAATCCCAAACAATCATTCGCTATCAATCAATTTTCACAACAATTTCAACCAATAAATATCGTCCATAGTTTGTGGACGAGGGGCGTATATATATATATATATATATATATATATAGATATAGATATATATTATATATAGCAATTCACTTTTATTTTAACACATATATATATATTTTTAAATCAGAAATCTCACCAATAGCTATCCAACTACTACGACTCTTCTTCGCCAATCTCTCTTTCTGTCGCTTTGTTGCCCGTATTCTCTACATATGTAAAAATCGAATTTTTACTATGTTATTCAATATATAAAAAACTGCATTTCAAAAAAAAAAATATTCCGCCTTTTCAAAAATAAAGATTATATTTTTGATATTCCTATGATGTAAAAATTATATTTTTATTACTTTAAAAATACAAAAATCATATCTTACTCCTTCTACCTAATAAAAATTCCGTCTTTTTCTCTTTTTAAAAATATGATCTTTATTTTTCCAAGTTCAAATCTTTTTCTTTTAAAAGATTATACCTTTTTCTATTTCAAAGTTTAAACCTTTTCCTTTTTAAGTTTAAACCTTTTTCCTATTTTAAATCCTAAAATAAAATCAGTTTTTATTTCCTTTAAAAATCAGTTTTTATAACCTGTTTAAAATCAGTTTTTAAATCTATTTAAAATCAGTTTTTAAATCTATTTAAAATCAGTTTTTCTTTTTACAAAAAAAATCAGAATTTACTTTTTAAAATAAAATCAGTTTTTAAATGCTTTTAAAATCAGTTTTAAATCTATTTAAAATCAGTTTTAACCTTTTTTTTAAAATAAACAGTTTTTAAATCATTAAAAATAAAATAACAAAAAAAAAAACTTACAGAGGGGGGGGGGGTTTCCGCAGTTCGTCGGAGGGGAGGCGGAGTCTGGCTTCGAGAGGGGCGGCGCTAGGGTTTCGAACGGGGGAGGCGGCTTCGAGGTCTCGAACGGCTTCGGGGGGGTCGGATTGAAGGAGGAGGAGGGAGCGAGTGCAAGGAAGAGGGGGGGGGGGAGAAGATCGGAGGGCGCGGTGGAGGTCTGGTCGACGGCTGAAGGCGGGCGGCTGCTGCTGCTTTCTTCTTCTTTTTTTTTTTTTTTGTTTTCTGTTTACTGAAATCGGGGGGGGGGGGCAAGAAGAAGAAAAGGGAGGGAATTAAAATAATATTTTTTTTCCTTTTTATTATTTAATTATTTAATTTTGCAAAAAGGTTGACTTTTACATACGACCTCGAAACGAGGCCTACCGCCTGTCGTCCATAGCGTTTTACCCCCATTCCGGACACAATGGGATATGTATCGCAAGCTGATTTGATCGTTACAATCAGTTTCCGTGGAATTTACATTTAAATCACTATATTGAATTTTAAACGTACATTTCAAATTTCCAGGGTCACATACTAACTAGAAAAATTCCAGAAAAATATTTTCTAGCTTCGTATTGCCGATACGGTCCTAACAAAACTAGTTTCGTCGAATTCTGAGACCGTTTGAAAAATGGCCAATTTCCAGTAGATTAAAATCAACTGAAACTGGTCAAACGCGTTTTCCTTTGCCACGCTCACATATTGATTCGGAAAATTATGAAATTTGAAACCTAGCAATAATTTGACATCACGGATCCAACAAAAGTGGTTTCGTCGAAATCCGAGGTCGTATGCAAAATGTCCATTTTTAAGGGCCTGAATTCCATAGCGACTATTCAGTATTTTCAACTGGACATATCTTTTGATTTCCGCTATCAAATTTCGATTGGTCAGATTCGTTGGAAAGATATCATCAATTAGAACCTAATGTTTTTGGTTTCACTAAAATCCGGATTGTTTTGCACCCGGTACATTCAATTGAAGTTTGGAATCGAATTATCGAACTACCGCGCCATTTTCAATTCTATATATAATTATAATTAATTATATTCGTTTTCAAATGTCGATTCAAACTCAGTTTTCATCTCCTTTATTTAAAATATTTATTTTAAATATTTAAAATCCATTATTTTAGCCAATTTAAAAATTTTAAATTGGTTCAGATTTTCTGGGTCGTTACATAGGTCCATTCCCATTGACCTATCTGCGGTGTTGACGAAAAATATCGTTAACATTTTGGCGCTAGAAGGAGGGCTTGAACCTATGATCCTTTGGTTAACCTATCCACATATCCACCTGTGATGTTCCGTCCCGGATTGGACTAATCCTTGAAGAGGCGAACGTTATGGATAAAAGATTTCTACCAGTTACTAATGGGGCTCCCATGGTTGGGAAAAATATTGGTGAGCCATGGGCGATCGAAAGGTTCAAATTAGAAACCATGCGTATCCAAGAGAAAGAGAAGGATGTAGATATGACCCTGATCGATGGAGCATTAACCCCTTCCACTTAGGATCGACTCCGAATTTTGCCCTATATCAGTCCTCGGTGGAAAGATGTTACTCCTTTCTCCATATCAAAGAAGCTATCCTAACTCAGACTAGAGGAACCATATTCAAACAAAGGGTGGAGAAGGCTTCCATTCCTCTTACCAATAAAAGGTCTGAAAGAGATATACCCCTATGTTGAAAGGCAATTAAAAGGAAGTTTAGGAATGAGGAAGAAATGACAAAATCAAGTAATAAAAGGGGCAAAATGCAACAACGAAAGAGGGCTTTCGAGTCATGGTTGCCAAAAGGTTGTATGCTCACAACGTCAATTGAGGGTATCTACTTCCTAATTGGACGCGAGTTAAATTTTTGGCCATCGTTAAAAAAGAAACCCAAAAGCGAAGCTAAGAAAGAAGGGTCATATTGCTACTACCATATGGTAAACGGGCACAAAATAAACCATTGTAGAGTTTTAAAGGGAATGATCATCTAGTTCTTAATACAAGGAAAATTAAAAAGAGATGTAAAGAAAGCATAAGAAGTTATGTCGGTAAAATCTTCTAGAAAGGAAAAGAAGGGTTATCTACCCAATTGCAAAGAAGAAAATCCCCACAAACTTGAAATGACCAAGGACAGATCAAGCCACAAATGGATAAAAGAAAATAAAAACCCTTGTCATCACCAAAAATTGGTCGGGACGAGGCATCCCCCGGAGGGGGATGGTGTTTTAGTCTTTCTACATGCCCAAATCAGAGGGGGCTAGGTTAAAGCATAAAAAGCGTAAGCCTCCATTTCACACCAGAAATGGTCGTGGCAGTGCATCTAAAAATTAGCAAGCTCTGCCTCTGCTCGTAGAAGAGTACGCCTTGTCTCTGCTAGAACTAAGCACGTCATCTCTGCTTATGTTATGCGTTGCCCGCAGAAGGGAACGCAAACCCCTATAATGACCTATGATGGTCAGGATAGGACACCCCTCAGAAGGGGGTGGTGTGTAATCCTCTATCAGTACCTATGATAGTCAGTGCAGAGCATCAAAAGAGTAAACCTTAGTTTTGTGCCACGATAGCCCCGTCTAAGTTTCTAAGACCTTATCATCCCCTACGATGGTCGAGATAAGGCGCTTCCTGGAGGGATGTCGGGTAAGTCCTTGGGCCCTGCTTGTGGATAAGCTAGCTAAGCGCACCAGACGCACAGGCCCAGAGAGTGGCCAACAAAGCACGTACATCCTCTGTTTTGACATCAAAATCCCAGAGAGTGGCTCAAGGAGCACGTACAACCTCTGCTCCACAAATCAAATTCGAAGGGGATACCAAAATACTGATACCGGAAGGGAATTTCTGGCACTCAATCTCTAATTACTTGGACAAGGTTTGGTTCAGGTGTTCTATTCTAATACCCAAATCTGGGTTGATTTAATTCATCACAAATACCGAAAGGGAATTGCTGGTACTCAATCTCTAATTATCTAAACAAGGTTTGGTTCAGGTCTTCTATGTTAATACCCAAAACTGGGTTGATTTAATTCATCACAAGTACCGGAAGGGAGTTGGTGGTACTCAATCTCTAATTGCGTAAACAACGATAGTTTCAAGCCTTCTATATTAACACCCGAATCTGGGTTGGTTCGGTTCTTAGCAAATACCGAAAGAAGATTTTCGATCTTCCATCTTTATATTACCTAGATAAAGGATAATTCAAAATCTCTATTAATACCGAAAGGAGATTTCTTACCGTTATCTTTAATTACCCAAACAAAGGTTGGTTCATGAATTCCGCAAACACCGAAAGTAAATTCCTGGTTTTATTTCAATACCTGAATCCGGGTTTATTCGGGACTCCTACCACGCTTAAAATAGACCGAGGGCTCTATTGAAGCATCAGAAGCTAATTTCCAGTCCTCTACCAGAGGATCCTAGTATGGGATGGATCTGAAAGCTCATAATTTGCTAATGAAGGAATTCTGAGGTAAATCAGCAAAACCAGAAATACGCTCTCAGGGGAAAGCACGTCATCAAAATGGCTCTGGATAAAGTGGTTGACTCCTGTCAGGTAAAACTCGTAAACCATTTATGTGCAAACAACTGTCATCTGCATTTATTATCAACGGCAATTTGCATAATAAATAGCATCAATACATAATTTCATTCACAAAAGTTACATTCTCAATAGCCCAAATAGGGGTAAAATTATATACCACTATTACAAAATGTCATCAAATATCTAGGTCCTCTCCATCCTCAGATAAAGGGGGATTAATGGCATGACTAAGTGCAATACTTAATAGCTTATTTAGCTTTCGTACTTTTCTACTTATTTCATCAAGATGATCATAGGGTTTGACCGAAGCTTCAAAGCCCTATTATAAGCCCTACACATAGCTCTAAGAGATTTGTTTTCTTTTTCTAACTTGAAAACATTTTTACGCAAATCATGCCTTTCTTCTTGTAAATGCCTAACTTTATCAGTATACCTGATGACACGGTTATGAGAGTCCTTAATCAACTTAGTATCATAGGTCCTCTTTATCTCGGCTACCACTTTCTTACACCACTTAGAAATGACTGATTCCTTTAACCCAGGATGAGGGTTATTCAAGTAAAAATACTTTTGGGAGGCTAAGGCCTTATATACGGTTGTATTTCTGGGAGGTTGAGATCCCATTATGATAGGAATATTTTTGTAACAATATTCCCATGTCTCACACTTCGTGTTAACTTTAATTAAATCAGTTTCCAAATCGATGATACATTGGCGTAAACTCCTCAATTCATCCTCAAACTCAATAGAGGGTGTGGTCTTTATGTATGCCTTCAATCCAAGAATAGTCCTATCTCTCTCTCTCTTCTAACTGGTCTTTTAAAGCATTCGTTCTCTCATTCAAATGTTTAATGGATAAATTCTAATGTAAAATCTTCCTCTCTTGAGACATAGAGGGAATCCCTTCTACCGACAATGCTTCACTCTGAGATGGGAGGATCTCACGACGGTCAACCTATCTACATGCACACAAGAAAATAGTTATGATTGTATTTTTATTTCCAGTTTACAAAAATAAAACCCCATTCTTGTATAAAAACTTTGTATGATTTAAATCCGAAACCAATCTATCGTGGCGTATAGATAAGAAGAGAGTTACAAAAAGATCACTTTCACTCGATTAACACATTTATTGTTTACATAACATCTCTGCATGTTTAACCCTTAACTCTTTAGTATTGCTTCACGATCTTCGCTCCGAAAGATAAAGGAAAGCTGAGGGAATTCGGTATAAACACTCCTAAGTTTCTCGAAGAAACATTTTTTCTTGATATCATGAATTGATGTCGCAAAAAGTTTCCTTCTCAATCTACAAATCACACGTAATGCATCTTCATAATAAACAAAATTCTGTCATGATGCAAATAAGCATATTAGCCTTCACATGTAGTAAATGGAACTCCAAACAAATGTTACATAGATCGCAGAACTAAGTTTACAAGTGTGCCTCTTACTCTACATGAGAACGGTTTAATTCCTTCTATTTGTTACCTAACTCTGCTTAAGGCAGGAAACGACTTTTCTTTAATCTATAGTATTTTCCTGAGGCTAGTTATAGTCAAATATTCAGGGAAAGAGAAAAATATTGCTGAAGTAGAATTATACCCGAGAAAACGGAGCTTCACGACCAACAGCTTTCTCCCCTCCCGAAGGACCGGAGGGTTCACCTTCTTCAGGCAAAGATGATTCAAAATCGCAGGTAACGTGGGGACCTCCTACCCCAGAACCACTCTTAACAGGATCATGGAAAGCTTCAACACCCAAAAGAGGATCGTTTCTATCCCAACCATGTTTATCCTGGCGGCCACCACCTCCGGAACCATCGCCATCATTTTTCCCATCGTTGCCAATAAAAGAAAAAATCTCCCTTTCTACACCTAAATCATCAGAAAGATAGTCAATATATAAAAGATCCTCGACTCTAGAGTCACATTTCTGCAGTACCTCAACTCCCCGTTTACCCAACTTAATCCTTTCCATAACTCGATCCCTGACGGAAGGTGAAACTGTGGGGGTTCGGATCTCAGGAAAATTTTGAAGGTCATCGGAAAGAAGGTGAAATAAGGCATCTTCATAAAAGTTGGACTTAATCTGCGGAAGATGAACTTGCAAGAAATTATAAATCCTATCTTCAACTGCATAGGTTATCTGCGCAGTGCAGGAAAGCTTCTCATCCTTCTTCTGAAGCTCATTGGCATGAGTAACCACATCTTCCGCTATTTTATGTTCAAAGGCCGACACTTTGTCAGGAGCTACATTATTTTCTGCCTTCTCTCTTTAAAGCTGCCTCGGCGTGTTCCAAGGAAGCTTTCAATATCTCACATTCATCACTCAAAGCTTTGTTTGCTTCTCGAAGTCGAACGATTTCGGTGGCAGAGGAAGACGGAATTGGCTTAGGCAAGAGCCATCCCTTGGTAATCTAGGAAATTAGAAGCATTAAGTTTACAGTTACAACAGATTAAAAGTCAAGATTAAAAAGAAATTTTTATACCTTAAGCTGTCAGGTGATCAAACGCTGATAGAAATCCACCGCGTTCGAAGAAGAGGAGGGTAACGAGATATCAGAAAATCCCGGATCAGAAAGAATGAGCTTCACAAAGTCAGTAAAATCCGTTGAAGGATCGAGAGGCCTCGGAGGCTTAGCTGATTGAGAAGTTGGAATAAACGGCGTAACATCTACACCCGCTTCTGATGTACTTGGAAGGGGCGATGGTAAGATGCGACCTCCAATTTCTCTACCGGAAGCACCCTCGAAAATTACAGAGGCAGAAAAATAAAGCTTTAGCTTCTTAGCTGGCAGGTCTACAGGCAACTAGCCAACCTCTTAATAGAAAAAGCAATAGATCTATTCAAAACATCAGTGAGAGTCGAGACTTCTGAAGCCAAAACTCCTAGTCAAAGAAAAACCAAAGAAAATTCAAGAATGCGGAACTTGGGTACCAAAGAGACCATCAAATCAACAAAATATACCAGGAGATAAGGAAGTAGAGGAGGCGAACACTTCTGAGCCTAACAATAAACGCTTAGAGCCTGGGAAATGAATAGGTGGACGCCCCCAAAACCTTCTGTCCATTAGGAAGAAGATCATAGTGACATAACTTGTCCTTGGTTAGTAGAGCGGACCAACCCAACGGCTTTTCGAGTAGCTTCAAAATGAACTCAAACACACGGGATTCACTTTCGGTTAAAGGCACTCTTTTAGAAGTAGGATCTGAAGAAACGACCAAAGTTAGATCACAGAAAAGAAAAGTAATCGTTCACAAGTGGCTGAGGGATTCACCATAATTAGCAAATTTACCTGAGATACCAACAGGGCATTTGATGAAGAAGAACCGGTCTTCCATATATATAGCCTTACCAGCACCATCACTGACAATCTTCCGTAAGAGGGTAGCATGGAATACAGGGAAGTTAGCACCTTTTGAAAAATGCATCGTGTGTCGGATAAGGTTAGAAGTAAGAGAAGCCTGACTCGACTCAAGAGCAAGTATTTCAAGACATAGAAGCAGTGTATAAGTGTTGGGGAGGAGTTGAATAGGAGCAACCTCCAAATGCCGTAGAAGTCGAAATATGAAAGATGGAAAGGGGAAGAAGCCCTCATGCCAGATATGTGCAGCAGAATACGCAAAATAGCCTATGGGAGGATTCATAATATTATCACAATGAGTAGAAGGAATAGCCTCCACATTATCCATTCCAAAGCTGGCAAGAATGGAGTTTACTTCGTCTTGGGAAGTAATCAAAGATTTCTTCAAGGCGAAAGGCTTCCTCTTTCGAGAAATACCACAAACACTAGTTAGTGATGGACCGAGACTCCTTTTATCAGACATAATGCTGCCAGGTGATATAATTCCATAAATACATAAACTCATATCATACTCATTAGAATACAATAGAGTAATAGAACATAAACCTACCAGTGAAAAATAGTAGAGATAGTGGATATTAAGATAATACGAATACTGATCTAGATAAGGCACACGACAAATATCACATTTGTTAAAGAACAATCAAGTCCTTAGTAATGATGGAATCATTTTATTTTCCTAAGGATAATAATTAGACAGTTCAAAGGAAAAGGCAACGGTTGAACCAGAACCAGGCAACTGTAAGTTAACACCATAAGACCTAGTTGTCCCTCGGAGCCAGAAATTGGTAATGACAATGGTACCATGACCGTTAGTTAATCATAAAAACAAGTTCTTTTTGTGCAATTTGCATATCTCGAACCCTAGAAATTAATATTCTTGGGGAAAAAGTAAATGTGTAGCCCATCATGAATCCTAATAACTTGTGCTCAACACCCAAAACCCTAATTAAAGTTTAAACCAGAAATATTCATGAGAAACTCAACCGAGAAATTCTTGAAATAAGCATTCAGTCCTCAGTGAATAAATAATCTGGTTCGAGAAATTAATGTAACAGGTAAAAGTTGAAGAAGAAGAAGCGATGGTAACTATGCAAAAAAAAAACCTTAAATCCACACCGTACAAACGGAGACCAATCAACATTTCCATGCAAGGGTGATCAAAAGGCTCAGAGATGACACTTCGGAAAAGACAAAAAGTTTGACTTGAAAATTCGAAAACACGCCTTCACCCGGGGGGGGTGTTACTAGCAAAATTAACTCCGAAACCAGCTGACAGTGAAGGGGTATCGGGGGACACAAACACAGAAGAACCATCCGAAAGCAAAAAAGCAGAATAATAGGAAGATCTAAATGCAGTAAAGAATGATCTGAGAGAAGTATAAATGGACACCCTCAAGGGATATCAAAGCCTATAAAATGCCAGCAAAGCCTATCCAGCAGGGCCTATCCGACAGGATTCATCCAACAGGATCTTCCCGGCAGGAAATTCCATGACGAAAGGTTGTCTAGACCGGAAACCAAGAAAGAGGGAGATAAGAGCTCTGCTTATTGAAACCCGAAAGGGCTATCGGCATTAACTCACTTAGTACTGTTACAATAAGAGACGAAGACATCAAAAGTATCACACCAAGAGTACATAGAGATTATCCAGAACCAACTTCCGAAACATCTCCTGCATGAATGTCGGAAGGTCACATTGATGGACAACAACACATTACCGGGAGCTGTCTTTTGGAAGACCGGACCATCACAAAAGCTCCACTAGAAGGCAAACCGGAACCCTAGCAAAGATACAGGCTATCCATACTAATCTACTTAAACCGGCAGCTATCCACGTACATTGGGAGGACCAACTAATCTAGGTATACGCGAGAAAGCGGAGTCCTACATATGAAAGCTTACGTTTGGGAGCCTACACCCGGGAGCTACTATTGGAAGTTCAAACACCATCCGAAAGTCACCACATCGACAAGCTCATCTCAACCTCAAAGGGGCGACAACTGATCGGGACCTTCCCTCCGGAAGCTATAATACGCACAACAAAGCATCCGAAAGCCAAACATCAGAGGCAAGGAGAAAAGCGCCTGAGGTTCCTACAGGCCCAATAGCCCAACAGCGGAAGGGGACCTAAATTTCTTATAAATAGGACCCCAGGGGTCACATTTATGGAGGGGGGGGGCGTTCATTCCGATTCTTATACTCTTTTTCTCTAGAATAAACTTTGATATTTAGATCAATTGGAGGATTTCTTCTATGTTGCTCATGTACTCAAAATGGAAGATTAATAAAGAGCAGATCTACACTTATATTATTTTCCTATCGGATGTGTCACCTCCTCCAATATGTTTAAACCCATCCTACAATCTTAGACCCTCCCTACGAACTTAGATCTTTTAGTGAGCTTGGTGCGGAATTCCTTTATGTCATCCATTAAGTCATTTATCGAGAATTGAGTTTAGTGATCCGTCTCTCCAAGGCCTTGATACCTAGGGACGACGGTCTAACCCAACCTCGTGAAAGCCGAACAACCTTTTTTTTCTCCTTAAGTTCATTCCCATTGACCTATCTCAGGTATTGAAGAAAAATATCATTACCATATAGCCTGGAACATGTTTCTACCCCTTATAATAAGCATCTTAAGTTCGTAAATGGACTTAAGAAATATCTCAGAAGGCCTCTCTTGCTGTAACTCAAGTTGACTTTCGATAAATTATTGGATGCAGCTCTCCATCTCGAGGCGGTCGAGAAAGAGAAAGATAGTGATGATAATGATAGTGTCCAAGGTAATTTGAATAAGAGGCGTTCACCTTTCTCCAAATCTAAGCCTTTCCCTTGGAATAAGAGGAACCACAATGGCTCTGGTTCCCAACCTTTTGCAGTACCTCCCTCGACTTCAACAAAGGAATGTTTCAATTGTGGATCAACTAATCATTTTGCTCATGCTTGTCCTAGACCTTGTATTTGTAGATATTGCAAGGAAGAGGGTCACGAGAAATCCTCGTGTCCTAAGAGATCAAAAGGGTCGAATTTGGAAAATCTTAACATGGCAAGAGCTTCCAGTGGTCCATCTCACCTTTAAGGTACACCTTTTGTTTTGAGAATCATTCCTAGTCGAGTTCTCTTTGGTTTGGGGTCTAGTACTCCTTCATAATAAAGGGAAAGGTAATGGTTATTAATCTTGTTGATGGGTCTAGACGTGGTTTAAGAACTCTGGTCGAGACAGGGGACGCCATGGGTTGATAGGGGTTCAAGAACAACGTATAAGACGTTGTTGGCATGAGAAATAATCCAAATGCAATTTCTAAATAAAGAATTAAAATTTGCATTTCTTCTAGTTAACTAATTTATAAATTTAAAGGGTAACACAATAGCTTAGTTATGAAAATATAGTAATTTTCATACTAGCTTATAATAAGTAGATTTTGAGAAGAAGGGGTTTGATAAGAACTAAGTAAGAATTTATAAATTCAGTAATAGAGATGTTTTTTTATGATCTTTAGCTTTAGTAGACTTATATATTTTCATAGATGGGCATTTGAAGTAGTCTTGTTATCTATAATGACATGAGAATTTAAAGTAAAACTTCAAAGATTTTTTTTGGATTGGTTGGTTATTTTTAAAACCAATCATTCTATTTTATTAACTCAGTTGAATTTCATCCCTTCTTGCCATTACAAATTATAATAGTTGTTGAGATTGGGCGAAATGATTATTATCCCCTTACTCTATCTAGGGAAATCTTATGAGAATATGCCTTTGTGCTTGGGATTTGGGAAAACCCCGAGTTGTTAAATTTGTGTGATCGAAACTGAAACACCCCATCTCCGTTAGGGTCATTCTCAAAGGGAATGCCCTAATTTTGGTGGAGGTTTATAAGTATAAGTCACAGATACACAAGACAGATATAAATACACATATTTTCGAACAGCGGAAAACAACAAAAACTTTTATTTCATCAAAATACGTGTTACACAAACCATGCCATAATTGTCTTACAATACTTCCAAAAACATTACATTTTCATAACTGTCTTGATTACATAACTTAAAGAAGCATAAAAACATAAGTAAACTGCATAAGTCCCCATAATTGCTATCCAAAGCCATAGTCCAAAACGAAAGAGATCCAAGCAATACATTCTTTCTCTTCAAGCTGGATGTGATAACTAGTCAAGTTGCGGTATTCCCTCCCTGTGGACCTGAGGGGGGGAACGGAAGAAAAGAAGACGAAAGAAAAGTAGAGTCAGACATAAAGCCTGAGTAAGTCTAGGACTATTCAGTCTATGAATAAAGAAATGAGCATGATAAGTATAAACTGGGAATGGGAAAGCACCATAAACTAAGTTAAGTTGTCTAGAGACGAATACACTATCGTACCCCATATTAATCTCTGCACCCCTATTAACTAGTTCCCAACAGGCACCCCATAATCAGGGTGAAGTGATCCATTTAAAATGATCGGCTCCTACTCGCATAGTTGCATGTGTCTTACGGCCCCCGATGTTGTAGCTACCTATGCTGGTCCCACCATGGGGTGTATCAAGTCCCATGGTGGCGGCCCGACACAATTCTAGAATGCACAGGTATACTACTGGTGCCCAGTGCCTAATTTTTCTGCGCCGGAGTGTGTGCACGCCCGCACCCCGTTAGAACCTACACTGCTGCACCACCGCCGTCGATTTGACCTCTTACAGTCAGCCCAGTAATTGTGCCCCACCCTGCCTAGTTCAGGGTATCCTGATACACCTTGTAGGGTTACTGCTAAAAAGGGTCCCCCGCTATTAGGTTTTCTATTTCTAGCCAACATGCTAAGTTGGTTAAGTGTTTTGTAAACCTAACCCCCAATCAGTCTGTATAGTTTAGCATGTTCAATTTGATTAAGTATAAATTCAATTTACTTAATCCTATCAATCCTGACTCAGCCTTAATTGTCTTATTAAAGCCTCGACCACTCACATTAGACAGGTATTGTTGTGGCTGCCTGTTGCCGGTTGGGTCCGGGCAGTCTTACGTCACAACTCAGTCTAACCTCGGGTCTTTATTGGGCTCAATGTTTAACTACCCACATTGGATAGGTATTGTTGTGACTACTGGACAGCCGGGCGGTTCCGGGCAGGTTTATGTCACAACTCAATCCAACCTCGGGTTAAATACATCGTATTTTCTAAGTTTACATATTTTGTCTCTTTTCTTTTTATATGTAAATATTTGCGGCCCATTATTCAAATTCATCTCTATTGGGTAAAATTACTTTGTACCACTTAAATGTTCTCAAGGTCGTTGGCATGCGTCAAACATGCCAACACATATGTTTTATATTTTTAACCCAACGTCACTACCCCCGTTTTATACGTTTGCTATAATATAACATATGTTGGGCTTAACATTTAAGCCCAACTTAACCACATGAAAAAGGGGAGGCTTAGAACATGGTGTTTATATATTCTAAGTAACATCAAAAAGGGTGTGTGAACGCATGAACTTGCAACATAACGATCTAATTAACATGGATTAGGCACTTGTAAACTTGCATTGTAATAGCATATAATCTTGACATGAAACATACCTAACATGAATCATGGTTTTAATCTAGTCATGTAAACTTGCATTTTAAAAATATGAACCTAACTTAATTATGTGTCACACATATATTATCATTTGAGTTTGATAACAACATAGGCCTAAAACATGTTTCCAATTAGGCATAACACCAAACGTAATCTAGTCATGTTCATAGAATTAACACAAGTTCACAAAGATGCTTGCTTTTATCACTAATACAAAAGTATGGTTTTCACTTGAATCATGATGCCAATTCCAACATAAATTCATATGAGTCAGAATACCCAAATGGATCCAATTACATTAAAAATGATCATAAAAATATACATCATGTTGGCATAATAGTGAATCATATACTTGTATGAATCTTAAATAAACTACGACAAACATATAGTCGTTAAACTTTCAACATGAATCATATACTTGCAAATATCCAATAGGTGTTGTAATAAACTACCACAAACATATAGTCGTTAACTTTCAACATGAATCATATACGTGCAAATATCCAATAGGTCTAACATCGTTATACCACGACATCCCAAATCGATTCATAATTAGAATCATAGCAACATACATTTATGAATTATTATCACCACAAATTAAGTACAATTCCATTTCTCATTTCACACAAATCAAATCTCAATTATTCATTCACATCGGAATAGCACTCTACTTACAACGTATGACGAATCTTCAATTCAGGATTCTGAATTCTGAATTTGGAGATATTATCCTTTGTTGTAGGCGTTGTTTTGATTTAACTGTTGTTGCTTTAAGCTTTTGAATCGACTCCTAATCATCTCTCAATTTTGACGTCTACTCCTAGACTCACTTCAGCAGCATGACGGTCTCATTCTCATTTTTATTTGTGTGAATTAGGTGGAGTCTTAGGTCCTTTTTATAGAGTTTGTGAATTGATTCGAGCCGTCGATGGAGCTTAGATTAATATTAGCCGTTCGTTTCAAAGAGAAACCAATCAGGAGCTGACACCTAGCCCTAGTGACAAGACAAGGCTCAGAAATTCGGCCAAGCACAGACCAGGCCAGCCAGGAGGGGCTGGGTTCGACCTGGCTCAGGGGCCAGGTCGACTACCCAGTCGACCCCCAGGTCGACTACATAGTCGACCTGGGTGCCCCAGGTCGACTACCCAGTCGACTTGGGTGCCCCAGGTCGACAACTCAGTCGACCTGGGTGCCTTGGGCGGGAAAATTCCCTCCCAGCCCAATCTGGGTCCGATTTTTTTGAAATTTGAATTCGTTCTGAACTGTTTCTATCTGTTTGAATTTTAAACTGAATTCTGAAACTTCTGGAGGTCATATCTCCCTCATACGGAGTCCGTTTTACGCAAACTCGGACTCTATCTCAAGCAAAATTCCTAGACGAACGCAATGGCGTATCCCGTTTCCCTTAATTCTTTGATTTGAAATTAATTATACTTTAATTTGTGAATTTCACTGTTATAGAACATACGGGGTGTTACATTCTCCCCCACTTATAAGGATTTCGTCCCCGAAATCTTCAAGTCTAGGAAGAATGTATATCCTAACATCCAAACGTCCATCTACTCATCCATCAAACACGAGCGTCCATTGTCCTTAAAAGACTTCTAATGCTTCATGATCATATGCAAAGTGTGTGTACATGTACTTATCTAATGCAAAATCAGGCGGTCTACTGATTCAGTTGACCTCCTTAATGCAAATTATGTAAGTGTCATGAATCCATTATGTATGCAAATTCTCCTATTCATGATTCTTCATGAGTGCACAATCATTCATATACAAATGCAACATCCATATGACAACACATTAAACTTCAACCATATACGAATATAAATACATATATGCATATGCAATATGAAGTGACTGAGCCGATCTAAAACCTAGATTGTGTGTGTATATGCAACCACGAGCAACCACTTGCAACCACTTGCAACCATCATCCATAACATGTTTCAGTTACATGTTTTCATCCAAAGGGTTCGTACCTAAAAGATAAGGTCGAGGAGATATACCCTAAAGATAGATAAAAGCACAACTTAAGGAAAAAGAGAGATCAAAGATGTACCCTAAAAAAGAAAAGGGTAGGCTGCGCGTATTCTAGCCTCAGTTTCCCAAGTCGTGTCTTCCTCGGCGTCGCTCCACTGAACTTTGATGAGCTTGACTTCGCGGTTGCGTAGCTTTTTCACTTCAGTTCCTAAGATGTGGGTTGGAACTTTCCTCACGGTTGCTTCGCGTTCCACTTCAGCTTCTTCAAGGATGTTTGGCTCTACCACTTCAGCAGATTCATGTAGACATTTTCGGAGGTGTGAAACATGAAAGACGTTGGAACTCCGGCCAGCTTTTCGGGTAGCTCTAATCTATAGGCCATTTTCCCAATTTTCTCGATGATAGGAAACGGTCCTACGAACCTTGGTGCTAGCTTTCCAGTGGATCCAAAACGAACAACGTTCCTTAGAGGAGATACCTTAAGAAAAACTCTGTCCCCAACCTCAAATTCAAGGTCGGTCCTCCTCTTGTCGGCGTAGGATTTTTGTCTGTCTTGGGCTGTCTTCATCCTTCTCCGTATTAAGTCTACTTTCTCTGAAGTCTCTCAGATCATATCTGGTCCAAGTATGAGCTTGTCAGTAGACTCCCACCAACATGTGGGCGATCGGCACGGTCTTCCATATAAAGCTTCGAAGGGTGCCATTCCGGTGGTGGCTTGGTAGCTGTTGTTGTAGGCAAATTCCACCAAAGGAAGATGGTCTTCCCACGTCCCTCCGAAGTCAAGGACGCACAGACTTAAAAGGTCCTCCAAAATTCTGTTCACTCTCTCTGTCTGGCCGTCGGTTTGGGGGTGATAGGCTGTACTCAAGCATAATTGTGTGCCTACCGCTTCTTGCAAACTCCGCCAAAACTCACTTGTGAAGATATGGTCTCGGTCACTAACAATGCTGGAGGGTATTCCAAGGAGTCGAACAATTTCCTTGAGATAAAGAGATGCTAGGGATGAGGCAGTCCTTTTACTCTTGACAGGTAAAAAGTGGGCGCTTTTAGTAAGCCTATCCACTATTACCCAAATGCTAGTGTTGCCTCTTCTAGACCTGGGAAGCCCATCAATGAAGTCCATTGAAATGCTATCCCACTTCCACTGTGGGACCTCTAGAGGATGGAGCAGACCGCCAGGCTTCTTCTGCTCCGCCTTAACCTGTTGGCAAGTCATACACTTAGAAACGAAATCTGCCACGTCCTTCTTTATGTCGCTCCAAAAGAAAGTTCTCTTTATGTCCTTGTACATTTTATCTCTGCCTGGATCTATCGTCATTTTGGAGTGATGTGCTTCCTCGAGAACCGTCTTTACTAAATCCCTTGTCTGTGGGACGCATAACCTTCCGTCTCGCCTTAGCCAACCCTTATTGTCGATGGAGTATCTGCTGAGGTGACTTGAAGTCTCATCCCTAATTAGCCTATCAATCGTCTCCACAAGCTGAGGGTCTTCGCGTTGTGCTGACCCTATTGAGTCCAACAGAGTAGGGCGCACCTCAAGAGATGTTAATAAACCTGGTATGAAATTAGAGGAGGGCCTAAAGTTAAAACTGGCTATATACTCTAGGCTTTGCCTTTCAACAAATAGCGGGCTTAATGTTAGCTTCTTTCGGCTCAACGCGTCTGCCACTACGTTGTCTTTGCCCGGATTGTAGGAGAACTTGAAATCGTACGAGGCAAGAAACTCCATCCATCTCTGTTGCCTCAAGTTAAGATCTTTCTACGAGAAAAGATATTTCAATGCTTTATGGTCAGTGTAAAGTTCGAACTTCTCACCTAGGAGATAATGTCGCCAAGACTTGAGTGCAAAGACGATGGCGGCTAACTCAAGATCATGGGTTGGGTAGTTCTTTTCGTGCACTTTCAACTGTCTCCCGCCATAAGCTACTACCCTTCCTTCTTGCATTAAGACAGCGCCTAGCCCTGTCCTACATGCATCTGTATAAACTGTGAACATCTTGCTTCCATCTGGCAACGTCAGAACTGGGGCTGTTGTAAGAGCCCTTTTTAGTCGTTGGAAAGCAAACTCGCAATCCAAGTCCCAATTGAACACTAGATTCTTCTTTGTCAGCCTTGTGAGTGGAGCTGAGATTTTCGCAAAATCCCTTATGAATTTTCGGTAGAAACCTGCTAATCCTAGAAAACTTCGGACCTCAATTGCATTCCTTGGTGTCTTCCAATCCTGTACCGCTACTACCTTAGCAGGGTCCACAGCTAACCCATTTTTGGATACTACGTGCCCAAGAAACTTCACTTCCTCTCTCCAAAAGTGACACTTGGAGAATTTGGCTTTTAGCTGATGGACTCGCAGAGTTTCCATGATTGCCCTTAAGTGCTGAGCATGCTCTTCTTCACTCTTTGAGAAGATCAAGATATCGTCTATGAAGACCACTACGGATTTATTGAGGAATTCTCTGAACACCCTACTCATCAGGTCCACGAAGTAAGCGGGTGCGTTTGTGAAGCTGAAAGGCATGACAAGCCATTCAAAGAAGCCGTCTGGGGTTTTGAATGTTGTCTTATCGATGCTATCTTCAGCCACCCTTAGCTGATGAAAACCAGTCGCCAAATCGAGTTGGGAGAAAACTGACGCTCCTACAAGATGGTGAAACAGATCGTCAATTCTAGGGAGAGGGTGCCTATTCTTTTTCGTTAGTTTGTTGAGCTCCCTATAGTCAACACATAGACGGAGTGAACCATCCGCCTTTGTGGCGAACACCACTGGAGCGCCCCATTCTGAAATTCTCCTTCTAATGAACCCCTTCTCTAGAAGCTCTTTAACCTGTTTACTGAGCTCTTTCCTTTCCCGTGGGCCATGTGTCTAACGGGCAACGCGACGGGCTTTGCATTATCTACAAGGTATATGCGGAAGTCTATCTCCCGCTTCGGAGGTAAGCCTTTCACCTCTTCGAAGACATCCGGATATTCACGGACCACTTTAACCGATTGCAAACTCTCAACAGAAGCATCTAGCGATTCAAGATAACTAAGCATAACCCCATGCGAGGGATTACAAGTAATTTCCAGAGTGTTACCGAGTTGGGTTAGAAGCCTAACCACCCTTTTCTCACAATTAAGGATGGCACCATTACTGGATAGCCAATCCATGCCCAAAATCAAACCATATCCCGAGAAGCCCAAAACAAAGGCACTACATCTAAATTCTACGCTTAGAATAGAAATTTTCAATCCCACACAGATCATAGACAAATGAACTGGGCCCCCGATTGGATTTGAAACAATTAAGGGGTCCTCTACCATACTAGTTTCTAGGTGCAGAGATTCTACTAAAGCAGATGAAATAAAGGAGTGTGATGCGCCAGAATCAAATAAAGTGCGAACTGGGTGATCATAAAGATAAACTACACTTTCTACAGAAGTATGTGTACCTCGTTGTTGTAGAGGTGGTGCCTCTAGCACATGAACCTGTGCCCCTGAGGTGGATCCAGTTTTCTGTCCCTGTCCTTTCTTCTTTGGGCAGTCCCTAGCCCAGTGGCCTGTCTCCCTACACTGAAAGCAAGTAGCACTCATCCTCCTCTTCTTCTTCCTGCAGTCTCCCTCCATATATCCAAGAATTCCGCAGAAGTAACATTTCCTTTTTTCGCGTTTCTTGTCATTACTGTTACGATCCTTTCTTCTTTGACTATTATTCGTCTTCCTGTTCTGGGACTCTTCCGCTTGCTGGTTCACGTAGAGAAGGAGGAGGAGTGAAAGCGTCAGTAGCTGGGGAGTAAGGTCTCCAGACATGCTGAAACAGAAAGGAGAGATTCAAAACGAAGGATAAAAGATAGTACCTATGGCTTTCGGGGGGACCATGCCTTTTTAAAATAAAATAACATTTTATCTTTAAAAATGCTTCTTTAAATTTTCTTTTGAAAATAATTTTTCAAAACTATTTATCTCATCTGGTAAACCTATGCTCTGATACCAAGTGAAACACCCCACCTCCGTCAGGGTCACTCTCAAAGGGAATGCCCTAATTTTGGTGGAGGTTTATAAGTATAAGTCACAGATACACAAGATAGATATAAATACACATATTTTCGAACAACGGAAAACAACAGCAACTTTTATTTCATCAAAATACGTGTTACACAAACCATGCCATAATTGTCTTACAATACTTCCAAAAACATTACATTTTCATAACTGTCTTGATTTCATAACTTAAGGAAGCATAAAAACATAAGTAAACTGCATAAGTCCCCATGATTGCTATCCAAAGCCATAGTCCAAAACGAAAGAGATCCAAGCAATACATTCTTTCTCTTCAAGCTGGATGTGATAACTGGTCAAGCTGCGGTATTCCCTCCCTGTGGACCTGGGGGGGAAACGGAAGAAAAGAAGACGAAAGAAAAGTAGAGTCAGACATAAAGCCTGAGTAAGTCTAGGACTATTCAGTCTATGAATAAAGAAATGAGCATGATAAGTATAAACTGGGAATGGGAAAGCAATATAAACTAAGTTAAGTTGTCTAGAGACGAATACACTATCGTACCCCATATTAATCTCTGCACCCCTATTAACTAGTTCCCAACAGGCACCCCATAATCAGAGTGAAGTGATCCATTTCAAATGATCGGATCCTACTCGCATAGTTACATGTGTCTTACGGCCCCTGATGTTGTAGCTACCTATGCTGGTCCCACCATGGGGTGTATCAAGTCCCATGGTGGCGGCCCGACACAATTCTAGAATGCACAGGTATACTACTGGTGCCCAGTGCCTAATTTTTCTACGTCGGAGTGTGTGCACACCCGCTCCCCGTTAGAACCTACACTGCTGCACCACCGCCGTCGATTTGACCTCTTACAGTCAGCCCAGTAATCGTGCCCCACCCTGCCTAGTTCAAGGTATCCTGATACACCTTGTAGGGTTACTGCTGAAAAGGGTCCCCCGCTACAAGATTTTCTATTTCTAGCCAACATGCTAAGTTGGTTAAGTGTTCTGTAAACCTAACCCCCAATCAGTCTGTATAGTTTAGCATGTTCAATTTGATTAAATATAAATTCAATTTACTTAATCCTATCAATCCTGACTCAGCCTTAATTGTCTTATTAAAGCCTCGACCACTCACATTAGACAGGTATTGTTGTGGCTGCCTGTTGCCGGTTGGGTCCGGGCAGTCTTACGTCACAACTCAGTCTAACCTCGGGTCTTTATTGGGCTCAACATTTAACCACCCACATTGGATAGGTATTGTTGTGACTACTGGACAGCCGGGCGGTTCCGGGCAGGTTTATGTCACAACTCAATCCAACCTCGGGTTAAACACATCGTATTTTCTAGGTTTACATATTTTGTCTCTTTTCTTTTTATATGTAAATATTTGCGGCCCATTATTCAAATTCATCTCTATTGGGTAAAATTACTTTGTACCACTTAAATGTTCTCAAGGTCGTTGGCATGCGTCAAACATGCCAACACATATGTTTTATATTTTTAACCCAACGTCACTACCCCCGTTTTATACATTCGCTATAATATAACATATGTTGGGCTTAACATTTAAGCCCAACTTAGCCATATGAAAAGGGGGAGGCTCAGAACATGGTGTTTATATATTCTAAGTAACATCAAAAGGGGTGTGTGAACGCATGAACTTGCAACATAACGATCTAATTAACATGGATTAGGCACTTGTAAACTTGCATTGTAATAGCATATAATCTTGACATGAAACATACCTAACATGAATCATGGTTTTAATCTAGTCATGTAAACTTGCATTTTAAAAATATGAACCTAACTTAAATATGTGTCACACATATATTATCATATGAGTTTGATAACAACATAGGCCTAAAATATGTTTCCAATTAGGCATAACACCAAACGTAATCTAGTCATGTTCATAGAATTAACACAAGTTCACAATGATGCTTGCTTTTGTCACTAATACAAAAGTATGGTTTTACACTTGAATCATGATGCCAATTCCAACATAAATTCGTATGAGTCATAATACCCAAATGGATCCAATTACATTAAAAATGATTATAAAAATATACATTATGTTGGCATAATAGTGAATCATATACTTGTATGAATCTTAAATAAACTACCACAAACATATAGTCGTTAACTTTCAACATGAATCATATACTTGCAAATATCCAATAGGTGTTGTAATAAACTACCACAAACATATAGTCGTTAACTTTCAACATGAATCATATACTTGCAAATATCCAATAGGTCTAACATCGTTATACCACAACATCCCAAATCGATTCATAATTAGAATCATAGAAACATACAATTATGAATTATTATCACCACAAATTAAGTACAATTCCATTTCTCATTTCACACAAATCAAATCTCAATTATTCATTCACATCGGAATAGCACTCTGCTTACAACGTATGACGAATCTTCAATTCAGGATTCTGAATTCTGAATTTGGAGATGCTATCCTTTGTTGTAGGTGTTGTTTTGATTTAACTGTTGTTGCTTTAAGCTTTTGAATCGACTCCTAATCGTTTCTCAATTTTGACGGCTACTCCTAGACTCACTTCAGCAGCATGACGGTCTCATTCTCATTTTTATTTGTGTGAATTAGGTGGAGTCTTAGGTCCTTTTTATAGAGTTTGTGAATTGATTCGAGCCGTCGATGGAGCTTAGATTAATATTAGCCGTTCGTTTCAAAGAGAAACCAATCCGGAGCTGACACCTAGCCCTAGTGACAAAACAAGGCTCAGAAATTCGGCCAAGCACAGACCAGGCCAGCCAGGAGGGGCTGGGTTCGACCTAGCTCAGGGGCCAGGTCGACTACCCAATCGACCCCCAGGTCGACTACCCAGTCGACCTGGGTGCCTTGGGCGGGAAAATTCCTGCCTAGCCCAATCTGGGTCCGATTTTTTTGAAATTTGAATTCGTTCTGAATTGTTTCTGTCTGTTTGAATTTTAAACTGAATTCTGAAACTTTCGGAGGTCATATCTCCCTCATACGGAGTCCGCTTTACGCAAACTCAGACTCTATCTCAAGCACAATTCTGAGACGAACGCAATGGCGTATCCCGTTTCCCTTAATTCTTTGATTTGAAATTAATTATACTTTAATTTGTGAATTTCATTGTTATAGAACATACGGGGTGTTACAGAAACTATAGAGAATCTATCAGATTTTTCTATCTATGATCTTTTCTCTATTGAGTTTCTTCAATGCACTGATAATCATCTCTAAGCTTATTGATTGTAGCGCATTTTTGAAAATACTCTCTAGTTGGCCATCTCGAGTTTTTCGACATCCGTATGTCTTATTTGTAAAGAAGTGTTATGGGATGCTGGATTTGTAGTTGGGTTCTTTAATAGAGTTTATGAGAGTTTTTTCTTCTTTGAAGGGCCTCTCATGTAACACCTTTCTTCAGTTTTTGTCTAATAGGTTAAATGCCTTTGAAAATTTTCGATGATAAGATAATTTCGAGTGCTGAAGTGGAGAAGCTTATTAGGATATAGTGTGCATATCCGAGTTTATCTCTTTTCTGAGTTTATCTCTTTTCCAAGCATGGGGATAAGGAGTTTTATACTCAAGTTTATTTCATTCATTGTTGTTTCTTGTGATGGTGTATTAAATAAGGTTTTTTATGACTATCCTAAGAAAATTGCAAGGATGCAATTTTTGTAAGGGTAGAAGTTTGTAACTACCCTGGTCTTAGAAAATAACTTGTTGTAGTAATTAATGAATTATAATGAGAATTTTAATTTGTCAATTAAGAAATAAACATCTTTTCAAATGAAAGCGGAGTTTGGTTGGAGTTTTATTTAATATAAATTGAGAATTACTAAGAACTGGGAAAGAAGAATAACCGATGCCTTTGGCAATTTGGTGAAAGTGTGTAAATAAATAAATATGTATGTGTAAATATATATATATATATATTTATATATATTGGGTGTTGAGGTAAAATGGATTTTTAATTTTAGAATAACAATAGAAAAACAAACTATTGAAAATATTTTGACAAGTGATTTTGAGATAAGAATAAGTGTTTTATGATTTTTGCGTTGCTTAGCGCAATGGATTGTCAAAATATAAGTAATAATTTATTTAGGTCAAAACGGTGTTTTCCAGAACATCTTATTGAGGTGAAACTACAAAATGCTAATTTTTTTGCAAAATGTGTTTATACGTATGCTGGGAATAATTTTATAAAATTGTAGAATTATTTTTCTGTGGTAAAAAATTGAATTGCTGGATTTACCGTAATGCTTAAATTTTTAAGTATATTTCAAACGAAATGTAATTTGCAAACAATTGAAAGTATTGTGAAATTAGCAAATATATGAAAGATTTGAAGAATTATATAAAAACTTCTAATAAATGATGTTAAAAATATCTCTCACTAATGGTTTTGTGGTTTAATTAGTTGTTGTAACCTTAAATTGTAATTAATAATGAGAATTTATGTAAATAGTTGTTTAAATATGCCATAATTAAGGTAATCAGCCATAATTTGAGCTATTAAAGCCTAATATCTAATTAGTAACTTTGATTAGGCTTAATGGAATTTTAAGATTTGATTAACATAAGAGGTTTCTGGAGAGAGTAAGAATACAGTAGGTATTCTTCCTCCTCATTTGATTTTCTCAAAACCCAAAAAGAAGAAAACCCCTAAAAATCCATTCTAAATCAAAATCATAGCCTCCCAAGCATCCAACTAGTGAAATTAAGTTATAAAATAGAGAGATCCAGCAGGTAATCACTCTAATATCAAATCAAAATCCTTCTTTGATCTTTGGTTGAAAATTTATTTAAAGTAACTGACGTTTTATATCTGCATGTTATAATAAACTTCTTAGCAGGTTTTGAGAAGGCCAGTTAAAGCTTCAAGCTCCTATTTTGCTTACTATATCTTATTGTTGATTCTTATTCAGGCGAGTGAACCTTGCACTTTCTAGTTGATATCGTTGTTGGTGATATTATCCGAGTTTATTGAGTAGTTGTGAAGAAATTGAGTTGACGTCGGTTCTGTTCTTGTTGGTTTTATTTCATGTTGCTATATTAAAACAGTCATAAATTTTGAACCACTAAATGGAATTTGATTGTCTTAGTTATTCCAGAAAGCTTAAGAAGTATGCTATAACTTTCATTTTATTTATCTTTCCAAATTTTAAATTTTTTAAGTTAAAACCATGATTTTTTTTTTGTCTTGTTGAACACATAGTGGCAGTCTGAATTTGTAATTGTTACTAAAATAGTCATAACTTTTGAAACACTAAACGGAATTTGATTATCTTAGAAACTATGCTACAGCTTTCATTTTATTCATCTTTCCGAATTTTGAAGTATTCTAAGCTAAAATCATGATTTTGTTCGATGTCCTGTCTAATACATAGCGACAGGCTGAGTTTGAGATTGTTACTAAAATGGTTATAACTTTTGAACCATTAGACGGAATTTGATTATCTTAGTCATTCCGTGAATCTTAGAAACTATACTACAACTTTCATTTATTCATCTTTCCAAATTTTGAAGTTTTCTAAGCTAAAATCATGATTTTGTTCGTTGTCATGTCGAATACATAGCGACATGCTGAGTTTGAGATTGTTACTAAAATGGTCATAACTTTTGAACCACTGAACGGAATTTGATTATCTTAGTCATTACGAAAAACTTAGAAACTATGCTACAACTTTCATTCTATTCATCTTTCCAAATTTTGAAGTTTCTAAGCTAAAATTGTAATTTTGTTCGTTGTTTCGTCGAATTCATAGCAATATGCT
Organism: Allium sativum; assembly: GCA_030737875.1. Lineage (NCBI taxonomy): Eukaryota > Viridiplantae > Streptophyta > Magnoliopsida > Asparagales > Amaryllidaceae > Allium > Allium sativum. The sequence goes on along the minus strand of CM060918.1, from coordinate 772,114,695 downwards.
GAGTTTGAGATTGTTACTAAAATTGTCATAACTTTTCAACTGCTGAACGAAATTTGATTATCTTAATCATTCCAGGAAGCTTATGAACTAAGCTAAAATTTTGATTTTACTCATTTTTCCAGATTTTGAAGTTTATAAGCTAAATTGTGGTTGTTGGTCGTTGTCCTATCAAGTACATAACGACAGGATGAGTTTGAGATTCTTAGTAAAATGGACATAACTTTTGAATGGTATACCAGAATTCAATTATCTTAGTCATTCCAAAAATCCTAAATTATATGCAACAACTTTTGTTTAGAGTGTTATTAAATATTTTGTCATTTGCTAGGTCAAACTGCGGATTTTGTCCATTGTCTTGTTTTTTACTTCATGTTGTTGCATTTGTTGTTTCCAAACAACTTGAAACTGTTTTGCATATTGTTGGTATTGGTGATCGCCATGTAAATGGCAATAATATTTAGCAAGGAAATCCATATATAACTATGATTCGTATTATTGAATTGATGTCATTTTGTGTAAAAATCGATGGTGTAATCTAATTGAATCTTACCTTCTTTGTACACGTTTTAATAGTTTTTTCAATTAAATATCTTCAAATGATTTTCAACTCTCAATAACTAATTATATATCTTCAAATATTTTTTAGGAATAATCTATATTATCCCCGCTATAAAGGGATTGATTTCAAAGATAGCGATTTCATATATTTTCCGAAAAACGTTTTATAACCTATTTTCCCCTAAAAATAGTCTCTATAAAAACATACATACACATACACTATTGCACCTCTTTAGAAGATGTGATTGCAATTAAACAATATTGTAAAACTCGTGGTATGAAACACGGGTATATAATATCGGTTAATTTCAAGACTCGTCAATTGAAATAATTTGTTATTTTCCTTTATGGAGTATTTATGTTATTCTTGTGGTTTCTAGTGTGGAGTAGACTAAATAAATTCGTTAATATAATTCGAATTTAAACTCGATTAAATATCTTCAATTATCCAATTTATCAAATATTGCAAATTCAACTTATTTTTGATTATTTCGAAATTAAATTTATTATTCCACTATTAATTAAATATCCAAAAGTATTGAATTCAAGTAATCTAAATTACTAAACCATTATAAAAATAATTAAATTAATTAATTATTAAATTGCTAAAAATCTGGGTCGTTACATTCCTCCCCTCTTAAAATAATTTTGTCCTCAAAATTGCAAAGCAATAATGTTATAACTCTCACCCCTCATAACCTACTTAGTTGAAATCTTATATTCCATATCTTCATAACCCAGTTCTTACCCGACCTTCGAATTCTCATACCAATACTCAACCATTCATATTTCTTTCCAAATGATCTGTCTACCAATTTTGGACAATCCATCATCACTTTCTCGTCTTCAATCCATATGCTCTTCTGCATATCCACATTGATTCCAATTTATTTTAAATCCATTTATCAATTCATTATTCCACTTGAAATTTTATTCACCAATTCTGGTTTTCTTATTTCAATTAAAACCTTCTAACTCTTTAAATTTTCGAAAAATTTCGCCAGCATCTCCTTTGCACGGCTCAATCGGTACAACCACAACTCGCCTTTCTAGACCTTTTCCAATCCAAAAGAAAATCAAAAAGCCAAATGGCTTTCCCCCATAGGCTCATAAAACCATCAAACCAAGTAATATTGTAAACATGTACCTTTTTGTTGGGCATAAATTCTATCTCTAGCATTTGCTTCCATTCAATATCTACTTAGCATATATATATATATATATATATATATATATATATATATATATATATATATATATATATATATATATATCCATTTCCAGTTGGTTTCAAATCAATCCAACTTCCAGTTTTTAACTTTCCAATCAACTTCTGATTAGTTCACTTTTATTCTATCAATTTAAAACTGAGTCAATCCACTTATTATACATGAATCCAAATTTATCACAATTCAGTTTAAACTAACAACATCCAATATATATTCAACTTGCTTATTCATAAGTCGAATTCATATTAATAACTCGAATCTCAACATTTTTCTTTATTTAATTTCATTCAAAATTATTTCTAATCCAATCTAATTTTGTTTAACTTAAGTTAAATTTCAACTCGTTTGATACATTTTTACCATTTCAATCTATTCAACTTATACAAGTTAAATTTTAACTTAAGAATTCAAATTTCCGAGTTTTATTTCAAATTAATTTGAAATCATATATATTTATATACATATATTTATAATCAACTCAATTCAAAACATTTGAATTTCTAAAACATCTTGTCCTTTTCAAACAAATTTTCCATTCCCGGATTATTAGGGTAGCAATCTGTCACTTAGAAACTTGAAAACGAATACTAATAATGTCGCGATCCATTATCAGAATTATTTTCCAGCCACTGAAGTGATTTCAGTGCTTAATCCCTTAAAAATCCATTTAAACCATTCTTATTCAAAAAACTTTAAAGTAATGTTGTATTACTTTATAATATTTCAGAAAATATTTTCTAAGCACCCGGAATTTAAATTCCAATTCTGGTTTGAACTTAATCTTGGTTTATCTCATTTGTATACATAATCCGTATACAAATTATATAACCATTTCAATATTTCATAATTCCATTTGATTGTAATAACAATCAACACATTCATATATAATAATTCAGAAATTATCCCTTTTATATCACAATAATTTTTGGGAAGAAATATTTCATTTACCCATTTTAAACACAATATTGTATCGAAGTGCTTTGTTCGAGAGTTTAGAAAGACCTATCGATATAGTTGTACATTTTGTATCGACCTCAATTCATAAACCACTCAAAAAACCAGTCAATACAATATAAAACAATTTTATATCAAATCTACAAATACGCGCTCATATATATTTACTCAAACTCAATCTAGGGTATTACTAACCCCATCTCTATTGAGTTACGCCACAGAGCCAAGGTTACTACCCAATCTTCAGCTCTGATACCAACTGTAATGGCCCGAATTTCTGTACTCTTTGAGTCGACTAATAACACCAAATGTCCAACCCAAATTGCACAGAAATACGAATCATTATTAGAAAGAAGTTAGAGGATGAGAAATAGAAAGAAAGAAATATTAGAATAGAAGAAAACGAAGATCACAAACTCACAGCGGAACGAATAAAATATATTAAATAACATAACTTTAGAAATACAAATTGGTAACTGTATATACATATCGTTACCAGAGCACCACAGTTATTCGTGGAACAGTTATAAACACCTGTTTCCGGATATAACATAGTACACAACTGGAAAATATGATAGTTTATAGCTAACTAGTGAAGCCTCCTGCTTCAATCTCCTCCAAGTGAATCTGTAAAATCCCGACTACTCAACTGCCCATACAAATTTGGGCACCCAAGAGTTTAGGGAAAACAAACAAAATAAACTCTGGGTCAGTCATGGGACTAGTGTGAGTAAACTCCAACCATTGGTTTAACTTTCAAAATCCTTTCAAAAGAAATGATAATCGAAGACCGACCCACACATAAACACGGATGGTTTTTACCTTACGATAACCCAAAAATATTTTGATATAAAAATCCAATGATATTATAATAGTGACTACATCAAATAAATAGAATCTAGTGGAACGCTTGCATCTCATGCTTCATATATAATATAAAATCGAAAACCACATGGAGCTTATTGGAGATTGGATTTCCAACATGACAAGATATGGAACCACCTTCCGATAGTGTATCTCTAGAGAGGAATACACTGGGTTCAACAAGAACGTCTTGCAACCCGGCCCACACATGGCTGACCACTCATTTAACTTGAGTGTATCGAGCATATTATCATCAACGGTTGTGATCAACAACCGTTACCGAAAACATTCAGCAGTGAATAGAATAAGAAGCAAATGGATTTTCTCTAGATCAGGTGATAATACCCCTAATGGGAATGACCCACATGGCCATGCTGCATGCTCGATCTTTGTCATTCCCTGGGTAATGAGGCTTGAGGTCACGATTATCTTTCAGCACATCTTGCCACCATTTACTTTAAATGTCACGTCGTCAAACACTCGTCCATATACGTTGTCCTGGGATTCGACAAACCGAAGGCACCATTCTATCAATCCATCTTAGGCAATTTCTACTTAGGATTAACGGAACAACCCTTGCACTTTACTCCATCTTCAATTATCTTCTGCATAAGTTGATTCGTAAAGCTTATGCCAATACGAAGTGGTTTTCAGATAACAAATCTGATCCCGGTCTCTCCATATTGACAACGGAGGTATAAAATAAATCAAAACTTTGATAGTCGGTGATTTAACTATCAAAGGAACATCCATACAATCAACGGTCCTATTTCCAGTTGGAAATTCTACCGATCAAACATCAAACAACACTGGCCCCTTTTTTATATTAGTTCCTTATTATATTATCGTTTCCAATTCCCATTTCCCATCTTTCGTATCTTTTCAAAACTCGATTTTCTCTCTAGATTCTTGGAAAAACCCATTTCCAATGTTGTAATTTCTTTATTCGAGAAAATATCTCTTATTCTAGTTAGAAAACATTTCTAAATATCCACGAATCCTTATTTTTCTCTATTCAGAAAATATACCTTATTAATATTGGAAAATATTTCCATATTCTTTTTCTTAATTCCTCATTGACTAATTCATTTCATTTTCTATGTGTAGAAAATATCCCTCATTTTATTTGGGAAAAACATTTCAAAATATTTTAAATTAACACGATGTTATAAAACATCGTTATTATAACAGAAACCATTAATCATTTATTAACTAACTATATTGCTAACCAATCTTCACTATCGAACTTTAACCATTCCACCATCAATCATGAAGTCAATCAAGTTGGGGTATAATTACCTCTCAGACCTTAATTGAACAACATTCTCAACTTTGAAATAGTCAAAGCTCACAACTTCAAACAAAACCTCACTTACGCGACCCTCAGATTCAATCTAAGAATCCACTTCTTTTATAAAAAAATATTGATTATAACGGTAGCGTTATAATCGTTGTTTCCAAACATTTATTATAACTGCAGCGTTAAAATCACTGTTTAGATTTATAAAACATTTATTATAACAACAGTGTTACAATCGCTGTTTAGATTTAAAAAATATTTGTTATAACATCAGCATTATAATCGCTGTTTAGATTTATAAAACATTTACTATTATAGCAGCGTTACAATCACTGTTTAAATTTATAAAATATTTATTATAACAGCAGCGTTATAATCGGTGTTCCCAAATAATTTGCATATAAAAATATAACTTATACTTATTAATTCAATTAATAAGTAAATAAATAAATAAATAAATAGATTTGATTCAAAATAGAAAGTAAAAATAACTACTTCCCTAAATTCGATATAATTGAATTCCAATAAACAACTCTTTCTACAATAATCTATATTCGATTATATTCTGAACTTCGAATTTATCTATCATTTCAGGTTAATTTAAAATTCCAAATTCGCTTTTGAATTTATCTTTTCCAAATCATTATCAAATTCCTTTATAACCATTACATTTTACACTTTATTTTATATTCCAAATTTGAACTAAAACTCATCGTTTTCTTTTAAAATGATTACCCATTTCCCTTTTTATTCAATTCCCAATCTGGATTCATATTTCCTAAATTTCTTTTATAAATATTTCATTTAAAAAAAAGATATTTTCTTTAAACCATTCACTTAAATCGTGAATATATTTCTTTTATATACAGTTTGATTTCATACATATAAACATATCTTAAACCCAAATTTTATTTATAACTTCGATTCAGAATTATCTATACCAGCCTTATCTCTTTTTATTTCAATCATTTAAAATCTCTTTTATAATTTCCTTTATAATTTTCTAAGTTCGAATCTATTTTCAAATATTGGTTTCGAAACTCATTTCCACTTTCCCATATAAATTCATATTTGAACTTATATTTCAGTTTATCCATTGGTTAATAATTCACTTAATTTATGTTCTTATTTATAAACAACATCTTCATTATCCACTTGAACATGTTTCTATTTTCAATGCTATTCGAAATTTAATTTCTATTTTGGAAACAAATTTCATTTTTAAATCCCATTTCCCTTTTTCACATTCAAAAATGTTTTACGGTATCTAAAATACCAAGTTTCCACAGCCAGGGTAAATCAACCACAACATATCCAAGCATGGATTACATAACACATCATATATCACAGTCAAATAAAAACAGTAATATAAATGTTGAGGAATCCAGTTGGATCCCTCCAATCTGTTTCCCTGCATCCACAGATGTTAATCAACATCAATAACATTAATTTCACACCAATATGAAATGTCATAGTAAACAGAATTAATAATTCATCAACGATATAACTATATCAACCATTTCAACCAATTTTAGCAACCATTCATCCAAACAACCATCACACAGTATAAAATTACTATAAATAAATTTTAAACTCGTTTATATAAAAATATAAACGAGGTACAGTTAGTGAGTTACTCACCTTGTTTTGCAGTTGACGGTTCTTCTTTTATTTCGTTTACAATCAAACCAGCATTTGATTTTTCCACAAAATTCTAGTAGCTCTGTTCTTGGTCGCATCAATTCTATAACGTAGACTCCATCGTTACGATTCCAACGGATTCGATCGCGTTCAATTCTGTTCATGAACGGATGAGTTATTACGGTTAAAAGAATTTATATAAATTAAACAAATTTTAAACTAATTACTAATTACCCATTATAACTAGTTCCGCTATGCCTTCTTCTTCCAGTATGAATTTCTCGTTTATATACTTAAGTGCTTGTTCATACGTTTGCGGAATAAGGTTATTTTTGTAACTTGTGAGGATGTAGATGGAATTTCTAAGGTCAGAAAGCTTGTTGGGCAATACATGAGGTAAAATATCAACTTGTGTGGTGCAATTACAAAGGCATCAGCCTGTAGTCAATCTTGCAGGTGCTCACTCCTTTCGGGAGAAAATTTTCAATGGTTCAGGCGTCCCTGTATTGTTCAAGTTTCCATCAGGTGCGGTCGTCCCATTTTGGTCAATGGAGTCATCTCTTCAACAATGCCATTACCTTATAACTTCCACTTGACAACATCTTGTTCTAAATTAAACTGGCGAGACTGTTATCGTCGGTTTGGAAAATTGACAACGTCTTCTTTACTGACAACGTCTTCTTTCCCGAGAACACATAACGCCACCTACTGACCAGAGCATCCCACTTCCATTCTCAGCAAACATCACAACATAATCCATGAGATAAGTCCATGCAACTTCCTAATATAATACAAACTCCTTAATCAAACTATTAATCCTCACTTACCATTTAAATCCCTCTTCCACATTCAAACTGTTACACGCCCCTTTTCCACCATAAACTTCGAAATTCCCTGTAGCCATAAACCAATGGATTTATTACCAATACCAAATCATATAGTCTCGCACCATCTTCTTCCTTAAAACTATTTTTCCTCCCAGTTCGAACCATTCCAGTCCGCTCATCTTCCCTCAATCCCCTTCCTTAATCATGTGTATCCCAGTTTCAAGTGATTAAAACTCGCCTCTTCTTCCACATTAACACGCAGACAACCCCAAACAGAAGTCAGGCGACAAATCTCCTCTCCAGGCAACCGATGAACTGCTTCTTCTTCATGTCGTTGCTGTCGACGTTAGGCCTCATTAGACAACTGCACCCTCACTACCCTCTCCGCCTCAACTTTCTGATCCCCCACTGCCACGAACTGCAACGGTAAGGTAGCATATGCTTTTGTCACCGTTCAACCCCAAAATATTCAAGCAATGTGATTTCCCTCAATCAATCCAAATACAATACTAGCCTCATGTAACACTCCACATCCGTCAAGGTCACTCACAAAGGGAATGACTTAACTTGGATGGAGCGTTTTAGTAGATGGAACAGAATATTACAAGGACAGATACATAAAGCAGTACTAGAAAATTTTACAACTTTATTACAGCGGAAAACAGAAATCAGTTTGGTTATATCCTTCCAAATCACTTTACCAAAACTCAAGTACATATATATCAGCCCTTTTCAAAAGCCCTTAGAGTACAAAACTTTAAAATCATAATCCCCACAGAAGCTGCCATAAGGAGTCAAGCCATACTTTAAGCACTTTAAGTACTTCAAGCAGAAGAAATCCGGATCAAGCTAAAGTATTCCCTCCTTGGAAACCTGGGGGAGCGAACGAAAAGAAAAGGGGAGAAAAACAAACGAGGTCAAACATAAAGTCTGACGAGTCCAGTGATTTCCAGCATATGAACAGATAATAATAATCATGGCATGCAAATAAAACTGGATGCGAGATAACAGTAACAGGAGTAGCAGATATACTTAGGTTAAACAGAAGAAACAGAATGATATAAGCTATTACTTTTCACATCTCTGCACTAATACTAGTATAACAGGATTAGGTGTTACCCTAATGTCTAAACAGAAATAGAATAATGGGCCTTTACCACCCGAACAGAAGGTACAGGAACAGAAACAGAATAATCCTTACAGAAACAAAATGTTAGAATTAGGTGTACACTAGTAAATGGGCCTTTACCACCCCAACAGACGGTACCACGCAGAAACAGACAGGTGTTACCACCCAACAGAAACAGACGGTACCCCACAGAACAGACAGAACTAAATGTACCCTAAATCCTACCCCACGCGATCGGCTCCCTAATACATAAATACCCTGTGCCAGCCCCACAAAAGGGTGTATCATTCCCTAAAGTGGCAACCTTTGAATGACACAGACCTATTTACAGATGTCACGGCGTCTTACATCCTCAGAGGCAGACCGGGATCCATTCACACATATGACCCGGTTGGAACGCACCATCAACACCCCTCGCCATTATCAGAATGAGCCGCTTATAATTAGTTCAGTAAGCGTGCCCGGACCCTACCTACTGTTGGGTCATAGTTTTGATCCCAGAAAGGGTTACTGACTAATATGGGTCCCAAACAACAGATGACACAAGTATTTTTCCCTCCTAACCTTGTGTCCCCCAGACTAACAAATTTCAGATTAACTTGTTTACAAGTTTTCAGACATACAGAGTTCAGGTCAACTAGTTCACAGATCAGAAAATCAAGTTAACAGGTTTTCAGACTAATGGATCAGATGTACAGTTCTTAACAGACTTACAGATTGTCTAACTTTGTATTGGGCCCACCGACTTACGAAACGGGTTTGTTAAATTCATCAATCCGGTTGGTTTAACCCTATTCACCCAAAATGTTTTAGACATCATATTCATCCCAGATTTGCATTAATTAAATATTAATGCACAGACCTCTCACATTAGGTCGGTAGCTTGTGGCTGCTGGATATGCCGGGCAGTTCCGGGCAGACTTCTGCCACAAGCCAGACCTAACCTCGTGTCTAAGCATATTTTAGTTATGCCTACGACCTCTCACATTAGACTGACAGTTTGCGGCCGCTGGTTAAGCCGGTTGGTTCTGGGCAGGCTTCCACCGCAAACAGAGTATAACCTCGTGTCATAGCCAATTCATTCCAATACAGACTTTTACAGATATCAGAATAATTCCGTTTATTTAACGGATTAAACTTCTTCACAGGATACAACAGATTAATCAAATTTCCACGTTTTACTAAATCTTAGGTCGAGCCTACGGATTCCATACCCAGATTACCGTTATCTAGTTTTCAACAGATCAAACAATTCAACCGATAGCAGATCTAGCAGTTTAAGCGATTCAACAGATTTAGCAGTTTAGGCAATTCAATAGATTTAGCAGATAACGGATTAGGCAATTCAACAGATTTAGCAGATAACAGATTTAGCAGATTATATATATCTAAAATTCTATTTACATATCTTGCCTAATCATAAATTTAGCCTAAACTTACATGCCCAAATCAAGGTCATAATTCATAATACAATATATGCCCCAAATTTTAGTCTTAATATTCCCATTTACAGTTCATGTCAAAACTAGATTTAATATTCTAGTTCATCATTTAGGTCCAAGACTAATATACATGTTAATCATTCACTATTATAGCCAATTCAGATTATGCCAACATATTTATTATGCCAAATTAACTTAATTAAGCTACGCCCAATCCCCGTATAACATGTTTCCACAAATTCTGTAAGTACTCATGAAATGGCACTAACAAAAGGAGTAGGAGATAAGCACAAGAATTGATATAAAAGAATAGGCATGCAATAATGAACCAAATACAATAATAATGGCTCCAATAGGCTCGATGTACATAACAGTGAATGGGAATAAACTAGCCAAGTTACACACTAATTATGAGATCTAACATAATTAAGGGAGTAGGCATAAGAAACTAACTACAATAGTTATAGGCAACTAACCACAGTAGTCATGGGCGACTAATCACAATAGTTTCTTATTCAATGTCATAGGCAATAATCTCATAGTCATGAGTCATAGTAATAGGCAATAGTCCTATAGGCATGAATCATAGTCATAGGCAATAGTCTCATAGGCAACAGTTTCATGTCCAATTATGCATTATTCGTTATTTGTCCCAAAATTTAGCGTTTGTGCTTTAATCTCTTTTGAGATTCGGCGCAGGCTCGTAGTAGCCTGGCTATAGAACAGAAAGTAGAAAGAGGTACAAAATAGTCATAGAAAAATAGATCTGACAGATAAGAATATACATAACCTCAGATTCAGATTTATAACCACGTCAATATCATAATTAAAGTTCATATCTGAAAATAACTGTACTCACAATCAAAAAGGAAAGTCTTGATTTCTGGTATCTGAGTTCTGACACTGAGTAGCGTTCCTTTGGCGTAGACTATCGATTAGATTAGAAAATAGTTGTTCCCTTTTAACTTTATTCGTATTGGAAGAAGATCCTAGTTTTGATTCCAGTAGAGTAACGATGCCATTATTTTATTTAATAAGAACGGAGGAAGAGTATAGGAATGAAATTGTGCAGCATAAGATTAGAGAAGAATGGTGTAAAGAGAATGGGGCTAGGGGGCTGTTTATATAGGATTAGGCGGATGAATCTAGACAGAAAACGAGACCAGAAACATCAGAATGAATCAGGTTCAAAAACCGGGTTTCGGGAGGAGGTCGACCCCCAGGTCGACACTATGGTCGACCCCCAGGTCGACACTATGGTCGACCTGGCCCCTGGGAGGTCGGCACTATGGTCGACCCCCAGGTCGACCTGGTCCACGGGCGAGAATTTTCCCGCCCAGCCTGTTCTGGGATTTTGAATTCGAATTTTCGAGCTGTTTTCGATTCTGAAAATCTCTGAAACTTTGGAGGGTCATATCTCCCTCATACGGAGTCCGTTTCTCTAAAACTCGGACTTGTTTCCAAGCAGAGTTTCGAGACGAACGCAATGGCGCAACCCGTTTCCCTTGATTCTTATTTTAAAAATTAATTATTCTCTGATTTGTTACTTATACGTTCATAGAAAATACGAGGTGTTACATTCTCCCCTCCTTAAAGGATTTCGTCCCCGAAATCTTCAAGTTAAGAAGAATGTGTCCTACCATCCAGTCATCCATCTACTCAACCATCATCCACAAGCATCCATTTTCCTTAGAAAACTTCTAATGTTGTATGAACATATGCAAAAGTGTGTGTATATGTTCCTTATCTAATGCAAAGATCAGGCGTTCCACTGATTCAGTTGACCTCCTTAGTGCGAACTATGCCAGTGTCATGAGTCCAACATGTATGCAATTTTCCTATTTGACATATATCATTATTATATGAGTGACAACCATTCATTCATATGCAACATTCATGTAATGGATCAATCACTTTGCATCCACAAAAATTGAAAATGCTCACACATCCATATGCAGTATGAGAGTGTTTTCGAGCCGATCTAGTGCCTAGTGTGTGTATATGCATCCACGAGCAACCACTAGCAACCACTTGCATCCACTTGCAACCATCAAACATAACATGTCTCAAACACATGTTTACATCCATAGGAATCCTATATATAGGTCGACCACTCGATTGATAGGATACAGTCGAGTGATGGGAGCGAGTGCAGATAAACAAAAACTTGGTTTCCATTAGACATTGGTTGAGAGACTAATTCCCCTAAGTATCAACCCCGAAGACCGAAATCAACATCAGATTGACACCCAGAGGATTATCCTCTTTAACCTTATCAGAAATATTCAGATATTTACAGATTACTAGTACAGATCAGATTATCAAATGATTCTTAGGAAACTAAGCATGATAAAAACCCAGAATGTATGCGTCATAGTTAACTTAACGCTCAACACAGATACCCAACTTATCACAATTAGATAAGTCATAAACCTTATGGGTCTGAGTATACAGTGGAATCAGAAACAATACTAGTATTAAAGTGCAGAGTATCGATTACAGAATCAAAATGCCAGAATCAGAAAAGAGTTTTAACTCAACAATCAGATAAAGAAATTAGACCTCCTACAGAAAGTTTTCCTATTTCTATCCTATCCACTAGCCTCGAGAGTGTTCGTCTGCCCTCCAGAAGTTGGTCCTGCCCTCTGCCTTTGCCCTCGTTTCTTCGGGCAGTCCCTAGTGAAGTGTCCCATCTCACCACAGTTGAAGCAAGTGCCCATTCTTTTTTTGCAATCCTTGTTCAGATGAGTCGAGCTTCCACAAGTAAAGCATTTTTCTCCTTCTTATCTTCAGACTTCTCATCCTTCTTTTGTGTTTCCTTTTTGGGCCATGCTTTCTTGTTATGTGATTCTTCCTTCTTTGCCTCTTTCTTGCCCTTGTCTTCCTCGTGTAGTAGTGCCATGTCCACCAATCTCTCGTAAGTCGCTCCCATGGGTACATGGGTCATGGCTAGGCTGTGCAGTGGCTCGTTCAATCCTTTAACAAAGCGGAGAGCCTTTTTATGCTGAGTGTTGACTAAATCCAGTCCGAACCTAGCCAGTTGGTTGAACTGGTTGACGTACTCCCTGACAGTCATACTTCCTTGCTTAAGAGATAAGAACTTTTCCAATTGTAGACTTCGTTCAGCTTATGAGAGGAATTTCATCTCAAACCTTATCCTGAAATCCATCCATGTGTCAACCGGTCTCTCGGCGTTAGTGACTTCCCACTAATAGGAAGCTTCGTCTTTGAGCAACCATACCGCCAACTGTACCTTCTGCCTATCGTCCACCTCGAAGATAACGAACAAATCCTCAGTTTCTTTGAGCCAGTCCCTCGCTTCTACGAATGATTCAGTTCCCTTGAAATCCTTTCCACCCATGGCCCTAAAATCTTTACAGATCTTTGAAAAAGCAATTACACGAGGAGGGGGCGGAGAAGGAGGAATCGCTGCAGCTGGAGGAGGAATATCTGCTGGGCCTGCATCATTGGCCCTAGCCTCTAAGTACCTCCTGAACCAACCAGGTATTGGCACACACTCTGGAAAGTTAAGATTCCCAGACATGCTGAAATGAAAGAAAAAGGATTCGAAACGGAGAACTGAAAAGATAGATATAGGGCTTTTGGGGATTATGTTTTTCAAAATAAGCTTAATTTTTGAAAATATTTCCTTTAAAATCCTTTTTGAAAATAGTTTTCAAAAACTTTACCCAATCTGGTAACCTTCAGCTCTGATACCAAGTGTAACACTCCACCTCCGTCAAGGTCACTCACAAAGGGAATGACTTAACTTTGATGGAGCGTTTTAGTAGATGGAACAGAATATTACAAGGATAGATACATAAAGCAGTACTAGAAAATTTTACAGCTTTATTACAGCGGAAAACAGAAATCAGTTTGGTTACATCCTTCCAAATCACTTAAACAAAACTCAAGTACATATATATATCAGCCCTTTTCAAAAGCCCTCAGAGTACAAAACTTTAAAATCATAATCCCCACAGAAGCTGCCATAAGGAGTCAAGCCATACTTTAAGCACTTTAAGTACTTCACGCAGAAGAAATCCGGATCAAGCTAAAGTATTCCCTCCTTGTAAACCTGGGGGGAACGGAAAGAAAAAGGGAGAAAAACAAACGAGGTCAGACATAAAGTCTGGCGAGTCCAGTGATTTCCAGCATATGAACAGATAATAATAATCATGGCATGCAAATAAAACTAGATGTGAGATAACAGTAACAGGAGTAGCAGATATACTTAGGTTAAACAGAAGAAACAGAATGATATAAGCTATTACTTTTCACTTCTCTGCACTAATACTAGTATAACAGGATTAGGTGTTACCCTAATGTCTAAACAGAAACAGAATAATGGGCCTTTACCACCCGAACAGAAGGTACAGGAACAGAAACATAATAATCCTTACAGAAACAGAATGTTAGAATTAGGTGTACACTAGTAAATGGGCCTTTACCACCCCAATAGACGGTACCACGCAGAAACAGACAGGTGTTACCACCCAATAGAAACAGACGGTACCCCACAGAACAGACAGAACTAAGTGTACCCTAAATCCTACCCCACGCGATCGGCTCCCTAATACATAAATACCCTGTGCCAGCCCCACAAAAGGGTGTATCATTCCCTAAAGTGGCAACCTTTGAATGACACAGACCTATTTACAGATGTCACGGCGTCTTACATCCTCAGAGGCAGACCGGGATCTATACACGCACATGACCCGGTTGGAACGCACCATCAACACCCCTCGCCATTATCGGAATGAACCGCTTATAATTAGTTCAGTAAGCGTGCCCGGACCCTACCTAATGTTGGGTCATAGTTTTGATACCAGAAAGGGTTACTGACTAATATGGGTCCCAAACAACAAATGACACAAGTATTTTTCCCTCCTAACCTTGTGTCCCCCAGACTAACAGATTTCAGATTAACTTGTTTACAAGTTTTCAGACATACAAAGTTCAGGTCAACTAGTTCACAGATCAGAAAATCAAGTTAACAGGTTTTCAGACTAACGGATCAGATGTACAGTTCTTAACAGACTTACAGATTGTCTAACTTTGTATTGGGCCCACCGACTTACGAAATGGGTTTGTTAAATTCATCAATCCGGTTGGTTTAACCCTATTCACCCAAAACGTTTTAGACATCATATTCATCCCAGATTTGCATTAATTAAATATTAATGCACAAACCTCTCACATTAGGTCGGTAGCTTGTGGCCGCTGGATATGCCGGGCGGTTCTGGGCATACTTCTGCCACAAGCCAGACCTAACCTCGTGTCTAAGCATATTTTAGTTATGCCTACGACCTCTCACATTAGACTGACAGTTTGCGGTCGTTAGTTAAGCCGGTTGGTTCCGGGCAGGCTTCCACCGCAAATAGAGTATAACCTCGTGTCATAGCCAATTCATTCCAATACATATTTTTATAGATATCAGACTAATTCTGTTTATTTAACAGATTAAACTTCTTCACAGGATACAACAGATTAATCAAATTTCCACGTTTTACTAAATCTTAGGTCGAGCCTACAGATTTCCATACCCAGATTACCATTATCTAGTTTTCAACAGATCAGACAATTCAACAGATAGCAGATCTAGCAGTTTAAGCAATTCAACAGATTTAGCAGATAACAGATTTAGCAGTTTAGGCAATTCAATAGATTTAGCAGATAACAGATTTAGCAGATTATATATATCTAAAATTCTATTTACATATCTTGCCTAATCATAAATTTAGCCTAAACTTACATGCCCAAATCAAGGTCATAATTCATAATACAATATATGCCCCAAATTTTAGTCTTAATATTCCCATTTACAGTTCATGTCAAAACTAGATTTAATATTCTAGTTCACCATTTATGTCCAAGACTAATATACATGTTAATCATTCACTATTATAGCCAATTCAGATTATGCCAACATATTTATTATGCCAAATTAACTTAATTAAGCTACGCCCAATCCCCGTATAACATGTTTCCACAAGTTCTCTAAGTATTCATGAAATGGCACTAACAAAAGGAGTAGGGGATACACATAAGAATTGATATAAAAGAGTAGGCATGCAATAATGAACCAAATACAATAATAATGTCTCCAATACACTCGATGTACATAACAGTGAATGGGAATAAACTAGCCAAGTTACACACTAATTATGAGATCTAACATAATTAAGGGAGTAGGCATAAGAAACTAACTACAATAGTTATAGGCAACTAACCATAATAGTCATGGGCGAATAATCACAATAGTTTCTTATTCAATGTCATAGGCAATAGTCTCATAGTCATTGGTCATAGTCATAGGCAATAGTCTCATAAGCATGAATCATAGTCATAGGCAATAGTCTCATAGGCAACAGTTTCATGTCCAATTATGCATTATTTATTATTTGTCCCAAAATTTAGTATTCGTGCATTAATCTCTTATGAGATTCGGCGCAGGCTCGTAGTAGCCTGGCTATAGAACAGAACGAAGAATGAGGTACAGAATAGTCATAGAAAAACAGATCTAACAGATAAGAATATACATAACCTCAGATTCAGATTTATAACCACGTCAAGATCATAATTAAAGTTCATATCTGAAAATAACCGTACTCACAATCAAAAAGGAAAGTCTTGATTTCTGGTATCTGAGTTCTGACACTAAATAGCGTTCCTTTGGCGTAGACTATCGATTAGATTAGAAAATAGTTGTTCCCTTTTAACTTTATTCAGATTGGAAGAAGATCCTAGTTTTGATTCCAGCAGAGTAACGACGCCATTATTTTATTTAATAAGAATGGAGGCAGAGTATCGGAATGAAATTGTGCAGCATAAGGTTAGAGAAGAATGGTGTAAAGAGAATGGGGCTAGGGGGCTGTTTATATAGGATTAGGCAGACGAATCCAGACTGAAAACGAGATCAGAAACATCAGAATGAATCAGGTTCAAAAACTGGGTTTCGGGAGCAGGTAGACCCCCAGGTCGACACTATGGTCGACCTGGCCCCTGGGAGGTCGACACTATGGTCGATTCCCAGGTCGACCTGGTCCATGGGCGGGAATTTTCCCACCCAGCCTGTTCTGGGATTTTGAATTCGAATTTGAATTCGAATTTTCGAGCTGTTTTCGATTCTGAAAATCTCTGAAACTTCGGAGGGTCATATCTCCCTCATACAGACTCCGTTTCTCGAAAACTCGGAGTTGTTTCCAAGCAGAATTTCGAGACGAACGCAACGGCGCAACCCATTTCCCTTGATTCTTATTTTAAAAATTAATTATTCTCTGATTTGTTACTTATACGTTCATAGAAAATACAGGGTGTTACACCTCACGAATTAAAGCTCCTTCTCTTTGAATTTTCGATCTAAATGTCGATGCACTGCTCTTATTCTGTGCAAACAAAATTAGTGTTGAATCTTTCGAAACCCATAAAGACCAGAGTGTGTACCTCAACGATCGGAACAAACCCAAGAATGCGTGATTTTGTCGAGATTTCGCTCTTATCCGTTTTAAAATATACCATATTTACAGGTGTTGAGCTTTTATATTTGATTTTTTTTTATTTTTCGGTTTCCTTTGGTCTGAAGAAGGGAATGCGGACACCGGTATTTAAAGAGATAGATGGTTTGGCAGGCACGGCATCTGTTGGCTTGGCGTACACAGAATTGGAAAGAAACGTGGAGAGCACGTTGTAGTAATATATGTATATTTATTCAAATTTATTTTTGAATAACCAAGATAAGAAAAGTATATCAATTATATTTACTTACAAATGAGAAGTGACGCGTCTTGAAAATATGAAGACTCGGTGCATGTAGGCAGGAAGGCCAATCATGCAATATGACTCTTTATTAATTCTGGATCATTTCTATTTGAACAAAACATGCACAATACATGAGTAGCGGTTGTTGTAATGGCAAGAGCGCAGGGTTTCTTGTGAACTATGGATCTTAGCCATTTAAATGGTGTAAGCGGTGGGTTATGTTATAAAGTGTCGTGTACCAGATTATATAAAATTTTATTTGTGTATAAACTGTTACTAACAAAAATAAATTTGTTAATATCATTCGAATTTAAACTCGATTAAATATCTTCAATTATCCAATTTATCTAATATTGCAAATTCAACTTATTTTCGATTATTTTGGAATTAAATTTATTATTCCACTATTAATTAAATATCCAAAAATATCGGATTCAAGTTATCTAAATTACTAAACCATTATACAAATAATTAAATTAATTAATTATTAAATTGCTAAAAATCTGGGTCGTTACAAAATTAATCTCCTCGTTGATGTTGTTTATGTAGCTTTGGGGTTAGGATCCAATTTCGTGCTTTGGTCTTTGAGGTAGGGTTTTTTGATCTAATTGCGCAATTAAGTTGACTCTTAGCCATTATGTCTATTGATGATATTTCACGTAACGTCCCTTTCTTGTGAATAAACTCACAAAGGAGTTTACTAGTTATCGCTTGAGGCAATTTGTGCACATCCTTGATGTGTTGCTTCCGTGTTTAATCCATCTCGAAATCCACGACTCCTAGATCCTTGAAAGTCGTTCACATGTGTAATTCAATAGGATTTGCGACATAGAGTTATTCATGTTGAAGCATTTTTTAAGAGAATATCACCTTTGTGTATTATAATTATTACTACTTATGTTCTAATATTTCAACTAGACCGACCCATGTGTGTTAATACTCAGGTCAGACTGAGTTCTTGCAGGTAATTCACAAGATAGTCCTTTTGCATCATAGCTTTACTCCTGTACGACTTTCTTTGTTTAGCTCCTTTTTGCATGTTCAGTTTTGTACTTGGTTTGTGTGTTGAGCACCTTTTGATGTATATATTCTTTTGCTAGATGCAACAATGTGTATTATTTGTACTGTACCTGATGTATGTATAGATATGTATTTGCGACCGTGTTCTGTTCTGTAATCTGTGGACTATCATGTTGTATCTGTCTTGTTTATAACTGATCCTGTTGTCATCGTAGTATTATGTTAAGTAATAAGTATGTCGAACTGCAAATGAAAAAAAAACAGTGCACATATCGACGCTTTTAGGTCTTGTTTAATACAAGATTACAAATGGTCGCTCCTAACCAGACCTATTCTTCCTTTTAATAGATAGTATTACTCAGTAATGCTCTTTATTAGTGTGGATCTTAGGGTGGGGGCCTCATATAATCTAAGCCCTATTTTACAATTAATCTCCCCCATTTTAATGACGACAACCTTTGTTTATAAAATATACTTGCCTTATATCTTGATTCTTCAGTTACTCCCCATAACTCCAACAACTCCTTATGAAAATACTAACTTCCCCTTGATCCAAGCCCTACTTTATAATTCACTTCCTTTGACATAAGAAATCCCATATGCCTATGTTTAATATATAATACTCCCCCTACAACTAATGTAAGACTTAACCTAGACTGAAAAATTGACTCTAATACTCCCCATAAAAACTATGGTACCGTTAATGTTAGTAAAATATATATTAAATCAAGATGATATAATTAAACTAAACTTTATTATTACTTTATACATGATACTATACAATGAGTACTTAGTTATACAATTAAACATTTATGAACATAATTTAAACTATACAACGAACATTTTCGAATACAGATTATCTTTCTGATGAGTGTTTTTGACAATGGTTGTTTTATGAATCGGACAATTTGGACAATGAAGACAAAATTCTCCATTTTGTTCAATTACGTTACCATCCTTATCAAAACATATTTCTCCAATGCATATGACTCGATCACCTTCTTCCATCTGAATGTCTTGCTCTTCTTCCTCCTCTTCTTCTACTATTTCCTCTTCGTCTTCCATAGGATTGTGAACATGGATATTAGACGAATCATCTTCAATAACGATTGGGTTAAATGATTACCCATTGGGACTTTATGTAGATTCCTAATGATTTTTCCTTACTTCTCTTGTTCCTTGACCATTCATAGTTGCATTTGTTGGATTTCAGCGAGTATTTGTAGAGAATCCTTCATAGGTTCTTCCACTTTGATCACAAGCGTAGTACGTTGAAATGGTCCTTGAGCGGATGAAATGAGGGAGAAAATGTTGCTTTTATCGGTATTGGATGAGTAGGCCGTTAATTTATTGTTTTTAGAAGTTTATTACAGAGGAAAATGAGTGAAGAGACAGGAAATTTCGAGTTAAGAAGTTTAAATAAGTATAAAAATGATTTTGGGGCGAATTTTGATGTTTAAAATTGACTATTATATGTCGACATGGAGGGTAATACATATCGACACGTGTATATGATTTTATTTTTTTCTTTTGATTTTTTAATATATATTAATATATCTTGTTATTATATTTCGGTTAATGGACAAATACCTATTTCTCTTCTTAATTTAGTAAACCTTGTTCCATTCAAGGGTTTAGTTAAAATATTTGCATGTTCATTTTCAATTTTAATAAATTTTAGTGAAATATTTTCTTCACTTACATTATCGCTGAGAAAATGATGTCGAACATCAATGTGTTTAGTTCTAGCATGATGAGTAAGATTTTTAGATAAATTTAATGCACTAATATTATGATAATAAATTGGTGATTTAGTTATGTTTGATCCAAATTCTTGTAGAGTTTTTTGCATATAGATTACTTAAGAACAAACCAAAGTAGTAGAGATGTATTCCGCTTCAATCGTTGACAAGGGTATGGTATTTTTCTTTTTACTTAAGCAGGAAACTAGAGAACGTCCTAAAAAGTGACAGGTTCCACTTGTACTTTTTCGGTTTGATTTGCAACCGACATAGTCAACATCACAATAAGAAATTAAATTAAATGAATCGTTTTTACGGTAAAAAAACAAAGTCTAATGTATGTTAAAAATATCTTAGAATATGTTTTAAAAAATTTAAATGAGTTTCCTTAGGTTCAAATTGATATATTGTGCAAAGACAGACACTATGCATTATCTTTGGTCTATTTGCAGTTATATATAGTAATTAGCCTCTCGTGCCTCTATATAATTTTGATCTATGTCTTTTGATGAGTCATCTTTGCTTAAAGCTTCATTTGTTGCCATGGAATTGGGTTTTCCACGGGCATTAGTCATATTAAATTTATTAATTAAATCCCTAGCATATTTTCTTGATTAATAAAAATACCATTGAAACACCCCACCTCCGTTAAGGTTACTCACAAAGGGAATGCCTTAACTTTGGTGGAGGTTTATAAGTAAAAGTCACAGATAAACACAAGACATATATAAATACACATATTTTAAACAGCGGAAAACAACCAGGCTTTTATTTCATCAATACGTGTTCAAACAAAGCATTTCCATAATTGTCTCAAAATACTTCCAACATTACAACCTCATTACTATCTTGATTATTAAAGAAGCATAAAACATAAATAAAGTAACAAAAATCCCCATAGTAATATCCAAAGCCATAGTTCGAGCAAAAGAGATCCAAACCATACATCTATGGTCTTGAAGCTTGCAAAGAGTCTGACTAAGCTGGGTTGTTTCCTCCCTGTGGACCTTGGGGAGGGGGGACGAAAGAAAAGAAGACAAAAAGAAAATAGAGTCAGACATAAAGCCTGAGCAAATCTAGTGACTCTTCAGTATGTGAATAAGAAAAAGGGCATGATAGATATAAACTGAAAACAGGAAAGTATCACAAGCTAAGGAAGTGTAGTTTAGAATCGAATGTACTATCGCACCCACACTATATCTCTGCGCCTACTTGAGCTTATTCTAACTGGCACCCCATGCTGAGGGAGGAGTGATCCCGATTTTCTAAAGATCGGCTCCTACTCGCATAAACATATGTGTCATACGACCCCCAAGAATTGTAGATACCTATGCTGGTCCCACCATGGGGTGTATCAAGACCCATGGTGGCGGCCCCGACACAATTCTGGAATACATAGGTTATACTACTGGTGCCCCAGTGCCCTGTTTGTCTGCTCCGGAGCTTGTGCACACCCGCACCCCGTTAGAACCTACGCTGTGCACCCACCGCCGTTGTTTTAACCGCTTACAATCAGCCCAGTAATCGTGCCCCACCCTGCCTAGTTTCAGGGTACCATGATACCTAACTTGGGTTACTGCTGAAACGGGTCCCTCGTTACTAGGGTTTTCTAGTCAAACATGTTAAGTGGTTAAGTGTCTGTATTTACCTAACCTCGCCCATCAATTCTTGTTAACATGTTGAATTTGGTTAAGTGTTTTTAGTTGACTTAACCCTACCATCTGTCCTTAGCCTCTTAAAGCACCGACCACTCACATTAGACAGATATTGCTATGGTTACTGGATGTGCCGGTCGGTTCCAGGTAGGTTTACACCGTAGCTCAGTCTAACCTCGGGTCCTTATTGGGCTCAATGCTTAACCACCCACATTGGATAGGTACTGTTGTGACTACTGGACAACCGGGCGGGTCCGGGCAGGTTTACGTCACAACTCAATCCAACCTCGGGTTAAGCATACCGTGTTTTCTAAATTTACATATTTTATCACTTCTCAATTTTATATGTAAATGTCATGTCCTTTATTCTTGGGTATAACAATTCATACCGCTTAAATGTCATTGTCGTTGGCATGTGCCAAACATGCCAACATATATTTTTCATGTTTTACACCCAACGTTATTACCCCTGTTTGTACGTTCACAACATTATAAAAAATGTTGGGCTCGACACAATTCAACCCAACTTTATAAACATTAGAAAAGGGGAAATCAATAACATGTAATATTTTACAATACATAAAGGTGTGTGGGGCATGAACTTGCAATTTAGCGATTCAACTAACATAAATTATGGGTCATGTGAACTTGCATTCAAATCAGAGTATAACTAAGTAGGTGTCATATAAAATGGCATAGTTTAGGCTTATACAAACTTGGGTTTAAACATGTTTAACTTGGCATAATGTCAACAACAAAACTAACATGTTTTATATTCACCAAAATGTCCAATTTTAACATCTAATCATATAGCCTATTTCAACATGAACTTGCATAGTTTATGTAACCCAAACGGCACTTAACATAGATCCAATTATACTTGCAAATAAACATAAGAATGTGTTCATAGATTTTGGGTCATGTAGGCATAAAAGGTCTCAAATCTAGAACATGTTTACATAAGCTTTAACTTAGACTTAGGGAATGTATATAGTCCATGCCATAGACATAAACATAAGGGGATCAAATTTTAGTTTTTGCCACAAACTTGCAAGTGCCATTATTTTCATATATCATTGTCCAATAGGCTTGCATCAATCAATTTAGGCCACAAATATCAATACACAAGTCATGACAGAATCATTACAATACACAGAATTTATATCATTATTATACAACAATACAATTCTATTTTCATTTACATCGAATCACGTCATAGTTTTATTAATATTCTGAAAGGTCACTATACTTACAACGAATGCAGAATCTTGAATTCTGGATTCTGAGTTCTGAAATTGAGATGCGTTCCTTTGGGTAGATTAACGTTGCGTTGAATAATTTGATTAAGCTTTAGTCTTCTTCTTAATTTGATTCGTCTCTAAGCTCCTCTCTCTTGACGGATACGCTCAATTCCTTCCTGGCAGCATGACGACTCCAATCTTATTTTTTTATGTGAATTTTAGTTGAGACTTAGGGTGTATATATAGATTTTTAGATTGTTTTGAGCCGTCAGATGAAGACAGGAGGAATCTAGATCATACAAAGTCCAAAGAGCCAATCAAGAGGTGACATGTCAGCCCTAATGACACACCGAGCCATAGAAATTCGAGCCAGAGCCAGACCCAGCCCGCCAGGTCGCCCAGGTAGGTCGACTGGCAGGTCGACACCCAGGTCGACACTACGGTCGACCTGGGGTGACCAGGTCGACACCATGGTCGACCCTATGGTCGACCTGGTCCCTGGGCGGGAATTTTCCCGCCCAGCCCAGTTTGAGCTTATTTTTCGAATTTTGAACTTGAAACCGAGCTGTTTGAATTTTAAATTTTATTCTGAAACTTCCAAAGGTCATAACTCCTTCATATGGAGTCTGATTCACGCAAACTCGGACTCTATCTCAAGCAAAATTCCGAGACGAACGCAATGGCATAACCCATTTCCCTTAATTCTTTCATTTAGAATTAATTACACTTTAATTTGTGAAGCTTAATGTTATAGAATTCACGGGGTGTTACATTCTCCCCCCTTAAAAGGATTTCGTCCCCGAAATATTCAAGTTAGGAAGAATGTATATCCTACCATCCAACCGTCCATCTACTCAACCAACAAACACAGGCGTCCACTGTCCTTAAAAGACTTCTAATGCTTCATGATCATACGCATAGTGTGTGTACATGTCCTTATCTAATGCAGAAATCAGGCGGTCTACTGATTCAGTTGACCTCCTTAATGTGAATCATGTAAGTGTCATGAATCCATTATGTATGCAAATTTTTCCTACTCATAATTCTACATGAGTGCACAACTATTCATACAAATGCGACAACCATATGACAACATATCAAGTTTCAACCATATACAAATGAGAATACATATATGCATATGCAATATGAAGTGACTGAGCCGATCTAAAACCTAGGGTGTGTGTGTATATGCATCCACGAGCAACCACTAGAAATCACTAGCAACCATTTGCAGCCATCATCCATAACATGTTTTCAAATACATGTTTGCATCCATTTGTTTTCTACCTAAGGAGTTAGGAAAAGGACCGAGGAGATATACCTAAAAAGATAGATAAAGAATAACCTAAGGAAAACGAGAGATCAAAGATGTACCCTCAAAAAGAAAAGGGTGGGCAGCGCGTATTCTGTCCTCAGTTTCCCAAGTCGTGTCTTCCTCGGCGTCGCTCCACTGAACTTTAACGAGTTTGACTTCGCTGTTGCGTAGCTTTTTCACTTCAGTTCCTAAGATGCGGGTTGGAACTTTCCTCACAGTTGCTTCAAGTTCCACTTCGGCTTCTTCTAGAATGCTAGGTTCCGCCACTTCCTCAGACTCATGCAAACACTTCCGGAGGTGAGAAACATGAAAGACGTTGTGAACTCCGGCCAGTCTCTCGGGTAGCTCTAATCCATAGGCCATCTTCCCAACCTTCTCGATGATAGGAAACGGCCCTACAAATCTTGGTGCTAATTTTCCTATGGATCCAAAGCGAACGACGTTCCTTAAAGGAGATATCTTAAGGAAAACCCTGTCCCCAACCTCAAACTCAAGGTCGGTCCTTCTTTTGTCGGCGTAGGATTTTTGTCTGTATTGGGCTGTCTTCATCCTTCTCCGTATCAAGTCCACTTTCTCTGAAGTCTCTCGAATCATGTCCGGCCCAAGTATAAGTTTATCTGTAGACTCCCACCAACAAGTTGGTGATCTGCACGGTCTTCCATATAGAGCTTCGAAGGGCGCCAAACCGATGGTGGCTTGGTAGCTGTTGTTGTAGGAGAATTCTACCAAAGGAAGATGATCCTCCCAAGTCCCTCCAAAGTCAAGAACGCAAAGTCTCAAAAGATCCTCTAAAACTCTATTCACCCTTTCCGTCTGGCCATCGGTTTGGGGGTGATAGGCCATGCTCAAACATAACTGTGTGCCTACAGCTTCTTGCAGACTCCGCCAAAACTCGCTTGTGAAGATAGGGTATCGGTCACTAACAATGCTGGAGGGTATCCCATGGAGTCGAACTATTTCCTTGAGATAAAGAGATCTAGAGATAAGGCAGTCCTTCTACTTTTAACGGGTATAAAGTGGGTGCTTTTAGTAAGCCTATCCACTATTACCCAAATGCTAGTATTGCCACTTCTTGACCTAGGCAGTCCATCAATGAAGTCCATTGAAATGCTATCCCACTTCCACTATGGGACCTCTAAAGGATGAAGTACTCCTCCAGGCTTCTTCTGTTCCGCCTTGACCTGTTGGCAGGTCATGCACTTAGAAACGAAATCTGCCACGTCCTTCTTCATGCCGCACCAAAAGAAAATTCTTTTTATATCCTTGTACATTTTATCACCGCCAGGGTGTATAGTCATCTTGGAATGATACGCTTCCTCGAGGACCTTCTTTGTCAACTCCCTTGCTTGTGGACGCATAATCTTCCATCTCGCCTCAGCCATCCCTTATCATCGATGGTGTATCTATTGACGTGATTAGAAGTCTCACCCCTAATAAGTTTATCAATCACATCAACAAGCTGAGGGTCTTCACGTTGTGCAGCCCCTATTGAGTCCACGAGAGAAGGGCGTACTTCGAGAGATGCTAACAAACCCGGTACAAAATCAGAGGAGGGCCTAAAGTTAAAACTGGCTATATACTCCAAGCTTTGCCTTTCTACAAAGAGCAGGCTTAGGGTCAGTTTCTTTCGGCTCAATGCGTCTTCTACTAGGTTGCCTTTGCCGGGAGTATAGGAAATTTCAAAATCATACGAGGCAAGAAACTCCATCCACCTTTGCTGCCTCAAGTTAAGATCCTTCTGTGAGAAGAGATATTTCAATGATTTATGGTCAGTGTATAATTCAAACTTCTCACCTAGGAGATAACGGCGCCAAGACTTAAGTGCAAAGATGATGGCGGCCAACTCAAGATCGTGGGTTGGGTAGTTCTTTTCATGAACTTTCAATTGTCTTCCACCATACGCTACTACCTTTCTTTCTTGCATTAGAACAACGCCTAGTCCCGTTCCACATGCATCTGTGTATACTATGAACATTTTGCTTCCGTCAGGCAGAGTTAGAACTGGAGCTATTGTAAGAGCCCTTTTTAGGCGTTGGAAGGCAATGTCACAGTCCAAATCCCAAGCAAATGCTAGATTTTTCTTTGTTAGCCTTGTGAGTGGAGCTGAGATTTTCGCGAAATCCCTAATGAACTTTCGGTAAAAACCTGCTAGCCCAAGAAAGCTTCAGACTTCGGTTGCATTTCTTGGTGTCTTCCAATCTTGCACTGCCACCACTTTCGCGGGGTCCACCGCCAACCCTTCTTTGGACACTATATGTCCAAGAAATCTTGCTTCTTCTCTCCAGTAGTGGCACTTGGATAATTTGGCTTTTAGCTGATGAACTCGAAGAGTTTCCATGATTTCTTTCAGATGCTGAGCATGTTCTTCCTCATTCTTTGAGAAGATCAAGATATCATCTACGAAGATCACCACGAATTTATTGAGGAATTCTCTGAATACCCTGCTCATTAGGTCTACGAAATAAGCAGGTGCGTTTGTCAAGCCGAAAGGCATGACAAGCCACTCGAAGAAACCGTCTGGGGTTCTGAGTGTCGTTTTATCGATGTTATCTTCAGCTACTCTTAGCTGATGGAACCCAGTTGCCATATCAAGTTGGGAGAAGACCGATGCACCTATAAGCTGATCAAACAAATTGTCGATTCGGGGAAGAGGGTGCCTATTTTTCTTGGTCAGTTTGTTTAACTTCCTATAGTCGACGCAAAGGCGAAGCGAACCGCCCGCTTTGGTTGCGAACACCACTGGAGAACCCCATTCCGAAATGCTCCGTCTAATGAACCCCTTTTCGAGAAGTTCTTTAACCTGCTTACTGAGCTCCTTTCTCTCCTTTGGAGCCATGTGTCTGACAGGTAAAGCTACAGGCTTTGCATTATCCACAATATATATGCGGAAGTCTATTCCCCGCCTCGGAGGTAAGCCCTTCACCTCCTCAAAGACATCCGGATATTCCCGGACTACTCTAACTGACTGCAAATTCTCATCAGAAGCATCAAGCGACTCTAGATAACTAAGCATAACAGCATTCAAGGGATTATAAGAAATTTCTAGAGTGTTACCAAGCCGAGTCAATAGTCTAACTACTCTTTTCTCACAATCAAGAATGGCACCATTACTGGATAACCAGTCCATGCCTAAGATCAAACCATATCCTGAGAAGCCCAAAACAAAGGCATTACAACTAAACTCAACGCTGAGAATAGAGATTTTCAAACCCAAACAAACCATTGACAAGTAAGTGAAGCCCCCAACTGGATTTGAAACTACTACCGGATCCTCTACCATACTAGTGTCTAGATGCAGAGATTCTACTAAGGCAGATGAAATAAAGGAGTGTGATGTGCCAGAGTCAAAAAGTGTACGAACTGGATGATCATAAAGATAGACTACACTTTCTACAGAAATATTACTACCTCGTTCCTGTGGAGGTGCCACCAGTGCATGAACTTGACCTCCAGAGGTGGATCCAGTCCTCTGCCCCTGCCCCCGCTTCTTTGGGAAGTCCTTAGCCAAGTGCCCAGTCTCTCCACAACTGAAGCAACCACCATTCATTTTTGCCTTCTTCTTCCTGCAGTCCTTTGCTATATGTCCCACAATGCCACAGAAATTGCACTTTCTCTTTTCATGGGATTTGTTGTTCTTTCCGCCTTTCTTGAAGTCTGTTTTCTTAGCCTATAGACCCTCTTTCTTTTCTTCCACCTTAGTCTCTTTCTTGCCGTTGTCTTCCTCGTGTAGCAACGCCATGTCCACCAAGCTTTCATAAGTCTCTCCCGTGGATACATGGGTCATAGCAAGGCTGTGTAGAGGCTCATTCAAACCTTTGACGAAGCGAAGCGCCTTCTTGTGTTGGGTGTTTACTAAGTCCAGCCCAAATCTGGCTAGTTGATTAAACTGATTGACGTATTCCCTGATCGTCATGCTCCCCTGTTAAAGAGTTAGGAACTTCTCCATTTGCAGGCTTCTTTCAGCTTGGGAGAGGAATTTCATCTCAAATCTTGTCCTAAAATCTTCCCATGTTTCCACTGCCCTCTGAGCATTGGTAATCTCCCACCAATAGGAAGCTTCATCTTTAAGCAACCACACTACTACCTGTATCTTTTGCCCGTCATCAACTCCGAAGATGACAAACAGATCCTCGGTCTCCTTTAGCCAGTTTCTTGCTCCTACAAAGGACTCTATCCCATAAAAGTCCTTTCCACCCATAGCCTTGAAGTCTCTACATGTTTTTGCGAAGGCATTTCCACGAGGAGGAGGAGGAGGAACCGCGGCCACTGGAGGAGGAATGTCTGCTGGGCCCGCGCCATTAGCCCTTGCTTCTAAGTACCTCCTAAACCAGCCGGGTATCGGCACTCCTTCTGGAAGGTTAAGGTCTCCAGACATGCTGAAACAGAAAGGAAAGATTCAAAATGAAGGATAGAGAGAGATAGTGCACATGGATTTGGGGGATTATGCCTTTTTAAAAATATAACATTTTTCTCTCTTTAAAAATGCTTCTTTAAACTCTCTTTTGAAAACAATTTCAAAAACTTTTATCTTATCTAGTAAACCTATGCTCTGATACCAAGTGACACCCCACCTCCGTTAAGGTCACTCACAAAGGGAATGCCTTAACTTTGGTGGAGGTTTATAAGTAAAAGTCACAGATAAACACAAGACAAATATAAATACACATATTTTAAACATCGAAAAACAACCAGGCTTTTATTTCATCAATACGTGTTCAAACAAAGCATTTCCATAATTGTCTCAAAATACTTCCAACATTACAACCTCATTACTGTCTTGATTATTAAAGAAGCATAAAACATAAATAAAGTAACAAAAGTCCTCATAGTGATATCCAAAGCCATAGTCCGAGAAAAAGAGATCCAAACCATACATCTACGGTCTTGAAGCTTGCAAAGAGTCTGACTAAGCTGGGTTATTTCCTCCCTGTGGACCTGGGGGAGGGGGACGAAAGAAAAGAAGACGAAAAGAAAATAGAGTCAGACATAAATCCTGAGAAAATCTAGTGACTCTTCAGTATGTGAATAAGAAAAAGGGCATGATAGATATAAACTGAAAACAGGAAAGTATCACAAGCTAAGGAAGTGTAGTTTAGAATCGAATGTACTATCGCACCCACACTATATCTCTGCGCCTACTTGAGCTTATTCTAACTGGCACCCCCATGGTGAGGGTGAAGTGATCCCCATTTTCTAAAGATCGGATCCTACTCGCATAAATATATGTGTCATACGGCCCCCAAGAATTGTAGATACCTATGTTGGTCCCACCATGGGGTGTATCAAGACCCATGGTGGCGGCCCCGACACAATTCTGGAATACATAGGTTATACTACCGTTGCCCCAGTGCCTTGTTTGTCTGCTCCGGAGTGTGTGCACGCCCGCACCCCGTTAGAACCTACACTGTGCACCCACCGCCGTCGTTTTGACCGCTTACAATCAGCCCAGTAATCGTGCCCCACCCTGCTTAGTTTCAGGGTACCATGATACCTAACTTGGGTTACTGCTGAAACGGGTCCCTCGTTACTAGGGTTTTCTTGTCAAACATGTTAAGTGGTTAAGTGTCTGTATTTACCTAACCTCACCCATCAATTCTTGTTAACATGTTGAATTTGGTTAAGTGTTTTTAGTTGACTTAACCCTACCATCTGTCCTTAGCCTCTTAAAGCACCGACCACTCACATTAGACATATATTGCTACGGTTACTGGATGTGCCGGTCGGTTCCGGGCAGGTTTACACCGTAGCTCAGTCTAACCTCGGGTCCTTATTGGGCTCAATGCTTAACCACCCACATTGGATAGGTATTGTTGTGACTACTGGACAACCGGGCGGGTCCGGGCAGGTTTACGTCACAACTCAATCCAACCTCGGGTTAAGCATACCGTGTTT
Organism: Allium sativum; assembly: GCA_030737875.1. Taxonomy (NCBI): domain Eukaryota; kingdom Viridiplantae; phylum Streptophyta; class Magnoliopsida; order Asparagales; family Amaryllidaceae; genus Allium; species Allium sativum. Next base: position 772,084,125 of record CM060918.1, on the reverse strand, counting down.
TCTAAATTTACATATTTTATCACTTCTCAATTTTATATGTAAATGTCATGTCCTTTATTCTTGGGTATAACAATTCATACCGCTTAAATGTCATTGTCGTTGGCATGTGCCAAACATGCCAACATATATTTTTCATGTTTTACACCCAACGTTATTACCACTGTTTGTACGTTCGCAACATTATAACAAATGTTGGGCTCGACACAACTCAGCCCAACTTTATAAACGTGAGAAAAGAGGAAATCAAGAACATGTAATATTTTACAATGCATAAAGGTGTGTGGCGCATGAACTTGCAATTTAGCGATTCAACTAACATAAATTATGGGTCATATGAACTTGCATTCAAATCAGAGTATAACTAAATAGGTGTCATATAAAATGGCATTGTTTAGGCTTATACAAACTTGGGTTTAAACATGTTTAACTTGGCATAATGTCAACAACAAAACTAACATGTTGTATATTCACCAAAATGTCCAATTTTAACATCTAATCATATAGCCTATTTCAACATGAACTTGCATAGTTTATGTAACCCAAACGGTACTTAACATAGATTCAACTATACTTGCAAATAAACATAAGAATGTGTTCATAGGTTTTGGGTCATATAGGCATAAAAGGTCTCAAATCTAGAACATGTTTACATAAGCTTTAACTTAGACTTAGGGAATGTATATAGTCCATGCCATAGACATAAACATAAAGGGATCAAATTCTAGTTTTTGCCACAAACTTGCAAGTGCCATTATTTTCATATACCATTGTCCAATAGGCTTTATTAATCAATTTAGGCCACAAATATCAATACACAAGTCATGACAGAATCATTACAATACATAGAATTTATATCATTATTATACAATAATACAATTCTATTGTCATTTACATCGAATCACGTCACAGTTTTATTCATATTATGAAAGGTTAATATACTTACAACGAATGCAGAATCTTGAATTCTGGATTCTGAGTTCTGAAATTGAGATGCGTTCCTTTGGGTAGATTAACGTTGCGTTGAATAATTTGATTAAGCTTTAGTCTTCTTCTTAATTTGATTCGTCTCTAAGCTCCTCTCTCTTGATGGCTACGCTCAATTCCTTCCTAGCAGCATGACGACTCCAATCTTATTTTTTTATGTGAATTTTAGTTGAGACTTAGGGTGTATATATAGATTTTTAGATTGTTTTGAGCCATCATATGAAGACAGGAGGAATCTAGACCATACAAAGTCCAAAGAGCCAATCAAGAGGTGACATGTCAGCCCTAATGACACACCGAGCCACAGAAATTCGAGCCAGAGCCAGACCCAGCCAGCTAGGTCGACCAGGTAGGTCGACTGGCAGGTCGACACCCAGGTCGACACTATGGTCGACCTGGGGTGACCAGGTCGACACCATGGTCGACCCTATGGTCGACCTGGTCCCTGGGCGGGAATTTTCCCGCCCAGCCCAGTTTGAGCTTATTTTTCGAATTTTGAACTTGAAACCAAGCTGTTTGAATTTTAAATTTTATTCTGAAACTTCCGAAGGTCATAACTCCTTCATACGGAGTCCGATTCACGCAAACTCGGACTCTATCTCAAGCAGAATTCCAAGATGAACGCAATGGCATAACCCATTTCCCCTAATTCTTTCATTTATAATTAATTACACTTTAATTTGTGAAGCTTAATGTTATAGAATTCACGGGGTGTTACAACCATTATCTAATTGTTTTATTTGTAATCCTAAAAAGAAAGTGAGTTCTCCTATATGACTCATTTAAAATTCTTTTGTCGTAATCTCAGAAAATTCTTGATTCATTTCATTATTTTTTGATCCAAAAAAATACCATCTACATAGATTTATACTAATCGAATATCATTTTTATTTCTTTTCATAAAAAAGTATTATCTACTTTACCTCTTTTTTTTTGAAATAAATAAGATCTTAGTTTATCATACCAGGCTCTAGGAGCTTGTTTTATACCATATAGAGCTTTCTTTAGTTTGTAAACATGGTTTGGAAAAAAATTCTTCAAATAATGAGGGTTATTCAATGTAAACATCTTCTTTAACCAAACCATCTAAAAATGCATTGTTTACATTCATTTGAAATAATTTGAAATTATTATAATTAGCGAAAGCAAGTAGAATTCTTATAGCTTCTAATCTTGCTACGTGTGCAAAGGTTTCATCAAAATCTATCCCTTTTTCTTTACAAAAACCTCGTGCAACTAATCAGTCTTTATTTCTAACGACCTCACCGAGTTCATTCATTTTATTTTTATAAACTTATTTAGTTCCTACTATCATTTTATCCTCAGGTCTAGGAACAAGTTCCCATACATCATTTCTGGTAAACTAATTCAATTCTTCTTGCGTAGCAAGTATCCATGAATCATCATATGATGCTTCCTTTGGATTTTTAGGTTCAATAGTTGATATAAAAGCTACATTATTCTTTTTATTTAATTAAATTCTAGTTTTAACTATAGGTTCGATATTCCCTAGTATATTTCCTACAGGAGGATTTTTTAGAAGTACGATTCTTTTATTATGATGATTGATTTCACAAATTATCTCATTTGATTCATTATTTTCATTTTTAAATTTTCTTCATCATTTATACGACCAATATCTCTATAATTTTCATCAAAAAAATACCTGCATTGTTTCTTCAATAGTATTAGTTTGTAAGTTGGAAACTTTGTAGGCTTTACTTCTATTTGAATATCATTTAAAAATTCCTTTATCTGATTTACAATCAAAATTTTCTTTGGTATTTAAAATAAAATATTTTCTATAGAAAACTCTAATATAAAATACTCTGGGTTTCTTATTGTGAAGAAGTTCATATGGTATTTCGTTGGTTAGTGGTCTGATTAAAATTTTGTTCAAGGTACAAGATATAGCAAGTTGTAGCAACTACTTCAGCCTATTTTTTTTTGTAATTTACTATAGGAAAGCATAGTTCTAGCATACTCTTGAATTATTCTATTCTTACGCTCAACTGCTCCATTTTGTTGTGGAGTTTTTGGAAAGGCGAAAATATGAGTATTTTCTTTTATTACGGAAATTCTCAAAATTTCCATTTTCAAATTCTCCACTATGATCACTACGTATAGTTTTGATTTTTAAAGAAAATAGATTTTGAATTCTTTTCGCAAATGTTATAAAAGTCAAAAGCATCACTTTTACGTTTGAGAAATAGAGTTCAGGTGTATCTAGAATAATCGTCGACAATTACAAAAACATATCTACTATGATTTATTGACTGAATTTAAGATAGAATAAATAAATCCATACAAAGTAACTCTAGAGGTTTTAAAGTACAAATCTTATCTTTTAGCATAAATGAACTTTTTCTTAGTTTCCACAGTAGATAGACATCACATGCAATGCTTATTTTAAAATCCATTTTAGGAAGTCATCTTACTAAATCTAGCTTAGAAATTTTAGAAAGGAGTTTGAAATTTAAATGTTCAATTATTTTATGCTAAATCCAATGGTCATTTGAATTAGCCAAAAGACATAAGTTGTCATTTGAAATCTTTATACTTAGGATATAAATATATTTTTTCCTAATTCCTTCAAATATAGTATTTAAATTATTATCTTCGATGTAACACTTATTTTTTCAATTTTAATTTTATAACCTTTATCACAACTACTGACTTATACTAAGTAAGTTGTTTTTTAAATTCCTAACTGACAAAACATCAGAAATAGTAAGAGTTTTAGAGTTACCGACATTGTCGATGCCAATCACATATCCTATTGAGTTGTCACTAAAATTAACCATTCCTCCAGCTTCATAAACTATATCATTCAATATATCTGAATTTCCAGTCATATGTCTTGGACAACCACTATCAAGTATCCATTTTTTTATTTGCAACAATTTTTCATTGAGTGTTGAATCGTCAAGAGCCATATAACAAGTATGTTCTTGCACAACAAACCAATTCAGTGATTACTTGATTTTTCAAAATAATTAAATGCAAACTTATGAATTAATGGTGAACTGAATATTTTTGAACTAGTGTTATCATGAATTCCAAAAATTGCTATTTTATACATTTCAAAAATTCAAAATATGAAAACTTTGAAAACCAAAGCTCTAATACCAATTGATGGAAAATGTGGATTACAGATGTTAAGGATAACTTAACACTAGAAGGGGTGAATAATGTTTAATGTAATTTATGATCTTTTTGAAATCCTTTTGAATTTAACAGAATCAAATGCAAATCACAGATATAAATCAAACACATATGTAAATAATAAGTAAAAGCAGTAAAGGAATGAAAACACCTGAATTTTATACTAGTTCAGACTTTCCCTACATCCAATCCCACACAACTCTAGGTTATGTAAATTTATTTTCAAATAAACTTCAAATCTTACAATCCTCGATTTCAAGGGCCACGAGGTCCACCCCCAGCTGCTTCCAAGCACAAGACACTCTCTTGATTTAACCAGGCTACAAGATCACCTAATTGATTTATGGGATACAATCACACCTTGTTGATTTGAAAGGGCTACAACCGCACCTTTTTAGTATCAGTTTGGAAGAAAGACTCGATAGAACTTTGATCTTACGATCTTTGATTACAAATAACTCTATAACTTGAATAGCAATTGGATATTTGGGAGAGAGAATGGTAGAGAATTAAACTAGAGATGATCTGGTTTGATTCTCTTTGAATTTCGGCATAGTTTAGGTTATGGAAACTTGAAAATTAAGAGTATAAATGGAGAGAAGAAAAAGAGAGAAGAATATAGTGAAAAGTAGTTAAATTTTTTGAATTTAGATGGGTATTCATAGAAAATTAACAGTCACGTCTCTTCAGCAAAAGTTTTAAGCAAATAGACACTTCTTTTGAATTTTTTTTTTTTTTTTTTTTTTGAAGTAATGGCTATGATGTAGACATCCTATATATTTTTGAAATTTAAAATTATGAAATCAATGTAAACGTCGTTTAAATAAATCAAGATAATTCTGGAGTTTAAACAAATTATTTTCCTATATATTAAAGTAGCGTAGTAAAGTAAGAACATAAACTAAAAATATATATTTATAATCTATAAAAGTGATATCAAAACTTAAAATAAAACTATAAATATACATATGAGAAACTTCAAACTTAAGGTATAAAACTATAGATATGAATATAAGGGAATAAGAATATTAAAACTCAAGTAAACATACATAATTAAAACTAAAATATAAGCAAGAAAATCTAAAATATCTAAATATGGAGTTCGATTAAAATTTAAGAAATATTTTGAATAAATTAAAGGTCATAAGATGTATAATATATTTTTTAAATAGGAAGTAATGTTGAAATCAGTTAAAAGTTCAGAGAAATTTAAAATATTATTAAGGCAAAAATGGTATGAGAATTGGAATAAAGATTTTATTACTATTACAGAGGTATAACAAAAAATATAGGCTCTATTACTTATCCTAGTTTATTGAACTCTTGTTACTCATGAGTCTTCAATCTTGAACTCTTCTTCTTTGTAATCTATACTCTTGAATCTTTAAACTGTACAGTTTCCAAAATCAACACTGCATAAGATACATGCATATATATCCTGCGCGCGCACGCACACACATATATTATTATTTTTTGAAAATTACACGCACACACACACACACACACACACACACACACACATATATATATATATACAATAATGTTAGTATATATTTTACAATAATAATAGTTAAAAGAAGGTTGTTGTCACCAAAACCATCGTCACCACCATCTCAGTTCCTAACATGAGAAGCATTAGAGAGACACTGAGCATTAAGAGACAAAATCCCATCATGTAAAGCAACAGCAGGCAGAGACCCACTAACCTTAAAACATGATACCAAAGAGTCACCAGTATTATGACCAGCTGGACCCGCACATGCAACAACACGTAAAATGGGAGGTGCACTACCATGCACATCCTACTGATATCGATAGACACAGAAACAGAGGTCGACTGGGAAGTGCTAGAGATAGGCGGACCGACAACATGAACGTCAGTCCGATAATTAGGTCAAAAGATAGGTGAAACAACATGTGATTTAGGAACCTAGGCAACTTTAAAATTGATGCACAATGACTGGTCATGGTCGAAAGGCTTGCAAAAAGAACAAAAGGGAGGCATGTAGGCATAGATAATGGGAACGCAGAACGACTTTTCATTAAAGAAATCGACACTGGTAGATTGGAGATAACTGAACAGCGTGAAAATTTCGACCAAAACACTTACAAATCGAAGCTTAGCAGCCTTCGTCGTGCAGCTGTCTTACCCTAAAGGGACACCAAAAACACTAGTGATCGCACAAATAATGTCTGTATCCCACAATTCCTCCGAAATATCAAGATCCACCCAAATCAGAAGTAGGGAGAACACAACTTTAGAATAGCATATGTCGGGCGATCATTTCTTCAAAGAATCAATCTAGAGTCAAAGAAACAAGGGCCCCGCTGAAAATACGCTCAAGTTCAACCAAATTCTCAAGCTTAATTAGGAAAAAAGCATTTTTCCTAGAAAATAGATCAAATTGACCAATTGGCTTCCAAACATGCTTCATGTAGGCAGTGAGGTAAAAAAGTATGGGAGTTGATCACAGATAGCACTAATGAACATCCCCATTGATCGATGGTCTTCTTAAGCATAGGTTCGGAGGCAAAGTCCCTAGGGTTGGCATCGACAACCCGTGGCTCAAAAACCTTTTTTGACACAGGCGATTGGGAAACTACCACTAAGGAAGTTTTCAAACATTTACTTCTAGAAGGTTTCGACAAAGAAGGCGTGCCTGTAACCTCATAAGCACTCGGCCGAATATAGGCCTTGATATAAAAGGAGACCTCGGGAGCAAAGTCAGTAGAGCACACGCTACCATCAACTGAAATAGGATCGACGGGAGAGCTCCAAAAGGCACAGATGTTTCTAACAGAGAGAAACTGGTGCTTGGCCATGGGAGAAGCAGCGAGCAGCCTCACAAGACCAAATTTACAGAGGAATGGTCATGAAAGGAAAAGGGGGAAACCCTAATCAGGAGCCTCCATTAGAAAAGTTTTTTATGGTATGAAATTTTCTATGATCTAACGTAGATGGTGCATTTAAATTTGTTTATACGCTTAGATAATGTAATAAGCCTCACCTTAGATGAATAGCCAAAACCTAGATAGTAAGACTAGACTAGAGCATCGATATGACTTAGACGGAAGCCTTGAAGGGTATTTAAAATAAAGGTTGTATTTTTTTAATTATCACATATTCACACATACAGAAAATGATGGATGACTATTTTTAATATCCGAAAGTAATTATAAACATCATCAAAATATGCTTTCGGCTAGCTCATCTATTAAAGATAGTGGGCTATCAATATATAACTGAGAATATAAAAATAATAAACATAGAAGAGAGATCTTAAAGTAGAATTTAGACATAACTATATATCATTTCAATTAAGGCTGTTATGGTAATGGTTACCGTTACCATTTGGCAAATACTGTTACCGTACCGTTTTTACTGGTAAGCCAGAATTGCTTACCATTACCGATCGACTGATATATCTGGTAACTGTTACACTGGTAATTGATATACATATAAATGTGTATATTTTATCTGCTTATATAACTTATTTTCTCTTTAAAATAATTGATACTGTGTATTTATAGTTGTGTTTTCAGATTATTTAAGATGAATGGATTGACGCACTTAATTGTTGAAAAGATTGAAGAATTGGTGCAAGAAGAGTGTTGATTCTAGAGCTGGATTAAAGCTTGAAGACCTAAAAAAATGTTGTTATTCAATCACCTTCGGCTGCACATTTTAAAGTCATGATTCAGTGCCTTTTCATAAAGATCGCTTGTCTCAGATGTTATGGAGTTCTTATTCATGCTCAAAACGATTGAAGTTGATGCCGTTTGATGCCCATAAGCTATTTTTCCATGACATTTGCATGCCCATTCACTTGCGTTCACATTGGTCTAGTTGTTATTTGGGCAAAGCTTTTTGTCCCATATCATGTAATTGGCCACTTAGTCTTGGTCATGACAGCTATAAATACATTGTATCTCTTTCATTTAGAACTACATTGGGTTTTATTCTGTAACTCTTCTCTTGGAACTATTCTTCCCCTGTTCTCTTTAGTTTTAGTTTTATTTGATTTATATTTGTTCTTTTTTTTTGCTTTTTCTCATTTAGCTATATCTAGCTAATCCCCTTTAATTAGGGGGTGATGACGCTTATAGATTGGATTCAATATGAATCACATAGCCAAACGATTAGGACTTCATGTATATAGATCTAGATCTGAACCTAGAGTTAGATCTGAACCTTCATACTCTGCGTCGTTTAGAGTTATGCTCCTTCATAAGGTGTATTCGTGTTTGATCTAATGCTTATCAGATTTAGATCTAATTTTTAGGGTTTTAGAAATAAAGTAGTGAATCTGTCCTGATAGCCTATGGTTGTTTAAGAGCTTAGCTCCTGCATAAGCTATGCTTGTCATTGTTCACATGTTTGTTTTTAAATACCTAATTATTGTTGATTCATGTTTGTGACAGAAACATGAGTTAGATCTATTAATATGTTTGGTTATTGATAATTTTCAGTCCCAGCTTATGTCATTACTCCCTAATTGCTTTCTTTTATTATAAAAAAATCTCTTTTTATTTATTTTCTATTGTTTACAAACAATCAAAATTTCAGAATAACTTGAATGGATTTATTACGTAAAATAATTTTGTTCCGAGGGGTCGGCACCCTTTACAACAACTCTTATTGTTTAGGAAACCCGAACGAATTAAATAGTTGTTTACAGTTGTTTAATTTGTTCGCAAACATATTTTGGGGCCGTTGTCGGGGATCAAAATAATTTTTATTAGTAAATCCTTCAGGTTACATTTTTTATTTTCTTATTTTTCCATTGAAAAAATATATACAATTTTTTTTATTTTATTCCTTTTATTTTATTCATTTTATTCCTTTTATTTTCTTTCATATATAGAAAAAAAATCTTGATTGGTAGATTGGGTATTAAAACATTGATACATTAATCTTCTAAATCAAGAGGAAGAAAAAAGAACTTGCCAAATTTCATTGATTTATTTCCTTTCTTTTCCTTTATTTCTTTTCCTTTTTACATCCTTTCTTTTGTTTACAATTTAATTCCAAAAAAACGCTTGCCTTTTGTTTTCAATTTCTTTCCATTTCTTTTATTTATTTCTTCCCAATTCTCTTTACAATTACTTCCTTTTTCCCAAAAAAATATTCTTCTGCCTGCTACAAATTCTCCATTCTCAAACCAGTACCCCATCTCCTCCACCAGTCTTCATTGCTTCACATACAACCACCGTACCCCTTTTGCTGATCCAAAACCGCAAACCACGCCGACTCATCTTCATACCTATCACCATGTTCGCCAACACTTTGCCAAAATCAGAATCCCATCAGTCCTCCCAAACTATATCACTTCAAACCGCAACACCCCCCGCCAAAATCCTAACATCACACAGTCCACCACAAAACAACACTGTCACTCACATCCTCATACTACCACTCCAAACTACCCTTCACATACCATCTTCACAAAAAAAATGTATCGACATCACCAACTCCGCACGTTGCACCATAACTTTGCCGAATTCCCACACTTGAAGCCACTGCAGACCATCATCACTTATCAGTTGGTCAACTCATCCACAAACACTGCCAAACAGTTACCGCAACCTCACTACAGTCCGACAACTAGCGAACCACAAACTTCAACACTCGATTCCAATTCTTCAATTCCAATTACACCAAAATCAAAACCCTCAAATCGTCACATACCCCAAATTATATTTGATGGCAACCTTGGTTCCATTCGATATCAGATTCGAATATCCACAAACCCCTTCTGCTTAACTCAGAATTACAGCAAACCGACTATTCTATCCCACCGAACCCCATAGTGCCATCCACCATACCCTACCACAAACCATAAACTTGCTTCAACAACCCTCAATAATTGCCTTGAAACCGCAATCCCTTAACCACCGAGAGCAACAACCAAAGCGACATCAGCAAGTTTGTCCAAAGCTTACACCACTAATCACCAAATTCTCCCCAAAACCGCTCATAAATGCATACAAACCCCTCTTCCTTCAATCAAATAGAAAACCCCAATTCACAACTTCGGTCACTCCCAAATCTCGAAGCCTTATCCAAAATCGCATACAACAAAATCCAGATCAGAACACCCAAGTTCGCAGTTCGGAACCTTCATGATCGAGAGCCCCAAAAAGGACGCCCCAAAGAATTTATTTATTTGAACTTGTTCAATTTTGTTTAAAAGGGATTTTTTTTCTGAAATCGAACCTATTTTGGTACTTGTTTCCGAAAAATTGGGGCACGACTCTATTTACTGTGTATGCACTGTATTCGGTGGGTGTGTGGGTCTTGTCCTTCTTTTTTTGGCTCCTATCTGTTTGTTGAGTTATCTTTTGCTTGTTTATATTTCTTTTGAGCCTAGATTCTTGCTAGTGTTAGGCTTAGTTCCTTGTTTTCCTTTGTGTTTCTTTAGTTTTTTTTAATTCCTATATAGTCTTTTTGTTTTTATTTCTTTTAATTGTTTCAATAAAAAGGGAAAATCAAATTAAAGGATTAAAGGAATAAAGGATTTCAAGCAAAGCGAATCAAGATTTGAAAATCAAGCAATTAATAGAAGGTAACAACAATAAATCTGCGGACGATTCAGACAGGCTGGAGCGGTTGCACACCAAGTAGGGTGCGAACGCGCTAGCGCTACTCAGTTGCACTAGACGGACTGCCGATCTAAGTGAGAATTTTATAAACTTTACAGGGTCTGCTGTTGCTTGAAATATATATAAAAATTGCTTGCCACGGCTTACTTGTAAAAAAATTATTCCTGCAATTTATTCTATGATTGTTTAGTGATTGATTAAAATATTCCATAAAATTGCAATCATATTAGTTTTGTTTTTATTTTCTTAGAACTTCATTATATTTTGACAAATTGGTATATTTCTAACAAATTATTTCTCGGTGTCTAGACTATGACAGAGTTATAACCGTTTATAAATATTACGGTGATTCGTAAATATTATGTCGGTTGTTCCTCTGAAGGTACTTAAAACTTCGGCTGCATTGCTAGGGTGATTCCTGATGCACCGATAACTTCTGTCCGTTAACTGGCTGAGAAATCTTTTGTTGAAATAATTCTAACCGTCATTCTATAATTATAGAAAATGTGTAAATAAGTAATTTACATTCATATAGTTGCACTAAATTCATGAACATATAAAAAAATCCCAAAAAAAGAAAAGAAAAAACATTCAAAAATTCAAAAGAAAAATCCAATTAAAAAAAGGTTTTCTCTTTTGTGAATATCTTTTTTGCCCTTTCTCTTTAAAAAAACTTCCTTGAAAATGTCCCAATTTCCTTATTCCTACGAATTTTACGATAGTTTTGAAAATGAATATAATCCATGTAATTTTACACCAAATTCATATGGATATTTTAATAACAACTATTGTACAAACGATATGGATTTTACCCCACCAACTTTTCAAATTTTCAAATTAATCCTGATTTTACACCACAAAATTTTCAAAATCACGACCAACCTTCAAATCTTGAAACAAGTATTGAATCTTTACTTGAAATGAGCACACAACAAAATCGAAGAATAAATGAATGGTGTAATTCATACTTGTGCAACAATTCGAGTCAAAGTTTTCAAAATAATCAAAATTCAAATTCACTTCCAAATTCAAACGATTTTGATTATAACCCCAGCTAAATCAATTTCAAACTCCAAAGTGAATTTCAAATTCAAAATGGAAATAATTTCTATGGTGCAAGTGAAAATATTTGTTCTCAGCAATTTCAAATTGAAAATTTTCATAATCATAAATTTGATTTTGTTGAGCAAATGAACGAGATTTACGATAATCACACAAATTTGTTGTTTGAAACCTACAAGAAACAACATGAGCAATGAAATCAAATTCAAACGTGTGACGATTCGAATAAAAATCCACCTTTGGCTATAATCGATGGTTTTCAATTATCAACTTTTAAAATTGATGAAAATCTCAATGAAGTTGTTGAAATCTCTGTAGTTGATTTGAATTTAAATTCTCTTGAAAACGAAGACGTCAATCTTCAATTTGATCTTCCTCTCTCATATTCTGAAAATTTTGAAAATTTAGCAACTTTAGATTGTCAAAGAAATGATGAAGTGGTAACAACTGTTTAAGCGAGGACGACTTTGATGAGCGAAAACTTCTTAAACTAATTGACGATAATGTTGTTGGGTCTAAAACTGAAAATGAAACATTTTAAAACTTTGAAATTCTTAAGGTTGAAAACAACGAAACTGTTGAATGTGATCTTAATCACAATGACGATTTTTCTAAAATTGTTGAAACTCCTTGCGACTTGATCGTTTCAACTGAACCTCACTGTGATCACTTGTTTTTCAATGATAAATTTTTACAGTATATGAACTCTTTTTGTAATAACATAGTTTTTGAGAAAACACAATTTCAAAATTTATTGAAAATTCGTTTCTTTGGTTTTAACTTTAGGTTTGGGAATGAACCTTTAGTCAACAAAATTTCAAATATCAAAGCAAAACTGAACAATGTTTCTCAAAACAAGTGTAGGGGTGAGAATGATGCACACGTCTCTTAATTTATACATCATCTAAACAAATCGAACTTTGTTTTTGAAACTTTTACTGAACACCGGCTCAGTGACATCTCTATAGTTGCTATAGAAATTCAATTCGATTTTAGGATCAATTGTAAGCTCAAAATTTTAAAATTAGCAACTAAACTTTTAAAAAACAAAATTTGTTTTTTTTAAATCTAAAACGTGATATAAAATTCTTTATGATTTGGTTTTCTTTGCTTAAGTTGTGTCTCGTAATCTTAATGAGGTTGATCTATCGGTCCATTATGGACCGTTCATCTATTCAATGACTGCGTATTTACTGCACGCGTACCCGGTAAGCCATGCTTACCCTCTTATTTTCATTTCCTTTCACTAAGATATGTCTGGTTGACGACTGTGGGGACACAGTCTATATTTAAGTGTGTGTGGGGGTTGGGGATTTACATTACATCAGCAATCAAATTTTATGAACTAGGTCATTCGTTGAACAAGGACTAACTTAATATTCATAAGTAACACCTTGGTTCTTTATTGATAAGTTGAACTGTTGGGTGATGAGAATGAACATTGATTATTCATTGAGTCGTAATGTGTCTTTTTAAGATGCTATCTTGAAACTGTGTAGATGCTAGTCGTGTTCTGGAGTAAGTGTGTCAACCCTTGTTATGCATGTTAGAATGTGCAAGTAAAAAAAATCATTAAAAAAATGAATAAAAATGATTTTGCACCTACATTTGTTGAATTTTCTGAGTTCGTTTTCATGCATAATATTTTTTTCACTCAAATTTTCAAACTTGTAAGTTCTAAATTCCAATTGGCCCACTTAAGGAGAAATGACTCATTGTAGCGTTCTTCTTCGATACCCCACATTATTCAAACCCAAGATTTAGTCGAATCACATTCATATTTCGACAAGTTTCTCTTATATTGGTATTGTAACACCCCGAATTTCGGTTAATGCTAAAATTCACTAATTACAGAATAAATAATCTCAGATGTGAGAATTGGGGGAAACGGGCTGCGTCATTGCCTTCGTCTCGGAAAAATACGCGAAATAGAGTCCGAGTTTTCGAGAATCGGAGTCCGTATGGCACAGTTATGGCCCAAAGAAGTTTTCAGAAAATTCAAGGTTAAAAACAGATTTAAAATTCAGTTCTAAAACAAGTTTGGAGCCAAAAGCGGAATGGGCGGGAAAGTTCCCGCCTACCCCGTGTCGACAGGCATGTCGACAGGGGTGTCGACAGGCATGTCGACAGGGGTGTCGACAGGCATGTCGACAGGGGTGTCGACAGCCCTGTCGACAGGGGTGTCGACACAGGGTGTCGGCCCTGTTGATCTGGGTGCACCAGATCTGGTTTTTGGTTGAGTCTTGGGCTGTGTTCTAGAGATTTCCTAAATCTGACGGTCCTAATCTAATCTAGGGTTAATCTAAGGGCCTAAAACACTACCTAATCCTATAAATAAGACCCCAACCCTACCCTAATTCATTCATAATTAGATCTTGTAACTAAACTATGGCAAAATGAAACTTGATCATGGCCTCCACAAATCAATGAAGAGAGTTGCAAGCTAATCAACCTCTAATCAACATCTTCTTCAACTAGAGCAACTAATTCCACTTCATAAGTTTGCTAATCTAGGTTTTGGTGAGTTTCTATCACTTTGATGATCAATTGCTAAATTAAGTAGATGAGATATGATGAGATCTATGGTTTTGCATGAGGATTAATGGGTTTTCAAGTCATATGATATGATGGAAATATGCTAATCTATGTTAATATTAATCCTATGTTTATGCATGTTGAATATGTGAGTTTATGCATGTTGAATATGTGAGTTATGCATGTTGAATATGTGAGTTAAGCATGTTGAATATGTGAGTTTATGCATGTTGAATATGTGAGTTTATGCAAGTTGGATATGTGGGTTTATGCAAGTTAAGTGGTGGGTTTATGCATAATAAGTAATTGATTTTATGCATGCTAAGTAGGTGGTTTTATGCATGCTAAGTGTTTGGTATTATGCATAAATCATGACATGCAAGTTTACCCTTTTAAATGTGATGCATACATATGCAAGATGGCACCTTTATATGCTATGAATATATATATATATATATATATATATATATATATATATATATATATATATATATATATGCATGTTTACCCTCCTTTAAGATGCAAGTCATATATGCAAGTTCAACATGTTATGCAAGTTATGTGTATGCTTATATGCAAGTTCAACATGTTATGCAAGTTATGTGTATGCTTATATGCAAGTTCAACATGTTATGCAAGTTATGTGTATGCTTATATGCAAGCTTAACATGTTATGCAAGTTTATGTGTATGATGTTATGTAAGTTATGTGCATGTTGTTATGCAAGTTCATATGCAAGTTATGTGTATGATGTTATGCAAGTTATGTGCATGATGTTATGCAAGTTATGTGTATGTTGATATGCAAGTTATGTTTATAATATTATGCAAGTTATGTGTATGATGTTATGCAAGTTAACATGTAACATGTTGTGCAAGTTCACACCTTTAAGACACATGTAAGTTCTCCTTTGTATAACCTATGAACACTTATGCAAGTCGCCTTTATACATGACATATAGGGACATGAGGGGTTAAGTGGGTGCCTTGGGTGGCATGTGGAAATGTAGTAGTTGCCTTGAGTGGCAATAGAAAAATACGATTAGAATACTTAACCAAAGTGGAACATGTAATTAAACATGATTAAAGGGTTAAGTAAGTGTCATGGGTGGCATATGAAAATACGATTAGAATACTTAACCAAAGTGGAACATGTAATTAAACATGATTAAAGGGTTAAGTAAGTGCCATGGGTGGCATGTGAAAATCTAGTGGGTACCTTGTATGACAATTAGAATATGATTAAAGGACTTAACCAAAATTTATAACATGTAAGGGGACATGGTTAAAGGGTTAAGTGGGATTCACTAGAAATAACAAGCTTAGGTGGTAGCTTGTGGGGGCCCATTTCAACCAATATCCCAAACGTATCTTTGTGGGCTCGACTCTAGTCGAGTGACGGGACACGCATATTGGGCTTGACTATAAGAGGCCAAACCGGGTTAGCGGTGGCAACGCGGGACCAACGGGTTTCATATGCGTGTGTGGACCCGGGCTGGTTGGTAAGTCGTTGTTGCATCGTGTAGATATAAAGCCGTGCACCGTTGATATTATCAGGTGGCCACGTTGGGGAATGATACACCCCATCGTGGGACCAGCACGGGTATCTACGTAGGGGAGCCGATCGCTTGGGGAGTAGTGGACCATAGGTGTAGAGCTCAGCTTACCCTTTCTTCTATGGCTATCAGTTCATGTATTGGGATTATGTACTTTTATTTATCAGGATGGATATTTTGTACTTGACTTTTATTATGGTTTTGTGATGTAACCAAGCATGTTTTACTTTTCGCTGTAATGAAATGATGTTTGAAATTTTCAAGTATTACTTATATCTGTCTTGTTGTAATTTTTCTGTTCTATATTCACTTAAAATACTCCACCGATGTTATGGCATTCCCTTAGAGAGTGACCATAGCGGGTGTGGGGTGTTACACGTGGTATCAGAGCTTAAGGTTACCAGAACAGATAAAATTTTTAGAAAAACTATTTTCTAGGAATATTTTTGAAAGGAGTATTTTCAAAAACATGTCTTTTAAGAGAAAAGTTTTTGAAAGAAAAGCATAATCCCCAATAGCCATATCTATATCTTTCGAATTCTCCATTTTGAATCTCTTCCTTTCTCTCATTTTGAGTTTCCCCTCCGCGTATAGATGATCTTTCTAAGATAGATAAGGATGGAAAACCACTTCAAGGGACTTAGACGTTAATCAGATTAGAAGTTGGTTCAAGAAGGAGGAGGACTGGTAGGTACCTATAGGATAGACGATGAGAGGAAGGCTCAAATAGTTGTTTGGTTAATGAAGGATGAAACCTCATTGGTGGGAGGTTACGAGTGGAGAATAGGGAAGAAGAAGGCTAGTAGTTATCCTTTTGGGAGGAATAGGACACCTTATTAGGATTGTCCAAAGAAGCAAGGGCAAGGTATGGAATCTCCTGGAGGGTAGTTGTATTCCCTCACGGCTAGTGTACCAGATGGGGATAGGACCGTCTAGGTTGGAATTTGGATTTCTATATTATCCGGTTCAAACTTTATTTGATTATGATGCATCGAGTTCGTTTATCTCATCATTGTTAGTTGAGTCACTGCACTTAGACACCAGTTTGGTAGATGATCCCTTAGTTGTTTCAAACCCAATTGGGCTCCATGATGTGTTTGGGTTTGAAAGTTTCTATACTTAGCGTTGAGTTTAGGTGTGATGCTTGTTGGGCTTCACGGGCTATGGGTTAGTTTTGGGCATGGACTGGTTATCCAGTAGGGGTGTCGTTCTTGATTTTGAAGGGAGAGTTGTTAGGCTTATGACCCGCTTGGGTAACACTCTCGAGATCTCTTGTAATCCCATAGAATCTGATATGCTAAGTTATCTAGAATCGCTTGACACGTCGGTCTAGAGTTTGCGATCTGTTAGAGCGGTCCGGGAATACTCGGATGTGTGTGAGGAGGTGAAGGGCTTACCTCCGAAGCGGGAGATTGGCTTCCGAATATATCTGGTGGATAATGCTAAACCAGTATCTTGGCCAGTGTGCCACATGGCTCCTCGTGAGAGGAGGGAACTCCATAAGTAAGTAGGCGATTTGCTTGAGAAGGGGTTCATAAGACGAAGTATATCGGAGTGGGGTGCTCCAGTAGTTTTTGTCACGAAGGCGGATGGGTCCCTCAGACTTTGTGTAGGCTAAAGAGAACTAAATAAACTCACAAAGAAGAATAGACACCCATTGCCGAGGATTGATGATCTCTTTGATCAGTTGGCTGGCGCCTCAGTATTTTTGTAGTGGGACTTAGCCACGGGATTTCATCAGTTGAGAGTGGCTGAGGATAGTATAGAGAAGACTGCCTTTAGGACTCCGGATGATTTTTTTTATGAGTGGCTGGTGATGCCATTTGGTTTGACGAACGCCCCCGCATACTTTGTTGATTTGATGAGAAGGGTGTTCAGGGAGTACCTAAATAAGTTCGTGATGGTCTTTGTGGATGACATCTGGGTCTTTTCTAGGAGCGAAATAAGTTTTTGTATGTGCTCAATGGGGTGAGCAAAGCCAGTTATGGGAAAACGGTGGTTTTGGAGCGAGACTGGCGAGGACATCCAAAGTTGGTCAAAGGCTTAATTGATTAGCCATTTTTACTAGTATCATCTCACGTAGGTCGCCTGAACTCGAAGGAGATATCCCTTGGGTGTTTGTCTGATATTGGTTTAGGCCTTTGGGGCTTGCATTTGGGGGATGTCGAGTTCGACTAGGGTGGTCTGCGTGAGAGATGGACAGTTGTGATGATTTCGGATGGGATTCTTAGCATCCTATGAGTTTGAGATAGTGTATATCCATGGCAAGGGAAACATGGTAGCGGACGCCTTAAGTAGAAAAAGGTTGTCCTTGAGTTCATTGTTCGTTGAACGACGGAGCTTAGAGTTTATTTCTATGTTTGACTTTAGACCTTCCGTTGACTTTGTACCCGGTTTGCTAGCCTCCTTGGAGGTTAGGCCTACTCTTTTGGGGCGTATTGGCGGAGCACAGTGGGACGACCCACAATTGGTTGAGTTAGTAAAGAAGCTCATGAGGGGGGGAGTCGTCCAGCCATTTGAGTAGGTACACCCTAGATGGTAAGGGGTGGTTGCGTAGAGACGGTAGACTTTGTGTACCGCAAGACGAGGGTTTGAGGAAGGCTATACTTGATGATGCACATCGGTCGAAGATGACCATTCATCCCGGTGGGGACAAGATGTACCAAGACGTGAAGCGAGTTTTCTTTTGGGCCGGTATGAAGAAAGACGCGGCCGAGTATGTCGCTAGATGCTTGGTGTGCCAACAAGTAAAAGCGAAACAAAAGAAACCCGGTGGGTTGCTTCACCCATTGGAGGTTCCGCTATGGAAGTGGGATAGTGTCTCGATGGATTTCGTTAATGGATTACCAAGATCGAGGAAAGGTAATACGGGAATTTGGGTTGGGGTAGACAAACTTACTAAGAGTGCCCATCTTATACCGTGAAGAGTAAGAGAACTGCTCCATGGCTAGCTTCAGTTTACATTCGGGAGATTGTTAGATTGCATGGTGTACCTTCCAGTATAGGGAGCGATTGAGATCCTATCTTCACTAGAGAGTTTTGGAAGAGTTTGCAAGAGGCGGTAGGGACTCAATCGTGTTTGAGTACCACATATCATCCTCAGACGGACGGCCAGACCGAGAGGGTAAATCGTATTTTGAGGCTATGTATCTTGGACTTTGGAGGTACAGGGAAAGAGTATCTTCCATTGGTGGAGTTCGCGTATAATAACAGCTTTCAGTCTAGTATTGGCATGGCACCTTTCGAAGCTCTTTATGGAAGGCCTTGTCGATCACCTACACGTTGGTGGGAATCTACGGATGAGATCTTGCTTGGGCCGATAAGGTTAGAAAGACTTCGGGAAAAGATTGATTTGATTCGAAGAAGGATGAAAGCGGCGCAAGATAAACAGAAATCTTATGCGGACAAGAGGAGAATAGAGCTTGAGTTTGATATTAGGACATGCTTTTTATCAAGGTATCTCCGTTACGGAATGTGGTTCACTTTGGATCTGTTGGGAAGTGAGTACCAAGGTTTGTTGGGCCGTTTCTTATTAAGGAAAGGATTGGACAGATGACATATAGAGTGGAGTTGCCGACAGGCTTAGTGGTGTACATGATATATTCCATGTGTCACATTTGAGGAAGTTCCTACATGAGACCGCTGAGGTGGTAGAGCCGAGCTGGCTTAAAGAAGTAGAGATAGAGCATGGTGAGACGATTCGACGAGCTCCTACTCGCATCCTTGGGTCAGAGACTAGGAAGTTGAGGAGTCGAGAGGTTCAACTAGTCAAAGTGTAATGGGGAGAAGATGAGAGCAACGCTACCTTAGAGACAGAAGAGAAGATGCGTTCATTATACCTATTCCTTTTTAGGATATGTCTTTTAATTTCTCCTTTATCGTTTGACTAGTACTTATCTTATCTGTAGTATGTCCTCTCATTAGTACCTTTGACCTTTAGATAGGGTAAACCTATGGTTGAAACATGTGTTTGAGACATGTTATGTTTGACGGATGCATGTGGATGCAAGTGGTTGCTAGTGGTTGCTCGTGGATGCATATACACACACTCTAGGCACTAGATCGGCTCAGTCACTTCATATTGCATATTGCATATAATTGTGTGTAGGCAGCTATATTTATGGATGTATAATGATTGTGCTATCATATGGATGATGCATTTTGGTGAATGATTGTGCACTCATATAGATACTGTATGTGTCGATAGGGTTATCTCGCATACATATTGGATGCATGGCACTATCATGGTTTGCATATGTTCGTACATTTGATAGGGAACATATACACACACTTTTCGCATATACTCATACATCATCAGAAATTGTTTTAAGGACAATGGATGCCCGTGTTTGATTGATTGAGTAGATGATTGTTTGGATGGTAGGATATGCATTCTCCTTAGCTTAGAGATTTCGGGGACGAAATCCTTTAAGGAGGGGAGAATGTAACACCCCGAATTTCGGTTAATGCTAAAATTCACTAATTATAGAATAAATAATCTCAGATGTGAGAATTGGGGGAAACGGGCTGCGTCATTGCCTTCGTCTCGGAAAAATACGCGAAATAGAGTCCGAGTTTTCGAGAATCGGAGTCTGTATGGCCCAGTTATGGCCCAAAGAAGTTTTCAGAAAATTCAAGGTTAAAAATAGATTTAAAATTCAGTTCTAAAACAAGTTTGGAGCCAAAAGCGGAATGGGCGGGAAAGTTCCCGCCTACCCCGTGTCGACAGGCATGTCGACAGGGGTGTCGACAGGCATGTCGACAGGGGTGTCGACAGCCCTGTCGACAGGGGTGTCGACACAGGGTGTCGGCCCTGTTGATCTGGGTGCACCAGATCTGGTTTTTGGTTGACTCTTGGGCTGTGTTCTAGAGATTTCCTAAATCTGACGGTCCTAATCTAATCTAGGGTTAATCTAAGGGCCTAAAACACTACCTAATCCTATAAATAAGACCCCAACCCTACCCTAATTCATTCATAATTAGATCTTGTAACTAAACTATGGAAAAATGAAACTTGATCATGGCCTCCACAAATCAATGAAGAGAGTTGCAAGCTAATCAACCTCTAATCAACATCTTCTTCAACTAGAGCAACTAATTCCACTTCATAAGTTTGCTAATCTAGGTTTTGGTGAGTTTCTATCACTTTGATGATCAATTGCTAAATTAAGTAGATGAGATATGATGAGATCTATGGTTTTGCATGAGGATTAATGGGTTTTCAAGTCATATGATATGATGGAAATATGCTAATCTATGTTAATATTAATCCTATGTTTATGCATGTTGAATATGTGAGTTTATGCATGTTGAATATGTGAGTTATGCATGTTGAATATGTGAGTTTATGCATGTTGAATATGTGAGTTTATGCAAGTTGGATATGTGGGTTTATGCAAGTTAAGTGGTGGGTTTATGCATAATAAGTAATTGATTTTATGCATGCTAAGTAGGTGGTTTTATGCATGCTAAGTGTTTGGTATTATGCATAAATCATGACATGCAGGTTTACCCTTTTAAATGTGATGCATACATATGCAAGATGGCACCTTTATATGCTATGAATATATATATATATATATATATATATATATATATATATATATGCATGTTTACCCTCCTTTAAGATGCAAGTCATATATGCAAGTTCAACATGTTATGCAAGTTATGTGTATGCTTATATGCAAGTTCAACATGTTATGCAAGTTATGTGTATGCTTATATGCAAGTTCAACATGTTATGCAAGTTATGTGTATGCTTATATGCAAGTTCAACATGTTATGCAAGTTATGTGTATGCTTATATGCAAGCTTAACATGTTATGCAAGTTTATGTGTATGATGTTATGTAAGTTATGTGCATGTTGTTATGCAAGTTCATATGCAAGTTATGTGTATGATGTTATGCAAGTTATGTGCATGATGTTATGCAAGTTATGTGTATGTTGATATGCAAGTTATGTTTATAATATTATGCAAGTTATGTGTATGATGTTATGCAAGTTAACATGTAACATGTTGTGCAAGTTCACACCTTTAAGACACATGTAAGCTCTCCTTTGTATAACCTATGAACACTTATGCAAGTCGCCTTTATACATGACATATGTATGTTCATGCAAGTTGGGTTATTTAGTAATGCTAGTTGGGTTAATGTCATGATGTAAGTGGACACCTTTTAACCCATGTTAATGCTAATGTATGCTAAGTGAAACCCATGTTAAATGTGAAAGAATCTTCTCTTGGAAATATGTCGTGTTAGCATAAGTACGTGGGGAAACGATGGGGTTAATAGACATGTTAATGAATGGTGTGAAATGGTTATGATTAAGCATACCATAAAATGAATAAGCATAAGTGGGAATTTACCTATTGAGTTAGGTCTACCCCATGGGAATTTACCTATTGAGTTAGGTCTACCCATGTTATGGAATTGGGAATTTACCTATTGAGTTAGGTCTACCCATATTCTTGTAAATGTGAATATTAATTAGGGATAATTAATAAATATGGGGGTGATTACTTAGGTGTAATTAATCGACTAAGACACGAGGTTGGACTCATTTGTAGTGTAAAACTGCCCGGACCCAACCGGCTTAACCAGTTGCTACAAATGTTAGCCCAATGTGAGAGGTCTTAGGCACAAACTAAATACGTGATTAATGTAAAGACACGAGGTTAGACTCGGTTATGACATAAGGCTGCTCGGACCCAACCGGCTTAACCAGCAGTCATAAAAGATAGTCTAATGTGAGAGGTCTTTATGAGAATCACGGTCTTAATTAATTAAGAAACACTTAACCAAATTAGCATGTAAAGGGACATGAGGGGTTAAGTGGGTGCCTTGGGTGGCATGTGGAAATGTAGTAGTTGCCTTGAGTGGCAATAGAAAAATACGATTAGAATACTTAACCAAAGTGGAACATGTAATTAAACATGATTAAAGGGTTAAATAAGTGCCATGGGTGGCATATGAAAATACGATTAGAATACTTAACCAAAGTGGAACATGTAATTAAACATGATTAAAGGGTTAAGTAAGTGCCATGGGTGGCATGTGAAAATCTAGTGGGTACCTTGTATGACAATTATAATATGATTAAAGGACTTAACCAAAATTTATAACATGTAAGGGGACATGGTTAAAGGGTTAAGTGGGATTCACTAGAAATAACAAGCTTAGGTGGTAGCTTGTGGGGGCCCATTTCAACCAATATCCCAAACGTATCTTTGTGGGCTCGACTCTAGTCGAGTGACGGGACACGCATATTGGGCTTGACTATAAGAGGCCAAACCGGGTTAGCGGTGGCAACGCGGGACCAACGGGTTTCATATGCGTGTGTGGACCCGGGCTGGTTGGTAAGTCGTTGTTGCATCGTGTAGATATAAAGTCGTGCACCGTTGATATTATCAGGTGGCCACGTTGGGGAATGATACACCCCATCGTGGGACCAGCACGGGTATCTACGTAGGGGAGCCGATCGCTTGGGGAGTAGTGGGTACACCTATGTAGTCAGATAGGGGTACACGAAACTACTAAATTACTAAGTACACTTAGGGGAATCAACCTTTAAGTAGGAATGACTGGTGTGGTGCAGTGTAGTAATTATCCTTGGGTGGGTGGATGCGTCTTTACGGTTATCTTAGTTTATCCTAAGTCTGCCAAGCTGCTTAGTGTAGCCATTCATCCCCAGACGTTACCGTATATCAAGCTTATGTCTTCTCTGGTTACTTTAATGATTGTATTGTTAAAGTTATAGGACTCGCTCAGACTTATGTCTGACCCCGTTGTTTTTATCTTTTTCCCAACCCTCAGGTTATCAGAGTGGGCCCAGTATGGGTAGGCTTTGATCAGGCTGCTTTATTCTCTTTTGGAGCTTGGACCATAGGTGTAGAGCTCAGCTTACCCTTTCTTCTATGGCTATCTGTTCATGTATTGGGATTATGTACTTTTATTTATTAGGATGGATATTTTGTACTTGACTTTTATTATGGTTTTGTGATGTAACCAAGCATGTTTTACTTTCCGCTGTAATGAAATGATGTTTGAAATTTTCAAGTATTACTTATATCTGTCTTGTTGTAATTTTTCTGTTCTATATTCACTTAAAATACTCCACCGATGTTATGGCATTCCCTTAGAGAGTGACCATAGCGGGTGTGGGGTGTTACAGGTATACTTAAGAATCTTTTTACTGATTTATTCTCAAAGGTTAAAAAACGTCACTTTTTATACCAATATTACACTACCCACTCCGTACTTGTTTTAAGGTAGAATAACAATATACCTCATCTTACTTTATATGGGTTATCTATCTTATGAAACGTTGCTTATCTTCCCTTTCAGCTTTTTATATAACACCAATGTAGACTTGTGTGTTGAATTAGGGTTATACAAGTAGAGTAACTTGGGCACAAAATTTTCCTTTCATGAAGTGTTGGTTATGATTCGCTTAGTAGAGGAGGAATCAAATGAAATAATGTACGGTATCATTCCATTCCATCTCCACTCATCATTCATCATGCATTTTCAAAAAAAAAAGGAAAATGCAATAAAGAGAAAATCTCTAAGAATAAAATAGTCATTCATCATTCTTTACTATAAAGCATTCATATCCATTCCATCCACGTCCATCATACCATATTTAGAAGCAAGGATTGTAGTATAGGAGATGAAAGGAAACAAAACACCCATATGTGCCTTAGTATTACTTTATCATTTGTAGCTTGAAGTTCAACTAATACACTTGCCCTCTTATCTACAATATTTTTAGAACTTACATAATTCTCCTTCATCTATGCATAACTCACATCCAATACATTACAGTTACACTGGTGCAAAATTATTCAAAAAAAGAAAGAATAAATAAATGATTGGGTGCACATTGTCGATGTGTGGAACTTTGGTTGGCACCACGCTCTTAATCTTTAAGGCAATTACAGTGTTATCAAGGAATTATGATTCATCTTGAAAATTTTTATTCATTTTTGCACCAATAATGGGATGGACAATTTAGGACTAAATCGCTACTATTGAAGTTAGCTAAAGTCCTTAGAATTTGAAAGACCTTTAATATATTATTTTATTAATCCGCGTACATAAGACGCTTTAGATTTTGTGGGTAGTATCCACTGAAAACCCTCAAGAGACAACACTTGTCCTACTAGGGACACTCAGGGGTTTAACGGCTTGTTGCATACGCTAAATACAATCGTGTTTCCTACGAAAGTGTGACACATCTTAGTTTAGTTTATTCGAGGAAGAATAAAAAGTTAAGTGTGGGGGTATTTGACATACACATAAATGTGTATATTTTATCCGCTTATTTATCTTATTTTCTCTTTAAAATAATTGATACTGTGTATTTATAATTGTGTTTTCAGATTATTTAAGATGAATGGATTGACGCACTTAATTGTTGAAAAGCTTGAAGAATTGGTGAAAGAAGAGTGTTGATTTTAGAGTTGGATTAAAGCTTGAAGACCTAAAGAAATGTTGTTGTTCAACCACCTTCTGCCGCACATTTTAAAGTCTAGATTCAATGCCTCTTCATAAAGATTGCTTGTCTCAGATGTTATGGAGTTCTTATTCATGCTCAAAACGATTGAAGTTGATGCCGTTTGATGCCCGCAAGCTATTTTTCCATGACATGTGCATGCCCATTCACTTGTGTTCACATTGGTCTAGTTGTTATTTGGGCAAAGCTTTTTGTCCCACATCATGTAATTGGCCACTTAGGCTTTGTCATGACAGCTATAAATACACTGTATCTCTTTCATTTAGAACTACATTTGGTTTTGTTCTGTAACACTTCTCTTGGAATAAAACTATTCTTCCCTTGTTCTCTTTAGTTTTAGTTTTATTTTATTTATGTTTGTTCTTTTATTTCTCGCTTTTTCTCATCTAGCTAATCCCCTTTAATTAGGGGGTGATGACACTTATAGATTGGACTCAATATGAATCACATAGCTAAAAGATTAGGACTTCATGTATATAGATCTAGATCTGAACCAAGAGTTAGATCTGAACCTCCATACTCTGTGTCGTTTGAGAGCTATGCTCCTTCATAGGGTATATTCGTGTTCGATCCAATGCTTATCAGATTTAGATCTAATTTTTAGGGTTTTAGAAATAAAGTAATGAATCTATCCTGATAGCCTATGGTTGTTTAAGAGCTTAGCTCCTGCATAGGCTATGCTTGTCGTTATTCACATGTTTGTTTTTAAATACCTAATTATCGTTGATTCATGTTTATGACAGAAACATGAGTTAGATCTATTAATATGCTTGGCTATTGATAATTATCAATCCCAGTTTATATCAATACTCCCTAATTGCTTTCTTTTATTATAAAAAACCTCTTTTTATTTATTTTCTATTGTTTACAAACAATCAAAATTTTGGAATAACTTGATTCGATTTATTACTTAAAATAATTTTGGTCCTAGAGTTCAATACCCTTTACAACAACCCTTGTTATTTAGGAAAGCCAAACGAATTAAATAGTTGTTTCCAAGTGTTTAATTCGTTTGCAAACAGTAATGGTAAATTACCGTTTGTTAATCAAAGTTTGTAACTTTACCTATTTTTGTACACAGTGCATCTTTATTATACCATATATGTAGTGTTAGTTAATAAAAAATGTTGATAAAAAGGATAATAAGTGTACATTGAATTATTTCACATGATTTTTGAATTAAATTTAATAATTTATTTGGTTCTAAATGTGTGAAATAAAGCATATCAGATGAATATACATATGTTTTTTGTTACATGCCAGGCTTGTTGGCAGTTTTTTTTTTGGACTATATTTTTTCTTTATATGTATATATATATATATGTGTGTGTGTGTGTGCGTGTGCGTGTGCGTGTGCATGTATGCGCGCGCGCTCTTCTTTTTAGAAGATCATACATTTTTGCTTTAAAAACAAAGAGAATATACATATGTTTTAAATTGACCAGTAAAATTACCGTTACCATTGGTATTAAAGAAATTTTATTGATAATTAACCGTTAAAAATGGTAAATTTACCGTTACCGTACCGTTTTAATTGGTATACCGATTTTAATAAAAAAAATGGTTATCGATCAACTGGTAATGGTAAATTTACCGTTATCATAACAGCTCTAATTTCAACAATCAAATTTTACACAAATTCAATTCATTAGATAGCATATTTATGTAACACCCCAAAGAGTGAGCAGTAACTCAAGAAAGAATTAAGTTAACATAATAAGGGGAAAATAAATTTTTTTACAAACGTCTGTATTTAGCTATGAAACATGTGTCGTTATTATTAGCACTTAAATAACCGAGGGGAGACCGAAAGTCAAAGTTAAGGTGAAGGGGTGCGAAAGACAGCAAGCCTTCGTCATAGTCGGAGTCATTTCTTCAATACTTCCTTTTGAAACTGGAATTGAAGAAGCAGTGGATTTTTCCCATAAGGAAAGCCCCTGTCGACGAAACCCGAAAGGCATAATTATCAAGGAAATTATTTTCAAGCATGTAAAAAAGAAGCTTGGTATATCTTTCAGACTACCCAAGGGGAATATGGCGAAAGCTTTAACCTTCATTAGATAATTATCACATGGAGACATCAAATGCCAAAGAAGATGATGTCATAAGCGGAGTCAAAAACTGGGAGATCCTACAAGTTCACTTCTCCTAAAGATAGCCAAAGCTTCCCATTCTAAAAGAACAATTTCGGAATCCCTACATCGATACTGTAGCCACCAACCCATGGGATAACGGAAGGCTCCTTCACTAAGACTTCGTATATGCTTTCACAGAAGTACCAGAACGAAGCCCCTAGACGAAGGTAGGGCGAATCCGTGCATATAATTATGACCCTAAGGGCTTAGAATTAGGTCCAAATTTCTCATTGTTGCTCTTGTATCTAAAAGTCTGAGTTGTGAATCCTAATTTCAAAATCTATTTAAGGAAAAGTCTGTAATATCGGAATTTATATATAAAGAGGTTTATCCAGGATATTAAGCAATAAAGTGGCAATTCTTAATTATTATATTATTATTATCATATAACTTTGAAGGTTCAATACCGAGAGTATCTAAAACGCAAGAGTTCGACAAAAGTACCTTCCAGAAGTTCCAAAGGGACTTAAGTACCGGAGTAGGTTAATCATACCAGCTTTGAGAATGGAATTATTAGAAATAGCTTGCAATCTATCGATGGTTCAGAACTCTAAGATCCGATATATCCTTGGTAAATCTGACTCCTTTTCCAGTAACAATGATATACATGGTAATCCTACGTAGGAAATTCAAGAGTTTAGAAGCATTACGAAAGGGTTTAGTTTCCAAATCGAAAAGTCTACTACGAAACTTATAAGAAATCATCAACATAAACTAATACGCCAGAGACCAAGTCTTCTTCCGAATGATCTTTCTAACACTATTCTGTTGACATTTGATCATTGTCTCTTATTTCTACATGAACTTACTTTCGGAAATTAGCAGAAGTATACGACATGAATCATATTACAGAAAAGATAACATAACCTGAGTTTAACCTTTCATAAATAAAGGATTTTACAGGAATTACAATGTTTTAGAGTGTTAACTATATTTTTGGCTAATAGTTATGTTCCTAACAATTTTTTAGACAATTTTCACAGATAACTTTTTAAATAAGAGCTTTTATGAAATGGGCATGAAAATTTGAAAATTTAGTGTTAAAAATAATCAAATAAAAAATTAGGGTGAAATAATTTAAAAAAGAAAATAACACTAGCGGAATCTATGTCCTTGAAAGGTCGAATTCTAATGGTCGACCATTCTAAGGTAGTGGTTTACCAGTCGATGTAATGTTCCTAGGATTTTGGTTGGCCAATGTGTTAGATTTGAACATATCTTTCTCCTGCCCTGAGATTTAATCTTGTCTTTTTGAATGGTCGATGTTGTTGGAACTAGATGAGTGCACAATAGAAGTCATAGGTGAATTTAAAAAAAACATTTATTAGATCTATATTGAGCTTGTGAAGTCTAGTTCATTTATAATATTTCCAAATTTTATTTAACTAAAATCTATTATTTTATTTAAATTTATAAATTACATAGTTTTATTTGATGTATACATATCGATAAATATAAATATACATATATGTATCACATACATATATGTATCATATACATATATGTATGTGTGTGCACGTGTAGCATTTCAGCACGTGTAATTTACAACATGCATATGTATAAACATTGGATTTGCATCGCAAAGGATATGTTAGCTCATCCGATATGTAACGTATGTTTTCAAAATATATGAATGTATATAAACTTGTTACATATATAATTCTTATAGATACATAAAATTGTCATGTTAATTTTTTTAAATAATTTTATATGAATGAAAATATTTAAATAAATAAATATACATATGCATGCGTAGATATATATAATATATGTAACATCAATCATATACATATATGCATATTATTATAGCAATTATTTAAATCATATATATACGAATTAAACTTGAATACTGCATGTGCTAACATATATATATATATATATATATATATATATAATGACAACATAACTAATATATATTTAATAAAAAATACATAATTATATTTATAATATATATGTGTGCGCTAATTAACAAAATAAATAAAAAAATAATCAAACGTCAAAATTTTATGTACAACACCAAATATGATAACAAAAACGCCAAATTTCACTCGTTGGTGGTTTTATGGTGGATGCACGACACTAACGGTGATGCCTAATGCGGTGTATGGCCCGGAACTAATGAGAGCTCTTGGGTCTTCACCATGACACAACATGACATTGTATTGTTGATGGATCCCGATGTTATGCGATGAAAGGCGTTATGCTACCATTAAGCGGTGGACACAGATGCAATGATGATGACACCGCTTAGCAAGTATACATTATGGGTTCCCACTCAATGTGTAAATATGATAAGTGCACTCATAAGTGTAGGTTGCAAATATACGGTGGAATAGTTCCATTAATTATTAAGAAATCATTAATTTTCATGTGGTTCGATTAGTTGTTTAACCCTAAATAAGGGCCTTTAAAAGTTGCAGTATATATGTGTTTAAAATTATACTTCCATAGATAATTGAAACAAGTAATCCATAAGCAACAGTATGACATCCTAGGTTTCGTAGAGTATTTCTAGAATCAACTGCATGTTATCATCATGTGTTAATAATGTAACTTATTCAACAAACTTTTGTATGATTCACTCATTTCCTTTATTTTTCCTTTATCACAGGAGAATATGGTAGTAGGTGATAGGCCTAAATTTAGTCGGTGGAGAGTAGAGCTCGACGCTGGAGTTTCTTTTTGACTTTCCTTCCACTCTTTATGTAACTAATTATCATACTTTGTATTTGTCATACAATATATTATATTCTTATGCACTCTGGAAATCTGATTATGTTCTAATTTAGGATTGTGTTTTGGATATTTTCTAAAATGGTTAGTTTATGTATTTATATTTTTCTCTCTTCCATTGTGAGATCTAAAAGTGTAGAATATTTTAAATCTTGTCCTAATGATTTCTTTAGTCTTTGAAATGTTTTAAAATCCCCCAACAGCTGTAGTTTTTGGCATCGGGGTGAGTCCAAAAATCAACCTAGGTATGGATCGGCGTGTTAAGAGGTGCAAATTGATACGGTTTCTATTAGAGAATAAGTTTGAAATTACTTAAGGACTAGGGGCGTAATGAGAGAACATGCTTGAAAAAAATTCAAAAAGAAATGTATTTTTGAATTTTTTAATATGAGTTTCAAAGTACATATATGAGCTTTTCAAATGTTTTAGCATATGTCAATATAACATGAACAACGAGTTGCTAGTAAATTCATAAATCACAAGTGGAAAATGAATGATCCCACTGGTTTACGCTTAGTTGGTTTACTTAAGATTTCGGACATGAACGTATTGATTTATTTCGTTGATATCTGCAGGCAAGAGGATAAGTCGATCTTAACCCTTATAGGTGACTTGCAGAGAGACTGTCCGGTGTAGTTCTCATACACCACATGTCATCGATTTTTGCACGCTATGCAAGAACTTTGTGCATCTAGGAAGGAAGCAACATGTGTGGACTGAGTATGTGGATTCAAGATCATGATTTGTACTTATGAAAGGACCTTTGGATCGATGGGTCTCAACGATGACATGAACACCTTGCTCTTGACATTTACAGGGGAATGACCTGGATTAGTCAGATGTAATGGTTGAAGAGACTAATAACGGGGAGACTACTTGGATAAGTTTATAAGGCTTTTCAAGAAGAAGTATTTTCCAAAGCCAAAGAGGGAATACAGTTAGAGAAGAACATTTATTTGCACCAATGAGGGATATCAATAAAGAAGTAATTGAGTTAGTTCAACGAGTTAGATAAGTTTTAGGTGGAGCTAATAAATACCCATCATATGAGAGCTTCAAAGTTTGTTTATGGACACAATCAACCTCGTTAGGATTTGGCTCTTAGTGGCAGTCCCATTGGTATGAATTACGATGGATTCATGGAAACATCCTTGTTGAGTACTATATCCAAAAAGGAATTGAATAGCGACCCTAAGAAGTTAGGAGGAAAGATACCATAATAGGATTAGAAACAGAGAGGAACAAGCTCCAAAGGCTAAGAAGCAAGAGATGCAGTGTAGGAGATATGGTAAGAGTGGAAATTTTCTCGGGAGTGCAAGATCGATCTCTCAATGGTTAAGTTCTATATCCACAGTCAAATCAATCGAATAAGAAAAGTGTTTCTAGCACTACAAAAGACATCTACTTAAATAGCTACATCTTATGCACTGGGTAAAGTTTATAGCTCGAGGGTGCCTTCGTTAAAGGGAAGATGGTGGTTATTGAAGGTGTGCTAATTTTATCTAATTTACCCATTCATACCTTATTTGAAACACCCCCACCTCTATATCCAAAGCATCCACAACATCAGAAAAAGCCTTTCGTAGCGTTGTAAAAACGCTGCTAAAACTAGTCGTAATATTTCGATAAACAATTGATATGACATGCAACTAAAGGTCCGATAGTCTTAGTTGCATTACAGTAAACACAACCAAAAATGAACATATTGCAGCGTTTCCAAAACCCTACCAAAAGCTTTTTTGGCAGTGTTTTAAAAATGCAACCAAAGTGGTTCTTGCATCCTTCTTTTTTATTTCCTATAGTGTTATTCTATGCTACTATAATATTTTCGCAGCATTTAATCTTTCATACTAAATATTTATTGCTGTGTTTTATTCCAGATACAATATTTTCTGTAAATTGCATTTTCTTCTGTTGCACTTTTGAAACGCTACTAAAACTTATTGATTGATGTACGATACATTTTAATCACAGATATTTACAATTAATGACCTATATCATTTCCAAAAGTCACTCACATATAATAGCAATATTAAAATAATTAATCAATCGCATAATTATCATTTTTAAACCAACATCGATAATCACCATATTCAAATAATAAAAAAGCAAATAAATCGCATAATCAAGTGTAATATCCATAATCTATTCAATAATAGTATTTCGACAAAATAAGCAAATTCACATACCATAACGTTTTACAAACAAGTCTATATAACTGGTATGAACAAAATATTATAATACATAATAGTTAAAGTCTTGTTCATGGCTTAATTATCATTAGTTCTTTGATGCGGTTGTTCCTCACTTCGTTAACACTAATGACCTGTACACATGTATAACAGGCAATAATTAGAATTGCATACTAGTATAGTAGGTGGAAACATTAACAAAACAAAAAAACAACAACATTTAAAATTTCAACAAAATTATTGTTCACATTACGATGCCTAAAAGTGATGGCAATCATTTAAGGGAAGGACATAACATTTTTTGGAAGTTTTTTTAACAACAAACGTTGATGCGACTTAGAATACTAAATAATATAAACAATAAACGTTGACATGGATTAGAATACTAAATAATATAATGCATAACCCTCGCACGATTGACAACAGCCACACAGGGGATCAAAGGCTGCAAATAAAAACATAACAACCACAAGGTGTTTTTCATGGAACCATATATATAACGATAATAAAATTTGCCTATGTTTTTTCCTAATCAAAATATAAGGATTAACATAAGATACGTTATGCATCTTTAATTCTCCCCTAAATCTCTTTACAGCTTATTGTTAACAAATAGGTATTAAGTCGTAATACTATTGGTAAAATTATCATTATACTCACATAGTTTATCCTGTCATGTGATTACAACTATGGATAGTATTGGTATCACATTTCATCTATTTCTAATAATGTTGGATGCTCTACTCAGGCATTGATCTTGCTTACAACATCTTGTGTCATGGCTGCTCTGCCTACAATGGAAATTTGGATCCAGCATCAACCAAAATAAAGATCAAGAACATGTTTTTAGTAAAATAAAATGAACAATTGGTTAGAGTTTGTTCCATATAGGCAATCCATTTGATGTGATTAATAACATTGCTGATGTTATATTTTATTTTGAATAAAAGATTCTGTGACTCTATTTCCGTCATTGACTTGGATCATGTGACTTCTGCACCTGTGTTATCCTCGACAATTTCTAACCCAACCCCCCCCCCCCCCGAAGCACCTCCTTCCAACCATGATGATTAATTTATTTTCTGGCAACTCGATGAAAGATATTGGATTCACGGTCTTTCTAAGATGAGGTATAATCCAGTATCTGGTAAATTCCATAAATACGTAGGAAAAGTAGGGGAATCTTGGCATCTAAGGTATCATATTGAAGGTGAAGGTTTAACACTAACTACATCTGGGAAGGATAGGAAAAGTAATTGGTCTATGTTAATTCAATCCTTTTGGGATAGGGAACACCTTTACACCTCCCTCTTGAGAAGTTAGGATCCTCTTCTTGCATCTTATTTCTCTACCTTTAGGCAAGTCAGAGGCCCTTGTACTGATGCTGACATCGGTAATGACTGAGGAGACTAGATGTCTCTGTTATAGTAGCATAGACATGTTTGTCTGTCTCCTAATCTTTATTTGTTTTAGGTTCTCAGTGGTCTATCCACTTCAAAACTAGTTCATAATAGTTGTTTGACTCCTTTACTTTCATGTAATTGTTTCTTGTTGGAATGATAAATGTTATAGATCCCTATAAAAACTGATTGGCTATGCCAAAAAATAATAGATAACTACTTTTTATATTTAATAACTTATTACAGTTAGTTATTAAAAATTAGTAAATTGCAATCAATACTTGTTGATAACATTTAATAATTAATAAATATAATTAATAATTAATGTTAAATATTTTTTATTAAATAATTAATAATTAAATTTGAGTAACTAACATTTAATAATTAATGTCTAACTTTTAATATTCAAATAATAAGTAATAGTTAATAATCATGTGGTAATATTTAAATATAATAATTAATATTTAACAAGTAAATTGATACTTACTATTAAGTACATAATTAAAAAGTAGTTATATGCATAATAATTGATACTCAATTATAATATAAGTAATAAATAGTAATTAATAAATATAAAGTAATACTTTGTACCGAACACAAAGTAAAAATTAATAATTATTAATTAAATTAAGTTACTTTTAGTAAATAATACTAAATAAGTAATAATTACAGGCTTTGACAACTGAGATTCCAAACAATTGCAACCAAAGAGCTTTAACAGTTATTATAATGTGTCAGTTGTAACTCTCTTCTTGACATGTACATTTTCTATTTTTTAGCTCCATACCTCAAAATTTAGCTTTTGATTACTCACTCCAAACCCAAAAGTTAGCTCCAAACCGAAATGTTTTGCTATAATTTGTGACAACCTATTTTTCTAACCATTCAAGTCGGTAATAAAACTAACTCAAAACGTTCAAAATAGCATATTGTTTTTAACTATGGGGTTTAATAAATCAAATCACAAAACATAGACATGTCACAGGTACAAAATAGCAGAATAACTCATAGCGGAATAAATAACTTAGTAATTCATGAAGCTATTAATTACAAAATCTCAAAATAAATTATACAAAATATCAAAGTCATAATCTATACATTTGAAATCTTAGATACATAAATCCCTAGTATATAAATAAATGACAGAAATGGAATAATCGAATCACCAAGGTAACAATAACAGATAGATAATAAGTTAAATGCTCGATAGATCTCCAGCTCTTAGAAGATGAACTGCCAAAGTTGAACTCCTCGGCCTGACTTGAGCATCAAGTCAAAAACAAAACACTCGAGTCAGAATCAATATTCCCAATAATAAATCAACTCAAGTGAAATACACAAGTAACTTAAAAAGAATGTTTGGGATTTCATTCTTTAAGGATCCGTTAAATTAGATGTCATATAATACAATATGCTATAATAATAGTGTCTACGGTTAACCAAAATATTGAAAATAACATAAGCAATATTACATTTTTACCCATGCGGCGTTTATAAACATTGCATATAAAACACCAGTTTAACGGTCAATGGATAGGGATGCACCACTATATGACACCGTCAAATCAAAATTGTAGGGGGCTCAATCAGGATAATATAACAAGACATACGAGGCAATACCCAAAGTATGATTCTACCAGCTGCACTCTCAGACCGATGGTGACGCATATCTACAACTACCGCATAGCTACAACTACACTCCAAAATTAAAGGGCCCCAATCAAATCACAAAGTAATAGATATGGCATAGAATAAGTGTGTTCGATAAGAGGTGCTACCTCTATTAACTACGGTATGGCACATGTTTTAGTCAGCTAAATTACAATCCAAAGGTCAAAGCTACCCATTATCGTTTTCTATAAGCCAAGAATCATCTTCTTCTTTTTTCGAGTTCCCGGATTAATATACTTGGCTCTCTTTTGATCCTATAAGGAAAAAAGACCTACTTTCCTAGTAGTATGTGGCGCATAGAGGAAGTGGCAGACATGGCTTGAGGCTGTAAGGCGAGAGACTTCTGAAATTGCTCAGCCAAATTATTGGGATCTGATGTTGATATTGCTGCAGTATTATGTTGCACTTGATTAAAAGATGGAACTCTGAAAAAAAAAAAACTGTCTTGGTTGATTTCTTTTCAAAAAAGAACAATAATTTTTCCAATGACCGTTTTCCTTACAATACTTGCATGTATCAGGGGAGTATAACTTGTAGAAGGTTTCCTGAATGGTGGACCTCGCTGTAAAGGATCGCTAGCACAGAAGGGCCAGCTTTTTTCGAACATGTTTTAGGATGTATTTTTTCAGCCAATAATTCACTAACAACAAAATCAACTGATGGAAGCGGAGAACAATGTAATATTGAACCTCGAAGTCCTTCAAAATCAGTGCGTAGAGCCATCAAAAACTGGACCAAGCGTTGTTCTTCTCTGAAAGTAACATATACTTTGGATGCTTTCAATTCATCAGGTTCTGTAAAAGCCAATTCATCCCATATTTTCGTCATAGCAGAGTAGAATTCTTGTATGATCATACTATTCTGTTGAAGAGCTTTAATGTCATTTTCCAACTGATATCGTTTTGCAAGATTTGATTGGGTGAATAACCTTTTTAAATGTTCCCAACCCAATTTTGCAGTCTCATACTTTGCTAATGGCATGCCTATTGAACGTTCAACAGAATTATAGATGCATGTGATAACCTCTGCATTGTTTGCTTCCCAAACATCCATTGCAATTGCGTAGTCCTCATCCTTTTCTTCGGGCATATTACAAATCCCTTCAACATATCCGCACAACTTATTTCCTTTCAAAAAAAAAAAACTCATGACATAACTCCAATACGAATAATTTCTTTCATCCAATCACACACCTATAGCTTGAAGTGAATCTTCTTTTTCGCTTGCCATAACTAGATTCAAGAATTATCAAAATATTACAAATCCCAAAGTTGTTTTTACCAACAACATATAACATATCTCAAAATTACCAACAACGCTC
This sequence comes from Allium sativum, assembly GCA_030737875.1. Taxonomy (NCBI): domain Eukaryota; kingdom Viridiplantae; phylum Streptophyta; class Magnoliopsida; order Asparagales; family Amaryllidaceae; genus Allium; species Allium sativum. The sequence continues at coordinate 772,047,251 of CM060918.1, read as the reverse complement.
GTCTACTACAATCATCAATAACAGATCTCAAACTCACCACCAACAAGTAACAGATCTCAAAACCAACAAAGAAGAAACGACATAATACAGTAAAAACAGTAAGAGAAAAATAAAAGATAACAAATCTGCAAATAAATGATAACTTTATTTGAACGCAAATAACAGATTCGCGACAGTAACCCACCCTGATACCATGATAACTTCATTCATCACATGAAATAGAACAGAAAATAAAAGATAAGAAGAAGAAAATAACGGAGATTGCCTCTATTTATACATAGTTTATCCTTATCTAAAAGAACATAGTTGGTGACTGAGAACAAACAATTGGAAAAAACGAAGAGGGCAGCGGTAGAAACATAGGGCGGCACGCCATTATACTATTTGGGTTAAGCAGCAACTTAAACATAGGGCGGTACGCCATTCTATTTGGGTAAAGCAGCAGCTTGTGCAATGAAATTCTAAGTAAAAACATAAATGAACGGGTGAAGAAAGAGAGACCACGGCAACAACTGCACCACGCCACATCTATTAAATAATAGTAAAGCAGAAGAATTTCTAACTCTCTCCTTAATTCTCTCAATTATCTCAATTGCCCTTAATTCTCTCATTTCTCTCAGTTCTCCTTAAAATTCGAAAGATACTTTTATTAAATCAAAGTAATAGAACAATATAAATCTCTATTTATCTCTATTCAGCTTAAAACTCTAACATATTAATTTAAAATTTAACACCATATTCCAGGAAAAGCCTAATTTCCTTTATCTTTGTACGCAACTACTCCCTTCCTTCGTACGATCTCTCCATCTAAGCTTTTTCCCCTGTAAACGTAATTTCAATCATGGAATCGGTGACTCTTCAAATAGGCGGTGATTGCCGCTACTCTCGCTTCTCTCTTTTTTCTCCGTTTCAATCATCCCTGCCGAATATCTTCCAACCCTCAATTTAGGGTTTTCCTGACAATCGCGGATTTGCTTTCTTCCGCTTTTCTTCTTTCTCTATTTCGGCCTAACCTACGTAAGAACTTCCTCCCTAGACTTCACTGTGTGCCTCTCTTTCGTCATATTCACTCTCTCCTACTACCATCTTCATCCCGTCGGAGTCATATTCCTCTCCAGAAGACAGGTCAAATTTGATTCACTGTCCTTGATTTCTCGTTAGAATCATATTCCTACAAATTTCATTCACTGTGAGCGGTATTAAAAGTTTTTCCCCTTTTTGTTTATAATCTAATCTACTAATTTAGTTCTTTGTTTAATCAACTCTGATCCTTTACTGTGTTGTATGACATAAGTTGAATTGCTGGTTATAAAAATTGGTATGTGTTTTAGTTTTGTTTATGCCAGTGTATATTATTTTCTGTAGCCTTATTTCATGTTACCATAAGTAGGAATTTCTACCATGCCTGCTGTCATAGTAGGAGACACTACCTTCATTGAACCTTTTGGACACTGTAGTCACATAAATTTATCATTGTCCACTGCTTCTACTACCTATTATATTTCGAACAAGTACATGTATAGCTTTTGATTACTTTATATGCTGCCAGTAATTATGTTGCTTCCTGAAACTTAGAAGTACATGGCTAGAGCTTCTGATACCTTATCACCTACATGTAAAATTACTTTATAGATAAATCAGTAGGTCTACTTCTGATTACTTTAAATGTTTCTTCATCGGTATTTTTTATTTATAGCAGATTACTTTAGATTACACTCGAAAACTATTTAAAATACGAGAAATCATGCCATACTTAGATATGTAATTTCCATTGTACATTTCATAATTTTTTTTAGAAGTCTTCCAGTTAATTATATTGCTTCCTAAGAGAACATAATTACCCAAAAAGAAAATAAAGCTTTTTCTTAAATATATACGAAGATTTATTAATTGAGTTTAAATCTATGATTATTATTTTATTTGATTATATCTATGAATATGTGTCATAATTTTGTTAATATTTCATTCGTTCATGTTTCAGGTAAAGTGAACTTTGATGCAGCTGGATGGGCAATGGCCATATTGCATTAGGCTATGGTATTTTTTTTGCATGATACATGCAGTTTTGGTCTCAACATATCATACAATTTTTAATTGTTAATTATTCGGATGACTTGATTTTTGGCATGTTGAATTGATAGTAATTAGCTCCTCTTTAGTTGAGATAGATGCATTTAGCACTCAAATGTAAGCTTATAAAATTTTGAAATTAAACAAATATCATTAGTTCTATGCATGAACCTGAATACTTCTATAATGTAAATTAAACCGACATAATGTTGATGTGTACTAATTTTTTATTCCTATCAATTGTTCTTACAGGTTACTTTGCTCTCAACCCTTCACATTAGGTGAGCTTCTCATGCAACTTTATTTCTTTAGGTATATATTTTTGTCTTCATTTTATAGTAGGGAAATACATCCTTATCTTTGCATCTTGGTTTTGCACTCCTTCACAGTTCTCAAATGTCATTTGCAATATTATGTATTTCATTTCTAGAATTTGAATTTAAACTCTCACTATTATATTGGAAGGATGCTCGGGTAAATAGCATATGCGTTTCATTGCATTGAAAAGGTTTATAATTCAAGTAGTTCTTTGTAAAAAAAAAAAAACATTAAAAACTGTTTTTCTCTTTGCCTGAAATCTGTAATACGTTCATCAGGCTCATCAGCTAAAATTTAAATATCATTATGGAAAAGACGTTACTTTAAGAAGAATCCACTAAGATGATGTTGATGATGATATGTGAGAATTGGACATTAGGTTCAGTTGTAATCTCCTTGAATTTTGAGCATGATTCTTCTACCTAGATCTTAAATTTAGACGATACTTAGTAAACTAAAGTATATAGTAAGGTTAAACTATATACGATTCATAGCTACTCTTGAAGCTAGATCAAGTCTGTTAAGTTGACGAGAAAAAGAGCAAATAATTAACCTTTAATTTCATACTTTCCCTTTCTCAAATTATTAACCTTTAATGTTTTGTGTAGAAAATGAAGAAATGTAAATTAGTAATGTGCTTAATTATTTTCTATCAGCGTTAAGCATATTATCTTTAGTTGAGCTAATTATAATTATAAGACAAAGATTAATTGAATGTTTTTTAGTAGTTGGCTCTTTATTATTACAATCATGATAGATTCCATTTACTGTATAATAATAATAATAATTTATTGCTATTTTATGATTTTTTTTAAACATTTTCCTTATATATCCACATGATTCGTCGCAAATTAGAACAAATAATTGCATGTTATGACCTATCTTTAAAAAAAAGAGAAGAAATCATGCATATATAGAAACATTTGATAATTTTAAACTATTATGTTTTCTCTTTAAAGGAGGAAAATTGCTGGCTATGGAACTATGCCAGTCCTGCAAGCGCAACAAGGTGATCCAAGCTCTTCTAAAGCTTTATAGATAGGGTGGTGCTGTCTGCCCAAAAGTATAAAGAGAACACAAAAGTATAAGTATCAAGTGGATAAATTTTGTGGAAGAGTGGAAAATATAGGTAATTTGTTCACTTGAAGTTTATTTAATACTTTTTACTAAAAAATTCCATTGTAGAACAAATTTTTTTCCAACTGCTGGCATCATCGGACTCACATTATTCGATCTAAAATTTATACTGCTATTGATTCCCTATATCTATATATACATGTTTGTATATATGGATAGTCTATTAGGACACAAGTCGCACAATAGATAGTTCATGACACAAGTAAGTCTCAACCAGCTGGTCTCATTTTATTTTAAATTTTAATTTAATGAGCAGTATAGATCCTAGATTAATACTTATTGTGCAACAAATAAGTAACGTGTTGAAGTATATAAGTGCTCAAGTAACCATTCAATCATTGAGGTATATGTATTTAAGTATTCATATATTAAGCATTAATACATTAATCCTTTTTCCAGTATTGGGATTTAGTTGTGTCAGTCTCTTTATAGTCCTTTCACTAAAATTCAAAGGCTTCAAAAATGTGTCACTATTTAATATTATTTCCCTTGCGCATATGTCATATTTATGTAACCATTGCATATTTGGTTAAGATGTGGATATGAATGAGTTTTCTAGCATGTATATATCTTGGCATTCCTTTTTTTGTTAAATTGTTTCATTTTTTATCCAAATGAAAATAGTTCTTTTGATATGCTTGGGCTGTGTTACATGTGGGTACATACCATAACTTCCCAATTTATCAACAACTTTTTCTATCTTATCCAACTGAAAATAGTTCGTACAAATATGCTTCGGTTTTGTAACATGTAGATACATATCGTGACATCCCAATTTATAGACTACGTTTTCCATTTTTATCCAAATGAAAATATTTTGTATTCATTCATATGCTTTGTAAGAAAGAGTCCACACATTTCCCAAGGACAGATATTTAGCAATATTCCTTCATTCAATTGATATTATTTTGATAAGAATCATTTGTTATTTTTTTCCTTCTTGATGAATAAACCTGCAAGCTTTTCTACATGTTTAATGTAGATACATTAAGATATAAATTATATATTAGTGTTGTAGAACTACCCGATCGATGGGTAGAGTTACGTCTCTTACTACTCTACATATGCTGCTACAATTGCATGTGGAGCATCACGTTACATGTTCTACTAAATAATTTTTACAAATACTTTCCCTAAATGTTAAAATAGGCAAAAGAAAGACTTACTGATATATACCATAGATTATTAATTTATTTTTGGCATGACATTAACTTTTAATTTACTGTCTTAAGTTACATGCGGCGATAATAATTTAATTATTTTCTAAATGAACACTTAAATTATTGCACCTAAATAAGTTTTTTATGTGCTTAATGGTGTGGTTATTTATCTAAACTGATTAATTTGTGATGCTCTTTAAGATTATGTATACAATTTTGTTCGATTATTGTATTTTAATTAATAAGAAAGAGAAAGTAGAAAATTTATTCATCACACATACATATTAAACACTTGCCTCTTGCTTTTCTTTTACTTTGTTTTACTAAAGTATTATGGCCTGCAAAAAAAAAAGTTGGAAAAGATTTCAAAAAATATATTTGCACTACTGGCTAGGAAGCTATTACATAGTTCTATAATTAACTGGATTACTGCCATTACCATACATCACACACACACACACACACACACATACATACATACATACATACATACATACGTATACATATATTTGTATGTATGTGTGTGTGTGTGTGTAGGCTAGGAAACCAAATTGGTTAGCAATACATTTCCTCCCTGATGCAGGCTGTCTTTATTTCCTGAATGAAATTCTACCATGGACAAGTACTATGATCAAAACCTTAAAAACTAGAATTATCCATCTTTTGTTTTACTTAACAGTTTTTATAATCATCTATGAATTATCCAAGAAAATCCCTTAACTTTTTAAAAGCATTTAATCATACCATCATGACCAAATCTGATTACAGTGTCCATGATCAGCTATCCAAATTTGTTACTGTGGCATTTGAAAACAAATAAAATCGATTAATAATTCATACTGATAATAGCTCTCTTTCATCCATGTCAATTCTTACCGCTATGATTTACTGATATACATTATAATTTATGGTATTATTATATTCGAAGCATTTTAATTGTCAAACATTTTTTCTCTTATATGGTTACTTTTGAAGTAATTAACATAACTATTTTCTTTTAACCTTAGTAACTTTTATGCTACATAACTATTACCATAATTTATTAAACTTTTTAATTTACGCTGTTCATTTAGGTACCACCTATTATACTAAAATTGTTTTAATCTAGACGTTTGTACCTACAACATAAATTTCCTCAACTACTGACTGCAACTGTTGGTTCAGATTTAGGATATGTGATACAGCTTATATACCAACGTCTTACAAACCAATTATGCTTAGAAGTTTTGAGTTCCTAACATCAAATGGTAACTTTTTCCCAAATAGCGAGCCATTAGAATAAGTGAATGAGTACATGCTTTTTAAATTGGTTTTTGCTGTTTAGTGGTTGGAATTGTTTCCTAAGAATGAATTATAAATCCCTGTTGTTTATGCAAAGTCTTGAATAACTTATATGTGTTGTTTCTGTGGTTGTTGCAATTATTTAAGTCAAATGGAAATAAAGAAATTGATAGCTTATCTTATTCTCTATATGACTAGCTGCATAATATTATGTAGTTGTTTCATTCATATTTTTCTATAATTTAGTCTGTTATGGCACTTTGTCTAGACATTTGTTATTATGTTATCAGGTTGGCCACTCAACCATTTTCAAAGTGTGCATTTAATGGATTCAACATTTGTACAATTTAGTTTATCCAAAATATTTAATTAACGATATTAGTAATCAATAATTGATGTAAGAGTGAATGTTGGACTCATACTATTGTCGCTTTTGCGACAGATGTAAACCTGAGAATTATTATCTAGCTTAATCAATATCACATTGACTTACAATCCAAACTGGTTTTTCCAATTTTTTCTATTAAATAATATTTAATATTCGATAGCGAGAATGCCGAGAAGTACCATAGGAATATATTTGTAGTTAGTTTTGTCTAAATTTTGGTGTGCAATATGCATCTGATCACATAGTGCTCAGGGTCCCCCACAATACATTCATTAGATATTCGATATTATATCATATAATAGGACTCTTTTTATGAATTTTTAATTATTACGCGGCTTAATTGATTTTAATAATGTCGTTTTGGATCTTCTTTACGATAAAAGGTAAAGAACTGGAATGCAATTGACTTTTTATTAGGATGATAAGGAAGCAGGCTTAGGATGTCACACTTCCAAGCTCATGTTCCTGCAAATAGTCTGAAGCTAAATAATAGCTTTATACATTGATATAGATTCGAATTTATATATAGTAAATTTTATTTCTTCATAAACTACTCGATCTTGATCTATTTTAAACTTCCAGCTATGAATGGTTTGGCTACCTTCCATATTTTCTACAAGTTAAATCAAAGCCTTTTAGTATGTATACTTCTGGAGGGTTGATTTGATGAATAATGAATCAAAGTACAGCTCTCTCTACTTTCCCTATGGACAACGTTGTAGCCTTTTTTATTTTACATGGATTATTTTTCCTATAAAACATAACTTACTATCTATGTGACTTTTTATATCCAATTGTCAGTTTTTCGCTTCCTTTGTTGTGTCTGTAATGCTCAGAATGGGAAGCACAAGCTCTTTATGCCATATGGATATAGCGGGCTGTCAAAAAGATGTAAGATTTCATTGTCAAAACCAAATCAGACAATTCAATGATAATTATATTGAGTTCCAGGTATGCTTCGAGTTTTATTTCCACTACTAATATTACTTTATTTGTTATGGACTATACATAGCTGCTAAAAAGTTATGTGCATCGGCAAATTTTTAGACCAGACTACAATGGAAAATATATAGTGCATATGACTTTTTTGTGATTAGTTATTCTATAAATCATTTTAACATATATGACTCAAATAGAAGGAATGTTTATGAATGTATAACATAATAAAGTTGGAATAAGGTTGAATAGTAGAAAATTTTAATTTAATTTATACGTACTTCATTCTTATTTCAAATCATAATTTGTTCATTTTGAAAAAAATGTATGTAATAATAAGCTATAGTTATGTTTATCATGGGTAAGCAAGATTTCTCTTACAATTTGATTTTTGTATTCAAGCAAACAGAATTATATCATTATGGTTATAACATAGTCTCGGCATTTTACTGTGACAAGGGGATAAAAATTTATATTTCCATTGTTGATGAGCTTATCAGCTTACCAGCAGCACTCTTATATAGCAAGAGAATAATTTCTCATCCTTTTATAGACTAATAATAAATTACAATGCCTATAATCTTATATTAAACTTTAAGAACCAAAGTTTCAATCAAAATGTTCATATGCTAGCTGATAACTATCCTAAATTTAAATGGTAGTTTCAAGTGCTTGGTAGTGCATTGCACTAATTTATTGTTGATTGTTTAATATATGTTAAATGTACCATTTAGGATAATACATAACAACGAACGCCAAAATATGAAAATAAACTATTATATGTTGAAGCATGGAGAAAATGACCTAATACAAATTCAGTAGGTTATTTTCTGCTTTTACATCAAATATCAACCTTCCTAATTTTGATACGTTAGCTTTTGTGATTTGTATTTGTGGTTTGTGACGTTTACAAAGCTTTTATGCTTATGAAGAAACATCCTTCAAATGCAATCTGCTTTTTTTATATCAGGATTTACTGTTTTTTGATTGGTTTACGCAGTGATTATGTGTCTAAACATTGAATACTTTTTGAATAACTATAGTCAAACTTATTTTATATGTTTTATGTGCAAAATAAATAAAATAATTCAGTTTATTTTGTAGCAAAATTTTGTATTTTGAGCTATATGTTCATTTGTTGTCAACAATGTACTATACTGAAGATGATTTTTAAACCAGTATAATTAGAACATGAGTTCCCTACAATTATATTAAAAAAATCAGTGTTTATAGATAAGATTTGTTTACTATATAATTTGCGTTGACTGGCATAGTCTTTTTTGGTTAACAAGGAAAGCATTTTAACAATTTGAATAATTTCTTCCTTTATGTATGAGTAATTGCTATATATATATATATATATTAGATAAATTATTTCCCTTTTCCCTAAATTTTTACCAAATTATTAAATGTATCCTTAATCATGTGAAAATTTTGCATTATATTTATGCTATAATAACCTGCTTTCATGTAATCGTGTATTGCATTAAAGAGAGGAGTTTTAATAAATTCCTGTTTCATTACAGACACAACAATATTTCTCTCACATTATTTATTTTTTGAATTGCTATTTAAGTTTTATGTTTCACATCTACGGTTTTCATCGATAGCTGCTATATTGAAATCAAGCTGGTTCTTTTGCATAGTAATAAAGCACTTTCTTTTTTCTTCCACCTTGCTCAGATTAAGAAAAACGTTTCTCGCGTACTTCACACACCAGCTACAAACCTCTTTAGCTTTATCCAGGTATGTTTATATGTTTTACATCAAGCTTTTTAGACAACATGAGTGAACTGTGCAATTTGATAGCCGGATTGTTTTGAATAAACGACTAAGAAGAATACATGTTAACTCCGTTGGTTTGTCCAGAAAATATTAGAAACATTGATATAACGTGGGATAGCTCTGTAATCTCAGTAATTTTCTTTTAAACCCTGATGATTCTTAATATATCAGAAAACTATTCCCTAAAAATTTATAACCTATATATTACAAATACCTTTTGTTCATTACAAACGATAACTTACATAGGGAACAGACCTAATTAGCTATTTGGTTTTGCTTAAAATTTAAGTGATAGTGAATATGCTTCCTAAGTAGCTATAAGCTATTTAGTATCGTTTTCAGTATAACAAAATATGTTAGTCAAACTGTATGCGAACTTAATAGCTAACTAATGCTATCATCCTGCCGGTTTTTTGCACAGCGTTAGTTTTTTTTATTTCTGTAGCTTATAGCTGAGATAAAATCAGTTTTCCCCTTAACATGTATATGTAGCACACATGTTTGTTTCGTTTTCTAATCCTCCAAAAACAAACGTTGTGCAAGCTGCTTTCAATCTATGTTATTCTTTAACTTATTATTCACTGTTTTTTTGTCGCTTATAACATCTGTTCTATTTTTGGAATCGCAGGCCATTTCAACATACCAGGCAAAGAAAGTAACACTGTCCAACCAAGGTGATTTTGAAGAATGCATTGTACTTGCTGCAGTTTAACACATTCATGTAGTTATCTGTCATGCTTTTACGTGCAAATAAATAATACTAAGTACTTTAATTTTTTAATTTCATCTGTGTTATTTATATCTTCAATCACTTGGTCTCTTAATTATGACTTCATTAAGTTTGTACGTACGGACATATATGTATGTTTGATATATGAATTTTTTGTACATCTTTTCAAATTGTTTAATATTTGTTATCCTTTTGTTACTCTTTAGTAATAAGTTAACTTCTTACATTGTTGACTGAGTTGTAGATTACTTCTCGGCTATATGGAATATTATCTTACAACGACTTTCAATGCACTACACATCAAAACGAAAAGAGCTTTATATTTCTTTTGTGATAGTCATTGAGTTTTTTAAACCTTATTTATGTTTATGTATTTCAGTGTGTGTTGAAGGAACAAATTAACTAAAAATGAATTTTTCGGAAATGAATTGAGCATGAAAGAATGTTTCATGCATTCATTTTTATTATTTCCTCTGTAATCAAAACGTTTGATATAGTGTTCCCATTTAGCAAACAAAAGGTTGTGTGTTTTAACCATTTTATCTCAATATGTTAATTATAACATATCGATAATTATAAGTCAATATTATTTATATATATGTAAATGATACCTATTATTAAGTCGATTTCGTTGTTGTCTCAAGTAACATTTTAAACTCAATATGTGCACACTTTTATTTTAGTGAAATATACAAAAAACTAAATGTCAACTTCAAATTAATATACGTAAATATTTGTCTGCAATTTTATAAGAACACCGATTTCAAAATTAATTAATAATACTATGATTCATTTATTTTCTTAAAAGATTTTGAATCCTGTGGATTAATATATCAATATATAACCTCTTTTATCAAAAATCCCCGAAAACAATAAATCTATATGAAATTATTTTTATCAAGGAAATAATAATATAGTTTTTATTTAAATGAAGAAATAAACTATATAAAAATGGTAATTTAATTTTTATCCAAATATAAAAATTACTTAGAATTGTCTAAACTCAATTTATCTCATTTTTCATAACAATTTCACCATAAATTGCGTAATAGATTCCATAAATTGCATAATAGACCATGTCATAAATATATTTAACACATTAATTTTATACGATATATCGTGTGCAACGCACGGGTTACACACTAGTACACTTAAAAATTAAAACCACCATAACGACTAAGAATTTCTCATCTTCAGATATATCCTCATTCTTCTACATTTATCACATGATGTGGGATAATTTATATTGCCCTTAAAGTTAACCCCTCATTCACTCCATTTTCCGACTCACACTTCAGAAGTTTTGAATTAGGATAGCTGCATCTGCACATTGTAAATATAATCAGCCAGTGACTTGTACTCATAAAAGTGAAACACACGGGAAAAAACTAAACAAGAATTCATATATTAGAGAAAAATAAGCAGGTAACTTACGTTTGCCCTGCTACATGGGTAAACAAAATATCATAAAATCCTTTCTTAAGAGTATTAGGTTGACGCTGAAACACAAGACGATATGCTTTCTGATATAATTTAGGAACGGGCTGCATATTATTCTGTAGAATGCAACTCTCACAATTTACAGTCAATCAGAGTGATGCAAAGAAAGTGTGGTGGGCCCAAAATGTTCAAGTGCCCTTTTAACATGTCAAATTTTCAGAAAACCATATTAGCTGAACATCCAAAAAAAATTCTCATTTCTGACAATTTTGAGTTTGTGTTCTCTTTTCTCCATCATTCCTTAAGTCTTTTGTTGAGTACAGAAAAATTAAATCGTAGTAAGATCAGTTTTGTTGCCACATTAAGATACATGCCTTCCAATTATAACCATACGCTCCGGTACAGTCCCAAAACTCCCTCTAACATAGCCAAGTGTTTCAAATTCTCTTGTGTTTTGGAACGATGCTTCCCCTTGAAATGGTTAATTTGTAGATGGTTACACATTCTGAGAAGCAACTGGTTGTTAATCAACAAAGCAATTAACTGATTAAAAAATAGCTCCACCCTGAATCTTTGATCAACAAACATGATAAGTCGTTATTTTATAAAGAAGGTTCAGCAGATATAAAGATAAAAATAAAATTAAGTAAAATAATTGAAAATTTATTGAAGCTATGAAATAAAAACAGACAGTGCAGCAGATATAACGAAGGTGCATTTCAAATGCTAAGAGAGAGCATGATAAGTCGTTAAGCAAAATATAAAGCAGGAAGAGTGGTCTTTAAGCATGTAAAAATGTATCTATCGCGGGGATGTGAATCAAAATAAATAAGTGATAAGTCATCGTTCGCATGGGATAGTCAAATTGAATGATGTCATGTAAATTAAATTAAGGAATAGAGAATCTGACAGCATTGACCTATGTTTAGAATGACCTACCAGTTGTAATTTGGAAATCTCTTGTGCTATCAAAAAGTTCTGTATAAGCATTTGTTGTTTGACGTGGCACTTTCAGAGATTAGTGTTATTTGTAAGCCCATTTTGATTTTTAAGTATTAGAACTTGATTTTTAACAGTTAATTTTGTTATTTGAATTCGCATGTGGATATCAATAGTCACTATTTTAAATTAAATGTTTTTACTTTTACTTTTTGCAAACTAAAATTTTGATTTTTCAGTATATTGTTTCCATATATTGAATGTAATGATACATTCATTGCTAAAGATTAGTATTTATGGTAATAGATATAGAAACATATTGATGGGCAAAAATGATGGTTTGTTGGAGAATTATCACTGAATCCATTGTGGGTACAATGTGCAGCAGCCCGTTATCCATCCACCGTTGAGAGCAAGGAGTGTTCGCTGCTCTGTGGCCAGCCTGACGCATTGCCTCCTTTCTATAGCCAGCATAGCCGGACTTTCCAGCCCAACTACACAGGCCACTCAGCAACTTGGATCGGGCGGGCCAGCTAATTGCACAGTATACCCGAATCCAATAACATAACCCAACATTCCATCATTTTAATGCCCCACTTGGTCACAAGCTCACGCTACTGAGCTCAGCATTTGATTTGGTGAAGTATCGATATTTGTATATTCATATTCACTAATATTTGAGGATGTGGGACTAAGATGACAATTTTACCTTATTGGCTACTGCAGAAGTACCATTTCACCCTTGCTGAAAGCAGTATGATGCCTGTACCAATATTCACATCTGCATTTGCAAAATTGTAAACTTATCGTTTTTCCAATAACAATTTATTTTCTAATTGCAATTAAGCTTCAGAAAACAAAAAATGGGCACATTAACCACCCAATATCTTGTATCAGACAGAATAGAAAGTGGCTCAAATTACTGAAACCAAACAGTACAAAACTATGTTTCCCTAGTCTGTTACAAAGAAGCTACTTTATTATCATCAGCCTTACACTTTTATATATGTTTACAACTACAAACTTCCAGAAACCTACATGTTAGATGTTCATGCCAATAACCTTTCATTTTCTGTTGTTGCAAATTTATCAATACGGAAGAATTGGTCAATAGTCAACTACCAAAATCTTTACCTTTTTTTTCCACAACACGTCGGGATTGAAGAAACAATGATACGGAAGGGAAGTTTGAATGATTGCATCTTTTAACACTTTTGAAAAGGAAAATAATGGTACCATATATTATCAGAATTTGTCAATTTAGCCCTCGCTTACAACTTATTACGCAATAGCCTGGTTTGTAATTACAAACAGCTCTGTTTTGGCGAACCCAGCGCTGAGTTGATTAAAACACACTGCATGACATCATTTCAAATGACGCCATTTTAAATGATGCATTTCAAATGTCGTCGGTGTTGTTTTTTTGTGCATACTGACACTGTTCCAAATAGCATCGATATTATTTTATACATAACACCACTGCGATTTCAAATGGAGGCAGTGTGCTATGGCAAATTCAACGTTGGTTCGGTCAAAATAGGGTCCTGTTAGTAATTAGTTTACAAACATGACTTTTTGTGTAATTAATTTTAAAAAGAGGGATAAACTGAAAAAAAAATCCTAATATTATCATGCTAACTGAAAATTAATCGGGCGTGGATGGTACTTTTAGCAGTTTCTGCATGTAATATAGCAACAACAGTATTATAGGTTGTTAGTAGTAATTGTTTGGTAATGTCGTCTTCAGTTACGAGTTCCTGATTTCTACATAAATTATTTGTTCCAAAGAACGTTTTTAATAACTAATTCAGAACATGTTTTTAATAAATAAATAAATAAAATGTTGTCGCTCTTTAAGATTTACTTTTACATGTTGAAAAAACTATGGAATCATTGGCTTTCGAGAGCATGTAGAAGAAATTTTGAACGATATTTAAGAAAACATTTGGTTTTTTCTTTCCTTCGTTTTTTTTCTTCATTTCATTTTGTTTGAAGCTATTTGATACTTCGGAATTTCATTGGAAAATTAACTATATAATCTCAACGATAAAATCAACAACGCACGGGTTTAAAATGTATACACTCACTTCATCGTATGCTCTTCATAATTATAACAAAACCAATTGGCAACGTAAAGGGGAACTCCTTATATTATTAAGGAAGATTGAGTAGCAAATTTCTCAAAGTGGGACAATTCCAACACGCCTCCGCACTTGTTAGGCATACATAAGCCTAGCAAGTGGATGAATGTGGGACAATTCCAACACGCTCCCGCACGTGTTAGGCTTACATAAGCCTAGCACGTGGATGAATGGGATGACGTGGGACAAACGCAAACCCGCTCCCGATACCATATTAAAAATGATGGAACCCCATATTATCACAAAACAAATTGGCAATGTGAAGGGGACTACTTATATTATTAAGGAAGATTGGGTAGCAAATTTTCCAATGTGGGACAATTCCAACACATATAAACGTCCATTATTTTATAATTTATTTGGCATATGTTTTTATTTAGATTATTTCATCTTTTTTCCATATCCAATTATAATATGTCAAATACGATATTTTAGATGGTTTCTATTTTGTCTTTGCGCAAAAAAAAAAAAAAAAAAAAAAAAAAAAAAAAAAAAAAACAAGAACACATTGCTTGCCTGCATATACAAAAAATCAGTTAAAACAGGAAACTGATGTATGATTCTGGGACTTAACGACTTGTTCAAGAATGTGGACATTTTTATATTCCATTCAGCGTAGGTCTTATCAAGATTATTTCAATTTGACCATACCCAACAATAATATATGTTTTGGGTCAAACTTGTTTCTTGTCATTTGAGGTCTATAGAACCAATGTCCAAAGTGCCCTAACCACTTGAGCTAGCGTTTTTAACAACAAACCATGATATTTCAGGTAAGATATTCAAGTTTTTATATTACTAAAACAATATTTGCTTAGTAAAAAAGCAAAAATTAGATGGTTTTCTATTGTTTTTTCAGGTAGTTATTCTTCTTCATCCAAATGTATAACGATCTTAAAAACCAAAACCAACATTACTGAAGTTTCGAAGAAAAGAAAAAAAGGAGAAACCAAACATTAGGAGACTGTGTGGAATGACCTGAAGGGTTCATTTTCTTTATACCAGCAGGCCATTATAAAATCAACATACAGAGGAACGAATACTAATATTACATATTTGTTGTGGTATTTGCTATACAAAGCAATAATTTATTCTTTTAACAGTAAAAAACATCAAATACTTAAATTAAAAAAAACAATCCTGTTACTAATTTAACAACAATACGGATAAGTAACACTGTGGCCCAATGGATGATGAGCTGGCCTCCAAAATCCAAGATTCTATGTTTGGTCCCTAGTTAAGGTCACCTAATTTTATTTTTCTTCAAAATTTAGACAAAACAGACATCATTTTCAGCAACATTTTAGTATATACACCAAGTGATACAAAAATGACAATCTAATGACATACAGACAAAATGCCTCCATGATTATTATGTAAATTACTGAAAAAAAGCATCGGATGAATTAATGCATCGTAAATTTCAGTTTTAGTATTTTATCTTCCCACAAAATATAATCTATGACCGAAATCTGTATGGAATCCAATAAAACATATTTTACAAATTGGACATGTTGGTGTCACGATCCAGAAAATCTTAGTTTTTCTATCAGAATAAAACCATCTAAAAATATTTTGCATATTTCAATTTATTTGCATTCAATCAACAAGACAAGTGACTTTATGGCCCAATGGATAAGGCACTGGTCTACGAAACCTGAGATTCTGGTTTTGATCTCCAGCAGAGTCCACGTGTCAACATCATAATCCAAACACACTGTTAATTGAAATCGAAAAACTAAAAGCATTTTGTTATTTGCAATTTTTATATGACTTGTAATGATATTGTAAGTAATCCTATATACCAACCAATACAGGGTTGGCCAACAAAACAACAGATTTTGCGTACGGCTTAAAACAGTGTTAGTATATTATACATTTCTTCGAAGTTAACATAAATTTGCAGACATATTGAGGTGATATTCATTTTATTCCCGAGACAGTTGTGGTTTAGCCAATAGGGGACATTCAAACAAAATGATCTCAAAAATTTGATCTGAATCGAGAGAAAAAATCATTGGTTTGAACTTAGAGCAACATAACTTGTTTCAAGTTTTTATCTTGCCATCGGATCAACTTTATAATAGTTTGTTTGCACCAAAAAACCAAGAATATACTACAAAATGGTGTGATAGCAATTATACTAACAAATAAGGTGATGGTCTACAAAACTAATGATTTTCCATTTGGTCGTTAAGAAGTTAATCTCGATTTGTTTGTTTGTTAAAGATTTCAGTTTAGTACATAGTTATGTTAATGATCATTCTATTTTTGACCTGACGATCTGGACATGTCCCTTGAAATAAAAAAGAAAATTACTGCTAATATAGAACGGAGAATTAGCATAAAAAGGCAAGTAGACACATTATCTTCATAATAAAAGATGAATACCTGCTGCATTTGATATGCTTCTCCTTTTCCTTCCCCTCCTCCGCATTTGTGACTCATGACTAATTTTGACGCAACTGATACCAAACTGCTGTAACTTCAGACCTCTTAATGCACCAGTTTTTTACAAATTCAGGGCTAACTTTAGGGTATATTTCAAATATACATAAAACTCTCTACTATCTATGTTATGTCCATGTAAGTAAATAATTCTACAGCTTTGAAGGAAATAATTAATTACATAAACTATTAGACATTGTTCGTAACGTACCTAGAATTTCATATGGTCGCAACATTTGGGGTTAGTTTTAGTAACTAGTCATATTATACACAAAATAGGGAGACAAGGAAGAGGAGATGTAACAATATCTACGAATTATGATAATACTGCTTTAGCTTCGTACATTAACTTCAAATTATCCACTTAAAAGCCTACACAAGCCAAAATTTTCTAGAACTCAAAAAAATAGTCCATATTCATGGAAGTTGTACTAACAATTACCATAAAATCACATCAATCATTTACAAACCAACAAAGTATAGCTATTGTCGGAACCAAAGCCTAAAAATTATGGCCCAAAAAAAAAAGGTGATTACTTCGTCAAAAACTAGCTTATATTTTGCAAATAGTTTAAAACTGATCTGTTTTTGCTAATAGTTTTAACAACGGTTTAGACTGAAATAGGCCATGTAAAATATGCTACGTACAAGGTGTTGAAATGATAAAGTGATTAATGGTTTCATGATACTAAATTCTATTCTAACAAGTTTATCATGTGCATCTGTGTTAAATAAACTAAAGCCGAAAATTGAATATAACCCACTGAAACTTGCAAAAGATGCATACTATAACTACAGAATATACTACACTGAAGATGTATAAGTGATTAGAAGGACCTTTATGATACTTGATTCAACTTAACAAGTCTATCTTGCCTTGAAGTTAAAACGTTTAGCGGTTTCATAGCGGTACAGACGTAGAAAGTTGTAGCGGGATAAAGCTGGAGGATAGCGGGAATATAGCGGAGGTGTAAAAAATTTAATTAAATGTAAAACCAAATATTTAAAATTAATTAATTATCATTCTCGCATCATTTGTTTAAAAGAAACTAGAATTAATTAATCATTTATTCAACTGTCCTAAATCAACCATGGCAAACCAGGGCCATTAAGACAGGAAAGACTTAATATTATTATATTAAATATGAAAATTTTATGTTGGGATATTCGGAAATCATAAATTGAGCGTTCAATTCCCAGCATAGTAGGTAAATTTCATTATTCTCCTATTTTTATGCATAAATTCCAACATCACGAGGTGCATCATGGTGCCCGCAATGATTGTGCCTTTTGGTGCAATGCACATGGGAAGGGACACCGAATCACATATGGCAAATAGTGCAAAAAGGCACCCATAAGCTATATTTTATGTAACTTTCTTACGATCCAAGGTGTACACTTTTTTTCTTGATTTCCCTTTGCTTGCAGACAAATGCATGTAACCAATATGAAGACTATAACTTTCTTGATGTAATATATATTCAAAAAATAATAATGTAATATGAGAAGGCATACAATTTGATATTTGAATGGTATAACTTATTGATTTTGTGTAAGAAATATCGTCTACATTATACACATTGCAAGATGATCCGCTTTGGGATAAGGTTTAAAAACTTCCTGCATATCTATTAAATAATAGTATAGCGGAAGAATTTCTAGCTCTCTCCTTGATTCTCTCAATTTCCCTTAATTCTCTTAATTATCTTGATTCTCTTTAAAACTCTAAAGATACTTTTATTAAATCAAAATAATACAATAATATAAATCTATTTATTAAATAATAGTAAAAATACACCAACTTTTCCATCAATTTTAACATGAAAGGTCGCGGATCCCTTTTCCTTGATTTTTCCAGCTATGATTTCGTCTTCCTCTTTTTACTCACGCCGTTCACGTTCTTCCTTTTTCCAGTTAAACTGATATAAAATCCCCGTCCTTCCCTGCTTACTGCGCATCGTTTCCTCTCCTCAATTCTTCTTTACTTGGACAAACCGTGCGTACCTGTTTTCCAAATCACGGTTAACTATCTAAAATTTGACATTCGAAGGGGATTCTATGACTAATGGCTTTCATCAGTTAAGCCAAAATAAATCCCTTTTCCGTTGTTCTCCTTTCTAATGCTGGAAATCGAAAACGCCAATTACACGGCTGCTCTGTACTTGATTAATTCAGAAAATTTTCGAAACTCAGACGAATCTGCAACGCTTGCCTCCAAATCAACCGGTATTCACAGAGCAATCCTTGATTTTCAGGTTTTTTTTGAATCCTTGAATTTCATCCATTTTTGCTGATTCTTAAACTTCATTTAATTTTTGGTGTGAAGCTTCGTTCCTTTGATTAAATTGAATTTATAATTTTTCACCATTTATAACAATTACTTGCACTTTACCTACTATACTTACACTTTACCCGTTGTCAATGGATTTTTTCCTTAACATATTTTTTAGTAATTTCAATCCGGCTGGTTATTTTTCATGTAAGTTTGTTTCAGTCAATTTCAACTTCTGTTTTCCATAGTGAATGCTCATAAATTTCAGGTTGAATCATCATTTTATAGGTTCTAATTTGTGATGTATAATAACTACCTTTAACATCTACGTTATTACAATTTTTTTTTTTAATTTACGGAAATTTGACATTTGATTTATGCTACATGTCTGTTTTCTTATTCAATTTGTATATCCGTAAGTTTATTGTGCTTGCCATATGATTTATCACTGTATGTTTTCGAATAAACTAGATGAAACTGTCTTAAAATTATTTATTAAAGACCTATAAATTTACTGCACTTAAGTATTATTTTTTATTAGCATGTGCAATCCATGTATGTTATTCACATATCATTAGTTCGCTTAATAAGGTAGACTACTCGCAAACTGAAATAGTTTCAGACTGTACTGTGCATTTGATAAGGAACACAAACATACATACTTAGAGGTAAAGTTTTTTCCAAGTTCCAAATTTACTCATGCTTCATAATAAATGTAGTGTGTTTAATATTATCATAAGTAAGCCACTAACCCCATTTACTCTTCATGGGTTACTCTAACTTTTTCCCTTCGTGTCTCGAAAATGGAAGACACCTCAAAAGTTGTTTTATAAGAAGATTCTTGCATTTAAAACGTAAATACAGTTAAAATTTGAAGCCAGATACCGAGAACAAAATCCTACTTGAAAAGATATGCAACCAACTTCATTTTCCTCAACCAGTACAAAATTGTCAATAATTTGTTTCTGCATGCATTTATAGTTTTATTGTGTCTTCCAGTTTTTTAACGTTTTGTCCTCACGTTCATGGATTTTATTGGTTTTGCTGTCTGATTTATTGGCTGAATGTATGGTCAAAAATTTCGAGTTTTCATATGTTAAAATAAAATTGGTGATGGACAATATGTACTAGATGGAATAGCATAGATTCACAATTATTCTGATTGTTTGATGGGAGGAAACATTCAAGTTATGATATGGAATTCTTGATTCAAGCTTCTAGGAAAATTTGAGTAACTTCTCGGGTACATACGTAACGTATACTGGAAGAACAACATATTTTCTAAAAATATATTTGTCATACCTGACACACACACACACACACACACACACACATATATATATATATATATATATATATATATTATATATTATATATATATTTGAGAGAGAGAGAGAGATGATTTGCTTACCTATTGAAACATGTTGCGGTTGATATGTTTATAGCATTGTTGGTATGATCATCGCGTTTAACTGTTAGTTTATGCATTAATTTTTTCCCTCAATATAGAAGTGTATAGAGATTTGCAGTATGCTACCTTTGAAGCTCGACAATTTGGCATCAAACTTCATTAAATAACAAAATTTTATATTTGTTTAGTCTGGTGTACTACATTTGTAATGGAATTACATAATTTGGCATTAATATACATTATAATATTAAACAGTTATGACAGTTAATGAATCATTGTTAAAAGCTACTATTGAGGAAATAAATTTAAATTGTATTTAGTAGTTTATTATCATCTTTGTATTTACTATACAGATTCATATATATTTATAGATAAAGTTACAATATATAAAAATGTAAGTTAACAAGTAATGAATCCATATTCTCATTTTAAATCATGTCTTTAGATGCATTATTTATGATTGTTCGCAAAATTGTACATCCATGGATCAAGGAAGAATAATAAAGTGGAAAAAGCAAGATTTGGTAAAGGTAAAGAGTTTGGCCAAACTAGGTGAAATGTAGATGAGTACTTTGCTTTGGTTAACCAAAGTAGATATCAGGTTTAGTCATAATGTGCCAAGTGACAATCAAGCTATCTAGGTTGGATGTGTATATCAGCTCAGTTGGTGGATTGGTGGGCCTGGTCGGTTGCTGTACACGCATGGGATTTTATTTCCCCATTTGGACCATTCATGTCAACCGTAAGTTAATTACTGAAACATTAAATATTGTTTTTTCTGATTGATTTTTTATCATGTATATGGACTTATTATAAACAGATTTGGGAATCATTAAATACTGATAACTAACTTCGCTAATAATCAATGTGTTCAAAAAATAAACCTTTTTACTTATTTTTGTAGAGCTGTTATAAATTAATAAGGTTTTCTTTTAGTGAAAATAATTAATTATACATAAGTTATTTTTTATTGAAATTAATGTTGGTCGTTGCTTATTTGAATAGTTTTTATAACGGTGTGCTTTACACTAATAAATGTATCTAAATAGTTTTTTTTTTTTTTTTTTTTGGTTAGTATTTGTATCTGATTTTTATTACACTTTTTCAATTTGGTACGCCACTTAGGATTTCTGATTCGTGCTTCACTTGACCCATGTTTCTACCATAACAGAGTAGGTTCAGTTATAAATATAATATAAAGTATTGGAGCTGTTACCCTTAGAACAATTAAAACTCAATCATCAGATGCACCAAAAAATAAAGTCAATATTCAGGTTAATTTTATATTAATATAATTTGCATTTGCTTTCCTGTTACTATGCAGCAACATTTACATCGTTGTTGATAATCTTGCTTGGGCAATTGGGCATTAAATTAATAGAAGATAAGTTAGTCTAACTAAACAATGAAATCATTAAAAAATTGTGGAATGTTGAATGTTTAGAATAATTATGAGTTATATACTACTAAATATTTAATGTATTTAATGTAATAAAGAACCGACCAGGTGTACGCAATTCATTTATTGAATTATATTAAACTTGAAATTAATTGTGGTGTTAAACAAAGTGCATAACTAGGATTTATAACCTTTAAAAGACATAGTAAATGCATTTAGTAATACTGTCAAATCCAAGTATGATGTATGATTTACATTTTGACACTTGAGTCATTATTCATGTAAACAGTTGTTAAAAATTTATATTTAGCAAAACAAAAATACAGTATTCTATATATTATAATTTTTAAAAGGTGAAAGCATGTGTACTTCAAAGTTGTTTCCTCAATAACAAGCAAAAATCTGTATATAGTCTACAGATGCATCCATATTTATAATTATATTGCATATAATTTCCCAATTACTAGCTGAACCTCATATGGTGAAGAAGACAGTTTATATAGTATTACTGTAGAGAGTAAAGATACGAGAATGAGACAAGTTCAGGTGCACTTACTAAAGGAGGGAGTGATACAGTAATCGAGGAACACTATAAGAAAACTTCACTATTGTAGTTGCTAGCTTAAGCCAACACATAAAATAGGTAATATGCTTCTTAGGCATGATAGTAGGCACAAGCTGTAGGTAAATATATTTTTTCCAACAAAAATGGAAAACGTAATATTGATGTATAGTTGTACAAAATATAATATCCAGTCCCATTGGAAACATTTTCTCGAGTCACATTGATAATAAAATTAAATAATATTAAATGTTTTATGTGCATTTCCAAATGGTAACTGATAGAGTTTGATTGTTGATTTTTTTTTTCCTCAGGTCATTATGCATTTCTGGAGAAAATACATGTGGCTTAAGCTTCTACTTGATGAGGTAATGATAACATTCTACTCATTTTTAGGTTTCTCATTATAATTGTACCTAAACAAGTGTATAGTACGCAATATGTTAAGCAATGTTGGATTATATTTGTGCTTCAATTAAGTGGAAACCAGTTTGTCCATGTATTCATTGCTTAACTTATGTTCCCACAGTTTCGTTAGAAGATTTCTTGAAATAATAAGTTGTTATCCTGTTTCTATATTAGATAAGAAAAATTTACATAACTACATCTATATTTAGTCTACAACTTCAATTCTAGGTTTTCGTAAACAAATAAAAATGGAACGAAATACTAAAATTTGAATTTTAGGTATAGAGGTATAAGTTTAAACATAAATGTCAAATTTAAAATGTATGTGAACCTCATCAGTGCTTTTATATGTTCTGTATTGACTATTATATTTGGCAGACTATTTATATCTTTTTAAATACAGAAGGTGGCCGTAGTATGCAGTTTCCCTATAATTATTGATTAACACCTATTGAATCTTAATTATCATCGTATCAAACAGGGGTTTTGTTGCTTTTTATTGACTTTGAGCTAGCAGCTCTTTTAATTTAAAGGTGAATATTCAAATGGGTTTTAATTAAGAGGAATTAGGAGGTAATTTTGAGGAATCATGATTGACTTTATGTCATATTGCAACTATCTTATTAATGCGTATGCATGTGAGAATTTATACAACGCAATTTTCTCTCTCCTTATTTCTGTGGTCACACAAATTAATAATATCTATCATCTCCATTTCTTTTGAATGTACTAATACTTATTAATGCGATTGGAACTGTGAATATAACCAGTCTGTGTTACTTGACAAGTGTAATTAATTTCATACACTTTCTATGCATATGTCATGCTAATTGTAAGATTCCAACAATTTTATAGGTGACCTGATATAAATATTCACTGTGTTTGAGCAAGTAAATGGACATAAATTTGACCTGATATAAATAGATACTCACATATCTTATTCAGTATTATACGTAGATGTTGATGGTCTACGACTAAGGAATATAAATAGCATCCATGTATCTATATGAATACATATTTCACTTGACACTAATTATTTTCTACATATATGACTTCTAATTGTTTAAACTAAAAATTAAGATGAATGATTTTTTTTCTTCTCCTTTTACGTTTTAACTTAAGTCATTGAACCTTGGTCCTGATTTTAGATATCTATTTTATTGATTTTCTTTTTATTCAAATGGAAACATTTGAATATCTCAAATCTTAGGAGACATTACATAATATTGATTACATTAGCTTTATTTCATGTACAACGCTAAGTCCTTTTTTATATTACAGCAGATATAAAAAAATACAGAAGGCTTCATTGCTCTCCTCTCATTATGAACATTGCAAGCTATATTTTCAGTTATACTATTTGTAAGTCCATGGTTATCATGAAAATTAAATTATAAAATATATTTGGCATGCTCGATAGGATGGATTTATAATAGATACGTACTGATATCAAAATTTGCTTCATTTTTTTAAACAAGAAAAACCAGTCAGCATTACTGTAAATAATATTTTAAATCGGTTGTTTCCATCTCCAACTTTATGAGGCCATGTTCTTGATGTTGTATAATAACCTTTGAAATATCAATATGATTCTCTGATATGTGTAAAGATTGCAAAGACAAAACCAATGAATTTTTGTATGTTAGAAAGTGATTGAAGAACTTTAAAAACCACCATTATGTATATAAGTTAGTTCGGTTTTCGCTTATTTTTACACATTTTGTTTGCGATATCGTTTACGTTTTCCGGGTTAATGCATTATTAACGTTTTTAATAATTTATCATAATGGTCAATATCAAAATTCTTATTTGTTATTATCTGAGTTGTATTAATTAGCTTAAGCATTACTCTTATTTATATATATTTTTACATGAAAGAATAAGTCTAAAAAATTACCTCAAAGTAGCTGTTACAATAACCATGATTACTCTTTTGAAATATTAACATGCTATGAAAATTTATTTGATGAAGGTTGCTCAAGAATAGGGACATTTGATGGTAAAAACATGTAAAGTGATTAATAGGTAACTATATATTAAATATTATGTTTTTCTACCAAGGTTTGCGAAATTTAATTTGTTATATTGCATAGTGAAATAATGGGCATTTGGCATGTACATTGGTTGTCCACCATCTTTGAATATCTTCTACTACAACTTGAGTCCAAGATGGTTTTGGATGAAACCGCTTGAAAACAAATTCTAATTATGCATTTTGTTTACCTGTTCCATCTTCAATTTTTTTAACTTCCTTTAGTTTGGTGATTTTTTCTCTCTCTTTTTGCTTTTGGTCTCTCATACATGTGCCTTCATTCAATGAACCAATGTGACTTATGATTGCTTTGCAAAGCACATGGAGATGTATAAAAGTGAAATAGTGTGCTAATGTTCAGTTGCTTCAAAAAAAACTCAAATGTTCAGTTTCTTTTGGCATGGGTGTTAAGTGTGGTCCATATGCAAGTCATTTTAAACATGAATATCAAGAATGAAAATACTTTCCAGGGCATCAAACCTGGCTTTAGAATAAGTAGTTATCATGGAATAACTATATAATATTTGAAAAATAAACCTTATAAAGTGTATGGACAACCCACAAACAGTATTTCCTATAACTAAATAATCAATCAATGCAATATTTACTTATATGAGATCTATTCGTAATATATGAAAAAATGTCGAATCTTTGAAAGTGAACTACTGACCTTATTAGTATGTTGCAATGAGATTGTAAATTAGATATTTTGACATATATACCATGCGATTGATAAGGTTTTATATGTGGTGGTTCTTTTGTCATGGCTGCCTGTGTGTTCGTCCACATGTTTACCAGCAAAAATTATACGTTTCTCACTTACTAATTTGTTAATTTATGTGTTACAGATGAGCAGTGGTTTTCAACCCACAACAAACTGTCATCAGCCAACTATTATAGAAGAGGACAAAAACTTCAACAACCATTCTTTTGCTTGCCATATTTACAATGTTTCTTCTTGACATTACACAATGCTATCATACCATTATAACTGCTACACACTTTTTTAACATACACTTCCACTTGCATTGAAATTATGTTTCAAATATATTTGTTACCTTGTAGACAATTTTATTTACATCAACTTATGATTACCTTTATGTGGCTGAATTATACCGGAGATGTAAGGTTCATGTTGCATGCTTATTGTCAGCTTTGACGGTTGATGCTATAAATTGTTCAGATTAATATATGCAAAGACTATGGAAAATGGTATTCATCTAGCGTCTATCATACAAAGATATACAATTCATTAATTCATCGAATAAACATATAAATGTGATGGTTTTAATTTTTATGTCACATTCATATTAAGAAATGAAGTAAAATAGAGTTTTCATTTAAGTATAAAGATATACAATTCAGATATCATAAATATTTTACATGAATAACAATAGTAAAACTAATTTATTATTCATTTATCTCAATAGATTTATCTGCATTTTTGAATTCTGTTTTTAACTTTAAACATCAATAATTTGACATTTCTATAGTTATGTACAACTTCATCGACTATATCCTAATCTTTCATGTTTAGATCTATATATTTAAATTGATACGAAATCTCAAATTTAATATATTTTAATAACCTATATATCAATCGTCTATGTATACACACATGTACTAACAAAAATGGTGAAAAATTGGCGTTTGACTATATAGATATATAAGTCACATGCATATATTTTTGTACATAAACAATAATAACAAAGTTAATTTGAAAATTAACTATAATCATTTACGTACATAAGCAATAAATTTATCAAGCATAATATTGAAAAATTCTATTTTTAGCTTCAAATAACTCCCCATTAAAATCTCCACATTTTTTTTTTTTTACAAAATCAATTCTCAATCTTATTTATTCTTAAATCAGCATATTTTAACTAATTGCATACTTTCAAATTTAACATATATAAAAGGAATAAGTTAAATAATGTTCGTTAATTCATATAAAAAAATTATAATATGTCAATTTAATAAGAATATTTGCTCACAGTAGTAAGAACAATAAAATTATTGTTCTATTTTTTTAAAAAAAAAAATACATAATACATAGTATGTTTAAACAACAACAATAACAACAACAACAATGCATATTACATTTAATTTGATGATTTCATCGTGAGTTTTATAATAAAGTTCTAATTTTAATGTAAAATTTTTAAAATCTGTATTTTATAATATTATCGTGTGCAACGCACGGGTTACACACTAGTACATAAATAATGTACTTTCAAATCTGACTGATTATCAGAGTGGCGCAGCGGAAGCGTGGTGGGCCCATAACCCACAGGTCCCAGGATCGAAACCTGGCTCTGATAATGTTTTTTCCTCTTTTGTTTCCGCAAGGATAATAGGTCACTCTGTGCCTATGTTTGATTATCTGTGCATTTTATTTGTTTGAGTACATGCCAGCAAGTGGGATGTTAATTCAAGTTAAACAATGATGTTAACACGTACATAGCTTGTCGAACAAAATGAAATCCTCAAGTTGTTGAGCATAATCTGCAAGCAATGAAATCATTTCACACCTATGCGTTGACACATCAAACCTCCTAGAACCCGAACTGCAACTTTGTATATGTACCTCCAAGAGGTAATCAGGGAGAAGGACAAACTTTGCCGAAAAATTAGGCTGAAGGACAACAAGTTTTAATTTTAGTCTGAAGGACAAACTTTGAACCAAAATTAAGCTGAAGAAAAATGCTAAATGTAATTAGCATTATATTCAGTTTTTTACACTACACGAAAATGCTAGTTTTAACTAGCATTATTCAGTTTTACACTGCAGAAAATGCTAATTATATTTAGCATTGTCCTTCAGTCTAATTTTTTTTTTCAAAGTTTGTCCTTCAGCCTAAAAATAAAACTTGACGTCCTTTAGACTAATTTTTTTTTCAAAGTTTGTCCTTATGCCTATTTTCCACTACCGCTATTTTCCACTACCTCCAATATGTCACCCAGAACAGACAACAACCAACTTCTCATGCAGAATACAACTCAGTTAGCCAATTACAATTAACTAGGAATGGTGATTACCTATTTCTCTTTATATAATCAAATAAGATAAGCCCAAGCTTTTGACAAACCTGTTAAACGTTTAAATAAATTCAAAGGACGTGTTTTCTTTTATTTCTAAACTGCTCCTTCATATCCTAAAATAAATACACAATATAACACTTTGCAGCTAGCCAATTACAATTAATTTATGTTATAGATAAAACTTACACTTATGATGCTTAATAATATTATTTTTCTATATTATTATATTTAATGTCACTCACCGCTGATGGCTCACTCTACATAAGCAAATTAAGCATCAGTAATAACAAAAAGGTAAAACATTATGCTAAGCCCTCCCATTCTATATGCGACGTTAACAAACAATTTACTAATATTGTGCCTGGATAAGATACTAAACTCTAGCGTTAAAGTGGATTAATTCAAAAGAATTATGTAACATGCAAGATAACAGATATATCCAATAGATCAAATGCTAACATCTTTAAAATGGATCTAAAAAAGTTTTAATATGGTGAACACAAATTAGTTAGTTATAAATAACCAATGAAATTTGGATTATAAAACACAAAGTCAGATGTATGAATATGATCGATGCCAATATTACTTTAACACTGCTAGTTGCAAATTTGTAATTGTGCATTCAGAACAGATCCTTTATAATGTATATATATATGTACCTATAGCCATTAATGCTGGGTCCGAAAGGATCTCCAACTACTCAACCATTTGTTTTGTTTTCTGTTCACGAAATTTCCATAAATTCTTTCTTTTACGCTGGAACTCACGATGCAAATTTCTCTTACAAAAGCAACCAACAAAAAAGAAGCATCACTCGCATAAAAAAAAACCAGCTAAAAAAGGAAACCAACGTAATATTCTTAAACTAAATACCTTGTCTGAGAATGTGACCTTTTTTGCATGTTCAGCAGTAATGTCAACATAGGCATCATCAAAAGCAATTCCTTTTAAGGTATGTTATTCAATGTGAAATATGATGGTAAATAATAAATGGGGTCCATATAAGAATAGCTTCATACATTGAAGAGAAATTTGACGTGAACCTACTACTTTGAACATCGAAAAAATGGTTGAATCTAGTGAGTTGAAATAGGTAAATGAATCAAGACAGAATAGTAACACAGAGTACTATAGCATGACCAACTGCACAGGCCACTGGGCAACTTGGATTGGGCAGATCAGCTACTTGAACAACATACCCAAATCCAATAACATGGCTAAACATTCCATCACTTTGATGCCCCACTTGGTCACAAGATCCCGTTACTGAGCTAAGCAATTGGTTAGGTGAAGAATTTATATTCATATAGAATTATTCACTAATATTTGGCAATGTAGCTTAACGGTTGTTTCGGCTTATCTCCGATTATTGGTTTTTCCTCTCATCTTGATTATGCTTATATTGCATAATGAGCTTAAAAAGAAATAAAACAAAATAAGTAAACCACCTTAGTTCAAAATAGTGAAATTAAAAAGTACAGCTTTATATCGGCCCGACCAATCACAAAGAAGAAACTACTTCATTATTATATGACTTATACAACTTAAACTTTTAAGTATGTTTACACTCCAAAATACAAGTTTAATGTTTGTATCAGTGACCTTTCATTTTTCAGTGGCTGCAAACTTACACATCATATATCAAAATTTAAAAATCTTTCGGTTTATTTAACATGCACGAATTCGAAACAGAAATATGAAAGGAAATTTTGTATGATTCCATTTCTAACACTTTTTAACGGAAAAGAACAGGTTACTGTGTTATCATGTTAAACGTGAACAAATCGGGTGCGGATGTACTTTTACCCATTTTGGTATGTAATATATCTACAATAGTATCATAGGCTGTTGGTTGATTTATTTGGTAGTGTCATCAGTAGTCAAGAACTAATTCCGATAACCGGTTTTGCATTTAATCACTAAAGAGTTAGTTTCGATTTATTTGTTAATTGAAGATTTCAATTTAGTACAAAACCACATTGATAAGTATCTTATTTTTGATCTGACTTGATGGGGGATGCCACTAGACATTTTAAAAAAAGTATATAAAAAAAAAGTATTCCTAATATAGAATGAAGAATCAGCATAAAAATGTAGACACACACATTATCTTCACAATAGAAGATGAATACCTGATGTACTTGATACACTTTCTCCAAATTTGTTCAGCAGGTTGAGGCATCATAAAGCACTTGAGAATATAACAATCTTTTCTTCAACCTTCAGATCTCCTAGTGCACCAGTTTCCTAAAATTTCAGAGCTGACTTTAGTGTATATTTGAAATATATGTTGAACTATACTGTCTTATCATGTCCATGTAAGCAAATAATCCACTGCTACAAATGAAATAATTAACAGCAAAAATTAACCGAAACTATATGTTATGTGATTGGATTTTCATAGCGTAGCATTTGCGGTTAATTTCAAAATAGGCAAGTTGTACACAAAATTGGGGGACCAGGACAGGAGAAAAACGTAACAAATCCTACAAATTAGGAGAAATACTGTTTTTGTCCCCTGAACTAACTCCAAATAATCGGCTTAGAAGCCTAGACAAGCTAGAACATTCAAAAAGTTAAAAAAATAGTCCATATTCATGAATTTTGCACCCAAAATTACCATATATTCACACCTATCATGTACAACCCAACATAATATAGCTATTGTAAGCACCAAAACCTAAAATAGAAAGAATGAGTATAAGTATATGTCCAAGTGTAGAGCACTGGAAGATATCATCCCCATGCCTACTGGAACCTTACACCGGATGTATCCAAAATAACTGAGCCAGTTTAAGCTCCACGTTTTCCTTTTCGTTCCCTTTCCTCAACGTCAATCTTCAACCTCAGTTTCGCAGTAGGATTCGACTGACCTGAATTCATCATCCGATCATCATATAGGCAGTTGAAAGGACAATCGCTCAACTACTGTGTTGACGAGAGGTCCTCGTTTTCTTCGCTTACAAAAAGGTAAATTTAAGGCCGTACGAAGCGTCTTTAATATTTCGCAGTAGGTCTCGCGAAATTAGAACAAATAATTGCATGTTATGACCTATCTTTAAAAAAAAGAGAAGAAATCATGCATATATAGAAACATTTGATAATTTTAAACTATTATGTTTTCTCTTTAAAGGAGGAAAATTGCTGGCTATGGAACTATGCCAGTCCTGCAAGCGCAACAAGGTGATCCAAGCTCTTCTAAAGCTTTATAGATAGGGTGGTGCTGTCTGCCCAAAAGTATAAAGAGAACACAAAAGTATAAGTATCAAGTGGATAAATTTTGTGGAAGAGTGGAAAATATAGGTAATTTGTTCACTTGAAGTTTATTTAATACTTTTTACTAAAAAATTCCATTGTAGAACAAATTTTTTTCCAACTGCTGGCATCATCGGACTCACATTATTCGATCTAAAATTTATACTGCTATTGATTCCCTATATCTATATATACATGTTTGTATATATGGATAGTCTATTAGGACACAAGTCGCACAATAGATAGTTCATGACACAAGTAAGTCTCAACCAGCTGGTCTCATTTTATTTTAAATTTTAATTTAATGAGCAGTATAGATCCTAGATTAATACTTATTGTGCAACAAATAAGTAACGTGTTGAAGTATATAAGTGCTCAAGTAACCATTCAATCATTGAGGTATATGTATTTAAGTATTCATATATTAAGCATTAATACATTAATCCTTTTTCCAGTATTGGGATTTAGTTGTGTCAGTCTCTTTATAGTCCTTTCACTAAAATTCAAAGGCTTCAAAAATGTGTCACTATTTAATATTATTTCCCTTGCGCATATGTCATATTTATGTAACCATTGCATATTTGGTTAAGATGTGGATATGAATGAGTTTTCTAGCATGTATATATCTTGGCATTCCTTTTTTTGTTAAATTGTTTCATTTTTTATCCAAATGAAAATAGTTCTTTTGATATGCTTGGGCTGTGTTACATGTGGGTACATACCATAACTTCCCAATTTATCAACAACTTTTTCTATCTTATCCAACTGAAAATAGTTCGTACAAATATGCTTCGGTTTTGTAACATGTAGATACATATCGTGACATCCCAATTTATAGACTACGTTTTCCATTTTTATCCAAATGAAAATATTTTGTATTCATTCATATGCTTTGTAAGAAAGAGTCCACACATTTCCCAAGGACAGATATTTAGCAATATTCCTTCATTCAATTGATATTATTTTGATAAGAATCATTTGTTATTTTTTTCCTTCTTGATGAATAAACCTGCAAGCTTTTCTACATGTTTAATGTAGATACATTAAGATATAAATTATATATTAGTGTTGTAGAACTACCCGATCGATGGGTAGAGTTACGTCTCTTACTACTCTACATATGCTGCTACAATTGCATGTGGAGCATCACGTTACATGTTCTACTAAATAATTTTTACAAATACTTTCCCTAAATGTTAAAATAGGCAAAAGAAAGACTTACTGATATATACCATAGATTATTAATTTATTTTTGGCATGACATTAACTTTTAATTTACTGTCTTAAGTTACATGCGGCGATAATAATTTAATTATTTTCTAAATGAACACTTAAATTATTGCACCTAAATAAGTTTTTTATGTGCTTAATGGTGTGGTTATTTATCTAAACTGATTAATTTGTGATGCTCTTTAAGATTATGTATACAATTTTGTTCGATTATTGTATTTTAATTAATAAGAAAGAGAAAGTAGAAAATTTATTCATCACACATACATATTAAACACTTGCCTCTTGCTTTTCTTTTACTTTGTTTTACTAAAGTATTATGGCCTGCAAAAAAAAAAGTTGGAAAAGATTTCAAAAAATATATTTGCACTACTGGCTAGGAAGCTATTACATAGTTCTATAATTAACTGGATTACTGCCATTACCATACATCACACACACACACACACACACACATACATACATACATACACACATACGTATACATATATTTGTATGTATGTGTGTGTGTGTGTGTAGGCTAGGAAACCAAATTGGTTAGCAATACATTTCCTCCCTGATGCAGGCTGTCTTTATTTCCTGAATGAAATTCTACCATGGACAAGTACTATGATCAAAACCTTAAAAACTAGAATTATCCATCTTTTGTTTTACTTAACAGTTTTTATAATCATCTATGAATTATCCAAGAAAATCCCTTAACTTTTTAAAAGCATTTAATCATACCATCATGACCAAATCTGATTACAGTGTCCATGATCAGCTATCCAAATTTGTTACTGTGGCATTTGAAAACAAATAAAATCGATTAATAATTCATACTGATAATAGCTCTCTTTCATCCATGTCAATTCTTACCGCTATGATTTACTGATATACATTATAATTTATGGTATTATTATATTCGAAGCATTTTAATTGTCAAACATTTTTTCTCTTATATGGTTACTTTTGAAGTAATTAACATAACTATTTTCTTTTAACCTTAGTAACTTTTATGCTACATAACTATTACCATAATTTATTAAACTTTTTAATTTACGCTGTTCATTTAGGTACCACCTATTATACTAAAATTGTTTTAATCTAGACGTTTGTACCTACAACATAAATTTCCTCAACTACTGACTGCAACTGTTGGTTCAGATTTAGGATATGTGATACAGCTTATATACCAACGTCTTACAAACCAATTATGCTTAGAAGTTTTGAGTTCCTAACATCAAATGGTAACTTTTTCCCAAATAGCGAGCCATTAGAATAAGTGAATGAGTACATGCTTTTTAAATTGGTTTTTGCTGTTTAGTGGTTGGAATTGTTTCCTAAGAATGAATTATAAATCCCTGTTGTTTATGCAAAGTCTTGAATAACTTATATGTGTTGTTTCTGTGGTTGTTGCAATTATTTAAGTCAAATGGAAATAAAGAAATTGATAGCTTATCTTATTCTCTATATGACTAGCTGCATAATATTATGTAGTTGTTTCATTCATATTTTTCTATAATTTAGTCTGTTATGGCACTTTGTCTAGACATTTGTTATTATGTTATCAGGTTGGCCACTCAACCATTTTCAAAGTGTGCATTTAATGGATTCAACATTTGTACAATTTAGTTTATCCAAAATATTTAATTAACGATATTAGTAATCAATAATTGATGTAAGAGTGAATGTTGGACTCATACTATTGTCGCTTTTGCGACAGATGTAAACCTGAGAATTATTATCTAGCTTAATCAATATCACATTGACTTACAATCCAAACTGGTTTTTCCAATTTTTTCTATTAAATAATATTTAATATTCGATAGCGAGAATGCCGAGAAGTACCATAGGAATATATTTGTAGTTAGTTTTGTCTAAATTTTGGTGTGCAATATGCATCTGATCACATAGTGCTCAGGGTCCCCCACAATACATTCATTAGATATTCGATATTATATCATATAATAGGACTCTTTTTATGAATTTTTAATTATTACGCGGCTTAATTGATTTTAATAATGTCGTTTTGGATCTTCTTTACGATAAAAGGTAAAGAACTGGAATGCAATTGACTTTTTATTAGGATGATAAGGAAGCAGGCTTAGGATGTCACACTTCCAAGCTCATGTTCCTGCAAATAGTCTGAAGCTAAATAATAGCTTTATACATTGATATAGATTCGAATTTATATATAGTAAATTTTATTTCTTCATAAACTACTCGATCTTGATCTATTTTAAACTTCCAGCTATGAATGGTTTGGCTACCTTCCATATTTTCTACAAGTTAAATCAAAGCCTTTTAGTATGTATACTTCTGGAGGGTTGATTTGATGAATAATGAATCAAAGTACAGCTCTCTCTACTTTCCCTATGGACAACGTTGTAGCCTTTTTTATTTTACATGGATTATTTTTCCTATAAAACATAACTTACTATCTATGTGACTTTTTATATCCAATTGTCAGTTTTTCGCTTCCTTTGTTGTGTCTGTAATGCTCAGAATGGGAAGCACAAGCTCTTTATGCCATATGGATATAGCGGGCTGTCAAAAAGATGTAAGATTTCATTGTCAAAACCAAATCAGACAATTCAATGATAATTATATTGAGTTCCAGGTATGCTTCGAGTTTTATTTCCACTACTAATATTACTTTATTTGTTATGGACTATACATAGCTGCTAAAAAGTTATGTGCATCGGCAAATTTTTAGACCAGACTACAATGGAAAATATATAGTGCATATGACTTTTTTGTGATTAGTTATTCTATAAATCATTTTAACATATATGACTCAAATAGAAGGAATGTTTATGAATGTATAACATAATAAAGTTGGAATAAGGTTGAATAGTAGAAAATTTTAATTTAATTTATACGTACTTCATTCTTATTTCAAATCATAATTTGTTCATTTTGAAAAAAATGTATGTAATAATAAGCTATAGTTATGTTTATCATGGGTAAGCAAGATTTCTCTTACAATTTGATTTTTGTATTCAAGCAAACAGAATTATATCATTATGGTTATAACATAGTCTCGGCATTTTACTGTGACAAGGGGATAAAAATTTATATTTCCATTGTTGATGAGCTTATCAGCTTACCAGCAGCACTCTTATATAGCAAGAGAATAATTTCTCATCCTTTTATAGACTAATAATAAATTACAATGCCTATAATCTTATATTAAACTTTAAGAACCAAAGTTTCAATCAAAATGTTCATATGCTAGCTGATAACTATCCTAAATTTAAATGGTAGTTTCAAGTGCTTGGTAGTGCATTGCACTAATTTATTGTTGATTGTTTAATATATGTTAAATGTACCATTTAGGATAATACATAACAACGAACGCCAAAATATGAAAATAAACTATTATATGTTGAAGCATGGAGAAAATGACCTAATACAAATTCAGTAGGTTATTTTCTGCTTTTACATCAAATATCAACCTTCCTAATTTTGATACGTTAGCTTTTGTGATTTGTATTTGTGGTTTGTGACGTTTACAAAGCTTTTATGCTTATGAAGAAACATCCTTCAAATGCAATCTGCTTTTTTTATATCAGGATTTACTGTTTTTTGATTGGTTTACGCAGTGATTATGTGTCTAAACATTGAATACTTTTTGAATAACTATAGTCAAACTTATTTTATATGTTTTATGTGCAAAATAAATAAAATAATTCAGTTTATTTTGTAGCAAAATTTTGTATTTTGAGCTATATGTTCATTTGTTGTCAACAATGTACTATACTGAAGATGATTTTTAAACCAGTATAATTAGAACATGAGTTCCCTACAATTATATTAAAAAAATCAGTGTTTATAGATAAGATTTGTTTACTATATAATTTGCGTTGACTGGCATAGTCTTTTTTGGTTAACAAGGAAAGCATTTTAACAATTTGAATAATTTCTTCCTTTATGTATGAGTAATTGCTATATATATATATATATTAGATAAATTATTTCCCTTTTCCCTAAATTTTTACCAAATTATTAAATGTATCCTTAATCATGTGAAAATTTTGCATTATATTTATGCTATAATAACCTGCTTTCATGTAATCGTGTATTGCATTAAAGAGAGGAGTTTTAATAAATTCCTGTTTCATTACAGACACAACAATATTTCTCTCACATTATTTATTTTTTGAATTGCTATTTAAGTTTTATGTTTCACATCTACGGTTTTCATCGATAGCTGCTATATTGAAATCAAGCTGGTTCTTTTGCATAGTAATAAAGCACTTTCTTTTTTCTTCCACCTTGCTCAGATTAAGAAAAACGTTTCTCGCGTACTTCACACACCAGCTACAAACCTCTTTAGCTTTATCCAGGTATGTTTATATGTTTTACATCAAGCTTTTTAGACAACATGAGTGAACTGTGCAATTTGATAGCCGGATTGTTTTGAATAAACGACTAAGAAGAATACATGTTAACTCCGTTGGTTTGTCCAGAAAATATTAGAAACATTGATATAACGTGGGATAGCTCTGTAATCTCAGTAATTTTCTTTTAAACCCTGATGATTCTTAATATATCAGAAAACTATTCCCTAAAAATTTATAACCTATATATTACAAATACCTTTTGTTCATTACAAACGATAACTTACATAGGGAACAGACCTAATTAGCTATTTGGTTTTGCTTAAAATTTAAGTGATAGTGAATATGCTTCCTAAGTAGCTATAAGCTATTTAGTATCGTTTTCAGTATAACAAAATATGTTAGTCAAACTGTATGCGAACTTAATAGCTAACTAATGCTATCATCCTGCCGGTTTTTTGCACAGCGTTAGTTTTTTTTATTTCTGTAGCTTATAGCTGAGATAAAATCAGTTTTCCCCTTAACATGTATATGTAGCACACATGTTTGTTTCGTTTTCTAATCCTCCAAAAACAAACGTTGTGCAAGCTGCTTTCAATCTATGTTATTCTTTAACTTATTATTCACTGTTTTTTTGTCGCTTATAACATCTGTTCTATTTTTGGAATCGCAGGCCATTTCAACATACCAGGCAAAGAAAGTAACACTGTCCAACCAAGGTGATTTTGAAGAATGCATTGTACTTGCTGCAGTTTAACACATTCATGTAGTTATCTGTCATGCTTTTACGTGCAAATAAATAATACTAAGTACTTTAATTTTTTAATTTCATCTGTGTTATTTATATCTTCAATCACTTGGTCTCTTAATTATGACTTCATTAAGTTTGTACGTACGGACATATATGTATGTTTGATATATGAATTTTTTGTACATCTTTTCAAATTGTTTAATATTTGTTATCCTTTTGTTACTCTTTAGTAATAAGTTAACTTCTTACATTGTTGACTGAGTTGTAGATTACTTCTCGGCTATATGGAATATTATCTTACAACGACTTTCAATGCACTACACATCAAAACGAAAAGAGCTTTATATTTCTTTTGTGATAGTCATTGAGTTTTTTAAACCTTATTTATGTTTATGTATTTCAGTGTGTGTTGAAGGAACAAATTAACTAAAAATGAATTTTTCGGAAATGAATTGAGCATGAAAGAATGTTTCATGCATTCATTTTTATTATTTCCTCTGCAATCAAAACGTTTGATATAGTGTTCCCATTTAGCAAACAAAAGGTTGTGTGTTTTAACCATTTTATCTCAATATGTTAATTATAACATATCGATAATTATAAGTCAATATTATTTATATATATGTAAATGATACCTATTATTAAGTCGATTTCGTTGTTGTCTCAAGTAACATTTTAAACTCAATATGTGCACACTTTTATTTTAGTGAAATATACAAAAAACTAAATGTCAACTTCAAATTAATATACGTAAATATTTGTCTGCAATTTTATAAGAACACCGATTTCAAAATTAATTAATAATACTATGATTCATTTATTTTCTTAAAAGATTTTGAATCCTGTGGATTAATATATCAATATATAACCTCTTTTATCAAAAATCCCCGAAAACAATAAATCTATATGAAATTATTTTTATCAAGGAAATAATAATATAGTTTTTATTTAAATGAAGAAATAAACTATATAAAAATGGTAATTTAATTTTTATCCAAATATAAAAATTACTTAGAATTGTCTAAACTCAATTTATCTCATTTTTCATAACAATTTCACCATAAATTGCGTAATAGATTCCATAAATTGCATAATAGACCATGTCATAAATATATTTAACACATTAATTTTATACGATATATCGTGTGCAACGCACGGGTTACACACTAGTACACTTAAAAATTAAAACCACCATAACGACTAAGAATTTCTCATCTTCAGATATATCCTCATTCTTCTACATTTATCACATGATGTGGGATAATTTATATTGCCCTTAAAGTTAACCCCTCATTCACTCCATTTTCCGACTCACACTTCAGAAGTTTTGAATTAGGATAGCTGCATCTGCACATTGTAAATATAATCAGCCAGTGACTTGTACTCATAAAAGTGAAACACACGGGAAAAAACTAAACAAGAATTCATATATTAGAGAAAAATAAGCAGGTAACTTACGTTTGCCCTGCTACATGGGTAAACAAAATATCATAAAATCCTTTCTTAAGAGTATTAGGTTGACGCTGAAACACAAGACGATATGCTTTCTGATATAATTTAGGAACGGGCTGCATATTATTCTGTAGAATGCAACTCTCACAATTTACAGTCAATCAGAGTGATGCAAAGAAAGTGTGGTGGGCCCAAAATGTTCAAGTGCCCTTTTAACATGTCAAATTTTCAGAAAACCATATTAGCTGAACATCCAAAAAAAATTCTCATTTCTGACAATTTTGAGTTTGTGTTCTCTTTTCTCCATCATTCCTTAAGTCTTTTGTTGAGTACAGAAAAATTAAATCGTAGTAAGATCAGTTTTGTTGCCACATTAAGATACATGCCTTCCAATTATAACCATACGCTCCGGTACAGTCCCAAAACTCCCTCTAACATAGCCAAGTGTTTCAAATTCTCTTGTGTTTTGGAACGATGCTTCCCCTTGAAATGGTTAATTTGTAGATGGTTACACATTCTGAGAAGCAACTGGTTGTTAATCAACAAAGCAATTAACTGATTAAAAAATAGCTCCACCCTGAATCTTTGATCAACAAACATGATAAGTCGTTATTTTATAAAGAAGGTTCAGCAGATATAAAGATAAAAATAAAATTAAGTAAAATAATTGAAAATTTATTGAAGCTATGAAATAAAAACAGACAGTGCAGCAGATATAACGAAGGTGCATTTCAAATGCTAAGAGAGAGCATGATAAGTCGTTAAGCAAAATATAAAGCAGGAAGAGTGGTCTTTAAGCATGTAAAAATGTATCTATCGCGGGGATGTGAATCAAAATAAATAAGTGATAAGTCATCGTTCGCATGGGATAGTCAAATTGAATGATGTCATGTAAATTAAATTAAGGAATAGAGAATCTGACAGCATTGACCTATGTTTAGAATGACCTACCAGTTGTAATTTGGAAATCTCTTGTGCTATCAAAAAGTTCTGTATAAGCATTTGTTGTTTGACGTGGCACTTTCAGAGATTAGTGTTATTTGTAAGCCCATTTTGATTTTTAAGTATTAGAACTTGATTTTTAACAGTTAATTTTGTTATTTGAATTCGCATGTGGATATCAATAGTCACTATTTTAAATTAAATGTTTTTACTTTTACTTTTTGCAAACTAAAATTTTGATTTTTCAGTATATTGTTTCCATATATTGAATGTAATGATACATTCATTGCTAAAGATTAGTATTTATGGTAATAGATATAGAAACATATTGATGGGCAAAAATGATGGTTTGTTGGAGAATTATCACTGAATCCATTGTGGGTACAATGTGCAGCAGCCCGTTATCCATCCACCGTTGAGAGCAAGGAGTGTTCGCTGCTCTGTGGCCAGCCTGACGCATTGCCTCCTTTCTATAGCCAGCATAGCCGGACTTTCCAGCCCAACTACACAGGCCACTCAGCAACTTGGATCGGGCGGGCCAGCTAATTGCACAGTATACCCGAATCCAATAACATAACCCAACATTCCATCATTTTAATGCCCCACTTGGTCACAAGCTCACGCTACTGAGCTCAGCATTTGATTTGGTGAAGTATCGATATTTGTATATTCATATTCACTAATATTTGAGGATGTGGGACTAAGATGACAATTTTACCTTATTGGCTACTGCAGAAGTACCATTTCACCCTTGCTGAAAGCAGTATGATGCCTGTACCAATATTCACATCTGCATTTGCAAAATTGTAAACTTATCGTTTTTCCAATAACAATTTATTTTCTAATTGCAATTAAGCTTCAGAAAACAAAAAATGGGCACATTAACCACCCAATATCTTGTATCAGACAGAATAGAAAGTGGCTCAAATTACTGAAACCAAACAGTACAAAACTATGTTTCCCTAGTCTGTTACAAAGAAGCTACTTTATTATCATCAGCCTTACACTTTTATATATGTTTACAACTACAAACTTCCAGAAACCTACATGTTAGATGTTCATGCCAATAACCTTTCATTTTCTGTTGTTGCAAATTTATCAATACGGAAGAATTGGTCAATAGTCAACTACCAAAATCTTTACCTTTTTTTTCCACAACACGTCGGGATTGAAGAAACAATGATACGGAAGGGAAGTTTGAATGATTGCATCTTTTAACACTTTTGAAAAGGAAAATAATGGTACCATATATTATCAGAATTTGTCAATTTAGCCCTCGCTTACAACTTATTACGCAATAGCCTGGTTTGTAATTACAAACAGCTCTGTTTTGGCGAACCCAGCGCTGAGTTGATTAAAACACACTGCATGACATCATTTCAAATGACGCCATTTTAAATGATGCATTTCAAATGTCGTCGGTGTTGTTTTTTTGTGCATACTGACACTGTTCCAAATAGCATCGATATTATTTTATACATAACACCACTGCGATTTCAAATGGAGGCAGTGTGCTATGGCAAATTCAACGTTGGTTCGGTCAAAATAGGGTCCTGTTAGTAATTAGTTTACAAACATGACTTTTTGTGTAATTAATTTTAAAAAGAGGGATAAACTGAAAAAAAAATCCTAATATTATCATGCTAACTGAAAATTAATCGGGCGTGGATGGTACTTTTAGCAGTTTCTGCATGTAATATAGCAACAACAGTATTATAGGTTGTTAGTAGTAATTGTTTGGTAATGTCGTCTTCAGTTACGAGTTCCTGATTTCTACATAAATTATTTGTTCCAAAGAACGTTTTTAATAACTAATTCAGAACATGTTTTTAATAAATAAATAAATAAAATGTTGTCGCTCTTTAAGATTTACTTTTACATGTTGAAAAAACTATGGAATCATTGGCTTTCGAGAGCATGTAGAAGAAATTTTGAACGATATTTAAGAAAACATTTGGTTTTTTCTTTCCTTCGTTTTTTTTCTTCATTTCATTTTGTTTGAAGCTATTTGATACTTCGGAATTTCATTGGAAAATTAACTATATAATCTCAACGATAAAATCAACAACGCACGGGTTTAAAATGTATACACTCACTTCATCGTATGCTCTTCATAATTATAACAAAACCAATTGGCAACGTAAAGGGGAACTCCTTATATTATTAAGGAAGATTGAGTAGCAAATTTCTCAAAGTGGGACAATTCCAACACGCCTCCGCACTTGTTAGGCATACATAAGCCTAGCAAGTGGATGAATGTGGGACAATTCCAACACGCTCCCGCACGTGTTAGGCTTACATAAGCCTAGCACGTGGATGAATGGGATGACGTGGGACAAACGCAAACCCGCTCCCGATACCATATTAAAAATGATGGAACCCCATATTATCACAAAACAAATTGGCAATGTGAAGGGGACTACTTATATTATTAAGGAAGATTGGGTAGCAAATTTTCCAATGTGGGACAATTCCAACACATATAAACGTCCATTATTTTATAATTTATTTGGCATATGTTTTTATTTAGATTATTTCATCTTTTTTCCATATCCAATTATAATATGTCAAATACGATATTTTAGATGGTTTCTATTTTGTCTTTGCGCAAAAAAAAAAAAAAAAAAAAAAAAAAAAAAAAAAAAAACAAGAACACATTGCTTGCCTGCATATACAAAAAATCAGTTAAAACAGGAAACTGATGTATGATTCTGGGACTTAACGACTTGTTCAAGAATGTGGACATTTTTATATTCCATTCAGCGTAGGTCTTATCAAGATTATTTCAATTTGACCATACCCAACAATAATATATGTTTTGGGTCAAACTTGTTTCTTGTCATTTGAGGTCTATAGAACCAATGTCCAAAGTGCCCTAACCACTTGAGCTAGCGTTTTTAACAACAAACCATGATATTTCAGGTAAGATATTCAAGTTTTTATATTACTAAAACAATATTTGCTTAGTAAAAAAGCAAAAATTAGATGGTTTTCTATTGTTTTTTCAGGTAGTTATTCTTCTTCATCCAAATGTATAACGATCTTAAAAACCAAAACCAACATTACTGAAGTTTCGAAGAAAAGAAAAAAAGGAGAAACCAAACATTAGGAGACTGTGTGGAATGACCTGAAGGGTTCATTTTCTTTATACCAGCAGGCCATTATAAAATCAACATACAGAGGAACGAATACTAATATTACATATTTGTTGTGGTATTTGCTATACAAAGCAATAATTTATTCTTTTAACAGTAAAAAACATCAAATACTTAAATTAAAAAAAACAATCCTGTTACTAATTTAACAACAATACGGATAAGTAACACTGTGGCCCAATGGATGATGAGCTGGCCTCCAAAATCCAAGATTCTATGTTTGGTCCCTAGTTAAGGTCACCTAATTTTATTTTTCTTCAAAATTTAGACAAAACAGACATCATTTTCAGCAACATTTTAGTATATACACCAAGTGATACAAAAATGACAATCTAATGACATACAGACAAAATGCCTCCATGATTATTATGTAAATTACTGAAAAAAAGCATCGGATGAATTAATGCATCGTAAATTTCAGTTTTAGTATTTTATCTTCCCACAAAATATAATCTATGACCGAAATCTGTATGGAATCCAATAAAACATATTTTACAAATTGGACATGTTGGTGTCACGATCCAG
This sequence comes from Allium sativum, assembly GCA_030737875.1. NCBI lineage: Eukaryota > Viridiplantae > Streptophyta > Magnoliopsida > Asparagales > Amaryllidaceae > Allium > Allium sativum. The sequence continues at coordinate 772,003,714 of CM060918.1, read as the reverse complement.
AAAATCTTAGTTTTTCTATCAGAATAAAACCATCTAAAAATATTTTGCATATTTCAATTTATTTGCATTCAATCAACAAGACAAGTGACTTTATGGCCCAATGGATAAGGCACTGGTCTACGAAACCTGAGATTCTGGTTTTGATCTCCAGCAGAGTCCACGTGTCAACATCATAATCCAAACACACTGTTAATTGAAATCGAAAAACTAAAAGCATTTTGTTATTTGCAATTTTTATATGACTTGTAATGATATTGTAAGTAATCCTATATACCAACCAATACAGGGTTGGCCAACAAAACAACAGATTTTGCGTACGGCTTAAAACAGTGTTAGTATATTATACATTTCTTCGAAGTTAACATAAATTTGCAGACATATTGAGGTGATATTCATTTTATTCCCGAGACAGTTGTGGTTTAGCCAATAGGGGACATTCAAACAAAATGATCTCAAAAATTTGATCTGAATCGAGAGAAAAAATCATTGGTTTGAACTTAGAGCAACATAACTTGTTTCAAGTTTTTATCTTGCCATCGGATCAACTTTATAATAGTTTGTTTGCACCAAAAAACCAAGAATATACTACAAAATGGTGTGATAGCAATTATACTAACAAATAAGGTGATGGTCTACAAAACTAATGATTTTCCATTTGGTCGTTAAGAAGTTAATCTCGATTTGTTTGTTTGTTAAAGATTTCAGTTTAGTACATAGTTATGTTAATGATCATTCTATTTTTGACCTGACGATCTGGACATGTCCCTTGAAATAAAAAAGAAAATTACTGCTAATATAGAACGGAGAATTAGCATAAAAAGGCAAGTAGACACATTATCTTCATAATAAAAGATGAATACCTGCTGCATTTGATATGCTTCTCCTTTTCCTTCCCCTCCTCCGCATTTGTGACTCATGACTAATTTTGACGCAACTGATACCAAACTGCTGTAACTTCAGACCTCTTAATGCACCAGTTTTTTACAAATTCAGGGCTAACTTTAGGGTATATTTCAAATATACATAAAACTCTCTACTATCTATGTTATGTCCATGTAAGTAAATAATTCTACAGCTTTGAAGGAAATAATTAATTACATAAACTATTAGACATTGTTCGTAACGTACCTAGAATTTCATATGGTCGCAACATTTGGGGTTAGTTTTAGTAACTAGTCATATTATACACAAAATAGGGAGACAAGGAAGAGGAGATGTAACAATATCTACGAATTATGATAATACTGCTTTAGCTTCGTACATTAACTTCAAATTATCCACTTAAAAGCCTACACAAGCCAAAATTTTCTAGAACTCAAAAAAATAGTCCATATTCATGGAAGTTGTACTAACAATTACCATAAAATCACATCAATCATTTACAAACCAACAAAGTATAGCTATTGTCGGAACCAAAGCCTAAAAATTATGGCCCAAAAAAAAAAGGTGATTACTTCGTCAAAAACTAGCTTATATTTTGCAAATAGTTTAAAACTGATCTGTTTTTGCTAATAGTTTTAACAACGGTTTAGACTGAAATAGGCCATGTAAAATATGCTACGTACAAGGTGTTGAAATGATAAAGTGATTAATGGTTTCATGATACTAAATTCTATTCTAACAAGTTTATCATGTGCATCTGTGTTAAATAAACTAAAGCCGAAAATTGAATATAACCCACTGAAACTTGCAAAAGATGCATACTATAACTACAGAATATACTACACTGAAGATGTATAAGTGATTAGAAGGACCTTTATGATACTTGATTCAACTTAACAAGTCTATCTTGCCTTGAAGTTAAAACGTTTAGCGGTTTCATAGCGGTACAGACGTAGAAAGTTGTAGCGGGATAAAGCTGGAGGATAGCGGGAATATAGCGGAGGTGTAAAAAATTTAATTAAATGTAAAACCAAATATTTAAAATTAATTAATTATCATTCTCGCATCATTTGTTTAAAAGAAACTAGAATTAATTAATCATTTATTCAACTGTCCTAAATCAACCATGGCAAACCAGGGCCATTAAGACAGGAAAGACTTAATATTATTATATTAAATATGAAAATTTTATGTTGGGATATTCGGAAATCATAAATTGAGCGTTCAATTCCCAGCATAGTAGGTAAATTTCATTATTCTCCTATTTTTATGCATAAATTCCAACATCACGAGGTGCATCATGGTGCCCGCAATGATTGTGCCTTTTGGTGCAATGCACATGGGAAGGGACACCGAATCACATATGGCAAATAGTGCAAAAAGGCACCCATAAGCTATATTTTATGTAACTTTCTTACGATCCAAGGTGTACACTTTTTTTCTTGATTTCCCTTTGCTTGCAGACAAATGCATGTAACCAATATGAAGACTATAACTTTCTTGATGTAATATATATTCAAAAAATAATAATGTAATATGAGAAGGCATACAATTTGATATTTGAATGGTATAACTTATTGATTTTGTGTAAGAAATATCGTCTACATTATACACATTGCAAGATGATCCGCTTTGGGATAAGGTTTAAAAACTTCCTGCATATCTATTAAATAATAGTATAGCGGAAGAATTTCTAGCTCTCTCCTTGATTCTCTCAATTTCCCTTAATTCTCTTAATTATCTTGATTCTCTTTAAAACTCTAAAGATACTTTTATTAAATCAAAATAATACAATAATATAAATCTATTTATTAAATAATAGTAAAAATACACCAACTTTTCCATCAATTTTAACATGAAAGGTCGCGGATCCCTTTTCCTTGATTTTTCCAGCTATGATTTCGTCTTCCTCTTTTTACTCACGCCGTTCACGTTCTTCCTTTTTCCAGTTAAACTGATATAAAATCCCCGTCCTTCCCTGCTTACTGCGCATCGTTTCCTCTCCTCAATTCTTCTTTACTTGGACAAACCGTGCGTACCTGTTTTCCAAATCACGGTTAACTATCTAAAATTTGACATTCGAAGGGGATTCTATGACTAATGGCTTTCATCAGTTAAGCCAAAATAAATCCCTTTTCCGTTGTTCTCCTTTCTAATGCTGGAAATCGAAAACGCCAATTACACGGCTGCTCTGTACTTGATTAATTCAGAAAATTTTCGAAACTCAGACGAATCTGCAACGCTTGCCTCCAAATCAACCGGTATTCACAGAGCAATCCTTGATTTTCAGGTTTTTTTTGAATCCTTGAATTTCATCCATTTTTGCTGATTCTTAAACTTCATTTAATTTTTGGTGTGAAGCTTCGTTCCTTTGATTAAATTGAATTTATAATTTTTCACCATTTATAACAATTACTTGCACTTTACCTACTATACTTACACTTTACCCGTTGTCAATGGATTTTTTCCTTAACATATTTTTTAGTAATTTCAATCCGGCTGGTTATTTTTCATGTAAGTTTGTTTCAGTCAATTTCAACTTCTGTTTTCCATAGTGAATGCTCATAAATTTCAGGTTGAATCATCATTTTATAGGTTCTAATTTGTGATGTATAATAACTACCTTTAACATCTACGTTATTACAATTTTTTTTTTTAATTTACGGAAATTTGACATTTGATTTATGCTACATGTCTGTTTTCTTATTCAATTTGTATATCCGTAAGTTTATTGTGCTTGCCATATGATTTATCACTGTATGTTTTCGAATAAACTAGATGAAACTGTCTTAAAATTATTTATTAAAGACCTATAAATTTACTGCACTTAAGTATTATTTTTTATTAGCATGTGCAATCCATGTATGTTATTCACATATCATTAGTTCGCTTAATAAGGTAGACTACTCGCAAACTGAAATAGTTTCAGACTGTACTGTGCATTTGATAAGGAACACAAACATACATACTTAGAGGTAAAGTTTTTTCCAAGTTCCAAATTTACTCATGCTTCATAATAAATGTAGTGTGTTTAATATTATCATAAGTAAGCCACTAACCCCATTTACTCTTCATGGGTTACTCTAACTTTTTCCCTTCGTGTCTCGAAAATGGAAGACACCTCAAAAGTTGTTTTATAAGAAGATTCTTGCATTTAAAACGTAAATACAGTTAAAATTTGAAGCCAGATACCGAGAACAAAATCCTACTTGAAAAGATATGCAACCAACTTCATTTTCCTCAACCAGTACAAAATTGTCAATAATTTGTTTCTGCATGCATTTATAGTTTTATTGTGTCTTCCAGTTTTTTAACGTTTTGTCCTCACGTTCATGGATTTTATTGGTTTTGCTGTCTGATTTATTGGCTGAATGTATGGTCAAAAATTTCGAGTTTTCATATGTTAAAATAAAATTGGTGATGGACAATATGTACTAGATGGAATAGCATAGATTCACAATTATTCTGATTGTTTGATGGGAGGAAACATTCAAGTTATGATATGGAATTCTTGATTCAAGCTTCTAGGAAAATTTGAGTAACTTCTCGGGTACATACGTAACGTATACTGGAAGAACAACATATTTTCTAAAAATATATTTGTCATACCTGACACACACACACACACACACACACACATATATATATATATATATATATATATATATATATATATTATATATTATATATATATTTGAGAGAGAGAGAGAGATGATTTGCTTACCTATTGAAACATGTTGCGGTTGATATGTTTATAGCATTGTTGGTATGATCATCGCGTTTAACTGTTAGTTTATGCATTAATTTTTTCCCTCAATATAGAAGTGTATAGAGATTTGCAGTATGCTACCTTTGAAGCTCGACAATTTGGCATCAAACTTCATTAAATAACAAAATTTTATATTTGTTTAGTCTGGTGTACTACATTTGTAATGGAATTACATAATTTGGCATTAATATACATTATAATATTAAACAGTTATGACAGTTAATGAATCATTGTTAAAAGCTACTATTGAGGAAATAAATTTAAATTGTATTTAGTAGTTTATTATCATCTTTGTATTTACTATACAGATTCATATATATTTATAGATAAAGTTACAATATATAAAAATGTAAGTTAACAAGTAATGAATCCATATTCTCATTTTAAATCATGTCTTTAGATGCATTATTTATGATTGTTCGCAAAATTGTACATCCATGGATCAAGGAAGAATAATAAAGTGGAAAAAGCAAGATTTGGTAAAGGTAAAGAGTTTGGCCAAACTAGGTGAAATGTAGATGAGTACTTTGCTTTGGTTAACCAAAGTAGATATCAGGTTTAGTCATAATGTGCCAAGTGACAATCAAGCTATCTAGGTTGGATGTGTATATCAGCTCAGTTGGTGGATTGGTGGGCCTGGTCGGTTGCTGTACACGCATGGGATTTTATTTCCCCATTTGGACCATTCATGTCAACCGTAAGTTAATTACTGAAACATTAAATATTGTTTTTTCTGATTGATTTTTTATCATGTATATGGACTTATTATAAACAGATTTGGGAATCATTAAATACTGATAACTAACTTCGCTAATAATCAATGTGTTCAAAAAATAAACCTTTTTACTTATTTTTGTAGAGCTGTTATAAATTAATAAGGTTTTCTTTTAGTGAAAATAATTAATTATACATAAGTTATTTTTTATTGAAATTAATGTTGGTCGTTGCTTATTTGAATAGTTTTTATAACGGTGTGCTTTACACTAATAAATGTATCTAAATAGTTTTTTTTTTTTTTTTTTTTTGGTTAGTATTTGTATCTGATTTTTATTACACTTTTTCAATTTGGTACGCCACTTAGGATTTCTGATTCGTGCTTCACTTGACCCATGTTTCTACCATAACAGAGTAGGTTCAGTTATAAATATAATATAAAGTATTGGAGCTGTTACCCTTAGAACAATTAAAACTCAATCATCAGATGCACCAAAAAATAAAGTCAATATTCAGGTTAATTTTATATTAATATAATTTGCATTTGCTTTCCTGTTACTATGCAGCAACATTTACATCGTTGTTGATAATCTTGCTTGGGCAATTGGGCATTAAATTAATAGAAGATAAGTTAGTCTAACTAAACAATGAAATCATTAAAAAATTGTGGAATGTTGAATGTTTAGAATAATTATGAGTTATATACTACTAAATATTTAATGTATTTAATGTAATAAAGAACCGACCAGGTGTACGCAATTCATTTATTGAATTATATTAAACTTGAAATTAATTGTGGTGTTAAACAAAGTGCATAACTAGGATTTATAACCTTTAAAAGACATAGTAAATGCATTTAGTAATACTGTCAAATCCAAGTATGATGTATGATTTACATTTTGACACTTGAGTCATTATTCATGTAAACAGTTGTTAAAAATTTATATTTAGCAAAACAAAAATACAGTATTCTATATATTATAATTTTTAAAAGGTGAAAGCATGTGTACTTCAAAGTTGTTTCCTCAATAACAAGCAAAAATCTGTATATAGTCTACAGATGCATCCATATTTATAATTATATTGCATATAATTTCCCAATTACTAGCTGAACCTCATATGGTGAAGAAGACAGTTTATATAGTATTACTGTAGAGAGTAAAGATACGAGAATGAGACAAGTTCAGGTGCACTTACTAAAGGAGGGAGTGATACAGTAATCGAGGAACACTATAAGAAAACTTCACTATTGTAGTTGCTAGCTTAAGCCAACACATAAAATAGGTAATATGCTTCTTAGGCATGATAGTAGGCACAAGCTGTAGGTAAATATATTTTTTCCAACAAAAATGGAAAACGTAATATTGATGTATAGTTGTACAAAATATAATATCCAGTCCCATTGGAAACATTTTCTCGAGTCACATTGATAATAAAATTAAATAATATTAAATGTTTTATGTGCATTTCCAAATGGTAACTGATAGAGTTTGATTGTTGATTTTTTTTTTCCTCAGGTCATTATGCATTTCTGGAGAAAATACATGTGGCTTAAGCTTCTACTTGATGAGGTAATGATAACATTCTACTCATTTTTAGGTTTCTCATTATAATTGTACCTAAACAAGTGTATAGTACGCAATATGTTAAGCAATGTTGGATTATATTTGTGCTTCAATTAAGTGGAAACCAGTTTGTCCATGTATTCATTGCTTAACTTATGTTCCCACAGTTTCGTTAGAAGATTTCTTGAAATAATAAGTTGTTATCCTGTTTCTATATTAGATAAGAAAAATTTACATAACTACATCTATATTTAGTCTACAACTTCAATTCTAGGTTTTCGTAAACAAATAAAAATGGAACGAAATACTAAAATTTGAATTTTAGGTATAGAGGTATAAGTTTAAACATAAATGTCAAATTTAAAATGTATGTGAACCTCATCAGTGCTTTTATATGTTCTGTATTGACTATTATATTTGGCAGACTATTTATATCTTTTTAAATACAGAAGGTGGCCGTAGTATGCAGTTTCCCTATAATTATTGATTAACACCTATTGAATCTTAATTATCATCGTATCAAACAGGGGTTTTGTTGCTTTTTATTGACTTTGAGCTAGCAGCTCTTTTAATTTAAAGGTGAATATTCAAATGGGTTTTAATTAAGAGGAATTAGGAGGTAATTTTGAGGAATCATGATTGACTTTATGTCATATTGCAACTATCTTATTAATGCGTATGCATGTGAGAATTTATACAACGCAATTTTCTCTCTCCTTATTTCTGTGGTCACACAAATTAATAATATCTATCATCTCCATTTCTTTTGAATGTACTAATACTTATTAATGCGATTGGAACTGTGAATATAACCAGTCTGTGTTACTTGACAAGTGTAATTAATTTCATACACTTTCTATGCATATGTCATGCTAATTGTAAGATTCCAACAATTTTATAGGTGACCTGATATAAATATTCACTGTGTTTGAGCAAGTAAATGGACATAAATTTGACCTGATATAAATAGATACTCACATATCTTATTCAGTATTATACGTAGATGTTGATGGTCTACGACTAAGGAATATAAATAGCATCCATGTATCTATATGAATACATATTTCACTTGACACTAATTATTTTCTACATATATGACTTCTAATTGTTTAAACTAAAAATTAAGATGAATGATTTTTTTTCTTCTCCTTTTACGTTTTAACTTAAGTCATTGAACCTTGGTCCTGATTTTAGATATCTATTTTATTGATTTTCTTTTTATTCAAATGGAAACATTTGAATATCTCAAATCTTAGGAGACATTACATAATATTGATTACATTAGCTTTATTTCATGTACAACGCTAAGTCCTTTTTTATATTACAGCAGATATAAAAAAATACAGAAGGCTTCATTGCTCTCCTCTCATTATGAACATTGCAAGCTATATTTTCAGTTATACTATTTGTAAGTCCATGGTTATCATGAAAATTAAATTATAAAATATATTTGGCATGCTCGATAGGATGGATTTATAATAGATACGTACTGATATCAAAATTTGCTTCATTTTTTTAAACAAGAAAAACCAGTCAGCATTACTGTAAATAATATTTTAAATCGGTTGTTTCCATCTCCAACTTTATGAGGCCATGTTCTTGATGTTGTATAATAACCTTTGAAATATCAATATGATTCTCTGATATGTGTAAAGATTGCAAAGACAAAACCAATGAATTTTTGTATGTTAGAAAGTGATTGAAGAACTTTAAAAACCACCATTATGTATATAAGTTAGTTCGGTTTTCGCTTATTTTTACACATTTTGTTTGCGATATCGTTTACGTTTTCCGGGTTAATGCATTATTAACGTTTTTAATAATTTATCATAATGGTCAATATCAAAATTCTTATTTGTTATTATCTGAGTTGTATTAATTAGCTTAAGCATTACTCTTATTTATATATATTTTTACATGAAAGAATAAGTCTAAAAAATTACCTCAAAGTAGCTGTTACAATAACCATGATTACTCTTTTGAAATATTAACATGCTATGAAAATTTATTTGATGAAGGTTGCTCAAGAATAGGGACATTTGATGGTAAAAACATGTAAAGTGATTAATAGGTAACTATATATTAAATATTATGTTTTTCTACCAAGGTTTGCGAAATTTAATTTGTTATATTGCATAGTGAAATAATGGGCATTTGGCATGTACATTGGTTGTCCACCATCTTTGAATATCTTCTACTACAACTTGAGTCCAAGATGGTTTTGGATGAAACCGCTTGAAAACAAATTCTAATTATGCATTTTGTTTACCTGTTCCATCTTCAATTTTTTTAACTTCCTTTAGTTTGGTGATTTTTTCTCTCTCTTTTTGCTTTTGGTCTCTCATACATGTGCCTTCATTCAATGAACCAATGTGACTTATGATTGCTTTGCAAAGCACATGGAGATGTATAAAAGTGAAATAGTGTGCTAATGTTCAGTTGCTTCAAAAAAAACTCAAATGTTCAGTTTCTTTTGGCATGGGTGTTAAGTGTGGTCCATATGCAAGTCATTTTAAACATGAATATCAAGAATGAAAATACTTTCCAGGGCATCAAACCTGGCTTTAGAATAAGTAGTTATCATGGAATAACTATATAATATTTGAAAAATAAACCTTATAAAGTGTATGGACAACCCACAAACAGTATTTCCTATAACTAAATAATCAATCAATGCAATATTTACTTATATGAGATCTATTCGTAATATATGAAAAAATGTCGAATCTTTGAAAGTGAACTACTGACCTTATTAGTATGTTGCAATGAGATTGTAAATTAGATATTTTGACATATATACCATGCGATTGATAAGGTTTTATATGTGGTGGTTCTTTTGTCATGGCTGCCTGTGTGTTCGTCCACATGTTTACCAGCAAAAATTATACGTTTCTCACTTACTAATTTGTTAATTTATGTGTTACAGATGAGCAGTGGTTTTCAACCCACAACAAACTGTCATCAGCCAACTATTATAGAAGAGGACAAAAACTTCAACAACCATTCTTTTGCTTGCCATATTTACAATGTTTCTTCTTGACATTACACAATGCTATCATACCATTATAACTGCTACACACTTTTTTAACATACACTTCCACTTGCATTGAAATTATGTTTCAAATATATTTGTTACCTTGTAGACAATTTTATTTACATCAACTTATGATTACCTTTATGTGGCTGAATTATACCGGAGATGTAAGGTTCATGTTGCATGCTTATTGTCAGCTTTGACGGTTGATGCTATAAATTGTTCAGATTAATATATGCAAAGACTATGGAAAATGGTATTCATCTAGCGTCTATCATACAAAGATATACAATTCATTAATTCATCGAATAAACATATAAATGTGATGGTTTTAATTTTTATGTCACATTCATATTAAGAAATGAAGTAAAATAGAGTTTTCATTTAAGTATAAAGATATACAATTCAGATATCATAAATATTTTACATGAATAACAATAGTAAAACTAATTTATTATTCATTTATCTCAATAGATTTATCTGCATTTTTGAATTCTGTTTTTAACTTTAAACATCAATAATTTGACATTTCTATAGTTATGTACAACTTCATCGACTATATCCTAATCTTTCATGTTTAGATCTATATATTTAAATTGATACGAAATCTCAAATTTAATATATTTTAATAACCTATATATCAATCGTCTATGTATACACACATGTACTAACAAAAATGGTGAAAAATTGGCGTTTGACTATATAGATATATAAGTCACATGCATATATTTTTGTACATAAACAATAATAACAAAGTTAATTTGAAAATTAACTATAATCATTTACGTACATAAGCAATAAATTTATCAAGCATAATATTGAAAAATTCTATTTTTAGCTTCAAATAACTCCCCATTAAAATCTCCACATTTTTTTTTTTTTACAAAATCAATTCTCAATCTTATTTATTCTTAAATCAGCATATTTTAACTAATTGCATACTTTCAAATTTAACATATATAAAAGGAATAAGTTAAATAATGTTCGTTAATTCATATAAAAAAATTATAATATGTCAATTTAATAAGAATATTTGCTCACAGTAGTAAGAACAATAAAATTATTGTTCTATTTTTTTAAAAAAAAAATACATAATACATAGTATGTTTAAACAACAACAATAACAACAACAACAATGCATATTACATTTAATTTGATGATTTCATCGTGAGTTTTATAATAAAGTTCTAATTTTAATGTAAAATTTTTAAAATCTGTATTTTATAATATTATCGTGTGCAACGCACGGGTTACACACTAGTACATAAATAATGTACTTTCAAATCTGACTGATTATCAGAGTGGCGCAGCGGAAGCGTGGTGGGCCCATAACCCACAGGTCCCAGGATCGAAACCTGGCTCTGATAATGTTTTTTCCTCTTTTGTTTCCGCAAGGATAATAGGTCACTCTGTGCCTATGTTTGATTATCTGTGCATTTTATTTGTTTGAGTACATGCCAGCAAGTGGGATGTTAATTCAAGTTAAACAATGATGTTAACACGTACATAGCTTGTCGAACAAAATGAAATCCTCAAGTTGTTGAGCATAATCTGCAAGCAATGAAATCATTTCACACCTATGCGTTGACACATCAAACCTCCTAGAACCCGAACTGCAACTTTGTATATGTACCTCCAAGAGGTAATCAGGGAGAAGGACAAACTTTGCCGAAAAATTAGGCTGAAGGACAACAAGTTTTAATTTTAGTCTGAAGGACAAACTTTGAACCAAAATTAAGCTGAAGAAAAATGCTAAATGTAATTAGCATTATATTCAGTTTTTTACACTACACGAAAATGCTAGTTTTAACTAGCATTATTCAGTTTTACACTGCAGAAAATGCTAATTATATTTAGCATTGTCCTTCAGTCTAATTTTTTTTTTCAAAGTTTGTCCTTCAGCCTAAAAATAAAACTTGACGTCCTTTAGACTAATTTTTTTTTCAAAGTTTGTCCTTATGCCTATTTTCCACTACCGCTATTTTCCACTACCTCCAATATGTCACCCAGAACAGACAACAACCAACTTCTCATGCAGAATACAACTCAGTTAGCCAATTACAATTAACTAGGAATGGTGATTACCTATTTCTCTTTATATAATCAAATAAGATAAGCCCAAGCTTTTGACAAACCTGTTAAACGTTTAAATAAATTCAAAGGACGTGTTTTCTTTTATTTCTAAACTGCTCCTTCATATCCTAAAATAAATACACAATATAACACTTTGCAGCTAGCCAATTACAATTAATTTATGTTATAGATAAAACTTACACTTATGATGCTTAATAATATTATTTTTCTATATTATTATATTTAATGTCACTCACCGCTGATGGCTCACTCTACATAAGCAAATTAAGCATCAGTAATAACAAAAAGGTAAAACATTATGCTAAGCCCTCCCATTCTATATGCGACGTTAACAAACAATTTACTAATATTGTGCCTGGATAAGATACTAAACTCTAGCGTTAAAGTGGATTAATTCAAAAGAATTATGTAACATGCAAGATAACAGATATATCCAATAGATCAAATGCTAACATCTTTAAAATGGATCTAAAAAAGTTTTAATATGGTGAACACAAATTAGTTAGTTATAAATAACCAATGAAATTTGGATTATAAAACACAAAGTCAGATGTATGAATATGATCGATGCCAATATTACTTTAACACTGCTAGTTGCAAATTTGTAATTGTGCATTCAGAACAGATCCTTTATAATGTATATATATATGTACCTATAGCCATTAATGCTGGGTCCGAAAGGATCTCCAACTACTCAACCATTTGTTTTGTTTTCTGTTCACGAAATTTCCATAAATTCTTTCTTTTACGCTGGAACTCACGATGCAAATTTCTCTTACAAAAGCAACCAACAAAAAAGAAGCATCACTCGCATAAAAAAAAACCAGCTAAAAAAGGAAACCAACGTAATATTCTTAAACTAAATACCTTGTCTGAGAATGTGACCTTTTTTGCATGTTCAGCAGTAATGTCAACATAGGCATCATCAAAAGCAATTCCTTTTAAGGTATGTTATTCAATGTGAAATATGATGGTAAATAATAAATGGGGTCCATATAAGAATAGCTTCATACATTGAAGAGAAATTTGACGTGAACCTACTACTTTGAACATCGAAAAAATGGTTGAATCTAGTGAGTTGAAATAGGTAAATGAATCAAGACAGAATAGTAACACAGAGTACTATAGCATGACCAACTGCACAGGCCACTGGGCAACTTGGATTGGGCAGATCAGCTACTTGAACAACATACCCAAATCCAATAACATGGCTAAACATTCCATCACTTTGATGCCCCACTTGGTCACAAGATCCCGTTACTGAGCTAAGCAATTGGTTAGGTGAAGAATTTATATTCATATAGAATTATTCACTAATATTTGGCAATGTAGCTTAACGGTTGTTTCGGCTTATCTCCGATTATTGGTTTTTCCTCTCATCTTGATTATGCTTATATTGCATAATGAGCTTAAAAAGAAATAAAACAAAATAAGTAAACCACCTTAGTTCAAAATAGTGAAATTAAAAAGTACAGCTTTATATCGGCCCGACCAATCACAAAGAAGAAACTACTTCATTATTATATGACTTATACAACTTAAACTTTTAAGTATGTTTACACTCCAAAATACAAGTTTAATGTTTGTATCAGTGACCTTTCATTTTTCAGTGGCTGCAAACTTACACATCATATATCAAAATTTAAAAATCTTTCGGTTTATTTAACATGCACGAATTCGAAACAGAAATATGAAAGGAAATTTTGTATGATTCCATTTCTAACACTTTTTAACGGAAAAGAACAGGTTACTGTGTTATCATGTTAAACGTGAACAAATCGGGTGCGGATGTACTTTTACCCATTTTGGTATGTAATATATCTACAATAGTATCATAGGCTGTTGGTTGATTTATTTGGTAGTGTCATCAGTAGTCAAGAACTAATTCCGATAACCGGTTTTGCATTTAATCACTAAAGAGTTAGTTTCGATTTATTTGTTAATTGAAGATTTCAATTTAGTACAAAACCACATTGATAAGTATCTTATTTTTGATCTGACTTGATGGGGGATGCCACTAGACATTTTAAAAAAAGTATATAAAAAAAAAGTATTCCTAATATAGAATGAAGAATCAGCATAAAAATGTAGACACACACATTATCTTCACAATAGAAGATGAATACCTGATGTACTTGATACACTTTCTCCAAATTTGTTCAGCAGGTTGAGGCATCATAAAGCACTTGAGAATATAACAATCTTTTCTTCAACCTTCAGATCTCCTAGTGCACCAGTTTCCTAAAATTTCAGAGCTGACTTTAGTGTATATTTGAAATATATGTTGAACTATACTGTCTTATCATGTCCATGTAAGCAAATAATCCACTGCTACAAATGAAATAATTAACAGCAAAAATTAACCGAAACTATATGTTATGTGATTGGATTTTCATAGCGTAGCATTTGCGGTTAATTTCAAAATAGGCAAGTTGTACACAAAATTGGGGGACCAGGACAGGAGAAAAACGTAACAAATCCTACAAATTAGGAGAAATACTGTTTTTGTCCCCTGAACTAACTCCAAATAATCGGCTTAGAAGCCTAGACAAGCTAGAACATTCAAAAAGTTAAAAAAATAGTCCATATTCATGAATTTTGCACCCAAAATTACCATATATTCACACCTATCATGTACAACCCAACATAATATAGCTATTGTAAGCACCAAAACCTAAAATAGAAAGAATGAGTATAAGTATATGTCCAAGTGTAGAGCACTGGAAGATATCATCCCCATGCCTACTGGAACCTTACACCGGATGTATCCAAAATAACTGAGCCAGTTTAAGCTCCACGTTTTCCTTTTCGTTCCCTTTCCTCAACGTCAATCTTCAACCTCAGTTTCGCAGTAGGATTCGACTGACCTGAATTCATCATCCGATCATCATATAGGCAGTTGAAAGGACAATCGCTCAACTACTGTGTTGACGAGAGGTCCTCGTTTTCTTCGCTTACAAAAAGGTAAATTTAAGGCCGTACGAAGCGTCTTTAATATTTCGCAGTAGGTCTCGCGAAATGCACCGACTGAATGCATTTTTGTTCAGGAGAGACTGCCGTGCATATCAATGAACGTTTTCTCCTTTATCTAAAGCTATAGAATATGAGAAAGTGGAGCCAAAAGATTGTTATATAATAATGAAAAATAAAAATTTCAAAATATTTAAAAAAAAATCCAAACAAATATATGTTGTAAATATTCAAAATTAATCGACATAACGGAGAAAACCATCTAAATAGAAAGTTATATGGATTGAAAAAAAAAAAAAATCCCCAAATAGGAGGATTACGGAAACTTTTCAAAATATGTTCCTATGGAGTTTTACGGAATTGTATTCAGAAAAAAAATCTATGCCAACCATTGGAATGAGTTGCATGATGCATGAACTGTAGGCATACAGGTCGATTTTAGAGGGTATTATATGTTTAATTGCCAAATTGGTTGCCGGACTCAAAATCAGATTGTTACAGCTGTGGAAATAACCATTTTGTTAAGTAAATTGGAATTTTTATTTTTCTGGTTTCTTTCTATCTAACATTTTCAATTTGATTAATTTGAATGGAAATAAAGCTATGAAATTTTAGACTAAGAATGAAATAATAATTTATTTCATGACATTCTTCAAATTTGGTTGATAACAACCTGTATAATAGTCTACACATTAATTACATAGTACATAATTATAAAAATTAATATTCATAACATGAAGAAGTAACTTCCACGCCAA
This sequence comes from Allium sativum, assembly GCA_030737875.1. Taxonomy (NCBI): domain Eukaryota; kingdom Viridiplantae; phylum Streptophyta; class Magnoliopsida; order Asparagales; family Amaryllidaceae; genus Allium; species Allium sativum. Next base: position 771,987,928 of record CM060918.1, on the reverse strand, counting down.
ACTAAGATGTGTTTAAGTGTACTTTATAGTTCATATGATGAATCTAAGTTATTTGATCAAAGTTTTACATTGGTGTAATATGAGGAAACTATTATAGTTTAAATGAAAATTTAACGACTTTTGCTTGATCGATGTTAATGTATGAGAATATAACTTGATTTTTTTTTAAGATCCACTGTTAGTCGTCATGGAGAATCACAACGTACATCATGAATATGAGGTATTCGAGTGCATGGTATTATCAGTAATGTACACACGAGGTCATTAGTATTAATCAAAGTTGCATTTGATTCTGAGCCGAATTGAATAGAAATGTAAATACTTCAGCCTAATCGAGGTTCAAATATGGGGATATGATCTATTCTTTACTAAGTATGTAATACCCTTCGAATATTGAGTGATGTATTACTCATGGTTGTTGTTGTTCAAAGTAGTCATGTACTAATGTTACTAAATAACTATAAAACCGACTTATATGATATTTTCCTGTTGGTTAATGTAATTAAGGTCAAATAGATAATCTCATGTGATATGCTTCCACATTTCTCTTAACTTACTAATAATATTGAACTTCAACGTGGACACTCTACTTTGATAGTTTATAATTAGAACGGGGAATAGAGCCGGTTAGGAGCAACGATCCGTAATATTGCATTAAACAAATATCAAATACGTCGATTGGGTATATATATTTTTTACCTCAAGTGGATTGACGTACTCAATTCGTCTAATATAGAACTACGATGGTTGGGGATCATTTCACAACAAACTACAACACATCACAAATAACATATCACAAAATAGAATACAATATATATGTGTGCTACATACTCGAATGATTTCACATAAACCATATACAATATATCCGGGAAGAATAATATACAAATGGCACAATTATACGACTACCCAACTAAGATAATAACCTCAAATGGACAGTCCAATATGTATCAGCTAACTGCCAATCAACTACAACTATAACCTGAAACAACTTGGTTTGACCCGAGTATAAATACCCTTGTTAGTCTAGCTTAACATATCAGTATAACAAGTGAAGAATACCGTCATTAAGGGAACAATTCCTTCTCCTAAGAAAAGGAATCTCATAATCCGAAATAAACTCAAAATCATAGAAAATAATGACTCCTTTCTATTAGAAAGGAATGGAATAATTTAGAACAACGGATTTCAAAAAAAGATAAATTCACAAATTTATACTCAGATAACTTGTAAACACTATGAACACAGACTCAGATATTTCCATTAATACATATTACCTAAATTCCAAATTGGGGTAATCAAAATTTAGAGTCATGGGACACAAGATCAATATAAGAAAATTTAGTACAATCAACAAGAACTAGCTTTGAGCTAAACACATATATCATCTTTTAATCGCAAAGGGAATCAAAACACATACACTAAATTATCATCAAAATGCTCTAAATACTGCACAATAAACTCAAAAGAGTTTAATTACACAAAAGTGATCATAAAACTTAAATCCTCAAAACTAGTCATAAGGCTATAATGGAAATTCATCATAATATGTCACAAAGATGGATCCATAACGTCACAAACACCAAATCATCAAAGCCACAAAATGGATCCAAAACATCAGTAATTATTGCATATGCATCAGTAAAACAAAACTATTTTTCCAATTGCTATACACATATCTAGGATATATTGCTATGAATAGTCCTGGTCTAGTATATTTCACTACGACCCATATAGGTCGAGTTCACTTCACTATGACCCCCCTCAGTCAAGTGTAACTTTAATATGACCTGTCTTGATCGAGTATAGCCTCAATACGACCCATCTCAATCGAATGTCATTACCACTATATGTCTCAGTCGAGTATGGCTTCACTATAACCCGTCTCGGTTGAATACAACTTTACTACGACTGGTCTCGATCGAGCATAACTTCACCACGACCCGTCTTGGTCGAATGCTACTTGACCACTTCGATCAAGAGAATACGTATATATCTGATTCCACCGAGCCCAGATTTACTTCGAAGCAAGTACTGGAACCATAAGAATGTGTCGTATACTTACAGACAGTAACTCGAAAAGTGAAAGCAATATGTCTCATACTGCACGTTTCATTATTTGATTCACATAAGTTAGTCTTTACACTGATAAACAATAGATATCTTCGATCACCGAGCTAAAAATTAACTGATATGATTAATCTACGTGTCTCGTACCATGCAATGAATTAAATCATCTAAATCACAGTCTCGCTATCTCAAAGGGTGCCAAAGCGTGTAATCTTATGTACAGAGAATACTTCGTTAGGAAAGCGAGTTTATAAATTATTTAGGAACATTTGAGTTATTTCTTTGAAATCTATATATTACGGAAAATATTGTTCTTACTAGTGCCTTGAGATCATTTTTATTTAAAAATCAAAACATGGAAAAACCATTATCATAAGTCGTATATATTTGTGTGTGTGTGTTTATTTAGGAAACTCAGAACATAAATCATTTTATTTCAAACGTGTACTGTGTACAAAACTCATCTTGAAAAGAGCAACACTAAACACAAAATGCACATGAAAATTAGACCAAAACGTTATGCAGGTACAACCAGATTATAGCTATGGATTAAGCCTTGAAATAGTATCAACATTCAATTCAAATTGCACTTGAAAATGGATAAACAATGAAGCAAACAGTGCTGCAAAACACATTGAAAAAGCAACAGATTAGAAAGGCAGCAGGCAATATTTGTCATGCATTTTGCACTGCATGTGTCGACACAGGTAAAGCCCTATATCGACCTTGGTTCTGCCTATGTCAACATAGCCCCGCAAATTTGTAGGTTCGGTTGGTCGTTGACAAACCCAACTTTATGCCATTACTTCAATGATCAAAAGACAACAATTGGACACGAAATTTTATAGGTATAAACTACAATATTCAAGCAATACACTGAAACAAAAGTCATGCAGAATGGACATGGATTGATATAGTTATTCGCTCTTAAAATAGGACAGAAGTCATCTTTTCACTGTAAACTAAGAGTTAAAGCTTTTTGTTTATAGTATCAAGTGAAATTCAGCAAACAAGACTTTATTTTCATTCAAATATGAAAACTAACTGCATGCAAGCTAGAGTGTCTGAGTTTTACATACTCACCTTGATTGGATTTTATGATTTCAGCTTTGTTTTGCACAAGGGAAGAAGCTTTGGATATCCTCACAACCTCCAGACTGAAGACATAAACATGAAACTAAGAAACTTCACTATGAATCCCCTTTTCGAAACACTGAGGTTGATGCCTTGAATTCCTTGTTGGAGATTTCTTCCAGGCTGAGATTGAGAGAGGCAAGCTCTTCCATTTGAATTGGGAGATTTAAATTTCATAATTTGGGGAAAAAGCCATGAGTTATCCACTGTAAAGTTTTTATTCCAATTGGAGGAAGAAAGGGGAAAATTAGACACATACTGTATTTCTTTGTTTCTCCCTTCTTTTACATAACCTAGATGGGTTTTGGGCTTAATTAAAGCCTAATTTGGTCTTTAACACTTAGTTTAGACCATGTTAAGTGAATCTAAGCTTTGTCTATGCTAATTTGAATTATTCTATACACAAATCACCTTGTTAATCTTGTACTTCACCATTTTAATATCAAAATACATAGCTTGCCTTACTAAAAGTTTATACAAGATATTTAAAACATTTTTGAACTTTCTTTTAAACATAAATACAAAGAAATTAACATAATATTTATATTTTAGCAACAAATTGTACAATTTACAATTTTATGTACAAAAATTTACAATTTAAGTTTATACCTACACGAAACACAAAGTTTAGACACAAATATCTTATACTAACATATATAATTAATTTCACATATAAATATTGATATTCATAAATATTTATATTTTCCCATTTTATTTACAACTCAATGATATTTACAAAACTCATCTCTACATGTGATTCAGTATGTACATATATATGTTGTTTACACCAACAGTGGCACAAACATTCAAATATTACGATGGAGAGATTAAAAGTGAAGAAAACATTAAATAAAATGAGGAAAGAGCACAAAAAAGCAATTTATAGTGATTCAGTTATGGATTATCTACGTCCAGTTTATAACTTCTCTTAAATATTACAAGAAATTAAGATTACTATGCCTTCAGATAATGAAATCTCGAGTACAATATGTTGCCAGAACATAAAATGCGTAAGAGAAGCCAAAATATCCCTTTTCCATGCTCCAAGGAATTTTTATAGATGATGTTTGAATCCGACTTGATAGGGGCACATGGTGGTCGATCCAAGTGTAGTGGAGATCGTGGGTTTGGTCACAATGTTGTGGAGCAAGTCAACAACAACTATAATATGATTCGAACTATGCCCGACTCGACATACTCGAGCCTGATGCTAGCCAATTCGGATGTAGCTTCTTTACTTCCACTGAACCGAGTGTTGATCGATGAGGGTTTTTAGTCGAACCGGATTTACTTCGTAGCAGAGTCTTGGCCGATCTGGATATTTATGAAAGCTTTAGAGTTTTTTCCCTATTAAGATCATCTTGGACATAAGTTTCTACTCGCTCGACGGCCTTGTTCGAAAGGCAGGTCAACACTTTACCCCCTCAAAGTATGTCGTGTTGAAGATGAGATGTGCTTTGAATCGATAGAGTTGCATCTCCTTGGAATGTTATATGTCTTTAGGAAAGTAGTGATGAATAGTCTGTCCTTTCAAATAGTCTTGACACTTGGATTCTTTTTTCTGCATAAATAGTTGGACATGCTTCATATTATGTTCGATGGTACTCACTAGGCCAGAGTCTTTGACTGAAGTTTCCAAGAGACTAAGGTTAATACTCAAACCCCATCGAATCAAGAGGTTGAATACACCCACCATATAGCCAAGCTGTGTCAAGTTGTTGGCTCTCACGTGTGATTGCAAACATGCAGGTCATTGCACGCAACATCATTTTTTGCGCAAGTCGAATGCATTGCCAAGTCAAGTCAGTTTTCGCACGTGAGTCCGAGTTATCACCCAATACATGGAAATGTTAAAAAAATTCTTCTTAGCTCTTTTCTTGTTCTCTTCTATTTTATTTTTTAAATTTGGTTCGATAATTGAACCGGACTCCGGATCAACATAATTGATCCGGACCGATTTACCAATCACATCACTAAGAAATGGAAAAGTCTCCATCTTTCCTATATAAGTATCGGGACTATGCAGTTATTTTTTACTTTTTACTACACCAATCTGAGAGTTTACAATTTCTCTCTCCAACCTCTAATTCGATCGAACTTTCATCCATTAGCAAGATCCGCTATTGTTCATTCTTAAAATCTCAAACTCAAATCAATTCAAGTGGGTTTGAATGGGTTTACAACGTGTTTTATCGAATTTTACAATGTCCGATTACAGCTGTTGAAGTTTAACATATCCCATGCTGGAAACGGTGGAAATGACGATGAAGGATATAAGGTTAGGTCGCGGTGGCGATGCGAGGTTGTTTGGCTTTGGGTGTTGAAGGCTATGTTGCTACTGACGGAAGAGGAAGGAAGGAAGAAATAAAGGAATCTGGAACACTCGAGAAGAAAGTGGAGACTTCAAAGAGAAATTGAAGTAAGGAGAAAATTTTGTCATGCCCGGGTCGGCATTTCCTTTAACCGACCCAGATGAATGTCGAGCCAGGGACATCGAGTCGGAAATGATCGATCTAGAGTTGGTCGACCTGGAAAAGTCAATATGGATTGATCCCCCCAGAATTGATCAAATCGAAAAGGCCGATTTGGACTTGACCGAACCAGTTTAGACATTCAACTTCGACGCTTTAACAAACTTGGAGACCACAACAATTTTGCATTGAACGCTAACAATGAATCAATTCTGAACTTAAATCCATTTACACGACCATCTAGACAACTAGGATAGAGCATATGAGAACATTAGGACTTGCATATGAACATAGCCTTATGCGCGTATAACTTTGGACAACTCAAATTATATAATTCTTCCCCTAGCAAGATTATGACATGATGTTATTCATGATCGCGATTCATTAAGACGATCGAGAATAACAGTCTATCGAGTCAATTTTTGTAGCACATTTCTAATGCTTCATCTATGTTGTTGTTTTCTACACAACTTCCACTGTATGCACTACACTAGTTCACAACATTGGGTATAGGCTAATCGCTCTAACTGGTGGTATTTATTGGGTAGCACATCTATAGTTTTTGGAATATAATCCATGAGAAGATCTGAGGTTGCGAAGGGAAAAGCTATTGAGCAAGATCCTGATTCTAATTCTAACTTCGGAACTGAATTGGACGATGACTCATAGTTCATCGTCTAACCCTAACAACCTGGAATTTTGGCAACAAACAGTTATTTAATTAAAATCTCAAAAATAGGAATTTTTGCAAATGATATAATTTGACCATAAAACTTTAACCGATGCGTTCGTCTCAGAATTCTGGTCAACTTTCATATTTGGAGTTCCGCGAACGGGGTCCGTATGAAAAAGTTATGGACGAAATACGATAACGGGCGGAAAATAAATAAAACAGAATAATATATATATAGAAATTAATAATCCCCTAGCTACCTCACTGCCAGGTTAACCAAGTGGTCGACCGGCGGTCGATCGCTGGCTGCGACCACTAGGTCGAGCCAGGTAGTGACGGCTAGGATTTTGGCTATGCAATATAATATATGTACGGACGGATGTATAATAAATCAAACTGATGGTTCATGGCCAATGCTACTTCTATAAATAAAAGGGTAAGGCCTCATTCTTTTCCACACAAATATGTTGGCAGCAGCGAAGCTATGCCATTTCCCTCCCTCTTCTAACCTAATTTCTTAATTAAAAATATATTCATATACAACAAACCAAACACAAATCATATAGAATTGAGAGAATATTCAGATTCATTGGAAAAGAATGTGAGTTGACGCTCCAAATCAGATTCTCTCCTCTCTTCCTATTTTCTTACATCTCCACAGATATGAAATTATCCCCTTTTAAGATAAATTGTAGATTTATAAGAATTTGGGAATTGTAGGTTTAAAAGGTTCAAACTTTGGATTTGGATGCTTTAAGGTGAGTGGGAAATTTACGAATACTGTTATAATAGCCTATCTATTTCGTTTTAATTAGATCTAAATTTTTATGCCTGTTTCTATCAGATCCGTTCACTAAATTGTTGTAATTGTATTAACACCCATCAGGTCTGATTGTAAACATTGTTAAAACTTGTATATTGTAAATTGTGGTTAGGCATAATATTAATTGTGGGATTCTTAAATTTGTTTATACATATTTCTTTCAATTATGTTGTAAAATGTGTTGTGGATGTTGCAAAGCATTGTAAATCTGGAAATTAGTCCCATTAAACACCATTTAGATGTAGCTATATTATAGATCTCTATTTTCGGTGATGAGTAATAAATTATGTGAATATTAGATAAAATGTTAATTTGTGTGATTGTAATTTTTAAAGAAATATGTCTGTTTGTATTCAATATTGTTGGGTTTTGGCTTAATTGTTGTAAATATGCCATTTTTTTTGAACAAAAGATGTTATTTTGAATTCACATGAGGTATGACAAAAAGATTAAAAAAGGAAAAGTGGTGCAAACGTACGTATAAATATAAATATTTGTGCATAGATTGCATCAACTATCCTAAAAATATATATACATATATATTTCTTGCAAATTTGAAATATGTCAAATCATGCACAATTTACAATATTTATAGCTAACGATCTTTTTCGAAGATTTGAAACATTTTGGCAAGATCGAATGCAGAAAGGAATGTTTGGTTATTGATTAAACCAAATCATTAATTTAAAAATAATAATAATAAGAATAAAAGATAACTTTGACCGTGCGAAAACATAAATATATACATATTATCTGTCCAAATCAGCGTAAAAAAGTAAAGTATACGTTGTATTGAATGCTTGAATGATGTTCAATTTTGAAATCATATGAAAATGCAATCCATATTGAATTAATACATTTGTGGTGGCCATTGTATCAATCAATATAGTTTACGAATAGCACCGCAAACCAATAAATAACAATTGTAACCAAATGTTGAATGGAGAAAGTAAATATAATAGGATAATGACTACAATTCCTAAATTAATTAGGATTAATGTTGTACACCCCAATTAGGGAATTTGAATTATAACCGCATTTAGACATGAGGTTAAGCTTAATTTGTGGAAGAAGTCTGCTTGGTACCAACCGGCAAATCCAGCATTCATAGGTGGTCAGCTCAATGTGAGGGATCTAACGCATAAATATAAATGTACCAAGCCACGAGGTTAAGTTCAACTTGTGGTATAAGCCTTCCCGGAACTGACCGACAAATCTAGAATCCACAAGTGGTCAACTTAACGTGAGAGGTCTTGTTCACAAATAAAATATATATGACAAGCAATAAATAAACAAATAAGAATAGTAATTGTCTGTTGGGGTACAACAAATAAATACCTTGGGACTCATAAATGGTTGCCTTAGGAAAATATAAGTGTTATGGTCATGAAGGGCAATAAACAAAGAAATAAGAATAAAAGGTTGTAATTAGGGGATTAATGGATATTAATTGTTGTTTAAATACCAAGTCCAATTAGGGAAGTGATTAGATAAATATCCTAAGATAAAGGGGATATAATTTTCCTTATTTATATTAATGAATATAGGACTTAAAATTAAAAGTAGAGTTGGACTTAGTAGGCTAATGATATAAAGATAATATTAACCATAGTAACCCATGACAATAATAAATCTTATGCGAATAATATTTCCGTGGAGAATAACTAAACGGAAAAGACGTGATAATGTGGCCCACTCAATAGGGAAAGGTACTAAGGGCTAATGGGGTACGAACCTAATAACCATCGCGTATAGTCCGCTTGTTGGGACTTAAGCGACTAGAGTTGAAGAGTCTGTCTGGGAATAGGTCTTTCAGTATAGGGGTCTTAAACGACATGTGTGTGCATTGCCTACCCAAACCTGGAGACTTAAAATGTCAGATATGGCTACCTATCCTATAGGAAGTAGTAAGTGACTAAGGGGGTTATCCAATCAGGTCAACTAGAGGTATAGCAAGTGATAAAATACCATCGCTCACCTTATACGGGGTAAGCGTATATGCGTGAATGACAAAAGCCTTAATTAGTAGGGCCCGTAGCTAGTGCTCTCTAGTTTATAAGAATGTGGAACAAGTTATCGAGAGGTATCAAGTGACCAATAAGTCCGCCTAGGGTCCTAAGTGATTAGGAGAATCCACCCTATCTACCATTGATAGTGAGGCGGAAAACAATAAAGATAAAGTGGATGGAAAGGTGTATATATATAAGAACTCCGCAGTTAGGGGTTCACTTCTCGGTCTAATAATCAGTTAAACTATGATTTAAGGGCTTCCTAAATATATGCGTAAACGTTTTATCTCGGTATTATATCTTGGAATACTACTTTGGGAAGAGTAGTAGGGACGTGCATAAACATTTACAAGGTTAGGCTAAAATCACTAATCTTGGTAGGAATACATCTTTGGTTGAACCAACGAGATACATCTGCGTATTACCATCTTTGTTGCACATTTTCTGTTCACCAGGATTTTGTTATTCTGACCCCCTCCTCATTACAACCACCTAGGTTTTCTAGAGAAAGTCGGGTTCTCACAGATGTTTTAGTTTGGCTTTCGGTTCTCCTTCTCTCACATGTTCGATATTGGCAAAGTGACTTACTCTGAAAAAGGCAATTACTTAAGTTAATACTAGTTATCCTATTTTGTTTCCACTATGAGTTTTCTTTTATTGTACTCTGATTATGCTCATGCTCATTTTTTGGAGGTACCAGATATACACACTTCATGCTTGGATGTGTTTAAGTTTCTATTTTTGTTTAAATTTGGGTGCAGAAAAGTGTGGGGTGTTACATTTGGTATCAGATCTTAGGTTAAATAATCAGAGGAATTAGTTAAATTAGGACTTGTAAGAGAATGTAATTTGATTTCCTTTTTTGTTTTCTTCGTCTTTCTTACTCAACTGTAATTTATTTCAACAATGAATTAGTTGTGGGCCTAATTATATAAAATGGGCTTTAATTGACTAAGAGTTGAAGAATGTTGAGTTCGGGTTTCTAGCCAATTCTGTCTTACCCCATAGTACGTTGGCATTCTAGTTGTGAAGAGCATGAGGACGACATACAGTGGATTCTGTTGATTCGAGTTTGGGACTGGACAAAAATCTAGCTACAACCGAGATAGTCGCGATTTCTGGTTTTGGTTTCTTTGGTAGTTCTGTTTAAGACCATTTCTCGATCCAAAATGGTAAAGGTTCACGTTAGTATATTATATCCATTGGAATATAATTACGAGATATTTCCAATCATTACGTTGTTGAATTTCAAATCTACCTTTATTGAAATATTCATTTGAGTTCTTAGCCTTGTATTTGAAGAAATTTATTTTTGAAACTAATTGGAAAAATAGAAATGGATTTGAAAGTTTTGAAATACGATTTCGGAAAATGGTTTTATAAAGGCCTAGTTTTATGAAGATACGATTTTTAAATTTTAATATATTCGTATTTCAAAATTTTTAGGGCTTTGTGAAATTTTAATAAATATAATTTGATTGGTAGGAAGGAAAGAATTAGAAATGATAAGGAATATACCACTAAACCTAAGAATAATAAATATCCATTCCTTGTGATTTTTAGTATCCCTCTTCCTATATATATTGGATAATTTATTGAAACCTTAAGATTGCGAAGCTCCAACATTATTGAAAATGAAAATGTTTCTCTGTTTGTAATATAAATAATAATAATAATTAACTGGGTTTATAAGTACAAAACCGTTAGTTTATAATAAATTCCATTTTTGGAAGAATTTTTCTTCGAAAGGCTAAGAAAAATCCTCCATCCATATTTTTGGGGTATTTGATTCTAAATCGTCTGTTTGTTGTCAGCTAGGTAAGAGGAAAATCCATTGTAGTTTATATTACGGTTTTCTAGCTGAATTATTTTTGGAATTCGTTCATTCGTCGTGTGGCCATAGCCTGTTGTCAAGACTACTTGCAATCCTTGGAATTGGTTCGGGGTTTGACTACGGTCCTCGATATCGCCATGATGAGGGTAAGTATTTTTTTCGGATCGCGTCAAATCCTAAAACATGACGTGGGACGGTTAATATTTTATCCGACTTAATAAGGTCATGATTCAATCTTTGTCCAAAACGCATCTAATAGCTGACCGTCTAGAGTTATGCAAGAATGGTCGACAAGTTGATGAGTTTTGTTGCAACTTGAACCTAGGACTTAACCATAAAAGTTGCATCCAAATTACCCCCCTAATTAACTTTCTTTTTTCGTCCTTCCTTCCTCATCTAGCCGAGCCATATTCCTATCCTTCTTCTCTTTCTTTGTTTCCGCCTCATCTCCTCTTTTCCCGCGCTAGTTTGCGCATTAGATCTTGCCTCACTAGTGCTCCAAGATCTAATTTATTCTCTCCAAACATTTATTGGCCTATAATACCTAATAGTAATATTCGATCTTACTCACACCATTTAAGTCTCCTCCTTAGGTAGAGGGCAGTTGGGTGGATCGGAATGAGCAAAATGTCTCACCGCTTTAGGGCCAAGAAAATTTGTCGAGGTAGTTGGACTTGCATCGGCCTATTGCTTCTAGATCTTGGAATAAGTTCTTTCGAAGACGATCATCATTTCGGAGATGAAGATTAAACTATCTTTGGTTGTTTTTTTGAGGGGAATCTTGTTGAGAGTTTTAGAGGCATCTATGTTTTACGCGGACTTGTATGGTCTTTTGTTTGACTAGCTTTGGAGATTTTGTAGCAAGTCTCTTTTTCTTAATGTCAGTTTTTATGTTTGGGAATTTATGTCTAAACTGCCCATGTAGACGTGTGCCCGCACATCGTTTTGTAGATGGGAAGTTATGACTAGATTTGTCTTATGATGCGGAAATTAATCCTTTGTTCGATCGATGTCGTAACCATTATTTAGTTTGACTTCATATTCGATTCAACTTGTTGTTCTTGTATGTTGTCTCATGGGGTTACTTTCTGTAATTTTCACCTATCCATTTTTGTCTTTATATGGTATTAGTTGGATTTCCATGAGAAGCAGTTTTTTGTTAGGTTTCTTTTCTGATCATAGATTCTCTCTTAATAGAGATGGTGATTCAGAAATGTAACAACCCGAAAATCTGGGCCAGTTTAAAATTTTTATTTTGGCAATGTTAGCGAATTTTGATTATTTAAAATGAATTATTTTAAATAATATCGACGAGAAATTTATTTTGAATATAATTCGAACATATATACTTATACGCGTCGTCGTTAGAATATAAATATTTATATATAATTATAAATAGAATTGAAAATGGCGCGGTAGTTCGATAATTCGATTTCAAACTTCAATTGAATGTACCGGATGCAAAACAATCCGGATTTTAGTGAAACCAAAAACAGTAGGATCTAATTGGTAATATCTTTCCAACGAATCTGGGAAATCGAAATTTCATAGCGGGAATCAAAAGATATGTCCAGTTGAAAATTCTGAATAGTCGCTATGGGATTCAGGCCCTTAAAAATGGACATTTTGCAAACGATCTCGGATTTCGACGAAACCAGTTTTGTTGGGTCCGTGATGTTAAGATATTGCTAGATTTCAAATTTCATAATTTTTCGAATCAATATGTGAGCGTGGCAAAAGAAAACGCGTTTGACCAGTTTCAGTCAATTCTGATCGACCTGAAAATGGCCATTTTTCAAACGGTCTCAGAATTCGACGAAATCAGTTTTATTAGAACCGTATCGTCCCCACATAGCCAGATTTATTTTTCTGGAATTTTTTCGAATCAGTTTGTGGCTCCGGCAAATTAAAATGTATGTTCAAATTTGAAAATTAAATGTTTTATACTTTAATTTGTAGAATAACTGACTGTAACAGTCGAAATGACCTACGAAACCTATTCCATTGTGTCCGGAGTGGGGGTATTTAGTTAAGAGCGACAGTCGTTGGGTTGGGTTCAGAGTTCGAATCGATAAACGAGTGATTGGAGAATTAAATATTATTAAAACATTAATATATATACCCTCTTTAAAAACAAACCCTAGGTCAAGTTAATAATCTGCGGTCAATCTCTTTGAGCCGCCGCTCCATCCTTTTCGATGGCCCAAAATTTTCAATTTTGATTCATTAAAATTCCCCAATCCCTTAGCAGTTATTCAAATCGTATAAAATGAGATTGGTGAAGATTTATCTGCTCTTCAAAATGGTATGGACTTGATCGTCCTTGGTGACCTGACGTTATCGGAAAGGGGGCTTGAAGTCACCGCATTGAGTTGCGTTTCCGGAGCTCCACTGGCGATCGAGCTCGCCTGAGCTCAGGCGATGGGAAGGCGCCATCTAGGAGCTCGGCGTGGCAGTCCTAGATCAGACTTCGGCAGTTTGATTTGTGCGTTGGAACCCTAGGGTTAAAGAGGTGTTCGAATTTGTCCAGGCAATAAAGAACGACGACTGGAAGGTATAAACGATGTTTTTATTTATTTATTTATTTACATTTAAGGTGATTAGTTTAAATAATTTACTAATTAAACCTAGCTTTTAAAATATGTAGTAGCATTGTTTCAAAAGGCTGAATTTTTAATAAATAGATTTGGTAAAAATGTGATTTGTCTTTAATATATCACATCAAGTAAAAATCTAGTTTTTAATATATTATATAACATTAAGGAAAAATGGATTTTTATTTATGTATAACATGGCATGAAAATCAGGAATTATATATGGATATATATTATTTCAAAAGTAGGTTTTTTTTTTATATAAAATAACATTCTGAATAAAAATATGATTTTTATAATATTGTCATTGTTTTGGAAAATAAAAATGTCTTTGTTTTAGAAAAAAATAAAATACATTGTTTTGAAAACAAAATACATACCTTGCTTTGAAAATAAAATACAAACCTTGCTTTGAAAATATAATACATACCTTGTTTTGAAAGAGAATATACATTGAATTTTAAAAATAGAAAATTGATTGGATTTTTAAAACAGAATGATTTTTAAAATATAAAAATATGATATATATATATATATATAGCAAAAATAAAAATGTGATTTTTAACATATGTATGTTATTTATGAAATAGACGTGCTAGAGTTCTGGGAAAAATCTAAATTGACAACCAAAGAATGACGGAGTGGATCCCAAAGGTGAGAACTTCTCACTCTTTAATTTTATTTTCTAGTTATATAAATATATACTAGGATGCAGACGGTGTTTAGTAGCACCCGACACCCGTCATCCACAGACCATGGATGACTTGTTTGTTAAATTGTTTGGTTGCGTGTTTGGTTAGATTATTTGGTTGAAATTGATTTGATTGATGTGTGAATGGCGTGGGCCTTCACTAGACCGGGGATAAGGCTAGGCCTTGTCCCGTTTCTAGTATCGTGCCGTTATGCCGCCGAAATTTTTCTAAAATATGTTAGAAAAATAAAAATATCATTTTATTGAATAAATGAACCGAATAGAATATTCATAGGTTGAATAAAATGTTTTATCGTTAAAAATATAATTTTTAACGTGAATGTGAATAAATAAATATTCATTTACAAACCGGACGGTTTGTTTATGTACACTTATTTGAAGGACATTGATTGGGACGGTAAATTTTACACATCGCCCAACTGCACAAATAAAATATGTGTTTGATTGTTTGAAACCCCACACGGGTGTTAGGATGAAATTTGAAGTTCACTCATCCTGATTGATTAAATATGTCGATCGATCGATTGACAGGCTGTTATAAGCGTTAGATATCTATATTTGATGCTTATACAGTGTAGTGCACTTTGGTTGATGGTTGATTATTTTTCAATGCTATTATACATGTGTTGTATGAAAATCCACATAATTAACTTTATATGGTAATTGATTGGGCCTCATTCCAATTTAGAAAATAAAGAATAATATAAAATAAAGGTTCATGTGTTGACAGTACTCATCCATTGAGATTGGTCATGTGTTGAACGAAATATTTTAGTAATAAAATTTACATCTTTATCAATATAAAATAAAGGTTCATGTGTTGACAGTACTCATCCATTGAGATTGGTCATGTGTTGAACGAAGTATTTTAGTAATAAAATTTACATCTCTATCAATATAAAATAAAGGTTCATGTGTTGACAGTACTCATCCATTGAGATTGGTCATGTGTTGAACGAAATATTTTGATAATGACAACTATTTTGAAAAAGAAATATTTGAAATAGAATATTTGAAAATAGAAATCTATGAAGCCGTGTTGATTAGATTGACGCCATTTTGACGTGAACGATATTTATATCGATTTGAATGGAAAACGATTTCGAAAGGAAATGAATTGAAAACGATTTCGAAATGAAATAAATTGAAAACGATTTCGAAAGGAAATGAATTGAAAACGATTTCGAAATGAAATGAATTGAAAACGATTTCGAAATGAAATGAATTGAAAACGATTTCGAAATGAAATGAATTGAAAACGATTTCGAAATGAAATGAATTGAAAACGATTTCGAAATGAAATGAATTGAAAACGATTTCGAAATGAAATGAATTGAAAACGATTTCGAAATGAAATGAATTGAAAACGATTTCGAAATGAATTGAATATAAAACGAATTCGAATTGAATTGAAAGCAAATTGAAATGAATTCAAATTGAATTGAAATTTGAATTGAATAGAAATGAATTTTAAAACGAATTTATAAAGAAGAATTCAATTTTGATTTGAATTGAAATGGAAGTTGAAATTGCTTTTGAAACGAATTTAAAACTATTTATAAAATTCGTTTTAAATAGAAATCGACGATATATATATTATATATATAATATAATGGCCTGAATAGAACGCGCCGCGCCGCGGCAGTTCGTGAATTTCGACCATTTATTTCAAACGGACATTACGGGAGATCCGACCGTCGGATTCTCCTAAAACCGGAACCGTTGGGTTCGTATCGAAAAGAGCTTTCTAACGAAGGTGATAAATTAGAAATCTAACGATTGGATTTGGAATTATGTCCAAATCAAATTTGAAAAAGGTCGCTATACGAGCAGTTCGATGGCCATTGGTGGAAATCGACTGTACGGGCCTTAATAAAATTATTAAAAATAGTAATAATTTGTGTAAAATCATAAGAAATGATTTAGAAAGTATTGGGATGAAAAACTCCATATTTGAAAAGATAAAAATAGATTTTTATCGAAATGAACTAGTTTTGAACTAGAACTATAATTCTATTTATTTTTAAATAAATAAATTGAATTTGAAAAGGGTTTTAAAAATAACCAGAATTTCCAATAATTATATTGGAATGGATTTGAATCGAAATTGTCTTCGGAATATTTTGATATTGGATTTCGTGATGATACAGATATTGTTATGGGAATTTGAAAGATATATATATATATATATATCGTTATTTCCAATATGATATTTGTTGGTCGTAGAATTTGATATTGAATATAAGCCGATATATTTTCTATTCAGAGCCTTGTATTTAATATCAAAATGTGATTGGGTTTGTCGTGAATGGTGTCTTCATTAACACTGTTCTTGAACCCAGTTGAGAAAAGATTAAATCTTTTTATTTAGATTTAATGAAGTGTACCAATTAAATGATATTTAATTGGAATTGAATTGATATTGATTTTTGGGTTTATCGTGAACAGTGTTTTAAATAACACTTGTTCTTTAACCCGATAATTAATGGAATGATTTTTGGGTTTATCGTGAACAGTGTTTTAAATAACACTTGTTCTTTAACCCGATAATTAATGGAATGATTTTTGGGTTTATCGTGAACAGTGTTTTAAGTAACACTCGTTCTTTAACCCGATAATTAATGGAATGTGACTTTGGGTTTATCGCGAACCGTGTTTTTAAATGACACTGATTCTTTAACCCAGTTAACGATTAAAACTAAGTGGAGTTTTAATGAATCTTTAATTAGATTGAAAAGATCGAGAATGGAGTATCACCAGTTTTGCTCCAGGCGATAGTTAAATCTTTAATTAGATTTGAACGTGAAATGGTAATTGAATTTACCGATAACACTGTGGTGTTAGATATGAAGTATTACCAGTTTTACTTCATGGGATAAATAGGTTGGGATTGGGAAATTAAAACCAATGATTACTTCGGTAAGGTTCGCTAATTCCGACTAGTTGAATCGAAATTCAAAAGAAGATTAAAGAATAAATTCAAGGAATTTATCTTGGATAAAATTAATGGGAACCTTTCCCTATAGATGTGAAATTTAGAAACTAACTGTCGGTTAGCCAAGCAGAATGGTTTTCTGGATATTGATCTGATGTTGGTTTCGGCCTTCGGGGTTAATATTTGGGGAATTATTCTCTTGATTAATTTACGGTTAGTGACTGATGAATTGGAATGAGGCGTATGTTGTGTTTGTGTAACACTTATTTAAAATATACGCGAGTTATTCGGAAAGACCGGGTTTATCCCATTCTGAATAACTGATACGACGATAAGTCGAAGATGAAGACGATGGTCGAAGACCGGAGGTCTTCACGTCGTTTGGGTGATTACTGATGATCTTGATTGGGCTGTACACCCAAGAAGATGGAAACAGTTAGTGATCGTCCAGACGTACTTGGAGATCGATGGATATGCGGGGTACTAGGTGCCTCCGGTTTCGTTCAGACCCAGAACGGACTTGTAAATGGACTGTGTGTCTGACATTGGATTTTAGTCCGTGTGATTGATCTCTATTAAATATATATCTGTTTGGCGGCGGAGAATTTATTCTCTTGCTTAACGCCCTTCTCTGAGACGTACGAGCTCAGGGGCTATATATTGATGGATATCAATCGCATGGAGTGAATTGCCTGTGTGGCATGCTAAGATGCAAATGATCAAGGCTTCTGTTGAAAAGCAAAGTCTTGTGGTTGATGATCGAAGCACGGCCTTTGTGGCGTAGCTTTGTGTAACGTTGATTCGCGAGTATCACACCCGGTATGAATCAAAAACGGGAGACGGACCTCAGGGAGGGCATGCGTTTCTTTCTAGTTAGGAGTGGCGTCAGTGCTTGAACTGGCTGACGAGTTTGACTCATGTGGATGTTGCTTATTATTACTTGCTGAAAAGCGAGGCGCCTCGTGATATCGGTTTCGGCCGATGCTTCTGGTCGGCTGACGGGCCAGGCTTACGCCCCAAAGGGCGGGGAAACGTAGTGTTTAGGCATAAAAATCCACATCGGTGGACCGGCCCTGACGATCTAAAGGGTCGATGCACTCTGACCCTGTGGCTCGGGCTAGAGAGTCACAAATCGGTAGAGGATCTTGCCCCTAGCCTCGGTTCATACCATAAATGATAACCCAATTTCCAATACGACATTCGCGGTTTTGATTGTAAACTTATATATGGCGACATAGTGTTATGGGGCATTCATGCCGCCTATGATTGATATTTATGATTGAAAATGTTTTGACACTATACACTTATAGTAGTATCAAATGATTTGTTTTAAACGTACTAAGCATGTTTGGCTATTATAAGGGAAAACCCTATCCTCGGCTGCGTTGCATTGTGTGATGGGACCTGGGTCTTATAATAGCTTCATTTTTAGAAAAGCATTGCGTTGTTTACTTATATGCACTGGTATTCTTGGGAGGAAACCCGTTCCGTGTTATACGGCGTGGTCCCTTGATTTACCTAACTTTTAAAAACAAAGATTAATAACTGTTTTAGTTCTCACACCAGTCCCATGACTGACCTGGAGTTTATTGTTTTAACCTAAACTCTGGGTGCCCCTATTTTGACACGGGCAACTAGTAGTTTTGGTTTTTGCAGATTTATATTCACAGGATCCTGGTTTACAGCTGGAATGATATCCGGAAAGCTTTGTATCCGCATATCTACTTCTAGTTGTGTATTGCATTATTTTCCGCTGCTATGTATTTAAATGTAATTTAAATCTCTGATATTTCTGTGTAATGTTTATTCATTTATACTCTGTATATTCTTGTAATCTGATGCATTGTTGTAATATACAATGAAATGTTCTTCTGTTTGCGTTCTATTTTGTCTTGTTATCAAACGATAGGGCGTTTCGAACGGTCTGGGTCGGTTTAGCGACTGGTTCGGACCGAGCGAAATTCCTTTTCGTCACATTTCGTATCAGAGCTGAGGTTTACAAAGCTCAGAGAACAAGACACATTAGAACCATACGAAAGAATTCATCAGAAATTGGATTAGTAATATCCGATCGTTAGAGATGGGATCAGTAGTTTCCTAGAACGAGTATGAAGAGTATATTTTTAAAATGAAAACAATTTTTGTTTTGAAGATTTAAATCAATTATTCGTATTTGATTATCTATTTATATTGAGTTGGACAGTCCAGTATATAAAGATTTTGCGTATACGCCTGATCCACGTGTATTTGAAATTTTAATATATTGGATAGATATAGCAACACACTCTAGTCGCCCGAAGATGATATTGATGATAGCGATCGCATCATCAACATTTATATTCGTGTTTCGAAGGTGTGATTTCTATATATTTCCATTAGACTGGTGTGAGAACCAAATCTTATATAGCTAGAACACTTTATTGCGATTTGGCATCAAAAATCTGATTTTTGACTATGTATCAAAATTATGAATTTGAAACGTTAATTCACTAATTGATTGATGTTTGTGTTGTTTGTTTAATTGTTTGATAATTTTGAACCATTATGCCTAACTGAATCAAATATTGAATTGTATTGAAAATTTGGTCGCATTTGCTTGCATACATGTACTTATATTGAACAGGTCATAGCAAGGAGGCTAGAGTCGAAGAATAAAATTTGTTTGCCCGACAAATAGGTACATGTTTACTACATAATTTACTGTTTTGTTTGGGTGATGATGATTTTATGAGCCTATTGGCTAGCCGCTTGGCTTTTTCTTTTTCTTTTTGAGATCTGAAGGACCGGGGAAGCTATTTGAGATTTCCCGATGCTCCCATTGCAGGGGAGGTTATGGCGAAATTTTTCGAAAATTTAGGGTGTTAGCCAAATTTTTGAAGAATTTGAAAATTCTCAGAAACTGAAAAGTTGGAGAATGGAAGCCAGACCGAACGTAGAGTTGATTGATCAAACCACTTTCGACTTTGTTCCTTTTCGGGGACGAAAAGTTTTAAGTGGGGGAGATTGTAACAACCCGAAAATCTGGGCCAGTTTAAAATTTTTATTTTGGCAATGTTAGCGAATTTTGATTATTTAAAATGAATTATTTTAAATAATATCGACGAGAAATTTATTTTGAATATAATTCGAACGTATATACTTATACGCATCGTCGTTAGAATATAAATATTTGTATATAATTATAAATAGAATTGAAAATGGCGCGGTAGTTCGATAATTCGATTTCAAACTTCAATTGAATGTACCGGATGCAAAACAATCCGGATTTTAGAGAAACCAAAAACGGTAGGATCTAATTGGTAGTATCTTTCCAACGAATCCGGGAAATCGAAATTTCATAGCGGGAATCAAAAGATATGTCCAGTTGAAAATTCTGAATAGTCGCTATGGAATTCAGGCCCTTAAAAATGGACATTTTGCAAACGATCTCGGATTTCGACGAAACCAGTTTTGTTGGGTCCGTGATGTTAAGATATTGCTAGATTTCAAATTTCATAATTTTTCGAATCAATATGTGAGCGTGGCAAAGGAAAACGCGTTTGACCAGTTTCAGTCAATTCTGATCGACCTGAAAATGGCCATTTTTCAAACGGTCTCAGAATTCGACGAAATCAGTTTTGTTAGAACCGTATCGTCCCCACATAGCCAGATTTATTTTTCTGGAATTTTTTCGAATCAGTTTGTGGCTCCGGCAAATTAAAATGTACGTTCAAATTTGAAAATTAAATGTTTTATACTTTAATTTGTAGAATAACTGACTGTAACAGTCGAAATGACCTACGAAACCTATTCCATTGTGTCCGGAGTGGGGGTATTTAGTTAAGGGCGACAGTCGTTGGGTTGGGTTCAGAGTTCGAATCGATAAACGAGTGATTGGAGAATTAAATATTATTAAAACATTAATATATATATACCCTCTTTAAAAACAAACCCTAGGTCAAGTTAATAATCTGCGGTCAATCTCTTTGAGCCGCCGCTCCATCCTTTTCGATGGCCCAAAATTTTCAATTTTGATTCATTAAAATTCCCCAATCCCTTAGCAGTTATTCAAATCGTATAAAATGAGATTGGTGAAGATTTGTCTGCTCTTCAAAATGGTATGGACTTGATCGTCCTTGGTGACCTGACGTTATCGGAAAGGGGGCTTGAAGTCACCGCATTGAGCTGCGTTTCCGGAGCTCCACTGGCGATCGAGCTCGCCTGAGCTCAGGCGATGGGAAGGCGCCATCTAGGAGCTCGGCGTGGCAGTCCTAGATCAGACTTCGGCAGTTTGATTTGTGCGTTGGAACCCTAGGGTTAAAGAGGTGTTCGAATTTGTCCAGGCAATAAAGAACGACGACTGGAAGGTATAAACGATGTTTTTATTTATTTATTTATTTACATTTAAGGTGATTAGTTTAAATAATTTACTAATTAAACCTAGCTTTTAAAATATGTAGTAGCATTGTTTCAAAAGGCTGAATTTTTAATAAATAGATTTGGTAAAAATGTGATTTGTCTTTAATATATTACATCAAGTAAAAATCTAGTTTTTAATATATTATATAACATTAAGGAAAAATGGATTTTTATTTATGTATGACATGGCATGAAAATCAGGAATTATATATGGATATATTATTTCAAAAGTAGGATTTTTTTTTATAAAATAACATTCTGAATAAAAATATGATTTTTATAATATTGTCATTGTTTTGGAAAATAAAAATGTCTTTGTTTTAGAAAAAAATAAAATACATTGTTTTGAAAACAAAATACATACCTTGCTTTGAAAATAAAATACAAACCTTGCTTTGAAAATATAATACATACCTTGTTTTGAAAGAGAATATACATTGAATTTTAAAAATAGAAAATTGATTGGATTTTTAAAACAGAATGATTTTTAAAATATAAAAATATGATATATATATATATATAGCAGAAATAAAAATGTGATTTTTAACATATGTATGTTATTTATGAAATAGACGTGCTAGAGTTCTGGGAAAAATCTAAATTGACAACCAAAGAATGACGGAGTGGATCCCAAAGGTGAGAACTTCTCACTCTTTAATTTTATTTTCTAGTTATATAAATATATACTAGGATGCAGACGGTGTTTAGTAGCACCCGACACCCGTCATCCACAGACCATGGATGACTTGTTTGTTAAATTGTTTAGTTGCGTGTTTGGTTAGATTATTTGGTTGAAATTGATTTGATTGATGTGTGAATGGCGTGGGCCTTCACTAGACCGGGGATAAGGCTAGGCCTTATCCCGTTTCTAGTATCGTGCCATCATGCCGCCGAAATTTTTCTAAAATATGTTAGAAAAATAAAAATATCATTTTATTGAATAAATGAACCGAATAGAATATTCATAGGTTGAATAAAATGTTTTATCGTTAAAAATATAATTTTTAACGTGAATGTGAATAAATAAATATTCATTTACAAACCGGACGGTTTGTTTATGTACACTTATTTGAAGGACATTGATTGGGACGATAAATTTTACACATCGCCCAACTGCACAAATAAAATATGTGTTTGATTGTTTGAAACCCCACACGGGTGTTAGGATGAAATTTGAAGTTCACTCATCCTGATTGATTAAATATGTCGATCGATCGATTGACAGGCTGTTATAAGCGTTAGATATCTATATTTGATGCTTATACAGTGTAGTGCACTTTGGTTGATGGTTGATTATTTTTCAATGCTATTATACATGTGTTGTATGAAAATCCACATAATTAACTTTATATGGTAATTGATTGGGCCTCATTCCAATTTAGAAAATAAAGAATAATATAAAATAAAGGTTCATGTGTTGACAGTACTCATCCATTGAGATTGGTCATGTGTTGAACGAAATATTTTAGTAATAAAATTTACATCTTTATCAATATAAAATAAAGGTTCATGTGTTGACAGTACTCATCCATTGAGATTGGTCATGTGTTGAACGAAGTATTTTAGTAATAAAATTTACATCTCTATCAATATAAAATAAAGGTTCATGTGTTGACAGTACTCATCCATTGAGATTGGTCATGTGTTGAACGAAATATTTTGATAATGACAACAATTTTGAAAAAGAAATATTTGAAATAGAATATTTGAAAATAGAAATCTATGAAGCCGTGTTGATTAGATTGACGCCATTTTGACGTGAACGATATTTATATCGATTTGAATGGAAAACGATTTCGAAAGGAAATGAATTGAAAACGATTTCGAAATGAAATAAATTGAAAACGATTTCGAAAGGAAATGATTTGAAAACGATTTCGAAATGAAATGAATTGAAAATGATTTCGAAATGAAATGAATTGAAAACGATTTCGAAATGAAATGAATTGAAAACGATTTCGAAATGAAATGAATTGAAAACGATTTCGTAATGAAATGAATTGAAAACAATTTCGAAATGAAATGAATTGAAAACGATTTCGAAATGAATTGAATATAAAACGAATTCAAATTGAATTGAAAGCAAATTGAAATGAATTCAAATTGAAATGAATTCAAATTGAATTGAAATTTGAATTGAATAGAAATGAATTTTAAAACGAATTTATAAAGAAGAATTCAATTTTGATTTGAATTGAAATGGAAGTTGAAATTGCTTTTGAAACGAATTTAAAACTATTTATAAAATTCGTTTTAAATAGAAATCGACGATATATATATTATATATATAATATAATGGCCTGAATAGAACGCGCCGCGCCGCGGCTGTTCGTGAATTTCGACCATTTATTTCAAACGGACATTACGGGAGATCCGACCGTCGGATTCTCCTAAAACCGGAACCGTTGGGTTCGTATCGAAAAGAGCTTTCTAACGAAGGTGATAAATTAGAAATCTAACGGTTGGATTTGGAATTATGTCCAAATCAAATTTGAAAAAGGTCGCTATACGAGCAGTTCGATGGCCATTGGTGGAAATCGACTGTACGGGCCTTAATAAAATTATTAAAAATAGTAATAATTTGTGTAAAATCATAAGAAATGATTTAGAAAGTATTGGGATGAAAAACTCCATATTTGAAAAGATAAAAATAGATTTTTATCGAAATGAACTAGTTTTGAACTAGAACTATAATTCTATTTATTTTTAAATAAATAAATTGAATTTGAAAAGGGTTTTAAAAATAACCAGAATTTCCAATAATTATATTGGAATGGATTTGAATCGAAATTGTCTTCGGAATATTTCGATATTGGATTTCGTGATGATACAGATATTGTTATGGGAATTTGAAAGATATAGATATATATATCGTTATTTCCAATATGATATTTGTTGGTCGTAGAATTTGATATTGAATATAAGCCGATATATTTTCTATTCAGAGCCTTGTATTTAATATCAGAATGTGATTGGGTTTGTCGTGAATGGTGTCTTCATTAATACTGTTCTTGAACCCAGTTGAGAAAAGATTAAATCTTTTTATTTAGATTTAATGAAGTGTACCAATTAAATGATATTTAATTGGAATTGAATTGATATTGATTTTTGGGTTTATCGTGAACAGTGTTTTAAATAGCACTTGTTCTTTAACCCGATAATTAATGGAATGATTTTTGGGTTTATCGTGAACAGTGTTTTAAATAACACTTGTTCTTTAACCCGATAATTAATGGAATGATTTTTGGGTTTATCGTGAACAGTGTTTTAAATAACACTCGTTCTTTAACTCGATAATTAATGGAATGTGACTTTGGGTTTATCGCGAACCGTGTTTTTAAATGACACTGATTCTTTAACCCAGTTAACGATTAAAACTAAGTGGAGTTTTAATGAATCTTTAATTAGATTGAAAAGATCGAGAATGGAGTATCACCAGTTTTGCTCCAGGCGATAGTTAAATCTTTAATTAGATTTGAACGTGAAATGGTAATTGAATTTACCGATAACACCGTGGTGTTAGATATGAAGTATTACCAGTTTTACTTCATGGGATAAATAAGTTGGGATTGGGAAATTAAAACCAATGATTACTTCGGTAAGGTTCGCTAATTCCGACTAGTTGAATCGAAATTCAAAAGAAGATTAAAGAATAAATTCAAGGAATTTATCTTGGATAAAATTAATGGGAACCTTTCCCTATAAATGTGAAATTTAGAAACTAACTGTCGGTTAGCCAAGCAGAATGGTTTTCTGGATATTGATCTGATGTTGGTTTCGGCCTTCGGGGTTAATATTTGGGGAATTATTCTCTTGATTAATTTACGGTTAGTGACTGATGAATTGGAATGAGGCGTATGTTGTGTTTGTGTAACACTTATTTAAAATATACGCGAGTTATTCGGAAAGACCGGGTTTATCCCATTCTGAATAACTGATACGACGATAAGTCGAAGATGAAGACGATGGTCGAAGACCGGAGGTCTTCACGTCGTTTGGGTGATTACTGATGATCTTGATTGGGCTGTACACCCAAGAAGATGGAAACAGTTAGTGATCGTCCAGACGTACTTGGAGATCGATGGATATGCGGGGTACTAGGTGCCTCCGGTTTCGTTCAGACCCAGAACGGACTTGTAAATGGACTGTGTGTCTGACATTGGATTTTAGTCCGTGTGATTGATCTCTATTAAATATATATCTGTTTGGCGGCGGAGAATTTATTCTCTTGCTTAACGCCCTTCTCTGAGACGTACGAGCTCAGGGGCTATATATTGATGGATATCAATCGCATGGAGTGAATTGCCTGTGTGGCATGCTAAGATGCAAATGATCAAGGCTTCTGTTGAAAAGCAAAGTCTTGTGGTTGATGATCGAAGCACAGCCTTTGTGGCGTAGCTTTGTGTAACGTTGATTCGCGAGTATCACACCCGGTATGAATCAAAAACGGGAGACGGACCTCAGGGAGGGCATGCGTTTCTTTCTAGTTAGGAGTGGCGTCAGTGCTTGAACTGGCTGACGAGTTTGACTCATGTGGATGTTGCTTATTATTACTTGCTGAAAAGCGAGGCGCCTCGTGATATCGGTTTCGGCCGATGCTTCTGGTCGGCTGACGGGCCAGGCTTACGCCCCAAAGGGCGGGGAAACGTAGTGTTCAGGCATAAAAATCCACATCGGTGGACCGGCCCTGACGATCTAAAGGGTCGATGCACTCTGACCCTGTGGCTCGGGCTAGAGAGTTACAAATCGGTAGAGGATCTTGCCCCTAGCCTCGGTTCATACCATAAATGATAACCCAATTTCCAATACGACATTCGCGGTTTTGATTGTAAACTTATATATGGCGACATAGTGTTATGGGGCATTCATGCCGCCTATGATTGATATTTATGATTGAAAATGTTTTGACACTATACACTTATAGTAGTATCAAATGATTTGTTTTAAACGTACTAAGCATGTTTGGCTATTATAAGGGAAAACCCTATCCTCGGCTGCGTTGCATTGTGTGATGGGACCTGGGTCTTATAATAGCTTCATTTTTAGAAAAGCATTGCGTTGTTTACTTATATGCACTGGTATTCTTGGGAGGAAACCCGTTCCGTGTTATACGGCGTGGTCCCTTGATTTACCTAACTTTTAAAAACAAAGATTAATAACTGTTTTAGTTCTCACACCAGTCCCATGACTGACCTGGAGTTTATTGTTTTAACCTAAACTCTGGGTGCCCCTATTTTGACACGGGCAGCTAGTAGTTTTTGTTTTTGCAGATTTATATTCACAGGATCCTGGTTTACAGCTGGAATGATATCCGGAAAGCTTTGTATCCGCATATCTACTTCTAGTTGTGTATTGCATTATTTTCCGCTGCTATGTATTTAAATGTAATTTAAATCTCTGATATTTCTGTGTAATGTTTATTCATTTATACTCTGTATATTCTTGTAATCTGATGCATTGTTGTAATATACAATGAAATGTTCTTCTGTTTGCGTTCTGTTTTGTCTTGTTCTCAAACGATAGGGCGTTTCGAACGGTCTGGGTCGGTTTAGCGACTGGTTCGGACCGAGCGAAATTCCTTTTCGTCACAAGAAATCTCCAACAACACCAACAGTGTTTGTAACACGAGATTGTGCATTTTGCTGTCGTGATATGGTGAATTGAAGATCATAAAAGTGGTTTGAGCTCCAACCATGGAATAAAACATCTCGTTGTATATGGCCATTGTTTTGAGGTTCTCGGTGTTGTTGTTACGTCGTCATCTTTATTGTTTTCACTTTCCAGCATCAGGTTCTTGGCTTTGAGGTGATTCGTACTTGTAACTGTCTCGCGTGACTTAGGTTAATGAGATTTCTGTGTTTGGAATGTTTATGTTGTAGGATCTAAACTATCCTTAGAGGGGGGGGGGGAATAGGGTTTATCGCAGATTTTTGCTGAGTAATTAATTAATAACAACACAGATAATAATCAGAATAAATGCAGAAAATAAATAACACACAGAAATACCTAGCTTCGACAAAACCCTGCCTACTGCAGCATTCCCCAAGGTTTCTACTAGGAGTTAAAACAATCTCTACGCTTACAATCCACTGAAAACTCGCGACACTCGCTCCCAACTGTTCTTAACCCAATGCTCAAAACCCTGCACTGGTTTCTATCCCCGAAACCAGATTTCCCCGAATTACAAATCTCGTAATTCGTCTCCCTAGTTTTAGAGACAAACTAGAAAACTCTATTCCGATTACAACTAGAAACTAAAGACAAATAAAAACAATTTAAAACCCTTTTGAAAGGTAAAACCCTAGTTTATAATTAATCAAATCCTTATATCCCTTTATAATCTTTTGGTCGGTCTCTTTATTCTTGCTTCCACCAAGTCTCGGTCCGATTGCTCCTCTCTGGAAATAAAAAATGGCAGAGGCTATTTGTGATACAAACTAGGGTTTCACTTAGATTGGAAGATGTCGATCTCTTCTGATGTTCTTCGATTTTCCAGTGGCTATCTTTGTTTCGTTTATTCGAGCGATTTGGATCCAAGCAATTTCGTTTCTCTAGTATGGTTTTAAATTCGAATTTATGCTTTAATTATGCTCGAACTTGGATGAATTTCTGTCGATGAGGATAGGTGCTAAAATAGGATTAAAAATCCGATATTTTCTTTGATTTCGATCAGTGATTTGGTCTTCAATTGTTGCATATACTTTGGTGCTGAAATCTTCTGAAATTATGGAGAATTCTTCGATTTTAAATCTAAATGTTCAATGCTTAAATTTTGGTCCTTGACTTTGAATTTGTGAACTTTGAAAACTTCAAACTTGCGTGGTTTCCTTGAAATATGATGCCTGTATTTCTGGAAAGAATTCTTAAACCCAGTATTTGCGAATTGATTCTTTCCTTAACATCCCCTGTTGAATTTTTTGCCAAAAGGAATTCCGAATCTTTGATGTGCGTGTACTTGAACATTTGACACTTGCTTGATCTTGCCATGATTACATTGTTTTGCCTGAATCATAAACTGCTGCTTTAATGTTGACATTCATGTTAAATTGCCCACATAAAAAATGGAAAATTTTGTCTCTTCTCTCTCTGTAGATTCAGAAAATTCATGGATTATTTTTTTCCATTCCTGGAAAGATTTATTGTTGCCAACTGAATAATTTCCTGATTGATTGCATTCTCTAATGCTTGATTGCTGAAATGATTTCTTGCCATGACATATTCATTTCAGGAAACTATTTGAATTGCAATCTGATTGCTCCCTAATTAGTTTTGTCAGTCCTTGAAATTTGCTTTGCACATTACTGGCATGCTTTGATTCCTTGCATATGTGATCAGACTCTAGTGCAATATCTTTACTGTTTTGATTGCATTTGTGTGTCAAACATGTTTGACACCTAGAAACAATGCTCAATAAATTTTTGCTACTTTTAGCACCAATTAGAAAAGAAGTATTTGAGATTTCTTCCCTATTCTGATCTGTGTATTTCTAGAATAAAATTTTCATGCACATCTTTGACTTGTCATTTTGCAAAGAGAAGTTTTAGCACTTGAACTAAGAATCTGATATGCACTACTTGTCCATTTGAATTTTCTGTGCACATCCAGTTGCCATTGTTTTGCTGTGTATACAGAACTTTTCATATTGAACTTGTATATGTTGATCCTTCCTGCATGTTCATGTTTGCTCAATCATGTAGTAGCACCATTTGTTCTGTCTTGACTTGGGCTATTCTGACCCATGTTCTTCACCGACTATGTATGTAGATATGAGTGTATACACACACGACTTCAGTATTGTAGCATCATTGTATTTCACCTGAACTGCTCCACTGTGTCAACTTGTGCACACTAGAAATGCTGCACCAACCATGTTTGCATGTGTTGTGGACAATCATATATGTCCCTTTGCTTGTGTGCTGCTTAGAATTGTGCTCGACCACATTTTGTCCACTTTGAAAAATATGGGCTGAACCATGTCTTGCTATTTGTCTTGATTTGTTTGCGGAATGAGCGGATTATGTTTCCACCCATGCATTTGTTGTTTGCTTTACATTGTCATGCTCTCTGTTTGATATTTGCACCATTGTATATTACTTACTCCACTGCTACTTTGATGCACTTGAATTCTTGTTGCACCATTGACTCGTGCATGTATCACCATATTCTCCTGTACATATGTGTATATATACACAACAATGTGTGTATACATATATCGTGCACATGAAATTTATTTAACAGCAGACTGTTGCACTGTGTTGTGGCTGTTTAGAATCAACTGGTTCTGATAAACAAACCAATGTAGTATGTTGAGGCTGATCAGTGCATATATACATATCAAATCAAGTCATGAAAAATGATGAGAAACACACCAAAATTCTGAGGCAAATAAAATTTTAAAATAAAATTTATATCGCTAGAATTTAGAATATTATTTCTGTTCTAGATACTGTTGTGTATGTGTTTCTGTATATGACAGGTAAACTGAGCAAATGATGACTGGACCGACAGTGAGCTGTGAAGACAGGAGACGGAGTGTATAAGTGTCGGAATGTATATGTAACAATGAATGTGTCTGTAAAATGTATATGAGTGTTGAGTGAACTGTAGTGAAGAGATGATGTATAGAAAATAGAAAATTGTATTGATATTTGTAATAAACAAAGTTAATTGAAATAAAATATTATTTTATTGTGTTCAAATCAAATTATCTATCATATTCAAATTAATTCGTAGTACAATTTCATGTAAAATATTATAACTGTGAATATATAATAGTGGAGTTAAAATGTTGTACTATTTTAGATTTTGAAATAAAATATTTAATTGAATAAATATATTGTGAACTTTGTATAATAGTATATTATTCAATAAATATTTATTTCTATGAAATGAAATATAAAATAGTACAGTTACAAACACATTTAAATAATGTTGTATGTTTGTTATCATCAAATAAAAAATCATACAACACATTGTTGTACCCAACAATCTCCCCCTTTTGATGATGACAAACATGTACAAGATATCGAATGTGTTAAATTTGTTTGAACGTGAAATATATTACTACCCCTATTTGTTTGCTCCCCCACAATTGGTCTCCCCTATATATGTGGAAAATATGAATAGTGAAATTCAATTGACCATTGTCCCTCTAGATATTTAATTTCCAATCTTAAAATATTCTTGAATTAAATACTCATCAATCAAAATCTTGACCATTCTCCCCCTTTTGTTATCATCAAAAGGATAGTAGAGATCGAAACAGTGATGAATTTAGACCATAAATATAAATTTAAATTAAGAGAGAGAATATATATCGTAAATCTCATTTAATCAAACAAAAATCATAATAATCTTCAAATCAAAAGCAAATTTCACTTTCAGAATGAGTGGAATTACGATGGATATTATAGAATGAGGAGAGTTCAATAAAATTGAATATTTGAATATGAATCTTAAAGATTTTAGATAAACTCAAATTGTGTTAAGCACTTGCTAACCATGCACAGCCCAAAGGTCTTTTAAGTGAGAATGGAAGCACATAGCGATTAAGGTAATTCACCCACGCATAACCGCGAGGACTTTTAAATGGGAGTGAATACAAAGGATAAATTATATAAATATATATTTTTCTTTTTCTTTATTTTTATTTCCAAGATATTTTTCTTTCCAAAAATAATTTGAACTCTCGAAATTAAATAAAACCATGATGAATGACAGAAACATGATAGACATAGAAGATGGCCATGAAATAAGCTCTAATTCAAAGATATTACAAAATCTGTCCAATCATCATGAGATTTTAAAATAACATCTCTTCTACTCATGAATTATATCATAGTCACAACTCATCACAAATTCATTAATCTATTAATAATTTTGATGAGTTTCAAAAATGGTTCAAATTGGTCAATAATTCCAATTTTTGAATAAATAATCAAAAATAATTTTAAAATTGAAAATATCAATTTCATGAGGGGTTTTGAAAATATGAATGTAAGTTGAAAATTAGTTTTTAAAAATATCAACCAGTAGAATGTCAAATTATCTAATATTTCTAAAGTTGATAACTCTTAGACAATTTTAAAACACTTGTATATGAAATTTGAATTGCCTATGGAATTTAAAGTAATCCAGTCACTGATTTTCCAACTGATTGTCCGATCACAAAGGTATTCAAACGAATCAAATCAATTTCCTTATCAGAGCAGCACAAGATCATTTTTAAAGCACAAGTGAATTTTTCAGAGAATTTTTAAACAAGCATAAGAAGCAGTCAATGATCAAATCTGAAGGTAATTATTTGAAATCCACTGAAAGAAAAAATCAAATTTTATAATTCAAGGAGTTCAACAATCAATCACGATTGATTTCAAAATCAATATAATCAAGCCAAAAAATGTAAATTTCACAACTAATCAATCATGTCTTTCAAGTAATCCGCTGTATTGAATTCAGTTTTTCAATATTTTTCAAAGTGAATATGAAGAAACTCAAAATAGCAAAAATGCATAAAATTTCATTAATCATTCGAGAGCATCACAAATTTTAAAATTTTGATTAACAGTGTTCAAAAAATGCTCAAAATATTACTGCCCAGTCAACATAAATCAGCATAAAAAATAAAAAATTAAATAAAAATTAAAAGGGAAATAAAATAAAAAGGAAATAAAAATATGAGTTTATAGATCATACCTATCTTACCATAATCGATGTGATCCAATGAATCTATGGCTAAGGAACTCCAAATAATTCGATAATATGAATCAATTTGAATTTTATCTCTCTTAAGCACAGTTGGTCCTTAGCCTCCCTTGGTACCTAAATCTTTATAGGATCGAGTGGTCTAACAAAAGTTGTTTTACCACTCTTATCTTCGTTTACACGTTTTGGTCCCCAAACCCATTTATATAACAATCCATTACTATCCACTATAGTACCCTTTGGAACCCAAATTCGTTTAGACTTATTTAAAAACATTTTGTTATTTTTTGGAATCCAAACATGTTTAAATGAATTGTTTTTAAACGAGTTATCATTTTGTTTATGATTTAAAAACCCTTTGAAATTATTAGATTTCAAAATTTCAATTCGATCATTTTCGAAGCCATATAAAGGATTTTTAAAATCATTAAAATTTAACTTTTCAACTGGATCAAATCCAAAACCAGGTCCCTTTTTATTTTGAACAAAAAATTGGTTTTTCAACAACATATTCAACATTTTCTCTCCTTTAGAAAATTTAGACAAAGTTGACTCAAGTCATTGAATTTTAAATTTAAGATCGCTATTTTCTTTCATTAAATTTGAACAATGACTAATAGCAATTTTCCTCTTTTCAGCATCAGTTTGTTTTAAAACCAAATTTTCGTTTTCAAGTGCTTTGATTTTAGCGTTGGACTTAGAAATTTCAATTTCAAATTGTTTTCGCTTTTCAAAATCAAGTTTTTCAGATTCTCTAAGCTTTTCAATCTCCATTTCAAAATCATGATTTTCATTCTTTAAATTCACGTTTTCACTTTTAAGTAACTAAAAATTAGTTTTGATTTTCAAAAGATCATTACTCAAATATTGACATTTTTCGCATTATGAAAATGGTGAATTCTTAACTTTTTCAAGTTTTCTTTCTAAAATGTTATTTTCTTGAACTAGTTTGACCTATCATATTTTAATTTCTTAACTTTTAGTTCAAGAGAATCAACAGTTTTTTTGAGATCATGACACATTAAAATTAAATCTTTATTAGTAAAATTCGATACCTCGTTTGAATCCTTTACACTACTTTCCGGATCAGATCGTGCCATAAGACACAAATTAGCTTCCTCTTTATCACTTTTAGAAACTTCTTCTCCGTCCTCGTCATCCCATGTAGCAGCGAAAACCTTCTTCTTTCTTCTGAACTTCTTCTTCTTTTCATTTTTAAGCCGTGGGCAATTTGGTTTGATATGTCCGGGTTTCTTGCAATTGTAGCAAAACACTTCATCGTTTGAACTTTCGGACTTGTTAGCTTTTGAATTCTTCTTTTGTGACTTGTAATTTCCTTTGGCCCTCTTTCTCAAAACCATGGCTAGCTCTTCAACGGGATCTTCATCATCACTTTCAACAGTATTATTTAGAGCGATCGTCTTTTTCTTTGATTCAGAATTCTTTCATTCTTCTCTTGCTTTTAACTCCATCTCGTAAGTAATTAGATTTCTGATCAACTCTTCCATGCTTATTTTATTCAGATCTTTTGATTCTTGAATCGCCGTCACCTTAGCTTAAAAGTTCATCGGTAGCACTCTCAATATTTTTCTGATCAATTCCACTTCGGTATAAGTTTTGCCAAGAGATTTTGCATTGTAGACTACTGATGAGAAGCGTCCATACATCTCTTTTATATCTTCGTCTTTTTGCATAGAGAAATTTTCATACTCGTTGCAGAGTAGAGCGAGACGAGATTCCTTCACTTGAGATGAACCGTCGTGTGTGACCTCCAACGTATGCCATATAACCTGTGCAATTTCACAATGAGAAATTCAATTAAATTCAGTTTTATCAAGAGCGGAGACTAAAGCATTCATCGCTTTGGCATTAGTTGAAAATAATTTTTTATCATTAGCATCCCACCTATCTTTCGATTTAGGAACTTCAACATTATTAACAATAATTGTGGGAGATCTTTAACCTGTTTCGATAATATCCCACACATCATAATCGACTGAACTCAAATAAATTTTCATCCTAACTTTCTAATAAGCATAATCAGTTCCATTAAACATGGGTGGCCTAGCTATAGACTGACCCTCAGAAAAAGCGTTATTAGATAGATTCATGACTCTGAGTTAAAATAAAATAAAAAACACCTGCTCTGATACCACTTGTAGGATCTAAATTAACCCTAGAGGGGGAGGGGGGTGAATAGGGTTTATTGCAGATTTTTGTTGAGTAATTAAATAATAAAAACATAGATAATAATCAAAATAAATGCGGAAAATAAATAACACACAGATGTACCTAACTTCGGCAAAACCCTGCCAACTGCAGCATTCCCCAAGGTTTCTACTAGGAGTTAAAACAATCTCTACGCTTACAATCCCCTGTAAACTCGCAACACTCTCTCCCAACTATTCTTAACCCTACACTCAAAACCTACACTGGTTTTTATTCTCGAAACCAGATTTCCTCGAATTACAAATCCCTTAATTCGTCTCCCTAGTTTTAGAGACAAACTAGAAAACTCTAATCCGATTACAACTTGAAACTAAAGACAAATAAAAAACAATTTAAAAACCCTTTTAAAAGGTAAAAACCTTGTTTATAATTAATCAAATCCTTATACCCCTTTATAATCTTTTGGCCGGTCTCTTTATTCCTGCTTCCACCAAGTCTTTGGCCCGATTGCTCCTCTCTAGAAATAAAAAATGGCGGTGGCTATTTGCGATACAAACTAGGGTTTAACTTAGATTGGAAGATGCCGATCTCTTCTGATGTTCTTCGATTTTCCAGTGGCTATCTTTGTTTGGTTTATTCGAGCGATTTGGATCCAAGCAATTTCGTTTCTCTGGTATGATTTTAAATTCAAATTTATGCTTTAATTATGCTCGAACCTGGATGAATTTCTGCCGATGAGGATAGGTGTTTAAATAGGATTAAAAATCTGTTATTTTCTTTGATTTCGATAAGTGATTTGATCTTCAATTGTTGCGTATACTTTGGTGTTGAAATCTTCGGAAATTCTGGAGAATTCTTCGATTTTAAACCTGAATGTTCATTGCTTAAATTTTGGTCCTTGACTTTGAATTTGTGAACTTTGAAAACTTCAAACTTGCGTGGTTTCCTTGAAATATGATTCCTGTATTTCTGGAAAGAATTCTTGAACCCTGTATTTGCGATTTGATTCTTTCCTTAACATCCCCCGTTGAATTTTTTGCCAAAAGAAATTCCGAATCTTTGATGTGCGTGTACTTGAACATTTGACACTTGCTTGACCTTGCCATGATTACATTGTTTTGCCTGAATCATAAACTGCTGCTTTAATGTTGATATTCATGATAAATTTCCCACATAAAAAATGGAAAATTTTGTCTCTTGTCTCTCTTTAGATTCAGGAAATTCATGGATTAATTTTTGCCATTCCTGGAAAGATTTATTGTTGCCAACTGAATAATTTCTTGATTGCTTGCATGCTCTAATGCTTGATTGTTGAAATGATTTCTTGCCACGACATATTCAATTCAGGAAACTATTTGAATTGCAATCTGATTGCTCCCTAATTGGTTTTGTCAGTCCTTGAAATTTGCTTTGCAAATTACTGGCCTGCTTTGATTCCTTGCATATGTGATCAGACTCTAGTGCAATATCTTTACTGTTTTGATTGCATTTGCGTGTCAAACATGTTTGACACCTAGAAACAATGCTCAATAAACTTTTGCTACTTTTAGCGCCAATTAGAAAAGAAGTATTTGAGATTTCTTCCCTGTTCTGATCGGTGTATTTCTAGAATAAAATTTTCATGCACATCTTTGACTTGTCATTTTGCAAAGAGAAGTTTAGCACTTGAACTAGAAATCTGATATGCACCACTTGTCCATTTGAATTTGCTGTGCACATCCAGTTGCCATTGTTTTGTTCTGTATACGGAACTTTTCATATTGAACTTGTATGTGCTGATCCTTCCTGCATGTTCATGTTTGCTCAATCATGTAGCATCACCATTTGTTCTGTCTTGACTTGGGCTATTCTGACCCATGTTCTTCACCGACTATGTATGTAGATATGAGTGCGTACACACACGACTTCACTATTGTAGCATCATTGTATTTCACTGGGCTGCTCCACTGTGTCAACTTGTGCACACTAGAAATGTTGCACCAACCACGTGTTCATGTGTTGCGGACAATCACATATGTCCATTTGCTTGTGTGCTGCTTAGAATTGTGCTCGACCACATTTTGTGCACTTTGAAAAATATGGGCTGAACCATGTCTTTCTATTTGTCTTGACTTGTTTGCGGCATGAGCGGATTATGTTGCCACCCATGCATTTGTTGTTTGCTTTACATTGTCATGCTCTATGTTTGATATTTGCACCATTGTATATTACTTGCTCCACTGCTACTTTGATGCACTTGAATTCTTGTTGCACAATTGACTCGTGCATGTATCACCATATTCTCCTGTACATATGTGTATATATACACACAACAGTTTGTGTATACATATATCATGCACGTGAAATTTATTTATCAGCAGATTGATGCACCGTTTTGTGGCTGTTCAGAATCAACTAGTTCTGATCAGCAAACCAGTGTCAGTGCATATATACATATCAGATCAAGTCATGAAAAATGATGAGAAACACACCAAAATTCTGAGGCAAATAAATTTTTAAAATAAAAATTATATCGCTAGAATTTAGAATATTATTTCTGTTCTAGATACTGTGTGTGTATTTCTGTATATGACAGGTAAGCAAATGATGATTGGACCGACAGTGAGCTGTGAAGACATGAGATAGAGTGTATAAGTGTCGGAATGTATATGTAACAATGAATGTGTCTGTAAACTGTATATGAGTGTTGAGTGAACTGTAGTGAAGAGCTGATGTATAGAAAATAGAAAATTGTACTGATATTTGTAATAAACAAAGTTGATTGAAATAAAATATTATTTTATTGTGTTCAAATCAAATTGTCTATCATATTCAAATTAATTCATAGTACAATTTCATGTAAAATATTATAATAGTGGAGTTAGAATGTTGTACTATTTCGGATTTTGAAATAAAATATTTAATTGAATAAATATACTGTGAACTGTGTATAATAGTATATTATTCAATAAATATTTATTTCTTTGAAATGAAATATAAAATAGTACAGTTACAAACACATTTAAATAATATTATATGTTTGTTATCATCAAACAAAAAATCATACAACACATTGTTGTACCCAACATATGTCATTCACGCATGCCCGTTTGAATAAAATCTCATTCCTCTTATCTAACTAGTAGTTGTCCTAGAGCTAGAAAGATAAGAATTCTGTGTTGGATGAATTTTAGCAAAGGACCGTTTTTGCGTTGTTTTTTGTCATGGGTATATAAATAAACAAACCACCTTCCTTGTTAAAGCTAAAATTTATTTTGGTCTTTTGTGTGTGATTTCAGTTTTTCGCATTTTTGCGTGATTGACTTCCTTCTTCGCCGACATGTTACTTGAATCGTTTAAGTTTCCGTAAAATATATTTTAAAGCTCTTGGAAAATGTTATTTGAAATTTTTACCCTTTTTAATTTTTAACTGATTTACATTCTTTTATTTAGTTTTGTTTGGATACGGCAATTTATGCATATTTAAATGTCTGTTTTACATTAAAATGGATGATTTGAATGGAATAAAGTGCACGTTATCGAAATTTTTGTTTTCATACGAGTCTTATATGGAAAGTGAAGTGGTATTGAAAAAGGAATTTTTAAAATAAACACAAGAAGTTTTCAACCGGAAATTAAATTTTGTGAAAAAATTCGATTTTTGGTTACATGAATAGCGTAAGGAAAATGTTTGAATGATTCGTGTGCGCGTTTAGCGGTGCAAAAGGACCGACGATATGATAAAAACATTAATGACAACAAGGAAAATGTTGTTTTAGCCTTGGAAGCGCTGTTTCATACCTTCTCAACGATGCACGAGGGTTATTAATCAACTTGTTTTACATTTTAGAGCTTGCTTTAAACCTCCTTTACAGTCTATAAATGGAAATTTTTGGAGTACTTTGGGTAACTGAGGTGAAAATTCCACTATAGGGTGAGAAATGAAACATTTGTAAGCGGAGGAAATGTTGAAATTCTTCGCTTTGACTTCCTTTATCCGGTTTCAGAGAAAATAAATAGGGAATGTTTAGATTGCGTGACGTTGTATATGGTAGGGTTTGAATGCAAAATTAGTTGCTTCACACTTCAATTCATAGTTGTGTGAAGGTTATGGATGAAAAATAATTTTAAAAATTTCCATTCATATAACATTACCAGTATATTTAGGATGTTTTGCATCATGTTTTCAAAACTGTTTTAAAAATCTCAATGCATACATATAGATGGCCCAATTTAGAATCATCTTGCATGCATGTTTTATGCTTGAATCGCATTGTGTACACCATACACATATACACATGATTGCCAAGTGGATGTACACAAATTGGTTGTGCAGGGTAGGATAACTAGCAGTCAGAATTTCAGGATGAAATTCCGTTTAAGGGGGAAGAATGTAACAAACCAAAATTTTGATAATAAATAGCTATTTAATTAACATCTCAAATTAGGAATTTCTATAAATGATGGAATTTGACCATGAAACTTTAACCGATGCATTCGTCTCAGAATTCTGGTTAACTTTCTTGTTTGGAGTTTCGCGAACGGAGTCCGTATGAAAAAGTCATGGAAGAAATACGATAACGGATGAAAAATAAATAAAATAGAATACTATATATATATAGATATATGTATATATATAAATTAATAATCCCCTATCCCCCTCACTGCTAGGTCGACCAAATGGTTGATCGCTGGCTGTGACCGCTTGGTCGAGCTAGTTAGTGACGACTAGGGTTTTGGCTATCCAATATAATATATGTACAGGAGGATGTTTAATATATCAAATTTAACATTTCATGGACAATTACACTCCTATGAATAAGGAGGTAAGGCCTCATTCTTTTCCACACAACTCTGTAGGAAGCAGCAAAACTCTGCCATTTCTCTCCCTCTTCTAACCTAATATCATAATTAAAAATATATTTATATACAACAAATCAAACACAAATCATATAGAATTGAGAGGATCAGATTCAATGGAAAAGAATGTGAATTGACACTCCAAATCAAAATCTCTCCTCTCTTCCTATTTTTTTACATCTCTACAGATCTGGAATTATCTCCTTTTCAGATAAATTGTAGATTTATAAGAATTTGGGAATTGTAGGCCAAAAAGGTTCAAACTTTGGATTTGGATGCTTTAAGGTGAGTCGGAAATTTACGAATACAGTTATAATAGCTTATCTATTTCGTTTGAATTAGATCTAAATTTTTATGCCTATTTCTATAAGATCTGTTCACTAAATTATTGTAATTGGATGGATACTCATCAGATCTGATTGTAAACATTGTTAAAACTTGTATATTGTAAATTTTAGTTAGGCATAATATTAATTGTGGGATTCTTAAATTTGTTTATACATATTTCCTACAATTACGTTGTAAAATGTGTTGTGGATGTTGCAAAGCACTATAGATCTGGAAATCAGTCTCATTAAACACCATTTTGATGTAGCTATATTTCAGATCTCTATTTTCAGTGTTGAGTAATAAATTATGTGAACATTGGATAAAATGTTAAATTGTGTGATTGTAATTTTAAAAGAAATATGCCTATTTACATTCAATGATATTGGGTTTTGGCTTAATTATTGTAAATATGTCATTTTTTCTCTTTTTGAACAAAGATGTTATTTTGAATTCACAAGAGGTATGAAAAAGATTAAAAAAAGGAAAAGTGGTGCAAACGTACGTATAAATATAAATATAAATATTTGTGCGTAGTTTGCATCAACTATTCTAAAAATATATAAACATATATATTTCTTGTGAATTTGAAATATATAAACATAATTTACAATAATTATAACTAACGGTGTTTTTGGAAGATTTGAAGACTTTTGGCAAGATTGAATGCAAAAAGGAATGTTTGGTTTTTGATTAAATCAAATCATTAAATTAATAATAATAATATGAATAAGAATAAAAGATAACTATGTTGACCGCGCAAAAACATAAATATATACATATTATCCATTTAATTCGGCGTAAAATGGTAAAACATACATTGTATTGAAATGTTTGAATGATGTTCAATTATGGAATCATATGAAAATGCAATCCATATTGAATTAATATATTTGTGGTGACCATTGTGGCAATCAATATAGTTTATTGCAATAAATGGGATCGCAAACCAATAAATAACGATTATAACCAAATGTTGAATGGGGAAAGTAAATATAGTAGGATAATGGTTACAATTCCTAAATTAATTAGGATTAATGTTGCATACCCCAATTAGGAATTTTGAATTATAACCGCATTTAGACATGATGTTAAGCTTAAGTTGTGGAAGAACTCTGCCCGGAACTAGCATCTACAGGTGGTCAGCTTGATGTGAGGGGCCTAATGCGTAAATACAAATGTACCAAAGCACGAGGTTAAGTTCAACTTGTGGCAAAGCCCACCCGGAACCGACCGGCAAATCAGCATCCACAAGTGGTCAACTTAATGTGAGAGGTCTGGTCCACAAATAATATATATATATATATATATATATATATATATATATATAACAAGCAACAAATAAATAAACAAGAATAGTAATTATCTGTTAGGGTACAATAAATAGATACCTTGGGATTGATAGATGGTTGCCTTAGGAAAATATGACCGTTATGGTCATAAATGGCAATAAACAAAGAAATAAGAATAAATGGGTGTAATAAGGGATTAATGGATATTGATTGTTGTTTAAATACTAAGTCCAATTAGGGAAGCAATTAAATAAATATCCTAAGATAAAGAGGATATAACTTTCCTCATTTATATTAATGAATATAGGACTTAAAATTAAAAGTAAAGTTAGACTTAGTAGGTTCATGATATAAATGTATTATTAACCATAGTAATCCGCGACGATAATAAATCTTATGCATATAATATTTCCACAGAGAATAACTAAACAAAAAGACATGATAACATGGCCCACTTTATCCCAATTGGGAAAGATACCAAGGGCTAATAGGGTACGAACCTAATAACCTTCGCGTACAGTCCGCTTCCTGGGTCTTAACCGGCTGAGGCTGAAGAGTCCACCTGGGAATAAGTCTTTCAGTATAGGGGTCTTAAACGGCATGTGTGTGTATTGCCTACCCAAACCTGGAAACTTTAAATGTCAGTTATGGCTACTTATCCTATAGGAAGTAGTAAGTGACTAAGGGGGTTATCCAATAAGGTCAGTTAGAGGTATAGCGAGCGATAAAATACCATCTCTCACATTATACGGTGCTAGGGTATATGTGTGAATGACGGAAGCCTTAACTAGTAAGGCCCGTAGCTAGCGCTCTCTAATTTATAAGAATGTGGATCAAGTTATCGAAAGGTATTATGGTACCAATAAGCCCACCTACGGTCCTAAGTGATCAGGAGAATCCACCCTATCTATCATTGATAGTGAGGCGAAAAACAATAAAGGGAAAGTGGATGGAAAAGTATATATATAAGAACTTCGCAGTTAGGGGATCACTTCTCTGCCTAATAATAAGTTAAATTTTGATTTAAGGGTTTCCTGAATATATGCGTAAACGTTCTATCTCGGTATTGTATCTTGGAACACTACATTGGGAAGAGTAGTAGGGTCGTGTGTAACAACCCAGAATTTTAGCAACATAAATTAATTATTAGAATTTCAGAAAAAAGAATTTCTGCAAACGATGGAATTTGGCCATGAAACTTTAACTGATGTGTCTATCTCGGAATTCTGGTTAACTTTCATGTTTGGATTTTCGCGAATGGTGTCCGTACGAAAAAGTTATGGACGAAATACGAAAATGGACGGAAAATAAATAAAATAGAATATTTTATATATAGAAGCTAGTAATTACCCCAGCCACCTCAGTGCTAGTTCGACCAAGTGGTCGACCGGGGCGGTCGACCGTTAGTTGCGACCACTTGGTCGAGCCAGGCAGTGGCAACTAGGTTTGGCTGTATAATATTAGCCCATCCTCTCACATCCCTTCCTCCGCTTTCTGTTCCTACCTCACCAGACCTACTCCTGCCTACGGCTATCACCACCGATGTGGGGTTGGTGCATAAAAAGGAAGGACAATCGTAGCTTGTTACCTCATGCTAAATAATTCAGCCTCTCTCCTTGCATCCGTAGGTCTTGTGCCTAAAGAAGGAAAGATATCTGTTTTTTAATAAAGTAAAACATGCTTAGATTATTCTGATTTTTATTGTTTCAAGAGCTTTGTAAGGCCCATGGTTAGTTTATTCATCAGAATTCTCGAAGTCTTCTCTCATATATAAATGCTTGAAAAAATCAATTGTGAAAATGCATCGAAACATATCTGATATTTGTTACTCAAACGTGTATATGCCAAAATACAAATGTTCAATGGAAGCAACAAGTTGATATTAAGAGGTAACAAAATTTCTTTGCATTTTCTAAACAACTCTTGATGTTAGATGATCTTTTAGACCACAAAGTTGGTTATCATTCTTAAAAAAACCTATTTCCATCGCATTAAATTATATTAGGTAAGCATAATTTGAGTTTTTATTTTTAAACTCCAACCTGAAAATTATCTCTCTATTATTTAAGGATACTGTCAAAAATCAGTGATGCATATCTTCACCTTTTGTTTCTTCCTAGAAAATGATACAGTAATGTCATAATACTTTCTTACCTATTGCGGTGCTCTAAGAATATATCTCTTATGCAACTATAGTCAAAATCACCGATGCGTATTATTTCCAAGAGATAATTCAGAAGTATAACATTTTCCTGTAGTTTCAGCAAACAATAACAATTTTGACTTTCTATTATGGTAGTTATACATTGAAATATCATTGAGAATTTAAATCTAATGCTTTAGTCCTTTCGAATTATACCCTCATAAATCTTTACGTCTAGCTAGGTCACGGTACCAATAAAATCAACCCTACCCATTCACAAACTTAACTGGCATTGGACCTCCCAGGATGTCATGCATGTATGACACTTATTTATCCTGAAAAATAATAAATAAATATGTAACATTTTTAGCATGTAATAACAATATTATTTTATATTTAAGGAAATTTGTCAGTGCATACTGCTAGTAGTCGCATAGTCCCT
The DNA here is from genome assembly GCA_030737875.1 of Allium sativum. Taxonomy (NCBI): domain Eukaryota; kingdom Viridiplantae; phylum Streptophyta; class Magnoliopsida; order Asparagales; family Amaryllidaceae; genus Allium; species Allium sativum. The sequence continues at coordinate 771,944,362 of CM060918.1, read as the reverse complement.
TATGGGTTTTCCCCTGGTGCGTTTGTAGTCATACGTACTTTTAACTTCTAAGGTTCAACATAAAATTGCTTGAACTTTGTCCCATTCATGTGGTATGGGTTTGTATACCCAGAATGCTAAGTAAACTAATTCATATCTTGATAAAGTAATACTTACTTAGTGTGTTAATTTAGACCCTTATACATTTGGAAAATTAAGAAGTTATACACTTGCTCTCTACCTTTTGTTTATCGAGTTCGAACCTCCAAATTAAAGCCTATGCTTCCTTTCTCAGATCTATGACAAAACACTCCTAGCGCCAGCTTTCGATGCTCCTAGGCCCACTCTTTGTTGGATGTTGTGGTACAGAAGATTTGTCATAGTGATCTTGGTCCAGATCTTGCTGTGCTTTCATATCTGTTTTGGTTCTTTGATTTGGAGTTGATGTGAATCTTCTTCGTCAACCCAATAGCTAGTATACCAGTCAACATCTCCTGGATTTGTGGAGTTATGTGTTGCTCCTGAGCCCTTTAGTAGGACAATAGTGTCCATTGCCTTCAATGTTTGGATTTCGAAAGAAATACCTGGCCTACTCGCCGAGTGAATGGCCTCATATAGATCGTTTTGCGTTGCTGGTTTCTTTTCCTTGTTGGTATGTGTTTATTTGATTCTCATTTTCTTGGTTCGACAGTCTGTCGATGCGCATAATTTTTCTTTCTGAGTTATTTTTGTTTTAGTGTTATATCTTCTGATTGATGGTAGAGATTATGGCTTTTTTTGGTGATCCTGGTGAAGTGTTTTCTTGTCACAATTTCTTGGAACTCTAGTCTGGTTGGGTGTTTGTGTTTGCGGTGTGCCGGTTAACGTCTTTCCATCTCATGCAACAGGTGAAGTGTTTGCTCTCGACTGCCTAGATGGAGTAACCTTTCCTTCTTCACACTGACTACCCTGCACATCTAATCTTCCGAAGAGATCCATGTCATATTGATATGCAAGTGTTTTTGGATGGCGATGGCTTTTTCCACTAGTTTTTGGGTGCTTGGAAGTGGATGAACACAACAATCCTTTCTACAACGGTCACATAGAGGATATTTTCGGTGGTTTCAGTATGGCTGTGTTGTGTTGAAGTTGCTATGTGATGGTTAATGTCTTTTAACACTAGGAAAAGTTGAACATGGCATAGGTAAAGTAATGTGATGTAGTATACTAGTTATAGTTGTATTTTTATTTTTGCATGGCAATTTATTTATTCCTCCCTGCGTGGAGATATATATGTAATATAGCAGTCTAGTATTTAGCTAGCTCATGTACTATAATCTAGAATAGATTTAGTGGACGACCCACTATAAATACTGTATAACGTGGATGGTCCACCTTAAAAATCGAACATTATTGTTATTATTTTTATTATTATAATAATAAGTTGTACGGAAATTATTAAATCGGTCGGTTTTGCCAAAAAAGAAGAAGTTAAGTTTCACTAATATGGTTATGTGTAGTAAAAGGGTTACATGCATAATCTAATTAACATGAGAAGATTGAAAGTGAAACATGAATAAGGGTGAGGACGCATTAGGATGAGAGTTGGACCTAGAGAAAAGAAAGAGGTTGTGCTTGGCTATCTCTTTTTACCTTATGTTGGGATTCAACTTCATCAATTTTTATTTTGTGGTGTTTTTAAATTTTTATAAATGTTGTTTCCATTTTATATTTTTTTTTACTGTATTATTTTATTATATGCAGATGCAGACACTTAGTAATTCATAGTCCTCTACAACCAACATATCTGTTTTTATTCTTATGTATGTAAGACAAAATGAGTTTAGATGATAAATTGTCGTTTGACTGCGTAATTGTATAAGCATATTGCGCCTTATATAGGTTGATGGATCCAATTGTGCTAAGAAGTTAAAAAAATATGAATGATACATAATATTAGCACTATTTTTATTATTATTTGTAATTCTTGAGCACTGTGATTAAAAAATTGAAGTTCATGAATGAATTTAAAACTTGATCAAATAATTGATTATTGTTGACCAGCCTTTTGGTAAGGACGTACCGTATGAGCTACCAATGATAGATTCAATCAGGGCTCGAGCATAGGTCTGGTCAAGCTTGGACATCGCTGGTCCAACTCCCGATACAATAATCTTTAGGCTCGTCTAAGCCCAGCAACATTAAGAGCATACCAGGAACAAAGAAGAGGGTACACGAAGTCTCGGATCAAAAGAAATCCTTCCTACTTACCCTAGCTTGACTAAAGTTTCAGCTTGGATCGAATGAAGCCCTAGCTTGGGTCGAAGACCACATTTTAGTAAAAATAGATCTCCAGGTCAAATGGGATCTCCAAGGTGAATGGGAGCCTGGGTCGGGTCAAATGGGACCCAGACCTCCAACGGTTGCTACTTCTTCCACTCTCCCACTATCTCTTATAGACGCGGGATTTGTGCCAGGTATCCACAACCCGGTCCACTATCTCCATATAACCGCCTCTCCACCACATCCAACTTCCCTAGGTAGAATGCCACGTGTCGTATTCGACCCGAGCGCCTACCAGCCCTGTATATATATCATTTCAAGGAGATTTCAAGGACTTTTTGGCCATGTGAAGCTTGGAACACCTCAGCCATGGCTGCCAGCAACTATAATCTCAAAATATGAGTGATATATATGATTGTAATTCAAAATAATCAACAGAAAGAGTGTTGTATTAGAGGTTATGACAATCTCATTCAATGTAACTTCAATATTCTAATATTATTGAGAGATTATGAAGTGGATGTAGCATCGTTAACGCCGAACCACTATAAAAATGGTGGTGTCTTGCTATTCCTTGCATTTTTCAGTTATTTCTTCGCATTTCATATCAAAACACGACTTTTTCGGTTTTAGCCAATTTTTTGTCTAACAATTATCAATATCAAAGTATGTCCAACATAACACTAAAATTTAAATGCTTATAAGTACATATGCTAATCTTACTGTTGTTAGGAAAATTGTACTTTTGTGGAAGTGACCAGGGTCTTGTTCACCCAATTACTTAAAGAAGATTTCAATGGAAAACAACACAGATATGAAATTACACGCTTAAACACAAGATATTCCACCCAACCATCCTCTTTATTAATTCACAAAATCAAATTTTGTTTACACTCAATGGATCAAAAACCAAAAGTAAACAAACCACAATTGAATTAATAACCTTATTGAGAAAGGGAAAGAATACCTAGATGACTACAACTACTGTTGGTGAAGGAGAACAATGTGGAACAACGGCAAACCCCTAGGATCAACTACTTCGGTCTTAATCACATAATTATAATCCATTCCTAGATGCTTCTTTTATAGGAGAATAAAAGGCCTAGGCAAAATATCCAATTTTCCCCTCAGAAATACCACGAATTAAAGATGAGAAAAACTAGGTCAAAATAATATTCTCCATTCTTCAATCTTCAAATTATCTCCTCTATCATTGTGACAACCCGAATTTTTAATAACATGTTAAAACCATAAATCAAGGCAGAATTAAATTTTAAAATAAGAATTAGGGGAAACGGGTTGTGCCATTGTGTTCGTCTCAAAATTCTGCTTGGAAACGAGTCCGAGTTTGCGAGAATCGGAGTCCGTATGAGGGAGATATGACACTCCGAAGTTTCACGAATTTTCAGAATAAAAAACAATTCGAAATTTGAATTCGAAATTCGAATTCAAACCCCAGAACAGGCTGGGTGGGAAAATTCCGGCCCATGGACCAAGTCGACCATAGTGTCGACCTCCCAGGGACCAGGTCGACCGTAGTATCGACCTAGGGGTCGACCTGCCTCCCGAGCCAGTTTTCGAACCTGATGCATTCTGATGTATCTAATCTCGTTTTCTATCCAGATTCGTCTGTCTAATCCTATATAAACAACCTCCTAGCCTCATTCTCTTTACACCATTCTTCTCTAACCTTATGCTGCACATACTCTTGATGAACATGGCTTCATCTTCTTCCTCTAAATTAAATTAAGATAAATTAAATTAAAACGCGAAGACTATTTCTTGAAGACTACGGCTAGGAATTGCATATTTGGGGATTTGCTTCTACAATCAAATCAAGATTCAACGATTCAGCAATTCGACGACTAGTTTATAGATTCAACTTCTGCATCTCAATTTCTTAGACCACGTTCTGTAAGTTCAAGTAACTTTTAGATAAAAACTATAAAATTAATATGGACATGTTATAAATTGGAATTGGATCTATGTATGATTCGTATCTATTCTTGTTCATCTTGGATCTTGACTTTTTGGGAATATTGCTTTGAAATCAGTTTGGGCCTATTCACGTTGTAAATCAAACATTATCATGCTTATGACATTGAAACTATTGTTAATGGCCAAGGACAATGACTGTGAACATAAGACTATGCCTATGCCTATGACTGTGAACATAAGACTATTGCCTATGACTATGACAAGGACAATTGTGGCTAATCACTTATGACTCATGACTATGAATTATTGCCTATGATTATAAACATAAGACTATTGTCTATGACCATGACTTTGAAACTATTACAGTTAATTGCCTATGACTATTTAGGGTAGTTGCCTAGAACTATTTTGGACAATTATCCATGACTATTGTGATTAATCGCTTATGATTCACTATGATTATGACTATTGTGGTTAATTGACTATTACAGTTGATTGTTCATAACACTATAGTTGAAAACCATGTTGTACACCGAATTGGCATTTTGTTGGATCTCATACCTATGGTATGACTTGCTTAGTTTATTCGCTATTATGTACACCAAAACCATTGATCCATTATGCTTGTATTTGGCTTGCTTTTGCATGCCTATTCTTTATGTCAATTTTTATCATGACTATCGCCCTATTTTGCTAGATCTGAAATCCTATTATTTTCTATATGCCAGTGATGTTGTAACCAATTATCTCAAGTTATATCATGCTAGTCTTGTAATCCCTTTTATCGGTTTATGCTCGTCCCTTTTGCCTATCATAATTTTGATGTTATTCCCTTTATTTCGGGATTTGGATTTACTTGTAGTATAGATCGATTCACATTTACATGCGATGGGAATACGATTTGGGTAGATTAGGCAAAGCATGAATTGGTTACGAACATGAATCATGAACTATATAGTAGGCATAAATTGAAACATGAACATTGTTATAACTTGAATCTGGATATGGATATAAAACTTGCCTTGAAACTTGACACGAACTTGATATGAAATTTGAACATGGGCATGACACTAGAATGAACTTGAAAATGGCCAACTCGAGGTTGGGTTGAGTTTGCAGTGTAATTCTACCCGGAACCGCCCGGCAAATCCAGTGACTGCAAACAATAGGATCTAATGTTGGTAGTTGGTCATATCGCGCTTGAAACCCGAGGTCAGACTGAGTTGTGGTGTAAATCTGCCTGGAACCGCCCGGCATATCCAGTGACCGCAACAACAGGTCTGATGTGAGAGGTTGGGGTGCATTAATGAATTAATGCCACATGATAGGGTTAAGTCACGAACATGAAAGACAACGCTTAACCAACTTGAAACATGATTGGTAGGGTTAGGTCATGAACTTGAACGACAACACCTAACCAACTCGACATGTGAATTATAGGGTTAAGTCACGAACTTGAATGGCAACACTTAACCAACTTGACATGCTAGAATGATAAGGGTTAAGTCATGAATTTAAATGACAACACTTAACCTATTGGATGGAAACCCTAGTTACGCGGTCCATTTCAGCAGTAACCCACTAGATGTATCACAGTACCTTGGAACTAGGAAGGGTGGGGCACGATTACTGGGCTGATTGTAAGTGTCCAGAACGACGGCTGCGTTGGTGCGCCAGTGTAGGTTCAAGTGGGCTATGGTCGTGCACGTGGCCCGGAGTTGAAAAAGCAGGTATTGGGCATCAGTAGGTTTATCTGTGCATGCTTGATTCGTGTCGGTGGTTGGCACCCTAGGGCTTGATACACACTATGTTGGACCTAGCACAGGTGACCACATTCGTATGACACAGACACATGATGAGCTAGAACTTGTAGGGAGCCGATCGATTAGTGGATCGTTCCGTTGGACCTAGTAATGGGTCATTTCATGATATTGGGCCAAGGGATCATTTCACGATTAATATAAGACATGAGTTTGGGATAATAGTACAGCTGGTGCAACGAACCTTGAACATGCGATGCTATACTTGACCTATACTTGAATTATCATGTTATCTTAGTCTATCTTGTCCATCTTGACAGCATCCTTATGTTTACTTTCAGTTTGTACATGCCGTGTTACTTTTACCTGTTTTTATGCTGAAATTCACTTGGACTTACCAGTCTCTATGACTGACCCGTTTTCTTTCGCCTCTTTTTCTTCCGTTTGTCCCCCTAGGTTCTCAGGGAGGAAACTCTAGCACTTATCTTGGATTTCGCTTGCTTTCGGTTCAGCTCGTGTACGGTTTGATCTTGAGCTATGCTATGGCTGCATTTCTGCTACCTTTGGGGAATTAAGCTACTTTTGTTGTTTTAAGATTATGCTTCTTTGTTTATGCAAGATAGAATTTTTTGTAATGGAAAATAATGACTTTGGCTATTCGGTACTCTGGATGTAAAAGGTTTTGACTCTTTTTGAAAGTAATGAAATTTAGCTTTTGATTCTTCCACTGTTTTATTTATGTTCTGTCTTGTAATAATTCTGTGATTGTTTACCTTGATAAAGCTTCTCCAAAACTAGTGCATTCCCTTTGTGAGTGACCCTAGCGGAGGTAGGGTGTTACATTTGGTATCAGAGCAGAAGGTTACCAGACTGGGCAAAAGCTTTTAAAAACCTTCTAAAACTATTTTCAAACCCGTTTACAAAGAAGCATTTTTCAAGAAAAGTCTTGTTTTATTAAAAGGCTATTCCCCAAAAGCCATTAGCACTATCCTTTGTTCCCTCATTTTGAATCTCTTCTTTTTCATTTCAGCATGTCTTGGAATCTTAACTTTCCGGAGGGCATGCCAATACCTGGCTGGTTCAGGAGGTACTTAGAGGCTAGGGCCAACGATGCAGGCCCAGCAGATATTCCTCCTCCAGCTGCAGCGATTCCTACTCCTCTGCCCCCTCCTCGTGCAATTGCTTTCTCAAAGATCTGTAAAGATTTTATGGGCCATGGGTGGAAAATATTTCAAGGGAACTGAATCATTCATAGAAGCGAGGAACTGGCTCAAAGAAACTGAGGATCTGTTCATTATCTTCGAGGTGGACGATAAGCAGAAGGTACAGTTGGCGGTAAGGTTGCTTAAAGACGAAGCTTCCTATTGGTGGGAAGTAATAACGCCCAGAGGCCGATCGAAACATGGATGGATTTCAGAATAAGGTTTGAGACGAAATTCCTCTCGCAAGCTGAACGAAGTTTACAGCTGGAAAAGTTCTTAGCTCTTAAGCAAGGAAGTATGACTGTCAAGGATTACGTTAATCAATTCAATCAGCTAGCCCGATTTGGACTGGACTTAGTGAATACTCCTCATAAGAAGGCTCTCCGTTTTGTCAAGGGATTGAATGAGCCACTTCACAGCTTAGCTATGACCCACATACCTATGGGGGCTACCTACGAAAAGTTAGTGGACATGGCGCTCTTAAATGAAGAAGACAAGAATGGCAAGAAGGAGGTCAAGGCGAATGAGTCTCAAAACTAGAAGGTAGACTCCGAGAAAGGAGGCAAGAACAACAACAACAATAATGATAACAAGACACGTGAGAAAAGAAAATGCCACTTCTGCGGTATTGAGGGGCATATAGTCCAGGATTGTAGAAAGAAGAAGATGAAGATAGGAGCATGCTTTCAGTGTGGTGATACTGGACATATCAGCAAGAACTGCCCTAAGAAGCAAGGGCAAGCCCCGCAAGCAGGACCTTCTGGGGGTACATCTTTAACTTCTTCTCCTAGATGCTTTGTTTTATCTTGCATATCTCCTCAATCCTATCTTGAGAACCATAGGTAGAACCCTTTTGGATGTAAACATGTGAATGAAACATGTTATGATTAATGTTTGCAAATGGTTGCATGTGGTTGCTCGTGGTTGCATAACACACATTAGGCACTAGATCGGCTCAAACACATTTTCATATTGCATATGCATGAGTGTTTATACTTGTTTATGGATGAAATTGAATGTATTATCATGTGAATGGTGCATATGGATGGATGTTTGTGCACACATATAGTGTTTATGTGACTAGGACTATTTGCATACATGTTGGATTCATGGCACAAAACATATTTTGCATTAAGAAGATCAATCAGGCCTGATCATTTGCATTAGAAAAGGAACATATACACCACTTTCTGCATATGTTCATATAGCATTAGAAATCTTTTAAGGACAATGGTTGCTTGTGGACGATGGTTGAGTAGATGGTTGATTGGATGATAGGATGCATTCTTCTTAACTTGAAGATTTCGGGGACGAAATCCTTTAAGGAGGGGAGAATGTGACAACCCGAATTTTTAATAACATGTTAAAACCACAAATCAAGGCACAATTAAATTTTAAAATAAGAATCAGGGGAAACAGGCTGCGCCATTGCGTTCATCTCGAAATTCTGCTTTGAACCAAGTCCGAGTTTGCGAGAATCGGAGTCCGTATAAGGGAGATATGACCCTTCAAAGTTTTAGGAATTTTCAGAATAAAAAACAGCTCGAAATTCGAATTCGAAATTCGAATTCAAACCCCAGAACAGGCTAGGCGGGAAAATTCCCGCCCATGGACCAGGTCGACCTGGGGGTCGACCATAGTGTCGACCTCCCAGGGACCAGGTCGACCATAGTGTCGACCTGGGGGTCGACCTGCCTCCCGAACCCAGTTTTCGAACCTGATGCATTCTGATGTATCTGATCTCGTTTTCTGTCCAGATTCGTCTACCTAATCCTATATAAACAGCCTCCTAGCCTCATTCTCTTTACACCATTCTTCTCTAACCTTATGTTGCACAAACTCTTGATGAACATGGCTTCTTCTTCTTCCTCTAAATTAAATTAAGATAAATTAAATTAAAACGCGAAGACTATTTCTTGAAGACTACGGCTAGGAATTGCATAATTGGGGATTTGCTTCTATAATCAAATCAAGATTTAAAGATTCAGCAATTCAACGACTAGTTTATAGATTCAACTTCTGCATCACAATTTCTTAGACCACGATCTGTAAGTTCAAGTTACTTTTAGATAAAAACTATAAACTTAATATGGACATGTTATAAATTGGAACTGGATCTATGTATGATTCGTATCTATTCTTGTTCATCTTCGATCTTGACTTTTTGGGAATATTCCTTTGAAATCAGTTTGGGCATATTCACGTTGTAAATCAAACATTAACATGCCTATGACATTGAAACTATTGTTAATGGCCAAGGACTATGACTGTGAACATAAGACTATGCCTATGCCTATGACTGTGAACATAAGACTATTGCCTATGACTATGACAAGGACAATTGTGGCTAATCACCTATGACTCATGACTATGAATTATTGCCTATGATTATAAACATAAGACTATTGTCTATGACCATGACTTTGAAACTATTACAGTTAATTTCCTATGACTATTTAGGGTAGTTGCCTAAAACTATTTTGGATAATTATCCATGACTATTGTGATTAATCGCTTATGATTCACTATGATTATGACTATTATGGTTAATTGACTATTACAGTTGATTTTTCATAACACTATAGTTGAAAATCATGTTGTACACCGAATTGGCATTTTGTTGGATCTCATACCTAGGGTATGACTTGCTTAGTTTATTCGCTATTATGTACACCAAAACCATTGATCCATTATCCTTGTATTTGGCTTGCTTTTGCATGCCTATTCTTTATGTCAATTTTTATCATGACTATCGCCTTATTTTGCTAGATCTGAAATCCTATTATTTTCTATATGCCAGTGATGTTGTAACCCATTATCTCAAGTTATATCATGCTAGTCTTATAATCCCTTTTATCGCTTTATGCTCGTCCCTTTTGCCTATCATAATTTTGATGTTATTCCCTTTATTTCGGGATTTGGATTTACTTGTAGTATAGATTGATTCACATTTACGTGCGATGGGAATACGATTTGGGTAGATTAGGCAAAGCATGAATTGGTTATGAACATGAATCATGAACTAGATAATAGGCATAAATTGAAACATGAACATTGTTATAACTTGAATCTGGATATGGATATAAAACTTACCTTGAAACTTGACACGAACTTGATATGAATTTTGAACATGGGCATGACACTAGAATGAACTTGAAAATGGCCAACTCGAGGTTGGGTTGAGTTTGCGGTGTCATTCTGCCCGGAACCGCCCAGCAAATCCAGTGACTGCAAATAATAGGATCCAATGTGGGTAGTTGGTCATATCGCGCTTGAAACCCGAGGTCAGACTGAGTTGTGGTGTAAATCTGCCCGGAACCGCCCGGCATATCCAGTGACCACAACAACAGGTCTGATGTGAGAGGTTGGGGTGCATTAATGAATTAATGCCACATGATAGGGTTAAGTCATGAACATGAAAGACAACACTTAACCAACTTGAAACATGATTGGTAGGGTTAGGTCATGAACTTGAACGACAACACCTAACAAACTTGACACGTGAATTGTAGGGTTAAGTCACGAACTTGAATGACAACACTTAACCAACTTGACATGCTAGACTGATAAGGGTTAAGTCACGAATTTAAATGACAACACTTAACCTATTGGACGGAAACCCTAGTTACGCGGTCCATTTCAGCAGTAATCCACTAGATGCATCATGGTACCCTGGAACTAGGCAGGGTGGGGCACGATTACTGGGCTGATTGTAAGCGACCAGAACGACGGCTGTGTTGGTGCGCCAGTGTAGGTTCAGGCGGGCTATGGTCGTGCACGTGGTCCGGAGTAGAAAAAGCAGGCATTGGGCATCAGCAGATTTATCCGTGCATGCTTGATTCGTGTCGGTGGTTGGCACCCTAGGACTTGATACACCCTATGGTGGACCTAGCACAAGTGACTACATTCGTGATAGGGCCGTATGACATAGACACATGATGAGATAGAACTTCTAGGGAGCCGATCAATTAGTGGATCGTTCCGTTGGACCTATTAATGGGTCATTTCATGATATTGGGCCAAGGGATCATTTCACGATTAATATAAGACATGGGTTTGGGATAATAGTACAGTTGGTGCAGCGAACCTTGAACATGTGATGCTATACTTGACCTCTACTTGAATTATCATGTTATCTTAGTCTATCTTGCCCATCTTGACAACATCCTTATGTTTACTTTCAGTTTATACATGTCGTGTTACTTTTACCTGTTTTTATGCTGAAAGTCACTTGGACTTACCAGTCTTTATGACTGACCCGTTTTCTTTTGCCTCTTTTTCTTCCGTTCCCCCTCCCTCCCCAGGTTCTCAGGGAGGAAACTCTAGCACTTAGCTTGGATTTCGCTTGCTTTCGGTTCAGCTCATGTACGGTTTGATCTTGAGCTATGCTATGGCTGCATTTCTGCTACCTTTGGGGAATTAAGCTACTTTTGTTGTTTTAAGATTATGCTTCTTTGTTTATGCAAGATAGAATTTGTTGTAATGGAAAATAATGACTTTGGCTATTCGGTACTCTGGATGTAAAAGGTTTTGACTCTTTTTGAAAGTAATGAAATTTTGCTTTTGATTCTTCCGCTGTTTTATTTATGTTCTGTCTTGTAATAATTCTGTGATTGTTTACCTTGATAACGCTCCTCCAAAACTAGTGCATTCCCTTTGTAAGCGACCCTAGCGGAGATGGGGTGTTACAATCATAATTCACTTCCAAACGTCGTATTTTTCAACATACATATGATTGAAATATCACAAATCATAACATTCCACCTTGATATGAAATCACATCATCAAGCACACTTCCAACAATCAACAAACAAGTCACCTAGCTCTTTCAACAATCAACTACAGTTAATTAAAACCATTACAAACACAACTCACTGCCTGCTATTAAGGATGCGGAATGCGGATATTAAGGTAAAACTAACACTAAAGGAGGGGGGTGAATAGTGTTTTAAAGAGAGTATGGAAAACTTAAACAATCTAGAATAACTCTATGAATCACACAATGATTATCACACCAGAAATGATCACAAACACAAAAACAATCACAAACATGGATATAAGTAAATATAGAATGTAGAAAAGGAAAGAACACACCGGATTTTATACTAGTTCGGATTACTCCTACGTTCAGTTCCACACAACGCTGGATTGCACAGAGTTTTATTATTATCAATATCTAAGTACAACATCCTTGATTTCAAGGCTGCAACGTTAACACCGATTCCACCACCCTTGATTTCATGGCTATAAGGTTAACACCGCTCCCTTTTCTTGATTTCAGAGCTACAAGGAACACACCCTTTCCCAAACAATTACAATAGCCCTAGAACTCTTCAACTAGCATTTCAAACAAAGAGTAGACGATAGAGAATGAAAAGAGAAGAAGAATGATATAAATTTTGTAGGAATCGGCAGAGTGTAAGTGTAGAAATCATGAAGTTTAAGTATTCTAATGGTGGTAAGTAAAGGGGTGAAGAAGGAGAAGAAAGAATGATTAAAAATTCGAAATCTGCCCCTTTTTAAAGTGTCCTAAAGGTTGCAATGCTTTTGGAACGTTACAAATAGAGAAAAGACACTTCCTTTGAATACGGAGAAAATGACAGTTATATGTTGACATGTCATTATGGGTATGTCGTATGTCTACATATGCATTGTATATTTATTTTTAAAATCAAATTTCAAGTGTTAAAAACCATTGTATATTTTCTGGAAATTCTTCAATCAAAACTAATGTTTCAATTGAAGTTTCTGAAGGAAAAAACATATATAAACATAACAATATATAATTTATATGTGTATATAAAATTAAATGATATAAGACTTTAAAGTATATATTATAAACATATATATATATTGTAACTACCGAGGATTTTCGACCCCCAAAATCAACACAAAACACCATATCGACTATCCAAGAATCGTAAATACCAGATCATTAATAGAAAGAAGTTAGAGGATGAGAAATAGAAAGAAATAAAATTAGAATAGAAGAAGAATAAGATCACAACACAACAGAATCAGAGTAACATGAATCTCACAACAGAACGTATCAAATATATTATATAATAACTTTGAAATACAAAACTGTATTTGTACTTACATATCATCAGAGTACATCACATGTATATCACAGCGGGAACTATATATATCTAACATTGAAGCCTCCTGCCCCAAGCTCCTCCAAGTAACTTTAGAATCCCGACTACTTGACTTCTCGTACAAATTTGGGCACCGAGAGTTTAGGGTAAAACAAAACAAAATAAACTCTAGGTCAGTCATGTGACTAGTGTGAGTAAACTCCAAACACTTGTTTTAACTTTTCCAAATACTTTTCAAAAGCAATGATAATCGTAAGACTGATCCACACAAAAACACAGATGGTTTTTACCTTACGATAACCCAAAACATTTTTAAAATCAATACTAATCTGATATTATAATCGTGTCTAATTAAGTGAATAACAATCTAGCAGAACACTTTCATCTCATGCTCTATATATAATATACCATCAAAAACCGCAGGCTCTTATTGGGTAATGGATTTCCAACTATGACAAGGTATGGAGCCAACTTCCGATCAGTGTACTCTAGAAGCGATACATTAGAGTTCAACAAGAATATCTTGTAAATCGGCCACACATGACTAGCCATTCATTTCGCTTGAATGTTCCGAATATATTGTCACCTTACGGTTGGTATACCAACATAACCGTTCCTAAGAGACACAGAAATACAAATAAGTAACAAATATGAATATTCTCTAGATGGTGACAATATACCTTAATAGGGTGCGACCCACTTAGCTATGCTGCCTGCCCGATTTTTGTCGTTTCCCAGTTGATGAGGCTTGAGGTCATAACGTATCTCTCGACAGATCACACCTTCATTTACTTTGAATGCCACATCATCATACCTGCCAAATCACAAATTGATTTCCCTCAAAATATCATGGGTATAAAGCTAAGAGAAATGAATTCCTTCGCCACCAACGTAAATACATTTGAAGAGATCAACTTACGCGATCTATTAGATATACTCTTTCGGACATTTGTCCATACACGTTATCCTAGGACTGGAAAAACCGAAGGCACTATTCTGTAAATCCATCTTAGGTAATTTCTACCTAGGATCTCCAGAACAACCCTTGCAAAAACTCCGTGTTCAATTATCTTCGTCGTAATTTATTCGCAATGATAATGCCCATACGGAGTGGTTTTCAGATTATAAATATGATCCCACTTTCTCCGTATTGACAATGGAAAAATGGTCGAAAGCTTTGATAGCAGATTATTTAACTATCCAAGGAAAACAGACATACAAACAACGGTCGTATTTCCAAATGGAAATCTTACCGATCAATCAACACTAAACTCCTTTTAAATAGATTTATCAAAAATCATTTCATTTCCCAATTTCCATTCAATGTCTATACTCAAATATTTTCCCAACTCACTTAGCTTCTCACGTTTTCTTGGAAAACGTTTCAATATATTCACAATTCCTTATTTCTCGTATTTCAAAAATATACGTTATTAACATTGGAAAACATTTCCATATCTTATTCACGTGTCATTATTTTTCCACATCCATTAGTCCCTAACCGTAAACTAGTAAGAGAACTACTCCCTATGTATTAACCCCGAAGGCCGAAACCAACATCAGATCAACACTCAGAAAGTCCTTCAACTTAACTAGTCTCCAGTCTGTTTCTAATTTCCTTAACTCCACTTCTTAATTTATTATTTACAAACTGTTTACACAACTCTCGTATTCAGTTTACGAATCCACTTCTTTACAGAAATATTTGATTATAATGATAATGTTATAATCTCTGCCTTTTAAATATTTAATTTCAAAATATAACCAAAAAGTAAATGGTACTTTCCTGAATTCGATATAATCGAATTTCAATATATAACTCTCTTTCGAATAATTTATACTCTGAACTTCAGAATAAACTCATCGTTTCAGGTCAACCCCATTTCTAAATTAGTTTCTGAGTTTATCACTTCCAGCATTTACCAATTTACTTTTATCACCATTCTAAATCTTCAAAACGTTTCCTTTTAAATCAGTATTCACTTTGAAATGGGAATATTATTTCTTTACATAAATCTGGACTTATTTTATTGAATCAAATCTTGATTTAAATAATAAATAGCATTATAGTTTAATGTTCCATTTATCTTGTTATTTAATAAATCCATACTTCATATTTTATTTCATAAACTCTATTTCTAAGTAAACTTCCTGTTAATTATAAATCAAGTTTATAATTAAATCTCGACTTCATATTCTATTATAATCTAGTGGTCCTAAACCAAATCTTAATTATCTTGTCAAACTCCAAATTATATAATACATAATTCTAAAAATAAATCAATTTAATAACATTCGACATCGACGAATTACAAATCCTTATGGTTTTTATTTCGTGCTATTTACATTTCGAACAGCGAAATAAATCTCATCGTTTTACTTTGAAAACGATTTCCATTTCCCATTTTATTTCAATCTTGAATTTATAATTCTAATTTATTTAATCACAATTGTTTCATATCATTTATAACCATCGTTTATAACCAAATCGCTTGTTTTAACATAATTAAAACAAGTTATTATATTCTAGCCCGACCGACATTCAACTTCTATTTTAAAATAGATTATCCTTTTTAAAACCCCAATTTCTTTTCTAATATATTCAAATAAATTTTACGGTATTCAAATACCAATTATTTTAGGTCAATGTTGTTTAAGCATCCCAACACACAATAATCAACACCATATTATTTATCACATCATATAATCCAATATATGAAAAACAACAATATAGTTGTTGAGGAATCAACTTGGATTCCTCCAACCTGTTCTCCATGCATCCACAGATGTTAATATACTAAATAACACTTATTACATATCAATATGAAATATTAAAATAAATAAAATCAATGTTTAACCAATGACTTCATATATATAACTATCAACCAATTTATTTGTAAATCATCCAAACAACCATCACACAATGTTAAATCATTATTAAATAAAGTTTATAATATTATAAAACTGGACAGAGTTAGTGAGTTTACTCACTTTGGTCGTTTATCGTTAAATAACGATAACTTTGGGTTGATCCGATCGGGGGTTTAAATCTGCCGAAAATTCAAAAAATTCAAACGAACTTCAAATGGCTCCAAACCTGTTTCGTCACGTAGCCTGCACCCATACGATCCTAACGGATCCTGTTTTTTTGAATTCGGATAATGTACTAGCACAGTATAACATTATAAAGGTATATATGCATTTAATTATAACTAAACTTTAATTTTTTAAATTAATTGGGCTTTACGTTAATAACTCGACCCACTCATTTCTTAGAACCAAAACCCGCCTTCAACTCGTCTTCCCCGATAACATGTCTGCTCCAGATTTTTGAACTCCTCCATCTGAAGTATCAGCATTTGCAACTAACTCCTCCTTATAATATTTTACATTTTTTTTCTTTAATTAGATACCGAGCCTTATGGTATAAACTCTGCCCGCCAACCTTTCTTCCTTGTTTACGAAACACATCACTCCAGGAAAACAAACAAAAAACGCAACATCCATTTACTTCACCCATCCTCCTTATCTCTTCACAAAAACCAAACTAACATTTACTATAATTCATCCCAATAAATATCTCCATTTATAATCTTATTCCAGTTAACTGTTTTTACATGTGGATTTCATCATTCTCTTCATCATCACAAGCATACCATCTCCACCCTTTTAAGCTCTCATTTTCGTGTAGAGAACCCATACATTATCCCAAGCTGAAATGCATGCAACTCTTTTTGCCCTTCTTATTTTCCTTTCCAGTCTTTCCACTAATATAACCTTCCGTCCCTAAACGCTGCTCTTCATTCACCCACTAAAACAAACACTATCTTCATTGTTCCCTTGCCCTTCTTTCACACTTGCAGCTTCCGTTCCAGTTCTTATGCCAACTATATTTTTCTTCTTCTTTAAATTACTGCTACGTTTGAAAGGAGGAACCCACGACTTCATCGAAACCAGTACCCGTTCACCATCACCCTACTGACCGCGACTCCGTCCAAGACTCCAGCACTAACCTCCGGCGAACTTCGTCCACTTCATGCTACTTCCATCTGCCCCTTTCTCCTTCACGTAGTCCAGAACCATGCCGCCACCTTCCATCTCACAGTCATCACGCCACTCGGTAATCCCTCCCCAGGTCTGACTTCGACCTCACCCACGAAGCAACCAGGTGGAACATGAATTTTTCTTTTTCTTTAGACGAGTATTTGGATTATCAATATTTCTAAAGCCATGGAACAATATTTCAAGTTGCTGAAGCAAACCGATGAAGTGTTTTGGTGATGTAATTATAAGGCTAGTAACTTAATGCTTAAGTTTAAGCATAGGCTGTACAGATTATAGGAGAGGACGACATGAGTTTTCACTTCGAAGTCTAGTCTGCATTGACAAGGAGGGATATACGATACTTGGGTTTGAAGTAACGAAACAATTTTTCTTATATTTGTTTAGCGTACCGGTTCCATAAGACTCCATTCGTTTACGGACCCTATCGACAAAAATAAAAATACCGTTGTGACGAGCAATGTGCCATGATCCCAAATATATAATAATACAGACATGTTAGCTTATTTTTTGAAATCCCAAAAATGCTGGTTTAGGGTGTAAAATACTTCAAATAAAAAGTTGCTTATTTTCCAAAATAAAAATTACAGAAAAATTCTATAAATTAAATTTAAGAATACGTCTTAAAAATCGTATCCAAATATGAAATTAATATTTAATTATAATTAAATAATTGTTATGGTTTATAAATGTAACGACCCAGAAAATCGGAACCAATTTAAAATTTTTAAATTGGCTAAAATAATGGATTTTAAATATTTTAAATAATGGCGATGAAAACTGAGTTTGAATCGACAATTGAAAACGAATATAATTAATTATAATTATAAACAAGGCCTGAAAGGGCGTTGTAGTTTCAAAATTTGAATTCAAACGTTGTCGGACTGTACCGGGTGCAAAACAATCCGGATTTTAGTGAAACCAAAAATATTTAAATCTGTTAGTGAATACCTTTCTAACAAATCTGAAAAATCGAACTTTCATAGCAGAAAGAAAAAGTTATGGCCGAATGAATTTTCAAGACGGTCGCTATGGAATTTATATAGCCCGTGAAAATGGCCATTTTGCATATGACCTCGGAATTCGACGAAACCACTTTTGTTGGATCCGGGATGTAAAGTGATTGCTAGATTTCAAATTTCATAATTTTTGAAGCTAGTATGTGAGCGTGGCAAAAGAAAACGTGTTTTGGTCAATTACAGTTAAATTGGATCGACCAAAAATGGGCCTTTTTGCAAACTGTCTCAGAATTCGACGAAACTAGTTTTGTTGGGACCGTATCATCAAAACATAGCTAGATTTATTTTTCTGGAATTTTTAGAGTCATTTTGTGGCCCTGGCAAATTGAAATGTACGTTCAAATTAAATATTGAATGTTTTATATTTTGAATTGAATGGAAACTGACTGAAACAGTCGAATGGGCCTACGAAACATATCCCATTGTGTTCGGAATGGGGGTAAAACGCTAGGGACGACAGTCGTTGGGTTTGGATTGGGGTTCGCGAGAGGCAAGGGGTATTTTCAGATTTTTAAAACTTTATAAATAAAAAAAAATGATTGGGCCACGTCAGAACGCAACCCCCCCCCCCCCCCCCCCCCGATTTTCTCTCTCCCCAACTCGAGTAACGGCGGAAATTAGCCGCTCCCTTCTCTCCTCTTTTTCTTCTGATCCGCTCAATGAAATCCAATGCCACAGTTGAGGTTTTTGTAGTACTTCTCGTGATCTTCAAATCCATATAAGTATTGGATTTTTTCGTGGCCTGTAGAGGGAGAACCACCCACGAGAAGTTCGGCCGTTCGCACCCTGATTCCGCGGCCTGGGGACCACCAAGCTCGACCTCCTCCCTGGCGCACGTGCGCCTCTCCTAGCCCGACAAGGTGGCGCTGGCCGATCGAAGCAACAATCAACGGATTGCCTGAAAGATCGAAACCTAGTTTTGAAGATTCTGAAAGGTAATCGGCTGTTAATTATTTAACTGATTTCGACAGTTTAAAACCGTTGCAAACTTCGAAAAATCATATCTTTTTGCTATGTTAACGAAATTCGATGAAACAGGAAACATCGTGACCGTGTGGACGCCTTCTACATTTTAGAAGAGACCGCGTATTTTTCTGAGCCTTCTGATATTTTTGGTGGAGTGGAACCCAATGTGAGATTTCTGATTTAAAAACAATATGGAAACGACGATGTATAAATTATATAGTCGATGTATGAGTTATATAAACGTTGTACACCTCGTGTATAAGCGTTGTATAAGTTGTATGTTCGATGTATAAGTTATATATGCGTTGTAAAAATTATATATGTGTTGAAATAAAAGTGAATTGCTATATATAAATATATATATATATATATATATATATATATATATATATATATATATATATATATGCCCCTCGTCCACAAACCATGGACGATATTTATTGGTTGAAATTGTTGTGAAAATTGATTGATAGCGAATGATTGTTTGGGATTGTTTGTGGTTGATATTCATCGATTGTAGTTGAAAAATACCCATTTGTGGTTGAGAAATATTTGGTTGAAACCACATAGGATTAGTTTGTGGAAATGAAATAAATATATACATGCCGCCTGCATGCGAACTAGATGCATGATCCCCATTGTCAAAAACCGCGAGGTTTTAAGGTAGAGCGAGGAGCCGTACTAGGGACGGTCCCGGTTTTAACTACCCTGCCGTTATGCTGCCGAAATTTTGAATAATATTCATGTGTTTGAATTATTTTCATTTGCTGAAACTATATTTATTAATTGAATAGAAAACCTTCATGTGTTGAATGGATATTCATTCGTTGATTTGAAATTCATGTGTTGAATGGTATTCGCGTTTTAAATATAAAAATCACATTTTTATCTATATATAGAAAATATAGAAAACCTTCATGTGTTGAATCGATATTCATTCATTGATTTGAAATTCATGTGTTGAATGGTATTCGCGTTTTAAATATAAAAATCACATTTTTATCTATATATAGAAACTATAGAAAACCTTCATGTGTTGAATCGATATTCATTCGTTGATTTGAAATTCATGTGTTGAATGGTATTCATAATTTGAAATAAATTGTTTGATAATAAAAATCACCTTTTATCGACTATATGAACTGTGTAAAATAATCTCGTTTTGAAAGAAATTGTTTTATAAGAAAAATCCTATTATTATCACCAACTTGAAATATATAAAATAATAGTGTTTTGAAATGAGTTGTTTTACAATAAAAATCACATTTTTATTATATGCATGAATCGTTGAAATGTGAAGTGTTAAAAATAGCCACTTGTTCAAATAAATATATATGAGTTGAAATATTCATTAATTAGCTAATGATATGATCTGTACCTATGTATGTAACATTAGAATGAATGGTGTTTTTAAACCAAATAGAAATCAAATATGAAGTTGAATACAAAATGATAAGAACTATATATATGTACATGCATATTCATTGAACGGGTTATAGCAAAGGGGCTAGAGAAGAGGAATAAAATTTTGTGCCCGACAAATAGGTACACATTTACTATTTTGTTTGGGTGATGATTTTATGAGCCTGTTGGCTAGCCGCTTGGCTTTTTCTTTTTGAGATTAGAAGGACCGGGGAAGCTATTTGAGATTTCCCGATGCTCCCGGTGCAGGGGAGGTTATGGCGAAATTTTCAAAAATTTTAAGGTGTTAGTGAAATATTTGAAGTGAAAACGATATTGAAATCATTGAATGAACTATATTTATATAAATATATAAATATAAATAAAATTAAAACAAAAACGTAGTCGTGCAGTTCGCATTTTGAAACCATGATTTCAAACAACTAGTGCGGGAAATCCGACCATTGGATTTTCCTGAAACCTCAACCGTCGGGTTCGCCTTGGAAATATCTTCCCAACGACACCAACCTTGTAAAAATCCAACGGTTGGATTGTCTGGAATGTTTAATTCAAATCTGAAGAGAAACAACGCTAGAAGCGATTATATATATATATAATTATATATTTAATCGAATAACGACGTTGCAGTTCGTATTTTGAAATCGAAACTTCAAACGATTGTACCAGGAGATCCGACCGTCGGATTTTCCCGAAACTGGAACCGTTGGATTCGTTTTGAAAAGGCCCTTCTAATGATGTAAATTTTGTGAAGATCCAACGGTTAGATTTTCAGATATGTGTAAATCAAATCTGAAGAAAAACAGCGCCACGACCGCTTTATGGCCCGAAGCGTCGTTTTGAATAAATTAGCTATTTTAAAATAAATAAAAATAGCGATAAATCGTTATAAAATATCATAAACGATATGAAATAGAAATAAACTGAATTAGCTCGATTTATGTAGTATTTGATGGTTGAATGTGTTTGGGGTGAAAATTACATTAAAGAACAAAATTGTTGTTGTCGAATGATTTAACCATTAAAGTAAATTGATTTGAAATTCTAAATGTACGTGAATTATTTGAGAAGGCCGAGTTAATTTTCATTTCAAATAATTGACCGATGATTGAAAGTCGAAGATGAAGACGGTGGTCGAAGACCGGAGATCTTCACCTCGTTTGGATGGTAACCGAGGTCCTGATTGGGAGGCATCCCGAAATATGGATAATGAGTGGTGATCGTTCAGACGTACGTGGTGATCGATGGGTTTGCAAGGTATTTAGTGCCTCCGGTTTCGTTCAGACCCAGAACGGACTTGTAAATGGACTATGTGTCTGACATTGGAGTTTATTCTGTGTTGATTGATTTCTGTTAAATATACATCTGTTTGGCGGCGGAGAATTTATTCTATTGCTTAACGCCCTTCTCTGAAACGCACGAGCTCAGAGGTTGTGTATCGATGGACATCAGTCGCATGGCATGAATTGCCTGTGTGGCATGCTAAGATGCAGTGATCAGGACTTCTGTTGAAAAGCAAAGTCTTGTAGTGATGATCAAAGCACCGCCTGTGTGGCGTAGCTTTGTGTATAACGTGAATTCGCGAGCTTCACACCCCGGTATGAACCAGAAACGGGAGAAGGACCTCAGGGAGGGCATGCGTTTCTTTCTAGCTAGGGTGGTGTCAGTGACCTACCAGCCCTGACATTTATATACTTTTCACCTATGTGGTTGTTGCTGTTGCGAGGCGCCTCGGTTTGATCGGATGATCCGGGTCCGATGGAGTCATTCGTTGGCTCATTTACGCCCCAAAGGGCGGGGAAACGTATTGTTCAGGCATTTTAATCCACATCGGTGGACTGGCCCTGACGATCCAAAGGCTTGACTGAGTACTTGCCTGAGACACGGGCTAGAGCGTCTCGAATTCGGTAAGGACTATCTTTTGCCTTGATTCATGACGGAAATCCAATTTCCAAATACGACATCGTGCGGTTTTGATTGTATATATATATATATATATATATATATATATATGGCGACATGATATATGGTACCCATGCCGTCTATGATTGATAGTTATGATTTGAAATTGTTTTCAAAACATTTAAACACTAGCAATAATATCAAATGCCTTTGTTTTATCCGTATCAAGCATATTTTGGCCGTTATAAGGTAAAAACTCTATCCTCCGGTTTGCGTTGTATTGTGTGATGGGATGTAATGAACCGCATTTTTAGAGATGGAATAATTAATTAATTTAATTATTTAATATCGTTATAGCGATATCGAGAACCATAATTAAATAATATTGAATATTTAATTAATATTTAAAATGAATAATAAATTATAAATATCGAAATAGTCAGAAATAGTAGAATTCACAATAGAGTGTGAATTGAATAGTATACGAGATGTGGTTGAGTTTCGATTCGAAATATAATAACGAATATATTAAATCGACATCGGTTTGAACGTAGAATTATAATATAATTAAAACAGAGCTCGAAATGACGCTGCAGTTCGCTATTTGGCGATTTGAACTTCAACTGAATGTACAGAATTCGTTTTAAGCCGGATTTCTGTGAAACAAGAAACGTGTGGAGCTGGTGGAGTATATCTTTCTAGTGGAAGAGAAAGATCGGGATTTCGTTGTGTAGATTTTGGGATATGTCCAAATCAAATTTCAGAAAAGTCGTTATGGAATCGTTTATCGACCATAACTGTTTATTCGATATAACTGGAGATCGGGTTTGAATTTAGACAAGGTTCTTTTGGGAAATAGTGATAATTAAATTTTTAGAATTTTACTATAATTTTTAATTAATTAAATAATCAACTTTTTATTTGGAGTATTTGGCACCCTGTATCGCCATTTCGGGGTTTCACAATATGAGTTCATCTACCGGTATTATTATATTTTTGGGATCGTAGCACTGAGCTCGATACAACGGTATCTTTATTTCTGTCCATACATGAATGGAATTTAGGTAAGAATAGGAGTCTATGAGGTGAACATTTCTACACGTCCCCTTTTCATATGAATATTAAAATGATATAACTTACTAAGCCTAAACCAAGCCACGGGTTGCCTCTCCTCAACCGCCAGTTCATGTTCTCCTCAAAAACGAGAATCGTGGGATTTCAAAACTCCACAAAAGAAATAACTAAATACCCTATATAATAATCTTTAACTCCTCCTAACCTAAAACACTTCATTCATTCATCAACAATCCGCCGCACTTTTCTCCTCAGGAAACTAAAACCGGATCTTCAAAAATCACAAGCAAATCAAGTAAAATCCTATAAAAATTAAAGTGTGCTCCTCTGAGACCGTTGAGCGGAGAGCTTCAAGTAGGTACCCAAATTATAAGTTGCGATCGAAATCCTCGGATGCTCGAGGGCTAGGGTTCACTGTCATCGATGATAAAGGAGGACATTGAGTTCTTTTTGGTGGAAACGTTGTTGAAGGAAGGATGAGGGAAGGTAGTCTTTTGCTTACTGTGGGGTGACCGATGATGTGGTTTTCTTTTCCGCGAAGTGAAATCAAATATGAGAGAGGAGCTTGAAGTTAATCGGAGGTGGAGGGTCTGTCGATGGCGGTCAGACCGGTGTTGACTTGGTGGCCTCCGGCGATGTGAAGGAGCGACGGTGATTGGGTATAGAAGGAGACTGTTGTTTGATATTTTCCTGGAAGGGGAAAGGGAATTAGCAGTGTGCTTAAGGCGTTAAAACGTGGGTTTAAGAGTATCAATTAAGGATGAAATTTGTGGTTAGAAAAGGTTCAGGTTGCCGTTGTTTTGGGTGCTGTAAGGCAGTGGCTGAGCGGTTAAAGGAATGGTAGATGGGAATTGAAGTTTATGTATTCTGGAATGATGAAAGGGCGTTGCGATTTTCAGTAATTCCAGGAAGAAGATTATGAGTGGTCGGTTATAGTTAAATCCTTGAATAGGATCAAAAAGTTCATACTGTATCCGAATACAGTAAAACGGGATCCGATAGGATCACACAGACGAATGCTACAACACGGAACCAGACTGGAATGATTGGAGCTATTTACAATTTATATCGAAATAAATTGTCGGATCAGAATCGACAATCGATTATCGTTCTTTAACGATGATCGACAATGTGAGTAAAACTCACTAACTCTCCTCAATTTATATTTTAATATAAATTGTACTTTATTTTGTTGACTGCTGTATATTGATTGTTAAACTGGACTGTTAAATAGAATTGATTGAAAACATAGATATAGTCATATGTTATATCATTAATCAAATATTGATTTTGTCCAGTAGAATATTTCATATTGAAATGAAATTGATGTATATTATACTGTGTAACATCTGTGGATGCAGGGAGACAGGTTGGAGGAATTCGACTGGGTTCCTCAACAATTATTTTACTGTTTTTCATATATTTTGATATATGTTGTGATTTATAATCTGTTATTGATTATGGATGTTAGAACGATATTGATCATCGTTGATTGATATTTTGAATATCATAAGAAACCTTGAGTTGTAAAAAAAGAATATTTCAATGTATATTGAAATAAAGGAATTTTATAAAATCACAGGATTTTATAAAAGGAAATTATTTATAAAACGAACACGGTTTTATAAAAGGGAAATATTTGTTAGTAAACAAATAGGATTATAAAGAGAATATTTAGAAAATAAATAGAATTGAAAAGGGGAATATTTATTTAGAAAATAAATAGAAACAAAGAATATTTATTTAGAGGATAAATAAACCGTTGTAAATAGGAAATATTTGTAACGGTAAATATAAGTTGTAAATAGGAAATATTTGTAACGGTAAACAGAAGTTGTAAATAGGAAATATTTGTAACGGTAAGTAAACGTTAAAAAAGGGAAATAGTTGTAACGGAAAACGTAGTTTATCAAAAGGAGTTAATCAAACGTAGTTTATCAAAAGGAGTTAATCAAACGTAGTTTATCAAAAGGGGTTAATCGAATATAGAAATTAAGAAGTGAAGTTAAACAAAAATTAGAATCTGACTAGAGATTAATAAGTTGAATGGTTTCCTGGGTATCGATCTGATGTTGGTTTCGGCCTTCGGGATTTATACTTAGGAAGTTGTTCTCTTGTTAGTTTATAGTTAGAGTCTGATAGTTGTGGAAGGATAGTGATACGTAAATAAACAATGGAAATGTTTTCCAACGTTGATAACAAATATCTTCTAAATATAGAAAATAAGGAAATATGTATAGATATACATGATGATTGATCGATTGACATTCCATTTGGAATTTAGATCGTTGTTTGTACACAGACATGTTTTCATTTGATAGTTAAATCACAGACTATCGAAGTTTTGACCATTGTAACGTTGTTAATATGGAGGGACCGGTTGGATTATTATCCATAGAACCACTCTGTATTGGCATAAGCATTGCGAATCATATATGCCAAAGATAATTGAAGACGAAGTAAAATGCAAGGACTATCCTGTCTACAGAATAGTGCCTTCAGTTTGTCCAGTCCCAGGACAACTTGTATGGACGAAGGTCTGACAGAGTATATCCAATGGATCGCGTAAGTTGATCTGTTCAAACGTATTCACGTTTGGTGGCGGAGGAATTCGTTTCTCTTAGCTGTATACCCGTGTTATTTTTGGATAAGTCAATTTGTGATTTGGCGGGTATGACGATGTGACATTTTAAGTGAATGAAGATGAATGTCTAACAGAGTATTTCCAGAAAGGTTACGTACATTGATTTCTTCAACCGTACCAAGAGTGGAAGCGAAGAAGGAAACTTCTTTAGCTAACACGTAATGTACTGTTGTAGACGTCAATTAGTGATTTTCGATGGATCTGACAATGTGGCATTCAAAGTGAATCTGATGTGATGATAAAGCGTAGCTTCTAGCCTCATCATCCGGTAAATGACAGAAATCGGGCAGGAAGCATGGCTAAGTCGGTCGCACCGAAGTAGGGTGTATAATCACCTATCTAGAGAATATTCATTTGCTTCTTTTAATCTATCAATGCTGTCCCATATATATATACGGGAATGGTTGCTGATCCCAACCGTTGGTGATGTACATTCGATACACTCAAGCGAAATGAGTGGTCGGTCATGTGTGGCTGAGTTGCAAGATGTTCTTGTTGAACTCCAGTGTATCGTTCCTAGAGTACACTGATCAGAAGGTGATTCCATACCTTGTCATAGTTGGAAATCCATTACCCAATACGTGCTTGCGGTTTTGATTGTATACTATATATGTAGAACGTGAGATGAAAGCGTTTCTGCTAGTTGATATCTATTTGTACATAGACATTATATTAATATCAAAAGGTTTTTGATATAAAGATATTTTGGATTCTCATAAGGGAAAACCCGTTCCGTTATGCGGCGTGGTCTTATGGGATATCGGTTACTTGTTCATATACCTGTTTTAAACTGTTTTACTCACACCAGTCCCATGACTGACCCGGAGTTTATTTGTTGTTTTCCCTAAACTCTTGGGTGCCTAAATTTGTACGGGCAGTCAAGTAGTCGGGTTTTACAGATATACTGGAAGAGCTTGGAGCAGGAGGCTTCAAGATCATATAGCTATAGTTATTTCCGCTGTGTTGTAAGTGTTGTACTCTGATAAGTGCTATTGTATACATAACGGTTATATTTCAAAGTTATGTTATCTATTATATGTTATTCGTTCCGCTGTGAGGTTCGTGTTACTCTGATGTTATGTTCTTCTTTTTCTTCTATTCTAAGTTTCTATCTTATCTATTCTCACCTTCTAATTTCTTTCATTAACTATTCGGTTATTTTCGATCCTTGGATGTTCGATATGTGTTGTATATCGGATAACCAAGATCGCATTTTTCCGGGTCGTTACAGTTGGTATCAGAGCTTAAGTTAAGAATTACCTTGGCTCTGTGGCGTGACTCGGTAGAGATAGGGTTAGTAATACCCTAGATTGAGTTTGAGTGTATATATACGAGTGCGTATTTGTATTTGATATAAAAATGGTTTTATATTGTGGAGATTCATTGGCTGAGTTGTTTATGAGTTCTGGTCGATCAGTTTGATCCACTGTATCGGTAGGAGTAAATAAACACTTGAATACGATGGACCGACACAGTATGAATATGTGATATATTATCGTGTATATAGGATGTGTTGGTAGTGATTTTAATCAGATAAGATTATAGCTTGTGAAATGGTTATATATAACCAATCAGAATTCATATAAATAAAGTATATGAAATAAGATGAATTAAATATGAATTTAAATCAGATTTGGAATTAAAATAAGGAAATTTTAAGTTCCTGGGAGATTTTGAAATGTTTTCAAAATGGAAGTATTTAGTAATGGTATTGAAAATGATGTAGTATTGAAATCACTTGGGTCGCTGGAAAATAATTACGATGATGACTGCGCAGTATCATCGGTGTGATTTTCGAGTTCTAAGTGGTGGATTACTACCAGAGATTTTGATTTGAATTGTTTTGAGAAAACAAGTGTTTAGAAATTCAAAGGTTTTGAATTGGCAGTATGATTTCAAATTGATTTGAAATTTACCCAGGAATTTAAGTTCTAGAAATTTAAAATTTAACTAATGAAGTTAAATAAAATGAGACGGTAAAAATAAATTGAAATTTAACTTGAACATAGTTAAATAGAATTGAATTGGGTTAGAGAATAATCTGTTATGGAATTGGGTTGATGAGTTAAGAATTTGAAATTTGATATTGGGGTTCGAATAAAACTCGGTTTGGATTTGAGGATATGAACTGATTGGAATTTGATTGAGATAACACTGGTATATGCTGAGTTGATAGCATATGGAAGTGGTAGGGATATAATGATATGCCCAACAAAAAGGTACAAGTTTATATTTTATATGAATTTGGAATTTATGAGCCGAATTGGCAAGCCGTTTGGCGTTTTGATTTTCTTTTGGATTGGAGAAGGCCTAGAGAGGCGAGTTGGAGTTTGAGCTATTGACCAGTACAAAGGAGGTGCTGGCGAAATTTTCCGAATATTTAAAGTGTTAGAAAATTTTTAGAATTTTTGAAAAATTTAGTTAGTCGGAATGAATTAATATTTTAGTCGATATTAATTGGTTCAGTTGAAATCAGAAATAAGGGGTAAACAAATCTTAGGAATTCCAATAGATAGGGTCGTCCTCTAACTTAGCAATTTCGAGGACGAAATTATTTTAAGTGGGGAAGAATGTAATGACCCGCATTTTTAGAGATGGAATAATTAATTAATTTAATTATTTAATATCGTTATAGCGATATCGAGAACCATAATTAAATAATATTGAATATTTAATTAATATTTAAAATGAATAATAAATTATAAATATCGAAATAGTCAGAAATAGTAGAATTTACAATAGAGTGTGAATTGAATAGTATACGAGATGTGGTTGAGTTTCGATTCGAAATATAATAACGAATATATTAAATCGACATCGGTTTGAACGTAGAATTATAATATAATTAAAACAGAGCTCGAAATGACGCTGTGGTTCGCTATTTGGCGATTTGAACTTCAACTGAATGTACATAATTCGTTTTAAGCCGGATTTCTGTGAAACAAGAAACGTGTGGAGCTGGTGGAGTATATCTTTCTAGTGGAAGAGAAAGATCGGGATTTCGTTGTGTAGATTTTGGGATATGTCCAAATCAAATTTCAGAAAAGTTGCTATGGAATCGTTTATCGACCATAACTGTTTATTCGATATAACTGGAGATCGGGTTTGAATTTAGACAAGGTTCTTTTGGGAAATAGTGATAATTAAATTTTTAGAATTTTACTGTAATTTTTAATTAATTAAATAATTAACTTTTTATTTGGAGTATTTGGCACCCTGTATCGCCATTTCGGGGTTTCACAATATGAGTTCATCTACCGGTATTATTATATTTTTGGGATCGTAGCACTGAGCTCGATACAACAGTATCTTTATTTATGTCCATACATGAATGGAATTTAGGTAAGAATAGGAGTCTATGAGGTGAACATTTCTACACGTCCCCTTTTCATATGAATATTAAAATGATATAACTTACTAAGCCTAAACCAAGCCACGGGTTGCCTCTCCTCAACCGCCAGTTCATGTTCTCCTCAAAAACGAGAATCGTGGGATTTTAAAACTCCACAAAAGAAATAACTAAATACCCTATATAATAATCTTTAACTCCTCCTAACCTAAAACACTTCATTCATTCATCAACAATCCGCCGCACTTTTCTCCTCAGGAAACTAAAACCGGATCTTCAAAAATCACAAGCAAATCAAGTAAAATCCTATAAAAATCAAAGTGTGCTCCTCTGAGACCGTTGAGCGGAGAGCTTCAAGTAGGTACCCAAATTATAAGTTGCGATCGAAATCCTCGGATGCTCGAGGGCTAGGGTTCACTGTCATCGATGGTAAAGGAGGACATTGAGTTCTTTTTGGTGGAAACGTTGTTGAAGGAAGGATGAGGGAAGGTAGTCTTTTGCTTGCTGTGGGGTGACCGATGATGTGGTTTTCTTTTCCGCGAAGTGAAATCAAATATGAGAGAGGAGCTCGAAGTTAATCGGAGGTGGAGGGTCTGTCGATGGCGGTCAGACCGGTGTTGACTTGGTGGCCTCCGGCGATGTGAAGGAGCGACGGTGATTGGGTATAGAAGGAGACTGTTGTTCGATATTTTCCTGGAAGGGGAAAGGGAATTAGCAGTGTGCTTAAGGCGTTAAAACGTGGGTTTAAGAGTATCAATTAAGGATGAAATTTGTGGTTAGAAAAGGTTCAGGTTGCCGTTGTTTTGGGTGCTGTAAGGCAGTGGCTGAGCGGTTAAAGGAATGGTAGATGGGAACTGAAGTTTATGTATTCTGGAATGATGAAAGGGCGTTGCGATTTTCAGTAATTCCAGGAAGAAGATTATGAGTGGTCGGTTATAGTTAAATCCTTGAATAGGATCAAAAAGTTCATACTGTATCCGAACACAGTAAAACGGGATCCGATAGGATCACACAGACGAATGCTACAACACGGAACCAGACTGGAATGATTGGAGCTATTTACAATTTATATCGAAATAAATTGTCGGATCAGAATCGACAATCGATTATCGTTCTTTAACGATGATCGACAATGTGAGTAAAACTCACTAACTCTCCTCAATTTATATTTTAATATAAATTGTACTTTATTTTGTTGACTGCTGTATATTGATTGTTAAACTGGACTGTTAAATAGAATTGATTGAAAACATAGATATAGTCATATGTTATATAATTAATCAAATATTGATTTTGTCCAGTAGAATATTTCATATTGAAATGAAATTGATGTATATTATACTGTGTAACATCTGTGGATGCAGGGAGACAGGTTGGAGGAATCCGACTGGGTTCCTCAACAATTATTTTACTGTTTTTCATATATTTTGATATATGTTGTGATTTATAATCTGTTATTGATTATGGATGTTAGAACGATATTGATCATCGTTGATTGATATTTTAAATATCATAAGAAACCTTGAGTTGTAAAAAAAGAATATTTCAATGTATATTGAAATAAAGGAATTTTATAAAATCACAGGATTTTATAAAAGGAAATTATTTATAAAACGAACACGGTTTTATAAAAGGGAAATATTTGTTAGTAAACAAATAGGATTATAAAGAGAATATTTAGAAAATAAATAGAATTGAAAAGGGGAATATTTATTTAGAAAATAAATAGAAATAAGGAATATTTATTTAGAGGATAAATAAACCGTTGTAAATAGGAAATATTTGTAACGGTAAATAGAAGTTGTAAATAGGAAATATTTGTAACGGTAAATAGAAGTTGTAAATAGGAAATATTTGTAACGGTAAGTAAACGTTAAAAAAGGGAAATAGTTGTAACGGAAAACGTAGTTTATCAAAAGGAGTTAATCAAACGTAGTTTATCAAAAGGAGTTAATCAAACGTAGTTTATCAAAAGGGGTTAATCGAATATAGAAATTAAGAAGTAAAGTTAAACAAAAATTAGAATCTGACTAGAGATTAATAAGTTGAATGGTTTCCTGGGTATCGATCTGATGTTGGTTTCGGCCTTCGGGGTTTATACTTAGGAAGTTGTTCTCTTGTTAGTTTATAGTTAGAGTCTGATAGTTGTGGAAGGATAGTGATATGTAAATAAACAATGGAAATGTTTTCCAACGTTGATAACAAATATCTTCTAAATATAGAAAATTAGGAAATATGTATAGATATACATGATGATTGATCGATTGACATTCCATTTGGAATTTAGATCGTTGTTTGTACACGGACATGTTTTCATTTGATAGTTAAATCACAGACTATCGAAGTTTTGACCATTGTAACGTTGTTAATATGGAGGGACCGGTTGGATTATTATCCATAGAACCACTCTGTATTGGCATAAGCGTTGCGAATCATATATGCCAAAGATAATTGAAGACGAAGTAAAATGCAAGGACTATCCTGTCTACAGAATAGTGCCTTCGGTTTGTCCAGTCCCAGGACAACTTGTATGGACGAAGGTCTGACAGAGTATATCCAATGGATCGCGTAAGTTGATCTGTTCAAACGTATTCACGTTTGGTGGCAGAGGAATTCGTTTCTCTTAGCTGTATACCCGTGTTATTTTTGGATAAGTCAATTTGTGATTTGGCGGGTATGACGATGTGACATTTTAAGTGAATGAAGATGAATGTCTAACAGAGTATTTCCAGAAAGGTTACGTACATTGATTTCTTCAACCGTACCAAGAGTGGAAGCGAAGAAGGAAACTTCTTTAGCTAACACGTAATGTACTGTTGTAGACGTCAATTAGTGATTTTCGATGGATCTGACAATGTGGCATTCGAAGTGAATCTGATGTGATGATAAAGCGTAGCTTCTAGCCTCATCATCCGGTAAATGACAGAAATCGGGCAGGCAGCATGGCTAAGTCGGTCGCACCGAAGTAGGGTGTATAATCACCTATCTAGAGAATATTCATTTGCTTCTTTTAATCTATCAATGCTGTCCCATATATATATACGGGAACGGTTGCTGATCCCAACCGTTGGTGATGTACATTCGATACACTCAAGCGAAATGAGTGGTCGGTCATGTGTGGCTGAGTTGCAAGATGTTCTTGTTGAACTCCAGTGTATCGTTCCTAGAGTACACTGATCGGAAGGTGATTCCATACCTTGTCATAGTTGGAAATCCATTACCCAATACGTGCTTGCGGTTTTGATTGTATACTATATATGTAGAACGTGAGATGAAAGCGTTTCTGCTAGTTGATATCTATTTGTACATAGACATTATATTAATATCAAAAGGTTTTTGATATAAAGATATTTTGGATTCTCATAAGGGAAAACCCGTTCCGTTATGCGGCGTGGTCTTATGGGATATCGGTTACTTGTTCATATACCTGTTTTAAACTGTTTTACTCACACCAGTCCCATGACTGACCCGGAGTTTATTTGTTGTTTTCCCTAAACTCTTGGGTGCCTAAATTTGTACGGGCAGTCAAGTAGTCGGGTTTTACAGATATACTGGAAGAGCTTGGAGCAGGAGGCTTCAAGATCATATAGCTATAGTTATTTCCGCTGTGTTGTAAGTGCTGTACTCTGATAAGTGCTATTGTATACATAACGGTTATATTTCAAAGTTATGTTATCTATTATATGTTATTCGTTCCGCTGTGAGGTTCGTGTTACTCTGATGTTATGTTCTTCTTCTTCTATTCTAAGTTTCTATCTTATCTATTCTCACCTTCTAATTTCTTTCATTAACTATTCGGTTATTTTCGATCCTTGGATGTTCGATATGTGTTGTATATCGGATAACCAAGATCGCATTTTTCCGGGTCGTTACATGGGAACTGAGTCTTATAACGGCTTCATTTTTATAAAAAGCATAGCGATGTTTAAAAGAAAGATTTGTTTTAAAGCACTGGCAATCCAATGGAGTAAACCCGTTCCACGAAAGTGACGTGGTCCTGTGATTGGCCATATTATATATGTGTTGAGTAGATTTCTCATACCAGTCCCATGACTGACTCGTAGTATGTTTCACTTTCAAACTCGGGTGCCCCTTTTTCTACACGGGTAGCCTTGTATTCAGGTTTAGCTGGTTCTTTCTGGATAGCTGGAGCTGAAGATGGATTCTATCATTTATCTCTTTTTATGCTGTTCAGCTCCTATTGTACATATTTTGTTTGTTTTTCCGCTGTAGACATTTATGTATAGCTGAACTGTATTTGTACTAAGTAAGATCCTGTATACTGTGTAACTCTGATGATTACTTTTATCCAGTATATTCTATTGTTCATTATCAGGTGTATTTAATTAATTCTGTTCTGCTATTATCTGTTTCTGTGTTATATTCCAAAGATAACCCTTGTCTCCGTCTGAACGGGATTTCGGGTCATCTCAATAAACGATTTCATAGCGACTATTTGAAAATTCGATTTGGCCATAACTTACAATATATAAAGCGAAATCTCCATTTTTCTCTTCCAAGAAAAATAAAGCTCAACAAGTTCGAACGTTTCTTGTTTCGAAGAAATCCGACTAATAACGGATCTGTATACTCAGTTGAAGTTCAAATCATCGAATTACAAACTACCGCAATGTTACGAGCTCGATTATAGTTATTATTATAATTTATACGCTCAATTATCGTTTAAATAAATATATACGTTATTATAACTCGAATATAAACTCGATTAAATACCTTATATAACCAATTTACACAAAATTGTCAGTTCAACTATTTCTGATTATTTCAAAACAATATTATTCCACTAATAATAATTAAATATTCGAAATATTTAAATTCAAACAATTTAAATTCCCTAACCATTATATTAAAATAATTAAAATAATCAACTATTAAATCACCAACTATTAAATCACCAACTATTAAATCACCAACTTAACTAGTCTCCAGTCAGTTTCTAATTTCCTTAACTCCAATTCTTTATAGACATCTTTGATTATAATGATAATGTTATAATCTCTTCCTTTGAAATATTTAATTTCAAAATATAACTTTATTTAAATCTGTAAACAAATAATTAATTAATTAGACAAATAAATAAATCTGGATTATAACCGAAAAGTAAATGGTACTCTCCTGAATTCGATATAATCGAATTTCAATATATATCTCTCTTTCAAATAATCTATATTCGATTAACGTTCCGAACTTCAGAATAAATTCACCATTTCAGGTCAATCCCATTTCTAAATTCGTTTCTGAGTTTATCACTTCCAGCATTTACTAGTTTACATTTATCACCATTCTAAATCTTCAAAACGTTTCCTTTTAAATCATTATTCACTTTGAAATGGGAATATTGTTTCTTTACATAAATTTGGACTTAGTTTATTAAATCATATCTTGAATTAAACAATAAATACCATTACGGTTTAATATTCCATTTATCTTGTTATTTATTAAATCTATACTTCATATTTTATTTCATAAACTCTATTTCTAAGTAAACTTCTTGTTAATTATAAATCAAGTTTATAATTAAATATCGACTTCATATTCTATTATAATCTATTAGTCCTAAACCGAATCTTAATTATCTTGTCCAACTCCAATTTATATAATACATAATTCTAAAAATAAATCATTTTAATAACATTCGACATCGTCGAATTACAAATCCTTATGGTTTTTATTTCATGCTATTTACATTTCGAACAACGAAATAAATCTCATCGTTTTACTTTGAAAATGGTTTCCATTTCCCATTTTATTTCATTCTTGAATTTATAATTCCAATTTTTTTAATCACAATTATTTCAAATCATTTACAACCATCGTTTATAATCAAATCACTTGTTTTAATTTATATTCTAGCCCGACTTACATTCAACTTCTATTTTAAAATAGATTATCCTTTTTATAACCCTAATTTCTTTTCTAATATATTCGAATAAATTTTACGGAATTAAAATACCAATTATTTCAGGTCAATATTGTTCAAGCATCCCAACACACAATAATCAACACCAGATTATTTATCACATCATATAATGAAATATATGAAAAACAACAATATAATTGTTGAGGAATTCAGTTGGATTCCTGCAACCTGTTCTCCCTACATGCACAGATGTTAATCAGCTAAATAACACTAATTTCATATCAATATGAAATATTAAAATAAATAGAATCAATATTTGACCAACGACTTCATATATATAACAATCAACCAATTTATTTGTAAATCATCCAAACAACCATCACACAACATTAAATCATTATTAAATAAAGTTAATAATATTATAAAACTGGACAGAGTTAGTGAGTTTACTCACTTCGGTCATTTATCGTTAAATAACGATAACTTTCAGTTGATCCGATCAGGCATTTAAATCTGCCGAAAATTCAAACGTACTTCAAGTGGCTCCAAACCAGTTTAATCACGTAGCCCGCACCCATACGATCCTAACGGATCCTGTTTTGTCGAATTCGAATAATGTATGAGCAAGTATAACATTATAAAGGTTTATATGCATTTCATTAAAACTCAACTTTAATTTATTAAATTTATTGGGATTTACCCTAATAACTCGACCCACTCATTTCTTATTACCTGGATCCTCCTTCAACTCGTCTTCCCCGATAACATGTCAGCTCCATATTTTTGAACTTCTCCATATCAAGTATCAGCATTTGCAACTAACTCCCCTTTATAATATTTTACATTTTTTTTCTTTAATTATATACTGGGCCTTATGGTATAAAGTCAGCCTGCCAACCTTTCTTCCTTGTTTACTAAACACATCACTCCAGACAAACAAAAAAAATACGCAACATCCATTTACTTCTCCCCATCCTCCTTATCTCCTCACAAAAACCAAACTAAAATTTACGATAATTCATCCCAATAAATATCTCCATTTATAATCTCATTCCAGTTAATTGTTTTACACGTGGATTTCATCGTTCTCTTCATCATCACAAGCTCACCTTCTCCACCCTTTTAACCTCTCATTTTCACGTAGAGAACCCATACACTACCCCAAGCTGAAACGTATGCAACTCTTTTGCCCCCCTTATTTTACTTTCCAGTCTTTCCACGAATATAACCTTCCATCCCTAAACGCTGCTCTTCATTCACCCACTATAACAAACACTATCTTCATCGTTCCCTTACCTTTCTTTCCCACTTATAGCTTCCGTTCCAGTTCTTATGCCAACCATATTTTTTTTTCTTCTTTAAATTACTACTGCGTTTGAAAGTCAAAACCCCCGACTTCATCGAAACCAGTATCCGCTCGCCATCACCCAACTGACTGTGACTCCATACAAGACTCCAGCACTGACCTCCGGCGAACTTCCTCCACTTCATGCCGCTTCCATCTGCCCCTTTCTCCTTCATGCAGTCCAGCACCATGCCGCCACCTTCCATCTCACAGTCATCACGCCATTCAGCAATCCCTCCCTAAGTATTACTTTGACCTCACCCACGAAGCAACCATGTGGAACGTGAGTTTTTCTTTTTCTTTAGACGGGTATTTGGATTATCAATATTTCTAAAGCCATGGAACAATATTTCAAGTTACTGAAGCAAAACTAATGAAGTGTTTTGGTGATGTATTTATAAGGTTAGAAACTTAACGCTTAAGATTAAGCATGGCCCGTACAGATTATAGGAGAGGACGGCATGAGTTTTCACTTCGAAGTCTAGTCTGCGTTGACAAGGAGGGATATCGATACTTGGGTTTGAAGTAACGAAAAAAAATTCTTATATTTGTCAAGCGTACAGGTACCATAAGACCCCATTCGTTTACGGACCCCTATCGACAAAATAAAAATACCGTTATGACGAGCAATGTGCCACGATCCCAAATATATAATAATATAGACAAGTTAGCTTATTTTGTGAAATCCAAAAAATGCTGGTTTAGGGTGTAAAATACTTCAAATAAAAAGTTGCTTATTTTCCAAAATAAAATTTACAGAAAAACTCAGTAAAGTAAATTAAGAATACGACTTAAAAATCTTGTCCAAATAGGAAATAAATATTTAATTATAACTAAATAATTGTTATGGTTTATAAACCATTTCATAACGACTATTTGAAAATTTGATTTGCCATAATTTACAATATATAAAGAGAAATCTGCATTTTTCTTTTCCATTAGAAAAATATAGCTCAACAGATTTGAATGTTTCTTGTTTAGAAGAAATCCGACTTATAACGAATCATGTATACTCAGTTGAAGTTCAAATCGTCAAATTACGAACTACCGCAATATTACGAGCTCGATTATAGTTATTATTATAATTAATACGTTCAATTATCATTTAAATAAATATATACGTTATAATAACTCAAATATAAACTCAATTAAATACCTTATATAATCCAATTTACACAAAATTGCCAATTCAACTATTTCTGATTATTTAAGAAATATATTATTCCACTAATAATAACTAAATATCCAAAATATTTAAATTCAAACAATTTAAATTCCCAAACCATTATATTAAAATAATTAAATTAATCAATTATTAAATCACCAAAATTCCGGGATGTTACGTATATAAACTTTATAAACTATATATATGTGTGTGTATATATATATATATATATTTGAAATCATAAAGTAAAATACTTGGAATCATTTAGAAAAGAAATTAAATAATTTGAAAAGGAATTTTAAAAAAATTGAAAACAGAATCTGAAAGTGCTAAACCGAGTTTTACATATAAATTAGACTCTATTTACTTGATAATCTTGAGCTCTTGAGCTCTTGAAATCGTGATACTCATGAGTCTTGAATCTCTTCTGGATCCTGAATCCTGAATCTCTTGGAACTCTAAAACTGTACAGTCTTCAGTATTAATTCCTGTATACAAATCCTGCATATATATATATATATATATATATATATATATATATATATATATATATTAGATAAAAATGTTAGTATATATTTTATAATCAATTAATAATGATAATTTAAATAAGGTTGTTGTCATCAAAATTCCATTCTCCAACAATCCCCCCCTTTTTGATGATGACAACCTTGATTTATAAAATATTCGTACCTGTTAGTACTTATTGATCTGATGCTTCAAATATCCCCCTTTCACCATGAATTCTATATAAATCCTACATACTCCTCCTTAAACTAAGCCTAAATAATCCTTATTTTATAATTTCTCGCTCTTTGTCATCAGCAAAAAATTCTAACTATACTACCCTTAAATCTATATAATTGACCTTAATTTACTAAGATATTTATGACTCCTCCAAAATTTATACCTATTTATGTATCTAACTTAATTACTCTACTAAATTATACTCCCGTAAACTATGCTGTAATACATATATTTTGTAATTATATATCTATACTATTAAATAAGAATGCATTAAACATAAACATTGAACTAACCATATAATTAAAACAATGTTTTACAAATCAAACAATATACAAATTAAAACGTCCACGAATACACGAATTGTACGTATTACATCGTATTTACGAATAAACGAGAAAACATAAATGTTTAATTATTCTTAACTATTGGTAATTTGCGGATAATGGAGACAGAATTCTCCGCTTTGCTCAACTACATTCTATTCTCTATCGAAACAAACTTCACCTACGTATATGACTTGGTTCTCCTCCTCCATGCCTTCAGTTTGTGCTTCTTCTTCCTCTTCTTCAGCCATTTCTTCCTTTTCCACTATATGAATATCATCTTCGATGCTAATCAGATTAGTGTGGTTATCCATAATAAATTTGTAGATTCTACATGATTTTTCCTTGTTTCACATGCTCTTGATTCATCATTATTTGTAAAACTTGGATTTCAGCGAGCGGTTGTAGTACATTCTCCATTTTATCCTCTAATTTCATCACTCAAGCGAGAGTAGTACGTTGAAACGAACCTTCGAATGGTCCGACGGACGAATAAGGATTGATTTGATTGTTATAATTAGTGGAGGCCATTATTTTATTTGGTTTAGAATTTTTCCAGAAATGGAATGAGAAGATGATGAAGAAAATTTGAAATAAGAAGTTTAAATAGATGTTGTAACTACCTTTAGGTGGGAATTAATTTTAAAAATTCTAGCAGTTATATGTCGACATACCACTTTGCACATGTCGACATATATATAATTTTATTTTTCTTACTTTGTTATTTACTTTATTATATTAATTATTCTATTTCACTTAAAGACCAAATGCCTAATTCTCTTCTAAATCTAGCGAGTGTTGCTTCATCTAAAGGTTTTGTTAATATATCTGCTATTTTTTTTTTGTTCCTATAAATTCAAGTGAGATATTATCTCTTAGAAAATGATCTTGTATATCAATATGTTTACTTCTTGAATGATGAGTTGGATTTTTAGATATATCTATAGCGCTTGTATTATCGCAGTATATTGGTGATTTATTTATTTTTAATCCAAAATCATTTAGAGTTTGTTGCATATATATTATTTGTGAACAAGCCAAAGCAGCTAATGTATATTCTGCTTCAGTAGTTGACAAGGATACTGTATTTTGCTTTTTACTAAACCAGGAAACAATTGAATGTCCTAGGAAATGACATGTTCCTCTAGTGCTTTTACGATCGGATTTACATCCCGCATAATCAGCGTCACAATAAGAGATTAAATCAAATGAATCATCCTTAGGATAATATAATCCAAAATCTAACATATGTTTTACATATCTGAGAATACATTTACGGCTTTCAAATGCATTTTCTTAGGTTTGCGATTGATATCTTGCACAGAGGCATACATTATGCATTATATCTGGTCTACTAATGGTTATATACAATAATGATCCTATCATACCTCTATATAATTTTTGATCAATGTCTTATGACATATCATCTTTACCTAGAGCTATAATAGTTGCCATTGGTGTTGGTCTCCCATTAGTTGTAGTTAAATTATATGTATTGATTAAATCTTTTTCTTGATTAATAAATATTCCATTCTTTAACTGATGGATTTGTCAGCCTAGGAAGAATGCTAGTTCTCCCATATGACTCATCTCAAATTCTTGGGTCATAATATCTGAAAATTCTTTGTTCATTTAGTTAATGGTTGTTCTTATATCATTAATGTATATCAGTACTAATTGAATATTGTTTCTATTTCTTTTAATAAACAACTTATTATCTATCTTACCAATCTCAAAATTTGATTGTAATAAATATGTTCTTAATCGATCATACCATGCTTTATGAGCATGTTTTAATCCATGTAATGCTTTCTTTAATTTGTATACATGATTTGGTAGTTTTCCATCTTCAAAAGGAGGTGGTTGCTCTACATATACATCTTCTTTAATATATCGATTTAGAAATGCACTTTTAACATCCATTTGAAATAGTTTGAAATTATTATGGTTAGCAAAAGCTAGTAGGATTCTGATTGCTTCTAATCTTGCAACGGGGGTAAATGTTTCATCATAATCTATTCCTTCTTCTTGATTATAACCTTGTGCAACTAATCGAGCTTTATTTCTTACGACATCACCGTGTTCATTCATTTTATTTAATCCCATTTAGTTCCAATTACAGTTCTATCCTCGAGTCTAGGAACAAGTTCCCATACATCATTCCGGGTAAATGGATTCAATTCTTCTTGCATAGCAAGGATCCATGAATCATCAGATGATGCTTCCATTGGATTCTAAGGTTCAATAGTTGAAATAAAAGCTGAACTATTCATCTTATTTAATTGGTTTCTAGTCCTAACAACATATTCAATATCTCCTAAGATATTTTCTACAGGATGATCTCTTAATAATCTAATTCTTTTATTTGGTTGATTACTTTCATTGTTTGTTTTGTTAATTTCATTTTCACATTCATCTTCATTGTGTTATGTTATATTTTTATAGTTTTCATCAAAGGACACATTTACGATTTCTTCTATAGTATTAGTTCTTAAATTGAAAACTCTAAATGCTTTACTTCTCTCCGAGTATCCAATAAATATTGATTTATCAGATTTAGAGTCAAATTTGTCTAAATTTTCTTTAGTATTAAGACTAAAACATTTACTTACAAATATTTTGAAATATGATACTTTTGGTTTCTTATTATACAAAAGTTCATAAGGTGTTTTATGAGTTAAGGGTTTATTAAAAAAATTTATTTAGTATATAACATGTTGTTGCAACTGCCTCAGCCCGAAAATTCCTTCGTAAATTACTATCAGATAACATAGTTCTCGCACACTCTTGAATTGATCTATTCTTACGTTCAGCTACTCCGTTTTGTTGGGGTGGTTCTTCAGAAAGAAAAATTATTGGTTATTCCCTTCTTATTACAAAAATCTTCAAAAATTTCATTTTCGAACTCTCCACTGTGATCACTATGTATCATTTTGATTTTCAAAGATAAAAAATTTGAATTCTTTTAGCAAAGGTTTTAAATTGATCAAAAGCATCACTTTTGTTTTTAAGAAACAAGGTCTAAGTAAATCTAGAAAAATCATCGACTATTATGTAAACATATATATTGTGATTTATTGTTTGAGTTTGGGATGAACCAAATAGATCCATGTGAATTAACTCTAATGGTTTCGAGGTTGTAATTTTCTCTTTTGATTTAAATGAATTTCTTCTTAATTTTCTGAATTGACAAGCATTGCATAAATTATTTACTTTAAATTTCATTTTAGGTAATCCCCTAATTGAATCTAACTTTGAAATCTTAGAAATGTGTTTGAAATTTATATGTCCAAATCTCCTATGTCAAATACAATGTTCATTTGTATTAGCCATAAGACATAGATTATCATCAGAAATTGTCATACTTAATATATAAATATTTTTCTTTTTATCTCCTTCGAATATTACTTTCGAATTCTATAAAACATTTATCTTTTTCAAAATTAATTTTATAGCCTTTATCGCAAAGTTGACTTACACTTAGTAGGTTATGTTTTAAATTCCTAACTAATAAAACATTAGAAATAATAGGAGTATCAGAATTACCGACATTGTCGATGCCAACTATATATCCTTTAGAGTTATCATCGAAGTTGACCATTCCTCCATCTTCATATACTAGATTATTCAGTAATTCTGGATTTTCCGTCATATGCCTTGAACAACCGCTATCCAATATGTATTTGTCCTTTTTGATCTCCATCACTTGTCCATCAAAATTTGAATTTTCAATAGCCATGTAACAGACCTTTTCAGAATTTGAATTTCCAACAGCCATATAACACACCTTTTCTGTATGAGACAACAATTTAGCAGATTACTTGATTTTTCAACATAATGAGATGCAGACTCTTTAAACATTGATGCAATACATGAATTAAAACTAGTGTTATGAATCTTTTCAAGATTTGACATTTAATATTTTCAAAAATTAGATTATGAACTTTTTGAAAACCTATGCTCTAATACCAATTGTTAAGGATGCGTAATGCGGATCTTAAGATCACCAACAAAGAAACAATCATAGACATAGATATAAGTAAATATAAAATGCATGAAAGTAAAGAACATGACTGGTTCAGATTACTCCGTCCAGTCCTATGCAATGCTGGATTTCTCAGAGTTCTATTATTATCAATATCCAAGTACAACACCCTTGATTTCACGGCTACAAAGTTAACACTGATTCCACCACCCTTGATTTCACGGCTACAAGGTTAACACCACTCCTTTTCCTTGATTTCAGGGCTACAAGAAACACATCCTTTCCCAAACAATTCCCAAACAATTACATTAGCCTTAGAACTCTTCAATTAGCACTTCAAATGGAGAGTAGATGATAGAGAATGAAAAGAGAAGAAGAATGATATGAATTTTGTTGAAATCGGCAGAGAAAAAGTGTAGAAATCAAGAAATTTAAGTATTTTAATGGTGGTAAGCAAAGGGGTGAAGAAGGAGAAGAAAGAACGATTAAAAATTTGAAATCAACCCCATTTATAATATCCCAAAGGTTGCAACGCTTCTGGAATGTTACAAGTAGTGAAAAGACACTTCCTTTGAAAATTGAAAAAAATGACAGTTATATATCGACATGTCATTATGGGTATGTCGACATATGCCTTGTA
Source organism: Allium sativum (assembly GCA_030737875.1). Lineage (NCBI taxonomy): Eukaryota > Viridiplantae > Streptophyta > Magnoliopsida > Asparagales > Amaryllidaceae > Allium > Allium sativum. The sequence goes on along the minus strand of CM060918.1, from coordinate 771,900,605 downwards.
TACTTATTTTTAAAATCAAATTTCAAGTGTTGAAACCAATAAACATTTTTTGGAAACTCTTGAATCAAAACTAGTGTTTCAAATGAAGTTTCTAACGTATAAAAACATATAAACTATTATGGAGAAATTTTAATTCAAGACCGCTCAAATGAAAGATCCCCAAATCAGCGGAAGACAAGATCGTAGTAAACGTGCAAAAACAACCAATCAATATCGAAGACAATCTCAACCCAATCCAAAAACCAATCACAATCACCACATAAGAGAAATAACTGGGCAATAACGAAAAATAAATCACACAGGGATTTATAGTGGTTCCACTAACAACTTGTTAGTGTACGTCCACTTGAGAGAGAGCATTTTATTAACACCAATGAAGAGTACAAGAGATTGATTACAATGGTCACTTAGTTCACTCTAGAATTTTATTTGTGGAGATAAAGAGCTGAAGAAATTAGAAAGACAGAATGAATGAATTGAATTAATTTCCATTCAATTGTCTTTCCTTCACCCCTTTAGGCCCCTTTTACAAGACCAATTACTTCATGCTCAAGTTACTTGATCTCCAAGTAAACTTGGTATCCAAGTTATTTATTACTTCGTGCCTAAGTTTTCTTGATCTCCAAGTATACTTGGCACCCAAGTTAACTATCCTTTCTTTCCAAAAGAAAAATATCCTTCCATTGATTTAGCATCACCAATTTTAACAGTCCACCATGATGCAAAATCACCTATCTCCAACTCCATGACCTAATGGTATGCATACCATTACTTGTAATCGATAGCTCCAACTATCATCATATCTACCTTTACCAATGCTCTGATACCAAATGTTATGGAGATATTTTGATTCAAGACCTCTCAAATCAAAGATCCCCAAATCAGCGGAAGACGAGATCGTGGTAAAGGTTCAAAAACAACCAATCAATATCGAAGACAATCTCAACCCAATCCCAAATCCAATTACAATCACCGCACAAGAGAAATAACTTGGCAATAACAAAAAATAAATCATACAGGATTTATAGTGGTTCCACTAACAACTTGTTAGTGTATGTCCACTTGAGAGAGAGAGCCTTTTATTAACACCAATGAAGAGTACAAGGGATTGATTACAATGGTCACTCAATTCACTCTAGAATTTTATTTATGGAGATAAAGAGTTGGAGAAATTAGGAGAGATAGAATGAACGAATTGAATTGATTTCCATTCAATTACCTTTCCTTCACCCCTTTAGGCCCCTTTTATAAGACCAATTACTTCATGCCCAAGTTACTTGATCTCCAAGTAAACTTGGAACCCAAGTTATTTATTACTTCATGCCCAAGTTTTCTTGTCCTCCAAGTACACTTGGCACCCAAGTTATCTATCCTTTTTTTCCATAAGAAAAATATCCTTCCATTGATTTAGCATCACCAATTTTAACATAAACATAACAATATTATATGCATATATAAAATTATATGACATAATACATTAAAATATATATTATAAACATATATGTATATATATTTGAAATCATAAAGTAAAATACTTGGAATCATTTAGAAAAGAAATTAAATAATTTGAAAAGGAATTTAAAAAGAAATTTGAAAATAGAATTTGAAATCAGAATTTGAAAGTGCTAACCCGAGTTTTACATATAAACTAGACTCTTTTTACTTGATAATCTTGAGCTCTTGAAATTTTGATATCTTGATACTCATGAGTCTTGAATCTCTTCTGAATCCTGAATCTCTTGGAACTCTAAAACTGTACAGTCTTCAGTATTAAATTTTGTATACAAATCATGCATATATATATGTATGTATATTCTAGAAAAAAATGTTAGTAAATATTTTATAATCAATTAATAATGATAATTAAAATAAGGTTATTGTCATCAAAACTCAATTCGCCAACGCCGACAAGTGATGCAACTTCCACCATGAGCTGCACCACACAGAAACCAATGGTCATAAAAATGTTTGTAATACCACAAAGATCTCCATCTTGTCTTTGTGGATTTTCTAACTTGACACCCGTATCTCATTTGACCAAAGCCCCTTTCTTGATCATCATCGATCCCTCGAGCATCATCAACATGAAGACCCCTGTCTAAAATATCAGTATGGACCAAATTAATCTCTCCACCTTGCTGTGGACTAGGTTCTTCAACCGTCACTCGTCTTCCAAAGTCGACGACAGAACCAACCAATCTATAAAGGTTTCCTTCCTGCAAAATTCCTCTCATCATAACATGACCACCCTTCTTCACTATCAAAACTCCACCTTGAGTATCATAAGTGCAACCACGGTGACCCAACTGACCGAGAGAAATAAGATTATGCGAACTAGCGGGTACATGTCTAACCCCACAGACTTCCCTTACCACACCATCGTGCACAGGAAACCGAATAAATCCAATACCACAAACTGGTAGCTCTACTCCATTGGTCGTTTTAATTATGTCAACATTCTTCTCATAAGAAGAAAAACACTTTATATCCTTACAAATATGAAAACTGGCCCCAGAATCCATCTTCCAAGGATTAACTTCATTAAAGAGGATATCACAAAAAAATCACTAATGGAACCTTCAACAAAATCTGCCTGTGCGTCATCACTATATCACCATCAACATCCTTCTTCTGATCTTTCTTACATTCATAACAATTTTTGCATATGTGGCCTTCCTTACCACAATAATGGAAAGTGATAACACCTTTACCATTAGCTCCCTTCTTCTTTCATCTTGTATCTTTCCTTGAGTCCCTTGCTACGATAAACTGATATCAAATCCGCCTTTTTCTCCTTAGTTCCTCATTCAAAATGCTGTTACGCACCGTTTTCAAAGAGATCGTTCCACTAGCATTAGAATTAATCAACGGAACAATCAAAGTCTCACAACTTCCTGAAAGCGAATCATCACCAAAAGAGCCCGCAACTCATCATCAAAATTGACTTTCAAATTTTCCAATTGATTGATCACATCTTGAAATTCGTCCAAATGCTCTGCAACAGACTTTTCTTCATCCAACCTCAGCCTCACTGGCTTTCAAGCCAGAAAAGCCTTACTTGTATCACTCCTAGGCTCATACAAATATACCAACTTAACCCACAAATCCTTTGCGAATTCACAACTAGCCATATGATGGAATACCGAATCATCAAGATACCGCCGAATCAATGTAATTGCCTTCTTATCCATCTTCTTCCACTTTCCCTCATCCACATCTGAGGGCTTTTTCTCATCTCCATTAATCGGATCATGAAGATCATCGAAGTAAAACACATCCTCCATCTTAGGCTTCCAAATCCCCCAATTTCTTCCATAAAAAATAGTTATATTTGGAAACGCCATTATATCCAACATAACAAAAATGATTTTTTTAATGATTCACAAAAAAAAACGATTTTTTCCAATCAAAAGTTACTCAAAACTTTGCGATGATCTAGCTCTGATACCAATTGTTAGGAAAATTACACCTTTGCGGAAACGACCAGGATCTTATCACCCAATTAACTAAAGATGATTTTAACAGAAAACAACACAGATATGAAATTACATGCTCAAACACAAGATAATCCACCCAACCACCCTCTTTATTGATTAACAAAATCAAATTTTGATTACACTCAATGGATCAAAAACCAAAAATAAATAAACTACAATTTAATCAATAACCTTATTGATAAAAGAAAAGAATATCTAGATGACTACAACTATTATTGGAGAAGGAGAATAATGAAGAACGACATCAAACCCTTGGATCAACTATTCCGGTCTCAATCCCATAATTATAATCCAATCCTTGGTACTGCTTTTATAAGAGAATAGAAGGTCTAGACAAAATATCTAATTTGCGCCTCAGAAATATCACAAATTAAAGATGAGAAAAACTAAGTCAAAATAATATTCTCCAGTCTTCAATCTTCAAATTATCTCCTCTATCATAAAGCATTTCCAAACATCGCCTTCTTCAACATACATGTTACTGAAATATCACCAATCACAACTGTTGGGTTAGTAAGTGGAACCTATCTTTCTGAGTGAACTTATATCATATAATTTAATCTACAGAATTGATTTTGATCATTCTTTGATAAAATATATTATCTTATATATGATATGCTGCATTATTTGGTTAAATCACTACAACAAAATGAGGATTAGATAGCTATACTGCATAACATTCCTGCATTTAGTCGGTTCACACTTCAAAACTCGCTATTTAGAATGAAATATTTGATCCTAACACTATTCAAGAACAGGGAGGTGGGACCGAATGTTCATTGTGCGGGAAATAAAATAAATGTTTTTCCCATTTCCTTCCCAAAACATCATCTTCTCAAAGCCGCCTGTCGTATGTTCTAAATCTTCATAGCCTCCTTCTCAAGCATCGCCTCCGCCTTTAGAGGATAGCGCATCGCCTCCAAACCGGTCTTATCTCGCGTCTTTTTTAATCGCTCTTGGTCGATAGCTAATACGACATCCCCCAAATCGCTGCTGTCATCCTTCATCGAAATCGCAATCGCTAATACTGTCTAGTCTTTCTATCTTCGTCGTCGCTAATATCGTCTCCTTCTTTTATTCTCATTTTAACGTACTACGACCTGGTATCCTCCTTTTTTCCTTATACGTATACAAGATAACTTTAGAAAAAGGGGCCTAATTACACTTTCTCCTTTCAAGCCATTCCTACCCTTCTCGCTTTTACATAGATTACCAACTACACCATATTGCTTGCGTTCTACAAACCAAACCTTACTTTCCTACTTCTCCCCCTTTTTTTCACTTCACTTTCATTTAACTTGTTTTTCACTTCAGATTTTGTGGATTCTCACCTTCAATTTGAAGACTTAGTCAACAATTCCATGTAAGCTTCGACGGTTGATGAAGAAGAATAGGAGGCATGCAGTTCGTGATACAAAACTTATGATTGCTTGACGGTTCCAGACTTCCAGTTAACTACTATCAGAGGTGAAGGATGCACCACATTCAAATTATTAGGTAACTTCTTAAACTGATTACAATACATACAATAAATTTGCTATTTGGTATTTACTAGATGAAGCTTGTTGAGAAAATTGTCATGTAACACAACTTTCCCCAATTCCTCGGACAGTCGCATCTTCTCCGATTTCAACACTACCACTGCTCAACACCGGGCTTGCTTCATCTCCTAGTTTGGATGACCAGTACTCATGCTAGCCAGATTTTGATGCTTTGTCCCCATTTCCGTCCCTGTTGAATTGTAAGTTCGACCCTACTGTTTTTTAATATGCTCTCTCGGCACGTGTTACTACTTGCTCCTGCAACTATGCTACTGTCTTCTCTGTCCATGTCTACAAGACATGCTTCTCTGTTTTAGGTACCCATGTTGCAGCTTTACTTTGTTATAACACTTTCTATTTATTACCATTCTTTCCTGTCACTTTATGTTTGATACAAAAGATGATGTTGCCTAAATGATAATTGTTAGTCACTGAATGAAAAGCATTTGTTTTGGTCTGCAAATGGATAATTGGATTATAATGTATTTATGACTTTTAATAGTTTGTATGAACTTAACTAAAAAATTCCATGTAAAACTGTGCATATATATGTACTTCATTACATATTTTTGGATAACCATGCATATATATGTACTTCATTACATATTCAAAGCAGTGAAATTGTTTGTGTCATCACACACCTAGAGAATGATGTGTTCTGGGCATTGGATGATTTTGTGAAGCACCATTTTTACCTCTTTTTCTTCCAGCAGTGCTTTCTCCATAAATTATGTCAGTGTTTAGATGCTCATAGGGATTCCAGATAGGCTAGCGGTTGCACTTATCATATTAAAAGAGATTAAAAGGAAATCTGATGGATAAGGTAAAGCTCAAAACCGTTAGGGCATCTCCAGTGAATTCAACTCGTAATATTCAGGGTGCTGAATATTACGGGTTGAACTGGAGAAAAATCTCCAATGGTCAGGCGCCTAATAAATAGGCGCCTGACGTCAGGTGCCTATTAAATAGGTGCCTGACTTACTAACCGCAAAAATAAAGAAAAAAAGGGCGGAGCTTAAAATGACAGGTTGGGAAATGAATTTGGTCATCTTGGCGCCTAATAAATAGGCTCCAGGATTGGGCGCCTAATAAATAGGCGCCAGGATTCCCTCTTAATATTGCGTTTCCAATTCAGGATCATGAATTGGAAACGTAATATCAGCCTTAATATTAAGGCGTAATATCACCACTGAAGAGCTTTCGTTGAAGATTACGGTTGAATCTACAACCACTGGAGATGCCCTTACAGTAAACATATATATGCTGAAAATATTGTGAAGGTTCTTTAGGGGCCATTTAAGACGTGAGCTGAATATATTCATTGTCTATTTGTTTCTACTGCTAATTTGCAATGTCCATTCTGATTATTACAGGCTGATGCTACCTATTTGTTGTATCAATTATTAAGGGAAAACAAGGTGTCATTTGCCACATTTATAGAAGAGTCATATTAACCATGATCACAATGTACTTGAGAACGCTGGTTTGTTTTGCGTGACAGCTCAACTTCATATGCTTCTTGCTGGAAATCCAGAGTGGCTTGTATGATTGTAATACTTTTATTTGACAGCACCGTCTCAACCCCTTTCACTCAACTTTCTATGCACAAAAATGTATGTATGTTCTCGATCAAATTTATATGTTGTAGTCAGTTAAGAGATATGTGCAAATAACTTACGGTCGAAGTAACATATATTGATACATAATTATTATAATAATAGCTGGAAGATTTGGGGTGGAAGCGGATGGTTAGGCCCATGGAAAAGACACCATTGATGTGTGGTAGATTTCACCAGAGACTGTGCGCATCGAGAGTCTCAGAGGTTGCATTCGTGGGATGCATGCACATATCTTGACATAATAAATGGTAAATTATTGAGATCCTTTTGACTTTGTTAATGGTTAATTTTAATAACAATAATTTAACTTGCACTATAAGTTTTTATTTTGTTTTTTTAGGGAGGAATGTGGATGACCGATCTATCAGCGTGTAAGTTGGAAAATATGGTCCTGATGCTGAAACCATGTAAATTATTACATTTTCTACATTAATCTCAATGTCTTATCACTTGGTAATTTTTTTTGTAACTATATAATAATACGACATAATGGGATTTTTTTTTGATAAAGAAATATATGCATACACTTTTACTATTGCCATTGTCTTATTCTCAATTCTCCCATTAGTCTCATATTATGTGGTTTTATACAGAAATAGGATGATGAAATGTGTACAAGAATAACAGAATAAGCTATTGTGTGCGGTGGATGATGCATTGAAAATCATTTCTTCCAAGTTGTGCATTTAATTGAAATTATTACCTGATGTTTAGTTGGTGTTTTGCATACATATGTTACAAGCTTAAAGACTATCACTTATGTTTAGCTCAAATACTACAAATACCTATGTTTTTGTTGCATGTTCCTACATTTTAATATTTTGGATTTGTCACTACTTTTGACTTGGGCTAACTATTAACTAAAAGAATTAACGTTATATCTACATGGCATTACATACAGCTAGTGTTGTTATTCTTCCATATAAATACTATTAACTATAATAATGTTGGATATGATCAATTTTCATGTGGGAGAGCATCACCTAGATTATTAATACATATTTTTGTTTTGTTTTTACCTCTTCCAATGTTATTTCCCAGTAGAGTTGATGATCTAGACAATAATAAATAATTGGAAATGAAATATATGACATCCTCAGATGGATGAATAATCTGTTGCTATATTACTATTTTCATTTGTTCCGCTTTCATGGGTAACAATATACTATTAGTAACTTGACGTTATAGTTAAAATCATGCATTCAACAGTTATGGACTCATGGTAGATAGCTACAAAGTGACAAAAGTGCTCATAGCAGGAGACATTATGTGAATACAGACGTTCTCACTGTTAAAAAGGCCATAATTTATCATGCATATCAGTACGACGTGCAATTAAAATTTTAGATTGGTACATAGATTGATGATTAAATTTGTATAACATTGGAATTATAATTTTGAATGTATCAGATCAGATCAAATATTATATTATGGGTAGTAACTCAATAATTGGTTAATATACTTTGATTTTATAATTTATTTTCCTAAACATTATGATATCTTTGACCAGTATTTACCGTTTGGAAAGTCAGTCGAAGATGTAAAGAAACATTACCAACAACTGGAGGAGGACATCAGGTGCATTGAGTCCGGGAATGTTCCTTTCCCTTACTCTCAGCCTAACACTACTTCTCGTGGTAGACTCAGAAACGAAGAGCAACGGTATTTATAACTTGTATCATTATCTTAGTGATATGTCATTAAATTTTATTTATTGTGCATTACATTACTGCCTATTACAATAAGTTGAACTTAATGACATTAACGGTACATCGATGTATAGTTTAACAGGAATAACCATCTCCTTTGACTTTTTAATTGTTTAAGATAATTTTTTTTAAATATATGTGTAGAATTAAATGTTATTGACTATTTACAATGGCATCTGCTCTGTTGATTTTTATTTATTTACTTTTCGCTTGAGGTTATATGTTGTGTCTTTGAATGACATGCCAAGTGTTATGCTTAGAATATTTGCTGGTATTGTTTACATAGATTCGCACTATATCCATACTAAAATTGAATTCTTAAGCCTAATGTCACTTCATTTTACTAAATAGACACATGTAGTTAGAATAACTATACTGAAAGTTGATTGTTATCAATAGTTATTAATTTGTCTTTTTTGATTAAAAAAATATGTAATACAGTATAAATGGTGTGTTAGATATGATTGTTTGGCCAGTTGTTTTGCGTACTTCCTGCGGTATTACTTGCTGAAGTCTTCAGTTAGGGTTACAACATTGGGATTTTTTTTTGTAACTTATTTGCATGACTTCGTGTGGATACTAAATCATAAACTAATGCATACATAATGTTTTGCTTTTGAATAGCTTATGTTCCTAATGGATGATGCCTCTTATTGCTTCAATTGCACCTTAGTAAATTTTTGCATAAACTATTATATGTAGTATGTCAAATGCATGGTATAGGCTTGCATAATTGCATGTTAAATTTTTTCAATGTATATTGAAATCAAAATGACAACCTTTTACAGGAAGGAAAAACCTTTTACTTATCCATTTACTGACTATGATCCTTCTTTGTCAAACTTCAGTTGAATCCTGGAATCTGAAAAACGAAATTCAAAAATCCTCACCATTCTGTTGCAAAGATCAACATACATGTACATTTGTTGTAGGATGTGATGTCAATTAGGGTATGAAAATTTGTTTTTTTCTTTTTCTTTGGCATTTTCTCGAATTTGAATTCTCCAACTATTTTGTGGCTAGGTGCAATTCAATTACCATCTAAAGATTATGGGAATAAAATTTGATTTCTATGAATGTTCTAGTTTTTTAGTGTGTTCCGAAAGGGTAAAATCTATTTCTGAATTTTTGTTGCATAAAATTGTAGATTGTGCTGTTCCAATTTGGACGAATATTTACTTTTAACATCACTGATGCATGTATTATAATTTTAAGAATACTTCGAACCAAAATGTTGAAATGTTGACTTTCTACCCCAGATTAGGATTTCACAATGGCTACAGATATAGAACAGCGCTTCAGCTGCTTTTGTTCTGCAAGAAAATCAAAAAGAAGAATGAAGTCTTCTGTAATCACTGAGAAGAAGATTGTAGAGTACATAGCAAAAAAGTCAGAGAGAAAGTTAGTTTATTATTATTATTCAGGAAAAATTATTTGCATTTCAGACATCTGGTCATTTTTATTGATTCCTTGCATGTGTTTTCAGGCAATGAAGGTTGCAAAGAAACTAAAAACGCAAGTAATATCATGATACTCAAGCCGCTCATTACAATGTATAGTTGACTGCCATGATGCGAAAGCTGACCGGACGTCAAATCTAAGCGGGTATGTATACATGTAAAAGCTTACCAATTGACAAACCTGTTAGGTACATATGAAAGATAATCTATACCCTAGATATAGTACTTAATCGAGCTTTTACCTTTTATGTAAAAAGAACCTAATGTCAAACTTAACTGAGTACATATTTATGTAAAAGCTAACCGGATGTCAAACCTTATTAAGTATGTAATGTAATTACTTACCGTGTGCCAATCTCTAGTTGGTTCTGGACTTGGTTATATGTATAGATCAGTTTAGTTGTAAACTCAGTCCTAGTGTTAACAAATTATTTGGTTATTGCGCTCATTTGTAGGCTCAACTTTGTGCTTGATTATGTGCTTGTTTATATGCCATTTTTATTGATTCGATTGCATGCTTGGTTATAAGCTCGGTAATATTCTTGATTATGGGCTACCTTATAGGCTCGGTCATGGGCTTGATTTCGATCTCAGTTATTTAACTAGGTTACGAGATTGGTTATATATCTTGGTTATAGTCTAATTTATAGGCTCGATTATCTTGGTTTATGGGTGTGGTTAGGGTTTCAGTTATAGGTTCAGTTACGGGTTCAATTATATGTCCGTTATAGGCTAGGTAAGATGCCTTGGTTATAGGTTTGACCGTATATTTGGTTATGCGTTCTATTTTTGTAGTAACCTGTATTTTAGCAAGATAATAATTTATTAATTTAATTATATAAATAGTGATTTAGAGAATTAAATGGTCGTTAATTAAATAATAGTGAATATTTAATTAAAATAATAAATTATATAATATATTCAATCCAGAAATAATCAAAAATATTGGACATCACAATATTCTGTGAATGGGGTCATCCCTAAGATGTAATTCAGCTTAGAGTTGAATTATATTGACGAATATATTCAATCGACGGCAGTTTGAACGTATAATTATATTATAATTAAAAACGAGCTTGAAACGGCGCTGCAGTTCGCGATTTGGCGATTTGAATTTCAATTGAATGTATAGGATTCGTTTTAAGCCGGATTTCTGTGAAACAAGAAACGTGTGGAGCTGGTGGAGTATATCTTTCTAGTGGAAGAGAAAAATCGGGATTTCGTCGGGTAGATTTTGATTTACGTCCAAATCAAATTTCAGAAAAGTCGCTGTGGAATTCCTTTATCATTTGCGACGCTTTATATACGTTATAAAAGGGTTTTTCAATGTAAAAACTGAATATCGAGGTAATCGGGAATCTGAAATATCAAACTGTATATTCTGATATGATATTCCGGAGCTGTACAATATCATATGTGAAGATATACGATAATATAAATTTATTAACAATTTATTTAATAATATTTAAATATATTTATATATTTAAATGGGTCATCCAGAGCTTTAAAAATATGTTGTGTGAGCATACGAAGTCGGAATTAGACGAAACCAGTTTTGTTGGATCCGCAATATCAAATTATTGCTATATGTTAAGTTTCGTGATTTTTAGAGTCACTATGTGGCCGTACGGATTTTTAGAGTGAGAAACAGTCAGTATTTTGAAGGTTAAAAATACGCTGTGTGAGCATACGGAGTCGGAATTTGACGAAACCAGTTTCGTTGGGACCGTAATGTCAAACTCTAGCTATAAGTCAAATTCTGTGATTTTTGGGTATTATACGTGGTCGTACGAATTTTTAGACACAAATATAATTAACGATTGATTTTAAATGAATAAAATAATCAAAAGGAAAATATCTAAACTAAAAATATCTAAAAATCCTAATGGTATAAATACCCCTTCTACCAAGTGTTAAGACCTAATTTCCCTTTCCTCCCAAAAAAATGCGCCGTCGGTTTTTGTTCTTCAGCAAAAACAATGGTGAGCAAAATAAATCAAAGAGAAAATCAAATAAAAGTCTATAAATCATATTCTATATATGCTTGGACTTCTCTTGCGTTTCTCTTCATACTAGTACCCGTATTGGGTTGTGCGACACTGCTTTGAGGACCCTCAAAAAGGCACAGTCGACCTAGGGCTTATGCTCTCGAATGGTAGGATCATCGAGAGGCATTTCTGAGGCTGGATTTGTGTTCAGGGAAGCAAGGCGCAGGGATTGGTGTGATTTCTGTGGAACTCGATCACCAGTAGGTGACGATGAACTTTGGGACGCGAGTGGGAGGACACGTGCGAGTTGGAGTTCTTGGGGTAGAATTGATGGAGATTTTGATGCTGAGTCGTATGGTGGTGGTTGCGGAGTGGATAGATGGACAGGAAGGTGTCGAAGGTCGGTCAAACAGGAAGTCAAAGGAGGGATTGGTATACGGGAGGAGCGACCGATTTTGTGAATTGGGGAAGAAGGAAATAGTGAGGGTGTTGGGCTTTAAAGTGGACGCATGGGCTTTGTCAAAGAGGAGGGTTAGGCCCATTTAATTATTTTATATCCATGTTTATTTTAAATTCAATATATAAACTTCGGAAATTGATATCTCTGTCATACGATATCGAAATTCAGCGAAACAAGATCCGACGGGATCGTATGGACGAGAGCAACACAATGGGACTGACCGGGAGTCAATCCGAGCTCGTTACAATTTATGGCGAAATAAATTGTTCGACTGAATCAATGAACGCAAACTGATATTTATCGGTTAACGCGCAAATGTGAGTAAAACTCACCAACTCTTAACAGTTTATAATTTCATGTTGTATTTTTAGAACTGTTAGAAATTGTCTATTTGATTGTGTGTTGACTGTTGATTGAACTGCTAGTCAGTTAATGAAAATATTATATATATAAATATATATATATAATATATAAACAGTTAGATAGTTATATATATTGATTCTGTTTATCAGAATAATTCATATTGAACTGAAAGTGATGACAATCATGTTGTGTAACATTTGTGGATGCAGGGAAACAGGTTGGAGGAATCCGACTGGATTCCTCAACAGTTATTTTATTGTTTTTCATATATTTTAATATATGATGTGAATTATAACATGTTGATTGTGTGTGTATGGACGAGATTAGACATCGTGATTTGATATGATTGAATACCATGACATACCAGAATGTAGACAAAGGAGACTTTTCAAAGTGATATTGAAAACAAAATATTTATAAATTGGAATATTTATAAATAAGAGATATTTATAAATTTAAATATTTATAAATAAGGAATATTTATAAATTGGGATATTTATAAATAGGAGATATTTCAAAAAGGAAAATAAATTCAAAACATTTCTTTTTGAATGGAAAGGCCTGTGTGGCGAGTTTGGGGATTTTCCCGATGCTTCCGGTACAAAGGAGGTTATGGCGAATTTTCCAGAGAATTTAAGGAGTTAGAATATTTCAAGAATAAATTTGAAAAGGAAATATTTGTAAACCATTTACAAATAGAATTGGAAAGGGAAGATTATAAAAAGGAAATCATTTTTAAAGTGTAGAACCGTTATTTAAAAGTAAATCTTTTCAAAAGAATAAAACGTTGTTAAAAAGGAAATCTTTATAAAGTGAATAAAGTAAATCGAATATAGACATTCGAAAGGAGTTAATCGAATATGGTATTCGAAGTTAGTTAATCGAATATAGACATTCGAAAGGAGTTAATCGAATATGGTATTCGAAGTTAGTTAATCGAGTATAGGCATTCGAAAGGAGTTAATCGAATATTGTATTCGAAGTTAGTAAATCGAATATGGTATTCGAAAGTTAGTTAATCGAATATGTTATTCGAAAGGGGTTAGTCAAGTTGAGTTAGTCAAATAGAGTTAACCAGTTAGAGTTAATCAGTTTGAGTTAACCAATTGGAGTTAATTAGTTAGAGTTAATCGATTAGAGTTAAAACGAACTAGAGTTAATCAAATATATTTATTTGAGACAGAGTTAGTCAAACATAGTATTCAGGGTAAGTTGCCATCTTGTACGACTGCTAGCGTAATTCGCAGGGCTGTAAATAGCCTACGGCGGTCGGATGTTTCCTGAGGGAGTCAGGCGTAACCATTGTGATCGCTGCGATCTAGAGTCAAGCGAATGGAGTTTAATCGAATATTAGTTATTCGATAGGAGTTAATCGTGTTGATTGAGTTGAGAAATAAGTAAGTTAAATAAGTTGAGTTGATCGGGTGGTTCGACCAAGTTAGTCGAGCCTAGTTAATCGAATCAAATTGGTCGAACCAAGTAAGCCGAGTTAAGTTAGTCAAGTTTGTCGAACCTAGTTAATCGAATCGAATTGGTCGAACCAAGTATGTCGAGTTAGGTTAGTCAAGTTAGTCGAGCCTAGTTAATCGAATCGAATTGGTCGAACCAACTAAGTCGAGTTAGTTGAGTCAAGTTAAGTTAGTCGAGTTAAGTTCGTCAAGTTAAATAAATCGATGTTAGTTTCATCGAAAGGAGTTATCGATGTTAGTTTCATCGAAAGGAGTTATCGATGTTAGTTTCATCGAAAGGAGTTATCGATGTTAGTTTCATCGAAGGGAGTTATCGATTATAGTTTAATCGAAGTGAGATTTTCAAATATGAGATATTTGAAAAGGGAAGAGTTATCGAATATTAGTTATTCGAAGAGAGAGATTATCGAATATCGTTTATTCGAGAAGGAGTTAATCGAATATAGGTTATTCGAAGAAGAGTTAATCAAATAGAGATTTCTCGAAGAGAGTTAATCGGCAAATTCGATTATATCGAATTCGGGAAAGTACTTATACTTTCCAGTGTTTAAATAGAGATTTATTCATTTATAAATAAATAAGTGTTAGGTTAATTATTCACTAATAAGAATAGAAGCAATAATTAAAGTTAGATAATTCGAAAGTAGGGATTATAACGTTATCGTTATAACCAATGTTTTAAATATAGAAGTGGATTAGTAAAATTGAATCCGAGAAAGGCGTAAAGAAGTTGTTAAAGATAAAAAGAAAAACTTTGACCATTTCGAAGTTATAACGTTGTTCAGTTAAGGTCTGAGAGGTAATTATACGCCAACTTGAGTGACTTCCTTCTTAACTAAGAAATGGTAAGGTTTGATCGTAAAGGAGTTTTGGAAATGTTTTCCAAACGAGAATCAGAAATGTTTTCTGATAATAGAAAATAAGAATTTAGAATATAGGGAAACATGAGATAAGTAAATAAATGAACTGAAGAAATTTATGATAAATGATGTTTGTTCGATATAATTTCCATCTGGAAATAATATCATTGTTTGCACACTTGTTTTTCTTGGATAGTTAACTCACAGACTATTGAAGTTTTGAACATTTTAACGTTGTTAATATGGAGAGACCGGTTGGATTATTATCCAAAGAACCACTCTGTATTGGCATAAGCGTCGCGAATCATATATGTCAAAGATAATTGAAGACGGAGTAAAATGCAAGGACTATCCTGTCTACAAAATAGTGCTTTCGGTTTGTCCAGTCCCAGGACAACTTGTATGGTAGAAGGTCTGAGAGAGTATATCCAATAGACCGCGTAAGTTGATCTGTTCAAACGTATTCACGTTTGGTGGCGGAGGAATTCGTTTCTCTTAGCTGTATACCCGTGTTATTTTTGGATAAGTCAATTTGTGATTTGGCGGGTATGACGATGTGATATTTCTAAGTGAATGAAGATGGATGTCTGACATAGTATTTCCAGAAGATCACGTACATTGATTTCTTCAACAATACCAAGAGTGGAAGCGGAGAAGGAAACTTCTTTTAGCTGACACGTAATGTATGGTTGTAGACGTCAATTAGTGATTCTGATGGATCTGACAATGTGGCATTCGAAGTGAATCTGATGTGATGATAAAGCGTAGCTTCTAGCCTCATCATCCGGTAAATGACAGAAATCGGGCAGGCAGCATGGCTAATTCGGTCGCACCGAAGTAGGTGTATAATCACCTATCTAGAGAATATTCATTTGTTTCTTAAATCTATCAATGCTGTCCCATATATATACGGGAACGGTTGCTGATCCCAACCGTTGGTGATGTACATTCGATACACTCAAGCGAAATGAGTGGTCGGTCATGTGTGGCTGAGTTACAAGATGTTCTTGTTGAACTCCAGTGTATCGTTCCTAGAGTACACTGATCGGAAGGTGGTTCCATACCTTGTCATAGTTGGAAATCCATTATCCAATACGTGCTTGCGATTTTGATTGTATACTATATATGTAGAACGTGAGATGAAAGCGTTTCTGCTAGTTGATATCTATTTGTACATAGACATTATTATAATATCAAAAGGTTTTGATATAAAGATATTTTGGATTCTCATAAGGGAAAAACCCGTTCCGTTCTGCGGCGTGGTCTTATGAGATATCGTTTACTTGGTAATATACCTGTTTAAACTGTTTTACTCACACCAGTCCCATGACTAACCCGGTGTTTATTTGTTTTGTTTTCCCTAAACTCTTGGGTCCCTAATTTTGTACGGGCAGTCAAGTAGTCATGATTTACAGGTATACTTGAAGAGCTGGAGCAGGAGGCTTCAGAATCATATAGCTATTGTTTATTTCCGCTGTGTTGTAAGTGTTGTACTCTGATAAGTGCTATTGTATACATAACTGTTATATTTCAAAGTTATGTTATATATTATATGTTATTCGTTCCGCTGTGAGGTTCGTGTTACTCTGATGTTGTGTTCTTCTTCTTCTTCTATTCTAAGTTTCTATCTTATCTATTCTCACCCTCTGCCTTCTTTCTATTAGTTTCTTAAATTTCCAGTGTAATTTGGGGTTGGACTTGTGTTTTTGGTCAGCTCAAATTCCCCCGGATTTTCGGGTTACTACAGTTGGTATCAGAGCTTTAGTTTAGAATTACTTGGCTCTGTGGCGTGACTCGGTAGAGATAGGGTTAGTAATACCCTAGACTGAGTTTGAGTGTATATATACGAGTGCGTATTTGTATTTGATATAAAAATGGTTTTATATTGTGGAGATTCATTGGCTGAGTTGTTCATGAGTTCTGGTCGATCAGTTTGATCCACTGTATCGGTAGGAGTAAATAAACACTTGAATACGATGGACTGACACAGTATGGATATGTGATATATTATCATATGTAGGATATATTTGTTGTTATTATAATCGAGCAAGATTATAAATTAAATGGTTAAGTATATAACCAATCAGAATCATATAAGTAAGGTATATGAAATAAGATGAATTAAATCAGAATTGGAATTAAAATAAGGAAATTTTAAGTTCTTGGGAGATTTTGAAATGTTTTCAAAATGGAAGTATTTAGTAATGGTTTTGGAAATGATATAGTATTGAAATCACTTGGGTCGCTGGAAGATAATTCCGATGATGACTGCGCAGTATCATCAGTGTGATTTTCGAGTTCTAAGTGGTGGATTACTACAAAAGATTTTGATTTGAATTGTTTTGAGAAAACAAGCTGTTTGGAGATTCAAAGGTTTTGAATTGGCATTATGATTTCAAATTGATTTGAAATTTACCCAGGGATTTAAGTTCTGGAATTAAAATTTAACGTATGAAGTTAAATAGACTGAGATGACAAATGTGAATAAGTGAATTAGAATTAAACTTGAACTAAGTTAAATAAATTTGAATTGGATTAAAGATAATCTAGAATGGAACCAAATTGATAAGTCAATAATTTGGAATTTGATATTGGGGTTCGAATGAAATTCGATTTGGATTTGAGGATATGAACTGATTGGAATTCGATTGAGATAACACTGGTATATGCTGAGTTGATAGCATATGGAAGTGATAGAGTTGATATGCCCGACAAAAAGGTACCAGTTTATATTATATATGGATATGAGATTTATGAGCCGAATTGGCAAGCCGCTTGGCTGTTTGATTTTCTTTTGGGATAAAGAAGGCCCAGAGAGGCGAGTTGGAGTTTGAGATATTGACCAGTACAAAGGAAGTGCTGGCGAAATTTTTTCGGAAAGCTAAGGCGTTAGAAAATTTTCAGGATTTTTAAAAATTTAGTTAGTCAGAATAAATTAGTATTTCAGTCGATATTAATTGGTTCAGTTGAAACCGGAGATAAGAGGTAAACAGAAAAAAAATTACCCAGTAGATAGGGTCGTCCCCTAGCTTAGCAATTTCGAGGACGAAATTTTATTAAGGGGGGAAGATTGTAGTGACCCGTATTTTAGCAAGATAATAATTTATTAATTTAATTATATAAATAGTGATTTAGAGAATTAAATGGCCATTAATTAAATAATAGTGAATATTTAATTAAAATAATAAATTAAATAATATATTCAATCCAGAAATAATCAAAAATATTGGACATCACAATATTCTGTGAACGGGGTCATCCCTAAGATGTAATTCAGCTTAGAGTTGAATTATATTGACGAATATATTCAATCGACGGCATTTTGAACGTATAATTATATTATAATTAAAAACGAGCTTGAAACGGCGCTGCAGTTCGCGATTTGGCGATTTGAATTTCAACTGAATGTACAGGATTCGTTTTAACCTGGATTTCTGTGAAACAAGAAACGTGTGGAGCTGGTGGAGTATATCTTTCTAGTGGAAGAGAAAAATCGGGATTTCGTTGGGTAGATTTTGATTTACGTCCAAATCAAATTTCAGAAAAGTCGCTGTGGAATTCCTTTATAATTTGCGACGCTTTATATACGTTATAAAAGGGTTTTTCAATGTAAAAACTGAATATCGAGGTAATCGGGAATCTGAAATATCAAACTGTATATTCTGATATGATATTCTGGAGCTGTACGATATCATATGTGAAGATATACGATAATATAAATTTATTAATAATTTATTTAATAATATTTAAATATATTTATATATTTAAATGGGTCATCCAGAGCTTTAAAAATATGCTGTGTGAGCATACGAAGTCGGAATTAGACGAAACCAGTTTTGTTGGATCGGCAATATCAAATTATTGCTATATGTTAAGTTTCGTGATTTTTAGAGTCACTGTGTGGCCGTACGGATTTTTAGAGTGAGAAACAGTCAGTATTTTGAAGGTTAAAAATACGCTGTGTGAGCATACGGAGTCGGAATTTGACGAAACCAGTTTCGTTGGGACCGTAATGTCAAACTCTAGCTGTAAGTCAAATTCTGTGATTTTTGGGTATTATACGTGGTCGTACGAATTTTTAGAAACAAATATAATTAACGATTGATTTTAAATGAATAAAATAATCAAAAGGAAAATATCTAAACTAAAAATATCTAAAAATCCTAATAGTACCCCTTCTACCAAGTGTTAAGACCTAATTTCCCTTTCCTCCCAAAAAAATGCGCCGCCGGTTTTTGTTCTTTAGCAAAAACAATGGTGAGCAAAATAAATCAAAGAGAAAATCAAATAAAAGTCTATAAATCCTATTCTATATATGCTTGGACTTCTCTTGCGTTTCTCTTCATACTAGTACCCGTATTGGGTTGTGCGACGCTGCTTTGAGGACCCTCAAAAAGGCACAGTCGACCTAGGGCTTATGCTCTCGAATGGTAGGATCATCGAGAGGCATTTCTGAGGTTGGATTTGTGTTCAGGGAAGCAAGGCGCAGGGATTGGTGTGATTTCGGTGGAACTCGATCACCAGCAGGTGACGAGGAGCTTTGGGACGCGAGTGGGAGGACACGTGCGAGTTGGAGTTCTTGGGGTAGAATTGATGGAGATTTTGATGTTGAGTCGTATGGTGGTGGTGGCGGAGTGGATAGATGGACATGAAGGTGTCGAAGGTCGGTCAAACAGGAAGTCAAAGGAGGGATTGGTATACGGGAGGAGCGACCGATTTTGTGAATTGGGGAAGAAGGAAATAGTGAGGGTGTTGGGCTTTAAAGTGGACGCATGGGCTTTGTCAAAGAGGAGGGTTAGGCCCATTTAATTATTTTATATCCATGTTTATTTTAAATTCAATATATAAACTTCGGAAATTGATATCTCTATCATACGATATCGAAATTCAGCGAAACAAGATCCGACGGGATCGTATGGACGAGAGCAACACAATGGGACTGACCGCGAGTCAATCCGAGCTCGTTACAATTTATGGCGAAATAAATTGTTCGACTGAATCAATGAACGCAAACTGATATTTATCGGTTAACGCGCAAATGTGAGTAAAACTCACCAACTCTTAACAGTTTATAATTTCGTGTTGTATTTTTAGAACTGTTAGAAATTGTCTGTTTGATTGTGTGTTGACTGTTGATTGAACTGCTAGTCAGTTAATGAAAATATTATATATATAAATATATATATATAATATATAAACAATTAGATAGTTATATATATTGATTCTGTTTATCAAAATAATTCATATTGAACTGAAAGTGATGACAATCATGTTGTGTAACATCTGTGGATGCAGGGAAACAGGTTGGAGGAATCCGACTGGATTCCTCAACAGTTATTTTATTGTTTTTCATATATTTTAATATATGATGTGAATTATAACATGTTGATTGTGTGTGTATGGACGAGATTAGACATCGTGATTTGATATGATTGAATACCATGACATACCGGAATGTAGACAAAGGAGATTTTTCAAAGTGATATTGAAAACAGAATATTTATATATTGGAATATTTATAAATAAGAGATATTTATAAATTTAAATATTTATAAATAAGGAATATTTATAAATTGGGATATTTATAAATAGGAGATATTTCAAAAAGGAAAATAAATTCAAAACATTTCTTTTTGAATGGAAAGGCCTGTGTGGCGAGTTTGGGGATTTTCCCGATGCTTCCGGTACAAAGGAGGTTATGGCTAATTTTCCAGGGAATTTAAGGAGTTAGAATATTTCAAGAATAAATTTGAAAAGGAAATATTTGTAAACCGTTTACAAATAGAATTGGAAAGGGAAGATTATAAAAAGGAAATCATTTTTAAAGTGTAGAACCGTTATTTAAAAGTAAATCTTTTCAAATGAATAAAACGTTGTTAAAAAGGAAATCTTTATAAAGTGAATAAAGTAAATCGAATATAGACATTCGAAAGGAGTAATCGAATATGGTATTCGAAGTTAGTTAATCGAATATAGACATTCGAAAGGAGTTAATCGAATATGGTATTCGAAGTTAGTTAATCGAGTATAGACATTCGAAAGGAGTTAATCGAATATGGTATTCGAAGTTAGTAAATCGAATATGGTATTCGAAAGTTAGTTAATCGAATATGTTATTCGAAAGGGGTTAGTCAAGTCGAGTTAGTCAAATAGAGTTAACCAGTTAGAGTTAACCAGTTAGAGTTAATCAGTTAGAGTTAACCAGTTGGAGTTAATTAGTTAGAGTTAATCGATTAGAGTTAAAACGAACTAGAGTTAATCAAATATATTTATTTGAGACAGAGTTAGTCAAACATAGTATTCACGGTAAGTTGCCATCTTGTACGACTGCTAGCGTAATTCGCAGGGCTGTAAATAGCCTACGGCGGTCGGATGTTTCCTGAGGGAGTCAGGCGTAACCATTGTGATCGCTGCGATCTAGAGTCAAGCGAATGGAGTTTAATCGAATATTAGTTATTCGATAGGAGTTAATCGAGTTGATTGAGTTGAGAAATAAGTAAGTTAAATAAGTTGAGTTGATCGGGTGGTTCGATCAAGTTAGTCGAGCCTAGTTAATCGAATCAAATTGGTCGAACCAAGTAAGCCGAGTTAAGTTAGTCAAGTTAGTCGAACCTAGTTAATCGAATCGAATTGGTCGAACCAAGTATGTCGAGTTAGGTTAGTCAAGTTAGTCGAGCCTAGTTAATCGAATCGAATTGGTCGAACCAAGTAAGTCGAGTTAGTCGAGTCAAGTTAAGTTAGTCGAGTTAAGTTCGTCAAGTTAATAAATCGATGTTAGTTTCATCGAAAGGAGTTATCGATGTTAGTTTCATCGAAAGGAGTTATCGATGTTGGTTTCATCGAAAGGAGTTATCGATGTTGGTTTCATCGAAAGGAGTTATCGATGTTGGTTTCATCGAAAGGAGTTATCGATGTTAGTTATCGATGTTAGTTTCATCGAAAGGAGTTATCGATGTTAGTTCATCGAAAGGAGTTATCGATGTTAGTTTCATCGAAGGGAGTTATCGATTATAGTTTAATCGAAGTGAGATTTTCAAATATGAGATATTTGAAAAGGGAAGAGTTATCGAATATTAGTTATTCGAAGAGAGAGATTATCGAATATCGTTTATTCGAGAAGGAGTTAATCGAATATAGGTTATTCGAAGAAGAGTTAATCAAATAGAGATTTCTCGAAGAGAGTTAATCGGCAAATTCGATTATATCGAATTCGGGAAAGTACTTATACTTTCCAGTGTTTAAATAGAGATTTATTCATTTATAAATAAATAAGTGTTAGGTTAATTATTCACTAATAAGAATAGAATTTATAATTAAAGTTAGATAATTCGAAAGTAGGGATTATAACGTTATCGTTATAACCAATGTTTTAAATATAGAAGTGGATTAGTAAAATTGAATCCGAGAAAGGCGTAAAGAAGTTGTTAAAGATAAAAAGATAAACTTTGACTATTTCGAAGTTATAACGTTGTTCAGTTAAGGTCTGAGAGGTAATTATACCCCAACTTGAGTGACTTCCTTCTTAACTAAGAAATGGTAAGGTTTGATCGTAAAGGAGTTTTGGAAATGTTTTCCAAACGAGAATCAGAAATGTTTTCTGATAAAAGAAAATAAGAATTTAGAATATAGGGAAACATGAGATAAGTAAATAAATGAACTGAAGAAATTTATGATAAATGATGTTTGTTCGATATAATTTCCATCTGGAAATAATATCATTGTTTGCACACTTGTTTTTCTTGGATAGTTAACTCACAGACTATTGAAGTTTTGACCATTTTAACGTTGTTAATATGGAGAGACCGGTTGGATTATTATCCAAAGAACCACTCTGTATTGGCATAAGCGTCGCGAATCATATATGTCAAAGATAATTGAAGACGGAGTAAAATGCAAGGACTATCCTGTCTACAGAATAGTGCTTTCGGTTTGTCCAGTCCCAGGACAACTTGTATGGATGAAGGTCTGACAGAGTATATCCAATAGATCGCGTAAGTTGATCTGTTCAAACGTATTCACGTTTGGTGGCGGAGGAATTCGTTTCTCTTAGCTGTATACCCGTGTTATTTTTGGATAAGTCAATTTGTGATTTGGCGGGTATGACGATGTGACATTTCTAAGTGAATGAAGATGGATGTCTGACATAGTATTTCCAGAAGATCACGTACATTGATTTCTTCAACAATACCAAGAGTGGAAGCGGAGAAGGAAACTTCTTTTAGCTGACACGTAATGTATGGTTGTAGACGTCAATTAGTGATTCTGATGGATCTGACAATGTGGCATTCGAAGTGAATCTAATGTGATGATAAAGCGTAGCTTCTAGCCTCATCATCCGGTAAATGACAGAAATCGGGCAGGCAACATGGCTAAGTCGGTCACACCGAAGTAGGGTGTATAATCACCTATCTAGAGAATATTCATTTGTTCCTTAAATCTATCAATGCTGTCCCATATATATACGGGAACGGTTGCTGATCCCAACCGTTGGTGATGTACATTCGATACACTCAAGCGAAATGAGTGGTCGGTCATGTGTGGCTGAGTTACAAGATGTTCTTGTTGAACTCCAGTGTATCGTTCCTAGAGTACACTGATCGGAAGGTGGTTCCGTACCTTGTCATAGTTGGAAATCCATTATCCAATACGTGCTTGTGATTTTGATTGTATACTATATATGTAGAACGTGAGATGAAAGCGTTTCTGCTAGTTGATATCTATTTGTACATAGACATTATTATAATATCAAAAGGTTTTGATATAAAGATATTTTGGATTCTCATAAGGGAAAAACTCGTTCCGTTCTGCGGCGTGGTCTTATGAGATATCGTTTACTTGTTCATATACCTGTTTAAACTGTTTTACTCACACCAGTCCCATGACTGACCCGGAGTTTATTTGTTTTGTTTTCCCTAAACTCTTGGGTGCCTAATTTTGTACGGGCAGTCAAGTAGTCAGGATTTACAGGTATACTTGAAGAGCTGGAGCAGGAGGCTTCAGAATCATATAGCTATAGTTTATTTCCGCTGTGTTGTAAGTGTTGTACTCTGATAAGTGCTATTGTATACATAACTGTTATATTTCAAAGTTATGTTATATATTATATGTTATTCGTTCCGCTGTGAGGTTCGTGTTACTCTGATGTTGTGTTCTTCTTCTTCTTCTATTCTAAGTTTCTATCTTATCTATTCTCACCCTCTGCCTTCTTTCTATTAGTTTCTTGAATTTCCAGTGTAATTTGGGGTTGGACTTGTGTTTTTGGTCAGCTCAAATTCCCCCGGATTTTCGGGTTACTACAATTTTATTCTTTGTTGTATGTCTTGGTTGTGAGATCGTTTAGGGACTTAGTTATGGGTAAGGTAAGCTTATGGGGTTTCTTATTAGCTCGGTTATGGGATTGATTAGAAGATTTGATTTTAGTTTAATTATAGGCATTGTTATTTGTATTGGTCGTAGGATCAATTATATGTTCATCTCTGAGTTTAATTGTACGTCTTGGTTATGGGCTTGGTTATTGACTTAGTTATGGACTTGGTCTTGGTTATACACTCGGTTATTGATTATCTTATGAACTCAGTTATGGATTCGCTTATAGGTACAGTTATAGGGCTTGGTTTATATTTTGGCTATGGATTAGGTTATGGGCTCGACTATTTTTACTTATTATGGCCTTGGTTATTTTCATGTTATAGGCTCAATTATATATTCTGATTACGGACTCGGTTAGTGACTTATTTATTAGTTCGGTAATGAGATTGGTTACATGTACAAGTTAGCCTAGTTATAATCTCAGTCATAGGCTTAATAGCAGGCTTGGTAAAAGCACTTGGTTAAGGGTTCATTTATAATTTCTGTTTATGTCGTGCTTATGGGCAAGGCTATAGACTTGAGGGGCTTATTTATATATTTTTGCTACAAGTTCATTTATTGGCTCCTTTATGTGTTCGGACATGGGTTATCTTATGAGTTTGATTATAGGCTCGGGTATTGGTTTGGTTATAGACTCATTCAATTGTAGGTTAGCTAATTAACTTTTATAGATTCAGTTATAGGTATAGTTACATGCTAGGCTATAGCCTTAGTTGTATATATAACTGTTTCACATCATAACGGAAAAGCACTACCATCTAAGAACCAAACCGTTGATGCTTCTACACCATAGCTCTCTGATCCTCCACCAGTAGTTCAACAAAATTCTCCTAGTACAAGTTTTTCAAGATAATGAGCTGACACTGTGAAATAAAATGAGGTAACTACCCACTCAGATCCATCAACAGATTTGTAGTTCTATGCACCGCATACTAAAGAAAACAATCTTGTTGTATCTATGCTTGATGTGGTGATAAGTGAGAACGCTAAAAGATGGTTTACTACTCTTGTGATTTATATTGTGGGAAGGCGTCCTCTTTATGATCAATTCAGGAAATGTATGCAGGATGTTCTCAAACCACTATCAGGTTTTGAAATATATTAAAAAATTAAATGGTTTTATCTTGATTCGTTTGTCTTCTTTAGGTGATTGTAAGAATATTCTTAAGGGGACCATGCAAATATAACTCAAGAATTACCATATTTAAAGAATGGATAACGGATCTTAAGTTTTGCAGAGATTATTTTACAACTATTTCCATTTGAGTTTGATTAGTAGATATTAATATAGTGCATTGGGGCAAGGGAGGAATTAGTAGGATTGCAAGTGCTTTAGGAAAACCTATCGGAATGGATAATACTTCGTATGAACTATAATTAAATTTTGCTCAGGTATTGATGCAAATTTCAGTTATTTGAATAAGATACAGGTGGCACAATCCAACAATAAAAGACAGTATGTAATTGTGGCATATGAATACAGACCAAAGTGTAGTGCTAATTGCAAATTGTTTGGTCATAATTGGAATATACATTGTCCGAAGAAAGCTAAACAATCATGGCAGCCAAAAGCCGATATCATGAAACTAGAAGCCTGTATGTTGACTGATGATGTGTGGTGCTGTTGAACTACTTGCAGTGGACAAGCATGAAATGGGTCAACACGCAATCGCAGTGACATGCAGATATGATAACCCTGAAATAGAAGGTGAGTCTGTTGTATATTAGGTACGTAGTCATCATTTTATTTTATTTTTTGTGTTGATTACAAAGTAACATGTTTTCATGGGTAACATGATATTTGCTGAGTTTTCTTGGTTTTGCTTTTAGTTTATTTTTTTGTCTTCATCACGGCCTTTGTATTTGCTATCGAGTATATATTTCTTGTAAATAATCATAATTATGTCAAATTAGTATAAATAAGACACCATGAACAATAGATTAATAATTTAAAATTCTTTAGATTTCAGGCGGAATTTTGGTGGAGGTTTTAATTAATGTGAATCTATCATGTAGTGTGTGTATCTTGTTTATGTACATCGTTGTTACAAGCAAAAGATAAAAGTTTCTACTTCTTGTTATGCTTCTGATAATGAAGTACTAATCATGAGTATAATCCTTTAATTACTGTGACTTTGTTAATAATCAAGTGATCATTCAAATTGTAGGTAATGTTATGAAAGTCAAGTGGAAAACTCGTGGGAGATGGAAGGGGAGGAAGAAATGTATAGTAAATTTTTGATGCAACTATGTATGACATTTTAGAGACATGGAAAACTTGATAAAACAATGTGTATGAAATGCATGTTGCCATGCGAAAAATTGTTTGAATGACATGTATGAGATACTAAATTAGGATATATGAAAATTGTTTGAATGATATGTATGAAATGTTTTGTTGTAATGTACATATTTGTTGTCTTTGAAAATATGTTTTATCTATATGCATAAAGAAATGGATAAATGTATATGCGAACGAACTAAAATGCGGGTATAAATCAATATGCTGCATGATAGCGTTTTAAAAACGCTATTGATTGAGGAAACGCTATAGAATCAGATCATTGTAAACTTTATAATATGACCAGTAAACGCTATGAAAATACAAAGAAACGCTATATATATGTTAAAAAACGCTATATAATTAAATTGCCAAATGCTACAGTACATGGCAATAAAACGCTATAGAAACTAGATTTTACATAGTGTTTTTGTCACTGCTATTTAAAACTGAAAGTCTAACATAGCATGTCGTTACACGGCGTTCTCTGAAACGCTATGGAAGAATATGATAGCGTTTTTCAAACGCTATAAAAAGACCCTTTTGTTGTAGTGAATGGTGGTAATATTTCTAATCAATGTCTCCAATGGACGTAATTTTCTGTAGGAATATCATTTTAAAAGAGAAACATCATAAGAATGTGGAAACTATGTCTTATGTTCACCTTCTATTCTAAATATAATCATCCACGGTGTTTATGCAAGAACATTTTGATTCAATTTAGAA
This sequence comes from Allium sativum, assembly GCA_030737875.1. Taxonomy (NCBI): domain Eukaryota; kingdom Viridiplantae; phylum Streptophyta; class Magnoliopsida; order Asparagales; family Amaryllidaceae; genus Allium; species Allium sativum. Next base: position 771,873,263 of record CM060918.1, on the reverse strand, counting down.
ACCTAATTTTACACATTTTTGTATAGTTTTAAATGGTCATTAACGAAGAACTATTTTTTAGAAAACATCTTTTTTTTTGGAGATAGAAGAATTGACCAAATTAATACTGAGCAATGCACACAGATGTTGTGACGAGGTATAGTGTTCTTACTTTAATGCTATGTTTCCATTCTCATAAATTTGTTCAAATGGAGATACTAGTCTAGAGCTCCAACATGCACTATTCTATTGTAAATGTTTGCTGTAAATAGTCGTAGAATGCATTGTCATCACTCTTACTAATCTTTCTCTAATATGGATATGGATATGTATAGTAAAATGGATACGTATACCAAGAAGGTTTAAGAAAACTAAACTTTTTTCCTTCTATCTACAATTTTGTTCAAAAGAAAGTCTTTATGTGAGATACAAATAAATTGTTGATTTAAATAGTTTATATCTATGCAGTTAATTTGCTCAGCGGATCTAATGGGGGGGAGATACAAAAAGTTTGTAGTGGGGGATAAAGCGAGGAAATGGCGAGATATAGCGGATGAGTCTAAAATAACATATAAAAGTCATATTTAGTGCTTTTACAAAGATAAAAATGATAAATAAATGGGAAATTAACATTAAATCTAATTATAGTTAGTACATTCTTAATCTTAAATAAAAACATGTGTAAATATATGTAAATAAATGTAAGGTTTTACTTACTTTGATTGAAATTTTCAAAATAATATACTATTTCCTATTCTGAAAAATATATGCCAAAAATTCTATTAAAATACTAATTTTATAAATTTTATAATGTAAAGTAACCATTTTCAATTCATTTCTTTTATAGAAGATATAGCGGAATTTTGCTGAAATAATGGGATATATTGGGAATATCGGTATATAGCGGGGCTTAATACGGAAAGGTTATTTTAGAGACTATTTGGAAATAGTGTAGCGGTAGAACTCCGCTACACGATATAGCGAGGATATGGCGGGGTAATAGCGGAGCACAAACTACAAAGGTTTATATGAATATTATTCATATGATATGAAAATTTCGCTTTGCATTCGGGACAGATTGATATATCATTTGAACTATCGTTTTGTAGTCAGCTAGGATCAAAATGTGTCCAGTAATTATGATAAATATAAAACAGAAAGCGCGGTACAAAATAACGTACTAAAATAGTACAACCAATAATATATCTTCATTATTTCATTGATTTGTGATTAATAGTATTTTGTTTAAAAAAAATCACACTTGTTCAAAAAGACATGCGCACCCTTTACGGTGTCATGTGCCAAGGCTGTAGAAATCTTTGTCATATGTTCATTGTAAATTATGCTAGATGAAAGTAGATTGAATATTTTGACCAAGTTTGGTTCATATATGTTCTTGAGCGTTAAATGGGGTTGACGTTTGCTTTAAGACTATAATACTAAAATATTTTGCCAATTTGATTACTTCAGACAATACCCAGAGTTCTTACTTTGGTTGGAGACATGGAATCTATGATGCAATGGCCAATACAAGTGCTGAAATTGCTGAGAAATAATGAATTAACATGCAAAATATCAAGCTCCATAAGGATGTCATAGTTTAGATCAAAGGAATAACAAGTTCACAGGTAAGAACGTGAAAAATATACGTTCATCTTATAATTTGATATATATTTATTAATTATTATTAATAATTGTGTTGGAAACATATATTTTTGGTTCGATCGTGAAATGCCAAAATTGCCTTTTGTTTAAATTCAAAACCTATCAAGTAAAAATAGGATCTGTACGGTCGATTTTTTTCTTTTCAAAACTTCATTTATGTATGCGTTGGCCCTTGAATAATGGATCAATAACAATCCACGCACGGAGCACGTGCCATTACACTCATGTGTGTAATATATATATATATATATATATATATATATATATATATATGAAAATTTGTATGCTTTGTTAACTGCTGAAATAAATATTACAAAGCTAGGTCAATATACTAACCTACTTTAAACCAAAACAAACAAACAAACGAGAACTAAAGTAAAAACCTGAAAATACAACACTAATTAGCTAGGAAATAAATCAAAAATAAGCCCAAGAGTAGGCATTTTTCCAAAGCTAGCATATAACGTCTAAAGCTTAGGACTTCAAAAATAGTAGAAAATAGGGAGAAGGACAAACTTAACAAATTTTTTGGTGAAAAGTATGATAAGTTTAGAATTTAGTGAGAAGGCCAAATGATTGTGTAAATGGGACAAGGTTAGTGGGTCCCCTGAATTCCACCTTTAGTGTAAATGTGTCATTCTCCCTAATTTTGAAACTTCTTATACTTTTCACTAAATAATTTCCAAAGTTTGTCCTTTAAAAGAAAATCCTCCTTCAAATATCACACTTTTCCACATTACACTTCACGTTCTTCATGTCCGCAACATTTCAGTTATCTTCAAGAACGATTACCACTTAAAATTCACTTTCTCTGCTCTGCATTGAATAGTTGCATACAATATGTTCTTGATTCTAACTAAATATGCTTGACTTTAAGAAATTGGCAAGTACCCCACCGTGTATAACTTCTAAACCTTTGTCTCCCAAACACATAAATAGGTACATATGAAAATGGAAAACAAATGTAGAAACAAGAAAACCAACAGAATTGATTCTGCTATAGGCTTGTGTGTACATCTTTGTAACTGATTCGAAACACTCAAGGATGTCACTTGCAAATCAGTTACTAGTTTTCAACTATGACCAATGAGGGATTAATTAAGTAGTAGAACTAAGTGTAATATAAAAAGCCATTGAAAAATCAAACTTGAAAAATTCATGACTACCGAATCCAATATTCACCCAAATCTTATCAACTGTTATGCTTATTACCGTTTGCAAATCGCCCTTGCTTCGCAATGTTGACATTTTCGATCTAGCGGAGGAATCAATAATAAGGAAGTCGGGTTATTGCTTTCGATGTGATCGTTGAGTACATTAAACGCCGAAACCACAGATCCTCGGATGGCTTGATCCCTCCTATCAATGGCGGAACCAGTAATGCAAGAATGAAAGGGGCTAAAACTTAAGATGGGGCAATATATACAAGAGTTTGATGAAAATGATCCACTTTTCTTTAAAAAAAATTGAAGGGGCGGTGGCCCCCTCCGGTCTATAGCTGGCCCTGCCCCTGCCTCCTAGTTCGAAGAGAACTTTCAGATATGAGATATTGTTTGCATTCGAGAAGAGTGTGAACAAGAGGAAAGACATATAATGTATTTAAATTTATAGCATAAAGATTAGGATTTTAAACGAGGCTTATCAACGAACGAGTGAAATTATCATTGAAATTTTTATAAGGAAAAAGGCAAATCGATTGATTTCGAAAAGAGTAATTTGAGGCTTTCAAGGATTAAGGGTAAGTGATTTTTCCCAGTAAAAGCATTCCCAGCACCGTGTTGATTTGAAACGGTGACAGACAATTTTTAAGCGTGAGTTTGCCCCCACTCTTCTAGCAGTGAGTGGGGGCAACAACGATTATTTTGAAAATATATTTTTTACTAACGGTAAACAGAAAGTCGTTTAGTGATTTTTTTTTTTTAAATATTTTCATTTCACGGGGTTCAGAAACCCATTTATACGTTAAACGGTTTTCTAAACCCCGTTTAACGATCCCCGTAAAAAAAGGGACGATGATCTCCACTTTCTTCTCTTCCTCACGCTTAGCTTTGCACAAATTGGCACTGTTAGGAATGATAATCGATGAGTTTAGATTGTGTTATGGTCTGAAACCAAAGTGGTTTCGATTTTCTATTTGAATCGCCTTATCCTCTCTCCACTAGTGAAAGGAAGAAAACTGACTATATATATATATATATAGGACGACTATATAAACACAAAAGGAAAGACACAAAGGCTGGGCTATTGGATATTTTTGTCTTTATATAGAGTGGAATTCATGTGGTGATCCAATGGTGCAAATTAATTGTGTCTAAATAGACTTTCCTATATATATATATATATATATATATATATATATATATATATATATATATATATATACGAGTGGAAACCCGTGCGTTACACGGAAGCATAGAGTACGGGGTGTTATAGTTTGCACGGAGCATAGAGTACGTGGTGTTGTAGTTTGTGTAACACCCCGTATTTCTGTTAACACTAAAGTTATTAATTTAAGAATAACCAATGCTTAATATAATAAATGTGTAAAGGGGAGATGTATCTAATGTGCATAGAAATTTAATAATAAATGTGTAAAGGGGAGATGTATCTAATGTGCATACAAATTTAATAATAAATGTGTAAAGGGGAGATGTATCTAATGTGCATACAAATTTAATAATTAATGTGTAAAGGGGAGATGTATCTAATGCGCATACAAATTTAATAATAAATGTGTAAATGGGAGATGTATCTAATGTGCATACAAATTTAATAATAAATGTGTAAAGGGGAGATATATCTAATGTGCATACAAATTTAATAATAAATGTGTAAAGGGGGGATGTATCTAATGTGCATACAAATTTAATAATAAATGTTAATAATGTACATTAAGAAAGTAATTGTGAACATAATTGGCTTCTCTTTAGAACGGATGGCTATGATTAACCTTGGCTTCATCGACGGCTCAAATTAACTTGCAATCTATATAAACAGCCCCTTAGTCTCCTTCTCTTTGTACCATTCTTCCCTAACCTTATGCTGCACAAATTCTTGATGGACATGGCTTCTTCTTCTTCCTCTAAATCTAAATAAATAGATCAAAATAAAATATAAATCAAGACGAGGATATGCTGCCCAAGTTTTTCAAGAGAAGATTCAAAACAAGTTAGGATTCAAGTAAAGATTCAATGGCTTCAAGCAACGCTATCTTTCTATTCTTTTCTAGATCCAATCAATGTAATTCGGTTACTTTTTAGATTTGAACGCCTTTTCTATTTGTGACATGAAATTAAAAGAATATAAGAAATATGCCTTATCATTTCATTGAATCTGCGCTTGTTTATGACTTTGGATCTGATTCTTGATTATGGCCTAGAACACATTGTGACTAAATTGCTAATGCTTAAGATTATGACTATGGAACTGTGGCCTTCAAAACCATAAGCCTTTGACTATGAACATAAGCCTTTGACTATGAACATAAGCTTTTGACTAGGAGCATAAACCAATGCCTATGACTATGACAAGGACAATAATGGATAATTACCTATGATTCATGAACATGATATTATTGCCTAGGATTATGACTGTGAGATTGGATCTAAACTTGATTATCTATTCAGTTTATTCTTAATTATCCTTGGATCTTGATTATGGGAATTTATCTATTAAGTTAGATCTACCCATATACTTGAACCTATGTTATTTGTTCAACCCTTTTTATGTCATAATATTATCAGATCTATAGGCCTTCGATGTTTTAATCAATTTATTCAGTGTAATTTGTTAGATCTGTGATTAGTGAATTATCATCTTCTGCCAGTCATTATGTCTATCTTTTCATGGCATTTTGGTTCATTCCCTTTTTATCCACGAATCTAGATTTATCTATAATCTAGGAAGAAATCACGATTACACGAACGATGGGAATACGATTTGGGCAAATCATAAATTTGACTTAAACATGGTTGTAAACTTGGAAATTGGCATAATGTGGAACATGAACATAATTATGATTGACATAATTTAGAACATGTATTATGGCAGTTTATTAGAACGTAAATTTGAAAATTTGACATGAATTATGGAATATGTAATTTGACATATTAAATTTAGTATTGGCAAGTAAGCTAAGTTTTAGGCGTAAACGGTAAACTAGAATAATGGGTGCATACTAACGCTATTTCAGATAGCGTCGCACGATTTCAAATTATGTCGGCGTGCTATGGCAAACTCAACGTTGGATTGGCCAAAATAGGGTCCTGTTAGTAATTAGTTTACAAACATGACTTTTGCGTACTAAAATTTAAAACGTGGGCTAAACTGAAAAAAAAATCCAAATATTATCAGGCTAACTGAAAATTAATCAGATGTGGATGTACTTTTAGCAATTTTTGCATGTAATATAGCTACAACAGTATTATAAGCTGTTAGTAGTATTTGTTTGGTAATGTCATCTACAGTTACCAGTTGTTAATTTGTGCATAAATTATTTGTTCAAAAGCAGGTTTTTAATGTATAAAAAAATTCTGTTTAATTGTAACTACTTAAACGTTACTTTTATATGTTGAAAAAACTATTGAATCACTGGCTTTTGAGTGCATGTAGAAGAAATTTTGTACGATACTTAAGAAAACACTTGGTTTTTTTTTTCTTTCATTTCATCTTGGTTGAAGCTATTTGATACTTCAGAATTTCGTAGAGAATTAACTACAACGATAAAATCAACAACGCCAGAGTTTAAAATGCTTACACTCACTTCAGTATATGCTCTTCATAATTTTAATGTATTTTTCAACTACATTACTTTTTTGGGGGAAAATTACAGTACATTTTAAATGTCCGTTATTTTATAATTATTTGGCGTATGTTTTATCTAGATTATTTCAATTTTTTTTCCATATCCAATTATGATATGTGTTTTTATATCAAATACAGAACCAAAGTCTACTTGAGCTCACAGAAGACGAAATTGTAGGCAAGATATTTTAGATGGCTTCTATTTTGACCTTCCAAAAAAAAAATCACTTGCGTGGCTGCATATACAAAAACCAGTTAAAACAGGAAACTGATATATGATTCTGAGACTTAACAACTTGTTCAAGAATGTGGAAATTTTTATATTCCATTCAGTGTAGGTTTTATCTAGATTATTTCATTTCGACCATGCCTAACAATAATGTGTTTTGTGTCAAATTTGTTTCTCGTCAGCTGATAGATCTATAGAACCGAAGTCTGAAGAGTCTTAACCACTTGAGCTAGCGTTCTTAACAACAAAACATGATAATTTAGGTAAGATATCTAAGTTTTTATATTATTAAAGCAAATACTGCTTAGTAAAAAAACAAAAATTAGATGGTTCTCTATTGCCTTTTCAGGTAGTTATTCTTCTTCATCCAAATGTGTAGCGATCTCAAAAACCAAAACCAACATTATTGATGTTTCTAAAAAGTTTCAAAGAAAAGAAAAAAGAAGGAGAAACCAACCATTAAGAGACTGTATGGAATGACCTGAAGGGTTCGTTTTCTTTATACCAGTAGGCCATTATAAAATCAACGTGAATGGATACTAATATTACATAATCGCTGTGTTATTTGCTATACAAAGCAATATTTTATTCTTTTAACAGCAAAACTTCAAATATTTAAATAAAAAAACAATCCTGTTACTATTTTAACAACAATACCGATAAGCAACTCTGTGGCCCAGTGGATAATGATCTGGCCTCCAAAATCAAGGATTCGAGGTTTGGTTCCTAGTTAAAGTCACCTAATTTTATTTTTGTTCGAAATTTAGACAAAATAGACATCATTTTGAGCAACTTTTTAGCATATACACCTAGCGATACAAAAATGACCATCTAGTGACATACAAACAAAATGCCTTCACGATTATTATGTAAATTACTGAAAAAAGCATCGGATGAATTAGTGCATCATAAATTTCAGATTTAGTATTTTATCTTACCACAAAATATAATCTATGACAGAAATTTACATGAAATCCAACAAACATATATTACAAATAGGAAATGTTGGTGTCACAATCCAGAAAATCTATGTTTTCCTATCAGAATAAAACCATCTAAAAGTATTTTGCAGATTTCAATTTATTTGCTTTCAATCAATAAGACAGGTGACTTTATGGCCCAATGGATATGGCGCTGGTCTACAAAACCTGAGATTCTGGTTTTGATCTCCAGCAGAGTAGACATGTCAACATCATAATCCAAACACATTGTTGATTGAAACCGAAAAACTAAAAGCATTTTGTTATTTGCAATTTTTATATGACTTGTAATGATATTGTAAGTAATTCTATAGCCTAACTGTTGAGACAAGTCCCACATCGGGGAATTTATAAAATAAATTCTGTATAAATATTAATACAGAATTTATTTTATAAATTCCCCTATGTGGGACTTGACTCAACATTATCTCGATTTGTTTGCTTGTTAAAGATTTCAATTTAGTGCAAAGTCATGTTGATGATCATTCTATTTTTGGCTTGACGATCTGGACATGTCCCTTGAAATAAAAAAGGAAATTACTGCTAATATAGAATGGAGAATTGGCATAAAAAGGCAACTAGACACATTATCTTCGTAATAAAAGATGAATACCTGCTGCATTTGCTACGCTTTTCATTTTCCTTTCCAGACTCCGCATTTGCGACTCATGACTAATTTTGACGCGACTGATACCAGACTGCTTTAACTTCATATCTCTTAATGCACCAGTTCCTACAAATTTAGGGCTAACTTTAGGGCATATTTCAAATATACATAAAACTCTCTACTGTCTATGTTATGTCAACAACAACAACAAAGCCATATATCTCAAACAAGTTGGGTTGGATAGTTATGAAACCCAACATTAAAATGAAATAAAATTAATAATGATGATAATACATATATATAAAAAGGGTTTAAAATAACCAATCAAATAAAAAGTCGTTCGATAAAGGTTTTTTTAAATAATAATAATAATAATAAGTAAAAATGTTCAATAAAAGTGAAATAAAATCTAAAATAGTAAATAAAAAGTAAAAAGGTTAAGTAAACGTGAAATAAAGTATATATAAAAAAAAAACCTATGGTTCTGGTACATGGATTGTCAATTTCCATGCACTTCTATCAACTACCAGCTCTTCCGATAAACTCCAGTTACTTAAATATCTCTTTATTATCTCCTCGCATGTCATTTTAGGTCGACCTCTACCTCTCTTTGGGCCTACGGCGCGACCTAGAATTCCAGCGCGTACAGGTGCATCGTATGGTCTACGTTGGATATGTCCAAACCATCTCAAACGGTATTGGACTAACTTCTCTTCAATAGGTGCAACTCCAAGTTTTTCCCGAATATCCTCATTTCTAATCCGATCTCGTCTGGTATGCCCACAACTCCAACGCAGCATTCGCATCTCTGCTATACTTATCTTCTGGACGTATTGCCTCTTAGTAGGCCAACATTCTGCACCATATAACTAATAGACATTGTTCGTGTAAGTAAATAATTTTACAGCTTTAAAGGAAATAATTAATTACATAAACTAATAGACATTGTTCGTAACGTACATTGAATTTCATACGGTCGCAAATTTGGGGTTAGTTTTGGTAACTAGTCAAATTATACACAAAATAGGGAGACAAGGAAGACAAGATGTAACAATATCTACGAATTATGATAATACTGCTTTAGTTTCCTAAATTAACTTCAAATTATCCACTTAAAAACCTACGCAAGCCGAAAATTTCTAAAACTTAAAAAAATAGTCCATATTCATGGAAGTTGTGCTAATAATTGCCATAAAATCACATCAATCGTTTACAAACCAACAAAGTATAGCTGTTGTCGGAACCAAAGCCTAAAAATTATGGCCCAAAAAAAAGGTGATTACTTCGTCAAAAACTAGCTTATATTTTGCAAATAGTTTAAACTGATCTGTTTTTGCTAATAGTTTTAAACAACGGTTTAGACTGAAATTGGTCATGTAAAATATGCTACGTACAAGATGTTGAAATGATAAGGTGGTTAATGGTTTCATGATACTGAATTCGATTTTAGCAAGTTTAACATGTGCATCTGTGTTAAATAAACTGGAGCCGAAAACTGAATATAACCCAGTGAAACTTGCAAAACATGCATACTATAACTACAGAATATGCTAAGAAGATGTATAAGTGATTAGAATGGCCTTTATGATATTTGATTCAACTTAACAAGTCTATCTTGCCTTGAAGTTACAACGTTTAGCGGTTTCATTGCGGTAAAGATGTAAAAATTGTAGCGGGATAAAGCCGGAGGATAGCGGGGATATAGCGGAGGAGTAAAAAAGTTGATTAAATGTAAAACCAAATATTTAAAATTAATTAATTATCATTCTCACATCATTTGTTTAAAAGAAACTAGAATTAATCAATCATTTATTCAACTGTCCTAAATTAACCATGGCAAGCCAGGGACACTAAGACAGGAAAGACTTAATATTATTTTGTTAAATATGAAAATTTTATGTTGGGATATTCAAAAATCATAAACTGTGCGTTCAATTCCCAGCATAGTAGGTTAATTTTATTATTCTCCTATTTTTATACATAAATTCCAACATCACGAGGCACATCATGGTGCCCACAATGATTGTGCCTTTTGGTGCAATGCACATGGGAAGGGACACCGAATCATATATGGAAAATAGCGCAAAAAGGCTTTTCCTAAATAAATTTTTTACCCATAAGCTTTATTTTATGTAACTTTTTTACGATCCAAGGTGTATACTTTTTTTCTTGATTTTCCTTTGCTTGAAGACAAATGCATGTGACCAACACGAAGACTACAACTTTCTTGATGTAATATGTATTCAAAAAATAATAATGTAATATGAGAAGGCATACAATTTGATATTTGAATGGTATTATTTAACGATTCTGTGTAAGAAATATCGTCTACATTATACACATTGCAAGATGATACGCTCTGGGATAAGGTTTAAAAACGTTTTGCATATACCTAAATAATGTACTTTCATATCTAACTGAATATCAGAGTGGCGCAGCGGAAGCGTGGTGGGCCCATAACCCACAGGTCCCAGGATCGAAACCTGGCTCTGATAATGCTTTTTTCTCCTTTGTTTTCGCAAGGATAATAATACTTTTTCCTTCTTTGTTTTCGCAAGGATAATTTGGTCACTCTGTCCGTATGTTTGATTATCTGTGCATTTTATTTGTTTGATTGGTTGCCAGCCAGTGGGATGTTAATTCATGTTAAACAATGATGTTAATATGTACATAGCTTGTCGAACAAAATGAAATCATCAAGCTGCTGAGCATAATCTGCAAGCAATGAAATCATTTCACACCTATAAGTTGACACATCAAAGCTCCCAGAACCCGAACTGCAACTTTGTATATGTACCTCCAATATGTCATCCAGAACAGACAACAACCTACATCTCATGCCGAATACAAATCAGTGTGAATAAGACACAAATCATGGGCATGATATGCTATACTAACTAGGGATGGTGATTACCTATTTCTCTTTATATAATCAAATAAGATAAGACCAAGCTTCTCACAAACCTGTTAAACGTTCAAATAAATTCAAGAATGGATTTTCTTTTATTTCTAAACTATTCCTTCATATCCTAAAATAAATACAAAATATAACACTTTGCAGCAAGCCAATTACAATTAATTTATGTTATAGATAAAACTTACACTTATGACGCTTAATAATATTATTTTTCTATATTATTATATTTAATGTCACTCACAGCTGATGGCTCACTCTACATAAGCAAATGAAGCATAAGTAATAACAAAAAGGAAAAACAACAATACACCCTAAGCAATGTTAACAAACAATTTAATAATACTGTGCCTGGATAAGATACTAAACTCTAGCGTTAAATATGGATTAATTCAAAAGAATTATGTAACATGCAAGATAACAGATATATCCAATAGATCAAATGCTTACAACTTTAAAATGGATCTAAAAAAACTTTAATATGGTGAACACCAGATATATAATAAATTAGCAATAGGTGTTCAACAAATTAGTTAGTTATAAATAACCAATGAAATTTGGATTACAAAACACAAATTCAAATGTATGAATATGATCAATGCCAATATTACTTTAACACTGCTAGTGGCAAATTTTAATTGTGCATTCAGAACAGATCCTTTATATGTATATGTACTTGTGGCCCTTAATGCTGGGTCCGAAAGGATCTCCAACTACTCAACCGTTTGTTTTGTTTTCTGTTCACGAAATTTTCATAAATTCCTTCTTTTGCACTGGAACTCACAATGCAAATTTCTCATAGAAAAGCAACCAACAAAAAAGAAGCATCACTCGCATAAAAAAAAAGAACAGAAAAAAAAAACCAGCTAAAAAGGGAAACCGACGTATTATTCTAAAACTTAATACCTTGTCTGAGAATGTGACCATTTTTGCATGTTCAGCAGTAATGTCAACATAGGCATCATCAAAAGTAATTCCTTTTATGGTATGTTATTCAATGTGAAATATGACGGTAAATAATAAATGGGGTCTGTATAACAATAGCTTCATACATTGAAGAGAAATATGACGTGAACCTACTACTTTGAACATCGAAAAAAAGGTTGAATCTAGTTAGTTGAAATAGGTAAATGAATCAAGACAGAACAGCAACACAGAGTACTATAGCATGACCAACTTCACAGGCCACTCGGCAACTTGGATTGGGCAGACCAGCTACTTGAACAATATACCCAAATACAATAACTTGACTAAACATTCCATCACTTTGATGCCCCACTTGGTCACAAGATCCCATTACTGAGCTAAGCAATTGGTTAGGTGAAGAATTGATATTTGTATAGAATTAGCCACTAATATTTGGCGATATAGCTTAACAGTTGTTACAGTAGTATCAATTCCTTCTCGCAAATGCAGCAAGATGTTGGTATCAGCATTCACATCTGCAGCTGACTTATAATATCAGCTTATGCCGGATTATTGTTTTTTTTCTCTCATCTTGAACATGCTTATATTGCATAACGAGCTTAAAAAGAAACAAAACAAAATAAGTGAACCACCTTGGTTCAAATTAGTGAAATTAAACAGTACAGCTTTATATCAGCCCGGCCAATCACAAAGAAGAAACTACTTCATTATCATATGACTAATACGACTTATACTTTTATTTATGTTTAAACTCCAAAATACAAGTTTAATGTTTGCGTCAGTGAACTTTCATTTTCAGTGGTTGCAAATTTACACATCATATCAAAATGCAAAAATCTTTCACTTTTTTAACAACACGCAGGAATTCGAAAAAGAAATCATATGAAAGGAAATTTTGTAGGATTCCATTTCTAACATTATTTAAATGGAAAATAACAGATTGTTGTGTTATCACGTTAAACGTGAAGAAATCTGGTGTGGATGTACTTTTACCCATTTTGGTACATAATATCTCTACGATAGCATCATGGGTTGTTGGTTGATTTACTTGGTAATGTCACCAGTAGTCAAGAGTTAATTTCGATAACTGGTTTTGCATTTAATGCTAATGGAGTTGGTTTCCATTTGTTTGTTTGTTGAAGATTTCAATTTAGTACAAAACCACATTGACAAGCATCTTATTTTTTACCTGACTTTATCGGGGATGACACTAGATATATAAAAAAGAGAGTATTCCTAATATAGAATGAAGAATCGGCATAAAAATGTAGATACACACATTATCTTCACAATAGAAGATGAATACCTGATGTACTTGATACACTTTCTCCAAATTTGTTCAGCAGATTGAGGCATCATAACGCACTTGACAATATAACAATCTTTTCTTTTACCTTCAGATCTCCTAGTGCACCAGTTCCCTAAAATTTCAGGGCTGACTTTACTGTATATTTGAAATATACGTTGAACACTACTGTCCTTATCATGCCCATGTAAGAAAATAATCCACTGCCACAAATGAAATAACTAACTGCAAAAATTTACCGAAACTATATGTGATGTAATTGGATTTTCATAGCTTAACATTTGCGGTTAAATTCAAATTAGGCAAATTGTACACAAAATTGGGAGACCAGGACAAGAGAAAAACGTAACAAATCCTACAAATTAGGAGAAATATTGTTTTTGTTCCCTGAATTAACTCCAAATAATCGGCTTAAAAGCCTAGACAAGCTAGAACTTCCAAAAAATTAAAAAAATAGTCCATATTCATGGAATTTGCACAAAAAATTACCATATATTCACACCTATCATGTACAACCCAACATAATATAGCTATTGTAAGCATCAAAACCTAAAATAGAAAGAATAAGTATAAATATATGTCCAAATGTAGAGCACTGGAAGAAATCATTCCCATGCCTACTGGATCCTCGGAAAATTTGAAGTATAATTCCAAGTGGATCTTTCATTTCCTTCGCGTGAAACTTACACCGAATTCACCCAAAATAACTAAGCCAATTTAAGCTCCACGTTTTCTTTTTGGTTCCCTTTTCTCAACGTCAATCTTCAACCTCAGCTTCGCAGTAGGACTCGACTGACCTAAATTCATCATCCGATCATCATATAGGCAGTTCAAAGAACAACGGATTAGCTACTGTGTTGACGAGAGGACCTCGTTTTCTTCACTTACTAAAAGTAATTTTAAAGCTGTACTCTCCTAATTTCAAATTTTGAGCATTTTCATCATTTTTCAGATTGCGAACAACCATCCATAAACAACGTTTCCCGAGCAACCACTGAACAATGACGGTTTGGTGAAAAATAGTGTAAAATGGTGTTGCTTGCAATTGTTTGTCGTGCAAAACATGGTGGTGATGGTGAAGTGTCTTCATTATTTTTACTATGTTCATCATTATTATTTTCTATGATATCATAAAAGAAAACTTGGATGCACTTAGATAGCTCTATCATCGACCATTAGCGTGGTGGCGCACTTCTGTAACAACCCACAATTTTGTACTATTCAAATCGACAATATCCACACATGTCAGACTTGAATGGCTCAAAACAATAGATTATTAATAAAATTAGAGTAAATACAAATCATATCACAGAATCACATACACAGTAAAAGTAGAATAACTCGCAGCGGAAATAAAATAACTATAGTAGTTCATGAAGCTACTACAAACACATAGTCTCCAAAATAAAATAAATAGTGCTAAGTCACTAGAACAAGTACAACTGAAATCTCAAATGCATAAGATGTCTGCTAAGAGATAAAAAGAAACAGCATCAACTGACTAACATAGATAAAACTGAAGAATAAACAAATAGATGGCTAAAGCTCCAAGATAAACTCCAACGGCAGTATAACCAATGGTGTAGAAATCGACTATTTCATTGTACAATTAAGAAGGAAAAAAAGTACTTTTAAATTAATTAACAATAACATGATTCATTTGAAAATTTGTTGCTTTTTTAATTTATCTATTTAAGTCTATCAAAAGATATTGCAATAGAAATATGATATTAATTGTAGATCTGAAACAGATTTAAAATGGAATAAATATTTTGGAGAAATTTTAGGCATGAAAACTTGAACCATTAAAGTCATCGGAGAAAGCAATTACGGGAAAGTAAGAGTATTATTTAGAATTCAAAATTTTTGATTTTGGATAATGACAGTATGCTAACCTCTTTAACTGTCATTTTGATTAACTGAACGGACATCTGAGAAGGGTAGCTGTAACAACCCGAAATTTTGGAACTAATTTAAAATTTGATTTTCAATTGATTTTAATAGATTTTTAATATTTCAAATCATTTATTTTGAAAATTAACGACTTGAAATTTATTTTAAAATGAAGTTTGAATGGAAGAATTCAAAATTTAATTAAAACGAACTTGTAACGTCGCGGTAGTTCGTAATAATACTGTAACGTCCCAGATTTTTGAACATTAATTACGAATATTTAATTCTGTTTTAAATATTGATTTAATGGATTTTTATATCGAATATATTTAATAAAACTAAGGTGAATATATATAAGTTTATAATTTGATTAAAACGAGTTCGTAACTTCGCGGTAATTCTTAGTATTGAGTTTTGAATTTTAATTGAATATACATAATTCGACAAAAGTCGGATTTCTAAGAAACAAGAAACGTTTGAATCTGTTGGATAGTAATTTTCTAATGAAAGAGAAAAATCAAGATTTCATCCTATAGATTGTAAGATATGTTCAAATCAAATTTTCAAATAGTCGCTATGGAATCGTTTTTAAATTTATAACGTTTTATTTATAAATATAAAGGGATTTTTATATAAATAGAATATCGTTTAATCTGATTTTCTGAACATTGAGTTTTGAATCTATAATTGGTTTAATTTGAAGCTATATGTTATTCCATTTGAATATATTTAGTAATGATAATTTATTATTAATTTTGGATATAATTTATCGATATTATATATACCTTATAAATAGTCGTTTATCAAATGACATCCATTTTCGATAAAACAAATTTTATTGGGATACGTATAGCTAATTATTGTAGGATTTCCGATTTGGAACCAAACGGAGTTGTTTTGTCAGCGGGCGCAAAATTAAAGTGAACCGATGGATAAATGGAGATTTAAATAGCGCCGTTTTTCCAAACGGAGATTCTTTTCAATGAAATTAGTTTCATTATAACCGGAATGTTAAGACGTAGTAGTACGTCAGTTAATATTTCATTTGGAATGTGTGTGTGTTGATACAAATATAAGACGATTAACAATAATCAGTGGTAGAATAAAATAATCGTACTAAAACAAATTGTTCAAATCAAGTTTATAACACCGGTCAAATCAAGTAAAAATAAAATTTTGCCTAGTGCTTGGACGAGTAAGAGTGACATTCGCCTATACGCGACTGTTAGTAGCAATTCCCTTTTTGATATTCAGGTGCTATAACTAGTAGCTTATGTAGGAAGCCACTTAAATACAAACAACAATTCATGCAAGTCACAACAGCTAATGCTTGAGCATTATTCTAATCGAAATGATCAGGATAGTTCATAAGATATAAATCATAACTTTAAAATGCGTTCATACTTCAAACCAGAATATACAGGACCTTTGTTGCATTCAAATATGCAAGGACGCTTGGAACACTTGTTTCAAGCTGTATGGTTGCTACATCACAAATATAAAAGTAGACATATGAATACGTTATACAGGAATGACTGGAGAACAGGAAAAAAATTACACAGTGCACACATACCTAAATTATATATACACACAGCTAAATCCATAACCAGGTTGTACCTTTTGATAGACGTTGATCATATCCTCACTTTGTCTTGCCTGTATATATACTGCAATTCGATCTTCATTCTTCAGCAACCCGAAACCCGCTTCCACAAAACAAATAAACGGCAGTAATTTGCCGATCGACCTCCTCCTCCAATATCACAATCCGACCATTTCCTCACCAACGTTTCAACTACAAATATCACCAACTCATCGAGGTCGATAAAGTGGCTGGTTACAATCATCTATGGCCAACTGTATCAGATGGAAATCGGTAGCACCTGGAGGGTCGTGTAGCGAGGCAATGGTCAAGTGGAGGGTGGCGCGTGTCCTGGTCAACGTATCAAGGTCTGATGCCGAGATTGGGGAGCAGCAGTCGTTGAAGTTGATCGTGGTTTTGCTATGAGGAACGAGTATCGTGCTTTTAAGAAGCACTATATTGAAAAGAAAAAGGGAAATGATGCAGCTTGGCATGAACTAATGGGAACGTGCATGGGGAGGAACACGAGTTGTTGTACACAGTAAAGGTTGAGTTGCGTGAAATATGGGGAGGAAGCGAATCATGTTTCAGTAAAAGAAGAATTTCATGGGGGTAATATCTTTTTATGTGTACGTACAGGAGGATGGGTTCAAAAGCTTCAGGTTGGAAAATCATATATTAGGGAAGAAGGAAACGGTTAGGAGGAAAAGTATTCAGGGAGACGTGGGCTGTATTTCACATTGGTGGGCTTCGGGCCTTCTTGAAACTATATATATACGTATATATATATACTATCACGTTGGGCCTGGCCTTAACGTAAGAAAAGGGGGAAACATGGGAGGCTGATGGGATAAGCGGCGTGGAGTTTTATTTTTGCGTGCTGAACAGGTTGAAGCTAGGGCTGTCAATGGATACCTGAAAAATCCGACATCTGTCTGAATCCGTATCCGAAATATCCGTTATTCGGCATTATCCGAAAGCGGATACGGATATCCGATATCCGAAAAGCTTTTCGAATACGGATATGGTTATAGTGGTATCCGTATCCGAAAAATATCCGTTCGACTAATTGATGTAATATATAGTACTCAAAACAGAAAAATGGAGTTAATAACTATTTTGTAACTGTTGGATGTTATTATGATATAATTTTTTTGTCCATTTTTAGTGAAAAATGTTAGTTTTAGTGTTTAATTTTGGAATATTTTTTGATATGCCTATGGATATTAGTAAAAAACAATGTTTCATCATAACATTTATTTATTTTTTGGTTTTTTTACAAACATTGGTATAAAAATTATTTTATGTTGATCCAAACTTTTTTATTTATACTCTTAAATTTATTAATTACAAGCGGAGCGGATAAATATCCGATATCCATCCGTATCCGAAAATTAAGCGGATACGGATATCCGAAAATAAAACAGATACGGATATCCGAAAATAGTTTCGGATACGGATATGACACTATCCGTATCCGAAAGCATCCGTTGACAGCCCTAGTTGAAGCATAGCAGTATGACATGGGAGATTTAGAACAATATTGGCTTACGGTTACCTCAATAATGTAACTAATTTTTATTAACTACAATTACGGGATTATTGTTTTAGTTATGTTCCTATATGCTAAAAACATAAATTCATGCAGACCGTCATCGAAGTGGAACTGAAGGGTGTGACGGGTGCTGGGTATTCACGTGAACGGTATCGAGAATGATGCGATACAAATAAAATGTAAGCGAAGTAAACCTGCATGTTATGATAATAATAAAAGTAATTTAGTTTTACTAATTTATAATTAAGAATTTATTTGTTTAATTTAAAATTATATATTAGAACTTGAATGACTCTTTATTCCATGGACAGAATTCAATGAAATAAACTATGTTGGGAACGAGTCAGAGAATACTATGAGCTAGAACTATCTTGGACAAAGCTGGATATAGCAGGGAACTTTCATTAAATTAAAAGCCATTCAGTTTAATTGAAACCAAATCGCTTAAGCGACAAAGGGAAATCAAGGTGAGTTAAACTCATTCAGTCCTCCCACTTATATTTTATATAAGTCGGGTTTAATAATTGTGTGCTTTGTTTGCAAATTGTTAAATGATTTGATAATTGTTTGGATGAATTGATTGAATTGCATGTTAGTTTAATTTAAATAAAATCAAATTGTTATTATAACGATTATCCCCAAACGAGGTAACTTACCTTGTTGGTTACATTTATAATAGTATAAACGTAGTTAATAAATAATTGGATGCTTGAATGGATGTTATTCATTAATTATTGACCGTTATTTGTTAAACTGTTTATTTCCGTATAGTGAAAATAAATATATTATCATATTGAATTAAGGTAACCCATTTCGATGCAGGAAATGACAGGTTGGAGGAATCCAACCGGATTCCTCGCTATTATTGATAATGTTTAATAATATAATATATATTTTTACTGAATGTGGAATTTTCTGATATTTCATGGTTTGGTACTTTAGCAGACATTTGCCTCTTTAGTACCATCAGAGAAAGATAAAGTTTTTAGAATTGATATTAAATCGATTCTGAACGTTTTCAAAGTTATATTCATATACGATTTGAAATACGATTTTTGATTTAAAAATAAGTAAAACTTTTAATTAACGATGTTTAAAGATGTTTATCAAGTTAATAATTATTCTAAGCATTCTTTAAAAAGGGTTAACTCGTCGATTTTCAGTCAATGATTAAGTTAACGACTTCTACATTGATAAATGACAATGTAAATTACTTTTACTTCGATTAGTATCGTAGTTAATTATTATTTATTATTTTATTAATAACTAAAATGATTTCTTTTTAATCAAGTGAGAGGTAAAACCTTAATTTGAATGGGTAGAAGCAAGGATTTTGTAAATGGATTTTTCAATAAATCCAGCTTATAAACAAATTGTTGAAAAGAGATATTAAAGATAAAGCTTGTATTTTTATAAGCATTCTAAAATAAGTTAATTAAAAAGGGTAATTATAAGTTGTTATTCTCGAATGAAGAAAATGGTCTATTTTGAATGAAATGAGATTTTCGGATTTCAAGATTTATATGGGTTTTAAAATTACAAACTTTTATTTATCTTAAGATAAGAACGTTGTCGATCAAGGTCTAAGAGGTAATTAGAATACCCCAACTTGAACGGCTTCGCTATTATCAAGGGATGATATTAGTTTGTAATGGTAGAAGATGTCGTAAAAGGTTTATTTTTCTTATAAGTGAAGTATTGTGGCTTATAGTAAGATTTTGAATGTAACTGGGAACGTTAAATTTTGATTATATAATGTATAAATTAACAGGATTTACAAAGGTTAAGTTGAACCGATTGGTTAATAACCAATTGTTTTATAAAAAAAGGAACTTTTTTCTAGTTCAGAAATGAATAATGGAATTAGCAAACGTTTTTACAAAGGGATATTTAATTTGGAATTTTGATATGATTATAAGATGGTTCCTAAGTTTTGGGAATGAAATGAATTGGAGACTTCTCTTATAGTTAAAACAAGAGGGAAAAAGTTTTCGCTCCGATTACTGAAAGATTTTAAGATTAATTAAAGGGGCCAAATGATGCTATATTCCAAACCAGTGAATTCATTTTCATTTTATGCATACATGGATGTTTATTTTGATAGTTAAATATCCGACTATCAAAATCTATCCATTTATCGATTGTCGGTACATAAATACCGGGATCGAATTTATATTTGAAAACCATTATTCTAACCAGCAAATACATAAACGTTGAAGATATCAGAAGATGGTCAAGATGGAGCATTGAAGACCGTTGATCTACATGAGCGGAAGAACTACTCGTTAAATTTCTTTGGATAGCTACCGAAGTTATTTTGACTTGTGATTTTGTCATGATTGAAATCTACGGATTGCAAGAACTTCTCGCTACTGATTCTTTGGGTGATTCTTATATAAGGATGCGGTAGAAGGGTGCCTTAGGTTCATATTGCTCCTGGATGACTTATATGGACGAATGTCTGACAGAGTGTTTCCTAAGGGTCACGTACATTGATTTTTACAAATGTACTTCTGTTTGGTGGCGGAGAAGGCAACTTCTTTAGCTTAACACCCAAGGAATTTTTTATGGATACCAATTAGTGATTTTACGGATCTGACGATGTGGTATTCAAAGATATGAGATGTTCTCTGAAGATAATTGTGACCTCAAGCCTCACAACCAGGAAATGATAAAAATCGGGCAGGCAGCATGGCTAGGTGGGTCATTCCCCCAAGCAGGGTGTATTATCACTAATTTAGAGAAAATCCTTATTTGTTCTTCTTTCTTTTCTGTATCTCTACGGATGGATGGTCGGCCCTTAAAATCGTCGGTGATAATACATTCTCTACACTCATGCTAAATGAGTGGGCGGTCATGTGTGGCCGGTTTGCAAGATGTTCTTATTGAACCCCAGTGTATCCCCTCTAGAATACACTGATCGGAAGGTGGTCCCATATCTTATCATAGTTGGAATCCAATCTCCAATAAGCGCCTTGCAGTTTTTTGATTATATAATGAATACGTAGAGCATGAGATGTAGACGTTCTGCTAGATGATTATTTATTTATGATTTGATAGACACATTAAAATATTACTTGATTTTGATATATCAAAAATGTTTTGGGTTATAGTAAGGTAAAAACCATTTGTGTTTATGTGTGGGTTGGTCTTACTATTATCCCTTTCTTTCAAAGGGTTTTCTAAAGTTAAGCAAGATGGGTGTTACTTAAACTTAGTGAGTTTAAGTCACGCTGGTTCACCAGACTAATCTATGGCGTTTGCAATGCTCGGGTCAGACCGAGTTTTACAGGTTCAGGTTAGGGAGTTGCGAACTTTTAAAGACGTGCTAAAGGGGTCCAGACGTATTATTATTTATTCCTATTGACGGCAAAAAATGTCGTAAACACCAGAGATTCCTATTACTAGGAATAGTTAATTTGGTCGCAAGACTAAGTAAGAGAAAGCGGTAAATGACACGAGAATTTATAGTGGTTCGGCCGCGGATTAGGCCTACGTTCACTTTGGAAGGATGTTGGACTTTTATTAATCACTCAAGAATTACAAGATAGAGCCATGCTCATTACATTCATTTTCATAATTGAAATATGCTAGGTATTAGGGAAAAAGAATATTTAATTCTCCTTCTTTCTCAAATAGGAATGTCATTAATGAAGGTCTAGGAAGGTCTCAAGTGAAGAAAATCCAACCTCTTTGAAGTGTGAGGTCATGGGCTATTTATAGGAGTGAGGGTAGGTAGGATTAGGTGGGAGTATGTAGAAATAGGGACCACATGCAGAAAATTCGAACCCACCGCCTGCACACCTCGAAATTTCGAACCCGGGCATGGGTTCGAAATTTCGAGCCCGTTGGGTACGAAATTTCGAACGCAGGTTTGGATGCGAAATTTCGCACCCAGGCAGGGGTGCAAAATTTCGAACAGGTTGGGTTCGAAATTTCAAACCCAGGTTTGGGTGCGAAATTTCGCACCCAGGCAGGGATGCGAGATTTCGCACCCGCTGGGTTCGAAATTTCGAATCCAGGCATGGGTGTGAAATTTTGCACCCGGGCATGGGTGCGAAATTTCACACCCGCTAGGTGCAAAGCCTTTTAGAGGTGCGTGTAATTTTGTTAATTTTTGGTTGTAGATCTATTTATTGTATGCAAACAAGAGTTGTATTCATCTAGAATTATTTCCCTATCTCAATAAGGTTATATATTCTTGTAATTTTGTTAATTTTTGGTTGTAGATCTATTTATTGTATGCAAATAAAATTTGTATTGTTGAATCAATAAAGAGGGTGGTTGGGTGGAATATCTTGTTTGCGCATGTGATTTCATATTTGTATAGTTTTTCATATAAATCATCTTTAAGTATTTAGGTGAATAAGATTCTGGTCGCTTCCACAAAGGCGTAGTTTTCCTAACGAGATATATGTTCATCTTATAATTTATTATATTCTTTATTAATAATTGTGTTGGAAACAAATATTTTTGGCCCGATCGTGAAATGCTAAAATTGCCCTTTATTTAAATTAAAAACCTATCCAATAAAAATAGGATTTGTACGGTTGATTTTTTTCTTTTCAAAACTTCATTTACGTATGCGTTGACCCTTGAATAATGGATCAATAACAATTCACGCGCGGAGCACATTCCGTTACGCTTGTGTGTGTGTGTGTGTGTATTAAAAACTGGTATGCTTTGTTAAGTGCTGAAACAAACATTACAAAGCTAGGTCAATATACTAACCTACTTTAAACCAAAACAAACAAACAAACGAGAACTATAGTAAAAACCATAAAATACAACAGTAAATAGCTAGGAAATAAATCAAAGATAAGCCCAAGAGTAGGCATTTTTTCAAAGTTAGCATAAAACGCCTAAAGCTTAGGACTTCAAATATCACACTTTTCCATATTACACTCCACGTTCTTCATGTCCGCAACATTTCAGTTATCTTCAAGAGCGGTTACCACTTAAAATTCACTTTCTTTGCTCTACATCGAATAGTTGCATAAGATATGTTCTTGATTCTAACTGAATATGCTTGACTTTGAGAAATTGGCATGTACCCCATAGAAAGTAAAACCTTCCACCGTGTATAATTTCTAAACCTTTGTTTCCCAAACCCATAAATAGGTACACATGAAAATGGAAAATAAATGTAGAAATAGGAAAACCAACATACTTGATTCTGCTATAGGCTTTTGTGTACATCTTTGTAACTGATTTGAAACACTCTAGGATGTCACCTGCAAATCAGTTACTAGTTTTCATCTACGACCGATGAGGGATTAATTAAGTAATAGAACTAAGTGTAATATGAAAAGCCATTGAAAAACCAAACTTGAAAACTTCATGACTACCAAATCCAATATTCGCCCAAATCTTATCAACTGTTATGCTTCTTACCGTTTGCAAATCGCCACTGCTTCACAATGTTGACATTTTCAATCTAGCGGAGGAATCGACAATGAGGAAGTCAGGTTGCTACTTTTGACGTGACCTTTGAGTACGTTAAACGCCGAAACCACAGATCCTCGGATGGCTTGATCCCTCCTAGCAGTGGCGGTGGCGGAACCAGGAATGCAAGAATGAAGGGGCTAAAATTTTAGAGGGGGCAATATATACAAAATTTTGATGAAAATGATCCACTTTTCTTTAAAAAATATATATTCAATTTTCTTTAAAAAAAATTAGGGGGCGATAGCCCCCTCTGGCCTATAGTTGGCCCTTCCCTTGCCTCCTAGTTGGAAGAGAACTTTCAGATCTGGGATATTGTTTGCATGCGAAAAGAGTGCGAACAAGAGGAAAGACATATAATGTGTTTAAATTTATAACATAAAGATTAGGAATTTAAATGAGGCTTATCAGCAAACGAGTGAAATTATCATTGAAATTTTTAAAAAGGCAAATCGATCAATTTCAGAAAGAGTAATTTGAGGCTTTCAAGGATTAAGGGGAAGTGATTTTTCCCAGTAAGAGCATTCCCAGCACCATGTTGATTTAAAACGGTGGCAGACAATTTTCAAGCGTGAGTTTGCCCCCACTCTTCTAGAAGTGAGTGGGGCAACAACAGTTATTTTAAAAATAATTTTTTTACTAAATGGTGAACAGAAAGCCGTTTAGTAATTTTTTTTTAATATTTTCATTTCATGGAGTTCAGAAACTCATTTATACGTTAAATGGTTTTCTAAACCACATTTAACGATCGTCGCAAAAAAAAGCGACGACAATCCCCACTTTCTTCTCTTCCTGGCGCTTAACTTCACGCTGCTACAACGCGAGAAAGAGAAATAAAGCGTGAATTGTCCCCATTTTTGCACAAATTGACACTGCTGGAAATGCTGTAATATATAAGTTTAGATTGTGTTATGGTTTGAAATCGAAGCGTTTTCGATTTTCTATAAGAATCGCCTTATCCTCTCTCCATCGGAGAGAGAAGAAAGTTGGCTATATATATATATATATATGTATATATATGTATGTATGTATTGTTAACCCTATTTTTGGCAAGAGTCTCAACGAGCCAGGCCAAAGCCCAAACGCGCAAATCATATGCAAGTCACGCTTCAGGAAGCCCAACAGAAATACAGTCCAAAGCAGTCACACATTGGCCCAAGTCCAACTCATTCAGATTGACTGTGCATTACCGGAAGAATCGCTCACCAGGACGACCGAGTTTTTCGCTTCCAGAATGAACTCGTCGACGGATTATCTCGGGCCAGCATGGAAGATTTCTACAGAGCTAGTCCAAATAATATCCCAACTTTCAAGGCAATAAAGGCGGTCAAACCATATACGGACAAAGCTCTACTTTTAATAAACCTCTCCGTGGATGTCACGTCAGCCACAACTTCCGAGGATACTATTCATTAATAGTGGAATCAGTCCTTCAGCAGCAGTTCAAGCCAATAGACGGATTCCACGTGTCTAGGCTTTTCCTAAATGGCCGGACCACATCACAATAGCCCAAGCTGCATTCTCCACCTATAAATACCTCTACGCTTAAAGAGGAAAGAGACGGGGCGAGGAAGTACTCTCTCTTTCCTGAAAATTCCAGTATACTCCAATTCCAAAGTTCATCTCTCTCAATCTTTCTCAAAAAGAAGAAGGGAAATAGCTATCTTCTTTCCTTTCTTCAAACAAAGCATTGTACTTGTAATAAAAAAGGAAATAATATATAAAGTGGACTTAGGCACCATCTTTGCCGAACCACTATAAAAATTCTGTGTGTGCTCCCTGTTCTTTTGCTTTTTACTGCATTTTTAATCTTTATTCGTGTGTTGATCACACGATTGGGGGTTAATCGTCATTAGTAACCAACTTTTGACGTCAACACTTTGGCGCGCCAGGTAGGGGAAGCGCACCGACATCGCCATCGAGCTCCTGCTAATCTCAGGTCATGGCAAACAAACAAAAGAAAGATGCAACATCCTCTCATCCCGCAAACGCCGATGCAGCCGATACCGATGCTGCAGAAGTAAGCCACGAAGTTTCCTCTCATGACGACATGTCTCGATTCCTTACCTGGGGCGACATGGATAAAATCATGGTCGAACTCAGAGACCATATGACATCTCAGGGTAAAGTCCTCGAACGACGGCAGCAGTTGATGGATCGCCTTCTCAGTCGATTGGAAACAGGAGTGAACGCTTCAACATCAATTCCTCCATCGACCGAAGCTGGAGCAATAACCGATCTTCGGTCTGCATGGAATCGGGCCACTGATCCGGCTACACCTTTATTTCATCCTGGTTTGGTCCCACCAACCGATCGACCCCAACCGGGAATATCACTTCCAGCAACCAACGCAGCTGCAGCAACAGAACCTCAGGAGGCAGGCGATCGAGATCTAGGTCGTCTGGCAAATATGCCTCCGCTCTTTGGAACATCTCGACCTGTCGAATCGGTCGAGCTACCACCGGGTCCCTCAGAATCAACGTCATTCCCATTACAACCTGGAATCTTACCGCAGGCCAGTCTAACCACTCTTCCTTTTCAACGAAGAGTTGGAGTAACCTTCCCTTCGAACGAGGGAAACCAGCCTACCATGACGGCCCTCACCGTGGCGGAAGAAAACACTACCGTAAACCCTCCAAACCTCGCTTCAAGCGGGGGCAACCCCGGCCTCCGAACATCACATGCTATGCTGAATCAGCCTATACCCTTTGCTACGGGTATGGCTCGACCCACGACTCATAGGCTATGGTTGTTTAAGAAATAAAGTAGTGAATCTGTCCTAATAGCCTATGGTTGTTTAAGAGTTTAGCTCATGCATAGGCTATGCTTGTCGTTATTCACATGTTTGTTTTTAAATACCTAATTATCGTTGATTCATGTTTGTGACAGAAACATGAGTTAGATCTATTAATATGCTTGGCTATTGATAATTATCAATCCCAGTTTATGTCATTACTCCCTAATTGCTTTCTTTTATTATAAAAAAAATCTCTTTTTATTTATTTTCTATTGTTTACAAACAATCAAAATTTTGGAATAACTTGATTCGATTTATTACTTAAAATAATTTTGGTCCCAGAGTTCGATACCCTTTACAACAACCCTTGTTGTTTAGGAAAGCCAAACTAATTAAATAGTTGTTTACAAGTGTTTAATTCGTTCGCAAACAGTAATGGTAAATTACCGTTTGTCAATCAAAGTTTTTAACTTGACCTATTTTTGTACACAGTGCATCTTTAATATACCATATATGTAGTGTTAGTTAATAAAAAAAAGTTGATGAAAAAGAAAATAAGTGTACATTGAATTATTTCACATGATTTTTGAATTAAATTTAATAATTTACTTGGTTCTAAATGTATGAAATAAAGCATATCAGATGAATATACATTTTTTTTGTTACATGCCAGGCTTGTTGGCAGTTTTTTTTTGGACTATATTTTTTCTTTATATGTATATATATGTGTGTGTGTGTGTGTGTGTGTGTGTGTGTGTGTGTGTGTGTGTGTGTGTGCGTGTGCGTGTGTATGTGTACGTGCGCGTGGGCTCTTCTTTTTAGAAGATCATACATTTTTGCTTTAAAAAAAAGAGAATATACATATATTTTAAATTGACAGGTAAAATTACCGTTACCGCCGGTATTGAAGAAATTTTATCGATAATTAACCGTTAAAAATGGTAAATTTACCGTTACCGTTACCATACCATTTTAATTGGTATATCGATTTTAATAAAAAAAAATGGTTATCGATCAACTAGTAATGGTAAATTTACCGTTTTCATAACAGCTCTAATTTCAACAATCAAATTTTACACAAATTCAATTCATTAGATAGTATATTCATGTAACACCCCAAAGAGTGAGCAGTAACTCAAGAAAGAATTAAGTTAACATAATAAGAGGAAAATATTTTTTTTTACAAACGTCTGTATTTAGCTATGAAACATGTGTCGTTATTATTAGCACTTAAATAACCGAGGGGAGACCGAAAGTCAAAGTTAAGGTGAAGGGGTACGAAAGACAGCAAGCCTTCGTCATAGTTGGAGTCATTTCTTCAATACTTCCTTTTGAAACTAGAATTGAAGAAGCAGTGGATTCTTTCCCATAAGGAAAGCCCCTGTCGACGAAACCCGAAAGGCATAATTATCAAGGAAAATATTTTCAAGCATGTAAAAAGAAGCTTGGTATGTCTTTCAGACTATCTGAGGGGAATATGCCGGAAGCTTTAACCTTCATTAGATAATTATCACATGGAAACATCAAATACCAAAGAAGATGATGTCATAAGCGGAGTCAAAAACTGGGAGATCCTACAAGTTCACTTCTCCTAAAGATAGCCAAAGCTTCCCATTCTAAAAGAACAATTTCGGAATCCCTACATCGATACTGTAGCCACCAACCCAGGGGATAACGGAAGGCTCCTTCACTAATACTTCGTATATTCTTTCACAGAAGTACCAGAACGAAGCCCCTAGACGAAGGTAGGGCGAATCCGTGCATATAATTATGACCCTAAGGGCTTAGAATTAGGACCAAATTTCTCATTATTGCTCTTGTATCTAAAAGTCTGAGTTGTGAATCCTAATTTCAAAATCAATTTAAGGAAAAGTCCGTAATATCAGAATTTATAAATAAAGAGGTTTATCCAGGCTATTAAGCAATAAAGTGGCAATTCTTAATTATTATATTATTATTATTATCTTATAACTTTGAAGGTTCAATACCGAGAGTATCTAAAACGCAAGAGTTCGACAAAAGTACCTTTCATAAGTTCCAAAGGGACTTAAGTACCGGAGTAGGTTAATCATACCAGCTTTGAGAATGGAATTATTAGAAATAGCTTGCAATCTATCGATGGTTAAGAACTCTAAGATCCGATAGATCCTTTGTAAATCTGACTCCTTTTCCAGTAAAAATGATATACATGGTAATCCTACGTAGGAAGTTCAAGAGTTCAGAAGCATTACGAAAGGGTTTAGTTTCCAAATCGAAAAGTCTACTACGAAACCTATAAGAAACCATCAACATAAACTAATACGCCAGAGACCAAGTCTTCTTCTGAATGATCTTTCTAACACTATTCTGTTGACATTTGATCATTGTCTCTTATTTCTACATGAACTTACTTTCGGAAATTAGCATAAGTATACGACATGAATCATATTACGGAAACGATAACATAACCTGAGTTTAACCTTTCATAAATAAAGGATTTTACAGGAATTACAACGTTTTAGAGTGTTAACTATATTTTTGGCTAATAGTTATGTTCCTAACGATTTTTTAGACAATTTTCACAGATAACTTTTTAAATAAGAGCTTTTATGAAATGGGCATGAACATTTGAAAATTTAGTGTTAAAAATAATTAAATAAAAAATTAGGGTGAAATAATTTAAAAAAGAAAATAGCACTAGCGAAAACTATGTCCTTGAAAGGTCGAATTCTAATGGTCGACCATTCTAAGGTAGTGGTTTACCAGTCGATGTAATGTTCCTAGGATTTTGGGAGGCCAATGTGTTAGATTTGAACATATCTTTCTCCTGCCCTGAGATTTGATCTTGTCTTTTTGAATGGTCGATGTTGTTGGAACTAGATGAGTGCACAATAGAAGTCATAGGTGAATATAAAAAAAACATTTATTAGATCTATATTGAGCTTGTGAAGTCTAGTTCATTTATAATATTTCCAAATTTTATTTAACTAAAATCTATTATTTTATTTAAATTTATAAATTACATAGTTTTATTTGATGTATACATATCGATAAATATAAATATACATATATGTATCACATACATATATGTATCATATACATATATGTATGTGTGTGCACGTGTAGCATTTCAGCACGTGCAATTTACAACATGCATATGTATAAACATTGGATTTACATCGCAAAGGATATGTTAGCTCATCCGATATGTAACGTATGTTGTCAAAATATATGAATGTATATAAACTTGTTACATATATAATTCTTATAGATACATAAAATTTTCATGTTAATTTTTTTAAATAATTTTATATGAATGAAAATATTTAAATAAATAAATATACATATGCATGCGTAGATATATATAATATATGTAACATCAATCATATACATATATGCATATTATTATAGCAATTATTTAAATTATATATATATGAATTAAACTTGAATACTGCATGTGCTAATATATATATATATATATATATATATATATATATATATAATGACAACATAATTAATATATATTTAATAAAAAATACATAAATATATTTATAATATATATGTGTGCGCTAATTAACAAAATAAATAAAAAATAATCAAACGTCAAAAGTTTATGTACAACACCAAATATGATACCAAAAACGCCAAATTTCACTCGTTGGTGGTTTTATGGTGGATGCACGACACTAGCGATGATGCCTAATGCGGTGTATGGCCCGGAACTAATGAGAGCTCCTGGGTCTTCACCATGACACAACATGACATTGTATTGGTGGTGGATCCAGATGTTATGCGATGAAAGGCGTTATGCTACCATTAAGCGGTGGACACAGATGCAATGATGATGACACCGCTTAGCAAGTATACATTATGGGTTCCCACTCAATGTGTAAATATGATAAGTGCACTCATAAGTGTAGGTAGAAAATATACAGTGGAATAGTTCCATTAATTATTAAGAAATCATTAATTTTCATGTGGTTCGATTAGTTGTTTAACCCTAAATAAGGGCCTTCAAAAGTTGCAGTATATATGTGTTTAAAATTATACTTCCATAGATAATTGAAATAAGTAATCCATAAGCAACAGTATGACATCCTAGGTTTCGTAGAGTATTTCTAGAATCAAATGCATGTTATCATCATGTGTTAATAATGTAACTTATTCAGCAAACTTTTGTATGATTCACTCACTTCCTTTATTTTTCCTTTATCACAGGAGAATATGGTAGTAGGTGATAGGCCTGAATTTAGTCGGTGGAGAGTAGAGCTCGACGCTGGAGTTTCTTTTTGAATTTCCTTCCACTTTTTATGTAACTAATTATCATACTTTGTATTTGTCATACAATATATTATATTCTTATGCAATCTGGAAATCTGATTATGTTCTAATTTAGGATTGTATTTTGGATATTTTCTAAAATGGTTAGTTTATGTATTTATATTTTTCTATCTTCCATTGTGAGATCTAAAAGTTTAGAATATTTTAGATCTTGTCCTAATGATTTCTTTAGTCTTTGAAATGTTTTAAAATCCCCAACAGCTGTAGTTTTTGGCATCAGGGTGAGTCCAAAAATCAACCTAGGTATGGATCGGCGTGTTAAGAGGTGCAAATTGATACAGTTTCTATTAGAGAATAAGTTTGAAATTACTTAAGGACTAGGGGAGTAATGAGAGAACATGCTTGAAAAAAATTCAAAAAGAAATGTATTTTTGAATTTTTTAATATGAGTTTCAAAGTACATATACGAGCTTTTCAAATGTTTTAGCATATGTCAATATAACATGAACAATGTCTTTCCTTAGCATCGCTAATACTATCTGTGGAAAGTTGCTAATAAATTCCTAAATCACAAGTGGAAAATGAATGATCCCACTGGTTTACGCTTAGTTGGTTTACTTAATATTTCGGACATGAACGTATTGATTTATTTCGTTGATATCTGCAGGCAAGAGGATAAGTCGATCTTAACTCTTATAGGTGACTTGCAGAGAGACTGTCCGGTGTAGTTCTCATACACCACATGTCATTGACTTTTGCACGTTATGCAAGAACTTTGTGCATCTAGGAAGGAAGCAACATGTGTGGACTGAGTATGTGGATTCAAGATCATGATTTGTACTTATGAAAGGACCTTTGGATTGATGGGTCTCAACGATGACATGAACACCTTGCTTTTGACATTTACAGGGGAATGACCTGAATTAGTCAGATGTAATGGTTGAAGAGACTAATAACGGGGAGACTACTTGGATAAGTTTATAAGGCTTTTCAAGAAGAAGTATTTTCCAAAGCCAAAGAGGGAATACAGTTAGAGAAGATCATTTATTTGCACCAGTGAGGGATATCAATAAAGAAGTAATTGAGTTAGTTCAACGAGTTAGATAAGTTTTAGGTGGAGCTAATAAATACCCATCATATGAGAGCTTCAAAGTTTGTTTATGGACGCAATCAACCTCTTTAGGATTTGGCTCTTAGTGGCAGTCTCATAGGTATGAATTACGATGGATTCATGGAAACATCCTTGTTGAGTACCATATCCAAAAAGGAATTGAATAGCGACCCTAAGAAGTTAGGAGGAAAGATACCATAATAGGATTAGAAACAGAGAGGAACAAGGCCCAAAGGCTAAGAAGCAAGAGATGCAGTGTAGGAGATATGGTAAGAGGGGAAATTTTCTCGGGAGTGCAAGATCGATCTCTCGATGGTTAAGTTCTATATCCACAGTCAAATCAATCGAATAAGAAAAGTGTTTCTAGCACTACAAAAGACATCTACTTAAATAGCTACATCTTATGCACTGGGTAAAGTTCATAGCTCGAGTGTGCCTTCGTTAGCAGATAAAGGGAAAATGGTGGTTATTGAAGGTGTGTTAATTTTATCTAATTTACCCATTCATACCTTATTTGAAACACCCCCAACTCTATATCCAAAACATCCACTACATCAGAAAAAGCCTTTCGTAGCGTTGTAAAAACGCTGCTAAAACTTGTCGTAATATTTCGATAAACGATATGATATGACATGCAACTAAGGGTCTGATAGTTTTAGTTGCATTACAGTAAACACAACCAAAAAAGAACATATTGTAGCGTTTCCAAAACCCTACCAAAAGCTTTTTTGGCAGCGTTTTAAAAATGCAACCAAAGTGGTTCTTGCATCCTTCTTTTTTATTTTCTATAGTGTTATTCTATGCTACTATAATATTTTCGTAGCATTAATCTTTCATACTAAATATTTATTGTTGTGTTTTATTCCAGATACAATATTTTCTGTAAATTGCATTTTCTTCTGTTGCACTTTTGAAATGCTACTAAAACTTATTGATTGATGTACGATACATTTTAATCACAGATATTTACAATTAATGACCTATATCATTTCCAAAAGTCACTTATATATAATAGCAATATTAAAATAATTAATCAATCGCATAATTATCATTTTTAAACCAACATCGATAATCACCATATTCAAATAATAAAAAAACAAATAAATCGTATAATCAAGTGTAATATCCATAATCTATTCAGTAATAGTATTCCGACAAAATAAGCAAATTCACATACCATAACCATTTACAAACAAGTCTATATAACTGGTATGAACAAAATATTATAATACATAATAGTTAAAGTCTTGTTCATGGCTTAATTATCATTAGTTCTTTGATGCGGTTGTTCCTCACTTCGTTAACACTAATGACCTGTACACAAGTATAACAGGCAATAGTTAGAATTGCATACTAGTATAGTAGGTGGAAATATTAACAAAACAAAGAAACAACAACATTTAAAATTTCAACAAAATTGTTGTTCACATTACGATGCCTAAAAGTGATGGCAATCATTTAAGGGAAGGACACAACATTTTTTGGAAATTTTTTTAACAACAAACGTTGATATGACTTAGAATACTAAATAATATAAACAATAAACGTTGACATGGATTAGAATACTAAATAATATAATGCATAACCCTCGCACGATTGACAACAGCCACACAGGGGATCAAAGGCTGCAAATAAAAACATAACAACCACGAGGTATTTTTCATGGAACCATATATATAACGATAATAAAATTTGCCTATGTTTTTTCCTAATCAAAATATAAGGATTAACATAAGATATGTTATGCATCTTTAATTCTCCCCTAAAGCTCTTTACAGCTTATTGTTAACAAATAGGTATTAAGTCGTAATACTATTGGTAAAATTATCATTATACTCACATAGGTTATTCTGTCATGTGATTACAACTATGGATAGTATTGGTATCACATTTCATCTATTTCTTATAATGTTGGATGCTCTAATCCGGCATTGATCTTGCTTACAACATCTTGTGTCATGGCTGCTCTGCCTACAATGGAAATTTGGATCCTACATCAACCAAAATAAAGATCAAGAACATGTTTTTAGTAAAATAAAATGAACAACTGGTTAGAGTTTGTTCCATATAGGCAATTCATTTGATGTGATTAATAACATTGCTGATGTTATATTTTATTTTGAATAAAGGATTCTGTGACTCTACTTCCGTCATTGACTTGGAACATGTGACTTCTGCACCTGTGTTACCCTCGACAATTTCTAACCCAACCCCCCCCCCCCCCCGAAGCACCTCCTTCCAACCATGATGATTAATTTATTTTCTGGCAACCCGGTGAAAGATATTGGATTCACAGTCCTTCTAAGATGAAGTATAATCCAGTATCTGGTAAATTCCATAAATACGTAGGAAAAGTAGGGGAATCTTGGCATCTAAGGTATCATATTGAAGGTGAAGGTTTAACACTAACTACATCTGGGAAGGATGGGAAAAGTAACTGGTCTATGTTAATTCAATCCTTTTGGGATAGGGAACACCTTTACACCTCCCTCTTGAGAAGTTATGACCGCTTCTTGCATCTTATTTCTCTACCTTTAGGCAAGTCAGAGGCCCTTGTACTGATGCTGACATCGGTAATGACTGAGGAGACTAGATGTCTCTGTTATAGTAGCGTAGACATGTTTGTCTATCTCCTAATCTTTATTTGTTTTAGGTTCTCAGTGGTCTAGCCACTTCAAAACTAGTTCATAATAGTTGTTTGACTCCTTTACTTTCATGTAATTGTTTCTTGTTGGAATGATAAATGTTATAGATCCCTATAAAAACCGATTGGCCATGCAAAAAAAATAATAGATAACTACTTTTTAAATTTAATAACTTATTACAGTTAGTTATTAATAATTAGTAAACTGCAATCAATACTTGTCGATAACATTTAATAATTAATAAATATAATTAATAATTAATGTTAAATATTTTTTATTAAATAATTAATAATTAAATTTGAGTAACTAATATTTAATAATTAATGTCTAACTTTTAATATTCAAATAATAAGTAATAGTTAATAATCATGTGGTAATATTTAAATATAATAATTAATATTTAACAAGTAAATTGATACTTACTATTAAGTACATAATTAAAAAGTAGTTATATGCATAATAATTGATACTCAATTATAATATAAGTAATAAATAGTAATTAATAAATATAAAGTAATACTTTGTACCAAACACGAAGTAAAAATTAATAATTAGTAGTTATTAATTAAATTAAGTAACTTTTAATAAATAATACTAAGTAATAATTACAGGCTTTGACAACTGGGATTCCAAACAATTGCAACCAAAGAGCTTTAACAGTTATTATAATGTGTCAGTTGTAACTCTCTTCTTGACATGTACATTTTCTATTTTTTAGCTCCATACCTCAAATTTTAGCTTTTGATTACTCACTCCAAACCCAAAAGTTAGCTCCAAACCGAATTGTTTTGCTATAATTTGTGACAACCTGTTTTTTCTAACCATTCAGGTCGGTAATAAAACTAACTCAAAACGTTCAAAATAGCAGATTGTTTTTAACTATGGGGTTTAATAAATCAAATCACAAAACATAGACATGTCACAGGTACAAAATAGCAGAATAACTCGTAGCGGAATAAATAACTTAGTAATTCATGAAGCTATTAATTACAAAATCTCAAAATAAATTATACAAAATATCAAAGTCATAATCTATACATTTGAAATCTTAGATACATAAATCCCTAGTATATAAATAAATGATAGAAATGGAATAATCGAATCACCAAGATAACAATAACAGATAGATAATAAGTTAAATCCTCGATAGATCTCCAGCTCTTAGAAGATGAACTGCCAAAGTTGAACTCCTCGGCTTGACTTGAGCATCAAGTCAAAAACAAAACACTCGAGTCAGAATCAATATTCCCAATAATAAATCAACTCAAATGAAATGCACAAGTAACTTAAAAAGAATGTTTGGGATTTCATTCTTTAAGGATCCGTTAAATTAGATGTCATATAATACAATATGCTATAATAATAGTGTCTACGGTTAACCATAATATTGAAAATAACATAAGCAATATTACATTTTTACCCATGCGTCGTTTATAAACATTGCATATAAAACACCAGTTTAACGGTCAATGGATAAGGATGCACCACTATATGACACCGTCAAATCAAAATTATAGGGGGCTCAATCAAGATAATATGACAAGACATACGAGGCGATACCCAAAGTATGATTCTACCAGTTGCACTCTCAGACCGATGGTGACGCATACCTACAACTATCGCATAGCTACAACTACCGCCCACCTCGAACAACACTCCAAAATTAAAGGGCCCCAATCAAATCACAAAGTAATAGATATGGCATAGAATAAGTGTGTTCGATAAGAGGTGCTACCTCTATTAACTACGGTATAGCACATGTTTTAGTCAGTTAAATTACAATCCAAAGGTCAAAGCTATCCATTATCGTTTTCTATAAGCCAAGAATCATCTTCTTCTTTTTTCGAGTCCCCGGATTAATATACTTGGCTCTTTTTTGATCCTATAAGGAAAAAAGACCTACTTTCCTAGTAGTAAGTGGAGCACAGAGGAAGTGGCAGACATGGCTTGAGGCTGTAAGGCGAGAGACTTCTGAAATTGCTCAGCCAAATTATTTGGATCTGATGTTGATATTGCTGCAGTATTAGGTTGCACTTGATTAAAAGATGGAACTCTGAAAGAAAACTGTCTTGGTTGATTTCTTTTCAAAAAAGAACAATAATTTTCCAATGACCGTTTTCCTTACAATACTTGCATGTATCAGGGAAGTATAACTTGTAGAAGGCTTCCTGAATGGTGGACCTCGCTGTACAGGATCGCTAGCACAGAAGGGCCAGCTTTTTTCGAACACGTTTTAGGACGTATTTTTCAGCCAATAATTCACTAACAACAAAATCAACTGATGGAAGCGGAGAACGATGTAATATTGAACCTCGAAGTCCTTCAAAATCAGTGCGTAGAGCCATCAAAAACTGGACCAAGCGTTGTTCCTCTCTGAAAGTAACATATACTTTGGATGCTTTCAATTCATCAGGTTCTGTAAAAGTCAATTCATCCCATATTTTCGTCATAGCAGAGTAGAATTCTTGTATGATCATACTATTCTGTTGAAGAGCTTTAATGTCATTTTCCAACTGATATCGTTTTGCAAGATTTGATTGGGTGAATAACCTTTTTAAATGTTCCCAACCCAATTTTGCAGTCTCATACTTTGCTAATGGCATGCCTATTGAACGATCAACAGAATTATTGATACATGTGATAACCTCTACATTTTTTGCTTCCCAAACATCCATTGCAATTGCGTAGTCCTCATCCTTTTCTTCGGGCATATTACAAATCCCTTCAACATATCCGCACAACTTATTTCCTTTCAAAAAAAAAAAAAAAAAAACTTCATGACATAACTCCAATACGAATAATTTCTTCCATCCAATCACACACCTATAGCTTGAAGTGAATCTTCTTTTTCGCTTGTCATAACTAGATTCAAGAATTATCAAAATATTACAAATCCCAAAGTTGTTTTTACCAACAACAAATAACATATCTCAAAATTATCAACAACGCTCGTCTACTACAATCATCAACAACAAATAACAGATCTCAAACTCACCAACAACAATCACCACCAACAAGTAACAGATCTCAAAACCAACAAAGAAGAAACGACATAATACAATAAGAGAAAAATAAAAGATAACAAATCTGCATATAAATGATAACTTTATCTGAACGCAAATAACAGATTCGCGACAGTAACCCGCCCTGATACCATGATAACTTTATTCATCACATGAAATAGAATAGAGAATAAAAGATAAGAAGAAGAAAAGGAAGAAAATAATGGAGATTGCCTCTATTTATACATAGTTTATCCTTATCTAAAAGAACATTCTAGATAAAAATATTCTAGAGTAAATTTGGGTCTATTATAATAAATAATTCAATATCAAATATAAACCCAAATCAATGCAATACCAAATATAAACCCAAATCAATGCAATTAAATAAATGCAACATATCTTCTAGCATATTCTCTAACACAAACTTCAAAAATTTATGTACAACACCAAATATGATAACAAAAACGCCAAATTTCACTCGTTGGTGGTTCTAAGTTGGATGCGTGACACTAGCGATGATGCCTAATGCGGTGCATGGCCCGGAACTAACGAGAGCTCCTGGGTCTTCACAATGACAAGACATGATATCATATTGTTGATGGATCCCGATATTATGCCATGAAAAGGCGTTATGCTACCATTAAGCGATGGACATAGATGTAATGATGATGACACCGCTTAGCAAGTCTACATCATGGGTTCCCACTCAATGTGTAAATATGATATGTGCACTCATAAGTGTAGACAGCAAATATACGGTGGAATAGTTCCATTGATTATTAAGAAATCATTTAAAGGGCACTTGAACAAATGAAAGAAAAGTGACAATTTGACATATTGGAAAGTTAGAAGTCGCAAATCTAGTATTACCAAATAGTTCATGCCAATTCATAATTCAAAAATCCATTCCAATGTGAATTTGAACCTAATCGAGTGATTCCCAGTTGTTAATTTGTGTATAGGTTACATCATTAATCCTCGCATGCTTAATTTTCTTTCTAAAATCATAAAACGGTAAAAAATTGTTATCGACCTTTACCAATCATGAACTGAATTGTTCGTAATCTCTTTCTTTGGCTGGTAATGATATGTTTTTTCTATTATCATATAAGTCGATAGGTATAATGAATTTAAATACAAAGTTCCGATACCTAACTGAATCCACTCATAAATTTGTGTATAGGCTACATCATTAATCCTAGGATGCTTGCTTTTCTTTCTAAAATCATAAAGCGGCACCTTGCATCCAAATATCTTTTGTAGTTTTGTAACTTTGGTTACTGTGGATACGAACATAGTTAGTGACTGAGAACAAACAATTGGAAAAAACGAAGAGGGCAGCGGTAGAAACATAGGGCGGCACGCCATTATTCTATTTGGGTTAAGCAGCAACTTAAACATAGGGCGGTACGCCATTCTATTTGGGTAAAGCAGCAGCTTGTGCAATGAAATTCTAAGTAAAAACATACAGGGCAAATAATTAAGTCAGATCTTATAATAATTATGATGCTAAATGAACGGGTGAAGAAAGAGAGATCACGGCAACACCTGCACCACGCCACATACACTTATAAATAAAAACCACCATAACGACTAAGAATTTCTCATCTTCAGATATATCCTCATTCTTTTACATTTATCACATGATGTGGGATAATTTATATTGCCCTTAAAGTTAACCCCTCATTCACTCCATTTTCCAACTCACACTTCAGAAGTTTTGAATTAGGATAGCTGCATCTGCACATTGTAAATATAATCAGCCAGTGACTTGTACTCATAAAAGTTAAACACAAGGAAAAAAAACTAA
This sequence comes from Allium sativum, assembly GCA_030737875.1. Classification (NCBI taxonomy): domain Eukaryota; kingdom Viridiplantae; phylum Streptophyta; class Magnoliopsida; order Asparagales; family Amaryllidaceae; genus Allium; species Allium sativum. The sequence goes on along the minus strand of CM060918.1, from coordinate 771,833,810 downwards.
ACAAGAATTCATATATTAGAGAAAAATAACTTACGTTTGCCCTGCTACATGGGTAAACAAAATATCATAAAATCCTTTCTTAAGAGTATTAGGTTGACGCTGAAACACAAGACGATATGCTTTCTGATATAATTTAGGAACTAGCTGCATATTATTCTGTAGAATGCAACTCTCACAATTTACAGTCAATCAGAGTGATGCAACGAAAGTGTGGTGGGCCCAAAATGTTCAAGTGCCCTTTTAACATGTCAAATTTTCAGAAAACCATATTAGCTGAATATCCAAAAAAAATTCTCATTTCTGACAATTTTGAGTTTGTGTTCTCTTTTCTCCATCATTCCATAAGTCTTTTGCTGAGTACAGAAAAATTAAATCGTAGTAAGATCAGTTTTGTTGCCACATTAAGATACATGCCTTCCAATTATAACCATACGCTCCGGTACAGTCCCAAAACTCTCTCTAACATAGCCAAGTGTTTCAAATTCTCTTGTGTTTTGGAACGATGCTTCCCCTTGAAATGGTTAATTTGTAGATGGTTACACATTCTGAGAAGCAACTGGTTGTTAATCAACAAAGCAATTAACTGATCAAAAAATAGCTCCACCCTGAATCTTTGATCAACAAACATGATAAGTCGTTACTTATAAAGAAGGTTCAGCAGATATAAAGATAAAAATAAAATTAAGTAAAATAATTGAAAATTTATTGAAGCTATGAAATAAAAACAGACAGTTCAGCAGATATAACGAAGGTACATTTCAAATGCTAAGAGAGAGCATGATAAGTCGTTAAGCAAAATATAAAGCAGGAAGAGTGGTCTTTAAGCATGTAAAGATGTATCTATCGCGGGGATGTGAATCAAAATAAATAAGTGATAAGTCATCGTTCACATGGGATAGTCAAATTGAATGATGTCATGTAAATTAAATTAAGGAATAGAGAATCTGACAGCATTGACCTATGTTTAGAATGACCTACCACTTGTAATTTGGAAGTCTCTTGTGCTATCAAAAAGTTCTGTATAAGCATTTGTTGTTTGACGTGGCACTTTCAGAGATTAGTGTTATTTGTAAGCACATTTAACCTGATTTTTAACAATTAATTTTGTTATTTGAATTCGCATGTGGATATCAATAGTCACTATTTTAAATTAAATGTTTTTACTTTTAATTTTTGCAAACTAAAATTTTGATTTTTCAGTATATTGTTTGCAAATATTGAATGTAATGATACATTCATTGCTAAAGATTAGTATTTATGGTAATAGATATAGAAACATATTGATGGGCAAAAATGATGGTTTGTTGGAGAATTATCACTGAATCCATTGTGGGTACAATGTGCAGCAGCCCGTTATCCATCCACCGTTGAGAGCAAGGAGTCTTCGCTGCTCTGTGGCCAGCCTGACGCATTGCCTCCTTTCTATATATTGAATGTAATGATACATTCATTGCTAAAGATTAGTATTTATGGTAATAGATATAGAAACATATTGATGGGCAAAAATGATGGTTTGTTGGAGAATTATCACTGAATCCATGGTGGGTACAATGTGCAGCAGCCCGTTATCCATCCACCGTTGAGAGCAAGGAGTCTTCGCTGCTCTGTGGCCAGCCTGACGCATTGCCTCCTTTCTACAGCCAGCATAGCCCGACTTTCCAGCCCAACTACACAGGCCACTCAGCAACTTGGATCGGGCGGGCCAGCTAATTGCACAGTATACCCGAATCCAATAACATAACCCAACATTCCATCATTTTAATGCCCCACTTGGTCACAAGCTCACGCTACTGAGCTCAGCATTTGATTTGGTGAAGTATCGATATTTGTATATTCATATTCACTAATATTTGAGGATGTGGGACTAAGATGACAATTTTACCTTATTGGTTACTGCAGAAGTACCATTTCACCCTTGCTGAAAGCAGTATGATGCCTGTACCAATATTCACATCTGCATTTGCAAAATTGTAAACTTATCGTTTTTCCAATAACAATTTATTTTCTAATTGCAATTAAGTTTCAGAAAACAAAAAATGGGCACATTAACCACCCAATATCTTGTATCAGACAGAATAGAAAGTGGCTCAAATTACTGAAACCAAACAGTACAACTCTATGTTTCCCTAGTCTGTTACAAAGAAGCTACTTTATTATCATCAGCCTTACACTTTTATATATGTTTACAACTACAAACTTCCAGAAACCTACATGTTAGATGTTCATGCCAATAACCTTTCATTTTCTGTTGTTGCAAATTTATCAATACGGAAGAATTGGTCAATAGTCAACTACCAAAATCTTTACCTTTTTTTTCCACAACACGTCGGGATTGAAGAAACAATGATATGGAAGGGAAGTTTGAATGATTGCATCTTTTAACACTTTTGAAAAGGAAAATAATGGTACCATATATTATCAGAATTTGTCAATTTAGCCCTTGCTTACAACTTATTACGCAATAGCCTTGTTTGTAATTACAAACAGCTCTGTTTTGGCGAACCCAGCGCCGAGTTGATTAAAACACACTGCATGACATCATTTCAAATGACGCCATTTTAAATGATGCATTTCAAATGTCGTCGGTGTTGTTTTTTTGTGCATACTGACACTGTTCCAAATAGCATCGATATTATTTTATACATAACACCGCTGCGATTTCAAATGGAGGCAGTGTGCTATGGCAAACTCAACGCTGGTTCGATCAAAATAGGGTCCTGTTAGTAATTAGTTTACAAACATGACTTTTTGCGTAATTAATTTTAAAAAGAAGGATAAACTGAAAAAAAAATCCTAATAATATCATGCTAACTGAAAATTAATCGGGCGTGGATGGTACTTTTAGCAGTTTCTGCATGTAATATAGCAACAACAGTATTATAGGTTGTTAGTGGTAATTGTTTGGTAATGTCGTCTTCAGTTACGAGTTCCTAATTTCTACATAAATTATTTGTTCCAAAGAACGTTTTTAATAACTAATTCAGAACATGTTTTTAATAAATAAATAAATAAAATGTTGTCGCTCTTTAAGCTTTACTTTTACATGTTGAAAAAACTATGGAATCATTGGCTTTCGAGAGCATCTAGAAGAAATTTTGAACGATATTTAAGAAAACATTTGGTTTTTTCTTTCCTTCGTTTTCTTTCTTCATTTCATTTTGTTTGAAGCTATTTGATACTTCGGAATTTCATTGGAAAATTAACTATATAATCTCAACGATAAAATCAACAACGCACGGGTTTAAAATGTATACACTCACTTCATCGTATGCTCTTCACAAATATAACAAAACCAATTGGCAACGTAAAGGGGAACTCCTTATATTATTAAGGAAGATTGAGTAGCAAATTTCTCAAAGTGGGACAATTCCAACACGCCTCCGCACTTGTTAGGCATACATAAGCCTAGCAAGTGGATGAATGTGGGACAATTCCAACACGCTCCCGCACGTGTTAGGCTTACATAAGCCTAGCACGTGGATGAATGGGATGACGTGGGACAAACGCAAACCCGCTCCCGATACCATATTAGAAATGATGGAACCCTCATATTATCACAAAACAAATTGGCAATGTGAAGGGGAACTACTTATATTATTAAGGAAGATTGGGTAGCAAATTTTCCAATGTGGGACAATTCCAACACATATAAACGTCCATTATTTTATAATTTATTTGGCATATGTTTTTATTTAGATTATTTCATCTTTTTTCCATATCCAATTATAATATGTGTTTTATGCCAAATACAGAATCTAAGTCTACTTGAGATCACAAAAGACAAAATTGTAGGCACGATATTTTAGATGGTTTCTATTTTGTCTTTGCGCAGAAAAAAAAAAAAAAAAAAAAAAAAAAAAAAAAAAAAAAAAAAAAACGTTGCTGGCCTGCATATACAAAAAATCAGTTAAAACAGGAAACTGATGTATGATTCTGAGACTTAACGACTTGTTCAAGAATGTGGACATTTTTATATTCCATTCAGCGTAGGTCTTATCAAGATTATTTCAATTTGACCATACCCAACAATAATATATGTTTTGGGTCAAACTTGTTTCTTGTCATTTGAGATCTATAGAACCAATGTCCAAAGTGCCTTAACCACTTGAGCTAGCGTTTTTAACAACAAACCATGATATTTCAGGTAAGATATTCAAGTTTTTATATTACTAAAACAATATTTGCTTAGTAAAAAAGCAAAAATTAGATGGTTTTCTATTGTTTTTTCAGGTAGTTATTCTTCTTCATCCAAATGTATAGCGATCTTAAAAACCAAAACCAACATTACCGAAGTTTCGAAGAAAAGAAAAAAAGGAGAAACCAAACATTAGGAGACTGTGTGGAATGACCTGAAGGGTTCATTTTCTTTATACCAGCAGGCCATTATAAAATCAACATACAGAGGAACGAATACTAATATTACATATTCGTTGTGGTATTTGCTATACAAAGCAATAATTTATTCTTTTAACAGTAAAAAACATCAAATACTTAAATTAAAAAAAACAATCCTGTTACTAATTTAACAACAATACCGATAAGTAACACTGTGGCCCAATGGATGATGAGCTGGCCTCCAAAATCCAAGATTCTATGTTTGGTCCCTAGTTAAGGTCACCTAATTTTATTTTTCTTCAAAATTTAGACAAAACAGACATCATTTTCAGCAACATTTTAGTATATACACCAAGTGATACAAAAATGACAATCTAATGACATACAGACAAAATGCCTCCATGATTATTATGTAAATTACTGAAAAAAAGCATCGGATGAATTAATGCATCGTAAATTTCAGTTTTAGTATTTTATCTTCCCACAAAATATAATCTATGACCGAAATCTGTATGGAATCCAATAAAACATATATTACAAATTGGACATGTTGGTGTCACGATCCAGAAAATCTTAGTTTTTCTATCAGAATAAAACCATCTAAAAATATTTTGCATATTTCAATTTATTTGCATTCAATCAACAAGACAAGTGACTTTATGGCCCAATGGATAAGGCGCTGGTCTACGAAACCTGAGATTCTGGTTTTGATCTCCAGCAGAGTCCACGTGTCAACATCATAATCCAAACACACTGTTAATTGAAATCGAAAAACTAAAAGCATTTTGTTATTTGCAATTTTTATATGACTTGTAATGATATTGTAAGTAATCCTATATCCCAACCAATACAGGGTTGGCCAACAAAACAACAGATTTTGCGTACGGCTTAAAACAGTGTTAGTATATTATACATTTCTTCGAAGTTAACATAAATTTGCAGACATATTGAGGTGATATTCATTTTATTCCCGAGACAGTTGTGGCCTAGCCAATAGGGGACATTCAAACAAAATGATCTCAAAAATTTGATCTGAATCGAGAGAAAAATTCATTGGTTTGAACTTAGAGCAACATAACTTGTTTCAAGTTTTTATCTTGCCATCGGATCAACTTTATAATAGTTTGTTTGCACCAAAAAACCAAGAATATACTACAAAATGGTGTGATAGCAATTATACTAACAAATAAGGTGATGGTCTACAAAACTAATGATTTTCCATTTGGTCGTTAAGAAGTTAATCTCGATTTGTTTGTTTGTTAAAGATTTCAGTTTAGTACATAGTTATGTTAATGATCATTCTATTTTTGACCTGACGATCTGGACATGTCCCTTGAAATAAAAAGGGAAATTACTGCTAATATAGAACGGAGAATTAGCATAAAAAGGCAAGTAGACACATTATCTTCATAATAAAAGATGAATACCTGCTGCATTTGATATGCTTCTCCTTTTCCTTCCCCTCCTCCGCACTTGTGACTCATGACTAATTTTGACGCAACTGATACCAAACTGCTGTAACTTCAGACCTCTTAATGCACCCGTTTTTTACAAATTCAGGGCTAACTTTAGGGTATATTTCAAATATACATAAAACTCTCTACTGTCTATGTTATGTCCATGTAAGTAAATAATTCTACAGCTTTGAAGGAAATAATTAATTACATAAACTATTAGACATTGTTCGTAACGTACCTAGAATTTCATATGGTCACAACATTTGGGGTTAGTTTTAGTAACTAGTCATATTATACACAAAATAGGGAGACAAGGAAGAGGAGATGTAACAATATCTACGAATTATGATAATACTGCTTTAGCTTCATAAATTAACTTCAATTTATCCACTTAAAAGCCTACACAAGCCAAAATTTTCTAAAACTTAAAAAAATAGTCCATATTCATGGAAGTTGAACTAACAATTACCATAAAATCACATCAATCGTTTACAAACCAACAAAGTATAGCTATTGTCGGAACCAAAACCTAAAAATTATGGCCCAAAAAAAAAAGGCGATTACTTCATCAAAAACTAGCTTATATTTTGCAAATAGTTTAAAACTGATCTGTTTTTGCTAATAGTTTTAACAACGGTTTAGACTGAAATTAGTCATGTAAAATATGCTACGAACAAGATGTTGAAATGATAAGGTGATTAATGGTTTCATGATACTAAATTCGATTCAAACAAGTTTATCGTGTCCATATGTGATAAATAAACTAGAGCCGAAAATTGAATATAACCCACTGAAACTTGCAAAACATGCGTATTATAACTACAAAATATGCTACACTGAAGATGTATAAGTGATTAGAAGGACCTTTATGATACTTGATTCAAATTAACAAGTCTATCTTGCCTTGAGGTTAAAACGTTTAGCGGTTTCATAGCGGTACGGACGTAGAAAGTTGTAGCGGGATAAAGCCGGAGGATAGCGGGAATATAGCGGAGGTGTAAAAAGTTTAATTAAATGTAAAACCAAATATTTAAAATTAATTAATTATCATTCTCGCATCATTTGTTTAAAAGAAACTAGAATTAATTAATCATTTATTCAACTGTCCTAAATCAACCATGGCAAACCAGGGCCATTAAGACAGGAAAGACTTAATATTATTATATTAAATATGAAAAATTTATGTTGGGATATTCGGAAATCATAAATTGAGCGTTCAATTCCCAGCATAGTAGGTAAATTTCATTATTCTCCTATTTTTATGCATAAATTCCAACATCACGAGGTGCATCATGGTGCCCGCAATGATTGTGCCTTTTGGTGCAATGCACATGGGAAGGGACACCGAATCACATATGGCAAATAGTGCATAAAGGCACCCATAAGCTATATTTTATGTAACTTTTTTACGATCCAAGGTGTATACTTTTTTTCTTGATTTCCCTTTGCTTGCAGACAAATGCATGTAACCAATATGAAGACTATAACTTTCTTGATGTAATATATATTCAAAAAATAATAATGTAATATGAGAAGGCATACAATTTGATAGTTGGATAGTATAACTTATTGATTTTGTGTAAGAAATATCGTCTACATTATACATATTGCAAGATGATCCGCTTTGGGATAAGGTTTAAAAACTTCCTGCATATACCTAAATAATGTACTTTCAAATCTGACTGATTATCAGAGTGGCGCAGCGGAAGCGTGGTGGGCCCATAACCCACAGGTCCCAGGATCGAAACCTGGCTCTGATAATGTTTTTTCCTCTTTTGTTTCCGCAAGGATAATAGGTCACTCTGTGCCTATGTTTGATTATCTGTGCATTTTATTTGTTTGAGTACAAGCCAGCAAGTGGGATGTTAATTCAAGTTAAACAATGATGTTAACACGTACATAGCTTGTCAAACAAAATGAAATCCTCAAGCTGTTGAGCATAATCTGCAAGCAATGAAATCATTTCACACCTATGCGTTGACACATCAAACCTCCTAGAACCCGAACTGCAACTTTGTATATGTACCTCCAAGAGATAATCAGGGAGAAGGACAAACTTTGCCGAAAAATTAGGCTGAAGGACAACAAGTTTTAATTTTAGTCTGAAGGACAAACTTTGAACCAAAATTAAGCTGAAGAAAAATGCTAAATGTAATTAGCATTATATTCAGTTTTTTACACTACACGAAAATGCTAGTTTTAACTAGCATTATTCAGTTTTACACTGCAGAAAATGCTAATTATATTTAGCATTGTCCTTCAGCCTAATTTTTTTTTCAAAGTTTGTCCTTCAGCCTAAAAATAAAACTTGACGTCCTTTAGACTAATTTTTTTTTCAAAGTTTGTCCTTATGCCTATTTTCCACTACCTCCAATATGTCACCCAGAACAGACAACAACCAACTTCTCATGCAGAATACAACTCAGTTAGCCAATTACAATTAACTAGGGATGGTGATTACCTATTTCTCTTTATATAATCAAATAAGATAAGCCCAAGCTTCTGACAACCTGTTAAACGTTTAAATAAATTCAAAGGACGTGTTTTCTTTTATTTCTAAACTGCTCCTTCATATCCTAAAATAAATACACAATATAACACTTTGCAGCTAGCCAATTACAATTAATTTATGTTATAGATAAAACTTACACTTATGATGCTTAATAATATTAATTTTCTATATTATTATATTTAATGTCACTCACCGCAGATGGCTCACTCTACATAAGCAAATTAAGCATCAGTAATAACAAAAAGGTAAAACATTATGCTAAGCCCTCCCATTCTATATGCGACGTTAACAAACAATTTACTAATATTGTGCCTGGATAAGATACTAAACTCTAGCGTTAAAGTGGATCAATTCAAAAGAATTATGTAACATGCAAGATAACAGATATATCCAATAGATCAAATGCTAACATCTTTAAAATGGATCCAAAAAAGTTTTAATATGGTGAACACAAATTAGTTAGTTATAAATAACCAATGAAATTTGGATTATAAAACACAAAGTCAGATGTATGAATATGATCGATGCCAATATTACTTTAACACTGCTAGTTGCAAATTTGTAATTGTGCATTCAGAACAGATCCTTTATAATGTATATATATATATGTACCTATAGCCATTAATGCTGGGTCCGAAAGGATCTCCAACTACTCAACCATTTGTTTTGTTTTCTGTTCACGGAATTTCCATAAATTCTTTCTTTTACGCTGGAACTCACGATGCAAATTTCTCTTACAAAAGCAACCAACAAAAAAGAAGCATCACTCGCATAAAAAAAATCAGCTAAAAAAGGAAACCAATGTAATATTCTAAAACTTAATACCTTGTCTGAGAATGTGACCTTTTTTGCATGTTCAGCAGTAATGTCAACATAGGCATCATCAAAAGCAATTCCTTTTAAGGTATGTTATTCAATGTGAAATATGATGGTAAATAATAAATGGGGTCCATATAAGAATAGCTTCATACATTGAAGAGAAATTTGACGTGAACCTACTACTTTGAACATCGAAAAAATGGTTGAATCTAGTTAGTTGAAATAGGTAAATGAATCAAGATAGAATAGTAACACAGAGTACTATAGCATGACCAACTGCACAGGCCACTGGGCAACTTGGATTGGGCAGATCAGCTACTTGAACAATATACCCAAATCCAATAACATGGCTAAACATTCCATCACTTTGATGCCCCACTTGGTCACAAGATCCCGTTACTGAGCTAAGCAATTGGTTAGGTGAAGAATTTATATTCATATAGAATTATTCACTAATATTTGGCAATGTAGCTTAACGGTTGTTTCGGCTTATCTCCGATTATTGGTTTTTCCTCTCATCTTGATTATGCTTATATTGCATAATGAGCTTAAAAAGAAATAAAACAAAATAAGTGAACCACCTTAGTTCAAATTAGTGGAATTAAAAAGTACAGCTTTATATCGGCCCGACCAATCACAAAGAAGAAACTACTTCATTATTATATGACTTATACGACTTATACTTTTAAGTATGTTTACACTCCAAAATACAAGTTTAATGTTTGTATCAGTGACCTTTCATTTTTCAGTGGCTGCAAACTTACACATCATATATCAAAATTTAAAAATCTTTCGGTTTATTTAACATGCACGAATTCGAAAAAGAAATATGAAAGGAAATTTTGTATGATTCCATTTCTAACACTTTTTAACGGAAAAGAACAGGTTACTGTGTTATCATGTTAAACGTGAACAAATCGGGTGCAGATGTACTTTTACCCATTTTGGTACGTAATATATCTACAATAGTATCATAGGCTGTTGGTTGATTTATTTGGTAGTGTCATCAGTAGTCAAGAACTAATTTCTATAACCGGTTTTGCATTTAATCACTAAAGAGTTAGTTTCGATTTATTTGTTAATTGAAGATTTCAATTTAGTACAAAACCACATTGATAAGCATCTTATTTTTGATCTGACTTGATGGGGGATGCCACTAGACATTTTAAAAAAAAAGTATATAAAAAAAAGTATTCCTAATATAGAATGAAGAATCAGCATAAAAATGTAGACACACACATTATCTTCACAATAGAAGATGAATACCTGATGTACTTGATACACTTTCTCCAAAATTGTTCAGCAGGTTGAGGCATCATAAAGCACTTGAGAATATAACAATCTTTTCTTCAACCTTCAGATCTCCTAGTGCACCAGTTTCCTAAAATTTCAGAGCTGACTTTAGTGTATATTTGAAATATATGTTGAACTATACTGTCTTATCATGTCCATGTAAGCAAATAATCCACTGCTACAAATGAAATAATTAACAGCAAAAATTAACCGAAACTACATGTTATGTGATTGGATTTTCATAGCGTAGCATTTGCGGTTAATTTCAAAATAGGCAAGTTGTACACAAAATTGGGGGACCAGGACAGGAGAAAAACGTAACAAATCCTACAAATTAGGAGAAATACTGTTTTTGTCCCCTGAACTAACTCCAAATTCATGAATTTTGCACCCAAAATTACCATATATTCACACCTATCATGTACAACCCAACATAATATAGCTATTGTAAGCACCAAAACCTAAAATAGAAAGATTAAGTATAAGTATATGTCCAAATGTAGAGCACTGGAAGATATCATCCCCACGCCTACTGGAACCTTACACCGGATGTATCCAAAATAACTGAGCCAGTTTAAGCTCCACGTTTTCCTTTTCGTTCCCTTTCCTCAACGTCAATCTTCAACCTCAGTTTCGCAGTAGGATTCGACTGACCTGAATTCATCATCCGATCAGCATATAGGCAGTTGAAAGGACAATCGCTCAACTACTGTGTTGACGAGAGGTCCTCGTTTTCTTCGCTTACAAAAAGGTAAATTTAAGGCCGTACGAAGCGTCTTTAATATTTTTAGGGTGCGTTCTTTGTACCTTAACGGACGCTGGACGCGCCCAACGCTCGGAAGTAGGAATGGCAATGGGGTGGGTTGGGGCGGGTTTCTCATGTCCCAGACCCGACCCGGACTTTTTAAACCCCGCCCCAGACCCGCCCCGTAGACCCGGTGCGGGTCTGGAATTTCGCCCCGTACCCGAAACCCGTACGGGTCAGGGTAGACCCGATCCGCCCCGCGACCCGGTGATATTATGTTCTAGTGTACACAAATTTATATATTTTTATTTTTTATCACTAAATGATAAATTATATGCATATTATAATGTGTTCACAATGACAAGAGAATATTATAAAATGAGTTGTAAGATAATAGTTCAAAATATATGCATTTGTTATTGTATGATTATCATTGATGTAACTTAATACGATGAAAATTTTATAGTTTTCAATTAAAAGAATATAATATTCAAGTTATAACTATGTAAATCTAAGAAGATTAACAAGTAATAGTTATAGTTATAAAGAGTTTGAATGATGTTTCGATCATGCGGGTCGGGTTGGGGCGGGTTAGCCATGCCCCAGACCCGACCCTAGACCCGGACCTCCAAAAGCGGGTCGCGGGTCTACCCGCCCCGAAGACCCTATGGGGCGGGTCTAAATGGGTCAAAACAGGGGCGGGTCAAGCGGGTTTGGACCCTAGACCCACCCCATTGCCATCCCTACTCGGAAGTGAGTTGTTGGGCTCCGACGCGTCCGAGGCGTCGGACGCGTCGGGTCCCAAACAGTTCAATTTTGAGCTGTTGGGTATAAATATTTATTTTTTATTTAATTATTTTAAGTTTATATAAACTTTAAAAATTGGTAACTTTTGCATATGAGATCCGTTTGAGACGCGATTTTTTACGTTGCGATCGTATCTAAGTGCTCTATCTAATGGAGTTGGTTTGAACTGAATCGGAGCAACTTATAATTTTATATTTTTTTATTTTATTTACTTATTTGTGTAAATTATTGATATATATTATTTATTAAAAACAAATGATAAATTAATTAACCATTAATTAATTAAATTACGAAATAAAAATAAAATAGTCCGATTAAATGCTCTGCTTAAATACTCCGCTTAACGCGCCAAACGCATTCTCCGCTAACTACAATTCTCCACTTCCGTTTGCAAAGAACACACCCTTACTGTATTTATTACGTTTACGGTTTACCCATGGTATCAAAAAGTAAACTTGGACGCCCTTAGCATTTTATTATCGACCAAGGGCGTGGTGGCGCGCTTAACTAGTACAACCCACAGTGGAGTAGTCGACTATTTCATCGAATAATTACAAGGAAAAAAATTATACTTTTAAATTGATTTACAATAACACGGTTCATGTAAGACTTTGTTGTATTTCAAATTAATCTATTTAAGTTTATCAAAAGATATTGCGATGAAAATAAAATATTAACTGTAGATCTGAAGTAAATTTGAAATGGAATGAATATTTTCGAAAAATTGTAGACATGAAAACTTGAACCATTGAAAACATTGGAGAAAGCAATTCCGAGAAAGTGAAAGTATTATTTGGAATTCGAAAAAAATGATTTTTGACAATGATAGTATACTAACCTCCCTAATTGTCCATTTGATTAACTGAATCTGAGCACGGTAGGACCAAGTAATGCATTTGTGATGGCTAAGAACATATAGTTGAGCACGACTTGTGCTGTTTAATTTATGGCTTTAAATTTAATTACTTTATAGTTAATTAATTATTTTTTGTAACGTGCGTTTGATAATTGCAATCTTAAAATCACAAAATACGAGATTTTTCATCAAACACAATAGTTACTAAATTTTTACATATAGTTAAATAAACTAAAACAAGCTAATTACGACTACGAAACAAAGTCTCAAACAATAATCCATATATCACAATATACGGTACTAGCGAACTGCTCAATTTGTACAAGTGACCGTCTAAACACATGTCTACTCGAGCTACTATATTATATTCGATCTGTTTTGTATGTCCACGCTGGATTGATGTGGTGACATTAGTCATCCAATGGTCGTAAAAAGTTGTATTAACAGCAGTGAAAGATTGATCTAGTAGAGCTAGTATATCACACTTACAAGTGTCATTTCTTGTGCAGCTTGTAAATAAATGATCCAGCTCCATGAATTTCTTCAGAGGATTTCTTTTGTATTAGCACGCAAGATCGGTAAAACATTCTTTAGAGTCGTCAAGTGGATTATTCTCTATTTCACACCATCCTCCTTAAATCGTTAGGAATTTATTTCAGTCAGTCCAACTACGTTTCAGGTTGTTTCATTTGTTCTTCATTTGGATCTTGATCCAATCAAGGTCAAACCGTACATTGAGATCCACAGCTACGATCTCGCGAAATGCACCGACTGAATGCTTTTTTGTTCAGGAGAGACTGCCGTGCATATCAATGAACGTTGTCTCGTTTATCTATAAAGCTATAGAATATGAGAAACTGGAGCCAAAAGATTGTTATATAATAATGAAAAATGAAAATTTCAAAATATTTAAAAAAATCCAAACAAATATATGTTGTAAATATTCAAAATTAATCGACATAACGGAGAAAACCACCTAAATAGAAAGTTATATGGATTGAAAAAAAAAACCAAATAGGGGGATTTTCGGTGTATGTTGCTAGTTGTGGTGGAGGAGGAAGGGGGGAATATATCATTGGAAAGGGATTGAAAGTGGCATGCAATGAGTCAATTGTTTGCTAAAATGACACGAGGCGCCAGGCATCAACGACTCATCTTTTAGCTCTTCCCCCGAACAGTAAATCTAATTTACCATGTCACGGAGATAGATTTTAGCGTTGAGGTCTGATCAAAATGTTCCATGTCGAGGAGATAGTTTAAACATAATCCAAGCACATCATAAATTTTCAATTTATTTATTTATTTTTACAAATTATTGATGCATATTATTTATTAAAAAGAATCAATTAATTACTTAATTATAAATCGATTAAATAAAATATCACTACATAAATGCCCCGCTTAAATACTATCTTCATAGATACAAACTCATTTTGTGTTCACTCAACTTCCCCACTTGAATGCACAGTTTTTTTTTCTTCTAATCATCGCAAACACAACCGAAATATGAATTGTTATTGCATATTTCCATATTTTCTCCTACAAAGAAGGACTATGGATAGTATCAAATTGAATTGTGGTTAACGAAAACTTTTCAAAATATGTTCCTATGGAGTTTTACGGAATTGTATTCAGAAAAAAAATCTATGCCAACCATTGGAATGAGTTGCATGATGCATGAACTGTAGGCATACAGGTTGATTTTAGAGGGTATTGTATGTTTAATTGCCAAATTGGTTGTCGGACTCAAAATCAGATTGTTATAGCTGTGGAAATAACCATTTGTTAAGTAAATTGGAATTTTTATTTTTCTAGTTTCTTTCTATCTAACATTTTCAATTTGATTAATTTGAATGGAAATAAAGCTATGAAATTTTAGACTAAGAATGAAATAATTATTTATTTCATGACTTTCTTCAAATTTGGTTTATAACAACCTGTATAATAGTCTACACATTAATTACATAGTACATAATTATAAAAATTAATATTCATAACATGAAGAAGTAACTTCCACGCCAAACTAAGATGTGTTTAAGTGTACTTTATAGTTCATATGATGAATCTATGTTATTTGATCAAAGTTTTACATTGGTGTAATATGAGGAAACTATTATAGTTTAAATGAAAATTTAACGACTTTTGCTTGATCGATGTTAATGTATGAGAATATAACTTGATTTTTTTTTAAGATCCACTGTTAGTCGTCATGGAGAATCACAACGTACATCATGAATATGAAGTATTCGAGTGCATGGTATTGTCAGTAATGTACACACGAGGTCATTAGTATTAATCAAAGTTGCATTTGATTCTGAGCCGAATTGAATAGAAATGTAAATACTTCAGACTAATCGAGGTTCAAATATGGGGATATGATCTATTCTTTACTAAGTATGTAATACCCTTCGAATATTGAGTGATGTATTACTCATGGTTGTTGTTGTTCAAAGTAGTCATGTACTAATGTTACTAAATAACTATAAAACCGACTTATATGATATTTTCCTGTTGGTTAATGTAATTAAGGTCAAATAGATAATCTCATGTGATATGCTTCCACATTTCTCTTAACTTACTAATAATATTGAACTTCAACGTGGACACTCTACTTTGATAGTTTATAATTAGATCGGGGAATAGAGCCGGTTAGGAGCAACGATCCGTAATATTGCATTAAACAAATATCAAATACGTCGATTGGGTATATATATTTTTTACCTCAAGTGGATTGACGTACTCAATTTGTCTAATATAGAACTACGATGGCTGGGGATCATTTCACAACAAACTACAACACATCACAAATAACATATCACAAAATAGAATACAATATATATGTGTGCTACATACTCGACTGGTTTCACATAAACCATATACAATATATCCTGGAAGAATAATATACAAATGACACAATTATACGACTACCCAACTAAGATAATAACCACAAATGGACAGTCCAATATGTATCAGCTAACTGCCAATCAACTACAACTATAACCTGAAACAACTTGGTTTGACTCGAGTATAAATACCCTTGTTAGTCTAGCTTAACATATCAGTATAACAAGTGAAGAATACTGTAACAACCCGTATTTTCGATAACCTGTTATAACGTAAATCGAGGCAAAATTTAATTTATAAATTTGAATCAAGGGAAACGGGCTATGCCATTGCGTTCGTCTCGGAAAAATACGCGAAATAGAGTCCGAGTTTTCAAAAATCGGAGTCCGTATGACCCGATTAAGGCCCAACGAAGTTTTCAGAAAATTTCAAAGTAAAAATAGATTTCAAATTCAAGTTTGAATTTGGGAATTTAGGGTAGTGGGCGCAGGCGGGAAAATTCCCGCCAGAGCACCCAAGTCGACAGCCCTGTCGACTTGGGAGTCGACTTGGTTGGACCCAAGTCGACAGCCCTGTCGACTTGGCTGTCGACTTGGTCCAGCCGGGCAGTTTTGCCTGGTGCACCATTTTGGGTTTGTGTTGAGTTTGGGGGCCAGATTCGGTTTTGAGGGCTGAGATTGGAACTAGGGTTTAATCCTAAGGTTGAAACTAGTCCTAATCTCTATAAATAAGGCCCTAACCTAACCCTAAATCATCATTATTCATTCATACAACTAAACTATGGCAAAATCAACCCTCTCATGGCCTCCACTCTCTTCATAAATTCCTAAATAAATTTCTATGAGAGATTTTCCATGCATACAAGTGTTTTCAAGCTTGTATGAGAATCATTAGCTTGCATTCAAGTCAAGTTTCTATATTTGCATCAAAAAGAAAGAGTTTTGATCATTTTAGCTTAAGGGTTTTTCTATTGAAGCTTGCATTTTGGGTTTAATTGATTTCATAAGGGCTTTGTCATATTTTTGTGACTTCCTAAGCATTGTAAGCCCTATTCTACTTTCATACTTAAACTCTAAAGTTAAATGTATGATATGCAAGTTTGCCATGATATGCAAGTTTACTATGTCATGCAAGTTTGATATGTTATGATATGCAAGTTTATC
The DNA here is from genome assembly GCA_030737875.1 of Allium sativum. NCBI lineage: Eukaryota > Viridiplantae > Streptophyta > Magnoliopsida > Asparagales > Amaryllidaceae > Allium > Allium sativum. Next base: position 771,816,979 of record CM060918.1, on the reverse strand, counting down.
ATGTTATGTTATGCAAGTTTGCTATGTTATGATATGCAAGTTTATCAAGTTATGTTATGCAAGTTTGCCATATGATATGCAAGTTATGTTATGCAAGTTTGGGATGATCATTTTGTTCATGTTATCATGTTATGCAAGCTTATCTTGAGTATATGAACATAAAGCTTCAATCTTTATGCTAAAGGTTGCATTTTGGCAACATGTAAGTTATCATATCTCTTATGATAACTTGCATGTGAGGCTAAATGCGAGCTTATGGCCATTTTTACATGTCATTTAGCACCATGTATCACCAATATGCTAAGTTTGGTTTTATGCATGCTTTTGAGGCTTAAAAATGTAATATGCAAGTATATGAACATATGTACATTTCATATGCCACCATGTTAAACTTGTGGCTTCAACACCTTTATGTCATGATTATGCCAAGTTCCCTCTTTCTATCCTTTATGCGCTATTGCGATATGTAAGCGATGGGATTACGTTTGGGGTTGGGTAAACTTAAAAGACATAAAAACATAAGATTTGGGAATTTACCTATTAAGTTAGGTCTACCCATTGGGAATTTACCTATTAAGTTAGGTCTACCCAATTGCTTGAAAATTTGTAACATGTTTTGGAAACATGATGGACATGACACTTAGAGAAGATAAGTGTGACCAACTCGAGGTTGGGTTGAGTTTGTAGCGTAAAACTACCCGGAACCGACCGGCTTAACTAGTTGCTACAAACAATAGGACCCAATGTGAGAAGTTGGTCATGTTGTACCTTGAACCCGAGGTTAGACCAAGTTGTGGTGTAAAGCTACCCGGACCCGCCCGGCTTAATTAGTAACCGCAACAAAGTCTAATGTGAGAGGTTAAGGCACATTAATTAATTAATGCCTCATGTTTAGGGTTAAGTCATGGTCCACTTAATACTTAACCAATTTGGGCTTGGTAGATTAATCGGGGTTAAGTCGTGAACTCATCGTTACACTTAACCAAGTTAATCCATGATTAGCAAGAGGGTTAAACCGTACTTAACCCACTAGAAAATCCTAGCAATGGGGGTCCACTCCAGCAGTAATCCCAAGTTTGTATCATCGTGACCCTAGGGTCTAGGCTAGGGTGGTGGCACGATTACTGGACTTGAGGTAAGTGACCAAAAGCGACGGCAGAAGGGTACGCCGGTGTAGTTCCGGGCGGACTGTGGTCGTGCACACAGTCCGAAGCCGGGGAAAACATGCACGGGTACCAGTAGATCGAGACTGTGCACGCATGTTTATGGTGTCCAGGGGTTGACACCCTAGGGCTTGATACACCCGACGGGAGACCCGGCACAGTCTGACTACAATTATGTTTGGGCCGTATGGACACCAACACGTGATGAGTAAGGCTTATAGGGAGCCGATCGACTAGAACGTTTGATTTGACCTCATGTTAGGGTCACTTCATGTTATTGGGCCAAAGCTTGGGCCAAGGGATCAATACTTGTTTATTCAAGTCATGTTAGTTTGCTAGTACACCTGTGGTGCAAAACCTTAAACCTGATTATGCGATGACACCTTTATCTACCTTGTTAGTTGATTATCATGCTAGTATGTTGTTATCCTTATGATCATCCCTGCTTCTCATGCCAGTTAACTTTATCAGTTTACATTGATTGTAGTAGGGCTTACTCAGTCTTTTTGACTGACCTATTTTCTTTCGCCTCTTTTCTTCCGTTCCCCCCCTAGGTTCTCAGGGAGGGAATATTGGAGCTTAGCTTGGATTCCTGATCGCTTGCTTGTGGGATTTTAGCTCATGTACGGTCTTGACATGAAGCTAGCTATGGTTATCACTTATTTTGGGGATAGTACTTATGTATTTCAGTTTTTCAGTGATGTTGTTTTTATCTAGACTGGTTTATTTGGAAAGTTATGTTGTACCAGACTTGTTTTGAAATAGTTTGAAATCTTCCGCTGTTTTACTTATCTTATTTACTCTGTTTACATATATACATATGTTCTTGTTCTTCCTTGATATATCATTATGCATGTTTACCTGATTCAAACGCCCCTCCAAAGTCAGAGTGCTTGCAAGAGCCACCCTGGCGGAGGTGGGGTGTTACATTTGGTATCAGAGCATATGGTTTACGAGAAGGAACAAAAAGGTTTTTAGAAAACTATTTTCAAAACCAAGTATAAAGTATTTTCCAAAGAAAAGTCTAGTTTATTTTAAAGTCTATTCCCCAAAAAGCCATTAGCAAAATTCCTTCGTTTTTCTCCATTCTGAATCTGTCTTTTTCTTCGTTTTTAGTATGGCCGATAACTTTGCTATTCCGGAGGGAGTACACGTACCTGTTTGGTATAGGAGACTTTTGGAGGCTTGGGCGACCGAAGCCGGCCCCGTAGATGTTCCTCCTCCTCCTCCAGTAGTTAATGATCCTCCTCCTCCGGTAGTTAATGTTCCCCCTCCTCCTGTCGCTGAGGTTCCTCTTCCTCCTCCCCCTCAGCATCCTCAAGCTGACTTCGCAAAGACTTGCAAAGATTTCAAAGCAATGGGTGGCAAGAACTTTCAAGGCACTGAGACTTTTGTAGAGGCCAGAAATTGGTTGAAAGAGACAGAGGATTTATTTGCTATCTTTGGGTTAGACGATCAGAGGAAGATCGTGTTGGCGGTTTGGCTTATGAAGGATGAAGCCGCTTATTGGTGGGAAGTCACCAATGGTACTAGGCCTGTTGAGACTTGGGCCGATTTCAGGGCAAGGTTCGTGCTTAAGTTTCTATCTTCTGCTGAGGAGAATCTGCAAATGGAGAGGTTCATAACTTTGAAACAAGGAGATATGTCTGTCAAAGAATATGTGAACAAGTTCAACCAGTTAGCTCGTTTTGGCTTGGATATGGTGAATACTCCTCAGAAGAAGGCTCTTCGTTTTGCTAGAGGATTGAATGAGCCGTTGCAGGGATTGGCTATGTCACATATTCCCCATGGGGCCACGTTTGAGAGCTTGGTTGATATGGCGTTACTTCAGGGAGATGTCAAGAAAGAGATCAAGATGAATGATACTCAAGCCAAGAAGACTGATTCCCAGTGGAAAGGAAATCAGGGTAATCCAAGTGGTCAGAGCAGTCAAGGCAATCAGAACAAGAACAAGAACAAGAGTCAAGGCAATAAGGGAAACAACAACAAGGGAAAGAACAACAAGGGGAAGTGCCATTATTGCGGTTCAGTTGGGCATCTTATTAAGGATTGTAAGAAGAGGAAAAGGAAGAATGGTGAATGCTTTTTCTGCGGTGAGACTGGACATTTCAGTAAGGATTGCCCGAAGAAGCAAGGGCAAGGCCAGGGTCAGACTCAGCGTGCTGGACCTTCAGGAGGGCAATTTCATGCTCTCAATGCCGCTCAAGTTCCCGATCGAGGTAGTATTTCTGTTGAGAGCCTTGTACATATTTCTGATTTTCCAGTTCGTACCTTGTTTGATTCTGGTGCATGCATAGCTTTATCTCATCTGATCTTGTTGATAGTTTGCATCTTAGTACTAGCTTGGTAGAGGATCTCGTCTGTGTCTCAAATCCTATTGGGGGTTCCGCCCATCTATCTATGATATGTGGGGATTTGAGGATCTCTATACTGAGTGTAGAGTTCTTGTGTAGTGCTTATGTTCTTGGTTTTAGGGGATACGGATTGATATTGGGCATGGATTGGTTGTCCAGATATGGAGCCATCCTTGATTGTGAGCATAGGGTTGTGAGGCTCGTGACTCGCCTCGGAAACACCCTAGAAATTTCTTGTAATCCGAGAGGTCCCGTCATGTTGTGCTATCTTGAATCACTCGACTCGTCAATGGAAACTCTTCAGTCTGTGAGAGTGGTTCGAGAGTATCCGGATGTTTTCGATGAAGTTAGGGGGTTGCCCCCTAAGCGAGAGATTGATTTCTGCATTTATCTGGTGGATAATGCAAAGCCGGTTTCTTTGCCCGTTCGGCACATGGCTCCGCGTGAAAGGCGGGAGCTAAGTAAGCAAGTGAAGGAGTTGCTTGAGAAGAACTTCATTAGACGAAGTATATCTGAATGGGGAGCGCCTGTGGTATTTGCTACCAAGGCAGATGGTTCTCTCCGACTTTGTGTTGACTATCGAGAGTTGAATAAGCTGACTAAGAAGAACAGACACCCGTTGCCGAGGATTGATGATCTCTTTGACCAGCTTGTTGGTGCTTCTGTTTTCTCTCAGCTTGATCTTGCTACTGGATTCCATCAGCTCAGGGTAGCTGAAGATAGTATAGACAAGACTGTGTTCAGAACTCCAGATGGATTTTTCGAATGGCTTGTCATGCCGTTCGGCTTGACTAATGCACCCGCATATTTCGTGGACTTGATGAGTAGGGTGTTCAGGGAGTTCTTGAACAAGTTTGTCGTGGTCTTCGTAGATGACATTCTGATCTTCTCTAAGGATGAGGAAGAGCACGCAAGGCATCTCGTGGAGGTGATGGATACGCTTAGAGCGCATCAGTTGAAGGCCAAGTTCTCTCACTTTTGGAGAAGGGAAGTTAGATTCCTTGGGCATATAGTATCCAAGCAAGGCTTAGCGGTGGATCCCGCTAAGGTAGTTGCAGTTCAGGATTGGAAGACTCCAAGGAATGCAACCGAAGTGAGAAGTTTTCTAGGTCTTGCAGGCTTTTACCGGAAGTTCATCAAGGACTTCGCGAAGATTTCCGCTCCTCTCACTAAATTGACGAAGAAGAATTTAGTTTTTGCTTGGAGCATAGAATGCGAGCTTGCTTTTCAGAAGCTCAAGAGAGCTCTCACATCAGCACCTGTTCTAGCTTTGCCCGATGGAGGGAAGTTATTTACAGTATACACCGATGCATGTGGCACGGGGTTAGGAGCTGTTCTGATGCAAGAAGGAAGGGTGATATGCTTTGGCGGTAGACAACTCAAAGTGCATGAGAAGAATTATCCCACTCATGACTTAGAGTTGGCAGCAATAGTATATGCACTCAAGGCTTAGCGCCATTATCTTCTGGGAGAAAGATTTGAGCTTTATACCGATCACAAGTCATTGAAGTATCTCTTTTCTCAGAAGGATCTGAATCTGAGGCAACAAAGATGGATGGAATTCTTGGCGTCCTACGATTTTGAGATAACTTATACCCTTGGCAAGGGGAATGTGGTAGCAGATGCATTGAGTAGAAAAAGGTTGACTCTGAGTCCTCTATTCGTTGAGATGAAGAATTTAGAGTATGTGGCAACCTTTGATTTCTCTTTGGCGATTGAGTCGATGACCGGTTCTTTAGCATCTCTGGAACTCAGACCTACCCTTCTTGATCAAGTTGGGGCTTCGTAGAGAGAAGACCCTCAGATAGTTGAGATTATGGATAAGCTGATTCGAGGAGAGACGTCTAGTCATCTCGCTCGATATTCTATTGATGACAAGGGTTGGCTGAGGAGAGACGGAAGGTTATGTGTTCCAATGGTAGAAGATTTAGTAAGAAAAGTTCTTGAGGAAGCACATCGCTCTAAGTTGACTATACATCCGGGCGGAGATAAGATGTATAAAGTTATGAAGCGCATTTTCTTTTGGCCCGGGATGAAGAAGGATGTGGCAGAGTTTGTCTCTAGATGTATCATTTGCCAGCAAGTTAAGGTCGAGTCGAAGAAGCCCGGTGGGCTATTGCATCCTCTAGACGTTCCACTATGGAAGTGGGAGAGTATTTCCATGGATTTTATCGATGGGCTACCAAGGTCAAGGAAAGGGAATACGAGCATTTGGGTTATTGTGGATAGACTTACGAAGAGTGCTCATTTCATTCCGGTGAAGAGCAAGAGGACCGCATCTTGGCTAGCGTCTGTATATCTTCGTGAGATTGTGAGTCTACATGGAGTCCCTTCTAGTATAGTCAGTGACCGTGACCCAATCTTTACAAGTCAGTTCTGGAATAGCTTGCAAGAAGCTATGGGCACGAGGTTGAATCTAAGTACGGCTTATCACCCACAGACGGACGGTCAAACCGAAAGGGTGAATAGGGTACTCGAGGATCTGTTGAGGCTTTGTATTCTGGATTTTGGTGGTACTTGGGAAGACCATCTTCCTCTTGTTGAGTTTGCATATAATAACAGTTATCAGGCAAGCATAGGGATGGCACCATTTGAAGCTTTATATGGGAGGCCGTGCAAGTCGCCTACATGTTGGTGGGAGACTACAGATGAGCTTATACTTGGGCCTGATATGATCAGAGATACATCCGAGAAGGTCGAGTTAATTCGGAGACGGATGAAAGCGGCCCAAGACCGACAGAAATCCTATGCTGATAAGCGAAGAACTGATTTGGAGTTTGATGTTGGGGATATGGTTTTCGTGAAGGTTTCTCCTTTGCGGAATGTGGTCCGATTTGGAGCCGTTGGGAAGTTAGCACCGAGGTTTGTTGGACCATTCCCTATTATAGAGAGGATCGGGCAGATGGCTTATAGAGTGGAGTTGCCCGAGAAGCTCGCCGGAGTACACGATGTTTTTCATGTCTCGCATCTCCGGAAGTGTTTACATGAATCAGTAGAGGTTGTTGAGCCGAGTGTTCTGAAAGATGTGGAAGTGGAGAAAGAGGCTACCTTGAGGAGAGCTCCGATTTGTTTCTTGGGAACGGAGACCAAGAAGCTAAGGAATCGAGAGGTCAAGTTGGTGAAGGTTCAATGGAGTGAAGCCGAAGAAGACGCAACTAAGGAAACCGAGGAGAAGATGCGTGGGCTTTATCCATTCCTTTTTGAGGGTACACTCTCAATCTCTTTTCTTTGTTAGCATATCTTTCTCTTTGCTATCCATGTTTATCTAGTTTATCGTGTTAATCTTGTCATGAGAACCTTAGGTAGAAACCCTTTGGATGAAACATGTGTTTGAAACATGTTATGCTTGATGGTTGCAAGTGGTTGCAAGTGTTTGCAAGTGGTTACTCGTGGATGCATTATACAAGTTAGGCACTAGATCGGCTCACACACTCCTCATATTGCATATGCATGAGTGTTTACGCTTATTCATGGATGAAAATTTTTGTGTTATCACATGGATGTTGCATATGGATGTATGTTATGTGCACACATATAGATGTTATACATTATGTTAGGAATTGCATACATATGGATTCATTTCACTAACATAATTTGCATTGATGATATTTGCATTAGATAAGTACATATACACAGACCTTTGCATATGTTCATACAACATTTAGAATCTTATAAGGATAATGATTGCTCGTGGATGATGTTTTGAGTAGATGGATGTTGGATGGTAGGATACGTTCTTCCTAACTTGAAGATTTCGGGGACGAAATCCTTTAAGGAGGGGAGAATGTAACAACCCGTATTTTCGATAACCTGTTATAACGTAAATCGAGGCAGAATTTAATTTATAAATCTGAATCAAGGGAAACTTGCTATGCCATTGCGTTCGTCTCGGAAAAATACGCGAAATAGAGTCCGAGTTTTCGAAAATCGGAGTCCGTATGACCCGATTAAGGCCCAACGAAGTTTTCAGAAAATTTCAAAGTAAAAATAGATTTCAAATTCAAGTTTGAATTTGGGAATTTAGGGTAGCGGGCGCAGGCGGGAAAATTCCCGCCAGAGCACCCAAGTCGACAGCCCTGTCGACTTGGGAGTCGACTTGGTTGGACCCAAGTCGACAGCCCTGTCGACTTGGCTGTCGACTTGGTCCAGCCGGGCAGTTTTGCCTGGTGCACCATTTTGGGTTTGTGTTGAGTTTGGGGGCCAGATTCGGTTTTGAGGGCTGAGATTGGAACTAGGGTTTAATCCTAAGGTTGAAACTAGTCCTAATCTCTATAAATAAGGCCCTAACCTAACCCTAAATCATCATTATTCATTCATACAACTAAACTATGGCAAAATCAATCCTCTCATGGCCTCCACTCTCTTCATAAATTCCTAAATAAATTTCTATGAGAGATTTTCCATGCATACAAGTGTTTTCAAGCTTGTATGAGCATCATTAGCTTGCATTCAAGTCAAGTTTCTATATTTGCATCAAAAAGAAAGAGTTTTGATCATTTTGGCTTAAGGGTTTTTCTATTGAAGCTTGCATTTTGGGTTTAATTGATTTCATAAGGGCTTTGTCATATTTTTGTGACTTCTTAAGCATTGTAAGCCCTATTCTACTTTCATACTTAAACTCTAAAGTTAAATGTATGATATGCAAGTTTGCCATGATATGCAAGTTTACTATGTCATGCAAGTTTGATATGTTATGATATGCAAGTTTATCATGTTATGTTATGCAAGTTTGCTATGTTATGATATGCAAGTTTATCAAGTTATGTTATGCAAGTTTGCCATATGATATGCAAGTTATGTTATGCAAGTTTGGGATGATCATTTTGTTCATGTTATCATGTTATGCAAGCTTATCTTGAGTATATGAACATAAAGCTTCAAGCTTTATGCTAAAGGTTGCATTTTGGCAACATGTAAGTTATCATATCTCTTATGATAACTTGCATGTGAGGCTAAATGCGAGCTTATGGCCATTTTTACATGTCATTTAGCACCATGTATCACCAATATGCTAAGTTTGGTTTTATGCATGCTTTTGAGGCTTAAAAATGTAATATGCAAGTATATGAACATATGTACATTTCATATGCCACCATGTTAAACTTGTGGCTTCAACACCTTTATGTCATGATTATGCCAAGTTCCCTCTTTCTATCCTTTATGCGCTATTGCGATATGTAAGCGATGGGATTGCGTTTGGGGTTGGGTAAACTTAAAAGACATAAAAACGTAAGATTTGGGAATTTACCTATTAAGTTAGGTCTACCCATTGGGAATTTACCTATTAAGTTAGGTCTACCCAATTGCTTGAAAATTTGTAACATGTTTTGGAAACATGATGGACATGATACTTAGAGAAGATAAGTGTGACCAACTCGAGGTTGGGTTGAGTTTGTAGCGTAAAACTACCCGGAACCGACCGGCTTAACTAGTTGCTACAAACAATAGGGCCCAATGTGAGAAGTTGGTCATATTGTACCTTGAACCCGAGGTTAGACCAAGTTGTGGTGTAAAGCTACCCGGACCCGCCCGGCTTAACTAGTAACCGCAACAAAGTCTAATGTGAGAGGTTAAGGCACATTAATTAATTAATGCCTCATGATTAGGGTTAAGTCATGGTCCACTTAATACTTAACCAATTTGGGCTTGGTAGATTAATCGGGGTTAAGTCGTGAACTCATCGTTACACTTAACCAAGTTAATCCATGATTAGCAAGAGGGTTAAACCGTACTTAACCCACTAGAAAATCCTAGCAATGGGGGTCCACTCCAGCAGTAATCCAAGTTTGTATCATCATGCCCCTAGGGTCTAGGCTAGGGTGGGGGCACGATTACTGGACTTGAGGTAAGTGACCAAAAGCGACGGCAGAAGGGTACGCCGGTGTAGTTCCGGGCGGACTATGGTCGTGCACACAGTCCGAAGCCGGGGAAAACATGCACGGGTACCAGTAGATCGAGACTGTGCACGCATGTTTATGGTGTCCAGGGGTTGACACCCTAGGGCTTGATACACCCGACGGGAGACCCGGCACAGTCTGACTACAATTATGTTTGGGCCGTATGGACACCAACACGTGACGAGTTAGGCTTATAGGGAGCCGATCGACTAGACCGTTTGATTTGACCTCATGTTAGGGTCACTTCATGTTATTGGGCCAAAGCTTGGGCCAAGGGATCAATACTTGTTTATTCAAGTCATGTTAGTTTGCTAGTACACCTGTGGTGCAAAACCTTAAACCCGATTATGCGATGACACCTTTATCTACCTTGTTAGTTGATCATCATGCTAGTATGTTGTTATCCTTATGATCATCCCTGCTTCTCATGCCAGTTAACTTTATCAGTTTACATTGATTGTAGTAGGGCTTACTCAGTCTTTTTGACTGACCTGTTTTCTTTCGCCTCTTTTCTTCCGTCCCCCCCCCCCCCCCCCAGGTTCTCAGGGAGGGAATATTGGAGCTTAGCTTGGATTCCTGATCGCTTGCTTGTGGGATTTTAGCTCATGTACGGTCTTGACATGAAGCTAGCTATGGTTATCACTTATTTTGGGGATAGTACTTATGTATTTCAGTTTTTCAGTGATGTTGTTTTTATCTAGACTGGTTTATTTGGAAAGTTATGTTGTACCAGACTTGTTTTGAAATAGTTTGAAATCTTCCGCTGTTTTACTTATCTTATTTACTCTGTTTACATATATACATATGTTCTTGTTCTGCCTTAATATATCATTATGCATGTTTACCTGATTCAAACGCCCCTCCAAAGTCAGAGTGCTTGCAAGAGCCACCCTGGCGGAGGTGGGGTGTTACAAATACCGTCATTAAGGGAACAATTCCTTCTCCTAAGAAAAGGAATCTCATAATCCGAAATAAACTCAAAATCATATAAAATAATGACTCCTTTCTATTAGAAAGGAATGGAATAATTTAGAACAACAGATTTCAAAAAAAGATAAATTCACAAATTTATACTCAGATAACATGTAAACACTATGAACACAGACTCAGATATTTCCATTAATACATATTACCTAAATTCCAAATTGGGGTAATCAAAATTTAGAGTCATGGGATACAGGATCAATATAAGAAAATTTAGTACAATCAACAAGAACTAGCTTTGAGCTAAACACATATATCATCTTTTAATCGCAAAGGGAATCAAAACACATACACTAAATTATCATCAAAATGCTCTAAATACTGCACAATAAACTCAAAAGAGTTTAATTACACAAAAGTGATCATAAAACTTAAATCCTCAAAACTAGTCATAAGGCTATAATGGAAATTCATCATAATATGTCACAAAGATGGATCCAAAACGTCACAAACACCAAATCATCAAAGCCACCAAATGGATCCAAAACATCAGTAGCTATTGCATATGCATCAGCAAAACAAAACTATTTTTCCAATTGCTATACACATATTTAGGATATATTGCTATGATTTGTCCTGGTCTAGTATATTTCACTACGACCCATATAGGTCGAGTTCACTTCACTATGACCCCCCTCAGTCAAGTGTAACTTTAATATGACATGTCTTGATCGAGTATAGCCTCAATACGACCCGTCTCAATCGAATGTCATTACCACTATCTGTCTCAGTCGAGTATGGCTTCACTATAACCCGTCTCGGTTGAATATAACTTTACTACGACTGGTCTCGATCGAGCATAACTTCACCACGACCCGTCTTGGTCGAATGCTACTTGACCACTTCGATCAAGAGAATACATATATATCTGATTCCATCGAGTCCAGATTTACTTCGAAGCAAGTACTGGAACCATAAGAATGTGTCGTATACTTACAGACAGTAACTCAAAAAGTGAAAGCAATATGTCTCATACTGCACGTTTCATTATTTGATTCACATAAGTTAGTCTTTACACTGATAAACAATAGATATCTTCGATCACCGAGCTAAAAATTAACCAATATGATTAATCTACGTGTCTCGTACCATGCAATTAATTAAATCATCTAAATCACAGTCTCGATATCTCGAAGGGTGCCAAAGTGTGTAATCTTATCTACAGAGAATACCTCATTAGGAAAGCGAGTTTATAAATTATTTAGGAACATTTGAGTTATTTCTTTGAAATCTATATATTACGGAAAATATTGTTCTTACTAGTGCCTTGAGATCATTTTTATTTAAAAATCAAAACATGGAAAAACCATTGTCATAAGTTGTATATATTTGTGTGTGTGTATTTATTTAGGAAACTCAGAACATAAATCATTTTATTTCAAACGTGTACTGTGTGCAAAACTCATCTTGAAAAGAGCAACACTAAACACAAAATGCACATGAAAATTAGACCAAAACGTTGTGCAGGTACAACCAGATTATAGCTATGGATTAAGCCTTGAAAGAGTATCAACATTCAATTCAAATTGCACTTGAAAATGGATAAACAATGAAGCAAACAGTGATGCAAAACACATTGAAAAAGCAACAAATTAGAAAGGCAGCAGGCAATGTTTGTCATGCATTTTGCACTGCATGTGTCGACACAGGTAAAGCCCTATATCGACCTAGGTTCTGCCTATGTCAACATAGTCCCGCAAATTTGTAGGTTCGGTTGGTCGTTGACAAACCCAACTTTATGCCACTACTTCAATGATCAAACGACAACAATTGGACACAAAATTTTATAGGTATAAACTACAACATTCAGGCAATACACTGAAACAAAAGTCATGCAGAATGGACATGGATTGATATAGTTATTCGCTCTTAAAATAGGACAGAAGTCATCTTTTAACTGTAAACTAAGAGTTAAAGCTTTTTGTTTATAGTATCAAGTAAAATTCAGCAAACAAGACTTTATTTTCACTCAAATATGAAAACTAACAGCATGCAAGCTAGAGTGTCTGAGTTTTACATACTCACCTTGATTGGATTTTATGATTTCAGCTTTGTTTTGCACAAGGGAAGAAGCTTTGGACGTCCTCACAACCTGCAGACTGAAGACATAAACATGAAACTAAGAAACTTCGCTATGAGTCCCCTTTTCGAATCACTGAGATTGATGCCTTGAATTCCTTGTTGGAGATTTCTTCCGGGCTGAGATTGAGAGAGGCAAGCTCTTCCATTTGAATTGGGAGATTTAGATTTCATAATTTGGGGAAAAAGCCATGAGTTTTCCACTGTAAAGTTTTTATTCCAATAGGACGAAGAAAGGGGAAAATTAGACACATACTGTATTTCTTTGTTTCTCCCTTCTTTTACATAACCTAGATGGGTTTTGGGCTTAATTAAAGCCTAATTTGGTCTTTAACACTTAGTTTAGACCATGTTAAGTGAATCTAAGCATTGTCTATGCTAATTTGAATTATTCTATACACAAATCACCTTGTTAATCTTGTACTTCACCATTTTAATATCAAAATACATAGCTTGCCTTACTAAAAGTTTATACAAGATATTTAAAACATTTTTGAACTTTCTTTTAAACATAAATACAAAGAAATTAACACAATATTTATATTTTACCAACAAATTGTACAATTTACAATTTTATGTACAAAAATTTACAATTTAAGTTTATACCTACACGAAACACAAAGTTTAGACACAAATATCTTATACCAACATATATAATTAATTTTCACATATAAATATTGATATTCATAAATATTTATATTTTCCCATTTTATTTACAACTCAATGATATTTACAAAACTCATCTCTACATGTGATTCAGTATGTACATATATATGCTGTTTACACCAACAGTGGCACAAACATTCAAATATTACGATGAAGAGATTAAAAGTGAAGAAAACATTAAATAAAATGAGGAAAGAGCACAAAAAAGCAATTTATAGTGATTCAGTTATGGATTACCTACGTCCAGTTTATAACTTCTCTTAAATATTACAAGAAATTAAGATTACTATGCCTTCGGATAATGAAATCTCGGGTACAATATGTTTCCAGAACATAAAATGCGTAAGAGAAGCCAAAATATCCCTTTTCCATGCTCCAAGGAATTTTTATAGATGATGTTTGAATCCGACTTGATAGGGGCACATGGTGGTCGATCCAGGAGTAGTGGAGATCGTGGGTTTGGTCACAATGTTGTGGAGCATGTCAACAACAACTATAATATGATTCGAACTATGCCTGACTCGACATACTCGAGCCTGATGCTAGCCGATTCGGATGTAGCTTCTTTACTTCCACCGAACCGAGTGTTGATCGATGAGGGTTTCTAGTCGAACCGGATTTACTTCGTAGCAGAGTCTTGGCCGATCTGGATATTTATGAAAGCTTTAGAGTTTTTTCCCTATTAAGATCATCTTGGACATAAGTTTCTACTCGCTCGACGGCCTTGTTCGAAAGGCAGGTCAACACTTTACCCCCTCAAAGTATGTCGTTTTGAAGATGAGATGTGCTTTGAATCGATAGAGCTGCATCTCCTTGGAATGTTATATGTCTTTAGGAAAGTAGTAATGAATAGTCTGTCCTTTCAAATAGTCTTGACACTTGGATTCTTTCTTTCTGCATAAATAGTTAGACATGCTTCATATTATGTTCGACGGTACTCACTAGGCCAGAGTCTTTGACTGAAGTTTCCAAGAGACATAGGTTAATACTCAAACCCCATCGAATCAATAGGTTGAATCCACCCACCATATAGCCAAGTTGTTGGCTCTCACGTGTGATTGCAAACATGCAGGTCGTTGCACGCAACATCATTTTTTGCGCAAGTCGAATGCATTGCCAAGTCAAGTCAGTTTTCGCACGTGAGTCTGAGTTATCACCCAATACATGGAAATGTCAAAAAAAATCTTCTTAGCTCTTTTCTTGTTTCTTCTATTTTATTTTTTAAATCTGGTTCGATGATCGAACCGGACTCCGGATCAACATAATTGATCCGTACCGAGTTACCAATCACATCACTAAGAAATGGAAAAGTCTCCATCTTTCCTATATAAGTATCGGGACTACGCAGTTATTTTATTTCTTTTACTTTTTACTACACCAATCTAAGAGTTTACAATTTCTCTCTCCAACCTCTAATTCGATCGAACTTTCATCCATTAGCAAGATCCGCTGTTGTTCATTCTTAAAATCTCAAACTTGAATCAATTCAAGTGGGTTTGAATGGGTTTACAATGTGTTTTATCAAATTTTACAATGTCTGATTATAGCTGTTGAAGTTTAACATATCCCATGCTGGAAATGGTGGCAACGACGATGAAGGATATAAGGTTAGGTCGCGGTGGCGATGCGAGGTTGTTTGGCTTTGGGTGTTGAAGGCTATGTTGCTACTGACGGAAGAGGAAGGAAGGAAGAAATAAAGGAATCTGGAACACTCGAGAAGAAAGTGGAGACTTCAAAGAGAAATTGAAGTAAGGAGAAAATTTTGTCATGCCCGGGTCGGCATTGCCTTTAACCGACCTGGATGAATGTCGTGCCAGGGACATCGAGTCGGAAATGATCGATCTAGAGTTGGTCGACCTGGAAAAGTCAATATGGATTGATCCCCCCAGAATTGATCGAATCGGAAAGGCCGATTTGGACTTGACCGAACCAGTTTAGACATTCAACTTCGACGCTTTAACAAACTTGGCGACTACAACAATTTTGCATTGAACGCTAACAATGAATCAATTCTGAACCTAAATCCATTTACACGACCATCTAGATAACTAGGATAGAGCATATGAGAACATTAGAACTTGCATATGAACATAGCCTTACGCGCGTATAACTTTGGACAACTCAAATTATATAATTCTTCCCCGTGCAAGATTATGACATGACGTTATTCATGGTCGTGATTCATTAAGACGATCAAGAATAACAGTCCATCGAGTCAATTTTTGTAGCACATTTCTAATGCTTCATCTATGTTGTTGTTTTCTACACAACTTCCCCTGTATGCACTACACTAGTTCACAACATTGGGTATAGGCTAATCGCTCTAACTGGTGGTATTTATTGGGTAGCACATCTATAGTTTTTGGAATATATTCCATGAGAAGATCTGAGGTTGCGAAGGGAAAAGCTATTGAGCAAGATCCTGATTCTAATTCTAACTTCGGAACTGAATTGGACGATGACTCATAGTTCATCGTCTAACCCTAACAACCTGGAATTTTGGCAACAAACAGTTATTTAATTAAAATCTCAAAAATAAGAATTTTTGCAAATGATATAATTTGACCATAAAACTTTAACCGATGCGTTCGTCTCAGAATTCTGGTCAATTTTCATGTTTGGAGTTCCGCGAATGGAGTCCGTATGAAATAGTTATGGACGAAATACGATAACGGGCGGAAAATAAATAAAACAGAATAATATGTATATATATAGAAATTAATAATCCCCTATCTACCTCACTGCCAGGTCAACCAAGTGGTCGACCGGCGGTCGACCGCTGGCTACGACCACTAGGTCGAGTCACGTAGTGACGGCTAGGATTTTGGCTATGCAAATATATGTACAGACGGATGTATAATAAATCAAACTGATTTTTCATGGCCAATTCTACTTCTATAAATAAAAGGGTAAGGCCTTATTCTTTTCAACACAATGTTGGCGGCAGCGAAGCTATGCCATTTCCCTCCCTCTTCTAACCTAATTTCTTAATTAAAAATATATTCATATACAACAAACCAAACACAAATCATATAGAATTGAGAGAATTATCAGATTCATTGGAAAAGAATGCGAGTTGACGCTCCAAATCAGATTCTCTCCTCTCTTTCTATTTTCATACATCTCGATAGATATGAAATTATCCCCTTTTAAGATAAATTGTAGATTTATAAGAATTTGGGAATTGTAGGTTTAAAAGGTTCAAACTTTGGATTTGGATGCTTTAAGGTGAGTGGGAAATTTACGAATACTGTTATAATAGCCTATCTATTTCGTTTGAATTAGATCTAAATTTTTATGCCTGTTTCTATCAGATCCGTTCACTAAATTGTTGTAATTGGATTAACACCCATCAGATCTGATTGTAAACATTGTTAAAACTTGTATATTGTAAATTGTGGTTAGGCATAATATTAATTGTGGGATTCTTAAAAATTTTTATACATATTTCTTGCAATTATGTTGTAAAATGTGTTGTGGATGTTGCAAAGCATTGTAAATCTGGAAATTAGTCCCATTAAACACCATTTAGATGTAGCTATATTATAGATCTCTATTTTCGGTGATGAGTAATAAATTATCTGAATATTAGATTAAATGTTAAATTGTGTGATTGTAATTTTAAAAGAAATATGTCTGTTTGTATTCATTATTGTTGGGTTTTGGCTTAATTGTTGTAAATATGCCATTTTTCTTTTTTTTGAACAAAAGATGTTATTTTGAATTCACAGGAGGTATGACAAAAAGATTAAAAAAGGAAAAGTGGTGCAAACGTACGTATAAATATAAATATTTGTGCATAGATTGCATCAACTATCCTAAAAATATATAAATATATATATTTCTTACAAATTTGAAATATGTCAAATCATGCATAATTTACAATATTTATAGCTAACGATCTTTTTCGAAGATTTGAAACCTTTTGGCAAGATCGAATGCAAAAAGGAGTGTTTGGTTATTGATTAAACCAAATCATTAATTTAAAAATAATAACAATAAGAATAAAAGATAACTTTGACCGTGCGAAAACATAAATATATACATATTATCTGTCCAAATCAGCGTAAAACAGTAAAGTATACATTGTATTGAATGCTTGAATGATGTTCAATTATGAAATCATATGAAAATGCAATCCATGTTGAATTAATACATTTGTGGTGGCCATTGTATCAATCAATATAGTTTACGACTAGGACCGCAAACCAATAAATAACAATTGTAACCAAATGTTGAATGGAGAAAGTAAATATAATAGGATAATGGTTACAATTCCTAAATTAATTAGGTTTAATGTTGTACACCCCAATTAGGGAATTTGAATTATAACCGCATTTAGACATGAGGTTAAGCTTAATTTGTGGAAGAAGTCTGCTCGGTACCAACCGGCAAATCCAGCATTCACAGGTGGTCAGCTCAATGTAAGGGGTCTAATGCGTAAATATAAATGTACCAAGCCACGAGGTTAAGTTCAACTTGTGGTATAAGCCTTCCCGGAACTGACCGGCAAATCTAGAATCCACAAGTGGTCAACTTAATGTGAGAGGTCTTGTTCACAAATAAAATATATATAACAAGCAATAAATAAACAAATAAGAATAGTAATTGTCTGTTGGGGTACAACAAATAAATACCTTGGGACTCATAAATGGTTGCCTTAGGAAAATATAAGTGTTATGGTAATGAAGGGCAATAAACAAAGAAATAAGAATAAATGGGTGTAATTAGAGGATTAATGGATATTAATTGTTGTTTAAATACTAAGTCCAATTAGGGAAGTGATTAGATAAATATCCTAAGATAAAGGGGATATAATTTTCCTTATTTATATTAATGAATATAGGACTTAAAATTAAAAGTAGAGTTGGACTTAGTAGGCTAATGATATAAAGATAATATTAATCATAGTAACCCATGACAATAATAAATCTTATGCGAATAATATTTCCGTGGAGAATAACTAAACGGAAAAGACGTGATAATGTGGCCCACTCAATAGGGAAAGGTACTAAGGGCTAATGGGGTACGAACCTAATAACCTTCGCGTATAGTCCGCTTGCTGGGACTTAAGCGACTAGAGTTGAATAGTCTGTCTGGGAATAGGTCTTTCAGTATAGGGGTCTTAAACGACATGTGTGTGTATTGCCTACCCAAACCTGGAGACTTAAAATGTCAGATATGGCTACCTATCCTATAGGAAGTAGTAAGTGACTAAGGGGGTTACCCAATCAGGTCAACTAGAGGTATATCAAGTGATAAAATACCATCGCTCACCTTATACGGGGTAAGCGTATATGCGTGAATGACGAAAGCCTTAATTAGTAGGGCCCGTAGCTAGTGCTCTCTAGTTTATAAGAATGTGGAACAAGTTATCGAGAGGTATCAAGTGACCAATAAGTCCGCCTAGGGTCCTAAGTGATTAGGAGAATCCACCCTATCTACCATTGATAGTGAGGCGGAAAACAATAAAGATAAAGTGGATGGAAAGGTGTATATATATAAGAACTCCGCAGTTAGGGGTTCACTTCTCGGTCTAATAATCAGTTAAACTATGATTTAAGGGCTTCCTAAATATATGCGTAAACGTTTTATCTCGGTATTATATCTTGGAATACTACTTTGGGAAGAGTAGTAGGGACGTGCATAAACATTTACAAGGTTAGGCTAAAATCACTAACCTTGGTAGGAATACATCTTTGGTTGAACCAACGAGATACATCTGCGTATTACCATCTTTGTTGCACATTTTCTGTTCACCAGGATTTTGTTATTCTGACCCCCTCCTCATTACAACCACCTAGGTTTTCTAGAGAAAGTCGGGTTCTCACAGATGTTTTAGTTTGGCTTTCGGTTCTCCTTCTCTCACATGCTCGATATTGGCAAAGTGACTTACTCTGAAAAAGGCAATTACTTAAGTTAATACTAGTTATCCTATTTTGTTTCCACTATGAGTTTTCTTTTATCGTACTCTGATTATGCTCATGCTCATTTTTTGGAGGTACCAGATATACACACTTCATACTTGGATGTGTTTAAGTTTCTATTTTTGTTTAAATTTGGGTGCAGAAAAGTGTGGGGTGTTACATTTGGTATCAGATCTTAGGTTAAATAATCAGAGGAATTAGTTAAATTAGGACTTGTAAGAGAATGTAATTCGATTTCCTTTTCTGTTTTCTTCGTCTTTCTTACTCAACTGTAATTTATTTCAACAATGAATTAGTTGTGGGCCTAATTATATAAAATGGGCTTTAAGTGACTAAGAGTTGAAGAATGTTGAGTTCGGGTTTCTAGCCAATTCTGTCTTACCCCATAGTACGTTGGCATTCTAGTTGTGAAGAGCATGAGGACGACATACAGTGGATTCCGTTGATTCGAGATTGGGACTGGACAAAAATCTAGCTACAACCGAGATAGTCGCGATTTCTGGTTTTGGTTTCTTTGGTAGTTCTGTTTAAGACCATTTCTCGATCCAAAATGGTAAAGGTTCACATTAGTATATTATATCCATTGGAATATAATTACGAGATATTTCCAATCGTTACGTTGTTGAATTTCAAATCTTCCTTTATTGAAATATTCATTTGAGTTCTTAGCCTTGTATTTGAAGAAATTTATTTTTGAAACTAATTGGAAAAATAGAAATGGATTTGAAAGTTTTGAAATACGATTTCGGAAAATGGTTTTATAAAGGCCTAGTTTTATGAAGATACGATTTTTAAATTTTAATATATTCGTATTTCAAAAATTTTAGGGCTTTGTGCAATTTTAATAAATATAATTTGATTGGTAGGAAGGAAAGAATTAGAAATGATAAGGAATATACCACTAAACTTAAGAATAATAAATATCCATTCCTTGTGATTTTTAGTATCACTCTTCCTATATATATTGGATAATTTATTGAAACCTCAAGATTGCAAAGCTCCAACATTATTGAAAACGAAAATGTTTCTCTGTTTGTAATATAAATAATAATAATAATAAACTGGGTTTATAAGTACAAAACCGTTAGTTTATAATAAATTCCATTTTTGGAAGAGTTTTTCTTCAAAAGGCTAAGAAAAATCCTCCATCCATATTTTTGGGGTATTTGATTCTGAATCGTTTGTTTGTTGTCAGCTAGGTAAGAGGAAAATCCATTTTAGTTTATATTACGATTTTCTAGCTAAATTATTTTTGGAATTCCTTCATTCGTCGTGTGGCCATAGCCTGTTGTCAAGACTACTTGCAATCCTTGGAGTGGGTTCGGGGCTTGACTACGGTCCTCGATATCGTCATGATGAGGGTAAGTATTTTTTTCGGATCACGTCAAATCCTAAAACATGACGCGGGACGGTTAATATTTTATCCGGCTTAATAAGGTCATGATTCAATCTTTGCCCAAAACGCATCTAATAGTTGACCGTCTAGAGTTATGCAAGAATGGTCGATAAGTTGATGAGTTTTGTTGCAACTTGAACCTAGGACTTAACCATAAAAGTTGCGTCCAAATTACCCCCTTAACTTTCTTCTTTCGTCCTTCCTTCCTCATCTAGCCGAACCATATTCCTATCCTTCTTCCCTTTCTTTGTTTCCGCCTCATCTCCTCTTTTCCCGCGCTAGTTTGCGCATTAGACCTTGCCTCACTAGTGCTCCAAGATCAAATTTATTCTCTCCGAACATTTCTTGGCCTATAATACCTAGTAGTAATATTCGATCTTACTCACACCATTTAAGTCTCCTCCTTAGGTAGAGGGCAGTTGGGTGGATCAGAATGAGCAAAAAGTCTCACCGCTTTAGGGCCAAGAAAATTTGTCGAGGTAGTTGGACTTGCATCGGCCTATTGCTTCTAGATATTGGAATAATTTCTTTCGAAGACGATCATCATTTCGGAGATGAAGATTAAACTATCTTTGGTTGTTTTTTTGAGGGGAATCTTGTTGAGAGTTTTAGAGGCATCTATGTTTTACGCGGACTTGTATGGTCTTTTGTTTGACTAGCTTTGGAGATTTTGTAGCAAATCTCTTTTTCTTAATGTCAGTTTTTATGTTTAGGAATCTATGTCTAAACTGCCCATGTAGACGTGTGCCCGCACATCGTTTTGTAGATGGGAAGTTATGACTAGATTTGTCTTATGATGCGGAAATTAATCCTTTGTTCGATCGATGTCGTAACCATTATTTAGTGCGACATCATATTCAATTCAACTTGTTGTTCTTGTATGTTGTCTCATGGGGCTACTTTCTGTAATTTTCACCTATCCATTTTTGTCTTTATATGGTATTAGTTTGATTTCCATGAGAAGCAGTTTTGTGTTAGGTTTCTTTTCTGATCATAGATTCTCTCTTAATAGAGATGGTGATTCGGAAATATCCAACAACACCAGTAGTGTTTGTAACACGAGATTGAGCATTTTGCTGTCGTGATATGGTGAATTGAAGATCATAAAAGTGGTTTGAGCTCCAACCGTGGAATAAAACATCTCGTTGTATATGGCCATTGTTTTGAGGTTCTCGGTGTTGTTGTTATGTCGTCGTCTTTATTGTTTTCACTTTCCAGCATCGGGTTCTTGGCTTTGTGGTGATTCGTACTTGTAATTATCTCGCATGACTTAGGTTAATGAGATTTCTGTGTTTGGAATGTTTATGTTGTAGGATCTAAATTATCACTAGAGGGGGGGGGGGGTAAATAGGGTTTATCACAGATTTTTGCTGAGTAATTAAATAATAACAACACAGATAATAATCAGAATAAATGCGGAAAATAAATAACACACAGAAATACCCAGCTTCGGCAAAACCCTGCCTACTTCTGCATTCCCCAAGATTTCTACTAGGAGTTAAAACAATCTCTACGCTTACAATCCACTGTAAACTCGCGACACTCGCTCCCAACTGTTCTTAACCCAATGCTCAAAACCTTGCACTGGTTTCTATCCCCGAAACCAGATTTCCCCGAATTACAAATCCCGTAATTCGTCTCCTTAGTATTAGAGACAAACTAGAAAACTCTAATCCGATTACAACTAGAAACTAAAGACAAATAAAAAACAATTTAAAAACCCTTTTAAAAGGTAAAACCCTAGTTTATAATTAATCAAATCCTTATATCCCTTTATAATCTTTTGGTCGGTCTCTTTATTCTTGCTTCCACCAAGTCTTTGGCCTGATTGCTCCTCTCTAGAAATAAAAAATGGCAGAGTCTATTTGCGATACAAACAAGGGTTCCACTTAGATTGGAAGATGTCGATCTCTTCTGATGTTCTTCGATTTTCCGGTGGCTATCTGTGTTTCGTTTATTCGAGCGATTTGGATCCAAGCAATTTCGTTTCTCTGGTATGGTTTTAAATTCGAATTTATGCTTTAATTATGCTCGAACTTGGATGAATTTCCGCCGATGAGGATAGGTGTTTAAATAGGATTAAAAATTTGATATTTTCTTTGATTTCGATCAGTGATTTGGTCTTCAGTTGTTGCGTATACTTTGGTGTTGAAATCTTCTGAAATTCTGGAGAATTCTTCGATTTTAAACCTAAATGTTCATTGCTTAAATTTTGGTCCTTGACTTTGAATTTGTGAACTTTGAAAACTTCAAACTTGCGTAATTTCCTTGAAATATGTTGACTGTATTTCTGGAAAGAATTCTTGAACCCTGTATTTGCGAATTGATTCTTTTCTTAACATCCCCTGTTGAATTTTTTGCCAAAAGAAATTCCGAATCTTTGATGTGCGTGCACTTGAACATTTGACACTTGCTTGACCTTGCCATGATTACATTGTTTTGCCTGAATAATAAACTGCTGCTTTAATGTTGACATTCATGATAAATTGCCTACATAAAAAATGGGAAATTTTGTCTCTTGTCTCTCTGTAGATTCAGGAAATTCATGGATTATTTTTTGCCATTCCTGGAAAGATTTATTGTTGCCAACTGAATAATTTCCTGATTGTTTGCATTCTCTAATGCTTGATTGCTGAAATGATTTCTTGCCACGACATATTCATTTCAGGAAACTATTTGAATTGCAATCTGATTGCTCCCTAATTAGTTTTGTCAGTCCTTGAAATTTGCTTTGCACATTACTAGCCTGCTTTGATTCCTTGCATATGTGATCAGACTCTAGTGCAATATCTTTACTGTTTTGATTGCATTTGCGTGTCAAACATGTTTGACACCTAGAAACAATGCTCAATAAATTTTTGCTACTTTTAGCGCCAATTAGAAAAGAAGTATTTGAGATTTCTTCCCTATTCTGATCTGTGTATTTCTAGAATAAAATTTTCATGCACATCTTTGACTTGTAATTTTGCAAAGAGAAGTTTTAGCACTTGAACTAAGAATCTGATATGCACCACTTGTCCATTTGAATTTGCTGTGCACATCTAGTTGCCATTGTTTTGCTGTGTATACAGAACTTTTCATATTGAACTTGTATATGCTGATCCTTCCTGCATGTTCATGTTTGCTCAATCATGTAGCGCACCATTTGTTCTGTCTTGACTTGGGCTATTCTGACCCATGTTCTTCACTGACTATGTACGTAGATATGAGTGTATACACACACGACTTCACTATTGTAGCATCATTGTATTTCACCTGAGCTGCTCCACTGTGTCAACTTGTGCACACTAGAAATGCTGCACCAACCATGTTTGCATGTGTTGTGGACAATCATATATGTCCATTTGCTTGTGTGCGGCTTAGAATTGTGCTCGACCACATTTTGTCCACTTTGAAAAATATGGGCTGAACTATGTCTTGCTATTTGTCTTGACTTGTTTGCGGCATGAGCTGATTATGTTGCCACCCATGCATTTGCTGTTTGCTTTAAATTGTCATGCTCTCTGTTTGGTATTTGCACCATTGTATATTACTTGCTCCACTGCTACTTTGATGCACTTGAATTCTTGTTGCACCATTGACTCGTGCATGTATCACCATATTCTCCTGTACATATGTGTGTATATACACAACAGTCTGTGTATACATATATCGTGCACATGAAATTTATTTATCAGCAGACTGCTGCACTGTGTTGTGGCTGTTCAGAATCAACTGGTTTTGATCAGCAAACCAATATAGTATGTTGAGGCTGATCAGTGCATATATACATATCAGATCAAGTCATGAAAAATGATGAGAAACGCACTGAAATTCTAAGGCAAATAAATTTTTTAAAATGAAAATTATATCGCTAGAATTTAGAATATTATTTCTGTTCTAGATACTGTTGTGTATGTGTTTCTGTATATGACCGGTAAGCAAATGATGACTGGACTGACAGTGAGCTGTGAAGACAGGAGACGGAGTGTATAAGTGTCGGAATGTATATGTAACAATGAATGTGTCTGTAAAATGTATATGAGTGTTGAGTGAACTGTAGTGAAGAGCTGATGTATAGAAAATAGAAAATTGTACTGATATTTGTAATAAACAAAGTTGATTGAAATAAAATATTATTTTATTGTGTTCAAATCAAATTGTCTCTCATATTCAAATTAATTCGTAGTACAATTTCATGTAAAATATTATAACTGTGAATATATAATAGTGGAGTTAGAATGTTGTACTATTTCAGATTTTGAAATAAATTATTTAATTGAATAAATATATTGTGAACTGTGTATAATAGTATATTATTCAATAAATATTTATTTCTATGAAATGAAATATAAAATAGTACAGTTACAAACACATTTAAATAATATTATATGTTTGTTATCACCAAACAAAAAATCATACAACACATTGTTGTACCCAACAATCTCCCCCTTTTGATGATGACAAACATATACAAGATTTCAAATGTGTTAAATTTGTTTGAACCTGAAATATATTACTACCCCTATTTGTTTGCTCCCCCTACAACTGATCATGTAACACCCCGTAATTCTGCAACACTAAGATTCACAAATCAAGGTAGAATTAAAAGTTATTATCAAAATCAAGGGAAACGGGCTGCGCCATTGCGTTCGTCTCGGAATTATGCATGAAAACGAGTCCGAGTTTGCGTAAATCGGAGTCCGTATGAGGAAGATATAGCCTCCGGAAGTTTCAGCAAAGTTCAAATTTCAAAACAGACTCAGAAGCGGGTTGGGCGGGAAATTTCCCGCCCAGGACCCAAGTCGACTGGGTAGTCGACCCCCCCCCCACAGGTCGACTGGGTAGTCGACCCCCCCTCCAGGTCAACTGGGGAGTCGACTGGGTAGTCGACCCCCCCCCCCCCCCCGCTTTTTCCAGCTTTTTGAACCTGATTCGTTTCTCTGTATCCGGACGCCATTCTGACCAGATTCGTTGACTTCTACACTATATAAACAACCCTGGTCTTCTTCTCTATTCACAATTCTTTTCTATCCTTATGCTACCTTTTAGAAAATATACAAATAAATAATATATAAAATAAATCAAGACGAGGAAATGCTGCTAAAGATTTTCAAGAAGAGGTTCAAGTCAAGCTAGGATTCAAGAGAAAGTTCAAACGACTTCAATGACTGTTTTTCTACGAATCATAGCAACGCCATCTTTCTATTCTAATCTCTGTAAGTCAGTTATTTCTAGATTTGAACGTTTTCTCTATTCGTGACATGAAATTAAAGGAATAAAAGAATATGCCAAATCTTTCTATTCGAATCTGTGCCTATCTCTTTGGACCTAATTAAGAACTGTCATGATTCAAGGACAAATAAGACCGTGACTATGAAACTATGGACCTTAGAACCATATGCCTCTTTGACTATGAACATTGCCTATGACTATGAACATTGCCTATGACAATGGACATTGCCTATGACTGTGACTGTGACTATGAGAATTATTTCCATGACTATGAACACAAGCCTATACCTTTGATTAGGACGCATAAACTATTGTCTATGACATAAATGGGACAACTGTGATTAAGCACCTATGGTTCATGACTAGGAAAGTGTTGTTTAAGTTTTGTGACTGTGAAATTGGGTCTAAACCCGATTATCTATTCTGTCTGTTCTTTGTTTTCTTTGGGTTTAAACCTTGGGAATTTACCTATTAAGTTAGGTCTACCCATGTTCTTGAACCTACGTCTTTATTCTGTCTATTCTTGGTTTTAGACCTTGGGAATTTACCTATTAAGTTAGGTCTACCCATGTTCTTGAACCGACGTCGTTATTCAACCCTTTTTATGCCAGTTAGTATGTCTATCTTTTGCATAGCGTCTTTGGTTCATTCCCTATTTTCTATGAACCTAGCTTTATTTATAATCTAGAATGAATCACGATTATACGAACGGTGGGAATGCGGTTTGAGCAAAATATGAAATTTACTAAAAACGTAGTTTAACTTGGAAATTGGCATAAATTGGGAACATGTATTATGGCATGTTCATAGAAATGCAAATTGGATAAATTTGACATAAATTATAAGATGTCTAATTTGAATCTAGTATTGACGTGTAAATCTAGCATTTACTTGAATAGTGAACTAGAGTAGTAAGTCTAGTTTGACGTGAATTAGAATGTTGAATCGGAATTGGATTAGCTAATTTGGCACGGTAAGTATATTGGTATAAATTTGAAATTGGCCATAATAGGGAGTAATGGTCATGTTTAGCAAAATCATGGTTAGTGACACTTAATTTGGTATAGTTTACATACCAAAAGGGCATAAATATGATATAGAGGGGAGAATGGGCCATAAGAATAAATGTTGACAATTCACATTAAAAGAGTAATCAGGAAATAAGTAAATTAGGATTAATTTACTTATAGAATTTGTCCTAAATAAGGAAAGGCAAATTTAGACAAATTAAAGGTTTATTAACGACATCTCTTTTAATGAAACACCAGAAAGTTCTAGGGTGACAGAGAGGATAGTGTCTAGGCTTGGGTTTGGAAAATACAAGTTTCCTGCTCTCTCTTCCTATCCCTAACTGATCCGACGGATGGAATGGTTACTTTCAAAACCTGATTTGAAAATTAATCAAAACCCTTTGAACTTAGAAAACACAAATATGCCTAACCCGATGTTAGACTAAGTTGCGATGTAAACCTGCCCGGAACCAACCGGCATATCCAGTATTCGCAACAATATCTATCTAATGTGAGTGGTCGTGGCTTTAATTTATCTAGTTAAAGCTAGAACAAGAATGCTAGGGTTAAGTTAACTAAGACACTTAACCAATTCAACATGATAACAAGACCGATGGGTGGGGTTAGGTTCATACTTAACACAGTTAAGCTAGAATGGGAGGGTTAAGTCCATAGGAACACTTAACCAACTTAGCACAGTTAAGCTAGAACGGAGGGCTAAGTCCATAGGGACACTTAACCAAACTCATGGTAACAAGACAAGATTTGTAGAGGTTAAGTAACTAAGAAAACACTTATCCAAATTAACATGTTAACTAGTCTAGAAAGTGGGGTTAAGTAAAGTTAATACACTTAGCCAAATTAACATGTTAACTAGACTAGAGGTTGGGGTTAAGTAAGATTTAATACACTTAGCCAATTTGATATGTTAGCCGGGCTAGACCGTAGGGTTAAGTAAACTTGAACACTTAACCATCAGATTGTGATAAAGGAATAGGGTTAAGTCTAAAACATGAAGGGATAATACTTAACCGTTAATAACATGTTAGTTAAAACAGACGGGCAAGGTTTAGTTAAAAAGGAACACTGAACCAATACAGGGTGAATGGGTAGGGTTAAGTAATAAGAAATACTTAACCAATATAACTTGGTTTGTGGTGGGGTTAAGTCAACATGAATTACTGATAACACTTAACCAGTTTGACAGGATAAATGAAGAGGGTTAAGTCGGCTTGAATTGACTAATGACACTTAACCAATCCAAATTGACGAGAAAGTGAACTAAGTAGTAAACCTTAGTTAAGAAAACAACGATTCTGGAAACTAAGTGGTAAATCTTAGTTAGTAGAACTAAGTAGTAATTCTTAGTATAACACGGGAAGGAGCGAATGTCCGTCTGAGTAAAAAGAAGGCTCCAATGAATTGGGTTACGAAGCCCGAGGCTTCGAGGGGATGTGAGGGTACTCTTGGTATCCCTCTGTGAGGCTGCAGATGAACCTCCTGGGCTCACAGAGGTTAAGGTCTATGTAGAAGAACCAGGGGTATGCCTTGGTTGCAATATATGGCAACCTAAAGACTAGGATGGACCGGCGTGATTCGGCGAGAAAACGGTAGCCCTGTGATAGCAACTCGTCGTCTACCATCCATCTTGAGTCAATCGAGATACGTGAAGCGGAAAGGCGGAGAACTCCAAAAGACCATATACTTGCTATCTAGTTATGGGTGAGGATGGCCATAGGATAGTAGGGCACCGGGGGCCTACGTATAGTTCTCATTTTTCAAGGTGTCCCTTTCATTAGTTGAGGGAGGGGTCAAGTGGGACCATAGCCACTGGAATAAAAACAGACCTTAGCATCTGCATCGGCAGATATCTGAAAGCTCCCGACCGAGTTCTGTATTCCTTGACTTGCCCTGACACAGGACTCGGACTGCACATTACAGGACATGTGCATCTAGACAAGCGATAACGGTTCGCGGTACTTGACGTGGGGAAGTATAGGAACATATACCACTCTAGGTAGTGTGTCCTAGACTTGGGGGCATCGATTGGACTAGGGGGCATAAACCCTGAATCCGGGAAGCGTTCAGTAGATAGCATAAACTCTAGTTGAAACTAGAAAGCACTCGATAGAAAACCCTAGATTAGATCCAGGTAACAAATAATGAATGTATGCCTAAAGGCAATGGAAACTACAGGGATTGGGACCACGTTATCGTTACTAGTTGGGACACTAGTTAGGCAGTGCAGAGATATATAAGCCAGTATAACAAGGAAATAGGGACGCGGCGAAAGTATTAGAGCATATCCAGTTAATCTTATCTTAGCATATCTTGTGTTACCTTGTCTAATCTTGCTGACCCTATCATCATGGTGTTATCTTGTATTCAGTTAATTCATGTCGTTTTGTTTTCCATGTTCACATGCTAGAAGTTACTGAACTTACTCAAGCTTTATGTCTGACTCTGTTTTTCTTTTGTCTTCTTTTCTTTCGTCCCCCCCCCCCCCAGGTAGTAAAGGAGGGAATAGTATAGCTCAGGTTAAGTCGGACTGTCACTCTTTCCCAGCTTGAAGATTTGTCGAAGTTTTGCTTGGATTCTCTTTCCAGATGCTATGGCTGGCGCTTGCTACATTGGGGAATATAAATGTATTTTTATGCTTCTTTATTTTGTAAGACAGATGATACTCTGATATTGTAAAGAAATCATTGTACAAACTATTTTATCAATAATGCAAAGTTTTATTTTCCGCTGTTTAATTTATGTCTGTCTTGTAATTTATCTGCATCTTTTACCCTAAATGCTCCACAGAACTTAGTGCATTCCCTTTGTGAGTGACACTAACGGACGTGGGGTGCTACACGTGGTATCAGAGCTGAAGGTTACCAGATCAGATAAAGGATTTGAAAAATTATTTTCAAAACAGTTTTAAAAGAAGCATTTTCAAAAGAAAAGATTTGTTTAAAAGCATATTCCCCAAAAGCCATACGCACTATCTTCTCTTCCTTTGTTTGAATTCTTGTCTCCTTCTTTCTTGAGTCTCTGGGGCTCCTGGCTTTCTGGGAGGTAACCTCATCGATGGGCGAAGTCGTGCCTAGCTTCCATCCATAGCCGTAGTTGTTTCACCTACGGCCAGTTTTCTTTCAAGCTTATAGGGTTTTCTGTACGATGGAAGCAGTGTAACACCCCGAATTTTAGTTAATACTAAAATTCACTAATTACAGGATAAATAATCTCAGATGTGGGAATTGGGGGTAACGGGCTGCGTCATTGCGTTCGTCTCGGAAAAATACGCGAAATAGAGTCCGAGTTTTCGAGAATCGGAGTCCGTATGGCCCGGTTATGGCCCAAAGAAGTTTTCAGAAAATTCAAAGTTAAAAACAGATTTAAAAATTAAACATCGGATTTCGAAATTGGAGCCAGCAGGGGGCCAGGCAGGAAAGTTCCCGCCCTACCCATGTCGACAGGGCTGTCGACAGGCCTGTCGACTGGGGTGTCGACTGCCCTTTCGACAGGGGTGTCGACACAGGGTGTCGGCCCTGTTGATCTGGGTGCACCAGATCTGGTTTTTGGTTGAGTCTTGGGCTGTGTTCTAGAGATTTCCGAAATCTAAGGGTACTAATCTAATCTAGGGTTAATCTAAGGGCCTAAAACACTCACCTAATCTATAAATACACCCTAAACCTACCCTAATCCATACTAAAAATAGAAATGATGGCCTCATGCCGCCAAATTAAATCTTAGAAGGAGCCTCCACTAATTTATGAAGGAAGTTGCAAGCTAATCAACCTCTAATCATCATCTTCTTCATATTTAGCAACTAATTCCACTTCATAAGTTTGCTAATCTTGGGTTTGGTGAGTTTCTATCACTTTAACATCAATTGCTAAAGTAAGTAGATTTGGTGTAATGAGACTTATGGTCTTGAATGCGGATTAGTGAGTTTGAATCATTTGTAATGATATGCTACTCTATGTTTTCCTATGTTTATGCATATTTAATAAGTGGGTTTATGCATGTTTAATAAGTTGGTTTATGCAAGTTATGGGTATGATGTTATGTGTAGGTTGTTATGCAAGTTTATATGCAAGTTATGTATATGCTTAAATGCAAGTTTAACATGATATGCAAGTTATGCATGCTTATGCAAGTATGAGAATGCTTATGCAAGTTATGTGTATGCTTAAATGCATGTTTAACATGTCATGCAAATATGAGAATGCTTATGCAAGTTATGTGTATGCTTAAATGCATGTTTAACATGTTATGCAAGTATGAGAATGCTTATGCAAGTTATGTGTATGCTTAAATGCATGTTTAACATGTTATGCAAGTTATGAGAATGCTTATATGCAAGTTCAACATTTTATGCAAGATATGTGTATGATAATATGCAAGTTCATATGCAACATGTTATGCAAGTCATATGTATGATAATATGCAAGTTCGTATGCAACATGTTATGCAAGTCATGTGTATGATAGTATGTAAATTTGGGTTAAATGCAGTTGGGTTAATATATGCTCATATATGCAAGTTGACATCCTCTTAACCCATGACAAAGTTATATGCTAAGATTTGGTTAAACCCATGATATTTGTGATGGATCTTCCCTTCATTATGTCATTAAATGAGAACGATTTACGTGGGGAACGATGGGGTTAATAAATATGTTAATAAAAGTATGATTGGGTATGATTAAGCATACCATAAAAATAAATTAACATAAGTGGGAATTTACCTATTGAGTTAGGTCTACCCCATGGGAATTTACCTATTGAGTTAGGTCTACCCATGTTATGAAAAATGTATAATTAATTAGGGATAATTAATTATGGGGGTGATTAATTAGGTGTAATTAATCAACTAAGACACGAGGTTGGACCCTTTTGTAGCGGAAGTCTGCCCGGAACCGACCGGCCATCCAGCGGCTACAAATGATTGGCCCAATGTGAGAGGTCTTAGTCATAAATTAAATACGTGATTAAAGTAAAGACACGAGGTTAGACCCTTTTGATGACAGAAGTCTGCCCGGAACCAACCGGCATATCCAGCAGTCATAAAAGACGGTCTAATGTGAGAGGTCTTTATGAGGTCATGATCTTAATTAATTAATTAAGAAACACTTAACCATATTAGCATGTAGAGGGACATGAGGGGTTAAGTGGGTGCCTTGGGTGGCATGTGGAAATCTAGTGGGTTGCCTTGGGTGGCAATGGAAAATACGATTAGAATACTTAACCAAGTGGAAACATGTAATTAAACATGATTAAAGGGTTAAGTGGGATGCACTAGAAAAAAAGGGACAAGCTTAGGTGGGTAGCTTGTGGGGGCCCATTTCAACCAGTAACCCATATGTATCTTATTGGGCTCGACCCATGTCGAGGACGGGACACGCGTACTGGGCTTGATTATAAGAGGCCAAAACGGGTTAGCGGTGGCAACGCAAGTCCAACGGGTTTCATATGCGTGTGTGGGCCCGGGCTGGTAGATAAGCCGTTGTTGCATCGTGTAGGTATAAGCCGTGTACCATTGATAGTATTGGGTTGCCACTTTAGGGGAGTGATACACCCCACTGTGGGACCAACACGGGTATCTACGGTAGGGAGCCGATCGCTTGGGGAGTAGTGGGGTACACCTAGTGGAGATAGGGGAAGACGGCACCTATGTGTTCAGCTAGGGGTACATGAAACTACTAGTTATATCTTTCTTTTAAGTTCTTGGGTGGGATCAATCTTTGAGTAGGAATGACCGGTGTGGTGCAGTGTAGTAATTATCCTTGGGTGGGTAAATGCGTCTTTACAGTTATCTTAGTTTATCCTAAGTCTACCAAGCTGCTTAGTGTAGCCATTCATCCCCAGACATTACCGTATGTCAAGTTTATGTCTTCTCTGGTTACTTTAATGATTTTATTGTTAAAGTTATAGGACTCGCTCAGACTTATGTCTGACCCCGTTGTTTTTTATCTTTTTCCCAACCCTCAGGTTCTCAGAGTGGGCCCAGCACGAGTGGGCTTTGATCAGGCTGCTTTTATTTCTCTCTTGGAGCTTGGACCCTAGATGTAGAGCTCAGTTTACCCTTTTCTTTTATGGCTATCAGTTCATGTATTGGGATTATGTATTTTTATTTAGCAGGATGGATATTTGTACTTGACTTCTATTATGGTTTTGTGATGTAACCAGACATGTTTTATTTTCCGCTGCAATTGAAATGATGTTTTAAATTTCCAAGTATTATTTATATTTGTCTTGCTGTAATTACTCTGTTCTATATTCACTCAAAATACTCCACCGATGTTATGGCATTCCCTTAGAGAGTGACCATAGTGGGCGTGGGGGGTTACACGTGGTATCAGAGCAAAGGTTACCGGAACAGATAAAATTTTTAGAAAACTATTTTTCTAAAAACATTTTTGGAAGAGATATTTTCAAAAACATGTCTTTAAAGAGAAAAGTTTTTGAAAGAAAAGCATAATCCCCGATAGCCATATTTTTATCTTTCGAATTCTCCGTTTTGAATCTTTCCTTTTTCATTTCAACATGGCTGAGAATCTTAACTTTCCGGAGGGTGTGACGATACCAGTATGGTATAGGAGATTGATGGAGGCTAGGGCCACCACTGCGGGTCCAGCAAATGTTCCTCCACCAACCTTAGCACCCGATCTTCCTCCTTCCCCTCCTCCTCGCACGGATACTTTTGCTAAGACTTGCACGGAATTTAAAGCTATGGGAGGGAAACCTTTTCAAGGATCAGAAACTTTTGTGGAGGCTAGAGATTGGCTTAAGGAGGTGGAAGAGTTGATAGATATCTTTGAGATGGAAGAAGGAAAGAAAGTCAAGTTAGCTGCTTGGTTAATGAAGGGAGAGGCCTCATTCTGGTGGGAGGTCACTAATGGAGAACGCCCCGTTGCCTCTTGGGCGGATTTTAGGCAAAGATTTGTGGCAAAGTTTCTCTCAAGGGCGGAGGAAAACTTGTATATGGAAAGATTCTTGACTCTAAAGCAAGGAAATCTCTCGGTGAAGGAATATGTCAACAAGTTTAATCAATTGGCAAGGTTTGGCCTAGACATGGTGAATACACCGGAGAAGAAGGCTTTGAGGTTCGTGAAAGGCTTGAATGAACCAATGCATGGGTTGGCTATGACTCATATCCCTATGGGGGCCACCTTTGAGAAGCTAGTTGACATGGCACTCATGCATGAAGAAGAGAAGGGTCCCAATGCTAATAAGGCACCTGAGAAGAAGGGAGATCAAAAGAAACCTCAGCAACAACAGCAAAACAAAGGTGGGAAAGGCAACGGTGGCAAGGGCAAGAAGAAGCGTTTCAATTGTAGGACACCTGGCCATCTAAGCAAGGATTGTCGCAAGAAGAAGAAGACTGGCTGCTTCCACTGTGGCGAAGCGGGGCATCTAGTGAAGGATTGCCCTAAGAAGGGGCAAAGGACGGGATCTACCTCAGGAGGACAGGTGCAAGCTCTTATGGCACCGAGTCAGGCTAGGGGGCAAGTACAGGCTCTCGCGGTTCCACCGATTCAGGAAAGAGGTAGAACTATCTCCGTTGAAAGTCTGGTTTTTCTATTTGATCATCCTGTCCGTACATTGTTTGATTCAGGCGCATCGCATTCGTTTATCTCATCATCATTAGTTGAGTCACTGCACTTAGACACCAGTCTGGTAGATGATCCCTTGGTTGTTTCAAACCCAATTGGGGGCTCCACTTATTTGTCCATGATATGTTTGGGTTTGAAGATTTCTATACTTAGCATTGAGTTTAGATGTGATGCTTTTGTTTTGGGCTTCACGGGCTATGGGTTGATTTTGGGCATGGACTGGTTATCCAGTAATGGTGCCGTTCTTGATTGCGAAAGGAGAGTTGTTAGGCTCATGACCCGCTTGGGTAACACTCTCGAGATTTCTTGTAATCCCATGGATTCCGTTATGCTAAGTTATCTTGAATCGCTTGACGCTTCGGTCGAGAATTTGCAATCTGTTAGAGTGGTCCGGGAATATTCGGATGTGTTTGAGGAGGTGAAGGGCTTACCTCCGAAGCGGGAGATTGACTTCCGAATATATCTGGTGGATAATGCTAAACCTGTATCTTTACCAGTGAGCCACATGGCTCCTCGTGAGAGGAGGGAACTCCATAAGCAAGTAGGGGAGTTGCTTGAGAAGGGGTTCATAAGACGGAGTATATCGGAGTGGGGTGCTCCAGTAGTATTTGCTACAAAGGCGGATGGGTCCCTCAGACTTTGTGTAGACTATAGAGAACTCAACAAGCTCACAAAGAAGAATAGACACCCATTGCCGAGGATTGATGATCTTTTCGATCAGTTGGTTGGCGCTTCAGTATTTTCTCAGTTGGACTTAGCCACGGGGTTTCATCAGTTGAGAGTGGCTGAGGATAGCATAGACAAGACTGCCTTTAGAACTCCGGATGGTTTCTATGAGTGGCTGGTGATGCCATTTGGGTTGACGAACGCCCCTGCATACTTTGTTGATTTAATGAGTAGGGTGTTCAGGGAGTTCCTTAATAAATTCGTGGTGGTCTTTGTGGATGATATCTTAGTATTTTCCAAGAGTGAAGAAGAGCATGCCCTACATCTTGGGGAGGTATTGAAGACTCTTCGAGCACATAGCCTTAAGGCTAAATTCTCTAAATGTCACTTCTGGAGGAAGGAGGTGCGGTTCTTGGGGCACGTGGTCTCCAAGGAAGGGATAGCTGTGGATCCCGCGAAGGTAGTATCAATTCAGGATTGGAAGGTTCCGAAGAATGCTACCGAAGTAAGAAGTTTCTTGGGGTTGGCGGGTTATTATAGGAAGTTTATTAAAGACTTCGCGAAGATATCAGCCCGATTAACCCGCTTAACGAAGAAGAATCTTGTTTTCACATGGGACGTAGATTGTGATGATGCGTTCCGGCGGTTAAAGAGAGCTTTAACCACTGCTCCAGTTTTAGTGTTGCCAGATGGGAGCAAGCCATTTGTTGTCTATACTGACGTTTGTGGGACAGGACTAGGCGCAGTCTTAATGCAAGAGGGAAGGGTAATAGCCTATGGTGGAAGGCAGTTGAGAGTGCATGAGAAAAATTACCCTACCCATGATTTAGAGTTGGCCGCTATTGTTTTTGCGCTTAAGATTTGGCGCCATTATCTTCTTGGTGAGAGATTCGAATTGTTCACTGACCACAAATCATTGAAGTACTTGTTTTCTCAAAAGGATTTGAATTTGAGACAACAAAGGTGGATGGAGTTCTTAGCATCCTATGATTTCGAGATAGCATATACCCCTGGCAAGGGTAACGTGGTGGCGGACGCCTTGAGCAGAAAGAGGTTGTCCTTGAGTCCATTGTTCGTGGAACAACGAAGCTTGGAATTTATCTCGATGTTTGATTTCAGACCTTCCATTGATTATGTACCCGGTTTGCTAGCATCCTTGGAGGTCAGAACTACACTTCTGGGGCGGATTGGAGAAGCACAGAGGGACGACCCACAGTTGGTTGAGTTGGTGGAGAAGCTCATAAGGGGGGAGTCGTCCAGCCATTTGAGTAGGTACACCCTAGACGATAGGGGGTGCTTGCGTAGAGACGGTAGACTTTGTGTACCGCAAGACGAGGGTTTGAGGAAGGTTATTCTTGATGATGCACACCGTTCTAGGATGACCATTCATCCCGGTGGGGACAAGATGTACCAAGACATGAAGAGGGTTTTCTTCTAGGCCGGTATGAAGAAAGATGTGGCCGAGTATGTCGCTCGATGCTTGGTGTGCCAACAAGTGAAGGCGGAGCAAAAGAAACCAGGTGGGTTGCTTCACCCATTGGAAGTTCCGCAATGGAAGTGGGATAGCGTCTCGATGGATTTTATTGACGGGTTACCCAGATCAAGAAAGGGTAATACGGGAATTTGGGTGGTGGTAGACAAACTTACTAAGAGCGCCCATTTCATACCTGTGAAGAGCAAGAGGACCGCTCCATGGCTAGCTTCTGTATATCTTCGAGAGATAGTTCGATTGCATGGGGTACCCTCTAGCATAGTGAGTGATCGAGATCCTATCTTCACTAGCGAGTTCTGGAGAAGTTTGCAAGAAGCAGTGGGGACTCAATTGTGTCTGAGCACCGCATATCATCCTCAGACGGACGGCCAGTCTGAGAGGGTGAATCGTGTTCTAGAAGACCTTTTGAGGCTTTGTATCTTAGATTTTGGAGGTACATGGGAAGAGCATCTTCCATTGGTGGAGTTCGCATATAATAACAGCTTTCAGCCCAGTATTGGTATGGCTCCTTTCGAAGCTCTCTATGGAAGGCCTTGTCGATCACCTACATGTTGGTGGGAATTTACGGATAAGATCTTGCTTGGGCCTGATATGGTTAGGGAGACTTCTGAGAAGATTGACTTGATTCGAAGGAGGATGAAAGCAGCGCAGGATAGGCAAAAATCTTATGCGGACAAGAGAAGGACGGATCTTGAGTTTGAAGTTGGGGACATGGTCTTTGTCAAAGTGTCTCCGTTACGAAATGTGGTTCGCTTTGGATCTGTTGGGAAGTTAGCACCAAGGTTCGTAGGGCCATTTCCCATTAAGGAAAGGATTGGACGGATAGCATATAGAGTGGAGTTGCCCGACAGACTTAGTGGGGTACATGATGTATTCCATGTGTCGCATTTGAGGAAGTGCTTACACGAGACGGCAGAGGTGGTAGAGCCGAGCTTGCTTAAAGAAGTGGAAGTAGAGCGTGATGCGACTATTCGACGAGCTCCTACTCGCATCCTTGGGTCAGAGACTAGGAAATTGAGGAATCGAGAAGTTCAACTAGTCAAAGTACAATGGGGAGAAGACGAGAGCAACGCAACTTGGGAAACGGAGGCGAAGATGCGTTCATTGTACCCGTTCCTTTTTGAGGGTATGTCTTTTAACTTCTCCTTTATCGTTTGTCTAGTACTTATCTTATCTTTAGTAGGACCTCTCATTTGTACCTTTGACCTTTAGATAGGGTAAACCTATGGTTGAAACATGTGTTTGAGACATGTTATGTTTGATGGATGCATGTGGATGCAAGTGGTTGCTAGTGGTTGCCCGTGGATGCATATATACACACTCTAGGCACTAGATCGGCTCAATCACTTCATATTGCATATTGCATAAAATTGTGTGTAGGAAGCTATATTTATGGATGTATAATGATTGTGTTATCATATGGATGATGCATTTTGGTGAATGATTGTGCACTCATGTAGATATTGTATGTGTCGATAGGGTTCTCTCGCATACATAATGGATGCATGGCACTATCATTGTTTGCATATGTTCATACATTAGATAGGGAACATATACACACACTTTTTGCATATGCTCATTCATCATTAGAAATTGTTTTAAGGACAATGGATGCCCGTGTTTGATGGATTGAGTAGATGGTTGTTTGGATGGTAGGATATGCATTCTCCTTGGCTTAGAGATTTCGGGGACGAAATCCTTTAAGGAGGGGAGAATGTAACACCCCGAATTTTAGTTAATACTAAAATTCACTAATTACAGGATAAATAATCTCAGATGTGGGAATTAGGGGTAACGGGCTGCGTCATTGCGTTCGTCTCGGAAAAATACGCGAAATAGAGTCCGGGTTTTCGAGAATCGGAGTCCGTATGGCCCGGTTATGGCCCAAAGAAGTTTTCAGAAAATTCAAAGTTAAAAACAGATTTAAAAATTAAACATCAGATTTCGAAATTGGAGCCAGCAGGGGGCCAGGCGGGAAAGTTCCCGCCCTACCCATGTCGATAGGGCTGTCGACAGGCCTGTCGACTGGGGTGTCGACTGCCCTGTCAACAGGGGTGTCGACACAGGGTGTCAGCCCTGTTGATCTGGGTGCACCAGATCTGGTTTTTGGTTGAGTCTTGGGCTGTGTTCTAGAGATTTCCGAAATCTAAGGGTACTAATCTAATCTAGGGTTAATCTAAGGGCCTAAAACACTCACCTAATCTATAAATACACCCTAAACCTACCCTAATCCATACTAAAAATAGAAATGATGGCCTCATGCCGCCAAATTAAATCTTAGAAGGAGCCTCCACTAATTTATGAAGGAAGTTGCAAGCTAATCAACCTCTAATCATCATCTTCTTCATATTTAGCAACTAATTCCACTTCATAAGTTTGCTAATCTTGGGTTTGGTGAGTTTCTATCACTTTAACATCAATTGCTAAAGTAAGTAGATTTGGTGTAATGAGACTTATGGTCTTGAATGCGGATTAGTGAGTTTGAATCATTTGTAATGATATGCTACTCTATGTTTTCCTATGTTTATGCATATTTAATAAGTGGGTTTATGCATGTTTAATAAGTTGGTTTATGCAAGTTATGGGTATGATGTTATGTGTAGGTTGTTATGCAAGTTTATATGCAAGTTATGTATATGCTTAAATGCAAGTTTAACATGATATGCAAGTTATGCATGCTTATGCAAGTATGAGAATGCTTATGCAAGTTATGTGTATGCTTAAATGCATGTTTAACATGTCATGCAAATATGAGAATGCTTATGCAAGTTATGTGTATGCTTAAATGCATGTTTAACATGTTATGCAAGTATGAGAATGCTTATGCAAGTTATGTGTATGCTTAAATGCATGTTTAACATGTTATGCAAATTATGAGAATGCTTATATGCAAGTTCAACATGTTATGCAAGATATGTGTATGATAATATGCAAGTTCATATGCAACATGTTATGCAAGTCATATGTATGATAATATGCAAGTTCCTATGCAACATGTTATGCAAGTCATGTGTATGATAATATGTAAATTTGGGTTAAATGCAGTTGGGTTAATATATGCTCATATATGCAAGTTGACATCCTCTTAACCCATGACAAAGTTATATGCTAAGATTTGGTTAAACCCATGATATTTGTGATGGATCTTCCCTTCATTATGTCATGAAATGAGAACGATTTACGTGGGGAACGATGGGGTTAATAAATATGTTAATAAAAGTATGATTGGGTATGATTAAGCATACCATAAAAATAAATTAACATAAGTGGGAATTTACCTATTGAGTTAGGTCTACCCCATGGGAATTTACCTATTGAGTTAGGTCTACCCATGTTATGAAAAATGTGTAATTAATTAGGGATAATTAATTATGGGGGTGATTAATTAGGTGTAATTAATCAACTAAGACACGAGGTTGAACCCTTTTGTAGCGGAAGTCTGCCCGGAACCGACCGGCCATCCAGCGGCTACAAATGATTGGCCCAATGTGAGAGGTCTTAGTCATAAATTAAATACGTGATTAAAGTAAAGACACGAGGTTAGACCCTTTTGATGACAGAAGTCTGCCCGGAACCAACCGGCATATCCAGCAGTCATAAAAGACGGTCTAATGTGAGAGGTCTTTATGAGGTCATGATCTTAATTAATTAATTAAGAAACACTTAACCATATTAGCATGTAGAGGGACATGAGGGGTTAAGTGGGTGCCTTGGGTGGCATGTGGAAATCTAGTGGGTTGCCTTGGGTGGCAATGGAAAATACGATTAGAATACTTAACCAAGTGGAAACATGTAATTAAACATGATTAAAGGGTTAAGTGGGATGCACTAGAAAAAAAGGGACAAGCTTAGGTGGGTAGCTTGTGGGGGCCCATTTCAACCAGTAACCCATATGTATCTTATTGGGCTCGACCCATGTCGAGGACGGGACACGCGTACTGGGCTTGATTATAAGAGGCCAAAACGGGTTAGCGGTGGCAACGCAAGTCCAACGGGTTTCATATGCGTGTGTGGGCCCGGGCTGGTAGATAAGCCGTTGTTGCATCGTGTAGGTATAAGCCGTGCACTATTGATAGTATTAGGTTGCCACTTTAGGGGAGTGATACACCCCACTGTGGGACCAACACGGGTATCTATGGTAGGGAGCCGATCGCTTGGGGAGTAGTGGGGTACACCTAGTGGAGATAGGGGCAGACGACACCTATGTGGTCAGCTAGGGGTACATGAAACTACTAGTTATATCTTTCTTTTAAGTCCTTGGGTGGGATCAATCTTTGAGTAGGAATGACTGGTGTGGTGCAGTGTAGTAATTATCCTTGGGTGGGTAAATGCGTCTTTACAGTTATCTTAGTTTATCCTAAGTCTACCAAGCTGCTTAGTGTAGCCATTCATCCCCAGACATTACCGTATGTCAAATTTATGTCTTCTCTGGTTACTTTAATGATTTTATTGTTAAAGTTATAGGACTCGCTCAGACTTATGTCTGACCCCGTTGTTTTTATCTTTTTCCCAACCCTCAGGTTCTCAGAGTGGGCCCAGCACGAGTGGGCTTTGATCAGGCTGCTTTTATTTCTCTCTTGGAGCTTGGACCCTAGATGTAGAGCTCAGTTTACCCTTTTCTTTTATGGCTATCAGTTCATGTATTGGGATTATGTATTTTTATTTAGCAGGATAGATATTTGTACTTGACTTCTATTATGGTTTTGTGATGTAACCAGACATGTTTTATTTTCCGCTGCAATTGAAATGATGTTTTAAATTTCCAAGTATTATTTATATCTGTCTTGCTGTAATTACTCTGTTCTATATTCACTCAAAATACTCCACCGATGTTATGGCATTCCCTTAGAGAGTGACCATAGCGGGCGTGGGGTGTTACAAGCAGCTTTCGAGAGATGTGTCAATATGACTACACACGGAAGGGGATGAGGAGTTTGGCAAAGGAACACAACCCTAGGATGAGGAATTCATGGATGTAGGTTTAGCTCACGAAGGAGGAAGAAATTATAAAACCTAAGACAAGAGGAAGTATTTTTACTAAGGTAAGATAGGGCATATAATTAAAAGGACAAGGGCAAGAACGAGGAACAAGATTTTCAGAAGGGCGAGTACATACTTTCACCACCAAGCGTACCTTGGAGAAAGGTAGTAAAGTTCTGTTGGAAGGGTCTAGTTTTGCTGTTCGTACTCTTCCCTTTGATTTTAGCGCTTCGCATTTGTTCATATCCACTTCCATAGTTGAGTCTCTGCACCATAGTACTTGTATAGTAGAAAAATCCCACTAGAGTCTCAAATCCAATTGGTGGTCCGACCAGTTTATTTTGGTTAGTAGGGATTTGACGATAGCTATCGGGTTTGCTTATATCATCTCACATGGATCGTCTAAATTCGAAGGAGATGTTCCTTGGGTGTTTGTCTGATATTGGTTTAGGCCTTTTGGGGCTTGTACTTGAGGAATGTCGAGTTCGACTAGGATGGTTTCCGTGAGAGATGAATAGCCGTGGCAGGCACTCTAAAAAAAAGCACGTAGTGACCTTTTGACCCTCATAGTTATGGCGTGACGGATAAGCTAAGAGGAGAGACATCAAACCATCTTGGTATGTACACTTGGTATCATAGTTAACATCTGTTTATTTTGGAAATGGAGGTCAGAAACTTCACAATCGTGAAGTTAAATTAGTTAAGACACAGTGGAGTAAAGCTCAAGAAGGCTAGATACTAGCATCATACCCTTTTTCCTTAAGGGTGCATCCTTGATTTCTTTATTTAGGAAATTTACGCATAATTGTTTCTCTCTTTCCAAAGTATATCCTCTAGGTCATATCTTCGATCTTTAGGTAGAAGCCAATGGACGTAAACATGGATTTGAAACATGTTATGGTTGGTGGTTGCAAGTGGTTGCTAATGGTTGCTCGTGAATGCATATGCATACGTATTAGACACTAGATCAGTTCGGACACTTTCATATTGCATTTAAAGATATGTATTAGTTTGAAAGTTGAACTTGATATGTTGTCGTATGGATGTTGTATATGGATGAATGGTTGTGCACGCATGTAGTATTTACATAACTAGGGATGCTTGCATACATGATTGGACGCATGGCACCGACATGATTTGCATTAAGGAGGTCAACTGAATCAGTAGACCGCCTGATTTTGCATTAGATAAAGACATACACACACACTATGCATATGAACATGAAAGCATTAGAAATCTTTTAAGGACAATGAATTCCTGTGATTGAATGGTTGAGTAGATGGGTGATTGGAAGGTAGGACACATTCTTCCTAACTTGAAGATTTCGGGGACGAAATCCTTTTAAGTGGGGGAGAATGTAATACCCCGTAATTCTGCAACACTAAGATTCACAAATTAAGGCCGAATTAAAAGTTAATATAAAAATCAAGGGAAACGGGCTGTGTCATTGCGTTCGTCTCGGAATTCTGCATGAAAACGAGTCCGAGTTTGCGTAAATCGGAGTCCGTATGAGGAAGATATGGCCTCCGGAAGTTTCAGCAAAGTTCAAATTTCAAAACAGACTCAGAAGTGGGCTGGGCAGGAAATTTCCCGCCCAGGACGCAGGTCGACTGGGGAGTCGACTGGGTAGTCGACCCCCCCAGGTCGACTGGGTAGTCGACCCCCCCTAGGTCGACTGGGGAGTCGACTGGGTAGTCGACCCCCTCCCCCCGCTTTTTCCAGCTTTCTGAACCTGATTCGTTTCTCTGTATCCGGACGCCATTCTGACCAGATTCGTTGACTTCTACACTATATAAACAACCCTGGTCTTCTTCTCTATTCACAATTCTTTTTTATCCTTATGCTACCTCTGAGAAAATATATAAATAAATAATATATAAAATAAATCAAGACGAGGAAATGCTGCTAAAGATTTTCAAGAAGAGGTTCAAGTCAAGCTAGGATTCAAGAGAAGGTTCAAACGACTTCAATGACTGTTTTTCTATGAATCATAGCAACGCCATCTTTCTATTCTAATCTTTGTAAGTCAATTATTTCTAGATTTGAACGTTTTCTCTATTCATGACATGAAATTAAAGGAATAAAAGAATATGCCAAATCTTTATATTCGAATCTGTGCCTATCTCTTTGGACCTAATTAAGAACTGTCATGATTCAAGGAAAAATAAGACCGTGACTATGAAACTATGGACCTTAGAACCATATGCCTCTTTGACTATGAACATTGCCTATCACTATGAACATTGCCTATGACTATGAACATTGCCTATGACTGTGGACATTGCCTATGACTGTGACTGTGACTATGAGAATTA
Source organism: Allium sativum (assembly GCA_030737875.1). Classification (NCBI taxonomy): domain Eukaryota; kingdom Viridiplantae; phylum Streptophyta; class Magnoliopsida; order Asparagales; family Amaryllidaceae; genus Allium; species Allium sativum. The sequence continues at coordinate 771,773,230 of CM060918.1, read as the reverse complement.
TTTCCATGATAATGAACACAAGCCTATACCTTTGATTAGGAAGCATAAACTGTTGTCTATGACATAAATGGGACAACTGTGATTAAGCACCTATGGTTCATGACTAGGAAAGTGTTGTTTAAGTTTTGTGACTGTGAAATTGGGTCTAAACCCGATTATTTATTCTGTCTGTTCTTTGTTTTCTTTGGTTTTAGACCTTGGGAATTTACCTATTAAGTTAGGTCTACCCATGTTCTTGAACCTATGTCTTTATTCTGTCTATTCTTGGTTTTAGACCTTGGGAATTTACCTATTAAGTTAGGTCTACCCATGTTCTTGAACCGACGTCGTTATTCAACCCTTTTTATGCCAGTTAGTATGTCTATCTTTTGCATAACATCTTTGGTTCATTCCCTATTTTCTACGAACCTAGCTTTATTTATAATCTAGAATGAATCACGATTATACGAACGGTGGGAATGCGGTTTGGGCAAAATATGAAATTTACTAAAAACGTAGTTTAACTTGGAAATTGGCATAAATTGGGAACATGTATTATGGCATGTTCATAGAAATGCAAATTGGATAAATTTGACATAAATTATAAGATGTGTAATTTGAATCTAGTATTGACGTGTAAATCTAGCATCTACATGAATAGTGAACTAGAGTAATAAGTCTAGTTTGACGTGAATTAGAACGTTGAATCGGAATTGGATTAGCTAATTTGGCACGGTAAGTATATTGGCATAAATTTGAAATTGGCCATAATAGGGAGTAATGGTCATGTTTAGCAAAATCATGGTTAGTGACACTTAATTTGGTATAGTTTACATACCAAAAGGGCATAAATATGATATAGAGGGGAGAATGGGCCATAAGAATAAATGTTGACAATTCACATTAAAAGAGTAATTAGGAAATAAGTAAATTAGGATTAATTTACTTATAGAATTTGTCCTAAATAAGGAAAGGCAAATTTAGACAAATTGAAGGTTTATTAACGACATCTCTTTTAATGAAACACCAGAAAGTTCTAGGGTGACAGAGAGGATAGTGTCTAGGCTTGGGTTTGGAAAATACAAGTTTCCTGCTCTCCCTGGCTATCCCTAACTGATCCGACAGACGGGATGGTTACTTTCAAAACCTGATTTGAAAATTAATCAAAACCCTTTGAACTTAGAAAACACAAATATGCCTAACACGAGGTTAGACTGAGTTGCGATGTAAACCTGCCCGGAACCAACCGGCATATCCAGTATTCGCAACAATATCTGTCTAATGTGAGTGGTCGTGGCTTTAATTTATCTAGTTAAAGCTAGAAAAAGAATGCTAGGGTTAAGTTAACTAAGACACTTAACCAATTCAACAGGATAACCAGACCGATGGGTGGGGTTAGGTTCATACTTAACACAGTTAAGCTAGAATGGGAGGGTTAAGTCCATAGGAACACTTAACCAACTTAGCACAGTTAAGCTAGAATGGGAGGGTTAAGTCCATAGGGACACTTAACCAACTTAGCACAGTTAAGCTAGAACGGAGGGCTAAGTCCATAGGGACACTTAACCAAACTCATGGTAACAAGACAAGATTTGTAGAGGTTAAGTAACTAAGAAAACACTTAGCCAAATTAACATGTTAACTAGTCTAGAAAGTGGGGTTAAGTAAAGTTAATACACTTAGCCAAATTAACATGTTAACTAGACTAGAGGTTGGGGTTAAGTAAGATTTAATACACTTAGCCAATTTGATATGTTAGCTGGGCTAGACCGTAGGGTTAAGTAAACTTGAACACTTAACCATCAGATTGTGATAAAGGAATAGGGTTAAGTCTAAAACATGAAGGGATAATACTTAACCGTTAATAACATGTTAGTTAAAACAGACGGGCAAGGTTAAGTTAAAAAGGAACACTGAACCAATACAGGGTGAATGGGCAGGGTTAAGTAATAAGAAATACTTTACCAATATAACTTGGTTTGTGGTGGGGTTAAGTCAACATGAATTACTGATAACACTTAACCAGTTTAACAGGATAAATGAAGGGGGTTAAGTCGGCTAGAATTGACTAATGACACTTAACCAATCCAAATTGACGGGAAAGGGAACTAAGTAGTAAACCTTAGTTAAGAAAACAACGATTCTGGAAACTAAGTGGTAAATCTTAGTTAGTAGAACTAAGTAGTAATTCTTAGTATAACACGGGAAGGAGCGAATGTCTGTCTGAGTAAAAAGAAGGCTCCAACGAATTGGGTTACGAAGCCCAGGCTTCGAGGGGACGTGAGGGTACTGTAATGACCCGGATTCTTATGGGTTAATTTTAACTATTTATTTCGGATTTAAATAGTGGGTGGATAATATAAATGGAATTTTATAAAATTTGAGTTATCAGTTTAAAAATAAATTTCAATTTAATATTGAATATATTAAATTATCAGAATACGAAAATGGAATTAGATGAATTCAAAATTTAGTTAGAATTAAATACAGTTCAAATAATTAATAGGAAATTTTATTTGAATTTATAACGATAATAATATTTATTTATTTATCGAAAAAATAAATGGTTTTGAATTTAATTTAAATCAATTTAAATAAACATCTTCCACAGACGATCGAATCAGACTTCGTGACTTATCCCAGTGGGTTCAGAATAGTGGTTTTACCCTAGAAATGACAGTTGTTGGGTTCAGTAAGGAGTTCAGAATCAACGTGGTAATTTAAATTAAAGGATACAGTTTTTTTTAAACAAATTAAATAAAAATAAACTGAGTGGATAGGAATAAAACAAGGAGGATAAGAAATGGCCACACAAATCAAAAGAGAAAAGAGGAACACGTTCTCCTTTTTACTCCACAAAGCAATGACCCTGCAGTTCAATTACAAACCGCACCCTTTTCTTTTTAAATCAAAGCCTCTAAACCAAAGCAGGGGTTTTCTCATTCCTCAAACTGGAAATCGAAGTCCTCATAGCCATTAAAAATCGCAAGCACTATTTTCATTTCCCCTCAGTAGTTCGAAACGTAAAATCGGAAGGACCTCGACTTCCATTTCTGTAAGGGTTAAAATGGGTGCAGACCTACTGGGGCGTTCGAAGCTTTCGCAATGGTCTAGGGTTCACCACAGTTACTTTCATGGTCGGATTTAGCACATTTCGAGGTCGACTTTGGAGATTAGGAGGCAGGGCAGTTCGATTTGAGGGGGGGGGGGGTGGGTCATCTTGATTGTTCAGTGGGGGTGGGATTCGAAGTCGATACCGTCGCTCCAGATTTAGAGTTGTGCCAGGTCGCGATGCAAGGATGGTCATCGAACTTTAATCGATGGGTCAGGGTAGCTGTGGACGGGAATGTCGAACACTTCGGTGGTTATGGCAGTAGATTTAATGGGATGGTAAGGAAGCAAGAGGAAGGGAATCAACAGTTCAAAAGGGCTTACTGGATACTTGGAGGTAGCGTTATTCATCTGGGAGGGAAGGAGAATTAGGAAGTTATAAGGTAATTGCGAATTTAGCTATTAATTAAATTGGTTAATAAAGTTTTAATTCGCTTAAAATTTTTGAACTAATCATTTAGAACGGAATTAAGGAAATGTAAATTTCTAATTTTTTCGTTAGGGATTGTTGAATAAAACAACGTGTATTTTATTTATACAAGGTAGAAAATGCAGTTGAATAAAGTCTTGGGCAATGTGGTTTACTGGAGCTCGGACAATATTGAAAATAGGTTGGGAGAAATTTACTTAAGTGTTGGTAAAACAAGTATATTGGATAATATCGGAAAATACTTCGCAATAAAGTTTGGATTGAATCAGAAGGGATCGAAATAAATATCACGGTGAGTAAACCTCACTCACCATTTAATTAGAATTATTTCTAGTTGTTAAAAATAATTGCTATGCTTGTTTGAATATTGTTTGGTTGATTTAAAATATATATTAGTTATTTAGGACTATTATATATATATATTGGGTTGATTGATTGGTTGGATTCCCGCAGTCTCATTAGCGGATGCCCGCGGTACCATAGCGGATGATTACCCTATACGCCCCACGCTATGATTAGTGGATGACCTTCTATACCGCGATATCCTGCCTCGAAGCAGGATGGGTATTACTATGTTGACTAACATCTGTGGATGCAGGAAAACAGGTTGGAGGAATCCAACTGGATTCCTCAAAAATATATTATCTGTTTGTTGTTTGTTTGATTTCATATGTATTCATATATGATGTGTTAAAAATCAAATGATAGAAAATTGGTTGATTTGATGGTTGAAAATACCACTAGAGCTTGAATATTGATTCATAAAAATATCGGAAAGGGTATTTGATATTTAAAAAGGAAATTCTATTTTTATTTATAGAATTTGATTTGAAGGTATATAAAACAAGTAATCGAATTTACAAACGTTGTTTATAAATAGAAAGATGGGATTTGAATCGAATTTACAAACGTTGTTTATAAATAGAAAGATGGGATTTGAATCGAATTTACAAACGTTGTTTATAAATAGAAAGATGGGATTTGAATTGAAGTTATAAACGTTGTTTATAAATAATGCCGAGGAATTCAAATGGACTTTGAAATAGAGATTTGAATAATCGAATTCAAATGGACTTTGAAATAGAGATTTGAATAATCGAATTCAAATGGACTTTGAAATAGAGATTTGAATAATCGAATTCAAATGGACTTTGAAATAGAGATTTGAATAATCGAATTCAAATGGACTTTGAAATAGAGATTTGAATAATCGAATTCAAATGGACTTTGAAATAGAGATTTGAATAATCGAATTCAAATGGACTTTGAAATAGAGATTTGAATAATCGAATTCAAATGGACTTTGAAATAGAGATTTGAATAATCGAATTCAAATGGACTTTGAAATAGAGATTTGAATAATCGAATTCAAATGGACTTTGAAATAATAGATTTGAATATAGAAATTCAAATAGACTTTAAACTATAGATTTGAATATAGAAATTCAAATAGACTTTAAACTATAGAATTTGAATATAGAATTCAAATGAAGTTTAAATAAAATAGAATTCAAATAAAATTGAATTGGGATTTGAATAGAGAAGTCGATAAGGAAACGAGATTATGAGTATAATTAGAATTTGTTAATATGCAGTTAAAATATATTTGAACATGTCATGTTCAAATATGAAGGTGGATTAGACTAAGAAGTTAATTAACAGATTTAATTAACAAATTGAGTTAAAACGATTGGTATAGTTAAAATGGATTGGACAGGTATAGACATACAGGAGACAGGTTTGGAATAAAGTATAGAAGTGAAATAAATAGAATGCCCGACAAAAAGGTACGTATTTAATTTCCATATGAGATTTTATGCGCCGTATCGGCAAGCCGCTTGGCTTTTTCTTTTTCTTTTTGAGATGAGAAGGACCGGGAAAGCTATTTGAAATTTCCCGATGCTCCCGGTACAAAGGAGGTTATGGCGAATTTTTCCGGGAATTTAAGGAGATAGAATATTTTTAAGATAATTTGATAGTTAGAAATCAACGTATCAAAATATATAGAAGTCGATAAGGAAACGAACTTAGAAATAGAATAGTATAATTATAAAAGGAAGTATAAGAATAAAATCTCGTAGGTATAGAAAGAGAAAGTATATATGTGTTTAAAAGTGAAGAAGTAGTGGTATGGTATTGATTATTCGAGTAAGTAGTCTTGTCTGTTTTGACGTTAAATGTTATTCAGTCAAGGTCTGAGAGGTAATTATACCCCAACTTGGTTGATTTCATGATATACCGATAAGTAGCAAGATTCAGGCTCGAAGATCAATGTGGAATCAGAATTAGTTAAATACTGTATTTGGGTTGTCGTAACGATGTTTTGCACAACATCTGTTTTAACCCAAATATGTGCAAAGCTTGGAAATAGAATAATGAATATTTCTAAAGCTAGAAATTTAAGGAAGGCGATATATGGAAATATTTTCCAAAGGACGTAAAAGGCAAATATGGTTATTGAAAATATTTGTTTAACAAATATTGATAAAGAAATAGAGTAGTGATTTAATTAATGGAATATTAATTAAAAGCTCACTGATTGTTGGATGTTTGGATGAACACTTGTTTTATTCGATAGTTAAATCATCGACTATCGAAACACTTGTTTTTATTCGATAGTTAAATCACAGACTATCGAAGTTTTGACCATCGTTGTCAATATGGAGAGACCGGTTGGATTATTATCCAAAGAACCACTCCGTGTTGGCAGTAGCGTGCGAATCAGATTATATAAAGATAATCGAAGACGGAGTAGAGTACAAGGACTTTTTCTATTAATAGAAATAGTACCTTCGGTTCATCCTGTTCCTGGGTGACTTGTATGGATGAATGTCTGACAGAGTATTTCCAGAAAGGTCACGTACATTGATTTCTTCAACCGTACCAAGAGTGGAAGCGGAGAAGGAAACTTCTTTTAGCTAACACGTAATGTACTGTTGAGGACGTCAATTGGTGATTTGATGGATTTGACGATGTGGCATTCGAAGTGAATCTAGTGTGATGATAAAGCGTAGCTTCTAGCCTCATCATCCGGTAAATGACAGAAATCGGGCAAGCAGCATGGCTATGTAGGTCGCACCTATTAGGCTGTATAATCACCTGATCTAGAGTTTCATTTACTTCTAAAAATCTATTGTCGATGCTGACCCATTCGGGAAACGGTTGCTGATCCCAATCGTTGGTGATATACATTCGATACACTCAAGCGAAATGAGTGGTCGGTCATGTGTGGCTGAGTTGCAAGATGTTCTTGTTGAACTCGGTGTATTCTCCTCTAGAGATATACCAGCAGAAGGTGATTCCATACCTTGTCATAGTTGGAAAACCAAATACCCAATACGTGCTTGCGGTTTTGATTGTATATTATATATGTGGAACGTGAGATGCAAGCGTTCCACTAGATTGTTATCTAATTGATTTAGACATTATTATAATATCAAAAGAGTTTGATATAAAGTTGAATCAAGTGTTTGGATTTTCATAAGGGAAAAACCCGTTCTGTGTTATGCGGCGTGGTCTTATGAGATATCATTTAGTTTTCTGAAACTGTTTTAAACTGTTTACTCATACCAGTCCCATGACTGACCCGGAGTTTATTTGTTTTGTTCTACCTAAACTCTTGGGTGCCTAAATTTTTACGGGCAGTCAAGTAGTTTAGGATTTTTCAGATATATCTAAAGGAGCTTGGAGCAGGAGGCTTCAGCGTTATCTAGTTATAATTTGTTCCGCTATGTTGTAAGTGTTGTACTCTGATAAGTGTATGTTATACAGTTAAGATTTTGTATTTCAAAGATGTGATATATTATATTTTGTTCCGCTGCGATGTGAGATTCTGCGTTGTTATTTCTGTTCTTCTTCTACCTCTTTCTTCTAAAAAAAAATGTCTCGTATTTTCGTGATATTTGGGTTGGACGCATGATGTATATAGTCAACTCTGATGTTAAGGAAATCTGGGTCATTACAGGTACTCTTGGTATCCCTCTGTGAGGCTGCAGATGATCCTCCTGAGCTCACAGAGGTTAAGGTCTACGTAGAAGAACCAGGGGTATGCCTTGGTTGCAATATATGGCAACCTAAAGACTAGGATGGACCGGCGTGATTCGGCGAGAAAACGGTAGCCCTGTGATAGCAACTCGTTTTCTACCATCCATCTTGAGTCAATCGAGATACGTGAAGCGTAAAGGCGGAGAACTCCAAAAGACCATATACTTGCTATCTAGTTATGGGTGAGGATGGCCATAGGATAGTAGGGCACTGGGGGCCTGCGTATATTTCTCATTTTTCAAGGTGTGCCTTCCATTAGTTGAGGGAGGGGTAAAGTGGGACCATAGCCACTGGAATAAAAACAGACCTTAGCATCTGCATCGACAGATATCTGAAAGCTCCCGACCGAGTTCTGTATTCCTTGACTTGCCCTGACACAGGACTCGGACTGCACATTACAGGACATGTGCATCTAGACAAGCGATAACGGTTCGCGATACATGACGTGGGGAAGTATAGGAACATATACCACTCTAGGTAGTGTGTCCTAGACTTGGGGGCATCGATTGGACTAGGGGGCATAAACCCTGAATCCGAGAAGCATTCAGTAGATAGCATAAACTCTAGTTGAAACTAGAAAGCACTTGATAGAAAACCCTAGATTAGATCCAGGTAACAAATAATGAATGTATGCCTGAAGGCAATGGAAACTACAGGGATTGGGATCACGTTATCGTTACTAGTTAGGACACTAGTTAGGCAGTGCAGAGATATAGAAGCCAGTATAACAAGGAAATAGCGACGCGGCGAAAGTATTAGAGCATATCCAGTTAATCTTATCTTAGCATATCTTGTGTTACATTGTCTAATCTTGCTGACCCTATCATCATGGTGTTGTCTTGTATTCAGTTAATTTATGTCGTTTTGTTTTCCATGTTCACATGTTAGAAGTTACTGAACTTACTCAGGCTTTATGTCTGACTCTGTTTTTCTTTCGTCTTCTTTTCTTCCGTCCCCCCCCCCAGGTAGTAAAGGAGGGAATAGTATAGCTCAGGTTAAGTCGGACTGTCACTCTTTCCCAGCTTGAAGATTTGTCGAAGTTTTGCTTGGATTCTCTTTCCAGATGCTATGGCTGGCTCTTGCTACATTGGGGAATATAAATGTATTTTTATGCTTCTTTATTTTGTAAGGCAGATGATACTCTGATACTGTAAAGAAATCATTGTACAAACTATTTTATCAATAAAGCAAAGTTTTATTTTCCGCTGTTTAATTTATGTCTGTCTTGTAATTTATCTGCATCTTTTACCCTAAATGCTCCACAGAACTTAGTGCATTCCCTTTGTGAGTGACACTAACGGACGTGGGGTGTTATAGATCTCCCTCTATATATGTGGAAAATATGAATAGTGAAATTCAACTGACCATTGTCCCTCTAGATATTTAATTTCCAATCTTAAAATATTCTTGAATTAAATACTCATCAATCAAAATCTTGACCATTCTCCCCCTTTTGTTATCATCAAAAGGATAATAGAGATCGAAACAGTGACGAATTTAGACCATAAATATAAATTTAAATTAAGAGAGAGAATATATATCGTAAATCTCATTTAATCAAACAAAAATCATAATAATCTTCAAATCAGAAGCAAATTTCACTTTCAGAATGAGTGGAATTATGATGGATATTATAGAATGAGGAGAGTTCAATAAAATTGAATATTTGAATATGAATCTTAAAGATTTTAAATAAACTCAAATTGTGTTAAGCACTTGCTAACCATGCACAGCCCAAAGGTCTTTTAAGTGAGAATGGAAGCACATAGCGATTAAGGTAATTCACCCACGCATAACCGCGAGGACTTTTAAATGGGAGTGAATACAAAGGATAAATTATATAAATATATATTTTTCTTTTTCTTTATTTTATTTCCAAGATAATTTTCTTTCCAAAAATAATTTGAACTCTCGAAATTAAATTAAACCATGATGAATGACAGAAATATGATAGACATAGAAGATGGTCATGAAATAAGCTCTAATTCAAAGATATTACAAAATCTGTCTAATCATCATGAGATTTTAAAATAACATCTCTTCTACTTATGAATTATATCATAGTCACAACTCATCACAATTTCATAAATCTATTAATAATTTTGATGAGTTTCAAAAATGGTTCAAATTGGTCAATAATTCCAATTTTTGAATAAATAATCAAAAATAATTTTAAAATTGAAAATATCAATTTCATGAGGGGTTTTGGAAATATCAATGTAAGTTGAAAATTAGTTTTTAAAAATATCAACCAGTAGAATGTCAAATTATCTAATATTTCTAAAGTTGATAACCCTTAGACAATTTTAAAACACTTGTATATGAAATTTGAATTGCCTATGGAATTTAAAGAAATCCAGTCACTGATTTTCCAACTGATCGTCCGATCACAAAGGTATTCAAACGAATCAAATCAATTTCCTTATCAGAGCAGCACAAGATCATTTTTAAAGCACAAGTGAATTTTTCAGAGAATTTTTAAACAAGAATAAGAAGCAGTCAATGATCAAATCTGAAGGTAATTATTTGAAATCCAGTGAAAGAAAAAAAATCAAATTTTACAATTCAAGGAGTTCAACAATCAATCACGATTGATTTCAAAATCAATATAATCAAGCCAAAAAATGAAAATTTCACAACTAATCAATCATGTCTTTCAAGTAATCCGCTGTATTGAATTCAGTTTTTCAATATTTTTCAAAGTGAATATGAAGAAACTCAAAACAGCAAAAATGTATAAAATTTCATTAATCATTCAAGAGCATCACAAATTTTAAAATTTTGATTAACAGTGTTCAAAAAATGCTCAAAATATTACTGCCCAGTCAATATAAATCAGCATAAAAAATAAAATAAAAAACTAAAAGGGAAATAAAATAAAAAGGAAATAAAAATATGAGTTTATAGATTATACCTGTCTTACCATAATCGATGTGATCCAATGAATCTATAGCTAAGGAACTTCAAATAATTCGATAATATGAATCAATTTGAATTTTATCTCTCTTAAGCACAGTTGGTCCTTAGCCTCCCTCGGTACCTAAATCTTTATAGGATCGAGTAGTCTAACAAAAATTGTTTTACCACTCTTATCTTCGTTTACACGTTTTGGTCCCCAAACCCGTTTATATAACAATCCATTACTATCCACTACAGTACCCTTTGGAACCCAAATTCGTTTAGACTTATTTAAAAACATTTTGTTATTTTTTGGAATCCAAACATGTTTAAATGAATTGTTTTTAAACGAGTTATCATTTTGTTTATGATTTAAAAACCCTTTGAAATTATTAGATTTCAAAATTTCAATTCGACCGTTTTCAAAGCCATATAAAGGATTTTTAAAATCATTAAAATTTAACTTTTCAACTGGATCAAATCCAAAACCAAGTCCCTTTTTATTTTGAACAAAAAATTGGTTTTTTAACAACATATTCAACGATTTCTCTCCTTTAGAAAATTTAGACAAAGTTGACTCAAGTCATTGAATTTTAAATTTAAGATCGCTATTTTCTTTCATTAAATTTGAACAACGACTAATAGCAATTTTCCTCTTTTCAGCATTAGTTTGTTTTAAAACCAAATTTTCGTTTTCAAGTGCTTTGATTTTAGCGTTGGACTTAGAAATTTCAATTTCAAATTCTTTTCGCTTTTCAAAATCAAGTTTTTCAGATTCTCTAAGCTTTTCAATCTCCATTTCAAAATCATGATTTTCATTCTTTAAATTCACGTTTTCACTTTTAAGTAACTAAAAATTAGTTTTGATTTTCAAAAGATCATTACTCAAAAATTGACATTTTTCGCATTCTGAAAACGGTGAATTCTTAACTTTTTCAAGTTTTCTTTCTAAAATGTTATTTTCTTGAACTAGTTTGACCTATCAGATTTCAATTTCTTAACTTTTAGTTCAAGAGAATCAACGGTTTTTGTGAGATCATGACACATTAAAATTAAATCTTTATTAGTAAAATTCGATGCCTCGCTTGAATCCTTTACACTACTTTCCGGATCAGATCGTGCCATAAGACACAAATTAGCTTCCTCTTTATCACTTTCGGAAACTTCTTCTCCTTCCTCGTCATCCCATGTAGCAGCGAAAACCTTCTTCTTTCTTCCGAACTTCTTCTTCTTTTCATTTTTAAGCCGTGGGCAATTTGGTTTGATATGTCCGGGTTTCTTCCAATTGTAGCAAAACACTTCATCGTTTGAACTTTCAGACTTGTTAGCTTTTGAATTCTTCTTTTGTGACTTGTAATTTCCTTTGGCCCACTTTCTCAAAACCATGGCTAGCTCTTCAGCGGGATCTTCATCATCACTTTCAACAGTATTATTTTGAGCGATCGTCTTTTTCTTTGATTCAGAATTCTTTCGTTCTTCTCTTGCTTTTAACTCCATCTCGTAAGTAATTAGATTTCCGATCAACTCTTCCATGCTTATTTTATTAGATCTTCTGATTCTTGAATCACCGTCACCTTAGCTTAAAAATTCATTGGTAGCACTCTCAATATTTTTCTGATCAATTCCACTTCGGTATAAGTTTTGCCAAGAGATTTTGCATTGTAGACTACTGATGAGAAGCGTCCATACATCTCTTTTATATCTTCGTCTTTTTGCATAGAGAAATTTTCATATTAGTTGCTGAGTAGAGCGAGACGAGATTCCTTCACTTGAGATGAACCTTCGTGTGTGACCTCCAACGTATGCTATATAACCTGCGCAATTTCACAATGAGAAATTCAATTAAAATCAGTTTTATCAAGAGTGGAGACTAGAGCATTCATCGCTTTGGCATTAGTTGAAAATAATTTTTTATCATTAGCATCCCACCTATCTTTCGATTTAGGGACTTCAACATTATTAACAATAACTGTGGGAGATCTATAACCTGTTTCGATAATACCCCACACATCATAATCAACTGAACTCAAATAAATTTTCATCCTAACTTTCTAATAAGCATAATCAGTTCCATTAAACATGGGTGGCCTAGCTATAAACTGACCCTCAGAAAAAGCGTTATTAGATAGATTCATGACTCTGAGTTAAAATAAAATGAAAAAATACCTGCTCTGATACCACTTGTAGGATCTAAATTAACCCTAGAGGGGGGGGGGGGGTGAATAGGGTTTATCGCAGATTTTTTTGAGTAATTAAATAATAACAACACAGATAATAATCAGAATAAATGCGGAAAATAAATAACACACAGATATACCCAACTTCGGCAAAACCCTGCCTACTGCAGCATTCCCCAAGGTTTCTACTAGGAGTTAAAACAATCTTTACGCTTACAATCCCCTGTAAACTCGCGACACTCTCTCCCAACTATTCTTAACCCTACACTCAAAACCTGCATTGGTTTCTATTCTCGAAACCAGATTTCCCCGAATTACAAATCCCTTAATTCGTCTCCCTAGTTTTAGAGATAAACTAGAAAACTCTAATCCGATTACAACTTGAAACTAAAGACAAATAAAAAACAATTTAAAAACCCTTTTAAAAGGTAAAACCCTTGTTCATAATTAATCAAATACTTATACCCCTTTATAATCTTTTGACCGGTCTCTTTATTCCTGCTTCCACCAAGTCTTTGGCCCGATTGCTCCTCTCTAGAAATAAAAAATGGCGGAGGCTATTTGCGTTACAAACTAGGGTTTAACTTAGATTGGAAGATGCCAATCTCTTCTGATGTTCTTCGATTTTCCAGTGGCTATCTTTGTTTGGTTTATTCGAGCGATTTGGGTCCAAGCAATTTCGTTTCTCTGGTATGATTTTAAATTCGAATTTATGCTTTAATTATGCTCGAACTTGGATGAATTTCTGCCGATGAGGATATGTGTTTAAATAGGATTAAAAATCCGATATTTTCTTTGATTTCAATCAGTGATTTGGTCATCAATTGTTGCGTATACTTTGGTGTTGAAATCTTCTGAAATTCTGGAGAATTCTTCGATTTTAAACCTGAATGTTCATTGCTTAAATTTTGGTCCTTGACATTGAATTTGTGAACTTTGAAAACTTCAAACTTGCGAGGTTTCCTTGAAATATGTTGCCTATATTTCTAGAAAGAATTCTTGAACCCTGTATTTGTGAATTGATTCTTTCCTTAACATCCCCTGTTGAATTTTTTGCCAAAAGAAATTCTGAATCTTTGATGTGCGTGTACTTGAACATTTGACACTTGCTTGACCTTGTCATGATTACATTGTTTTGCCTGAATCATAAACTGCTGCTTTAATGTTGACATTCATGATAATTTGCCCACATAAAAAATGGAAAATTTTGTCTCTTGTCTCTCTGTAGATTCAGGAAATTCATGGATTAATTTTTGCCATTCCTGGAAGGATTTATTGTTGCCAACTGAATAATTTCATGATTGCTCGCATGCTCTAATGCTTGATTGTTGAAATGATTTCTTGCCACGACATATTCATTTCAGGAAACTATTTGAATTGCAATTTGATTGCTTCCTAATTGGTTTTGTCAGTCCTTGAAATTTGCTTTGCACATTACTGGCCTGCTTTGATTCCTTGCATATGTGATCAGACTCTAATGCAATATCTTTATTGTTTTGATTGCATTTGCGTGTCAAACATGTTTGACACCTAGAAACAATGCTCAATAAACTTTTGCTACTTTTAGCGCCAATTAGTAAAGAAGTATTTGAGATTTCTTCCCTGTTCTGATCTGTGTATTTCTAGAATAAAATTTTCATGCACATCTTCGACTTGTCATTTTGCAAAGAAAAGTTTAGCACTTGAACTAGAAATCTGATATGCACCACTTGTCCATTTGAATTTGCTGTGTACATCCAGTTGCCATTGTTTTGTTGTGTATACAGAACTTTTCATATTGAACTTGTATATGTTGATCCTTCCTGCATGTTCATGTTTGCTCAATCATGTAGCAGCACCATTTGTTCTGTCTTGACTTGGGCTATTCTGACCCATGTTCTTCACCGACTATGTATGTAGATATGAGTGCATACACACACGACTTCACTATTGTAGCATCATTGTATTTCACCTGGGCTGCTCCACTGTGTCAACTTGTGCACACAAGAAAAGTTGCACCAACCATGTGTTCATGTGTTGTGGACAATCACATATGTCCATTTGCTTATGTGCTGCTTAGAATTGTGCTCGACCACATTTTGTCCACTTTGAAAAATATGGGCTGTACCATGTCTTGCTATTTGTCTTGACTTGTTTGCGGCATGAGCGGATTATGTTGCCACCCATGCATTTGTTATTTGCTTTACATTGTCATGCTCCCTGTTTGATATTTGCACCATTGTATATTACTTGCTACACTGCTACTTTGATGCACTTGAATTCTTGTTGCACCATTGACTCGTGCATGTATCACCATATTCTCCTGTACATATGTGTATATATACACAACAGTGTGTGTATACATATATCGTGCACGTGAAATTTATTTATCAGCAGATTGATGCACTGTGTTGTGGTTGTTCCGAATCAACTAGTTCTGATCAGCAAACCAGTGTAGTACGTTGAGGCTGATCAGTGCATATATACATATCAGATCAAGTCATGAAAAATGATGAGAAACACACCGAAATTCTGAGGCAAATAAATTTTTAAAATAAAAATTATATCGCTAGAATTTAGAATATTATTTCTGTTCTAGATACCGTGTGTGTATTTCTGTATATGACAGTTAAGCAAATGATGACTGGACTGACAGTGAGCTGTGAAGACAGGAGATAGAGTGTATAAGTGTCGGAATGTATATGTAACAATGAATGTGTCTATAAACTGTGTATGAGTGTTGACTGAACTGTAGTGAAGAGCTGATGTACAGAAAATAGAAAATTGTACTGATATTTATAATAAACAAAGTTGATTGAAATAAAATATTATTTTATTGTGTTCAAATCAAATTGTCTATCATATTCAAATTAATTCATAGTTCAATTTCATGTAAAATATTATAACAGCGAATATATAATAGTGGAGTTAGAATGTTGTACTATTTCGGATTTTGAAATAAAATATTTAATTGAATAAATATACTGTGAACTGTGTATAATAGTATATTATTCAATAAATATTTATTTCTATGAAATGAAATATAAAATAGTATAGTTACAAACACATATAAATAATATTATATGTTTGTTATCATCAAACAAAAAATCATACAACATATTGTTGTACCCAACATATGTCATTCACGCATGCCCGTTTGAATAAAATCTCATTCCTCTTATCTAACTAGTAGTTGCCCTAGAGCTAAAAAGATAAGAATTCTGTGTTGGATGAATTTTAGCAAAGGACCGTTTTTGCGTTGTTTTTTGTCATGGGTATTTAAATAAATAAACCACCTTCCTTGTTAAAGCTAAAATTTATTTTGGTCTTTTGTGTGTGATTTCAGTTTTTCGCATTTTTGCGTGACTGACTTCCTTCTTCGCCGACATGTTACTTGAATCGTTTAAGTTTCTGTAAAATATATTTTAAAGCTCTTGGAAAATGTTGTTTGAAAAAAAAACTTTTTACCCTTTTTAATTTTTAACTGATTTACATTCTTTTATTTCGTTTTGTTTGGATACGGCAATTTATGCATATTTAAATGTCTATTTTACATTAAAATGGATGATTTGAGTGGAACAAAGTGTACGTTATCGAAATTTTGGTTTTCATACGAGTCTTATATGGAAAGTGAAGCGGTATTGAAAAAGGATTTTTCAAAATAAACACAAGAAGTTTTTAACCGGAAATTAAATTTTATGAAAAAATTCGATTTTTTGTCACATGAATAGCGTAAGGAAAATGTTTGAATGATTCGTGTGCGCATTTAGCGGTGCAGAAGGACCGACGATATGATAAAAAAGTTAACGACAAGGAAAATGTTGTTTTAGCCTTGGAAGCGCTATTTTCATACCTTCTCAACGATGCACGAGGGTTATTAATCAACTTGTTTTACATTTTAGAGCTTGCTTTAAACCCCCTTTACAGTCTATAAATGGAAAATTTTGGAGTACTTTGGGTAACTGAGGTGAAAATTTCACTATAGGGCGAGAAATGAAATATTTGTAAGCGGAGGAAATATTGAAATTCTTCGCTTTGACTTCCTTTATCCGGTTTAGGAGAAATTAAATAGGGAATGTTTAGATTGCGTGATGTTGTAGAGGTAGGGTTTGAATGCAAAATTAGTTGCTTCACACTTCAATTCATAGTTGTGTGAAGGTTATGGATGAAAAAGAATTTTACAAATTTCCATTCATATAACATTACCAGTATATTTAGGATGTTTTGCATCATGTTTTCAAAAATGTTTTAAAAATCTCAATGCATACATATAGATGGCCCGATTTAGAATCATCTTGCATACATGTTTTATGGTTGAATCGCATTGTGTACACCATACACATGATTGCCAAGTGGATGTACACAAATTGGTTGTGCATGGTAGGATAACTAGGAGTCAGAATTTTGGGATGAAATTCCGTTTAAGGGGGAAGAATGTAACAAACCAAAATTTTGATAATAAATAGCTATTTAATTAACATCTCAAATTAGGAATTTCTACAAATGATGGAATTTTACCATGAATCTTTAACCGATGCGTTCGTCTCAGAATTCTGGTAAACTTTCATGTTTGGAGTTTCGCGAACGGAGTCCGTATGAAAAAGTTTTGGAAGAAATACGATAACGGACGAAAAATAAATAAAATAGAATACTATATATATAGATAGATATATGTATATATATAAATTAATAATCCCCTATCCCCCTCACTGCTGGGTCGACCAAATGGTTGATCGCTGGTTGTGACCGCTTGGTCAAGCCAGGCAGTGACGACTAGGGTTTTGGCTATTCAATATAATATATGTACAGGAGGATGTTTAATATATCAAATTTAACATTTCATGGACAATTACACTCCTATGAATAAGGAGGTAAGGCCTAATTCTTTTCCACACAATTATGTAGGAAGCAGCGAAACTCTGCCATTTCCCTCCCTCTTCTAACCTAATATCATAATTAAAAATATATTTATATACAACAAATCAAACACAAATCATATAGAATTGAGAGGATCAGATTCAATGGAAAAGAATGTGAACTGACACTCCAAATCAAAATCTCTCCTCTCTTCCTATTTTCTTACATCTCTACAGATCTGGAATTATCTCATTTTCAGATAAATTGTAGATTTATAAGAATCTGGGAATTTTAGGCCTAAAAGGTTCAAACTTTGGATTTGGATGCTTTAAGGTGAGTCGGAAATTTACGAATACAGTTATAATAGCTTATCTATTTCATTTGAATTAGATCTAAATTTTTATGCCTATTTCTATAAGATCTGTTCACTAAATTATTGTAATTGGATTGACACTCATCAGGTCTGATTGTAAACATTGTTAAAACTTGTATGTTGTAAATTTTAGTTAGGCATAATATTAATTGTGGGATTCTTAAATTTGTTTATACATATTTCCTACAATTATGTTGTAAAATGTGCTGTGGATGTTGCAAAGCACTATAGATCTGGAAATCTGTCTCATTAAACACCATTTAGATGTAGCTATATTTCAGATCTCTATTTTCAGTGTGGAGTAATAAATTATGTGAACATTGGATAAAATGTTAAATTGTGTGATTGTAATTTTAAAACAAATATGCCTATTTACATTCAATGATATTGGGTTTTGTCTTAATTGTTGTAAATATGTCATTTTTCCTGTTTTTGAACAAAGATGTTATTTTGAATTCACAAGAGGTATGAAAAAAGATTAAAAAAAGGAAAAGTGGTGCAAACGTACGTATGAATATAAATATTTGTGCGTAGTTTGCATCAACTATTCTAAAAATATATAAACATATATATTTCTTGTGAATTTGAAATATATAAACATAATTTACAATAATTATAGCTAACGGTCTTTTTGGAAGATTTGAAGACTTTTGGCAAGATTGAATGCAAAAAGGAATGTTTGGTTATTGATTAAATCAAATCATTAAATTATTAATAATAATAATACGAATAAGAATAAAAGATAACTATGTTGACCGCGCAAAAACATAAATATATACATATTATCCATCTAATTCGGCGTAAAATGGTAAAATATACATTGTATTGAAATGTTTGAATGATGTTCAATTATGGAATTATATGAAAATGCAATCCATATTGAATTAATATATTTGTGGTGACCATTGTGGCAATCAATATAGTTTATTGCAATAAATGGGACCGCAAACCAATAAATAACGATTGTAACCAAATGTTAAATGGGGAAAGTAAATATAGTAGGATAATGGTTACAATTCCTAAATTAATTAGGATTAATGTTGTACACCCCAATTAGGAATTTTGAATTATAACCGCATTTAGACATGAGGTTAAGCTTAAGTTGTGGAAGAACTCTGCCCGGAACCAACCGGCAAATCCAGCATCCACAGGTGGTCAGCTTGATGTGAGGGGCCTAATGCGTAAATACAAATGTACCAAAGCACGAGTTTAAGTTCAACTTGTGGCAAAGCCCGCCCGGAATCGACCGACAAATCAGCATCCACAAGTGGTCAACTTAATGTAAGAGGTCTGGTCCACAAATAATATATATATAACAAGCAACAAATAAACAAACAAGAATAGTAATTGTCTGTTAGGGTACGACAAATAGATACCTTGGGATTGATAAATGGTTGCCTTAGGAAAATATGACCGTTATGGTCATAAAGGGCAATAAACAAAGAAATAAGAATAAATGGGTGTAATAAGGGGATTAATGGATATTGATTGTTGTTTAAATACTAAGTCCAATTAGGGAAGTAATTAAATAAATATCCTAAGATAAAGAGGATATAACTTTCCTCATTTATATTAATGAATATAGGACTTAAAATTAAAAGTAAAGTTGGACTTAGTAGGTTCATGATATAAATGTATTATTAACCATAGTAATCCGTGACGATAATAAATCTTATGCATATAATATTTCCATGGAGAATAACTAAACAAAAAGACATGATAACATGACCCACTTTATCCCAATCGGGAAAGATACCAAGGGATAATAGGGTACGAACCTAATAACCTTCGCGTATAATCCGCTTCCTGGGTCTTAAGCGGCTGAGGCTGAAAAGTCCACCTGGGAATAAGTCTTTCAGTATAGAGGTCTTAAACGGCATGTGTGTGTATTGCCTACCCAAACCTGGAAACTTAAAATGTCAAATATGGCTACCTATCCTATAGGAAGTAGTAAGTGACTAAGGGGGTTATCCAATAAGGTCAGCTAGAGGTATAGTGAGCGATAAAATACCATCTCTCACCTTATACGGTGCAAGGGTATATGTGTGAATGACGGAAGCCTTAACTAGTAAGGCCCGTAGCTAGCGCTCTCTAATTTATAAGAATGTGGATCAAGTTATCGAGAGGTGTTATGGTACCAATAAGCCCACCTAGGGTCCTAAGTGATCAGGAGAATCCACCCTATCTATCATTGATGGTGAGGAGGAAAACAATAAAGGGAAAGTGGATGGAAAGTTATATATATAAGAACTCCGCAGTTAGGGGTTCACTTCTCTGCCTAATAATAAGTTAAATTTTGATTTAAGGGTTTCCTGAATATATGTGTAAACGTTCTATCTCGGTATTATATCTTGGAACTCTACATTGGGAAGAGTAGTAGGGTCGTGTGTAACAACCCAGAATTTTAGCAACATAAATTAATTATTAGAATTTCAGAAAAAAGAATTTCTGCAAACGATGGAATTTGGTCATGAAACTTTAACCGATGTGTCTATCTCGGAATTATGGTCAACTTTCATGTATGGATTTTCGCGAACGGTGTCCGTACGAAAAAGTTACGGATGAAATACGAAAACGGACGGAAAATAAATAAAATAGAATATTTTATGTATAGAAGCTAGTAATTACCCCAGCCACCTCAGTGCTAGTTCGACCAAGCGGTCGACCAGGGCGGTCGACCGTTGGTTGTGACCACTTGGTCGAGCCAGGCAGTGGAAACTAGGGTTTGGCTGCATAATATTAGCCCATCCTCTCACATCCCTTCCTTCGCTTTCTGTTCCTACCTCACCAGACCTACTCCTGCCTACGGCTATCACCACCGGTGTGGGGTTGGTGCATAAGAAGGAAGGACAATCGTAGCTTGTTACCTCATGCTAAATAATTCAGCGTCTCTCCTTGCATCTGTAGGTCTTGTGCCTAAAGAAGGAAAGATATCTGTTTTTTTAATAAAGTAAAACATGCTTAGATTATTCTGATTTTTATTGTTTCAAGAGCTTTGAAAGGCCCATGGTTAGTTTATTCATCAGAATTCTCGAAGTCTTCTCTCATATCTAAATCCTTGAAAAAATCAAATGTGAAAATGCATCAAAACATATCTGATATTTGTTACTCAAACGTGTATATGCCAAAATACAAATGTTCAATGGAAGCAACAAGTTGATATTAAGAGGTAAAAAAAAATTCTTTGCATTTGCTAAACAACTCTTGATGTTAGATGATCTTTTAGACCACAAAGTTGGTTATCATTCTTAAAAAAACCTATTTGCATTGCATTAAATTATATTAGGTAAGCATAATTTGAGTTTTTATTTTTAAACTCCAGCCTGAAAATTATCTCTCTAATATTTAAGGATACTGTCAAAAATCAGTGATGCATATCTTCACCTTTTGTTTCTTCCTAGAAAATGATACAGTAATGTCATAATACTTTCTTACCTATTGCGGTGCTCTAAGAATATATCTCTTATGCAACTATAGTCAAAATCACCGATGCATATTATTTCCAAGAGATAATTCAGAAGTATAACATTTTCCTGTAGTTTCAGCAAACAATAACAATTTTGACTTTCTATTGTGGTAGTTATAAATTGAAATATCAATGAGAATTTAAATCTAATGCTTTGGTCCTTTCGAATTATACCCTCATAAATCTTTGCGTCTAGCTAGGTCACGGTACCAATAAAATCAACCCTACCCATTCACAAACTTAACTGGCATTGGACCTCCCAGGATGTCTTGCATGTATGACACTTATTTATCCTGAAAAATAATAAATAAATATGTAACATTTTTAGCTTGTAATAACAATCTTATTTTATATTTAAGGAAATCTGTCAGTGCATACTACTAGTAGTCGCATAGTCCCTTATGGGTTTTCCCCTGGTGCATTTGTAGTCATACGTACTTTTAACTTCTAAGGTTCAACATGAAATTTCTTGAACTTTGTCCCATTCATATGGTATGGGTTTGTATATCCAAAATGCTAAGTAAACTAATTCATATCTTGTTAAAGTAATACTTACTTAGTGTGTTAATTTAGACCCTTATACATTTGGAAAATTAAGAAGTTATACACTTGCTCTCTACCTTTTGTTCATCGAGTTTGAACCTCCAAATTAAAGCCTATGCTTCCTTTCTCAGATCTATGGAAAAACTCTCCTACCGCCAGCTTTCGATGCTCCTAGGCCCACTCTTTGTTGGATGTTGTGGTACAGAAGATTTGTCATAGTGATCCTGGTCCAGATCTTGCTGTACTTTCATATCTGTTTTGGTTCTTTGATTTGGAGTTGTGAATCTTTCTTCGTCAACCCAATAGCTAGGATACCATCAACATCTCCTGGATTTTGGAGTTATGTGTTGCTCCTGAGCCCTTTAGTTGGACAATAGTGTCCATTGCCTTCAATGTTTGGATTTCGAAAGAAATACCTGGCCTGCTCGCTGAGTGAATGGCCTCATATAGATCGTTTTGCGATGCTGGTTTCTTTTCCTTGTTGGTATGTGTTTATTTGCTTCTCATTTTCTTGGTTCGACAGTCTGTCGATGCACATGATTTTTCTTTCTGAGTTATTTTTGTTTTGGTGTTATATCTTCTGATTGATGGTAGAGATTATGGCTTTTTTGGTGATCCTGGTGAAGTGTTTTCTTGTCACAATTTCTTGGAACTCTGGTCTGGTTGGGTGTTTGTGTTTGCGGTGTGCCGGTTAACGTCTTTCCATCTCAGGCAACAGGTGAAGTGTTTGCTCTCGACTTCCTAGATGGAGTAACCTTTCCTTCTTCACACTGACTACCCTGCACATCTAATCTTCCAAAGAGATCCATGTCATATTGATATGCAAGTGTTTTTGGATGGCGATGGCTTTTTCCACTAGTTTTTGGGTGCTTGGAAGTGGATGAACACAACAATCCTTTCTACAGCGGTCACATAGAGGATATTTTCGGTGGTTTCAGTATGGCTGTGTTGAAGTTGCTATGTGATGGTTAATGTCTTTTAACACTAGGAAAAGTTGAACATGGCATAGGTAAAGTAATGTGATGCAGTACTAGTTATAGTTGTATTTTTATGTTTGCATGGCAATTTATTTATTCCTCCCTGTGTGGAGATATATATGTAATATAGCAGTCTAGTATTTAGCTAGCTCATGTACTATAATCTAGAATAGATTTAGTGGACGACCCACTATAAATACTATATACGGTGGATGGTCCACCTTAAAAACCGAACATTATTGTTATTATTTTTTATTATAATAATAAGTTGTACGGAAACTATAAAATCGATCAGTTTTGCCAAAAAAGAAGAAGTTAAGTTTCACTAATATGGTTATGTGTAGTAAAAGGGTTACATGCATAATCTAAATAACATGAGAAGATTGAAAGTGAAACATGAATAAGGGTGAGGACACATTAGGATGAGAGTTGGACCTAGAGAAAAGAAAGAGGTTGTGCTTGGCTATCTCTTTTTACCCTATGTTGGGATTCAACTTCATCAATTTTTATTTTGTGGTGTTTTTAAATTTTTATAAATGTTGTTTCCATTTTATATTATTTTTACTGTATTATTTTATTATATGCAGATGCAGACACTTTGTAATTCATAGTCCTCTACAACCAACATATCTGTTTTTATTCTTATGTATGCAAGACAATATGAGTTTAGATGATAAATTGTCGTTTGACTGCGTAATTGTATAAGCATATTGCGCCTTATATAGGTTGATGGATCCAATTGTGCTAAGAAGTTAAAAAATAAGAATGATACATAATATTAGCACTATTTTTAATATTATTTGTAATTCTTGAGCACTTTGATTAAAAAATTGAAGTTCATGAATGAATTTAAAACTTGATCAAGTAATTGATTATTGTTGACCAGCCTTTTGGTAAGGACGTACCCTATGAGCTACCAATGATAGATTCAATCAGGGCTCGAGCATAGGTCTGGTCAAGCTTGGACACCGCTGGTCCAACTCCCGATACAATCATCTTTAGGCTCGTCTAAGCCCAGCAACATTAAGAGCATACCAAGAACAAAGAAGAGGGTACACGAAGTCTCGGATCAAAAGAAATCCTTCCTACTTACCTTAGCTTGACTAAAGTTTCAGCTTGGATCGAATGAAGCCCTAGCTTGGGCCGAAGACCACATTTTAGTAAAAATAGATCTCCAGGTCAAATGAGATCTCCAAGGTGAATGGGAGCCTGGGTCGGGTCAAATGGGACCCGGACCTCCAACGGTTGCTACTTCTTCCACTCTCCCGCTATCTCTTATAGACGTGGGATTTGTGCCAGGTATCCACAACCCGGTCCACTATCTCCATATAACCGCCTCTCCACCACATCCAACTTCCCTGGGTAGAATGCCACGTGTCGTATTCGACCCGAGCGCCTACTAGCCCTGTAAATATATCATTTCAAGGAGATTTCAAGGATTTTTTGGCTATGTGAAGCTTGGAGCACCTCAGCCATGGCTGCCCGCAACTATAATCTCAAAATATGAGTGATATATATGATTGTAATTCAAAATAATCAACAGAAAGAGTGTTGTATTAGAGGTTATGACAATCTCATTCGATGTAACTTCAATATTCTAATATTATTTAGAGATTATGAAGTGGATGTAGCATCGTTAACGCCGAACCACTATAAAAATGGTGGTGTCTTTCTATTCCTTGCATTTTCCAGTTATTTCTTCGCATTTCATATCAAAACACGACTTTTTCGGTTTTAGCCAATTTTTAGTCTAACAATTATCAATATCAAAGTATGTCCGACATAATACTAAAATTTAAATGCTTATAAGTACACATGCTAATCTTACTGTTGTTAGGAAAATTGTACTTTTGTGGAAGTGATCAGGGTCTTGTTCACCCAATTACTTAAAGAAGATTTCAATGGAAAACAACAGAGATATGAAATTACACGCTTAAACACAAGATATTCCACCCAACCATCCTCTTTATTGATTCACAAAATCAAATTTTGTTTACACTCAATGGATCAAAAACCAAAAGTAAACAAACCACAATTGAATCAATAACCTTATTGAGAAAGGGAAAGAATACCTAGATGACTACAACTATTGTTGGTGAAGGAGAACAATGTAGAACAACGGCAAACCCTCGGATCAACTACTTCGGTCTTAATCACATAATTATAATCCAATCCTAGATGCTTCTTTTATAGGAGAATAAAAGGCCTAGGCAAAATATCTAATTTTCCCCGCAGAAATACCACGAATTAAAGATGAGAAAAACTAGGTCAAAATAATATTCTCCAGTCTTCAATCTTCAAATTATCTCCTCTATCATTGTGACATCCCGAATTTTTAATAACATGTTAAAACCATAAATCAAGGCAGAATTAAATTTTAAAATAAGAATCAAGGGAAACGGTTTACGCCATTGTGTTCATCTCGAAATTCTGCTTGGAAACGAGTCCGAGTTTGCGAGAATCGGAGTCCGTATGAGGGAGATAAGACCCTCCGAAGTTTCAGGAATTTTCAGAATAAAAAACAGCTCGAAATTCGAATTCGAAATTCGAATTCAAACCCCAGAACAGGCTGGGCAGGAAAATTCCCGCCCATGGACCAGGTCGACCTGGGGGTTGACCATAGTGTCGACCTCCCAGGGACCAGGTCAACCATAGTGTCGACCTGGGGGTCGACCTGCCTCCCGAACTGACTTTTCGAACCCGATGCATTCAGATGTATCTGATCTCGTTTTCTGTCCAGATTCGTCTACCTAATCCTATATAAACAGCCTCCTAGCCTCATTATCTTTACACCATTCTTCTCTAACCTTATGCTGCACAAACTCTTGATGAACATGGCTTCTTCTTCTTCCTCTAAATTAAATTAAGATAAATTAAATTAAAACGCGAAGACTATTTCTTGAAGACTATAGCTAGGAATTGCATATTTGGGGATTTGCTTCTACAATCAAATCAAGATTCAACGATTCAGCAATTCGACGACTAGTTTATAGATTCAACTTCTACATCTCAATTTCTTAGACCACGATCTGTAAGTTCAAGTTACTTTTAGATAAAAACTATAAACTTAATATGGACATGTTATAAATTGGAATTGGATCTATGTATGATTCGTATCTATTCTTGTTCATCTTGGATCTTGACTTTTTGGGAATATTGCTTTGAAATCAGTTTGGGCCTATTCACGTTGTAAATCAAACATTATCATGCCTATGACATTGAAACTATTGTTAATGGCCAAGGACTATGACTGTGAACATAAGACTATGCCTATGCCTATGACTGTGAACATAAGACTATTGCCTATGACTATGACAAGGACAATTGTGGCTAATCACCTATGACTCATGACTATGAATTATTGCCTATGATTATGAACATAAGACTATTGTCTATGACCATGACTTTGAAACTATTACAGTTAATTGCCTATGACTATTTAGGGTAGTTTCCTAGAACTATTTTGGATAATTATCCATGACTATTGTGAATAATCACTTGTGATTCACTATGATTATGACTATTGTGGTTAATTGACTATTACAGTTGATTGTTCATAACACTATGGTTGAAAACCATGTCGTACACCGAATTGGCATTTTGTTGGATCTCATACCTAGGGCATGACTTGCTTAGTTTATTCGCTATTATGTACACCAAAACCATTGATCCATTATCCTTGTATTTGGCTTGCTTTTGCATGCCTATTCTTTATGTCAATTTTTATCATGACTTTCGCCTTATTTTGCTAGATCTGAAATCCTATGATTTTCTATATGCCAGTGATGTTGTAACCAATTATCTCAAGTTATATCATGCTAGTCTTGTAATCCCTTTTATCGCTTTATGCTCATCCCTTTTGCCTATCATAATTTTGATGTTATTCCCTTTATTTCGGGATTTGGATTTACTTGTAGTATAGATCGATTCACATTTACGTGCGATGGGAGTATGATTTGGGTAGATTAGGCAAAGCATGAATTGGTTATGAACATGAATCATGAACTAGATAATAGGCATAAATTGAAACATGAACATTGTTATAACTTGAATCTGGATATGGATATAAAACTTGCCTTGAAACTTGACACGAACTTGATATGAAATTCGAACATGGGCATGACACTAGAATGAACTTGAAAATGGCCAACTCGATGTTGGGTTGAGTTTGCAGTGTAATTCTGCCCGGAACCGCCCGGCAAATCCAGTGACTGCAAACAATAGGATCCAATGTGGGTAGTTGGTCATATCGCGCTTGAAACCCTAGGTCAGACTGAGTTGTGGTGTAAATCTGCCCGGAACCGCCCGGCATATCCAGTGACCGCAACAATAGGTCTGATGTGAGAGGTTGGGGTGCATTAATGAATTAATGCCACATGATAGGGTTAAGTCATGAACATGAAAGACAACACTTAACCAACTTGAAACATGATTGGTAGGGTTAGGTCATGAACTTGAATGACAACACCTAACCAATTTGACACGTGAATTGTAGGGTTAAGTCACGAACTTGAATGACAACACTTAACCAACTTGACATGCTAGACTGATAAGGGTTAAGTCATGAATTTAAATGACGACACTTAACCTATTGGATGGAAACCCTAGTTACGCGGTCCATTTCAGCAGTAACCCACTAGATGTATCACGGTACCCTGGAACTAGGCAGGGTGGGGCACGATTACTGGGCTGATTGTAAGCGACCAGAACGACGGCTGTGTTGGAGCGCTAGTGTAGGTTCAGGTGGGCTATGGTCGTGCACGTGGTCCGGAGTTGAAAAAGCAGGCATTGGGCATCAGTAGGTTTATCTGTGCATGCTTGATTCGTGTCGGTGGTTGGCACCCTAGGGCTTGATACACCCTATGGGGGACCTAGCACAGGTGACTACATTCGTGATAGGGCCGTATGACACAGACACATGACGAGCTAGAACTTGTAGGGAGCCGATCGGTTAGTGGATCGTTCTGTTGGACCTAGTAATGGGTCATTTCATGATATTGGGCCAAGGGATCATTTCACGATTAATATAAGACATAGGTTTGGGATAATAGTACAGTTGGTGCAGCGAACCTTGAACATGCGATGTTATACTTGACATATCATGTTATCTTAGTCTATCTTTCCCATCTTGACATCATCCTTATGTTTACTTTCAGTTTATACATGTCGTGTTACTTTTACCTATTTTTATGCTGAGATTCACTTGGACTTACTAGTCTTTATGACTGACCCTTTTTTCTTTCGCCTCTTTTTCTTCTGTTCCCCCCCAGGTTCTCAGGGAGGAAACTCTAGCACTTAGCTTGGATTTCGCTTGCTTTCGGTTCAGCTCATGTACGGTTTGATCTTGAGCTATGCTATGGCTGCATTTCTGCTACCTTTGGGGAATTAAGCTACTTTTGTTGTTCTAAGATTATGCTTCTTTGTTTATGTAATATAGAATTTGTTGTAATGGAAAATAATGACTTTGGCTATTCGGTACTCTGGATGTAAAAGGTTTTGACTCTTTTTGAAAGTAATGAAATTTAGCTTTTGATTCTTCCACTGTTTTATTTATGTTCTGTCTTGTAATAATTCTGTGATTGTTAACCCTGATAACGCTCCTCCAAAACTAGTGCATTCCCTTTGTGAGTGACCCTAGCGGAGGTGGGGTGTTACATTTGTTATCAGAGCAGAAGGTTACCAGACTGGGCAAAAGCTTTTAAAAACCTTCTAAAACTATTTTCAAACCCGTTTACAAAGAAGCATTTTTCAAGAAAAATCTTGTTTTATTAAAAGGCTATTCCCCTAAAGCCGTTAGCACTATCCTTTGTTCCCTCGTTTTGAATCTCTTCTTTTTCATTTCAGCATGTCTGGGAATCTTAACTTTCCAGAGGACGTGCCAATACCTGGCTGGTTCAGGAGGTACTTAGAGGCTAGGGCCAACGTTGCAGACCCAGCAGATATTCCTCCTCTAGCTACAATGATTCCTCCTCCTCCGCCCCCTCCTCGTGCAATTGCTTTCTCAAAGATCTGTAAAGATTTTAGGGCCATGGGTGGAAAGGATTTCAAGGGAACTGAATCATTCATAGAAGCGAGGAACTGGCTCAAAGAAACTGAGGATCTATTCGTTATCTTCGAGGTGGACGATAGGCAGAAGGTATAGTTGGCGGTATGGTTGCTCAAAGACGAAGCTTCCTATTTGTGGGAAGTCACTAACGCCGAGAGGCCGGTCGAAACATGGATGGATTTCAGAATAAGGTTTGAGACGAAATTCCTCTCGCAAGCTGAACGAAGTTTACAGCTGGAAAAGTTCTTAGCTCTTAAGCAAGGAAGTATGACTATCAAGGAGTACGTTAGTCCATTCAATCAGTTAGCCCGATTTGGACTGGACTTAGTGAATACTCCTCATAAGAAGGCTCTCCGTTTTGTCAAGGGATTGAATGAGCCACTTCACAGCTTGGCTATGACCCACATACCTATGGGGGCTACCTACGAAAATTAAGTGGACATGGCGCTCTTAAATGAAGAAGACAAGAATGGCAAGAAGGAGGTCAAGGCGAATGAGTCTCAAAACAAGAAGGTAGACTCCAAGAAAGGAGGCAAGAACAACAACAATAATGATAACAAGACACGTGAGAAAAGAAAATGCCACTTCTGTGGTATTGAAGGGCATATAGTCCAGGATTGTAGAAAGAAGAAGATGAAGATGGGAGCATGCTTTCAGTGTGGTGATACTGGACATATCAGCAAGAACTGCCCTAAGAAGCAAGGGCAAGCCCCGCAAGTAGGACCTTCTGGGGGTACATCTTTAATTTCTTCTTCTAGATGCTTTGTTTTATCTTGCTTATCTCCTCAATCCTATCTTGAGAACCTTAGGTAGAACCCTTTTGGATGTAAACATGTGATTGAAACATGTTATGATTAATGTTTGCAAATGGTTGCAAGTGGTTTCTCGTGGTTTCATAACACACATTAGGCACTAGATCGGCTCAGACACATTTCCATATTGCATATGCATGAGTGTTTATACTTTTTTATGGATGAAATTAAATGTGTTATCATGTGAATGTTGCATATGGATTGATGTTTGTGCACACATATAGTGTTTATGTGACTAGGACTATTTGCATACGTGTTGGATTCATGGCACTAAACATATTTTGCATTAAGAAGATCAGTCATGCCTGATCATTTGCATTAGATAAGGAACATATACACACACTTTCTGCATATGTTCATATAACATTAGAAATCTTTTAAGGACAATGGTTGCTTGTGGACGATGGTTGAGTAGATGGTTGATTGGATGATAGGATGCATTCTTCTTAACTTGAAGATTTCGGGGACGAAATCCTTTAAGGAGGGGAGAATGTGACACCCGAATTTTTAATAACATGTTAAAACCTTAAATCAAGACAGAATTAAATTTTAAAATAAGAATAAGGGGAATGGGTTGCTCCATTGCGTTCGTCTCGAAATTCTGCTTGGAAACGAGTCTGAGTTTGCGAGAATCGGAGTCCGTATCAGGGAGAAATGACCCTCCGAAGTTTCAGGAATTTTCAGAATAAAAAACAGCTCAAAATTCGAATTCAAACCCCAGAACAGGTTGGGCGGGAAGATTCCCGCCCATGGACCAGGTCGACCTGGGGGTCGACCATAATGTCGAGCTCCCAGGGACCAGGTCGACCATAGTGTCGACCTGGGGGTCGACATGCCTCCCGAACCCAGTTTTCGAACCCGATGCATTCAGATGTATCTGATCTCGTTTTCTGTCTAGATTCGTCTGCCTAATCCTATATAAACAGCCTCCTAGCCTCATTCTCTTTACACCATTCTTCTCTAACCTTATGCTGCACAAACTCTTGATGAACATGGCTTCTTCTTCTTCCTCTAAATTAAATTAAGATAAATTAAATTAAAATGCGAAGACTATTTCTTGAAGACTACGGCTAGGAATTGCATATTTGGGGATTTGCTTCTACAATCAAATCAAGATTCAATGATTCAGCAATTCGACGACTAGTTTATAGATTCAACTTCTGCATCTCAATTTCTTAGATCACGATCTGTAAGTTCAAGTTACTTTTAGATAAAAACTATAAACTTAATATGGACATGTTATAAATTGGAATTGGATCTATGTATGATTCGTATCTATTCTTGTTCATCTTGGATCTTGACTTTTTGGGAATATTGCTTTGAAATCAGTTTGGGCCTATTCACATTGTAAATCAAACATTATCATGCCTATGACATTAAAACTATTGTTAATGGCCAAGGACTATGACTGTGAACATAAGACTATGTCTATGCCTATGACTGTGAACATAAGACTATTGCCTATGACTATGACAAGGACAATTGTGGCTAATCACCTATGACTCATGACTATGAATTATTGCCTATGATTATGAACATAAGACTATTGTCTATGACCATGACTTTGAAACTATTACAGTTAATTGCCTATGACTATTTAGGGTAGTTGCCTAGAACTATTTTGGATAATTATCCATGACTATTGTGATTAATCGCTTATGATTCACTATGATTATGACTATTGTGGTTAATTGACTATTACAGTTGATTGTTCATAACACTATGGTTGAAAACCATGTCGTACACCGAATTGGCATTTTGTTGGATCTCATACCTAGGGCATGACTTGCTTAGTTTATTCGCTATTATGTACACCAAAACCATTGATCCATTATCCTTGTATTTGGCTTGCTTTTGCATGCCTATTCTTTATGTCAATTTTTATCATGACTTTCGCCTTATTTTGCTAGATCTGAAATCCTATGATTTTCTATATGCCAGTGATGTTGTAACCAATTATCTCAAGTTATATCATGCTAGTCTTGTAATCCCTTTTATCGCTTTATGCTCATCCCTTTTGCCTATCATAATTTTGATGTTATTCCCTTTATTTCGGGATTTGGATTTACTTGTAGTATAGATCGATTCACATTTACGTGCGATGGGAGTATGATTTGGGTAGATTAGGCAAAGCATGAATTGGTTATGAACATGAATCATGAACTAGATAATAGGCATAAATTGAAACATGAACATTGTTATAACTTGAATCTGGATATGGATATAAAACTTGCCTTGAAACTTGACACGAACTTGATATGAAATTCGAACATGGGCATGACACTAGAATGAACTTGAAAATGGCCAACTCGATGTTGGGTTGAGTTTGCAGTGTAATTCTGCCCGGAACCGCCCGGCAAATCCAGTGACTGCAAACAATAGGATCCAATGTGGGTAGTTGGTCATATCGCGCTTGAAACCCGAGGTCAGACTGAGTTGTGGTGTAAATCTGCCCGGAACCGCCCGGCATATCCAGTGACCGCAACAATAGGTCTGATGTGAGAGGTTGGGGTGCATTAATGAATTAATGCCACATGATAGGGTTAAGTCATGAACATGAAAGACAACACTTAACCAACTTGAAACATGATTGGTAGGGTTAGGTCATGAACTTGAACGACAACACCTAACCCAATTGACACGTGAATTGTAGGGTTAAGTCACAAACTTGAATGACAATACTTAACCAACTTGACATGCTAGACTGATAAGGGTTAAGTCACGAATTTAAATGACAACACTTAACCCATTGGACGAAAACCCTAGTTACGAGGTCCATTTCAGCAGTAACCCACTAGATGTATCACGGTACCCTGGAACTAGGCAGGGCGGGGCACGATTACTGGGCTGATTGTAAGCGACCAGAACGACGGCTATGTTGGTGCGCCAGTGTAGGTTCAGGCGGGCTATGGTTGTGCACGTGGTCCGGAGTTGAAAAAGCAGGCATTGGGCATCAGTAGGTTTATCTGTGCATGCTTGATTCGTGTTGGTGGTTGGCACCCTAGGGCTTGATACACCCTATGGTGGACCTAGCACAGGTGACTACATTCGTGCTAGGGCCGTATGACACAGACACATGACGAGCTAGAACTTGTAGGGAGCTGATCGATTAGTGGATCGTTCCGTTGGACCTAGTAATGGGTCATTTCATGATATTGGGCCAAGGGATCATTTCACGATTAAT
Organism: Allium sativum; assembly: GCA_030737875.1. Taxonomy (NCBI): domain Eukaryota; kingdom Viridiplantae; phylum Streptophyta; class Magnoliopsida; order Asparagales; family Amaryllidaceae; genus Allium; species Allium sativum. The sequence continues at coordinate 771,740,354 of CM060918.1, read as the reverse complement.
ATAAGACATGGGTTTGGGATAATAGTACAGTTGGTGCAGCGAACCTTGAACATGCGATGCTATACTTGACCTATACTTGAATTATCATGTTATCTTAGTCTATCTTTCCCATCTTGACAGCATCCTTATGTTTACTTTCAGTTTATACATGTCGAGTTACTTTTACCTGTTTTTATGCTGAAAGTCACTTGGACTTACCTGTCTTTATGACTGACCCGTTTTCTTTCACCTCTTTTTCTTCCGTTCCCCCCTCCCCCCAGGTTCTCAGGGAGGAAACTCTAGCACTTAGCTTGGATTTCGCTTGCTTTCGGTTCAGCTCATGTACGGTTTGATCTTGAGCTATGCTATGGCTGCATTTCTGCTGCCTTTGGGGAATTAAGCTACTTTTGTTGTTTTAAGATTATGCTTCTTTGTTTATGCAAGATAGAATTTGTTGTAATGGAAAATAATGACTTTGGCTATTCGGTACTCTGGATGTAAAAGGTTTTGACTATTTTTGAAAGTAATGAAATTTAGCTTTTGATTCTTCCGCTGTTTTATTTATGTTCTGTCTTGTAATAATTCTGTGATTGTTTACCTTGATAACGCTCCTCCAAAACTAGTGCATTCCTTTTGTGAGTGACCCTAGCGGAGGTGGGGTGTTACAATCATAATGCACTTCCAAACGTCGTTGTTTTCAACTTACATATGATTGAAATATCACAAATCATAACATTCCACCTTGATATGAAATCACATCATCAAGCACACTTCCAACAATCAACAAACAAGTCACCTAGCTCTTTCAACAATCAACTACACTTAATTAGAACCATTACAAACACAACTCACTGCCTGCTATTAAGGATGTGGAATGCAGATATTAAGGCAAAACTAACACTAAAGGGGGGGGGGGGTGAATAGTGTTTTAAAGAGAGTATGGAAAATTTAAACAATCTAGAATAACTTCATGAATCACACAATGATTATCACACTGGAAATGATCACAAACACAAAAACAATCACAAACATGGATATAAGTAAATATAAAATGCAGAAAAGGAAAGAACACACCGGATTTTATACTAGTTCGGATTACTCCTACATTCAGTTCCACACAACGCTGGATTGCACAGAGTTTTATTATTATCAATATCTAAGTACAACACCCTTGATTTCAAGGCTGCAAGGTTAACACCGATTCCACCACCCTTGATTTCACGGCTATAAGGTTAACACCGCTCCCTTTTCTTGATTTCAGAGCTACAAGGAACACACCCTTTCCCAAACAATTACAATAGCCCTAGAACTCTTCAACTAGCATTTCAAACAAAGAGTAGACGATAGAGAATGAAAAGAGAAGAAGAATGATATAAATTTTGTTGGAATCGGCAGAGTGTAAGTGTAGAAATCATGAAATTTAAGTATTCTAATGGTGGTAAGTAAAGAGGTGAAGAAGGAGAAGAAAGAATGATTAAAAATTCGAAATCTGCCCCTTTTTAAAGTGTCCCAAAGGTTGCAATGCTTTTGGAATGTTACAAATAGTGAAAAGACACTTCCTTTGAAAACGGAAAAAATGACAGTTATATGTTGACATGTCATTATGGGTATGTCATATGTCGACATATGTGTTGTATATTTGCTTTTAAAATCAAATTTCAAGTGTTAAAAACCATTGTATATTTTATGGAAATTCTTGAATCAAAACTAATGTTTCAATTGAAGTTTCTAAAGGAAAAAACATATATAAACATAACAATATATAACTTATATGTATATATAAAATTAAATGATATAAGACTTTAAAATATTATATATATATATATATATTGTAACTACCGAGGATTTTCGACCCCCAAAATCAAAACAAAACACCATATCGACTATCCAAGAATCGTAAATACCAGATCATTAATAGAAAAAAGTTAGAGGATGAGAAATAGAAAGAAAGAAAGTTAGAATAGAAGAAGAATAAGATCACAACACAACAGAATCAGAGTAACATGAATCTGACAACAGAACGTATAAAATATATTATATAATAACTTTGAAATACAAAACTGTATTTGTACTTACATATCATTAGAGTACATCACATATATATCACAGCGGGAACTATATATATCTAACATTGAAGCCTCCTGCCCCAAGCTCCTCCAAGTAACTGTAGAATCCCGACTACTTGACTTCTTGTACAAATTTGGGCACTGAGAGTTTAGGGTAAAACAAAACAAAATAAACTCTAGGTAAGTCATGTGACTAGTGTGAGTAAACTCCAAACACTTGTTTTAACTTTTCCAAATACTTTTCAAAAGCAATGATAATCGTAAGACTGATCCACACATAAACACGGATGGTTTTTACCTTACAATAACCCAAAACATTTTTACAATCAATACTAATCTGATATTATAATTGTGTATAATTAAGTAAATAACAATCTAGCAGAACACTTTCATCTCATGCTCTACATATATAATATACAATCAAAAACCGTAGGCTCTTATTGGGTAATGGATTTCCAACTATGACAAGGTATGGAACCAACTTCCGATCAGTGTACTCTAGAAGCGATACATTAGAGTTCACCAAGAATATCTTGTAACTGGGCCACACATGACTGGCCATTCATTTCGCTTGAATGTTCCGAATATATTGTCACCTTACAGTTGGTATACCAACATAACCATTCCAGAGAGATACAGAAATACAAATAAGTAACAAATATGATTATTCTCTAGATGGTGACAATATACCTTAATTGGGTGCGACCCACTTAGCCATGCTGCCTGCCCGATTTTTGTCATTTCCCAGTTGATGAGGCTTGATGTCATAACGTATTTCTCGACAGGTCACACCTTCATTTACTTTGAATGCCACATCATCATACCCGCCAAATCACAAATTGATTTCCCTCAAAATATCATGGGTATAGAGCTAAGAGAAACGAATTCCTTCGCCACCAACGTAAATACGTTTGAAGAGATCAACTTACGTGATCTATTAGATATACTCTTTCAGACATTTGTCCATACACGTTATCCTGGGACTGGAAAAACTGAAGGCACTATTATGTAAATCCATCTTAAGTAATTTCTACCTAGGATCGCCAGAACAACCCTTGCATAAACTCCGTGTTCAATTATCTTCATCATAATTTATTCGCAATGCTAATGCCTATACGGAGTGGTTTTCAGATAATAAATATGATCCCTCTCTCTCCGTACTGACAATGAAAAAATGGTCGAAAACTTTGATAGCCGATTATTTAACTATCGAAGGAAAAAAGACATACAAACAACGGTCGTATTTCCAAATGGAAATCTTACCGATCAATCATCAATCAACACTAAACACCTTTTAAATAGATTTATCAAAAATCATTTCATTTCCCAATTTCCCTTAAATGTCTTTACTCAAATATTTTCCCAACTCACTTAGCTTCTCACGTTTTGTTGGAAAACGTTTCAATATATTCACAATTCCTTATTTCTCGTATTTCAAAAATATACGTTATTAACATTGGAAAACATTTCCATATCTTATTCACGCGTCATTATTTTTCCACATCCATTAGTCCCTAACCGTAAACTAGTAAGAGAACTACTCCCTAAGTATTAACCCCGAAGGCCAAAACCAACATCAGATCAACACTCAGAAAGTCCTTCAACCTAACTAGTCTCCAGTCTGTTTCTAATTTCCTTAACTCCACTTCTTAATTTATTGTTTACAAACTGTTTACACAACTCTCGTATTCAGTTTACGAATCCACTTCTTTACAAAAATCTTTGATTATAATGATAATGTTATAATCTCTGCCTTTGAAATATTTAATTTCAAAATATAACCGAAAAGTAAATGGTACTTTCCTGAATTCGATATAATCGAATTACAATATATAACTCTCTTTCGAAAAATTTATACTTTGAACTTCAGAATAAACTCACCGTTTTAGGTCAACCGCATTTCTAAATTAGTTTCTGAGTTTATCACTTCCAGCATTTACCAATTTACTTTTATCACCATTCTTGTAACAACCCGTATTTTCAATAAACTGTTATAACATAAATCGAGGCAGAATTTAATTCTAAAATCTGAATCAAGGGAAACAGGCTATGCCGTTGCGTTCGTCTCGGAAAAATACGCGAAATAGAGTCCGAGTTTTCGAAAATCGGAGTCCGTATGACCCAATTAAGGCCCATTGAAGTTTTCAGAAATTTCCATGTTAAAAACAGATTTAAATTTCAAATTAAAAACAAGGATTAGGGCTAATTGGCGTCAGGCGGGAAAACTCCCGCCAGGACCCCCATGTCGACAGGCATGTCGACAGGGGTCTTAGGGTGTCGACTGCCCTGTCGACAGCCCTGTCGACACGGGGTGGCCGGGCAGTTTTGCCTGGCGCACCATTTTGATTTGGGGCTTGGTCTTGTGGCTTGGTTCTAGAGAATTCCTAAATCTGACGGGCCTAAACTAACCTAGGGTTAATCCTAGGGCTAAAAACACTCTAATCTTCTATAAATAAGCCCCTAATCCTACCCTAAAACCTCATTATTCACTCTAGCAACCAAACTATGTCAAATTGAATTCTCAAATGGCCTCCACCTAAGAACCCTAGCCTCCACCCTCTTCAAAAATCATTTCTATTAAAATTTTGATGTTCATAAAAGCTTTTCTAAGTTGTATGAATGATCATTAGCTTGCATACATCATCAAGTTGCAAGCTTTATTTGCTAAAGCTAGAGTTTTTGGGATTTTTGTTAATTGGAGCTTTGTTTTGGGTTTTTATATGCTTGCATAAAAGGGCTTCTCAATCTTTATTAGTAGATTTGTGTCTTCATAATATTTGTAAGCCCTCTTACCTTCATTTTAGAAACTCTAAAGTTAATATGTGATGAAAGTTGGGATTTATGCATGTTTAATGAGTTATGCATGCTTATGCGAGTTCACTATGCTATGTTATGCATGTTTAATAAGTTATGCATGCTTATGCGAGTTCACTATGCTATGTTATGCATGTTTAATGAGTTATGCATGCTTATGCGAGTTCACTATGCTATGTTATGCATGATTAATAAGTTATGCATGCTTATGCGAGTTCACTATGCCATGTTACACATGTTTGATAAGTTATGCATGTTCACTATGCCATGATTTGCAAGTTTAACAAGTTATGCATGTTTATGCAAGTTCACTATGCCATGATTTGCAAGTTTAACAAGTTATGCATGTTTATGCAAGTTCACTTTGCCATGATTTGCAAGTTTAACAAGTTATGCAAGTTCACTATGCTAAGTTATGCAAGTCCAACATGTTATGCATGCTTATTATGATATGTAAGATTCATCATGTATGTTGTGCCAAGTTTCCTCTTTCTATCCTTTATGCGTTATGACGAATATGTAAGCGATAGAATGACGTTGGGGGGTTTTTGGGTAAAACTTAAAATACATGAAAAAATAAGATTGGGAATTTACCTATTAAGTTAGGTCTACCCCTTGGGAATTTACCTATTAAGTTAGGTCTACCCAAGTTAAACTTGTAATTATGTTTGAAAATAAAGTGGACATGACACTTAGAAAACATGTGTGGCCAACTCGAGGTTGGGTTGAGTTTGTAGCGTAAACCTACCCGGAACCGACCGGCTTAACTAGTTGCTACAGACAATAGGACCCAATGTGAGAAGTTGGTCACGTGTACCTGGGACCCGAGGTTAGACCAAGTTGTGGTGTAAAGCTACCCGGACCCGCCCGACTAAACTAGTAACCGCAACAAAGTCTAATGTGAGAGGTTAAGGTACAACTAAATTAATGCCTCGTAATTAGGGTTAAGTCATGGCCCACTAATACTTAACCAATTTTGGGGATACGAGGGATTAAATGGGGTTAAGTGGTGAACTGTTGGTTACATTTAACTAATTTAATCCATGATTAGTGAGGGGTTAAACCACACTTAACCCTCTTAGAAAACCCTAGCAACGTGGTCTGTTCCAGCAGTAATCCCAGTTTGGTATCATTCACAACCCTAGAGGCTAGGCTAGGGCGGGGCACGATTACTGGACTGATGTAAGCGACCAAAGCGACAGCTGAGTGGTACAGCGGTGCGGGTCCAGGCGGGCTACGGACGTGCACGTAGTTCGGTGTTGGACAAACTCGAGGCACGGGTACTAGTAGGTTTAGACTGTGCATTATTGCTTAGGTGTCTGGGGTTGACACCCGAGGGCTTGATACACCCGAAGGTGGACCCAGCACAGTCTGACTACAACCATATGTGGGCCGTATGGACACCAACACTTGACGTGTTAGGTTTATAGGGAGCCGATCAACTAGACCGTTGGGCTGGACCTTGTATTAAGGTCACCTCCTGCTATTGGGCCAAAGTTTTGGGCTGAGGGATCATTACCTGTTATGTTAGTTTGCTAGTACACTGTGGTGCAAAGCTTAATCTTCTCTATGTGATGACACCTTTATCTATTGCCAGTATGTTCATCTCAGTTTCCATCATGATGTTAACTTTATTAGTTTATAGACTGATCGTAGTAGGGCTTACCAGTCTTTTTGACTGACTTGTTTTCTTTCGCTTCTTTTCTTCCGTCCCCCCCCCCCAGGTTCTCAGGGAGGGAACAGTGGTGCTTAGCTTGGATCGCTTGCTTGTTCGCTGGATAGCTCATATATGTCTGGACATTGAGCTCGCTATGGTTTATCACTTTTATTTTTGGGGATAGCACTATGTATTTCAGTATTTCTGTTTATGTTGTACTAGACATATTTATTTTGGCAGATGACTTTATGATGTACTAGACTTGTTTTGAGATGGTTTGAGATATTCCGCTGTTTTATTCTCACTTACTCTGTTTTGCATATATATTTATGTTCCTGTTCTGACTTGATATATCATTATGCATGCTTACCCAGTTCTAACGCCCCCCAGAAGCTAGTGCCCCCGAAAGAGTGACCCTAGCGGAGGTGGGGTGTTACAAATTTGGTATCAGAGCCTATGGTTTACGAGAAAGAACAAAAAGTTTTTTTTAGAGACTTTTGAAAAACTATTTTCAAAACAAGTATAAAGTATTTTCCAAAGAAAAGTCTAGTATTTTAAAAGGCTATTCCCCAAAAAGCCATTAGCGTTATCCTTCGTTCCCTTGACCTAATCTTATCTTATCCTTCGTTTCAGTATGGCTGAAGATCTTGCCATCCCCGATGGAGTAAATGTGCCACTCTGGTATAGGAGGCTTCTAGAAGCTAGGGCGGCAGCCGGCCCCGCAAACCCTACTCCCACTCCTCCTCCTGTAGTTGAGAATCCTCCCCCTAATGTCCCTCCTCCGGTGGTCCCTCCAGTGGTTAATATTCCTCCTCCCGTTGCTAATGTTCCTCCCCCTCCTGTTGCTGAGGCTCCTCTTCCTCCTCCTCCCCCTCAGCATCCTCAGGTTGAGTTCACGAAGGTTTGTAAAGACTTCAAGGCGATGGGAGGCAAGAATTTCCTAGGCATGGAATCTTTTGTTGAAGCTAGGAATTGGCTGAAAGACACTGAGGACTTGTTTGCTATCTTTGGGATTGATGACGAGAGGAAGATCTTATTGACAGTGTGGCTTTTGAAGGATGAAGCGGCCTATTGGTGGGAGGTCACCAATGGGACGAGGCCCGTTGAGACTTGGGCCGATTTGAGGGCTAGATTTGTGACCAAGTTTCTATCTTCTGCTGAGGCGAATTTACAGATGGAGAAGTTCATTGCATTAAAGCAAGGTGATATGTCTGTCAAGGAGTATGTGAACAAGTTTAATCAGCTGGCCCGTTTTGGTTTGGATATGGTAAACACTCCTGAGAAGAAGGCTCTTCGATTTGCTAGAGGGTTGAATGAGCCGCTACAGGGCTTGGCGATGTCACATATTCCGCATGGGGCTACTTTTGAGAGTTTGGTCAATATGGCTCTACTTCAGGGAGATGGAAAGAAAGAGGTCAAGACGAGTGATACTCAAGCAAAGAAGACTGATTCTCAAGGCAAAGGCAATCAAGGTGGTCAAAGCAGCCAGGGGAATCAGGGCAAGAACAAGAAGGGGAACAACAACAACAAAGGCAAGGGAAAGTGCAATTACTGTGGTGTGCCTGGACACTTTGCTAAGGATTGTAGGAAGAAGAAAAGGAAGCTTAGTGGTGGATGTTTTTCCTGTGGTGAGACTGGACACTTCAGCAAGGAATGCCCGAAGAAGAAAGGACAGGCTGGACCTTCAGGAGGGCAAGTTCATGCTCTCAATACCGCTCCAGTTCCCGACCGAGGTAGTGTTTCTGTTGAGAACCTTGTTTATGTTTCTGATCTTCCAGTTCGTACCTTGTTTGATTCTGGTGCATCACATAGCTTTATTTCATCTGATCTTGTTGATAGCTTGCACCTTAGTACTAGCTTAGTGGATGATCCCGTTTGTGTTTCGAATCCCATTGGGGGTTCTGCTCATCTATCTATGATATGTGAGGATCTGAGGATCTCTATACTCAGTGTAGAGTTCTTGTGTAGTGCATATGTTCTTGGTTTCAGGGGATACGGATTGATACTGGGCATGGATTGGCTATCCCGATATGGAGCCATTCTTGATTGTGAGCATAGGGTTGTGAGGCTTGTGACCCGCCTTGGCAACGCCTTAGAGATTTCATGCAATCCGAAGGATCCCGTCATGTTGTGCTATCTTGAATCTCTCGACTCGTCAGAGGAAGCCCTTCAGTCTGTAAGGGTGGTCCGAGATTATCCAGATGTTTTTGAAGAAGTTAAGGGGTTGCCCCCTAAACGAGAGATTGATTTTCGCATTTATCTGGTGGATAATGCTAAGCCTGTTTCTTTGCCCGTTCGGCACATGGCTCCGCGTGAGAGACGGGAGCTCAGCAAGCAAGTAAAGGAGTTACTTAAGAAGAACTTCATCAGACGAAGTATATCCGAATGGGGAGCGCCTGTGGTGTTTGCTACTAAGGCAGACGGTTCTCTTCGACTCTGTGTGGACTATAGAGAATTGAATAAGCTGACTAAGAAAAACAGACACCCGTTACCGAGGATCGATGATCTCTTTGACCAGCTTGTTGGTGCTTCTGTTTTCTCTCAGCTTGATCTTGCTACTGGATTTCATCAGCTCAGAGTGGCTGAAGATAGTATCGACAAGACTGCATTCAGAACTCCAGATGGATTCTTTGAATGGCTGGTTATGCCGTTCGGTTTGACGAATGCACCCGCATATTTTGTGGACTTGATGAGTAGGGTGTTTCGGGAGTTCTTGAACAAGTTTGTCGTGGTCTTTGTGGATGATATTCTGGTCTTCTCCAAGGATGAAGAAGAGCACGCGAGGCATCTTGTAGAGGTGATGAATACGCTTAGAGCGCATCAGCTAAAGGCCAAGTTCTCCAAGTGTCACTTTTGGAGAAGGGAAGTTAGATTCCTTGGGCATATCGTATCCAAGCGAGGCTTAGCGGTGGATCCCGCTAAGGTGGTTGCAGTTCAGGATTGGAAGACTCCAAGGAATGCAACCGAGGTGAGAAGTTTTCTAGGTCTTGCGGGGTTTTACCGGAAGTTCATCAAGGACTTCGCGAAGATATCCGCTCCTCTTACTAAGTTGACGAAGAAGAACTTAGTCTTTGCTTGGGATATGGACTGTGAGCTTGCTTTTCAGAGACTCAAGAGAGCCCTTACCTCAGCACCAGTTCTAGCTCTACCCGATGGTGGTAAGATATTTACCGTGTATACTGATGCTTGTGGCACGGGATTGGGCGCCGTTCTGATGCAAGAAGGCAGAGTTATATGTTTTGGTGGTAGACAACTTAAGGTGCATGAGAAGAAGTATCCTACTCATGATCTAGAGCTGGCAGCGATTGTATATGCACTCAAGGCTTGGCGTCATTATCTTCTGGGAGAGAGATTTGAGCTGTATACTGATCATAAGTCTTTGAAGTATCTCTTTTCGCAGAAGGATCTGAACTTGAGGCAGCAAAGATGGATGGAATTCTTGGCGTCCTATGATTTTGATATAGCCTATACCCTTGGCAAGGGGAATGTTGTAGCGGATGCGTTGAGTAGAAAAAGGTTGACACTAAGTCCTCTATTTGTTGAGATGAAGAATTTAGAGTTCTTGGCAACCTTTGATTTCTCTTTGGCGATGGAGTCGGTGACCGGTTCTTTAGCATCTCTTGAGCTCAGGCCTACCCTTCTAGATCAAGTTGGGGCTTCGCAGAAGGAAGACCCTCAGATAATTGAGATTATGGATAAGCTGACTCGAGGGGAGACATCTAGTCACCTTGCTCGATATTCTATAGATGATAAGGGTTGGCTGAGGAGAGACGGAAGGCTTTGTGTTCCGATGGTGGGAGACTTGGTGAGGAAAGTTCTTGAGGAAGCACATCGCTCCAAGTTGACTATACATCCAGGCGGTGATAAGATGTATAAAGATATGAAGCGCATTTTCTTCTGGCCTGGAATGAAGAAGGATGTCGCGGAGTTTGTCTCTAGATGTATCGTTTGTCAGAGAGTAAAAGCTGAGTCGAAGAAGCCCGGTGGGCTATTGCATCCTCTAGAGGTCCCGCTATGGAAGTGGGAGAGTATTTCTATGGACTTTATTGATGGGCTTCCAAGGTCAAGGAGAGGGAATACGAGCATATGGGTCATTGTAGATAGGCTTACGAAGAGTGCTCATTTCATTCCAGTAAAGAGCAAAAGGACCGCATCTGGACTAGCATCAATATATCTTCGTGAGATAGTACGACTACATGGAGTCCCTTCTAGCATTGTCAGTGACCGTGACCCAATCTTTACAAGTCAATTCTGGAACAGTTTGCAGGAAGCTATGGGCACAAGGTTGAACCTGAGTACGGCCTATCACCCACAAACAGACGGCCAAACAGAAAGGGTGAATAGGGTACTTGAGGACTTGTTGAGGCTTTGCATTCTGGATTTTGGTGGTGCTTGGGAAGACCATCTTCCTCTTGTTGAGTTTGCATATAATAACAGTTATCAGGCGAGCATAGGGATGGCACCATTTGAAGCTTTATATGGGAGGCCGTGCAAGTCACCCACATGTTGGTGGGAGACTACAGATAAGCTTATACTTGGACCCGACATGATTAGAGATACTTCCGAGAAGGTCGAGTTGATTAGAAGACGGATGAAGGCGGCCCAAGACCGACAGAAATCCTATGCTGATAAGCGGAGATTCGATTTGGAGTTTGATGTTGGGGACATGGTTTTCGTAAAGGTTTCTCCTTTGCGGAATGTGGTCCGATTTGGAGCTGTTGGGAAGTTAGCACCGAGATTTGTTGGACCCTTCCCTATCATAGAGAGAATTGTGAAGATGGCTTATAAAGTGCAATTGCCCGAGAAGCTGTCCGGAGTGCATAATGTCTTTCATGTCTCGCATCTCCGAAAGTGCCTACATGAGTCCGCTGAGGTGGTTGAACCTAGCATTCTTGAAGACATGGAAGTAGAGAAAGAGGCAACTTTGAGGAGAGCTCCGATTCGTATCTTGGGGACAGAGACCAAGAAGCTAAGGAATCGTGAGGTCAGGTTGGTGAAGGTTCAATGGGGTGAAGCCGAAGAAGACGCAACTTGGGAAACCGAGGAGAAGATGCGTGGGCTTTATCCATTCCTTTTTGAGGGTACACTCTCAATCTCTTTTCTTTGTTAGCATATCTTTCTCTTTGCTATCCATGTTTATCTAGTTATCGTGCTAATCTTGTCATGAGAACCTTAGGTAGAAACCCTTTGGATGAAACATGTGTTTGAGAATGTTATGTTTGATGGTTGCAAGTGGTTGCAAGTGTTTGCAAGTGGTTACTCGTGGATGCATGATACACATTAGGCACTAGATCGGCTCACACACTCCTCATATTGCATGTGCATGAGTGTTTATGCTTATTCTTGGATGAAATTTGTATGCAATCACATGGATGTTGCATATGGATGTATGATTGAGCATGCATGTAGATATTATACATTATGTTAGGGATTTGCAAACATATGGATACATTTCACTAACATATTTTGCATTGATCTTTGCATTAGATAAGTACATATACACACACTTTTGCATATGTTCATACAACATTTAGAATCTTTTTAAGGACAATGATTGGCGTGGATGATGTCTTGAGTAGATGGATGTTGGATGGTAGGATACGTTCTTCCTAACTTGAAGATTTCGGGGACGAAATCCTTTAAGGAGGGGAGAATGTAACAACCCGTATTTTCAATAAACTGTTATAACATAAATCGAGGCAGAATTTAATTCTAAAATCTGAATCAAGGGAAACGGGCTATGCCATTGCGTTCGTCTCGGAAAAATACGCGAAATAGAGTCCGAGTTTTCGAAAATCGGAGTCCGTATGACCCAGTTAAGGCCCATTGAAGTTTTCAGAAATTTCCATGTTAAAAACAGATTTAAATTTCAAATTAAAAACAAGGATTAGGGCTAATTGGCGTCAGGCGGGAAAACTCCCGCCAGGACCCCCATGTCGACAGGGGTCTTAGGGTGTCGACTGCCCTGTCGACAGCCCTGTCGACACGGGGTGGCCGGGCAGTTTTGCCTGGCGCACCATTTTGATTTGGGGCTTGGTCTTGTGGCTTGGTTCTAGAGAATTCCTAAATCTGACGGGCCTAAACTAACCTAGGGTTAATCCTAGGGCTAAAAACACTCTAATCTTCTATAAATAAGCCCCTAATCCTACCGTAAAACCTCATTATTCACTCTAGCAACCAAACTATGTCAAATTGAATTCTCAAATGGCCTCCACCTAAGAACCCTAGCCTCCACCCTCTTCAAAAATCATTTCTATTAAAATTTTGATGTTCATACAAGCTTTTCTAAGTTGTATGAATGATCATTAGCTTGCATACATCATCAAGTTGCAAGCTTTATTTGCTAAAGCTAGAGTTTTTGGGATTTTTGTTAATTGGAGCTTTGTTTTGGGTTTTTATATGCTTGCATAAAAGGGCTTCTCAATCTTTATTAGTAGATTTGTGTCTTCATAATATTTGTAAGCCCTCTTACCTTCATTTTAGAAACTCTAAAGTTAATATGTGATGAAAGTTGGGATTTATGCATGTTTAATGAGTTATGCATGCTTATGCGAGTTCACTATGCTATGTTATGCATGTTTAATAAGTTATGCATGCTTATGCGAGTTCACTATGCTATGTTATGCATGTTTAATGAGTTATGCATGCTTATGCGAGTTCACTATGCTATGTTATGCATGATTAATAAGTTATGCATGCTTATGCGAGTTCACTATGCCATGTTACACATGTTTGATAAGTTATGCATGTTCACTATGCCATGATTTGCAAGTTTAACAAGTTATGCATGTTTATGCAAGTTCACTATGCCATGATTTGCAAGTTTAACAAGTTATGCATGTTTATGCAAGTTCACTATGCCATGATTTGCAAGTTTAACAAGTTATGCAAGTTCACTATGCTAAGTTATGCAAGTCCAACATGTTATGCATGCTTATTATGATATGTAAGATTCATCATGTATGTTGTGTCAAGTTCCCTCTTTCTATCCTTTATGCGTTATGACGAATATGTAAGCGATAGAATGACGTTGGGGGGTTTTTGGGTAAAACTTAAAATACATGAAAAAATAAGATTGGGAATTTACCTATTAAGTTAGGTCTACCCCTTGGGAATTTACCTATTAAGTTAGGTCTACCCAAGTTAAACTTGTAATTATGTTTGAAAATAAAGTGGACATGACACTTAGAAAACATGTGTGGCCAACTCGAGGTTGGGTTGAGTTTGTAGCGTAAACCTACCCGGAACCGACCGGCTTAACTAGTTGCTACAGACAATAGGACCCAATGTGAGAAGTTGGTCACGTGTACCTGGGACCCGAGGTTAGACCAAGTTGTGGTGTAAAGCTACCCGGACCCGCCCGGCTTAACTAGTAACCGCAACAAAGTCTAATGTGAGAGGTTAAGGTACAACTAAATTAATGCCTCGTAATTAGGGTTAAGTCATGGCCCACTAATACTTAACCAATTTTGGGGATACGGGGGATTAAATGGGGTTAAGTGGTGAACTGTTGGTTACACTTAACTAATTTAATCCATGATTAGTGAGGGGTTAAACCACACTTAACCCTCTTAGAAAACCCTAGCAACGTGGTCTGTTCCAGCAGTAATCCCAGTTTGGTATCATTCACAACCCTAGAGGCTAGGCTAGGGCGGGGCACGATTACTGGACTGATGTAAGCGACCAAAGCGACGGCTGAGTGGTACAGCGGTGCGGGTCCAGGCGGGCTACGGACGTGCACGTAGTTCGGTGTTGGACAAACTCGAGGCACGGGTACCAGTAGGTTTAGACTGTGCATTATTGCTTAGGTGTCTGGGGTTGACACCCGAGGGCTTGATACACCCGAAGGTGGACCCAGCACAGTCTGACTACAACCATATGTGGGCCGTATGGACACCAACACTTGACGTGTTAGGTTTATAGGGAGCCGATCAACTAGACCGTTGGGCTGGACCTTGTATTAAGGTCACCTCCTGCTATTGGGCCAAAGTTTTGGGCTGAGGGATCATTACCTGTTATGTTAGTTTGCTAGTACACTGTGGTGCAAAGCTTAATCTTCTCTATGTGATGACACCTTTATCTATTGCCAGTATGTTCATCTCAGTTTCCATCATGATGTTAACTTTATTAGTTTATAGACTGATCGTAGTAGGGCTTACCAGTCTTTTTGACTGACCTGTTTTCTTTCGCTTCTTTTCTTCTGTCCCCCCCCCAGGTTCTCAGGGAGGGAACAGTGGTGCTTAGCTTGGATCGCTTGCTTGTTCGCTGGATAGCTCATGTATGTCTGGACATTGAGCTCGCTATGGTTTATCACTTTTATTTTTGGGGATAGCACTATGTATTTCAGTATTTCTGTTTATGTTGTACTAGACATATTTATTTTGGCAGATGACTTTATGATGTACTAGACTTGTTTTGAGATGGTTTGAGATATTCCGCTGTTTTATTCTCACTTACTCTGTTTTGCATATATATTTATGTTCCTGTTCTGACTTGATATATCATTATGCATGCTTACCCAGTTCTAACGCCCCCCAGAAGCTAGTGCCCCCGAAAGAGTGACCCTAGCGGAGGTGGGGTGTTACAATTCTAAATCTTCAAAACGTTTCCTTTTAAATCAGTATTCACTTTGAAATGGGAATATTATTTCTTTACATAAATCTGGACTTATTTTATTGAATCAAATCTTGATTTAAATAATAAATAGCATTACAGTTTAATGTTCCATTTATCTTGTTATTTAATAAATCTATACTTCATATTTTATTTCATAAACTCTATTTCTAAGTAAACTTCTTGTTGATTATAAATCAAGTTTATAATTAAATCTCGACTTCATATTCTATTATAATCTATTGGTCCTAAACCAAATCTTAATTATCTTGTCAAACTCCAAATTATATAATACATAATTCTAAAAATAAATCATTTTAATAACATTCGACATCGTCGAATTACAAATCCTTATGGTTTTTATTTCATGCTATTTACATTTCGAACAGCGAAATAAATCTCATCGTTTTACTTTGAAAACGATTTCCATTTCCCATTTTATTTCAATCTTGAATTTATAATTCTAATTTATTTAATCACAATTTTTTCATATCATTTATAACCATCATTTATAATCAAATCACTTGTTTTAACATAATTTAAACTAGTTATTATATTCTAGCCCGACCAACATTCAACTTCTATTTTAAAATAGATTATCCTTTTTAAAACCCCAATTTCTTTTCTAATATATTCAAATAAATTTTACGGTATTTAAATAACAATTATTTCAGGTCAATGTTGTTTAAGCATCCCAACACACAATAATCAACACCATATTATTTATCACATCATATAATCCAATATATGAAAAACAACAATATAATTGTTGAGGAATCAACTTGGATTCCTCCAACCTGTTCTCCATGCATCCACAGATGTTAATCTACTAAATAACACTTATTTCATATCAATATGAAATATTAAAATAAATAGAATCAATGTTTAACCAATGACTTCATATATATAACTACCAACCAATTTATTTGTAAATCATCCAAACAACCATCACACAATGTTAAATCATTATTAAATAAAGTTTATAATATTATAAAACTGGACAGAGTTAGTGAGTTTACTCACTTTGGTCGTTTATCGTTAAATAACGATAACTTTTGGTTGATCCTATCGGGCGTTTAAATCTACCGAAAATTCAAACGAACTTCAAATGGATCCAAACCTGTTTCGTCACATAGCCTGCACCCATACGATCCTAACGGATCCTGTTTTGTTGAATTTGGATAATGTATTAGCACAGTATAACATTATAAAGGTTTATATGCATTTAATTATAACTAAACTTTAATTTATTAAATTAATTAGGCTTTACGTTAATAACTCGACCCACTCATTTCTTATAACCCGAACCCGCCTTCAACTCGTCTTCCCCGATAACATCTTGCTCCAGATTTTTGAACTCCTCCATCTCAAGTATCAGCATTTGCAACTAACTCCTCCTTATAATATTTAACATTTTTTCCTTTAATTAGATACTGGGCCTTATGGTATAAATTCTGCCCGCCAACCTTTCTTCCTTGTTTACGAAACACATCACTCCAGGAAAACAAACAAAAAACTCAACATCCATTTACTTCACCCCATCCTCCTTAACTCTTCACAAAAACCAAACTAACATTTACTATAATTCATCCCAATAAATATATCCATTTATAATCTCATTCCAGTTAACTGTTTTACATGTGGATTTCATCGTTCTCTTCATCGTCACAAGCTTACCTTCTCCACCCTTTTAAGCTCTCAATTTCGTGTAGAGAACCCATACACTATCCCAAGCTGAAATGCATGCAACTCTTTTTGCCTTTCTTATTTTCCTTTCCAGTCTTTCCACTAATATAACCTTTCGTCCCTAAACGCTGCTCTTCATTCACCCACTAAAACAAACACTATTTTCATTGTTCCCTTACCCTTCTTTCCCAATTGCAGTGTAACGACCCGGAAAATCTGAACCAATTTAAAAATTTTAAATTGGCTATTTTAGTGGATTTTAAATATTTAAAATAAATATTTTAAATAATATCGATGAAAAGTGAGTTTGAATCATCATTGAAAAAGAATATAATTATTTCTAATTATAAACAAGGCCTGAAATGGCACGGTAGTTTTAAAATTTGTATTCAAACTTTGACTGACTGTACCAAGTGTAAAACAAAACGGATTTTAGTAAAACCAAAAATATTTAAATCTATTAGTGAACATCTTTCTAACGAATCTTAAAAATCGAAGTTTCATAGCAGGAAGATAAAGTTATGGCCAAATGAATTTTCAGAAAGGCCGCTATAGAGTTTATATAGCCCGTGAAAATAGCCATTTTGCAAACGACTTCAGAATTCGACGAAACCACTTTTGTTGGATCCGGTATGTTAAACTATTGCTAGGTTTCAAATTTCATAATTTTTGAAGCTAGTATGTGAGCGTAGCAAAGGAAAACGTGTTTTGGTCAATTATAGTTAAATTGGATCGACCAGAAATGGGCTATTTTTCAAATGGTCTTAGAATTCGACGAAACGAGTTTTCTTGGGACCGTATCATCAAAACATAGATAAATTTATTTTTTGGGAATTTTTAGAATCAGTTTGTGGCCCCGGCAAATTGAAATGTACGTTCAAATTTAATATTGAATGTTTTATATTTTAATTTGAAGAAAAACTGACTGAAACATTCGAATGGGCCTTCGAAACATATCCCATTGTGTTCGGAATGGGGGTAAAACGCTAGGGACGACAGTCGTTGGGTCTGGATTGGGGTTCGTGAGTGAAAGAGGGTATTTTTGAAATTTAAAAATATATAAATAAATAAAATATTCTCATTGGGCCACCACATCTCTCTCTCTCTCTCCCGCTCCTCTCGATTAACGGAGACAGACCTCCGATCCTTCCCTCCTCATTTTCTCTTCCATCTCTCAACGAAACCACACCCCCCTTTGGAACTTTTTGAAGATCCGAGCCTCCTCTTAAAATCCATATAGGATTCGCCCTACCTCGTTCAGTATTTCGCAAGATCCGACGCCCTGAAATCGCCACCTTTCCGCCCCCGTAACCCCCTCCAGCCGCCGTCAAACTGGCCACCAGTGGTGGCGCTGGAAAGCCCCTTCCACCCCCTACGTCGTCATGTAACCTGATCGAGACCACGTGCATCAGATCCGAGAAAAATTTAAACCCTAGATTTGAACGTTCAAACTGAAGGTGCGGCTAAGTTATTTTAACTATTTAATAGCAGTTTGAAGCGCTACGGTTTTTGATTTCACTGTAAAAATCATATCTTTTTCGTTTGTAGACGAAATTCAGTGAAACAAGAGACAGTGGACTCGTGTGGTCGTCTTCTACATTCTAGGAGAGACCGCATATTTTTCTGAGCCTTCTGCTATTTTTGGTGGAGTGAAACCCATTGTGAGATTTCTAAATTATAAACGATATGGAAAACGATGATGTATAAATTATATAGTCGATGTATGAGTTATATAAGCGTTGTACACCTCTTGTATAAGCGTTGTATAAGTTGTACGTTCGATATATAAGTTATATATGCGTTGTAAAAATTATATATGTGTTGAAATAGAAGTGAAATGCTTATATATATATATATGTATATATATATATATACGCCCCTCGTCCACAAACCATGGACGATATTTATTGGTTGTGATTGGTGTGAAAATTGGTTGATTACGAATGGTTGATTAGAATTGTTTGTGGTTGAAACTGATTGATTATGGTTGAAAAATACCCGTTTGTGGTTGAGAATTATTTGGTTGAAACCACATAGGATTAGTTTGTGGAAATGAAAAATATATATACATGCCGCCTGCGTGCGAACTAGATGCATGAAATCCCCATTGTCAAAAGCTGCGAGGCTTTAAGGTAGAGCGAGGAGCCGTACTAGGGACGGCCCCGGTTTTAACTACCCTGCCGTTATGCTGCCGAAATTTTCTGAAATATTCATGTGTTAGAATTATTTTCATTTGTTGAAATTATTTTCATATGTCGAAACCGTTCATGTGTTGAATAGAAATTCATTCCTTGAATAGAAATTCATGTGTTGAATGGTATTCGTGTTTTAAAATAAATTGTTTGGCAATAAAAATCACATTTTTACTATATATATACAAACTATAGAAAACCGTTCATGTGTTGAATAGAAATTCATGTGTTGAATGGTATTCGTGTTTCAAAATAAATTGTTTTGCAATAAAAATCACAATTTTACTATATATATACAAACTATAGAAAACCGTTCATGTGTTGAATAGAAATTCATTCGTTGACTAGAAATTCATGTGTTGAATGGTATTCGTGTTTTAAAAGAAATTGTTTTATAATAAAAATCCTATTTTTATCATCTATATGAACTATATAAAATAGTCGTGCTTTGAAATAAATTGTTTTACATTAAAAATCACATTTTTATTATATACATGAATTGTTAAAAATAGTGAAGTGTTGAAATAGAAGTCAGTTAGATAAAAATATCATTTTTATCATAGATATGAAAAGAATATGGTTATGAAATCGAAGAATCGATTATATATATATAATTAAAATATATCGAATAACGAAGCTGCAGTTCGTGTTTTGAAACCGTGATTTCAAACGATTTGTGCGGGAGATCCGACCATCGGATTTTCCCGAAACCAAAACCGTTGGGTTCGCTTTGGAAATATCTTTCCAACGACACCAACTTTGCAAAGATCCAACGGTTGGATTGTCTGGAATGTTTAATTCAAATTTGAAGAAAAACAGCGCCAGAATCGATTATATATATATATATATATATAATTAAATTAAATCGAATAACGACGTTGCAGTTCGTATTTTGAAATCGAAACTTCAAACGATTGTACTGGGAGATCCGACCATCGGATTTTCCCAAAACTGGAACTGTTGGATTCGTTTTGAAAAGATCCTTCGAATGATATAAATTTTGTGAAGATCCAACGGTTAGATTTTCAGATATGTGTAAATCAAATCTGAAGAAAAACAGCGCCACGACCGCGTTATGGCCTGAAGCGTCGTTTGAATAAATTGGCTATTTTAAAATAAATAAAAATAGCGATAAATCGTTATAAATTATTATAAACGATATGGAATGTGAAATTTAGAAATTAACTGGAGGTTGGCTAAGTCGAATGGTTTCCTGGGTTTTGATCTGATGTTGGTTTCGGCCTTCGGGGTTAATATTTGGGGAATCGTTATCTTACCGATTTAATGTTAGTGACTGATGAATTGGAATGAAGCGTGTGTTGTGTTTGTGTAGCACTTTTTAATCACATACGCGAGTTGCTCAGAAAGACCGGGGTTATCCCATTCTGAATAACTGAATCGACGATAAGAAATCGAAGATGAAGACGGTGGTCGAAGACCAGAGATCTTCACCTCATTTGGATGGTAACTGATGTCCTGATTGGGAGGCATCCCGAAATATGGATAATAAGTGGTGATCGTCCAGGCGTACGTGGAGATCGATGGGTTTGCGAGGTATATAGTGCCTCCGGTTTTGTTCAGACCCAGAACGGACTTGCAAATGGACGGTGTGTCTGACATTGGAATTTATTCTGTGTGATTGATAGCCATCAGTTGCATGGTGTGAATTGCCTGTGTGGCAAGCTAAGATGCAGTGATTAGGGCTTCTGTTGAAAAGAAAAGTCTTGTGGTTGATGATCAAAGCACCGCCTGTGTGGCGTAGCTTTGTGTATAACGTGAATTCGCGAACCTCACACCCCGGTATGAACCAGAAATGGGAGAGGACCTCAGGGAGGACATGCGTCTCTTTCTAGCTAGATGTGGTGTCAGTGCTTGAACTGGCTGACATTTATATTATTTTCACCTGTGTGGTTGTTGCTGTTGCGAGGCGCCTCAGATATATCGGTCGATACAGGACCGATGGAGTCATTCGTTGGCTCATTTGCGCCCCATAGGGCGGGGAGACATATTGTTCAGGCATTTTAATCCACATCGGTGGACCGACCCTGTCGCTCCAAGGGTCGATGCGTTCTGATCCTGAGACATGGTAGACTAGATTGTCTCGAATTCGGTAAGGACTATCTTTTGCCTTGGTTCATAACGGAAATCCAATCTCCAAATACGACATGTGCGATTTTGATTGTATATATATATGGCGACATGATATATGGTACCCATGCCATCTATGATTGATATTTATGATGGTGTATGAAATTAGAAACCAACTGGAAACGAGATAAGATGGATGGTTTCCTAGGTTTTGATCTGATGTTGGTTTCGGCCTTCGGGGTTAATACTTAGGGAATCGTTCTCTTACTAATTTACAGTTGGAGTCTGATTTAGAATTAAACGATAAAATTTACATTTAAATGTTTTATTCGTATCAAGCATATTTTGGCCATTATAAGGTAAAACTCTATCCTCCGGTTTGCGTTGCATTGTGTGATGGGAATTGAGTCTTATAATGGCTTCATTTTTATAAACAGCATTGCGATGTTTAAAAGAATTATTTGTTTTAAAGCACTGGCAATCCAATGGAGTAAACCCATTACGCGAAAGTGGCGTGGTCCTGTGATTAGCCATATTATAAATGTGTTAAGTAGATTTCTCATACCAGTCCCATGACTGACTCGTAGTTTGTTTCACTTGCAAACTCGGGTGCCCCTTTTTCTACACGGGCAGCCTTGTATTCAGGTTATTAGCAGGCTCTTTCTGGATAGCTGGAGCTGAAGATGGATTCTATCATTTATCTCTTTTTATGCTGTTCAACTCCTATTGTACATTATGTTTTGTTTTCCGCTGTAGACATTTATGTATAGCTGAACTGTATTTGTATTAAGTATGATCCTGTATAATGTGTAACTCTGATGATTATGTTTATCCAGTATATTCTATTGTTCGTTATCTAGTGTATTTATTTATTTCTGTTCTGCTATTATCTGTTTATGTGTTATATTCCAAAGATTACCTTTTACACCGCAGTACGGGTTTTGGGGTCGTCACAACGTGGTATCAGAGCTTTGGTTAAGCTTAGCTCTGGTATATAACACATTAACGAACTCAGAGATAGAACCAGTAGTGTTCTAGGATGGATAACTCATTACAGATAGGATCAGTAATATCCTAGTAAGTGTGCAGCAAAATCAGAATAACTCGTTAGAGATGGGGTCGAAAGTGCCCCAGAACGAGTCGAGAGTTATATGTTTATAAATAACGTATTTGTGATTATATATATAGTTTGGTTTTAGAAATATGATTTTTGAATATATAAAAGTATATTTTTGAAAAGTTAAAAGCAAATTGGTTGTTGTTTGGGTTGTGTGATAGTAGATTTGATTAATTAAATTATTAAAACGATAGTTAATTTAATTAACAAGAGAATCAATGGTAGAATTTATTCAATTAAATCACACATTGAACTGATTTAAAAATAGGTAGAAATATATACATGTGCATTATATATGTTTGAACAGGTGAATAGATTAGCTGCTGAGTAAAGAATTTATTTGCGTGCCCGACAAATAGGTAAACCTTAATGAGTTGGATGCGAAATAATATTATATCAACTCCTGTGAATGCCATTGGATGCGGAGTGCTGGTTGTTCTGTGTGTAATAATAAATGTCGCCATAGGATAGTAATAATTAATTTTGAACTACACTACATGGCATACTTCTCGAAGATAGGCATACTTCATCATATACCACATAAGCATTTGGAGCTTGTGTGACGAGGTGGAAGATTTACCATACGAGCGAGAGGCTTGTATGGCGATGACTATATTTTACAGGTTGAACTGATGACTGATATGACCATATAAAATTGTAATGATAAATTTCCAGATTAATAAAAACCCCACACGGGTCTGGAGTTGACAATAATCACGTTTCTCTAGTTATTAGATATGGCACATGGATTATTTATTTCCCACACGGGACGAGGTGATGAGAATTTATTCTCTGGAGCAATTAAAAATACACACTCCCTCAGGCTTTGACAGGGTGACGAGAATTTATTCTCTGGAGTTATTATCTATACACGCTCCCCTGTAAACACCAGAATATATCACTATAAATATGTGTATGCTTTATAGGATTTATTGGGTACCTAATACGGCCCAATAAATTTCCAAACCCCTCCCTGTACAAAGGAGGTTATGGCGAAATTTTTCGAAAATTTCGTGTGTTAGCCAAATTTTTGAAGAATTTGAAAATTCTCAGAAACTGAAAAGTTGGAGAATGGAAGCCAGATTGAACGTAGAGTTGATTAATCAAACCACTTTTGACTTTGTTCCTTTTCGGGGATGAAAAGTTTTAAGTAGGGGAGATTGTAACGACCCGGAAAATCTGAACCAATTTAAAAAAATTAAATTGGCTATTTTAGCGAATTTTAAATATTTAAAATAAATATTTTAAATAATATCGATGAAAAGTGAGTTTGAATCGTCACTGAAAAAGAATATAATTATTTTTAATTATAAACAAGGCCTGAAATGGCGCGGTAGTTTCAAAATTTGAATTCAAACTTTGACTGACTGTACCGGGTGCAAAACAAAACGGATTTTAGTGAAACCAAAAATATTTAAATCTGTTAGTGAACATCTTTCTAACGAATCTGAAAAATCGAAGTTTCATAGCAGGAAGCAAAAGTTATGGCCAAATGGATTTTCAGAAAGGTCGTTATAGAGTTATGGCCAAATGGATTTTGCAAACGACCTCAGAATTCGACGAAACCACTTTTGTTGGATCCGGGATGTTAAACTATTGCTAGGCTTCAAATTTCATAATTGTTGAAGCTAATATGTGAGCGTGGCAAAGGAAAACGTGTTTTGGTCAATTATAGTAAAATTGGATCGACCAGAAATGGGCCATTTTTCAAACGGTCTCAGAATTCGACGAAACTAGTTTTGTTGGGACCATATCGTCAAAACATAGCTAGATTTATTTTTCGGGAATTTTTAGAATCAGTTTGTGGCCCCGACAAATTGAAATGTACGTTCAAATTAAATATTAAATGTTTTATATTTTAATTTGAAGAAAAACTGACTGAAACATTCGAATAGGCCTTCGAAACATATCCCATTGTGTTCGGAATGGGAGTACAACACTAGGGACGACAGTCGTTGGGTCTGGATTGGGGTTCGTGAGTGAAAGAGGGTATTTTCGAAATTTAAAAATATATAAATAAATAAAATATTCTCATTGGACCACCTCATCTCTCTCTCTCTCTCTCTCTCTCTCTCTCTCTCTTTTCTCTCTCCCGCTCCTCTCGATTAACGGCGACAGACCTCCGATCCTTCCCTCCTCTTTTTCTCTTCCATCTCTCAACGAAACCACACCCCCTTTTGGAACTTTTTGAAGATCCGAGCCTCCTCTTCAAATCCATATAGGATTCGCCCTCCCTCGTTCAGTATTTCGCAAGATGCGACGCCCTGAAATCGCCACCTTTCCGCCACCATAACCCCCTCCAGCCGCCGTCGAACTGGCCACGAGGGGTGGCGCTGGAAAGCCCCTTCCACCCCCTACGTCGTCGTGTAACCTGATCAAGACCACGTGCATCAGATCCGCGGGAAATTTAAAACCTAGATTTGAACGTTCAAAATGAAGGTGCAACTATTTTTATTTTAACTATTTAATAGCAGTTTAAAGTGCTACGGTTTTTGATTTCACTGTAAAAATCATATCTTTTTCGTTTGTAGACGAAATTCAGTGAAACAAGAGACAGTGGACTCGTGTGGTCGTCTTCTACATTCTAGGAGAGACCGCATATTTTTCTGAGCCTTCTGCTATTTTTGGTGGAGTGGAACCCAATGTGAGATTTCTAAATTATAAACGATATGGAAAATGACGATGTATAAATTATATAGTCGATGTATGAGTTATATAAGCGTTGTACACCTCTTGTATAAGCGTTGTATAAGTTGTACGTTCGATATATAAGTTATATATGCGTTGTAAAAATTATATATGTGTTGAAATAGAAGTGAAATGCTTATATATATATATACGCCCCTCATCCACAAACCATGGACGATATTTATTGGTTGTGATTGGTGTGAAAATTGGTTGATTACGAATGGTTGATTAGAATTGTTTGTGGTTGAAATTGATTGATTGTGGTTGAAAAATACCCGTTTGTGGTTGAGAATTATTTGGTTGAAACCACATAGGATTAGTTTATGGAAATGAAAAAAAAATATACATGCCGCCTGCTTGCGAACTAGATGCATGAAATCCCCATTGTCAAAAGCTGTGAGGCTTTAAGGTAGAGTGAGGAGTCGTACTAGGGACGGCCCCGGTTTTAACTACCCTGCCGTTATGCTGCCGAATTTTTCTGAAATATTCATGTGTTAGAATTATTTTCATTTGTTGAAACCGTTCATGTGTTGGATAGAAATTTATTCGTTGAATAGAAATTCATGTGTTGAATGGTATTCGTGTTTTAAAATAAATTGTTTTGCAATAAAAATCACATTTTTACTATATAAATACAAACTATAGAAAACCGTTCATGTGTTGAATAGAAATTCATGTGTTGAATGGTATTCGTGTTTTAAAATAAATTGTTTTGCAATAAAAATCACATTTTTACTATATATATTCAAACTATAGAAAACCGTTCATGTGTTGAATAGAAATTCATTCGTTGAATAGAAATTCATGTGTTGAATGGTATTCGTGTTTTAAAATAAATTGTTTTATAATAAAAATCCTAATTTTATCATCTATATGAACTATATAAAATAGTCGTGTTTTGAGATAATTGTTTTACATTAAAAATCACATTTTTATTATATACATGAATTGTTAAAAATAGTGAAGTGTTGAAATAGAAGTCAGTTAGATAAAAATATCATTTTTATCATAGATATGAAAAGAATATGGTTTTGAAATCGAAGAATCGATTATATATATATATATATATATATATAAATATAATTAAAATATATCGAATAATGAAGCTGCAGTTCGTGTTTTGAAACCGTGATTTCAAACGATTAGTGCGGGAGATCCGACCATCGGATTTTCCCGAAACCGAAACCGTTGGGTTCGCTTTGGAAATATCTTTCCAACGACACCAACTTTGCAAAGATCCAACGGTTGGATTGTCTGGAATATTTAATTCAAATCTGAAGAAAAACAGTGCCAGGATCGATTATATATATATATATATATAATTAAATTAAATCGAATAACGACGCTGCAGTTCGTATTTTGAAATCGAAACTTCAAACGCTTGTACCGGGAGATCCGATCGTCGGATTTTCCCAAAACTGGAACCGTTGGATTCGTTTTGAAAAGATCTTTCTAATGATATACATTTTGTGAAGATCCAACGGTTAGATTTTCAGATATGTGTAAATCAAATCTGAAGAAAAACAGCGCCATGGCCGCGTTATAGCCCGAAGCGTCGTTTGAATAAATTGGCTATTTTAAAATAAATAAAAATAGCGATAAATCGTTATTAAATATTATAAACGATATGGAATGTGAAATTTAGAAATTAACTAGAGGTTGGCTAAGTCGAATGGTTTCCTGGGTTTTGATCTGATGTTGGTTTCGGCCTTCGGGGTTAATATTTGGGAAATCGTTATCTTACCGATTTAAGGTTAGTGACTGATGAATTGGAATGAAGCGTGTGTTGGGTTTGTGTAGCACTTTTTAATTACATACGCGAGTTGCTCAAAAAGACCGGGGTTATCCCATTCTGAATAACTGAATCGACGATAAGAAATCGAAGATGAAGACGGTGGTCGAAGACCGGAGATCTTCACCTCGTTTGGATGGTAACTGATGTCCTGATTGGGAGGCATCCCGAAATATGGATAATAAGTGGTGATCATCCAGGCGTACGTGGAGATCGATGGGTTTGCGAGGTATATAGTGCCTCCGGTTTCGTTCAGACCCAGAACGGACGTGCAAATGGACGGTGTGTCTGACATTGGAATTTATTCTGTGTGATCGATAGCCATCAGTTGCATGGTGTGAATTGCCTGTGTGGCATGCTAAGATGCAGTGATCAGGGCTCTGTTGAAAAGCAAAGTCTTGTGGTTGATGATCAAAGCACCGCCTGTGTGGCGTAGCTTTGTGTATAACGTGAATTCGCGAACCTCACACCCCGGTATGAACCAGAAACGGGAGTGGACCTCAGGGAGGACATGCGTCTCTTTCTAGCTAGAGGTAGTGTCAGTGCTTGAACTGGCTGACATTTATATTATTTTCACCTGTGTGGTTGTTGCTGTTGCGAGGCGCCTCAGATATATCGGTCGATACGGGACCGATGGAGTCATTCGTTGGCTCATTTGCGCCTCATAGGGCAGGGAGACGTATTGTTCAGGCATTTTAATCCACATCAGTGGACCGGCCCTGTCGCTCCAAGGGTCGATGCGTTCTGATCCTGAGACATGGTAGGCTAGATTGTCTCGAATTCGGTAAGGACTATCTTTTGCCTTGGTTCATGACGGAAATCCAATCTCCAAATACGCCATGTGCGGTTTTGATTGTATATATATATATATGGCGACATGATATATTGTACCCATGCCGTCTATGACTGATATTTATGATGGTGTATGAAATTAGAAACCAACTGGAAACGAGATAAGACGGATGGTTTCCTAGGTTTTGATCTGATGTTGGTTTCGGCCTTCGGGGTTAATACTTAGGGAATCGTTCTCTTACTAATTTACAGTTGGAGTCTGATTTAGAGTTAAACGATAAAATTTACCTTTTAAATGTTTTATTCGTATCAAGCAAATTTTGGCCATTATAAGGTAAAACTCTATCCTCCGGTTTGCGTTGCATTGTGTGATGGGAACTGAGTCTTATAATGGCTTCATTTTTATAAACAACATTGCGATGTTTAAAAGAATTATTTGTTTTAAAGCACTGGCAATCCAATGGAGTAAACCCGTTCCGCGAAAGTGGCGTGGTCCTGTGATTAGCCATATTATAAATGTGTTAAGTAGATTTCTCATACCACTCCCATGACTGACTCGTAGTTTGTTTCACTTGCAAACTCGGGTGCCCCTTTTTCTACACAGGCAGCCTTGTATTCAGGTTATTAGCAGGCTCTTTCTGGATAGCTGGAGCTGAAGATGGATTCTATCATTTATCTTTTTTTATGCTGTTCAGCTCCTATTGTACATTATGTTTTGTTTTCTGCTATAGACATTTATGTATAGCTGAACTGTATTTGTACTAAGTATGATCCTGTATACTGTGTAACTCTGATGATTACGTTTATCCAGTATATTCTATTGTTCATTATCTGGTGTATTTATTTATTTCTGTTCTGCTATTATAAGTTTATGTGTTATATTCCAAATATTACCCTTAACACCGCAGTACGGGTTTTGGGTCATCACATGCAGCTTCCGTTCCAGTTCTTATGCCAACTATATTTTTTCTTCTTCTTTAAGTTACTGCTACGTTTGAAAGGAGGAACCCACGACTTCATCGAAACCAGTACCCGTTCTCCATCACCCTACTGACCGCGACTCCGTCCAAGACTCCAACACTAACCTCCGTCGAACTTCCTCCACTTCATGTTGCTTCCATCTGCCCCTTTCTCCTTCACGCAGTCCAAAACCATGCCGCCACCTTCCATCTCATAGTCATCACGCCACTCGGTAATCCCTCCCCAGGTCTGACTTCGACCTCACCCACGAAGCAACCAGGTGGAACATGAATTTTTCTTTAGACGAGTATTTGGATTATCAATATTTCTAAAGCCATGGAACAATATTTCAAGTTGCTGAAGCAAACCGATGAAGTGTTTTGGTGATGTATTTATAAGGCTAGTAACTTAATGCTTAAGTTTAAGCATAGGCTGTACAGATTATAGGAGAGGACGACATTAGTTTTCACTTCGAAGTCTAGTCTGCATTGACAAGGAGGGATATACGATACTTGGGTTTGAAGTAACGAAACAAATTTTCTTATATTTGTTTAGCGTACCGGTTCCATAAGACTCCATTCGTTTATGGACCCCTATCGACAAAAATAAAAATACCGTTGTGACGAGTAATGTGCCATGATCCCAAATATATAATAATACAGACATGTTAGCTTATTTTGTGAAATCCCAAAAATGTTGGTTTCGGGTGTAAAATACTTCAAATAAAAAGTTGCTTATTTTCCAAAATAAAAATTACAGAAAAATTCTATAAATTAAATTTAAGGATACGTCTTAAAAATCGTATCCAAATATGAAATTAATATTTAATTATAATTAAATAATTGTTATTGTTTATAAACGATTTCATAGCGACTATTTGAAAATTCGATTTGGCCATAACTTACAATATATAAAGCGAAATCTCCATTTTTCCCTTCCAAGAAAAATAAAGCTCAACAAGTTCGAACGTTTCTTGTTTCGAAGAAATCCGACTTATAACGGATCTTGTATACTCAGTTGAAGTTCAAATCATCGAATTACGAACTACCGCAATGTTACGAGCTCGATTATAGTTAATATTATAATTTATATGCTCAATTATCGTTTAAATAAATATATACGTTATTATAACTCGAATATAAGCTCAATTAAATACCTTATGTAACCAATTTACACAAAATTGTCAGTTCAACTATTTCTGATTATTTCAGAACTATATTATTCCACTAATAATAATTAAATGTTCAAAATATTTAAATTCAAACAATTTAAATTCCCAAACCATTATATTAAAATAATTAAATTAATCAACTATTAAATCACCAAAATTCCGTGACGTTACATTCCTCCCCCCTTAAAAGAATTTTGTCCCCGAAATTTCTGAGGTAGGAAAAATGATATGAACCATATTATAACCAGGCTAAAAATCTTTTATTTCACTTCTTAACTTTAGTTTCAACTGAACCAATTTAATTTCAATTAAAATATTAATTTATTCCTATTAACGAAAATTTTCAAAAATCCTGAAAATTTTCTAACATCTAAAAATTTCGCTAGTGTCTCCTTTGCACGGCTTAATCGGTACAACTACAACTCGCCTCTCCATGCCATTTACAATCCAAAAGAAAATCAAACAACCAACTGGCTTGCAAAACAGACTCAGAAATCTCATATCCAAATAAAATATAAATTTGTACCTTTTTTGTCGGGCATTCAACTCTATCTCTTCCATCTGCTATCAATTCAGCTTATGCAATTGCCATCCCAATTTTATTTAACTTAGTTTAGTTAAATTTCAATTTATTTATTCACTTTCGTCATTTTAAATTGTTTAACTTCATAAGTTAAATTTTAAATTTCAAATCCCTGGGTTTTATTTCAAATTAGTCTGAAATCATATATAATAATAATAATTCAAAACATTTGAATTTCTAAACGACTTATTTTCTCAAAACAACTCAAAAATTAAATCTTTGGCAGTAATTCGTCACTTAAAAAGCCGAAAATGACACTGATGATGCGGCCGTCATCATCAGAATTATTTCCCAACGATCGAAGTGAGTTCGATACTATATCACTTTTCAAAACTTGTTTCCAACGCTTCCATTTTGAAATTACTTTCAAAATATCCTTTACAATATTCGAAAAACATTTTCAAATCACCCAGGATCTTAAAATTTCCTTATATAATCCAAAATTCATTTCACATACTTTTCCAAGTTCCAGAATTATAACTACAATTCTGTTTTAAATTCAGATTTAATTCATCTGAATTTATACGTTACATTTATATTAATAATGAGTGGTTATTTATAATCCATCCAATTTATAATCTTATTCGATTATTAAAATAACCAACACATCCAATATATTATAATAATTCTAATATATAAAATATAATTTGGGTAAAATTATTTGATTTACCTCTTGTCAAAACGTACTGTGTCGGTTTATCGTATTCGAGTGTTTAGAAACTCTTATCGATCTTGTGGTTCCCCACTATCGACCAGAATTCATAAGTCACTCAACCCAATAAATCTCCACAATATAAAATCATTTTTAATCAATCTATAAATACGCTCTCTCATATATATACACTCAACTCTATCTTAGGTATTATTAACCCAATCTCTACCGAGTCACGCTACAGAACCAAGGTAATCACTTAGCCTTCAGCTCTGATACCACTGTAACGACTGAGGATTTTCGACCTCGAAAATCAACACAAAACACCATGTCGTCCATTCAAGAATTGGAAATACCATATCATTAATAAAAATAAGTTAAAGGGTGAGAAATAGAAAGAAAGAAAGTTAGAATAGAAGAAGAAGATTACAACACAACAGAATCAGAGTAACACAAATCTCACAGCAGAACGAATAAAATATATTGTATAATAACTTTAAAATACAAAACTGTATTTGTACTTACATATCATCAGAGTACATCACATATATATCACAGCGGTAACTATATATATCTAACATTGAAGCCTCCTGCCCAAGCTACTCCAAGAATCTGTGAAATCCCGACTACTTGACCTCCCGTACAAATTTGGGCACCTAAGAGTTTAGGGTAAAACAAAACAAAATAAACTCTGGGTCACTCATGTGACTGGTGTGAGTAAATTCCAAATACTTGGTTTAATTTTTCCAAATCCTTTTCAAAAGCAATGATAATCGTAAGACTGATCCACATATAAACACGGATGGTTTTTGCCCTACGATAACCCAAAACATTTTTAAAATCAATACTAATATGATATTATAATAGTGTCTAATTAAGTAAATAGCAATCTAGCAGAACACTTTCATCTCATGCTCTACATATATAATATACAATCAAAAACCGCGGGGTCTTATTAGGTAATGGATTTTCAACTACGACAAGGTATGGAACCACCTTCCAATCAGTGTACTCTAGAAGCGATACACTAGAGTTCAACAAGAACATCTTGTAACTCGTCTACACATGACCGACCATTCATTTCTCTTGAATGTTCCGAATATATTATCACCTTATGGTTGGAATACAACCATAACCGTTTTCGGGAGATACATAAATAAAAAGAAGTAACAAATATGAATATTCTCTAGATGGTGACAATATACCCTAATTGGGTGTGACCCACTTAGCCATGTTGCCTGCCCGATTTTTGTTGTTTCCCAGTTGATGAGGCTTGAGGTCATAACATATCTCTCGACAGATCATACCTTCATTTACTTTGAATGCCACATTGTCATACCCGCCAAATCACAAATTGATTTCCCCAGAAATATCATGGGTATAAAGCTAAGAGAAACGAATTCCTCCACCATGAACGTAAATACGTTTGAAGAGATCAACTTACGCGATCCATTAGAGATACTCTTTCAGACATTCGTCCATACACTTTGTCCTGGGACTGGACAAACCGAAGGCACTATTCTGTAAATCCGTCTTAGGCAATTTCTACCTAAGATCGCCAGAACAGCCCTTGCATAAAATCTGTGTTCAATTATCTTCATCGTAATTTATTCGCAATGCTAATGCCCATACAGAGTGGTTTTCAGATAATAAATCTGATCCCGGTCTCTCCGTATTGACAATGGAAAATGGTCAAAAACTTTGATAGCCGGTTATTTAACTATCAAAGGAAAACATGCATACAAACAACTGCCGTATTTTCGAATGGAAATATCACTAATCAATCATCAGTCAACACTTAACTCCTTTTAAATAGATTTACCAAAAATCATTTCATTTCCCAATTTCCCTTAAATGTCTTTACTTAAATATTTTCCCAACTCGCTTAGCCTCTCACGTTTTCTTGGAAAACGTTTCAGTATATTCACAATTCCTTATTTCTCGTATTTCGAAAATATACGTTATTAACATTGGAAAACATTCCATATCTTATTCACACATCACTATTTTTCCACATCCTTTAGTCCCCAACCGTAAACTAGTAAGAGAACAACTCCCTAAGTATTAACTCCGAAGGCCGAAACCAACATCAGATCAACACTTAGAAAGCCATTCAACTTAACTAGTCTCCAGTCAGTTTCTAATTTCCTTAACTCCACTTCTTAATTTCTTATTTACAAACTGTTTGAACAATCTCGTATTCAGTTTACGAATCCACTTCTTTATAAACATCTTTGATTATAATGATAATGTTGTAATCTCTTCCTTTGAAATATTTAATTTCAAAATATAACTTTATTTAAATCAATAAACAAATAATTAATTAATTAGATAAATAAATAAATCTTGATTATAACCGAAAAGTAAATGGTACTCTCCTGAATTCGATATAATCGAATTTCAATATATATCTCCCTTACAAATAATCTATATTTGATTAACGTTCCGAACTTCAGATCAGGTCAACCCCATTTCTAAATTCGTTTATGAGTTTATCACTTCCAGCATTTACCAGTTTACTTTAATCACCATTCTAAATCTTCAAAACGTTTCCTTTTAAATCATTATTTACTTTGAAATGGGAATATTATTTCTTTACATAAATCTGGACTTATTTTATTAAATCATATCTTGATTTAAGCAATAAATACCATTACGGTTTAATATTCCATTTATCTTGTTATTTATCAAATCTATACTTCATATTTTATTTCATAAACTCAATTTCTAAGTAAGCTTCTTGTTAATTATAAATCAAGTTTATAATTAAATATCGACTTCATATTCTATTATAATCTATTGGTCCTAAACCGAATCTTAATTATCTTGTCCAACTCCAATTTATATAATACATAATTCAAAAAATAAATCATTTTAATAACATTCGACATCGTCGAATTACAAATCCTTATGGTTTTTATTTCGTGCTATTTATATTTCGAACAACGAAATAAATCTTATCGTTTTACTTTGAAAATGGTTTCCATTTCCCATTTTATTTCATTCTTGAATTTATAATTCCAATTTTTTTAATCACAATTATTTTATATCATTTATAACCATCGTTTATAATCAAATCACTTGTTTTAACATAATTAAAACAAGTTATTATATTCTAGCCCGACCGACATTCAACTTCTATTTTAAAATAGATAATCCTTTTTAAAACCCAAATTTCTTTTCTAATATATTCGAATAAATTTTACGGAATTTAAATACCAATTATTTCAGGTCAATATTGTTCAAGCATCCCAACACATAATAATCAACACCAGATTATTTATCACATCATATAATGAAATATATGAAAAACAACAATATAATTGTTGAGGAATCCAGTTGGATTCCTGCAACCTGTTCTCCCTACATGCACAGATGTTAATCAGCTAAATAACACTAATTTCATATCTATATGAAATATTAAAATAAATAGAATCAATATTAAACCAACGACTTCATATATATATATAACTATCAACCAATTTATTTGTAAATCATCCAAACAACCATCACACAACATTAAATCAGTATTAAATAAAGTTAATAATATTATAAAACTGGGCAGAGTTCGTGAGTTTACTCACTTTGGTCATTTATCGT
This sequence comes from Allium sativum, assembly GCA_030737875.1. Taxonomy (NCBI): domain Eukaryota; kingdom Viridiplantae; phylum Streptophyta; class Magnoliopsida; order Asparagales; family Amaryllidaceae; genus Allium; species Allium sativum. The sequence continues at coordinate 771,705,904 of CM060918.1, read as the reverse complement.
TAAATAACGATAACTTTCGGTTGATCCGATCAGGCATTTAAATCTACCGAAAATTCAAACGGACTTCAAGTGGCTCCAACCAGTTTAATCACGTAGCCTGCACCCATACGATCCTAACGGATCCTGTTTTGTCGAATTCGAATAATGTATGAGCAGGTATAACATTATAAAGGTTTATATGCATTTAATTATAACTAAACTTTAATTTATTAAATTTATTGGGCTTTACCTTAATAACTCGGCCCACTCATTTCTTATTACCTGGATCCTCCTTCAACTCGTCTTCCCCGATAACATGTCAGCTCCAGATTTTTGAACTCCTCCATCTCAAGTATCAGCATTTGCAACTAACTCCCCTTTATAATATTTTACATTTTTTTCTTTAATTATATACTGGGCCTTATGGTATAAAGTCAGCCCGCCAACCTTTCTTTCTTGTTTACTAAACACATCACTCCAGACAAACAAACAAAATACGCAACATCCATTTACTTCACCCCATCCTCCTTATCTCCTCACAAAAACCAAACTAACATTTACAATAATTCATCCCAATAAATATCTCCATTTATAATCTCATTCCAGTTAATTGTTTTACACGTGGATTTCATCGTTCTCTTCACCATCACAAGCTCACCTTCTCCACCCTTTTAACCTCTCATTTTCACGTAGAGAACCCATACACTACCCCAAGCTGAAACATATGCAACTCTTTTGCCCCTCTTATTTTCCTTTCCAGTCTTTCCACGAATATAACCTTCCGTCCCTAAACGCTGCTCTTCATTCACCCACTAAAACAAACACTATCTTCATCGTTCCCTTACCTTTCTTTCCCACTTATAGCTTTCGTTCCAGTTCTTATGCCAACCATATATTTTTTCTTCTTTAAATTATTGCTGCATTTGAAAGTCGGAACCCACGACTTCATCGAAACCAGTATCCGTTCGCCATCACCCAACTGACTGTGACTCCATACAAGACTCCAGCACCGACCTCCGGCGAACTTCCTCCACTTCATGCTGCTTCCATCTTCCCCTTTCTCCTTCATGCAGTCCAGAACCATGCCACCACCTTCCATCTCACAGTTATCACGCCATTCAGTAATCCCTCCCCAAGTATGACTTTGACCTCACCCACGAAGCAACCATGTGGAACGTGAATTTTTCTTTTTCTTTAGATGAGTATTTGGATTATCAATATTTCTAAAGCCATGGAACAATATTTCAAGTTGCTGAAGCAAAACTGATGAAGTGTTTTGGTGATGTATTTATAAGGTTAGAAACTTAACGCTTAAGTTTAAGCATGGCCCGTACAGATTATAGGAGAGGACGACATGAGTTTTCACTTCGAAGTCTAGTCTGCGTTGACAAGGAGGGATATACGATACTTGGGTTTGAAGTAACGAAAAAATTCTTATATTTGTCTAGCGTACAGGTTCCATAAGACTCCATTCATTTACGGACCCCTATCGACAAAAATAAAAATACCGTTGTGACGAGCAATGTGCCACGATCCCAAATATATAATAATATAGACAGATTAGCTTATTCTGTGAAATCCAAAAAAATGCTGGTTTAGGGTGTAAAATACTTCAAATAAAAAGTTGCTTATTTTCCAAAATAAAAATTACAGAAAAACTCAGTAAAGTAAATTAAGAATACGTCTTAAAAATCTTGTCCAAATAGGAAATAAATATTTAATTATAACTAAATAATTGTTACGGTTTATAAACCGTTTCATAGCGACTATTTGAAAATTTGATTTGCCATAACTTACAATCTATAAAGAGAAATTTGCATTTTTCTTTTCCATTAGAAAAATATAGCTCAACAGGTTTGAACGTTTCTTGTTTAGAAGAAATCCGACTTATAACGAATCATGTATACTCAGTTGAAGTTCAAATCGTCGAATTACGAACTACCGTAATGTTACGAGCTCGATTATAGTTATTATTGTAATTATTACGTTCAATTATCATTTAAATAAATATATACGTTATAATAACTCAAATATAAACTCAATTAAATACCTTATATAATCCAATTTACACAAAATTGCCAATTCAACTATTTCTGATTATTTCAGAAATATATTATTCCACTAATAATAACTAAATATTCAAAATATTTAAATTCAAACAATTTAAATTCCCAAACCATTATATTAAAATAATTAAATTAATCAATTATTAAATCACCAAAATTCCGGGACGTTACGTATATAAACTTTATAAACTATATATATATATATTTGAAATCATAAAGTAAAATACTTGGAATCATTTAGAAAAGAAATTAAATAATTTGAAAAGGAATTTAAAAAAAATTGAAAACAGAATTTTAAAGTGCTAAACCGAGTTTTACATATAAACTAGACTCTATTTACTTGATAATCTTGAGCTCTTGAAATCTTGATACTCATGAGTCTTGAATCTCTTCTGGATCCTGAATCCTGAATCTCTTGGAACTCTAAAACTGTACAGTCTTCAGTATTAAATCCTGTATACAGATCCCGCATATACATATATATATATATATATATATATTAGATAAAAATGTTAGTATATATTTTATAATCAATTAATAATGATAATTGAAATAAGGTTGTTGTCATCAAAATTCCATTCTCCAACAATCTCCCCCTTTTTGATGATGACAACCTTGATTTATAAAATATTCATACCTGTTAGTACTTGTTGATCTGATGCTTCAAATATCCCCCTTTCACCATGAATTCTATATAAATCCTACATACTCCTCCTTAAACTAAGCCTAAATAATCCTTATTTTATAATTTCTCCCTCTTTGTCATCAGCAAAAAATCTAACTATACTACCCTTAAATCTATATAATTGACCTTAATTTACTAAGATATTTATGACTCCTCCAAAATTTATACCTATTTATGTATCTAACTTAATTACTCTACTAAATTATACTCCCGTAAACTATGCTATAATACATATATTTTGTAATTCTGTATCTATACTATTAAATAAGAAAGCATTAAACATAAACATTGAATTAACCATATAATTAAAACAATGTTTTACAAATCAAACAATATACAAATTAAAACATCTACGAATACACGAATTGTATGTATTACATCGTATTTATGAATAAACGAGAAAACATAAATGTTTAATTATTCTTAACTATTGGTAATTTGCGGATAATGGAGACAGAATTCTCCGCTTTGCTCAACTACATTCTATTCTCTATCGAAACAAACTTCACCTACGTATATGACTTGGTTCTCCTCCTCCATGCCTTCGGTTTGTGCTTCTTCTTCCTCTTCTTCAGCCATTTCTTCCTCTTCCACTATACGAATATCATCTTTGATGCTAATCGGATTAGTGTGGTTATCCATAACAATTTTTTGTAGATTCCACATGATTTTTCCTTGTTTCACATGCTCTTGATTCATCATTGTTTGTAAAACTTGGATTTCAGCGAGCGTTTGTAGTACATTCTCCATTTTCTACTCTAATTTCATCACTTAAGCGAGAGTAGTACGTTGAAACGGACCTTCGGATGGTCCGACGGACGAATAAGGATTGATTTGATTGTTATAATTAGTGGAGGCCATTATTTTATTTGGTTTAGAATTTTTCCAGAAATGGAATGAGAAGATGATGAAGAAAATTTGAAATAAGAAGTTTAAATAGATGTTGTAACTACCTTTTGGTGGGAATTAATTTTAAAAATTCTGGCAGTTATATGTCGACATTCAACTTTGCACATGTCGACATATATATAATTTTATTTTTCTTATTTTTGTTATTTACTTTATTATATTAATTATTCTATTTCACTTAAAGACGAAATGCCTAATTCTTTTCTAAATCTAGCGAGTGTTGCTTCATTTAAAGGTTTTGTTAATATATCTGCTATTTTTTTTGTTCCTATAAATTTGAGTGAGATATTATCTCTTAGAAAATGATGTTGTATATCTATATGTTTACTTCTTGAATGATGAGTTGGATTTTTAGATATATCTATAGCGCTTGTATTATCGCAGTATATTGGTGATTTATTTATTTTTAATCCAAAATCATTTAGAGTTTGTTGCATATATGTTACTTGTGAACAAGCCAAAGCACCTAATGTATATTCTGCTTCAGTAGTTGACAAGGATACTGTATTTTGCTTTTTACTAAACCAAGAAACAAGTGAATGTCCTAGGAAATGACATGTTCCTCTAGTGCTTTTACGATCGGATTTACATCCCGCATAATCAGAATCACAATAAGAGATTAAATCAAATGAATCATCCTTAGGATAATATAATCCAAAATCTAACATATGTTTTACATATCCGAGAATACATTTACGGCTTTCAAATGCATTTTCTTAGGTTTGCGATTGATATCTTGCACAGAGGCATACACTATGCATTATATCTGGTCTTCTAATGGTTATATACAATAATGATCCTATCATACCTCTATATAATTTTTGATCAATGTCTTATGACATATCATCTTTACCTAGAGCAATAATAGTTGCCATTGGTGTTGGTCTCCCATTAGTTGTAGTTAAATTATATTTATTGATTAAATCTCTTGCGCATTTTTCTTCATTAATAAATATTCCATTCTTTAACTGATGGATTTGTCAGCCAAAGAAGAATGCTAGTTCTCCCATATGACTCATCCAAAATTCTTGGGTCATAATATCTGAAAATTCTTTGTTCATTTGGTTAATGGTTGTTCTTATATCATTAATGTATATTAGTACTAATTGAATATCGTTTCTATTTCTTTTAATAAACAACGTATTATCTATCTTACCAATCTCAAAATTTGATTGTAATAAATACGTTCTTAATCGATCATACCATGCTTTATGAGCATGTTTTAATCCATGTAACGCTTTCTTTAATTTGTATACATGATTTGGTAATTTTCCTTCTTCAAAAGGAGGTGGTTGCTCTACATATACATCTTCTTTAATATATCCATCTAGAAATGCACTTTTAACATCCATTTGAAATAGTTTGAAATTATTATGGTTAGCAAAAGCTAGTAGGATTCTAATTGCTTCTAATCTTGCAACGGGGGTAAATGTTTCATCATAGTCTATTCCTTCTTCTTGATTATAACCTTGTGCAACTAATCGTGCTTTATTTCTTACGACATCACCATGTTCATTCATTTTATTTAATTCCATTTAGTTCCAATTAGAGTTCTATCCTCGAGTCTAGGAACAAGTTCCCATACATCATTCCGGGTAAATTGATTCAATTCTTCTTGCACAGCAAGGACCCACGAATCATCGGATGATGCTTCCTTTGGATTCTAAGGTTCAATAGTTGAAATAAAAGTTGAACTACTCATCTTATTTAATTGGTTTCTAGTCCTAACAATAGATTCAATATCTCCTAAGATATTTTCTACATGATGATCTCTTAATAATCTAATTCTTTTATTTGGTTGATTACTTTCATTATTTGTTTTGTTAATTTCATTTTCACATTCATCTTCATTGTGTTATGTTATATTTTTATAGTTTTCGTCAAAGGATACATTTACGATTTCTTCTATAGTATTAGTTCTTAAATTAAAAACTCTAAATGCTTTACTTCTCTCCGAGTATCCAATAAATATTGCTTTATCAGATTTAGAGTCAAATTTGTCTAAATTTTCTTTAGTATTAAGAATAAAACATTTACTTACAAATATTTTGAAATATGATACTTTTGGTTTCTTATTATACAAAAGTTCATAAGGTGTTTTATGAGTTAAGGGTTTATTAAAATTCTTATTTAGTATATAACATGTTGTTGCAACTGCCTCAGCCCGAAAATTCCTTCATAAATTACTATCAGATAACATAGTTCTCGCACACTCTTGAATTGATATATTCTTACGTTTAGCTAATCCGTTTTGTTGGGGTGGTTCTTCGGAAAGAAAAATTATTGGTTATTCCCTTTTTATTACAAAACTCTTCAAAAAATTCATTTTCGAACTCTTCACTGTGATCACTATGTATCATTTTGATTTTCAAAGATAATAAATTTGAATTCTTTTAGCAAAGGTTTTAAATTGATCAAAAGCATCACTTTTGTTTATTAGAAACAAGGTCTAAGTAAATCTAGAAAAATCGTCGACTATTATGTAAACATATATATATTGTGATTTATTGATTGAGTTCGGGATGAACCAAATAGATCCATGTGAATTAACTCTAATGGTTTCGAGGTTGTAATTTCCTCTTTTGATTTAAATGAAGTTCTTCTTAATATTCTGAATTGACAAGCATCACATAAATTATTTACTTTAAATTTCATTTTAGGTAATCCCCTAATTGAATCTAACTTTGAAATCTTAGAAATGTGTTTGAAATTTATATGTCCAAATCTCCTATGTCAAATACAATGTTCATTTAGCCATAAGACATAGATTATCATCAGAAATTGTCATACTTAATATATAAATATTTTTCTTTTTATCTCCTTCGAATATTACTTTCGAATTCTTATCTTCTATAAAACATTTATCTTTTTCAAAATTAATTTTATAGCCTTTATCGCAAAGTTGACTTATACTTAGTAGGTTATGTTTTAAATTACTAACTAATAAAACATTAGAAATAATAGGAGTATCAGAATTAATGACATTGTCGATGCCAACTATATATCCTTTAGAGTTATCACCGAAGTTGACCATTCCTCCATCTTCATATACTATATTATTCATTAATTCTGGATTTCCCGTCATATGCCTTGAACAACCACTATCCAATATGTATTTGTCCTTTTTGATCTTCATCACTTGTCCATCAGAATTTGAATTTTCAACAGCCACGTAACAGACCTTTTCAGAATTTGAATTTCCAATAGCCATATAACACACCTTTTCATGTACGAGACAACAATTTAGCAGATTACTTGATTTTTCAACATAATGAGATGCAGACTCTTTAAACATTGATGCAATACATGAATTAGAACTAGTGTTATGAATCTTTTCAAGATTTGACATTTAATATTTTCAAAAATTAGATTATGAACTTTTTGAAAACCTATGCTCTGATACCAATTGTTAAGGATGCGTAATGCGGATCTTAAGATCACCAACAAAGAAACAATCATAGACATAGATATAAGTAAATATAAAATGCAGGAAAGTAAAGAACATGACTGGTTCAGATTACTCCGTCCAGTCCTATGCAATGCTGGATTGCTCAGAGTTCTATTATTATCAATATCCAAGTACAACACCCTTGATTTCACGGCTACAAAGTTAACACCGATTCCACCACCTTTGATTTCACGGCTATAAGGTTAACACCACTCCTTTTCCTTGATTTCAGGGCTACAAGAAACACATCCATTCCTAAACAATTCCCAAAAAATTACATTAGCCTTAGAACTCTTCAATTAGCACTTCAAATAGAGAGTAGATGATAGAGAATGAAAAGAGAAGAAGAATGATATAAATTTTGTTGAAATTGGCAGAGAAAAAGTGTAGAAATCAAGAAATTTAAGTATTTTAATGGTGGTAATAGAGGGGTGAAGAAGGAGAAGAAAGAATGATTAAAAATTCGAAATCAGCCCCTTTATAATGTCCCAAAGGTTGCAACGCTTCTGGAATGTTACAAATAGTGAAAAGACACTTCCTTTGAAAATTGAAAAAAAAATGACAGTTATATTTCGACATGTCATTATGGGTATGTCGACATATGCCTTGTATACTTATTTTTAAAATCAAATTTCAAGTGTTGAAACCAATATACATTTTTTGGAAACTCTTGAATCAAAACTAATGTTTCAAATGAAGTTTCTAACGTATAAAAACATATAAACTATTATGGACAAATTTTAATTCAAGACCGCTCAAATCAAAGATCCCCAAATCAGCGGAAGACGAGATCGTAGTAAACGTGCAAAAACAACCAATCAATATCGAAGACAATCTCAACCCAATCCAAAAACCAATCACAATCACCACACAAGAGAAATAACTGGGCAATAACGAAAAATAAATCACACAGGGATTTATAGTGGTTCCACTAACAACTTGTTAGTGTACGTCCACTTGAGAGAGAGAGCATTTTATTAACACCAATGAAGAGTACAAGAGAATGATTACAATGGTCACTCAGTTCACTCTAGAATTTTATTTGTGGAGATAAAGAGTTGAAGAAATTAGGAAGATAGAATGAATGAATTGAATTAATTTCCATTCAATTGTCTTTCCTTCACCCCTTTAGGCCCTTTTACAAGACCAATTACTTCATGCTCAAGTTACTTGATCTCCAAGTAAACTTGGCACCCAAGTTATTTATTACTTCATGCCTAAGTTTTCTTGATCTCCAAGTATACTTGGCACAAGTTATCTATCCTTTCTTTCCAAAAGAAAAATATCCTTCCATTGATTTAGCATCACCAATTTTAACAGTCCACCTTGATGCAAAATCACCTATCTCCAACTCCATGACCTAATGGTATCCATACCATTACTTGTAACCGATGGCTCCAACTATCATCATATCTACCTTCACCAATACTCTGATACCAAATGTTATGGAGAAATTTTGATTCAAGACCTCTAAAATCAAAGATCCCCAAATCAGCAGAAGACGAGATCGTGGTAAACGTTCAAAAAAAACCAATCAATATCGAAGACAATCTCAACCCAATCCAAAATCCAATCACAATCACCGCACAAGAGAAATAACTTGGCAATAACAAAAAATATATCATACAGAGATTTATAGTGGTTCCACTAAAAACTTGTTAGTGTATGTCAACTTGAGAGAGAGAGCCTTTTATTAACACCAATGTAGAGTACAAGGGATTGATTACAATGGTCACTCACATCACTCTAGAATTTTATTTGTGGAGATAAAGAGTTGAAGAAATTAGGAGAGATAGAATGAATGAATTGAATTGATTTCCATTCAATTACCTTTCCTTCACCCCTTTAGGCCTCTTTTATAAGACCAATTACTTCATGCCCAAGTTGCTTGATCTCCAAGTAAACTTGGCACCCGAGTTATTTATTACTTCATGCCCAAGTTTTCTTGACCTCCAAGTACACTTGGCACCCAAGTTATCTATCCTTTTTTTCCATATGAAAAATATCTTTCCATTGATTTAGCATCACCAATTTTAACATAAACATAACAATATTATATGCATATATAAAATTATATGACATAAGACTTTAAAATATATATTATAAACTTATATGTATATATATTTGAAATCATAAAGTAAAATACTTGGAATCATTTAGAAAAGAAATTAAATAATTTGAAAAGGAATTTGAAAAGAAATTTGAAAAAAAGAATTTGAAATCAGAATTTGAAAGTGCAAACCCGAGTTTTACATATAAACTAGACTCTATTTACTTGATAATCTTGAGCTCTTGAAATTTTGATATCTTGATACTCATGAGTCTTGAATCTCTTCTGAATCCTGAATCTCTTGGAACTCTAAAACTGTACAGTCTTCAGTATTAAATTTTGTATACAAATCATGCATATATATACATATATGTATGTATATTCTAGATAAAAATGTTATTATATATTTTATAATCAATTAATAATGATAATTAAAATAAGGTTATTGTCATCAAAACTCAATTCACCAACGCCGGCAAGTGATGCATCTTCCACCATGAGCTGCACCACACAGAAACCAACGGTCTTAAAAATGTTTGTAATACCACAAAGATCTCCATCTTGTCTTTGTGGATTTTCTAACTTGACACCCGTCTCTCATTCGACCAAAGCCCCTTTCTTGATCATCATCGATCCCTCGAGCATCATCAACATGAAGACCCCTGTCTAAAATATCAGTATGGACCAAATTAACCTCTCCACCTTGCTGTGGACTAGGTTCTTCAACCGTCACTCGTCTTCCAAAGTCGACGACAGAACCAACCAATTTATAAAGGTTTCCTTCCTGCAAAATTCCTCTCATCATAACACGACCACCCTTCTTCACTCTCAAAACTCCACCTTGAGTATCATAAGTGCAACCACGGTGACCCAACTGACCGAGAGAAATAAGATTATGCGAACTAGTGGGTACATGTCTAACCCCACAGACTTCCCTTACCACACCATCGTGCACAGGAAACCGAATAAATCTAATACCACTAACCGGTAGCTCTACTCCATTGGTCATTTTAATTATGTCAACATTCTTCTCATAAGAAGAAAAACACTTTATATCCTTACAAATATGAAAACTGGCCCCAGAATCCATCTTCCAAGGATTAACTTCATTAAAGAGGACATCACAAAAAAAATCACTAATGGAACCTTCAACAAAATCAGCCTGTGCGTCATCACTATATCACCATCAACATCCTTCTTCTGATCTTTCTTATAGGAATAACAATTTTTGCATATGTGGCCTTCCTTACCACAATAATGGAAAGTGATAACACCTTTACCATTAGCTCCCTTCTTCTTTCATCTTGTATCTTTCCTTGAGTCCCTTGCTACGATAAACTGATATCAAATCCAACCTTTTTCTCCTTAGTTCCTCATTCAAAATGCTGCTACGCACCGTTTTCAAAGAGATGGTTCCAATAGCAATAGAATTAATCAATGAAACAATCAAAGTCTCGCAACTTCCTGAAAGCGAACTCATCACCAAAAGAGCTCGCAACTCATCATCAAAATTGACTTTCAAATTTTCCAATTGATTGATCACATCTTGAAATTCGTCCAAATGCTCTGCAACAGACTTTTCTTCATCCAACCTCAGCCTCACTGGCTTTCAAGCCAGAAAAGCCTTACTTGTATCACTCCTAGGCTCATACAAAGATACCAACTTGACCCACAAATCCTTTGCGAATTCACAACTAGCCACATGATGGAATACCGAATCATCAAGATACCGCCGAATCAATGTAATTGCCTTCTTATCCATCTTCTTCCACTTTCCGTCATCCACATCTGAGGGCTTTTTCTCATCTCCATTAATCGGATCATGAAGATCATTGAGGTAAAACACATCCTCTATCTTAGGCTTCCAAATCCCACAATTTCTTCCATAAATAATAGTTATCTTTGGAAACACCATTATATCCGACATAACAAAAATCATTTTTTTATTGATTCACAAAAAAAATGATTTTTTTCCAATCAAAAGTTACTCAAAACTTTGCGATGATCTAGCTCTGATACCAATTGTTAGGAAAATTACGCCTTTGCGAAAACGACCAGGATCTTATCACCCAATTAACTAAAGATGATTTTAACAAAAAAACAACACAAATATGAAATTACACGCTCAAACACAAGATAATCCACCCAACCGCCCTCTTTATTGATTAACAAAATCAAATTTTGATTACACTCAACGGATCAAAAACCAAATGTAAATAAACTACAATTTAATCAATAACCTTATTGATAAAAGAAAAGAATATCTAGATGACTACAACTATTATTGGAGAAGGAGAATAATGAAGAACGACATCAAACCCTTGAATCAACTATTTCGGTCTCAATCCCATAATTATAATCCAATCCTTGGTACTGATTTTATAAGAGAATAGAAGGTCTAGACAAAATGTCCAATTTGCGCCTCAGAAATATCACTAATTAAAGATGAGAAAAACTAAGTCAAAATAATATTCTCCGGTCTTCAATCTTCAAATTATCTCCTCTATCATAAAGCATTTCCAAACATCGCCTTCTTCAACATACATGTTACTAAAATATCACAAATCACAACAACTGTTGGGTTAGTAAGTGGAACCTATCTTTCTGAGTGAACTTATATCATAATATTTAATCTACGGAATTGATTTTGATCATTCTTTGATAAAATATATTATCTTATATATGATATGCTTCATTATTTGGTTAAATGGTGGTAATATTTCTAATCAATGTCTCCAATGGACGTAATTTTCTGTAGGAATATCATTTTAAAAGAGAAACATCATAAGAATGTGGAAACTATGTCTTATGTTCACCTTCTATTCTAAATATAATCATCCACGATGTTTATGCAAGAACATTTTGATTCAATTTAGAAACCTACTTTTACACATTTTTGTATAGTTTTAAATGGTCATTAACGAAGAACTATTTTTTAGAAAACATCTTTTTTTTGGCGATAGAAGAATTGACCAAATTAATACTGAGCATTGCACACGGATGTTGTGACGAGGTATAGTGTTCTTACTTTAATGCTGTGTTTCCATTCTCATAAATTTGTTCAAATGGAGATACCAGTCTGAAGCTTCAACATGCATTGTTCTATTGTAAATGTTTGCTGTAAATAGTCGTAGAATGCATTATCCTCACTCTTACTAATCTTTCACTAATATGGATATGGATATGTACAGTAAAATGGGTACGTATACCATGAAGGTTTAAGAAAACTAAATTTTTTTCCTTCTATCTACATTTTTTTTTTCAAAAGAAAGTCTTTATGTGAGATACAAATAAATTGTTGATTTAAATAGTTTATATCTATGCAGTTAATTCGCTCAGCGGATCTAATGCGGCGGAGATACAAAAAGTTGTAGTGGGGATAAAGCGAGGAAATGGCGAGATATAGCGGATGAGTCTAAAATAACATATAAAAGTCATATTTAATGCTTTTACAAAGATAAAAATGATAAATAAATGGGAAATTAACATTAAATCTAATTATAATTAGTACATTCTTAATCTTAAATAAAAACATGTGTAAATATATGTAAATAAATGTAAGATTTTACTTACTTTGACTAAAATTTTCAAAATATTATACTATTTTCTATTCTGAAAAATATATGCCAAAAATTCTATTAAAATACTAATTTTATAAATTTTATAATGTAAAATAACCATTTTCAGTTCATTTCTTTTATAGAAGATATAGCGGAATTTTGCTGAAATAATGGGATATAATGGGAATATCGGTATATAGCGGGGCTTAATACGGAAAGGTTATTTCAGAGACTATTTGGAAATAGTGTAGCGGTAGAACTCCGCTACACGATATAGCGAGGATATGGAGGGGTAATAGCGGAGCATAAACTACAAAGGTTTATATGAATATTATTCATATGATATGAAAATTTCGCTTTACATTCGGGACAGATTGATTTATCATTTGAACTATCGTTTTGTAGTCAGCTAGGATCAAAATGTGTCCAGTAATTATGATAAATATAAAACAGAAAGCGTGGTACAAAATAACATACTAAAATAGTACAACCAATAATATATCTTCGTTATTTCATTGATTTGTGATTAATAGTATTTTGTTTAAAAAAATCACACTTGTTCAAAAAGACATGCGCACCCTTTACGGTGTCATGTGCCAAGGCTCTAGAAATCTTTGTCATATGTTCATTGTAAATTATGCTAGATGAAAGTAGATTGAATATTTTGACCAAGTTTGGTTCATATATGCTCTTGAGCGTTAAATGGGGTTGACGTTTGCTTTAAGACTATAATACTAAAATATTTTGCCAATTTGATTACTTCAGACAATAGCCAGAGTTCTTACTTTGGTTGGAGACATGGAATCTCTGATGCAATGGCCAATACAAGTGCTGAAATTGCTGAGAAATAATGAATTAACATGCAAAATATCATGCTCCATAAGGATGTCATAGTTTAGATCAAAGGAATAACAGGTTCACAGGTAAGAACGTGAAAAATATAAGTTCATCTTATAATTTGATATATATTTATTAATTATTATTAATAATTGTGTTGGAAACATATATTTTTGATTCGATCGTGAAATGCCAAAATTGCCTTTTATTTAAATTCATAACCTATCCGGTAAAAATAGGATCTGTACGGTCGATTTTTTTTCTTTTCAAAACTTCATTTATGTATGCGTTGGCCCTTGAATAATGGATCAATAACAATCCACGCGCGGAGCACGTGCCGTTACACTCATGTGTGTAATATATATATATATATATATATATATATATATATATACTGAAAATTTGTATGCTTTGTTAACTGCTGAAATAAATATTACAAAGCTAGGTCAATATACTAACCTACTTTAAACCAAAACAAACAAACAAACGAGAACTAAAGTAAAAACCTGAAAATACAACACTAATTAGCTAGGAAATTAATCAAAAATAAGCCCAAGAGTAGGCATTTTTCCAAAGCTAGCATATAACGTCTAAAGCTTAGGACTTCAAAAATAGTGGAAAATAGGGAGAAGGACAAACTTAACAAAAAAATTTGGTGAAAAGTATGGAAAGTTTAGAATTTAGTGAGAAGGCCAAATGATAGTGTAAATGGGACAAGGTTAGTGGGTCCCCTGAATTCCACCTTTAGTGTTAATGTGTCATTCTCCCTAATTTTGAAACTTCTTATACTTTTCACTAAATAATTTCCAAAGTTTGTCCTTTAAAAGAAAATCCTCCTTCAAATATCACACTTTTCCACATTACACTTCACGTTCTTCACGTCCGCAACATTTCAGTTATCTTCAAGAACGATTACCACTTAAAATTCACTTTCTTTGCTCTGCATTGAATAGTTGCATACAATATGTTCTTGATTCTAACTGAATATGCTTGACTTTAAGATATTGTCAAGTACCCCACCGTGTATAACTTCTAAACCTTTGTTTCCCAAACACATAAATAGGTACATATGAAAATGGAAAACAAATGTAGAAACAGGAAAACCAACAGAATTGATTCTGCTATAGGCTTGTGTGTACATCTTTGTAACTGATTCGAAACACTTAAGGATGTCACTTGCAAATCAGTTACTAGTTTTCAACTATGACCGATGAGGGATTAATTAAGTAGTAGAACTAAGTGTAATATAAAAAGCCATTGAAAAATCAAACTTGAAAACTTCATGACTACCGAATCCAATATTCACCCAAATCTTATCAACTGTTATGCTTCTTACCGTTTGCAAATCGCCCTTGGTTCGCAATGTTGACATTTTCGATCTAGCGGAGGAATCAATAATAAGGAAGTCGGGTTACTGCTTTCGATGTGATCGTTGAGTACATTAAATGCCGAAACCACAGATCCTCGGATGGCTTGATCCCTTCTATCAATGGCAGAACCAGTAATGCAAGAATGAAAGGGGCTAAAACTTAAGAGGGGGAAATATATACAAGAGTTTGATGAAAATGATCCACTTTTCTTTATAAAAAAAATTGAAGGGGCGGTGGCCCCCTCCGACCTATAGCTGGCCCTACCCCTGCCTCCTAGTTCGAAGAGAACTTTCAGATCTGGGATATTGTTTGCATTCGAGAAGAGTGCAAACAAGAGGAAAGACATATAATGTATTTAAATTTATAGCATAAAGATCAGGATTTTAAACGAGGCTGTTAGACCCAAAAGTGGTTCTAACACCCAAATTGATTAAAAGCAAATAAGATGAGATAAAAATAAAAATGAACACACAGGATTTATAGTGGTTCGGCGAAGAAATGCCTACGTCCACTTATCTTTCACTATATTCAACGATTCAGTTGCAAATACAATGTAATTGTCACTTGACTTCTCTCACAACTCACTTATATTCACTCAATAGATTAAAACAAGCAATAAAAAAAAAGATTTGGATTCTTCGGGAGTAATGGAGTTCGGATTATGGGGGTAGTTGAATTCTCAAAGTGCCTAAAAAAGATCCTTCTCTTTGTCTCCAGACGGGGTATTTATAGGTGTGAATTTGCTCGAAACTTGATTCGGGTCGGGGCCACATGTCGTCCATCCCACTATCTTCGGGTTCGGATGAACTATTATGTTGACAACGCATCAAAGGAACGGACGTTATGGGTAGGAACTGGTCACAGCCGGTCCGGATATCCAGGCGCTTTTGCAGGAGAATAATATGGAACATGGGCTCTGGTCGGAGACGCACAGATAAGGGGTTCGGATCGGGATATCCGATCCGACCCGGATTGGCTTGGATGCAACGCTCTCTTCTTCTCTAATCTACTTCGTTCCGATCCATCTTCGTGGCAAACAGGTGGCTTTCCGATCCAATTGAGATCATGTTGCCCTCCGATCCGATTAGATATACCTTACCAATTTCCTCAGCAGCAGTTCACCGATCCGGACAGAAGACTCTATCCGACCCGAACCGATATGTTGCTCTGACCCGACCCGAACAACTGCAGCTATCCAATCTAGATCGTAGTGTCTTCTCCAATCCGAACCGAAGTCTTCTAATTAAAAATGCTCTTCAATGTCTGGTTTCTTGACTTTGTGTTGCCTAGTTCACAAAGTAGGCTAACACTTTGCCCCCTCAAAGGATGCTTCTGTGGGGAACGGAGCATGCTTTGACTGCCCTAGCGTAAAGGCTTCATCTTTCCTTTCGAATTCACACGCTAAGTTGTCCTACTTCATCCTGTTCGGTTCGGATTCCGACCCGAACGGATTTCTGGCTTGGGTTCCGACCCGAACAGATCTCCTTCCTCCTTTACTCTGCGATGAACCAGTGGGCCAAGCTGCGTTACTGGGCTTTTCGAGCCGGTCCGATCGGGAATACGAATAGTCAGCTTGTTGTTTATATAAATTCACTTCTTCTTTCTTCTTTTCTTTCATTTATTGTTTTCGTTTATCCGAACCGATTCCACATCGAAGCTCCAGCCTTTCCAAGAAACTTCAAAATTTTCGCTTCCATCTTCGAATCAAACACATAGGTAGTCTTGTTGTCTTGAATCTTGCGGCCATAATCGCTTTTAATTTACATTCACGGTTAGTTTGAATGACTTTAACAAAGTAATTGAATAATTCCATCACTGCGCTTTCTTCCTTCCTCCGCCTTCGTCGTCTATGACATCGACGCCTTTTCGAAGCGTTGGAGGAAAGTATTGACACTTGAGTGCTCAATCTCTCGACTTTAATTAAAGCTTGGGATTTCGAGTTGGGTTCGCTATTTAAGAGGAGGAAGAGGAAGAAAACTGAAGAAGGTTGGTTCGGGTAGGGGAACAGTAGGAGGAAAAGAGGGAAATTTACAGAGCCGGTTCGGGTCGGAGAAATAGGGCCAAGAAATGGGTATTAAACCGCTTGACCGGGTCGGGTCGGATTTGCGAATACAATGAAGGTCAAGACTTATGCGCTCGGATCGGACCCGGTTGAAAAACAAAATAGAGAATAGGGGTCTGGTTATCCAAGTTAATTCGACACGCTCCGGGTGTCAATCTCCGAACCGATCCGGATATATCTTACTGAGTGTGAGCCTTTGTTCATCCGATCCGAACCTGGTGTCTGCATCCGAACCGAGCACTACTCAATTTAAAACATAAAATCTCGTCCAACTATTTAAAAGATATTACTTCCAACTTCACAAACAGTTAGGATAGTGCCTTGCGGACATAAGTGAACATTAAGAACTACTCTGACTATCACTTTCTCTTCAAAGTTTCGTCTTACATTGCTGTACTTTTACTTTGCATTTCTCACATTTGCTGCACACATTTTAGTTCACACACATACACAGGGGGGCACGGGATAATTTACTCTAATCCGTGCTATTGCTTCTTCAATATTCTATGACAATGAGGCCCAGACGCTCTTCCCGACTAGCTGAGAGGAAAGAAGCCCCGGAAACTTCTAACAAAATCACTCTTGAGGATATATCTTCTTCGTCTGATCCAGAATGGGACAGTGAGGGTCCAGACTACGGGGTTGGAAATCGAGAAAGCAACGAGGCATCTTCGGAGAACGAGGTTTCTCTGGGTTTTGAGGAGGAAGGAGGGATCGGTGACGATCGAGCCCCTGACGAATTTGAATCAGCCATCATATTGGAATCACCTCCAGATTCCGTAGAATCGACAATCGACAACGATCGACTTGTTCGAATTTGCTTAAAGTATGGAATAATGAAAAGGGACACCCTAGTGGCCTCACGCTCTGACCGTCCCCACAACCCTCCAGAAGGATATATGACGGTCACTCGATTGATGTGCATGGTCGGTGCCATTCCTCCATTCTCTCCATTCATTGTTGATTTTTTAAGACAAATGCGGATTGCCCCCATGCAATTGCACCCCAATTCATATGCCTATCTGCACACCTTGTACATAGCATACCGTGAAATCTTAGGCATAGAGCTCACGTTCGATGACGTTCACTTTTTCTATAATTTCAAGCATCGGACTCGAGAAACTCCATCTTTCTGCTACTTTGAATCAGTTCCAAAAAGGAAGATAATCTCTGCACCATTTAGCAGTAAAGCTGGAGATTCCAGATTAGAATGGTTCTACGTGAAGCGACAGCCTGGATGCGCCAGGAGGTGGACAAAATCAAGTAAAGCACTGATTTTCTAAATCCGGGCTCTATACATTTGAATCATCACCTTGACTTGTTTCTCCTTTTTGTTTGCAGTCGACAATCCCAGACAGATATCAGATCAGGTGTTCTTTGATCGGATGCACCGACTTCTTAATGGCGATCAAAAATTCTTGACTATCGACGAGGTCCTTAAAGATGAATGGGTTGCTATCCGTTTTTCGTAGCATCGGTCATGGGACGGTCCCTTACGCATACATTCCTCCAGTGGAGATAGTTCCAGAGACAGGAGAAGGCTCGGGAATCCCTACAGTGCCTCTTCAAACTTCACCTTCTCCATCTTCCACACAAGATGATGAATTGGCTAATCTGGCCGAGAAGCATCGTGAAGGGTATATTGCCCCCGAGGAAACTACTTCTCTAGACAAGTCAAAATCCTCTCAAGAGTCGCCACTTCATGCTTCCAAAGGGGATGTTCCTAGTACTGATGAGCACATATTTCAGGGTTTGGGGGATCTCCCCTTACCTGAGACTATATATGCTTCAGAGGATTTCAGGAAGGATCCTTTAGTCTTCACCTCTTCTGAAGAAACCACTCCCACTAAGGCCAAAGAGCCTGCCCGCACTAGTCTAGCTTCAGACTCGGGTTGGTTGGGGGGGAAACACACCACTTAGGATACACTTTACACCACAGCATTAGCATTCATTGCACTTCTTTCTCCATGAATCCATTAATTCTAAACTTCGTTTATTTTATCGTGCAGGTACAATGTCTCGATCCTACTACGATATAAGAAAGCTTCGTCGCAGCATGACCAATCCTCCTCAGGATGTCGAGTATGATCGCCGGGATGATCGTGGTAGGGAGGAGAGAAGACCTTATGATTCTTATCGCTCTCGATCCTCACATTCTCGTTCACCAGTTCGGCCAGAACAAGATAAATATAAGGGCTATCAAAGCCGCAGGGAGGAGGACAAACCACCATCTAAAGACTCCACTTCCTCCCATGAAAAGCGGGGAAGAGAGAGAACTCCTCCAAAAGAAACTGGGTCTCGAAGAAAGAACAAGGTCCCTGCCACTAAACGACCTAGAACGGACAAAGAGACTACTGAATTCTTTTCACATAGGGACACCGAATTATCAATTCCCGCTCCTCCCCCACTAGATGCGGGAACTGCAGTCAAGCTGGCATATTTAGAGGAGCAATTTCCCGAGCATTACTTTGAGACTTTGACCTTTCTACCTACCCTCGAACCTATTTCTTCTAATTGGGCAGATGAGGCCAAAGCAAAGATTGATTTGGTGGAAAAACAATATACCGAGATGTTCAAGTATTCACGCAATCTTTCTAGAATCATCTGCACTCTAATCACAAATGCCAATTCAATGCAAAAGACCGCAGAGGAGGACGCTAAGGCCTTAAAAGCTCTAGGAAAAGATTTAGAAGACACTCAAGCTCAGTTAGCTGTCGCTCAAAGGGACGCTTCTAATTTCAAACAACAATTCGAGGACATACAAAAGCGTTATCATGACTTGCTCGAGTCTCACACTCAGGAGCGCTCTGAACTAAAAAAGCAAGCTGACGAGGCCAAGTCAGAAGTTGCTAAGACACGCCTTGCTTATGCTGAGTTTGAACGGAAAAACGCCGAGTTAGCAACGAAGAATGCTGAACTAGAAAAGAAGAACGCTGACTTGGCTTTAAAGCTGTTGGAGGCAGAAAACAGAGCTGCCCTGGCCGAGGGCAATGTGGAGTGCGCTGTCAAATCTGCGGAGGAAGCCCGCAAGCAATTATCTGAGGCGGAGGATGAGATTCAAAGTTTCGGCGAACTAATGATTGAATTCTTCGCACATATTATTCATCGCCGAAACATTTCTTGGATCGAAGATTATCCATCCACTCTGGTTCAAGTATGGAATCAGACCGTTGAGTGGGAAAAAGAAGAACTTAAGATCGATTCCGTCGACGAAGATAAACTGATGGAGAAATATTTGAGAGATGATGAACCGGAGCGCCTAGCTGAAGGGCGCCGCCTTATTGCTGAGGCCATGGAAGAAGAGAGACAGAAGCCTAAACAAAAAACCATTCTCGAAGCTGGTTCTTCTTCCTCTACCCCTGCAACTCCCGAAGTAGAAGGGTATGATCCCGAAAATCCGGGAATTCCCCGAACAACTCTACTATCCCCTATTCCTGAAATAGCCCCAGAGGTAGTAGTCACCCCTGCCGAGAAGTCTTCGGAAGGTATCCCCATCTTTTCTCCTCAATTTGCCAAAGCTATTACTACCTTTCGCTATGTGATTGAACATTCGATGAGAGACCCAGTGTTCTCGCCTGAGTTGATAACTGTTGCTTCTCATTCTGCAGGTGTCGAATCATCCGAAAAGACAGATGCAGCTCAAGGAGCTGCCGCTGGGACAAAGCCCGCAGAAGGGGCCAAAAAAGGGGAAGACAAGGCTGCTTCTATAGACTTAGGAGAAGGAAGTGAGCCAACTAAGGTCACCACTCCCCATGATGAAGAAACGATAGCAGCTTTGAAGGACGGCGGCGGAGACGGGGGGCATGAAGAGGAACCAGAAGTTGCAATAACCGGGGAGTCAAAAAGCGCTGATGACGTTACCTTGGCTGCAATGAAGGCTGATCAAGACAAGCGCTTGCAATTAAAAGCTGAAGAGCTAGACCCTGAAGTCCTCAAACCCCTCGCAGTCGTGGATGTGGGATCAAGGTTAGTTGTTAAGCTCTCAACTAGATCTATTACAGAGGAACTTGCTAAGAAATCTTCACTTGATTCCAGCGCCCCGCCCTCCGGGAAGAAGTCTACTGGCTCCAGCACCGCATCTTCAGGAAAAAAGAAGTCCAAACGAATCTTGACCGAAGCTGAGAAAGAAGCAAAAGATGCGGAGAAAGCCGCCAAGAAATCCAAGGATCATTCCAAATCTAAACAGTGGATTGCCCTGTATCTTTTTAGCATTTTTGTGAACCAATAATTGCTGCTACACAAGTAGCTCCTGCATTTTCTTTTTCAGCTATTTTCCTGTACAAATTCATTCAGTTGTAAATAAAAATAACTCATTTTTTGCAATGTTTGGTTGTTGGTAGTTCTGCACTTATGTAAAAATGCATATCTATAGTTATGAAACGAAGTTGTGGAGGGGGAAATATGCGTGTACATAAGTGTCCCCAGTCAATTTCCACAAGTTATTCAATGCTTAACCACGCAATCTGAAAGCTCCCAATTTTCTGACGAGATAGCACTTCCTGTGCCGTCAGTACCTGTCGTTTTTTCTGGCATTTCTTTTATACTCTCCCTCTTTCTCTTGAGAGTTAGAGTTCGAGTTCAGTCATCTGCTTATTCCCCGGTCTTTCAACGGGGAAAGATTTCTTTCTCAACGCTCAGTCAGAGACGCTTTTATACTCTCTCTCTCTCTGGAGAGCTAGAGTTAGGAGTAGAATCTCTTTTTCAGCGCTCAGTCGGAGACGCTTTTATACTCTCTCTCTCTGGAGAGTTAGAGTTAAGAATGTCGTTTTCTCATTCTTTTATGTCTTATCGCACAAATAGTCGTTGTGCTTCTTTTTATGTCTAAACCGTTTTCAACCTTTTTAGGATGTGAGTCACCCTGTACTTCATACCTACAACAGAATAATTAACAAATGTATATATACATAGTGCATAAAGGTAAATAACACACAATATTTTTATAGTGGTTCAGCTAAGTCGTAGCCTACATCCACTTTATAGTCCTTTATTCATATCGTCAGATTTTCCCAAGGCAAGTCGTGCCTTATTACAGAGTTCATAAGAAAAATAACACAAAGTACAGTGTTTTTTAATCCAAATATCGCATTAAGTGTTGGGCGTTCCATGCTCTGGGGACTTCTTCGCCATCCACGGTCGTTAACTTGAAGGTTCCTTTTTCAAGTCTCCGTTGAATGACAAAGGGTCCTTCCCATTTTGGACCAAGGTGAGGAAGGGATGGAAAGACTCTCTTTAGCACCAAATCTCCTGGTTCAAAAGTTCTGAGGCGAACTTTTTTGTCGTAATAGCGTGCCATCTGACGCCGATGTCTTGCTGCACGCAAATCTGCTTCGTCCCTTTTCTCTTCGACTTCATCAAGAGACTCAAGTAAAAGTGCCCGATTTGTCATCGGGTCATAATATGTCACCCTGTGGGAAGGAACTTCTAGTTCAACTGGAATTACAGCTTCTGAGCCAAAGGAGAGAGAGAAAGGGGTATGACCGGTGGCCGTTTTAAATGTTGTTCGATATGCCCACAAAGCTAGGGGCAATTCATCAACCCACTTTGCCTTTGCACGCTCTAATCGCTTCTTGAGGATGGATTTTATTACTTTGTTTATTGCCTCTACTTGCCCATTCGATTGCGGATAGGCAACTGCAGTATATCGCTTGTCTATCTTATACTTTTGGCAAAAATTTCTGAATTCAGTGCTATCAAATTGGGTCCCGTTGTCAGTTATAATCGTCCTTGGGATCCCGAATCGACATATAATATTTCTAACCACAAAACTTATCACCTTTCTTGTTGTGATTTTGGTCAAGGGCTCAGCTTCCACCCACTTCGTAAAATAATTCACGGCTACTATTGCATACTTAGCTCCTCCTTTAGCAATTGGTAGAACTCCAATGATATCAATTCCCCATGTGGCAAATGGCCAGGGACTCACCATTGATTTAAGCTGGGTCGACGGTGCCCTGGGGATTTTGGCGAATCTCTGGCACTTATCGCAGCGTCGTGAATAATCAGCTGCATCTTTATTGATCGTAGGCCAGAAGTATCCGTACCGCAATATTTTCTTTGCTAAAGTTTGACCTCCTGTATGATCTCCACACTCACCTTCGTGTACTTCTCTTAGTACACGCTTGATGTCGTCGTGTGCTATACATCGTAACAGGGGCATAGAAAATCCTTGCCTATAGAGAGTATCATCTTGTATGACATATCTGGTAGCTTTGCGAACTACAGCTCTTTTCTCACTCTTCTTCAATGGGAGTGTCCCAGTCTTAAGGAAATTCTTAATTGGAGTCATCCATGACTCCTTCTCTGGTTCTGCTTCAAAAGCGAACTCAATTTCCATTGACTCAAAGCTTGGCGACTCCAACGTTTCAATTGGAATTACTTCAGTCTCTTCTGGATTGTCGGAACTAGCCAGCTTTGCCAGTCTATCCGCTTTCTGGTTTTCAACTCTGGGAATATGTGTTATGTTGTACCGATCTAAGCTATTCAATAGCTCTTTCACTTTCTTGAGGTAGGCAATTAGTCGAGGTCCTCGAGCCACGAATTCCTCTCGCACTTGACAAACAACAATTTTAGAGTCACAAAATATGTCTATCATTTTTACTCCGAGGTCTTCAGCAAGCTTCAGCCCGGCAATCAGGGCTTCATATTCTAAGTCATTGTTAGTTGCCGAAAATTCTAATCGCAGGGCGTAATATAACGACCGTCCCTCGGGAGTGACTAAGACAATTCCAGCTCCGGACCTTCGGTCATTCTTGGCTCCATCTGTATATAGTTTCCACGGATTCATCTTTAGTTCATCCTCGGATTTAACCACTCTGTCATTGATTATTTCCTCCTCTGGAATGGTGAATTCCGCAATAAAGTCCGCTAGAGCTTGCCCCCTGATTGACTTTCGTGGTTGAAAATTCAAATCAAACTGACTTAGTTCTATGTTCCATTTGATCAACCTTCCCGATGCTTCGGGCCTCTGTAACACCTTCCTTAAAGGCTGGTCGGTGTATATGGTTATTGGATGGGCTTGGAAATAGTGACGAAGTTTTCGGGATGCGATCAGGAGGCTGTAAGCAAGCTTCTCAATTTTTGGGTAGTTGCGCTCTGCCGCTGCTAATTTCTTACTTACATAATACACCGGCCTTTGTACCTTGCCTTCTTCTCGAACCAGGGCTGTGCTGACAGCGTGAGCCGAAACTGCCAAGTAAACAAATAATTCTTCGTGATCTACGGGCTTTGATAAAATCGGCGGTCTCTCTAGCAGTTCCAACAGATTTTGAAAGGCCTCAACACAATCCGGAGTCCACTGGAAGTTCTTCTTTCCCCTTTTTATCAAATAAAAAAACGGAACACATTTATCTGTGGCTTTGGAGATGAATCTACTCAGCGCCGCTACTTTCCCTGCAAGACTTTGGACGTCTTTAATTCTCCTTGGTTCTTCGATGTTTCTAATCGCTGCTATCTGGCTAGGGTTGATTTCAATTCCTCGGGAACTCACAATGAAGCCAAGGAACTTTCCCGATGCCACTCCAAATGAGCATTTCAGAGGATTCAATTTCATCCGGTACTTTCGCAGGATACCAAACATTTCCGCCAAGTCTTGCGTATGGCTGGAGGAATGCTTTGATTTGACAAGCATATCATCCACATAAATTTCCATAGTTTTTCCTATTTGATCATAAAACATTCCGTTTACCAAGCGCTGATAAGTAGCTCCAGCGTTTTTTAATCCGAATGGCATTACAACATAACAATATAACCCCAAATTCGTAATGAAGCTCGTATGTTCTTGGTCTGGTACGTGCATAGGAATTTGGTTGTATCCAGAATATGCGTCCATGAAAGAGAGAAGTTCATGACCTGCTGTCGAGTCTACAAGCTGGTCAATCCTGGGAAGTGGGAAACTATCTTTCGGGCAAGCTTTATTTAAATCTGAAAAGTCAATGCAAGTCCGCCACTTTCCGTTTGGCTTCTTTACTAAAACGGGATTCGATATCCAGTCGGGATATGTCGAATCTCGAATAAATCCATTCTGCTTCAACTTCTCTACTTCCTCTTTAAGAGCAGCCGACCTCTCTGGGCCCAGCATGCGTCTCTTTTGCTTCACAGGCGGATGCTTCGGATTTACATTCAATTTGTGACTTATAATGGATGGTGATATCCCACACATGTCAGCATGGGTCCAGGCGAACACATCTAAGTTTGCCTTCAAGAAGTCCGTTAGTTCTTCAGCTCGACATGGATCCAATTGAGAACCAATCTTCAAAACTTTTGTCGGATCAGCTTTATCAATGGGAATTTCCACTGTCGCTTCGTTAGGAGTTGCATTCCTAGCCTCTGGTTCCTCGTCTTTTCTGGGATCCAGGTCTTCAGGCGTTCCTTTGGGCAACTCCCTCGGGGTCAATCTCTCTAATTGCTATGCCGAGTCCCCCTTTGAGGGAGACGAGGCATCCTTACTCTCAACGTTAAGTCCTTTCATCAACATCTTTAACTCGGCCACATAGCAGGCCCGTCCAGAAACTTGATCCCCTCTCATTACTCCAGTTCCGGCTTCGGTTGGGAACTTAAGTAACAAACACCAAGGGGCGATACAAACTCTGAATTCAGCAAGGGCAGGCCTCCCCAAAAATGCATTATAAGGCGAATCTACGTCCAATACTACGAACTGAAGCATCCGCACTCTTCTACGTTCTCCTTGCCCCAGGGTCACGGGCAACTCTATGTATCCCATGGGAGCTGTCGACGCCCCGTTGAAGCCTCTGATCCATCCTTCACATGGCTTCAAGTCTTCAGATTCAAGCTTCATTTGATCAAATGACTTCTTGAACAAGATATTAACGGAACTCCCGTTGTCTACTAATACCTTATGGACCAAGGCCGGCCCAATGGTGGTAGTAATAACCAACGGATCATTGGTGGGTGATTGTATCCCCGTATTGTCTCGGCTTCGAAATACCACGTCGTCAAACATGGTCTTCTGTTGTTTTATGGGGGTGACATCTTCCAAATCATCACCTTCATTCACGTCTAGATGCTTGGCGGCATTAACATATTGATCCATTGATCTGAAACTTCGGATTGCTAGGTGAGGTCCGCCTACTATGGAGTTGATAACGATTCCTTTACCTTTCTGCTGCGCTGTAGGCTTGGGAGCAGGTAGAATCTGTTTTGGAGCCTGCTCTCCTTGTCCCCTGTCCCTCGGGGCAACCTTTTACTCATCCAACTTCCCTTCACGCAGCAGCTTCTCAATCACATCCCTCAAATGCCGACATTCATTGGTCGAATGCCCATGGGTTCCATGAAACAAACAAAATTTCCCTGTCGCCATTTCTTTCTCGGTCGAATCACGAGGCGGCGGTCTTTTGTACTGTAACACATTGTACGTATCCAGGTAAATATTTTCCAGGGTGTCGTTCAATGGTGTATAATCCTCATAGTTCTAGAATCGGGGTCTTTTGTTAGGATCACTTCCCCTATTTCTGTTTCTTCTGTTACCGTTTGGATTACGGTTATTGTTGTTGTTACCCCCGCTTCCAGCATTGCTGTTTCCACCCTTGATTCCTACATTTACTTCAACCTTGCCAGAACTTTCCCCAGACTGCTTCACGGCGATATTACCATGCACATTCTCCTTTGAAGCCGTCTCAGACTTTCTCTTTCGGTTCGCCCTAGCCTCCTCTCGTCTTAGATAAATATCGGCTTTTTCGTAGAATATCTCCCTTGTGGAGGGTGTTTTCCCAGAAAGGTAGTCTCCAAACTCAGATTCAGGATCGACTCCTTCCTTCAATGCCATCAGAATAGTGGGCTCGTGCGGGTCACTGACCTCAGTTACGGCTTGGTTAAAACGATCAAGATATGCCCTTAAAGATTCTCCTGGCGCCTGCTTGATTCTTGACAATTCAATAACACTTTTGGACTTTCGGGCATGGAGTCGGAACTGGTTCATGAAACACTCGCTTAATTCCTTGTAATTCTAAATCGAACGAGGAGGAAGTCGGGTAAACCAGAACAGCGCCACATCTTCTAAGTAGATTGGGAATGCTTTGCACTTCACTTCATCAGGGGCGGCAGCAGCATTCATGAGCCATGAGTACCGCATTAAATGCTGTCCCGGATCAGTCCTTCCGTTGTATTTGTCCATTTGTGGCAAGTTAAAGCGTCGGGAAAATTGGAAGTCGAGGATATCATCGGTGAAGGGAGTATGGCTTCGTTCGATGCCATAATCCTCATTTGTATAGTTCCGACTCTCGGACATGATCTGGCGAACCATTGCCTGCACATCAGCATTAGTTAGGGGCCGCTCGGGTTCCCTGGCCCTAGTATCCGAGCTCCTTCTGGGCTCTTGTTCAGGAGACGCCCTTCTTCTTCGAGCTGTCTCCGCTCGATTCCGTTCCCTGTGCTCCCGGTCGATCTCGGGAGGAGGGGATTGGAGTCTTTGTCCTCGAGTGGGGTCATTGTTTCCTAGCGCTCGTGCAATATCCTCACGAGATCCCAAAGATCCAAATGTCAGCTGCTCCACGTTCTGAGGTCGTTCGAGTGGCCTTCGTTCACGGGGCCTCTCTTCCTCGGAAGATGAAGATTGATCCACTGGTGTGTGACGAACCGGTGATGGAGTTCTCTGTCGACGGAGTTCACTAATTTTCCGACTCATGAGCCTCATATTTTCCTGCATCATGAGATTAGTGCGCTCGTGAACTTTCATGGCCTCCCTCGTGCTCTCAAGCATGTCAAGCAGGCGCGAGAAATCTCCTTGAGTGATGGGCGCAGATGGATTGATCTGATCACCAACCCTGGTGGCTGGAATTGGAGCATACGTAGGGACTCGAGTAGAGGTTCCAGCTTCACCAAGCATCGGGTCGGATCGGAGGTAGGAGGTCGGATCGGATCGGAGCTGGGGAGCCTGGTCGGATCGGTACGTGGCAAGCAGCTCGAGTCGGTTCAGATTGGGGGAATGCACTGCTTCAGAATCTCCTACCCGGATCGGATCGGAGCTCTCCCCCTGCTGTCGGCTCGGATTTCCTGCATTGGTTCTTCCTGCTGCTGAACTCTGCCCCCGAGACCTTGTTACAACCGCATTTTGCTGATCTTCGCCAGCTCCATTTCCTCGAACAGACTGAACTTCTTTGTCTTTTCCTTTGGCCATGACTCTTTGACAATCACTTCAACTAGTATAAAAAAGCGGGGAAACTTAAGGATTTACTTCTTTGAACTCAACGGTCCAAAAAGTAGAGAGAAATCCCGGAAAATAAAGAATTTAGATGAGGTTCTCAGTGAAAGCACCAAAATGTTAGACCCAAAAGTGGTTCTAACACCCAAATTGATTAAAAGCAAATAAGATGAGATAAAAATAAAAATGAACACACAGGATTTATAGTGGTTCGGCGAAGAAATGCCTACGTCCACTTATCTTTCACTATATTCAACGATTCAGTTGCAAATACAATGTAATTGTCACTTGACTTCTCTCACAACTCACTTATATTCACTCAATAGATTAAAACAAGCAATAAAAAAAAGATTTGGATTCTTCGGGAGTAATGGAGTTCGGATTATGGGGGTAGTTGAATTCTCAAAGTGCCTAAAAAAGATCCTTCTCTTTGTCTCCAGACGGGGTATTTATAGGTGTGAATTTGCTCGAAACTTGATCCGGGTCGGGGCCACATGTCGTCCATCCCACTATCTTCGGGTTCGGATGAACTATTATGTTGACAACGCATCAAAGGAACGGACGTTATGGGTAGGAACTGGTCACAGCCGGTCCGGATATCCAGGCGCTTTTGCAGGAGAATAATATGGAACATGGGCTCTGGTCGGAGACGCACAGATAAGGGGTTCGGATCGGGATATCCGATCCGACCCGGATTGGCTTGGATGCAACGCTCTCTTCTTCTCTAATCTACTTCGTTCCGATCCATCTTCGTGGCAAACAGGTGGCTTTCCGATCCAATTGAGATCATGTTGCCCTCCGATCCGATTAGATATACCTTACCAATTTCCTCAGCAGCAGTTCACCGATCCGGACAGAAGACTCTATCCGACCCGAACCGATATGTTGCTCTGACCCGACCCGAACAACTGCAGCTATCCAATCTAGATCGTAGTGTCTTCTCCAATCCGAACCGAACTCTTCTAATTAAAAATGCTCTTCAATGTCTGGTTTCTTGACTTTGTGTTGCCTAGTTCACAAAGTAGGCTAACAGAGGCTTATCAACGAACGAGTGAAATTATCATTGAAATTTTTATGAGGAAAAAGGCAAATCGATTGATTTCGAAAAGAGTAATTTGAGGCTTTCAAGGATTAAGGGTAAGTGATTTTTCCCAGTAAAAGCATTCCCAGCACCGTGTTGATTTGAAACGGTGACAGACAATTTTTAAGCGTGAGTTTGCCCCCACTCTTCTAGCAGTGAGTGGGGGCAACAACGATTATTTTGAAAATATTTTTTTTACTAACGGTAAACAGAAAGCCGTTTAGTGATTTTTTTTTAAAAAAATATTTTCATTCCACGGGGTTTAGAAACCCATTTATACATTAAACAGTTTTCTAAACCCCATTTAACGATCCCCGTAAAAAAAAGGGACAACGATCTCCACTTTCTTCTCTTCCTCACGCTTAACTTTGCACAAATTGGCACTGTTAGGAATGCTAATCGATGAGTTTAGATTATGTTATGGTCTGAAATCGAAGTGGTTTCGATTTTCTATTTGAATCGCCTTATCCCCTCTCCATCAGTGAAAGGAAGAAAATTGACTATATATATATAGGACGACTATATAAACACAAAAGGAAAGACACAAAGGCTGGGCTGTTGGATATTTTTGTCTTTATATAGAGTGGAATTCATGTGGTGATCCAATGGTGCAAATCAATTGTGTCTAAATAGACTTTCCTATATACATATACATATATATATATATATATATATATATATATATATATATATATACGAGTGGAAACCCGTGCATTGCACGGAAGCATAGAGTACTGGGTGTTATAGTTTGCACAGGAGCATAGAGTATAGGGTGTTGTAGTTTGCATGCGCGTGGTTTTGGCATGCGCTTCGCGCGTGGAATGATGTTCATGAAATGTTTTTTTTTTATGTGTGCAGTAATATTGTGTTTTAATTTTTGGTTGTAGCAGGTAATGTAATGAAAATTGGATGTTATTGAATGTAATATTATTGAATTATATCACGTAAGTAATAAAGGATGGAAGAATATGACAAAAGGATACAAAATGAAAGCGAAAGAATATAAAGATTCAGTGCATGAAAAAAGTACGAATAAAACTATTAATTCGGTAAGAAGAAATATAATCAAGGAGAGTTTATGAAAAGGGATTATGAAGAGTTATGAAAGGTTAAATTATATATCAACATTATATCCAAAGTTATGGCAGGTAAAATTCAGGTGATATTATGGAGAGTTTGTATATGTTACAACATGCGTTTATATTCTATAAATTAGTATTTGTAGCAGAGAAAGAAGTCAAAAAATATAAAGAAATGAGAGAAGTGGGTGGAAACCGTATGTGAACAAATGTGGGGTTATACGTCTAGTAATTGATTCTTTTAACATATAATAAATAGGATTTTGTATTTTTTTCTGAAACATAGCTAGTTAAAGTAATTTTCTGTGGTTTAGTGTTATGTTCCAATCCTCCTTTTTACATTTATACTACCTGTATGTTAGAAAAGAAGACAAAACTGCATGAAAAAACAACATGCAATAGTGCATGCATTAAATGGCACGCATGCAACAGCTTTCTTTATATAATATGGTAGGATATAGGTGCAGTTCTTTTATTCCTAGCGATAAATTTTTATTTTGATCAAGTGGCGTAATTGATCAAACAATGGCTATGGAAACATATTTGAAAAGAAGAGGAGAGCTTACTGATTATACGGCTTGCAAGCTAAAATATAAAGTATATGCTATTAATTAAATCAATTGGCTATCCAAAAGAATACACATGACTGCTAATCCTGCACATATGACAAAAAAATTTGAATTCATATATCGACACATCAATCATGGAGTAACAATTAGTCTAACTTGTAGAATTACATGGCAACATTTATAATAACATAATGAGACGAAAACAAAGGACGCATCACATATATGTAATATCCAGATGGCTTGACTTCATGTGGCATATGATCTAAGACAGTAGCTCCAAGACAACGTTAACTTTGCTTGCTTTGACTAACATGTAGAATGTCTCTTTTCCTCCTTAACAGTTCCTTACATAAGATTGAAACGATTACATTATAAATTTTAGCATCTATCATTCTCGTTATCATTAATGAACGTAAAAAAATATATCCTATTATGACATGCAAACATACCAAAGGCGGCACCTTTTTCTTAGAGGAGATAGACTATATGTACATGGTGACAACAAATCAAGTGCAATGATGCAGGATTATCTAACCATAGTTTGGACTGTTTCTATATGTACACGGTGATAACCTGTTAGCTTAAATAAATTTGTTTTCCATAAGTTACGTTGAAAACATTATAAAACCAACCTGCATTTAATAAATTGATTGTAAATGTGATGACCCAATTGTAGTAAAAAAAACTGACTGGTGGAATAAATTGTTGTCAATTTATGTTAATGTTAATGCATTAGTTTATTGCATATGTCATATAAGTTAATGTTCCACCTATTTTTTCTTCAGAAAGGTACCATTAATTACTTACACAAATAAGGAATTATACAAATGGCGATAAATATGCCCTCTACAATGGCAGCTTTTGCTTTTGCATGTCTAGATGGCACTACATCAAACATACCATTTTGTAACACTTCTTCGTTTTGACTTGTAACAGTTATTATTGTGATAAATTTATAACAGTTATTTTCGTGATAATGCGTTATAATGGTTATTTCCGTTATTATTATGTATGCAAATTTTGTATCATAATGTACACAATTGTCCTTTTCTATTTTATTCTTAATTTACTCATTTGTCACGCTTCTGCTTCTAGCCTCGTTCCTTTTCTTTTCTATATCGAAAAATGGTGTTCGCCTCCTTTCATCGTCGCACTATTTCAGTTATTGCGCATCTTGTCCTCTGCCTCTTCCACGCTTTCTCCTTCTTGCTTCTAATCTCCTCTATCCGTCCAGATCTGGGCTTCACATTAGGATCTGTGGTTCACATCAAGATCTAGGGTTTCTGATTTTTGCCACAAATTCAATTCAATTTAGGTATAATCAAGTTCTGTCATTATTATTTATTTTAGATGTGCATCTTTGTGTGTATTATATTCAGTTCCGATTTTGATTTGGACATTTTTTCATAATGACATCTGATTTTCCAAATTCCACACAGTTGGCTGTTTCAAAGAAGTTGACACTATGGTTAGTCTCTTAAACATGTTTAGAATCCAAATTACATGATTAAAAACCCCTTTTTTGATTTACAATGATTATTATTTTATCTCTATGTTGATTGTATGATTGTTGAAACATATTTCATTCAAACATCTTGTAATTAAAAATTGAATACTTGATAGATGTCTAAATTATGAACAATGATTTCTAATATAAATCATAGCATTAAGGTTGTTCATTCTTTTAACTTATTCCAACTATAAACCAAATTGGAATTGATTATCTTAAGTCAAAATATTAAGAGGTTCTTTTGAAATGAAATACAAGTTTATTAGAAACAAATGAAGGTTAAATGTTTGGTTAGATAAAAGTTATGCTTGAACTAAATTTGGATCCCATATATTTGATGTATTCAGAAGATGAAAAATGAGATCAATAGTTGATCTAAATAATATTTTCAAATTGAATTATGACTGGCTTTCCATCTTAATACTAATTTTATTGAGATAAAACTGAATTCGAACTTTTTATTAAACAAATTTATCGGCCAATTAGATATCTACTACCAATTAGATTTTTCTTATAAGTCTCCATTGTGGGGAGAGTCCTTTGATGGGATCTTTGGGGTCCTTAAAGGAAGTTAGTAGTTTGATTGGATCTTCATTGATTGAATAATATTCTTTTGATTCTTACTTATGTACAGCTGGGAACTCATTTTTATATCGTTTGACCACATTATGTTTACAAACATTATGCTATTGACCACTGCATGATGACTTAAAGAGCATCTGAGAAATTTTTTAGCAGTACCAAATAAAAGAATGAAAATCATAGTATTAAATGTTATGCTGACACAAATAGCATAATGGTGATGATTATTAGCTGAGGCTAGCTTGATGATTATGCAACTCAATCAATCCAGTAAACTAACACATACATACATCTACCTGCACCTACTTTTTTTTTTGGTTCAACAAAAGAGTGAAGGAAAGGAAGAGGCCGAACAATGGATACCATTAAAATCTCTTACCTGTTTTTCTGGACCACTACCGCATGTTTTCTTTTTTCTTTTGAGCAAAGTGCCTGTTTTTGTGTTGTGTTTATTGCCAAAAAATTTTAAAAAATTAATTGGTAGTTTTGCCGCATAAGCTAGATTTCAAATTTTCAGCACATTTGCACTAGAGTGCCATTTTTATCTCACTGTCATGGAAATTGACTTTTTGGCCATATTGTTTCTAGACGGTAAAACCATTGTGTTCATGGGGATTTCAAAGGACATTGCTTTGCTTCAAAATTGGAGATGCTCTAACTTTCTTTGCATAATCTTTATTTTCTTACTAATTCTTCGCTTTTTATAATGCAATGCACCAATTTTTTCTTTGGAATGCCATGAAATAAAATGAAATATTTTGTTAGTTAATTAATTTTATAATGACCTATGGTAATTTGAGATCGTAGGTATTTATTTATTTATTTAATTTACGCCAGTATATGATAATCTCGCACTGTCATGTCAAATTATTGATGCTAATATTCTGTTAGAAAATAGTGACTATGCTTCCTCCAGTTGTCTGGTTAAACCTCATATTTTGCTTGTTTAAAGTTTCTTATAAAATAGAATGCTACTATACGACTTAAAAGTAGAAGTAGACTATATACTACGTAAATCTTTCAAGATAGAAATAAGATATCATGCATGAAAAATATTTAGTTACCACGAAGAACAAAAATACATTTTGTGTGTAACAAAGTGACTTTGTATTAGTTACAAACATATGTTCAATATTGATTCTCTATATAGACAACAACAATGCGATAGGGGCACATAAATTAAAGCTTAAGTCTTGCTTTAAACTTAACTAGTATTTTGATCACAGTCTGTGAATCCTTGTAATGGATGTGTATGTTAAGCATCTGAAAGTCAATACTACTTGAAAGCTGTATTTTACCTGTGTTGTGCTAAGAAGATTAACCGAAGCAAAAATGCTTGTAGACCATAGATCATCCACTCAAATCTCCATGGTTGACCGATTAGTTTAAATGTGACCATCTAATAACAAGATGGTAAATATTTATATGTAATAAACATGAAGGTCAGAGTTCAACCATATGGTCTAGTTATTTATCATGCTTTCTACATCTTTGTCAGCCTTATTGCTTTTTTATAAGAGAAATATGTAATGACGAAGACATTGACATTGTGGATGGAGTGTCAATGAAAAAAAAATAGATTATATAATTTTATACTGTTTTTATATAGAAAAAGTATAATTATTGTTATATGCTTTCCTCCTATGTAAAAGAAGAGAATATTGCGTAGATCCATATGATTTAGTTATGCCTTTCTATTATGTGATAATTATCCATCTCTTTACGAATTGTTAAGGATAATTCTTTGTAGAAACAAAAGTATCTTAAGTTATTTTTTGAAGTCAATTTACCATATTGACATGGTTAATAACTTTAAAGGCCAGTACATTATTTCCATTTTTTTCTACAAATATAAATAAATTGCATAATTATACGGTATGTTATATGCTTCCTTTTAAGAATTTATATCCTAGTAATTAAATTTCTATGCAAAGCAAAAAAAGGTTTTATGTTTCTTATTATTAATCAAATTTTGGTCCATAGCTACTTTTTTGGGGAATCTAAATACTTATTTCTTTCCTTTAACTACATTTTTATGAATGTTTTATGAGATTCTCCTAATTTTGACGTGTTACCATTTTTTTCCTTGTTACTTTTGATTGTTTGTTTTTTCATTAATTTTCAGAATAATAATATAAATATTATTTACAGTATTGGGGAAGTCGTATGGATATCAGGAGCAAAGCACAGGTAAACTTTTCAAGTCCTAATTTTTAGATTGATAATGCTCTAAAAATTTTGTGTATTTTTGCATTTTCTATTCTGTTACCGAAAAACTTATAGTCTCAATGGAATAAGCACTTCCTGGTCTAGTTAGTAATCCCAGTGAGCAATTAAAATGGGTATAAGATGGTTCCAGTGCAGGCCAAGCTCCTGAGGTGGTTTGCAAAAGTATCCTGTAGTAAGTATTTATATCCTTTTTTGTTTAACTACTCTTTTACATTTCTTATGCCATTATGATAGCCAATAGCTCGTTTTAAAGGACTCATTCAGAGGTATCCTTATAAGTTTTTTTCCTTTGCCTTTTCAGTTAATATAAATAATTGTCCTACTGTTATTATATACACTAATGCACACATATGGATTCAAATTTATGTGCTCATTTATAGTTCCAGGCAAAAAAAATCCTACTGTTGCTGAGCATCAACTCCCATCATGTAGTAGGAGCCATGTTGTTCCTTCTCTTATATTTTTTTTTCTTTTTTCCTCCACACCTGGCCAAGCCCGAGTCAAACCACGTAGTTGGACAGGTGGCCAGGCCTCTAGCAAGGCCCTGGATATTAGCAGCAACATTTTCTAGCGTTGTATGCAGCAACACAGCTGCTGTTAGGCACCAGCTCTCTATGGCTGCCTTGTAGCTGCAAGGGTTGTTGCCCCTCTCGTTGGTCGGGTCTGCTGCCGATGTGTTCTGCCCCTCCTCTTCCTAACTCAGTCCAAACTTACACATGCAGGCACATCCACACTGATAAAAATAGTACATACAAAAACTAACATTATCCACTACCCATACATTCTGCATTCCTATACATTCGGCACATGCAAAACCCATTTAAACAAGATACACACTAATACACATTTTTTTAGCATATATACACTTGCACACTTCCAGGAGCTTTTGTCACTTATCTTGTTAGTGTGTTAGCCTTACTATTAGCTTAGAATTCATAAATAAATTATTTGTGAATATTTTTATGTTTGTTGTTTGCAGTTCAAGGAAAAGGTAACTACATTCAGAAATATTGACAAGTCAAAGTTGGATATTGTGATGGTAATGAAAGAGAATGAGGTTTTGTGTTGCAAGAGACAGTCTGGTAAGATTCCTTCTTATTCATTAGTATAATTACTCATTTTTGTTTTTACTATTTGGTATGTTTATGTAGCACTAGGTGGAATCTTCACAATTTTGGATTAAGGATAGATATAGAAGTATTCATTAAGTGTAGTGCATCTATTTAGTCCACTTGTATTTGTGCTATTTTTCTAATGTTTAAGATCTCTAATAATAATTTTTAATTAGTTACTGACCATCCTATAGTAACTTTATTTCATGCTTGTTTAAAGTTGAAAGTATAGCACAGACACAACATTTCAGGCTTGAACGATCTTTTTACTTCTGAGGCTTTTATTGTCGTATGCCATGAAAAGTGTTGTTTTTATCCAAACAATATGTTAAAACAAGAAATAATGCAATGATGAAATGGATTGGCTGATAAGCCCATCCATTTAGAATATACAAGAAATAATGCAATGATAATTTCCCTTGCTTCTGCATACTTCTCAATCCAGTTAGAATATACAAGTGGAAAATTGAAAATTATAGTGCAAGCCACGTATCCATGATATTTACATTTAATACATCACTAATTACTTGAGCATAAACTATATCGATCATATCCAAATAAATATACATTAATAAGGCAATAAATAATTCCAGGTCTTCTTATTTCGAGTAATTAAGGCTTTCAATTTTCTGTTCTGTTTTAATTAGAAGAAACCATGCTATTGAAGAAGTTCAAGATTTTGTATTTTCTCTAACTTGTTATTCTTTTTAAACATGATTATGACAAAAGTCTATCTTTTTTAAATTTGGTAGAAATTCATTTCTTCTCACAATATAAGTATCACTACTGTTCTTTCATTACATGAAATCATTGCTCTCCTTCATTTTAATAATATAATGCCACTTAAGATAATGGCAAAAATATAAGCAAAAATTTCCGTTTTCAAGATATTTGCTTTTATTAATTACCAAAACCATACTCACATCTATGCCTCAAGCCATTGGCTTGTAAAAGTGTAATTTAGTGTTCATTGAGTTTGCAATGGCCTTGGCTAACGCGAGTATAGAGGCAGGGCGTTACAACCATCTTTCGGTTGGCATATGCAAGGACATATTACTGGCTTTTGATTAAACATTTTACTATTACTGAAACTCATTTTTTACAGCAAACATCAGAATACTAATTTTATGAGCAGTTGATCAAATGTCAAATATCTAAAACTGCTTATCCACAAATTATAAGTCTATTGTGTTTTGAGGTTCCAAAAGAAGCAACTTATTATGCATCAAGATAAATCTAAACATGAAAAAGAAAATCAGTATTTGTCCAATTTTTTAATCTCTGTTGACCATACTAAAGCTTTGTCACCAATGTTCAACTTTCACAAACAGAACATTTCGATCATTAAATCACTGTTGGAACTAATAATCACAATATTATAAGATTAAAGTTGAAGATAATGTTACCAGGTCGGTCAAAATTAGCAGATAGAGAAAAAGAATGTTATAAGATTACAGTTGAAGATAATGTTATCAGGTTGGTCAAAATTACCAAAGAGAAAAAGAAAACACACAAGAAGGTGATATCAAATAAATATCAAATATTACGATAAATGCAAACGATAAAGCAGCTTATATCCAGAAATCAAAACAAAACATAATCAATATCAAATCAAAACAATCAGCCGATAAACTTCTCAAGAGATCGGCGGTTCAAATTGGGTGATTCTGAATTATCTATCATGATTGGAGTTGGAAGTTTTTGAAGGTAATTATGTGGGGTCGGGTTCACTATTTTGGGTTTGTATACGAGGTGGCGATTGCAGAGGTTTTGAGGTGGTTTCGGGTGTTGGCTGTAGTGAAATGAACAGTATCCGAGTTTGTATGGTAGGGTTGCGGCTTCTTTGAGTAGTAGTTGGAACAGGTAAGGTTGAAGTAATAAGGCAGATTGGAGGTGTTTTATAGCTGTTTATGGAAAAGGGTGTTGTATAGGTGATGGAGGAGGGTTTTTTTTGGTGATTTTTTGGTTTGCTGGTGGATATGGTTGGTGGGTTCAATTTAGGTGGGGAGCTGAAGACGTCAATGAATGGGTTTCTTGAGTATTGAGTGAATATGTGTATTTTTGGTGGATGATGGTCTTGAGTGACTGCTGTTGAAGTGCAGATGAAGCCTTGAATTAATGGTTATGAGGAAATGGAGATTGAGAAGGTGTGTATGAAGGTAAAGTGAAGGGTGTGAGGAAGGTTCTAGTTGATGAAGTAGAAGGTGATGCAGTTCCAAGAGGTGTGTGGAGAACGTGTATGTCAGTGGAAGTTTGTGAGTTGGAGGAAAGCAAGTGCTTTAGGTGATTATTGGTTGTTTATTTCCAGTGTGCAGTTTTGTGGTTTTGGGTTTGTGATGCTTCAGGTACCACCAAAGAAGTGGGGGAGATGCGAATGGGTTATCCAGAAAGCTGGTTGAGGTCCAAGAAGGTGATATCAAATCAGTATCAAATATTATGATTGATGTTATTGTTCCATTTATTGTTTGCTTTTTTGTAATGGCTGTATGTTAAATTGTGATACTTTGATGTTATTTGATATTTGTTATGGGTGATGAATGATTGTATGTTGATTTGTGATAGTCTGATGTTTGTCGAAATGAAATTTGCTTTAGGATATAAATTGCGATGTTGTTGTATTTGCTTTGGATATTGTTTTATTATATGTTGTATATTCCTATTGGTACATGCTTTATGAAATTAGTTGGAGCATATAATGATTGTTACTTGTTTAAAAGGATTACCTACTATAAGCTGATGCAATATTAAAGTTTGTAACAATTATAATTGTTATAAAATTTATTGTATTAAACAGTCAATTTTACATACTAACAGTAATAACTGTTAGTTATTTCATGTTTATCACAGTAATTAGCGTTATAAAAGGATTTATTATAACGATTATAAATGTTACAAATTTTTGAGTACCAACGGTTATAAGTGTGACAGAATCATATTTTTGTAACGGTTATAACTGTTGCAGTATACACATTATATAACGGTTATAACCGTTACAATATTCGTGACAACAGTTTGTCACGTATGGTGTAGTAATGGTTATAACTGTTACAAAGTATATTTTTAACGGTAATAACTGTTACAAATACCCTTTTCTGGTGTTGTGTGGGAAAAATCACCAAAAAAACACTTGAAATTAAAAGAAACTGAATCGTACTATAGAGCGATGCCGATTAGCAATTTGATTTCATATTGAACACCAAAAAATACAAAGCGATGTCGGTTCAAACGTAGTGATTCAGGAAGCACAAATAATATGAAATTCATTATGTTAAATCATATTAGTGATGCAAAATTATCTAAGCATAGTTTGGACTGTTTCTATATGTACATGGTGATAACCTGTTGATAACCTGTTAGCTTAAATAAATTTGTTTTCCATAAGTTACGTTGAAAACATTATGTAACCAATCTGCATTTAATAAATTGATTGTAAATGTGATGGCCCAATTATAGTACAAAAAAAACTGACTGGTGGAACAAATTGTTGTCAATTTATGTTAATGTTAATGCATTAGTTTATTTCATATGTCATATAAGTTAATGTTCCACCTATTTTTTCTTTAGAAAGGTACCATTAATTGCTTACAAAAATAAGGAATTACAAAAAATATCAAATTTAACAGATAAATCCTAAAATATGCCAATTTCGAAATGTGCAGTGAATATAGAATGACGAAAGTATATTTTGATAACAAAGTAAAATATGGTTTTTAAGATTTCCAAATATAGGAGATGTGTAAAAATTGAAAACTTTCAAACAATGATTTATAAAAACAATGCATATTCTACGTTAATTATTCAACCTCTTTTACAATTTGGCACTTATGTTTAGGTTACCTTTTCTTAGGTATAGGAGAAATGAACCCCTATTGATTATGCATAAATTTCTTTTGCAATTAGCACAATGATTTTGATGGTAATACTTGAGATATAAACCCAAAAAAGATAAACTAATTAAAACGATATAAACCTTCCTTAAAATCAATAAAGCACACAAGAATTTATTTTACTTCAGGGAGGAAGATGAAGGCTGCTGCTGTTTTGAAAGGGGGACAACAGTAGGATGCAAAACGCAGTAAAGATGAAGTAATTAAAAAGATCTAATCACACCTTGAAATCAAAGTACACATGAATCTATTTTAGTTCACCCCCGAACATCTGAAGAAAGTCCCAAAATTAGATAACATTTTCAAGATGAGTGGAAATATGCCTCGTATATTTCTAGTCAAGGTTGCTGCTATGTTGCTTGTTCTAATAAATATCATTTGACTGAACTTTGCATGAAATGTTCCATGCTCAAGAATATTGGATATTGTAACCATTTTGTGATGTATATTATTAAAGAAGCACTTATATTAAATAATGTGACTGGTAAAGAAAAACCCTCATATCAGGAACATGCTCATGTTACTGGTACAGATAAACTGAGAATAATTGAAATTTATGTTTAAACTAGAATAATTTTTTTAAATGATTGAACTAAACGATCTATTTCCCCGCCGTTATGCGGTAATACTAGTTTCGTAGCAAATCAAGTATTAACAAATAGTTTATACCATTTCATAATTCAAAAGTCCATATCACCGTTAATTCGTACCTTATTGCAGGAAGTGTACATCTATTTGCACCCCTACAATTGATTTCCACACCCCGGTTATAACAAAAAGAAAATTAATGTCACTTTTACCCTTAAATAAATAACTAAATTTTTCTTCATTGTGTCTCTTGTGATATATTTAACTATTTTATAAATTGTGGTTTTTTTTTTTTTTTTTTTGAGGAATAGATGTAGTCGACTGACTATACACTCTACCGACAACAATGAAAGCCAACACAAAAAAATAACAATGCGCAATTCAAGCATGAAAACTAAAAAAAAAACTAATTAATGACTGATATCAAAAAAATATAAATAACACTAAAACTAACATGAAAACACTATTTATAGCCTTATATTTGAACGTAGGAAAACTTAAAAAAATTCAAAGCGGTGAAATAAAGAAAGTACGAAGAAGAGAAATGAAGTAAGTAAAAAGGAAAGGGCAACTTTGAGATAAATGCGGTGGATAAAGGAAAAACCGGGGTAACAATTTTATTTTAAAATAATTGGGGGTGGAAAGAGCAATTATCCTATGTGTCAAAGTTGGTCTGATAATGATTAACAATTATCCTACGTGTCAAAGTTGGTCTGGTCTGATAACGAAGAATAGAGGAGCATGGAAAATCCTCCTTGCTTCCTCAATACAATCTTAACAACAATTGAATTCTCATCTTAGCATATATCCTCATTTTTTAACATTTGTCTTAAGATGTGGGAATACACTGCCCATAAAATTAATACCTCACGCCGTCCATTTTCCAGCAGCTCACACTTCAGAAGTTTTGAAATAGGATAACTGCATTCACATATTGTAAACGTAGTCATTAGTCAGGTAATGATTTGGACTGGTAAAAGTGAAACACATGGAAAAAACTAAACAAGATTTCATATGTTAGAGAAAAATTAGTACATATTCTACGTTGGCTCTGCTAGCATGGGTTAACGATATATCATAAAATCTCTTTTCTCAATAGTATTAGGTTGATGCTGAAGCTACAAACAGGAAAAGAGCAGATATCCAGTAAATTGAGGTAAATGTACCAACCGTACAAAATCAGTTATAAAATTTATTTTAGCATCTTATCATGTTTATTTGTGTGTAGAAAAATAATATAATCACCATATAACATGGACAAGTCTTTCAGAAGTTTAAAGGTTTATAATTACATACTGATGGTTTCAAAAACAACTTTACACCAAAAACTAAAGTATGAAAACAGCTTTATGGCAAACATACGTTAGGTGATATATTATCATATCAAACTTAGACTTATTTGGCTGCAATAATGATATGAAGATGCATACAATCTAAAATATGAAAAATACATTTGGTGATTTTATGGAAGGATCTAGAGGGCGGAACACAAGATGATATGCTTTCGGATATAATTTAGGGCCTGCTTGCATATTACTCTATAGATTGCGACTCTCACAATTGAATGTTGGCAAGAGCGATGCAAGGGAATTGTGGTGGGCCCATAATGTTCAAGTGCCCTTTTAACATGTCAAATTTTCAGAAAACCATATTAGCTGAACATCCAATCCTTTTCTGCTTCTGACAATTTTGAGTTTGTGTTTTCTTATCTCCATCATTCCTTAAATTTTTTGTTGAGTACAAGAAAAATTAATTCCTAGTAAGATGTTTTGTTACCTCATTAAGATGCATGCCTTCCAATTGTAAACATAGGCTTCGTTTGTTTAAAATGATGAATTCTGAATTCTGATTGCTGAACTCTGATTTCTGAATGCTGATTGCTTAATGCTGAATTCTGAATAATTACTTTTTTGTTTGTTTGCATTCAACATTCAGAACAAAAAAACAATATCCAGCATTCAGAACAAAAATTAAGCACTATAAATGTTCTGAATTATTTTTTCTGAATTGATGGTTTTATTCAGAACTTTAACAAAAAACAAACAATTTAAAAAGTTCTGATTTATAATTCAGAACAAGCATTCAGAACATTTAACAAAAAACAAACGGAGCCATAGGCTCCGGTACGGTCCCAAAACACAGTAAGATACATGTCTTTTGTTAAACATTCTGAGAAGCGACTGGTTGTTAGTCAACAAAGCAATTCACTGATCAAAAGATAGCTCCACCCTGAATCTTTGATCAACAAACATGATAAGTCGTTATAAAGAAGGTTCAGCAGAGATAAAGATAAAAATAAAATTAAGTAAAATAATTGAAAAAATATTAAAGCTATGAAATAAAAAACAAAAAGTTTAGCAGATATAACGAAGGTACATTGCAAAGGCTAAGAGAGAGCATGATAAGTCCTTAAGCAAAATA
Organism: Allium sativum; assembly: GCA_030737875.1. Taxonomy (NCBI): domain Eukaryota; kingdom Viridiplantae; phylum Streptophyta; class Magnoliopsida; order Asparagales; family Amaryllidaceae; genus Allium; species Allium sativum. The sequence continues at coordinate 771,662,725 of CM060918.1, read as the reverse complement.
TAAAGCAGGAAGAGTGGTCTTTAAGCATGTAAAAGTGTTTCTATCGTTGGGTCACTGAATCAAAATAAATAAATGATAAGTCGTTGTTCGCATGGGATAGTCAAATTGAATGGTGTCATGTAAATTAAATTAAGGAATAGAGAATCTGACAGCACTGACCTATGTTTAGAATGACCTACCAGTTGTAATTTGGAAGTCTCTTGTGCTATCAAAAAGTTCTATTTCAGCATTTGTTGTCTTTCTCCCAAATCCAGTGCAGAAAATGTCTACCTTTTACTCAATTTTGGTAAGTTGCATCTCATGCAGATTTCAAATCAATGTAAATAAGAAACAAATCATAATGGAGATGGTGTTTATGTACCTATCCATATAAGATAGGTTCAAGCTTTTGACAGACCCGTCGATGATGATCAAGACAAGGAAGAAAGCAGGTAGTCAAAAGCGAGTAAAACGGGAATTTGCTCGCGGCCAATGATAGGGCAGATGTGCTTCCTGAACTATAGTGGTTCATTTCATGAAGTAAGCACACAGTAGAACCATCTGCAGGTACAACAACACGGTAGAACCATCTGCAGGTACAACCATTTATGGTAATAGATAAAAAACATATTGATGGGCAAAAATGATGGTTTGTTGGAGAATTGTCACTGAATCCATTGTGGGTACCAATGTGCAGCAGCCCGTTATCCATCCACCGTTGAGAGCAAGGAGTTTACGCTGCTCTGTGGCCAGCCTTACGCATTGCCTCCTTCCTATAGCTTAAGGAATAGAGAATCTGACAGCACTGACCTATGTTTAGAATGACCTACCAGTTGTAATTTGGAAGTCTCTTGTGATATCAAAAAGTTCTATTTAAGCATTTGTTGTCTTCCTCCCAAATCCAGTGCAGAAAATGTCTACCTTTTACTCAATTTTGGTAAGTTGCATCTCATGCAGATTTCAAATCAATGTAAATAAGAACCAAATCATACAGGAGATGGTGTTTACGTACCTATCCATATAAGATAGGTTCAATCTTTTGACAGACCCGTCGATGATGATCAAGTCAAGAAGAAAGCAGGTAGTCAAAAGCGAGTAAAACGGGAATTTGCTCGCGGCCAGTGATAGGGCAGATGTGCTTCCTGAACTGTAGTGGTTCATTTCATGAAGTAAGCACACAGTAGAACCATCTGCAGGTAGAACAACACAGTAGAACCATCTACAGGTACAACCATTTATGGTAATAGATAAAAAACATATTGATGGGCAAAAATGATGGTTTGTTGGAGAATTGTCACTGAATCCATTGTGGGTACCAATGTGCAGCAGCCCGTTATCCATCCACCGTTGAGAGCAAGGAGTTTTCGCTGCTCTGTGGCCAGCCTGACGCATTGCCTCCTTTCTATAGCCAGCATAGTCAGGCTTTCCAGTCCAACTACACAGGCCACTCAGCAACTTGGATCGGGCGGGCCAGCCAATTGCACAACATACCCAAATCCAATAACATAACCCCAACATTCCATCATTTTAATGCCCCACTTGGTCACAAGCTCACGCTACTGAGCTCGGCATTTGATCTGGTGAAGTATCAATATTTGTATTTTCGTATTCACTGATATTAGAGGATGTGGGACTAAGATGACAATTTTACCTTATTGGCTACTGCAGAAGTACCATTTCACCCCGGTTGAAAACAGTATGATGTCAGTACCAAACCAATATTCACATCTGCATTTGCAAAATTATAAACTTATAATTTTTCCATTAACAATCTATTTTCTAACTGCAATTAAGCTTCAGAAAACAAAAAAAAGGGCACATTAATCACCCAATATCTGGGATCAGACAGACCAGAAAGTGGCTCAAATTAGTGAAACCAAACAGTACAACTCTATGTTTCCCCAGTCAGTTAGGTAGAAACTACTCTATTATTATCAGCCTTACAGTTTTATATATATTTACAAATTACAATTACAAACTTCAAGAAACCTACATGTTAGATGTTTATGCCAATAACCTTTCATTTTCTGTTGTTCCAAATTTATCAATATGGAAGAATTCGTCAATAGTCAACTACCAAAATCTTTACCTTTTTTTCCCATAATAAGGGGGGATTGGAGAAAGAAATGATATGGAAGGGAAGTTTGAATGAAAATTAATCCGATGTGGATGTATTTTTAGCGGTTTCTGCATGTAATATAGCTACAACAGTATAGGCTGTTCGTAGTATTTGTTTGGTAATGTCATTTTCAGTTACGAGTTACTGATTTATACATAAATTATTTGTTCCAAAGCATGTTTTTAACTATTCAAACTTTACTTTTATACGTTGAAAAAACCATGGAATCATTGGCTTTTAATCCAGCACATTTTAAATGTCCGTTATTTTACAATTTATTTGGCGTATGTTTTACCTAAGATTATTTCATTTTTTTTCCATATCCAATTATAATCTGTGTTTTATGTCAAATACAGAACCAAAGTATACTTGAGCTCACAAAAGACAAAATTGTAAGCAAGATATTTTTGATGGTTTCTATTTTGTCTTTACAGAAAAAAGCATCACTTGTGTGGCTGCATATACAAAAACCAGTAAAAACAAGAAACTGGTATATGATTCTGAAACTTAACAACTTGTTCAAGAATGTGGCCATTTTTATATTTCGTTCAGCGTAGGTTTTATCTAGATTATTTCATTTCGACTGTATCCAACAATAACATATGTTTTGAGTCAAATTTGTTTCGCGTCGATTGGTAGATCTATAGAACCAAAGTCTAAAGAGTCTTAACCACTTGAGCTAGCGTTCTTAACAACAAAACATGATATTTTAGGTAAGATATTTAAGTTTTTATATTACTAAAGCAATATTGCTTAGTAAAAAAACAAAAATTAGATGATTTTCTATTGTCTTTTCAAGTAGTTATTCTTCTTCATCCAAATGTATATCGATCTTAAAAAACAAAACCGACACTATTGAAATTTCTAAAAAGTTTCCTAAGAGCCCGGTCAAACGTCTAACCATCTCGCTTAGACGTCTAAATCGGCAGTTCCCTATTTTTGATCGATTATTTCTAGTATATATTTCTAATATTTCTGAGGGGCAAACTGAATATTTGTCTAGGCCTTTTATTCTCCTATATAAGCATCAAAATGACGGTATATTAACTGAAATTAGTTGATCCAAGGGTTTGCTGTCGATTTTCATTGTTCTTCTTTTCCAACAATATTAGTCATCTAGGTAATTATTTCATTTCCTCAATTAGGTTTTTGATTCAATTGTAATTTGTCTATTTTATACATGTAAACAAAATTCATTTTCGTGAGTCAATAAAGAGGGTGGTTGAGTGGAATATTTTGTGTTCGTGTTTTATTGTATATTCTGTCTTGTTTTTAATAAAAGTTCTCTCTTTGTGATTTGGGTGACGAAGATCTTAGCCTATACGCATTCACAAAAGGCGCATATTTCCACAACATCTACATTTTTTTATAGTAAAGACTAAAGCATTTACGAAGTATAATTTTATTCCATCTTTTTGTATTTTTTATAGTTTTATGTTGCATTGTGCTTTTTTGAATAGACTACCTTTGTTAAAGTCACAGTTTAATAGCATCCTTTTCCAATTCAGGCTGCAACACCTGAAAGTATCATATGAAACTTAATTTTATGTGAACCTGAAAGACATGGTAAGTGGATCTATGACCAAATGAAGGAGATGCTGTTCAGAAAAACAAGAAAAAAAATTTGAATTCATTCCCAAAAGCCGGTATACTTTATTCTTTCCTAAATTTAGACGAACTAAATACCAAGTTAAACAACAAATCATTCATTCAACCGTCCTAAATCAACCATAGCAAGCCAGAGCCATTAAGATAGGAAAAACTTATTATTATTATGTTAAATATGAAAATTTTATGATGGGATATTCAGAAATCATAAATTGTGCATTCAATTACCAGCATAGCAGGTTAATTATATCATTCTCCTATTTTTAAGCATAAATTTCAACATCACGAAGAGCAGCCCACAATGATTGTGTCTTTTGGTGCGATGCACATGAGAAGGGACACCGAATCACATGGCAAATAGTGCATAAAGGTTTTTCCTAAATAAAATAATTACCCATAAGCTTTATTTTATGTAACTTATTTACGATCCAAGGTGTATACTTTTTTTTCTTGATTTCCCAATGCTTGAAGACAAATACATGTGACCAATACGATATGAAGACTATAATTTTCTTGATGTAATATATATTCAAAAATAATAATGAAATATGAGAAGGCATACAAATTGATATTTGGATTGTGTAATTTAAGGATAATGTGCAGCAGCCCGTTATCCATCCACCGTTGAGAGCAAGGAGTTTTCGCTGCTCTGTGGCCAGCCTGACGCATTGCCTCCTTTCTATAGCCAGCAAAGCCAGACTTTCCAGCCCAACTGCACAGGCCACTCGGCAACTTGGATCGGGCGGGCCAGCTAATTGCACAACATACGATATCTATTCACATATAATCATATAAGATAGGTTCGAGCTTCTAACAAACCCGTTGATGGTGATCAAGTCAAGTATAAGAAAGAAAGTTGGTACGAACAGGTGGTCAAAAGCAAGTAAAATGGGAATTGGGTCGCGGCCACTGATAGGGAAGATGATGTGCTTTCTGAACTGAAGTGGTTCATTTTGTAAAGTACACAGTAGAACCAATTGTAGGTACAACCATTTATGGTATAGATATAAAACATATTGATGGACAAAAATGATGGTTTGTGGGAGAACTGCCACCGAATCCATTGTGGGTACGAATGTGCAGCAGCCCGTTATCCATCCACCGTTGAGAGCAAGGAGTTTTCGCTGCTCTGTGGCCAGCCTGACGCATTGCCTCCTTTCTATAGCCAGCAAAGCCAGACTTTCCAGCCCAACTGCACAGGCCACTCAGCAACTTGGATCGGGCGGGCCAGCTAATTGCACAGCATACCCGGATTTAATAACATAACCCAACATTCCATCATTTTAATGCCCCACTTGGTCACAAGCTCACGCTACTGAGCTTGGCATTTAATTTGGTGAAGAATCGGTATTTGTATATAAGTATTCACTAATATTTGAGGATGTGGAACTAAGATGAGAATTTTACCTTATTGGCTACTGCAGAAGTACCGTTTCACCCTTGCTGAAAGCAGTATGGTGCCTATACCAATATTCACATCTGCATTTGCAAGATTGCAAACTTACAATTTTTCCAATAATAATTTATTTTCTAATTGCAATTAAGCTTCAGAAAAAAATGGCACATTAACCACCCAATATCTTGGATCAGACAGATTAGAAAGTGGCTTAAATTATTGAAACCAAACAGTGCAACTCTCTGTTTCCCCAGTCCGTTATGAAGAAACTACTCTATTATTATTAGCCTTACACTTTTGTATATGTTAACAGCTACAAACTTCCAGAAACCTACATGTTAGATGTTTATGCCCATAACCTTTCATTTTATGTTGTTGCAAATTTATCAATATGGAAGAATTCGTCAATAGTCAATTACCAAAAAAATTACCTTCTTTTTTTCCACAATACGTGGGGATTGGAGAAAAAAGTGATATGGAAGGGAAGTTTGAACGATTGCATCTTTTAACACTTTTGAAAAGAAAAATAATGGTACCATATAGTATCATAATTTGTCAATTTAGCCCTTGTTTACAACTTATTACGCAAATAGCCTTGTTTGTAAACTAGTTACAAACAGCTCCGTTTTGACAAACTCAGCGTTGAGTTGATTAAAACACGCTGACATCATTTTAAATGACGTCATATTAAATGACACATTTCAAATGCCATCGTTTTTTTTTTTGGATGCATACTGACGCTATTTCAGATAGCGTCGCACGATTTCAAATTATGTCGGCGTGCTATGGCAAACTCAACGTTGGATTGGCCAAAATAGGGTCCTGTTAGTAATTAGTTTACAAACATGACTTTTGCATACTAAATTTTAAAACGTGGGCTAAACTGGAAAAAAAATTCCAAATATTATCAGGCTAACTGAAAATTAATCAGATGTGGATGTACTTTTAGCAGTTTTTGCATGTAATATAGTTACAACAGTATTATAAGCTGTTAGTAGTATTTGTTTGGTAATGTCATCTACAATTACCAGTTGCTAATTTGTGCATAAATTATTTGTTCAAAAGCATGTTTTTAATAAAACAAAAATTTCTGTTTAATTGTAACTACTTAAACGTTACTTTTATATGTTGAAAAAACTATTGAATCATTGGCTTTTGAGAGCATGTAGAAGAAATTTTTTACGATTCTTAAGAAAACACTTGGTTTTTTTTCTTTTATTTCATCTTGGTTGAAGCTATTTGATACTTCAGAATTTCGTAGAGAATTAACTACAACGATAAAATCAACAACGCCAGAGTTTAAAATGCTTACACTCACTTCAGTATATGCTCTTCATAATTTTAATGTATTTTTCAACTACATTACTTTTTTGGGGGGAAATTACAGCACATTTTCAATGTCCGTTATTTTATAATTATTTGGCGTATGTTTTATCTAGATTATTTCATATTTTTTTTCATATCCAATTATGATATGTGTTTTATGTCAAATACAGAACCAAAGTCTACTTGAGCTCACAGAAGACGAAATTATACGCAAGATATTTTAGATGGTTTCTATTTTGACCTTCCAAAAAAAAAAAAAAAGAATTATCACTTGCGTGGCTGCATATACAAAAACCAGTTAAAACAGGAAACTGATATATGATTCTGAGACTTAACAACTTGTTCAAGAATGTGGCAATTTTTATATTCCATTCAGTGTAGATTTTATCTAGATTATTTCATTTCGACCATGCCTAACAATAATGTGTTTTGTGTCAAATTTGTTTCTCGTCGGCTGATAGATCTATAGAACCAAAGTCTGAAGAGTCTTAACCACTTGATCTAGCATTCTTAACAACAAAACATGATAATTTAGGTAAGATATCTAAGTTTTTATATTATTAAAGCAAATACTGCTTAGTAAAAAAACAAAAATTAGGTTGTTCTCTATTGCCTTTTCAGGTAGTTATTCTTCTTCATTCAAATGTGTAGTGATCTCAAAATCCAAAACCAACATTATTGATGTTTCTAAAAAGTTTCAAAGAAAAGAAAAAAGAAGGAGAAACCAACTATTAAGAGACTGTATGGAATGACCTGAAGGGTTCGTTTTCTTTATACCAGTAGGCCATTATAAAATCAACGTACAGAGGAATGGATACTAATATTACATAATCGCTGTGTTATTTGCTATACAAAGCAATATTTTATTCTTTTAACAGCAAAACTTCAAATATTTAAATAAAAAAACAATCTTATTACTATTTTAACAACAATACCGATAAGTAACTCTGTGGCCCAATGGATAATGATCTGGCCTCCAAAATCAAGGATTCGAGGTTTGGTTCCTAGTTAAAGTCACCTAATTTTATTTTTGTTCGAAATTTAGACAAAATAGACATCATTTTGAGCAACTTTTTAGTATATAAACCTAGCGATACAAAAATGGCCATCTAATGACATACAAACAAAATGCCTTCACGATTATTATGTAAATTACTGAAAAAAGAATCGGATGAATTAGTGCATCATAAATTTCAGATTTAGTATTTTATCTTACCACAAAATATAATCTATGACAGAAATTTACATGAAATCCAACAAACATATATTACAAATAGGAAATGTTGGTGTCACGATCCAGAAAATCTATGTTTTCCTATCAGAATAAAACCATCTAAAAGTATTTTGCAGATTTCAATTTATTTGCTTTCAATCAACAAGACATGTGACTTTGTGGCCCAATGGATAAGGCGCTGGTCTACAAAACCTGAGATTCTGGTTTTGATCTTCTGCAGAGTAGACGTGTCAACATCATAATCCAAACACATTGTTGATTGAAACCGAAAAACTAAAAGCATTTTGTTATTTGCAATTTTTATATGACTTGTAATGATATTGCAAGTAATTCTGTAGCCTAACTGTTGAGACAAGTCCCACATCGGGGAATTTATAAAATAAATTCTGTATAAATATTAATACATAATTTATTTTATAAATTCCCCGATATGGGACTTGTCTCAACATTATCTCGATTTGTTTGCTTGTTAAAGATTTCAATTTAGTGCAAAGTCATGTTGATGATCATTCTATTTTTGGCTTAACGATCTGGACATGTCCCTTGAAATAAAAAAGGAAATTACTGCTAATATAGAATTGAGAATTGGCATAAAAAGGCAACTAGACACATTATCTTCATAATAAGAGATGAATACCTGCTGGATTTGCTACGCTTTTTATTTTCCTTTCCAGACTCCGCATTTGCGACTCATGACTAATTTTGACGCAACTGATACCAGACTGCTTTAACTTCATATCTCTTAATGCACCAGTTCCGACAAATTTAGGGCTAACTTTAGGGTATATTTCAAATATACATAAAACTCTCTATTGTCTATGTTATGTCCATGTAAGTAAATAATTTTATAGCTTTAAAGGAAATAATTAATTACATAAACTAATAGACATTGTTCGTAACGTACACTGAATTTCATACGGTCGCAAATTTGGGGTTAGTTTTAGTAACTAGTCAAATTATACACAAAATAGGGAGACAAGGAAGACGAGATGTAACAATATCTACGAATTATGATAATACTGCTTTAGTTTCCTAAATTAACTTCAAATTATCCAATTAAAAACCTACGCAAGCCAAAAATTTCTAAAACTTAAAAAAAATAGTCCATATTCATGGAAGTTGTGCTAATAATTGCCATAAAATCACATCAATCGTTTACAAACCAACAAAATATAGCTATCGTCGGAACCAAATCCTAAAAATTATGGCCCAAAAAAAAGGTGATTACTTCGTCAAAAACTAGCTTATATTTTGCAAATAGTTTAAACTGATATGTTTTTGCTAATAGTTTTAAACAACGGTTTAGACTGAAATTGGTCATGTAAAATATGCTACGTACAAGATGTTGAAATGATAAGGTGATTAATGTTTTCATGATACTAAATTCGATTTTAGCAAGTTTATCATGTGCATCTGTGTTAAATAAACTAGAGCCGAAAACTGAATATAACCCAGTGAAACTTGCAAAACATGCATACTATAACTACATAATATGCTAAGAAGATGTATAAGTGATTAGAATGGCCTTTATGATATTTGATTCAACTTAACATACAACGTTTAGCGGTTTCATTGCGGTAAAGATGTAAAAATTGTAGCGGGATAAAGCCGGAGGATAGCAGGGATATAGCGGAAGAGTAAAAAAGTTGATTAAATGTAAAACCAAATATTTAAAATTAATTAATTATCATTCTCACATCATTTGTTTAAAAGAAACTAGAATTAATCAATCATTTATTCAACTGTCCTAAATTAACCATGGCAAGCCAGGGACACTAAGACAGGAAAGACTTAATATTATTTTGTTAAATATGAATTTTTTATGTTGGGATATTCAGAAATCATAAACAGTGCGTTCAATTCCCAGCATAGTAGGTTAATTTTATTATTCTCCTATTTTTATACATAAATTCCAACATCACGAGGCACATCATGGTGCAAACAGTGATTGTGCCTTTTGGTGCAATGCACATGGGAAGGGACACCGAATCATATATGGAAAATAGCGCAAAAAGGCTTTTCCTAAAATTTTTTTTTACCCATAAGCTTTATTTTATGTAACTTTTTTACGATCCAAGGTGTAAACTTTTTTTCTTGATTTTCCTTTGCTTGAAGACAAATGCATGTGACCAACACGAAGACTACAACTTTCTTGATGTAATATGTATTCAAATAATAATAATGTAATATGAGAAGGCATACAGTTTGATATTTGGATGGTATTATTTAACGATTCTGTGTAAGAAATATCGTCTACATTATACACATTGCAAGATGATACGCTCTGGGATAAGGTTTAAAAACGTCTTGCGTATACCTAAATAATGTACTTTCATATCTGACTGACTATCAGAGTGGCGCAGCGGAAGCCTGGTGGGCCCATAACCCACAGGTCCCAGGATCGAAACCTGGCTCTGATAATGCTTTTTTCTCCTTTGTTTTCGCAAGGATAATAATACTTTTTCCTTCTTTGTTTCCGCAAGGATAATTTGGTCACTCTATCCGTATGTTTGATTATCTGTGCATTTTATTTGTTTGATTGGTTGCCAGCCAGTGGGATGTTAATTCATGTTAAACAATGATGTTAATATGTACATAGCTTGTCGAACAAAATGAAATCATCAAGCTGCTGAGCATAATCTACAAGCAATGAAATCATTTCACACCTATAAGTTGACACATCAAAGCTCACAGAACCCGAACTGCAACTTTGTATATGTACCTCCAATATGTCATCCAGAACAGACAACAACCTACATCTCATGCAGAATACAGATCAGTGTGAATAAGACACAAATCATGGGCATGATATGCTATATTAACTAGGGATGGTGATTACCTATTTCTCTTTATATAATCAAATAAGATAAGCCCAAGCTTCTCACAAACCTGTTAAACGTTCAAATAAATTCAAGAACGGATTTTCTTTTATTTCTAAACTATTCCTTCATATCCTAAAATAAATACAAAATATAACACTTTGCAACAAGCCAATTACAATTAATTTATGTTATAGATAAAACTTACACTTATGATGCTTAATAATATTATTTTTCTATATTATTATATTTAATGTCACTCACAGCTGATGGCTCACTCTACATAAGCAAATGAAGCATAAGTAACAACAAAAAGGAAAAAACAACAATACACCCTAAGCAATGTTAACAAACAATTTACTAATACTGTGCCTGGATAAGATACTAAACTCTAGTGTTAAATATGGATTAATTCAAAAGAATTATGTAACATGCAAGATAACATATATATCCGATATATCAAATGCTAACAACTTTAAAATGGATCTAGAAAACTTTAATATGGTGAACACCAGATATATAATAAATTAGCAATAGGTGTTCAACAAATTAGTTAGTTATAAATAACCAATGAAATTTGGATTATAAAACACAAATTCAGATGTATGAATATGATCAATGCCAATATTACTTTAACACTGCTAGTGGCAAATTTTAATTGTGCATTCAGAACGGATCCTTTATATGTATATGTACTTGTGGCTATTAATGCTAGGTCCGAAAGGATCTCCAACTACTCAACCTTTGTTTTGTTTTCTGTTCACGAAATTTTCATAAATTCCTTCTTTTTGCACTGGAACTCAGGATGCAAATTTCTCATACAAAAGCAACCAACAAAAAAGAAGCATCACTCGCATAAAAAAGAAAAAGAAAAAAAAAACCAGCTAAAAAGGGAAATCGACGTATTATTCTAAAACTTAATACCTTGTTTGAGAATGTGACCATTTTTGCATGTTCAGCAGTAATGTCAACATAGGCATCATCGAAAGTAATTCCTTTTAAGGTATGTGTTGGAAATTTTATGTGAATTATTAAAAATTTGACTAAGTGTAAGAATGACTCCTATATGTGAATAGTCCCACATCATGAGACTATATGAAAGAGGCAAGTATTTACACTTGTTTCTAAGAAATCATGTTGGGGTCTTGGGCTCCCAATACATGCTTTGTTGTGAGGAGGGAGGCCATGCATCAGGACCACCACGCGCGCGCGACCGACCGACCCGGCTCGGTTCGGGGCTTGGGCTTGGGCCTTGACTTTGTGGTGTAAACACTTATATTTTTGGAACAGAAAAATTTGCATTTTTCGAGCTATGCTTTTTAAATACGAGATATATTTCTGAGCCGACTTTTATTTTTGAAGCGGTAAACCTTTGACTCGTTATTTTAGCAGATCCGATTTTCTCTCACTGCCCAGTATTTTCTTTCAGCCCTAATCTCCGTCTATATATTATCTTCAATTGTAGACCAAAAAAATAATATATTTTTTACCTCCGCCATTAAAATATTCTTTCTGAATTTTTCGAGCAATGCTTTTATTTACGAAAGTGCAAATCTGCACTGATTGGTTGTGCAAAGCAAATCAGTTATTGTTTTTTCAGAAGCTGTTTTATCCTAGAGGCGGCGGCGAAAGTACAAACTGGTTTTGCACCACTGACCAGATCGCCGAATCGTCTTCAAGAAAGCGACCTAATCCGCAACTCAGCCATTGTTTCCCAACAATTTGAATACGATTCGAAACAATGGCTTCTGCATTCGCAACATCAAGATCCCCTGCGTCAATCTGAACAAAGAGTCGTCTGATCAGTAAAAATAATAAATCCACTGAACTGAAGAAAGTATCCGTTGATTCGCTGAAGTACGAGACCACATACTTGGGCCGGATCTCGAAAAAATACTAGGGTTTTTACTGACGAATATTCGGTTAGTTGGCGATATCGGATAAGAGGTTGACAATGGTGCAGCAAGCTGTGAAGAAAGGATGATTCACTGATGGACAATTGCAAACTTGCAATGTTTACCAAGTTTAAGAATCAGAGAAAAATCAATAGTGACTGAAAAGCTTGGAATCGTGGTTGAATGGAATCTATGTGAATCCAAAAATTGGTGAGCTTGGCTTTTGAAATTGGCCCAAGTTAGTATCTCTTTTTTACCTTTTACGCTTCAAATTCTTGTAGCGTTAATTTGACCAGGATTTTCATTTAATTAAAATTTGATGTCTTTGATTTGGGGCTTGCGGGAAAACGGATGCAGGTAAAATTAGAAATCTAATCAATTTCTACTGTTCTAGCATTCATATATGAAAAAAAAGAAATTACATTTGAACTAACAATATTACATCATTGTTAGTGCATACAAGTTGTGATGAAAAACCTCTTTGATTGTCAGAATTCCTGTATCTAATGAAATCATCAATACAATGATTAACGCAAGGTACATATGCATTTACTAAGATGATCAAATCAAAGCAGTCATAATGGAATTGAGCTGGAATTCTCTTTCAGTATGCAATAGAAATTGTTTGATTCGAATTTGTGCGTCCTTGAGCCATATCAAAACAACATGCTGAATTTTCAAAAATGCAGAAAATAATATTATTTGTGTTTTAACTATGCTAGTCTCTGAGTTTGTATATTTTTCAGTAAGAAAAATATAAATTTTCAAACATATTAACATCTCAAGCAATAGTAAGCCTCCACAGCCGGTCAGTTAAGAATAGAATGAGAATCCACAAGGAAACCATAAAGGACAGCAGCAACCAACCAAAAAGAATGACTCTGGACAGTTGCTTCTATATTACAACTGTGAAAAACCAGGTCATATGACACGACAGTGTCTGAACAGGCTAAGTCCTGCACCGCAGGCAAACCTGACTGAGAAGCCTTTAACGGCTACGACTATTGAGATTCACTTTGATGGTGGATCAGAGGGTTGGTGGGTAGACACTAGTGTTTCTCGCCATGTCTGCTATGATCGTTATATATTCACAATATACACGGCTGCTGATAATCAGAAGTGTTGTTGGGAGATCCTTACACCACTAAAATTGTAGAGATTGGTAATGTGAAAATAAAGCTTACAATTAGAAAGACAGTGTTTCTTAAAGTTGTGATGCATTTGACATGTTTGAAACATTAAAAACTGAAATTGAGAAATAAGAAAATTAAGAGGATTCATAGTGATAAAGGAACAGAATATGAATTAAGTTTATTCTGTTTTTTTATTAATTACATAGTATAATACATGAGAGAACTGCACCATATTCACTTGAAATGAACGGTAAAGCTGAAAAAGATAGGACCTTTACCGATTTAGTTATTGCCATTTTATTAAATTTTGGTGCAGCAAAACATTGGTGGGGGGATATTTTATTGACTACATGATATGTTCTGAATAGAATCCCCTAATCTAAGAATAAAATCTCACCTCATGAAATTTTAAAGAATTTTAAATCCAATGTGTCATACTTTAGAACTTGTGGTTGTTTGGCACATGTTTGCATTCCAGACCCTAAGAGAGTAAAATCGGCAAGTAGAGCATATGAATGTGTATTTATGGGCTATGCCATTAATAACAAAGCATACCGATCCTATGACCTAAATGCACATAATATAATTGAATCAAATGATGTCAATTTTTATGAAACAATTTTTTAAATTAAGGAATAGCGGGGGCACATCAAGTATGCCTATTAGAACAGAACTTAATATAAGTTCTGAAGCTGAACCTAGAAAAAGTAAAAGAGCAAGAACCGTAAAAGATTTTGGTTCGGATTTTTGCGCTTTTACTATAGAGGAGGATCACTTAAACCTCCAAGAGGCCTTATCTTCTTTAGATGCCGATTTTTTGGCAAGAGGCTATAAATGATGAGATGGATTCTCTTGAAATCCAACAAGACTTGACATTTGGTAGATTAACCCCCTGATGGTAAATCTATAGACTGTAAATGGGTGCTTAAAAAAAATTAAAACCTGATGGCATTATTGACAAATATAAAGCACGACTAGTAGCTAAAGGTTTTAGACAAAAAGAAAATATAGATTTCTTCGACACCTTTTCACCTGTAACTAGAATAACATCCATTCGGGCATTAATCTCACTTGCTTCCATTCATAATTTACTAATACACCAAATGGATGTTAAAACCGCATTTTTAAACGGTGAACTAGACGAAGAAATCTATATGAACCAGCCTGAAGGATTTTTAGTACATGGTCAAGAACATAAAGTATGCAAATTAGATAAATAATTATATGGTTTAAAACAAGCACCTAAACAATGGCATGAAAAATTTGATAACTTAATCATTTCACATGATTTTAAAGTTAATGAAAGTGACAAATGCATTTATTACAAATTTGAGAATGACATTTGCACTATTATATGTCTTTATGTAGATGACCTACTCATCTTTGAGTCAGGTATTCATGCCATAAACTCAGTCAAATCTTTATTAAGTGCCAACTTTGATATATGAGATCTAGGTCAAGCGAATGTAATCCTTGGTATTAAAATAACTAGGTTCAAAAAGGGATTTTCTTTGGATCAATCTCATTATATTGAGAACATTCTAAAGAAATACGATTACTTTTACTGTAAACTTGCATGTACACCATATGATCCCAGTGTAAAGTTATTTAAGAACACTGGTGAATGTATAAGATAGCCTGTTTAAGCGAACATCATTGGCAGCCTTCGGATGCCATTGATTGTACTAGATCCAACATTACCTTTGTCGTGGGATTATTTTGCATGTTTTCAGTAGACCTAGTATTGAACATTAACATGCTAATGAGAGGGTTATGAGATACCTATAATAAACAATGAACCTTGGATTACAATATGAAAATTTTCTAGCTGTACTTGAAGGATATTCCAATACAGACTGGAATACTTTATATGATGATTCAAAAACAACCAGTGGCTATATATTTAGCATTATAAGAGAAGTTGTTTCTTGAAGAAAAAAAATTCAGGAAACATACTATTTTGACTCAGTCTACTATAGAAACTGAGATAATAGCACTAGCTACAACTAGTGAAGAAGCAGAGAACTAAAGAAATATGCTAATTGAGATCCTTATATGGGAAAAATAGACACCAGTGGTGTAATCGATTGCGATAGTACCGCGGCTATTGCAAAAAGTATAGAACCGTTATTACAACGGTAGAAAACAACAGTTGTAAGCATAATACTGTAAAAGAACATCACACACATAGTGATGAAAAAATTTGACGACTATTGAAAGAAGAACTATACCGATATTACAACGGTAAGAAATGACAGTCGTATTCATAGTATTATTAGAGAACATCACATATGAAGTGATGACAATTTGACAGATCCTTTGACGAAAGGACTGACCAGAAAGAAAGTCCTTAATAATTCTAAAAGAATGGGACTATTGCCCTTAGATAGTTGAGTCACGCACAATGGTAACCCAACCAAAATGACTGGAGATCCCAAGAAATAGGTTCAATGGGTAAAAACAAGTTGTGTAGTGATAGAAGTTGAATATGCTATTTAATAAACCAAGAAGCATGTATTCCTGAAGTGATTAGAGGATGAGTTGATAGAAACTCTTAATGAGATCTATACTCTATTTGGAGTGGAGTACCTACCTTCAGGAGTACTCTTGATAGACTCACCTATGTGAATATGGAAATGTGGCCGTTTCCTATGGAGTTTTGGGCAAAACTTCTAGAGCGTTCACTAAACTAGGATAGATGTGTATGGCCATAAATGCACTGGCTTATTTGATTGCACTATAGAAAAGGTTGTGTGTGGTTTGATGTCAGGAATAGAGTTCAAGACTATGTGTCACTCTAGTAAAAACTGAATCTAATTCACTATGCAAAGGTTCAAGTCGGATGACACCTTTGTTTACGCACAATTTTATGTTTTTTAGAAACTGCTCGAAAATATTTTTAAAAATTCAAGTGGGGGATTGTTGGAAATTTTATGTGAATTATTAAAAATTTGACTAAGTGTAAGAATGGCTCCTATATGTGAATAGTCCCACATCATGAGACTATATGAAAGAGGCAAGTATTTACACTTGTTTCTAAGAAATCATGTTGGAGCCTTGGGCTCCCAATACATGCTTTGTTGTGAGGAGGGAGGCCATGCATCATGACCACCACACGCGCGCGACCGACCGACCCGACCCGGCTCGGTTCGGGGTTTGGGCTTGGGCCTTGGCTTTGTGGTGTAAACACTTATATTTTTGGACCAGAAAAATTTGCATTTTTCGAACTATGTTTTTTAAATATGAGATATATTTCTGAGCCGACTTTTATTTTTGAAGCGGTAAACCTTTGACTTGTTATTTTAGCAGATCTGATTTTCTCTCACTGCCCAGTATTTTCTTTCAGCCCTAATCTCCGTCTATATATTATCTTTTATTGTAGACGAAAAAAATATATATAGTTTTTACCTCCGCCATTAAAATATTCTTTCTGAATTTTTCGATCAATGCTTTTATTTACGAAAGTGCAAATCTGCACTGATTTGTTGTGCAAAGCAAATCAGTTATTGTTTTTTCAGAAGCTGTTTTATCCTAGAGGCGGCGGCGAAAGTACGAACTGGTTTTGCACCACTGACCAGATTGCCGAAACGTCTTCAAGAAAGCGACCTAGTTTGCGACTCAGCCATTTTTTCCCAACAGTATGTTATTCAATGTGAAATATGATGGTAAATAATAAATGGGGTCCGTATAAGAATAGCTTCATACATTGAAGAGAAATATGACGTGAACCTACTACTTTGAACATCGAAAAAAAAGGTTGAATCTAGTTAGTTGAAATAGGTAAATGAATCAAGACAGAACAGTAACACAGAGTACTATAGCATGACCAACTGCACAGGCCACTCGGCAACTTGAATCGGGCAGACCAGCTACTTGAACAATATACTCAAATCCAATAACATGACTAAACATTTCATCACTTTGATGCCCCACTTGGTCACAAGATCCCGTTACTGAGCTAAGCAATTGGTTAGGTGAAGAATTGATATTTGTATAGAATTAGTCACTAATATTTGGCAATATAGCTTGACAGTTGTTACAGTAGTATCAATTCCTTCTTGCAAATGTAGCAAGATGCTGGTATCAACATTCACATCTGCAGCTGACTTATAATTTCAGCTTATGTCGGATTATTGTTTTTTTCCTCTCATCTTGATTATTCTTATATTGCATAATGAGCTTAAAAAGAAACAAAACAAAATAAGTGGGCCACCTTGGTTCAAATTAGTGAAATTAAACAGTACAGCTTTATATCGGCCCGGCCAATCACAAAGAAGAAACTACTTCATTATCATATGACTTATACGACTTGTACTTCTATTTATGTTTAAACTCCAAAATACAAGTTTAATGTTTGCGTCAGTGATCTTTCATTTTCAGTGGTGGCAAATTTACACATCATATATGATATATCAAAATTCAAAAATCATTCACTTTTTTTAACAACGCGCAGGAGTTCGAAAAAGAAATCATATGAAGGGAAATTTTGTAGGATTCCATTTCTAACACTATTTAAATGGAAAATAACAGGTTGCTGTGTTATCACGTTAAACGTGAAGAAATTTTATGTGGATGTACTTTTACCCATTTTGGTATGTAATATCCCTACGATAGTATCACCGGCTGTTGGTTGATTTACTTGGTAATGCCACCAGTAGTCGAGAGTTAATTTCGATAACCAGTTTAGCATTTAATCGCTGATGGAGTTGGTTTCCGTTTGTTTGTTTGTTGAAGATTTCAATTTAGTACAAAACCACATTGACAAGCATCTTATTTTTTACCTGACTTTATCGGGGATGACACTAGATATATAAAAAAGAGAGTATTCCTAATATAGAATGAAAAATCGGCATAAAAATGTAGATACATACAATATCTTCACAATAGAAGATGAATACCTGATGTACTTGATATACTTTCTCCAAATTTGTTCAGCAGATTGAGGCATCATAAAGCACTTGAGAACATAACAATCTTTTCTTTTACCTTCAGATCTCCTAGAGCACCAGTTTCCTAAAATTTCAGTGCTGACTTTAGTGTATATTTGAAATATACGTTGAACTCTACTGTCCTTATCATGCCCATGTAAGCAAATAATCCACTGCTACAATGAAATAACTAACTGCAAAAATTTACCGAAACTATATGTGATGTAATTGGATGTTCATAGCGTATCATTTGCGGTTAATTTCAAATTAGGCAAATTGTACACAAAATTGGGAGACCGGGACAATAGAAAAACGTAACAAATTAGGAGAAATACTGTTTTTGATCCCTGAATTAACTCCAAATAATCGGCTTAAAAGCCTAGACAAGCTAGAACTTCCATTTTTTTTAAAAATAGTCCATATTCATGGAATTTGCACAAAAAATTACCATATATTCACACCTATCATGTACAACCCAACATAGTATAGCTATTGTAAGCACCAAAACCTAAAATAGAAAGAATAAGTATAAATTTATGTCCAAATGTAGAGCACTGGAAGAAATCATTCCCATGCCTACCGGAACCTCGGAAAATTTGAAGTATAATTCCAAGTGGATCTTTCATTTCCTTCGCGTGAAACTTACAACGAATTAATCCAAAATAACTGAGCCAGTTTAAGCTCCACGTTTTCTTTTTCGTTCCCTTTTCTCAACGTCAATCTTCAACCTCAGCTTCGCAGTAGGATTCGACTGACCTAAATTCACCATCGGATCATCGCATAGACAGTTGAAACGACAACGGGTTAACTGCTGTGTTGACAAGGGGGACCTAGTTTTCTTCAGTTACTAAAAAGTACAATTCTAGACTGCGTTCTTTCTAATTCCAAGCTTTTAGAGTGAGTTTGTTTGAGGTAACAAAACTTTATCCCTTTAGTGGCAGACAGTGAGACCCGGTGGAATTCTGGGGTCCTATTCTTGTTATCAACGGAAAATAGGAGTTTTTGTATACATTTACTCATATTGTCAACCTTTGAACTATCATATATATATATATATATATATATATATATATATATATATATATATATATATATATATATATATATATATAAACATTTATAGCACCTCTTGCATCCGAGTAAGAGTCAAGCATTTATAGTTAAATAAGTTAGTGTGGAGAGAGAGAATTAGTGGGAGGAGAGAAACGGAAATGTGTGGTGAAAACCAGGGAGGCTAAAGGGGTGCTGCACTATTTGGGGTGCCATTAAACGATGTGTGTGTGTGTGTATATATATATAGTAGGGTTCTGCTACACCTCATATATTGCACGTGAACTCTCCCCCTTAATCTCTACCACTCATTTCCCCACTCATTCTCTCTCTTTCCATTTCAATATTATTTCTTAGTGGGAAGAGAGAGAATGATTTGGGGAATGGGTGGTGAAGATTAAGGGGGGGAGTTCACGTGCAATAGAAGAGGTGTAGTGGAACCCTCCTATATATATGCAATGCCGGCCCTTTGGTAAAGCGAGTGAAGCAGTTGCTTTGGGCCGCACAATTTCTGGGGCATCATCTTCCTCTTCTATATCAAACACGAAGCTAGAGGAAAAAAAGGGGCAAATCATTCTCTACTAAAATTATCTCAATTCACTATAAGCCAAAAAGAAAAAAAATCACTATCGATTTCACAAATAATGATTTGGGTTTGTGCAGCTAACTGACATTGATGCTTGTCAAATGATTTGGGGCTGCTACTCAAATCTACGCTTGGTTTTGCTTATTCATCTTTGAGCTTTTGCTAGTTCCTGATTTGAGAATCATGGCTTTGCTTTGTTGATTTGAGAAGACAACTGTTGGTTCCTGATTTGTGAATCTCGACTTGCTTTTGTTGATTTGAGATGAAGGGAAATCCTTTGACAGAAGTCAATGCTAGATCTGGGTTGCTTGACTTTCAAATTGTCTTGAAAACAGATAAAATTCTTTGTCGATGGTGCTTTAGTCATAACAACAGCAATCTGGTAAAGTTCAAATAAAAAATAGAACGAAAATGCAGTATTTTAGTTTATTTAATCATTGATTCATTTAGAACAGAAGTGTGCTTCTTTGACTTTATTGAGTCAATTTTATGGTGTATGTATGCAGAACGTTTTTTGAGGGAACAACCGCACAAATGATGTGTATTGTTAGTATATTATAGGTTGAAATTAGCACAATGTTATGAAGTAGTTTAGTACTGAAGTAATGTGTTAGTTTTAGTTTGAAAATTAGCAATATCCAAATGGCATATTTTCAACTGATGAGAAAATCAGATTATGGACAATTTTATGTGAAAATCATTATGACTATACCAGTTATAGTTCCCTAGATTGAAAAAAGTTTGTCAAAACTGAATTTGATAATGTCTTGTATTCGTCCGACTATGTCGGAACAAACAATAAATGGTTTAGCACTTTTGTTGATTAAACAACATATAGTCAATGATCATGAATATGGCAATTTTATAAGTACTTTTGCAAGTCAAAAGACTTGAAATTTTTATTTAAGCAATTTATATTATTTTTGTTATACAACTTGAATCATTATTACGGATATAGTTATTTCTTTTTGTTCCTCTTCTCATTTTTATTCAAGCAATGTAATCGACGAAATTGGCATTAATTTTCAATAAGGGCATTAGTTTTACAATTGGCTTTAGGCACCAAAACTCTTGGGACCGGCCCTGTATATATGTATGTAACTAGTGCGTTGACAAGAGGACCTCGATTTCTTCCGTTATTAAGTTAGGTTGCGCTCTTTCTAATATAAAACTTGAGTTATCAAATATTTATTTTCATTATTTTTCAAATCACGAACAGTTGTCAACTAACAACGATTTCCATAGAGATCAACCACTGAACAATGACAATTCGGTGGTTGATGGCCGTGGAAAAACGATGTTACTCGGTAGTTGTTCGCTGTATGAAACATGGTGGATGTTTGCCATATTAAATGTCTTTATTATTATAAAGTAAATAGATTTTACTTTTATTATTTTTATCTATGATATCAAAAAAAGAAAACATGGGTGCCCTTAACAATACTCTATTGTTCTTACACCGACCATGAGCGGAGTGACACACTTAACTAGTATAACCAACGGTGGAGTTGTTTCATTGTATGAAAGAAAAAAAATTGTATTTTTAAGTTAATCGACAATAACATGATTCATTTAAAAATTTGTTGCATTTTTTAGATTAATTTGTTTAAGTCTATTAAATATGTTGCAGTAGAAATAGGATATTAAGTGTAAATCTGAAGTATATTTGAAATACTATGAATATTTTGGAGAAATTTTACGCATCAAAACTTAAACCATTAAATACATTAGAGAAAGCAACTCCGAGAAAGTGAGGGTATTGTTTGAAATTCAAAAAAAATTGGTTTTGGACAATGACAATATGTTAACCTCTCTAACTGTCCATTTGATTAACTGAACAAGCATTTGAGTAGGGTAGGACCATGTAACGCATTTGCGATGGCTAAGAACATATATTTGAGCGGGGCACGTGTTGTTTAATTTATGGCATTGAATTTAACTGTTTTATAGTTAATTAATTATTTGTTATATTGTGTAATATACATTTGATAATTGCAAATCATAAAATTGCAAAATACCAGATTTTTCATCAGACACAACAATTACTAGATTTTTACATATAGATAAATAAAATGAAACAAACTAACTACGACTACGAAACAAAGCCCCAAACAATAATTCACATACCACATTATTCGGTGCTAGTAAACCGCTCAATTTGTACAAGTGACCGTCTAAACACTTGTCTACTCGGGCTACTATATTATATTCGATCCGTTTTGCTATGTCCACATTGAATTGGTGTGGTGACATCGGTCATCCAATGGTTGTACAAAAGCTGTATCAACAACAGTGAAAGCTTGATCCGATAGAGCTATTATATCATACTTACAATTGTCATTTCTTATGCAACCTGCAATTGAATGATCCAGCCCCATGTACTTCTTCAATGGATTTCTTCTGTATTTGCGCATAGGACCGGTACAAAAATCTTCAGAGTCGTCAAGTGAATCATTGTTATTTCGCTCCATCCGCCGTCAATCAATAACTGTTTGTTTCAGCCAGTGCAACTGCATTTTAGGTCATCTCATTTGTTCTTCATTTGGTCTCGATCTAATCGAGATCAAACCGTACATTGAGATCCACAGTTACGATCTCGTAAAATGCATTGACCGAATGCATTTTTGTTCGGGAGATACCCTCTGTGCATACCAATGAACGTTGTTTCGCTTTCCTATAAAGCTATGGGCTATGAGAAAGCGGAGCCAAAAGATTGTGTCATAATACTGAAAAATGAAATTTACAAAATATATAGAAAAAATCCAAATAAATATATGTTGTAAATACGGGAAATTAAGCAAAATAACGGAGAAAGTCACCATTAACCAGCCTTTTAGTTTGGTTCCCAAAAGCATATCAGGCGCACTCGACTCGGTCCATCTCGTGGTACAAAAGCCCAAGATGTCGCCAAAACACTCAAAAATCCCACTCATACGATATTTCTCATCACTTGGTCTTGCCGAATTCCATGTATTTCGTATCCCTATAGGATGCGAATTATCGTATCCCTGTAGGGTACGAAAATTTGTATCCCCACGGGATATGAAATATCATATCTCCATAAGACATGATTTTTCGTATCCCCACAGGATACAAATTTCATACCCTTCGGGATGCGAAATTCTTTATGCTACTACTTTAGGATGCAAAATTCGGTGTGTGGTCCCGATTCTCACCTACTTCCACCTAATTCACTACCTATAAATACCCTTACCTCATACTTGAAGAGGGTTGGCATTTGCTTGATTTAACACCTAGAAAGCACCTTGGACACCATTAATGACATCTTGAGCTTTGGGGGAAGAAGAACCAACTTTTTCTCAAGACTTTGAACTTGTAAACAGTGACTCCCGAAAACTTAGTCAATTAATGTAAACCATCAAAATGAGGATGTCCATAGCTGTAAACCTTCAATAATGAATAAATTGGCAAAAGCTTTAAAGTGGGCGTAGATCCAATACGGACCAAACCACTATAAATCTTGTGTTTCTGCTTTCTGCACTTTATTTTCGTTACCTCAAGAGTGTGACGCTGATTTTCCATGTCAACACTCTGCTGCTTTCATTGAGAGGTACTCGAAGCCTCGAGACTCGCTTCTTTCCGACCAACTTCTATCTCAATCTAGAAGTGTAACACCCCACTCCCGCTATGGTCACTCACTAAGGGAATGCCATAACATCGGTGGAGTATTTTAGTGAATATAGAACAGAAAAATTACAACAAGACAGATATAAATAGTACTTGAAATTTTAAAACATCATCTCATAATAGTGGAAGTACAACATGTCTGGTTACATCATAAAACCACAATAAAAGTCAAGTACAATATCCGTCAAAATAAAGAATTACATAATCCCACTCTCATACAATAGCCATGACAAAAGAAAAGATAACTGGGTAACTGGAGCTTTACATCTATCCAAGCTCCTAAAGACTGGAACAGCAATCCGATCAAGCTCCACTACTGCTAGGATCCACCGTAGGACCTGAGGGTTGGGAAAAAAGATAAAAACAACGGGGTCAGACATAAGTCCGAGCGAGTCCTATAACTTTAACAATACAATCGTTAAAGTAACCAGAGAAGACATAGACTGATATACGGTAACTAATGGGGATGAATGGCTACACTAAGCAGTCAACTAAACTAAGATAAAAGATAAAGACGCATCTACCCTTCCAAAGGTAAATTACTAAACTGCACCACACCAGTCATTCCTAACTTAAAGGTTGATCCCACCCATGGACTTATAAAATTAACTTAATAGTTCTCGCGTACCCCTAGGTGACTGAGTAGACGCCACAGGGCCCTACAATCCACTAGGTGTACACACTACTCCCCATTCGATCGGCTCCCTAACGTAGATACCCGTGCTGGCCCCACCGTGGGGTGTACCATTCCCCAGCGTGGCAACCTGATAAAAGTAACGGTGCACGGCTTATATCTACACGATGCAACAACGTCTTATTTACCAGCCCGGGTCCACACACGCATATGAAACCCGTTGGTCATGCGTTGCCACCGCTAACCCATTTTGGCCTCTTATAGTCAAGCCCAGTATGCGTGTCCCGTCCTCGACATGGGTCGAGCCCACTAAGATACGTATCGGTTACTGGTTGAAATGGGCCCCAAGCACAAGCCATCCCCCTAAGCTTGGCCCACACACTAGTGTTTCCCACTTAACCCTTTAATCATGTTTAATTACAGGTTTCATCTTGGTTAAGTATTTTATCATATTTTAATCATGCCCCACTACATGCTTATCTGGTTAAGTGTTTCTTAATTGATTAACACCGTAACCGTGTAAAGGACCCCTCACATTGGACCGTCATTTGTAGATGCCTGGTTAAGCCGGTAAACTCCGGGCAGTCTTACACTACAAACGGGTCCAACCTCGTGTCATTTACCCTTGTTACGTATTTAATTTATGATTAAGACCCCTCACATTGGACCGTCATTTGTAGATGCCTGGTTAAGCCGGTAAACTCCGGGCAGTCTTACACTACAAACGGGTCCAACCTCGTGTCTTAATCGATTAATTACTCCCATAATTTGTGTTAACTATCATGTTTATTTTAGGAATATGGGTACACCTAACTTAATAGGCAAATTTCCAACTCCAAAGTGTGGGTACACCTAACTTAATAGGCAAATTCCCAACACATAGTATGGGTACACCTAACTTAATAGGCAAATTCCCATACTATGTTCATTTATTTTATGTTATGCATAATTATATTAATTTCACACAATCTTATTAACATATGCATTTAATTAACCCCATCGTTCCCACGTAATTTCGTTCCCATGACATAACACATATAAAAGGTGTCAACTTGCATATGTATGAACATGTTTCAAAGGTGCCATCTTGCATATTAACAAACACATAACTTGCATATGAACTTGCATAACATGTCACATAACTTGCATATAATCTTGTATAACATGTCACATAACTTGCATATAATCTTGTATAACATGTCACATAACTTGCATATAATCTTGTATAACATGTCACATAACTTGCATATTAACTTGCATAACATGTTACATAAACTTACATATTAACAAATACATGACTTGCATATGAACTTGCATAATATGTCACATAACTTGCATATGAACTTGCATAACATGTTACATAACTTGCATATGAACTCATAAACTTGCATATGAACTTGCATAACATGTTACATACTTGCATATGAACTCATAAACTTGCATATGAAGAAACATACAACTTGCATAATTATCATACATGTAACTTGCATATTATCATACATGTAACTTGCATATTAACATATGATCACAAAGCACAAAACTTGCATAACCCACATACATTAGCAAACTAACATCATGTCATATGACTTAAAACCCATTAATCCCCAAACAAAACCATATGATCTCATCATATCTCATCTACTTAGTTTAGCAATTGATCATTAGAGTGATAGAAACTCACAACTAGCCAATTTGCACTCCAAATGAAGAAGATTAAGATGCTTAGAATGGATTAGAGGTTGATTAGAGAGTGATTAGCTTGCAACCCTCTTCATAAATTAGTGGAGGCTCCTTCTAAGATTTAATTTGGCGGCATGTAGCCCTCAATTCTATTTTTAGTATGGATTAGGGTAGGTTTAGGGTGTATTTATAGATTAGGTGAGTGTTTTAGGCCCTTAGATTAACCCTAAATTAGATTAGGACCCTTAGATTTCGGAACCTTCCAGAAACCAGCCCTAAGACCAAGCCCAAACCCCAAACTGGTGCACCCAACCACAGAACTCTCTAGAAACTGTGCAGGTTTCCTGTCCCGACATGGGCGCACTTCCCAAGTGCGCCAGTGTATTTTTGTGCTGGCGCACTTCACAAGTGCGCCAGTGCATTTCTGACCTGTTTCGGGTTTTTCTGCCTAACTTCGTTCGTCCATATTTCTTTCATACGGTACCCGTTTTACGCAAACTCGGACTCTATTTCGCGTATTTTTCCAAGACGAACGCAATGACGCAGCCCGTTTCCCCTGATTCTCACATCTGAGATTAATTATACTTTAATTACTAACCATTAGTGTTAATTGAAATTCGGGGTGTTACATTCTCCCCTACTTAAAGGATTTCGTCCTCGAAATCTCTAAGTCAAGAAGAACGTATCCTACCAACCAAACAACCATCTACTAAACCATCAACCACAAGCAACCATTATCCTTAGAAACTTCTAATGATGTATGAACATATGCAGAAAGTGTGTGTATATGTCCGTATACTAATGCAAAATCAGGCGGTCTACTGATTCAGTCGACCTCCTTAATGCAAACCATGATAGTGCCATGCATCCAATATGTATGCGAAACCCTATTGACACATACAATTTCTATATGCGTGCACAACCATACACAAAAATGCATCATCCACATGATAACACAACCATGATACATCCATCAATCTAACTACCACATCCATTTATGCGATATGCAACATGAAGTGACTGAGCCGATCTAGTGCCTAATGTGTGTGTATATGCATCCACGAGCAACCACTAGCAAACAATTGCATCCACATGCATCCATCAACCATAACATGTTTCAAACACATGTTTCAACCATAGGTTTTACCCTATCTAAAGGTCATAGGTACTAGCGAGAGGATATACTAAGGATAAGATAAGTACTAGACAAGCGATAAAGGAGAAGTTAAAAGACATACTCTCAAAAAGAAATGGGTACAAAGAACGCATCTTCGCTTCCGTCTCCCAAGTAGCATTGCTTTCGTCATCTCCCCATTGCACTTTAACTAGCTGAACTTCTCTGTTCCTCAACTTCCTAGTTTCTGACCCAAGGATGCGAGTAGGAGCTCGTCGAATCGTCGCATCACGCTCTACCTCTACATCTCTAAGCAAGCTCGGCTCTACCACCTCTACGGTCTCATGTAAGCACTTCCTCAAATGTGATACATGGAATACATCATGAACACCACTAAGTCTGTCGGGCAACTCCACCTTATATGCCATCCGTCCAATCCTTTCCTTAATAGGAAACGGCCCAACAAACCTCGGTGCTAACTTCCCAACGGACCCAAAGCGAACAACATTTCTTAACGGAGATACTTTGACAAAAACCATGTCCCCAACCTCAAACTCAAGATCCGTCCTTCTCCGATCCGCATAAGATTTCTGTCTATCTTGCGCTGCTTTCATCCTTCTTCGAATCAAATCAATCTTCTCTGAAGTCTCTCTAACCATATCTGGCCCAAGCAAGATCTTATCCGTAGATTCCCACCAACATGTAGGAGATCGACAAGGCCTTCCATAAAGAGCTTCGAAAGGTGCCATGCCAATACTAGACTGAAAGCTGTTATTGTATGCGAACTCCACCAAAGGAAGATGTTCTTCCCATGTACCTCCAAAATCCAAGATACAAAGCCTCAAGAGATCTTCTAAGATACGGTTCACCCTCTCGGTCTGACCGTCCGTCTGAGGATGATATGCGGTGCTCAAACACAACTGAGTCCCTACCGCCTCTTGCAAACTTCTCCAGAACTCACTAGTGAAGATAGGATCTCGATCACTCACAATGCTGGATGGTACGCCATGCAATCTAACGATCTCTCTAACATAGACTGAAGCAAGCCATGGAGCAGTCCTCTTACTCTTCACGGGTATAAAATGGGCACTCTTGGTAAGTCTGTCTACCACAACCCAAATTCCCGTATTGCCCTTCCTCGATCTCGGTAACCCATCGATGAAATCCATCGAGACACTATCCCACTTCCATTGCGGAACTTCCAATGGGTGTAGCAACCCACCGGGTTTCCTTTGCTCCGCTTTAACTTGTTGGCACACTAAGCATCTAGCCACATACTCGGCCACATCTTTCTTCATACCGGCCCAGAAGAAAACTCTCTTCATGCCTTGGTACATTTTGTCTCCACCGGGATGAATAGTCATCCTTGAACGATGTGCATCATCCAAAATAGCCTTCTTCAAACCCTCATCTTGCGGTACACAAAGTCCACCGTCTCTATGCAACCATCCCCTATCATCTAGGGTGTATCTACCCAAATGGCTAGACGACTCCCCCCTTATAAGCTTCTATACCAACTCAACCAACTGTGGGTCGTCTCGCTGAGCCTCGCCAATCCGTCCCAAAAGAGTAGGTCTAACCTCCAAGGATGCTAACAAACCAGGTACAAAGTCAACAGAAGGTCTGAAGTCGAACAAAGAAAGAAACTCCATGCTTCGCCGTTCCACGAACAATGGACTCAAAGATAGCCTTTTTCTACTCAAGGCGTCCGCCACCACGTTACCCTTGCCAGGGGTATACGCTATCTCGAAATCATAGGATGCTAAGAACTCCATCCACCTTTGCTGTCTTATGTTTAAATCCTTCTGAGAGAATAAGTACTTCAATGATTTATGGTCAGTGAACAACTCGAATCTCTCACCAAGAAGATAATGGCGCCAAGACTTAAGTGCGAAAACAATCGCGGCCAACTCTAGATCATGGGTAGGGTAATTCTTCTCATGCACTCTCAATTGCCTCCCTCCATAGGCTATTACCCTTCCCTCCTGCATCAAGACTGCGCCTAATCCTGTCCCACAAGCATCGGTATAAACAACAAACGGCTTACTCCCATCTGGAAGCACTAAAACTGGAGCGGTGGTCAAAGCTCTCTTTAACCGTCGGAAAGCATCATCACAATCTACGTCCCATGAGAAAACCAGATTTTTCTTCGTCAAGCGGATTAATGGGGCTGATATCTTCGCGAAGTCTTTGATGAACTTCCTATAATATCCTGCCAACCCCAAGAAACTTCTTACTTCGGTAGCATTTCTAGGAACTTTCCAATCCTGGATAGATACTATCTTTGCGGGATCCACAGCTATCCCTTCCTTAGAGACCACATGCCCTAAGAATCGCACTTCTCTTCTCCAAAAATGACATTTAGAGAATTTAGCTTTAAGACTATGTGCTCGAAGAGTCTCCAACACTTCTCTGAGATGTAAGGCATGCTCTTCTTCACTCTTGGAAAAGACCAAGATGTCATCCACAAAGACCACTACAAACTTATTCAGATACTCTCTGAACACTCTACTCATCAGATCAACAAAGTATGCAGGGGTGTTTGTCAACCCAAATGGCATAACAAGCCACTCATAAAAACCATCCGGTGTCCGGATAGCAGTCTTCTCTATACTGTCCTCCGCCGCTCTCAACTGATGAAACCCTGTAGCTAAGTCCATCTGCGAAAACACTGAGGCGCCAACCAACTGATCAAAGAGATCATCTATCCTCGGTAATGGGTGTCTATTCTTCTTCGTGAGCTTATTAAGTTCTCTATAATCCACACAAAGTCTGAGGGACCCATCCGCCTTCGTGGCAAACACTACTGGAGCTCCCCACTCCGATATACTTCGCCTTATGAACCCCTTCTCAAGCAACTCCCCTACTTGCTTATGAAGTTCTCTTCTCTTACGAGGAGCCATGTGGCGCACTGGCAAAGACACTGGTTTGGCATTATCCACAAATAAATTCGGAAATCTATCTCCCGCTTCGGAGGCAAACCCTTCACCTCTTCAAACACATCCGGATATTCCCGGACCACTCTGACAGAACGCAAACTCTCGACCGAAGCATTGAGCGATTCAAGATAACTTAGCAAAACAGATTCCATGGGATTACAAGAGATCTCGAGAGTATTACCCAAGCGGGTCATAAGCCTGACAACTCTCCTTTCACAATCAAGAACGGCACCATTACTGGATAACCAGTCCATGCCCAAAATCAACCCATAGCCCGTGAAGCCCAATACAAAAGCATCACATCCAAACTCAACGCTAAGTATAGAAATCTTCAAACCCAAACATATCATAGACAGGTATATGGAGCCCCCAATTGGGTTTGAAACAACCAAGGGATCATCAACTAGACTGGTGTCTAAGTGCAGTGACTCAACTAACGATGATGAGATAAAAGAATGCGATGCGCCAGAGTCAAACAAAGTACGAACTGGATGATCAAACAGAAAAACCAGACTTTCAATGGAAATAGTTCTACCTCTCTGCTGAATCGGTGGAACTGAGAGAGCCTGAACTTGCCCCCCTGCCTGAGCTGGTGCCATAAGAGCTTGCACCTGACCTCCTGAGGTAGACCCCGTCTTCTGCCCCTTCTTTGGCCAGTCCTTCACAAGATGTCCTGCTTCACCACAATGAAAGCAACCGGTCTTCTTCTTTTTGCGACAATCCTTGCTGAGGTGGCCTGGGGTCCCACAATTGAAGCACTTCTTCTTCTTCTTCTTTCCCTTGTCACCATTGCCTTTTCCACCCTTGCCTTGTTGTTGTTGTTGCGGTTTCTTCTGATCCCCTTCTTCTCTGGTGCCTCAGAACTCTTATCCTCCTCATGCATAAGTGCCATGTAAACAAGCTTCTCAAAGGTGGCCCCCATAGGAATGTGAGTCATAGCTATTCCTTGCAATGGTTCGTTCAAGCCTCTAACGAACCTCAAAGCCTTCTTCTCCGGTGTATTCACCAACTCTATGCCAAACCTTGCTAATTGATTGAATTTGTTGACATATTCTTTCACCGTGAGATTCCCTTGCTTCAAATTCAAGAACTTCTCCATAAACAGATTCTCTTCTGCCCTTGAGAGAAACTTAGCCCCAAACCTTTGCTTGAAATCTGCCCAAGAGTCAACAGGGCGTTCTCCATTAGTGACCTCCCACCAGAATGAGGCCTCTCCCTTCATTAACCAAGCCGCCAACCTGACTTTCTTTCCCTCTTCCACTTCAAAGATATCTAGCAACTCTTCCACTTCCTTAAGCCAATCTCTAGCCTCTACGAAAGTCTCTGAACCTAGAAAAGGTTTTCCTCCTATAGCCTTGAACTCCTTGCAAATCTTAGCAAAATTATCCACTCTAGGCTGAGGAGGAGGAGCGGTTGCCTCTGGTGTAGTAGCATTGGCTGGACCCGCAGCCGCGGCCCTAGCCTCTTGTAACCTCCTATACCATAGTGGTATAACTAAGCCCTCCGGGATGTTAAGATCTTCAGCCATGCTGAAACGAAAGAGGAAAGATTCAAAAAGGAGATTCCGAAAGATAAAGATATGGCTATTGGGGATTATGCTTTTCTTTTTCAAAAACTTTTCTCTTAAAAGACATGTTTTTGAAAATACTTTTTCCAAAAATAATACCTTTACTATTTTCTAAAAAAAATATTTTTTCTCGAAAATTTATCTGTTCCGGTAACCTTCAGCTCTGATACCACGTGTAACACCCCACTCCCGCTATGGTCACTCACTTAGGGAATGCCATAGCATCGGTGGAGTATTTTAGTGAATATAGAACAGAAAAATTACAACAAGACAAATATAAATAGTACTTGAAATTTTAAAACATCATCTCATAACAGTGGAAGTAAAACATGTCTGGTTACATCATAAAACCACAATAAAAGTCAAGTACAATATCCGTCAAAATAAAGAAGTACATAATCCCACTCTCATACAATAGCCATGACAAAAGAAAAGATAACTGGGTAACTGGAGCTTTACATCTATCCAAGCTCCTAAAGACTGGAACAGCAATCCGATCAAGCTCCACTACTGCTAGGATCCACCGTAGGACCTGAGGGTTGGGAAAAAAGATAAAAACAACGGGGTCAGACATAAGTCCGAGCGAGTCCTATAACTTTAACAATACAATCGTTAAAGTAACCAGAGAAGACATAAACTGATATACGGTAACTAATGGGGATGAATGGCTACACTAAGCAGTCAACTAAACTAAGATAAAAGATAAAGACGCATCTACCCTTCCAAAGGTAAATTACTAAACTGCACCACACCAGTCATTCCTAACTTAAAGGTTGATCCCACCCATGGACTTATAAAATTAACTTAATAGTTCTCGCGTACCCCTAGGTGACTGAGTAGACGCCACGGGGCCCTACAATCCACTAGGTGTACACACTACTCCCCATTCGATCGGCTCCCTAACGTAGATACCCGTGCTGGCCCCACCGTGGGGTGTACCATTCCCCAACGTGGCAACCTGATAAAATTAATGGTGCACGACTTATATCTACACGATGCAACAACATCTTATTTACCAGCCCGGGTCCACACACGCATATGAAACCCGTTGGTCATGCGTTGCCACCGCTAACCCATTTTGGCCTCTTATAGTCAAGCCCAGTATGCGTGTCCCGTCCTCGACATGGGTCGAGCCCACTAAGATACGTATGGGTTACTGGTTGAAATGGGCCCCCAGCACAAGCCATCCCCCTAAGCTTGGCCCACACACTAGTGTTTCCCACTTAACCCTTTAATCATGTTTAATTACAGGTTTCATCTTGGTTAAGTATTTTATCATATTTTCTGTTGGCAACCACTAGCAATTTCCACATACCACCCAAGGTACCCACTTAACCTCCATGCCCCACTACATGCTTATCTGGTTAAGTGTTTCTTAATTGATTAACACCGTAACCGTGTAAAGGACCCCTCACATTGGACCATCATTTGTAGATGCCTGGTTAAGCCGGTAAACTCCGGGCAGTCTTACACTACAAACGGGTCCAACCTCGTGTCATTTACCCTTGTTACGTATTTAATTTATGATTAAGACCCCTCACATTGGACCGTCATTTGTAGATGCCTGGTTAAGCCGGTAAACTCCGGGCAGTCTTACACTACAAACGGGTCCAACCTCGTGTCTTAATCGATTAATTGCTCCCATAATTTGTGTTAACTATCATGTTTATTTTAGGAATATGGGTACACCTAACTTAATAGGCAAATTCCCAACTCCAAAGTGTGGGTACACCTAACTTAATAGGCAAATTCCCAACACATAGTATGGGTACACCTAACTTAATAGGCAAATTCCCATACTATGTTCATTTATTTTATGTTATGCATAATTATATTAATTTCACACAATCTTATTAACATATGCATTTAATTAACCCCATCGTTCCCACGTAATTTCGTTCCCATGACATAACACATATAAAAGTTGTCAACTTGCATATGTATGAATATGTTTCAAAGGTGCCATCTTGCATATTAACAAACACATAACTTGCATATGAACTTGCATAACATGTCACATAACTTGCATATAATCTTGTATAACATGTCACATAACTTGCATATAATCTTGTATAACATGTCACATAACTTGCATATTAACTTGCATAACATGTTACATAAACTTACATATTAACAAATACATGACTTGCATATGAACTTGCATAATATGTCACATAACTTGCATATGAACTTGCATAACATGTTACATAACTTGCATATGAACTCATAAACTTGCATATGAACTTGCATAACATGTTACATACTTGCATATGAACTCATAAACTTGCATATGAAGAAACATACAACTTGCATAATTATCATACATGTAACTTGCATATTATCATACATGTAACTTGCATATTAACATATGATCACAAAGCACAAAACTTGCATAACCCACATACATTAGCAAACTAACATCATGTCATATGACTTAAAACCCATTAATCCCCAAACAAAACCATATGATCTCATCATATCTCATCTACTTAGTTTAGCAATTGATCATTAGAGTGATAGAAACTCACAACTAGCCAATTTGCACTCCAAATGAAGAAGATTAAGATGCTTAGAATGGATTAGAGGTTGATTAGAGAGTGATTAGCTTGCAACCCTCTTCATAAATTAGTGGAGGCTCCTTCTAAGATTTAATTTGGCGGCATGTAGCCCTCAATTCTATTTTTAGTATGGATTAGGGTAGGTTTAGGGTGTATTTATAGATTAGGTGAGTGTTTTAGGCCCTTAGATTAACCCTAAATTAGATTAGGACCCTTAGATTTCGGAACCTTCCAGAAACCAGCCCTAAGAGCAAGCCCAAACCCCAAACTGGTGCACCCAACCACAGAACTCTCTAGAAACTGTGCAGGTTTCCTGTCCCGACATGGGCGCACTTCCCAAGTGCGCCAGTGTATTTTTGTGCTGGTGCACTTCACAAGTGCGCCAGTGCATTTCTGGCCTGTTTCGGGTTTTTCTGCCTAACTTCGTTCGTCTATATTTCTTTCATACGGTACCCGTTTTACGCAAACTCGGACTCTATTTCGCGTATTTTTCCAAGACGAACGCAATGACGCAGCCCGTTTCCCCTGATTTTCACATCTGAGATTAATTATACTTTAATTACTAACCATTAGTGTTAATTGAAATTCGGGGTGTTACAAGAAGCGCTACTTAGGTCCTTTCGACCAACCTTATGAGTCTATTTACGATGGTTAGAAAAAGAAAGTCCAAAATGATCGGAACTTCCAATGCGGCTAACATTGAAACTTCTCCTCGACCCCAACCTTCGGAAAACCCGGTCGACATGGAAATCTCTCCCTCCTACAATCCTGCTGCTCCGGCAACCGAAGGCCAACTCTTCAAACTTAACAAGAAGTTGGAAGAGAGGACGAGAGAACTTAACGACTAATTGAGAACAAACATCGAGCTGATGCGATGACTTCAAAAAAGTCAATGTGACGTCGCTCGCCTTGGACGCATTAGGAACACTTGTCCCTTACCTAATTTCTCGGAGAGCTCTTCTTCTGACACCCACCATGGGAGCCGAATCCAAAGGAGAAAGACTAACGCCAATGCTAATGTCAACGACAATGGTAACAGAAACGGTAATGGAACTACCGTCACCTTCAGTGACGGAACACGTCACGTGACCGTTCCCGGTTGGGTACTAATGATGAAGCAGGACCTAGTGCCCAATCCTTTCCTCGACTGAACCTACTTGTCGTTGCTCAGAACTTGGCGCATACGCATCCAATAGCCCAACAGACGCAAGTTCAACCAAATTAACCTTAACAGAATCAAGCAGCCGAGGTTGATGGCATGGTCGAAGATGACGTTGATGTTTATCCAAGAAGCCGCCCACGACCCAAACTCACGGGATGAACCACGACCGCTGGAATCCAGCAAAGGTTCAACCCACGATTCTCACCGACATGGCCTAAAGGATCATGAGAGAAACGCAGGGGTATGCCACTGACATTTGGGAAAACAATACGAGGCGTAACCCTTTCACTTGGGTCGTCCAAGACGCCGAATGGCCTCGACGCTTCAATACACCCTAGCTAACGGCTTACTCAAGGAAGACTGGTCCTTGTAACTTCTTAAACCGTTATGAATGGCATGTGGACTCAAGTCAAGTCACTAACGCCGTTAAATGAAAATGCTTTGCAGTGTTCCTCAAAGGAATCACTCTCCTTTGGTTCTCCTGACTTCCAGCATAATCCATTTCTACTTTCAACCAGCTAGCTTTCGACTTGGTAAAACAATTCAGGATGCATGTCGTAAGGCTGAAGGACACACTAACTCTTTCTTACCTCTACTAGGGAACGGGGAAACTTCAAGAGTTACCTCGAACGCTTCAACATTGCCCCAACGGAGGTCAAAGATCCAGAACCCCGCGCAATCTTGGTTCAGCTTGCTAAGGGGATTCTGCCCAACTCGGAATTTAGAGCTTGGATCGACAAGAAGCAGTCGAAGACTCCAAAGGCTTTCTACTTAAAGGCGAATCAGTTTCTATGCCAAGAAAAAGCACATAAAAACAGGGAAGCTTAGATATGCCATCCTTACAACCCACACACGAGTACCGATCATGACAGCGTCAAAGGGAAGCAAGTCGGGGAATCTTTCGACAAGGGTAAGGGGTTAACACCATTCAAGTCCAAGCCTAACAACGACAAGTCAAGCGGCTGCAACAACCAGCTACTTGGAGATCTAAAGAAGCGTGATCAATATCCAACATATAAGGTCTACACTCCACTAAACTCTAAGTTGGAGAAAACCTATTTAGAGACCTGTAAAACTATTCAGTATAAGAAGCCGAACACTAGGAAGTCGACCGACTGGACTCCGACAAATGTTGTAGATTCCACGACATGTTCGACCATAATACGAACGATTGTCATCACCTCAAGAATGTAATCGGGAAACTCATCCGAGAGAAGCACGTAGAGTGGTATGTTCAAAATCATGCTCCCCAAGAAGCAGCCGTAGGACCTTTAACGCCCACACTTCCTCCATCTCATGTATCCCTAGGGCCATCCAATCCGAGACCTTCTCGCTGGGGTATCGTGATTAACACCATTTGCATCGGACCTCATGCCGCAAACGAAAGCTTCCGGCGTATGGAGGAATTCACCAACTCTATTAAGCATGCTAACTTGGAGGCATGCTCCACCCAGGACGAATCTATCTCAGTAGAACTACATAAGACTATGCGTTGCGACATGGTTTTCCGTGAGAGGGATTCTACTGGAATCGAGATTGCAACCATTGATCCTCTCATCATATATGCATACATAGGTCATGCCTACGTCTGAAGAATCCTCATAGACTCAGGGAGCTCAATCAACATTATCTTCAAGTTGGCCTACAACCAAATAAAACTTGAGACCAAAGAATTGAAGCCTTACCACACCACCATCCATGGTTCTAACAGCTCCTATAGCCATCCAGTGGGTCTAGTAGAACTGCCTGTCGATCTCGGTGAAAGGGGTCGTAGAAAAATCTGGATCCTCACTTTTGTAGTCATTAATGTCACTTCTCCCTACAATGACTTTCTAGGACGTCCTTTCCTTGCAAAATTCTGATTCTGCATGGCACCATGGTCCCTACTCATGAAATTTCCAACTGAGAACGGGATAGGAACCGTTAAGGGAGACCAAGCCACCGGAGAGCCTGCTATCTTGCTAAATGGAATGACGCCATCAACAAGGAGAAGGGAAAGAGCACAGAACCAATCCATTGTACCAAAACCGCCAGTGCATAGCAGCCACTGGAGTCTAGGTCCCGGCTCAGACGCAAATGTCATCTTTCTGACGACCTCAATCCAACGGAAGGAAGATCCTAATTTCGAAAGGGCTACCCCGGTGGAGCTAACTATCGACATTCCAATCAACCACGCTGACCTGACTAGGGTCTTGAATATTGAATCGCAACTCCACCTAGTAATAAAGGAAGAGCTCGTGGATTTCTTAAGGGCCAACCTCGATGTATTCACTAGGACTCATTCCGATATGTGTGGCATAGATCCAGGAATCGCCTGTCGCGTGCTCAGTATCAACCCTAAGCATCTTCCAGTCAAGCAAAAATGCTAAATTTAGGGAATAGAGAGATCGATGGCACTCAAATACGAGTTGAATAGGCTACTTGGCAACGACTTTATCTGTGTTGCCCTCTATCCAGAATGGGTCTCCAACCCGGTTTTGGTCAAGAAATCTAATGGGAAGCAATGAACATGAGTCGACTACTCAAACTTGAGTAAAGCTTGCGCAAAAGACAGCTTCCCACTTCCAAAAAATGACCATCTTGATTATTCAACTGTAGGCTACCAGATTCTCCTCTTCATGTATGCGTACTCAGGCTACAATCAGATTTCAATGAACCTTCCAAATCAGGAGCACACTTCATTCATTACTGACCTTGGGCTCTATTGCTATGTTTTCATGCCCTTCGATCTCAAAAATGTTGGAGCCACCTATTAGCAACTGGTCAACCGCATGTTCAGGCCCCTCAGAGCATCAAAGATGTTTAAAGCTTAAATGGGAAAGTGGCTGCCCTAAGTCGATTCATATTAAAAGATAATGATAAGTGTGTTCCCTTTTGTGGCTTGCTCAGGAAAGGGAAGCACAATTTCTCATGGACATTGGAGTGCATTGTTTCAATCCAAGAACTCCTGTATCACTTAGAGTGATCACCTATCTTGTTAAAACCCATGGACTAAGAAGACTTGTTTATCTACTTGGTTGTTTCTATGCAAGAAATTAGCTTGGGACTGGTGCACGAAGAAGATCATGTCCAATGCCTCGTTTACTACATCAGCAAGAGATTGACAGTCGCAGAAAAAATTTTATCCGAAGATTGAGAAACTTGCATACTAACCGTTGATCTCTTCCTGAAGCTACGATCATACTTTTATTTTCATCCAATCAAAAGTCTACACTGACCAGCCACTACGACAGGTCCTACAATGACCTGAGTCGTTCGGATGACTCTTGAAATGGAATATTGAGCTCAGTTAATTTGAGATTAAATTCTTCACCATCGAGCCATCCTCGAGCAAGCCCGACAGACTTCATCGTAGAGTTCACTATTTTCGAAGAACCTCCTACGGAAGATAGTAAGCCTCCCAACATTTAGTTGAAACTATTCGTGGATGATTAATTTAACAGCTAGTGATTTGGCGCCGTAGTTATACCAATTACTCTTGAGGAATGCACGATTTGTTATGTTCTAAAGCTCAACTTCCTTGCCACCAACAACGATGCAGAATATGAAGCCTTAATTGCTAGCCTTAGAATTGCGGTCGAACTCAACATCAAGGCTATTCAGATTTACTCCGACCCACAACTCATCGTATGCCAGGTGCAAGGCTAATATCAAATCAAGGGGACACGACTTGCTCCCTACCTTGCTCGGGTTCATGAAACTCTTAACAACTTTGACACTACATCATCACACACATCCCTCGAGAACAGAACAAGAAAGCTGGTTCATTGACCAAACTAGAAAATTCTGGGGTTGCACAACTCTAGGGACTAGTCTTAGTCAAAGTATTCGACTCTTCGAGTATCAGTCAAATACATACTGATTCGATATCAACGACGGAGACCAAGCTCGAACCCCAGTCTTGGATAACATCGATCAAGAATTACCTACTTCACGAAATCCTCCCCAATAACTCAAAAGAGAAATGAGCACTCATACGCAAGTCATCACGCTACATCATTCAAGATGGAGTACTCTACCGAAGAGGATTCTCTATTATATTACTCAATGTGCAGCCCACAACGACGCCGATCATGTGTTGTAGGATGTGCATGAAGACGAGTACGATGACCACACTGGGGATCACACTCTAGTGAAGACCAAACGAAACAACAAGCGATGAAACCAAAGACAGATAAAAGATTCTACGATATGACTAATTTTTGGACAACACTTGAGCGGGATGCAACAACTACTCCCGCAAGTGTGACAAATGCCATAAGTTTTCCAAATTCCAAGAGCCCCGCCTACCGAACTTATGGTCAGCCCATGGCCATTTTCTTTGCAGTGAATTGATATCATCAGAACTCTTCCGATGGACAGAGGCGGAGCACGATATGCTATCATTGCGGTTGATTACTTTACCAAGTGGGTTGAAGTCGATCCCCTCACTATAATTACAACCAAGAAAGTGATCAACTTCGTCACCCTTAAAATAATCTGTCTTTTTGGAGTTTCCGAGACTAAAATTTCTGATAATGGGACCCAATTCGAGAGTGTTGAGTTCAAGACCTTTTGCCAACGACACAACATTGAGAAGAAATTCTCGGTAGTAGATCATCCTCAAGCCAATGGGCAAGTCGAGGCTATTAACAAAGTGATTAAGTCCATTATCAAGTAGCATTTGGAAAAGACCGGAGACTTATGGGTAGATGAACTCCCTCTATCCCATTGGACTTACCGAACTACTCATAAGTCAATGACCGGTCACATTACATTTGCTTTCTCATATGGATCTGAAGTCTTCATTCCCAATTAGCTTAAGCTCCAATCTCATCGAGTCATGTATTACGATCCAAAGACCAAGCTAGACATTCTCTTGGAATCACTCGACTTATTCAAGGAGAAATGAGACGAAGTTGAACTCAGAGCAACCACCCAATGTTAATGATTGCCCGGTACTTCAACACCAAAGTCTTTCCAAAGCACTTTGACATCGGTGATGTAACAACCCGGAAAATCAGAACCAATTTAAATTTTTTATTTTGGCAATTTTAATGAATTTTGAATATTTATAATGATTTATTTTAAATAATAACGACTAAAAATTTATTTTGAATAGAATTAGAACGTATAAATTTATTTAAATCGAAATTAGAATATAAATATTTATTTTAATCATAAAAGGAATTGGAAATAGCGCGGTAGTTTGAAAATTCGATTTCAAATTTCAATTGAATGTACAGGATTCAAAATAAACCGGATTTTAGTAAAACCAGAAATATTTGAATCTGTTTGAAAATATCTTTCTAACAAATCTGAAAAATCCAGATTTCATAGCGGGAATAAAAAGTTATGTCCAGTTGAAAATTCAGAATAGTCGCTATGGAATTTAATTTAAAATAGCCCT
This sequence comes from Allium sativum, assembly GCA_030737875.1. Taxonomy (NCBI): domain Eukaryota; kingdom Viridiplantae; phylum Streptophyta; class Magnoliopsida; order Asparagales; family Amaryllidaceae; genus Allium; species Allium sativum. Next base: position 771,621,961 of record CM060918.1, on the reverse strand, counting down.
TAATAGCGATTTTGCAAACGACCTCCGTTTTCAACGAGACCACTTTTGTTGGATCCGGAATGTCAAGTTATTGCTAGATTCCAATTTTCATAATTTTTGAAATCAATATATGAGCTTGGTGGATTTAAACATGTTTGGTCATTTCAATTTGAATTTAATCGACTGGAAAATGACCGTTTTTCAAACGGTCTCCAAATTCGACGAAATTAGTTTTGTTAGGACCGTATCATCAAATCATAGCCAGATTTTTTTTTCTGGAATTTGCGGAGTTAGTATGTGGCCCCGGTAAATTAAATTGTGCGTTGAAATCAATTTTAAACGTTATATTAATTTGTATTTTAATTTTGATGAAAACTGATCGAAACGGTCGAACTAGCTTACCAAACATATCCCATTATGTTCGAAATAGGGGTATTTAGCTAGAAACGTCAGTCGTTGGTTTTGATTTGAAGTTCGGTTGAGAATCTCACTTTTTAAAATTAATTAATTATTATATAATAAAAATAGGGTATAAATATAAGGTTTTAAAACCCTGTCCCGTTAAAACTTAGCATCGTCGTTCCCAATTGAAAGGCCAAGAATATTTGATCCTTCTCTCCACAATTACACCCAATCCCTTCAACAAATTCAGCAACCCATGAAGCGAAAATCATAAAGGATTGAGATGGCTTTAAAATTATACGGCTATGATAGGGAATCGTCTAGTGTGTTGTTCGATTTCTAGGTTAGAAGAGCGCATGTTTGGGCGTGATTCTAGGGGTGTTAATGCCACTGAATGGCACGCCGCCTCAGGTGCGGGCGGTGGAGCTCTTGACGTCTCTGGTGGGGCTGGCGGATGGGGGTCTGATCCCCTCAGGCGACGGGCGTGGGTGGATTTTCAAATCGACAGGTTGGGTTTTTGGGTGCTTTAGCGTGTTACTGGAAGAAGAAAGGGGGGGGGGGTAAAGTCACATGAAATACATAAGAGGGGTGAGGATATTTAAAAGTTAATTAATTATTTAACGTATAATTATTAATGTACTTAGCATAAAAACAGCTGTAACTCACTCATCTGGCATCAGAATTCAACAAAACGAATTGTGTTCAAATCGCATCGTCAAATACTACATTTCAGAATTGACCAGAACCAAAACGGAGCACGTTGGAATTTCAGCCAAATCCAAACCCAAACTCTTCAGAAAATTCAGAATTAAAACTGGCGGAGTGGAAACCAATGTGAGAATTTCTCACTATAATTTCTTTTACAGTTATATATTTTATAACTGCATATATGAACTGCTCCCCGTCGTCCATAGACCATGGACGACTTGTTTGACTGTATGTGATGTAGAAATTGATTGTGATTGTATTATGAAATGGTAAATAAAATATTCATGTATTAAATAAAATATTTGAATAATAAAAATATCATTTTTATTATATATCTGAACTGAATAAAATATTTGAACAATAAAAATATCATTTTTATTGTATATATGAACTATATAAAATATTCATGTGTTGAAATAAATATTCATTTACAAATCGGACGATTGGTTTATGTACACCTATTTATCTGATATGGATTGGGATGACAAATTTTACACATCGCCCAACTGCACAAATAATATTCAATATTTATTGGTTGAAACCCCACATGGGTATTGGGATGATATTTGACATACATTAATCCCAATTGTTTAGTTGTATGTCAATCGATGGGTTGACAGACTGTTGTAAGCGTTAATTATTTATATTTAACGCTTATATGGTTGTGTAATGCACTCTGGGTGATGGTTGAATGTGTTTGATTATTGTTGTGTACATGTGTGTATGAAACCATATAAATAAAATTATATGGTAATTGACTGTGTCTGATTCCAGTTCAGAATTAGCGAATATTTTAAAATAATATTCAATGAATATTGAAACGTGAAGCCGTGTTAAGTAGTTAAACGCGATTTTAACACGAACGGGAATTTTGTCAATATTATTCATTTTATAATGAATATCGAAAAGTGATTTCAAAATTTGGCATTTTGAAAATATTATCATTTTAATATTAAAATGATATGGAATATTCAAATTTAATTTGAAATTTGAAATGAAATTGAAATCGTTTTAAAATGAATTTACAACGAATTTGTTAAGGAATATTCAAATTTGATTTGAAATTTGAAATGGAATTGAAATCGTTTTAAAATGAATTTAAAACGAATTTGTTAAGGAATATTCAAATTTGATTTGAAATTTGAAATGGAATTGAAATCGTTTTAAAATGAATTTAAAACGAATTTGTTAAGGAATATTCAAATTTGATTTGTAATTTGGAATGGAATTGAAATTGTTTTAAAATGAATTTAAAACGAATTTGTTAAGGAATATTCAAATTTGATTTGAAATTTGAAATGGAATTGAAATCGTTTTAAAATGAATTTAAAACGAATTTATTAAGGAATATTCACTTTTGGTTTAAAATTGAAAATGAAGTTGAAATCGTTTTAAAATGAATTTATAAAATACGTTTTAAATGGAAATCGAAGAAATATATAATATAGATATTATATATATTTAATGGCCTGAATAGAATGCATCGCGCCGCGGCAATTCGCGAATTTCGACCATTGACTTCGAATGGACATTACGGGAGATCCGACCGTCAGATTCTCCTAAAACTGGAACCATTGGGTACGTATCGAAAACAGCTTTCCAACGAATATAAGAGATTTGAAATTTAATGGTTGGATTTGGAATTATGTTCAAATCAAAATTGGAAAAGGTCGTTGTAAGTGTAGTTCGATGACCGTCTTAGAAAAGTAACTGGACTCGACGTACTTTATGTCTGGCCCATTTTGTTTCCTCTTCTCTCTTCCATTTCCCCCCGGGTTCTCTGGGTGGGGATACTCAAGCTTGATCAGGATTCTTCTTTCATTCTGCTTGGAGATGGTTAGATGTACCGCTTGATTTCATTTCTTCTCTACTATGGCTATATTTTGGGAATTATGCTCTTTTTATGTATTATTGTACTATGATGATGATTTTGGTACAAGACATAAGTTTTATGTTGATGTAATGAGTTTTCAGTATTTCAGACTTATTATGTAATTGGGTTTGGACCACGAAGCTTTTCTATTTAATAAATTTTTAATTCCACTGTTATTTTATATATGTCTTGTGATGTTTCTGTTTACCTATAACGCTTCACGAAACTTAATGTATTACGATAAAGATTGACATTAATGAACGTGGGGTGTCACATTTGGTATCAGAGATGAAGGTTACCAGATCGGATAAAAGATTTTGAAAATTGTTTTCAAAAAGGTCTTAAAAGAAAGCATTTTCAAAAGAAAAGTCTGTTTTGAAAAACATATTCCCCAAAACCATATGAAATATTTTTTGATTCTCTGTTTGAATCCCTTTTTCCTTTTCTTTTCAGCATGTCTGGGGAACCTAATATTCTTGAGGGCGTTCGGATACCGGCTTAGTTTCGTAGGTATCTGGAGGTTACGGCACCTGCCGAAGGCCAAGCAGACGCCCCAACCCCAGCTGTAGTCGTTGTTCCTCCTCCTCCTCCTCCGCGTGCTGATAATTTCTCTAAGCTATGCAAGGATTTCTGCACTATTGGTGGAAAGCCCTTCCGTGGAACTGAAACTTTTGTAGAAGTAAGGAATTAGCTTAAAGAGACAGAGGATTTGTTTGGAATTTTCGAAGTTGACGATCGTAGGAAGATTTAGTTAGCCGTTTGGCAGCTGAAGGATGAGGCCTCGTTTTGGTGGGAAGTGACACATGCGGGATGTCCAGTCGAGACTTGGGATGATTTCCGACAGAGATTCGAGATGAAGTTTCTTTATCAAGCTGAGCAAAGTATGCAAATGGAAAGCTTTTTGGCACTTAAGCAAGGAGTCATGTCTATTAGAGAGTATGTTAATAAGTTTAATCAAGTGGCGAGGTTTGGTTTGGAGCTAGTAAATACCCGCACAAGAAAGCTTTGAGGTTTGCTAGAGGATTGAATGAACCCCTCCATGCGTTGTTGGCTATGTCTCATATTCCGATGGGAGCAACTTTTGAGAAACTCGTTGATATGGCATTGATGCATGAAGAAGGTAAAGGTGAAAAGAAAGAGGCTAAGGTTGAGGAATCACAAAACAAGAAAGTGTGGCCCAACAAAGAACAACAACAGCAACAAAAGAAGGGTAGAAAGAATGACAAAGCCCGAGATAAGAGAAAATGTCATAATTGTGGGTGCGTGGGTCATTTGATCAAGGATTGCAAGAAAAGGAAGAACGCTTGTTTCCATTGTGGAGAGGTCGGACATCTTGTTAAGGATTGCCCGAAGAAGCAAGGACAGGGCCAATGGGCAGGATCTTCTGGAGGGCAGGTGCATGCTCTCATCGCTAGTGAGCCAGATAGAGGTAGGAAAGTTTCCGTTGAAGGTTTGATTTCTCTTTCCAGTTATCCTGTTAAAACTCTTTTTAATTATGGCGCTTCGCATTCTTGTATATCTGATTATGTGGTTGAGTCTCTACACCTTAGTACTCGTATGGTTTTGGATCTCGTTGTTGTCTCAAACCCCATTGGTGGTACGACTCATTTATCCATGATATGTCGGGGTTTGAGAATATCTGTGTTGGGCGTCGAGTTTGAATGTGACACACATGTGCTTGGTTTCATGGGCTATGGTTTGATTCTATGGATGGATTGGCTAGCCATGTATGGTGCCATTCAAGATTGTGAGAGGAGGGTCGTTAGACTTTTGACTTGCCGTAGGAGGGCCCTTGAGATTTCTTGTGACCATAAAGGGTCTGTCATTCTTAGTTTCCTAGAGTCGCTTGATGCATCTGTCGATGATCTACGATCTATACCAGTAGTCTGCGAGTATCCTGATGTTTTTGAGTAGGTTCCGGGATTACCTCCGAGGCGCGAGAATGATTTCTGTATATACTTGGTGGATAGTGCAAAGCCAGTTGCATTGTCTGTGCGCCATATGGCTCCAAGAGAAAGGAGGAAGCTCAGCAAGCAAGTAGTGGAGCTACTTGAGAAAGGGTTTATTAGGCGAAGCATATCTGAATGGGGTGATCCAGTAGTATTTTCCACTAAGGAGGATGGTTCTCTTCGCTTATGTGTGGATTATAGAGAGTTGATGTAACACCCACCTCCGCTAGGGTCACTCACAAAGGGAATGCACTAGGTTTGGTGAAGCATTATCGAGGTAAAAATGCATAGAAATATTACAAGACAGAACATATATAAAACAGCGGAAGTAAAGCAAATTTCATTACCTTATAAAATAGTAAGGTCAAAAGCTTTTTACATCAGAATACTTCAAAACCTGTCTTGCAATAGTAAAGAAGCATAAACCATTTCATAAATTATTCCCCAAGTAAAACAGTAAGGCAGCCATAGCCAAGAAAAGTCCAAGCCATGCATGATGACCTTCAAGCAGAGGAAGTCCGAACTAAATAACAGTGTTTCCTCCCTGAAAACCTAGGGGGAAACGGAAGACAAAGAGGCAAAACAAAACGGGGTCAGTCATAAAGACTGGTAAATCCTATCTACTTCCAGTATAAAAACAGGTAAAGGTAACATGACATGCATAAACTGGAAGTAAACATAAGGATGATGACAAGATAGATAAGCTAAACCAAGATAACTGGATGAACTACTGTAGCAAGATAAACTAAGGTATCATGATAAACTACGGTGTCAAGATAAATCAAGGTATCACATCGTCAGGTTCCTATCAAGTATACTATCCCAAGGTATCTATCATGTATAACATCCCACGGTATCTATCATGTATAACATCCCAAGGTATTTATCATGTATATTCGCTCTGCACCTCTCGTACTAGTATCCCTACCCGCGTCATGTGTTAACTATGAATGTCCCTTGCCCAATGTCAGGTAATGGTCCATGTCAACCTAATATATAGCATATGTAGGTTTCCCAACTCGTATGTTTCTTCCCATGTATAAGTTCAGTCCTTTGCCGTAGGCCGTACGGGCTTTCCCATGTAAATCTATACCACCTCAACGTAGTACCATTTTATCCTTGATGTTGTTTTGGACTGCTACCCTTGATCTGTTTATGTTTTCTTATCATGAACTATCGCGTGTTCACTTAGGATTTACGCCACCTAGGACCACTAGGGATTATGCTACCTAATGAACGTTTCCGTGTCTCGGTTTGGGTTCAGGCCACCTAGGGCCACTAGGGATTATGCCACCCGTCAACCGTGCCCTTTATCCCACGTATGTACCGTGAATCGTTTTCCATGTCTAGACGCACATGTATCTCAATGTGCCACCCGAGTTCCGTGCCAGGGCAAATCAAGAAATACGGAACTCAGTCGGGAGCTTTAAGTCGTCTGCTGATGCAGATATCAAGGTCTGTTTTTGTATTCGTGGCTATGGTCCCACGTGACCCCTCCCTCAACTACTGAAAGGAAATCCAAGAAAAATCATGTATGAGAACTACGTCCCGGCTCCACTATAGCCCCACTTTCCGATGGGCCAACCTCACCCATGACTCGATAGCAAGAACATGGTCTGTTGGGAGTTCTCTGCCTTTCCGTACGTACACGATTGACTAAAGATGGTAGGTAGTCGACGACGTGCTATCCAGGGCAAAAATCAAGTATCATCGACTCCACGCTAATCCATCCCAGTCTTTAGGTCGCTCGCATAGCAACCAAGGCATACCCTTGGCTCTTCTATCGCAGACCTTAACCTCTATGAGGCCGGGTTTCATGGACCACCTGCCACCTCACAGAGGGATACCAAGAGTACCCTCACGTCCCCCGAAGCTACCGCTTCGTCACCCAGTTCGTTGGAGCCTTTATCCAAGTCGGATAATTTGCTCCTCCTCGTGTGTTTAAGCGATGACCTACCATATCGGGTTACTCATCCATTCATGAACTAGTCCCATGTCCTTGGCTAAGAATTATTACTTAGTTATACTTAACTAAGGTTTACCACTTAGCTTCTTTTCCCCGTTACCCTTGATTAACCACGAATTTCTACCTGTTCCTCTAACTAGGGTTTTGTCTATTGGGTTAGGTGTTGTTATTCAGGTTCATGACTTAGCCCGCCTACGAATCATGTCAAGATTGGCTAAGCATTTAAGTTCAAGGCTTAGCCCTACAAGGTGGTTAAGTATACCAAGAAGCACATGACTTAACCCTATCAAGTCAAATTGGTTAAGTATTGGTTTGTCTTAACCCTATCAAATTATCGTGTTAGATTGATTAAGCATAGACTATCTTAATCGCATCAGATCATCGAGTCGGATTGGTTAAGTATGGGTTAGCTTAACCTCATCCACTAATCGTACTACAAGGGTTAAGTATATTCAAAAGGTCTTGGGACTTAACCCTATCAAGTCCACATGTTAGATTGGTTAAGTATAGGTTGCTTAACCTCATCAAATCATCATGTATAATTGGTTAATTATAAGTTACTTGACCCCATTAAATTATCATGTTAAGTTGGTTAAGTATTGGTTGCTTAACCTCATTGAATTACCAAGTTTAGATTGGTTAAGTGTTTAACTTAACCCCATCGAATTACCGTGTTTAGATTAGTTAAGTATAGGTTACTTAACCCCATATAATTACCAAGTCGGATTAGTTAAGTGTAAATTACTTAACCCCATCTAATTACCAGGTCGGATTAGTTAAGCGTAAATTACTTAACCCCATCCCCTAATTGTCTTGTATGGTTAAGTGTCATTAAGAAATCAAGCCCGGTCCCACTTAACCTACCCATTTGTGTCATATCGGTTAAGTGTCATTAGTCAAATTTACTTAACCTTATCGTGTGGCATTAATTTAATTAATGCACTCTCAACCTCTCACATTAGACCTTGTTGTGGTTACAAGTTAAGCCGGGCGGGTCCGGGTAGTTTTACACCACAACCTAGTCTAACCTCGGGTCTTAAGCGCGACATGACCAACTTCTCACATTGGATCCTATTGTTTGTAGCCACTAGTTAAGTCGGGCGGGTCTGGGTAGATTTATGCTACAAACTCAACCCAACCTCGAGTTGGCCACTTTCATGTTTGGTCTAGTGTCATATTACACTTACAACCCACACGTGTTTAGTCTCAAGTCCCATGTTTACCCCACATGTCATGCCCACATTTAGGTGTATCATAAGTGCCATATTTCCATGAAACCCCATGTCAAATTATCATGTCATAATCACGCACGTCTAACCTACCCCAAAGCGTGTTTCCAACCCAAGTAAAAGCGAGTCAACATAGTAAGGGTACTATGCTACATATTGACCTCACAACATGCACGATGTCAAAAAGGGATTGGCCACAAACATGCATAGCATCATAAGAGAATTTGACCACAAGCATGCATGATAACATAAGGGGTTTGGGTTCATTTACATGCATAAGCCCCAAAGTCAAGTCTTTGCCAATGTTTCACAAGTCAAATGGTTCCCAAAGGTTCATGCTAACATTCCATAGATAAAGATTCAAACTTGCAAGATATACTAGGTTAAACATAGCATGAGTGGCATGATAAAGTCGCTACAACTTAGCCCAAGGTCATAGATCATAGAAAAGGGCAAAACTAGTTTCACATAAGCTAGCATACTTATGTTTCATCGCATTTTATCCCATGTCACATTAGAACCACCGTAAGAATCTACAAGTAGCTAGAAATTACATAGCGTGACAAGAGGGCTAGGAGCATGAATCGTCTTGATGAAGAAAGGTGGCTCCTTTGTGGAAGAATCGTCATGAAGTTTGCATAGCAACGTTGATCTACCCTTGATTTGATGTAGGAAGCTTGCACCTTTTGATTTGAACCCGATTTGAATGCATAAGCCCTTAGAGTTGGAGATGGAGGCCATGATCAAGATTGATTTTGGCGGCACTTCGTGGCATGAGTGATTTGTGAGGGTTTAGGGTAGGCTTAGGGGTCTTTTTATAGAGATTAGGAGTAGTTTAGGCCCTTAGATTAACCCTAGGATAGATCTGAGCCACTGAAAATCGTCACCAGCCTCCAAATCCAGTCAAGACAGCAAGCAGGTGCACCCAGGTGGCCTGGGCTCGACCACCCAGGTCGATAGGGGTGTCGACTTGCAAGTCGACACCACCCTGGGTGTGTCGACACCCAAGTCGACACCCATGTTGACTTGGGTGCTGGGCGGGAAAATTTCCCGCCCAGTCTTTTCGGCTCCAGATTTGAATTTTGAACTGTTTTCCGGACTTGGAATTTTCTGAATCTTCGTTGGGCCATAACTTGGTCATACGGACTCCGTTTTTCGAAAACTCGGACTCTATTTCGCGTATTTTTCCGAGACGAATGCAATGGCGCAGACCATTTCCATTGATTCAGATTTTAAAATTTAATTCTTCCTTGATTCTTGATTATAACACGTTATAAAAATTCGTGTTGTTATAGTTGAATAAACTTAGTAAGAAGAATAGGCACCCACTTCCGAGGATAGATGATTTGTTTGACCATCTTGTTGGTGCATCTATTTTCTCTCAATTAGACTTGGCCACGGGGTTTCATCAGTTGAGGGTGACCGAGGACAGTATAGACTAGACCTCTTTTAGAACTCTAGATGGTTTCTTCGAGTGGCTCGTCATGCCTTTTGGGTTGACGTATGCACCCGGCTATTTTGTTGATCTGATGAGTAGGGTGTTTCGGGAGTTTCTAAATAAGTTCATTGTGGTCTTTATTGATGACATCTTGATTTTATCGAAGAGCGAGGAAGAGCATACCCTACATTTAAGGGAGGTTTTGAAAACTCTCTGTGCGCACCAGCTTAAGGCGAAATTCTCCAAATGTCCTTATTGGAGAAAAGAAGTGATATTTCTAGGGCATGTGGTCTCTAAAGACGGGATAACAATAGATCCCGCGAAGGTAGTTGCAGTTCAAGATTGGCAGATCCCAAAGAATGCAATGGAGGTGAGGAGTTTTCTTGGATTAGCAGGCTATTATAGGAAGTTCATTAAGGACTTCGCAAAGATATCAACCCCACTCACCAGACCGACGAAGAAGAATATGACATTTTCTTGGGGTATAGACAGTGAGGATGCTTTCTAGCAATTAAAGAAGGCTCTGACAATAGCCCCAGTCTTGAATTTTCCTGATGGGAACAAAATGTTCACAGTATACACTGATGCATGTGATACAGGGATTAGTGCGGTTATGATGCAAGAGGGAAGGGTAGTATGTTATGGAGGTAAATAGTTAAGAGTTCATGAGAAGAACTACCATACCAATGACTTAGAGTTAGCTGCCATAGTATTCGCGCTTAAGACTGGGCGCCATTATCTACTAGGAGAGAAGTTCGAGTTGTACTCCGATCATAAATCTCTCAAGTACTTGTTCTAACAGAAGGATCTCAATTTGAGGCAAGAAAGATGGATGGAGTTCCAAACGTCCTATGACTTTGAGATTGCTTATACCCCTGGCAAGGGTAATGTGGTGGAAGACGCATTGAGTAGGAAGAGGATGACCTTGAGTCCTCTGTTTGTAGGGAGGAAGAGCTGAGAGTTTATATCAACTTTTGATTTTAGACCCTCCACCGAGTTTACACCTGGTTTATTGGCATCATTAGAGGCGCGACCTACTCTGTTGGACCAAATGGGAACTTCGTAGCGAGAAGACCCATGGATAGCCGATATCTTGGATAGGCTCAGTAGAGGGGATACTTCCAATCACCTCAATAGATATTCCACAGATGATAGAGGGTGGTTACGATGAGATGGAAGGCTTTGTGTTCCCCGAGTTGGGAGTTTGTTGAAGACAGTCCTTGAGGAAGCCCATCATTCTAGGATGACTATTCATTCCGGTGGCGATAAGATGATAAGGATACGAAGAGGGTTTTCTTTTGGACTGGGATGAAGAAAGATGTCGCAGAATTTATTTCTCGATGTTTGATTTTCTAGCAAGTCAAAGCTGAGCAAAGGAAGCCCGGTGGTGATGTAGCAGAATTTGTTTCTCGATGTTTGATTTTCCAGCAAGTCAAAGCTGAGCAAAGGAAGCCCGGTGGTTTACTTCATCCTTCGGAAGTCCCACATGGAGGTGGAAGAGAGTCTCTATGGATTTCATTGACGATTTGCTTAGATAAAGAAAAGGCAACACCGGTATTTGGGTTCTAGTTGGCAGGCCTATTAAGAGCGCTCATTTCATTCCTGTTAAGAGTAGGAGGACAACAACATGGTTGGCAGTAGTTTATCTTCGTGAGATAGTTCATTTATATGAAGTACCTTCCAGTATTGTGAGCGATCGTGACCCCATATTCACCAGTGAGTTTTGAAGGAGCTTGCAAGAGGTATTAGGTACAAAGTTGTGTTTGAGCACCGCTTATCACCCTCAGACCGATGGACAAACGGAAAGGGTGAATCGAGTTCTTGAGGATCTTTTAAGAATATGTATCCTAAAATTCGGAGGGACTTGGGAAGAGCATCTTCCTTTGGTAGAGTTTTCCTACAACAACAATTATCAGGCTAGTATTAGCATGGCACCCTTCGAAGCATTGTACGGATGACTTTGTAAATCACCGACTTGTTGGTGGGAATCTACACAAAGGCATCTACTTGGACCTGAGATGATTAGGGAAACTTCAGAGAAGACTGATCTTATTCGCAGGCGCATGAAGACAGTTCAGGATAGGAAGAAGTCCTACGCAGATAGGAGAAGGAATGACATTGAGTTTGAGGTGGGAGACATGGTTTTCATCAAGGTATCACCTTTGAGGAATGTTGTTCATTTTGGATCTATAGGGAAATTCCACCAAGATTTGTAGGGCCATTTCCCATAACAGAAAGGATTGGCCAACTGGCCTATAGAGCAAAGCTACCAGAGAGACTGTCCAACGTTCATGATGTTATCCACGTTTCTCATTTATGGAAGTGATTGCATAAAACCGTAGAAGTAATTGAGCCAAGTATGCTTGAGGAAGTAGAGGTGGAACGGGAGGCGACAGTTAGACGAGTTCCTACTCGTATTCTTGGATCAGAGGTTAAGAAGCTACACAACTGAGAGGTCAAGTTAAGGAAGGTTCAATGGGGATAAGACCCCGAGAATGCAACTTGGGAGACTGAAGACAAGATTCGCGCTTTGTACCCTTTTCTTTTCAAGGGTATGTTCTTAACTTCATTTCCAAAGCTTTTATTCGTGCTTGTTTCTATCGTTGAAGTATATCCTATCGATCGAATCTTCGACCTTTAGGTATTGTAATAACCCGCATTTTTACTGTTGAATAATTAATTAATTAAATTATTAAATATCGATTTAACGATATCGATAACTCGAATTAAATAATATTTATATTTAATTAATATAAATAATAAAATAATATATTTCCGAAATAATCAGAAATAACAAAATCCATGATATTGTGTAAATTGGTAAATTCAAAATATATAATTCAGTTTAGAGTTGAATTTTATTAACGAATATATTATTAAAATGAAGTTTGAACGTATAATTATATTATAATTATAATCAAGCTCGAAATGGCGCTGTAGTTCGTAAATTGGCGATTCGAACTTCAACTAAATATACAGGGTCTGTTTTAAATCGGATTTCTGTGAAACAAGAAATGTTAGGAGCTGGTGAAGTCTATTTTTCTAGTGGAAGAGAAAAATCGGGATTTCGTCGTGTAGATTTTTAGTTATGTCCAAATTAAATATTCAGAAAAACAGCGGTATATTCGTTCGTAGCCATAACGGTTATTTAAAAATATTTGAATATCGGATTCGAATTTAGACAGGATTCTATTAAGACGTAGTGATAATTTAATTTTTAGAATTTTACTGTGATTTTTAATTAATTAAATAAGTAACTTTTTATTTGGAGTATTTTGCACCCTTAACCAGCGATTTTAGGAGTTAACTTACCGATATTATTATATTTTCGGGACCGTGGCACATCGCTCGATATGACCGTATACTTATTTCTGTCTGTAGCAATTCGAGCATGAATGAAATCTTACGTGACACGGTATACTAAAATTCAAAAAAACAAATATATGGATACCATTCTTTTCTGTGGTTCTCTTCTCAACCACTAGTTCCTATGGTCCTCAAAACAAATTTATGTCATTTCATATATCCACAACAGAAGTAAACATTTTAAATTCATGGAGCCTCCCTCGTTCATTTTTAAACTTCAGCTAATAAAACCCATCCTATATAATAACCTTAATTCTCTAAACCTAATTATTCTCCTCAGCTCAAACACCATTCTGCCGCATTCATCTTTTTCACACAGCAAAAACATGGTCTTCGAACTTCCTAAACTATTCAAGAAAAATTCATTAAATCTCAAAGGAGATATTTCCGAAATCCCCTTGACATCCTCTTCCAACTGAGGTACCTCTCATTTCATTCGAACATCTTAATTGTTCGATGCTTTTCTGATAGCCGACATTTTGGGTTCAGAAATTCACGATAAATGAAGAAGATTTAGGTTGTTTCGATTTTATATTTGAACTAAGGAGTGATATCGGTCTGGCGTTCTTTGTTTTGGGGTTCGAAGTTGTCATGACTATGTAATGGGGCGTTGATGAACTGGAATCCATGAGGGAAAGGGTGAACTCGAGTTGTTTCTAAGTGGGATGGAGTTGTAGAGATTTCGAAGGGGATTCGTTTGGATATTTTAGTTGGAATTAAGATGGATTGGAGAGGGAGTATGAGCTATTGAAGTCGGCCATGGTTTGGAAATAACTTGGAGCTGGCGGTGTTGTTTAGATTGTAGGGGAAAGGAGAGATAACAAAGAGGAGAGCTGCTACGAATTTAGTGATTTTATAATGAGGGTGAATGAAGGGAGCGAATTGGCCATGAATAGGGAAAAAGGGATCTGTTATGCGACGGGGAGAAAGGATGTGGAGGGGGTTTAAGCTCTTAAACAATGATTTAGGTTTTAACTAATAATTTGTTTATTGTTAATGATGTTTGAATAGTGTATAGCTTATAAAAATCAATAACTGTTCCATACGTCATCAGAATTCAGCAAAACAGGATCCGATAGGATCGTATGGACGACTACCAACTGGAACTGACTGGGAGTGAATCCGAGCTCGTTACAATTTATGACGAAATAAATTGTCCGTCTAAATCAAGCGATGGTTATCGTTATTAACGATGATCGTCCAATGTGAGTAAATCTCACTAACTCTGTTCAGTTTATATTTTTATAAACTGTACTTTATTTTTGATAAATATTGATTGATTGCTGTGTATGGACTGTTTAGATGGACTATTAAATAATTGATGGAAAACACAGTTATGGTTATATATATACACATATATATATCGTTGTTAAATATTAATTCTGTCGATCAGAATATTTCATATTGAAATGAAATCGATGTTAATGATATTGTTTAACATCTGTGATGCAGGGAAACAGGTTGGAGGAATCCAACTGGATTCCTCAACATTTATTTTAATGTTTTCATATATTGTGTGTATGATGTGATATATAATCTGTTGTTGATTATGTGTGTTTGAATGATATCGGTCACCGTTGTTTGGTATTTTAAATACCGTAAGAAATACTGGGATGTAAAAAGGGGATTTTCAAAGTATATTTTGAAAATAAATTATTATATAAAATCAATGGATTTTATATATAAAAGGAAAAGGATTTTATAAAAGGAGATAATTATTAAATCAAAGAGTTAAAAGGAAATTATTTGTAAAACAAATATAAAAGGAAATTATTTGTAAAACAAATATAAAGGAAGTTATTTGTAAAACAAATATAAAGGAAATTATTTATTTGTTAAATAAATAGAATTTATAATGGAATATTTATTTAAGAAATAAATATAATTGAAAAGGAAATATTTATTTGTTAAACAAATAAAATAGAAAGAGAAATATTTGTAAACCATTTACAAGTAGAATTGAAAAGGAATTTATTTACTTAGAAAATAAATATAGAGAAAAAAAGAGAATTTATTAGGATAATAAATAGAATAAAGGATTTATTTATTTAGAAAATAAATAGAATAAAGGAATATTTATTGGGAAAATAAATAGAGGAGTCAATCGAATCTAGTTAATCAAAAGGAGCTAATTGAACATAGTTAATCAAAATAGAGTTAAACAGAAATTGGAAACTGACTAGAGATTAATAAGTTGAATGGTTTCCTGAGTATCGATCTGGTGTTCGTTTCGGCCTTCGGGGTTTATACTTAGGAAGTTGTTCTCTTGTTAGTTTATAGTTAGATTCTGATAGATGTGGAAGAATAGTGATACGTAATTAAGCCATGGAAACGTTTTCCAGTGTTAATAACATATATTTTCTAAACATAGAAAATAAGGAAATATGAATGAATATATATATATATATATGGTTGATGATCTGATCGATAGAATTTCCATCTGGAAATAATATCGTTGTTTGCACATGTGTTTTCTTTGATAGTTAAATCACCGACTATCAAAGTTTTGACCATTTTAATGTTGTTAATATGGAGAGACCGGTTGGATTATTATCCGAAGAACCACTCCGTATTGGCATAAGCGTTGCGAATCAGGTATGCTGAATATATTGAAGACGGAGTAAAGTGCAAGGGCTGTTGTATAAATCTTAGATAACAATTGCCTAAGATGGATGTACTGAATAGTGCCTTCGGTTTGTCCAGTCCCAGGACGACCTGTGTGGAAGAATGTCTGACAGAGTATATTTAATAGATCGCGTAAGTTGATCTCTTCAAACGTAGGTACGTTTGGTGGCGGAGGAATTCGTTTCTCTTTGCTGTATACCCGTGGTATTTTTGGGGAAATCAATTTGTGATTTGGCGGGTATGACGATGTGACATTCAAAGTGAATAAACGTGTGATCTGTCAGAGATAAGCATGACCTCTAGCCTCACATCCGGAAATGACAAAAATCGGGCAGGCAACATGGCTATGTAGGTTGCACCTATTAGGGTGTATAATCATCTG
This sequence comes from Allium sativum, assembly GCA_030737875.1. NCBI lineage: Eukaryota > Viridiplantae > Streptophyta > Magnoliopsida > Asparagales > Amaryllidaceae > Allium > Allium sativum. The sequence continues at coordinate 771,606,044 of CM060918.1, read as the reverse complement.
ATCTAGAGTTTCATTTATTTCTAAAAATCTATTGTTGATGCTGTCCCATTCGGGAAATAGTTGCTGATCCCAACCGTTGGTGATATACATTCGATACACTCAAGCGAAATGAGTGGTCGGTCATGTGTGACCAGGTTGCAAGATGTTCTTGTTGAACCCGGTGTATCCCTCTCTAGAGGTACACTAGCGAAAGGTGGTTCCATACCTTGTCATAGTTGGAAATCCATTACCCAATACGTGCCTGCGGTTTTGCTTGTATACTATATATGTAGAACGTGAGATGAAAGCGTTTCTGCTAGATGATTATTATATTATGGTTGATAGACACTATTATAATATCAATGAGTTTTGATATAAAAATATTTTGGATTCTCAGAAGGGAAAAACCCGTTCTGTCATACGGCGTGTTCTTATGAGATATCGTTTACTTGTTCTCAAACTGTTTTAAACTGTTTTACTAATACCAGTCCCATAACTGACCCAGAGTTTATTTTGTTTTGTTTCCCTAAACTCTTGGGTGCCCAATTTTATACGGGCAGTCAAGTAGTCAGGATTTTACAGATATACTTGGAGAGCTTGGAGCAGGAGGCTTCAGGATTATATATCTATAGTTATTTCCGCTGTGTTGTAAGTGTTATACTCTGATAATGTTATTGTATACATATACTGATTTTATTTCAAGGATATATTATCTATTATATGTTGTTCGTTCCGCTGGGAGATTCGTGTTACTCTGATGTTGTATCTTCATTTTCTTCTTCTATTCTAAGTTTCTATCTTATCTATCCTCACCCTCTAATTTCTTTCATTAACTACTGGTATTTTTCGATGTTTGGTTAGTCGTCATTGAGTTTATGGCGATAACCAAAGTCGACAAAAACTGGGTCGTTACAGTTGGTATCAGAGCTTAAGGTTAAGTAATTACCTTGGCTCTGTGGCGTGACTCTGTAGAGATAGGGTTAGTAATACCCTAGATTGAGTTGAGTGTATATATACGAGTGAGCGTATTTGTTATTAATATAAAAATTGTTTTATATTGTGGTGATTTATTGGTTGAGTTTTTTATGGGTTCTGATCGATCAGTTTGATCCACTGTATCTATAGGAGTTAATAAACACTCGAATACGATGGGTCGACACAATATATTTTGAAAATACGGTAAACGAAATAATTTTACCCAAATTATATTTTGATATAAAGGATTTATATCGGGGTAATTATAATATATTGGATATATTGGTTGTTATTATAATCGAGTAAGATTATAAAAAGTGAAATGGTTACGTATATAACCAAATAATAATTCGTATAAGTGTTACAAAATGAATTAAATCTGAATTTGAATCAGAATTGAAATTAAAACCCTGGAAATTTGGAACAGAGTTTGTAAATAGACTTGGATTAAATATATGTAAATTTTAAGATCCTGGGAGATTTTAAATTGTATTCCAAGCATTTGTGAATGATATTTTGAACTGATTTCAAAATAAAAGTGTTTAAGAAATGGTTTTGAAAATTTGTTGTAGTATTGAACTCACTTCAATAGCTGGGAAATAACCCTGATGACGATGGCCACATCATCAGTGTTCATTTTCGAGTTGCAAGTGACGGATTACTACCAAAGAGATTGTTTTGTGGAAAGCAAGTTGTTTTATATCATGAAAAGGGATATATGGTTTTAAGAAAGCTAAACGGTTTAAAATTCCCAGGGAAAGATTGTTTGAAGTGAAACCAAATTGAATTAAAATTTGGAAAACCAAATTGGAATTTAATTGAAGTAAATTATGCGAAAATTGAATTGAATTAGAATATAATGATATCGAGGAAGTTGGATTGATATCGTAAGAAATTGGAATCGAGAATGGAACTCGAGTTTGAAGTGATATTTGGCGTGGATATAAGCGAGTGGTTGTGTTAGAGATAAAAGTGATTGGAGTTTGATTGGAATGACATAGGTATATGCAGAAATTGGTAACAGATGGAAGGGATGTTATGATATGCCCGACAAAAAGGTACAAGTTTATTTTATATTAGATATGATATTTATGAGCCGAATTGGCAAGCCGCTTGGCATTTTGATTTTCTTTTGGGTTGGAGATGGCCTAGAGAGGCGAGTTGGAGTTTGAGCGATTGACCAGTACAAAGGAGGTGCTGGCAAAAAATTTCGAAAAGTTAGGGTGTTAGAAAATTTTCAGGATTTTTGAAAATTTTCATTGATAAGAATTAATTAATAATTTAATTGAAATTAAATTGGTTTAGTTAAAATTGAAGTTAAGGAATAAACAAATGATCTTTAACCCATCAATTGGGTTTGTTTTCTACCTTAGCAATTTCGAGGACGAAATTATTTTAAGAGGGAAAGATTGTAATGACCCGCATTTTTACTGTTGAATAATTAATTAATTTAATTATTAAATATCGATTTAACGATATCAATAACTCGAATTAAATAATATTTATATTTAATTAATATAAATAATAAAATAATATATTTTCGGAATAATCGGAAATAACAAAATCCATGATATTGTGTAAATTGGTAAATTCAAAATATATAATTCAGTTTAGAGTTGAATTTTATTAACGAATATATTATTTAAATGAAGTTTGAACGTATAATTATATTATAATTATAATCGAGCTCGAAATGGCGCTGTAGTTCGTAAATTGGCGATTCGAACTTCAATTGAATATACAGTGTCTGTTTTAAATCGGATTTCTGTGAAACAAGAAACGTTAGGAGCTGGTGAAGTATATTTTTCTAGTGGAAGAGAAAAATCGGGATTTCGTCGTGTAGATTTTTAGTTATGTCCAAATTAAATATTCAGAAAAACAGCGGTATATTCGTTCGTAGCCATAACGGTTATTTAAAAATATTTGAATATCGGATTCAAATTTAGATAGGATTCTTTTAAGACGTAGTGATAAATTAATTTTTAGAGTTTTACTGTAATTTTTAATTAATTAAATAAGCAACTTTTTATTTGGAGTATTTTGCACCCTTAACCAGTGATTTTGGGGTTTCACAATATGAGTTAACCTACCGATATTATTATATTTTCGGGACCGTGGCACACCGCTCGATATGACCGTATACTTATTTCTATCTGTAGCAATTCAGGCATGGATGAAATCTTATGTGACACGGTATACTAAAACTAAAAAAAAAAAAATATGGATACCATTCTTTTCCGTAGTTCTCTTCTCAACCACTAGTTCCTGTGGTCCTCAAAACAAATTCGTGGCATTTCATATATCCACAACAGAAGTAAACATTTTAAATTCATGGAGCCTCCCTCGTTCATTTTTAGACTTCAGCTAATAAAACCCATCCTATATAATAACCTTAATTCTCTAAACCTAATTATTCTCCTCAGCTCAAACACCATTCTGCTGCATTCATCTTTTTCACACAACAAAAACATGGTCTTCGAAATTCCTAAACTATTCAAGAAAAATTCAATAAATCTCATAGGAGATATTTCCGTAATCCTCTTGACATCCTCTTCTGACTGAGGTACCTCTCATTCCATTCGGTGCTTTTCTGATAGCCGACATTTTGGGTTCAGAAATTCACGATAAATGAAGAAGATTTGGGTTGTTTCAATTTTATATTTGAACTAAGGAGTGATATCGGTCTGGCGTGCTTTGTTTTGGGGTTCGAAGTTGTCATGACTATGTAATGGGACGTCGACGAACCGGAATCCACGAGGTAAAGGGTGAACTCGAGTTGTTTCTAAGTGGGATGGAGTTGTAGAGATTTCGAAGGGGATTCGATTGGATATTTTAGTTGGAATTAAGATGGATTGGAGAGGGAGTATGAGCTGTTGAAGTCTGCCATGGTTTGGAAATAACTTAGAGCTGGCGGTGTTGTTTAGATTATAGGGGAAAGGAGAGATAACAAAAAGGAGAGCTGCTACGAATTTAGTGATTTTATAATGAGGGTGAATGAAGGGAGCGAATTGGCCATGAATGGGGAAAAGGGGATCTGTTATGCGACGGGGAGAAAGGATAAGGAGGGGGTTTAAGCTCTTAGACAATGATTTAGGTTTTAACTAATAATTTGTTTATTGTTAATGATGTTTGAATACTGTATAGCTTAAAAAAATCAATAACTGTTCCATACGTCATCAGAATTCAGCAAAACAGGATCCGATAGGATCGTATGGACGACTACCAACTGGAACTGACTGGGAGTGAATCCGAGCTCGTTACAATTTATGACGAAATAAATTGTCCGTCTAAATCAAGCGATGGTTATCGTTATTAACGATGATCGTCCAATGTAAGTAAATCTCACTAACTCTGTTCAGTTTATATTTTTATAAACTGTACTTTATTTTTGATAAATATTGATTGATTGCTGTGTATGGACTGTTTAGATGGACTATTAAATAATTGATGGAAAACACAGTTATGGTTATATATATACACACATATATATCGTTGTTAAATATTAATTCTGTCGATCAGAATATTTCATATTAAAATGAAATCGATGTTAATGATATTGTTTAACATCTGTGATGCAGGGAAACAGGTTGGAGGAATCCAGCTGGATTCCTCAACATTTATTTTAATGTTTTCATATATTGTGTGTATGATGTGATATATAATCTGTTGTTGATTATGTGTGTTTGAATGATATCGGTCACCGTTGTTTGGTATTTTAAATACCGTAAGAAATACTGGGATGTAAAAAGGGGATTTTCAAAGTATATTTTGAAAATAAATTATTATATAAAATCAATGGATTTTATATATAAAAGGAAAAGGATTTTATAAAAGGAGATAATTATTAAATCAAAGAGTTAAAAGGAAATTATTTGTAAAACAAATATAAAAGGAAATTATTTGTAAAACAAATATAAAGGAAATTATTTGTAAAACAAATATAAAGGAAATTATTTGTAAAACAAAGATAAAGGAAAAGATCTGTAAAACCGATGTGAAAAGAAATATTTATTTGTTAAATAAATAGAATTTATAATGGAATATTTATTTAAGAAATAAATAGAATTGAAAAGGAAATATTTATGTGTTAAACAAACAAAATAGAAAGAGAAATATTTGTAAACTATTTACAAGTAGAATTGAAAAGGAATTTATTTATTTAGAAAATAAATATAGAGAAAAAAGGGAATTTATTGGGATAATAAATAGAATAAAGGATTTATTTATTTAGAAAATAAATAGAATAAAGGAATATTTATTGGGAAAATAAATAGAGGAGTTAATCAAATCGAGTTAATCGAAAGGAGCTAATTGAACATAGTTAATCAAAATAGAGTTAAACAGAAATTGGAAACTGACTAGAGATTAATAAGTTGAATGGTTTCCTGAGTATCGATCAGATGTTGGTTTCGGCCTTCAGGGTTTATACTTAGGAAGTTGTTCTCTTGTTAGTTTATAGTTAGAGTCTGATAGATGTGGAAGAATAGTGATACGTAATTAAGCCATGGAAACGTTTTCCAGTGTTAATAACATATATTTTCTAAACATAGAAAATAAGGAAATATGAATGAATATATATATATATATATGGTTGATGATTTGATCGATAGAATTTCCATCTGGAAATAATATCGTTGTTTGCACATGTGTTTTCTTTGATAGTTAAATCACCGGCTATCAAAGTTTTGACCATTTTATCTTTGTTAATATGGAGAGACCGGTTGGATTATTATCCGAAGAACCACTCCGTATTGGCTTAAGCGTTGCGAATCAAGTATGCTGAATATATTGAAGACGGAGTAAAGTGCAAGGGCTATTGTATAAATCTTAGATAACAATTGCCTAAGATGGATGTACTGAATAGTGCCTTCGGTTTGTCTAGTCCCAGGATGACCTGTATGGAAGAATGTCTGACAGAGTATATTTAATAGATCGCGTAAGTTGATCTCTTCAAACGTACGTACGTTTGGTGGCGGAGGAATTCGTTTCTCTTAGCTGTATAACCACGGTATTTTTGGGGAAATCAATTTATGATTTGGCGGGTATGACGATGTGACATTCAAAGTGAATAAACGTGTGATCTGTCAGAGATAAGCGTGGCCTCTAGCCTCACATCCGGAAATGACAAAAATCGGGCAGACTGCATGGCTATGTAGGTCGCACCTATTAGGGTGTATAATCATCTGATCTAGAGTTTCATTTACTTCTAAAAATCTATTGTTGATGCTGTCCCATTCAGGAAACGGTTGCTGATCCCAACCGTTGTTGATATACATTCGATACACTCAAGCGAAATGAGTGGTCGGTCATGTGTGGCCGGGTTGCAAGATGTTCCTGTTGAACCCGGTGTATTCCTCTCTAGAGGTACACTAGCGAAAGGTGGTTCCATACCTTGTCATAGTTGGAAATCCATTACCCAATACGTGCTTGCGGTTTTGATTGTATACTATATATGTAGAACGTGAGATGAAAGCGTTTCTGCTAGATGATTATTATATTATGGTTGATAGACACTATTATAATATCAATGAGTTTTGATATAAAGATATTTTGGATTCTCAGAAGGGAAAAACCCGTTCCGTTATACAGCCTGGTCTTATGAGATATCGTTTACTTGTTCTCAAACTGTTTTACTCATACCAGTCCCATGACTGATCCGGAGTTTATTTTGTTTTTTTCCCTAAACTCTTGGGTGCCCAATTTCATACGGGCAGTTAAGTAGTCAGGATTTTACAGATATACTTGGAGAGCTTGGAGCAGGAGGCTTCAGGATTATATAGCTATAGTTATTCCCGCTGTGTTGTAAGTGTTATACTCTGATAATGTTATTGTATACATATACTGATTTTATTTCAAGGATATGTTATCTATTATATGTTGTTCGTTCCGCTGTGAGATTCGTGTTACTCTGATGTTGTATCTTCTTTTTCTTCTTCAATTCTAAGTTTCTATCTTATCTATTCTCACCCTCTAATTTCTTTCATTAACTACCGGTATTTTTCGATGTTTGGTTAGTCGTCATTGAGTTTATGGCGATAACCAAAGTCCACAAAAACCGGGTCGTTACAGGTATGGAACCCATGGATGTAAACATGTGTTTGAAGCATGTTATGTTTGATGGATGCAAATGTTTGCTAATGGTTTCTTGTGGATGCATATATACACACATTATGCACTAGATCGACTCAGTCACTCTCATACTGCATATGGATGCGTGTGCATTTTCTCTATGGATGAAAATGGATGTATCATCATGTGTATGTTGCATTTGGGTGAATGATTGTGCACACATATTGAACTTACATGTTATAGTAGGATTATTTGCATACATGTTTGATTCATGGCACTAACATACATTGCATTAAGGAGGTCAACTGAATCAGTGGACCGCCTGATCTTTCACATTAGTATAGGGACATATACACACCTTTGCATATGTTCATAAAAGCATTAGAAATATTTTAAGGACAATGGATGCTTGTGATTGGTGGATGAGTATATGGATGATGGATGTTAGGATATACATTCTACTTAACTTAGAGATTTCGGGGACAAAATCCTTTAAGTAGGGGAGAATGTAACACCCCATAATTTTAAAGAATACTATAATGATAAACTAAGGAATAATTAATTAAATATTGGGAATTAAGTAAAATGGACTGCGCCATTGCGTTCATCTTAGAATTCTGCTTAAGATAGACTCCAAGTTTGCGTGAAACAGGAGGGAAATCGGCCCATTAGGGGTCGACCCCGTCCCTTGTGGGAGTCGACCCATGGGTCAACCCCTTCACAGGGGTGTCAACCCCTATGTCGACCCCGGGGTCGACCCCACCGAGATCTGGGCAGATTCCTGCCTGCAACCTGAACGCATTTTTGAGCATGATTTGTTGACCTTAGGATATATATAAGACCTCATTCTCATTATCTTTATTCACCAAAAAAATGGAGACAACGAGGTGCTGTCCCAACTCAGTTTGAACTAGCCTATTCTTCTTCAACAACAAGTTATATGTATTCAAGGATCTGTGCTACAACATCTACAATCAATCCTCTGTTCTTTAGACCTAGTCATAGTGAGTTTATGTTGCTTTTAGATAAAAACACCTCAAAAGTAATCTTGACATGGTTATAAGTTTGGATCTAAGCCTATGCTTGCTAGTAACCCGAATCATAACAGATCTGCCATTACTTGTATACCTAATTTACTGCTTAATTCTCATATGCCTGTCCATGATATCCCTATTCTGTTAGTTTACCTAATCATGCCACCGTATGCCTATTATGTTAGTTTGCCTAATCATGTCACTGTATGCCTATTCTGTTAGTATGGCCAATTCTATCATCATATTCCAGTTTTATTTACTATGCCTATTCTTGTTCTCTTCTCTCCCTCTTTCCATTTTCGTTTTTTATAGCCAGGCTACCTTCAATCCTAGGCCTATCGCAGAAATACGCGAGCACACGAAATTGGGAATGGTTGGGAAAGATAAATTAGGGTATAACTTATGTTGTAAATCATGATTGGGATTTGGGGGCATAATCTATACCTTGATCTAAACTTTAATCTGGGGCATAACTTGTATCATGAATCAGATGGGGATTTGGGGCATAATAAACATAAAAATTGGTTAGTAATGAACATACCCAAATTTACAGTAACTAGAAACTGTAACGACATGTAGACACGAGGTTAAATCACACTTGTGGTAGAAGCCTGTCCGGAACCGCCAGACAAATCCAACGTCCACAAGTGGTTAATCTAATGTCACTAGTACCGAACTTGTCTTTTGCGTCTCCTCACTTGCATCAGGTGTATAAACAACAGATGCAAATAGTACAATTAGCATCTAGTTTCTAACTGAAAATAGATGCAAATAAGGGAAAGCAAATATTGCCCTACCTTTTGCATCCGTTGTGGTCAATGAACAGACGCGGTAGGGTGGAGATGAAAATTAATTATTGATATTTGCGTCTATGGTTGTATAGTCAGATGCAAATAGGGGGTAGAATAAAGTTATTTATGTCTGATCATTTAAAAACGGACGCATCAAAACAAAAAATGTAGAGGAAAATATAAAAAAAGACTGCACGTATTAGAGGGAAAGCAAAAACACTTTCGCACTTTGCTAAAATTATCCGGGAAAAATTTAAACCCTAATTTCAATCCGATTTCTGTTTCCTAAAGTCGGTCGCAATCAAATTTTTCTTACTCTATCGTTAATTACCATTAAGCCGACTAAGTCTCTGCCTGAATCTGGAAAACTACCTTCCCCACCTTGGTTTGGCATCGAAGTTTGGTTACTTCAGACGTTGATTTCATCTTTTACCATCTCTCCTACTTTGATTTGAGGTAATACAGTTCTATTTTCTGATATTACAGAAATTTAATGTTAAATCTTTGTTGTAGTATGATCATGTTCCAAAATTACTTTCTACATCTAAAACTTAGTCCGCATTAACATCTATTCCCCGAAATTAACATGTCCGCGGATAGATTTACCCTAAATTGTTAACCTTATGAAATTTGGGGAAAATTCCGTGAGTTCCAATTTTGTTTCATGCCCTTTTTTACTTACCATACATTTGTTGTTTATTTTTGGATTACGTACCTTTTGTACTGCTATTCTTGTTTATATATAGTTTGATGGTAATTTTGTTCAAGTCACAAGCATGTAAAGATTTAATCTAGTTTCATTTATGGTGGTTTTATGTCCTAATTGCTGTCAATTCTATGTAAATTGATGGATTATTACCATTACTGCATATTCATCTATCTCTTTTTGCAATTTCCCATAATTTAGATAATTTTTTATTTCCCTTTTCCACTAACTGCGCATTACACAACCATATGGTACCGTCTTCATGAAAATTACCGTTTGGATGTAAATTTAAATGAAGTAATTTTCAGCAAATGCTCTACCAAAATATGGTTGTAAATGTAGAACCATAATAATTACCATTACTCAGTAAATAATACCGTATTCATGAAAATAAGATATGATTCCACATTTACAGCCATATTTTGGTCCTCATGTTAAACTGTTGATAAACAAGACCAATAAATACATTCATGCTATAGATAATGTGTGCGGCTACTGGACTTTTTGTATTGATATGCCAATAAATACAATTCATACAGAAGTCAACAAAAAGTGGCAACTAGCTTGCTAGTTGAGGACACTTAACATTTGATAATTTTCAGTAGTATGAATTTTGCATGTAGTCCATCTCATTATGTGAAAATGTAAAATATTTTGAATTTTGTGAAAGGAATTATGTATGCTTCTAGGAATAAAAATCAACTTCCAAAAGATAAACTACACTATTCCTTGGCTTTTTTGTGTTGATTTTAAGAATTAGGTACAATTTTGAATGAACTGGGCCAAATGAAAATCCAAGCATCGTTGACATGCATTTTTTAAAACTGATATATCAGTTGGGTTACCTGATGGTGATTTTACTGGCAGTAACATTACATGGAGGGGAGGAAGGAATATATATAATGCACAAAGCTAGACTAATGGGTGTTCGACAAATTATGAATTCTAACAAAAATTTCAAAGTACATCTTGTTATGTTCTTAGTCACTTAAGTGATCATACACCACTCGTTATTCAACTAATTGAGTGTATTCATAGCTATCTTAGATATATTTAACATATAGAGTTATCAGTAAATATTTAACATGCTTGAATACCACTCCTGCATCTACATACTAAATTCGCTATACTATGTTGGAACTTTTTGTGAATTTATTAAAAAAAAAGGAGAATTAATTGCATTACCAATTTTTTTTATTATTGAGCAATTAATTCAATCGAGCCATTGTAAGTTAATAACGGTAACATATTTTGTGCCATTATTTTGAGATGTTAATGCATATTTATGAGCCATTAATGCATAGAGCCGTTAGAAGTTATAAACGGTATTATATTTTGTATCAATGAATTTTCTGCTAGAGCTGTTACATTTGCATAACAGTTGAGTTGTATATATATAAATGTATACATGCATTTGATTGAGTTGTTACAAAATATAATATCATTAACAAATTGCAATGAATGGTAATAAATAAATATTTATTAACATTCATCTTCTCTTTATGAAACGAATGCAATTTACACATTGCAAATTTCTTTGAGTGGTTTTTCATTAAATATGGCATTAATTTCAGTACAATTTTCCTCCCACTAGAATAGCCACCGTTTTTTTTTCTGTATAAGAACTTGGTCATAGACCAGAAAGAAGATAGAATATAGAACATTTTTTTTCCTTGCTCTTTTTCTGGAAAAATTCTCTCTTCCTCTTTCATAGAAAGAAAAATCATATATATTTTTCTATCCTCTTCTCAACCATTTTTTTGAAAAAAAAATAGAAAGAAAATAAGCTTGAGCAGTATTATTTTAGAGTGCAAACTGAATCGGATTCATATGTGCAAATGATCCGATATAGAAAGAAAAACAAGGATGAGGCTGTTTTATCCCAGAGGCGGCGGCGAACAGTACTAACTACTTTGCACCTTGAGTAGATCGCCGAAACGTCTTCAAGAAAGTGACCTAGTCCACGACTCAGCCGAACCATTGTTTCCAACAAAGGAAATTGCAGCAATGAAAAAGCAAGTTATCTGATGCAGGTTTCTTAATCTTTGTATCTACTAAAACCTTTCAATTTCTCCTTATCAAAATAAGAGTTATTTCTAACATTGGACGTTATGTTTATTTTCTCGACATAGCATGGTAATTCAATAACTTTTTTAAGAGATAATGTGGCTATATTAAAAATCCCTTGGTAACTACTAAAGTTAGATACTAATATCAAAGCATGTCAAATTAAAATAATCTTGGTGGACGCAGTAAGATCTTCAAAGTATGTTATAATTTTGTAGTTGCTCACTTGTATGATAGTAGAATTTTATTCACCTAATTTGTTTTGGATTTAACTAGTTAAGTATAATTTTATTATGTAGAGAACGACAGTAAGGTTGACTCTGCACTAAAGAAAATAATGAAATAATTGATAACTAAAATACTATGATAGTAGTAATGATGTATATGTATATTTGGCTTAGATAACTAAAATACTATGATAGCAAAGAATGAATTTTATTCTATGTTCTGTGGTTCACATTCAGTTAAGGCTTAGATATCAAGAAAGCTCATTGTGATATTTCACAAGTAAATAGGAAATGATATTAAATATTCACATTTTACACTACGGAATGCCTTCTGTACCAAATATTTTTTGCATTTTTTATGCTAAACAGAGAAGGTTTAATCAACTTAATGCATATATATATATATATATATATATATATATATATATATATATATATATATATATATATATATATATATATATATATATATATATATATATATTCAAATTCTTGTGATAAAACTCTTTTGTTATTTTGAGGACATTTGTTCAAAGGTTGAATAATGGTCAGTGAATTCCAAAAAAGAGGTGTTGAAGCTTTCATAGTTGACTGGATTTGTGAATTTATAAATATAGTTTAACAAATATAAGGTACAACCGCTTAGATACAAATATGATTTTATAAATGTACACCTGCTTATAATGTACACCTGCTTAGATACAGATATGATTTTATAAATATAGTTTATCAAATATAATGTATCAACTGGTTAACATTTATTATTTTCCATTTAGATATTCTAGGAATTACCTGCATTTCATTTTATTTATGTTAATTGGGCATTTAAAAGTAGAAATCATATTTAAAATTTGATAATTTATTACACTCCAATGTATAGGATATAATTCTCTAACTTGTGCCGGCAACAAAGTATTAAGTAAATTTCTTTCTTTTCTATGCTATTATAAAGCAGCAGTAGAAAAGTTGCTTGACATGACAATGCAAGTACATTAGTAACAATAGTAATATATAAAAAATAAACGTACCTTTTTCACAACCAAGGTGCTGGATAATAAGCATTATGTTGGGCTGCAGTTTACGTTGTGGTTGCTGACATCGGACCAGGCGCTGATTATGGATCTGAAGCTAAGTGCGGTGGTGAAGAGTGATGCAGATAGGCCGAACGGGCGTGCTACGAATTTTATAAGGGCGAAGGTGAAGATGGGTGGGATTGAGGTTTTGACTGGCATAGGAAGAACTGTAGAGTTGTTAACTTCTGGTGTGAGTCATATCTTCTGTTAGAAAATAAAAAATAGAAAATAAAGAAGATTTTTCTGTCTAGTGTTTACAGAATCTTCTTCTGCCCGAAGAAATGATTCATCGAAATAATGAGTCACCCGTTCCATTGATGAATTTCTTTGCCAAGAACTTTCTCTTGGAGCGAAAGATGTAACCGAATCTTCTAATTCCTCAGTTGAAGGCTTACTGATTCTTCTGAAGATGAATCTGGAAGATATGATTCTTTGCAAAAATAATAAAACCCTGCACTTGGTAACTTATGGTCAATCGCCTATATTTCTTTCGTAATAAAGTGCATATATTTTGTACCTATAGCTGCAAGGTGGTTCTCATATTTCGTTTCTTTGCATTTCTGCCTGGATATCTAAACATATATTGGTACTTGAACAGATTTTCTTTCATTCAGCCATCATGTTTTATTGCAAAATTATATGCACACTTCGTTTGAACTTGCAACATTACAGCTATGAAATATCGATTCAAAGAACTAACATGGTTGATATTTATCTAGCTGATTTGCATTCCTTATAATTATTAGGTTGAAATAGACCATTTTGAATATCTTGTAATATGCTGTTTTCCGTGATCTGATTAATTTATAAGTCTTACGTTCTACTTTCTCATAAAACATGTATCTAGGGATATATTTGTTGCTTCATTTTGTGGATCACTGGATGCGAGTTGTATGCGCAGAGTAATCAAATCGAGCTTACATGCTTCAGTTTCTTTTTACTATTTACTTTGCACAACTTCTATGTAATCTATCTTCAGGATTTATGTATGAAAAGCTTCATTTTTTTTGATGTTTTTTAATCTAAGAACCTTTAAATTGTATTTTCAGATTTCGCTGAACAAACTAAATGCTGTTATCTTTCAATATCTTTTTCGTAGGGTACATGATGATACTGTCAATTCCCTGCAGCTGAACAAACCTTACATTGCTATTTGTTAATTTGATCATCAAAATATATTCTATGGCGTCAAAACTCTGAGTAGATCATTGTCTTTTGTGGATGAGCTTGTAGATGAAGTATCAAAATACAGTTGTAATGTCCTGGGTTTTCGAGTAATTTTCTTCGATTATAATTTATAGATTTATCTGTAATTTAATTAGATTTAGGTATTGGACTCGAAATATTATAAATAGATCTAGATATAATCATTAGTTTAAAATCATATATGTATATATTTAATTTGTTTTATATATATTAACATGAAGATCTAATCAACTAGATTCAATGATGTTTTAACATCTTTGTTTATCTTGAAAGTTCGTTTGAATTTTTTAACTATTATATATGTATATGTATGAAAAATCTTTTATACCATAATTGTATTTGTTTGGACTTATGTAAACATTAAAAAAAAAACTAAATAGAAAACACTTAAGCAAATATTCAACTACTTCACAAACATGTTTATAAGAAGATATTGCATCAAATGGATAAGAATAAGATAAAATCTAAATAAATAAGAATATTTGATTTGTTTACTTATTTGCTATTTTAAGTCTATTAGATCATAGCTATTAATAGCTTAGATATGCCTTAGAGGCTAGGTATCATTGTGAAGTACATTACAACATGTGTGTTCAAATCAACCTATATTTTATTAACTGATTTTCTTGGAACCAAAGCCTTTGATTGTCACAACATTTTGCACTAGCTGTACAAATTGATGTGCTGAAATTACATTGCCGTGCCTTCCACTGGAAGGAATAAAAGGAAGAAGCACATACATCCCTTCCTAGCTTCTAGACAGTCTAAGCTACTTATTCAAATCAATGAGACAGTCAAGGACCTTCCTCACATGCACCTTCCGTACCCTGCTTACATCTACATCCTAGCCAATATTTGCCTGTACTCAAATGCATGCGCTTTTGTACCTCTCATACTTATCATGGCAATGGTTTTACCTAAGGAAGCATAGGTTGAACCAACCAGGAGCATAGCTATTATATAGATTTGGATTACTTAGAGACAAAGTTTTTCTTCAAAATATTTAGTGCACGAGCTTGTACATTTGTACATTCTTGTCTCACTGGAAGTGCACATGACTGAGGTGAAGTGAATATACAGCACACAACACCTCTTTTCAATCACACCATGTAGCAACAACCATCTACCCTGTCTACACTACCAAAACTTCATGGAGAAGTCTGGTTTTTACTTATAAATACCCGCAAACACTTACACTAAACCATTCTCAAAATTGAGTCGGAACTAAAGCAAGCCTTGAAATTTGAGATGGAAATGGCAGAGCAAACAAAGACATAAAAATATGGAATGTGAAACTAAAGACAGTAGACCTTTTATGTGAGTAAACTACTCCTTTTGTACATTGATTGTTTTGCAAATAAGGTATAGATGCATGTATGTTACTGGATGAATTTAGTTAGTTTAATCATGTTTAAAAACTGATAAAAAGAGATAACAGCAAACAAGATCTGAAATTGGAAATAAGGTTATGCCTGAAACTTAAAATAGAGACAACGAACCATTGAATTTTTTTTACGTGAGTAAATCCTTTCCTTTTGCCCATTTAAAACTATTACTGATTATGTATGGTGTGATACATACACTTATATATATATATATATATATGCATATATGTTATTGAATAGGTAGCTAATTTGTTTGTCATGTCAAAAACTGGAAATAAAATTTGATAACAGTCTATATAATGTGAGTAAACACTGATTTATTTACTTTTTAAAAATTCAATATTACTAGAAAAGGCACATATACATGTTTTGTTTGATACACTTGAATCATGCTTATTGACGATGCTACAATATGTTAAAGCACCAAGAAATAACCTGGCGGTAAAATTTGTGAGAGAACTTCACTTATATTACTTTTAAACCATCCCCTGAATAATATACTAAATGATGCAATATACATGTGTGTTTATACATGTTTATAAATATATTATCACTTCTAAGTCAAAGACCAGGTATGTATGAGGGATTTAATCTTTGTTGCTCCTGTTAAAACATATAAGTATGTTAAAAACTGATGAAGCTTTCTCCTGTGTGAGTATTAGAGAATTCATAACTCAAACTCTAGAAAATTTTAGAATCTAATTCCTACATGAAGACATTTGTACAGATCTATAGTTGATTACAAAAATCATTCCCATTTAAAATGATTGTTATATACGCAGATAAATAAAATATACAGTAAAGTGAGTAAAGAACTTAAATTTTCAACCATCATAAAATCAAGTTTCAGGTACACGAATGCGTTTGTATGATAAAATCGTAATTTTTAGTAACAATATCAAGATTTTTAGTGATGGGATTTGGGGGAATTCTCGAGATGATCAAAAAACGTATATTGGGCAAAATCCGGTGGTGGAGCTAGTCGTGGGCCAAGTCATTGGCATTGGAGCAATGTGGGAGGTTGTAGATCATTAGAAAAATGCAACTCGAATTTTAAATCAAGTGGTTGGTGAGTTTTGGATCGAATTAGGTGGTTGAGGACTGTTTTTGACACCGTTGTTTCATGGGGAACTACTTTGACACGGTGGCACTTCAGACCGCCACACCAGGGGGGAACAAAGGAGGGGGATGTCGGCTCTCTGGTGGTGAAGTTTGAGGATGATCAGTGGTACATGGGGACGTTGGGAAGCGTTTTGGTGGAGGCTATTTTAAGTGATGATTGGTGTGAAGTCCAGATTTTTGGTCGAGGTGTTTTAGCTAAGGTTCACTGGTGGGGATGGATTCAGGTGGTGGAGCGGCTCCTGTAGCGGTGAAGATAGTGGCGTGATGATCTGTCAAGTGGCGGGGTAGGTGTACAGCGTGCATGCGGTGCACAAACATGTAAGGTTGAAGAAAACAAATGGAGAAGAAGATGGTGGATCGGGATGAGGGATTTGGGTGATCAGCATGGGTGATCAGGGCGTTCTTTGAGTGCCCGGATGTTGGATCTGGCAAGTGAGAATAAGTGGGATTGGGGCAAGAAATTTAGGGTGATCGGTTGTGTTGATCACGTCCTTTTTGTGTGCCAAGCGTTTGGATCTGGCAAGGGGAATAGTGGGACGGAGCAAATGATCTAGGGAGTGATCAGGGTATGGATCACACTGGGTTGCAATGCAAATCCTAGGATCTAAAAAATGTGTCTAAACAAGGGAAAGAAAGGAAAAATAAAAGTGGTAGGGGAAATGGGCTGAAGGGTATTGGGCCAGATTTGGGCCAGGAAATTAAAATAGAAAAGAGAAAGGAATAAAGAAAACAAAAAAAGGGAAGAGATGGTGCCAATACTACTTGTAATAAAACCAGTAGTTTTTATTAAAAATCTTCAAATCATATAACTTATATTATTTTGTTTATTTGAAATAAAATAAGAACAGTAATATATAAGGATATATAAAATACGTTATATTGAGTCAATGGTGGAATAGGATCATAAATAAAAGCCATCGATCTAAAATTGTAATCAATATTTGTACATACAGTTATTAACCTATGTTACGAAGATTTAAAGTATCCTCGTGAGTACTGAAATAATGGAGTGTATCCGAATTATTTTTCATGTAGGATAATTGTTAAAATCCGAAGTGTGAAATATAATCGATGTTATGTCGTGATTTATGGAAGGTGGTCAATGGTCGGTTATAAATTAATATAAACTTTGAAGACAAATTTGGATATAATCAACTTGTGTTGATAACTCTTTTAAAGTTAAGAAATGATTTCAAATAAAATCGACGACAAATAAAGTTGAATATTAAATAAAAAAATGACACGATTTACGGGAGTTAGATTGTCTTTACTAACCATTGCTTGAAATAAAAAATATGATTTATTAACCATCGATGTAAATATGTTAAATCGTTAAATATGTTCTGATCAGAATAATTTATTAACCATCGATTGCAATAGTGATTTCGTTTAAGCAAATAAATTTTGAATTGTTAAAAATATGTTGTGATCATTGATGTTAGATTGGCAGTTATGTTTTTACTGATTACCCTACCTTAAATAGTTTAAATTAAACATTTGCCACATTAATCATATTGTGTATTTTACTATTTTAAACTGAAATGTTAATCGTATATGTGACATATTTTTAGTAGAAAAGTTTTGATGATATGCAATATGTTGATTTGATTATTATTTAAACATCACTTGATCCCACGAAATCGTTTTGAAGAGTCCGGAATCTGAATTCCACTTCAATCCAATTTATACGTTATAAGTTAGAGATTATTGAAGACAAATGAAGATGGAGTCTATGCAAGGGCTATTCTGTTTACAGGATAGTGCCTTCAGTTTGTCCAGTCCTAGGACAACTTGTATGGATGAATGTCTGACAGAGTATACCTAACAGATCGCGTAAGTTGATTTCTTCAAACGTATTTGCGTTGGTGGCGGAGGAATTTGTTTCTCCTAGCTTCATACCCGTAATTATTTTTAGGGAAGTCAATTTGTGAGCTGGTAGGTAAGACGATGTAGCATTCAAAGCAAATGAAGATATGATATGTCTAATGGTAAGTTTTGACCTCAAGCCTCTTCAACTGGGAAATGGTATAAAATCGGGTAGGCAGCATGGCTATGAGGGTCGCTCCCATTAAAAGGTGTATCATTACCAGATCTGGAGAAATCAAATGCCTTTGGTTATCCCTTTTTATTTATATGCTAAATGTTCAGTTGGCTGGCCCCCAACTGTGGTGATGATATATTCGGTACCCTCAAGTGAAATGAGGGGCCAGTCATGTGTAGCCGGGTTGCAAGACATTCTTAATGAACCCTAATGAATTCATCTCCGGAGGTACATTGTCGGAAGGTGGTCCCATACCTTACCATAGTTGGAAACCATTCTCCAATAAGCGCCTGCAGTTTTGTTTGTATATTGTAACAACCCGTATTTTGAATAACATGTTATAGCGTAAATCAAGGCAGAATTAAATGTTAAAATCTGATTCAAGGGAAACGGGTTGTGCCATTGCGTTCGTCTTAGAAAAATACGCGAAATAGAGTCCGAGTTTTCGAAAATCGAAGTCCGTATGACCCAGTTATGGCCCATAGAAGTTTTCAAAAAATTCCAAGTTCAAAAACAGTTCAAATTTCAAATCTGGAGCCAAACAGACTGGGCGGGAAAGTTTCCAGCCCAGCCCCCAAGTCGACTTGGGAGTCGACACACCCCAGGTGGTGTCAACTGCCCAGTCGACACCCCTGTCGACCTGGGTGGTCGGGCCAGTTTGGCCTGGTGCACCTGCTTGTCCTTTTGAGTCATGTTTCTGGCCTTGTGACGAATTCTGATGGCTAGGATCTAAACTAGGGTTAATCCTATGGCCTAAAATAACCTAAATCTCTATAAAAACGCCCTAAGCGCTACCCTAAATCACCACAAATCAATCCTACAACTAGGTTATGCCAAAATGCTCCTTGATCATGACCTCCATCTTCATAACATGGCCTCCATCTTCTTCATGAAAGCTTGAGAGCTTCTAAGGCAAAAAGGAGCCATCTTTCTTCATCAAATCAAAGGAGCTACTTATTCTCAAGGCTATTTGTGTTGCTACATCATTCCTAGAGCTTCTACAACGTCTCTATCTTGTTCTATTGTGTTCTAGTTCTCATAGCCACACTTTGTAAGCCCTATTCTTCTCTTAGATTTAAACTTTGAACTTAATATGACATGTAGCAAGTTGAAATGAGACTTTTGTGTTATGCTTGCCTTGGATTTCATGCATAGTTTCATTCAGGACCCTTTTGATCTATGTTTATGGACCTAATGTTTACCTATCGTGAATCTAGTACCATTTATGTTGACTTTTGGGTGGAAAGCTATGAGCTTTATGTGGTGATTGTGCATAAATGCAACATAGAACCCTCATGACCTTGGTATTAACTTGCCATGATGGACCTATATGCTAATCACAAGTTTATCACCCTATTTGCTAAGTTTAATGCCATACATGTGTAGATTTGAATTGGACATAAGTGCAATATTTGCCTTGAACCTATCATTGTATGCATAGATCTATTCATTCCTCTCTTGATTTATGATTGTGGACCTATCACGAACCTAGTACCGTTCATGTTGACCTTTGGGAAAAATGCTATGAAATGGATTATGGCTTATGCATGTTAACAAACCTTAACCCCTCATGTTCCTTAACATGCATGTGATGATATTGAACTTATTTGCTATGCACAAGTTAGGATTGTCACCCTATGTCAACTATTACCATGTTACCACCATATTTGCTAATTATGCTACTCATACATGTTTATGGCCAAATCACCCTTATGCTATTATGCATGTTTGAGGCCAAAGCACCCTTATGCTATTATGCATGATTGAGGCCAAAGCACCCTTATGCTGTTATGCATGCTTGAGGCCAAAGCACCCTTATGCTATTTGATATGTTTGAGGCCAAGTCACCTTTTATGCTATCATATATGTTGAGGCCATATGCAAGTATGCTGAACCCCTTTTGCCTCAAATATCACCATGTTTAACTTGTAATAGACTTTGCCATCTTATGCCCATCTTGTTATATTCTTATGCTCCCCCTTTTGATCTATTTGTATTGATGCGAACTTACGTGCGATGGGGTTACGTTATGGGTAAACTTAAATGACATGAAACATGACTTGAAAACATGACATGTGATTATACTTGAAAACATGAACGTGGACATGACATGTAGAAAACATGAAAGTGGCCAACTCGAGGTTGGGTTGAGTTTGTAGCATAAATCTACCCGGAAACGACCGGCTTAATTAGTGGCTACAAACAATAGGACCCAATGTGAGTAGTTAGTCATATCGCACTTAAAACCCGAGGTTAGACTAGGTTGTGGTGTAAAGCTATCCGGACCCGCCCGGCTTAACTAGTAACCACAACAAAGTCTAATGTGAGAGGTTGGGGTGCATTAAGTTAATTAATGCCACATGGTAGGGTTAAGTCATGGACTACTTGAATACTTAACCAACTAAACACGATGGATTGGTAGGGTTAAGTCATGAACTACTTGAATATACTTAACCAGTTGAACACGATGTATTGATAGGGTTAAGTCATGAACTGCTTGGATACACTTGACCAACTCAATACATGGTTAGGATAGGGTTAACCACACTTAACCCATTTAAAACCCTAGTTACGTGGTCCTTTTCAGCAGTAACCTACTTGGGAGTATCTGGATACCCTGGACTAGGCTAGGGTGGGGCACGATTACTGGACTGATTGTAAGAGACCAAAAGAGACGGCTGAATGGTGCACCAGTTAAGTTCAGGCGGACCATGGTCGTGCACATTAAGTCCGAAGTTGAACATGGGCACCGGTAGGTTTAGACTGTGCGTGCTTGTTTTGTGTTTGTGGTTTACACCCTAGGACTGGATACACCCTAGGGTGGACCTTGCACAGTTAACTACATTCCATGATTAGGCCGTATGACACCGATACACGACGAGTTAGGCTTATAGGGAGCCGATCGACTAGACCGAGTAGTTGGACCTTGATTTAGGTCATCTCATGAGTTTGGGCGTATTGGGCCAAGGGATCATTTCTTGTTTATACTTGACATGGGTTGGAATACAAGTACACACTTGGTGCAACTTAACCTTGTATATGCGATGCCACACTTGATCTATCTTGATTAACTATTTACTATGTCATTCTAGTTACCATCCTTATGTTTCATCTCAGTCTCTCATGTCCAGTTAATTTTACTAGTTTTTATACTAATAGTAGGTAGGACTTACCAGTCTTTATGACTGACCTGTTTTCCTTTCGCCTCTTTTCTTCCGTTCCCCCCTCCAGGTTCTCAGGGTGGGAACACCAGCACCTAGCTCGGATCTTTGGCTTGCTTTTCTGACAGCTCATGTACGGTTTGGACTTGAGCTTTGCTATGGCGACACTACTGTTATCTTTGGGGAATACTTTACTTATGTTATTTTTCAGTTTATGTTTTCTAGACGTGTAGTAGCTGGAAAAATGATGACTAAGTACTTTGATGTAACGTGACTATGGTTTTGAAATAGAAATTTTATCCGTGCTTTATTTACTCTGTTTTACTCATATATTCTTTCTTGTGATATCTTCATGCATGTTTACCTTGTCCAACACCCCTCCAAAGCTAGTGTACTTGCAAGAGTGACCCTGGCGGAGGTGGGGTGTTACATTTGGTATCAGAGCATAAGGTTTTACTAGACCAGACAAAAGTTTTAAAAACTTATCTTTTGAAAAACTATTTTCAAAACCGATTATAAAGAAGTATTTTTCCAAGGAAAGTCTAGTTTATTTTGTAAGGCTATTCCCCAAAAGCCATTAGCACTATCCTTTGTTTCCTCGTTCTCAATCTATCTTTTTCTTCGTTTCAGTATGGCCGATAATTTTGCCATTTTGGAGGGCCTACCAATACCTATTTGGTTTAGAAGGTACATGGAGGCAAGGGCGAATGAAGCCGGCCCCACGAACATTCCTCCTCCTTCCCCCGTGGCTAACATTCCTCCTCCTCCCGTAGCTGAGGTTCCTCCTCCTCCTCCTCCTCAGCATCCGCAAGCGGATTTCGCGAAGATTTGCAAGGACTTTAAGGCAATGGGTGGCAAAAATTTTGTTGGGACGGAGACTTTTGTTGAGGCAAGAAACTGGGTAAAGGAAACTGAAGACCTCTTTGCTATCTTTGACTTGGAAGACCGTAGGAAAGTTCTGTTGGCGGTATGGCTGTTGAAAGGGGAAGCTGCATATTGGTGGGTAATCACCACCACTACTAGGCCAATTCAAACTTGGGATGATTTTAGGAGAAGGTTTGGACTGAGGTTTCTATCATCGACAGAAGAGAACCTTCAGATGGAGAGGTTACTATCACTAAAGCAAGGGGACATGACCGTTAGGGAATACGTGGATAAGTTTAATCAGCTTGCTTAGTTCGGTTTAGACTTGGTTAACACAGCTCAGGAGAAGGCCCTACACTTTGCTCTAGGACTGAACGAGCCATTGCACGGTTTGGCCATGTCTCACATACCCATGGGGGCGACCTTCGAGAGTTTGGTAAATATGGCCCTGCTTCAAGAGTAAGATAAGAGTGGCAAGAAGGAGGTCACGACAAATGAGTCTCAAGGCAAGAAGGAAGATTCCGAGAAAGGAGACAAGAAGGGAAACAAGGGCAACAACAACAACAACAAGGCAAGAGAGACAAGAAAGTGCAACTTCTGTAGGATCACTGGGCACATAGCCAAATACTGTAAGAAGAAGAAGAGGAAGCTGGGCGTATGCTTTCATTGTGGAGAGTCTGGACACTATAGTAAGGATTGCCCGAAAAAGCGAGGACAAGGGAAAAGGCAAACTCAGCGAGCAGGACCCTCTGGAGGGCAGTTTCAGGCTCTCCTCGCTCTTCCATCTTTTGATCGAGGTAGTGTTTCTATAGAAAGTCATGTTTACATTTCTGATTTCCCTGTTCGTACCTTATTTGATTCTGGCGCATCGCATAGTTTTATTTCTGATCTTGTTGAAAGTTTGCACCTAAGTACTAGTCTAGTTGAGGATCCCGTTAGTGTTTCAAATCCAATTGGGGGTTCCGCCCATCTATCTGTGATTTGTATGGATTTGAAAATCTCTATCTTGAGCGTAGAATTCATGTGTAATGCTTATGTTCTCGGGTTTATGGGATACAGGTTGATTTTGGGAATGGATTGGTTGTCCAGTTATGGAGCCATTCTTGATTTTGAACATAGGGTTGCGAGGCTCATGACTCGCCTCGGTAATACCCTCGAAACCTCGTGTGACCTTTAGGGTTCCGTCATGATTAGTTACCTGGAATCCCTTGGCACCTTTATTGGAAATTTGTAATCCAATCGAGTAGTGTTCGCCACTAAGGCGGGTAGTCCATTTCGCTTAAGCATGGGTTATAGAAATCACCCTAGTAAGTACATTTGGCAACGTGGATTGGCATTTGTTTTCAAGAGATAGTTCTTCTGCGTGGAATACCGTATAGTATGTAAACGAGATCCAGGATTCACTAACGAATTTTGGAAAGCTTGCATGAAACCATGAGCATGCAGTTATGTTTAAGCCAAGTATTTTAGGAAAAGAATAAGTGGAAGTGGAACGAGAGGCAACGGTGAAATGAGTTCTAACTCATATTTTGGAAATAAGAATTAAGAAGCTACGAAATTGTGAAGTTAAAAGACGGTCAAGGCACGATAGGATTAAGCTCAAGAAAATGCGACTTAGAAGATGAAAGACTAGATACGCGCATTATATCTCTTTCTAAGAGTATATCCTTGATCCTTATTATTCTGTAGAGCTTACTTGCATGTTATCTTTTAAGTATATCCTCTCGGTCCTATTCTCAATCTTAGTTCCGTTGCAAACCCCATAAGGAGTATGACTCGCCTGTTTGTGATATATAGTTGGGGTGAAGATGTCCATTAAGTTGACCAAACTATTTGGACTTTATGGGATATGGGTCATAGTTGATAGACTTACGAAGAGTGCTCACTTTGTTCTGGTGAAGAGCAAGAGGACCACATCATGGCTAGCATCTGTTTATCTTCGAGAGATAGTGCGATTGCATGGAGTTCCTTCTAGCATAGTTAGCGATCGTGACCCAATCTTCACTAGCCAGTTCAGGAATAGTTTGCAAGAAGCGATGGGTACGAGATTGAATCTAAGTACGGCCTATCACCCACAGACGGATGGTCAGACCGAAAGGGTGAATAGGGTACTAGAAGATCTGTTGAGGCTATGTATTCTTGAATTTGGTGGTACTTGGGAAGACCATCTTCCTCTAGTGGAGTTTGCTTATAATAACAGCTACTAAGCAAGCATAGGGATGGCACCATTCGAAGCTTTGTATGGGAGGCCGTGCAAGTCACCAACATGTTGGTGGGAGACGACGGATGAGCTTATACTTGGGCCCGACATGATAAGGGGCACATCCGAGAAGGTAGAGTTGATTCGAAGATGGATGAAAACGGCCCAAGATAGACAGAAATCCTATGCTGACAAGCGAAGGACAGATTTGGAATTCGAAGTTGGAGATATGGTTTTCGTGAAGGTTTCTCCTTTACGAAACGTGGTTCGTTTTGGAGCAGTTGGGAAGCTAGCACCAAGGTTCGTAGGACCCTTCCCTATCATAGAGAGGATTGGGAAGATGGCTTATAAGGTGGAATTGCCTGAGAAGTTGGCCGGAGTGCACAACGTTTTTCAAGTCTCGCATCCCCGAAAGTGCCTGTATAAGTCAGCCGAAGGGGTTGAGCCTAGCATTCTTGAAGACGTGGAGGTAGAGAAAGAGGCAACCTTGAGGAAAGCTCCGATTCGTATCTTGGGAATGGAGGTCAGGAAGCTTAGGAATCGAGAAGTCAAGTTAGTCAAGATTCAGTGGAATGAAGCCAAAGAAGACGCAACTTAGGAAACCGAGGAGAAGATGCGTGGGCTTTATCCACTACTTTTTGAGGGTACTTTCTCGATCTCTCTTAGCATATCTTTCTTTTGCTATCCATGTTTATCTTGTTATCTCGTTAACCTTGTCATGAGAACCTTAGGTAGAAACCCTTTGGATGAAACATGTATTTGAAACATGTTATGCTTGATGTTTGCAAGTGGTTGCAAGTGTTTGCAAGTGGATACTCGTGGATGCATGATACACATTAGGCACTAAGATCGGCTCACACACTTTCATATTGCATATGCATGAGTGCTTATACTTATTTATGGTTGAAACTTGTTATGCTATTACGTGGATGTTGCATATGGATGAATGTTATGTGCACTCATGTAGAGATTATAAATTATGTTAGGAATTTGCATACATATGGACTCATTTCACTAACATACTTTGCATTAAGGAGGTTTACTGAATCAGTAACCGCCTGATTTTCGCATTAGATAAGTACATATACACACACCTTTCGCATATGATCATACAGCATTTAGAATCTTTTAAGGACAATTACTGCTCGAGGATGATGTTTTGAGTAGATGGATGATGGATGGTAGGATACGTTCTTGCTAACTTGAAGATTTCGGGGACGAAATCCTTTAAGGTGGGGAGAATGTAACAACCCGTATTTTGAATAACATGTTATAACGTAAATCAAGGCAGAATTAAATGTTAAAATCTGAATAAAGGGAAACGGGCTGTGCCATTGCGTTCGTCTCGGAAAAATACGCGAAAAAGAGTCCGAGTTTTCGAAAATCGGAGTCCGTATGACCTAGTTATGGCCCATAGAAATTTTCGGAAAATTCCAAGTTCAAAAACAGTTCAAATTTCAAATCTGGAGCAAAACAGACTGGGCGGGAAAGTTTCCCGCCCAGCCCCCAAGTCGACTTGGGAGTCGACACACCCCAGGTGGTGTCGACTGCCCAGTCGACACCCTTGTCGACCTGGGTGGTCGGGCCAGTTTGGCCTGGTGCACCTGCTTGTCCTTTTGAGTCATGTTTCTGGCCTTGTGACGAATTCTGATGGCTAGGATCTAAACTAGGGTTAATCCTATGGCCTAAACTAACCTAAATCTCTTAAAAACACCCTTAACCCTACCCTAAATCACCACAAATCAATCCTACAATTAGGTTATGCCAAAATGCTCCTTGATCATGGCCTCCATCTTCATAACATGGCCTCCATCTTCTTCATGAAAGCTTGAGAGCTTCTAAGGCAAAAAGGAGCCATCTTTCTTCATCAAATCAAAGGAGCTACTTATTCTCAAGGCTATTTGTGTTGCTACATCATTCCTAGAGCTTCTACAACCTCTCTATCTTGTTCTATTGTGTTCTAGTTCTCATAGCCACGCTTTGTAAGCCCTATTCTACTCTTAGATTTATACTATGAACTTAATATGACATGTAGCAAGTTGAAATGAGACTTTTGTGTTATCTTGCCTTGGATTTCATGCATAGATTCATTCAGGACCCTTTTGATCTATGTTTGTGGACCTAATGTTTACCTATCGTGAATCTAGTACCATTTATGTTGACTTTTGGGTGGAAAGCTATGAGCTTTATGTGGTGATTGTGCATAAATGCAACATAGAACCCTCATGACCTTGGTATTAACTTGCCATGATGGACCTATATGCTAATCACAAGTTTATCACCCTATTTGCTAAGTTTAATGCCATACATGTGTAGATTTGAATTGGACCTAAGTGCAATATTTGCCTTGAACCTATCATTGTATGCATAGATCTATTCATGCCTCTCTTGATTTATGATTGTGGACCTATCACGAACCTAGTACCGTTCATGTTGACCTTTGGGAAAAATGCTATGAAATGGATTATGGCTTATGCATGTTAACAAACCTTAACCCCTCATGTTCCTTAACATGCATATGATGATATTGAACCTATTTGCTATGCACAAGTTAGGATTGTCACCCTATGTCAACTATTACCATGTTACCACCATATTGTCTAATTATGCTATTCATACATGTTTATGGCCAAATCACCCTTATGCTATTATGCATGCTTGAGGCCAAAGCACCCTTATGCTATTATGCATGCTTGAGGCCAAAGCACCCTTATGCTATTTGATATGTTTGAGGCCAAGTCACCTTTTATGCTATCATACATGTTGAGGCCATATGCTAGTATGTTGAACCCCTTTTGCCTCAAATATCACCATGTTTAACTTGTGATAGACTTTGCCATCTTATGCCCACTTTGTCATATTCTTATGCTCCCCCTTTTGATCTATTTGTGTTGATGCGAACTTACGTGTGATGGGGTTATGTTATGGGTAAACTTAAATGACATGAAACATGACTTGAAAACATGACATGTGATTATACTTGAAAACATGAACGTGGACATGACATGTAGAAAACATGAAAGTGGCCAACTCGAGGTTGGATTGAGTTTGTAGCATAAATCTACCCGGAACCGACCGGCTTAACTAGTGGCTACAAACAATAGGACCCAATGTGAGTAGTTGGTCATATCGCACTTAAAACCCGAGTTTAGACTAGGTTGTGGTGTAAAGCTACCCGGACCCGCCCGGCTTAACTAGTAACCACAACAAAGTCTAATGTGAGAGGTTGGGGTGCATTAAGTTAATTAATGCCACATGGCATTAAGTTAATTAATGCCACATGGTAGGGTTAAGTCATTGACTACTTGAATACTTAACCAATTAAACACGATGGATTGGTAGGGTTAAGTCATGGACTACTTGAATATACTTAACCAGTTGAACACGATGTATTGATAGGGTTAAGTCATGAACTGCTTGGATACACTTGACCAACTCAATACATGGTTAGGATAGGGTTAACCACACTTAACCCATTTAAAACCCTCGTTACATGGTCCTTTTCAGCAGTAACCTACTTGGGAGTATCTGGATACCCTGGACTAGGCTAGGGTGGGGCACGATTACTGGACTGATTGTAAGAGACCAAAAGAGACGGCTGAATGGTGCACCAGTTAAGTTCAGGCGGACTATGGTCGTGCACATTAAGTCCGGAGTTGAACATGGGCACCGGTAGGTTTAGACTGTGCGTGCTTGTTTTGTGTCTGTGGTTTACACCCTAGGACTGGATACACCCTAGGGTGGACCTTGCACAGTTAACTACATTCCATGATTAGGCCGTATGACACCGATACACGACGAGTTAGGCTTATAGTGAGCCGATCGACTAGACCGAGTAGTTGGACCTTGATTTAGGTCATCTCATGAGTTTGGGCGTATTGGGCCAAGGGATCATTTCTTGTTCATACTTGACATGGGTTGGAATACAAGTACACACTTGGTGCAACTTAACCTTGTATATGTGATGCCACACTTGATCTATCTTGATTAACTATTTACCATGCCAGTCTAGTTACCATCCTTATGTTTCATCTCAGTCTCTCATGTCCAGTTAATTTTACTAGTTTTTATACTAATAGTAGGTAGGACTTACCAGTCTTTATGACTGACCAGTTTTCCTTTCGTCTCTTTTCTTCCGTTCCCCCCCCCCCAGGTTCTCAGGGTGGGAACACCAGCACCTAGCTCGGATCTTTGGCTTGCTTTTCTGACAGCTCATGTACGGTTTGGACTTGAGCTTTGCTATGGCGACACTACTGTTATCTTTGGGGAATACTTTACTTATGTTATTTTTTAGTTTATGTTTTCTAGACTTGTAGTAGCTGGAAAAATGATGACTAAGTACTTTGATGTACTCCGAAGTTGTATGTAAGTACAAATACAGTTTTGTATTTCAAGTTATGTTATTTAATATATTTTGTTCGTTCCGTTGTGAGATTCGTGTTACTCCGATTTTGTTCTTCTTATTCTTCTATTCTAAATTTCTTTCTTTCTACTCCTCACCTCTAATTTCTTTCTTGAACATCTGAGTTTTAGTGTAATTTGAGTTGGACTTATATTATTTTGGTCCATTCAGAGTGTACTAAAATTTGGTTCGTTACATTTGGTATCAGAGCGAGGTTGATAAATAACCTTGGCTTTGTGGCGTAACTCGATAGAGATGGGATTAGCAATACCCGAGATTGAGTTCGAGTGTATATATATGAGCGCGTATTTGTTAATTGATATGAAAATTTGTTTTATATTGTGTTAATTGATTTGTTGAGCAGTATAAAAATTTCAAATCGATGCGTTTAGCTGACGGGGTCGATAGGGATCTCTAAACACTTGAACAAAATAATTCGACACAGTATTGTTCTAAAAGTCGGTTAAATGAAAAAAATTTACCCAAAAATTTTATTTTTGGCATAAAAAAACAGTTTTATGAAATTATTATAAATGGTTGTGTTGATTTCTATTATAATCTGGTATAAGGTTTTAAAATCGAAATGGTTATATATATATAACCAAATTGAATTTGCATAAGAATAAATATACAAATGAGACAAACCAGAGTTTGAATTTGAAAATGTAGAAAGTGGGTGAATAAATTAGTTAATGGAAAATAGGGATAAGTCTTAACGTAGATAAGTGAACTGAATTGGTGAATTGAACCTAGATTAGAGTTTAAAGAGAGAATTTGAAATAGATAAGAATATTTGAATAAGTTGATTCAAAAATGAACAAGTTGGAATTATTTTTCCAATATAATCTGAGATGTTTTCTTGAAATTTGAGTAATATGAGTGGATAAAGAATTAAGATATGGAAATGTTTTCCAACTAATAACAGATATTTCTGGTTATGAAAATGAATGTGAATTGATGGATACACATGGATGGTAATGTATGGAGATAAAAGTTGAATACTCGACAGAAGATGCAAGTTACTATTTTGATTAGATGTATTGAGCCTATTTGGGAAAACTAGTTGGTTTTGTGGATTCTTCAATGATTAGAGATGGCCTAGAAAGGTGAATTTTGGGATTATACGATGAAACCATACAAGAGAGATGCTGACGAATGTTCGAGAATTTAAGAATTTACTTCTAATAAAAAAGTTTGATAAATAAAAATCAATTTACTAATTCATATTGAAGCCAAATAAGTTAAATAAAGTTAATAAATTGATGAATAATCAATTAGAACAAATATGAATTTCATGGACGATTTGTCGAGGACGAGGTACGGAAATGGAAGAAGTTTTGTGATATACTCCATATAACTCATAGGAGGAGATGCTTGTGGTTCATTATTAATTATGGAATCAGCATTCCAGTAAGACTTGGATTTCGGAACCAGATTTGACTGTGATCGTACATTTAGTCTATATCATTGACTGAAATAAGAAGTGACTTCGAAGTGAGGCGATGAAACTATTAGAGGTAAAATGGAATGAGATCTCAAGAAACAGTTCAAGAGAGACTGAAGATCAGATATGAGAAATATGTCTGGAGATTTTGATTAATTAGTTAATTACCGATGCATGAATTGAATGTTTTGATTATGACGAATTGTGTGATAGTTTACTTGCGTGTTTGGATGCCCTGTTTGATATGATAATATATGACCAACATATGTGTTCAGAATATAAGTCTATAACTTTGTGTATAACTGAAATTTTCCGCGTTACGCTTTAAATTTTGGGGATGAAATTCTTTTAATGGGGGTAGATTGTAATGTCCCGGATTTTCGACTAATTTTGTTCGATTATAATTTATAGATTTATCTGCAATTTAATTTGATTTAATGGTATTGGATTTGAAATATTATAAATAGATCTAAATATAATCATTAGTTTAAAATCATATATATTTTATAAATATTAACATGAAGATCTAATCAACTGGATTCAATGATGTTTTAACATCTTTATTTATCTTGAAAGTTCGTTTGAATTTTTTTTACTATTATATATGTATATGTATGAAAAACCTTTTATACCATAATTGTATTTGTTTGGTATTTGTTTTAACTTATGTAAACATTTAAAAAAACTAAATAGAAAACACTTAAGCAAATATTCAACTACTTCACAAACATGTTTGTAAGAAGATATTGCATCAAATGGATAAGAATAAGATAAAATATAAATTAATAAGAATATTTGATTTGTTCATTTATTTGCTATTTTAAGTCTATATAGATCATAGCTATTAATAGCTTAGATATGCCTTAGAGGCTAGGTATCATTGTGAAGTACATTACAACATGTGTGTTTAAATCAACTTATATTTTATTAGCTGATTTTCTTGGAACCAAAGCCCTTGATTGTCACAACATTTTGCACTAGCTGTACAAATTGATGTGCAGAAATTACATGGCCGTGCCTTCAACTGGAAGGAATAAAAGGAAGAAGCACATACATCCCTTCCTAGATTCTAGACAGTCTAAGCTACTCATTCAAATCAATGAGACAGCCAAGGACCTTCCTTACATGCACATTCTGTACCCTGCTTACATCTACATCCTAGCCAATATTTGCCTGTAATCAAATGCATGTGCTTTTGTACCTCTCATACTTATCATGGCAGTGGCTTTACCTAAGGAAGCATAGGTTGAACCAGCTAGGAGCTTAGCTATTATATAGATTTGGATTACTTAGAGACAAAGTTTAGTTTTCTTCAAAATATTTAGTGCACGAGCTTGTACATTTGTACATTCTTGTCTCACTGGAAGTGCACGTGACTGAGGAGAAGTGAATATACAGCACACAACACCTCTTTTCAATCACACCATGTAGCAACAACCATCTACCCTGTCTACACTACCAAAACTTCATGGAGAAGTCTGCTTTTTGCTCATAAATACCCGCAAACACTTACACTAAACCATTCACAAAATTGAGTCAGAACTGAAGCAAGCCTTGAAATCTGATATGGAAATGGCAGAGCAAACAGATAAATAAAAATCTGGAATGTGAAACTAAAGACAGTGGACCTTTTATGTGAGCAAACGACTCCCTTTGTACATTGATTGTTTTGCAAATATATGTATAGATGCATGTATGTTACTGGATGAATTTAGTTAGTTTAATCATGTTTAAAAACTGAGAAAAAGACATAATAACAAACAAGATCTGAAATTGGAAATAAGGTTATGCCAGAAACTTAAAAACAGAGACAATGAACCATTGAAAAAAAAATTGTGAGTAAATCCTTTCCTTTTTCCCATTTAGAACTATTACTGATTATGTATGGTGTGATACATACACTTATATATATATATATATATGCATATATGCATATATGTTATTGAAGAGGTAGCTAATTTTTTGTCATGTCAAAAACTGGAAACAAAATTTGATAACAGTCGATATAATGTGAGTAAACACTAATTTATTTACTTTTTAAAAATTCAATACTACTGGAAAAGGCACATATACATGTTTTGTTTGATACACTTGAATCATGCTTATTGACGATGCTATAGTAAGTTAAAGCACTAAGAAATAACCTGGCGGTAAAATTTGTTAGAGAACTTCACTTATATTACTTTTAAACCATCCCCTGAATAATATTCTAAATGATGCAATATATATGTGTGTTTATACATGTTTATAAATATATTATCACTTCTAAGTCAAAGACCAGGTATGTATGATGGATTTAATCTTTGCTGCTCCTGTTAAAACATATCAGTATGTTAAAAACTGATGAAGCTTTCTCATGTGTGAGTATTTTAGAAAATTCATAGCTCAAACTTTGGAAAGTTTTAGAATCTAATTCCTACATGAAGACGTTTGTACAGATCTATAGTTTATTACAAAAATCATTCCCATTTAAAATGATTGTTATATATGCAGATTGTGATGGCCCGCCCCATACCAGCCGACATTTCCCTAAAATGCACTGTACCGATGTCCAACTAGCACGGGACGGTCGCTAAAGAAAGGAAAAGAAAGGGATTTGAACTAACAAGGAACCTGTAGAATGTCTCACAGCGCATGGGATAAAATATAATAATAACATAACTTTGACATAAAACAGGCGAGACAGTGCATAAGCTGAAAACTAAACCATCATAGCAGCGGAATCCAAAATACAGCTTATGATCCAACATCATTATTACAACTTCAAAATACTGTCTCTAAAGCAAAAGAAAGAAAAGGTACACTACCATGCCCAAGCAGTGACCAGTTACAACACAGGGAGAATATATGTAGATAATACGTAGGAGCCTCCTGCTCGTCTCCGGATCAGCTACTCGTGCATAACCAGCTAACCTATCTCTAGTCTGCTCGCTCAGGAGCACCCAGAGTAATAAGAAGAGACATAAAACTCTGGGTCAGACAAAAGTCTGGTATAAGCGAAAAGCAACAAACAGAACAATAACAGGTATAACCAACCATACCTGGAACTACAACCAAAGAGTTAGCACAACCGGATGTACGATACTCTAAGGTGACACTAACACATGATGTGAAAATAATGGGGAGGGGGTGCGCATGTCATGGTGGTAACAAACATCAAACATAGCAATCATCCTCACATCTCTCACTCAGTGCGTAAAGTATACGATATCTACCACTTTGATCATCCAATTTTTTGCTACGATCACTCTGCCCCATGGAGTCACGATAACTCTACTGCACTGATCCATAGCCACTAATCTTTTGCTATGTCCACTCTTCCCCATGGAGTCATGACAACTCCACTGCCCTGGCTCATAGCCTTGCTACGATCACTTTGCCCCATGGAGTCATAACAACCCCACTACACTGATCCATAGCCAATATCCGTCTCTCCGTGGTGAGTCAAAGCTATAGACATCGATAACCCCTTTGCACACGTCCCGCATCCCATCTGGATCCTGAGTTCTACTTCCCATTTGGACTACCTTTGCATCTCGAGTTTTGGTCATCATCTCCGTTCGTGACTTCAGCTCGTAGCTCCAAGCTTTCGTTCACGTCCATGCCTCGGTTCGTAGTTCGAGATTCGTCTCCAGGCTCGGCTCGTGGAAGCATGCTCCTCTGGCTCGTGACACACACCTAGTCAGCTCGTGATCCTTTCCTGGTCCAGCTCATGACCCGTGGTTTGTACTCCTTGCTTCGGCTCGTGATGGTGGGACCCATCCGGTTCGTGGTGCTTGTCTGGGTCCAGCTCACGGCTTCTGCTCTTGGGTACTTCGGTTTGTGGTCATTAGGTGAGACTGGCTCGTGGAGGGGTGCTCGTGGGGAGGTAGGTGCTCCACGAGGTTCGTGAGGATGCTTCTCTGGCGGCTCGTGGAAGGGGTCGGCTCGTGACAGAAGTGTGCTTCACGAACGGGAATGACCAATTTCCTACAACTTTTTTTCCAGCAAGCTATTTACGTCATACGACGGCATTTTCGACCATTCTAACTTTTCTAAACAATCACAAATCATTCCAAACAGTCATAGCAACATGTATAATCGACCATAAACACCAAAAATACAACTTAACATGATAAAGATGGATCAAACAGACCCAAAACCCATGTTTTCCCTTAATCATGCTTAAGCATAACTAATGATAAGATTAGCAAAAAATATCCAAATTAACCCAAATTTCTAACAGAGGTCTAAAACAATATTTCAGAATTTTTAAACATTTTTCCAGAATTTAATCATGTACAATTTCGCTAATTAACACTAATCATCTTTAATTAGTCGTAATTAGTGGAAAACAATGCAAATCACTCACCTTAGCCAAAGTATAAACTCAGATCTTAAACGATTCTTTAAATGGCACGAATTCCAATGCACACAGCAGCCTTTGCATCTAATTTGATGTTGATTAGACTTGGTTTGATGCTAATTAGCTTAATCTTCAATTAGAAAGTGATTTGGAGGTGTTTTAGAAAGTGGAGGCCATGGTTAGGGTTCAAGAGATGTAAGTGGCGGCTAGAAAACTGATTAGAAATGATTTCCCAAACCCTATCAGCCTCCCCATAACCCTAATCCTGAAATGGGTTATGGGCCTAGTTGTTAATCACTCCAATTAGTCCTGGTTAAGTTGTTTTTCACCTTCCAAACCTTATTTCAGCCATATCTCCCAAACGCTAAGTCCGTTTGGCTAATGTGACCACTCTATGGAAAGCTAAACCATCATCCGAATCCAATGGAAGTGGTTTTAGGTCAAAACTCCTAACCAATCAAAAGTTATAGGCGAAATAAGATTCTCTAGGGGCAAAATGGTTATTTAAAAATTGGAAAAAATCGTGAACATGGGAAATGACCCCAATAGTCATTTCCCAAAGTTACAAGACCATACGACTTCGTACGAAAAAGAAATAAATATTCTATGATCCTCCGATGCATAGGATGCGGGTCGTTACACTCTCCCCCCTTAAGAAATTTCGCCCCCGAAATTCCTTAACTAAGAAAACAACAATCAGTCCCGCATGCCTATCAATCACTTACAAACAACCAAACATACATAGCAACATAACAAGCCTATCCTAGCTTGCGGTTTACTAATAAGGGGATAACTAAATGGTCATTAAAATCTTACCAGGCAAAGAGTT
This sequence comes from Allium sativum, assembly GCA_030737875.1. Taxonomy (NCBI): domain Eukaryota; kingdom Viridiplantae; phylum Streptophyta; class Magnoliopsida; order Asparagales; family Amaryllidaceae; genus Allium; species Allium sativum. Next base: position 771,570,124 of record CM060918.1, on the reverse strand, counting down.
CTGGATGCGACTTCCTTATGCTCTCCTTTGTTTCCCAAGTACAGTCATTTTCATTCTCGCCCCACTGAACCTTGACCAGTTTCACTGTCTTCCTTCGAAATTGCTTCGTATCGTGTTCGACAATACGGATCAGTCTGCGATTCTCAACCGCCTCAGGTTCTACTTCGATGTCATCCAACTGATCCGATGAAATAGTCATATCTGGGTCGTGTACGAACTTCCTTAACTGAGAAACATGAAACACGTTATGAACTCCCGCCATCTTGTCTGGCAATTCAACTTTATATGCCAAATTCCCAACTTGCTCGAGAACTGGGAATGGGCCAACGAATCTTGGTGTTAACTTGTCTCTCCTCCAAATCGAATCACGCTCTTTAACGGAGAGATCTTGACAAACACCAAGTCGCCAATGGAGAATTTTAGATCACTTCTCCTCTTATCAGCATAACTCTTCTGCCTATATTGAGCAGCCTTCATTCACTGTTGGATAACCCTGATCTTGTCTGAAGTTTCTCTTATCACATCAGTCCCAAGCACAAACTTCTCACTAGTTTCTAACCAACATGATGGTGAGTTGCACGGTCTTCCGTACAAAGCTTCAAATGGAGCCGTGCCAATTCTGGATTGATAACTATTATTATATGAGAACTCCATAGATGCAAATGGTCATCCCACGACCCTCCAAAATCCAATATACAAGCTCTCAAGAGATCCTCCAATATACGATTCACCCTCTCTGTCTGACCGTCGGTTTGAGGATGGTACGTGGTACTGAGATGTAATTCTGATCCTAAAGCCTCTTGTAAGCTCTTCCAAAATCCACTAGTAAACAACGGATCTCGGTCACTCACGATGCCTTTGGGTACTCCATGAAATCTCACTACCTACTTCATATACAGTTCCGCTAACTTAGCTGCCGTTCTATTCGATTTGACAAGAATAAACCTTGCACTCTTTGTCAGTCGGTCCACAATCACCCAAATGCTATCATGGCCCGATCTAGTCCTTGGTAACCCATCAATGAAATCCATTGAGACTTGTTCCCATTTCCATTCGGAAATTTCAAATGGTTGCAACAAACCACTAGGCTTCTTTTGTTGATGGAAATTCATGCATTTGGATATAAACTTTCCAACGTCTCTTTTCATCCCTTCCCAGCAGTAGGTCTGCTTCATGTCTCGATACATTTTATTACCTCCGGGATTTATAGTTAGTTTTGAGTGATGACATTCTCTAAGCACTTCATCTCTCAATCCATTGACATTGAGTACAACCAGTCTACCATTCTTTCGAAGCTATCCTTCTCGATCAAGCCCATACTTGTTCATCTCCTCACCGTCGATACCCATTTCTAACTTGGAGATGATTTTTAGTAGGTTAGGATCGTCCCTCTGACTGAAACCAATCCGCTCAATCAAAGTGGGTCTGATCGTCAAACTTGCTAACATCTCTGGATCCAATTCGCACTTTGGTCTGAAATCGTACCGTGCGATATACTCCAGTTGCTTCCATTCAAGAAACATAGCCCTTAAACTGGCATGTCTCCTACTCAATGCATCAGCTACCGCATTGCCCTTTCCTGGTGTATATGCGATATCGAAATCATAGGAAGCCAAGAATTCTAACTATCTTTGCTGTCGGAGATTTAGATCCTTCTGAGAGAAGAGATACTTTAACGATTTATGATCGGTAAACAACTCGAATCTTTCTCCCAAGAGATAATGTCTCCACATCTTCAACGCGAACACGATCGCTGCCAATTCCAAATCGCGGGTAGGGTATCTTTTCTCATGCGGTTTCAGTTGCCGACTTGCATAAGCTACAACCCTACCTCCTTGCATCAATACAGCACCTAGTCCGGTACCACATGCATCTGTGTATACTGTCATCTTTTCATTCCCTTTAGGAATGACTAACACTGGCGCACGTGTCAACTTTTCCTCTAGACTCTTAAATGCATTTTCATAATTTCCATCCCAGACGAAAGCTTGATTCTTCTTGGTCAACTGAGTTAACGGTGCCGCTATCTTGGAGAAGTCTTTGATAAACTTACGATAATATCCAGCTAATCCCAAGAAACTTCTTACATCTGTCGCATTCTTGGGCATAGACCAATATTGTACCATAGCCACCTTCGCAGGATCCACGACAATACCATTCTCTGAAACAACATGGCCCAAGAATCTCACTTCCCTCCTCCAGAAGTGACACTTAGAAAACTTCGCTTTCAATTGGTGTTTTCTCAACAACTCCATCACCACTCCCAAATGTTCCTTGTGTTCTTCTTCTGTCCTCAAATAAACAAGTATATCGTCCACGAACACAAGAACAAACTTATTCAACTGATCCCTGAATACCCTATTCATAAGATCCACAAAATATGCCAGTGCATTGGTCAGCCCGAATGGCATGACCAACCACTCATAAAATCCAGACGGCGTCTGAAATGCTGTTTTTGGAACTCGGAGCTGATGAAATCCTGTCGCGAGGTCCAACTAGGAGAACATTCTTGCTCCTTCCAGTTGATCAAACAAATCATCTATCCGTGGAAGAGGATACTTATTCTTCCTAGTCACTTTATTCAACTCGCAATAGTCCACCCATAAACGAAGGGAACCATCTGCCTTAGTGGCAAATACAACTGGTGCTCCCCACTCGGAGACACTTCTTCTGATAAATCCCTTCTTCAAAAGATCGCTTACTTGCACCCCGAACTCTCGCTGCTCCCTTGGTGCCATACAACGAAGTGGCATCACTATAGGTCTGGCATCTCTAATTAAATCAATACGGAACTCAATCTCTTGGTGTGGTGGAAGTCCGGTCATTTCCTCGAAGATATCCGGATACTGGCCAGCAATGGGAACCCCTGTTAACTCATCCTATGGGATGTCGAGGTAATTTAGAAAACTAGCCATCACCTCATCACTAGGTAGGCCACCAAACACTACCCTCCGCCCATTATCCGCCCTAATAGTCACCGAAAATCCCTCACAGTCTACCACCACCCCATATTTTTGGAGCCAATCGACTCCCAAAATAACGCCAAACCCAGTAAAGCCCAAAACAAAGCAATCACAAGCAAACATACATCCATGACTCGATAAGACCACATTACGACAAATCATACTAAGGCTTGTCGAACCACCAATCGGGTTCGTCACCGCTAAAGGTCTATCGACTATCTCGGGTTCCAATCCCAACCAATCTACCAGGTCACTAGATATGAAGGAACGGGAAGCCCTAGTATCAAACGTACACGAACAGGAACATCATAAACAGAAAGCATACCTTGAATGACGACATTCTTTCCTTTCTCCGCCGTAGTTGGGGCATTCGACAAAGAAGGAACAACATTAATAGCATATGCTTTCACAATCTTCTTCTCTTTAGGGGGTTGCAGACATTTATCCTTGTGATGTCCCACTTGATCGCAGTTGAAGCACTTCCTGTCCTTTGGCTTTGCTCGACATTCTTTGGAATAGTGGCCCTTCTTGCCATAATTAAAGCACTCAACATCTTGCTTACTCTTCTTTTGACCATCCATAGTCTGATTCTGTTTCCTTTAGTTCTGAGAATTATTCCTGCCTCCAACACTTGCCTGCGGTTTTGGCCCCTCTGCAGATGCAACAACGACTTCAGTCTTGGGCTTAGGATAAAGGCTTTCTGACCTCAATGCTTTTCCAACAATTGATTCAAAAGTCTCATCAATATGGTTGATAAGCCTTTCCCCCAAGTACTGATCTAAGCCTGTTATGAACTTCGCATTCTTCTTCTCGGGAGTTTCAATAAGGGATAATCCATACTTCGATAAAGTATCGAACTCAGCAATATATTTCGAGACTGCCCTACCATTCTGTTTAAGCTCCAAGAACTTCCTAAACAACTATGACTTCTGGGCAACTGGGATAAATTTATCACTGAGTCAGGCCTTAAACTAATCCCAAGTAACTTGATCCTTAGGGGTAGCTGCCTTAATAGCATTCCACCAATTCATTGCCCGTCCTTGCATCTGACGGGATGCTAGCTTTCTCTTCATCGCATCCTCGATACCCAAATCTTCGAAGATGCGCTCACATGTATCATGCCAATCTTGAACTTCTATAGCCGATTCCATTCCGTGGAACGGCTTCCCATCAAGACTAGTGTAGTCCTTACAGAGCTTGGCGAAATCGGCCCTAGGCGCCTGCACCACTGCCCACCACCATTTGCAGCACTAGGAGCTGCCCTCTGAACATCCCTAAGCATTTCTCTCATGAAGTCAGTGAACATTGTCCTCATATCAGGAGCATTCCTATTATTGGCTCCTGAACCAGTATTCCTCGTATATCGGCTCATCGTTCAATCTGTAAAGAGAAAACGATTAACCATCTCTTTAGTGGTGCCAGTGCAGTGCGACCCCATCCTTAGATATACTAATAATATGTATATAGCTTTTGAAAACCAAAATATCACAAATACGCGCTCTTGTATACATATACTATCTCTCCCTGGTGTCTTTCCCTAGGTTAGCTATGCAACCTAGAGCTCTGATACCAAGTGTGACAGCCCGCCCTGCAACAGCCGACATTTCCTTGAAATGCGCTGTACCGATGTCCAACCAGCACGGGACGGTCGCCAAAGAAACAAAAAAAAGGTATTTGAACTAACAAGGAACCTGTAGAATGTCTCACATCGCATGGGATAAAAATAAAATAATAACATAACTTTGACATAAAACAGGCGAGATAGTGCATAAGCTGAAAACTAAACCATCATAGCAGCAGAATCCAAATTACAGCTTATGACCCAGCATCATTATTACAACTTCAAAATAATGTCTCTAAAGCAAAAGAAAGAAAAGGTACACTACTCATGCCCAAGCAGTGACCAGCGACAACACATGGAGAATATATGTAGATAATACGTGGGAGCCTCCTGCTCGTCTCCGGATCAGCTACTCGTGCATAACTAGCTAACATGTCTCTAGTCTGCTCGTTTAGGAGCACCTAGAGTAATAAGAAGAGACATAAAACTCTAGGTCAGACAAAAGTCTGGTATGGGAGATAAGCAGTAAACTGAACAATAACGGGTATAACTAACCATACCTGAACCAGGACTTGCAACCAAAGAGTTAGCACAACATGATGTACGATACTCTAAGGTGACACTAACACATGGTGTGAAAATAATAGGGAGGGGTGTGCATGTCATGGTGATAGCAAACATAAAACATAGCAATCATCCTCACATCTCTCACTCAGTGCGTAAAGCATACAATATCTACCACTTTGATCACCCAATTCTTTGCTACGATCACTCTGCCCAATGGAGTTACGATAACTCCACTGCACTGATCCATACCCACTAATCCTTCGCTATGTCCACTCTACCGCATGGAGTCATGACAACTCCACTGTACTGGCTCATAGCCTTGCTACGATCACTTTGCCACATGGAGTCATAACAACCCCACTGCACTGATCCTTAGCCAATATTCGTCTCTCCGTGGTGAGTCAAAGCTATAGACATCGATAATCCCTTTGCACACGTCCCGCAGCAAAGTCCAATTCATGAAGTTAACTCGTTGGTTCCCATCTGGATCCTGAGTTCTACTTCCCATTTGGACTACCTTTGCATCTCGGGTTTTGGTCATCATCTCCGTTCGTGACTTTATCTCGTAGCTCCAAGCTTTCATTCACGTCCATGCCTCGGTTCGTAGTTCGAGATTCGTCTCCAGGCTCGGCTCGTGGAAGCATGCTCCTCTGGTTCGTGACACACACCTAGTCAGCTCGTGATCCTTTCCTGGTCCAGCCCGTGACCCGTGGTTCGTACTCCTTGCTCCAGCTCGTGATGGAGGGACCCATCTGGTTCGTGGTGCTTGTCTGGGTCCAGCTCATGGCTTCTACTCTTGGGTACTTCGGTTCGTGGTCATCAAGTGAGACCGGCTCATGGAGGTGTGCTCGTGGGGAGGTAGGTGCTCCACGATTCGTTCGTGAGGATGCTTCTCTGGTGGCTCGTGGAAGGGGTTGGCTCGTGACAGAAGGGTGCTTCACGAATGGGAATGACCAATTTCCTACAACTTTTTTCCAACAAGCTATTTACGCCCTATAATGGCGTTTTCGACCATTCTAACTTTTCTAAACAATCACAAATCATTCCAGACAGTCACAATAACATGTATAATCTACCATAAACACCAAAACAACAACTTAACATGATAAAGATGGATCAAACATACCCAAAACCCATGTTTTCCCTTAATCATGCTTGAGCATAACTAATGATAAGATTAGCAAAACAAATCCAGATTAACCCAAATTTCTAACAGAGGTCTAAAACAATATTTCAGAATTTCTAAACATTTTTCCAGAATTTAATCATGTACAATTTCGCTAATTAACACTAATCATTGAAAAACAATGCAAATCACTCACCTTAGCCAAAATATAAACTCAGATCTGAAACGATTCTTTAAATGGCACAAATTCTAATGCACACAGCAGCCTTTGCCTTTATGATGTTGAGTAGACATGGTTTGATGCTAATTAGCTTAATCTTCAATTAGAAAATGATTTGGAGGTGTTTTAGAAAGTGGAGGCCATGGCTAAGGTTCAAGAGATGTAAGTGGCGGCTAGAAAACTGATTAGAAATGATTTCCCAAACCCTATCAGCCTCCCCATAACCCTAGTCCCGAAATGAGTTATGGGCCTAGCTGTTAATCACTCCAATTAGGCCCGGTTAAGCTGTTTTTCACCTTTCAAACCTTATTTCAGCCATATCTCCCAAACGGTAAGTCCGTTTGGCTAATGTGACCACTCTACGAAAAGCTAAACCATCATCCGAATCTAATGGAAGTGGCTTCAGGTCAAAGCTCCTTACAAATCAAAAATTATAGGCGAAACAATATTCGCTAGGGGCAAAATGGTTATTTAAAAATCAGCAAAAATCGTGATCATGGGAAATGACCCCAATAGTCGTTTCCCAAAGTTACACAACCATACGACTTCGTAGAAAAAAGAAATAAATATTCTACGATCCTTCGATGCGTAGAATGTGGGTCGTTACATAGATAAATAAAATATACAGTAAAGCGAGTAAAGGACTTAAATTTTCAACCATTATAAAATCAAGTTTTGGGTACATGAATGCGTTCGTATGATAAAACGTGATTTTTAGTAATAATATCAAGATTTTTAGTGATGGGATTTGGGGGAATTCTGGAGATGATCAGAAAACGTATATTGGGCAAAATCCGACGGTGGAGCTAGTCATGGGCCAAGTCGTTGGCACTGGAGCAACGTAGGAGGCTGTAGATCATTAGAAAAATACAACTCGAATTTTAAATCAAGTGGTTGGTGAGTTTTGGATCGAATTAGGTTGTTGAGGACTGTTTTTGGCGCCGATGTTTCATGGGGAACTGCTGTGACACGGTGGCACTTCAGAACGCCGCAACAGGGGGGAACGAAGGAGGGGGATGTCGGCTCTCTGCTGGTGAAGTTTGAGGATGATTAGTGGTACATGGGGACATTGGGAAGCGTTTTGGTGGAGGCTGTTTTAAGTGATGATTGGTGTGATGTCCAGATTTTTGGTTGAGGTGTTTTAGCTAAGGTTCGGTGGTGGGGATGGATTCAGGTGGTGGAGCGCTCCTGTAGCGATGAAGATAGTGACATGATGATCTGTGAAGTGGCGGGGTAGGTGTATAGCGTGCAAGCGGTGCACAGACATGGGAGGTTGAAGAAAACAAATAGAGAAGAAGATGGTGGATCGGGATGAGGGATTTGGGTGATCAGCATGGGTGATCAGGGCGTTCTATGAGAGTCAGGATGTTGGATTTTGAAAGTGATAATAAGTGGGATCGGGGCAAGAAATTTAGGGTGATCAGATGTGTTGATCACATCCTTTTTGTGTGCCAAGCGTTTGGATCTGGCAAGGAGAATAGTGGGACGGAGCAAATGATCTGGGGAGTGATCAGGGTATGGATCACACTGGGTTGCAATGCAAATCCTAAGATCTAGAAAATGCGGCTATACAAGGGAAAGAAAGGAAAATCAAAAGTGGTAGGGTAAATGGGATGAAGGGTATTGGGCCAGATTTGGGCCAGGAAATTAAAATAGAAAAGAGACAAGAATAAAGAAAACAAAAAAAGGGAAGAGATGGTTTCAATACTACTTGTAATAAAACCAGTAGTCTTTATTAAAAATCTTCAAGTCATATAACTTATATTATTTTGTTTATTTGAAATAAAATAAGAACAATAATATATAAGGATATATAAAATACATTCTATTGAGTCATTGGTGGAATAGGATCCTAAATAAAAGCCATCGATCTAAAATTGAAATCAATATTTGTACATACAGTTATTAACCTATGTTACGAAGATTTAAAGTACCCTCATGAGTACTGTAAGTAATGGAGTGTATCCGAATTATTTTTCATGTAGGATAATTGTCAAAATCCGAAGTGTGAAATATAATCGACGTTATGTCGTGATTTTTGGAAGGTGGTCAATGGTCGGTTATAAATTAAAATAAACATTGACGTTATATCTGATGAATTCTTTCGTATGGTTCTAATGTGTCTTGTTCTCTGAGCTTTGTAAACCAAAGCTCTGATACCAAATGTGACAACAAAGAATTTCGCTCGATCCAAATCAGTCGCTAAACCGATCTAGACCGTTCGAAACGCCTGATTGTTTTTGAGAACACGACAAAACAGAACGCGGGCGGAAGAACATTTCATTGCTTATTACAACAATACATCAGATTACAAGAATATACAGAGTATGAATAAATATTACATAGAAATATCAGAGATTACAATACAATACATTACATAACAGCGGATAATAATACAATACACAACTAGAAGAGATATACGGATACAAAGCTTTACGGATATCGTTCCAGCTGTAAACCAGGATCCTGTGAATATAAATCTGCAAAACCAAAACTACTAGCTGCCTATGTCAAAATAGGGGCACCCAGAGTTTAGGTTAAAACAATAAACTCCAGGTCAGTCATTGGACTGGTGTGAGAACTAAAACAGTTATTAATCTTTATTTTAAAGTTAGGTAAATCAAGGGACCACGCCGTATAACACGGAACGGGTTTCCTCCCAAGAATACCAGTGCATAAAACAAACAGCGCAATGCTAAATAAAGAAAAATGAAGCTATTATAAGACCCAGGTCCTATCACACAATGCAACGCAAGCCGGGGGATAGGGTTTTCCCTTATAATAGCCAAGCATGCTTAGTACGTTTAAAACAAATCATTTGATACTATTATAAGTGCATAGTGTATAAAACAACTTCAAATCATAAGTATCAATCATAGGCGGCATGGGTACCATATATCATGTCGCCATACTAGGCTCTACAAATAAAACCGCAAATGTCACGTATTTGGAAATTGAATTTCCATCTATGAACCGAGGCAAAAGATAGTCCTCACCGACTTCGAGACTCTCTAGCCCAAGCCTCAGGGTCAGAGCGCATCGACCCTTGGATCGTCAGGGTCGGTCCACCGATGTGGATTAAAATGCCTGAACACTGCGTTTCCCCGCCCTTTGAGGCGTAAATGAGCCAACGAATGACTCCATCGGACCTGGATCATCTGATCAAACCGAGGCGCCTCACAATAGCAACACCACACAGGTGAAAAGTATATAAATGTCAGGGCTGGTAGGTCACTGACACCACCCTAGCTAGAAAGAAACGCATGCCCTCCCTGAGGTCCGTCTCCTGTTTTTGGTTCACAACCGGGGTGTGAGGCTCGCGAATTCACGTTACACAAAGCTATGCCACACAGGCGGTGCTTTAATCATCAACCACAAGACTTTGCTTTTCAACAGAAGCCTTGATCATTTGCCACTTAGGCATGCCGCACAAGCAATTCACTCTATGCGTTTGATATCCATCAGTATATAACCCCTGAGCTCGTACGTCTCAGAGAAGGGCGTTAAGCAAGAGAATAAATTCTCCGCCGCTAAACAGATATATATTTAATAGAAATCAATCACACAGACTAAAATCCAATGTCAGACACACAGTCCATTTACAAGTCCGTTCTGGGTCTGAACGAAACCGGAGGCACCTAGTACCCTGCATATCAATCGATCTCCAAGTACGTCTGGACGATCACCAACTGTTTCCATCTTCTTGGGTGTACAGCCCAATCAAGACCATCAGTAATTATCCAAACGACGTGAAGACCTCCGGTCTTCAACCACCGTCTTCATCTTCGACACCACGTCGAATCAGTTATTCAGAATGGGATAAACCCGGTCTTTCTGAACAACTCGCGTATATATATAATAAACACGTGTTACACAAACACAACATACGCCTCTTTCCAATTCAGAATATTCTTTTATTCAAATATTCTTATATTTTGGGAAAGGTTCCCATTAATTTTATCAAAGATAAATTCTTTAAATTTATTCTTTAATCTTCTTTGAATATAAATTCAAACTAGTCGGGATTAGCGAACCACACCGAAGTAATCATTTATTTTTAATTTCCAAATCCCCACGTATTCATCCCATGAAGTAAAACTGGTAATACTTCATATCTAACACCATAGTGTTATTGGTAAATTCAATTACCATTTCACGTTCAAATCTAATTAAAGATTTAACTATCGCCTGGAGTAAAACAGGTGATACTCCATTCCCGATCTTTTCAATCTAATCGAAGATTCATTAAAACTCCACTTAGTTTTAATCTTTAATTGGGTTAAAGAACCAATGTCATTTAAAATACGGTTCATGATAAACCCAAAACCACATCCCATTAATTATCGGGTTAAAGAACGAGTGTTATTTAAAACACTGTCCACGATAAACCCAAAAATCAATATCAATTCAATTCCAATTAAAAATTATTTAATTGGTACACTTCATTAAATCTAAATAAAAAGATTTAATCTTTTCTCAACTGGGTTCAAGAACAGTGTTAGTCAAGACACCATTCATGACAAACCCAAATCACATTTGATATTGAATACAAGGCTCTGAATAGAAAATATATCGGCCTATATTCGATATCAAATTCTACGACCAACAAATATCGTATTGGAAATAACGATATATATATATATATATATATATATCTTTCAAATTCCCATAACAATATCTGTATCATCACGAAATCCAACATCGAAATATTCCGAAGACAATTTCGATTCAAATCCATCCCAATATAATCATTGGAAATTCTGGTTATTTTCAAAACCACTTCGAATCCAATTTATTTATTTATTTAAAAAAATAAATAGAATTATAATTCTAGTTCAAAACTAGTTCACTTCGATAAAAATCTATTTTTATATTTTCAAATATGGAGTTTTTCATCCCAATTCTTCCTAAATCATTTCTTACGATTTTACACAAATTATTACTATTTTTAATAATTTTATCAAGGCCCGTACAGTCGATTTCCATCAACGGCCATCGAACTGCACTTACAGCGACCTTTTCCAAATTTGATTTGGACGTATCTCCAAATCCAACCGTTAGATTTCAAATTTCTAATATTCGTTAGAAAGCTCTTTTCGATACGAACCCAACGGTTCCGATTTTAGGAGAATCCGACGGTCGGATCTCCCGCAATATCCATTCAAAGTCAATGGTCGAAATTCGCGAACTGCCGCGGCGCAGCGCGTTCTATTCAGGCCATTATATTATATATATAATATATATAATATATACTTCGTCGATTTCAATTCAAAACGTATTATATAAATCGTTTTAAAATTCGTTTTCAAAATGATTTCAACTTCCTTTTCAAATTCAAATCAAAATTGAATCCTTCCTTATAAATTCGTTTTAAATTCATTTCAAATTGATTTCAATTCAAATCAATTTTTAATTCAATTTCAGTTCGTTTTCAATTCAATTCAATTTCAATTTAATTCGAATTTCCATTCATTTCAATTTAATTCGAATTTCAATTCATTTCAATTTAATTTGAATTCATTTCTATTCAGTTTTAGTTCGAATTTCAATTCTTTTCAAAATATCAGATTTTGAAATCACTTTCGATATTCATTATAAAATGAATAAAATCGATATAAATATCGTTCACGTCAAAATGGCGTCAATCTAATCTACATGGCTTCATATATTTCTATTTTCAAATATTTTATTTCAAACATTTCTTTTTCAAATATTTCTATTCAAATATTTCTTTTTTTTTCAAATATTCTATTCAAATATTTCTTTTTCAAATATTTCTATTCAAATATTTCTTTTTCAAATATTTCTATTCAAATATTTCTTTTTCAAATATTTCTATTCAAATATTTTTTTTCAAATATTTCTATTCAAAACTGGAATGAAGCCCAATCAATTACCATATGATGTTAATTATATGGATTTTCTACACCACATGTATACAATAACAACGATGAATAATCAACCATCATCCAAAGTGCATTCTACACTGTATAAGCATCAAATATAAATATTTAACGCTCATAACAGTCTGTCAATCAATCGATCGACATACAACTAATTATTGGGATTAGTGTATGTCATATATCATCCCAATACCCGTGTGGGGTTTCAAACAATCAAACACAGATTTTATTTGTGCAGTTGGGCGATGTGTAAAATTTATCGTCCCAATCAATATCAGTCAATGTGTGTATATAAACAAATCATCCGATCTGTTTATTTTTATTTTATTTCATATACACGTTAAAAATTATATTTTTAACTATAAAATATTTTCCACTATAAAATATTTTATTTCATTTCACATCACATCACACAATCAACTACACATCAAAATCAAACAAACAAGCATACAAGCCGTCCATGGTCTGTGGACGACGGGTGTCGGGTGCTACTAAACACCGTCTGCATCCTAGAATATATTATTAACTAGAAAACAAATTAAAAGTGAGGAGTTCTCACAGAATAGCTAATCCAATCCCACGACTCTTCTTAGGTAGAAATCTTCGCCGTTCTTGCCTCTTGTCACTTTCGTTGCCCGTATTCTCTATATATGTAAAAATCGAATTTTTACTTCGCTATTCAATATAGAAAAATAGAATTTTTACTTCGCTATTCAATATAGAAAAATCGAATTTTTACTTCGCTATTCAATATAGAAAAATCGAATTTTTACTTCGCTATTCAATATAGAAAAAATCGAATTTTTACTTTGATATAAGTGTTAAAATCATATTTTACACTAAGTATATATATATATATATATATATATATATGATAATTTCTTTTTAAACACAATTGAAAACTGAAAATGAAAATCAAATTCGGATTTATATAAAAAGAACTAAATAAAAATAAACTAAATGCTCACCGCTACTTCGATATTCAATGAAGAGGGAGGGGTCTGCTAGCTCGAACGGGGCGCGACACTGACGGATTGGGGCTCACGGTGACAGATGCGGCGGCGGACGAAGCTGGAGCTCGCGGTGGTGGCAAGGAGGAGGGGGTCTGGCGGCATCGGTGGGCGGATCCCCGAGCGGCTAGGGTTTGCTAATTGGGGATTTAGGGGAGGTGGTTTTTGAATCAATGAAGGAGGAGAGAGAAGAGAGAGGGCGCCGGAGTTGGGGTGCGCGGTGGAGGTGACCGCGACGACGGGGAGCAAGGCTGGAGGGGGCGTCGATCGCGGGTCTTGTTTTTTTTTCCTTTATTTTTTCTTCTGAATGAACTCGAAACGAGGGGGGCTAGAGGAGTTAGGAGAGGGAAAGGGGATTTTTTTTATTATTATTTAATTTACAAAAAGTTGACTTTTTCATACGACCTCTAAACGAGGCCCACCGCCTGTCGTCCATAGCTAATTACCCCCATTCCGAACACAATGGGATATGTATCATAAGCTGATTCGACCGTTTCGATCAGTTTTCGTCAAAATCAACATATAACTCTAAATATTGAATTTGAACGTGCATTTCAATTTACCGGGCCAACATACTAACTCGAAAAATTCCCGAAAAATATTTTCTAGCTTCGTATTGATGATACGGTCCTAAAAAAACTAGTTTCGTCGAATTTCTAGACCGTTTGAAAAATGGCCAATTTCCAGTCGATTAAAATCAGCTGAAACTGGTCAAACGTGTTTTCCCTTGCCATGCTCACATATTGATTCGAAAAATTATGAAATTTGGAATCTAGCAATAACTTTACGTCACAGACCCAAAAAAAGTGGTTTCGTCGAAATCCGAGGTCGTTTGCAAAATGGCTATTTTTAAGGGCCTGAATTTCATAGCGACTATTCAGAATTTTCAACTGGACATATCTTTTGATCCCCGCTATGAAATTTCGATTTTTCGGGTTCGTTGGAAAGCTATTATCAATTAGATTCAAATATTTTTTGTTTCACTAAAATCCGGTTTATTTTGCACCCGGTACATTCATTTGAATTTTGAAATCGAATTATCGAACTACCACGCCATTTTCAATTCCTTTTATATTTTAAAATAAATATTTATATTCTAACGATGATCTATATAATATATACGTTTGAATTCTATTCAAAATAAATTTCTCGTCGATATTATTTAAAATAATTTATTTTAAATAATCAAAATTCGCTAAAATTGCAAAAATAAAAATTTTAAACTGGCCCAGATTTCCGGGTTATTACAGACACGGTGGTACTTCAGACCGCCGCAGCAGGGGGGAAAGAAGGAGGGGGATTTCTTCTCTCTGCTGGTGAAGTATGAGGATGATTAGTGGTACATGGGGACATTGGGAAGCGTTTTGGTGGAGGCTGTTTTAAGTGATGATTGGTGTGAAGTCCAGATTTTTGGTTGAGGTGTTTTAGCTAAGGTTCAGTGGTGGGGATGGACTCAGGTGGTGGAGCGGCTCTAGTAGCGATGAAGATAGTGGCATGATGATCTGTGAAGTGGAGGGGTAGGTGTATAGCGTACACGCGGTGCACAGACATGGGAGGTTGAAGAAAACAAATAGAGAAGAAGATGGTGGATCGGGATGAGGGATTTGGGTGATCAGCATGGGTGATCAGGGCGTTCTATGAGTGCCAGGATGTTGGATTTGGAAAGTGATAATAAGTGGGATCGAGGCAAGAAATTTAGGGTGATCGGATGTGTTGATCACATCCTTTTTGTGTGTCTAGCGTTTGGATCTGGCAAGGGCATAGTGGGACGGAGCAAATGATCTGGGGAGTGATCAGGGTATGGATCACACTGGGTTGCAATGCAAATCCTAAGATCTAGAAAATGCGGCTATACAAGGGAAAGAAAGGAAAATCAAAAGTGGTAGGGTGAATGGGATGAAGGGTATTGGGCCAGATTTGGGCAAGGAAATTAAAATAGAAAAGAGACAAGAATAAAGAAAACAAAAAAGGGAAGAGATGGTTCCAATACTACTTGTAATAAAACCAGTAGTTTTTATTAAAAATCTTCAAGTCATATAACTTATATTATTTTGTTTATTTGAAATAAAATAAGAACAGTAATATATAAGGATATATAAAATACATTCTATTGAGTCAATGGAGGAATAGGATCCTAAATAAAAGCCATCGATCTAAAATTGTAATCAATATTTGTACATACAGTTATTAACCTATGTTACGAAGATTTAAAGTATCCTCATGAGTACTGTAAGTAATGGAGTGTATCCGAATTATTTTTCATGTAGGATAATTGTTAAAATCCGAAGTGTGAAATATAATCGACGTTATGTTGTGATTTTTGGAAGGTGGTCAATGGTCGGTTATAAATTAAAATAAACATTGAAGACATATTTGGATATAATCTACTTGTGTTGATAACTCCTTTAAAATCAAGAAATGACTTCAAATAAAATCAACGACAAATAAAGTTGAATATTATATAAAAAAATGACATGATTTACGGGAGTTAGATTGTCTTTACTAACCATTGCTTGAAATCAAAAATATGATTTATTAACCATCGATGTAAATATGTTAAATCGTTAAATATGTTCTCATCAGATTAATTTATTAACCATCGATTGAAATGAGTCAAAATATGATTTCGTTTAAGCAAATACATTTTGAATTGTTAAAATATGTTGTGATCATTGATGTTGCATTGGCAGTTATGTTTGTACTAATTACCTTAACTTAAATAGTTTAAATTAAACATTTGCCACATTAATCATATTGTGTAGTTTACTATTTTAAACTGAAATGTAAATCGTATATGTGACATATTTTTAGTAGAAGAGTTCTGATGATATGCAATATGTTGATTTGATTATTATTTAAACATCACTTGAACACACAAAACCGTTTCGAAGAGTCCGAAATCTAAATTCCACTTCGATCCAATTTATACATTATAAGTCAGAGATTATTGAAGACAAATGAAGATGGAGTCTATGCAAGGGCTATTCTGTTTACAGGATAGTGCCTTCGGTTTATCCAGTCCCAGGACAACTTGTATGGATGAATGTCTGACAGAGTATACCTAACAGATCGCGTAAGTTGATCTCTTCAAACGTATTTGCGTTGGTGGCGGAGAAATTCGTTTCTCTTTGCTTTATACCCATAATTATTTTTGGGGAAGCCAATTTATGAGCTGGCAGGTAAGACGATGTGGCATTCAAAGTAAATGAAGATACACTACAACAAAAACACCCTATTACAACGTCACTTTTACAACGGGCAGTAAAAACCCGTTGAAATAGAGTGTTATTACAACGGTCCATTCAAGCCCGTTGTAATAGATGCCCTATACAACACTCTTTTTACAACGGGCACTGACTGTCCGTTGTAGTTGATTGCTATTACAATGGTCATTTTTGGCTCATTGTAATATATGTCAATTTAACAACGTTCACAAAATGCCAGTTGTAATAGGTGTCAATTTTACAATGGTCATAAAATGCTCATTGTAAGAGGTGCTAATTTTACAACGGTCATAATGCGCGTTGTAAGAGATGCTAATAAATAAATAACAATAATAAATACTAAGTTATTTATAGTAATAATTAATATTTATTACATAGTAATTAATATTTGATAATTTTTATTAAATACTAAAGAATTAATAATTAATATTTAATATGTATTTGATACTTTATTTTTAATATTTTTTTATTAATGTGTAATTGTTAATAATTAGGAAGTGATATTTATTATTACCTTTTTGGTATTTAATAATGTAAATACTTGTTATAATTTATATCTAATGTTACAAAAAATTTAAGATTTAAAAATTTCTAAGATAAATTTTCTTATCTTAAAAAAATAGAATTAAAATTTGAAAATTTGACAAATATTTAAAAATAAAAATTATAAACATTATTCTAAATTTTAAAAAGTTAAAATGATTATAAAATATAATTTTATATTATAGATATGCCATAGATAATTGTTTTCTATAACCATTAATTATATTTCATATTCAATAATATATTATGATTAGTCGTTAGTAATTAGTAAATTATAGTTATTGTTTATTTACGATTAAGAAATAATAATTAATAATAGGCATATAATGATTAGTACTTAATAATTAATATTTAGTTTTAATCAATAAGTAATAAGTAACAACTGATAATAAATAACTAATAAATAAAAACCCGTATTTTCTAATAATTAATACTATTAAATAGTGTGTATCAAATAATCATTAAGTAAGACTAATAATTAATAATTAATTAGTAATTAATATAATTAACAAGTAATTTTAATTATCTTGTATTTGATATTTATTAAATTAGTATTTCCGTTTCATAGTTTAAAAACTTTAAAATTTTCTGAAGGAGATCTATTGTTTTTAAAAGTAGTTTCACTCGTTCGCTCTTGTTTTGGTACAACTATGAATTAAGTAATAATGAAACACAAACATTTCGTAATCATTTTGTTTTGATTTTATGTTTTCAACTATTGATATGTTTCAATTATTTCATCTTCATCCCCTTTCAGTAACCAAAACCATATTGATATAGGAAATATCGACTATTTCATTTTCAACCATTGATAAGGAAAATATCAAACATTCAGAAGGTGGATCTGAATGTACAATAGCCTTAATAATATTTGGAAACGAATATAAATATGGCGGCATCAGGATAAATATCTGTCCGGCTTGAAATAAATTACATATTTTATTATAATTTAATATTTAATAAATGTTCACTTTCATTAATTTGCCATACACAAATAATACAAATAAAAGCATCAAAGCCCATTCCGATACAATTATCCATAAATAAATCACTGTTAGTCCCAATCACTATTTCTCATTGTCGACCGTAAGATTAAAAAGAAAACCCTAGATCTCTCAGTCTACCGCAGCCTCCCCTCAGAACAACTGCTGCTTCCCCTCAGATCAAGCGCCGTGATCTCTCTGTCTACCGCCGCCTCCCCTCAGAATAACTGTTGCTTCCCCTCAAATCAACCGCAGCCTCTCCTCCAATCAACGGCCACCTCCTTCAGTCTGGCTCAAATCCGATTAGACCATTGGTTTATCTTATTGTATGCCATTTGAATCCAGTATGCTCAAAACGCAAGAGGCGGCGACTGACGAGGTAATTGAGACATGTCGTCTTTTACACATTATACTGGTATGCATGACTTTATTTTTGCATCAGGCAAATTGTTGATGAAACGTGTTGTGTTGTTTTTGCTAAAATTTGTTGAACTGTTGTTGCAATTATTGAATTCGATGTCAAGAGCGGTTATAGAAAGTGTTCCAGAATCATGCTTATGCATAACTGTCAGTTGCAAAACTATGTAGATTAGGTACAGGAATGTGATTTTGAATAGTATAATTGAAATTTAAACTTCAGAACCTTAAGTTAAGATAAATTGATCAAATAAACAACAATTTTTCTATAAAAGAGAAAAAATTAGCAATAAAATTGTGACCTGCTTCATTTTTTTCCTTAGATTTCCAGAATAAGTTTTCATCTTTCATTCCAAGTGGTGCGACCATTATAAGGTAGCAAGATCATTTTATCACATGATTGATATCTACATAAATAAAATAAAAATAATTATTCACTTGTATCCCCATTCTAGAATCTGAACAAAAAAACACTTACGAAATTTATTTTTATTTATAATTTTGAAATTGATTTAAATTTGGTGTTCAAGAAATTTATTTTCATTTATAATTTTGAAATTCTATTCTATTTTAGCTTGGTTTTGAATTTAATTTTTATTTGAGTAAATTTAAATTTTGTCTTGGGTTAAAATTTTTTTTGTTGACTTTTAACGATTTAAACACTATAGACTAATTGAATACATTTTAGAAATTATAAATTTGATTTATTTATTTAACTTGGGTACTTGATTTAAATAGAATTTGTTTAGTTGATTTGGTTTAATAAAAATCTAGTAATGTATTTGAAATGTATACATTTGTATTGAATTCATATGCATAGTATAAATTGTATTAATATGTGATAAATAATATTTTAAAATAAATTTGGACACTTGTATCAAATAGGAGAAATATGGACACTTCCCTTCGTTTGAAATCACGCGTGTCCACCGTTACCTTTTTCCACCGTTCCTTATTTTATTCCATCCCTTTCTTTCTGTCTTCATTTTCTCCTTCTGTCTAAAAATTATTTTTTTTCCCAAATTCTTTTAATGGTAGCCGTATACCCTCTGTTCTTTCTCTTAACAAACGATTTCATCCCCAAATCGGAAAATCAAAATCAAGCAATGGACGAACTGTTTTCCCTAAATAAAACTCTGACATAAATCATTCTTCCTTCCTCTCAATCAAGCCGCTCCGCCTTTCAGCAGTCTCACCATCACCGCAAATTGAATCCATAAATTAATCCATGGCCTCCATCGAATCAGCTTCTCCAGCGTCGCCGAGCGTATCAACTTCGCCGACCAAGCAGTAGTCCGTGCGTCTCCTTGCTCAAAGTCAATGCTCCGCCTCAGATCCGAGCCCAAGACTCCGATCGAAACCTGCTCCGATGCCCCAGATTCGCTCCGCATTTATCTCCTCCTCGAGCCACCTGAAGTCTCCACCTGAGCGCTAGCACCGTCGCTCTGCTGCTTCGCTGCTTGCACCGTCTTCCTGCTGCGTCCAAGGTGAGATCTCACTCATGATTAAATCTATTTAAAGTAGATTAAGCTCGATATTTAAACTATAATATAATAGTTAGTTCCGTTGTTTTTGTTTGCTTGAATGGTTGCGTGATTTTGACTGGGGTTTTGATTGTGGTTCCATATGTTCGTATTGCATGCTGGTTTGATCTCGTTGATCATGGTTTGAAAAACAAAACTGGAATGTGGCACCTTTTTCTTCTTGAAAATTAATAGAAAGGGGCTTGAATGTACTTGAACTGATCTCGTGGAACCTGAATGTGGTTGTCAGTTCCTAAAATTTCGAACCATGTTTTTAAAAAGTATCGCAACTGAATATATATGTAGACGAACACTCCAGTTTCAGTTTGACTTGTTAATAGAAAACCATGTTTACTCATTTGTATACTTGGAAGCCTGATGTTCATTTGTTACTTGAAACATGTCACCCATTAGTTTATTTGAAACCATGTTTACCCATTTGTAAATGGAATTGCATGAAGCATATGTTGGCTCAAATTGTAAATGAGTACCTGAAGCATGTATTTTTATTCATTCATGGGAACTTGTAACAACCCACCTCCGCTAGGGTCACTCACAAAGGGAATGCACTAGCTTTGGTGGAGTATTATCTAGGTAAACATACACATAAATATTACAAGACAGAACATAAATAAAACAGCGGAAGGAAAACTCATATTTCATTGCTTTAAAATCTAGTAAGGTCTAAAGCCTTTTACATCAAAATGCTATTAAGTCAATTACATCGAAATCTGTCTTGCAATAGTAAAGAAGCATAAAACCATAGTTATAAATCATTCCCCAATAAAGCAAAGAAAGCCATAGCCAAGAGAAATCCAAGCCGTACATGAAAGAGCTTTGGAGCTTGGTAAGATCCAAACTAAGCTGTATTCCCACCCTGCGAACCTGGGGGGGGGGGGAACGGAAGAAAAAGAGGCGAAACAAAACGGGTCAGTCATAAAGACTGAGTAAGTCCTAGTGACTTTCAGCATAAAAACAGGTAAATATAACATGGCATGAATAAACTGAAAGTAAACATAAGCATGATGACAAGATAAGCTACAGGAAAGATAACTAAGAATAACCTCATATGGTTTTTGTCTAGTATAACATCGCCAGGTTTCCATTCAAGATAAACTAAGTATAATTTCGCAAGATTTCTATCAGGCATCGCAAGATTTCTCTGCTTTACCATTAAAATATTTCTATGATATCTATTTTCTCTGCACCAACTGTACTAGTATCCCAACCCGTGTCATGTGTTGACTATAAAATGATCCCTTGCCCAATGTCATGAAATGATCCATTACTTGGTCTCACGAAACGATCTATTAATCGATCGGCTCCCTACAAGTCCTATCTCGTTCATGTATCTGTGTCATACGACCCTATCACGAATGTAGTCACCTGTGCTAGGTCCACCATAGGGTGTATCAAGCCCTAGGGTGCCAACCACCGACACGAATCAAGCACGCACAGTGTAAACCTACTGGTGCCCAATGCCTGCTTTTTCAAATCCGGACTACGTGCACGACCGTAGTCCGCCTGAACCTACAATGGCGCACCAACTCAGCCGTCGTTCTGGTCGCTTACAATCAGCCGAGTAATCGTGCCCCACCCTGCCTAGTTCCAGGGTACCATGATACATCTAGTGGGTTACTGCTGAAAAGGACCGCGTAACTAGGGTTTCCGTCCAGCAGGTTAAGTGTTGTCATTTAAATTCGAGACTTAACCCCATCAGTCTAGCATGTCAATTTGGTTAAGTGTGGTCATTCAAGTTCGTGACTTAACCCGTCTACGTGTCATGTCAAATTGGCTAAGTGTTGTCATTCAAGTTCATGACTTAGCCCTACGAATCATGTGTCAAGTTGGTTAAGTATGTTCAAGTGGTTCGTGACTTAACCCTACCAAACCATCGTGTCAAATTGGTTAAGTATATTCAAGCAGTTCGTGACTTAACCCTATCAAGTCATCGTGTCAAATTGGTTAAGTATATTCAAGCGGTTCATGACTTAACCCCATCAAGTCATCGTGTCAAATTGGTTAAGTATATTCAAGCGGTTCATGACTTAACCCTATCAAGTCATCGTGTCAAATTGGTTAAGTGTATTCAAGCGGTTCATGGCTTAACCCTATCAAGTCATCATGTCAAATTGGTTAAGTATATTCAAGCAGTTCATGACTTAACCCTATCAAGTGGCATTAGTTCATTAATGCACTTCAACCTCTCACATTAGACTAGCTGTTGTGGTCACTGGATTTGCCGGGCGGTTCTGGGCAGATTTACACCACAACATAGTCTAACCTCGGGTTTTACGTGCGATATGACCAACTACCCACATTGGATCCTATTGTTTGCAGCCACTGGATTTGTCGGGCGGTTCCGGGCAGATTTACAGTGCAAACTCAACCCAACCTCGAGTTGGCCATTTTCAAGTTTTTCTAATTGTCATGCCCACATTCAAGTTTTCATGTCAAAATTCATGTCGAGTTTTCATGTAATGTTTCATGTCAAATCGTGTCAAGTTTTCAAGGTAAGTTTCATATCAAGTCGATGTCAGGTTCGTGTCCATATCCAGGTTCAAGTTATAACAGCGTTCATGTTTCAAGTTTTGCCTATTATCGAGTTCATAATTCATGTTCATAACTAACTCATGTTTTTGCCTATTCTACCCAAATCGTATTCCCATCGCACGTGAACGCGAGTCGTTCTATACTACAAACAAATCCAAATCTCGAAATAGAGGGAATAGCATCAAAACTATGATAGGCAAAAGAGACGAGCATAAAGCGATAAAAAAGGGGTTACATGACTAGCATGACATAACTTGAGATAATTGGTTACCACATCACTGGCATATAGGATTCCAAATCTAGCAAGATAAGGCGATGTTCATGATAAACACCGACATAAAAGAATAAGCGTGCAAAAGCAAGCCAAATACAAGAATAATGGATCCAGTGGGTTTGGTGTACATAATTGCGAATAAACTAAGCAAGTCACACCCTAGGTATATGATTCAACAAAATGTCAATTCGGTGCACAACATGGTTTTCAACTATGGTGTCATGGGTATGAACAATCAACTATAATAGTCTTAGGCAATTAACCCCAACATTCATAGGTACAAATCTCATAGCTATGAATCATAAACGACTCATCACATGATCATGGATAATTATCAAAAATAGTTCTAGGCAAATAGTCATGGACAATTAACAGTAATAGTTTCAAAGTCCCATAGATAATGGTCTTATAATCATAGATAATAATCCTCATAGTCAAGAGTCATAGGTGATTAACCACAATTGTCCTTGTCATAGTCATAGGCAACAGTCTTACGTTCACGGTCATAGGAATAGGCATAGTCTTATTAGTCATAGGCGGTCTTATGTTCACCGTCATAGTCACAGGCATAGTCATATTAGTCATAGGCAGTCTTATGTTCTCAGTCATAGTCCTTGTCCATTAACAATACATTCAACGTCATAGGCATGTTAAGGTTATAGACACGAGAGAGTTTAATTTACAACATGAATAGGTCCAAAAGTCAGGATCCAAGATGAACAAGAATAGATAAGAATCAATCACCATACATAGATCCAATTCCAATTTACAACATGGATATTAAGTTTACAGCTTTTATCTAAAAGTAACTTGAACTTACATTGATTGGCTAAGAGAGGACAAATCGATTCGTTATCGCGTTGAAACGTCTAACTTGATTAATCTTCTGATTTGATTCAATATGGTCTAGGCGTCGTTGCTTGAAGCCGTTGAATCTTTACTTGAATTGAGTTGCTTAGGTTGATGTTGATTAGCTTCTAGTTTTGATTCCAGCAGAGTAGCAACACCATTTTTATTTTTATTTAGAACAGAGGCAGAGTAGAAGCAGAATAGAATTGTGTGTAGAGAAGGCTAGCTATGGGGCTGTTTAAATAGGTTTAGGCAGATGAATCTGGATAGAAATCGGACTAGATACATCAGAATGAACACTGGCCCAAAAATGGGCTCAGGGACCAGGTCGACACCCAAGTCGATTGCGTAGTCGACCTGGTCCTGGGGGTGTCGACTGCCCAGTCGACTCCCCAGTCGACCTGGGTCTGGGCGGGAAATTTCCCGCCCACTCTGTTCTGCATTTGAAATTCGAATTTTGAATTCGAATTCGAGCTGTTTTGAACTCTGAATATTTCTGAAACTTTGGGGAGCCATAACTTGGTCATACGGACTCCGATTTTCGAAAACTCGAACTCGATTTCATGTAGAATTCCGAGACGAACGCAATGGCGCAACCCGTTTCCCTTGTTTCTTGTCTTAAAATTTGATCCTGCCTTGATTTATGATTTTAACATGTTGTTAAAATTCGGGTTGTTACAGAACTAGTTACCTGAAGCCTTACAGTTTGGACTGAAATAATTCAACACCTACATGCTGGATATACACTTTGTTAACCTGCACTACTTGCCTTATCAAGGCCTTGCATAATAGGAAGATATATTGATCATTATTATAAATTCAATAGAACAACATAATAGGAAGATAATATGCTAGCTCTCAAGGCCCTGCTATAATCATTTAAAAATTCTACGACCCAAATGACAAATTGAAATACTAATGAATAATTTTTTTAACCCAATGGAAATTATGAATAATTTGTTTATGCATGCATGTTTTTTAACATATGCATGCATGCTTTACTTTATTGTCTCATTTTATATATGCATGTTAACTTGTTGTTTCACATTTTTCTGGGTTCACCTAATTTTGAGTATGTATTTTTTTTGGAGTTCAGGTAGAAATTGTCTCTTCCCACAGTTGCCGTGATCAACCACAAAGAGCTCCACTGAAAGTAAGGCCAAACCACTAAAAGCGATTTTTCTTGATTACCTCGTTCATCCAAAAACACTCGAGTTCTCCTCGATACTTCGACAAAGGTATGCTTTTTCTTCTTTAATTCGTTGTTATCGTTCCAATCTTCAATTGTTCGTTCTTTAATCTGAGTTTTTCTCTTATGATTTAAATCTAAATTATACAAGTAATATATTCTAGTGAGTGCTTTCTATTCTATAACAATCTGCTCATCACTCGGTATTTATCAGTAGTGGTTTGTTGATCCCCTTTTTCCCTTTTCTTTTTGACATGGTCTCTATATGCCAATAAAATACAATTCTTGTAAAGTACTACGGATAAAATTAAGACAGTTCATATCTGTTTTTTATCTAAAAATGATTAGAATCCAATTATGATAAATACTGCAAGGTTGGGAGAAAGGCAAGAGACCAAGCCAATAAGATACGGGTAAAACTAGAAAATTGACATGTTCATAGTACATAAATAGAAGCTAAATGGTAAAGAAAGCACTCACTTTCCTTTGAAATGAATTATGTCATTGCTTTTAGTGCTGCGTACTACGTACATTTACAAATCTAAAAAGACAGAAAATATTATGTTAATCTACTGTAAACATAAATAGTGATGCTTTCAATAGAAAATTAGATGAAACTCGACGAAAGGAGAGGAATATTTAAATTACTATAAATTATAACTTTAATATATAGCTCACTATTGGTTGCCATAAATTATTAACTGAAATGAACTGCATCTTACAGTGCAGGAACAAAAATGTAAGAAATAATATGCAAAACCTTATGTAAGGAATTTTACTCAGGAAATAAATGCACAAATATGTATTCTTTGGTATTTAGGAAACAATGTTGTGAGTCAGCTGGTGTTAATGACCTTTACTGCAATGGAAATAGTAATCCTGTGTTTTTTAATCACATATGCTTTGGATGTAATGGTACTTTGTAATCTAAATTTTTATTTTTCAAAGCTTTGTATTGGTTGTATGCCTAACCTTTATTAAACTTGACCTCCAATATGTGTAATTTTACTAATCTATGATGTTAGACAATTTAAACCATATTAGAAACAAAATCTGGTTATAGTCAATCTATATCTAAAAAGAGCTAAAATATATCTACTGATTTTTATTATATTTGGTAAAATTGCTTCTATTTAAACTATTTTATAAGGCATATATAATTCCAGTTTGTTGGGTCACAAATGTAAATTAGTTCTTGATGACTAAATCATTCAAATGAGTGTTTTGTTAAAACTAGATGAATGGATGTTTTTAAGTTTATGGCAATGTTATATGAAGTATTAGAAATCATTTGATTTCAAACTCCATTATTATTTAAGTTGATAGTTTACATTTAACATAGTTTTCTTTTCTCATAATTATTACAAAATTGAACCAAAATGTTTGGCTTTCAAATACATCGCCTTTTGTATATACCATACATACACGCACACGCATATATGTGTTGCATATTATTTCTATTTAGGGATGTGTTATCATTTTGTGAATGTTGAATGATATTAATTTGAGAATGTATCAATATGCAAAACCTTATGTAAGGAATTTATGCAATGCCACTGTTTTGAAATTGTTAGGTTATGTCATATTTATGTTGGTTCACTCAATATTGACATAACATAATTTGTGTGAAAAAGAATGATTGTGTTCACATGTTTATGTCAACTTTAAAAATGATGGAACTACTGTTGCTGAAATGAACTTGATGAATATTAAGGAGCTGGCAAGGTTTAAGTTTATATTGGTGGTGAGTTTGTAATTTGTATGTTGTATTATGATTTACATGACCTGAAATTTAGATGGTATTTCAATAGATTTCAACAGAACTTACACCTTATGTTCACATTTTTTTTGTTTCTTCATAGGCTATTGCATCTGGCTTAGAAGAAAAGGTTGAGAAATTGGAACCAATTCATGCATGTCAGTTTAGTTTCTCTTTACTCGGTCAAAATGTTAGTTACAATTCCTTCATATATGAAACAGTCTGGAAAAATACACAAGAATAGTCAAGTAAATTTGTTCAGTTAGTATCTATTAAATCTTACTAATAAATTAAAGATCAACATGTAAAGTTCATTTTTGATTGCAAAATATTGGCACATTCCACGATTACAGTTTTAATTTAAAAATATTTGTATTATTCTTTGTAAAATATGCTTCAACATACAAGATACTGACAAACGTGAGTTCAAGCAGCGAATCTAGTTTGGTATGGAACAAGAAGCTATTGAATTAATAGTTAGCCATATTGAATTTTTTTTCCATGTATTCTACTTCTAAAAATTTGAATTATCTTATATTTTGTTTTAAAATTCTAATACAAGAGCAAAAAAGCTATTATAAACACATAATTTTATCTATATTGATTTTGTATCTTTTTGACTTATAAGTCGTTATTGTACCAAAATAAACATTTTGGCTTTTTAAAAGTAGAACTACTTACTGTATAAGCATAAGTGTTGCCAAACGGACCCTTAATTACTGTAGTTTGCACTTGTACCCTCTGCTGTAAGATCAACTTTTTGTACACATTCCGAATTTAGTGCAATGTTGTAAGGTTACAACAATGAAAGACTTAAATAAGTTTTGAATGGTGTATAATAATATATTCTTTCTGCATTTGGTTAACAATTTTTTTTTTTGCAGTCATGCCGTGCTAATAACAGTATGCAGGCTCAAGATCGATTGGATCGGGTTACTCTGGAAGGTTTGGTGAACAAAAATTGCAATCTATTTGGTTGGGAGGAAAACATAGTTGCAGAGGGGACGATAGCAAGTACCGATCCTGATGATTTAGTACGTTTTAAAAAGCTTGGAGCTGATGCTTGAAAGATATGTAATTTATGTTAGAACTATGTCGATGAAACTTATCTAAATATTTTGGATGTAAACTTATCTAACTTTTTGAAATATGTTGGAATTTTAAGACTTTTGCTTTAGTCTTTTACTATGTGTTATTATGTGATTTTGATTGTTGCATCAATATTTATTGCATGTTAATATATATATATATATATATTATTACGAATCTATATGGCAGCAATTATATATAAATCTTCATTTATTTCGTAACGGGCAAAACCTGTTGTAATATAATGTATTACAACGGGCAGATGCCGCTTGTAATTAATTAGCTATTACAACGAGTTTATAGCCATTGTCATAGAGTCTGTACACGTGACAGAGCACATTATTACAATGGTCTTTTACAATAGCCACTGACCGTTGTAAATTAGAAAGGACCTATTACGACGACGCATATTAGGACGAGCTTTTGCCCGTTGTGAAAAGCATATAACAACGGTTTTTGCCCGTTGTAAAAGGGCTGTTTTGTTGTAGTGATATGATTTGTCTAATGGTAAGTTTTGACCTCAAGCCTCTTCAACTGGGAAATGGTATAAAATCGGGTAGGCAGCATGGCTATGTGGGCCACTCCCATTAAAAGGGTGTATCATTACCTGATCTGGAGAAATGAAATGCCTTCGGTTGTCCCTTTTTGTTTATATTCTATCGGTTCAATTGGCTGGCCCCCAACTGTGGTGATGATATATTCGGTACTCTCAAGCGAAATGAGGGGGCCGGTCATGTGTAGCCGGGTTGCAAGACGTTCTTATTGAACCCCAATGAATTCATCTCCGAAGGTACATTGTCGGAAGGTGGTCCCATACCTTACCATAATTGGAAACCATTCTTTAATAAGTGCACGCGGTTTTGTTTGTATACTATGTATGTGGAGCGTGAGACACAAGCGTTCCGCTAGATTGTTATTTATTTGTATTTACACACTATTATAATATCAGAATAATATTGATTTCAAAATATTTTGGGTTATCGTAAGGTAAAAACCATCTGTATTTATGTGTGGATCGGTCTTACGATTATCTTTTCTTTCAAAAAGATTTTTTGAAAGTTAAAAATCAAGCTGTTTAAAATCGTTTACTCACACCAGCCCTATGACTGACCCAGAGTTTATTTTCTATGTTTTCCCTAAACTATTGGGTGCCCAAATTTGTACAGTCAGTCAAGTAGTTCAAGATTTACAGATACAATGGAAGGAGCTTGGAGCAGAAGGCTTCAGCGTTAGATATATAGAGTATATTTCCGCTGTGATGTATATGTATTGTACTCTGATCTTGTATGTAAGTACAAATACAGTTTTGTATTTCAAGTTATGTTATTTAATATATATTGTTCGTTCCGCTATGAGATTCGTATTACTCTGATTCTGTTCTTCTTATTCTTCTATTCTAAATTTCTTTCTTTCTACTCCTCACCCTCTAATTTCTTTCTTGAACATCATCTAAGTTTTAGTGCAATTTGAGTTGGACTTATATCATTTTAGTCTATTCAGAGTGTACTAAAATTTGGGTCGTTACAACAGTAAAGGTGGTGGATCAACTATCATATACTGTACCAATGTCAAGGATTGTGAGAAGGTAAGTTGTCTTTACTGCATATTAGACTAGATTTTTGAAGTTTTTTTGGATCTGTGGTTGCTTTGCTGTTTTCATCGTCAATTGCTAGTGTCTGCTTCATCTGCTAAAGCTTTATTTACGCAAACCTACTTATGAAGATTTTAATGGCTTTGTTTCTTACATTTTTTGCTAATGATACTTGACATGCGATAGTGCAGAATTTGCTTCCATTTGGGTTTCAACAACTAACGTGTTTTATTCAAATTATGATCATCTATCTGCTATCATAAAATAAATAAATTCAGTTTGGGTTTGTGTTTGTAACTTTATATAATTGTTCTTTCTCACTTGTTGCTGTGATTACTTTTTTAAAACCTTGATCAACGATTTATCATACAGTTGGCGAGTTTGATGACTTGGTTACATTTTGATGACTTTTTAGTTTTTGTGCTCCCCTTATGAATTGAACTAGCGACTTTCACTAGAAAGAAAGTCAGAAACACACGAAAGAAGCCATATACTTGTTTTCTTGATCCTGACTTGTGTTCTACAAAAAAAAAAAAAACACAGTTGTTCGTCAGATTTGGTGTATCTGTTTTTGAATACAATACGTACAGTAAATTTGCTTTATCAATTTTTTTTTAAATTTTTTGTTTCTTTGATTATAACTTAAGTTGTATTCTGTTGGTCTTAATTAATATTTGATGTACCATCTGCATGTACCAGATATGTGAATCATTGAGGAATACCGGAATCAAGTGTGCATTTTATCATGGTCAAATGGGCAGCAAGGACCGTGAAGAGTCTCATAAGTATTTTCCTTTTCATTTCATTTAACTTTTTTAGATAAATTTGGTTACAAAATTGTGTCATAATTTGAGAATTTTATCTGACTGATGCATGCCAGTGGCTCCTGCGAAAAATATGTTGTAGATGGTATAGTTTATATAGTCATAAAATAGAACCATTTGCGAATTTTATGATTGTTAGTATTATTAAATGTTTCAATGTAAATGATTACATGTCTATTAGATGCTGGACAGTTAGTCATTTCATGTTGCTAAACCGTTCATGTATATTAATAGATTTGATGTTCATAACTATGTCTCCATTAAAAAAACACCCTGTTTACTAGCTTAAGCCAATTTTATACCGATAATTATTTTGCAACTCACATTAACTTTACAAACTAACGTAAAAAATAAAACCGTGAAGTATTAATGTATCACAACTGCCATACTTCATTGCGATATACAATAATATATATATATATATATATATATATATATATATATATATATATATATATATATATATATATATATTAGACGCTCGACTGTTGGTTATATCATATTACAAAATCATTCATATATATGACCATATTTGATGTTCTTAACTATATCTCCATTAATAAATCACCCTGTTTACTAGCTTCAGTTAATTTTTTACAAATAGTTATTTTGCAACTCACGTTAACTTTAAAAACTAACATAAAAAATAAATCCATCCAGGATTTACGTATCACAACCGCCATAGTTCATTGTGATATACAATTATATCTTTTTAGTAAAGCTACAATAAGTGAGTTTAGAGCTTAGTCATTGCAAAAACAAATATGGTTATTAATATAAAAGATACGAAAAGATGTCGTAACGGGACCATAAATATGGTTAAGTCTCACTTCATTCTGCAGATAAATTTATTTACTTTCCAAAATTAGTTGTATAATAGAATGGAAATTGATCTTTATAGATATGCGAATTATGATATTTTCGCTGTGAACAGGTTTTCCCTAAGTATACATAAGGCATGTTAATCTACAATTACCTTTCCGTTTGAGCTTAAATTCCTGGTTATGAATGAATTGCCTCAAATTTCTTCTTTGTTCTGAAATGTTATATTTGTCATCTTCAATAAACATCAACAGGCAAGTTAGTGCTATTTGTTCAACGTTACACAAAATAAGGAGTATTTATTTTTTTTACTTTGATTTCCTAATATCACGACTACCGAGGTATTTTAATTTTTTGGGGATATGTATGCGAGTAAGTACATAAACAACCCAATACAAAAATTGGAACACTAAATTTTGAGTGCATGTGTACACAATATATGGGGCTGCCTTTATACTATTTTAATATAGCTTCATCTAAAATGCAGTTTATGATACAAATCAGTATAATATATTGAGGTATTTTATACTGAGCGAACAAAGCTCAAGCTTGGAACAGGGATATAGTATCCAATACGGTCAAGGATAGGGTATCCAATACGGTCAAATTTTACCTTTTATGCTATGATAGTCAATTTTTTTATATAATTGTGAACACGACTGGCATGGTGAGGTTTAAGAATGGTCAAGGATAGAGTATCCAATATGATCAAATATTTATTGCTTATTCCTTGTAAGTTTCATCTTTTTTTTAACAATACGTTCATTCAACAAGTGTATCGTATTGTTATTTCAACTTAATTTATATTTACACATACAGTTCAATGCTATTATGGTTTATACTTGAACAGTTATACATCCAATCTTCTCTAATCAAGTTGAATGTAAGTCAGTCAAATTAAACCCTTTCTGATAGGTTTTCACACTTTTGGTTCTTTAAACTGTGACTTATATTGAGTTATTGTTGTAATTAATGTTTATTATTATCATTCTTTCCTATTACTAACACATATGCATGCCTTAATCTCTCATCCTAATCGTACCTCCGCAACTAACATATTTTTGTGTACAGCTAAACGATGATTTACCTTTTCTCTCCATTATTACCACACAATTATATTCCGAATATAAGAAATGTTACATTGTAATAGTTAGTATACCGTAATTACATTTTATACAATTTTACAGTTCAGTATCAGGTAAAATGAAATCTATTTAATAAAAAAATTCTGATAATTCCTTTCAATCAACGTAATTTGTAAATGAATTTTCCATTCAAGGTTCTTCCAAATTTTAGCTTTAGTTTCTCTTCATTTCAGCTCTTTATCAGAGTTAAAAATATATTTTGGTTTAGTGGGATAATACTATTTTTACTGCTGAATTGACATCTCTATCCCAGTCTGCACATTAATTAAAGTCATAGACTTGTAAAAGGTAATTATTTTCTATCAACTCTATGACTGTGCAATATAAAATAGTGGTGATAAATTTAAATTCATAATTAGCCTATTATACAACTTGATTAAGATGCTTCTGTATCATGATTTATTACAACTTCTCTACCTTCTTTTTATATTGGATCTTTATAGTCCTTATTATTTTCTCCTATATATTCATTTACAATATGATAATTGTGATGAACATGCAGTTCTCTAACTCATTGACAATTAAGTTAGCTTAACAAATAATTCAAGATACCCTACAGGTGATGAAGAGAAGGATACTTTTCCATTCATGAATCACAAATATATAAAGTTACAATATACATGCAGTCATACGCACTGCAACAATTATGGAATAATATCATTAATGAAATTTATGGAATATTATCATTAATGATATTTATGGAATAATATCATTAATGATATTTATTCTATTTCTCATATTATGGCATAATACATAATGCTCAAGTTATGGAATAATATCATTAATGATATTTATTCTATTTCTTCATATTATGGCATAACATATATGTAGAGACTGACTTAAATTATGTTAATCCTTATCACGCCTCCTCAAAACGGACGACCAAGATGAAAGACCGATTTTGCTAACCAATGTTGTGAAGGAGATACGTGGTAGTGTCTTGGTGAGGGCATCCGCAAGCTGGTCATTAGTGCCCTCAAGTTTCCACTTTGCATATTTTATCTGACAGAATAGTAATCCAATCCCAGATGCTTCATTTTAGAATGAAAAATAGGATTAGCACTCACATATGTAGCGCCAGCATTATCACAATAGATGACTGGCCAGAGAGTGAGGTTATGACCAAGCTCCTTGAATAAATTTCCTACCTAAAGAATTTCGGCAGTAGCATTTGCCACTGTCTTGTACTCGGCCTTGGTAGATGATCAAGCTCTTGTACGCTGCTTCTTTAACGTCCAGGAGATATGATTCTTGCCCAAATAGACTATATATGTTGTTGTATAAATGTAGTCATCTTTGTCACGAGCCCAATGCGTATCAGAATAAGCATGGAGAGTGAGAGGTGAATCTTTGTGTATAATTAAACCCATATTAGATGTACCACTTAGATACCAAAGAAGACGATGTAGAGATTGCATGTGTTCCTCAGTTGGACGTTACATGTATTGAGCTAACTTGTTCACTGCGAATGCCACATCATGCCTTGTAAGACTTAAATATTGTAAACTTCCTATCAAAGTATGATACTCAGTAGGATCGTTGAGAAGATTTTCATGTATAGTTAACGGAGGATGAGTTGCTAATGGTGCTGCAACTGTTTTGCATCGTCTATATTAGCTTTGCACAAAATATCAGCAATATACCTCTTTTGACTCAAGAAAATACATTTTGGATGAGGCATTACTTCCACTCCCATGAAGTAAGACAATTCTCCAAGGTCTTTGAGTGAGAAACATGCCGCCAATTTTTTTATAAAAGCTTCCAGTGCATGGGTTGCATTACTTGTAATAATAATATCGTCTACATTAACCAATAGATAAATGATGTTACCATTTTTGAGGAATGTGAACAAGGATGAATCAGAGACCATATTCTTGAAGCCTAACTCAATTAAATATTGCCGTAATTCTTTATACCAAGCTCTTGGAGCTTGTTTTAACCCATATAACGCCTTGTTTATTTTACATACATGTGTTGGATGTATATGATCTATGTAGCCAGGAGGTTGTATGGTGTATACATCATCAGTGAGTGTGCCCTGTAGAAAAGCATTATTTATGTCAAGTTGGCGCATTGACCAACCTTGACTAACCGCAAGTGAGAGCACAAGCCGAACCGTGGCGGGTTTAACTACGGGGCTAAAAGTCTCACCGTAGTCAATGGCAGCTCTCTGATTAAAACCTCTTGCAACATAGCGAGCCATGTACTGAATAATGTTACCATCCTTATTCTTTTTTAATTTGAAAAATCTAATTGCATCCCACTACATTTTGTGACATAGATGAAGGTACAAGATCCCAAGTTCTATTTTTCGCCAATGCATTAATCTCTTCGTCCATAGCTCTACGCCAAACGGGGCTTTTTAATGCTTGGGTGATATTTTTTTTGGGATCTCCATTTCATGGACCTCCGCATTTAAATTCAGTTTACTGATTGGTTTCCTAATGCCATGTTGAAGTCTTGTGGTCATTTGAGGAGAATGTACAGGATTGCTGGGTGTTGAATTTGTAGATGTGGATATATCGAGGTTTAATTGAGATGAAGTTGAGGAAAGCTCAGCAGTGGTATTAGGAGGTTGAGATGAGTTTGTTACGGACATAGGAGATGAAAGGGGTGAAGTGGGGAATGAGGTAGGAGGTGTGCTGGAAGGTGAGTTAGTTTGGAATGAATGAGAGGAGGAAGATTGAGTATTTGATAATATAGATAATGTGAGAGGTTCCCATTGTTCCACTAGATCAGACAAGGAGGCAGTTGAATTTTTAAGTTTAGAAAAAGGAAAAATGCTCTCTTGGAAGTGAACATGACGAGAAACATAAACACGATTAGTGTTTAATTCGAGACAATAGTATGCACTTTGAGTAGGTGAATAACCAACAAAAATACATGGTTGAGATTTGAGTTCAAGTTTGTGAGAATTGTAGGGTTTAAGCCATGGGTAGCAAAGACATCCAAAACTTTGAAGCTTGGAATAATTAGGATGTTGGCCGAATAATTAAAGTAGGGTGACTATTATTTAGAGTTGGCATGGGAAGTCGATTAATCAAGTAAACAGCTGTTGAGAAAGCATTTGTCCAATATTCAAGGGGCATTTTAGCATGAGTAAAGAGAGATAGAAATGTCTCAACAATGTGTCAATGTTGTCACTCCGAATAGTCATTGTGTTGAGGGGTTTGGGGCAGAGTTGTGAGATGCGAAATTCCATCGATGGATAGGTAGTTACGTAGGCTTTCATACTCACCACCATTGTCCGAGTAGAGAGTTTTGAGAGGCAATTGAAAGTACTTTTCAACTAGAGCTTTATAGCGAATGAATATATGTTTTGCATATGATTTTCATTTCAAATTATACAACCAAATGTATTTAGAAAAATAATCAATGAAAATAAGATAATATTTAAAGTCATCATGAGAATAAATTGGTGATGTCCAAAGATCAGAATAAACATACTCAAGTAGGGCAGTAGACACAATAGAGGAAGTAGAAAAAAGAAGTTTATGACTTTTATTGCAAGCACATGAATTACAATCTAAAGTGGAGATGCTAGGAACACGAAGTTTATTTTTGGAAACAATTTTCCTAAAAACATTACGAGACAGATGCCCTAAACGACGATGCCAATCAAGTGAACTAGTTGTGCTTGCGTAGACTGTAGGGGTTGTGGATTTGAGCTGATAAATGCCTGTTGCAACCATCCACTGGAATAGAGATTCTCCCGTTTTGAGATCCTTCATATGAAAAGAGGTGGAAGAAAAGACAATTGAGATATTGTTATCATGACAAAGTTGAGAAACAGATATTTTATTTTTAGACATGGCAGGAACAACTAAGACATTATTTACTTTGAGTGATGATAAAGAACAAGAACCGACGTGAGTGATTTTAAAACCTTTGCCATCACCAACGATCAACTCTTCGGTTCCATCATAAGGAGCATGAAGGGATAGATTGTTCAGATCTGTCATAACGTGGTGGGAAGCACCACTATCGAGAAGCCATGTTGAAGAGGATGAAGAGGCAAAGGGATTTACGATGTTTGCTTGAGGTTTTGGTGTGAATATGTTTGACGGAGGTTGAGAATTTGAGGGAGGAGGAATGACATTAGGAAACTTTTACTTAAATAAAGGACAATGAGCAATCACATGTCCTTGTTCTCGACACCATTGATATTTGCCTAGAAAAGTGTATGGCTTTGTGGGATCACTGCCATTAAGAATCTGATAGGATGAAGTTTGGTTAATGAGAGCCATTGAAAAAGAGGAAGCTGAACTGTTTTAGATCAAGGCCCTGATACCATGATGAAGAGTTGAAGAGAAGGATACTTTTCCATTCATGAATCACAAATACATAAAGTTACAATATACATGTAGTCATACGCACTGCAACAATTATGGAATAATATCATTAATGATATTTATGGAATAATATCATTAATGATATTTATTTTATTTCTCATATTATGGCATACCATTTATACATAATGCTCGAGTTATGGAATAATATCATTAACGATATTATATAATATCATTAATGATATTTATTCTATTTCCTCATATTATGGCATACCATATATGCAGAGATTGACTTAGATTATGTCAATCCTTATTAGCAGGATGATGACGTTCACACCCGTATACAGTAATATATAACTCATTTAGTGGAACATATTTTGAAAAATAAAGTTTTAATATTTATTTTGACATCATTTTTTCAGATTTTGGAATATATGTTTTTGAAAATTAGAAGTTTCACATACTTGGATTTTGAAAGCATAAAGATATATGGCTTGCAAATGAATATTTGGGTATGGACATAATTTTAGGTGTGCGGATATTAAAACATTATGCTTATGGTAAACAAAGATTTAAATATTTTTAAAATTTCAAAAATTTGAATGTTATATATATGTAAATTTTTAGATATGCTAATTGCGATCTTTTGACATGAGTGGGCTTTTTTACTGATATTGCGTGTGCCAAGTTTCCCAAATATAACGATTTCTGGTAAATCAAGTTTGTATCTATAAATTTCTTAAATAGGTTTGGAGTACGTAACATGGAATCCGATTTCAAATATTTCAAGCTGTAGATATGGTTCTAAGAGAATTCATAAATGTGTGAGTCTTTGAACATGAGTAAAGAATATTCTTTTTATGGCTCATTCAATGTTCCTTTATGGCTTATTCAATGTTCCTGGATATTGTTTTTCACTTTTAACCACTTTGATTGTGTTTAGATAACAGGTACTGTATTGTGCAAGAGATTGAGAAACAATAATATTTTGGTGTAAGTTCCAAGAGTCGTTCAACAAGGAGATTTACAGTACTAAATTCCTTGCAACATCAAAACACACAGTTTCGAACTATGGTTTAAACTGTAGTTCAGTTCAAATTGCATTTGCAGACTACAGTTTCAAAACTGCAGTTTTGAACTGCAGCGTGACTGCAGTTTTTTTAACTGTAGTCTCATAACTGTCATTTTGCGGACTATAGATTGCAACTATAATTTGCAAACTGTTGTTCGTAGTGGGTACAACAGGTTTTTTCTAACAATATTTCTTTGGGTGAAATTTTTCTTTAGTCTGTGTTATATTACATATATTACGAATGATCACTCTGTTTAACAGACTTCAACTTAACATTACTTTAAATGTATGCACACATCAAGATGACCATCGTGAGATAACACATGTATCATCTTTGGGAATGATGATCAGAAAATAATCCAAAGAACAAAAAGACACCCAGAATGAAAAGGACGACTTTGAAATAGTCCAAGATAAAATATTGCAATATAAAGTTGCATGTTATTGTAACATGGATGACTAAAATATTGCATGTTTATGCTTCTAATTGGTTTATATTCACATTTCTATTATGCTTTTATTCTATATATACTAAATTTTTGTTTTTTTTCCAGAAAGGGTTTGACTTGAATATTAACCCCATGGTAGC
Source organism: Allium sativum (assembly GCA_030737875.1). Classification (NCBI taxonomy): domain Eukaryota; kingdom Viridiplantae; phylum Streptophyta; class Magnoliopsida; order Asparagales; family Amaryllidaceae; genus Allium; species Allium sativum. Next base: position 771,532,039 of record CM060918.1, on the reverse strand, counting down.
TAGACCAATATTGGAGAAGAGATTTTCGCAATATTATCGAACTTTCAACTCAGTGGTACATCATAGGTTCCATGTGCTACCGAGAAATTTGTAAGTAATTCAATATATCCCATGTCTCGTTCTGCTGTTACCCATGTCATGCAACTTTCGGTCGACCCCCTATTATTATTATTGTTATTGATAATGTGTTTCTAAATTAGCTTTCATCGAAGGTAAAATATTAGATTGCTTGATTTAGTGTCATTTGTCATCTCTCATGTATGTTGGGCGATATGTGAATAATTTGATTAAAACAAGTCCCCGTAGCATGTAGATTCCTTGTTCTCATGCTGTGTTGCACTTACATTTGTCTCAGGTTGTTGGCAAGATGCAACTTCCTATATAAATAGCAAAAATTAGAGTGAGTTAATGTATGTAAGGTTAATTAGAGTGATTAATATATATTTTCACGTTGAATTTCTTTTGGAATGAAGACTTGGAGGAGTGATTGGGAGGATTTAGAATGAGGTTTGTTTATTGGTAGATATCAAAATAAAAATCATATTTTTCATTACATCTGGCCAAATATATATTTTATAAAGTATGATTTATTTATTCTCACATTAAGTGCGAGCCCGACATATCATACGTTTATAATTAGATTGATTTTCACATTAAGTGTGAACCCACCGTATCACACATTTATAATTAGGAAATAATTATTTCTCCAATGTATCAGTTTCATTCCAACATTGGTTTTCTAGGAGATAAATTTCAGAAATCGGTGCGGCTAACTTAAAATCTGTTTATCCATCGAATTTTGTAGTTAAAAATTTTGTTGTTTTCATTTTGTATTTCTTTTGTTTCATTTGTCTTTTCTCTTCTTTAGTTTGCAGTTATTTTTTTATAATTATTTTTTCCCTTGTTTTTGCTCATTTATTCTCCTCTTCTCCTCTTTGTTTTAGGTCTTTGTGTATTTTCAGCTGCTACCTTAAATCTTCTCACTATTTATTTTATTTTGTTCACTTATCCAGTTTGCATCTTTTGTTGTTTTTCTTACAAAAAAGAGATTTGCATTTGCATTCTTTGATTCTCATTTCTTTACTGTGTTGCTTGGTTGTTTTATAGTTACAAACAAAATACCCATCTACATTTTTATTGTTTGGACAAGTAGAATCATCTAGGACGTCTGCATAGTCACAAACAAAATATCCATATGAGCTTGGTTTTTGTATATTTACTTGATGGTAATGACAGTTCTGTGTAGAAGCCTAAGAAGTTCCACAGTTTCCATTTGAATTTGAAGCTAATAATCACCAATGGGCTTGTTCAATATATTTGATGCCATGGTCATAAAACAACTTATATATTTTTAACACGGATTGTATATGTATAAGCAGAGGCGGAGCCATGTGATGGCTGGGAAAGTCACACGACATATATGTTTTTATGTTATTTGCTTGCCAGGAATCACAATTGCAATTATCAAAACCTATCTCGACTTTGGAGTTTCACAAATATTTCAAGAATTTTTGATATATTATTAATTGTTTTGTAATTTTTGATATGCAGGAACATGAAATCATAAAAAAGATGGTCACTTCCAGCCATGTTCATCAGCATTTTACATTTCACCACCTTTGTATGGTTATGCATAAAGAACTATAATGTATATAGTATGATTGAATTAAACTAGGTTAACTTTTGTTTTCCTTTTATGAGAAAGTGAATTGCAGTGACTAGTCATTTAAACTACTAAAAGAAAAACAAAATTATTGGGTTACTTGAAACCGAATTTGATTTATTTGTCTGTGTTGTGGATTTGTGTCATTCTATTTGATTTTATATTATGCAAAATTATGTGACATTTAATTTGATTGTATTTAGATTTGTGTTGTGGAAAGTCTAAAGGGTCCATTTTTTTAATTAAAAAACAAATTTGTGTCTGTTAAAAAGACGAAGCAGATGCAAATACGTATAGTATTCGTGTCTGCCACTGGCTACAACTGATGCAAATACACAAAAGAGTAAAACTATCATAGGTAATTTGCATCTGTTTTGGGAATGAAGGAGACGCAAATACGTATAGTATTCGCGTCTGCTTCAGGCAATAACAAACGCAAATATTAAGTATTTCCATCTGCTAGAAATCAGACCCAAATTCTCATTACAATTTGTGTCTATTTCATTTGCATCCATAATGAACTAGACGCAAATGGTGGAAAATGTTGGACGCAAATAGTCTATTTTGTACTAGTGTGTGAAGGGTCGAGTGCATAAATGTACACATAACGGTGCTAAGACACGAGCTTAAGTCCGACTTGTGGTAGAAGTCTGCCCGGACCCAACGACATATCCAGCATCCACAAGTGGTAGACTTAATGTGAGAGGTCTAGCACATTAATAACCATAAATGAATGAATGGTAATAAACTTGTTATACCTAATATGTTTGAATCAGTGAGGGTTACATGAACCTGTCAACTTAAGTAGGGGTTAAGTAAACTTGCTTGAATCAGCGGGAGGGTTAAGTTAATCTTGTTAAATATGTGGGGACGGGTTCTACATATAAACCCGTCAAACTTAAACTGTTGGGGTTATGCAATCTTGTTAAAATGGTAGGCATAACCTTTTGAAATCCTAGTAGTGAAGATGCAAGCCTAGGGGGAAGCTTGTATCATCTAGCGTGTGGGACACGCATCAATCAGTAACCTATCTTGTTATCAAACAGAGAACCCCAAACTAGGTAGGGGTCAGGGAACGCTTACTGAGTTGGTTGTAAGAGGTCCATCTAAGCGACGGTGTGGGTGGCGCATTCCGACGGGGTCATGTGCGTGCATGGGTCTGGATTCCAGGGAGGGTGATAAGAAACCGTGACACCTGTAGATATGGTTATGGATCTTGTAAAGAATGGTGTAACCACTTTAGGAAGTGATACATCCTACTATAGGGCCAGCACATGGTATCTACGAGTTAAGGAGTCGATCAATTGGAGGTAGTAATTAGGGTACATCTCGTCTTGCTTGTTTAGGAGCCCGTTATTATCGTTGGGGGTAACACTCGTTAGTTCTGTTGGGCTACATGTTATTGTATGGGGTAAAATCACTTACTAGAAGTACACCTAAGTCTACAATCTTGTACTAGTTGTGATCATCTTGTTCTGCTATACTAGCATTGGTGCAGATAAAAGTATTAGAGATGTGCAATATATTCTATTCTGTTTATCCTGTTTACCTTATTATACCTGCCTTATGACATTGTTATCTGCCACTTCAGTTTATATGCCTATCATGATGCTTTTACTTATTTATATACTAAAAGTAACTGGACTCGCCAGACTTTATGTCTGACCCATTTTGTTACCTCTTTTCTCTCTTTCGTTTCCCCTCAGGTTCTCAGGGTGAGAATACTCAAGCTGGAACATGATTCTTCTTTCATTCTGCTTGGAGCTGCTTAGATGTACCGCTTGATTTTGTATCTTCTCAACTATGGCTATATTTTGGTGATTATGCTCTTTTTATGTATTATTGTACTCTGATGATGATTTTGGTACAAGACAGAAGTTTTATGTTGATTAATGGGTTTTCAGTATTTCAGACTTTTATGTAATTGGGTTTGGACCATGAAGCTTTTCTATTTAATAAAGTTTTAATTCCACTGTTATTTTATATCTATCTTGTGATGTTTCTGTTTTTGTTTACCTATAACGCTTCACGAAACTTAATGCATTTTGATAAAGAGTGACATTAACGGACGTGGGTGTCACATGATACAACTTTCCATTGAGGCTTGGAGGGATACCTCTCACATAAACATCGAGTTAGTCTCGAGCTTACGACTCAGCTAACTATAAATCCAAGGTAAGAAAGAAGCACTTACTTCTGGCCAGCCATCGCTTCGTGAATCCTAGGGGGCAATGAACATAAAACCAATCATACTTAAATGTTCTAAGTCTGATCAACGTCTACAAGATAAATCGGGAGTTGGCTTGTGCCTCCCTGTAGTCAAGGGAAGGAGCGACAGTAGACCTCCTCTTCATTTGGAAAAGAAACCAGATATCCTCCCTAGTTGATACTCTATGCAAGTATTCCATGAACAGGATGCTGATATCAAGAAGGAAGGAGTACGCGTCAGGTGAAACTGTGTCGGCGCTAAGTGAAAGTAGTGCAGCATATCCCAGATGAACTCGCAGGACGAAGGCACATACCCTGAAGCACACATATGCATGTTCTAGGTAGTGTACCCTTATGGAGGCATGTGCGCCTTATTACCCTCTTCAGAGACGCGGACATCGTCTCAAGGTATGCCGTACTTCTTACACACACGCCTCAACGCAGCTTTATCCATCCGCGAAGGCACTGAATCCAACATGTAGTCGATTACGGAGGCATCTGCCATCATATCCAGTGCCTCGAAAATGTCTTCCCGCATGATATTTACATCCTCTTCTCTCTCAGTCTTTTCTTCTGCAACTCCATCCCCTTCTGGTGTTACTGGCTTGGATGTACGCTCGGCCGACTATTGTGGTCCTTCTGACTGCACACCCTGGTCGGGTGCAATATACAGGCTTACAAGCTAGGAGGGGTGAAAGCCTCGGAGGTCTAAAGATCATTACCCCCTGAATCGAAATTGTTAGATGACCCAGTCGGGGATGGTGAGAGTTCCGAAAGTTCATCTTCCAAACCCTTAAGTCTTCGAGAAGATCGCGGTGCCATTGCAAACTATACTTTTAACATTGTTGCATTAGATACCGCACTGAAAAACCAGTGCCCCATGTGTTGGTGTAAGGTAACATGGAACGTGCAGTGTAGTGAGGTGATAATACGAATATAATAAAAGAACTTGGGACACAACAACGATCGCTAGTCCCTAGAACTAAAACCATCGTCGTCGTTAACCGATATCATTGGGCCCACGTCGAGTCGTGATTACGTCGTGTTTGAGATTGTGAATTCTCCAGGTCCCGAGATATGAAATTCGTATCCCAGGGCTTAGATAACTTCGACTCCCAAGGCGGATAGGAAATCAGGATTTCGCATCCCCTTCGGGATACAAAAACTTTATTTCATATCCCCACTTGGTGATGCGAAATTCGAGTTTTGTATCCTCTTCTTAGGGAAGCGAAATCGATTCTTTGTATCCTCTCTACAACTGCGGGATGCGAAGCACCGATTTGCAACCCTCTTACTTCCACTTTTCCTTCGCCTCTTCTCCTCTTCTATATCCTCCTTCCCCCTCACCGAATCGTCTAGGGGATCCAATATGAATTATCATATTTTGGAGGCCCAGCCTTTCAGACCCTTCGTCTCCCACGGAGATGGCCACCTTCCTCCTCGGGATGCCTTGGCCAATCCCCAGGCCATTGTCTCATACTTCGAACATTACGTAATCAAGACACGAATTTGAATCAGGCAACACTAAAGCATAAAAGTTGAATCCTATACGATATTTGAACCTATTTGATAAATACATAGTGTTCAAGATCTGGCTGGGAGGCAGTGTTCTTTCTGAGGAAATTCTTTAGTCCTCAAGATTCAAAAAATATGCCAGGAGAAGGGTTGGAGAATACGACTTTGTTATGTGAAGGGGAAGGTAGAGGGATAAGAAATATCGTATCCCCACGGGATGCGAAAACACGTATCCCCCAAGGATACGAAAAATCATATCCTTACGGGATATGAAAATTTTGTACCCTCGGGGATGCAAGATTTCACATCTTTCTAAAAAAGGGAAAGATAAAGGAACTTCGTAACTTCTAGACTCGCAACTCCGACCATGATCGCATAAACGCGCTTTCGGAACTTCGACCATCGTGCCCACTTTGATTTGCTATCCAACCTTACGCTCACGAGTTTTGACGACTCAAGAGCATATGCCAAGAAATCAGATTAACAATTCGATGTCATTTTCGAAAACCAACTTGCATAATCGTAAGGAGAAGACATACTTACTGGTTATGTTCTATTACAAACTCATCGCGCGAAATAATGTGAAATTGTGTGAATGCATACACGATAATATGTCGACAATGACCCGTTTACGTTCTAGCGTATGTGGGAGTCGATAACCATTGTTTAATTTCTTGAGTCGACAGGAATTAGATGTTTACTAAAGCTACCAGAGACAATTCTCAGACCGAGAAATCAGAATTCTCGATATGCTCAACGAAATGGTCACGACCAAGCGCTCGTCATAGCTTGGAGATCTTTCTAACTTCAAGAGATGCTCGACTCAACTCAAAGGAAATCATGTCAAGACAATACATACTTTAGGGGTTTAGTGTTAACTGACCTTTTGGTACGGTTCCCAAAAGCATATCAAGCCCACTCAACTCGACCCATCGCATAGTATAAAATCCCGAAATGTCGCCCAAACACTCAGGAATTAGGCCCAGAATGTAACAACCCGTGTTTCTAGCGATATAATAATTAGTTTTATTTAATTATTTAAATAATTATTTGGTAATTAAATGGTTTAAATTATATAACTTTGAATATATAATTAATATAATAATTAAATAATATATTTAATTCTGAAATAACCAGAAATAACCGAAATGACAATATTGTGTGAATTGGACAATTTAAAATATATAATTTAGTTTAGAACTAAATTATTTTAACGAATTTATTTATAAATGTCAGTTGAACGTATAATTTATATAATAATAATAATTGAGCTCGAAATGGCGCGGTAGTTCGGAATTTGGCGATTCAAACTTTAAACGAATATATAGAATCTGTTTTAAATCGGATTTCTGTGAAACAAGAAACGTTCGGAGCTGGTGAAGTGTATTTTTCTAATGGAAGAGAAAAATTCGAGATTTCGTCGTGTAAATTGTGAGTTGTGTCCAAATCAAATTATTGAAAAGTCGCAATGGAATTCCTTTATAATTTATAACAATTTATTTATATTATAAAAGGATTTTTAATATAAATCGAATATTGATATAACTGGAAACTTTGAAATATCTAATTATAAATCTCGATATATTTATTTTGGAGCTGTATGATATTCTATTGTGAATATATACGATAATATTTTTTTATTAATATTAACTTAGTTATTTCTAAATATATTAATATTTAAATGGGTTATTTAGAGCTTTAAAAATAGCCAGTTTTGCATACGACCTCCGTTTTCAACGAAACTAATTTTGTTGGATCCGGAATATTAAATTATTGCTAGATTTCAATTTCCTGATTTTTTTGAGCCAGTATGTAGCCATACAGAATTTTAATGTGAAATATAGTCAATAATTTGACTTTAAAAATACGTTGTGTGAACAAACGGACTCAGAATTCGATGAAACAAGTTTCGTCAGGTTCGTACTATCAAACTGTAGGTGTATGTCCATTTCCATTAGATTTGGGTATCGTATGTGATCACACAGATTTTTAGAAGATGAATACAGGTAACGATATATTGTAAATTAATTAAATAATCGATTAAAAATATATTATAACCTTCTATAAACACCTTACAACCTTCCTAAACCTAAGTCATCACTTCCCTAGTCAACAATGAGTAGCCGCCAGTTGAAATTAAAACGTGAGAGAATACATGGATTGGAAAATCATACAAATTCAAATAAAATCTTATAAAATCCAAAGTTTGTATATTGGGATTCGTATCAGGGTAAGCTTCAGTTCAGTATATAAGATGTGCACACTGTCTTGGTTTTGCAGTATATACTACCGTAAACTAAGGCTTACGATTTTGGAATTTTGAAGTATGGATTTAGGAAAAAAACACATGTTTGGGTTCAACATGTATATAAGCTTCTTCGTGAAAGGATTGAAGGGTTGCAATACTTATTCTTCCACAGCAGCATGTCGAAGTCAGAATTCCAAGGGAGCCGTCAAGCTGTACATTAATGGCAAGGTTGGAGAGAGGAAGTGATGAGGAGATTATTGATGATTTTAGTTTGATTTTTAAAAAAGGGGAGAGGGAGTATAAATCGATGAAAATGATCGAATATGGCCTTGAGCGGCGCCTGCAACTGATAACGGGAAGAAGTATTAAGTTTAAATGGTATTGGTAAAGATTAAATTTTCTGAATAGTGCGTTTTCCAGGAAGATCTGAATGGGATTGGAAACGCATGGCAACTACATCGTGAGGATTGCAGTTTTGAATGAAAGCAAGCATACTCCGTGGGAAGAATTGCAGGCAGAGAAGGTTCAATGAGCTTTAGTTGATTGTTGCATTAGTGAGAAAGGTTAAATAGGTTTATGGCAGTAGGTAAATGGTGGTGAAGGAGCTTTATACGGGATCTAGCATTTCGAAAGTGGAAGGAGGGGTTAACAGTAAAACATGGGATTTATATAATGGTTAAGATGTTAATCAATTGGTTAGTAATGTTAATGAAAAGGAGATGGGTGTTAAATTTGTCCATGTTGAATAGCTACAGGAGGGTTGGGAAGAAAATTTCAAACTGGAGAAATTTACATAGGAGTTCGAATGTTTTATGAAGGAGGAGTATAGGTTAAAGAATATTAAAGGTAAATCAATTTATATTTAAATAAATTGTTAATAATGTTTGCTGCGTTAAAATTTGAGAAATGTGTAATTATCTCATACGATATCAGAATCCGACGAAACAAGAGACGTTGGAACTGTCTCGACAAAATACTACACAATGGAACTGGTTTGAAGTAATTTAGAGCTCGTTTGAATTTACGGCAAGATAGAACGGCGGACTGGATAAATCGGCTGTTAGTCATTATTTAACGATTAACGACCAATATGAGTAAAACTCACTAACTCTGCTAGTTTATATTTTTATAACGTATTTTTAGAATTGATAAATGATGGTTGATTGCTGTGTGTTGATTATTTGGATGAACTGCTAATTGATTGGTTAAAATTATAGATAATGGTATAAATATATATATATATATATATCATTATTCAAATATTGATCCCGTTTATCAGAATATTTCATATTGAAATGAAGTTGATGTTAATTATATTGTTTAACATTTGTGGATATAGGGAAACAGGTTGGAGGGATCCAACTGGATTCCTCAATATTTATAATACTGTTTTCATATATTGTGATATATAATCTGTGATTGATTATGATGACACTGGTCTTGTTAATTGGTGTTATAAATACCATAAGAAATACTGCAATGAATAAGGAAAATTTCAAGGGATATTATAAAAGGAATATTTATTTGGAAAGTAAATAGAATTATAAAAGGAATATTTATTTGGAAAGTAATTAGAATTATAAAAGGAAATATTTGGAAAATGAATAGAATTTTATAAAAAAGAGAATTTTACATTAGGATGGTTTAGACCCGTGCTTCGCGCACGGGTGTAACATGATATTGATTAAAGTAAATATTTTGCAAATAAAATATTTTAAAGGAATTTGGGGTTTGAATTAGGAATTTAAATGGAATTACTAAAATTAGAAACTGACTGAAAACTAGTTTAGTTGAATGGCTTTCTGGGTATCGATCTGATGTCGGTTTCGACCTTCGGGGTTTATGCTTGGGAAGTTGTTCTCTTACTAGTTTACAGTTAGAGACTGATAGAGGTGGGAAGATATTGATGAGTGAATCAAAAATGGAAATGTTTTCCAAAGTTAATAACGTATATTTTCTAATTTTAGAAAATAAGGGATTTATGAATATATGGAAACGATAAATGGGAAATTGGGAAATGAAATGATGATTGATCGGTAAGATTTCCAATTGGAAATACGACCGTTGTTTGTACACATGTTTTCCTTTGATAGTTAAATAACCGACTATCAAAGTTTTTGACCATTTCCATTGTTAATACGGAGAGACCGGGATCAGAATTATTATCTGAAAACCACTCCGTATGGGCGTTAGCGTTGCGAATCAAATATAATGAAGATAATTGAAGACAGAGTTATGCAAGGGCTGTTCTGGCGATCTTAGGTAGAAATTGCCTAAGATGGGTTTACAGAATAGTGCCTTCGGTTTGTCCAGTCCCAAGATAACTTGTATGGAAGAATGTCTGATAGAGTATATTTTATAGATCGCGTAAGTTGATCACTTCAAACGTATTTACATTTGGTGATAGAGGAATTCGTTTCTTTTAGCTGTATAACCATGGTATTTTTGGAGAAATCAATTTGTGATTTGGCGAGTATGATGATGTGACATTCAAAGTAAATAAAAGTGTGATCTGTACGTTATGACCTCAAGCCTCACAACCAGGAAATTGTATAAAATCGGGTAGGTCTCATGGCTAAGTGGTTAGCTGCCAATTAGGGTGTATTGTCACCTGATCTAGAGAAATTTCATTTGCTTCTTTAACCTATTTCAATCCTGTTTCTTTCGGGAAACGGTTGCTGATCCCAACCGTTAGTGATAATATATTCGGTACACTTAAGCAAAATGAGTGACCGGTCATGTTTAGCCTGGGTTACAAGATGTTCTTGTTGAACCCGACGTATTCCTCTCTAGAGATACATTGTCGGAAGGTGGTCCCACACCTTGCCAGTTGGAATTCATTACCCAATAAGTGCCCACAGTTTTTGATTATATATTATGTATGTGGAACGTGAGATGAAAGCGTTCTGCTAGATGATGATTATATCGGGATTGATAGACATTATTGTAATATCAAAAGAGTTTTGATATAAAGATTATCGTTTCTTGCAAAAAGATTTTGAATGTTGGACCAAGTATTTTGGATTCTCATAAGGGAAAAACCCGTTCCGTTATACGGCGTGGTCTTATGAGATATTGTTTATTTTCTCAAACTGTTTTAAATTGTTTACTCACACCAGTCCCATTACCGACCCGGAGTTTATTTTGTTTTCCCTAAACTCTTGGGTGCCCAATTTTGTACGGGCATTCAAGTAGTCGGGATTTACTGATATACTGAGAGCTTGGAGCAGGAGGCTTCAGGATTTTATAGCAATTGTTTATTTCTGATGTGTTGTAAGTGTTGTACTCTGATAAATGTTATTGTATACATATACTGGTTTTATTTCAAAGTTATGTTATATTTTATCCGTTCCACTGTGAGATTCGTGTTACTCTGATTCTGATGTTGTGATCTTCTTCTCCTACTTCTATTCTAATTTTCTATCTTATCTATTCTCACCCTCTAATATCTTTCTATTAACGTTCCGGTATTTTCCATGTTTGGATAATCGACGTGGGTTTTATGTCGATTACCGAGGTCGCAAAATCCCTGGGCCGTTACAGTGGTATCAGAGCTGAAGGTTAAGTAATTACCTTGGCTCTGTGGCGTAACTCGATAGAGATAGGGTTAGTAATACCCTAGATGAGTTTGAGTGTATATATATGAGCGTGTATTTGCTATTTGATATAAAAATGATTTTATATTATGGAGATTTATTGGTTGAGTTGTTTGTGAATTCGGGTCGATCAGTTTGATAAACTGTATCGGTAGGAGTTTATAAACACTCGAATACGATGAACCGACACAGTATGTTTTAAAAAGTGGGTAAATGAAATAAACTTACCCAAATTATATTTTTGATATAAAAGAATAATTAATATTTGAAGTATTATAGTATATTAGATGTGTTGGTTGTTATATTAATCGAATAAGATTAAAGTTGAGTTGGTTATGTATATATAACCAAATAAAATTCATATAAGTGTTGTGAAATGAGTTAAATCTGAATTTAAATCTAAATTGAAATTAATCTCTAGAAAATTGAATAAGTGTTTATAAATGGACTTGGATTAAATATACGAGAATTTTAAAATTCTAGGAGATTTTAATTTGTTTGCCAAGCATCAAGAAGGATATTTTGAAATGTATTTCAAAATGAAAGTGTTTAAAGAATGAGTTTTGAAAAGTGATATAGTATTGAACTCACTTCGGCCACTGGAAAATAATTCCGATGATGATCCGGACATCATCGATGTTCATTTTCAAGTTTCTAAGTGACAGATTACTACCAAAGATTTTGTTTTCGAAATGTTTTGGGAAAACTAGTTGTTTGAAATTCGAAAAGGGTTGTTTGATTTTAGAAAAATCCATGGTGTTTAAAACTTCCAGGAAGAGATTGTTTTGAATTAAAACCAAATTGAATTGGAATTTGTGGAAGCAAATTGGAATTAAAATAAAGTCAGTTAAGTGGTAATTGAAATTGAATTGGATTAGAATGGTATCAGTAAAAAAATTGGATTCTTGAATATAACTGGACCTATGTGAGGTGAAATGGATTGATTTTTCGAATAAAAGTCAAATTGTGGATTTTGAGATAAAGATAATTGATTTGGGAAATTAATTAGTTAATGGAACGTTATAGTGGAACTTAACGAGGTTAAGTAAGTTGAATTAATGAGTTAGGAGTTTGGAATCGAGAATGGAAATCGAGTTTGAAATGAAATTCGACTTAGGTATAAGCGAATGATTGAGGTTGAGGATAAAATTGATTGGATTTGATTTGAAAGATATTGGTATATGCTCAATTGATAGCAGATGGAAAGGATATAATGATATGCCCGACAAAAAGGTACAAGTTTATATTTTATACGAGTATAGGATTTACGAGCTGAATTGGCAAGCCGCTTGGCTGTTTGATTTTCTTTTGAATTGGAGAAGGCCTAGAGAAGCGAGTTGTAGTTGTACCGACTGACCCATACAAAGAAGGTGCTGACGAAAATTTTCAGAAATTTAAGGTGGTAGAAAAATTTTAGGATTTTTGAAAATTTATGTTAATAGAAATGAATTAATAATTTAGTTAAAGTAAATTGGTTCAGTGAAACTGGAGTTAAGAAGTAAACAAATAATTTTAACTCAGTTAATAGGGTTTGTTTTCTACCTTAGCAATTTCGAGGACGAAATTATTTTAAGAGGGGAAGAATGTAACAACCTGTATTTTTAGCGATACAATAATTAATTTTATTTAATTATTTAAATAATTATTTGGTAATTAAATGGTTTAAATTAAATAACTTTGAATATTTAATTAATATAATAATTAAATAATATATTTAATTTTGAAATAACCATAAATAGCTGAAATGACAATATTGTGTGAATTGGACAATTTAAATTATATAATTCAGTTTAGAATTGAATTATATTAACGAATTTATTTATAAATGTCAGTTGAACGTATAATTTATATTTTAATTATAATCGAGCTTGAAATGGCGCGGCAGTTCGGAATTTGTCGATTCGAACTTTAAACGAATATATAGAATCCGTTTTAAATCGGATTTCTGTGAAACAAGAAACGTTCGGAGCTGGTGAAGTATAATTTTCTAATGGAAGAGAAAAATCGAGATTTCGTCGTGTAAATTATGAGTTGTGTCCAAATCAAATTTACGAAAAGTCGCTATGGAATCCCTTTATAATTTATAACGATTTATTTATATTATAAAAGGATTTTTAATATAAATCGAATATCGATATAACAGGAAACTTTGAAATATCAAATTATAAATCCTGATATATTTATTTTGGAGCTGTATGATATTCTATTGTGAATATATACGATAATATTATTTTATTAATATTAATTTAATTATTTCTAAATATATTAATATTTAAATGGGTTATTTAGAGCTTTAAAAATAGCCAGTTTTGCATACGACCTCCGTTTTCGACAAAACTATTTTTTTTGGATCCAGATTATTAAATTATTGCTAGGTTTCGATTTTCATGATTTTTGGAGTCAGTATGTAGCCGTACAGGATTTTAATGTGAAATATAGTCAATAATTTGACTTTAAAAATACGCTGTGTGAACAAACGGACTCGGAATTCGAAGAAACAAGTTTCGTTGGGTCCGTAATGTCGAACTGTAGATGTATGTCCATTTTCATCAGATTTGGGTATCGTATGTGATCATATGGATTTTTAGAAAACGAATATAGGTAACGATATATTATAAATTAATTAAATAATCGATTAAAAAAATATTATAACCTTTTATAAATACCTTACAACCTTCCTAAACCTAAATCATTTCACTTCCCTGGTCAACAATGAGCAGCCACCAGTTGAAATTAAAACGTGAGAGAATACATGGTTTGGAAAATCATACAAATTCAAAAAAAATCTTATAAAATCCAAAGTTTGTATATTGGGATTCGTATCAGGGTAAGCTTCAGTTCAGTATAGTTTTTTAAGATGCGCACGTTGTCATGGTTTTGCAGTATATACTATCGTAAACTAGGGCTTACGATTTTGGAATTTTGAAGTATGGATTTGGGAAACGAAACACATGTTTAGGTTCAACATGTATATAAGCTTCTTCGTGAAAGGATTAAAGGGTTGCGATACTTATTCTTCCACAGCAGCATGTCGAAGTCGGAATTCTAAGGGAGCCGGCGAGCTGTACATTAATGGCAAGGTTGGAGAGAGGAAGTGATGAGGAGATTATTGATGATTTTAGTTTGATTTTGCAAAAAGAGGAGAGGGAGTTTAAATCAATGAAAATGATCGAATATGGCCTTGAGCGGCGCCTGCAACTGATAACGGGAAGAAGTATTAAGTTTAAATGGTATTGGTAAAGATTAAATTTTCTGAATAGTGCGTTTTCCAGGAAGATCTGAATGGGATTGGAAACGCATGGCAACTACATCGTGAGGATTGCAGTTTTGAATGAAAGCAAGCATACTCCGTGGGAAGAATTGCAGGCAGAGAAGGTTCAGTGAGCTTTAGTTGATTGTTGCATTAGTGAGAAAGGTTAAATAGGTTTATGGCAGTAGGTAAATGGTGGTGAAGGAGCTTTATACGGGATCTAGCATTTCGAAAGTGGAAGGAGGGATTAACAGTAAAACATGGGATTTATATAATGGTTAAGATGTTAATCAGTTGGTTAGTAATGTTAATGAAAGGGAGATGGGTGTTAAATTTGTCCATGCTGAATAACTACAGGAGGGTTGGGCAGAAAATTTCGAACTGGAGAAATTTACATAGGAGTTCGAATGTTTTATGAAGGAGGAGTATAGGTTAAAGAATATTAAAGGTAAATCAATTTATATTTAAATAAATTGTTAATAATGTTTGCTGCGTTAAAATTTGTGAAATGTGTAATTATCTCATACGATATCAGAATCGGACGAAACAAGAGACGTTGGAACTGTCTCAACAAAATACTACACGATGGAACTGGTTTGAAGTAATTTAGAGATCGTTTGAATTTACGGCAAGATAGAACGGCAAGCTGGATAAATCGTCTGTTAGTCATTATTTAATGATTAACGACCAATGTGAGTAAAACTCAGTAACTCTACCAGTTTATTTTTTTATAACGTATTTTTAGAATTAATAAATGATGGTTGATTACTATGTGTTGATTGTTTGGATGAACTGCTAATTGATTGGTTAAAATTATAGATAACGATATAAACACACATACACACACACACACATATATATATATATATATCGTTAATCAAATATTGATTCTGTTTATCAGAATATTTCATATTGAAATGAAGTTGATGTTAATTATATTGTTTAACATCTGTGGATGCAGGGAAACAGGTTGGAGGGATCCAATTGGATTCCTCAATATTTATAATACTGTTTTCATATATTGTGATATATGATGTGATATATAATCTGTGATTGATTATGATGACACTGGTCTTGTTAATTAGTATTTTAAATACCATAAGAAATACTGGAATGAATAAGGAAATTTTCAAGGGATATTATAAAAGGAATATTTATTTGGAAAGTGAATAGAATTATAAAAGAATTTTTATTTGGAAAGTAATTAGAATTACAAAAGGAAATATTTGGAAAATGAATAGAATTTTATAAAATAGAGAATTTTTCATTAGGAAGGTTTAGACCCGTGCTTCGCACATGGGTGTAACATGATATTGATTTAAAGTAAAAATTTTGCAAATAAAATATTATAAAGGAATTTGGGGTTTGAATTAGGAATTTAAATGGAATTACTGAAATTAGAAACTGACTGAAAATTAGTTGAGTTGAATGGCTTTCTGGGTATCGATCTGATGTCGGTTTCGACCTTCGGGGTTTATGCTTGGGAAGTTGTTCTCTTACTAGTTTACAGTTAGAGACTGATAGAGGTGGGAAGATATTGATGAGTGAATCATAAATGGAAACGTTTTCCAAAGTTAATAACGTATATTTTCTAATTTTAGAAAATAAGGGATTTATGAATATATGGAAACGATAAATGGGAAATTGGGAAATGAAACGATGATTGATCGGTAAGATTTCCATTTGGGAATACGACCGTTATTTGTGCACATGTTTTCCTTTAGTAGTTAAATAACCGACTATCAAATTTTTTGACCATTTCCGTTGTCAATACGGAGAGACCGGGATCAGAATTATTATCTGAAAACCACTCCGTATGGGCATTAGCATTACGAATCAAATATAATGAAGATAATTGAAGATGGAGTTATGCAAGGGCTGTTTTGGCAATCCTGGGTAGAAATTGCCTAAGATGGGTTTACAGAATAGTGCCTTTGGTTTGTCCAGTCCTAGGATAACCTGTATGGAAGAATGTCTAACAGGGTATATTTAATAGATCACGTAAGTTGATCCCTTCAAACGTATTTACGTTTGGTGGCGGAGGAATTCGTTTCTCTTAGCTGTATAACCATGGTATTTTTGGAGAAATCAATTTGTAATTTAGCGGGTATGACGATGTGACATTCAAAGTAAATAAAAGTGTGATCTGTACGTTATGACCTCAAGCCTCACAACCAGGAAATTGTATAAAATCGGGTAGGTTGCATGGCTAAGTGGTTAGCTGCCAATTAGGGTGTATTGTCACCTGAACTAGAGAAATTTCATTTACTTCTTTAACCTATTTCAATCATGTTCCTTTCGGGAAACGGTTGCTGATCCCAACCGTTGGTGATAATACATTCGGTACACTTAAGCAAAATGAGTGACCGGTCATGTTTATCCTAGGTTACAAGATGTTCTTGTTGAACCCGACGTATTCCTCTCTAGAGATACACTGTCAGAAGGTGGTCCCACACCTTGCTAGTTGGAATTCATTACCCAATAAGCTCCCGCGGTTTTTGATTATATATTATGTATGTGAAACGTGAGATGAAAGCGTTCTGCTAGATGATGATTATATTGTGATTAATAGACATTATTGTAATATCAAAAGAGTTTTGATATAAAGATTATCATTTCTTGCAAAAAGATTTTGAATGTTGGGCCAAGTATTTTGGATTCTCATAAGGGAAAAACCCGTTCCATTATAATACGGCGTGGTATTATGAGATATCGTTTATTTTCTCAAACTGTTTTAAATTGTTTACTCACACCAGTCCCATTACTGACCCGGAGTTTTTTTCCTAAACACTTGGGTGCCCAATTTTGTACAGGCAGTCAAGTAGTCGGGATTTACAGATATACTGAGAGCTTGGAGTAGGAGGCTTCAGGATTTTATAGCAATTGTTTATTTCCGATGTGTTGTAATTGTTGTACTCTGATAAATGTTATTGTATACATATACTGGTTTTATTTCAAAGTTATGTTATATTTTATCCATTCCGCTGTGAGATTTGTGTTACTCTGATTCTGATGTTGTGATCTTCTTCTCCTTCTTCTATTCTAATTTTCTATCTTATCTATTCTCACCCTCTAATTTCTTTCTATGAACATTCTGGTATTTTCGATGTTTGGATAATCGACGTGGGTTTTGTGTCGATTGCCGAGGTCACAAAATCCCCGGGCCGTTACACAGGAGGAGTCGTGCGAGCGAGGACCTCACAACCCTTCAAAAATCTCACTCATACGACAATTCGCATCCCCTGGTTCTGCCGAATTCCATGCATTTTGTATCCCCACGGGATACGAAACTTATATCCGCATGGGATACGAAATATTGTATCCCCACAGGACTCGATATTTTGTATCCACGTAGGAATGAAATCTAGTATATCCATAGGACACGACTTTTCGTATCCCGATCGGATATGAATTTCATACCCTTTAGGATGCGAAATTCGTGTCCCTCCGAGGATGCGAAATTCGTATCCCCCCTGGAGATGCGAAATTCTCATATGTTTCTACTTCAGGATGCGAAATTCATTCTGTGGTCCCAAATTCTCAACTACTCCCACCTAATCCACTACCTATAAATACCCCTACCTCATACTTGAAGGAGGTTGGCATTTGCTTGATTTGACATCTTGAAAGGACCTTGGACACCATTAATGGCCTCTTGAGCTTTGGGGAAGAAGAAACAACTTTTTCTCAAGGCTTTGAACTTGTAAATAGTGCCTCATGAAAACTTAGTCAATTATTATAAATAATCAAAATGATGATGCCCATCACTGTAAACCTTCAATAGTGAGAAAAATTGACAAAAGCTTCAAAGTGAATGTAGGTTCAATAGGATCGAAGCATTATAAATCTTGTGTTTATGCTTTCTGCACTTTATTTCCCGTACGCGAAACTTTGTTCTCGTTATCTCGAGAATCGTTGGGTTTGACGCTAATAATCTGCATTAACAGCCACCTAAATATAAGGGTGAAGAGACTAGAAATAACCCAGATAAGTGTTAGGGTTTCCGCAAGATCACTACACAATTAGATTTTGAAAGAGGGAAGAAGATATCAATAACAAGCAAATTCCACCAAATAAACCTTTATTAATCCACCAAATTATTACAATGAAAATCTAAAAATAATTGAGAATTTATCTCAATCCTGAAAAAACAAGTTTTTCTTTCCTTCAAGTTCAAGTAATTTTCTCCCTAATGAAATGCTTATATAGGCAAATAGAAAGACTAGGTCTAAAACCTAATTGGACCCTAAAATATCTCAGAAATAAATGCTCCTTAAAATTGCTTAAAACAAATCTTTATCAATTATGCCACCTAATAAGGGAAAGCAATATCTATCGAAATCCCATTAATTAGGGAAAGAAATATCTACCTTTTCTCCCTCTTGGAAAAATTTCCTTCCATTTAATCTGATTTAACATACCATCTTCTCCACCTATGATTGAATACCACAAATCACAACACTCCACCTTGATATGAAATCTCTCCAACAAACTCCAATCTCAAAAAAAATCTACCACTTACAAATGATGCATCTCCCACATGAAATGCAACTCCCAACAATAAATTCAAAATTGATTGTAATACCACAATGGTCTCCATATAGACTTTGTGGCTTTACGTTGATGGCTCCACCTTGATTTAGATGAATTCGCCTCTCCAAATACAATTTGCAAACTCATAATATTCTCCACCATTTTTCCAGGCAATTTATATATGTTATCATTTCCCCGTTTTGCACACAGAAGCTCCTTGTTACCCCTCCAAACCTTTGTGACTCCTCCTCTAGTCAAGAAATTGCAGTCTTTTTGTTCCAACTGTCCAATTGAAGCAAGATTCTTCTTATTTTCCGGGATGTACCTAACGCCCGTTAGCTTCACCTCCTTTCCATCATTCATCTTCAATCGAACTAAACCTATGCCTTTAACATGCAAATCTCGACCATCGGCAGATTCCACTTTAGCAGATTGTTAAATGCTTCCTTTTGATGACATACATGGAAACAAGCTCCCGAATCAAGTATCCAATCTTTGCTTTCGCCTTCATTACCACATAAAACATTGCCTTCAAGTTCCACACCAAGATTCACCTCATTATCATTGTCCTTTTGTTCATCCGACTCTTCTTCCAATGCCTTCATCTTCTCTTTATCCCTCTTAAGCTTATGACAAAATCTCAGTTGATGACCGGGTTTGTCACAGTAAAAACAAATGTATTCCTTTCTTATGGCTGTTCTATTCGATTGCCTTTCCATATTTCGTTGATTAACCCTCCTTGCAAAAATGCTTTTTCAATTGTAGTTTCAATTTCCGTTGCCTCCTTATCTTTTCCTTCCATAAGGCTCGTCCTCCGCATCTCCTCATTAAGTAAGCTACTGACCACTGAACCCATTGAAACAACGCCATCTGAATTTGAGTTATTCAACGCAACCACAAGTGTTTCCCAACTCTCCGACAACGAACTCATCATCATTAAGGCTTGTGTTTAATCATCCACCTTAAAATTTACGGCAACCAATTGATTCACAATTTCTTGAAAATCATTAAGATGCTCTCCAATTGATCCGCCTTCCTTAAGCTTCAGATTCACCAACCTTCTCATAAGAAGAGCCTTATTTGTTGCAGATTTCTTCGCATAAACCCCTTCCAATTTCTTCCATATGGTATATGCAGATGTTTCATTAGCAACAATATGAAACACTGTATTATCCAAAAAACATCGAATAGACGCGGCAGCCTTCCTATCCAAAGTCTCCCATTTTACTTCGGATAGATTGTTAGGTTTTTCCCCATTATTCTCCAGTAGCCGACGAAAATCATTAAGATAAAGGAAATTTTCCATCTTCGCCTTCCATAATCCCCAATTTCTTCCATTAAGCTTTTCAATAATTATTTTATCCATATTCAAACCCTCTCCGAAAAATTTGTGTAGAAGGCTCCGATACCAACTGTTAGGGTTTCCGCAAAATACTACACAATTAGAATTTGAAAGAGGGAAGAAGATAACAATAACAATCAAATTCCACCAAACAAACCTATATTAATCCACCAAATTATTATAATGAAAACCTAAAAATAATTGAGAATTTATCTCAATCCCGAAAAAACAAGTTTTTCTTTCCTTCAAGTTCAAGTAAATTTCTCCTTAATGAGATGCTTATATAGGCAAATAGAAAGACTAGGTCTAAAACCTAATTGGACCCTAAAATATCTCAGAAATAAATAATCCTTAAAACTTGCTCAAAACAAATCTTTATCAATTATGCCACCTAATAAGGGAAAAAAATATATAACAAAATCCCATTAATTAGGGAAAGCAATATCTATCCTTTCTCCCTCTTAGAAAAGTTTCCTTTCATTTAATCTAATTTAACATACCATCTTCTCCACCTATGATTGAATATCACAAATCACAACAATAAGGGGATTTTTTTTGTATGTTGCTAGTTGCAGTAGAGGAAGGGGAGGAATATACTGTGGGGGATGGGTTGGAAGTGGAGTGAAATGAGTCAACCGTTTGCTGAAATGACACCATGTGTCGGATAATAATGGCTCATTTTTTTCCTTCCCCCATATGATCAAATTACTAATTTACCATGTTCTCATTTTATGCGCGTTACCCATAAAAAATGGAAGCATGAATTTTTTGACTACGAACATGACTTAATTTGAGCAAACTTTGCATTTTGGTGAGAACTTAGTGTCTGAGCTTCACGTGGTGTGATATAATGATGAGGGCTCAGGGACAAGCGTTAGGTTACCTAGTGCACCGTTTTAGACTAAGGAAGTACGACTTTAGAAAAAACAAAGGTGCATGGATTAGAGATTAAAGGGCCGATTAGAGCCAAATTTCTTCACGATTTTGTTTTTGATGAAGTCGTTCTGCTAAACATGGGAATTGGTGGACTTGAGGATCTCTTAGCTGTATTGATAAAGTTAACTAATAAACTTAAAATTTTCTGAATTTCTAAAGTTAATAACTTTTGTAAATGAGATCCTTTTGAGATGTGGCTTTTAATGTTGCGGTCGGATCAAAATGTTCTATGTCGTTGAGATGGTTTAATCAGAATTTAAGCAATTCATAATTTTTCAATTTATTTATTTTTTTACAAATTATTAATGTATATTATTAATTAAAATCAATCCATTAATTACTTAATTATAGATCAATTAATTAAAAAATAACTACTTAAATGCCCTGTTTAAATACTATCTTCGTAGACACAAACTCATTTCTTGTTCACTTAACTTCCCCCGCTTGAATGCCGCATTTAGATTTTTTTGCTTCTATTCATCGCAAATACAACCTAGTATGAATTATTATTGCATATCTCCACATATTCTCTTACTATGAACGACTATCGATACTATCAAATTGAATTGTGGTTAACAAAAACTATTCAAAATGTGTTCCTATGGAGATTTAAAAAATTGTATTCAGCAAAAGACTATGACAACCATTGGAATGAGTCACATAATACATGAATTATTGGCATATAGACCGATTTCATAGGGTATTTATGTTTAATGGCCAAATTGGTTGTCGCACTCAAAATCAGATTGTTATAGTCGGTATAAATAACCATTTTGTTAAGTAAATTGGAATTTAGTTTTTTTTGGTTCCTTTCTATTTAACATTTTCAAGTTAATTAATTTGAATAGAAATAAAGCTATGAAGATTTATACTAAGAAAGAAATAATTATTTATTTCAAAACTTTCTTCAAAATTTGATTTATAACAACCCATGCAATGGTCTACATATTAATTACATAGTACATAATTTTTAAAATTAATATTCGTAACATTATGAAACAAAACGCACATCAAACTAAGATGTGTTTGACTATTCTTTATAGTTCATACGATGGATGTAAGTTATTTGATCAAATTTTTACATCGATGTAATATGATGAAGCTATTACAGTTTAAACAAAAAAATGAGAACTTTGTTTTGTTCAGAGTTAACGTATGAGAATGTAGCTCGATTTTTGTTAAGTTTTACTATTAGTCATCATGGAGAATCACAATGTATATCATCAATATGAAGTATTCAGGTGCATAGTATTGTCCGTAATGTACATACGAGGTCATTAGTATTAGTCAAAGTTTCGTCTGATTCCGCGCCGAATTGAACAAAAATGTAAATACTTCGGCCTAATCGAGATTCAATTATGGGGATATGATATGTTCTTTACTAAGTATGTAATGCCCTACGAATATTGAGCGATGTATTACTCATGGTTGTTGTTGTTCAAAGTAGTCATGTACTAATAGTTACTAAATAACCATAGAACAACTTATATGATATTTTCCTGTTGGTAAATGTGACTAAGGTCAAACAGATGATCTCATGTGATAATATTGCACAGCTCTCTTGACTTAATAATATTATTGAACTTCAATAGGGATACTCTACTTTGATTATAGATAAATTGTGGCATGACATATGACTATACTCGAGTCCAAGTTAAAGCACTATAAGTGAAACATTATTCGACAGACAATTCTCCTTTTCAATTATATGCAGGAAGTATCAGAGTCAATTGAAGATAACTTAATATCAAACTCTATAAGCATATTAGGTAACTTAATAATATTATTATTTTCGAAGAAGATTTTTTTGGAAAACTTAATTTGAATGTAGACGATGTTGTAACTTTTTCTATTACAAAATTTCATAAGTCCCAATATGATATGATATTGGCAAATAGAATTCGGGTAAGAGTAGTTGTTAATTAATAACGCTTATGATAGTGAAATTAGATTTTATAAAAAGATGTATAAGTTATAAATTCAATCGATATACGAGCGTTGGTATTTGATTTTTTTAGTATTAATTACTTACTTAATATTTATATTCAAGTCCCACAATTATGGTGATGAATACTTTGAAAATAATAATAATTCAAATTAATTAATAATTGTAATGACCCGGGGAAATCGACGCCCGAATTTCGACAATCATAATTAAATCTCGTATTACTAGACAAAACCCAAGTATCGAATACACCAGATAGATAATGAAAGAAATTAGAGGGTGAGATAAGAAAGAAATATTAGAATAGAAGAAGAAGAAGAAGAATAACACAACTGAATTAGAGTCCCACATCGCAGCGGAATAAAATATAATATAGAAATAAATCTTTATTGAGAGGTTAAAATAAATACTAATACATCTGAATTCCTCCAACACGTCTTCTGAACTTCGTAGCATCTAATAACTTGAACCTATAAAACCTGGTCTAACCCGAGCATTACAAATGCTGGATCAATCTGGTGAACCAGGGTGAGAAACCCACTAAGTTTATAGGTACATCCAACTTTATTTTAAAGTTAACAAATCTTTTCTGAAAGAAAAGGATAATCGTAAGACCAGTCCACACATAAACACAAATGGTTTTTACCTTACGATAACCCAAAACATTTTCGAAATTATATCTTGTTATGATATTATAATAGTGTCTAAATACAAATAAATAGCAATCTAGTAGAACGCTTGCATCTCACGCTCTATGTATATAACATACAATCAAAACCGCGAGTGCTTATTGGATATTAGATTTCGATTATGATGAAGTATGGAATCACCTGCCGATAGTGTATTTCTAGAGGGGAATACACTAGGTTCAACAAAGACATCTTGCAACTCGACCACACATGACCGGCCACTCATTTTTCTTAAGTGTATTGAATGTATATCACCAACGGTTGGGATCAACAACTGTTTATCGAAAGGGACACTATCAAATAGAATAAAGAAGGAAATGAATTATCTCTAGATAAGTGATTATACACCCTAATAGGAGCAACCCACTTAGCCATGCTTCCTGCCCGATTTTTGTCATTTCCCAGTTGTGAGGCTTGAGGTTAAAATTTCCTTTTTTAGATAACACACCATCATTCGTTTTCAATGCCACATCGTTAGATCTGTCAAATCACTAATTAACATCCACAAAAATACTCTGGGTGTTAGCGCCACCAATAGAAATACATTTGTAAAAATCAATGTGCGTAACTCTTAAGAAATACTCTATCATACATTTATCCATACAAGTCATCCAGGAACAAGATGAACCGAAGATACCCTCCTACCACATCCTAGGTATCACCTTATAGATCAACATCTTATATCTTCTACATTTCGTATTTGCGGGTCGGAATGGTTTTCGAATATAAATTCAATCCCGGTCTTTCCGTACCAATAATCGTATAGGCCAGATTTGATAGTCGGTTATTTAGCTATCAAACAAACAAGCATTCAATCATGAAAATAAAAATAGATTCACTGGTTCAATAGTCATCATCACTTGGCCCTTTAATTTAAATAATTAACGAATGGTTAATTAAACAACTAAATCTTTCAATATCTTAACATACGATATTTACTTCTTATGTTAATATAAAAGTTGTCTCAAAACAATTTTAACACTTAAAACAATATATTATAACCATATCTCATGTCCCAATTAATTATCATTTCAAAACATTTGTCACCATATTTTTCACGCCTTACTCTACTTCAACTTTCATCAGTCCCTGATTGTAAATTGGTAAGTGAATAATTTCATAAGAAACAACCCCAAAGACCGAAATAAACATCAGATTAATGCTCAGAAAATCGCTCAACTCAATCAATCTGTAACAACCCGGAAATTCCGAACCAATTTAAAATTTTTATTTTGGCAATTTTAGTGAATTTTAAATATTTAAAAAAAATTATTTTAAATAATGACGACGAGAAATTTATTTTGAATAGAATTAGAACGTATATATTTATATAGATCGACGTTAGAATATAAATATTTATTTTAATTATAAAAGGAATTGGAAATGGCGCGGTTGTTTGAAAATTCAATTTCAAATTTCAAATGAACGTACAGGATTCAAAATAAACCGGATTTTAGCAAAACCAAAAATATTAGAATCTATTTGAAAATATCTTTCCAACGAATCTGATAAATTGAAATTTCATAGCGGGAATAAAAAGTTATGCCCAGTTGAAAATTCAGAATAGTCGTTGTGAAATTATGGCCCTTAAAAATGGAAAATTTTCAAACGACCTCGGTTTTCGACGAAACCACTTTTGTTGGATCCGTGATGTCAAATTATTGCTAGATTCAAATTTCCATAATTTTTGAAATCAATATGTGAGCGTGGCGAAAGAAAACGTGTTTTGACAGTTTTAGTCAATTTTGAACGACCATAAAATGGCCATTTTTCAAACGGTCTTCAAATTTGGCGAAATTGGTTTTGTTAGGACCGTATCGTCAATACAAAGCTAGAAAATATTTTTCAGGAATTTTTAGAGTCCGTATGTGGTCCCGGTAAATTGAAATGCGCGTTCAAATTCAATATACAGATTTATATTTTGATTTTGACGGAAACTGATCGAAACGGTCGGATTAGCTTATGATACATATCTGATTGTGTTCGGAGTGGGGGTTTTACGCTAGAGACGAAGTCGTTGGGTTCGATTTAGAGTTTGAATTAAAAGGTTACTTTTACGAAAAATTTATATAATTAAATATATATATATATATATAATTAAACTTCCTTAACCCCTCTTCCTCATTCTCCAGTCATCGATTAGAAATAAAAGGAAAAAAACCCGTTGTCTCCCCTAAAATCAGCCACCGCAGCTCGTGACCGACGCCTCTGCCCTCCCTACCACCGTCTCCACCCTCTCCAATACCACCTCCGACCGCCACACCCCCTCCACCATCTTCTCCTCTCTGATTTCTTCCTCCCTCCCTCTTTTCTGACCAAAACCGCTAATTCTGCCATCGTGAGCCACACGCCCGCCTGCGCCAATCCACCAGGCTCCGACCCGACCACCGCAGAATGCGCTGCCACCCCTGCGCGCAAGCCTCAGCCTCCCTCTCCCTCTCTAGTGGTGTACGGTGGTAGTGCGAGGTAGTCGAAGAGGTGGAGCAACGGTTTGAGTTCGGTCATGAATTCCCGCATATATTTTTATTTATTAGTGAAGTAATAGCAATGTTTTAAAATCAGAAATTTTATAATAAATATGTGGCATTGACATAAAGATTAGATTTTTACTTCTATAAAGTTAAGATTTTTATAGTATAAAAATCAGATTTTTCTATATGTAAATGAAGTATAAAAATTGAATTTTTATCTATGTGAAGTGACTATAAAAATATGATTTTTATATAGTAGAGAAAATAAAAATATGATTTTTATATAGTAGGTAAAATAAAAATATGATTTTTATATAGTAGAGAAAATAAAAATATGATTTTTATATAGTAGAGAAAATAAAAATATGATTTTTATTATTTGAATAACGGAATAAAAATTCGATCTTTATATAATAATTAGAAATATAAAAATATAATTTTTATATAGGAAGAAGCGTTGTAATAATATATGAAGTAGAAATAAAAATATGATTTTTATTTATTGGGATGAAGCGATAAAAAAATATGATTTTTAGTAAGAACAGCGTGAAAAGAATTGCGATGGAACTGGTGGAAAACAAATCTAAATTCAAACCGTTCAGAGACAAGGATTGGTTTGGGGATAGTTAATGAAATGGAGTTGAATAGAATTGGTTTGTGTATGGCGTAGGCCACTATTAGACCAGGAATAAGGCTGGGCCTTATCCCATTTCTAGTATCGTGCCGTTATGCCGCCGAAATTTTCTAAAATATATTTGAAAGATAAAAATATCATTTTTATGGTGTAAATGAACCGAATAAATATTTTATCGTTAAAAATATATTTTTTAACATGAATATGGAAGAGAATAAATATTCATTTACAAATCAGACGATTTGTTTATGTACACTGATTTGACTGATATTGATTGGGACGATAAATTTTACACATTGCCCAACTGCACAAATAAATCTGTGTTTGTTGTTTGAAAACCCCACACGGGTGTTGGGATGATATTGGACATACACTAATCCCAATAATTAGTTGCATGTCGATTGATTTATTGACCGGCTGTTATAAGCGTTAAATATGTATATTTGATGCTTATACAGTGTAGAATGCACTCTGGATGATGGATTGCTTTTTTCATTGTTGTTAAACACATTTGTTGTGTGGAATCCATATAAATCACATTATATGGTAATTGACTGTGTCTGACTCCAGTTCAGAATTATCGAATATTTTAAAATAATATTCAGTGAATATTGAAATGTGAAGCCGCGTTAAGTAGTTAAATGCCATTGTAACACGAACAAGAATTTTGTCGATTTTATTCGTTTTATAATGAGTATCGAAAAGTGATTTCAAAATCGAATATTTTGAAGATATTATCGTTTTAATATTGAAATGACATGGAAAATTTAATTTCGAATTAAATTGAAATTGAAATTGAAATTCGAATAGAACTAAAATTCGAATAGAATTGAAATTCAAATTAAATTGAAATCGTTTTGAATTGAATTTAAAATGGATTGAAATTGAATTGAAATCGGTTTGAATTGAAATCGATTTGAAATGAATTTAAAACGAATTTATATTGGAAAATTCAATTTTGATTTGAATTCGAAATGAAATCGTTTTGAAAACGAATTTAAAACGATTTATAAAATTCATTTTAAAAGGAAAATCGATGAAATATATTATATATATATATATAATATAATGGCCTGAATAGAACGCGCCGCGCTGCGGCACTTCGCGAATTTCGACCATTGACTTCGAATGGACATTATGGGAGATCCGACTGTCGGATTCTCCTGAAACCGGAGTCGTTGGGTTCATATCGAAATGAGCTTTCTAATGAATACAAGAAATTAGAAATCTAATGGTTGGATTTGGAATTATGTCCAAATCAAATTTGGAAAAAGTCGTTGTAAGTGCAGTTCGATGGCCGTTGATGGAAATCGACTGTAAGTGCCTTAATAAAATTATTAAAAATATCAATAATTAGTGTAAAATCATAAGAAATGATTTGGAAAGAATTGGGATGAAAAACTCTATATTTAAAAAGATAAAAATAGATTTTTATCGAAATGAACTATTTTTGAACTAGAATTATAATCCATTTATTTTTAAAATAAATAAATTGGATTTGAAATGGTTTTAAAAATAACCAGAATTTCCAATATATAAAGTGGAAATGGATTTGAATCGAAATTGTCTTCGGAATATTTCGATGTTGGATTTCATGATTTTACAGATATTGTTATGGAAATTTGAAAGATATATTTATATCGTTATTTCCCAGACAATATTTGTTGGTTATAGTATTTGATATTGAATATAAGCCGATATATTTTCTATTCAGAGCCTTGTATTTAATATCAAATGGGATTTGGGTTTGTCGGGAATGGTGTCTTCATTAACACCGTTCTTAAACCCAGTGGAGAAAAAGATTAAATATTTTTGTTTAGATTTAATGAAGTATACCAATTAAATAATATTTAATTGGAATTGAATTGGAATTGATTTATGGGTTTATCGCGAACGGTGTTTTAAATAACACTTGTTCTTTAACCCGATAATTAATGGAAGGTGAATTGGGTTTGTTGTGAACTGTGTTTTAACGACATTCGTTCTTTAACCCGATTTACAGTGAAATGGGATTTGAAATTTATAAATCTTTTGTTAAGATTTAAAGGAGATTTTCCAAAGTAAAGTTTTTCCAATTTAATAAAATAAATTGGAATGGAATGAAATTCGATTTGGTAATAATCGAAATGAATTTCTGTGGAGGAAGGCTGCTACTATATATGGAATTTAAAAGGCTTTGCCGTTATACCATTTATATTATTAGTCGGATATGGAAGTTCGTATCGATTATATATATTGATCTGTTTTCCATGAAGATTCCATTGTTAATGGAATGTGATTTTGGGTTTATCGTGAGTTGTGTTTTAAATGACATTAGTTATTTAACCCAATTAAAGATAAGATTTATTTCATCACTTTGAATAATCATTAAGTAATGATTTTTGGAAATTAAAACTGAATTAGAGTTTTAATGAACCTTTGAATTGATTGAAAGGTGAATTTGTTAACTAAAATTATCAAATCCAAGAAATGATCGAGAATGGAGAATCACCAGTTTTGCTCCAGGCGATAGTTAAATCTTTAATTAGATTTAAACGTGAAATGGTAATTGAATTTACCGATAACACCGTGGTGTTAGATATGAAGTATTACGAGCTTTACTTCATGGGATAAATAGGTTGGGATTGGGAAATTAAAACAAATGATTACTTCGGTAAGGTTCGTTAATCCCGACTAGTTTGGAAACCCAAAATTTGTTTTGAATTGATATTCAAAAGGAGATTAAAGAATAAATTTAAGGAATCTATTTTTGATAAAATTAATGGGAACCTTTCCCAAAGCAAAAGAATATTTGAATAAAGGAATATTCTGAATTGGAATAAGGCGTATGTTGTGCTTTTATAACACTTGTTTATTATATACGCGAGTTATTCGGAAAGACCGGGTTTATCACATTATGAATAACTGAATCGACGATAAGTCGACGATGAAGACGGTGGTTGAAGACCGGAGGTCTTCACATCATTTGGATAATTACTAATGATATTGATTGGGCTGTACACCCAAGAGGAGGGAATCAGTTGGTGATCGTCCAGACGTACTTGGAGATTGATGTATATTTTAGGAATAAGGTTCTCCGGTTTTGTTCAGACCCAGAACGGACTTGTAAATGGATGTGTGTCTGACATCGGAGTTCATTCTGTGTGATTGATATACATCGGTTGCATAGCGTGAATTGCCTGTGTGGCATGCGGAGATGCAAATGATCAAGGCTTCTATTGAAAAGCAGAGTCTTGTGGTTGATGATCAAAGCACAGCTTTAATACAGTGTAGCTTTGTGTAGCGTTAATTCGCGAGCCTCACACCCCGGGGTGAACCATAAACGGGAGAGGACATCCGGGAGGGCATGCGTTTCTTTCTAGCTAGGAGTGGTGTTTTGGGTTTTACACGCCCGGGCATTTTAGTTATGTGGATGATGGATAGCGAGGCGCCTCAGTTAGTTCGGTCTCTTCGGAGCCAATGGCCTGGTCGGATATGACCAGTTTACACCCCATAAGGTGGGAAAACGCAGTGTTCAGGCATTTTAATCCACATCGAGTGGACCGGCCTTGACGATCCAAAGGTCACTCAAGCTATGACCTGAGACATGGGCTAGATTGTCTCGAAGCGGTGAGGACGATCCCTTACCTCGGTTCACAGATGGAAATCCAACTTCCAATACGACATTTCGCTGTTTTAATTGTAAACCTATATATGGCGACATAGTGGTATGGGGCACTTATGCCATCTATGATTGAAATTGTTTTGACACTATACACATATAGTAATAATAAAAGATGAAATTTAGCGTATCAAGCATTCTTTGGCTATTATAAGGTAAATCCCTATCCTTCGGCTTGTGTTGCATCGTGTGATGGGACCTAGGGCTTATAATAGCTTCATTGTTCTTTATTTAGCATTGCGCTGTTGTTTTATGCACTGGTATTCTTGGGAGGAAACCTGTTCCATGTTATACTGTGTGGTCCATGGATTTACCTAACTTTAAAATAAAGATTAATAACTGTTTTAGTTCTCACACCAGTCACATGACTGACCTGGAGTTTATTGTTTTAACCTAAACTCTGGGTGCCCCTATTTTCCACGTGGGCAGCTAGTAGTTTTGGTTTTGCAGATTTATATTCACAGGATCCTAGTTTACAGCTGGAACGATACTCAGAAAGCTCTGTATCCGTGTATTACTTTCAGTTGTGTTTTGTATTATTTTTCACTACATTGTAAATTGTAAATCTCTGATATTTTTCTGATGTATATTATTTGTTTATACTTTGTATATTCTTGTAATCTGATGAAATTGTTGTAATTAACAATGAAATGTTTTTCTGTTTGTGTTCTGGTTCGTCTTGTCCTCAATTCGATCCGTGCTTTCCTTCACGGGGAAGTTCGGGTCGTTTCATTTTGGTATCAGAGCTTTGGTTTACAAAGCTCGGAGAACAAGACACATTAGAACCATACAAAGCAATTCATCAGAGATTGGATTAGTAATATCCAATGGGAATGACTCATTAGAGATGGGATCAGTAGTTTCCTAGACGAGTGTGAAGAGTAATGATTTTAAAATAAAATTGAAAACAAATATTGTTTTGAAAATTTAAACCTTATTCAACGTATTTGAATATTTATTTGTATTGAATTTGGACAATCCAACATATAAAGATTTTGCATATACGTCTGATCCGCATGTATTTGAAGTTTTAATATACTGGATAGATATAGAATCACACTCTAGTCGCCCGGGGATAATTCTGGTGATGGTGCACCATCGCCAATATTTACTTTCGAGTTTTGAAAGTGGGATTTCTATATATTTCCAATTGACTGGTGTGAGAACCAAAATTAGATAGCGTCTATTGTTGTGATTTGGCATCAAAAATGTGATTTTTGGCTATATATCAAAATTATGAATTTGAAAAGATAATCAACTAATTGATTGTTGATTGTTTTATGTGATTATTCATTTAAACCATTATGTGAATAAACGGTAAATTTGGCCAAATTGAGTCAAATATTGAACTGTATTGAAAATTTATCACATTTGAACACATGTACATGTATATATGTGTGAACAGGTCATAGCAAAGAGGCTAGAGAAGAGGAATAAAATTGTTTGCCCGACAAATAGGTACATGTTTATTGTATTTCTTGGGGTTTTTGATGATTTTATGAGCGGGTTGGCTAGCCGCTAGGCTTTTTCTTTTTGG
The DNA here is from genome assembly GCA_030737875.1 of Allium sativum. Lineage (NCBI taxonomy): Eukaryota > Viridiplantae > Streptophyta > Magnoliopsida > Asparagales > Amaryllidaceae > Allium > Allium sativum. The sequence continues at coordinate 771,499,811 of CM060918.1, read as the reverse complement.
ATTGGAGAGACATGTATGGCAATTTTGGGATTTTCCCGGTGCTCCCATGCAAGGGAGGTTATGGCGAAATTTTTCGAAAATTTAGGGTGTTAGCCAAATTTTTGAAGAATTTGAAAAGTTTTTAGAAACTAAAAAGTTGAAGAACTTAAGCCATAATGAAATTAATGAAAGTTGAGTTGGTTTGTAAAACAACTTTCAGCTTCGTTTCTTTTCGGGGATGAAAAGTTTTAAGTGGGGGATATTGTAACAACCTGGAAATTCCGAACCAATTTAAAATTTTTATTTTGACAATTTTAGTGAATTTTGAATTTTTAAAATGAATTATTTTAAATAATGACGACGAGAAATTTATTTTGAATAGAATTAGAATATATATATTTATATAGATCGACGTTAGAATATAAATATTTATTTTAATTATAAAAGGAATGGGAAATGGCGCGGTAGTTTGAAAATTCGATTTCAAATTTCAAATGAACGTACATGATTCAAAATAAACCGGATTTTAGCGAAACAAAAAATATTAGAATTTATTTGAAAATATCTTTCCAACGAATCCGAAAAATTGAAATTTCATAGCGGGAATAAAAAGTTATGCCCAGTTGAAAATTCAGAATAGTCGCTGTGAAATTCTAGCCCTTAAAAATGGAAATTTTGCAAACGACCTCGGTTTTCAACGAAACCACTTTTGTTGGATCCGTGATGTCAAATTATTGCTAGATTCAAATTTCCATAATTTTTGAAATCAATATGTGAGCGTGGCGAAAGAAAACGTGTTTTGACAGTTTCAATCAATTTTGAACGACCAGAAAACAACCATTTTTCAAATGGTCTTCAAATTTGATGAAATTAGTTTTGTTAGGACCGTATCGTAAATACGAAGCTAGAAAATATTTTTCGGGAATTTTTAGAGTCCGTATGTGGTCCCGGTAAATTGAAATGCGCATTCAAATTCAATATACAGATTTATATTTTGACGGAAACTGATCGAAACAGTCGAATCAGCTTACGATACATATCCCATTGTGTTCAGAGTGGGGGTATTACGCTAGGGACGACAGTCGTTGGGTTCGATTTAGAGTTCGAATTAAAAGGTTACTTTTTACGAAAAATTTATATAATTAAATATAAATATATATAATTAAACTTCCTTAACCCCCCTTTCTCATTCTCCAGTCATCGATTAGAAATAAAAGAAAAAAAACCGTTGTCTCACCCAAAATCAGCCACCGCAGCTCGTGACCGACGCCTCTGCCCTTCGTACCACCGTCGTCGCCCTCTCCAGTACCCCCTCCGACCGCCACATCCCCTCCACCATCTTCTCCTCTCCGATTTCTTCCTCCCTCCCTCTTTTCTGGCCAAAATCGCCGCTTCTGCCATCGTGAGCCACACGCCCGCCTGCGCCAACCCACCAGGCTCCGACCCGACCACCGGAGAATGCGCTGCCACCCCCCTTCCGCCTCCCCACCCCTGCGCGCAAGCCTCAGCCTCCCTCTCCCTCTCCAGTGGTGTACGGTGGCGGTGCGAAGTAGTCGAAGAGGTGGAGCAACGGTTTGAGTTCGGTAGTGAATTCCCGCATAGGAAAACAATGAGTTTTTATTTATTTATTTGTGAAGTAATAGCAATGTTTTAAAATCAGAAATTTTATAATAAATATATGGCGTTGACATAAAGATTAGATTTTTACTTCTATAAAGTTAAGATTTTTATAGTATAAAAATCAGATTTTTCTATTTGTAAATGAAGTATAAAAATTAGATTTTTATCTATGTGAAGTGACTATAAAAATATGATTTTTATATAGTAGAGAAAATAAAAATATGATTTTTATATAGTAGAGAAAATAAAAATATGAATTTTATCATTTGAATAACGAAATAAAAATTCGATCTTTATATAAGAAGTAGAAATATAAAAATATAATTTTTATATAGGAAGAAGCTTTGTAAAAATATATGAAGTAGAAATAAAAATATGATTTTTATTTATTGGGATGAAGCGATAAAAAAATATGATTTTTACTATGAACAGCGTGAAAAGAATTGCGATGGAACTGGTGGAAAACAAATCTAAATTCAAACCGTTCAGAGATAAGGACTGGCGGAGTGGATCCCCAAGGTGAGAACTTCTCACTAAAATTATTTTTATACAGTTATTTGTTTATAACTGCATAGACGAATTGTTTCCCCGTCATCCACAGACCATGGATGACTTGTGTGTTTGTTTGGTTATATTGTGTTGTGGTTTTTGGTCGATTGTTTGTTTGTTTGGATTGGTTTGGGGATAGTTAATGAAATGGAGTTGAATAGAATTGGTATGTGTATGGCGTAGGCCACTATTAGACCAGGGATAAGGCTGGGCCTTATCCCGTTTCTTGTATTGTGCCGTTATGCCGCCGAAATTTTCTAAAATATATTAGAAAGATAAAAATATCATTTTTATTGTGTAAGTGAACTGAATAAATATTTTATTGTTAAAAATATAATTCTTAACATGAATATGAAAGAGAATAAATATTCATTTACAAATCAGACGATTTGTTTATGTACACTGATTTGACTGATATTGATTGGGACGATAAATTTTACACATTGCCCAACTGCACAAATAAATCTGTTTTGTTGTTTGAAAACCCCACATGGGTGTTGGGATGATATTGGACATACACTAATCCCAATAATTAGTTGTATGCTGATCGATTGATTGATAGGCTGTTATAAGCGTTAAATATGTATATTTGATGCTTATATAGTGTAGAATGCACTCTGGATGATGGATTACTGTTTTCATTGTTGTTATACACATTTGTTGTGTGGAATCCATATAAATCACATTATATGGTAATAGACTGTGTTTGATTCCAGTTCAGAATTATCGAATATTTTAAAATAATATTCAGTGAATATTGAAATGTGAAGCCGTGTTAAGTAGTTAAACGCCATTTTAACACGAACATGAATTTTGTCGATTTTATTCGTTTTATAATAAATATCGAAAAGTGATTTCAAAATCGAATATTTTGAAGATATTATCATTTAATATTGAAATGATATGGAAAATTTAATTTCGAATTAAATTGAAATTGAAATTGAAATTGAAATTCGAATAGAATGAAATTCGAATTAAATTGAAATTGAAATTTGAATAGAATTGAAATTCGAATTAAATTGAAATTGAAATTCGAAAAGAATTAAAATTCAAATTAAGTTGAAATAGAATTGAAATCGTTTTGAATTGAATTTAAAACAGATTGAAATTGAACTTAAATCGATTTGAATTGAAATCGATTTGAAATGAATTTAAAACGAATTTATATTGGAAAATTCAATTTTGATTTGAATTCGAAATGGAAGTTGAAATCGTTTTGAAAACGAATTTAAAATGATTTATAAAATTCGTTTTAGAAGGAAAATCCACGAAATATATATTATATATATATTATATATATAATATAATGGCCTGAATAGAACGCGCCGCGCTGCGGCAGTTCGCGAATTTCGACCATTGACTTCGAACGGACATTACGGGAGATCCGACCATCAGATTCTCCTAAAACTAAAATCGTTGGGTTCGTATCGAAAAGAGTTTTCTAACGAATACAAGAAATTAGAAATCTAATGGTTGGATTTGGAATTATGTCAAAATCAAATTTGGAAAAGGTCGTTGTAAGTGCTGTTCGATGGCCGTTGATGGAAATCAACTGTACGGGCCTTGATAAAAATTATTAAAAATATCAATAATTAGTGTAAAATCATAAGAAATGATTTGGAAAGAATTGGGATGAAAAACTCCATATTTGAAAAGACAAAAATAGATTTTTATCGAAACAAACTAGTTTTGAACTAGAATTATAATCCATTTATTTTTAAAATAAATAAATTGGATTTGAAATGGTTTTAAAAATAACCAGAATTTCCAATATATAAAGTGGAAATGGATTTGAATCGAAATTGTATTCGGAATATTTCGATGTTGGATTTCGTGATTTTACAGATATTGTTATGGAAATTTTAAAGATATATTTATATGGTTATTTCCCAGACAATATTTGTTGGTTAAACCCAGTGGAGAAAAAGATTAAATCTTTTTGTTTAGATTTAATGAAGTATACCAATTAAATAATATTTAATTGGAATTGAATTGGAATTGATTAATGGGTTTATCGCGAACGGTGTTTTAAATAACACTTGTTCTTTAACCCGATAATTAATGGAAGGTAAATTGGGTTTGCTGTGAACTGTGTTTTAACGACATTCATTCTTTAACCCGATTTATAGTGAAATGGGATTTGAAATTTATAAATCTTTTGTTAAGATTTAAAGGATATTTTCCAAAGTAAAGTTTTTCCAATTTGATAAAATAAATTGGAATGGAATTCGATTTGGTAATAATCGAAATGAATTTCTGTGGAGGAAGGCTGCTACTATATATGAAATCTAAAAGGCTTTGCCGTTATTCCATTTATATTATTAGTCGGATATGGAAGTTCGTATCGATTATATATATTGATCTGTTTTCCGTGAAGATTCCATTGTTAATGGAATGTGATTTTGGGTTTATCGTGAGCTGTGTTTTAAATGACATTAGTTCTTTAACCCAGTTAAAGATAAGATTTATTTCTTAACTTTGAATAATCATTAAGTAATGATTTTTGGAAATTAAAACTGAATTAGAGTTTTAATGAATCTTTGAATAGATTGAAAGGTGAATTTGATAACTAAAATTATCAAATCCAAGAAATGATCGAGAATGGAGAATCACCAGTTTTGCTCCAGGCGATAGTTAAATCATTAATTAGATTTAAACGTGAAATGGTAATTGAATTTACCGATAACACCATGGTGTTAGATACGAAGTGTTACCAGTTTTACTTCATGGGATAAATAGGTTAGGATTGGGAAATTAAAACAAATGATTACTACGGTAAGGTTCGTTAATCCCGACTAGTTTGGAAAACCAAAATTTGTTTTGAATTGATATTCAAAAGGAGATTAAAGAATAAATTTAAAGAATTTATCTTTGATAAAATTAATGGGAACCTTTCCCAAAGAAAAAGAATATTTGAATAAAGGAATATTCTGAATTGTAATAAGGCGTATGTTGTGCTTTTATAACACTTGTTTATTATATACGCGAGTTATTCGGAAAGACTGGGTTTATCCCGTTCTGAATAACTGAATCGACGATAAGTCGATGATGAAGACGGTGGTTGAAGATCGGAGGTCTTCACATCGTTTGGATAATTACTGATGATCTTGATTGGGTTATATACCTAAGAGGAGGGAATCAGTTGGTGATCGTCCAGACGTACTTGGAGATCGATGGATATGCGAGGAATAAGGTTCCTCCAGTTTCGTTCAGACCCAGAACGGACTTGTAAATGGATGTGTGTCTGACATCGGATTTCATTCTGTGTGATTGATATACATCGGTTGCATAGCGTGAATTGCCTGTGTGGCATGCGGAGATGCAAATGATCAAGGCTTCTGTTGAAAAGCAGAGTCTTGTGGTTGATGATCAATGCACGGCTTTAATACAGCGTAGCTTTGTGTAGCTTTAATTCGCGAGCCTCACACCCAGGTGTGAACCAGAAACGGGAGAGGACATCAGGGAGGGCATGCGTTCCTTTCTAGCTAGGAGTGGTGTTTTGGGTTTTACACGCCCGGGCATTTTAGTTATGTGGATGATGGATAGCGATGCGCCTAGGTTAGTTCGGTCTCTTCGGAGCCGTTGGCCTGGTCGGATACGACCGGTTTACACCCCATAGGGTGGGGAAACGCAGCGTTCAGGCATTTTAATCCACATCGAGTGGACCGGCTCTGACGATCCAAAGTTCACTCGAGCTCTGACTTGAGACATGGGCTAGATTGTCTCGAAGCGGTGAGGACGATCCCTTGCCTCGGTTCACAGATGGAAATCCAACTTCAAATACGACATTTTGGGGTTTTAATTGTAAACCTATATATGGCGACATAGTGGTATGGGGCACTTATGCCGTCTATGATTGATACTTATGATTGAAATTGTTTTGACACTATACACTTATAGTAATAATAAATGATGAAATTTAGCATATCAAGCATTCTTTGGCTATTATAAGGTAAAACCTATCCCCCGGCTTGTGTTGCATTGTGTGATGGGATCTGGGGCTTATAATAGCTTCATTGTTCTTTATTTAGCATTGCGCTTTTGTTTTATGCACTGGTATTATTGGGAGGAAACCCGTTCCGTGTTATACGGTGTGGTCCCTGGATTTGCCTAACTTTAAAATAAAGATTAATAACTATTTTAGTTCTCACACCAGTCACATGACTGACCTGGAGTTTATTGTTTTAACCTAAACTCTAGGTGCCCCTATTTTCCACGCGGGTAGCTACTAATTTTGGTTTTGCAGATTTATATTCACAAGATCCTGGTTTACAGCTGGAACGATACTCGGAAAGCTCAGTATCCGTGTATTACTTTCAATTGTGTTTTGTATTATTTTCCGCTGCATTGTAAATTGTAAATCTCTGATATTTTTCTGATGTATTTTATTTGTTTATACTCTGTATATTCTTGTAATCTGATGAAATTGTTGTAATTAACAATGAAATGTTCTTCTGTTTGTGTTCTGGTTCGTCTTGTCCTCAATTTGATCCGTGCTTTCCTTCACGGGGAAATTCAGGTCGTTTCATTTTGGTATCAGATCTTTGGTTTACAAAGCTCGGAGAACAAGACACATTAGAACCATAGGAAGGAACTCGTCAGAGATTGGATTAGTAATATCCAATGGGATTGACTCGTTAGAGATGGGATCAGTAGTATCCTCGAACGAGTGTGAAGAGTAATGTTTTTAAAATAAAATTGAAAACAAATATTGTTTTGAAAATTTAAACCTTATTCAACGTATTTGAATATTTATTTGTATTGAATTTGGACAATCCAATATATAAATATTTTGCATATACGTCTAATCCACGTGTATTTGAAGTTTTAATATAATGGATAGATATAGAATCACACTCTAGTCGCCCGGGGATAATTCTAGTGATGGTGCACCATTGCCAGTATTTACTTTCGAGGTTCGAAAGTGGGATTTCTATATATTTCCAATTGACTGGTGTGAGAACCAAAATTAGATAGGGTCTATTGTTGTGATTTGGCATCAAAAATGTAATTTTTGGCTATATATCAAAATTATGAATTTGAAAAGATAATCAACTAATTGATTACTGATTGTTGATTGTGTTATGTGATTATTCATTTAAACCATTATGTGAATGAACGGTAAATTTGGCCAAATTGGGTCAAATATAGAACTGTATTGAAAATTTATCACATTTGCACACATGTACATGTATATATGTGTGAACAGGTCATAGCAAGGAGGCTAGAGAAGAGGAATAAAATCGTTTGCCCGACAAATAGGTACATGTTTATTGTATTTCTTGGGGTTTTTGATGATTTTATGAGCCGGTTAGCTAGCCGATTGGCTGTTTCTTTTTCTTTTTGGATTGGAGAGGCATGTATGGCAATTTTGGGATTTTCCCGGTTCTCCCATGCAGGGGAGGTTATGGCGAATTTTTTTGAAAATTTAGGGTGTTAGCCAAATTTTTGAAGAATTTGAAAAGTTCTTAGAAACTAAAAAGTTGAAGAACTCAAGCCATAATGAAAATAATGAAAGTTGAGTTGGTTTGTAAAACAACTTTCAGCTTCGTTCCTTTTCGGGGATGAAAAGTTTTAAGTGGGGGAGATTGTAACAACCCGGAAATTCCGAACCAATTTAAAATTTTTATTTTGGCAATTTTAGTGAATTTTGAATATTTAAAATGAATTATATTAAAAAATGACGACGAGAAATTTATTTTGAATAGAATTAGAACATATATATTTATATAGATCGACGTTAGAATATAAATATTTATTTTAATTATAAAAGGAATTGGAAATGGCGCGGTAGTTTGAAAATTCGATTTCAAATTTCAAATGAACGTACAGGATTCAAAATAAACTGGATTTTAGCGAAACCAAAAATATTAGAATCTATTTGAAAATATCTTTCAAACGAATCCGAAAAATTGAAATTTCATAGCGGGAATAAAAAGTTATGCCCAGATGAAAATTCAGAATAGTCGTTGTGAAATTCTGGCCCTTAAAAATGGAAATTTTGCAAACGACCTCGGTTTTCGACGAAACCACTTTTGTTGGATCCGTGATGTCAAATTATTGCTAGATTCAAATTTCCATAATTTTTGAAATCAATGTGTGAGCATGACGAAAGAAAATGTGTTTTGACAGTTTCAGTCAATTTTGAACGACCAGAAAATGGCCATTTTTCAAATGGTCTTCAAATTTGACAAAATTAGTTTTATTAGGACCGTATCGTCAATACGAAGCTAGAAAATATTTTTCGGGAATTTTTAAAGTCCGTATGTGGTCCCGGTAAATTAAAATGCGCGTTCAAATTCAATATACAGATTTATATTTTGATTTTGATGGAAACTGATCGAAACAGTCGAATCAGCTTATGATACATATCCCATTATGTTCGGAGTGGGGGTATTACGCTAGGGATGACAGTCGTTGGGTTCGATTTAGAGTTCGAATTAAAAGGTTACTTTTTACGGAAAATTTATATAATTAAATATAACTATATATAATTAAACTTCCTTAACCCCCATTCCTCATTCTCCAGTCATCGATTAGAAATAAAAGAACAAAAAAACCGTTCTCCCCCAAAATCAGCCACCGCAGCTCGTGACCGACGCCTCTACCCTCCCTACTACCATCGCCGCCCTCTCCAGTATCCCCTCTGACCACCACACCCCCTCCACCATCTTCTCCTCTCCTATTTCTTCCTCCCTCCCTCTTTTCTAGCCAAAACCGCCGATGGTGCCATTGTGAGCCACACGCCCGCCCGCGCCAACCCATTAGGCTCCGACCCGACCACCGGAGAACGCGCTGCCACTCCCTTCCGCCTCCCCACCCCTGCGCGCAAGCCTCAGCCTCCCTCTCCCTCTCCAATGGTGTACGGTGGCGGTGCGAGGTAGTCGAAGAACTGGAGCAACGGTTTGAGTTCGGTTGTGAATTCCCACATAGGAAAACAGTGAGTTTTTTTTTATTCGTGAAATAATAGCAATGTTTTAAAATCAGAAATTTTATAATAAATATATGGCGTTGAGAAAAGGATTAGATTATTACTTCTATAAAGTTAAGATTTTTATAGTATAAAAATCAAAATTTTCTATTTGTAAATGAAGTATAAAAATTGGATTTTTATCTATGTGAAGTGACTATAAAAATATGATTTTATATAGTAGAGAAAATAAAAATATGATTTTATATAGTAGAGAAAATAAAATTATGATTTTTATATAGTAGAGAAAATAAAAATATGATTTTTATATAGTAGAGAAAATAAAAATATGAATTTTATTATTTGAATAACGAAATAAAAATTCGATCTTTATATAAGAAGTAGAAATATAAAAATATAATTTTTATATAGGAAGAAGCATTGTAAAAATATATGAAGTAGAAATAAAAATATGATTTTTATTTATTGGGATGAAGCGATAAAAAAATATGATTTTTAGTAAGAACAGTGTGAAAAGAATTGCGATGGAACTGGTGGAAAACAAATCTAAATTCAAACCGTTCAAAGATAAGGACTGGCGGAGTGGATCCCCAAGGTGAGAACTTCTCACTAAAATTATTTTTATACAATTATTTGTTTATAACTTCATAGATGAACTGTTTCCCCATCGTCCACAGACCATGGACGACTTGTGTGTTTGTTTGGTTATACTGTGTTGTGGTTTTTGGTTGATTGGTTTGTTTGTTTGGATTGGTTTGGGGATAGTTAATGAAATGGAGTTGAATAGAATTGGTATGTGTATGGCGTAGGCCACTATTAGACCAGGGATAAGGCTGGGTCTTATCCCATTTCTAGTATCGTGCCGTTATGCCGCCGAAATTTTCTAAAATATATTAGAAAGATAAAAATATCATTTTTATTGTGTAAGTGAACTGAATAAATATTTTATCCTTAAAAATATAATTTTTAACATGAATATGAAAGAGAATAAATATTCATTTACAAATCAGACGATTTGTTTATGTACACTGATTTGACTTATATTGATTGGGACGATAAATTTTACACATCGCTCAATTGCACAAATAAACATGTGTTTGTTGTTTGAAAACCCCACACGAGTGTTGGGATGATATTGGACATACACTAATCCCAATAATTAGTTGTATGTCGATCGATTGATTGACAGGTTGTTATAAGCGTTAAATATGCATATTTGATGCTTATATAGTGTAGAATGCACTCTGGATGATGGATTGCTGTTTTCATTGTTGTTATACACATTTGTTGTGTGGAATTCATATAAATCACATTATATGGTAATTGACTGTGTTTGATTCCAGTTCAGAATTATCGAATATTTTAAAATAATATTCAGTGAATATTGAAATGTGAAGCCGTGTTAAGTAGTTAAACGCCATTTTAACACGAACAGGAATTTTGTTGATTTTATTTGTTTTATAATGAATATCGAAAAGTGATTTCAAAATCGAATATTTTGAAGATATTATCATTTTAATATTGAAATGACATGGAAAATTTAATTTCGAATTAAATTGAAATTGAAATTCGAATAGAATTGAAATTCGAATTAAATTGAAATTTAAATTTGAATAGAATTGAAATTCGAATTAAATTGAAACTGAAATTGAAATTGAAATTCGAATATAATTGAAATTCGAATTAAATTGAAATAGAATTGAAATCGTTTTTAATTGAATTTAAAACGGATTGAAATTGAATTGAAATGAATTTAAAACGAATTTATATTGGAAAATTCAATTTTGATTTGAATTCGAAATGGAAGTTGAAATCGTTTTGAAAACGAATTTAAAACGATTTATAAAATTCGTTTTAGAAGGAAAATCGATGAAATATATATTATATATATAATATAATGGCATGAATAGAACGCGCCGCGCTGCGACAGTTCGCGAATTTCGACCATTGACTTCGAACGGACATTACGGGAGATCCGACCATCGGATTCTCCTAAAACCGGAACCATTGGGTTCGTATCGAAAAGAGTTTTCTAACGAATACAAGGAATTAGAAATCTAACTGTTGGATTTGGAATTATGTCCAAATCAAATTTGGAAAAGGTCGCTGTAAGTGCAGTTCGATGGCCGTTGATGGAAATCGACTGTACGGGCCTTGATAAAATTATTAAAAATATCAATAATTAGTGTAAAATCTTAAGAAATGATTTGGAAAGAATTGGGATGAAAAACTCCATATTTGAAAAGATAAAAATAGATTTTTATCGAAATAAACTAGTTTTGAACTAGAATTATAATCCATTTATTTTTAAAATAAATAAATTGGATTTGAAATGGTTTTAAAAATAACCAGAATTTCCAATATATAAAGTGGAAATGGATTTGAATCGAAATTGTCTTCGGAATATTTCGATGTTGGATTTCGTGATTTTACAGATATTGTTATGGAAATTTGAAAGATATATTTATATCGTTATTTCCCAGACAATATTTGTTGGTTATAGTATTTGATATTGAATATAAGCCGATATATTTTCTATTCAGAGTCTTGTATATAATATCAAATGGGATTTGGGTTTGTCGTGAATGGTGTCTTTATTAACACTGTTCTTGAACCCAATGGAGAAAAAGATTAAATCTTTTTGTTTAGATTTAATGAAGTATACCAATTAAATAAAATATAATTGGAATTGAATTGGAATTAATTTATGGGTTTATCGCGAACGGTGTTTTAAATAACACTTGTTCTTTAACCCGATAATTAATGGAAGGTGAATTGGGTTTGTTGTGAACTGTGTTTTAACGACATTCATTCTTTAACCCGATTTATAGTGAAATGGGATTTGAAATTTATAAATCTTTTGTTAAGATTTAAAGGATATTTTCCAAAGTAAAGTTTTTCCAATTTAATAAAATAAATTGGAATGGAATGGAAATCGATTTGGTAATAATCGAAATGAATTTCTGTGGAGGAAGGCTGCTATTATATATGGAATTTAAAAGGCTTTGCCGTTATTCCATTTATATTATTAGTCGGGTATGGAAGTTCGTATCGATTATGTATATTGATCTGTTTTCCGTGAAGATTCCATTGCTAATGGAATGTGATTTTGGGTTTATCGTGAGCTGTGTTTTAAATGACATTAGTTCTTTAACCCAGTTAAAGATAAGATTTATTTCTTAACTTTGAATAATCATTAAGTAATGATTTTTGGAAATTAAAACTGAATTAGAGTTTTAATGAATCTTTGAATAGATTGAAAGGTGAATTTGATAACTAAAATTATCAAATCCAAGAAATGATCGAGAATGGAGAATCACCAGTTTTGCTCCAGGCAATAGTTAAATCTTTAATTAGATTTAAACGTGAAATGGTAATTGAATTTACCAATAACACCGTGGTGTTAGATATGTAGTATTGCCAGTTTTACTTCATGGGATAAATAGGTTGGGATTGGGAAATTTAAACAAATGATTACTTCGGTAAGGTTCGTTAATCCCGACTAGTTTGGAAGACCAAAATTTGTTTTGAATTGATATTCAAAAGGAGATTAAAGAATAAATTTAAAGAATTTATCTTTGATAAAATTAATGGGAACCTTTCCCAAAGCAAAAGAATATTTGAATAAAGGAATATTCTGAATTGGAATAAGGCGTATGTTGTGCTTTTGTAACACTTGTTTATTATATATGCGAGTTATTTGGAAAGACCGGGTTTATCCCATTCTGCATAACTGAATCGACGATAAGTCGACGATGAAGACGGTGGTTGAAGACCGGAGGTCTTCACATCGTTTGGATAATTACTGATGATCTTGATTGGGTTGTACACCTAAGAGGAGGGAATCAGTTGGTGATCGTCCAGACGTACTTGGAGATCGATGGATATGCGAGGAATAAGGTTCCTCCGGTTTCGTTCAGACCCAGAACGGACTTGTAAATGGATGTGTGTCTGACATCGGATTTCATTCTGTGTGATTGATATACATCGGTTGCATAGCATGAATTTCCTGTGTGGCATGCGGAGATGCAAATGATCAAGGCTTCTGTTGAAAAGCAGAGTCTTGTGGTTGATGATCAAAGCACAGCTTTAATACAGCGTAGCTTTGTGTAGCGTTAATTCGCGTGCCTCACATCCCGGTGTGAACCAAAAACGGGAGAGGACATCTGGGAGGGCATGCGTTTCTTTTTAGCTAGGAATGGTGTTTTGGGTTTTACACGCCCGAGCATTTTAGTTATGTGGATGATGGATAGCGAGGCGCCTCGGTTAGTTCGGTCTCTTCGGAGCCGATGGCCTGGTCGGATATGACCAGTTTACACCCCATAGGGTGGGGAAACACAGTGTTCAGGCATTTTAATCCACATCGAGTGGACCGGCCCTGACGATCCAAAGGTCGTTCGAGCTCTGACCTAAGACATGGGCTAGATTGTCTCTAAGCGGTGAGGACGATCCCTTACCTCGGTTCACAGATGGAAATCCAACTTCCAATACGACATTTTGCGGTTTTAATTGTAAACCTATATATGGCGACATAGTGGTATGGGGCACTTATGCCGTCTATGATTGGTACTTATGATTGAAATTGTTTTGACACTATACACTTATAGTAGTAATAAAAGATGAAATTTAGCATATCAAGCATTCTTTGGCTATTATAAGATAAAACCCTATCCTTCGGCTTGTGCTGCATTGTGTGATAGGATCTGGGGGTTATAATAGCTTCATTGTTCTTTATTTAGCATTGCGCTGTTGTTTTATGCACTGGTATTCTTGGGAGGAAACCCATTCCGTGTTATACGGCGTGGTCCCTTGATTTACCTAACTTTAAAATAAAGGTTAATAACTGTTTTAGTCCTCACACCAGTCACATGAAGGACCTGGAGTTTATTGTTTTAACCTAAACTCTAGGTGCCCCTATTTTCCATGCGGGCAGCTACTAGTTTTGGTTTTGCAGATTTATATTCACAGGATCCTGGTTTACAGCTGGAACGATACTCGAAAAGCTCTATATCCGTGTATTACTTTCAGTTGTATTTTGTATTATTTTCTGCTGCATTGTAAATTGTAAATCTCTGATATTTTTCTGATGCATATTATTTGTTTATACTCTGTATATTCTTGTAATCTGATGAAATTGTTGTAATTAACAATGAAATGTTCTTCTGTTTGTGTTCTGGTTCGTCTTGTCCTCAATTCAATCTGTGCTTTCCTTCACGGGGAAGTTCGGGTCGTTTCACAATCTCCAGTTAGGTTCCAATTCTTATCTTAACTCCTTATCAACCCATATTATCCACTTTAAAACCATTCAACAATTTTCCACTTTGAAAATCTCGTTTCCATTCCATTATTAAAAAACATTAGTTTAAACTTAACGTTTAGCCTCACACTCTTTTTTATAAACCTTGTTTTAAAAAATTAGGTTTAATATAAACCCCTTTATCCCATTTTCCTTTTCTTATTTCAAAAATTAAGTAATACATTCATTTTAAGCTAGCGAATTGGCTAAAAATCTCTTTAATTACTTCATTTAAAAATCTCGATTTTAATATAAAACTCAGTTAAACAAACTTCTCACAAAATCCAACTAAACTCTATTCCAAACTCGATTACTTACATGATGAATTTCATTTAATAGAAATTCCTTAAATTATTAAAATAATAATTTACCTCATCGTTAACTATAGAAATAGTTAATGTGATGACCCTAAACCCCCGTTCCATGGTAGCAAGGATAATCTTTGGAATATAACACATAAACAGTAACAACAGAACAGAAATATATCATTACACCAGATAATGTACAACAAAATACACTGGATAAATAAAATCATCAGAGTTACACAGTATATCAGGATCACACTTAGTACAAAATACAATTTCAGCTTTACATAAAATGTCTGCAGCGGAATCAAACATAATATACATAACAAAAGCTGAAAAGCAAAATAGAAATGATAGAATCCATCTTCAGCTCCATAGCTATCCAGAATGAGCCTGCTAAAACCTGAACACAAGGCTGCCCATGTAGAAATAGGGGCACCCGAGTTTGCAAAGTGAAACAGACTACGAGTCAGTCATGGGACTGGTATGAGAAATCTACTAAATTTATGTTATAATAAGGCCAATCACAGGACCACGCCGCTAACGCGGAACGGGTTTTCTCCATTGAATTGCTAGTGCTTAAAACAAGTAAATCATTTAAACACCGCAATGCTTTTTACAAAAAATGAAGCCATTATAAGACTCAGGTCCCATCACACAATGGAACGTAAGCCGGAGGATAGAGTTTTACCTTATAATGGCCAAAATATGCTTGATACGTATAAAACAAAAGCATTTGATATTATTAGTAGTGTTTATATGTTTCAAAAACAATTTCAATCATAAGTATCAATCATAGACGGCATAGTACCCCATATTACTATGTCGCCATACTAGTTCTACAATCAAAACCCGCACGATGTCGTACTTGGAAGTTGGATTTCCATCATGAACCAATCAAAACCCGCACGATGTCGTACTTGGAAGTTGGATTTCCATCATGAACCAAGGCAAGGGATCGTCCTTACCGACTTTGAGATTCTCTAGCCCGAGCCTCAAGATCAAAGCTCGAGTGACCCTTGGAGCGACAGGGCCGGTCCACATGAAATGGATTAAAATGTCTGAACACTGCGTTTCCCCGCCCTATGGGGCGTAAACTGGTCATATATTGACCAAACCATCCATCGGCTCCGTAGAGACCGTTATAACCGAGGCGCCTCGCTTTCCATCATCCACATAAGTAAAACTCCAGGGCTTGCAAAACCCTGACACCACTCCTAACTAGAAAGAAACGCATGTCCTCCCTGAGGTCCTCTCCCGTTTCCGGTTCCTACCAGGGTGTGAGGCTCGCGTATCAACGCAATACACAAAGCTAGCTATATTAAAGCCATGTTTTGATCATCAACCACAAGACTCTATTTTCAATAAAAGCCTTGATCTCAGCATCTCTGCATGCCACGTTGTCAATCTACAACGTCAGACACACATCCATTTATAAGTTCGTTGTAACACCCCGTATTTTCTTAAAACATTAAAGTAACGAATTAAAGAATAATTAATTTCAAATGTGAGAATTAAGGGAAACGGGTTATGCCATTGCGTTTGTCTCGGAATTCTGCTTGAGATAGAGTTCGAGTTTGCGTGAATAGGACTCCGTATGAAGAAGTTATGGCCTTCATAAGTTTCAGGAATTTATATAAATAAAAACAGCTCAAATTAAATTCAAAAAAAAAATCGAATTCAAACGCAGAAGTGGGCTGGGCGGGAATTTTCCCGCCCAAGGCCAGGTCGACCTCCCCTATACAGGTCGACCTGGGGGTTGACCTGCCCCCCCCCCTCCTCGGGCAGATCTGAAATGTGACGATTTTGACTCCCTGCTGAGTCATTAGGGCTTATGTGGCTGTTCTGGATAGCTCTATCTTGTCTGGATGGTCTTGATTGCTTCTGGGATTGATCTAACGACTCTTATTTAGTTAAACCTCTTTAAAAGAACTCCAACCCTCAACCCTAAATCACACAAAAATTCATACTAAGAGCCGTCATGCTGTCAATGGTCAACCTAGAGTAGCCGCCATTCTCCTTCAACTAGAAAGCAAGATAGAAGCTACGGATCAAACCAAATCAAATCTAAATTAGAAGAACAATTAGTCTACTTCAAGGGAAAACTATTCAGTTTCAGAATACAGATCCCAGAAAATAAGATTTTCCTTTTGTTTGTAAGTCTAGTTATCTTTTAGATGTGAATAAATTAAAGACATGATTTGTAATAAAATGAAAATTAGAATTGTACCAAGTTGTATGATATTAGTGATGTTGATTCATGTCTATTCATGTGATAATTCTATCATATATGCATGTGATACTATTGCGGTTTATTGAACCTATCATATTGTGTAGAATTTGGTGAATGAACCTATTGTATCGTATAGGAATTTGGGAATGAAAACCATCATGTTATATGTAAGTTTGATGATTCTATCTTGTTATGTTACATACAAATTTTAGGCTAAGTCATGTTGTATATGCCTAAATGTTTAGATCCACATGCCTCTATGTTAAATCTATGTTGACTTGATTTAACCCCTATGCAAGTTCACAACTACATGCCTAATTAAGTTTATGTAGTTCTATGTAAAACCCCTATTTTATGATTCATGTTGAGTAGATCTAAATTTGCAAGTTCATAATTAAATGTATATTGCTCTATGTCGAATTCATATGACATATGTGTAGTTAGATCCATATTTTTTTGGTCTTGGAATATTACATGTTCCTCTTTTTTTTCCTTTTATGTATGATTTAGGCTATGTAACGAGCCTAACATTCTATGTGATTTATGCGAACATTTAACGGGGGTAACATTGAGGAAAAACATGAAATTACATGTAATTGGCATATTTGGCTCATAATCATGTAAATAGTTTATGGCATAAATTGGTATAATTTTTATACCTTAAATTATGAACTTGATTTAGAGGGAAAGTGGGGCTTGACTTGAATGTCAATAATTTACATATAAACATAAAGGGGTAAATATGTAAATTTAGCAAAAGACGAATATGCATAACCCGAGGTTAGATTGAGTTGCGGTATAAGACTGCCCGAAACCACCCGGCAAATCCAGCAACCGTAACAATATAGGTCTAATGTGAGAGGTTAGCGCATCAAGCCCAAAAGAACCCGAGGTTAGACTGAGTTGCAGTGTAAGGCTACCCGGAACCGACCGGCACATCCAACGACCGCAACAATACCTGTCTAATGTGAGTGGTTGGTGGTTTAATGAATGAATTAAAGCTAAGACAAGAATGGTAGGGTTAAGTTAATTAAGGCAGCACTTAACCAATACAACATGTTAACTAAACTGATGGGTTGGGTTAGGTTAATTTGGACACTTAACCAATTTAACATGTTGATTAGGAAACCCCAGTAACGGGGGCCCATTTCAGCAGTAACCCACATAGATGTATCATGGTACCCTGAACTAGGCAGGGTGGGACATGATTACTGGGCTGATTATAAGCGGTCAAAACAACGGCGGGTGGTGCGTCAGTGTAGGTTCCAACGGAGTACGGGCGTGCACGTACTCCGGAGTGGAAAAAGCAGAAACTGGGCATTAGTAGTTATACACTGTGCATCTTGAATCGTGTCAGGTTGCCACCATAGGATTTAATACACCCCATGGTGGGACCAGCACAGGTATCTACAATCAAGCGGGGGCCGAATGACACACGTGATAAATACATGCGAGTAGGAGCCGATCGATAAAGGGGATCATTTTAGCATGAACATGTGGTGCTAGTTGGAACAAGTATAAATAGGTGCAGAGAAATAGAATTGGGTGCGATAGTATGCTCGGCTTAACCTGCCTTATCCAGTCTTATGTTACCTTATTTTTCTGGTATTGTCCTATTTTCAGTTTATCCATGTCATGATTCTTTTTCTTCTTCACATACTGAAAAATCACTGGATTTACCAGACGTATGTCTGACCTATTTTTCTTTTGCCCTCTTTTCTTCCGTTCTCCCCCTACCCCCCCCCCCCCCCCGTCCACAGGGAGGGAACACTCCAGCTTAGTTCAGACCTTTTGCAAGCTTGAAGAGAGTAGATGTATTCCTTGAATTCCCTTCTCTTGGGCTATGGTTTTGGATACACTCTCAATGGGGATTTATGCTATTTTATTATTGTTCTATGCTTCTTTATGTTTTAATCAAGACAGAGATTTTGATGTAATGATTTCGAAGTTGTTTTGAGATAGTTTGCTGTATTGTTTTTTTGTTATGAACCACGTATGAAATAAATTTAGTTTTTCCGTTGCTTGTATGTATGTCTTGTAAATTATCTGCGTCTTTTACCTATAATTCTCCACCAAAGTTAAGGCATTCCCTTTGTGAGTGACCTTAATGGAGGTGGGGTGTTTCACTTGGTATCAGAGCAAAGGTTTACCAGATCAGATAAAAATTTTGAAAATTGTTTTTCAAAAAGAAGTTTAAAGAAGCACTTTTCAAGAAAAGAAGTATTGTTTTAATTTTAAAAGGCATAATCCCCCAAAGCCATGTGCACTACCTTTCTATCCTTTGTTTTTAATCTTTCCTTTTTCGTTTCAGCATGTCTGGGGATCTTAACCTTCCAGAGGGCGTGCTGGTACCTGGCTGGTTCAGAAGGTACCTAGAGGCTAGGGCTAATGATGCGGGCCCAACAAACATTCCTCCTCCCCCAGCTGCAGCAGTTCCTCCTCCTCCTCCTCCACATGCAAATGCTTTCTCAAAAATATGTAGAGACTTTCGAGCCACGAGTGGAAAGAACTTTAGTGGAACTGAATCATTCGTGGAAGCAAGGAACTAGCTCAAAGAAATTGAGGATTTGTTTGTTATCTTTGAAGTGGACGATAGGTAGAAGATACAGTTGGCGGTGTGGTTGCTTAAAGACGAAGCTTCTTATTGGTGGGAGGTTACGAATGCTGAGAGACCAGTTGAAACTTGGGTAGATTTTAGAATAAGGTTTGAAATGAAATTCCTCTCACAAGCTGAACGAATCCTACAGGTGGAGAAGTTCTTAGCTATTATACAGGGAAGTATGACGGTCAAAGAATACGTCAACCAATTCAATCAGTTGGCCAGATTTGGACTGGAGTTAGTAAACACTCCACATAAGAAGGCTCTCCGCTTCGTTAAAGGGTTGAATGAGCCACTACACAGCCTAGCTACGACCCATATACCCATGGGTGCGACTTATGAGAGATTGGTGGACATGGCACTATTACATGAGGAAGACAAGGATGGTAAGAAAGTGGTAAAGGTAGAAGAACCTCAAGATAAGAAGGTGGAGGGATCGCAGAATAAGAAGACGGATTCAAAGAAGGGCGGGAAGAACAATAAACCCCATGACAAGAGGAAGTGTAATTTTTGTGGCATTCCTGGACATCTGGTTAAGGACTGCAGAAAGAAGAAAAGGAAGATGGGTGGTTGTTTCCATTGCGGCGAGACAGGACACATGGCCAAGGACTGCCCAAGAAAGCAAGGGCAAGGGCAGAGGACTGGGTCTACTTCTGGAGGGCAGGTTCACGCTCTCATTGCACCTCCTCAAGAATGAGGTAGAAATATTTCTGTTGAGAGTTTAGTTTATCTTTTTGATCATCCTATTCGTACACTCTTTGATTCTGGCGCATCGCACTCTTTTATATCTACTGCTTTAGTTGAATCTCTGCACCTAGACACCATTATAGTAGAGGATCCCTTGGTTGTTTCAAATCCAATTGGGGGCTCAACTTATTTGTTAATGACTTGTTTGGATTTGGAAATTTCTATAATAAGCGTTGGGTTTAGATGTAATGCCTATGTTTTGGGCTTCACGGGCTATGGGTTGATTCTAGGCATGGATTGGCTATCCAGTAATGGTGCCATCCTCGATTGTGAAAAGAGAGTGGTTAGACTCATGACTCGCCTCGGTAACACTCTCAAAATTTCTTGTAATCCCATGAACTCTGTTATGCTTAGCTATCTAGAATCTCTTGATGCGTCTGTTTAGAATTTGCAGTCTGTTAGAGTAGTCCATGAATACTCGGATGTCTTTGAGGAGGTAAAGGGGTTACCTCCGAAGCGGGAGATAGACTTCCGCATATAACTCGTTGATAATGCAAAACCCGTTGCTTTACCCGTTAGACACATGGCTCCGAGGGAGAGGAAAGAACTCAGCAAGCAAGTTAAGGAGTTGCTTGAGAAGGGGTTTATATGGCGGAGTATTTCTGAATGGGGTGCTCCAGTAGTATTCACAACCAAAGTAGATGGTTTGCTTCGCCTATGCGTCGATTATAGGGAGCTAAACAAGATGACTAAGAAGAATAGGCACCCACTTCCAAGAATAGATGACTTGTTCGATCAGCTTGTAGGTGCATCGGTTTTCTCCTAACTAGATCTGGCTACCGGGTTTCATCAACTAAGAGTGGCTGAAGACAGTATCGATAAGACCGCGTTCAGAACCCCAGATGGTTACTTTGAGTGGCTTGTCATGCCTTTTGGCTTGACAAATGCACCAGCTTATTTCGTTGACTTGATGAGCAGGATGTTCAGTGAGTTCCTTAATAAGTTTGTGGTGGTCTTCGTGGACGACATTTGGATTTTCTCGAAGAGTGAGGAAGAGCGTGCTCAGCATTTAAAAGAAGTCATGGATACTCTTCGAGCACATCAGTTGAAAGCCAAATTCTCCAAATGGCACTTCTGGAGAGAGGAAGCAAGGTTTCTTGGACATGTGGTGTCCAAATAAGGGTTAACTGTGGACCCCGCAAAAATAGTTACGGTGCAAGATTGTAAAGTTCCACGGAATGCGACCGAAGTCCGAAGCTTTCTCGGGCTAGCGGGCTTTTACCGAAAGTTCATCAAAGACTTTGCGAAAATCCCAGCTCCACTTACAAGGTTGACGAAGAAGAACCTAACTTTCACTTGGGATTTGGATTGCCATGTTGCTTTCCAACGTTTGAAGAGGGCTCTAACAACAGCCCCAGTTCTGACATTGCCTGATGGGAGCAAGATGTTTACCGTATACACGGATGCATGTGGTACGGGACTAGGTGCTGTCTTGATGCAAAAAGGGAAGGTAGTAGCTTATGGTAGGAGACAATTGAAAGTACATGAGAAAAACTACCCAACCCACGATCTAGAGTTGGCTGCCATCGTTTTTGCGCTTAAGTCTTGGCGCCATTATCTCCTAGGTGAGAAGTTTGAATTGTATACTGACCAAAAATCGTTGAATTACCTTTTCTCGTAGAAAGATCTTAACTTGAGGCAACAAAGATGGATGGAATTCTTAGCATCCTATGATTTTGAGATTTCCTATACCCCTGGCAAGGGCAATGTAATAGCAGACGCCTTGAGTAGAAATAAGCTGACCTTAAGTCCTCTCTTTGTAGAAAGGCAGAGCTTAGAGTACGTAGCCAACTTTGACTTTAGACCCTCCTCTGAATTTGTACCTGGTTTGTTAGCATCGCTAGAGGTGCGACCTATTCTTTTGGACTCAACAGGAATCGCGCAACGTAAAGACCCTCAGCTAGTTGATGTGATAGATAAGCTAATTAGGGGTGAGACTTCTAGTCACCTCAGTAGATACTTCATCGATGACAAGGGTTGGTTGAGGAGGGATGGAAGGTTATGCGTCCCACAAGCAAGGGATTTGGTGAAGAAGGTTCTCGAAGAAGCACACCATTCCAAGTTGACCATACACCTAGGTGGAGACAAAATGTATAAAGACATAAAAAGGGTTTTCTTTTGGAATGGCATGAAGAGGGATGTAGCTGAATTTGTCTCTAAGTGCTTAATATGCCAGCAAGTCAAGGCGGAGCAAAAGAAGCCTGGTGGTTTGCTTCATCCTCTAGAGGCCCCATAGTGGAAATGGGATAGCATTTCGATGGACTTTATTGATGGGCTGCCTTGGTCAAGAAGGGGCAATACCAGTATTTGGGTAATAGTGGACAGGCTCACAAAAAGCGCTCACTTTATACCCGTTAAAAGTAGAAGGACTGCCTCATCTTTAGCATCATTTATCTTAAAGAGATAGTTCGACTCCATGGTAAACCCTCCAGCATTGTGAGTGACCGAGATCCTATCATCACGAGCGAGTTTTGGAGGAGCTTGCAAGAGGCTGTAGGCACACAGCTATGCTTAAGCACGACCTATCATCCCAAAACCGATGGTTAGACGGAAAGGGTGAATAGAGTATTAGAAGACCAATTGAGATTATGTATTCTTGACTTTGGAGGAACATGGAAGGATCATCTTCCTTTGGTGGAGTTCGCCTAGAACAATAGCTATCAAGCCACCATAAGCAAGGCACCCTTCGAAGCTTTATATGAAAGACCATGCCGATCAACAACTTGTTGGTGGGAGTCTACAAACAAGCTCATACTTGGACCAGATTTGATTAGAGAAACTTCAGAGAAAGTGGACTTGATACGAAGAAGAATGAAGACTGCCCAAGATAGACAGAAGTCCTACGCAGACAAAAGAAGGACCGACTTTGAGTTTGAGGTTGGAGACAAGGTTTTCCTTAAAGTATCTCCTTTAAGGAACGTCGTTCGCTTTGGATCCGCAGGAAAGTTGGCACCAAGATTTGTAGGGTCGTTTCCTATCATTGAAAAGATTGGAAAGATGGCTTATAGAGTAGAGCTGCCCGAAAGATTAGCTGGAGTTCATAATGCCTTTCATGTTTCTCACCTACGAAAATGCTTACATGAGTCTGCGGAAGTGGTGGAACCAAGTATACTAGAAGAAGTAGAAGTAGAATGAGAGGCGACTGTGAGAAGAGTTCCAATTCGTATCTTGGGTACAGAAGTCAAAAAGATACACAACCGCGAAGTCAAACTTGTTAAAGTTCAATGGAGTGATGCTGAGGAAGACGCGACTTGGGAGACTGAGGCCAAGATACGCGCAGCCTACCCTTTTCTTTTTGAGGGTACATCCTTGATCTCTTTTCCTTAAGTTTATGCATGCTTGTGTCTACCCTTTTTAAGTATATATCCTCGGTCCTATCCTTATCCTTAGGTAGAAACCAATGGATGTAAACATGTAATTGGAACATGTTATGATTGATGGTTGCAAGTGATTGCTAGTGGTTGCTCGTGGATGCATATACACACACATTAGGTGTTAGATCGGCTCAGTCACTTTCATATTGCATATGCATATGTGTACTTGTATATGATTGAAACTTGAGGTGTTATCATGTGGATGTTGCATTTGTATGAATGATTGTGCACTCATGTAGAAAGTATGATTATAGAAGATTGCATACATAATGAACTCATGACACTGACATAATTCGCATTAAGGAGGTAAACTGAATCAGTATACCGCCTGATTTTGCATTAGATAAGGACATGTACACACACTATGCATATGATCATGAAGCATTAGAAGTCTTTTTTTAAGGACAATGGGCGCCTGTGTTTTATGGATGAGTAGATGGACGATTGGATAGTAGGATATACGTTCTTCTTGACTCGAAGATTTCGGGGACGAAATCCTTTAAGGAGGGGAGAATGTAACACCCCGTATTTTCTGAAAACATTAAAGTAACGAATTAAAGAATAATTAATTTCAAATCTGAGAATTAAGGGAAATGGGTTACACCATTGCGTTCGTCTCAAATTATGCTTGAGACAGAGTCCGAGTTTGCGTGAATGGGACTCCGTATGAAGAAGTTATGGCCTTCATAAGTTTCAGGAATTTATATAAATAAAAACAGCTCAAACTAAATTCAAAAAAAAAATTCGAATTCAAACGCAGAAGTGGGCTGGGCTTGGATTTTCCCGCCCAAGGCCAGGTCGACCTCCCCTATACAGGTCGACCTAGGGGTCGACCTGGGGGTCGACCTACCCCCCCCCCTCGGGCAGATATAAAATGTGACGATTCTGACTCCTTGCTGAGTCATTTGGGCTTATGTGACTGTTCTGGATAGCTCTATCTTGTTTGGATGGTCTTGATTGCTTCTAGGATTGATCTAACGGCTCTTATTTAATTAAACCGCTATAAAAGAACCCCAACCCTAAACCCTAAATCACACAAAAATTCATACCAAGAGCCGTCATGCTGTCAATGATCAACCTAGAGTAGCCACCATTCTCCTTCAACTAGAAAGAAAGATAGAAGCTACGGGTCAAATCAAATCAAATCTAAATTATAAGAACAATTAGTCTACTTCAAGGGAAAGCTGTTCAGTTTCAGAATACAGTTCACAGAAAGCAAGATTTTCCTTTTGTTTGTAAGTCTAGTTATCTTTTAGATGTGAATAAATTGAAGACATGATTTGTAATAAAATGAAAATCAGAATTGTACCAAGTTGTATGATAATAGTGATGTTGATTCATGTCTATTTATGTGATAATTCTATCATATATGCCTGTGATACTATTGCGGTTTATTGAACCTATCATGTTGTGTAGAATTTGGTGAATGAACCTATTATATCGTATAGGAATTTGGGAATGAAAACTATCATGTTATATGTAAGTTTGATGATTTTATCTTGTTATGTTACATACAAGTTTTAGGCTAAGTCATGTTGTATATGCCTAAATGTTTAGATCCACATGCCTCTATGTTAGATCTATGTTAACTTGATTTAACCCCTATGCAAGTGTAACGGCCTGGAAAATCTGAACCAATTTAATATTTTTAAATTGACTATTTTAGTGAATTTAAATTAATTAAAATAAATAACAACGAAAAGTAAGTTTGAATCGAGGTTTGAAAATAAATATAATTAATTTTAATTATAAACAAGGCCTGAAATGGCACGGTAGTTTCAAAATTTGAATTCAAACTTTGACTGACTGTACCGGGTGCAAAACAAAACGGATTCTAGTGAAACCAAAAATATTTAAATCTGTTAGTGAATATCTTTCTAACGAATCTGAAAAATCGAAGTTTTGTAGCAGAAAGCAAAAGTTATGGCCAAATGAATTTTCAGAAAGGTCGCTATAGAGTTTATATAGCTCGTGAAAATGGCCATTTTGCAAACGATCTCGGAATTCGACGAAACCACTTTTGTTGGATCCGGGATGTTAAATTATTGCTAGATTTCAAATTTCATAATTTTTGAAGCTAGTATGTGAGCGTGGCAAAGGAAAATGTGTTTGGTCGATTTTTATTAAGGGTGCGTTTTTTAGAGGTCCCTATTAGGTTTTAAAATATAAAAAAAACCCGGTCATAAACTTATTGTAAATTTAGTCCCTATTTTTCGAAAATTCATAAAAAAATATAAAAAAATCACGATAATTCGTATTTAAATTAAACATGTACTCGCCCAAAAATTCAGATCATAATAAAATCAAAACATGCATCAAAATCAAAAAAATACAGAAAACAACGAAAAATGCAGTAATTTGCATCAAATCATGCACATATTTGGAATACTTGCATTCATCTGTGCAAGTATTTCTCTGTTATATTTTTACATGCAATACTTGCATACATGTGTCCAAGTATTTAAAATAGTTGCATACATGTATGCAAGTTTCTGCACACATTTTATTTTCACATGTAAATACTTGCATACATGTGTGCAAGTATTTCAAATAGTTGCACACATGTATGCAAGTTTCTGTATACATTTTCAACTAAAACAGCTTCAGAAATACTTGCATACATGTATGCAACTATTGGCAAAAGTTGCATACATGTATGCAACTATTTGCAAGTTTTAAATTCACAATACATCCCTGTAATTAATGTTTTCTCTGTAAACCCGCCCCCTATTTTAGCTGCCGCCTGGAATCTTCCGCCTGCCACTTTCCATACCTCCGCCTCTTTCGTTTTCTGTCCAAATTTTCAGGCGCTATCACTTAAAAAAAAAAAAATATAAAATCTATAAATATTCTCGGAAGTCCACAGAAATTAAAAAAAAAAAGTTGCATAAATGTATGCAACTTTTACGAATAGTTGCATACATTTATGCAACTATTAGAATACACATGCATATATTTATGCACGCCTGTTTGAAAAATTGCATACATGTATGCAGTTTTTCTATATAACTGCATACATGTGTGCATATATGTCAAAATATATGCAAACGTGAATAAGTTGCACGTAGGTATGCAGTTTTTAAATAAATGCATCAGCAGATGCATGTTTTAACAATATGTGCATACATGTATGCATTTATACTGCAGTTTTGACGCAGATTTGAAATAAATGCATACATGTATGCAACTAATCGATTTATATGCATCTTTTTATGCATTTTACTGCATTTCGTTGTTTTTGTGTACTTTTTGATTTTGACGCTGTTTTTGATGTTTTTTTGATCTGATTTTTTTCACGATTAATTTTTTTAATTAAATACGAATTTACATGGTTTTTTTATATTTTTTTATATGTTTTTGAAAAATAGGGACCTAATTTACAATAAGTTTAGGACCGGATGTGAGCCTAATTAAGTTTCGTTTTAGGGATGTGTGCCTAATATTCACTTTTATTAAATTGGATCGACTAGAAAAGGGCCATTTTTCAAACGGTCTCAGAATTCGACGAAACTAGTTTTGTTGGGACCGTATCGTCAAAACATAGCTAGATTTATTTTTCGAGAATTTTTAGAATCAGTATGTGGCCCCGAAAAATTGAAATGTACGTTCAAATTAAATATTGAATGTTTTATATTTTAATTTGAAGGAAAACTGACTGAAATAGTCGAATGGGCCTACGAAACATGTCCCATTGTGTTCAGAATGGGGGTATTTAGCTGGAGACGACAGTCGTTGGGTTTAGATTGGAGTTCGTATGAGATAAGGGGTATTTTCGGATTTTTAAAATATATAAATATAAAAAAAACCTATTGATCAATGCCACTCTCTCTCCCCGCTTTCTCTCTCTCCCTCGCCCGAACGCACGGCGGAAAACGTTCAAACTTTCCCCCCTCGATTCCTCCTTCCACACTCAATAATATAACTAGCTCTAGTTCAAGAATTTGTAGAGATTCTCAAGGGCTTCACATCGATATAAATTTTGCTACCTATCGTGGAGTATTTTGGTCGGATCGATGCTGTGAAGTCAGCGACTTCAAACCGCCGTCGTGCCCTCTGGACGCCGTCGAACTAAGCGTGGTTGGTGGCGTCGGGAAGCTACTTCGAAGCTCTACGATGCTGTAAAACCCGATCGGCCTGAAGTGCTTTGGATTAAGCGCAAAACAAAAATCTAGTTTTGAAGAAAATAAAGAGGTAACGGCTGATTATATATTAAACTATTTAATAGCAGTTTAAAGCGCTACGGTTTTTGATTTCACTGTAAAAATCATATCTTTTTCGTTTGTTGACAAAAATCATATTTTTTCGTTTATTGACGAAATTCAGTGAAACAAGAGACAGTGGACTCATGTGGACATCTTCTACATTCTAAAAGAGACCGCATATTTTTCTGAGCCTTCTGCTATTTTTGGTGGAGTGGAACCCAATGTGAGATTTCTAAATTATAAATGATATGGAAAACGACGATGTATAAATTATATAGTCGATGTATGAGTTATATAAGCGTTGTACACCTCATGTATAAGCATTGTATAAGTTGTACGTTCGATGTATAAGTTATATATGCATTGTAAAAATTATATATGTGTTGAAACGGAAGTGAAATATACTTATAATATATATATACGCCCCTCGTCCACAAACCATGGACGATACTTATTGGTTGTGATTGGTGTGAAAATTGGTTGATAGCAAATGGTTGATTTGAATTGTTTGTGGTTGAAATTGATTGATTGTGGTTGAAAAATACCCGTTTGTGGTTGAGAATTATTTGGTTGAAACCACATAGGATTAGTTTGTGGAAAAGAAAGAAAAAAATATACATGCCGCCTGCGTGCGAACTAGATGCATGAAATCCCCATTGTCAAAAGCTGCGAGGCTTTAAGGTAGAGCGAGGAGCCGTACTAGGGACGACCCCGGTTTTAACTACCCTGCCGTTATGATGCCGAAATTTTGAATAATATTCATGTGTTAGAATTATTTTCATGTGTTGAAACTATATTCGTGTGTTGAATAGAAATTCATGTGTTGAACGACATTCGTGTTTTGAAATAAATTGTTTCATAATAAAAATCATATTTTTATTATCTATATGAACTATATAAAATAGTCGCGTTTTGAAATAAATTGTTTTAAATATAAAAATCACCTTTATATTGTATATATATAAACTATAGAAAACATTCATGTGTTGAATAGAAATTCATTCGTTGAATAGAAATTCATGTGTTGAATGGTATTCGTGTTTTAAATAAATTGTTTTAAATATGAAAATCACCTTTTTATTGTATATATACGAACTATAGAAAACATTCATGTGTTGAATAGAAATTCATTCGTTGAATAGAAATTCATGTGTTGAATGGTATTCGTGTTTTGAAATAAATTGTTTTATAATAAAAATCATATTTTTATCATCTATATGAACTATATAAAATAGTAATGTTTTGACATAAATTGTTTTACAATAAAAATCACATTTTTATTATATACATGAATTGTTAAAAATAGTGAAGTATCGAAAT
Organism: Allium sativum; assembly: GCA_030737875.1. Classification (NCBI taxonomy): domain Eukaryota; kingdom Viridiplantae; phylum Streptophyta; class Magnoliopsida; order Asparagales; family Amaryllidaceae; genus Allium; species Allium sativum. The sequence goes on along the minus strand of CM060918.1, from coordinate 771,470,656 downwards.
AAATGTCGGCTGGATAAAAATATCATTTTTATCAAATGTATGAAAAGGAAATGGTTTTGAAATCAAAGAATATATTATATATATATAAATATAATTAAATTAAATCGAATAACGAAGCTGTAGTTCGTGTTTTGAAACTGTGATTTCAAACGATTAGTGCGGGAGATCTGACTATCGGATTTTCCCGAAACTGAAACCATTGGGTTCTCTTTGGAAGTATCTTTCCAACGACACCAACTTTGTAAAGATCCAATGGTTGGATTGTCTAGAATGTTTAATTCAAATTTGAAGAAAAACAGCGCCAGAATCGATTATATTTATATATAAAAAAAATATAATTAAATTAAATCGAATAACGATGCTGCAGTTCGTATTTTGAAATCGAAACTTCAAACGATTGTACCGGGAGATCCGACCGTCGGATTTTCCCAAAACTGGAACCGTTGGATTCATTTTGAAAAGATCTTTCTAATGATATATATTTTGTGAAGATCCAATGGTTAGATTTTCAGATATGTGTAAATCAAATCTGAAGAAAAACAGCGCCACGGCCGCGTTAAGGCCTGAAGCGTCGTTTCAATAAATTGGTTGTTTTTAAATAAATAAAAATAGCGAAAAATCGTTATAAAATATTATAAATGATGTCGAATGTGAAATTTAGAAACTAACTGAAGGTTAGCTAAGTCGAATGGTTTCCTGGATTTTGATCTGATGTTGGTTTCGGCCTTCGGGGTTAATATTTGGGGAATCGTTCTCTTATTGATTTACGGTTAGTGACTAATGAATTGGAATAAGGCGTATGTTGTGTTTGTGTAGCACTTGTTTATTATATATGCGAGTTACTCAGAAAGACCGGGTTTATCCCATTCTGAATAACTGAATCGACGATAAGAAATCGAAGATGAAGACGGTGGTCAAAGACCAGAGATCTTCACCTTGTTTGGATGGTAACTAATGTCCTGATTGGGAGGCATCCCGAAATATGGATAATGAGTGGTGATCATCCAGACGTACGTGGAGATCGATGGGTATGCGAGGTATATAGTGCCTCCGGTTTCATTCAGACCCAGAACGGACTTGTAAATGGAATGTGTGTCTGACATTGGAATTCATTATGTGTGATTGATAGCCATCAGTTGCATGGTGTGAATTGCCTGTGTGGCATGCTAAGATGCAGTGATCAAGGCTTCTGTTGAAAAGCAAAGTCTTGTGGTTGATGGTCAAAGCACCACCTGTGTGGCGTAGCGTTGTGTATAACGTGAATTCGCGAGCCTTACACCCCGGTATGAACCAGAAACAGGAGAGGACATCAGGGAGGGCATGCATTTCTTTCTAGCTAGAGGTGGTGTCAGTGCTTAAACTGGCTGGCATTTATATTATTTTCACCTGTGTGGTTGTTGCTGTTGCGAGGCGCCTCGGATATATCGGTGACTATGTGAAGCCGATGGAGTCATTCGTTGGCTCATTTACGCCCCAAAGGGTGGGGAAACGCAGTGTTCAGGAGATTTAATCCACACCGGTGGACCGGCCCTAACGATCCAAGGGTCGATGCGCTCTGAACCTATGGCTCGGGCTAGAGAGTCGCGAAGTCGGTAAGGACTATCTTTTGCCTTGGTTCATGATGGAAATCCAATTTCCAAATACGTGACTTTGCGGTTTTGATTGTATACCTATATATGGCGACATGATATATGGTACCCATACCATCTATGATTGATAGTTATGATTGAATTTGTTTTTAAAACATATAAACACTAGTAATAATATCAAATGCTTTTGTGTTATTCGTATCAAGCATATTTTGGCCATTATAAGGTAAAACTCTATCCTCCGGTTTGCGTTGCATTGTGTAATGGGAACCGAGCCTTATAATGGCTTCATTTTTATAAAAAGCATTGCGATGTTTTAAAGATTTACTTGTTTTAGAGCACTGGCAATCCAATGGAGTAAACTCATTCCGCGAAAGTGGCGTGGTCCCGTGATTAGCCATAGTATAGAATGTGTTAAGTAGATTTCTCATACCAGTCCCATGACTGACTCATAGTTTGTTTCACTTGCAAACTCGGGTGCCCCTTTTTCTACACAGGCAGCCTTATATTCAGGTTTTAGCAGGCTCTTTCTGGATAGCTGGAGCTGAAGATGGATTCTATCATTTATCTCTTTTTATGTTGTTCAGCTCCTATTGTACATATTATGTTTGCTTTCCGCTGTAGACATTTATGTATAGCTGAACTGTATTTGTACTAAGTATGATCCTGTATACTGTGTAACTCTGATGATTTCGTTTATCCAGTGTATTATTTGTTCATTATCTGGTGTATTTATTTATTTCTGTTCTGTTATTATCTGTTTATGTGTTATATTCCAAAGATTACCCTTGACACCATCGTATGGGGTTTTGGGGTCGTCACAGCAAGTTCACAACTACATGCCTAATTAAGTTTATGTAGTTCTATGTAAAACTCCTATTTTATGATTCATGTTGAGTAGATCTAAATTTGCAAGTTCATAATTGAATGTATATTGCTCTGTGCCGAATTCATATGACATATGTGTAGTTAGATCCATATTTTTATGATGTTGGAATATTTCATGTTCCTCTTTTTTTCCCTTTTGTGTATGAGTTAGGCTATGTAGCGAGCCTAACATTTTATGTAATTTATGCGAACGTTTAACGGGGGTAACGTTGGGGAAAAACATGAAATTACATGTAATGGGCATATTTGGCTCATAATCATGTAAATGGTTTATGGCATAAAGTGGTATAATTTTTATACCTAAAATTATGAACTTGATTTAGAGGGAAAGTGGGGCTTGACTTGAATGTCAATAATTTACATATAAACATAAAGGGGTAAATAAGTAAATTTAGCAAAAGACGAATATGCCTAACCCGAGGTTAGATTGAGTTACGGTATTAAACTGCCCGGAACCGCCCGGCAAATCCAGCAACCGTAACAATATAGATCTAATGTGAGAGGTTAGCGCATCAAGCCCAAAAGAACCCGAGGTTAGACTGAATTGCGGTGTAAGGCTGCATGGAACCGACCGGCACATCCAGCGACCGCAACAATACCTGTCTAATGTGAGTGATTGGTGCTTTAATGAATGAATTAAAGCTAAGACAAGAATGGTAGGGTTAAGTTAATTAAGGTAGCACTTAACCAATACAACATGTTAACTAAACTGATGGGTGGGGTTAGGTTAATTTGGACACTTAACCAATTTAACATGTTGACTAGGAAACCCTAGTAACGGGGACCCATTTCAGTAGTAACCCACATAGATGTATCATGGTACCCTGAACTAGGCAGGGTGGGGCACGATTACTAGGCTGATTATAAGCGGTCAAAACAACGGCGGGTGGAGCGTCAATGTAGGTTCCGACGGAGTTCAGGCGTGCACGAACTCCGGAGTGGAAAAAGCAGGCACTAGGCATCAGTAGTTATGCACTGTGCATCTTGAATCGTGTCGGGTTGCCACCATAGGATTTGATACACCCCATGGTGGGACCAGCACAGGTATCTACAATCAAGCGGGGGCCGAATGACACACGTGATAAATACATGCGAGTAGGAGCCGATCGATAAAGGGGATCATTTTATCATGAACATGTAGTGCTAGTTGGAACAAGTATAAATAGGTGCATAGAAATAGAATTGGGTGCGATAGTATGCTCGGCTTAACCTGCCTTATCCAGTCTTATGTTACCTTATTTTTCTGGTATTGTCCTATTTTCAGTTTATCCATGTCATGATTCTTTTTCTTGTTCACATACTGAAAAATCACTGGACTTACCAGACGTATGTCTGACCCATTTTTCTTTCGCCTTCTTTTCTTCCGTTCCCCCCTCCCCAGGTCCACAGGGAGGGAACACTCAAGCTTAGTTCAGACCTTTTCCAAGGTTGAAGAGAGTAGTTGTATTACTTGGATTCTCTTCTCTTGGGCTATGGCTTTGGATACACTCTCAATGGGGATTTATGCTATTTTATTATTGTTCTATGCTTCTTTATGTTTTAATCAAGACAGAGATTTTGATGTAATGATTTGGAAGTTGTTTTGGGACAGTTTGCTGTAATGTTTTTTTTGTTATGAACCACGTATGAAATAAATTTAGTTTTTCCGCTGCTTATATGTCTGTGTTGTAAATTATCTATGTCTTTTACCTATAATGCTCCACCAAAGTTAAGGCATTCCCTTTGTGAGTGACCTTAACGGAGGTGGGGTGTTTCATCCGTTCTGGGTCTGAACGAAACCGGAGGCACCTTATTCCTTATCTCATATGTCCAATACAGGAGAGAGGCCCTCGCACATCCGAACGATCAACAAGTACGTCCGGACAACCACCAATGTAACCCTTTCAGGGCAGCAACTCCCATCAAAGGCATCAGTAGCCATCCATTTGATGTGAAGATCATCGGTCTTGCACCCTCTTCATATCTTCGACTTCTTATCGTCGATCATTTATTTGAAATGAGAATTAACTCGGCCTTCTTAAATAATTCACGTATATATAGAATTTAAATCAATTCTGTCCATGGTTAAATTATTTGACATCCATAATTCAGTTCACTAATACAATTTTCATGTCAAATACATTCAGCCATAAAATATCCAATAAACCAAGTAAATTCGGTTTATTTCCATTTTATATCGTTTATAATATTTTTAAACGATTTATCGTTATTTTTATTTATCTAAAAATTGCCCATTTATTTAAACGACGCTTCAGGGCATAGCGCGACCATGGCGCTGTTTTTCTTCAGATTTGATTTACACATATCGGAAAATCCGATGGTTGGATCTCCCAGTGTTTAAAGTTACGATTTCAAAACACGAACTGTAGCATCGTTATTTGTTTTATTTTAATTTATATATATATAATTCATTCTGGCACTGTTTTTATTTACATTTGAATTAAACATTTCACACAATCTAACCGTTGGATCTTAACGAATTTTATACCGTTGGAAAGATCTTTCCAAAGCGAACCCAAGGGTTCCAGTTTCAGGAAAATCTGACAGTCGGATCTCCCGTAATAATCGTTTGAAAATACGATTTCAAAACGCGAACTGCAGCGTTGTTATTCGATTTAATTTAATTTATATTTATATATATAAATATAATTCGTTCATCGATTTCTAAACCATTTTCAATTCATATACGTGTTAAAAATAATATTTTTAACTAACAAATTTTTATTTCAACACATGGATATTTTTAGCAATTCATATATATAATAAAAATGTGATTTTTATTGTTTAAACAATTTATTTCAAACATGAATATTTTATCGATTCATATATATAATAAAAATGCGATTTTTATTGTTAAAACAATTTATTTCAAACATGAATATTTTATAAACTTCATACGCATATTAAAAATGTGATTTTTATTATCTTAGCAATTTATTTCAATCATGAATAAATTATCAACACATGAATATATTTCAATACATGAATAAAATTCAAACCCATGAGTATTTCAGAAAATTTCGGCAGCATTACGGCAGGGGGTTTAAAACCGGTACCCTCCCGAGTACGGCTCCTCGCACTACCTTAGGCCTCGTGGCGTTCCCTAAGGGGCTTTTCCTAAGGATCTAAACATTTCGATCATTTTCATATCACATTGAATTTTTCCACAAGCAATTCAAATTTTGTTTCAACCACAAACAACCATAATCAACCATTCGCTATATCAACCAAATTTCCCACCAATCACAATCAAGTCGTCCATGGTTTGTGGACGACGGGTGTCGGGAGTTTCTAAACTCCGTCTACATCCTAATATATTTTGTTTCTAAATTTAATTGAATTTAGAAATTTCACATTGCTTTCAGCTTCGTCTAAAATTGTAGCGAGCTCTAAAAAATCTCCGGTCTCTTCCAGAATGTAGAAGACGTCGCCACGTGTCCAATGTCTCCTGTTTCATCGAATTTTGTTATCGTATGATAAAGATACGATTTTTAGAAGTTAAACTGAATTTGCAACGTATATAAAGTGTCACAAACCTTAATAATATACACTGTCGTGTATTTCAGTTTTGATTCCAAACTAGGTTTGGATTTTACTTCAAATCCGTGAAGTATGAAGGGGATCGGCCTTTACCACGTCGAATGCCTCTGAAACCCGCGCAGGCGCCACCAGGGGGGTTCAAATCGATGGCGTCTAGAGGGCACGGTGGCTCGATGAACTTCCGAGCTTAGTCCTCTCGATTTACTCAATGTTGGAGGGGGAAACAACTATGGATTTGAAGATCTCGGTCTCCTCTACAAAATCTTCAATTGGAGGGAACGATTTTATTGCGTGGATTTTGAGGAATCGATGAGAGAAGGGGGAAGCAATTTCCGCCGCTCGGTATTGGGTTTATCGGGTTAGACTGGGGCGACGAAGAAATGAAGACGAAATTCTATTGGCCCATGGGTTTATTTAATTATTTTTAATTTAACTATATCCAAAAATACCCCTCAGTCCATACGAACTCCAATTCAAACCCAACGACTGTCACTCCTAGCTAAATACCCCTATTTTGGACACAATGGAATATGTTTCGTAAGCCCATTCGACTTTTTCAGTCAGTTATTCTTCAAATTAAAATATAAAACATTCAAATTTGGATTTGAGCATACATTTTAATTTGCCGGGGACACATACTGATTCCAAAAATTCCAGAAATATAAACCTAGCTATGTTTGGACGATACAGTTCTAACAAAATTAATTTCGTTGAATTTGGAGACCGTTTGAAAAATGGACTTTTTACTGGTCGATCCAATTCAAACTGAAATTACCAAACGCGTTTTCCTTTGCCATGCTCCCATATTAATTCCAAAAATTATGTAAATAGGAATCTAGCAATAAATTGACATTTCGGATCCAACCAAAGTGGTTTCATCGAAAACGGAGATCGTTTGCAAAATTTCTATTTTTAAGGTTCATATTTATTCTATATTGACTATTCCGAATATCCAACTGGCCCTATCTTTTGATTCCCGCTATGAAATTTCGATTTTTCAGATTTGTTAGAAAGATACTTTTAAATAGATTTAAATATTTTTGGTTTCACTAAAATCCGGTTTATTTTGAATCTTGAACATCCAGTCAAAGTTCAAAGTTGAATTTTCAAAATGCCGCACTATTTCTAACTCCTTTTAAAATTAAAATTAATATTTATATTCCAACATCGATTCAAATAAATATATACGTTCTAATTCTATTCAAAATAAATTTCTTGTCATTATTATTTAAAATAGTTCATTTTAAATATTCAAAATTCATTAAAATTGCCAAAATAATTTTTTTAAATTGGCTCTGATTTTCCGGGTTGTTACAGTTAAGTTCTTTATTAATTAAAATAAATAATAAATTCTTTTAAAATTAAACAAATATTCATTAATCTATTTCATTAGATTAATTCAAAACAAATTAACCAACTAATTTAGTTCAATTAAAATAGTCGACTTCGTCGACTTAAACCACGGTTATCTCTTTAGTCAATCCAATTAGTCTTTCCTTTAAATTAATTAATAAAATAATTAATTTAAATAATCCATTTAATTGTCTTTAGGAAAAACAAATAATCCAACTCTCAACCCTTACATTAATTTCTTCTCACCTGCTTATAAATCTTATTAACATACTAATTTGATTTATAAAACCATTTAATAATTAACTATAAACTTAAATAATAAATATAAATTTCCTTTTATTAACTTTTATTCGAATTTATATATTTCAAACTTTTATTCAAAATAATAGATTTAAAAATCTATCTTTAATTATAAAATAAATTTTATAACTTCGTTACCGTCGATTCACCTGACGGTAAAACAACATTTATAAAACGATTTATTTTTAGGCCAATTGGTGTCAATTACTCAACCAATAATACCCATTGGTTAATATCAAATAACGTTGAATATATATTCAACAATCAATAAACATGTTAATCATCTAATAATATCAGATAAACAATTCATATAATTGTAATATGAAATACAACAATAAATTTGAGGTATCCAACTACCTATTTTTCCCTACATCTAAATATTTTACCTCAAAGAAAATCATATTTCAATAAACAAATATAATATTCAAAAATCAACCAATTCAACCATATAGATATATTCAACAAACAATTATCAACCATAGCACACAAATTAAAAACCCGACTTATATAAAATATAAGTTGAATAAAACTCAGTGAGTTATGCTCACTTTGATTTGACTCGTTTAATGGTTCGATTTCAGTTAAATTAAATAGTTATTTAATTTAACTGAATACTCCTGCTGTTCCAAATCTATCCAGACTGATTCCAAAATGCAGTGGTTGAAAATATGATTCTGGTGTTGCTAATTTTGTTCCATTCTGTTATCATAGGAACAAGTGATAATTATTTAAATAATGTGGTTAAATTAATTAATTAATAAATTCCTTAAGCAGTATTAAACTAAACCCACATACGCTAATTTACCAATATCACGATTTAATGCATATATGTGCCACGCGGTTCCTATTGCTTTCATCTTCCCCAAACCGTTCCTTCACCACGCATGCCTGTTGCCTTCATTAATTATTTCTTCCCCACTGCCTCGGTGTACACAACATGCACAGTACGTCTTCAACGCAACCCATTTCTTTTTTTCTTCCTTTTATTTTTATCATGCCTTCACGTTATGTTTAAAACTTCATTTTGCCCCTTTTTTCTTCTTTCCTCCCATCAACCTACGTTCGAAGTCCCAACCTACTGGCAACATTCCATCGTTCTAACATCTTCATACAGTCTTCAGGTTCCATTCCACCACCCTAACAGTTTCTTCATGCCCCATTCATCCACAACAACTCCCCAGACTTCCCATTTCTAAGTTGACTCATTTGTTTTTTTTTTGCAAAACAACGGTCTCGATCCTTTCTACTTCTACACCTTCGTTTTATTGATCCTGTACACGTGCTAATGCTCCCCATCCAAAATCAAACTACCCCACCTTTCTTCCTCCACACAATCCTTCGAACTTCCTTCCTCCGACTCACTGTTCAGCGCCTGCAAAACCCACATCCGCAGCACCTTCAGTCCCCATTGCTGATCACCACGTCACCCAAAAACTCATCACAACCGACCAGATGCCAGATCTTGAGGAGCTCCACAATTTAGTAGTAGAACGTCATGCGAATAGGTTCGAGGTTTGAAAGATTGGTGGTGAAAAAGGTTATGGAATTCTGGCTCTTCATTTAAAGTGGAGACATGTTGTATTCTTGCGGTTTCTTACAGCAAAAAGAAAATGAAGAGAAGCTTCGGGGTACGATATATATACACGGTCGAAAAAAAAATTGGATAGGGACAACGTCAGTTCATTACGTACATGGTAGGCATAGTTTTGTTGGGTTTTAGATTGGCTTGGGAATAGCTGTGCGATGGCAAGATTCGACATTTCGAATTGAGGATACAAGGCAGTGGTCACTTTACTTTAAGTCTTTGTAGAGGGTAGGTGGCTTCAATCTATAGAAAAGGGGTAGAGTAGCTGTATGTTTTAAAAATACATTGCATGAGACAACCGAAGAAATAAACAATGTACTTTAATTCTTTCAGCACGAAGTGTCTAAATAATTTATTTTATCATACAATCGAAGCTTCAAATGGAAGGAAAAACAGACCAGCGCATGCAATTTTACCCAAATCCTTGAAATTGATTTTCGAAAGACATTGCCAGACTTAGAATAGGATAGGTGAAAGTTTCTTAGGCTATAAGTGTACTTCTTTATTTTCTTGGGCATTAAGAAATGGATATGGAGTTTAAGTTTTATTTTATTTTATTTGTTTATGTATGTTCACTTCGTTTTACTGCTATTTACCATTAATTGTTCAAAATTTGTATCGTCACTCACGAACTCAGAACGAAATGAAAATGGATACACCGTTAAGTCTCAACGTTCCGGTCCCAATGGAATTAATTTCATTGAAAAAAGACTATGTTTGCACCATGGTGTTATTTTAATTCCAAATTATTCATCGGTTTACCCTTAAATTGCACACACGAATAAAACAACTCTGATTGGCTCCAAACTAGGAATTTAGACATAACTAGCTATATGTATTCCAATAAATTTGTTTCATCGAAAACGGAGATTGTTTCAAAAATGGCTATATCTAAGGCCTATATAATATCGATATAATATAACTGAATCCAAAACGATTCGATTTAAATAATAATAAATTATTATTATCGTATATCTCCAAATGAAATATTATACAACTTCAAAATAAACAAATATATATTTCAAACTCAATATAAAAATTCTTGGTTAAACAATATCCATATATTTATATATACCCTTAATATTTTATTTAATAACATTATCGTTTATTAGCGAATTCCATAGCGACTATTCGGAAATTTGAATTGGACATAACACACAATCAGTAATACGACATCTTAATTTTTCTCTTTCATTAAAAAATTATAACCAAATAGTTTCAAACGATTCTTATTTCACAGAATTCCGACTTATATCGGATTCTGTATATTCAATCGAAGTTCAAATCGTAAATTACTAACTATCGCGACGTTATGAGCTCGATTTATAATTATGTATAAATTAAACATTCAAACATCGTTAAAAAATGAATTCTATATTATAAATCCATATATAATTCCAAATCGATATTGAAAATAATAAATTAAATTAAATATCTGACTACCAAAAATATGGTACGTTACATTCCTTCCCCCTAAAAAGAATTTTGTCCCCGAAATTACTAAAGCAAAAAAATGCTACAACCCCATTATCTTCCAAAAACCCAATTTATTAAAAATTGAAAACCAATTTATTATTGTAAATAAAACGTTTCAAAAATATTGAAAATTTTCTAACATCTTAAATTCCTAGAAAAATTCGGCAGAGTCTCCCCTGTACAGAGGGACTTTTGCGATTTCGCAAGAACAACAAAAATATATACATTGACCCATATGGTCGGAAAACAAAATTCAAAAACCAAAAATCTATATTTTGCATAGGTGTACCTTATATAAGCGTTATTGAGCATACTTGCTCAATTTATTGCAGTCTATTCAACCTGAATCAAATCCCAATAGCCTTCTGACACCAGTTTTAATTCAATATGTAAGTAGCAAAATACATGGAATTCTAAATAGTATTTCATTGATTAATCAAGTATAATTACACCAATTATTATACTTGAATCCATTAATTTATTTTTAGTTCATTCAACTCTTATTAAACCATTGATGACTTTGTATTCAACCAATCTAACAAACAATCAATCAACCATGCACCATGAACTCAAACAAATCATTCAATTGAATTTATATTCAACATTTACTTTGATAACATTCACTTGGGTTAACCGATTTCGATATCAATTGATTAATATCAGACAGATTTCCATTCAGTCTTTTTATTAATTCGATTTCCAAATTCCAAATCGATTTAATTTCAATATCCATTCTTAATTTTACTTAACCAAGTTAAGTTTCAACTCCATATTCAATTAACTAATTGAATTTCTATTTAGTTTACCTCTATTTCACACTCTAATTCTGATTTTTATTTCAAAAATCATCCATTCTATTCTTATTTTATATGCGAAATATTATGGTTATATTCAATCATTCCAATTCATAATTCAATTTAAATTCCATTCAATCAATCAAACAAACCAATATCTTAATAATTCAGCAAAATTATTTCTTTACTATACAAAAATATAATTTGGGAAAAATTATTTCATTTACCCTCTTTACAAAACAATATCGCGTCAGTTGATACTTCAAATGCTTCTCAACACTTGAACTGATCAAACAACACAATACAAATATTTGTATATAAAATCTACAAATACGCACTCTCATATATATACACTCAAACTCAATATACGTTATTACTAACCACATCTTTATCGAGTTATGCCATAGAGCTAAGGTTGTTACTAAAACTTATGCTCTGATACCACTGTAACGACCTGGGGAAGTCAACGCTCGAAATTCGATAATCTTATATAAAACCTGTATTACTTGCCAAAACCCGGATAGTTAATGAAAGAAATTAGAGGGTGAGATAATAAAGAAAGAAATATTAGAGTAGAAGAAGACAGAATCAAAGTCTCACATTGCTGCGGAATAAAATATAATATAGAAATAAATCCTTATTGAGAGCTTGAAATAAATACCTACAATCATCAGAGTACATCAATACATTTGGGTAATTATAATAATTTGTCCTCATATACAACACACAATGGAATAATACTAATACATCTGAATTCCTCCAGTACGTCTTCTGAACTTCGTAGCATCCAATAACCTAGACCTGTAAAACTTGGTCTAACTCGAGCATTACAAATGCCGGATCAGTCCGGTGAACCAGAGTGAGAAACCCACTAAGTTTATAGATATCATCCAACTTTATTTTAAAGTTAACAAATCTTTTTTGAAAGAAAAGGATAATCGTAAGATAATTCCACACATAAACACGAACGATTTTTACCTTACGATAACCTAAAACATTTTTGAAATCATATATTATTCTGATATTATAATAGTGTCTAAATACAAATAAATAACAATCTAGCAGAACGCTTGCACCTCATGCATCACATATATAGTATACAATCAATACCGCGGGTGCTTATTGGATATTGGATTCCGACTATGACAAGGTATGGAATCATCTACCGATAGTGTATATCTATAGGGGAATACACTGGATCCAATAAGAACATCGCTAGATAGGTAATTATACACCCTAAAGGGAGCGACCTACTTAGGCATGCTGCTTGCCCGATTTTTGTCATTTCCCAGTTGTGAGGCTTGAGGTTAAAATTTCCTTTTAGATAGCACACCACCATTCACTTTGAATGCCACACCTCAGATCCGTCAAATCACTAAATGATGTCCACAAAAATTCTCTGGGTGTTAGCGCCACCAACAGAAATACTTTTGTTAATCAATGTACGTGACTCTTAAGAAATACTCTATCAGACATTCGTCCATACAAGTCATCCAGAAACATGATGAACCGAAGGCACCCTCCTACCACATCCTATGTATCACCTTATAGATCAGTACCGAGTAGTCCTTGCAATCCGTAGATTACAACCACGACAGAATCACAGTATATCTCCGAGAGCAAATCCAGAGACTTTAAGTAATACTTCCATTTTATGAAGATCTATGGTCTTTAATTGCTCCATCTTGATCAACATCCGATATCATCTACATTTCATTTTTGCTGGTTGGAATGGTTTTTGAATACAAATTCAATCCCGGTCTTTCCGTACCAACAACCGTAGGCCAGATATGATAGTCAGTTATTTAACTATCAAATAAACAACAATTCAATCATGAAAATAAAAATAGATTCACTGGTTCAGTAGTCAGCATCACTTGGCCCTTTAATTTAAATAATTAATAAATGGTTAATTAAACTTCTAAGTCTTTCAATATTTTAACTTACGGTATTTACTTCTTATGTTAATATAAGAATCTTCTCAAAACCATTTTAATACTTAAAACAATATATTATAGGCATATCTAATTTTCCAATTAATTATCATTTCAAAACTTTGTTACCAAACGTTTCATGCTTTACTATACTTCAACATTCATCAGTCCTTGAATGTAAATTGGTAAGCGAATAATTTCCTAAGTATCAACCCCGAAGAGCGAAATCAAAATTAGATTAATACTCAGAAATTACTCAACTAACCAATCTCCATTTAGGTTTCAATTCTTATCTTAACTCCATATCAACCCATATTATCCCACTTTATAACCATTCAACTATTTTCCACTTTGAAAATCTCATTTCCATTCCATTATTAAGAAACATTAATTAAAATTAATGGTTAGCCTCACACTCTTTTCTATAGACCTTGTTTAAAAAAATTCAGGTTTAATATAAACCCCTTTATCCCGCTTTCCTTTTCTTAATTCAAAAATTAAGTAAAACATTCATCTCAAGCTAGCGCATTGGCTAAAAATCTCTTTTATAACTTCGTTTAAAAATCTCAGTTTTTAATATTAAACTCATTCACAAACTTCTCTCAAAATCCAACTAAACTCTATTCCAAACTCAATTACTTACATGATGAATTTCATTTAATAGAAATTCCTTAAATTATCAAAATAACAATTTACCTCATCATTAACTATTATAGAAATAGTTAAGTTCTTTATTAACTAAAATAAATAATAAATTATTTTAAAATTAAACAAATATTTATTAATTTATTTAATTAGATTAATTCAAAACAAACTAACCAAATAATTAAGTTCAATTAAAATAGTTCGACTTAAACCACGATTATCTCTTTAATCAATCCAATTAGTCTTTCCTTTAAATTAATTAATAGTATAATTAATTTAAATAATCCATTTAGTTGTCTTTGGGAAAAACAATTAATCAAAATCTCAACCCTTACATTAATTTCTGCTCATCTGCTTATAAATCTTATTAACACAAGAATTTTATTTATAAAACCAGTTAATAAATACTTATAAACTTAAATAATAAATATAAATATAAATATAAATTTCCTTTTATTAACTTTTATTCTAAGTAATAGATTTCAAACTTTTATTCAAAATAATAGATTTAAAACTCTATCTTCAATTGTAAAATAAAATTTATAAATTCGTTACCGTCGATTCACTTGACGGTAAAACAACATTTATAAAACGATTTATTTTTAGGCCAACTGCGGCCAATTACTCAACCATTAATTCCCATTGGTTAATATCAAACAAATGTTGAATTTAGATTCAATAATCAATAATCAAGTCAATCATCCAATCATATCGGTTAAACAATTCATATAATTGTAATATGAAATACAACAATAAATTTAAGGAATCCAACTGGATTCATTCAACCTATTTTCCCTACATCTAAATGTGTTACCACAAGGAAAATCATATATTTCAATAAACAGATATAATATTCAATAATCAAACAATATCAGCAATCTAATGTCCATATTCAATTAAATACGTTTATATTATTATAAACGTAACCAATGAGGTAAGTTACCTCATTTAGAAATAATAGTTAAAAATAACGATTTGATTTCGTTTAAAATAAACGAACGTTCAAAATCAACCAATTCAACCAATACTGATATATTCAACAAACAATTATCAACCATAGCACACAAATTAAAAATCTGACTTGTGTAAAATATAAGTGGAATAAAACTGAGTGAGTTATACTCACTTTGATTTGATTCGTTGAACCGTTCAATTTCAGTTAAATTAAATAGTCGTTTAGTTTAACTGAAAACTTCTGCTATTTCCAAATATGTCCAGACTATTTCCAAAATGCAACGCTTGAAAATATGATTCTAGCGTTTTTAGTTTTGTTCCATTCTATTATCATAGGAATAAGTGATAATTATTTAAAATAATGTGATTAAATTAATTAATAAATTTCTTAAGTATTAAACTAAACCTACTTACGTTAATTTACTAATATCACTATTTAATGCATATATTGCCACGCGGTTCCTATTACTTTCATCTTCCCCAAACTGCTCCTTCACCACGCATGCCTGTTGCCTTCATTTATTATTTATTCCCCATAGCCTCGGTATACACAGCATGCACATCACGTCTTCAATGCAACCCATTTCTTTTTTTCTTCCTTTTATTTTTATCATGCCTTAACGTTATATTTAAAACTTCATTCTACCCATTTTTTCTTCTTTCTTCCCATCAACCTGCGTTCGAAGTCCCACCCCACTGTCAACATTCCATCGTTCAAACATGTTCATGCGTCCCTTCGTTACTTCTTTCACACACACACACACATATACATACATACATACATACATACATACATACATACATATATATATATATATATATATATATTCACCACGAGATAGACCCCCCACGCATCGGTAAGGCTTCACATACCTCCTACCATGTTCTACGTTCACCACATATTCCAACTGCCCACCGTTTTTCATGCTACTTCTGAATCAAACTTCTCTTTTCAATGTGAACAAACTACTAGTCTTTTTATGTGTTTTTTCCCTATTGCATCTAAGCTTCATACCCACGTAGTCTTCAGGTTCCAGTCCACCACCTTAACAGTTTCTTCGGCCCCACTCATCCGCAGCAACTCCCCAAACTTCCAGTTTCTAAGCTGTCTCATTTTTTTATTGCAAAACAACGGTCTCGATCCTTTCTACTTCTGCTCTCGTTACTTTCTCCTTCTGCACCTTCATTTTATAAAACGTGTACACGTGTTGCTGCTCCCCATCCAAAACTAAACTACGCCACGTTTCTTCATCCACACAATCCTCAGTTCGCATGTTCCCATATACGAACCCATCAATTCCAGCTCACATTCGAACTTCCTTCCTCCGACTCAATGTTCAGTGCCAGCGAAACCCACATCCGCAACACTTCAGTCCCCATTGCCGATCACCATGTCGCCCAAAAACTCATCACAACCAATCAGATGCCAGATCTCGAGGAGTTCCATAATTTAGTAGTAGAACATCATACGAATAGGTTCGGGGTTCGAAAGATTGGTGAGGAAAGAGGTTATGGAATTCTAGCTGTTCCTTTGAAGTGGAGACATGCTATTTTCTTCTGGTTTCTTAAAGTATAAAGAAAATGAAGAGAAGCTTTTTGGTACGATATATTTACACGGTCGAATGGAAACTGGATAGAGATGACGTAAGTTCGTTATGTACAAGGTAGATATAGTATTGTTGGGTTTTAGGTCGGCTTAGGAATAGTTGTGCGATGATAAGATTCGACATTTTGAATTAAGAATACAAGGTAGTGGTCACTTTTTTAGAAACAATGGGGTCGAACTTTTTTAGTGTCATTGAGATTTAGTAAAGTGCACACATAATAATTATACATGTGCCTAGATAATAAAATATAAATTAATAGCAAATTCTATTTGAATAAATTAATTACTAAGCACATTTTAGAAACAATGGGGGTCGAACAACCTCCATTTATGGTCGACTATGCATATTAATGGAGAGAATAATTAGATTTGATTCGATTTAATTGGGAGTGAAGGAAAATTAAAGATGGAATGTTTTTTAATGAAGAAGTTGGAAATTAATGTTTTTTTTTTTTCTAATAAAAGTATCCTGTCATTCATTTATTTCACTCAATCATCTGACAATCCATTTTCGTTCTCTCCTCTATTCCCCGTGGTCAAAAATTAATGGCTTCCTAGCCATAAATTTCTAAAGTAAAATAAATGAAAGGTGGTGCTTCAAATCGATGTAAATTATGAAGTCGGATTTAATCAAATATAGGACTTATATTCCTCATTTTAAATATGATTTTTTGCTATAACTATCAGGTAATTTCAAATAAGATTTCGTTATGAAATATAAGATGATAATTCATTTGTATTTCACATATATTGTATCTTTTTGATTGTTTTTCATATTTTATGTAAAGTTTCAGTCTTCAAAGAGTTTATCTATGCCCAAATTTTTTTAATTTAATTTTATTATATTAAAATTGATGTTTACGTAAAGTTAGGTGGATACTAGGTAGTATGCATGGACGAGAGAATAATCTCCTAAGCATGGATTAATTGGAGTAATGAGATTTCTCTACACTCATGCATTTTAGATTGAAAAAAAATAATGTTTTGTTTAGCACTAACAGATAGATAATGTGATATCAACCATAGGGACAACATCGCTAAAAACAGAAAAGAAATTGGGGTATCAACAAATAATACCAAATAATAAAATTAGGATTACCGTTTTCGACAAATAATTGTGGTATCAATAAATAATACCAAAAAAAGAAATTAGGATAGCAAATAACAAATAATAACAAATAATACCAAATAGTATGAAATATAAGAAGGAAATAAATGGAGAAAAAAAAGAAATGAAATCAAGGATATTTGGTAAGTATTTTTTCTTGGTTTAGAGATTGTGGTATCAACAAATAATACCAAATCAACTAACCAAGATTTTTTTCTCTATGTATACAAGAAAACAAAAGAAAAAAATAAAATAAAAACTAACATGAATCGTAAATTAAATAAATAATAAAATTTAATTATTACTCCCCAACAACGGTGCCAAAACCTTGTTTGATGCTTTCCTAGGAACTAGAAAAGCGCACATTTTGAAATAAATTACTACAAGCGCACAGGTGTGTAGTATGCAGGTCAAACACAGGAAGGAAAATTAAATTTTATTATTTATATATTTCGTGGGCGAGTTAGATGAATTTTGAATGGTTTGATTGAAAACAATAAAATTAGGATTACCGTTGAGTCTAATCAGACGATCAATCACTAATGAAAATTAAAATTGCAAAGACAACTTGAGCTCTACCAAATTTAATGTATAATCAACTCAAGTTGCTTGAAAAATAAATTGCAGAAAAGAAATAAATGCAGAAAATAAAAGTGCAGAATATAAAGAACAAACATAAATAAAAATAGGATTACCGTTGAATCTAATCAGACGGTCAATCACTAATGAGAAATAAATACAACAGAAAACCACGCTCTATCAAATCTATTGAATAGACAACACAAGTTTTCTAGATCCAATCGGAGAATAGAAAAGAAAAGAAAACTCTCAATTCATCGATAATAGTTTACAATGGGATTACATCTGTATTTATAGGGGATGTAGCCTCCTTTCTATGTGGTTATTGGGCCTAAGAAAAATCTATAAAATATTTTCTTTACAAAGCAAAAAGATATGATTGGATGAGATATTCTTTGAATATCTCCCTCTTTGACATGTGGCAGTTGATTGGGCTTCCTTTTGGTAATGATCCTATCAAATCTTCTTCTCTATGGCAATTAAATATGAAAGATTTCTGTTTGATTTCTTTGAGAGAAATATGCCAAACTCTTCAAATATTTATTAGTGCATATATTATATACATACATAGGAATATATATTTATAATATAACACTAGTCCATATATTCTTCAGAGCAAAGGAGGTAGTGTGAATGTTCCTTTCTTCAGCAAAAAGACGGCTTGACAGGGATTGAACTTTGGTCACTCTGTCCAAATTTCCAAGACTTTACCAGTGTGCTACAGCTTCCTTTGTGATTGAAAACTTGTTGATATGGGAAAGTAGCTTTTTTCTTAGCAATTGGTCTTTAATTGAATGAAGGAGACATTTATTAAACCTGTGAAAACACAGGACAAAATACCCAAAGTAATATTTATTTATTTACAAAAGATAAGATATAGAAGCATAAAATAAACACATTTCTATGTTAATTAAATACCCCCACACTTATCTTTCACTCGTCCTCAAGTAAAAAAAATGAAAAACTAAACTAGATAGGTCACACTTATGTAGGAAACACGATTGCATTGAGCGTATGCAACAAGCCGTAAACCTTTAGGTGTCCCTAGTAGGATGAGTGGTGTCACGTGAGGGTTTTCAGCGGATACTACCCACAAAATCCAAATGCAGTATGTTGTGGTTCTAATGCAACTAGATCAATGCAATGGGCGTATGCAAATGAAAACAAAAAATGAAAACACGACTTGTTTTCGGGAAAGTTGTACAACAAATTAAGTTAACTATTTTTAATCAGTTGATTGTATTTTAGATACCTCAACTTGCTACAAATTTTCAACATAATTAAAGTTTTCCAATGTTAAACTCTAGTTTGGTCAGTTGGTTCGGTTGATAACATAGTTAAGCCATGAAATAAATTCTTAGTTTGCTTGTCCATTTTGCTAAGTGGTATTCTAATTTCCTTGTGTATGACTAGTCAAACCAATAAGGTCAAAAAGTGCTTAGGCATCATTGCTTATTCTCTATCTCTATAAAAATGAAAATTCACACACCTAACTTAAAGACCAAGGTATGTCACCCATGCACTGCCTCGCGTACTGACGGAGAGTTGGGAAAGAGCTTGGTGGATTGTGCAGACCGACGCTGACTTTGTGAACAAGATGTCGGTAATCCTTAGGTGTCCAACTCATTAAATGAGACCAAGGAATACCGACGCTGACTTTGTCAACAAGATGTCGGAAAGAGTTGGCGGGTTTGCACACCAACGCTAGATTTACAAGCAATATTGGATACCCTTAGAATATTATTATTGAAGATTAAAATAAGAGAGAGTTATGCAATTTCATCTTAACACAACTTGGTTTTAAAGATTCGAAAAGCCAATATAAGTATTTTAAGTCCTCCACAAACAAAGACTACAATTTAGATCAGACTTCATGACCATCACCTAAGAATCTACCTATGTACTAGTTGCACTATTATCACTTGTAATTCAACTTTTCATTATATTTTTTATTCGATCTTAGTCGAGAGAAAAAATACTATCAACTGACTAATAATATTTAACTTATTTTGTTGTATCAATCTAAAACGAGTCATATTTCCAATAAAAAATAAAAATTATGGCGTGTTACTACTACTTACAATGCATGACGGTCCTATTTAAATGGATGAAAAGGAAAAATAATTAAGAAAAATAAATATGAATGAAATGCAGTCTCCCCCTACACTAGATCTAAACAATGTCCACATTGTAATACGTTTCTTAAATTTGAAAGATAACACCAAAAGATAGATTAAATGCAAAATGATTTGTAAAATGAAATTAAGTTTAACCACTATACATGTTTGCCAATCATATGAAAAATGAAATCTATGATGATGGTGAATGTTTTGTGAAAAGTGATGTTTTCTGTTTTCCCCCACACTTGCCTCTATCGAAAAATGATGTGTGATGATTTTGTATCTAATTTTTGAGGTACAAGAGACATGTCAATAAATTCTAAAATCAAAATCTTTCCCATGCAAATTTTTCCGTGACAATGTTTTTTACCATTCAGATGAAGATTACCATAACCCCATAAATTTGAGTGTTTAACCACAATTTCCTTTGCTGATATGGAATTACGATTATCTTTGAGACATTCCATGTATTCATCCTCGTCATTTAAAAGTTTAAGTTCGTCTTCAAAAAGTTCTTCAAAAGGTATAGTAGGCATGTTTAATTGAAGTAAAAGAAGCTTCTTAAAGAGCTAGATCTGACATGTAATCCACATATATTCCTATCATGTCGACTTGTCCTATTTCAAAATCAAAACCAGAAGAACAACTCAAACATTCCATCAAAACCAGGAAAATGCACAACTAAAAAACAAACTGAAAAATAGACTAAGAAAACTTAGTTTTTTTACAGAAAAGAAAATTGAAAAAACAATTGAAAAGGAGAAAAAAAACTTTCAAAAAGGAAAAGAAAAAAACTAACAAACTAACTCGACTAAAAGGAATAAAACAAGCAAAACTACTCAATTAGATAAAAAATAAAAACTAAGCTCAATTTTTTTTTCAACTAACAAAATGACTAGCCTAAAAGAAATATAAACCAAGCAAAAAACAACTCAGCTAGAAAAAAAATGAAAAACAAAAGTAAACTCAAGGAACCAAAACTCGGCTTGACCAAACCCTAGAACTCAACAAGAATCAACCCTTGTTTAACTTCCCAAGTTGAAACCACATAACTATTTCTCCTTCTTCCTTTTTTTCTTGTATAGAAAGACTTTGACTTGCTTTTAAAAAAAATCAAACAATAACAACTTTTTAAACGATTTAAAGCCGAGGAACAAAAGAAGTCAACAAGCACAGAGTTTAAAACGGAGGAAAAATCAAAAAAAGGGATGAGAACAAATGAAAAATTGGGAAATACCCTTATATCATGTCCTATGGTCTCAAAATATAGCCAACTGGTTTCAACTATCCAATTCCCTCAAACACGTATATAAGGGTCAGAACAGCAGAAGAATCAACAAAATCTCAAATGCTCCTTCCTTTTTTTAATTATATTTCTGAAACAACTCACACCCTATTTCTTCAAATTTCAATCGAATCAAACAAAAACAATAGCTTACGTCTTCATTGGTTTCAGAAACAAGCAGCTCTCTCAATCTGCTCGATTTGTTAAAAAAATTGTTATTATTGCTTGCGGATTTCGTGAATGGTACGGTTTTGATTGATTGCTATGACATATGGTTTTGGCGATGCGTGAGTCATGGTCGGAGTATGTGATTCAGTTGAGGACTGGATTCGAGTAGGGGTCGATGCACTTGGCTTTGCGTTGAATTGGTTTGGGTTTCGGTTATCTGAAACTGGGGTTTGTAAAATTGTCTGGTGGTTTTCGAATTAGGATTTGAGGAAGAGGTTGTTTGAGGTTTGAAGGTGGTAGAGGGATTGGAATCGTGTGGTCGAATCGTAGTTGAGGATTTGAATTGTGGATTCTCTAGTCTGGAAGGAAGGATACGACCTTGGCTTTGATTAGGAAGAAGGCTGTTTGTTGATAATGTTTTGCGGGAGTGCAGATTTGGGGTGATGAGATGATAGGGACTGCGTGAATTTAGTGGTGGTCTTTCAGGAGATGGTCAGTGTCTTTAAACTGTGGTAGCCTGAAGCTTGTGCGATAGATGGCAGTGGGTTGATTTCGATTATGGGGATTTTGTAAGAACCCGTAACTTCCCCGTGAAGGAAAGAGCGGATACTTTTTGCTGAAAATGAAAAATAAAATCTATACCCTTTTATAGAAACAAAACTGATTTTATTTAATTCCTAAAATATATCTAAACTGAATAAATAAATTAGAAAATCACCTTTCTTCGAATGGAGGAGGATTCATGGCCGACATTGGATGGCCAGGCGAAGGGAGGGTGGCGCTTGCGTGTCAGAGGGTGGCGGTGGGCCACCAGTGGTTCACGGCAGCGGGTTGGAGGGTTTGGGGTACGGGTTTCGGTTTGCGGGGGCCTGGGGGGTCTCGCGTGGAAGGAGGGGCGACGGGGAGGTAAGGGGGGGTGTTTTGGTCGTCGTCGGCCGAGGGAGGTTGTCCAGGGGTGAGGGCGGCGACGTGGCAGAACGACAGGCGATGGAGCGATTTGTTTTTTTTTTTCTTTTTTCTTTTTGCCCTAAATCGATTTGAACGATTGAATGGGGGGGTTGACCGGGCTTTGGATGGATAAGGGTTGCGACCCATTAAATATTATTATTTAATTTCCTTTTTAATTCACCAAAAAGTTGACTTTTATTTTGAAGTCCAAACAAGACCCACCAATTGTTGTCCCTAGCTATTTACCCTCATTCCGAACGCATTGCTTCGTAACTCAATTCGCTTGTTACGATCAGTTTCCGTTCAAATTAAAATATAAATCAATGTATATTGAATTTGAACGCACATTTCAATTTACCGGGGCCACATATTAACTCTAAAAGTTCCCGAAAAAATATTTCTGGCTTCGTATTGACGATACGGTCCTAACAAAACTAATCTCGTCAAATTCTGAGACCGTTTGAAAAATGGCCATTTTCCAGTCGATTAAAATCAACTAAAACTGGTCAAACGCGTTTTCCTTTGCCACGCTCACATATTGAATCAGAAAATTACGAATTTTGAAACCTAGCAATAACTTGGCATCACGAATCCAACAAAAGTGGTTTTGTCGAAAACCGAGGACGTTTGCAGAATTTCCATTTTTAAGGGCTAGAATTCCATAACGACTATTCTGAATTTTCAACTGGACGTATCTTTTGATTCCCACAATGAAATTTTGATTTTTCAGATTCTTTGAAAAGATATTTTCAAATAGATTCTAATATTTTTGGTTTCGCTAAAATCCAGTTTATTTTGAATCCTGTGCATTCATTTGAACTTTGAAATCGAATTTTCAAACTACCGCGCCAATTTCAATTCCTTTTATAATTTAAAATAAATAATTATATTCTAACGACGATCTATATAAATATATATGTTCGAATTCTATTCAAAATAAATTTCTCGTCGTTATTATTTAAAATAATTCATTTTAAATATTCAAAATTCATTAAAATTGCCAAAATAAAAAATTTAAATTGGCTTAGATTTTCGGGTTATTACAATCTCCCCCACTTAAAACTTTTCGTCCCCAAAAAGGAATGAAGCTGAAAGTTGTTTCACAAATCAACTCAACTTCCATTATTTTCTTTATGGCTTAAGTTCTTCAACTTTTCAGTTTCTAAGAACTTTTCAAATTTTTTCAAAAAATTTGGCTAACACCCTAAATTTTCGAAAAATTTCGCCATAACCTCCCCTGCACCGGGGACTTCGGGATATTTCATATAGCCTCCCATGGCCTTCTTCAATCCAAAAGAAAAAGGAAAAGCCAAGTCGCTAGCCAATCAGCTCAAAAAATCATCCAAACCCAAAGAAATACAATAAACATGTACCTATTTGTCGGGCAAACAATTTTATTCCTCTTCTCTAGCCTCCTTGCTATGACCTGTTCAATGGATACACATGCAAATGCGAAAAACTTTCAATACAATTCACTATTTGATTCAATTTGGCTAAATGGTTCAACATTCAATTAATAAAAACAGTAATCAAATAACACAACCATCAATCAATTAGTTGATTCACGTTTCAAATTCATAATTTTGATACATAGTCAAAAATCACGTTTTTGATGCCAAATCACAACAATAGCCCTATCTAGTTTTGGTTCTCACACTAGTCAATTGGAAATATATAAATATCACACTTTCGGCACTCGAATATAAATACCGATGATGCGGCCGCATCATCAGAATTATCCCCGGGCGACTAGAGTGTGACTCTATATCCATCCAGTATATTGGAGGCTTCCAATACACGTGGATCAGACGTATATTAAAATCTCTATATACCTAATAGTCCAAATCAATATAAATAAATATTAAAATACTAATAATAAAGTTTAAATTTTCAAAACAAAACTTGTTTTCAGTTTAAAAATATACTCTTCACACTCGTTCTAGGATACTACTGATCCCATCTCTAATGAGTCATTCTTATTGGATTTTACTAATCCAATCTCTGATGAACTCTTTCGTTTGGTTCTAACGTGTCTTGTTCTCCGAGCTCTGTAAACCAAAGCTCTGATACCAAATGTAAGAACCCGTAACTTCCCCGTGAAGGAAAGAGCGGATACTTTATGCTGAAAATGAAAAATAAAATCTATACCCTTTTATAGAAACAAAACTGATTTTATTTAATTGCTAAAATTTATCTAAACTGAATAAATAAATTAGAAAATCGCCTTTCTTCGAATGGAGGAGGATTCATGGCCGACATTGGATGGCCAGGCGAAGGGGGGTGGCGTTTGCGCGTCAGAGGGTGGCGGTGGGCCACCAGTGGTTCACGGCGGCGGGTTGGAGGGCTTGGGGTACGGGTTTCGGTTTGGGGGGCCTGGGGGGGTCTCGCGTGGAAGGAGGGGCGACGGGGAGGTAAGGGGGGGTGCTGGAGGTCGTCGTCGGCCGAGGGAGGTGGTCCAGGGGTGGGCGCGGCGGCGTGGTAGAACGACGGGCGGTGGAGCGATATGTTTTTTTGTTTTTTGTTTTCTTTTTTTTTCTTTTTGCCCTAAATCGATTTGACCGATTGAATTGGGGGATTTGACCGGGCTTTGGATGGATAAGGGTTGTGACCCATTAAATATTATTATTTAATTTCCTTTTTAATTCACCAAAAAGTTGACTTTTATTTCGAAGTCCAAACAAGACCCACCGACTGTCGTCCCTAGATATTTACCTCCATTTCGAATGCGATGGGATATGCTTCGTAACTCAATTCGCTTGTTACGATCAGTTTCCGTTCAAATTAAAATATAAATTAATGTATATTGAATTTGAACGCACATTTCAATTTACCGGGGCCACATATTAACTCTAAAAATTCCTGAAAAAATATTTTTGGCTTCGTATTAACGATACGGTCCTAACAAAACTAATCTCGTCAAATTCTGAGACCGTTTGAAAAATAGCCATTTTCCAATCGATTAAAATCAACTAAAACTGGTCAAACGCGTTTTCCTTTGCCACGCTCACATATTGAATCAGAAAATTACGAATTTTGAAACCTAGCAATAACTTGGCATCACAGATCCAACAAAAGTAGTTTCGTCGAAAACCGAGGTCATTTGCAGAATTTCCATTTTTAAGGGCCAGAATTCCATAGCGACTATTCTGAATTTTCAACTGGATGTATCTTTTGATTCCCGCTATGAAATTTTGATTTTTCGGATTCGTTGAAATGATATTTTCAAATAGATTCTAATATTTTTGGCTTCGCTAAAATCCGGTTTATTTTGAATCCTTTACATTCATTTGAACTTTGAAATCAAATTTTCAAACTACCGTGCCATTTTCAATTCCTTTTATAATTTATAATAAATAATTATATTCTAACGACGATCTATATAAATATATATGTTCGAATTCTATTCAAAATAAATTTATCGTCATTATTATTTAAAATAATTCATTTTAAATATTCAAAATTCATTAAAAATGCCAATATAAAAATTTTAAATTAGCTCAGATTTCCGGGTTATTACAGATTTGGTGGATCTGGTTGAGACTTGAGGTTTGCGGTGAAGCTACGATGGCCAAGGAGTTCGGGTTATGGCAGAATTAGCAGTATGACAGTGGAGCTATAAAGGATGTTGAGTTTATGACTGCTGTTGGATTTATGAACGGGTTTGTGGGATGGAGTATGGTTGCGATTCAGAAATTGATGAGGGGGAGTGAACTGGGTATTGTGAAGATGATTATGAAGGGGTTGGTACTGGTTTTAACGCCTAGCGTTTAGTATCGTAGATGTGGTTCGTGATTTCAGTAATAGTACGAGCTTCGTGAATGGGAGGGGATTTTGATCGTGATTATTCAGAGTATGGTTTAATGAAGATGGTAAAGGGGTTGAATTTGCAGTGGCGTGAAACTTTGTCGAGAAGGATTGTATTATGGTGGAGGGAGGATTCAAAGTAGAGAAGACAAAAGAGGAATGAAAGGAAAAAAGGAAATCAATAATTTTTGGCTTCTTTTTTTTATTTGTAAGAATTTGTAAACAAGAAAGAAAAAGAAGGAAATAGATGGATAAAAAAAAAAGAAATGAAATCAAGGATATTTGGTAAGTATTTTTTTCTTGGTTTAGAGATTGTGGTATCAACAAATAATACCAAATCAACTAATAAAGATTTTTTCTCTCTGTATATACAAGAAAACAAAAGAAAAAATAAAATAAAAACTAACACGGATCGAAAATTAAAAAATAATAAAATTTACTTATTACTCCCAGACGACGGTGCCAAAAACTTGTTTGATGCTTTCCTAGGAACTAGAAAAGCGCAAATTTTGAAATAAATTACTGCAAGCGCACAGGTGTATAGTATGCAGGTCGAACACAAGAAGGAAAATTTAATTTTATTATTTATATATTTCGTGGGCGAGTTAGATGAATTTTGAATGATTTGATTGAAAACAATAAAATTAAGATTACCATTGAATCTAATCAGATGGTCAATCACTAATGAAAATTAAAATTGCAAACACAACTTGTGCTCTACCAAATCTAATGTATAGTCGACACAAGTTGCTTGAAAAATAAGTTGCAGAAAAGAAATAAATGCAGGAAATAAAAGTGCAGAATATAAATAACAAACAGAAATAAAAATTAGGATTACCGTTGAACCTAATCAAACAGTCAATCACTAATGAGAAAATAAATGCAATAGAAAACCGTGCTCAACCAAATCTAATTGAATAGACGACACAAGTTTTCTAGATCCAATCGGGGTATAGAAAAGAAAAGAAAACTCTCAATTCATCGATAAAAGTTTACGATGGGATTACATCGGTATGTATAGGGGATGTAGCCTCCTTTCTAGGTGGTTGTTGGGCCTAAGAAAATTTTATAAAATATTTTTTTTTACAAAGCAAAAAAGATATGATTGGACGAGATATTCTTTGGAGATCTCCCTCTTTGACATGTGGCAGTTGATTGGGCTTCCTTTTGGTAATGATCCTATCAAATCTTCTTCTCAATGGCAATTTAACATGAAAGGTTTCCTTTTGATTTCTTTGAGAGGAATATGCCCAACTCTTCAAATCTTTATTAGTGCATATATTATATACATACATAGGAATATATAATTATAATATAACACTAGTTCATATATTCTTCAGAGTAAAGGAGGCAGTGTGAATGTTCCTTTCTTCAGCAAAAAGACGGCTTGATAGGGATTGAACTTAGGTCACTCTATCCAAATTTCCAAGCCTTTACCAGTGTGCTACAACTTCCTTTGTGATCGAAAACTTGTTGATATGGGAAAGTAGCTTTTTTTTTCTTAGCAATTGGTCTTTAATTGAATGAAGGAGACATTTATTAAACCTGTGAAAACACATTTCAAAATACCCAAAATAATATTTATTTATTTACAAAAGATAAGATATAGGAGCATAAAATAAACACATTTCTATGTTAATCACCTACAAACAAGCGCAGATCCAGGATGAGATACAATGAAAGGCTGTGCAAGACCGACGGGCCGGACATAAAGAGAAAAAGGAACCATAGCATGCACAACATCAAAAGCAAGGCCTAAAACATCATGGGCCGAATCATGTGAATCATGCAATAGTGTGTAAGATGCTGGAAAATGCGGATTATGCATCTTAAGGCTAACTTAACACTAGTGGGGAGTGAATATTGTTTAATTGAATTTATTATCTTTTTGAATTTAACATAACCAAATGAAAATTGCAGATATGAATCAAACAAATTATCAAACACAAATGCTAATAATAAGTAAAAGCAGTCAAGGAAAGAAAACAGCGGGATTTTATACTGGTTTGGAGTTACCATATATCCAGTCATACACAACTCTACGTTGTGTAGATTTCTTTTCAAATAAACTTCAAATTTTACAATCCTCTATTTCAAGGTCTACGAGGTCCACTCCCAACTACTTTCGAGCACATGGCACTCTATTGATTTAAATGGGCTAAAAGATCACCTAATTGATTTACGAGATAAAATCAGATCCAGTTGATTTGAACGGGCTATAACCTCACCTTTTCTGTATCAGTTTGGAAGAAAGACTCGATACAAGTTCGATCTTATGATCTTTGATTACAAATACTGCTACAAAACTGAATTGCACTTGGATTTTTGAGGAAGAATGGTAGAGAATTAAACTAATGATGTTTTGGTTTGATTCTCTTTGAATTTTGGCGAAGTTTGACTGTGGAGACTTGAAAATAAAGAGTATAACTGAAGAGGAGAAAAGCGAGAAGAAGACAATGAAAGGAAGTTAAGAAATACAAATTTGGATGGATATTTATAGGGAATTAACAGTCAATTCTCTTCAGGTAAAGTTTTAAACAAATAGATGCTTCTTATGAAATTTGAATTTTTTGAAAATAACGGCTATGATGTCGACATTGGGGGTAGAACATGTCAACATGCCTTATATATTTTCGAAATATGAAATTTTGAAAACAATGTAAATGATGTTTAAAAAAATCAAGATAATTCTACAGTTTAACAAACTATTTTCTTATATATCAAAGTAGTATAATAAAGCAAAAACATAAATTAAAAACATATATTTAAATCTATAAAAGTGATATCAAATTTTAATATAAAGCTATAAATATAAATATGAGAAATTTAAAACTTAAGATATTAAACTATATATGAATATAACGAAATAAGAATATTAAAACTGAAGTAAACCTAAATAAGTAAATATATATACAAAACTAAAATACAAACCAGAAAATCTAAAATACTTAAAGCAAGGGGTTAGATTAAAATTTAAGAAATATTTTGAATAATTTAAAGGCCAAAAGTTTTTTTTTAAACAGGAAGTAATTTTGAAATCATTAAAAAGTTAAGAGAATTTCAAAATATTATGAGGCAAAAAGGGTGAGAGAATTGGAAAAAATATTTTAGTGCTATTGTGGAGTTTTAACAAAAAATTTAGACACTATTACTTATCTTGATTTCTTGAACTCTTGTTACTCATGAGTCTTCAATCTTGAACTCTTCTTCTTTATAATTTAGGCTCTTGAATCTTTAAAATGTGCATTCTTCAAAATCAAAACCTGCATAAGATGCATATATATATATATATATATATATATATATATATATATATATATATTTCTATACAATAGTGTTAGTATATATTTTATGATAATAATAGTTAAAACAAGGTTGTTGTCATCATTACCATCATCATTGTTCCTAATAATCTCCTCCTTATTGATGATGACAACTTTTGATTATAAAGTATACTTATCTGATACCTTGATTCTTCAGTTACTCCACCTAACTCCAACAATTCCTTCTGAAACTAGTAACTCCACCTTAATCTTTAACAACCCCGGTCGTAGACAATTACATGCTGTAGTAATTAATGAATTATAATGAAAATTTTAAATTGTTAATTAAGAATAAATTTCTTTAAAAATCCAAATGGAGTTTGGTTGGAGTTTTATTTAATATAAGTTGAGAATTGCTGAGAATTTAGGAAAGAAGAATAATTGATGGCTTTGGGAATTTGGTGAAATTGTGTGTATATATATTGAGTTTTGAGTTAAACTGGATTTTTATTTTAGAATAACAATAGGAAAAAATATTTAAAATATTTTGACAAGTGATTTTGAGATAAGAATAAGCATTTATGATTTTTGCATTGCTTAGCGCAATGGATTGTCAAAAAATAAGTAATAACTATATTAGACAAAATGGTGTTTTCTAGAATACCTTGTTGAGGTGAAACTACAAAATGCTAATTTTGTTGCAAAATGTGTTTATACTTATGTAGAGAATAATTTTATAAGATTATAGAATTATTTTTCTATGGTAAAAAGTTGAATTGTTAGATTTATTGTTACACTTAATTTTTTAAGTATATTTCAAAAGAAAGGTAATTTGCAAACAATTGAAACTATTGTGAAATCGGCAAATATATGAAAGATTTGTAGAATTATATTACAATTTTTAATAAATGATGTAAAAAATATTCTTTATTAATGGTTTTGTGATTTTATTAATTGTGTAGCCTTAAATCGTAATTAGTAATGAGAATTTGTGCAAATAGTTGTTTAAATAGGTCATAATTAAGGTAATTAGCCATAATGTGAACTATTAAGACTTAATATATAATTAGTAGATTTGATTAGGATTAATGGGCTTTTAAGATTTAATTAACATAAGAGGTTTCTGGAGGAAGTAAGAATACAGTACGTATTCTTCGTCCTTACCAGATTTTCTCAAAAACCAGAAAGAAGAAAAATCCTAAAAATCCATTCTGAATCAAAATCTTAGCCTTCCAAGGATCCAAATATTGAAATTAAGTTATAAAAAAGGGAGCTCCTATAGGTAATCAGTCTACTATCAAATCAAAATCCTTCTATGATCTCTAGTTGAAAATTTATTTACTATAACTGATGTTTTAGACCTGTATGTTACAATAAACTTCTTAGCAGGTTTTGAGAAGGCCAATTGAAGCTTCAAGCTCCAAATTTGCTTCCTATTTCTTACTGTTGATTCTTATTCAGGTGAGTGAACCTCACACTTCTTAGTTGAAATCGTTGTTGGTCATATTCTCTAAGTTTATTGAGTAGTTGTAAAGAAATTGGGTTGACGTCGGTTCTATTCTTGTTGGTTTTCTTTCCTGTTGCTATACTAAAATAGTTATAATTTTTGAGCCACTAAACGGAAATTGAATATTTTATTCATTCCGAAAAGCTTAGAAACTATGCTACAACTTTCATTTTATTCATCTTTCCCAGTTTTGAAGTTTTCTAAGCAAAAATCGTGATTTTGTTCTTTGTCCTGTCGAATACATAGAGACAGGCTGAGTTTGAGATTATTACTAAAATGGTCATAGTTTTTAAACTACTGAACGAAATTTGATTATCTTAGTCATTTCATAAAGCTTAGAAACAATGCTACAATTTTGTTTTAATCATCTTTCCAAATTATGAAATTTTCTAAGCTAAAATCGTGATTTGGTTCGCTGTCCTATCGAATACATAGCGACATGCCGAGTTTGAGATTGTTACTAAAACGGTCATAACTTTTGAACCACTGAACGAAATTTTATTATATTAGTCATTCCAGAAATCTTAGAAATTGTGCTACTATCATTTTATTCATCTTTCCAAATTTTGAAGTTTCCATAGCTAAAATCGTGATTTTGTTCGTTGTCCTGTCGAATTCATAATGATAGGCTGAGTTCGAGATTTTTACTAAAATGGTCATAATTTTTGGTCCACTAGACAGAATTTGAATTTCTTAATCATTCCGGAAAGCTTAGAAACTTGCTATAACTTTCATTTTATTCAACTTTCCAAATTTTTAAGTTTTCCAAGCTAAAATTGTGATTTTGTTCGTTGTCCCGCCGAATATATAGCGGCAGCCTGAGTTTGAGATTATTACTAAAATTTTCATAACTTTGGACTACTGAACGAAATTTTGTTGTCTTAGTCATTCCAGAAAGTTTAGAAACTAAGTTAAAGCTTTCGTTCTACTCATTTTTCCTAATTTTGAAATTTCTAAGCTAAATTGTGATTGTTGGTCCCTGTCCTGTCGAGTACAGAGCGATAGGCTGAGTTTGAGACTGTTAGTAAAATGGCTATAACTTTTAAACCATATATCAGAATTTGATTATCTTAGTCATTCCAAAAAGCTTGAATTATATGCAACACCTTTTTTCAGAGTGTATTTAAATACTTTGTCGTATACTAGCTCGAACTACGGATTTTGTCCGTTGTCCTGTGTTTTACTTCATGTAGTTGTTGCATTTGTTTTTTTCCAAACAACTTGAAACTGTTTTGCATCTTGTTGGTATTAGTGATCACCATGTAAGTGACAATAATTTTTAGCAAGGAAATCCATATATAACTATGTTTTGTATTATCGAATCGATGTCGTTTTGGGTGAAATCGATGGTGTAATCTCGTTGAATCTTGTCGTCTTTGTACACGTTTTAATAGTTGTTTCAATTAAATATCTTCCAAATGATTTTCAATTCCCAATAACTAATTATATATCTTCAAATATTTTATTTAGGAATAATCTATATTATCTTCGCTATAGAGGGATTGATTTCAAAGATAGTGATTTCATATATTTATCAAAAATACTGTTTTATAACCCGTTTTTCTCTGAAACTATTTTCTGTAAAAACATACATACACACACACTATTGCACATCTTGAGAAGACGTGATTGAAATTAAACAGTATTGTAAAACTCGTGGTACGGAATGCGATCGTATATAATATCGGTTAATTTCATGACTAATCAATAGAAATAATTTGTTGTTTTCCTTTGTGGAGTATTTCAGTTCTAGTGTGGAGTAGACTTAATTGTAGTAAATCAGTTAGTGAGACGTGCGGTATGGGACGTATTGATTTCACTTTTCGAGTTATTATTTGGAAGTCTATGACATATCTCGTTGTTATTGCCAGTACTAGATCTATCAGTCAATTATGTTGTGATTCTGGGTAGATCCAATATTTTGTTATAGGTTGGGTAGATCCAACAGTTGTACTAGTAGATCCAATAGTTGTAATCTTGGGTAGATCAAAAATAATACGACAAATCCTGGGTAGATCCGAACATTGCGATTTATTGGTAGATGCTAATATTATAACTCTTGGTAGATCCAAACGTGTGTTGTCTGGTTAGATCCAAAGTGTATCCTAGGCAAATCCAAAATTATAGTCCTTGGGAAATTAATCTCCTCATTAATGTTACTTTTGTAGCTTTGGGGTTAGCATCCAGTTGTGTGCTTTAGTTGTTGAGGTAGGGTGTTTGATCCAATTGCGCGGTTAAGTTGATTCTTAGCCATTATGCCGATTGAAGATATTTCACGTAGCGTCCCCTTCTTGTGAATAAATTCACAAACGAGTTTACTATTTATCACTTGAGAAAATTTGTGCACCTCCTTAATGTATTGCTTCCGTGTTTAATCCATCTTGGAGTGAACAACTCCTAAATCCTATAAGGTCGTTCACTTGTGTAATTCAATAGGATTTGCGACGTAGATTTATTCATGTCATAACATTTCTTAAGAGAATATAACCATTGTGTATTATTGTTATTCTACTTATGTTCTAATATTTCAACTAGACTAACAAGTGTGTGTTAATGCTTGGGTTATACCGAGTTCTTGTAGGTAATTCACAAGATAACCCCTTTTGCAGCTTAACTTTACTACTGGATAACTCTCGTTGTTTAGCTCCTTTTTGCATGTTCAATTTTGTACTTGGTTTTTGTGCTAGACACTTGTGGATGTATATATTCTTTTGTGGGATGCAACTATGTGTATTATTTTTATCGTACCTGATGTATGTATAAATATGTATTTGTGATTGTGTTCAGTTCTGTAATCTGTTGAATATCATGTTGCATCTGTCTTGTTCTGAATTGATCCTGTTGCCATCGTAGCATTGTGTTAAGTAGTAATAATATGTCGAACCACTGATGAAAAAAATTTATAGTGCACATAACGACGTACTTAGGTCTTGTTTAATACAAGATTACGATTGGTTGCTCCTAACCAGCCCTATTCTCTGCCTTAATGGACAATATTACTCAGTAATGCTCTTTATTGGGGTGAGTTTTAGGGTGGGGAGTCATAGTTTGGCATCAAAGTAGAATTGTAAACAAAACACGATAAAACACAGAACAATATATACAATATAGTACATCGAGGTGCAGTATAAGTATATCATTCCTATCCTAAGTTATCACTAACCAAGTCCTTATCCTTCCTTTACCTTGGGCTATGTAACAACCCGGAAAATCAGAACCAATTTAATTTTTTTTAATTTTCACAATTTTAATGAATTTTGAATATTTAAAATGATTTATTTTAAATAATAACGACTAGAAATTTATTTTGAATAGAATTAGAATGTATAAATTTATTTAAGTTGAAGTTAGAATATAAATATTTATTTTAAATTAAAAAAAGGAATTGGAAATGGCGTGGTAGTTTGAAAATCCGATTTCAAATTTCAAATGAATGTACAGGATTCAAAATAAACCGGATTTTGGTAAAACCAAAAATATTTGAATTAGTTTGAAAATATCTTTCCAACGAATGTGAAAAATCCAGATTTCACAACGGGAATAAAAAGTTATGTCTAGTTGAAAATTCAGAATAGTCGCTAAGGAATTTATATAATATATAACCCTTAAAAATAGCGATTTTGCAAACAACCTCCGTTTTCGACAAGACCACTTTTGTTGAATCCGGAATGTCAAATTATTACTGGATTCCAATTATCATAATTTTTGGAATCAATATGAGAGCGTGGTGAATTTAAACGTGTTTGGTCAATGCAGTTTAAATTTAATCGACTGTAAAATGACCGTTTTTCAAACGGTCTCCAAATTCGATGAAATTAGTTTTGTTAAGACCGTATCGTCAAGACATTGCTAGAATTATTTTTCTGGAATTTTTGGAGTTAGTATGTGGCTCCAGTAAATTAAAATGTACATTTAAATTGAATACATATTGATTTAAATTTTAATTTAAATGAAAACTGAACGAAACAGTCGAATTGGCTTGCGGGACATATCCCATTGTGTTCGAAATGAGGGTAATTAGCTAGGGGCGTATGTCGTTCGGTTCGATTCGGGGTTCGAATGAAAAATCACCTTTTTGGAATTTAAATTTAATAAATTATATTTATATATTATCCCCCCACCTCTCTCTATTTTCAGTCAACCCCACCTCTCATTTTGAAATCAAAATAGAAGAAAAAAGGAACGACAAATTCCTCATCGCGCCCCCCAACGCGCCACCGCCGGCGCGACCGCGTTCCCCCCTTCATCTCCGGCGAACCCCATCTCTATTCTCCCTCCTCCACAATATCCCGCGCAGACCCACGAGACCCTAGACCTCGCACCACCGCAAGCAAAGCACCACCATCCACCAAGACAGCCACCGCCACCAGTCACAACCGCCGCCGGTCAGGCGAGCCATCCCCTCCCCTTAGACACTGCGACCAACACCACGCCTCCCTCCTTCCAATACAAATAGCAAAATAAAAAAAACTATAAGTATTTTAATTTTGATTCATTGATGAATATAAGATTTTTACATTGAAAAGGTTAGATTTTTTACATTGAAAAGGTTAGATTTTTTTTACATTGAAAATGTTAGTTTTTTTACACTAAAAAGGCTAGAATTTTACATAGAAAAGACTTGATTTTTAATTTAGAAAAGATTTGATTTTTAATTTAGAAAAGATTTGATTTTTAATTTAGAAAAGATTTGATTTATATATATATAGCGAAGCGATAAAAATATGATTTTTATTATATGATTAGCGAAATAAAATTATGATTTTTATATATATAGATTTGAAATAAAAATAGGATCTTTATTATATATATAACGATATAAAAATATAATTTATATATAGAAAATAGCGTTATAAAAATCTGATTTTTATAATATAGATTTGAAATGAAAATGATATTTTTTTTTATATATTAACAGTATAAAAATTTGATTTTTATATATATAGCTATATAAAAAATGATTTTTAAATATATAATCATCATAATAAAAATGTGATTTTTACTATGAACAGCGTGGAAATGATTACGTTGGAATTTTGGGCAAATCCAAACGGTTCAGAAATTCAGACATAAATCTGGAGGAGTAGATCCCAAAGGTGAGAAGTTCTCGCTCTAATTTATTTTCTAGTTAAATATATATACTAGGATGCAGACGGTGCTTAGTAGCACCATACACCTTTGTTTGAAACCATGTGTGTTCGGTTGTTTGGTTGATTGGTTTATTTGTTCGAATTTGGTTTGGGGAATGAATTGAATTGACAGAATTTGGTTTGTATATGGCGCGATCCATTATTAGGCGAGGGATAAGGCTGACCTTATTCCGATTCTAGTATCGCGCCGTTATGTTGCCGAAATTTTCTAAAATGTTAGAACAATGAAAATATCATTTTTATTGTATAAATGAACTGTATAAAATATTCATGAGTTGAAATAAATATTTTATAGTTAAAAATATAATTTTATCCTAATATATGAATAAAATAAATATTCATTTACAAATCGGACGAATTGTTTATGTACACGCATTTGACTGATATTGATTGGGTCGATATATTTTCCACATCGCCCAACTGCACAAATAATAATCAGTGTTTGTTTTTTGAAAACCCTACACGGGTATTGGGATGATATTGGATATACACTAATCGCAATATTTAGTTGTATGTCAATCGATTGGTTGACAGGCTGTTGTAAAAATTTATTCTTTAATCTTCCCTTGGATATCCATTCAAACTATACTAAGGTTTTCCAAACTAGTCGAGATTAGCGCACTTTACCGAAGTAATCATTTACTTATTTTCCCAGTCCCAACCTATTCATCCTATGGAGAAAAACTGGTAGTACTCCATATCTAACAGCACAGTGTTATCGGTAAATTTAATTACCATTTCCCGTTCAAATTTAATTAAAGATTTTACTATCGCTTGGAGCAAAACCGATGATACTCCGCTCTCGATCATTTCCCAAATCTGATAGTTTAAATTATCAATTCACATTTCAATCTAATTAAAGATCCATTAAAATTCCACTTAGTTTTAATCTTCCCAAAAATCAATATTTACGATTATTTAACTTTGGAAACACAAACATGTCGCATCAACAATCTACACCGTACTATTGATTTCTGCCGATATATAACCTCTAAGCTCGTACGTCTCAGAGAAGGGTGTTAAGCAAGAGAATAAATTCTCCACCACCAAAAAGATATATATTTAACAGAGATCAACCATACAGTTCGAAATACAATGTTAGACATGTAATCCTGTCTTTAACTGGGTTAAAGAACTAATGTCATTTAAAACACAGTTCACGATAAACCCAAATCACATTCCATTAATTATGGAATCTTCACGGAAAATAGATCAATATATAATCAATATCAATTTCTGTATCCGACTAATAATATAAATGGAATAATGACAAAGCCTTTTAAATTCCATATATATTAACAGTCTTCCTCCACAGAAGTTCATTCTGATTATTACCAAATTGAATTCCATTCCATTCCAATTAAATATTAATTAATTGGAAAACTTTACTTTGGAAAATCCCATTAAATCTTAATAAAATATGTATATATTCCAAATCACATTTTACTGTAGATCGGGTTAAAGAACGAATGTCGTTAAAACACAACACACAATAAACCCAATTCACATTCCATTTCAATTCCAATTAAATGTTAATTAACTGGAAGCTCTAATAATCTTAATTAAAAGATTTATTCTTTTCACACGGGGTTTAAGAAAGGTGTTATTTAGGACACCATTCACGACAAACCCAAAATTCAATTCTTTTATTCAATTTCAAGTAAATGTTAATTAATTGGAAAACTTCACTAAATCTTAATTAAAAGATATATTCTTTTCTAAACTGGGTTTAAGAACAGTGTTAGTGAAGACACCGTTCACTACAAACCCAAAATCTAATTCAATATTAAATACAAGGCTCTGAATAGAAATTATACCGGCTTATATTCAATATCAAATTCTGAAATCAACAAATATCGTATTGGGAATAACGATATATATATCTTCCAAATTCCTCCACAATATCCGTATAATCACGGAATCCAGTATCGAAATATTCCGAAGATAATTTTGATACAAATCCATTCCAATTTATAAATCGAAAATTCTGGTTATTTTTAAAACCATTTCAAATCCAATTTATTTATTTAAAAATATTGGATTTATAATTCTAGTTCATAACTAGTTCATTTTGATAAAAATATTTTTTTATCGTTTCAAATATGGAATTTTTCATCCCAATTCTTTCCAAATCATTTATTATGGTTTTACACAAATTATTGATAGTTTTAATAATTTTATCAAGGCCCGTACAGTCGATTTCCATAAATGGTCATCGAACTGCACTTACAGTGACCTTTTCCAAATTTGATTTGGACATAAGTCCAAATCTAACCGTTAGATTTCAAATCTCTTATATTCGTTGGAAAGCTCTTTTCGATACAAACCGAACAGTTCCGGATTTAGGAGAATCCGACGGTCAGATCTCCCGTAATTTCAATTCGAAGTCAATGGTCGAAATTCGCAAACTGCCGCGGTGCGGCGTGTTCTATTCACGCCATTAAATATATATAATATATATTATATATATTTCGTTGATTTCCATTTAAAATGTATTTTATAAATCGTTTTATATTTGTTTTCAAAACAATTTCAACTTCATATTCAATTTTAAATCAAAATTGAATATTCCACATCATTAATATATAAATAAAAATATTTTCAAAACATTAGATTTTGAAATCACTTCCTTTTCGATATTCATTATAAAAATGAATAAAATCGGTATAAATATCGTTCACGTCAAAATGGCGTTAATTTAATCAACACGGCTTTATATATTTAAATATTTTTGTGTCCATCCCAAATTGGACATCAAAATCATATTTTGATCCATTATTGAATATTATTTTTAAATATTAGTTATTTAAAATATTCATTATTTGCCATTTTAAAATATTTGTTATTTTAATATATTCATTCTTTTCGAATTGGAATCAGACAGAGTCAATTACCATATAATTTTATTTATATGGATTTCATACACCCATGTACACAACAATAATCAAACACAGCCAACAATCATCCAGAGTGAATTACACAACTACATAAGCGTTAAAGGCTAGATATGGGAGTGGGAACATGTTTAGGAATGTTAAATTAATGAAAATTCCGTAATGTTCCATATTGATGAATATATGAATATATCTTACCTTATGTTGTTCCAATCTTATCTTATCTTTCAGTTATGACTAGTCGTGGTAAAGAGCAACCTTCAGGTTCTAGACCGACTAGTGGAACTGGTCCCAAATACAGGGTTGAGCCATCTAATAACCCACAACCCACAGAGAATACTAGACCAGCTAGTGATTTCTGTCCAGAGGGAGTTTATATGTCCTCCAAGCAAATATTAGAACTTATTAGGAATACCCAACCTCCTGCTTCATCTCGTTCCACTCCACCGCATAAATCAACTTTTGTGCTTATATGTTGTGATTTCTCCCATCTCGGAGGGAAGGCATTTAAAGGCACCGAGATTGTTCTTGAGATCCAGGTTTGGCTTCGTACTTATAAGCGTATTTTCCCTCGCATGGAAATTTCTGAGCATAGTCACGTTCTCGTGGCATCGAGTATGCTCCAAGAGTGTGCTCTTGATTGGTTTGAATTGGTAGAAACAGTTTAAAGACGGATTTGAGCTTAAATTCGTTCCAGAGTCCGAAAAAGAAATCCTTGCTTGTCACTTTCTTGATCTTAAGCAATGGAAGTCGACTGTTCTAGAGTATGTCCAATCTTTTAAAGTCTTGTCGATGTATGGTGTTGCTACCAAAATTAACTCCGAAACCAGCTGACGGTGAAGGGTATTGGGGGAACACAAACATAAAAGAACCTTCTGAATGCAAAAATCTGAATAATAGGAAGATCTGAAAGTAGTAAATAATGATCTGAGAGCAGCATAAACCGACACCCTTTAGGGAGATTGTAACAACCCGGAAAATCAGAACCAATTTAAAATTTTCATTTTGGCTATTTTATTGAATTTTAAATAGTTAAAATAACTTATTTTAAATAAAAATGATTAAAAATTTATTTAAATCGAAGTTTGAACGAATATATTTATTTTAATTTTTCAAAGGAGTTAGAAATAGCGCGGTAGTTTGAAAATTTGAATTTGAACTTTGACTGAATGTACAGGATGCAAAATAAATCAGATTTTGGTGAAACAAAAAATATTAGAATCTATTTAATAATATCTTTCCAACGAATCTGAAAAATTAAAATTTCATAGCGGGATTCAAAAGTTATGGTCAGTTGAATTTTCAGAATAGTCGTTATGGAAATTAATATATTATTTGGCCCGTATAAATAGCCATTTTGCAAACGACCTCCATTTTCGATGAAACCACTTTTGTTGGATCCGGAATGTCAAATTATTGCTAGATTCCAATTTTCATAATTTTTGGAATCAATATGTGAGCGTGGCAAAAGAAAATGTGTTTTGTCAATTTCAGTCAATTTCGATCGACCAGAAAATGGCCATTTTTCAAACTATCTCCAAATCCGACGAAATTATTTTTGTTAGGACCGTATCATCAAAACATAGCTAGGTTTATTTTTCGGGAATTTTTGGAGTCAGCATGTGGCCCCGGTAAATTAAAATGTACGATCAAATTATATAATTAAATATTTTATATTTAAATTTAAAGAAAAACCTATCGAAACAATTGAATTGGCTTACAGGACATATCCCATTATGTCTGGAATGGGGGTATTTAGCTGGAGGCGTCACTCGTTGGGTTTGATTTGGAGTTAGGAGCGAGATAGAAATTAAAAGAATTAAATAAACTAAAATAAAATAAAAAATACGTATATATACCGTATACATACGCGTATACTGTATTTTCTCCCTCGTTTGAACCCGATACCCATCAATATCAATGGCGGTG
This sequence comes from Allium sativum, assembly GCA_030737875.1. Classification (NCBI taxonomy): domain Eukaryota; kingdom Viridiplantae; phylum Streptophyta; class Magnoliopsida; order Asparagales; family Amaryllidaceae; genus Allium; species Allium sativum. Next base: position 771,429,237 of record CM060918.1, on the reverse strand, counting down.
GTTGCTCCATTCTTCCTCCTAAAATAATTCCCCAACCACACATCAGAATTGATCGGCCCTGTTGAAGCTTTTGTAGAGATTCTTCTAATCTCCACATCCGTATCCGCCCCATCTCCCATCGTCGCCCGCAGCTCGAGATAAAGACCTCGAAACTAGCGCCGTTCACGGCCAATTTTCGCCTCCAGATCTCCGGCGAGTTCGATATCGTTTAGCGCTGAGGTGCGCCTCTCCGAGGCCTTCGACGTGGTCTGGTCCGATCATGTCCAAGCTGAGCGAATCAGAAGTAAAAGTGAAACCTAGATTTGAACAGTTCTGGAAATCATCGACTAGTTAACGAGGTATATAATTAAATTAATGATAACACTTTAAAGCATTGCTGATTCATTATATCGAATAAAAATTTGTATCTTTATCATGCGATAACGAAATCCAATGAAACAGGAAACATTGGGACCGTGGCATCGTACACAACATTCCAGAACTGGCTGGAGAATTTTTGGAGCCTTCTACAATTTTAGAATAAATAGAAAGCAATGTGAGATTTCTGAATTCGAATAAATAAAATAAAATTATTTTAGGATGCAGACGGAGTTTAGAAACTCCCGACACCCGTCGTCCATAGACCATGGACGACTTGATTGATTTGTGGTATGTGATTGGTTGAATTTTGGTTTTTGTTTGTGGTTGAAAAATGAAATTGATTGATAATATGGCTTTAGACTGCCTAGAAAATGTATTAGGAAATTAAACCTCTAGTAAACGCCGCGAGGCTTAAGGTAGTGCGAGGAGCCGTACATCGGGACGGTGCCGGTTTTAATTACCCTGCCGTTATGCTGCCGAAATTTTCTGAAATATTCTTGTGTTATAGATATTCATGTTATTATATATTAATTGTTTGAACAATATGAAAATTATATTTTTAATACATATATATGAATAGGAAAATGATCGTTGTATGTCAATATAAAATTCATGTTTTGTTGAAAATCAAAGACAGTCATTTGTTAAATAAAAATGTATGTACATTTGAAATTTACATTTTTAATGTAAATAAAACAGTAAAAATAAAACATTGTAATATAGAAATGCATTTACATTAGATATATATTTTAATGTATATGAAACATTAAAATCAACATTTTGATACAGGAATATACTACAGTGAAAATCTTTTTTTTAACGTAAGTGAAACATTAACATAAAACATTGATATATAAAATGTTTACATTGAAAACATCATTTCTAATGTATATGAAACACAAAAAGATTTTTTTTTTTATGTAATGAAAGAAATGTATTGAGATGGAATTTATATTTTTAATGTATGTCAACATTAAAAAAATAAAACATTGATAGGTAAAAATGTTTTTACATTGACATTACTATTTAATGTATATACATTTTTAATGAAAAATAGACATTGTTAAATGAATAGGTTTTTACATTGGATTTTACCTTTTTAATGTAAATCAAACATTAAAAATTTCAATTACTATAGAAAATGCATTTACATGGGAATTTTGTATTTTAATGTATATGAAAACATTAAAATACCACAGTACTATATAAAATGTATTTACATTAGATTTTTCATTTTAAATGTTTATATTAAAATGAACATTGATATGATAATAATGGTTTACATTAAGTTTTACATTCTTATGTAAATGACCCTTTTAAAAATGGTCATTGCAATAACAAAAAGTGTTTTCTTTGAAAATTTACATTTTTAATGTCAACAAACCCTTAAAATGACCATTGATATATTAAAATGTCTTTGCTTTAAAATTTATACTTTTAATGTAACCCAACATTAAAAATAGTCATTGGTTAAATAGAAATTCATTTATATTGAAAATACATTTTAATGCAATGCATGATTAAAAGTAGTCCCTTGTTAAATAAAATGTATTTACTTTGAATTTTTTTCATTTTTAATGTAATGTAACATTAAAAATGAACACATTTGGAATAGAAATGTATCAACCTTGACATTTATATTTTTATGTATATATTACATTAAAAATAATACATTTGTTAAATAAAATGTATGGGACATTAGAATTTACATTTTTAATGAGAATGGAACATTAAAAATGTCCATTGATATATAAAATATGTTTTTCTATAAAATTTACATTGTAAATGAAATAAAAGATTTCATTAGGAAGATTACATTTTTATATGTAATCAAAGAATGAAGTATAAGAATTACATTTTTTATATGTAATCAAATCAAAGCATAGCAATTTACACTTGTTAATGTAAATAAAGATTACATAAAAATTTACATTTTCATTGTAAATAAAAGAATGATTAGAAATTTACATTTTCCAATGTAAATAGAATATTAAATAAAAAGCTTACCTTTTCAATATAATAATATATTGAAATAGAAAGTTTACATCTCAATATAAATAAATTTTGAAATAAAAAGTTACATTTCCAATGTAAACATATATTGAGATAAGAGATTACATTTTTCAATGTAATATTGTATTGAAATAAAAGATTACAATTTTTTTTCTATAGATGAATGATAAAACAAATTTCATTTCCAATATGTATATATATATATGTATATATAAATGAGTCATATAAAAGATTCAATGTACAAAAAGAATGGTATTATCAATAAAAATTTCATTTTTAATGTAATATATGATTTCATATATAAAAGAAATCAAAGTTGAATTGAAAATAGTTTGATATCGTCGAACGATATATATTTATATATAAATATAAATTAAAATAAAACGAATCGTGCCGTTGTAGTTCGCATTTTAAAATCGTAACTTCAAATGATTATACCGAAAGATCCGACCGTCGGATTTTCCCAAAACTGGAACCGTTGGGTTCATTTTCGAAAGATCTTTCCAACGATATGTAATTTTCTAAGACCCAACGGTTATATTTTGAGAAATGTGTAAATCAAATTTTGATGAAAACAGCGCCAGGGCCATGTAATGACCTGAAGCGTCGTTTAATTAAAAATGGCTATTTTTAAATAAATAAAAATAGCGATAAATCATTATAAATTATTATATACGATATGGAATGAAAAGAAATGATTTAAAGCATGTATATTCGAGAATTATTTGAAAAGTCCGAGTTAACTCTCATTTCAAATAATTATACGATGATTGGAAGTCGGAGATTTGAAGACGGTGATTGAAGACCGGCGATCTTCACATCGAATGGATAACTACTGATGCCCGACATTGGTTAGCTCCCAGTAAAGGGTTACAGTGGTAGTTGTCCGGACGTACTTGTTGATCGTCTGGGTATGCGAGCACCTCTCTTCCGTATTGGACATATGGGACGAGGAATAAGGTGTCTCCGGTTTCGTTCAGACCCAGAACGGACTTGTAAATGGATGTGTGTCTGACATTGGATTTCACTCCATGTAATATATATCTGTTGGTGGAGGAGAATTCATTCTCTTGCTTAACACCCTTCTCTGAGACGCACGAGCTCAGAGATTATATATTGATAGTTATCGATCGCATGTCATGAATTGTCAGTGTGGCATGCCAAGATGCAAATGATCAAGACTTATTGTTGAAAAGCAGAGCCTTGTGGTTGATGATCAAAGCACAGCTTTATTGTAGCATAGCTTTGTGTATAGCGTTACTTCGTGAGCCTCACACCCCGGTATGAACCAAAAACGGGAGAAGGACCCCAGGGAGAACATGCGTTTCTTTCTAGCTAGAAGTGGTGTTTGGGTTTTACAAGCCCAGATATTTTTACTTATGTGGATGATGAAAGCGAGGTACCTCAGATTTGAGTCCCTAGTGGCTCTATTTGCGCCCCATAGGGCGGGGAGACATATTGTTTAGGCATAACTAATCCACTAACATTATTTGTGGACCGGCCCTAGTGCTCCAAGGCTCACTCGAGCTCTGATCCTGAGACACGGGCTAGAGTATCTCGAATTCGGTAAGGACTATCTCTTGCCTTGGTTCATGATGGAAATCCAACTTCCAATACGACCCATGCGGTTTTGATTGTAAACCTATATATGGCGACATAGTATATGGTAGCTATGCCGTCTATGATTGATATATTATGATTGAAATGTTTTTGAAACATATATATATATACTAATAATAATATCAAATCCATTATATCGTATCAAACATTTTTGACCATTATAAGGTAGAACTCTATCCTCCGGTTTGCATTGCATTGTGTGATGGGACTTGAGTCTTATAATGGTTTCATTTTTCTAAAAAGCATTGCATTGTTTTAACGATTTACTTTATTTCATGCACTGGCAGTCCAATGGAGTAAACCCGTTTCGCGTTAGCGGCATGGTCCTGTGATTAGCCTTATTATTAAATAGGTTAATTAGATTTCTCATACCAGTCCCATGACTGACTCGTAGTTTGTTTCTCTTTGCAAACTCGGATGTCCTCTTTTCCACATGGGCAGCCTTGTATACAGGTTTTAGCGGACTCACACTGGATATCTATGGAGCTGAAGATGGATCTTACCAATCCTATTATGCTGTTCAAATTTCATTTAGTATATTATATTTGATTCCGCTGCAGACATTTTATATTAAGTTGAAAACTGTATTATGTTCTAAGTATGATCCTATTATGATGTGTAACTCTGATGATATTATTTCCAGTGTAATTTGAGATACATTTTCTGCTGTAATTCTATATTTTTATTCTGCTGTTACTGTTTACGTGTTATATTCCAATGATTATCCTTGCTTATGTACTACAGGATTTTGGGGTCATCACAGAGATCAAAGCCTACAAAATGCCAGCAAAGTCTATCCGACAGGGTTCATTCGATAGGATATGCCCGACAGGAAATTCCATGATGAAAGGTTGTCTAGACCGGAAACCAAGAAAGAGGGAGGTACGTGCTCTGCTTATTGAAACCCGGAAAGGCTATCGGTATTAATTCACTTAGTACCGATACATCAAGAGACGAAGACGTCAAAAGTATCACACCAGGAGTATAAAGCGATTATCCGGAACCATCTTCCTAAACATCTGCTGCATGAATGCCGAAAGGTCACATTGATGGACAACAACACGTAACCAAGAGCTGCCTTTCGGAAGACCGGACCATCCCAAAAGCTCCACTGGAAGGCCAACCGGAACCCTAGCGGAATTACAGGCTATCCATACTAATCTACTTAGTACGGACACCAACAATGGTTTCGAACCGGCAGCTATCCACATACATCGGAAGGACCAACTCCTCTAGGTATACGCGAGAAAGCCGGAGGCCTACATCTGAAAGCTTACGCCCGAGAGCCTACACCCAGGAGCTACTACCGGAAGTTCAAACACCATCCAAAAGTCACCACATCTACAAGCTCATCCCAATCTCAAAGAGGCCCCAACTGATCGGGACCTTCCCTCCTGAAGCTATAATCCGCACAACAAAGCATATGAAAGCCAAACATCAGAGGCCAAGGAGAAAAGCACTTGACTAAGGTTCTTGCAGGACCAATAGACCAATAGCGGAAGGGGCCCCAAATTTCCTATAAATAGGACCCTAGGGTCACATTTAGGGGGTGATCTCATTTCGATTCTTATACTCTTTTTCTCTAGAATAAACTCTGGTATTTAGATCAATTGGAGGATTTCTTCTATGTTGTTCATGTACTCAAAATGGAAGATTAATAAAGAGCAGATCTACACTTATAGTATTTTCCTATCGGATGTGTCACCTTCTACAATATGTTTGAACCCTTCCTGCAAGCTTAGACCCTCCCTACGAATTCAGATCTTTTAGTGAGCTTGGTGCGGAATTTTTTTCTGTCATCCGTTAAGTCCTTTATTGAAAATTGAGTTTAGTGATCCGTCTCTCCGAGGCCTTGATACCTAGTGATAGTGGTCTAACCCAACCTCGTGAAAGCCAAATAAGATGTTTTTTCCCCTTAGGTCCATTCCCATTGACCTATCTGCGGTGTTGATGAAAAATATCGTTAACATTTTGGCGCTAGAAGGACGGCTTGAACCTACGATCCTTTGGTTAACCTTTCCACATATCCACCTGTGATGTTCCGTCCCGGATTGGACTAATCCTTGAAGAGGCGAACGTTATGGATAGAAGATCTCTACCAGTTACTAATGGGGTTCCCATGGTTAGGAAAAGTATTGGCGAGCCATGGGTGATCGAAAGGTTCAAATTAGAAACCATGCGTATCCAAGAGAAAGAGAAGAATGTAGATATGACCCTGATCGATGGAGCATTAACCCCTTCCACTTAGGACCGACTCCGAATTTTGCCCTATATCAGTTCTCGGTGGAAAGATGTTACTCCTTTCTCCATATCAAAGAAGCTATCCTAACTCAGACTGGAGGAAACATATTCAAACAAAGGGTTGAGAAGACTTCCATTCCTCTTACAAATAAAAGGTCTGAAAGAGATATAACCCTATGTTGAAAGGCAATTAAAAGGAAGTTTAGGAATGAGGAAGAAATGACAAAATCAAGTAATAAAAGCGCCAAAATGCAACAATGAAAGAGGGCTTTCGAGTCATGGTTGCCAAAAGGTTGTACGTTCACAACGTTGATTGAGGGTATCTACTTCCTAATTGGACGCGAGTTAAATTTTTGGTCATCATTAAAAAAGAAACCCAAAAACGAAGCTAAGAAAGAAGGGTCATATTGCTACTACCATATGGTAAATGGGCACAAAATAAACCATTGTAGAGTTTTAAAGGGAATGATCATCTAGTTCTTAATAAAAGGAAAATTAAAAAGATATGTAAAGAAAGCATAAGAAGTTATGTCGGTAAAATCTTCTAGAAAGGAAAAGAAGGGTAATCTACCCAATTACAAAGAAGAAAATCCCCACAAACTTGAAATGACCAAGGACAGATCAAGCCACAAATGGATAAAAGAAAATAAAAACACTTGTCATCACCAAAAATTGGTCGGGACGAGGCATCCCCCGGGGTGTTTTAGTCTTTCTACATGTCCAAATCAGAGGGGGCTAGGTTAAAGCATAAAAAGCGTAAGCCTCCATTTCACACCAGAAATGGTCGTGGTAGTGCATCTAAAAATTAGTAAGCTCTGCCTCTGCTCGCAGAAGAGTACGCCTTGCCTCTACTAGAACTAAGCACGTCATACCTCTGCTCACAGAAGAGCAAGTCCTAACTCTGCTTATGTTATGCGTTACCCGCAGAAGGGAACGCAAACCCCTATAATGACCTACGATGGTCAGGATAGGACACCCCTCAGAAGGGGGGTGGTGTGTTATCCTCTATCAGTACCTATGATAGTCAGTGCAGAGCATCAAAAGAGTAAACCTTAGTTTTGTGCCACGATGGCCCCGTCTAAGTTTCTAAGACCTTATCATCCCCTACGATGGTCGGGATAAGGCGCCTCCTGGAGGGAGGTCGGGTAAGTCCTTGGGCCCTGCTTGTGGATAAACTAGCCAAGCGCACCAGACGCACAGGCCCAGAGAGTGGCCAACAAAGCACGTACATCCTCTGTTTTGACATCAAAAGTCCAGAGAGTGGCTCAAGGAGCACGTACAACCTCTGTTCCACAAATCAAATCCGAAGGGGATACCAAAATATTGATACCGAAAGGGAATTTCTGGCACTCAATCTCTAATTACTTGGACAAGGTTTGGTTCAGGTGTTCTATTCTAATACCCAAATCTGGGTTGATTTAATTCATCACAAATACCGAAAGGGAATTGCTGATACTCAATCTCTAATTATCTAGACAAGGTTTGGTTCAGGTCTTCTATGCTAATACCCAAAACTGGGTTGATTTAATTCATCACAAGTACCGGAAGGGAGTTGGTGTACTCAATCTCTAATTGCGTAAACAACGGTAGTTTCAAGCCTTCTATATTAACACCCGAATCTGGGTTGGTTCAGTTCTTAGCAAATACCGAAAGGATATTTCCGATCTTCCATCTTTATATTACCTGGATAAAGGATAATTTTAAATCTCTATTAATACCGAAAGGAGATTTCTTACCGTTAATCTTTAATTACCCAAAAAAAGGTTGGTTCATGACTTCCGCAAACACCGAAAGTAAATTCCTGGTTTTATTTCAATACCTGAATCCGGGTTTATTCGGGACTCCTACCACGCTTAAAATAGACCGAGGGCTCTATTAAAGCATCAGAAGCTAATTTCCAGTCCTCTACCAGATGATCCTAGTATGGGATGGATCCGAAAGCTCATAATTTGCTAATGAAGGAATTCTGAGGTAAATCAGCATAACCAGAAATACGCTCTTAGGGGAAAGCACGTCATCAAAATGGCTCTGGATAAAATGGTTGCCTCCTGTCAGGTAAAACTCGTAAACCATTTATGTACAAACAATTGTCATCTGCATTTATTATCAACGGCTATTTGCATAATAAATACCATCAATACATAATTTCATTCACAAAAGTTACATTCTCAGTAGCCCAAATAGGGGTAAAATTATATATCACTATTACAAAATGTCATCAAATATCTAGGTCCTCTCCATCCTCAGATAAAGGGGGATTAATGGCATGACTAAGTGCAAAACTTAGTAGCTTATTTAGCTTTCGTTCTTTTCTACTCATTTCATCAAGATGATCAGAGGGTTTGACCGAAGCTTCAAAGCCCTATTATAAGCCCTACGCATAGCTCTAAGAGATTTGTTTTCTTTTTCTAACTCGAAAACATTCTTACGCAAATCATGCCTTTCTTCTTATAAATGCCTAACTTTATTGTTCGACGACGAATATTCTATGAATTAGAAAATCGTCGCGAATATTGAAATAAACCGCAAGCGCACGGCGTACAATTGTTAGTACGTGGCGAATACGGGTCGATCCACAGGGAAAGAATTATTTTAAATTCTATTCAATCAAATTAAACCAAACTATGAATTGAGTTAACTAAAATTTAACAAAATTAATGACTAAGTTGAGAATGAAACTATTGGTTAAGAGCAACTTAGGGGTGTTTTCACTCTCTAAATCACACAAATCAACATCATGAAATTATGTTCTCTATTTGTTTGGTCATTAGTGAGATTAGATTTTGTGTTTATTATAAGTATGATATATTTATGCTATTAATTAGTATAATATAAGTCATCAAACTATAACATAAATCTAATTCACTATTCAGTTCTCATGAAAAAGAAAACAAGTTGAAAGCAACATCAATTTTAAGAATACTCTATTTACTAATAATTAGTAATATAGAATATCAAATGTAGATTAACACTTCCTCTTGTTGCCAAAATAATATATAGATGAAAAGGTAAATTATTTGTGTCATTTGATCAAGCATGATCTATCCTCTATTAATTAGAGGCATAGATCATCAAAACCAAATATGATTAACAAAATACGCTAAACATCCATTCTTTAATAAACACAAATAGAGACCATGAAGAATAAACTATGTTGAATCCATGTGATTAGAGAGCTTCATCACCCCTAAATTGTAGGGGTTTAGCTCCTCATTTGTGTTATTATTTCAATACAAATATATTTCAACATTGAAGAAAAACTAGTAAGGACTTAAGGAAAGATATTAACTAAATAGCTACACTAATTGCAGAAATGAAAATACATGTAAATAAAACTAAACAGAAAAGAGAAAGAAGAGTTTTATTCCAAGAAGAGAATTACAGAATAAAACTAAGTGTGTCTTTACATGTATAAGGTACAAGGTATTTATAGTTGTATTGGCCAACGCTAAGAGGCTCATTCCACAATGTGGGACAAAATCCCTTTTTCAAAATAACTAAGTAGCTAAGTGTGAATGCATGTGAGTGGAAAGCCTTTCAAATGAGCCAATGTGAACGCGAATGAATAGATTTGACATTGAGTAGCTTGCGAGCATCAAATGACATCAATATCAATTGTTTTGAGCATGAATGGGAACTCCATAACATCTGCAACAAGCTATCTTTATGAAAAGACATTGGATTAACATATGCGGCAGATGGTGGTTGAACAGCAACATTTCTTCAAGCTTTAATCTTACTCTCAAAATCAATACTCTTCATACACCAATTCTTCAAGCTTTTCAACATTTACGTGCATTAATTCATTCATCATAAATAAACTGAAAACACAACTATAAATACACAGTATCAATTATTTTAAATATAAAATAAGATAAATAAGCGGATAAAATATACACATTTACATGTATATCAAATACCCCCACACTTATCTTTTTATTCGTCCTCAAATAAACTAAACTAAGATATGTCACACTTTCGTAGGAAACACGATTGCATTTAGCGTATGCAACAAGCCATTAAACCTCTGGGTGTCCTCAGTATGACGAGTGTTGTCTCGTGAGGGTTTTCAGCGGATACTACCCACAAAATCCAAAAGCAATAAGGTATGTACAGAATGCAAAATTAGAAAATATTTACAATATGAACGCATGTTTTTAAAGAAATATTTACAAATGGACAATTTACTTTTAAATATTTCACGAATGAGTTACACAAATTTGGGTCGCCATTATGAAATTTAAGTCCATTACTAATCAAAACTTCAAACAAAAGTCATGTTATCATCACAAACTCCTCCAGCTAGGCCAGTTGTTTTGGTAGAAACATAGTGCAAATATGAAATGAATTCTATAATCGATATCAACAATCATAAAACGGCAGCTTAACTTACTTTTTGTTAACACGTTAGGTCGAATAAGTGAAGAGTGTGCTTGGATTTCAAGTGCTTACTCTCTCTTTATTACAAAATATTTACATTATTAGTATTTACAAACACCTAATCTAAAAGACAAAGGTATACCACTTGTGAGAGTTTGGGACAGAGCTTGGCGGATTGTGCAGACCGACGCTGAATTTTTCAACAAGATGTCGGTAATCCTTAGGTGTCCAACTCATAAAATGAGACCAAGATATACCGACACTGACTTTGTCAACAAGGTGTCGGAAAGAGCTTGGCGGGTTTGCACACCAACGCCAGATGTACCAGCAATGTTGGATACCCTTGGATAATTATATATATACACTTTTTTTTCTTCTTTTTTTTACATAAGAGAGAGAGTTAAGCGAGAATTTCTTAGCATAACTTCACTTAAACGATCTAAAATGTTATCGCAAGTAGTCTAAATCAACCATTCATTTAATCGGATTACAATTCAGAACACATTTCATACTCATCACCTACGAATTTCCCAATATACCAGTTACACCAAATTTGCTCATAATTCAAACTTTCCTTTCATTATCCGCTAAGAGAAGTAAATTTCCAAATATTTAAATCGAACGACCAAAATTATATACTAACTCCATCATGTCTTATTTAAAAGTAAATAGATGTGCGAAGTTTTTACTTTTTTTCTGTTTTTTTTTTTTTTTTTTGAAAAAGAAAGGAAAAAAATGCAAAAAAAGAAAGGGAAAAAAAGAAGAAGCTAACTTAAAATATGCAAAACAGAATGAAAATGAAACCCCCCCACACTTAATTTCAACTGTGTCCTCACAGTCAATGCATGACACAATGAGTTAAACAGAAGAGAAATATTTACATATTTACAAAGAAGGGTTACACTTAACTTTCTTACTTCACGTAGCATGGCTCATGAAGAACCATGAGCTCCTCCTCTTGATCAGTGGGCAATTCCAAAAACGGTTTTAGACATTGACCATTGACTTTGAATATGGATCCATCCCTCGGGTTTTCCATTTCAATAGCACCATGTGGAAAAACAGTCCGAACAACATATGGTCCGGTCCATCTCGATTTTAATTTCCCAGGGAATAAATGCAGTCGTGAGTCATACAATAGAACTTTTTGTCTGGCGAAAATGTTTTACTTAGGATTGACTTATCATGAAAAACTTTGGTTTTTTCCTTGTAAATTTTTGCGTTTTCATATGCATCATTCCTAATTCTTCCAATTCGTTGAGTTGCAATTTTCGGTTTTCGCCAGCTTGTTCAAGATCAAAGTTTAATTTCTTTATTGCCCAAAGCGCTTTATGTTCAATTTCAACAGGTAAATGACAGGCTTTACCGTAAACCAATCGGAAAGGGGACATTCCAATATTAGTTTTAAAAGCAGTACGGTAAGCCCAAAGTGCATCGGTCAATTTTTTGCGACCAATCTTTTCGGTTTTTATTTACAGTTTTCTCCAAAATTTGTTTGATTTGACGATTCGACACTTCGACTTGGACACAAGTTTTCGGATGATAAGGAGTGGATAACTTGTGGGTTATTGAGTATTTCTTCATTAAGGATTCAAAAGATCGATTACAGAAATGCGTTCCATTGTCGCTTATTATTGTGCGAGGTATTCCGAACCTCGAAAAGATGTTTTCTTTCAGAAATTTCACAACAATTTTATGATCATTTGTTCTACATGGAACGGCTTCGACCCATTTCGAAACGTAATTAACAGCGAGAAGAATATACAAGTTTCCAAAGGAGTTTGGAAAAGGTCCCATAAAGTCAACTCCCCATACATCAAAGAGCTCGATCGTAAGGATGGGGTTCAAAGGCATCATATTCCGTTGAGAAATCTTTCCTAGCATTTGACAACGATTGCAAGTTTTACAGAATTCGGACGAGTCTTTAAAGAGAGTAAGCCAATAAAAACCACATTGAAGCACCTTTTCAGCGGTTTTCCTAGGGCCAAAATGTCCACCGCACGCATGATCATGGCAGAATGAGAGAACACTCCTAATTTCGCTATCAGGAACGCATCGACGAATGATTTGGTCCGAACAATACTTAAACAAGTATGGATCATCCCAATAGAAGTATTTTACTTGGGAAAGGAATTTGTATTTATCTTGTTTGGACAAAAAAGAGGGTGTTTCCTTAGTGACTAGATAATTCACTATGTCGGCGAACCAACGGTCGATTGAAACAGAAAGGAGTTGTTCGTCGGGAAAATTTTCATTGATTGGCAAATAAGATGGTGTGTTGGGAAGACGAGATAAGTGATCGGCTATGACGTTATCGGATCCTTTTTTGTCTTTGATTGTAAGATCAAATTCTTGAAGTAAAAGGATCCACCGAATTAAGCGTGACTTAGCATCCTTTTTAGCAAAAAGGTGTCGAAGAGCAGAAAGGTCAGTGTAGATCGTGACGTGGGAACAAATCAAGTAAGGTCGAAACTTCTCGAGTGCAAAAACGACAGCTAAAAGTTCTTTTTCGGTGGTCGTATAATTCAGTTGAGCATCGTTTACGGTCATACTGGCGTAGTAAAGGACGTGAAGGATTTTGTTGATGCGTTGTCCTAAGACAGCACCAACAACGAAGTTAGAAGCGTCACACATGATTTCAAAAGGAAGGTCCCAGTTGGGTGCACGAATTATCGGAGCCGAAATGAGTTCTTTTTTAAGACGTTCAAAAGAAGCGACACATTCAGAGTTAAATTCGAATGGGATGTCCTTTCCTAGAAGAGTAGTCAAAGGACGAGCAATTTTGCTAAAATCTTTCACAAAGCGTCGGTAGAAACCAGCATGCCCAAGAAATGAACGAATGTCCTTAACGCATTTTGGAATGGGTAGTTTTGAAATAACGTCAACTTTCGCTTTATCCACCTCAATGACATTATTTGAAATTACATGTCCAAGGACAATTCCTTGTTTGACCATAAAGTGGCATTTTTTCCAATTCAACGTTAAGTGTTTTTCTTTACATCGATTTAAAACAAGTTCAAGATGATGTAAGCAAGATGAAAAAGAATCTCCAAAGATCGAAAAATCATCCATAAAGACTTCAAGAAAGCGTTCGATCATATCAGAAAAAATTCCAACCATACATCGTTGGAAAGTTGCAGGAGCATTGCAAAGACCGAAAGGCATATGTCGGTAAGCAAAGGTACCGTATGGACATGTGAAAGTCGTTTTTTCTTGATCTTCGGGAGCAACTGAAATTTGGTTATAACTGGAATAACCATCAAGTAAGCAGTAAAATTCGTGACCGGCTAAACGTTGGAGCATTTGATCGATGAAAGGAAGAGGAAAGTGGTCTTTACGTGTTACAGCATTCAATTTTCGATAATCGATGCGAACACGCCAACCCGTTTGAGTACGAGTTGGAATAAGTTCATTTTGGTCATTTGCGACAACGGTGAGTCCAGATTTTTTAGGAACAACGTGAATGGGACTAACCCATAGGCTATCAGAAATGGGGTAAATGATACCGTTATCAAGAAGTTTAAGAATTTCTTCGCAAACTACCTCTTTCATCTTAGGGTTAAGCTACGCTGCGCTTCACGAGTGGGTTTGGCTTCGTCGGTTAAGTGAATACGATGTTGAACTATTGCAGGGCTAATTCCCTTGATGTCAGAAATGGACCAACCGATTGCATCTTTGTTTTTAGAAAGAGTTGAGAGAAGAGAAGTTTCTTGATCAAGAGTTAAATTTGAAGAAATTATGACAGGACAAGTTTCGTCATCACCTAAGTATACATACTTAAGGTGATCGGGAAGAGGTTTAAGATCCAACTTTGGCGGTTTCTCGATCAAAGAGCTTGGTTGAGATTTGGACTCAACTGAAAGCGATTCAAAAGGTAGTGTATATTCGACTTCGTTAGGAGTGCCTTGGAACATTTTTTTGTACTCGGCTTCACGCTCATCATTAAGGTTAATGGATTCATTTTCAGAGTTTTCGTGGATGGCATTAACTTCCAAGGTTTGGTTACATGATTCATTTGAATTACTATCAAGATTGAAAATGTTAAGATCTAGAGTCATGTTTCCAAAAGAGATTTTCATTGAACCATTGCGACAATTTATCAAAGCATTTGAAGTAGCCAAAAAGGGTCGACCTAAAATCAATGGAATTTGACTCATTGAATTATTGACAGGCTGAGTTTCCAAAATAATGAAATCGACAGGGTAAATGAATTGACCAACTTTGGTGAGAACGTCCTCGATTTCTCCAACGGGTTTCTTAATTGAACGATCAGCAAATTGAAGAGTTATTTTCGTTGGTTTAAGTTCACCCAAACCAAGTTGTTGGTAAATAGAATATGGAATCAAATTGACACTTGCACCCAAATCAACTAGGCATTTATTAATTGTTTTATCGCCTATCGTGCATGAGATCGTTGGGCATCCAGGATATTTGTATTTGATCGGGATTGATTGGGTCAAGACATCGCTAAGTCCAGCAGCTAAGAAGACTTTCTTGGGTACATGAGTGTGTCATTTTTGGGTACACAAGTCTTTGAGAAATTTGGCGTAAGTGGGGACTTGTTGAATGATGTCAAGAAGAGGGATGTTAACTTTCACTTGTTTAAAAATTTCCAACATCTTTTCCATTCGGTCGGAATGTTTCTTTGGTCAAAGACGATGAGGAAATGGAACCCGAAACTCAGTAGGTCGGTCTACCTGAGTTGGAGCAGAACTGGACTCAGAATCGGGATCGTTCGTGGTTTTAGAAGAGTCGAGAGGGACACTCAGTAAGTTATTTGGATTTTCAACTTGATGATCGATTTTCTTACTGGGTCGTAAAGTTATGATAGCATTCAGCTGAGTTTGATTGCTATCCTGGATGACATGAGCTTGGTTTGAATTAGAATTTTGACTCCTAGGATTTGGAATGGGTTGACTTGGGAAAGTGCCTCTTCCCCGTTCACTTACAGAAGTAGCCAACTGACTCATTTGCATTTCAAGTTTAGCAATAGATTGACTCGTGTTTTGCATGTGTGAATTCAATAAATTTTGAAGATTGGTATTTGACTGGAGATTTTGAGTTGTTGCTTTACTCAATTCTTCGAGAGTTTTTTCAAGTGATGTCAATCGGCTATTGTCTTGGGGAATAGAAGATGGTTGCGCTTGATTTTGAGAAGAGGGCGCAAGATTCTGGAATTGATTTTGTTGAAAGGGAGGATTCAAAGGATTATTTGAAAATGATTGAAAAGGAGGTCGAACTGAATTCGAATTTCCATTGTTTTGGGACCAAGAGAAGTTAGGATGATTTCTCCAACCTGGATTGTACGTTGGGGAGAATGGGTCATTCCTAGCTTTATTAAATGCGTTGAGTTGTTCTAACGAATGTGGGCATTGATCGGCGATGTGGTTAAGATCGTTACATTTGTAACATGAGGGCTGAGACGCTTGAGCTTGATTTATTTGAGTTGACGAAAGGACATTATCGAATTTGGTTATCATCGCGTCTATTTTTGCTTCTAAGGCTACTGATGATCCTACTGAATGAGCACTTGATCGAGAATAAATCGATTTCTCGTTAGACCTTTCCCATTGAGATGATTTTTCAGCCAAATTTTCAAGAAATTGCCAAGCGGCATCGTGATTTTGGGCTAGAAAGTTTCCTTGGCACATCGATTCAAGCATGGTTCGAGAACTATTTTCAAGTCCATCGTATAAAATTTGACAAAGAGTCCATTTTTCGAAATTGTGATGTGGACATTTGACTAGAAGCTCTTTAAATCTTTCAAAATATTTTGCAAAGGATTCACCTCCAAATTGATGAAAATTGACGATTTCATTTCTAATTTTGGATGTTTTTTCCAGAGGGTAAAATTTCTTTAGAAAAATGTTCACAAATTCACTCCAAGTTCCAATCGTATTTGAAGGCAAGCTATACAACCATTTCTCAGCATAATCGGTAAGTGCAAATGGATTTAACCTAAGTTTGATTCCATCGTCACTTAATTGTTGAAATTTCATGGTTGCACAAACTTGTTCAAATTTGGTTAAAAATATATAAGGATCATCACCTTCAAGATTGCCGAATTTTGGAAGAGTATTTATGTGGTTCGAATGAATTTCAAAGTGGTTACCCATTGGAGCGGGCAATATGATGCAAGATGGGATAGACACCCGATCGGGGAAGTATCTATCGATCAGAGTTCGAGGGGGGTTTTCTTCGGTCATGGTTAAAGGAATGTTTGTTCGGACTAAACGATTAGTAGAAGGATCACGGGTCCAACTACGCATGCACTAGCGCAAAGAAGAGAAAGAACAAATTTGAGAAGAGGGTAGAAGCGATTTTTTTTTTTACAAAACGAGAATTGTTTTTGAAATTCTTTTTTTTTTTAGAAAAAAGGAATTAGACACAAAAGAAAAATGTTTTTTTTAATGAACCTAATGCAAATTACTTATTTACAATTTCTATAATTATATAATGACGGTTTGATTTATTTCAACAAAAGATTTCTCAACCAGTTAACGGACAGGAGTTATCGGTGCACCAGGAATCACCCTAGCAATGCAGCCGAAGATTTAAGTACCTTCAGAGGAACAACCGATATAATATTTACGAATCACCGTAATATTTATAAATGGTTATTACTCTGCTGTAGTCTAGACACCGAGAAATTATCCGTTAGAACTAAACCAATTTGTCAAAATATAATGAAGTCCTTAGAAAAAACAAAACTAAGATGAGTGGGATTTTTTTTTAAAATCAGTCACAGAATGAACAAGTCTCAGAACAATCACAGAACAGACAATTGCAGAAATAAATAAATAAAAACAAATTTTTTTTTTACAAGCAAGTCGATGCCCTGCAGAAGATTTTTACAAGCAATGTCTATATATATTTTTTATTCGCTGTAGTGGTCCCTGTAGAGTTAGAAAATACTCACCTTGATTGGCAGTCCGTCCAGTGCAATTGAGTCGCGCTAGCGCGTTCACACCCCACTTGGTGTGCAACCGCTCCAACAATTCAGATTATGCTAATTGCAAATTGCTTGACCGCTGAATTTTTTTGATTGATGCTTGAACTCTCCTTCACTTTGGTTCTGATTTCTCCTTCTTCTTTTTTTAAGTTGGAGAAAAGAAATTGAAAACAATGGAAGTTGGAATAAATCAAAAGGTCAAAAACAAAATAAAAAGGAGCAATCAAATTAGTCAGTACCACGTCCCAATTCAAACAAAAGAAAAACAGAGCACCCTAACACAAAAGGTTTTTGGTCCAATGCACCCAGTTCTAGC
The DNA here is from genome assembly GCA_030737875.1 of Allium sativum. Classification (NCBI taxonomy): domain Eukaryota; kingdom Viridiplantae; phylum Streptophyta; class Magnoliopsida; order Asparagales; family Amaryllidaceae; genus Allium; species Allium sativum. Next base: position 771,411,355 of record CM060918.1, on the reverse strand, counting down.
CACACACACACTGAACAAGGAAAGTACGCACTCCGAAAGAGAATGACACTTGTTGGTGCTTTTTAAAAAAAAAATCACATAAGAAGTTCCCCAATTCAAAATACACGCAAGCAAAAATGTTGTTAATTCAAAAGAAGGCCACACGTTAACTAATATACAGACACTCTGTCAATTTGTTCGTTTCTGATGGACGCAACCCAAAAGAATACAGTCAAAATGGAAGATAACGCTCCTTTTTCCTTTTCCAAAATAAACGCACTTCTTTTTATAAATTGCAGTCAACCCAAGAACACGATCTCCTCTAAAAGAAATCAAACCGTCCTCTTCTCTCTTTAAATTTTTTTGGATATCGAGATAAGGTTCGAAATCGGTTTTGAGGTGTGAAGAAATTGCAGTACCAATTTTCGAATTGGGTTTCGGGTTTGAAGTGGTCTCGGTCCGAGTGATTGTGGTTCGATTTGTGTGGTAAGTGTATTCGAACTGGAATTCAACACTTGGATGTGATTGGGAATGGGGTTTGTAATTGCGTGGAGTGGCAGGCGTTTTATTTTCGGTTTTGAAGCTCGATTTTTGGGAGGTTGAAGTTGAAATGGTTGGATTTGTTGATGGTGGATGGGTGTTAGAAGTGGAAGAGTATGGCTAGCTTTGGTTGATGGTGATGTTTAGAGGTAGTAGGAGGTCTGTGGTATGTTGAAATTGGGGTAATTGGCGTGATGATCTTGCTGGGTTGGTACTTGCTGAAGTGAAGATGGACGTTGGGCAGAAAGGTTTGTTGTAGACGGTGAAATTGTGACTGTGTCTGTGGTGTAGTGGTCTATTTGTATAGGAAGTGGAATGGTACGTGGACGGTCGTTAATGATCTGTGAAGTTGTTTGGGGTTGAATATGGTGTTGTTTAAAGGGGTACGTTGGGTTGAGAATTCGGTGATTTGAAAGAGGAGGGATGGTGATGGAAGAACAGTAGGGAACTTTGATGAAGGAGATCAGAGAGGGATTGGTCTGTATGTGAAGGTAAATGTTGATTTATAAAAGATAGCAGTGAACTGAGGAAAGAAGGCAATCAGGGAATATAAAGCAGAGAAGGAAAGAAATTAAGGAGAGAAGGGAAGAAATTATGGAGAGAGGTCAAGAAAGAAAAAAAAAAGGAAAGCAATAAAAAAATTATTGTTTTTTTTATTTCGCAAGAATTGGTAAATAAGAGAGAAGTAAATGAGAGGAAGAGAAGGAAAGAAATAAAGTAAATTAAAACAAAAGAGAAAAATGGAAAGAGATTATTTATTTATTTATTTATTTATTAGTAAGAATAGTAAATGGAAGAAGGATGGAAATAAATTAATGAAATGAAACAGGAAAGAATTTGAAAACACAAGGAATGTGTTTTTTTTTAATTCAATGAAAACGAGATCAATGCGAATGCAAATGCATGAACACACAAAAATTAAAAGGCAAGCAAGCAAATTCATTTTTTTTTAAAAAACTAAAAACACAAAATAAAAACACACACAGAACAAATGCTAACAACAAATGCAATTCACACAACTTTTTTTAGTAGAACACAAAAAAAAAATTCGAAGAATAAAATTAAAACTAATTTCTTTCCCCGGCAACGGCGCCAAAAACTTGTTCGACGACGAATATTCTATGAATTAGAAAATCGTCGCGAATATTGAAATAAACCGCAAGCGCATGGCGTACAATTGTTAGTACGTGGCGAATACGGGTCGATCCACAGGGAAAGAATTATTTTAAATTCTATTCAATCAAAATAAACCAAACTATGAATTGAGTTAACTAAAATTTAACAAAATTAATGACTAAGTTGAGAATGAAACTATTGGTTAAGAGCAACTTAGAGGTGTTTTCACTCTCTAAATCACACAAATCAACATCATGAAATTATGTTCTCTATTTGTTTGGTCATTAATGAGATTAGATTTTGTGTTTATTATAAGTATGACATATTTATGCTATTAATTAGTATAATATAAGTCATCAAACTATAACATAAATCTAATTCACTATTCAATTCTCACGAAAAAGAAAACAAGTTGAAAGCAACATCAATTTTAAGAATACTCTATTTACTAATAATTAGTAATATAGAATATCAAATGTAGAATAACACTTCCTCTTATTACCAAAATAATATATAGATGAAAAGGTAAATTATTTGTGTCATTTGATCAAGCATGATTTATCCTCTATTAATTTGAGGCATAGATCATCAAAACCAAATATGATTAACAAAATACGCTAAACATCCATTCTTTAATAAACACAAATAGAGACCATGAAGAATAAACTATGTTGAATCCATGTGATTAGAGAGCTTCATCACCCCTAAATTGTAGGGGTTTAGCTCCTCATTTGTGTTATTATTTCAATACAAATATATTTCAACATTGAAGAAAAACTAGTAAGGACTTAAGGAAAGATATTAACTAAATAGCTACACTAATTGCAGAAAAGAAAATACATGTAAATAAAACTAAACAGAAAAGAGAAAGAAGAGTTTTATTCCAAGAAGAGAATTACAGAATAAAACTAAGTGTGTCTTTACATGAATAAGGTACAAGGTATTTATAGTTGTATTGGCCAAGGCTAAGAGGTTCATTCCACAATGTGGGACAAAATCCCTTTTTCAAAATAACCAAGTAGCTAAGTGTGAACGCATGTGAGTGGAAAGCCTTTCAAATGAGCCAATGTGAACGCGAATGAATAGATTTGCCATTGTAGTAGCTTGCGAGCATCAAATGACATCAATATCAACTGTTTTGAGCATGAATAGGAACTCCATAACATCTGCAACAAGCTATCTTTATGAAAAGACATTGGATTAACATACGTGGCAGAAGGTGGTTGAACAGCAACATTTCTTCAAGCTTTAATCTTACTCTCAAAATCAATACTCTTCATACACCAATTCTTCAAGCTTTTCAACATTTACGTGCATTAATTCATTCATCATAAATAATCTGAAAACACAACTATAAATACACAGTATCAATTATTTTAAATATAAAATAAGATAAATAAGCGGATAAAATATACACATTTACGTGTATATCAAATATCAGTATACCTGATGACACGGTCATGAGAGTCCTTAATCAACTTAGTATCATAGGTCCTCTTTATCTCAGCTACCACTTTCTTACACCACTTAGAAATGACTAATTCCTTTAACCCAGGACGAGGGTTATTCAAGTAAAAATACTTTTGGGAGGCTAAGGCCTTATATACGGTTGTATTTCCGGGAGGTTGAGATCCCATTATGATAGGAATATTTTTGTAACTATATTCCCATGTCTCACACTTCGTGTTAACTTTAATTAAATCAATTTCCAAATTGATGATACATTGGCGTAAACTCCTCAATTCATCCTCAAACTCAATAGAGGGTGTGGTCTTTATGTATGCCTTCAATCCAAGAATAGTCCTATCTCTCTCTTCTAACTGGTCTTTTAAAGCATTTATTCTCTCATTCAAATGTTTAATGGATAAATTCTGATGTAAAATCTTCCTCTCTTAAGACATAGAGGGAATCCCTTCTACCGACAATGCTTCACTCTGAGATGGGAGGATCTCACGACGGTCAACCTATCTACATGCACACAAGAAAAAAAGTTATGATTGTATTTTTCTTTTCAGTTTACAAAAATAAAACCCCATTCTTGTATAAAAACTTTGTATGATTTAAATCCGAAACCAATCTATCGTGGCCTATAGATAAAAAGAGAGTTACAAAAAGATCACTTTCACTCGATTAACACATTTATTGTTTACATAACATCTCTGCATGTTTAACCCTTAACTCCTTAGTATTGCTTCACGATCTTCGCTTAGAAAGATAAAGGAAAGCTGAGGGAAATCGGTATAAACACTCCTAAGTTTCTCGAAGAAACATTTTTTCCTGATATCATGAATTGATGTCGCAAAAAGTTTCCTTCTCAATCTACAAATCACACGTAGTGCATCTTCATAGTAAACAAAATTCTGTCATGATGCAAATAAGCATATTAGCCTTCACATGTAGTAAATGGAACTCCATACAAATGTTACATAGATCGCAGAACTAAGTTTACAAGTGTGCCTCTTACTCTACATGAGAACGGTTTAATTCCTTCTATTTGTTACCTAACTCTGCTTAAGGCAGGAAACGACTTTTCTTTTATCTATAGTATTTTCCTGAGGCTAGTTATAGTCAAATATTCAAGGAAAGAGAAAAACATTGCTGAAGTAGAATTATACCCGAGAAAATGGAGCTTCAGGACCAACAGCTTTCTCCCCTCCCGAAGGACCGGAGGGTTCACCTTCTTCAGGCAAAGATGATTCAAAATCGCGGGCAACGTGGGGACCTCCTACCCCAGAACCACTCTTAACAGGATCATGGAAAGCTTCAACACCCAAAAGAGGATCGTTTCTATCCCAACCATGTTTATCCTGGTGGCCACCACCTCCGAAACCATCGCCATCATTTTTCCCATCGTTGCCGATAAAAGAAAAAGTCTCCCTTTCTACACCTAAATCATCAGAAAGATGGTCAATATATAAAAGACCCTCGACTCTAGAGTCACACTTCTGCGGTACCTCAACTCCCCATTCACCCAACTAAATCCTTTCCATAACTCGATCCCTGATGGAAGGTGAAACTTTGGAGGTTCGGATCTCAGGAAAATTTTGAAGGTCATCAGAAAGAAGGTGAAATAAGGCATCTTCATAAAAGTTGGACTTAATCTGCGGAAGATGAACTTGCAAGAAATTAGAAATCCTATCTTCAACTCCATAGGTTATCTGCGCAGTGAAGGAAAGCTTCTCATCCTTCTTCTGAAGCTCATTGGCATGAGTAACCACATCTTCCGCTATTTTATGTTCAAAGGCCGACACTTTGTCAGGAGTTACATCCTTTTCTGCCTTCTCTCTCTAAAGCTACCTCGGTGTGTTCCAAGGAAGCTTTGAATATCTCACATTCATCACTCAAAGCTTTGTTTGCTTCTCGAAGCCGAACGATTTCGGTGCCAGAGGAAGAAGGAATTGGCTTAGGCAAGAGCCATCCCTTGGTAATCTAGGAAATTAGAAGCATTAAGTTTACAGTTACGACAGATTGAAAGTCAAGATTAAAAAGAAATTTTTATACCTTAAGCTGTCAGGTGATCAAATGCTGATAGAAATCCACCGCGTTCGAAGAAGAGGAGGGTAACGAGATATCATAAAATCCCGGATCAGAAAGAATGAGCTTCACAAAATCAGTAAAATCCGTTGAAGGATCGAGAGGCCTTAGAGGCTTAGCTGACTGAGAAGTTGGAATACGCGGCATAACATCTACACCCGCTTCTGATGTACTTGGAAGGGGCGATGGTAAGATGCAACCTCCAATTTCTCTACCGGAAGCATCCTCGGAAATTACAGAGGCAGAAAAATAAAGCTTTAGCTTCTTAGCTGGCAGGTCTACAGGCAACTAGCCAACCTCTTAATAGAAAAAGCAATAGATCGATTCAAAACATCAGTGAGAGTCGAGTCTTCCGAAGCCAAAACTCCTAGTCAAAGAAAAACCAAAGAAAATTCAAGAATGCGGAACTTGGGTACCAAAGAGACCATCGAATCAACAAAATATACCAGGAGATAAGGGAGTAGAGGAGGCGAACACTTCTGAGCCTAACAATAAACGCTTAGAGCCTGGGAAATGAATAGGTGGATGCCCCAAAACCTTCTGTCCATTAGGAAGAAGATCATAGTGACATAAATTGTCCTTGGTTAGTAGAGCAGACCGACCCAATGGCTTTTCGAGTAGCTTCAAAATGAACTCAAATACACGGGATTCACTTTCGGTTAAAGACACTCTTTTAGAAGCAGGATCTGAAGAAACGACCAAAGTTAGATCACATAAACGAAAAGTAACCGTTCACAAGTGGCTGAGGGATTCACCATAATTAGCAAATTTTCCTGAGATACCAACAGGGCATTTGATGAAGAAGAACCGGTCTTCCATATATATAGCCTTACCAGCACCATCACTGACAATCTTTCGTAAGAGGGTAGCATGGAATACAGGGAAGTCAGCACCTTTTGAAAAATGCATCGTGTGTTGGATAAGGTTAGAAGTAAGAGAAGCCTGACTCGACTATGGAGCAAGTATTTCAAGACATAGAAGCAGTGTATAAGTGCTAGGGAGGAGTTGAATAGGGGCAACCTCCAAATGCCGTAGAAGTCGAAATATGAAAGATGGAAAGGGGAAGAAGCCCTCATGCCAGATATGTGCAGCAGAATACGCAAAATAGCCTTTGGGAGGATTCATCATATTATCACAACGAGTAGAAGGAATAGCCTCCACATTATCCATTCCAAAGCTGGCAAGAATGGAGTTTACTTCGTCTTAGGAAGTAATCAAAGATTTCTTCAAGGTGAAAGGCTTCCTCTTTCGAGAAATACCACAAACACCAGTTAGTGATGGACCGAGACTCCTTTTATCAGAGATAATGCTGTCAGGTGATATAATTCCATAAATACATTAACTCATATCATACTCATTAGAATACAATAGAGTAATAGAACATAAACCTACCAGTGAAAAATAGTAGAGATAGTGGATATTAAGATAATATGAATACTGATCTAGATAAGGCACACGACAAATATCACATTTGTTAAAGAACAATCAAGCCCTTAGTAATGATGGAATCATTTTATTTTCCTAAGGATAATACTTAGAAAGTTCAAAGGAAAAGGCAACAGTTGAACCAGAACCAGGCAACTGTAAGTTAACACCATAAGACCTAGTTGTCCCTCGGAGCCAGAAATTGGTAATGAAAATGGTACCATGACTGTTAGTTAATCATAAAAACAAGTTGTTTTTGTGCAATTTGCATATCTCAAACCCTAGAAATTAATATTCTTGGGGAAAAAGTATATGTGTAGCCCATCATGAATCCTAATAACTTATGCTCAACACCCAAAACCCTAATTAAAGTTTAAACCAGAAATATTCATGAGAAACTCAACCGAGAAATTCTTGAAATAAGCATTATCTCTGATTCGAGAAATTAATGTAACAGGTAAAAGTTGAAGAAGAAGAAGCAATGGTAACTATGCAAAAAAAAAAACTTAAATCCACACCGTACAAACGGAGACCAATCAACATTTCCATGCAAGGGAGATCAAAAGGCTTAGAGATGACATTTCGAAAAAGACAAATAGTTTGACTTGAAAATTCGAAAACACGCCTTCACCCGGGGGGGATGTTATTACCAAAATTAACTCCGAAACCAGCTGATAGTGAAGGGGTATCGGGGGACACAAACACAGAAGAACCATCCGAAAGAAAAAAAGCAGAATAATAGGAAGATCTAAAAGCAGTAAAGAATGATCTGAGAGCAGTATAAATGGACACCCTCAAGGGAGATCAAAGCCTATAAAATGCCAGCAAAGCCTATCCAACAGGGCCTATCCGACAGGATCTGCCCGACAGGAAATTCCATGACGAAAGGTTGTCTAGACCGGAAACCAAGAAAGAGGGAGATAAGAGCTCTGCTTATTGAAACCCGAAAGGGCTATCGGTATTAACTCACTTTGTACTGTTACAATAAGAGACGAAGACATCAAAAGTATCACACCAAGAGTACATATAGATTATCCGGAACTAACTTCCGAAACATCTCCTGCATGAATGTCGGAAGGTCACATTGATGGACAACAACACATCACCTAGAGCTGTCTTTTGGAAGACCGGACCATCACAAAAGCTCCACTGGAAGCCAAACCGGAACCCTAGCAGAGATACAGGCTATCCATACTAATCTACTTAGTACAAACACCAACAACGGTTTCGAACCGGCAGCTATCCACGTACATTGGGAGGACCAGCTCCTCTAGGTATACGCGAGAAAGCGGAGTCCTACATATGAAAGCTTACGTTCGGGAGCCTACACCCGGGAGCTACTATTGGAAGTTCAAACACCATCCGAAAATCACCACATCGACAAGCTCATCTCAATCTCAAAGGGGCCCCAACTGATCGGGACCCCCTCCGGAAGCTATAATACGCACAACAAAGCATCCGAAAGCCAAACATCAGAGGCAAGGAGAAAAGCTCCTGAGGTTCCTACAGGCCCAATAGCCCAACAACGGAAGGGGACCTAAATTTCCTATAAATAGGACCCTAGGTGTTACATTTATGGGGGGGGGCGGGGGCGCTCATTCCGATTCTTATACTCTTTTTCTCTAGAATAAACTCTGATATTTAGATCAATTGGAGGATTTCTTCTATGTTGCTCATGTACTCAAAATGGAAGATTAATAAAGAGCAGATCTACACTTATATTATTTTCTTATCGGATGTGTCACCTCCTCCAATATGTTTAAACCCTTCCTACAATCTTAGACCCTCCCTACGAACTTAGATCTTTTAGTGAGCTTGGTGCGGAATTCCTTTATGTCATCCATTAAGTCATTTATCGTGAATTAAGTTTAGTGATCCGTCTCTCCAAGGCCTTGATACCTAGGGACGACGGTCTAACCCAACGTCGTGAAAGACGAACAACCTTTTTTTCTCCTTAAGTTCATTCCCATTGACCTATCTTAGGTATTGAAGAAAAATAACATTACCATATGGCCTGGAACATGTTTCTACCCCTTATAAGAAGCATCTTAAGTTCGTAAATGGACTTAAGAAATATCTCAGAAGGCCTCTCTTGCTGTAAATCAAATTGACTTTCGATAAATTAGTGGATGCAGCTCTCCATGCATGCAGCTCTCCATCTCAAGGCGGTCGAGAAAGAGAAAGATAGTGATGATGATGATAGTGTCCAAGGTAATCTGAATAAGAGGCGTTCAGCTTTCTCCAAATCTAAGCCTTTCCCTGGAATAAGAAGAACCACAGTGGCTCTGGTTCCCAACCTTTTGCAGTACCTCCCTCGACTTCAACAAAGGAATGTTTCAATTGTGGATCAACTGATCATTTTTCTCATGCTTGTCCTAGACCTTATATTTGTAGATATTGCAAGGAAGAGGGTCACGAGAAATCCTCGTGTCCTAGGAGATCAAAAGGGTCGAATTTGGAAAATCTTAACATGGCAAGAGCTTCCAGTGGTCCATCTCACCCTTAAGGTACACCTTTTATTTTGAGAATCATTCCCAGTTGAGTTCTCTTTGGTTTGGGGTCTAGTACTCCTTCATAATAAAGAGAAAAGCTATGGTTATTAATCTTGTTGATGGGTCTAGACGTGGTTTAAGAACTCTAGTCGAGCCAGGGGACGCCATGGGTTGATAGGGGTTCAAGAACAACGTATAAGACGTTGTTGGCATGAGAAATAATCCAAATGCTATTTCTAAATAACGAATTATAATTTGCATTTCTTCTAGTTAATTAATTTATAAATTTAAAGGGTAACACAATAGCTTAGTTATGAAAATATAGTAATTTTCATACTAGCTTATAATAAGTAGGTTTTGAGAAGAAGGGGTTTGATAAGAACTAAGTAAGAATTTATAAATTCAGTAATAGAGATGTTTTTTTATGATCCATAGCTTTATCAGCCTTATATCTTTTCATAGATGGCCATTTGAAGTAGTCTTGTTATCTATAATGACATGAGAATTTAAAGTAAAACTTCAAAGATTTTTTTTGGATTGGTTGGTTATTTTTAAAACCAATCATTCTATTTTATTAACTCAGTCGAATTTCATCCCTTCTTGCCATTACAAATTATAATAGTTGTTGAGTTTGGGCGAAATGATTATTATCCCCTTACTCTATCTAGGGAAATCTTATGAGAATATGCCTTTGCTTGGGATTTGGAAAAACCCCGAGTTGTTAAATTTGTGTGATCGAAACTATAGAGAATCTATCAGATTTTTCTATCTATGATCTTTTCTCTATTGAGTTTCTTCAATGCACTGATAATCATCTCTAAGCTTATTGATTGTAGCGCATTTTTGAAAATACTCTCTAGTTGGCCATCTCGAGTTTTTCGACATCCGTATGTCTTATTTGTAAAGAAGTGTTATGGGATGCTAGATTTGTAGTCGGGTTCTTTAATAGAGTTTATGAGAGTTTCTTCTTCTTTGAAGAGCCTCTCATGTAACACCTTTCTTGAGTTTTTGTCTAAAAGGTTAAATGCCTTTGAAAATTTTCGATGATAAGATAATTTCGAGTGCTGAAGTGGAGAAGCTTGTTAGGATATAGTGTGCATATCCGAGTTTATCTCTTTTCTGAGTTTATCTCTTTTCCAAGCATGGGGATAAGGAGTTTTATACTCAAGTTTATTTCATTCATTGTTGTTTCTTGTGACGGTGTATTAAATAAGGTTTTTTTATGACTATCCCTAAGGAAATTGCGAGGATGCAATTTTTGTAAGGGGAGAAGTTTGTAACTACCCTGGTCTTAGAAAATAACTTGTTGTAGTAATTAATGAATTATAATGATAATTTTAATTTGTTAATTAATAAATTAACATCTTTTCAAATGAAAGCGGAGTTTGGTTGGAGTTTTATTTAATATAAATTGAGAATTACTAAGAACTAGGAAAGAAGAATAACCGATGCCTTTGGCAATTTGGTGAAAGTGTGTAAATAAATAAATATGTATGTATATATATATATACATATATATTGGGTGTTGAGGTAAACTAGATTTTTAATTTTAGAATAACAATAGAAAAACAAACTATTGAAAATATTTTGACAAGTGATTTTGAGATAAGAATAAGTGTTTTATGATTTTTGCTTTGCTTAGCGCAATTTTATTTAGGTCAAAACGGTGTTTTCCAGAACATCTTATTGAGGTGAAACTACAAAATGCTAATTTTGTTGCAAAATGTGTTTATACGTATGCTGGGAATAATTTTATAAAATTGTAGAATTATTTTTCTTTGGTAAAAAATTGAATTGCTGGATTTACCATAATACTTAAATTTTTAAGTATATTTCAAACAAAATGTAATTTGCAAACAATTGAAAGTATTGTGCAATTAGCAAATATATGAAAGATTTGAAGAATTATATAAAAACTTCTAATAGATGATGTTAAAAATATCCCTCACTAATGGTTTTGTGGTTTAATTAATTGTTGTAACCTTAAATTGTAATTAATAATGAGAATTTATGTAAATAGTTGTTTAAATATGCCATAATTAAGGTAATCAGCCATAATTTGAGCTATTAAAGCCTAATATCTAATTAGTAACTTTGATTAGGCTTAATGGAATTTTAAGATTTAATTAACATAAGAGGTTTCTGGAGAGAGTAAGAATACAGTAGGTATTCTTCCTCCTCATTTGATTTTCTCAAAACCCAAAAAGAAGAAAACCCCTAAATATCCATTCTAAATCAAAATCATAGCCTCCCAAGCATCCAACTAGTGAAATTAAGTTATAAAATAGAGAGATCCAGCAGGTAATCACTCTAATATCAAATCAAAATCCTTCTTTGATCTTTGATTGAAAATTTATTTAAAGTAACTGACGTTTTAAACCTGCATGTTGCAATAAACTTCTTAGCAGGTTTTGAGAAGGCCAGTTGAAGCTTCAAGCTCCTATTTTCCTTACTATATCTTATTGTTGATTCTTATTCAGGTGAGTGAACCTCGCACTTTCTAGTTGATATCGTTGTTGGTGATATTCTCTGAGTTTATTGAGTATTTGTGAAGAAATTGAGTTGACGTCGGTTCTGTTCTTGTTGGTTTTCTTTCATGTTGCTATATTAAAACAGTCATAAATTTTGAACCATTGAATGGAATTTGATTGTCTTAGTTATTCCAGAAAGCTTAAAAAGTATGTTATAACTTTCATTTTATTCATCATTCCAAATTTTGAATTTTTTTTAAGTTAAAACCGTGATTTTTTTTCTTGTCGAACACATAGTGACAGTCTGAATTTGTAATTGTTACTAAAATAGTCATAACTTTTGAAACATTAAACGGAATTTGATTATCTTAGAAATTATGCTACAACTTTCATTTTATTCATCTTTCCAAATTTTGAAGTTTTCTAGGCTAAAATCGTGATTTTGTTCGATGTCCTGTCTAATACATAGCGACAGGTTGCGTTTGAGATTGTTACTAAAATGGTTATAACTTTTGAACCATTAGAACGGAATTTGATTATCTTAGTCATTCCGTGAATCTTAGTAACTATTCTACAACTTTCATTTATTCATCTTTCCAAATTTTGAAGTTTTCTAAGCTAAAATCATGATTTTGTTCGTTGTCATGTCGAATACATAGCGACATGCTGAGTTTGAGATTGTTACTAAAATGGTCATAACTTTTGAACCACTGAACGGAATTTGATTATCTTACTCATTACGAAAAACTTAGAAACTATGCTACAACTTTCATTCTATTCATCTTTCCAAATTTTGAAGTTTCTAAGCTAAAATTGTGATTTTGTTCGTTGTTCCGTCGAATTCATAGCAATATGCTGAGTTTGAGATTGTTACTAAAATTGTCATAACTTTTTAACTACTAAACGAAATTTGATTATCTTAATCGTTCCAGGAAGCTTATGAACCAAGCTAAAACTTTGATTTTACTCATTTTTCCAGATTTTGAAGTTTCTAAGCTAAATTGTGGTTGTTGGTCGTTGTCCTATCAAGTACATACCGACAGGATGAGTTTGATATTCTTAGTAAAATGGACATAACTTTTGAATGGTATACCAGAATTCAATTATCTTAGTCATTCCAAAAATCCTGAATTATATGCAACAACTTTTGTTTAGAGTGTTATTAAATATTTTGTCATTTGCTAGCTCAAACTGCGGATTTTGTCCATTGTCTTGTGTTTTACTTCATGTTGTTGCATTTGTTGTTTCCAAACAACTTGAAACTGTTTTGCATATTGTTGGTATTGGTGATCGCCATGTAAATGGCAATAATATTTAGCAAGGAAATCCATATATAACTATGATTCGTATTATTGAATTGATGTCGTTTTGTGTAAAAATCGATGGTGTAATCTCATTGAATCCTGTCGTCTTTGTACACGTTTTAATAGTTTTTTCAATTAAATATCTTCAAATGATTTTCAATTCTCAATAACTAATTATATATCTTCAAATATTTTTTAGGAATAATCTATATTATCCCCGCTATAAAGGGATTGATTTTAAAATTGCGATTTCATATATTTTCCGAAAAACGTTTTATAACCTGTTTTTCCCTAAAAATAGTCTCTATAAAAACATACATACACATACATTATTGCACCTCTTGAGAAGATGTGATTGCAATTAAACAATATTGTATAACTTGTGGTATGAAACACGGGTATATAATATCGGTTAATTTCAAGACTCGTCAATTGAAATAATTTGTTATTTTCCTTTATGGAGTAATTCTGTTATTCTTGTGGTTTCTAGTGTGGAGTAGACTAAATAAATTCGTTAATATAATTCGAATTTAAACTCGATTAAATATCTTCAGTTATCCAATTTATCTAATATTGCAAATTCAACTTATTTTCGATTATTTCGGAATTAAATTTATTATTCCAGTATTAATTAAATATCCAAAAATATTGAATTCAAGTTATCTAAATTACTAAACCATTATAAAAGTAATTAAATTAATTAATTATTAAATTGCTAAAATCTGGGTCGTTACATTCCTCCCCTCTTAAAAAAATTTCGTCCTCGAAATTGCTAAGCAATAATGTTATAACTCTCACCCCTCATAACCTACTTAGTTGAAATCTTATATTCCATATCTTCATAACCCAGTTCTTACCCGACCTTCGAATTCTCATACCAATACTCGACCATTCATATTTCTTTCCAAATGATCTATCCACCAATTTTGGACAATCCATCATCACTTTCTCGTCTTCAATCCATATGCTCTTCTGCATATCCACACTGATTCCAATTTATTTTAAATCCATTTATCAATTCATTATTCCACTTGAAATTTTATTCACCAATTCTGGTTTTCTTATTTCAATTAAAACTTTCTAACTCTTTAAATTTTCGAAAAATTTCGCCAGCATCTCCTTTGCACGGCTCAATCGGTACAACCACAACTCGTCTTTCTAGACCTTTTCCAATCAAAAAGCCAAATGGCTTTCCCCCATAGGCTCATAAAACCATCAAACCAAGTAATATTGTAAACATGTACCTTTTTGTTGGGCATAAATTCTATCTCTAGCATTTGCTTCCATTCAATATCTACTCAGCATATATATATATATATATATATATCCATTTCCAGTTGGTTTCAAATCAATCCAAATTCCAGTTTTTAACTTTCTAATCAACTTCTGATTAGTTCACTTTTATTCTATCAATTTAAAACTGAGTCAATTGACTTATTATACATGTATCCAAATTTATCACAATTCAATTTAAATTAACAACATCCAATATATATTCAACTTGCTTATTCATAAGTCGAATTCATATTAATAATTCGAATCTCAACATTTTTCTTTATTTAATTTCATTCAAAATTATTTCTAATCCAGTCCAATTTTGTTTAACTTAAGTTAAATTTCAATTCATTTGATACGTTTTTACCATTTTAATCTATTCAACTTATACAAGTTAAATTTTAACTTCAGAATTCAAATTTCCGGGTTTTATTTCAAATTAGTTTGAAATCATATATATTTATATACATATTTTTATAGTCAACTCAATTCAAAACATTTGAATTTCTAAAACATCTTGTCCTTTTCAAACAAATTTTCCATTACGGATTATTATGGTAGCAATCCGTCACTCAGAAACTTGAAAATGAATACTAATAATATCGCGATCCATTATCAGAATTATTTTCCCGCCACTGAAGTGATTTCAGTGCTTAATCCCTTAAAAATCCATTTAAACCATTCTTATTCAAAAAACTTTAAAGTAATGTTATATTACTTTATAATATTTCAGAAAATATTTTCTAAACGCCCGGAATTTAAATTCCAATTCTGGTTTGAACTTAATCTTGGTTTATCTCATTTGTATACATAATCCGTATACAAATTATATAACCATTTCAATATTTCATAATTCCATTTGATTGTAATAATAATCAACACATTCATATATAATAATTCAGAAATTATCCCTTTTATATCACAATAATTTTTGGGAAAAAATATTTCATTTACCCATTTTAAACACAATATTGTATCGAAGTGCTTTGTTCGAGAGTTTAGAAAGACCTATCGATATAGTTGTACATTTTGTATCGACCAGAATTCATAAACCACTCAAAAAACCAGTCAACACAATATAAAACAATTTTATATCAAATCTACAAATACGCGCTTATATATACTTACTCAAACTCAATATAGAGTATTACTAACTCCATCTCTATTGAGTTACGCCACAGAGCCAAGGTTACTACTCAATCTTCAGCTCTGATACCAACTGTAATGGCCCAAATTTTCGTACTCTTTGAGTCGACTAATAACACCAAACGTCCAATCCAAATTGCATAGAAATACGAATCATTATTAGAAAGAAGTTAGAGGATGAGAAATAGAAAGAAAGAAATATTAGAATAGAAGAAAACGAAGATCACAAACTCACAGTGGAACGAATAAAATATATTAAATAAAATAACTTTAGAAATACAAATTGGTAACTGTATATACATACCGTTATCAGAGCACCACAGTTATTCGTGGAACAGTTGTAAACACCTGTTTCCAGATATAACATAGTACACAGCGGGAAAATATGATAGTTTATAGCTAACTAGTGAAGCCTCCTGTTTCAATCTCCTCCAAGTGAATCTGTAAAATCCCGACTACTCAACTGCCCGTACAAATTTGGGCACCCAAGAGTTTAGGGAAAACAAACAAAATAAACTCTGGGTCAATCATGGGACTGGTGTGAGTAAACTCCAACCATTGGTTTAACTTTCAAAATCCTTTCAAAAGAAATGATAATCGAAGACCGAACCACACATAAACACGGATGGTTTTTACCTTACGATAACCCAAAAATATTTTGATATAAAAATCCAATGATATTATAACAGTGTCTACATCAAATAAATAGAATCTAGCGGAACGCTTGCATCTCATGCTTCATATATAATATAAAATCGAAAACCACATGGCGCTTATTGGAGATTGGATTTCCAACATGACAAGATATGGAACCACCTTCCGATAGTGTATCTCTAGAGAGGAATACACTGGGTTCAACAAGAACGTCTTGCAACCAGGCCCACACATGGCTGACCACTCATTTAACTTGAGTGTATCGAGCATATTATCATCGACGGTTGTGATCAGCAACCGTTACCAAAAGCATTCAGCAACGAATAGAATAAGAAGCAAATGGATTTTCTCTAGATCAGGTGATAATAATCCTAATGGGAATGACCCACATGGCCATGCTGCCTGCCCGATCTTTGTCATTCCCCGGGTAATGAGGATTGAGGTCACGATTATCTTTCAGCACATCTTGCCACCATTTACTTTGAATGTCACGTCGTCAGACACTCGTCCATATACGCTGTCCTGGGATTCGACAAACCGAAGGCACCATTCTATCAATCCATCTTAGGCAATTTCTACCTAGGATTAACGGAACAACCCTTGCACTTTACTCTATCTTCAATTATCTTCAGCATAAGTTGATTCGTAACGCTTATGCCAATACGGAGTGGTTTTCAGATAACAAATCTGATCCCGGTCTCTCCATATTGACAACGGAGGTATAAAATAAATCAAAACTTTGATAGTCGGTGATTTAACTATCAAAGGAACATCCATACAATCAACGGTCCTATTTCCAATTGGAAATTCTACCGACCAAACATCAAACAACACTGGCCCCTTTTTTATATTAGTTCCTTATTATATTATCGTTTCCAATTCCCATTTCCCATCTTTCGTACCTTTTCAAAACTCGATTTTCTATCTAGATTCTTGGAAAAACCCATTTCCAATGTTCTAATTTCTTTATTCGAGAAAATATCTCTTATTCCAGTTAGAAAACATTTCTAAATATCCACGAATCCTTATTTTTCTCTATTCAGAAAATATACCTTATTAATATCGGAAAATATTGCCATATTCTTTTTCTTAATTCCTCATTGACCAATTCATTTGATTTTCTATGTGTAGAAAATATCCCTCATTTTATTTGGGAAAAACATTTCAAAATATTTTAAATTAACACGATGTTATAAAACATCATTATTATAACACAAACTATTAATCATTTATTAACTAACTATATTGCTAACCAATCTTCACTATCGAACTTTAACCATTCCTCCATCAATCATGAAGTCAATCAAGTTGGGGTATAATTACCTCTCAGACCTTAATTGAACAACATTCTCAACTTTGAAACAGTCAAAGTTCACAACTTCAAACAAAACCTCGCTTACGCAACCCTCAGATTCAATATAAGAATCCACTTCTTTTACGGAAAAATATTGATTATAACGGTAGCGTTATAATTGCTGTTTCCAAACATTTACTATAACTGCAGCGTTAAAATCACTGTTTAGATTTATAAAACATTTATTATAACAACAGCGTTACAATCGCTGTTTAGATTTATAAAATATTTGTTATAACATCAGCATTATAATCTCTATTTAGATTTATAAAACATTTATTATAATAGCAGCGTTACAATCGCTGTTTAGATTTATAAAACATTTATTATAACAGCAGCGTTATAATCGGTGTTCCCAAATAATTTGCATATAAAAATATAAATTATACTTATTAATTCAATTAATAAGTAAATAAACAAATAAATAGATTTGATTCAAAATGGAAAGTAAAAATAACTACTTCCCTAAATTCGATATAATCGAATTCCAATAAACAACTCTTTCTACAATAATCTATATTCGATTATATTCTGAACTTCGAATTTATCTATCATTTCAGGTTAATTTAAAATTCCAAATTCTCTTTTGAATTTATCTTTTCAAATCATTATCAAATTCCTTTATAACCATTACATTTTACACTTTATTTTATATTCCAAATTTGAACTAAAACTCATCGTTTTCTTTTAGAATGATTACCCATTTCCCTTTTTATTCAATTCCCAATCTGGATTCATATTTCCTAAATTTCTTTTATAAATATTTCATTTAAAAAAAATGATATTTTCTTTAAACCATTCACTTAAATCGTGAATATATTTCTTTTATATACAGTTTGATTTCATACATATAAACATATCTTAAACCCAAATTTTATTTATAAATTCGATTCAGAATTATCTATACCAGCCTTATCTCTTTTTATTTCAATCTTTAAAATCTCTTTTATAATTTTCTTTATAATTTGCTAAGTTCGAATTTATTTTCAAATATTGGTTTCAAAACTCATTTCTACTTTCCCATATAAATTCATATTTGAACTTATATTTCAGTTTATCCATTGGTTAATAATTCACTTAAGTTATGTTCTTATTTATAAACAACATCTTCATTATCCACTTGAACATGTTTCTATTTTCCATGCTATTCGAAATTTAATTTCTATTTTGGAAATAAATTTCATTTTTAAATCCCATTTCCCTTTTTCACATTCGAAAATGTTTTACGGTATCTAAAATACCAAGTTTGCACGGCCAGGGTAAATCAACCACAACATATCCAAGCATGGATTACATAACACATCATATATCACAGTCAAATAAAAACAGTAATATAAATGTCGAGGAATCCAGTTGGATCCCTCCAACCTGTTTCCCTGCATCCACAGATGTTAATCAACATCAATAACATTAATTTCACACCAATATGAAATGTCATAGTAAACAGAATTAATAATTCATCAACGATATAACTATATCAACCATTTCAACCAATTTTAGCAACCATTCATCCAAACAACCATCACACAGTATAAAATTACTATAAATAAATTTAAAACTCATTTATATAAAAATATAAACGAGGTAGAGTTAGTGAGTTACTCACCTTGTTTTACAGTTGACGGTTCTTCTTTTATTTCGTTTACAATCAAACCAGCATTTGATTTTTCCACAAAATTCTAGTAGCTCTGTTCTTGGTCGCGTCAGTTCTATAACGTAGACTCCATCATTACGATTCCAACGGATTCGATCGCGTTCATTTCTATTCATGAATGGACGAGTTATTGCGGTTAAAAGAATTTATATAAATTAAACAAATTTTTAACTAATTACTAATTACCCTTTATAACTAGTTCCGCTACACCTTCTTCTTCCAGTATGAATTTCTCGTTTATATACTTAAGTGCTTGTTCATACGTTTGCGGAATAAGGTTATTTTTGTAACTTGTGAGGATGTAGATGGAATTTCTAAGGTTAGAAAGTTTGTTGGGCAATACGTGAGGTAAAATATCAACTTGTGTGGTGCAATTACAAAGGCATCAGCCTGTAGTCAATCTTGCAGGTGCTCACTCCTTTCCAGAGAAGATTTTCAATGGATCGGGCGTCCCTGTATTGTTCAAGTTTCCATTAGGTGCGGTCGTCCTGTTTTGGTCAATGGAGTCATCTCTTCAACAATGCCATTACCTTATAACTTCCACTTGACAACGTCTTGTTCTAAATTAAACTGGAAAGACTGTTATCGTCGGTTTGAGAAATTGACAACGTCTTCTTTACTGACAACGTCTTCTTTCCCGAGAACACATAACGCCACCTACTGACCAAAGCATCCCACTTCCATTCTCAGCTACCATCACAACATAATCCATGAGATAAGTCCATGCAACTTCCTAATATAATACAAACTCCTTAATCAAACTATTAATCCTCACTTACCATTTAAATCCCTCTTCCACATTCAAACTGTTACACGCCCCTTTTCCACCATAAACTTCGAAACTCCCTGTAGCCATAAACCAATGGATTTATTACCAATACCAACTCATATAGTCTCGCACCATCTTCTTCCCTAAAACTATTTTTCCTCCCAGTTCGAACCATTCCAGTCCGCTCCTCTTCCCTCAATCCCCTTCCTTAATCACGTGTATCCCAGTTTCAAGTGATTAAAACTCGCCTCTTCTTCCACATTAACACGCAGACAACCCCAAACAGAAGTCAGGCGACAAATCTCCTTCCAGGCAACCGATGAACTGCTCCTTCTTCATGTCGTTGCTGTCGACGTTTGGCCTCATCAGACAACCGCACCCTCGCTACCCTCTCCGCCTCAACTTTTTGATCCCCCACTGCCACAAACTGCAACGGTAAGGTAGCGCATGCTTTTCTCACCGTTCAACCCCAAAATATTCAAGCAATGCGATTTCCCTCAATCAATCCAAATACAATACAAGCCTCACGAATTAAAGCTCCTTCTCTTTGAATTTTCGATCTAAATGTCGACGCGCTGCTCTTATTCTGTGCGAACAAAATTAGTGCTGAATCTTTTGAAACCCATAAAGACCGGAGTGTATACCTCAATGATCGCAACAAACCCAAGAATGCATGATTTTGTCGAGATTTCGCTCTTATCCATTTTAAAATATTCCATATTTACAGGTGCTGAGCTTTTATATTTGATTTTTTTATTTTTCGGTTTCCTTTGGTCTGAAGAAGGGAATGCGGACACCGGTATTTAAAGAGATAGATGGTTTGGCAGGCACGGCATCTATTGGCTTGGCATACACGAAATTGGAAAGAAACGTGGAGAGCACGTTGTAGTAATATATGTATATTTATTCAAAGTTATTTCTGAATAACCAAGATATGAAAAGTATCTCAATTATATTTACTTACAAATAAGAAGTGAAGCTTCTTGAAAATATGAAGACTCGGTGCATGTAGGCAGGAAGGCCAATCATGCAATATGACTCTTTATTAATTCTGGATTATTTCTATTTGAAAGTGGCGATTGTTAAGTTAGAATTTACGTGAACAAAACATGTACAATACATGAGTAGCGGTTGTTGTAATGCCAATGGCGCAGGGTTTCTTGTGAACTATGGATCTTAGCCATTTAAATGGTGTAAGCGGTGGGTTATGTTATAAAGTGTCGTGTACCAGATGATATAAAATTTTATTTGCGTATAAACTATTACTGACAAAAATAAATTCGTTAATATAATTCGAATTTAAACTCGATTAAATATCTTCAATTATCCAATTTATCTAATATTGCAAATTCAACTTATTTTCAATTATTTCGGAATTAAATTTATTATTCCACTATTAATTAAATATCCAAAAATATTAAATTCAAGTTATCTAAATTATTAAACCATTATACAAATAATTAAATTAATTAATTATTAAATTGCTAAAAATCTGGGTCATTACAAAATTAATCTCCTCGTTGATGTTATTTATGTAGCTTTGGGGTTAGGATCCAATTTCGTGCTTTGGTCTTTGAGGTAGGGTTTTTTGATCTAATTGCGCAGTTAAGTTGATTCTTAGCCATTATGTCTATTGATGATATTTCACGTAACGTCCCTTTCTTGTGAATAAACTCACAAATGAGTTTACTAGTTATCGCTTGAGGCAATTTGTGCATATCCTTGATGTGTTGCTTCCGTGTTTAATCCATCTCGAAATCCACGACTCCTAGATCCTTTAAAGTCGTTCACATGTGTAATTCAGTAGGATTTGCGACATAGAGTTATTCATGTTGTAGCATTTTTTAAGAGAATATCACCTTTGTGTATTATAATTATTACTACTTATGTTCTAATATTTCAACTCGACCGACCCATGTGTGTTAATATTCAGGTCAGACTGAGTTCTTGCAGGTAATTCACAAGATAGTCCTTTTGCATCATAGCTTTACTCTTGGACGACTCTCTTTGTTTAGCTCCTTTTTGCACGTTCAGTTTTGTACTTGGTTTGTGTGTTGGGCACCTTTTGATGTATATATTCTTTTGCTAGATGCAACAATGTGTATTATTTGTACTGTACCTGATGTATGTATAGATATGTATTTGCGACTGTGTTCTGTTCTGTAATCTGTGGACTATCATGTTGTATCTGTCTTGTTTAGAATTTATCCTGTTGTCATCGTAGTATTGTGTTAAGTAATAAATATGTCGAACCGCAAATGGAAAAGAACAGTGCACATATCGACGCACTTAGGTCTTGTTTAATACAAGATTACGAATGGTCGCTCCTAACCAGACCTATTCTCCCCCTTAGTAGATAGTATAACTTAGTAATGCTCTTTATTAGTGTGGGTCTTAGGGTGGGGGCCTCATATAATCTAAGCCCGATTTTACAATTAATCTCCCCCATTTTAATGACGACAACCTTTGTTTATAAAATATACTTGCCTTATATCTTGATTCTTCAGTTACTCCCCATAACTCCAACAACTCCTTCTGAAAATACTAACTTCCCCTTGATCCAAGTCCTACTTTATAATTCACTCCCTTTGACATAAAAAAAACCATATGCCTATGTTTAATATATAATACTCCCCCTACAACTAATGTAAGACTTAACCTAGACTAAAAAATTGACTCTAATACTCCCCATAAAAACTATGGTACCGTTAATGTTAGTAAAATATATATTAAATCAAGATGATATAATTAAACTAAACTTTATTGTTACTTTATATATGATACTATACAATGAGTACTTAGTTTTACAATTAAACATTTATGAACATAATTTAAACTATACAACGAACATTTTCAAATACAGATTATCTTTCTGATGAGTGTTTTTGACAATGGGTGTTTTATGAATCAGACAATTTGGATAATGAAAACAAAATTCTACATTTTGTTCAATTACGTTACCATCCTTATCAAAACATATTTCTCCAATGCATATGACTCGATCACCTTCTTCCATCTGAGTGTCTTGCTCTTCTTCCTCCTCTTCTTCTACTATTTCCTCTTCATCTTCCATAGGATTGTGAACATGGATATTAGACGAATCATCTTCAATAACGATTGGGTTAAATGATTACCCATTGGGACTTTATGTAGATTCCTAATGATTTTTCCTTACTTCTCTTGTTCCTTGGCCATTCATAGTTGCATTTGTTGGATTTCAGCGAGTATTTGTAAAGAATCCTTCATAGGTTCTTCCACTTTGATCACAAGCGTAGTACGTTGAAATGGTCGTTGAGCGGATGAAAGGAGGGAGAAAATGTTGTTTTTATCGGTATTGGATGAGTAGGCCATTAATTTATTGTTTTTAGAAGTTTATTACAGAGGAAAATGAGTGAAGAGACAGGAAATTTCGAGTTAAGAAGTTTAAAAATGATTTTGGAGCGAATTTTGATGTTTAAAATTGACTGTTATATGTCGACATGGAGGGTAATACATATCGACACGTGTATGTGATTTTTTTTCTTTTGATTTTTTAATATATATTAATATATGTAGTTATTATATTTCGGTTAATGGACAAATACCTATTTCTCTTCTTAATTTAGTAATCCATTCAAGGGTTTAGTTAAAATATTTGCATGTTCATTTTCAATTTTAATAAATTTTAGTGAAATATTTTCTTCACTTACATTATCGCTGAGAAAATGATGTCGAACATCAATGTGTTTAGTTCTAGCATGATGAGTAAGATTTTTAGATAAATTTAATGCACTAATATTATGATAATAAACTGGTGATTTAGTTATGTTTGATCCAAATTCTTGTAGAGTTTTTTGCATATAGATTACTTAAGAACAAACCAAAGTAGTAGAGATGTATTCCGCTTCAATCGTTGACAAGGGTATGGTATTTTTCTTTTTACTTAAGCAGGAAACTAGAGAATGTCCTAAAAAGTGATAGGTTCCACTTGTACTTTTTCGGTTTGATTTACAACCGACATAGTCAACATCACAATAAGAAATTAAATTAAATGAATCGTTTTTACGGTAAAAAAACAAAGTCTAATGTATGTTAAAAATATCTTAGAATATGTTTTAAAATTTTAAATGAGTTTCCTTAGGTTCAAATTGATATATTGTGCAAAGATGGACACTATGCATTATCTTTGGTCTATTTGTAGTTACATATAGTAATTAGCCTCTCGTGCCTCCATATAATTTTGATCTATGTCTTTTGATGAGTCATCTTTGCTTAAAGCTTCATTTGTTGCCATGGAATTGGGTTTTCCACGGGCATTAGTCATATTAAATTTATTAATTAAATCCCTAGCATATTTTCTTGATTAATAAAAATACCATTATCTAATTGTTTTATTTGTAATCCTAAAAAGAAAGTGAGTTCTCCTATATGAATCATTTAAAATTCTTTTGTCATAATCTCAGAAAATTCTTGATTCATTTCATTATTTGATGATCCAAAAAAATGCCATCTACATAGATTTATACTAATTGAATATCATTTTTATTTCTTTCCATAAAAAAGTATCATGTACTTTAACATTTTTTTTTTTGAAATAAATAAGTTCTTAGTTTATCATACCAGGCTCTAGGAGCTTGTTTTATACCATATTGAGCTTTCTTTAGTTTGTAAACATGGTTTGGAAAAAAATCTTCAAATAATGAGGGTTATTCAACGTAAACATCTTCTTTAACCAAACCATCTAAAAATGCATTGTTTACAATCATTTGAAATAATTTGAAATTATTATAATTAGCGAAAGCAAGTAGAATTCTTATAGCTTCTAATCTTGCTACGTGTGCAAATGTTTCATCAAAATCTATCCCTTTTTCTTTACAAAAACCTCGTGCAACTAATCGGTCTTTATTTCTAACGACCTCACCGAGTTCATTCATTTTATTTTTATAAACTTATTTAGTTCCTACTATCGTTTTATCCTCAGGTCTAGGAACAAGTTCCCATACATCATTTCTGGTAAATTAATTCAATTCTTCTTGCATAGCAAGTATCCATGAATCATCATATGATGCTTCCTTTGGATTTTTAGGTTCAATAGTTGATATAAAAGCTACATTATTCTTCTTATTTAATTAAATTCTAGTTTTAACTATAGGTTCGATATTTCCTAGTATATTTCCTATAGGAGGATTTTTAGCAGTATGATTCTTTTATTATGATGATTGATTTCACAAATTATCTCATTTGATTCATTATTTTCATTTTTAGTTTTTCTTCATCATTTATACGACCAATATCTCTATTATTTTCATCAAAAAAAAAAATACTTGCATTGTTTCTTCAATAGTATTAGTTTGTAAGTTGAAAACTTTATAGGCTTTACTTCTATTTGAATATCCTTTAAAAATTCCTTTATCTGATTTACAATCAAATTTATCAAAATTTTCTTTGGTATTTAAAATAAAATATTTTCTATAGAAAACTCTAATATAAAATACTCTGGGTTTCTTATTGTGAAGAAGTTCATACGGTATTTCGTTGGTTAGTGGTCTGAATAAAATTTTGTTCAAGGTACAAGATAAAACAAGCTGTAGCAACTACTTCAGCCTAATTTTTTTTTTTTTTTTTTGTAGTCTACTATAGGAAAACATAGTTCTAGCATACTCTTGAATCATTCTATTCTTACGCTCAACTGCTCCATTTTGTTGTGGAGTTTTTGGAAAGGCGAAAATATGAGTATTTTCTTTTATTACGGAAATTCTAAAATTTTCCATATTCAAATTCTCCACTATGATCACTACGTATAGTTTTGATTTTTAAAGAAAATAGATTTTGAATTCTTTTCGCAAATGTTATAAAAATCAAAAGCATCACTTTTATGTTTGAGAAATAGAGTTCAGGTGTATCTAGAATAATCGTCGACAATTACAAAAACATATCTACTATGATTTATTGACTGAATTTAAGATGAAATAAATAAATCCATACAAAGTAACTCTAGAGGTCTTAAAGTACAAATCTTATCTTTTAGCAAAAATGAACTTTTTCTTAGTTTCCACAGTAGATAGACATCACATGCACTGCTTATTTTAAAATCCATTTTAGGGAGTCATCTTAATGAATCTAGCTTAGAAATTTTAGAAAGGAGTTTGAAATTTAAATGTTCAATTATTTTATGCTAAATCCAATGGTCATTTGAATTAGCCAAAAGACATAAGTTGTCATTTGAAATCTTCATACTTGGGATATAAATTTTTTTTTTTCCTAATTCCTTCAAATATAGTATTTAAATTATTATCTTCGATATAACACTTAATTTTTCAATTTTAATTTTATAACCTTTATCACAACTATTGACTTATACTAAGTAAGTTATTTTTTAAATTCCTAACTGACAAAACATCAGAAATAGTAAGAGTTTTAGAGTTACCGACATTGTCGATGCCAATCACATATCCTTTTGAGCTGTCACTAAAATTAACCATTCCTCCAGCTTCATAAACTATATCATTCAATATATCTGAATTTCCAGTCATATGTCTTGGACAACCACTATCAAGTATCCATTTTTTTTATTTGCAACAATTTTTCATTGAGTGTTGAATCATCAAGAGCCATATAACAAGTATGTTCTTACACAACAAACCAATTCAGTGATTACTTGATTTTTCAAAATAATTAAATGCAAACTTATGAATTAAGGGTGAACTGAATATTTTTGAACTAGTGTTATCATGAATTCCAAAAATTGCTATTTTATACATTTCAAAAATTCAAAATATGAAAACTTTGAAAACCAAAGCTCTAATACCAATTGATGGAAAATGTGGATTACATATGTTAAGGATAACTTAACACTAGAAGGGGGTGAATAATGCTTAATGTAATTTATGATCTTTTTGAAATCCTTTTGAATTTAACAGAATCAAATGCAAATCACAGATATAAATCAAACACAAAATCAAACACATATGTAAATAATAAGTAAAAGCAGTAAAGGAATGAAAACACCTGAATTTTATACTAGTTCAGACTTTCCCTACATCCAATCCCACACAACTCTAGGTTATGAAAATTTATTTTCAAATAAACTTCAAATCTTACAATCCTCGATTTCAAGGGCCACGAGGTCCACCCCCAACTGCTTCCAAGCACAAGACACTCTTTTGATTTAACCAGGCTACAAGATCACCTAATTGATTTATGGGATACAATCACACCTTGTTGATTTGAAAGGGCTACAACCACACCTTTTTAGTATCAGTTTGGAAGAAGACTCGATAGAACTTTGATCTTACGATCTTTGATTACAAATAACTCTGTAACTTGAATAGCAATTGGATCTTTGGGAGAGAGAATGGTAGAGAATTAAACTAGAGATGATCTGGTTTGATTCTCTTTGAATTTCGGCATAGTTTAGGTTATGGAAACTTGAAAATTAGGAGTATAAATGGAGTGAAGAAAAAGGGAGAAGAATATAGTGAAAAGTAGTTAAATTTTTTGTATTTAGATGGGTATTCATAGAAAATTAACAGTCATGTCTCTTCAGCAAAAGTTTTAAGCAAATAGACACTTCTTTTGATATATATTTGTTTTTTTTTTTTTTGAAAATAATGGCTATGATGTAGACATCCTATATATTTTTGAAATTTAAAATTATGAAATCAATGTAAACGTCGTTTAAATAAATCAAGATAATTCTGGAGTTTAAACAGATTATTTTCCTATATATTAAAGTAGTATAATAAAGTAAGAACATAAACTAAAAATATATATTTATAATCTATAAAAGCGATATCAAAACTTAAAATAAAACTATAAATATACATATGGGAAACTTAAAACTTAAGGTATAAAAATATAGATATGAATATAAGGGAATAAGAATATTAAAACTCAAGTAAACATATATAATTAAAACTAAAATATAAGTAAGAAAATCTAAAATATCTAATATGGAGTCAGAGTAAGATTTAAGAAATATTTTGAATAAATTAAAGGTCATAAGATGTATAATATATTTTTTAAATAGGAAGTAATGTTGAAATCAGTTAAAAGTTCAGAGAAATTTAAAATATTATTAAGGCAAAAATGGTATGAGAATTGGAATAAAGATTTTATTGCTATTACAGAGTTATAACAAAAAATATAGGCTCTATTACTTATCCTAGTTTATTGAACTCTTGTTACTCATGAGTCTTCAATCCTGAACTTTTCTTCTTTGTAATCTATACTCTTGAATCTTTAAACTGTACAGTTTCCAAAATCAACACTGCATAAGATACATGCATATATATCCTACGCGCGCACACACACACATATATTTTTTTTTTTTGAAAATTACACGCACACACACACACACACACACACACATATATATATATATATTTCTATACAATAATGTTAGTATATATTTTACAATAATAATAGTTAAAAGAAGGTTGTTGTCACCAAAACCATCGTCACCACCATCTCAGTTCCTAACATGAGAAGCATTAGAGAGATACTGAGCATTAAGAGACAAAATCCAATCATGTAAAGCAACAGCAGGCAGAGACCCACTAACCTTAAAACATGATACCAAAGAGTCACCAATATTATGACCAGCTGGACCCGCACATGCAACAACACGTAAAATGGGAGGTGCACTACCATGCACATCCAAAGTACTGATATTGATAGACACAGAAACAGGGGTCGACCGGGAAGTGCTAGAGATAGGCGGACCGACAACATGAATGTCAGTCCGATAATTAGGTCAAACGATAGGTGAAACAACATGTGATTTAGGAACCTAGGCAACTTTAAGATTGATGCATAATGACTGGTCATGGTCGAAAGGCTTGCAAAAAGAACAAAAGGGAGGCATGTAGGCATAGATAATGGGAACGCAGAACGACTTTTCATTAAAGAAATCGACACTGGTAGATTGGAGATAACTGAACGGCGTGCAAATTTCGACCAAAACACTTACAAATCGAAGCTTAGCAGCCTTCGTCGTGCAGCTATCTAACCCTAAAGGGATACCAATAACACTAGTGATCGCACAAATAATGTCTGTATCCCACAATTCCTCCGAAATATCAAGATCCACCCAAATCAAAAGTAGGGAGAACACAACTTTAGAATAGCATATGTCAGGCGATCATTTCTTCAAAGAATCAATCTAGAGTTAAAGAAACAAGGGCCCCGCTGAAAATACGCTCAAGTTCAACCAAATTCTCAAGCTTAATTAGGAAAAAAGCATTTTTCCTAGAAAATAGATCAAATTGACCAATTGGCTTCCAAACATGCTTCGTGTAGGCAGTGAGGTAAAAAAAATATGGGAGTTGATCACAGATAGCACTAATGAGCATCCCCATTGATCGATGGTCTTCTTAAGCATAGGTTCGGAGGCAAAGTCCCTAGGGTTGTCATCGACAACCCACGGCTCAAAAACCTTTTTTGACACAGGCGATTGGGAAACACCCACTAAGGAAGTTTTCAAACATTTACTTCTAGAAGGGTCCGACAAAGAAGGCGTGCCTGCAACCTCATAAGCACTCGGCCGAATATGGGCCTTGATATAAAAGGAAACCTCGGGAGCAATGTCAGTAGAGCACACGCTACCATCAACTGAAATAGGATCGACGGGAGAGCACCAAAAGGCACAGATGTTTCTAACAGAGAGAAACTGGTGCTTGGCCGTGGGAGAAGCAGCGAGCAGCCTCACAAGACCAAATTTACAGAGGAATGGTCATGAAAGGAAAAGGGGGAAACCCTAATCAGGAGCCTCCATTAGAAAAGTTTTTTATGGTATGAAATTTTCTATGATCTAACATAGATGGTGCATTTAAATTTGTTTATACGCTTAGATAATGTAATAAGCGTCACCTTAGATGAATAGCCAAAACCTAAATAGTAAGACTAGACTAGAGCATCGATATGACTTAGACGGAAGCCTTGAAGGGTATTTAAAATAAAGGTTGTATTTTTTTAATTATCACATATTCACACATACAGAAAATGATGGATGACTATTTTTAATATCCGAAAGTAATTATAAACATCATCAAAATATGCTTTCGGCTAGCTCATCTATTAAAGATAGCGGGCCGTCAATGTATAACTGAGAATATAAAAATGATAAACATAGAAGAGAGATCTTAAAGTAGAATTTAGACATAACTATATATCATTTCAATTAGGGTTGTTATGGTAACGGTTACCGTTACCATTTGGCAAATACTGTTACCGTACCGTTTTTACTAGTAAGCCAAAATTGCTTACTATTACCGATCGACTGATATATCTGGTAACCGTTACACTGGTAATTGATATACACATAAATGTGTATATTTTATCTGCTTATTTATCTTATTTTCTCTTTAAAATAATTGATATTGTGTATTTATAGTTGTGTTTTCAGATTATTTAAGATGAATGGATTGACGCACTTAATTGTTGAAAAGCATGAAGAATTGGTGCAAGAAGAGTGTTGATTCTAGAGCTGGATTAAAGCTTAAAGATCTAAAGAAATGTTGTTGTTCAATCACCTTCGGCTGCACATTTTAAAGTCATGATTCAATGCCTTTTCATGAAGATCGCTTGTCTCAGATGTTATGGAGTTCTTATTCATGCTCAAAATGATTGAAGTTGATGTCGTTTGATGCCCATAAGCTATTTTTCCATGACATTTGCATGCCCATTCACTTGCGTTCACATTGGTCAAGTTGTTATTTGGGCAAAGCTTTATGTCCCACATCATGTAATTGGCCACTTAGTCTTGGTCATGACAGCTATAAATACATTGTATCTCTTTCATTTAGAACTACATTGGGTTTTATTCTGTAACTCTTCTCTTGGAATAAAACTATTCTTCCCCTGTTCTCTTTAGTTTTAGTTTTATTTTATTTATATTTGTATTTTTTTTTTTTTTTTGCTTTTTCTCATTTAGCTATGTCTAGCTAATCCTCTTTAATTAGGGGGTGATGACGCTTATAGATTGGATTCAATATGAATCACATAGCCAAAAGATTAGGACTTCATGTATATAGATTTAGATCTGAACCTAGAGTTAGATCTGAACCTTCATACTCTACGTCGTTTAGAGCTATGCTCCTTCACAAGGTATATTCGTGTTTGATCTAACGCTTATCAGATTTAGATCTAATTTTTAGGGTTTTAGAAATAAAGTAGTGAATCTGTCCTGATAGCCTATGGTTGTTTAAGAGCTTAGCTCCTGCATAAGTTATGCTTGTCATTATTCACAAATATTTGTTTTTAAATACCTAATTATCGTTAATTCATGTTTGTGACAGAAACATGAGTTAGATCTATTAATATGTTTGGTTATTAATAATTATCAATCCCAGCTTATGTCATTACTCCCTAATTGCTTTCTTTTATTATAAAAAAAAAATCTCTTTTTATTTATTTTCTATTGTTTTCAAACAATCAAAATTTCAGAATAACTTGAATGGATTTATTACTTAAAATAATTTTGGTCCTAGGGTTCGACACCCTTTACAACAACTCTTATTGTTTAGGAAAGCCGATCGAATTAAATAGTTGTTTACAGTTGTTTAATTTGTTCGCAAATATATTTTGGGGCCGTTGTCGGGGATCAAAATAATTTTTATTAGTAAGTCCTTCGGGTTATATTTTTTATTTTCTTATTATTCCATTGAAAAAATATATACAATTTTTTTATTTTATTCCTTTTATTTTCTTTCATATATAAAAAAAAAATCTTGATTGGTAGATTGGGTATTAAAATATTGATACATTAATCTTCTAAATCAAGAGGAAGAAAAAAAGAACTTGCCAAATTTCATTGATTTATTTCCTTTCTTTTCCTTTATTTCTTTTCCTTTTTACATCCTTTCTTTTGTTTACAATTTAATTCCAAAAAAAAAAACGCTTGCCTTTTGTTTTCAATTTCTTTTATTTATTTCTTCCCAATTCTCTTTACAATTACTTCCTTTTTCCCAAAAAAAAAATCTTTCTAAAAATTCTTCTGCCTGCTACAAATTCTCCATTCTCAAACCAGTACCCCATCTCCTCCACCAGTCTTCATTGCTTCACATTCAACCACCGTACCCCTTTTGCTGATCCAAAACCGCAAACCACGCCGACTCATCTTCATACCAATCACCCCGTTCGCCAACACTTTGCCAAAATCAGAATCCCATCAGTCCTCCCAAACTATATCACTTCAAACCGCAACACCCCCCGCCAAAATCCTAACATCACACAGTCCACCACAAAACAGCACTGTCACTCACATCCTCATACTACCACTCCAAACTACCTTTCACATACCATCTTCACAAAAAAAATGTATCGACATCACCAACTCCGCACATTGCACCATAACTTTGCCGAATTCCCACACTTGAAGCCACTGCAGACCATCATCACTTATCAGTTGCTCAACTCATCCACAAACACTGCCAAACAGTTACCGCAACCTCACTACAGTCCGACAACCAGCGAACCACAAACTTTAACACTCGATTCCAATTCTTCAATTCCAAATACACCAAAATCAAAACCCTCAAATCGTCACATACCCCAAATTATATTTGATGGCAACTTTGGTTCCATTCGATATCAGATTCGAAAATCCACAAACCCCTTCTGCTTAACTCAGAATTACAGCAAACCGACTGTTCTATCCCACCGAACCCCATAGTGCCATCCACCATACCCTACCACAGACCATAAACTTGCTTCAACAACCCTCAATAATTGCCTTGAAACCGCAATCACTTAACGACCGAGAGCAACAACCAAAGCGACATCAGCAAGTTCCGCCAAAGCTTACACCAAATTCTCCCCAAAACCGCTCATAAATGCATACAAACCCCTCTTCCTTCAATCAAACAGAAAACTCCAATTCACAACATCGGTCACTCCCAAATCTCGAAGCCTTATCCAAAATCGCATACAACAAAATCCAGATCAGAACACCCAAGTTCGCAGTTCGGAACCTTCACGGTCGAGAGCCCCAAAAGGACGCCCCAAAGAATTTATTTATTTGAACTTGTTCAATTTTGTTTAAAAGGGATTTTTTTTCTGAAATCGAACCTATTTTGGTATTTGTTTCCGAAAAATTGGGGCATGACTCTATTTACTGTGTATGCACTGTATTGGGTGGGTATATGGGTCTTGTCCTTTTTTTTGGCTCCTATCTGTTTGTTGAGTTGTATTTTGCTTGTTTATATTTCTTTTGAGCCTAGATTCTTGCTAGTGTTAGGCTTAGTTCCTTGTTTTCCTTTGTGTTTCTTTAGTTTTTTTAAATTCCTATATAGTCTTTTTGTTTTTATTTCTTTTAATTGTTTCAATAAAAAGGGAAAATCAAATTAAAGGATTAAAGGAAAAAGGATTTCAAGCAAAGAGAATCAAGATTTGAAAATCAAGCAATTAACAGAAGGTAACAACAATAAATCTACGGACGATTCAGACAGGCTGGAGCGGTTGCACACCAAGTGGGGTGCGAACGCGCTAGCGCTACTCAGTTGCACTATACGGACTGCCGATCTAAGTGAGAATTTTATAAACTTTATAGGGTCTGCTGCTGCTTGAAATATATATAAAAATTGCTTGCCGCGGCTTACTTGTAAAAAAATTATTTCTGCAATTTATTCTATGATTGTTCTGTGATTGATTAAAATATTCCATAGAATTGCATTCATATTAGTTTTATTTTTATTTTCTTAGAACTTCATTATATTTTGACAAATTAGTTTATTTCTAACAAATTATTTCTCGGTGTCTAGACTATGGCAGAGTAATAACCGTTTATAAGTATTACGGTGATTCGTAAATATTATATCGGTTGTTCCTATGAAGGTACTTAAAACTTCGGCTGCATTACTAGGGTGATTCCTGATGCACCGATAACTTATGTCCGTTAACTGGCTGAGAAATCTGTTGTTGAAATAATTCTAACCGTCATTCTATAATTATAGAAAATGTGTAAATAAGTAATTTACATTCATATAGTTGCACTAGATTCATGAACATATAAAAAAATCCCAAAAAAAGAAAAGAAAAAACATTCAAAAATTCAAAAGAAAAATCCAATTAAAAAAAGGTTATCTCTTTTGTGAATATCATTTTTTCCCTTTCTCTTAGAAAAAACTTCCTTGAAAATGTCCCAATTTCCTTATTCCTACGAATTTTACGATAGTTGTGAAAATGAATATAATCCATATAATTTTACACCAAATTCATATGGATATTTTAATAACAACTATTGTACAAATGATATGGATTTTACCCCATCAACTTTTCAAACTTTCAAACCAATCCTGATTTTGCACCACAAAATTTTCAAAATCACGACCAACCTTCAAATCTTGAAACAAGTATTGAATCTTTACTTGAAATGAGGACACAACAAAATCGAAGAATAAATGAATGGTGTAATTCATACCTGTGCAACAATTCGAGTCAAAGTTTTCAAAATAATCAAAATTCAAATTCACTTCCAAATTCAAACGATTTTGATTATAACCCCAGCTAAATCAATTTCGAACTCCAAAGTGAATTTCAAATTCAAAATGGAAATAATTTATATGGTGCAAGTGAAAATATTTGTTCTCAGCAATTTCAAATTAAATTTTTTTCATAATTATAAATTTGATTTTGTTGAGCAAATGAACGAGATTTACGATAATCACACAAATTTGTTGTTTGAAACCTACAAGAAACAACATGAGCAATGAAACCAAATTCAAACGTGTGACGATTCGAATAAAAATCCACCTTTGGCTATAATCGATGGTTTTCAATTATCAACTTTTAAAATTGATGAAAATCTCAATGAAGTTGTTGAAATCTCTGTAGTTGATTTGAATTTAAATTCTCTTGAAAACGAAGACGTCAATCTTCAATTTGATCTTCCTCTCTCATATTCTGAAAATTTTGAAAATTTAGCAACTTTAGATTGTCAAAGAAATGAAGTGGTAACAACTGTTTAAGCGAGGACGACTTTGATGAGCGAAAACTTCTTAAAATGATTGACGATAATGTTGTTGGGTCTAAAACTGAAAATGAAACATTTTAAAACTTTGAAATTCTTAAGGTTGAAAACAACGAAACTGTTGAATGTGATCTTAATCACAATGACGATTTTTCTAAAATTGTTGAAACTCCTTGCGACTTGATCGTTTCAACTGAACCTCACCGTGATCACTTGTTTTTCAATGATAAATTTCTACAGTATATGAACACTTTTTGTAATAACACGTTTTTTGAGAAAACACAATTTCGAAATTTATTGAAAATTCGTTTGTTTGGTTTTAACTTTAGGTTTGGGAATGAACCTTTAGTCAACAAAATTTAAAATATCAAAGCAAAACTGAACAATGTTTCTCAAAACAAGTGTGGGGGTAAGAATGATGCACACGTCTCTTAATTTATACATCATCTAAACAAATCGAACTTTGTTTTTGAAACTTTTACTGAACACCGGCTCAGTGACATCTCTATAACTGCTATAGAAATTCAATTCGATTTTAGGATCAATTGTAAGCTCAAAATTATAAAATTAGCAACTAAACTTTAAAAAAAACAAAATTTGTTTTTTTTTTAAATCTAAAACGTGATATAAAATTCTTTATGATTTGGTATTCTTTGCTTAAGTTGTGTCTCGTAATCTTAATGAGGTTGATCTATCAGTCCATTATGGACCGTTCATCTATTCAATGACTGTGTATTTACTGCACGCGTACCCGGTAAGCCATGCTTACCCTCTTATTTTCATTTCCTTTCACTAAGATATGTTTGATTGACGACTGTGGGGACGCAGTCTATATTTAAGTGTGTGTAGGGGTTGGGGATTTACATTACATCAGCAATCAAATTTTATGAACTAGGTCATTCGTTGAACAAGGACTAACTTAATATTCATAAGTAACACCTTGGTTCTTTATTGATAAGTTGAACTGTTGGGTGATGGGAATGAACATTGATTATTCATTGAGTCGTAATGTGTCTTTTTAAGATGCTATCTTGAAACTGTGTAAATGCTAATCGTGTTCTGGAGTAAGTGTGTCAACCCTTGTTATACATGTTAGAATGTGCAAGTAAAAAAATCATAAAACAAACTGAATAAAAATGATTTTGCACCTACATTTGTTGAATTTTCTGAGTTCGTTTTCATGCATAATATTTTTTTCACTCAAATTTTCAAACTTGTAAGTTCTAAATTCCACTTGGCCCACTTAAGGAGAAATGACTCATTGTAGCGTTCTTCTTCGATACCCCACATTATTCAACCCCAAGATTTAGTCGAATCACATTCATATTTCGACAAGTTTCTCTTATATTGGTATACTTAAGAATCTTTTTACTGATTTATTCTCAAAGGTTAAAAAACGTCACTTTTTATACCAATATTACACTACCCACTTCGTACTTTCTTTAAGGTAGGATAACTATATACCTCATCTTACTTTATATGGGTTATCTATCTTAAGAAACGTTGCTTATCTTCCCTTTCAGCTTTTTATATAACACCAATGTAGGCTTGTGTGTTGAATTAGGGTTATACAAGTAGAGTAACTTGGGCACAAAATTTTCCTTTCATGAAGTGTTGGTTATGATTCGCTTAGTAGAGGAGGAATCAAATAAAATAATGTACGGTATCATTCCATTCCATCTCCACTCATCATTCATCATGCATTTTCAAAAAAAAAGGAAAATGCAATAAAGAGAAAATCTCTAAGAATAAAATAGTCATTCATCATTCTTTACTATAAATCATTCATATCCATTCCATCCACGTCCATCATACCATACTTAGAAGCAAGGATTGTAGTAGAGGAGACGAAAGGAAACAAAACATCCATATGTGCCTTAGTATTACTTTATCATTTGTAGCTTGAAGTTCAACTAATACACTTGCCATCTTATCTATAATATTTTTAGAACTTACATAACTCTCCTCCATCCATGCATAACTCACATCCAATACATTACAGTTACACTGGTGCAAAATTATTCAAAAAAAGAAAGAATAAATAAATGATTGGGTGCACATTGTCGATGTGTGGAACTTTGGTTGGCACCACGCTCTTAATCTTTAAGGCAATTACAGTGTCATCAAGGAATTATGATTCATCTTGAAAATTTTTATTCATTTTTGCACCAATAATGGGATGGACAATTTAGGACTAAATCGCTACTATTGAAGTTAGCTAAAGTCCTTGGAATTTGAAAGACCTTAAATATATTATTTGATTAATCCGCGTACATAAGACGCTTTAGATTTTGTGGGTAGTATCCGCTGAAAACCCTCAAGAGACAACACTTGTCCTACTAGGGACACCTAGGGGTTTAACGTCTTGTTGCATACGCTAAATACAATCGTGTTTCCTACGAAAGTGTGACACATCTTAGTTTAGTTTATTCGAGGAAGAATAAAAAGTTAAGTGTGGGGGTATTTGATATACACATAATTATGTATATTTTATCCGCTTATTTATCTTATTTTCTCTTTAAAATAATTGATACTGTGTATTTATAGTTGTGTTTTCAGATTATTTAAGATGAATGGATTGACGCACTTAATTGTTGAAAAGCTTGAAGAATTGGTGAAAAAAGAGTGTTGATTTTAGAGTTGGATTAAAGCTTGAAGACCTAAAGAAATGTTGTTGTTCAATCACCTTCTGCCACACATTTTAAAGTCTTGATTCAATGCCTTTTCATAAAGATCGCTTGTCTCAGATGTTATGGAGTTCTTATTCATGCTCAAAACGATTGAAGTTGATGTCGTTTGATGCCCGCAAGATATTTTTCCATGACATGTGTATGCTCATTCACTTGTGTTCACATTGGTCTAGTTGTTATTTGGGCAAAGTCTTTTATCCCACATCATGTAATTGGCCACTTAGGCTTGGTCATGACAGCTATAAATACACTGTATCTCTTTCATTTAGAACTACATTGGGTTTTATTTCGTAACACTTCTCTTGGAATAAAACTATTCTTCCCCTGTTCTCTTTAGTTTTAGTTTTATTTTATTTATGTTTGTTCTTTTATTTCTCGCTTTTTCTCATCTAGCTATGACACTTATAGATTGGACTCAATATGAATCACATAGCTAAAAGATTAGAACTTCATGTATATAGAGCTAGATCTGAACCAAGAGTTAGATCTAAACCTCCATACTCTGTGTCGTTTAAGAGCTATGCTCCTTCATAGGGTATATTCGTGTTCGATCCAATGCTTATCAGATTTAGATCTAATTTTTAGGGTTTTAGAAATAAAGTAGTGAATCTATCCTGATAGTCTATGGTTGTTTAAGAGCTTAGCTCCTGCATAGGCTATGCTTGTCGTTATTCACATGTTTGTTTTTAAATACCTAATTATCGTTGATTCATGTTTGTGACAGAAACATGAGTTAGATCTATTAATATGTTTGGCTATTGATAATTATCAATCCCAGTTTATGTCATTACTCCCTAATTGCTTTCTTTTATTATAAAAAATCTCTTTTTATTTATTTTCTATTGTTTACAAACAATCAAAATTTTGGAATAACTTGATTTGATTTATTGCTTAAAATAATTTTGGTCCTAGAGTTCGATACCCTTTAAAACAACCCTTGTTGTTTAGGAAAGCCGAACGAATTAAATAGTTGTTTACAAGTGTTTAATTCGTTTGCAAATAGTAATGGTAAATTACCGTTTGTTAATCAAAGTTTGTAACTTGACCTATTTTTGTACACAGTGCATCTTTATTATACCATATATGTAGTGTTAGTTAATAAAAAATGTTGATAAAAAAGAAAATAAGTGTAGATTGAATTATTTCACATGATTTTTGAATTAAATTTAATAATTTATTTGGTTCTAAATGTGTGAAATAAAGCATATCAGATGAATATACATATGTTTTTTGTTACATGCCAGGCTTGTTGGTAGTTTTTTTTGGACTATATTTTTTCTTTATATGTGTATATATATATATATATATATATGTGTGTGTGTGCGTGTGTGTGTGTGTGTGCGTGTGTGTGCGTGTGTGCGTGTGCGTGTGTGTGCGCGCGCGCTCTTCTTTTTAGAAGATCATACATTTTTGCTTTAAAAAAAAAGAGAATATACATATGTTTTAAATTGACCGGTAAAATTACCGTTACCGCTGGTATTAAAGAAACTTTATCGATAATTAACCGTTAAAAATGGAAAATTTACCGTTACCGTACCGTTTTAATTGGTATACCGATTTTAATAAAAAAAATGGTTATCGATCAACTGGTAATGGTAAATTTACCGTTATCATAACAACTCTAATTTCAATAATCAAATTTTACACAAATTCAATTCATTAGATAGAATATTTATGTAACACCCCAAAGAGTGAGCAGTAACTCAAGAAAGAATTAAGTTAACGTAATAAGGGGAAAATAATTTTTTTTACAAATGTCTGTGTTTAGCTATGAAACATGTGTCGTTATTATTAGCAGTTAAATAACCGAGGGGAGACTGAGAGTCAAAGTTAAGGTGAAGGGGTGCGAAAGACAGCAAGCCTTCGTCATAGTCGGAGTCATTTCTTCAATACTTCCTTTTGAAACTGGAATTGAAGAAGCAGTGGATTCTTTCCCATAAGGAAAGCCCCTGTCGACGAAACCCGGAAGGCATAATTATCAAGGAAATTATTTTCAAGCATGTAAAAAGAAGCTTGGTATGTCTTTCAGACTACCCAAGGGGAATATGCCGAAAGCTTTAACCTTCATTAGATAATTATCACATGGAGACATCAAATACCAAAGAAGATGATGTCATAAGCGGAGTCAAAAACTGGGAGATCCTATAAGTTCACTTCTCCTAAAGATAGCCAAAGCTTCCCATTCTAAAAGAACAATTTCGGAATCCCTACATTGATACTGTAGCCACCAACCCAGGGGATAACGGAAGGCTCCTTCACTAAGACTTCGTATATGCTTTCACAGAAGTTCCAGAACGAAGCCCCTAGACGAACGTAGGGCGAATCCGTGCATATAATTATGACCCTAAGGGCTTAGAATTAGGACCAAATTTCTCATTATTGCTCTTGTATCTAAAAGTCTGAGTTGTGAATCCTAATTTCAAAATCAATTTAAGGAAAAGTCTGTAATATCAGAATTTATAAATAAAGAGGTTCATCCAGGCTATTAAGCAATAAAGTGGCAATTCTTAATTATTATATTATTATTATCTTATAACTTTGAAGGTACAATACCGAGAGTATCTAAAACGCAAGAGTTCGACAAAAGTTCCTTCCAGAAGTTCCAAAGGGACTTAAGTACCGGAGTAGGTTAATCATACCAGCTTTGAGAATGGAATTATTAGAAATAGCTTGCAATCTATCGATGGTTCAGAACTCTAAGATCCGATAGATCCTTTGTAAATCTGACTCCTTTTCCAGTAACAATGATATACATGGTAATCCTACGTAGGAAATTCAAGAGTTCAGAAGCATTACGAAAGGGTTTAGTTTCCAAATTGAAAAGTCTACTACGAAACCTATAAAAAATCATCAACATAAACTAATACGCCAGAGACCAAGTCTTCTTCCGAATGATCTTTCTAACACTATTCTGTTGACATTTGATCATTGTCTCTTATTTCTACATGAACTTACTTTCGGAAATTAGCAGAAGTATACGACATGAATCATATTACGGAAACGATAACATAACCTGAGTTTAACCTTTCATAAATAAAGGATTTTACAGGAATTACAACGTTTTAGAGTGTTAACTATATTTTTGGCTAATAGTTATGTTCCTAACGATTTTTTAGACAATTTTCACCGATAACTTTTTAAATAAGAGCTTTTATGAAATGGGCATGAAAATTTGAAAATTTAGTGTTAAAAATAATTAAATAAAAAATTGGGGTGAAATAATTTAAAAAAGAAAATAGCACTAGCGGAAACTACGTCCTTGAAAGGTCGAATTCTAATGGTCGACCATTCTAAGGTAGTGGTTTACCAGTCGATGTAATGTTCCTAGGATTTTGGTAGGCCAATGTGTTAGATTTGAACATATCTTTCTCCTGCCCTGAGATTTGATCTTGTCTTTTTGAATGGTCGATGTTGTTGGAACTAGATGAGTGCACAATAGAAGTCATAGGTGAATTTTAAAAAAAACATTTATTAGATCTATATTGAGCTTGTGAAGTCTAGTTCATTTATAATATTTCCAAATTTTATTTAACTAAAATCTATTATTTTATTTAAATTTATAAATTACATAGTTTTATTTGATGTATATATATCGATAAATATAAATATACATATATGTATCACATACATATATGTATCATATACATATATGTATGTGTGTGCACGTGTAGCATTTCGGCACGTGCAATTTACAACATGCATATGTATAAACATTGGATTTACATCACAAAGGATATGTTAGCTCATCCGATATGTAACGTATGTTGTCAAAATATATGAATGTATATAAACTTGTTGCATATATAATTCTTATAGATACATAAAATTGTCATGTTAATTTTTTTAAATAATTTTATACGAATGAAAATATTTAAATAAATAAATATACATATGCATGCGTAGATATATATAATATATGTAACATCAATCATATACATATATGCATATTATTATAGCAATTATTTAAATTATATATATACGAATTAAACTTGAATACTACATGTGCTAACATATATATATATATATATATACATATATATATAATGACAACATAATTAATATATATTTAATAAAAAATACATAATTATACATAAATATATTTATAATATATATGTGTGCGCTAATTAAAAAAATACATAAAAAATAATCAAACGTCAAAATTTTATGTACGACACCAAATATGATACCAAAAACGCCAAATTTCACTCGTTGGTGGTTTTATGGTGGATGCACGACATTAACGATGATGCCTAATGCGGTGTATGGCCCGGAACTAATGAGAGCTCTTGGGTCTTCACCATGACACAACATGACATTGTATTGTTGATGGATCCCGATGTTATGTGATGAAAGGCGTTATGCTACCATTAAGCGGTGGACACAGATGCAATGATGATGACACCGCTTAGCAAGTATACATTATGGGTTCCCACTCAATGTGTAAATATGATAAGTGCACTCATAAGTGTAGGTAGCAAATATACGGTGGAATAGTTCCATTAATTATTAAGAAATCATTAATTTTCATGTGGTTCGATTAGTTGTTTAACCCTAAATAAGGGCCTTCAAAAGTTGCAGTATATATGTGTTTAAAATTATACTTGCATAGATAATTGAAATAAGTAATCCATAAGCAACAGTATGACATCCTAGGTTTTGTAGAGTATTTCTAGAATCAACTTCATGTTATCATCATGTGTTAATAATGTAACTTATTCAGCAAACTTTTGTATGATTCACTCATTTCCTTTATTTTTCCTTTATCACAGGAGAATATGGTAGTAGGTGATAGGCCTGAATTTAGTCGGTGGAGAGTAGAGCTCAACGCTGGAGTTTCTTTTTGAATTTCCTTCCACTCT
Source organism: Allium sativum (assembly GCA_030737875.1). Taxonomy (NCBI): domain Eukaryota; kingdom Viridiplantae; phylum Streptophyta; class Magnoliopsida; order Asparagales; family Amaryllidaceae; genus Allium; species Allium sativum. The sequence continues at coordinate 771,369,146 of CM060918.1, read as the reverse complement.
TTATGTAACTAATTATCAAACTTTGTATTTGTCATACAATATATTATATTATTATGCACTCTGGAAATCTGATTATGTTCTAATTTAGGATTGTGTTTTAGATATTTTCTAAAATGGTTAGTTTATGTATTTATATTTTTCCTATCTTCCATTATAAGATCTAAAAGTGTAGAATATTTTAGATCTTGTCCTAATGATTTCTTTAGTCTTTGAAATGTTTTAAAATCCCCAACAGCTGTATTTTTTGGCATCGGGGTGAGTCCAAAAATTAACCTAGGTATGGATCGGCGTGTTAAGAGGTGCAAATTGATACAGTTTCTATTAGAGAATAAGTTTGAAATTACTTAAGGACTAGGGGCGTAATGAGAGAACATGCTTGAAAAAAATTCAAAAAGAAATGTATTTTTTAATTTTTTAATATGAGTTTCAAAGTACATATACGAGCTTTTCAAATGTTTTAGCATATGTCAATATAACATGAACAATGTCTTTCCTTAGTATCGCCAATACTATCTGTGGAAAGTTGCTAATAAATTCCTAAATCACAAGTGGAAAATGAATGATCTCACTGGTTTACGCTTGTTGGTTTACTTATGATTTCGGACATGAACGTATTGATTTATTTCGTTGATATCTGTAGGCAAGAGGATAAGTCGATCTTAACCCTTATAGGTGACTTGCAGAGAGATTGTCTGGTGTAGTTCTCATACACCACATGTCATCGATTTTTGCACGCTATGCAAGAACTTTGTGCATCTAGGAAGGAAGCAACATGTGTGGACTGAGTATGTGGATTCAAGATCATGATTTGTACTTATGAAAGGACCTTTGGATTGATGGGTCTCAACGATGACATGAACACCTTGCTCTTGACATTTACAGGGGAATGACCTGAATTAGTCAGATGTAATGGTTGAAGAGACTAATAATGGGGAGACTACTTGGATAAGTTTATAAGGCTTTTCAAGAAGAAGTATTTTCCAAAGCCAAAGAGGGAATACAGTTAGAGAAGATCATTTATTTGCACCAATGAGGGATATCAATAAAGAAGTAATTGAGTTAGTTCAACGAGTTAGATAAGTTTTAGGTGGAGCTAATAAATACCCATCATATGAGAGCTTCAAAGTTTGTTTATGGACGCAATCAACCTCTTTAGGATTTGGCTCTTAGTGGCAGTCCTATAGGTATGAATTACGATGGATTCATGGAAACATCCTTGTTGAGTACCATATCCAAAAAGGAATTGAATAGCGACCCTAAGAAGTTAGGAGGAAAGATACCATAATAGGATTAGAAACAGAGAGGAACAAGGCCCAAAGGCTAAGAAGCAAGAGATGCAGTGTAGGAGATATGGTAAGAGGGGAAATTTTCTCGGGAGTGCAAGATCGATCTCTCAATGGTTAAGTTCTATATCCACAGTCAAATCAATCGAATAAGAAAATTGTTTCTAGCACTACAAAAGACAACTACTTAAATAGCTACATCTTATGCACTGGGTAAAGTTTATAGCTCGAGTGTGCCTTCGTTAAAGGGAAGATGGTGGTTATTGAAGGTGTGTTAATTTTATCTAATTTACCCATTCATACCTTATTTGAAACACCCCCACCTCTATATCCAAAACATCCACTACATCAGAAAAAGCCTTTCGTAGCGTTGTAAAAACGCTGCTAAAACTTGTTGTAATATTTCGATAAACGATATGATATGACATGCAACTAAAGGTCCGATAGTTTTAGTTGCATTACAGTAAACACAACCAAAAATGAACATATTGCAGCGTTTCCAAAACCCTACCAAAAGCTTTTTTGGCAGCGTTTTAAAAATGCAACCAAAGTGGTTCTTGCATCCTTCTTTTTTATTTTTTATAGTGTTATTCTATGCTACTATAATATTTTTGCAGCATTTAATCTTTCATACTAAATATTTATTGCTGTGTTTTATTTCAGATACAATATTTTCTGTAAATTGCATTTTCTTCTGTTGCACTTTTGAAACGCTACTAAAACTTATTGATTGATGTACGATACATTTTAATCACAGATATTTACAATTAATGACCTATATCATTTCCAAAAGTCACTTATATATAATAGCAATATTAAAATAATTAATCAATCGCATGATTATCATTTTTAAACCAACATCGATAATCACCATATTCAAATAATAAAAAAGCAAATAAATCGCATAATCAAGTGTAATATCCATAATCTATTCAGTAATATTATTTCGACAAAATAAGCAAATTCACATACCATAATAATTTACAAACAAGTCTATATAACTGGTATGAACAAAATATTATAATACATAATAGTTAAAGTCTTGTTCATGGCTTAATTATCATTAGTTCTTTGATGCGGTTGTTCCTCACTTCGTTAACACTAATGACCTGTACACAAGTATAACATGCAATAGTTAGAATTGCATACTAGTATAGTAGGTGGAAACATAAACAAAACAAAAAAACAACAACATTTAAAATTTCAACAAAATTATTGTTTACATTACGATGCCTAAAAGTGATGGCAATCATTTAAGGGAAGGACACAACATTTTTTGGAAGTTTTTTTTAACAACAAACGTTGATACGACTTAGAATACTAAATAATATAAACAATAAACGTTGACATGGATTAGAATACTAAATAATATAATGCATAACCCTCACACGATTGACAACAGCCACACAGGGGATCAAAGGCTGCAAATAAAAACATAACAACCACGAGGTGTTTTTCATGGAACCATATATATAACGGTAATAAAATTTACCTATGTTTTTTCCTAATCAAAATATAAGGATTAACATAAGATACGTTATGCATCTTTAATTCTCCCCTAAAGCTCTTTACAGCTTATTGTTAACAAATAGGTATTAAGTCGTAATACTATTGGTAAAATTATCATTATACTCACATAGGTTATCCTGTCATGTGATTACAACTATGGATAGTATTGGTATCACATTTCATTTATTTCTTATAATGTTGGATGCTCTAATCCGGCATTGATCTTGCTTACAACATCTTGTGTAATGGCTGCTCTGCCTACAATGGAAATTTGGATCCAACATCAACCAAAATAAAGATCAAGAACATGTTTTTAGTAAAATAAAATGAACAATTGGTTAGAGTTTGTTCCATATAGGCAATCCATTTGATGTGATTAATAACATTGCTGATGTTATATTTTATTTTGAATAAAAGATTCTGTGACTCTACTTCCGTCATTGACTTGGATCATGTGACTTCTGCACCTGTGTTACCCTCGACAATTTCTAACCCACCCCCCACCCCCCCACCCCCGAAGCACCTCCTTCCAACCATGATGATTAATTTGTTTTCTGGCAACCCGATGAAAGATGTTGGATTCACGGTCCTTTTAAGATGAGGTATAATCCAGTATCTGGTAAATTCCATAAATACGTAGGAAAAGTAGGGGAATCTTGGCATCTAAGGTATCATATTGAAGGTGAAGGTTTAACACTAACTACATCTGGGAAGGATGGGAAAAGTAATTGGTCTATGTTAATTCAATCCTTTTGGGATAAGGAACACCTTTACACCTCCCTCTTGAGAAGTTATTATCCGCTTCTTGCATCTTATTTCTCTACCTTTAGGCAAGTCAGAGGCCCTTGTACTGATGCTGACATCGGTAATGACTGAGGAGACTAGATGTCTCTGTTATAGTAGCGTAGACATGTTTGTCTAACTCCTAATCTTTATTTGTTTTAGGTTCTCAGTGGTCTAGCCACTTCAAAACTAGTTCATAATAGTTGTTTGACTCCTTTACTTTCATGTAATTGTTTCTTGTTGGAATGATAAATGTTATAGATCCCTATAAAAACCGATTGGCCATGCCAAAAAAATAATATATAACTACATTTTATATTTAATAACTTATTACAGTTAGTTATTAATAATTAGTAAACTGTCAATCAATACTTGTCGATAACATTTAATAATTAATAAATAATGTTAAATATTTTTTATTAAATAATTAATAATTAAATTTGAGTAACTAATATTTAATAATTAATGTCTAACTTTTAATATTCAAATAATAAGTAATAGTTAATAATCATGTGGTAATATTTAAATATAATAATTAATATTTAACATGTAAATTGATACTTACTATTAAGTACATAATTAAAAAGTAGTTATATGCATAATAATTGATACTCAATTATAATATAAGTAATAAATAGAAATTAATAAATATAAAGTAATACTTTGTACCGAACACAAAGTAAAAATTAATAATTAGTAATTATTAATTAAATTAAGTAACTTTTAATAAATAATACTAAATAAGTAATAATTACAGGCTTTGACAACTGGGATTCCAAACAATTGCAACCAAAGAGCTTTAACAGTTATTATAATGTGTCAGTTGTTACTCTCTTATTGACATGTACATTTTCTATTTTTTAGCTCCATACCTCAAATTTTAGCTTTTGATTACTCACTCCAAACCAAAAAGTTAGCTACAAACCGAAATGTTTTGCTATAATTTGTGACAACCTGTTTTTTCTAACCATTCAGGTCGGTAATAAAACTAACTCCAAACGTTCAAAATAGCAGATTGTTTTTAACTATGGGGTTTAATAAATCAAATCCAAAACATAAACATGTCACAGGTACAAAATAGCAGAATAACTCATAGCGGAATAAATAACTTAGTAATTCATGAAGCTATTAATTACAAAATCTCAAAATAAATTATACAAAATATCAAAGTCATAATCTATACATTTGAAATCTTAGATACATAAATCCCTAGTATATAAATAAATGATAGAAATGGAATAATCGAATCACCAAGATAACAATAACAGATAGATAATAAGTTAAATCCTCGATAGATCTCCAGCTCTTAGAAGATGAACTGCCAAAGTTGAACTCCTCGGCCTGACTTGAGCATCAAGTCAAAAACAAAACACTCGAGTCAGAATCAATATTCCCAATAATAAATCAACTCAAGTGAAATGCACAAGTAACTTAAAAAGAATGTTTGGGATTTCATTCTTTAAGGATCCGTTAAATTAGATGTCATATAATACAATATGCTATAATAATAGTGTCTACGGTTAACCATAATATTGAAAATAACATAAGCAATATTACATTTTTACCCATGCGTCATTTATAAACATTGCATATAAAACACCAGTTTAACGGTCAATGGATAGGGATGCACCACAATATGACACCGTCAAATCAAAATCGTAGGGGGCTCAATCAAGATAATATGACAAGACATACGAGGCAATACCCAAAGTATGATTCTACCAGTTGCACTCTCAGACCGATGGTGACGCATATCTACAACTACCGCATAGCTACAACTACCGCCCACCTCGAACAACACTCCAAAATTAAAGGGCCCCAATCAAATCACAAATTAATAGATATGGCATGGAATAAGTGTGTTCGATAAGAGGTGCTACCTCTATTAACTACGGCATAGCACATGTTTTAGTCGGCTAAATTACAATCCAAAGGTCAAAGCTATCCATTATCGTTTTCTATAAGCCAAGAATCATCTTCTTTTTTCGAGTTCCCGGATTAATATACTTGGCTATTTTTTGATCCTATAAGGAAAAAAGACCTACCTTCCTAGTATTAAGTGGCACATAGAGGAAGTGGCAGACATGGCTTGAGGCTGTAAGGCGAGAGACTTCTGAAATTGCTCAGCCAAATTATTGGGATCTGATGTTGATATTGCTGCAGTATTAGGTTGCACTTGATTAAAAGATGGAACTCTGAAAGAAAACTGTCTTGGCTGATTTCTTTTCAAAAAAGAACAATAATTTTTCCAGTGACCGTTTTCCTTACAATACTGGCATGTATCAGGGGAGTACAACTTGTAGAAGGTTTCCTGAATGGTGGACCTCGCTGTACAGGATCGCTAGCACAGAAGGGTCATCTTTTTTCGAACATGTTTTAGGATGTATTTTTTCAGCCAATAATTCACTAACAACAAAATCAACTGATGGAAGCGGAGAACGATGTAATATTGAACCTCGAAGTCCTTCAAAATCAGTGCGTAGAGCCATCAAAAACTGGACCAAGCGTTGTTCCTCTCTGAAAGTAACATATACTTTGGATGCTTTCAATTCATCAGGTTCTGTAAAAGCCAATTCATCCCATATTTTCGTCATAGCAGAGTAGAATTCTTGTATGATCATACTATTCTGTTGAAGAACTTTAATGTCATTTTCCAACTGATATCGTTTTGCAAGATTTGATTGGGTGAATAACCTTTTTAAATGTTCCCAATCCAATTTTGCAGTCTCATACTTTGCTAATGGCATGCCTATTGAACATTCAACAGAATTATAGATGCATGTGATAACCTCTGCATTGTTTGCTTCCCAAACATCCATTGCAATTGCGTAGTCCTCATCCTTTTCTTCGGGCATATTACAAATCCCTTCAACATATCCGCACAACTTATTTCCTTTCAAAAAAAAAAAAAAAAAAAATCATGACATAACTCCAATACGAATAATTTCTTGCATCCAATCACACACCTATAGCTTGAAGTGAATCTTCATTTTCCCTTGCCATAACTAGATTCAAGAATTATCAAAATATTACAAATCCCAAAGTTGTTTTTACCAACAACAAATAACATATCTCAAAATTACCAACAACGCTCGTCTACTACAATCATCAACAACAAATAACAGATCTCAAACTCACCACCAACAAGTAACAGATCTCAAAACCAACAAAGAAGAAACGACATAATACAGTAAGAGAAAAATAAAAGATAACAAATCTGCAAATAAATGATAACTTTATCTGAACGCAAATAACAGATTCGCGACAATAACCCGCCCTGATACCATGATAACTTTATTCATCACATGAAATAGAATAGAAAATAAAAGATAAGAAGAAGAAAATAACGGAGATTGCCTCTATTTATACATAGTTTATCCTTATCTAAAAGAACATTATTGATAAGAATATTCTAGAGTAAATTTGGGTCTATTATAATAAATAATTCAATATCAAATATAAACCCAAATCAATGGAATACCAAATATAATCCCAAATCAATGCAATTAAATAAATGCAACATATCTTCTAGCATATTCTCTAACACAAACTTCAAAAATTTATGTACAACACCAAATATGATAACAAAAACGCCAAATTTCACTCGTTGGTTGTTCTAAGGTGGATGCGTGACACTAACGATGATGCCTAATGCGGTGCATGGCCCGGAACTAACGAGAGCTCCTGGGTCTTCACAATGACAAGACATGATATCATATTGTTGATGGATCCCGATATTATGCCATGAAAAGGCGTTATGCTACCATTAAGCGATGGACATAGATGTAATGATGATGACACCGCTTAGCAAGTCTACATTATGGGTTCCCACTCAATGTGTAAATATGATATGTGCACTCATAAGTGTAGGTAGCAAATATATGGTGGAATAGTTCCATTGATTATTAAGAAATTATTTAAAGGGCACTTGAACAAATGAAAGAAAAGTGGCAATTTGACATATTAGAAAGTTAGAAGTCGTAAATCTAGTATTACCAAATAGTTCATACCAATTCATAATTCAAAAATCCATTCCAATGTGAATTTGAACCTAATCGAGTGATTCTCAGTTGTTAATTTGTGTATAGGTTACATCATTAATCCTTGCATGCTTAATTTTCTTTCTAAAATCATAAAACGGTAAAAAATTGTTATCGATCTTTACCAATCATAAACTGAACTGTTCGTAATCTCTTTCTTGGGCTGGTAATGATATGTTTTTTCTATTATCATATAAGTCGATAGGTATAATGAATTTAAATACAAAGTTCCGATACCTAACCGAATCCACTCATAAATTTGTGTATAGGCTACATCATTAATCCTAGGATGCTTGCTTTTCTTTCTAAAATCATAAAGCGGCACCTTGCATCCAAATATCTTTTGTAGTTTTGTAACTTTGGTTACTGATGGATACGAACATAGTTGGTGACTGAGAACAAACAATTGGAAAAAAGGAAGAGGGCAGCGGTAGAAACATAGGGCGGCACGCCATTCTATTTGGGTTAAGCAGCAACTTAAACATAGGGCGGTACGCCATTCTATTTGGGTAAAGCAGCAGCTTGTGCAATGAAATTCTAAGTAAAAACATACAGGGCAAATAATTTAAGTCAGACCTTATAATAATTATGATAGTAAACGAACGGGTGAAGAAAGAGAGACCACGGCAACAACTGCACCACGCCACATACACTTAAAAATTAAAACCACCATAACGACTAAGAATTTCTCATCTTCAGATATATCCTCATTCTTTTACATTTATCACATGATGTGGGATAATTTATATTGCCCTTAAAGTTAACCCCTCATTCACTCCATTTTCCAACTCACACTTCAGAAGTTTTGAATTAGGATAGCTGCATCTGCACATTGTAAATATAATCAGCCAGTGACTTGTACTCATAAAAGTGAAACACAAGGAAAAAAAACTAAACAAGAATTCATATATTAGAGAAAAATAAGCAGGTAACTTACGTTTGCCCTGCTACATGGGTAAACAAAATATCATAAAATCCTTTCTTAAGAGTATTAGGTTGACGCTGAAACACAAGACGATATGCTTTCTGATATAATTTAGGAACGGGCTGCATATTATTCTGTAGAATGCAACTCTCACAATTTACAGTCAATCAGAGTGATGCAACGAAAGTGTGGTAGGCCCAAAATGTTCAAGTGCCCTTTTAACATGTCAAATTTTCAGAAAACCATATTAGCTGAACATCCAAAAAAAATTCTCATTTCTGACAATTTTGAGTTTGTGTTCTCTTTTCTCCATCATTCCTTGAGTCTTTTGTTGAGTACAGAAAAATTAAATCGTAGTAAGATCAGAAAAATTAAATCGTAGTAAGAGTGGTCTTTAAGCATGTAAAGATGTATCTATCGCGGGGATGTGAATCAAAATAAATAAGTGATAAGTCATCGTTCGCATGGGATAGTCAAATTGAATGATGTCATGTAAATTAAATTAAGGAATAGAGAATCTGACAGCATTGACCTATGTTTAGAATGACCTACCAGTTGTAATTTGGAAGTCTCTTGTGCTATCAAAAAGTTCTGTATAAGCATTTGTTGTTTGACGGGGCACTTTCAGAGATTAGTGTTATTTGTAAGCCCATTTTGATTTTTAAGTATTAGAACCTGCTTTTTAACAGTTAATTTTGTTATTTGAATTCGCATGTGGATATCAATAGTCACTATTTTAAATTAAATGTTTTTACTTTTAATTTTTGCAAACTAAAATTTTGATTTTTCAGTATATTGTTTCCATATATTGAATGTAATGATACATTCATTGCTAAAGATTAGTATTTATGGTAATAGATATAGAAACATATTGATGGGCAAAAATGATGGTTTGTTGGAGGAATTATCACTGAATCCATTGTGGGTACAATGTGCAGCAGCCCGTTATCCATCCACCGCTGAGAGCAAGGAGTCTTCGCTGCTCTGTGGCCAGCCTGACGCATTGCCTCCTTTCTATAGCCAGCATAGCCGGACTTTCCGGCCCAACTACACAGGCCACTCAGCAACTTGGATCGGGCGGGCCAGCTAATTGCACAGTATACCCGAATCCAATAACATAACCCAACATTCCATCATTTTAATGCCCCACTTGGTCACAAGCTCACGCTACTGAGCTCGGCAATGTAGGACAGATATTTGAATGTTCGTTCGGGTTAGCAGGGGATATACTAAAGAGACATTATAGAATAGCACCTTTTGATGAGAGATATGAGCAAGAGGCTTCGAGAAAATTAGTGTTTTCCGAATTATATGAAGCCAGTAAGCAAACAAAAAACCCATGGGTATTTGAACCCGAGTTTCCGGGAAAAAGCAGAATATTTGATGGAAGAACAGGAGATCCTTTTGAACAACCTGTTCTAATAGGCAGGTCCTATATCCTAAAATTAATTCATCAAGTTGATGATAAAATCCATGGACGTTCGAGTGGGCATTACGCACTTGTTACACAACAACCCCTTAGAGGAAGGGCTAAACAAGGGGGGCAACGAGTAGGGGAAATGGAAGTTTGGGCTCTAGAAGGATTTGGTGTTGCTCATATTTTACAAGAGATGCTTACTTATAAATCTGATCATATTAAAGCTCGTCAAGAATTACTTGGTGCTACGATCATTGGAGGAACAGTACCTAATCCTGAGGATGCCCCAGAATCTTTTCGATTACTCGTTCGAGAACTACGATCTTTGGCTCTGGAACTGAACCATTTCCTTGTATCTGAAAAGAATTTTAAGATTAATCGGAAGGAAGTTTGATCCGAATGAATCAGAATTTCTATTCTATGATCGACCGGTATAAACATCAACAACTTCGAATTGGATTAGTGTCTCCTCAACAAATAAGGGCTTGGGCCAACAAAATCCTACCAAATGGGGAGATAGTTGGAGAGGTGACAAAGCCCTATACTTTTCATTATAAAACCAATAAACCGGAAAAAGATGGATTGTTTTGTGAAAGAATCTCTGGACCCATAAAAAGTGGAATTTGTGCCTGTGGAAATTATCGAGTGATCGGAGAGGAAAAAGAGGACCCGAAATTTTGTGAAGAATGTGGGGTGGAATTTGTTGATTCTCGTATACGAAGATATCAAATGGGATACATCAAACTCGCATGTCCAGTAACTCATGTGTGGTATTTGAAACGCCTTCCTAGTTATATCGCGAATCTTTTAGATAAACCCCTCAAGGAATTAGAAGGCCTAGTATATTGCGATGTGTGATTTGATCGAAATTCGCATTTTACAGATTTGCACTACTAAACTGTCATCCCATTCAATCTGATTGGGATGCCCCCGACTCTGACATGGTTCTTGGAAGGAATAACATGAAGCTCAGAATTCTGGGTGTATTCAATATTCCCAAATGAAGGGGGAATTGATCCATGGGTACAATGTGCAGCAGCCCGTTATCCATCCACCGCTGAGAGCAAGGAGTCTTCGCTGCTCTGTGGCCAGCCTGACGCATTGCCTCCTTTCTATAGCCAGCATAGCCAGACTTTCCGGCCCAACTACACAGGCCACTCAGCAACTTGGATCGGGCGGGCCAGCTAATTGCACAGTATACCCGAATCCAATAACATAACCCAACATTCCATCATTTTAATGCCCCACTTGGTCACAAGCTCACGCTACTGAGCTCGGCATTTGATTTGGTGAAGTATCGATATTTGTATATTCATATTCACTAATATTTGAGGATATGGGACTAAGATGACAATTTTACCTTATTGGCTACTGCAGAAGTACCATTTCACCCTTGCTGAAAGCAGTATGATGCCTGTACCAATATTCACATCTGCATTTGCAAAATTGTAAACTTATCGTTTTTCCAATAACAATTTATTTTCTAATTGCAATTAAGCTTCAGAAAACAAAAAATGGGCACATTAACCACCCAATATCTTGTATCAGACAGAATAGAAAGTGGCTCAAATTACTGAAACCAAACAGTACAACTCTATGTTTCCCTAGTCTGTTACAAAGAAGCTACTTTATTATCATCAGCCTTACACTTTCATATATGTTTACAACTACAAACTTCCAGAAACCTACATGTTAGATGTTCATGCCAATAAACTTTCATTTTCTGTTGTTGCAAATTTATCAATACGGAAGAATTGGTCAATAGTCAACTACTAAAATCTTTACCTTTTTTTTCCACAACATGTCGGGATTGAAGAAACAATGATACGGAAGGGAAGTTTGAATGATTGCATCTTTTAACACTTTTGAAAAGGAAAATAATGGTACCATATATTATCAGAATTTGTCAATTTAGCCCTCGCTTACAACTTATTACGCAATAGCCTTGTTTGTAATTACAAACAGCTCTGTTTTGGCGAACCCAGCGCCGAGTTGATTAAAACACACCGCATGACAACATTTCAAATGACGCCATTTTAAATGATGCATTTCAAATGTCGTCGGTGTTGTTTTTTTGTGCATAATGACACTGTTCCAAATAGCATCGATATTATTTTATACATAACACCGCTGCGATTTCAAATGGAGGCAGTGTGCTATGGCAAACTCAACGCCGGTTCGGTCAAAATAGGGTCCTGTTAGTAATTAGTTTACAAACATGCAGTGTTATCACGTCGACGACTAGTCGTCGACAAGTCGAGAAGTCGCTCTGAGGAATTCGACGACTCTCGACTTATGCATTTCGACGACGATGGGCCAAATCGAGCCCTAATTCGAGCCCAGAACCCTAATTCGAGCCCAGAAACCCTAATTGAGCTCACTCGATATCCATTTTCCTGCTCGATTAATGCATCGATCACTAAATCGAGCATCAATTGAAAAAAAAAAACCTAACCCTCGACTTGTGCCTTGCCGCTGCTCCTCCCTCCACCCTCCGCCGCCAGCCCCAGGAATGTTATGATTTGTTTTTTTATCCATCGTAAAAATTATTTTAGAAGACTCGATCAATTTTTAATTAATTGATTTGTTAATAAGAATTAACCCTAGGCTTAACTGATTTGTTTTTAAGTGACTGAATTTTTTTTAATTAACTGATAAGAGTTTATAACCTAATTAAATAATTAATTGATTTGTTTTTAAATTTTAATTATATCGCAGCGGTTGAAATGGGTATTATTTTTTTAAGCCTATTATGGATCTATTATGGATATTTGTTGAATTTGAACCTATTATTATGTTATCTTTGTTGAATTTGAACATATTATTATGTTATCTTTATATCTAATTATATTATATATTTAAGTCTAATAAATATATGTATATAAAAGACTTGTCGACTAGTCACGACTAGTCTTCTAGACGGTAGTGGCTCGACTTGGCGTCGTAATAACCTTGCAAACATGACTTTTCGCGTAATTAATTTTAAAAAGAGGGATAAACTGAAAAAAAAAAAATCCTAATATTATCATGCTAACTGAAAATTAATCGGACATGGATCGTACTTTTAGCAGTTTCTGCATGTAATATAGCAACAACAGTTTCTGCATGTAATATAGCAACAACGGTAATGTCGTCTTCAGTTACGAGTTCCTGATTTCTACATAAATTATTTGTTCCAAAGAACGTTTTTAATAACTAATTCAGAACATGTTTTTAATAAATAAATAAATAAAATGTTGTCGCTCTTTAAGCTTTACTTTTACATGTTGAAAAAACTATGGAATCATTGGCTTTCGAGAGCATCTAGAAGAAATTTTGAACGATATTTAAGAAAACATTTGGTTTTTTCTTTCCTTCGTTTGCTTTCTTCATTTCATTTTGTTTGAAGCTATTTGATACTTCGGAATTTCATTGGAAAATTAACTATATAATCTCAACGATAAAATCAACAACGCACGGGTTTAAAATGTATACACTCACTTCATCGTATGCTCTTCATAATTTTAATATATTTTTCAACTACATTACCTTTTTGGGGGAATATTACAGCACATATAAATGTCCGATATTTCATAATTTATTTGGCGTATGTTTTACTTAGATTATTTCATTTTTTTTCCATATCCAGTTATAATATGTGTTTTATGTCAAATACAGAACCAAAGTCTACTTGAGCTCACAAAAGACAAAATGAAGGCACAAAAAACCAGTTAAAACAGGAAACTGATGTATGATTTGAGACTTAACGACTTGTTCAAAAATGTGGACATTTTTATATTCCATTCAGCGTAGGTTTTATCAAGATTATTTCAGTTTGACCATATCCAACAATAGTATATTTTTTTTGGGGTCAAACTTGCTTCTTGTCATTTGATAGATCTATAGAACCAATGTCCAAAGAGCCTTAACCACTTGAGCTAGCGTTTTTAACAACAAACCATGATATTTCAGGTAAGATATTCAAGTTTTTATATTACTAAAATAATATTGCTTAGTAAAAAAACAAAAATTAGATGGTTTTCTATTGTCTTTTCAGGTAGTTATTCTTCTTCATCCAAACGTATAGCGATCTTGAAAACCAAAATCAACATTACTGAGGTTTCTAGAAAGTTTCGAAGAAAAGAAAAAGGGAGAAACCAACCATTAGGAGACTGTATGGAATGACCTGAAGGGTTCGTTTTCTTTATACCAGCAGGCCATTATAAAATCAACATACAGAGGAACATTAAGTGTTAGTATATTATACGTCTCTTCAAAGTTAACATAAATTTGAAGACATATTGAGGTGATATTCATTTTATTCCCGAGACAGTTGTGGCCTAGCCAATAGGGGGCATTAAAACAAAATGATCTCAAAATTTTGATCTGAATCGAGAAAAAAATTCATTGGTTCAAAGTTCAAACTTAGAGCAACATAACTTGTTTCAAGTTTTTATCTTGCCATCGGATCTACTTTAAAATAGTTTGTTTGCACCAAAAATACAAACCAAGAATATACTACAAAATGGTGTGATAGCAATTATACTAAAAAATAAGGCGATGGTCTACAAAACTAATGATTTTCCATTTGGTTGTCAAGAAGTTAATCTCGATTTGTTTATTTGTTAAAGATTTCAGTTTAGTACATAGTCATGTTAATGATCAATCTATTTTTGACCTGACGATCTGGACATGTCCCTTGAAATAAAAAAGGAAATTACTGCTAATATAGAACCGAGAATTAGCATAAAAAGGCAAGTAGACACATTATCTTCATAATAAAAGATGAATACCTGCTGCATTTGATATGCTTCTCCTTTTCCTTCCCCTCCTCCGCATTTGTGACTCATGACTAATTTTGACGATACTGATACCAAACTGCTGTAACTTCAGACCTCTTAGTGCACCAGTTTTCTACAAATTCAGGGCTAACTTTACGGTATATTTCAAATATACATAAAACTCTCTACTGTCTATGTTATGTCCATGTAAGTAAATAATTCTACAGCTTTGAAGGAAATAACTAACTACATAAACTATTAGACATTGTTCGTAATGTACCTAGAATTTCATATGGTCGCAACATTTGGGGTTAGTTTTAGTAACTAGTCATATTATACACAAAATAGGGAGACAAGGAAGAGGAGATGTAACAATATCTACGAATTATGATAATACTGCTTTAGCTTCGTACATTAACTTCAAATTATCCACTTAAAAGCCTACACAAGCCAAAATTTTCTAGAACTTAAAAAAATAGTCCATATTCATGGAAGTTGTACTAACAATTACCATAAAATCACATCAATCATTTACAAACCAACAAAGTATAGCTATTGTCAGAACCAAAGCCTAAAAATTATGGCCCAAAAAAAAAAGGTGATTACTTCGTCAAAAACTAGCTTATATTTTGCAAATAGTTTAAAACTGATCTGTTTTTGCTAATAGTTTTAACAACGGTTTAGACTGAAATTGGTCATGTAAAATATGCTACGTACAAGACGTTGAAATGATAAAGTGATTAATGGTTTCATGATACTAAATTCTATTCTAACAAGTTTATCATGTGCATCTGTGTTAAATAAACTAGAGCCGAAAATTGAATATAACCCACTGAAACTTGCAAAACATGCATACTATATCTACAGAAGATGTATAAGTGATTAGAAGGACCTTTATGATACTTGATTCAACTTAACAAGTCTATCTTGCCTTGAAGTTAAAACGTTTAGCGGTTTCATAGCGGTACAGACGTAAAAAGTTGTAGCGGGATAAAGCCGGAGGGTAGCGGGAATATAGCGGAGGTGTAAAAAGTTTAATTAAATCGGTGTATTAGAAAACGTGCCTGAGGCAGGCCTCGAGGCGAGGCGTTGGCAAAAACGTCTTGAGGCGCATCTCTAGATACGTTTTACCTCTGAGGCTTAAGCCTCAACCAATTGAGGCGTAAAAAAACGTAAAAATAACTCCGGTTTAGGAGACTTTTTTTTTTGTCTTTTTTTTATTGTCTTTTTTTGTTTGTTTGTTGTGTTTCATTGAAAAGCCAATTTAATCGTTACATTATTTCTATTGTTGGCTAGGTTAATTTAAAATGAGCACACGTGATATTGCATGGAAGTGGGTCAAAGATATACCGAATTCTACAAATTCAAAAAAAATTCACTGTGGATTTTATGATCATATATGCACCGAAGGAAGATATCATTGATCTTTTGCAATTTATATTAAATGTGCAAGGATGATTGTATTTTGTTTGAATTGCTTTGAATGTTGTATGGTTTTTACTTACTATTTGACGCTTAATGTTACTCCATATTAAAATTTAAATATATGTGTGGCGCTTTTCTTTTACCCGAAAGGCTTACGCCTCAACGCTTCGAGGCTTATGCCTTGCCTCACGGACCCGAAAACGCCTCACGTACGCCTTTTGCATTTTAAAACATTGAATTAAATATAAAACCAAATATTTAAAATTAATTAACTATCATTCTCACATCATTTGTTTAAAAGAAACTAAAATTAATTAATCATTTATTCAACTGTCCTAAATCAACCATGGCAAGCCAGGGCCATTAAGACAGAAAAGACTTAATATTATTATGTTAAATATGAAAATTTTATGTTGGAATATTCAGAAATCATAAATTGTGTGTACAATTCCCAGCATAGTAGGTTAATTTTATTATTCTACTATTTTTATGCATAAATTCCAACATCACGAGGTGCATCATGGTGCCCGCAATGATTGTGCCTTTTGGTGCACTGCACATGGGAAGGGACACCGAATCACATATGGCATATAGTGCAAAAAGGCTTTTCCTAAATAAATAAAAAATTACCCATAAGCTATATTTTATGTAACTTTTTTACGATCCAAGGTGTATACTTTTTTTTTCTTGATTTCCCTTTGCTTGCAGACAAATGCATGTGACCAATACGAAGACTATAACTTTCTTGATGTAATATGCATTCAAAAAATAATAATGTAATATGCGAAGGCATACAATTTGACATTTGGATAGTATAACTTATTGATTTTGTGTAAGAAATATCGTCTACATTATACACATTGCAAGATGATCCACATTGGGATAAGGTTTAAAAACTTCCTGTATATACCTAAATAATGTACTTTCAAATCTGACTGATTATCAGAGTGGCGCAGCGGAAGTGTGGTGGGCCCATAACCTACAGGTCCCAGGATTGAAACTGGCTCTGATAATGTTTTTTCCTCTTTTGTTTCCGCAAGGATAATAATGATTTTTCATTCTTTGTTTTCGCAAGGATAATTTGGTCACTCTGTGCCTATGTTTGATTATCTGTGCATTTTATTTGTTTGATTACATGCCAGCAAGTGGGATGTTAATTCATGTTAAACAATTATGTTAATATGTACATAGCTTGTCGAACAAAATGAAATCCTCAAACTGTTGAGCATAATCTGCAAGCAATGAAATCATTTCACACCTATGCATTGAACCCGAACTGCAACTTTGTATATGTACCTTCAATATGTCACCCAGAACAGACAACAACCTACATATCATGCAAAATACAAATCAGTGTGAATAAGACACAAATCATGGGTATGATATGCTGCATTAACTAGGGATGGTGATTAACTATTTCTCTTTATATAATCAAATAAGATAAGCCCAAGCTTCTCACAAACCTGTTAAACGTTCAAATAAATTCAAAAAACGGATTTTCTTTTATTTCTAAACTATTCCTTCATATCCTAAAATAAATACACAATATAACACTTTGCAGCCAGCCAATTACAATTAATTTATGTTATAGATAAAACTTACACTTATGATGCTTAATAATATTATTTTTCTATATTATTACATTTAATATGTCACTCACAGCTGATGGCTCACTCTACATAAGCAAAAGAAGCATCAGTAATAACAAAAAGGTAAAACAACAATACATCCTAAGCGATGTTAACAAACAATTTACTAATACTATGCCTGGATAAGATAGTAAACTCTAGCGTTAAATGTGGATTAATTCAAAAGAATTATGTAACATGCAAGATAACAGATATATCCAATAGACCAAATGCTAACAACTTTGAAATGGATCTAAAAAAACTTTAATGAGGTGAACACCAGATATATAATTAATTAGCAATAGGTGTTCAACAAATTAATTAGTTATAAATAACCAACGAAATTTGGATTATAAAACACAAATTCAGATGTATGAATATGATCAATGCCAATATTACTTTAACACTGCTAGTGGCAAATTTGTAACTGTGCATTCAGAACGAATACTTTATATGTATATGTACTTGTAGCCCTTAATGCTGGGTCTGAAAGGATCTCCAACTACTCAACCTTATGTTTTCTGTTCACGAAATTTTCATAAATTCCTTTTACAGTGGAACTCACGAAGCAAATTTCTCATACAAAAGCAACCAACAAAAAAGAAGCATCGCTTGCATGAAAAAAAAAAAAAAAACAGCTAAAAAAGGAAACTGACCTATGATTCCTAACTTAATACCTTGTCTGAGAATGTGACCTTTTTTGCATGTTCAGCAGTAATGTCAACATAGGCATCATCAAAAATAATTCCTTTTAAGGCATGTTATTCAATGTGAAATATGATGGTAAATAATAAATGATGTCCATATAAGTATAGCTTCACATATTAATATTGAAGAGAAATATGATGTGAACCTACTACTACTATGAACATCGAAAAAATGGTTGAATATAGTTAGTTGAAATAGGTAAATGAATCAAGACAGAACAGTAACACAGAGTACTATAGCATGACCAACTGCACAGGCCACTCGGCAACTTGGATCGGGCAGACCAGCTACTTGAACAATATTCCCAAATCCAATAACATGACTAAACATTTCATCACTTTGATGCCCCACTTGGTCACAAGATCCCGTTACTGAGCTAAGCAATTGGTTAGGTGAAGAATTGATATTTGTATAGAATTAGTCACTAATATTTGGCAATATAGCTTAACAGTTGTTACAGTAGTATCAATTCCTTCTTGCAAATGTAGCAAGATGCTGGTATCAACATTCACATCTGCAGCTGACTTATAATTTCAGCTTATGCCGGATTATTGTTTTTTTCCTCTCATCTTGATTATGCTTATATTGCATAATGAGCTTAAAAAGAAACATAACAAAATAAGTGAACCACCTTGGTTCAAATTAGTGAAATTAAACAGTACAGCTTTATATCGGCCCGGCCAATCACAAAGAAGAAACTACTTCATTATCATATGACTTATACGACTTATACTTTTATTTATGTTTAAACTCCAAAATACAAGTTTAATGTTTGCGTCAGTGACCTTTCATTTTCAGTGGTTGCAAATTTACACATCATATATGATATATCAAAATTCAAAAAAACTTTCGCTTTTTTTAACAACGCGCAGGAGTTCAAAAAAGAAATCATATGAAGGGAAATTTTGTAGGATTCCATTTCTAACACTATTTAAATGGAAAATAACAGGTTGCTGTGTTATCACGTTAAACGTGAAGAAATCTGATGTGGATGTACTTTTACCCATTTTGGTACGTAATATCCCTACGATAGTATCACCGGCTGTTGGTTGATTTACTTGGTAATGCCACCAGTAGTCAAGAGTTAATTTCGATAACCAGTTTTGCATTTAATCGCTGATGGAGTTGGTTTCCGTTTGTTTGTTTGTTGAAGATTTCAATTTAGTACAAAACCACATTGACAAGCATCTTATTTTTTACCTGACTTTATCGGGGATGACACTAGATATATAAAAAAGAGAGTATTCCTAATATAGAATGAAGAATCGGCATAAAAATGTAGATACATACAATATCTTCACAATAGAAGATGAATACCTGATGTACTTGATATACTTTCTCCAAATTTGTTCAGCAGATTGAGGCATCATAAAGCACTTGAGAATATAACAATCTTTTCTTTTACCTTCAGATCTCCTAGTGCACCAGTTTCCTAAAATTTCAGTGCTGACTTTAGTGTATATTTGAAATATACGTTGAACTCTACTGTCCTTAACATGCCCATGTAAGCAAATAATCCACTGCTACAATGAAATAACTAACTGCAAAAATTTACCGAAACTATATGTGATGCAATAGGATGTTCATAGCGTATCATTTGCGGTTAATTTCAAATTAGGCAAATTGTACACAAAATTGGGAGACCAGGACAAGAGAAAAACGTAACAAATTAGGAGAAATACTGTTTTTGTTCCCTGAATTAACTCCAAATAATCGGCTTAAAAGCCTAGACAAGCTAGAACTTCCATTTTTTTTTTAAAAATAGTCCATATTCATGGAATTTGCACAAAAAATTACCATATATTCACACCTATCATGTACAATCCAACATAGTATAGCTATTGTAAGCACCAAAACCTAAAATAGAAAGAATAAGTATAAATTTATGTCCAAATGTAGAGCACTGGAAGAAATCATTCCCATGCCTACCGGAACCTCGGAAAATTTGAAGTATAATTCCAAGTGGATCTTTCATTTCCTTCGCGTGAAACTTACACCGAATTAATCCAAAATAACTGAGCCAGTTTAAGCTCCACGTTTTCTTTTTCGTTCCCTTTTCTCAACGTCAATCTTCAACCTCAGCTTCGCAGTAGGATTCGACTGACCTAAATTCACCATCGGATCATCGCATAGACAGTTGAAACGACAACGGGTTAACTGCTGTGTTGACAAGGGGGACCTAGTTTTCTTCAGTTACTAAAAAGTACAATTCTAGACTGCGTTCTTTCTAATTCCAAGCTTTTAGAGTGAGTTTGTTTGAGGTAACAAAACTTTATCCCTTTAGTGGCAGACAGTGAGACCCGGTGGAATTCTGGGGTCCTATTATTGTTATCAACGGAAATATACATTTACCCAAATAGCCCAAATAGTGTGTACAAACTACAAACTCATATTGTCAACCTTTGAAATATATATATATATATATATATATATATATATATATATATATAAAAACATTTATAGCACCTCTTGCATCCGAGTAAGAGTCAAGCATTTATAGTTAAATAAGTTAGTGTGGAGAGAGAGAGAATTAGTGGGAGGAGAGAAACGGAAATGTGTGGTGAAAACCAGGGAGGCTAAAGGGGTGCTGCACTATTTGGGGTGCCATTAAACGATGTGTGTGTGTGTGTATATAGTAGGGTTCTGCTACACCTCATATATTGCACGTGAACTCTCCCCCTTAATCTCTACCACTCATTCTCTCTCTTTCCATTTCAATATTATTTCTTAGTGGGAAGAGAGAGAATGATTTGGGGAATGGGTGGTGAAGATTAAGGGGGAGAGTTCACGTGCAATAGAAGAGGTGTAGTGGAACCCTCCTATATATATGCAACGCCGGCCCTTTGGTAAAGCGAGTGAAGCAGTTGCTTTGGGCCGCACAATTTCTGGGGCATCATCTTCCTCTTCTATATCAAACACGAAGCTAGAGGAAAAAAAAAGGGAAAATCATTCTCTACTAAAATTATCTCAATTCACTATAAGCCAAAAAGAAAAAAAATCACTATCGATTTCACAAATAATGATTTGGGTTTGTGCAGCTAACTGACATTGATGCTTGTCAAATGATTTGGGGCTGCTACTCAAATCTACGCTTGGTTTTGCTTATTCGTCTTTGAGCTTTTGCTAGTTCCTGATTTGAGAATCATGGCTTTGCTTTGTTGATTTGAGAAGGACAACTGTTGGTTCCTGATTTGTGAATCTCGACTTGCTTTTGTTGATTTGAGATGAAGGGAAATCCTTTGACAGAAGTCAATGCTAGATCTGGGTTGCTTGACTTTCAAATTGTCTTGAAAACAGATAAAATTCTTTGTCGATGGTGCTTTAGTCATAACAACAGCAATCTGGTAAAGTGCAAATAAAAAATAGAACGAAAATGCAGTATTTTAGTTTATTTAATCATTGATTCATTTAGAACAAAAGTGTGCTTCTTTGACTTTATTGAGTCAATTTTATGGTGTATGTATGCAGAACGTTTTTTGAGGGAACAACCGCACAAATGATGTGTATTGTTTGTATATTATAGGTTGAAATTAGAACAATGTTATGAAGTAGTTTAGTACTGAAGTAATGTGTTAGTTTTAGTTTGAAAATTAGCAATATCCAAATGGCATATTTTCAACTGATGAGAAAATCAGATTATGGACAATTTTATGTGAAAATCATTATGACTATACCAGTTATAGTTCCCTAGATTGAAAAAAGTTTGTCATAACTGAATTTGATAATGTCTTGTATTCGTCCGACTATGTCGGAACAAACAATAAATGATTTAGCACTTTTGTTGATTAAACAACATACAGTCAATGATCATGAATATGGCAATTTTATAAGTACTTTTGCAAGTCAAAAGACTTGAAATTTTTATTTAAGCAATTTATATTATTTTTGTTGTACAACTTGAATCATTATTACGGATATAGTTATTTCTTTTTGTTCCTCTTCTCATTTTTATTCAAGCAATGTAATCGACGAAATTGGCATTAATTTTCAATAAGGGCATTAGTTTTACAATTGGCTTTAGGCACCAAAACTCTTGGGACCGACCCTGTATATATGTATGTATATATATATACATATATATATATGTATGTATGTATGTATGTATATATATATATAGATATATATATGTGTGTGTGTTTGTGTGTGTGTGTGTGTGTATATATATATATATATATATATATATATATATATTCTCATTGTTTTTCAAATCGCGAACAACCATCAACTAACTAGTGCGTTGATAAGAGGACCTCGATTTCTTCCGTTATTAAGTTAGGCTGCGCTCTTTCTAATACAAAACTTGAGTTATCAAATATTTATTTTCATTATTTTTCAAATCACGAACAATTGTCAACTAACAACGATTTCCATAGAGATCAACCACTGAACAATGACAATTTGGTGGTTGATGGCATTGGAAAAACGGTGTTACTCGGTAGTTGTTCGCTGTATGAAACATGGTGGATGTTTGCCATATTAAATGTCTTTATTATTATAAAGTAAATAGAATTTACTATTATTATTTTTATCTATGATATCAAAAAAAGAAAACATGGGTGCCCTTAACAATACTCTATTGTTCTTACAACGACCATGAGCGGAGTGACACACTTAACTAGTATAACCAACGGTGGAGTTGTTTCATTGTATGAAAGAAAAAAAATTGTATTTTTAAGTTAATCGACAATAACATGATTCATTTAAAAATTTGTTGCATTTTTTAGATTAATTTGTTTAAGTCTATTAAATATGTTGCAGTAGAAATAGGATATTAAGTGTAAATCCGAAGTATATTTGAAATACTATGAATATTTTGGAGAAATTTTACGCATCAAAACTTAAACCATTAAATACATTAGAGAAAGCAACCCCGAGAAAGTGAGGGTATTGTTTGAAATTCAAAAAAAATTGGTTTTGGACAATGACAATATGTTAACCTCTCTAACTGTCCATTTGATTAACTGAACAAGCATTTGAGTAGGGTAGGACCATGTAACGCATTTGCGATGGCTAAGAACATATATTTGAGCGGGGCACGTGTTGTTTAATTTATGGCATTGAATTTAACTGTTTTATAGTTAATTAATTATTTGTTATATTGTGTAATATTCATTTGATAATTGCAAATCATAAAATTGCAAAATACCAGATTTTTCATCAGACACAACAATTACTAGATTTTTACATATAGATAAATAAAACGAAACAAACTAACTACGACTACGAAACAAAGCCCCAAACAATAATTCACATACCACATTATTCGGTGCTAGTAAACCGCTCAATTTGTACAAGTGACCGTCTAAACACTTGTCTACTCAGGCTACTATATTATATTCGATCCGTTTTGCTATGTCCACATTGAATTGGTGTAGTGACATCGGTCATCCAATGGTTGTACAAAAGCTGTATCAACAACAGTGAAAGCTTGATCCGATAGAGCTATTATATCATACTTACAATTGTCATTTCTTATGCAACCTGCAATTAAATGATCCAGCCCCATGAACTTCTTCAAATGATTTCTTCTGTATTTGCACATAGGACCGGTACAAAAATCTTCAGAGTCGTCAAGTGAATCATTGCTATTTCGCTCCATATGCCGTCAATCATTAACTGTTTGTTTCAGCCAGTGCAACTGCGTTTTAGGTCATCTCATTTGTTCTTCATTTGGTCTCGATCTAATCGAGGTCAAACCGTACATTGAGATCCACAGTTACGATCTCGTAAAATGCGTTGACCGAATGCATTTTTGTTCGGGAGATACCCTCTGTGCATATCAATGAACGTTGTTTCGCTTGCCTATAAAGCTATGGGCTATGAGAAAGCGGAGCCAAAAGATTGTGTCATAATACTGAAAAATGAAATTTACAAAATATATAGAAAAAATCCAAATAAATATATGTTTTAAATACGGGAAATTAAGCAAAATAACGGAGAAAGCCACTATTAACCAGCCTTTTAGTTTGGTTCCCAAAAGCATATCAGACGCACTCGACTCGGTCTATCTCGTGGTACAAAAGCCCAAGATGTCGCCAAAACACTAAAAAATCCCACTCATACGATATTTCTCATCACTTGGTCTTGCCGAATTCCATGTATTTCGTATCCCCACAGGATGCGAATTATCGCATCCCTGTAGGGTACGAAAATTTGTATCCCCACGGGATATGAAATATCATATCTCCATAAGACATGATTTTTCGTATCCCCACAGGATACAAATTTCATACCCTTCGAGATGCGAAATTCTTTATGCTACTACTTCAGGATGCAAAATTCGGTGTGTGGTCCCGATTCTCACCTACTTCCACCTAATTCACTACCTATAAATACCCTTACCTCATACTTGAAGAGGGTTGGCAGTTGCTTGATTTAACACCTAGAAAGCACCTTGGACACCATTAATGACATCTTAAGCTTTGGGGGAAGAAGAACCAACTTTTTCTCAAGACTTTGAACTTGCAAACAGTGACTCTCGAAAACTTAGTCAATTATTGTAAACCATCAAAATGAGGATGTCCATAGCTGTAAACCTTCAATAATGAATAAATTGGCAAAAGCTTTAAAGTGGACATAGATCCAATACGGACCAAACCACTATAAATCTTGTGTTTCTGCTTTCTGCACTTTATTTTCGTTACCTCAAGAGTGTGACGCTGATTTTCCATGTCAACACTCTGCTGCTTTCATTGAGAGGTACTCGAAGCCTCGAGACTCGCTTCTTTCCGACCAACTTCTATCTCAATCTAGAAGCGCTACTTAGGTCCTTTCGACCAACCTTATGAGTCTATTTACGATGGTTAGAAAAAGAAAGTCCAAAATGATCGGAACTTCCATTCTGCTGTGTGGGCTTTTGCCAATTCACGTGGCTAACATTGAAACTTCTCCTCGACCCCAACCTTCGGAAAACCCGGTCGACATGGAAATCTCTCCCTCCTACAATCCTGCTGCTCCGGCAACCGAAGGACGACTCTTCGAACTTAACAAGAAGTTGGAAGAGAAGACGAGAGAACTTAACGACTAATTGAGAACAAACATCGAGCTGATGCGATGACTTCAAAAAAGTCAATGTGACGTCACTCGCCTTGGACGCATTAGGAACACTTGTCCCTTACCTAATTTCTCGGAGAGCTCTTCTTCTGACACCCACCATGGGAGCTGAATCCAAAGGAGAAAGACTAACGCCAATGCTAATGTCAACGACAACGGTAACAGAAACGGTAATGGAACTACCGTCACCTTCAGTGACGGAACACGTCACGCGACCGTTCTCGGTTAGGTACTAATGATGAAGCAGGACCTAGTGCCCAATCCTTTCCTCGACTGAACCTACTTGTCATTGCTCAGAACTTGGCGCATACGCGTCCAATAGCCCAACAGACGCATGTAACAACCCGTATTTCAATAACATGTTAAAACGAGAATCAAGGCAGAATTTAATTTTAAATTCCGAATCAAGTAAAACGGGCTATGCCATTGCGTTCGTCTCAGAAAAATACGCGAAATAGAGTCCGAGTTTTCGAGAATCGGAGTCCGTATGACCCGTTTAGGGCCCAAAGAAGATTTCTGGAAATTTGAATTTCGGAAAACAGTTTTGGAAATCAGATCTGAGGCTAGGCGGGAAGTTTCCCGCCTGGGCCATGTCGACAGGGCTGTCGGCAGGCCTGTCGACTTGGGCCCAGACCAAGTCGACAGCCCTGTCGACTTGCCTGTCGACAGGGGGTGGCCGGGGCAAATAGCCTGGCGCACCTGTTTGTCTCACCTGGTCTTGTTCTTGGGCTGGGTCTGGAAGCTTCCGAGATCTGATGGTCCTAATCTATCCTAGGATTAATCTAAGGGCCTAAAACTATCCTAATCTCTATAAAAAGACCCTAAACCTAACCTAAATCCCTAAAAATCAAACCTATTAACTAAGTGCTGCCAAAATCAATCTTGATCATGGCCTTCATCTCAAATCCCTAGAGCCTATGCACTCAAATCAAGTTCAAATCAAAAGGTGCAAGCTTGCTACACCAAATCAAGGCCAAATCAACATTGCTATGCGAGTTTCATGACGGATCTTCATCAAAGGAGCCACCTTTCTTCGTCAAGATGATGCATGACCCCTTTTCTAAGCCTTGCCTAAGTAAGTTCTAGCTACTTGTAGATTTAAACGATGATTTTGATGTGACATGGGATAAAATGCAAAGTAACATGAGTATGTTAGCCTATGGGAACCTAGTTTGCCTCTTTAACATGAATATATGACTTTGGATGATGTTGTAGCGACTAAACCATGCTATGCATGTTGCATTGGACTTAGTTTGCCATGCAAGATTGGACCTTTGCTTGTGGTATGTTAGCATGCACACTTGAAACCACTTTGACTCATGAAACATGTGCATGAATGTGGCTTTGAGGCTATGCAAGTATATGAACCCGAAATCCCTTATGATAATATGCAAGTTTACCTTTTTATCACATGAGTAACATGGGCATGTTCATCCCTTCATGATAGGTTTATGACATGAACACTTATGCTAGTAACCCCCCTTTATGCTATGCATGTTTATGGCCAAATCCCCTTGAGATACTATGCATGTTTGTGGCCAAATCACCTTATGACACTATGCATGTTTTTGGCCAAGGTTGTGCATGTGGAAGCCAATCCCTTTTTGGCATCATGCATGTTTTGAGGCCAATATGTGGCGTAGTATCCTTACTATGTTGACTCGCTTTTGCTTGCATTGAAAAACACGACTTTGGGGTAGTTAGATAAGCGTGAACATGTCGCAAAATCTTAACTTGAATATGACATGTGTTTATACTTGAAAATATGACTTGAAAGATAACATGGAAGTTGGCATGTAAGTATGCATAAAAACATGGGCTTGGGAATTTACCTATTAAGTTAGGCCTACCCATTGGGAATTTACCTATTAAGTTAGGTCTACCCAATTGCTTGAAAACTTGACCATGAACATGACACTAGGCTAAACATGAAAGTGGCCAACTCGAGGTTGGGTTGAGTTTGCAACATAAAACTACCCGGAACCGACCGGCCTAACTAGTAGTTGCAAACAATAGGACCCAATGTGAGAAGTTGGTCATGTCGCGCTTAAGACCCGAGGTTAGACTAGGTTGTGGTGTAAATCTACCCGGACCCGCCCGGCTTAACTAGTAACCACAACAAGGTCTAATGTGAGAGGTTAAGAGTGCATTAATTAAATTAGTGCCACATGATAAGGTTAAGTAAATTTGACTAATGACACTTAACCGATATGACACGAATGGGTAGGTTAAGTGGGACCGGACTTGATTCCTTAATGACACTTAACCATGCAAGATAATTAGGAGATGGGGTTAAGTAATTTACACTTAACTAATCCGACTTGGTAATTAGATGGGGTTAAGTAATTAAGACTTAACTAACCTAACCACGGTAATTAGATGGGGTTAAGTAATCCACACTTAACTAATCTAAACACGGTAATTCGATGGGGTTAAGTTAAACACTTAACCAATTTAAACTTGGTAATTCAATGAGGTCAAGTAACCCTTACTTAACCAACTTAACTTGGTAATTTAATGGGGTTAAGTTAAACACTTAACTAATTTAACACGATGATTTGATGAGGTTAAGTGACCTATACTTAACCAATCTAACTCGTTAATTTGATGAGGTTAAGTTAACCTATACTTAACCAATCTAACGTGAAAACATGATAAGGCTAAGTCACGAATCACTTGAATACGCTTGACCGATTTGACTCGGTAATTTGACAAGGTCAAGTTAATTTATATAATTAACCAATCTAAAATGATAATTAGACGAGGTTAAGTTATGGATTGCTTGATATACTTAGCCAACTTGACACATGGTTTGTAGGGTTAAGTCTTGGACTTGGATACTTAGCCAATTTTGACATGGCTTGTAGACGGGCTAAGTTATGAACTTAAGTGACACTTAACCCATTAGATAAACCCTAATTCAGAGGATTAGGTAAATAACCATAGTTAACAAGGGTAATGGAAATAAGGCTAAGTGGTAAACCTTAGTTAAGGGAAACTAAGTAATAATTCTTAGTCAAGGAAATCTGGACCACTTCTTAGATAGATGAGTAACCCGATACGGTAGGTCATCGTTTAAGTATACGCGTAGGAGCAGGCTATCTGATTTAGATAAAGGCTCCAGCGAACTGGGTAACGAAGCAGCGGCTTCGGGGAACGTGAGGATATTCTTGGTATCCCTCTGTGAGGTCGCAGATGATCATCCTGGACTCACAAGAGGTTGAGGTCTGCGGTAGAAGAACCAAGAATATGCCTTGGTTGCTATGCGAGCGACCTAAAGACTGGGGTGGATAGCAGTGAGTCGACGGATACATAAGGTGCCCGAGATAGCAAGTTCGCCGATCATCTACCATCTTGAGTCAAGCGTGTACGTACGGAAGGGCAGGGAACACCCAACAGACCATAATTGCTATCTAATTATGGGTGAGGTAGGCCGTAGGATGTGGGCTGGCCGGAGTGTAGTTCTCATGCAAGATTTTCTCTTGTGTTGCCTTTCACTAGTTGAGGGAGGGGTCTCGTGGGACCATAGCCACGTGTAGAAAAGCAGACCTTAGCATCTGCATCGGCAGATAAATCTAAAGCTCCCGACCGAGTCCTGTATTTCTTGTTTTGGTCGGTGACAGGACTCGGATGGCACGATGTGATACATGTGCATACAGTTATAGAAAAACGATTCACGATGAATGCGTGGGAAAAAGGGCGCGGTTGAGGGTTAGCGTAATCCCTAGTGGCCTAGGTGGTTTAACCCAAACCGAAATACGAAAGCGTGCAATAGGTAAGCGTAATCCCTAGTGGTGCTAGGTGGCGTAAGTCCTAGTAGTTCAAAACGACGATTCATATGGAAGAGCCTAGCTAGAACAAGGGTGACAGTCCAAACGATTTCAAGGATAATACAACATGAGGAAGCCCGTACGAGGTACGGCAAAGGACTGAACTTATATACATGGAAAGAAACATATGATTTGAGTAACCTATATATGCGATATATTAGGTTGACATGGACCATTACACGACTTTGAGTAAAGGGACATTCATGGTTAACACATGACGCGGGTAGGGATACTAGTACGAGAGGTGCAGAGCAAATATACATGTTAGAATACGGAAGAATATACATAATAGATACCGTGGGATGTTAGACGGGGCAAATACCTTGGGATAATGTACTCGATAGAAATCTGATGATGTGATACCTTGACTCATCATAACACCGTAGTTTATCATGATACCTTAGTTTACCTTGCCGCAGTAGTTCCACCGGCTACCCTGGTTTATCTATCTTGTAGTTATCCTTATGTTTACTTTCAGTTTATGCATGTCATGTTACCTTTACCTGTTTTTATACTGGAAGTAGATAGGACTTACTCAGTCTTTTTGACTGACCCGTTTTGTTTCGCCTCTTTTCTTCCGTTCCCCCCCCCCAGGTTTCAGGGAGGAAACAATGCTGTTTAGTTTGGACTTCTTCTGCTTGAAGGTCATCATGGATGGCTTGGACTTCTCTTGGCTATGGCTACTTTACTGTTTTACTTGGGGAATAATTTGTTAAAAAGTCTTTATGCTTCTTTACTATTGCAAGACAGGTTTTGATGTACTCTGATGTAAAAGGCTTTAGACCTTATTTATTCATGTTATGAAAGTTTGATTTTACTTCCGCTATTTATATATGTTCTGTCTTGTGATATTTCTGTGCATGTTTACCAATAATGCCCCTCCAAAGCTAGTGCATTCCTTTGCGAGTGACCCTAGCGGAGGCGGGGTGTTACATTTGGTATCAGAGCAGAAGGTTACCAGACTGGGCAAAAGTTTTTAAAGACCTTCTGAAAAGAAAAACCGTTTACAAAGAAGCATTTTTCAAGAAAATTTTCTTTTAAAAAGAAAAAGGCTATTCCCCAAAGGCCATTAGCATCATCCTTGTTTCCTTGATTTAATCTCTTTTCCTTTCTTTCCTCCATCTGTAGTCACAGTGGATTTGACTGCGACTAGTCTTTCTAGCTGCGTAAGTGTTTCTCGTACGATGGAGGTGGTTCTCGATAGACCGTTGCAGAGTTATGCATGAAAGGATAGTAAGAACAAGGATAAAGGACACGAGCTCAGGGATAAGCAACATGTTGGTATGGCTGAGTCCTAAAAGGAGGAAGAAAGATGAACAATGAAACCCACGACGAGAGAGTACCTTTGGCATGGTGAAACGGGACGGATAGTTAAGTATCATGGAACAGGGACAAGATCATTGGGAGGGCAATAGTATGCTCTCATTTCTAGGGTACCTCAGAAGGAGGGTAACGATCTTGTTAAAGGTTTAGCTTTTCTTCTCTATCATCCTGTCGGGACTTTGTTTTGATCACCACATCTTTTAAGTCCGCTTCGATAGTTGAGTCTCTGCACCTTAGTACTAGTGTAATAGAGGATCTCGTTTTTGTCTCAAATCCTATTGGAAGATCGGTCCATTTATTCATGACTTGTTTGGATTTGAGAATGTCTGTGTCAAGTATTGAGCTTGGAAATAATGCTTATGTTTATAAGCTATGGATGGATTCTAAGGATGAAGTGGTTATCCAGTAAGGGGTGCCACTCTCGGTTTTAGAAGGAGGGTAGTTAGACTCTTGGCTTACTTTGGTAATACCCTCGAAGTATCGTGTAACCTTTTTGAGGTTCTGTCATGACTAGTTTCTTAGAATCCCTTGATGCCTTTATTGGAAATTTGAAGCCCGATCGAGTGGTGTTCGCCGATAAGACGGATGGTTTACTTCATTTATGCATGGGTTATAGAGATCACCCTAGTAAGTGCGCTTGATAACCTGGTTGGCATCTGTTTACTTTCAAGAGGAAGTTCTTCTACGAGAAATACCCTGTGGTACGAGGTCCGAGATTCACTAGTGAATTTTGGAAAGCTTGCATGAGATCATGAGTACGCAGTCATATTTGCGTCAAGTATTCTAGGAAAAAGATAAGTGCAAGTGGAACGAGAGGCGACGAAGAAATGAGTTTCAGCTCATGTTATGGAAACAGGAATAAGAAGCTACAAAATCGCGAAGTTAAAAGACGACTTTGATGGTCAAAGACTAGATACGCGCATGATATCTCTTTTTGGGAGTATATCCTTGATCCCTGTTTTCTGTAGAGCTTACTTGTAGGCTATCTTTTGTGGACATCCTCTCGGTCCTATTTTCTGTTACAAACCCCGTAAGGAGTTTGTCCTGTTTATCTTCTCGACCCTGTTTCAGGGAATCTTAGGTAGAACCCTATGGATGTAAACATGTATTTGAAACATGTTATGGTTGATATGGTTGCAAATGGTTGCAAGTGGTTACTCGTGGATGCGCGAATTTACATTAGATATTAGCTCGACTCGGTCACATTTCATATTGCATATGCACGAGTATTTATACTTGTTTATGGATGAAATTGAATGTGTTACCATGTGGACGTTGCATATGGATGAATGTTTGTGCACGCATATAGTGTATATGACTAGGACTATTTGCATGCATGATGGATTCATAGCACTAAACATATTTTTGCATTCAAAAGATTTTTCAGGCCTGATCATTAGCATTAGCTAAGGAACATGTACACACACGTTTTGCATATATTCATACAGCATTAGAAATCATCTAAGGACAATGGTTGCTTGTGGATGATGTTTTGAGTAGATGGATGATGGATGGTAGGATATGTTCTTCCTAACTTAGAGATTTCGGGGACGAAATCCTAAAAGGTGGGGAGAATGTAACAACCCGTATTTCAATAACATGTTAAAACGAGAATCAAGGCAGAATTTAATTTTAAATTCCGAATCAAGTAAAACGGGCTATGTCATTGCGTTCGTCTCGGAAAAATACGCGAAATAGAGTCCGAGTTTTCGAGAATCGGAGTCTGTATGACCCGTTTAGGGCCCAAAGAAGATTTCTGGAAATTTGAATTTCGGAAAACAGTTTTGGAAATCAGATCTGAGGCTAGGCGGGAAGTTTCCCGCCTGGGCCATGTCGACAGGGCTGTCGACAGGCCTGTCGACTTGGGCCCAGACCAAGTCGACAGCCCTGTCGACTTGCCTGTCGACAGGGGGTGGCCGGGGCAAATAGCCTGGCGCACCTGTTTGTCTCATCTGGTCTTGTTCTTGGGCTGGGTCCGGAAGCTTCCGAGATCTGATGGTCCTAATCTATCCTAGGGTTAATCTAAGGGCCTAAAACTATCCTAATCTCTATAAAAAGACCCTAAACGTAACCTAAATCCCTAAAAATCAAACCTAGTAACTAAGTGCTGCCAAAATCAATCTTGATCATGGCCTTCATCTCAAATCCCTAGAGCCTATGCACTCAAATCAAGTTCAAATCAAAAGGTGCAAGCTTGCTACACCAAATCAAGGCCAAATCAACGTTGCTATGCGAGTTTCATGACGGATCTTCATCAAAGGAGCCACCTTTCTTCGTCAAGATGATGCATGACCCCTTTTCTAAGCCTTGCCTAAGTAAGTTCTAGCTACTTGTAGATTTAAACGATGATTTTGATGTGACATGGGATAAAATGCAAAGTAACATGAGTATGTTAGCCTATGGGAACCTAGTTTGCCTCTTTAACATGATATATGACTTTGGATGATGTTGTAGCGACTAAACCATGCTATGCATGTTGCATTGGACTTAGTTTGCCATGCAAGATTGGACCTTTGCTTGTGGTATGTTAGCATGCACACTTGAAACCACTTTGACTCATGAAACATGTGCATGAATGTGGCTTTGAGGCTATGCAAGTATATGAACCCGAAATCCCTTATGATAATATGCAAGTTTACCTTTTTATCACATGAGTAACATGGGCATGTTCATCCCTTCATGATAGGTTTATGACATGAACACTTATGCAAGTAACCCCCTTTTATGCTATGCATGTTTATGGCCAAATCCCCTTGAGATACTATGCATGTATGTGGCCAAATCACCTTATGACACTATGCATGTTTTTGGCCAAGGTTGTGCATGTGGAAGCCAATCCCTTTTTGGCATCATGCATGTTTTGAGGCCAATATGTGGCGTAGTATCCTTACTATGTTGACTCGCTTTTGCTTGCATTGAAAAACACGACTTTGGGGTAGTTAGATAAGCATGAACATGTCGCAAAATCTTAACTTGAATATGACATGTGTTTATACTTGAAAATATGACTTGAAAGATAACATGGAAGTTGGCATGTAAGTATGCATAAAAACATGGGCTTGGGAATTTACCTATTAAGTTAGGTCTACCCATTGGGAATTTACCTATTAAGTTAGGTCTACCCAATTGCTTGAAAACTTGACCATGAACATGACACTAGGCTAAACATGAAAGTGGCCAACTCGAGGTTGGGTTGAGTTTGCAACGTAAAACTACCCGGAACCGACCGGCCTAACTAGTAGTTGCAAACAATAGGACCCAACGTGAGAAGTTGGTCATGTCGCGCTTAAGACCCGAGGTTAGACTAGGTTGTGGTGTAAATCTACCCGGACCCGCCCGGCTTAACTAGTAACCACAACAAGGTCTAATGTGAGAGGTTAAGAGTGCATTAATTAAATTAATGCCACATGATAAGGTTAAGTAAATTTGACTAATGACACTTAACCGATATGACACGAATGGGTAGGTTAAGTGGGACCGGACTTGATTCCTTAATGACACTTAACCATGCAAGATGATTAGGAGATGGGGTTAAGTAATTTACACTTAACTAATCTGACTTGGTAATTAGATGGGGTTAAGTAATTAAGACTTAACTAACCTAACCACGGTAATTAGATGGGGTTAAGTAATCCACACTTAACTAATCTAAACACGGTAATTCGATGGGGTTAAGTTAAACACTTAACCAATTTAAACTTGGTAATTCAATGAGGTCAAGTAACCCTTACTTAACCAACTTAACTTGGTAATTTAATGGGGTTAAGTTAAACACTTAACTAATTTAACACGATGATTTGATGAGGTTAAGTGACCTATACTTAACCAATCTAACTCGTTAATTTGATGAGGTTAAGTTAACCTATACTTAACCAATCTAACGTGAAAACATGATAAGGCTAAGTCACGAATCACTTGAATACGCTTGACCGATTTGACTCGGTAATTTGACAAGGTCAAGTTAATTTATATAATTAACCAATCTAAAATGATAATTAGACGAGGTTAAGTTATGGATTGCTTGATATACTTAGCCAACTTGACACATGGTTTGTAGGGTTAAGTCTTGGACTTGGATACTTAGCCAATTTTGACATGGCTTGTAGACGGGCTAAGTTATGAACTTAAGTGACACTTAACCCATTAGATAAACCCTAATTCAGAGGATTAGGTAAATAACCATAGTTAACAAGGGTAATGGAAATAAGGCTAAGTGGTAAACCTTAGTTAAGGGAAACTAAGTAATAATTCTTAGTCAAGGAAATCTGGACCACTTCTTAGATAGATGAGTAACCCGATACGGTAGGTCATCGTTTAAGTATACGCGTAGGAGCAGGCTATCTGATTTAGATAAAGGCTCCAGCGAACTGGGTAACGAAGCAGCGGCTTCGGGGAACGTGAGGATATTCTTGGTATCCCTCTGTGAGGTCGCAGATGATCATCCTGGACTCACAAGAGGTTGAGGTCTGCGGTAGAAGAACCAAGAATATGCCTTGGTTGCTATGCGAGCGACCTAAAGACTGGGGTGGATAGCAGTGAGTCGACGGATACATAAGGTGCCCGAGATAGCAAGTTCGCCGATCATCTACCATCTTGAGTCAAGCGTGTACGTACGGAAGGGCAGGGAACACCCAACAGACCATAATTGCTATCTAATTATGGGTGAGGTAGGCCGTAGGATGTGGGCTGGCCGGAGTGTAGTTCTCATGCAAGATTTTCTCTTGTGTTGCCTTTCACTAGTTGAGGGAAGGGTCTCGTGGGACCATAGCCACGTGTAGAAAAGCAGACCTTAGCATCTGCATCGGCAGATAAATCTAAAGCTCCCGATCGAGTCCTGTATTTCTTGTTTTGGTCGGTGACAGGACTCGGATGGCACGATGTGATACATGTGCATACAGTTATAGAAAAACGATTCACGATGAATGCGTGGGAAAAAGGGCGCGGTTGAGGGTTAGCGTAATCCCTAGTGGCCTAGGTGGTTTAACCCAAACCGAAATACGAAAGCGTGCAATAGGTAAGCGTAATCCCTAGTGGTGCTAGGTGGCGTAAATCCTAGTAGTTCAAAACGACGATTCATATGGAAGAGCCTAGCTAGAACAAGGGTGACAGTCCAAACGATTTCAAGGATAATACAACATGAGGAAGCCCGTACGAGGTACGGCAAAGGACTGAACTTATATACATGGAAAGAAACATATGATTTGAGTAACCTATATATGCGATATATTAGGTTGACATGGACCATTACACGACTTTGAGTAAAGGGACATTCATGGTTAACACATGACGCGGGTAGGGATACTAGTACGAGAGGTGCAGAGCAAATATACATGTTAGAACACGGAAGAATATACATAATAGATACTGTGGGATGTTAGACGGGGCAGATACCTTGGGATAATGTACTCGATAGAAATCTGATGATGTGATACCTTGACTCATCATAACACCGTAGTTTATCATGATACCTTAGTTTACCTTGCCGCAGTAGTTCCACCGGCTACCCTGGTTTATCTATCTTGTAGTTGTCCTTATGTTTACTTTCAGTTTATGCATGTCATGTTACCTTTACCTGTTTTTATACTGGAAGTAGATAGGACTTACTCAGTCTTTTTGACTGACCCGTTTTGTTTCGCCTCTTTTCTTCCGTTCCCCCCCCCCCCCCCGGTTTCTTCTGCTTGAAGGTCATCATGGATGGCTTGGACTTCTCTTGGCTATGGCTACTTTACTGTTTTACTTGGGGAATAATTTGTTAAAAAGTCTTTATGCTTCTTTACTATTGCAAGACAGGTTTTGATGTACTCTGATGTAAAAGGCTTTAGACCTTATTTATTCATGTTATGAAAGTTTGATTTTACTTCCGCTATTTATATATGTTCTGTCTTGTGATATTTCTGTGCATGTTTACCAATAATGCCCCTCCAAAGCTAGTGCATTCCTTTGCGAGTGACCCTAGCGGAGGCGGGGTGTTACAACGCAAGTTCAACCAAATCAACCTTAACAGAATCAAGCAGCCGAGGTTGATGGCTTGGTCGAAGATGACGTTGATGTTTATCCAAGAAGCCGCCCACGACCCGAACTTACGGGATGAACCACGACCGCTGGAATCCATCAAAGGTTCAACCCGCGATTCTCACCGACATGGCCTGAAGGATCATGAGAGAAACGCAGGGGTATGCCACTGACATTTTGGAAACCAATACAAGGCGTAACCCTTTCACTTGGGTCGTCCACGACGCCGAATGGCCTAGACGCTTCAATACGCCCCAGCTAACGGCTTACTCAAGGAAGACTGGTCCTTGTAACTTCTTAAACCATTATGAATGGCATGTGGACTCAAGTCAAGTCACTAACGCCATTAAATGCAAATGCTTTGCAGTGTTCCTCAAAGGAATCACTCTCCTTTGGTTCTCCTGACTTCCAGCATAATCCATTTCTACTTTCGACCAGCTAGCTTTCGACTTGGTAAAACAATTCAGGATGCATGTCGTAAGGCTGAAGGACACACTAACTCTTTCTTACCTCTACTAGGGCACGAGGAAACTTCAAGAGTTACCTCGAACGCTTCAACATTGCCCCAACGGAGGTCAAAGATCCAGAACCCCACGCAGTCTTGGTTCAGCTTGCTAAGGGGATTCTGCCCAACTCGGAATTTAGAGCTTGGATCGACAAGAAGCAGTCGAAGACTCCAAAGGCTTTCTACTTAAAGGCGAATCAGTTTCTATGCCAAGAAAAAGCAGAAACAGGGAAGCTTAGATATGCCATCCTTATAACCCAAACACGAGTACCGATCATGACAGCGTCAAAGGGAAGCAAGTCGGGGAATCTTCCGACAAGGGTAAGGGGTTAACACCATTCAAGTCCAAGCCTAACAACGACAAGTCAAGCGGCTGCAACAACCAGCTACCTGGAGATCTAAAGAAGCAAGATCAATATCCAACATATAAGGTCTACACTCCACTAAACTCTAAGTTGGAGAAAATCTATTTAGAGACCTGTAAAACTATTCAGTATAAGAAGCCGAACACTAGGGAGTCGACCGACTGGGAGAAGAACTCCGACAAATGCTGTAGATTCCATGACATGTTCGACCATAATACGAACGATTGTCATCACCTCAAGAATGTAATCGGGAAACTCATCCGAAAGAAGCACGTAGAGTGGTATGTTCAAAATCATGCTCCCCAAAAAGCAGCCGTAGGACCTTTAACGCCCACACTTCCTCCATCTCATGTGTCCCTAGGGCCATCCAATCTGAGACCTTCTCGTTGGGGTATCGTGATTAACACCATTTGCATCGGACCTCACGCCGCAAACGAAATCTTCTGGCATATGGAGGAATTCGCCAACTCTATTAAGCATGCTTACTTGGAGGCATGCTCCACCCAAGACGAATCTATCTCAGTAGAACTACATTAGACTATGCGTTGCGACATGGTTTTCCGTGAGAGGGATTCTACTGGAATCGAGATTGCAACCATTGATCCTCTCATCATTTATGCATACATAGGTCATGCCTACGTCTGAAGAATCCTCATAGACTTGGGGAGCTCAATCAACATTATCTTCAAGTCGGCCTACAACCAAATAAAACTTGAGACCAAAGAATTGAAGCCTTACCACACCACCATCCATGGTTCTAACAGCTCCTCTAGCCATCCAGTGGGTCTAGTAGAACTGCCTGTCGATCTCGGTGAAAGGGATCGTAGAAAAATCTGGATCCTCACTTTTGTAGTCATTAATGTCACTTCTCCCTACAACGACTTTCTAGGACATCCTTTCCTTGCAAAATTCTGATTCTGCATGGCACCATGGTCCCTACTCATGAAATTTCCAACTGAGAACGGGATAGGAACCGTTAAGGGAGACCAAGCCACCGGAGAGCCTGCTATCTTGCTAAATGGAATGACGCCATCAACAAGGAGAAGGGAAAGAGCACAGAACCAATCCATTGTACCAAAACCGCCAGTGCATAGCAGCCACTGGAGTCTAGGTCCCGGCTCAGACGCAAATGTCATCTTTCTGACGACCTCAATCCAACGGAAGGAAGATCCTAATTTCGAAAGGGCTACCCCGGTGGAGCTAACTATCGACATTCCAATCAACCACGCTGACCTGACTAGGGTCTTGAATATTGAATCGCAACTCCACCTAGTAATAAAGGAAGAGCTCGTGGATTTATTAAGGGCCAACCTCGATGTATTCACTTGGACTCATTCCGATATGTGTGGCATAGATCCAGGAATCGCCTGTCGCGTGCTCAGTATCAACCCTAAGCATCTTCCAGTCAAGCAAAAATGCTAAATTTAGGGAATAGAGAGATCGATGACACTCAAATACGAGTTGAATAGGCTACTTGGCAATGACTTTATCTGTGATGCCCTCTATCCAGAATGGGTCTCCAACCCGGTTTTGGTCAAGAAATCTAATGGGAAGCAGTGAACATGAGTCGACTACTCAAACTTGAGTAAAGCTTGCGCAAAAGACAGCTTCCCACTTCCAAAAAACGACCATCTTGATTATTCAACTGTAGGCTACCAGATTCTCCTCTTCATAGATGCGTACTCAGGCTACAATCAGATTTCAATGTACCTTCCAAATCAGGAGCACACTTCATTCATTACCGACCTTGGGCTTTATTGCTATGTTTTCATGCCCTTCGATCTCAAAAATGTTGGAGCCACCTATTAGCAACTGTTCAACCGCATGTTCAGGCCCCTCAGAGCATCAAAGATGTTTAAAGCTTAAACGGGAAAGTGGCTGCCCTAAGTCGATTCATATCAAAAGATAATGATAAGTGTGTTCCCTTTTGCGGCTTGCTCAGGAAAGGGAAGCACAATTTCTCATGGACATTGGAGTGCATTGTTTCAATTCAAGAACTCCTGTATCACTTAGAGTGATCACCTATCTTGTCAAAACCCATGGACTGCGAAGACTTGTTTATCTACTTGGTTGTTTCTATGCAAGAAATTAGCTTGGGGCTGGTGCACGAAGAATATCATGTCCAATGGCTCATTTACTACATCAGCAAGAGATTGATAGGCGCAGAAAAAAAATATACGAAGATTGAGAAGCTTGCGTACTAACCATTGATCTCTTCCTGAAGCTACGATCATACTTTTATTTTCATCCAATCAAAAGTCTACACTGACCAGCCACTACGACAGGTCCTACAATGACCTGAGTCGTTCGGATGACTCATGAAATGGAATATTGAGCTCAGTTAATTTGAGATTAAATTCTTCACCATCGAGCCATCCTCGAGCAAGCCCGACAGACTTCATCGCATATTTCACTATTTTCGAAGAACCTCCTCCGAAAGATAGTAAGCCTCCCAACATTTAGTTGAAACTATTTGTGGATGATTAATTTAACAGCTAGTGATTTGGCGCCGTAGTTATACCAATTGCTCTTGAGGAATGCACGATTTGTTATGTTCTAAAGCTCGACTTCCTTGCCACCAACAACGATGCAGAATATGAAGCCTTAATTGCTAGCCTTAGAATTGCGGTCGAACTCAACATCAAGGCTATTCAGATTTACTCTGACCCACAACTCATCGTATGCCAGGTGCAAGGCTAGTATCAAGTCAAGGGGGCACGACTTGCTCCCTACCTTGCTCGGGTTCATGAAACTCTTAACAACTTTGACACTACATCATCACACACATCCCTCGAGAACAAAACGAGAAAGCTGGTTCATTGACCAAACTAGAAAGTTATGGGGTTGCACAACTCTAGGGACTAGTCTTAGTCAAAGTATTCGACTCTTCGAGTATCAGTCAAATACATACTGATTCGATATCAACGACGGAGACCAAGCTCGAACCCCAGTCTTGGATAACACCGATCAAGAATTACCTACTTCACGAAATCCTCCCCCAATAACTCAAAAGAGAAATGAGCACTCATCCGCAAGTCATCACGCTACATCATTCAAGATGGAGTACTCTACTGAAGAGGATTCTCTATTATATTACTCAATGTGCAGCCCACAATGACGCCGATCATGTGTTGTAGGATGTGCATGAAGGCGAGTACGGTGACCACACTGGGGATCACACTCAAGTGAAGACCAAACAAAACAACAAGCGATGAAACCAAAGACAGATAAAAGATTCTACGATATGACTATTTTTGGACAACACTTGAGCGGGATGCAACAGACTACTCCCGCAAGTGTGAGAAATGCCAGAAGTTTTCCAAATTCCAAGAGCCCCGCCTACCGAACTTATGGTCAGCCCATGGCCATTTTCTTTGTAGTGAATTGATATCATCGGAACTCTTCCGATGGACAGAGGCGGTGCATGATATGCTATCATTGCGGTTGATTACTTTACCAAGTGGGTTGAAGTCGATCCCCTCACTATAATTACAACCAAGAAAGTGATCAACTTCGTCATCCGTAAAATAATCTGTCTTTTTGGAGTTTCCGAGACTAAAATTTCTG
Organism: Allium sativum; assembly: GCA_030737875.1. Lineage (NCBI taxonomy): Eukaryota > Viridiplantae > Streptophyta > Magnoliopsida > Asparagales > Amaryllidaceae > Allium > Allium sativum. The sequence goes on along the minus strand of CM060918.1, from coordinate 771,328,013 downwards.
ATAACGGGACCCAATTCGAGAGTGTTGAGTTCAAGACCTTTTGCCAACGACACAACATTGAGAAGAAATTCTCGGTAGTAGATCATCCTCAAGCCAATGGGCAAGTCGAGGCTATTAACAAAGTGATTAAGTCCATTATCAAGTAGCATTTGGAAAAGACCGGAGACTTATGGGTAGATGAACTCCCTCTATCCCATTGGACTTACCGGACTACTCATAAGTCAATGACCGGTCACACTACATTTGCTTTCTCATATGGATCTGAAGTCTTCATTCCTAATTAGATTAAGCTCCAATCTCATCGAGTCATGTATTACGATCCAAAGACCAAGCTAGACATTCTCTTGGAATCACTCGACTTACTCAAGGAGAAAAGAGACGAAGTTGAACTCAGAGCAACCACCCAATGTTAATGATTGCCCGGTACTTCAACACCAAAGTCTTTCCAAAGCACTTTGACATCGGTGATGTAACAACCCAGAAAATCAGAACCAATTTAAATTTTTTATTTTGGCAATTTTAATGAATTTTGAATATTTATAATGATTTATTTTAAATAATAATGACTAAAAATTTATTTTGAATAGAATTAGAACGGATAAATTTATTTAAATCGAAATTAGAATATAAATATTTATTTTAATCATAAAAGGAATTGGAAATAGCGCGGTAGTTTGAAAATTCGATTTCAAATTTCAATTGAATGTACAGGATTCAAAATAAACCGGATTTTAGTGAAACCAGAAATATTTGAACCTATTTGAAAATATCTTTCTAACAAATCTGAAAAATCCAGATTTCATAGCGGGAATAAAAAGTTATGTCCAGTTGAAAATTCAGAATAGTCGCTATGGAATTTAATATAAAAATAGCCCTTAATAGCGATTTTGCAAACGACCTCCGTTTTCAACGAGACCACTTTTGTTGGATCTGGAATGTCAAGTTATTGCTAGATTCCAATTTTCATAATTTTTGAAATCAATATATTAGTGTAATGGATTTAAACGTGTTTGGTCATTTTAATTTGAATTTAATCGACTGGAAAATGACCGTTTTTCAAACGATCTCCAAATTCGACGAAATTAGTTTTGTTAGGACCGTATCGTCAAATCATAGCCAGATTTATTTTTCTAGAATTTGCGGAGTTAGTATGTGGCCCCGGTAAATTAAATTGTGCGTTGAAATCAATTTTAAATGTTATATTAATTTGTATTTTAATTTTGATGAAAACTGATCGAAACGGTCGAACTAGCTTACCAAACATATCCCATTATGTTCGAAATACGGGTATTTAGCTAGAAACGTCAGTCGTTGGTTTTGATTTGAAGTTCGGTTGAGAATCTCACTTTTTAAAATTAATTAATTATTATATAATAAAAATAGGGTATAAATATAAGGTTTTAAAACCCTGGCCCGTTAAAACTTAGTGTCGTCGTTCCCAATTGAAAGGCCAAGAATATTTGATCCTTCTCTCCACAATTACACCCAATCTCTTCAACAAATTAAGCAACCCATGAAGCGAAAATCGTAAAGGATTGAGATGGCATTAAAATTATACGGCTATGATAAGGAATCGTCTAGTGTGTTGTTCGATTTCTAGGTTAGAAGAGCGCACGTTTGGGCATGATTCTAGGGGTGCTGATGCCACCGAATGGCACGCCGCCTCAGGTGCGGCGGTGGAGCTCTTGACGTCTCCGGTGGGGCAGGCGGATGGGGGTCTGATCCCCTCAGGCGACGGGCGTGGGTGGATTTTCAAATCGACGGGTTGGGTTTTTGGGTGCTTTAGCGTGTTACTGGAAGAAGAAAGGGGGGTAAAGTCACATGAAATACATAAGAGGGGTGAGGATATTTAAAAGTTAATTAATTAGTTAACGTATAATTATTAATGTACTTAGCATAAAAACAGCTGTAACTCACTCGTCTGGCATCAGAATTCAACAAAATGAATTGTGTTCAAATCGCATCGTCAAATACTACATTTCAGAATTGACCAGAACCAAAACGGAGCACGTTGGAATTTCATCCAAATCCAGACCCAAACTCTTCAGAAAATTCAGAATTAAAACTGGCGGAGTGGAAACCAATGTGAGAATTTCTCACTATAATTTCTTGTACAGTTATATATTTTATAACTGCATATATGAACTGCTCCCCGTCGTCCATAGACCATGGACAACTTGTTTGATTGTATGTGATGTAGAAATTGATTGTGATTGTATTGTGAATTGGTAAATAAAATATTCATGTATTAAATAAAATATTTGAATAATAAAAATATCATTTTTATTATATATCTGAACTGAATAAAATATTTGAACAATAAAAATATCATTTTTATTGTATATATGAACTATATAAAATATTCATGTGTTGAAATAAATATTCATTTACAAATCGGACGATTGGTTTATGTACACCTATTTATCTGATATGGATTGGGACGATAAATTTTACACTTCGCCCAACTGCACAAATAATATTCAATATTTATTGGTTGAAACCCCACATGGGTATTGGGATGATATTTGACATACACTAATCCCAATTGTTTAGTTGTATGTCAATCGATGGGTTGACAGACTGTTGTAAGCGTTAATTATTTATATTTAACGCTTATATGGTTGTGTAATGCACTCTGGGTGATGGTTGACTGTGTTTGATTATTGTTGTGTAAACGTGTGTATGAAATCCATATAAATAAAATTATATGGTAATTGACTGTGTCTGATTCCAGTTCAGAATTAGCGAATATTTTAAAATAATATTCAGTGAATATTGAAATGTGAAGCCGTGTTAAGTAGTTAAACGCCATTTAAACAGGAACGTGAATTTTGTCAATATTATTCATTTTATAATGAATATCGAAAAGTGATTTCAAAATTTGGCATTTTGAAAATATTATCATTTTAATATTAAAATGATATGGAATATTCAAATTTAATTTGAAATTTGAAATGAAATTGAAATCGTTTTAAAATGAATTTACAACGAATTTGTTAAGGAATATTCAAATTTGATTTGAAATGGAATTGAAATTGTTTTAAAATGAATTTAAAACAAATTTGTTAAGGAATATTCAAATTTGATTTGAAATTTGAAATGGAATTGAAATCGTTTTAAAATGAATTTAAAACGAATTTGTTAAGGAATATTCAAATTTGATTTGCAATTTGGAATGGAATTGAAATCGTTTTAAAATGAATTTAAAACGAATTTGTTAAGGAATATTCAAATTTGATTTCAAATTTGAAATGGAATTGAAATCGTTTTAAAATGAATTTAAAACGAATTTATTAAGGAATATTCACTTTTGGTTTAAAATTGAAAATGAAGTTGAAATCGTTTTAAAATGAATTTATAAAATACGTTTTAAATGGAAATCGAAGAAATATATAATATAGATATTATATATATTTAATGGCCTGAATAGAATGCGTCGCGCCGCGGCAATTCGCGAATTTCGACCATTGACTTCGAACGGACATTACAGGAGATCCGATCGTCGGATTCTCCTAAAACTGGAACAGTTGGGTACGTATCGAAAAGAGCTTTCCAACGAATATAAGAGATTTGAAATTTAATGGTTGGATTTGGAATTATGTTCAAATCAAAATTGGAAAAGGTCTTTGTAAGTATAGTTCGATGACCGTTTTAGAAAAGTAACTGGACTCGACGTACTTTATGTCTGGCCCATTTTGTTTCCTCTTCTCTCTTCCATTTCCCCACGGGTTCTCTGGGTGGGGATACTCAAGCTTGATCAGGATTCTTCTTTCATTCTGCTTAGAGATGCTTAGATGTACCGCTTGATTTCGTTTCTTCTCTACTATGGCTATATTTTAGGAATTATGCTCTTTTTAGGTATTATGGTACTATGATGATGATTTTGGTACAAGACATAAGTTTTATGTTGATGTAATGAGTTTTCAGTATTTCATACTTATTACGTAATTGGGTTTGGACCACAAAGCTTTTCTATTTAATAAAATTTTAATTCCACTGTTATTTTATATATGTCTTGTGATGTTTCTATTTACCTATAACGCTTCACGAAACTTAATGCATTACGATAAAGATTGACATTAACGAACGTTGGGTGTCACATTTGGTATCAGAGATGAAGGTTACCAGATCGGATAAAAGATTTTGAAAATTGTTTTCAAAAAGGTCTTAAAAGAAAGCATTTTCAAAAGAAAAGTCCGTTTTGAAAAACATATTCCCCAAAACCATATGAAATATTTTTTGATTCTCTGTTTGAATCCCTTTTTCCTTTTCTTTTCAGCATGTCTGGGGAACCTAATATTCTTGAGGGCGTTCGGATACTGGCTTGGTTTCGTAGGTATCTGGAGGTTACGGCACCTACCGAAGGCCAAGCAGACGCCCCACCCCCAGCTGCAGCCGCTATTCCTCCTCCTCCGCGTGCTGATAATTTCTCTAAGCTATGCAAGGATTTCTGCACTATTGGTGGAAAGCCATTCCGTGGAACTGAGACTTTTGTAGAAGTAAGGAATTAGCTTAAAGAGACAGAGGATTTGTTTGGAATTTTCGAAGTTGACGATCGTAGGAAGATTTAGTTAGCCGTTTGGCAGCTGAAGGATGAGGCCTCGTTTTGGTGGGAAGTGACACATGCGGGATGTCCAGTCGAGACTTGGGATGATTTCCGACAGAGATTCGAGATGAAGTTTCTTTATCAAGCAGAGCAAAGTATGCAAATGGAAAGCTTTTTGGCACTTAAGCAAGGAGTCATGTCTGTTAGAGAGTATGTTAATAAGTTTAATCAAGTGGCGAGGTTTGGTTTGGAGCTAGTAAATACCTACACAAGAAAGCTTTGAGGTTTGCTAGAGGATTCAATGAACCCCTCCATGCGTTGTTGGCTATGTCTCATATTCTGATGGGAGCAACTTTTGAGAAACTCGTTGATATGGCATTGATGCATGAAGAAGGTAAAGGTGAAAAGAAAGAGGCTAATGTTGAGGAATCACAAAACAAGAAAGTGTGGCCTAACAAAGAACAACAACAACAACAAAAGAAGGGTAGAAAGAATGACAAAGCTCGAGATAAGAGAAAATGTCATAATTGTGGGCGCGTGGGTCATTTGATCAAGGATTACAAGAAAAGGAAGAACGCTTGTTCCATTGTGGAGAGGTCGGACATCTTGTTAAGGATTGCCCGAAGAAGCAAGGACAGGGCCAATGGGCAGGATCTTCTGGAGGGCAGGTGCATGCTCTCATGGCTAGTGAGCCAGATAGAGGTAGGAAAGTTTCCGTTGAAGGTTTGATTTCTCTTTCCAGTTATCCTGTTAGAACTCTTTTTGATTATGGCACTTTGCATTCTTGTATATCTGATTATGTGGTTGAGTCTCTACACCTTAGTACTCATATGGTTTTGGATCCCATTGTTGCCTCAAACCCCATTGGTGGTACGACTCATTTATCTATGATATGTCGGGGTTTGAGAATATCTGTGTTGGGCGTCGAGTTTGAATGTGACACACATGTGCTTGGATTCATGGGCTATGGTTTGATTCTAGGGATGGATTGGCTAGCCATGTATGGTGCCATTCTAGATTGTGAAAGGAGGGTCGTTAGACTTTTGACTTACCGTAGGAGGGCCCTTGAGATTTCTTGTGACCATAAAGGGTCTGTCATGCTTAGTTTCCTAGAGTCGCTTGATGCATCTGTCGATGATCTACGATCTATACCAGTAGTCTGCGAGTATCCTGATGTTTTTGAGGAGGTTCTAGGATTACCTCCGAGGCACGAGAATGATTTCCTTATATACTTGGTGGATAGTGCAAAGCCAGTTGCATTGTCTGTGCGCCATATGGCTCCAAGAGAAAGGAGGAAGCTCAGCAAGCAAGTAGTGGAGCTACTTGAGAAAGGGTTTATTAGGCGAAGCATATCTGAATGGGGTGCTCCAGTAGTATTTTCCACTAAGGAGGATGGTTCTCTTCGCTTATGTGTGGATTATAGAGAGTTGAATAAACTTAGTAAGAAGAATAGGCACCCACTTCCGAGGATAGATGATTTGTTTGACCATCTTGTTGGTGCATCTATTTTCTCTCAATTAGACTTGGCCACGGGGTTTCATCAGTTGAGGGTGACCGAGGACAATATAGACAAGACCTCTTTTAGAACTCTAGATGGTTTCTTCGAGTGGCTCGTCATGCCTTTTGGGTTGACGTATGCACCCTCCTATTTTGTTGATCTGATGAGTAGGGTGTTTCGGGAGTTTCTAAATAAGTTCATTGTGGTCTTTATTGATGACATCTTGATTTTATCGAAGAGCGAGGAAGAGCATGTCCTACATTTAAGGGAGGTTTTGAAAACTCTCTGTGCGCACCAGCTTAAGGCGAAATTCTCCAAATGTCATTTTTGGAGAAAAGAAGTGAGATTTCTAGGGCATGTGGTCTCTAAAGACGGGATAACAATAGATCCAGCGAAGGTAGTTGCAGTTCAAGATTGGCAGATCTCAAAGAATGCAATGGAGGTGAGGAGTTTTCTTGGATTAGCAGGCTATTATAGGAAGTTCATTAAGGACTTCGCAAAGATATCAACCCCACTCACCAGACCGACGAAGAAGAATATGACATTTTCTTGGGGTATAGACAGTGAGGATGCTTTCTAGCAATTAAAGAAGGCTCTGACAATAGCCCCAGTCTTGAATTTTCCTGATGGGAACAAAATGTTCACAGTATACACTGATGCATGTGATACAGGGATTAGTGCGGTTATGATGCAAGAGGGAAGGGTAGTATGTTATGGAGGTAAACAGTTAAGAGTTCATGAGAAGAACTACCCTACCAATGACTTAGAGTTAGCTGCCATAGTATTCGCGCTTAAGACTTGGCGCCATTATCTACTAGGAGAGAAGTTCGAGTTGTACTCCGATCATAAATCTCTCAAGTACTTGTTCTCACAGAAGGATCTCAATTTGAGGCAACAAAGATGGATGGAGTTCCAAACGTCCTATGACTTTGAGATTGCTTATACCCCTGGCAAGGGTAATGTGATGGAAGACGCATTGAGTAGGAAGAGGATGACCTTGAGTCCTCTGTTTGTGGAGAGGAAGAGCTAAGATTTTATATCAACTTTTGATTTTAGACCCTCCACCAAGTTTACACCTGGTTTATTGGCATCATTAGAGGTGCGACCTACTCTATTGGACCAAATAGGAACTTCGCAGCGAGAAGACCCATGGATAGCCGATATCTTGGATAGGCTCAGTAGAGGGGATACTTCCAATCACCTCAGTAGATATTCCACGGATGATAGAGGGTGGTTACGACGAGATGGAAGGCTTTGTGTTCCCCGAGTTGGGAGTTTGTTGAAGACAGTCCTTGAGGAAGCCCATCATTCTAGGATGACTATTCATTCCGGTGGTGATAAGATGATAAGGATACGAAGAGGGTTTTCTTTTGGACTGGGATGAAGAAAGATGTAGCAGAATTTGTTTCTCGATGTTTGATTTTCTAGCAAGTCAAAGCTGAGCAAAGGAAGCCCGGTGGTGATGTAGCAGAATTTGTTTCTCGATGTTTGATTTTCCAGCAAGTCAAAGCTGAGCAAAGGAAGCCCGGTGGTTTACTTCATCCTTCGGAAGTCCCACAATGGAGGTGGGAGAGAGTCTCTATGGATTTCAATGATGATTTGCTTAGATAAAGAAAAGGCAACACCGGTATTTGGGTTCTAGTTGGCAGGCCTATTAAGAGCGCTCATTTCATTCCTGTTAAGAGTGGGAGGACAGCAGCATGGTTGGCAGTAGTTTATCTTCGTGAGATAGTTCGTTTACATGGAGTACCTTCCAGTATTGTGAGCGATCGTGACCCCATATTCACCAGTGAGTTTTGAAGGAGCTTGCAAGAGGCATTAGGTACAAAGTTGTATTTGAGCACCACTTATCACCCTCAGACCGATGGACAAACGGAAAGGGTGAATAGAGTTCTTGAGGATCTTTTAAGACTATGTATCCTAAAATTCGGAGGGACTTGGGAAGAGCATCTTCCTTTGGTAGAGTTTTCCTACAACAACAATTATCAGGCTAGTATTAGCATGGCACCCTTCGAAGCATTGTACGGATGACTTTGCAAATCACCGACTTGTTGGTGGGAATCTACACAAAGGCATCTACTTGGACCTGAGATGATTAGGGAAACTTCAGATAAGACTGATCTTATTCGCAGCCGCATGAAGACAGTTCAGGATAGGCAGAAGTCCTACGCAGATAGGAGAAGGAATGACATTGAGTTTGAGGTGGAGACATGGTTTTCATCAAGGTATCAACTTTGAGGAATGTTGTTCATTTTGGATATGTAGGGAAATTCCACCAAGATTTGTAGGGCCATTTCCCATAACGGAAAGGATTGGCCAACTGGCCTATAGAGCAAAGCTACCAGAGAGACTGTCCAGCGTTCATGATGTTATCCACGTTTCTCATTTATGGAAGTGATTGCATAATACCGTAGAAGTAATTGAGCCAAGTATGCTTGAGGAAGTAGAGGTGGAACGGGAGGCGACAGTTAGACGAGTTCCTACCCGTATTCTTGGATCAGAGGTTAAGAAGCTACACAACTGAGAGGTCAAGTTAATGAAGATTCAATGGGGATAAGACCCCGAGAATGCAACTTGGGAGACTGAAGACAAGATTTGCGCTTCGTACCCTTTTCTTTCCAAGGGTATGTTCTTAACTTCATTTCCAAAGCTTTTATTCGTGCTTGTTTCTATCGTTGAAGTATATCCTATCGATCGAATCTTCGACCTTTAGGTATTGTAATGACCCGCATTTTTACTGTTGAATAATTAATTAATTTAATTATTAAATATCGATTTAACGATATCGATAACTCGAATTAAATAATATTTATATTTAATTAATATAAATAATAAAATAATATATTTTCGGAATAATCGGAAATAACAAAATCCATGATATTGTGTAAATTGGTAAATTCAAAATATATAATTCAGTTTAGAGTTGAATTTTATTAACGAATATATTATTTAAATGAAGTTTGAACGTATAATTATATTATAATTATAATCGAGCTCGAAATGGCGCTGTAGTTCGTAAATTGGCGATTCGAACTTCAACTAAATATACAGGGTCTGTTTTAAATCGGATTTCTGTGAAACAAGAAACGTTAGGAGCTGGTGAAGTATATTTTTCTAGTGGAAGAGAAAAATCAGGATTTCGTCGTGTAGATTTTTAGTTATGTCCAAATTAAATATTCAGAAAAACAGCGGTATATTCGTTCGTAGCCATAACGGTTATTTAAAAATATTTGAATATCGGATTCGAATTTAGACAGGATTCTTTTAAGATGTAGTGATAAATTAATTTTTAGAATTTTACTGTAATTTTTAATTAATTAAATAAGCAACTTTTTATTTGGAGTATTTTGCACCCTTAACCAACGATTTTGGGGTTTCACAATATGAGTTAACCTACCGATATTATTATATTTTCGGGACCGTGGCACATCGCTCGATATGACCGTATACTTATTTCTGTCTGTAGCAATTCGAGCATGAATGAAATCTTACGTGACACGGTATACTAAAACTCAAAAAAACAAATATATGGATACCATTCTTTTCCGTGGTTCTCTTCTCAACCAATAGTTCCTGTGGTCCTCAAAACAAATTCGTGGCATTTCATATATCCACAACAGAAGTAAACATTTTAAATTCATGGAGCCTCCCTCGTTCATTTTTAGACTTCAGCTAATAAAACCCATCCTGTAATGACCCGGATTTTGAGCGACTTTGGTTATCGACATAAGCTCGATGTTGATAACCAAAACATCGAAAAATCCTGGTAATTAATGAAAGAAATTAGAGGGTGAGGATAGATAAGATAGAAACTTAGAATAGAAGAAGAAAAGAAGAACTTACATCATCAGAGTAACACGAATCTCACAGCGGAACGAATAACATATAATATATAACATAACTTTGAAATATAACAGTTATGTATACAATAGAACTTATCAGAGTACAACACTTACAACACAGTGGAAATAAACTATAGCTATATGATTCTGAAGCCTCCAGCTCCAGCTCTTCAATGTATCTGCAAATCCCGACTACTTGACTGCCCGTACAAATTTAGGCACCCAAGAGTTTAGAGAAAACAACAAAGTAAACTCCGGGTCAGTCATGGGACTGGTATGAGTAAAACAGTTTAAACAGATATGAACAAGTAAACGATATCTCAGAAGACCACGCCGCAGAACGGAACGGGTTTTTTTCCCTTATGAGAATCCAAAATATCTTTATATCAAAAACCTTTTGATATTATAATAATGTCTATGTACAAATAGATATCAACTAGCAGAAACGCTTTCATCTCACGTTCTACATATATAGTATACAATCGAAACCGCAAGCACGTATTGGGTAATGGATTTCCAACCATGACAAGGTATGGAACCACCTTCCTATCAGTGTACTCTAGGAACGATACACTGGAGTTCAACAAGAACATCTTGCAACTCAGCCACACATGACCGACCACTCATTTCGCTTGAGTGTATCGAATGTACATCACCAACGGTTGGGATCAGCAACCGTTCCCGTATATATATATGGGACAACATTGATAGATTAAAGAAGCAAATGAATATTCTCTAGATAGGTGATTATACACCCTACTTCGGTGCGACCGACTTAGCCATGTTGCCTGCCCAATTTCTGTCATTTACCGGATGTGAGGCTAGAAGCTATGCTTATCTTTTTCACATACCACTTCTTCATTCACTTAGAATGTCACATCGTCATACCCTCTAAATCACAAATTGATTTTCCCAAAAATACCACGGGTATAAGCTAAGAGAAACGAATTCCTCCGCCACCAACGTAAATACGTTTGAAACGATCAACTTACGTGATCAACCAGATATACTCTGTCAGACCTTCGTCCATACAAGTTGTCCCGGGACTGGACAAACCGAAGGCACTATTCAGTATATCCATCTTAGGCACTGTTATCTAAGACTTATACAATAGCCCTTGCACTTTACTCTGTCTTCAATTATCTTTGGCATATATGATTCGCAACGCTTATGCCAATACAGAGTGGTTCTCTGGATAATAATCCAACCGGTCTCTCCATATTAACAACGTTAAAATGGTCAAAACTTTGATAGTCTGTGATTTAACTATCAAAGAAAAACAGGTGTGCAAACAACGATATTATTTCCAGATGGAAATTATATCTACCAATCATCAACATATATATATATATATATATATATATATATATATATTCACATTGCCTTATTTTCTATGTTTAGAAAATACATGCTATTAACACTAGAAAACATTTCCATTGTTTATTCACGCATCACTACCATTCCACAACTATTAGTCCCTAACTGTAAACTAGTAGGAGAACAATTCCCTAAGTATAAATCCCGAAGGCCAAAACTAACATCCGATCGATACTTAGAAAACTATTCAACTTAACTAATCTCTAGTCAGTTTCTAATTTCTGTTTTAACTCCATTTTGATTTACTCTAATTGATTAACTCTATTTGTTTAACTCCTATTCGAATAACTAAATATTGAATTTAACTTCATTCACTTGACTCTAGATCGCAACGATCACAATGGTTACGCCTAATTCCCTCAGGAAACATCCGACCGCCGTAGGCTATTTGCAGCCCTGCGAATTACGCTAGCAGTCGTGCTATATGGTAACATATCCTGAATAATTATGTTTGACTAACTTCTTCGAATAAACTATATTTGATTAACTTCATTTTTGATAACTCTATTTGATAACTCTAATCGACTAACTCTTTCTTATCTCGTTAACTTCCCTTCTTCTTTTTATCCTATTTATTTTCTAAATAAACGTTCCTTTTACAATTCCATTTATTTTCTAAATAAATATTCTCCTTTATAATATCCTATGATTTTATAAATGCTTTATTTTCAAATTATTTCCTTTTTATAAAATCGGTTGATTTTATAAAATTCCTTTATTTCAATATACATTGAAATATCCCTTTTTACATCCCAGGGTCTTTTTACGATATTTAAAATATCGAATAACAATGATCAATATCATTCAAACATACCAAATCCATAACAGATTATATATCACATCATATATTACAATACATGAACAGAACAGTATTATAAATATTGAGGAGTCCAGTTAGACCCCTCCAACCTGTTTCCCTGCATCATAGATGTTAAACAATATAGATAACATCACTTTCAGTCCATATGATATATTCTGTTAAACAGAATCAAATATAGAAATTCAACTAACTGACTAGCAGTTCAATCAAACAGTCAACACACAGTCAATCAGAAAATATTTAACAGTTCTAAAAATACAACGTGAATTTATAAATTGTTTAGAGTTAGTGAGATTTACTCACATTGGACGATCATCGTTGATAACGATAACCATCGCTCGATTTGATTCAGACGGACAATTTATTTTGCTATAAATTGTAACGAGCTCCGATGGACTTCCAGTCAGTCCCATGTTGTTGCTCCCGTCCATACGATCCTGTCGGATCTAGTTTCATGGAATTCTGATCATATATGCATAAGTTATACATTATACGGGTTTGTACAAATTTAAATTGAAACTAATTTAAATTTACTTTTATAAAAATTTTGCTTTAACCTTTAGTTTCTTTCTGGCCCATTCCTACTTGAACAAATTCCTTCACAAACATTTTTCCTGCTTGCTTCATCACATACATTCGCAAACAACACTTCCATGTTTTCCTCTTCTTGAGCACACTGCAAACGTCCCTGCTACAAACACTGTCATTACCTTACTTCGCACCCAGACATCACCCCTCCAGTGAACCATGATTTCCTACTCCATCCTCACAGAAAACTGCTGCTCCATCTTCACACAGTTCGAACTCATCACCATTTCATTCTTCATCACAACTCCATCCAACTGTACACCCATCCTCACTTCGAACACAACCAAAATCACGATGACCATTTACAGTTCCATGGCCGACTTCTAGATGCTCAACGACATCCCATACTCCACCGAAAATAAACCCAAATAACAGAAATTTACCTCATCGAAATATCTCCCCTTATACTTAAATCCCGTCCTCCTCTTCTCACTGTCATAGGAGCAGCTCGCACTCCAGTATCCCAAAATGACCGATAACAGTACCCCTCGCACCACTGAGCACACATGCGACTTCAACTTCCAACGTTTGGCTACAGGAGCCCTTCGACAGAACCTTGAATCGAGATTCACAAAAAGACCCACAACCGAACTTCCAGCAACTCCGGTTGCTTCTCCCAACCTTCAGATCGGAACTCGCGGCAGCCAAGACAAGTTCGAATGCTTCAAAACCCAAATCCCCTTAACCCTAGGTACCGCGGAAAATCCCTGGAACCACCGAGCTGACATCGAACTGAATAAAAGTGGTACCCAGATGAAGCTACTTCTCATACGAATTCAAAGAACCCGACTTTGAATTTATTGGATTTTATTTCGAATTTATTTTGATTTTACTTCTTGCGAAATGTTTTTGGTTTGTGGAGATAAACACTGGCGGCTTGAATAAGAGGAGGCGTGGACTTCTCTTTGATATGAGAAAGTGGATTTTAGGTTTAAGGTGTTGTTTAGGGGGGTATTTATAAGGATAATCTATTATTTTTATAATAGATTTTATATTGTCTTTGTCTTCTAAAAATCCGTGTGCTCACACACGATACGTATAAATCATGAAAATTGACATGCAGCTAGAGTTTGACATTACGATCCCAACGAAACTGGTTTCGTCGAATTCCGACTTCGTATGCTCACACAGCGTATTTTTAACCGTCGAAATATCGACTGTTTTTCACTCTAAAAATCCGTACGACCCCACAGTGACTCTAAAAATCACAAAACTGGAAATCTAACAACTATTTGATGTTGCGGATCCAACAAAACTGGTTTCGTCGAATTCCGACTTCATTTGCAAAAGTGGCTATTTTTAACGCTCTAAATAACCTATTTAAATATATAAATATATTTAAATAAAATTAAATTAAATATAAATAAATTTATATTGTCGTATATATTCACATAGAATATACCACAGCTCCAGACTATTCATATATGGATTTATAGCTCGATATTCCAAATCCATATTATATCGATATTCAATTTATATTGAAATTCCTTTTATAAATCGTTATAAATTATAAAGGAATTCCGTAGCAACTATTCTAAAATTTGATTTGGACATAACTCAAAATCTACATGACGAAATCCCGAATTTTCTCTTCCACTAGAAAGATATACTTCACCAGCTCCACACGTTACTTGTTTCACAGAAATCCGATTTAAAATGAACCCTGTATATTCAGTTGAAGTTCAAATCGCCAAATAATGAACTACAGCGCCATTTCAAGCTCGATTTTAATTATAATATAATTATACATTCAAACTGTCGTCGATTGAATATATTCGTCAATATAATTCAACTCTAAGCTGAATTAAATCTAAAGGATGACCCCGTTCACAGAATATCGTGATTTCCAATATTTTTGATTATTTCTAAATTAAATATATTATTTAATTATTTAATTTAATTAAATATTCACTATAATTTAATTAACGACGATTTAATTCCCTAAATCACTATTTATATAATTAAATAAATTAATTATACCCCTGGAAAATGCGGGTCATTACACATCCTATATAATAACCTTAATTCTCTAAACCTAATTATTCTCCTCAGCTCAAACACCATTCTGCCGCATTCATCTTTTTCACACAGCAAAAACATGGTCTTCGAAATTCCTAAACTATTCAAGAAAAATTCATTAAATCTCAAAGGAGATATTTCCGAAATCCCCTTGACATCCTCTTCCGACTGAGGTACCTCTCTTTCCATTCGAACACCTTAATTGTTCGATGCTTTTCTGATAGCCGACATTTTGGGTTCAGAAATTCACGATAAATGAAGAAGATTTGGGTTGTTTCAATTTTATATTTGAACTAAGGAGTGATATCGGTCTGGCGTGCTTTGTTTTGGGGTTCGAAGTTGTCATGACTATGTAATGGGGCGTCGACGAAATGGAATCCACGAGGTAAAGGGTGAACTCGAGTTGTTTCTAAGTGGGATGGAGTTGTAGAGATTTCGAAGGGGATTCGATTGGATATTTTAGTTGGAATTAAGATGGATTGGAGAGGGAGTATGAGTTGTTGAAGTCTGCCATGGTTTGGAAATAACTTGGAGCTGGTGGTGTTGTTTAGATTGTAGGGGAAAGGAGAGATAACAAAAAGGAGAGCTGCTACGAATTTAGTGATTTTATAATGAGGGTGAATGAAGGGAGCGAATTGGCCATGAATGGGGAAAAGGGGATCTGTTATGCGACGGGGAGAAAGGATGAGGAGGGGGTTTAAGCTCTTAAACAATGATTTAGGTTTTAAATAATAATTTGTTTATTGTTAATGATGTTTCAATAGTGTATAGCTTAAAAAAATCAATAACTGTTCCATACGTCATCAGATTTCAGCAAAACAGGATCCGATAGGATCGTATGGACGACTACCAACTAGAACTGACTGGGAGTGAATCTGAGCTCGTTACAATTTATGACGAAATAAATTGTCCGTCTAAATCAAGTGATGGTTATCGTTATTAACGATGATCGTCCAATGTGAGTAAATCTCACTAACTCTGTTCAGTTTATATTTTTATAAACTGTACTTTATTTTTGATAAATATTGATTGATTGCTGTGTATGGACTTCTTAGATGGACTGTTAAATAATTGATTGAAAACACAGTTATGGTTATATATATACACATATATATATATCGTTATTAAATATTAATTCTGTCGATCAGAATATTTCATATTGAAATGAAATCGATGTTAATGATATTGTTTAACATCTGTGATGCAGGGAAACAGGTTGGAGGAATCCAACTGGATTCCTCAACATTTATTTTAATGTTTTCATATATTGTGTGTATGATGTGATATATAATCTGTTGTTGATTATGTGTGTTTGAATGATATCGGTCACCGTTGTTTGGTATTTTAAATACCGTAAGAAATACTGGGATGTAAAAAGGGGATTTTCAAAGTATATTTTGAAAATAAATTATTATATAAAATCAATGGATTTTATATATAAAAGGAAAAGGATTTTATAAAAGGAGATAATTATTAAATCAAAGAGTTAAAAGGAAATTATTTGTAAAACAAATATAAAAGGAAATTATTTGTAAAACAAATATAAAGGAAATTATTTGTAAAACAAATATAAAGGAAATTATTTACTTGTTAAATAAATAGAATTTATAATGGAATATTTATTTAAGAAATAAATATAATTGAAAAGGAAATATTTATTTGTTAAACAAATAAAATCGAAAGAGAAATATTTGTAAACCATTTACAAGTAGAATTGAAAAGGAATTTATTTATTTAGAAAATAAATGTAGAGAAAAAAGAGAATTTATTAGGATAATAAATAGAATAAAGGATTTATTTATTTAGAAAATAAATAGAATATAGGAATATTTATTGGGAAAATAAATAGAGGAGTTAATCGAATCGAGTTAATCGAAAGGAGCTAATTGAACATAGTTAATCAAAATAGAGTTAAACAGAAATTGGAAACTGACTAGAGATTAATAAGTTGAATGCTTTCCTGAGTATCGATCTGGTGTTGGTTTCGGCCTTCGGGGTTTATACTTAGGAAGTTGTTCTCTTGTTAGTTTATACTTAGATTCTGATAGATGTGAAAGAATAGTGATACGTAATTAAGCCATGGAAACGTTTTCCAGTGTTAATAACATATATTTTCTAAACATAGAAAATAAGGAAATATGAATGAATATATATATATATATATATATATATGGTTGATGATCTGATCGATAGAATTTCCATCTGGAAATAATATCGTTGTTTGCACATGTGTTTTCTTTGATAGTTAAATCACCGACTATCAAAGTTTTGACCATTTTAATGTTGTTAATATGGAGAGGCCGGTTGAATTATTATCCGAAGAACCACTCCGTATTGGCATAAGCGTTACGAATCGAGTATGCTGAATATATTGAAGACGGAGTAAAGTGCAAGGGCTGTTGTATAAATCTTAGATAACAATTGCCTAAGATGGATGTACTGAATAGTGCCTTCGGTTTGTCCAGTCCCAGGAGGACCTGTATGGAAGAATGTCTGACAGAGTATATTTAATAGATCGCGTAAGTTGATCTCTTCAAACGTAGGTACGTTTAGTGGCGGAGGAATTCGTTTCTCTTAGCTGTATACCCATGGTATTTTTGGGGAAATCAATTTGTGATTTGGCGGGTATGACGATGTGACATTCAAAGTGAATAAACGTGTGATCTGTCAGAGATAAGCGTGGCCTCTAGCCTCACATCTGGAAACGACAAAAATCGGGCAGGCAGCATGGCTATGTAGGTCGCACCTATTAGGGTGTATAATCATCTGATCTAGAGTTTCATTTACTTCTAAAAATCTATTGTTTATGCTGTCCCATTCGGGAAACAGTTGCTGATCCCAACCGTTGGTGATATACATTCGATACACTCAAGCGAAATGAGTGGTCGGTCATGTGTGACCGGGTTGCAAGATGTTCTTGTTGAACCCGGTGTATTCCTCTCTAGAGGTACACTAGCGAAAGGTGGTTCCATACCTTGTCATAGTTGGAAATCCATTACCCAATACGTGCTTGCAGTTTTGATTGTATACTATATATGTAGAACGTGAGATGAAAGCGTTTCTGCTAGATGATTATTATATTGTGGTTGATAGACACTATTATAATATCAATGAGTTTTGATATAAAGATATTTTGGATTCTCAGAAGGGAAAAACCCGTTCTGTCATACGGCGTGGTCTTATGAGATATCGTTTACTTGTTCTCAAACTGTTTTACTCATACCAGTCCCATAACTGACCCGGAGTTTATTTTGTTTTGTTTCCCTAAACTCTTGGGTTCCCAATTTTATACGGGCAGTCAAGTAGTCAGGATTTTACAGATATACTTGGAGAGCTTAGAGCAGGAGGCTTCAGGATTATATATCTATAGTTATTTCCGCTGTGTTGTAAGTGTTATACTCTGATAATGTTATTGTATACATATACTGATTTTATTTCAAGGATATGTTATCTATTATATGTTGTTCGTTCCACTGTGAGATTCGTGTTACTCTGATGTTGTATCTTCTTTTTCTTCTTCTATTCTAAGTTTCTATCTTATCTATCCTCACCCTCTAATTTCTTTCATTAACTACCGGTATTTTTCGATGTTTGGTTGGTCGTCATTGAGTTTATGGCGATAACCAAAGTCGACAAAAACCGGGTCGTTACAGTTGGTATCAGAGCTTAAGGTTAAGTAATTACCTTGGCTCCTTGGCGTGACTCTGTAGAGATAGGGTTAGTAATACCCTAGATTGAGTTGAATGTATATATACGAATGAGCGTATTTGTTATTAATATAAAAATTGTTTTATATTGTGGTGATTTATTGGTTGATTTTTTTATGGGTTCTGATCGATCAGTTTGATCCACTGTATCGATAGGAGTTAATAAACACTCAAATACGATGGGTCGACACAATATATTTTGAAAAGACGGTAAATGAAATAATTTTACCCAAATTATATTTTGATATAAAGGATTTATATCGGGGTGATTATAATATATTGGATGTATTGGTTGTTATTATAATCGAGTAGGATTATAAAAAGTGAAATGGTTACGTATATAACCAAATAATAATTCGTATAAGTGTTACAAAATGAATTAAATCTGAATTTGAATCAGAATTGAAATTAAAACCCTGGAAATTTGGAACAGAGTTTGTAAATAGACTTGGATTAAATATATGTAAATTTTAAGATCCTGGGAGATTTTAAATTGTATTCCAAGCATTTGCGAATGATATTTTGAACTGATTTCAAAATAAAAGTGTTTAAGAAATGGTTTTGAAAATTTGTTATAGTATCGAACTCACTTCAATAGCTGGGAAATAACCCTGATGATGATGGCCACATCATCAGTGTTCATTTTCGAGTTGCAAGTGAAGTTTAACTACCAAAGAGATTGTTTTGTGGAAAGCAAGCTGTTTTATATCATGAAAAGGGATATATGGTTTTAAGAAAGCTAAACTATTTAAAATTCCCAGGGAAAGATTGTTTGAAGTGAAACCAAATTGAATTAAAATTTGGAAAAGCAAATTGGAATTTAATTGAAGTAAATTATGTGAAAATTGAATTGAATTAGAATATAATGATATCGAGGAAGTTGGATTGATATCGTAAGAAATTGGAATCGAGAATGGAACTAGAGTTTGAAGTGATATTTGGCTTGGATATAAGCGAATGGTTGTGTTGGAGATAAAAGCGATTGGAGTTTTATTGGAATGACATTGGTATTTGCAGAAATTGGTAACAGATGGAAGGGATGTTATGATATGCCCGACAAAAAGGTACAAGTTTATTTTATATTAGATATGAGATTTATGAGCCGAATTGGCAAGCCGCTTGGCATTTTGATTTTCTTTTGGGTTGGAGATGGCCCAGAGAGGCGAGTTGGAGTTTGAGCGATTGACCAGTACAAAGGAGGTGCTGGCAAAAAAATTCGAAAAGTTAGGGTGTTAGAAAATTTTCAGGATTTTTGAAAATTTTCATTGATAAGAATTAATTAATAATTTAATTGAAATTAAATTGGTTTAGTTAAAATTGAAGTTAAGGAATAAACAAATGATCTTTAACCCATTAATAGGGTTTGTTTTCTACCTTAGCAATTTCGAGGACGAAATTATTTTAAGAGGGAAAGATTGTAATGACCTGCATTATTACTGTTGAATAATTAATTAATTTAATTATTAAATATCGATTTAACGATATCAATAACTCGAATTAAATAATATTTATATTTAATTAATATAAATAATAAAATAATATATTTCCGGAATAATCGGAAATAACAAAATCCATGATATTGTGTAAATTGGTAAATTCAAAATATATAATTCAGTTTAGAGTTGAATTTTATTAACGAATATATTATTTAAATGAAGTTTGAACGTATAATTATATTATAATTATAATCGAGCTCGAAATGGCGCTGTAGTTCGTAAATTGGCGATCCGAACTTCAACTGAATATACAGGGTCTGTTTTAAATCGGATTTCTGTGAAACAAGAAACGTTAGGAGCTGGTGAAGTATATTTTTCTAGTGGAAGAGAAAAATAGGGATTTTGTCGTGTAGATTTTTAGTTATGTCCAAATTAAATATTCAGAAAAACAATGGTATATTCGTTCGTAGCCATAACGGTTATTTAAAAATATTTGAATATCGGATTCAAATTTAGATAGGATTCTTTTAAGATGTAGTGATAATTTAATTTTTAGAATTTTACTGTAATTTTTAATTAATTAAATAAGCAACTTTTTATTTGGAGTATTTTGCACCCTTAACCAACGATTTTGGGGTTTCACAATATGAGTTAACCTACCGATATCATTATATTTTCGGGACCGTGGCAATCGCTCGATATGACCGTATACTTATTTCTGTCTGTAGCAATTCGTGCATGAATGAAATCTTACATGACACAGTATACTAAAACTCAAAAAAAAAAAACAAATATATGGATACCATTCTTTTCCGTGGTTCTTTTCTCAACCACTAGTTCCTGTGGTCCTCAAAACAAATTCATGGCATTTCATATATCCACAACAGAAGTAAACATTTTAAATTCATGGAGCCTCCCTCGTTCATTTTTAGACTTCAACTATTAAAACCCATCCTATATAATAACCTTAATTCTCTAAACCTAATTATTCTCCTCAGCTCAAACACCATTGTGCCGCATTCATCTTTTTCACACAGCAAAAACATGGTCTTCGAAATTCCTAAACTATTCAAGAAAAATTCATTAAATCTCAAAGGAGATATTTCCGTAATCCCCTTGACATCCTCTTCCAACTGAGGTACCTCTCATTCCATCTGAACACCTTAATTGTTCGATGCTTTTCTATTAGCCGACATTTAAGGTTCAGAAATTCACGATAAATGAAGAAGATTTGGGTTGTTTCAATTTTATATTTGAACTAAGGAGTGATATCGGTCTGGCGTGCTTTGTTTTGGGGTTCGAAGTTGTCATGACTATGTAATGGGGCGTCGACGAATTGGAATCCACGAGGTAAAGGGTGAACTCGAGTTGTTTCTAAGTGGGATAGAGTTGTAGAGATTTCGAAGGGGATTCGATTGGATATTTTAGTTGGAATTAAGATGGATTGGAGAGGGAGTATGAGTTGTTGAAGTCTGCCATGGTTTGGAAATAACTTGGAGCTGGCGGTGTTGTTTAGATTGTAGAGGAAAGGAGAGATAACAAAAAGGAGAGCTGCTACGAATTTAGTGATTTTATAATGAGGGTGAATGAAGGGAGCGAATTGGCCATGAATGGGGAAAAGGGGATCTGTTATGCGACGGGGAGAAAGGATGAGGAGGGGGTTTAAGCTCTTAAACAATGATTTAGGTTTTAACTAATAATTTGTTTATTGTTAATGATGTTTGAATAGTGTATAGCTCAAAAAAATCAATAACTGTTCCATACGTCATCAGAATTCAGCAAAACAGGATCCGATAGGATCGTATGGACGACTACCAACTGGAACTGACTGGGAGTGAATCCGAGCTCGTTACAATTTATGACGAAATAAATTGTCCGTCTAAATCAAGTGATGGTTATCGTTATTAACGATGATCGTCCAATGTGAGTAAATCTCACTAACTCTGTTCAGTTTATATTTTTATAAACTGTACTTTATTTTTGATAAATATTGATTGATTGCTGTGTATGGACTATTTAGATGGACTGTTAAATAATTGATTGAAAACACAGTTATGGTTATATACGTACACATATATATATCGTTATTAAATATTAATTCTGTCGATCAGAATATTTCATATTGAAATGAAATCGATGTTAATGATATTGTTTAACATCTGTGATGCAGGGAAACAGGTTGGAGGAATCCAACTGGATTCCTTAACATTTATTTTAATGTTTTCATATATTGTGTGTATGATGTGATATATAATCTGTTGTTGATTATGTGTGTTTGAATGATATCGGCCACCGTTGTTTGGTATTTTAAATACCGTAAGAAATACTGGGATGTAAAAAGGGGATTTTCAAAGTATATTTTGAAAATAAATTATTATATAAAATCAATGGATTTTATATATAAAAGGAAAAGGATTTTATAAAAGGAGATAATTATTAAATCAAAGAGTTAAAAGGAAATTATTTGTAAAACAAATATAAAAGGAAATTATTTGTAAAACAAATATAAAGGAAATTATTTGTAAAACAAATATAAAGGAAATTATTTGCAAAACAAAGATAAGGGAAAAGATCTGTAAAACAGATGTGAAAAGAAATATTTATTTGTTAAATAAATAGAATTTATAATGGAATATTTATTTAAGAAATAAATAGAATTGAAAAGGAAATATTTATTTGTTAAACAAACAAAATAGAAAGAGAAATATTTGTAAACTATTTACAAGTAGAATTGAAAAGGAATTTATTTATTTAGAAAATAAATATAGAGAAAAAAGGGAATTTATTAGGATAATAAATAGAATAAAGGATTTATTTATTTAGAAAATAAATAGAATAAAGGAATATTTATTGGGAAAATAAATAGAGGAGTTAATCGAATCGAGTTAATCGAAAGGAGCTAATTGAACATAGTTAATCAAAATAGAGTTAAACAGAAATTGGAAACTGACTAGAGATTAATAAGTTGAATGGTTTCCTGAGTATCGATCAGATGTTGGTTTCGGCCTTCGGGGTTTATACTTAGGAAGTTGTTCTCTTGTTAGTTTATAGTTAGAGTCTGATAGATGTGGAAGAATAATGATACGTAATTAAGCCATGGAAACGTTTTCCAGTGCTAATAACATATATTTTCTAAACATAGAAAATAAGGAAATATGAATATATATATATATATATATATGGTTGATGATTTGATCGATAGAATTTCCATCTGGAAATAATATCGTTGTTTGCACATGTGTTTTCTTTGATAGTTAAATCACCGACTATCAAAGTTTTGACCATTTTAGCTTTGTTAATATGGAGAGACCGGTTGGATTAATATCCGAAGAACCACTCCATATTGGCATAAGCGTTGCGAATCAAGTATGCTGAATATATTGAAGACGGAGTAAAGTGCAAGGGATGTTGTATAAATCTTAGATAACAATTGCTTAAGATGGATGTACAGAATAGTGCCTTAGGTTTGTCCAGTCCCAGGACGACCTGTATGGAAGAATGTATGACAGAGTATAGTTAATAGATCGCGTAAGTTGATCTCTTCAAACGTACGTACGTTTGGTGGCAGAGGAATTCGTTTCTCTTAGCTGTATACCCACGGTATTTTTGGGGAAATCAATTTATGATTTGGTGGGTATGACGATGTGACATTCAAAGTGAATAAACGTGTGATCTGTCAGAGATAAGCGTGGCCTCTAGCCTCACATCCGGAAATGACAAAAATCGGGCAGGCAGCATGGCTATGTAGGTCGCACCTATTAGGGTGTATAATCATCTGATCTAGAGTTTCATTTACTTCTAAAAATCTATTGTTGATGCTGTCCCATTCAGGAAACGGTTGCTGATCCCAACCGTTGGTGATATACATTCGATACACTCAAGCGAAATGAGTGGTCGGTCATGTGTGGCCGGGTTGCAAGATGTTCTTGTTGAACCCGGTGTATTCCTCTCTAGAGGTACACTAGCGAAAGGTGGTTCCATACCTTGTCATAGTTGGAAATCCATTACCCAATACGTGCTTGCAGTTTTGATTGTATACTATATATGTAGAACGTGAGATGAAAGCGTTTCTGCTAGATGATTATTATATTGTGGTTGATAGACACTATTATAATATCAATGAGTTTTGATATGAAGATATTTTGGATTCTCAGAAGGGATGAACCCGTTCCGTTATACGGCGTGGTCTTATGAGATATCGCTTACTTGTTCTCAAACTGTTTTAAACTTTTTTACTCATACCAGTCCCATGACTGACCCAGAGTTTATTTTGTTTTGTTTCCCTAAACTCTTGGATGCCCAATTTTATACAGGTAGTCAAGTGGTCAGGATTTTACAGATATACTTGGAGAGCGTGGAGCAGGAGGCTTCAGGATTATATAGCTATAGTTATTCCCGCTGTGTTGTAAGTGTTATACTCTGATAATGTTATTGTATACATATACTGATTTTATTTCAAGGATATGTTATCTATTATATGTTGTTCGTTCCGCTGTGAGATTCGTGTTACTCTGATGTTGTATCTTCTTTTTCTTCTTCTATTCTAAGTTTCTATCTTATCTATTCTCACCCTCTAATTTCTTTCATAAACTACCGGTATTTTTCGATGTTTGGTTAGTCGTCATTGAGTTTATGGCGATAACCAAAGTCCACAAAAACCGGGTCGTTACAGGTATGGAACCCATGGATGTAAACATGTGTTTGAAGCATGTTATGTTTGATGGATGCAATTGTTTGCTAATGGTTTCTTGTGGATGCATATATACACACATTATGCACTAGATCGACTCAGTCACTCTCATACTGCATATGGATGCGTGTGCATTTTCTCTATGGATGAAAATGGATGTATCATCATGTGTATGTTGCATTTGGGTGAATGATTGTGCACACATATTGAACTTACATGTTATAGTAGGATTATTTGCATACATGTTTGATTCATGGCACTAACATACATTGCATTAAGGAGGTCAACTAAATCAGTGGACCGCCTGATCTTTCGCATTAGTATAGGGACATATACACACACATTTGCATATGTTCATAAAAGCATTAGAAATATTTTAAGGACAATGGATGCTTGTGATTGGTGGATGAGTATATGGATGATGGATGTTAGGATATAAATTCTACTTAACTTAGAGATTTCGGGGACAAAATCCTTTAAGTAGGGGAGAATGTAACACCCCATAATTTTAAAGAACACTATAATGATAAACTAAGGAATAATTAATTAAATATTGGGAATTAAGTAAAACGGACGGCGCCATTGCGTTCGTCTTAGAATTCTGCTTAAGATAGACTCCAAGTTTGTGTAAAATGGGAGGGAAATCGGCCCGTTAGGGATCGACCCCGTCCCTTGTGGGAGTCGACCCATTGGTCAACCCCTTCACGGGGGTGTCAACCCCTATGTCGGCCCCGGGGTCGACCCCACCGAGATCTGGGCAAATTCCTGCCTGCAACCTGAACGCATTTTTGAGCATGATTTGTTGACCTTAGGATATATATAAGACCTCATTCTCATTATCTTTATTCACCAAAAAAATGGAGACAACGAGGTGCTGTCCCAACTCGGTTTGAACTAGCCTATTCTTCTTCAACAACAAGTTATATGCATTCAAGGATCTGTGCTACAACATCTACAATCAATCCTCTGTTCTTTAGATCTAGTCATAGTGAGTTTATGTTGCTTTTAGATATAAATACCTCAAAAGTAATCTTGACATGTTTATAAGTTTGGATCTAAGCCTTTGCCTGCTAGTAACCTGAATCATAACAGATCTGCCATTACTTGTATACCTAATTTACTGCTTAGTTCTCATATGCCTGTCCATGATATCCCTATTCTGTTAGTTTGCCTAATCATGCCACCGTAAGCCTATTATGTTAGTTTGCCTAATCATGTCACTGTATGCCTATTCTGTTAGTATGGCCAATTCTATCATCATATTCCAGTTTTATTTACTATGCCTATTCTTGTTCTCTTCTCTCCCTCTTTCCGTTTTTGTTTTTTTATAGCCAGGCTATCTTCGATCCTAGGCCTATCGCTGAAATACGCGAGCAAACGAAATTGGGAATGGTTGGGAAAGATAAATTAGGGCATAACTTATGTTGTAAATCATGATTGGGATTTGGGGGCATAATCTATACCTTGATCTAAACTTTAATCTGGGGCATAACTTGTATCATGAATCAGATGGGGATTTGGGGCATAATAAACATGAAAATTGGTTAGTAATGAACATACCCAAATTTACAGTAACTAGAAACTGTAACGACATGTAGACACGAGGTTAAATCACACTTGTGGTAGAAGCCTGTCCGGAACCGCCAGACAAATCCAACGTCCACAAGTGGTTAATCTAATGTCACTAGTACCGAACTTGTCTTTTGCGTCTCCTCACTTGCATCTGGTGTATAAACAACAAATGCAAATAGTACAATTAGCATCTAGTTTCTAACTGAAAATAGATGCAAATAAGGGAAAGCAAATATTGCCCTACCTTTTGCATCCGCTGTGGTCAATGAACAGACCCGGTAGGGTGGAGATGAAAATTAATTATTGATATTTGCGTCTATGGTTGTATAGTCAGATGCAAATTGAGGGTAGAATAAAGTTATTTACGTCTGATCATTTAAAAACGGATGCATCAAAACAAAAAATGTGGAGGAAAAATATAAAAAAAGACTGCACGTTTTAGATGGAAAGCAAAAACACTTTAGCACTCTGCTAAAATTATCCGGGAAAAATTTAAACCCTAATTTCAATCCGATTTATGTTCCCTAAAGTCGGTCGCAATCAAATTTTTCTTACTCTATCGTTAATTACCATCAAGCCGACTAAGTCTCTGCCTGAATCTGGAAAACTACCTTCCCCTCCTTGGTTTGGCATCGAAGTTTGGTTACTTCAGACGTTGATTTCATCTTTTACCATCTCTCCTACTTTGATTTGAGGTAATACAGTTCTATTTTCTGATATTACAGAAATTTAATGTTAAATCTTTGTTGTAGTATGATCATGTTCCAAAATTACTTTCTACATCTAAAACTTAGTCTGCATTAACATCTATTCCCCGAAATTAACATGTCCGCGGATAGATTTACCCGAAATTGTTAACCTTATGAAATTTGGGGAAAATTCCGTGAATTCCAATTTTGTTTCATGCCCTTTTTTACTTACCATACATTTGTTGTTTATTTTTGGATTACGTACCTTTTGTACTGCTATTCCTATTTATATATAGTTTGATGGTAATTTTGTTCAAGTCACAAGCATGTAAAGATTTAATCTAGTTTCATTTATGGTGGTTTTATGTCCTAATTGCTGTCAATTCTATGTAAATTGATGGATTATTACCATTACTGCATATTTATCTCTTTTTTTTTTTTTTTTTTTTTGCAATTTCCCATAATTTAGATAATTCTTTATTTCCCTTTTCCACTAACTGCGCATTACACAACCATATGGTACCGTCTTCATGAAAATTACTGTTTGGCTGTAAATTTAAATGAAGTAATTTTCAGCAAATGCTCTACCAAAATATGGCTGTAAATGTAGAACCATAATAATTACCATTACTCAGTAAACAATACCGTCTTCATGAAAATAAGATATGATTCCACATTTACAACCATATTTTGGTCCTCATGTTAAACTATTGATAAACAAGACCAATAAATACGTTCATGCTATAGATAATGTGTGTGGCTACTGGACTTTCTATATTGATATGCCAATAAATACAATTCATACAGAAGTCAACAAAAAGTGTGTGAAAACCCGTAACTTCCCCGTAAAGGAAAGCGTCGGATAGTTCGAGAACAAGCCACAACAGAACGCATACAGAAGAACATTTCATTGTATATTACAACAGTGCATCAGATTACAAGAATATACAGAGTATAAAAGAATATTACACAGAAATATCAGAGATTTAAATTACATTTAAATACATAGCAGCGGAAAATAATACAATACACAACTAGAAGTAGATATACGGATACAAAGCTTTCCGGATATCGTTCCAGCTGTAAACCAGGAACCTGTGAATATAAATCTGCAAAACCAAAACTACTAGCTGCCCGTGTCAAAATAGGGGCACCCAGAGTTTAGGTCAAAACAATAAACTCCAGGTCAGTCATGTGACTGGTGTGAGAACTAAAACAGTTATTATCTTTATTTTCAAAGTTAGGTAAATCAAGGGACCACGCCGTATAACACGGAACGGGTTTCCTCCCAAGAATACCAGTGCATAAAACGAACAGCGCAATGCTAAATAAAGAAAAATGAAGCTATTATAAGACCCAGGTCCTATCACACAATGCAACGCAAGCCGGGGGATAGAGTTTTTACCTTATAATAGCCAAGAATGCTTGATACGTTTAAAAGAAATCATTTGATACTATTATAAGTGTATAGTGTATAAAACAACTTCAAATCATAAGTATCAATCATTGGCGGCATGAATGCCCCATACCACTATGTCGCCATAAATAAGTTTACAATCAAAACCGCAAGACGTATTGGAAGTTGGGTTATCATTTATGGTATGAACCGAGGCTAGGGGCAAGATCCTCTACCGATTTGTGACTCTCTAGCCCGAGCCACAGGATCAAAGCTCGAGTGACCCTTGGAGCGACAGGGCCGGTCCACCGATGTGTATTAAAATTCCTGAACACTGCGTTTCCCCGCCCTTTGGGGCGTAAGCCTGGCCCGTCAGCCGACCAGAAGCATCGGACGAAACCGATATCACGAGGCGCCACGCTTTTCAGCAAGTAATAATAAGCAACATCCACATGAGTCAAACTCATCAGCCAGTTCAAGCACTGACGCCACTCCTAACTAGAAAGAAACGCATGCCCTCCCTGAGGTCCGTCTCCCGTTTTTGGTTCATACCGGGTGTGAAACTCGCGAAGTAACTTTACACAAAGCCACGC
This sequence comes from Allium sativum, assembly GCA_030737875.1. Taxonomy (NCBI): domain Eukaryota; kingdom Viridiplantae; phylum Streptophyta; class Magnoliopsida; order Asparagales; family Amaryllidaceae; genus Allium; species Allium sativum. The sequence continues at coordinate 771,299,240 of CM060918.1, read as the reverse complement.
CACAAAGGCCGTGCTTCGATCATCAACCACAAGACTTTGCTTTTCAACAGAAGCCTTGATCCATGCAACTCAGCATGCCACATTGTCAGTCCATACTGTACCACTGATTTCTGCCAATATATAACCTCTAGGCTCGTATCTCTCAGAGAAGGGTGTATAGCAAGAGAATAAATTCTCTGCCACCAAACAGATATATATTTAGCAGAGGTCACCAATACAGTATAAAGGAATACAACGTCAGACACACTATCCATTTACAAGTCCGTTCTGGGTCTGAACGAAACCGGAGGCACCTAGTACCCCGCATATCCATCGATCTCCAAGTACGTCTGGACGATCACCAACTGTTTCCATCTTCTTGGGTGTACAGCCCAATCAAGATCTTCAGTAATCCCCCAAACGACGTGAAGACTTCCGGTCTTCGACCATCGTCTTCATCTTCAACTTATCGTCGTATCAGTTATTCAGAATGGGATAAACCCGGTCTTTCCGAATAACTCGCGTATATTTTAAATAAGTGTTACACAAACACAACATACGCCTCATTCCAATTCATCAGTCACTAACCGTAAATTAATCAAGAGAATAATTTCCCAAATATTAACACCGAAGGCCGAAACCAACATCAGATCAATATCCAGAAAACCATTCTGCTTGGCTAACCGACAGTTAGTTTCTAAATTTCACATTCATAGGGAAAGGTTCCCATTAATTTTATCCAAGATAAATTCCTTGAATTTATTCTTTATTCTATTTTTGAATCTCAATTCAAACTAGTCGAGATTAGCGAACCTTACCGAAGTAATCATTTATTTTAATTTCCCCATCCCAACCTATTCATCCCATGAAGTAAAACTGGTAATACTTCATATCTAACACCACAGTGTTATCGGTAAATTCAATTACCATTTCACGTTCAAATCTAATTAAAGATTTAACTATCGCCTGGAGCAAAACTGGTGATACTCCATTTTCGATCATTTCAATCTAATTAAAGATTCATTAAAACTCCACTTAGTTTTAATCTTCGACTGGGTTAAAGAATCAGTGTCATTTAAAACACGGTTCACGATAAACCCAAAATCACATTCAATTAATTATCGGGTTAAAGAACAAGTGTTATTTAAAACACTGTTCACGATAAACCCAAAAATCATTCCATTAATTATCGGATTAAAGAACAAGTGTTATTTAAAACACTATTCACGATAAACCCAAAAATCATTCCATTAATTATCGAGTTAAAGAACAAGTGTTATTTAAAACACTGTTCACGATAAACCCAAAAAGCATTCCATTAATTATTGGGTTAAAGAACAAGTGTTATTTAAAATACTGTTCACGATAAACCCAAAAATCAATACCAATTCAATTCCAATTAAATATCATTTAATTGGTACACCTCATTAAATCTAAATAAAAAGATTTAATCTTTTCTCAACTGGGTTCAAGAACAGTGTTAATGAAGACACCATTCACGACAAACCCAAATCACATTTGATATTCAATACAAGGCTCCGAATAGAAAATATATCGGCTTATATTCAATATCAAATTCTACGATTAACAAATGTCGTATTGGAAATAACGGTATAAATATATCTTTCAAATTTCCATAACAACATATGTATAATCACGAATTCCAACATCGAAATATTCCGAAGACAATTTCGATTCAAATCCACTCCAATGCAATCACTGGAAATTCTGGTTATTTTTAAAATCCTTTTCAAATTCAATTTATTTATTTAAAAATAAATAGAATTATATTTCTAGTTCAAAACTAGTTCATTTCGATAAAAATCTATTTTTATCTTTTCAAATATGGAGTTTTTCATCCCAAATCTTCACAAATCATTTCTTATGATTTTACACAAATTATTACTATTTTTAATAATTTTATCAAGGCCCGTACAGTCGATTTCCATCAATGGTCATCGAACTGCACTTACAGCGACCTTTTTCAAATTTGATTTGGACGTAACTCCAAATCCAACCATTAGATTTCTAATTTCTAATATTCTTTAGAAAGCTCTTTTCGATACGAACCCAACGGTTCCGGTTTTAGGAGAATCCGACGGTCGGATCTCCCGTAATGTCCGTTTGAAATAAATGGTCGAAATTCACGAACTGCCGCGGCGCGGCGCATTCTATTCAGGCCATTATATTATATATATAATATATATAATATATATTTCGTTGATTTCTATTTAAAACGAATTATATAAATAGTTTTAAATTCGTTTCAGAAGCAATTTCAACTTCCATATCAATTCAAATCAAAATTGAATTCTTCTTTATAAATTCGTTTTAAAATTCATTTCTATTCAATTCAAATTTCAATTCAATTTGAATTCATTTCAATTTGTTTCCAATTCAATTCGATTCGAATTCGTTTCGTTTGCTATTCAATTGAAATCAAATTCGTTTTCCATTTCAATTCGAATTCATTATATATTCAATTCATTTCGAAATCGTTTTATATTCAATTCATTTCGAAATCGTTTTATATTCAATTCATTTCGAAATCGTTTTATATTCAATTCATTTCGAAATCGTTATGTATTCAATTCATTTCGAAATCTTTTATATTCAATTCATTTCGAAATCGTTTTATATTCAATTCATTTCGAAATCGTTATATATTCAATTCATTTCGATTTCGTTTCAAAATATGCGTTTTCGAAATCACTTTTCAATATGCATTTTAAAATGAATAAAATCGATATAAATATCGTTCACGTCAAAATGGCGTCAATCTAACCAACACGGCTTCATATATTTCTATTTTCAAATATTCTATTCAACAAATGAATATTTATTTTTGTCAACACACGACTAATCTCAACGAATGAGTACTGTCCACGTGTGACAATTTTTGTTAAATTATTTCGTTCAACACATGACTAATCTCAACGGATGAGTACAGTCAACACATGAACCTTTATTTTATATTGATAAAGATGCAAATTTTATTATTAAAATATTTCGTTCAACACATGACTAATCTCAACGAATGAGTACAGTCAACACATGAACTTTTATGTTATAATATTCTTTATTTTCTAAATTGGAATGAGGCCCAATCAATCACCATATAAAATTAATTATATGGATTTCCATACATCACACGCATATAATAGCATTGAAAAATAATCAACCATCAACCAAAGTGCACTACACTGTATAAGCATCAAATATAGATATATAACGCTTATAACAGCCTGTCAATCAATCGATCGACATATTTAATCAATCAGGATGAGTGAACTTCAAATTTCATCCCAACACCCGTGTGGGGTTTCAAACAATCAAACACAGATTTTATCTGTGCAGTTGGGCGATGTGTAAAATTTATCGACCCAATCAATGTCCTTCAAATAGGTGTACATAAACAAACCGTCCGGTTTGTAAATGAATATTTTATTTTATTCACTTCACGTTAAAAATTATATTTTTAACGATTAAACATTTTATTCAGTTCATTCTTTAAATAAAATGGTATTTTTATTTTTCTAACTTATTTTAGAAAATTTCGGCGGTATAACGGCATGATACTAGAAACGGGACAAGGCCTAGCCTTATCCCCGGTCTAGTGAAGGCCCACGCCATTCACACATCAATCAAATTCACCAAACAACCAAATTCACCAAACAACCAAATTCAAATCAAATCATCTAACTAATCTATGCAACCAAACAAACAAGTCCATGGTCTGTGGACGATTGTGTCGGGTGCTACTAAGCACCGTCTGCATCCTAGTATATATATATAACTAGAAAAGGAAATTGAAAGGTGAGAAATTCTCACCGAAAGCTATCCCAACTTCACGACACTCCTAATGCAGGAAATCTTCACTGTTCTCATCGATATCACTTTCTTTGCCCGTAGCCACTACATATGTAAAAATCACATTTTTACTTCGCTATTCAATATATAAAAATCATATTTTTACTTCGATGTTCAATATATAAAAATCATATTTTTACTTCGATGTTCAATATATAAAAATCATATTTTTACTTCGATGTTCAATATATAAAAACCATATTTTTACTTCGATGTTCAATATATAAAAAACATATTTTTACTTCGATGTTCAATATATAAAAATCATATTTTTACTTCGATGTTCAATATATAAAAATCATATTTTTACTTCGATGTTCAATATATAAAAATCATATTTTTACTTCGATGTTCAATATATAAAAATCATATTTTTACTTTGCTATTCAATATATAAAAATCATATTTTTATTTTAAAGATTTCACCTTTTCTAAAATAAATATTTCGCCTTTTCAATTATAAATATTTCGCTACTACTTCATATAGAAAAATTATATTTCTATATTGCTAAAAATCACTTCTTTCTAACATGAAAAATCATATTTTTCCTACATGAAAAATCTCATCTTTTCGTTTTGAAAAATCTCATCTTTTCATTTTGAAAAATCTCATCTTTTCATTTTGAAAAATCTAATCTTTTCATTTTGAAAAATCTAATCTTTTCATTTTGAAAAATCTAATCTTTTATAGTTTAAAAATCACTTCTTTGTTTTATTAAAAATCCTACCTTTTCAAAATTAAAAATCATTCCTTGTATAAAAACATAATCTTTTAAAGAATAAAAATTTAATCTTTTACCTCCTAAAAATATGAATCTTAACATCATAAAAAAAAAACTCAGATTTAAAATTAAAACTTACAACGAACTGGGGAGGGAGATTTCAGTGCACTGCAGGTGGTCGGAGGGGGTCTGAAGGTTAGGGGGAGGTCGCGGTTTGGTCTTTGGGGTAGGGTCTCGGGTTTCACGTCGGAGGGAAGTAGAGAGAAGGGAGAACGGGAGTCGGAGACGAGGTGGGTGGCTGTGGGAGGACGGGCGCAGGCGGCGCTGCATCGGACGGAGGCGGCGGCGGTCGGAGAGACGAACGTCGGTGGCGGCTTCGATCCCCTCCAGCGCGATTTTTCCTTTTTCTTTTTTTTCTTTCCCTTTTTCGATGTTCGATTGAAATGATACGGGGGGGGGGGGGGGGGGGTCTGATGGTAAAGAGGAGGAGAGAGAAAAGGAAATTTTATTTTTTAATTATTTTAATTTCAAGAAAAGTTGACTTTTACATACGACCTCTAAACGAGGCCCACCGCCTGTCGTCCATAGCGTTTTACCCCCATTCCGAACACAATGGGATATGTATCGTAGGTTGATTTGATCGTCTCGATCAGTTTCCGTCAAAATCAACATATAACTCTATATATTGAATTTGAACGCACATTTCAATTTATCGGGGTCACATACTAACCCGAAAAATTCTAGAAAAATATTTTCTAGCTTCGTATTGACGATACGGTCCTAACAAAACTAGTTTCGTCGAATTCTGAGACCGTTGGAAAAATGGCCATTTTCCAGTCGATTAAAATCAACTGAAACCGGTCAAACGCGTTTTCCTTTGCCACGCTCATATATTGATTCGAAAAATTATGAAATTTGGAATCTAGTAATAACTTGACATCCCGGACCCAACAAAACTGGTTTCGTCGAAATCCGAGGTCGTTTGCAAAATTCCCATTTTAAGGGCCTGAATTCCATAGCGACTATTCAGAATTTTCAACTGGACATATCTTTTGATTCCCGCTATGAAATCTTGATTATTCGGATTCGTTGGAAAGATATTATCAATTAGATCCTAATGTTTTTGGTTTCACTAAAATCCGGATTGTTTTGCACCCGGTACATTCAATTGAAGTTTGAAATCGAATTATCGAACTACCGCGCCATTTTCAATTCCTTTTATATATAAATAAATATTTATATTCTAACGACGACGTATATAATATATACGTTGAATTATATTCAAAATAAATTTCTCGTCGATATTATTTAAAATAATCTATTTTAAATATCCAAAATTCGCTAAAATTGCCAAAATAAAAATTTCAAACTGGCTCGCATTTTACGGGTTGTTACAATCTCCCCCACTTAAAACTTTTCGTCCCCGAAAAGGAACAAAGTCGAAAGTGGTTTGATTAATCAACTCTACGTTCGATCTGGCTTCCATTCTCCAACTTTTCAGTTTCTGAGAATTTTCAAATTTTCAAAAATTTGGCTAACACCCTAAATTTTCGAAATTTTTTGCCATAACCTCCCCTGCACCGGGAGCATCGGGAAATCTCAAATAGCTTCCCCGGTCCTTCAGATCTCAAAAAGAAAAAAGAAAAAGCCAAGCGGCTAGCCAATAGGCTCATAAAATCATCTTCACCCAAACAAAACAGTAATTATGTAGTAAACATGTACCTATTTGTCGGGAAAACAAATTTTATTCTCGGCTCTAGCCTCCTTGCTATGACCTGTTCAATGTAAGTACATGTATATGCAAGCAAACGCAACCAATTTTCAATATAATTCAATATGTGATTCAATTAAGCTAAATGGCTAAAATTTAGCAAACAGATAAACAAACAACACAATCATCAATCAATTAGTGGATTAGAGTTTTCAAATTGATAACTTTGATACATAGTCAAAAATCAGATTTTTGATGCTAAATCACAACAATAGGCCCTATCTAATTTTGGTTCTCACACCAGTCAATAGGAAATATATAGATATCACACCTTCGAAAACACGAATACCAATTCTGATGATGTTCGAACTATCATCAGAATCATCTCCGGGCGACTAGAGTGTGATTCTATATCTATCCAGTATATTAAAACTTCAAATACACGTTTGCAAGGCGTATATGCAAAATCTTTATATACTGGACTGTCCTAATCAATATGAAATAAATAATCAAATACGAATAGTTGATTTAAATTTTCTTGAAACAAAATTGTTTTCATTTGAAAAATATACTCTTCACACTCGTTCTAGGATACTACTGATCTCATCTCTAACGAGTCATTCTAATTGGATATTACTAATCCAATATCTGATGAATTATTTCGTATGGTTCTAATGTGCCTTGTTCTCTAGCTTTGTAAACCAAAGCTCTGATACCAACTGTGAAAACCCGTAACTTCCCCGTAAAGGAAAGCGGCGGATAGTTCGAGAACAAGCCACAACAGAACGCATACAGAAGAACATTTCATTGTATATTACAACAGTGCATCAGATTACAAGAATATACAGAGTATAAAAGAATATTACACAGAAATATCAGAGATTTAAATTACATTTAAATACATAGCGGCGGAAAATAATACAATACACAACTAGAAGTAGATATACGGATACAAAGCTTTCCAGATATCGTTCCAGCTGTAAACCAGGAACCTGTGAATATAAATCTGCAAAACCAAAACTACTAGCTGCCCGTGTCAAAATAGGGGCACCCAGAGTTTAGGTCAAAACAATAAACTCCAGGTCAGTCATGTGACTGGTGTGAGAACTAAAACAGTTATTATCTTTATTTTCAAAGTTAGGTAAATTAAGGGACCACGTCGTATAACACGGAACGGGTTTCCTCCCAAGAATACCAGTGCATAAAACGAACAGCGCAATGCTAAATAAAGAAAAATGAAGCTATTATAAGACCCAGGTCCTATCACACAATGCAACGCAAGCCGGGGGATAGGGTTTTTACCTTATAATAGCCAAGAATGTTTGATACGTTTAAAAGAAATCATTTGATACTATTATAAGTGTATAGTGTATAAAACAATTTCAAATCATAAGTATCAATCATAGGCGGCATGAATGCCCCATACCACTATGTCGCCATAAATAAGTTTACAATCAAAACCGCAAGACGTATTGGAAGTTGGGTTATCATTTATGGTATGAACCGAGGCTAGGGGCAAGATCCTCTACCGATTTGTGACTCTCTAGCCCGAGCCACAGGATCAGAGCTCGAGTGACCCTTGGAGCGACAGGGCCGGTCCACCGATGTGGATTAAAATTCCTGAACACTGCGTTTCCCCGCCCTTTGGGGCGTAAGCCTGGCCCGTCAGCCGACCAGAAGCATCGGCCGAAACCGATATCACGAGGCGCCTCGCTTTTCAGCAAGCAATAATAAGCAACATCCACATGAGTCAAACTCGTCAGCCAGTTCAAGCACTGACGCCACTCCTAACTAGAAAGAAACGCATGCCCTCCCTGAGGTCCGTCTCCCGTTTTTGGTTCATACCGGGTGTGAAACTCGCGAAGTAAACGTTACACAAAGCCACGCCACAAAGGCCGTGCTTCGATCATCAACCACAAGACTTTGCTTTTCAATAGAAGCCTTGATCCATGCAACTCAGCATGCCACATTGTCAGTCCATACTGTACCAATGATTTCTGCCAATATATAACCTCTAGGCTCGTACGTCTGAGAGAAGGGTGTATAGCAAGAGAATAAATTCTCTGCCACCAAACAGATATATATTTAGCAGAGATCACCAATACAGTATAAAGGAATACAACGTCAGACACACTATCCATTTACAAGTCCGTTCTGGGTCTGAACGAAACCGGAGGCACCTAGTACCCCGCATATCCATCGATCTCCAAGTACGTCTGGACGATCACCAACTGTTTCCATCTTCTTGGGTGTACAGCCCAATCAAGATCTTCAGTAATCCCCCAAACGACGTGAAGACTTCCGGTCTTCGACCATCGTCTTCATCTTCAACTTATCGTCGTATCAGTTATTCAGAATGGGATAAACCCGGTCTTTCCGAATAACTCGCGTATATTTTAAATAAGTGTTACACAAACACAACATACGCCTCATTCCAATTCATCAGTCACTAACCGTAAATTAATCAAGAGAATAATTTCCCAAATATTAACCCCGAAGGCCGAAACCAACATCAGATCAATATCCAGAAAACCATTCTGCTTTGCTAACCGACAGTTAGTTTCTAAATTTCACATTCATAGGGAAAGGTTCCCATTAATTTTATCCAAGATAAATTCCTTGAATTTATTCTTTATTCTATTTTTGAATCTCAATTCAAACTAGTCGGGATTAGCGAACCTTACCGAAGTAATCATTTATTTTAATTTCCCCATCCCAACCTATTCATCCCATGAAGTAAAACTGGTAATACTTCATATCTAACACCACAGTGTTATCGGTAAATTCAATTACCATTTCACGTTCAAATCTAATTAAAGATTTAACTATCGCCTGGAGCAAAATTGGTGATACTCCATTTTCGATCATTTCAATCTAATTAAAGATTCATTAAAACTCCACTTAGTTTTAATCTTCGACTGGGTTAAAGAATCAGTGTCATTTAAAACACGGTTCACGATAAATCCAAAATCACATTCCATTAATTATCGGGTTAAAGAACAAGTGTTATTTAAAACACTGTTCACGATAAACCCAAAAATCATTCCATTAATTATCGGGTTAAAAAACAAGTGTTATTTCAAACACTGTTCGCGATAAACCCAAAAATCATTCCATTAATTATCGGGTTAAAGAACAAGTGTTATTTAAAACACTGTTCACGATAAACCCAAAAATCATTCCATTAATTATCGGGTTAAAGAACAAGTGTTATTTAAAACACTGTTCACGATAAACCCAAAAATCAAGACCAATTCAATTCCAATTAAATATCATTTAATTGGTACACTTCATTGAATCTAAATAAAAAGATTTAATCTTTTCTCAACTGGGTTCAAGAACAGTGTTAATGAAGACACCATTCACGACAAACCCAAATCACATTTGATATTCAATACAAGGCTCCGAATAGAAAATATATCGGCTTATATTCAATATCAAATTCTACGATTAACAAATGTCGTATTGGAAATAACGGTATAAATATATCTTTCAAATTTCCATAACAACATATGTATAATCACGAATTCCAACATTGAAATATTCCGAAGACAATTTCGATTCAAATCCACTCCAATGCAATCATTGGAAATTCTGGTTATTTTTAAAATCCTTTTCAAATTCAATTTATTTATTTAAAAATAAATAGAATTATATTTCTAGTTCAAAACTAGTTCATTTCGATAAAATCTATTTTTATCTTTCCAAATATGGAGTTGTTCATCCCAAATCTTCACAAATCATTTCTTATGATTTTACACAAATTATTACTATTTTTAATAATTTTATCAAGGCCTGTACAGTCGATTTCCATCAATGGTCATCGAACTGCACTTACAGCGACATTTTTCAAATTTGATTTGGACGTAACTCCAAATCCAACCGTTAGATTTTTAATTTCTAATATTCTTTAGAAAGCTCTTTTCGATACGAACCCAACGGTTCCGGTTTTAGGAGAATCCGACGGTCGGATCTCCCGTAATGTCCGTTTGAAATAAATGGTCGAAATTCACGAACTGCCGCGGCGCGGCGCGTTCTATTCAGGCCATTATATTATATATATAATATATATAATATATATTTCATCGATTTCTATTTAAAACGAATTATATAAATAGTTTTAAATTCATTTCAGAAGCAATTTCAACTTCCATTTCAATTCAAATCAAAATTGAATTCTTCTTTATAAATTCGTTTTAAAATTCATTTCTATTCAATTCAAATTTCAATTCAATTTGAATTCATTTCAATTTGTTTCCAATTCAATTCGATTCGAATTCGTTTCGTTTGCTATTCAATTGAAATCAAATTCGTTTTCCATTTCAATTCGAATTCATTATATATTCAATTCATTTCGAAATTGTTTTATATTCAATTCATTTCGAAATCGTTTTATATTCAATTCATTTCGAAATCGTTATGTATTCAATTCATTTCGAAATCTTTTATATTCAATTCATTTCGAAATCGTTTTATATTCAATTCATTTCGAAATCGTTATATATTCAATTCATTTCGATTTCGTTTCAAAATATGCGTTTTCGAAATCACTTTTCAATATGCATTTTAAAATGAATAAAATCGATATAAATATCGTTCACGTCAAAATGGCGTCAATCTAACCAACACGGCTTCATATATTTCTATTTTCAAATATTCTATTCAACAAATGAATATTTATTTTTGTCAACACACGACTAATCTCAACGAATGAGTACTGTCCACGTGTGACAATTTTTGTTAAATTATTTCGTTCAACACATGACTAATCTCAACGGATGAGTACAGTCAACACATGAACCTTTATTTTATATTGATAAAGATGCAAATTTTATTATTAAAATATTTCGTTCAACACATGACTAATCTCAACGAATGAGTACAGTCAACACATGAACTTTTATGTTATAATATTCTTTATTTTCTAAATTGGAATGAGGCCCAATCAATCACCATATAAAATTAATTATATGGATTTCCATACATCACACGCATATAATAGCATTGAAAAATAATCAACCATCAACCAAAGTGCACTACACTGTATAAGCATCAAATATAGATATATAACGCTTATAACAGCCTGTCAATCAATCGATCGACATATTTAATCAATCAGGATGAGTGAACTTCAAATTTCATCCCAACACCCGTGTGGGGTTTCAAACAATCAAACACAGATTTTATCTGTGCAGTTGGGCGATGTGTAAAATTTATCGACCCAATCAATGTCCTTCAAATAGGTGTACATAAACAAACCGTCCGGTTTGTAAATGAATATTTTATTTTATTCACTTTACGTTAAAAATTATATTTTTAACGATTAAACATTTTATTCAGTTCATTCTTTAAATAAAATGATATTTTTATTTTTCTAACTTATTTTAGAAAATTTCGGCGGCATAACGGCACGATACTAGAAACGGGACAAGGCCTAGCCTTATCCCCGGTCTAGTGAAGGCCCACGCCATTCACACATCAATCAAATTCACCAAACAACCAAATTTAAATCTAATCATCTAACTAATCTATGCAACCAAACAAACAAGTCCATGGTCTGTGGACGATTGTGTCGGGTGCTACTAAGCACCGTCTGCATCCTAGTATATATATATAACTAGAAAAGGAAATTGAAAGGTGAGAAATTCTCACCGAAAGCTATCCCAACTTCACGACACTCCTAATGCAGGAAATCTTCACTGTTCTCGTCGATATCACTTTCTTTGCCCGTAGCCACTATATATGTAAAAATCATATCTTTACTTCGATGTTCAATATATAAAAATCATATTTTTACTTCGATGTTCAATATATAAAAATCATATTTTTACTTCGATGTTCAATATATAAAAATCATATTTTTACTTCGATGTTCAATATATAAAAAACATATTTTTACTTTGATGTTCAATATATAAAAATCATATTTTTACTTCGATGTTCAATATATAAAAATCATATTTTTACTTCGATGTTCAATATATAAAAATCATATTTTTACTTCGATGTTCAATATATAAAAATCATATTTTTACTTCGCTATTCAATATATAAAAATCATATTTTTATTTTAAAGATTTCACCTTTTCTAAAATAAATATTTCTCCTTTTCAATTATAAATATTTCGCTACTACTTCATATAGAAAAATTATATTTCTATATTGCTAAAAATCACTTCTTTCTAACATGAAAAATCATATTTTTCCTACATGAAAAATCTCATCTTTTCATTTTGAAAAATCTCATCTTTTCATTTTGAAAAATCTAATCTTTTCATTTTGAAAAATCTAATCTTTTCATTTTGAAAAATCTAATCTTTTATAGTTTAAAAATCACTTCTTTGTTTTATTAAAAATCCTACCTTTTCAAAATTAAAAATCATTCCTTGTATAAAAACATAATCTTTTAAAGAATAAAAATTTAATCTTTTACATCCTAAAAATATGAATCTTAACATCATAAAAAAAAACTTAGATTTAAAATTAAAACTTACAACGAACTGGGGAGGGAGATTTCAGTGCACTGCAGGTGGTCGGAGGGGGTCTGAAGGTTAGGGGGAGGTCGCGGTTTGGTCTTTAGGGTAGGGTCTCGGGTTTCACGTCGGAGGGAAGTAGAGAGAAGGGAGAACGGGAGTCGGAGACGAGGTGGGTGGCTGTGGGAGGACGGGCGCAGGCGGCGCTGCATCGGACGGAGGCGGCTTCGATCCCCTCCAGCGCGATTTTTCCTTTTCCTTTTCTTTTTTTTCCTTTTTCGATATTCGATTGAAATGATACGGGGGGGGGGGGGTCTGATGGTAAAGAGGAGGAGAGAGAAAAGGAAATTTTATTTTTTAATTATTTTAATTTCAAGAAAAGTTGACTTTTACATACGACCTCTAAACGAGGCCCACCGCCTGTCATCCATAGCGTTTTACCCCCATTCCGAACACAATGCGATATGTATCGTAGGTTGATTTGATCGTCTCGATCAGTTTCCGTCAAAATCAACATATAACTCTATATATTGAATTTGAACGCGCATTTCAATTTATCGGGGTCACATACTAACCCGAAAAATTCCAGAAAAGTATTTTCTAGCTTCGTATTGACGATACGGTCCTAACAAAACTAGTTTCGTCGAATTCTGAGACCGTTGGAAAAATGGCCATTTTCCAGTCGATTAAAATCAACTGAAACCGGTCAAACGCGTTTTCCTTTGCCACGCTCATATATTGATTCGAAAAAATATGAAATTTGGAATCTAGCAATAACTTGACATCCCAGACCCAACAAAACTGGTTTCGTCGAAATCCGAGGTCGTTTGCAAAATTCTCATTTTTAAGGGCCTGAATTCCATAGCGACTATTCAGAATTTTCAACTGGACATATCTTTTGATTCCCGCTATGAAATCTTGATTATTCGGATTCATTGGAAAGATATTATCAATTAGATCCTAATGTTTTTGGTTTCACTAAAATCCGGATTGTTTTGCACCCGGTATATTCAATTGAAGTTTGAAATCGAATTATCGAACTACCGCGCCATTTTCAATTCCTTTTATATATATAAATAAATATTTATATTCTAACGACGACGTATATAATATATACGTCGAATTATATTCAAAATAAATTTCTCGTCGATATTATTTAAAATAATCTATTTTAAATATCCAAAATTCGCTAAAATTGCCAAAATAAAAATTTCAAACTGGCTCGCATTTTACGGGTTGTTACAAAGTGGCAACTAGCTTGCTAGTTGAGGACACTTAACATCTGATAATTTTCAGTAGTATGAATTATGCATGTAGTCCATCTCATTATGTGAAAATGTAAAATATTTTGAATTTTGTGAAAGGAATTACGTATGCTTCTAGGAATAAAAATCAACTTCCAAAAGATAAACTACACTATTCCTTGGCTTTTTTGTGTTGATTTTAAGAATTAGTTACAATTTTGAATGAACCGGGCCAAATGAAAATCCAAGCATTGTTGACATGCATTTTTTAAAACTGATATATCAGTTGGGTTACCTGATGGTGATTTTACTGGCAGTAACATTACATGGAGGGGAGGAAGGAATATATATATAATGCACAAAGCTAGACTAATGGGTGTTCGACAAATTATGAATTCTAACAAAAATTTCAAAGTACATCTTGTTATGTTCTTAGTCACTCAAGTGATCATACACCACTCGTTATTCAACTAATTGAATGTATTCGTAGCTATCTTAGATATATTTAACATATAGAGTTATCAGTATATATTTAACATGCTTGAATACCACTCCTGCATCTACATACTAAATTCGCTATACTAAGGAAATTGCAGCAATGAAAAAGTAAGTTATCTGATGCAGGTTTCTTAATCTTTGTATCTACTAAAACCTTTCAATTTCTCCTTATCAAAATAAGAGTTATTTCTAACATTGGACGTTATGTTTATTTTCTCGACATAGCATGGTAATTCAATAACTTTTTTAAGAGATAATGTGGCTACATTAAAAATCCCTTGGTAACTACTAAAGTTAGATACTAATATCAAAGCATGTCAAATTAAAATAATCTTGGTGGACGCAGTAAGATCTTCAAAGTATGTTATAATCTTGTAGTTGCTCGCTTGTATGATAGTAGAATTTTATTCACCTAATTTGTTTTGGATTTAACTAGTTAAGTATAATTTTATTATGTAGAGAACAACAGTAAGGTTGACTCTGCACTAAAGAAAATAATGAAATAATTGATAACTAAAATACTATGATAGTAGTAATGATGTATATGTATATTTGGCTTAGATAACTAAAATACTATGATAGCAAAGAATGAATTTTATTCTATGTTCCGTGGTTCACATTCAGTTAAGGCTTAGATATCAAGAAAGCTCATTGTGATATTTCACAAGTAAATAGGAAATGATATTAAATATTCGCATTTTACACTACGGAATGCCTTCTGTACCAAATATTTTTTGCATTTTTATTCTAAACAGAGAGGGTTTAATCAACTTAATGCATATATATATATATATATATATATATATTCAAATTCTTGTGATAAAACTCTTTTGTTATTTTGAGGACATTTGTTCAAAGGTTGAATAATGGGCAGTGAATTCCAAAAAAGAGGTGTTGAAGCTTTCATAATTGACTGGATTTGTGAATTTATAAATATAGTTTAACAAATATAAGGTACAACTGCTTAGATACAAATATGATTTTATAAATGTACACCTGCTTATAATGTACACCTGCTTAGATACAGATATGATTTTATAAATATAGTTTATCAAATATAATGTATCAACTGGTTAACATTTATTATTTTCCATTTAGATATTCTAGGAATTACCTGCATTTCATTTTATTTATGTTAATTGGGCATTTAAAAGTAGAAATCATATTTAAAATTTGATAATTTATTACACTCCAATGTATAGGATATAATTCTCTAACTTGTGCCGGCAACAAAGTATTAAGTAAATTTCTTTCTTTTCTATGCTATTATAAAGCAGCAGTACAAAAGTTGCTTGACATGACAATGCAAGTACATTAGTAACAATAGTAATATATAAAAAATAAACGTACCTTTTTCACAACCAAGGTGCTGGATAATAAGCATTATGTTGGGCTGCAGTTTACGTTGTGGTTGCTGACATCGGACCAGGCGCTGATTATGGATCCGAAGCTAAGTGCGGCGGTGAAGAGCAATGCAGATAGGCCGAACGGGTGTGCTACGAATTTTATAAGGGCGAAGGTGAAGATGGGTGGGATTGAGGTTTTGACTGGCATAGGAAGAACTGTAGAGTTGTTAACTTCTGGTGTGAGTCATATCTTCTGGTAGAAAATAAAAAATAGAAAATAGAAAATAAAGAAGATTTTTCTGTCTAGTGTTTACAGAATCTTCTTCTGCCCGAAGAAATGATTCATCGAAATAATGAGTCACCCGTTCCATTGATGAATTTCTTTGCCAAGAACTTTCTCTTGGAGCGAAAGATGTAACTGATTCTTCTAATTCCTCAGTTGAAGGCTTACTGATTCTTCCGAAGATGAATCTGGAAGATATGATTCTTTGCAAAAATAATAAAACCCTGCACTTGGTAACTTATGGTCAATCGCCTATATTTCTTTCGTAATAAAGTGCGTATATTTTGTACCTATAGCTGCAAGGTGGTTCTCATATTTCGTTTCTTTGCATTTCTGCCTGGATATCTAAACATATATTGGTACTTGAACAGATTTTCTTTCATTCAGCCATCATGTTTTATTGCAAAATTATATGCACAATTCGTTTGAACTTGCAACATTACAGCTATGAAAGATCGATTCAAAGAACTAACATGGTTGATATCTATCTAGCAGATTTGCATTCCTTATAATTATTAGGTTGAAATAGCCATTTTGAATATCTCGTAATATGCTGTTTTCCGTGATCTGATTAATTTATAAGTCTTACGTTCTACTTTCTCATAAAACATGTATCTAGGGATATATTTGTTGTTTCATTTTGTGGATCACTGGATGCGAGTTGTATGCGCAGAGTAATCAAATCGAGCTTAGATGCTTCAGTTTCTTTTTACTATTTACTTTGCACAACTTCTATGTAATCTATCTTCAGGATTTATGTATGAAAAGCTTCAATTTTTTTGATGTTTTTTAATCTAAGAACCTTTAAATTGTATTTTCAGATTTCGCTAAACAAACTAAATGCTGTTATCTTTCAATATCTTTTTCGTAGGGTACATGATGATACTGTCAATTCCCTGCAGCTGAACAAACCTTACATTGCTATTGGTTTATTTGATCATCAAAATATATTCTATGGCATCAAAACTCTGAGTAGATCATTGTCTTTTGTGGATGAGCTTGTAGATGAAGTATCAAAATACAGTTGTAATGTCCTGGGTTTTCGAGTAATTTTCTTCGATTATAATTTATAGATTTATCTGTAATTTAATTAGATTTAATGGTATTGGATTCGAAATATTATAAATAGATCTAGATATAATCATTAGTTTAAAATCATATATGTATATATTTAATTTGTTTTATATATATTAACATGAAGATCTAATCAACTAGATTCAATGATGTTTTAACATCTTTGTTTATCTTGAAAGTTCGTTTGAATTTTTTAACTATTATATATGTATATGTATGAAAAACCTTTTATACCATAATTGTATTTGTTTGGACTTATGTAAACATTAAAAAAACTAAATAGAAAACACTTAAGCAAATATTCAACTACTTCACAAACATGTTTATAAGAAGATATTGCATCAAATGGATAAGAATAAGATAAAATCTAAATAAATAAGAATATTTGATTTGTTCACTTATTTGCTATTTTAAGTCTATTAGATCATAGCTATTAATAGCTTAGATATGCCTTAGAGGCTAGGTATCATTATGAAGTACATTACAACATGTGTGTTCAAATCAACCTATATTTTATTAGCTGATTTTCTTGGAACCAAAGCCTTTGATTGTCACAACATTTTGCACTAGCTGTATAAATTGATGTGCTAAAATTACATTGCCGTGCCTTCCACTGGAAGGAATAAAAGGAAGAAGCACATACATCCCAATTCCTAGCTTCTAGACAGTCTAAGCTACTTATTCAAATCAATGAGACAGCCAAGGACCTTCCTCACATGCACCTTCCGTACCCTGCTTACATCTACATCCTAGCCAATATTTGCCTGTACTCAAATGCATGCGCTTTTGTACCTCTCATACTTATCATGGCAATGGCTTTACCTAAGGAAGCATAGGTTGAACCAGCCAGGAGCATAGCTATTATATAGATTTGGATTACTTAGAGACAAAGTTTTTCTTCAAAATATTTAGTGCACGAGCTTGTACATTTGTACATTCTTGTCTCACTGGAAGTGCACATGACTGAGGAGAAGTGAATATACAGCACACAACACCTCTTTCCAATCACACCATGTAGCAACAACCATCTACCCTGTCTACACTACCAAAACTTCATGGAGAAGTCTGGTTTTTGCTTATAAATACCCGCAAACACTTACACTAAACCATTCACAAAATTGAGTCGGAACTGAAGCAAGCCTTGAAATTTGAGATGGAAATGGCAGAGCAAACAAAGACATAAAAATCTGGAATGTGAAACTAAAGACAGTGGACCTTTTATGTGAGTAAACTACTCCCTTTGTACATTGATTGTTTTGCAAATAAGGTATAGATGCATGTATGTTACTGGATGAATTTAGTTAGTTTAATCATGTTTAAAAACTGATAAAAAGATATAACAGCAAACAAGATCTGAAATTGGAAATAAGGTTATGCGTGAAACTTAAAACAGAGACAGTGAACCATTGAATTTTTTTTACGTGAGTAAATCCTTTCCTTTTGCCCATTTAAAACTATTACTGATTATGTATGGTGTGATACATACACTTATATATAATGTGAGTAAACACTGATTTATTTACTTTTTAAAAATTCAATATTACTAGAAAAGGCACATATACATGTTTTGTTTGATACACTTGAATCATGCTTATTGACGATGCTATAATATGTTAAAGCACTAAAAAATAACCTGGCGGTAAAATTTGTGAGAGAACTTCACTTATATTATTTTTAAAACCATCCCCTGAATAATATGCTAAATGATGCAATATACATGTGTGTTTATACATGTTTATAAATATATTATCACTTCTAAGTTAAAGACCAGGTATGTATGATGGATTTAATCTTTGTTGCTCCTGTTAAAACATATCAGTATGTTAAAAACTGACGAAGCTTTCTCCTGTGTGAGTATTAGAGAATTCATAACTCAAACTCTAGAAAGTTTTAGAATCTAATTCCTACATGAAGACATTTGTACAGATCTATAATTGATTACAAAAATCATTCCCATTTAAAATGATTGTTATATACGTAGATAAATAAAATATACAGTAAAGTGAGTAAAGAACTTAAATTTTCAACCATCATAAAATCAAGTTTCAGGTACACGAATGCGTTTGTATGATAAAATCGTAATTTTTAGTAACAATATCAAGATTTTTAGTGACGGGATTTGGGGGAATTCTTGAGATGATCAGAAAACGTATATTGGGCAAAATCCGGTGGTGAAGCAAGTCGTGGGCCAAGTTGTTGGCATTGGAGCAATGTGGGAGGTTGTAGATCATTAGAAAAATGCAACTCGAATTTTAAATCAAGTGGTCGGTGAGTTTTGGATCGAATTAGGTGGTTGAGGACTGTTTTTGACACCGTTGTTTCATGGGGAACTGCTTTGACACGGTGGCACTTCAGACCGCCACACCAGGGGGGAACAAAGGAGGGGGATGTCGGCTCTCTGGTGGTGAAGTTTGAGGATGATCAGTGGTACATAGGGACGTTGGGAAGCATTTTGGTGGAGGCTGTTTTAAGTGATGATTGGTGTGAAGTCCAGATTTTTGGTCGAGGTGTTTTAGCTAAGGTTCAGTGGTGGGGATGGACTCAGATGGTGGAGCGGCTCCTGTAGCGATGAAGATAGTGGCGTGATGATCTGTCAAGTGGCGGGGTAGGTGTACAGCGTGCACGCGGTGCACAAACATGGGAGGTTGAAGAAAACAAATGGAGAATAAGATGGTGGATCGGGATGAGGGATTTGGGTGATCAGGGCGTTCTTTGAGTGCCCGGATGTTGGATCTGGCAAGTGAGAATAAGTGGGATCGGGGCAAGAAATTTAGGGTGATCAGTTGTGTTGATCACGTCCTTTTTGTGTGCCAAGCGTTTGGATCTGGCAAGGGGAATAGTGGGACGGAGCAAATGATCTAGGGAGTGATCAGGGTATGGATCACACTGGGTTGCAATGCAAATCCTAGGATCTAGAAAATGTGGCTAAACAAGGGAAAGAAAAGAAAAATAAAAGTGGTAGGGGAAATGGGCTGAAGGGTATTGGGCCAGATTTGGGCCAGGAAATTAAAATAGAAAAGAGAAAAGAATAAAGAAAACAAAAAAAGGGAAGAGATGGTGCCAATACTACTTGTAATAAAACCAGTAGTTTTTATTAAAAATCTTCAAATCATATAACTTATATTATTTTGTTTATTTGAAATAAAATAAGAACAATAATATATAAGGATATATAAAATACATTATATTGAGTCAATAGTGGAATAGGATCATAAATAAAAGCCATCGATCTAAAATTGTAATCAATATTTGTACATACAGTTATTAACCTATGTTACGAAGATTTAAAGTATACTCATGAGTACTGAAATAATGGAGTGTATCCGAATTATTTTTCATGTAGAATAATTGTTAAAATCCAAAGTGTGAAATATAATCGATGTTATGTCGTGATTTTTGGAAGGTGGTCAATGGTCGATTATAAATTAAAATAAACATTGAAGACAAATTTGGATATAATCAACTTGTGTTGATAACTCTTTTAAAGTTAAGAAATGATTTCAAATAAAATCAACGACAAATAAAGTTGAATATTATATAAAAAAATGACACGATTTATGGGAGTTAGATTGTCTTTACTAACCATTGCTTGAAATCAAAAATATGATTTATTAACTATCGATGTAAATATGTTAAATCGTTAAATATGTTCTGATCAGAATAATTTATTAACCATCGATTGCAATAAGTCAAAATATGATTTCGTTTAAGAAATAAATTTTGAATTGTTAAAAATATGTTGTAGTCATTGATGTTAGATTGGCAGTTATGTTTTTACTGATTACCCTACCTTAAA
Source organism: Allium sativum (assembly GCA_030737875.1). Classification (NCBI taxonomy): domain Eukaryota; kingdom Viridiplantae; phylum Streptophyta; class Magnoliopsida; order Asparagales; family Amaryllidaceae; genus Allium; species Allium sativum. The sequence continues at coordinate 771,278,244 of CM060918.1, read as the reverse complement.
TAGTTTAAATTAAACATTTGCCACATTAATCATATTGTGTAGTTTACTATTTTAAACTGAAATGTTAATCGTATATGTGACATATTTTTAGTAGAAATTTTTTGATGATATGCAATATGTTGATTTGATTATTATTTAAACATCCCTTGATCCCACGAAATCGTTTCGAAGAGTCCGGAATCTGAATTCCACTTCGATCCAATTTATACGTTATAAGTCAGAGATTATTGAAGACAAATGAAGATGGAGTCTATGCAAGGGCTATTCTGTTTACAGGATAGTGCCTTCGGTTTGTCCAGTCCTAGGACAACTTGTATGGATGAATGTCTGACAGAATATACCTAACAGATCGCGTAAGTTGATTTCTTCAAACGTATTTGCGTTGGTGGCGGAGGAATTCGTTTCTCTTAGCTTTATACCCGTAATTATTTTTAGGGAAGTCAATTTGTGAGCTGGTAGGTAAGACGATGTAGCATTCAAAGTAAATGAAGATATGATATGTCTAATGGTAAGTTTTGACCTCAAGCCTCTTCAACTGGGAAATGGTATAAAATCGGGTAGGCAGCATGACTATGAGGATCGCTCCCATTAAAAGGTGTATCATTACCTGATCTGGAGAAATCAAATGCCTTCGGTTATCCCTTTTTATTTATATGCTAAATGTTCAGTTGGCTGGCCCCCAACTGTGGTGATGATATATTCGGTACTCTCAAGTGAAATGAGGGGCCAGTCATGTGTAGCCGGGTTGCAAGACATTCTTACTGAACCCCAATGAATTCATCTCCGGAGGTACATTGTCGGAAGGTGGTCCCTTACCTTACCATAGTTGGAAACCATTCTCCAATAAACGCCTGCAGTTTTGTTTGTATACTATGTATGTGGAGCGCTAGATGCAAGCGTTCCGCTATATTGTTATTTATTTGTATTTAGACACTATTATAATATCAGAATAATATTGATTTCAAAATGTTTTGTGTTATCGTAAGGTAAAAACCATTCGTATTTGTGTGTGGATCGGTCTTACGATTATCTTTTCTTTCAAAAAGGTTTTTTGAAAGTTAAAAATCAAGATGTTTAAAATCGTTTACTCACACCAGTCCCATGACTGACTCAGAGTTTATTTTCTATGTTTTCCCTAAACTCTTGGATGCCCAAATTTGTACGGGCAGTCAAGTAGTTCGGGATTTATAGATACATTGGAAGTAGCTTGGAGCAGAAGGCTTCAGCTTTAGATATATAGAGTATATTTCCGCTGTGATGTATATGCATTGTACTCCGAAGTTGTATGTAAGTACAAATACACTTTTGTATTTCAAGTTATGTTATTTAATATATTTTGTTCGTTCCGTTGTGAGATTCGTGTTACTCCGATTTTGTTCTTCTTATTCTTCTATTCTAAATTTCTTTCTTTCTACTCCTCACCTCTAATTTCTTTCTTGAACATCTGAGTTTTAGTGTAATTTGAGTTGGACTTATATCATTTTGGTCCATTCAGAGTGTACTAAAATTTGGGTCGTTACATTTGGTATCAGAGCGAGGTTGATAAATAACCTTGGCTCTGTGGCGTAACTCGATAGAAATGGGATTAGCAATACCCTAGATTGAGTTCGAGTGTGTATATATGAGCGCGTATTTGTTAATTGATATGAAAATTTGTTTTATATTGTGTTAATTGATTTGTTGAGTGGTATAAAAATTTCAAATCGATGCATTTAGCCGACGGGGTCGATAGGGATTTCTAAACACTTGAACAAAATAATTCGACACAGTATTGTTCTAAAAGTCGGTTAAATGAAAAAAAATTACCCAAAAATTTTATTTTTGGCATGAAAAAAACAGTTTTATGAAATAATTATAAATGGTTGTGTTGATTTCTATTATAATCTGGTATAAGGTTTTAAAATCGAAATGGTTATATATATAACCAAATTGAATTTGCATAAGAATAAATATACAAATGAGACAAACCAGAGTTTGAATTTGAAAATGTAGAAAGTGGGTGAATAAATTAGTTAATGGAAAATAGGGATAAGTCTTAACGTAGATAAGTGAACTGAATTGGTGAATTGAACCTAGATTAGAGTTTAAAGAGAGAATTTGAAATAGATAAGAATATTTGAATAAGTTGATTCAAAAATGAACAAGTTGGAATTATTTTTCCAATATAATCTGAGATGTTTTCTTGAAATTTGAGAAATATGAGTGGATAAAGAATTAAGATATGGAAATGTTTTCCAACTAATAACAAATATTTCTGGTTATGAAAATGAATGTGAATTGATGGATACACATGGATGGTAACGTATGGAGATAAAAGTTGAATACTCGACAGAAGATGCAAGTTACTATTTTGATTAGATGTATTGATCCTATTTGGGAAAACTAGTTGGTTTTGTGGATTCTTCAATGATTAGAGATGGCCTAGAAAGGTGAATTTTGGGACTATACGATGAAACCATGCAAGAGAGACGCTGACGAATTTTTGAGAATTTAAAAATTTACTTCTAATAAAAAAGTTTGATAAATAAAAATCAATTTACTAATTCATATTGAAGCCAAATAAGTTAAATAAAGTTAATAAATTGATGAATAATCAATTAGAACAAATATGAATTTCATGGACGATTTTTCGAGGACGAGGTATGGAAACGGAAGAAGTTTTGTGATATACTCCATATAACTCATAGGAGGAGATGCTTGTGGTTCATTATTAATTATGGAATCAGCATTCCAGTAAGACTTGGATTTCGGAACCATATTTGACTATGATCGTACATTTAGTCTATATCATTGACTGAAATAAGAAGTGACTTCGAAGTGAGGCGATGAAACTACCAGAGGTAAAATGGAATGAGATCTCAAGAAACATTTCAAGAGAGACTGAAGATCATATATGAGAAATATGTCTGGAGATTTTGATTAATTAGTTGATTACCGATGCATGAATTGAATGTTTTGATTATGACGAATTGTGTGATAGTTAACTTGCGTGTTTGGATGCCCTGTTTGATATGATAATATATGACCAACATATGTGTTCAGAATATAAGTCTATAACTTTGTGTATAACTGAAATTTTCCGCGTTACGCTTTAAATTTTGGGGATGAAATTCTTTTAATGGGGGTAGATTGTAATGTCCCGGATTTTCGACTAATTTTGTTTGATTATAATTTATAGATTTATCTGCAATTTAATTTGATTTAATGGTATTGGATTTGAAATATTATAAATAGATCTAAATATAATCATTAGTTTAAAATCATATATGTATATATTTAATTTATTTTATATATATTAACATGAAGATCTAATCAACTGGATTCAATGATGTTTTAACATCTTTTTTTATCTTGAAAGTTCGTTTGAATTTTTTTTACTATTATATATGTATATGTATGAAAAACCTTTTATACCATAATTGTATTTGTTTGGTATTTGTTTTAACTTATGTAAAAATTTAAAAAAACTAAATAGAAAACACTTAAGCAAATATTCAACTACTTCACAAACATGTTTGTAAGAAGATATTGCATCAAATGGATAAGAATAAGATAAAATATAAATAAATAAATAAGAATATTTGATTTGTTCATTTATTTGCTATTTTAAGTCTATATAGATCATAGCTATTAATAGCTTAGATATGCCTTAGAGGCTAGGTATCATTGTGAAGTACATTACAACATGTGTGTTTAAATCAACCTATATTTTATTAGCTGATTTTCTTGGAACCAAAGCCCTTGATTGTCACAACATTTTGCACTAGCTGTACAAATTGATGTGCAGAAATTACATGGCCATTCCTTCAACTGGAAGGAATAAAAGGAAGAAGCACATACATCCCTTCCTAGATTCTAGACAGTCTAAGCTACTCATTCAAATCAATGAGACAGCCAAGGACCTTCCTTACATGCACATTCTGTACCCTGCTTACATCTACATCCTAGCCAATATTTGCCTGTAATCAAATGCCTGTGCTTTTGTACCTCTCATACTTATCATGGCAGTGGCTTTACCTAAGGAATCATAGCTTGAACCAACTAGGAGCTTAGCTATTATATAGATTTGGATTACTTAGAGACAAAGTTTAGTTTTCTTCAAAATATTTAGTGCACGAGCTTGTACATTTGTACATTCTTGTCTCACTAGAAGTGCACGTGCCTGAGGAGAAGTGAATATATAGAACACAACACCTCTTTTCAATCACACCATGTAGCAACAACCATCTACCCTGTCTACACTACCAAAACTTCATGGAGAAGTCTGCTTTTTGCTCATAAATACCCGCAAACACTTACACTAAACCATTCACAAAATTGAGTCAGAACTGAAGCAAGCCTTGAAATCTGATATGGAAATGGCAGAGCAAACAGAGACATAAAAATCTGGAATGTGAAACTAAAGACAGTGGACCTTTTATGTGAGTAAACGACTCCCTTTGTACATTGATTGTTTTGCAAATATAGGTATAGATGCATGTATGTTACTGGATGAATTTAGTTAGTTTAATCATGTTTAAAAACCGAGAAAAAGAGATAATAACAAACAAGATCTGAAATTGGAAATAAGGTTATGCCAGAAACTTAAAAACAGAGACAGTGAACCGTTGAAAAAAAAAATATGTGAGTAAATCCTTTCCTTTTGCCCATTTAGAACTATTACTGATTATGTATGGTGTGATACATACACTTATATATATATATATATATATATATATATATATGCATATATGTTGTTGAATAGGTAGCTAATTTTTTTGTCATGTCAAAAACTGGAAACAAAATTTGATAACAGTCGATATAATGTGAGTAAACACTAATTTATTTTCTTTTTAAAAATTCAATACTACTGGAAAAGGCACATATACATGTTTTGTTTGATACACTTGAATCATGCTTATTGACGATGCTATTGTAAGTTAAAGCACTAAGAAATAACCTGGCGGTAAAATTTGTTAGAGAACTTCACTTATATTACTTTTAAACCATCCCCTGAATTATATTCTAAATGATGCAATATATATGTGTGTTTATACATGTTTATAAATATATTATCACTTCTAAGTCAAAGACCAGGTATGTATGATGGATTTAATCTTTGCTGCTCCTGTTAAAACATATCAGTATGTTAAAAACCGATGAAGCTTTCTCATGTGTGAGTATTTTAGAAAATTCATAACTCAAACTCTGGAAAGTTTTAGAATCTAATTCCTACATGAAGACGTTTGTACATATCTATAGTTTATTACAAAAATCATTCCCATCTAAAATGATTGTTATATATGCAGATTGTGACGGCCCGCCCCATACCAGCCGACATTTCCCTAAAATGCACTGTACCGATGTCCAACTAGCACATGATGGTCGCCAAAGAAAGGAAAAGAAAGGGATGTGAACTAACAAGGAACCTGTAGAATGTCTCACAGCGCATGGGATAAAATATAATAATAACATAACTTTGACATAAAACAGGCGAGACAGTGCTTAAGCTGAAAACTAAACTATCATAGCAGCGAAATCCAAAATACAGCTTATGATCCAAAATCATTATTACAACTTCAAAATACTGTCTCTAAAACAAAATAAAGAAAAGGTACACTACTCATGCCCAAGCAGTGACCAGTTACAACACAGGGAGAATATATGTAGATAATACGTAGGAGCCTCCTGCTCGTCTCCGGATCAGCTACTCGTGCATAACCAGCTAACCTATCTCTAGTCTGCTCGCTTAGGAGCACCCAGAGTAATAAGAAGAGACATAAAACTCTGGGTTAGACAAAAGTCTGGTATAAGAGAAAAGCAACAAATAGAACAATAACAGGTATAACCAACCATACCTGAACCTGGACCTGCAACCAAAGAGTAAGCACAACCGGATGTACGATACTCTAAGGTGACACTAACACATGATGTGAAAATAATGGGGAGGGGGTGTGCATGTCATGGTGGTAGCAAACACCAAACATAGCAATCATCCTCACTTCTCTCACTCAGTGCGTAAAGTATACGATATCTACCACTTTTATCATCCATTTTTTTGCTACGATCACTCTGCCCCATGGAGTCACGATAACTCCACTGTACTGATCCATAGCCACTAATCTTTTGCTATGTCCACTCTGCCCCATGGAGTCATGACAACTCCACTGCCCTGGCTCATAGCCTTGCTACGATCACTTTGCCCCATGGAGTCATAACAACCCCACTGCACTGATCCATAGCCAATATCCGTCTCTCCGTGGTGAGTCAAAGCTATAGACATCGATAACCCCTTTGCACACATCCCGCATCCCATCTGGATCCTGAGTTCTACTTCCCATTTGGACTACCTTTGCATCTCGAGTTTTGGTCATCATCTCCGTTTGTGACTTCAGCTTGTAGCTCCAAGCTTTCGTTCACGTCCATGCCTCGGTTCGTAGTTCGAGATTCGTCTCCAGGCTCGGCTCGTGGAAGCATGCTCCTCTGGCTCGAGACACACACCTAGTCAGCTCGTGATCCTTTCCTGGTCCAGCTCGTGACCCGTGGTTTGTACTCCTTGCTTCGGCTCGTGATGGTGGGACCCATCCGGTTCGTGGTGCTTGTCTGGGTCCAGCTCACGGCTTCTGCTCTTGGGTACTTCGGTTTGTGGTCATCAGGTGAGACCGGCTCGTGGAGGGGTGCTCGGGGGGAGGTAGGTGCTCCATGAGGTTCGTGAGGATGCTTCTCTGGCGGCTCGTGGAAGGGGTCGGCTCGTGACAGAAGTGTGCTTCACGAACGGGAATGACCAATTTCCTACAACTTTTTTTCCAGCAAGTTATTTACGCCATACGACGGCGTTTTCGACCATTCTAACTTTTATAAACAATCACAAATCATTCCAAATAGTCATATCAACATGTATAATCGACCATAAACACCAAAACAACAACTTAACATGATAAAGATGGATCAAACATACCCAAAACCCATGTTTTCCCTTAAACATGCTTAAGCATAACTAATGATAAGATTAGCAAAAAATATCCAAATTAACCCAAATTTCTAACAGAGGTCTAAAACAATATTTCAGAATTTTTAAACATTTTTCCAGAATTTAATCATGTACAATTTCGCTAATTAACACTAATCATCTTTAATTAGTCGTAATTAATGGAAAACAATGCAAACCACTCACCTTAGCCAAAATATAAACTCAGATCTTAAATGTTTCTTTAAATGGCACGAATTCCAATGCACACAGCATCCTTTGCATCTAATTTGATGTTGATTAGACTTGGTTTGATGCTAATTAGCTTAATCTTCAATTAGAAAGTGATTTGGAGGTGTTTCAGAAAGTGGAGGTCATGGCTAGGGTTCAAGAGATGTAAGTGGCGGCTAGAAAACTGATTAGAAATGATTTCCCAAACCCTATCAGCCTCTCCATAATCCTAATCCCGAAATGGGTTATGGGCCTAGTTGTTAATCACTCCAATTAGGCCCGGTTAAGCTGTTTTTCACCTTCCAAACCTTATTTCAGCCATATCTCCCAAACGGTAAGTCCGTTTGGCTAATGTGACCACTTTATGGAAAGCTAAACCATCATCCGAATCCAATGGAAGTGGTTTTAGGTCAAAACTCCTATCCAATCAAAAGTTATAGGCAAAACGGTTATTTAAAAATTGGCAAAAATCGTGAACATGGGAAATGACCCCAATAGTCATTTCCCAAAGTTACACGACCATAGGACTTCGTACGAAAAAGAAATTAATATTCTACGATCCTCCGATGCATAGAATGCGGGTCGTTACACTCTCCCCCCCTTAAGAAATTTCGCCCCCGAAATTCCTTAACTAAGAAAACAACAATCGGTCCCGCATGCCTATCAATCACTTACAAACAACCAAACATACATACCCACATAACAAGCCTATCCTAGCATGCGGTTTACTAATAAGGGGATAACTAAATGGTCATTAAAATCTTACTAGGCAAAGAGTTCTGGATGCGACTTCCTTATGCTCTCCTTTGTTTCCCAAGTACAGTCATTTTCATTCTCGCCCCATTGAACCTTGACCAGTTTCACTGTCTTCCTTCGAAATTGCTTCGTATCGTGTTTGACAATACGGATCAGTCTGCGGTTCCCAACCGTCTCGGGTTCTACTTCGATGTCATCCAACTGATCTGATGAAATAGTCATATCTGGGTCGTGTACGAACTTCCTTAACTGAGAAACATGAAACACGTTATGAACTCCCGCCATCTTGTCTGGCAACTCAACTTTATATGCCAAATTCCCAACTTGCTCGAGAACTGGGAATGGGCCAACGAATCTTGGTGTTAACTTGCCTCTCCTCCAAATCGAATCATGCTCTTTAATGGAGATATCTTGACAAACACCAAGTCGCCAATGGAGAATTTTAGATCACTTCTCCTCTTATCAGCATAACTCTTCTGCCTATATTGAGCAGCCTTCATTCGCTGTTGGATAACCCTGATCTAGTCTGAAGTTTCTCTTATCACATCTGGCCCAAGCACAAACTTCTCACCGGCTTCTAACCAACATGATGTTGAGTTGCACGGTCTTCCGTACAAAGCTTCAAATGGAGCCATGCCAATTCTGGATTGATAACTATTATTATATGCGAACTCCATAGATGCAAATGGTCATCCCACGACCCTCCAAAATCCAATATACAAGCTCTTAAGAGATCCTCCAATATACGATTCACCCTCTCTGTCTGACCGTCGGTTTGAGGATGGTACGCGGTACTGAGATGTAATTCTGATCCTAAAGCCTCTTGTAAGCTCTTCCAAAATCCACTAGTAAACAACGGATCTCGGTCACCCACGATGCCTTTGGGTACTCTATGAAATCTCACTACCCACTTCATATACAGTTCCGCTAACTTATCTGCTGTTCTATTCGATTTGACAAGAATAAACCTTGCACTCTTTGTCAGTCGGTCCACAATCACCCAAATGCTATCATGGCCCGATCTAGTCCTTGGTAACCCATCAATGAAATCCATTGAGACTTATTCCCATTTCCATTCGGGAATTTCAAATAGTTGCAACAAACCACTAGGCTTCTTTTGTTCGGCTTTAACAAAATGGAAATTCATGCATTTGGATATAAACTTTCCAACGTCTCTTTTCATTCCTTCCCATCAGTAGGTCTGCTTCATGTCTCAATACATTTTATTACCTCCGGGATTTATAGTTAGTTTTGAGTGATGACATTTTCTAAGCACTTCATCTCTCAATCCATTGACATTGGGTACAACTAGTCTACCATTCTTTCGAAGCTATCCTTCTCGATCAAGCCCATACTTGTTCATCTCCTCACCGTCGATACCCATTTTTAACTTGGAGATGATTTTTAGTAGGTTAGGATCGTCCGTCTGACTGAAACCAATCCGCTCAATCAAAGTGGGTCTGATCGTCAAACTTGCTAACATCTCTGGATCCAATTCGCACTTTGGTCTGAAATCGTACCGTGCGATATATTCCAGTTGCTTCCATTCAAGAAACATAGCCCTTAAACTGGCATGTCTCATACTCAATGCATCAGCTACCGCATTGCCCTTTCCTGGTGTATATGCGATATCGAAATCATAGGAAGCCAAGAATTATAACTATCTTTGCTGTTGGAGATTTAGATCCTTCTGAGAGAAGAGATACTTTAACGATTTATGATCGGTAAACAACTCGAATCTTTCTCCCAAGAGATAATGTCTCCACATCTTCAACGCGAACACGATTGCTGCCAATTCCAAATCGCGGGTAGGGTATCTTTTCTCATGCGGTTTCAGTTGCCGACTTGCATAAGCTACAACCCTACCTCCTTGCACCAATACAGCACCTAGTCCGGTACCACATTCATCTGTGTATACTGTCATCTTTTCATTCCCTTTAGGAATGACTAACACTGGCGCACGTGTCAACTTTTCCTTTAGACTCTTAAATGCATTTTCACAATTTCCATCCCAGACAAAAGCTTGATTCTTCTTGGTCAACCGAGTTAACGGTGCCGCTATCTTGGAGAAGTCTTGGATAAACTTACGATAATATCCAGCTAATCCCAAGAAACTTCTTACATCTGTCGCATTCTTGGGCGCAGACCAATATTGTACTATATCCACCTTCGCAGGATCCACGACAATACCATTCTCTGAAAAAAATGGCCCAAGAATCTCACTTCCCTCCTCCAGAAGTGACACTTAGAAAACTTCGCTTTCAATTGGTGTTTTCTCAACAACTCCATCACCACTCCCAAATGTTCCTTGTGTTCTTCTTCTGTCCTCAAATAAACAAGTATATCATCCACGAACACAAGAACAAACTTATTCAACTGATCCCTGAATACCCTATTCATAAGATCCACAAACTATGCCAGTGCATTGGTCAACCCGAATGGCATGACCAACCACTCATAGAATCCAGACGGCGTCCGAAATGCTGTTTTTGGAACTCGGAGCTGATGAAATCCTGTCGTGAGGTCCAACTAGGAGAACATTCTTGCTCCTTCCAGTTGATCAAACAAATCATCTATCCATGGAAGAGGATACTTGTTCTTCCTAGTCACTTTATTCAACTCGCAATAGTCCACCCATAAATGAAGGGAACCATCTGCCTTAGTGGCAAATACAATTGGTGCTCCCCACTCGGAGACACTTCTTCTGATAAATCCCTTCTTCAAAAGATCGCTTACTTGCACCCCAAACTCTCGCTGCTCCCTTGGTGCCATACAACGAAGTGGCATCACTATAGGTCTGGCATCTCTAATTAAATCAATACGGAACTCAATCTCTCGGTGTGGTGGAAGTCCGGTCATTTCCTCGAAGATATCCGGATACTGGCCAGCAATGTGAACCCCTGATAACTCGTCCTACGGGATGTCGAGGTAATTTAGAAAACTAGCCATCACCTCATCACTAGGTAGGCCACCAAACACTACCCTCCGCCCATTATCCGCCCAAATAGTCACCGAAAATCCCTCACAGTCTACCACCACCCCATATTTTTGGAGCCAATCGACTCCCAAAATAATGCCAAACCCTGTAAAGCCCAAAACAAAGCAATCACAAGCAAACATACATCCATGACTTGATAAGACCACATTACGACAAATCATACTAAGGCTTGTCGAACCACAAATCGGATTCGTCACCGCTAAAGGTCTATCGACTATCTCGGGTTCCAATCCTAACCTATCTACCAGGTCACTAGATATGAAGGAACGGGAAGCCCTGGTATCAAACGTACACGAACAGGAACATAAACAGAAAGCATACCTTGAATGACGACATTCTTTCCTTTCTCCGCCGTAGTTGGGGCATTCGATAAAGAAGGAACAACATTAATAGCATATGCTTTCACAATCTTCTTCTCTTTAGGGGGTTGCAGACATTTATCCTTGTGATGTCCCACTTGGTCGCAGTTGAAGTACTTCCTGTCCGCTGGCTTTGCTCGACATTCTTTGGAATAGTGGCCCTTCTTGCCATAATTAAAGCACTCAACATCTTGCTTACTCTTCTTCTGACCATCCATAGTCTGGTTCTGTTTCCTTTTGTTCTGAGAATTATTCCTGCCTCCACCACTTGCCTGCGGTTTTGGCCCCTCTGCAGATGCAACAGCGACTTCAGTCTTGGGCTTAGGATAAAGGCTCTCTGACCTCAATGCTTTTCCAACAATTTATTAAAAAGTCTCATCAATATGGTTGATAATCCTTTCCCCCAAGTACTGATCTAAGCCTGTTATGAACTTCTCATTCTTCTTCTCAGGAGTGTCAATAAGGGATAATCCATACTTCGATAAAGTATCGAACTCAGCAATATATTTCGAGACTGCCCTACCATTCTTTTTAAGCTCCAAGAACTTCCTAAACAACTCTGACTTCTGGGCAGCTAGGATAAACTTATCACTGAATCAGGACTTAAACTGATCCCAAGTAACTTGATCCTTAGGGGTAGCTGCCTTAATAGCATTCCACCAATTCATTGCCCGTCCTTGCAGCTGACGGGATGCTAGCTTTCTCTTCATCGCATCCTTGATACCCAAATCTTCGAAGATGCGCTCACAGGTATCATGCCAATCTTGAACTTCTGTAGCCGATTCCGTTCCGTGGAACGGCTTCCCACCAAGACTAGTGTAGTCCTTACAGAGCTTGGCGAAATCGGCCCTAGGCGCCTGCACCGCTGCCCACCACCATTTGCAGCATTAGGAGCTGCCCTCTGAACATCCCTAAGCATTTCTCTCATGAAGTCAGTGAACATCGTCCTCATATCAGGAGCATTCCTATTATTTGCTCCTGAACCAGTATTCCTCGTATATCGGCTCATCGTTCAATCTGTAAAGAGAAAATGATTAACCATCTCTTTAGTGGTGCCAGTGCAGTGCGACCCCATCCTTAGATATACTAATAGTATATATATAGCTTTTGAAAACCAAAATATCACAAATACTCGCTCTCGTATACATATACTATCTCTCCATGGTGTCTTTTCCTAGGTTAACTACGCAACCTAGAGCTCTGATACCAAGTGTGACAGCCCGCCCTGCAATAGCCGACATTTCCTTGAAATGCACTGTACCGATGTCCAACCAGCATGGGACGGTCGCCAAAGAAAGAAAAAAAAGGGATTTGAACTAACAAGGAACCTGTAGAATGTTTCACAGCGCATGGGATAAAAATAAAATAATAACATAACTTTGACATAAAACAGGCGAGATAGTGCATAAGCTGAAAACTAAACCATCATAGCAGCAGAATCCAAAATACAGCTTATGATCCAACATCATTATTACAACTTCAAAATACTGTCTCTAAAGCAAAAGAAAGAAAAGGTACACTACTCATGCCCAAGCAGTGACCAGCGACAACACATGGAGAATATATGTAGATAATACGTAGGAGCCTCCTACTCGTCTCCGGATCAGCTACTCGTGCATAACCAGCTAACATGTCTCTAGTCTGCTCGTTTAGGAGCACCTAGAGTAATAAGAAGAGACATAAAACTCTAGGTCAGACAAAAGTCTGGTATGGGAGATAAGCAGTAAACAGAACAATAACGGGTATGACTAACCATACCTGAACCTGGACTTGCAACCAAAGAGTTAGCACAACATGATGTACGATACTCTAAGGTGACACTAATACATGGTGTGAAAATAATAGGGAGGGGTGTGCATGTCATGGTGATAGCAAACATAAAACATAGCAATCATCCTCACATCTCTCACTCAGTGCGTAAAGTATACAATATCTACCACTTTGATCACCCAATTCTTTGCTACGATCACTCTGCCCAATGGAGTCATGATAACTCCACTGCACTGATCCATACCCACTAATCCTTCGCTATGTCCACTCTACCCCATGGAGTCATGACAACTCCACTGTACTGGCTCATAGCCTTGCTACGATCACTTTGCCACATGGAGTCATAACAACCCCACTGCATTGATCCTTAGCCAATATCCGTCTCTCCGTGGTGAGTCAAAGCTATAGACATCGATAATCCCTTTGCACACGTCCCGCAGCAAAGTCCAATTCATGAAGTTAACTCGTTGGTTCCCATCTAGATCCTGAGTTCTACTTCCCATTTGGACTACCTTTGCATCTCAGGTTTTGGTCATCATCTCCGTTCGTGACTTTAGCTCGTAGCTCCAAGCTTTCGTTCACGTCCATGCCTCGGTTCGTAGTTCGAGATTCGTCTCCAGGCTCGGCTCGTGGAAGCATGCTCCTCTGGTTCGTGACACACACCTAGTCAGCTCGTGATCCTTTCCTGGTCCAGCTCGTGACCCGTGGTTCGTACTCCTTGCTCCGGCTCGTGATGGAGGGACCCATCTGGTTCGTGGTGCTTGTCTGGGTCCAGCTCATGGCTTCTGCTCTTGGGTACTTCGGTTCGTGGTCATCAAGTGAGACCGGCTCATGGAGGGGTGCTCGTGGGGAGGTAGGTGCTCCACGATTCGTTCGTGAGGATGCTTCTCTGGCGGCTCGTGGAAGGGGTTGGCTCGTGACAGAAGGGTGCTTCACGAATGGGAATGACCAATTTCCTACAACTTTTTTCCAACAAGCTATTTACGCCCTATAATGGCGTTTTCGACCATTCTAACTTTTCTAAACAATCACAAATCATTCCAGACAGTCATAGCAACATGTATAATCTACCATAAACACCAAAACAACAACTTAACATGATAAAGATGGATCAAACATACCCAAAACCCATGTTTTCCCTCAATCATGCTTAAGCATAACTAATGATAAGATTAGCAAAACAAATCCAGATTAACCCAAATTTCTAACAGAGGTCTAAAACAATATTTCAGAATTTCTAAACATTTTTCCAGAATTTAATCATGTACAATTTCACTAATTAACACTAATCATCTTTAATTAGTCGTAATTAATGAAAAAAATGCAAATCACTCACCTTTGCCAAAATATAAACTCAGATCTGAAACGATTCTTTAAATGGCACAAATTCCAATGCACACAGCAGCCTTTGCCTCTATGATGTTGAGTAGACTTGGTTTGACGCTAATTAGCTTAATCTTCAATTAGAAAGTGATTTGGAGGTGTTTTAGAAAGTGGAAGCCATGGCTAAGGTTCAAGAGATGTAAGTGGCGGCTAGAAAACTGATTAGAAATGATTTCCCAAACCCTATCAGCCTCCCCATAACCCTAGTCCCGAAATGAGTTATGGGCCTAGCTGTTAATCACTCCAATTAGACCCGGTTAAGCTGTTTTTCACCTTTCAAACCTTATTTCAGCCATATCTCCCAAATGGTAAGTCCGTTTGGTTAATGTGACCACTCTACGAAAAGCTAAACCATCATACGAATCTAATGGAAGTGGTTTCAGGTCAAAGCTCCTTACCAATCAAAAATTATAGGCGAAACAAAATTCGCTAGGGGCAAATGGTTATTTAAAAATCCACAAAAATCGTGATCATGGGAAATGACCCAAATAGTCATTTCCCAAAGTTACACAACCATACGACTTAGTACGAAAAGAAATAAATATTCTACGATCATTTGATGCGTAGAATGTGGGTCGTTACACAGATAAATAAAATATACAGTAAAGCGAGTAAAGGACTTAAATTTTCAACCATCATAAAATCAAGTTTTAGGTACACGAATGCGTTCGTATGATAAAACGTGATTTTTAGTAATAATATCAAGATTTTTAGTGATGGGATTTGGGAGAATTCTCGAGATGATCAGAAATCGTATATTGGGCAAAATCCGGCGGTGGAGCTAATCATGGGCCAAGTCGTTGGCACTGGAGCAACGTAGGAGGCTGTAGACCATTAGAAAAATACAACTCGAATTTTAAATCAAGTGATTGGTGAGTTTTGGATCGAATTAGGTTGTTGAGGACTGTTTTTCGCGCCGTTGTTTCATGGGGAACTGCTGTGACACGGTGGCACTTCAGACCGCCGCAACAGGGGGAACGAAGGAGGGGGATGTCGGCTCTCTGCTGGTGAAGTTTGAGGATGATTAGTGGTACATGGGGACATTGGGAAGCGTTTTGGTGGAGGCTATTTTAAGTGATGACTGGTGTGAAGTCCAGATTTTTGGTTGAGGTGTTTTAGCTAAGGTTCGGTGGTGGGGATGGATTCAGGTGGTGGAGCGGCTCTTGTAGCGATGAAGATAATGGCATGATGATCTGTGAAGTGGCGGGGTAGGTGTATAGCATGCATGCGGTGCACAGACATGGGAGGTTGAAGAAAACAAATAGTGAAGAAGATGGTGGATCGGGATGAGGGATTTGGGTGATCAGCATGGGTGATCAGGGCGTTCTATGAGTGCCAGGATGTTGGATTTGGAAAGCGATAATAAGTGGGATCGGGGCAAGAAATTTAGGGTGATCGGATGTGTTGATCACATCCTTTTTGTGTGCCAAGCATTTGGATCTGGCAAGGGGAATAGTGGGACGGAGCAAATGATCTGGGGAGTGATCAGGGTATGGATCACACTGGGTTGCAATGCAATTCCTAAGATCTAGAAAATGCGGCTATACAAGGGAAAGAAAGGAAAATCAAAAGTGGTAGGGTAAATGGGATGAAGGGTATTGGGCCAGATTTGGGCCAGGAAATTAAAATAGAAAAGAGACAAGAATAAAGAAAAAAAAAGGGAAGAGATGGTTCCAATACTACTTGTAATAAAACCAGTAGTTTTCATTAAAAATCTTCAAGTCATATAACTTATATTATTTTGTTTATTTGAAATAAAATAAGAACAATAATATATAAGGATATATAAAATACATTCAATTGAGTCAATGGTGGAATAGGGTCCTAAATAAAAGCCATCGATCTAAAATTGTAATCAATATTTGTACATACAGTTATTAACCTATGTTACAAAGATTTAAAGTATCCTCATGAGTACTGTAAGTAATGGAGTGTATCCGAATTATTTTTCATGTAGGATAATTGTTAAAATCCGAAGTGTGAAATATAATCGATGTTATGTCGTGATTTTTGGAAGGTGGTCAATGGTCGGTTATAAATTAAAATAAACATTGAAGACAAATTTGGATATAATCTACTTGTGTTGATAACTCTTTTAAAATCAAGAAATGACTTCAAATAAAATCAACGACAAATAAAGTTGAATATTATATAAAAAAAATGACACGATTTACAGGAGTTAGATTGTCTTTACTAACCATTGCTTGAAATCAAAAATATGATTTATTAACCATCGATGTAAATATGTTAAATCGTTAAATATGTTCTCATTAGAATAATTTATTAACCATCGATTGAAATAAGTCAAAATATGATTTCGTTTGAGCAAATAAATTTTGAATTGTTAAAATATGTTGTGATCATTGATGTTACATTGGCAGTTATGTTTGTACTAATTACCCTAACTTAAATAGTTTAAATTAAACATTTGCCACATTAATCATATTGTGTAGTTTACTATTTTAAACTGAAATGTAAATTGTATACGTGACATATTTTTAGTAGAAGAGTTCTGATGATATGCAATATGTTGATTTGATTATTATTTAAACATCACTTGACCCCACGAAATCGTTTCGAACAGTCCGGAATCTAAATTCCACTTCGATCCAATTTATACATTATAAGTCAGAGATTATTGAAGACAAATGAAGATGGAGTCTATGCAAGGGCTATTCTGTTTACAGGATAGTGCCTTCGGTTTGTACAGTCCCAGGACAACTTGTATGGATGAATGTCTGACAGAGTATACCTAACAGATCGTGTAAGTTGATCTCTTCAAATGTATTTGCGTTGGTGGCGGAGAAATTCATTTCTCTTAGCTTTATACCCGTAATTATTTTTGGGGAAGCCAATTTATGAGCTAGCAGGTAAGACGATGTGGCATTCAAAGTAAATGAAGATACACTACAACAAAAACACCCTATTACAACGTCCCTTTTACAACGGACAGTAAAAACCCGTTGTAATAGAGTGTTATTACAACGGTCCATTCAAGCCCGTTGTAATAGATGCCCTATACAACACTCTTTTTACAACGGGCAATGACTGTCCGTTGTAGTTGATTGCTATTACAACGGTCATTTTTGGCTCGTTGTAATATATGTCAATTTAACAATATTCACAAAATGCCAGTTGTAATAGGTGTCCATTTTACAACGGTCATAAAATGCTAATTGTAAGAGGTGCTAATTTTACAACGGTCATAATGCGCATTGTAAGAGATGCTAATAAATAAATAACAATAATAAATACTAAGTTATTTATAGTAATAATTAATATTTATTACTTAGTAATTAACATTTGATAATTTTTATTAAATACTAAAGAATTAATAATTAATATTTAATATGTATTTGATACTTTATTTTTAATATTTTCTTATTAATGTGTAATTGTTAATAATTAGGAAGTGATATTTATTATTACCTTTTTGGTATTTAATAATGTAAATACTTGTTATAATTTATATCTAATGTTACAAAAAATTTAAGATTTAAAAATTTCTAAGATAAATTTTCTTATCTTAAAAAAATAGAATTAAAATTTGAAATTTTGATAAATATTTAAAAATAAAAATTATAAACATTATTCTAAATTTTGAAAAGTTAAAATGATTATAAAATATAATTTTATATTATAGATATGCCATAGATAATTGTTTTCTATAACCATTAATTATGTTTTATATTCAATAATATATTATGATTAGTCGTTAGTAATTAGTAAATTATAGTTATTGTTTATTTACGATTAAGAAATAATAATTAATAATAGGCATATAATGATTAGTACTTAATAATTAATATTCAGTTATAATCAATAAGTAATAAGTAACAACTGATAATAAATAACTAATAAATAAAAACCCGTATTTTCTAATAATTAATACTATTAAATAGTGTGTATCAAATAATCATTAAGTAAGACTAATAATTAATAATTAATTAGTAATTAATATAATTAACAAGTAATTTTAATTATCTTGTACTTGATATTTATTAAATTAGTATTTCCGTTTCATAGTTTAAAAACTTTAAAATTTTCTGAAGGAGATCTATTGTTTTTAAAAGTAGTTTCACTCGTTCACTCTTGTTTTGGTACAACTATGAATTTTAAAAGTAATAATGAAACACAAACATTTCGTAATCATTTTGTTTTGATTTTATGTTTTGAACTATTGATATGTTTCAATTATTTCATCTTCATCCCCTTTCAGTAACCAAAATCATATTGATATAGGAAATATCGACTATTTCATTTTCAACCATTGATAAGGAAAATATCAAACATTCAGAAGGTGGATCTGAATGTACAATAGCCTTAATAATATTTGGAAACGAATATAAATATGGCAGCATCACGATAAATATCTGTCCGGCTTGAAATAAATTACATATTTTTATTATAATTTAATATTTAATAAATGTTCACTTTCATTAATTTGCCATACACAAATAATACAAATAAAAGCATCAAAGCCCATCCCGATACAATTATCCATAAATAAATCACTGTTAGTCCCAATCACTATTTCTCATTGTCGACCGTAAGATTAAAAAGAAAACCCTAGATCTCTCAGTCTACCGCAGCCTCCCCTCAGAACAACTGCTGCTTCCCCTCAGATCAAGCGCCGCGATCTCTCTGTCTACCGCCGCCTCCCCTCAGAATAACTGCTGCTTCCCCTCAGATCAACCGCAGCCTCTCCTCCAATCGACGACCACCTCCTTCAATCTGCCTCAAATCCGATTAGACCATTGGTTTCTCTTATTGTATGCCATTTGAATCCAGTATGCTCAAAACGCAAGAGGCGGCGACTGACAAGGTAATTGAGACATGTCGTCTTTTACACATTATACTGGTATGCATGACTTTATTTTTGCATCAGGCAAATTGTTGATGAAATGCGTTGTGTTGTTTTTGCTAAAATTTGTTGTGGAACTGTTGTTGCAATTATTGAATTCGATGTCAAGAGCGGTTATAGAAAGTGTTCCAGAATCATGCTTATGCATAACTGTCAGTTGCACAACTATGTAGATTAGGTACAGGAATGTGATTTTGAATAGTATAATTGAAATTTAAACTTCAGAACCTTAAGTTAAGATAAATTGATCAAATAAACAACAATTTTTCTATAAAAGAGAAAAAATTAGCAATAAAATTGTGACCTGCTTCATTTTTTTCCTTAGATTTCCAGAATAAGTTTTCATCTTTCATTCCAAGTGGTGCGACCATTATAAGGAAGCAAGATCATTTTATCACATGATTGATATCTACATAAATAAAATAAAAATAATTATTCACTTGTATCCCCATTCTAGAGTCTGAACAAAAAAACACTTACGAAATTTATTTTTATTTATAATTTTGAAATTGATTTAAATTTGGTATTCAAGAAATTTATTTTCATTTATAATTTTGAAATTCTATTCTATTTTAGCTTGGTTTTGAATTTAATTTTTATTTGAGTAAATTTAAATTTTGTCTTGAGTCAAAATTTGTTTTGTTGACTTTTAACGATTTTAACATTATAGACTAATTGAATACATTTTAGAAATTATAAATTTGATTTATTTATTTAA
Organism: Allium sativum; assembly: GCA_030737875.1. Lineage (NCBI taxonomy): Eukaryota > Viridiplantae > Streptophyta > Magnoliopsida > Asparagales > Amaryllidaceae > Allium > Allium sativum. The sequence continues at coordinate 771,258,219 of CM060918.1, read as the reverse complement.
CTTGGGTACTTGATTTAAATAGAATTTGTTTAGTTGATTTGGTTTAATAAAAATCTAGTAATGTATTTGAAATGTATACATTTGAATTGAATTCATATGCATAGTATAAATTGTATTAATATGTGATAAATAATATTTTAAAATAAATTTGGACACTTGTATCAAATAGGAGAAATATGGACACTTGCCTTCGTTTGAAATCACGCGTGTCCACCGTTACCTTTTTCCACCGTTCCTTATTTTATTCCATCCCTTTCTTTCTGTCTTCATTTTCTCCTTCTGTCTAAAAATTATTTTTTTCCCCAAATTCTTTTAATGGTAGCCGTATACCCTCTCTTCTTTCTCTTAGCAAACGATTTCATCCCCAAATCGGAAAATCAAAATCAAGCAATGGCCGAACTGTTTTCCCTAAATAAAACTCTGACAAAAATCATTCTTCCTTCCTATCAATCAAGCCGCTCCGCCTTTCAGCAGTCTCACCATCATCGCAAATTGAATCCACAAATTAATCCATGGCCTCCATCGAATCATCTTCTCCAGCGTCGCCGAGCGTATCAACTTCGCCGACCAAGCAGTAGTCCGTGCCTCTCCTAGCTCAAAGTCAATGCTCCGCCTCAGATCCGAGCCCAAGACTCTGATCGAAACCTGCTCCGATGCCCCAGATTCGCTCCGCATTTATCTCCTCCTCGAGCCACCTGAAGTCTCCACCTGAGCGCTAGCACCGTCGCTCCGCTGCTTCGCTGCTTGCACCGTCTTCCTGCTACGTCCAAGGTGAGATATCACTCACGATTAAATCTATTTAAAGTAGATTAAGCTCGATATTTAAACTATAATATAATAGTTAGTTCCGTTGTTTTTGTTTGCTTGAATGGTTGCGTGATTTTGATTGTGGTTTTGATTGTGGTTCCATATGTTCGTATTGCATACTGGTTTGATCTCGTTGATCATGGTTTGAAAAATAAAACTGAAATGTGGCACCTTTTTCTTGTTGAAAATTAATAGAAAGGGGCTTGAATGAACTTGAACTGATCTCGTGGAACCTGAGTGTGGTTGTCAGTTCCTGAAATTTTGAACCATGTTTTTAAAAAGTATCGCAACTGAATATATATGTAGACGAACACTCCGGTTTCAGTTTGACTTGTTAATAGAAAACCATGTTTACTCATTTGTTTACTTGGAATCCTGATGTTCATTTGTTACTTGAAACATGTCACTCATTAGTTTATTTGAAACCATGTTTACCCTTTTGTAAATGGAATTGCTTGAAGCATATGTTGGCTCAAATTGTAAATGAGTACCTGAAGCATGTATTTTTATTCATTCATGGGAACTTGTAACACCCCACCTCCGCTAGGGTCACTCACAAAGGGAATGCACTAGCTTTGGTGGAGTATTACCTAGGTAAACATACACAGAAATATTACAAGACAGAACACAAATAAAACAGCGGAAGGAAAACCCAAATTTCATTGCTTTAAAATCTAGTAAGGTCTAAAGCCTTTTACATCAAAATGCTATTAAGTCAATTACATCGAAATCTGTCTTGCAATAATAAAGAAGCATAAAACCATAGTTATAAATCATTCCCCAATAAAGCAAAGCAAGCCATAGCCAAGAGAAATCCAAGCCGTACATGAAAAAGATTTGGAGCTTGGTAAGATCCGTACAAAGCTGTATTCCCACCCTGCGAACCTGGAGGGGGGGAACGGAAGAAAAAGAGGCGAAACAAAACAGGTCAGTCATAAAGACTGAGTAAGTCCTAGTGACTTTCAGCATAAAAACAGGTAAAGATAACATGGCATGAATAAACTGAAAGTAAACATAAGCATGATGACAAGATAAGCTATAGGAAAGATAACTAAGAATAACCTCATATGGTTTTTGTCAAGTATAACATCGCCAGGTTTCCATTCAAGATAAACTAAGTATAATTTCGCAAGATTTCTATCAAGCATCGCAAGATTTCTCTGCTTTACCATTAAAATATTTCTATGATATCTATTTGCTCTGCACCAACCATACTAGTATCCCAACCCGTGTCATGTGTTGACTATAAAATGATCCCTTGCCCAATGTCATGAAATGATCCATTACTTGGTCTCACGAAACGATCTATTAATCGATCGGCTCCCTACAAGCCCTATCTCGTTCATGTATCTGTGTCATACGACCCTATCACGAATGTAGTCACCTGTGCTAGGTCCACCATAGGGTGTATCAAGCCCTAGGGTGCCAACCACCGACACGAATCAAGCACGCACAGTGTAAACCTACTGGTGCCCAATGCCTGCTTTTTCAACTCCGGACTACATGCACGACCGTAGTCCGCCTGAACCTACAATGGCGCACCAACTCAGCCGTCGTTCTGGTCGCTTACAATCAGCCCAGTAATCGTGCCCCACCCTGCCTAGTTCCAGGGTACCATGATACATCTAGTGGGTTACAGCTGAAAAGGACCGCGTAACTAGGGTTTCCGTCCAGCAGGTTAAGTGTTGTCATTTAAATTCGAGACTTAACCCCATCAGTCTATCATGTCAAGTTGGTTAAGTGTGGTCATTCAAGTTCGTGACTTAACCCGTCTACGTGTCATGTCAAATTGGCTAAGTGTTGTCGTTCAAGTTCATGACTTAGCCCTACGAATCATATGTCAAGTTGGTTAAGTATGTTCAAGCGGTTCGTGACTTAACCCTACCAAACCATCGTGTCAACTTGGTTAAGTATATTCAAGCGATTCGTGACTTAGCCCTATCAAGTCATCATGTCAAATTGGTTAAGTATATTCAAGCGGTTCATGACTTAACCCCATCAAGTCATCGTGTCAAATTGGTTAAGTATATTCAAGCGGTTCATGACTTAACCCTATCAAGTCATCGTCTCAAATTGGTTAAGTGTATTCAAGCGGTTCATGGCTTAACCCTATCAAGTCATCGTGTCAAATTGGTTAAGTATATTCAAGCGGTTCATGACTTAACCCTATCAAGTGGCATTAATTCATTAATGCACTTCAACCTCTCACATTAGACTAGCTGTTGTGGTCACTGGATTTGCCGGGCGGTTCCGAGCAGATTTACACCACAACATAGTCTAACCTCGGGTTTTACGTGCGATATGACCAACTACCCACATTGGATCCTATTGTTTGCAGCCACTGGATTTGCCGGCGGTTCCGGGCAGATTTACACTGCAAACTCAACCCAACCTCGAGTTGGCCATTTTCAAGTTTTTCTAATTGTCATTCCCACATTCAAGTTTTCATGTCAAAATTCATGTCGAGTTTTCATGTCATGTTTCATGTCAAATCGTGTCAAGTTTTCAAGGCAAGTTTCATATCAAGTCGATGTCAGGTTCGTGTCCATATCCAGGTTCAAGTCATAACAGCGTTCATGTTTCAAGTTTTGCCTATTATCGAGTTTATAATTCATGTTCATAACTAACTCATGTTTTTCCTATTCTACCCAAATCGTATTCCCATCGCACGTGAACGCGAGTCGTTCTATACTACAAACAAATCCAAATCTCGAAATAGAGGGAATAGCATCAAAACTATGATAGGAAAAAGAGACGAGCATAAAGCGATAAAAAAGGGGTTACAAGACTAGCATGACATAACTTGAGATAATTGGTTACCACATCACTGGCATATAGGATTCCAAATCTAGCAAGATAAGGCGATGTTCATGATAAACACCGACATAAAAGAATAGGCGTGCAAAAGCAAGCCAAATACAAGAATAATGGATCCAGTAGGTTTGGTGTACATAATTGCGAAAAAATTAAGCAAGTCACACCCTAGGTATATGATTCAACAAAATGTCAATTCGGTGCACAACATGGTTTTCAACTATGGTGTCATGGGTATGAACAATCAACTATAATAGTCTTAGGCAATTAACCCCAACAGTCATAGGTACAAATCTCATAGCTATGAATCATAAGCGACTCATCACATGATCATGGATAATTATCAAAAATAGTTCTAGGCAAATAGTCATGGACAATTAACAGTAATAGTTTCAAAGTCCCATAGATAATGGTCTTATAATCGTAGATTATAATCCTCATAGTCAAGAGTCATAGGTGATTAACCACAATTGTCCTTGTCATAGTCATAGGCAACAGTCTTACGTTCACCGTCATAGGCATAGGCATAGTCTTATTAGTCATAGGCGGTCTTATGTTCACCTTCATAGTCACAGGCATAGTCATATTAGTCATAGGCAGTCTTATGTTCTCAGTCATAGTCCTTGTCCATTAACAATACATTCAACGTCATAGGCATGTTAAGGTTATAGACACGAGAGAGTTTAATTTACAACATGAATAGTTCCGAAAGTCAAGATCCAAGACGAACAAGAATAGATAAGAATCAATCACCATACATAGATCCAATTCCAATTTACAACATGGATATTAAGTTTATAGCTTTTATCTAAAAGTAACTTGAACTTACATTGATTGGCTAAGAGAGGACAAATCGATTCGTTATCGCGTTGAAACGTCTAACTTGATTAATCTTCTGATTTGATTCAATATGGTCTAGGCGTCGTTGCTTGAAGCCGTTGAATCTTTACTTGAATTGAGTTGCTTAGGTTGATGTTGATTAGCTTCTAGTTTTGATTCCAGCAGAGTAGCGATGCCATTTTTATTTTTATAATAATAGAGGCAGAGTAGAAGCAGAATAGAATTGTGTGTAGAGAAGGCTAGGTTTGGGGCTGTTTAAATAGGTTTAGGCAGATGAATCTGGACAGAAATCGGACTAGATACATCCGAACGAACACTGGCCCAAAAATGGGCTTGGGGACCAGGTCGACACCCAAGTCGATTGCGCAGTCGACCTGGTCCTGGGGGTGTCGACTGCCCAGTCGACTCCCCAGTCGACCTGGGTCTGGGCGGGAAATTTCCCGCCCAGTCTGTTTGTAACGAACTGGGATTTTCGACTCCGAAAATCAACATCAAACTACCATGTTGACCATTCAGACATCGAACATTCCAGATCATTAATAGAAAGAAGTTAGAGGGTGAGATAAGAAAGAAAGAAATATTAGAATAGAAGAAGAAGAAGAAACACCACACAGAGTCTCACATCGCAGCGGAACAAAATATAATACAGAAATAATCTTTATTGAAAGCTTTAAAATACTTACAGTATCAGAGTACATCATACCATGGGACAGTTATAATAGCCTGTTCCCATATACAACACACAGCGGAATAGTAGTAATATCATACGTCCGAACAACTCCAGCTCGTTTCTTCATAGCAGTCGATAACCTGAACCTGTACAACCCGGCCTAACCCGAGCATTTACAAAACACCGGGTCAGTCTGGTGAACCAGAGTGAGATAAACTCGCACAGTAATAAGGGTGAACCATCCAATCATGATTTTAAAGTTCAAAACCTTTTCAAAGAAAAGGATAATCGTAAGACCAAATCCACGCATAAACACGGACGGTTTTAAACCCAAAACATTTTTGAAACCAATAACTTGTTCTGATATTATAATAATGTCTAAATACAAGTAAATAGAATCTAGTGGAACGCTTGCATCTCACGCTCCACATATATAGTATACAATCAAAACCGCAGGTGCTTATTGGAGATTGGATTCCAACTATGACAAGGTATGGGACAACCTGCCGATAGTGTATCTCTAGAGACGAATACACTGGGTTCAACAAGAACTTCTTGCAACCCGGCCCTCACATGACCGACCACTCATTTCGCTTGAGTGTATCGAATGTATATCACCGACGGTTGGGATCAGCAACCGTCTCCCGACAAGGGACAACATCGAAACATAGATTAAAGAAGCAAATAGGATTTCCTCTAGATAGGTGATTATACACCCTAATGGGAGCGACCCACATAGCCATGCTGCCTGCCCGATTTTTGTCATTTCCCGGTTGATGAGGCTTGAGGTCTAGATTACTCTTGATCATCTGGTCGTCATTCACTTTGAATGCCACATCGTCAGATCCGTTAGATATCACTAATTGACGTCCCCAAAAATACTCTAGCTGGAAGCTAAGAGAACGGCGATTCCCCGCCAACAACTATCGCACGTTTGAAGAAATCAACGTACGTGACCCTTTGGAAATACTCTGTCAGACATCCGTCCATATACGTCATCCAGGAACAGGATGAACCGAAGGCACTCTCCTACCGCATCCATATAGGAATCACCCCATGGATCAGTAGCGAGAAGTCCTTGCAACCCGTAGATTCCAACTACGACAGAATCACAGCTTATCTCTGCTTGCCAGGAAGAGAATATTAGTGGTTCTTCCGTTTATGAAAACCCACGGTCTTCAATGCTCCATCTCGATCATCTTCTGAGATCTTCACGTATTTGTTGGACGGAATGGTTTTTCGAATATAAATTCGATCCCGGTCTTTCCATACCAACAATCGTATTGGACAGCTTTGATAGTCGGTGTTTTAACTATCAAAATATACAGTGTTTCAAACATGACACTCCAATGAGTTCACTGCTTCAGTATTCAGCATCACTTGGCCCTTTAATTAAACAATTTAATTCACTTTCGCTTAATTAAATCTTCAACTCTTTAAACAAATTCATTTAGATTCGGCTTTGGTTATACAACCCACTTCTTTACCCAAAATTCACTTTTACTTATTTCCTTTCAAATCTATTCGGCCATTTCCCCACTTTGGAAACTCATTTCAATATTCCTTTTTTTTCTTGATCTTGGTTTCAAGTAACGTTAATGTAAAATTAACGCCTTAACACGTTAAACCTCATTTACACGACCCTGGTTTATATAAACCCTTTACCTTAATTCACATAATTAAACAACACTTAAATTTAAGTTATCATCTTCGCTTGAAATCCTCTTTATAACATTGTTATAAAAATTTGAGCTTTAAATATACAAACCGCTCATAGATTCCTTTCACAATCCAATTTGAATTACACTTCTCTTCGATTACTTTTCAAAAGTAGTCTTCTAAATTCTTATTAAAACAATAATTTTCTTTACTCATTAACTACTTCAGTAGTTAATTTCTTTATTTACTAAAATAAATAGAGAATCCTTTTTTAAAGATCTTATTTAAAGTTAAAACAATATTCTTCAACTATTTCATTTCGCAATTTCGAAACAAACTAATTTGATATTCGATTCCAGTTTAAATGGTCAATTTTGTCAAGTCAAAATTCGATTATCTCGTAAACTAATTCCAATTAACCTTCACTTTAAATTAATTAAAATATAATTAATTTAAATTATTTCCATTAATTGTTTTCTTTTCAACACAATTATCAAAGTTTAACCATTCAATTCACTCTCTATTCTCATTCTTTGTAAATCTGATTAACATCAGAATTTACTTTATAAAATAAATTACTAACAAATCAAATCTTAAATAAATAAAACATTTATTTAATTCTCTCTAATAACTTTTGTTCAGAATAATACATTTTTTCCAAAACCTAACTCCAGTTATAAAGTAAATTTTATAACTTCAACTCTATCGATTCACCTAACGGTGAATCACTGTCTATAACCCGATTGATTTTAAAGGCCATACTCTGCCAAACACTTAACCAATATCACCTATTGGTTCAAACCAAACAGATGTTGAATATTCAATTAATAATCAACCATCAAATCAATCACACAAACAGATCAGTTCATATATGATAATATGAAAATAAATAATACATTTGAGGGATCCGGTTGGGTCCCTCCAACCTGTTCTTCCCTGTATTCAAATGGTTATCTCAAATCAGACCATTCAATTTTGTTTAACTGATAACACTAAATAGCAACCATTCAACATCAACCACAAGCAATTCAAACGATTCAACCATTTAAACACGTTTATAAATAAACGTGACCAACCAAGGTGAGTTACCTTTATTGGAACCAATCGTTAAAAGTAACGATTTGGTATTTCACTGAAATTAAACACAGTTTAATTTCATCAGTTTTAATCAACAACAAGTGTATAACTAGCAAACAGGCAACCATCAGCAAGCAGAGCACACAAAATAAAAACCCAATTTATATAAAATATAAATGGGAAAACTGAGTGAGTTTAACTCACCTTGATCTGATTCGTCATTTGAACGATTTGTTTTAATCAAATTAAACATACGTTTAAATCGATTAAAATCCCAGCGGCTACCGGCTTTAACCAAATCAGCTCCATCCTGATGTGCTCTCCGATATGGTTCGAACTCTTCTGACCGTGTCTGATACTGTGTTCGTACGGAAATGTTACACTATTTATTTTATAATCTAAATAAATAATTGTTTAACCCAATTAACCGTTACCTTAATTAAATACAACTTAGACCCACATCAAACGTGGTTAGGCCACGTAACCCTTGCTTCAAATCACCTATATGCGATAGGCTACTCCCCCATCCCACGTTCACGTTGCCAGGATCCCTTGCGCCTCATACAAACACGTCACATTTTCCATTTTCAAACCCAAGTCCTCCGTACTTCCTCTCTCCTCTCCTGTTGCTCATGAAGACTCCCCCCCAAACCACCCAGTACCTAACGCTGCCTCCCTCCCATGCATAAATGCGAGCACAGCTCACTCGACGAGCTACAGTAGAATTAGCGTAACGTTTTTTGCGCCGAACCATACAGAAACCTACCAACATCCTCTCCAGCTCTTCCCCTTTCCACGTTCAGCCTTTTATATATTTTATTTACATGAGTTCGTTTTGGTGAGAGTACGAGTCGCAAATAAAGGAGAGAAGGGAAGTTATGAGTTCTCAGATGAAGTGTTTGCCGAAACAAGAGTGGAGGCAGATACATATATATAGAAGATGGTGGAGCAGATATGTTCAAAGTCTCCTCACTAGCGTACGTTTGTAGATTCTGCTATACCTCTTTAGGCCAGTACGTGAGGGGACATGGTGACGGCTCTTAGGTTGGCATGATTTAAACTGGTCATAGGTTGAGCTGTCGTTCAGGGCTATTTGAAAGTAGGTTTGCAGATGTATATATATAGTGTGAAATATATTATTTAAATTTTTCGAAACTTCGTCCCAAAGTAACATAATAAAACCACTACACATGATCCCTGTTTACTGATAAAAAAGCTATTCTTAATGTAAAAAGGTATTCCGGAACTAATGGAGCAAGTTTCATCGAAATCCAAGGTCGTATGAAAAAAATTCCCTTATAAAACCAGAAATGAACACGCATTTTATTTTTTCATGATCACCAGATAAATCGAATCAACTTGAAACTGCGAATACTGACAATAACCTTTCGATACGAACCCAACGACACTAGTTTCGTCGCATTCTGAGATTGTTTGCCCGACAGGCTGTTTTTACCCCGAACCGCACTACCCTTTTTAACACCAAATTTCTCGATCTCTAAAAATAACAAACTATATATCTATCCTGACTCTAAACTACGATGCGAACTCAACGGAACTGGTTTCGTGGCCTAATTCGATCGTCTGCTCAAGTTACACTCCAATATCCATTTACTTATTTAAATATACGCTATAGAATTTGAACGAGCGTTTTTGGCTACCGTGGCCACATACGACATCGGTTTTCCACGCCACTCACCATCGTATAATAATTTAACGATACGGTTCTAATGAAACTGGTTTCGTCGAAATCTGAGTCCGTTTGCAAAACGGTTATTTTAAAGGCCTATAATTTAATAACGATTTTCCATAGCGACTATTTCAAAATTTGATTTGGCCATAACTCGCAACCAATAACACGGAATCTGGATTTTTCTCTTTCATATGAAAGCTATCGTCAACACGCTCCCAACGTTTCTTGTTTCATAGAAATCCGACTTATATCGAATCCTGTATTCTCAGTTGAAGTTCAAAACTCTATATTGCGAACTGCAGCGCCATTTCAGGCTCGATTTATATTATATATAAATATATAACGTTCAACTTCGTTTTAAATAGCGAATTCAATATTAAATTTCATTAATATTCCCAATATAATATTTAAAATAAATAAATTAAATTAAATATTTGACGGGCAAAAACACGGGTCGTTACATTCTTCCCCCCTTAAAATAATTTCGTCCTCGAAATTGCTAAGGTAAGAAGGAACGTTATAAACTCATTAATTTCAAATCTAATTTTATATTAAATTAGAAACCAATTCAATACCGTGAATAAATATTTTCACAAATATTGAAAATTTTCTAACACATTATATTTCCGAAAAATTTCGTCAGCACCTCCTCTGTACGACTCAATCGGTACAACTCCAACTCGCCTTTCTAGGCCTTCTCCAATCCAAAAGAAAACAAAACAGCCAAGCGGCTTGCCAAACAGGCTCATAAATCACCAATCCCATATAAAGTAAACGTGTACCTTTTTGTCGGGCATATCATTATATCCCTCCGTCTGCTACTCTGTCAGCATATACAACTGCATTCCCCAAACGAAATTCCTCAAACCAAATCGTTCACGCGTCCCAGCCAAATCCCATTCTTAACTCAATTTCCATCCATTCTCAATTTCAACTCTTACTTACCAGTCCAACACCATCTTAGATTCCTGTCTCACAATACAAAATCTGATTCGACTTGATATATTTTAGCCCGATTCAATTTCCAGTTAATTGGTTTCAATTCAATTCATATTTGCTTTCACAAATTCCTTTAATTTGTTTTAAATTCATGCTATCTCTCCTGGGAGTTTTAAACAGTTTAGTTTTTCTGAAATAAATTATTCCCTTTTGGGATTCAAAACAATTTCCTTTTTCCAAAATAATTCGAAAACAAAATCTTTGGTAGCAATCCGTCACTTAGAACTCGAAAATGAACACTGATGATGTGGCCAGCATCCTCAGAGTTATTTCCCAGCTATCAAAGTGAGTTCAATACTATATCTTTTCAAAACTTCAATTTTAAACACTTTCATTTTGAAATCTATTACAAAATAAAATTCACGATGCTTGTAAACAATTTAAAATCTCCCAGGATTTTAAAATTCTCATATATTCAATTCAAATCCCTTTATAAACACTTTTCCTAGTTTTCAGTATTTTAATTCTAGTTCTGATTTAATTCAGATTCAATTAATCTGCTTTTATATTATACAAATTCCAATTGGTTATTTATATAACCATTTCAGTTATAACCAACCAACACATCCAATATACCATAATATTTCCAATACATATATTACTCATCCTTTTATATTAAAATATAATTTGGGTAAAATTATTTCATTTACCCTCTTTCAAAACATATCGTGACGACCCATCGTATTCGAGTGTTTATAAACCCCTATCGATACAGTGGATCAAACTGATCGATCAGAACTCATAAACAATTCAAACAAATAAATCTCCACAATATAAAACAATTTTTATAAAATCTACAAATACGTTCACTCGTATATATACACTCAAACTCAATCTAGGGTATTACTAACCCCATCTCTACTGAGTCACGCCACAGAGCCAAGGTAATTACTTAACCAATAGCTCTGATACCACTGTAACGAACTGGGATTTTCGACTCCGAAAATCAACATCAAACTACCATGTTGACCATTCAGACATCGAACATTCCAGATCATTAATAGAAAGAAGTTAGAGGGTGAGATAAGAAAGAAAGAAATATTAGAATAGAAGAAGAAGAAGAAACACCACACAGAGTCTCACATCGCAGCGGAACAAAATATAATACAGAAATAATCTTTATTGAAAGCTTTAAAATACTTACAGTATCAGAGTACATCATACCATGGGACAGTTATAATAGCCTGTTCTCATATACAACACACAGCGGAATAGTAGTAATATCATACGTCCGAACAACTCCAGCTCGTTTCTTCATAGCAGTCGATAACCTGAACCTGTACAACCCGGCCTAACCCGAGCATTTACAAAACACCGGGTCAGTCTGGTGAACCAGAGTGAGATAAACTCGCACAGTAATAAGGGTGAACCATCCAATCATGATTTTAAAGTTCAAAACCTTTTCAAAGAAAAGGATAATCGTAAGACCAAATCCACACATAAACACGGACGGTTTTTACCTTACGATAACCCAAAACATTTTTGAAACCAATATCTTGTTCTGATATTATAATAATGTCTAAATACAAGTAAATAGAATCTAGTGGAACGCTTGCATCTCACGCTCCACATATATAGTATACAATCAAAACCGTAGGTGCTTATTGGAGATTGGATTCCAACTATGACAAGGTATGGGACCACCTGCCGATAGTGTATCTCTAGAGACGAATACACTGGGTTCAACAAGAACTTCTTGCAACCCGGCCCTCACATGACCGACCACTCATTTCGCTTGAGTGTATCGAATGTATATCACCGACGGTTGGGATCAGCAACCGTCTCCCGACAAGGGACAGCATCGAAACATAGATTAAAGAATCAAATAGGATTTCCTCTAGATAGGTGATTATACACCCTAATGGGAGCGACCCACATAGCCATGCTGCCTGCCCGATTTTTGTCATTTCCCGGTTGATGAGGCTTGAGGTCTAGATTACTCTTGATCATCTGGTCGTCATTCACTTTGAATGCCACATCGTCAGATCCGTTAGATATCACTAATTGACATCCCCAAAAATACTCTAGCTGGAAGCTAAGAGAACGGCGATTCCCCGCCAACAACTATCGCACGTTTGAAGAAATCAACGTACGTGACCCTTTGGAAATACTCTGTCAGACATCCGTCCATATACGTCATCCAGGAACAGGATGAACCGAAGGCACTCTCCTACCGCATCCATATAGGAATCACCCCATGGATCGGTAGCGAGAAGTCCTTGCAACCCGTAGATTCCAACTACGACAGAATCACAGCTTATCTCTGCTTGCCAGGAAGAGAATATTAGTGGTTCTTCCGTTTATGAAAACCCACGGTCTTCAATGCTCCATCTCGATCATCTTCTGAGATCTTCACGTATTTGTTGGACGGAATGGTTTTTCGAATATAAATTCGATCCCGGTCTTTCCATACCAACAATCGTATTGGACAGCTTTGATAGTCGGTGTTTTAACTATCAAAATATACAGTGTTTCAAACATGACACTCCAATGAGTTCACTGGTTCAGTATTCAGCATCACTTGGCCCTTTAATTAAACAATTTAATTCACTTTCGCTTAATTAAATCTTCAACTCTTTAAACAAATTCATTTAGATTCGGCTTTGGTTATACAACCCACTTCTTTACCCAAAATTCACTTTTACTTATTTCCTTTCAAATCTATTCGGCCATTTCCCCACTTTGGAAACTCATTTCAATATTCCTTTTTTTTTTCTTGATCTTGGTTTCAAGTAATGTTAATGTAAAATTAACGCCTTAACACGTTAAACCTCATTTACACGACCCTGGTTTATATAAACCCTTTACCTTAATTCACATAATTAAACAACACTTAAATTTAAGTTATCATCTTCGCTTGAAATCCTCTTTATAACATTGTTATAAAAATTTGAGCTTTAAATATACAAACCGCTCATAGATTCCTTTCACAATCCAATTTGGATTACACTTCTCTTCGATTACTTTTCAAAAGTAGTCTTCTAAATTCTTATTAAAACAATAATTTTCTTTACTCATTAACTACTTCAGTAGTTAATTTCTTTATTTACTAAAATAAATAGAGAATCCTTTTTTAAAGATCTTATTTAAAGTTAAAACAATATTCTTCAACTATTTCATTTCGCAATTTCGAAACAAACTAATTTGATATTCGATTCCAGTTTAAATGGTCAATTTTGTCAAGTCAAAATTCGATTATCTCGTAAACTAATTCCAATTAACCTTCACTTTAAATTAATTAAAATATAATTAATTTAAATTATTTCCATTAATTGTTTTCTTTTCAAAACAATTATCAAAGTTTAACCATTCGATTCATTCTCTATTCTCATTCTTTGTAAATCTGATTAACATCAGAATTTACTTTATAAAATAAATTACTAACAAATCAAATCTTAAATAAATAAAACATTTATTTAATTCTCTCTAATAACTTTTGTTCAGAATAATACATTTTTTCCAAAACCTAACTCCAGTTATAAAGTAAATTTTATAACTTCAACTCTATCGATTCACCTGACGGTGAATCACTGTCTATAACCCGATTGATTTTAAAGGCCACACTCTACCAAACACTTAACCAATATCACCTATTGGTTCAAACCAAACAGATGTTGAATATTCAATTAATAATCAACCATCAAATCAATCACACAAACAGATCAGTTCATATATGATAATATGAAAATAAATAATACATTTGAGGGATCCGGTTGGGTCCCTCCAACCTGTTCTTCCCTGTATTCAAATGGTTATCTCAAATCAGACCATTCAGTTTTGTTTAACTGATAACACTAAATAGCAACCATTCAACATCAACCACAAGCAATTCAAACGATTCAACCATTTAAACACGTTTATAAATAAACGTGACCAACCAAGGTGAGTTACCTTTATTGGAACCAATCATTAAAAGTAACGATTTGGTATTTCACTGAAATTAAACACAGTTTAATTTCATCAGTTTTAATCAACAACAAGTGTATAACTAGCAAACAGGCAACCATCAGCAAGCAGAGCACACAAAATAAAAACCCAATTTATATAAAATATAAATGGGAAAACTGAGTGAGTTTAACTCACCTTGATCTGATTCGTCATTTGAACAATTTGTTTTAATCAAATTAAACATACGTTTAATTCGATTAAAATCCCAGCGGCTACCGCTTTAACCAAATCAGCTCCATCCTGATGTGCTCTCCGATATGGTTCGAACTCTTCTGACCGTGTCTGATACTGTGTTCGTACGGAAATGTTACACTATTTATTTTATAATCTAAATAAATAATTGTTTAACCCAATTAACCGTTACCTTAATTAAATACCACTTAGACCCACATCAAACGTGGTTAGGCCACGTAACCCTTGCTTCAAATCGCCTATATGCGATAGGCTACTCCCCCATCCCACGTTCACGTTGCCAGGATCCCTTGCGCCTCATACAAACACGTCACATTTTCCATTTTCAAACCCAAGTCCTCCGTACTTCCTCTCTCCTCTCCTGTTGCTCATGAAGACTCCGCCCCAAACCACCCAGTACCTAACGCTGCCTCCCTCCCATGCATAAATGCGAGCACAGCTCACTCGACGAGCTACAGTAGAATTAGCGTAATGTTTTTAGCGCCGAACCATACAGAAACCTACCAACATCCTCCCCAGCTCTTCCCCTTTCCACGTTCAGCCTTTTATATATTTTATTTACATGAGTTCGTTTTGGTGAGAGTAAGAGTCGCAAATAAAGGAGAGAAGGGAAGTTATGAGTTCTCAGATGAAGTGTTTGCCGAAACAAGAGTGGAGGCAGATACATATATATAGAAGATGGTGGAGCAGATATGTTCAAAGTATCCTCACTAGCGTACGTTTGTAGATTCTGCTATACCTCTTTAGGCCAGTACGTGAGGGGACATGGTGACGGCTCTTAGGTTGGCATGATTTAAACTAGTCATAGGTTGAGCTGTCGTTCAGGGCTATTTGAAAGTAGGTTTGCAGATGTAAATATATAGTGTGAAATATATTATTTAAATTTTTCGAAACTTCGTCCCAAAGTAACATAATAAAACCACTACACATGATCCCTGTTTACTGATAAAAAAGCTATTCTTAATGTAAAAAGGTATTCCGGAACTAATGGAGCAAGTTTCATCGAAATCCAAGGTCGTATGAAAAAAATTCCCTTATAAAACCAGAAATGAACACGCATTTTATTTTTTCATGATCACCAGATAAATCGAATCAACTTGAAACTGCGAACACTGACAATAACCTTTCGATACGAACCCAACGACACTAGTTTCGTCGCATTCTGAGATTGTTTGCCCGACAGGCTGTTTTTACCCCGAACCGCACTACCCTTTTTAACACCAAATTTCTCGATCTCTAAAAATAACAAACTATATATCTATCCTGACTCTAAACTACGATACGAACTCAACGGAACTGGTTTCGTGGCCTAATTCGATCGTCTGCTCAAGTTACACTCCAATATCCATTTACTTATTTAAATATACGCTATAGAATTTGAACGAGCGTTTTTGGCTACCGTGGCCACATACGACATCGGTTTTCCACGCCACTCACCATCGTATAATAATTTAACGATACGGTTCTAATGAAACTGGTTTCATCGAAATCTGAGTCCGTTTGCAAAACGGTTATTTTAAAGGCCTATAATTTAATAACGATTTTCCATAGCGACTATTTCAAAATTTGATTTGGCCATAACTCGCAACCAATAACACGGAATCTGGATTTTTCTCTTTCATATGAAAGCTATCGTCAACACGCTCCCAACGTTTCTTGTTTCACAGAAATCCGACTTATATCGAATCCTGTATTCTCAGTTGAAGTTCAAAACTCTATATTGCGAACTGCAGCGCCATTTCAGGCTCGATTTATATTATATATAAATATATAACGTTCAACTTCGTTTTAAATAGCGAATTCAATATTAAATTTCATTAATATTCCCAATATAATATTTAAAATAAATAAATTAAATTAAATATTTGACGGGCAAAAACACGGGTCGTTACACTGTTCTGCGTTTGAAATTCGAATTTTGAATTCGAATTCGAGCTGTTTTGAACTCTGAATATTTCTCAAACTTTGGGGAGCCATAACTTAGTCATACGGACTCCGATTTTCGAAAACTCGGACTCGATCTCTTGCAGAATTCCGAGACGAACGCAATGACGCAACCCTTTTCCCTTGGTTCTTATCTTAAAATTTAATCCTGCCTTGATTTATGATTTTGACATGTTGTTAAAATTTGGGTTGTTACAGAACTAGTTACCTGAAGCCTTACAGTTTGGACTGAAATCATTCAACACCTACATGATGGATATACACTTTGTTAACCTGCACTACTTGCCTTATCAAGGCCTTGCATAATAGGAAGATAAATTGATCATTATTATAAATTCAATAGAACAACATAATAGGAAGATAATATGCTAGCTCTCAAGGCCCTGCTATAATCATTTAAAAATTCGACGACCCAAATGACAAATTGAAATACTAATGAATAATTTTTTTAACCCAATGGAAGTTATGAATAATTTGTTTATGCATGCATGTTTTTTAACATATGCATGCATGCTTTACTTTATTGTCTCATTTTATATATGCATGTTAACTTGTTGTTTCACATTTTTCTGGGTTCACCTAATTTTGAGTATGTATTTTTTCTGGAGTTCAGGTAGAAATTATCTCTTCCCACAGTTGCCGTGATCAACCACAAAGAGCTCCACTGAAAGTAAGGCCAAACCACTAAAAGCGATTTTTCTTGATTACCTCGTTCATCCAAAAACGCTCGAGTTCTCCTCGATACTTCGACAAAGGTATGCTTTTTCTTCTTTAATTCGTTGTTATCGTTCCAATCTTCAATTGTTCGTTCTTTAATCTGAGTTTTTCTCTTATGATTTAAATCTAAATTATACGAATAATATATTCTAGTGAGTGCTTTCTATTTTATAACAAACTGCTCATCACTCGGTATTTATCAGTAGTGGTTTGTTGATCCCCTTTTTCCCTTTTCTTTTTGACATGGTCTCTGTATGCCAATAAAATACAATTCTTGTAAAGTACTACGGATAAAATTAAGACAGTTCATATCTGTTTTTTATCTAAAAATGATTAGAATCCAATTATGATAAATACTGCAAGGTTGGGAGAAAGGCAAGAGACCAAGCCAATAAGATACGGGTAAAACTAGAAAATTGACATGTTCATAGTACATAAGTAGAAGCTAAATGGTAAAAAAAGCACTCACTTTCCTTTGAAATGAATTATGTCATTGCTTTTAGTGCTGCGTACTACATACATTTACAAAGCTAAAAAGACAGAGAATATTATGTAAATCTACTGTAAACATAAATAGTGATGCTTTCAATAGAAAATTAGATGAAACTCGACGAAAGGAGAGGAATATTTAAATTACTATAAATTATAACTTTAATATATAGCTTACTATTGGTTGCCATAAATTATTAACTGAAATGAACTGCATCTTACAGTGCAGGAACAAAAATGTAAGAAATAATATGCAAAACCTTATGTAAGGAATTTTACTCAGGAAATAAATGCACAAATATGTATTCTTTGGTATTTAGGAAATAATGTTGTGAGTCAGCTGGTGTTAATGACCTTTACTGCAATGGAAATAGTAATTCTGTGTTTTTTAATCATATATGCTTTGGATGTAATGGTACTTTGTAATCTGAATTTTTATTTTTCAAAGCTTTGTATTGGTTGTACGCCTAACCTTTATTAAACTTGACCTCCAATATGTGTAATTTTACTAATCTATGATGTCAGACAATTTAAACCATGTTAGAAACAAAATCTGGTTATAGTCAATCTATATCTAAAAAGATCTAAAATATATCTACTGATTTTTATTATATTTGGTAAAATTGCTTCTATTTAAACCATTTTATAAGGCATATATAATTCCAGTTTGTTGGGTCACAAATGTAAATTAGTTCTTGATGACTAAATCCTTCAAATGAGTGTTTTGTTAAAACTAGATGAATGGATGTTTTTAAGTTTATGGCAATGTTATATGAAGTATTAGAAATCATTTGATTTCAAACAGTATTATTATTTAAGTTGATAGTTTACATTTAACATAGTTTTCTTTTCTCATAATTATTACAAAATTGAACCAAAATGTTTGGCTTTCAAATACATCGCCTTTTGTATATACAATACATACACGCACACGCATATATGTATTGCATATTATTTCTATTTAGGGATGTGTTATCATTTTGTGAATGTTGAATGGTATTAATTTGAGAATGTATCAATATGCTAAACCTTATGTAAGGAATTTATGCAATGCCACTGTTTTGAAATTGTTAGGTTATGTTTTACTTATGTTGTTTCACTCAATATTGACATAACATAATTTGTGTGAAAAAGAATGATTGTGTTCACATGTTTATGTCAACTTTAAAAATGATGGAACTACTGCTGCTGAAATGAACTTGATGAATATTAAGGAGCTGGCAAGGTTTAAGTTTATATTGGAGGTGAGTTTGTAAATTGTATGTTGTATTATGATTTACATGACCTGAAATTTAGATGGTATTTCAATAGATTTCAACAGAACTTACACCTTATGTTCACATTTTTTTTTGTTTCTTCATAGGCTATTGCATCTGGCTTAGAAGAAAAGGTTGAGAAATTGGCACCAATTCATGCATGTCAGTATAATTTCTCTTTACTCGGTCAAAATGTTAGTTACAATTCCTTTATGTATGAAACAGTCTGGAAAAATACACAAGAATAGTCAAGTAAATTTGTTCAGTTAGTATCTATTAAATCTTACTAATAAATTAAAGATCAACATGTAAAGTTCATTTTTGATTGCAAAATATTGGCACATTCCACGATTACAGTTTTAATTTAAAAATATTTGTATTATTCTTTGTAAAATTTGCTTTAACATACAAGATACTGACAAACGTGAGTTCAAGCAGCGAATCTAGTTTGGTATGGAACAAGAAGCTATTGAATTAATAGTTAGTCATATTGATTTTTTTTCCATGTATTCTACTTCTAAAAATTTGAATTATCTTATATTTTGTTTTAAAATTCTAATACAAGAGCAAAAAAGCTATTATAAACACATAATTTTATCTATATTGATTTTGTATCTTTTTGACTTATAAGTCGTTATTGTACCAAAATAAACATTTTGACTTTTTAAAAGTAGAAGTACTTACTGTATAAGCATAAGCGTTTTTTCTTACATTTTCCAAACGGACCCTTAATTACTGTAGTTTGCACTTGTACCCTCTGCTGTAAGATCAACTTTTCGTACACATTCCGAATTTAGTGCAATGTTGTAAGGTTACAACAATGAAAGACTTAAATAAGTTTTGAATGGTGTATAATAATATATTCTTTCTGCATTTGGTTAACATTTTTTTTTTTGCAGTCATACCGTGCTAATAACAGTATGCAGGCTCAAGATCGATTGGATCGGGTTACTCTGGAAGTTTGGTGAACAAAAAGTGCAATCTATTTGGTTGGGAGGAAAGCATAGTTGCAGAGGGGACGATAGCAAGTACCGATCCTGATGCTTTAGTACGTTTTAAAAAGCTTGGAGCTGATGCTTGAAAGATATGTAATTTATGTTAGAACTATGTCGATGAAACTTATCTAAATATTTTGGATGTAACTTATCTAACTTTTTGAAATGTGTTGGAATTTTAAGACTTTTGCTTTAGTCTTTTATTATGTGTTATTATGTGATTTTGATTGTTGCATCAATATTTATTACATGTTAATATATATATATATATATATATATATTATTACGAATCTATATGGCAGCGATTATATATAAATCTTCATTTATTTCGTAACGGGCAAAACCTGTTGTAATATAATGTATTACAACGGGCAGATGCCGCTTGTAATTAATTAGCTATTACAACGGGTTTATAGCCATTGTCATAGAGTCTGTACACGTGACATAGCACATTATTACAACGGTCTTTTACAATAGCCACTGACCGTTGTAAATTAGAAAGGACCTATTACTACGACGCATATTAGGACGAGCTTTTGCCCGTTGTGAAAAGCATATAACAACGGTTTTTACCCGTTGTAAAAGGACTGTTTTGTTGTAGTGATATGATTTGTCTAATGGTAAGTTTTGACCTCAAGCCTCTTCAACTAGGAAATGGTATAAAATCGGGTAGGCAGCATGGCTATGTGGGCCGCTCCCATTAAAAGGGTGTATCATTACCTGATCTGGAGAAATCAAATGCCTTCGGTTGTCCCTTTTTGTTTATCTGCTATCGATTCAATTGGCTGGCCCCCAACTGTGGTGATGATATATTCGGTACTCTCAAGCGAAATGAGGGGCCGGTAATGTGTAGCCGGGTTGCAAGACGTTCTTATTGAACCCCAATGAATTCATCTCCGAAGGTACATTGTCGGAAGGTGGTCCCATACATTACCATAATTGGAAACCGCTTTTTAATAAGTGCACGCGGTTTTGTTTGTATATTATGTATGTGGAGCGTGAGACGCAAGCTTTCCGCTAGATTGTTATTTATTTGTATTTACACACTATTATAATATCAGAATAATATTGATTTCAAAATATTTTGGGTTATCGTAAGGTAAAAACCATCCGTATTTATATGTGGATCGGTCTTACGATTATCTTTTCTTGCAAAAAGATTTTTTGAAAGTTAAAAATCAAGCTGTTTAAAATCGTTTACTCACACTAGCCCTATGACTGACCCAGGGTTTATTTTCTATGTTTTCCCTAAACTCTTGGGTGCCCAAATTTGTACAGACAGTCAAGTAGTTCAGGATTTACAGATACACTGGAAGGAGCTTGGAGCAGAAGGCTTCAGCATTAGATATATAGAGTATATTTCCACTGTGATGTATATGTATTGTACTTTGATCTTGTATGTAAGTAAAAATACAGTTTTGTATTTCAAGTTATGTTATTTAAAATATATTGTTCGTTCCGCTATGAGATTCGTGTTACTCTGATTCTGTTCTTCTTATTCTTCTATTCTAAATTTCTTTCTTTCTACTCCTCACCCTCTAATTTCTTTCTTGAACATCATCTGAGTTTTAGTGCAATTTGAGTTGGACTTATATCATTTTAGTCCATTCAGAGTGTACTAAAATTTGGGTCGTTACAACAGTAAAGGTGGTGGATCAACTATCATATACTGTACCAACGTCAAGGATTGTGAGAAGGTAAGTTGTCTTTACTGCGTATTAGACTAGATTTTTGAAGTTTCTTTTGGATCTGTGTTTGCTTTGCTGTTTTCATTGTCAGTTGCTAGTGTCGGCTTCATCTGCTAAAGCTTTATTTACACAAACCTACTTATGATGATTTTAATGGCTTTGTTTCTTACAGTTTTTGCTAATGATACTTGACATGCGATAGTGCAGAATTTGCTTCCATTTGGGTTTCAACAACTAACGTGTTTTATTCAAAATATGATCATCTATCTGCTATCATAAAATAAATAAATTCAGTTTGGGTTTGTGTTTGTAACTTTGTATAATTGTTCTTTCTCACTTGTTGCTGTGATTACTTTTTTAAAAACTTGATCAACGATTTATCATACAGTTGGCGAGTTTGATGACTTGGTTACATTTTGATGACTTTTTAGTTTTTGTGCTCCCCTTATGAATTGAACTAGCGACTTTCACTAGAAAGAAAGTCAGAAACACACGAAAGAAGCCATATACTCATTTTCTTGATCCTGACTTGTGTTCTACAAAAAAAAGCGCAGTTGTTCGTCAGATTTGGTGTATCTGTTTTTGAATACAATACGTACAGTAAATTTGCTTTATCAATTTTTTTTTAAAATTTTTTGTTTCTTTGATTATAACTTAAGTTGTATTCTGTTGGTCTTAATTAATATTTGATGTACCATCTGCACGTACCAGATATGTGAATCATTGAGGAATACCGGAATCAAGTGTGCATTTTATCATGGTCAAATGGGCAGCAAGGACCGTGAAGAGTCTCATAAGTATTTTCCTTTTCATTTCATCTAACTTGTTTAGATAAATTTGGTTACAAAATTGTGTCATAATTTGAGAATTTTATCTGACTGATGCATGCCAATGGCTCCTGCAAAAAATATGTTGTCGATGGTATAGTTTATGTAGTCATAAAATAGAACCATTTGGGAATTTTATGATTGTTAGTATTATTAAATGTTTCAATGTAAATGATTACATGTCTATTAGATGCTGGACAGTTAGTCATTTCATGTTGCTAAACCGTTCATGTATATTAATAGATTTGATGTTCATAACTATGTCTCCATTAAAAAAACACCCTGTTTACTAGCTTAAGTCAATTTTATACCGATAATTATTTTGCAACTCACATTAAGTTTACAAATTAACATCAAAAATAAAACCGTGAAGTATTAATGTATCGCAACTTCCATACTTCATTGCGATATACAATTATATATATATACATATATATATATATATATATATATATATATATATATATTAGACGCTCGACTGTTGGTCATATCATATTACAAAATCATTCATATATATGACCATATTAGATGTTCTTAACTATATCTCCATTAATAAATCACCCTGTTTACTAGCTTCAGTCAATTTTTTACCAATAGTTATTTTGCAACTCACGTTAACTTTAAAAACTAACTTTAAAAACTAAATCCGTCCAAGATTTACGTATCACAACCACCATAGTTCATTGTGATATACAATTATATCTTTTTAGTAAAGCTACAATAAGTGAGTTTAGAGCTTAGTCATTGCAAAAACAAACATGGTTATTAATATAAAAGATACGAAAAGATGTCATAACGGGACCATAAATATGGTTAAGTCTCACTTCATTCTGCAGATAAATTTATTTACTTTCCAAAATTAGTTGTGTAATAAAATGGAAATTGATCTTTATAGATATGTGAATTATGATATTTTCGCTGTGAACAGGTTTTCCCTAAGTATACATAAGGCATGTTAATCTACAATTACCTTTCCGTTTGAGCTTAAATTCCTGGTTATGAATGAATTGCCTCGAATTTCTTCTTTGTTCTGAAATGTTATATTTGTCATCTTCAATCAACGTCAACAGGCAAGTTAATGCTATTTGTTCAACGTTACACAAAATAAGGAGTATTTATTTTTTTACTTTGATTTCCTAATATCACGACTATCGAGTTATTTTAATTTTTTGGGGATATGTATGCGAGTAAGTACATAAACAACCCAATACAAAAATTAGAACACTAAATTTTGAGTGCATGTGTACACAATATATGGGGCTGCCTTTATACTATTTTAATATAGCTTCATCCAAAATGCAGTTTATGATACAAATCAGTATAATATATTGAGGTATTTTATACTGAACGAACAAAGCTCAAGCTTGGAACAGGGATATAGTATCCAATACGGTCAAGGATAGGGTATCCAATACAGTCAAATTTTACCTTTTATGCTATGATAGTCAATTTTTTTATATAATTGTGAACACGACTGGCATAGTGAGGTTCAAGAATGGTCAAGGATAGAGTATCCCATACGATCAAATATTTACTGCTTATTCCTTGTAAGTTTCATCTTTTTTTACAATACGTTCATTCAACAAGTGTATCGTATTGTTATTTCAACTTAATTTATAATTACACATACAGTTCAACGCTATTATGGTTTATACTTGAACAGTTATACTTCCAGTCTTCTCTAATCAAGTTGAATGTAAGTCAGTCAAATTAAACCCTTTTTGATAGGTTTTCACACTTTTGGTTCTTTAAATTGTGACTTATATTGAGTTATTGTTGTAATTAATGTTTATTATTATCATTCTTTCCTATTACTAACACATATGCATGCCTTAATCTCTCATCCTAATCGTACCTCCGCAACTAACATATTTTTGTGTACAGCTAAACGATGATTTACCTTTTCTCTCCATTATTACAACACAATTATATTCCGAATATAAGAAATGTTACATTGTAATAGTTAGTATACCGTAATTACGTTTTATACAATTTTACAGTTCAGTATCAGGTTAAATGAAATCTATTTAATAAAAAAATTCTGATAATTCCTTTCAATCAACGTAATGTTGTAAATGAATTTTCCATTCAAGGTTCTTCCAAATTTTAGCTTTAGTTTCTCTTCATTTCAGTTCTTTATCAGAGTTAAAAATATATTTTGGTTTAGTGGGATAATACTATTTTTACTGCTGAATTGACATCTCTATCCCAGTCTGCACATTAATTAAAGTCATAGACCTGTAAAAGGTAATTATTTTCTATCGACTCTATGACTGTGCAATATAAAATAGTGGTGATAAATTTAAATTCATAATTAGCCGTTATACAACTTGATTAAGATGCTTCTGTATCATGATTTATCACAACTTCTCTACCTTATTTTTATATTGGATCTTTATAGACCTTATTATTTTCTCCTATATATTCATTTACAATATGATAATTGTGATGAACATGCAGTTCTCTAACTCATTGACAATTAAGTTAGCTTAACAAATAATTCAAGATACCCTACAGGTGATGAAGATTTGAAGAGAAGGATACTTTTCTATTCATGAATCACAAATATATAAAGTTACAATATACATGCAGTCATACGCACTGCAACAATTATGGAATAATATCATTAATGAAATTTATGGAATATTATCATTAATGATATTTATGGAATAATATCATTAATGATATTTATTCTATTTCTCATATTATGGCATACCATTTATACATAATGCTCAAGTTATGGAATAATATCATTAATGATATTTATTCTATTTCTTCATATTATGGCATAACATATATGCGGAGACTGACTTAGATTATGTCAATCCTTATCACGCCTCCTCAAAACGGACGACCAAGATGAAAGACCGAATTTTCTAACCAATGTTGTGAAGGAGATACGTGGTAGTGTCTTGGTGAGGGCATCCGCAAGCTGGTCATTAGTGCCCTCAAGTTTCCACTTTGCATATTTTCTCTGACAGAATGGTAATCCAATCCCAGATGCTTCAGTTTAGAATGAAAAATAGGATTAGCACTCACATATGTAGTGCCAGCATTATCACAATAGATGACTGGCCAGAGAGTGAGGTTATGACCAAGCTCCTTGAATAAATCTCCTACCCAAAGAATTTCGGCAGTAGCATTTGCCACTGTCTTGTACTCGGCCTTGGTAGATGATCAAGCTCTTATACGTTGCTTCTTTAATGTCCAGGAGATATGATTCTTGCCCAAATAGACTATATATGTTGTTGTATAAATGTAGTCATCTTTGTCACGAGCCCAATCCGTATCAGAATAAGCATGGAGAGTGAGAGGTGAATCTTTGTGTATAATTAAACCCATATTAGATGTACCACTTAGATACCAAAGAAGACGATGTAGAGATTGCATGTGTTCCTCAGTTGGACGTTACATGTATTGAGCTAACTTGTTCACTGCGAATGCCACATCAGGCCTTGTAAGACTTAAATATTGTAAACTTCCTATCAACGTATGATACTCAGTAGGATCGTTGAGAATATTTTCATGTATAGTTAACGGAGGATGAGTTGCTAATGGTGTTGCAACTGTTTTGCATCGTCTATATTAGCTTTGCACAAAATATCAGCAATATACCTCTTTTGACTCAAGAAAATACATTTTGGATGAGGCATTACTTCCACTCCCATGAAGTAAGACAATTCTCCAAGGTCTTTGAGTGAGAAACGTGCCGCCAATTTTTTTTATAAAAGCTTCCAGTGCATGGGTTGCATTACTTGTAATAATAATATCGTCCACATTAACCAATAGATAAATGATGTTGCCATTTTTGAGGAATGTGAACAAGGATGAATCAGAGACCATATTCTTGAAGCCTAACTCAATTAAATATTGCCGTAATTCTTTATACCAAGCTCTTGGAGCTTGTTTTAACCCATACAGCGCCTTGTTTAATTTACATACATGTGTTGGATGTATATGATCTATGTAGCCAGGAGGTTGTATGGTGTATACATCATCAGTGAGTGTGCCCTGTAGAAAAGCATTATTTATGTCAAGTTGGCGCAATGACTAACCGCAAGTGAGAGCACAAGCCGAACCGTGGCGGGTTTAACTACGGGGCTAAAAGTCTCACCGTAGTCAATAGCAGCTCTCTGATTAAAACCTCTTGCAACATAGCGAGCCATGTACTGAATAATGTTACCATCCTTATTCTTTTTAATTCGAAAAATCTAATTGCATCCCACTACATTTTGTGACATAGATGAAGGTACAAGATCCCAAGTTCTATTTTTCGCCAATGCATTAATCTCTTCGTCCATAGCTTTACGCCAAACAGGGATTTTAATGCTTGGGTGATATTTTTTGGGATCTCCATTTCATGGACCTCCGCATTTAAATTCAGTTTACTGATTGGTTTCCTAATGCCATGTTGAAGTCTTGTGGTCATTTGAGGAGAATGTACAGGATTGCTGGGTGTTGAATTTTTAGATGTGGATATATCGAGGTTTAATTGAGATGAAGTTGAGGAAAGCTCAGCAGTGGTATTAGGAGGTTGAGATGAGTTTGTTACGGACATAGGAGATGAAAGGGGTGAAGTGGGGAATGAGGTAGGAGGTGTGCTGGAAGGTGAGTTAGTTTGCAATGAATGAGAGGAGGAAGATTGAGTATTTGATAATATAGATAATGTGAGAGGTTCCCATTGTTCCACTAGATCAGACAAGGAGGTAGTTGAATTTTTAAGTTTTGAAAAAGGAAAAATGCTCTCTTGGAAGTGAACATGACAAGAAACATAAACACGATTAGTGTTTAATTCGAGACAATAGTATGCACTTTGAGTAGGTGAATAACCAACAAAAATACATGGTTGAGATTTGAGTTCAAGTTTGTGAGAATTGTAAGGTTTAAGCCATGGGGTAGCAAAGACATCCAAAACTTTGAAGCTTGGAATAATTAGGATGTTGGCCGAAAAATTAAAGTAGGGTGACTATTATTTAGAGTTGGCATGGGAAGTCGATTAATCAAGTAAACAGCTGTTGAGCAAGCATTTGTCCAATATTCAAGGGGCATTTTAGCATGAGTAAAGAGAGATAGAAATGTCTCAACAATGTGTCGATGTCATCACTCCGAATAGTCATTGTGTTGAGGGGTTTGGGGCAGAGTTGTGAGATGCGAAATTCCATCGATGGATAGGTAGTTACGTAGGCTTTTATACTCACCACCATTGTCCGAGTAGAGAGTTTTGAGAGGCAATTGAAAGTACTTTTCAACTAGAGCTTTATAGCGAATGAATATATGTTTTGCATCTGATTTTGATTTCAAATTATACAACCAAATGTCTTTTGAAAAATAATCAACGAAAATAAGATAATATTTAAAGTCATCATGAGAATAAATTGGTGATGTCCAAAGATCAGAATAAACATACTCAAGTGGGGCAGTAGACACAATAGAGGAAGTAGAAAAAAGAAGTTTATGACTTTTATTGCAAGCACATGAATTACAATCTAAAGTGGAGATACTAGGAACATGAAGTTTATTTTTGGAAACAATTTGCCTAAAAACATTACGAGACAGATGCCCTAAATGACGATGCCAATCAAGTGAACTAGTTGTGCTTGCGTAGACTGTAGGGGTTGTGGATTTGAGCTGATAAATGCCTGTTGCAACCATCTACTGGAATAGAGATTCTCCCATTTTGAGATCCTTCATATGAAAAGAGGTGGAAGAAAAGACAATTGAGATATTGTTATCATGACAAAGTTGAGAAACAGATATTTTATTTTTAGACATGGCAGGAACAACTAAGACATTATTTACTTTGAGTGATGATAAAGAACAAGAACCGACGTGAGTGATTTTAAAACCTTTGCCATCACCAACGATCAACTCTTCGGTTCCATCATAAGGAGCATGAAGGGATAGATTGTTCAGATCTGTCGCAACGTGGTGGGAAGCACCACTATCGAGAAACCATGTTGAAGAGGATGAAGAGGCATAGGGATTTACGATGTTTGCTTGAGGTTTTGGTGTGAATAGGTTTGACGGAGGTTGAGAATTTGAAGGAGGAGGAATGACATTAGGAAACTTTTGCTTAAATAAAGGACAATGAGCAATCACATGTTCTTGTTCTCGACACCATTGATATTTGCCCAGAAAAGTGTATGGCTTTGTGGGATCACTGCCATTAAGAATCTGATAGGATGAAGTTTGGTTAATGAGAGCCATTAAAGAAGAGGAAGCTGAACTGTTTTAGATCAAGGCTCTGATACCATGATGAAGAGTTGAAGAGAAGGATACTTTTCCATTCATGAATCACAAATATATAAAGTTACAATATACATGTAGTCATACGCACTGCAACAATTATGGAATAATATCATTAATGATATTTATGGAATAATATCATTAATGATATTTATTTTATTTCTCATATTATGGCATACCATTTATACATAATGCTCGAGTTATGGAATAATATCATTAACGATATTATATAATATCATTAATGATATTTATTCTATTTCCTCATATTATGGCATACCATATATGCAGAGATTGACTTAGATTATGTCAATCCTTATCAGCAGGATGATGACATTCACACCCGTATACAGTAATATGTAACTCATTTAGTGGAACATATTTTGAAAATAAAGTTTTAATATTTATTTTGACATCATTTTTTCAGATTTTGGAATATATGTTTTTGAAAATTAGAAGTTTCACATACTTGGATTTTGAAAGCATAAAGATATATGGCTTGCAAATGAATATTTGGGTATGGACATAATTTTAGGTGTGCGGATATTAAAACGTTATGCTTATGGTAAACAAAGATTTAAATATTTTTAAAATTTCAAAAATTTGAATGTTGTATATATGTAAATTTTTAGATATGCTAATTGCGATCTTTTGACATGAGTAGGCTTTTTTACCGATATTGTGTGTGCCAAGTTTCCCAAATATAATTGTAACACCCCGAAAATTCTATAACTGTGAAATTAACAAATTAAAGTATAATTAATCTGAAATCAAAGAACTAAGGGAAACGGGATACGCCATTGCGTTCGTCTCGGAAAAATACGCGAAATAGAGTTCGAGTTTTTGAAAAACGGAGTCCGTATGAAGAAGATATGGCCTTCGGAAGTTTTGAATTAAATTTAAAATTCAAACAGAATAAGATAATAATTAAAAATCGGGCCCAGTGGGCCAGGGCGGATAAACACCCGCCTAGGCCACCCAGGTCGACTGGGCTGTCGACCTGGGCTACCCATGTCGACAGGGCTGTCGACAGCCCTGTCGACAGGGGTGTCGACCTGGTCGAGCCCAGTCAACCTGGCTGGCCAGGTCTGTGTTTGGTCGAATTTCTGTGGTCTGCTTTGTCACTAGGGCTAGGTGGCAAGTTTTTATTGGTCTCTCTTCCTAATGAATGGCTACGATCTAACCTAGCAACATCAATGGTCCTAATCAATTCCTAACCTCTATATAAACAACCCTAGACTAAACCCTAATCTATTCATTCAAATTAAGAACATAGCCGCCATGTTGCTGAGGAACGACTAAGAGTAGCCGCCAACTAGAGAGAGGATTAGGAAGAAAGTTCTAAAGCCTAAAGCAATTCAAGCAACCTAAGCAAATCAATTCAACAAAGGAATTTGCGTCTTCAATCTCTAAATTAGAATTCGCCGCAACCATTGTAAGTAGAGTATTACTTTGGTATGAATAAACAATTGTGTTGATGTGTATGCTTGAATTGTGGCAGTAAAAGTAATTCATACTTATGCGTTCTTATCAATTTGTATACGTTTGGATATTCTTGAATTATGTTATAAAGAACTACATGCGGTAGTTCTATGCAAGTAAACGTTTGGAATATTTCGCAAATTATGTAATCTATGTTGAAGCTACATGTATGTAGTTGATTGAAATTCATGCAAGTTTGGGGTTTTGTTATTATGCCGTCATGATGTATATTTGTGCATAAATCATTTTGCAAGTAATTGAAACAAGTTTGGTTGTTATAGTTCATATGAAACTATGTTGGAATTTTGACACCATAATCCATGCATCAAGTCATACTTTTGCAAACTTATGAATATGGCTAGGCTATGAATGATAATTGGCATAATTGAAATCCATGATTACGTCGATCTTGTTTACGAGAATTATATGATGACATATGTGAGACATGGCTAGGTTAGACTCAAAAATCCCTTTTTGCAAGTTTTAAAGCAAACACCATGTTTAGGAATATTTATGCATAAGTATGTTTATACCATCGTTATGTGATTTGACTTAAACCATGATTAAGTTGAACTATGCTTTTGTGTTAGTAACAAAGTATCCCCTTTGTAAACATGTAGAAACCTTATGAACATGACTTGTGTATGTTTATGCCATGAACAAATTTAAAAGTATTTATGACATGCTTATGTTTGACATTATGCCTAAATAAGAATATAGGTTCATGTTGTAGTTAAACCTATGCAAGTTCACATGCTATGATTCATGTCACCTATGTTACCACTATGCAAGTACACCAATTTCTATTTTGTATTTCCAACGTCGTATTGCAAGTTCATGCGCTCACCTTCCCCTCTTTGTGTATACGCCATAAGCCTCCCCTTTTCGCATGGCTAAATTGGGCTTTAAAAGGCTAAGCCCAATATATATATATATATAAACGGACGTGTAAAACGGGGGAAAACAACGTTGGGTTAAAATTACTAATGAATGAAAATATAAAATAGAAGGGCCCAAGTTCAAGTATGGGTTGGGCCCGTGATTGGTGTAACCTTTACACCATTAACTTAATAATGGGCCGCAAATATTTACATATAAGAAATAAAGAAGAATGACAAGATATGTAAATGTAGAACATACGATGTGTTTAACCCGAGGTTGGATTGAGTTGTGATGTAAACCTGCCCGGAACCGCCCGGCTGTCCAGTAGTCACAACAATACCTATCCAATGTGGGAGGTTAAACATGGAGCCCAGCAAGGACCCGAGGTTAGACTGAGTTGTGGCGTAAGACTGCCCGGAACCAACCGGCAACAGGCAGCCACAACAATACCTGTCTAATGTGAGAGGTCAGGGCCTTAATAAGACAATTAAGGCTGAGTCAGGATTGTTAGGATTAAGTGGACTAAAGACTTAATCAACATGAAACATGCTAAACTAAACGGACTGGTGGGGGTTAGGTTAGAAACACTTAACCAACTTAGCATGTTGGCTAGAGATAGAAAACCTAGTAACGGGGGACCCTTTTCAGCAGTAACCCTAAAAGGTGTATCAGGATACCCTGAAGCTAGGCAGGGTGGGGCACGATTACTGGGCTGATTGTAAGAGATCAAAGCGACGGCGGTGGTGTAGCAGTGTAGGTTCTAACGGTGTGCGGGCGTGCACGCACTCCGGCGCAGAAAAATAAGGCACTGGGCACCAGTAGCATACCTGTGCACTCTAAGGTTGTGTCGGGTTGCCACTATGGGACTTGATACACCCCATGGTGGGACCAGCACAGGTAACTACAGACATCGGGGGCCGTAAGACACATGTAACTATGCGAGTAGGAGCCGATCATCATAGAATGGATCACATCACCCTGATTTTGGGGTGCCAGTTGGAAACTAGTTAAATGGGTTCAGAGATTAACATGGGGTACGATAGTATATTCGACCCTAGACAACTTAACCAAGTTATAATGCATGCCCACTTCCTGTTTATACTTATCATACCCAGTTCTTTATTCATAGACAAAATAGTACTAGACTTACTCAGGCTTTATGTCTGACTCTACTTTTCTTTCGTCTTCTTTCTTCCGTTCCCCCCCCCCCCCCCAGGTCCACAGGGAGGGAACTCAGCAGCTTGACCAACCTTAGCATCCAGCTTGAAGAAGAGAAATGTATTGCTTGGACTTTCCTGTTTTGAACTATGGCTTTGGACAATCACTATGGGGGCTTTGCAGTTTATCTATGTTTTATTTATGCTTCTTTAAATCATGTACTCAAGACAGATTATGAAAGTATTATGTTATGTTTTTGGAAAGGATGTTGTTGTAACACGTATTTGACTTTATGAAATAAAAGTTTGTTGTTCTTCCGCTGTTTACAAATATGTGTTCTTATATCTGTCTTGTATATCTGTAACTTGTACTTATAAACCTCCACCAAAATTAGGGCATTCCCTTTGAGAGTGACCCTAACGGAGGTGGGGTGTTTCAATAATGATTTCTGGTAAATCAAGTTTGTATCTATAAATTTCTTAAATGGGTTTGGAGTACGTAGCATGGAATCCGATTTCAAATATTTCAAGCTGTAGACATGGTTCTATGAGAATTCATAAATGTGTGAGTCTTTGAACATGAGTAAAGAATATTCTTTTTATGGCTCATTCAATGTTCCTTTATGGCTTATTCAATGTTCCTAGATATTGTTTTTCACTTTTAACCACCTTGATTGTGTTTAGATAACAGGTACTGTATTGTGCAAGAGATTGAGAAACAATAATATTTTGGTGTAAGTTCCAAGAGTCGTTCAACAAGGAGATTTACAGTACTAAATTCCTTGCAACATCAAAACACACAGTTTCGAACTATGGTTTAAACTGTAGTTCAGTTCAAACTGCATTTGCAGACTACAGTTTCAAAACTGCAGTTTTGAACTGCAGCGTGACTGTAGTTTTTTTAACTGTAGTCTCATAACTTTCGTTTTGCGGACTATAGTTTGCAACTACAATTTGCAAACTGCTGTTCGTAGTGGGTACAACAGGTTTTTTCTAACACTATTTTTTTGGGTGAATTTTCCTTTAGTCTGTGTTATATTACATATATTACGAATGATCACTCTGTTTAACAGACTTCAACTTAACATTAGTTTAAATGTATGCACACATCAAGATGACCATCGTGAGATAACACATGTATCATCTTTGGGAATGATGATCAGAAAATAATCCAAAGAACAAAAAGACACCCAGAATGAAAAGGACGACTTTGAAATAGTCCAAGATAAAATATTGCAATATAAAGTTGCATGTTATTGTAACATGGATGACTAAAATATTGCATGTTTATGCTTCTAATTGGTTTATATTCACACTTCTTTTATGCTTTTATTCTATATATACTAAATTTTTGTTTCTTTTTCCAAAAAGGGTTTGACTTGAATATCAACCCCATGGTAGCTAGACCAATATTGGAGAAGAGATTTTCGCAATATTATCGAACTTTCAACTCAGTGGTACATCATAGGTTCCATGTGCTACCGAGAAATTTGTAAGTAATTCAATATATTCCATGTCTCGTTCTGCTGTTACCCATGTTATGCAACTTTTGGTCGACCCCCTATTATTATTATTGTTATTGATAATGTGTTTCTGAATTAGCTTTCATCGAAGGTAAAATATTAGATTGCTTGATTTAGTGTCATTTGTCATCTCTCATGTATATTGGGCGATATGTGAATAATTTGATTAAAACAAGTCCCCGTAGCATGTAGATTCCTTGTTTACATGCTGTGTTGCACTTACATTTGTCTCAGGTTGTTGGTAAGATGCAACTTCCTATATAAATAGCAAAAATTAGAGTGAGTTAATGTATGTAAGGTTGATTAGAGTGATTAATATATATTTTCACGTTGAATTTCTTTTGGAATGAAGACTTGGAGGAGTGATTGGGAGGATTTAGAATGAGGTTTGTTTATTGGTAGATATCAAAATAAAAATCATATTTTTCATTACATCTGGCCAAATATATATTTTATAAAGTATGATTTATTTATTCTCACATTAAGTGCGAGCCCGGCATATCATACGCTTATAATTAGATTGATTTTCACATTAAGTGTGAGCCCACCATATCGCACATTTATAATTAGGAAATAATTATTTATTCAATGTATCAGTTTCATTCCAACATTGGTTTTCTAGGAGATAAATTTCAGAAATCGGTGCGGCTAACTTAAAATCTGTTTATCCATCGAATTTTGTAGTTAAAAATGTTGCTATTTTCATTTTGTATTTCTTTTGTTTCATTTGTCTTTTCTCTTCTTTAGTTTGCAGTTATTTTTTTATAATTATTTTTCCCCTTTTTTTTGCTCATTTATTCTCCTCTTCTCCTCTTTGTTTTAGGTCTTTGTGTATTTTCAGCTACTACCTTAAATCTTCTCACTATTTATTTTATTTTGTTCACTTATCCAGTTTGCATCTTTTGTTGTTTTTCTTACAAAAAAGAGATTTGCATTTGCATTCTTTGATTCTCATTTCTTTACTGTGTTGCTTGGTTGTTTTATAGTTACAGACAAAATACCCATCTACATTTTTATTGTTTGGACAAGTAGAATCATCTAGGACGTCTGCATAGTCACAAACAAAATATCCATATGAGCTTGGTTTTTGTATATTTACTTGATGACAATGACAGTTCTGTGTAGAAGCCTAAGAAGTTCCACAGTTTCCATTTGAATTTGAAGCTAATAATCACCAATGGGCTTGTTCAATGTATTTGATGCCATGGTCATAAAACAACTTATATATTTTTAACACAGATTGTATATGTATAAGCAGAGGCGGAGCCATGTGATGGCTGGGAAAGTCACATGACATATATGTTTTTGTGTTATTTGCTTGCTAGGAATCACAATTGCAATTATCAAAACCTATCTCGACTTTGGAGTTTCACAAATATTTCAAGAATTTTTGATATATTATTAATTGTTTTGTAATTTTTGATATGCAAGAACATGAAATCATAAAAAAGATGGTCACTTCCAGCCATGTTCATCAGCATTTTACATTTCACCACGTTTGTATGGTTATGCATAAAGAACTGTAATGTATATAGTATGATTGAATTAAACTAGGTTAATTTTTGTTTTCCTTTTATGAGAAAGTGAATTGCAGTGACTAGTCATTTAAACTACTAAAAGAAAAACAAAATTATTGGGTTACTTGAAACCGAATTTGATTTATTTGTCTGTGTTGTGGATCTGTGTCATTCTATTTGATTTTATATTATGCAAACTTACGTGATATTTAATTTGATTGTATTTAGATTTGTGTTGTGGCAAGTCTAAAGGGTCCATTTTTTTAATTAAAAAACAAATTTGTGTCTGTTAAAAAGACGAAGCAGATGCAAATACGTATAATATTCGTGTCTGCCACTGGCTACAACTGATGCAAATACACATAAGAGTAAAACTGTCATAGGCAATTTGCA
This sequence comes from Allium sativum, assembly GCA_030737875.1. Lineage (NCBI taxonomy): Eukaryota > Viridiplantae > Streptophyta > Magnoliopsida > Asparagales > Amaryllidaceae > Allium > Allium sativum. The sequence goes on along the minus strand of CM060918.1, from coordinate 771,222,407 downwards.
TCTGTTTTGGGAATGAAGGAGACGCAAATACGTATAGTATTCGCGTCTGCTTCAGGAAATAACAAACGCAAATATTAAGTATTTGCATCTGCTAAAAATCAGACCCAAATTCTCATTACAATTTGTGTCCATTTCATTTGCATCCATAATGAACTAGACGCAAATGGTGGAAAATGTTGGACGCAAATAGTCTATTTTGTACTAGTGTGTGAAGGGTCGAGTGCATAAATGTACACATAACGGTGCTAAGACACGAGCTTAAGTCCGACTTGTGGTAGAAGTCTGCCCGGACCCAACGACATATCCAGCATCCACAAGTGGTAGACTTAATGTGAGAGGTCTAGCGCATTAATAACCATAAATGAATGAATGGTAATAAACTTGTTATACTTAATATGTTTGAATCAGTGAGGGTTACATGAACCTGTCAACTTAAGTAGGGGTTAAGTAAACTTGCTTGAATCAGCGGGAGGGTTAAGTTAATCTTGTTAAATATGTAGGGACGGGTTATACATATAAACCCGTCAAACTTAAACCGTTGGGGTTATGAAATCTTGTTAAAATGGTAGGCATAACCTTTTGAAATCCTAGTAGTGAAGATGCAAGCCTAGGGGGAAGCTTGTATCATCTAGCGTGTGGGACCCGTATCAATCAGTAACCTATCTTGTTATCAAACAGAGAACCCCAAACTAGGTCGGGGTCAGGGAACGCTTACTGAGTTGGTTGTAAGAGGTCCATCTAAGGGACAGTGTGGGTGGCGCATTCCGACGGGGTCATGTGCGTGCATGGGTCTGGATTCTAGGGAGGATGATAAGAAACCGTGACACCTGTAGATATGGTTATGGATCTTGTAAAGAATGGTGTAGCCACTTTAGGAAGTGATACATCCTACTATAGGGCCAACACATGGTATCTACGAGTTAAGGAGTCGATCAATTGGAGGTAGTAATTAGGGTACACCTCGTCTTGCTTGTTTAGGAGCCCGTTATTATCGTTGGGGGTAACACTCGTTAGTTCTGTTGGGTTACATGTTATTGTATGGGGTAAAATCACTTACTAGAAGTACACCTAAGTCTACAATCTTGTACTAGTTGTGATCATCTTGTTCTGCTATACTAGCATTGGTGCAGAGAAAAGTATTAGAGATGTGCAATATATTCTATTCTGTTTACCTTGTTATACCTGCCTTATGACATTGTTATCTCCCACTTCAGTTTTTATGCCTGTCATGATGCTTTTACTTATTTATATGTTAAAAGTAACTGGGACTTTATGTCTGGCCCATTTTGTTACCTCTTTTCTCTCTTTCGTTTCCCCTCAGGTTCTCAGGGTGAGAATACTCAAGCTGGATCAAGATTCTTCTTTCATTATGCTTGGAGCTGCTTAGATGTACCGCTTGATTTTGTATCTTCTCAACTATGGCTATATTTTGGGGATTATGCTCTTTTTATGTATTATTGTACTCTGATGATGATTTTGGTACAAGACAGAAGTTTTATGTTGATTAATGGGTTTTCAGTATGTCATACTTTTATGTAATTGGGTTTGGACCATGAAGCTTTTCTATTTAATAAAGTTTTAATTCCACTGTTATTTTATATCTATCTTGTGATGTTTCTGTTTCTGTTTACCTATAACGCTTCACGAAACTTAATGCATTTTGATAAAGAGTGACATTAACGGACGTGGGGTGTCACATGATACAACTTGCCATTGAGGCTTGGAGGGATACCTCTCACATAAACATCGAGTTAGTCTCGAGCTTACGACTCATCTAACTATAAATCCAAGGTAAGAAAGAAGCACTTACTTCTGGCCAGCCATCGCCTCATGAATCCTAGGGGGCAATGAACATAAAACCAATCATACTTAAATGTTCTAAGTCTGATCCACGTCTACAAGATAAATCGGGAGTTGGCTTGTGCCTCCCTGTAGTCAAGGGAAGGAGGGGCAGTAGACCTCCTCTTCATTTGGAAAAGAAACCAGATATCCTCCCCAGTTGATACTCTATGCAGGTATTCCATGAATAGGATGTAGATATCAAGCAGGAAGGAGTACGCGTCAGGTGAAACTGTGTCGGCGCTAAGTGAAAGTAGTGCAGCATATCCCAGATGAACCCACAGGACGAAGACACATACCCTGAAGCACACATATGCATGTTCTAGGTAGTGTACCCTTATGGAGGCATGTGCGCCTTATTACCCTCTTCAGAGACGTGGACATCGTCTCAAGGTATGCCGTACTTCTTACACACACGCCTCAACGCAGCTTTATCCATCCGCGAAGGCACTGAATCTAACATGTAGTCGATTACGGAGGCATCTGCCATTATATCCGGTGCCTCGAAAATGTCTTCCCGCATGATATTTACATCCTCTTCTCTCTCGGTCTTTTCTTCTGCAACTCCATCCCCTTCTGGTGTTACTGGCATGGCTGTACGCTCGGCCGACTGTTGTGGTCCTTCTGACTGCACACCCTGGTCGGGTGCAATAGATAGGCTTACAAGCTAGGACGGGTGAAAGCCTCTGAGGTCTAAAGATCATTACCCCCTGAACCGAAATTGTTAGATGACCCATTCGGGGATGGTGAGAGTTCCAAAAGTTCATCTTCCAAACCCTTAAGTCTTCGAGAAGATCGCGGTGCCATTGCAAACTATACTTTTAACATTGTTGCATTAGATACTGCACTGAAAAACCAGTGCCCCATGTGTTGGTGTAAGGTAACATGGAACGTGCAGTGTAGTTAGGTGATAATACGAATATAATAAAAGAACTCGGGACACAACAACGATCGCTAGTCCCTAGAACTAGAACCATCATCGTCGTTAACCGGTATCATTGGGCCCATGTCGAGTCGTGATTACGTCGTGTTTGGGATTGTGAATTCTCCAGGTCCCGAGATATGAAATTCGTATCCCAGGGCTTAGAAAACTTCGACTCCCAAGGCGGGTAGGAAATCAGGATTTCGCATCCCCTTCGGGATACAAAACCTTTATTTCATATCCCCACTTAGTGATGCGAAATTCGAGTTTTGTATCCTCTTCTTAGGGAAGCGAAATCGATTCTTTGTATCCTCTCTACAACCGCGGGATGCGAAGCACCGATTTGCAACCCTCTTACTTCCACTTTTCCTTCGCCTCTTCTCCTCTTCTATATCCTCCTTCCCCCTCACCGAATCGTCTAGGGGATCCAATATGAATTAACATATTTTAGAGGGCCAGCCTTTCAGACCCTTCGTCTCCCACGGAGATGGCCACCTTCCTCCTCGAGATGCCTTGGCCAATCCCCAGGCCATGGTCTCATACTTCAAACATTACGTAATCGAGACACGAATTTGAATCAGGCAACACTAAAGCATAAAAGTTGAATCCTATACGATATTTGAACCTATTTGATAAATACATAGTGTTCGAGATCTGGTTGGGAGGCAGTGTTCTTTTTGAGGAAATTCTTTAGTCCTCAAGATTCAAAAAATATGCCAGGAGAACGGTTGGAGAAGACGAATTTGTTATGTGAAGGGGAAGGTAGCGGGATAAGAAATATCGTATCCCCATGGGATGCGAAAACATGTATCCCCCAAGGATACGAAAAATCATATCCTTACGGGATATGAAAATTTTGTACCCTCGGGGATGCAAGATTTCACATCTTTCTAAAAAAGGGAAAGATAAAGGAACTTCGTAACTTCAAAAACTTCTAGACTCGCAACTCTGACCATGATCGCATAAACGTGCTTTCGGAACTTCGACCATCGTGCCCAATTTGATTTGCTATCCAACCATACGCTCACGAGTTTTGACGACTCAAGAGAATATGCCAAGAAATCAGATTAATAATTCGATGTCATTTTCGAAAACCAACTTGCATAATCGTAAGGAGAAGACATACTTACTGGTTATGTTCTATTACAAACTCATCGCGCGAAATAATGTGAAATTGTGTGAGTGCATACACGATACTATGTCGACAACGACCCGTTTACGTTCTAGCGTATGTGCGAGTCGATAACCATTGTTTAATTTCTTGAGTCTACAGGAATTAGATGTTTACTAAAGCTACCAGAGACGATTCTCAGACCGAGAAATCAGAATTCTCGATATGCTCAACGAAATGGTCACGACCAAGCGCTCGTCATAGCTTGGAGATCTTTCCAACTTCAAGAGATGCTTGACTCAACTCAAAGGAAATCATGTCAAGACAATACATACTTTAGGGGTTTAGTGTTAACTGACCTTTTGGTATGGTTCCCAAAAGCATATCAAGCCCACTCAACTCGACCCATCGCATAGTATAAAATCCCGAAATGTCGCCAAAACACTCAGGAATTAGGCCCAGAATGTAACAACCCGTATTTCTAGCGATATAATAATTAATTTTATTTAATTATTTAAATAATTATTTGGTAATTAAATGGTTTAAATTATATAACTTTGAATATTTAATTAATATAATAATTAAATAATATATTTAATTCTGAAATAACCAGAAATAACTGAAATGACAATATTGTGTGAATTGGACAATCTAAAATATATAATTTAGTTTAGAACTGAATTATGTTAACGAATTTATTTATAAATGTCAGTTGAACGTATAATTTATATAATAATAATAATCGAGCTCGAAATGGCGCGGTAGTTCGGAATTTGGCGATTCAAACTTTAAAAGAATATACAGAATCTGTTTTAAATCGGATTTCTATGAAACAAGAAACGTTCGGAGCTGGTGAAGTGTATTTTTCTAATGGAAGAGAAAAATTCGAGATTTCGTCGTGTGAATTGTGAGTTGTGTCCAAATCAAATTATTGAAAAGTCGCAATGGAATTCCTTTATAATTTATAACAATTTATTTATATTATAAAAGGATTTTTAATATAAATAGAATATCGATATAACTGGAAACTTTGAAATATCAAATTATAAATCTCGATATATTTATTTTGGAGCTGTATGATATTCTATTGTGAATATATACGATAATATTATTTTATTAATATTAATTTAATTATTTCTAAATATATTAATATTTAAATGGGTTATTTAGAGCTTTAAAAATAGCCAGTTTTGCATACGACCTCCGTTTTCGACGAAACTAATTTTGTTGGATCCGGAATATTAAATTATTGCTAGATTTCAATTTTCGTGATTTTTTGAGCTAGTATGTAGCCATACAGAATTTTAATGTGAAATATAGTCAATAATTTGACTTTAAAAATACGTTGTGTGAACAAACGGACTCAGAATTCGACGAAACAAGTTTCGTTGGGTTCGTAATATCAAACTGTAGGTGTATGTCCATTTTCATTAGATTTGGGTATCGTATGTCATCATACGGATTTTTAGAAGATGAATATAGGTAATGATATATTGTAAATTAATTAAATAATCGATTAAAAATATATTATAACCTTCTATAAATACCTTACAACCTTCCTAAACCTAAATCATTTCACGTCCCTGGTCAACAATGAGTAGCCGCCAGTTGAAATTAAAACGTGAGAGAATACATGGATTGGAAAATCATACAAATTCAAATAAAATCTTATAAAATCCAAAGTTTGTATATTGGGATTCGTATCAGGGTAAGCTTCAGTTCAGTATAGCCCTTTAAGATGTGCACGCTGTCTTGGTTTTGCAGTATATACTACTGTAAACTAGGGCTTACGATTTTGGAATTTTGAAGTATGGATTTGAAAAAAAAACACATGTTTGGGTTCAACATGTATATAAGTTTCTTCGTGAAAGGATTGAAGGGTTGCAATACTTATTCTTCCACAGCAGCATGTCGAAGTCAGAATTCCAAGGGAGCCGTCAAGCTGTACATTAATGGCAAGGTTGGAGAGAGGAAGTGATGAGGAGATTATTGATGATTTTAGTTTGATTTTTCAAAAAGGGGAGAGGGAGTTTAAATCGATGAAAATGATCGAATATGGCCTTGAGCGGCGCCTGCAACTGATAACGGGAAGAAGTATTAAGTTTAAATGGTATTGGTAAAGATTAAATTTTCTGAATAGTGCGTTTTCCAAGAAGATCTAAATGGGATTGGAAACGCATTGCAACTACATCGTGAGGATTGCAGTTTTGAATGAAAGCAGGCATACTCCGTGGGAAGAATTGCAGGCAGAGAAGGTTCAGTGAGCTTTAGTTGATTGTTGCATTAGTGAGAAAGGTTAAATAGGTTTATGGCAGTAGGTAAATGGTGGTGAAGGAGCTTTATACGGGATCTAGCATTTCGAAAGTGGAAGGAGGGATTAACAGTAAAACATGGGATTTATATAATGGTTAAGATGTTAATCAATTGGTTAGTAATGTTAATGAAAAGGAGATGGGTGATAAATTTGTCCATGTTGAATAGCTACAGGAGGGTTGGGAAGAAAATTTCAAACTGGAGAAATTTACATAGGAGTTCGAATGTTTTATGAAGGAGGAGTATAGGTTAAAGAATGTTAAAGGTAAATCAATTTATATTTAAATAAATTGTTAATAATGTTTGCTGCGTTAAAATTTGTGAAATGTGTAATTATCTCATACGATATCAGAATCCGACGAAACAAGAGACATTGGAACTGTCTCGACAAAATACTACACAGTGGAACTGGTTTGAAGTAATTTAGAGCTCGTATGAATTTACGGCAAGATATAACGGCGGACTGGATAAATCGGCTGTTAGTCATTATTTAACGATTAACGACCAATATGAGTAAAACTCACTGACTCTGCCAGTTTATATTTTTATAACGTATTTTTAGAATTTATAAATGATGGTTGATTGCCGTGTGTTGATTGTTTGGATGAACTGCTAATTGATTGGTTAAAATTATAGATAACGGTATAAATATATATATATATCATTATTCAAATATTGATTCTGTTTATCAGAATATTTCATATTGAAATGAAGTTGATGTTAGTTATATTGTTTAACATCTGTGGATATAGGGAAACAGGTTGGAGGGATCCAACTGGATTCCTCAATATTTATTATACTGTTTTCATATATTGTGATATATGATGTGATATATAATCTGTGATTGATTATGATGACACTGGTCTTATTAATTGGTGTTATAAATACCATAAGAAATACTGCAATGAATAAGGAAATTTTCAAGGGATATTATAAAAGGAATATTTATTTGGAAAGTAAATAGAATTATAAAAGAAATATTTATTTGGAAAGTAATTAGAATTATAAAAGGAAATATTTGGAAAATGAATAGAATTTTATAAAAAAGAGAATTTTACATTAGGAAAGTTTAGACCCGTGCTTCGCTCACGGGTGTAACATGATATTGATTAAAGTAAATATTTTGCAAATAAAATATTATAAAGGAATTTGTGGTTTGAATTAGGAATTTAAATGGAATTACTAAAATTAGAAACTGACTAAAAATTAGTTGACTTGAATGGCTTTCTGGGTATCGATCTGATGTCGGTTTCGACCTTCGGGGTTTATGCTTGGGAAGTTGTTCTCTTACTAGTTTACAGTTAGAGACTGATAGAGGTGGGAAGATATTGATGAGTGAATCAAAAATGGAAATGTTTTCCAAAGTAAATAACGTATATTTTCTAATTTTAGAAAATAAGGGATTTATGAATATATGGAAACGATAAATGGGAATTTGGGAAATGAAATGATGATTGATCGGTAAGATTTCCATTTGGAAATACGACCGTTGTTTGTACACATGTTTTCCTTTGATAGTTAAATAACCGACTATCAAAGTTTTTGACCATTTCCATTGTTAATACGGAGAGACCGGGATCAGAATTATTATCTGAAAACCAATCCGTATGGGCGTTAGCGTTGCGAATCAAATATAATGAAGATAATTGAAGACAGAGTTATGCAAGGGTTGTTCTGGCGATCCTAGGTAGAAACGGCCTAAGATGGGTTTACAGAATAGTGCCTTCGGTTTGTCCAGTCCCAAGATAACCTGTATGGAAGAATGTCTGACAGAGTATATTTTATAGATCGCGTAAGTTGATCTCTTCAAACGTATTTACGTTTGGTGACGGAGGAATTCATTCCTCTTAGCTGTATAACCATAATATTTTTGGAGAAATCAATTCGTGATTTGGCGGGTATGATGATGTGACATTCAAAGTAAATAAAAGTGTTATTTGTACGTTATGACCTCAAGCCTCACAACCAGGAAATTGTATAAAATCGGGTAGGTCACATGGCTAAGTGGTTAGCTGCCAATTAGGGTGTATTGTCACCTGATCTAGAGAAATTTCATTTGCTTCTTTAACCTATTTCAATCATGTTTCTTTCGGGAAACGGTTGCTGATCCCAACCTTTGGTGATTATACATTCGGTACACTTAAGCAAAATGAGTGACCGGTCATGTTTAGCCTGGGTTACAAGATGTTCTTGTTGAACCCGACGTATTCCTCTCTAGAGATACACTGTCGGAAGGTGGTCCCACACCTTGCCAGTTGGAATTCATTACCCAATAAGCGCCCACGGTTTTTGATTATATATTATGTATGTGGAACGTGAGATGAATGCGTTCTGCTAGATGATGATTATATCGGGATTGATAGACATTATTGTAATATCAAAAGAGTTTTGATATAAAGATTATCGTTTCTTGCAAAAAGATTTTGAATGTTGGACCAAGTATTTTGGATTCTCATAAGGGAAAAACCCGTTCCGTTATACGGCGTGGTCTTATGAGATATCGTTTATTTTCTCAAACTGTTTTAAATTATTTACTCACACCAATCCCATTACAGACCCGGAGTTTATTTTGTTTTCCCTAAACTCTTGGGTGCCCAATTTTGTACGGGCAGTCAAGTAGTCAGGATTTACTGATATACTGAGAGCTTGAAGCAGGAGGCTTCAGGATTTTATAGCAATTGTTTATTTCCGATGTGTTGTAAGTGTTGTACTCTGATAAATGTTATTGTATACATATACTGGTTTTATTTCAAAGTTATGTTATATTTTATCCGTTCCACTGTGAGATTCGTGTTACTCTGATTCTGATGTTGTGATCTTCTTCTCCTTCTTCTATTCTAATTTTCTATCTTATCTATTCTCACCCTCTAATTTCTTTCTATTAATGTTCCGGTATTTTCCATGTTTGGATAATCGACGTGGGTTTTATGTCGATTACCGAGGTCACAAAATCCCTGGGCCGTTACAGTGGTATCAGAGCTGAAGGTTAAGTAATTACCTTGGCTCTGTGGCGTAACTCGATAGAGATAGGGTTAGTAATACCCTAGATTGAGTTTGAGTGTATATATATGAGCGTGTGTTTGCTATTTGATATAAAAATGATTTTATATTATGGAGATTTATTGGTTGAGTTGTTTGTGAATTCGGGTCGATCAGTTTGATCCACTGTATTGGTAGGAGTTTATAAACACTCGAATACGATGAACTGACACAGTATGTTTTAAAAAGAGGGTAAATGAAATAAACTTACCCAAATTATATTTTTGATATAAAAGAATAATTAATATTTGAAGTATTATAGTATATTAGATATGTTGGTTGTTATATTAATCGAATAATATTAAAGTTGAGTTGGTTATGTATATATAACCAAATAAAATTCATATAAGTGTTGTGAAATGAGTTAAATCTGAATTTAAATCTAAATTGAAATTAAAATCTGGAAAATTGAATAAGTGTTTATAAATGGACTTGGATTAAATATATGAGAATTTTAAAGTCCTAGGAGATTTTAATTTGTTTGCCAAGCATCAAGAAGGATATTTTGAAATGTATTTCAAAATGAAAGTGTTTAAAGAATGAGTTTTGAAAAGTGATATAGTATTGAACTCACTTCGGCCACTGGAAAATAATTCTGATGATGATCCGGACATCATCGATGTTCATTTTCAAGTTTCTAAGTGACAGATTACTACCAAAGATTTTGTTTTCGAAATGTTTTGGGAAAACAAGTTGTTTGAAATTCGAAAAGGGTTGTTTGATTTTAGAAAAATCCAAGGTGTTTAAAACTTCCAAGAAGAGATTGTTTTGAATTAAAACCAAATTGAATTGAAATTTGTGGAAGCAAATTGGAATTAAAATAAAGTCACTTAAGTGGTAATTGAAATTGAATTGGATTAGAATGGTATCAGTAAAAAAATTGGATTCTTGAATATAACTGGACCTATGTGAGGTGAAATGGATTGATTTTTCGAATAAAAGTCAAATTGTGGATTTTGAGATAAAGATAACTGATTTGGGAAATTAATTAGTTAATGGAATGTTGTAGTGGAACTTAACGAGGTTAAGTAAGTTGAATTAATGAGTTAGGAGTTTGGAATCGAGAATGGAAATCGAGTTTGAAATGAAATTCGACTTAGGTATAAGCGAATGATTGGGGTTGAGGATAAAATTGATTGGATTTGATTTGAATGACATTGGTATATGCTCAATTGATAGCAGATGGAAAGGATATAATGATATGCCCGACAAAAGGTACAAGTTTATATTTTATACGAGTATGGGATTTACGAGCTGAATTGGCAAGCCGCTTGGCTGTTTGATTTTCTTTTGAATTAGAGAAGGCCTAGAGAAGTGAGTTGTAGTTGTACCGATTGACCCATACAAAGGAGGTGCTGATGAAAATTTTCAGAAATTTAAGGTGTTAGAAAATTTTCAGGATTTCTGAAAATTTATGTTAGAAATGAATTAATAATTTAGTTAAAGTAAATTGGTTCAGTGAAACTGGAGTTAAGAAGTAAACAAATAATTTTAACTCAGTTAATAGGGTTTGTTTTCTACCTTAGCAATTTCGAGGACGAAATTATTTTAAGAGGGGAAGAATGTAACAACCCGTATTTTTAGCGATACAATAATTAATTTTATTTAATTATTTAAATAATTATTTGGTAATTAAATGGTTTAAATTAAATAACTTTGAATATTTAATTAATATAATATTTAATTAATATAATAATTAAATAATATATTTAATTTTGAAATAACCATAAATAACTGAAATGACAATATTGTGTGAATTGGACAATTTAAAATATATAATTCAGTTTAGAATTGAATTATATTAACGAATTTATTTATAAATGTCAGTTGAACGTATAATTTATATTTTAATTATAATCGAGCTTGAAATGGCGCGGCAGTTCGGAATTTGGCGATTCGAACTTTAAACGAATATACAGAATCCGTTTTAAATCGGATTTCTGTGAAACAAGAAACGTTAGGAGCTGGTGAAGTATATTTTTCTAATGGAAGAGAAAAATCGAGATTTCTTCGTGTAAATTATGAGTTATGTCCAAATCAAATTTTCGAAAAGTCGCTATGGAATTCCTTTATAATTTATAACGATTTATTTATATTATAAAAGGATTTTTAATATAAATCGAATATCGATATAACAGGAAACTTTGAAATATCGAATTATAAATCCCGATATATTTATTTTGGAGCTGTATGATATTCTATTGTGAATATATACGATAATATTAGTTTATTAATATTAATTTAATTATTTCTAAATATATTATTTAAATGGGTTATTTAGAGCTTTAAAAATAGTCAGTTTTGCATACGACCTCCGTTTTCGACAAAACTAATTTTTTTGGATCCGGAGTATTAAATTATTGCTAGATTTCAATTTTCATGATTTTTGGAGTCAGTATATAGCCGTACAGGATTTTAATGTGAAATATAGTCAATAATTTGACTTTAAAAATACGCTGTGTGAACAAACGGACTCGGAATTCGACGAAACAAGTTTCGTTGGGTCCGTAATGTCGAACTGTAGGTGTATGTCCATTTTCATCAGATTTGGGTATCGTATGTGATCATATGGATTTTTAGAAGACGAATACAGGTAACGATATATTATAAATTAATTAAATAATCGATTAAAAAAATATTATAACCTTCTATAAATACCTTACAACCTTCCTAAACCTAAATCATTTCACTTCCCTGGTCAACAATGAGTAGCCACCAGTTGAAATTAAAACGTGAGAGAATACATGGTTTGGAAAATTGTAACGGCCGGGAATTTCGCTCGATCCGAATCAGTCGTTAAACCGATCTAGACCGTTCGAAACCCCTGATCATTTGAGAACAGGACAAAACAGAACACAAACAGAAGAACATTTCATTGCTATTACAACAATTACATCAGAATACAAGAATATACAGAGTATAATTGAATAAATTACATTCGATAAATATCAGAGATTACAATAAATTACATAGCAGCGGAAAAATAATATAAAACACAACTGAAGGTGATATACGGATACAGAGCTTTCCGGATATCATTCCAGCTGTAAACCAGGATCCTGTGAATATAAATCTGCAAAACCAAAACTACTAGCTGCCCGTGCGGAAAATAGGGGCACCCAGAGTTTAGGTTAAAACAATAAACTCCAGGTCAGTCATGTGACTGGTGTGAGAACTAAAACAGTTATTTATATTGGTTTTAAAGTTAGGTAAATCAAGGGACCACGCCGTATAACACGGAACGGGTTTCCTCCCAAGAATACCAGTGCATAGAACAAACAGCGCAATGCTAAATAAAGAAAAATGAAGCTGTTATAAGACCCAGGTCCCATCACACAATGCAACGCAAGCCGGAGGATAGGGTTTTCCCTTATAACAGCCAAAGCATGCTTGATATGTTTAAAACAAATCATTTGATACTATAATAAGTGTACAGTGTCAAAACAATTTCAATCATAAATATAAATCATAGACGGCATAGTATCCCATGCTACTATGTCGCCATACTAGGCTCTACAAATAAGGCCGAAATATCTCGTATTGGAAATTGGATTTCCGTCATGAGTCGAGGTAAGGGGCAAGCTCCTCTCCGCGTTCGAGACACTCTAGCAAATGCCTCAGGACTACGCACTCTGGGCAATCCTGGATGCTTCAGGGTCGGTCCTCACTTACGTTAGAGGATTAGTATTCCTGAACACACGTTTCCCCTGTCCTTACAGACCTAAAATCGAGGCGCCTCATCCAACAACCACATAGGTGAAAAGTATATAAATGTCAGGGCTGGTAAGTCACTGACACCACCAAAGCTAGAAAGAAACGTCGTGCTCTCCCTGTAGTCCGTATCCCGTTTTTAACTCATACCGAGGTGTGAGGCTCGCGAATTCACGTTATACACAAAGCTGCCACGTAGGCTGTGCTTTGATCATCAACCACAAGACTTTGCTTTTCAACAAAAGCCTTGATCATTGCATCTTAGCGTGCCACACAGGAAATTCATGCCATGCGACTGATATCCATCGATATACAACTTCTGAGCTCGTACGTCTCAGAGAAGGGCGTTAAGCAAAAGAATAAATTCTCCGCCGCCAAACAGATGTATATTTAATAGAAATCAATCAACACAGAATAAAATCCAATGTCAGACACACAATCCATTTACAAGTCCGTTCTGGGTCTGAACGAAACCGGAGGCACTTTCCTCGCATATCCATCCATCTCCAAGTACGTCTGGACGACCACCAACTATTTCCATCCTCTTAGGTGTACAGCCCAATCAGGATCGTCAGTAATAATCCAAACGATGTGAAGACTTCCGGTCTTCAACCACCGTCTTCATCTTCGACATATTGTCGAATCGGTTATTCAGAATGGGTGTAAACCCGGCCTTTCCGAACAACCCGCGTATATTAAAAACGAATGTTATATAAACACAACATACGCCTCATTCCAATGCAGAATATCCTTTTATTCACGAAATCACATTCTTAGGGAAAGGTTCCCATTAATTTTATCCAAGATAAATTCTTTAAAATTTATCCTTTAATCTTCCTTTGGATGTCGTTTCAAACCAAATTATGGTTTTCTGAACTAGTCGAGATTAGCGAACCACACCGAAGTAATTATTCATTTTATTTCCCAATCCCAACCTATTCATCCCATGAAGCAAAACTAGTGATACTCCATATCTAACACCATGGTGTTATCGGTAAAATTAATTACCATTTCACGTTCAAATCTAATTAAAGATTTAACTATCGCTTTGGAGCAAAACTTGCGATACTCCATTCTCGCTCATTTCTAAATTTGATAATTTAGATTATAGATTCACATTTCAATCTAATTATAGATTCATTAAAACTCCTTTTACTGGGTTAAAGAACTAGGTGTTATTTAAAACACAGTTCACGACAAACCCAAATCACATTCTATTTATTATCGGGTTAAAGAACTAGTGTTATTTAAAACACCGTTCACGATAAACCCATTTCAAATCCAATCAAATACATTAGAAATTCCGATTTATTTAAAACCCCTTTTTAAATCTAATTTATTTATTTAAAAATAATTGGGTTTTAGATTTAGTTCAAAACTAGTTCATTTCGATAAAAATCCATTTTTATCTTTACAGATATGGAGTTTTTCACCCCAATTTTTCTCAAATCATTTCTTATGATTTTACACAAATTATTGATATTTTTAATAATTTTATCAAGGCCCGTACAGTCGATTTCCAACAATGGCCATCGAACTGCACTTACAGCGACCTTTTTCAAATTTGATTTGGACGTATCCCCAAATCCAACCGTTAGATTTTGAATTTCAAATATTCGTTAGAAAGCTCTTTTCGATACGAACCCAACGGTTCCGGATTTAGGAGAATCCGACGGTCGGATCTCCCGTAGTGTCCGTTTGAAATAAATGGTCGAAATTCACGAACTGCCGCGGCGCGGCGCGTTCTATTCAGTCCATTATATATATAATATATATATATTATATATATTTCGTCGATTACCATTCAAAACGAATTTTATAAATAGTTTTGAATTCGTTTCAAAAATAATTTCAACTTCCATCTCAATTCACATCTTTCCTTATAAATTCGTTTTAAAATTCATTTCTATTCAATTCAAGTTTCAATTCGATTTGAATTCATTTCACTTCGTTTTAAATTCAATTCGAATTCGTTTTCAATTTGATTCAACTCAAAGTGGTTTTCTATTCAAATCAAATTCGTTATATATTCAATTGAAATCAAATTCGTTTTCTATTCAAATCAAGTTTGTTATATATTCAATCGAAATCAAATTCGTTTTCTATTCAAATCAAGTTTGTTATATATTCAATTGATTTCGAAATCTTTTTATATTCAATTCATTTCGAAATCGTTTTATATTCAATTCATTTCGAAATCGTTTTATATTCAATTCATTTCGAAATCGTTTTATATTCAATTCATTTCGAAATCGTTTTATATTCAATTCATTTCGAAATCGTTTTATATTCAATTCATTTCAAAATATTTTATATTCAATTCATTTCAAAATATTTTATATTCAATTCATTTCAAAATATTTTATATTCAATTCATTTCAAAATATGCGATTTCGAAATCACCTTTCAATATTCGATTTAAAATGGATAAAATCGATATAAACATCGTTCACGTCAAAATGGCGCATCTCTAATCAACACGGCTTCATATAATTCTATTTTCAAATATTCTATTTCAAATATTTCTTTTTCAAATAGTTCCTATTCAAATATTTCTATTTCAAATATTTCGTTCAACACATGACTAATCTCAACGGATGAGTACAGTCAACACATGAACCTTTATTTTATATTGATAAAGATGTAGATTTTATTATTAAAATATTTCGTTCAACACATGACTAATCTCAACGGATGAGTACAGTCAACACATGAACCTTTATTTTATAATATTCTTTATTTTCTAAATTGGAATGAGGCCCAATCAATCACCATATAACGTCAATTATATGGATTTTCATACATCACACATATATAATAGCATTGGAAAATAATCAACCATCAACCAAAGTGCACTACACTGTATAAGCATCAAATATAGATATAACGCTTATAACAACCTGTCAATCAATCGATCGACATATTTAATCAATCAGGATGAGTGAACTTCAAATTTCATCCCAACACCCGTGTGGGGTTTCAAACAATCAAACACAGATTTTAGTTGTGCAGTTGGGCGATGTG
The DNA here is from genome assembly GCA_030737875.1 of Allium sativum. Classification (NCBI taxonomy): domain Eukaryota; kingdom Viridiplantae; phylum Streptophyta; class Magnoliopsida; order Asparagales; family Amaryllidaceae; genus Allium; species Allium sativum. The sequence continues at coordinate 771,206,448 of CM060918.1, read as the reverse complement.
TAAAATTTATCGACCCAATCAATGTCCTTCAAATAGGTGTACATAAACAAACCGTCCGGTTTGTAAATGAATATTTTATTTTATTCACTTCACTATATTCATATTCACGTTAAAAATTATATTTTTAACGATAAAACATTTTATTTCAACATATGAATTTCTATTCAGTTCTTTCTTTAAATAAAATGATATTTTTATTTTTTTCGAACTTATTTTAGAAAATTTCGGCGGCATAACGACACGATACTAGAAACGGGACGAGGTCTAGCCTTATCCCTAGTCTAGTGAAGGCCCACGCCATTCACACATCAATCAAATCTATTCATTTCACCAAACAATTCAATTCCAATCAAATAATCTAACTAATTTTTGCAATCAAAAAAAAAGTCCATGGTCTGTGGACGATTGTGTCGGGTGCTACTAAACACCGTCTGCATCCTAGTATATATATATATAACCAGAAAAGAAATTGAAGAGTGAGAAATTCTCACTAATAGCTATTCCAACTTCACGCCACTTCAAATGTAGAAGTCTTCGTCGTTTTCGCCTTTTAGTCATCTTCGTTGCCCGTATTCTCTACATATGTAAAAATCGAATTTTTACTTCGCTATACAATATATAAAAATCGAATTTTTACTTAGCTATTCAATATATAAAAATAGCATTTTTACACCGCTACTATATAGATAAAAATTATATTTTCACATCGATGATCATATAGTAAAGATTATAATTTTATCTCGTTATTCTTCATATAAAGATTTCGCCTTTTCAAATATATCCTTATAAAAATCACATTTTTATTTTTCTACACATATAAAGATGATATTTCTAACATTCCTATCATGTAAAAATTATATTTTTAATTCTCTACAAAAACAAAAATCATATTTTTACATCGTCTATATAGTAAAGACTATATTTTTAATACTTTAAAAATGTAAAAATCATATTTTTAATTGAATAAAAATCTTATTTTTAATTGAATAAAAATCTTTTCTACCTCTTCCTTTTATAAAAATTATATTTTTATCCTATGTATAGTATAAAGATTATATTTTTTATTATCATCACTAATCAAAATCCAATCTTTCTACATTCAAATAAAAATACGATCTTTTCACGTTTAAAAATATCGTCTTTCATTCATTAAAAATCCGCCTTTTCAATTTTAAAAATCTGATCTTTTCCATTTTAAAAATCTGATCTAAATTTTATATTCATTTATAAAAATCACTTCTTAAACAAGGTTATATAATTAAAAATAAAATCACATTTCTAATACATAAGTAAATAAAGAAAAATGAAGTAAAAAAACTCACCTTGCTTCGAATTGGGGAGGGGTTTCGTGCGCCTGAGGGAGAGAGGGGCTGCAGGGGTTTTGTTGAGGCGATGTTCGGGGCGTGGGGCTTGGTGTTTCGCGCGAGGTGGTTTGGTGGGGGGTGCGGTCGGGGTTTGGGGGGTAGCGGAGGCTGTTGGATGCGGGTTCGGAGGTTTTGGGCGCGGGTTCGATCGCAGGGGGCTAGGGTTCACGCAGGAGAGGGAGAGAGGAAGGAGAAGAAGGAGGGGAGGGGGGCGCGCATCGCCTGAGGTGGAGGCGGAGCACCACCGATGGCGGCGGCCTGGGAGCTCGAGCGTGCGTGTTCTTTTTTTTATTTTTATTTGATTTCTGTTTTGAAAGATAAGAGGGGGGGGGGCAGAGGATATAGGAAAAGTTTTTTTTATTTTTATTATTTAATTATTTAATTTGGCAAAAAGTTGACTTTCACATACGACCTCGAAACGAGGCCCACCGCCTGTCGTCCATTGCGTTTTACCCCCATTTCGGACACAATGGGATATGTATCGCAAGCTGATTCGATTGTTTTGATCAGTTTCCGTTGAATTTACATTTAAATCACTATATTGAATTTTAAACGTACATTTCAAATTACCGGGGTCGCATACGAACTTTAAAAATTCCAGAAAAATATTTTCCAGCTTCGTATTGACGATACGGTCCTAACAAAACTAGTTTCGTCGAATTCTGAGACCGTTGGAAAAATGGCCAATTTCCAGTCGATTAAAATCAACTAAAACTGGTCAAACGCGTTTTCCTTTGCCACGCTCACATATTGAATCGAAAAATTATGAAATTTAAAACCTAACAATAATTTGACATCACGGACCCAACAAAAGTGGTTTCGTCGAAATCCGAGTTCGTTTGCAAAATTCCCATTTTTAAGGGCCTGAATTCCATAACGACTATTCAGAATTTTCAACTGGACATATCTTTTGATTCCCGCTATGAAATCTCGATTTGTCAGATTCTTTGGAAAGATATTATCAATTAGATCCAAATGTTTTTAGTTTCACTAAAATCCGGATTGTTTTGCACCCGGTACATTCAATTGAAGTTTGAAATCGAATTATCGAACTACCGCGCCATTTTCAATTCCTATTATAATTATATATAATTATTTATATTCTGACGACGACGCGTATAATATACGTTCTAAATATATTCAAAATAAATTTCTGGTCGATTTTATTTAAAATAATCTATTTTAAATATGCAAAATTCGCTAAAATTGCCAAAATAAAAATTTTAAACTGGCCCAGATTTTCCGAGTTATTACAATCTCCCCCACTTAAAACTTTTCGTCCCCGAAAAGGAACAGAGTCAAAAGTGGTTTGATTAATCAACTCTACGTTCGATTTGGCTTCCATTCTCCAACTTTTCAGTTTCTGAGAATTTTCAAATTTTCAAAAATTTGGCTAACACCCTAAATTTTCGAAAAATTTCGCCATAACCTCCCCTGCACCGGGAGCCACGGGAAAATCCCGAAATTGCCATATAGGCCTTCTGATCTCAAAAAGAAAAAGCCAAGCGGCTAGCCAATAGGCTCATAAAATCATCATCACCAAAACAAAACAGTAAATTATGTAGTAAACATGTACCTATTTGTCGGGCAAACAAATTTTATTCTCTGCTCTAGCCTCCTTGCTATGACCTGTTCAATGTAAGTATATGTATATGCAAGCAAATGCGACCAATTATCAATACAATTCAATCTTTGGTTCAATTAGGCTTAATGGTTCAAAATTATCAAACAAATAAACAAACAACGCAAACATAAATCAATTAGTGAATTTTAACGTTTCAAATTCATAATTTTGATATATATACGAAAAGTCATGTTTTTGATGCCAATTCACAACAATGTGTTCTAGCTATATTAGTTTTGGTTCTCACACCAGTCTAATGGAAGTATATAGAAAATCACACCTTCGAAACACGAACACAAGTTCGGATGATGATCGATCAATCATCAGAACCATCTCCGGGCATCTAGAATGTGATTCTATATCTATCTAATATATTAAAACTTCGAATATACATTCATGACGCGTATATGCAAAATCTTTATATATCAGATTGTCCATATTCAAAATAAATAAATTATTCAAATACGGGTAAAATGGTGTAAATTTTCAAAACAAAATTGTTTTCAATTGAAAAATATACTCTTCACACTCGTTCTAGGATACTACTGATCCTATCTCTAACGAGTCATTCTAATTGGATATTACTAATCCAATATCTGATGAATTCTTTCGTATGGTTCTAATGTGTCTTGTTCTCGAGCTCTGTAAACCAAAGCTCTGATACCAAATGTGATGGCCGGGAATTTCGCTCGATCCAAATCAGTCGTTAAACCGATCTAGACCGTTCGAAACCCCTGATCGTTTGAGAACAGGACAAAACAGAACACAAACAGAAGAACATTTCATTGCTATTACAACAATTACATCAGAATACAAGAATATACAGAGTATAATTGAATAAATTACATTCGATAAATATCAGAGATTACAATAAATTACATAGCAGCGGAAAAATAATATAAAACACAACTGAAGGTGATATACGGATACAGAGCTTTCCGGATATCATTCCAGCTGTAAACCAGGATCCTGTGAATATAAATCTGCAAAACCAAAACTACTAGCTGCCCGTGCGGAAAATAGGGGCACCCAGAGTTTAGGTTAAAACAATAAACTCTAGGTCAGTCATGTGACTGGTGTGAGAACTAAAAAAGTTATTTATATTGGTTTTAAAGTTAGGTAAATCAAGGGACCACGCCGTATAACATGGAACGGGTTTCCTCCCAAGAATACCAGTGCATAGAACAAACAGCGCAATGCTAAATAAAGAAAAATGAAGCTGTTATAAGACCCAGGTCCCATCACACAATGCAACGCAAGCCGGAGGATAGGGTTTTCCCTTATAACAGCCAAAGCATGCTTGATACGTTTAAAACAAATCATTTGATACTATAATAAGTGTACAGTGTCAAAACAATTTCAATCATAAATATAAATCATAGACGGCATAGTATCCCATGCTACTATGTCGCCATACTAGGCTCTACAAATAAGGCCAAAATATCTCGTATTGGAAATAGGATTTCCGTCATGAGTCGAGGCAAGGGGCAAGCTCCTCTCCGCGTTCGAGACACTCTAGAAAATGCCTCAGGACTACGCACTCTGGGCAATCCTGGATGCTTCAGGGCCGGTCCTCACTTACGTTAGAGGATTAGTATTCCTGAACACACGTTTCCCGGTCCTTACAGACCTAAAATCGAGGCGCCTCATCCAACAACCACATAGGTGAAAAGTATATAAATGTCAGGGCTGGTAAGTCACTGACACCACCAAAGCTAGAAAGAAACGTCGTGCTCTCCCTGCAGTCCGTATCCCGTTTTTAACTTATACCGAGGTGTGAGGCTCGCGAATTCACGTTATACACAAAGCTGCCACGTAGGCTGTGCTTTAATCATCAACCACAAGACTTTGCTTTTCAACAAAAGCCTTGATCATTGCATCTTAGCGTGCCACACAGGCAATTCATGCCATGCGACTGATGTCCATCGATATACAACCTCTGAGCTCGTACATCTCAGAGAAGGGAGTTAAGCAAAAGAATAAATTCTCCGCCGCCAAACAGATGTATATTTAATAGAAATCAATCAACACAGAATAAAATCCAATGTCAGACACACAATCCATTTACAAGTCCGTTCTGGGTCTGAACGAAACCGGAGGCACTTTCCTCGCATATCCATCCATCTCCAAGTACGTCTAGACGACCACCAACTATTTCCATCCTCTTAGGTGTACAGCCCAATCAGGATCGTCAGTAATAATCCAAACGATGTGAAGACTTCCGGTCTTCAACCACCGTCTTCATCTTCGACATATCGTCGAATCGGTTATTCAGAATGGGTGTAAACCCGGCCTTTCCGAACAACCCGCGTATATTAAAAACGAATGTTACATAAACACAACATACGCCTCATTCCAATGCAGAATATCCTTTTATTCACGAAATGACATTCTTAGGGAAAGGTTCCCATTAATTTTATCCAAGATAAATTCTTTAAAATTTATCCTTTAATCTTCCTTTGGATGTCGTTTCAAACCAAATTATGGTTTTCTGAACTAGTCGAGATTAGCGAACCACACCGAAGTAATTATTCATTTTATTTCCCAATCCCAACCTATTCATCCCATGAAGCAAAACTGGTGATACTCCATATCTAACACCATGGTGTTATCGGTAAAATTAATTACCATTTCACGTTCAAATCTAATTAAAGATTTAACTATCGCTTTGGAGCAAAACTGGCGATACTCCATTCTCGCTCATTTCTAAATTTGATAATTTAGATTATAGATTCACATTTCAATCTAATTACAGATTCATTAAAACTCCTTTTACTGGGTTAAAGAACTAGGTGTTATTTAAAACACAGTTCACGACAAACCCAAATCACATTCTATTTATTATCGGGTTAAAGAACTAGTGTTATTTAAAACACCGTTCACGATAAACCCATTTCAAATCCAATCAAATACATTAGAAATTCCGATTTATTTAAAACCCCTTTTTAAATCTAATTTATTTATTTAAAAATAATTGGGTTTTAAATTTAGTTCAAAACTAGTTCATTTCGATAAAAATCCATTTTTATCTTTTCAAATATGGAGATTTTCACCCCAATTTTTCTCAAATCATTTCTTATGATTTTACACAAATTATTGATATTTTTAATAATTTTATCAAGGCTCGTACAGTCGATTTCCAACAATGGCCATCGAACTGCACTTATAACGACCTTTTTCAAATTTGATTTGGGCGTATCCCCAAATCCAACCGTTAGATTTTGAATTTCAAATATTCGTTAGAAAGCTCTTTTCGAAACGAACCCAACGGTTCTGGTTTTAGGAGAATCTGACGGTCGGATCTCCCGTAGTGTCCGTTTGAAATAAATGGTCGAAATTCACGAACTGCCGCGGCGCGGCGCGTTCTATTCAGGCCATTATATATATAATATATATATATTATATATATTTCGTCGATTAACATTCAAAACGAATTTTATGAATAGTTTTGAATTCGTTTCAAAAACAATTTCAACTTCCATCTCAATTCAAATCAAAATTGAATCTTTCCTTATAAATTCGTTTTAAAATTCATTTCTATTCAATTCAAGTTTCAATTCGATTTGAATTCATTTCACTTCGTTTTAAATTCAATTCGAATTCGTTTTCAATTCGATTCAACTCAAAGTGGTTTTCTATTCAAATCAAATTCGTTATATATTCAATTGAAATCAAATTCGTTTTCTATTCAAATCAAGTTTGTTATATATTCAATTGAAATCAAATTCGTTTTCTATTCAAATCAAGTTTGTTATATATTCAATTGATTTCGAAATCGTTTTATATTCAATTCATTTCGAAATCCTTTTATATTCAATTCATTTCGAAATCGTTTTATATTCAATTCATTTCAAAATATTTTATATTCAATTCATTTCAAAATATTTTATATTCAATTCATTTCAAAATATTTTATATTCAATTCATTTCAAAATATGCGATTTCGAAATCACCTTTCAATATTCGATTTAAAATGGATAAAATCGATATAAACATCGTTCACGTCAAAATGGCGCATCTCTAATCAACACGGCTTCTATTTCAAATATTTCTTTTTCAAATATTTCCTATTCAAATATTTCTATTTCAAATATTTCTATTTCAAATATTTCGTTCAACACATGACAAATCTCAACGGATGAGTACAGTCAACACATGAACCTTTATTTTATATTGATAAAGATGTAGATTTTATTATTAAAATATTTCGTTCAACACATGACTAATCTCAACGGATGAGTACAGTCAACACATGAACCTTTATTTTATAATATTCTTTATTTTCTAAATTGGAATGAGGCCCAATCAATCACCATATAACGTCAATTATATGGATTTTCATACATCACACATATATAATAGCATTGGAAAATAATCAACCATCAACCAAAGTGCACTACACTGTATAAGCATCAAATATAGATATAACGCTTATAACAGCCTGTCAATCAATCGATCGACATATTTAATCAATCAGGATGAGTGAACTTCAAATTTCATCCCAACACCCGTGTGGGGTTTCAAACAATCAAACACAAATTTTAGTTGTGCAGTTGGGCGATGTGTAAAATTTATCGACCCAATCAATGTCCTTCAAATAGGTGTACATAAACAAACCGTCCGGTTTGTAAATGAATATTTTATTTTATCCACTTCACTATATTCATATTCACGTTAAAAATTATATTTTTAACGATAAAACATTTTATTTCAACATATGAATTTCTATTCAGTTCTTTCTTTAAATAAAATGATATTTTTATTTTTTTCGAACTTATTTTAGAAAATTTCGGCGGCATAACGGCATGATACTAGAAACGGGACGAGGCCTAGCCTTATCCCAAGTCTAGTGAAGGCCCACGCCATTCACACATCAATCAAATCTATTCATTTCACCAAACAATTCAATTCCAATCAAATAATCTAACTAATTTTTGCAATCAAACAAAGAAGTCCATGGTCTGTGGACGATTGTGTCGGGTGCTACTAAACACCGTCTGCATCCTAGTATATATATATAACTAGAAAAGAAATTGAAGAGTGAGAAATTCTCACTAATAGCTATTCCAACTTCACGCCACTTCAAATGTAGAAGTCTTCGTCGTTTTCGCCTTTTAGTCATCTTCGTTGCCCGTATTCTCTACATATGTAAAAATCGAATTTTTACTTCGCTATACAATATATAAAAATCAAATTTTTACTTAGCTATTCAATATATAAAAATCGCATTTTTACACCGCTACTATATAGATAAAAATTATATTTTCACATCGATGATCATATAGTAAAGATTATAATTTTATCTCACTATTCTTTATATAAAGATTTCGCCTTTTCAAATATATCCTTATAAAAATCACATTTTTATTTTTCTACACATATAAAGATGATATTTCTAACATTCCTATCATGTAAAAATTATATTTTTAATTCTCTACATAAACAAAAATCATATTCTTACATCGTCTATATAGTAAAGAACATATTTTTAATACTTTAAAAATATAAAAATCATATTTTTAATTGAATAAAAATCTTATTTTTAATTGAATAAAAATCTTTTCTACCTCTTCCTTTTATAAAAATTATATTTTTATCCTATGTATAGTATAAAGATTATATTTTTATTATCATCACTAATCAAAATCCGATCTTTCTACATTCAAATAAAAATACGATCTTTTCACCTTTAAAAATATCGTCTTTCATTCATTAAAAATCCGCCTTTTCAATTTTAAAAATCTGATCTTTTCCATTTTAAAAATCTGATCTAAATTTTATATTCATTTATAAAAATCACTTCTTAAACAAGGTTATATAATTAAAAATAAAATCACATTTCTAATACATAAGTAAATAAAGAAAAATGAAGTAAAAAAACTCACCTTGCTTCGAATTGGGGAGGGGTTTCGTGCGCCTGAGGGAGAGAGGGGCTGCAGGGGTTTTGTTGAGGCGGTGTCCGGGGCGTGGGGCTTGGGGTTTCGCGCGAGGTGGTTTGGTGGGGGGTGCGGTCGGGGTTTGGGGGGTAGCGGAGGCTGTTGGATGTGGGTTCGGAGGTTTTGGGCGCGGGTTCGATCGCAGGGGGCTAGGGTTCACGCAGGAGAGGGAGAAGAAGGAGGGGAGGGGGGCGCGCATCGCCTGAGGTGGAGGCGGAGCACCGCCGACGGCGGCGGCCTGGGAGCTCGAGCGTGCGTGTTCTTTTTTCTTTTTTTTTATTTGATTTCTGTTTTGAAAGATAAGAGGGGGGGCAGAGGATATAGGAATTTTTTTTTTTATTTTTTTATTTTTATTATTTAATTATTTAATTTGGCAAAAAGTTGACTTTCACATACGACCTCGAAACGAGGCCCACCGCCTGTCGTCCATAGCGTTTTACCCCCATTCCGAACACAATGGGATATGTATCGCAAGCTGATTCGATTGTTTTGATCAGTTTCCGTTGAATTTACATTTAAATCACTATATTGAATTTTAAACGTACATTTCAAATTACCGGGGTCGCATACGAACTTTAAAAATTCCAGAAAAATATTTTCTAGCTTCGTATTGACGATACGGTCCTAACAAAACTAGTTTCGTCGAATTCTGAGACCGCTGGAAAAATGCCCAATTTCCAGTCGATTAAAATCAACTGAAACTGGTCAAACGCGTTTTCCTTTGCCATGCTCACATATTGAATCGAAAAATTATGAAATTTAAAACCTAACAATAATTTGACATCACGGACCCAACAAAAGTGGTTTCGTCGAAATCCGAGTTCGTTTGCAAAATTCCCATTTTTAAGGGCCTGAATTCCATAGCGACTATTCAGAATTTTCAACTGGACATATCTTTTTATTCCCGCTATGAAATCTCGATTTGTCGGATTCTTTGGAAAGATATTATCAATTAGATCCTAATGTTTTTGGTTTCACTAAAATCCGGATTGTTTTGCACCCGGTACATTCAATTGAAGTTTGAAATCGAATTATCGAACTACCGCACCATTTTCAATTCCTATTATAATTATATATAATTATTTATATTCTGACGACGACGCGTATAATATACGTTCTAAATATATTCAAAATAAATTTCTGGTCGATTTTATTTAAAATAATCTATTTTAAATATGCAAAATTCGCTAAAATTGCCAAAATAAAAATTTTAAACTGGCCCAGATTTTCCGGGTTATTACAAAAATCATACAAATTCAAAAAAAATCTTATAAAATCCAAAGTTTGTATATTGGGATTCGTATCAGGGTAAGCTTCAGTTCAGTATAGTCTTTTAAGATGTGCACGTTGTCATAGTTTTGCAGTATATACTATCATAAACTAGGGCTTACGATTTTGGAATTTTGAAGTATGGATTTGGGAAACGAAACACATGTTTAGGTTCAACATGTATATAAGCTTCTTCGTGAAAGGATTAAAGGGTTGCGATACTTATTCTTCCACAGCAGCATGTCAAAGTCGGAATTCTAAGGGAGCCGGCGAGCTGTACATTAATGGCAAGGTTGGAGAGAGGAAGTGATGAGGAGATTATTGATGATTTTAGTTTGATTTTTCAAAAAGGGGAGAGGGAGTTTAAATCAATGAAAATGATCGACTATAGCCTTGAGCGGCACCTGCAACTGATAACGGGAAGAAGTATTAAGTTTAAATGGTATTGGTAAAGATTAAATTTTCTGAATAGTGCGTTTTCCAAGAAGATCTAAATGGGATTGGAAACGCATGGCAACTACATCGTGAGGATTGCAGTTTTGAATGAAAGCAAGCATACTCCGTGGGAAGAATTGCAGGCAGAGAAGGTTCAGTGAGCTTTAGTTGATTGTTGCATTAGTGAGAAAGGTTAAATAGATTTATGGAAGTAGGTAAATGGTGGTGAAGGAGCTTTATACGGTATCTAGCATTTCGAAAGTGGAAGGAGGGATTAACAGTAAAACATGGGATTTATATAATGGTTAAGATGTTAATCAGTTGGTTAGTAATGTTAATTAAAGGGAGATGGGTGTTAAATTTGTCCATGCTGAATAGCTACAGGAGGGTTGGGCAGAAAATTTCGAACTGGAGAAATTTACATAGGAGTTCGAATGTTTTATGAAGGAGGAGTATAGGTTAAAGAATATTAAAGGTAAATCAATTTATATTTGAATAAATTGTTAATAATGCTTGCTGCGTTAAAATTTGTGAAATGTGTAATTATCTCATACGATATCAGAATCCGACGAAACAAGAGACGTTGGAACTGTCTCAACAAAATACTACACAATGGAACTGGTTTGAAGTAATTTAGAGATCGTTTGAATTTACGGCAAGATAGAACGGCGGGCTGGATAAATCGACTATTAGTCATTATTTATCGATTAACGACCAATGTGAGTAAAACTCAGTAACTCTACCAGTTTATATTTTTATAATGTATTTTTAGAATTAATAAATGATGGTTGATTGCTATGTGTTGATTGTTTGGATGAACTGCTAATTGATTGGTTAAAATTATAGATAACGATATAAACACACACACACATAAATAAATATATATATATATATATATATCATTAATCAAATATTGATTCTGTTTATCAGAATATTTCATATTGAAATTAAGTTGATGTTAATTATATTGTTTAACATCTGTGGATGCAGGGAAACAGGTTGGAGGGATCCAACTGGATTCCTCAATATTTATAATACTGTTTTCGTATATTGTGATATATGATGTGATATATAATCTGTGATTGATTATGATGACACTGGTCTTGTTAATTAGTATTTTAAATACCATAAGAAATACTGGAATGAATAAGGAAATTATCAAGGGATATTATAAAAGGAATATTTATTTGGAAAGTGAATATAATTATAAAAGGAATATTTATTTGGAAAGTAATTAGAATTATAAAAGGAAATATTTGGAAAATTAATAGAATTTTATAAAAAAGAGAATTTTTCATTAGGAAGGTTTAGACCCGTGCTTCGCACATGGGTGTAACATGATATTGATTTAAAGTAAATATTTTGTAAATAAAATATTATAAAGGAATTTGGGGTTTGAATTAGGAATTTAAATGGAATTACTGAAATTAGAAACTGATTGAAAATTAGTTGAGTTGAATGACTTTCTGGGTATCGATCTGATGTCGGTTTCGACCTTCGGGGTTTATGCTTGGGAAGTTGTTCTCTTACTAGTTTACAGTTAGAGACTGATAGAGGTGGGAAGATATTGATGAGTGAATCAGAAATGGAAACGTTTTCCAAAGTTAATAACGTATATTTTCTAATTTTAGAAAATAAGGGATTTATGAATATATGGAAACGATAAATGGGAAATTGGGAAATGAAATGATGATTGATCGGTAAGATTTCCATTTGGGAATACGATCGCTGTTTGTGCACATGTTTTCCTTTAGTAGTTAAATAACCGACTATCAAAGTTTTTGACCATTTCTGTTGTCAATACGGAGAGACCGGGATCATAATTATTATCTGAAAACCACTCCGTATGGACATTAGCATTGCGAATCAAATATAATGAAGATAATTGAAGATGGAGTTATGCAAGGGCTGTTCTGGCAATCCTAGGTAGAAATTGCCTAAGATGGGTTTACAGAATAGTGCCTTTGGTTTATCCAGTCCCAGGATAACCTGTATGGAAGAATGTCTAACAGGGTATATTTAATAGATCGCGTAAGTTGATCTCTTCAAACAAATTTACGTTTGGTGGCGGAGGAATTCGTTTCTCTTAGCTGTATAACCATAGTATTTTTGGAGAAATCAATTTGTGATTTAGAGGGTATGACGATGTGACATTCAAAGTAAATAAAAGTGTGATCTGTATGTTATGACCTCAAGCCTCACAACCAGGAAATTGTATAAAATCGGGTAGGTTGCATGGCTAAGTGGTTAACTGCCAATTAGGGTGTATTGTCACCTGAACTAGAGAAATTTCATTTACTTCTTTAACCTATTTCAATCATGTTCCTTTCGGGAAACAGTTGCTGATCCCAACCGTTGGTGATAATACATTCGGTACACTTAAGCAAAATGAGTGACCGGTCATGTTTATCCTAGGTTACTAGATGTTCTTGTTGAACCCGACGTATTCCTCTCTAGAGATACACTGTCGGAAGGTGGTCCCATACCTTGCTAGTTGGAATTCATTACCCAATAAGCGCCCGCGGTTTTTGATTATATATTATGTATGTGGAACGTGAGATGAAAGCGTTCTGCTCGATGATGATTATATTGTGATTGATAGACATTATTGTAATATCAAAAGAGTTTTGATATAAAGATTATCGTTTCTTGCAAAAAGATTTTGAATGTTGGGCCAAGTATTTTGGATTCACATAAGGGAAAAACCCATTCCATTATTATACGGCGTGGTCTTTTGAGATATCATTTATTTTCTCAAACTGTTTTAAATTGTTTACTCACACCAGTCCCATTACTGACCCGAAGTTTTTTTTGTTTTCCCTAAATTTTTGGGTGCCCAATTTTGTACAGGCAGTCAAGTAGTCGGGATTTACAGATATACTGAGAGCTTGGAGCAGGAGGCTTCAGGATTTTATAGCAATTGTTTATTTCCGATGTGTTGTAAGTGTTGTACTCTGATAAATGTTATTGTATACATATACTGGTTTTATTTCAAAGTTATGTTATATTTTATCCATTCCGCTGTGAGATTCGTGTTACTCTGATTCTGATGTTGTGATCTTCTTCTCATTCTTCTATTCTAATTTTCTATCTTATCTATTCTCACCCTCTAATTTCTTTCTATTAACATTCTGGTATTTTCGATGTTTGGATAATCGACGTGGGTTTTATGTCAATTGCCGAGGTCGCAAAATCCCCGGGCCATTACAAAGGAGGAGTCGTGCGAGCGAGGACCTCACAACCCTTCAAAAATCTCACTCATACGACAATTCGCATCCCCTGGTTCTATCGAATTCCATGCATTTTGTATCCCCACGGGATACGAAACTTATATCCGCATGGGATACGAAATATTGTATCCCCACAGGACTCGATATTTCGTATCCACGTGGGAATGAAATCTCGTATATCCATAGGACACGACTTTTCATATCCCGATCGGATATGAATTTCATACCCTTTAGGATGCGAAATTCGTGTCCCTCCGAGGATGCGAAATTCGTATCCCCCCTGGAGATGCGAAATTCTCATATGTTGCTACTTCAGGATGCGAAATTCGTTCTGTGGTCCCAAATTCTCAACTACTCCCACCTAATCCACTACCTATAAATACCCCTACCTCATACTTGAAGGAGGTTGGCATTTGCTTGATTTGACATCTTGAAAGGACCTTGGACACCATTAATGGCCTCTTGAGCTTTGGGGAAGAAGAAACAACTTTTTCTCATGGCTTTGAACTTGTAAATAGTGCCTCATGAAAACTCAGCCAATTATTATAAATAATCAAAATGATGATGCCCATCATTGTAAACCTTCATTGGTGAGAAAAATCGACAAAAGCTTCAAAGTGAACGTAGGTTCAATAGGATCGAAGCATTATAAATCTTGTGTTTATGCTTTCTGCACTTTATTTTCCATACGCGAAACTTTGTTCTCGTTATCTCGAGAATCGTTGGGTTTGATGCTAATTATCTGCATTAACAGCCACCTAAATATAAGGGTGAAGAGACTAGAAATAACCCAGATAAGTGATAGGGTTTCCGCAAGATCACTACACAATTAGATTTTGAAAGAGGGAAGAAGATAACAATAACAAGCAAATTCCACCAAATAAACCTTTATTAATCCACAAAATTATTACAATGAAAATCTAAAAATAATTGAGAATTTATCTCAATCCTAAAAAAACAAGTTTTTCTTTCCTTCAAGTTCAAGTAATTTTCTCCCTAATGAAATGCTTATATAGGCAAATAGAAAGACTAGGTCTAAAACCTAATTGGACCCTAAAATATCTCAGAAATAAATGCTCCTTAAAACTTGCTCAAAAAAAATCTTTATCAATTATGCCACCTAATAAGGGAAAGCAATATCTATCAAAATACCATTAATTAGGGAAAGAAATATCTACCCTTTCTCCCTCTTGGAAAAATTTCCTTCCATTTAATCTGATTTAACATACCATCTTCTCCACTTATGATTGAATACCACAAATCACAACACTCCACCTTGATATGAAATCTCTCCAATAAACTCCAATCTCAAAACAAATCTACCACTTACAAATAATGCTTCTCCCACATGAAATGTAACTCCCAACAATAAATTCAAAATTGATTGTAATACCACAATGGTCTCCATATAGACTTTGTGGCTATACGTTGATGGCTCCACCTTGATTCAGATGAACTCGCCTCTCCAAATACAATTTGAGAACTCATAATATTCTCCACCGTTTTTCCAGGAAATTTATATATGTTATCATTTCGCCGTTTTGCACACAGAAGCTCCTTGTTACCCCTCCAAACCTTTGTGACTCCTCCTCTAGTCAAGAAATTGCAGTCTTTTTGTTCCAACTGTCCAATTGAAGCAAGATTATTCTTATTTTCCGGGATGTACCTAACGCCCGTTAGCTTCACCTCCTTTCCATCATTCATCTTCAATCGAACTGAACCTATGCCTTTAACATGCAAATCTCGACCATCGGCAGATTCCACTTTAGCAGATTGTTCTTCATAATCGATAAATGCTTCCTTTTGATGACATACGTGGAAACAAGCTCCCGAATCATGTATCCAATCTTTGCTTTCGCCTTCATTACCACATAAAACATTGCCTTCAAGTTCCACACCAAGATTCACCTCATTATCATTGTCCTTTTGTTCATCCGACTCTTCTTCCAATGCCTTCATCTTCTCTTTATCCCTCTTAAGCTTATGACAAAATCTCAGTTGATGACCGGGTTTGTCACAATAAAAACAAATGTATTCCTTTCTTATGTCTGTTCTATACGATTGCCTTTCCATATTTCGTTGATTAACCCTCCTTGCAAAAAAAGCTTTTTCAATTGGAGTTTCAATTTCCGCTGCCTCCTTATCTTTTCCTTCCATAAGGCTCGTCCTCTGCATCTCCTCATTAAGCAAGCTACTGACCACTGAACCCATTGAAACAACGCCATCCGAATTTGAGTTATTCAATGCAACTACAAGTGTTTCCCAACTCTCCGACAACGAACTCATCATCATTAAGGCTTGTGTTTAATCATCCACCTTAAAATTTACGGCAACCAATTGATTCACAATTTCTTGAAAATCATTAAGATGCTCTCCAATTGATCCACCTTCCTTAATCTTCAGATTCACCAACCTTCTCATAAGAAGAGCCTTATTTGTTGCAGAGTTCTTCGCATAAACCCCTTCCAATTTCTTCCATATGGTATATGCAGATGTTTCATTAGCAACAATATGAAACACTGTATTATCCAAAAAACATCGAACAGACGCGGTAGCCTTCCTATCCAAAGTCTCCCATTTTACTTCGGATAGATTGTTAGGTTTTTCCCCATTATTCCCCAGTAGCTGATGAAAATCATTAAGATAAAGGAAAATTTCCATCTTCGCCTTCCATAATCCCCAATTTCTTCCATTAAGCTTTTCAATAATTATTTTATCCATATTCAAACCCTCTCCGAAAAATTTGTGTAGAAGGCTCCGATACCAACTGTTAGGGTTTCTGCAAAATACTACACAATTAGAATTTGAAAGAGGGAAGAAGATAACAATAACAAGCAAATTCCACCAAACAAACCTATATTAATCCACCAAATTATTACAATGAAAACCTAAAAATAATTGAGAATTTATCTCAATCCCGAAAAAACAAGTTTTTCTTTCCTTCAAGTTTAAGTAATTTTCTCCCTAATGAGATGCTTATATAGGCAAATAGAAAGACTAGGTCTAAAACCTAATTGGACCCTAAAATATCTCAGAAATAAATAATCCTTAAAACTTGCTCAAAACAAATCTTTATCAATTATGCCACCTAATAAGGGAAAAAATATATAACAAAATTCCATTAATTAGGGAAAGCAATATCTATCCTTTCTCCCTCTTAGAAAAATTTACTTCCATTTAATCTGATTTAACATACCATCTTCTCCACCTATGATTGAATATCACAAATCACAACAATAAGGGGATTTTTTTTGTATGTTGCTAGCTGCAGTAGAGGAAGGAGAGGAATATATTGTGGAGGATGGGTTGGAAGTGGAGTGAAATGAGTCAACCGTTTGCTAAAATGACACCACATGTCGGATAATAATGGCTCATTTTTTTTCCTTCCCCCATATGATCAAATTACTAATTTATCATGTTCTCATTTTATGCGCGTTACCCATAAAAAACGGAAGAATGAATTTTTTTGACTACGAACATGACTTAATTTGAGCAAACTTTGCATTTTGGTGAGAACTTAGTGTCTGAGCTTCACGTGGTGTGATATAATGACGAGGGCTCGGGCACAAGCGTTAGGTTACCTAGTGCACCGTTTTAGACTAAGGAAGTACGACTTTAGAAAAAACAAAGGTGCATGGATTAGAGATTAAAGGGCCGATTAGAGCCAAATTTCTTCACGATTTTGTTTTTGATGAAGTCGTTCTGCTAAACATGGGAATTGGTGGACTTGAGGATCTCTTAGCTGTATTGATAAAGTTAACTAATAAACTTAAAATTTTCTGAATTTCTAAAGTTAATAACTTTTGTAAATGAGATCCTTTTGAGATGTGGCTTTTAATGTTGCGGTCGGATCAAAATGTTCTATGTCGTTGAGATGGTTTAATCAGAATTTAAGCAATTCATAATTTTTCAATTTATTTATTTTTTACAAATTATTAATGTATATTATTTATTAAAATCAATCAATTAATTACTTAATTATAAATCAATTAATTAAAAAATACTACTTAAATGCCCTATTTAAATACTATCTTCGTAGACACAAACTCATTTCTTGTTCACTTAACTTCCCCCGCTTGAATGCCGCATTTAGATTTTTTTTTGCTTCTATTCATCGCAAATACAACCTAATATGAATTATTATTGCATATCTCCACATATTCTCTTACTATGAACGACTATCGATATTATCAAATTGAATTGTGGTTAACAAAAACTATTCAAAATGTGTTCTTATGGAGATTTAAAAAATTGTATTCAGCAAAGGACTATGACAACCATTGGAATGAGTCGCATGATACATGAATTATTGGCATATAGACCGATTTCAGAGGGTATTTATGTTTAATGGCCAAATTGGATGTCGCACTCAAAATCAGATTGTTATAGTCGGTATAAATAACCATTTTGTTAAGTAAATTGGAATTTAGTTTTTTTTGGTTCCTTTCTATTTAACATTTTCAAGTTAATTAATTTGAATAGAAATAAAGCTATGAAGATTTATACTAAGAAAGAAATAATTATTTATTTCAAAACTTTCTTCAAAATTTGATTTATAACAACCCATGCAATGGTCTACACATTAATTACATAGTACATAATTTTTAAAATTAATGTTCGTAACATTATGAAACAAAACGCACATCAAACTAAGATGTGTTTGACTATTCTTTATAGTTCATACGATGGATGTAAGTTATTTGATCAAATTTTTACATCGATGTAATATGATGAAGCTATTACAGTTTAAACAAAAAAAATGAGAACTTTGTTTTGTTCAGAGCTAACATATGAGAATGTAGTTCGATTTTTGTTAAGTTTTACTATTAGTCATCATGGAGAATCACAATGTACATCATCAATATGAAGTATTTAGGTGCATAGTATTGTACGTAATGTACATACGAGGTCATTAGTATTAATCAAAGTTTCGTCTGATTCCGCACCGAATTGAACAAAAATGTAAATACTTCGGCCTAATCGAGATTCAATTATGGGGATATGATATGTTCTTTACTAAGTATGTAATGCCCTTCGAATATTGAGCGATGTATTACTCATGGTTGTTGTTGTTCAAAGTAGTCATGTACTAATAGTTACTAAATAACCATAGAACAACTTATATGATATTTTCCTGTTGGTAAATGTAACTAAGGTCAAACAGATGATCTCATGTGATAATATTGCACAGCTCTCTTGACTTAATAATATTATTGAACTTCAATATGGGTACTCTACATTGATTATAGATAAATTGTGGCATGACATATGACTATACTCGAGTCCAAGTTAAAGCATTATAAGTGAAACATTATTCGACAGACAATTCTCCTTTTCAATTATATGCAGGAAGTATCAGAGTCAATTGAAGATAACTTAATATCAAACTCTATAAGCATATTAGGTAACTTAATAATATTATTGTTTTCGAAGAAGATTTTTTTTGGACAACTTAATTTGAATGTAGACGATGTTGTAACTTTTTATATTACAAAATTTCATAAGTCCCAATATGATATGATATTGGCAAATAGAATTCGGGTAAGAGTAGTTGTTAATTAATAATGCTTATGATAGTGAAATTAGATTTTATAAAAAGATGTATAAGTTATAAATTCAATCGATATACGATCGTTGGTATTTGATTTTTTTTAGTATTAATTGCTTACTTAATATTTATATTCAAGTCCCACAATTATGGTGATGAATACTTTGAAAATAATAATAATTTAAATTAATTAATAATTGTAATGACCAGGGGAAATCGACGCCCGAATTTCGACAATCATAATTAAATCTCGTATTACTTGACAAAACCCAAGTATCGAATACACCAGATAGATAATGAAAGAAATTAGAGGGTGAGATAAGAAATAAATATTAGAATAGAAGAAGAAGAAGAAGAATAACACAACTGAATTAGAGTCCCACATCGCAACGGAATAAAATATAAGATAGAAATAAATCTTTATTGAGAGGTTAAAATAAATACTAATACATCTGAATTCCTCCAACACGTCTTCTGAACTTCGTAGCATCTAATAACTTGAACCTATAAAACCTGGTCTAACCCGAGCATTACAAATGCCGGATCAGTCTGGTGAGCCAGAGTGAGAAACCCACTAAGTTTATAGGTACATCCAACTTTATTTTAAAGTTAACAAATCTTTTCTGAAAGAAAAGGATAATCGTAAGACCAGTCCACACATAAACACAGATGGTTTTTACCTTACGATAACCCAAAACATTTTCGAAATTATATCTTGTTATGATATTATAATAGTGTCTAAATACAAATAAATAGCAACCTAGTAGAACGCTTGCATCTCACGCTCCATGTATATAGCATACAATCAAAACCGCGAGTGCTTATTGGATATTAGATTCCGATTATGATGAAGTATGGAATCACCTGCCGATAGTGTATCTCTAGAGGGGAATACACTAGGTTCAACAAAAACATCTTGCAACTCGACCATACATGACCGACCACTCATTTTGCTTAAGTGTATCGAATGTATGTCACCAACGGTTGGGATCAGCAACTGTTTACCGAAAGGGACACTATCAAATAGAATATAGAAGGAAATGAATTATCTCTAGATAAGTGATTATACCCCCTAATAGGAGCGACCCACTTAGCCATGCTTCCTGCCCGATTTTTGTCATTTCCCAGTTGTGAGGCTTGAGGTTAAAATTTCATTTTTTAAATAACACACCATCATTCGTTTTGAATGCCACATCGTTAGATCTGTCAAATCACTAATTGACATCACAAAGATACTCTGGGTGTTAGCGCCACCAATAGAAATACATTTGTAAAAATCAATGTGCGTAACTCTTAAGAAATACTCTATCATACATTTATCCATACAAGTCATCGAGGAACAAGATGAACCGAAGATACCCTCCTACCACATCCTAGGTATCACCTTATAGATCAGCATCTTATATCTTCTACATTTCGTATTTGCTGGTCGGAATGGTTTTCGAATATAAATTCAATCCCGGTCTTTCCGTACCAATAATCGTATAGGCCAGATTTGATAGTCGGTTATTTATCTATCAAAGAAACAAGCATTCAATCATGAAAATAAAAATAGATTCACCGGTTCAATTGTCATCATCACTTGGCCCTTTAATTTAAATAATTAACGAATGGTTAATTAAACTTCTAAATCTTTCAATATCTTAACATACAATATTTACTTCTTATGTTAATATAAAAGTTGTCTCAAAACAATTTTAACACTTAAAACAATATATTATAACCATATCTCATGTCCCAATTAATTATCATTTCAAAACATTTGTCACCATATTTTTCACGCCTTACTATACTTCAACTTTCATCAGTCCCTGATTGTAAATTGGTAAGTGAATAATTTCATAAGAAACAACCCCAAAGACCGAAATCAACATCAGATTAATGCTCAGAAAATCGCTCAACTCAATCAATCTGTAACAACCCGGAAATTCCGAACCAATTTAAATTTTTTATTTTGGCAATTTTAGTGAATTTTGAATATTTAAAATGAATTATTTTATATAATAATGACGACGAGAAATTTATTTTGAATAGAATTAGAACGTATATATTTATATAGATCGACGTTAGATTATAAATATTTATTTTAATTATAAAAGGAATTGGAAATGGCGCGGTAGTTTGAAAATTCGATTTCAAATTTCAAATGAATGTACAGGATTCAAAATAAACCGGATTTTAGCGAAACCAAAAATATTAGAATCTATTTGAAAATATATTTCCAACGAATCCGAAAAATTGAAATTTCATAGCGGGAATAAAAATTTATGCCCAGTTGAAAATTCAGAATAGTCGCTGTGAAATTATGGCCCTTAAAAATGGAAAATTTTCAAACGACCTCGGTTTTCGACGAAACCACTATTGTTGGATCCATGATGTCAAATTATTGCTAGATTCAAATTTCCATAATTTTTGAAATCAATATGTGAGCGTGGCGAAAGAAAACGTGTTTTGACAGTTTTAGTCAATTTCGAACGACCATAAAATGGCCATTTTTCAAACGGTCTTCAAATTTGACGAAATTGGTTTTGTTAGGACCAAATCGTCAATACGAAGCTAGAAAATATTTTTCAGGAATTTTTAGAATCCGTATGTGGTCCCGGTAAATTGAAATGCGCGTTCAAATTCAATATACAGATTTATATTTTGATTCTGATGGAAACTGATCGAAACGGTCGAATTAGCTTACGATACATATCCGATTGTGTTCGGAGTGGGGGTATTACGCTAGGGACGAAGTCGTTGGGTTCAATTTAGAGTTTGAATTAAAAGGTTACTTTTACGGAAAATTTATATAATTAAATATATATATATAATTAAACTTCCTTAACCCCCCTTCCTCATTCTTCAATCATCGATTATAAATAAAAGAAAAAAACCCGTTGTCTCCCCCAAAATCAGCCACCGCAGCTCGTGACCGACGCCTCTGCCCTCCCTACCACCGTCGCCACCCTCTCCAGTACCGCCTCCGACCGCCACACCCCCTCCACCATCTTCTCCTCTCCGATTTCTTCCTCCCTCCCTCTTTTCTGGCCAAAACCGCTGCTTCTGCCATCGTGAGCCACACGCCCGCCTGTGCCAATCCACCAAGCTCCGACCCGACCACCGGAGAATGCGCTGCCACCCCCTTCCGCCTCCCCACCCCTGCGCGCAAGCCTCAGCCTCCCTCTCCCTCTCTAGTGGTGTATGGTGGCAGTGCGAGGTAGTCGAAGAGGTGGAGCAACGGTTTGAGTTTGGTCGTGAATTCCCGCATAGGAAAACAGTGAGTTTTTTATTTTTATTTATTAGTGAAGTAATAGCAATGTTTTAAAATCAGAAATTTTATAATAAATATATGGCATTGACATAAAGATTAGATTTTTACTTCTATAAAGTTAAGATTTTTATAGTATAAAAATCAGATTTTTCTATATGTAAATGAAGTATAAAAATTGGATTTTTATCTATGTGAAGTGACTATACAAATATGATTTTTATATAGTAGAGAAAATAAAAATATGATTTTTATATAGTACATAAAATAAAAATATGATTTTTATATAGTAGAGAAAATAAAAAATGATTTTTATTATTTGAATAACGGAATAAAAATTCGATCTTTATATAATAAGTAGAAATATAAAAATATAATTTTTATATAGGAAGAAGCGTTGTAATAATATATGAAGTAGAAATAAAAATATGATTTTTATTTATTGGGATGAAGCGATAAAAAAATATGATTTTTACTATGAACAGCGTGAAAAGAATTGTGATGGAACTGGTGGAAAACAAATCTAAATTCAAACCGTTCAGAGATAAGGATTGGCGGAGTGGATCCCCAAGGTGAGAACTTCTCATTAAAATTATTTTTATACAGTTATTTGTTTATAACTGCATAGATAAACTGTTTCCCCGTCGTCCACAGACCATGGACGACTTGTGTGTTTGTTTGGTTATATTGTGTTGTGGTTTTTGGTTGATTGGTTTGTTGGTTTGGATTGGTTTGGAGATAGTTAATGAAATGGAGTTGAATAGAATTGGTTTGTGTATGTCGTAGGCCACTATTAGACCAGGAATAAGGCTGGGCCTTATCCCGTTTCTAGTATCGTGCCGTTATGCCGCCGAAATTTTCTAAAATATATTTGAAAGATAAAAATATCATTTTTATGGTGTAAATGAACCGAATAAATATTTTATCGTTAAAAATATAATTTTTAACATGAATATGAAAGAGAATAAATATTCATTTACAAATCAGACGATCTGTGTTTGTTGTTTGAAAACCCCACACGGATGTTGGGATGATATTGGACATACACTAATCCCAATAATTAGTTGCATGTCGATTGATTGATTGACAGGCTGTTATAAGCGTTAAATATGTGTATTTGATGCTTATACAGTGTAGAATGCACTCTGGATGATGGATTGCTGTTTTCATTGTTGTTAAACACATTTGTTGCGTGGAATCCATATAAATCACATTATATGGTAATTGACTGTGTCTGACTCCAGTTCAGAATTATCGAATATTTTAAAATAATATTCTGTGAATATTCAAATGTGAAGCCGCGTTAAGTAGTTAAATGCCATTTTAACACGAACGAGAATTTTGTCGATTTTATTCGTTTTATAAGGAGTATCGAAAAGTGATTTCAAAATCGAATATTTTGAAGATATTATCGTTTTAATATTGAAATGACATGGAAAATTTAATTTCGAATTAAATTGAAACTGAAATTGAAATTGAAATTCGAATAGAATTGAAATTCAAATTAAATTGAAATCGTTTTGAATTGAATTTAAAATGGATTGAAATTGAATTGAAATCAGTTTGAATTGAAATCGATTTGAAATGAATTTAAAACGAATTTATATTGGAAAATTCAATTTTGATTTGAATTCGAAATGGAAGTTGAAATCGTTTTGAAAACGAATTAAAAACGATTTATAAAATTCATTTTAAAAGGAAAATCGATGAAATATATATTATATATATAATATAATGGCCTGAATAGAATGCGCCGCGCTGCAGCAGTTCGCGAATTTCGACCATTGACTTCGAATGGACATTACGGCAGATCCGACCGTCGGATTCTCCTAAAACCGGAGTCGTTGAGTTCATATCGAAAAGATCTTTCTAATGAATATAAGAAATTATAAATCTAACGGTTGGATTTGGAATTATGTCCAAATCAAATTTGGAAAAAGTCGCTGTAAGTGCAGTTCGATGGCCGTTGATGGAAATCGACTGTAAGGGCCTTGATAAAATTATTAAAAATATCAATAATTAGTGTAAAATCATAAGAAATGATTTGGAAAGAATTGGGATGAAAAACTCCATATTTGAAAAGATAAAAATAGATTTTTATCGAAATGAACTATTTTTGAACTAGAATTATAATCCATTTATTTTTAAAATAAATAAATTGGATTTGAAATGGTTTTAAAAATAACCAGAATTTCCAATATATAAAGTGGAAATGGATTTCAATCGAAATTGTCTTTGGAATATTTCGATGTTGGACTTCGTGATTTTATAGATATTGTTATGGAAATTTGAAAGATATATTTATATCGTTATTTCCCAAACAATATTTGTTGGTTATAGTATTTGATATTGAATATAAGCCGATATATTTTCTATTCAGAGCCTTGTATTTAATATCAAATGGGATTTGGGTTTGTCGGGAATGGTGTCTTCATTAACACTGTTCTTAAACCCAGTGGAGAAAAAGACTAAATATTTTTGTTTAGATTTAATGAAGTATACCAATTAAATAATATTTAATTGGAATTGAATTGGACTTTATTTATGGGTTTATCGCGAACGGTGTTTTAAATAACACTTGTTCTTTAACCCGATAATTAATGGAAGGTGAATTGGGTTTGTTGTGAACTGTGTTTTAACGACATTCGTTCTTTAACCCGATTTACAGTGAAATGGGATTTGAAATTTATAAATCATTTGTTAAGATTTAAAGGAGATTTTGCAAAGTAAAGTTTTTTCAATTTAATAAAATAAATTGGAATGGAATGGAATTCGATTTTGGTAATAATCGAAATGAATTTCTGTGGAGGAAGGCTGCTACTATATATGGAATTTAAAAGGCTTTGCCGTTATGCCATTTATATTATTAGTCGGATATGGAAGTTCATACCGATTATATATATTGATATGTTTTCCATGAAGATTCCATTGTTAATGGAATGTGATTTTGGGTTTATCGTGAGTTGTGTTTTAAATGACATTAGTTCTTTAACCCAATTAAAGATAAGATTTATTTCTTAACTTTGAATAATCATTAAGTAATGATTTTTGGAAATTAAAACTGAATTAGAGTTTTAATGAACCTTTGAATAGATTGAAAGGTGAATTTGATAACTAAAATTATCAAATCCAAGAAATGATCGAGAATGGAGAATCACCAGTTTTGCTCCAGGCGATAGTTAAATCTTTAATTAAATTTAAACGTGAAATGGTAATTGAATTTACCGATAACACCATGGTGTTAGATATGAAGTATTACCAGTTTTACTTCATGGGATAAATAGGTTGGGATTGGGAAATTAAAACAAATGATTACTTCGGTAAGGTTCGTTAATCCCGACTAGTTTGGAAACCCAAAATTTATTTTGAATTGATATTCAAAAGGAGATTAAAGAATAAATTTAAGGAATTTATCTTTGATAAAATTAATGGGAACCTTTCCCAAAGTTAAAGAATATTTGAATAAAGGAATATTCTGAATTGGAATAAGGCGTATGTTGTGCTTTTATAACACTTGTTTATTATATACGCGAGTTATTCGGAAAGACCGGGTTTATCACATTATGAATAACTGAATCGACGATAAGTCGACGATGAAGACGGTGGTAGAAAACCGGAGGTCTTCACATCATTTGGATAATTACTAATGATCTTGATTGGGCTGTACACCCAAGAGGAGGGAATCAGTTGGTGATCGTCCAAACGTACTTGGAGATCGATGGATATGCGAGGAATAAGGTTCCTTCGGTTTCGTTCAGACCCAGAACGGACTTGTAAATGGATGTGTGTCTGACATCGGATTTCATTCTGTGTGATTGATATACATCGGTTGCATAGCGTGAATTGCCTCTGTATCATGCGGAGATGCAAATGATCAAGGCTTCTGTTGAAAAGCAGAGTCTTGTGGTTGATGATCAAAGCACAGCTTTAATACAGTGTATCTTTGTGTAGCGTAAATTCGCGAGCCTCACACCCCGGTGTGAACCAGAAACGGGAGAGGACATCCGGGAGGGCATGCGTTTTCTTTCTAGTTAGGAGTGGTGTTTTGGGTTTTACACGCCCGGGCATTTCAGTTATGTGGATGATGGATAGCGAGGCGCCTCGGTTAGTTCGGTCTCTTCAGAGCCGATGGCCTGGTCGGATATGACCAGTTTACACCCCATAAGTTGGGAAAACGCAGTGTTCAGGCATTTTAATCCACATCGAGTGGACCGGCCCTGACGATCCAAAGGTCACTCAAACTCTGACCTGAGAAATGGGCTAGATTGTCTCGAAGCTGTGAGGACGATCCCTTACCTCGGTTCACAGATGGAAATCCAACTTCCAATACGACATTTCGCGGTTTTAATTGTAAACCTATATATGGCGACATAGTGGTATGGGGGCACTTATGCCATCTATGATTGAAATTGTTTTGACACTATACACTTGTAGTAATAATAAAAGATGAAATTTAGCGTATCAAGCATTCTTTGGCTATTATAAGGTAAAATCCTATCCTCCGGCTTGTGTTGCATTGTGTGATGGGACTTGGGGCTTATAATGGCTTCATTGTTCTTTATTTAGCATTGCGCTGTTGTTTTATGCACTGGTATTCTTGGGAGGAAACCCGTTCCGTGTTATACGGTGTGGTCCCTGGATTTACCTAACTTTAAAATAAAGATTAATAACTGTTTTAGTTCTCACACCAGTCACATGACTGACCTGGAGTTTATTGTTTTAACCT
Source organism: Allium sativum (assembly GCA_030737875.1). Taxonomy (NCBI): domain Eukaryota; kingdom Viridiplantae; phylum Streptophyta; class Magnoliopsida; order Asparagales; family Amaryllidaceae; genus Allium; species Allium sativum. Next base: position 771,179,063 of record CM060918.1, on the reverse strand, counting down.
AAACTCTGGGCCCCTATTTTCCACGTGGGCAGCTAGTAGTTTTGGTTTTGCAGATTTATATTCACAGGATCCTGGTTTACAGCTGGAACGATACTCGGAAAGCTCTGTATCCGTGTATTACTTTCAGTTGTGTTTTGTATTATTTTTCATTGCATTGTAAATTGTAAATCTCTGATATTTTTCTGATGTATATTATTTGTTTATACTCTGTATATTCTTGTAATCTGATGAAATTGTTGTAATTAACAATGAAATGTTTTTCTGTTTATGTTCTGGTTCGTCTTTTCCTCAATTCGATCCGTGCTTTCCTTCACGGGGAAGTTCGGGTCGTTTCATTTTGGTATCAGAGCTTTGGTTTACAAAGCTCGGAGAACAAGACACATTAGAACCATACGAAGGAATTCGTCAGAGATTGGATTAGTAATATCCAATGGGAATGACTCGTTAGAGATGGGATCAGTAGTATCCTAGAACGAGTGTGAAGAGTAATGTTTTTAAAATAAAATTGAAAACAAATATTGTTTTGAAAATTTAAACCTTATTCAACGTATTTGAATATTTATTTGTATTGAATTTGGACAATCCAATATATAAAGATTTTGCATATACGTCTGATCCTCATGTATTTGAAGTTTTAATATACTGGATAGATATAGAATCACACTCTAGTCGCCCGGGGATAATTCTGGTGATGGTGCACCATCACCAGTATTTACTTTCGAGTTTCGAAAGTGGGATTTCTATATATTTCCAATTGACTGGTGTGAGAACCAAAATTAGATAGGGTCTATTGTTGTGATTTGGCATCAAAAAAGTGTTTTTTGGCTATATATCAAAATTATGATTTTGAAAAGATAATCAACTAATTGATTGCTGATTGTTGATTGTGTTATGTGATTATTCATTTAAACCATTATGTGAATAAACGGTAAATTTGGCCAAATTGAGTCAAATATTGAACTGTATTGAAAATTTATCACATTTGCACACATGTACATGTATATATGTGTGAATAGGTCATAGCAAGGAGGCTAGAGAAGAGGAATAAAATCGTTTGCCCGACAAATAGGTACATGTTTATTGTATTTCTTGGGGTTTTTGATGATTTTATGAGTCGGTTGGCTAGCCGCTTGGCTGTTTCTTTTTCATTTTGGATTGGAGAGACATGTGTGGCAATTTTGGGATTTTCCCGGTGCTCCTATGCAGGGGAGGTTATGGCGAAATTTTTCGAAAATTTAGGGTGTTAGCCAAATTTTAGAAGAATTTGAAAAGTTCTTAGAAACTAAAAAGTTGAAGAACTTAAGCCATAATGAAAATAATGAAAGTTGAGTTGGTTTGTAAAACAGGTTTCAGCTTCGTTTCTTTTCGGGGATGAAAAGTTTAAGTGGGGGATATTGTAACAACCTGGAAATTCCGAACCAATTTAAAATTTTTATTTTGGCAATTTTAGTAAATTTTGAATATTTAAAATGAATTATTTTAAATAATGACGACGAAAAATTTATTTTGAATAGAATTAGAATATATATATTTATACAGATCGACGTTAGAATATAAATATTTATTTTAATTATAAAAGGAATGAGAAATGCCGCGGTAGTTTGAAAATTCGATTTCAAATTTCAAATGAACGTATATGATTCAAAATAAAATGGATTTTAGCGAAACCAAAAATATTAGAATTTATTTGAAAATATCTTTCCAACGAATCCGAAAAATTGAAATTTCATAGCGGGAATAAAAAGTTATGCCCAGTTGAAAATTCAGAATAGTCGCTGTGAAATTCTGGCCATTAAAAATGGAAATTTTGCAAACGACCTCGGTTTTCAACGAAAGCACTTTTGTTGGATCCGTGATGTCAAATTATTGCTAGATTCAAATTTCCATAATTTTTGAAATCAATATGTGAGCGTGGCGAAAGAAAACGTGTTTTGACAGTTTCAGTCAATTTTGAACGACCAAAAAATGGCCATTTTTCAAACGGTCTTCAAATTTGATGAAATTAGTTTTGTTAGGACCGTATCGTAAATACGAAGCTAGAAAATATTTTTCGGGAATTTTTAGAGTCCGTATGTGGTCCCGGTAAATTGAAATGCGCGTTCAAATTCAATATACAAATTTATATTTTGACGGAAACTGATCGAAACAGTCGAATCAGCTTACGATACATATCCCATTGTGTTCGGAGTGGGGGTATTACGCTAGGGACGACAGTCGTTGGGTTCGATTTAGAGTTCGAATTAAAAGGTTACTTGTTACGGAAAATTTATATAATTAAATATAAATATATATAATTAAACTTCCTTAACCCCCCTTTCTCATTCTCCAGTCATCGATTAGAAATAATAAAAAACCATTGTCTCCCCCAAAATCAGCCACCGCAGCTCGTGACCGACGCCTCTGCCCTCCGTACCACCGTCGTCGCCCTCTCCAGTACCCCCTCCGACCGCCACATCCCCTCCACCATCTTCTCCTCTCCAATTTCTTCCTCCCTACCTCTTTTCTGGCCAAAACCGCCGCTTCTGCCATCGTGAGCCACACGCCCGCCTACGCCAACCCACCAGGCTCCGACCCGACCACCGGAGAATGCACTGCCACCCCCTTCCGCCTCCCCACCCCTGCGCGCAAGCCTCCCTCTCCCTCTCCAGTGGTGTACGGTGGCGGTGCGAGCTAGTCGAAGAGGTCGAGCAACGGTTTGAGTTCGGTCGTGAATTCCCGCATAGGAAAACAATGAGTTTTTATTTATTTATTTATTTGTGAAGTAATAGCAATGTTTTAAAATCAGAAATTTTATAATAAATATATGGCATTGACATAAAGATTAGATTTTTACTTCTATAAAGTTAAGATTTTTATAGTATAAAAATAAGATTTTTCTATTTGTAAATGAAGTATAAAAATTAGATTTTTATCTATGTGAAGTGACTATAAAAATATGATTTTTATATAGTAGAGAAAATAAAAATATGATTTTTATATAGTAGAGAAAATAAAATTATGATTTTTATATAGTAGAGAAAATAAAAATATGAATTTTATTATTTGAATAACGAAATAAAAATTCGATCTTTATATAAGAAGTAGAAATATAAAAATATAATTTTTATATAGGAAGAAGCTTTGTAAAAATATATGAAGTAGAAATAAAAATATGATTTTTATTTATTGGGATGAAGCGATAAAAAAATATGATTTTTACTATGAACAGCGTGAAAAGAATTGCGACGGACTGGTGGAAAACAAATCTAAATTCAAACCGTTCAGAGATAAGGACTGGCGGAGTGGATCCCCAAGGTGAGAACTTCTCACTAAAATTATTTTTATACAGTTATTTGTTTATAACTGCATAGATGAACTGTTTCCCCGTCGTCCACAGACCATAGACGACTTGTGTGTTTGTTTGGTTATATTGTGTTGTGGTTTTTGGTTGATTGGTTTGGGGATAATTTATGAAATGCAGTTGAATAGAATTGGTATGTGTATAGGGTAGGTCACTATTAGACCAGGGATAAGGCTGGGACTTATCCCGTTTCTTGTATCGTGCCGTTATACCGTCAAAATTTTCTAAAATATATTAGAAAGATAAAAATATCATTTTTATTGTGTAAGTGAACCGAATAAATATTTTATCGTTAAAAATATAATTTTTGACATGAATATGAAAGAGAATGAATACTTATTTACAAATCAGGCGATTTGTTTATGTACGCTGATTTGACTAATATTGATTGGGACGATAAATTTTACACATCTCCCAACTACACAAATAAATTTGTGTTTGTTGTTTGAAAACCCCACACGGATGTTGGGATGATATTGGACATATACTAATCCCAATAATTAGTTGTATGCCGATCGATTGATTGACAGGCTGTTATGAGCGTTAAATATGTATATTTTATGCTTATACAGTGTAGAATGCACTTTGGATGATGGATTACTGTTTTCATTGTTGTTATACACATTTGTTGTGTGGAATCCATATAAATCACATTATATGGTAATTGACTGTGTTTGATTCTAGTTCAGAATTATCGAATATTTTAAAATAATATTCAGTGAATATTGAAATGTGAAGCCGTGTTAAGTAGTTAAACGCCATTTTAACACGAACAAGAATTTTGTCGATTTTATTCGTTTTATAATAAATATCGAAAAGTGATTTCAAAATCGAATATTTTGAAGATATTATCATTTTATTATTGAAATGATATGGAAAATTTAATGTCGAATTAAATTGAAATTGAAATTGAATTTCGAATAGAATGAAATTCTAATTAAATTGAAATTTGAATAGAATTGAAATTCAAATTAAATTGAAATTGAAATTCGAATAGAATTGAAATTCGAAATGAATTAAATTTCAAATTAAGTTGAAATAGAATTGAAATCGTTTTGAATTGAATTTAAAACAGATTGAAATTGAACTGAAATCGATTTGAATTGAAATCGATTTGAAATGAATTTAAAACGAATTTATATTGGAAAATTCAATTTTGATTTGAATTCGAAATGGAAGTTGAAATCGTTTTGAAAACGAATTTAAAACGATTTATAAAATTCGATTTAGAAGGAAAATCGACGAAATATAAATTATATATATAATATAATGGCCTGAATAGAACGCGCCGCGCTGCGGCAGTTCGCGAATTTCGACCATTGACTTCGAACGGACATTACGGGAGATCCGACCATCAGATTCTCCTAAAACCGGAATCGTTGGGTTCGTATCGAAAAGAGTTTTCTAACGAATACAAGAAATTAGAAATCTAACGGTTGGATTTGGAATTATGTCCAAATCAAATTTGGAAAAGGTCGTTGTAAGTGCAGTTCAATGGCCGTTGATGGAAATCGACTGTACGGGCCTTGATAAAATTATTAAAAATATCAATAATTAGTGTAAAATCATAAGAAATGATTTGGAAAGAATTGGGATGAAAAACTCCATATTTGAAAAGATAAAAATAGATTTTTATCGAAATGAACTAGTTTTGAACTAGAATTATAATCCATTTATTTTTAAAATAAATAAATTGGATTTGAAATGGTTTTAAAAATAACCAGAATTTCCAATATATAAAGTGGAAATGGATTTGAATCGAAATTGTATTCGGAATATTTCGATGTTGGATTTCGTGATTTTACAGATATTGTTATGGAAATTTGAAAGATATATTTATATCGTTATTTCCCAGACAATATTTGTTGGTTATAGTATTTGATATTGAATATAAGCCGATATATTTTCTATTCAGAGCCTTGTATTTAATATCAAATGGGATTTGGGTTTGTCGTGAATGGTGTCTTTATTAACACTGTTCTTAAACCCAATGGAGAAAAAGATTAAATCTTTTTGTTCAGATTTAATGAAGTATACCAATTAAATAATATTTAATTGGAATTGAATTGGAATTGATTTATGGGTTTATCGCGAACGGTGTTTTAAATAACACTTGTTCTTTAACCCAATAATTAATGGAAGGTGAATTGGGTTTGTTGTGAACTGTGTTTTAACGACATTCATTTTTAACCCGATTTATAGTGAAATGGGATTTGAAATTTATAAATCTTTTGTTAATATTTAAAGGAGATTTTCCAAAGTAAAGTTTTTCTAATTTGATAAAATAAATTGGAATGGAATTCGATTTGGTAATAATCGAAATGAATTTCTATGGAGGAAGGCTGCTACTATATATGGAATTTAAAAGGCTTTGTCGTTATTCCATTTATATTATTAGTCGGATATGGAAGTTCGTATCGATTATATATATATTGATCTGTTTTCCGTGAAGATTCCATCGTTAATGGAATGTGATTTTGGGTTTATCATGAGCTGTGTTTTAAATGACATTAGTTCTTTAACCCAGTTAAAGATAAGATTTATTTCTTAACTTTGAATAACCATTAAGTAATGATTTTTGGAAATTAAAACTGAATTAGAGTTTTAATGAATCTTTGAATAGATTGAAAGGTGAATTTGATAACTAAAATTATCAAATCCAAGAAATGATCGAGAAAGGAGAATCACCAGTTTTGCTCCAGGCGATGGTTAAATCTTTAATTAGATTTAAACGTGAAATGGTAATTGAATTTACCAATAACACCGTGGTGTAAGATATGAAGTGTTACTAGTTTTACTTCATTGGATAAATAGGTTGGGATTGGGAAATTAAAACAAATGATTACTACGGTAAGGTTCGTTAATCCCGACTGGTTTGGAAAACCAAAATTTGTTTTGAATTGATATTCAAAAGGAGATTAAAGAATAAATTTAAAGATTTTATCTTTGATAAAATTAATGGGAACCTTTCCCAAAGCAAAATAATATTTGAATAAAGGAATATTCTGAATTGGAATAAGGCGTATGTTGTGCTTTTATAACACTTGTTTATTATATACACGAGTTATTCGAAAAGACCGGGTTTATCCCATTCTGAATAACTGAATCGACGATAAGTCGACGATGAAGACGGTGGTTGAAAACCGGAGGTCTTCACATCATTTGGATAATTACTGATGATCTTAATTGGGCTATACACCTAAGAGGAGGGAATCAGTCGATGATCATCCAGACGTACTTGGAGATTGATGGATATGCGAGGAATAAGGTTCCAGTTTCGTTCAGACCCAGAACGGACTTGTAAATGGATGTGTGTCTGACATCGGATTTCATTCTGTGTGATTGATATACATCGGTTGCATAGCGTGAATTGCCTGTGTGGCATGCAGAGATGCAAATGATCAAGGCTTTTATTGAAAAGCAGAGTCTTGTGGTTGATGATCAAAGCACGGCTTTAATACAGCGTAGCTTTGTATAGCTTTAATTCGCGAGCCTCACACCCCGGTGTGAACAATAAACGGGAGAGGACATCAGGGAGGGCATGTGTTTCTTTCTAGCTAGGAGTGGTGTTTTGGGTTTTACACGCCCGGGTATTTTAGTTATGTTGATGATGGATAGCGATGCGCCTAGGTTAGTTCGGTCTCTTCGGAGCCGTTGGCCTGGTCGGATATGACCGGTTTACACCCCATAGGGTGGGGAAACGCAGTGTTTAGGCATTTTAATCCACATCGAGTGGACCGGCTCTGACGATCCAAAGTTCACTCGAGCTCCGACTTGAGACATGGGCTAGATTGTCTCGAAGCGGTGAGGACGATCCCTTGCCTTGGTTCACAGATGGAAATCCAACTTCCAATACGACATTTTGCGGTTTTAATTGTAAACCTATATATGGCGACATAGTGGTATGCGGCACTTGTGCCATCTATGATTGAAATTGTTTTGACACTATACACTTATAGTAATAATAAATGATGAAATTTAGCATATCAAGCATTCTTTGGCTATTATAAGGTAAAACCTATCCTCCGGCTTGTGTTGCATTGTGTGATGGGATCTGAGGCTTATAATAGCTTCATTGTTCTTTATTTAGCATTGCGCTGTTGTTTTATGCACTGGTATTCTTGGAAGGAAACCCGTTCCGTGTTATACGGTGTGGTCCCTGGATTTACCTAACTTTAAAATAAAGATTAATAACTATTTTAGTTCTCACACCAGTCACATGACTGACCTGGAGTTTATTGTTTTAACCTAAACTCTACGTGCCCCTATTTTCCACGCGGGCAGCTACTTATTTTGGTTTTGCAGATTTATATCCACAGGATCCTGGTTTACAGCTGGAACGATACTCGGAAAGCTCTGTATCCGTGTATTACTTTCAGTTGTGTTTTGTATTATTTTCTGCTGCATTGTAAATTGTAAATCTCTGATATTTTTCTGATGTATATTATTTGTTTATACTCTGTATATTCTTGTAATCTGATGAAAGAGAATAAATATTTTATCGCTAAAAATATATTTTTTAACATGAATATGAAAGAGAATAAATATTCATTTACAAATCAGACGATTTGTTTATGTACACTGATTTGACTTATATTGATTGGGACGATAAATTTTACACATCGCCCAATTGCACAAATAAATATGTGTTTGTTGTTTGAAAACCCCACTCGGGTGTTGGGATGATATTGGACATACACTAATCCCAATAATTAGTTGTTTGTCGATCGATTGATTGACAGGCTGTTATAAGCGTTAAATATGTATATTTGATGCTTATACAGTGTAGAATGCACTCTGGATGATGGATTGCTGTTTTCATTGTTGTTATACACATTTGTTGTGTGGAATCCATATAAATCACATTATATGGTAATTGATTGTGTTTGATTCCAGTTCAGAATTATCGAATATTTTAAAATAATATTCAGTGAATACTGAAATGTGAAGCCGTGTTAAGTAATTAAAAGCCATTTTAACACGAACAAGAATTTTGTTGATTTTATTTGTTTTATAATGAATATCGAAAAGTGATTTCAAAATCGAATATTTTGAAGATATTATCATTTTAATATTGAAATGACATGGAAAATTTAATTTCGAATTAAATTGAAATTGAAATTCGAATTAAATTGAAATTGAAATTTAAATTTGAATAGAATTGAAATTCGAGTTAAATTGAAATTGAAATTGAAATTCGAATAGAATTGAAATTCGAATTAAATTGAAATAGAATTGAAATCGTTTTGAATTGAATTTAAAATGGATTGAAATTGAATTGAAATCGATTTGAAATGAATTTAAAACGAATTTATATTGGAAAATTCAATTGATTTGAATTTGAAATGGAAGTTGAAATCGTTTTGAAAACGAATTTAAAACGATTTATAAAATTCGTTTTAGAAGGAAAATCAATGAAATATTATATATATATATATTATATATAATATAATGGCATGAATAGAACGCGCCGCGCTGCGACAGTTCGCGAATTTCGACCATTGACTTCGAACGGACATTACGGGAGATCCGACCGTCGGATTCTCCTAAAACCGGAACCATTGGGTTCGTATCGAAAAGAGTTTTCTAATGAATACAAAGAATTAAAAATCTAACTGTTGGATTTGGAATTATGTCCAAATCAAATTTGGAAAAGGTCGCTGTAAGTGCAATTCGATGGCCGTAGATGGAAATCGACTGTACGGGCCTTGATAAAATTATTAAAAATATCAATAATTAATATAAAATCTTAAGAAATGATTTGGAAAGAATTGGGACGAAAAACTCCATATTTGAAAAGATAAAAATAGTTTTTTTTCGAAATGAACTAGTTTTGAACTAGAATTATAATCCATTTATTTTTAAAATAAATAAATTGGATTTGAAATGGTTTTAAAAATAACCAGAATTTCCAATATATAAAGTGGAAATGGATTTGAATCAAAATTGTCTTCGGAATATTTCCATGTTGGATTTCGTGATTTTACAGATATTGTTATGGAAATTTGAAAGATATATTTATATCGTTATTTCCCAGACAATATTTGTTGGTTATAGTATTTGATATTGAATATAAGCCGATATATTTTCTATTCAGAGTCTTATATTTAATATCAAATGGGATTTGGGTTTGTCGTGAATGGTGTCTTTATTAACACTGTTCTTGAACCCAGTGGAGAAAAAGATTAAATCTTTTTGTTTAGATTTAATGAAGTATACCAATTAAATAATATTTAATTGGAATTGAATTGGAATTGATTTATGGGTTTATCGCGAACGGTGTTTTAAATAACACTTGTTCTTTAACCCGATAATTAATGGAAGGTGAATTAGGTTTGTTGTGAACTGCGTTTTAACGACATTCGTTATTTAACCCGATTTACAATGAAATGGGATTTGAAATTTATAAATATTTTGTTAAGATTTAAAGGAGATTTTCCAAAGTAAAGTTTTTCCAATTTAATAAAATAAATTGGAATGGAATGGAATTCGATTTGGTAATAATCGAAATGAATTTCTGTGGAGGAAGGCTGCTACTATATATGGAATTTAAAAGGCTTTGCGATTATTCCATTTATATTATTAGTCGGATATGGAAGTTCGTATCGATTATATATATTGATCTGTTTTCCGTGAAGATTCCATTGTTAATGGAATGTGATTTTGGGTTTATCGTGTGCTGTGTTTTAAATGACATTAGTTCTTTAACCCAGTTAAAGATAAGATTTATTTCTTAACTTTGAATAATCATTAAATAATGATTTTTGGAAATTAAAACTGAATTAGAGTTTTAATGAATCTTTGAATAGATTGAAAGGTTGGGATTGGGAAATTAAAACAAATGATTACTACGGTAAGGTTCGTTAATCCCGACTGGTTTGGAAAACCAAAATTTGTTTTGAATTGATATTCAAAAGGAGATTAAAGAATAAATTTAAAGAATTTATCTTTGATAAAATTAATGGGAACCTTTCCCAAAGAAAAAGAATATTTGAATAAAGGAATATTCTGAATTGGAATAAGGCGTATGTTGTGCTTTTATAACACTTGTTTATTATATATGTGAGTTATTCGAAAAGACCGGGTTTATCCCATTCTGAATAACTGAATCGACGATAAGTCGACAATGAAGACGTTGGTTGAAGACCGGAGGTCTTCACATCGTTTGGATAATTACTGGTGATCTTGATTGGGCTGTACACCTAAGAGGAGGGAATCAGTTGGTGATCGTCCAGACGTACTTGGAGATCGATGGATATGCGAGGAATTAGGTTCCTCCGGTTTCGTTCAGACCTAGAACGGACTTGTAAATGGATGTGTGTCTGACATCGGATTTCATTCTGTGTGATTGATATACATAGGTTGCATAGCATGAATTTCCTGTGTGGCATGCGGAGATGCAAATGATCAAGGCTTCTGTTGAAAAGCAGAGTCTTGTGGTTGATGATCAAAGCACAACTTTAATACAGCGTAGCTTTGTGTAGCGTTAATTTGCGAGCCTCACATCCCGGTGTGAACCCGAAACGGGAGAGGACATCCGGGAGGGCATGCGTTTCGTTCTAGCTAGGAGTGGTGTTTTGGGTTTTACACGCCCGAGCATTTTAGTTATGTGGATGATGAATAGCGAAGCGCCTCGGTTAGTTCGGTCTCTTCGGAGCCGATGGCCTGGTCGGATATGACCAGTTTACACCACATAGGGTAGGGAAACACAGTGTTCAGGCATTTTAATCCACATCGAGTGGACCGGCCCTGACGATCCAAAGGTCATTCAAGCTCTGACCTAAGACATGGGCTAGATTGTCTCGAAGCGGTGAGGACGATCCCTTACCTCGGTTCACAGATGGAAATCCAACTTCCAATACGACATTTTGCGGTTTTAATTGTAAACCTATATATGGCGACATAGTGGTATGGGGCACTTATGCCGTCTATGATTGGTACTTATGATTGAAATTGTTTTGACACTATACACTTATAGTAATAATAAAAGATGAAATTTAGCATATCAAGCATTCTTTGGCTATTATAAGGTAAAACCCTATCCTACGGCTTGTGTTGCATTGTGTGATAGGATCTGGGGGTTATAATAGCTTCATTGTTCTTTATTTAGCGTTGCGCTGTTGTTTTATGCACTGGTATTCTTGGGAGGAAACTCGTTCCGTGTTATATGGCGTGGTCCCTGGATTTACCTAAATTTAAAATAAAGATTAATAACTGTTTTAGTTCTCACACCTGTTACATGACTGACCTGGAGTTTATTGTTTTAACCTAAACTCTAGGTGCCCCTATTTTCCACGCGGGCAGCTACTAGTTTTGGTTTTGCAGATTTATATTCACAGGATCCTGGTTTATAGTTGGAACGATACTCGGAAAGCTCTGTATCCGTGTATTACTTTCAGTTGTGTTTTATATTATTTTCCGCTGCAATGTAAATTGTAAATCTCTGATATTTTTCTGATGTATATTATTTGTTTATACTCTGTATATTCTTGTAATCTGATGAAATTGTTGTAATTAACAATGAAATGTTCTTCTGTTTGTGTTCTGGTTCGTCTTGTCCTCAATTCAATCCGTGCTTTCCTTCACGGGGAAGTTTGGGTCGTTTCACAATCTCCAGTTAGGTTCCAATTCTTATCTTAACTCCTTATCAACCCATATTATCCACTTTAAAACCATTCAACAATTTTCCACTTTGAAAATCTCGTTTCCATTCCATTATTAAAAAACATTAGTTTAAACTTAACGTTTAGCCTCACACTCTTTTTTATAAATCTTGTTTAAAAAAAATCAGGTTTAATATAAACCCCTTTATCCCGCTTTCCTTTTCTTAATTCAAAAATTAAGTAAAACATTCATTTTAAGCTAGCGAATTGGCTAAAAATCTCTTTAATTACTTCGTTTAAAAATCTCGATTTTAATATAAAACTCAGTTGAACAAACTTCTCACAAACTCTATTCCAAACTCGATTACTTACATGATGAATTTCATTTAATAGAAATTCCTTAAATTATTAAAATAATAATTTACCTCATCGTTAACTATAGAAATAGTTAATGTGATGACCCTAAACCCCCGTTCCATGGTGGCAAGGATAATCTTTGGAATATAACACATAAACAGTAACAACAGAATAGAAATATATCATTACACCAGATAATGTACAACAAAATTCACTGGATAAATAAAATCATCAGAGTTACACAGTATATCAGAATCACACTTAGTACAAAATACAATTTCAGCTTTACATAAAATGTCTGCAGCGGAATCAAACATAATATACATAACAAAAGCTGAACAACAAAATAGAAATGATAGAATCCATCTTCCGCTCCATAGCTATCCAGAATGAGTTGCTAAAACCTGAACACAAGGCTACCCATGTAGAAATAGGGGCACCCGAGTTTGCAAAGTGAAACAGACTACGAGTCAGTCATGGGACTGGTATGAGAAATCTACTAAACTTATTTTATAATAAGGCCAATCACAGGACCACGCCGCTAACGCGGAACAGGTTTTCTCCATTGGATTGCTAGTGCTTAAAACAAGTAAATCATTTAAACACCGCAATGCTTTTTACAAAAAATGAAGCCATTATAAGACTCAGGTCCCATCACACAATGCAACGTAAGCCGGAGGATAGAGTTTTACCTTATAATGGCCAAAATATGCTTGATACGTATAAAACAAAAGCATTTGATATTATTACTAGTGTTTATATGTTTCAAAAACAATTTCAATCATAAGTATCAATCATAGACGGCATAGTACCCCATACTACTATGTCGCCATACTAGTTCTACAATCAAAACTAGCACGATGTCGTACTTGGAAGTTGGATTTCCATCATGAACCAAGGCAAGAGATCGTCCTTACCGACTTTGAGACTCTCTATCCCGAGCCTTAGGATCAAAGCTCGAGTGACCCTTGGAGTGACAGGGCCGGTCCACATGAAGTGGATTAAAATGTATGAACACTGCGTTTCCCCGCCCTATGGGGCGTAAACTGGTCATATATCGACCAAACCATCCATCGGCTCCGCAGAGACCGATATAATCGAGGCGCCTCGCTTTCCATCATCCACATAAGTAAAACGCCAGGGCTTGCAAAACCCTGATACCACTCCTAACTAGAAAGAAACGCATGTCCTCCCTGAGGTCCTCTCCCGTTTCTGGTTCCTACCGGGTGTGAGGCTCGCGTATCAACGCAATACACAAAGCTAGCTATATTAAATCCATGCTTTGATCATCAACCACAAGACTCTATTTTCAATAAAAGCCATGATCACAGCATCTCTGCATGCCATGTTGTCAATCTACAACGTCAGACACACATCCATTTACAAGTCCGTTGTAACACCTTGTATTTTCTTAAAACATTAAAGTAACAAATTAAAGAAGAATTAATTTCAAATGTGATAATTAAGGGAAACGGGTTATGCCATTGCGTTCGTCTCGGAATTCTTCTTGAGATAGAGTCCGAGTTTGCATGAATAGGACTCCACATGAAGAAGTTATGGCCTTCAGAAGTTTCAGGAATTTATATAAATAAAAACAGCTCAAACTAAATTCAAAAAAAAAAAAAATCGAATTCAAACGCAGAAGTGGGCTGGGCGGGAATTTTCCCGCCCAAGGCCAGATCGACTAGGGGGTCGACCTCCCCTATGCAGTTCGACCTGGGGGTTGACCTGCCCTCCCTCGGGCAGATCTGAAATGTGACGATTCTGACTCCCTGCTGAGTCATTAGGGCTTATGTGGCTGTTCTAGATAGCTCTATCTTGTTTGGATGGTCTTGATTGCTTCTAGGATTGATCTAACGGCTCTTATTTAGTTAAACCTCTTTAAAAGAACCCCAACCCTCAACCCTAAATCACACAAAAATTCATACTAAGAGCCGTCATGCTGTCAATGGTCAACCTAGAGTAGCCGCCATTCTCCTTCAACTAGAAAGCAAGATAGAAGCTATGGATCAAATCAAATCTAAATTAGAAGAACAATTAGTGTACTTCAAGGGAAAGCTATTCAGTTTCAGAATACAGATCCCAGAAAATAAGATTTTCCTTTTGTTTGTAAGTCTAGTTATCTTTTAGATGTGAATAAATTAAAGACATGATTTGTAATAAAATGAAAATTAGAATTGTACCGAGTTGTACAATAATAGTGATGTTGATTCATGTCTATTCATGTGATAATTCTATCATATATGCATGTGATACTATTGCGGTTTATTGAACCTATCATATTGTGTAGAATTTGGTGAATGAACCTATTATATCGTATAGGAATTTGGGAATGAAAACCATCATGTTATATGTAAGTTTGATGATTCTATCTTGTTATGTTACATACAAATTTTAGGCTAAGTCATGTTGTATATGCCTAAATGTTTAGATCCACATGCCTCTATGTTAGATCTATGTTGACTTGATTTAACCCCTATGCTAGTTCACAACTACGTGCCTAATTAAGTTTATGTAGTTCTATGTAAAACCCCTATTTTATGATTCATGTTGAGTAGATCTAAATTTTGCAAGTTCATAATTAAATGTATATTGCTCTATGTCGAATTCATATGACATATATTTAGTTAGATCCATATTTTTATGGTGTTGGAATATTACATGTTCCTCTTTTTTTTCCTTTTGTGTATGAGTTAGGCTATGTAACGAGCCTAACATTATATGTGATTTATGCGAACATTTAACAGGGGTAACATTGAGGAAAAACATGAAATTACATGTAATTGGCATATTTGGCTCAGAATCATGTAAATGGTTTATGGCATAAATTGGTATAATTTTTTACCTAAAATTATGAACTTGATTTAGAGTGAAAGTGGGGCTTGACTTGAATGTCAATAATTTACATATAAACATAAAGGGGTAAATATGTAAATTTCGCAAAAGACGAATATGCATAACCCGAGGTTAGATTGAGTTGCGGTATAAGACTGCCCGGAACCACCCGGCAAATCCAGCAACCGTAACATTATAGATCTAATGTGAGAGGTTAGCGCATCAAGCCCAAAAGAACCCGAGGTTAGACTGAGTTGCGGTGTAAGGCTGCCCGGAACCGACCGGCACATCTAGCGACCGCAACAATACCTGTCTAATGTGAGTGGTTGGTGCTTTAATGAATGAATTAAAGCTAAGACAAGAATGGTAGGGTTAAGTTAATTAAGGCAGCACTTAACCAATACAACATGTTAACTAAACTGATGGGTGGGGTTAGGTTAATTTGGACACTTAACCAATTTAACATGTTGATTAGGAAACCCTAGCAACGGGGGCCTATTTCAGCAGCAACCCACATAGATGTATCATGGTACCCTGAACTAGGCAGGGTGGGACACGATTACTGGGCCGATTATAAGCGGTCAAAACAACGGCGGGTGGTGCGTCAGTGTAGGTTCCAATGGAGTACGGGCGTGCACGTACTCCGGAGTGGAAAAAGCAGGCACTAGGCATTAGTAGTTATACACTGTGCATCTTGAATCGTGTCAGGTTGCCACCATAGGATTTGATACACCCCATGGTGGGACCAGCACATGTATCTACAATCAAGCGGGGGCTGAATGACACATGTGATAAATACGTACGAGTAGGAGCCGATCGATAAAGGGGATCATTTTAGCATGAACATGTGGTGCTAGTTGGAACAAGTATAAATAGGTGCAGAGAAATAGAATTGGGTGCGATAGTATGCTCGGCTTAACCTGCCTTATCCAGTCTTATGTTACCTTATTTTTCTGGTATTGTCCTATTTTCAGTTTATCCATGTCATGATTCTTTTTCTTGTTCACATACTGAAAAATCACTGGACTTACCAGACGTATGTCTGACCCATTTTTCTTTCGCCCACTTTTCTTCCGTTCTCCCCCCCCCCCAAGTGCACAAGGAGGGAACACTCCAGCTTAGTTTAGACCTTTTGCAAGCTTAAAGAGAGTAGATGTATTCCTTGGATTCCCTTCTCTTGGGCTATAGCTTTGGATACACTCTCAATGGGGATTTATGCTATTTTATTATTGTTTTATGCTTCTTTATGTTTTAATTAAGACAGAGATTTTGATGTAATGATTTGGAAGTTGTTTTGAGATAGTTTGCTGTAATGTTTTTTTGTTATGAACCACGTATGAAATAAATTTAGTTTTTCCGTTGCTTGTATGTCTGTCTTGTAAATTATCTACGTCTTTTACCTATAATGCTCCACCAAAGTTAAGGCATTCCCTTTGTGAGTGACCTTAACGGAGGTGGGGTGTTTCACTTGGTATCAGAGCAAAGGTTTGCCAAATCAGATAAAAATTTTGAAAACTGTTTTTCAAAAAGAAGTTTAAAGAAGCACTTTTCAAGAAAAGAAGTATTGTTTTAATTTTAAAAGGCATAATCCCCCAAAGCCATGTGCACTACCTTTCGATCCTTTGTTTTGAATCTTTCCTTTTTCGTTTCAGCATGTCTGGGGATCATAACCTTCCAGAGGGCGTGCCGGTACCTGGCTGGTTCAGAAGGTACCTAGAGGCTAGGGCTAATGATGCGGGCCCAACAAACATTCCTCCTCCCCCAGCTGTAGCGGTTCCTCCTCCTCCTCCACATGCAAATGCTTTCTCAAAAATATGTAGAGACTTTCGAGCCATGGGTGGAAAGAACTTTAGTGGAACTTAATCATTCGTGGAAGCAAGGAACTGGCTCAAAGAAATTGAGGATTTGTTTGTTATCTTTGAAGTGGACGATAGGTAGAAGATACAGTTGGCGGTGTGGTTGCTTAAAGACGAAGCTTCTTATTGGTGGGAGGTTACCAATGCTGAGAGACCAGTTGAAACTTAGGTAGATTTCAGAATAAGGTTTGAAATGAAATTCCTCTCACAAGCTGAACGAAGCCTATAGGTGGAGAAGTTCTTAGCTCTTAAACAGGGAAGTATGACGGTCAAAGAATACGTCAACCAATTCAATCAGCTGGCCAGATTCAGACTGGAGTTAGTAAACACTCCACATAAGAAGGCTCTCCGCTTCGTTAAAGGGTTGAATGAGCCACTACACAGCCTAGCTACGACCCATATACCCATGGGTGCGACTTATGAGAGATTGGTGGACATGGCACTATTACACGAGGAAGACAAGGATGGTAAGAAAGTGGTAAAGGTGGAAGAACCTCAAGATAAGAAGGTGGAGGGATCGCAGAATAAGAAGACGGATTCAAAGAAGGGCGGGAAGAACAATAAACCCCATGACAAGAGGAAGTGTAATTTTTGTGGCATTCCTGGACATCTGGTTAAGGACTGCAGAAAGATGAAAAGGAAGATGGGTGGTTGTTTCCATTGCGGCGAGACATGACACATGGCCAAGGACTGCCCAAGAAAGCAAGGGCAAGGGCAGAGGACTGGGTCTACTTCTGGAGGGCAGGTTCACGCTCTCATTGCACCTCCTCAAGAATGATGTAGAAATATTTCTGTTGAGAGTTTAGTTTATCTTTTTGATCATCCTATTCGTACACTCTTTGATTCTGGCGCATCGCACTCTTTTATATCTATTGCTTTAGTTGAATTTCTGCACCTAGACACCAGTATAGTAGAGGATCCCTTGGTTGTTTCAAATCCGATTGGGGGCTCAACTTATTTGTCAATGACTTGTTTGGATTTGGAAATTTCTATACTAAGCGTTGGGTTTAGATGTAATGCCTATGTTTTGGGCTTCACGGGCTATGGGTTGATTCTAGGCATGGATTGGCTATCCAGTAATGGTGCCATCCTCGATTGTGAAAAGAGAGTGGTTAGACTCATGACTCGCCTCAGTAACACTCTCGAAATTTCTTGTAATCCAATGAACTCTGTTACGCTTAGCTATCTAGAATCTCTTGATTCGTCTGTTGAGAATTTGCAGTCTGTTAGAGTAGTCCATGAATACTCGGATGTCTTTGAGGAGGTGAAGGGGTTACCTCTGAAGTGGGAGATAGACTTCCGCATATACCTCGTTGATAATGCAAAACCCGTTGCTTTACCTGTTAGACACATGGCTCCGAGGGAGAGGAAAGAACTTAGCAAGCAAGTTAAGGAGTTGCTTGAGAAGGGGTTTATATGGCGGAGTATTTCTGAATGGGGTGCTCCAGTAGTATTCGCAACCACAGTAGATGGTTTGCTTCGCCTATGCATCGATTATAGGGAGCTAAACAAGCTGACCAAGAAGAATAGGCACCCACTTCCAAGAATAGATGACTTGTTCGACCAGCTTGTAGGTGCATCGGTTTTCTCCTAACTAGATCTGGCTACCGGGTTTCATCAGCTAAGAGTGGCTGAAGACAGTATCGATAAGACCACGTTCAGAACCACAGATGGTTACTTTGAGTGGCTTGTCATGCCTTTTGGATTGACAAATGCACCAGCTTATTTCGTTGACTTGATGAGCAGGATGTTCAGTGAGTTCCTTAATAAGTTTGTGGTGGTCTTCGTGGACGACATTTTGATTTTCTCGAAGAGTGAGGAAGAGCATGCTCAGCATTTAAAAGAAGTCATGGATACTCTTCGAGCACATCAGTTGAAAGCCAAATTCTCCAAATGGCACTTTTGGAGAGAGGAAGTAAGGTTTCTTGGACATGTGGTGTCCAAAGAAGGGTTAACTGTGGACCCCGCAAAAATAGTTGTGGTGCAAGATTGTAAAGTTCCACGGAATGCGACCGAAGTCCGGAGCTTTCTCGGGCTAGCGGGCTTTTACAGAAAGTTCATCAAAGACTTTGCGAAAATCTCAGCTCCACTTACAAGGTTGACGAAGAAGAACCTAACTTTCACTTGGGATTTGGATTGCCATGTTGCTTTCCAACGTTTGAAGAGGGCTCTAACAACAGCCCCAGTTCTGACATTGCCTGATGGAAGTAAGATGTTTACCGTATACACGGATGCATGTGGTATGGGACTAGGTGCTGTCTTGATGCAAGAAGGGAAGGTAGTAGCTTGTAGTAGGAGACAGTTGAAAGTACATGAGAAAAACTACCCAACCCACGATCTAGAGTTGGCTGCCATCGTTTTTGCGCTTAAGTCTTGGCGCGATTATCTTCTAGGTGAGAAGTTTGAATTGTATACTGACCATAAATCGTTGAAGTACCTTTTCTCATAGAAAGATCTTAACTTGAGGCAACAAAGATGGATAGAGTTCTTAGCATCCTATGATTTTGAGATTTCCTATACCCCTGGCAAGGGCAATGTAGTAGCAGACGCCTTGAGTAGAAAGAAGCTGACCTTAAGTCCTCTCTTTGTAGAAAGGTAGAGCTTGGAGTACATAGCCAACTTTGACTTTAGACCCTCCTCTGAATTTGTACCTAGTTTGTTAGCATCGCTAGAGGTGCGACCTATTCTTTTGGACTCAATAGGAATCGCGCAACGTAATGACCCTCAGCTAGTTGATGTGATAGATAAGCTAATTAGGGGTGAGACTTCTAGTCACCTCAATAGATACTTCATCGATGACAAGGGTTGGTTGAGGCGGGATGGAAGGTTATGCGTCCCACAAGCAAGGGATTTGGTGAAGAAGGTTTTCGAAGAAGCACACCATTCCAAGTTGACCATACACCTAGGTGGAGACAAAATGTATAAAGACATAAAAAGGGTTTTCTTTTGGAATGGCATGAAGAGGGATGTAGCTGAATTTGTCTCTAAGTGCTTAATATGCCAGCAAGTCAAGGCGGAGCAAAAGAATCCTGGTGGTTTGCTTCATCCTCTAGAGGCCCCATAGTGGAAATGGGATAGCATTTCGATGGACTTTATTGATGGGCTGCCTAGGTCAAGAAGGGGCAATACCAATATTTGGGTAATAGTGGACAGGCTCACAAAAAGCGCTCACTTTATACCCGTTAAAAGTAGAAGGACTGCCTCATCTTTAGCATCATTTATCTTAAAGAGATAGTTCGACCATATGGTAAACCCTCCAGCATTGTGAGTGACCGAGATCCTATCATCACGAGCAAGTTTTGGAGGAGCTTGCAAGAGGCTGTAGGCACACAGCTATGCTTAAGCACGACCTATCACCCCCAAACCGATGGTTAGACGGAAAGGGTGAACAGAGTATTAGAAGACCTATTGAGATTATGTATTCTTGACTTTGGAGGAACATGGAAGGATCATCTTCCTTTGGTGGAGTTCGCCTAGAACAATAGCTATCAAGCCACCATAAGCATGGCACCCTTCGAAGCTTTATATGGAAGACCATGCCGATCAGCAACTTGTTGGTGGGAGTCTACAAACAAGCTCATACTTGGACCAGATTTGATTAGAGGAACTTCAGAGAAAGTGGACTTGATACGAAGAAGAATGAAGACTGCCCAAGATAGACAGAAGTCCTACGCAGACAAAAGAAGGACCGACCTTGAGTTTGAGGTTGGAGACAAGGTTTTCCTTAAAGTATCTCCTTTAAGGAATGTCATTCGCTTTGGATCCGCAGGAAAGTTGGCACCAAGATTTGTAGGGTCGTTTCCTATCATTGAAAAGATTGGAAAGATGGCTTACAGAGTAGAGCTGCCCGAAAGATTAGCTGGAGTTCATAATGCCTTTCATGTTTCTCACCTACGAAAATGCTTACATGAGTCTGCGGAAGTGGTGGAACCAAGCATACTAGAAGAAATAGAAGTAGAATGAGAGGCGACTGCGAGAAGAGTTCCAACTCGTATCTTGGGTACAGAAGTCAAAAAGCTACACAACCGCGAAGTCAAACTTGTTAAAGTTCAATGGAGTGATGTTGAGGAAGACGCGACTTGGGAGACTGAGGCCAAGATAGGAGCAGCCTACCCTTTTCTTTTTAAGGGTACATCCTTGATCTCTTTTCCTTAAGTTTATGCATGCTTGTATCTACCCTTTTTAAGTATATCTCCTCGGTCCTATCCTTATCCTTAGGTAGAAACCAATGGATGTAAACATGTATTTGAAACATGTGATGATTGATGGTTGCATGTGATTGCTAGTGGTTGCTCGTGGATGCATATACACACACATTAGGTGTTAGATCGGCTCAGTCACTTTCATATTGCATATGCATATGTGTACTTGTATATGATTGAAACTTGAGGTGTTATCATGTGGATGTTGCATTTGTATGAATGATTGTGCACTCATGTAGAAAGTATGATTAGGGAAGATTGCATACATAATGGACTCATGACACTGACATAATTCGCATTAAGGAGGTCAACTGAATCAGTAGACCGCCTGATTTTGCATTAGATAAGGACATGTACACACACTATGCATATGATCATGAAGCATTAGAAGTCTTTTTTTAAGGACAATGGACGCCTGTGTTTGATGGATGAGTAGATGGACGATTGGATGGTAGGATATACGTTCTTCTTGACTCGAAGATTTCGGGGACGAAATCCTTTAAGGAGGGGAGAATGTAACACCCCGTATTTTCTGAAAACATTAAAGTATCGAATTAAAGAATAATTAATTTCAAATGTGAGAATTAAGGGAAATGGGTTACGCCATTGCGTTCGTCGAGAATTATGCTTGAGACAGAGTCTGAGTTTGCATGAATGGGACTCCGTATGAAGAAGTTTTGCCTTCATAAGTTTTAGGAATTTATATAAATAAAAACAGCTCAAACTAAATTCAAAAAAAAAATTCGAATTCAAACGCAGAAGTGGGCTGGGCGGGGATTTTCCCGCCCAAGGCCAGGTCGACCTCCCCTATACAGGTCGACCTAGGGGTCGACCTGGGGGTCGACCTGCCCCCCTTGGGAAGATCTAAAATGTGACGATTCTGACTCCCTGCTGAGTCATTTGGGCTTATGTGACTGTTCTGGATAGCTCTATCTTGTCTGGATGGTCTTGATTGCTTCTAGGATTGATCTAACGGCTCTTATTTAATTAAACCGCTATAAAAGAACCCCAACCCTCAACCCTAAATCACACAAAAATTCATACCAAGAGCCGTCATGCTGTCAATGGTCAACCTAGAGTAGCCACCATTCTCCTTCAACTAGAAAGCAAGATAGAAGCTACGGGTCAAATCAAATCTAAATTATAAGAACAATTAGTCTACTTCAAGGGAAAGCTATTCAGTTTCAGAATATAGTTCCCAGAAAACAAGATTTTCCTTTTGTTTGTAAGTCTAGTTATCTTTTAGATGTGAATAAATTGAAGACATGATTTGTAATAAAATGAAAATCAGAATTGTACCAAGTTGTATGATAATAGTGATGTTGATTCATGTCTATTCATGTGATAATTCTATCATATATGCCTGTGATACTATTGCGGTTTATTGAACCTATCATGTTGTGTAGAATTTGGTGAATGAACCTATTATATCGTATAGGAATTTGGGAATGAAAACTATCATGTTATATGTAAGTTTGATGATTTTATCTTGTTATGTTACATACAAGTTTTAGGCTAAGTCATGTTGTATATGCCTAAATGTTTAGACCCACATGCCTCTATGTTAGATCTATGTTAACTTGATTTAACCCCTATGCAAGTGTAACGACCCGGAAAATCTGAACCAATTTAATATTTTTAAATTGACTATTTTAGTAAATTTAAATTAATTTAAATAAATAACGATGAAAAGTAAGTTTGAATCGACGTTTGGAAATAAATATAATTAATATTAATTATAAACAAGGCCTGAAATGGCGCGGTAGTTTCAAAATTTGAATTCAAACTTTGACTGACTGTACCGGGTGCAAAATAAAACGGATTCTAGTGAAACCAAAAATATTTAAATCTATAAGTGAATATCTTTCTAACGAATCTGAAAAATCGAAGTTTTGTAGCGGGAAGCAAAAGTTATGGCCAAATGAATTTTCAGAAAGGTCGCTATAGAGTTTATATAGCCCGTGAAAATGGCCATTTTGCAAACGACCTCGGAATTCGACGAAACCACTTTTGTTGGATCCGGGATGTTAAATTATTGCTAGGTTTCAAATTTCATAATTTTTGAAGCTAGTATGTGAGCGTGGCAAAGGAAAATGTGTTTGGTCGATTTTTATTAAATTGGATCGACCAGAAAAGGGCCATTTTTCAAACGGTCTCAGAATTCGACGAAACTAGTTTTGTTGGGACCGTATCGTCAAAACATAGCTAGATTTATTTTTCGGGAAATTTTAGAATCAGTATGTGTCCCCGACAAATTGAAATGTACATTCAAATTAAAAATTGAATGTTTTATATTTTAATTTGAAGGAAAACTGACTAAAATAGTTGAATGGGCCTACGAAACATATCCCATTGTGTTCGGAATGGGGGTATTTAGCTAGAGACGACAGTCGTTGGGTTTAGATTGGAGTTCGTATGAGATAAGGGGTATTTTTGGATTTTTAAAATATATAAATATAAAAAAACCTATTGATCAAAGCCACTCTCCCTCCCCGCTTTCTCTCTCTCCCTCACCCGAACGCACGGCGGAAAACATTCAAACTTTCCCCCCTCGATTCCTCCTTCCACACTCAATAATATCACTAGCTCCAGTTCAAGATTTTGTAGAGATTCTCAAGGGCTTCACATCCATATAAATTTTGCTACTTATCGTGGAGTATTTTGGTCGGATCGACGCTGTGAAGTCAGCGACTTCAAACCGCCGTCGTGCCCTCTAGACGCCGTCGAACTGAGCGTGGATGGTGGCGTCGGGAAGCTACTTCGAAGCTCTACGACGCTGTAAAACCCGATCGGCCTGAAGTGCTTTGGATTGAGCGCAAAACAAAAACCTAGTTTTGAAGAAAATAAAGAGGTAACGGCTGATTATATATTAAACTATTTAATAGCAGTTTAAAGCGCTACGGTTTTTGATTTCACTGTAAAAATCATATCTTTTTCGTTTGTTGACGAAATTCAGTGAAACAAGAGACAGTGGACTCATGTGGACATCTTCTACATTCTAAAAGAGACCGCATATTTTTCTGAGCCTTCTGCTATTTTTGGTGGAGTGGAACCCAATGTGAGATTTCTAAATTATAAACGATATGGAAAACGATGATGTATAAATTATATAGTCGATGTATGAGTTATATAAGCGTTGTACACCTCATTTATAAATGTTGTATAAGTTGTACGTTCGATGTATAAGTTATATATGCATTGTAAAAATTATATATGTGTTGAAATGGAAGTGAAATATACTTATAATATATATATACGCCCTCGTCCACAAACCATGGACGATACTCATTGGTTGTGATTGGTGTGAAAATTGATTGATAGCAAATGGTTGATTTGAATTGTTTGTGGTTGAAATTGATTGATTGTGGTTGAAAAATACCCGTTTATGGTTGAGAATTATTTGGTTGAAACCACATAGGATTAGTTTGTGGAAAAGAAAGAAAAAAATATACATGCCGCCTACGTGCGAACTAGATGCATGAAATCCCCATTGTCAAAAGCTGCGAGGCTTTAAGGTAGAGCGAGGAGCCGTACTAGGGACGACCCCGGTTTTAACTACCCTGCCGTTATGCTGCCGAAATTTTGAATAATATTCATGTGTTAGAATTATTTTCATGTGTTGAAACTATATTCGTGTGTTGAATAGAAATTCATGTGTTGAACGACATTCGTGTTTTGAAATAAATCGTTTCATAATAAAAATCATATTTTTATTATCTATACGAACTATATAAAATAGTCGTGTTTTGAAATAAACTGTTTTAAATATAAAAATCACCTTTTTATTGTATATATATAAACTATAGAAAACATTCATGTGTTGAATAGAAATTCATTCGTTGAATAGAAATTCATGTGTTGAATGGTATTTGTGTTTTAAATAAATTGTTTTAAATATGAAAATCACCTTTTTATTGTATATATACGAACTATAGAAAACATTCATGTGTTGAATAGAAATTCATTCGTTGAATAGAAATTCATGTGTTGAATGGTATTCGTGTTTTGAAATAAATTGTTTTATAATAAAAATCATATTTTTATCATCTATATGAACTATATAAAATAGTCGTGTTTTGAAATAAATTGTTTTACAATAAAATCACATTTTTATTATATACATGAATTGTTAAAAATAGTGAAGTGTCGAAATAAATGTCGGTTGGATAAAAATATCATTTTTATCAAATGTATAAAAAGGAAATGGTTTTGAAATCGAAGAATATATTATATTTATATATATATGTATATATATAATTAAATTAAATCGAATAACGAAGCTGCAGTTCGTGTTTTGAAACCGTGATTTCAAACGATTAGTGCGGGAGATCCGACCATCGGATTTTCCCGAAACTGAAACCGTTGGGTTCGTTTTGGAAGTATCTTTCCAACGACACCAACTTTGTAAAGATCCAACGGTTGGATTATCTGCAATGTTTAATTCAAATCTGAAGAAAAACAGCGCCAGAATCGATTATATATATATATATATAAATATAATTAAATTAAATCGAATAACGATGCTGAAGTTCGTATTTTGAATTCGAAACTTCAAACGATTGTACCGGGAGATCCGACCGTCGGATTTTCCCAAAACTGGAACCGTTGGATTCATTTTGAAAAGATCTTTCTAATGATATAAATTTTGTGAAGATCCAACGGTTAGATTTTCAGATATGTGTAAATCAAATCTGAAGAAAAACAGTGCCACGGCCGCGTTATGGCCTGAAGCGTCATTTCAATAAATTGGTTGTTTTTAAATAAATAAAAATAGCGACAAATCGTTATAAAATATTATAAACGATATGGAATGTGAAATTTAGAAACTAACTGAAGGTTAGCTAAGTCGAATGGTTTCCTGGATTTTGATCTGATGTTGGTTTCGGCCTTCGGGGTTAATATTTGAGGAATCGTTCTCTTACTGATTTACGGTTAGTGACTAATGAATTGGAATAAGGCGTATGTTGTGTTTGTGTAGCACTTGTTTATTATATACGCGAGTTGCTCAGAAAGACCGGGTTTATCCCATTCTGAATAACTGAATCGACGATAAGAAATCGAAGATGAAGACGGTGGTCAAAGACCGGAGATCTTCACCTCGTTTGGATGGTAACTAATGTCCTGATTGGGAGGCATCCCGAAATATGGATAATGAGTGGTGTTCATCCAGACGTACGTGGAGATCGATGGGTATGCGAGGTATATAGTGCCTCCGGTTTCGTTCAGACCCAGAACGGACTTGTAAATGGACTGTGTGTCTGACATTGGAATTCATTCTGTGTGATTGATAGCCATCAGTTGCATGGTGTGAATTGCCTGTGTGGCATGCTAAGATGCAGTGATCAAGGTTTCTGTTGAAAAGCAAAGTCTTGTGGTTGATGATCAAAGCACCGCCTGTGTGGCGTAGCTTTGTGTATAACGTGAATTCGCGAGCCTCACACCCCGGTATGAACCAGAAACAGGAGAGGACATCAGGGAGGGCATGCATTTCCTTCTAGCTAGAAGTGGTGTCAGTGCTTAAACTGGCTGGCATTTATATTATTTTCACCTGTGTGGTTGTTGCTGTTGCGAGGCGCCTCAGATATATCGGTGACTATGTGAAGCCGATGGAGTCATTCGTTGGCTCATTTACGCCCCAAAGGGTGGGGAAACGCAGTGTTCAAGAATTTTAATCCACATCGGTGAACTGGCCCTAACGATCCAAGGGTCGATGCGCTCTGAACCTGTGGCTCGGGCTAGAGAGTCGCGAAGTCGGTAAGGACTATCTTTTGCCTTAGTTCATGATGGAAATCCAATTTCCAAATACGTGACTTTGCGGTTTTGATTGTATACCTATATATGGCGACATGATATATGGTACCCATGCCGTCTATGATTGATAGTTATGATTGAATTTGTTTTTAAAACATATAAACACTAGTAATAATATCAAATGCTTTTGTGTTATTCGTATCAAGCATATTTTGGCCATTATAAGGTAAAACTCTATCCTCCGGTTTGCGTTGCATTGTGTAATGGGAACTGAGTCTTATAATGGCTTCATTTTTATAAAAAGCATTGCGATGTTTTAAAGATTTACTTGTTTTAGAGCACTGGCAATCCAATGGAGTAAACCCGTTCCGCGAAAGTGGCGTGGTCCTGTGATTAGCCATAGTATAGAATGTGTTAAGTAGATTTTTCATACCAGTCCCATGACTGACTCATAGTTTGTTTCACTTGCAAACTCGGGTGCCCCTTTTTCTACACAGGCAGCCTTGTATTCAGGTTTTAGCAGGCTCTTTCTGGATAGCTGGAGCTGAAGATGGATTCTATCATTTATCTCTTTTTATGCTGTTCAGCTCCTATTGTACAAATTATGTTTGTTTTCCGCTGTAGACATTTATGTATAGTTGAACAGTATTTGTACTAAGTATGATCCTGTATACTGTGTAACTCTGATGATTTCGTTTATCCAGTGTATTATTTGTTCATTATCTGGTGTATTTATTTATTTCTGTTCTGCTATTATCTGTTTATGTGTTATATTCCAAAGATTACCCTTGACACCGTCGTATGGGGTTTTGGGGTCGTCACAGCAAGTTCACAACTACATGACTAATTAAGTTTATGTAGTTCTATGTAAAACTCCTATTTTATGATTCATGTTGAGTAGATCTAAATTTGCAAGTTCATAATTGAATGTATATTGCTCTATGTCGAATTCATATGACATATGTGTAGTTAGATCCATATTTTTATGATGTTGGAATATTACATGTTCCTCTTTTTTTTCCTTTTGTGTATGAGTTAGGCTATGTAGCGAGCCTAACATTTTATGTGATTTATGCGAACATTTAACGGGGGTAACGTTGGGGAAAAACATGAAATTACATGTAATGGGCATATTTGGCTCATAATCGTGTAAATGGTTTATGGCATAAAGTGGTATAATTTTTATACCTAAAATTATGAACTTGATTTAGAGGGAAAGTGGGGCTTGACTTGAATGTCAATAATTTACATATAAACATAAAGGGGGTAAATAAGTAAATTTAGCAAAAGACGAATATGCCTAACCCGAGGTTAGATTGAGTTACGGTATTAAACTGCCCGGAACCGCCCGGCAAATCCAGCAACCGTAACATTATAGATCTAATGTGAGAGGTTAGCGCATCAAGCCCAAAAGAACCCGAGGTTAAACTGAGTTGCAGTGTAAGGCTGCTCGGAACCGACCGGCACATCCAGCGACCGCAACAATACCTGTCTAATGTGAGTGGTTGGTGCTTTAATGAATGAATTAAAGATAAGACCAGAATGGTAGGGTTAAGTTAATTAAGGCAACACTTAACCAATACAACATGTTAACTAAACTGATGGGTGGGGTTAGGTTAATTTGGACACTTAACCAATTTAACATGTTGATTAGGAAACCCTAGTAATGGGGACCCATTTCAGTAGTAACCCACATAGATGTATCATGGTACCCTGAACTAGGCAGGATGGGGCATGATTACTAGGCTGATTATAAGCGGTCAAAACAACGGCGGGTGGAGCGTCAGTGTAGGTTCCGACGGAGTACGGGCGTGCACGTACTCCGTAGTGGAAAAAGCAGGCACTGGGCATCAGTAGTTATACACTGTGCATCTTGAATCGCATCGGGTTGCCACCATAGGATTTGATACACCCCATGGTGGGACCAGCACAGGTATCTACAATCAAGCGGGGGCCGAATGACATACGTGATAAATACATGCGAGTAGGAGCCGATCGATAAAGGGGATCATTTTATCATGAACATGTAGTGCTAGTTGGAACAAGTATAAATAGGTGCATAGAAATAGAATTGGGTGCAATAGTATGCTCGGCTTAACCTACCTTATCCAGTCTTATGTTACCTTAATTTTCTGGTATTGTCCTATTTTCAGTTTATCCATGTCATGATTCTTTTACTTGTTCACATACTGAAAAATCACTGGACTTACCAGACGTATGTCTGACCCATTTTTCTTTCGCCTTCTTTTCTTCCGTTCCCCCCCTCCCCAGGTCCACAGGGTGGGAACACTCAAGCTTTGTTCAGACCTTTTGCAAGGTTGAAGAGAGTAGTTGTATTACTTGGATTCTCTTCTCTTGGGCTGTGGCTTTGGATACACTCTCAATGGGGATTTATGATATTTTATTATTGTTCTATGCTTCTTTATGTTTTAATCAAGACAGAGATTTTGATGTAATGATTTGGAAGTTGTTTTGAGACAGTCAGTTGTAATGTTTTTTTGTTATGAACCACATATGAAATAAATTTAGTTTTTCCGCTGCTTATATGTCTGTCTTGTAAATTATCTATGTCTTTTGCCTATAATGCTCCACCAAAGTTAAGGCATTCCCTTTGTGAGTGACCTTAACGGAGGTGGGGTGTTTCATCCGTTCTGGGTCTGAACGAAACCGAAGGCACCTTATTCCTCATCTCATATGTCCAATACAGGAGAGAGGCCCTCGCACATCCGAACGATCAACAAGTACGTCCGGACAACCACCAATGTAACCCTTTCAGGGCAGCAACTCCCATCAAAGGCATCAGTAGCCATCCATTTGATGTGAAGATCATCGGTCTTGCACCCTCTTCATATCTTCGACTTCTTATCGTCGATCAGTTATTTGAAATGAGAATTAACTCGGCCTTCTTAAATAATTCACGTATATATAGAATTTAAATCAATTCTGTCCATGGTTAAATCATTTGACATCCATAATTCGGTTCACTAATACAATTTTCATGTCAAATACATTCAGCCATAAAATATCCAATAAACCAAGTAAATTCGGTTTATTTCCATTTTATATCGTTTATAATATTTTTAAACGATTTATCGTTATTTTTATTTATCTAAAAATTGCCCATTTATTTAAACGACGCTTCAGGCCATAGCGCGACCATGGCGTTGTTTTTCTTCAGATTTGATTTACACATATCGGAAAATCCGATGGTTGGATCTCCTAGTGTTTAAAGTTACGATTTCAAAACGCGAACTGCAGCGTCGTTATTTGTTTTATTTTAATTTATATATATATATATATATAATTCATTCTGGCACTGTTTTTATTTAGATTTGAATTAAACATTTCACACAATCTAACCGTTGGATCATAACGAATTTTATACCGTTGGAAAGATCTTTCCAAAGCGAACCCAAAGGTTCAAGTTTTAGGAAAATCCGACGGTCGGATCTCCCGTAATAATCATTTAAAAATATGATTTCAAAACGCGAACTGCAGCGTTGTTATTCGATTTAATTTAATTTATATTTATATATATAAATATAATTCGTTCATCGATTTCTAAACCATTTTCAATTCATATACGTGTTAAAAATAATATTTTTAACTAACAAATTTTTATTTCAACACATGGATATTTTTAGCAATTCATATATATAATAAAAATGTGATTTTTATTGTTTAAACAATTTATTTCAAACATGAATATTTTATCAATTCATATATATAATAAAAATGCGATTTTTATTGTTAAAACAATTTATTTCAAACATGAATATTTTATAAACTTCATACGCATAATAAAAATGTGATTTTTATTATCTAAGCAATTTATTTCAATCATGAATAAATTATCAACACATGAATATATTTCAATACATGAATAAAATTCAAACCCATGAGTATTTCAGAAAATTTCGGCAGCATTACGGCAGGGGGTTTAAAACCGGTTCCGTCCCGAGTACGGCTCCTCGCACTACCTTTGGCCTCGCGGCGTTCCCTAAGGGGCTTTTCCTAAGGATCTAAACATTTCGATCATTTTCATATCACATTGAATTTTTCCACAAGCAATTCAAATTTTGTTTCAACCACAAACAACCATAATCAACCATTCGCTATATCAACCAAATTTCCCACCAATCACAATCAAGTCGTCCATGGTTTGTGGACGACGGGTGTCGGGAGTTTCTAAACTCCGTCTACATCCTAATATATTTTATTTCTAAATTTAATTGAATTTAGAAATCTCACATTGCTTTCGGCTTCGTCTAAAATTGTAGCGAGCTCTAAAAAAATCTCTGGTCTCTTCCAGAATGTAGAAGATGTCGCCATGTGTCCAATGTCTCCTGTTTCATCGAATTTTGTTATCGTATGATAAAGATACAATTTTTAGAAGTTAAAATGAATTTGCAACGTATATAAAGTGTCACAAACCTTAATAATATACACTGCCGTGTATTTCAGTTTTGATTCCAAACTAGGTTTGGATTTTACTTCAAATCCGTGAAGTATGAAGGGGATCAGCCTTTACCACGTCGAAGGCCTCTAAAACCCGCGCAGGCGCCACCAGGGGGTTCAAATCGATGGCGTCTAGAGGGCACGGCGGCGCGATGAACTTCCGGGCTTAGTCCTCTCGATTTACTCAATGTTGGAGGGCGAAACAACTATGGATTTGAAGATCTTAGTCTCCTCTACAAAATCTTCAATTGGAGGGAACGATTTTATTGCGTGGATTTTGAGGAATCGATGAGAGAAGGGGGAAGCAATTTCCGCCGCTCGGTATTGGGTTTATCGAGTTTGACTGGGGCGATGAAGAAATGAAGACGAAATTCTATTGGCCTATGGGTTTATTTAATTATTTTTAATTTAATTATATCCAAAAATACCCCTCAGTCCATACGAACTCCAATTCAAACCCAACGACTGTCACCCCTAGCTAAATACCCCTATTCCGGACACAATGGAATATGTTTCGTAAACCCATTCGACATTTTCAGTCAGTTATTTTTCAAATTAAAATATAAAACATTCAAATTTGGATTTGAGCATACATTTTAATTTGCCGGGGACACATACTGATTCCAAAAATTCCAGAAATATAAATCTAGCTATGTTTGGACGATACAGTTCTGATAAAATTAATTTCGTTGAATTTGGACACCGTTTGAAAAATGGACTTTTTACTGGTCGATCCAATTCAAACTGAAATTACCAAACGCGTTTTCCTTTGCCATGCTCCCATATTAATTCCAAAAATTATGGAAATAGGAATCTAGCAATAAATTGACATTTCGGATCCAACCAAAGTGGTTTCATCGAAAATGGAGGTCGTTTGCAAAATTTCTATTTTTAATGGTCATATTTATTCTATATTGACTATTCCGAATATCCAACTGGCCCTAACTTTTGATTCCCGCTATGAAATTTCGATTTTTCAGATTCGTTAGAAAGATACTTTTAAATAGATTTAAATATTTTTGGTTTCACTAAAATCCGGTTTATTTTGAATCCTGCACATCCAGTCAAAGTTCAAAGTTGAATTTTCAAAATGCCGCGCTATTTCTAACTCCTTTTAAAATTAAAATTAATATTTATATTCCAACATCGATTCAAATAAATATATACGTTCTAATTCTATTCAAAATAAATTTCTTGTCGTTATTATTTAAAATAATTCATTTTAAATATTCAAAATTCATTAAAATTGCCAAAATAATTTTTTTAAATTGGCTCTGATTTTCCGGGTTGTTACAGTTAAGTTCTTTATTAACTAAAATAAATAATAAATTCTTTTAAAATTAAACAAATATTCATTAATCTATTTCATTAGATTAATTCAAAACAAATTAACCAACTAATTTAGTTCAATTAAAATAGTCGACTTCGTCGACTTACACCACGGTTATCTCTTTAATAAATCCAATTAGTCTTTCCTTTAAATTAATTAATAAAATAATTAATTTAAATAATCCATTTAATTGTCTTTTGGAAAAACAAATAATCCAACTCTCAACCCTTACATTAATTTCTGCTCACCTGCTTATAAATCTTATTAACGTACGAATTTGATTTATAAAACCATTTAATAATTAACTATAAACTTAAATAATAAATATAAATTTCCTTTTATTAACTTTTATTCGAATTAATATATTTCAAACTTTTATTCAAAATAATAGATTTAAAAATCTATCTTTAATTATAAAATAAATTTTATAACTTCGTTACCGTTGATTCACCTGACGGTAAAACAACATTTATAAAACGATTTATTTTTAGGCCAATTGTTGTCAATTACTCAACCAATAATACCCATTGGTTAATATCAAATAACGTTGAATATATATTCAACAATCAATAAACAAGTTAATCATCCAATAATATCAGATAAACAATTCATATAATTGTAATATGAAATACAACAATAAATTTGAGGTATCCAACTACCTATTTTTCCCTACATCTAAATATGTTACCTCAAAGAAAATCATATTTCAATAAACAGATATAATATTCAAAAATCAACCAATTCAACCATATAGATATATTCAACAAACAATTATCAACCATAGCACACAAATTAAAAACCCGACTTATATAAAATATAAGTTGAATAAAACTGAGTGAGTTATGCTCACTTTGATTCGACTCGTTTAATGGTTCTATTTCAGTTAAATTAAACAGTTATTTAATTTAACTGAATACTCCTGCTGTTCCAAATCTATCCAAACTGATTCCAAAATTCAGTGGTTGAAAATATGATTCTGGTGTTGCTAATTTTGTTCCATTCTGTTATCATAGGAACAAGTGATAATTATTTAAATAATGTGGTTTAATTAATTTATTAATAAATTCCTTAAGCAGTATTAAACTAAACCCACATACGCTAATTTACCAATATCACGATTTAAAGCATTTATGTGCCACGCGGTTCCTATTGCTTTCATCTTCCCCAAACCGTTCCTTCACCACGCATGCATGTTGCCTTCATTAATTATTTCTTCCCCATTGCCTCGGTGTACACAACATGCACAGTACGTCTTCAACGCAACCCATTTCTTTTTTTCTTCCTTTTATTTTTATCATGCCTTCACGTTATGTTTAAAACTTCATTTTGCCCCTTTTTCTTCTTTCCTCCCATCAACCTACGTTCGAAGTCCCAACCTACTGGCAACATTCCATCGTTCTAACGTCTTCATGCAGTCTTCAGGTTCCATTCCACCACCCTAACAGTTTCTTCGTGCCCCATTCATCCACAGCAACTCCCCGGACTTCTAGTTTCTAAGTTGACTCATTTGTTTTTTTTGTTGCAAAACAACGGTCTCGATCCTTTCTACTTCTGCACCTTCGTTTTATTGATCCTGTACACGTGCTAATGCTCCCCATCCAAAATCAAACTACCCCACCTTTCTTCCTCCACTCAATCCTTCGAACTTCCTTCCTCCGACTCACTGTTCAGCGCCTGCAAAACCCACATCCGCAGCACCTTCAGTCCCCATTGCTGATCACCACGTCACCCAAAAACTCATCACAACCGACCATATGCCAGATCTCGAGGAGCTCCACAATTTAGTAGTAGAACGTCATGCGAATAGGTTTGAGGTTTGAAAGATTGGTGGTGAAAAAGGTTATGGAATTCTGGCTCTTCATTTAAAGTGGATACATGTTGTATTCTTGCGGTTTCTTACAGTAAAAAGAAAATGAAGAGAAGCTTCGGGGTACGATATATATACACGGTCGAACAAAAATTGGATAGGGACAACGTCAGTTCATTACGTACATGGTAGGCATAGTTTTGTTGGGTTTTAGATCGGCTTAGGAATAGCTGTGCGATGGCAAGATTCGACATTTCGAATTGAGGATACAAGGCAGTGGTCACTTTACTTTAAGTCTTTGTAGAGGGTAGGTAGCTTCAATCTATAGAAAATGGGTAGAGTAGCTGTATGTTTTAAAAATACATTGCATGAGACAACTGAAGAAATAAACAATGTACTTTAATTCCTTCAGCACGAAGTGTCTAAATATTTTATTTTATCAAACAATCGAAGCTTCAAATGGAAGGAAAAACAGACCAGCGCATGCAATTTTACCCAAATCCTTAAAACTGATTTTCGAAAGACATTGCCAGACTTAGAATAGGATAGGTGAAACTTTCTTAGGCTATATGTGTACTTCTTTATTTTCTTGGGCATTAAGAAATGGATATGGAGTTTAAGTTTTATTTTATTTTATTTGTTTATGTATGTTCACTTTGTTTTACTGCTATTTACCATTAATTGTTCAAAATTTGTGTCGTCACTCACGAACTCAGAACGAAATGAAAATGGATACACCGTTATGTCCCAACGTTCCGGTCCCAATGGAATTAATTTCATTGAAAAAAGACTATGTTTGCACAATGGTGTTATTTTAATTCCAAATTATTCATCGGTTTACCCTTAAATTGCACACATGAATAAAACAACTCTGATTGGCTCCAAACTAGGAATTTAGACATAACTAGCTATATGTATTCCAATAAAATTTATTTCGTCGTAAACGGAGATTGTTTCAAAAATGGCTATATCTAAGGCCTATATAATATCGATATAATATAACTGAATCCAAAATGATTCGATTTAAATAATAATAAATTATTATTATCGTATATCTCCAAATGAAATATTATACAACTTCAAAATAAACCAATATATATTTCAAACTCAATATAAAAATTCTTGGTTAAACAATATCCATATATATATATATAAACCCTCAATATTTTATTTAATAACATTATCGTTTATTAGCGAATTCCATAGCGACTATTCGGAAATTTGAATTGGACATAACACACAATCAGTAATACAAAATCTTAATTTTTATCTTTCATTAAAAAATTATAACCAAATAGTTTCAAACGATTCTTATTTCACAGAATTCCGACTTATATCGGATTCTGTATATTCAATCGAAATTCAAATCATAAATTACTGATTACCGCGACGTTATGTGCTCGATTTATAATTATGTATAAATTAAACATTCAAACATCGTTAAAAAATGAATTCTATATTATAAATCCATATATAATTCCAAATCGATATTGAAAATAATAAATTAAATTAAATATCTGACTACCAAAAATATGGGATGTTACATTCCTTCCCCCTAAAAAGAATTTTGTCCCCGAAATTACTAAAGCATAAAAATGCTACAACCCCATTATCTTCCAAAAACCCAATTTTTTTAAAATTGAAAACCAATTTATTATTGTAAATAAAACGTTTCAAAAATATTGAAAATTTTCTAACAACTTAAATTCCTAGAAAAATTCGGCAGAGTCTCCCCTGTACAGAGGGACTTCTGCGATATCGCAAGAACAACAAAAATATATACATTGACCCATATGGTCGGAAGACAAAATTCAAAAACCAAAAATCTATATTTTGCATAGGTGTACCTTATATAACCGTTATTGAGAATACTTGCTCAATTTATTGCAATCTATTCAACCTGAATCAAATCCCAATAGCCTTCTGACACCAGTTTTAATTCAATATGTAAGTAGCAAAATACATGGAATTCTAAATAGTATTTCATTGATTAATCAAGTATAATTACACCAATTATTATACTTGAATCCATTAATTTATTTTTAGTTCATTCAACTCTTATTAAACCATTGATGACTTTGTATTCAACCAATCTAACAAACAATCAATCAACCATGCACCATGAACTCAATCAAATCATTCAATTGAATTTATATTCAATATTTACTTTGATAACATTCACTTGGGTTAACCGATTTCGATATCAATTGATTAATATCAGACAGATTTCCATTCAGTCTTTTTATTAATTCGATTTCCAAATTCCAAATCGATTTAATTTCTATGTCCATTCTTAATTTTACTTAAACAAGTTAAGTTTCAACTCCATATTCAATTAAATAATTGAATTTCTATTTAGTTTACCTCTATTTCACACTCTAATTCTGATTTTTATTTCAAAAATCATCCATTCTATTCTTATTTTATATGCGAAATATTATGGTTATATTCAATCATTCCAATTCATAATTCAATTTAAATTCCATTCAATCAATCAAACAAACCAATATCTTAATAATTCTGCAAAATTATTTCTTTACTATACAAAAATATAATTTGGGAAAAATTATTTCATTTAACCTCTTTACAAAACAATATCGCGTCAGTTGATACTTCAAATGCTTCTCAACACTTGAACTGATCAAACAACACAATAAAAATATTTGTATATAAAATCTAAAAATACACACTCTCATATATATACACTCAAACTCAATATATGTTATTACTAACCACATCTTTATCGAGTTATGCCATAGAGCTAAGGTTGTTACTAAAACTTATGCTCTGATACCACTGTAACGACCTGGGGAAGTCAACGCTCGAAAATCGATAATCTTATATAAAACCTGTATTACTTGCCAAAACCCGGATAGTTAATGAAAGAAATTAGAGGGTGAGATAAAAAAGAAAGAAATATTAGAATAGAAGAAGAAGACAACAGAATCAAAGTCTCACATTGCTGCGGAATAAAATATAATATAGAAATAAATCCTTATTGAGAGCTTGATATAAATACCTACAATCATCAGAGTACATCAATACATTTGGGTAATTATAATAATTTGTCCTCATATACAACACACAACGGAATAATACTAATACATCTGAATTCCTCCAGTACGTCTTCTGAACTTCGTAGCATCCAATAACCTAGACCTGTAAAACTTGGTCTAACTCGAGCATTACAAATGCCGGATCAGTCCGGTGAACCAGAGTGAGAAACCCACTAAGTTTATAGATATCATCCAACATTATTTTAAAGTTAACAAATCTTTTCTGAAAGAAAAGGATAATCGTAAGATAATTCCACACATAAACACGAACAATTTTTACCTTACGATAACCTAAAACATTTTTGAAATCATATCTTATTCTGATATTATAATAGTGTCTAAATACAAATAAATAACAATCTAGCAGAACGCTTGCACCTCATGCATCACATATATAGTATACAATCAATACCACGGGTGCTTATTGGATATTGGATTCCGACTATGACAAGGTATGGAATCATCTACCGATAGTGTATATCTATAGGGGAATACACTGGATCCAATAAGAACATCTCTAGATAGGTAATTGTACACCCATAAGGGAGCGACCTACTTAGGCATGCTGCTTGCCCAATTTTTGTCATTTCTCGGTTGTGAGGCTTGAGGTTAAAATTTCCTTTTAGATAGCACACCACCATTCACTTTGAATGCCACACCTCAGATCTGTCAAATCACTAAATGATGTCCACAAAAATTCTCTGGGTGTTAGCGCCACCAACAGAAATACTTTTGTTAATCAATGTCCGTGACTCTTAAGAAATACTCTATCTGACATTCGTCCATACAAGTCATCCAGAAACATGATGAACCGAAGGCACCCTCCTACCACATCCTATGTATCACCTTATAGATCAGTACCGAATAGTCCTTGCAATCCGTAGATTACAACCACGACAGAATCACAGTATATCTCCGGGAGCAAATCCAGAGACTTTAAGTAATACTTCCATTTTATGAAGATCTATGGTCTTTAATTTCTCCATCTTGATCAACATCCGATATAATCTACATTTCGTTTTTGCTGGTTGGAATGGTTTTTGAATACAAATTCAATCCCGGTCTTTCCGTACCAACAACCGTAGGCCAGATATGATAGTCGGTTATTTAACTATCAAATAAACAACAATTCAATCATGAAAATAAAAATAGATTCACTGGTTCAGTAGTCAGCATCACTTGGCCCTTTAATTTAAATAATTAATATATGGTTAATTAAACTTCTAAGTCTTTCAATATTTTAACATACGGTATTTACTTCTTATGTTAATATAAAAATCTTCTCAAAACCATTTTAATACTTAAAACAATATATTATAGGCATATCTAATTTTCCAATTAATTATCATTTCTAAACTTTGTTACCAAACGTTTCACGCTTTACTATACTTCAACATTCATCAGTCCTTGAATGTAAATTGGTAAGCGAATAATTTCCTAAGTATCAACCTCGAAGAGCGAAATCAAAATTAGATTAATACTCAGAAATTACTCAACTAACCAATCTCCATTTAGGTTCCAATTCTTATCTTAACTCCATATCAACCCATATTATCCCACTATAAAACCATTCAACTATTTTCCACTTTGAAAATCTCATTTCCATTCCATTATTAAGAAACATTCATTAAAATTAATGGTTAGCCTCACACTCTTTTCTATAGACCTTGTTTAAAAAAATTCAGGTTTAATATAAACCCCTTTATCCCGCTTTCCTTTTCTTAATTCAAAAATTAAGTAAAACATTCATCTCAAGCTAGCACATTGGCTAAAAATCTCTTTTATAACTTCGTTTAAAAATCTCGGTTTTTAATATTAAACTCATCCACAAACTTCTTTCAAAATCCAACTAAACTCTATTCTAAACTCAATTACTTACATGATGAATTTCATTTAATAGAAATTCCTTAAATTATCAAAATAACAATTTACCTCATCGTTAACTATTATAGAAATAGTTAAGTCCTTTATTAACTAAAATAAATAATAAATTATTTTAAAATTAAACAAATATTTATTAATTTATTTCATTAGATTAATTCAAAACAAATTAACCAAATAATTAAGTTCAATTAAAATAGTTCGACTTAAACCACGGTTATCTCTTTAATCAACCCAATTAGTCTTTCCTTTAAATTAATTAATAGTATAATTAATTTAAATAATCCGTTTAGTTGTCTTTGGGAAAAACAATTAATCAAAATCTCAACCCTTACATTAATTTCTGTTCATCTGCTTATAAATCTTATTAACACAAGAATTTTATTTATAAAACCATTTAATAAATACTTATAAACTTAAATAATAAATATAAATATAAATATAAATTTCCTTTTATTAACTTTTATTCTAAGTAATAGTTTTCAAACTTTTATTCAAAATAATAGATTTAAAACTCTATCTTCAATTGTAAAATAAAATTTATAAATTTGTTACCGTCGATTCACTTGACGGTAAAACAACATTTATAAAACGATTTATTTTTAGGCCAACTGCGGCCAATTACTCAACCATTAATTCCCATTGGTTAATATCAAACAAACGTTGAATTTAGATCCAATAATCAATGATCAAGTTAATCATCCAATCATATTGGTTAAACAATTCATATAATTGTAATATGAAATACAACAATAAATTCAAGGAATCCAACTGGATTCATCCAACCTATTTTCCCTACATCTAAATGCGTTACCACAAAGAAAATCATATATTTCAATAAATAGATATAATATTCAACAATCAAACAATATCAGCAATCTAGTGTCCATATTCAATTAAATACGTTTATATTATTATAAACGTAACCAATGAGGTAAGTTACCTCATTTAGAAATAATAGTTAAAAATAAAGATTTGATTTCGTTTAAAATAAACGAACGTTCAAAATCAACCAATTCAACCAATATAGATATATTCAACAAACAATTATCAACCATAGCACACAATTTAAAAATATGACTTATGTAAAATATAAGTGGGATAAAACTGAGTGAGTTATACTCACTTTGATTTGATTCGTTAAACTGTTCGATTTCAGTTAAATTAAATAGTCGTTTAGTTTAATTGAAAACTTCTGTTATTTCCAAATCTGTCCAGACTATTTCCAAAATGCAACGCTTGAAAATATGATTCTAGCGTTTTAAGTTTTGTTCCATTCTATTATAATAGGAATAAGTGATAATTATTTAAAATAATGTGATTAAATTAATTAATTAATTTCTTAAGTATTAAACTAAACCCACTTACGTTAATTTACTAATATCATTATTTAATGCATATATTGCCACGCGGTTCCTATTGCTTTAATCTTCCCCAAACTGCTCCTTCACCACGCATGCCTGTTGCCTTCATTTATTATTTATTCCCCATTGCCTCGGTATACACAGCATGCACATCACGTCTTCAATGCAACCCATTTCTTTTTTTTCTTCCTTTTATTTTTATCATACCTTAACGTTATATTTAAAACTTCATTCTACCCATTTTTTCTTCTTTCTTCCCATCAACCTGCGTTCGAAGTCCCACCCCACTGTCAACATTCCATCGTTCAAACATGTTCATGCGTCCCTTCGTTACTTCGTTCACACACACACACATACATACACACACACACACACACACACATATATATATATATATACATATATATATATATATATTCACCACGAGATAGACCCCCCCCCCCCACGCATCGGTAAGGCTTCACATACCTCCTACCATGTTCTACGTTCACCACATATTCCAACTGCCCACCATTTTTCATGCTACTTCTGAATTAAACTTCCTTTTTCAATTTGAACAAACTACTAGTCTTTTTATGTGTTTTTTCCCTATTGCATCTAAGCTTCATACCCACGCAGTCTTCAGGTTCCAGTCCACCACCTTAACAGTTTCTTCGGCCCCACTCATCCGCAGCAACTCCCCAAACTACCAGTTTCTAAGCTGTCTCATTTTTTTTGCAAAACAACGGTCTCGATCCTTTCTATTTCTGCTCTCGTTACTTTCTCCTTCTGCACCTTCATTTTATAAAACTTGTACACGTGTTGCTGCTCCCCGTCCAAAACTAAACTACCCCATGTTTCTTCATCCACACAATCCTCAGTTCGCATGTTCCCATATACGAACCCATCAATTCCAGCTCACTATCGAACTTCCTTCCTCCGACTCACTGTTCAGTGCCAGCGAAACCCACATCCGCAACACCTTCAGTCCCCATTGCCGATCACCATGTCGTCCAAAAACTCATCACAACCGATCAGATGCCAAATCTCGAGGAGTTCCATAATTTAGTAGTAGAACATCATACGAATAGGTTCGGGGTTCGAAAGATTGGTGAGGAAAGAGGTTATGGAATTCTAGTTGTTCGTTTGAAGTGGAGACATGCTATTTTCTTCTGGTTTCTTAAAGTATAAAGAAAATGAAGAGAAGCTTTTTGGTACGATATATTTACACGGTCGAATGGAAACTGGATAGAGATGACGTAAGTTCGTTATGCACAAGGTAAACATAGTATTGTTGGGTTTTAGGTCGGCTTAGGAATAGTTGTGCGATGACAAGATTCGACATTTTGAATTAAGAATACAAGGTAGTGGTCACTTTTTTAGAAACAATGGGGTCGAACAACCTCCTTTTATGTCATTACTACTTTTTTAGTGTCATTGAGATTTAGTAAAGTGCACACATAATAATTATACATGTGCCTAGATAATAAAATATAAATTAATAGCAAATTATATTTGAATAAATTAATTACTAAGCTCATTTTAGAAACAATGGGGGTCGAACAACCTCCATTTATGGTCGACTATGCATATTAATGGAGAGAATAATTAGATTTGATTCGATTTAATTGGGAGTGAAGGAAAATTAAAGATGGAATGTTTTTTAATGAAGAAGTTGGAAATTAATGTTTTTTTATTTTTCTAATAAAAGTATCTTGTCATTCATTTATTTCACTCAATCATCTGACAATCCATTTTCTTTCTCTCCTCCATTCCCCGTGGTAAAAAATTAATGGCTTCCTAACCATAAATTTCTAAAGTAAAATAAATGAAAGGTGGTGCTTCAAATCCATGTAAATTATGAAGTCGGATTTAATCAAATATAGGACTTATATTCCTCATTTAAAATATGATTTTTTTGCTATAGCTATCAGGTAATTTCAAATAAGATTTCGTTATGAAATATAAGATGATAATTCATTTGTATTTCACATATATTGTATCTTTTTGATTGTTTTTCATCTTTTATGTAAAGTTTCAGTCTTCAAAGAGTTTATCTATGCCCAAATTTTTTAATTTAATTTTATTATATTAAAATTGATGTTTATGTAAATT
The DNA here is from genome assembly GCA_030737875.1 of Allium sativum. NCBI lineage: Eukaryota > Viridiplantae > Streptophyta > Magnoliopsida > Asparagales > Amaryllidaceae > Allium > Allium sativum. The sequence goes on along the minus strand of CM060918.1, from coordinate 771,136,129 downwards.
TAGTTGGATACTAGGTAGTATGCATGGACGAGAGAATAATCTCCTAAGCAAGGATTAATTGGAGTAATGAGATTTCTATACACTCATGTATTTTAGATTGAAAAAAAATAATGTTTTGTTTAGCACTAACAGATAGATAATGTGATATCAACCATAGGGACAACATCGCTAAAAACAGAAAAGAAATTGTGGTATCAACAAATAATACCAAATAATAAAATTAGGATTACCGTTTTCGACAAATAATTGTGGTATCAATAAATAATACCAAAAAAAGAAATTAGGATAGCAAATAACAAATAATAACAAATAATACCAAATAATATGAAATATAAGAAGGAAATAAATGGAGAAAAAAAGAAATGAAATCAAGGATATTTGGTAAGTATTTTTTCTTGGTTTAGAGATTGTTGTATCAACAAATAATACCAAATCAACTAACCAAGATTTTTTTCTCTATGTATACAAGAAAAAAATAAAATAAAAACTAACATGAATCGTAAATTAAATAAATAATAAAATTTAATTATTACTCCCCGACAACGGCGCCAAAACCTTGTTTGATGCTTTCCTAGGAACTAGAAAAGCGCACATTTTGAAATAAATTACTACAAGCGCACATGTGCGTAGTATGCAGGTCAAACACAGGAAGGAAAATTAAATTTTATTATTTATATATTTCGTGGGCGAGTTAGATGAATTTTGAAATGTTTGATTGAAAACAATAAAATTAGGATTACCGTTGAGTCTAATCAGACGGTCAATCACTAATGAAAATTAAAATTGCAAAGACAACTTGAGCTCTACCAAATTTAATGTATAGTCAACTCAAGTTGCTTGAAAAATAAATTGCAGAAAGGAAATAAATGCAGAAAATAAAAGTGCAGAATATAAAGAACAAACATAAATAAAAATTAGGATTACCGTTGAATCTAATCAGATGGTCAATCACTAATGAGAAATAAATACAAAAGAAAACCACGCTCTATCAAATCTATTGAATAGACAACACAAGTTTTCTAGATCCAATCGGAGTATAGAAAAGAAAACTCTCAATTCATCGATAATAGTTTACAATGGGATTACATCTGTATTTATAGGGGATGTAGCCTCCTTTCTATGTGGTTATTGGGCCTAAGAAAAATCTATAAAATATTTTCTTTACAAAGCAAAAAGATATGATTGGATGAGATATTCTTTGAATATCTCCCTCTTTGACATGTGGCAGTTGATTGGGCTTCCTTTTGGTAATGATCCTATCAAATCTTCTTCTCTATGGCAATTAAATATGAAAGATTTCTGTTTGATTTCTTTGAGAGAAATATGCCAAACTCTTCAAATATTTATTAGTGCATATATTATATACATACATAGGAATATATATATATATATATATATATATATATTTATAATATAACACTAGTCCATATATTCTTCAGAGCAAAGGAGGCAGTGTGAATGTTCCTTTCTTCTGCAAAAAGACGACTTGACAGGGATTGAACTTAGGTCACTCTGTCTAAATTTCCAAGACTTTACCAGTGTGCTACAGCTTCCTTTGTGATTGAAAACTTGTTCATATGGGAAAGTAGTTTTTTTCTTAGCAACTGGTCTTTAATTGAATGAAGGAGACATCTATTAAACCTGTGAAAACACAGGACAAAATACCCAAAGTAATATTTATTTATTTACAAAAGATAAGATATAGAAGCATAAAATAAACACATTTCTATGTTAATCAAATACCCCCACACTTATCTTTCACTCGTCCTCAAGTAAAAAAATGAAAAACAAAACTAGATAGGTCACACTTACGTAGGAAACACGATTGCATTGAGCGTATGCAACAAGCCGTAAACCTTTAGGTGTCCCTAGTAGTATGAGTGGTGTCACGTGAGGGTTTTCAGTGGATACTACCCACAAAATCCAAATGCAGTATGTTGTGGTTCTAATGCAACTAGATCAATGCAATGGGCGTATGCAAATGAAAACAAAAAAATGAAAACACAACTTGTTTTCAGGAAAGTTGTACAACAAATTAAGTTAACTATTTTTAATCAGTTGATTGTATTTTAGATACCTTAATTTGTCACAAATTTTCAACATAATTAAAGTTTTCCAATGTTAAACTCTAGTTTGGTCAGTTGGTTCGGTTGATAACATAGTTAAGCCATGAAATAAATTCTTAGTTTGCTTGTCACATTTAGCTAAGTGGTATTCTAATTTCCTTGTGTATGACTAGTCAAACCAATAAGGTCAAAAAGTGCTTAGGCATCATTGCTTATTCTCTATCTCTATAAAAATGAAAATTCACACACCTAACTTAAAGACCATGGTATGTCACCCATGCACTGCCTCGCGTACTGACAGAGAGTTGGGAAAGAGCTTGGTGGATTGTGCAGACCGACGCTGACTTTGTGAACAAGATGTCGGTAATCCTTAGGTGTCCAACTCATAAAATGAGACCAAGGAATACCGACGCTGACTTTGTCAACAAGATGTCGGAAAGAGTTGGCGGATTTGCACACCAACGCTAGATTTACAAGCAATATTGGATACCCTTAGAATATTATTATTGAAGATTAAAATAAGAGAGAGTTATGCAATTTCATCTTAACACGACTTGGTTTTAAAGATTAGAAAAGCCAATATAAGTATTTTAAGTCCTCCACAAACAAAGACTACAATTTAGAACAGACTTCATGACCATCACCTAAGAATCTACCTATGTACTAGTTGCACTATTATCACTTGTAATTCAACTTTTCATTATATTTTTTATTCGATCTTAGTCAAGAGAAAAAATACTATCAACTGACTAATAATATTTAACTTATTTTGTTGTATCAATCTAAAACGAGTCATATTTCCAATAAAAAATAAAAATTATGGCGTGTTACTACAACTTACATTGCATGACGGTCCTATTTAAATGGATGAAAAGGAAAAATAATTAAGAAAAATAAATATGAATGAAATGCAGTCTCCCCCTACACTAGATCTAAACAATGTCCACATTGTAATACGTTTCTTAAATTTGAAAGATAACACCAAAAGATAGATTAAATGCAAAATGATTTGTAAAATGAAATTAAGTTTAACCACTATACATGTTTGCCAATCATATGAAAAATGAAATCTATGATGATGGTGAATGTTTTGTGAAAAGTGATGTTTTCTGTTTTCCCCCACACTTGCCTCTATCGAAAATGATGTGGGATGATTTTGTATCTAACTATTGAGGTACAAGAGACATGTCAATAAATTCTAAAATCAAAATCTTTCCCATGCAAATTTTTCTGTGACAATGTTTTTTACCATTCAGATGAAGATTACCATAACCCCATAAATTTGAGTGTTTAACCACAATTTCCTTTGCTGATATGGAATTACGATTATCTTTGAGACATTCCATGTATTCATCCTCGTCATTTAAAAGTTTAAGTTTATCTTCAAAAAGTTCTTCAAAAGATATAGTAGGCATGTTTAATTGAAGTAAAAGAAGCTTCTTAAAGAGCTAGATCTGACATGTAATCCACATATATTCCTATCATGTCGACTTGTCCTATTTCAAAATCAAAACCAGAAGAACAACTCAAACATTCCATCAAAACCAGGAAAATGCACAACTAAAAAACAAACCGAAAAATAGACTAAGAAAACTTAGTTTTTTTACATAAAAGAAAATTGAAAAAACAATTGAAAAGGAGAAAAAAAACTTTCAAAAAGGAAAAGAAAAAAACTAACAAACTGACTCGACTAAAAGGAATAAAACAAGCAAAACTACTCAATTAGATAAAACAATAAAAACTAAGCTCAATTTTTTTTTCAACTAACAAAATGACTAGCCTAAAAGAAATATAAACCAAGCATAAAACAACTCAGCTAGAAAAAAAATGAAAAACAAAAGTAAACTCAAGGAACCAAAACTCGGCTTGACCAAACCCTAGAACTCAACAAGAATCAACCCTTGTTTAACTTCCCAAGTTGAAATCACATAACTATTTCTCCTTCTTCCTTTTTTTCTTGTATAGAAAGACTTTGACTTGCTTTTAAAAAAAATCAAACAATAACAACTTTTTAAACGATTTAAAGCCGAGGAACAAAAGAAGTCAACAAGCACAGAGTTTAAAACGGAGGAAAAATCAAAAAAAGGGATGAGAACAAATGAAAAATTGGGAAATACCCTTATATCACGTCCTATGGTCTCAAAATATAGCCAACTAGTTTCAACTATCCAATTCCCTCAAGCACGTATATAAGGGTCAGAACAGCAGAAGAATCAACAAAATCTCAAATGCTCCTTCCTTTTTTTAATTATATTTCTGAAACAACTCACACCCTATTTCTTCAAATTTCAATCGAATCAAACAAAAACAATAGCTTACGTCTTCATTGGTTTCAGAAACAAGCAGCTCTCTCAATCTGCTCGATTTGTTAAAAAAATTGTTATTATTGCTTGCGGATTTCGTGAATGGTACGGTTTTGATTGATTGCTATGACATATAGTTTTGGCGATGCGTGAGTCATGGTCGGAGTATGTGATTCAGTTGAGGACTGGATTCGAGTAGGGGTCGATGCACTTGTTTTTGCGTTGAATTGGTTTGGGTTTCGGTTATCTGAAACTGCGGTTTGTAAAATTGTCTGGTGGTTTTCGAATTAGGGTTTGAGGAAGAGGTTGTTTGGGGTTTGAAGGTGGTAGAGGGATTGGAATCATGTGGTCGAATCGTAGTTGAGGATTTGAATTGTGGCTTCTCTAGTCTGGAAGGAAGGATACGACCTTGGCTTTGATTAGGAAGAAGGCTGTTTGTTGATAATGTTTTGCTGGAGTGCAGATTTGGGGTGATGAGATGATAGGGACTGCGTGAATTTAGTGGTGGTCTTTCAGGAGATGGTCAGCGTTTTTAAACTATGGTAGCCTGAAGCTTGTGCGATAGATGGCAGTGGGTTGATTTCGATTATGGGGATTTTGTAAGAACCCATAACTTCCCCGTGAAGAAAAGAGCGGATACTTTATGCTGAAAATGAAAAATAAATTCTATACCCTTTTATAGAAAATAAACTAATTTTATTTAATTGCTAAAATTTATCTAAACTGAATAAATAAATTAGAAAATCACCTTTCTTCGAATGGAGGAGGATTCATGGCCGGCATTGGATGGCCAGGCGAAGGGAGGGTGGCGTTTGCGTGTCAGAGGGTGGCGGTGGGCCACCAGTGGTTCACGGCGGCGGGTTGGAGGGCTTGGGGTACGGGTTTCGGTTTGCGGGGGCCTGGGGGGGTCTCGCGTGGAAGGAGGGGCGACGGGGAGGTAAGGGGGGTGTTGGAGGTCGTCGTCGACCGGGGGAGGTGGTCCAGGGGTGAGGGCGACGACGTGGCAGAACGACGAGCGATGGAGCGATTTGTTTTTTTGTTTTTTTTGTTTTTTTTTTTCTTTTTTTTTATTTTTGCCCTAAATCGATTTAAACGATTAAATGGGGGGTTTGACCGGGCTTTGGATGGATAAGGGTTGTGACCCATTAAATATTATTATTTAATTTCCTTTTTAATTCACCAAAAAGTTGACTTTTATTTCGAAGTCCAAACAAGACCCATCGACTGTCGTCCCTAGCTATTTACCTCCATTCCGAACGCAATGGGATATGCTTCGTAACTCAATTCGCTTGTTACGATCAGTTTCCGTTCAAATTAAAATATAAATCAATGTATATTGAATTTGAACGCACATTTCAATTTACCGGGGCCACATATTAACTCTAAAAATTCCCGAAAAATTATTTCTAGCTTTGTATTGACGATACGGTCCTAACAAAACTAATCTCATCAAATTCTGAGACCGTTTGAAAAATGGCCATTTTCCAATCGATTAAAATCAACTGAAACTGGTCAAACGCGTTTTCCTTTGCCACGCTCACATATTGAATCAGAAAATTACGAATTTTTAAACCTAGCAATAACTTGGCATCACGGATCCAACAAAAGTGGTTTCTTCGAAAACCGAGGTCATTTGCAGAATTTCCATTTTTAAAGGCTAGAATTCCATAGCGACTAATCTGAATTTTCAACTGGATGAATCTTTTGATTCCCGCTATGAAATTTTGATTTTTCGGATTCGTTGAAAAGATATTTTCAAATAGATTCTAATATTTTTGGCTTCGCTAAAATCCAGTTTATTTTGAATCCTGTACATTCATTTGAACTTTGAAATCGAATTTTTAAACTACCGCGCCATTTTCAATTCCTTTTATAATTTATAATAAATAATTATATTCTAACGACGATCTATATAAATATATACGTTCGAATTCTATTCAAAATAAATTTCTCGTCGTTATTATTTAAAATAATTCATTTTAAATATTAAAAATTCATTAAAAATGCCAAAATAAAAATTTTAAATTGGCTCAGATTTCCGGGTTACAGATTAGGCGGATCTGGTTGAGACTTGAGGTTTGCGGTGAAGCTACGATAGCCAAGGAGTTCAGGTTATGGCAGAATTAGTAGTATGACAGTGGAGTTGTAAAGGATGTTGAGTTTATGACTGTTGTTGGATTTATGAACGAGTTTGGGGGATGGAGTATGGTTGCGATTCAGAAATTGATGAGGGGGAGTGAACTGGGTATTGTGAAGATGATGATGAAGGGGCTGGTACTGGTTTTAACGCCTAGCGTTTGGTAGCGTAGATGTGGTTCGTGATTTCAGTAATAGTACGAGCTTCGTGAATGGGAGGGGATTGCGATCGTGATTATTCAGAGTATGGTTTGATGAAGATGGTAAAGTGGTTGAATTTGCAGTGGCGTGAAACTTTGTCGAGAAGGATTGTATTATGGTGGAGGGAGGATTCAAAGTAGAGAAGACAAAAGAGGAATGAAAGGAAAAAAGGAAATCAATAATTTTTGGCTTCTTTTTTTTATTTGTAACAATTTGTAAACAAGAAAGAAAAAGAAGGAAATAGATGGAGAAAAAAAAGAAATGAAATCAAGGATATTTGGTAAGTATTTTTTTCTTGGTTTAGAGATTGTGGTATCAACAAATAATACCAAATCAACTAATAAAGATTTTTTCTCTCTGTATATACAAGAAAACAAAAGAAAAAAATAAAATAAAAACTAACACAGATCGAAAATTAAAAAATAATAAAATTTAATTATTACTCCCCGACGACGGTGCCAAAAACTTGTTTGATGCTTTCCTAGGAACTAGAAAAGCGCAAATTTTGAAATAAATTACTGCAAGCACACAGGTGTATAGTATGCAGGTCGAACACAAGAAGGAAAATTTAATTTTATTATTTATATATTTCGTGGGCGAGTTAGATGAATTTTGAATGATTTGATTGAAAACAATAAAATTAAGATTACCATTGAATCTAATCAGATGGTCAATCACTAATGAAAATTAAAATTGCAAACACAACTTGTGCTCTACCAAATCTAATGTATAGTCGACACAAGTTGCTTGAAAAATAAATTGCAGAAAAGAAATAAATGCAGGAAATAAAAGTGCAGAATATAAATAACAAACAGAAATAAAAATTAGGATTACCGTTGAACCTAATCAGACAGTCAATCACTAATGAGAAAATAAATGCAATAGAAAACCGTGCTCAACCAAATCTAATTGAATAGACGACACAAGTTTTCTAGATCCAATCGGGGTATAGAAAAGAAAACTCTCAATTCCTTGATAAAAGTTTACGATGGGATTACATCGGTATGTATAGGGGATGTAGCCTCCTTTCTAGGTGGTTATTGGGCCTAAGAAAATTTTATAAAATATATTTTTACAAAGCAAAAAGATATGATTGGATGAGATATTCTTTGGAGATCTCCCTCTTTGACATGTGGCAGTTGATTGGGCTTCCTTTTGGTAATGATCCTATCAAATCTTCTTCTCAATGGCAATTTAACATGAAAGGTTTTCGTTTGATTTCTTTGAGAGGAATATGCCCAACTCTTCAAATCTTTATTAGTGCATATATTATATACATACATAGGAATATATATTTATAATATAACACTAGTTCATATATTCTTCAGAGCAAAGGAGGCAGTGTGAATGTTCCTTTCTTCAGCAAAAAGACGGCTTGATAGGGATTGAACATAGGTCACTCTGTCCAAATTTCCAAGCCTTTACCAGTGTGCTACAACTTCCTTTGTGATTGAAAACTTGTTGATATGGGAAAGTATCTTTTTTTTCTTAGCAACTGGTCTTTAATTGAATGAAGGAGACATTTATTAAACCTGTGAAAACACATGACAAAATACCCAAAGTAATATTTATTTATTTACAAAAGATAAGATATAGGAGCATAAAATAAACACATTTCTATTTTAATCACCTACAAACAAGCGCAGACCCAGGATGAGATACAATGAAAGGCTGTGCAAGACCGACGGGCCGGACATAAAGAGCAAAAGGAACCATAGCATGCACAACATCAAAAGCAAGGCCTGAAACATCATGGGCCGAATCATGTGAATCATGCAATAGTGTATAAGATGTTGGAAAATGCGGATTATGCATCTTAAGGCTAACTTAACACTAGTGGGGAGTGAATATTGTTTAATTGAATTTATTATCTTTTTGAATTTAACATAACCAAATGAAAATTACAGATATGAATCAAACAAATTATCAGACACAAATGCTAATAATAAGTAAAAGCAGTCAAGGAAAGAAAACAGCGGGATTTTATACTGGTTCGGAGTTACCATATATCCAGTCATACACAACTCTATGTTGTGTAGATTTCTTTTCAAATAAACTTCAAATCTTACAATCCTCTATTTCAAGGTCTACGAGGTCCACTCCCAACTACTTTCGAGCACAGGGCGCTCTCTTGATTTAAATGGGCTAAAATATCACCTAATTGATTTACGGGATAAAATCAGATCCATTTGATTTGAACAGGCTACAACCTCACCTTTTCTGTATCAGTTTGGAAGAAAGACTCGATAGAAGTTCGATCTTATGATCTCTGATTACAAATACTGCTACAAAATTGAATTGCACTTGGATTTTTGAGGAAGAATGGTAGAGAATTAAACTAATGATGTTCTGGTTTGATTCTCTTTGAATTTCGGCGAAGTTTGACTGTGGAGAATTGAAAATAAAGAGTATAACTGAAGAGGAGAAAAGCGAGAAGAAGACAATGAAAAGAAGTTAAGAAATACAAATTTGGATGGATATTTATAGGGAATTAACCGTCAATTCTCTTCAGGTAAAGTTTTAAACAAATAGATGCTTCTTATGAAATTTGAATTTTTTGAAAATAACGGCTATGATGTCGGCATGGGGGGTAGAACATGTCAACATGCCTTATATATTTTCGAAATATGAAATTTTGAAAACAATGTAAATGATGTTTAAAAAAATCAAGATAATTCTATAGTTCAACAAACTATTTTCTTATATATCAAAGTAGTATAATAAAGCAAAAACATAAATTAAAAACATATATTTAAATCTATAAAAGTGATATCAAATTTTAATATAAAGCTATAAATATAAATATGAGAAATTTAAAACTTAAGATATTAAACTATATATGAATATAACGAAATAAGAATATTAAAACTAAAGTAAACCTAAATAAGTAAATATATATACAAAACTAAAATACAAACCAGAAAATCTAAAATACTTAAAGCAAGGGGTTAGATTAAAATTTAAGAAATATTTTGAATAATTTAAAGGCCAAAAGTTTTTTTTTAAACAGGAAGTAATTTTGAAATCATTAAAAAGTTAAGAGAATTTCAAAATATTATGAGGCAAAAAGGGTGAGAGAATTGGAAAAAATATTTTAGTGCTATTGTGGAGTTTTAACAAAAAATTTAGACACTATTACTTATCTTGATTTCTTGAACTCTTGTTACTCATGAGTCTTCAATCTAGAACTCTTCTTCTTTATAATTTATGCTCTTGAATCTTTAAAATGTGCATTCTTCAAAATCAAAACCTGCATAAGATGCATATATATATATATATATATATGTATGTATGTATGTATATATATATATATATATATATATACAATAGTGTTAGTATATATTTTATGATAATAATAGTTAAAACAAGGTTGTTGTCATCATTACCATCATCATTGTTCCTAATAATCTCCTCCTTATTGATGATGACAACTTTTGATTATAAAGTATACTTATCTGATACCTTGATTCTTCAGTTACTCCACCTAACTCCAACAATTCCTTCTGAAACTAGTAACTCCACCTTAATCTGTAACAACCCCGGTCTTAGACAATTACCTGCTGTAGTAATTAATGAATTATAATGAAATTTTTAATTTGTTAATTAAGAATAAATGTCTTTAAAAATCCAAATGGAGTTTGGTTGGAGTTTTATTTAATATAAGTTGAGAATTGCTGAGAATTTAGGAAAGAAGAATAATTGATGGCTTTGGGAATTTGGTGAAATTGTGTGTATATATATATATTGAGTTTTGAGTTAAACTGGATTTTTATTTTAGAATAACAATAGGAAAAAATATTTAAAATATTTTGACAAGTGATTTTGAGATAAGAATAAGCATTTATGATTTTTGCATTGCTTAGCGCAATGGATTGTCAAAAAATAAGTAATAACTATATTAGACAAAATGGTGTTTTCTAGAATACTTTGTTGAGGTGAAACTACAAAATGCTAATTTTGTTGCAAAATGTGTTTATACTTATGTAGAGAATAATTTTATAAGATTATAGAATTATTTTTCTATGGTAAAAAGTTGAATTGTTAGATTTATTGTTACACTTAATTTTTTAAGTATATTTCAAAAGAAATGTAATTTGCAAACAATTGAAACTATTGTGAAATCGGCAAATATATGAAAGATTTGTTGAATTATATTACAATTTTTAATAAATGATGTAAAAAAATATTATTTATTAATGGTTTTGTGATTTTATTAATTGTGTAGCTTTAAATCGTAATTAGTAATGAGAATTTGTGCAAATAGTTGTTTAAATAGGTCATAATTAAGGTAATTAGCCATAATGTGAACTATTAAGGCTTAATATATAATTAGCAGATTTGATTAGGATTAATGGGCTTTTAAGATTTAATTAACATAAGAGGTTTCTGGAGGAAGTAAGAATACAGTACGTATTCTTCGTCCTCACCAGATTTTCTCAAAAACCAGAAAGAAGGAAAATCCTAAAAATCCATTCTGAATCAAAATCTTAGCCTTCCAAGGATCCAAATATTGAAATTAAGTTATAAAAAAGGGAGTTCCTATAGGTAATCAGTCTACTATCAAATCAAAATCCTTCTATGATGTCTAGTTGAAAATTTATTTACTATAACTGATGTTTTAGACCTGCATGTTACAATAAACTTCTTAGCAGGTTTTGAGAAGGCCAATTGAAGCTTCAAGCTCCAAATTTGCTTCCTATTTCTTACTGTTGATTCTTATTCAGGTGAGTGAACCTCACACTTCTTAGTTGAAATCGTTGTTGGTCATATTCTCTAAGTTTATTGAGTAGTTGTAAAGAAATTGGGTTGACGTCGGTTCTATTCTTGTTGGTTTTCTTTCCTGTTGCTATACTAAAATAGTTATAATTTTTGAGCCACTAAACGGAAATTGAATATTTTATTCATTCCGAAAAGCCTAGAAACTATGCTACAACTTTCATTTTATTCATCTTTCCCAGTTTTGAAGTTTTCTTAGCAAAAAATCGTGATTTTGTTCTTTGTCCTGTCGAATACATAGAGACAAGCTGAATTTGAGATTATTACTAAAATTGTCATAGCTTTTAAACTACTGAACGAAATTTGATTATCTTAGTCATTTCAGAAAGCTTAGAAACTATGCTACAATTTTGTTTTAATCATCTTTCCAAATTATGAAATTTTCTAAGCTAAAATCGTGATTTGGTTCGCTGTCCTATCGAATGCATAGCGACATGCCGAGTTTGAGATTACTACTAAAACAGTCATAACTTTCGAACCACTGAATGAAATTTTATTATATTAGTCATTCCAGACATCTTAGAAATTGTGCTACTATCATTTTATTCATCTTTCCAAATTTTGAAGTTTCCATAGCTAAAATCGTGATTTTGTTCGTTGTCCTGTCGAATTCATAACGATAGGCTGAGTTCGAGATTTTTACTAAAATGGTCATAACTTTTGGTCCACTAGACAGAATTTGAATTTCTTAATCATTCCGGAAAGCTTAGAAACTTGCTACAACTTTCATTTTATTCAACTTTCCAAATTTTTAAGTTTTCCAAGCTAAAATTGTGATTTTGTTCATTTTCCCGTCGAATATATAGCGGCAGCCTGAGTTTGAGATTATTACTAAAATTTTCATAACTTTGGACCACTGAACGAAATTTTGTTGTCTTAGTCATTCCAGAAAGTTTAGAAACTAAGTTAAAGCTTTCGTTCTACTCATTTTTCCTAATTTTGAAATTTCTAAGCTAAATTGTGATTGTTGGTCCCTGTCCTGTCGAGTACAGAGCGATAGGCTGAGTTTGAGACTGTTAGTAAACTGGCTATAACTTTTAAACCATATGTCATAATTTGATTATCTTGGTCATTCCAAAAAGCTTGAATTATATGCAACACCTTTTTTTAGAGTGTATATAAATACTTTGTCGTTTACTTGCTCGAACTACGGATTTTGTCCGTTGTCCTGTGTTTTACTTCATGTAGTTGTTGCATTTGTTTTTTTCCAAACAACTTGAATATGTTTTGCATCTTGTTGGTATTAGTGATCGCCATGTAAGTGACAATAATTTTAGCAAGGAAATCCATATATAACTATGTTTTGTATTATCAAATCGATGTCGTTTTGGGTGAAATCGATGGTGTAATCTCGTTGAATCTTGTCGTCTTTGTACACGTTTTAATAGTTGTTTCAATTAAATATCTTCCAAATGATTTTCAATTCCCAATAACTAATTATATATCTTCAAATATTTTATTTAGGAATAATCTATATTATCTTCGCTATAGAGGGATTGATTTCAAAGATAGTGATTTCATATATTTTTCAAAAAACTGTTTTATAACCCGTTTTTCTCTGAAACTATTTTCTGTAAAAACATACATACACACACACTATTGCACATCTTGAGAAGACGTGATTGAAATTAAATAGTATTGTAAAACTCGTGGTATGGAATGCAATCATATATAATATCGGTTAATTTCATGACTAGTCAATAGAAACAATTTGTTGTTTTCCTTTGTGGAGTATTTCAGTTCTAGTGTGGAGTAGACTAAATTGTAGTAAATCGGTTAGTGAGACGTGCGGTATGGGACGTATTGATTTCACTTTTCGAGTTATTATTTGGAAGTCTATGACATATCTCGTTGTTATTGCCTGTACTAGATCATTCACTCAATTATGTTGTGATTCTGGGTAGATCCAATATTTTGTTATAGGTTGGGTAGATCCAACAGTTGTACTAGTAGATCCAATAGTTGTAATCTTGGGTAGATCAAAAATAATACGACAAATCCTGGGTAGATCCAAACATTGCGATTTATTGGTAGATGCTAATATTATAACTCTTGGTAGATCCAAACGTGTGTTGTTTGGTTAGATCCAAAGTGTATCCTAGGCAAATCCAAAATTATAGTCCTTGGGAAATTAATCTCCTCATTAATGTTTGTAGCTTTGGGGTTAGCATCCAGTTGTGTGCTTTAGTTGTTGAGGTAGGGTGTTTTGATCCAATTGCGCGGTTAAGTTGATTCTTAGCCATTATGCCGATTGAAGATATTTCACGTAGCGTCCCCTTCTTGTGAATAAATTCACAAACGAGTTTACTATTTATCACTTGAGAAAATTTGCGCACCTCCTTAATGTATTGCTTCCGTGTTTAATCCATCCAGGAGTGCACAACTCCTAAATCCTATAAGGTCGTTCACTTGTGTAATTCAATAGGATTTGCGACGTAGATTTATTCATGTCATAACATTTCTTAAGAGAATATAACCTTTGTGTATTATTGTTATTCTACTTATGTTCTAATATTTCAACTAGACTAACAAGTGTGTGTTAATGCTTGGGTTATACCGAGTTCTTGTAGGTAATTCACAAGATAACCCCTTTTGCAGCTAAACTTTACTACTGGATAACTCTCGTTGTTTAGCTCCTTTTTGCATGTTCAATTTTGTACTTGGTTTTTGTGCTAGACACTTGTGGATGTATATATTCTTTTGTGGGATGCAACTATGTGTATTATTTTTATCGTACCTGATGTATGTATAAATATGTATTTGTGATTGTGTTCAGTTCTGTAATCTGTTGAATATCATGTTGCATCTGTCTTGTTCTGAATTGATCATGTTGTCATCGTAGCATTGTATTAAGTAGTAATAATATGTCGAACCACTGATGAAAAAAATTTATAGTGCACATAACGACGTACTTAGGTCTTGTTTAATACAAGATTACGACTGGTCGCTCCTAACCAGCCCTATTCTCTGCCTTAATGGACAATATTACTCGGTAATGCTCTTTATTGGGGTGAGTTTTAGGGTGGGGAGTCATAGTTTGGCATCAGAGTAGAATTGTAAACAAAACACGATAAAACACAGAACAATATATACAATATAGTACATCGAGGTGCAGTATAAGTATATTATTCCTATCCTAAGTTATCACCAACCAAGTCCTTATCCTTCCTTTACCTTGGGCTATGTAACAACCCGGAAAATCAGAACCAATTTAAATTTTTTTATTTTCACAATTTTAATGAATTTTGAATATTTAAAATGATTTATTTTAAATAATAATGACTAGAAATTTATTTTGAATAGAATTAGAATGTATAAATTTATTTAAATCGAAGTTCGAATATAAATATTTATTTTAAATTAAAACAAGGAATTGGAAATGGCGTGGTAGTTTGAAAATCCGATTTCAAATGAATGTACAGGATTCAAAATAAACCGGATTTTTGTAAAACCAAAAATATTTGAATTTGTTTGAAAATATCTTTCCAACGAATGTGAAAAATCCAGATTTCACAACGGGAATAAAAAGTTATGTCTAGTTGAAAATTCAGAATAGTCGCTATGGAATTTATATAATATATAACCCTTAAAAATAGCGATTTTGCAAACGACCTCCGTTTTCGACAAGACCACTTTTGTTGAATCCGGAATGTCAAATTATTACTGGATTCCAATTTTCATAATTTTTGGAATCAATATGAGAGCGTGGTGAATTTAAACGTGTTTGGTCAATGCAGTTTAAATTTAATCGACTATAAAATGACCGTTTTTCAAACGGTCTCCAAATTCGATGAAATTAGTTTTGTTAAGACCGTATCATCAAGACATTGCTAGAATTATTTTTCTGGAATTTTTGGAGTTAGTATGTGGCTCCAGTAAATTAAAATGTACATTTAAATTGAATACATATTGATTTAAATTTTAATTTAAATGAAAACTGAACGAAACAGTCGAATTGGCTTGCGGGACATATCCCATTGTGTTCGAAATGGGGGTAATTAGCTAGCGGCGGCTGTCGTTCGGTTCGATTCGGGGTTCGAATGAAAAATCACCTTTTTGGAATTTAAATTTAATAAATTATATTTATATATTATCCCCCCACCCCCTCTCTCTATTTTCAGTCAACCCCCCCCCCTTTCATTTCGAAATCAAAATAGAAGAAAAAAGGAACGACAGAGTCCTCATCGAGCCCCCCAACGCGCCACCGCCGGCGTGACCGCGTTCCCCCCTCCATCTCCGGCGAACCCCATCTCTATTCCCCCTCCTCCACAATATCCCGCGCAGACCCACGAGACCCTAGACCTCGCACCACCGCAAGCAAAGCACCACCATCCACCAAGACAACCACCAGTCACAACTGCCGCCGCCGGTCAGGCGAGCCATCCCCTCCCCTTAGACACTGCGACCAACACCACGCCTCCCTCCTTCCAATACGAATAGAAAAATAAAAAAAACTATAAGTATTTTAATTTTGATTCATTGATGAATATAAGATTTTTACATTGAAAATGTTATATTTTTACATTGAAAAGGTTAGATTTTTTACATTGAAAAGGTTAGATTTTTTTTACATTGAAAAGGTTAGATTTTTTACACTAAAAAGGTTAGATTTTTACATAGAAAAGACTTGATTTTTAATTTAGAAAAGATTTGATTTTTAATTTATAAAAGATTTGATTTTTAATTTAGAAAAGATTTTATTTTTATATATATAGCGAAGCGATAAAAATATGATTTTTATTATATGATTAGCGAAATAAAAATGCGATTTTTATATATATATAGATTTGAAATAAAAATAGGATCTTTATTATATATATAATAAAAATATAATTTTTATATAGAAAGTAGCGTTATAAAAATCAGATTTTTATAATATAGATTTGAAATGAAAATGAGATTTTTGTTTATATATTAACAATATAAAATTTTGATTTTTATATATATAACGATATAAAAAATGATTTTTAAATATATAATCATCATAATAAAAATGTGATTTTTACTATGAACAGCGTGGAAAGGATTACGTTGGAATTTAGGGCAAATCCAAACGGTTCAGAAATTCAGAAATAAATCTGGAGGAGTAGATCCCAAAGGTGAGAAGTTCTCGCTCTAATTTATTTTCTAGTTAAATATATATACTAGGATGCAGACGGTGCTTAGTAGCACCATACACCTTTGTTTGAAACCATGTGTGTTCGGTTGTTTGGTTGATTGGTTTATTTGTTCGAATTTGGTTTGGGAAATGAATTGAATTGACAGAATTTGGTTTGTATATGGCACGAGCCATTATTAGGCGAGGGATAAGGCTGACCTTATTTCGATTCTAGTATCGCGTCGTTATGTTGCCGAAATTTTCTAAAATGTTAGAACAATGAAAATATCATTTTTATTGTATAAATGAACTGTATAAAATATTCATGAGTTGAAATAAATATTTTGTAGTTAAAAATATATTTTTTAACTAGTATATGAATAAAATAAATATTCATTTACAAATCAGACGAATTGTTTATGTACACGCATTTGACTGATATTGATTGGGTCGATATATTTTCCACATCGCCCAACTGCACAAATAATAATCAGTGTTTGTTTTTTGAAAACCCTACACGGGTATTGGGATGATATTGGATATACACTAATCGCAATATTTAGTTGTATGTCAATCGATTGTTGACAGGATGTTGTAAAAATTTATTCTTTAATCTTCCCTTGGATATCTATTCAAACCATACTAAGGTTTTCCAAACTAGTCGAGATTAGCGCACTTTACCGAAGTAATCATTTACTTATTTTCCCAGTCCCAACCTATTCATCCTATGGAGAAAAATTGGTAATACTCCATATCTAACACCACGGTGTTATCGGTAAATTTAATTACCATTTCCCGTTCAAATTTAATTAAAGATTTTACTATCGCTTGGAGCAAAACCGATGATACTCCGCTCTCGATCATTTCCCAAATCTGATAATTTAAATTATCAATTCACATTTCAATCTAATTAAAGATTCATTAAAATTCCACTTAGTTTTAATCTTCCCAAAAATCAATATTTACGATTATTTAACTTTGGAAACACAAACATGTCGCATCGACAATCTACACCGTACTATTGATTTCTGCCGATATATAACCTCTAAGCTCGTACGTCTCAAAGAAGGGTGTTAAGCATGAGAATAAATTCTCCACCACCAAAAAGATATATATTTAACAGAGATCAACCATACAGTTCGAAATACAATGTTAGACATGTAATCCTGTCTTTAACTGGGTTAAAGAACTAATGTCATTTAAAACACAGTTCACGATAAACCCAAATCACATTCCATTAATTATGGAATCTTCATGGAAAATAGATCAATATATAATCGATATCAATTTCTGTATCCGACTAATAATATAAATGGAATAATGACAAAGCCTTTTAAATTCCATATATATTAACAGTCTTCCTCCACAGAAGTTCATTCTGATTATTACCAAATTGAATTCCATTCCATTCCAATTAAATATTAATTAATTGGAAAACTTTACTTTGGAAAATCCCATTAAATCTTAATAAAAGATTTATATATTCCAAATCACATTTTACTGTAGATCGGGTTAAAGAACGAATATCGTTAAAACACAGCACACAATAAACCCAATTCACATTCCATTTCAATTCCAATTAAATGTTAATTAACTGGAAGCTCTAATAATCTTAATTAAAAGATATATTCTTTTCACATGGGGTTTAAGAATGGTGTTATTTAAGACACCATTCACGACAAACCCAAAATTCAATTCTTTTATTCAATTTCAAGTAAATGTTAATTAATTGGAAAACTTCACTAAATCTTAACTAAAAGATATATTCTTTACTAAACTGGGTTTAAGAACAGTGTTAGTGAAGACACCGTTCACTACAAACCCAAAATCTAATTCAATATTAAATACAAGGCTCTGAATAGAAATTATACCGGCTTATATTCAAAATCAAATTCTGAAATCAACAAATATTGTATTGGGAATAACGATATATATATCTTCCAAATTCCTCCACAATATCCGTATAATCACGGAATCCAGTATCGAAATATTCCGAAGATAATTTTGATACAAATCCATTCCAATTTATAAATCGAAAATTCTGGTTATTTTTAAAACCATTTCAAATCCAATTTATTTATTTAAAAATATTGGATTTATAATTCTAGTTCATAACTAGTTCATTTTGATAAAAATATACTTTTATCGTTTCAAATATAGAATTTTTCATCCCAATTCTTTCCAAATCATTTATTATGATTTTACACAAATTATTGATAGTTTTAATAATTTTATCAAGGCCCGTACAGTCGATTTCCATAAATGGTCATCGAACTGTACTTACAGCGACCTTTTCCAAATTTGATTGGGACATAAGTCCGAATCTAACCGTTAGATTTCAAATCTCTTATATTCGATGGAAAGCTCTTTTTGATACGAACCGAACAATTCTGGTTTTAGGAGAATCCGACGGTCGGATCTCCCGTAATGTCAATTCGAAGTCAATGGTCGAAATTCGCAAACTGCCGCGGCGCGGCGTGTTCTATTCAGGCCATTAAATATATATAATATATATTTCGTCGATTTCTATTTAAAATGTATTTTATAAATCGTTTTACATTTGTTTTCAAAACGATTTCAACTTCATATTCAATTTAAAATCAAAATTGAATATTCCATATCATTAATATATAAATAATAATATTTTCAAAACATTAGATTTTGAAATCACTTCCTTTTCGATATTCATTATAAAAATGAATAAAATCGGTATAAATATCGTTCACGTCAAAATGGCGTTAATTTAATCAACACGGCTTTATATATTAAAATATTTTTGTGTCCATCCCAAATTGGACATCAAAATCATATTTTGATCCATTATTGAATATTATTTTTAAATATTAGTTATTTAAAATATTCATTATTCGCCATTTTAAAATATTCGTTATTTTAATATATTCGTTCTTTCCGAATTGGAATCAGACAGAGTTAATTACCATATAATTTTATTTATATGGATTTCATACACCCATGTACACAACAATAATCAAACACAGCCAACCATCATCCAGAGTGCATTACACAACTGCATAAGCGTTAAAGGCTAGATATGGAAGTGGGAACACGTTTAGGAATGTTAAATTAACGAAAATTCCGTAATGTTCCATATTGATGAATATATGAGTATATCTTACCTTATGTTGTTCCAATCTTATCTTATCTTTCAGTTATGACTAGTCGTGGTAAAGAGCAACCTTCAGGTTCTAGACCGACTAGTGGAACTGGTCCCAAAGACAGGGTTGAGCCATCTAATAACCCACAACCCACAGAGAATACTAGACTAGCTAGTGATTTCTGTCCTGAGGGAGTTTATATGTCCTCCGAGCAAATATTAGAACTTATTAGGAATACCCAACCTCCTGCTTCATCTCGTTCCACCGCACAAATCAACTTTTGTGCTTATATGTTGTGATTTCTCCCATCTCGGAGGGAAGCCATTTAAAGGCACCAAGACTGTTCTTGAGATCCAGGATCGGCTTCGAACTTGTAAGCGTATTTTCCCTCGCATGGAAATTTCTAAGCATAGTCACGTTCTTGTGGCATCGAGTATGCTCCAAGAGTGTGCTCTTGGTTGGTTTGAATTGGTAGAAACAGTTTAAAGACAGATTTGAGCTTAAATTCATTCCAGAGTCCGAAAAAGAAATCCTTGCTTGCCACTTTCTTGATCTTAAGCAATGGAAGTCGATTGTTCTAGAGTATGTCCAATCTTTTAAAGTCTTGTCGAAGTATGGTGTTGCTACCAAAATTAACTCCGAAACCAGCTGACGGTGAAGGGTATTGGGGGAACACAAACATAAAAAAACCTTCTGAATGCAAAAATCCGAATAATAGGAAGATCTGAAAGTAGTAAATAATGATCTGAGAGCAGCATAAACCGACACCCTCTAGGAGATTGTAACAACCCGGAAAATCAGAACCAATTTAAAATTTTCATTTTGGCTATTTTATTGAATTTTAAATAGTTAAAATAATTTATTTTAAATAAAAATGATTAAAATTTTATTTAAATCGAAGTTTGAACGAATATATTTATTTTAATTTTTAAAAGGAGTTAGAAATAGCGCGGTAGTTTGAAAAATTGAATTTGAACTTTGACTGAATGTACAGGATGCAAAATAAATCAGATTTTGGTGAAACTAAAAATATTAGAATCTATTTAATAATATCTTTCCAACGAATCTGAAAAATTGAAATTTCATAGCGGGATTCAAAAGTTATGGTCAGTTGAATTTTCAGAATAGTCGTTATGGAATTTAATATAATATTTGGCCCGTATAAATAGCCATTTTGCAAACGACCTCCATTTTCGATGAAACCACTTTTGTTGGATCCGGAATGTCAAATTATTGCTAGATTCCAATTTTCATAATTTTTGAAATCAATATTTGAGCGTGGCAAAAGAAAATGTGTTTTGTCAATTTCAGTCAATTTCGATCGACCAGAAAATGGCCATTTTTCAATCTATCTCCAAATCCGACGAAATTAATTTTGTTAGGACCGTATCATCAAAACATAGCTAGATTTATTTTTTGGGAATTTTTGGAGTCAGTATGTGGCCCCGGTAAATTAAAATGTACGATCAAATTATATAATTAAATATTTTATATTTAAATTTAAAGAAAAACCTATCGAAACAATTGAATTGGCTTACAGGACATATCCCATTGTGTCTGGAATTGGGGTATTTAGCTTGGGGCGTCACTCATTGGGTTTGATTTGGAGTTAGGAGCGAGATAGAAATTAAAATAATTAAATAAACTAAAATAAAATAAAAAATACGTATATATACCGTATACATACGCGTATACTGTATTTTCTCCCTCGTTTGAACCCGATACCCCTCAATATCAATGGCGGTGGTTGCTCCATTCTTCCTCCTCAAATAATTCCCCAACCACACATCAGAATTGATCGGCCATGTTGAAGCTTTTGTAGAGATTCTTCTAATCTCCACATCCGTATCCGCCCCATCTCCCATCATCGCCCGCAGCTCGAGATAAAGACCTCGAAACTAGCGCCGTTCACGGCCAATTTTTGCCTACAGATCTCCGGCGAGTTCGATGTCGTTTAGCGCAGAGGTGCGCCTCTCCGAGGCCTTCGACGTGGTCTGGTCCGATCATGTCCAAGCTGAGCGGATCAGAAGTAAAAGTGAAACCTAGATTTGAACAGTTTTGGAAATCATCGGCTAGTTAACGAGGTATATAATTAAATTAATGATAACACTTTAAAGCATTGCTAATTCATTATATCGAATAAAAATTTGTATCTTTATCATGCAATAACAAAATCCAATGAAACATGAAACATTAAGACTGTGGCATCGTACACAACATTCCAGAACTGACTGGAGAATTTTTGGAGCCTTCTACAATTTTAGAATAAATAGAAAGCAATGTGAGATTTCTGAATTCGAATAAATAAAATTATTTTAGGATGCAGATGGAGTTTAGAAACTCCCGACACCTGTCGTCCATAGACCTGGATGACTTGATTGATTTGTAGTATGTGATTGGTTGAATTTTGGTGTTTGTTTGTGGTTGAAAAATGAAATTGATTGATAATATGGCTTTAGACTGCCTAGAAAAATGTTTTAGGACTTTAAACCTCTTGTAAACGCCGCGAGGCCTAAGGTAGTGCGAGGAGCCGTACATCGGGACGGTGCCGGTTTTAATTACCCTGCCGTTATGCTGCCGAAATTTTCTGAAATATTCTTATGTTATAAATATTCATGTTATTATATATTAATTGTTTGAACAATATGAAAAATATATTTTTAATACATATATATGAATAGGAAAATGATCGTTGTATGTCAATATAAAATTCATGTTTTGTTGAAAATCAAAGACAGTCATTTGTTAAATAAAAATGTATGTACATTTGAAATTTACATTTTTAATGTAAATAAAACAGTAAAAATAAAACATTGTAATATAGAAATGCATTTACATTAGATATATATTTTAATGTATATGAAACATTAAAATCAACATTTTGATACAGGAATATACTACAGTGAAAATCTTTTTTTTAATGTAAGTGAAACATTAACATAAAACATTGATATATAAAATGTTTACATTGAAAACATCATTTCTAATGTATATGAAACACAAAAAGATTATTTTTTTATGTAATGAAAGAAATGTATTGAGATGGAATTTATATTTTTAATGTATGTCAACATTAAAAAAATAGAACATTGATAGGTAAAAATGTTTTTACACTGACATTACTATTTAATGTATATACATTTTTAATGAAAAATAGACATTGTTAAATGAATAGGTTTTTACATTGGATTTTACCTTTTTAATGTAAATCAAACATTAAAAATGTCAATTACTATAGAAAATGTATTTACATGGGAATTTTGTATTTTAATGTATATGAAAACATTAAAATACCACAGTACTATATAAAATGTATTTACATTAGACTTTGCATTTTAAATGTTTATATTAAAATGAATATTGATCTGATAATAATGGTTTACATTAAGTTTTACATTCTTATGTAAATGACCCTTTTAAAAATGGTCATTGCAATAACAAAAAGTGTTTTCTTTGAAAATTTCATTTTTTAATGTCAACAAACCCTTAAAAATGACCATTGATATATTAAAATGTCTTTGCTTTAAAATTTATACTTTTAATGTAACCCAACATTAAAAATAGTCATTGGTTAAATAGAAATGCATTTATATTGAAAATACATTTTAATGCAATGCATGATTAAAAGTAGTCCCTTGTTAAATAAAATGTATTTACTTTTAAATTTTTTCATTTTTAATGTAATGTAACATTAAAAATGAACACATTTGGAATAGAAATGTATCAACCTTTACATTTATATTTTTATGTATATATTACATTAAAAATAATACATTTGTTAAATAAAATGTATAGGACATTAGAATTTACATTTTTAATGAGAATGGAACATTAGAAATGTCCATTGATATATAAAATATGTTTTTCTATAAAATTTACATTGTAAATGAAATAAAATATTTCATTAGGAAGATTACATTTTTATATGTAATCAAAGAATGAAGTATAAGAATTACATTTTTATATGTAATCAAAGCAAAGCATAACAATTTACACTTGTTAATGTAAATAAAGATTACATAAAAATTTACGTTTTCATTGTAAATAAAAGAATGATTAGAAATTTACATTTTCCAATGTAAATAGAATATTAAATAAAAAGCTTACCTTTTCAATATAATAATATATTGAAATAGAAAGTTTACATCTCAGTATAACTAAATTTTGAAATAAAAAGTTACATTTCCAATGTAAACATATATTGAGATAAGAGATTAGATTTTTCAATGTAATATTGTATTGAAATAAAAGATTACAATTTTTTTCTATAGATGAATGATAAAACAAATTTCATTTCCATGTAATATATATATATGTATATATATATATATATATATATATATATATATATATGAGTCATATAAAAGATTCAATGTACAAAAAGAATGGTATTATCAATAAAAATTTCATTTTTAATGTAATATATGATTTCATATATAAAAGAAATCAATGTTGAATTGAAAATAGTTTGATATCGTCGAACGATATATATTTATATATAAATATAAATTAAAATAAAACGAATCGCGCCGCTGTAGTTCGCATTTTAAAATCGTAACTTCAAATGATTATATCGAAAGATCCGACCGTCGGATTTTCCCAAAACTGGAACCGTTGGGTTCATTTTGGAAAGATCTTTCCAATGATATGTAATTTGCTAAGATCCAACGGTTATATTTTGAGAAATGTGTAAATCAAATTTTGATGAAAACAGCGCCAGGGCCATGTAATGACCTGAAGCGTCGTTTAATTAAAAATGGCTATTTTTAAATAAATAAAAATAGCGAGAAATCATTATAAATTATTATATACGATATGGAATGAAAAGAAATGATTTAAAGCATATATATTCGAGAATTATTTGAAAAGTCCAAGTTAACTCTCATTTCAAATAATTATACGATGATTGGAAGTCAAAGATTTGAAGACGGTGATTGAAGACCGGCGATCTTCACATCGAATGGATAACTACTGATGCCCAACATTGGTTAGCTCCCAGTAAAGGGTTACAGTGGTAGTTGTCCGGACGTACTTGTTGATCGTCTGGATATGCGAGCACCTCTCTTCCGTATTGAACATATGGGACGAGGAATAAGGTGTCTCCGGTTTCGTTCAGACCCAGAACGGACTTGTAAATGGATGTGTGTCTGACATTGGATTTCACTCCATGTAATATATATCTGTTGGTGGAGGAGAATTCATTCTCTTGCTTAACACCCTTCTCTGAGACGCACGAGCTCAGAGATTATATATTGATAGTTATCGATCGCATGTCATGAATTGTCAGTGTGGCATGCCAAGATGCAAATGATCAAGACTTATTGTTGAAAAGCAGAGCCTTGTGGTTGATGATCAAAGCACAGCTTTATTGTAGCATAGCTTTGTGTATAGCGTTACTTCGCGAGCCTCACACCCCGGTATGAACCAAAAACGGGAGAAGGACCCCAGGGAGAACATGCATTTCTTTCTAGCTAGAAGTGGTGTTTGGGTTTTACAAGCCCAGATATTTTTACTTATGTGGATGATGAAAGCGAGGTACCTCAGATTTGAGTCCCTAATGGCTCTATTTATGCCCCATAGGGCGGGGAGACGTATTGTTTAGGCATAACTAATCCACTAGCATTATTTGTGGACCGGCCCTAGTGCCCCAAGGCTCACTCGAGCTCTGATCCTGAGACATGGGCTAGAGTGTCTCGAATTCGGTAAGGACTATCTCTTGCCTTGGTTCATGATGGAAATCCAACTTTCAATACGACCCATGCAGTTTTGATTGTAAACCTATATATGGCGACATAGTATATGGTAGCTATGTCGTCTATGATTGATATATTATGATTGAAATGTTTTTGAAACATATATATATACTAATAATAATATCAAATCCGTTTTATCGTATCAAGCATTTTTGACCATTATAAGGTAGAACTCTATCCTCCGGTTTGCATTGCATTATGTGATGGGACTTGAGTCTTATAATGGTTTCATTTTTCTAAAAAGCATTGCGTTGTTTTAACGAATTACTTTATTTCATGCACTGGCAGTCCAATGGAGTAAACCCGTTCCGCGTTAGCGGCATGGTCCTGTGATTAGCCTTATTATTAAATAGGTTAATTAGATTTCTCATACCAGTCCCATGACTGACTCGTAGTTTGTTTCTCTTTGCAAACTCGGATGCCCTCTTTTCCACATGGGCAGCCTTGTATACAGGTTTTAGCAGACTCACTCTGGATAGCTACGGAGCTGAAGATGGATCTTACCATTCCTATTATGCTGTTCAAATTTCATTTTGTATTTTTTATTTGATTCCGCTGCAGACATTTTATATTAATTTGAAAACTGTATTATGTTCTAAGTATGATCCTATTATGCTGTGTAACTCTGATGATATTATTTCCAGTGTAATTTGAGATACATTTTCTGCTGTAATTCTATATTTTTGTTCTGCTGTTACTGTTTACGTGTTATATTCCAATGATTATCCTTGCTTACGTACTACAGGATTTTAGGGTCATCACAGAGATCAAAGCCTACAAAATGCCAGCAAAGTCTATCCGACAGGGTTCATTCGATAGGATATGCCCGACAGGAAATTCCATGACGAATGGTTGTCTAGACCAGAAACCAAGAAAGAGGGAGGTACGTGCTCTGCTTATTGAAACCCGGAAAGGCTATCAGTATTAACTCACTTAGTACCGATACATCAAGAGACGAAGACGTCAAAAATATCACACCAGGAGTATAAAGAGATTATCCGGAACCATCTTCCTAAACATCTGCTGCATGAATGCCAAAAGGTCACATTGATGGACAACAACACATAACCGAGAGCTGCCTTTCGGAAGACCGGACCATCCCAAAAGCACCACTGGAAGGCCAACCGGAACCCTATAATGACCCCTATAACTAAGCACGTCTTGCCTCTGCTAGAACAAAGCACGTCATACCTCTGCTCACAGAAGAGCAAGTCCTAACTTTGCTTATGTTATGCGTTACCTGCAGAATGGAACGCAAACCCCTATAATGACCTACGATGGTCAGGATAGGAAACCCCTCAAAAGGGTGTGGTGTGTAATCCTCTATCTGTACCTATGATAGTCAGTGCAGAGCATCAAAAGAGTAAACCTTAGTTTTGTGCCACGATGGCCCCGTCTAAGTTTCTAAGACCTTATCATCCCCTACGATGGTTGAGATAAGGCGCTTCCTGGAGGGAGGTCGGGTAAGTCCTTGGGCCCTGCTTGTGGATAAACTAGCCAAGCGCACCAGACGCACAAGCCCAGAGAGTGGCCAACAAAGCACGTACATCCTCTGTTTTGACATCAAAAGCCCAGAGAGTGGCTCAAGGAGCACATACAACCTCTGCTCCACAAATCAAATCCGAAGGGGATACTGAAATATTGATACCGGAAGGGAATTTCTGGCACTCAATCTCTAATTACTTGGACAAGGTTTGGTTCAGGTGTTCTATTCTAATACCCAAATCTGGGTTGATTTAATTCATCACAAATACCGGAAGGGAATTGCTGGTACTCAATCTCTAATTATCTAGACAGGGTTTGGTTCAGGTCTTCTATGCTAATACCCAAAACTGGGTTGATTTAATTCATCACAAGTACCGGAAGGGAGTTGGTGGTACTCAATCTCTAATTGCATAAACAACGGTAGTTTCAAGCCTTCTATATTAACACCCGAATCTGGGTTGGTTCAGTTCTTAGCAAATACCGAAAGGAGATTTCCGATCTTCCATCTTTATATTACCTGGATAAAGGATAATTCGAAATCTCTATTAATACCGAAAGGAGATTTCTTACCGTTAATCTTTAATTACCCAAACAAAGGTTGGTTCATGACTTCCGCAAACACCGAAAGTAAATTCCTGGTTTTATTTCAATACCTGAATCCGGGTTTATTCGGGACTCCTACCACGCTTAAAATAGACCGAGGGCTCTATTGAAGCATCAGAAGCTAATTTCCAGTCCTCTACCAGACGATCCTAGTATGGGATGGATCCGAAAGCTCATAATTTTCTAATGAAGGAATTCTGAGGTAAATCAGCACAACCAGAAATACGCTCTCAGGGGAAAGCACGTCATCAAAATGGCTCTGGATAAAATGGTTGCCTCCTGTCAGGTAAAACTCGTAAACCATTTATGTACAAACAATTGTCATCGGCATTTATTATCAACGGCTATTTGCATAATAAATACCATCAATACATAATTTCATTCACAAAAGTTACATTCTCAGTAGCCCAAATAGGGGTAAAATTATATATCACTATTACAAAATGTCATCAAATATCTAGGTCCTCTCCATCCTCAGATAAAGGGGGATTAATGGCATGACTAAGTGCAATACTTAGTAGCTTATTTAGCTTTCGTACTTTTCTACTCATTTCATCAAGATGATCAGAGGGTTTGACCGAAGCTTCAAAGCCCTATTATAAGCCCTACGCATAGCTCTAAGAGATTTGTTTTCTTTTTCTAACTCGAAAACATTCTTACGCAAATCATGCCTTTCTTCCTGTGAATGCCTAACTTTATCAGTATATCTGATGACACGGTCATGAGAGTCCTTAATCAACTTAGTATCATAGGTCCTCTTTATCTCGGCTCCCACTTTCTTTCACCACATAGAAATGACTGATTCCTTTAACCCAGGACGAGGGTTATTCAAGTAAAAATACTTTTGGGAGGCTAAGGCCTTATACACGGTTGTATTTCCGGGAGGTTGAGATCCCATTATGATAGGAATATTTTTGTAACAATATTCCCATGTCTCACACTTCGTGTTAACTTTAATTAAATCAATTTCCAAATCGATGATACATTGGCGTAAACTCCTCAATTCATCCTCAAACTCAATAGAGAGTGTGGTCTTTATGTATGCCTTCAATCCAAGAATAGTCATATCTCTCTCTTCTAACTGGTTTTTTAAAGCATTTATTCTCTCATTCAAATGTTTAATGGATAAATTCTGATGTAAAATCTTCCTCTCTTAAGACATAGAGGGAATCCCTTCTACCGACAATGCTTCACTCTGAGATGGGAGGATCTCACGACGGTCAACCTATCTACATGCACACAAGAAAAAAAGTTATGATTATATTTTTCTTTTCAGTTTACAAAAATAAAACCCCATTCTTGTATAAAAACTTTGTATGATTTAAATCCGAAACCAATCTATCGTGGCGTATAGATAAAAAGAGAGTTACAAAAAGATCACTTTCACTCGATTAACACATTTATTGTTTACATAACATCTCTGCATGTTTAACCCTTAACTCTTTAGTATTGCTTCACGATCTTCGCTCGGAAAGATAAAGGAAAGCTGAGGGAATTCGGTATAAACACTCCTAAGTTTCTCGAAGAAACATTTTTTCTTGATATCATGAATTGATGTCGCAAAAATTTCCTTCTCAATCTACAAATCACACGTAGTGCATCTTCATAGTAAACAAAATTCTGTCATGATGCAAATAAGCATATTAGCCTTCACATGTAGTAAATGGAACTCCATACAAATGTTACATAGATCGCAGAACTAAGTTTACAAGTGTGCCTCTTACTCTACATGAGAACGGTTTAATTCCTTCTATTTGTTACCTAACTCTGCTTAAGGCAGGAAACGACTTTTCTTTTAAGTATAGTATTTTCCTGAGGCTAGTTATAGTCAAATATTCAGGGAAAGAGAAAAACATTGCTGAAGTAGAATTATACCCGAGAAAATGGAGCTTCAGGACCAACAGCTTTCTCCCCTCCCGAAGGACCGGAGGGTTCACCTTCTTCAGGAAAAGATGATTCAAAATCGCGGGCAACGTAGGGACCTCCTACCCCAGAACCACTCTTAACAGGATCATGGAAAGCTTCAACACCCAAAAGAGGATCGTTTCTATCCCAACCATGTTTATCCTGGCGGCCACCACCTCCGAAACCATCGCCATCATTTTTCCCATCGTTGCCAATAAAAGAAAAAGTCTCCCTTTCTACACCTAAATCATCAGAAAGATGGTCAACATATAAAATATCCTCGACTCTAGAGTCACACTTCTGCGGTACCTCAACTCCCCGTTCACCCAACTTAAATTCTTTCCATAACTCGATCCCTGACGGAAGGTGAAACTTTGGGGGTTCGGATCTCAGGAAAATTTTGAAGGTCATCAGAAAGAAGGTGAAATAAGGCATCTTCATAAAAGTTGGACTTAATCTGCGGAAGATGAACTTGCAAGAAATTAGAAATCCTATCTTCAACTGCATAGGTTATCTGCGCAGTGTAGGAAAGCTTCTCATCCTTCTTCTGAAGCTCATTGGCATGAGTAACCACGTCTTCCGCTATTTTATGTTCAAAGGCCGACACTTTATCAGGAGTTACATCCTTTTCTGCCTTCTCTCTCTAAAGCTACCTCGGCATGTTCCAAGGAAGCTTTCAATATCTCACATTCATCACTCAAAGCTTTGTTTGCTTCTCGAAGCCGAACGATTTCGGCGGCAGAGGAAGAAGGAATTGGCTTAGGCAAGAGTCATCCCTTGGTAATCTAGGAAATTAGAAGCATTAAGTTTACAGTTACGACAGATTGAAAGTCAAGATTAAAAAGAAATTTTTATACCTTAAGCTGTCAGGTGATCAAATGTTGATAGAAATCCACCGCGTTCGAAGAAGAGGAGGGTAACGAGATATCAGAAAATCCCGGATCAGAAAGAATGAGCTTCACAAAATCAGTAAAACCGTTGAAGGATCGAGAGGCCTCGGAGGCTTAGCTGACTGAGAAGTTGGAATATGCGGCATAACATCTACACCCACTTCTGATGTACTTGGAAGGGGCGATGGTAAGATGCAACCTCCAATTTCTCTACCGGAAGCATCCTCGGAAATTACAGAGGCAGAAAAATAAAGCTTTAGCTTCTTAGCTGGCAGGTCTAAAGGCAACTAGCCAACCTCTTAATAGAAAAAGCAATAGATCGATTCAAAACATCAGTGAGAGTCGAGACTTCCGAAGCCAAAACTCCTAGTCAAAGAAAAACCAAAGAAAATTCAAGAATGCGGAACTTGGGTACCAAAGAGACCATCGAATCAACAAAATATACCCAGAGATAAGGGAGTAGAGGAGTCGAACACTTCTGAGCCTAACAATAAACGCTTAGAGCCTGGGAAATGAATAGGTGGACGCCCCAAAACCTTATGTCCATTAGGAAGAAGATCATAGTGACATAACTTGTCCTTGGTTAGTAGAGCAGACCGACCCAACGGCTTTTCGAGTAGCTTCAAAATGAACTCAAACACACGGGATTCACTTTCGGTTAAAGGCACTCTTTTAGAAGCAGGATCTGAAGAAACGACCAAAGTTAGATCACATAAAAGAAAAGTAACCGTTCACAAGTGGCTGAGGGATTCACCATAATTAGCAAATTTTCCTGAGATACCAACATGGCATTTGATGAAGAAGAACCGGTCTTCCATATATATAGCCTTACCAGCACCATCACTGACAATCTTTCGTAAGAGGGTAGCATGGAATACGGGGAAGTCAGCACCTTTTGAAATATGCATCGTGTGTTTGATAAGGTTAGAAGTAAGAGAAGCCTGACTCGACTCAAGAGCAAGTATTTCAAGACATAGAAGCAGTGTATAAGTGCTGGGGAGGAGTTGAATAGGAGCAACCTCCAAATGCCGTAGAAGTCGAAATATGAAAGATGGAAAGGGGAAGAAGCCCTCATGCCAAATATGTGCAGCAGAATACGCAAAATAGCCTTTGGGAGGATTCATAATATTATCACAACAAGTAGAATGAATAGCCTCCACATTATCCATTCCAAAGCTGGCAAGAATGGAGTTTACTTCGTCTTAGGAAGTAATCAAAGATTTCTTCAAGGAGAAAGGCTTCCTCTTTCGAGAAATACCACAAACACCAGTTAGTGATGGACCGAGACTCCTTTTATCAGAGATAATGCTGCCAGGTGGTATAATTACATAAATACATTAACTCATATCATACTCATTAGAATACAATAGAGTAATAGAACATAAACCTACCAGTGAAAAATAGTAGAGATAGTGGATATTAAGATAATACGAATACTGATCTAGATAAGGCACACGACAAATATCACATTTGTTAAAGAACAATCAAGCCCTTAGTAATGATGGAATCATTTTATTTTCCTAAGGATAATACTTAGAAAGTTCAAAGGAAAAGGCAACGGTTGAACCAGAACCAGGCAACTGTAAGTTAACACCATAAGACCTAGTTGTCCCTCGGAGCCAGAAATTGGTAATGAAAATGGTACCATGACCGTTAGTTAATCATAAAAACAAGTTATTTTTGTGCAATTTGCATATCTCAAACCCTAGAAATTAATATTCTTGGGGAAAAAGTATATGTGTAGCCCGTCATGAATCCTAATAACTTATGCTCAACACCCAAAACCCTAATTAAAGTTTAAACCAGAAATATTCATGAGAAACACAACAGAGAAATTCTTGAAATAAGCATTCAGTCTTCAATGAATAAATAATTTGGTTCGAGAAATTAATGTAATAGGTAAAAGTTGAAGAAGAAGAAGCGATGGTAACTATGCAAAAAAAAAAAAAAAATCGAAAACACGCCTTCACCCGGGGGGGATGTTACTACCAAAATTAACTCCGAAACCAGTTGACAGTGAAGGGGTATCAGGGGACACAAACACAGAAGAACCATCCGAAAGCAAAAAAGAATAATAATAGGAAGATCTAAAAGCAGTAAAGAATGATCTGAGAGCAGTATAAATGGACACCCTCAAGGGAGATCAAAGCCTATAAAATGTCAACAAAGCCTATCCAGCAGGGCCTATCCGACAGGATCTGCCCAGCAGGAAATTCCTTGAAGAAAGGTTGTCTAGACCGGAAACCAAGAAAGAGGGAGATAAGAGCTCTGCTTATTGAAACCCGAAAGGGCTATCAGTATTAACTCACTTAGTACTGTTACAATAAGAGACGAAGACATCAAAAGTATCACACCAAGAGTACATATAGATTATCCGGAACTAACTTCTGAAACATCTCCTGCATGAATGTCGGATGGTCACATTGATGTACAACAACACATCACCGAGAGCTGTCTTTTGGAAGACCATACCATCACAAAAGCTCCACTGGAAGGCAAACCGGAACCCTAGCAGAGATACAGGCTATCCATACTAATCTACTTAGTACAAACACCAACAATGGTTTCGAACCGGCAGCTATCCACGTACATTGGGAGGACCAGCTCCTCTAGGTATACGCGAGAAAGCGGAGTCCTACATATGAAAGCTTACGTTCGGGAGCCTACACCCGGGAGCTACTATTGGAAGTTCAAACACCATCCGAAAGTCACCACATCGACAAGCTCATCTCAATCTCAAAGGGGCCCCAACTGATCGGAACCTTCCCTCCGGAAGCTATAATACGCACAACAAAGCATCTGAAAGCCAAACATCAAAGGCAAGGAGAAAAGCACCTGAGGTTCCTGCAGGCCCAATAGCCCAACAACGGAAGGGGACCTAAATTTCCTATAAATAGGACCCTAGGGGTCACATTTAGGGGGGAGGGGGGCGGGGGGCGCTCATTCCAATTCTTATACTCTTTTTCTCTAGAATAAACTCTGATATTTAGATCAATTGGAGGATTTCTTCTATGTTGCTCATGTACTCAAAATGGAAGATTAATAAAGAGTAGATCTACACTTATATTATTTTCCTATCGGATGTGTCACCTCCTCCAATATGTTTAAACCCTTCCTACAATCTTAGACCCTCCCTACGAACTTAGATCTTTTAGTGAGCTTGGTGCGGAATTCCTTTATGTCATCCATTAAGTCATTTATCGAGAATTAAGTTTAGTGATCCGTCTCTCCAAGGCCTTGATACCTAGGGATGACGGTCTAACCCAACCTCGTGAAAGCCGAACAACCTTTTTTTCTCCTTAAGTTCATTCCCATTGACCTATCTCGGGTATTGAAGAAAAAAATCATTACCATATGGCCTGGAACATGTTTCTACCCCTTATAAGAAGCATCTTAAGTTCGTAAATGGACTTAAGAAATATCTCAGAAGGCCTCTCTTGCTGTAAATCAAGTTGACTTTCGATAAATTAGTGGATGCAGCTCTCCATCTCGAGGCGGTCGAGAAAGAGAAAGATAGTGATGATGATGATAGTGTCCAAGGTAATCTGAATAAGAGGCGTTCAGCATTCTCCAAATCTAAGCCTTTCCCTTGGAATAAGAAGAACCACAGTGGCTCTGGTTCCCAACCTTTTGCAGTACCTCCCTCGACTTCAACAAAGGAATGTTTCAATTGTGGATCAACTGATCATTTTGCTCATGCTTGTCCTAGACCTTGTATTTGTAGATATTGCAAGGAAGAGGGTCACGAGAAATCCTCGTGTCCTAGGAGATCAAAAGGGTCGAATTTGGAAAATCTTAACATGGCAAGAGCTTCCAGTGGTCGATCTTACCCTTAAGGTACACCTTTTATTTTGAGAACCAATCCCAGTCGAGTTCTCTTTGGTTTGGGGTCTAGTACTCCTTCATAATAAAGATAAAAGCTATGGTTATTAATCTTGTTGATGGGTCTAGACGTGGTTTAAGAACTCTGGTCGAGACAGGGGACGCCATGGGTTGATAGGGGTTCAAGAACAACGTATAAGACGTTGTTGGCATGAGAAATAATCCAAATGCTATTTCTAAATAAAGAATTAAAATTTGCATTTCTTCTAGTTAATTAATTTATAAATTTAAAGGGTAACACAATAGCTTAGTTATGAAAATATAGTAATTTTCATACTAGCTTATAATAAGTAGAATTTGAGAAGAAGGGTTTTGATAAGAACTAAGTAAGAATTTATAAATTCAGTAATAGAGATGTTTTTTTATGATCCATAGCTTTAATAGCCTTATATCTTTTCATAGATGGCCATTTGAAGTAGTCTTGTTACCTATAATGACATGAGAATTTAAAGTAAAAGTTCAAAGATTTTTTTTGGATTGGTTGGTTATTTTTAAAACCAATCATTCTATTTTATTAACTCAGTCGAATTTCATCCCTTCTTGCCATTACAAATTATAATAGTTGTTGAGTTTGGGCGAAATGATTATTATCCCCTTACTCTATCTAAGGAAATCTTATGAGAATATGCCTTTGCTTGGGATTTGGAAAAACCCCGAGTTGTTAAATTTGTGTGATCGAAACTATAGAGAATCTATCAGATTTTTCTATCTATGACCTTTTCTCTATTGCATTTCTTCAATGCACTGATAATCATCTCTAAGCTTATTGATTGTAGCGTATTTTTGAAAATACTCTCTAGTTGGCCATCTCGAGTTTTTTGACATCCGTATGTCTTATTTGTAAAGAAGTGTTATGGGATGTTGGATTTGTAGTTGGGTTCTTTAATAGAGTTTATGAGAGTTTCTTCTTCTTTGAAGAGCCTCTCATGTAACACCTTTCTTGAGTTTTTGTCTAAAAGGTTAAATGCCTTTGAAAATTTTCGATGATAAGATAATTTCGAGTGCTGAAGTGGAGAAGCTTGTTAGGATATAGTGTGCATATCCGAGTTTATCTCTTTTCTGAGTTTATCTCTTTTCCAAGCATGGGGATAAGGAGTTTTATACTCAAGTTTATTTCATTCATTGTTGTTTCTTGTGACGGTGTATTAAATAAGGTTTTTTTATGATTATCCCTAAGGAAATTGCGAGGATGCAATTTTTGTAAGGGGAGAAGTTTGTAGCTACCCTGGTCTTAGAAAATAACTTGTTGTAGTAATTAATGAATTATAATGAGAATTTTAATTTCTTAATTAAGAAATTAACATCTTTTCAAATGAAAGTGGAGTTTGGTTGGAGTTTTATTTAATATAAATTGAGAATTACTAAGAACTGGGAAAGAAGAATAACCGATGCCTTTGGCAATTTGGTGAAAGTGTGTAAATAAATAAATATGTATATATATATATTTATATTTATATATATTGGGTTTTGAGGTAAACTGGATTTTTAATTTTAGAATAACAATAGAAAAACAAACTATTGAAAATATTTTGATAAGTGATTTTGAGATAAGAATAAGTGTTTTATGATTTTTGCGTTGCTTAGCGCAATGGATTGTCAAAATATAAGTAATAATTTATTTAGGTCAAAACGGTGTTTTCCAGAACATCTTATTGAGGTGAAACTACAAAATGCTAATTTTGTTGCAAAATGTGTTTATACGTATGCTGGGAATAATTTTATAAAATTGTAGAATTATTTTTCTGTGGTAAAAAAATTGAATTGCTGGATTTACCATAATACTTAAATTTTTAAGTATATTTCAAACAAAATGTAATTTGCAAACAATTGAAAGTACTGTGAAATTAGCAAATATATGAAAGATTTGAAGAATTATATAAAAACTTCTAATAGATGATGTTAAAAATATCCCTCACTAATGGTTTTGTGGTTTAATTAATTGTTGTAACCTTAAATTGTAATTAATAATGAGAATTTATGTAAATAGTTGTTTAAATATGCCATAATTAAGGTAATCAGCCATAATTTGAGCTATTAAAGCCTAATATCTAATTAGTAACTTTGATTAGGATTAATGGAATTTTAAGATTTAATTAACATAAGAGGTTTCTGGAGAGAGTAAGAATACAGTAGGTATTCTTCCTCCTCATTCGATTTTCTCAAAACCCAAAAAGGAGAAAACCCCTAAAAATCCAATCTAAATCAAAATCATAGCCTCCCAAGCATCCAACTAGTGAAATTAAGTTATAAAATAGAGAGATCCAGCAGGTAATCACTCTAATATCAAATCAAAATCCTTCTTTGATCTTTGGTTGAAAATTTATTTAAAGTAATTGACGTTTTATACCTGCATGTTGCAATAAACTTCTTAGCAGGTTTTGAGAAGGCCAGTTGAAGCTTCAAGCTCCTATTTTGCTTACTATATCTTATTGTTGATTCTTATTCAGGTGAGTGAACCTCTCACTTTCTAGTTGATATTGTTGTTGGTGATATTCTCTGAGTTTATTGAGTAGTTGTGAAGAAATTGAGTTGACGTCGGTTCTGTTCTTGTTGGTTTTCTTTCATGTTGCTATATTAAAACAGTCATAAATTTTGAACCACTGAATGGAATTTGATTGTCTTAGTTATTCCAGAAAGCTTAAAAAGTATGCTATAACTTTCATTTTATTCATCTTTCCAAATTTTGAATTTTTTTAAGTTAAAACCGTGATTTTTTTTGTCTTGTCGAACACATAGTGACAGTCTGAATTTGTAATTGTTACTAAAATAGTCATAACTTTTGAAACACTAAACGGAATTTGATTATCTTAGAAACTATGCTACAGCTTTCATTTTATTCATCTTTCCAAATTTTGAAGTTTTCTAAGCTAAAATCGTGATTTTGTTCGATGTCCTGTCTAATACATAGCGACAGGCTGCGTTTGAGATTGTTACTAAAATGGTTATAACTTTTGAACCATTAGAATGGAATTTGATTATCTTAGTCATTTCGTGAATCTTAGAAACTATTCTACAACTTTCATTTATTCATCTTTCCAAATTTTGAAGTTTTCTAAGCTAAAATCATGATTTTGTTCGTTGTCATGTCGAATACATAGCGACATGCTGAGTTTGAGATTGTTACTAAAATGGTCATAACTTTTGAACCACTGAACTGAATTTTATTATCTTAGTCATTACGAAAAACTTATAAACTATGCTACAATTTTCATTCTATTCATCTTTCCAAATTTTGAAGTTTCTAAGCTAAAATTGTGATTTTGTTCGTTGTTCCGTCGAATTCATAGCAATATGCTGAGTTTGAGATTGTTACTGAAATTGTCATAACTTTTTAACTACTGAACGAAATTTGATTATCTTAATCATTCCAGGAAGCTTATGAACTAAGCTAAAACTTTGATTTTACTCATTTTTCCAGATTTTGAAGTTTCTAAGCTAAATTGTGGTTGTTGGTCGTTGTCCTATCAAGTACATAGCAACAGGATGAGTTTGAGATTCTTAGTAAAATGGACATAACTTTTGAATGGTATACCAGAATACAATTATCATAGTCAATCCAAAAATCCTGAATTATATGCAACAACTTTTGTTTAGAGTGTTATTAAATATTTTGTCATTTGCTAGCTCAAACTGCGGATTTTGTCCATTGTCTTGTGTTTTACTTCATGTTGTTGCATTTGTTGTTTCCAAACAACTTGAAACTGTTTTGCATATTGTTGGTATTGATGATCGCCATGTAAATGGTAATAATATTTAGCAAGGAAATCCATATATAACTATGATTCGTATTATTGAATTGATGTCGTTTTGTGTAAAAATGGATGGCGTAATCTCGTTGAATCTTGTCGTCTTTGTACACGTTTTAATAGTTTTATCAATTAAATATCTTCAAATGATTTTCAATTCTCAATAATTAATTATATATCTTCAAATATTTTTTAGGAATAATCTATATTATCCCCGCTATAAAGGGATTGATTTTAAAATTACGATCTCATATATTTTCTGAAAAACGTTTTATAACCTGTTTTCCCCTAAAAATAGTCTCTATAAAAACATACATACACATACACTATTGCACCTCTTGAGAAGATGTGATTGCAATTAAACAATATTGTAAAACTCGTGGTATGAAACACGGGTATATAATATCGGTTAATTTCAAGACTCGTCAATTGAAATAATTTGTTATTTTCCTTTATGGAGTATTTCTGTTATTCTTGTGGTTTCTAGTGTGGAGTAGACTAAATAAATTCGTTAATATAATTCGAATTTAAACTCGATTAAATATCTTCAATTATCCAATTTATCTAATATTGCAAATTCAACTTATTTTCGATTATTTCGAAATTAAATTTATTATTCCAGTATTAATTAAATATCCAAAAATATTGAATTCAAGTTATCTAAATTACTAAACCATTATAAAAATAATTAAATTAATTAATTATTAAATTGCTAAAAATCTGGGTCGTTACATTCCTCCCCTCTTAAAATAATTTCGTCCTCGAAATTGCAAAGCAATAATGTTATAACTCTCACCCCTCATAACCTACTTAGTTGAAATCTTATATTCCATATCTTCATAACCCGGTTCTTACCCGACCTTCGAATTCTCATACCAATACTCGACCATTCATATTTCTTTCCAAATGATCTGTCCACCAATTTTGGACAATCCATCATCACTTTCTCATCTTCAATCCATATGCTCTTCTGCATATCCACACTGATTCCAATTTATTTTAAATCTATTTATCAATTCATTATTCCACTTGAAATTTTATTCACCAATTCTGGTTTTCTTATTTCAATTAAAACTTTCTAACTCTTTAAATTTTCGAAAAATTTCGCCAGCATCTCCTTTGCACGGCTCAATCGGTACAACCACAACTCGCCTTTCTAGACCTTTTCCAATCCAAAAGAAAATCAAAAAGCCAAATGGCTTTCCTCCATAGGCTCATAAAACCATCAAACCAAGTAATATTGTAAACATGTACCTTTTTGTTGGGCATAAATTCTAACTCTAGCATTTGCTTCCATTCAATATCTACTCAGCATATATATATATATATATATATATATATATATATATATATCCATTTCCAGTTGGTTTCAAATCAATCCAACTTCCAGTTTTTAACTTTCTAATCAACTTCTGATTAGTTCACTTTTATTCTATCAATTTAAAACTGAGTCAATCCACTTATTATACATGAATCCAAATTTATCACAATTCAATTTAAATTAACAACATCCAATATATATTCAACTTGCTTATTCATAAGTCGAAATCATATTAATAATTCGAATCTCAACATTTTTCTTTATTTAATTTCATTCAAAATTATTTCTAATCCAATCCAATTTTGTTTAACTTAAGTTAAATTTCAATTCATTTGATACATTTTTACCATTTTAATCTATTCAACTTATACAAGTTAAATTTTAACTTCAGAATTCAAATTTTCGGGTTTTATTTCAAATTAGTTTGAAATCATATATATTTATATACATATATTTATAATCAACTCAATTCAAAACATTTGAATTTCTAAAACATCTTGTCCTTTTCAAACAAATTTTCCATTCCCGGATTATTGTGGTAACAATCCATCACTCAGAAACTTGAAAATGAATACTAATAATATCGCGATCCATTATCAGAATATTTTCCCGCCACTGAAGTGATTTCAGTGCTTAATCCCTTAATAATCCATTTAAACCATTCTTATTCAAAAAACTTTAAAGTAATGTTATATTACTTTATAATATTTCAGAAAATATTTTCTAAACGCCCGGAATTTAAATTCCAATTCTGGTTTGAACTTAATCTTGGTTTATCTCATTTGTATACATAATCCGTATACAAATTATATAACCATTTCAATATTTCATAATTCCATTTGATTGTAATAACAATCAACACATTCATATATAATAATTCAGAAATTATCCCTTTTATATCACAATAATTTTTGGAAAAAAATATTTCATTTACCTATTTTAAACACAATATTGTATCGAAGTGCTTTGTTCGAGAGTTTAGAAAGACCTATCGATACAGTTGTACATTTTGTATCGACCAGAATTCATAAACCACTCAAAAAACCAGTCAACACAGTATAAAACAATTTTATATCAAATCTACAAATACGCGCTCATATATATTTACTCAAACTCAATATAGGGTATTACTAACCCCATCTCTATTGAGTTACGCCACAGAGCCAAGGTTACTACTCAATCTTCAGCTCTGATACCAACTGTAATGGCCCGAATTTCCGTACTCTTTGAGTCGACTAATAACACCAAATGTCCAACCTAAATTGCATAGAAATACGAATCATTATTAGAAAGAAGTTAGAGGATGAGAAATAGAAAGAAAGAAATATTAGAATAGAAGAAAACGAAGATCACAAACTCACAGCAGAACGAATAAAATATATTAAATAAAATAACTTTAGAAATACAAATTGGTAACTGTATATACATACTGTTATCAGAGCACCACAGTTATTCGTGGAACAGTTATAAACACCTGTTTCCAGATATAACATAGTACACAGCGGGAAAATATGATAGTTTATAGCTAACTAGTGAAGCCTCCTGCTTCATTCTCCTCCAAGTGAATCTGTAAAATCCCGACTACTCAACTGCCCGTACAAATTTGGGCACCCAAGAGTTTAGGGAAAACAAACAAAATAAACTCTGGGTCAGTCATGGTACTGGTGTGAGTAAACTCCAACCATTGGTTTAACTTTCAAAATCCTTTCAAAAGAAATGATAATCGAAGACCGAACCACACATAAACACGGATGGTTTTTACCTTACGATAACCCAAAAATATTTTGATATAAAAATCCAATGATATTATAACAGTGTCTACATCAAATAAATAGAATCTAGCGGAACGCTTGCATCTCATGCTTCATATATAATATAAAATCGAAAACCACATGGCGCTTATTGGAGATTGGATTTCCAACATGACAAGATATGGAACCACCTTCCGATAGTGTATCTCTAGAGAGGAATACACTGGGTTCAACAAGAACGTCTTGCAACCTGGCCCACACATGGCTGACCACTCATTTAACTTGAATTTATCGAGCATATTATCATCGACGGTTGTGATCAGCAACCGTTATCGAAAGCATTCAGCAGCGAATAGAATAAGAAGCAAATGGATTTTCTCTAGATCAGGTGATAATATCCCTAATGGGAATGACCCACATGGCCATGCTGCCTGCCCGATCTTTGTCATTCCCCGGGTAATGAGGCTTGAGGTCACGATTATCTTTCAGCACATCTTGCCACCATTTACTTCGAATGTCACGTCGTCAGACACTCGTCCATATACACTGTCCTGGGATTCGACAAACCGAAGGCACCATTCTATCAATCCATCTTAGGCAATTTCGACCTAGGATTAATGGAACAACCCTTGCACTTTACTCTGTCTTCAATTATCTTCAGCATAAGTTGATTCGTAACGCTTATGCCAATACGGAGTGGTTTTCAGATAACAAATCTGATCCCGGTCTCTCCATATTGACAACGGAGGTATAAAATAAATCAAAACTTTGATAGTCGGTGATTTAACTATCAAAGGAACATCCATACAATCAACGGTCTTATTTCCAATTGGAAATTCTACCGACCAAACATCAAACAACACTGGCCCCTTTTTTATATTAGTTCCTTATTATATTATCGTTTCCAATTCCCATTTCCCATCTTTCGTATCTTTTCAAAACTCGATTTTCTCTCTAGATTCTTGGAAAAACCCATTTCCAATGTTGTAATTTCTTTATTCGAGAAAATATCTCTTATTCCACTTAGAAAACATTTCTAAATATCCACAAATCCTTATTTTTCTCTATTCAGAAAATGTACCTTATTAATATCGGAAAATATTGCCATATTCTTTTTCTTAATTCCTCATTGA
This sequence comes from Allium sativum, assembly GCA_030737875.1. Classification (NCBI taxonomy): domain Eukaryota; kingdom Viridiplantae; phylum Streptophyta; class Magnoliopsida; order Asparagales; family Amaryllidaceae; genus Allium; species Allium sativum. The sequence goes on along the minus strand of CM060918.1, from coordinate 771,093,964 downwards.
CCAATTCATTTCATTTTCTATGTGTAGAAAATATCCCTCATTTTATTTGGGAAAAACATTTCAAAATATTTTAAATTAACACGATGTTATAAAACATCATTATTATAACACAAACCATTAATCATTTATTAACTAACTATATTGCTAACCAATCTTCACTATCGAACTTTAACCATTCCTCCATCAATCATGAAGTCAATCAAGTTGGGGTATAATTACCTCTCAGACCTTAATTGAACAACATTCTCAACTTTGAAATAGTCAAAGCTCACAACTTCAAACAAAACCTCGCTTACGCGACCCTCAGATTCAATATAAGAATCCACTTCTTTTATGGAAAAATATTGATTATAACGGTAGCGTTATAATCGCTGTTTCCAAACATTTATTGTAACTGCAGCGTTAAAATCACTATTTAGATTTATAAAACATTTATTATAACAACAGCGTTACAATCGCTGTTTAGATTTATAAAATATTTGTTATAACATCAGCATTATAATCGCTATTTAGATTTATAAAACATTTATTATAATAGCAGCGCTACAATCGCTGTTTAGATTTATAAAACATTTATTATAACAGCAGCGTTATAATCGGTGTTCCCAAATAATTTGCATATAAAAATATAACTTATACTTATTAATTCAATTAATAAGTAAATAAATAAATAGATTTGATTCAAAATGGAAAGTAAAAATAACTACTTCCCTAAATTCGATATAATCGAATTCCAATAAACAACTCTTTCTACAATAATCTATATTCGGTTATATTCTGAACTTCGAATTTATCTATCATTTCAGGTTAATTTAAAATTCCAAATTCGCTTTTGAATTTATCTTTTCAAATCATTATCAAATTCCTTTATAACCATTACATTTTACACTTTATTTTATATTCCAAATTTGAACTAAAACTCATCGTTTTCTTTTAAAATGATTACCCATTTCCATTTTTATTCAATTCCCATTCTGGATTCATATTTCCTAAATTTCTTTTATAAATATTTCATTTTAAAAAAGATATTTTCTTTAAACCATTCACTTAAATCGTGAATATATTTCTTTTATATACAGTTTGATTTCATACATATAAACATATCTTAAACCCAAATTTTATTTATAATTTCGATTCAGAATTATCTATACCAGCCTTATCTCTTTTTATTTCAATCATTTAAAATCTCTTTTATAATTTCCTTTATAATTTTCTAAGTTCGAATCTATTTTCAAATATTGGTTTCAAAACTCATTTCCACTTTCCCATATAAATTCATATTTGAACTTATATTTCAGTTTATCCATTGGTTAATAATTCACTTAATTAATGTTCTTATTTATAAACAACACCTTCATTATCCACTTGAACATGTTTCTATTTTCAATGCTATTCGAAATTTAATTTCTATTTTGGAAATAAATTTCATTTTTAAATCCCATTTCCCTTTTTCACATTCGAAAATGTTTTACGGTATCTAAAATACCAAGTTTGCACGGCCAGGGTAAATCAACCACAACATATCCAAGCATGGATTACATAACACATCATATATCACAGTGTAACGACCCAGATTTTTGACCGTTCAAATCGACAATAAACCACCCATGCCGACCGAAACAAATCGCAAATGCAGGTAGTTATTGGGAAAAGAAGAAAGGAAAGAAGGAAAAGAAAAAAAAATCACAGAACCTCACAGCGGAAGGACAACATATAATAAACAAATAGCAGTTTAAAAACAGTTGAAATATATATACATTGACTATATCCTTCAATGGTTATCAGAGTTACATATACATACAGCTGTACATAATAAGCAGCGGAAATAATGCAGTGGATATACATATGTATAGATAATAGATATACCAAATCTTCATCTTCGATCTCCAAAGCACAGTCATCTTCGGTAACTGCAACGTCTGCTAACCCGAGCATATTGCATAAAAAAGAAAACACAACAAACACTCGGATCAGCACTAAATCATTCTCATATTAGTCAAATTAAAATGTGAAATAACATCAGTGTCATGGGTGCAGTAACTCAAGAGATGTTACGGGGGTTTTCCATCTCTCAAGGATCCGTTAAACTAATACATACATAATATAGTACGCTATTATGATAGTGTCTATCCAGTAAAATATAAATACTGAAAATAGCGTAAGTGGGATTACCATATTACCCTTACGCCGTTTATAGGCATCAACAGTCTATACAGTACCGTAAATTCACCGTACTGGTGTTATCAGAGGGCACTCCATAGAAGGCAATGCTAAATCAAAATCGTATGGGGCTCGATAAGGATATATATGACAAGGCACTCGAGGCAATGCCCTGGGTAGGATTCTACCAATTGCACTCCCGAACCGGTGGTAACGCATAGCAGCCACTACCGCCCACCTCGGAACACACTCCCAAAGTCATAAATGGGCCCAAATCATCATCATCATCATAGTCATAGAAATAATATCGAAGAAGTGTGTCCGATCAAAGGTGCTACCTCAATTAGTCACGGTATAGCTCCTGTTTTAGTCATTTCAATTCTGACCCGAAGCTCAGGGCTATTTCGTCATCGATCATCTTCTTTGATTCAACAATCGACTCCAAGTCATCATATCTCGTTCTGGATACGTCAAAACGTTCACAGTTGTCAAAGTGGTATCGACACTGACAGAGAGTATGTCTTATGTCGACTCCGGTCTCTTTAACAACCAACGCTTACATTTTTCACATCGGTTGGTTCTTTTACCTTTCAAAGGTTCGCTTCATATCAAAATATCATATTTTGTTTCGAACCCATTTTTATATTCAAAAGAATAAAAATTTCATATCAACATATCACAATCATACCCAAAAACCGATTTTTATTCTAAACTAGAATATATTTCATATCCTTATATTATAATCATATAATATTTCATAATCGACTTATATTCGAACAGAATATATTTTTCCTCAAAGGTTATACTTATCTCCATCGATTTGGATTCTAAATTTGTTTATATTCAAAAGAGTATAAATCTCCATAACACTCATTCATATTATTTATGGAATCCAATATATTCGAATACATGTCCATTACCTTTACATATAAAATGGTTAAAATTTGGTTCCATATTTGAATGCTTGTCTCGACTCCATCTCGAACTGGGGTTTAAACTCAGCAATTTCCATTCGGAAGAACTTATACTTATAAAATATAATTTTAAAAGATAGACATTTTTAAGGAAACCTTTTATATAAATAGTATATATATAATATCATAGTTAGAATGGGATAAGATAAAATTTTAAAACACTATATATATATATATATATATATATGTAAATTGAAATTGACTAAATAATTTAATAATATAATATAAGAAATTTTTTGTTATAATAAAATGGTTATAGATAACAATTAATAAATAATTTCTTGAAGAGGATAGTTATTTGAAATCAAAAGGTGTAAATATATATGTGAGGAGATTCTTTAACTAGAAATTTACTCTTTCTTCCGAACTTCAATACATGAACCCATACTCCGGTCTCAATGGAGTTATCAAATTCAATATCTTGTTTCAAACGCTATTCAACCCAAATCTTCGATTTAGGGAATTTCAACCCATATTCCTCGATCCTCTCCTCTTTTCAAATTTAATTCAAAATAAAATATTTCATTCAAATCCAACCCTAAAGTTGAAGGTTTCAGATTTTATTCAAATCTTATTTTAAGAATTCCACTTCCTCTGGAAACAATTTCTTAACCACTTAAATAACACTTACGATCCAGGTCCTTTACAGGAACAGGTTTATCGAGTATTGGTTCTTTTCTTTAACTGAAATTTCTGTCAAATAAAAATCCCAAATATTTGAAAATCATTTAACCAACCGATGTCTGTATAGAATTTTCTATCCAATGGCCAAGTGATTAAATTTTAATTTCTCGATATTTCAGGGATGGATCTATCATTTCAATCCAAATCCGGGTCACAGAGGTTTATCATTTCACTCTGTGTTCTTAATTTATTTTATCGATAAATCCCGGGTTTATTAGATGACCGCAACATCAAGGTAAATGAGATTTATCGTCCAAATCAACATGCATTACAATATACTGAAATGAGGAGCATTAAAATGTTACTATAAACTCAGTAATAACTTTCACCCAACATCCATCACCACCATTTACTTCAACTAATCAGCGTTAGCTGTTTCAGGAATTAATAAAGGTTCGAATTTCAAACTAGAAATTTAAATTTAATTAAATAACTAATTATTGACTTAAATTTGAATGTTAACCCACTTGCATGTACATTTAACAACACATCAACAAATCCAACACAACCATGCAACCAAATTTACTTCATAATTTAATTCAATAAATATGGGGATAATTCAGTATTTTGTGAGCGAAGAATTACTCACTTTTGGGTCCATAGTCGATCGAACGTCCAAAGTAAGGGCCAAAATTTTACAGTCTCTAAACGCAGCCAGGTTAGTGTCAAAACGTCCGCAATTCCGCCACGATCGTAACGCAACAAACCGCGTCCAAATCCGAGTCCATATGAAGAAGTTATCAGTGTTTTAGCGTTTGAAATTTAAATATATATATATAATAAAATAAATAAAACAACTCTCACCAGATAGGACTCCGCCACGTCAGCAACTATAACGTTTCCTTCCCGCTCATGTGTTTTCCCATGAACAGTACCTCGACGGAAATCAACCCACTAAAACCGTAACTTTGACCAACGAATCCTTCCTCCTCCGGCCGCGATGACGCCCAAGGCCACCACCAATGTGAAGCCCCTCGAAATCCGCACTCAGCCCTACCCGAGCCTTCAATTCCGATGGTCCCCCTGCCGCCAACAACGGTGATGACGTAACCGTTTTTCTGACCTTCGAACCCCAAGATCTGGCCATCCGTCCATCTATGAGCCAAACCACTACCACCGTTACACTCGTATCCTCCTTCTCCTCAAAACCCATATCACCGATTCCATGATTACGCCCTAAATCGAAAACCCCTAAATCATCACCTAGGGTTTCGAAAAATCAGGGACTTTGACCGCAAATTCTGACTACTCCCTCCACTGCATGTCGAATCTGAGGCCACCCGTATGTTTGTCTCGTCGAGCTCTTCGATTCGGTATATAATATGATAGGGTTCTGAGAAGTTTTGATTTTGAAGCTGTATTTTATTTTCTAGGGTTTTTTTTCTTTTTCTTTTGAAGTTTCCAGCCATTAAAGAAAGAGTAGGTAGAGAAAAAGTATACGTGAAAGTGAAAATGAGCTGGTGAGGTGAAGATGGACTTAATTTATATAATTAGAGAAGGCCCAAATGTTAAAGCACTCAATTATCCATTTACATTGATCTCGTTCACAATTTCTCTCGTACAACCAAACGGTAAGTTGGATTTTAACACAGATTGAAACTCTACAATAATTTACCGTTCCGGATCTGATGGCGCCAGTTTCGTCGAATTCCGAGACGGTCGCCAAACAGTTAAATTTTCATCATTAATTAATTACTTATTCAATTATTCGATTAACCGCTTTAAATTCAAATTAAATATTCATTGAATTCAAATTTAAATCAAACTATAACTTAAATAATTTCTACAAATAAGTTTCACACATTTTCAAATCATAATTTGATTATTTGAATCTTGATTGAAATTTCAGTTATAAATTAACGACTTAAATTTCCACCATTAAATCAATTAAATTTTTTTTTATTTTCAATTATAAATAAATGGACTCGAATTATCTTTAACAATTGTAATATCAACTCAAAATTTCAGAATTTATCAAATAAAGTTTAAATTCCTATTTTAACTTAGACAATCCAAACTTTATTTGTTATAAAATATTAAATCTCACATTACAACTTATATATATGCTCAATTCAATAATTATTATCATCAAAATCAAACAAATTTGGTTTTCCCCAAAATTAATCCATTTTGTTTATTTAAAATTTGAAAATTAAATATACAGAAATATGGGATGTTACACACAGTCAAATAAAAACAGTAATATAAATGTTGAGGAATCCAGTTGGATCCCTCCAACCTATTTCCCTGCATCCACAGATGTTAATCAACATCAATAACATTAATTTCACACCAATATGAAATGTCATAGTAAACAGAATTAATAATTCATCAACGATATAACTATGTCAACCATTTCAACCAATTTTAGCAACCATTCATCCAAACAACCATCACACAGTATAAAATTACTATAAATAAATTTAAAACTCGTTTATATAAAAATATAAACGAGGTAGAGTTAGTGAGTTACTCACCTTGTTTTGCAGTTGATGGTTCTTCTTTTATTTTGTTTACAATCAAACCAGCATTTGATTTTTCCATAAAATTCTAGTAGCTCTGTTCTTGGTCGCGTCAGTTCTATAACGTAGACTCCATCGTTACGATTCCAACGGATTCGATCGCGTTCAATTCTATTCATGAATGGACGAGTTATTGCGGTTAAAAGAATTTATATAAATTAAACAAATTTTTAACTAATTACTAATTACCCATTATAACTAGTTCCGCTACACCTTCTTCTTCCAGTATGAATTTCTCGTTTATATACTTAAGTGCTTGTTCATACGTTTGCGGAATAAGGTTATTTTTGTAACTTGTGAGGACGTAGATGGAATTTCTAAGGTTAGAAAGTTTGTTGGGCAATACGTGAGGTAAAATATCAACTTGTGTGGTGCAATTACAAAGGCATCAGCCTGTAGTCAATCTTGCAAGTGCTCACTCCTTTCCAGAGAAGATTTTCAATGGTTCGGGCGTCCCTGTATTGTTCAAGTTTCCATTAGGTGTGGTCGTCCCATTTTGGTCAATGGAGTCATCTCTTCAACAATGCCATTACCTTATAACTTCCACTTGACAACGTCTTGTTCTAAATTAAACTGGCAAGACTGTTATCGTAGGTTTGGGAAATTGACAACGTCTTCTTTACTGACAACGTCTTCTTTCCCAAGAACACATAACGCCACCTACTGACCAAATTATCCCACTTCCATTCTCAGCTACCATCACAACATAATCCATGAGATAAGTCCATGCAACTTCCTAATATAATACAAACTCCTTAATCAAACTATTAATCCTCACTTACCATTTAAATCCCTCTTCCACATTCAAACTGTTACACGCCCCTTTTCCACCATAAACTTCGAAACTCCCTGTAGCCATAAACCAATGGATTTATTACCAATACCAACTCATATAGTCTCACACCATCTTCTTCCCTAAAACTAATTTTCCTCCCAGTTCGAACCATTCCAGTCCACTCCTCTTCCCTCAATCCCCTTCCTTAATCACATGTATCCCAGTTTCAAGTGATTAAAACTCGCCTCTTCTTCCACATTAACACGCAGACAACCCCAAACAGAAGTCAGGCGACAAATCTCCTTCCAGGCAACCGATGAACTGCTCCTTCTTCATGTCGTTGCCGTCGACGTTAGGCCTCATCAGACAACCGCACCCTCGCTACCCTCTCCGCCTCAACTTTCTGATTCCCCACTGCCACGAACTGCAACGGTAAGGTAGCGTATGCTTTTCTCATCGTTCAACCCCAAAATATTCAAGCAATGCGATTTCCCTCAATCAATCCAAATACAATACTAGCCTCACGAATTAAAGCTCCTTCTCTTTGAATTTTCGATCTAACGCGCTGTTCTTATTCTGTGCGAACAAAATTAGTGCTGAATCTTTCGAAACCCATAAAGACCGGAGTGTATACCTCAATGATCGCAACAAACCCAAGAATGCGTGATTTTGTCGAGATTTCGCTCTTATCCATTTTAAAATATTCCATATTTACAGGTGCTGAGCTTTTATATTTGATTTTTTTTACTTTTCGGTTTCCTTTGGTCGGAAGAAGGGAATGCGGACACCAGTATTTAAAGAGATAGATGGTTTGGCAGGCACGGCATCTGTTGGCTTGGCATACATGGAATTGGAAAGAAACGTGGAGAGCACGTTGTAGTAATATATGTATATTTATTCAAAGTTATTTCTGAATAACCAAGATAAGAAAAGTATCTCAATTATATTTACTTACAAATGAGAAGTGAAGCGTCTTGAAAATATGAAGACTCGGTGCATGTAGGCAGGAAGGCCAATCATGCAATATGACTCTTTGTTAATTCTGGATCATTTCTATTTGTAAGTGGCGATTGTTAAGTTAGAATTTACGTGAACAAAACATGTACAATACATGAGTAGCGGTTGTTGTAATGCCAAAGCCGCAGGGTTTCTTGTGAACTATGGATCTTAGCCATTTAAATGGTGTAAGCGGTGGGTTATGTTATAAAGTGTCGTGTACCAGATGATATAAAATTTTATTTGCATATAAACTATTACTGACAAAAATAAATTCGTTGATATAATTCGAATTTAAACTCGATTAAATATCTTCAATTATCCAATTTATCTAATATTGCAAATTCAACTTATTTTCGATTATTTCGGAATTAAATTTATTATTCCACTATTAATTAAATATCCAAAAATATTGAAGTTCCTAACGACCTCACTGAGTTCATTCATTTTATTTCTAATCGGTCTTTATTTCTAACGACCTCACTGAGTTCATTCATTTTATTTTTATAAACTTATTTAGTTCCTACTATCGTTTTATCCTCAGGTCTAGGAACAAGTTCCCATACATCATTTCTGGTAAATTAATTCAATTCTTCTTGCGTAGCAAGTATCCATGAATCATCATATGATGTTTCCTTTGGATTTTTAGGTTCAATAGTTGATATAAAAGCTACATTATTCTTCTTATTTAATTAAATTCTAGTTTTAACTATAGGTTCGATATTTCCTATAAGAAGATTTTTTAGCAGTACGATTCTTTTATTATGATGATTGATTTCACAAATTATCTCATTTGATTCATTATTTTCATTTTTAGATTTTCTTCATCATTTATACGACCAATATCTCTATTATTTTCATCAAAAAAAATACCTGCATTGTTTCTTCAATAGTATTAGTTTGTAAGTTGAAAACTTTGTACGCTTTACTTCTATTTGAATATCCTTTAAAAATTCCTTTATCTGATTTACAATCAAAATTATCAAAATTTTCTTTGGTATTTAAAATAAAATATTTTCTATAGAAAACTCTAATATAAAATACTCTGGGTTTCTTATTGTGAAGAAGTTCATATGGTATTTCGTTGGTTAGTGGTCTGAATAAAATTTTGTTCAAGGTACAAGATATAGCAAGCTGTAGCAACTACTTCAGCCTAATTTTTTTTTTGTAATCTACTATAGGAAAGCATAGTTCTAGCATACTCTTGAATCATTCTATTCTTACGCTCAACTGCTCCATTTTGTTGTGGAGTTTTTGGAAAGGCGAAAATATGAGTATTTTCTTTTATTGTGGAAATTCTAAAAATTTCCATTTTCAAATTCTCCACTATGATCACTACGTACAGTTTTGATTTTTAAAGAAAATAGATTTCGAATTCTTTTCGCAAATGTTATAAAAATCAAAAGCATCACTTTTATGTTTGAGAAATAGAGTTCAGGTGTATCTAGAATAATCGTCGACAATTACAAAAACATATCTACTATGATTTATTGACTGAATTTAAGATGGAATAAATAAATCCATACAAAGTAACTCTAGAGGTCTTAAAGTACAAATCTTATCTTTTAGCAAAAATGAACTTTTTCTTAGTTTCCACAGTAGATAGACATCACATGCACTGCTTATTTTAAAATCCATTTAAGGGAGTCATCTTACTGAATCTAGCTTAGAAATTTTAGAAAGGAGTTTGAAATTTAAATGTTCAATTATTTTATGCTAAATCCAATGGTCATTTGAATTAGCCAAAAGACATAAGTTGTCATTTGAAATCTTCATACTTGGGATATAATTTTTTTTTTCCAAATTCCTTCAAATATAGTATTAAAATTATTATCTTCGATGTAACACTTATTTTTTCAATTTTAATTTTATAACCATTATCACAACTACTGACTTATACTAAGTAAGTTGTTTTTTAAATTCCTAACTGACAAAACATCAGAAATAGTAAGAGTTTTAGAGTTACCGACATTGTCGATGCCAATCACATATCCTTTTGAGTTGTCACTAAAATTAACCATTCCTCCAGCTTCATAAACTATATCATTCAATATATCTGAATTTCCAGTCATATGTCTTGGACAACCACTATCAAGTATCCATTTTTTTATTTGCAGCAATTTTTCGTTGAGTGTTGAATCGTCAAGAGCCATATAACAAGTATGTTCTTGCACAACAAACCAATTCAGTGATTACTTGATTTTTCAAAATAATTAAATGCAAATTTATGAATTAATGGTGAACTGAATATTTTTGAACTAGTGTTATCATGAATTCCAAAAATTGCTATTTTATACATTTCAAAAATTCAAAATATGAAAAATTTGAAAACCAAAGCTCTAATATCAATTGATGGAAAATGTGGATTACATATGTTAAGGATAACTTAACACTAGAAGGGGGTGAATAATGCTTAATGTAATTTATGATCTTTTTGAAATCCTTTTGAATTTAATAGAATCAAATGCAAATCACAGATATAAATCAAATACAAAATCAAACACATATGTAAACAATAAGTAAAAGCAGTAAAGGAATGAAAACACCTGAATTTTATACTAGTTCAGACTTTCCCTACATCCAATCCCACACAACTCTAGGTTATGTAAATTTATTTTCAAATAAACTTCAAATTTTAGAATCCTCGATTTCAAGGGCCACGACGTCCACCCCCAACTGCTTCCAAGCACAAGACACTCTTTTGATTTAACCAGGCTACAAGATCACCTAATTGATTTATGGGATACAATCACACCTTGTTGATTTGAAAGGGCTACAACCACACCTTTTTAGTATCAGTTTGGAAGAAGACTCGATAGAACTTTGATCTTATGATCTTTGATTACAAATAACTATGTAACTTGAATAGCAATTGGATCTTAGGGAGAGAGAATGGTAGAGAATTAAACTAGAGATGATCTGGTTTGATTCTCTTTGAATTTCGGCATAGTTTAGGTTATAGAAACTTGAAAATTAAGAGTATAAATGGAGAGAAGGAAAAGGGAGAAGAATATAGTGAAAAGTAGTTAAATTTTTTGTATTTAGATGGGTATTCATAGAAAATTAACAGTCATGTCTCTTCAGCAAAAGTTTTAAGCAAATAGACACTTCTTTTGATATATATTTGTTTTTTTTTTTGAAAATAATGGCTATGATGTAGACATCCTATATATTTTTGAAATTTAAAATTATGAAATCAATGTAAACATCGTTTAAATAAATCAAGATAATTCTGGAGTTTAAACAAATTATTTTCCTATATATTAAAGTAGTATAATAAAGTAAGAACATAAACTAAAAATATATATTTATAATCTATAAAAGTGATATCAAAACTTAAAATAAAACTATAAATATACATATGAGAAACTTAAAACTTAAGGTATAAAACTATAGATATGAATATAAGGGAATAAGAATATTAAAACTCAAGTAAACATATATAATTAAAACTAAAATATAAGTAAGAAAATCTAAAATATCTAAATATGGAGTTAGATTAAGATTTAAGAAATATTTTGAATAAATTAAAGTCATAAGATGTATAATATATTTTTTAAATAGGAAGTAATGTTGAAATCAGTTAAAAGTTCAGAGAAATTTAAAATATTATTAAGGCAAAAATGGTATGAGAATTGGAATAAAGATTTTATTGCTATTACAGAGTTATAACAAAAAAAATATAGGCTCTATTACTTATCCTAGTTTATTGAACTCTTGTTACTCATGAGTCTTCAATCCTGAACTCTTCTTCTTTGTAATCTATACTCTTGAATCTTTAAACTGTACAGTTTCCAAAATCAACACTGCATAAGATACATGCATATATATCCTACGCGCGCGCACACACACACACACACACACACACACACACATATATATATATATATATATATATATATTTCTATACAATAATGTTAGTATATATTTTACAATAATAATAGTTAAAAGAAGGTTGTTGTCACCAAAACCATCGTCACCACCATCTCAGTTCCTAACATGAGAAGCATTAGAGAGATACTGAGCATTAAGAGACAAAATCCCATCGTGTAAAGCAACAGCAGGCAGAGACCCACTAACCTTAAAACATGATACCAAAGAGTCACCAATATTATGACCAGCTGGATCCGCACATGCAACAACACGTAAAATGGGAGGTGCACTACCATGCACATCCAAAGTACTGATATTGATAGACACATAAACAGGGGTCGACCGGGAAGTGCTAGAGATAGGCGGACCGACAACATGAATGTCAGTCCGATAATTAGGTCAAACGATAGGTGAAACAACATGTGATTTAGGAACCTAGGCAACTTTAAGATTGATGCACAATGACTGGTCATGGTCGAAAGGCTTGCAAAAAGAACAAAAGGGAGGCATGTAGGCATAGATAATGGGAATGCAGAACGACTTTTCATTAAAGAAATCGACACTGGTAGATTGGAGATAACTGAACGGCGTGCAAATTTCGACCAAAACACTTACAAATCGAAGCTTAGCAGCCTTCGTCGTGCAGCTAACCCTAAAGGGACACCAATAACACTAGTGATCGCACAAATAATGTTTGTATCCCACAATTCCTTCGAAATATCAAGATCCACCCAAATAAGAAGTAGGGAGAACACAACTTTAGAATAGCATATGTCGGGCGATCATTTCTTCAAAGAATCAATCTAGAGTCAAAGAAACAAGGGCCCCGCTGAAAATACGCTCAAGTTCAACCAAATTCTCAAGCTTAATTAGGAAAAAAGCATTTTCCTAGAAAATAGATCAAATTGACCAATTGGCTTCCAAACATGCTTCGTGTGGGCAGTGAGGTAAAAAAAAGTATGGGAGTTGATCACAGATAGTACTAATGAACATCCCCATTGATCGATGGTCTTCTTAAGCATAGGTTCGGAGGCAAAGTCCCTAGGGTTGTCATCGACAACCCACGGCTCAAAAACCTTTTTTGACATAGGCGATTGGGAAACACCCACTATGGAAGATTTCAAACATTTACTTCTAGAAGGGTTTGACAAAGAAGGCGTGCCTGCAACCTCATAAGCAATCGGCCGAATATGGGCCTTGATATAAAAGGAGACCTCGGGAGCAATGTCAGTAGAGCACACGCTACCATCAACTGAAATAGGATCGATGGGAGAGCCCCAAAAGGCACAGATGTTTCTAACAGAGAGAAACTGGTACTTGGCCGTGGGAGAAGCAGCAAGCAGCCTCACAAGACCAAATTTACAAGGGAATGGTCATGAAAGGAAAAGGGGGAAACCCTAATCAGGAGCCTCCATTAGAAAAGTTTTTTATGGTATGAAATTTTCTATGAACTAACGTAGATGGTGCATTTAAATTTGTTTATACGCTTCGATAATGTAATAAGCCTCACCTTAGATGAATAACCAAAACCTAGATAGTAAGACTAGACTAGAGCATCGATATGACTTAGACGGAAGCCTTGAAGGGTATTTAAAATAAAGGTTGTATTTTTTTAATTATCACATATTCACACATACAGAAAATGATGGATGACTATTTTTAATATCCGAAAGTAATTATAAACATCATCAAAATATGCTTTCGGCTAGCTCATTTATATAAGATAGTGGGCCGTCAATATATAAGTGAGAATATAAAAATAATAAACATAGAAGAGAGATCTTAAAGTAGAATTTAGACATAACTATATATCATTTCAATTAGGGCTGTTATGGTAACGGTTACCGTTACCATTTGGAAAATACTGTTACCGTACCGTTTTTACTGGTAAGCCAGAATTGTTTACCATTACCGATCGACTGATATATCTGGTAACTGTTACACTGGTAATTGATATACACATAAATGTGTATATTTTATCTGCTTATTTATCTTATTTTCTCTTTAAAATAATTGATACTGTGTATTTATAGTTGTGTTTTCAGATTATTTAAGATGAATGGATTGACGCACTTAATTGTTGAAAAGCTTGAAGAATTGGTGCAAGAAGAGTGTTGATTCTAGAGCTGGATTAAAGCTTAAAGACCTAAAGAAATGTTGTTGTTCAATCACTTTCGGCCGCACATTTTAAAGTCATGATTCAATGCCTTTTCATAAAGATCGCTTGTCTCAGATGTTATGGAGTTCTTATTCATGCTCAAAATGATTGAAGTTGATGTCGTTTGATGCCCATAAGCTATTTTTCCATGACATTTGCATGCCCATTCACTTGCGTTCACATTGGTCAAGTTGTTATTTGGGCAAATGAGACGACCCAAAATCCCGTACTCACGGAAACAAGGGTTATCTTTGGAATATAACACAGAAACAGATAATAGCAGAACAGAATTAAATAAGTACACCAGGAAATGAACAACAAAATATACTGGATAAAAGTAATCATCAGAGTTACACAGTATACAGGATCTTACTTAGTACAAATACAGTTCAGCTATACATAAATGTCTACATCGGAAATAAACAAAATATGTACAATAGGAGCTGAACAGCATAAAAAGAAATAAATGATAGAATCCATCTTCAGCTCCAGCTATCCAGAAAGAACCAGCTAAACCTGAATACAAGGCTGCCCGTGTAGAAAAAGGGGCACCCGAGTTTGAAAATGAAACAAACTACGAGTCAGTCATGGGACTGGTATGAGAAATCCACTCAACACATATATAATTGGCTAATCACTGGACCATGCCACTTTCGTGGAACGGGTTTACTCCATTGGATTGCCAGTGCTTTAAAACAAATCTTTCTTTTAAACATCGCTATGCTTTTTATAAAAATGAAACCGTTATAAGACTCAGTTCCCATCACACAATGCAACGCAAACCGGAGGATAGAGTTTTACCTTATAACGGCCAAAATATGCTTGATACGAATAAAAACAAAGGCACTTGATATTATTGCTAGTGTTTATATGTTTTGAAAACAATTTCAAATCATAACTATCAATCATAGACGGCATGGGTACCATATATCATGTCGCCATATATATATATACAATCAAAACCGCACGATGTTGTATTTGGAAATTGGATTTCCGTCATGAACCAAGGCAAAAGATAGTCCTTACCGAATTCGAGACAATCTAGCCCATGTCTCCGGAACAGCCGCAACTGCCCCTTGGAGCGACAGGGCCGGTCCACATGGAGTGGATTATAGTGCCTGAACAATACGTTCCTCCGCCCTTTGGGGCGTAAATGAGCCAACGAATGACTCCATCGGACCCGGATCGTCCGATCAAACCGAGGCGCCTCGCAACAGCAACAACCACATAGGTGAAAAGTATATAAATGTCAGGGCTGGTAGGTCACTGACACCACCCTAGCTAGAAAGAAACGCATGCCCTCCCTGAGGTCCTTCTCCCGTTTTAGGTTCATACCGGGGTGTGAGGCTCGCGAATTCACGTTATACACAAAGCTACGCCACACAGGCGGTGCTTTGATCATCACCACAAGACTTTGCTTTTCAACAGAAGCCCTGATCACTGCATCTTAGCATGCCACACAGGCAATTCAAGCCATGCGACTGATGTCCATCGATATACAACCTCTGAGCTCGTGCGTCTCAGAGAAGGGCGTTAAGCAAAAGAATAAATTCTCCGCCGCCAAACAGATGTATATTTAACAGAAATCAATCAACACAGAATAAACTCCAATGTCAGACACACAGTCCATTTACAAGTCCGTTCTGGGTCTGAACGAAACCGGAGGCACTAAATACCTCGCAAACCCATCGATCACCACGTACGTATGAACGATCACAACTCATTATCCATATTTCGGGATGCCTCCCAATCAGGACCTCGGTTACCATCCAAACGAGGTGAAGATCTCCGGTCTTCGACCATCGTCTTCATCTTCGACTTTCAATCGTCGGTCAATCATTTGAAATGAGAATTAACTTGGCCTTTTCAAATAATTCACGTATATTTAGAATTTCAAATCAATTTATTTCAATGGTTAAATTATTCGACAACACCAATTTTGTTCTTTAATGTTATTTTCACGCCAAACACATTCAACCATCAAATACAACATAAATCAAGCAAATTCAGTTTATTTCCACTCCATATTGTTTATGGTACTTCATAATGATTTATCGCTATTTTTATTTATTTTAAAATAGCCCATTTATTCAAAACGATGTTTCGGGCCATAACGCGGCCGTGGCGCTGTTTTTCTTCAGATTTGAATTAAACATATCTGAAATTCTAACCGTTGGATCTTCACAAAATTTACATCATTAGAAAGGTCTTTTCAAAACGAATCCAACGGTTCCAGTTTTGGGAAAATCCGACGGTCGGATCTCCCGGTACAATCGTTTGAAGTTTCGATTTCAAAATACGAACTGCAGCGTCGTTATTCGATTAAATATAATTATATTTATATATATAAATAAATATAATCGTTTCTGGCGCTGTTTTTCTTCAGATTTGAATTAAACATTCCAGACAATCCAACCGTTGGATTTCTACAAAGTTGGTGCCGTTGGGAAGATATTTCCTAGGCGAACCCGACGGTTGAGGTTTCGGGAAAATCCAATGGTCGGATTTCCCGTACTAGTTGTTTGAAATCACGGTTTCAAAATACGAACTGCACGGCCTCGTTTCGTTTTAATTTTATTTATATTTATATATTTATATAAATATAGTTCATTCAATGATTTCAATATCGTTTTCACTTCAAATTTTTCACTAACGCCTTAAAATTTTGGAAAATTTCGCCATAACCTCCCCTGCACCGGGAGCATCGGGAAATTGCAAATAGCTTTCCCGGTCCTTCTAATCTCAAAAAGAAAAAGAAAAAGCCAAGCGGCTAGCCAACAGGCTCATAAAATCATCACCCAAATAAAGCAGTAAATGTGTACCTATTTTTCGGGCACAAAATTTTATTCCTCTTCTCTAGCCCCTTTGCTATAACCTGTTCAATGAATATGCATGTACATATATATACAGTTCTTATCATTTATCATTTTCTGTTCAACTTCATATTTGATTTCTATTTGGTTTAAAAACACCATTCATTCTAATGTTACATAAATAGGTGCAAATCATTTCATTAGCTAATTAATGGATATTCCAACTCACATATGTTTATTTTGAACAAGTAGTTATTTTTAACACTTCACATTTCAACGATTTATGCATACAATAAAAATGTGATTTTTATTGTAAAACAATTCATTTCAAAACACTATTTTTCTATATAGTTCATATAGGTGATAAAAATAGGATTTTTATCATAAAACAATTTCTTTTAAAACGAGATTATTTTACACAGTTCATATAGTCGATAAAAGGTGATTTTTATTATCAAACAATTTATTTCAAAATATGAATACCATTCAACACATGAATTTCTAATCAACGAATGAATATCAATTCAACACATGAATGTTTTCTATAGTTTCTATATATAGATAAAAATGTGATTTTTATTATCAAACAATTTATTTCAAAATATGAATACCATTCAACACATGAATTTCTAATCAACGAATGAATATCAATTCAACACATGAATGTTTTCTATAGTTTCTATATATAGATAAAAATGTGATTTTTATTATCAAACAATTTATTTCAAAATATGAATACCATTCAACACATGAATTTCTAATCAACGAATGAATATCAATTCAACACATGAATGTTTTCTATTCAATGAATAAATATAGTTTAAGCATATGAAAATAATTCAAACACACGAATATTATTCAAAATTTCGGCAGCATAACGGCAGGGTAGTTAAAACCGGGACCGTCCCTAGTACGGCTCCTCGCTCTACCTTAAAACCTCGCGGTTTTTGACAATGGGGATCATGCATCTAGTTCGCACGCAGGCGGCATGTATATATTTATTTCATTTCCACAAACTAATCCTATGTGGTTTCAACCAAATATTCTTCCACCACAAACGGGTATTTTTCAACCTCAATCAACCAATATCAATCACAAACAATCCCAAACAACCATTCGCTATCAATCAATTTTCACAACAATTTCAACCAATAAATATCGTCCATGGTTTGTGAACGAGGGGCGTAGATATATATATATATATATATATATATATATATATATTTATATATAGCAATTCACTTTTATTTCAACATATATATATATATATATATATATAGAAAAAGAAATTGAAGAGTGAGAAATTCTCACCTATAGCTATCCAATACCACGACTCTTCCTTTATAGAAATCTTCGCCAATCTCGCCTTTTGTCGCTTCGTTGCCCGTATTCTCTACATATGTAAAAATCGAATTTTTTCTATGTTATTCAATATATAAAAATCAAATTTTTATTATGCTATTCAATATATAAAAATCGAATTTCAAAAATATAAATTCCGCCTTTTCAAAACTAAAGATTATATTTTTAATATTCCTATGATGTAAAGATTATATTTTTATTACTTTAAAAATATAAAAATCATATCTTACTTCTTCTACTTAATAAAAATTCCGTCTTTTCTATTTTAAAAATATGATCTTTTCTATTCTAAAAATCTGATCTTTTCTATTTTAAAGTTCTAATCTTTTTCTATTTAAAGTTTAAATCTTTTTCTATTTAAAGTTTAAATCTTTTTTCTATTCTAAAGTTTAAATCTTTTTCTATTCTAAAGTTTAAATCTTTTTTCTATTTAAAATCTAAATCTTAAAATAAAATCAGTTTTTAAAACCTTTTCAAAATCAGTTTTTAAAACCTTTTTTTTTTAAAAATCAGTTTTACTATAATTAAAAAATCAGTTTTAACCTAATTAAAATAAATCAGTTTTACCCTAATTAAAATATCAGTTTTACCCTAATTGAAAAATCAGTTTTACCCTAATTGAAAAATCAGTTTTACCCTAATTAAAATAAATCAAAATAAAATACTTACTTTGTCTGCGAAGAAAAGGGGGGGGGGTCGTCAGAGTCGGCGCTGGAGGTGCTGGAGGTGGGGCGGCCTTCAGTTCGTCGGCGGTGGAGGCGGTGTGGGGTGATGGCTGTAGGTGCGGCGGCGCGATTCTGGGGTTGCGATCTCGGGTCTAACAGGGAGGAGAGGTGAACGGGGGAGAAGGAGAGGAGGAGGGAGTCGATCGGAGGGGCGTGGTGGAGGGTTGGTCAACGGCGAAGGCGGGCGTCGATCCTTTTTTCCCTTTTTTTTTTATCTGAGCGAAATGGAGAGAGAAGAGGGAATAGAGGGGTTTATATAAAATATATATATTTAATTATTTAATTTTGCAAAAAGTTGACTTTCACATACGACCTCGAAACGAGGCCTACCGCATGTCGCCCATAGCGTTTTACCCCCATTCCGAACACAATGGGATATGTATCGCAAGCTGATTTGATCGTTACAATCAGTTTCCGTTGAATTTACATTTAAATCACTATATTGAATTCTAAACGTACATTTCAAATTACCGGGGTCACATACTAACTAGAAAAATTCCAGAAAAATATTTTCTAGCTTCGTATTGACGATACGGTCCTAACAAAACTAGTTTCGTCGAATTCTAAGACCATTGGAAAAATGGCCAATTTCCAGTCGATTAAAATCAACTGAAACCGGTCAAACGCGTTTTCCTTTGCTACGCTCACATATTGATTCGAAAAATTATGAAATTTGAAACCTAGCAATAACTTCACATCCCGGACCCAACAAAAGTGGTTTCGTCGAAATCCGAGGTCGTTTGCAAAATGTCCATTTTTAAGGGCCTGAATTCCATAGCGACTATTCAGAATTTTCAACTGGACATATCTTTTGATTCCCGCTATCAAATTTCGATTTGTCAGATTCGTTGGAAAGATATTATCAATTAGATCCTAATGTTTTTGGTTTCACTAAAATACGTTTTGTTTTGCACCCGGTATAGTCCGACAAAGTTTGAATTCGAATTATCGAACTACCGCACCATTTTCAATTCTATATATAATTATAATTAATAATATTCGTTTTCAAATGTCGATTCAACTCAGTTTTCATCGCCATTATTGAAAATATTTATTTTAAATATTTAAAATCCATTATTTTAACCAATTTAAAAATTTTAAATTGGCTCAGATTTTCTGGGTCGTTACAGCAAAGCTTTATGTCCCACATCATGTAATTGGCCACTTAGTCTTGGTCATGACAGCTATAAATACATTGTATCTCTTTCATTTAGAACTACATTGGGTTTTATTCTGTAACTCTTCTCTTGGAATAAAACTATTCTTCCCCTGTTCTCTTTAGTTTTAGTTTTATTTTATTTATATTTGTTCTTTTTTTTTTTTTTTTTTTTTTTTTGCTTTTTCTCATTTAGCTATGTCTAGCTAATCCCCTTTAATTAGGGGGTGATGACGCTTATAGATTGGATTCAATATGAATCACATAGCCAAAAGATTAGGACTTCATGTATATAGATTTAGATCTGAACCTAGAGTTAGATCTGAACCTTCATACTCTACGTCGTTTAGAGCTATGCTCCTTCACAAGGTATATTCGTGTTTGATCTAACGCTTATCAGATTTAGATCTAATTTTTAGGGTTTTAGAAATAAAGTAGTGAATCTGTCCTGATAGCCTATGGTTGTTTAAGAGCTTAGCTCTTGCATAAGTTGTGCTTGTCATTATTCATATGTTTGTTTTTAAATACCTAATTATCGTTGATTCATGTTTGTGACAGAAACATGAGTTAGATCTATTAATATGTTTGGTTATTGATAATTATCAATCCTAGCTTATGTCATTACTCCCTAATTGCTTTCTTTTATTATAAAAAAATCTCTTTTTATTTATTTTCTATTGTTTTCAAACAATCAAAATTTCAGAATAACTTGAATGGATTTATTACTTAAAATAATTTTGGTCCCAGGGTTCGACACCCTTTACAACAACTCTTATTGTTTAGGAAAGCCGATCGAATTAAATAGTTGTTTACAGTTGTTTAATTTGTTCGCAAACATATTTTGGGGCCGTTGTCGGGGATCAAAATAATTTTTATTAGTAAATCCTTCGGGTTATATTTTTTATTTTCTTATTTTTCCATTGAAAAAATATATACAATTTTTTTTTATTCATTTTATTCCTTTTATTTTCTTTCATATATAAAAAAAAATCTTGATTGGTAGATTGGGTATTAAAACATTGATACATTAATCTTCTAAATCAAGAGGAAGAAAAAAAGAACTTGCCAAATTTCATTGATTTGTTTCCTTTCTTTTCCTTTATTTCTTTTCCTTTTTACATCCTTTCTTTTGTTTACAATTTAATTCCAAAAAAAAACGCTTGCCTTTTGTTTTCAATTTCTTTTATGTATTTCTTCCCAATTCTCTTTACAATTACTTCCTTTTTCCCAAAAAAAAAAATTCTTTCTAAAAATTCTTCTGCCTGCTACAAATTCTCCATTCTCAAACCAGTACCCCATCTCCTCCACCAGTCTTCATTGCTTCACATTCAACCACCGTACCCCTTTTGCTGATCAAAAACTGCAAACCACGCCGACTCATCTTCATACCAATCACCCCGTTCGCCAACACTTTGCCAAAATCAGAATCCCATCAGTCGTCCCAAACTATATCACTTCAAACCGCAACACCCCCCGCCAAAATCCAAACATCACACAATCCACCACAAAACAGCACTGTCACTCACATCCTCATACTACCAATCCAAACTACCCTTCACATACCATCTTCACAAAAAAAATGTATCGACAACACCAACTCCGCACATTGCACCATAACTTTGCCGAATTCCCACACTTGAAGCCACTACAGACCATCATCACTTATCAGTTGCTCAACTCATCCTCAAACACTGCCAAACAGTTACCGCAACCTCACTACAGTCCGACAACCAACGAACCACAAACTTCAACACTCGATTCCAATTCTTCAATTCCAAATACACCAAAATCAAAACCCTCAAATTGTCACATACCCCAAATTATATTTGATGGCAACCTTGGTTCCATTCGATATCAGATTCGAAAATCCACAAACCCCTTCTGCTTAACTCATAATTACAGCAAACCGACTGTTCTATCTCACCGAACCCCATAGTTCCATCCACCATACCCTACCACAGACCAAAAACTTGCTTCAACAACCCTCAATAATTGCCTTGAAACCGCAATCCCTTAACCACCGAGAGCAACAACCAAAGCGACATGAGCAAGTTCGGCCAAAGCTTACACCATTAATCACCAAATTCTCCCCCAAAACCGCTCATAAATGCATACAAACCCCTGTTCCTTCAATCAAATAGAAAACCCCAATTCACAACTTCGGTCACTCCCAAATCTCGAAGCCTTATCCAAAATCGCATACAACAAAATCCAGATCAGAACACCCAAGTTCGCAGTTCGGAACCTTCACGATCGAGAGCCCCAAAAAGGACGCCCCAAAGAATTTATTTATTTGAACTTGTTCAATTTTGTTTAAAAGGGATTTTTTTCTGGAATCGAACCTATTTTGGTATTTGTTTCCGAAAAATTGGGGCACGACTCTATTTACTGTGTATGCACTGTATTGGGTGGGTATGTGGGTCTTGTCCTTTTTTTTGGCTCCTATCTGTTTGTTGAGTTGTCTTTTGCTTGTTTATATTTCTTTTGAGCCTAGATTCTTGCTAGTGTTAGGCTTAGTTCCCTATTTTCCTTTGTGTTTCTTTAGTTTTTTTAAATTCATATATAGTCTTTTTGTTTTTATTTCTTTTAATTGTTTCAATAAAAAGGGAAAATCAAATTAAAGGATTAAAGGAAAAAGGATTTCAAGCAAAGCGAATCAAGATTTGAAAATCAAGCAATTAACAGAAGGTAACAACAATAAATCTGCGGACGATTCAAACAGGCTGGAGCGGTTGCACACCAAGTGAGGTGCGAACGCGCTAGCGCTACTCAGTTGCACTAGACGGACTGCCGATCTAAGTGAGAATTTTATAAACTTTACAGGGTCTACTGCTGCTTGAAATATATATAAAAATTGCTTGCCGCGGCTTACTTGTAAATATTTTATTTCTGTAATTTATTCTATGATTGTTCTGTGATTGATTAAAATATTCCATAAAATTGCATTCATATTAGTTTTATTTTTATTTTCTTAGAACTTCATTATATTTTGACAAATTGGTTTATTTCTAACAAATTATTTCTCGGTGTCTAGACTATGGTAGAGTAATAACCGTTTATAAGTATTACGGTGATTCGTAAATATTATATCGGTTGTTCCTCTGAAGGTACTTAAAACTTCGGCTGCATTACTAGAGTGATTCCTGATGCACCGATAACTTCTGTCCGTTAACTGGCTGAGAAATCTTTTGTTGAAATAATTCTAACCGTCATTCTATAATTATAGAAAATGTGTAAATAAGTAATTTACATTCATATAGTTGCACTAGATTCATGAACATATAAAAAAATCCCAAAAAAAGAAAAGAAAAAACATTCAAAAATTCAAAAGAAAAATCCAATTAAAAAAAGGTTTTCTCTTTTGTGAATATCTTTTTTGCCCTTTCTCTTAGAAAAAACTTCCTTGAAAATGTCCCAATTTCCTTATTCCTACGAATTTTACGATAGTTGTGAAAATGAATATAATCCATATAATTTTACACCAAATTCATATGGATATTTTAATAACAACTATTGTACAAATGATATGGATTTTACCCCACCAACTTTTCAAACTTTCAAACTAATCCTGATTTTGCACCACAAAATTTTCAAAATCACGACCAACCTTCAAATCTTGAAACAAGTATTGAATCTTTACTTGAAATGAGGACACAACAAAATCGAAGAATAAATGAATGGTGTAATTCATACTTGTGCAACAATTCGAGTCAAAGTTTTCAAAATAATCAAAATTCAAATTCACTTCCAAATTCAAACGATTTTGATTATAACCCCAGCTAAATCAATTTCGAACTCCAAAGTGAATTTCAAATTCAAAATGGAAATAATTTCTATGGTGCAAGTGAAAAATTTTATTCTCAGCAATTTCAAATTAATTTTTTTTTCATAATTATAAATTTGATTTTGTTGAGCAAATGAACGAGATTTACGATAATCACACAAATTTGTTGTTTGAAACCTACAAGAAACAACATGAGCAATGAAATCAAATTCAAACGTGTGACGATTCGAATAAAAATCCACCTTTGTCTATAATCGATGGTTTTCAATTATCAACTTTTAAAATTGATGAAAATCTCAATGAAGTTGTTGAAATCTCTGTAGTTGATTTGAATTTAAATTCTCTTGAAAACGAAGACGTCAATCTTCAATTTGATCTTCCACTCTCATATTCTGAAAATTTTGAAAATTTAGCAACTTTAGATTGTCAAAGAAATGATGAAGTGGTAACAACTGTTTAAGCGAGGACGACTTTGATGAGCGAAAACTTCTTAAACTGATTGACGATAATGTTGTTGGGTCTAAAACTGAAAATGAAACATTTTAAAACTTTGAAATTCTTAAGGTTGAAAACAATGAAACAGTTGAATGTGATCTTAATCACAATGACGATTTTTCTAAAATTGTTGAAACTCCTTGCGACTTGATCATTTCAACTGAACCTCACTGTGATCACTTGTTTTTCAATGATAAATTTCAACAGTATATGAACTCTTTTTGTAATAACAAGGTTTTTGAGAAAACACAATTTCGAAATTTATTGAAAATTCGTTTGTTTGGTTTTAACTTTATGACACGACCCGAACTTCCCCGTGAAGGAAAGCACAGATGGCGTTGAGGATAAGACAAAATAGAACGCAGACGGAAGAACATTTCATTGCTTATTGCAACAATTCCATCAGAATACAAGAATATACAGAGTATGAATAAATAAATTACATTCAACAAATATCAGAGATTTAAATTACATTTAAATACATCGCAACGGAAAATAACACAAAAGCACAACTAGAAGTAATGCACGGATACAGAGCTTTACGAGCATCGTTCCAGCTGTAAATTAGGATTCTGTGAATATAAATCTGCAAAACCAAAACTACTAGCTGCCTGTGTCGAAAATAAGGGCACCCAGAGTTTAGATTAAAACAATAAACTCCAGGTCAGTCATGTGACTGGTGTGAGAACTAAAACAAGTATTTAAAACTTTACTTTAAAAGAGAGTGATTCAAGGGACCATGCCGTATAACACGGAACGGGTTTCCTCATAAGAATACTAGTGCATAGAATAAACAGCGCAATGCTTTTTCGAAAAATGAAGCTATTATAAGACCCAGGTCCCATCACACAATGCAACGCAAGCTGGAGGATAGGGTTTTCCCTTATAATAGCCAAACATGCTTGATACGTTTAAAACAAATCATTTGATACTATAATAAGTGTATAGTGTCAAAACATTTTCAATCATAAATATCAATCCTAGGCGGCATGGGTACCATCTATCATGTCGCCATACTAGGCTCTACAAATAAAACCGAAGAATCTCGTATTGGAAATTGGATTTCCGTCATGAGTCGAGGCAAGGGGCAAGCTCCTCTCCGCTTCGAGACACTCTAGCAAATGCCTCAGGACTACACACTCTGGGTAATCCTTGGATCTTCAGGGTCGGTCCTCTCTTACGTTTGAGGATTGGCAATTCCTGAACACACGTTTCCCGGTCCTTACAAACCTAAAATCGAGGCGCCTCATCCAACAACCACATAGGTGAAAAGTATATAAATGTCAGGGCTGGTAAGTCACTGACACCACCAAATCTAGAAAGAAACGTCGTGCTCTCCCTGCAGTCCTTATCCCGTTTTTAACTCATACCAAGGTGTGAGGCCCGCGAATTCACGTTATACACAAAGCTACGCCACAAAGGCCGTGCTTTGATCATCAACCACAAGACTTTGCTTTTCAACAGAAGCCTTGATCCATGCAGCTCAGCATGCCACACAGGCAATTCATGCCATGCGATTGATATCTATCGATATATAACCTCTAAGCTCGTACGTTTGAGAGAAGGGCGTTAAGCAAGAGAATAAATTCTCCGCCGCCAAACAGATATATATTTAACAGAAATCAATCAACACAGAATAAAATCCAATGTCAGACACACAATCCATTTACAAGTTCGTTCTGGGTCTGAACGAAACCGGAGGCACTTTCCTCGCATATCCATCCATCTCCAAGTACGTCTGGACGACCACCAACTATTTCCATCCTCTTGGGTGTACAGCCCAATCAGGATCATCAGTAATTATCCAAACAATGTGAAGACTTCCGGTCTTCGACCACCATCATCATCTTCGACTTATCGTCGAATCGGTTATTCAGAATGGGTATAAACCCGGCCTTTCCGAACAACCCGCGTATATTAAAAACAAATCTTACACAAACACAACATACGCCTCATTCCAATTCATTAGTCATTAGCCGTAAATCAGCAAGAGAATAATTTCCCAAATATTAACCCCGAAGGCCGAAACCAACATCAGATCAATACCCAGGAAACCATTCTTCTTAGCTAACCTACAGCTAGTTTCTAAATTTCAATTCTTAGGGAAAGGTTCCCATTAATTTTATCCAAGATAAATTCTTTAAAAATTTTCCTTTAATCTTCCTTTGGATATCGTTTCAAACCAAATTATGGTTTTCCAAACTAGTCGAGATTAGCGAACCACTCCGAAGTAATTATTTATTTTATTTCCCAATCCCAACCTATTCATCCCATGAAGCAAAACTGGTAATACTCCATATCTAACACCACGGTGTTATCGGTAAAATTTATTACCATTCCACGTTCAAATCTAATTAAAGATTTAACTATCGCTTTGGAGCAAAACTGGTGATACTCCATTCTCGCTTATTTTCCAAATTTGATAATTTAGATTATCAATGCACATTTCAATCTAATTGCAGATTCATTAAAACACCTTTTACTGGGTTAAAGAACTAATGTTATTTAAAACACAGTTCACGACAAACCCAAATCACATTCTATTTATTATCGGGTTAAAGAACAAGTGTTATTTAAAACACCCTTCACGATAAACCCCCAAATCAATTCTATTTAAAATCCATTTCAAATCCAATTTATTTGTTTAAAAATACATGGGTTTTAATTTTAGTTCAAAACTAGTTCATTTCGATAAAAATCTATTTTTATCTTTTCAAATATGGAGTTTTTCATCCCAATTTTTCCCAAATCATTTCTTATGATTTTACACAAATTATTACTATTTTTAATAATTTTATCAAGGCCCGTACAGTCGATTTCCATCAATGGCCATCGAACTGCACTTACAGCGACCTTTTTTCCAAATTTGATTTGGATGTATCTCCAAATCCAACCGTTAGATTTCAAATTTCTATTATTCGTTAGAAATCTCTTTTCGATACGAACCCAACGGTTCTGGTTTTAGGAGAATCCGACGGTCGGATCTCCCGTAATGTCCGTTCGAAATAAATGGTCGAAATTCGCGAACTGCCGCGGCACGGCGTGTTCTATTCAGGCCATTATATTATATATATATATATATATATAATATATATAATATATATTTCGTCGATTTCTATTCAAAATGAATTTTATAAATAGTTTTAAATTCGTTTCAAAAACATTTCCACTTCTTTTTCCAATTCAAATCAAAATTGCATTTTTCCCTATAGATTCGTTTTAAAATTCATTTAAATTCAATTCAAATTTCAATTCAATTTGAATTCATTTTCTATTCAATTTGAATTCATTTTCTATTCAATCCAATTCAAATTCGTTTTCTATTCAATTCAATTCGAATTCGTTTTCTGTTCAATTCAATTCGAATTCGTTTTCTATTCAATTCAACTCGAATTCGTTTTCTATTCAATTCAATTCGAATTCAAATTCTATATTTTTGTCAACACGTGACTAATCTCAACGAATGAGTACTGTCCACGTATGACTATTTTTATTATTTAATATATTTTATAAAAATTTTGGTATCTATCGTTTGATTTCAAATCAGACTCCAACCGTAAACTAGTAAGAGGACGATTCCCTGAATATTAACCCCGAAGGCCGAAACCAACATCAGATCAATAATCAGGAGACCACTCATCTTATCTATTTTTCAGTTGGTTTCTAATTTTATATATGATAAAGATGTAAATTTTATTATTAAAATATTTCGTTCAACACATGACTAATCTCAACGGATGAGTACGGTCAACACATGAACCTTTATTTTATAATGATAAAGATGTAAATTTTATTGTTAAAATATTTCGTTCAACACATGACTAATCTCAACGGATGAGTACTGTCAACACATGAACCTTTATTTTATAATATAAAGATGTAAATTTTACTGCTAAAATATTTCGTTCAACACATGACTAATCTCAACGGATGAGTACTGTCAACACATGAACCTTTATTTTATAATATTATTTATTTTCCCGATTGGAATGAGGCCCAATCAATTACCATATAAAGTTAATTATATGGATTCCATACAACACATGTATGTAATAGTAACGATAAATAATCAACCATCATCCAAAGTGCACTACACTGTATAAGCATCAAATATAGATATCTAACGCTTATAACAGCCTGTCAATCAATCGATCGACATACAACTAATTATTGGGATTAGTGTATGTCATATATTATCCCAATACCCATGTGGGGTTTCAAACAATCAAACACAGATTTTTATTTGTGCAGTTGGGCGATGTGTAAAATTTATCATCCCAATCAATTTCCTTCAAATAGGTGTACATAAACAAACCGTCTGGTTTGTAAATGAATATTGATTTATTCACATTCACGTTAAAAATTATATTTTTAACGTTAAAACATTTTATTTCAACACATGAATTTCTATTCAGTTCATTTACACAATAAAATGATATTTTTATTTTTCTAACTTATTTTAGAAAATTTCGGCGGCATGACGGCACGATACTAGAAACGGGACAAGGCCTAGCCTTATCCCCGGTCTAATAATGGCCCACGCCATTCACATATCAATCAAATCTATTTCATTTCACCAAACAATCAAATTCAAATCAAATAATCTAACCAACTACACAACCAAACAAACAAGTCCATGGTCTGTGGACGATGGTGTCGGGTGCTATTAAACACCGTCTGCATCCTAGTATATATTTATATAACTAGAAAAGAAAAGTTAAAATGAGAAGTTCTCACCACTAGCTAAACCAAACGCCACGACTCTTCTTATGTAGAAATCTTCGTCGTGCTCGCCTTTTTGCCAATTCGTTGCCCGTAGCCACTACACATATAAAAATCACATTTTTATATTGTTGCTATCTATATAAAAATCACATTTTTATACTACTACTATATAGATAAAAATTCTATTTTTATACCGCTGTTCATATAGTAAAG
This sequence comes from Allium sativum, assembly GCA_030737875.1. Lineage (NCBI taxonomy): Eukaryota > Viridiplantae > Streptophyta > Magnoliopsida > Asparagales > Amaryllidaceae > Allium > Allium sativum. The sequence continues at coordinate 771,064,549 of CM060918.1, read as the reverse complement.
ATCAAATCTTTACTATCTATATAATATAAAAATCGTATTTTTATTATCTCTACTATATAAAAATCATATTTTTATTCTTCTCATAATATAAAAATCATATTTTTATTCTTCCTATAATATAAAAATCATATTTTTATTTACTTCATATGTCAAAACTGTAGAAGCTTTAAAACGGGGAAAACTCACATTTTTTCTAACGCCCGGATTCGCTGTTCTGGTTCCAGAATTTGCAATCGAGCTTCAATCTTCACACAATCTTCTTTTTATCTTAAACGCGTCATTCCGGACAACTTTCGCCTAAGAGACTTTTCGCCAAAAATGCTCCAATTCGCCGGAATTCGCAAAAGTACACGATTTTTTCAGCTTTTGAACAGCAGACTTCGCACGCGTTTTCCGAGCAGCTACAAACTCCAAAATATGACTTCCATATAGCCAAATCGAAGAGAATTTCGTGCTCTATAACTTTGGTCTAGAGGGACTTTGGCCAAAAATGCACCGTTTGGGAGTTATTTGCGAAATAAGGACAGGGTGTTACTTACAAAACGGGCGATTAGTGTAAAATGGGTTTTTGGTGACCGGGGGGCCCACGGCCGGAATTGAGGAGGGGGAAGGGGGCGCCGGACCTGATTGGGCGTGGGGAGGGTGCTGGTGACGGCGGTGGGGCACGGGAGGTGGTGGTGGTGGCCGGAGGAGCTAGGGTTTGCAAATTAGAAGAGGGAAAGAGGAGGAGGAAGAGGAGGAGGAGGGGAGGAGGAGGTGGTGCGGCGGCCGGAGGGAGGTGCGGCAGCGGGGTAGGGGCGGTGGCAGCGGTGGGAGGAAGGGTGGTCTCCATTTTTGATTTTTTTGGAGGAAGAAGGAGGAAGAAAATAATGAAGAGAAAAGGAAGTAAAAGTGATTATATGCTAGTTTCTCGCATATCTCCTGAACGCTAACGATCTCCAATCGCCGCGGATTTCGGACACGAGATAGTAGACGTGAATACGAGTCCAACGAAACAAGTTTCGTCGAATTCCGAGTTCGTTTGACCACTCAAAAAAAATCACGAAAATGCTCAGATAAGCTCTAAAAATGCTATTTTGGCGCACATTTTCTTCTCGCACGCTCACATGCTAACTCAAAAAATCAAACCCTCTTGGATTTAACCATTATTAGACGATACGAATCCATAAAAAAAACGAAATCGAATTCTGCGGTCGTGTCAATAATGTTCCTTTGTAAAATGACTGCTCGTTTTACCCTGTACTATTTCAGCTCGCACGGCCACATACTAACTCCGTTCTATGCGCCATTTGGAACTCAACAATGATTTGTCATTGTGAATCCATAAAAATTTATCTCGTCGAATTCTGAGCTCGTATGCAAAGTTTCACTTTTTAAGGGCTATGTTTTGTTAACCGAACAACTCCAGCCCATAGCCACTATTCCGGATATCGGAATATATCGAAGTTTATACTTTTCGGAGTTCTAAACGGCATTTTGAACTCAATGGATGTGGTTTCGAGTCCAAATTCATTTGTATGCAAAATTTGACTTTTTGGGCCATGTATAATTTACATAGCGACTATTCTGAATTTTCAACTGAGCATAACTTTTGATACCTGCTATGAAATTTTGATTTTTCGGATTCGTTGGAAAGATATCCTCAAGTAGATCCTATTATTTTTGGTTTCACTAAAGTCCGGTTTATTTTGCACCCGGTACATTCAATTGAAGTTTGAAATCGAATTATCGAACTACCGCGCCATTTTCAATTCCTTTTATAATTATATATAATTATTTATATTCTAACGACGACGCATATAATATATAAGTTCGAATTATATTCAAAATAAATTTCTCATTGTTATTATTTAAAATAATTCATTTTAAATATTCTAAATTCATTAAAATTGCCAAAATAAAAATTTTAATCTGGCTCAGAATTTCCAGGTTATTACACTTTAGGTTTGGGAATGAACCTTTAGTCAACAAAATTTCAAATATCAAAGCAAAACTGAACAATGTTTCTCAAAACAAGTGTGGGGGTGAGAATGATGCACACTTCTCTTAATTTATACATCATCTAAACAAATCGAACTTTGTTTTTGAAACTTTTACTGAACACCCGCTCAGTGACATCTCTTTAGTTGCTATAGAAATTCAATTCCATTTTAGGATCAATTGTAAGCTCAAAATTTTAAAATTAGCAACTAAACTTTTAAAAAAACAAAATTTGTTTTTTTTTTCAAATCTAAAACGTGATATAAAATTCTTTATGATTTGGTTTTCTTTGCTTAAGTTGTGTCTCGTAATCTTAATGAGGTTGATCTATCGGTCCATTATGGACCGTTCATCTATTCAATGACCGTGTATTTACTGCACGCGTACCCGGTAAGCCATGCTTACCCTCTTATTTTCATTTCCTTTCACTAAGATATGTCTGATTGACGACTGTGGGGACGCAGTCTATATTTAAGTGTGTGTGGGGGTTGGGGATTTACATTACATCAGCAATCAAATTTTACGAACTAGGTCATTCGTTGAACAAGGACTAACTTAATATTCATAAGTAACACCTTGGTTCTTTATTGATAAGTTGAACTGTTGGGTGATGGGAATGAACATTGATTATTCATTGAGTCGTAATGTGTCTTTTTAAGATGCTATCTTGAAACTGTGTAGATGCTAGTCGTGTTCTGGAGTAAGTGTGTCAACCCTTGTTATACATGTTAGAATGTGCAAGTAAAAAAAATCATAAAAAAAATTGAATAAAAATGATTTTGCACCTACATTTGTTGAATTTTCTGAGTTCGTTTTCATGCATAATATTTTTTTCACTCAAATTTTCAAACTTGTAAGTTCTAAATTCCACTTGGCCCACTTAAGGAGAAATGACTCATTGTAGCGTTCTTCTTCGATACCCCACATTATTCAACCCCAAGATTTAGTCGAATCACATTCATATTTCGACAAGTTTCTCTTATATTGGTATACTTAAGAATCTTTTTACTGATTTATTCTCAAAGGTTAAAAAACGTCACTTTTTATACCAATATTACACTACCCACTCCGTACTTGTTTTAAGGTAGGATAACTATATACCTCATCTTACTTTATATGGGTTATCTATCTTACGAAACGTTGCTTATCTTCCCTTTCAGCTTTTTATATAACACCAATGTAGACTTGTGTGTTGAATTAGGGTTATACAAGTAGAGTAACTTGGGCACAAAATTTTCCTTTCATGAAGTGTTGGTTATGATTCGCTTAGTAGAGGAGGATTCAAATGAAATAATGTACGGTATCATTCCATTCCATCTCCACTCATCATTCATCATGCATTTTCAAAAAAAAGGAAAATGCAATAAAGAGAAAACCTCTAAGAATAAAATAGTCATTCATCATTCTTTACTATAAAGCATTCATATCCATTCCATCCACGTCCATCATACCATACTTAGAAGCAAGGATTGTAGTAGAGGAGACGAAAGGAAACAAAACATCCATATGTGCCTTAGTATTACTTTATCATTTGTAGCTTGAATTTCAACTAATACACTTGCCCTCTTATCTATAATATTTTTAGAACTTACATAACTCTCCTTCATCTATGCATAACTCACATCCAATACATTACAGTTACACTGATGCAAAATTATTCAAAAAAAGAAAGAATAAATAAATGATTGGGTGCACATTGTCGATGTGTGGAACTTTGGTTGGCACCACGCTCTTAATCTTTAAGGCAATTACAGTGTTATCAAGGAATTATGATTCATCTTGAAAAAAATTATTCATTTTTGCACCAATAATGGGATGGACAATTTAGGACTAAATCGCTACTATTGAAGTTAGCTAAAGTCCTTGGAATTTGAAAGACCTTAAATATATTATTTGATTAATCCGCGTACATAAGACGCTTTAGATTTTGTGGGTAGTATCCGCTGAAAACCCTCAAGAGACAACACTTGTCCTACTAGGGACACCCAAGGGTTTAACGGCTTGTTGCATACGCTAAATACAATCGTGTTTCCTACGAAAGTGTGACACATCTTAGTTTAGTTTATTCGAGGAAGAATAAAAAGTTAAGTGTGGGGGTATTTGATATACACATAAATGTGTATATTTTATCCGCTTATTTATCTTATTTTCTCTTTAAAATAATTGATACTGTGTATTTATACTTGTGTTATCAGATTATTTAAGATGAATGGATTGACGCACTTAATTGTTGAAAAGCTTGAAGAATTGGTGAAAAAAGAGTGTTGATTTTAGAGTTAGATTAAAGCTTGAAGACCTAAAGAAATGTTGTTGTTCAATCACCTTCTGCCGCACATTTTAAAGTCTTGATTCAATGCCTTTTCATAAAGATCGCTTGTCTCAGATGTTATGGAGTTCTTATTCATGCTCAAAACGATTGAAGTTGATGCCGTTTGATGCCCGCAAGATATTTTTCCATGACATGTGCATGCTCATTCACTTGTGTTCACATTGGTCTAGTTGTTATTTGGGCAAAGCCTTTTATCACACATCACGTAATTGGCCACTTAGGCTTGGTCATGACAGCTATAAATACACTGTATCTCTTTCAATTAGAACTACATTGGGTTTTATACCGTAACACTTCTCTTGGAATAAAACTATTCTTCCCCTGTTCTCTTTAGTTTTAGTTTTATTTTATTTATGTTTGTTCTTTTATTTCTCGCTTTTTCTCATCTAGCTAATCCACTTTAATTAGGGGGTGACGACACTTATAGATTGGACTCAGTATGAATCACATAGCTAAAAGATTAGGACTTCATGTATATAGATCTAGATCTGAACCAAGAGTTAGATCTGAACCTCCATACTCCGTGTCGTTTAAGAGCTATGCTCCTTCATAGGGTATATTCGTGTTCGATCCAATGCTTATCAGATTTAGATCTAATTTTTAGGGTTTTAGAAATAAAGTAGTGAATCTATCCTGATAGCCTATGGTTGTTTAAGAGCTTAGCTCCTGCATAGGCTATGCTTGTCGTTATTCACATGTTTGTTTTTAAATACCTAATTATCGTTGATTCATGTTTGTGACAGAAACATGAGTTAGATCTATTAATATGTTTGGCTATTGATAATTATCAATCCCAGTTTATGTCATTACTCCCTAATTGCTTTCTTTTATTATAAAAAAATCTCTTTTTATTTATTTTCTATTGTTTACAAACAATCAAAATATTGGAATAACTTGATTCGATTTATTACTTAAAATAATTTTGGTCCTAGAGTTCGATACCCTTTACAACAACCCTTGTTGTTTAGGAAAGCCGAATGAATTAAATAGTTGTTTACAAGTGTTTAATTCGTTCGCAAATAGTAATGGTAAATTACCGTTTGTTAATCAAAGTTTGTAACTTGACCTATTTTTGTACACTGTGCATCTTTATTATACCATATATGTAGTGTTAGTTAATAAAAAATGTTGATAAAAAAGAAAATAAGTGTACATTGAATTATTTCACATGATTTTTGAATTAAATTTAATAATTTATTTGGTTCTAAATGTGTGAAATAAAGCATATCAGATTAATATACATATGTTTTTTGTTACATGCCAGGCTTGTTGGTAGTTTTTTTTGGACTATATTTTTTCTTTATATGTGTATATATATGTTTGTGTGTGTGTGTGTGTGCGCGCGCGCTCTTCTTTTTAGAAGATCATACATTTTTGCTTTTAAAAAAAAAGAGAATATACATATGTTTTAAATTGACCGGTAAAATTACCGTTACCGCCGGTATTAAAGAAATTTTATCGATAATTAACCGTTAAAAATGGTAAATTTACCGTTACCGTACCATTTTAATTGGTATACCGATTTTAATAAAAAAATGGTTATCGATCAACTGGTAATGGTAAATTTACCGTTATCATAACAACTCTAATTTCAACAATCAAATTTTACACAAATTCAATTCATTAGATAGTATATTTATGTAACACCCCAAAGAGTGAGCAGTAACTCAAGAAAGAATTAAGTTAACATAATAAGGGGAAAATAATTTTTTTTACAAACGTCTGTGTTTAGCTATGAAACATGTGTCGTTATTATTAGCAGTTAAATAACTGAGGGGAGACCGAGAGTCAAAGTTAAGGTGAAGGGGTGCGAAAGACAGCAAGCCTTCGTCATAGTTGGAGTCATTTCTTCAATACTTCCTTTTGAAACTGGAATTGAAGAAGCAGTGGATTCTTTCCCATAAGGAAAGCCCCTTTCGACGAAACCCGAAAGGCATAATTATCAAGGAAATTATTTTCAAGCATGTAAAAAGAAGCTTGGTATGTCTTTCAGACTACCTGAGGGGAATATGCCGAAAGCTTTAACCTTCATTAGATAATTATCACATGGAGACATCAAATACCAAAGAAAATGATGTCATAAACGGAGTCAAAAACCGGGAGATCCTACAAGTTCACTTCTCCTAAAGATAGCCAAAGCTTCCCACTCTAAAAGAACAATTTCGGAATCCCTACATCGATACTGTAGCCACCAACCCAGGGGATAATGGAAGGCTCCTTCACTAAGACTTCGTATATGCTTTCACAGAAGTACCAGAACGAAGCCCCTAGACGAACGTAGGGCGAATCCGTGCATATAATTATGACCCTAAGGGCTTAGAATTAGGACCAAATTTCTCATTATTGCTCTTGTATCTAAAAGTCTGAGTTGTGAATCCTAATTTCAAAATCAATTTAAGGAAAAGTCTGTAATATCATAATTTATAAATAAAGAGGTTTATCCAGGCTATTAAGCAATAAAGTGGCAATTCTTAATTATTATATTATTATTATATTATAACTTTGAAGGTTCAATACCGAGAGTATCTAAAACGCAAGAGTTCGACAAAAGTACCTTCCAGAAGTTCCAAAGGGACTTAAGTACCAAAGTAGGTTAATCATACCAGCTTTGAGAATGGAATTATTAGAAGTAGCTTGCAATCTATCGATGGTTCAGAACTCTAAGATCCGATAGATCCTTTGTAAATCTGACTCCATTTCCAGTAACAATGATATACATGGTAATCCTATGTAGGAAATTCAAGAGTTCAAAAGCATTACGAAAGGGTTTAGTTTCCAAATCGAAAAGTCTACTACGAAACCTATATAAAATCATCAACATAAACTAATACGCCAGAGACCAAGTATTATTCCGAATGATCTTTCTAACACTATTCTGTTGACATTTGATCATTGTCTCTTATTTCTACATGAACTTACTTTCGGAAATTAGCAGAAGTATACGACATGAATCATATTACGGAAACGATAGCATAACCTGAGTTTAACCTTTCATAAATAAAGGATTTTACAGGAATTACAACGTTTTAGAGTGTTAACTATATTTTTGGCTAATAGTTATGTTCCTAACGATTTTTTAGACAATTTTCACAGATAACTTTTTAAATAAGAGCTTTTATGAAATGGGCATGAAAATTTGAAAATTTAGTGTTAAAAATAATTAAATAAAAAATTGGGGTGAAATAATTTAAAAAAGAAAATAGCACTAGCGGAAACTATGTCCTTGAAAGGTCGAATTCTAATGGTCGACCATTCTAAGGTAGTGGTTTACCAGTCGATGTAATGTTCCTAGGATTTTGGTAGGCCAATGTGTTAGATTTGAACATATCTTTCTCCTGCCCTGAGATTTGATCTTGTCTTTTTGAATGGTCGATGTTGTTGGAACTAGATGAGTGCACAATAGAAGTCATAGGTGAATTTTAAAAAAAAAAAACATTTATTAGATCTATATTGAGCTTGTGAAGTCTAGTTCATTTATAATATTTCCAAATTTTATTTAACTAAAATCTATTATTTTATTTAAATTTATAAAATACATAGTTTTATTTGATGTATATATATCGATAAATATAAATATACATATATGTATCACATACATATATGTATCATATACATATATGTATGTGTGTGCACGTGTAGCATTTCGGCACGTGCAATTTACAACATGCATATGTATAAACATTGGATTTACATCGCAAAGGATATGTTAGCTCATCCGATGATGCCTAATGCGGTGTATGGCCCGGAACTAATGAGAGCTCTTGGGTCTTCACCATGAAACAACATGACATTGTATTGTTGATGGATCCCGATGTTATGCGATGAAAGGCGTTATGCTACCATTAAGCGGTGGACACAGATGCAATGACGATGACACCGCTTAGCAAGTATACATTATGGGTTCCCACTCAATGTGTAAATATGATAAGTGCACTAATAAGTGTAGGTAGCAAATATACGGTGGAATAGTTCCATTAATTAATAAGAAATCATTAATTTTCATGTGGTTCGATTAGTTGTTTAACCCTAAATAAGGGCCTTCAAAAGTTGCAGTATATATGTGTTTAAAATTATACTTCCATAGATAATTGAAATAAGTAATCCATAAGCAACAGTATGACATCCTAGGTTTCGTAGAGTATTTCTAGAATCAACTTCATGTTATCATCATGTGTTAATAATGTAACTTATTCAGCAAACTTTTGTATGATTCACTCATTTCCTTTATTTTTCCTTTATCACAGGAGAATATGGTAGTAGGTGATAGGACTGAATTTAGTCGGTGGAGAGTAGAGCTCGACGCTGGAGTTTCTTTTTGAATTTCCTTCCACTCTTTATGTAACTAATTATCAAACTTTGTATTTGTCATACAATATATTATATTCTTATGCACTCTGGAAATCTGATTATGTTCTAATTTAGGATTGTGTTTTGGATATTTTCTAAAATGGTTAGTTTATGTATTTATATTTTTCCTATCTTCCATTGTAAGATCTAAAAGTGTAGAATATTTTAGATCTTGTCCTAATGATTTCTTTAGTCTTTGAAATGTTTTAAAATCCCCAACAGCTGTAGTTTTTGGCATCGGGGTGAGTCCAAAAATCAACCTAGGTATGGATCGGCGTGTTAAGTGGTGCAAATTGATACAGTTTCTATTAAAGAATAAGTTTGAAATTACTTAAGGACTAGGGGCGTAATGAGAGAACATGCTTGAAAAAAATTCAAAAAGAAATGTATTTTTGAATTTTTTTAATATGAGTTTCAAAGTACATATACGAGCTTTTCAAATGTTTTAGCATATGTCAATATAACATGAACAATGTCTTTCCTTAGTATCGCCAATACTATCTGTGGAAAGTTGCTAATAAATTCCTAAATCACAAGTGGAAAATGAATGATCTCACTGGTTTACGCTTAGTTGGTTTACTTAAGATTTCGGACATGAACGTATTGATTTATTTCGTTGATATCTGTAGGCAAGAGGATAAGTCGATCTTAACCCTTATAGGTGACTTGCAGAGAGACTATCCGGTGTAGTTCTCATACACCACATGTCATCGATTTTTGCACGCTATGCAAGAACTTTGTGCATCTAGGAAGGAAGCAACATGTGTGGACTGAGTATGTGGATTCAAGATCATGATTTGTACTTATGAAAGGACCTTTGGATTGATGGGTCTCAACGATGACATGAACACCTTGCTCTTGACATTTAAAGGGGAATGACCTGAATTAGTCAGATGTAATGGTTGAAGAGACTAATAACGGGGAGACTACTTGGATAAGTTTATAAGGCTTTTCAAGAAGAAGTATTTTCCAAAGCCAAAGAGGGAATACAGTTAGAGAGGATCATTTATTTGCACCAATGAGGGATATCAATAAAGAAGTAATTGAGTTAGTTCAACGAGTTAGATAAGTTTTAGGTGGAGCTAATAAATACCCATCATATGAGAGCTTCAAAGTTTGTTTATGGACGCAATCAACCTCTTTAGGATTTGGCTCTTAGTGACAGTCTCATAGGTATGAATTACGATGGATTCATGGAAACATCCTTGTTGAGTACCATATCCAAAAAGGAATTGAATAGCGACCCTAAGAAGTTAGGAGGAAAGAATAAGATTAGAAACAGAGAGGAACAAGGCCCAAAGGCTAAGAAGCAAGAGATGCAGTGTAGGAGATATGGTAAGAGGGGAAATTTTCTCGGGAGTGCAAGATCGATCTCTCAATGGTTAAGTTCTATATCCACGGTCAAATCAATCGAATAAGAAAAGTGTTTCTAGCACTACAAAAGACAACTACTTAAATAGCTACATCTTATGCACTGGGTAAAGTTTATAGCTCGAGTGTGCCTTCGTTAAAGGGAAGATGGTGGTTATTGAAGGTGTGTTAATTTTATCTAATTTACCCATTCATACCTTATTTGAAACACCCCCACCTCTATATCCAAAACATCCACTACATCAGAAAAAGCCTTTCGTAGCGTTGTAAAAACGCTGCTAAAACTTGTCATGATATTTCGATAAACGATATGATATGACATGCAACTAAAGGTCCGATAGTTTTAGTTGCATTACAGTAAACACAACCAAAAATGAACATATTGCAGCGTTTCCAAAACCCTACCAAAAGCTTTTTTGGCAGCTTTTAAAAATGCAACCAAAGTGGTTCTTGCATCCTTCTTTTTTATTTTTTATAGTGTTATTCTATGCTACTATAATATTTTCGCAGCATTTAATCTTTCATACTAAATATTTATTGCTGTGTTTTATTCCAGATACAATATTTTCTGTAAATTGCATTTTCTTCTGTTGCACTTTTGAAATGCTACTAAAACTTATTGATTGATGTACGATACATTTTAATCACAGATATTTACAATTAATGACCTATATCATTTCAAAAAGTCACTTATATATAATAGCAATATTAAAATAATTAATCAATTGCATAATTATCATTTTTAAACCAACATCGATAATCACCATATTCAAATAATAAAAAAGAAAATAAATCGCATAATCAAGTGTAATATCCATAATCTATTCAGTAATAGTATTTCGACAAAATAAGCAAATTCACATACCATAATCATTTACAAACAAGTTTATATAACTGGTATGAACAAAATATTATAATACATAATAGTTAAAGTCTTGTTCATGGCTTAATTATCATTAGTTCTTTGATGCGGCTGTTCCTCACTTCGTTAACACTAATGACCTGTACACAAGTATAACAGGCAATAGTTAGAATTGCATACTAGTATAGTATAGTAGGTGGAAACATAAACAAAACAAAAAAACAACAACATTTAAAATTTCAACAAAATTATTGTTCACATTACGGTGCCTAAAAGTGATGGAAATCATTTAAGGGAAGGACACAAACATTTTTTGGAATTTTTTTTAACAACAAACGTTGATACGACTTAGAATACTAAATAATATAAACAATAAACGTTGACATGGATTAGAATACTAAATAATATAATGCATAACCCTCGCACGATTGACAACAGCCACACAGGGGATCAAAGGCTGCAAATAAAAACATAACAACCACGAGGTGTTTTTCATGGAACCATATATATAACGGTAATAAAATTTGCCTATGTTTTTTCCTAATCAAAATATAAGGATTAACATAAGATACGTTATGCATCTTTAATTCTCCCCTAAAGCTCTTTACAGCTTATTGTTAACAAATAGGTATTAAGTCGTAATACTATTGGTAAAATTATCATTATACTCACATAGGTTATCCTGTCATGTGATTACAACTATGGATAGTATTGGTATCACATTTCATCTATTTCTTATAATGTTGGATGCTCTAATCCGGCATTGATCTTGCTTACAACATCTTGTGTAATGGCTGCTCTGCCTACAATGGAAATCTGGATCCTACATCAACCAAAATAAAGATCAAGAACATGTTTTTAGTAAAATAAATGAACAATTGGTTAGAGTTTGTTCCATATAGGAAATCCATTTGATGTGATTAATAACATTGCTGATGTTATATTTTATTTTGAATAAAAGATTATGTGACTCTACTTCCGTCATTGACTTGGATCATGTGACTTCTGCACCTGTGTTACCCTCGACAATTTCTAACACCCCCCCCCCCCCCTGTGAAGCACCTCCTTCCAACCATGATGATTAATTTATTTTCTGGAAACCCGATGAAAGATACTGGATTCACGGTCCTTTTAAGATGAGGTATAATCCAGTATCTGGTAAATTCCATAAATACGTAGGAAAAGTAGGGGAATCTTGGCATCTAAGGTATCATATTGAAGCTGAAGGTTTAACACTAACTACATCTGGGAAGGATGGGAAAAGTAATTGGTCTATGTTAATTCAATCCTTTTGGGATAAGGAACACCTTTACACCTCCCTCTTGAGAAGTTATGATCCGCTTCTTGCATCTTATTTCTCTACCTTTAGGCAAGTCAGAGGCCCTTGTACTGATGCTGACATCGGTAATGACTGAGGAGACTAGATGTCTCTGTTATAGTAGCGTAGACATGTTTGTCTATCTCCTAATCTTTATTTGTTTTAGGTTCTCAGTGGTCTAGCCACTTCAAAACTAGTTCATAATAGTTGTTTGACTCCTTTACTTTCATGTAATTGTTTCTTGTTGGAATGATAAATGTTATAGATCCCTATAAAAACCGATTGGCCATGCCAAAAAAATAATAGATAACTACTTTTTATATTTAATAACTTATTACAGTTAATTATTAATAATTAGTAAACTGCAATCAATACTTGTCGATAATATTTAATAATTAATAATTAATGTTAAATATTTTTTATTAAATAATTAATAATTAAATTTGAGTAACTAATATTTAATAATTAATGTCTAACTTTTAATATTCAAATAATAAGTAATAGTTAATAATCATGTGGTAATATTTAAATATAATAATTAATATTTAACAAGTAAATTGATACTTACTATTAAGTACATAATTAAAAAGTAGTTATATGCATAATAATTGATACTCAATTATAATATAAGTAATAAATAGTAATTAATAAATATAAAGTAATACTTTGTACCGAACACAAAGTAAAAATTAATAATTAGTAATTATTAATTAAATTAAGTAACTTTTAATAAATAATACTAAATAAGTAATAATTACAGGCTTTGACAACTGGGATTCCAAACAATTGCAACCAAAGAGCTTTAACAGTTATTATAATGTGTCAGTTGTAACTCTCGTCTTGACATGTACATTTTCTATTTTTTAGCTCCATACCTCAAATTTTAGCTTTTGATTACTCACACCAAACCCAAAAGTTAGCTCCAAACCGAAATGTTTTGCTATAATTTGTGACAACCTGTTTTTTCTAACCATTCAGGTCGGTAATAAAACTAACTCAAAACGTTCAAAATAGCAGATTGTTTTTAACTATGGGGTTTAATAAATCAAATCACAAAACATAAACATGTCATAGGTACAAAATAGCAGAATAACTCATAGCGGAATAAATAACTTAGTAATTCATGAAGCTATTAATTACAAAATCTCAAAATAAATTATACAAAATATCAAAGTCATAATCTATACATTTGAAATCTTAGATACATAATCCCTAGTATATAAATAAATGATAGAAATGGAATAATCGAATCACCAAGATAACAATAACAGATAGATAATAAGTTAAATCCTCGATAGATCTCCAGCTCTTAGAAGATGAACTGCCAAAGTTGAACTCCTCGGCCTGACTTAAGCATCAAGTCAAAAACAAAACACTCGAGTCAGAATCAATATTCTCAATAATAAATCAACTCAAGTGAAATGCACAAGTAACTTAAAAAGAATGTTTGGGATTTCATTCTTTAAGGATCCGTTAAATTAGATGTCATATAATACAATATGCTATAATAATAGTGTCTACGGTTAACCATAATATTGAAAATAACATAAGCAATATTACATTTTTACCCATGCGTCATTTATAAACATTGCATATAAAACACCAGTTTAACGGTCAATGGATAGGGATGCACCACTATATGACACCGTCAAATCAAAATCATAGGGGGCTCAATCAAGATAATATGACAAGACATACGAGGCAATACCCAAAGTATGATTCTTCCAGTTGCACTCTCAGACCGATGGTGACGCATATCTACAACTATCGCATAGCTACAACTACCGCCCACCTCGAACAACACTCCAAAATTAAAGGGCCCCAATCAAATCACAAAGTAATAGATATGACATAGAATAAGTGTGTTCGATAAGAGGTGCTACCTCTATTAACTACGGCATAGCACATGTTTTAGTCAGCTAAATTACAATCCAAAGGTCAAAGCTATCCATTATCGTTTTCTATAAGCCAAGAATCATCTTCTTCTTTTTTCGAGTTCCCGGATTAATATACTTGGCTCTTTTTTTGATCCTATAAGGAAAAAGACCTACCTTCCTAGTATTAAGTGGCACATAGAGGAAGTGGCAGACATGGCTTGAGGCTGTAAGGCGAGAGACTTCTGAAATTGCTCAGCCAAATTATTGGGATCTGATGTTGATATTGCTGCAGTATTAGGTTGCACTTGATTAAAAGATGGAACTCTGAAAGAAAACTGTCTTGGTTGATTTCTTTTCAAAAAAGAACAATAATTTTTCCAATGACCGTTTTCCTTACAATACTTGCATGTATCAGGGGAGTATAACTTGTAGAAGGTTTCCTGAATGGTGGACCTCACTGTACGGGATCGCTAGCACAGAAGGGTCATCTTTTTTCGAACATGTTTTAGGACGTATTTTTTCAGCCAATAATTCACTAACAACAAAATCAACTGATGGAAGCGGAGAATGATGTAATATTGAACCTCGAAGTCCTTCAAAATCAGTGCGTAGAGCCATCAAAAATTGGACCAAGCGTTGTTCCTCTCTGAAAGTAACATATACTTTGGATGCTTTCAATTCATCAGGTTCTGTAAAAGCCAATTCATCCCATATTTTCGTCATAGCAGAGTAGAATTCTTGTATGATCATACTACTCTGTTGAAGAGCTTTAATGTCATTTTCCAACTGATATCGTTTTGCAAGATTTGATTGGGTGAATAACCTTTTTAAATGTTCCCAACCCAATTTTGCAGTCTCATACTTTGCTAATGGCATGCCTATTGAACATTCAACAGAATTATAGATGCATGTGATAACCTCTGCATTGTTTGCTTCCCAAACATCCATTGCAATTGCGTAGTCCTCATCCTTTTCTTCGGGCATATTACAAATCCCTTCAACATATCCGCACAACTTATTTCCTTTCCAAAAAAAAAAAAAATCATGACATAACTCCAATACGAATAATTTCTTCCATCCAATCACACACCTATAGCTTGAAGTGAATCTTCATTTTCGCTTGCCATAACTAGATTCAAGAATTATCAAAATATTACAAATCCCAAAGTTGTTTTTACCAATAACATATCTCAAAATTACCAACAACGCTTGTCTACTACAATCATCAACAACAAATAACAGATCTCAAACTCACCACCAACAAGTAACAGATCTCAAAACCAACAAAGAAGAAACGACATAATACAGTAAAAACAGTAAGAGAAAAATAAAAGATAACAAATCTGCAAATAAATGATAACTTTATCTGAACGCAAATAACAGATTCGCGACAGTAACCCGCCCTGATACCATGATAACTTTATTCATCACATGAAATAGAATAGAAAATAAAAGATAAGAAGAAGAAAATAACGGAGATTGCCTCTATTTGTACATAGTTTATCCTTATCTAAAAGAACATTCTAGATAAGAATATTCTAGAGTAAATTTGGGTCTATTATAATAAATAATTCAATATCAAATATAAACCCAAATCAATGCAATACCAAATATAAACCCAAATCAATGCAATTAAATAAATGCAACATATCTTCTAGCATATTCTCTAACACAAACTTCAAAAATTTATGTACAACACCAAATATGATAACAAAAACGCCAAATTTCACTCGTTGGTGGTTCTAAGGTGGATGCGTGACAGTAAAGTGATGCCTAATGCGGTGCATGGCCCGGAACTAACGAGAGCTCCTGGGTCTTCACAATGACAAGACATGATATCATATTGTTGATGGATCCCGATATTATGCCATGAAAAGGCGTTATGCTACCATTAAGCGATGGACATAGATGTAATGATGATGACACCGCTTAGCAAGTCTACATTATGGGTTCCCACTCAATGTGTAAATATGATATGTGCACTCATAAGTGTAGGTAGCAAATATATGGTGGAATAGTTCCATTGATTATTAAGAAATTATTTAAAGGGCACTTGAACAAATGAAAGAAAAGTGGCAATTTGACATATTAGAAAGTTAGAAGTCGTAAATCTAGTATTACCAAATAGTTCATACCAATTCATAATTCAAAAATCCATTCCAATGTGAATTTGAACCTAATCGAGTGATTCTCAGTTGTTAATTTGTGTATAGGTTACATCATTAATCCTTGCATGCTTAATTTTCTTTCTAAAATCATAAAACGGTAAAAAATTGTTATCGATCTTTACCAATCATAAACTGAACTGTTCGTAATCTCTTTCTTGGGCTGGTAATGATATGTTTTTTCTATTATCATATAAGTCGATAGGTATAATGAATTTAAATACAAAGTTCCGATACCTAACCGAATCCACTCATAAATTTGTGTATAGGCTACATCATTAATCCTAGGATGCTTGCTTTTCTTTCTAAAATCATAAAGCGGCACCTTGCATCCAAATATCTTTTGTAGTTTTGTAACTTTGGTTACTGATGGATACGAACATAGTTGGTGACTGAGAACAAACAATTGGAAAAAAGGAAGAGGGCAGCGGTAGAAACATAGGGCGGCACGCCATTCTATTTGGGTTAAGCAGCAACTTAAACATAGGGCGGTACGCCATTCTATTTGGGTAAAGCAGCAGCTTGTGCAATGAAATTCTAAGTAAAAACATACAGGGCAAATAATTTAAGTCAGACCTTATAATAATTATGATAGTAAATGAACGGGTGAAGAAAGAGAGACCACGGCAACAACTGCACCACGCCACATACACTTAAAAATTAAAACCACCATAACCACTAAGAATTTCTCATCTTCAGATATATCCTCATTCTTCTACTTTTATCACATGATGTGGGATAATTTATATTGCCCTTAAAGTTAACCCCTCATTCACTCCATTTTCCGACTCACACTTCAGAAGTTTTGAATTAGGATAGCTGCATCTGCACATTGTAAATATAATCAGCTAGTGACTTGTACTCATAAAAGTTAAACACAAGGAAAAAAAACTAAACAAGAATTCATATATTAGAGAAAAATAAGCAGGTAACTTACGTTTGCCCTGCTACATGGGTAAACAAAATATCATAAAATCCTTTCTTAAGAGTATTAGGTTGACGCTGAAACACAAGACGATATGCTTTCTGATATAATTTAGGAACGGGCTGCATATTATTCTGTAGAATGCAACTCTCACAATTTACAGTCAATCAGAGTGATGCAACGAAAGTGTGGTGGGCCCAAAATGTTCAAGTGCCCTTTTAACATGTCAAATTTTCAGAAAACCATATTAGCTGAACATCCAAAAAAAAATCTCATTTCTGACAATTTTGAGTTTGTGTTCTCGTTTCTCCATCATTCCTTAAGTCTTTTGTTGAGTACAGAAATATTAAATCGTAGTAAGATCAGTTTTGTTGCCACATTAAGATACATGTCTTCCAATTATAACCATACGCTCCGGTATAGTCCCAAAACTCTCTCTAACATAGCCAAGTGTTTCAAATTCTCTTGTGTTTTGGAACGATGCTTCCCCTTGAAATGGTTAATTTGTAGATGGTTACACATTCTGAGAAGCAACTGGTTGTTAATCAACAAAGCAATTAACTGATCAAAAAATAGCTCCACCCTGAATCTTTGATCAACAAACATGATAAGTCGTTACTTATAAAGAAGGTTCAGAAGATATAAAGATAAAAATAAAATTAAGTAAAATAATTGAAAATTTATTGAAGCTATGAAATAAAAACAGACAGTTCAGCAGATATAACGAAGGTACATTTCAAATGCTAAGAGAGAGCATGATAAGTCGTTAAGCAAAATATAAAGCCGGAAGAGTGGTCTTTAAGCATGTAAAGATGTATCTATCGCGGGGATGTGAATCAAAATAAATAAGTGATAAGTCATCGCTCGCATGGGATAGTCAAATTGAATGAAGTCATGTAAATTAAATTAAGGAATAGAGAATCTGACAGCATTGACCTATGTTTAGAATGACCTACCAGTTGTAATTTGGAAGTCTCTTGTGCTGTCAAAAAGTTCTGCATAAGCATTTGTTGTTTGACGTGGCACTTTCAGAGATTAGTGTTATTTGTAAGCCCATTTTGATTTTTAAGTATTAGAACCTGATTTTTAACAGTTAATTTTGTTATTTGAATTCGCATGTGGATATCAATAGTCACTATTTTAAATTAAATGTTTTTACTTTTAATTTTTGCAAACTAAAATTTTGATTTTTCAGTATATTGTTTCCATATATTGAATGTAATGATACATTCATTGCTAAAGATTAGTATTTATGGTAATAGATATAGAAACATATTGATGGGCAAAAATGATGGTTTGTTGGAGAATTATCAGTATATTGTTTCCATATATTGAATGTAATGATACATTCATTGCTAAAGATTAGTATTTATGGTAATAGATATAGAAACATATTGATGGGCAAAAATGATGGTTTGTTGGAGAATTCGCATGTGGATATCAATAGTCACTATTTTAAATTAAATGTTTTTACTTTTAATTTTTGCAAACTAAAATTTTGATTTTTCAGTATATTGTTTCCATATATTGAATGTAATGATACATTCATTGCTAAAGATTAGTATTTATGGTAATAGATATAGAAACATATTGATGGGCAAAAATGATGGTTTGTTGGAGAATTATCAGCATATTGTTTCCATATATTGAATGTAATGATACATTCATTGCTAAAGATTAGTATTTATGGTAATAGATATAGAAACATATTGATGGGCAAAAATGATGGTTTGTTGGAGAATTATCACTGAATCCATTGTGGGTACAATGTGCAGCAGCCCGTTATCCATCCACCGTTGAGAGCAAGGAGTCTTCGCTGCTCTGTGGCCAGCCTGACGCAATGCCTCCTTTCTATAGCCAGCATAGCCGGACTTTCCAGCCCAACTACACAGGCCACTCAGCAACTTGGATCGGGCGGGCCAGCTAATTGCACAGTATACCCGAATCCAATAACATAACCCAACATTCCATCATTTTAATGCCCCACTTGGTCACAAGCTCACACTACTGAGCACGGCATTTGATTTGGTGAAGTATCGATATTTGTATATTCATATTTACTAATATTTGAGGATGTGGGACTAAGATGACAATTTTACCTTATTGGCTACTGCAGAAGTACCATTTCACCCTTGCTGAAAGCAGTATGATGCCTGTACCAATATTCACATATGCATTTGCAAAATTGTAAACTTATCGTTTTTCCAATAACAATTTATTTTCTAATTGCAATTAAGCTTCAGAAAACAAAAAATGGGCACATTAACCACCCAATATCTTGTATCAGACAGAATAGAAAGTGGCTCAAATTACTGAAACCAAACAGTGCAACTCTATGTTTCCCTAGTCTGTTACAACGAAGCTACTTTATTATCATCAGCCTTACACTTTTATATATGTTTACAACTACAAACTTCCAGAAACCTACATGTTAGATGTTCATGCCAATAACCTTTCATTTCTGTTGTTGCAAATTTATCAATACGGAAGAATTGGTCAATAGTCAACTACCAAAATCTTTACCTTTTTTTTTCCACAACACGTCGAGATTGAAGAAACAATGATACGGAAGGGAAGTTTGAATGATTGCATCTTTTAACACTTTTGAAAAGGAAAATAATGGTACCATATATTATCAGAATTTGTCAATTTAGCGCTCGCTTACAACTTATTACGTAACAGCCTTGTTTGTAATTACAAACAGCTCCGTTTTGGCAAACTCAGCGCCGAGTTGATTAAAACACACTGCCTGACATCATTTCAAATGACGCCATTTTAAATGATGCATTTCAAATGTCGTCGGTGTTGTTTTTTTGTGCATACTGACACTGTTCCAAATAGCATCGATATTATTTTATACATAACACCGCTGCGATTTCAAATGGAGGCAGTGTGCTATGGCAAACTCAACGCTGGTTCGGTCAAAATAGGGTCCTGTTAGTAATTAGTTTACAAACATGACTTTTTGCGTAATTAATTTTAAAAAGAGGGATAAACTGGAAAAAAAAAATCCTAATATTATCATGCTAACTGAAAATTAATCGGGCGTGGACAGTACTTTTAGCAGTTTTTGCATGTAATATAGCAACAACAGTATTATAGGTTGTTAGTAGTAATTGTTTGGTAATGTCGTCTTCAGTTACGAGTTCCTGATTTCTACATAAATTATTTGTTCCAAAGCACGTTTTTAATAACTAATTCAGAACATGTTTTTAATAAATAAATAAAATGCTGTCACTCTTTAAGTTTTGCTTTTATATGTTGAAAAAACTATGGAATCATTGGCTTTTGAGAGCATCTAGAAGAAATTTTGTACGATATTTAAGAAAACATTTGGTTGTTTCTTTCCATCGTTTTTTTTCTTCATTTCATTTTGCTTGAATCTATTTGATACTTCGGAATTTCATTGGAACATTAGCTCTATAATCTCAACAATAAAATCAACAACGCACGAGTTTAAAATGCATACACTCACTTCATCGTATGCTCTTCATAATTTTAATATATTTTTCAACTACATTACCTTTTTGGGGGAATATTACAGCACATATAAATGTCCGATATTTCATAATTTATTTGGCGTATGTTTTACTTAGGTTATTTCATTTTTTTCCATATCCAGTTATAATATGTGTTTTATGTCAAATACAGAACCAAAGTCTACTTGAGCTCACAAAAGACAAAATTGAAGGCATAAAAAACCAGTTAAAACAGGAAACTGATGTATGATTTGAGACTTAACGACTTGTTCAAGAATGTGGACATTTTTATATTCCATTCAGCGTAGGTTTTATCAAGATTATTTCAGTTTGACCATATCCAACATTAGTATTTTTTTTGGGGTCAAACTTGCTTCTTGTCATTTGATAGATCTATAGAACCAATGTCCAAAGAGCCTTAACCACTTGAGCTAGCGTTTTTAACAACAAACCATGATATTTCAGGTAAGATATTCAAGTTTTTATATTACTAAAACAATATTGCTTAGTAAAAAAACAAAAATTAGATGGTTTTCTATTGTCTTTTCAGGTAGTTATTCTTCTTCATCCAAACGTATAGCGATCTTAAAAACCAAAATCAACATTACTGAAGTTTCTAGAAAGTTTCGAAGAAAAGAAAAAAGGAGAAACCAACCATTAGGAGACTGTATGGAATGACCTGAAGGGTTCGTTTTCTTTATACCAGCAGGCCATTATAAAATCAACATACAGAGGAACATTAAGTGTTAGTATATTATACGTCTCTTCAAAGTTAACATAAATTTGAAGACATATTGAGGTGATATTCATTTTATTCCCGAGACAGTTGTGGCCTAGCCAATAGGGGACATTAAAACAAAATGATCTCAAAATTCTGATCTGAATCGAGAAAAAAATTCATTGGTTCAAACTTAGAGCAACATAACTTGTTTCAAGTTTTTATCTTGCCATCCGATCTACTTTAAAATAGTTTGTTTGCACCAAAAATTCAAACCAAGAATATACTACAAAATGGTGTGATAGCAATTATACTAAAAAAATAAGGCGATGGTCTACAAAACTAATGACTTTTCCATTTGGTTGTCAAGAAGTTAATCTCGATTTGTTTATTTGTTAAAGATTTCAGTTTAGTACATAGTCATGTTAATGATCAATCTATTTTTGACCTGACGATCTGGACATGTCCCTTGAAATAAAAAAGGAAATTACTGCTAATATAGAACCGAGAATTAGCATAAAAAGAAAGATGAATACCTGCTGCATTTGATATGCTTCTCCTTTTCCTTCCCCTCCTCCGCATTTGTGACTCATGACTAATTTTGACGATACCGATACCAAACTGCTGTAACTTCAGACCTCTTAGTGCACCAGTTTTCTACAAATTCAGGGCTAACTTTACGGTATATTTCAAATATACATAAAACTCTCTACTGTCTATGTTATGTCCATGTAAGTAAATAATTCTACAGCTTTGAAGGAAATAATTAACTACATAAACTATTAGACATTATTCGTAATGTACCTAGAATTTCATATGGTCGCAACATTTGGGGTTAGTTTTAGTAACTAGTCATATTATACACAAAATAGGGAGACAAGGAAGAGGAGATGTAACAATATCTACGAATTATGATAATACGGCTTTAGCTTCGTACATTAACTTCAAATTATCCACTTAAAAGCCTACACAAGCCAAAATTTTCTAGAACTCAAAAAAATAGTCCATATTCATGGAAGTTGTACTAACAATTACCATAAAATCACATCAATCATTTACAAACCAACTTAGTATAGCTATTGTCGGAACCAAAGCCTAAAAATTATGGCCCAAAAAAAAAAGGTGATTACTTCGTCAAAAACTAGCTTATATTTTGCAAATAGTTTAAAACTGATCTGTTTTTGCTAATAGTTTTAACAACGGTTTAGACTGAAATTGGTCATGTAAAATATGCTACGTACAAGATGTTGAAATGATAAAGTGATTAATGGTTTCATGATACTAAATTCTATTCTAACAAGTTTATTATGTGCATCTGTGTTAAATAAACTAGAGCCGAAAATTGAATATAACCCACTGAAACTTGCAAAACATGCATACTATAACTACAGAATATGCTACACTGAAGATGTATAAGTGATTAGAAGGACCTTTATGATACTTGATTCAACTTAACAAGTCTATCTTGCCTTGAAGTTAAAACGTTTAGCGGTTTCATAGCAGTACAGACGTAAAAAGTTGTAGCGGGATAAAGCCGGAGGATAGCGGGAATATAGCGGAGGTGTAAAAAGTTTAATTAAATCGGTGTATTAGAAAACGTGCCTGAGGCGGGCCTCGAGGCGAGGCGTTGGCAAAAACGTCTTGAGGCGCATCTCTAGAGATGTTTTACCGCTGAGGCTTAAGCCTCAACCAATTGAGGCGTAAAAAAACGTAAAAAAAACTTCGGTTTAGGAGACTTTTTTTTATTGTCTTTTTTTGTTTGTTTGTTGTGTTTCATTGAAAAGCCATTTTAATCGTTACATTATTTCTATTGTTGGCTAGGTTAATTTAAAATGAGCACACGTGATATTGCATGGAAGTGGGTCAAAGATATACCGAATTCTACAAATTCAAAAAAAAATCACTGTGGATTTTATGATCATATATGCACCAAAGGAAGATATCATTGATCTTTTGCAATTTATATTAAATGTGCAAGGATGATTGTATTTTGTTTGAATTGCTTTGAATGTTGTATGGTTTTTACTTACTATTTGACGCTTAATGTTACTCCAAATTAAAATTTAAGTATATGTGTGGCGCTTTTCTTTTACCCAAAAGGCTTACGCCTCAACGCTTCGAGGCTTATGCCTCGCCTCACAGACCCGAAAACGCATCACGTACGCTTTTTGCATTTTAAAACATTGAATTAAATATAAAACCAAATATTTAAAATTAATTAACTATCATTCTCACATCATTTGTTTAAAAGAAACTAAAATTAATTAATCATTTATTCAACTGTCCTAAATCAACCATGGCAAGCCAGGGCCATTAAGACAGAAAAGTCTTAATATTATTATGTTAAATATGAAAATTTTATGTTGGGATATTCAGAAATCATAAATTGTGTGTACAATTCCCAGCATAGTAGGTTAATTTTATTATTCTACTATTTTTATGCATAAAATCCAACATCACGAGGTGCATCATGGTGCCCGCAATGATTGTGCCTTTTGGTGCACTGCACATGGGAAGGGACACCGAATCACATATGGCATATAGTGCAAAAAGGCTTTTCCTAAATAATTTTTTTTTACCCATAAGCTATATTTTATGTAACTTTTTTACGATCCAAGGTGTATACTTTTTTTTCTTGATTTCCCTTTGCTTGCAGACAAATGCATGCGACCAATACGAAGACTATAACTTTCTTGATGTAATATACATTCAAAAAATAATAATGTAATATGCGAAGGCATACAATTTGACATTTGGATAGTATAACTTATTGATTTTGTGTAAGAAATATCGTCTACATTATACACATTGCAAGATGATCCACACTGGGATAAGGTTTAAAAACTTCCTCTATATACCTAAATAATGTACTTTCAAATTTGACTGATTATCAGAGTGGTGCAGCGGAAACGTGGTGGGCCCATAACCCATAGGTCCCAGGTTCGAAACCTGACTCTGATAATGTTTTTTCATTCTTTGTTTTCGCAAGGATAATTTGGTCACTCTGTGCCTATGTTTGATTATCTGTGCATTTTATTTGTTTGATTACATGCCAGCAAGTGGGATGTTAATTCATGTTAAACAATGATGTTAATATGTACATAGCTTGTCGAACAAAATGAAATCTTCAAGCTGTTGAGCATAATCTGCAAGCAATGAAATCATTTCACACCTATGCATTGAACCCGAACTGCAACTTCGTATATGTACCTTCAATATGTCACCCAGAACAGACAACAACCTACATCTCATGCAAAATACAAATCAGTGTGAATAAGACACAAATCATGGGCATGATATGATACATTAACTAGGGATGGTGATTACCTATTTCTCTTTATACAATCAAATAAGATAAGCCCAAGCTTCTCACAAACCTGTTAAACATTCAAGTAAATTCAAAAAACGGATTTTCTTTTATTTCTAAGCTATTCCTTCGTATCCTAAAATAAATACACAATATAACACTTTGCAGCCAGCCAATTACAATTAATTTATGTTATAGATAAAACTTACACTTACGATGCTTAATAATATTATTTTTCTATATTATTATATTTAATATGTCACTCACAGCTGATGGCTCGCTCTACATAAGCAAAAGAAGCATCAGTAATAACAAAAAGGTAAAACAACAATACATCCTAAGCGATGTTAACAAACAATTTACTAATACTATGCCTGGATAAGATACTAAACTCTAGCGTTAAATGTGGATTAATTCAAAAGAATTATGTAACATGCAAGACAACAGATATATCCAATAGACCAAATGCTAACAACTTTGAAATGGATCTAAAAAAACTTTAATGAGGTGAACACCAGATATATAATTAATTAGCAATAGGTGTTCAACAAATTAATTAGTTATAAATAACCAACGAAATTTGGATTATAAAACACAAATTCAGATGTATGAATATGATCAATGCCAATATTACTTTAACACTGCTAGTGGCAAATTTGTAACTGTGCATTCAGAACGGATACTTTATATGTATATGTACTAGTAGCCCTTAATGCTGGGTCTGAAAGGATCTCCAACTACTCAACCTTTTGTTTTCTGTTCACGAAATTTTCATAAATTCCTTCTTTTACAGTGGAACTCACGATGCAAGTTTCTCATACAAAAGCAACCAACAAAAAAGAACCATCACTTGCATTAAAAAAATAGCTAAAAAAGGAAACTGACGTATGATTCCTAACTTAATACCTTGTCTGAGAATGTGACCTTTTTTGCATGTTCAGCAGTAATGTCAACATAAGCATCATCAAAAGTAATTCCTTTTAAGGCATGTTATTCAATGTGAAATATGATGGTAAATAATAAATGATGTCCATATAAGTATAGCTTCACATATTAATATTGAAGAGAAATATGATGTGAACCTACTACTATGAACATCGAAAAAATGGTTGAATCTAGTTAGTTGAAATAGGTAAATGAATCAAGACAGAACAGTAACACAGAGTACTATAGCATGACCAACTGCACAGGCCACTCGGCAACTTGGACGGGCAGACCAGCTACTTGAACAATATACCCAAATACAATAACATGACTAAACATTTCATCACTTTGATGCCCCACTTGGTCACAAGATCCCGTTACTGAGCTAAGCAATTGGTTAGGTGAAGAATTGATATTTGTATAGAATTAGTCACTAATATTTGGCAATATAGCTTAACAGTTGTTACAGTAGTATCAATTCCTTCTTGCAAATGTAGCAAGATGCTGGTATCAACATTCACATCTGCAGCTGACTTATAATTTCAGCTTATGCCGGATTATTGTTTTTTTCCTCACATCTTGATTATGCTTATATTGCATAATGAGCTTAAAAAGAAACAAAACAAAATAAGTGGGCCACCTTGGTTCAAATTAGTGAAATTAAACAGTACAGCTTTATATCGGCCCGGCCAATCACAAAGAAGAAACTACTTCATTATCATATGACTTATACGACTTATACTTTTATTTATGTTTAAACTCCAAAATACAAGTTTAATGTTTGCGTCAGTGACCTTTCATTTTCAGTGGTTGCAAATTTACACATCATATATGATATATCAAAATTCAAAAATCTTTCGCTTTTTTTAACAACGCGCAGGAGTTCGAAAAAGAAATCATATGAAGGGAAATTTTGTAGGATTCCATTTCTAACACTATTTAAATGGAAAATAACAGGTTGCTGTGTTATCACGTTAAACGTGAAGAAATCTGATGTGGATGTACTTTTACCCATTTTGGTACGTAATATCCCTACGATAGTATCACCGGCTGTTGGTTGATTTACTTGGTAATGCCACCAGTAGTCAAGAGTTAATTTCGATAACCAGTTTTGCATTTAATCGCTGATGGAGTTGGTTTCCGTTTGTTTGTTTGTTGAAGATTTCAATTTAGTACAAAACCACATTGACAAGCATCTTATTTTTTACCTGACTTTATCGGGGATGACACTAGATATATAAAAAAGAGAGTTTTCCTAATATAGAATGAAGAATCGGCATAAAAATGTAGATACATACAATATCTTCACGATAGAAGATGAATACCTGATGTACTCGATATCCTTTCTCCAAATTTGTTCAGCAGATTGAGGCATCATAAAGCACTTGAGAATATAACAATCTTTTATTTTACCTTCAGATCTCCTAGTGCACCAGTTTCCTAAAATTTCAGTGCTGACTTTAGTGTATATTTGAAATATACGTTGAACTCTACTGTCCTTATCATGCCCATGTAAGCAAATAATCCACTGCTACAATGAAATAACTAACTGCAAAAATTTACCAAAACTATATGTGATGTAATTGGATGTTCATAGCGTATCATTTGCGGTTAATTTCAAATTAGGCAAATTGTACACAAAATTGGGAGACCAGGACAAGAGAAAAACGTAACAAATTAGGAGAAATACTGTTTTTGTTCCTTGAATTAACTCCAAATAATCGGCTTAAAAGCCAAGACAAGCTAGAACTTCCAATTTTTTTTAAAAATAGTCCATATTAATGGAATTTGCACAAAAAATTACCATATATTCACACCTATCATGTACAACCCAACATAGTATAGCTATTGTAAGCACCAAAACATAAAATAGAAAGAATAAGTATAAATTTATGTCCAAATGTAGAGCACTGGAAGAAATCATTCCCATGCCTACCGGAACCTCGGAAAATTGGAAGTATAATTCCAAGTGGATCTTTCATTTCCTTCGCGCGAAACTTACACCGAATTAATCCAAAATAACTGAGCCAGTTTAAGCTCCACGTTTTCTTTTTCGTTCCCTTTTCTCAACGTCAATCTTCAACCTCAGCTTCGCAGTAGGATTCGACTGACCTAAATTCACCATCGGATCATCACATAGACAGTTGAAACGACAACGGGTTAACTGCTGTGTTGACAAGGGGGACCTAGTTTTCTTCAGTAACTAAAAAGTACAATTCTAGACTGCGTTCTTTCTAATTCCAACCTTTTAGAGCGAGTTTGTTTGAGGTAACAAAACTTTATCCCTTTAGTGGCAGACAGCGGGACCCGGTGGAATTCAGGGGTCCTATTATTGTTATCAATGGAAAATAGGAGTTTTGTATACATTTACCCAAATAGTGTGTACAAACTACAAACTCCTACTGCCAACCTTTGAACTATCATATATATATATATATATATATATATATATATATATATATATATATATATATATATACATGGGAAAGTCTATTTGAACACAACAAATAGACACAAATAAGGGGACACAAAATCTACACCATTGGATCTCCCCCTGAATTCCACCTCTTCACATAAAGACAAAAAGATCCAACGGTCAAGATTTTGTCTCTATGTTTGTGTCTAGTTTTGTGTCCCTATATATATATATATATATATATATATATATATATATATATATATATATGGGGCGGCTATTTGAACACGAAATTAGACACAAAGAGAGAGACACAGAGCTTTGACCGTTGGATCTTTTTGTCTTTATATGGAGAGGTGTAATTCATGGGGGTGATCCAATGGTGCAAATCAATTGTGTCACCATTTGTGTCAAAATTTTGTGTCTTTATAGACTTTCCCATATATATATATATATATATATATATATATATATATATATATATATAGCCAAGCATTTATAGCACCTCTTTTTATGAGCACCCCTTTTGCACCCAAATGAGAGCCAAACATTTATAGTTAAATGAGTTAGTGGGGAGAGAGAGTTAGTGGGAGGAGAGAGAAACGGGAATGTGTGGTGGAAATCAGGAAGGCTAAAAGGGTGCTGCACTATTTGGGGTGCCATTGAATGCTCCCCATATATATATATATATATATATATATATATATATATATATATATATATATATATATATATATCATTTTCATTGTTTTTTAAATCGCGAACAACCATCAACTAACTAGTGCGTTGATAAGAGGACCTCAATTTCTTCCGTTATTAAGTTAGGTTGCGCTCTTTATAATATAAAACTTGAGTTATCAAATATTTATTTTCATTATTTTTCAAATCATGAACAATCGTCAACTAACAACGATTTCCATAGAGATCAACCACTGAACAATTACAATTCGGTGGTTGATGACCGTGGAAAAACGGTGTTACTCGGTAGTTGTTCGCCGTATGAAACATGGTGGATGCTTGCCATATTAAATGTCTTTATTATTGTAAAGTAAATAAATTTTACTTTTATTATTTTTATCTGTGATATCAAAAAAAGAAAATATGGGTGCCCTTAACAATGCTCTATTGTTATTCCAACGACCATGAGCAGAGTGCCGCACTTAACTAGTATAACCAACGGTGGAGTTGTTTCATTGTATGAAAGAAAAAAAATATTGTATTTTTAAATTAATCGACAATAACATGATTCATTTAAAAATTTGTTGCATTTTAGATTAATTTGTTTAAGTCTATTAAATATGTTGCAGTAGAAATAGGATATTAAATGTAAATCCGAAGTATATTTGAAATACTATGAATATTTTGGAGAAATTTTACGCATCAAAACTTAAACCATTAAAAACATTAGAGAAAGCAACTCCGAGAAAGTGAGGGTATTGTTTGAAATTCAAAAAAATTGGTTTTGGACAATGACAATATGTTAACCTCTCTAACTGTCCATTTGATTAACTGAACAAGCATTTGAGTAGGGTACGACCATGTAACGCATTTGCGATGGCTAAGAACATATATTTGAGCGGGGCACGTGTTGTTTAATTTATGGCATTGAATTTAACTGTTTTATAGTTAATTAATTATTTGTTATATTTTGTAATATGCATTCGATAATTGCAAATCATAAAATTGCAAAATACCAGATTTTTCATCAGACACAACAATTACTAGATTTTTACATATAGATAAATAAAACGAAACAAGCTAACTACGACTACGAAACAAAGCCCCAAACAATAATTCACATACTACATTATACGGTGCTAGTAAACCGCTCAATTTGTACAAGTGACCGTCTAAACACTTGTCTGCTCGGGCTACTATATTATATTCGATCCGTTTTGCTATGTCCGCATTGAATTGGTGTGGTGACATCGGTCATCCAATGGTTGCACAAAAGCTGTATCAACAACAGTGAAAGCTTGATCCGATAGAGCTATTATATCATACTTACAATTGTCATTTCTTATGCAACCTGCAATTAAATGATCCAGCTCCATGAACTTCTTCAAAGGATTTCTTCTGTATTTACTCAGTTTTGGTAAGTTGCATCTCATGCAGAATTCAAATCAATGTAAATAAGAAACAAATCATACTGGAGATGGTGTTTACGTATCTATTCATATAAGATAGGTTCAAGCTTCTGACAAACCCGTTGATGATGATCAAGTCAAGTATAAGGAAGAAAGCAGGTAGTCAAAAGCGAGTAAATGGGAATTCGCTCGCGGCCAGTGATAGGGCAGATGTGCTCCCTGAACTGAAGTGGCAGGTAGTCAAAAGCGAGTAAAATGAACTGAAGTGGCAGGTAGTCAAAAGCGAGTAAAATGAACTGAAGCGGTTCATTTCATACAGTATGATTTGTTTCTTATTTACATTGATTTGAAATAAGAAAGCAGGTAGTCAAAAGCGAGTAAATGGGAATTCGCTCGCGGCCAGTGAGAGGGCAGATGTGCTCCCTGAACTGAAGTGGCAGGTAGTCAAAAGCGATTAAAATGAACTGAAGTGGCAGGTAGTCAAAAGCGAGTAAAATGAACTGAAGTGGCAGGTAGTCAAAAGCGAGTAAAATGAACTGAAGTGGTTCAGCAGCCCGTTATCCATCCACCGTTGAGAGCAAGGAGTTTTCGCTGCTCTGTGGCCAGCCTGACGCATTGCCTCCTTTCTATAGCCAGCATAGCCGGACTTTCCAGCCCAACTACACAGGCCACTCAGCAACTTGGATCGGGCGGGCCAGCTAATTGCACAGTATACCCGAATCCAATAACATAACCCAACATCCCATCATTTTAATGCCCCACTTGGTCACAAGCTCACGCTACTGAGCTCGGCATTTGATTTGGTGAAGTATCGATATTTGTATATTCATATTCACTAATATTTGAGGATGTGGGACTAAGATGACAATTTTACCTTATTGGCTACTGCAGAAGTACCATTTCACCCTTGCTGAAAGCAGTATGATGCCTGTACCAATATTCACATCTGCATTTGCAAAATTGTAAACTTATCGTTTTTCCAATAACAATTTATTTTCTAATTGCAATTAAGCTTCAGAAAACAAAAAATGGGCGCAATAACCACCCAATATCTTGTATCAGACAGATCAGAAAGTGGCTCAAATTACTGAAACCAAACAGTACAACTCTATGTTTCCCCAGTCTGTTACAAAGAAGCTACTTTATTATCATCAGCCTTACACTTTTATATATGTTTACAATTACAAACTTCCAGAAACCTACATGTCAGATGTTTATGCCAATAACCTTTCATTTTCTGTTGTTGCAAATTTATCAATACGGAAGAATTCATCAATAGTCAACTACCAAAATCTTTACCTTTTTTTTTCCACAACACGTCGGGATTGAAGAAACAATGATACGGAAGGGAAGTTTGAATGATTGTATCTTTTAACACTTCTGAAAAGGAAAATAATGGTACCATATATTATCAGAATTTGTCAATTTAGCCCTCGCTTACAACTTATTACGCAATAGCCTTGTTTGCTAGTTACAAACAGCTATGTTTTGGCGAACTCAGCGCCGAGTTGATTAAAACACGCTGCCTGACATCATTTCAAATGACGCCATTTTAAATGATGCATTTCAAATGTCGTCGGTGTTGTTTTTTTGTGCATACTGACACTGTTCCAAATAGCATCGATAATATTTTATACATAAAAATAACACCGCTGCGATTTCAAATGGAGGCAATGTGTTATGGCAAACTCAACGCTGGTTCGGTCAAAATAGGGTCCTGTTAGTAATTAGTTTACAAACATGACTTTTTGCGTAATTAATTTTAAAAAGAGGGATAAACTGGAAAAAATCCTAATATTATCATGCTAACTGAAAATTAATCGGACGTGGATGGTACTTTCAGCAGTTTCTGCATGTAATATAGCAACAACAGTATTATAGGTTGTTAGTAGTAATTGTTTGGTAATGTCATCTTCAGTTACGAGTTCCTGATTTCTACATAAATTATTTGTTCTAAAGCACGTTTTTAATAACTAATTCAGAACATGTTTTTAATAAATAAACAAAATGCTGTCACTCTTTAAGCTTTACTTTTATACGTTGAAAAAACTATGGAATCATTGGCTTTTGAGAGCATCTAGAAGAAATTTTGTACAATATTTATGAAAACATTTGGTTTTTTCTTTCCTTCGTTTTTTTTTCTCTTCATTTCATTTTGCTTGAAGCTATTTGATACTTCGGAATTTCATTGGAAAATTAACTATAAAATTAACTATATAATCTCAACGATAAAATCAGCAATGCACGAGTTTAAAATGCATACACTCACTTCATCATATGCTCTTCATAATTTTAATATATTTTTCAACTACATTACTTTTTTGGGGGAATATTACAGCACATATAAATGTCCGTTATTTTATAATTTATTTGGCGTATGTTTTATTTAGATTATTTCATTTTTTTTCTATATCCAATTATAATATGTGTTTTATGTCAAATACAGAACCAAAGTCTACTTGAGCTCACAAAAGACAAAATTGAAGGCACAAAAAACCAGTTAAAACAGGAAACTGATGTATGATTTGAGACTTAACGACTTGTTCAAGAATGTGGACATTTTTATATTCCATTCAGCGTAGGTTTTATCAAGATTATTTCAGTTTGACCATATCCAACAATAATATATTTTTTGGGTCAAACTTGTTTCTTGTCATTTGATAGATCTATAGAACCAATGTCCAAAGAGCCTTAACCACTTGAGCTAGCATTTTTAACAACAAACCATGATATTTCAGGTAAGATATTCAAGTTTTTATATTACTAAAACAATATTGCTTAGTAAAAAAACAAAAATTAGATGGTTTTCTATTGTCTTTTCAGGTAGTTATTCTTCTTCATCCAAATGTATAGCGATCTTAAAAACCAAAAACAACATTACTGAAGTTTCAAGAAAGTTTCGAAGAAAAGAAAAAAAGGAGAAACCAACCATTAGGAGACTGTATGGAATGACCAGAAGGGTTCGTTTTCTTTATACCAGCAGGCCGTTGTAAAATCAACATACAGAGGAACGGATACTAATATTACATATTCGTTGTGGTATTTGCTATACAAAGCAATAATTTATTCTTTTAACGGTAAAACATCAAATACTTAAATAAAAAAACAATCCTGTTACTAATTTAACAACAATACCGATAAGTAACACTGTGGTCCAATGGATGATGAGCTGGCCTCCAAAATCAAAGATTCTATGTTTGGTCCCTAGTTAAGGTCACCTTATTTTATTTTTCATCAAAATTTAGACAAAACAGACATCATTTTGAGCAACATTTTAGTATATACACCAAGTGATACAAAAATGACAATCTAATGACATACAGTCGAAATGCCTTCATGATTATTATGTAAATTACTGAAAAAAGCATCGGATGAATTAGTGCATCGTAAATTTCAGTTTTAGTATTTTATCTTCCCCACAAACCTAATCAATGACAGAAATTTGCATGGAATCCAACCACACATATATTACAAATCGGACATGTTGGTGTCACGACCCAGAAAATCTTAATTTTTCTATCGGAATAAAACCATCTAAAAGTATTTTGCATATTTCGATTTATTTGCATTCAATCAATAAGACAAGTGACTTTATGGCCCAATGGATAAGGCGCTGGTCTACGAAACCTGAGATTCTGGTTTTGATCTTCAGCAGAGTCCACGTGTCAACATCATAATCCAAACACATTGTTAACTGAAATTGAAAAACTAAAAGCATTTTGTTATTTGCAATTTTTATATGACTTGTAATGATATTGTAAGTAATTTTATATCCCAACCGATACAGGGTTGGCCAACAAAACAACAGATTTTGCGTACGGCTTAAAACAGTGTTAGTATATTATACGTCTCTTCAAAGTTAACATAAATTTGAAGACATATTGAGGTGATTGCACAGTATACCCGAATCCAATAACATAACCCAACATTCCATCATTTTAATGCCCCACTTGGTCACAAGCTCACGCTACTGAGCTCGGCATTTGATTTGGTGAAGTATCGATATTTGTATATTCATATTCACTAATATTTGAGGATGTGGGACTAAGATGACAATTTTACCTTATTGGCTACTGCAGAAGTACCATTTCACCCTTGCTGAAAGCAGTATGATACCTGTACCAATATTCACATCTGCATTTGCAAAATTGTAAACTTATCGTTTTTCCAATAACAATTTATTTTCTAATTGCAATTAAGCTTCAGAAAACAAAAAATGGGCGCAATAACCACCCAATATCTTGTATCAGACAGATCAGAAAGTGGCTCAAATTACTGAAACCAAACAGTACAACTCTATGTTTCCCCAGTCTGTTACAAAGAAGCTACTTTATTATCATCAGCCTTACACTTTTATATATGTTTACAATTACAAACTTCCAGAAACCTACATGTCAGATGTTTATGCCAATAACCTTTCATTTTCTGTTGTTGCAAATTTATCAATACGGAAGAATTCATCAATAGTCAACTACCAAAATCTTTACCTTTTTTTTTCCACAACACGTCGGGATTGAAGAAACAATGATACGGAAGGGAAGTTTGAATGATTGTATCTTTTAACACTTCTGAAAAGGAAAATAATGGTACCATATATTATCAGAATTTGTCAATTTAGCCCTCGCTTACAACTTATTACGCAATAGCCTTGTTTGCTAGTTACAAACAGCTATGTTTTGGCGAACTCAGCGCCGAGTTGATTAAAACACGCTGCCTGACATCATTTCAAATGACGCCATTTTAAATGATGCATTTCAAATGTCGTCGGTGTTGTTTTTTTGTGCATACTGACACTGTTCCAAATAGCATCGATAATATTTTATACATAAAAATAACACCGCTGCGATTTCAAATGGAGGCAATGTGTTATGGCAAACTCAACGCTGGTTCGGTCAAAATAGGGTCCTGTTAGTAATTAGTTTACAAACATGACTTTTTGCGTAATTAATTTTAAAAAGAGGGATAAACTGGAAAAAATCCTAATATTATCATGCTAACTGAAAATTAATCGGACGTGGATGGTACTTTCAGCAGTTTCTGCATGTAATATAGCAACAACAGTATTATAGGTTGTTAGTAGTAATTGTTTGGTAATGTCATCTTCAGTTACGAGTTCCTGATTTCTACATAAATTATTTGTTCCAAAGCACGTTTTTAATAACTAATTCAGAACATGTTTTTAATAAATAAATAAAATGCTGTCACTCTTTAAGCTTTACTTTTATACGTTGAAAAAACTATGGAATCATTGGCTTTTGAGAGCATCTAGAAGAAATTTTGTACAATATTTATGAAAACATTTGGTTTTTTCTTTCCTTCGTTTTTTTTCTCTTCATTTCATTTTGCTTGAAGCTATTTGATACTTCGGAATTTCATTGGAAAATTAACTATAAAATTAACTATATAATCTCAACGATAAAATCAGCAATGCACGAGTTTAAAATGCATACACTCACTTCATCATATGCTCTTCATAATTTTAATATATTTTTCAACTACATTACTTTTTTGGGGGAATATTACAGCACATATAAATGTCCGTTATTTTATAATTTATTTGGCGTATGTTTTATTTAGATTATTTCATTTTTTTTCTATATCCAATTATAATACGTGTTTTATGTCAAATACAGAACCAAAGTCTACTTGAGCTCACAAAAGACAAAATTGAAGGCACAAAAAACCAGTTAAAACAGGAAACTGATGTATGATTTGAGACTTAACGACTTGTTCAAGAATGTGGACATTTTTATATTCCATTCAGCGTAGGTTTTATCAAGATTATTTCAGTTTGACCATATCCAACAATAATATATTTTTTGGGTCAAACTTGTTTCTTGTCATTTGATAGATCTATAGAACCAATGTCCAAAGAGCCTTAACCACTTGAGCTAGCATTTTTAACAACAAACCATGATATTTCAGGTAAGATATTCAAGTTTTTATATTACTAAAACAATATTGCTTAGTAAAAAAACAAAAATTAGATGGTTTTCTATTGTCTTTTCAGGTAGTTATTCTTCTTCATCCAAATGTATAGCGATCTTAAAAACCAAAAACAACATTACTGAAGTTTCAAGAAAGTTTCGAAGAAAAGAAAAAAAGGAGAAACCAACCATTAGGAGACTGTATGGAATGACCAGAAGGGTTCGTTTTCTTTATACCAGCAGGCCGTTGTAAAATCAACATACAGAGGAACGGATACTAATATTACATATTCGTTGTGGTATTTGCTATACAAAGCAATAATTTATTCTTTTAACGGTAAAACATCAAATACTTAAATAAAAAAACAATCCTGTTACTAATTTAACAACAATACCGATAAGTAACACTGTGGTCCAATGGATGATGAGCTGGCCTCCAAAATCAAAGATTCTATGTTTGGTCCCTAGTTAAGGTCACCTTATTTTATTTTTCATCAAAATTTAGACAAAACAGACATCATTTTGAGCAACATTTTAGTATATACACCAAGTGATACAAAAATGACAATCTAATGACATACAGTCGAAATGCCTTCATGATTATTATGTAAATTACTGAAAAAAGCATCGGATGAATTAGTGCATCGTAAA
Source organism: Allium sativum (assembly GCA_030737875.1). Taxonomy (NCBI): domain Eukaryota; kingdom Viridiplantae; phylum Streptophyta; class Magnoliopsida; order Asparagales; family Amaryllidaceae; genus Allium; species Allium sativum. The sequence continues at coordinate 771,027,866 of CM060918.1, read as the reverse complement.
TTTCAGTTTTAGTATTTTATCTTCCCCACAAACCTAATCAATGACAGAAATTTGCATGGAATCCAACCACACATATATTACAAATCGGACATGTTGGTGTCACGACCCAGAAAATCTTAATTTTTCTATCGGAATAAAACCATCTAAAAGTATTTTGCATATTTCGATTTATTTGCATTCAATCAATAAGACAAGTGACTTTATGGCCCAATGGATAAGGCGCTGGTCTACGAAACCTGAGATTCTGGTTTTGATCTTCAGCAGAGTCCACGTGTCAACATCATAATCCAAACACATTGTTAACTGAAATCGAAAAACTAAAAGCATTTTGTTATTTGCAATTTTTATATGACTTGTAATGATATTGTAAGTAATTTTATATCCCAACCGATACAGGGTTGGCCAACAAAACAACAGATTTTGCGTACGGCTTAAAACAGTGTTAGTATATTATACGTCTCTTCAAAGTTAACATAAATTTGAAGACATATTGAGGTGATATTCATTTTATTCCCGAGACAGTTGTGGCCTATAGCCAACAGGGGACATTAAAACAAAATGATCTCAAAATTTTGATATGAATCGAGAAAAAAATTCATTGGTTTAAACTTAAAGCAACATAACTTGTTTCAAGTTTTTATTTTGCCATCGGATCTACTTTAAAATAGTTTGTTTGCACCAAAAATTCAAACCAAGAATATACTACAAAATGGTGTGATAGCAATTATACTAAAAAATAAGGCGATGGTCTACAAAACTAATGATTTTCCATTTGGTTGTCAAGAAGTTAATCTCGATTTGTTTATTTGTTAAAGATTTCAGTTTAGTACATAGTCATGTTAATGATCAATCTATTTTTGACCTGACGATCTGGACATGTCCCTGAAATAAAAAAGGAAATTACTGCTAATATAGAACGGAGAATTAGCATAAAAAGGCAAGTAGACACATTATCTTCATAATAAAAGATGAATACCTGCTGCATTTGATATGCTTCTCCTTTTCCTTCCCCTCCTCCACATTTGTGACTCATGACTAATTTTGACGCAACTGATACCAAACTGCTGTAACTTCAGACCTCTTAAGTGCACCAGTTTTCTACAAATTCAGGGCTAACTTTAGGGTATATTCCAAATATACATAAAACTCTCTACTGTCTATGTTATGTCCATATAAGTAAATAATTCTACAGCTTTGAAGGAAATAATTAACTACATAAACTATTAGACATTGTTCGTAACGTACCTAGAATTTCATATGGTCGCAACATTTGGGGTTAGTTTTAGTAACTAGTCATATTATACACAAAATAGGGAGACAAGGAAGAGGAGATGTAACAATATCTACGAATTATGATAATACTGCTTTAGCTTCGTAAATTAACTTCAAATTATCCACTTAAAAGCCTACACAAGCCAAAATTTCTAAAACTTAAAAAAAATAGTCCACATTCATGGAAGTTGTACCAACAATTACCAAAGCTATTGTCGGAACCAAAGCCTAAAAATTATGGCCCAAAAAAAAAAAGGTAATTATTTCGTCAAAAACTAGCTTATATTTTGCAAATAGTTTAAAACTGATCTGTTTTTGCTCATAGTTTTAACAACGGTTTAGACTGAAATTGGTCATGTAAAATATGCTACGTACAAGATGTTGAAATGATAAGGTGATTAATGGTTTCATGATACTAAATTCTATTCTAACAAGTTTATCATGTGCATCTGTGTTAAATAAACTAGAGCCGAAAATTGAATATAACCCACTGAAACTTGCAAAACATGCATACTATAACTACAGAATATGCTACACTGAAGATGTATAAGTGATTAGAAGGACCTTTATGATACTTGATTCAACTTAACAAGTCTATCTTGCCTTGAAGTTAAAACGTTTAGCGGTTTCATAGCGGTACAGACGTAAAAAGTTGTAGCAGGATAAAGCCGGAGGGTAGCGGGAATATAGCGGAGGTGTAAAAAGTTTAATTAAATCGGTGTATTAGAAAACGTGCCTGAGGCAGGCCTCGAGGCGAGGCGTTGGCAAAAACGTCTTGAGGCGCATCTCTAGATACGTTTTACCTCTGAGGCTTAAGCCTCAACCAATTGAGGCGTAAAAAACGTAAAAATAACTCCGGTTTAGGAGACTTTTTTTTTGTCTTTTTTTTATTGTCTTTTTTTGTTTGTTTGTTGTGTTTCATTGAAAAGCCAATTTAATCGTTACATTATTTCTATTGTTGGCTAGGTTAATTTAAAATGAGCACACGTGATATTGCATGGAAGTGGGTCAAAGATATACCGAATTCTACAAATTCAAAAAAAATTCACTGTGGATTTTATGATCATATATGCACCGAAGGAAGATATCATTGATCTTTTGCAATTTATATTAAATGTGCAAGGATGATTGTATTTTGTTTGAATTGCTTTGAATGTTGTATGGTTTTTACTTACTATTTGACGCTTAATGTTACTCCATATTAAAATTTAAATATATGTGTGGCGCTTTTCTTTTACCCGAAAGGCTTACGCCTCAACGCTTCGAGGCTTATGCCTTGCCTCACGGATCCGAAAACGCCTCACGTACGCCTTTTGCATTTTAAAACATTGAATTAAATATAAAACCAAATATTTAAAATTAATTAACTATCATTCTCACATCATTTGTTTAAAAGAAACTAAAATTAATTAATCATTTATTCAACTGTCCTAAATCAACCATGGCAAGCCAGGGCCATTAAGACAGAAAAGACTTAATATTATTATGTTAAATATGAAAATTTTATGTTGGAATATTCAGAAATCATAAATTGTGTGTACAATTCCCAGCATAGTAGGTTAATTTTATTATTCTACTATTTTTATGCATAAATTCCAACATCACGAGGTGCATCATGGTGCCCGCAATGATTGTGCCTTTTGGTGCACTGCACATGGGAAGGGACACCGAATCACATATGGCATATAGTGCAAAAAGGCTTTTCCTAAATAAATAAAAAATTACCCATAAGCTATATTTTATGTAACTTTTTTACGATCCAAGGTGTATACTTTTTTTTCTTGATTTCCCTTTGCTTGCAGACAAATGCATGTGACCAATACGAAGACTATAACTTTCTTGATGTAATATGCATTCAAAAAATAATAATGTAATATGCGAAGGCATACAATTTGACATTTGGATAGTATAACTTATTGATTTTGTGTAAGAAATATCGTCTACATTATACACATTGCAAGATGATCCACATTGGGATAAGGTTTAAAAACTTCCTGTATATACCTAAATAATGTACTTTCAAATCTGACTGATTATCAGAGTGGCGCAGCGGAAGTGTGGTGGGCCCATAACCTACAGGTCCCAGGATTGAAACTGGCTCTGATAATGTTTTTTCCTCTTTTGTTTCCGCAAGGATAATAATGATTTTTCATTCTTTGTTTTCGCAAGGATAATTTGGTCACTCTGTGCCTATGTTTGATTATCTGTGCATTTTATTTGATTGATTACATGCCAGCAAGTGGGATGTTAATTCATGTTAAACAATTATGTTAATATGTACATAGCTTGTCGAACAAAATGAAATCCTCAAACTGTTGAGCATAATCTGCAAGCAATGAAATCATTTCACACCTATGCATTGAACCCGAACTGCAACTTTGTATATGTACCTTCAATATGTCACCCAGAACAGACAACAACCTACATATCATGCAAAATACAAATCAGTGTGAATAAGACACAAATCATGGGTATGATATGCTGCATTAACTAGGGATGGTGATTACCTATTTCTCTTTATATAATCAAATAAGATAAGCCCAAGCTTCTCACAAACCTGTTAAACGTTCAAATAAATTCAAAAAACGGATTTTCTTTTATTTCTAAACTATTCCTTCATATCCTAAAATAAATACACAATATAACACTTTGCAGCCAGCCAATTACAATTAATTTATGTTATAGATAAAACTTACACTTATGATGCTTAATAATATTATTTTTCTATATTATTACATTTAATATGTCACTCACAGCTGATGGCTCACTCTACATAAGCAAAAGAAGCATCAGTAATAACAAAAAGGTAAAACAACAATACATCCTAAGCGATGTTAACAAACAATTTACTAATACTATGCCTGGATAAGATAGTAAACTCTAGCGTTAAATGTGGATTAATTCAAAAGAATTATGTAACATGCAAGATAACAGATATATCCAATAGACCAAATGCTAACAACTTTGAAATGGATCTAAAAAAACTTTAATGAGGTGAACACCAGATATATAATTAATTAGCAATAGGTGTTCAACAAATTAATTAGTTATAAATAACCAACGAAATTTGGATTATAAAACACAAATTCAGATGTATGAATATGATCAATGCCAATATTACTTTAACACTGCTAGTGGCAAATTTGTAACTGTGCATTCAGAACGAATACTTTATATGTATATGTACTTGTAGCCCTTAATGCTGGGTCTGAAAGGATCTCCAACTACTCAACCTTATGTTTTCTGTTCACGAAATTTTCATAAATTCCTTTTACAGTGGAACTCACGAAGCAAATTTCTCATACAAAAGCAACCAACAAAAAAGAAGCATCGCTTGCATAAAAAAAAAAAACAGCTAAAAAAGGAAACTGACCTATGATTCCTAACTTAATACCTTGTCTGAGAATGTGACCTTTTTTGCATGTTCAGCAGTAATGTCAACATAGGCATCATCAAAAATAATTCCTTTTAAGGCATGTTATTCAATGTGAAATATGATGGTAAATAATAAATGATGTCCATATAAGTATAGCTTCACATATTAATATTGAAGAGAAATATGATGTGAACCTACTACTACTATGAACATCGAAAAAATGGTTGAATATAGTTAGTTGAAATAGGTAAATGAATCAAGACAGAACAGTAACACAGAGTACTATAGCATGACCAGCTACTTGAACAATATTCCCAAATCCAATAACATGACTAAACATTTCATCACTTTGATGCCCCACTTGGTCACAAGATCCCGTTACTGAGCTAAGCAATTGGTTAGGTGAAGAATTGATATTTGTATAGAATTAGTCACTAATATTTGGCAATATAGCTTAACAGTTGTTACAGTAGTATCAATTCCTTCTTGCAAATGTAGCAAGATGCTGGTATCAACATTCACATCTGCAGCTGACTTATAATTTCAGCTTATGCCGGATTATTGTTTTTTTCCTCTCATCTTGATTATGCTTATATTGCATAATGAGCTTAAAAAGAAACATAACAAAATAAGTGAACCACCTTGGTTCAAATTAGTGAAATTAAACAGTACAGCTTTATATCGGCCCGGCCAATCACAAAGAAGAAACTACTTCATTATCATATGACTTATACGACTTATACTTTTATTTATGTTTAAACTCCAAAATACAAGTTTAATGTTTGCGTCAGTGACCTTTCATTTTCAGTGGTTGCAAATTTACACATCATATATGATATATCAAAATTCAAAAAAACTTTCGCTTTTTTTAACAACGCGCAGGAGTTCAAAAAAGAAATCATATGAAGGGAAATTTTGTAGGATTCCATTTCTAACACTATTTAAATGGAAAATAACAGGTTGCTGTGTTATCACGTTAAACGTGAAGAAATCTGATGTGGATGTACTTTTACCCATTTTGGTACGTAATATCCCTACGATAGTATCACCGGCTGTTGGTTGATTTACTTGGTAATGCCACCAGTAGTCAAGAGTTAATTTCGATAACCAGTTTTGCATTTAATCGCTGATGGAGTTGGTTTCCGTTTGTTTGTTTGTTTGTTGAAGATTTCAATTTAGTACAAAACCACATTGACAAGCATCTTATTTTTTACCTGACTTTATCGGGGATGACACTAGATATATAAAAAAGAGAGTATTCCTAATATAGAATGAAGAATCGGCATAAAAATGTAGATACATACAATATCTTCACAATAGAAGATGAATACCTGATGTACTTGATATACTTTCTCCAAATTTGTTCAGCAGATTGAGGCATCATAAAGCACTTGAGAATATAACAATCTTTTCTTTTACCTTCAGATCTCCTAGTGCACCAGTTTCCTAAAATTTCAGTGCTGACTTTAGTGTATATTTGAAATATACGTTGAACTCTACTGTCCTTAACATGCCCATGTAAGCAAATAATCCACTGCTACAATGAAATAACTAACTGCAAAAATTTACCGAAACTATATGTGATGCAATAGGATGTTCATAGCGTATCATTTGCGGTTAATTTCAAATTAGGCAAATTGTACACAAAATTGGGAGACCAGGACAAGAGAAAAACGTAACAAATTAGGAGAAATACTGTTTTTGTTCCCTGAATTAACTCCAAATAATCGGCTTAAAAGCCTAGACAAGCTAGAACTTCCATTTTTTTTTAAAAAATAGTCCATATTCATGGAATTTGCACAAAAAATTACCATATATTCACACCTATCATGTACAATCCAACATAGTATAGCTAATGTAAGCACCAAAACCTAAAATAGAAAGAATAAGTATAAATTTATGTCCAAATGTAGAGCACTGGAAGAAATCATTCCCATGCCTACCGGAACCTCGGAAAATTTGAAGTATAATTCCAAGTGGATCTTTCATTTCCTTCGCGTGAAACTTACACCGAATTAATCCAAAATAACTGAGCCAGTTTAAGCTCCACGTTTTCTTTTTCGTTCCCTTTTCTCAACGTCAATCTTCAACCTCAGCTTCGCAGTAGGATTCGACTGACCTAAATTCACCATCGGATCATCGCATAGACAGTTGAAACGACAACGGGTTAACTGCTGTGTTGACAAGGGGGACCTAGTTTTCTTCAGTTACTAAAAAGTACAATTCTAGACTGGTTCTTTCTAATTCGGATATTTTTTCGATTTGGCAACCTTTCATAACACATTTAGCCTAGTTTGAAAACTTATTACAGGCTAGCCGTAGTCTGGTTTATGTCACATCAGCTGGAAGCAGTTATTTAACGAAGCGTTATTTAAAATAACGCGTGTAGCGTTATTCAAGAAAACGCATGGGTTATTTTGTATTTAAAACCTGTTTTAAACACCTACGTTATCCAGAATAACGCTTTACGCGTTTTCCTAAATAACGCTAAAGCAGTTGAAAACTTAAAATTGTGACACAAACGAAATTCATGTGCGTTATTCTGAATAACGCAAGTGTTAGAATATATCATTTTTCTTTGTGCGTTATCTTGAATAACGCTGCTTAATAAATTTTTGTTTCTAGGGTTATTTAAAATAACGCTATAAGCGTTATTTTAAATAACGCATAGTCGGACTATACAGTCAGCCGAGGCTTTCTTCTTCCTCACTTTCCCGTAGCCTCTATTTTTTCAAAAACGAAAACCCAAAGAGTCAAACCCTATTTCCTCACCACAACATCAAATTTTAGGCTTTTTTGATCTAAAATCATCAACATGGCAAGCTCATCAACCCAAGAAGCTCAAGAAGGTAACAAATTCCTAATTTTGTTGATTTCTTATAAAATTTAGGGTTTGTTCATGATTGAGGAAACTTGTGAATAAGCTTGTATGTGCTTTAATGGGTTCAATGTAGTTGAAATTATATTGGTTTCAACATTGATTGTGGTTTTTTCGCTACATTTGTGTAGAGATTATTGAGATGGAACCCGGACCCGTAGATGCTACTGTCCTATACTTGCAAGACAGGCATCGGTCGAACAATAATATATTGATGACGGTATGTCTTTAATGTGTTTGTATGTTGGCCAAATCGTATTACTTGAATTTTTTTTATATGTATGTCTAACGTTGTATGTTAATTTTTATTTACAGGGAAAAGATCCTGATCGGATTATAGATCACACGGTTTCTGTTGGCGCGGTGACCTCCAGTCATCCAGGCGTATTGGTCTTGCTTGAGCGTGCTGGATTCGGAATAGTACAACGGTTAGAATACGTTCAACTCGACCGTTATCTCATCACAACTTTAGTCGATAGATGGAGACCGGAGACATCGACATTCCATCTTAGAGTTGGAGAGATGACCATCACTTTGGGTGATGTGACGGTCTTGCTGGGCGTGCCGATTGATGGTGCTCCTTTGAGGATTCCAGAGGGCGGAGACTATATGGAGATGTGTAAGCGGCTTTTAGGTATTACGCCTCCCGCGGACCAGTGGATGGGGAATGAGCAAATAATTACTAGTTGGTACAAAGCGCAGTTCGTACATGACATTCCACATAATGCCACGCAGGAGCAGATAGAACAGCGTGCTAGAGCTATCATACTCTGGATCATTACACAGCGTTTGATCTGCGATCACTCTAAGACTCGGGTGTGGCTTAGATGGTTGCATTTTATTGAGGATTTTGATATTTGTCGTCAATATTCTTGGGGCAGTGCGACATTAGCTTACACATATACATAACTTACCAGGACCATTTTGAATGAGAGCCCTTATATGGGAGGTTGTCCTTCTTTGATACAGGTACTCTATTTTCGTATGCTTATTTGCTTCTTATTTGTTTTTTCTGCATGTCTGTGTTTATTTATCAAATTTCTTTGTAGCTATGGTCGTGGACGTATCTTCCCCTTGGTAGACTTGAGTTAAAGCAACCGAATATTGATTTTTCTCAGCCGTACGGGGCTAAGTATGTTTATTCCGTCAATTACTTATCTTATATGTGTTAACTTATTTCCTCTATCTCTTACCAAGTCACAATTACAGGTGGGTTGGAAAGAAGAGCACTGCGTCGACTCCAAGGCGTAATCTAAAATTCTATCGCAATGAGCTCGACGTGCTTAGTCCGGATGTTGTTACATGGACCCCATATGCTCAGGATCTTGGACAGCTTCCGGCCTTATGTACCGTGTCTTCCCATATGTGGACTGCCCGTGTGCCCATCATATGTTTGAACGATGTAGCATATCACCTTCCTGACCGGGTGATGTGTCAGTTTGGATTACGACAACATCTTCCAGAACCAGCCCCACCTTACAGGATTAACTTAGAAGTACCCGGGGAGTACGAGGCGGCTGTTGAGACATGGAACCATAGGCACTTGCACACGCAGCAGCAGCGGGAGTTCACATTGTCGGACGAAGAGTACTACACATGGTATGGCAGATTACCCGACGATATATTCTTCGCAGCGTGCAACCTCTTGGTGCTGTGGTGGAACCGTACACGCCTAGAGCTCCTCTGGAGAGGAATGTGGTATGAAAACTTTGCGATTAAGTTTAAATTATGTACTATTTTTTCAACTATGAATCTTAAGCACGTTAACTAAAAATTTACAGGCGGACGGTGTTTATCGGGCTATAGAAATGGTCGATGAGCTATCTCATGAGGTGTCTGAAAGAAGCAAGGGAAAATGCTTTAACATCAAACGTATTTTGCAAACAATTTTGGGAAAGAACAAGCTCGCAAGACCGGCACCGCCTCCTCCTCCTCCGCCACCTCAAGCTTTAGCACTTGTCGGAGCTTCGGAGATACATGAAGTCCGCGACATCCCTCCGCCTGAAACTACCAGGGTTTATACGTCAAGGAGGAAAATGGCGGCGTCAAAGGGAAGGGGTAAGGGTAAGGAAGCAGAGGCGTCTCAACCAACTCAGGTTGAGCATGGTCCGTCACAACCCTAGGAAGGTTTTACTTGCATGTTGTCAAACCATGCGTGATTGTTATCGGGAATCGAGGCAACGGTCATGCTATCCAAAGCAGGTTCAGGGTCCGTTTGTAGGTCTAGATTTCCATCTACTTGACTAGCATCATCGCATGCATTCTCTTCGAAGGGCGATTGCTCTTCCATGAAATCCTGCGGACAGCTGCATCATGAAAATATTACACCTTGATCAACCAATTATGCATTACTCAAATAACAATTCAATTCAAAGAATACTTACTTCTGACTCATATGATATAACTCAGATGGCGTTGGCTGCAATGGTTCTGCTACTTGTGAAGACGGTCCAACATTATTTTGTGTCTGATGGTAGTAAGGATCATAACTATACAACAAATGACTGTCATTAACAACAATTGGGAGAACCAAAATATAACATGTTTAGAAAACATTATAAGTTGGGCTTACCTCTGCGTCGCGCATCCAATACTTTCCTGCGTGGGATATGCAAAGCAAAAATGCGGATTCTGTGTATAATTCATATGCGGAGGGTACGCATAGAACATTTGATGTTGTCCGTACTCTGAAACGTTATAAGGAGGTATAGTAGTTGGTGATGGCATTACAGGAGTTGGACGGATCGGTGCCTCTCGAACGGGTCTTGAAGCAGTAGGTGCTTCTACCACTAACTTTGTCGTTTTCACAACAAATAACTCTATAGTCTTACAAGCGGCAGAAAACATTAACTCCACATCACCATCGTCAGCAATTTTAATTACCTTAGAACCAGAATCAGTCGGCCAGTTGCAAACTAACTCAATATCAAATTGCTCTTTATTAATCATTGTTGACTTGAATATCGAGGCTTTTAATTGCATCAAGTTACACCCTTTGAGAACTTTTACAGGTTTGAAAGATCCACCATCGTACTTACCACACTTTCTATCATCAATAACCAACTCACCATTGTAATAGCATAAAATAGCAATAAACTTAGGAGCCATTCTAATTTACAACAACAAAAAAGAATGTATTACCAAAAGTTAAAGATTCAGAAAAACACAGATTTAGGGTTTTGAAATTCAAACCTTGTACTGAATCAAACGACGGAGAATAGTGTCCAATTGACACAAATCTAGAATTGCTGATGGATCGGCGCTAGAATTAACGAAGGATTTAATTTTAGAAGTTGATTTAAGGTATTGGTTTTTTTTTTCAAAACACAGAAAGTGATAAAGTGAGGAGGAAGAGAGCAGTAGCTCTCTGTATATCACGACATGCGTCCTTTAAAATAACGCAAACAGCGTTATTTGAAATAACGCAAAAAGACTTTTACTTTTTCATGCGATATTTAGGATAACGCTTTCAAGCGTCATTCAAAACAACGCTTTAAACTATGTTATCATTAAACCTCAAAATACACGATATTTAGGATAACGCACAAAGCGTTATTAAAGATAACGGTTGTATTTTCAACAAAGGAAAACAGGTTTTAAATACAAAATAACCCATGCGTTTTCTTGAATAACGCTACATGCGTTATTTCAAATAACGCTTCGTTAAATAACTGCTTCCAGCTGATGTGACATAAACCAGGCTACGGTTGTAATAAGTTTTCAAACTAGGCTAAATGTGTTATAAGTTTATGAAAGGTGGCCAAATCGAAAAAAAATCCTTCTAATTCCAAGCTTGTAGAGTGAGTTTGTTTGAGGCAACAAAACTTTATCCCTTTATTGGGAGACAGTGAGACCCGGTGGAATCCACGAGTCCTATTATTGTTCTCAATGGAAAATAGGAGTTTTGTATACATTTACCCAAATAGCCCAAATAGTGTGTACAAACTACAAACTCATACTGCCAACCTTTGAACTATATATATATATATATATATATATATATATATATATATATATATATATATAGCTAAGCATTTATAGCACCTCTTACATCCGAGTGAGAGCCAAGCATTTATAGTTAAATAAGTTAGTGTGGAGAGAGAGTTAGTGGGAGGAGAGAAACGGAAATGTGTGGTGGAAACCAGGGAGGCTAAAGGGGTGCTGCACTATTTGGGGTGCCATATATATACATACATACATATATATATATATATAGTAGGGTTCTGCTACACCTCCTATATTGCACGTGAACTCTCCCCCTTAATCTCTACCACCCATTTCCCCACTCATTCTCTCTCTTTACATTTCAATATTATTTCTTAGTGGGAAGAGAGAGAATAATTTGGGGAATGGGTGGTGAAGATTAAGGGGGAGAGTTTACATGCAATAGAAGAGGTGTAGTGGAACCCTCCTATATATATATATATATATATATATATATATATATATATATATATGTGTGTGTGTGTGTGTGTGTGTGTGTGTATATATATATGTATATATATCATTCTCATTGTTTTTCAAATCGCGAACAACCATCAACTAACTAGTGCGTTGATAAGAGGACCTCGATTTCTTCCGTTATTAAGTTAGGCTGCGCTCTTTCTAATATAAAACTTGAGTTATCAAATATTTATTTTCATTATTTTTCAAATCATGAACAATTGTCAACTAACAACGATTTCCATATAGATCAACCACTGAACAATTACAATTCGGTGGTTGATGACCGTGGAAAAACGGTGTTACTCGGTAGTTGTTCGCCGTATCAAACATGGTGGATGCTTGCCATATTAAATGTCTTTATTATTGTAAAGTAAATAAATTTTACTTTTATTATTTTTATCTATGATATCAAAAAAAGATAACATGGGTGCCCTTAACAATGCTCTATTGTTATTCCAACGACCATGAACAGAGTGCCGCACTTAACTAGTATAACCAACGATGGAGTTGTTTCATTGTATGAAAGAAAAAAAATTGTATTTTTAAGTTAATCGACAATAACATGATTCATTAAAAAATTTGTTGCATTTTTTAGATTAATTTGTTTAAGTCTATTAAATATGTTGCAGTAGAAATAGGATATTAAGTGTAAATCCGAAGTATATTTGAAATACTATGAATATTTTGGAGAAATTTTACGCATCAAAACTTAAACCATTAAATACATTAGAGAAAGCAACTCCGAGAAAGTGAGGATATTGTTTGAAATTCAAAAAAATCGGTTTTGGACAATGACAATATGTTAACCTCTCTAACTGTCCATTTGATTAACTGAACAAGCATTTGAGTAGGGTACGACCATGTAACGCATTTGCGATGGCTAAGAACATATATTTGAGCAGGGCACGTGTTGTTTAATTTATGGCATTGAATTTAACTGTTTTATAGTTAATTAATTATTTGTTATATTGTGTAATATGCATTTGATAATTGCAAATCATAAAATTGCAAAATACCAGATTTTTCATCAGACACAACAATTACTAGATTTTTACATATAGATAAATAAAATGAAACAAACTAACTACGACTATGAAACAAAGCCCCAAACAATAATTCACATACCACATTATACGGTGCTAGTAAACCGCTCAATTTGTACAAGTGACCGTCTAAACACCTGTCTACTCGGGCTACTATATTATATTCGATTTGTTTTGCTATGTCCACATTGAATTGGTGTGGTGACATCGGTCATCGAATGGTTGTACAAAAGATGTATCAACAACAGTGAAAGCTTGATCCGATAGAGCTATTATATCATACTTACAATTGTCATTTCTTATGCAACTTGCAATTAAATGATCCAGCTCCATGAACTTCTTCAAAGGATTTCTTCTGTATTTGCGCATAGGACCGGTACAAAAATCTTCAGAGTCGTCAAGTGAATCATTGCTATTTCGCTCCATCCGCCGTCAATCATTAACTGTTTGTTTCAGCCAGTCCAACTGCGTTTCAGGTCATCTCATTTGTTCTTCATTTGGTCTCTATCTAATCAAGGTCAAACTGTACATTGAGATCCACAGTTACGATCTCGTAAAATGCGATGACCGAATGCATATCAATGAACGTTGTTTCGCTTGCCTATAAAGCTATGGGCTATGAGAAAGCGGAGCCAAAAGATTGTGTCATAATACTGAAAAATGAAATTTACGAAATATATAGAAAAAATCCAAATAAATATATGTTGTAAATACGGGAAATTAAGCAAAATAACGGAGAAAGCCACTATTAACCAGCCTTTTAGTTTGGTTCCCAAAAGCATATCAGGCGCACTCGACTTGGTCCATCTCGTGGCACAAAAGCCCAAGATGTCGCCAAAACACTCAAAAATCGCACTCATACGATATTTCTCATCACTTGGTCTTGCCGAATTTCATGTATTTCGTATCCCCACAGGATGCGAATTATCGTATCCCTATAGGGTACGAAAATTTGTATCCTCACGGGATATGAAATATCATATCTCCATAAGACATGATTTTTCGTATCCCCACAGGATACAAATTTCATACCCTTCGGGATGCGGAATCTGCATCCCCCCCCCCCCCGGATGCGAAATTCTTTATGCTACTACTTCAGGATGCAAAATTCGGTGTGTGGTCCCGATTCTCACCTACTTCCACATAATTCACTACCTATAAATACCCTTACCTCATACTTGAAGAGGGTTGGAATTTGCTTGATTTAACACCTAGAAAGCACCTTGGACACCATTAATGACATCTTGAGCTTTGGGGAAGAAGAACCAACTTTTTCTCAAGACTTTGAACTTGCAAACAGTGACTCCCGAAAACTTAGTCAATTATTGTAAACCATCAAAATGAGGATGTCCATAGCTGTAAAACTTCAATAATGAATAAATTGGCAAAATCTTTAAAGTGGACGTAGATCCAATATGGACCAAACCACTATAAATCTTGTGTTTCTGCTTTCTGCACTTTATTTTCGTTACCTCAAGAGTGTGACGCTGATTTTCCATGTCAACACTCTACTGCTTTCATTGAGAGGTACTCGAAGCCTCGAGACTCTCTTCTTTCCGACCAACTTCTATCTCAATCTAGAAGCGCTACTTAGGTCCTTTCGACCAACCTTATGAGTCTATTTACGATGGTTAGAAAAAGAAAGTCCAAAATGATCGGAACTTCCAATGCGGCGGACATTGAAACTTCTCCTCGACCCCAACCTTTGGAAAACCCGGTTGACATGGAAATTGCTCCCTCCTACAATCCTGCTGCTCCGGCAACCGAAGGCCAACTCTTCGAACTTAACAAGAAGTTGGAAGAGAGGACGAGAGAACTTAATGACTAATTGAGAACAAACATCAAGCTGATGCGATGTCTTCAAAAAAGTCAATGTGACGTCGCTTGCCTTGGACGCATTAGGAACACTTGTCCCTTACCTAATTTCTTGGAGAGCTCTTCTTCTGACATCCACCATGGGAGCCGAATCCAAAGGAGAAAGACTAACACCAACGCTAATGTCAACGACAACGGTAACAGAAATGGTAATGGAACTACCGTCACCTTCAGTGACGGAACACGTCACGCGACCGTTCCCGGTTGGGTATTAATGATGAAGCAGGACATAGTGCCCAATCCTTTCCTCGACTGAACCTACTTGTCGTTGCTCAGAACTTAGGGCCTACGCATCCAATAGCCCAACAGACGCAAGTTCAACCAAATCAACCTTAACAGAATCAAGCAGCCGAGGTTGATGGCATGGTCGAAGATGACATTGATGTTCATCCAAGAAGCCGCCTATGACCCGAACTCACGGGATGAACCACGACCGCTGGAATCCAGCAAGGGTTCAACCCGCGATTCTCACCGACATGGCCTGAAGGATCATGAGAGAAATGCAGGGGTATGCCACTGACATTTGGGAAACCAATACGAGGCGTAACCCTTTCACTTGGGTCGTCCACGACGCCGAATGGCCTAGACGCTTCAATACACCCCAGCTAACGGCTTACTCAAGGAAGACTGGTCCTTGTAACTTCTTAAACCGTTATGAATGGCATGTGGACTCAAGTCAAGTCACTAACGCCGTTAAATGCAAATGCTTTGCAGTGTTCCTCAAAGGAATCACTCTCCTTTGGTTCTCCTGACTTCCAGCATAATCCATTTCTGCTTTCGACCAACTAGCTTTCGACTTGGTAAAACAATTCAGGATGCATGCCGTAAGGCCGAAGGACACACTAACTCTTTCTTACCTCTACTAGGGCACGGGGAAACTTCAAGAGTTACCTCGAACGCTTCAACATTGCCCCAACGGAGGTCAAAGATCCAGAACCTCGCGCAGTATTGGTTCAGCTTGCTAAGGGGATTCTGCCCAACTCGGAATTTAGAGCTTGGATCGACAGGAAGCAGTCGAAGACTCCAAAGGCTTTTTCTACTTAAAGGCGAATCAGTTTCTATGCCAAGAAAAAGCACATAGAAATAGGGAAGCTTAGATATGCCATCCTTACAACCCACACACGAGCACCGATCATGCCAGCGTCAAAGGGAAGCAAGTCGGGGAATCTTCCGACAAGGGTAAGGGGATAACACCATTCAAGTCCAAGCCTAACAACGACAAGTCAAGCGGCTGCAACAACCAGCTACCTGGAGATCTAAAGAAGCGTGATCAATATCCAACATATAAGGTCTACACTCCACTAAACTCTAAGTTGGAGAAAGCCTATTTAGAGACCTGTAAAACTATTCAGTATAAGAAGTCGAACACTAGGGAGTCGACCGATTGGGAGAAGAACTCCGACAAATGTTGTAGATTCCACGACATATTCGACCATAATACGAATGATTGTCATCACCTCAAGAATGTAATCGGGAAACTCATCCGAGAGAAGCACGCAGAGTGGTATGTTCAAAATCATGCTCCCCAAGAAGCAGCCGTAGGACCTTTAACGCCCACACTTCCTCCATCTCATGTGTCCCTAGGGCCATCCAATCTGAGACCTTCTCGCTGGGGTATCGTGATTAACACCATTTGCATCGGACCTCACGCCGCAAATGAAAGCTTCCAGCGTATGGAGGAATTCGCCAACTCTATTAAGCATGCTAACTTGGAGGCATGCTCCACCCAGGACAAATCTATCTCAGTAGAACTACATAAGACTATGCGTTGCGACATGGTTTTCCGTGAGAGGGATTCTACTGGAATCGAGATTGCAACCATTGATCCTCTCATCATTTATTCATACATAGGTCATGCCTACGTCTGAAGAATCCTCATAGACTTGGGGAGCTCAATCAACATTATCTTCAAGTCGTCCTACAACCAAATAAAACTTGAGACCAAAGAATTGAAGCCTTACGACACCACCATCCATGGTTTTAACAGCTCCTCTAACCATCCAGTGGGTCTAGTAGAACTGCATGTCGATCTCGGTGAAAGGGATTGTAGAAAAATCTGGATCCTCGCTTTTGTAGTCATTAATGTCACTTCTCCCTACAACGACTTTCTAGGACGTCCTTTCCTTGCAAAATTCCGATTCTGCATGGCACCATGGTCCCTACTCAAGAAATTTCCAATTGAGAACGCGATAGGAACCGTCAAGGGAGACCAAGCCACCGGAGAGCCTGCTATCTTGCCGAATGGAATGACGCCATCAACAAGGAGAAGGGAAAGGTCACAGAACCAATCCATTGTACCAAAACCGCCAGTGCATAGCAGCCACTGGAGTCTAGGTCCCGGCTCAGACGCAAATGTCATATTTCTGACGACCTCAATCCAACGGAAGGAAGATCCTAATTTCGAAAGGGCTACCCCGGTGGAGCTAACTATCGACATTCCAATCAACCATGCTAACCTGATTAGGGTCTTGAAGATTGAATCGCAACTCCACCTAGTAATAAAGGAAGAGCTCGTGGATTTCTTAAGGGCCAACCTCGATGTATTCACTTGGACTCATTCTGATATGTGTGGCATAGATCCAGGAATTGCCTGTCGCGTGCTCAGTATCAACCCTAAGCATCTTCCAGTCAAGCAAAAATGCTAAATTTTGGGAATAGAGAGATCGATGGCACTCAAATACGAGTTGAATAGGCTACTTGGCAACGACTTTATCTGTGATGCCCTCTATCCAGAATGGGTCTCCAACCCGGTCTTGGTCAAGAAATCTAATGGGAAGCAGTGAACATGAGTCGACTACTCAAACTTGAGTAAATCTTGTGCAAAAGACAGCTTCCCACTTCCAAAAAACGACCATCTTGATTATTCAACTGTAGGCTACCAGATTCTCCTCTTCATGGATGCGTACTCAGGCTACAATCATATTTCAATGTACCTTCCAAATCATGAGCACACTTCATTCATTACCGACCTTGGGCTCTATTGCTATGTTTTCATGCCCTTCGATCTCAAAAATGTTGGAGCCACCTATTAGCAACTGGTCAACCGCATGTTCAGGCCCCTCAGAGCATCAAAGATGTTTAAAGCTTAAACGGGAAAGTGGCTGCCCTAAGTCGATTCATATCAAAAGATAATGATAAGTGTGTTCCCTTTTGTGACTTGCTCAGGAAAGGGAAGCGCAATTTCTCATGGACACTGGAGTGCATTGTTTCAATCCAAGACCTCCTGTATCACTTAGAGTGATCACCTATCTTGTCAAAACCCATGGACTATGAAGACTTGTTTATCTACTTGGTTGTTTCTATGTAGGAAATTAGCTTGGGGCTGGTGCACGAAGAAGTTCATGTCCAATGGATCGTTTACTACATCAGCAAGAGATTGACAGGCGTAGAAAAAAAATTATCTGAAGATTGAGAAGCTTGCGTACTAATCGTTGATCTCTTCCTGAAGCTACGATCATACTTTTATTTTCATCCAATCAAAAGTCTACACTGACCAGCCGCTACAACATGTCCTACAATGACCTGAGTCGTTCGGATGACTCTTGAAATGGAATATTGAGCTCTGTTAATTTGAGATTAAATTCATCACCATCGAGCCATCCTCAAACAAGCCCGACAGACTTCATCGCAGAGTTCACTATTTTCGAAGAACCTCCTCCGGAAGATAGTAAGCCTCCCAACATTTAGTTGAAACTATTCGTGGATGATTAATTTAACAGCTAGTGATTTGGCGCCGTAGTTATACCAATTACTCTTGAGGAATGCATGATTTGTTATGTTCTAAAGCTCGACTTCCTTGCCACCAACAACGATACCGAATATGAAGCCTTGATTGATAGACTTAAAATTGCGGTCGAACTCAACATCAAAGCTATTCAGATTTACTCCGACCCACAACTCATCGTATGCCAGGTGCAGGGCTAATATCAAGTCAAGGGGGGCACGGCTTGCTCCCTACCTTGCTCGGGTTCATGAAACTCTTAACAACTTTGACACTACATCATCACACACATCCCTCGAGAACAGAACGAAAAAGCTGGTTCATTGACCAAACTAGAAAGTTCTGGGGTTGCACAACCCTAGGGATTAGTCTTAGTTAAAGTATTCGACTCTTCAAGTATCAGTCAAATACAGACTGATTCGATATCAACGACGGAGACCAAGCTCGAACCCCAGTCTTGGATAACACCGATCAAGAATTACCTACTTCACGAAATCCTCCCCAATAACTCAAAAGAGAAATGAGCACTCATCCGCAAGTCATCACGCTACATCATTCAAGATGGAGTACTCTACCGAAGAGGATTCTCTGTTATATTACTCAATGTGCAGCCCACAACGATGCCGATCATTTGTTGTAGGATGTGCATGAAGGCGAGTACGGTGACCACACCGGGGATCGCACTCTTGTGAAGACCAAACGAAACAACAAGCGATGAAACCAAAGACAGATAAAAGATTCTACGATATGACTATTTTTGGACAACACTTGAGCAGGATGCAATAGACTATTCCCGCAAGTGCGACAAATGCCAGAAGTTTTCCAAATTCCAAGAGCCCCGCCTACCGAACTTATGGTCAACCCATGGCCATTTTCTTTGCAGTGAATTGATATCATCAGAACTCTTCCGATGGACAGAGGCGGTGCACGATATGCTATCATTGCGGTTGATTACTTTACCAAGTGGGTTGAAGTCGATCCCCTCACTATAATTACAACCAAGAAAGTGATCAACTTCGTCATCCGTAAAATAATCTGTCTTTTTGGAGTTTCCGAGACTAAAATTTCTGATAACGGGACCCAATTCGAGAGTGTTGAGTTCAAGACCTTTTGCCAACGACACAACATTGAGAAGAAATTCTCAGTAGTAGATCATCCTCAAGCCAATGGGCAAGTCGAGGCTGTTAACAAAGTGATTAAGTCCATTATCAAGTAGCATTTGGAAAAGACCGGAGACTTATGGGTAGATGAACTCCCTCTATCCCATGGGACTTACCGGACTACTCATAAGTCAACGACCGGTCACACTACATTTGCTTTCTCTTATGGATCTGAAGTCTTCATTCCCAATTAGCTTAAGCTCCAACCTCATCGAGTCATGTATTACGATCCAAAGACCAAGCTAGACCTTCTCTTGGAATCACTCGACTTACTCAAGGAGAAAAGAGATGAAGTTGAACTCAGAGCAACCACCCAATGTTAATGATTGCCCGGTACTTCAACACCAAAGTCTTTCCAAAGC
This sequence comes from Allium sativum, assembly GCA_030737875.1. Lineage (NCBI taxonomy): Eukaryota > Viridiplantae > Streptophyta > Magnoliopsida > Asparagales > Amaryllidaceae > Allium > Allium sativum. The sequence continues at coordinate 771,007,733 of CM060918.1, read as the reverse complement.
ACTTTGACATCGGTGATGTAACAACCCGGAAAATCAGAACCAATTTAAATTTTTTATTTTGGCAATTTTGAATATTTATAATGATTTATTTTAAATAATAACGACTAAAAATTTATTTTGAATAGAATTAGAATGTATAAATTTATTTAAATCGAAATTAGAATATAAATATTTATTTTAATCATAAAAGGAATTGGAAATAGCGCGGTAGTTTGAAAATTCGATTTCAAATTTCAATTGAATGTACAGGATTCAAAATAAACCGGATTTTAGTGAAACCAAAAATATTTGAATTTGTTTGAAAATATCTTTCTAACAAATCTGAAAAATCCAGATTTCATAGCGGGAATAAAAAGTTATGTCCAGTTGAATATTCAGAATAGTCGCTATGGAATTTAATATAAAAATAGCCCTTAATAGCGATTTTGCAAACGACCTCCATTTTCAACGAGACCGCTTTTGTTGGATCTGGAATGTCAAGTTATTGCTAGATTCCAATTTTCATAATTTTTGAAATCAATATATGAGCGTGGTGGATTTAAACGTGTTTGGTCATTTCAATTTGAATTTAATCGACTGGAAAATGACCGTTTTTCAAACGGTCTCCAAATTCGACGAAATTAGTTTTGTTAGGACCGTATCGTCAAATCATAGCCAGATTTATTTTTCTGGAATTTGCGGAGTCAGTATGTGGCCCCGGTAAATTAAATTGTGCGTTGAAATCAATTTTAAATGTTATATTAATTTATATTTTAATTTTGATGAAAACTGATCGAAACGGTCGAATTAGCTTACCGAACATATCCCATTATGTTCGAAATAGGGGTATTTAGCTAAAGACGTCAGTCTTTGGTTTTGATTTGAAGTTCGGTTGAGAATCTCACTTTTTAAAATTAATTAATTATTAAATAATAAAAATAAGGTATAAATATAGGGTTTTAAAACCCTGGCCCGTTAAAACTCAGCGTCGTCGTTCCCAATTGAAAGGCCAAGAATATTCGATCCTTCTCTCCACAATTACACCCAATCCCTTCAACAAATTCAGCAACCCATGAAGCGAAAATCGTAAAGGATTGAGAGGGCTTTAAAATTATACGGCTATGATAGGGAATCGTCTAGTGTGTTGTTCAATTTCTAGGTTAGAAGAGCGCACGTTTGGGCGTGATTCTAGGGGTGCTGATGCCACCGAATGGCATGCCACCTCAGGTGCAGGCGGTGGAGCTCTTGACGTCTCCGGTGGGGCAGGCGGATGGGGGTCTGATCCCCTCAGGCGACGGGCGTAGGTGGATTTTCAAATCGATGGGTTGGGTTTTTAGGTGCTTTAGCGTGTTACTGGAAGAAGAAAGGGGGGGGGGTTGGTTGGTAAGGTCACATGAAATACATAAGAGGGGTGAGGATTTTTGAAAGTTAATTAATTATTTAACGTATAATTGTTAATGTACTTAGCATAAAAACAGTTGTAACTCACTCGTCTGGCATCAGAATTCGACAAAACGAATTGCGTTCAAATCGCATCGTCGAATACTACATTTCAGAATTGACCAGAACCAAAACGGAGCACGTTGGAATTTCAGCCAAATTCAGACCCAAACTCTTCAGAAAATTCAGAATTAAAACTAGCGGAGTGGAAACCAATGTGAGAATTTCTCACTATAATTTCTTGTACAGTTATATATTTTATAACTATATATATGAACTGCTCCCCGTCGTCCATAGACCATGGACGACTTGTTTGATTGTATGTGATGTAGAAATTGATTGTGATTGTATTGTGAAATGGTAAATAAAATATTCATGTATTAAATAAAATATTTGAATAATAAAAATATCATTTTTATTATATATCTGAACTGAATAAAATATTTGAACAATAAAAATATCATTTTTATTGTATATATGAACTGTATAAAATATTTATGTGTTGAAATAAATATTCATTTATAAATCGGACGATTAGTTTATGTACACCTATTTATCTGATATGGATTGGGACGATAAATTTTACACATCGTCCAACTGCACAAATAATATTCAATATTTATTGGTTGAAACCCTACATGGGTATTGGGATGATATTTGACATACACTAATCCCAATTGTTTAGTTGTATGTCAATCAATGGGTTGACAGACTGTTGTAAGCGCTAATTATTTATATTTAACGCGTATATGGTTATGTAATGTACTCTGGATGATGGTTGACTGTGTTTGATTATTGTTGTGTACATGTGTGTATGAAATCCATATAAATAAAATTATTTGGTAATTGACTGTGTCTGATTCCAGTTCAGAATTAGCAGATATTTTAAAATAATATTCAGTGAATATTGAAATGTGAAGCCGTGTTAAGTAGTTAAACGTCATTTTAACACAAACGGGAATTTTGTCAATATTATTCATTTTATAATGAATATCGAAAAGTGATTTCAAAATCTGGCATTTTGAAAATATTATCATTTTAATATTAAAATGATATGGAATATTCAAATTTGATTTGAAATTTGAAATGAAATTGAAATCGTTTTAAAATGAATTTACAACGAATTTGTTAAGGAATATTCAAATTTGATTTGAAATTTGAAATGGAATTGAAATCGTATTAAAATGAATTTAAAACGAATTTGTTAAGGAATATTCAAATTTGATTTGAAATTTGAAATGGAATTGAAATAGTTTTAAAATGAATTTAAAACAAATTTGTTAAGGAATATTCAAATTTGATTTGCAATTTGAAATGGAATTGAAATCGTTTTAAAATGAATTTAAAACGAATTTGTTAAGGAATATTCAAATTTGATTTGAAATTTGAAATGGAATTGAAATCGTTTTAAAATGAATTTAAAACGAATTTATTAAGGAATATTCACTTTTGGTTTAAAATCGAAAATGAAGTTGAAATCGTTTTAAAATGAATTTATAAAATACGTTTTAAATGGAAATCGAAGAAATATATAATACAGATATTATATATATTGAATGGCCTGAATAGAACGCGTCGCGCCGCGTCAATTCGCGAATTTTGACCATTGACTTCGAATGGACATTACGGGAGATCCGACCGTCGGATTCTCCTAAAACTGGAACCGTTGGGTACGTATCGAAAAGTGCTTTCCAACGAATATAAGAGATTTGAAATTTAATGGTTGGATTTGGAATTATGTCCAAATCAAAATTGGAAAAGGTCGTTGTAAGTGTAGTTCGATGACCGTTTTAGAAAAGTAACTGGACTCGACGTACTTTATGTCTGGCCCATTTTGTTTCCTCTTCTCCCTCTTCCATTTCCCCCTAGGTTCTCTGGGTGGGGATACTCAAGCTTGATCGGGATTCTTCTTTCATTCTGCTTAGAGATGCTTAGATGTAACGCTTGATTTCGTTCCTTCTCTACTATGGCTATATTTTGGAAATTATGTTCTTTTTATGTATTATTGTACTATGATGATGATTTTGGTACAAGACATAAGTTTTATGTTGATGCAATGAGTTTTCAGTATTTCAGACTTATTATGTAATTGGGTTTGGACCACGAAGCTTTTCTGCTTAATAAAATTTTAATTCCACTGTTATTTTATATATGTCTTGTGATGCTTATGTTTACCTATAACGCTTCACGAAACTTAATGCATTACGATAAAGAGTGACATTAACGAACGTGGGGTGTCACATTTGGTATCAGAGATGAAGGTTACCAGATCGGATAAAAGATTTTGAAAATTATTTTCAAAAAGGTCTTAAAAGAAAGCATTTTCAAAAGAAAAGTCTATTTTGAAAAACATATTCCCCAAAACCATATGAAATATTTTTTGATTCTCTGTTTGAATCCCTTTTTCCTTTTCTTTTCAGCATGTCTGGGGAACCTAATATTCTTGAGGGCGTTCGGATACCGGCTTGGTTTCGTAGGTATCTGGAGGTTACGACACCTGCCGAAGGCCAAGCAGACGCCCCACCCCCAGCTGCAGCCGTTGTTCCTCCTCCTCCTCCGCATGCTGATAATTTCTCTAAGCTATGCAAGGATTTATGCACTATTGGTGGAAAGCCATTCCGAGGAACTGAGACTTTTGTAGAAGTAAGGAATTAGCTTAAAGAGACAGAGGATTTGTTTGGAATTTTCGAAGTTGACGATCGTAGGAAGATTTAGTTAGTCGTTTGGCAGCTGAAGGATGAGGCCTCGTTTTGGTGGGAAGTGACACATGCGGGATGTCCAGTCGAGACTTGGGATGATTTCCGACAGAGATTCAAGATGAAGTTTCTTTATCAAGCTGAGAAAAGTATGCAAATGGAAAGCTTTTTGGCACTTAAGCAAGGAGTCATGTCTGTTAGAGAGTATGTTAATAAGTTTAATCAATTGGCGAGGTTTGGTTTGGAGCTAGTAAATACCCGCACAAGAAAGCTTTGAGGTTTGCTAGAGGATTAAATGAACCCCTCCATGCGTTGTTGGCTATGTCTCATATTCCGATGGGAGCAACATTTGAGAAACTCGTTGATATGGCATTGATGCATGAAGAAGGTAGAGGTGAAAAGAAAGAGTCTAAGGTTGAGGAATCACAAAACAAGAAAGTGTGGCCCAACAAAGAACAACAACAGCAACAAAAGAAGGGTAGAAAGAATGACAAAGCTCGAGATAAGAGAAAATGTCATAATTGTGGGCGCGTGGGTCATTTGATCAAGGATTGCAAGAAAAGGAAGAACGCTTGTTTCCATTGTGGAGAGGTCAGACATCTTGTTAAGGATTGCCCGAAGAAGCAAGGACAGGGCCAACGAGCAGGATCTTCTGGAGGGCAGGTGCATGCTCTCATGGCTAGTGAGCCAGATAGAGGTAGGAAAGTTTCTGTTGAAGGTTTGATTTCTCTTTTCAGTTATCCTGTTAGAACTCTTTTTGATTATGGCGCTTCGCATTCTTGTATATCTGATTATGAGGTTGAGTCTCTACACCTTAGTACTCGTATGGTTTTGGATCCCGTTGTTGTCTCAAACCCCATTGGTGGTACGACTCATTTATCTATGATATGTCGGGGTTTGAGAATATCTGTGTTGGGCGTCGAGTTTGAATGTGACACACATGTGCTTGGTTTCATGGGCTACGGTTTGATTCTAGGGATGGATTGGCTAGCCATGTATGGTGCCATTCTAGATTGTGAGAGGAGGGTCGTTAGACTTTTGACTTGCCGTAGGAGGGCCCTTGAGATTTATTGTGACCATAAAGGGTCTGTCATGCTTAGTTTCCTAGAGTCGCTTGATGCATCTGTCGATGATCTACGATCTATACCAGTAGTCTGCGAGTATCCTGATGTTTTTGAGGAGGTTCCGGGATTACCTCCGAGGTGTGAGAATGATTTCCGTATATACTTGGTGGATAGTGCAAAGCCAGTTGCATTGTCTGTGCGCCATATGGCTCCAAGAGAAAGGAGGAAGTTCAGCAAGCAAGTAGTGGAGCTACTTGAGAAAGGGTTTATTAGGCGAAGCATATCTGAATGGGGTGCTCCAGTAGTATTTTCCACTAAGGAGGATGGTTCGCTTCGCTTATGTGTGGATTATAGAGAGTTGAATAAACTCACTAAGAAGAATAGGCACCCACTTCCGAGGATAGATGATTTGTTTGACCAGCTTGTTGGTGCATCTATTTTCTCTCAATTAGACTTGGCCACGGAGTTTCATCAGTTGAGGGTGACCGAGGACAGTATAGACAAGACCTCTTTTAGAACTCTAGATGGTTTCTTCGAGTGGCTCGTCATGCCTTTTGGGTTGACGTATACACCCGCATATTTTGTTGATCTGATGAGTAGGGTGTTTCGGGAGTTTCTAAATAAGTTCATTGTGGTCTTTATTGATGACATCTTGATTTTATCGAAGAGCGAGGAAGAGCGAGGAAGAGCATGCCCTACATTTAAGGGAGGTTTTGAAAACTCTCTGTGCGCACCAGCTTAAGGCGAAATTCTCCAAATGTCATTTTTGGAGAAAAGAAGTGAGATTTCTAGGGCATGTGGTCTCTAAAGACGGGATAACAGTAGATCCCGCGAAGGTAGTTATAGTTCAAGATTGGCAGATCCTAAAGAATGCAATGGAGGTGAGGAGTTTTCTTGGATTAGCAGGCTATTATAGGAAGTTCATTAAGGACTTCGCAAAGATATCAACCCCACTCACCAGACCGACGAAGAAGAATATGACATTTTCTTGGGGTATAGACAGTGAGGATGCTTTCTAGCAATTGAAGAAGGCTCTGACAATAGCCCCAGTCTTGAATTTTCCTGATGGGAACAAAATGTTCACAGTATACACTGATGCATGTGGTACAGGGATTAGTGCGGTTATGATGCAAGAGGGAAGGGTAGTATGTTATGGAGGTAAACAGTTAAGAGTTCATGAGAAGAACTACCCTACCAATGACTTAGAGTTAGCTGCCATAGTATTCGCGCTTAAGACTTGGCGCCATTATCTACTAGGAGAAAAGTTCGAGTTGTACTTCGATCATAAATCTCTCAAGTACTTGTTCTCACAGAAGGATCTCAATTTGAGGCAACAAACATGGATGGAGTTCCAAACGTCCTATGACTTTGAGATTGCTTATACCCCTGGCAAGGGTAATGTGGTGGAAGACGCATTGAGTAGGAAGAGGATGACCTTGAGTCCTCTATTTGTGGAGAGGAAGAGCTAAGAGTTTATATCAACTTTTGATTTTAGACCCTCCACCGAGTTTACACCTGGTTTATTGGCATCATTAGAGGTGCGACCTACTCTGTTGGACCAGGTAGGAACTTCGCAGTGAGAAGACCCATGGATAGCCGATATCTTGGATAGGCTCAGTAGAGGGGAGACTTCCAATCACCTCAGTAGATATTCCACGGATGATAGAGGGTGGTTACGACAAGATGGAAGGCTTTGTGTTCCCCGAGTTGGGAGTTTGTTGAAGACATTCCTTGAGGAAGCCCATCATTCTAGGATGACTATTCATTCCGGTGGTGATAAGATGATAAGGATACGAAGAGGGTTTTCTTTTGGACTGGGATGAAGAAAGATGTAGCAGAATTTGTTTCTCGATGTTTGATTTTCTAGCAAGTCAAAGCTGAGAAAAGGAAGCCCGGTGGTGATGTAACAGAATTTGTTTCTCGATGTTTGATTTTCCAACAAGTCAAAGCTGAGCAAAGGAAGCCCGTTGGTTTACTTCATCCTTCGGAAGTCCCACAATGGAGGTGGGAGAGAGTCTCTATGGATTTCATTGACGATTTGCTTAGATAAAGAAAAGGCAACACCGATATTTGGGTTCTAGTTGACATGCCTATTAAGTGCGCTCATTTCATTCCTATTAAGAGTAGGAGGACAGCAACATGGTTGGCAGTAGTTTATCTTCGTGAGACATTCCATTTACATGGAGTACCTTCCAGTATTGTGAGCGATCGTGACCCCATATTCACCAGTGAGTTTTGAAGGAGCTTGCAAGAGGCATTAGGTACAACGTTGTGTTTGAGCACCGCTTATCACACTCAGACCGATGGACAAACGGAAAGGGTGAATATAGTTCTTGAGGATCTTTTAAGACTATGTATCTTAAAATTCGGAGGGACTTGGGAAGAGCATCTTCCTTTGGTAGAGTTTTCCTACAACAACAATTATCAAGCTAGTATTAGCATGGCACCCTTTGAAGCATTGTACGGATGACTTTGTAAATCACCGACTTGTTGGTGGGAATCTACACAAAGGCATCTACTTGGACCTGAGATGATTAGGGAAACTTCAGAGAAGACTGATCTTATTCGCAGGCGCATGAAGACAGTTCAGTATAGGCAGAAGTCCTACGCAGATAGGAGAAGGAATGACATTGAATTTGAGGTGGGAGAGATGGTTTTCATCAAGGTATCACCTTTGAGGAATGTTGTTCATTTTGGATCTGTAGGGAAATTCCACCAAGATTTGTAGGGCCATTTCCCATAACAGAAAGGATTGGCCAACTGGCCTATAGAGCAAAGCTACCAGAGAGACTGTCCAGCGTTCATGATGTTTTCCATGTTTCTCATTTATGGAAGTGCTTGCATGATACCGTAGAAGTAGTTCAGCCAAGTATGCTTGAGGAAGTAGAGGTGGAATGGGAGGCGACAGTTAGACGAGTTCCTACCCGTATTCTTGGATCAGAGGTTAAGAAGCTACACAATTGAGAGGTCAAGTTAATCAAGGTTCAATGGGGATAAGACCCCGAGAATGCAACTTGGGAGACTGAAGACAAGATTCGCGCTTCGTACCCTTTTCTTTTCAAGGGTATGTTCTTAACTTCATTTCCAAAGCTTTTATTCGTGCTTGTTTCTATCGTTGAAGTATATCCTAACGATCGAATCTTCGACCTTTAAGTATTGTAATGACCCGCATTTTTACTTTTGAATAATTAATTTAATTATTAAATATCGATTTAACGATATCGATAACTCGAATTAAATAATATTTATATTTAATTAATATAAATAATAAAATAATATATTTCCGGAATAATCGGAAATAACAGAATCCATGATATTCTGTAAATTGGTAAATTCGAAATATATAATTCAGTTTAGAGTTGAATTTTATTAACGAATATATTATTAAAATGAAGTTTGAACGTATAATTATATTATAATTATAATCGAGCTCGAAATGGCGCTGTAGTTTGTAAATTGGCGATTCGAACTTCAACTAATATACAGGGTTTGTTTTAAATCGGATTTCTGTGAAACAAGAAACGTTAGGAGCTGGTGAAGTATATTTTTCTAATGGAAGAGAAAAATAGGGATTTCGTCATGTAGATTTTTAGTTATTCCCAAATTAAATATTCAGAAAAACAGCGGTATATTCGTTCGTAGCCATAACGATTAACGATTATTTAAAAATATTTGAATATCGGATTCGAATTTAGATAGGATTCTTTTAAGACGTAGTTATAATTTAATTTTTAGAATTTTACTATAATTTTTAATTAATTAAATAAGCAACTTTTTATTTGGAGTATTTTGCACCCTTAACCAGCGATTTTGGGGTTTCACAATATGAGTTAACCTACCGATATTATTATATTTTCGGGACCGTGCACATCGCTCGATATGACCATATACTTATTTCTGTCTGTAGCAATTCGGGCATGAATGAAATCTTACGTGACAAGGTATACTAAAACTCAAAAAAAAAAAAACAAATATATGGATACCATTCTTTTCCGTGGTTCTCTTCTCAACCACTAGTTCCTGTGGTCCTCAAAAAAAATTCGTGGCATTTCATATATCCACAACAGAAGTAAACATTTTAAATTCATGGAGCCTCCCTCGTTCATTTTAGATTTCAGCTAATAAAACCCATCCTATATAATAACCTTAATTCTCTAAACCTAATTATTCTTCTCAGCTCAAACACCATTCTGCCGCATTCTTCTTTTTCACACAGCAAAAACATGGTCTTCGAAATTCCTAAACTATTCAAGAAAAATTCATTAAATCTCAGAGGAGATATTTCCGAAATCCCCTTTACATCCTCTTCCGACCGAGGTACCTCTCATTCCATTCGAACACCTTAATTGTTCGATGCTTTTCTGACAGCCGACATTTTGGGTTCAGAAATTCACGATAAATGAAGAAGATTTGGGTTGTTACGATTTTATATTTGAACTAAGGAGTGATATCGGTCTGGCATTCTTTGTTTTGGGGTTCGAAGTTGTCATGACTATGTAATGGGGCGTTGACGAACTGGAATCCACGAGGGAAAGGGTGAACTCGAGTTGTTTCTAAGTGGGATGGAGTTGTAGAGATTTCGAAGGGGATTCGATTGGATATTTTAGTTGGAATTAAGATGGATTGGAGAGGGAGTATGAGCTGTTGAAGTTGGCCATGGTTTGGAAATAACTTGGAGCTGGCGGTGTTGTTTAGATTGTAGGGGAAAGGAGAGATAACAAAGAGGAGAGCTGCTACGAATTTAGTGATTTTATAATGAGGGTGAGTGAGGGAGCGAATTGGCCATGAATGGGGAAAAGGGGATCTGTTATGCGACGGGGAGAAAGGATGAGGAGGGGGTTTAAGCTCTTAAACAATGATTTAGGTTTTAACTAATAATTTGTTTATTTTTAATGATGTTTGAATAGTGTATAGCTTATAAAAATCAATAACTGTTCCATACGTCATCAAAATTCAGCAAAACAGGATCCGATATGATAGTATGGACGACTACCAACTGGAACTGAATGGGAGTGAATCTGAGCTCGTTACAATTTATGATGAAATAAATTGTCCGTCTAAATCAAGCGATGGTTATCGTTATTAATGATGATCGTCCAATGTGAGTAAATCTCACTAACTCTGTTCAGTTTATATTTTTATAAACTGTACTTTATTTTTGATAAATATTGATTGATTGCTGTGTATGGACTGTTTAGATGGACTGTTAAATAATTGATTGAAAACACAGTTATGGTTATATATATACATATATATATCATTATTAAATATTAATTCTATCGATCAGAATATTTCATATTGAAATGAAATCGATGTTAATGATATTGTTTAACATCTGTGATGCAGGGAAACAGGTTGGAGGAATCCAACTGGATTCCTCAACATTTATTTTAATGTTTTCATATATTGTGTGTATGATGTGATATATAATCTGTTGTTGATTATGTGTGTTTGAATGATATCGATCACTGTTGTTTGGTATTTTAAATACCGTAAGAAATACTGGGATGTAAAAAGGGGATTTTCAAAGTATATTTTGAAAATAAATTATTATATAAAATCAATGATTTTATATATAAAAGGAAAAGGATTTTATAAAAGGAGATAATTATCAAATCAAAGAGTAAAAAGGAAATTATTTGTAAAACAAATATAAAAGGAAATTATTTGTAAAACAAATATAAAGGAAATTATTTATTTGTTAAATAAATAGAATTTATAATGGAATACTTATTTAAGAAATAAATAGAATTGAAAAGGAAATATTTATTTGTTAAACAAATAAAATAGAAAGAGAAATATTTGTAAACCATTTACAAGTAGAATTGAAAAGGAATTTATTTATTTAGAAAATAAATATAGAGAAAAAAGGGAATTTATTGGGATAATAAATAGAATAAAGGATTTATTTATTTAGAAAATAAATAGAATAAAGGAATATTTATTGGGAAAATAAATAGAGGAGTTAATCGAATCGAGTTAATCGAAAGGAGCTAATTGAACATAGTTAATCAAAATAGAGTGAAACAGAAATTGGAAACTGACTAGAGATTAATAAGTTGAATGGTTTCCTGAGTATCGATCTGGTGTTGGTTTCGGCCTTCGGGGTTTATACTTAGGAAGTTGTTCTCTTGTTAGTTTATAGTTAGAGTCTGATAGATGTGGAAGAATAGTGATACGTAATTAAGCAATGGAAACGTTTTCCAGTTTTAATAACATCTATTTTCTAAACATAGAAAATAAGGAAATATGAATGAATATATATATGCATATGTGGTTGATGATATGATCGATAGAATTTCCATTTGGAAATAATATCGTTGTTTGCACATGTGTTTTCTTTGATAGTTAAATCACCGACTATCAAAGTTTTGACCATTTTAACGTTGTTAATATGGAGAGACTGGTTGGATTATTATCCGAAGAACCACTCCGTATTGGTATAAGCGTTGCGAATCAAGTATGCTGAATATATTGAAGACGGAGTAAAGTGCAAGGGTTGTTGTATAAATCTTAGATAACAATTGCCTAAGATGGATGTACTGAGTAGTGCCTTCGGTTTGTCCAGTCCCAGGACGACCTGTATGGAAGAATGTCTAACAGAGTATATTTAATAGATCGCGTAAGTTGATCTCTTCAAACGTACGTACGTTTGGTGGCGGAGGAATTCGTTTCTCTTAGCTGTATACCCACGGTATTTTTGGGGAAATCAATTTGTGATTTGGCGGTTATGACGATGTGACATTCAAAGTGAATAAACGTGTGATCTGTCAGAGATAAGCGTGGCCTCTAGCCTCACATCCGGAAATGACAAAAATCGGGCAGGCAGCATGGCTATGTAGGTCGCACCTATTAGCGAGCCCATAATCATCTGATCTAGAGTTTCATTTACTTCTAAAAATCTATTGTCGATGCTGTCCCATTCGGGAAACGGTTGCTGATCCCAACCGTTGGTGATATACATTCGATACACTCAAGCGAAATGAGTGGTCGGTCATGTGTGGCCGGGTTGCAAGATGTTCTTGTTGAACCCGGTGTATTCCTCTCTAGAGGTACACTAGCGAAAGGTGGTTTCATACCTTGTCATAGTTGAAAATCCATTACCCAATACGTGCTTGCGGTTTTGATTGTATACTATATATGTAGAATGTGAGATGAAAGCGTTTCTACTAGATGATTATTATATTGTGGTTGATAGACACTATTATCATATCAATGAGTTTTGATATAAAGACATTTTGGATTCTTAGAAGGGAAAACCCCGTTTCGTTATACGGCGTGGTCTTATGAGATATCGTTTACTTATTCTCAAACTGTTTTAAACTGTTTTACTCATACCAGTCCCATAACTGACCCGTAGTTTATTTTGTTTTGTTTCCCTAAACTCTTGGGTGCCCAATTTTATACGGGCAGTCAAGTAGTTAGGATTTTACAGATATACTTGGAGAGCTTGGAGCAGGAGGCTTCAGGATTATATAGCTATAGTTATTTCCGCTGTATTGTAAGTGTTATACTCTGATAATGTTATTGTATACATATACTGATTTTATTTCAAGGATATGTTATCTATTATATGTTGTTCATTCCGTTGTGAGATTCGTGTTACTCTGATGTTGTATCTTCTTTTTCTTCTTCTATTCTAAGTTTCTATCTTATCTATTCTCACCCTCTAATTTCTTTCATTAACTACCGGTATTTTTCGATGTTTGGTTAGTCGTCATTGAGTTTATGGCGATAACCAAAGTCCACAAAAACCGGGTCATTACAGTTGGTATCAGAGCTTAAGGTTAAGTAATTACCTTGGCTCTGTGGCGTGACTCAGTAGAGATAGGGTTAGTAATACACTAGATTGAGTTGAGTGTATATATACGAGTGAGCGTATTTGTTATTGATATAAAAATTGTTTTATATTGTGGTGATTTATTGGTTGAGTTTTTTATGGGTTCTGATCGATCAGTTTGATCCACTATATCGATAGGAGTTAATAAACACTCGAATACGATGGGTCGACACAATATATTTTGAAAAGACGGTAAATGAAATAATTTTACCCAAATTATAATTTGATATAAAGGATTTATATCGGAGTGATTATAATATATTGGATATATTGGTTGTTATTATAATCGAGTAAGAATATAAAAAGTGAAATGGTTACGTATATAACCAAATAATAATTCGTATAAGTGTTACGAAATGAATTAAATCTGAATTTGAATCAGAATTGAAATTAAAACCCTGGAAATTTGGTACAAAGTTTGTAAATTGACTTGGATTAAATATATGTAAATTTTAAGATCCTAGGAGATTTTAAATTGTATTACAAGCATTTGTGAATGATATTTTGAACTGATTTCAAAATAAAAGCTTTTAAGAAATGGTTTTGAAAATTTGTTATAGTATTGAACTCACTTCAATAGCTGGGAAATAACCCTGATGATGATGGCCACATCATCAGTGTTCATTTTCGAGTTGCAAGTGACGGATTACTACCAAAGAGATTGTTTTGTGGAAAGCAAGTTGTTTTGTATCATGAAAAGGGATATATGGTTTTAAGAAAGCTAAACTGTTTAAAATTCCCAGGGAAAGATTATTTGAAGTGAAACCAAATTGAATTAAAATTTGGAAAAGCAAATTGGAATTTAATTGAAGTAAATTATGTGAAAATTGAATTGAATTAGAATATAATGATATCGAGGAAGTTGGATTGATATCGTAAGAAATTGGAATCGAGAATGGAACTCGAGTTTGAAGTGATATTTGGCTTGGATATAAGCGAATGGTTGTGTTGGAGATAAAAGTGATTGGAGTTTGATTGGAATGACATTGGTATATGCAGAAATTGGTAAAAGATGGAAGGGATGTTATGATATGCCCGACAAAAAGGTACAAGTTTATATTTATATTAGATATGAGATTTATGAGCCGAATTGGCAAGCCGCTTGGCATTTTGATTTTCTTTTGGGTTGGAGATGGCCCAAAGAGGCGAGTTGGAGTTTGAGCGATTGACCAGTACAAAGGAGGTGCTGGCGAAAATTTTCGAAAAGTTAGAGTGTTAGAAAATTTTCAGGATTTTTGAAATTTTTCGTTGATAAGAATTAATTAATAATTTAATTGAAATTAAATTGGTTTAGTTAAAATTGAAGTTAAGGAATAAACAAATGATCTTTAACCCATCAATAGGGTTTGTTTTCTACCTTAGCAATTTCGAGGACGAAATTATTTTAAGGGGGAAAGATTGTAATGACCCGCATTTTTACTGTTGAATAATTAATTAATTTAATTATTAAATATCGAATTAACGATATCGATAACTCGAATTAAATAATATTTATATTTAATTAATATAAATAATAAAATAATATATTTCCGGAATAATCGGAAATAACAAAATCCATGATATTGTGTAAATTGGTAAATTCAAAATATATAATTCAGTTTAGACTTGAATTTTATTAACGAATATATTATTTAAATGAAGTTTGAACGTATAATTATATTATAATTATAATCGAGCTCGAAATGGCGTTGCAGTTTGTAAATTGGCAATTCGAACTTCAACTGAATATACGGGGTCTGTTTTAAATCAGATTTCTGTGAAACAAGAATCGTTAGGAGCTGGTGAAGTATATTTTTCTAGTGGAAGAGAAAAATCGGGATTTCGTCGTGTAGATTTTTAGTTATGTCCAAATTAAATATTCAAAAAACAGCGGTATATTCGTTCGTAGCCATAACGGTTATTTAAAAATATTTGAATATCGGATTCGAATTTAGATAGGATTATTTTAAGACGTGGTGATAATTTAATTTTTAGAATTTTACTGTAATTTTTAATTAATTAAATAAGCAACTTTTTATTTGGAGTATTTTGCACCCTTAACCAGCGTTTTGGGGGTTTCACAATATGAGTTAACCTACCGATATTATTATATTTTCGGGACCGTGACACATCGCTCGATATGACCGTATACTTATTTCTGTCTGTAGCAATTCAGGCATGAATGAAATCTTACGTGACATGGTATACTAAAACTCAAAAAAACAAATATATGGATACCATTCTTTTCCGTGGTTCTCTTCTTAGCCACTAGTTCCTATGGTCCTCAAAACAAATTCGTGGCATTTCATATATCCACAACAGAAGTAAACATTTTAAATTCATGGAGCCTCCCTCGTTCATTTTTAGACTTTAGCTAAAAAAAACCATCCTATATAATAACCTTAATTCTCTAAACCTAATTATTCTCCCCAGCTCAAACACCATTCTGTCGCATTCATCTTTTTCACACAGCAAAAACATGGTCTTCGAAATTCCTAAACTATTCAAGAAAAATTCATTAAATCTCAAAGGAGATATTTCCGTAATCCCCTTGACATCCTCTTCCGAATGAGGTACCTCTCATTCCATTCGAACACCTTAATTGTTCGATGCTTTTATAACAACCAACATTTTGGGTTCAGAAATTCACGATAAATGAAGAAGATTTGGGTTGTTTCAATTTTATATTTGAACTAAGGAGTGATATCGGTCTGGCGTGCTTTGTTTTGGGGTTCGAAGTTGTCATGACTATGTAATGGGGCGTCGACAAACTGGAATCCACGAGGGAAAGGGTGAACTCGAGTTGTTTCTAAGTGGGATGGAGTTGTAAAAATTTCGAAGGGGATTCAATTAGATATTTTAGTTGAAATTAAGATGGATTGGAGAGGGAGTACGAGCTATTGAAGTCGGCCATGGTTTGGAAATAACTTGGAGCTGGCGGTGTTGTTTAGATTGTAGGGGAAAGGAGAGATAACAAAGAGGAGAGCTGCTACGAATTTAGTGATTTTATAATGAGGGCGAATGAAGGAAGCGAATTGGCCATGAATGGGGAAAAGGGGATCTGTTATGCGACGGGGAGAAAGGATGAGGAGGGGGTTTAAGCTCTCAAACAATGATTTAGGTTTTAACTAATAATTTGTTTATTTTTAATGATGTTTGAATAGTGTATATCTTATAAAAATCAATAACTGTTCCATACGTCATCAAAATTCAGCAAAACAAGATCCGATAGGATCGTATGGACGACTACCAACTGGAACTGAATGGGAGTGAATCCAAGCTCGTTACAATTTATGACGAAATAAATTGTCCGTCTAAATCAAGCGATGGTTATCGTTATTAACGATGATCGTCCAATGTGAGTAAATCTCACTAACTCTATTCAGTTTATATTTTTATAAACTGTACTTTATTTTTGATAAATATTGATTAATTGCTGTGTATGGACTATTTAGATGGACTGTTAAATAATTGATTAAAAACACAGTTATGGTTATATATATATACATATATATATATATATCGTTATTAAATATTAATTCTGTCGATCAGAATATTTCATATTGAAATGAAATCGATGTTAATGATATTGTTTAACATCTGTGATGCAGGGAAACAGGTTGGAGGAATCCAACTGGATTCCTCAACATTTATTTTAATGTTTTCATATATTGTGTGTATGATGTGATATATAATCTGTTGTTGATTATGTGTGTTTGAATGATATCGATCACCGTTGTTTGGTATTTTAAATACCGTAAGAAATACTGGGATGTAAAAAGGGGATTTTCAAAGTATATTTTGAAAATAAATTATTATATAAAATCAATGGAATTTATATATATATAAGGAAAAGGATTTTATAAAAGGAGATAATTATTAAATCAAAGAGTTAAAGGGAAATTATTTGTAAAACAAATATAAAAGGAAATTATTTGTAAAACAAATATAAAGGATATTATTTGTAAAACAAATATAAAGGAAATTATTTGTAAAACAAAGATAAGGGAAAAGATCTGTAAAACAGATGTGAAAAGAAATATTTATTTGTTAAATAAATAGAATTTATAATGGAATATTTATTTAAGAAATAAATAGAATTGAAAAGGAAATATTTATTTGTTAAACAAATAAAATAGAAAGAGAAATATTTGTAAACCAATTACAAGTAGAATTGAAAAGGAATTTATTTATTTAGAAAATAAATATAGAAAAAAAGGGAATTTATTGGGATAATAAAAAGAATGAAGGATTTATTTATTTAGAAAATAAATTGAATAAAGGAATATTTATTGGGAAAATAAATAGAGGAGTTAATCGAATCGAGTTAATCGAAAGGAGCTAATTGAACATAGTTAATCAAAATTGAGTTAAACAGAAATTGGAAACTGACTAGAGATTAAGAAGTTGAATGGTTTCCTGAGTATCGATCTAATGTTGGTTTCGGCCTTCGGGGTTTATACTTTGGAAGTTGTTCTCTTGTTATTTTATAGTTAGAGTCTGATAGATGTGGAAGAATAGTGATACGTAATTAAGCCATGGAAACGTTTTCCAGTGTTAATAACATATATTTTCTAAACATAGAAAATAAGGAAATATGAATGAATATATATATATGGTTGATGATTTGATCGATAGAATTTCCATCTGGAAATAATATCGTTGTTTGCACATGTGTTTTCTTTGATAGTTAAATCACTGACTATCAAAGTTTTGCCCATTTTAACGTTGTTAATATGGAGAGACCGATTGGATTATTATCCGAAGAACCACTCCGTATTGGCATAAGCGTTGCGAATCAAGTATGTTGAATATATTGAAGACGGAGTAAAGTGCAAGGGCTGTTGTATAAATCTTAGATAACAATTGCCTAAGATGGATGTATTGAATAGTGCCTTCGGTTTGTCCAGTCCCAGGACGACCTGTATGGAAGAATGTCTGACAAAGTATATTTAATAGATCGCGTAAGTTGATCTCTTCAAACGTACGTACGTTTGGTGGCAGAGGAATTCGTTTCTCTTAGTTGTATACCCATGGTATTTTTGGGGAAATCAATATGTGATTTGGCGGGTATGACGATGTGACATTCAAAGTGAATAAATGTGTGATCTGTCAGAGATAAGCGTGGCCTCTAGCCTCACATCCGGAAATGACAAAAATTGGGCAGGTAGCATGGCTATGTAGGTCGCACCTATTAGGGTGTATAATCATCTGATCTAGAGTTTCATCTACTTCTAAAAATCTATTGTTGATGTTGTCCCATTCGGGAAACGATTGTTGATCCCAACCGTTGGTGATATACATTCGATACACTCAAGCGAAATGAGTGGTCGGTCATGTGTGGCCGGGTTGCAAGATATTCTTGTTGAACCCGGTGTATTACTCTCTAGAGGTACACTAGCGAAAGGTGGTTCCATACCTTGTCATAGTTGGAAATCCATTACCCAATACGTGCTTGCGGTTTTGATTGTATACTATATATGTAGAACGTGAGATGAAAGCGTTTCTGCTAGATGATTATTATATTGTGGTTGATAGACACTATTATAATATCAATGAGTTTTGATATAAAGATATTTTGGATTCTCAGAAGGGAAAAACCCGTTCCGTTATACGGCGTGGTCTTATGATATATCGTTTACTTGTTCTCAAACTGTTTTACTCATACCAGTCCCATGATTGACCCGAAGTTTATTTTGTTTTGTTTCCCTAAACTCTTGGGTGCCCAATTTTATACGAGCAGTCAAGTAGTCAGAATTTTACAGATATACTTGGAGAGCTTGGAGCAGGAGGCTTAAGGATTATATAGCTATAGTTATTTCCGCTGTGTTGTAAGTGTTATACTCTGATAATGTTATTGTATACATATACTGATTTTATTTCAAGGATATGTTATCTATTATATGTTGTTCGTTCCGCTGTGAGATTCGTGTTACTATGAAGTTGTATCTTCTTTTTCTTTTTCTATTCTAAGTTTCTATCTTATCTATTCTCACCCTCTAATTTCTTTCATTAACTACCGGTATTTTTCGATGTTTGGTTAGTCATCATTGAGTTTATGGCGATAACCAAAGTCCACAAAAACCGGGTCGTTACAGATATGGAACCCATGGATGTAAACATGTGTTTGAAGCATGTTATGTTTGATGGATGCTGGTGGATGCAAGTGTTTGCTAATGGTTTCTTGTGGATGCATATATACACACATTATGCACTAGATCGACTCAGTCATTCTCATACTGCATATGGATGCGTGTGCATTTTCTCTATGGATGAAAATGGATGTATCATCATGTGTATATTGCATTTGGGTGAATGATTGTGCACACATATAGAACTTACATGTTATAGTAGGATTATTTGCATATATGTTTGATTCATGGCACTAACATACATTGCATTAAGGAGGTCAACTGAATCAGTGGACCGCCTGATCTTTCGCATTAGTATAGGGAGATATACACACACCTTTGCATATGTTCATAAAAGCATTAGAAATCTTTTAAGGACAATGGATGCTTGTGATTGATGGATGAGTATATGGATGATGGATGTTAGGATATACATTCTACTTAGAGATTTCGGGGACAAAATCCTTTAAGTAGGGGAGAATGTAACACCCCATAATTTTAAAGAACGCTATAATGATAAACTAAGGAATAATTAATTAAATATTGGGAATTAAGTAAAACGGACTGCGCCATTGCGTTCGTCTCAGAATTCTGCTTAGGATAGATTCCAAGTTTGCGTAAAACGGGAGGGAAATCGGCCCGTTAGGGGTCGATCCCGTCCCTTGTGGGAGTCGACCCATGGGTCAACCCCTTCACGGGGGTGTCGACCCCTATGTCGACCCCGGGGTCGACCCCACCGAGATCTGGGAAGATTCCTGCCTGCAACCTGAACGCATTTTTGAGCATGATTTGTTGACCTTAGGCTATATATAAGACCTCATTCTCATTGTCTTTATTCACCAAAAACAATGGAGACAACGAGGTGCTGCCCCAACTCAGTTTGAACTAGCCTATTCTTCTTCAACAATAAGTTATATATATTCAAGGATATGTGCTACAACATCTACAATCAATCCTCTGTTCTTTAGATCTAGTCATAGTGAGTTTATGTTGCTTTTAGATATAAACACCTCAAAAGTAATCTTGACATGTTTATAAGTTTGGATCTAAGCCTGTGCCTGCTAGTAACCTGAATCATAACAGATCTGCCATTACTTCTATACCTAATTTACTGCTTAGTTCTCATATGCCTGTCCATGATATCCCTATTCTGTTAGTTTGCCTAATCATGCCACAGTATGCCTATTATGTTAGTGTGCCTAATCATGTCACTGTATGCCTATTCTGTTAGTATGGCCAATTCTATCATCATATGCCAGTTTTATTTACTATACCTATTCTTGTTCTCTTCTCTCCCTCTTTCCGTTTTTGTTTTTTTATAGCCAGGATACCTTCGAGCCTAGGCCTATCGCTGAAATACGCGAGCACACGAAATTGGGAATGGTTGGGAAAGATAAATTAGGGCATAACTTATGTTGTAAATCATGATTGGGATTTGGGGGCATAATCTATACCTTGATCTAAACTTTAATCTGGGGCATAACGTGTATCATGAATCAGATGGGGATTTGGGGCATAATAAACATGAAAATTGGTTAGTAATGAACAAACCTAAATTTATAGTAACTAGAAACTGTAACGACATGTAGACAGGAGGTTAAATCACACTTGTGGTAGAAGCCTGTCCGGAACCGCCAGACAAATCCAACGTCCACAAGTGGTTAATCTAATGTCACTAGTACCGAACTTGTCTTTTGCGTCTCCTCACTTGCATCTGGTGTATAAACAACAGATGCAAATAGTACAATTAGCATCTAGTTTCTAACTGAAAATAGATGCAAATAAGGGAAAGAAAATATTGCCCTACCTTTTGCATCCGCTGTGGTCAATGAACAGACGCGGTAGGGTGGAGATGAAAATTAATTATTGATATTTGCGTCTATGGTTGTATAGTCAGATGCAAATAGGGGTAGAATAAAGTTATTTGCGTCTGATCATTTAAAAACGGACGCATCAAAACAAAAAATGTGGAGGGAAAATATAAAAAAAGACTGCACGTATTAGAGGGAAAGCAAAAACACTTTCGCACTCTGCTAAAATTATCCAGGAAAAATTTAAACCCTAATTTCAATCCGATTTCTGTTTCCTAAAGTCGGTCGCAATCAAATTTTTCTTACTCTATCGTTAATTACCATCAAGCCGACTAAGTCTCTGCCTGAATCTGGAAAACTACCTTCCCCTGCTTGCTTTGGCATCGAAATTTGGTTACTTCAGACGTTGATTTCATCTTTTACCATCTCTCCTACTTTGATTTGAGGTAATACAGTTCTATTTTCTGATATTACAGAAATTTAATGTTAAATCTTTGTTGTAGTATCATGTTCCAAAATTACTTTCTAGATTTAAAACTTAGTCTGCATTAACATCTATTCCCCGAAATTAACATGTCCGCGGATAGATTTACCCTAAATTGTTAACCTTATGAAATTTGGGGAAAACTCTGTGAATTCCAATTTTTTTTCATGCCCTTTTTTACTTACCATACATTTGTTGTTTATTTTTGGATTACGTAACTTTTGTACTGTTATTCCTATTTATATATAGTTTGATGGTAATTTTGTTCAAGTCACAAGCATGTAAAGATTTAATCTAGTTTCACTTATGGTGGTTTTATGTCCTAATTGCTGTCAATTCTATGTAAATTGATGGATAATTACCATTACTGCATATTCATTTCTTTTCTTTTTTGCAATTTCCCATAATTTAGATAATTTTTTATTTCCCTTTTCCACTAACTGCGCATTACACAACCATATGGTACCGTCTTCATGAAAATTACTGTTTGGCTGTAAATTTAAATGAAGTAATTTTTCAGCAAATGCTCTACCAAAATATGGCTGTAAATGTAGAACCAAAATAATTACCATTACTCAGTAAATAATACCGTCTTCATGAAAATAAGATATGATTCCACATTTACAGCCATATTTTGGTTCTCATGTTAAACAGTTGATAAACAAGACCAATAAATACATTCATGCTATAGATAATGTGTGTGGCTACTGGACTTTCTATATTGATATGCCAATAAATACAATTCATACAGGAAGTCAACAAAAAGTGGCAACTAGCTTGCTAGTTGAGGACACTTAACATTTGATAATTTTCAGTAGTTTGAATTTTGCATGTAGTCCATCTCATTATGTGAAAATGTAAAATATTTTGAATTTTGTGAAAGGAATTACGTATGCTTCTAGGAATAAAAATCAACTTCCAAAAGATAAACTGCACTATTCCTTGGCTTTTTTGTGTTGATTTTAAGAATTAGGTACAATTTTGAATGAACTGGGCCAAATGAAAATCCAAGCGTTGTTGACATGCATTTTTTAAAACTGATATATCAGTTGGGTTACCTGATGGTGATTTTACTGGCAGTAACATTACATGGAGGGGAGGAAGGGATATATATAATGCACAAAGCTAGACTAATGGGTTTTCGACAAATTATGAATTCTAACAAAAATTTCAAAGTACATCTTGTTATGTTCTTAATCACTTAAGTGATCATACACCACTCATTATTCAACTAATTGAATGTATTCGTAGCTATCTTAGATATATTTAACATATAGAGTTATCAATATATATTTAACATGCTTGAATACCACTCCTGCATCTACATACTAAATTCACTATACTAAGGAAATTGCAGCAATGAAAAAGTAAGTTATCTGATGCATGTTTCTTAATCTTTGTATCTACTAAAACCTTTCAATTTCTCCTTATCAAAATAAGAGTTATTTCTAAAATTGGACGTTATGTTTATTTTCTCGACATAGCATGGTAATTCGATAACTTTTTTAAGAGATAATGTGGCTACATTAAAACTCCCTTGGTAACTACTAAAGTTAGATACTAATATCAAAGCATGTAAAATTAAAAAAATCTTAGTGGACGCAGTAAGATCTTCAAAGTATGTTATAATTTTGTAGTTGCTCGCTTGTATGATAGTAGAATTTTATTCACCTAATTTGTTTTGGATTTAACTAGTTAAATATAATTTTATTATGTAGAGAACGACAGTAAGGTTGACTCTGCACTAAAGAAAATAATGAAATAATTGATAACTAAAATACTATGATAGTAGTAATGATGTATATGTATATTTGGCTTAGATAACTAAAATACTATGATAGCAAAGAATGAATTTTATTCTATGTTCTGTGGTTCACATTCAGTTAAGGCTTAGATATCAAGAAAGCTCATTGTGATATTTCACAAGTAAATAGGAAATGATATTAAATATTCTCATTTTACACTACGGAATGCCTTCTGTACCAAATATTTTTTGCATTTTTTATGCTAAACAGAGAGGGTTTAATCAACTTAATGCATATATATATATACATATATATATATATTCAAATTCTTGTGATAAAACTCTTTTGTTATTTTGAGGACATTTGTTCAAAGGTTGAATAATGGGCAGTGAATTCCAAAAAAGAGGTGTTGAAGCTTTCATAGTTGACTGGATTTGTGAATTTATAAATATAGTTTAACAAATATAAGGTACAACCGCTTAGATACAAATATGATTTTATAAATGTACACCTGCTTATAATGTACACCTGCTTAGATAAAGATATGATTTTATAAATATAGTTTATCAAATATAATGTATCAACTGGTTAACATTTATTATTTTCCATTTAGATATTCTAGGAATTACCTGTATTTCATTTTATTTATGTTAATTGGGCATTTAAAAGTAGAAATCATATTTAAAATTTGATAATTTATTACACTCCAATGTATAGGATATAATTCTCTAACTTGTGCCGGCAACAAAGTATTAAGTAAATTTTTTTCTTTTCTATGCTATTGTAAAGCAGCAGTAGAAAAGTTGCTTGACATGACAATGCAAGTACATTAGTAACAATAGTAATATATAAAAAATAAACGTACATTTTTCACAACCAAGGTGCTGGATAATAAGCATTATGTTGGGCTGCAGTTTACGTTGTGGTTGCTGACATCGGACCAGGCGCTGATTATGGATCCGAAGCTAAGTGCGGCGGTGAAGAGCAATGCAGATAGGCCGAACGGGTGTGCTACGAATTTTATAAGGGCGAAGGTGAAGATGGGTGGGATTGAGGTTTTGACTGGCATAGGAAGAACTGTAGAGTTGTTAACTTCTGGTGTGAGTCATATCTTCTGGTAGAAAATAAAAAATAGAAAATAAAGAAGATTTTTCTGTCTAGTGTTTACAGAATCTTCTTCTGCCCGAAGAAATGATTCATCGAAATAATGAGTCACCCGTTCCATTGATGAATTTCTTTGCCAAGAACTTTCTCTTGGAGCGAAAGATGTAACTAAATCTTCTAATTCCTCAGTTGAAGGCTTACTGATTCTTCCGAAGATGAATCTGGAAGATATGATTCTTTGCAAAAATAATAAAACCCTGCACTTGGTAACTTATGGTCAATCGCCTATATTTCTTTCATAATAAAGTGCACATATTTTATACCTATAGCTGCAAGGTGGTTCTCATATTTCGTTTCTTTACATTTCTGCCTGGATCTAAACATATATTGGTACTTGAACAGATTTTCTTTCATTCAGCCATCATGTTTTATTGCAAAATTATATGCACACTTCGTTTGAACTTGCAACATTACAGATATGAAAGATCGATTCAAAGAACTAACATGGTTGATATCTATCTAGCTGATTTGCATTCCTTATAATTATTAGGTTGAAATAGACCATTTTGAATATCTTGTAATATGCTTTTTTCCTTGATCTGATTAATTTATAAGTCTTACGTTCTACTTTCTCATAAAACATGTATCTAGGGATATATTTGTTGTTTCATTTTGTGGATCACTGGATGCGAGTTGTATACGTAGAGTAATCAAATCGAGCTTACATGCTTCAATTTCTTTTTACTATTTACTTTGCACAACTTCTATGTAATCTATCTTCAGGATTTATGTATGAAAAGCTTCAATTTTTTGATGTTTTTTAATCTAAGAACCTTTAAATTGTATTTTCAGATTTCGCTGAACAAACTAAATGCTGTTATCTTTCAATATCTTTTTCGTAGGGTACATGATGATACTGTCAATTCCCTACAGCTGAACAAACCTTACATTGTTATTGGTTCATTTGATCGTCAAAATATCTTCTATGGCATCAAAACTCTGAGTAGATCATTGTCTTTTGTGGATGAGCTTGTAGATGAAGTATCAAAATACAGTTGTAATGTCCTAGGTTTTCGAGTAATTTTCTTCGATTATAATTTATAGATTTATCTTTAATTTAATTAGATTTAATGGTATTGGATTTGAAATATTATAAATAGATCTAGATATAATCATTAGTTTAAAATCATATATGTATATATTTAATTTGTTTTATATATATTAACATGAAGATCTAATCAACTAGATTCAATGATGTTTTAACATCTTTGTTTATCTTGAAAGTTCGTTTGAATTTTTTAACTATTATATATGTATATGTATGACAAACCTTTAATACCATAATTGTATTTGTTTGGTATTTGTTTTAACTTATGTAAACATTAAAAAAAATAGAAAACACTTAAGCAAATATTCAACTACTTCACAAACATGTTTATAAGAAGATATTGCATCAAATGGATAAGAATAAGATAAAATATAAATAAATAAATAAATAAGAATATTTGATTTGTTCATTTATTTGCTATTTTAAGTCTATTAGATCATAGCTATTAATAGCTTAGATATGCCTTAGAGGCTAGGTATCATTGTGAAGTACATTACAACATGTGTGTTCAAATCAACCTATATTTTATTAGCTGATTTTCTTGGAACTAAAGCCTTTGATTGTCACAACATTTTGCACTAGCTGTACAAATTGATGTGCTGAAATTACATTGCCGTGCCTTCCACTGGAAGGAATAAAAGGAAGAAGCACATACATTCCTTCCTAGCTTCTAGACAGTCTATGCTACTTATTCAAATCAATGAGACAGCCAAGGACCTTCCTCACATGCACCTTCCGTACCCTGCTTACATCTACATCCTAGCCAATATTTGGCTGTACTCAAATGCATGCGCTTTTGTACCTCTCATACTTATCATGGCAATGGCTTTACCTAAGGAAGCATAGGTTGAACCAGCCAGGAGCATAGCTATTATATAGATTTGGATTACTTAGAGACAAAGTTTAGTTTTCTTCAAAATATTTAGTGCACGAGCTTGTACATTTGTACATTCTTGTCTCACTGGAAGTGCACATGACTGAGGAGAAGTGAATATACAGCACACAACACCTCTTTTCAATCACACCATGTAGCAACAACCATCTACCCTGTTTACACTACCAAAACTTCATGGAGAAGTCTAGTTTTTGCTTATAAATACCCGCAAACACTTACACTAAACCATTCACAAAATTGAGTCGGAACTGAAGCAAGCCTTGAAATCTGAGATGGAAATGGCAGAGCAAACAGAGACATAAAAATCTGGAATGTGAAACTGAAGACAGTGGACCTTTTATGTGAGTAAACTACTCCCTTTGTACATTGATTGTTTTGCAAATAAGGTATAGATGCATGTATGTTACTGGATGAATTTAGTTAGTTTAATCATGTTTAAAAACTGATAAAAAGAGATAACAGCAAACAAGATCTGAAATTGGAAATAAGGTTATGCCAGAAACTTAAAAACAGAGACAGTGAACCATTAAAGAAAAAAATTATGTGATTAAATCCTTTCCTTTTGCCCATTTAGAACTATTACTGATTATGTATGGTGTTATATATACACTTATATATATATATGTATGTATATATATATATATATATATATATATATATATATATATGCATATATGTTGTTGTATAGGTAGCTAATTTTATTGTCATGTCAAAAACTGGAAATAAAATTTGATAACAGTCGATATAATGTGAATAAACACTAATTTATTTACTTTTTAAAAATTCAATACTACTGGAAAAGGCACATATACATGTTTTATTTGATATACTTGAATCATGCTTATTGACGATGCTATAGTAAGTTAAAGCACTAAGAAATAACCTGGCGGTAAAATTTGTGAGAGAACTTCACTTATATTACTTTTAAACCATCCCCTGAATAATATTCTAAATGATGCAATATATATGTGTGTTTATACATGTTTATAAATATATTATCACTTCTAAGTCAAAGACCAGGTATGTATGATGGATTTAATCTTTGCTGCTCCTGTTAAAACATATCAGTATGTTAAAAACTGATGAAGCTTTCTCATGTGTGAGTACTAGAACATTCATAACTCAAACTCTGGAAAGTTTTAGAATCTAATTCCTACATGAAGGCGTATGTACAGATCTATAGTTGATTACAAAAATCATTCCCATTTAAAATGATTGTTATATATGCAGATTGTGATGGCCCGCCCCATACCAGCCGGCATTTCCCTAAAATGCACTGTACCGATGTCCAACCAGCACGGGACGGTTGCCAAAGAAAGGAAACGAAAGGGATTTGAACTAACAAGGAACCTATAGAACGTCTCACAACGCATGGGATAAAATATAATAATAACATAACTTTGACATAAAACAGGCGAGACAGTGCATAAGCTGAAAACTAAACCATCATAGCAGCGGAATCCAAAATACAGCTTATGATCCAACATCATTATTACAACTTCAAAATACTGTCTCTAAAGCAAAAGAAAGAAAAGGTACACTACACATGCCCAAGCAGTGACCAGCCACAACACAGGGAGAATATATGTAGATAATACGTAGGAGCCTCCTGCTCGTCTCCAGATCAGCTACTCGTGCAAAACCAGCTAACCTGTCTCTTGTCTGCTCGTTTAGGAGCACCCAGAGTAATAAGAAGAGACATAAAACTCTGGGTCAGACAAAAGTCTGGTATAAGCGAAAAGCAACAAACAGAACAATAACAGGTATAACCAACCATATCTGAACCTGGACCTACAACCAAAGAGTTTGCACAACAGGATGTACGATACTCTAAGGTGACACTAACACATGGTGTGAAAAAAATGGGGAGGGGTGTGCATGTCATGGTGGTAGCAAACATCAAACATAGCAATCATCCTCACATCTCTCACTCAATGCGTAAATTATACGATATCTACCACTTTGATCATCCAATTCTTTGCTACGATCACTCTGCCCCATGGAGTCACGATAACTCCACTGCACTGATCCATAGCCACTAATCTTTTGCTATGTCCACTCTGCCCGATGGAGTCATGACAACTCCACTGCACTGGCTCATAGCCTTGCCACGATCACTTTGCCCCATGGAGTCATAACAACCCCACTGCACTGATCCATAGCCAATATCTGTCTCTCCGTGGTGAGTCAAAGCTATAGACATCGATAATCCCTTTGCACACGTCCCGCATCCCATCTGGATCCCGAGTTCTACTTCCCATTTGGAATACCTTTGCATCTCGGGTTTTGGTCATCATCTCCGTTCGTGACTTCAGCTCGTAGCTCCATGCTTTCGTTCACGTCCATGCCTCGGTTCGTAGTTCGAGATTCGTCTCCAGGCTCGGCTCGTGGAAGCATGCTCCTCTAGTTCGTGACACACACCTAGTCAGCTTGTGATCCTTTCCTAGTCCAGCTCGTGACCCGTGGTTCGTACTCCTTGCTTCGGCTCGTGATGGTGGGACCCATCCGGTTCGTGGTGCTTGTCTGGGTCCAGCTCACGGCTACTGCTCTTGGGTACTTCGGTTCGTGGTCATCAGGTGAGACCGGCTCGTGGAGGGGTGCTCGTGGGGAGGTAGGTGCTCCATGTGGTTCGTGAGGATGCTTCTCTGGCGGCTCGTGGAAGGGGTCGGCTCGTGACAGAAGTGTGGTTCACGAACGAGAATGACCAATTTCCTGCAACTTTTTTTCCAGCAAGCTATTTACGCCATACGACGGCGTTTCCGACCATTTTAACTTTTCTAAACAATCACAAATCATTCTAAACAGTCATAGCAACATGTATAATCGACCATAAACACCAAAACAACAACTTAACATGATAAAGATGGATCAAACATACCCAAAGCCCATGTTTTCTCTTAATCATGCTTAAGCATAACTAATGATAAGATTAGCAAAAAATATCCAGATTAACCCAAATTTCTAACAGAGGTCTAAAACAATATTTCAGAATTTCTAAACATTTTTCCAGAATTTAATCATGTACAATTTCGCTAATTAACACTAATCATCTTTAATTAGTCGTAATTAGTGGAAAACAATGCAAATCACTCACCTTAGCCAAAATATAAACTCAGATCTGAAACGATTCTTTAAATGGCACGAATTCCAATGCACACAGTAGCCTTTGCATCTAATTTGATGTTGATTAGACTTGGTTTGATGCTAATTAGCTTAATCTTCAATTACAAAGTGATTTGGAGGTGTTTTAGAAAGTGGAGGCCATGGCTAGGGTTCAAGAGATGTAAGTGGCGGCTAGAAAACTGATTAGAAATGATTTCCCAAACCCTATCTGCCTCCCCATAACCCTAATCCCAAAATGGGTTATGGGCCTAGCTGTTAATCACTCCAATTAGGCTCGGTTAAGCTGTTTTTCACCTTCCAAACCTTATTTCAGCCATATCTCCCAAATGGTAAGTCTGTTTGGCTAATGTGACCACTCTATGGAAAGCTAAACCATCATCCGAATCCAAGGGAAGTGGATTTAGGTCAAAACTCCTAACCAATCAAAAGTTATAGGCGAAACAAGATTCGCTAGGGGCAAAATGGTTATTTAAAAATTGGCAAAAATCGTGAACATGGGAAATGACCCCAATAGTCATTTCCCAAAGTTATACGACCATACGACTTCGTACGAAAAAGAAATAAATATTCTATGATCCTCCGATGCATAGAATGCGGGTCGTTACACTCTCCCCCCTTAAGAAATTTAGCCCCCGAAATTCCTTAACTAAGAAAACAACAATCGGTCCCGCATGCCTATCAATCACTTACAAACAACCAAACATACATAGCAACATAACAAGCCTATCCTAGCATGCGGTTCACTAATAAGGGGATAACTAAATGGTCATTAAAATCTTACCAGGCAAAGAGTTCTGGATGCGACTTCCTTATGCTCTCCTTTGTTTCCCAAGTACAGTCATTTTCATTCTCGCCCGACTAAACCTTGACCAGTTTCACTGTCTTCCTTCGAAGTTGCTTCGTATCGTGTTCGACAATACGGATCGGCCTGTGGTTCCCAACCGCCTCGGATTCTACTTTGATGTCATCCAACTGATCCGGTGAAATAGTCATATCTGGGTCGTGTACGAACTTCCTTAACTGAGAAACATGAAACACGTTATGAACTCCCGCCATCTTGTCTGGCAACTCAACTTTATATGCCAAATTCCCAACTTGCTCGAGAACTGGGAATGGGCCAACGAATCTTGGTGTTAACTTGCCTCTCTTCCAAATCGAATCACGCTCTTTAACGGAGAGATCTTGACAAATACCAAGTCGCCAATGGAGAATTTTAGATCACTTCTCCTCTTATCAGCATAACTCTTCTGCCTATATTGAGCAGCCTTCATTCGCTGTTGGATAACCCTGATCTTGTCTGAGTTTTCTCTTATCACATATGGCCCAAGAAAAAACTTCTCACCAGTTTCTAACCAACATGATGGTGAGTTGCACGGTCTTCCGTACAAAGCTTCAAATGGAGCCATGCCAATTCTGGATTGATAACTATTATTATATGCGAACTCCACTAGATGCAAATGGTCATCCCACGAACCTCCAAAATCCAATATACAAGCTCTCAAGAGATCCTCCAATATACGATTCACCCTCTCTGTCTGACCGTCGGTTTGAGGATGGTACGCGGTACTGAGATGTAATTCTGATCCTAAAGCCTCTTGTAAGCTCTTCCAAATCCACTAGTAAACAACGGATCTCGGTCACTCACGATGCCTTTGGGTACTCCATGAAATCTCACTACCCACTTCATATATAGTTTCGCTAACTTAGCTGCCGTTCTTTTCAATTTGACAAGAATAAACCTTGCACTCTTTGTCAGTCGGTCCACAATCACCCAAATGTTATCATGGCCCGATCTAGTCCTTGGTAACCCATCAATGAAATCCATTGAGACTTGTTCCCATTTCCATTCGGGAATTTCAAATGGTTGCAACAAACCACTAGGCTTCTTTTTTTCGGCTTTAACTAGCTGGCAATTCATGCATTTGGATATAAACTTCCCTACGTCTCTTTTCATCCCTTCCCAGTAGTAGGTTTGCTTCATGTCTCGATACATTTTATTACCTCCAGGATGTATAGTTAGTTTTGAGTGATGACATATTCTAAGCACTTCATCTCTCAATCCATTGACATTGGGTACAACCAGTCTACCATTCTTTCGAAGCTATCCTTCTCGATCAAGCCCATACTTGTTCATCTCCTCACCGTCGATACCCATTTCTAACTTGGAGATGATTTTTAGTAGGTTAGGATCGTCCCTCTGACTGAAACCAATCCGCTCAATCAAAGTGGGTCTGATCGTAACATCTCTGGATCCAATTCGCACTTTGGTCTGAAATCGTACCGTGCGATATACTCCAGTTGCTTCCATTCAAGAAACATAGCCCCTAAACTGGCATGTCTCCTACTCAATGCATCAGCTACCGCATTGCCCTTTCCTGGTGTATATGCGATATCAAAATCATAGGAAGCCAAGAATTCTAACTATCTTTGCTTTCGGAGATTTAGATCCTTCTGAGAGAAGAGATACTTTGACGATTTATGATCGGTAAACAACTCGAATCTTTCTTCCAAGAGATAATGTCTCCACATCTTCAACGCGAACACGATCGCTGCCAATTCCAAATCGCGGGTAGGGTACCTTTTCTCATGCGGTTTCAGTTGCCGACTTGCATAATCTACAACCCTACCTCCTTGCATCAATACAACACCTAGTCCGGTACCACATGCATCCGTGTATACTGTCATCTTTTCATTCCCTTTAGGAATGACTAACATTGGCGCACGTGTCAACTTTTCCTTTAGACTCTTAAATGCATTTTCAAAATTTCCATCCCAGACGAAAGCTTGATTCTTCTTGGTCAACTGAGTTAACGGTGCTGCTATCTTGGAGAAGTCTTGGATAAACTTACGATAATATCCAGCTAATCCCAAGAAACTTCTTACATCTGTCGCATTCTTGGGCGTAGACCAATCTTGTACCATAGCCACCTTCGCAGGATCCACAACAATACCATTCTCTGAAACAACATGGCCCAAGAATCTCACTTCCCTCCTCCCGAAGTGACACTTAGAAAACTTCGCTTTCAATTGGTGTTTTCTCAACAACTCCATCACCACTCTCAAATGTTCCTTGTGTTCTTCTTCTGTCCTCAAATAAACATGTATATCGTCCACGAACACAAGAACAAACTTATTCAACTGATCCCTGAACACCCTATTCATAAGATCCACAAAATATGCCGGTGCATTGGTCAACTCAAATGGCATGACCAACCACTCATAGAATCCAGACGGCGTCCGAAATGCTGTTTTTGGAACTCGGAGCTGATGAAATCCTGTCGCGAGGTCCAACTAGGAGAACATTCTTGCTCCTTCCAATTGATCAAACAAATCATCTATCCGTGGAAAAGAATACTTATTCTTCCTAGTCATTTTATTCAACTCGCAATAGTCCACCCATAAACGAAGGGAACCATCTGCCTTAGTGGCAAATACAACTGGTGCTCCCCACTCGGAGACACTTCTTCTGATAAATCCCTTCTTCAAAAGATCGCTTACTTGCACCCTGAACTCTCGCGGCTCCCTTGGTGCCATACGACGAAGTGGCATCACTATAGGTCTGGCATCTCTCATTAAATCAATACGGAACTCAATCTCTCGGTGTGGTGGAAGTCCGGTCACTTCCTCGAAGATATCCGGATACTAGCCAGCAATGGGAACCCCTGATAACTCGTCCTACGGGATGTCGAGGTAATTTAGAAAACTAGCCATCACATCATCACTAGGTAGGCCACCAAACACTACCCTCCGCCCATCATCCGCCCTAATATTCACCGAAAATCCCTCACAGTCTACCACCACCCCATATCTTTGGAGCCAATCGACTCCCAAAATAATGCCAAACCCAGTAAAGCCCAAAACAAAGCAATCACAAGCAAGCATACATCCATGACTCGATAAGACCACATTACGACAAATCATACTAAGGCTTGTCGAACCACCAATCGGGTTCGTCACCGCTAAAGGTCTATCGACTATCTCTGGTTCCAATCCCAACCTATCTACCAGGTCACTAGAGATGAAGGAACGGGAAGCCCCGGTATCAAACATACACGAACAGGAACATCATAAACAGAAAGCATACCTTGAATAACGACATTCTTTCCTTTCTCCACCGTAGTTGGGGCATTCGACAAAGAAGGAACAACATTAATAGCATATGCTTTCACAATCTTCTTCTCTTTAGGGGGTTGCAGACATTTATCCTTGTGATGTCCCACTTGGTCGCAGTTGAAGCACTTCCTGTCCGCTGGCTTTGCTCGACATTCTTTGGAGTAGTGGCCCTTCTTGCCATAACTAAAGCACTCAACATCTTGCTTACTCTTCTTCTGACCATCCATAGTCTGATTCTGTTTCCTTTTGTTCTGAGAATTATTCTTGCCTCCACCGCTTGCTTGCGGTTTTGGCCCCTCTGCAGATGCAAAAGTGACTTCAGTCTTGGGCTTAGGATAAAGGCTCTCTGACCTCAATGCTTTTCCAACAATTGATTCAAAAATCTCATCAATATGGTTGATAAGCCTTTCCCCCAAGTACTGATCTAAGCCTGTTATGAACTTCTCATTCTTCTTCTCGGGAGTGTCAATAAGGGATAATCCATACTTCGATAAAGTATCGAACTCAGCAATATATTCCGAGACTGCCCTACCATTCTGTTTAAGCTCCAAGAACTTCCTAAACAACTCTGACTTCTGGGCAGCTGGGATAAACTTATCACTGAATCAGGCCTTAAACTGATCCCAAGTAACTTGATCCTTAGGGGTAGCTGCCTTAATAGCATTCCACCAATTCATTGCCCGTCATTGCAGCTGACGGGATGCTAGCTTTCTATTCATCGCATCCTCGATACCCAAATCTTCGAAGATGCGCTCACAGGTATCATGCCAATCTTGAACTTCTATAGCCGATTCCGTTCCGTGGAACGGCTTCCCACCAAGACTAGTGTAGTCCTTACAGAGCTTGGCGAAATCGGCCTTAGGCGCCTGCACCGCTGCCCACCACCATTTGCAGCATTAGGAGCTGCCCTCTGAACATCCCTAAGCATTTCTCTCATGAAGTCAGTGAACATCGTCCTCATATCAGGAGCATTCCTATTATTGGCTCCTGAACCAGTATTCCTCGTATATCGGCTCATCGTTCAATCTGTAAAGAGAAAACGATTAACCATCCTTTAGTGGTGCTAGTGCAGTGCGACCCCATCCTTAGATATACTACTAGTATATATATAGCTTTTGAAAACCAAAATATCACAAATACGAGCTCTCGTATACATATACTATCTCTCCCTGGTGTCTTTCCCTAGGTTAACTACGCAACCTAGAGCTCTGATACCAAGTGTGACAGCCCGGCCCGCAACAGCCGACATTTCCTTGAAATGCGTTGTACCGATGTCCAACCAGCACGGGTCGGTCGCCAAAGAAAGGAAAAGAAAGGGATTTGAACTAACAAGGAACCTGTAGAATGTCTCATAGCGTATGGGATAAAATAAAATAATAATATAACTTTGATATAAAACAGGCGAGATAGTGCATAAGCTGAAAACTAAACCATCATAGCAGCAGAATCCAAAATACAGCTTATGATCCAACATCATTATTACAACTTCAAAATACTGTCTCTAAAGCAAAAGAAAGAAAAGGTACACTACTCATGCCCAAGCAGTGACCAGCGACAACACATGGAGAATATATGTAGATAATACGTGGGAGCCTCCTGCTCGTCTCCGGATCAGCTACTCGTGCATAACCAGCTAACATGTCTCTAGTCTGCTCGTTTAGGAGCACCTAGAGTAATAAGAAGAGACATAAAACTCTAGGTCAAACAAAAGTCTGGTATGGGAGATAAGTAGTAAACAGAACAATAACAGGTATAACTAACCATACCTGAACCTGGACCTGCAACCAAAGAGTTAGCACAACAGGATGTACGATGCTCTAAGGTGACACTAACACATGGTGTGAAAACAATAGGGAGGGGTGTGCATGTCATGGTGATAGAAAACATAAAACATAGCAATCATCCTCACATCTCTCACTCAGTGCGTAAAGTATACAATATCTGCCACTTTGATCACCCAATTCTTTGCTATGATCACTCTGCCTAATGGAGTCACGATAACTCCACTGCACTGATCCATACCCACTAATCCTTCGCTATGTCCACTCTGCCCCTTGGAGTCATGACAACTCCACTGCACTGGCTCATAGCCTTGCTATGATCACTTTGCCACATGGAGTCATAACAACCCCACTGCACTGATCCTTAGCCAATATCCGTCTCTCCGTGGTGAGTCAAAGCTATAGACATCGATAATCCCTTTGCACACGTCCCGCAGCAAAGTCCAATTCATGAAGTTAACTCGTTGGTTCCCATCTGGATCCTGAGTTCTACTTCCCATTTGGACTACCTTTGCATCTCGGGTTTTGGTCATCATCTCCGTTCGTGACTTTAGCTCGTAGCTCCAAGCTTTCGTTCACGTCCATGCCTCGGTTCGTAGTTCGAGATTCGTCTCTAGGCTCGGCTCGTGGAAGCATGCTCCTCTGGTTCGTGACACACACCTAGTCAGCTCGTGATCCTTTCCTGGTCCATCTCGTGACCCGTGGTTCGTACTCCTTGCTCCGGCTCGTGATGGAGGGACCCATATGTTTCGTGGTGCTTGTATGGGTCCAGCTCATGGCTTCTGCTCTTGGGTACTTCGGTTCGTGGTCATCAAGTGAGACCGGCTCATGGAGGGGTGCTCGTGGGGAGGTAGGTGCTCCATGATTCGTTCGTGAGGATGCTTCTCTGGCGGCTCGTGGAAGGGGTTGGCTCGTGACAGAAGGGTGCTTCACGAATGGGAATGACCAATTTCCTACAACTTTTTTTCCAGCAAGCTATTTACGCCCTATAACGACGTTTTCGATCATTCTAACTTTTCTAAACAACCACAAATCATTCCAGACAGTCATAACAACATGTATAATCTACCATAAACACCAAAACAACAACTTAACATTATAAAGATGGATCAAACATACCCAAAACCCATGTTTTCCCCTAATCATGCTTAAGCATAACTAATGATAAGATTAGCAAAACATATCCAGATTAACCCAAATTTCTAACAGAGGTCTAAAACAATATTTCAGAATTTCTAAACAATTTTCCAAAATTTAATCATGTACAATTTCGCTAATTAACACTAATCATCTTTAATTAGTCGTAATTAGTGAAAAACAATGCAAATCACTCACCTTAGCCAAAATATAAACTCAGATCTGAAACGATTCTTTAAATGGCACAAATTCCAATGCACATAGCAGCCTTTGCCTTTATGATGTTGAGTAGACTTTGTTTGATGCTAATTAGCTTAATCTTCAATTAGAAAGTGATTTGGAGGTGTTTTAGAAAGTGGAGGCCATGGCTAAGTTTCAAGAGATGTAAGTGGCGGCTAGAAAACTGATTAGAAATGATTTCCCAAACACTATCAGCCTCCCCATAACCCTAGTCTCGAAATGAGTTATGGGCCTAGTTGTTAATCACTCCAATTAGGCCCGGTTAAGCTGTTTTTCACCTTTCAAACTTTATTTCAGCCATATCTCCCAAACGGTAAGTCCGTTTGGCTAATGTGACCACTCTACGAAAAGCTAAACCATCATCCGAATCTAATGGAAGTGGTTTCAGGTCAAAGATCCTTACCAATCAAAAATTAAAGGCGAAACAAGATTCGCCAGGGGCAAAACGGTTATTTAAAAATCATCAAAAATCGTGATCATGGGAAATGACCCCAATAGTCGTTTCCCAAAGTTACACAACCATACAACTTCGTACGAAAAAGAAATAAATATTCTACGATCCTCCGATGCGTAGAATGTGGGTCGTTACACAGATAAATAAAATATACAGTAAAGTGAGTAAAGGACTTAAATTTTCAACCATCATAAAATCAAGTTTTAGGTACACGAATGCGTTCGTATGATAAAACGTGATTTTTAGTAAAAATATCAAGATTTTTGGTGATGAGATTTGGGTGAATTCTCGAGATGATCGGAAAACGTATATTGGGCAAAATTCGGCGGTGGAGCTAGTCATGGGCCAAGTCGTTGGCACTGGAGCAACGTAGGAGGCTGTAGACCATTAGAAAAATACAACTCGAATTTTGAATCAAGTGGTTGGTGAGTTTTGGATTGAATTAGGTTGTTGAGGACTGTTTTTGGCATCGCTGTTTCATGGGGAACTGCTGTGACACGGTGGCACTTCAGACCGCCGCAACAGGGGGAACGAAGGAGGGGGATGTTGGCTCTCTGGTGGTGAAGTTTGAGGATGATTAGTGGTACATGGGGACATTGAGAAGCGTTTTGGTGGAGGCTGTCTTAAGTGATGATTGGTGTGAAGTCCATATTTTTGGTCGAGGTGTTTTAGCTAAGGTTCGGTGGTGGGGATGGATTCAGGTGGTGGAGCGGCTCCTGTAGCGATGAAGATAGTGGCATGATGATCTGTGAAGTGGTGGGGTAGGTGTATAGCGTGCACGCAGTGCACAGACATGGGAGGTTGAAGAAAACAAACAGAGAAGAAGATGGTGGATCGGGATGTGGGATTTGGGTGATCAGCATGGGTGATCAGGGCGTTCTATGAGTGCCAGGATGTTGGATTTGTCAAGTGATAATAAGTGGGATCGGGGCAAGAAATTTAGGGTGATCGGATGTGTTGATCACGTCCTTTTGTGTGCCAAGCATTTGGATCTGGCAAGGGGAATAGTGGGACGGAGCAAACGATCTGGGGAGTGATCAGGGTATGGATCACACTGAGTTGCAATGCAAATCCTAAGATCTATAAAATGCGGCTAAACAAGGGAAAGAAAGGAAAAATAAAAGTGGTAGGGTAAATGGGATGAAGGGTATTGGGCCAGATTTGGGCCAGGAAATTAAAATAGAAAAGAGAAAAGAATAAAGAAAACAAAAAAAGGGAAGAGATGGTTCCAATACTACTTGTAATAAAACCAGTAGTTTTTATTAAAAATCTTCAAGTCATATAACTTATATTATTTTGTTTATTTGAAATAAAATAAGAACAATAATATATAAGGATATATAAGATACATTCTATTGAGTCAATGGTGGAATAGGATCCTAAATAAAAGCCATCGATCTAAAATTGTAATCAATATTTGTACATACAGTTATTAACCTATGTTACGAAGATTTAAAGTATCCTCATGAGTACTGTAAGTAATGGAGTGTATCCGAATTATTTTTCATGTAGGATAATTGTTAATATCCGAAGTGTGAAATACAATCGACGTTATGTCGTGATTTTTGGAAGGCTGTCAATGGATGGTTATAAATTAAAATAAACATTGAAGACAAATTTGGATATAATCTACTTGTGTTGATAACTCTTTTAAAATCAAGAAATGACTTCAAATAAAATCAACGACAAATGAGGTTGAATATTATATAAAAAAATGACACGATTTACGGGAGTTAGATTGTCTTTACTAACCATTGCTTGAAATCAAAAATATGATTTATTAACCAACGATGTAAATATGTTAAATCGTTAAATATGTTCTGATCAGAATAATTTATTAACCATCGATTGAAATAAGTCAAAATATGATTTCGTTTAAGCAAATAAATTTTGAATTGTTAAAATATGTTGTGATCATTGATGTTGCATTGGCAGTTATGTTTGTACTGATTACCCTAACTTAAATAGTTTAAATTAAACATTTGCCACATTAATCATATTATGTAGTTTACTATTTTAAACTGAAATGTAAATCGTATATGTGACATATTTTTAGTAGAAGAGTTCTGATGATATGCAATATGTTGATTTGATTATTATTTAGACATCACTTGACCCCACGAAATCGTTTTGAAGAGTCCGGAATCTAAATTCCACTTCGATCCAATTTGTACATTATAAGTCAGAGATTATTGAAGATAAATGAAGATGGAGTCTATGCAAGGGCTATTCTGTTTACAGGATAGTGCCTTTGGTTTGTCCAGTCCCAAGACAACTTGTATGGATGAATGT
The DNA here is from genome assembly GCA_030737875.1 of Allium sativum. Taxonomy (NCBI): domain Eukaryota; kingdom Viridiplantae; phylum Streptophyta; class Magnoliopsida; order Asparagales; family Amaryllidaceae; genus Allium; species Allium sativum. The sequence continues at coordinate 770,968,317 of CM060918.1, read as the reverse complement.
CTGACAGAGTATGCCTAACAGATCGCGTAAGTTGATCTCTTCAAACGTATTTGCGTTGGTGGCGGAGAAATTCGTTTCTCTTAGCTTTATACCCGTAATTATTTTTGGGGAAGCCAATTTGTGAGCTGGCAGGTAAGACGATGTGGCATTCAAAGTAAATGAAGATAAACTACAACAAAAACACACTATTACAACGTCCCTTTTACAACGGGCAGTAAAAACCCGTTGTAATAGAGTGTTATTACAATGGTCCATTCAAGCCCGTTGTAATAGATGCCATATACAACACTCTTTTTACAACGGGCAATGACTGTCCGTTGTAGTTGATTGCTATTACAACGGTCATTTTTGGCTCGTTGTAATATATGTCAATTTAACAACATTCACAAAATGCCCGTTGTAATAGGTGTCAATTTTACAACGGTCATAAAATGCTCATTGTAAGAGGTGCTAATTTTACAACGGTCATAATGCGCGTTGTAAGAGATGCTAATAAATAAATAACAATAATAAATACTAAGTTTTTTATAGTAGTAATTAATATTTATTACTTAGTAATTAACATTTGATAATTTTTATTAAATACTAAAGAATTAATAATTAATATTTAATATGTATTTGATACTTTATTTTAATATTTTTTTATTAATGTGTAATTTTTAATAATTAGGAAGTGATATTTATTATTACCTTTTTGGTATTTAATAATGCAAATACTTATTATAATTTATATCTAATGTTACAAAAAATTTAAGATTTAAAAATTTCTAAGATAAATTTTCTTATATTAAAAAAAATAGAATTAAAATTTGAAAATTTGACAAATATTTAAAAATAAAAATTATGAACATTATTCTAAATTTTAAAAAGTTAAAATGATTATAAAATATAATTTTATATTATAGATATGCCATAGATAATTGTTTTCTATAACCATTAATTATATTTTATATTCAATAATATATTATGATTAGTCGTTAGTAATTAGTAAATTATAGTTATTGTTTATTTATGATTAAGAAATAATAATTAATAACAGGCATATAATGATTAGTACTTAATAATTAATATTCAGTTATAATCAATAAGTAATAAGTAACAACTGATAATAAATAACTAATAAATAAAAACCCGTATTTCTAATAATTAATTCTGTTAAATAGTGTGTATCAAATAATCATTAAGTAAGACTAATAATTAATTAGTAATTATAATTAACAAGTAATTTTACTTATCTTGTATTTGATATTTATTAAATTAGTATTTCCGTTTCATAGTTTAAAAACTTTAAAATTTTCTGAAGGAGATCTATTGTTTTTAAAAGTAGTTTCACTCGTTCGCTCTTGTTTTGGTACAACTATGAATTTTAAAAGTAATAATGAAACACAAACATTTCGTAATCATTTTGTTTTGATTTTATGTTTTCAACTATTGATATGTTTCAATTATTTCATGTTCATCCCTTTTCAGTAACCAAAATCATATTGATATGGGAAATATCGACTATTTCATTTTCAACCATTGATAAGGAAAATATCAAACCTTCATAAGGTGGATCTGAATGTACAATAGCCTTAATAATATTTGGAAACGAATATAAATATGGCGACATCGAGATAAATATCTGTCCGGCTTGAAATAAATTAAATATTTTATTATAATTTAATATTTAATAAATGTTCACTTTCATTAATTTGCCATACACAAATAATACAAATAAAAGCATCAAAGCCCATCCCGATACAATTATCCATAAATAAATAACTGTTAGTCCCAATCACTATTTCTCATTGTCGGCCGTAAGATTAAAAAGAAAACCCTAGATCTCTCAGTCTACCGCAGCCTCCCCTCAGAACAACTGCTGCTTCCCCTCAGATCAACCGCCGCGATCTCTCTGTCTACCACCGCCTCCCCTCAGAATAACTGCTGCTTCCCCTCAGATCAACCGCAGCCTTTCCTCCAATCGACGACCACCTCCTTCAGTCTGCCTCAAATCCGATTAGACCATTGGTTTCTCTCATTGTATGCCATTTGAATCCAGTATGCTCAAAACGCAAGAGGCGGCGACTGACAAGGTAATTGAGACATGTCATCTTTTACACATTATACTGGTATGCATGACTTTATTTTTGCATCAGGCAAATTGTTGATGAAACGTGTTGTGTTGTTTTTGCTAAAATTTGTTGTGGAACTGTTGTTGCAATTATTGAATTCGATGTCAAGAGCGGTTATAGAAAGTGTTCCAGAATCATGCTTATGCATAACTGTCAGTTGCACAACTATGTAGATCAGGTACAGGAATGTGATTTTGAATAGTATAATTGAAATTTAAACTTTAGAACCTTAAGTTAAGATAAATTGATCAAATGAACAACAATTTTTCTATAAAAGAGAAAAAAATAGAAATAAAATTGTGACCTGCTTCATTTTTTTCCTTAGATTTCCAGAATAAGTTTTCATCTTTCGTTCCAAGTGGTGCGACCATTATAAGGTAGCAAGATCATTTTATCACATGACTAATATCTGCATAAATAAAATAAAAATAATTATTCACTTGTATCCCCATTCTAGAATCTGAACAAAAAAAAACACTTACGAAATTTATTTTTATTTATAATTTTGAAATTGATTTAAATTTGGTATTTAAGAAATTTATTTTCATTTATAATTTTGAAATTCTATTCTATTTTAACTTGGTTTTGAATTTAATTTTTATTTGAGTAAATTTTAATTTTGTCTTGGGTCAAAATTTGTTTTGTTGACTTTTAACGATTTTAACATTATAGACTAATTGAATATATTTTAGAAATTATAAATTTGATTTATTTATTTAACTTGGGTACTTGATTTAAATAGATTTTTTTAGTTGATTTGGTTTAATAAAAATCTAGTAATGTATTTGAAATGTATACATTTGTATTGAATTCATATGCATAGTATAAATTGTATTAATATGTGATAAATAATATTTTAAAATAAATTTGGACACTTGTATCAAATAGGAGAAATATGGACACTTGCCTTCGTTTGAAATCAAGCGTGTCCACCGTTACCTTTTTCCACCGTTCTTTATTTTATTCTATCCCTTTCTTTCTGTCTTCATTTTCTCCTTCTGTCTAAAAATTATTTTTTTCCCCAAATTCTTTTAATGGTAGCCGTATACCCTCTCTTCTTTCTCTTAGCAAACAATTTCATCCCCAAATCGGAAAATCAAAATCAAGCAATGGCCGAACTGTTTTCCCTAAATAAAACTCTGACAAAAATCATTCTTCCTTCCTCTCAATCAAGCCGCTCCGCCTTTCAGCAGTCTCACCATCACCGCAAATTGAATCGACAAATTAATCCATGGCCTCCATCGAATCAGCTTCTCCAGCGTCGCCGAGCGTATCAACTTCGCCGACCAAGCAGTAGTCCGCGCCTCTCCTTGCTCAAAGTCAATGCTCCGCCTCAGATCCGAGCCCAAGACTCCGATCGAAACCTTCTCCGATTCCCTAGATTCGCTCCGCATTTATCTCCTCCTCGAGCCACCTGAAGTCTCCACCTGAGCGCTAGCACCGTCGCTCCGCTACTTCGCTGCTTGCACCGTCTTCCTGCTGCGTCCAAGGTGAGATCTCACTCATGATTAAATCTATTTAAAGTAGATTAAGCTCGATATTTAAACTATAATATAATAGTTAGTTCCGTTGTTTTTGTTTGCTTGAATGGTTGCGTGATTTTGATTGGGGTTTTGATTGTGGTTCCATATGTTCGTATTGCATACTGGTTTGATCTCGTTGATCATGGTTTGAAAAAAATAATGAAATGTGGCACCTTTTTCTTGTTGAAAATTAATAGAAAGGGGCTTGACTGAACTTGAACTGATCTTGTGGAACCTGAATGTGGTTGTCAGTTCCTAAAATTTCGAACCATGTTTTTAAAAAGTATCGCAACTGAATATATATGTAGACGAACACTCCGGTTTCAGTTTGACTTGTTAATAGAAAACCAAGTTTACTCATTTGTTTACTTGGAAGCCTGATGTTCATTTGTTACTTGAAACATGTCACCCATTAGTTTATTTGAAACCATGTTTACCCATTTGTAAATGGAATTGCCTGAAGCATATGTTGGCTCAAATAGTAAATGAGTACCTGAAGCATGTATTTTTATTCATTCATGGGAACTAGTTACCTGAAGCCTTATAGTTTGGACTGAAATCATTCAACACCTACATGCTGGATATACACTTTGTTAACCTGCACTACTTGCCTTATCAAGGCCTTGCATAATAGGAAGATAAATTGATCATTTTTATAAATTCAATAGAACAACATAATAGGAAGATAATATGCTAGCTCTCAAGGCCCTGCTATAATCATTTAAAAATTCTACGACCAAATGACAAATTGAAATACTAATGAATAATTTTTTTAACCCAATGGAAATTATGAATAATTTGTTTATGCATGCATGTTTTTTAACATATGCATGCATGCTTTACTTTATTGTCTCATTTTATATATGCATATTAACTTGTTGTTTCACATTTTTCTGGGTCCACCTAATTTTGAGTATGTATTTTTTTTGGAGTTCAGGTAGAAATTGTCTCTTCCCACAATTGCCGTGATCACCACAAAGAGCTCCACTGAAAGTAAGGCCAAACCACTAAAAGCGATTTTTCTTGATTACCTCGTTCATCCAAAAAAGCTTGAGTTCTCCTCGGTACTTCGACAAAGGTATGCTTTTTCTTCTTTAATTCGTTGTTATCGTTTCAATCTTCAATTGTTCGTTCTTTAATCTGAGTTTTTCTCTTATGATTTAAATCTAAATTATACGAGTAATATATTCTAGTGAGTGCTTTCTATTCTATAACAAACTGCTCATCACTCGGTATTTATCAGTAGTGGTTTGTTGATCCCCTTTTTCCCTTTTCTTTTTGACATGGTCTCTATATGCCAATAAAATACAGTTCTTGTAAAGTACTACGGATAAAATTAAGACAGTTCATATCTGTTTTTTATCTAAAAATGATTAGAATCCAATTGTGATAAATATTGCAAGGTTGGGAGAAAGGCAAGAGACCAAGCCAATAAGATACGGGTAAAACTAGAAAATTGACATGTTCATAGTACATAAATAGAAGCTAAATGGTAAAGAAAGCACTCACTTGCCTTTGAAATGAATTATGTCATTGCTTTTAGTGCTGCGTACTACGTACATTTACAAAGCTAAAAAGACAGAAAATATTATGTTAATCTACTGTAAACATAAATAGTGATGCTTTCAATAGAAAATTAGATGAAACTCGACGAAAGGAGAGGAATATTTAAATTACTATAAATTATAACTTTAATATATAGCTTACTATTGGTTGCCATAAATTACTAGCTGAAATGAACTGCATCTTATAGTGCAGGAACAAAAATGTAAGAAATAATATGCAAAACCTTATGTAAGGAATTTTACTCAGGAAATAAATGCACAAATATGTATTCTTTGGTATTTAGGAAATAATGTTGTGAGTCAGCTGGTGTTAATGACCTTTACTGCAATGGAAATAGTAATTCTGCGTTTTTTAATCATATATGCTTTGGATGTAATGGTACTTTGTAATCTGAATTTTTATTTTTCAAAGCTTTGTATTGGTTGTACGCCTAACCTTTATTAAACTTGACCTCCAATATGTGTAATTTTACTAATCTATGATGTCAGACAATTTTAACCATATTAGAAACAAAATCTGGTTACAGTCAATCTTTGTCTAAAATGAGCTAAAATATATCTACTGATTTTTATTATATTTGGTAAAAATTGCTCCTATTTAAACCATTTTATAAGGCATATATAATTAAAGTTTGTTGGTTCACAAACGTAAATTAGTTCTTGATGACTAAATCATTCAAACGTGTGTTTTGTTAAAACTAGATGAATGGATGTTTTTAAGTTTATGGCAATGTTATATGAAGTATTAGAAATCATTTGATCTCAAACTCCATTATTATTTAAGTTGATAGTTTACATTTAACATAGTTTTCTGTTCTCATAATTATTACAAAATTGAACCAAAATGTTTGGCTTTCAAATACATCGCCTTTTGAATATACATACATACATGCACGCGCATATATGTATTGCATATTATTTCTATTTAGGGATGTGTTATCATTTTGTGAATGTTGAATGGTATTAATTTGAGAATGTATCAATATGCAAAACCTTATGTAAGGAATTTATGCAATGCCACTGTTTTGAAATTGTTAGGTTGTGTTTTATTTATGTTGGTTCACTCAATATTGACATAACATAATTTGTGTGAAAAAGAATGATTGTGTTCACATTTTTATGTCAACTTTAAAAATTATGGAACTACTGCTGCTGAAATGAACTTGATGAATATTAAGGAGCTGGCAAGGTTTAAGTTTATATTGGAGGTGAGTTTGTAAATTGTATGTTGTATTATGATTTACATGACCTGAAATTTAGATGGTATTTCAATAGATTTCAATAGAACTTACACTTTATGTTCACATTTTTTTTGTTTCTTCATAGGCTATTGCATCTGGCTTAGAAGAAAAGGTTGAGAAATTGGCACCAATTCATGCATGTCAGTATAGTTTCTCTTTACTTGTTCAAAATGTTAGTTGCAATTCCTTTATATATGAAATAGTCTGGAAAAATACACAAGAATAGTCAAGTAAATTTGTTCGGTTAGTATCTATTAAATCTTACTAATAAATTAAAGATCAACATGTAAAGTTCATTTTTGATTGCAAAATATTGGCACATTCCACGATTACAGTTTTAATTTAAAAATATTTGTATTATTCTTTGTAAAATATGCTTCAACATACAAGATACTGATAAATGTGAGTTCAAGCAGCGAATCTAGTTTGATATGGAACAAGAAGCTATTGAATTAATAGTTAGCCATGTTGATTTTTTTTTCATGTATTCTACTTCTAAAAATTTGAATTATCTTATATTTTGTTTTAAAATTCTAATAAAAGAGCAAAAAAGCTATTATGAACACATAATTTTATCTATATTGATTTTGTATCTTTTTGACTTATAAGTCGTTATTGTACCAAAACAAACATTTTGACTTTTTAAAAGTAGAAGTACTTACTGTATTAGCATAAGCGTTTTTGCTTACATTTGCCAAACGGACCCTTAATTACTGTAGTTTGCACTTGTATCCTCTGCTGTAAGATCAACTTTTCGTACACATTCCGAATTTAGTGCAATGTTGTAAGGTTACAGCAATGAAAGACTTAAATAAGTTTTGAATGGTGTATAATAATATATTCTTTCTGCATTTGGTTAACATTTTTTTTTTGCAGTCATACCATGCTAATAACAGTATGCAGGCTCAAGATTGATTGGATCGGGTTACTCTGGAAGGTTTGGTGAACAAAAAGTGCAATCTATTTGGTTGGGAGGAAAACATAGTTGCAGAGGGGACGATAGCAAGTACCGATCCTGATGCTTTAGTACATTTTAAAAAGCTTGGAGCTGATGCTTGAAAGATACGTAATTTATGTTAGAACTATGTCGATGACACTTATCTAAATATTTTGGATGTAAACTTATCTAACTTTTTGAAATGTGTTGGAATTTTAAGACTTTTGCTTTAGTCTTTTATTATGTGTTATTATGTGATTTTGATTGTTGCATCAATATTTATTGCATGTTAATATATATATTATTATTACGAATCTATATGGCAGCAATTATATATAAATCTTCATTTATTTCGTAACGGGCAAAACCTGTTGTAATATAATGTATTACAATGGGCAAATGCCGCTTGTAATTAATTAGCTATTACAATGGGTTTATAACCATTGTCATAAAGTCTGTACACGTGACAGAGCACATTATTACAATGGTCTTTTACAACAGTCACTGACCGTTGTAAATTAGAAAGGACCTATTACGACGACGCATATTAGGACGGGCTTTTGCCCGTTGTGAAAAGCATATAACAACTGTTTTTGCTTGTTGTAAAAGGACTGTTTTGTTGTAGTGATATGATCTGTCTAATGGTAAGTTTTGACCTCAAGCCTCTTCAACTAGGAAATGGTATAAAATCGGGTAGGCAGCATGGCTATGTGGGCTGCTCCCATTAAAAGGGTGTATCATTACCTAATCTGGAGAAATCAAATGCCTTCGGTTGTCCCTTTTGTTTATATGCTATAGGTTCAATTGGCTGGTCCCCAACTGTGGTGATGATATATTCGGTACTCTCAAGCGAAATGAGGGGTCGGTCATGTGTAGCCAGGTTGCAAGACGTTCTTATTGAACCCCAATGAATTCATCTCCGAAGGTACATTGTCGGAAGGTGGTCCCATACCTTACCATAATTGGAAACCATTCTTTAATAAGCGCACGCGGTTTTGTTTGCATACTATGTATGTGAAGCGTGAGATGCAAGCGTTCCGCTAGATTGTTATTTATTTATATTTACACACTATTATAATATCAGAATAATATTGATTTCAAAATATTTTGGGTTATCGTAAGGTAAAAACCATCCGTATTTATGTGTGGATCGGTCTTACGATTATCTTTTCTTTCAAAAAGATTTTTTGAAAGTTAAAAATCAAGCTGTTTAAAATCGTTTACTCACACCAGCCCCATGACTGACCCAGAGTTTATTTTCTATGTTTTCCGTAAACTCTTGGGTGCCCAAATTTGTACAGGCAGTCAAGTAGTTCAGGATTTACAGATACACTGGAAGGAGCTTGGAGCAGAAGGCTTCAGCGTTAGATATATAGAGTATATTTCCGCTGTGATGTATATGTATTGTACTCTGATCTTGTATGTAAGTACAAATACAGTTTTGTATTTCAAGTTATGTTATTTAATATATATTGTTCGTTCCGCTATGAGATTCGTGTTACTCTGATTCTGTTCTTCTTATTCTTCTATTCTAAATTTCTTTCTTTCAACTCCTCACCTTCTAATTTCTTTCTTGAACATCTGAGTTTTAGTGCAATTTGAGTTGGACTTATATCATTTTAGTCCATTCAGAGTGTACTAAAATTTGGGTCATTACAACAGTAAAGGTGGTGGATCAACTATCATATACTGTACCACTGTCAAGGATTGTGAGAAGGTAAGTTGTCTTTACTGCGTATTAGACTAGATTTTTGAAGTTTCTTTTGGATCTATGTTTGCTTTGATGTTTTAATTGTCAGTTGCTAGTGTCGGCTTCATCTGCTAAAGCTTTATTTACACAAACCTACTTATGAAGATTTTAATGGCTTTGTTTCTTACAGTTTTTGCTAATGATACTTGACATGTGATAGTGCAAAATTTGCTTCCATTTGGGTTTCAACAACTAACGTGTTTTATTCAAAATATGATCATTTATCTGCTATCATAAAATAAATAAATTCAGTTTGGGTTTGTGTTTGTAACTTTGTATAATTGTTCTTTCTCACTTGGTGCTGTGATTCCTTTTTTAAAACCTTGATCAACGATTTATCATACAGTTGGCGAGTTTGATGACTTGGTTACATTTTGATGACTTTTTAGTTTTTGTGCTCCCCTTATGAATTGAACTAGCGACTTTCACTAGAAAGAAAGTCAAAAACACACGAAAGAATCCATATACTCATTTTCTTGATCCTGACTTGTGTTCTGCAAAAAAAAAGCACAGTTGTTCGTCAGATTTGGTGTATCTGTTTTTGAATACAATACGTACAGTAAATTTGCTTTATCAATTTTTTTTTAAAATTTTTTTGTTTCTTTGATTATAACTTAAGTTGTATTCTGTTGGTCTTGATTAATATTTGATGTACCATCTGCATGTACCAGATATGTGAATCATTGAGGAATACCGGAATCAAGTGTGCATTTTATCATGGTCAAATGGGCAGCAAGGACCGTGAAGAGTCTCATAAGTATTTTCCTTTTCTTTTCATTTAACTTGTTTAGATAAATTTGGTTACAAAATTGTGTCATAATTTGAGAATTTTATCTGACTGATACATTCCAGTGGCTCCTGCGAAAAATATGTTATAGATGGTATAGTTTATATAGTCATAAATTAGAACCATTTGGGAATTTTATGATTGTTAGTATTATTAAATGTTTCAATGTAAATGATTACATGTCTATTAGATGCTGGACATTTAGTATTTCATGTTGCTAAACCGTTCATGTATATTAATAGATTTGATGTTCATAACAATGTCTCCATTAAAAAAACACCCTGTTTACTAGCTTAAGTCAATTTTATACCGATAATTATTTTGCAACTCACATTAACTTTACAAACTAACATCAAAAATAAAACCGTGAAGTATTAATGTATCACAACTGCCATACTTCATTGCGATATACAATTATATATATATATATATATATATATATATATATATATATATTAGACGCTCGACTGTTGGTCATATCATATTACAAAATCATTCATATATATGACCATATTTGATGTTCTTAACTATATCTCCATTAATAAATCAGCCTGTTTACTAGCTTCAGTCAATTTTTTACCAATAGTTATTTTGCAACTCACGTTAACTTTAAAAACTAACATAAAAAATAAATCCGTCCAGGATTTACGTATCACAACTGCCATAGTTCATTGCGATATACAATTATATCTTTTTAGTAAAGCTACAATAAGTGAGTTTAGAGCTTAGTCATTGCAAAAACAAATATGGTTGTTAATATAAAAGATACGAAAAGATGTCGTAACGGGACCATAAATATGGTTAAGTCTCACTTCATTCTGCAGATAAATTTATTTACTTTCCAAAATTAGTTGTATAACAGAATGGAAATTGATCTTTATAGATATGCGAATTATGATATTTTCGCTGTGAACAGGTTTTCCCTAAGTATACATAAGGCATGTCAATCTACAATTACCTTTCCGTTTGAGCTTAAATTCCTGGTTATGAATGAATTGCCTCAAATTTCTTCTTTGTTCTGAAATGTTATATTTGTCATCTTTAATCAACGTCAACAGGCAAGTTAGTGCTATTTGTTCAACGTTACACAAAATAAGGAGTATTTATTTATTTACTTTGATTTCCTAATATCACGACTAACGAGGTATTTTATTTTTTTGGGGATATGTGTGCAAGTAAGTACATAAACAACCCAATACAAAAATTGGAACACTAAATTTTGAGTGCATGTGTACACAATATATGGGGCTGCCTTTATACTATTTTAATATAGCTTCATCTAAAACGCAGTTTATGATACAAATCAGTATAATATATTGAGGTATTTTATACTGAGCGAACAAAGCTCAAGCTTGGAACAAGGATATAGTATCCAATACGGTCAAGGATAGGGTATCCAATACGGTCAAAATTTACCTTTTATGCTATGATAGTCAATTTTTTTATATAATAGTGAACACGACTAGCATAGTGAGGTTCAAGAAAGGTCAAGGATAGAGTATCCAATACGATCAAATATTTACTGCTTATTCCTTGTAAGTTTCATCTTTTTTTTACAATACGTTCATTCAACAAGTGTATCGTATTGTTGTTTCAATTTAATTTATATTTACACATACAGTTCAACGCTATTATAGTTTATACTTGACCAGTTATACATCCAATCTTCTCTAATCAAGTTGACTGTAAGTCAGTCAAATTAAACCCTTTCTGATAGGTTTTCACACTTTTGGTTCTTTAAACTGTGACTTATATTGAGTTACTGTTGTAATTAATGTTTATTATTACCATTCTTTCCTATTACTAACACATATGCATGCCTTAATCTCTCATCCTAATCGTACCTCCGCAACTAACATAATTTTGTGTACAGCTAAACGATGATTTACCTTTTCTCTCCATTATTACCACACAATTATATTCTGAATATAAGAAATGTTACATTGTAATAGTTAGTATACCGTAATTACGTTTTATACAATTTTACAGTTCAGTATCAGGTAAAATGAAATCTATTTAATAAAAAAAATCTGATAATTCATTTCAATCAACGTATATGTTGTAAATGACTTTTCCATTCAAGGGTTCTTCCAAATTTTAGCTTTAGTTTCTCTTCATTTCAGCTCTTTATCGGAGTTAAAAATATATTTTGGTTTAGTGGGATAATACTATTTTTACTGCTGAATTGACATCTCTATCCCAGTCTGCACATTAATTAAAGTCATAGACCTGTAAAAGGTAATTATTTTCTATCGACTCTATGACTGTGCAATATAAAATAGTGGTGATAAATTTTAATTCATAATTAGCCTGTTATACAACTTGATTAAGATGCTTCTGTATCATGATTTATCACAACTTCTCTACCTTCTTTTTATATTGGATCTTTATAGACCTTATTATTTTCTCCTATATATTCATTTACAATATGATAATTGTGATGAACATGCAGCTCTCTAACTCATTGACAATTAAGTTAGCTTAACAAATAATTAAAGATACCGTACAGGTGATGAAGAGTTGAAGAGAAGGATACTTTTCCATTCATGAATCACAAATATATAAAGTTACAATATACGTGCAGTCATACGCACTACAACAATTATGGAATAATATCATTAATGATATTTATGGAATAATATCATTAATGATATTTATTCTATTTCTCATATTATGGCATACCATTTATACATAATGCTCAAGTTATGGAATAATATCATTAATGATATTATATAATATCATTAATGATATTTATTCTATTTCTTCATATTATGGCATAACATATATGCAGAGACTGACTTAGATTATGTCAATCCTTATCGTGCCTCCTCAAAACGGACGACCAAGATGAAAGACCGATTTTGCTAACCAATGTTGTGAAGGAGATACGTGGTAGTGTCTTGGTGAGGGCATCCGCAAGCTGGTCACTAGTGCCCTCAAATTTCCACTTTGCATATTTTCTCTGACAGAATGGTAATCCAATCCCAGATGCTTCATTTTAGAATGAAAAATAGGATTAGCACTCACATATGTAGCTCCAGCATTATCACAATAGATGACTGGCCAGAGAGTGAGGTTATGACCAAGCTCCTTGAATAAATTTCCTACCCAAAGAATTTCGGCAGCAACATTTTCCACTGCCTTGTACTCGGCCTTGGTAGATGATCAAGCTCTTGTACGCTGCTTCTTTAACGTCCAGGAGATATGATTCTTGCCCAAATAGATTATATATGTTGTTGTATAAATGTAGTCATCTTTGTCACGATCCCAATCCGCATCAGAATAAGCATGGAGAGTGAGAGGTGAATCTTTGTGTATAATTAAACCATATTAGATGTACCACTTAGATACCAAAGAAGACGATGTTTAGATTGCATGTATTCCTCAGTTGGACGTTACATGTATTGAGCTAACTTATTCACTGCGAATGCCACATCAGGCCTTGTAAGACTTAAATATTGTAAACATCCTATCAAAGTATGATACTCAGTAGGATCATTGAGAAGATTTTCATGTATAGTTAACGGAGGATGAGTTGCTAATGGTGTTGCAACTGTTTTGCATCGTCTATATTAGCTTTGCACAAAATATCAGCAATATACCTCTTTTGACTCAAGAAAATACATTTTGGATGAGGCATTAATTCCACTCCCATGAAGTAAGACAATTCTCCAAGGTCTTTGAGTGAGAAACGTGTCACCAATTTTTTTATAAAAGCTTCCAGTGCACGGGTTGCATTACTTGTAATAATAATATCGTGCACATTAACCAACAGATAAATGATGTTACCATTTTTGAGGAATGTGAACAAGGATGAATCAGAGACCATATTCTTGAAGCCTAACTCAATTAAATATTGCCGTAATTCTTTATACCAAGCTCTTGGAGCTTGTTTTAACCCATACAGCGCCTTATTTAATTTACATACATGTGTTGGATGTATATGATCTGTGTAGCCAGGAGGTTGTATGGTGTATACATCTTCAGTGAGTGTGCCCTGTAGAAAAGCATTGTTTATGTCAAGTTGGCGCAATGACCAACCTTGACTAACCGCAAGTGAGAGCACAAGACAAACCGTAGCGGGTTTAACTACGGGGCTAAAAGTCTCACCGTAGTCAATGGCAGCTCTCTGATTAAAACCTCTTGCAACATAGCGAGCCATGTATTGAATAATGTTACCATCCTTATTCTTTTTAATTCGAAAAATCTAATTGCATCCCACTACATTTTGTGACATAGATGAAGGTACAAGATCCCAAGTTCTATTTTTCGCCAATGCATTAATCTCTTCGTCCATAGCTTTACACCAAACGGGGCTTTTTAATGCTTGGGTGATATTTTTTGGGATCTCCATTTCATGGACCTACGCATTTAAATTCAGTTTACTGATTGGTTTCCTAATGCCATGTTGAAGTCTTGTGGTCATTTGAGGAGAATGTACAGGATTGTTGGGTGTTGAATTTGTAGATGTGGATATATCGAGGTTTAATTGAGATGAAGTTGTGGAAAGCTCAGCAGTGGTATTAGGAGGTTGAGATGAGTTTGTTACGGACATAGGAGATGAAAGGGGTGAAGTGGGGAATGTGGTAGGAGGTGTGCTGGAAGGTGAGTTAGTTTGCAATGAATGAGAGGAGGAAGATTGAGTATTTGATAATACAGATAATGTGAGAGGTTCCCATTGTTCCACTAGATCAGACAAGGAGGCAGTTGAATTTTTAAGTTTAGAAAAAGGAAAAATGCTCTCTTGGAAGTGAACATGACGAGAAACATAAACACGATTAGTGTTTAATTCGAGACAATAGTATGCACTTTGAGTAGGTGAATAACCAACAAAAATATATGGTTGAGATTTGAGTTCAAGTTTGTGAGAATTGTAGGGTTTAAGCCATGGGTAGCAAAGACATCCAAAGCTTCGAAGCTTGGAATAATTAGGATGTTGCCTGAATAATTAAAGTAGGGTGTCTATTATTTAGAGTTGGCATGGGAAGTTGATTAATCAAGTAAACAGCTGTTGAGCAAGCATTTGTCCAATATTCAAGGGGCATTTTAGCATGAGTAAAGAGAGATAGAAATGTCTCAACAATGGGTCGATGTCGTCACTCCTAATAATCATTGTGTTGAGGGGTGTGGGGCGGAGTTGTGAGATGCGAAATTCCATCGGTGGATAGGTAGTTACGTAGGCTTTCATACTCACCACCATTGTCCGAGTAGAGAGTTTTGAGAGACAATTGAAAGTATTTTTCATCTAGAGCTTTATAGCGAATGAATATATGTTTTGCATCTGATTTTCATTTCAAATTATACAACCAAATGTATTTAGAAAAATAATCAATGAAAATAAGATAATATTTAAAGTCATCATGAGAATAAATTGGTGATGTCCAAAGATCAGAATAAACATACTCAAGTGGGGCAGTAGACACAATAGAGGAAGTACAAAAAGGAAGTTTATGACTTTTATTGCAAGCACATGAATTACAATCTAAAGTGGAGATACTAGGAACATGAAGTTTATTTTTGGAAACAATTTGCCTAAAAACATTACGAGACAGATGCCCTAAACGACGATGCCAATCAAGTGAACTAGTTGTGCTTGCATAGACTGTCGGGGTTGTGGATTTGAGCTGATAAATGCCTGTTGCAACCATCCACTGGAATAGAGATTCTCCCGTTTTGAGATCCTTCATATGAAAAGAGGTGGAAGAAAAGACAATTGAGATATTGTTATCATGACAAAGTTAAGAAACAGATATTTTATTCTAAGACATGGCAGGAACAACTAAGACATTATTTACTTTGAGTGATGATAAAGAACAAGAACCGACGTGAGTGATTTTAAAACCTTTGCCATCACCAACGATCAACTCTTCGGTTCCATCATAAGGAGCATGAAGGGATAGATTGTTCAGATCTGTCGTGACGTGGTGGGAAGCACCACTATCGAGAAGCCATGTTGAAGAGGATGAAGAGGCAAAGGGATTTACGATGTTTGCTTGAGGTTTTGGTGTGAATAGGTTTGACGGAGGTTGAGAATTTGAAGGAGGAGGAATGACATTAGGAAACTTTTGCTTAAATAAAGGACAATGAGCAATCACATGTCCTTGTTCTCGACACCATTGATATTTGCCTAGAAAAGTGTATGGCTTTGTGGGATCACTGCCATTAAGAATCTGATAGGATGAAGTTTGGTTAATGAGAGCCATTGAAGAAGAGGAAGCTGAACTGTTTTAGATCAAGGCTCTGATACCATGATGAAGAGTTGAAGAGAAGGATACTTTTCCATTCATGAATCACAAATATATAAAGTTACAATATACATGTAGTCATACGCACTGCAACAATTATGGAAAAATATCATTAATGATATTTATGGAATAATATCATTAATGATATTTATTTTATTTCTCATATTATGGCATACCAATTATACATAATGCTCGAGTTATGGAATAATATCATTAACGATATTATATAATACCATTAATGATATTTATTCTATTTCCTCATATTATAGCATAGCATATATGCAGAGATTGACTTAGATTATGTCAATCCTTATCAGCAGGATGATGACGTTCACACCCGTATACAGTAATATATAACTCATTTAGTGGAAAATATTTTAAAAAATAAAGTTTTAATATTTATTTTGACATCATTTTTTCAGATTTTGGAATATATGTTTTTGAAAATTAGAAGTTTCACATACTTGGATTTTGAAAGCATAAAGATATATGGCTTGAAAATGAATATTTGGGTATGGACATAATTTTAGGTGTGCGGATATTAAAACATTATGCTTATGGTAAACAAAGATTTAAATATTTTTAAATTTTCAAAAATTTGAATGTTGTGTATATGTAAATTTTTAGATATGCTAATTGCGATCTTTTGACATGAGTGGACTTTTTTACCGATATTGTGTGTGCCAAGTTTCCCGAATATAATGATTTCTGGTAAATCAAGTTTGTATCCATAAATTTCTTAAATGGGTTTGGAGTACGTAACATGGAATCCGATTTCAAGTATTTCAAACTGTAGATATGGTTCTAAGAAAATTCATAAATGTGTGAGTCTTTGAACATGAGTAAAGAATATTTTTTTTATGGCTCATTCAATGTTACTTTATGGCTTATTCAATGTTTCTGGATATTGTTTTTCACTTTTAACCACCTTGATCGTGTTTAGATAACAGGTACTGTATTGTGCAAGAGATTGAGAAACAATAATATTTTGGTGTAAGTTCCAAGAGTCGTTCAACAAGGAGATTTACAGTACTAAATTCCTTGCAACATCAAAACAAACAGTTTCGAACTATGGTTTAAACTGTAGTTCAGTTCAAACTGCATTTGCAGACTACAGCTTCAAAACTGCAGTTTTGAACTGCAGTGTGACTGTAGTTTTTTTTAACTGTAGTCTCATAACTGTCGTTTTGCGGACTATAGTTTGCAACTACAATTTGCAAACTGCTGTTCGTAGTGGGTACAACAGGTTTTTTTTCCAACACTATTTTTTTGGGTGAAATTTTCCTTTAATCTGTGTTATATTAAATATATTACGAATGATCACTCTGTTTAACAGACTTCAACTTAACATTAGTTTAAATGTGTGCACACATAAAGATGACCATCGTGAGATAACACATGTATCATCTTCGGGAATGATGATCAGAAAATAATCCAAAGAACAAAAAGACACCCAGATTGAAAAGGACGACTTTGAAATAGTCCAAGATAAAATATTGCAATGTAAAGTTGCATGTTATTGTAACATGGATGACTAAAATATTGCATGTTTATGCTTCTAATTGGTTTATATTCACACTTCTATTATGCTTTTATTCTATATATACTAAATTTTTGTTTTTTTTCCAAAAAGGGTTTGACTTGAATATCAACCCTATGGTAGCTATACCAATATTGAAGAAGAGATTTTCGCAATATTATCGAACTTTCAACTCAGCGGTACATCATAGGTTCCATGTGCTACCGAGAAATTTGTAAGTAATTCAATATATTCCATGTCTCGTTCTGCTGTTACCCATGTCATGCAACTTTCAGTCGACCCCCTATTATTATTATTGTTATTGATAATGTGTTTCTAAATTAGCTTTCATTGAAGGTAAAATATTAGATTGCTTGATTTAGTGTCATTTGTCATCTCTCATGTATATTGGGCGATATGTGAATAATTTGATTAAAACAAGTCCCTGTAGCACGTAGATTCCTTGTTTTCATGCTGTGTTGCACTTACATTTGTCTCAGGTTGTTGGTAAGATGCAACTTCCTATATAAATAGCAAAAATGAGAGTGAGTTAATGTATGTAAGGTTAATTAGAGTGATTAATATATACTTTCACGTTGAATTTCTTTTGGAATGAAGACTTGGAGGAGTGATTGGGAGGATTTAGAATGAGGTTTGTTTATTGGTAGATATCAAAATAAAAATCATATTTTTCATTACATCTGGCCAAATATATATTTTATAAAGTATGATTTATTTATTCTCACATTAAGTGCGAGCCTGGCATATCATACGTTTATAATTAGATTGATTTTCACATTAAGTGTGAGCCCACCATATCACACATTTATAATTAGGAAATAATTATTTCTCCAATGTATCAGTTTCATTCCAACATTGGTTTTCTAGGAGATAAATTTCAGAAATCAGTGCGACTAACTTAAAATCTGTTTATCCATCGAATTTTGTAGTTAAAAATGTTGTTGTTTCCATTTTGTATTTCTTTTGTTTCATTTGTCTTTTCTCTTCTTTAGTTTGTAGTTATTTTTTTATAATTATTTTTTCCCTTTTTTTTGCTCATTTATTCTCCTCTTCTCCTCTTTGTTTTAGGTCTTTGTGTATTTTCAGCTGCTACCTTAAATCTTCTCACTATTTATTTTATTTTGTTCACTTATCCAGTTTGCATCTTTTGTTGTTTTTCTTACAAAAAAGAGATTTCCATTTGCATTCTTTGATTCTCATTTCTTTACTGTGTTGCTTGGTTGTTTTATAGTTACAAACAAAATACCCATCTGCATTTTTATTGTTTGGACAAGTAGAATCATCTAGGACGTCTGCATAGTCACAAACAAAATATCCATATGAGCTTGGTTTTTGTATATTTACTTGATGGCAATGACAGTTCTGTGTAGAAGCCTAAGAAGTTCCACAGTTTCCATTTGAATTTGAAGCTAATAATCACCAATGGGCTTGTTCTATATATTTGATGCCACGGTCATAAAACAACTTATATATTTTTAACACAGATTGTATATGTATAAGCAGAGGCGGAGCCATGTGATGGCTGGGAAAGTCACATGACATATATGTTTTTGTGTTATTTGCTTGCCAGGAATCACAATTGCAATTATCAAAACCTATCTCGACTTTGGAGTTTCACAAATATTTCAAGAATTTTTGATATATTATTAATTGTTTTGTAATTTTTGATATGCAGGAACATGAAATCTTAAAAAAGATGGTCACTTCCAGCCATGTTCATTAGCATTTTACATTTCACCACGTTATTATGGTTATGCATAAAGAACTGTAATGTATATAGTATGATTGAATTAAACTAGGTTAATTTTTGTTTTTCTTTTATGAGAAAGTGAATTGCAGTGACTAGTCATTTAAACTACTAAAAGGAAAACAAAATTATTGGGTCACTTGAAACCGAATTTGATTTATTTGTCTGTGTTGTGGATTTGTGTCATTCTATTTGATTTTATATTATGCAAAATTATGTGATATTTAATTTGATTGTATTTAGATTTGTGTTGTGGCAAGCCTAAAGGGTCCATTTTTTTAAATAAAAAAACAAATTTGTGTCTGTTAAAAAGACGAAGCAGATGCAAATACGTATAGTATTCGTGTCTGCCACTGGCTACAACTGATGCAAATACACAAAAGAGTAAAACTGTCGTAGGCAATTTGCATCTGTTTTGGGAATGAAGGAGACGCAAATACATATAGTATTCGCGTCTGCTTCAGGCAATAACAAACACAAATATTAAGTATTTGCGTCTGCTAAAAATCAGACCCAAATTCTCATTACAATTTGTGTCCATTTCATTTGCATCCATAATGAACTAGATGCAAATGGTGGAAAATGTTGGATGCAAATAGTCTATTTTGTACTAGTGTGTGAAGGGTCGAGTGCATAAATGTACACATAACGGTGCTAAGACACGAGCTTAAGTCCGACTTGTGGTAGAAGTCTGCCCGGACCCAACCGACATATCCAGCATCCACAAGTGGTAGACTTAATGTGAGAGGTCTAGCGCATTAATAACCATAAATGAATGAATGGTAATAAACTTGTAATACTTAATATGTTTGAATCATTGAGGGTTACATGAACCTGTCAACTTAAGTAGGGGTTAAGTAAAATTGCTTGAATCAGCGGGAGGGTTAAGTTAATCTTGTTAAATATGTGGGGACGAGTTATACATATAAACCTGTCAAACTTAAACTGTTGGGGTTATGCAATCTTGTTAAACTGGTAGGCATAACCTTTTGAAATCCTTGTAGTGAAGATGCAAGCCTAGGGGGAAGCTTGTATCATCTAGCGTGTGGGACCCGTATCAGTCAGTAACCTATCTTGTTATCTAACAGAGAACTCCAAACTAGGTCGGGGTCAGAGAACGCTTACTGAGTTGGTTGTAAGAGGTCCATCTAAGGGACGGTGTGGGTGGCGCATTCCGACGGGGTCATGTGCATGCATGGGTCTGGATTCCAGGGAGGATGATAAGAAACCGTGACACCTGTAGATATGGTTATGGATCTTGTAAAGAATGGTGTAGCCACTTTAGGAAGTGATACATCCTACTATAGGGCCAGCACATGGTATCTACGAGTTAAGGAGTCAATCAATTGGAGGTAGTAATTAGAGTACATCTAGTCTTGCTTGTTTAGGAGCCCGTTATTATCGTTGGGGGTAACACTCGTCAGTTCTGTTGGGCTGCATGTTATTGTATGGGGTAAAATCACTTACTAGAAGTACACCTAAGTCTACAATCTTGTACTAGTTGTGATCATCTTGTTCTGCTATACTAGCATTGGTGCAGAGAAAAGTATTAGAGTTGTGCAATATATTCTATTCTGTTTATCCTGTTTACCTTGTTATATCTGCCTTATGACACTGTTATCTCCCACTTCAGTTTATATTCCTGTCATGATGCTTTTACTTATTTATATGCTAAAAGTAACTGGACTCGCCAGACTTTATGTCAGACCCATTTTGTTACCTCTTTTCTCTCTTTCGTTTCGCCTCAGGTTCTCAGGGTGAGAATACTCAAGCTGGATCAAGATTCTTCTTTCATTCTGCTTGGAGCTGCTTAGATGTACCGCTTGATTTTGTATCTTCTCAACTATGGCTATATTTTGGGGATTATGCTCTTTTTATGTATTATTGTACTCTGATGATGATTTTGGTACAAGACAGAAGTTTTATGTTGATTAATGGGTTTTCAGTATTTCAGACTTTTATGTAATTGGGTTTGGACCATGAAGCTTTTCTATTTAATAAAGTTTTAATCCCACTGTTATTTATATCTATCTTATGATGTTTCTGTTTCTGTTTACCTATAACGCTTCACGAAACCTAATGCATTTTGATAAAGAGTGACATTAACGGAGATGGGGTGTCACATGATACAACTTGCCATTGAGGCTTGGAGGGATACCTCTCACATAAACATCGAGTTAGTCTCGAGCTTACGACTCAGCTAACTTTAAATCCAAGGTAAGAAAGAAGCACTTACTTCTAGCCAGCCATTGCCTCGTGAATCCTAGGGGGTAATGAACATAAAACCAATCATACTTAAATGTTCTAAGTCTGATCCACGCCCACAAGATAAATCGGGAGTTGGCTTGTGCCTCCCTGTAGTCAAGGGAAGGAGCGACAGTAGACCTCCACTTCATTTGGAAAAGAAACCAGATATCCTCCCCAGTTGATACTCTATGCAGGTATTCCATGAACAGGATGCAGGTATCAAGCAGGAAGGAGTACGCGTTAGGTGAAACTGTGTCAGCGCTAAGTGGAAGTAGTGCAGCATATCCCAGATGAACCCGCAGGACGAAGGCACATACCCTGAAGCACACATATGCATGTTCTAGGCAGTGTACCCTTGTGGAGGCATGTGCGCTTATTACCCTCTTCAGAGACGTGGACATCATCTCAAGGTATGTCGTACTTCTTACACACACGCCTCAACGCAGCTTCATCCATCCGCGAAGGCACTGAATCCAACATGTAGTCAATTACGGAGGCATCTGCCATCATATCCGTTGCCTCGAAAATGTCTTCCCGCATGATATTTACATCCTCTTCTCTCTCAGTCTTTTCTTCTGCAACTCCATCCCTTTCTGATGTTACTGGCTTGGCTGTACGCTCGGCCGACTGTTGTGGTCCTTCTGACTGCACACCCTGGTCGGGTGCAATAGACAGGCTTACAAGCTAGGAGGGGTGAAAGCCTTTGAGGTCTAAAGATCATTACCCCCTGAACCTAAATTGTTAGATGACCCAGTCGGGGATGGTGAGAGTTCCGAAAGTTCATCTTCCAAACCCTTAAGTCTTCGAGAAGACCGCGGTGCCATTGCAAACTATACTTTTAACATTGTTGCATTAGATACCGCACTGAAAAACCCGTGCCCCATGTGTTGGTGTAAGGTAACATGGAATGTGCAGTGTAGTGAGGTGATAATACGATTATAATAAAAGAACTCGGGACACAACAACGATCGCTAGTCCCTAGAACTAAAACCATCGTCATCGTTAACCGATATCATTGGGCCCACGTCGAGTCGTGATTATGTCGTGTTTGAGATTGTGAATTCTCCAGGTCCCGAGATACGGAATTCGTATCCCAGGGCTTAGAAAACTTCGACTCCCAAGGTGGATAGGAAATCAGGATTTCGCATCCCCTTCGGGATACAAAACCTTTATTTCATATCCCCACTCAGTGATGCGAAATTCGAGTTTTGTATCCTCTTCTTAGGGAAGCGAAATCGATTCTTTATATCCTCTCTACAACTGCGGGATGCAAAGCACCGATTTGCATCCCTCTTACTTCCACTTTTCCTTCGCCTCCTCTCCTCTTCTATATTCTCCTTCCCCCTCACCGAATCATCTAGGGGATCCAATATGAATTATCATATTTTGGAGGCCCAGCCTTTCAGACCCTTCGTCTCCCACGGAGATGGCCACCTTCCTCCTCGAGATGCCTTGGCCAATCCCCAGGCCATGGTCTCATACTTCGAACATTACGTAATCAAGACACGAATTTGAATCAGGCAACACTAAAGCATAAAAGTTGAATCCTATACGATATTTGAACCCATTTGATAAATACATAGTGTTTGAGATCTGGCTGGGAGGCAGTGTTCTTTCTGAGGAAATTCTTTAGTCCTCAAGATTCAAAAAATATGCCAGGAGAAGGGTTGGAGAAGATGACTTTGTTATGTGAAGGGGAAGGTAGCGGGATAAGAAATATCATATGCCCACGGGATGCGAAAACACGTATCCCCCAAGGGTACGAAAAATCATATCCTTAGGGGATATGAAAATTTTGTACCCTCGGGGATGCAAGATTTCACATCTTTCTAAAAAAGGGAAAGAGAAAGGAACTTCGTAACTTCAAAAACTTCTAGACTCGTAACTCCGACCATGATCGCATAAACGCGCTTTCGGAACTTCGATCATCGTGCCCAATTTGATTTGCTATCCAACCATACGCTCACGAGTTTTGCCGACTCAAGAGCATATGCCAAGAAATCAGATTAACAATTTGATGTCATTTTCGAAAACCAACTTGCATAATCGTAAGGAGAAGACATACTTACTGGTTATGTTCTATTACAAACTCATCGCGCGAAATAATGTGAAATTGTGTGAGTGCATACACGATACTATGTCGACAACGACCCGTTTACGTTCTAGCGTATGTGGGAGTCGATAACCATTGTTTAATTTCTTGAGTCGACAGGAATCAGATGTTTACTAAAGCTACCAGAGACAATTCTCAGACCGAGAAAACAGAATTCTCGATATGCTCAACGAAATGGTCACGACCAAGCGCTTGTCATAGCTTGGAGATCTTTCCAACTTCAAGAGATGCTCGACTCAACTCAAAGGAAATCATGTCAAGACAATACATACTTTAGGGGGTTAGTGTTAACTAACCTTTTGGTACGGTTCCCAAAAGCATATCAAGCCCACTCAACTCGGCCCATCTCATAGTATAAAATCCCGAAATGTCGCCAAAACACTCAGGAATTAGGCCCAGAATGTAACAACCCATATTTTAGTGATATAATAATTAATTTTATTTAATTATTTAAATAATTATTTGGTAATTAAATGGTTTAAATTATATAACTTTGAATATTTAATTAATATAATAATTAAATAATATATTTAATTCTGAAATAACCAAAAATAACTGAAATGACAATATTGTGTGAATTGGACAATTTAAAATATATAATTTAGTTTAGAACTGAATTATGTTAATGAATTGATTTATAAATGTCAGTTGAACGTATAATTTATATTATAATAATAATCGAGCTCGAAATGGCGCGGTAGTTCGGAATTTGGCGATTTAAACTTTAAACGAATATATAGAATCTGTTTTAAATCGAATTTCTGTGAAACAAGAAACGTTCGGAGCTGGTGAAGTATATTTTTCTAATGGAAGAGAAAAATCGAGATTTCGTCGTGTAAATTGTGAGTTGTGTCCAAATCAAATTTTCGAAAAGTCGCAATGGAATTCCTTTATAATTTATAACAATTTATTTATATTATAAAAGGATTTTTAATATAAATCGAATATCGATATAACTGGAAACTTTGAAATATCGAATTATAAATCTCGATATATTTATTTTGGAGCTGTATGATATTCTATTGTGAATATATACGATAATATTATTTTATTAATATTAATTTAATTATTTCTAAATATATTAATATTTAAATGGGTTATTTAGAGCTTTAAAAATAGCCAATTTTGCATACGACCTCCGTTTTCGACGAAACTAATTTTGTTGATCCGGAATATTAAATTATTGCTAGATTTCAATTTTTGTGATTTTTTGAGTCAGTATGTAGCCATACAGAATTTTAATGTGAAATATAGTCAATAATTTGACTTTAAAAATACGTTGTGTGAACAAACGGACTCTGAATTCGACGAAACAAGTTTCGTTGGGTTCGTAATGTCGAACTGTAGGTGTATGTCCATTTTCATTAGATTTGGGTATCGTATGTGATCATACGGATTTTTAGAAGATGAATACATGTAATGATATATTGTAAATTAATTAAATAATCGATTAAAAAAATTATTATAACCTTCTATAAATACCTTACAACCTTCCTAAACCTAAATCATTTCACTTCCGTGATCAACAATGAGTAGCCGCCAGTTGAAATTAAAACGTGAGAGAATACATGGATTGGAAAATCATACAAATTCAAATAAAATATTATAAAATCCAAAGTTTGTATATTGGGATTCATATCAGGGTAAGCTTCAGTTCAGTATAGTCCTTTAAGATGCGCACGCTGTCTTGGTTTTGCAGTATATACTACCGTAAACTAAGGCTTACGATTTTGGAATTTTGAAGTATGGATTTGGGGAAAAAACACATGTTTGGGTTCAACATGTATATAAGCTTCTTCGTGGAAGGATTGAAGGGTTGCAATACTTATTCTTCCACGACAGCATGTCGAAGTCAGAATTCCAAGGGAGCCGTCAAGCTGTACATTAATGGCAAGGTTGGAGAGAGGAAGTGATGAGGAGATTATTGATGATTTTAGTTTGATTTTTCAAAAAGGGGAGAGGGAGTTTAAATCGATGAAAATGATCGAATATGGCCTTGAGCGGCGCCTGCAACTGATAACGGGAAGAAGTATTAAGTTTAAACAGTATTGGTAAAGATTAAATTTTCTGAATAATGCGTTTTCCAGGAAGATCTGAATGGGATTGTAAACGCATGGCAACTGCGTCGTGAGGATTGCAGTTTTGAATGAAAGCAAGCATACTTAATGGGAAGAATTGCTGGCAGAGAAGGTTCAGTGAGCTTTAGTTGATTGTTGCATTAGTGAGGAAGGTTAAACAGGTTTACAGCAGTAGGTAAATAGTTGTAAAGGAGCTTTATACGGGATCTAGCATTTCGAAAGTGGAAGGAGGGGTTAAAAGTAAAATGTGGGATTTATGTAATGGTTAAGATGTTAATCAATTGGTTAGTAATGTTAATAAAAAGGAGATGGGTGTTAAATTTGTCCATGTTGAATAGCTACAGGAGGGTTGGGAAGAAAATTTCAAACTGGAGAAATTTACATAGGAGTTCGAATGTTTTATGAAGAAGGAGTATTGGTTAAAGAATATTAAAGGTAAATCAATTTATATTTAAATAAATTGTTAATAATGTTTGCTGCATTAAAATTTGTGAAATGTGTAATTATCTCATACGATATCAGAATCCGACGAAACAAGAGACGTTGGAACTGTCTCGACAAAATACTACACAATGGAACTGGTTTGAAGTAATTTAGAGCTCGTTTGAATTTACGGCAAGATAGAACGGCAGACTGGATAAATCGACTGTTAGTCATTATTTAACGATTAACGACCAATGTGAGTAAAACTCACTAACTCTACCAGTTTATATTTTTATAACGTATTTTTAGAATTGATAAATGATGGTTGATTGCTGTGTGTTGATTGTTTGGATGAACTGCTAATTGATTGGTTAAAATTATAGATAACGGTATAAACATATATATATATATATATATATCATTATTCAAATATTGATTCTATTTATCAGAATATTTCATATTGAAATGAAGTTGATGTTAATTATATTGTTTAACATCTGTGGATACAGGGAAACAGGCTGGAGGGATCCAACTGGATTCCTCAATATTTATAATACTGTTTTCATATATTGTGATATATGATGTGATATATAATCTGTGATTGATTATGATGACACTGGTCTTGTTAATTGGTGTAATAAATACCATAAGAAATACTGGAATGAATAAGGAAATTTTCAAGGGATATTATAAAAGGAATATTTATTTGGAAAGTAAATAGAATTATAAAAGGAATATTTATTTGGAAAGTAATTAGAATTATAAAAGGAAATATTTGGAAAATGAATAGAATTTTATAAAAAAGAGAATTTTACATTAGGAAGGTTTAGACCCGTGCTTCGCGCACGGGTGTAACATGATATTGATTAAAGTAAATATTTTGCAAATAAAATATTATAAAGGAATTTGGGGTTTGAATTAGGAATTTAAATGGAATTACTAAAATTAGAAACTGACTGGAAATTAGTTGAGTTGAATGGCTTTCTGGGTATCAATCTGATGTCGGTTTCGACATTCGGGGTTTATGCTTGGGAAGTTGTTCTCTTACTAGTTTACAGTTAGAGACTGATAGAGGTGGGAAGATATTGATGAGTGAATCAAAAATGGAAATGTTTTCCAAAGTTAATAACGTATATTTTCTTATTTTAGAAAATAAGGGATTTATGAATATATGGAAACGATAAATGGGAAATTGGGAAATGAAATGATGATTGATCGGTAAGATTTCCATTTGGGAATACGACCGTTGTTTGTACACATGTTTTCCTTTGATAGTTAAATAACCGACTATCAAAGTTTTTGACCATTTCCATTGTTAATACGGAGAGACCGAGATCAGAATTATTATCTGAAAACCACTCCGTATGGGCGTTAGCGTTGTGAATGAAATATAATGAAGATAATTGAAGACAGAGTTATGCAAGGGCTGTTCTGGCGATCCTAGGTAGAAATTGCCTAAGATGGGTTTACAGAATAGTGCCTTCGGTTTGTCCAGTTCCAAGATAACCTGTATGGAAAAATGTCTGATAGAGTATATTTTATAGATCGCGTAAGTTGATCTCTTCAAACGTATTTACGTTTGGTGACGGAG
Source organism: Allium sativum (assembly GCA_030737875.1). Classification (NCBI taxonomy): domain Eukaryota; kingdom Viridiplantae; phylum Streptophyta; class Magnoliopsida; order Asparagales; family Amaryllidaceae; genus Allium; species Allium sativum. The sequence continues at coordinate 770,940,416 of CM060918.1, read as the reverse complement.
GAATTCATTCCTCTTAGCTGTATAACCATAGTATTTTTGGAGAAATCAATTTGTGATTTGGTGGGTATGACGATGTGACATTCAAAGTAAATAAAAGTGTGATCTGTACGTTATGACCTCAAGCCTCACAACCAGGAAATTGTATAAAATCGGCTAGGTCACATGGCTAAGTGGTTAGCTGCCAATTAAGGTGTATTGTCACCTGATCTAGAGAAATTTCATTTACTTCTTTAACCTATTTCAATCCTGTTTCCTTCGGGAAACGGTTGCTGATCCCAACCGTTGGTGATAATACATTCGGTACACTTAAGCAAAATGAGTGACCGGTCATGTTTAGCCTGGGTTACAAGATGTTCTTGTTGAACCCGACGTATTCCTCTCTAGAGATACATTGTCGGAAGGTTTTCCAACACCTTGCTAGTTGGAATTCATTACCCAATAAGCGCCCATGGTTTTTGATTATATATTATGTATGTGGAACGTGAGATGAAAGCGTTCTGCTAAATGATGATTATATCGTGATTGATAGACATTATTGTAATATCAAAAGAGTTTTGATATAAAGATTATCGCTTCTTGCAAAAAGATTTTGAATGTTGGACCAAGTATTTTGGATTCTCATAAGGGAAAAACCCGTTCCGTTATACGACGTGGTCTTATGAGATATCGTTTATTTTCTCAAACTGTTTTAAATTGTTTACTCACACCAGTCCCATTACTGACCCGGAGTTTATTTTGTTTTCCCTAAACTCTTGGATGCCCAATTTTGTACGGGCCGTCAAGTAGTTGGGATTTACTGATATACTGAGAGCTTGGAGCTGGAGGCTTCATGATTTTATAGCAATTGTTTATTTCCGATGTGTTGTAATTGTTGTACTCTGATAAATGTTATTGTATACATATACTGGTTTTATTTCAAAGTTATGTTATATTTTATCCGTTCCACTGTGAGATTCGTGTTACTCTGATTCTGATGTTGTGATCTTCTTCTCCTTCTTCTATTCTAATTTTCTATCTTATCTATTCTCACCCTCTAATTTCTTTCTACCAATGATCCGATATTTTCCATGTTTGGATAATCGACGTGGGTTTTATGTCGATTACCGAGGTCGCAAAATCCCCGGGCCGTTACACAGAAGGAGTCGTGCGAGCGAGGACCTCAGAACCCTTCAAAAATCTCACTCATACGACAATTCGCATCCCCTGGTTCTGCCGAATTCCATGCATTTTGTATCCCCGCGGGATACGAAACTTATATCCGCATGGGATACAAAATATTGTATCCCCACAGGACTCGATATTTCGTATCCCTGTGGGAATGAAATCTCGTATATCCATAGGACACGACTTTTCGTATCCCGATCGGATATGAATTTCATACCCTTTAGGATGTGAAATTCGTGTCCCTCCGAGGATGCGAAATTCGTATCCCCCCTGGAGATGCAAAATTCTCAAATGTTGCTACTTCAGGATGCGAAATTCGTTCTGTGATCCCAAATTCTCAACTACTCCCACCTAATCCACTACCTATAAATACCCCTACCTCATACTTGAAGGAGGTTGGCATTTGCTTGATTTGACATCTTGAAAGGACCTTGGACACCATTAATGGCCTCTTGAGCTTTGGGGAAGAGGAAACAACTTTTTCTCAAGGCTTTGAACTTGTAAATAGTGCCTCATGAAAACTCAGCCAATTATTATAAATAATCAAAATGATGATGCCTATCACTGTAAACATTCAATAGTGAGAAAAATCGACAAAAGCTTCAAAGTGAACGTAGGTTCAATAGGATCGAAGCATTATAAATCTTGTGTTTATGCTTTCTGCACTTTATTTTCCGTACGCGAAACTTTGTTCTCGTTATCTCGAGAATCGTTGGGTTTGACGCTAATTATCTGCATTAACAGCCACCTAAATATAAGGGTGAAGAGACTAGAAATAACCCAGATAAGTGTTAGGGTTTCCGCAAGATCACTACACAATTAGATTTTGAAAGAGGGAAGAAGATAACAATAACAAGCAAATTCCACCAAATAAACCTTTATTAATCCACCAAATTATTACAATGAAAATCTAAAAATAATTGAGAATTTATCTCAATCCTGGAAAATCAAGTTTTTCTTTCCTTCAAGTTCAAGTAATTTTCTCCCTAATGAAATGCTTATATAGGCAAATAGAAAGACTAGGTCTAAAACCTAATTGGACCCTAAAATATCTCAGAAATAAATGCACCTTAAAACTTGCTCAAAACAAATCTTTATCAATTATGCCACCTAATAAGGGAAAGCAATATCTATCAAAATCCCATTAATTAGGGAAAGAAATATCTACCCATTCTCCCTCTTGGAAAAATTTCCTTACATTTAATCTGATTTAACATACCATCTTCTCCACCTATGATTGAATACCACAAATCACAACACTCCACCTTGATATGAAATCTCTTCAATAAACTCCAATCTCAAAACAAATCTACCACTTACAAATGATGCATCTCCCACATGAAATGCAACTCCCAACAATAAATTCAAAATTGATTGTAATACCACAATGGTCTCCATATAGACTTTGTGGCTTTACGTTGATGGCTCCACCTTGATTCAGATGAACTCGCCTCTCCAAATACAATTTGAGAACTCATAATATTCTCCACCCTTTTTCCAGGCAATTTATATATGTTATCATTTCCCTGTTTTGCACACGGAAGCTCCTTGTTACCCCTCCAAACCTTTGTGACTCCTCCTCTAGTCAAGAAATTGCAGTCTTTTTGTTCCAACTGTCCAATTGAAGCAAGATTCTTCTTAATTTCCGGGATGTACCTAACGCCCGTTAGCTTCACCTCCTTTCCATCATTCATCTTCAATCGAACTGAACCTATGCCTTTAACATGCAAATCTCGACCATCGACGGATTCCACTTCAGCAGATTGTTCTTTATAATCAATAAATGCTTCCTTTTGATGACATACCTGGAAACAAGCTCCCGAATCAAGTATCCAATCTTTGCTTTCGCCTTCATTACCACATAAAACATTGCCTTCAAGTTCCACACCAAGATTCACCTCATTATCATTGTCCTTTTGTTCATTCGACTCTTCTTCCAATGCCTTCATCTTCTCTTTATCCGTCTTAAGCTTATGACAAAATCTCAGGGTTTGTCACAGTAAAAACAAATGTATTCCTTTCTTATGTCTGCTCTATTCGATTGCCTTTCCATATTTCGTCGATTAACCCTCCTTACAAAAAAAGCTTTTTCAATTGGAGTTTCAATTTCCGTTGCCTCCTTATCTTTTCCTTCCATAAGGCTCATCCTCTGCATCTCCTCATTAAGCAAGCTACTGACCACTGAACCCATTGAAACAACGCCATCCGAATTTGAGTTATTCAACGCAACCACAAGTGTTTCCCAACTCTCCGGCAACGAACTCATCATCATTAAGACTTGTGTACGGCAACCAATTGATTCACAATTTCTTGAAAATCATTAAGATGCTCTCCAATTGATCCACCTTCCTTAAGCTTCAGATTCACCAACCTTCTCATAAGAAGAGCCTTATTTGTTGCAGAGTTCTTTGCATAAACCCCTTCCAATTTCTTCTATATGGTATATGCAGATGTTTCATTAGCAACAATATGAAACACTGTATTATCCAAAAAACATCGAATAGACGCGACAACTTTCCTATCCAAAGTCTCCCATTTTACTTCGGATAGATTGTTAGGTTTTTCCCCATTATTCTCCAGTGGCTGATGAAGATCATTAAGATAAAGGAAAATTTTCCATCTTCGCCTTCCATAATCCCCAATTTCTTCCATTAAGCTTTTCAATAATTATTTTATCCGTTTTCAAACCCTCTCCAAACAATTTGTATAGAAGGCTCTGATACCAACTGTTAGGGTTTCCGCAAAATCACTACACAATTTGAATTTGAAAGAGGGAAGAAGATAACAATAACAAGCAAATTCCACCAAACAAACCTATATTAATCCACCAAATTATTACAATGAAAACCTAAAAATAATTGAGAATTTATCTCAATCCCCAAAAAACAAGTTTTTCTTTCTTTCAAGTTCAAGTAATTTTCTCCCTAATGAGATGCTTATATAGGCAAATAGAAAGACTAGGTCTAAAACCTAATTGGACCCTAAAATATCTCAGAAATAAATACTCCTTAAAACTTGCTCAAAACAAATCTTTATCAATTATGCCACCTAATAAGGGAAAAAATATATAACAAAATCCCATTAATTAGGGAAAGCAATATCTATCCTTTCTCCCTCTTAGAAAAATTTCCTTTCATTTAATCTGATTTAACATACCATCTTCTCCACCTATGATTGAATATCACAAATCACAACAATAAGGGGATTTTTTTTGTATGTTGCTAGTTGCAGTAGAGGAAGGGGAGGTATATAATGTGGGGGATGGGTTGGAAGTGGAGTGAAATGAGTCAAACGTTTGCTGAAATGACACCACGTGTCGGATAATAATGGCTCATTTTTTTCCTTCACCCATATGATCAAATTACTAATTTACCATGTTCTCATTTTATGCGCGTTACCCATAAAAAACGGAAGCATGAATTTTTTGACTACGAACATGACTTAATTTGAGCAAACTTTGCATTTTGGTGAGAACTTAGTGTCTGAGCTTCACGTGGTGTGATATAATGACGAGGGCTCAGGCACAAGCATTAGGTTACCTAGTGCACCGTTTTAGACTAAGGAAGTACGACTTTAGAAAAAAACAAAGGTGCATGGATTAGAGATTAAAGGGCCGATCAAAGCCAAATTTCTCCACGATTTTGTTTTTGATGAAGTCGTTCTGCTAAACATGGGAATTGGTGGACTTGATGATCTCTTAGCTGTATTGATAAAGTTAACTAATAAACTTAAAATTTTCTGAATTTCTAAAGTTAATAACTTTTGTAAATGAGATCCTTTTGAGATGTGGCTTTTAATGTTGCGGTTGGATCAAAATGTTCTATGTCGTTGAGATGGTTTAATCAGAATTTAAGCAATTCATAATTTTTCAATTTATTTATTTTTTACAAATTATTAATGTATATTATTTATTAAAATCAATCAATCAATTAATTAAAAAATAACTACTTAAATGCCCTGTTTAAATACTATCTTCGTAGACACAAACTCATTTCTTGTTCACTTAACTTCCCCCGCTTGAATGCCGCATTTAGATTTTTTTGCTTCTATTCATCGCAAATACAACCTAATATGAATTATTATTGCATATCTCCACATATTCTCTTACTATGACGACTATCGATATTATCAAATTGAACTGTGGTTAACAAAAACTATTCAAAATGTGTTCCTATGGAGATTTAAAAAATTGTATTCAGCAAAAGACTATGACAACCATTGGAATAAGTCGCATGATACATGAATTATTGGCATATAGACCGATTTCAGAGGGTATTTATGTTTAATGGCCAAATTGGATATCGCACTCAAAATCAGATTGTTATAATCGGTATAAATAACCATTTTGTTAAGTAAATTGGAATTTAATTTTTTCTGGTTCCTTTCTATTTAACATTTTTAAGTTAATTAATTTGAATAGAAATAAAGCTATGAAGATTTATAAATAATTATTTATTTCAAAACTTTATTCAAAATTTGATTTATAACAACCCATGCAATGGACTACACATTAATTACATAGTACATAATTTTTAAAATTAATATTCGTAACATTATGAAACAAAACGCACATCAAACTAAGATGTGTTTGACTATTCATTATAGTTCATACGATGGATGTAAGTTATTTGATCAAATTTTTACATCGATGTAATATGATGAAGCTATTATAGTTTAAACATAAAAATGAGAACTTTTTTTTGTTCAGAGTTAACGTATGAGAATGTAGCTCGATTTTTGTTAAGTTTTACTATTAGTCATCATGGATAATCACAACGTACATCATGAATATGAAGTATTCGGGTGCATAGTATTGTCCATAATGTACATACGAGGTCATTAGTATTAGTCAAAGTTTCGTCTGATTCCGCACCGAATTGAACAAAAATGTAAATACTTCGGCCTAATCGAGATTCAATTATGGGGATATGATCTGTTCTTTACTAAGTATGTAATACCCTTCAAATATTGAGCGATGTATTACTCATGGTTGTTGTTGTTCAAAGTAGTCATGTACTAATAGTTACTAAATAACCATAGAACAACTTATATGATATTTTCCTGTTGGTAAAGGTATCTAAGATCAAACAGATGATCTCATGTGATAATATTGCACAACTCTCTTGACTTAATAATATTATTGAACTTCAATATGGACACTCTACTTTGATTATAGATAAATTGTGGCATGGCATATGACTATACTCGAGTCCAAGTTAAAGCTTTATAAGTGAAACATTATTCAACAGAGAATTCTCCTTTTCAATTATATGCAGGAAGTATCAGAGTCAATTGAAGATAACTTAATATCAAACTCTATAAGCATATTAGGTAACTTAATAATATTATTGTTTTTGAAGAAGATTTTTTTTGGACTACTTAATTTGAATGTAGACGATGTTGTAACTTTTTCTATTACAAAATTTCATAAGTCCCAATATGATATGATATTGGCAAATAGAATTCGGGTAAGAGTGGTTGTTAATTAATACTGCTTATGATAGTGAAATTAGATTTTATAAAAAGATGTACAAGTTATAAATTCAATCGATATACGAGCGTTGGTATTTGATTTTTTTAGTATTAATTGCTTACTTAATATTTATATTCAAGTCCCACAATTATGGCGATGAATACTTTGAAAATAATAATAATTTAAATTAATTAATAATTGTAATGACCCGGGGAAATCGACGCCCGAATTTCGATAATCATACTTAAATCTCGTATTACTTAACAAAATCCAAGTATCGAATACACCAGATAGATAATGAAAGAAATTAGAGGGTGAGATAAGAAATAAATATTAGAATAGAAGAAGAAGAAGAATAATAACACAACTGAATTAGAGTCCCACATCGCAGCGGAATAAAATATAATATAGAAATAAATCTTTATTGAGAGGTTAAAATAAATATTAATACATCTGATTTCCTCCAACACGTCTTCTGAATTTCGTAGCATCTAATAACTTGAACCTATAAAACCTGGTCTAACCCGAGCATTACAAACGCCGGATCAGTCTGGTGAACCAGAGTGAGAAGCCCACTAAGTTTATAGGTACATCCAACTTTATTTTAAAGTTAACAAATCTTTTCTAAAAGAAAAGGATAATCGTAAGACCAGTCCACACATAAACACATATGGTTTTTACCTTACGATAACCCAAAACATTTTCGAAATTATATCTTGTTATGATATTATAATAGTGTCTAAATACAAATAAATAGCAATCTAGTAGAACGCTTGCATCGCACGCTCCATGTATATAGCATACAATCAAAACCGCGAGTGCTTATTGGATATTAGATTCCGATTATGATGAAGTATGGAATCACCTGCCGATAGTGTATCTCTAGAGGGGAATACACTAGGTTCAACAAGAATATCTTGCAACTCGACCACACATGACCGGCCACTCATTTTGCTTAAGTGTATCGAATGTATATCACCAACGGTTGGGATTAGCAACTGTTTATCAAAAGGGACACTATCAAATAGAATAAAGAAGGAAATGAATTATCTCTAGATAAGTGATTATACACCCTAATAGGAGCGACCCACTTAGCCATGCTTCCTGCCCGATTTTTGTCATTTCCCAGTTGTGAGGCTTGAGGTTAAAATTTCCTTTTTTAGATAACACACCATCATTCGTTTTGAATGCCACATCGTTAGATCTATCAAATCACTAATTGACGTCCACAAAAATACTCTGGGTGTTAGCGCCACCAATAGAAATACATTTGTAAAAATCAATGTGCGTAACTCTTAAGAAATACTCTGTCATACATTTATCCATACAAGTCATCCAGGAACAAGATGAACCGAAGATACCCTCCTACCACATCCTAGGTATCACCTTATAGATCAACATCCTATATCTTCTACATTTCGTATTTGCAGGTCGGAATGGTTTTCGAATATAAATTCAATCCCGGTCTTTCCGTACCAATAATCGTATAGGCCAAATTTGATAGTCAGTTATTTAGCTATCAAACAAACAAGCATTCAATCATGAAAATAAAAATAGATTCACTGGTTCAATAGTCATCATCACTTGGCCCTTTAATTTAAATAATTAATGAATGGTTAATTAAACTTCTAAATCTTTCAATATCTTAACATACGATATTTACTTCTTATGTTAATATAAAAGTTGTCTCAAAACAATTTTAACACTTAAAACAATATATTATAACCATATCTCATGTCCCAATTAATTATCATTTCAAAACATTTGTCACCATATTTTTCACGCCATACTATACTTCAACTTTCATCAATCCCTGATTGTAAATTGGTAAGTGAATAATGTCATAAGAAACAACCCCAAAGACCGAAATCAACATCAGATTAATGCTCAGAAAATCGCTCAACTCAATCAATCTGTAACAACCTGGAAATTCCGAACCAATATAAAAAATTTATTTTGGCAATTTTAGTGAATTTTGAATATTTAAAATGAATTATTTTAAATAATGACGACGAGAAATTTATTTTGAATAGAATTAGAATGTATATATTTATATAGATCGACGTTAGAATATAAATATTTATTTTAATTATAAAAGGAATTGGAAATGGCGCGGTAGTTTGAAAATTCGATTTCAAATTTCAAATGAACGTACAGGATTCAAAATAAACCGGATTTTAGTGAAACCAAAAATATTAGAATCTATTTGAAAATATCTTTCCAACCAATCCGAAAAATTGAAATTTCATAGCGAGAATAAAAAGTTATGCCCAGTTGAAAATTCAGAATAGTCGCTGTGAAATTATGGCCCTTAAAAAGGGAAATTTTGCAATCGACCTCGGTTTTCGACAAAACCACTTTTGTTGGATCCGTGATGTCAAATTATTGCTAGATTCAAATTTCCATAATTTTTGAAATCAATATGTGAGTGTGGCGAAAGAAAACGTGTTTTTACAATTTCAGTCAATTTTGAACGACCATAAAATGGCCATTTTTCAAACGGCCTTCAAATTTGACGAAATTGGTTTTGTTAGGACCGTATCGTCAATACGAAGCTAGAAAATATTTTTCAGGAATTTTTAGAGTCTGTATGTGGTCCCGATAAATTGAAATGCGCGTTCAAATTCAATATACAGATTTATATTTTGATTTTGATGGAAACTGATCGAAACAGTCGAATTAGCTTACGATACATATCCGATTGTGTTCGGAGTGGGGGTATTACGCTAAGGATGACAGTCGTTGGGTTCGATTTAGAGTTCGAATTAAAAGGTTACTTTTACGGAAAATTTACATAATTAAATATAAATATATATAATTAAACTTCCTTAACCCCCCTTCCTCATTCTCCAGTCATCGATTAGAAATAAAAGGAAAAAAACCCGTTGTCTCCCCCAAAATCAGCCACCGACGCCTCTGCCCACCCTACCACCGTCGCCGCCCTCTCCAGTACCGCCTCCGACCGTCACACCCCCTCCACCATCTTCTCCTCTCGATTTCTTCCTCCCTCCCTCTTTTCTGGCCAAAACCGCCGCTTCTGCTATCGTGAGCCACACGCCCGCCTACGCCAACCCACCAGGCTCCGACCCGACCACCGGAGAACGCGCTGCCACCGCCTTCCGCCTCCCCACCCCTGCGCGCAAGCCTCAGCCCCTCTCTCCAGTGGTGTACGGTGGTGGTGCGAGGTAGTCGAAGAGGTGGAGCAACGGTTTGAGTTCGGTCGTGAATTCCCGCATAGGAAAACAGTGAGTTTTTATTTTTATTTTTATTTATTTGTGAAGTAATAGCAATGTTTTAAAATTAGAAATTTTATAATAAATATAAGGCGTTGACATAAAGATTAGATTTTTACTTCTATAAAGTTAAGATTTTTATAGTATAAAAATCAGATTTTTCTATATGTAAATGAAGTATAAAAATTGGATTTTTATCTATGTGAAGTGACTATAAAAATATGATTTTTATATAGTAGAGAAAATAAAAATATGATTTTTATATAGTACAGAAAATAAAAATATGATTTTTATATAGTAGAGAAAATAAAAATATGATTTTTATATAGTAGAGAAAATAAAAATATGATTTTTATTATTTGAATAACGAAATAAAAATTCGATCTTTATATAATAAGTAGAAATATAAAAATATAATTTTTATATAGAAAGAAGCGTTGTAATAATATATGAAGTAGAAATAAAAATATGATTTTTATTTATTGGGATGAAGCGATAAAAAAATTTGATTTTTACTATGAACAGCGTGAAAAAAATTGCGATGGAACTGGTGGAAAACAAATCTAAATTCAAACTGTTCAGAGATAAGGATTGGCGGAGTGGATCCCCAAGGTGAGAACTTCTCACTAAAATTATTTTTATACAGTTATTTGTTTATAACTGCATAGATGAACTGTTTCCCCGTCGTCCACAGACCATGGATGACTTGTGTGTTTGTTTGGTTATATTGTGTTGTGGTTTTTGGTTGATTGGTTTGTTTGTTCGGATTGGTTTGGGCATAGTTAATGAAATGGAGTTGAATTGAATTGGTTTGTGTATGGCGTAGGCCACTATTAGACCAGGGATAAGGCTGGGCCTTATCCCGTTTCTAGTATCGTGCCGTTATGCCGCCGAAATTTTCTAAAATATATTTGAAAGATAAAAATATCATTTTTATTGTGTAAATGAACCAAATAAATATTTTATCGTTAAAAATATAATTTTTAATATGAATATGAAAGAGAATAAATATTCATTTACAAATCAGACGATTTGTTTATGTACACTGATTTGACTGATATTGATTGGGACGATAAATTTTACACATCGCCCAACTGCACAAATAAATCCGTGTTTGTTGTTTGAAAATCCCACACGGGTGTTGGGATGATATTGGACATACACTAATCCCAATAATTAGTTGCATGTAGATCGATTGATTGACAGACTGCTATAAGCGTTAAAATGTATATTTGATGCTTATATAGTGTAGAATGCACTCTGGATGATGGATTGCTGTTTTCGTTGTTGTTATACACATTTGTTGTGTGGAATCCATATAAATCACATTATATGGTAATGGACCGTGTTTGATTCCAGTTTAGAATTATCGAATATTTTAAAATAATATTCAGTGAATATTGAAATTTGAAGCCGCGTTAAGTAGTTAAATGCCGTTTTAACACGAACGGGAATTTTGTCGATTTTATTCGTTTTATAATGAGTATCGAAAAGTGATTTCAAAATCAAATATTTTGAAGATATTATCGTTTTAATATTGAAATGATATGGAAAATTTAATTTCGAATTAAATTGAAATTGAAATTCGAATAGAATTGAAATTCGAATTAAATTGATATAGAATTGAAATCTTTTTGAATTGAATTTAAAACGGATTGAAATTGAATTGAAATCAATTTGAATTGAAATCGATTTGAAATGAATTTAAAACGAATTTATATTGGAAAATTCAATTTTGATTTGAATTCGAAATGGAAGTTGAAATCATTTTGAAAACGAATTTAAAACGATTTATAAAATTCGTTTTAAAAGGAAAATCGATGAAATATATATTAAATATATAATACAATGGCCTGAATAGATTGCGCCGCGCTGCGGCAGTTCGCGAATTTCGACCATTGTCTTCGAACAGACATTACGGGAGATCCGACCGTCGGATTCTCCTAAAACCGGAGTCGTTGGGTTCATATCAAAAAGAGCTTTCTAATGAATACAAGAAATTAGAAATCTAACGGTTGGATTTGGAATTATGTCCAAATCAAATTTGGAAAAAGTTGCTGTAAGTGCAGTTCGATGGCCGTTGATGGAAATCGACTGTACGGGCCTTGATAAAATTATTTAAAATATCAATAATTAGTGTAAAATCATAAAAAATGATTTTTAAAGAATTGGGATGAAAAACTCCATATTTGAAAAGATAAAAATAGATTTTTATCGAAATGAACTAGTTTTGAACTAGAATTATAATCCATTTATTTTTAAAATAAATAAATTGGATTTGAAATGGTTTTAAAAATAACCAGAATTTCCAATTTATAAAGTGGAAATGGATTTGAATCGAAATTGTCTTCGGAATATTTCAATGTTGGATTTCGTGATTTTACAGATATTGTTATGGAAATTTGAAAGATATATTTATATCGTTATTTCCCAGACAATATTTCACTACAACAGAACTGGCATTTTATAGCGGCCTATAGCCGATATGAATAACAATTATAGCGGTTCGATAACTGCTGTATATCGACATGTTATAAAAAACTGCTACTTAGTTATAACGCTTAACTGGCCACTATAGAAGATATGGTTTTATAGCGTATTCTGACCGCTATGTTATTTTATTACAATGGCTCATGATCGTAGCTATAATACACCTAGATTTCATTGGAAACGATAATATTTATAACACAGTGCTGCCGCTATAACATTATTATTCAATAACAGATATATGACGCTATTAATTAAACATGTTATAGTTTTACTAAACGCTTTGACAGCTCAAATTTACCGCTATTATACATCTAAATCTCAATAAAATTGACATTATTAATAACACAGTTTTACTTTTGTAACATATATCTTCGATAGCTTCTATATGATGCTATTAAATTAACATGTTATAGTATTGCAATATCCTTTCACAGCTCATACATTTTAATAATAGCAATCAAAATGAATCTTCATAACAAGTTAAATATCAACAAACACAAAAAGTATCAACTAAAAAAAATTCAATCCATGATTTAAAAAATTCAATTTTTTTTTTCAATTTCCATTTATGTCAACTTGAGTACACAAAATACAAAACATAGTTCATATTTATTCGATTAACACACAAAAGGCAAAACAAAATATAGTACACATAAGACAATACGCCAAACTTGCTAGACAGACAAAACACCCCAAATAACTTAGCACCTCCATCTTACTTTCATTTGCCTCACCACCCTTTGTCAGCCTATATACAACAAAAATGAATCATTGATGAGGAGTAAAATATAAGAAACTAAATTCAAACCTTCTCGAACTAGTAGCCCTTTTTGAACATTTCTCTCCTTAATCTAATTAACCATTTAATATATTGCCATGTTGGTTCGAGCATAAACACCAAGATTCCATAAAACCATAGTCATGGGGATATAAAATTTGAAATATGGGAAACCAGATTTAAAAAATTTGAAAGTTGAGAGATATTTTATAATTTTAAACAAGGGTACTTTTGGGATAAGGATGATGTACATCAACTAAAATATGCTGCATAAATTTGTGGATGCATACAAAATAATCTATAGTTCATGTGTACAACTTACCAATCATTTATTACTTCTACCTGGATACAGTACTAATTAAAATATTAGATGTTTCCTCCATGCTAATTAAACATTTCCACGTCTTGTTCAAAATAAGCAACTCAATCAATAACCATCACATTGCAATTGCACCTGCACATTATACAACCTACGTCCTTTGCAGCTCCGAAGTCTCTACGAATTCAGACCACCAATTTGCAATTCTTAAACACTTTATTAGTACATACTTTCTTTCAAGTTTTTTTGTTCGCATAGCATGATTTGTTTCATTATTCATTTCAGGCAACAAAGTAGATATTTAATTCTTAAGCGAATGCTTCAGGATGGTTGGTGGAGTTCTGCTCAAAGAGCAGGTCTCTTCTCTTAATGGTTAAACCATTGATCTCTTAAAAACAAGGGATTAGGCTAAAAAGGAAAGGAAGGAGGAGAAATTTGAAAAATAAAATCTTACCTGAATAAAATATTAAAGATTCTCTACAGAATAAACTACCTGCACAGTATTGGAAAAATCATTGATGAGGAGTTAAATGGTGGGTTGACTTGTGCTATCATTTATACGGGGAAACGATCTCCCATGCCTCTTCTTCCAGGCATTTCACCCTTCTTCCATGATTCTATGCATTCTTTCGTCTTAGTTTCCATTCCACTCACCGACATAACTAAATCATAGGGCAAAACCGACTTTCTTACACCGAAAGTTAGCAGTTCATATTTAGTACCCTATTTAATTTATCCTATTCACTGTACAAAGTTATTGTTTAATCTTCATTCCTTGTTGTGTGAATGTGACATTAAAGAGTTCTAATTTCAGGAACGACTCGTACACTCGTGGTTTTAGTCTCGAGTTAAGCCTTGAATAAAAGTTGCCATTGGACGTTTTGAGTTCTATTCTCAAAATGCACATTTACAACCAATATTGAAAAAGAAAAACAACTGATGATTTTGATAAAATTTAATTTGAGTTGAAACGAGGAAGCTTAGGGCTAATTGTTTCTTCTTATAGCACTAACTGTTACTATGAATAGTAAATCCCTTATATAAATTCACTTTCAAGTGGATGTTGAAACTAAAGCTTGCAGATAGGCATTTAACAATGATTCATCATTCTTACCTCATTTGATGGATGGCCATAATCGATGGGGTCTCTTCCAGTAACGGCCTCCTAGAAAACAACGCCAAATCTGTATGCATCGCTCTTTTCACTAAGAAGCCCATAGTTTGCATATTCTGGTGCCACATATCTGTTGAAAATGCTAACAATTCTCAACAGATTTATTTCTAAAGCTATGTAAATTATAGAGGCAATTCATGCTGGCCTACCCAAATGTGCCCACTACTCCACATGACTCTTTCCAGCACCAAAAATCTTAGTTAGACCAAAATCTGATATTTTTAAATTTGCTTCATCATCAACTAGAATGTTGCTAGACTTTATATCACGATGCACCACTGTTAGCTTGATTGCTTCGTGCAAGTATTTTTAAATTGTGCTTCACCGAGCTATTTCCCAAACCAGTTAAGAATGCGAGCAAGTGTACTACAAGTAAACGGATCAAACAAATTTAAATAAAAACTTTAGGAAATAGATCAAAATCGGATACTCACCTTTCTTGATTTCAAATTTACAGGTTGATTGCTCTTCATTCCACTTCATCTTTTCTACTGATATTGCTCTGCAACACAATAAATGCCTTATTCGACCCAAAATAGTAAATTTAATCTGAATGTTTTAGAAGAAAAACCAACCTTCAGATCACCTTTACCGAGCATCCTCCCAGATCGCTGTTTACTTCGCCTACACCGACGTCCATTCCGTCATTTTGCATGCATGTTTCATCATCTGACAGCGACTGGGTTTTATTTCTCATAAACTTTTTCAACATTCGTTCACAAATCTGTTGCATGAATCTCATTTTATGTTCAATAAAATTAACACTTTATATGGAAAAATTACTACAGATGTGCCTTTATCATTATGGGAAAGCCAGTGTTATCGACAAGCTTGACGGCCTCTTCTGTGGTCTAAAGAAGTGCAATATTGACAGTTTAGGGGTAAAAAAAATCTAAAAAGGTTTTTGTTTTATTTTTAATAAGTAAATAGCTAATTCAGTAAGAAAACCTGTAATTGTTCATGACTTCCAGGTACAGTCGCAAACTTGCTTTCTTCATTGTTTCCCTCGCAGTAGCTTTATCACCCATAACTCTAATACTGTCCGAACGCCCGCACCGACCCGGTTTTTCACATATCAGTTCTCAAATTTTGTCTGAATCCAAATGCAACTGCTCCCACACCATTACCCTTATCATTCACCACCAATGATTTTGAGAACAAAGTTGAATCCTTTGGGGGAGATATTGATATGGCCAGTGCCGGGCCAACTACTTTAGTTGCCCCAGGAGAAAACAGTAGCAAAGAATGAAAAATAAATGAACACATCAGGCTAGAACTATGATTGCCCCAAAAATTGAACAAAGTTGTGATAAACTTATCGAACCATAACTTACGAAAATAATTATATCAATAACTGCTGACCATACCGAACCATCCACAACTACCGACCGTGTCACCCACAAAATAATTTTGAAAGTTCTCCTTTTTGGTTCACAATTAGAACATTCTTTAATGGACATAAACAAGTTTTGTGTGTTTGAATTACAATAAAATTTGCAGTATCATGCATCACCTTATAAATAGATGTAAAAAGTGGATCAGTAGATATAGTAACATATACCATACAACTATAACTTCCTCGAACAATTAAAAAATGCACCAACAATATGTTATGACTTACATACTAACTAATGAAGCCTATAAGCAAAGTTTGAGCTAAACGCATACAAACATTGATTAGATCATGAGCTCAACTTGCCAACAACATGTTACGACTCCGCAACCAAAAATTTACAAGCCAACCAACGTGCACTCAAAAAACAGAACATTACGTATTGCTTACGGTGATTACAGGCAAGTATTTCAACCAAATTTTCAACATGAGCAAGATTTCGCAACTCCTCAAACGCATGCATCGTCTCTGAATCAAAACCCCCAGCAAACTGTATTATGAGCATCAAACAAACTTGTTTTGTGGTAGGAAATATTAAAAACAGTATAATAAATCTTCTTTATTTTAAACTTCATGATAGCAAAAACAATATTATCAGCATAATAAACTTCCCGGTAATTGTTCTAGCAAGGCAAAGTGATATTCATACAAACTTCATCTCAGGAATATATGATATAGGAACTCTAAATGAATTTTTTTCCCAATTAGATGTGAAAAAGAAATTTGAAACTAGTTTGAACCTGATGAATTTTGAAAGAAAAGCGGATGCCTTGGGGAAGCATGTATTCCAAAGCAGGGTCTTTACTGGATGCACCATTTGTGTGAAGTTCGCTTGCAACTCTCTTCATGTATTTCTTAGCTAGTTTCACCAAGTCAAATTTTATCTGCATTATGATAACCATATATGTCAATAACCATTTAAAATTACATTTTCATACAGCTTATTCTTTAAAGGAACGGACTTTTATTTCTAAAACAGTAAATAACACAAAACCTGGCTTACAATGCCATTGTCAAGCATCCAATTGGTTGTGACATGAAATTCCTTGTAATGTCTCATCATAGCATCTCTTGTCCTTAGAAGGTTGTAAACATTACGCTCCATTCTACATCCAGAAAAATAGTACCTATTGGTTTGCAATATTGCTTCAGCTTCTAAGTATGCATAGGTGAACAATCAAACCATGTTCTTAAATGCAAATACACCAAAAGCGTGTTTGTTTTTCAATTCAAAGTTTCCAACCATCCACAACTACTGACCTTGTCGTACCTGCATCATTTTCTCCTTCATGTACTGCATCTTCTAAACCTTGATACACTTTAGGCTAAATACGCACACATAAAATTATGTCAATAACTATATAATGATGAGCATTATAAGTATGTATATTTATGATAAAATAATTTGTTGTGAAAAGACATGTCTTTAACTCACTGAAATTGGGCAGTTAAATGGATACCGGCATGCTTCCAGAAAACATTCCATAAGCTGTGACCATACTACATCAAATCATATCTTCATTTTTGGTGTTATCAAGTTTCAAAGCTTTTGGATCAGTACTAATTTTGTGAGTTGGCTCTGCATTTTACGGGATTCGTGAACAAAATCAAATAAGAAATATGGAAACCACTTCGATTAAGCTCAACCAAAACCAAATAAAATTCTTAAAATGAAAAAACATACAGAATAATGAAAGGCGAAATACCTTCTTTGATTCCAGGGTGTTGAAAAGACCAAATGAAAAATACTAATGAAAGGCAAAATCGAGTTGGGGTTCCAGACATCGTTCAGTTGACTACGAGTGAACTATTGTAGTGGATGAGAACGGCTGCGAAGATCGAGTGGATAGTTTTGATTAGGGTTATTTGGTTGGAGATAAAATTGGGAGGAGATGTGAAAACGATTGTATTTTGTAGAGGGAGAGACGGGTTAATTGCTATTTCGGAGGGAAACGAAAATTTTGGAGCGAAAAACGCGTTACAGATCACGGGACAAAAGAAAATGAGTAAAAAAACAAATATTTAACCATAAACAATAACACTTTAGAATAACGTGTTATTAAATAGCGTTATTAATAACAAATTTTCTTGTAGTGTTTGTTGGTTATAGTATTTGATATTGAATATAAGCCGATATATTTTCTATTCAGAGCCTTGTATTTAATATCAAGTGGGATTTGGGTTTGTCGGGAATGGTGTCTTCATTAACACTGTTCTTAAACCCAGTGGAGAAAAAGATTAATTTTTTTTTTTAGATTTAATGAAGTATACCAATTAAATAATATTTAATTTGAATTGAATTGGAATTGATTTATGAGTTTATCGCGAACGGTGTTTTAAATAACACTTGTTCTTTAACCCGATAATTAATGGAAGGTGAATTGGGTTTGTTGTGAACTGTGTTTTAACGACATTCGTTCTTTAACCCGATTTACAGTGAAACGGGATTTGAAATTTATAAATCTTTTGTTAAGATTTAAAGGAGATTTTCCAAAGTAAAGTTTTTCCAATTTAATAAAATAAATTGGAATGGAATGGAATTCAATTTGGTAATAATCGAAATGAATTTCTGTGGAGGAAGCCTACTACTATATATGGAATTTAAAAGGCTTTGCCGTTATTCCATTTATATTATTAGTCAGATATGGAAGTTCGTATCGATTATATATATTGATATGTTTTCCGTGAAGATTCCATTGTTAATGGAATGTGATTTTGGGTTTATCGTGAGCTGTGTTTTAAATGACATTAGTTCTTTAACCCAGTTAAAGATAAGATTTATTTCTTAACTTTGAATAATCATTAAGTAATGATTTTTGGAAATTAAAACTGAATTAGAGTTTTAATGAATCTTTGAATAGATTGAAAGGTGAATTTGATAACTAAAATTATCAAATCCAAGAAATGATCGAGAATGGAGAATCACCAGTCTTGCTCCAGGCGATAGTTAAATCTTTAATTAGATTTAAACGTGAAATGGTAATTGAATTTACCGATAACACCGTGGTGTTAGATATGAAGTATTACCAGTTTTACTTCATGGGATAAATAGGTTGGGATTGGGAAATTAAAACAAATGATTACTTCGGTAAGGTTCGTTAATCCCGACTAGTTTGGAAACCCAAAATTTGTTTTGAATTGATATTCAAAGGAGATTAAAGAATAAATTTAAAAAATTTATCTTTGATAAAATTAATGGGAACCTTTCCCAAAGCAAAAGAATATTTGAATAAAGGAATATTCTGAATTGGAATAAGGCGTATGTTGTGCTTTTATAACACTTGTTTATTATATACGCCAGTTATTTGGAAAGACCGGGTTTATCCCATTCTGAATAACTGAATCGACGAAGAAGACGGTGGTTGAAGACCAGAGGTCTTCACATCATTTGGATAATTACTAATGATCTTGATTGGGATGTACACCCAAGAGGAGGGAATCAGTTGGTGATTGTCCAGATGTACTTGGAGATCGATGGATATGAGAGGAATAAGGTTCCTCCGGTTTCGTTTAGACCCAGAACGGACTTGTAAATGGATGTGTGTCTGACATCGGATTTCATTCTGTGTGATTGATATACATCGGTTGTATAGCGTGAATTGCCTATGTGGCATGCGGAGATGCAAATGATCAAGGCTTTTGTTGAAAAGCAGAGTCTTGTGGTTGATGATCAAAGCATGGCTTTAATACAGCATAGCTTTGTATAGCGTTAATTCGCGAGCCTCACACCCTGGTGTGAACCAGAAACGGGAGAGGACATCAGGGAGGGCATGCGTTTCTTTCTAGCTAGGAGTGGTGGTTTGGGTTTTACACGCCCGGGCATTTTAGTTATGTGGATGATGGATAGCGAGGCTCCTCGGTTAGTTCGGTCTCTTCGGAGCCGATGGCCTCGTCGGATATGACCAGTTTACACCCCATAAGGTGGGGAAACGCAATGTTCAGGCATTTTAGTCCACATCGAGTGGACCGGCCCTGCCGATCCAAAGGTCACTCAAGCTCTGACCTGAGACATGGGCTAGATTGTCTCGAAGCGGTGAGGACGATCCCTTGCCTCGGTTCACAGATGGAAATCCAACTTCCAATACGACATTTTGCGGTTTTAATTGTAAACCTATATATGGCGACATAGTGGTATGGGGCACCTATGCCGTCTATGATTGAAATTGTTTTGGCACTATACACTTGTAGTAATAATAAAAAATGAAATTTAGCATATCAAGCATTCTTTGGCAATTATAAGGTAAAACCCTATCCTCCGGCTTGTGTTGCATTGTGTGATGGGACATGAGGCTTATAATAGCTTCATTTTTCTTTATTTAGCATTGCACTGTTGTTTTATGCACTGGTATTCTTGGGAGGAAACCCGTTCCATGTTATACGGTGTGGTCCCTGGATTCACTTAACTTTAAAATAAAGATTAATAACTATTTTAGTTCTCACACTAGTCACATGACTGACCTGGAGTTTATTGTTTTAACCTAAACTCTGGGTGCTCCTATTTTCCATGCGGGCAGCTAGTAGTTTTGGTTTTGCAGATTTATATTCACAGGATCCTGGTTTACAGCTGGAACGATACTCGGAAAGCTCTGTATCCATGTATTACTTCCAGTTGTGTTTTGTATTATTTTCCGCTGCATTGTAAATTGTAAATCTCTGATATTTTTCTGATGTATATTATTTGTTTATACTATGTTTATTCTTGTAATATGATGAAATTGTTGTAATTAACAATGAAATGTTCTTCTGTTTGTGTTCTGGTTCGTCTTGCCCTCAATTCGATCCGTGCTTTCCTTCACGGGGAAGTTCAGGTCGTTTCATTTTGGTATCAGAGCTTTGGTTTGCAAAGCTTGGAGAACAAGACACATTAGAACCATACGAAGGAATTCATCAGAGATTGGATTAGTAATATCTAGTGGGAATGACTCTTTAGAGATGGGATCAGTAGTATCCTAGAACGAGTGTGAAGAGTAATGTTTTTAAAATAAAATTGAAAACAAATACTGTTTTGGAAATTTAAACCTTATTCAACGTATTTGAATATTTATTTGTATTGAATTTGGACAATCCAATATATAAAGATTTTGCATATACGTCTGATCCGCGTGTATTTGAAGTTTTAATATACTAGATAGATATAGAATCACACTCTAGTCGCCCGGAGATAATTCTGGTGATGGTGCACCATCGCCAGTATTTACTTTCGAGTTTCGAAAGTGTGATTTCTATATATTTCCAATTGACTGGTGTGAGAACCAAAATTAGATAGGGTCTATTGTTGTGATTTGGCATCAAAAAATGTGATTTTTGGCTATATATCAAAATTATGAATTTGAAAAGATAATCAACTAATTGATTGCTGATTGTTGATTGTGTTATGTGATTATTCATTTAAACCATTATGTGAATGAACGGTAAATTTGGCCAAATTTAGTCAAATATTGAACTGTATTGAAAATTTATCACATTTACACACATGTACATGTATATATGTGTGAACAGGTCATAGCAAGGAGGCTAGAGAAGAGGAATAAAATTGTTTGCCCGACAAATAGGTACATGTTTAATTTATTTCTTGGGATTTTTGATGACTTTATGAGCCGGTTGGCTAGCCACTTGGCTAGCCACTTGGCTGTTTCTTTTTCTTTTTGGATTGGAGAGGCATGTATGGCAATTTCGGGATTTTCCCGGTGCTCCCATGCAGGGGAGGTTATGGCGAAAATTTTCGAAAATTTAGGGTGTTAGCCAAATTTTTGAAGAATTTGAAAAGTTCTTAGAAACTAAAAAGTTGAAGAACTTAAGCCATAATGAAAATAATGAAAGTTGAGTTGGTTTGTAAAACAACTTTCAGCTTCGTTCATTTTCGGGGATGAAAAGTTTTAAGTGGGGGAGATTGTAACAACCCGGAAATTCCGAACCAATTTAAAAATTTTATTTTGGCAATTTTAGTGAATTTTGAATATTTAAAATGAATTATTTGAAATAATAACGATGAGAAATTTATTTTGAATAGAATTAGAATATATATATTTATATAGATCGACGTTAGAATATAAATATTTATTTTAATTATAAAAGGAATTGGAAATGGCGCGGTAGTTTGAAAATTCGATTTCAAATTTCAAATGAACGTATATGATTCAAAATAAACAGGATTTTAGCGAAACCAAAAATATTAGAATCTATTTGAAAATATCTTTCCAACGAATCCGAAAAATTGAAATTTCATAGCGGGAATAAAAAGTTATGCCCAGTTGAAAATTCAGAATAGTCGCTGTGAAATTCTGGCCCTTAAAAATGGAAATTTTGCAAACGACCTCGGTTTTCGACTAAACCTCTTTTGTTGGATTCATGATGTCAAATTATTGCTAGATTCAAATTTCCATAATTTTTGAAATCAATATGTGAGCGTGGCGAAAGAAAACGTGTTTTGATAGTTTTAGTCAATTTTGAATGACCATAAAATTGCCATTTTTCAAACGGCCTTCAAATTTGATGAAATTAGTTTTGTTAGGACCGTATCGTCAATACGAAGCTAGAAAATATTTTTTGGGAATTTTTAGAGTCCGTATGTGATCCCGGTAAATTGAAATGCGCGTTCAAATTCAATATACATATTTATATTTTGATTTTGACGGAAACTAATCGAAACAGTCGAATAAGCTTACGACACATATCCCATTGTGTTCGGAGTGGGGGTACTGCGCTAGGGACGACAGTCGTTGTGTACGATTTAGAGTTCGAATTAAAAGGTTACTTTTTACAGAAAATTTTTATAATTAAATATAAATATATATAATTAAACTTCCTTAACCCCCCTTCCTCATTCTCCAGTCATCGATTAGAAATAAAAGAAAAAAAACCGTTGTCTCCTCCAAAATCAGCCACCGCAGCTCGTGACCGACGCCTCTGCCCTTCCTACCACCGTCGCCGCCCTCTCCAGTACCCCCCCGACCGCCACACCCCCTCCACCATCTTCTCCTCTCCGATTTCTTCCTCCCTCTTTTCTGGCCAAAACCACTACTTCTGCCATCGTGAGCCACACGCCCGCCTGCGCCAACCGACCAGGCTCCGACCTGACCACCGGAGAACGCGCTGCCACCCCCTTCCGCCTCCCCACCCCTGCGCGCAAGCCTCAACCTCCCTCTCCAGTGGTGTACGGTGGCGGTGCGAGGTAGTCGAAGAGGTGGAGCAATGGTTTGAGTTCGGTCGTGAATTCCCGTATAGGAAAACAATGAGTTTTATTTTTATTTATTTGTGAAGTAATAGCAATGTTTTAAAATCAGAAATTTTATAATAAATATATGGCATTGACATAAAGATTAGATTTTTACTTCTATAAAGTTAAGATTTTTATAGTATAAAAATCAGATTTTTCTATTTGTTAATGAAGTATAAAAATTGGATTTTTATCTATGTAAAGTGACTATAAAAATATGATTTTTATATAGTAGAGAAAATAAAAATATGATTTTTATATAGTAGAGAAAATAAAAATATGATTTTTATATAGTGGAGAAAATAAAAATATGAATTTTATTATTTGAATAACGAAATAAAAATCCGAACTTTATATAAGAAGTAGAAATATAAAAATATATTTTTTACATAGGAAGAAGCGTTGTAAAAATATATGAAGTAGAAATAAAAATATGATTTTTATTTATTGAGATGAAGCGATAAAAAAATATGATTTTTACAATGAACAGCGTGAAAATAATTGCGATGGAACTGGTGGAAAACAAATCTAAATTCAAACCGTTCAGAGATAAGGACTGGCGGAGTGGATCCCCAAGGTGAGAACTTCTCACTAAAATTATTTTTATACAGTTATTTGTTTATAACTGCATAGATGAACTGTTTCCCCGTCGTCCACAGACCATGGACGATTTGTGTGTTTGTTTGGTTATATCGTGTTGTGGTTTTTGGTTGATTGGTTTATTTGTTTGGATTGGTTTGGGGATAGTTAATGAAATGGAGTTGAATAGAATTGGTATGTGTATGGCATAGGCCACTATTAGACCAGGGATAAGGCTAGGCCTTATCCCGTTTCTAGTATCGTGCCGTTATGCCGCCAAAATTTTCTAAAATATATTAGAAAGATAAAAATATCATTTTTATTGTGTAAGTGAACTGAATAAATATTTTATCGTTAAAAATATAATTTTTAACATGAATATGAAAGAGAATAAATATTCATTTACAAATCAGACGATTTGTTTATGTACACTGATTTGACTGATATTGATTAGGACGATAAATTTTACACATCGCCCAACTGCACAAATAAATATGTGTTAGTTGTTTGAAAACCCCACACGGGTGTTGGGATGATATTGGACATACACTAATCCCAATAATTAGTTGTATGTCGATCGATTGATTGACAGGCTGTTATAAGCGTTAAATATGTATATTTGACGCTTATACAGTGTAGAATGCACTCTGGATGATGGATTGCTGTTTTCATTGTTGTTATACACATTTGTTGTGCGGAATCCATATAAATCACATTATATGGTAATTGACTGTGTTTGATTCCAGTTCAGAATTATCGAATATTTTAAAATAATATTCAGTGAATATTGAAATGTGAAGCCGTGTTAAGTAGTCAAACGCCGTTTTAACACGAACATGAATTTTGTCGATTTTATTCGTTTTATAATAAATATCGAAAAGTGATTTCAAAATATTTTGAAGATATTATCATTTTAATATTGAAATGATATGGAAAATTTAATTTCGAATTAAATTGAAATTGAAATTGAAATTCGAATAGAATTGAAATTCGAATTAAATTGAAATTGAAATTGAAATTTGAATAAAATTGAAATTCGAATTAAATTGAAATTGAAATTGAAATTCGAATAGAATTGAAATTCGAATTAAATTGAAATAGAACTGAAATCGTTTTGAATTGAATTAAAAACGGATTGAAATTGAATTGAAATCGATTTGAATTGAAATCGATTTGAAATGAATTTAAAACGAATTTATATTGGAAAATTCAATTTTGATTTGAATTCGAAATGGAAGTTGAAATCGTTTTGAAAACGAATTTAAAACAATTTATAAAATTCGTTTTAGAAGAAAAATCGACGAAATATATTATATATATATATATATATAATATAATATAATGGTCTGAATAGAACGCGCAGCGCTGCAGCAGTTCGCGAATTTCGACCATTGACTTCGAACGGGCATTACGGGAGATTCGACTGTCAGATTCTCCTAATACTAGAACCTTTGGGTTCGTATCGAAAAGAGTTTTCTAACGAATACAAGAAATTAGAAATCTAACGGTTGGATTTGGAATTATGTCCAAATCAAATTTGGAAAAGGTCGTTGTAAGTGCAGTTCGATGGCCGTTGATGGAAATCGGCTGTACGGGCCTTGATAAAATTATTAAAAATATCAATAATTAATGTAAAATCATAAGAAATGATTTGGAAAGAATTGGGATGAAAAACTCCATATTTGAAAAGATAAAAATAGATTTTTATCGAAATGAACTTGTTTTGAACTAGAATTATAATCCATTTATTTTTAAAATAAATAAATTGGGTTTGAAATGGTTTTAAAAATAACCAGAATTTCCAATATAAAAAGTGGAAATGGATTTGAATTGAAATTGTATTCGGAATGTTTCGATGTTGGATTTCGCGATTTTACAGATATTGTTATGGAAATTTGAAAGATATATTTTTATCGTTATTTCCAAGATAGTATTTGTTGGTTATAGTTTTTGATATTGAATATAAGCCGATATATTTTCTATTCAGAGCCTTGTATTTAATATCAAATGGGATTTGGGTTTGTCGTGAATGGTGTCTTTATTAACACTGTTCTTAAACCCAGTGGAGAAAAAGATTAAATCTTTTTGTTTAGATTTAATGAAGTATACCAATTAAATAATATTTAATTGGAATTGAATTGGAATTGATTTATGGGTTTATCGCGAACGGTGTTTTAAATAACACTTGTTCTTTAACCCGATAATTAATGGAAGGTGAATTGGGTTTGTTGTGAACTGTGTTTTAACGACATTCATCCATTAACCCGATTTACAGCGAAATGGGATTTGAAATTTATAAATCTTTTGTTAAGATTTAAAGGAGATTTTCCAAAGTAAAGTTTTTCCAATTTAATAAAATAAATTGGAATGGAATGGAATTCGATTTGATAATAATCGAAATGAATTTCTGTGGAGGAAGGCTGCTACTATATATGGAATTTAAAAGGCTTTGCCATTATTCCATTTATATTATTAGTCGGATATGGAAGTTCGTATCGATTATATATATTGATCTGTTTTCCGTGAAGATTCCATTGTTAATGGAATGTGATTTTGGGTTTATCGTGAGCTGTGTTTTAAATGACATTAGATCTTTAACCCAGTTAAAGATAAGATTTATTTCTTAACTTTGAATAATCATTAAGTAATGATTTTTGGAAATTAAAACTGAATTAGAGTTCTAATGAATCTTTGAATAGATTGAAAGGTGAATTTGATAACTAAAATTATCAAATCCAAGAAATGATCGAGAATGGAGAATCACCAGTTTTGCTCCAGGCGATAGTTAAATCTTTAATTAGATTTAAATGTGAAATGGTAATTGAATTTACCGATAACACCGTGGTGTTAGATATGAAGTATTACCAGTTTTACTTCATTGGATAAATAGGTTGGGATTGGGAAATTAAAACAAATGATTACTTCGGTAAGGTTCGTTAATCCCGACTAGTTTGGAAAACCAAAATTTGTTTTGAATTGATATTCAAAAGGGGATTAAAGAATAAATTTAAAGAATTTATCTTTGATAAAATTAATGGGAACCTTTCCCAAAGCAAAAGAATATTTGAATAAAGGAATATTCTGAATTGGAATAAGGCGTATGTTGTGCTTTTATAACACTTGTTTATTATATACGCGAGTTATTCGGAAAGACCGGGTTTGTCCCATTCTGAATAACTGAATCGATGATAAGTTGACGATGAAGACGGTGGTTGAAGACCGGAGGTCTTCACATCGTTTGGATAATTACTGATGATCTTCATTGGGCTATACACCTAAGAGGAGGGAATCAGTTGGTGATCGTCCAGACGTACTTGGAGATCGATGGATATGCGAGGAATAAGGTTCCTTCGGTTTCGTTGAGACCCAGAACGGACTTGTAACTGGATGTGTGTCTGACATCGGATTTCATTCTGTGTGATTGAATACATCAATTGCATAGCGTGAATTTCCTATGTGGCATGCGGAGATGCAAATGATCAAGGCTTCTGTTGAAAAGCAGAGTCTTGTGGTTGATGATCAAAGCACGGCTTTAATACGGCGTAGCTTTGTGTAGCATTAATTCGCGAGCCTCACACCCCGGTCTGAACCAGAAACAGGAGAAGACATCAGGGAGGGCATGCGTTTCTTTCTAGCTAGGAGTGGTGTTTTGGGTTTTACACGCCCGGGCATTTTAGTTATGTGGATGATGGATAGCGAGGCGCCTCGGTTAGTTCGGTCTCTTCGGAGCCGATGGCCTGGTCGGATATGACCAGTTTACACCCCATAGGGTGGGGAAACACAGTGTTCAGGCATTTTAATCCACGTCGAGTGGACCGAGTGTGACGCCCCGCCCCGCACCAACCAACATTTACTCCAAAAGTGCGCTGTACACATGTCCAGTTAGCACGGAACGGGTCGCCAGAAGGAAAAGGAAGAAGGAAATGAGCATACAAAGAACCTGTAGAATGTCTCACAGCGCATAGAATAAAATATAGTAATAACATACTTGACATAAAACAGGAGAGACAGTGCATAAGCTGAAAATTAGAACTAAACATCATAGCAGCGGAAATCCAAAATACAGCTTTTTACAACTTTCAAACTGTCTCAAAGCAAAAGTAAGATAAATGTGGGACACTACTAATGCCCAAGTAGCGACCACCAACGACACAGGGAGAATGTGTATATATATAATACGTGGAAGCCTCCTGCCCGCCTCTGAATCAGCTACTCGCGCATCACCAGCTAACCTGTCTCTAGTCTGCTCGTGTGAGCACCCAGAGTAATAAGAGGAGACATAAAACTCTGGGTCAGACATAAAGCCTGGTATGAGCAATAAGCATCTAAAGTGAACAATAACAGGTAGACTAAAACATACCTGAACCTGGACCTGCAACCAAAGAGTTAGCACTACATACTGTATAACACTCTAAGGTATCATATCAAACGGTATAAAGATACGGAGGTGGGGGAGGTGTGCATGTCATAATGATGGCAAACAATCAAGCATAGCATCCATCCTCACATCTCTCACTCAGTGCGTAAAGCATACGATATTCACCACTTCGATCACCCAACATTCCTTGCTACGATCACTTTGCCCCATGAAGTCATAAATGGCTTCACTGCACTGATAACGTAGCCACTAATTCCTCGATATGTCCACTTGCCCCATGGAGTTATTCACCCCATCTGCGCTGGCTCATAGCCTTACTAATCCTTACTATGTCCACTTGCCCCATGGAGTTATTCACCCCATCTGCGCTGGCTCATAGTCTTACTACGCATCACCTTGCCCCTCAGGTCACAATGACCCTACTGCACTGATAACGTAGTCTTGCTACCATCACTTTGCCCCTCAGGTCATAATGACCCTACTGCACTGATAAGTAGCCCATCATTCCTTTTTAGTGGTGAATCAAAGTTATGAACATCGACAACTCCTTAGCACACGTCCCGCAGCAAAGTCAAACCATGAAGTGAACTCATTGGTTCCCAACTGGTTCCGGGATCCTGAGCTCTAACTTCCATTTGGACTACCTTTGCATCTCGGTTTATTGGTCATCACAATCGAATCAGATCGGATCAGCCTTCACATTCTTCATCGGATCGAGTCGCGCCTCCTACGTCGGATCGGGTCGTGGTCCTCCTTTCCTTTGCTTTGGATCGTGCTCCCCTTCTCGGTTCGGATCGGGGCACCCCATACGGATCGGATCGTGGTTCTTCAAGCGGTTCGGATCGGACGCCCTTCTCCAGGTCGACGGATCGTGCTCACCCTTCTTGGACGGATCGGGTCGTAATGCTTATTCGCGATCCGGCTCGGAGTACTTCAGTTTGGCACGACGCTGCATCGATTCGCTTCGTGGGCCTTGCACAGACGGTTCGGTTCGGAGGAGGTGACTCGACTCGTGGGGATGCCCCCACGATCCCATAGGGCGATCCGATCGTCCCTCAACCCCCTATGCGATCCGAACCCCTGCACCTTGTCCAGCGAGCTGTTTACGTCCCTCGACGGCGTTTTCGACCATTCTAACTATTCTAAACAGTCACAAAGCATTTCATACAGTCATAGCAACATACATAATCAACCACAAACATCAAAACATCAATATGATGGGTAAAAATGGATCAAACATACCCAAAATCCCATATTTCCCCCTTAAGCATATTTAGGTGAAACTGATGATAGGATTAGCAAATCTTAACCAAATTAACCCAAATTCGTATCAGAGGTCTAAAACATCATTCCGAATTTTATAAATATTTTTCCAGAATTTTATCATGTTTAAATTCGCTAATTAACACTAATCACTCCTAATTAGCCATAATTAGTGCAAAACTAAGCAAATCACTCACCTTAGCCACAAAATAAACTAAGATCTGAAATGATTCTCTGATTTGATGCGAATTTCAACACCAAACAGCAGCTCCTTTGTTGATTTGGTGAAGATCCTTCTTGATTAGGGGTTGCTAAGCCAAATCCTTAACCTAAAGGTGATTTGGGGGTGATTTAGAGGTTGGAGGCCATTTTTAGGGTTCCTTGGTAATAAGTGGAGGCTAGAAAACTGAAATGGAATGATTCTCCATCTCATTTCAGCCCTCCCATAACCCTAATCCCGAAATGGGTTATGGGCCTACTCACTAATCACCCGATTTGGCCCGGTTAAGCAGTTTTTCACCCTCCAAATCTTGTTTCAGCCATATCTCCCAAACGGTAAGTCCGTTTGGCTAATGTGACCACTCTACGGAAAGAGAAACCATCAAACGAATCAAATGAAAATGGTTTCAGGTCAAAATTCCTTTCCAATCAAAAGTTATGGCCAAAACAGTACCAACTAGGGGCAAAATGGTCATTTAAAAATCGACAAAAATCATAAGCATGGGAAATGACTCTAATAGGTGTTTCCCAAAGTTACATGACCATACGACTTCACATGGGAAAGAAATAAATATTCTACGATCCTATGATGTGTAGAATATGGGTCATTACACTCTCCCCCCCTTAAGAAATTTTGCCCCCGAAATTCCCTAATCCAAACATACACACAGATTCCCGCATGCCTATCAATCATAAAGCAACAATCAAACATGCAAACAAGCAAAGCAAGTCTATCCTAGCATGCGGAAAACTAAATTGCAAAGTAAATCTTACCAGGCAAAGAGTTCTGGATAAGCCTTCCTAATGCCCTCCTCTGTCTCCCAAGTACGATCATTCTCGTTCTCGCCCCACTGAACCTTGACTAGCTTCACCGCCTTCCTTCGAAGTTGCTTCGTATCATGCCCCACAATACGAATCGGTTTGCGGTTCCCAACCGCCTCGGGTTCTACTTCGAAGTCCTCTAACTGATCAGGTGAAATAGTCACATCTGAGTCGTGAACGAACTTCCTTAGTTGGGAAACATGAAATACATTATGAACTCCCGCCATCTTCTCTGGTAAGCCAACTCTATACGCCAAATTCCCGACTAATTCAAGAACAGGGAATGGCCCAACAAATCTTGGTGCCAACTTGCCTCTCCTGCCAAATCGAATCACGCTCTTCAACGGGGAGATCTTGACGAACACCAAGTCACCAACGGAGAATTTCAAGTCTCTTCTCCTCTTATCAACATAGCTTTTCTGTCTATCTTGAGCAGCTTTCATTCGTTGTTGAATGACCTTAATCTTATCTGATGTTTCCCTCACTACATCTGGTCCAAGCACAAACTTCTCGCCAGTCTCTATCCAACATGATGGTGAGTTGCACGGTCTTCCGTACAAAGCTTCATATGGAGCCATACCGATACTGGATTGGTAGCTATTATTATATGCAAACTCTACTAGATGCAAATGGTCATCCCATGATCCACCAAAATCCAATATACAAGCTCTCAAGAGATCTTCCAATATACGATTCACCCTCTCCGTCTGACCGTCGGTCTGAAGATGATATGCGGTACTGAGATGTAATCTTGACCCTAGAGCCTCTTGTAAGCTCTTCCAAAACCCACTAGTGAACAACGGGTCTCGGTCACTCACAATGCTTTTGGGTACTCCATGAAATCTCACTACCCACTTCATATACAATTCTGCCAACCTGGCTGCCGTTCTGGTCGATTTGACTGGTATAAATCTTGCGCTCTTAGTCAATCGATCCACAATTACCCAAATGCTATCATATCCCGATCTAGTCCTTGGTAAGCCATCGATGAAATCCATCGAAACTTGCTCCCATTTCCATTCAGGAATTTCTAATGGTTGTAACAGCCCACTAGGCTTCTTTTGCTCGGCTTTAACTAGCTGGCAATTCATGCATTTGGATATAAACTTCCCAACGTCTCTTTTCATCCCTTCCCAGTAGTAGGTTCGCTTCATGTCTCGATACATTTTATTACCACCGGGATGCATAGTCAGTTTTGAGTGATGACATTCCCTAAGCACTTCATCTCTCAAATCATTCACGCTGGGCACAACTAGTCTTCCATCCTTCCGAAGCCATCCATCTCGATCAAGCCCATACACATTCATCTCCTCATCAACTCCCATTTCTAACTTGGAGATGATTTCTAATAGGTTAGGATCGTCCCTCTGGCTAGAACCAATCTGCTCTATCAAAGTGGGTCTGATCGTCAAACTAGCTAGCATAACTGGATCCAACTCGCACCTTGGTCTGAAATCAAACCCCGCGATAAACTCCAGTTGCTTCCATTCAAGAAACATTGCCCCTAAGCTGGCATGTCTCCTACTCAAGGCATCGGCTACCGCATTACCCTTCCCAGGTGTATATGCGATATCAAAATCGTACGAAGCCAAGAACTCTAACCATCTCTGCTGACGGAGATTCAGATCTTTCTGAGAGAAAAGATACTTTAACGATTTATGATCGGTAAACAACTCGAATCTTTCTCCCAAGAGATAGTGTCTCCACATCTTCAGCGCAAATACAATCGCTGCCAATTCCAAATCATGGGTAGGGTACTTCTTCTCATGCGGCTTTAGCTGTCGACTAGCATAAGCAACAACCCTACCTCCTTGCATCAATACAGCCCCCAGTCCGGTACCACAAGCATCTGTGTATACCGTCATCTCTTCATTCCCTTTAGGAATAACTAACACTGGCGCACGCGTCAACCTCTCCTTTAGACTTTTGAAGGCATCCTCACACACTCCATCCCAGACGAAGGACTGATTCTTCTTAGTCAACTGAGTCAACGGTGCTGCAATCTTGGAGAAGTCCTGGATAAACTTACGATAATATCCGGCTAATCCCAAGAAACTTCTTACATCTGTAGCATTCTTGGGCGTAGGTCAATCTTGTACCGTAGCCACCTTCACAGGGTCCACGGCAATACCACACTCTGAAACAACATGACCAAAGAATCTTACTTCCCTTCTCCAAAAATGACACTTAGAGAATTTCGCTTTCAATTGGTGTCTCCTCAACACCTCCATCACTATCCTCAAGTGCCCCTTGTGTTCCTCCTCTGTCCTTGAATATACAAGGATATCATCCACGAACACAAGAACAAACTTATTCAACTGATCTCTGAATACTCGATTCATAAGATCCACAAAATAGGCTGGTGCATTAGTCAACCCAAACGGCATAACCAACCACTCATAAAATCCAGACGGCGTCCTAAATGCCGTTTTCGGAACACTCTCATCCGCCACTCTTAGCTGATGAAATCCTGTCGCGAGGTCCAACTGGGAGAACACTCTTGCTCCTTCCAGCTGATCAAACAAATCATCTATCCGCGGTAGAGGATACTTATTCTTCCTCGTCACCTTATTCAACTCGCGATAGTCCACACACAAACGAAGGGAACCATCTGCCTTAGTGGCAAACACAACTGGTGCTCCCCACTCGGAGACACTCCTTCTAATAAATCCCTTCTTCAAAAGATTGCTGACTTGCACCCCGAGCTCTCGCTGCTCCTTTGGTGCCATACGACGAAGTGACATCACTATAGGTCTGGCATCTTTCACTAAATCAATACGGAACTCAATCTCTCGGTGTGGTGGAAGCCCGGTCACCTCCTCGAAGACGTCCGGATACTGGCCAACCACGGGCACATCTGACAACTCATCCTGCGGGATGTCGAGGGAATTTACAAAACTAGCCATAACCCCATCACTAGGTAGACTACCAAACACTACCCTCCGCCCATCATCCGCCCTCACTGTCACCAAAAAGCCCTCACAGTCTACCACCACCCCGTATCTTTGGAGCCAATCGACTCCCAATATAATGCCATACCCAGTAAAGCCCAAAACAAAGCAATCACATACAAACATACATCCATGACTCGATAAGACCAAATTCCTGCAAATCATACTAAGGCTAGTCGAACCACCAATCGGGTTCGTCACTATCAATGGTCTATCGACTATCTCGGGTTCCAGTCCCAACCCATCTACCAGGTCACTAGATATGAAGGAACGGGAAGCCCCAGTATCAAACAAAACTCGAACTGGTAGATCATAAATAGAAAGCATACCTTGAATAACAACATTCTTCCCTTTCTCCGCCGCAGTTGGGGCATTCGACGAAGAAGGAATAGCATCAAGAGCATATGCTTTCACAATCTGCTTCTCCTTAAGAGGTTGCGGACACTTATCTTTCTGATGTCCCACTTGACCACAGTTGTAGCACTTCCTTTCCGCTGGCTTGGCCCAACATTCCTTAGCATAATGGCCTTTCTTTCCACAGCTGAAGCACTCAACATCCTTCTTGCTCTTTTTCTGGCCACCTTTTGATTGGTCCTGCTTCCTCTTATTCTGAGAGCTATTCTTGCCTCCACCGCCCGCTTGCGACTTTGGCCCTTCTGCAGATGCAGCCTCAGTCTTTGACTTAGGGTAAAGGCTCTCTGATCTCAAAGGTTTCCCCACGATCGATTCAAAAGTCTCATCGATGTGGTTGATAAGCCTTTCCCCCAAGTATCCATCCAGACCAGTAATGAACTTCTCATTCTTCTTCTCAGGAGTATCGATAAGAGACAGTCCATACTTCGACAAAGTGTCGAACTCAGCAATATAATCAGAAACTGCCCTGCCACCCTGCTTGAGTTCCAAGAACCTCTTGAACAACACCGACTTCTGGGCAGCTGGAATAAACTTCTTGCTAAAGCGAGCCTTGAACTGATCCCAAGTAACTTGGTCCTCTGGAGTAGCTGTTCTAATGGCATTCCACCAATTCATCGCTCGCCCTTGCAGCTGACGAGACGCTAGCCTTCTCTTCATCGCATCCTCAAGAACCAAGTCATCAAAGATACGGTCACAGCTATCCATCCAGTCTTGAACATCCGTGGCCGACTCCGTCCCGTGGAACGGCTTCCCACCAAGATTGGTGTAATCCTTGCACAACTTGGCGAAATCGACCCTAGGCGCCTACACTACTGGGCCAACACCAACTCCAGGGTTGGGAACTGCCCCTTGCACTTCTCTAAGCATGTCTCTCATGAGGTTGGTAAACATCGCCCTCATGTCAGCGGCATTCCCATTATTGGCCCCTCTACCGGTACCTCTAACATGTCGGCTCATCGTCAATCTGAAAAAGGGAAACGATTAACGACCCCATAGTGGTACTAGTGCAGTGCAACTTCATTCTTATACTACTAATAGTATATATATACATAGCTTTTGAAAACCAAAGTAATCACAAATACGCGCTCTCACATACGTACTAACTCTCCCTAGTGTCTTTCCCTAGGTTAACTACGCAACCTAGAGCTCTAATACCAAGTGTGACGCCCCGCCCCGCACCAACCGACATTTACTCCAAAAGTGCGCTGTACACATGTCCAGTTAGCACGGAACGGGTCGCCAGAAGGAAAAGGAAGAAGGAAATGAACATACAAAGAACCTGTAGAATGTCTCACAGCGCATAGAATAAAATATAGTAATAACATACTTGACATAAAATAGGAGAGACAGTGCATAAGCTGAAAATCAGAACTAAACATCATAGCAGCGGAAATCCAAAATACAGCTTATTACAACTTTCAAACTGTCTCAAAGCAAAAGTAAGATAAATGTGGGACACTACTAATGCCCAAGTAGCGACCACCAACGACACAAGGAGAATGTGTATATATATATAATACGTGGAAGCCTCCTGCCCACCTCCGAATCAGCTACTCGCGCATCACCAGCTAACATGTCTCTAGTCTGCTCGTGAGAGCACCCAGAGTAATAAGAGGAGACATAAAACTCTGGGTCAGACATAAAGCCTGGTATGAGCGATAAGCATCTAAAGTGAACAATAACAGGTAGACTAAAACATACCTGAACCTGCAACCAAAGAGTTAGCACTACATACTGTACAACACTCTAAGGTATCATATCAAACGGTATAAAGATATGGAGGTGGGGGAGGTGTGCATGTCATAATGATGGCAAACAATCAAGCATAGCATCCATCCTCACACCTCTCACTCAATGCGTAAAGCATACGATATTCACCACTTCGATCACCCAACATTCCTTGCTACGATCACTTTGCCCCATGAAGTCATAAATGGCTTCACTGCACTGATAACGTAGCCACTAATTCCTCGCTATGTCCACTTGCCCCATGGAGTTATTCACCCCATCTGCGCTGGCTCATAGCCTTACTAATCCTTACTATGTCCACTTGCCCCATGGAGTTATTCACCCCATCTGCGCTGGCTCATAGTCTTACTACGCATCACCTTGCCCCTCAGGTCACAATGACCCTACTGCACTGATAACGTAGTCTTGCTACCATCACTTTGCCCCTCAGGTCATAATGACCCTACTGCACTGATAAGTAGCCCATCATTCCTTTTTAGTGGTGAATCAAAGTTATGAACATCGACAACTCCTTAACACACGTCCCGCAGCAAAGTCCAACCATGAAGTGAACTCATTGGTTCCCAACTAGTTCCGGGATCCTGAGCTCTAACTTCCATTTGGACTACCTTTGCATCTCGGTTTATTGGTCATCACAATCGAATCGGATCGGATCAGCCTTCACATTCTTCATCAGATCGGGTCGCGCCTCCTACGTCGGATCGGGTCGTGGTCCTCCTTTCCTTTGCTTCGGATCGTGCTCCCCTTCTCGGTTCGGATCGGGGCACCCCATACAGATCGGATCGTGGTTCTTCAAGCGGTTCGGATCGGACGCCCTTCTCCAGGTCGACGGATCGTGCTCACCCTTCTTGGACGGATCGGGTCGTAATGCTTATTCGCGATCCGGATCGGAGTACTTCAATTTGGCACGACGCTGCATCGATTCGCTTCATGGGCCTTGCACAGACAGTTCGGTTCGGAGGAGGTGACTCGACTCGTGGGGATGCCCCCACGATCCCATAGGGCGATCCGATCATCCCTCAACCCCCTATGCGA
This sequence comes from Allium sativum, assembly GCA_030737875.1. NCBI lineage: Eukaryota > Viridiplantae > Streptophyta > Magnoliopsida > Asparagales > Amaryllidaceae > Allium > Allium sativum. Next base: position 770,903,766 of record CM060918.1, on the reverse strand, counting down.
TCTGAACCCCTGCACCTTGTCCAACGAGCTGTTTACGCCCCTCGACGGCGTTTTCGACCATTCTAACTATTCTAAACAGTCACAAAGCATTTCATACAGTCATAGCAACATACATAATCAACCACAAACATCAAAACATCAATATGATAGGTAAAAATGGATCAAACATACCCAAAATCCCATATTTCCCCCTTAAGCATATTTAGGTGAAACTGATGATAGGGTTAGCAAATCTTAACCAAATTAACCCAAATTCGTATCAGAGGTCTAAAACATCATTCCGAATTTTATAAATATTTTTCCAGAATTTTATCATGTTTAAATTCGCTAATTAACACTAATCACTCCTAATTAGCCATAATTAGTGCAAAACTAAGCAAATCACTCACCTTAGCCACAAAATAAACTAAGATCTGAAATGATTCTCTGATTTGATGCGAATTTCAACACCAAACAGCAGCTCCTTTGTTGATTTGGTGAAGATCCTTCTTGATTAGGGGTTGCTAAGCCAAATCCTTAACCTAAAGGTGATTTGGAGGTGATTTAGAGGTTGGAGGCCATTTTTAGGGTTCCTTGGTGATAAGTGGAGGCAAGAAAACTGAAATGGAATGATTCTCCATCTCATTTCAGCCCTCCCATAACCCCAATCCCGAAATGGGTTATGGGCCTACTCACTAATCACCCGATTTGGCCCGATTAAGCAGTTTTCACCCTCCAAATCTTGTTTCAGCCATATCTCCCAAACGGTAAGTCCGTTTGGCTAATGTGACCACTCTACGGAAAGAGAAACCATCAAACGAATCAAATGGAAGTGGTTTCAGGTCAAAATTCCTTTCCAAACAAAAGTTATGGCCAAAACAGTACCAACTAGGGGCAAAATGGTCATTTAAAAATCGACAAAATCATAAGCATGGGAAATGACTCTAATAGGTGTTTCCCAAAGTTACATGACCATACGACTTCACATGGGAAAGAAATAAATACTCTACGATCCTATGATGTGTAGAATACGGGTCATTACACCGACCTTGAAGATCCAAAGGTCATTCGAGCTCTGACCTGAGACGTGGGCTAGATTGTCTCGAAGCGGTGAGGACGATCCCTTGCCTCGGTTCATAGATGGAAATCCAACTTCCAATACGACATTTTGCGGTTTTAATTGTAAACCTATATATGGCGACATAGTGGTATGGGGCACTTATGCCGTCTATGATTGAAATTGTTTTGACACTATACACTTGTAGTAATAATAAAAGATGTAATTTAGCATATCAAGCATTCTTTGGCTATTATAAGGTAAAACCCTATCCTCCGGCTTGTGTTGCATTGTGTGATGGGATCCGGGGCTTATAATATCTTCATTGTTCTTTATTTAGCATTGCGCTATTGTTTCATGCACTGGTATTCTTGGGAGGAAACCCGTTCCGTGTTATACGGTGTGGTCCCTGGATTTACCAAACTTTAAAATAAAGATTAATAACTGTTTTAGTTCTCAAACAAGTCGCATGACTGACCTGGAGTTTATTGTTTTAACCTAAACTCTGGGTGCCCCTATTTTCCACGCGGGCAGCTAGTAGTTTTGGTTTTGCAGATTTATATTCACAGGATCCTGGTTTACAGCTGGAACGATACTCGGAAAGCTCTGTATCCGTGTATTACTTTCAGTTGTATTTTGTATTATTTTCCGCTGCATTGTAAATTGTAAATCTCTGATATTTTTCTGATGTATATTATTTGTTTATACTCTGTATATTCTTGTAATCTGATGAAATTGTTGTAATTAACAATGAAATGTTCTTCTGTTTGTGTTCTTGTTCGTCTTGTCCTCAATTCGATCCGTGCTTTCCTTCACGGGGAAGTTCGGGTCGTTTCATTTTGGTATCAGAGCTTTGGTTTACAAAGCTTGGAGAACAAGACACATTAGAACCATACGAAGGAATTCGTCCGAGATTGGATTAGTAATATCCAATGGGAATGACTCGTTAGAGATGGGATCAGTAGTATCCTAGAACGAGTGTGAAGAGTAATGTTTTTAAAATAAAATTGAAAACAAATATTGTTTTGAAAATTTAAACCTTATTCAATGTATTTGAATATTTATTTGTATTGAATTTGGACAATCCAATATATAAAGATTTGCATATACGTCTGATCCGCGTGTATTTGAAGTTTTAATATACTGGATAGATATAGAATCACACTCTAGTCGCCTGGGGATAATTCTGGTGATGGTGCACCATCACCAGTATTTACTTTCAAGTTTCGAAAGTGGGATTTCTATATATTTCCAATTGACTGGTGTGAGAACCAAAATTAGATAGGGTCTATTGTTGTGATTTGGCATCAAAAATATGATTTTTGGCTATATATCAAAATTATGAATTTGAAAGGATAATCAACTAATTGATTGCTGATTGTTGATTGTGTTATGTGATTAATCATTTAAACCATTATGTGAATGAACGGTAAATTTGGCCAAAATGAGTCAAATATTGAACTGTATTGAAAATTTATCACATTTGCACACATGTACATGTATATATGTGTGAACATGTCATACCAAGGAGGCTAGAGAAGAGAAATAAAATCGTTTGCCCGACAAATAGGTACATGTTTTTTGTATTTCTTGGGGTTTTTGATGATTTTATGAGCCGGTTGGCTGTTTCTTTTTCTTTTTGGATTGGAGAGGCACGTATGGCAATTTCGGGATTTTCCCGTTGCTCCCATGCAGGGGAGGTTATGGTGAAATTTTTCGAAAATTTAGGGTGTTAGCCAAATTTTTGAAGAATTTGAAAAGTTCATAAAAGCTAAAAAGTTGAAGAACTTAAGCTATAATGGAAATAATGAAAGTTGAGTTGGTTTGTAAAACAACTTTCAGCTTCGTTCCTTTTCGGGGATGAAAAGTTTTAAGTGGGGGAGATTGTAACAACCCAGGGATTTCGAACCAATTTAAAATTTTTATTTTGGCAATTTTAGTGAATTTTGAATATTTAAAATGAATTATTTAAAATAATGACGACGAGAAATTTATTTTGATTCGAATTAGAACATATATATTTATATAGATCGACGTTAGAATATAAATATTTATTTTAATTATAAAAGGAACTGGAAATGGCGCGGTAGTTTGAAAATTCGATTTCAAATTTCAAATGAACGTACAGGATTCAAAATAAACCGGATTTTAGAGAAACCAAAAATATTAGAATCTATTTGAAAATATCTTTCCAACGAATCCGAAAAATTGAAATTTCATAGCGGGAATAAAAAGTTATGCCCAGTTGAAAATTCAGAATAGTCGATGTGAAATTCTGGCTCTTAAAAATGGAAATTTTGCAAAGTACCTCGGTTTTCGACGAAACCACTTTTGTTGGATCCGTGATGTCAAATTATTGCTAGATTCAAATTTCCATAATTTTTGAAATCAATATGTGAGTGTGACGAAAGAAAATGTGTTTTGACAGTTGCAGTCAATTTTGAACGACCAGAAAATGGCCATTTTTCAAACGGTCTTCAAATTTGACAAAATTAGTTTTGTTAGGACCGAATCGTCAATACGAAGCTAGAAAATATTTTTCGGGAATTTTTAGAGTCTGTATGTGGTCCCGGTAAATTGAAATGCACGTTCAAATTCAATATAAAGATTTATATTTTGATTTTGACGGAAACTGATCGAAACAGTCGAATCAGCTTACGATACATATCCCATTGTGTTCGGAGTGGGGGTATTACGCTAGGGACGATAGTCGTTGGGTTCGATTTAGAGTTCGAATTAAAAGGTTACTTTTTACGGAAAATTTATATAATTAAATATAACTATATATAATTAAACTTCCTTAACCCCCCTTCCTCATTCTCCAGTCATCGATTAGAAATAAAAGAAGAAAAAAACCGTTGTCTCCCCCAAAATCAGCCACTGCAGCTCGTGACCGACGCCTCTGCCCTCCCTACCACCGTCGTCGCCCTCTCCAGTACCCCCTCTGACCGCCACACCCCCTCCACCATCTTCTCCTCTCCGATTTCTTCCTCCCTCCCTCTTTTCTGGCCAAAACCGCCGCTTCTGCCATCGTGAGCCACACACCCGCCTGCGCCAACCCACCAGGCTCCGACCTGACCACCAGAGAACGCGCTGCCACCCCCTTCCGCCTCCCCACCCCTGCGCGCAAGCCTCGGCCTCCCTCTCCCTCTACATTGGTGTACGGTGGCGGTGTGAGGTAGTCGAAGAGGTGGAGCAACGGTTTGAGTTCGGTCGTGAATTCCCGCATAGGAAAACAGTGAGTTTTATTTTTTTTGTTTTTATTTATTTGTGAAGTAATAGCAATGTTTTAAAATCAGAAATTTTATAATAAATATATGGCGTTGACATAAAGATTAGATTTTTACTTCTATAAAGTTAAGATTTTTATAGTATAAAAATCAGATTTTTCTATTTGTAAATGAAGTATAAAAAATGGATTTTTATCTATGTGAAGTGACAATAAAAATATGATTTTTATATAGTAGAGAAAATAAAAATATGATTTTTATATAGTAGAGAAAATAAAAATATGATTTTTATATAGTAGAGAAAATAAAAATATGAATTTTATTATTTGAATAACAAAATAAAAATTTGATCTTTATATAAGAAGTGGAAATATAAAAATATAATTTTTATATAGGAAGAAGCGTTGTAAAAATATATGAAGTAGAAATAAAAATATGATTTTTATTTATTGGGATGAAGCGATTAAAAAATATGATTTTTACTATGAACAGCGTGAAAAGAATTGCGATGGAACTGGTGGAAAACAAATCTAAATTCAAACCGTTCAGAGATAAGGACTGGAGGAGTGGATCCCCAAGGTGAGAACTTCTCACTAAAATTATTTTTATACAGTTATTTGTTTATAACTGCATAGATGAACTATTTCCCCGTCGTCCACAGACCATGGACGACTTGTGTGTTTGTTTGGTTATATTGTGTTGTGGTTTTTGGTTGATTGGTTTGTTTGTTTGGATTGGTTTGGGGATAGTTAATGAAATGGAGTTGAATAGAATTGGTATGTTGTACGGCGTAGGCCACTATTAGACCAGGGATAAGGCTAGCCTTATCCCGTTTCTAGTATCGTGCCGTTACGCCGCCAAAATTTTCTAAAATATATTAGAAAGATAAAAATATCATTTTTATTGTGTAAGTGAACTGAATAAATATTTTATCATTTAAAATATAATTTTTAACATGAATATGAAAGAGAATAAATATTCATTTACAAATCAGACGATTTGTTTATGTACACTGATTTGACTGATATTGATTGGGACGATAAATTTTACACATCGCCCAATTGCACAAATAAATCTGTGTTTGTTGTTTGAAAATCCCACACGGGTGTTGGGATGATATTGGACATACACTAATCCCAATAATTAGTTGTATGTCGATCGATTAATTGACAGGCTATTATAAGCGTTAAATATGTATATTTGATGCTAATACAGTGTAGAATGCACTCTAGATGATGGATTGCTGTTTTCATTGTTGTTATACACATTTGTTGTGTGGAATCCATATAAATCACATTATATGGTAATTGACTGTGTTTGATTCCAGTTTAGAATTATCGAATATTTTAAAATAATATTCAGTGAATATTGAAATGTGAAGCCGTGTTAAGTAATTAAACACCATTTTAACACAAACAGGAATTTTGTCGATTTTATTCGTTTTATAATGAATATCGAAAAGTGATTTCAAAATTGAATATTTTGAAGATATTATCATTTTAATATTAAAATGATATGGAAAATTTAATTTCAAATTAAATTAGAATAGAATTGAAATTCGAATTAAATTGAAATTGAAATTTAAATTTGAATAGAATTGAAATTCGAATTAAATTGAAATTGAAATTCGAATAGAATTGAAATTCGAATAGAATTGATATTCGAATTAAATTGAAATAGAATTGAAATCGTTTTGAATTGAATTTAAAACGGATTGAAATTGAATTGAAATCGATTTGAAATGAATTTAAAACGAATTTATATTGGAAAATTCAATTTTGATTTGAACTCAAAATGGAAGTTGAAATCGTTTTGAAAACGAATTTAAAACAATTTATAAAATTCGTTTCAGAAGGAAAATTGACTAAATATATATTATATATATTATATATAATATAATGGCCTGAATAGAACGCGTCGCGCTGTGACAGTTCGCGAATTTCGACCATTGACTTCGAACGGACATTACGGGAGAGCCGACAGTCGGATTCTCCTAAAACCGGAACCATTGGGTTCGTTTCGAAAAGAGTTTTCTAATGAATACAAGAAATTAGAAATCTAACGGTTGGATTTGGAATTATGTCCAAATCAAATTTGGAAAAGGTCATTGTAAGTGCAGTTCGATGGCCGTTGATGGAAATCGACTGTACGGGCCTTGATAAAATTATTAAAAATATCAATAATTAGTGTAAAATCATAAGAAATGATTTGGAAAGAATTGGGATGAAAAACTCCATATTTGAAAAGATAAAAATAGATTTTTATCGAAATGAACTAGTTTTGAACTAGAATTATAATCCATTTATTTTTAAAATAAATAAATTGGATTTGAAATGGTTTTAAAAATAACCAGAATTTCCAATTTGTAAAGTGGAAATGGATTTGAATCGAAATTGTCTTCGGAATATTTCGATGTTGGATTTCGTGATTTTACAGTTATTGTTTTGGAAATTTGAAAGATATATTTATATCGTTATTTCCCAGACAATATTTGTTGGTTATAGTATTTGATATTGAATATAAGCCGACATATTTTCTATTCAGAGCCTTGTATTTAATATCAAATGGGATTTGTGTTTTTCATGAATGGTGTCTTTATTAACACCGTTCTTAAACCCAGTGGAGAAAAAGATTAAATCTTTTTGTTTAGATTTAATGAAGTATACCAATTAAATAATATTTAATTGGAATTGAATTGGAATTGATTTATGGGTTTATCGCGAACGGTGTTTTAAATAACACTTGTTCTTTAACCCGATAATTAATGGAAGGTGAATTGGGTTTGTTGTGAACTGTGTTTTAACGACATTCGTTCTTTAACCCGATTTACAATGAAATGGGATTTGAAATTTATAAATCTTTTGTTAAGATTTAAAGGAGATTTTCCAAAGTAAAGTTTTTCCAATTTAATAAAATAAATTGGAATGGAATGGAATTCGATTTGGTAATAATCGAAATGAATTTCTGTGGAGGAAGGCTGCTACTATATATGGAATTTAAAAGGCTTTGCCGTTATTCCATTTATATTATTAGTCGGATATGGAAGTTCGTATCGATTATATATATTGATCTGTTTTCCGTGAAGATTCCATTGTTAATGGAATGTGATTTTGGGTTTATCGTGAGCTGTGTTTTAAATGACATTAGTTCTTTAACTAGTTAAAGATAAGATTTATTTCTTAACTTTGAATAATCATTAAGTGATGATTTTTGGAAATTAAAACTGAATTAGAGTTTTAATGAATCTTTGAATAGATTGAAAGGTGAATTTGATAACTAAAATTATCAAATCCAAGAAATGATCGAGAATGGAGAATCACAATTTTGCTCCAGGCGATAGTTAAATCTTTAATTAGATTTAAAAGTGAAATGGTAATTGAATTTACCGATAACACCGTGGTGTAAGATATAAAGTATTACCAGTTTTACTTCATGGGATAAATAGGTTGGGATTGGGAAATTAAAACAAATGATTACTTCGGTAAGGTTCGTTAATCCCGACTAGTTTGGAAAACCAAAATTTGTTATGAATTGATATTCAAAAGGAGATTAAAGAACAAATTTAAAGAATTTATCTTTGATAAAATTAATGGGAACCTTTCCCAAAGCAAAAGAATATTTGGATAAAGGAATATTCTGAATTGGAATAAGGCGTATGTTGTGCTTTTATAACACTTGTTTATTATATACGCGAGTTATTCGGAAAGACTGGGTTTATCCCATTCTAAATAATTGAATCGACGATAAGTCGACGATGAAGATGGTGGTTGAAGACCGGAGGTCTTCACATCGTTTGGATAATTACTGATGATCTTGATTGGGCTGTACACCTAAGAGGAGGGAATCGGTTGGTGATCGTCCAGACGTACTTGGAGATCGATGGATATGCGAGGATTAAGGTTCCTCCGGTTTCGTTCAGACCCAGAACGGACTTGTAAATGGATGTGTGTGTGTCTGACATCGGATTTCATTCTATGTGATTGATATTCATCGGTTGCATAGCGTGAATTGCCTGTGTGGCATGCAGAGATGCAAATGATAAAGGCTTCTATTGAAAAGCAGAGTATTGTGGTTGATGATCAAAGCACGGCTTTAATACAGCGTAGCTTTGTGTAGCGTTAATTTGCGAGCCTCACACCCCGGTGTGAACCAGAAATGGGAGAGGACATCAGGGAGGGCATGCGTTTCTTTCTAGCTAGGAGTGGTGTTTTGGGTTTTACACGCCCGGGCATTTTAGTTATGTGGATGATGGATAGCGAGGCGCCTCGGTTAGTTCGGTCTCTTCGGAGCCGATGGCCTGGTCGGATATGACCAGTTTACACCCCATAGGTTGGGAAACACAGTGTTCAGACATTTTAATCCACATCGAGTGGACCGGCCCTGATGATCCAATTGTCATTCGAGCTCTGACATGAGACATGGGCTAGATTGTCTCGAAGCAGTGAGGACGATCCCTTGCCTCGGTTCACAGATGGAAATCCAACTTCCAATACGACATTTTGCGGTTTTAATTGTAAACCTATATATGGCGACATAGTGGTATGGGGCATTTATGTCGTCTATGATTGATACTTATGATTGAAATTGTTTTGACACTATAAACTTATAGTAATAATAAAAGATGAAATTTAGCATATCAAGCATTCTTTGGCTATTATAAGGTAAAACCCTATCCTCCGGCTTGTGTTGCATTTTGTGATGAGATCTGGGGCTTATAATAGCTTCATTGTTCTTTATTTAGCATTGCGCTGTTGTTTTATGCACTGGTATTCTTGGGAGGAAACCCGTTCCGTGTTATACGGCGTGGTCCCTGGATTTACCTAACTTTAAAATAAAGATTAATAACTGTTTTAGTTCTAACACCAGTCACATGACTGACCTGGAGTTTATTGTTTTAACCTAAACTCTAGGTGCCCCTATTTTCCACGCAGGCAGCTAGTAGTTTTGGTTTTGCAGATTTATATTCACAGGATCCTGGTTTACAGCTGGAACGATACTCGGAAAGCTCTGTATCCGTGTATTACTTTCAGTTGTGTTTTGTATTACTTTCCGCTGCATTGTAAATTGTAAATCTTTGATATTTTTCTGATGTATATTATTTGTTTATACTCTGTATATTCTTGTAATCTGATGAAATTGTTGTAATTAACAATGAAATGTTCTTCTGTTTGTGTTCTGGTTCATCTTGTCCTCAATTCAATCCATGCTTTCCTTCATGGGCAAATTCGGGTCGTTTCACAATCTCCAGTTAGGTTCCAATTCTTATCTTAACTCCTTATCAACCCATATTATCCACTTTTAAACCATTCAACAATTTTCCTCTTTGAAAATCTCGTTTCCATTCCATTATTAAAAAACATTAGTTTAAACTTAACGTTTAGCCTCACACTCTTTTTTATAAACCTTGTTTAAAAAAATCAGGTTTAATATAAACCCCTTTATCCCGCTTTCCTTTTCCTAATTCAAAAATTAAGTAAAACATTCATTTTAAGCTAGCAAATTGGCTAAAAATCTCTTTAATTACTTCGTTTAAAAATCTCGATTTTAATATAAAACCCGTTCACAAACTTCTCACAAAATCCAACTAAACTCTATTCCAAACTCGATTACTTACATGATGAATTTCATTTAATAGAAATTCCTTAAATTATTAAAATAATAATTTACCTCATCGTTAACTATAGAAATAGTTAATGTGATGACCCTAAACCCTCGTTCCATGGTGGCAAGGATAATCTTTGGAATATAACACATAAACAGTAACAACAGAACAGAAATATATCATTACACCAGATAATGTACAACAAAATACACTGGATAAATAAAATCATCAGAGTTACACAGTATATCAGGATCACACTTAGTACAAAATACAATTTTAGCTTTACATAAAATGTCTGCAGCGGAATCAAACATAATATACATAACAAAAGCTGAACAGCAAAATAGAAATGATAAAATCCATCTTCAGCTCCATAGCTATCCAGAATGAGCCTGCTAAAACCTGAACACAAGGCTGCCCATGTAGAAATAGGGGACCCGAGTTTGCAAAGTGAAACAGACTACGAGTCAGCCATGGGACTGGTATGAGAAATTTACTAAACTTATTTTATAATAAGGCCAATCACAGGACCACGCCGCTAACACGGAACGGGTTTACTCCATTGGATTGCTAGTGCTTAAAACAAGTAAATCATTTAAACACCGCAATGCTTTTTACAAAAAATGAAGCCATTATAAGACTCAGGTCCCATCACACTATGCAACGTAAGCCGGAGGATAGAGTTTTACCTTATAATGGCCAAAATATGCTTGATACGTATAAAACAAAAGCATTTGATATTATTACTAGTGTTTATATGTTTCAAAAACAATTTCAATCATAAGTATCAATCATAGACGGCATAGTACACCATAATACCATGTCGCCATACTAGTTCTACAATCAAAACCCGCACGATGTCGTACTTGGAAGTTGGATTTCCATCATGAACCAAGGCAAGGGATCGTCCATACCGACTTTGAGACTCTCTAGCCCGAGCCTCAGGATCAAAGCTCGAGTGACCCTTGGAGCGACAGGGTCGGTCCACACGAAGTGGATTAAAATGTCTGAACACTGCGTTTCCCCACCCTATGGGGCGTAAACTGGTCATATATCGACCAAACCATCCATCGGCTCCGCAGAGACCGATATAACCGAGGCGCCTCGCTTTCCATCATCCACATAAGTAAAACGCCAGGGCTTGCAAAACCCTGATACCACTCCTAGATAGAAAGAAACGCATGTCCTCCCTGAGGTCCTCTCCCGTTTCTGGTTCCTACCAGGATGTGAGGCTCGCGTATCAACACTATACAAAAGCTAGATATATTAAAGCCATGCTTTGATCATCAACCACAAGACTTTATTTTCAACAAAAGCCTTGATCACAACATCTCTGCATGCCACGTTGTCAATCTACAACGTCAGACACACATCCATTTACAAGTCCGTTGTAACACCCCGTATTTTCTTAAAACATTAAAGTAATGAATTAAAGAATAATTAATTTCAAATGTGAGAATTAAGGGAAACGGGTTATGCCATTGCGTTCGTCTCGGAATCCTGCTTGAGATAGAGTCTGAGTTTACGTGAATAGGACTCCGTATGAAGAAGTTATGGCCTTCAGAAGTTTCAGGAATTTATATAAATAAAAACAGCTCAAACTAAATTCAAAAAAAAAAAAATTGAATTCAAACGCAGAAGTGGGCTGGGCGGGAATTTTCCCGCCCAAGGCCAGGTCGACCTCCCCTATACAGGTCGACCTGGGGGTCGACCTGCCCCCCCTCGGGCAGATCTAAAATGTGACGATTTTGACTCCCTGCTGAGTCATTAGGGCTTATGTGGCTGTTCTGGATAGCTCTATCTTGTCTGTATGGTCTTGATTGCTTCTAGGATTGATCTAACGGCTCTTATTCAGTTAAACCTCATTAAAAGAATCCCAACCCTCAACCCTAAATCACACAAAAATTCATACCAAGAGCCGTCATGCTGTCAATAGTCATCCTAGAGTAGCCGCCATTCTCCTTCAACTAGAAAGCAAGATAGAAGCTACAGATCAAATCAAATCAAATCTAAATTAGAAGAACAATTAGTCTACTTCAAGGGAAAGCTATTCAGTTTCAGAATACAGATCCCAGAAAATAAGATTTTCCTTTTGTTTGTAAGTCTAGTTATCTTTTAGATGTGAATAAATTAAAGACATGATTTGTAATAAAATGAAAATCAGAATTGTACCAAGTTGTATGATAATAGTGATGTTGATTCATGTCTATTCATGTGATAATTATACCATATATGCATGTGATACTATTGCGGTTTATTGAACCTATCATGTTGTGTAGAATTTGGTGAATGAACCTATTATATCATATAGGAATTTGGGAATGAAAACCATCATGTTATATGTAAGTTTGATGATTCTATCTTGTTATGTTACATACAAGTTTTAGGCTAAGTCATGTTGTATATGCCTAAATGTTTAGATCCACATGCCTCTATGTTAGATCTATGTTAACTTGATTTAACCCCTATGCAAGTTCACAACTACATGCCTAATTAAGTTTATGTAGTTCTATGTAAAACCCCTATTTTATGATTCATGTTGAGTAGATCAAAATTTGCAAGTTCATAATTAAATGTATATTGCTCTATGTCGAATTCATATGACATATGTGTAGTTAGATCCATATTTTTATGGTGTTGGAATACTACATGTTCCTCTTTTTTTCCCTTTTGTGTACGAGTTAGGCTATGTAGCGAGCCTAACATTTTATGTGATTTATGCGAACGTTTAACGGGGGTAACATTGGGGAAAAACATGAAATTACATGTAATTGGCATATTTGGCTTATAATCATGTAAATGGTTTATGGCATAAATTGGTATAATTTTTATACCTAAAATTACGTACTTGGTTTAGAGGGAAAGTGGGGCTTGATTTGAATGTCAATAATTTACATATAAACATAAAGGGGTAAATATGTAAATTTAGCAAAAGACGAATATGCCAAACTCGAGGTTAAATTGAGTTACGGTATAAGACTGCCCGGAACCACCCGGCAAATCCAACAACCATAACAATATAGATCTAATGTGAGAGGTTAGCGCATCAAGCCCAAAAGAACCCGAGGTTAGACTGAGTTGCGGTGTAAGGCTGCCCGGAACCGACCAGCACATCTAGCGATCGCAACAATACCTGTCTAATGTGAGTGGTTGGTGCTTTAATGAATGAATTAAAGCTAAGACAAGAATGGTAGGGTTAAGTTAATTAAGGCAGCACTTAACCAATACAACATGTTAACTAAACAGATGGGTGGGGTTAGGTTAATTTGGACACTTAACCAATTTAACATGTTGATAAGGAAACCCTAGTAACGGGGACCCATTTCAGCATTGACCCACATAGATGTATCGTGGTACCCTGAACTAGGCAGGGTGGGGCACGATTACTGGGCTGATTATAAGCGGTCAAAACAACGGTGGGTGGTGCGTCAGTGTAGGTTCCGACGGAGTACGGGCGTGCACGTACTCCGGAGTGGAAAAAGCAGGCACTGGGCATCAGTAGTTATACACTGTGCATCTTGAATCGTGTCAGGTTTCCACCATAGGATTTGATACACCCCATGGGGGACCAGCACAGGTATCTACAATCAAGTGGGGGCCGAATGACACAAGTGATAAATACATGCGAGTAGGAGCCCATCGATAAAGGGGATCATTTTAGCATGAACACGTGGTGCTAGTTGGAACAAGTATAAATAGGTGCAGAGAAATAGAATTGGGTGCGATAGTATGCTCGGCTTAACCTGCTTTATCCAGTCTTATGTTACCTTATTTTTCTGGTATTGTCCTATTTTCAGTTTATCCATGTCATGATTCTTTTTCTTGTTCACATACTGAAAAATCACTGGACTTACCAGACGTATGTCTGACCCATTTTTCTTTCGCCCTCTTTTCTTCCGTTCTCCCCCCCCCCTAAGTCCACAGGGAGAGAACACTCCAGCTTAGTTCAGACCTTTTGCAAGCTTGAAGAGAGTAGATGTATTCCTTGGATTCCCTTCTCTTGGGCTATGGCTTTGGATACACTCTCAATGGGGATTTATGCTATTTTATTATTGTTCTATGCTTTTTTATGTTTTAATCAAGATAGAGATTTTGATGTAATGATTTAGAAGTTGTTTTGAGACAGTTTGTTGTAATGTTTTTGTGTTATGAACCACGTATGAAATAAAATTAGTTTTTCCGCTGCTTATATGTATGTCTTGTAAATTATCTGTGTCTTTTACCTATAATGCTCCACCAAAGTTAAGACATTCCCTTTGTGAGTGACCTTAACGGAGGTGGGGTGTTTCACTTGGTATCAGAGCAAAGGTTTACCAGATCAGATAAAAATTTTGAAAACTGTTTTTCAAAAAGAAGTTTAAAGAAGCACTTTTCAAGAAAAAAAGTATTGTTTTAATTTTAAAAGGCATAATCTCCCAAAGCCATATGCACTACCTTTCTACCCTTTGTTTTGAATCTTTCCTTTTTCGTTTCAGCATGTCTGGGGATCTTAACCTTCCAGTGGGCATGTCGGTACCTGGCTGGTTCAGAAGGTACCTAGAGGCTAGGGCTAATGATGCGATCCCAGCAAACGTTCCTCCTCCCCCAGCTGCAACGGTTCCTCCTCCTCCTCCTCCGCATGCAAATGCTTTCTCAAAAATATATAGAGACTTTCGAGCCATGGGTGGAAAGAACTTTAGTGGAACTGAATCATTCGTGGAAGCAAGGAACTGGCTCAAAGAAATTGAGGATTTGTTTGTTATCTTTGAAGTGAACGATAGGTAGAATATACAGTTGGCGGTATGGTTGCTTAAAGACGAAGCTTCTTATTGGTGGGAGGTTACCAATGCTGAGAGACTAGTTGAAACTTGGGTAGATTTCAGAATAAGGTTTGAAATGAAATTCCTCTCAGAAGCTGAACGAAGCCTACAGGTGGAGAAGTTCTTAGCTCTTAAACAGGGAAGTATGACGGTCAAAGAATACGTCAACCAATTCAATCAGCTGGCCAGATTCAGACTGGAGTTAGTAAACACTCCACATAAGAAGGCTCTCCACTTCGCTAAAGGGTTGAATGAGCCACTACACAGCCTAGCTACGACCCATATACCCACGGGTATGACTTATGAGAGATTGATGGACATGGCACTGTTACACGAGGAAGACAAGGATGGTAAGAAAGTGGTAAAGGTGGAAGAACCTCAAGATAAGAAGGTGGAGGGATCGCAGAATAAGAAGACGGATTCAAAGAAGGGCGGGAAGAACAATAAACCCCGTGACAAGAGGAAGTGTAATTTTTGTGGCATTCCTGGACATCTGGTTAAGGAATGCAGAAAGAAGAAAAGGAAGATGGGTGGTTGTTTCCATTGCGGCGAGACAGGACACATGGCCAAGGACTGCCCAAGAAAGCAAGGGCAAGGGCAGAGGACTGGGTCTACTTCTGGAGGGCAGGTTCACGCTCTCATTGCACCTCCGCAAGAACGAGGTAGAAATATTTCTGTTGAGAGTTTAGTTTATCTTTTTGATCATCATATTCGTACACTCTTTGATTCAGGCGCATCGCACTTTTTATATCTACTGCTTTAGTTGAATCTCTGCACCTAGACACCAGTATAGTAGAGGATCCCTTGGTTGTTTCAAATCCAATTGGGGGCTCAACTTATTTGTCAATGACTTGTTTGGATTTGGAAATTTCTATACTAAGCGTTGGGTTTAGATGTAATGCGTATGTTTTGGGCTTCACGGGCTATGGGTTGATTCTAGGCATGGATTGGCTATCCAGTAATGGTGCCATCCTCGATTGTGAAAAGAGAGTGGTTAGACTCATGACTCGCCTCGGTAACACTCTCGAAATTTCTTGTAATCCCATGAACTATGTTATGCTTAGCTATCTAGAATCTCTTGATGCGTCTGTTGAGAATTTGCAGTCTGTTAGAGTAGTCCATGAATACTCAGATGTCTTTGAAGAGGGGAAGGGGTTACCTCCGAAGCGGGAGATAGAATTCCGCATATACCTCGTTGATAATGCAAAACCCGTTAGACACATGGCTCCGTGGGAGAGGAAAGAACTCAGCAAGCAAGTTAAGGAGTTGCTTGAGAAGGGGTTTATATGGCGGAGTATTTCTGAATGGGGTGCTCCAGTAGTATTCGCAACCAAAGCAGATGGTTTGCTTCGCCTATGCGTCGATTATAGGGAGCTAAACAAGCTGACCAAGAAGAATAGGCACCCACTTCCAAGAATAGATGACTTGTTCGATCAGCTTGTAGGTGCATCGGTTTTCTCCTAACTAGATCTGGCTACCGGGTTTCATCAGCTAAGAGTGGCTGAAGATAGTATCGATAAGACCGCGTTTAGAACCCCAGATGGTTTCTTTGAGTGGCTTGTCATGCCTTTTGGCTTGACAAACGCACCAACTTATTTCGTTGACTTGATGAGCAGGATGTTTAGTGAGTTCCTTAATAAGTTTGTGGTGGTCTTCGTGGACGACATTTTGATTTTCTCGAAGATTGAGGAAGTAAGGTTTCTTGGACATGTGGTGTCCAAAGAAGGTTTAGCTGTGGACCCCGCAAAAGTAGTTGCGGTGCAAGATTGTAAAGTTCCACGGAATGCGACCGAAGTCCGAAGCTTTCTCGAGCTAGCGGGCTTTTACCGAAAGTTCATCAAAGACTTTGCAAAAATCTCAACTCCACTTACAAGGTTGACGAAGAAGAACCTAACT
This sequence comes from Allium sativum, assembly GCA_030737875.1. Lineage (NCBI taxonomy): Eukaryota > Viridiplantae > Streptophyta > Magnoliopsida > Asparagales > Amaryllidaceae > Allium > Allium sativum. The sequence continues at coordinate 770,887,203 of CM060918.1, read as the reverse complement.
TTCACTTGGGATTTGGATTGCGATGTTGCTTTCCAACATTTGAAGAGGGCTCTAACAACAGCCCCAGTTCTGACATTGCCTGATGGGAGCAAGATGTTTACCGTATACACCGATGCATGTGGTACGGGACTAGGTGCTGTCTTGATGCAAGAAGGGAAGGTAGTAGCTTATGGTGGGAGACAGTTGAAAGTACATGAGAAAAACTACCTAACCCACGATTTAGAGTTGGCTGCCATCGTTTTTGCGCTTAAGTCTTGGCGCCATTATCTCCTAGGTGAGAAGTTTGAATTGTATACTGAACATAAATCGTTGAAGTACCTTTTCTCGCAGAAAGATCTTAACTTGAGGCAACAAAGATGGATGGAGTTCTTAGCATCCTATGATTTTGAGATTTCCTATACCCTTGGCAAGGGCAATGTAGTAGCAGACGCCTTGAGTAGAAAGAAGCTGACCTTAAGTACTCTCTTTGTAGAAAGGCAGAGCTTGGAGTACATAGCCAACTTTGACTTTAGACCCTCCTCTGAATTTGTACCTGGTTTGTTAGCATCGCTAGAGGTGCGACCTACTCTTTTGGACTCAATAGGAATCACGCAATGTAAAGACCCTCAGCTAGTTGATGTGATAGATAAGCTAATTAGGGGTGAGACTTCTAGTCACCTCAATAGATACTTCATCGATGACAAGGGTTGGTTGAGGCGGGATGGAAGGTTATGCATCCCACAAGCAAGGGATTTGGTGAAGAAGGTTCTCGAAGAGGCACGCCATTCCAAGTTGACAATACACCCAGGTGGAGACAAAATGTATAAAGACATAAAAAGGGTTTTCTTTTGGAATGGCATGAAGAGGGATGTAGCTGAATTCGTCTCTAAGTGCTTAATATGCCAGCAAGTCAAGGCGGAGCAAAAGAAACCTGGTGGTTTGCTTCATCCTCTAGAGGCCCCATAGTGGAAATGGGATAGCATTTCGATGGACTTTATTGATGAGCTGCCTAGGTCAAGAAGGGGCAATACCAGTATTTGGGTAATAGTGGACAGGTTCACAAAAAGCGCTCACTTTATACCCGTTAAAAGTAGAAGGATTGCCTCATCTTTAGCATCATTTATCTTAAAGAGATAGTTCGACTCCATGGGATACCCTCCAGCATTGTGAGTGACCGAGATCCTATCTTTACGAGCGAGTTTTGGAGGAGCTTGCAAGAGGCTGTAGGCACACAGCTATGCTTAAGCACGACCGATCACCCCCAAACCAATGGTTAGACGGAAAGGGTGAATAGAGTATTAGAAAACCTATTGAGATTATGTATTCTTGACTTTGGAGGAACATGGAAGGATCATCTTCCTTTGGTGGAGTTCTCCTAGAACAATAGCTATTAAGCCACCATAAGCATGGCACCCTTCGAAGCTTTATATGGAAGACCATGCCGATCAGCAACTTGTTGGTGGGAGTCTACAGACAAGCTCATACTTGGACCAGATATGATTAGAGAAACTTCAGAGAAAGTGGACTTGATACGAAAAAGAATGAAGACTGCCCAAGATAGACAGAAGTCCTACGCAGTCAAAAGAAGGACCGACCTTGAGTTTGAGGTTGGAGATAAGGTTTTCCTTAAAGTATCTCCTTTAAGGAATGTCGTTCGCTTTGGATCCGCAGGAAAGTTGGCACCAAGATTTGTAGGGCCATTTCCTATCATTGAAAAGATTGGAAAGATGGCTTACAGAGTAGAGCTGCCCAAAAGGTTGGCTGGAGTTCATAATGCCTTTCATGTTTCTCACCTACGGAAATGCTTACATGAGTCTGCGGAAGTGGTGGAACCAAGCATACTAGAGGAAGTAGATGTAGAACGAGAGGCGAATGTGAGAAGAGTTCCAACTCGTATCTTGGGTACAGAAGTCAAAAAGCTACACAACCGCGAAGTCAAACTTGTTAAAGTTCAATGGAGTGATGCTGAGGAATACGCGACTTGGGAGATTGAGGCCAAGATACGCGCAGCCTACCCTTTTCTTTTTGAGGGTACATCCTTGATCTCTTTTCCTTAAGTTTATGCATGCTTGTATCTACCCTTTTTAAGTATATCTCCTAGGTCCTATCCTTATCCTTAGGTAGAAACCAATGGATGTAAACATATATTTGAAACATGTTATGATTGATGGTTGCAAGTGATTGCTAGTGGTTGCTCGTGGATGCATATACACACACATTAGGTGTTAGATCGGCTCAGTCACTTTCATATTGCATATGCATATGTGTACTTGTATATGATTGAAACTTGAGGTGTTATCATGTGGATGTTGCATTTGTATGAATGATTGTGCACTCATGTAGAAAGTATGATTAGGGAAGATTGCATACATAGTGGACTCATGACACTAACATAATTCGCATTAAGGAGGTCAACTGAATTAGTAGACCGCCTGATTTTGCATTAGATAAGGACATGTACACACACTATGCATATGATCATGAAGCATTAGAAGTCTTTTTTTTAAGGACAATGGACGCCTATGTTTGATGGATGAGTAGATGGACGATTGGATGGTAGGATATACATTCTTCTTGACTCAAAGATTTCGGGGACGAAATCCTTAAAGGAGGGGAGAATGTAACACCCCGTATTTTCTGAAAACATTAAAGTAACGAATTAAAGAATAATTAATTTCAAATGTGAGAATTAAGGGAAATGGATTACGCCATTGCGTTCGTCTCGAATTATGCTTGAGACAGAGTCCGAGTTTGCGTGAATGGGACTCCGTATGGAGAAGTTATGGCCTTCAGAAGTTTCAGGTATTTTATAAATAAAAACAGCTCAAACTAAATTCAAAAACAAAATTCGAATTCAAATGCAGAAGTGGGATGGGCAGGAATTTTCCCACCCAAGGCCAAGTCGACCTCCCCTATACAGGTCGACCTGGGGGTCGACCTGCCAACCCTCGGGCAGATCTGAAATGTGACGATTCTGACTCCCTGCTGAGTCATTTGGGCTTATGTGACTGTTCTGGATAGCTCTATCTTGTCTGGATGGTCTTGATTGCTTCTAGGATTGATCTAACGGCTCTTATTTAATTAAACCTCTATAAAAGAACCCCAACCCTCAACCCTAAATCACACAAAAATTCATACCAAGAGCCGTCATGTTGTCAATGGTCAACCTAGAGTAGCCACCATTCTCCTTTAACTAGAAAGCAAGATAGAAGCTACGGATCAAATCAAATCAAATCTAAATTAGAAGAACAATTAGTCTACTTCAAGGGAAAGCTATTCAGTTTCAGAATACAGATCCCAGAAAACAAGATTTTCCTTTTGTTTGTAAGTCTAGTTATCTTTTAGATGTGAATAAATTGAAGACATGATTTGTAATAAAATGAAAATCAGAATTGTACCATGTTGTATGATAATAGTGATGTTGATTCATGTCTGTTCATGTGATAATTCTATCATATATGCCTGTGATACTATTGCGGTTTATTGAACCTATCATGTTGTGTAGAATTTGGTGAATGAACCTATTATATTGTATAGGAATTTGGGAATGAAAACTATCATGTTATATGTAAGTTTGATGATTTTATCTCGTTATGTTACATACAAGTTTTAGGCTAAGTCATGTTGTATATGCCTAAATGTTTAGATCCACATGCCTCTATGTTAGATCTATGTTAACTTGATTTAACCCCTATGCAAGTTCACAACTACATGCCTAATTAAGTTTATGTAGTTCTATGTAAAACCCCTATTTTATGATTCATGTTGAGTATATCTAAATTTGCAAGTTCATAATTGAATGTATATTGCTCTATGCCGAATTCATATGACATATGTGTAGTTAGATCCATATTTTTATGATGTTGGAATATTACATGTTCCTTTTTTTTCCTTTTGTGTATGAGTTAGGCTATGTAGCGAGCCTAACATTTTATGTGATTTATGCGAACGTTTAACTGGGGTAACGTTGGGGAAAAACATGATATTACATGTAATTGGCATATTTGGCTCATAATCATGTAAATGGTTTATGGCATAAAGTGGTATAATTTTTATACCTAAAATTATGTACTTGATTTAGAGGGAAAGTGGGGCTTGACTTGAATGTCAATAATTTACATATAAACATAAAGGGGTAAATATGTAAATTTAGCAAAAGACGAATATGCCTAACCCGAGGTTAGATTGAGTTACGGTATAAAACAGCCCGGAACCGCCCGACAAATCCAGCAACCGTAACAATATAGATCTAATGTGAGAGGTTAGCGCATCAAGCCCAAAAGAGCCCGAGGTTAGACTGAGTTGCGGTGTAAGGCTGCCCGGAACCGACCGGCACATCCAACGACCGCAACAATACCTGTCTAATGTAGTAACCCGCATTTTTAGCTGCCGAATAATTAAATTTTTTAATTATTTAAAAATCGTTTTGGCGATATCGACGATCTGAATTAAATAAAAATGATTATTTAATTAATTTAAATAATAGGATAAAATATATTTATTTCTGAATTAGTCAGAAATAGTGGAATTGACAATATTGTGTAAACTGGACAGTTGAAAATATATAATTCAGTTATATTGAATTATATTGACAAATATATTTATATAAGCCAATTGAATTTATAATTTATAATATAATTAAAATAGAGCTCGAAATGGAGCTGCAGTTCGCTATTTGGCGATTTGAACTTCAACTGAATGTACATGATTCGTTTTAAGCCGGATTTCTGTGAAACAAGAAACGTGTGGAGCTGGTGGAGTATATCTTTCTAGTGGAAGAGAAAAATCGGGATTTCGTCGTGTAGATTTTGATTCACGTCCAAATCAAATTTTAGAAAAGTCGCTATGGATTTCCTTTATAATTTGCGACGCTTTATAAACGTTATAAATCGATTTTTCGATACGAACTGAATATCGATCAAATCAGAATTCTAGAAACCAAGTCATAAATTCTGGCAGGATATTCTGGAGCCGTACGACATCATCTGTGGATATATACGAGAATATTAATTTATTAATATTTAATTTAATAATATTTAAATATATTTATATATTTAAAAGGTCAATTCAGCGCTTGAAAAATAGCCAGTTTTTCATACGACCTCGGAATTCGACGAAACTAATTTTGTTGGATCCGCAACATCAAATTATTGTTAGATTTCAAGTTTCGTGATTTTTAGAGTCACCGTGTGGCCGTATGTATTTTTAGAGTGTAAAACAGTCAGTATTTTGACGGTTAAAAATACACTGTGTGAGCATACGAAGTCGGAATTCGACGAAACCAGTTTCGTTGGGTCCGTAATGTCGAGATGTAGCTGCACGTCAATTTTCATAATTTTTGAGTGTCGTATGTGATCACAGGAATTTTTGAGGACGAATACAAGTTGCGATTGCTTGAAAATAAAATAAAATAATAAATAAAAAAAATAATATAACCCTCCTATAAGTACCACTACCACCCCTTAACCCTAATCCATTCTCCCAGTAGTCAGAATAGAAAACCGCCGTCACATTTTCCCTCAGCAAAACATTTCGTGAGCAAAGAAAATCGAAATAAAACCAAATAAAATCCTAGAAATCACCCTGTTAATATATTTGGATCCCTGAAGGAGTGCTCTTCACTTTGATACCCATTTTACATGGTTCGACTCTTGTTCCTGGTGTTCGATATTTTCCAGTGAAGGCTAGGGTTCGACGTGGTTCGAGATAGGGGAAGTCGGAGGTGAATTTGAGGAGGTCGTGGTGTTCGTGGTGGTAAGGCGCACCAGGCGCAGGTGGTTTGAAAGGTTCCGGTCATCTATGGTGAAAAGCGACTTTGGTTAGTCGCTAGTTGAGGCAGCAGGTTAGGATTTTTAGGGTGCATCGAACTCGAGGAGAGGGTGACGAATAGGTGGAGAATGGGAAGGTGAGATGGTTGAAGGGGTCGGTGATGATCCTCGAAGGCCGGAGCGATGGGGGAGGTCGGTCAAAGGGCGGGTCAACGGGTATAAAAAGGAAATCGGGTTCGCTGAGTAGAATTAGGGGAGACGAGGATTTCGGGTCTGGTAATAACATCGGGGTGTTGGGCTGAGATTTTTTTGGTGAGGCCCAAAGTATAATTTAGTTTTATTTAATTATAATAGTACACTAACTTATAAATATGATATCTCATCCATACGAGGTCAGAATCAAGAACCGTAAGTTACGTTAAGACCGTATGGACGGGTGCTTCACAATGAAGCTGACTGGAAGTGGATTGGGGCTAGTTTGAATTTACGGCGAAATAAATTGTTTGATTCAGATCAAATAAACAGTTTATCGTTCTTTAACGATGAACTGCCAAAGTGAGTAAATCTCACTAACTCTGAACAGTTTATATTTTCATGTTATATTCTTAGAACTGTTAAATATGGACTGATTGATTGTGTGTTGACTGTTTGATTGAACTGCTAGTCAGTTAGTTAAATTTCTATATTGATTCTGTTTAACAGAATATATCATATGGAACTGAAAGTGATGTTATCTATATTGTTTAACATCTGTGATGCAGAGAAACAGGTTGGAGGAATCCAACTGGATTCCTCAACAGTTATTTTACTGTTATTTATATATTGTGATATATAATGTGATATATAATCTGTTGGCGATTATATGTGTTTGGACGATATTGAACATCGTGATTTGATATGATTGAGTACCATAACATGCCGGAATGTTGATAAGGGAATTTTCAAAGTGATATTGAAAATAACATATTTATAAAATGGGATATTTATAAATAAGAGATATTTATAAAGTGGAATAATTATAAATAAGAAATGTTTATAAATTGAAATATTTATAAATAGGAGATATTTGAAAAGGAAATAAATTCAAAACATTTCTTTTTGAATGGAAAGGCCTGTGTGGCAAGTTTGGGGATTTTCCCGATGCTCCCGATACAAAGGAGGTTATGGCGAATTTTCCCGGGAATTTAAGGAGTTAGAATATTTCAAGAATAAATTTGAAAAGGAAATATTTGTAAACCATTTACAAATAGAACTGGAAAGGGAACATTATGAAAAGGAAATCATTTTTAAGGTGTAGAACCGTTATTTAAAAGTAAATCTTTTCAAATGAATAAAACGTTGTTAAAAAGGAAATCTTTATAAAGTGAATAAAGTTAATCGAATATGGTATTCGAAGTTAGTAAATCGAATATGGTATTCGAAGTTAGTTAATCGAATATGGTATTTGAAGTTAGTTAATCGAATATGGTATTCGAAAGTTAGTTAATCGAATATAGACATTCGAAAGGAGAAATCGAATATGGTATTCGAAGTTAGTTAATCGAATATGGTATTCGAAAGTTAGTTAATCGAATATGTTATTCGAAAGGGGTTAGTCAAGTCGAGTTAGTCAAATAGAGTTAACCAGTTAGAGTTAATCAGTAGAGTTAACCATTTGGAGTTAATTAGTTAGAGTTAATCGATTAGAGTTAAAACGAACTAGAGTTAATCAAATATAGTTATTTGAGACAGAGTTAGTCAAACATAGTATTCAGGGTAAGTTACCATCTTGTACAACTGCTAGCGTAATTCGCAGGGCTGTAAAAAGCCTACGGCGGTCGGATGTTTCCTGAGGGAGTCAGGCGTAACCATTGTGATCGCTGCGATCTAGAGGCAAGCGAATGGAGTTTAATCGAATATTAGTTATTCGATAGGAGTTAATCAAGTTGAGTTAAATAAACCAAGTAAGTCGAGTTAAGTTAGTCAAGTTAGTCGAGCCTAGTTAATCGAATCGAATTGGTCGAACCAAGTAAGTCGAGTTAGTCGAGTTAAGTTCGTCGAGTTAAATAAATCGATGTTAGTTTCATCGAAGGGAGTTATCGATGTTAGTTTCATCGAAGGGAGTTATCGATTATAGTTTAATCGAAGTGAGATTTTCAAATATGAGATATTTGAAAAGGAAGAGTTATCGAATATTAGTTATTCGAAGAGAGATTATCGAATATCGTTTATTCGAGAAGGAGTTAATCGAATATAGGTTATTCGAAGAAGAGTTAATCAAATAGAGATTTCTCGAAGAGAGTTAATCGGGAAATTCGATTCTATCGAATTCGGGAAAGTACTTATACTTTCCAGTGTTTAAATAGAGATTTATTTATTTATAAATAAATAAGTGTTAGGTTAATTATTCACTAATAGGAATAGAAGTTATAATTAAAGTTAGATAATTCGAAAGTAGGGATTATAACGTTATCGTTATAACCAATGTTTTAAATATAGAAGTGGACAAGTAAAATTGAATCCGAGAAAGGCGTAAAGAAGTTGTTAAAGATTAAAAGATAAACTTTGACCATTTCGAAGTTATAACGTTGTTCAGTTAAGGTCTGAGAGGTAATTATACCCCAACTTGAGTGACTTCCTTCTTAACTAAGAAATGGTAAGGTTTGATCGTAAAGGAGTTTTGGAAATGTTTTCCAAACGAGAATCAGAAATGTTTCTGATAAAAGAAAATAAGAATTTAGAATATAGGGAAAACAGGAGATAAGTAAATAAGTGAACTAAAGAGATTAATGTTAAATGATGTTTGTTCGATATAATTTCCATCTGGGAATAATATCGTTGTTTGCACATTTGTTTTTCTTCGATAGTTAACTCACAGACTATCGAAGTTTCTGACCATTTTAACGTTGTTAATATGGAGAGACCGGTTGGATTTATTCCAAAGAACCACTCTGTATTGGCATAAGCGTAGCGAATCATATATGCCAAAGATAATTGAAGACGGAGTAAAATGCAAGGGCTATCCTGTTTACAGAATAGTGCCTTCGGTTTGTCCAGTCCCAGGACAACTTGTATGGACGAAGGTCTGACAGAGTATATCCAATGGATCGCGTAAGTTGATCTGTTCAAACGTATTCACGTTTGGTGGCGGAGGAATTCGCTTCTCTTAGCTGTATACCCGTGTTATTTTTGGATAAGTCAATTTGTGATTTGGCGGGTATGACGATGTGACATTCTAAGTGAATGATGATGATTTGTATGAATGAATGTCTGACAGAGTATTTCCAGAAGGGTCACGTACATTGATTTCTTCAACCGTACCAAGAGTGGAAGCGGAGAAGGAAACTTCTTTTAGCTGACACGTAACGTATTGTTGTAGACGTCAATTAGTGATTTTCGATGGATCTGACAATGTGGCATTCGAAGTGAATCTATTGTGATGACAAAGCGTAGCTTCTAGCCTCACATCCGGTAAATGACAGAAATCGGGCAGGCAGCATGGCTAAGTCGGTCGCACCGAAGTAGGGTGTATAATCACCTATCTAGTGAATATTCATTTGTTTCTTAAATCTATCAATGCTGTCCCATATATATACGGGAACGGTTACTGATCCCAACCGTTGGTGATGTACATTCGATACACTCAAGCGAAATGAGTGGTCGGTCATGTGTGGCTGAGTTACAAGATGTTCTTGTTGAACTCCAGTGTATTGTTCCTAGAGTACACTGATCGGAAGGTGGTTCCATACCTTGTCATAGTTGGAAATCCATTATCCAATACGTGCTTGCGATTTTGATTGTATACTATATATGTAGAACGTGAGATGAAAGCGTTTCTGCTAGTTGATATCTATTTGTACATAGACATTATTATAATATCAGAATGATATTGCTTTGAAAGATATTTTGGATTCTCATAAGGGAAAAACCCGTTCCGTTATGCGGCGTGGTCTTATGAGATATCGTTTACTTGTTCATATACCTGTTTTAAACTGTTTTACTCACACCAGTCCCATGACTGACCCGGAGTTTATTTGTTGTTTTTCCCTAAACTCTTGGGTGCCTAAATTTGTACGGGCAGTCAAGTAGTCGGGATTTGCAGATACATTGAAGAGCTGGAGCAGGAGGCTTCAGGATCATATAGCTATTATTATTTCCGCTGTGTTGTAAGTGTTGTACTCTGATAAGTGCTATTGTATACATATACTGATGTTATTTCAAAGATATGTTATGTTATATTTTATTCGTTCCGCTGTGAGATTCGTGTTTACTCTGATGATGATGTTCTTCTTCTTCTTCTATTCTATAAGTTCTATCTTATCTATTCTCACCTTCTAATTTCTTTCATTAATTACCGGGATTTTTCGATGTTTTGGTTATCGACGTCGAGCTTACGTCGATAACCAAAGTCGCCGAAAATCCGGGTTACTACAGTTGGTATCAGAGCTTAAGTTAAGAATTACCTTGGCTCTGTGGCGTGATTCAGTAGAGATGGGATTAGTAATATCCTAGACTGAGTTTGAGTGTATATATACGAGTGAACGTATTTGTTAGTTAATATAAAATGATTTTATATTGTGGAGTTTTATTGGTTGAGTTGTTTGTGAATTCTGGTCGATCAGTTTGATCCACTGTATCGGTAGGTGTAAATAAACACTTGAATACGATGGACCGACACAGTATGGATATGTAATATATTATCATATATTAGATATATTGGTTGTAATTATAATCGAATGAGATTATAAAAGTGAAATGGTTATAAATAACTAATCAGAATTCATATAAGTAAAGTATATGAAATAAGATGAATTAAATATGAATTTAAATCAGATTTGGAATTAAAATAAGAAAATTTTAAGTTCCTGGGAGATTTTGAAATGTTTTCAAAATGAAAGTATTTAGTAAGGGTTTTGAAATGATATAGTATTGAAATCACTTGGGTCGCTGGAAAAGAATTCCGATGATGACTGCGCAGTATCATCGGTGCGGTTTTCGAGTTCTAAGTGGTGGATTACTACCAAAGATTTTGATTTGAATTGTTTTGAGAAAACAAGTTGTTTAGAAGTTCAAAGGTTTTGAATTGGTATTATGATTTCAAATTGATTTGAAATGAACCCAGGAATTTAAATTCTGGAATTAAAATTTAACTTGTGAAGTTAAATAGATTAAAATAATGAAAGTGAATAAATAAATGTAAATTTAACTTGAACTAAGATAAATAAGACAGATTTGATTGAAAAATAATCTGGAATGGAATTTCATTGATGAGTTAAGAATTTGAAATTTGATATTCGGGTTCGAATGAAATTCGATTTGGTTTTGAGGATATGAACTGATTGGAATTTGATTGAGATAACACTGGTATATGCTAAGTGATAGCATATGGAAGTGATAGAATTGATATGCCCGACAAAAAGGTACAAGTTTATATTTCATATGAGTTTGGTGATTTATGAACCGAATTGGCAAGCCGCTTGGCTGTTTGATTTTCTTTTGGGTTGGAGATGGCCCAGAGAGGCGAGTTGGAGTTTGAGCTATTGACCAGTACAAAGGAGGTGCTGGCGAAATTTTCCGAAAATTTAAAGTGTTAGAAAATTTTCAGGATTTTTGAAAATTTAGTTAGTCGGAATAAATTAATATTTTAGTCGATATTAATTGGTTCAGTTGAAACCGGAGACAAGAGGTAAACAGACAAATTTTTACCCAGAAGATAGGGTCATCCCCTAGCTTAGCAATTTCGAGGACGAAATTTTATTAAGGGGGAAAGATTGTAGTAACCCGCATTTTTAGCTGCCGAATAATTAAATTTTTTAATTATTTAAAAATCATTTTGGCGATATCGACGATCTGAATTAAATAAAAGTGATTATTTAATTAATTTAAATAATAGGATAAAATATATTTATTTCTGAATTAGTCAGAAATAGTGGAATTGACAATATTGTGTAAACTGGACAGTTGAAAATATATAATTCAGTTATATTGAATTGTATTGATCAATATATTTATATAAGCCAATTGAATTTATAATTTATAATATAATTAAAATAGAGCTCGAAATGGCGCTGCAGTTCGCTATTTGGCGATTTGAACTTCAACTGAATGTACACAATTCGTTTTAAGCCGGATTTCTGTGAAACAAGAAACATGTGGAGCTGGTGGAGTATATCTTTCTAGTGGAAGAGAAAAATCGGGATTTCATCGTGTAGATTTTGATTCACGTCCAAATCAAATTTTAGAAAAGTCGCTATGGATTTCCTTTATAATTTGCGACGCTTTATAAACGTTATAAATCGATTTTTCGATACGAACTGAATATCGATCAAATCAGAATTCTGGAAATCAATTCATAAATTCTGACAGGAAATTCTGGAGCCGTACGACATCATCTGTGGATATATACGAGAATATTAATTTATTAATATTTAATTTAATAATATTTAAATATATTTATATATTTAAAAGGTCAGTTCAACGCTTGAAAAATAGCCAGTTTTTCATACGACCTCGGAATTCGACGAAACTAATTTTGTTGGATCCGCAACATCAAATTATTGTTAGATTTCAAGTTTCGTGATTTTTAGAGTCACTGTGTGGCCGTACGTATTTTTAGAGTGTAAAATAGTCAGTATTTTGACGGTTAAAAATACGCTGTGTGAGCATACAAAGTCGGAATTCGACGAAACCAGTTTCGTTGGGTCCGTAATGTCAAGATGTAGCTGCACGTCAATTTTTATAATTTTTGAGTGTCGTATGTGATCACAGGAATTTTTGAGGACGAATACAAGTTGCGATTGCTTGAAAATAAAATAAAATAATAAATAAAAAAATAATATAACCCTCCTATAAGTACCACTACCACCCCTTAACCCTAATCCATTCTCCCAATAGTCAGAATAGAAAACCGCCGTCACATTTTCCCTCAGCAAAACATTTCGTGAGCAAAGAAAATCGAAATAAAACCAAATAAAATCCTAGAAATCACCCTGTTAATATATTTGGATCCCTGAAGGAGTGCTCTTCACTTTGATACCCATTTTACATGGTTCGACGCTTGTTCCTGGTGTTCGATATTTTCCAGTGAAGGCTAGGGTTCGACGTGGTTCGAGATAGGGGAAGTCGGAGGTGAATTTGAGGAGGTCGTGGTGTTCGTGGTGGCAAGGCGCACCAGGCGCAGGTGGTTTGAAAGGTTCCGGTCATCTATGGTGAAAAGCGACTTTGGTTAGTCGCTAGTTGAGGCAGCAGGTTGGGATTTTTAGGGTGCATCGAACTCGAGGAGAGGGTGACGAATAGGTGGAGAATGGGAAGGTGAGACGGTTGAAGGGGTCGGTGATGATCCTCGAAGGCCGGAGCGATGGGGGAGGTCGGTCAAAGGGCGGGTCAACGGGTATAAAAAGGAAATCGGGTTCACTGAGTAGAATTAGGGGAGACGAGGATTTCGGGTCTGGTAATAACATCAGGGTGTTGGGCTGAGATTTTTTTGGTGAGGCCCAAAGTATAATTTAGTTTTATTTAATTATAATAGTACACTAACTTATAAATATGATATCTCATCCATACGAGGTCAGAATCAAGAACCGTAAGTTACGTTAAGACCGTATGGACGGGTGCTTCACAATGAAGCTGACTGGAAGTGGATTGGGGCTAGTTTGAATTTACGGCGAAATAAATTGTTTGATTCAGATCAAATAAACAGTTTATCGTTCTTTAACGATGAACTGCCAAAGTGAGTAAATCTCACTAACTCTGAACAGTTTATATTTTCATGTTATATTCTTAGAACTGTTAAATATGGACTGATTGATTGTGTGTTGACTGTTTGATTGAACTGCTAGTCAGTTAGTTAAATTTCTATATTGATTCTGTTTAACAGAATATATCATATGGAACTGAAAGTGATGTTATCTATATTGTTTAACATCTGTGATGCAGAGAAACAGGTTGGAGGAATCCAACTGGATTCCTCAACAGTTATTTTACTGTGATTTATATATTGTGATATATAATGTGATATATAATCTGTTGGCGATTATATGTGTTTGGATGATATTGAACATCGTGATTTGATATGATTGAGTACCATAACATGCCGGAATGTTGATAAGGGAATTTTCAAAGTGATATTGAAAATAACATATTTATAAAATGGGATATTTATAAATAAGAGATATTTATAAAGTGGAATAATTATAAATAAGAAATGTTTATAAATTGAAATATTTATAAATAGGAGATATTTGAAAAGGAAATAAATTCAAAACATTTCTTTTTGAATGGAAAGGCCTGTGTGGCGAGTTTGGGGATTTTCCCGATGCTCCCGATACAAAGGAGGTTATGGCGAATTTTCCCGGGAATTTAAGGAGTTAGAATATTTCAAGAATAAATTTGAAAAGGAAATATTTGTAAACCATTTACAAATAGAATTGGAAAGGGAACATTATGAAAAGGAAATCATTTTTAAAGTGTAGAACCGTTATTTAAAAGTAAATCTTTTCAAATGAATAAAACGTTGTTAAAAAGGAAATCTTTATAAAGTGAATAAAGTTAATCGAATATGGTATTCGAAGTTAGTAAATCGAATATGGTATTCGAAGTTAGTTAATCGAATATGGTATTCGAAGTTAGTTAATCGAATATGGTATTCGAAAGTTAGTTAATCGAATATAGACATTCGAAAGGAGAAATCGAATATGGTATTCGAAGTTAGTTAATCGAATATGGTATTCGAAAGTTAGTTAATCGAATATGTTATTCGAAAGGGGTTAGTCAAGTCGAGTTAGTCAAATAGAGTTAACCAGTTAGAGTTAATCAGTAGAGTTAACCATTTGGAGTTAATTAGTTAGAGTTAATCGATTAGAGTTAAAACGAACTAGAGTTAATCAAATATAGTTATTTGAGACAGAGTTAGTCAAACATAGTATTCAGGGTAAGTTACCATCTTGTACGACTGCTAGCGTAATTCGCAGGGCTGTAAAAAGCCTACGGCGGTCGGATGTTTCCTGAGGGAGTCATGCGTAACCATTGTGATCGCTGCGATCTAGAGGCAAGCGAATGGAGTTTAATCGAATATTAGTTATTCGATAGGAGTTAATCAAGTTGAGTTAAATAAACCAAGTAAGTCGAGTTAAGTTAGTCAAGTTAGTCGAGCCTAGTTAATCGAATCGAATTGGTCGAACCAAGTAAGTCGAGTTAGTCGAGTCAAGTTAAGTTAGTCGAGTTAAGTTCGTCGAGTTAAATAAATCGATGTTAGTTTCATCGAAGGGAGTTATCGATGTTAGTTTCATCGAAGGGAGTTATCGATTATAGTTTAATCGAAGTGAGATTTTCAAATATGAGATATTTGAAAAGGAAGAGTTATCGAATATTAGTTATTCGAAGAGAGATTATCGAATATCGTTTATTCAAGAAGGAGTTAATCGAATATAGGTTATTCGAAGAAGAGTTAATCAAATAGAGATTTCTCGAAGAGAGTTAATCGGGAAATTCGATTATATCGAATTCGGGAAAGTATTTATACTTTCCAGTGTTTAAATAGAGATTTATTTATTTATAAATAAATAAGTGTTAGGTTAATTATTCACTAATAGGAATAGAAGTTATAATTAAAGTTAGATAATTCGAAAGTAGGGATTATAACGTTATCGTTATAAACAATGTTTTAAATATAGAAGTGGACTAGTAAAATTGAATCCGAGAAAGGCGTAAAGAAGTTGTTAAATATTAAAAGATAAACTTTGACCATTTCGAAGTTATAACGTTGTTCAGTTAAGGTCTGAGAGGTAATTATACCCCAACTTGAGTGACTTCCTTCTTAACTAAGAAATGGTAAGGTTTGATCGTAAAGGAGTTTTGGAAATGTTTTCCAAACGAGAATCAGAAATGTTTCTGATAAAAGAAAATAAGAATTTAGAATATAGGGAAAACAGGAGATAAGTAAATAAGTGAACTAAAGAGATTAATGTTAAATGATGTTTGTTCGATATAATTTCCATCTGGGAATAATATCGTTGTTTGCACATTTGTTTTTCTTCGATAGTTAACTCACAGACTATCGAAGTTTCTGACCATTTTAACGTTGTTAATATGGAGAGACCGGTTGGATTTATTCCAAAGAACCACTCTGTATTGGCATAAGCGTAGCGAATCATATATGCCAAAGATAATTGAAGACGGAGTAAAATGCAAGGGCTATCCTGTTTACAGAATAGTGCCTTCGGTTTGTCCAGTCCCAGGACAACTTGTATGGACGAAGGTCTGACAGAGTATATCCAATGGATCGCGTAAGTTGATCTGTTCAAACGTATTCACGTTTGGTGGCGGAGGAATTCGCTTCTCTTAGCTGTATACCCGTGTTATTTTTGGATAAGTCAATTTGTGATTTGGCGGGTATGACGATGTGACATTCTAAGTGAATGATGATGATTTGTATGAATGAATGTCTGACAGAGTATTTCCAGAAGGGTCACGTACATTGATTTCTTCAACCGTACCAAGAGTGGAAGCGGAGAAGGAAACTTCTTTTAGCTGACACATAATGTATTGTTGTAGACGTCAATTAGTGATTTTCGATGGATCTGATAATGTGGCATTCGAAGTGAATCTATTGTGATGATAAAGCGTAGCTTCTAGCCTCACATCCGGTAAATGACAGAAATCGGGCAGGCAGCATGGCTAAGTCGGTCGCACCGAAGTAGGGTGTATAATCACCTATCTAGTGAATATTCATTTGTTTCTTAAATCTATCAATGTTGTCCCATATATATACGGGAACGGTTGCTGATCCCAACCGTTGGTGATGTACATTCGATACACTCAAGCGAAATGAGTGGTCGGTCATGTGTGGCTGAGTTACAAGATGTTCTTGTTGAACTCCAGTGTATTGTTCCTAGAGTACACTGATCGGAAGGTGGTTCCATACCTTGCCATAGTTGGAAATCCATTATCCAATACGTGCTTGCAATTTTGATTGTATACTATATATGTAGAACGTGAGATGAAAGCGTTTCTGCTAGTTGATATCTATTTGTACATAGACATTATTATAATATCAGAATGATATTGCTTTGAAAGATATTTTGGATTCTCATAAGGGAAAAACCTGTTCCGTTATGCGGCGTGGTCTTATGAGATATCGTTTACTTGTTCATATACCTGTTTTAAACTGTTTTACTCACACCAGTCCCATGACTGACCCGGAGTTTATTTGTTGTTTTTCCCTAAACTCTTGGGTGCCTAAATTTGTACGGGCAGTCAAGTAGTCGGGATTTGCAGATACATTGAAGAGCTGGAGCAGAAGGCTTCAGGATCATATAGCTATTATTATTTCCGTTGTGTTGTAAGTGTTGTACTCTGATAAGTGCTATTGTATACATATACTGATGTTATTTCAAAGATATGTTATGTTATATTTTATTCGTTCCGCTGTGAGATTCGTGTTTACTCTGATGATGATGTTCTTCTTCTTCTTCTATTCTATAAGTTCTATCTTATCTATTCTCACCTTCTAATTTCTTTCATTAATTACCGAGATTTTTCGATGTTTTGGTTATCGACGTCGAGCTTACGTCGATAACCAAAGTCGCCGAAAATCCGGGTTACTACATCTAATGTGAATGGTTGGTGCTTTAATGAATGAATTAAAGCTAAGACAAGAATGGTAGGGTTAAGTTAATTAAGGCAGCACTTAACCAATACAACATGTTAACTAAACTGATGGGTGGGGTTAGGTTAATTTGGACACTTAACCAATTTACATGTTGATTAGGAAACCTTAGTAACGGGGACCCATTTCAGTAGTAACCCACATAGATGTATCATGGTACCCTGAACTAGGCAGGGTGGGGTACGATTACTGGGCTGATTATAAGCGGTCAAAACAACGGCGGGTGGAGCGTCAGTGTAGGTTTCGACGGAGTACGGACGTGCACGTACTCCAAAGTGGAAAAAGAAGGCACTGGGCATCAGTAGTTATACACTGTGCATCTTGAATCGTGTCGGGTTGCCACCATAGGATTTGATACACCCCATTGTGGGACCAATGCAGGTATCTACAATCAAGCGGGGGCCGAATGACACACGTGATAAATACACGCGAGTAGGAGCCGATAGATAAAGGGGATCATTTTATCATGAACATGTAGTGCTAGTTGGAACAAGTATAAATAGGTGCAGAGAAATAGAATTGGGTGCGATAGTATGCTCGGCTTAACCTGCCTTATCCAGTCTTATGTTACCTTATTTTTCTGGTATTGTCCTATTTTCAGTTTATCCATGTCATGATTCTTTTTCTTGTTCATATACTAAAAAATCACTGGACTTACCAGACGTATGTCTGACCCATTTTTCTTTCGCCTTCTTTTCTTCCGTTCCCCCCTCCCCAGGTCCACAGGGAGGGAACACTCCAGCTTAGTTCAGACCTTTTGCAAGGTTGAAGAGAGTAGTTGTATTGCTTGGATTATCTTCTCTTGGGCTATGGCTTTGGATACACTCTCAATGGGGATTTATGCTATTTTATTATTGTTTTATGCTTCTTTATGTTTTAATCAAGACAGAGATTTTGATGTAATGATTTGGAAGTTGTTCTGAGACAGTTTGCTGTAATGTTTTTTTGTTATGAACCACGTATGAAATAAATTTAGTTTTTTCGCTGCTTATATGTCTGTCTTGTAAATTATCTATGTCTTTTACCTATAATGCTCCACCAAAGTTAAGGCATTCCCTTTGTGAGTGACCTTAACGGAGGTGGGGTGTTTCATCCGTTCTGGGTCTGAACGAAACCGGAGGCACCTTATTCCTCACCCATATGTCCAATACAGGAGAGAGGCCCTCGCACATCCGAACGATCAACAAGTACGTCCGAACAACCACCAATGTAACCCTTTCAGGGCAGCAACTCCCATCAAAGGCATCAGTAGCCAACCATTTGATGTGAAGATCATCGGTCTTGCACCCTCTTCATATCTTTGACTTCTTATCGTCGATCAGTTATTTGAAATGAGAATTAACTCGGCCTTCTCAAATAATTCACGTATATATAGAATTTAAATCAATTCTGTCCATGGTTAAATTATTTGACATCATAATTCAGTTCATTAATACAATTTTCATGTCAAATACATTCAGCCATAAAATATCCAATAAACAAAGTAAATTTGGTTTATTTCCATTTCATATCGTTTATAATATTTTTAAATGATTTATCATTATTTTTTTTATCTAAAAATAGCCCATTTATTTAAACGACGCTTTAGGCCATAGCGCGGCCATGGCGCTGTTTTTCTTCAGATTTGATTTACACATATCGGAAAATCCGATGGTTGGATCTCCCGGTGTTTAAAGTTACGATTTCAAAACGCGAACTGCAGCGTCGTTATTCGTTTTATTTTAATTTTTATATATATATATAATTCATTCTAGCGCTGTTTTTATTTAGATTTGAATTAAACATTTCACACAATCTAGCCGTTGGATCTTAACGAATTTTATACCGTTGGAAAGGTCTTTCCAAAGCGAACCCAAGGTTCCGGTTTCAGGAAAATCCGACGGTCAGATCTCCCATAATAATCGTTTAAAAATACGATTTCAAAACGCGAACTACAGCGTCGTTATTCGATTTAATTTAATTTATATATATATATAATTCGTTCATCGATTTCTAAACCATTTTCAATTCATATACGTGTTAAAAATAATATTTTTAACTAACAAATTTTTGTTTCAACACATGGATATTTTTAGCAATTCATATATATAATAAAAATGTGATTTTTATTGTTTAAACAATTTATTTCAAACATGAATATTTTAGTGATTCATATATATAATAAAAATGCGATTTTTATTGTTAAAACAATTTATTTCAAACATGAATATTTTATAAACTTCATACGCATAATAAAAATGTGATTTTTATTATCTAAGCAATTTATTTCAATCATGAATAAATTATCAACACATGAATATATTTCGATACATGAATAAAATTCAAACCCATGAGTATTTCAGAAAATTTCGGCAGTATTATGGTAGGGGGTTTAAAACCGGTACCGTCCTAAGTACGACTCCTCGCACTACCTTAGGCCTCGCGGCGTTCCCTAAGGGGCTTTTCCTAAGGATCTAAACATTTCGATCATTTTCATATCACATTGAATTTTTCCACAAGCAATTCAAATTTTGTTTCAACCACAAACAACCATAATCAACCATTCACTATATCAACCAAATTTCCCACCAATCACAATCAAGTCGTCCATGGTTTGTGGACGATGGGTGTCGGGAGTTTCTAAACTCCGTCTACATCCTAATATATTTTATTTCTAAATTTAATTGAATTTATAAATCTCACATTGCTTTCGGCTTCGTCTAAAATTGTAGCGAGCTCTAAAAAATCTCCGGTCTCTTCCAGAATGTAGAAGACGTCGCCACGTGTCCAATGTCTCCTGTTTCATCGAATTTCGTTATCGTATGATAAAGATACGATTTTTAGAAGTTAAAATGAATTTGCAACATATATAAAGTGTCACAAATCTTAATAATTTACACTGCCGTGTATTTCAGTTTAGATTCCAAACTAGGTTTGGATTTTACTTCAAATCTGTGAAGTATGAAGGGGATCAGCCTTTACCACGTCGAAGGCCTCTGAAACCCGCGCCGGCGCCACCAGGGGGGTTCAGATCGATGGCGTCTAGAGGGCACGGCGGCGCGATGAACTTCCGGGCTTTAAGGGCTTAGTCCTCTCGATTTACTCAATGTTGGAGGGCGAAACAACTTTGGATTTGAAGATCTCAGTCTTCTCTACAAAATCTTCAACTGGAGGGAACGATTTTATTGCGTGGATTTTGAGGAATCGATGACAGAAGGGGGAAGCAATTTCCGCCGCTCGGTATTGGGTTTATCGGGTTTGACTGGGGCGACGAAGAAATGAAGACGAAATTCTATTGGCCCATGGGTTTATTTAATTATTTTTAATTTAATTATATCCAAAAATACCCCTCAGTCCATACGAACTCCAATTCAAACCCAAAAACGACTGTCACCCCTAGCTAAATACCCCTATTTCAGACACAATGGAATATGTTTCGTAAGCCCATTCGACTTTTTCAGTCAGTTATTCTTCAAATTAAAATATAAAACATTCAAATTTGGATTTGAGCGTACATTTTAATTTGCCAGGGACACATACTAATTCCAAAAATTCCAGAAATATAAATCTAGCTATGTTTGGACGATATGGCTCTAACAAAATTAATTTCGTCGAATTTGGAGACCGTTTGAAAAATGGACTTTTTACTGGTCGATCCAATTCAAACTGAAATTACCAAATGCGTTTTCCTTTGCCATGCTCCCATATTAATTCCAAAAATTATGGAAATAGGAATTTAGCAATAAATTGACATTTCGGATCCAACCAAAGTGGTTTCGTCGAAAACGGAGGTCGTTTGCAAAATTTCTATTTTTGAGGGTCATATTTATTCTATATTGACTATTCTGAATATCCAACTGGCCCTAACTTTTGATTCCCACTATGAAATTTCGATTTTTCAGATTCGTTAGAAAGATACTTTTAAATAGATTTAAATATTTTTGGTTTCACTAAAATCCTGTTTATTTTGAATTCTGTACATCCAGTCAAAGTTCAAAGTTGAATTTTCAAAATGCCGTGCTATTTCTAACTCCTTTTAAAATTAAAATTAATATTTATATTCCAACATCGATTCAAATAAATATATACGTTCTAATTCTATTCAAAATAAATTTCTTGTCATTATTATTTAAAATAATTCATTTTAAATATTCAAAATTCATTAAAATTGCCAAAATAAATTTTTTAAATTGGCTCTGATTTTCCGGGTTGTTACAGTTAAGTTCTTTATTAACTAAAATAAATAATAAATTCTTTTAAAATTAAACAAATATTCATTAATCTATTTCATTAGATTAATTCAAATCAAATTAACCAACTAATTTAGTTCAATTAAAATAGTCGACTTCGTCGACTTAAACCACGGTTATCTCTTTAATCAATCCAATTAGTCTTTCCTTTAAATTAATTAATAATATAATTAATTTAAATAATCCATTTAATTGTCTTTAGGAAAAAAATCAAACTCTCAACCCTTACATTAATTTCTGCTCATCTGCTTATAAATCTTATTAACATACGAATTTGATTTATAAAACCATTTAATAATTAACTATAAACTTAAATAATAAATATAAATTTCCTTTTATTAACTTTTATTCGAATTAATATATTTCAAACTTTTATTCAAAATAATAGATTTAAAAACCTATCTTTAATTATAAAATAAATTTTATAACTTCGTTACCGTCGATTCACCTGACGGTAAAACAACATTTATAAAACGATTTATTTTTAGGCCAACTGCTGTCAATTACTCAACCAACAATACCCATTGGATAATATCAAATAACGTTGAATATATATTCAACAATCAATAAACAAGTTAATCATCCAATAATATCAGATAAACAATTCATATAATTGTAATATGAAATACAACAATAAATTTGAGGTATCCAACTACCTATTTTTTCCTACATCTAAATATGTTACCTCAAAGAAAATCATATTTCAATAAACAGATATAATATTCAAAAATCAACCAATTCAAACATATAGATATATTCAATAAACAATTATCAACCATAGCACACAAATTAAAAACCCGACTTATATAAAATATAAGTTGAATAAAACTGAGTGCGTTATGCTCACTTTGATTCGACTCGTTTAATGGTTCGATTTCAGTTCAATTAAACAGTTATTTAATTTAACTGAATACTCCTGCTGTTCCAAATCTGTCCAGACTAATTCCAAAATGCAGTGGTTGAAAATATGATTCTGGTGTTGCTAATTTTGTTCCATTCTGTTATCATAGGAACAAGTGATAATTATTTAAATAATGTGGTTAAATTAATTAATAAATAAATTCCTTAAGCAGTATTAAACTAAACCCACATATGCTAATTTACCAGTATCACGATTTAATGCATATATGTGCCACGCGGTTCCTATTGCTTTCATCTTCCCCAAACCGCTCCTTCACCACGCATGCCTGTTGCCTTCATTAATTATTTCTTCCCTATTGCCTCGGTGTACACAACATGCACAGTACGTCTTCAACGCAACCCATTTCTTTTTTTCTTCCTTTTATTTTTATCCTGCCTTCACGTTATGTTTAAAACTTCATTTTGCCCTTTTTTCTTATTTCTTCCCATCAACCTATGTTCGAAGTCCCAACCTACTGGCAACATTCCATCGTTCTAACGTCTTCATGCAGTCTTCAGGTTCCATTCCACCACCCTAACAGTTTCTTCGTGCCCCATTCATCCACAGCAACTCCCCAGACTTCCAGTTTCTAAGTTGACTCATTGGTTTTTTTTTTTGCAAAACAACAGTCTCGATCCTTTCTACTTCTGCACCTTCGTTTTATTAATCCTGTACACATGCTAATGCTCCCCGTCCAAAATCAAACTACCCCACCTTTCTTCCTCCACACAATCCTTCGAACTTCCTTCCTCCGGCTCACTGTTCAGCGCCTGCAAAACCCACATCCGCAGCACCTTCAGTCCCCATTGCTGATCACCACGTCACCCAAAAACTCATCACAAACGACCAGATGCCAGATCTCGAGGAGCTCCACAATTTAGTAGTAAAACGTCATGCGAATAGGTTCGAGGTTTGAAATATTGGTGGTGAAAAAGGTTATGGAATTATGGCTCTTCATTTAAAGTGGAGACATGTTGTATTCTTGCGGTTTCTTACAGTAAAAAGAAAATAAAGAGAAGCTTTGGGGTACGATATATACACATGGTCGAACAAAAATTGGATAGGGACGACGTCAGTTCATTACGTACATGGTAGGCATAGTTTTGTTGGGTTTTAGATCGGCTTGGGAATAGCTGTGCAATGGCAAGATTCGACATTTCGAATTGAGGATACAAGGCAGTGGTCACTTTACTTTAAGTCTTTGTAGAGGGTAGGTGGCTTCAATCTATAGAAAAGGGGTAGAGTAGCTGTATGTTTTAAAAATACATTGCATGAGACAACTGAAGAAATAAACAATGCACTTTAATTCCTTCAGCACGAAGTGTCTAAATATTTTATTTTATCATACAATCGAAGCTTCAAATGGAAGGAAAAACAGACCAACGCATGCAATTTTACCCAAATCCTTGAAACTGATTTTCGAAAGACATTGCCAGACTTAGAACAGGATAGGTGCAAGTTTCTTAGGCTATATGTGTACTTCTTTATTTTCTTGGGCATTAAGAAATGGAGTTTAAGTTTTATTTTATTTTATTTGTTTATGTATGTTCACTTTGTTTTACTGTTATTTACCAGTAATTGTTCAAAATTTGTATCGTCACTCACGAACTCAGAACGAAATGAAAATGGATACACCGTTATGTCTCAACGTTCCGGTCCCAATGGAATTAATTTCATTGAAAAAAGACTATGTTTGCACAATGGTGTTATTTTAATTCCAAATTATTCATCGGTTTACCCTTAAATTGCACACATGAATAAAACAACTCTGATTGGCTCCAAACTAGGAATTTAGACATAACTAGCTATATGTATTCCAATAAAATTTGTTTCGTCGAAAACGGAGATCGTTTAAAAAATGGCTATATCTAAGGCCTATATAATATCGATATAATATAACTGAATCCAAAACGATTCGATTTAAATAATAATAAATTATTATTGTCGTATATCTCCAAATGAAATATTATACAACTTCAAAATAAATCAATATATATTTCAAACTCAATATAAAAATTCTTAGTTAAACAATATCCATATATATATATATATAAACTCTTAATATTTTATTTAATAACATTATCGTTTATTAGCGAATTCCATAGCGACTATTCGGAAATTTGAATTGGACATAACACACAATCAGTAATACGAAATCTTAATTTTTTTCTTTCATTAAAAAATTATAACCAAATAGTTTCAGACGATTCTTATTTCACAGAATTCCGACTTATATTGGATTCTGTATATTCAATCGAAGTTCAAATCGTAAATTACTGATTACCGCGACGTTACGAGCTCGATTTATAATTATGTATAAATTAAACATTCAAACATCGTTAAATAATGAATTCTATATTATAAATCCATATATAATTCTAAATCGATATTGAAAATAATAAATTAAATTAAATATATTACTACCAAAAGTATGGGACGTTACATTCCTTCCCCCTAAAAAGAATTTTGTCCCCGAAATTACTAAAGCATAAAAAGTGCTACAACCCCATTATCTTCCAAAAACCCAATTTATTTAAAATTGAAAACCAATTTATTATTGTAAATAAAACGTATCAAAAATATTGAAAATTTTCTAACATCTTAAATTCCTAGAAAAATTCGGCAGAGTCTCCCCTGTACAGAGGGACTTCTGCGATATCGCAAGAACAACAAAAATATATACATTGACCCATATGGTCGGAAAACAAAATTCAAAAACCAAAAATCTATATTTTGCATAGGTGTACCTTATATAAGCGTTATTGAGCATACTTGCTCAATTTATTGCGATCTATTCAACCAGAATCAAATCCCAATAGCCTTCTGACACCAGTTTTAATTCAATATGTAAGTAGCAAAATACATGGAATTCTAAATAGTATTTCATTGATTAATCAAGTATAATTACACCAATTATTATACTTGAATCCATTAATTTATTTTTAGTTCATTCAACTATTATTAAACCATTGATGGCTTTGTATTCAACCAATCTAACAAACAATCAATCAACCATGCACCATGAACTCAATCAAATCATTCAACTGAATTTATATTCAACATTTACTTTGATAACATTCACTTGGGTTAACCGATTTCGATATCAATTGATTAATATCAGACAGATTTCCATTAAGTCTTTTTATTAATTCGATTTCCAAATTCAAAATCGATTTAATTTCAATATGCATTCTTAATTTTACTCAACCAAGTTAAGTTTCAACTCCATATTCAATTAACTAATTGAATTTCTATTTAGTTTACCTCTATTTCACACTCCAATTCTGATTTTTATTTCAAAAATCATCCATTCTATTCTTATTTTATATGCGAAATATTATGGTTATATTCAATCAATCCAATTCATAATTCAATTTAAATTCCATTCAATCAATCAAACAAACCAATATCTTAATAATTCAGCAAAATTATTTCTTCACTATACAAAAATATAATTTGGGAAAAATTATTTCATTTACCCTCTTTACAAAACAATATCGCGTAAGTTGATACTTCAAATGCTTCTCAACACTTGAACCGATCAAACAACACAATAAAAATATTTGTATATAAAATCTACAAATATGCACTCTCATATATATATACACTCAAACTCAATATAGGTTATTACTAACCACATCTTTATCGAGTTACGCCATAGAGCTAAGGTTGTTACTAAAACTTATGCTCTGATACCACTGTAACGACCTAGGGAAATCAACGCTCGAATTTCGATAATCTTATATAAAACCTGTATTACTTGCCAAAACCCAGGTAGTTAATGAAAGAAATTAGAGGGTGAGATAAAAAAGAAAGAAATATTAGAATAGAAAAAGAAGACAACAGAATCAAAGTCTCACATTGCCGCGGAATAAAATATAATATAGAAATAAATCCTTTTTGAGAGCTTGAAATAAATACCTACAATCATCAGAGTACATCAATACATCTGGGTAATTATAATAATTTGTCCTCATATACAACACACAACGGAATAATACTAATACATATGAATTCCTCCAGTACGTCTTCTGAACTTCGTAGCATCCAATAACCTAGACCTGTAAAACTTGGTATAACCCGAGCATAACAAATGCTGGATCAGTCTGGTGAACCAGAGTGAGAAACCCACTAAGTTTATAGATATCATCCAACTTTATTTTAAAGTTAACAAATCTTTTCTGAAAGAAAAGGATAATCGTAAGATAATTCCACACATAAACACGAACGATTTTTACCTTACGATAACCTAAAACATTTTTGAAATCATATCTTATTATGATATTATAATAGTGTCTAAATACAAATAAATAACAATCTAGCAGAATGCTTGCACCTCATGCATCACATATATAGTATACAATCAATACCGCGGGTGCTTATTGGATATTGGATTCCGACCATGACAAGGTATGGAATCATCTACCGATAGTGTATATCTAGAGGGGAATACACTGGATTCAATAAGAACATCTCTAGATAGGTAATTATACACCCTAAAGGGAGCGACCCACTTAGGAATGTTGCTTGCCCGATTTTTGTCATTTCCCGGTTGTGAGGCTTGAGGTTAAAATTTCCTTTTAGATAGCACACTACCATTCACTTTGAATGCCACACCTCAGATCTGTCAAATCACTAAATGATGTCCACAAAAATTCTCTGGGTGTTAGCGCCACCAACAGAAATACTTTTGTTAATCAATGTACGTGACTCTTAAGAAATACTCTATCAGACATTCGTCCATACAAGTCATCCAGAAACATGATGAACCGAAGGCACCCTCCTACCACATCCTATGTATCACCTTATAGATCAGTAGCGAGTAGTCCTTGCAATCCGTAGATTACAACCACGACAGAATCACAGTATATCTCCGGGAGCAAATCCAGAGACTTTAAGTAATACTTCCATTTTATGAAGATCTATGGTCTTTAATTTCTCCATCTTGATCAACATCCGATATCATCTACATTTCGTTTTTGCTGGTTGGAATGGTTTTTGAATACAAATTCAATCCCGGTCTTTCCGTACCAACAACCGTAGGCTAGATATGATAGTCGGTTATTTAACTATCAAATAAACAACAATTCAATCATGAAAATAAAAATAGATTCACTGGTTCAGTAGTCAGCATCACCTGGCCCTTTAATTTAAATAATTAATAAATGGTTAATTAAACTTCTAAGTCTTTCAATATTTTAACATACGATATTTACTTCTTATGCTAATATAAGAATTTCTCAAAACCATTTTAATACTTAAAACAATATATTATAGGCATATCTAATTTTCCAATTAATTATCATTTCAAAACTTTGTTACCAAACGTTTCACGCTTTACTATACTT
Organism: Allium sativum; assembly: GCA_030737875.1. Lineage (NCBI taxonomy): Eukaryota > Viridiplantae > Streptophyta > Magnoliopsida > Asparagales > Amaryllidaceae > Allium > Allium sativum. Next base: position 770,859,334 of record CM060918.1, on the reverse strand, counting down.
CAACATTCATCAGTCCTTGAATGTAAATTGGTAAGCGAATAATTTCCTAAGTATCAACCCCGAAGAGCGAAATCAAAATTAGATTAATACTCAGAAATTACTCAACTCAACCAATCTCCATTTAGGTTCTAATTCTTATCTTAACTCCATATCAACCCATATTATCCCACTTTAAAACCATTCAACTATTTTCCACTTTGAAAATATCATTTCCATTCCATTATTAAGAAACATTAGTTAAAATTAATGGTTAGCCTCACACTCTGTTCTATAGACCTTGTTTAAAAAAATTCAGGTTTAATAAAAACCCCTTTATCCCGCTTTCCTTTTCTTAATTCAAAAATTAAGTAAAACATTCATCTCAAGCTAGCGCATTGGCGAAAAATCTCTTTTATAACTTCGTTTAAAAATCTCGGTTTTTAATATTAAACTCATTCACAAACTTCTCTCAAAATCCAACTAAACTCAATTCCAAATTCAATTACTAACATGATGAATTTCATTTAATAAAAATTCCTTAAATTATCAAAATAACAATTTACCTCATCGTTAACTATTATAGAAATAGTTAAGTTCTTTATTAACTAAAATAAATAATAAAATATTTTAAAATTAAACAAATATTCATTAATTTATTTCATTAGATTAATTCAAAACAAATTAACCAAATAATTAAGTTCAATTAAAATAGTTCGACTTAAACCATGGTTATCTCTTTAATCAATCCAATTAGTCTTTCCTTTAAATTAATTAATAGTATAATTAATTTAAATAATCCATTTAGTTTTCTTTGGGAAAAACAATTAATCCAAATCTCAACCCTTACATTAATTTCTGCTCATCTGCTTATAAATCTTATTAACACAAGAATTTGAATTATAAAACCATTTAATAAATACTTATAAACTTAAATAATAAATATAAATATAAATATAAATTTCCTTTTATTAAATTTTATTCTAAGTAATAGATTTCAAACTTTTATTCAAAATAATAGATTTAAAACTCTATCTTCAATTGTAAAATAAAATTTATAAATTCGTTACCGTCGATTCACTTGACAGTAAAACAACATTTACAAATTGATTTATTTTTAGGCCAACTGCGGCCAATTACTCGACCATTAATTCCCATTGGTTAATATCAAACAAACGTTGAATTTAGATTCAATAATCAATAATCAAGTCAATCATCCAATCATATCGGTTAAACAATTCATATAATTGTAATATGAAATACAACAATAAATTTAAGGAATCCAACTGGATTCATCCAACCTATTTTCCCTACATCTAAATGCGTTACCACAAAGAAAATCATATATTTCAATAAACAGATATAATATTCAACAATCAAACAATATCAGCAATCTAACATCCATATTCAATTAAATACGTTTATATTATTATAAACGTAACCAATGAGGTAAGTTACCTCATTTGGAAACAATAGTTAAAAATAACGATTTGATTTCGTTTAAAATAAACGAACGTTCAAAATGAACCAATTCAACCAATATAGATATATTCAACAAACAATTATCAACCATAGCACACAAATTAAAAATCTGACTTACGTAAAATATAAGTGGGATAAAACTGAGTGAGTTATACTCACTTTGATTTGATTCGTTGAACTGTTCGATTTCAGTTAAATTAAACAGTCGTTTAGTTTAACTGAAATCTTCTGCTATTTCCAAATCTGTCCAGACTATTTCCAAAATGCAACGCTTGAAAATATGATTCTGGCATTTTTAGTTTTGTTCCATTCTATTATCATAGGAATAAGTGATAATTATTTAAAATAATGTGATTAAATTAATTAATAAATTTCTTAAGTATTAAACTAAACCCACTTACGTTAATATACTAATATCACTATTTAATGCATATATTGCCACGCGGTTCTTATTGCTTTCATCTTCCCCAAACTGATCCTTCACCATGCATGCCTGTTGCCTTCATTTATTACTTATTCCCCATTGCCTCGGTATACACAGCATGCACATCACATCTTCAATGCAACCCATTTCTTTTTTTCTTCCTTTTATTTTTATCATGCCTTCACGTTACATTTAAAACTTCATTCTACCCATTTTTTCTTCTTTCTTCCCATCAACCTGCGTTCGAAGTCCCACCACGCTGCCAACATTCCATCGTTCAAACATGTTCATGCGTCCCTTCATTACTTCGTTCACACACACACACACACACACATACATACACACACACACACACACACACACACATATATATATATATATATATATATATATATATATATATATATATATATATTCACCACGAGATAGACCCCCCCACCAATCGGTAAGGCTTCACATACCTCCTACCATGTTCTACGTTCACCACATATTCTAACTGCCCACCGTTTTTCATGCTACTTCTGAATCAAACTGCCTTTTTCAATGTGAACAAACTACTAGTCTTTTTATGTGTTTTTTCCCTATTGCATCTAAGCTTCATACCCACGCAGTCTTCAGGTTCCAGTCCACCACCTTAATAGTTTCTTCGGCCCCACTCATCCGCAGCAACTCCCCAAACTTCCAGTTTCTAAGCTGTCTCATTTTTTTGTTGCAAAACAACGGTCTCAATCCTTTCTACTTCTGCTCTCGTTACTTTCTCCATCTGCACCTTCATTTTATAAAACTTGTACACGTGTTGCTGCTCCCCGTCCAAAACTAAACTACCCCACGTTTCTTCATCCACACAATCCTCAGTTCGCATGTTCCCATATACGAACCCATTAATTCTAGTTCACATTCGAACTTCCTTCCTCCGACTCACTGTTCAGTGCCAGCGAAACCCACATCCGCAACACCTTCATTCCCCATTGCCGATCACCATGTCGCCCAAAAACTCATCACAACCGACCAGATGCCAGATCTCGAGGAGTTCCGTAATTTAGTAGTAGAACATCATACGAATAGTTTCGGGGTTCGAAAGATTGGTGAGGAAAGAGGTTATGGAATTCTAGCTCTTCGTTTGAAGTGGAGACATGCTATTTTCTTCCGTTTTCTTAAAGTATAAAGAAAATGAAGAGAAGATTTTTGGTACGATATATTTACATGTCGAATGGAAACTGGATAGAGATGACGTAAGTTCATTATGTACAAGGTAGACATAGTATTGTTGGGTTTTAGGTCGTCTTAGGAATAGTTGTGCGATGAGAAGATTCAACATTTTGAATTAAGAATACAAGGTAGTTGTCACTTTTTTAGAAACAATTGGGTCGAACAACCTCCTTTTATGTCATTACTACTTTTTTAGTGTCATTGAGATTTAGTAAAGTGCACACATAATAATTATACATGTGCCTAGATAATAAAATATTAATTAATAGCAAATTCTATTTGAATAAATTAATTACTAAGCTCATTTTAGAAACAATGAGTGTCGAAAAACCTCCATTCATGGTCGACTATGCATATTAATGGAGAGAATAATTAGATTTGATTCAATTTAATTGGGAGGGAAGGAAAATTAAAGATGGAATGTTTTTAATGAAGAAGTTGGAAATTAATGTTTTTTATTTTCCTAATAAAAGTAACCTGTCATTCATTTATTTCACTCAATCATCTGACAATCCATTTTCTTTCTCTCCTCCTTTCCCTATGGTCAAAAATTAATGGCTTCTTAGCTATAAATTTCTAAAGTAAAATAAATGAAAGGTTGTGCTTCGAATCCATGTAAATTATGAAGTCGGATTTAATCAAATATAGGACTTATATTCTTCATTTAAAATATGATTTTTTGCTATAGCTATCAGGTAATTTCAAATAATATTTCGTTATGAAATATAAAATGATAATTCATTTGTATTTCACATATATTGTATCTTTTTGATTGTTTTTCATCTTTTATGTAAAGTTTCAGTCTTCAAAGAGTTTATCTATGCCCAAAATTTTTAATTTAATTTTGTTATATTAAAATTGATGTTTATGTAAAGTTAGGTAGATACTAGGTAGTATGCATGGACGAGAGAATAATCTCCTAAGCATGGATTAATTGGAGTAATGAGATTTCTATACACTCATGCATTTTAGATTGAAAAAAAATAATGTTTTGTTTAGCACTAACAGATATATAATGTGATATCAACCATTGGGACAACATCGCTAAAAACAGAAAAGAAATTGTGGTATCAACAAATAATACCAAATAATAAAATTAGGATTACCGTTTTCGACAAATAATTGTGGTATCAACAAATAATACCAAAAAAAAGAAATTAGGATAGCAAATAACAAATAATAACAAATAATATGAAATATAAGAAGGAAATAAATGGAGAAAAAAAAGAAATGAAATCAAGGATATTTGGCAAGTATTTTTTCTTGGTTTAGAGATTGTGATATCAACAAATAATACCAAATCAACTAACTAAGATTTTTCTCTCTATGTATACAAGAAAACAAAAGAAAAAAATAAAATTAAAACTAACATGAATCGTAAATTATAAAATTAAAAAAATTAATTATTACTCCCGGACAACGGCGCCAAAACCTTGTTTGGTGCTTTCCTAGGAACTAGAAAAGCGCACATTTTGAAATAAATTACTACAAGCGCACAGGTGTGTAGCATGTATGTCAAACACAGGAAGGAAAATTAAATTTTATTATTTATATATTTCGTGGGCGAGTTAGATGAATTTTGAATGGTTTGATTGAAAACAATAAAATTAGGATTACCGTTGAGTCTAATCAGACGGTCAATCACTAGTGAAAATTAAAATTGCAAAGACAACTTGAGCTCTACCAAATTTAATGTATAGTCAACTCAAGTTGCTTGAAAAATAAATTGCAGAAAAGAAATAAATGCAGAAAATAAAAGTGCATAATATAAAGAACAAACAGAAATAAAAATTAGGATTACCGTTGAATCTAATCAGACGGTCAATCACTAATGAGAAATAAATACAATAGAAAACCACGCTCTATCAAATCTATTGAATAGACAACACAAGTTTTCTAGATCCAATCGGAGTATAGAAAAGAAAAGAAAACTCTCAATTTATCGATAATTGTTTACAATGGGATTACATCTGTATTTATAGGGGATGTAGCCTCCTTTCTATGTGGTTATTGGGCCTAAGAAAAAACTATAAAATATTTTCTTTACAAAGCAAAAAGATATGACTGGATGAGATATTCTTTGAATATCTCCCTCTTTGACATGTGGCAGTTGATTGGGCTTCCTTTTGGTAATGATCCTATCAAATCTTCTTCTCTATGGCAATTAAATATGAAAGATTTCTGTTTGATTTCTTTGAGAGGAATATGCCAAACTCTTCAAATCTTTATTAGTGCATATATTATATACATACATAGAAATATATATTTTTATAATATAACACTAGTCCATATATTCTTCAGAGCAAAGGAGGCAGTGTCTTTCTTCAGCAAAAAGACGGCTTGACAGGGATTGTACTTAGGTCACTCTGTCCAAATTTCCAAGACTTTACCAGTGTGCTACAGCTTCCTTTGTGATTGAAAACTTGTTGATATGGGAAAGTAGCTTTTTTTCTTAGCAATTGGTCTTTAATTGAATGAAGGAGACATTTATTAAACCTGTGAAAACACATGACAAAATACCCAAAGTAATATTTATTTATTTACAAAAGTTAAGATATAGAAGCATAAAATAAACACATTTCTATGTTAATCAAATACCCCCACACTTATCTTTCACTCATCCTCAAGTAAAAAAATGTAAAACTAAACTAGATAGGTCACACTTACGTAGGAAACACGATTGCATTGAGCGTATGCAACAAGCTGTTAACCTTTAGGTGTCCCTAGTAGGATGAGTGGTGTCACGTGAGGGTTTTCAGCGGATACTACCCACAAAATCCAAATGCAGTATGTTGTGGTTCTAATGCAACTAGATCAATGCAATGGGCGTATGCAAATGAAAACAAAAAAAATGAAAACACAACTTGTTTTCGGGAAAGTTGTACAACAAATTGAGTTAACTATTTTTAATCAGTTGATTGTATTTTAGATACCTAACTTGTCACAAATTTTCAACATAATTAAAGTTTTCCAATGTTAAACTCTAGTTTGGTCAGTTGGTTCGGTTGATAACATAGTTAAGCCATGAAATAAATTCTTAGTTTGCTTGTCACATTTTTCTAAGTGGTATTCTAATTTCCTTGTGTATGACTAGTCAAACCAATAAGGTCAAAAAGTGCTTAGGCATCATTGCTTATTCTCTATCTCTATAAAAATGAAAATTCACACACCTAACTTAAAGACCAAGGTACGTCATCCATGCACTGCCTCGCGTACTGACAGAGAGTTGGGAAAGAGTTTGGTGGATTGTGCAGACCGATGCTGACTTTATGAACAAGATGTCGGTAATCCTTAGGTGTCCAACTCATAAAATGAGACCAAGGAATACCGACGCTGACTTTGTCAACAAGATGTCGGAAAGAGTTGGCGGGTTTGCACACCAATGCTAGATTTACAAGCAATATTGGATACCCTTAGATTATTATTATTGAAGATTAAAATAAGAGAGAGTTATGCAATTTCATCTTAACACAACTTGGTTTTAAAGATTCGAAAAGCCAATATAAGTATTTTAAGTCCTCCACAAACAAAGACTACAATTTAGAACAGACTTCAAGACCATCACCTAAGAATCTACCTATATACTAGTTGCACTATTATCACTTGTAATTCAACTTTTCATTATATTTTTTATTCGATCTTAGTCGAGAGAAAAAAATACTATCAACTGACTAATAATATTTAACTTATTTTGTTGTATCAATCTAAAACGAGTCGTATTTCCAATAAAAAATAAAAATTATGGCGTGTTACTACAACTTACAATGCATGACGGTCCTATTTAAATGGATGAAAAGGAAAAGGAAAAATAAGTAAGAAAAATAAATATGAATGAAATGCAGTCTCCCCCTACACTAGATCTAAACAATGTCCACATTGTAATACGTTTCTTAAATTTGAAAGATAACACCAAAAGATGGATTAAATGCAAAATGATTTGTAAAATGAAATGAAGTTTAACCACTATACATGTTTGCCAATCATATGAAAAATGATATCTATGATGATGGTGAATGTTTTGTGAAAACTGATGTTTTCTGTTTTCCCCCACACTTGCCTCTATCGAAAATGATGTATGATGATTTCGTATCTAATTTTTGAGGTACAAGAGACATGTCAATAAATTCTAAAATCAAAATCTTTCCCATGCAAATTTTTTCGTGACAATGTTTTTTTACCATTCAGATGAAGATTACCATAATCCCATAAATTTGAGTGTTTAACCACAATTTCCTTTGTTGATATGGAATTACGATTATCTTTGAGACATTCCATGTATTCATCCTCGTCATTTAAAAGTTTAAGTTCGTCTTCAAAAAGTTCTTCAAAAGATATAGTAGGCATGTTTAATTGAAGTAAAAGAAGCTTCTTAAAGAGCTAGATCTGACATGTAATCCACATATATTCCTATCATGTCATCTTGTCCTATTTCAAAATCAAAACCAGAAGAACAACTCAAACATTCCATCAAAACCAGGAAAATGCACAACTAAAAAACAAACTGAAAAATAGACTAAGAAAACTTAGTTTTTTTTACAGAAAAGAAAATTGAAAAAATAATTGAAAAGGAGAAAAAAAACTTTCAAAAAGGAAAAGAAAAAACCTAACAAACTGACTCGACTAAAAGGAATAAAACAAGCAAAACTACTCAATTAGGTAAAAAATAAAAACTAAGCTCAATTTTTTTTCAACTAACAAAATGAGTAGCCTAAAAGAAATATAAACCAAGCAAAAAACAACTCAGCTAGAAAAAAAATGAAAAACAAAAGTAAACTCAAGGAACCAAAACTCGGCTTGACCAAACCCTAGAACTCAACATGAATCAACCCTTGTTTAACTTCCCAAGTTGAAACCACATAACTATTTCTCCTTCTTCCTATTTTTCTTGTATAGAAAGACTTTGACTTGCTTTTTAAAAAAGTCAAACAAGAACAACTTTTTAAACGATTTAAAGCCGAGGAACAAAAGAAGTCAACAAGCACAGAGTTTAAAACGGAGGAAAAATCAAAAAAAGGGATGAGAACAAATGAAAATTTGGGAAATACCCTTATATCACGTCCTATGGTCTCAAAATATAGCCAACTAGTTTCAACTATCCAATTCCCTCAAGCACGTATATAAGGGTCAGAACAGCAGAAGAATCAACAAAATCTCAAATGCTCCTTCATTTTTTTAATTATATTTCTGAAACAACTCACACCCTATTTCTTCAAATTTCAATCGAATCGAACAAAAACAATAGCTTACGCCTTCATTGGTTTCAGAAACAAGCAGCTCTCTCAATCTGCTCGATTTGTTAAAAAAATGTTATTATTGCTTGCGGATTTCGTGAATGGTACGGTTTTGATTGATTGCTATGACAAATGGTTTTGGCGATGCGTGAGTCATGGTCGGAGTATGTGATTCAGTTGAGGACTGGATTCGAATAGGGGTCGATGCACTTGTTTTTGCGTTGAATTGGTTTGGGTTTCGGTTATCTGAAACTGGGGTTTGTGAAATTGTCTGGTGGTTTTCGAATTAGGGTTTGAGGAAGAGGTTGTTTGAGGTTTGAAGGTGGTAGAGGGATTGGAATCGTGTGGTTGAATCGTAGTTGAGGATTTGAATTGTGGCTTCTCTAGTCTGGAAGGAAGGATACGACCTTGGCTTTGATTAGGAAGAAGGCTGTTTGTTGATAATGTTTTGCGGGAGTGCAGATTTGGGGTGATGAGATGATAGGGACTGCGTGAATTTAGTGGTGGTCTTTCAGGAGATGGTCAGTGTTTTTAAACTGTGGTAGCCTGAAGCTTGTGCGATAGATGGCAGTGGGTTGATTTCGATTATGGGGATTTTGTAAGAACCCGTAACTTCCCCGTGAAGGAAAGAGCGGATACTTTATGCTGAAAATGAAAAATAAAATCTATACCCTTTTATAGAAACAAAACTTATTTTATTTAATTTCTAAAATTTATCCAAACTGAATAAATAAATTAGAAAATCACCTTTCTTCGAATGGAGGAGGATTCATGGTCGGCATTGGATGGCCAAGCGAAGGGGGGGTTGCGTTTGCACGTTAGAGGGTGGCGGTGGGCCACCAGTGGTTCACGGCGGTGGACTGGAGGGCTTGGGGTACAGGTTTCGGTTTGGGGGGGCCTGGGGGGGTCTTGCGTGGAAGGAGGGGCGACGGGGAGGTAAGGGGGGTGCTGGAGGTCGTCGTCGGCCGAGGGAGGTGGTCCAGGGGCGGGGGCGTGGAAGAACGACGGGCGATGGAGCGATTTCTTTTTTTCCTTTTTGCCCTAAATCGATTTGAACGATTGAATTGGGGGGGAGGGGGGTTGACCGGGCTTTGGATGGATAAGGGTTGTGACCCATTAAATATTATTATTTAATTTCCTTTTTAATTCACCAAAAAGTTGACTTTTATTTCGAAGTCCAAACGAGACCCATCGACTGTCGTCCCTAGCTATTTATCCCCATTCCAAACACAATGGAATATGCTTTGTAACTCAATTCGCTTGTTACGATCAGTTTTCGTTCAAATTAAAATATAAATCAATGTATATTGAATTTGAACGCACATTTCTATTTACCGGGGCCACATATTAACTCTAAAAATTCCAGAAAAATTATTTCTAGCTTCGTATTGACGATACGGTCCTAATAAAACTAATCTCGTCAAATTCTGAGACCGTTTGAAAAATGGCCATTTTCCAGTCGATTAAAATCAACTAAAACTGGTCAAACGCGTTTTCCTTTGCCACGCTCACATATTGAATCAGAAAATTACGAATTTTGAAACCTAGCAATAACTTGGCATCACGGATCCAACAAAAGTGGTTTCGTCGAAAACCGAGGTCGTTTGCAGAATTTCCATTTTTAAGGACCAGAATTCCATAGCGACTATTCTGAATTTCAACTGGACGTATCTTTTGATTCCCGCTATGAAATTTTGATTTTTCGGATTCGTTGAAAAGATATTTTCAAATAGATTCTAATATTCTTGGTTTCGCTAAAATCCGGTTTATTTTGAATCCTGTACATTCATTTGAACTTTGAAATCGAATTTTCAAACTACCGCGCCCTTTTCAATTCCTTTTATAATTTAAAATAAATAATTATATTCTAACGACGATCTATATAAATATATACGTTCGAATTCTATTCAAAATAAATTTCTCGTTGTTATTATTTAAAATAATTCATTTTAAATATTCAAAATTCATTAAAATTGCCAAAATAAAAAATTTAAATTGGCTCAGATTTCCGGGTTATTACAATCTCCCCCACTTAAAACTTTTCGTCCCCAAAAAGGAACGAAGCCGAAAGTTGTTTCACAAATCAACTCAACTTCCATTATTTTCTTTATGGCTTAAGTTCTTCAACTTTTCAGTTTGTAAGAACTTTTCAAATTTTTTCAAAAAAATTGGCAGCTAAATTTTCGAAAAATTTCGCCATAACCTCCCCTGCACCGGGGACTTCGGGATATTTCATATAGCCTCTCATGGCCTTCTTCAGTCCAAAAGAAAAAGAAAAAGAAAAAGCCAAGCGGTTAGCCAATCGGCTCATAAAATTATCCAAACCCAAAGAAATACAGTAAACATGTACCTATTTGTCGGGCAAACAATTTTATTCCTCTTCTCTTGCCTCCTTGCTATGGCCTGTTCAATGGATACACATGTATATGTATGCAAATGCGAAAAACTTTCAATACAATTCACTATTTGGTTCAATTTGGCTAAATGGTTCAACATTCAATTAATCAAAACAGTAATCAAACAACATAACCATCAATCAATTAGTTGATTTACGTTTCAAATTCATAATTTTGATACATAGTCAAAAATCACGTTTTTGATGCCAAATCACAACAATAGCCCTATCTAGTTTTGGTTCTCACACCAGTTAATTGGAAATATATAAATATCACACTTTTGGCACTCGAATATAAATATTGATGATGCGGCCGCATCATCAGAATTATCCCTGGGCGACTAGAGTGTGACTCTATATCCATCCAGTATATTGGAGGCTTCCAATACACGTGGATCAAACGTATATTAAAATTTCTATATACCTGATAGTCCAAATCAATATAAATAAATATTCAAATACGAATAATAAAGTTTAAATTTTCAAAACAAAATCGTTTTCAATTTAAAAATATACTCTTCACACTCGTTCTAGGATACTACTGATCCCATCTCTAACGAGTCATTCTTATTGGATTTTACTAATCCAATCTCAGATGAACACTTTCGTTTGGTTCTAACGTGTCTTGTTCTCCGAGCTCTGTAAACCAAAGCTCTGATACCAAATGTAAGAACCCGTAACTTCCCCGTGATGGAAAGAGCGGATACTTTATGCTGAAAATGAAAAATAAAATCTATACCCTTTTATAGAAACAAAACTGATTTTATTTAATTGCTAAAATTTATCTAAACTGAATAAATAAATTAGAAAATCACCTTTCTTCGAATGGAGGAGGATTCATGGTCGGCATTGGATGGCCAGGCGAAGGGGGAGTGGCGTTTGCGTGTTAGAGGGTGGCGGTGGGCCACCAATGGTTCACGGCGGCGGGTTGGAGGGTTTGGGGTAGGGTTTCGGTTTGGGGGGCCTGGGGGGTCTCGCGTGGAAGGAGCGGCGACGGGGAGGTAAGGGGGGGTGCTGGAGGTCATCGTCGGCCGGGGGAGGTGGTCCAGGGGCGGGCGCGGCGGCGTGGCAGAACGACGGGCGGTGGAGCGATTTGTTTTTTTGTTTTTTGTTTTGTTTGTTTTTCTTTTTGCCCTAAATCGATTTAAACGATTGAATGGGGGGGGTTTGACTGGGCTTTGGATGGATAAGGGTTGTGACCCATTAAATATTATTATTTAATTTCCTTTTTAATTCACCAAAAAGTTGACTTTTATTTCGAAGTCTAAACGAGACCCACCGACTGTTGTCCCTAGCTATTTACCCCCATTTTGAACGCAATTGGATATGCTTCGTAACTCAATTCGCTTGTTACGATCAGTTTCCGTTCAAATTAAAATATAAATCAATGTATATTGAATTCGAACGCACATTTCAATTTACCGGGGCCACATATTAACTCTAAAAATTCCCGAAAAATTATTTATAGCTTCTTATCAACGATACGGTCCTAACAAAACTAATCTCGTCAAATTCTGAGACCGTTTGGAAAATGGCCATTTTCCAGCCGATTAAAATCAACTGAAACTGGTCAAACGCGTTTTCCTTTGCCACGCTCACATATTGAATCAGAAAATTACGAATTTTGAAACCTAGCAATAACTTGGCATCACGGATCCAAAAAAAGTGGTTTCGTCGAATACTGAGGTCGTTTGCATAATTTCCATTTTTAAGGGCCAGAATTCCATAGCGACTATTCTGAATTTTCAACTGGACGTATCTTTTGATTCCCGCTATGAAATTTTGATTTTTCGGATTCGGTGAAAAGATATTTTCAAATAAATTCTAACATTTTTGGTTTCGCTAAAATCCGGTTTATTTTGAATCCTGTACATTCATTAGAACTTTGAAATCGAATTTTCAAACTACCGCGCCATTTTCAATTCCTTTTATAATTTAAAATAAATAATTATATTCTAACGACGATCTATATAAATATATACGTTCGAATTCTATTCAAAATAAATTTCTCGTCGTTATTATTTAAAATAATTCATTTTAAATATTCAAAATTCATTAAAATTGCAAAAATAAAAATTTTAAATTGGCTCAGATTTCCAGGTTATTACAGATTTGGTGGATCTGGTTGAGACTTCAGGTTTGCGGTGAAGCTACGATGGCCAAGGAGTTCAGGTTATGGCAGAATTAGCAGTATGACAATGGAGCTGTAAAGGATGTTGAGTTTATGACTGTTGTTGGATTTATGAACGGGTTTGGGGGATGGGGTATGGTTGCGATTCAGAAATTGATGAGAGGGAGTGAACTGGGTATTGTGAAGATGATGATGAAGGGGCTAGTACTAGTTTTAACGCCTAGCGTTTGGCAGCGCAGATGTAGTTCGTGATTTCAGTAATAGTACGAGCTTCGTGAATGGGAGGGGATTGCGATCGTGATTATTCGGAGTATGGTTTGATGAAGATGGTAAAGGGGTTGAATTTGCAGTGGCGTGAAACTTTGTTGAGAAGGATTGTATTATGGTAGAGGGAGGATTCAAAGCAGAGAAGACAAAAGTTGAATGAAAGGAAAAAAGGAAATCAATAATTTTTGGCTTCTTTTTTTTATTTGTAAAAATTTGTAAACAAGAAAGAAAAAGAAGGAAATAGATGGAGAAAAAAAAGAAATGAAATCAAGGATATTTGGTAAGTATTTTTTTCTTGGTTTAGAGATTGTGGTATCAACAAATAATACCAAATCAACTAATAAAGATTTTTTCTCTCTATATATACAAGAAAACAAAAGAAAAAATAAAATAAAATAAAAACTAACACGGATCGAAAATTAAAAAATAATAAAATTTAATTATTACTCCTCAACGACGGTGCCAAAAACTTGTTTGACGCTTTCCTAGGAACTAGAAAAGCGCAAATTTTGAAATAAATTACTGCAAGCGCACGGGTGTATAGTATGCAGGTCGAACACAAGAAGGAAAAATTAATTTTATTATTTATATATTTCGTGGGCGAGTTAGATGAATTTTGAATGATTTGATTGAAAACGATAAAATTAAGATTACCATTGAATCTAATCAGATGGTCAATCACTAATGAAAATTAAAATTGCAAAGACAACTTGTGCTCTACCAAATCTAATGTATAGTCGACACAAGTTGCTTGAAAAATAAATTGCAGAAAAGAAATAAATGCAGGAAATAAAAGTGCAGAATATAAATAACAAACAGAAATAAAATTAGGATTACCGTTGAACCTAATCAGACAGTCAATCACTAATGAGAAAATAAATGCAATAGAAAACCGTGCTCAACCAAATCTAATTGAATAGACAACACAAGTTTTCTAGATCCAATCAGGGTATAGAAAAGAAAAGAAAACTCTCAATTCATCGATAAAAGTTTATGATGGGATTACATCGGTATGTATAGGGGATGTAGCCTCCTTTCTAGGTGGTTATTGGGCCTAAGAAAATTTTATAAAATATTTTTTTTACAAAGCAAAAAGATATGATTGGATGAGATATTCTTTGGAGATCTCCCTCTTTGACATGTGGCAGTTGATTGGGCTTCCTTTTGGTAATGATCCTATCAAATCTTCTTCTCAATGGCAATTTAACATGAAAGGTTTCCGTTTGATTTCTTTGAGAGGAATATGCCCAACTCTTCAAATCTTTATTAGTGCATATATTATATACATACATAGGAATATATATTTATAATATAACACTAATTCATATACTCTTCAGAGCAAAGGAGGCGGTGTGAATGTTCCTTTCTTCAGCAAAAAGACGGCTTGACGGGGATTGAACTTAGGTCACTCTGTCCAAATTTCCAAGCCTTTACCAGTGTGCTACAACTTCCTTTGTGATTGAAAACTTGTTGATATGGGAAAGTAGTTTTTTTTCTTAGCAATTGGTCTTTAATTGAATGAAGGAGACATTTATTAAACCTGTGAAAACACATGACAAAATACCCAAAGTAATATTTATTTATTTACAAAAGATAAGATATAGGAGCATAAAATAAACACATTTCTATGTCAGTCACCTACAAACAAGTGCAGACCCAGGATGAGATACAATGAAAGGCTGTGCAAGACCAACGGGCCAGACATAAAGAGCAAAAGGAACCATAGCATGCACAACATCAAAAGCAAGGCCTGAAACATCATGGGCCGAATCATGTGAATCATGCAATAGTGTATAAGATGTTGGAAAATGCGGATTATGCATCTTAAGGCTAACTTAACACTAGTAGGGAGTGAATATTGTTTAATTGAATTTATTATCTTTTTGAATTTAACATAACCAAATGAAAATTACAGATATGAATCAAACAAATTATCAGACACAAATGCTAATAATAAGTAAAAGCAGTCAAGGAAAGAAAACAACGGGATTTTATACTGGTTCAGAGTTACCATATATCCAATCATACAAAACTCTACGTTGTGTAGATTTCTTTTCAAATAAACTTCAAATCTTACAATCCTCTATTTCATGGTCTACGAGGTCCATTCCCAACTACTTTCGAGCACAGGGCGCTCTCTTGATTTAAATGGGCTACAAGATCACCTAATTGATTTACGGGATAAAATCAGATCCAGTTGATTTGAACGGGCTACAACCTACCTTTTCTGTATTAGTTTGGAAGAAAGACTCTATAGAAGTTCGATCTTATGATCTCTGATTACAAATGCTGCTAGAAAACTGAATAGCACTTGGATTTTTGAGAAAGAGTGGTAGAGAATTAAACTAGTGATGTTCTGGTTTGATTCTCTTTGAATTTCGGCGGAGTTTGACTGTGGAAACTTGAAAATAAAGAGTATAACTGAAGAGGAGAAAAGCGAGAAGAAGATAATGAAAAGAAGTTAAGAAATACAAATTTGGATGGATATTTATAGGGAATTAACAGTCAATTCTCTTCAGGTAAAGTTTTAAACAACTAGATGCTTCTTATGAAATTTGAATTTTTTGAAAATAACGGCTATGATGTCGACATGGGGTGTAGAACATGTCAACATGCCTTATATATTTTCGAAATATGAAATTTTGAAAACAATGTAAATGATGTTTAAAAAAATCAAGATAATTCTACAGTTTAACAAACTATTTTCTTATATATCAAAGTAGTATAATAAAGCAAAAACATATATTTTAATCTATAAAAGTGATATCAAATTTTAATATAAAGCTATAAATATAAATATGAGAAATTTAAAACTTAAGATATTATACTATATATGAATATAACGAAATAAGAATATTAAAACTGAAGTAAACCTAAATAAGTAGATATGTATACAAAACTAAAATACAAACCAAAAAAATCTAAAATACTTAAAGAAAGGGGTTAGATTAAAATTTAAGAAATATTTTGAATAATTTAAAGGACAAAAGTTTTTTTTTTAAACAGGAAGTAATTTTGAAATCATTAAAAAGTTAAGAGAATTTCAAAATATTATGAGGCAAAAAGGGTGAGAGAATTGGAAAAATATTTTAGTGCTATTGTGGAGTTTTAACAAAAAATTTAGACACTGTTACTTATCTTGATTTCTTGAACTCTTGTTACTCACGAGTCTTCAATCTAGAACTCTTCTTCTTTATAATTTATGCTCTTGAATCTTTAAAATGTGCATTCTTCAAAATCAACACCTGCATAAGATGCATATATATATATATATTTCTATACAATAGTGTTAGTATATATTTTATGATAATAATAGTTAAAACAAGGTTGTTGTCATCAAAACCATCATTACCATCATCATTGTTCCTAATAATCTCCTCCTTATTGATGATGCAACTTTTGATTATAAAGTATACTTATCTAATACCTTGATTCTTCAGTTACTCCACCTAACTCCAACAATTCCTTCTGAAACTAGTAACTCCACCTTAATCTGTAACAACCCCGGTCTTAGACAATTACCTGTTGTAGTAATTAATGAATTATAATGAAAATTTTAATTTGTTAATTAAGAATAAATGTCTTTAAAAATCCGAATGGAGTTTCATTTAATATAAGTTGGGAATTGCTGAGAATTTAGGAAAGAAGAATAATTGATGGCTTTGGGAATTTGGTGAAATTGTGTGTGTGTGTATATATATATATATATATATATTGAGTTTTGAGTTAAACTAGAATTTTATTTTAGAACAACAATAGGAAAAAATATTTAAACTATTTTGACAAGTGATTTTGAGATAAGAATAAGCATTTATGATTTTTGCATTGCTTAGCGCGATGGATTGTCAAAAAATAAGTAATAACTATATTAGACAAAATGGTGTTTTCTAGAATACCTTGTTGAGGTGAAACTGCAAAATGCTAATTTTGTTGCAAAATGTGTTTATACTTATATAGAGAATAATTTTATAAGATTAAAGAATTATTTTTCTATGGTAAAAAGTTGAATTGTTAGATTTATTGCTACACTTAATTTTTTAAGTATATTTCAAAAGAAATGTAATTTGCAAACAATTGAAACTATTGTGAAATCGGCAAATATATGAAAGATTTGTAGAATTATATTACAATTTTTAATAAATGATGTAAAAAATATTCTTTATAAATGGTTTTGTGATCTTATTAATTGTGTAGCCTTAAATCGTAATTAGTAATGAGAATTTGTGAAAATAGTTGTTTAAATAGGCCATAATTAAGGTAATTAGCCATAATGTGAACTATTAAGGCTTAATATATAATTAGTAGATTTGATTAGGATTAATGGGCGTTTAAGCTTTAATTAACATAAGAGGCTTCTGGAGGAAGTAAGAATACAGTACGTATTCTTCGTCCTTACCAGATTTTCTCAAAAACCAAAAAGAAGAAAAATCCTAAAAATCCATTCTGAATCAAAATCTTAGCCTTCCAAGGATCCAAATATTGAAATTTAGTTATAAAAAAGGGAGCTCCTATAGGTAATCAGTCTACTATCAAATCAAAATCCTTCTATGATCTCTAGTTGAAAAATTATTTACTATAACTGATGTTTTAGACCTGCATGTTACAATAAACTTCTTAGCAGGTTTTGAGAAGGCCAATTGAAGCTTCAAGTTCCAAATTTGCTTCCTATTTCTTACTGTTGATTCTTATTCATGTGAGTGAACCTCACACTTCTTAGTTGAAATCGTTGTTGGTCATATTCTCAAAGTTTATTGAGTAGTTGTAAAGAAATTGGGTTGACGTCGGTTCTATTCTTGTTGGTTTTCTTTCCTGTTGCTATACTAAAATAGTTATAATTTTTGAGCCACTAAACGGAAATTGAATATTTTATTCATTTCGAAAACTTAGAAACTTTGCTACAACTTTCATTTTATTCATCTTTCCCAGTTTTGAAGTTTTCTAAGCAAAAATCGTGATTTTGTTCTTTGTCCTGTCGAATACATTGCGACAGGCTAAGTTTGAGATTATTACTAAAATGGTCATAGCTTTTAAACTACTGAACGAAATTTGATTATCTTAGTCATTTCGAAAAGCTTAGAAACTATGCTACAATTTTGTTTTAATCATCTTTCCAAATTATGAAATTTTCTAAGCTAAAATCGTGATTTGGTTCACTGTCCTATCAAATGCATAACGACATGCCGAGTTTGAGATTGTTACTAAAACGGTCATTTGAACCACTGAACGAAATTTTATTATATTAGTCATTCCAGAAATCTTAGAAATTATGCTACTATAATTTTATTCATTTTTACAAATTTTGAAGTTTCCAAAGCTAAAATCGTGATTTTGTTCGTTGTCCTGTCGAATTCATAACGATAGGCTGAGTTTGAGATTTTTACTAAAATGGTCATAACTTTTGGTCCACTGGACAGAATTTGAATTTCTTAATCATTCCGGAAAGCTTAGAAACTTGCTACAACTTTCATTTTATTAAACTTTCCAAATTTTTAAGTTTTCCAAGCTAAAATTGTGATTTTGTTCGTTGTCCCGTCGAATATATAGCGGCAGCCTGAGTTTGAGATTGTTACTAAAATTTTCATAACTTTGGACTACTGAACGAAATTTTGTTGTCTTAGTCATTCCAGAAAGTTTAGAAACTAAGTTAAAGCTTTCGTTCTACTCATTTTTCCTAATTTTGAAATTTCTAAGCTAAATTGTGATTGTTGGTCCCTGTCCTGTCGAGTACAGAGCGATAGGCTGAGTATGGGACTGTTAGTAAAATGGCTATAACTTTTAAACCATATATCAGAATTTGATTATCTTGGTCATTCCAAAAAGCTTTAATTATATGCGACACCTTTTTTTAGAGTATATTTAAATACTTTGTCGTTTACTAGCTCGAACTACAGATTTTGTCCGTTGTCCTGTGTTTTACTTCATGTAGTTGTTGCATTTGTTTTTTTCCAAACAACTTGAAAATGTTTTGCATCTTGTTGGTATTGGTGATCGCCATGTAAGTGACAATAATTTTTAGCAAGCAAATCCATATATAACTATGTTTTGTATTATCGAATCGATGACGTTTTGGGTGAAATCGATGGTGTAATCTCGTTGAATCTTGTCGTCTTTGTACACGTTTTAATAGTTGTTTCAATTAAATATCTTCCAAATGATTTTCAATTCCCAATAACTAATTATATATCTTCAAATATTTTATTTAGGAATAATCTATATTATCTTCGCTATAGAGGGATTGATTTCAAAGATAGTGATTTCATATATTTTTCAAAAAACTGTTTTATAACCCGTTTTTCTCTGAAACTATTTTCTGTAAAAACATACATACACACACTATTGCACATCTTGAGAAGACGTGATTGAAATTAAACAGTATTGTATAACTCGTGGTATGGAATGCGATCGTATATAATATCGGTTAATTTCATGACTAGTCAATCGAAACAATTTGTTGTTTTCCTTTGTGGAGTATTTCAGTTCTAGTATGGAGTAGACTAAATTGTAGTAAATCAGTTAGTGAGACATGCGGTATGGGACGTATTGATTTCACTTTTCGAGTTATTATTTGGAAGTCTATGACATATCTGTTGTTATTGCCAGTACTAGACCTTTCAGTCAATTATGTTGAGATTCTGGGTAGATCCAATATTTTTTTATAGGTTGGGTAGATCCAACAGTTGTACTAGTAGATCCAATAGTTGTAATCTTAGGTAGATCAAAAATAATACGACAAATCCTGGGTAGATCCAAACATTGCGATTTATTGGTAGATGCTAATATTATAACTCTTGGTAGATCCAAACGTGTGTTGTCTGGTTAGATCCAAAGTGTATCCTAGGAAAATCCAAAATTACAGTCCTTGGGAAATTAATCTCCACATTAATGTTACTTTTGTAGCTTTGGGGTTAGCATCCAGTTGTGTGCTTTAGTTGTTGAGGTAGGGTTTTTTGATCCAATTGCACGGTTAAGTTGATTCTTAGCCATTATGCCGATTGAAGATATTTCACGTTGCGTCCCCTTCTTGTGAATAAATTCACAAACGAGTTTACTATTTATCACTTGAGAAAATTTGTGCACCTCCTTAATGTATTGCTTCCGTGTTTAATCCATCTTCGAGTGCACAACTCCTAAATCCTATAAGGTCGTTCACTTGTGTAATTCACTAGGATTTGCGACGTAGAGTTATTCATGTCATAGCATTTCTTAAGAGAATATAACCTTTGTGTATTATTATTATTCTACTTATGTTCTAATATTTCAACTAGACTAACAAGTGTGTGTTAATGCTTGGGTTATACCGAGTTCTTGTAGGTAATTCACAAGATAACCCTTTTGCAGCTTAACTTTACTACTGGATAACTCTCTTTGTTTAGCTCCTTTTTGCATGTTCAATTTTGTACTTGGTTTTTGTGCTAGACACTTGTGGATGTATATATTCTTTTGTGGGATGCAACTATGTGTATTATTTGTATCGTACCTGATGTATGTATAAATATGTATTTGTGATTGTGTTCAGTTCTGTAATCTGTTGAATATCATGTTGCATCTGTCTTGTTTTGAATTGATCTTGTTGCCATCGTAGCATTGTATTAAGTAGTAATAATATGTCGAACCACTGATGAAAAAAATTTATAGTGCACATAACGACGTACTTAGGTCTTGTTTAATACAAGATTACGACTGGTCGCTCCTAACCAGCCCTATTCTCTGCCTTAATGGACAATATTAGTCAGTGATGCTCTTTATTGGGGTGGGTTTTAGGGTGGGGAGTCATAGTTTGGCATCAGAGTAGAATTGTAAACAAAACACGATAAAACACAGAACAATATATACAATATAGTACATCAAGGTGCAATATAAGTATATCATTCCTATCATAAGTTATCACCAATCAAGTCCTTACCTTTACCTTGGGCTATGTAACAACCCGGAAAATCAGAACCAATATAATTTTTTTTATTTTCACAATTTTAATGAATTTTGAATATTTAAAATGATTTATTTTAAATAATAACGACTAGAACTTCATTTTGAATAGAATTAGAACGTATAAATTTATTTAAACTGAAGTTAGAATATAAATATTTATTTTAAATTAAAAAAAGGAATTGGAAATGGCGTAGTAGTTTGAAAATCTGATTTCAAATTTCAAATTTCAAATGAATGTACAGGATTCAAAATAAACCGGATTTTGGTAAAACAAAATATATTTGAATTTGTTTGAAAATATCTTTCCAACGAATGTGAAAAATCCAGATTTCACAACGGGAATAAAAAGTTATGTCTAGTTGAAAATTCAGAATAGTCGTTATGGAATGTATATAATATATAACCCTTAAAAATAGCGATTTTGCAATCGACCTCCGTTTTCGACAAGACCATTTTTGTTGGATCCGGAATGTCAAATTATTACTGGATTCTAATTTTCATAATTTTTGGAATCAATACGAGAGCGTGGTGAATTTAAACGTGTTTGGTCAATGCAGTTTGAATTTAATCGACTGTAAAATGACCGTTTTTCAAACGGTCTCCAAATTCGATGAAATTAGTTTTGTTAGGACCGTATCTTCAAGACATTGCTAGAATTATTTTTCTGGATTTTTTAGAGTTAGTATGTGGCCCCAGTAAATTAAAATGTACATTTAAATTGAATACATATTGATTTAAATTTTAATTTAAATGAAAACTGAACGAAACAGTCGAATTGGCTAGCAGGACATATCCCATTGTGTTCGAAATGGGGGTAATTAGCTAGGGCGTCTGTCGTTCGGTTCGATTCGGGGTTCGAATGAAAAATCACCTTTTTGGAATTTAAATTTAATAAATTATATATATTTATATATTATCCCCCCCCCCTCTCTATTTTCAGTCAACCCCCCCTTTCATTTTGAAATCAAAATAGAAGAAAAAAGGAACGACAGATTCCTCGTTGTGACCCCCAACGCGCCACCGCCGGCGCGTTCCCCCCTCCATCTCCGGCGAACCCCGTCTCTATTCCCCCTCCTCCACAATATCCCGCGCAGACCCACGAGACCCTAGACCTCGCACCACCGCAAGCAAAGCACCACCATCCACCAAGAAAGCCATCGCCACCAGTCACAACTGCCGCCGTCGGTCAGGCGAGCCATCCCCTCCCCTTGGACACTACGACCAACACCACGCCTCCCTCCTTCCAATACGAATAGCAAAATAAAAAAAACTATAAGTATTTTGATTTTGATTCATTGATGAATATAAGATTTTTACATTGAAAAGGTTATATTTTTACACTGAAAAGGTTAGATTTTTTACATTGAAAAGGTTAGATTTTTTTTACATTGAAAAGGTTAGATTTTTTACACTGAAAAAGTTAGATTTTTACATAGAAAAGATTTGATTTTTAATTGAGAAAAGATTTGATTTTTATATATATAGCAAAGTGATAAAAATATGATTTTTATTATATGATTAGCGAAATAAAAATACGATTTTTATATATATAGATTTGAAATAAAAATAGGATCTTTATCATATATATAACGATATAAAAATATAATTTTTATACAGAAAGTAGCGTTATAAAAATCTGATTTTTATAATATAGATTTGAAATGAAAATGAGATTTTTGTTTATATACTAACAATATAAAAATTTGATTTTAATATATATAGGATATAAAAAATGATTTTTAAATATATAATCATCATAATAAAAATGTGATTTTTACTATGAACAGCGTGGAAAGGATTGTGTTGGAATTTCGGGCAAATCCACACGGTTCAGAAATTCAGAAATAAAACTGGAGGAGTAGATCCCAAAGGTGAGAAGTTCTCGCTCTAATTTATTTTCTAGTTAAATATATATACTAGGATGCAGACGGTGCTTAGTAGCACCAGACACCTTTGTTTGAAACCATGTTTGTTCGGTTGATTGGTTTATTTATTCGAATTTTGTAACACCCCACCTCCGCCAGGGTGGCTCTTGCAAGCACTCTGACTTTGGAGGGGCGTTTGTACCGGGTAAACATGCATAATGATATATCAAGGCAGAACAAGAACATATGTATATATGTAAACAGAGTAAATAAGATAAGTAAAACAGCGGAAGATTTCAAACTATTTCAAAACAAGTCTGGTAAAACATAATGTCAACTTTCCAAATACACAAGTCTAAATAAAAACAACATCACTGAAAAACTGAAATACATAAGTACTATCCCCAAAATAAGTGATAACCATAGCTAGCTTCATGGCAAGACCGTACATGAGCTAAAATCCTACAAGCAAGCGATCAGAAATCCAAGCTAAGCTCCAATATTCCCACCCTGAGAACCTGGGGGGGGGGGGGGGGACGGAAGAAAAGAGGCGAAAGAAAAACAGGTCAGTCAAAAAGACTGAGTAAGCCCTACTACAATCAATGCAAACTGATAAAGTTAACTGGCATGAGAAGCAGGGATGAACATAAGGATAACAACATACTAGCATGATGATTAACTAACAAGGTAGATAAAGGTGTCATCGCATAATCAGGTTTAAGGTTTTTGCACCATAGGTGTACTAGCAAGCTAACATGACTTGAATAAACAAGTATTGATCCCTTGGCCCAAGCTTTGGCCCAATAACATGAAATGACCCTAATAGAGGTCCAACCAAACGGTCTAATCGATCGGCTCCCTAAGCCTAACTCGTCACGTGTTGGTGTCAATACGACCCAAACATAATTGTAGTCGGACCGTGCCGGGTCCACCTTCGGGTGTATCAAGCCCTAGGGTGTAAACCCCTGGACACCATAAACATAAGTGCACAGTCTCGATCTACTGGTACCCGTGCATGTTTTCTCCGGCTACGGACTATGTGCACGACCATGGTCCGTCCGGAACTACACCGGCGTACTACTCTGCCGTCGTTTTTGGTCACTTACCTCAAGTCCAGTAATCGTACCCCCTCCCTAGCCTAGTCCCTAGGGTCTTAATGATACAAACTTGGGATTACTGCTGGAGTGGACCCCCATTGCTAGGATTTTCTAGTGGGTTAAGTATGGTTTAACCCTTTTACTAATCATGGATTAACTTGGTTAAGTGTAACGATGAGTTCACGACTTAACCCTGATTAATCTACCAAGCCCAAATTGGTTAAGTATTAAGTGGACCATGACTTAACCCTAATCATGAGGCATTAATTAATTTAATGTGCCTTAACCTCTCACATTAGACCTTGTTGTGGTTACTAGTTAAGCCGGGCGGGTCCGGGTAGCTTTACACCACAACTTGGTCTAACCTCGGGTTCAAGGTACAACATGACCAACTTCTCACATTGGGTCCTATTGTTTGTAGCAACTAGTTAAGCCGGTCGGTTCCGCTTCCGCGTAGTTTTACGCTACAAACTCAACCCAACCTCGAGTTGGTCACACTTATATTTTCTAAGTGTCATGTCCATCATGTTTCCAAAACATATTACAAGTTTTCAAGAATTTGGGTAGACCTAACTTAATAGGTAAATTCCCAATGGGTAGACCTAACTTAATAGGTAAATTCCCAATCTTATGTTTTTATGTCTTTTAAGTTTACCCAACCCCAAACGCAATCCCATCGCTTACATATCGCAATAGCGCATAAAGGATAGAAAGAGGGAACTTGGCATAATCATGACATAAAGGTGTTGAAGCCACAAGTTTAACATGGTGGCATATGAAATGTACATATGTTCATATACTTGCATATTGCATCATTAGGCCTCAAAAGTATGCATAAAACCAAACTTAGCATATAAGTGATACATAGTGATAAATGACATGTAGAAGTTGCCATAAGTTCGCATTTAGCCTCACATGCAAGTTATCATAAGGGATATGATAACTTACATGTTGCCAAAATGCAACCTTTAGCATAAAGCTTGAAGCTTTAAGCTCATAAACCCAAGATAAGCTTGCATAACATGATAACATGAGCAAAATGATCAACCATAACATAACTTCCATATCATATGGCAAACTTGCATATCATAACATAGCGAACTTGCATAACATAACATGATAAACTTGCATATCATAACATGGCAAACTAGCATAACATAACATGTCATACTTGCATAGCATAACATGGTAAACTTGCATATCATAACATGACATACTTGCATAACATAACATGATAAACTCGCATATCATAGCATGGCAAACTTGCATAGCATAACATGGTAAACTTGCATATCATAACATGGCAAACTTGCATAGCATAACATGGTAAACTTGCATATCATAACATGGCATACTTGCATAACATAACATGATAAACTTGCATATCATAACATGACATACTTGCATAACATAACATGATAAACTTGCATATCATAATGATCAAACACAACTTGCATCATTCATTAACTTTAGAGTTTAAATATGAAAGTAGAAAAGGGCTTACTATGCTTATGAAGACACAAAAATATATATAGATTGAGACAAAGCCCTTATGCAATCAAATAAACCCAAAATGCAAGCTCCAATAGAAAAACCCTTGAGCCAAAATGATCAAAACCCTTGCTTTATGATGAAAATATGGAAACTTGACTTGAATGCAAGCTAATGACACTCATACAAGCTTGAAAACACTTGTATGCATGGAAAATCTCTCATAGAAGTAACTTAAAATTTTATGAAGAGAGTGGAGGCTATGAGAGGAATGATTTTGCCATAGTTTAGTTACTTGAATAAATAATGATGATTTAGGGTTAGGTTAGGGGCTTATTTATAGATATTAGGATTAGTTTTAGCCTTAGGATTAAACCCTAATTCCAATCTCAGCCCTCAAATCCGAATCTGGCCCCCAAACTCAACACAACTCCAAAATGGTGCACCAGGCAAAACTGCCCGGCTGAGCCAAGTCGACACCCAAGTCGACAGGGCTGTCGACTTGGGCCTAACCATGTCGACTGTCCAGTCGACAGGGCTGTCGACATGGGTGGTCTGGCGGGAAATTTCCCGCCTGCGCCCAACTGCCCTAATTTCCAAATTCAAACTTGAATTTGAAATCTGTTTTTACTTTGAAATTTTCTGAAAACTTCATTGGGCCTTAATCGGGTCATACGGACTCCGATTATCGAAAACTCGGACTCTATTTCGCGTATTTTTCTGAGACAAACGCAATGGCATAGCCCGTTTCCCTTGATTCAGATTTATAAATTAAATTCTGCCTCGATTTACGTTATAACAGGTTATTGAAAATACGGGTTGTTACATTCTCCCCTCCTTAAAGGATTTCGTCCCCGAAATCTCTAAGTTAGGAAGAACATATCCTACCATCCAACATCCATCTACTCAAAACATCATCCACGAGCAATCATTGTCCTTACAAGATTCTAAATGTTGTTTGAACATATGCAAAGGTGTGTGTATATGTACTTATCTAATGCAAATATCATCAATGCAAATTATGTTAGTGAAATGAATCCATATGTATGCAATTCCTAACATAATGTATAACATCTATATGTGTGCACATAACATACATCCATATGCAACATCCATGTGATAACACAAAAATTTTCATCCATGAATAAGCGTAAACACTCATGCATATGCAATATGAGGAGTGTGTGAGCCGATCTAGTGCCTAATGTGTATAATGCATCCACGAGTAACCACTTGCAAACACTTGCAACCACTTGCAAACATCAAGCATAACATGTTTCAAACACATGTTTCATCCAAAGGGTTTCTACCTAAGGTTCTCATGACATGATTAACACGATATAGATAGCAAAAGAAAGATATGCTACAAAGAGATCGGGAAGATAAGCAAGATATACTCTTTTCGGATTACAAGAAATCCCTTCCTAACCCAACCCATATCCTATAAAAGCCCAAAAGGTTTAGTCAACCTAACGGACCTCTTCAAACCCTGACATGCATTACTAGCCAATAAGTCATACGTCCCGACAGAAATAGGAACGAGAATGGGACCGAGAGGATATACGTAAAAAGATAACATGCGAGTAAGTTCCACAGGAAAACAAGGATCAAGGATATGCTCTTAAAAAGAGATATGATGCGCGTATCTAGCCTTCATTCTTCTTAGTCACGTTTCCTTGAGCTTAACTCCACTGTGCTTTGACCGTCTTTTATCTCATGATTTCTTAGCCTCTTAACTCTTATTTCCAAATATGAGTTGGAACCCATTTCATTGTCGCCTCTTGTCTTCCTCTTTCACTTACTCTTCTATCATTCTTGGCTTAAACATAACTATGACCTCATGGTTTCATGCAAGCTCCCCAAAATTCACCAGTGAATCCTGGATCTCGTTTACTTACTATAAAGTATTCAACGCAGCAGAACTTTTCTTGGAAGTACTAATCCATGTTGCCAATTGCTCTTACTAGCGTGATTTTCTATAACTCATGCTTGAACGAAATGAACCATCCGCCTGCGAATGATAGGCCGTACTTAGATTCAGTTGCTTGCCCATGACTTCCCGTAGACTATTCCAAAACTGGCTAGTGAAGATTGAGCCATGGTTACTAACTATACTTTAGGGAACCTCGTGCAACCGCTTTATTTCTTGAAAGTAAACTGTCGCTAGCTATGATGCAGTCCTTTCGCTCTTTACCGGAGTGAAATGAGCACTCTTCGTGAGTCTACCTACTATGACCCACATGCTCGTATTCCCTTTCCTTGATCTAGGCAGTCCATCCACGAAATCCTTCGTGACGCTTTACTACTTCCATTGCGGGGACCTCCAATGGATGTAATAGCCCACCGGGCTTTTTATGACTCGGCCTTAACCTGTTGGCACAACATGCGCCTTGGGACAAACTCGGCCACCTCCTCGAGTGATGTGCATCTTCAAGAGCTTTCTTTCTCTCATTGCGTCTTAGCCATCCCTTGTCATCTATAGCGAGGTGTCTTAACATCTCGCCTCGAATCAACTTGTCCATGATCTCGACTAACTGCGGGTCTTCCTTCTGTGAAGTCCCTACTTGATCCAGAAGGGTAGGTCTAAACTCAAGGGACGCTAACTAACTAATTAAACTGAGAAAGCTTCTTACTTCAATTGTCCTCGTCGGAGCTTTCCGGTCTTGAACCGCGACCACTTTAGCGGGATCCACCGCTAAGCCTTGCTTAGTAACTATGTGCCCAAGAAATCTAACTTCTTTTCTCCAAAATGACATTTGGAGGACTTGGCTTTCAACTGATGGGCTCTAAGCGTATCCATCACCTCCTTGAGATGTCTAGCATGTTCTTCCTCGTTCTTTAAGAAAGTCAGGATATCATCTACAAAGACTACCACAAACTTGTTCAGGAACTCCCTAGGCACCCTACTCATCAAGTCCACGAAGTAGGCGGGTGCATTAGTCAAACCGAATGGCATGACTAGCCATTCTAAAAATCCATCTGGAGTTTTGAACGCAGTTTTGTCTATACTATCTTCAGCTACTCTGAGCTGATGGAATCCAGTAGCTATATCAAGAGAAAACAGATGTTCCTACTAGCTGATCAAACAAATCATCGATCCTTGGTAATGGTTGTCTATTCTTCTTGTTCAACTCACGATAATCAACACACGGGCGAAGCGAACTGTCCACATTAGTAGCGAATACTACTAGAGCACCCTCCTCGGAAATGCTTCATTGTATGAAGTTCTTCTCAAGCAACTCCTTGACTTGCTTCCTTAACTCTCATCTCGCGGGACCATGTGCCTAACCAGCCACGTAACTGGCTTGGCATTATCAACCAGATAAATGCGGAAATCAATCTCTCGCTTAGGGGTAACCCCCCTTCACTTCACCCAAGATATCAGGATATTCTCGGACCACCCTCACCGATTGCAAACTATCGATAGACGAGATGAGGGATTCAAGATAACACAACATGACGGGACCCATAGGGTTACAAGAAATTTTTAGGGTATTACCGAGGCGAGTCATGAGCCTCACAACCCTATGCTGAAAAATCAAGGATGGCTCCAAAACTGGACAATCGATCCATGCCCAAAATCAACCCATACCCCATGAAACCGAGAATATAAGCATCACACGAGAACTCTACACTAAAGATAGAGATTTTCAAATCCACGTAGATAATAGACAAATGGGCGGAAACCCCAATTGGATTTGAAACACACACGGGATCATTAACTAGACTAGTACTCAGGTGCAAACTTTCAACTAAACCAGATGAAATAAACTATGCGATGCGCCAGAATCAAACAAAGTACAAACAGGAAAATCAGAAATGTAAACAGGACTTTTAACAGAAACACTACCACGACCATGAGCTGGAAGAACGATGTTGAGGGGATGAACTCGCCCTCCAGATGGTCTTGCACACTGAGTCTGACCTTGCCCTTGCTTCTTCGGGCAATCTTTGCTGAAATGTCCAAACTCACCACAATGAAAGCATTCACCACTCTTCCTTTTTCTCTTCCTATAATCCTTAATAAGATGCCCAACTGAACCGCAATAATGGCACTTCCTCTTGTCGTTATTTCCCTTGCTATTGTTCCCCTTGTTGCCTTGACTCTTGTTCTTGTTCTGATTGCCTTGACTGCTCTGACCACTTGGATTACCCTGATTTCCTTTCCACTGGGAATCAGTCTTCTTGGCTTGAGTATCATTCATCTTGATCTCTTTCTTGTCACTCCTATTCTCTTCATTGAGTAGGGCCATATTCACCAAACTCTCGAAAGTTGCCCCTAAGGGTATATGAGTCATGGCTAAACCATGTAATGGCTCGTTTAATCCTAGAGTAAAGTATAGGGCCTTCTTCTGAGCTGTGTTAACCAAGTCTAAACCGACCCGAGCCAGTTGATTAAACTTATCTATGTATTCCCTAATAGTCATGTCCCCTTGCTTCAGTGATAGGAACCTTAGTCCAAACTTTCCCCGAAAGTCATCCCAAGTCTCAATTGGCCTAGTAGCGGTGGTGACCACCCACCAACGTGCAGCTTCTTCCTTTAGCAACCACACTGCCAATAAAACCCTCCTACGGTCATCTATATCAAAGAAGGCAAAAAGATCTTCGGTTTCTTTCAACCAATTCCTTGCCTCTACATAAGTCTCGGTTCCAATGAAATTCTTGCAACCCATCGCCTTAAAGTCTTTGCAAATCTCCGCGAAATCCTCTTGTGGATGCTGAGGGGGAGGAGGAAGAGGAACCTCAGCAACAGGAGGAGGAACATCGGCGGGGCCGGCTTCGGTCGCCCTAGCCTCCAAAAGTCTCCTATACCAAACATGTACGTGTACTCCCTCCGGAATGGCAAAGTTATTGGCCATACTGAAAACGAAGAAAAAGATAGATTCTGAATGGAGAAAAACGAAGGAATTTTGCTAATGGCTTTTTGGGGAATAGCGTTTAAAATAAACTAGACTTTTCTTTGGAAAATACTTTATACTTGGTTTTGAAAATAGTTTTCCAAAAGTTTTCTAAAAACCTTTTTGTTCCTTCTCATAAACCATATGCTCTGATACCAAATGTAACACCCCACCTCCGCCAGGGTGGCTCTTGCAAGCACTCTGACTTTGGAGGGGCGTTTGTATCAGGTAAACATGCATAATGATATATCAAGGCAGAACAAGAACATATGTATATATGTAAACAGAGTAAATAAGATAAGTAAAACAGCGGAAGATTTCAAACTATTTCAAAACAATTCTGGTACAACATAATGTCAAATTTCCAAATACACAAGTCTAGATAAAAACAACATCACTGAAAAACTGAAATACATAAGTACTATCCCCAAAATAAGTGATAACCATAGCTAGCTTCATGTCAAGACCGTACATGAGCTAAAATCCCACAAGCAAGCGATCAGAAATCCAAGCTAAGCTCCAATATTCCCACCCTGAGAACCTGGGGGGGAAACGGAAGAAAAGAGGCGAAAGAAAAACAGGTCAGTCAAAAAGACTGAGTAAGCCCTACTACAATCAATGCAAACTGATAAAGTTAACTGGCATGAGAAGCAGGGATAAACATAAGGATAACAACATACTAGCATGATAATTAACTAACAAGGTAGATAAAGGTGTCATCGCATAATCAGGTTTAAGGTTTTTGCACCACAGGTGTACTAGCAAGCTAACATGACTTGAATAAACAAGTATTGATCCCTTGGCCCAAGCTTTGGCCCAATAACATGAAATGACCCTAATAGAGGTCCAACCAAACGGTCTAATCGATCGGCTCCCTAAGCCTAACTCGTCACGTGTTGGTGTCAATACGGCCCAAACATAATTGTAGTCGGACTGTGCCGGGTCCACCTTCGGGTGTATCAAGCCCTAGGGTGTAAACCCCTGGGCACCATAAACATAAGTGCACAGTCTCGATCTACTGGTACCCGTGCATGTTTTCTCCGGCTACGGACTATGTGCACGACCATGGTCCGTCCGGAACTACACCGGCGTACTACTCTGCCGTCGTTTTTGGTCACTTACCTCAAGTCCAGTAATCGTGCCCCCTCCCTAGCCTAGTCCCTAGGGTCTTAATGATACAAACTTGGGATTACTGCTGGAGTGGACCCCCATTGCTAGGATTTTCTAGTGGGTTAAGTACGGTTTAACCCTTTTACTAATCATGGATTAACTTGGTTAAGTGTAACGATGAGTTCACGACTTAACCCTGATTAATCTACCAAGCCCAAATTGGTTAAGTATTAAGTGGACCATGACTTAACCCTAATCATGAGGCATTAATTAATTTAATGTGCTTTAACCTCTCACATTAGACCTTGTTGTGGTTACTAGTTAAGCCGGGTAGGTCCGGGTAGCTTTACACCACAACTTGGTCTAACCTCGGGTTCAAGGTACAACATGACCAACTTCTCACATTGGGTCCTATTGTTTGTAGCAACTAGTTAAGCCGGTCGGTTCCGGGTAATTTTACGCTACAAACTCAACCCAACCTCGAGTTGGTCACACTTATATTTTCTAAGTGTCATGTCCATCATGTTTCCAAAACATATTACAAGTTTTCAAGAATTTGGGTAGAACTAACTTAATAGGTAAATTCCCAATGGGTAGACCTAACTTAATAGGAAAATTCCCAATCTTATGTTTTTATGTCTTTTAAGTTTACCCAACCCCAAACGCAATCCCATCGCTTACATATCGCAATAGCGCGTAAAGGATAGAAAGAGGGAACTTGGCATAATCATGAAATAAAGGTGTTGAAGCCACAAGTTTAACATGGTGGCATATGAAATGTACATATGTTCATATACTTGCATATTGCATCATTAGGCCTCAAAAGTATGCATAAAACCAAACTTAGCATATAAGTGATACATGGTGATAAATGACATGTAGAAGTTGCCATAAGTTCGCATTTAGCCTCACATGCAAGTTATCATAAGGGATATGATAACTTACATGTTGCCAAAATGCAACCTTTAGCATAAAGCTTGAAGCTTTAAGCTCATAAACCCAAGATAAGCTTGCATAACATGATAACATGAGCAAAATGATCAACCATAACATAACTTTCATATCATATGGCAAACTTGCATATCATAACATAGCAAACTTGCATAACATAACATGATAAACTTGCATATCATAACATGGCAAACTTGCATAACATAACATGGCATACTTGCATAGCATAACATGGTAAACTTGCATATCATAACATGGCATACTTGCATAACATAACATGATAAACTCGCATATCATAACATGGCAAACTTGCATAGCTTAACATGGTAAACTTGCATATCATAACATGGCAAACTTGCATAGCATAACATGGTAAACTTGCATATCATAATATGGCATGCTTGCATAACATAACATGATAAACTTGCATATCATAACATGACATACTTGCATAACATAACATGATAAACTTGCATATCATAATGATCAAACACAACTTGCATCATTCATTAACTTTAGAGTTTAAATATGAAAGTAGAAAAGGGCTTACTATGCTTATGAAGACACAAAAATATATATAGATTGAGACAAAGCCCTTATGCAATCAAATAAACCCAAAATGCAAGCTCCAATAGAAAAACCCTTGAACCAAAATGATCAAAACCCTTGCTTTATGATGTAAATATGGAAACATGACTTGAATGCAAGCTAATGACACTCATACAAGCTTGAAAACACTTGTATGCATGGAAAATCTCTCATAGAAGTAACTTAGAATTTTATGAAGAGAGTGGAGGCCATGAGAGGAATGATTTTGCCATAGTTTAGTTACTTGAATGAATAATGATGATTTAGGGTTAGGTTAGGGGCTTATTTATAGAGATTAGGATTAGTTTTAGCCTTCGGATTATACCCTAATTCCAATCTCAGCCCTCAAAACCGAATCTGGCCCCCAAACTCAACACAACTCCAAAATGGTGCACCAGGCAAAACTGCCCGGCTGAGCCAAGTCGACACCCAAGTCGACAGGGCTGTCGACTTGGGCCTAACCATGTCGACTGCCCAATCGACAGGGCTGTCGACATGGGTGGTCTGGCGGGAAATTTCCCGCCTGCGCCCAACTGCCCTAATTTCCAAATTCAAACTTGAATTTGAAATCTGTTTTTACTTTGAAATTTTCTGAAAACTTCGTTGGGCCTTAATCGGGTCATACGGACTCCGATTATCGAAAACTCGGACTCTATTTCGCGTATTTTTCCGAGACGAACGCAATAGCATAGCCCATTTCCCTTGATTCAGATTTATAAATTAAATTCTGCCTCGATTTACGTTATAACAGATTATTGAAAATACGGGTTGTTACAAATTTGGTTTGGGAAATGAATTGAATTGACAGAATTTGGTTTGTATATGGCGCGAGCCATTATTAGGCGAGGGATAAGGCTGACCTTATTCCGATTCTAGTATCGCGCCGTTATGTTGCCGAAATTTTCTAAAATGTTAGAACAATGAAAATATCATTTTTATTGTATAAATGAACTGTATAAAATATTCATGAGTTGAAATAAATATTTTATTGTTAAAATATAATTTTTAACTAGTATATGAATAAAATAAATATTCATTTACAAATCGGACGAATTGTTTATGTACACGCATTTGACTGATATTGATTAGGTCGATATATTTTCCACATCGCCCAACTGCACAAACAATAATCAGTGTTTGTTTTTTGAAAACCCTACACGGGTATTGGGATGATATTGGATATACACTAATCGTAATATTTAGTTGTATGTCAATTGATTGGTTGACAGTCTGTTGTAAAAATTTATTCTTTAATCTTCCCTTGGATATCCATTCAAACCATACTAAGGTTTTCCAAACTAGTCGGGATTAGCGCACTTTACCGAAGTAATCATTTACTTATTTTCCAAATCCTAACCTATTCATCCTATGGAGCAAAACTGGTAATACTCCATATCTAACACCATGGTGTTATCGGTAAATTTAATTACCATTTCCCGTTCAAATTTAATTAAAGATTTAACTATCGCTTGGAGCAAAACCGATGATACTCCGCTCTCGATCATTTCCCAAATCTGATAATTTAAATTATCAATTCACATTTCAATCTAATTAAAGATTCATTAAAATTCCACTTAGTTTTAATCTTCCCAAAAATCAATATTTACGATTTTTTAACTTTGGAAACACAAACATGTCGCATCGACAATCTACACCATACTATTGATTTCTGCCGATATATAACCTCTAAGCTCGTACGTCTCAGAGAAGGGTGTTAAGCAAGAGAATAAATTCTCCACCACCAAAAAGATATATATATTTAACAGAGATCAACCATACAGTTTGAAATACAATGTTAGACATGTAATCCTGTCTTTAACTGGGTTAAAGAACTAATGTCATTTAAAACACAATTCACGATAAACCCAAATCACATTCCATTAATTATGGAATCTTCACGGAAAATAGATCAATATATAATCGATATCAATTTCTGTATCCGACTAATAATATAAATGGAATAACGACAAAGCCTTTTAAATTCCATATATATTAACAGTCTTCCTCCACAGAAGTTCATTCTGATTATTACCAAATTGAATTCCATTCCATTCCAATTAAATATTAATTAATTGGAAAACTTTACTTTGGAAAATCCCATTAAATCTTAATAAAAGATTTATATATTCCAAATCACATTTTACTGTAGATCGGATTAAAGAACGAATGTCGTTAAAACACAACACACAATAAACCCAATTCACATTCCATTTCAATTCCAATTAAATGTTAATTAACTGGAAGCTCTAATAATCTTAATTAAAAGATTTATTCTTTTCACACGGGGTTTAAGAACAGTGTTATTTAAGACACCATTCACGACAAACCCAAAATTCAATTCTTTTATTCAATTTCAATTAAATGTTAATTAATTGGAAAACTTCACTAAAACTTAATTAAAAGATATATTCTTTTCTAAACTGGGTTTAAGAACAGTGTTAGTGAAGACACCGTTCACTACAAACCCAAAATCTAATTCAATATTAAATACAAGGCTTTGAATAGAAATTATACCGGCTTATATTCAATATCAAATTCTGAAATCAACAAATATCGTATTGGGAATAACGATATATATATCTTCCAAATTCCTCCACAATATCCGTATAATCACGGAATCCAGTATCGAAATATTCCGAAGATAATTTTGATTCAAATCCATTCCAATTTATAAATTGAAAATTCTGGTTATTTTTAAAAGCATTTCAAATCCAATTTATTTATTTAAAAATATTGGATTTATAATTCTAGTTCATAACTAGTTCATTTTGATAAAAAAATATTTTTGTCGTTTCAAATATGGAATTTTTCATCCCAATTCTTTCCAAATCATTTATTATGATTTTACACAAATTATTGATAGTTTTAATAATTTTATCAAGGCCCGTACAGTCGATTTCCATAAATGGTCATCGAACTGCACTTACAACGACCTTTTCCAAATTTGATTTGGACATAAGTCCAAATCTAACCGTTAGATTTCAAATCTCTTATATTCGTTGGAAAGCTCTTTTCGATACGAACCGAACGGTTCTGGTTTTAGGAGAATCCGATAGTCGGATCTCCCTTAATGTCAATTCGAAGTCAATGGTCGAAATTCGCAAACTGCCGCGGCGCGGCATGTTCTATTCAGGCCATTAAATATATATAATATATATTATATATATTTCGTCGATTTCCATTTAAAACGTATTTTATAAATCGTTTTATATTTGTTTTCAAAACGATTTCAACTTCATGTTCAATTTTAAATCAAAATTGAATATTCCATATCATTAATATATAAATGATAATATTTTCAAAACATTAGATTTTGAAATCACTTCCTTTTTGATATTCATTATAAAAATGAATAAAATCGATATAAATATCGTTCACGTCAAAATGGCGTTAATTTAATCAACACAGCTTTATATATTTAAATATTTTTGTGTCCATTCCAAATTGGACATCAAAATCATATTTTGATCCATTATTGAATATTATTTTTAAATATTAGTTATTTAAAATATTCATTATTCGCCATTTTAAAATATTCGTTATTTTAATATATTCGTTCTTTCCGAATTGGAATCAGACAGAGTCAATTACCATATAATTTTATTTATATGGATTTCATACACACATGTACACAACAATAATCAAACACAGCCAACCATCATCCAGAGTGCGTTACACAACTGCATAAGCGTTAAAGACTAGATATGGGAGTAGAAACACGTTTAGGAATGTTAAATTAATGAAAATTCCGTAATGTTCCATATTGATGAATATATGAATATATCTTACCTTATGTTGATCCAATCTTATCTTATCTTTCAGTTATGACTAGTCGTGGTAAAGAGCAACCTTCAGGTTCTAGACCGACTAGTGGAACTGGTCCCAAAGACAGGGTTGAGCCATCTAATAACCCACAACCCACAGAGAATACTAGACCAGCTAGTGATTTTTGTCCAGAGGGAGTTTATATGTCCTCCAAGCAGATATTAGAACTTATTAGGAATACCCAACCTCCTGCTTCACTCGTTCCACTCCACCGCACAAATCAACTTTTGTGCTTATATGTTGTGATTTCTTCCATCTTGGAGGGAAGCCATTTAAAGGCACCGAGACTGTTCTTGAGATCCAGGTTTGGCTTCGTACTTGTAAGCGTATTTTCTCTCACATGGAAATTTCTTAGCATAGTCACATTCTTGTGGCATCGAGTATGCTCCAAGAGTGTGCTCTTGATTGGTTTGAATTGGTAGAAACAGTTTAAAGACAGATTTGAGCTTAAATTCGTTCCAGAGTCCGAAAAAGAAATCCTTGCTTGTCACTTTCTTTATCTTAAGCAATGGAAGTCGACTATTCTAGAGTATGTCCAATCTTTTAAAGTCTTGTCGAAGTATGGTGTTGCTACCAAAATTAACTCCGAAACCAGCTGACGGTGAAGGGTATTGGGGGAACACAAACATAAAAGAACCTTCTGAAGGTAAAAATCCGAACAATAGGAAGATCTAAAAGCAGTAAATAATGATCTGAGAGCAGCATAAACCGACACCCTCTAGGGAGATTGTAACAACCTGGAAAATCAGAACCGATTTAAAAATTTTATTTTGGCTATTTTATTGAATTTTAAATAGTTAAAATAATTTATTTTAAATAAAAATGATTAAAAATTTATTTTAATCGAAGTTTGAACGAATATATTTATTTTAATTTTTAAAAGGAGTTAGAAATAGCGCGGTAGTTTGAAAATTTGAATTTGAACTTTGACTGAATGTACAGGATGCAAAATAAATCAGATTTTGGTGAAACCAAAAATATTAGAATCTATTTAATAATATCATTCCAACGAATCCGAAAAATTGAAATTTCATAGCGGGATTCAAAAGTTATGGTCAGTTGAATTTTCAGAATAGTCGTTATGGAATTTAATATAATATATGGCCCGTATAAATAGCCATTTTGCGAACGACCTCCGTTTTCGATGAAACTACTTTTGTTGGATCCGAAATGTCAAATTATTGCTAGATTCCAATTTTCCTAATTTTTGGAATCAATATGTGAGCGTGGCAAAAGAAAATGTGTTTTGTCAATTTCAGTCAATTTCGATCGACCAGAAAATGGCCATTTTTCAAACTATCTCCAAATCCGACGAAATTAATTTTGTTAGGACCGTATCATCAAAACATAGCTAGATTTATTTTTCGGGAATTTTTGGATTCAGTATGTGGCCCTGGTAAATTAAAATGTACGATCTATGTAATTAAATATTTTATATTTAAATTTAAAGAAAAACCTACCGAAACAATTGAATTAGCTTACAGGACATATCCCATTGTGTCTGGAATGGGGGTATTTAGTTAGGGGCGTCACTCGTTGGGTTTGATTTGGAGTTAGGAGCGAGATAGAAATTAAAAGAATTAAACAAACTAAACTAAAATAAAAAATACGTATATATACCGTATACATACGTGTATACTGTATTTTCTCCCTCGTTTGAACCCGATACCCCTCAATATCAATGGCGGTGGTTGCTCCATTCTTCCTCCTCAAATAATTCCCCAACCACACATCAGAATTGATCGGCCCTGTTGTAGCTTTTGTAGAGATTCTTCCGATCTCCACATCCGTATCCGCCTCATCTCCCATCGTCGCCCGCAGCTCGAGATAAAGACCTCGAAACTAGCGCCATTCATGGCCAATTTTCGCCTCCAGATCTCCGGCGAGTTCGATGTCGTTTAGCGCGGAGGTGCGTGAAACACCCCACCTCCGTTAGGGTCACTCACAAAGGGAATGCCCTAATTTTGGTGGAGGTTTTTAAGTATAAGTCACAGATACACGAGACAGATATAAATACACATATTTTTAAACAGCGGAAAACACAGCAACTTTTATTTCATCAAAATACGTGTCATACAAACCATACCATAATTGTCTTACAATACTTCCAAAAACATTACATTTCCATAACTGTCTTACTTATCAAAGAAGCATAAAACATAAAATAAAGCAGAAAAATCCCCATAATGATATCCAAAGCCATGATCCAAACAAAAGAGATCCAAACCGTACATTTACTGTCTTCAAGCTTGCAAAAGAGTCTGACTAAGCTGAGTTGTTTCCTCCCTGTGGACCTGGGGGGGACGAAAGAAAAGAAGATGAAAAGAAAAACGGAGTCAGACATAAAGCCTGAGTAAATCTAGTGACTTTTCAGTATATGAATAAGAAAAGGATATGATAGACATAAACTAAAAACATGATAGTATCATAACTAAGTGAGTGTAGCCCAAAATCGAATATACTATCGAACCCGCCCTATACCTCTGCATTTACTAGGATTATTCTAACTGCACCCCATGTTGAGGGTAAAGTGATCCTTTTTGTTTTTACTAAAGATCGGCTCCTACTCATACGTGTGTCTTACGGCTACCCCAAGAAGTGTAGATACCTATGTTGGTCCCACCATGGGGTGTATCAAGACCCATGGTGGCGGCCCCGACACAATTACTAGAAGACATAGGTTATACTACTGGTGCCCCCAGTGCCCTGCTTGTCTGCTCCGGAGTGCGTGCACGACCACACACCGTTAGACCTACACTGTGCACCCAACAATTGCCATTATTTGACCGCTTACATTCAGCCCAGTAATCGTGCCCCACCCTGCCTAGTTTCAGGGTATCGTTGATACCTAAATTGGGTTACTGCTGAAATGGGTCCCTACGTTACCAGGGTTTTCTAGTCAAACATGTTAAGTGGTTAAGTGTCTGTAAATACCTAACCCCACCCATCAATATTTGTTAACATGTTGAATCTTTGGTTAAGTGTTTTCAGTTGACTTAACCCTACCACCTGTCCTTAGCCTTGTAGAGCACCGACCACTCACATTAGACAGATATCACTACGGTTACTGGATGTGCCGGGTGGTTTCGGGCAGGTTTACACCGTAGTTCAGTCTAAACTCGGGTCTTTATTGGGCTCAATGTTCAACCACCCACATTAGATAGGTATTGTTGTGACTACTGGACAGCCGGGCGGGTCCGGGCAGATTTACGTCACAACTCAATCCAACCTCGGGTTAAACATATCGTGTTTTCTAAGTTTACATTTCACCATTCAATTTAATATGTAAATGTCATGTCGTCTTTTAATTTGGGTATAACAATTTATACCGCTAAAATGCCACAGTCGTTGGCCGCCAAACATGCCTACGTATTTATTATATCATGTTTTTACACCCAACGCTATTACCCCCATTTGTATGTACTAATGTTGGGCTCGACACAATTCAGCCCAACTTGATAAACGTGAGAAAAGGGGAAATTAAGAACATATAATATTTCTATGATACATAGAAGGTGTAGCGCATGAACTTGCAAATTGGCATTGTAACACCCCACATCCGTTAGTGTCACTCACAAAGGGAATGCACTAAGTTCTATGGAGCATTTAAGGTAAAAGATGCAGATAAATTACAAGACAAAAAAAATTAAAACAGCGGAAAATAAATCTTTACTTTATTGATCAAATAGTTTGTACAACAATTGCTTTCCAATACCAGAGTATTATCTGTCTTACAAAATAAAGAAGCATAAAATAACATTTATATTCCCTAATGTAGCATAAGCAAGCCATAGCAGCGGAAAAGAGAGTCTGAAGCGATATATCCAAGAGTCTTCAAGCTTGGAAAGAGCAACAGTCCATACTAAGCAGAGTTATTCCCTCCCTGACTACCTGGGGGGAAATGGAAGAAAACAAGACGAAAGAAAAACAAAGTCAGACATAAAGCCTGAGTAAGTCTAGTGACTTTTAGCATGTGAACAGGATAAAGTTCATGACGGGAGTAAACTGGAAAATGGGACAGTACCAGAATAACAGACTAATATAAACCAAAGCAAGACAGTTTAAACCAGATATACTATCACACCCCATTCAATATCTCTGCACCACCTAACTAGTATCCCAAATAGTAATCTGTATAAAGATGATAACGCGATCCCAATCCCTGTAATTGCGGTTGCCTTTAGGTGTACATCTATTATTTATTACCTAGATCTAATCTAGGGTTTTCTTATCGGGCACTTCCTAGATTCAACTAGGGTTTACACGACCTAGATCCAACTAGGGTTTATGTTACCTATTGAACGCTTCTCGGATCCAGGGTTTATGCCACCTAGGTCCAACTAGGGATTATACTACCTGTCGAACGATGCCCCTAGTCTAGGACACACTACCTAGAGTGGTATATGTTCCAAGACTTTCCCCACGTATGTGTCGCGAATCGTTTATCGCTGTCTAGATGCACATGTACACTATATGTGTGGCCCGAGTCCCGTAACAGGGCTAATCAAGAGATATGGAACTCGGTCAGGAGCTTTAAGATATCTGCCGATGCAGATGCTAAGGTCTGTTTTTCTACCAGTGGTTATGGTCCCACGTGACCCCTCCCTCAACTAATGAAAGGTAATCCAAGAAAATCAAGCACGAGAACTATACTCCTGCCACCTATGCCCCACTTTCCTATTGGCCAGCCTCACCCATAAGTAGATAGCAAGTATATGGTCTGTTGGGAGTTCTCTGCCTTTTCGCATGCGTACTACGATTGACTGAAGATGGTAGGTAGACGACGAGTTGCTATCACAGGGCTACTGGTCTCGCCGAATCACGCTGGTCCATCCTAGTCTTTAGGTTGCCTTGTATTGCAACCAAGACATACCCTTGGTTCTTCTAACGCAGACCTTAACCTCTGTGAGCCCAGGAGGATCATCTGCAGCCTCACAGAGGGATACCAAGAGTACCCTCATGTCCCCTCGAAGCCTCGGGCTTCGTAACCCAATTCGTTGGAGCCTTCTTTAAAAACAGATGGACGTTCGCTCCTTCTCGTGTTCTACTAAGGTTTACTACTTAGTTTTCTTAACTAAGGTTTACTACTTAGTCCTCTTAACTTTAAACTAAGGTTTATCACTTAGTTTCCTGAATCGTTCGTTTCTTAACTAAGGTTTACTACTTAGTTCTCTTCCTCATAAAGTTGGTTAAGTGTCATTAGTCAATTCAAGTTAACTCAACCCATTCCTTTGTCATATTAAGCTGGTTAAGTGTTATCAGTAGCTCATGTTGACTTAACCCTACCACAAACCAAGCTATATTGGTTAAGTATTTCTTATTACTTAACCCTACCCATTCATCTTGTATTGGTTAAGTGTTCCCCTTAGTTAACTTAACCCTAACATCTGTTTAATTAACATGTTCTAATGGTTAAGTATTGTCCCTTCATGTTTTAACTTAACCCTGTTCATTTATCATACTATGATGGTTAAGTGTTCTAAGTTTACTTAACCCTACCCTCTAGTCCATCTAGCATATTAAATTGGCTAAGTGTATTTACTTAACCTCACCCACTTATCTAGCTAACGTGTTATAATGGTTAAGTATTCTAAATTTACCTAACCTCACCCACTTATCTAATTATCAGGTTATAACGGTTAAGTGTCCTGAATTTACTTAACCTTACCCTCTAGTCTAGTTAATATGTTAAATTGGCTAAGTGTTTTCTTAGTTACTTAACCCCTACAAGTCTTGTCCTGTTAACATGTTAAGTTGGTTAAGTGTTTTAGTTAACTTAACCCTACCAATCCTAACTTAGCTTTAATTGTCTTATTAAAGCACCAACCACTTACATTAGACAGGTATTGTTGTGGATGCCTGTATGCCGGTCGGTTCCGGACAGTCTTACGCCACAACTCAGTCTAACCTCGGGTCTTTATTGGGCTCAATGCCTTAACCTCTCACATTGGATAGGTATTGTTGTGATTACTGGATAGCCGGGCGGGTCCGGGAAGGTTTACATCACAACTCAATCCAACCTCGGGTTAAGCATATTCGTATTTTCTAATTTACATTTTAATTATGTAAATTATTCAAATTCAAGTTACTGCCAAATTTGTTTCCAATCAATCTCATTAGTTTAGGTATATAATTAATACCATTTTATGCCATAAATCACTTATGTGATTTTTAACCAATTTATGTCAAGTTTCATATAATTACCAATTTTACCCAACGTTACCCCGTCTAAATATTAGGCTAACAATCTTAGCCTAATTTTCCGTCCGCATGATTTTGACATATAATATTAGGCTAAAAACTTAGCCTAATTTAGCGTACACCAAAATTGGCATAAAAATAATTCATTAATATGTCATAGGTGTAAACTTGGCATTCTTGACATAGTAAATATGAACATCATAGGTGTGAACTTGCAAAATAATCAACATGAATATCATAGGTGTGAACTTGCAAAATAATCGACATGAATATCACAACATTGCATAACATGCCACAAACTTGCATATAAATATTGGGCCTAGTTAAATAGGTGTCACATGAATCATATAGTTTTTAGCCTAACATAAAGGTATAACATGGTATAACATGTTAATGCATAGACCTAGGCATAACCTCAAACATAAAACTGGCATATGACAAAACTATATGTGTAATTTTTGACAACCACTTAAGGGTGTGAACTTGCAACGCATATGTATAAACATAGATCTAACCATAAACTTTCATTAATCATACGAATCCTAAAAGGATCTTGGCATGGATCCAATTATAAGTTTTCACTTGCATAAGAACATGTGAATATAGGTCTATTCTAATCATGTAGGTACAATTTGTTTAACATAAATATATATACATAGAGCCTACATGAATCGTATCAATATATGTATAAATCTAACTTGCAACCTATAACTTGCATAAGCATATATTTAGATCCAACTGTATACATAAAATTCACTTGAGGTGCTGATTGTTTGATTCATAATACATAAAAGATTCAATCACCACAACATTCAAATTATCACAAATAACAAATACAAAACAATATCGTCAATACTGATATAATTCCATATTAAAAT
The DNA here is from genome assembly GCA_030737875.1 of Allium sativum. Lineage (NCBI taxonomy): Eukaryota > Viridiplantae > Streptophyta > Magnoliopsida > Asparagales > Amaryllidaceae > Allium > Allium sativum. Next base: position 770,815,386 of record CM060918.1, on the reverse strand, counting down.
CTACATCAAATCATGTCTTAATCGCATTCTCATCTAAAGAGCCACTATACTTACAATGAACGTAGAATTTGAATTCTGGATTCTGAGTCCTGAATTTGAAATGCTTTCCTTTGGGAAGGCTAACGTTGTTTTGATTCTTGTTTTATCTTTAACTTTGATCGTTTCTAAGCTTTCTCTAATTGGCGGCCATTCCTCGCTTCATTCCAGCAGCATGACGGCTCCAGTTCTAAATTATTTGTGTGAATTTAGGTGGAGATTAGAGTTGTATTTATAGAATTGTATTTTAATTTGAGTCGTCTGATGATGTTAGGGTTAATCAAGGCCATCAATTTCAAAAAGAGGCCAATTATGTTCACAATTAAGGATTGTAAATTACTCCTATTTTAAATTATGTCATAATTACTATTCCAATTACATGCAATTTCACGTTTTAGCATATATATATATATTTATTTCCTACAATGTACACGTTTCTCATTTAGGACAAATTCTATATATAAATAATTCCTAATTCACTTATGCCATAATTACTCTCTTAATGTACATTATCAACATTTATTATTTATTTCCAATCCATCAAACATAAATACGTATTTAATAGATACATCTTCCCTTTACCGTATACATATTCTTCCTTTTTAAAAAAATCCTCATTTACTGTATGCATAAATTTTTCTTTTTACTGCATGCATCCCCACATATTTATTATATTTGTATGTTTTATGACATAAATGCACATATGTACTAATATGTTAAATATTTGTCATAAATTCAATCAGAGAAGGTCACTTAAAAAAAAACAATTCTTGGCAACCAAAAATGCGCAACGTACGCCTCATGATGCGTACATGTCATATATATATGTATATGTATACGTATATGTGTGTGTATATATATATATATTATATATATTATATATATATATTCATTTTCTTTTTCTTTTAATTTATCTTCCCACTTATCCATTTTCACATTAAACCACTTTTTGAACTGCGTTCACATTAGGCTATTTTAAGCCATTCCCCTAAAACAAAAATAGGGCGCTGGTGGGGACCGAACTTTGTACCTCTTGTATGCAAGTCATGTGTTCCAACCAAATGAGCTACTAAGTCTTTTGCTTACAAAAGTTAGAACAATGCTAAACATTATTCTTTTCTCATTCCTCTTTTTTTCATATTTTGCTGCAATATTTAATTTAAGGATATCTTTTTCATACGGAGTCCAATTTACGCAAACTCGGACTCTATCTCAAGCATAATTCGAGACGAACGCAATGGCATAATCCGTTTCCCTTAATTCTTCTTCTAAAATTTAATTATACTTTAATTTGTGAAACTTAATATTACAGAATTACGGGGTGTTACATTCTCCCCTTCTTAAAAGGATTTCGTCCCCGAAATCTTCAAGTTAGGAAGAATGTGTCCTACCATCCAATTACCCATCTACCCAACCATTAAATCACAGACATTCATTGTCCTTAAAAAGATTTCTAAATGCTTTCATATTCATATGCATAGTGTGTGTATATGTCTTTATATAATGCAAAATCAGGCGGTCTACTGATTCAGTTGACCTCCTTAATGCGAATTATGTCAGTGCCATGCATCCAATCATATATGCAAGCATCCCTAGTAATGTAAATACTACATGTGTGCATAGCCATTCATCCATATGCAACATCCATATGATAACATAACAAATTAAATCCGTTAAGCCAATACATATATGTGAATGCAATATGAAAGTGACTGAGTTTTTCTAGCGCCTATGGTGTGTATATGCATTCACGAGCAACCACTTGCAACCATCAATCATAAAATGTTTCAAATACATGTTTACATCCATTGACTTCTACCTAAGGATCGATGATACGTCCTAGAGGATATACCTTAAAAGCTAGAAAGTATGCATAAAATTCCTAGAAAAAGAGATCAAGGATATACCCTTAAGAAAAAGGGTATGATGCTCGTTTCTAGTCTCTAGTCTTATATGTCGCACCTTCTCGAGCTTCACTATACGGTACCTTATCTAATTTAACTTCATGATTGCGAAGCTTCTTCTCCTCCATTTCCAAGATAAATAGATGTTAACCTTGATACTAGTGTATATACTAAGATGATTAGAGGTCTCTCCTCTACTTAGCTTATCCATCATGTTACAAATCTGAGGGTCTAAAGCTAAAGGTTGCTATGTACTTTTTACCTCTCTTAAGGTCAGTATTTCTTCCTACCTAGGGCACCTGCCACAATTATTCATCTTCCACCTTTACCATCCTTGTGTAACATATTTACAGTTCTCTCTAAAGCTACCTCTATCGCACAAAGAACCCTACAAAGCTTGGAAGAGAATTAGCCGCAGGTGAAACTACCGCGACTATAGATGGAAGTCGGGCACTGCTTCGCCCTTCGATAGGTATCGTAGTCTTATCAAGCTTACGGAACCACGCTGCGATGAGGTTACCTCCCAGAAAGCCAGGAGCCCCGAAGACTCAAGAAAGAGGGGGACAAGAATTCAAACAGAGAATCAGAAGATGGTGCGTATGGCTTTGGGGAATATGCCTTTTATACCAAAACTTTTCTTTTGAAAATGCTTCTTTTTAAAACCGTTTTGAAAATAATTTTTCAAATCTTTTATCTGATCTGGTAACCTTCAGCTCTGATACCAAGTGTAACACCCCACATCTGTTAGTGTCACTCACAAAGGGAATGCACTAAGTTCTATGGAGCATTTAAGGTAAAAGATGCAGATAAATTACAAGCCAAAAAAAAAAATTAAAACAACGGAAAATAAATCTTTACTTTATTGATCAAATAGTTTGTACAACAATTGCTTTCCAATACCAGAGTATTATCTGTCTTACAAAATAAAGAAGCATAAAATAACACTTATATTCCCTAATGTAGCATAAGCCATCCATAGCAGCGGAAAAGAGAGTCTGAAGCGATATATCCAAGAGTCTTCAAGCTTGGAAAGAGTAACATTCCATACTAAGCAGAGCTATTCCCTCCCTGACTACCTGGGGGGAACGGAAGAAAAGAAGACGAAAGAAAAATAGAGTCAGACATAAAGCCTGAGTAAGTCTAGTGACTTTTAGCATGTGAACAGGATAAAGTTCATGACGGGAGTAAACTGGAAAATGGGACAGTACCAGAATAACAGACTAATATAAACCAAAGCAAGACAGTTTAAACCAGATATACTATCACACCCCATTCTATATCTCTGCACCACCTAACTAGTATCCCAAATAGTAATCTGTATAAAGATGATAACGCGATCCCAATCCCTGTAATTGCGGTTGCCTTTAGGTGTACATCTATTATTTATTACCTAGATGTAATCTAGGGTTTTCTTATCGGGCGCTTCCTAGATTCAACTAGGGTTTACACGACCTAGATCCAACTAGGGTTTATGTTACCTATTGAACGCTTCTCGGATTCAGGGTTTATGCCACCTAGGTCCAACTAGGGATTATGCTACATGTCGAACGATGCCCCTAGTCTAGGACACACTACCTAGAGTGGTATATGTTCCTAGACTTTCCCCACGTATGTGTCGCGAATCGTTTATCGCTGTCCAGATGCACATGTACACTATATGTGCAGCCCGAGTCCCGTAACAGGGCTAATCGTGAGATATGGAACTCGGTCGGGAGCTTTAAGATATCTGCCGATGCAGATGCTAAGGTCTGTTTTTCTACCAGTGGTTATGGTCCCACGTGACCCCTCCCTCAACTAATGAAAGGAAATCCAAGAAAATCAAGCACGAGAACTATACTCCTGCCACCTATGCCCCACTTTCCTATTGGCCAGCCTCACCCATAACTAGATAGCAAGTATATGGTATGTTGGGTGTTCTCTGCCTTTCCGCATGCGTACTACGATTGACTGAAGATGGTAGGTAGACGACGAGTTGCTATCACATGGCTACTGGTCTCGCCGAATCACGCTGGTCCATCCTAGTCTTTAGGTTGCCTTGTATTGCAACCAAGACATACCCTTGGTTCTTCTAACGCAGACCTTAACCTCTGTGAGCCCAGGAGGATCATCTGCAGCCTCATAGAGGGATACCAAGAGTACCCTCACGTCCCCTTGAAGCCTCGGGCTTCGTAACCCAATTCGTTGGAGCCTTCTTTAAAAACAGATGGACGTTCGCTTCTTCTCGTGTTCTACTAAGGTTTACTACATAGTATTCTTAACTAAGGTTTACTACTTAGTCCTCTTAACTTTAAACTAAGGTTTATCACTTAGTTTCCTGAATCGTTCGTTTCTTAACTAAGGTTTACTACTTAGCCCTCTTAACTAAGGTTTACTACTTAGTTTTCTTCTTCATAAAGTTGGTTAAGTGTCATTAGTCAATTCAAGTTAACTCAACCCATTCCTTTGTCATATTAAGCTGGTTAAGTGTTATCAGTAGCTCATGTTGACTTAACCCTACCACAAACCAAGCTATATTGGTTAAGTATTTCTTATTACTTAACCCTACGCATTCATCTTGTATTGGTTAAGTGTTCCCCTTAGTTAACTTAACCCTAACATCTGTTTAATTAACATGTTCTAATGGTTAAGTATTGTCCCTTCATGTTTTAACTTAACCCTGTTCATTTATCACACTATGATGGTTAAGTGTTCTAAGTTTACTTAACCCTACCCTCTAGTCCAGCTAGCATATTAAATTGGCTAAGTGTATTTACTTAACCTCACCCACTTACCTAGCTAACGTGTTATAATGGATAAGTATTCTAAATTTACTTAACCTCACCCACTTATCTAATTATCAGGTTATAACGGTTAAGTGTCCTGAATTTACTTAACCTTACCCTCTAGTCTAGTTAATATGTTAAATTGGCTAAGTGTTTTCTTAGTTACTTAACCCCTACAAGTCTTGTCTTGTTAACATGTTAAGTTGGTTAAGTGTTTTAGTTAACTTAACCCTACCAATCCTAACTTAGCTTTAATTGTCTTATTAAAGCACCAACCACTCACATTAGACAGGTATTGTTGTGGCTGCCTGTATGCCGGTCGGTTCCGAGCAGTCTTACGCCACAACTCAGTCTAACCTCGGGTCTTTATTGGGCTCAATGCCTTAACCTCTCACATTGGATAGGTATTGTTGTGATTACTGGACAGCCGGGCGGGTCCGGGCAGGTTTACATCACAACTCAATCCAACCACGGGTTAAGCATATTCGTATTTTCTAATTTACATTTTAATTATGTAAATTATTCAAATTCAAGTTACTGCCAAATTTGTTTCCAATCAATCTCATTAGTTTAGGTATATAATTAATACCATTTTATGCCATAAATCACTTATGTGATTTTTAACCAATTTATGTCAAGTTTCCTATAATTACCAATTTTACCCAACGTTACCCCGTCTAAATATTAGGCTAACAATCTTAGCCTAATTTTCCGTTCGCATGATTTTGACATATAATATTAGGCTAAAAACTTAGCCTAATTTAGCGTACACCAAAATTGGCATAAAAATAATTCATTAACATGTCATAGGTGTAAACTTGGCATTCTTGACATAGTAAATATGAACATTATAGGTGTGAACTTGCAAAATAATCAACATGAATATCATAGGTGTGAACTTGCAAAATAATCGACATGAATATCACAACATTGCATAACATGCCACAAACTTGCATATGAATACTGGGCCTAGTTAAATAGGTGTCACATGAATCATATTGTTTTTAGCCTAACATAAAGGTATAACATGGTATAACATGTTAATGCATAGACCTAGGCATAACCTCAAACATAAAACTGGCATATGACAAAACTATATGTGTAATTTTTGACAACCACTTAAGGGTGTGAACTTGCAACGCATATGTATAAACATAGATCTAACCATAAACTTTCATTAATCATATGAATCCTAAACGGATCCTGGCATGGATCCAATTATAAGTTTTCACTTGCATAAGAACGTGTGAATATAGATCTATTCTAATCATGTAGGTACAATTTGTTTAACATAAATACATATACATAGAGCCTACATGAATCGTATCAATATATGTATAAATCTAAATTGCAACCTATAGCTTGCATAAGCATATATTTAGATCCAACTGTATACATACAATTCGCATAAGGTGCTGATTGTTTGATTCATAATACATAAAAGATTCAATCACCACAACATTCAAATTATCACAAATAACAAATACAAAACAATATCGTCAATACTAATATAATTCCATATTACAATCTACATCAAATCATGTCTTAATCGCATTCTCATCTAAAGAGCCACTATACTTATAATGAACGTAGAACTTGAATTCTGGATTCTGAGTTCTGAATTTGAAATGCTTTCCTTTGGGAAGGCTAACGTTGTTTTGATTCTTGTTTTATCTATAACTTTGATCGTTTCTAAGCTTTCTCTAATTGGCGGCCATTCCTCGCTTCATTCCAGTAGCATGACAGCTCCAGTTCTAAATTATTTGTGTGAATTTAGGTGGAGATTAGAGTTGTATTTATAGAATTGTATTTTAATTTGAGTCGTCCGATGATGCTAGGGTTAATCAAGGCCATCAATTTCAAAAAGAGGCCAATTATGTTCACAATTAAGGATTGTAAATTACTCCTATTTTAAATTATGTCATAATTACTATTCCAATTACATGCAATTTCACGTTTTAGCATATATATATATATATATATATATATTTCCTACAATGTACACATTTCTCATTTAGGACAAATTCTATATATAAATAATTCCTAATTCACTTATGCCATAATTACTCTCTTAATGTACATTATCAACATTTATTATTTATTGCCAATCCATCAAACATAAATACGTATTTAATAGATACATCTTCCCTTTACCGTATACATATTCTTCCTTTTAAAAAAAATCCCCATTTACAGTATGCATAAATCTTTCTTTTTACTGCATGCATTCCCACATATTTATTATATTTGTATGTTTTATGACATAAATGCACATATGTACTAATATGTTAAATATTTATCATAAATTCAATCAGAGAAGGCCACTTAAAAAAAAACAATTCTTGGCAACCAAAAATGCGCAACGTACGCCTCATGATGCGTACATGTCATATATATATGTATATGTATACGTATATGTGTGTGTATATATATATATATATATTATATATTCATTTCCTTTTTCTTTTTATTTATCTTCCCACTTATCCATTTTCACACTAAACCACTTTTTGAACTGCGTTCACATTAGGCTATTTTAAGCCATTCCCCTAAAACAAAAATAGGGCGCTGGCAGGGATCGAACTTTGTACCTCTTGTATGCAAGTCATGTGTTCCAACCAAATGAGCTACTAAGTCTTTTGCTTACAAAAGTTAGAACAATGCTAAACATTATTCTTTTCTCATTCCTCTTTTTTTCATGTTTTGCTGCAATATTTAATTTAAGGATATCTTTTTCATACGGAGTCCAATTTACGCAAACTCGGACTCTATCTCAAGCAGAATTTCGAGACGAACGCAATGGCGTAATCCGTTTCCCTTAATTCTTCTTCTAAAATTTAATTATACTTTAATTTGTGAAACTTAATGTTACAGAATTACGGGGTGTTTCAGGCGTTAACATAAACATTGGATCATGTGAACTTGCATTCAAAATTGGCATACAACTAAATGGGTGTCACATAGGATGACATATGTAGACTTATACAAACTTGGGTTTTAACATATTAACTTGGCATAATGTCGAACACAAAACTAGAATGTTGTAAATTAACCCAAAAATGTCCAAATCTAATATATAGTCTATTTCCACATGAACTTGCATAGTTTATGTAGCCCAAACTGCATTTAACATAGTTCTAATCATTCTTGTAATGGATCTAAGATGTATACATAAGTTTTGAGTCATGTAGCATAAAGGATCTCAGATCTAGGGTGTGTTTACATAAGTATATGGCCCATGATATCAACATAAACATAAAGGGGATATTAACATAAACATGAGAGGGATCTAATCATAGACTTTGCCACAAACTTGCAATTACCATTACTTTCATATACAAACGTATAATAAACTTGCATCGATCCATTTATGCCACAAATTAATACACCAAAAACAATCACGATAGAAACATTACAATACACAAGATCTACATCATTATAATGATACAATTCTATTCCCAATTACATCGTATCACATCATAATTTTATTCAGATTCTGAAAGACCACTATACTTACAACGTGTGACGAATTCTTGTTTTCTGATTTCTGTTTTCTGAATTTGGAGATGCTCTCCTTTGGGTAGCAATTTGTTGATTGATTTGATTAGACTTTAGTTTGCTTCTTAGTTTGATTCTTGGCGGCTGCGATCAACTCCTTCCCGACAGCATGACGACTCCTCTCTTATTTTCTTATGTGAATTAGTTGACTCTTAGAGTGTATTTATAGAGTTTTCAAGTAGTTTTGAGCCGTCAGATGCAAACAGGGAGGAAAATCAGACTTTACAGCACACCAGAAGTCGAACCAGGGTCAGACCCACCTGGTCAGGCCGACCAGGCAAGTCGACATGCAGATCGACACCCAAGTCGACTACGTAGTCGACCTGGGGGGGCCAGGTCAACTGCCCAGTCGACACTAATGTCGACCTGGTCACTGGGCGGGAGTTTTCCCGCCCAGCCCAGTTTGAACTCGAATTCGAATTTTAAAACTGTTCTGAGCTGTTTTTGAATTCAAATTTATTCTGAAACTTCCGGAGGTCGTAACTCCTTCATACGGAGTCCGTTTCACGCAAACTCGGACTCTATCTTAACCAGAATTCCGAGATGAACGCAATGGCGTAAGCCATTTCCCTTAATTCTTTCATTAGAATTAATTATACTTTAATTTATGAATTTCACTGTTATAGAATATACGGGGTGTTACAGTGCGCCTCTCCGAGGCCTTCGACGTGGTCTGGTCCGATCATGTCCAAGCTGAGCGGATCAGAAGTAAAAGTTAAACCTAGATTTGAACAGTTCTGGAAATCATCGGCTAGTTAACGAGGTATATAATTAAATTAATGATAACACTTTAAAGCATTGCTGATTCATTATATCGAATAAAAATTCGTATCTTTATCATGCGATAACGAAATCCAATGAAACAGGAAACATTGGGACCATGGCATCGTACACGACATTCCAGAACTGACTGGAGAATTTTTGGAGCCTTCTACAATTTTAGAAGAAATAGAAAGCAATGTGAGATTTCTGAATTCGAATAAATAAAATAAAATTATTTTAGGATGCAAACGGAGTTTAGAAACTCCCGACACCCGTCGTCCATAGACCATGGACGACTTGATTGATTTGTGGTATGTGATTGGTTGAATTTTGGTGTTTGTTTGTGGTTGAAAAATGAAATTGATTGATAATATGACTTTAGACTGCCTAGAAAAATGTATTAGGAAATTAAACCTCATGTAAACGCCGCGAGGCCTAAGGTAGTGCGAGGAGCCGTACATCGGGACCGTGCCGGTTTTAATTACCCTGCCGTTATACTGCCGAAATTTTCTGAAATATTCTTGTGTTATAAATATTCATGTTATTATATATTAATTGTTTGAAAAATATGAAAATTATATTTTTAATACATATATATGAATAGGAAAATGATCGTTGTATGTCAATATAAAATTCATGTTTTGTTGAAAATCAAAGACAGTCATTTGTTAAATAAAAATGTATGTACATTTGAAATTTACATTTTTAATGTAAATAAAACAGTAAAAATAAAACATTGTAATATAGAAATGCATTTACATTAGATATATATTTTAATGTATATGAAACATTAAAATCAACATTTCGATACAGGAATGTACTACAGTGAAAATCTTTTTTTTAACGTAAGTGAAACATTAACATAAAACATTGATATATAAAATGTTTACGTTGAAAACATCATTTCTAATGTATATGAAACACAAAAAGATTATTATTTTTTATGTAATGAAAGAAATGTATTGAGATGGAATTTATATTTTTAATGTATGTCAACATTAAAAAAAATAAAACATTGATAGGTAAAAATGTTTTTACATTGACATTACTATTTAATGTATATACATTTTTAATGAAAAATAGACATTGTTAATTGAATAGGTTTTTACATTGGATTTTACCTTTTTAATGTAAATCAAACATTAAAAATGTCAATTACTATAGAAAATGTATTTACATGGGAATTTTGTATTTTAATGTATATGAAAACATTAAAATACCACTTTACTATATAAAATGTATTTACATTAGATTTTGCATTTTAAATGTTTATATTAAAATGAACATTGATATGATAATAATGGTTTACATTAAGTTTTACATTCTTATGTAAATGACCCTTTTAAAAATGGTCATTGCAATAACAAAAAGTGTTTTCTTTGAAATTTACATTTTTAATGTAAACAAACCATTAAACCATTAAAAATGACCATTGATATATTAAAATGTTTTTGCTTTAAAATTTATACTTTTAATGTAACCCAACATTAAAAATAGTCATTGGTTAAATAGAAATGCATTTATATTGAAAATACATTTTAATGCAATGCATGATTAAAAGTAGTCCCTTGTTAAATAAAATGTATTTACTTTGAATTTTTTTCATTTTTAATGTAATGTAACATTAAAAATGAACAAATTTGGAATAGAAATGTATCAACCTATATATTTATATATATTACATTAAAAATAATACATTTGTTAAATAAAATGTATAGGACATTAGAATTTACATTTTTAATGAGAATGGAACATTAAAAATGTCCATTGATATATAAAATATGGTTTTCTATAAATTTACATTGTAAATGAAATAAAAGATTTCATTAGGAAGATTACATTTTTATATGTAATTAAAGAATGAAGTATAAGAATTACATTTTTATATGTAATCAAAGCAAAGCATAGAAATTTACACTTGTCAATGTAAATAAAGATTACATAAAAATTTACATTTTCATTGTAAATAAAAGAATGATTAGAAATTTACATTTTCCAATGTAAATAGAATATTAAATAAAAAGCCTACCTTTTCAATATAATAATATATTGAAATAGAAAGTTTACATCTCAATATAAATAAATTTTGAAATAAAAAGTTACATTTCCAATGTAAACATATATTGAGATAAGAGATTACATTTTTCAATGTAATATTGTATTGAAATAAAAGATTACAATTTTTTTCTATAGATGAATGATAAAACAAATTTCATTTCCATGTAATATATATATATATATATATATATATATATGTATATATATATATGAGTCATATAAAAGATTCAACGTACAAAAAGAATGGTATTATCATTAAAATTTTCATTTTTAATGTAATATATGATTTCATATATAAAAGAAATCAATGTTGAATTGAAAATAGTTTGATATCGTCGAACGATATATATTTATATACAAATATAAATTAAAATAAAACGAATCGAGCCGCTGTAGTTCGCGTTTTAAAATCGTAACTTCAAACGATTATACCGAAAGATCCGACCATCGGATTTTCCCAAAACTGGAACCGTTGGGTTCATTTTGGAAAGATCTTTCCAACGATATGTAATTTGCTAAGATCTAACGGTTATATTTTGAGAAATGTGTAAATCAAATTTTGATGAAAACAGCGCCAGGGCCATGTAATGACCCAAAGCGTCGTTTAATTAAAAATGGCTATTTTTAAATAAATAAAAATAGCGATAAATCATTATAAATTATTATATACGATATGGAATGAAAAGAAATGATTTAAATCATATATATTCGAGAATTATTTGAAAAGTCCGAGTTAACTCTCATTTCAAATAATTATACGATGATTGGAAGTCGAAGATTTGAAGACGGTGATTGAAGACCGACGATCTTCACATCGAATGGATAACTACTGATGCCCGACATTGGTTAGCTCCCAGTAAAGGGGTACAGTGGTAGTTGTCCGGACGTACTTATTGATCGTCTAGATATGCGAGCACCTCTCTTCCATATTGGACATATGGTACGAGGAATAAGGTGTCTCCGGTTTCGTTCAGACCCAGAACGGACTTGTAAATGGATGTGTGTCTGACATTGGATTTCACTCCATGTAATATATATCTGTTGGTGGAGGAGAATTCATTCTCTTGCTTAACACCCTTCTCTGAGACGCACGAGCTCAGAGTTTATGTATTGATAGTTATCGATCGCATGTCATGAATTGTCAGTGTGGCATGCCAAGATGCAAATGATCAAGGCTTATTGTTGAAAAGCAGAGCCTTGTGGTTGATGATCAAAGCACAGCTTTATTGTAGCATAGCTTTGTGTATAGCGTTACTTCGCGAGCCTCACACCCCGGTATGAACCAAAAATGGGAGAAGGACCCCAAGGAGAACATGCGTTTCTTTCTAGCTAGAAGTGGTGTTTGGATTTTACAAGCCTAGATATTTTTACTTATTTGTGGACCGGCCCTAGCGCTCCAAGGCTCACTCGAGCTCTGATCCTAAGACACGGGCTAGAGTGTCTCGAATTCGGTAAGGACTATCTCTTGCCTTGGTTCATGATGGAAATCCAACTTCCAATACAACCCATGCGATTTTGATTGTAAACCTATATATGGCGACATAGTATATGGTAGCTATGCCGTCTATGATTGATATATTATGATTGAAATGTTTTTGAAACATATATATACACTAACAATAATATCAAATCCGTTTTATCGTATCAAGCATTTTTGACCATTATAAGGTAAAACTCTATCCTCCGGTTTGCATTGCATTTTGTTATGGGACTTGAGTCTTATAATGGTTTCATTTTTCTAAAAAGCATTGCGTTGTTTTAACGATTTACTTTATTTCATGCACTGGCAGTCCAATGGGGTAAACCCGTTCCGTGTTAGCGGCGTGGTCCTGTGATTAGCCTTATTATTAAATAGGTTAATTAGATTTCTCATACCAGTCCCATGACTGACTCGTAGTTTGTTTCACTTTGCAAACTCGGATGCCCTCTTTTCCATATGGGCAGCCTTGTATACAGGTTTTAGCAGACTCACTCTGGATAGCTATGGAGCTGAAGATGGATCTTACAATTCCTATTATGCTGTTCAAATTTCATTTAGTATATTATATTTGATTCCGCTGCAGACATTTTATATTAAGTTGAAAACTGTATTATGTTCTAAGTATGATCCTATTATGCTGTGTAACTCTGATGATATTATTTCCAGTGTAATTTGAGATACATTTTCTGCTGTAATTCTATATTTTTGTTCTGCTATTACTGTTTACGTGTTACATTCCAATGATTGTCCTTGCTTACGTACTACAGGAGTTTGGGGTCATCACAGAGATAAAAGCCTACAAAATGCCAGCAAAGTCTATCCGGCAGGGTTTATCCGACAGGGTTCATCTGATAGGATATGCCCGACAGGAAATTCCATGACGAAAGGTTGTCTAGACCGGAAACCAAGAAAGAGGGAGGTACGTGCTCTGCTTATTGAAACCCGGAAAGGCTATCGGTATTAACTCACTTAGTACCGATACATCAAGAGACGAAGACGTCAAAAGTATCACACCAGGAGTATAAAGCGATTATCCGAAACCATCTTCCTAAACATCTACTGCATGAATGCCGAAAGGTCACATTGATGGACAACAACACATAACCGGGAGCTGCCTTTCGGAAGACCTGACCATCCCAAAAGCTCCACCGGAAGGCCAACCAGAACCCTAGCGGAATTACAGGCTATCCATACTAATCTACTTAGTACAGATACCAACAATGGTTTCGAACCGGCAGCTATCCACATACATCGGAAGGACCAACTCCTCTAGGTATACGCGAGAAAGCCGGAGGCCTACATCTGAAAGCTTACGCCCGAGAGCCTACACCCAGGAGCTACTACCGGAAGTTCAAACACCATCCAAAAGTCACCACATCTACAAGCTCATCCCAATCTCAAAGTGGCCCCAACTGATCGGGACCTTCCCTCCTGAAGCTATAATCCGCACAACAAAGCACATGAAAGCCAAACATCAGAGGCCAAGGAGAAAAGCGCCTGACTAAGGTTCCTGCAGGCCCAATAGCCCAACAGCGGAAGGGCCCCCAAATTTCCTATAAATAGGACCCTAGGAGTCACATTTAGGGGGTGATCTCATTCCGATTCTTATACTCTTTTTCTCTAGAATAAACTCTGGTATTTAGATCAATTGGAAGATTTCTTCTATGTTGTTCATGTACTCAAAATGGAAGATTAATAAAGAGCAGATCTACACTTATAGTATTTTCCTATCGGATGTGTCACCTTCTACAATATGTTTGAACCCTTCCTGCAAGCTTAGACCCTCCCTATGAATTCAGATCTTTTAGTGAGCTTGGTGCGGAATTTTTTTTGTTATCCGTTAAGTCCTTTATTGAAAATTGAGTTTAGTGATCCGTCTCTCCGAGGTCTTGATACCTAGTGACAATGGTCTAACCCAACCTCGTGAAAGCCAAACAAGCTGGTTTTTCCCCTTAGGTCCATTCCCATTGACCTATCTGCGGTGTTGACGAAAAATATCGTTAAAATTTTGGAGCTAGAAGGAGGGCTTGAACCTACGATCCTTTGGTTAACCTATCCACATATCCACCTTTGATGTTCCGTCCCGGATTGGACTAATCCTTGAAGAGGCGAACGTTATGGATAAAAGATCTCTACCAGTTACTAATGGGGCTCCCATGGTTAGGGAAAATATTGGCGAGCCATGGGCGATCGAAAGGTTCAAATTAGAAACCATGCGTATCCAAGAGAAAGAGAAGGATGTAGATATGACCCTGATCGATGGAGCATTAACCCCATCCACTTAGGATCGACTCCGAATTTTGCCCTATATCAGTCCTCGGTGGAAAGATGTTACTCCTTTCTCCATATCAAAGAAGTTATCCTAACTCAGACTAGAGGAACCATATTCAAACAAAGGGTTGAGAAGGCTTCCATTCCTCTTACCAATAAAAGGTCTAAAAGAGATATACCCCTATGTTGAAAGGCAATTAAAAGGAAGTTTAGGAATGAGGAAGAAATGACAAAATCAAGTAATAAAAGGGCCAAAATGCAACAATGAAAGAAGGCTTTCGAGTCATGGTTGCCAAAAGGTTGTATGCTCACAACGTCAATTGAGGGAATCTACTTCCTAATTGGACGCGAGTTAAATTTTTGGCCATCGTTAAAAAAGAAACCCAAAAGCAAAGCTAAGAAAGAAGGGTCATATTGCTACTACCATATGGTAAACGGGCACAAAATAAACCATTGTAGAGTTTTAAAGGGAATGATCATCTAGTTCTTAATACAAGGAAAATTAAAAAGATATGTAAAGAAAGCATAAGAAGTTATGTCGGTAAAATCTTCTAGAAAGGAAAAGAAGGGTTATCTACCCAATTGCAAAGAAGAAAATCCCCACAAACTTGAAATGATCAAGGACAGATCAAGCCACAAATGGATAAAAGAAAATAAAAACCCTTGTCATCACAAAAATTGGTCGGGACGAGGCATCCCCCGGAGGGGGATGGCGTTTTAGTCTTTCTACATGCCCAAATCAGAGGGGGCTAGGTTAAAGCATAAAAAGCGTAAGCCTCCATTTCACACCAGAAATGGTCGTGGCAGTGCATCTAAAAATTAGCAAGCCTTGCCTCTGCTCGTAGAAGAGTACGCCTTGCCTCTGCTAGAGCTAAGCACGTCATAATTCTGCTCATAGAAGAGCAAGTCCTAACTCTGCTTATGTTATGCGTTGCCCGCAGAAGGGAACGCAAACCCCTATAATGACCTACGATGGTCAGGATAGGACACCCCTTAGAAGGGGGTGGTGTGTAATCCTCTATCAGTACCTATGATAGTCAGTGCAGAGCATCAAAAGAGTAAACCTTAGTTTTGTGCCACAATGGCCCCGTCTATGTTTCTAAGACCTTATCATCCCCTACGATGGTCGAGATAAGGCGCCTCCTGGAGGGATGTCGGGTATGTCCTTGGGCCCTGCTTGTGGATAAGCTAGCCAAGCGCACCAGACGCACAGGCCCAGAGAGTGGCCAACAAAGCACGTACATCCTCTGTTTTGACATCAAAATCCCAGAGAGTGGCTCAAGGAGCACGTACAACCTCTGCTCCACAAATCAAATCCGAAGGGGATACCAAAATACTGATACCGGAAGGGAATTTCTGGCACTCAATCTCTAATTACTTGGACAAGGTTTGGTTCAGGTTTTTATTCTAATACCCAAATCTGGGTTGATTTAATTCATCACAAATACCGAAAGGGAATTGCTGGTACTCAATCTCTAATTATCTAGACAAGGTTTGGTTCAGGTCTTCTATGTTAATACCCAAAACTGGGTTGATTTAATTCATCACAAGTACCGGAAGGGAGTTGGTGGTACTCAATCTCTAATTGTGTAAACAACAGTAGTTTCAAGCCTTCTATATTAACACCCGAATCTGGGTTGGTTCAGTTCTTAGCAAATACCGAAAGGAGATTTTCGATCTTCCATCTTTATATTACCTAGATAAAGGATAATTCAAAATCTCTATTAATACCGAAAGGAGATTTCTTACCGTTATCTTTAATTACCCAAACAAAGGCTGGTTCATGAATTCCGCAAACACCGAAAGTAAATTCCTGGTTTTATTTCAATACCCGAATCCGGGTTTATTCGGGACTCCTACCACGCTTAAAATAGACCGAGGGCTCTATTGAAGCATCAGAAGCTAATTTCCAGTCCTCTACCAGACGATCCTAGTATGGGATGGATCCGAAAGATCATAATTTGCTAATGAAGGAATTCTGAGGTAAATCAGCAAAACCAGAAATACGCTCTTAGGGGAAAGCACGTCATCAAAATGGCTCTGGATAAAGTGGTTGACTCCTGTCAGGTAAAACTCGTAAACCATTTATGTACAAACAATTGTCATCTGCATTTATTATCAACGGCAATTTGCATAATAAATAGCATCAATACATAATTTCATTCACAAAAGTTACATTCTCAGTAGCCCAAATAGGGGTAAAATTATATACCACTATTACAAAATGTCATCAAATATCTAGGTCCTCTCCATCCTCAGATAAAGGGGGATTAATGGCATGACTAAGTGCAATACTTAGTAGCTTATTTAGCTTTCGTACTTTTCTACTTATTTCATCAAGATGATCATAGGGTTTGACCGAAGCTTCAAAGCCCTATTATAAGCCCTACACATAGCTCTAAGAGATTTGTTTTCTTTTTCTAACTCGAAAACATTCTTACGCAAATCATGCCTTTCTTCTTGTAAATGCCTAACTTTATCAGTATACCTGATGACACGGTTATGAGAGTCCTTAATCAACTTAGTATCATAGTCCTCTTTATCTCGGCTACCACTTTCTTACACCACTTAGAAATGACTGATTCCTTTAACCCAGGACGAGGGTAATTCAAGTAAAAATACTTTTGGGAGGCTAAGGCCTTATATACGGTTGTATTTCCGGGAGGTTGAGATCCCATTATGATAGGAATATTTTTGTAACAATATTCCCATGTCTCACACTTCGTGTTAACTTTAATTAAATCAATTTCCAAATCGATGATACATTGGCGTAAACTCCTCAATTCATCCTCAAACTCAATAGAGGGTGTGGTCTTTATGTATGCCTACAATCCAAGAATAGTCCTATCTCTCTCTCTTCTAACTGGTCTTTTAAAGCATTCATTCTCTCATTCAAATGTTTAATGGATAAATTCTGATGTAAAATCTTCCTCTCTTGAGACATAGAGGGAATCCCTTCTACCGACAATGTTTCACTCTGAGATGGGAGGATCTCACGACGGTCAACCTATCTACATGCACACAAGAAAATAGTTATGATTGTATTTTTATTTTCAGTTTACAAAAATAAAACCCCATTCTTGTATAAAAACTTTGTATGATTAAAATCCGAAACCAATCTATCGTGGCGTATAGATAAGAAGAGAGTTACAAAAAGATCACTTTCACTCGATTAACACATTTATTGTTTACATAACATCTCTGCATGTTTAACCCTTAACTCTTTAGTATTTCTTCACGATCTTCGCTCAGAAAGATAAAGGAAAGCTAAGGGAATTCGGTATAAACACTCCTAAGTTTCTCGAAGAAACATTTTTTCTTGATATCATGAATTGATGTTGCAAAAAGTTTCCTTCTCAATCTACAAATCACACATAGTGCATCTTCATAGTAAACAAAATTCTGTCATGATGCAAATAAGCATATTAGCCTTCACATGTAGTAAATGGAACTCCATACAAATGTTACATAGATCGCAGAACTAAGTTTACAAGTGTGCCTCTTACTCTACATGAGAACGGTTTAATTCCTTCTATTTGTTACCTAACTCTGCTTAAGGCAGGAAACGACTTTTCTTTTATCTATAGTATTTTCCTGAGGCTAGTTATAGTCAAATATTCAGGGAAAGAGAAAAATATTGCTGAAGTAGAATTATACCCGAGAAAACGGAGCTTCACGACCAACAGCTTTCTCCCCTCCTGAAGGACCGGAGGGTTCACCTTCTTCAGGCAAAGATGATTCAAAATCGCGGGTAACGTGGGGACCTCCTACCCCAGAATCACTCTTAACAGGATCATGGAAAGCTTCAACACCCAAAAGAGGATCGTTTCTATCCCAACCATGTTTATCCTGGCGGCCACCACCTCCGGAACCATCGCCATCATTTTTCCCATCGTTGCCAATAAAAGAAAAAAATCTCCCTAACTACACCTAAATCATCAGAAAGATGGTCAATATATAAAAGATCCTCGACTCTAGAGTCACATTTCTGCAGTACGTCAACTCCCCGTTTACCCAACTTAATCCTTTCCATAACTCGATCCCTGACGGAAGGTGAAACTGTGGGGGTTCGGATCTCAGGAAAATTTTGAAGGTCATCAGAAAGAAGGTGAAATAAGGCATCTTCATAAAAGTTGGACTTAATCTATGGAAGATGAACTTGCAAGAAATTATAAATCCTATCTTCAACTGCATAGGTTATCTGCGCAGTGCAGGAAAGCTTCTCATCCTTCTTCTGAAGCTCATTGGCATGAGTAACCACATCTTCCGCTATTTTATGTTCAAAGGCCGACACTTTGTCAGGAGCTACATTCTTTTCTGCCTTCTCTCTCTAAAGTTGCCTCGGTGTGTTCCAAGGAAGCTTTCAATATCTCACATTCATCAATCAAAGCTTTGTTTGCTTCTCGAAGTCGAACGATTTCGGTGGCAGAGGAAGACGGAATTGGCTTAGGCAAGAGCCATCCCTTGGTAATCTAGGAAATTAGAAGCATTAAGTTTACAGTTACGACAGATTAAAAGTCAAGATTAAAAAGAAATTTTTATACCTTAAGCTGTCAGGTGATCAAACGCTGATAGAAATCCATCGCGTTCGAAGAAGAGGAGGCTAACGAGATATCAGAAAATCCCGGATCAGAAAGAATGAGCTTCACAAAGTCAGTAAAATCCGTTGAAGGATCGAGAGGCCTCGGAGGCTTAGCTGACTGAGAAGTTGGAATAAACGGCGTAACATCTACACCCGCTTCTGATGTACTTGGAAGGGGCGATGGTAAGATGTGACCTCCAATTTCTCTATTGGAAGCACCCTCGAAAATTACAGAGGCAGAAAAATAAAGCTTTAGCTTCTTAGCTGGCAGGTCTACAGGCAACTAGCCAACCTCTTAATAGAAAAAGCAATAGATCTATTCAAAACATCAGTGAGAGTCGATACTTCCGAAGCCAAAACTCCTAGTCAAAGAAAAACCAAAGAAAATTCAAGAATGCGGAACTTGGGTACCAATGAGACCATCAAATCAACAAAATATACCAGGAGATAAGGGAGTAGAGGAGGCGAACACTTCTGAGCCTAACAATAAACGCTTAGAGCCTGGGAAATGAATAGGTGGACGCCCCAAAACCTTCTGTCCATTTGGAAGAAGATCATAGTGACATAACTTGTCCTTGGTTAGTAGAGCAGACCGACCCAACGGCTTTTCGAGTAGCTTCAAAATGAACTCAAACACACGGGATTCACTTTCGGTTAAAGGCACTCTTTTAGAAGCAGGATCTGAAGAAACGACCAAAGTTAGATCACAGAAAAGAAAAGTAATCGTTCACAAGTGGCTGAGGGATTCACCATAATTAGCAAATTTACCTGAGATACCAACAGGGCATTTGATGAAGAAGAACCGGTCTTCCATATATATAGCCTTACCAGCACCATCACTGACAATCTTCCGTAAGAGGGTAGCGTGGAATACAGGGAAGTTAGCACCTTTTGAAAAATGCATCGTGTGTTGGATAAGGTTAGAAGTAAGAGAAGCCTGACTCGACTCAAGAGCAAGTATTTCAAGACATAGAAGCAGTGTATAAGTGCTGGGGAGGAGTTGAATAGGAGCAACCTCCAAATGCCGTAGAAGTCGAAATATGAAAGATGGAAAGGGGAAGAAGCCCTCATGCCAGATATGTGCAGCAGAATACGCAAAATAGCCTATGGGAGGATTCATAATATTATCACAACGAGTAGAAGGAATAGCCTCCACATTATCCATTCCAAAGCTGGCAAGAATGGAGTTTACTTCGTCTTGGGAAGTAATCAAAGATTTCTTCAAGGCGAAAGGCTTCCTCTTTCGAGAAATATCACAAACACCAGTTAGTGATGGACCGAGACTCCTTTTATCAGACATAATGCTGCCAGGTGATACAATTCCATAAATACATAAACTCATATCATACTCATTAGAATACAATAGAGTAATAGAACATAAACCTACCAGTGAAAAATAGTAGAGATAGTGGATATTAAGATAATACGAATACTGATCTAGATAAGGCACACGACAAATATCACATTTGTTAAAGAACAATCAAGTCCTTAGTAATGATGGAATCATTTTATTTTCCTAAGGATAATACTTAGACAGTTCAAAGGAAAAGGCAACGGTTGAACCAGAACCAGGCAACTGTAAGTTAACACCATAAGACCTAGTTGTCCCTCGGAGCCAGAAATTGGTAATGACAATGGTACCATGACCGTTAGTTAATCATAAAAACAAGTTCTTTTTGTGCAATTTGCATATCTCGAACCCTAGAAATTAATATTCTTGGGGAAAAAGTAAATGTGTAGCCCATCATGAATCCTAATAACTTGTGCTCAACACCCAAAACCCTAATTAAAGTTTAAACCAGAAATATTCATGAGAAACTCAACCGAGAAATTCTTGAAATAAGCATTCAGTCCTCAGTGAATAAATAATCTGGTTCGAGAAATTAATGTAACAGGTAAAAGTTGAAGAAGAAGAAGCGATGGTAACTATGCAAAAAAAAAAAACCTTAAATCCACACCGTACAAACGGAGACCAATCAACATTTCCATGCAAGGGTGATCAAAAGGCTCAGAGATGACACTTCGGAAAAGACAAAAAGTTTGACTTGAAAATTCGAAAACACGCCTTCACCCGGGGGGGATGTTACTAGCAAAATTAACTCCGAAACCAGCTGACAGTGAAGGGGTATCGGGGGACACAAACACAGAAGAACCATCCGAAAGCAAAAAAGCAGAATAATAGGAAGATCTAAATGCAGTAAAGAATGATCTGAGAGCAGTATAAATGGACACCCTCAAGGGATATCAAAGCCTATAAAATGCCAGCAAAGCCTATCCAGCAGGGCCTATCCGACAGGATTCATCCAACAGGATCTTCCCGGCAGGAAATTCCATGACGAAAGGTTGTCTAGACCGGAAACCAAGAAAGAGGGAGATAAGAGCTCTGCTTATTGAAACCCGAAAGGGCTATCAGTATTAACTCACTTAGTACTGTTACAATAAGTGACGAAGACATCAAAAGTATCACACCAAGAGTACATAGAGATTATCCAGAACCAACTTCCGAAACATCTCCTGCATGAATGTCGGAAGGTCACATTGATGGACAACAACACATCACCGAGAGCTGTCTTTTGGAAGACCGGACCATCACAAAAGCTCCACTAGAAGGCAAACCAGAACCCTAGCAAAGATACAGGCTATCCATACTAATCTACTTAGTACAAACACCAACAACGGTTTCGAACCGGCAGCTATCCACGTACATTGGGAGGACCAACTCCTCTAGGTATACGCGAGAAAGTGGAGTCCTACATATGAAAGCTTACGTTTGGGAGCCTACACCCGGGAGCTACTATTGGAAGTTCAAACACCATCCGAAAGTCACCACATCGACAAGCTCATCTCAACCTCAAAAGGGCCCCAACTGATCGGTACCTTCCCTCCGGAAGCTATAATACGCACAACAAAGCATCCGAAAGCCAAACATCAGAGGCAAGGAGAAAAGCGCCTGAGGTTCCTGCATGCCCAATAGCCCAACAGCGGAAGGGGACCTAAATTTCTTATAAATAGGACCCGAGGGGTCACATTTATGGAGGGGGGGCGTTCATTCCAATTCTTATACTCTTTTTCTCTATAATAAACTCTGATATTTAGATCAATTGGAGGATTTCTTCTATGTTGCTCATGTACTCAAAATGGAAGATTAATAAAGAGCAGATCTACACTTATATTATTTTCCTATCGGATGTGTCACCTCCTCCAATATGTTTAAACCCATCCTACAATCTTAGACCCTCCCTACGAACTTAGATCTTTTATTGAGCTTGGTGCGGAATTCCTTTATGTCATCCATTAAGTCATTTATCGAGAATTGAGTTTAGTGATCCGTCTCTCCAAGGCCTTGATACCTAGGGACGACGGTCTAACCCAACCTCGTGAAAGTCGAACAACCTTTTTTTCTCCTTAAGTTCATTCCCATTGACCTATCTCAGGTATTGAAGAAAAATATCATTACCATATAGCCTGGAACATGTTTCTACCCCGCATAATAAGCATCTTAAGTTCGTAAATGGACTTAAGAAATATCTCAGAAGGCCTCTCTTGCTGTAACTCAAGTTGACTTTCGATAAATTAGTGGATGCAGCTCTCCATCTCGAGGCGGTCGAGAAAGAGAAAGATAGTGATGATAATGATAATGTCCAAGGTAATTTGAATAAGAGGCGTTCACCTTTCTCCAAATCTAAGCCTTTCCCTTGGAATAAGAAGAACCACAGTGGCTCTGGTTCCCAACCTTTTGCAGTACCTCCCTCGACTTCAACAAAGGAATGTTTCAATTGTGGATCAACTAATCATTTTGCTCATGCTTGTCCTAGACCTTGTATTTGTAGATATTGCAAGGAAGAGGGTCACGAGAAATCCTCGTGTCCTAAGAGATCAAAAGGGCCGAATTTGGAAAATCTTAACATGGCAAGAGCTTCCAGTGGTCCATCTCACCTTTAAGGTACACCTTTTATTTTGAGAATCATTCCTAGTCGAGTTCTCTTTGGTTTGGGGTCTAGTACTCCTTCATAATAAAGAGAAAGGCTATGGTTATTAATCTTGTTGATGGGTCTAGATGTGGTTTAAGAACTCTGGTCGAGACAGGGGACGCCATGGGTTGATAGGGGTTCAAGAACAACGTATAAGACATTGTTGGCATGAGAAATAATCCAAATGCAATTTCTAAATAAAGAATTAAAATTTGCATTTCTTCTAGTTAACTAATTTATAAATTTAAAGGGTAACACAATAGCTTAGTTATGAAAATATAGTAATTTTCATACTAGCTTATAATAAGTAGATTTTGAGAAGAAGGGGTTTGATAAGAACTAAGTAAGAATTTATAAATTCAGTAATAGAGATGTTTTTTTATGATCCATAGCTTTAGTAGACTTATATATTTTCATAGATGGCCATTTGAAGTAGTCTTGTTATCTATAATGACATGAGAATTTAAAGTAAAAATTCAAAGATTTTTTTTGGATTGGTTGGTTATTTTTAAAACCAATCATTCTATTTTATTAACTCAGTTGAATTTCATCCCTTCTTGCCATTACAAATTATAATAGTTGTTGAGTTTGGGCGAAATGATTATTATCCCCTTACTCTATCTAGGGAAATCTTATGAGAATATGCCTTTGCGCTTGGGATTTGGGAAAACCCCGAGTTGTTAAATTTGTGTGATCGAAACTGAAACACCCCACCTCCGTTAGGGTCATTCTCAAAGGGAATGCCCTAATTTTGGTGGAGGTTTATAAGTATAAGTCACAGATACACAAGACAGCTATAAATACACATATTTTCGAACAGCGGAAAACAACAGCAACTTTTATTTCATCAAAATACGTGTTACACAAACCATGCCATAATTGTCTTACAATACTTCCAAAAACATTACATTTTCATAACTGTCTTGATTTCATAACTTAAAGAAGCATAAAAACATAAGTAAACTGCATAAGTCCCCATAATTGCTGTCCAAAGCCATAGTCCAAAACGAAAGAGATCCAAGCAATACATTCTTTCTCTTCAAGCTGGATGTGATAACTAGTCAAGCTGCGGTATTCCCTCCCTGTGGACCTGAGGGGGGGAACGGAAGAAAAGAAGACGAAAGAAAAGTAGAGTCAGACATAAAGCCTGAGTAAGTCTAGGACTATTCAGTCTATGAATAAAGAAATGAGCATGATAAGTATAAACTGGGAATGGGAAAGCACCATAAACTAAGTTAAGTTGTCTAGAGACGAATACACTATCGTACCCCATATTAATCTCTGCACCCCTATTAACTAGTTCCCAACAGGCACTCCATAATCAGGGTGAAGTGATCCATTTCAAATGATCGGCTCCTACTCGCATAGTTGCATGTGTCTTACGGCCCCCGATGTTGTAGCTACCTATGCTGGTCCCACCATGGGGTGTATCAAGTCCCATGGTGGCGGCCCGACACAATTCTAGAATGCACAGGTATACTACTGGTGCCCAGTGCCTAATTTTTCTGCGCCGGAGTGTGTGCACGCCCGCACCCCGTTAGAACCTACACTGCTGCACCACCGCCGTCGATTTGACCTCTTACAGTCAGCCCAATAATCGTGCCCCACCCTGCCTAGTTCAGGGTATCCTGATACACCTTGTAGGGTTACTGCTGAAAAGGTTCCCCCGCTACTAGGTTTTCTATTTCTAGCCAACATGCTAAGTTGGTTAAGTGTTCTATAAACCTAACCCCCAATCAGTCTGTATAGTTTAGCATGTTCAATTTGATTAAGTATAAATTCAATTTACTTAATCCTATCAATCCTGACTCAGCCTTAATTGTCTTATTAAAGCCTCGACAACTCACATTAGACAGGTATTGTTGTGGCTGCCTGTTGCCGGTTGGGTCCGGGCAGTCTTACGTCACAACTCAGTCTAACCTCGGGTCTTTATTGGGCTCAATGTTTAACCACCCACATTGGATAGGTATTGTTGTGACTACTGGACAGCCGGGCGGTTCCGGGCAGGTTTATGTCACAACTCAATCCAACCTCGGGTTAAATACATCGTATTTTCTAAGTTTACATATTTTGTCTCTTTTTTTTTTATATGTAAATATTTGCGGCCCATTATTCAAATTCATCTCTATTGGGTAAAATTACTTTGTACCACTTAAATGTTCTCAAGGTCGTTGGCATGCGTCAAACATGCCAACACATATGTTTTATATTTTTAACCCAACGTCACTACCCCCGTTTTATACGTTCGCTATAATATAACATATGTTGGGCTTAACATTTAAGCCCAACTTAGCCACATGAAAAAGGGGAGGCTTAGAACATGGTGTTTATATATTCTAAGTAACATCAAAAAGGGTGTGTGAATGCATGAACTTGCAACATAACGATCTAATTAACATGGATTAGGCACTTGTAAACTTGCATTGTAATAGCATATAATCTTGACATGAAACATACCTAACATGAATCATGGTTTTAATCTAGTCATGTAAACTTGCATTTTAAAAATATGAACTTAACTTAATTATGTGTCACACATATATTATCATATGAGTTTGATAACAACATAGGCCTAAAACATGTTTCCAATTAGGCATAACACCAAACGTAATCTAGTCATGTTCATAGAATTAACACAAGTTTACAAAGATGCTTGCTTTTGTCACTAATACAAAAGTATGGTTTTACACTTGAATCATGATGCCAATTCCAACATAAATTCATATGAGTCATAATACCCAAATGGATCCAATTACATTAAAAATGATCATAAAAATATACATCATGTTGGCATAATAGTGAATCATATACTTGTATGAATCTTAAATAAACTACCACAAACATATAGTCGTTAACTTTCAACATGAATCATATACTTGCAAATATCCAATAGGTGTTGTAATAAACTACCACAAACATATAGTCGTTAACTTTCAACATGAATCATATACTTGCAAATATCTAATAGGTCTAACATCGTTATACCACAACATCCCAAATCGATTCATAATTAGAATCATAGCAACATACAATTATGAATTATTATCACCACAAATTAAGTACAATTCCATTTCTCATTTCACACAAATCAAATCTCAATTATTCATTCACATCGGAATAGCACTCTACTTACAACGTATGACGAATCTTCAATTCAGGATTCTGAATTCTGAATTTGGAGATGCTATCCTTTGTTGTAGGCGTTGTTTTGATTTAACTGTTGTTGCTTTAAGCTTTTGAATCGACTCCTAATCATCTCTCAATTTTGACGGCTACTCCTAGTCTCACTTCAGCAGCATGACGGTCTCATTCTCATTTTTATTTGTGTGAATTAGGTGGAGTCTTAGGTCCTTTTTATAGAGTTTGTGAATTGATTCGAGCCGTCGATGGAGCTTAGATTAATATTAGCCGTTCGTTTCAAAGAGAAACCAATCAGGAGCTGACACCTAGCCCTAGTGACAAGACAAGGCTCAGAAATTCGGCCAAGCATAGACCAGGCCAGCCAGGAGGGGCTGGGTTCGACCTGGCTCAGGGGCCAGGTCGACTACCCAGTCGACCCCCAGGTCGACTACCCAGTCGACCCCCAGGTCGACTACATAGTCGACCTGGATGCCCCAGGTCGACTACCTGGTCGACCTGGGTGCCTTGGGCGGGAAAATTCCCTCCCAGCCCAATCTAGGTCCGATTTTTTTGAAATTTGAATTCGTTATGAACTGTTTCTATGTGTTTGAATTTTAAACTGAATTCTGAAACTTCCGAAGATCATATCTCCCTCATACGGAGTCCGTTTTACGCAAACTCGGACTCTATCTCAAGCAAAATTCCTAGACGAACGCAATGGCATCTCCAGTTTCAATTAATTCTTTGATTTGAAATTAATTATACTTTAATTTGTGAATTTCACTGTTATAGAACATACGGGGTGTTACATTCTCCCCCACTTAAAAGGATTTTGTCCCCGAAATCTTCAAGTCTAGGAAGAATGTATATCCTAACATCCAAACGTCCATCTACTCATCCATCAAACACGAGCGTCCATTGTCCTTAAAAGACTTCTAATGCTTCATGATCATATGCGAAGTGTGTGTACATGTACTTATCTGATGCAAAATCAGGCGGTCTAATGATTCAGTTGACCTCCTTAATGCAAATTATGTAAGTGTCATGAATCCATTATGTATGCAAATTCTCCTATTCATGATTCTTCATGAGTGCACAATCATTCATATACAAATGCAACATCCATATGACAACACATTAAACTTCAACCATATATGAATATAAATACATATATGCATATGCAATATGAAGTGACTGAGCCGATCTAAAACCTAGATTGTGTGTGTATATGCAACCACGAGCAACCACTAGCAATCACTTGCAACCACTTGCAACCATCATCCATAACATGTTTCAATTACATGTTTTCATCCAAAGGGTTCGTACCTAAAAGATAAGGTCGAGGAGATATACCCTAAAGATAGATAAAAGCACAACTTAAGGAAAAAGAGAGATCAAAGATGTACCCTAAAAAGAAAAGGGTAGGCTGTGTGTATTCTAGCCTTAGTTTCCAAAGTTGTGTCTTCCTCGGCGTCGCTCCACTGAACTTTGACGAGCTTGACTTCGCGGTTGCATAGCTTTTTCACTTCAGTTCCTAAGATGCGGGTTGGAACTTTCCTCACGATTGCTTCGCGTTCCACTTCAGCTTCTTCAAGGATGTTTGGCTCTACCACTTCAGCGGATTCATGTAGACATTTTCGGAGGTGTGAAACATGAAAGACGTTGTGAACTCCGGCTAGCTTTTCGGGTAGCTCTAATCTATAGGCCATTTTCCCAATTTTCTCGATGATAGGAAATGGCCCTACGAACCTTGGTGCTAGCTTTCCAGTGGATCCAAAACGAACAACGTTCCTTAGAGGAGATACCTTAAGAAAAACTCTGTCCCCAACCTCAAATTCAAGGTCAGTCCTCCTCTTGTCGGCGTAGGATTTTTGTCTGTCTTGGGCTGTCTTCATCCTTCTCCGTATTAAGTCTACTTTCTCTGAAGTCTCTCGGATCATATCTGGTCCAAGTATGAGCTTGTCAGTAGACTCCCACCAACAAGTTGGCGATCGGCACGGTCTTCCATATAAAGCTTCGAAGGGTGCCATTCCGATGGTGGCTTGGTAGTTGTTGTTGTAGGCAAATTCCACCAAAGGAAGATGGTCTTCCCACGTCCCTCCGAAGTCAAGGACGCACAGTCTTAAAAGGTCCTCCAAAATTCTGTTCACTCTCTCTGTCTGGCCGTCGGTTTGGGGGTGATAGGCTGTACTCAAGCATAACTGTGTGCCTACCGCTTCTTGCAAACTCCGCCAAAACTCACTTGTGAAGATAGGGTCTCGGTCACTAATAATGCTAGAGGGTATTCCATGGAGTCGAACAATTTCATTGAGATAAAGAGATGTTAGGGATGAGGCAGTCCTTTTACTCTTGACAGGTAAAAAGTGGGCGCTTTTAGTAAGCCTATCCACTATTACCCAAATGCTAGTGTTGCCTCTTCTAGACCTGGGCAGCCCATCAATGAAGTCCATTGAAATGCTATCCCACTTCCACTGTGGGACCTCTAGAGGATGGAGCAGACTGCCAGGCTTCTTCTGCTCCGCCTTAACCTGTTGGCAAGTCATACACTTAGAAACGAAATCTGCCACGTCCTTCTTCATGCCGCTCCAAAAGAAAGTTCTCTTTATGTCCTTGTACATTTTATCTCCGCCTGGATGTATCGTCATTTTGGAGTGACGTGCTTCCTCGAGAACCGTCTTTACTAAATCCCTTGTCCGTGGGACGCATAACCTTCCGTCTCGCCTTAGCCAACCCTTATTGTCGATGGAGTATCTGCTGAGGTGACTTGAAGTCTCACCCCTAATTAGCCTATCAATCGTCTCCACAAGCTGAGGGTCTTCGCGTTGTGCTGACCCTATTGAGTCCAACAGAGTAGGGCGCACCTCAAGAGATGTTAATAAACCTGGTACGAAATCAGAGGAGGGCCTAAAGTTAAAACCGACTATATACTCTAGGCTTTGCCTTTCAACAAACAGCGGGCTTAATGTTAGCTTCTTTCGGCTCAACACGTCTGCCACTACGTTGCCTTTGCCCGAAGTGTAGGAGATCTTGAAATCGTACGAGGCAAGAAACTCCATCCATCTCTGTTGCCTCAAGTTAAGATCTTTCTACGAGAAAAGATATTTCAACGATTTATGGTCAGTGTAAAGTTCGAACTTCTCACCTAGGAGATAATGTCGCCAAGACTTGAGTGCAAAGACGATGGCGGCTAACTCAAGATCATGGGTTGGGTAGTTCTTTTCGTGCACTTTCAACTGTCTCCCGCCATAAGCTACTACCCTTCCTTCTTGCATTAAGACAGCGCCTAGCCCTGTCCTACATGCATCTGTATAAACTGTGAACATCTTGCTTCCATCTGGCAATGTCAGAACTGGGGCTGTTGTAAGAGTGAAACGACCCGAACTTCCCCGGTCTCCGAAGAGAAGAGAAAGAACGAATTGTTTTGAGAACACGACAAAATAGAACACACACGGAAGAACATTTCATTGTATATTTACAACAATGCATCAGATTACAAGAATATACAGAGTATAAATGAATATTACACAGAAATATCAGAGATTCAAATTACATTTAAATACATAGCAACGGAAAATAATACAATACACAACTAGAAGAGATATACTGATACAAAGCTTTCCGGATATCGTTCCAGCTGTAAACCAGGATCCTGTGAATATAAATCTGCAAAACCAAAACTACTAGCTGCCCGTGTCAAAATAAGGGCACCCAGAGTTTAGGTTAAAATAATAAACTCCAGGTCAGTCATGTGACTGGTGTGAGAACTAAAACAATTTTTATTCTTTATTTTTAAAGTTAGGTAAATCAAGGGACCACGCCGTATAACACGGAACGGGTTTCCTCCCAAGAATACCAGTGCATAAAACAAACAGCGTAATGCTAAATAAAGAAAAATAAAGTT
Source organism: Allium sativum (assembly GCA_030737875.1). Taxonomy (NCBI): domain Eukaryota; kingdom Viridiplantae; phylum Streptophyta; class Magnoliopsida; order Asparagales; family Amaryllidaceae; genus Allium; species Allium sativum. Next base: position 770,784,981 of record CM060918.1, on the reverse strand, counting down.
GTTATAAGACCCAGGTCCTATCACACAATGCAACGCAAGCCGGGGGATAGGGTTTTCCCTTATAACAGCCAAAGAATGCTTGATACGTTTAAAACCAATCATTTGATACTATTATCAGTGTATAAAACAATTTTCGAATCATAAGTATCAATCATAGGCGGCATGGGTACCATATATCATGTCGCCATACTAGTTCTACAATTAAAACCGCAATGTCACGTATTTGGAAATTGGATTTCCGTCTGTGAACCGAGGCAAAAGATAGTCCTCAACCGATTCGAGACTGTCTAGCCCGAGTCTCAGGAGCAGAACGCATCGCCCCCTGGATCGTCAGGGCCGGTCCACCGATGTGGATTAGACGAAATCCTGAGCACTACGTTTCTCCGCCCTTTGGGGCGTAAGCGAGCCAACGAATGGATCCATCGGACTCGGATCGTCCGATCAAATCGAGGCGCCTCGCAACAGCAACAACCACACAGGTGAAAAGTATATAAATGTCAGGGCTGGTAGGTCACTGACACCACCCTAGTTAAAAGAAACGCATGCCCTCCCTGATATCCGTCTCCCATTTTTGGTTCACAACCGGGGTGCGAGGCTCGCGAATTCACGTTACACAAAGCTGTGCCACACAGGCCGTGCTTTGATCATCACCACAAGACTTTGCTTTTCAACAGAAGCCTTGATTATTTGCATCTTAGCATGCCACACAGGCAAACCACTCTATGCAACCGATATCAGTCACACAGAATGAAATCCAATGTCAGACACACTGTCCATTTACAAGTTCGTTCTGGGTCTGAACGAAACCGGAGGCACCTAGTACCCCGCATATCCATCGATCTCCAAGCACGTCTGGACGATTACCAACTGTTTCCATCTTCTTTGGTGTACAGCCCAATCAAGATCATCAGTAATCACCCAAACGACGTGAAGACTTCCGGTCTTCGACCATCGTCTTCATCTTCGACTTATCGTCGTATCAGTTATTCAGAATGGGATAAACCCGGTCTTTCCGAATAACTCGCGTATATTTTATAAAAGGGTTACACAAACACAACATACGCCTCATTCCAATTCATCAGTCACTAACCGTAAATTAACAAGAGAATAATTCCCCAAATATTAACCCCGAAGGCCGAAACCAAAATCAGATCAATATCCAGAAAACCATTCTACTTGGCTAACCGACAGTTAGTTTCTAAATTTCACATTCATAGGGAAAGGTTCCCATTAATTTTATCCAAGATAAATTCCTTGAATTTATTCTTTAATCTATTTTTGAATATCAATTCAAACTAGTCGGGATTAACGAACTTTACCGAAGTAATCATTTGTTTTAATTTCCCAATCCCAACCTATTCATCCCATGAAGTAAAACGGGTCTTACTTCATATCTAACACCACGGTGTTATCGGTAAATTCAATTACCATTTCACGTTCAAACCTAATTAAAGATTTAACTAACGCCTGGAGCAAAACTTGTGATACTCCATTCTCGATTATTTCAATCTAATTAAAGATTCATTAAAACTCCACTTAGTTTTAATCGTTAACTGGGTTAAAGAATCAGTGTCATTTAAAACACGGTTCACGATAAACCCAAAGTCACATTCCATTAATTATCGAGTTAAAGAACGAGTGTTATTTAAAACACTGTCCACGATAAACCCAAAAATCAATATCGATTCAATTCCAATTAAATATTATTTAATTGGTACACTTCACTAAATCTAAATAAAAAGATTTAATCATTTCTCAACTGGGTTCAAGAACAGTGTTAATGAAGACACCATTCACGACAAACCCAAATCACATTTGATATTCAATACAAGGCTCTGAATAGAAAATATATCGGCTTATATTCAATATCAAATTCTACGATTAACAAATGTCGTATTGGAAATAACGATATAAATATATATCTTTCAAATTTCCATAACAACATCCGTATAATCACGAATTCCAACATCGAAATATTCCGAAGACAATTTCGATTCAAATCCACTCCAATGCAATCATTGGAAATTCTGGTTATTTTTAAAACCCTTTTCAAATTCAATTTATTTTTTAAAAAATAAATAGAATTATAATTCTAGTTCAAAACTAGTTCATTTCGATAAAAATCTATTTTTATCTTTTCAAATATGGAGTTTTTCATCCCAATTCTTCCTAAACCGTTTCTTATGATTTTACACAAATTATTACTATTTTTAATAATTTTATCAAGGCCCGTACAGTCGATTTCCATCAGCGGCCATCGAACTGCACTTACAACGACCTTTTCCAAATTTGATTTGGACATAATTCCAAATCCAACCGTTAGATTTCAAATTTCTGATATTCGTTAGAAAGCTCTTCTCGATACGAACCCAACGGTTCCGGTTTTAGGAGAATCCGACGGTCGGATCTCCCGTAATATTCGTTCGAAGTCAATGGTCGAAATTCGCGAACTGCCGCAGTGCGACGCGTTTTATTCAGGCCATTATATTATATATATTATATATATAATATATACTTCGTCGATTTTAATTCAAAACGTGCTTTATAAATCGTTTTAAAATTCGTTTTCAAAACGGTTTGAACTTCATATTCAATTTCAATTCGAATTCGTTTATATTCAATTTCAATTCGAATTCGTTTATATTCAATTTCAATTCCAATTCGAATTTATTCAATTTCAATTCGAATTCGTTTATATTCAATTTCAATTCCAATTCGAATTTATTTATATTCAATTCCAATTCGAATTTATTTATATTCAATTCTTTTCAAAATATAAGATTTTGAAATCACTTTCGATATTCATTATAAAATGAATAAAATCGATATAAATATCGTTCACGTTAAAATGACGTCAATCTAATCAACACGGCTTCACATATTTCTATTTTCAAATATTCTATTTCAAATATTTCCTTTTCAAATATTTCTATTTTAAAACTGGAATGAGGCCCAATCAATTACCATATAATGTTAATTATATGGATTTTCTACAACACATGTATATATCAACAACGATGAATAATCAACCATCATCCAAAGTGCTTTCTACACTGTATAAGCATCAAATATAAATATTCAACGCTTATAACAGCCTGTCAATCAATCGATCGACATACAACTAAACAATCGGGATTAGTGTACGTCAAATATCATCCCAATATCCGTGTGGGGTTTCAAGCAATCAAACACAGATTTTTATTTGTGCAGTTGGGCGATGTGTAAAATTTATCGTCCCAATCAATGTCCTTCAAATAGGTGTACATAAACAAACCGTCCGGTTTGTAAACAAATATTTATTTATTCACATTCCCGTTAAAATTATATTTTTAACGATCAAACTATTTTATTCAACCTATGAATATTCTATTCGGTTCATTTATTAAATAAAATGTTATCTTTATTTTTCTAACTTATTTTTAGAAAATTTCGGCGGCATAACGGCACGATACTAGAAACGGGACAAGGCCTAGCCTTATCCCCGGTCTAGTGAAGGCCCACGCCATTAACACATCAATCAAATCAATTTCATTTCACCAAACAATTCAATTCAAACCAAATAATCTAACCAACTACACAACCAAGCAATTAAACAAACAAGCCTTCCATGGTCTGTTGATGACGGGTGTCGGGTGCTACTAAACACCGTCTGCATCCTAGTATATATATATAACTAGAAAAGAAATTGAAGAGTGAGAAATTCTCACCGATAGCTATTCCAACTTCACGACCCTTCATTGATAGAAATCTTCATTGCTATCGCATTTTTGTCATCTTCGTTGTTGTAGCCACTACATATGTAAAAATCGAATTTTTACTTTGTTGTTTTATATATAAAGATCAAATTTTTACTTTGCTATTCAATATATAAAAATTGAATTTTTACTATGCTATTCAATATATAAAAATCGAATTTTTACTATGCTATTCAATATATAAAAATCGAATTTTTACTATGCTATTCAATCTATAAAAATCGAATTTTTACTATGCTATTCAATATATAAAAATCGAATTTTTACTATGCTATTCAATATATAAAAATCGAATTTTTACTTTTCAAAGCATATGTATATTTTTCCCTTTTTTTAAAAAAAAAACATATTTCTATATTCAAAACAATTCTTTTTACATTTTAAAAACAAGGATTTTTTCTACATAACTGAATTTCAGGTTTTAACAATGCTTTTTATATAAAAAAAAAACACAAAGGGAGCTCACTGCAATCACCGCCTGGATGTCGAACAGGTGCTCTCCTCCTAGGGTTTGCTGCTGTGCGCCAAGGTGGAGGAGAAGGGGGCGGCTTCAGGTAGGAATGGTGGCAGGGACGGCTTCAAACGCGGGGAAGCCCTTGGTGGTGGTTCGGTTCTGATTTAGGGTTATCGGGTTTGGGTTTTCGGCGGTTATCGAACGCAGGAGGGGGCAAAGGCGATGGCGCGCGTCACTAGGGAGGGCGGTGGTCGGCTAGGGCATGGCGGTGGGGTCGCCTGAGGTGGGGCGGCATAGGGGTGACGGGGGTTCGATCGCCTTTCTCTTTTTTTTTTCCGATCTGATAAAGTAACGGGGGGGGGGGGGGTCCTGAGGGTTATAGGAGGGAAGAGAAGGAATTTTTAATTTATTTAATTAATTTATTTACTAAAAGTTGACTTTCACATAGGACCTCTAAACGAGGCCCACCGCCTGTCGTCCACAGCGTTTTACCCTCATTCCGAACACAATGGAATATGTATCGCAGGCTAATTCGGTCGTTTCGATCAGTTTCCATTGAATTTACATTTAAATCATTATATTGAATTTCAAACGTACATTTCAAATTACCGGGGTCACATTCTAACTAGAAAAATTCTCGAAAAATATTTTCTAGCTTCGTATTGATGATACTGTCCTAACAAAACTAGTTTCGTTGAATTCTGGGACCGTTGGAAAAATGGTCATTTTTAAGGGCCGAAATTCCATAGCGACTATCCTGAAATTTCAACTGGACATATCTTTTGATTCCCGCTGTGAAATTTTGATTTTTGGGATTCGTTGGAAAGATATCATCAATTAGATCCTAATGTTTTTGGTTTCACTAAAATCCGGATTGTTTGCACCCGGTACATTCAATTGAAGTTTGAAATCGAATTATCGAACTACCGCGCCATTTTCAATTCCTTTTATAATTATATATAATTATTTATATTCTAACGACGACGTATAGAATATATACGTTCGAATTCTATTCATAATAAATTTCTCGTCGCTATTATTTAAAATAATTCTATTTTAAATAATCAAAATTCGCTAAAATTGCCAAAATAAAAATTTTAAACTGGCCCAGATTTTCGGGTTGTTACAATCTCCCCCACTTAAAACTTTTCGTCCCCGAAAAGGAACAAAGCCGAAAGTTGTTTAACAATTCAACTCAACTTCCATTATTTTTATTACGGCTTAAGTTATTCAACTTTTCAGTTTCTAAGAACTTTTCAAAAATTTCAAAAATTTTGGCTAACACCCTAAATTTTCGAAAAATTTCGCCATAACCTCCCCTGCACCGGGAGCCACGGGAAAATCCCGAAATTGCCATACAGGCCTTCTGATCTCAAAAAGAAAAAGAAAAAGCCAAGCGGCTAGCCAATAGGCTCATAAAATTATCATCACCCAAACAAAACAGTAAATTATAGTAAACATGTACCTATTTGTCGGGCAAACAAATTTTATTCTCTGCTCTAGCCTCCTTGCTATGATCTGTTCAATGTAAGTACAAGTATATGCAAGCAAATGCGACTAATTTTCAATACAATTCAATATTTGATACAATTAGGCATAATGGTTCAACATTTTAATTAATCAAACTATAATCAAACAACACAATCATCAATCAATTAGTTGATTAGCTTTTGAAATTCATAACTTTGATACATAGTCAAAAATCACATTTTTGATGCCAAATCACAACAATAGGCCCTATCTAATTTTGGTTCTCACACCAGTCAATAGGAAGTATATAGATATTACAAGTTCGTCACTCGAATATAAATTCTGATGATGATATATCAATCATCAGAATCACCCCCGGGTGACTAGAGTGTAACTCTATATCTATCCAATATATCAAAACTTCGAATACACGCTAGCTAGGCGCATATGCAAAATCTTTATATATTGGATTGTCCTAATCAATATGAAATAAATAATCAAATACAAATAATTGATTTTAAATTTTCAAAACAAATTTGTTTCATTTTGAAAATATACTCTTCACACTCGTCCTAGGATACTACTGATCCTATCTCTAACGAGTCAATCTCATTGGATATTACTAATCCAACATCTGATGAATTCTTTCGTATGGTTCTAATGTGCCTTATTCTCTGAGCTTTGTAAACCAAAGCTCTGATACCACGATGAAACGACCCGAACTTCTCCGGTCTCCGAAGAGAAGAGAAAGAACGAATTGTTTTGAGAACACGACAAAATAGAACGCACACAGAAGAACATTTTATTGTATATTTACAACAATGCATCAGATTACAAGAATATACAGAGTATAAATGAATATTACACAGAAATATCAGAGATTCAAATTACATTTAAATACATAGCAGCGGAAAATAATACAATACACAACTAGAAGAGATATACGGATACAAAGCTTTCCGGATATCATTCCAGCTGTAAACCAGGATCCTGTGAATATAAATCTGCAAAACCAAAACTACTGGCTGCCCGTGTCAAAATAGGGGCACCGAGAGTTTAGGTTAAAACAATAAACTCCAGGTCAGTCATGTGACTGGTGTGAGAACTAAAACAATTTTTATTCTTTATTTTTAAAGTTAAGTAAATCAAGGGACCACGCCGTATAACACGGAACGGGTTTCCTCCCAAGAATACCAGTGCATAAAACAAACAGCGCAATGCTAAATAAAGAAAAATGAAGTTGTTATAAGACCCAGGTCCTGTCACATAATGCAACGCAAGCCGGGGGATAGGGTTTTCCCTTATAACAGCCAAAGAATGCTTGATACGTTTAAAACCAATCATTTGATACTATTATCAGTGTATAGTGTATAAAACAATTTTCGAATCATAAGTATCAATCATAGGCGGCATGGGTACCATATATCATGTCGCCATACTAGTTCTACAATTAAAACCGCAATGTCACGTATTTGGAAATTGGATTTCCGTCTGTGAATCGAGGCAAAAGATAGTCCTCAACCGATTCGAGACTGTCTAGCCCGAGTCTCAGGAGCAGAACGCATCGCCCCCTGGATCGTCAGGGCCGGTCCACCGATGTGGATTAGACGAAATCCTGAACACTACGTTTCTCCGCCCTTTGGGGCGTAAGCGAGCCAACGAATGGCTCCATTGGACCCGGATCGTCCGATCAAATCGAGGTGCCTCGCAACAGCAACAACCACACAGGTGAAAAGTATATAAATGTCAGGGCTGGTAGGTCACTGACACCACCCAAGCTAGAAAGAAACGCATGCCCTCCCTGATGTCCGTCTCCCGTTTTTGGTTCACAACCGGGGTGCGAGGCTCGCGAATTCACGTTACATAAAGCTGTGCCACACAGGCTGTGCTTTGATCATCACCACAAGACTTTGCTTTTCAACAGAAGCCTTGATCATTTGCGTCTTAGCATGCCACACAGGCAAACCACTCTATGCAACCGATATCAGTCACACAGAATGAAATCCAATGTCAGACACACTGTCCATTTACAAGTTCGTTCTGGGTCTGAACGAAACCGGAGGCACCTAGTACCCCGCATATCCATCGATCTCCAAGCACGTCTGGACGATCACCAACTGTTTCCATCTTCTTGGGTGTACAGCCCAATCAAGATCATCAGTAATCACCCAAACGACGTGAAGACTTCCGGTCTTCGACCATCATCTTCATCTTCGACTTATCGTCGTATCAGTTATTCAGAATGGGATAAACCCGGTCTTTCCGAATAACTCGCGTATATTTTATAAAAGGGTTACACAAACACAACATACGCCTCATTCCAATTCATCAGTCACTAACCGTAAATTAACAAGAGAATAATTCCCCAAATATTAACCCCGAAGGCCGAAACCAACATCAGATCAATATCTAGAAAACCATTCTGCTTGGCTAACCGACGGTTAGTTTCTAAATTTCACATTCATAGGGAAAGGTTCCCATTAATTTTATCCAAGATAAATTCCTTGAATTTATTCTTTAATCTATTTTTGAATATCAATTCAAACTAGTCGGGATTAACGAACTTTACCGAAGTAATCATTTGTTTTAATTTCCCAATCCCAACCTATTCATCCCATGAAGTAAAACGGGTCTTACTTCATATCTAACACCACGGTGTTATCGGTAAATTCAATTACCATTTCACGTTCAAACCTAATTAAAGATTTAACTAACGCCTGGAGCAAAACTTGTGATACTCCATTCTCGATTATTTCAATCTAATTAAAGATTCATTAAAACTCCACTTAGTTTTAATCGTTAACTGGGTTAAAGAATCAGTGTCATTTAAAACACGGTTCACGATAAACCCAAAGTCACATTCCATTAATTATCGAGTTAAAGAACGAGTGTTATTTAAAACACTGTCCACGATAAACCCAAAAATCAATATCGATTCAATTCCAATTAAATATTATTTAATTGGTACACTTCATTAAATCTAAATAAAAAGATTTAATCTTTTCTCAACTGGGTTCAAGAACAGTGTTAATGAAGACACCATTCACGACAAACCCAAATCACATTTGATATTCAATACAAGGCTCTGAAGAGAAAATATATCGGCTTATATTCAATATCAAATTCTACGATTAACAAATGTCGTATTGGAAATAACGATATAAATATATATCTTTCAAATTTCCATAACAACATCCGTATAATCACGAATTCCAACATCGAAATATTCCGAAGACAATTTCGATTCAAATCCACTCCAATGCAATCATTGGAAATTCTGGTTATTTTTAAAAACCTTTACAAATTCAATTTATTTTTTTAAAAATAAATAGAATTATAATTCTAGTTCAAAACTAGTTCATTTCGATAAAAATCTATTTTTATCTTTTCAAATATGGAGTTTTTCATCCCAATTCTTCCTAAATCGTTTCTTATGATTTTACACAAATTATTACTATTTTTAATAATTTTATCAAGGCCCGTACAGTGGATTTCCATCAACGGCCATCGAACTGCACTTACAGCGACCTTTTCCAAATTTGATTTGGACATAATTCCAAATCCAACCGTTAGATTTCAAATTTCTGATATTCGTTAGAAAGCTCTTCTCGATACGAAACCAACGGTTCCGGTTTTAGGAGAATCCGACGGTCGGATCTCCCGTAATATTCGTTCGAAGTCAATGGTCGAAATTCGCGAACTGCCGCGGTGCGGCGCGTTCTATTCAGGCCATTATATTATATATATTATATATATAATATATACTTCGTCGATTTCAATTCAAAACGTGCTTTATAAATCGTTTTAAAATTCGTTTTCAAAACGGTTTCAACTTCATATTCAATTTCAATTCGAATTCGTTTATATTCAATTTCAATTCGAATTCGTTTATATTCAATTTCAATTCCAATTCGAATTTATTCAATTTCAATTCGAATTCGTTTATATTCAATTTCAATTCCAATTCGAATTTATTTATATTCAATTCCAATTCGAATTTATTTATATTCAATTCTTTTCAAAATATCAGATTTTGAAATCACTTTCGATATTCATTATAAAATGAATAAAATCGATATAAATATCGTTCACGTTAAAATGACGTCAATCTAATCAACACGGCTTCACATATTTCTATTTTCAAATATTCTATTTCAAATATTTCCTTTTCAAATATTTCTATTTTAAAACTGGAATGAGGCCCAATCAATTACCATATAATGTTAATTATATGGATTTTCTACAACACATGTATATATCAACAACGATGAATAATCAACCATCATCCAAAGTGCTTTCTACACTGTATAAGCATCAAATATAAATATTCAACGCTTATAACAGCCTGTCAATCAATCGATTGACATACAACTAAACAATCGGGATTAGTGTACGTCAAATATCATCCCAATACCCGTGTGGGGTTTCAAGCAATCAAACACAGATTTTTATTTGTGCAGTTGGGCGATGTGTAAAATTTATCGTCCCAATCACTGTCCTTCAAATAGGTGTACATAAACAAACCGTCCGGTTTGTAAATGAATATTTATTTATTCACATTCCCGTTAAAATTATATTTTTAACGATCAAACTATTTTATTCAACCTATGAATATTCTATTCGGTTCATTTATTAAATAAAATGTTATCTTTATTTTTCTAACTTATTTTTAGAAAATTTCGGCAGCATAACGGCACCATACCAGAAACTGGACAAGGCCTAGCCTTATCCCCGGTCTAGTAAAAAGGCCCACGCCATTCACACATCAATTAAATCAATTTCATTTCACCAAACAATTCAATTCAAACCAAATAATCTAACCAACTACACAATCAAGCAATTAAACAAACAAGCCATCCATGGTCTGTGGATGACGGGTGTCGGGTGCTACTAAACACCGTCTGCATCCTAGTATATATATATATATATAACTAGAAAAGAAATTGAAGAGTGAGAAATTCTCACCGATAGTTATTCCAACTTCACGACCCTTCATTGATAGAAATCTTCATTGCTATCGCATTTTTGTCATCTTCGTTTCTGTAGCCACTACATATGTAAAAATCGAATTTTTACTTTGTTGTTCTATATATAAAAATCGAATTTTTACTTTGCTATTCAATATATAAAAATCGAATTTTTACTATGCTATTCAATATATAAAAAATCGAATTTTTACTATGTTATTCAATATATAAAAATCGAATTTTTACTATGCTATTCAATATATAAAAATCGAATTTTTACTATGCTATTCAATATAAAAAAATCGAATTTTTACTATGCTATTCAATATATAAAAATCGAATTTTTACTATGCTATTCAATATATAAAAATCGAATTTTTTCTTTTCAAAGCATATGTATATTTTTCCTTTTTTTTAAAAAAAAAAACATATTTCTATATTCAAAACAATTCTTTTTACATTTTAAAAACAAGGATTTTTTCTACATAACTGAATTTCAGGTTTTAACAATGCTTTTTATATAAAAAAAACAAAGGGAGCTCAATGCAATCACCGCCTGGACGTCGAACAGGTGCTCTCCTCCTAGGGTTTGCTGCTGTGCGCCAAGGTGGAGGAGAAGGGGGCGGCTTCAGGTAGGAATGGTGGCAGGGACGGCTTCAAACGCGGGGAAGCCCTTGGTGGTGGTTGGGTTCTGATTTAGGGTTATCGGGTTTGGGTTTTCGGTGGTTATCGAACGCAGGAGGGGGGAAAGGCGATGGCGCGCGTCACTAGGGAGGGCGGTGGTCGGCTAGGGCATGGCGGCGGGGTCGTCGGAGGTGGGGCGGCGTAGGGGTGACGGGGTTTCGATCGCCTTTCTCTTTTCTTTTCTTTTCCGATCTGATAAAGTAACGGGTGGGGTCCTGAGGGTTATAGGAGGGAAGAGAAGGAATTTTTAATTTATTTAATTAATTTATTTACTAAAAGTTGACTTTCACATAGGACCTCTAAACGAGGCCCACCGCCTGTCGTTCACAGCGTTTTACCCTCATTCCGAACACAATGGAATATGTATCGCAAGCTAATTCGGTCGTTTCGATCAGTTTCCATTGAATTTACATTTAAATCATTATATTGAATTTCAAACGTACATTTCAAATTACCGGGGTCACATACTAACTAGAAAAATTCTCGAAAAATATTTTCTAGCTTCGTATTGACGATACTGTCCTAATAAAACTAGTTTCGTTGAATTCTGAGACCGTTAGAAAAATGGCCATTTTTAAGGGCCGAAATTCCCTAGCGACTATCCTGAAATTTCAACTGGACATATCTTTTGATTCCCGCTATGAAATTTCGATTTTTCGGAATCGTTGGAAAGATATCATCAATTAGATCCTAATGTTTTTGGTTTCACTAAAATCCGGATTGTTTTGCACCTGGTACATTCAATTGAAGTTTGAAATCGAATTATCGAACTACCACGCCATTTTCAATTCCTTTTATAATTATATATAATTATTTATATTCTAACGACGACGTATATAATATATACGTTCGAATTCTATTCAAAATAAATTTCTCGTCGCTATTATTTAAAATAATTCTATTTTAAATAATCAAAATTCGCTAAAATTGCCAAAATAAAAATTTTAAACTGACCCAGATTTTCGGGTTGTTACAAAGAGCCCTTTTTAGTCGTTGGAAAGCAAACTCGCAATCCAAGTCCCAATTGAACACTAGATTCTTCTTTGTCAGCCTTGTGAGTGGAGCTGAGATTTTCACAAAATCCCTTATGAATTTTCGGTAGAAACCTGCTAGTCCTAGAAAACTTCGGACCTCAATTGCATTCCTTGGTGTCTTCCAATCCTGTACCGCTACTACCTTAGCAGGGTCCACAGCTAACCCATTTTTGGATACTACGTGCTCAAGAAACTTCACTTCCTCTCTCCAAAAGTGACACTTGGAGAATTTGGCTTTTAGCTGATGGACTCGCAGAGTTTCCATGATTGCCCTTAAGTGCTGAGCATGCTCTTCTTCACTCTTTGAGAAGATCAAGATATCGTCTACGAAGACCACTACAAATTTATTGAGGAATTCTCTGAACACCCTACTCATCAGGTCCACGAAGTAAGCGGGTGCGTTTGTCAAGCTGAAAGGCATGACAAGCCATTCAAAGAAGCCGTCTGGGGTTCTGAATGTTGTCTTATCGATGCTATCTTCAGCCACCCTTAGCTGATGAAAACCGGTCGCCAAATCGAGTTGGGAGAAAACTGACGCTCCTACAAGCTGATGAAACAGATCGTCAATTCTGGGGAGAGGGTGCCTATTCTGTTTCGTTAGTTTGTTGAGGTCCCTATAGTCAACACATAGACGGAGTGAACCATCCACCTTTGTGGCGAACACCACTGGAGCGCCCCATTCTGAAATTCTCCTTCTAATGAACCCCTTCTCTAGAAGCTCTTTAACCTGTTTACTGAGCTCTTTCCTTTCCCGTGGAGCCATGTGTCTAACGGCAACGCGACGGGCTTTGCATTATCTACAAGGTATATGCGGAAGTCTATCTCCCGCTTCGGAGGTAAGCCCTTCACCTCTTCGAAGACATCCGGATATTCACGGACCACTTTAACCGATTGCAAACTCTCAATAGAAGCATCTAGCGATTCAAGATAACTAAGCATAACCGCATGCGAGGGATTACAAGTAATTTCCAGAGTGTTACTAAGTTGGGTTAGAAGCCTAACCACCCTTTTCTCACAATTAAGGATGGCACCATTACTGGATAGCCAATCCATGCCCAAAATCAAACCATATCCCGAGAAGCCCAAAACAAAGGCACTGCATCTAAATTCTACGCTTAGATTAGAAATTTTCAATCCCACACAGATCATAGACAAATGAACTGGGCCCCCGATTGGATTTGAAACTAGTTTCTAGGTGCAGATATTCTACTAAAGCAGATGAAATAAAGGAGTGATATGCGCCAGAATCAAATAAAGTGCGAACTGGGTGATCATAAAGATAAACTACACTTTCTACAGAAGTATGTGTACCTCGTTGTTGCAGAGGTGGTGCCTCTAGCACATGAACCTGTGCCCCTGAGGTGGATCCAGTTTTCTGTCCCTGTCCTTTCTTCTTTGGGCAGTCCCTAGCCCAGTGGCCTGTCTCCCTACACTGAAAGCAAGTAGCACTCATCCTCCTCTTCTTCTTCCTGCAGTCTCCCTCCAGATGTCCAAGAATTTCACAGAAGTAACATTTCCTTTTTTCGCGTTTCTTGTCATTACTGTTATGATCCTTTCTTCTTTGACTATTATTCGTCTTCCTGTTCCGGGACTCTTCCGCTTGCTGGTTCACGTATAGAAGGAGGAGGAGTGAAAGCGTCAGTAGCTGGGGAGTAAGGTCTCCAGACATGCTGAAACAGAAAGGAGAGATTCAAAACGAAGGATAAAAGATAGTACCTATGGCTTTGGGGGGGACTATGCCTTTTTAAAATAAAATAACATTTTATCTTTAAAAATGCTTCTTTAAATTTTCTTTTGAAAATAATTTTTCAAAACTATTTATCTCATCTGGTAAACCTATGCTCTGATACCAAGTGAAACACCCCACCTCCGTCAGGGTCACTCTCAAAGGGAATGCCCTAATTTTGGTGGAGGTTTATAAGTATAAGTCACAGATACACAAGACAGATATAAATACACATATTTTCGAACAACGGAAAACAACAGCAACTTTTATTTCATCAAAATACGTGTTACACAAACCATGCCATAATTGTCTTACAATACTTCCAAAAACATTACATTTTCATAACTGTCTTGATTTCATAACTTAAGGAAGCATAAAAACATAAGTAAACTGCATAAGTCCCCATAATTGCTATCCAAAGCCATAGTCCAAAACGAAAGAGATCCAAGCAATACATTCTTTCTCTTCAAGCTGGATGTGATAACTGGTCAAGCTGCGGTATTCCCTCCCTGTGGACCTGGGGGGGAAACGGAAGAAAAGAAGACGAAAGAAAAGTAGAGTCAGACATAAAGCCTGAGTAAGTCTAGGACTATTCAGTCTATGAATAAAGAAATGAGCATGATAAGTATAAACTGGGAATGGGAAAGCACCATAAACTAAGTTAAGTTGTCTAGAGACGAATACACTATCGTACCCCATATTAATCTCTGCACCCCTATTAACTAGTTCCCAACAGGCACCCCATAATCAGGGTGAAGTGATCCATTTCAAATGATCGGATCCTACTCGCTTAGTTACATGTGACTTACGGCCCCTGATGTTGTAGCTACCTATGCTGGTCCCACCATGGGGTGTATCAAGTCCCATGGTGGTGGCCCGACACAATTCTAGAATGCACAGGTATACTACTGGTGCCCAGTACCTAATTTTTCTGCGCCGGAGTGTGTGCACACCCGCACCCCGTTAGAACCTACACTGCTGCACCACCGCTGTCGATTTGACCTCTTGCAGTCAGCCCAGTAATCGTGCCCCACCCTGCCTAGTTCAGGGTATCCTGATACACCTTGTAGGGTTACTGCTGAAAAGGGTCCCCCGCTACTAGGTTTTCTATTTCTAGCCAACATGCTAAGTTGGTTAAGTGTTCTGTAAACCTAACCCCCAATCAGTCTGTATAGTTTAGCATGTTCAATTTGATTAAGTATAAATTCAATTTACTTAATCCTATCAATCCTGACTCAGCCTTAATTGTCTTATTAAAGCCTCGACCACTCACATTAGACAGGTATTGTTGTGGCTGCCTGTTGCCGGTTGGGTCCGGGCAGTCTTACGTCACAACTCAGTCCAACCTCGGGTCTTTATTGGGCTCAACGTTTAACCACCCACATTGGATAGGTATTGTTGTGACTACTGGACAGCCGGGCGGTTCCGGGCAGGTTTATGTCACAACTCAATCCAACCTCGGGTTAAACACATCGTATTTTCTAAGTTTACATATTTTGTCTCTTTTCTTTTTATATGTAAATATTTGCGGCCCATTATTCAAATTCATCTCTATTGGGTAAAATTACTTTGTACCACTTAAATGTTCTCAAGGTCGTTGGCATGCGTCAAACATGCCAACACATATGTTTTATATTTTTAACCCAACGTCACTACCCCCGTTTTATACATTCGCTATAATATAACATATGTTGGGCTTAACATTTAAGCCTAACTTAGCCACATGAAAAAGGGGAGGCTTAGAACATGGTGTTTATATATTCTAAGTAACATCAAAAGGGGTGTGTGAACGCATGAACTTGCAACATAACGATCTAATTAACATGGATTAGGCACTTGTAAACTTGCATTGTAATAGAATATAATCTTGACATGAAACATACCTAACATGAATCATGGTTTTAATCTAGTCATGTAAACTTGCATTTTAAAAATATGAACCTAACTTAATTATGTGTCACACATATATTATCATATGAGTTTGATAACAACATAGGCCTAAAACATGTTTCCAATTAGGCATAACACCAAACGTAATCTAGTCATGTTCATAGAATTAACACAAGTTCACAAAGATGCTTGCTTTTGTCACTAATACAAAAGTATGGTTTTACACTTGAATCATGATTCCAATTCCAACATAAATTCATATGAGTCATAATACCCAAATGGATCCCATTACATTAAAAATGATTATAAAAATATACATCATGTTGGCATAATAGTTAATCATATACTTGTATGAATCTTAAATAAACTACCACAAACATATAGTCGTTAACTTTCAACATGAATCATATACTTGCAAATATCCAATAGGTGTTGTAATAAACTACCACAAACATATAGTCGTTAACTTTCAACATGAATCATATACTTGCAAATATCCAATAGGTCTAACATCGTTATACCACAACATCCCAAATCGATTCATAATTAGAATCATAGCAACATACAATTATGAATTATTATCACCACAAATTAAGTACAATTTCATTTCTCATTTCACACAAATCAAATCTCAATTATTCATTCACATCGGAATAGCACTCTGCTTACAACGTATGACGAATCTTCAATTCAGGATTCTGAATTCTGAATTTGGAGATGCTATCCTTTGTTGTAGGTGTTGTTTTGATTTAACTGTTGTTGCTTTAAGCTTTTGAATCGACTCCTAATCGTCTCTCAATTTTGACGGCTACTCCTAGACTCACTTCAACAACATGACGGTATCATTCTCATTTTTATTTGTGTGAATTAGGTGGAGTCTTAGGTCCTTTTTATAGAGTTTGTGAATTGATTCGAGCCGTCGATGGAGCTTAGATTAATATTAGCCGTTCGTTTCAAAGAGAAACCAATCAGGAGCTGACACCTAGCCCTAGTGACAAGACAAGGCTCAGAAATTCGGCCAAGCACAGACCAGGCCAGCCAGGAGGGGCTGGGTTCGACCTAGCTCAGAGGCCAGGTCGACTACCCAATCGACCCCCAGGTCGACCACCCAGTCGACCTGGATGCCTTGGGCGGGAAAATTCCCGCCCCGCCCAATCTGGGTCCGATTTTTTTGAAATTTGAATTCGTTCTGAACTGTTTCTGTCTGTTTGAATTTTAAACTGAATTCTGAAATTTCCGGAGGTCATATCTCCCTCATACGGAGCCCGTTTTATGCAAACTCGGACTCTATCTCAAGCAGAATTCCGAGACGAACACAATGGCGTATCCCGTTTCCCTTAATTCTTTGATTTGAAATTAATTATACTTTAATTTGTGAATTTCACTGTTATAGAACATACGGGGTGTTACAGAAACTATAGAGAATCTATCAGATTTTTCTATCTATGATCTTTTCTCTATTGAGTTTCTTCAATGCACTGATAATCATCTCTAAGCTTATTGATTGTAGCGCATTTTTGAAAATACTCTCTAGTTGGCCATCTCGAGTTTTTCGACATCCGTATGTCTTATTTGTAAAGAAGTGTTATGGGATGCTGGATTTGTAGTTGGGTTCTTTAATAGAGTTTATGAGAGTTTTTTCTTCTTTGAAGGGCCTCTCATGTAACACCTTTCTTGAGTTTTTGTCTAATAGGTTAAATGCCTTTGAAAATTTTCGATGATAAGATAATTTCGAGTGCTGAAGTGGAGAAGCTTGTTAGGATATAGTGTGCATATCCGAGTTTATCTCTTTTCTGAGTTTATCTCTTTTCCAAGCATGGGGATAAGGAGTTTTATACTCAAGTTTATTTCATTCATTGTTGTTTCTTGTGATGGTGTATTAAATAAGGTTTTTTATGACTATCCCTAAGGAAATTGCGAGGATGCAATTTTTGTAAGGGTAGAAGTTTGTAACTACCCTGGTGTTAGAAAATAACTTGTTGTAGTAATTAATGAATTATAATGAGAATTTTAATTTGTCAATTAAGAAATAAACATCTTTTCAAATGAAAGCGGAGTTTGGTTGGAGTTTTATTTAATATGAATTGAGAATTACTAAGAACTGGGAAAGAAGAATAACCGATGCCTTTGGCAATTTGGTGAAAGTGTGTAAATAAATAAATATGTATGTGTAAATATATATATATATATATATTTATATATATTGGGTGTTGAGGTAAACTGGATTTTTAATTTTAGAATAACAATAGAAAAACAAACTATTGAAAATATTTTGACAAGTGATTTTGAGATAAGAATAAGTGTTTTATGATTTTTGCGTTGCTTAGCGCAATGGATTGTCAAAATATAAGTAATAATTTATTTAGGTCAAAACGGTGTTTTCCAGAACATCTTATTGAGGTGAAACTACAAAATGCTAATTTTTTTGCAAAATGTGTTTATACGTATGCTGGGAATAATTTTATAAAATTGTAGAATTATTTTTCTGTGGTAAAAAATTGAATTGCTGGATTTACCGTAATACTTAAATTTTTAAGTATATTTCAAACGAAATGTAATTTGCAAACAATTGAAAGTATTGTGAAATTAGCAAATATATGAAAGATTTGAAGAATTATATAAAAACTTCTAATAAATGATGTTAAAAATATCTCTCACTAATGGTTTTGTGGTTTAATTAATTGTCGTAACCTTAAATTGTAATTAATAATGAGAATTTATGTAAATAGTTGTTTAAATATGCCATAATTAAGGTAATCAGCCATAATTTGAGCTATTAAAGCCTAATATCTAATTAGTAACTTTGATTAGGCTTAATGGAATTTTAAGATTTAATTAACATAAGAGGTTTCCGGAGAGAGTAAGAATACAGAAGTTATTCTTCCTCCTCATTTGATTTTCTCAAAACCCAAAAAGAAGAAAACCCCTAAAAATCCATTCTAAATCAAAATCATAGCCTCCCAAGCATCCAACTAGTGAAATTAAGTTATAAAATAGAGAGATCCAGTAGGTAATCACTCTAATATCAAATCAAAATCCTTCTTTGATCTTTGGTTGAAAAATTATTTAAAGTAACTGACGTTTTATACCTGCATGTTATAATAAACTTCTTAGCAGGTTTTGAGAAGGCCAGTTAAAGCTTCAAGCTCCTATTTTGCTTACTATATCTTATTGTTGATTCTTATTCAGGCAAGTGAACCTTGCACTTTCTAGTTGATATCGTTGTTGGTGATATTCTCCGAGTTTATTGAGTAGTTGTGAAGAAATTGAGTTGACGTCGGTTCTGTTCTTGTTGGTTTTCTTTCATGTTGCTATATTAAAACAGTCATAAATTTTGAACCACTGAATGGAATTTGATTGTCTTAGTTATTCCAGAAAGCTTAAAAAGTATGCTATAACTTTCATTTTATTCATCTTTCCAAATTTTTATTTTTTTAAGTTAAAACCATGATTTTTTTTTTTTTGTCTTGTTGAACACATAGTGACAGTCTGAATTTGTAATTGTTACTAAAATAGTCATAACTTTTGAAACACTAAACGGAATTTGATTATCTTAGAAACTATGCTACAGCTTTCATTTTATTCATCTTTCCGAATTTTGAAGTTTTCTAAGCTAAAATCATGATTTTGTTCGATGTCCTGTCTAATATATAGCGACAGGCTGAGTTTGAGATTGTTACTAAAATGGTTATAACTTTTGAACCATTAGACGGAATTTGATTATCTTAGTTATTCCGTGAATCTTAGAAACTATTCTACAACTTTCATTTATTCATCTTTCCAAATTTTGAAGTTTTCTAAGCTAAAATCATGATTTTGTTCGTTGTCATGTCGAATACATAGCGACATGCTGAGTTTGAGATTGTTACTAAAATGGTCATAACTTTTGAACCACTGAACGGAATTTGATTATCTTAGTCATTACGAAAAACTTAGAAACTATGCTACAACTTCCATTCTATTCATCTTTCCAAATTTTGAAGTTTCTAAGCTAAAATTGTAATTTTGTTCGTTGTTTCGTCGAATTCATAGCAATATGTTGAGTTTGAGATTGTTACTAAAATTTTCATAACTTTTCAACTGCTGAACGAAATTTGATTATCTTAATCATTCCAGGAAGCTTATGAACTAAGCTAAAACTTTGATTTGACTCATTTTTCCAGATTTTGAAGTTTATAAGCTAAATTGTGGTTGTTGGTCGTTGTCCTATCAAGTACATAACGACAGGATGAGTTTGAGATTCTTAGTAAAATGGACATAACTTTTGAATGGTATACCAGAATTCAATTATCTTAGTCATTCCAAAAATCCTAAATTATATGCAACAACTTTTGTTTAGAGTGTTATTAAATATTTTGTCATTTGCTAGCTCAAACTGCGGATTTTGTCCATTGTCTTGTGTTTTACTTCATGTTGTTGCATTTGTTGTTTCCAAACAACTTGAAACTGTTTTGCATATTGTTGGTATTGGTGATCACCATGTAAATGGCAATAATATTTAGCAAGGAAATCCATATATAACTATGATTCGTATTATTGAATTGATGTCATTTTGTGTAAAAATCGATGGTGTAATCAAATTGAATCTTGCCGTCTTTGTACACGTTTTAATAGTTTTTTCAATTAAATATCTTCAAATGATTTTCAACTCTCAATAACTAATTATATATCTTCAAATATTTTTTAGGAATAATCTATATTATCCCCGCTATAAAGGGATTGATTTCAAAGATAGCGATTTCATATATTTTCCGAAAAACGTTTTATAACCTGTTTTCCCCTAAAAATAGTCTCTATAAAAACATACATACACATACACTATTGCACCTCTTGAGAAGATGTGATTGTAATTAAACAATATTGTAAAACTCGTGGTATGAAACACGGGTATATAATATCGGTTAATTTCAAGACTCGTCAATTGAAATAATTTGTTATTTTCCTTTATGGAGTATTTATGTTATTCTTGTGGTTTCTAGTGTGGAGTAGACTAAATAAATTCGTTAATATAATTCGAATTTAAACTCGATTAAATATGTTCAATTATCCAATTTATCTAATATTGCAAATTCAACTTATTTTTGATTATTTCGAAATTAAATTTATTATTCCACTATTAATTAAATATCCAAAAATATTGAATTCAAGTTATCTAAATTACTAAACCATTATAAAAATAATTAAATTAATTAATTATTAAATTGCTAAAAATCTGGGTCGTTAACCTCCCCTCTTAAAATAATTTTGTCCTCAAAATTGCAAAGCAATAATGTTATAACTCTCACCCCTCATAACCTACTTAGTTGAAATCTTATATTCCATATCTTCATAACCCAGTTCTTACCCGACCTTCGAATTCTCATACCAATACTCAACCATTCATATTTCTTTCCAAATGATCTGTCTACCAATTTTGGACAATCCATCATCACTTTCTCGTCTTCAATCCATATGCTCTTCTGCATATCCACATTGATTCCAATTTATTTTAAATCCATTTATCAATTCATTATTCCACTTGAAATTTTATTCACCAATTCTGGTTTACTTATTTCAATTAAAACTTTCTAACTCTTTAAATTTTCGAAAAATTTCGCCAGCATCTCCTTTGCACGGCCCAATCGGTACAACCACAACTCGCCTTTCTAGACCTTTTCCAATCCAAAAGAAAATCAAAAAGCCAAATGGCTTTCCCCCATAGGCTCATAAAACCATCAAACCAAGTAATATTGTAAACATGTACCTTTTGTTGGGCATAAATTCTATCTCTAGCATTTGCTTCCATTCAATATCTACTTAGCATATATATATATATATATATATATATATATATATACACATATATATATATATCCATTTCCAGTTGGTTTCAAATCAATCCAACTTCCAGTTTTTAACTTTCTAATCAACTTCTGATTAGTTCACTTTTATTCTATCAATTTAAAACTGAGTCAATCCACTTATTATACATGAATCCAAATTTATCACAATTCAATTTAAATTAACAACATCCAATATATATTCAACTTGCTTATTCATAAGTCGAATTCATATTAATAATTCGAATCTCAACATTTTTCTTTATTTAATTTCATTCAAAATTATTTCTAATCCAATCTAATTTTGTTTAACTTAAGTTAAATTTCAACTTATTTGATACATTTTTACCATTCCAATCTATTCAACTTATACAAGTTAAATTTTAACTTAAGAATTCAAATTTCTGGGTTTTATTTCAAATTAGTTTGAAATCGTATATATTTATATACATATATTTATAATCAACTCAATTCAAAACATTTGAATTTCTAAAACATCTTGTCCTTTTCAAACAAATTTTCCATTCCCGGATGATTATGGTAGCAATCTGTCACTTAGAAACTTGAAAATGAATACTAATAATGTCGCGATCCATTATCAGAATTATTTTCCAGCCACTGAAGTGATTTCAGTGCTTAATCCCTTAAAAATCCATTTAAACCATTCTTATTCAAAAAACTTTAAAGTAATGTTATATTACTTTATAATATTTCAGAAAATATTTTCTAAGCGTCCGGAATTTAAATTCCAATTCTGGTTTGAACTTAATCTTGGTTTATCTCATTTGTATACATAATCCGTATACAAATTATATAACCATTTCAATATTTCATAATTCCATTTGATTGTAATAACAATCAACACATTCATATATAATAATTCAGAAATTATCCCTTTTATATCACAATAATTTTTGGGAAGAAATATTTCATTTACCCATTTTAAACACAATATTGTATCGAAGTGCTTTGTTCGAGAGTTTAGAAAGACCTATCGATACAGTTGTACATTTTGTATCGACCTTAATTCATAAACCACTCAAAAAACCAGTCAACACAATATAAAACAATTTTATATCAAATCTACAAATACGCGCTCATATATATTTACTCAAACTCAATCTAGGGTATTACTAACCCCATCTCTATTGAGTTACGCCACAGAGCCAAGGTTACTACCCAATCTTCAGCTCTGATACCAACTGTAATGGCCCGAATTTCTGTACTCTTTGAGTCGACTAATAACACCAAATGTCCAACCCAAATTGCACAGAAATACGAATCATTGTTAGAAAGAAGTTAGAGGATGAGAAATAGAAAGAAAGAAATATTAGAATAGAAGAAAACGAAGATCACAAACTCACAGCGGAACGAATAAAATATATTAAATAACATAACTTTAGAAATACAAATTGGTAACTGTATATACATATCGTTATCAGAGCACCACAGTTATTCGTGGAACAGTTATAAACACTTGTTTCCAGATATAACATAGTACACAACGGGAAAATATGATAGTTTATAGCTAACTAGTGAAGCCTCCTGCTTCAATCTCCTCCAAGTGAATCTGTAAAATCCCGACTACTCAACTGCCCGTACAAATTTGGGCACCCAAGAGTTTAGGGAAACAAACAAAATAAACTCTGGGTCAGTCATGGGACTAGTGTGAGTAAACTCCAACCATTGGTTTAACTTTCAAAATCCTTTCAAAAGAAATGATAATCGAAGACCGACCCACACATAAACACGGATGGTTTTTACCTTACGTTAACCCAAAAATATTTTGATATAAAAATCCAATGATATTATAATAGTGTCTACATCAAATAAATAGAATCTAGCGGAACGCTTGCATCTCATGCTTCATATATAATATAAAATCGAAAACCACATGGCGCTTATTGGAGATTGGATTTCCAACATGACAAGATATGGAACCACCTTCCGATAGTGTATCTCTAGAGAGGAATACACTGGGTTCAACAAGAACGTCTTGCAACCCGGCCCACACATGGCTGACCACTCATTTAACTTGAGTGTATCGAGCATATTATCATCAACGGTTGTGATCAATAACCGTTACTGAAAACATTCAGCAGTGAATAGAATAAGAAGCAAATGGATTTTCTCTAGATCAGGTGATAATACCCCTAATGGGAATGACCCACATGGCCATGCTGCCTGCTCGATCTTTGTCATTCCCTGGGTAATGAGGCTTGAGGTCACGATTATCATTCAGCACATCTTGCCACCATTTACTTTAAATGTCACGTCGTCAAACACTCGTCCATATACGTTGTCCTGGGATTCGACAAACCGAAGGCACCATTCTATCAATCCATCTTAGGCAATTTCTACTTAGGATTAACGGAACAACCCTTGCACTTTACTCCATCTTCAATTATCTTCTGCATAAGTTGATTCGTAATGCTTATGCCAATACGGAGTGGTTTTCAGATAACAAATCTGATCCCGGTCTCTCCATATTGACAACGGAGGTATAAAATAAATCAAAACTTTGATAGTCGGTGATTTAACTATCAAAGGAACATCCATACAATCAACGGTCCTATTTCCAGTTGGAAATTCTACCGATCAAACATCAAACAACACTGGCCCCTTTTTTACAATAGTTCCTTATTATATTATCGTTTCCAATTCCCATTTCCCATCTTTCGTATCTTTTCAAAACTCGATTTTCTCTCTAGATTCTTGGAAAAACCCATTTCCAATGTTGTAATTTCTTTATTCGAGAAAATATCTCTTATTCTAGTTAGAAAACATTTCTAAATATCCACGAATCCTTATTTTTCTCTATTCAGAAAATATACCTTATTAATATCGGAATATATTTCCATATTCTTTTTCTTAATTCCTCATTGACCAATTCATTTCATTTTCTATGTGTAGAAAATATCCCTCATTTTATTTGGGAAAAACATTTCAAGATATTTTAAATTAACACGATGTTATAAAACATCGTTATTATAACAGAAACCATTAATCATTTATTAACTAACTATATTGCTAACCAATCTTCACTATCGAACTTTAACCATTCCTCCATCAATCATGAAGTCAATCAAGTTGGGGTATAATTACCTCTCATACCTTAATTGAACAACATTCTCAACTTTGAAATAGTCAAAGCTCACAACTTCAAACAAAACCTCGCTTACGCGACCCTCAGATTCAATCTAAGAATCCACTTCTTTTATGGAAAAATATTGATTATAACGGTAGCGTTATAATCGTTGTTTCCAAACATTTATTATAACTGCAGCGTTAAAATCACTGTTTAGATTTATAAAACATTTATTATAACAACAGTGTTACAATCGCTGTTTAGATTTAAAAAATATTTGTTATAACATCAGCGTTATAATCGCTGTATAGATTTATAAAACATTTATTATTATAACAGCGTTACAATCGCTGTTTAAATTTATAAAACATTTACTATAACAGCAGCGTTATAATCGGTGTTCCCAAATAATTTGCATATAAAAATATAACTTATACTTATTAATTCAATTAATAAGTAAATAAATAAATAAATAAATAGATTTGATTCAAAATAGAAAGTAAAAATAACTACTTCCCTAAATTCGATATAATCGAATTCCAATAAACAACTCTTTCTACAATAATCTATATTCGATTATATTCTGAACTTCGAATTTATCTATCATTTCAGGTTAATTTAAAATTCCAAATTCGCTTTTGAATTTATCTTTTCCAAATCATTATCAAATTCCTTTATAACCAATACATTTTACACTTTATTTTATATTCCAAATTTGAACTAAAACTCATCGTTTTCTTTTAAAATGATTACCCATTTCCCTTTTTATTCAATTCCCAATCTGGATTCATATTTCCTAAATTTCTTTTATAAATATTTCATTTAAAAAAAAGATATTTTCTTTAAACCATTCACTTAAATCGTGAATATATTTCTTTTATATACAGTTTGATTTCATACATATAAACATATCTTAAACCCAAATTTTATTTATAACTTCGATTCAGAATTATCTATACCAGCCTTATCTCTTTTTATTTCAATCATTTAAAATCTCTTTTATAATTTCCTTTATAATTTTCTAAGTTCGAATCTATTTTCAAATATTGGTTTCGAAACTCATTTCCAATTTCCCATATAAATTCATATTTGAACTTATATTTCAGTTTATCCATTGGTTAATAATTCACTTAATTTATGTTCTTACTTATAAACAACATCTTCATTATCCACTTGAACATGTTTCTATTTTCAATGCTATTCAAAATTTAATTTCTATTTTGGAAAAAAAATTTCATTTTTAAATCCCATTTCCTTTTTTCACATTCAAAAATGTTTTACGGTATCTAAAATACCAAGTTTCCACAGCCAGGGTAAATCAACCACAACATATCCAAGCATGGATTACATAACACATCATATATCACAGTCAAATAAAAACAGTAATATAAATGTTGAGGAATCCAGTTGGATCCCTCCAATCTGTTTCCCTGCATCCACAGATGTTAATCAACATCAATAACATTAATTTCACACCAATATGAAATGTCATAGTAAACAGAATTAATAATTCATCAACGATATAATTATATCAACCATTTCAACCAATTTTAGCAACCATTCATCCAAACAACCATCACACAGTAGAAAATTACTATAAATAAATTTTAAACTCGTTTATATAAAAATATAAACGAGGTACAGTTAGTGAGTTACTCACCTTGTTTTGCAGTTGACGGTTCTTCTTTTATTTCATTTACAATCAAACCAGCATTTGATTTTTCCACAAAATTCTAGTAGCTATGTTCTTGGTCGCATCAGTTCTATAATGTAGACTCCATCGTTACGATTCCAACGGATTCGATCGCGTTCAATTCTGTTCATGAACGGACGAGTTATTACGGTTAAAAGAATTTATATAAATTAAACAAATTTTTAACTAATTACTAATTACCCATTATAACTAGTTCCGCTACGCCTTCTTCTTCCAGTATGAATTTCTCGTTTATATACTTAAGTGCTTGTTCATATGTTTGCGGAATAAGGTTATTTTTGTAACTTGTGAGGATGTAGATGGAATTTCTAAGGTTAGAAAGCTTGTTGGGCAATACATGAGGTAAAATATCAACTTGTGTGGTGCAATTACAAAGGCATCAGCCTGTAGTCAATCTTGCAGGTGCTCACTCCTTTCCGGAGAAAAATTTCAATGGTTCAGGCGTCCCTGTATTGTTCAAGTTTCCATCAGGTGCGGTCGTCCCATTTTGGTCAATGGAGTCATCTCTTCAACAATGCCATTACCTTATAACTTCCACTTGACAACGTCTTGTTCTAAATTAAACTGGCGAGACTGTTATCGTCGGTTTGGGAAATTGACAACGTCTTCTTTACTTACAATGTCTTCTTTCCTGAGAACACATAACGCCACCTACTGACCAGAGCATCCCACTTCCATTCTCAGCAAACGTCACAACATAATCCATGAGATAAGTCCATGCAACTTCCTAATATAATACAAACTCCTTAATCAAACTATTAATCCTCACTTACCATTTAAATCCCTCTTCCACATTCAAACTGTTACACGCCCCTTTTCCACCATAAACTTCGAAACTCCCTGTAGCCATAAACCAATGGATTTATTACCAATACCAACTCATATAGTCTCGCACCATCTTCTTCCCTAAAACTATTTTTCCTCCTAGTTCGAACCATTCCAGTCCGCTCCTCTTCCCTCAATCCCCTTCTTTAATCACGTGTATCCCAGTTTCAAGTGATTAAAACTCGCCTCTTCTTCCACATTAACACGCAGACAACCCAAAACAGAAGTCAGGCGACAAATCTCCTCTCCAGGCAACCGATGAACCGCTTCTTCTTCATGTCGTTGTTGTCGACGTTAGGCCTCATTAGACAACTGCACCCTCACTACCCTCTCCGCCTCAACTTTCTGATCCCCCACTGCCACGAACTGCAACGGTAAGGTAGCATATGCTTTTGTCACCGTTCAACCCCAAAATATTCAAGCAATGCGATTTCCCTCAATCAATCCAAATACAATACTAGCCTCATGTAACACTCCACATCCGTCAAGGTCACTCACAAAGGGAATGACTTAACTTTGATGGAGCGTTTTGGTAGATGGAACATAATATTACAAGGACAGATACATAAAGCAGTACTAGAAAAATTTACAACTTTATTACAGCGGAAAACAGAAATCAGTTTGGTTATATCCTTCCAAATCACTTTACCAAAACTCAAGTACATATATATATCAGCCCTTTTCAAAAGCCCTCAGAGTACAAAACTTTAAAATCATAATCCCCACAGAAGCTGCCATAAGGAATCAAGCCATACTTTAAGCACTTTAAGTACTTCAAGCAGAAGAAATCCGGATCAAGCTAAAGTATTCCCTCCTTTGAAACCTGGGGGAGCGAACGGAAAGAAAAGGGGAGAAAAACAAACGAGATCAGACATAAAGTCTGACGAGTCCAGCGATTTCCAGCGTATGAACAGATAATAATAATCATGGCATGCAAATAAAACTGGATGCGAGATAACAGTAACAGGAGTAGCAGATATACTTAGGTTAAACAGAAGAAACAGAATGATATAAGCTATTACTTTTCACATCTCTGCACTAATACTAGTATAACAGGATTAGGTGTTACCCTAATGTCTAAACAGAAACAGAATAATGGGCTTTTACCACCCGAACAGAAGGTACAGGAACAGAAACAGAATAATACTTACAGAAACAAAATGTTAGAATTAGGTGTACACAAGTAAATGGGCCTTTACCACCCCAACAGACGGTACCACGCAGAAACAGACAGGTGTTACCACCCAACAGAAACAGACGGTACCCCACAGAACAGACAGAACTAAATGTACCCTAAATCCTTCCCCACGCGATCGGCTCCCTAATACATAAATACCCTGTGCCAGCCCCACAAAAGGGTGTATCATTCCCTAAAGTGGCAACCTTTGAATGACACAGGCCTATTTACAAATGTCACGGCGTCTTACATCCTCAGAGGCAGACCGGGATCCATTCACGCACATGACCCGGTTGGAACACACCATCAACACCCCTCGCCATTATCAGAATGAACCGCTTATAATTAGTTCAGTAAGCGTGCCCGGACCCTACCTACTGTTGGGTCATAGTTTTGATACCAGAAAGGGTTACTGACTAATACGGGTCCCAAACAACATATGACACAAGTATTTTTCCCTCCTAACCTTGTGTCCCCCAGACTAACAGATTTCAGATTAACTTGTTTACAAGTTTTCAGACATACAGAGTTCAGGTCAACTAGTTCACAGATCAGAAAATCAAGTTAACAGGTTTTCAGACTAACGGATCAGATGTACAGTTCTTAACAGACTTACAGATTGTCTAACTTTGTATTGGGCCCGCCGACTTACGAAACAGGTTTGTTAAATTCATCAATCCGGTTGGTTTAACCCTATTCACCCAAAACGTTTTAGACATCATATTCATCCCAGATTTGCATTAATTAAATATTAATGCACAGACCTCTCACATTAGGTCGGTAGCTTGTGGCCGCTGGATATGCCGGGCGGTTCCGGGCAGACTTCTGCCACAAGCTAGACCTAACCTCGTGTCTAAGCATATTTTAGTTATGCCTACGACCTCTCACATTAGACTGACAGTTTGCGGTCGCTGGTTAAGCCGGTTGGTTCCGGGCAGGCTTCCATCGCAAACAGAGTATAACCTCGTGTCATAGCCAATTCATTCCAATATAGATTTTTACCAATATCAGACTAATTCTGTTTATTTAACGGATTAAACTTCTTCACAGGATACAACAGATTAATCAAATTTCCACGTTTTACTAAATCTTAGGTCGAGCCTACGGATTTCCATACCCAGATTACCATTATCTAGTTTTCAACAGATCAAACAATTCAACAGATAGCAGATCTAGCAGTTTAAGCGATTCAACAGATTTAGCAGATAATAGATTTAGCAGTTTAGGCAATTCAATAGATTTAGTAGATAACGGATTAGGCAATTCAACAGATTTAGCAGATAACAGATTTAGCAGATTACATATATCTAAAATTCTATTTACATATCTTGCCTAATCATAAATTTAGCCTAAACTTACATGCCCAAATCAAGGTCATAATTCGTAATACAATATATGCCCCAAATTTTAGTCTTAATATTCCCATTTACAGTTCATGTCAAAACTAGATTTAATATTCTAGTTCATCATTTATGTCCAAGACTAATATACATGTTAATCATTCACTATTATAGCCAATTCAGATTATGCCAACATATTTATTATGCCAAATTAACTTAATTAAGCTACGCCCAATCCCCGTATAACATGTTTCCACAAGTTCTGTAAGTACTCATGAAATGGCACTAACAAAAGGAGTAGGGGATAAGCACAAGAATTGATATAAAAGAATAGGCATGCAATAATGAACCAAATACAATAATAATGGCTCAAATAGGCTCGATGTACATAACAGTGAATGGGAATAAACTAGCCAAGTTACACACTAATTATGAGATCTAACATAATTAAGGGAGTAGGCATAAGAAAATAACTACAATAGTTATATGCAACTAACCACAATAGTCATGGGCGACTAATCACAATAGTTTCTTATTCAATGTCAAAGGCAATAGTCTCATAGTCATGAGTCATAGTAATAGGCAATAGTCTCATAGGCATGAATCATAGTCATAGGCAATAGTCTCATAGGCAACAGTTTCATGTCCAATTATGCATTATTCGTTATTTGTCCCTAAATTTAGCATTCGTGCTTTAATCTCTTATGAGATTCGGCGCAGGCTCGTAGTAGCCTGGCTATAGAACAGAAAGAAGAAAGAGGTACAAAATAGTCATAGAAAAATAGATCTGACAGATAAGAATATACATAACCTCAGATTCAGATTTATAACCACGTCAATATCATAATTAAAGTTCATATCTGAAAATAACTGTACTCACAATCAAAAAGGAAAGTCTTGATTTCTGGTATCTGAGTTCTGACACTGAGTAGCGTTCCTTTGGCGAAGATTATCGATTAGATTAGAAAATAGTTGTTCCCTTTTAACTTTATTCGTATTGGAAGAAGATCCTAGTTTTGATTCCAGTAGAGTAACGATGCCATTATTTTATTTAATAAGAACGGAGGAAGAGTATAGGAATGAAATTGTGCAGCATAAGGTTAGAGAAGAATGGTGTAAAGAGAATGGGGCTAGGGGGCTGTTTATATAGGATTAGGCGGATGAATCTAGACAGAAAACGAGACCAGAAACATCAGAATGAATCAGGTTCAAAAACCGGGTTTCGGGAGCAGGTCGACCCCCAGGTCGACACTATGGTCCACCCCCAGGTCGACACTATGGTCGACCTGGCCCCTAGGAGGTCGACACTATGGTCGACCCCCAGGTCGACCTGGTCCACGGGCGGGAATTTTCCCGCCCAGCCTGTTCTGGGATTTTGAATTCGAATTTTCGAGCTGTTTTCGATTCTGAAAATCTCTGAAACTTTGGAGGGTCATATCTCCCTCATACGGACTCCGTTTCTCGAAAACTCGGATTTGTTTCCAAGCAGAATTTCGAGACGAACGCAATGGCGCAACCCGTTTGCCTTGATT
The DNA here is from genome assembly GCA_030737875.1 of Allium sativum. Classification (NCBI taxonomy): domain Eukaryota; kingdom Viridiplantae; phylum Streptophyta; class Magnoliopsida; order Asparagales; family Amaryllidaceae; genus Allium; species Allium sativum. Next base: position 770,753,506 of record CM060918.1, on the reverse strand, counting down.
CTTATTTTAAAAATTAATTATTCTCTGATTTGTTACTTATACGTTCACAGAAAATACGGGGTGTTACATTCTCCCCTCCTTAAAGGATTTCGTCCACGAAATCTTCAAGTTAAGAAGAATGTGTCCTACCATCCAGTCATCCATCTACTCAACCATCATCCACAAGCATCCATTTTCCTTAGAAAACTTCTAATGTTGTATGAACATATGCAAAAGTGTGTGTATATGTTCCTTATCTAATGCAAAGATCAGGCATTCCACTGATTCAGTTGACCTCCTTAATGCGAACTATGCCAGTGTCATGAGTCCAACATGTATGCAATTTTCCTATTTGATATATATCATTCTTATATGAGTGACAACCATTCATTCATATGCAACATTCATGTAATGGGTCAATCACTTTGCATCCACAAAAATTGAAAATGCTCACACATCCATATGCAGTATGAGAGTGTTTTCGAGCCGATCTAGTGCCTAGTGTGTGTATATGCATCCACGAGCAACCACTAGCAACCACTTGCATCCACCTGCAACCATCAAACATAACATGTCTCAAACACATGTTTACATCCATAGGATTCCTATATATAGGTCGAAGACTCGATTGATAGGATACAGTCGAGTGATGGGAGCGAGTGCAGATAAACAAAAACTTGGTTTCCATTAGACATTGGTTGAGAGACTAATTCCCCTAAGTATCAACCCCAAATACCGAAATCAACATCAGATTGACACCCAGAGGATTATCCTCTTTAACCTTATCAGAAATATTCAGATATTTACAGATTACTAGTACAGATCAGATTATCAAATGATTCTTAGGAAACTAAGCATGATAAAAAACCAGAATGTATGCGTCATAGTCAACTTAACGCTCAACACAGATACCCAACTTATCACAATTAGATGAGTCATAACCCTTATGGGTCTGAGTCTACAGCGGAATCAGAAACAATACTAGTATTAAAGTGCAGAGTATCGATTATAGAATCAAAATGCCAGAATCAGAAAAGAGTTTTAGCTCAACAATCAGATAAATAAATTAGACCTCCTACAGAAAGTTTTCCTATTTCTATCCTATCCACTAGCCTCGAGAGTGTTCGTCTGCCCTCCAGAAGTTGGTCCTTCCCTCTGCCTTTGCCCTCGTTTCTTCGGGCAGTCCCTAGTGAAGTGTCCCATCTCACCACAGTTGAAGCAAGTGCCCATTCTTTTTCTGCAATCCTTGTTCAGATGAGTCGAGCTTCCACAAGTAAAGCATTTTTTCTCCTTCTTATCTTCAGACTTCTCATCCTTCTTTTGTGTTTCCTTTTTGGGCCATGCTTTCTTGTTATGTGATTCTTCCTTCTTTGCCTCTTTCTTGCCCTTGTCTTCCTCATGCAGTAGTGCCATGTCCACCAATCTCTCGTAAGTCGCTCCCATGGGTACATGGGTCATGGCTAGGCTGTGCAGTGGCTCGTTCAATCCTTTAACAAAGCGGAGAGCCTTTTTATGCTGAGTGTTTACTAAATCCAGTCTGAACCTAGCCAGTTGGTTGAACTGGTTGACGTACTCCCTGACAGTCATACTTCCTTGCTTAATAGATAAGAAATTTTCCAATTGTAGACTTCGTTCGGCTTGTGAGAGGAATTTCATCTCAAACCTTATCCTGAAATCCATCCATGTGTCAACCGGCCTCTCGGCGTTAGTGATTTCCCACTAATAGGAAGCTTCGTCTTTGAGCAACCATACCACCAACTGTACCTTCTTCCTATCGTCCACCTCGAAGATAACGAACAAATCCTCAGTTTCTTTGAGCCAGTTCCTCGCTTCTACGAATGATTCAGTTCCCTTGAAATCCTTTCCACCCATGGCCCTAAAATCTTTACAGATCTTTGAAAAAGCAATTGCACGAGGAGGGGGCGGAGAAGTAGGAATCGCTGCAGCTGGAGGAGGAATATCTGCTGGGCCTGCATCGTTGGCCCTAGCCTCTAAGTACCTCCTGAACCAGCCAGGTATTGGCACACCCTCTGGAAAGTTAAGATTCCCAGACATGTTGAAACGAAAGAAAAAGGATTCAAAACGGAGAACTGAAAAGATAGATATAGGGCTTTTGGGGATTATGTTTTTCAAAATAAGCTTAATTTTTGAAAATATTTCCTTTAAAAACCTTTTTGAAAATAGTTTTCAAAAACTTTACCCAATCTAGTAACCTTCAGCTCTGATACCAAGTGTAACACTCCACCTCCGTCAAGGTCACTCACAAAGGGAATGACTTAACTTTGATGGAGCGTTTTAGTAGATGGAACAGAATATTACAAGGACAGATACATAAAGCAGTACTAGAAAAATTTACAACTTTATTACAGCGGAAAACAGAAATCAGTTTGGTTACATCCTTCCAAATCACTTAACCAAAACTCAAGTACATATATATATCAGCCGTTTTCAAAAGCCCTCAGAGTACAAAACTTTAAAATCATAATCCCCACAGAAGCTGCCATAAGGAGTCAAGCCATACTTTAAGCACTTTAAGTACTTCACGCAGAAGAAATCCGGATCAAGCTTGGAAACCTGGGGGGAACGGAAAGAAAAAGGGAGAAAAACAAACGAGGTCAAACATAAAGTCTTGCGAGTCCAGTGATTTCCAGTATATGAACAGATAATAATAATCATGGCATGCAAATAAAACTGGATGCGAGATAACAGTAACAGGAGTAGCAGATATACTTAGGTTAAACAGAAGAAACAGAATGATATAAGCTATTACTTTTCACTTCTCTGCACTAATACTAGTATAACAGGATTAGGTGTTACCCTAATGTCTAAACAGAAACAGAATAATGGGCCTTTACCACCCGAACAGAAGGTACAGGAACAGAAACATAATAATCCTTACAGAAACAAAATGTTAGAATTAGGTGTACACTAGTAAATGGGCCTTTACCACCCCAACAGACGGTACCATGCAGAAACAGACAGGTGTTACCACCCAACAGAAACAGACGGTACCCCACTGAACAGACAGAACTAAGTGTACCCTAAATCCTACCCCACGCGATCGGCTCCCTAATACATAAATACCCTGTGCCAGCCCCACAAAAGGGTGTATCATTCCCTAAAGTGGCAACCTTTGAATGACACAGACCTATTAACAGATGTCATGGCGTCTTACATCCTCAGAGGCAGACCGGGATCTATACACGCACATGACCCGGTTGGAACGCACCATCAACACCCCTTGCCATTATCAGAATGAACCGCTTATAATTAGTTCAGTAAGCGTGCCCGGACCCTACCTACTATTGGGTCATAGTTTTGATACCAGAAAGGGTTACTGACTAACATGGGTCCCAAACAACAGATGACACAAGTATTTTTCCCTCCTAACCTTGTGTCCCCCAGACTAACAGATTTCAGATTAACTTGTTTACAAGTTTTCAGACATACAGAGTTCAGGTCAACTAGTTCACAGATCAGAAAATCAAGTTAACAGGTTTTCAGACTAACGGATCAGATGTACAGTTCTTAACAGACTTACAGATTGTCTAACTTTGTATTGGGCCCACCGACTTACGAAACGGGTTTGTTAAATTCATCAATCCGGTTGGTTTAACCCTATTCACCCAAAACGTTTTAGACATCATATTCATCCCAGATTTGCATTAATTAAATATTAATGCACAGACCTCTCACATTAGGTCGGTAGCTTGTGGCCGCTGGATATGCCGGGCGGTTCCGGGCAGACTTCTGCCACAAGCCAGGCCTAACCTCGTGTCTAAGCATATTTTAGTTATGCCTACGACCTCTCACATTAGACTGACAGTTTGCGGTCGCTGGTTAAGCCGGTTGGTTCCGGGCAGGCTTCCATCGCAAACAGAGTATAACCTCGTGTCATAGCCAATTCATTCCAATACAGATTTTTACCGATATCAGACTAATTCTGTTTATTTAACGGATTAAACTTCTTCACAGGATACAACAGATTAATCAAATTTCCACGTTTTACTAAATCTTAGGTCGAGCCTACGGATTTCCATACCCAGATTACCATTATCTAGTTTTCAACAGATCAGACAATTCAACAGATAGCAGATCTAGCACTTTAAGCAATTCAACAGATTTAGCAATTTAGGCAATTCAATAGATTTAGCAGATAACAGATTTAGCAGATTATATGTATCTAAAATTCTATTTATATATCTTGCCTAATCATAAATTTAGCCTAAACTTACATGCCCAAATCAAGGTCATAATTCATAATACAATATATGCCCAAAATTTTAGTCTTAATATTCCCATTTACAGTTCATGTCAAAACTAGATTTAATATTCTAGTTCACCATTTATGTCCAAGACTAATATACATGTTAATCATTCACTATTATAGCCAATTCAGATTATGCCAACATATTTATTATGCCAAATTAACTTAATTAAGCTACGCCCAATCCCCGTATAACATGTTTCCACAAGTTCTCTAAGTACTCATGAAATGGCACTAACAAAAGGAGTAGGGGATAAACACAAGAATTGATATAAAAGAGTAGGCATGCAATAATGAACCAAATACAATAATAATGTCTCCAATAGGCTCGATGTACATAACAGTGAATGGGAATAAACTAGCCAAGTTACATACTAATTATGAGATCTAACATAATTAAGGGAGTAGGCATAAGAAACTAACTACAATAGTTATAGGCAACTAACCATAATAGTCATGGGCGACTAATCACAATAGTTTCTTATTCAATGTCATAGGCAATAGTCTCATAGTCATGGGTCATAGTCATAGGCAATAGTCTCATAAGCATGAATCATAGTCATAGGCAATAGTCTCATAGGCAACAGTTTCATGTCCAATTATGCATTATTCATTATTTGTCCCAAAATTTTGTATTCGTGCATTAATCTCTTATGAGATTCGGCGCAGGCTCGTAGTAGCCTGGCTATAGAACAGAAAGAAGAATGAGGTACATAATAGTCACAGAAAAACAGATCTGACAGATAAGAATATACATAACCTCAGATTTAGATTTATAACCACGTCAAGATCATAATTAAAGTTCATATCTGAAAATAACTGTACTCACAATCAAAAAGGAAAGTCTTGATTTCTGGTATCTGAGTTCTGACACTGAATAGCGTTCCTTTGGCGTAGACTATCGATTAGATTAGAAAATAGTTGTTCCCTTTTAACTTTATTCAGATTGGAAGAAGATCCTAGTTTTGATTCCAGCAGAGTAACGACGCCATTATTTTATTTAATAAGAACGGAGGCAGAGTATCGGAATGAAATTGTGCAGCATAAGGTTAGAGAAGAATGGTGTAAAGAGAATGGGGCTAGGGGGCTATTTATATAGGATTAGGCAGACGAATCTAGACTGAAAACGAGATCAGAAACATCAGAATGAATCAGGTTCAAAAACTGGGTTTCGGGAGCAGGTCGACACTATGGTCGACCTGGCCCCTGGGAGGTCGACACTATGGTCGATTCCCAGGTCGACCTGGTCCATGGGCGGGAATTTTCCCGCCCAGCCTGTTCTAGGATTTTGAATTCGAATTTGAATTCGAATTTTCGAGCTGTTTTCGATTCTGAAAATCTCTGAAACTTCGGAGGGTCATATCTCCCTCATACGGACTCCGTTTCTCGAAAACTCGGAGTTGTTTCCAAGCAGAATTTCGAGACGAGCGCAATGGAACAACCCATTTCCCTTGATTCTTATTTTAAAAATTAATTATTCTCTGATTTGTTACTTATACGTTCATAGAAAATACAGGGTGTTACACCTCACGAATTAAAGCTCCTTCTCTTTGAATTTTCGATCTAAATGTTGACGCATTGCTCTTATTCTGTGCAAACAAAATTAGTGTTGAATCTTTCGAAACCCATAAAGACCGGAGTGTATAGCTCAACGATCCGAACAAACCCAAGAATGCGTGATTTTGTCGAGATTTCGCTCTTATCCATTTTAAAATATTCCATATTTACAGGTGTTGAGCTTTTATATTTGATTTTTTTTATTTTTCGGTTTCCTTTGGTCTGATGAAGGGAATGCGGACACCGGTATTTAAAGAGATAGATGGTTTGGCAGGCCCGGCATCTGTTGGCTTGGCGTACACGGAATTGGAAAGAAACGCGGAGAGCACGTTGTAGTAATATATGTATATTTATTCAAATTTATTTTTGAATAACCAAGATAAGAAAAGTATATCAATTATATTTACTTACAAATGAGAAGTGACGCGTCTTGAAAATATGAAGACTCGGTGCATGTAGGCAGGAAGGCCAATCATGCAATATGACTCTTTATTAATTCTGGATCATTTCTATTTGAACAAAACATGTACAATACATGAGTAGCGGTTGTTGTAATGGCAAGAGCGCAGGGTTTCTTGTGAACTATGGATCTTAGCCATTTAAATGGTGTAAGCGGTGGGTTATGTTATAAAGTGTCGTGTACCAGATTATATAAAATTTTATTTGCGTATAAACTGTTACTGACAAAAATAAATTCGTTAATATCATTCGAATTTAAACTCGATTAAATATCTTCAATTATCCAATTTATCTAATATTGCAAATTCAACTTATTTTCGATTATTTTGGAATTAAATTTATTATTCCACTATTAATTAAATATCCAAAAATATCGAATTCAAGTTAGCTAAATTACTAAAACATTATACAAATAATTAAATTAATTAATTATTAAATTGCTAAAAATCTGGGTCGTTACAAAATTAATCTCCTAGTTGATGTTGTTTATGTAGCTTTGGGGTTAGGATCCAATTTTGTGCTTTGGTCTTTGAGGTAGGGTTTTTTGATCTAATTGCACAATTAAGTTGATTCTTAGCCATTATGTCTATTGATGATATTTCACGTAACGTCCTTTTCTTGTGAATAAACTCACAAAGGAGTTTACTAGTTATCGCTTGAGGCAATTTGTGCACATCCTTGATGTGTTGCTTCCGTGTTTAATCCATCTCGAAATCCACGACTCCTAGATCCTTGAAAGTCATTCACATGTGTAATTCAATAGGATTTGCGACATAGAGTTATTCATGTTGTAGCATTTTTAAGAGAATATCACCTTTGTGTATTATAATTATTACTACTTATGTTCTAATATTTCAACTAGACCGACCCATGTGTGTTAATACTCAGGTCAGACTGAGTTCTTGCAGGTAATTCACAAGATAGTCCTTTTGCATCATAGCTTTACTCCTGTATGACTCTCTTTGTTTAGCTCCTTTTTGCATGTTCAGTTTTGTACTTGGTTTGTGTGTTGGGCACCTTTTGATGTATATATTCTTTTGCTAGATGCAACAATGTGTATTATTTGTACTGTACCTGATGTATGTATAGATACTTATTTGCGACCGTGTTCTGTTCTGTAATCTGTGGACTATCATGTTGTATCTGTCTTGTTTAGAACTGATCCTGTTGTCATCGTAGTATTGTGTTAAGTAATAAGTATGTCGAACTGCAAATGAAAAAAAAACAGTGCACATATCGACGCACTTAGGTCTTGTTTAATACAAGATTACGAATGGTCGCTCCTAACCAGACCTATTCTCCCTTTTAATATATAGTATTACTCAGTAATGCTCTTTATTAGTGTGGATCTTAGGGTGGGGGCCTCATATAATCTAAGCCCTATTTTACAATTAATCTCCCCTATTTTAATGACGACAACCTTTGTTTATAAAATATACTTGCCTTATATCTTGATTCTTCAGTTACTCCCCATAACTCCAACAACTCCTTCTGAAAATACTAACTTCCCCTTGATCCAAGCCCTACTTTATAATTCGCTTCCTTTGACATAAGAAAAACCATATGCCTATGTTTAATATATAATACTCCCCCTACAACTAATGTAAGACTTAACCTAGACTGAAAAATTGACTCTAATACTCCCCATGAAAACTATGGTACCGTTAATGTTAGTAAAATATATATTAAATCAAGATGATATAATTAAACTAAACTTTATTATTACTTTATACATGATACTATACAATGAGTACTTAGTTATACAATTAAACATTTATGAACATAATTTAAACTATACAACGAACATTTTCGAATACAGATTATCTTTCTGATGAGTGTTTTTGACAATGGGTGTTTTATGAATCGGACAATTTGGACAATAAAGACAAAATTCTCCATTTTGTTCAATTACGTTACCATCCTTATCAAAACATATTTCTCCAATGCATATGACTCGATCACCTTCTTCCATCTGAATGTCTTGCTCTTCTTCCTCCTCTTCTTCTACTATTTCCTCTTCGTCTTCCATAGGATTGTGAACATGGATATTAGACGAATCATCTTCAATAACGATTGGGTTAAATGATTACCCATTGGGACTTTATGTAGATTCCTAATGATTTTTCCTTACTTCTCTTGTTCCTTGACCATTTATAGTTGCATTTGTTGGATTTCAGCGAGTATTTGTAGAGAATCCTTCATAGGTTCTTCCACTTTGATCACAAGCGTAGTACGTTGAAATGGTCCTTGAGCGGACGAAAGGAGGGAGAAAATGTTGCTTTTATCGGTATTGGATGAGTAGGCCATTAATTTATTGTTTTCAGAAGTTTAATACAGAGGAAAATGAGTGAAGAGACAGGAAATTTCGAGTTAAGAAGTTTAAATAAGTATAAAAATGATTTTGGGGCGAATTTTGATGTTTAAAATTGACTGTTATATGTCGACATGGAGGGTAATACATATCGACACGTGTATATGATTTTTTTTCTTTTGATTTTTTAATATATATTAATATATCTTGTTATTATATTTCGGTTAATGGACAAATACCTATTTCTCTTCTTAATTTAGTAAACCTTGTTCCATTCAAGGGTTTAGTTAAAATATTTGCATGTTCATTTTCAATTTTAATAAATTTTAGTGAAATATTTTCTTCACTTACATTATCGCTGAGAAAATGATGTCTAACATCAATGTGTTTAGTTCTAGCATGATGAGTAATATTTTTAGATAAATTTAATGCACTAATATTATGATAATAAATTGGTGATTTAGTTATGTTTGATCCAAATTCTTGTAGATTTTTTTGCATATAGATTACTTAAGAACAAACCAAAGTAGTAGAGATGTATTCCGCTTCAATCGTTGACAAGGGTATGGTATTTTTCTTTTTACTTAAGCAGGAAACTAGAGAATGTCCTAAAAAGTGACAGGTTCCACTTGTACTTTTTCGGTTTGATTTACGACCGACATAGTCAACATCACAATAAGAAATTAAATTAAATGAATCGTTTTTACGGTAAAAAAACAAAGTCTAATGTATGTTAAAAATATCTTAGAATATGTTTTAAAGATTTTAAATGAGTTTCCTTAGGTTCAAATTGATATATTGTGCAAAGACAGACACTATGCATTATCTTTGGTCTATTTGCAGTTATATATAGTAATTAGCCTCTCGTGCCTCTATATAATTTTGATCTATGTCTTTTGATGAATCATCTTTGCTTAAAGCTTCATTTGTTGCCATGGAATTGGGTTTTCCACGGGCATTAGTCATATTAAATTTTTTAATTAAATCCCTATCATATTTTCTTGATTAATAAAAATACCATTGAAACACCCCACCTCCGTTAAGGTCACTCACAAAGGGAATGCCTTAACTTTGGTGGAGGTTTATAAGTAAAAGTCACAGATAAACACAAGAATATATAAATACACATATTTTAAACAGCGGAAAACAACCAGGCTTTTATTTCATCAATACGTGTTCAAACAAAGCATTTCCATAATTGTCTCAAAATACTTCCAACATTACAACCTCATTACTATCTTGATTATTAAAGAAGCATAAAACATAAATAAAGTAACAAAAATCCCCATAGTGATATCCAAAGCCATAGTTCGAGCAAAAGAGATCCAAACCATACATCTACGGTCTTGAAGCTTGCAAAGAGTCTGACTAAGCTGGGTTGTTTCCTCCCTGTGGACCTTTGGGGGGGGGGACGAAAGAAAAGAAGACGAAAAGAAAATAGAGTCAGACATAAAGCCTGAGCAAATCTAGTGACTCTTCAGTATGTGAATAAGAAAAAGGGCATGATAGATATAAACTGAAAACAGGAAAGTATCACAAGCTAAGGAAGTGTAGTTTAGAATCGAATGTACTATCGCACCCACACTATATCTCTGTGCCTACTTGAGCTTATTCTAACTGGCACCCCATGCTGAGGGTGAAGTGATCCCCATTTTCTAAAGATCGGCTCCTACTCGCATAAACATATGTGTCATACGGCCCCCAAGAATTGTAGATACCTATGATGGTCCCACCATGGGGTGTATCAAGACCCATGGTGGCGGCCCCGACACAATTCTGGAATACATAGGTTATACTACTGGTGCCCCAGTGCCCTGTTTGTCTGCTCCGGAGCTTGTGCACGCCCGCACCCCGTTAGAACCTACACTGTGCACCCACCACCGTTGTTTTGACCGCTTACAATCAGCCCAGTAATCGTGCCCCACCTTGCCTAGTTTCAGGGTACCATGATACCTAACTTGGGTTACTGCTGAAACGGGTCCCTTGTTACTAGGGTTTTCTAGTCAAACATGTTAAGTGGTTAAGTGTCTGTATTTACCTAACCTCACCCATCAATTCTTGTTAACATGTTGAATTTGGTTAAGTGTTTTTAGTTGACTTAACCCTACCATCTGTCCTTAGCTTCTTAAAGCACCGACCACTCACATTAGACAGATATTGCTACGGTTACTGGATGTGCCGGTCGGTTTCGGGTAGGTTTACACCGTAGCTCAGTCTAACCTCGGGTCCTTATTGGGCTCAATGCTTAACCACCCACATTGGATAGGTACTGTTGTGACTACTGGACAACCGGGCGGGTCCGGGCAGGTTTACGTCACAACTCAATCCAACCTCGGGTTAAGCATACCGTGTTTTCTAAATTTACATATTTTATCACTTCTCAATTTTATATGTAAATGTCATGTCCTTTATTCTTGGGTATAACAATTCATACCGCTTAAATGTCATTGTCGTTGGCATGTGCCAAACATGTCAACATATATTTTTCATGTTTTACACCCAAAGTTATTACCCCTGTTTGTACGTTCACAACATTATAAAAAATGTTGGGCTCGACACAATTCAACCCAACTTTATAAACATTAGAAAAGGGGAAATCAATAAAATGTAATATTTTACAATACATAAAGGTGTGTGGAGCATGAACTTGCAATTTAGAGATTCAACTAACATAAATTATGGGTCATGTGAACTTGCATTCAAATCAGAGTATAACTAAGTAGGTGTCATATAAAATGGCATAGTTTAGGCTTATACAAACTTGGGTTTAAACATGTTTAACTTGGCATAATGTCAACAACAAAACTAACATGTTGTATATTCACCAAAATGTCCAATTTTAACATCTAATCATATAGCCTATTTCAACATGAACTTGCATAGTTTATGTAACCCAAACGGCACTTAACATAGATCCAATTATACTTGCAAATAAACATAAGAATGTGTTCATAGGTTTTGGGTCATGTAGGCATAAAAGGTCTCAAATCTAGAACATGTTTACATAAGCTTTAACTTAGACTTAGGGAATGTATATAGTCCATGCCATAGACATAAACATAAAGGGATCAAATTCTAGTTTTTGCCACAAACTTGCAAGTGCCATTATTTTCATATACCATTGTCCAATAGGCTTGCATCAAACAATTTAGGCCACAAATATCAATACACAAGTCATGACAGAATCATTACAATACACAGAATTTATATCATTATTATACAATAATACAATTCTATTTTCATTTACATCGAATCACGTCATAGTTTTATTAATATTCTGAAAGGTCACTATACTTACAACGAATGCAGAATCTTGAATTCTGGATTATGAGTTCTGAAATTGAGATGCGTTCCTTTGGGTAGATTAACGTTGCGTTGAATAATTTGATTAAGCTTTAGTCTTCTTCTTAATTTGATTCGTCTCTAAGCTCCTCTCTCTTGACGGATACGCTCAATTCCTTCCTGGCAGCATGACGACTCCAATCTTATTTTTTTTATGTGAATTTTAGTTGAGACTTAGGGTGTATATATAGATTTTTAGATTGTTTTGAGCCGTCAGATGAAGATAGGAGGAATCTTGACCATACAAAGTCCAAAGAGCCAATCAAGAGGTGACATGTCAGCCCTAATGACACACCGAGCCATAGAAATTCGAGCCAGAGCCAGACCCAGCCCGCCAGGTCGACCAGGTAGGTCGACTGTCAGGTCGACACCCAGGTCGACACTACGGTCGACCTGGGGTGACCAGGTCGACACCATGGTCGACCCTATGGTCGACCTGGTCCCTGGGCGGGAATTTTCCCGCCCAGCCCAGTTTGAGCTTATTTTTCGAATTTTGAACTTGAAACCGAGCTGTTTGAATTTTAAATTTTATTCTGAAACTTCTGAAGGTCATAACTCCTTCATATGGAGTCCGATTCACGCAAACTCGGACTCTATCTCAAGCAAAATTCCGAGATGAACGCAATGGCATAACCCATTTCCCTTAATTCTTTCATTTAGAATTAATTACACTTTAATTTGTGAAGCTTAATGTTATAGAATTCACGGGGTGTTACATTCTCCCCCCTTAAAAGGATTTCGTCCCCGAAATCTTCAAGTTAGGAAGAATGTATATCCTACCATCCAATCGTCCATCTACTCAACCAAAAAACACAGGCGTCCACTGTCCTTAAAAGACTTCTAATGCTTCATGATCATACGCATAGTGTGTGTACATGTCCTTATCTAATGCCGAAATCAGGCGGTCTACTGATTCAGTTGACCTCCTTAATGTGAATCATGTAAGTGTCATGAATCCATTATGTATGCAAATTTTTCCTACTCATAATTCTACATGAGTGCACAACTATTCATACAAATGCGACAACCATATGACAACATATCAAGTTTCAACCATATACAAATGAGAATAAATATATGCATATGCAATATGAAGTGACTGAGCCGATCTAAAACCTAGGGTGTGTGTGTATATGCATCCACGAGCAACCACTAGCAACCATTTGCAGCCATCATCCATAACATGTTTTCAAATACATGTTTGCATCCATTTGTTTTCTACCTAAGGAGTTAGGAAAAGGACCGAGGAGATATACCTAAAAAGATAGATAAAGCATAACTTAAGGAAAACGAGAGATCAAAGATGTACCCTCAAAAAGAAAAGGGTAGGCAGCGCGTATTCTGTCCTCAGTTTCCCAAGTCGCGTCTTCCTCGGCGTCGCTCCACTGAACTTTAACGAGTTTGACTTCGCTGTTGCGTAGCTTTTTCACTTCAGTTCCTAAGATGCGGGTTGGAACTCTCCTCACAGTTGCTTCACGTTCCACTTCGGCTTCTTCTAGAATGCTAGGTTCCACCACTTCCTCAGACTCATGCAAACACTTCCAGAGGTGAGAAACATGAAAGACGTTGTGAACTCCGGCCAGTCTCTCGGGTAGCTCTAATCTATAGGCCATCTTCCCAACCTTCTCGATGATAGGAAACGGCCCTACAAATCTTGGTGCTAATTTTCCTGTGGATCCAAAGCGAACGACGTTCCTTAAAGGAGATATCTTAAGGAAAACCCTGTCCCCAACCTCAAACTCAAGGTCGGTCCTTCTTTTGTCGGCGTAGGATTTTTGTCTGTCTTGGGATGTCTTCATCCTCCTCCGTATCAAGTCCACTTTCTCTGAAGTCTCTCGAATCATGTCCGGCCCAAGTATAAGTTTATCTGTAGACTCCCACCAACAAGTTGGTGATCTGCACGGTCTTCCATATAGAGCTTCGAAGGGCGCCAAACCGATGGTGGCTTGGTAGCTGTTGTTGTAGGCGAATTCTACCAAAGGAAGATGATCCTCCCATGTCCCTCCAAAGTCAAGAACGCAAAGTCTCAAAAGATCCTCTAAAACTCTATTCACCCTTTCCGTCTGGCCATCGGTTTGGGGGTGATAGGCCATGCTCAAACATAACTGTGTGCCTACAGCTTCTTGCAGACTCCGCCAAAACTCGCTTGTGAAGATAAGGTATCGGTCACTAACAATGCTGGAGGGTATCCCATGGAGTCGAACTATTTCCTTGAGATAAAGAGATGCTAGAGATAAGGCAGTCCTTCTACTTTTAACGGGTATAAAGTGGGTGCTTTTAGTAAGCCTATCCACTATTACCCAAATGCTAGTATTGCCTCTTCTTGACCTAGGCAGTCCATCAATGAAGTCCATTGAAATGCTATCCCACTTCCACTGTAGGACCTCTAAAGGATGAAGTACTCCTCCAGGCTTCTTCTGTTCCGCCTTGACCTGTTGGCAGGTCATGCACTTAGAAACGAAATCTGCCACGTCCTTCTTCATGCTGCACCAAAAGAAAGTTCTTTTTATATCCTTGTACATTTTATCACTGCCAGGGTGTATAGTCATCTTGGAATGATGCGCTTCCTCGAGGACCTTCTTTGTCAACTCCCTTGCTTGTGGGACGCATAATCTTCCATCTCGCCTCAGCCATCCCTTATCATCGATGGTGTATCTATTGACGTGATTAGAAGTCTCACCCCTAATAAGTTTATCAATCACATCAACAAGCTGAGGTCTTCACGTTGTGCAGCCCCTATTGAGTCCACGAGAGTAGGGCGTACTTCGAGAGATGCTAACAAACCCGGTACAAAATCAGAGGAGGGCCTAAAGTTAAAACTGGCTATATACTCCAAGCTTTGCCTTTCTACAAAGAACGGGCTTAGGGTCAGTTTCTTTCGTCTCAACGCGTCTTCTACTAGGTTGCCTTTGCCGGGAGTATAGGAAATTTCAAAATCATACGAGGCAAGAAACTCCATCCACCTTTGCTGCCTCAAGTTAAGATCCTTATGTGAGAAGAGATATTTCAATGATTTATGGTCAGTGTATAATTCGAACTTCTCACCTAGGAGATAATGGCGCCAAGACTTAAGTGCAAAGACGATGGCGGCCAACTCAAGATCGTGGGTTGGGTAGTTCTTTTCATGAACTTTCAATTGTCTTCCACCATACGCTACTACCCTTCTTTCTTGCATTAGAACAGCGCCTAGTCCCGTTCCACATGCATCTATGTATACTATGAATTTTGCTTCCGTCAGGCAGAGTTAGAACTGGAGCTATTGTAAGAGCCCTTTTTAGGCGTTGGAAGGCAATGTCACAGTCCAAATCCCAAGAAAATGCTAGATTCTTCTTTGTTAGCCTTGTGAGTGGAGTTGAGATTTTCGCGAAATCCCTAATGAACTTTCGGTAAAAACCTGCTAGCCCAAGAAAGCTTCGGACTTCGGTTGCATTTCTTGGTGTCTTCCAATCTTGCACTGCCACCACTTTCGCGGGGTCCACCGCCAACCCTTCTTTGGACACTATATGTCCAAGAAATCTTACTTCTTCTCTCCAGAAGTGGCACTTGGAGAATTTGGCTTTTAGCTGATGAACTCGAAGAGTTTCCATGATTTCTTTCAGATGCTGAGCATGTTCTTCCTCATTCTTTGAGAAGATCAAGATATCATCTACGAAGACCACCACGAATTTATTGAGGAATTCTCTGAATACCCTGCTCATTAGGTCTACGAAATAAGCAGGTGCGTTTGTCAAGCCGAAAGGCATGAAAAGCCACTCGAAGAAACTGTCTGGGGTTCTGAACGTCGTTTTATCGATGCTATCTTCAGCTACTCTTAACTGATGGAACCCAGTTGCCAGATCAAGTTGGGAGAAGACCGATGCACCTATAAGCTGATCAAACAAATTGTCGATTCGGGGAAGAGGGTGCCTATTTTTCTTGGTCAGTTTATTTAACTTCCTATAGTCGACGCAAAGGCGAAGTGAACCGCCCGCTTTGGTTGCGAACACCACTGGAGCACCCCATTCCGAAATGCTCCGTCTAATGAACCCCTTTTCGAGAATGTCTTTAACCTACTTACTGAGCTCCTTTCTCTCCTTTGGAGCCATGTGTCTGACAGGTAAAGCTACAGGCTTTGCATTATCCACAAGATATATGCGGAAGTCTATTCCCCGCCTCGGAGGTAAGCCCTTCACCTCCTCAAAGACATCCGGATATTCCCGGACTACTCTAACTGACTGCAAATTCTCATCAGAAGCATCAAGTGACTCTGGATAACTAAGCATAACAGCATTCAAGGGATTACAAGAAATTTCTAGAGTGTTACCAAGCCGAGTCAAGAGTCTAACTACTCTTTTCTCACAATCAAGAATGGCACCATTACTGGATAACCAGTCCATGCCTAAGATCAAACCATATCCCGAGAAGCCCAAAACAAAGGCATTACAACTAAACTCAACGCTAAGAATATAGATTTTCAAACCCAAACAAACCATTGACAAGTAAGCGGAGCCCCCAACTGGATTTGAAACTACTAACGGATCCTCTACCATACTAGTGTCTAGATGCAGAGATTCTACTAAGGCAGATGAAATAAAGGAGTGTGATGTGCCAGAGTCAAAAAGTGTGCGAACTGGATGATCATAAAGATAGACTACACTTTCTACAGAAATATTACTACCTCGTTCCTGTGGAGGTGCCACCAGTGCATGAACTTGACCTCCAGAGGTGGATCCAGTCCTCTGCCCCTGCCCCCGCTTCTTTGGGCAGTCCTTAGCCAAGTGCCCAGTCTCTCCACAACTGAAGCAACCACCATTCATTTTTGCCTTCTTCTTCCTGCAGTCCTTTGCTATATGTCCCACAATGCCACAGAAAGTGCACTTTCTCTTTTCACGGGATTTGTTGTTCTTTCCGCCTTTCTTGAAGTCTGTTTTCTTAGCCTATAGACCCTCTTTCTTTTCTTCCACCTTAGTCTCTTTCTTGCCGTTGTCTTCCTCGTATAGCAACGCCATGTCCACCAAGCTTTCATAAGTCTCTCCCGTGGATACATGGGTCATAGCAAGGCTGTGTAGAGGCTCATTCAAACCTTTGACGAAGCAAAGCGCCTTCTTGTGTTGGGTGTTTACTAAGTCCAGCCCAAATCTGGCCAGTTGATTAAACCGATTGACGTATTCCCTGATCGTCATGCTCCCCTGTTTAAGAGTTAGGAACTTCTCCATTTGCAGGCTTCTTTCAGCTTGGGAGAGGAATTTCATCTCAAATCTTGTCCTAAAATCTTCCCATGTTTCCACTGCCCTCTGAGCATTGGTAATCTCCCACCAATAGGAAGCTTCATCTTTAAGCAACCACACTACTAGCTGTATCTTTTGCCTGTCATCAACACCGAAGATGACAAACAGATCCTCAGTCTCCTTTAGCCAGTTTCTTGCTCCTACAAAGGACTCTGTCCCATAAAATTCCTTTCCACCCATAGCCTTGAAGTCTCTACATGTTTTTGCGAAGGCATTTCCACGAGGAGGAGGAGGAGGAGGAGGAACCGCGGCCACTGGAGGAGGAATGTCTGTTGGGCCCGCGCCATTAGCCCTTGGTTCTAAGTACCTCCTAAACCAGCCGGGTATCGGCACTCCTTCTGGATGGTTAAGGTCTCCAGACATGCTGAAACAGAAAGGAAAGATTCAAAATGAAGGATAGAGAGAGATAGTGCACATGGCTTTGGGGGATTATGCCTTTTTAAAAATATAACATTTTTCTCTCTTTAAAAATGCTTCTTTAAACTCTCTTTTGAAAACAATTTCAAAAACTTTTATCTTATCTAGTAAACCTATGCTCTGATACCAAGTGAAACACCCCACCTCCGTTAAGGTCACTCACAAAGGGAATGCCTTAACTTTGGTGGAGGTTTATAAGTAAAAGTCACAGATAAACACAAGACATATATAAATACACATATTTTAAACAGCGAAAAACAACCAGGCTTTTATTTCATCAATACGTGTTCAAACAAAGCATTTCCATAACTGTCTCAAAATACTTCCAACATTACAACCTCATTACTGTCTTGATTATTAAAGAAGCATAAAACATAAATAAAGTAAAAAAAATCCCCATAGTGATATCCAAAGCCATAGTCCGAGCAAAAGAGATCCAAACCATACATCTACGGTCTTGAAGCTTGCAAAGAGTCTGACTAAGCTGGGTTATTTCCTCCCTGTGGACCTGGGGGGGAACGAAAGAAAAGAAGACGAAAAGAAAATAGAGTCAGACATAAAGCCTGAGAAAATCTAGTGACTCTTCAGTATGTGAATAAGAAAAAGGGCATGATAGATATAAACTGAAAACAGGAAAGTATCACAAGCTAAGGAAGTGTAGTTTAGAATCGAATGTACTATCGCACCCACACTATATCTCTGCGCCTACTTGAGCTTATTCTAACTGGCACCCCATGCTGAGGGTGAAGTGATCCCCATTTTCTAAAGATCGGCTCCTACTCGCATAAATATATGTGTCATACGGCCCCTAAGAATTGTAATACCTATGCAGGTCCCACCATGGGGTGTATCAAGACCCATGGTGGCGGCCCCGACACAATTCTGGAACACATAGGTTATACTACCGTTGCCCCAGTGCCCTGTTTGTCTGCTCCGGAGTGTGTGCACGCCCGCACCCCGTTAGAACCTACACTGTGCACCCACCGCCGTCGTTTTGACCGCTTACAATCAGCCCAGTAATCGTGCCCCACCCTGCCTAGTTTCAGGGTACCATGATACCTAACTTGGGTTACTGCTGAAACGGGTCCCTCGTTACTAGGGTTTTATAGTCAAACATGTTAAGTGGTTAATTGTCTGTATTTACCTAACCTCACCCATCAATTCTTGTTAACATGTTGAATTTGGTTAAGTGTTTTTAGTTGACTTAACCCTACCATCTGTCCTTAGCCTCTTAAAGCACCGACCACTCACATTAGACAGATATTGCTACGGTTACTGGATGTGCCGGTCGGTTCTGGGCAGGTTTACACCGTAGCTCAGTCTAACCTCGGGTCCTTATTGGGCTCAATGCTTAACCACCCACATTGGATAGGTATTGTTGTGACTACTGGACAACCGGGCGGGTCCGGGCAGGTTTACGTCACAACTCAATCCAACCTCAGGTTAAGCATACCGTGTTTTCTAAATTTACATATTTTATCACTTCTCAATTTTATATGTAAATGTCATGTCCTTTATTCTTGGGTAAAACAATTCATACCGCTTAAATGTCATTGTCGTTGGCATGTGCCAAACATGCCAACATATATTTTTCATGTTTTACACCCAACGTTATTACCACCGTTTGTACGTTCGCAACATTATAACAAATGTTGGGCTCGACACAATTCAGCCCAACTTTATAAACGTGAGAAAAGGGGAAATCAAGAACATGTAATATTTTACAATACATAAAGGTGTGTGGCGCATGAACTTGCAATTTAGTGATTCAACTAACATAAATTATGGGTCATGTGAACTTGCATTCAAATCAGAGTATAACTAAATAGGTGTCATATAAAATGGCATAGTTTAGGCTTATACAAACTTGGGTTTAAACATGTTTAACTTGGCATAATGTCAACAACAAAACTAACATGTTGTATATTCACCAAAATGTCCAATTTTAACATCTAATCATATAGCCAATTTCAACATGAACTTGCATAGTTTATGTAACCCAAACGGTACTTAACATAGATTCAATTATACTTGCAAATAAACATAAGAATGTTTTCATAGGTTTTGGGTCATATAGGCATAAAAGGTCTCAAATATAGAACATGTTTACATAAGCTTTAACTTAGACTTAGGGAATGTATATAGTCCATGCCATAGACATAAACATAAAGGGATCAAATTCTAGTTTTTGCCACAAACTTGCAAGTGCCATTATTTTCATATACCATTGTCCAATAGGCTTTCATTAATCAATTTAGGCCACAAATATCAATACACAAGTCATGACAGAATCATTACAATACATAGAATTTATATCATTATTATACAATAATACAATTCTATTTTCATTTACATCGAATCACGTCACAGTTTTATTCATATTCTGAAAGGTCAATATACTTACAACGAATGCAGAATCTTGAATTCTGGATTCTGAGTTCTGAAATTGAGATGCGTTCCTTTGGGTAGATTAACGTTGCGTTGAATAATTTGATTAAGCTTTAGTCTTCTTCTTAATTTGATTCGTCTCTAAGCTCCTCTCTCTTGATGGCTACGCTCAATTCCTTCCTAGCAGCATGACGACTCCAATCTTATTTTTTTATGTGAATTTTAGTTGAGACTTAGGGTGTATATATAGATTTTTAGATTGTTTTGAGCCATCAGATGAAGACAGGAGGAATCTAGACCATACAAAGTCCAAAGAGCCAATCAAGAGGTGACATGTCAGCCCTAATGACACACCGAGCCACAGAAATTCGAGCCAGAGCCAGACCCAGCCAGCCAGGTCGACCAGGTAGGTCGACTGGCAGGTCGACACTATGGTCGACCTGGGGTGACCAAGTCGACACCATGGTCGACCCTATGGTCGATCTGGTCCCTGGGCGGGAATTTTCCCGCCCAGCCCAGTTTGAGCTTATTTTTCGAATTTTGAACTTGAAACCGAGCTGTTTGAATTTTAAATTTTATTCTGAAACTTCCGAAGGTCATAACTCCTTCATACGGAGTCCGATTCACGCAAACTCGGACTCTATCTCAAGCAGAATTCCGAGACGAACACAATGGCATAACCCATTTCCCCTAATTCTTTCATTTAGAATTAAATACACTTTAATTTGTGAAGCTTAATGTTATAGAATTCACGGGGTTTTACAACCATTATCTAATTGTTTTATTTGTAATCCTAAAAAGAAAGTGAGTTCTCCTAAATGACTCATTTAAAATTCTTTTGTCATAATCTCAGAAAATTCTTGATTCATTTCATTATTTGTTGATCCAAAAAAATACCATCTACATAGATTTATACTAATCGAATATCATTTTTATTTCTTTTCATAAAAATGTATTATCTACTTTACCATTTTTTTTTTGAAATAAATAAGATCTTAGTTTATCATACCAGGCTCTAGGAGCTTGTTTTATACCATATAGAGCTTTCTTTAGTTTGTAAACATGGTTTGGAAAAAAATTCTTCAAATAATGAGGGTTATTCAGTGTAAACATCTTCTTTAACCAAACCATCTAAAAATGCATTGTTTACATTCATTTGAAATAATTTGAAATTATTATAATTAGCGAAAGCAAGTAGAATTCTTATAGCTTCTAATCTTGCTACGTGTGCAAAGGTTTCATCAAAATCTATCCCTTTTTCTTTACAAAAACCTCGTGCAACTAATCGGTCTTTATTTCTAACGACCTCACCGAGTTCATTCATTTTATTTTTATAAACTTATTTAGTTCCTACTATCGTTTTATCCTCAGGTCTAGGAACAAGTTCCCATACATCATTTCTGGTAAACTAATTCAATTCTTCTTGCGTAGCAAGTATCCATGAATCATCATATGATGCTTCCTTTGGATTTTTAGGTTCAATAGTTGATATAAAAGCTACATTATTCTTTTTATTTAATTAAATTCTATTTTTAACTATAGGTTCGATATTTCCTAGTATATTTCCTATAGGAGGATTTTTTAGAAGTACGATTCTTTTATTATGATGATTGATTTCACAAATTATCTCATTTGATTCATTATTTTCATTTTTAGATTTTCTTCATCATTTATACGACCAATATCTCTATAATTTTCATCAAAAAAATACCTGCATTGTTTCTTCAATAGTATTAGTTTGTAAGTTGGAAACTTTGTAGGCTTTACTTCTATTTGAATATCATTTAAAAATTCCTTTATCTGATTTACAATCAAATTTATCAAAATTTTCTTTGGTATTTAAAATAAAATATTTTCTATAGAAAACTCTAATATAAAATACTCTGGGTTTCTTATTGTGAAAAAGTTCATATGGTATTTCGTTGGTTAGTAGTCTGATTAAAATTTTGTTCAAGGTACAAGATATAGCAACCTGTAGCAACTACTTCAGCCTATTTTTTTTTTGTAATTTACTATAGGAAAGCATAGTTCTAGCATACTCTTGAATCATTCTATTCTTACGCTCAACTGCTCCATTTTGTTGTGGATTTTTTGGAAAGGCGAAAATATGAGTATTTTCTTTTATTACGGAAATTCTCAAAATTTCCATTTTCAAATTCTCCACTATGATCACTACGTATAGTTTTGATTTTTAAAGAAAATAGATTTTGAATTATTTTCGCAAATGTTATAAAAATCAAAAGCATCACTTTTATGTTTGAGAAATAGAGTTCAGGTGTATCTAGAATAATCGTCGACAATTACAAAAACATATCTACTATGATTTATTGACTGAATTTAAGATAGAATAAATAAATCCATACAAAGTAACTCTAGAGGTTTTAAAGTACAAATCTTATCTTTTAGCATAAATGAACTTTTTCTTAGTTTCCACAGTAGATAGACATCACATGCAATGCTTATTTTAAAATCCATTTTAGGAAGTCATCTTACTAAATCTAGCTTAGAAATTTTAGAAAGGAGTTTGAAATTTAAATGTTCAATTATTTTATGCTAAATCCAATGGTCATTTGAATTAGCCAAAAGACATAAGTTGTCATTTGAAATCTTCATACTTGGGATATAAATATATTTTTTCCTAATTCCTTCAAATATAGTATTTAAATTATTATCTTCGATGTAACAC
Organism: Allium sativum; assembly: GCA_030737875.1. Lineage (NCBI taxonomy): Eukaryota > Viridiplantae > Streptophyta > Magnoliopsida > Asparagales > Amaryllidaceae > Allium > Allium sativum. Next base: position 770,730,833 of record CM060918.1, on the reverse strand, counting down.
TTATTTTTTCAATTTTAATTTTATAACCTTTATCACAACTACTGACTTATGCTAAGTAAGTTGTTTTTTAAATTCCTAACTGACAAAACATCAGAAATAGTAAGAGTTTTAGAGTTACCGACATTGTCGATGCCAATCACATATCCTTTTGAGTTGTAACTAAAATTAACCATTCCTCCAGCTTCATAAACTATATCATTCAATATATCTGAATTTCCAGTCATATGTCTTGGACAACCACTATCAAGTATCCATTTTTTTATTTGCAACAATTTTTCATTGAGTGTTGAATCGTCAAGAGCCATATAACAAGCATGTTCTTGCACAACAAACGAATTCAGTGATTACTTGATTTTTCAAAATAATTAAATGCAAACTTATGAATTAGTGGTGAACTGAATATTTTTGAATTAGTGTTATCATGAATTCCAAAAATTGCTATTTTATACATTTCAAAAATTCAAAATATGAAAACTTTGAAAACCAAAGCTCTAATACCAATTGATGGAAAATGTGGATTACAGATGTTAAGGATAACTTAACACTAGAAGGGGTGAATAATGTTTAATGTAATTTGTGATCTTTTTGAAATCCTTTTGAATTTAACAGAATCAAATGCAAATCACAGATATAAATCAAACACAAAATCAAACACATATGTAAATAATAAGTAAAAGCAGTAAAGGAATGAAAACACCTGAATTTTATACTAGTTCAGACTTTCCCTACATCCAATCCCACACAACTCTAGGTTATGTAAATTTATTTTCAAATAAACTTCAAATCTTACAATCCTCGATTTCAAGGGCCACGAGGTCCACCCCCAACTGCTTCCAAGCACAAGACACTCTCTTGATTTAACCAGGCTACAAGATCACCTAATTGATTTATGGGATACAATCACACCTTGTTGATTTTAAAGGGCTACAACCACACCTTTTTAGTATCAGTTTGGAAGAAAGACTCGATAGAACTTTGATCTTACGATCTTTGATTACAAATAACTCTATAACTTGAATAGCAATTGGATATTTGGGAGAGAGAATGGTAGAGAATTAAACTAGAGATGATTTGGTTTGATTCTTTTTGAATTTCGGCATAGTTTAGGTTATGGAAACTTGAAAATTAAGAGTATAAATGGAGAGAAGAAAAAGAGAGAAGAATATAGTGAAAAGTAGTTAAATTTTTTGAATTTAGATGGGTATTCATAGAAAATTAACAGTCACGTCTCTTCAGCAAAAGTTTTAAGCAAATAGACACTTCTTTTGATTTTTTTTTTTTTTTTGAAATAATGGCTATGATGTAGACATCCTATATATTTTTGAAATTTAAAATTATGAAATCTATGTAAACGTCGTTCAAAATAAATCAAGATAATTCTGGAGTTTAAACAAATTATTTTCCTATATATTAAAGTAGTGTAGTAAAGTAAGAACATAAACTAAAAATATATATTTATAATCTATAAAAGTGATATCAAAACTTAAAATAAAACTATAAATATACATATGAGAAACTTAAAACTTAAGGTATAAAACTATAGATATGAATATAAGGGAATAAGAATATTAAAACTCAAGTAAACATATATAATTAAAACTAAAATATAAGCAAGAAAATCTAAAATATCTAAATATGGAGTTAGATTAAAATTTAAGAAATATTTTGAATAAATTAAAGGTCATAAGATGTATAATATATTTTTTAAATAGGAAGTAATGTTGAAATTAGTTAAAAGTTCAGAGAAATTTAAAATATTATTAAGGCAAAAATGGTATGAGAATTGGAATAAAGATTTTATTACTATTACAGAGGTATAACAAAAAATATAGGCTCTATTACTTATCCTAGTTTATTGAACTCTTGTTACTCATGAGTCTTCAATCTTGAACTCTTCTTCTTTGTAATCTATACTCTTGAATCTTTAAACTGTACAGTTTCCAAAATCAACACTGCATAAGATACATGCATATATATCCTGCGCGCGCACACACACACATATATATTATTATTTTTTGAAAATTACACGCACACACACACACACACACACACATATATATATATATATATATATATATATTTCTATACAATAATGTTAGTATATATTTTACAATAATAATAGTTAAAAGAAGGTTGTTGTCACCAAAACCATCGTCACCACCATCTCAGTTCCTAACATGAGAAGCATTAGAGAGATACTGAGCATTAAGAGACAAAATCCCATCATGTAAAGCAACAGCAGGCAGAGACCCACTAACCTTAAAACATGATACCAAAGAGTCACCAGTATTATGACCAGCTGGACCCGCACATGCAACAACACGTAAAATGGGAGGTGCACTACCATGCACATCCAAAGTACTGATATCGATAGACACAGAAACAGAGGTCAACTGGGAAGTGCTAGAGATAGGCGGACCGACAACATGAACGTCAGTCCGATAATTAGGTCAAAAGATAGGTGAAACAACATGTGATTTAGGAACCTAGGCAACTTTAAGATTGATGCACAATGACTGGTCATGGTCGAAAGGCTTGCAAAAAGAACAAAAGGGAGGCATGTAGGCATAGATAATGGGAACGCAGAACGACTTTTCATTAAAGAAATCGACACTGGTAGATTGGAGATAACTGAACAGCGTGCAAATTTCGTACAAAACACTTACAAATTGAAGCTTAGCAGCCTTCGTCATGCAGCTGTCTTACCCTAAAGGGACACCAAAAACACTAGTGATCGCACAAATAATGTCTGTATCCCACAATTCCTCCGAAATATCAAGATCCACCCAAATCAGAAGTAGGGAGAACACAACTTTAGAATAGCATATGTCGGGCGATCATTTCTTCAAAGAATCAATCTAGAGTCAAAGAAACAAGGGCCCCGCTGAAAATACGCTCAAGTTCAACCAAATTCTCAAGCTTAATTAGGAAAAAAGCATTTTCCTAGAAAATAGATCAAATTGACCAATTGGCTTCCAAACATGCTTCATGTAGGCAGTGAGGTAAAAAAGTATGGGAGTTGATCACAGATAGCACTAATGAACATCCCCATTGATCGATGGTCTTCTTAAGCATAGGTTCGGAGGCAAAGTCCCTAGGGTTGTCATCGACAACCCATGGCTCAAAAACCTTTTTTGACACAGGCGATTGGGAAACAACCACTAAGGAAGTTTTCAAACATTTACTTCTAGAAGGGTTTGACAAAGAAGGCGTGCCTGTAACCTCATAAGCACTCGGCCGAATATGGGCCTTGATATAAAAGGAGACCTCGGGAGCAATGTCAGTAGAGCACACGCTACCATCAACTAAAATAGGATCGACGGGAGAGCCCCAAAAGGCACAGATGTTTCTAACAGAGAGAAACTGGTGCTTGGCCATGGGAGAAGCAGCGAGCAGCCTCACAAGACCAAATTTACAGAGGAATGGTCATGAAAGGAAAAGGGGGAAACCCTAATCAGGAGCCTCCATTAGAAAAGTTTTTTATGGTATGAAATTTTCTATGATCTAACGTAGATGGTGCATTTAAATTTGTTTATACACTTAGATAATGTAATAAGCCTCACCTTAGATGAATAGCCAAAACCTAGATAGTAAGACTAGACTAGAGCATCGATATGACTTAGACGGAAGCCTTGAAGGGTATTTAAAATAAAGGTTGTATTTTTTTAATTATCACATATTCACACATACAGAAAATGATGGATGACAATTTTTAATATCCGAAAGTAATTATAAACATCATCAAAATATGCTTTCGGCTAGCTCATCTATTAAAGATAGTGGGCTGTCAATATATAACTGAGAATATAAAAATAATAAACATAGAAGAGAGATCTTAAAGTAGAATTTAGACATAACTATATATCATTTCAATTAGGGCTTTTATGGTAATGGTTACCGTTACCATTTGGCAAATACTGTTACCGTACCGTTTTTACTGGTAAGCCAGAATTGCTTACCATTACCGATCGACTGATATATTTGGTAACCGTTACACTGGTAATTGATATACATATAAATGTGTATATTTTATCTGCTTATATAACTTATTTTCTCTTTAAAATAATTGATACTGTGTATTTATAGTTGTGTTTTCAGATTATTTAAGATGAATGGTTTGACGCACTTAATTGTTGAAAAGATTGAAGAATTGGTGCAAGAAGAGTGTTGATTCTAGAGCTGGATTAAAGCTTGAAGACCTAAAGAAATGTTGTTATTCAATCACCTTCGGCTGCACATTTTAAAGTCATGATTCAATGCCTTTTCATAAAGATCGCTTGTCTCAGATGTTATGGAGTTCTTATTCATGCTCAAAACGATTGAAGTTGATGTCGTTTGATGCCCATAAGCTATTTTTCCATGACATTTGCATGCCCATTCACTTGCGTTCACATTGGTCTAGTTGTTATTTGGGCAAAGCTTTTTGTCCCATATCATGTAATTGGCCACTTAGTCTTGGTCATGACAGCTATAAATACATTGTATCTCTTTCATTTAGAACTACATTGGGTTTTATTCTGTAACTCTTCTCTTGGAACTATTCTTCCCCTGTTCTCTTTAGTTTTAGTTTTATTTGATTTATATTTGTTCTTTTTTTTTTTTTTTGGCTTTTTCTCATTTAGCTATGTCTAGCTAATCCCATTTAATTAGGGGGTGATGACGCTTATAGATTGGATTCAATATGAATCACATAGCCAAAAGATTAGGACTTCATGTATATAGATCTAGATCTGAACCTAGAGTTAGATCTGAACCTTCATACTCTGCGCCGTTTAGAGCTATGCTCCTTCACAAGGTGTATTCGTGTTTGATCTAATGCTTATCAGATTTAGATCTAATTTTTAGGGTTTTAGAAATAAAGTAGTGAATCTGTCCTGATAGCCTATGGTTGTTTAAGAGCTTAGCTCCTGCATAAGCTATGCTTGTCATTGTTCACATGTTTGTTTTTAAATACCTAATTATCGTTGATTCATGTTTGTGACAGAAACATGAGTTAGATCTATTAATATGTTTGGTTATTGATAATTTTCAGTCCCAGCTTATGTCATTACTCCCTAATTGCTTTCTTTTATTATAAAAAAAATCTCTTTTTATTTATTTTCTATTGTTTACAAACAATCAAAATTTCAGAATAACTTGAATGGATTTATTACTTAAAATAATTTTGTTCCGAGGGTTCGACACCCTTTACAACAACTCTTATTGTTTAGGAAAGCCAAACGAATTAAATAGTTGTTTACAGTTGTTTAATTTGTTCGCAAACATATTTTGGGGCCGTTGTCGGGGATCAAAATAATTTTTATTAGTAAATCCTTCAGGTTATATTTTTTATTTTCTTATTTTTCCATTGAAAAAATATATACAATTTTTTTTATTTTATTCCTTTTATTTTATTCATTTTATTCCTCTTATTTTCTTTCATATATAGAAAAAAAATCTTGATTGGTAGATTGGGTATTAAAACATTGATACATTAATCTTCTAAATCAAGAGGAAGAAAAAAGAACTTGCCAAATTTAATTGATTTATTTCCTTTCTTTTCCTTTATTTCTTTTCCTTTTTACATCCTTTCTTTTGTTTACAATTTAATTCCAAAAAAACGCTTGCCTTTTGTTTTCAATTTCTTTCCATTTCTTTTATTTATTTCTTCTCAATTCTCTTTACAATTACTTCCTTTTTCCCAAAAACAATTCTTCTGCCTGCTACAAATTCTCCATTCTCAAACCAGTACCCCATCTCCTCCACCAATCTTCATTGCTTCACATTCAACCACCGTACCCCTTTTGCTGATCCAAAACCGCAAACCACGCCGACTCATCTTCATACCAATCACCATGTTCGCCAACACTTTGCCAAAATCAGAATCCCATCAGTCCTCCCAAACTATATCACTTCAAACTGCAACACCCACCGCCAAAATCCTAACATCACACAGTCCACCACAAAACAACACTGTCACTCACATCCTCATACTACCACTCCAAACTACCCTTCACATACCATCTTCACAAAAAAAATGTATCGACATCACCAACTCCGCACATTGCACCATAACTTTGCCGAATTCCCACACTTGAAGCCACTGCAGACCATCATCACTTATCAGTTGGTCAACTCATCCACAAACACTGCCAAACAGTTACCGCAACCTCACTACAGTCCGACAACTAGCGAACCACAAACTTCAACACTCGATTCCAATTCTTCAATTCCAATTACACCAAAATCAAAACCCTCAAATCGCCACATACCCCAAATTATATTTGATGGCAACCTTGGTTCCATTCAATATCAGATTCGAAAATCCACAAACCCCTTCTGCTTAACTCAGAATTACAGCAAACCGACTGTTCTATCCCACCGAACCCCATAGTGCCATCCACCATACCCTACCACAGACCATAAACTTGCTTCAACAACCCTCAATAATTGCTTTGAAACCGCAATCCCTTAACCACCGAGAGCAACAACCAAAGCGACATCAGCAAGTTTGGCCAAAGCTTACACCACTAATCACCAAATTCTCCCTAAAACCGCTCATAAATGCATACAAACCCCTCTTCCTTCAATCAAATAGAAAACCCCAATTCACAACTTCGGTCACTCCCAAATCTCGAAGCCTTATCCAAAATCGCATACAACAAAATCCAGATCAGAACACCCAAGTTCGCAGTTCGGAACCTTCATGATCGAGAGCCCCAAAAAGGACGCCCCAAAGAATTTATTTATTTGAACTTGTTCAATTTTGTTTAAAAGGGATTTTTTTTTCTGAAATCGAACCTATTTTGGTACTTGTTTCCGAAAAATTGGGGCACGACTCTATTTACTGTGTATGCACTGTATTCGGTGGGTGTGTGGGTCTTGTCCTTCTTTTTTTTGGCTCCTATCTGTTTGTTGAGTTGTCTTTTGCTTGTTTATATTTCTTTTGAGCCTAGATTCTTGCTAGTGTTAGGCTTAGTTCCTTGTTTTCCTTTGTGTTTCTTTAGTTTTTTTAAATTCCTATATAGTCTTTTTGTTTTTATTTCTTTTAATTGTTTCAATAAAAAGGGAAAATCAAATTAAAGGATTAAAGGAATAAAGGATTTCAAGCAAAGCGAATCAAGATTTGAAAATCAAGCAATTAATAGAAGGTAACAACAATAAATCTGCGGACGATTCAGACAGGCTGGAGCGGTTGCACACCAAGTGGGGTGCGAACGCGCTAGCGCTACTCAGTTGCACTAGACGGACTACCGATCTAAGTGAGAATTTTATAAACTTTACAGGTTCTGTTGCTGCTTGAAATATATATAAAAATTGCTTGCCACGGCTTACTTGTAAAAAATTTATTTCTGCAATTTATTCTATGATTGTTCAGTGATTGATTAAAATATTCCATAAAATTGCATTCATATTAGTTTTGTTTTTATTTTCTTAGAACTTCATTATATTTTGACAAATTGGTATATTTCTAACAAATTATTTCTCGGTGTCTAGACTATGACAGAGTAATAACCGTTTATAAATATTACGGTGATTCGTAAATATTATGTCGGTTGTTCCTCTGAAGGTACTTAAAACTTCGGCTGCATTGCTAGGGTGATTCCTGATGCACCGATAACTTCTGTCCGTTAACTGGCTGAGAAATCTTTTGTTGAAATAATTCTAACCGTCATTCTATAATTATAGAAAATGTGTAAATAAGTAATTTACATTCATATAGTTGCACTAAATTCATGAACATATAAAAAAATCCCAAAAAAAGAAAAGAAAAAACATTCAAAAATTCAAAAGAAAAATCCAATTAAAAAAAGGTTTTCTCTTTTGTGAATATCTTTTTTGCCCTTTCTCTTTAAAAAAACTTCCTTGAAAATGTCCCAATTTCCTTATTCCTACGAATTTTACGATAGTTGTGAAAATGAATATAATCCATATAATTTTACACCAAATTCATATGGATATTTTAATAACAACTATTGTACAAACGATATGGATTTTACCCCACCAACTTTTCAAATTTTCAAATTAATCCTGATTTTGCACCACAAAATTTTCAAAATCACGACCAACCTTCAAATCTTGAAACAAGTATTGAATCTTTACTTGAAATGAGCACACAACAAAATCGAAGAATAAATGAATGGTGTAATTCATACTTGTGCAACAATTCGAGTCAAAGTTTTCAAAATAATCAAAATTCAAATTCACTTCCAAATTCAAACGATTTTGATTATAACCCCAGCTAAATCAATTTCAAACTCCAAAGTGAATATCAAATTCAAAATGGAAATAATTTCTATGGTGCAAGTGAAAATTTTTGTTCTCAGCAATTTCAAATTGAAAATTTTCATAATCATAAATTTGATTTTGTTGAGCAAATGAACGAGATTTACGATAATCACAAAAATTTGTTGTTTGAAACCTACAAGAAACAACATGAGCAATGAAATCAAATTCAAACGTGTGACGATTCGAATAAAAATCCACCTTTGGCTATAATCGATGGTTTTTAATTATCAACTTTTAAAATTGATGAAAATCTCAATGAAGTTGTTGAAATCTCTGTAGTTGATTTGAATTTAAATTCTCTTGAAAACGAAGACGTCAATCTTCAATTTGATCTTCCTCTCTCATATTCTGAAAATTTTGAAAATTTAGCAACTTTAGATTGTCAAAGAAATGATGAAGTGGTAACAACTGTTTAAGCGAGGACGACTTTGATGAGCGAAAACTTCTTAAACTAATTGACGATAATGTTGTTGGGTCTAAAACTGAAAATGAAACATTTTAAAACTTTGAAATTCTTAAGGTTGAAAACAACGAAACTGCTGAATGTGATCTTAATCACAATGACGATTTTTCTAAAATTGTTGAAACTCCTTGCGACTTGATCATTTCAACTGAACCTCACTGTGATCACTTGTTTTTCAATGATAAATTTCTACAGTATATGAACTCTTTTTGTAATAACACGGTTTTTGAGAAAACACAATTTCGAAATTTATTGAAAATTCGTTTGTTTGGTTTTAACTTTAGGTTTGGGAATGAACCTTTAGTCAACAAAATTTCAAATATCAAAGCAAAACTGAACAATGTTTCTCAAAACAAGTGTAGGGGTGAGAATGATGCACACGTCTCTTAATTTATACATCATCTAAACAAATCGAACTTTGTTTTTGAAACTTTTACTGAACACCGGCTCAGTGACATCTCTATAGTTGCTATAGAAATTCAATTCGATTTTAGGATCAATTGTAAGCTCAAAATTTTAAAATTAGCAACTAAACTTTTAAAAAAACAATTTTTTTTTTCAAATCTAAAACGTGATATAAAATTCTTTATGATTTGGTTTTCTTTGCTTAAGTTGTGTCTCGTAATCTTAATGAGGTTGATCTATCGGTCCATTAAGGACCGTTCATCTATTCAATGACTGCGTATTTACTGCACGCGTACCCGGTAAGCCATGCTTACCCTCTTATTTTCATTTCCTTTCACTAAGATATGTCTGATTGACGACTGTGGGGACACAGTCTATATTTAAGTGTGTGTGGGGGTTGGGGATTTACATTACATCAGCAATCAAATTTTATGAACTAGGTCATTCGTTGAACAAGGACTAACTTAATATTCATAAGTAACACCTTGGTTCTTTATTGATAAGTTGAACTGTTGGGTGATGAGAATGAACATTGATTATTCATTGAGTCGTAATGTGTCTTTTTAAGATGCTATCTTGAAACTGTGTAGATGCTAGTCATGTTCTGGAGTAAGTGTGTCAACCCTTGTTATGCATGTTAGAATGTGCAAGTAAAAAAAAATCATAAAAATGATTTCGCACCAACATTTGTTGAATTTTCTGAGTTCGTTTTCATGCATAATATTTTTTTCACTCAAATTTTCAAACTTGTAAGTTCTAAATTCCACTTGGCCCACTTAAGGAGAAATGACTCATTGTAGCGTTCTTCTTCGATACCCCACATTATTCAAACCCAAGATTTAGTCGAATCACATTCATATTTCGACAAGTTTCTCTTATATTGGTATACTTAAGAATCTTTTTACTGATTTATTCTCAAAGGTTAAAAAACGTCACTTTTTATACCAATATTACACTACCCACTCCGTACTTGTTTTAAGGTAGGATAACAATATACCTCATCTTACTTTATATGGGTTATCTATCTTATGAAACGTTGCTTATCTTCCCTTTCAGCTTTTTATATAACACCAATGTAGACTTGTGTGTTGAATTAGGGTTATACAAGTAGAGTAACTTGGGCACAAAATTTTCCTTTCATGAAGTGTTGGTTATGATTCGCTTAGTAGAGGAGGAATCAAATGAAATAATGTACGGTATCATTCCATTCCATCTCCACTCATCATTCATCATGCATTTTCAAAAAAAAAAAAGGAAAATGCAATAAAGAGAAAATCTCTAAGAATAAAATAGTCATTCATCATTCTTTACTATAAAGCATTCATATCCATTCCATCCACGTCCATCATACCATACTTAGAAGCAAGGATTGTAGTATAGGAGATGAAAGGAAACAAAACACCCATATGTGCCTTAGTATTACTTTATCATTTGTAGCTTGAAGTTCAACTAATACACTTGCCCTCTTATCTACAATATTTTTAGAACTTACATAATTCTCCTTCATCTATGCATAACTCACATCCAATACATTACAGTTACACTGGTGCAAAATTATTCAAAAAAAGAAAGAATAAATAAATGATTGGGTGCACATTGTCGATGTGTGGAACTTTGGTTGGCACCACGCTCTTAATCTTTAAGGCAATTACAGTGTTATCAAGGAATTATGGTTCATCTTGAAAATTTTTATTCATTTTTGCACCAATAATGGGATGGACAATTTAGGACTAAATCGCTACTATTGAAGTTAGCTAAAGTCCTTGGAATTTGAAAGACCTTAAATATATTATTTGATTAATCCGCGTACATAAGACGCTTTAGATTTTGTGGGTAGTATCCACTGAAAACCCTCAAGAGACAACACTTGTCCTACTAGGGACATCAGGGGTTTAACGGCTTGTTGCATACGCTAAATACAATCGTGTTTCCTACGAAAGTGTGACACATCTTAGTTTAGTTTATTCGAGGAAGAATAAAAAGTTAAGTGTGGGGGTATTTGATATACACATAAATGTGTATATTTTATCCGCTTATTTATCTTATTTTCTCTTTAAAATAATTGATACTGTGTATTTATAGTTGTGTTTTCAGATTATTTAATATGAATGGATTGACGCACTTAATTGTTGAAAATCTTGAAGAATTGGTGAAAGAAGAGTGTTGATTTTAGAGTTGGATTAAAGCTTGAAGACCTAAAGAAATGTTGTTGTTCAATCACCTTCTGCCGCACATTTTGAAGTCTAGATTCAATGCCTCTTCATAAAGATTGCTTGTCTCAGATGTTATGGAGTTCTTATTCATGCTCAAAACGATTGAAGTTGATGCCGTTTGATGCCCGCAAGCTATTTTTCCATGACATGTGCATGCCCATTCACTTGTGTTCACATTGGTCTAGTTGTTATTTGGGCAAAGCCTTTTGTCCCACATCATGTAATTGGCCACTTAGGCTTTGTCATGACATCTATAAATACACTATATCTCTTTCATTTAGAACTACATTTGGTTTTATTCTGTAACACTTCTCTTGGAATAAAACTATTCTTCCCCTGTTCTCTTTAGTTTTAGTTTTATTTATGTTTGTTCTTTTATTTCTCGCTTTTTCTCATCTAGCTAATCCCCTTTAATTAGTGGGTGATGACACTTATAGATTGGACTCAATATGAATCACATAGCTAAAAGATTAGGACTTCATGTATATAGATCTAGATCTGAACCAAGAGTTAGATCTGAACCTCCATACTCTATGTCGTTTGAGAGCTATGCTCCTTCATAGGGTATATTCGTGTTCGATCCAATGCTTATCAGATTTAGATATAATTTTTAGGGTTTTAGAAATAAAGTAGTGAATCTATCCTGATAGCATATGGTTGTTTAAGAGCTTAGCTCCTGCATAGGCTATGCTTGTCGTTATTCACATGTTTGTTCTTAAATACCTAATTATCGTTGATTCATGTTTGTGACAGAAACATGAGTTAGATCTATTAATATGCTTGGCTATTGATAATTATCAATCCCAGTTTATATCATTACTCCCTAATTGCTTTCTTTTATTATAAAAAAACCTCTTTTTATTTATTTTCTATTGTTTACAAACAATCAAAATTTTGGAATAACTTGATTCGATTTATTACTTAAAATAATTTTGGTCCTAGAGTTCGATACCCTTTACAACAACTCTTGTTATTTAGGAAAGTCGAACGAATTAAATAGTTGTTTCCAAGTGTTTAATTCGTTCGCAAACAGTAATGGTAAATTACCGTTTGTTAATCAAAGTTTGTAACTTTACCTATTTTTGTACACAGTGCATCTTTATTATACCATATATGTAGTGTTAGTTAATAAAAAATGTTGATAAAAAAGAAAATAAGTGTACATTGAATTATTTCACATGATTTTTGAATTAAATTTAATAATTTATTTGGTTCTAAATGTGTGAAATAAAGCATATCAGATGAATATACATATGTTTTTTGTTACATGCCAGGCTTGTTGGCATTTTTTTTGGACTATATTTTTTCTTTATATGTGTGTGTGTATATATATATATATATATATATGTGTGTGTGTGTGTGTGTGTGTGTGTGTGTGTGTGTGTGCGTGTGCGTGTGTGTGTATGCGCGCGCGCTCTTCTTTTTAGAAGATCATACATTTTTGCTTTAAAAAAAAAGAGAATATACATATGTTTTAAATTGACCGGTAAAATTACCGTTACCGCCGGTATTAAAGAAATTTTATCGATAATTAACCGTTAAAAATGTTAAATTTACCGTTACTGTACCGTTTTAATTGGTATACCGATTTTAATAAAAAAATGGTTATCGATCAACTGGTAATGGTAAATTTACCGTTATCATAACAGCTCTAATTTCAACAATCAAATTTTACACAAATTCAATTCATTAGATAGCATATTTATGTAACACCCCAAAGAGTGAGCAGTAACTCAAGAAAAAATTAAGTTAACATAATAAGGGGAAAATAAATTTTTTTACAAACGTCTGTATTTAGCTATGAAACATGTGTCGTTATTATTAGCACTTAAATAACTGAGGGGAGACCGAAAGTCAAAGTTAAGGTGAAGGGGTGCGAAAGACAGCAAGCCTTCGTCATAGTCGGAGTCATTTCTTCAATACTTCCTTTTGAAACTGGAATTGAAGAAGCAGTGGATTCTTTCCCATAAGGAAAGCCCCTGTCGACGAAACCCGAAAGACATAATTATCAAGGAAATTATTTTCAAGCATGTAAAAAAGAAGCTTGGTATATCTTTCAGACTACCTAAGGGGAATATGCCGAAAGCTTTAACCTTCATTAGATAATTATCACATGGAGACATCAAATGCCAAAGAAGATGATGTCATAAGCGGAGTCAAAAACTGGGAGATCCTACAAGTTCACTTCTCCTAAAGATAGCCAAAGCTTCCCATTCTAAAAGAACAATTTCGGAATCCCTACATCGATACTGTAGCCACCAACCCATGGGATAACGGAAGGCTCCTTCACTAAGACTTCGTATATGCTTTCACAGAAGTACCAGAACGAAGCCCCTAGACGAAGGTAGGGCGAATCCGTGCATATAATTATGACCCTAAGGGCTTAGAATTAGGTCCAAATTTCTCATTGTTGCTCTTGTATCTAAAAGTCTGAGTTGTGAATCCTAATTTCAAAATCAATTTAAGGAAAAGTCTGTAATATCGGAATTTATATATAAAGAGGTTTATCCAGGATATTAAGCAATAAAGTGGCAATTCTTAATTATTATATTATTATTATCTTATAACTTTGAAGGTTCAATACCGAGAGTATCTAAAACGCAAGAGTTCGACAAAAGTACCTTCTAGAAGTTCCAAAGGGACTTAAGTACCGGAGTAGGTTAATCATACCAGCTTTGAGAATGGAATTATTAGAAATAGCTTGCAATCTATCGATGGTTCAGAACTCTAAGATCTGATAGATCCTTTGTAAATCTGACTCCTTTTCCACTAACAATGATATACATGGTAATCCTGCGTAGGAAATTCAAGAGTTCAGAAGCATTACGAAAGGGTTTAGTTTCCAAATCGAAAAGTCTACTACGAAACTTATAAGAAATCATCAACATAAACTAATACGCCAGAGACCAAGTCTTCTTCCGAATGATCTTTCTAACACTATTCTGTTGACATTTGATCATTGTCTCTTATTTCTACATGAACTTACTTTCGGAAATTAGCAGAAGTATACGACATGAATCATATTACAGAAAAGATAACATAACCTGAGTTTAACCTTTCATAAATAAAGGATTTTACAGGAATTACAACGTTTTAGAGTGTTAACTATATTTTTGGCTAATAGTTATGTTCCTAACAATTTTTTAGACAATTTTCACAGATAACTTTTTAAATAAGAGCTTTTATGAAATGGGCATGAAAATTTGAAAATTTAGTGTTAAAAATAATTAAATAAAAAATTGGGGTGAAATAATTTAAAAAAGAAAATAGCACTAGCGGAATCTATGTCCTTGAAAGGTCGAATTCTAATGGTCGACCATTCTAAGGTAGTGGTTTACCAGTCGATGTAATGTTCCTAGGATTTTGGTTGGCCAATGTGTTAGATTTGAACATATCTTTCTCCTACCCTGAGATTTGATCTTGTCTTTTTGAATGGTCGATGTTGTTGGAACTAGATGAGTGCACAATAGAAGTCATAGGTGAATTTAAAAAAAAAACATTTATTAGATCTATATTGAGCTTGTGAAGTCTAGTTCATTTATAATATTTCCAAATTTTATTTAACTAAAATCTATTATTTTATTTAAATTTATAAATTACATAGTTTTATTTGATGTATACATATCGATAAATATAAATATACATATATGTATCACATACATATATGTATCATATACATATATGTATGTGTGTGCACGTGTAGCATTTCGGCACGTGCAATTTACAACATGCATATGTATAAACATTGGATTTACATCGCAAAGGATATGTTAGCTCATCCGATATGTAACGTATGTTTTCAAAATATATGAATGTATATAAACTTGTTACATATATAATTCTTATAGATACATAAAATTGTGATGTTAATTTTTTTAAATAATTTTATATGAATGAAAATATTTAAATAAATATACATATGCATGCGTAGATATATATAATATATGTAACATCAATCATATACATATATGCATATTATTATAGCAATTATTTAAATCATATATATACGAATTAAACTTGAATACTTCATGTGCTAACATATATATATATATATATATATATATATATATATATATATATATATATATATATATATATATGTATAATGACAACATAATTAATATATATTTAATAAAAAATACATAATTATGCATAAATATATTTATAATATATATGTGTGCGCTAATTAACAAAATAAATAAAAAATAATCAAACGTCAAAATTTTATGTACAACACCAAATATGATACCAAAAACGCCAAATTTCACTCGTTGGTGGTTTTATGGTGGATGCACGACACTAACGGTGATGCCTAATGCGGTGTATGGCCCGGAACTAATGAGAGCTCTTGGGTCTTCACCATGACACAACATGACATTGTATTGTTGATGGATCCCGATGTTATGCGATGAAAGGCGTTATGCTACCATTAAGCGGTGGACACAGATGCAATGATGATGACACCGCTTAGCAAGTATACATTATGGGTTCCCACTCAATGTGTAAATATGATAAGTGCACTCATAAGTGTAGGTAGCAAATATACGGTGGAATAGTTCCATTAATTATTAAGAAATCATTAATTTTCATGTGGTGCGATTAGTTGTTTAACCCTAAATAAGGGCCTTCAAAAGTTGCAGTATATATGTGTTTAAAATTATACTTCCATAGATAATTGAAATAAGTAATCCATAAGCAACAGTATGACATCCTAGGTTTTGTAGAGTATTTCTAGAATCAACTGCATGTTATCATCATGTGTTAATAATGTAACTTATTCAACAAACTTTTGTATGATTCACTCATTTCCTTTATTTTTCCTTTATCACAGGAGAATATGGTAGTAGGTGATAGGCCTAAATTTAGTCGGTGGAGAGTAGAGCTCGACGCTGGAGTTTCTTTTTGACTTTCCTTCCACTCTTTATGTAACTAATTATCATACTTTGTATTTGTCATACAATATATTATATTCTTATGCACTCTGGAAATCTGATTATGTTCTAATTTAGGATTGTGTTTTGGATATTTTCTAAAATGGTTAGTTTATGTATTTGTATTTTTCTATATTCCATTGTGAGATCTAAAAGTGTAGAATATTTTAGATCTTGTCCTAATGATTTCTTTAGTCTTTGAAATGTTTTAAAATCCCCAACAGCTGTAGTTTTTGGCATAGGGGTGAGTCCAAAAATCAACCTAGGTATGGATCGGCGTGTTAAGAGGTGCAAATTGATACGGTTTCAATTAGAGAATAAGTTTGAAATTACTTAAGGACTAGGGGCGTAATGAGAGAACATGCTTGAAAAAAATTCAAAAAGAAATGTATTTTTGAATTTTTTAATATGAGTTTCAAAGTACATATACGAGCTTTTCAAATGTTTTAGCATATGTCAATATAACATGAACAATGTCTTTCCTTAGTATCGCCAATACTATCTGTGGAAAGTTGCTAATAAATTCCTAAATCACAAGTGGAAAATGAATGATTCCACTGGTTTACGCTTAGTTGGTTTACTTAAGATTTCGGACATGAACGTATTGATTTATTTCGTTGATATCTGCAGGCAAGAGGATAAGTCGATCTTAACCCTTATAGGTGACTTGCAGAGAGACTGTCCGGTGTAGTTCTCATACACCACATGTCATCGATTTTTGCACGCTATGCAAGAACTTTGTGCATCTAGGAAGGAAGCAACATGTGTGGACTGAGTATGTGGATTCAAGATCATGATTTGTACTTATGAAAGGACCTTTGGATTGATGGGTCACAACGATGACATGAACACCTTGCTCTTGACATTTACAGGGGAATGACCTGAATTAGTCAGATGTAATGGTTGAAGAGACTAATAACGGGGAGACTACTTGGATAAGTTTATAAGGCTTTTCAAGAAGAAGTATTTTCCAAAGCCAAAGAGGGAATACAGTTAGAGAAGAACATTTATTTGCACCAATGAGGGATATCAATAAAGAAGTAATTGAGTTAGTTCAACGAGTTAGATAAGTTTTAGGTGGAGCTAATAAATACCCATCATATGTGTAAATATGATATGTGCACTCATAAGTGTAGGTAGCAAATATATGGTGGAATAGTTCCATTGATTATTAAGAAATCATTTAAAGGGCACTTGAACAAATGAAAGAAAAGTGGCAATTTGACATATTAGAAAGTTAGAAGTCGCAAATCTAGTATTACCAAATACTTCATACCAATTCATAATTCAAAAATCCATTCCAATGTGAATTTGAACCTAATCGACTGATTCTCAGTTGTTAATTTGTGTATAGGTTACATCATTAATCCTCGCATGCTTAATTTTCTTTCTAAAATCATAAAACGGTAAAAAATTGTTATCGACCTTTACCAATCATAAACTGAACTGTTCGTAATCTCTTTCTTTGTCTGGTAATGGTATGCTTAATTTGTGTATAGGTTAAATCATAAACCGACACCTTGCATCCAAATATCTTTTGTAGTTTTGTAACTTTGGTTACTGGTGGATACGAACATAGTTGGTGACTGAGAACAAACAATTGGATAGGGCGGCACGCCATTATTCTATTTGGGTTAAGCAGCAACTTAAACATAGGGCGGTACGCCATTCTATTTGGGTAAAGCAGCATCTTGTGCAATGAAATTCTAAGTAAAAACATACAGGGCAAATAATTTAAGTCAGACCTTATAATAATTATGATAGTAAATGAACGGGTGAAGAAAGAGAGACCACGGCAACAACTGCACCACGCCACATACACTTAAAAATTAAAACCACCATAACCACTAAGAATTTCTCATCTTCAGATATATCCTCATTCTTCTACATTTATCACATGATGTGGGATAATTTATATTGCCCTTAAAGTTAACCCCTCATTCACTCCATTTTCCGACTCACACTTCAGAAGTTTTGAATTAGGATAGCTGCATCTGCACATTGTAAATATAATCAGCTAGTGACTTGTACTCATAAAAGTTAAACACAAGGAAAAAAAACTAAACAAGAATTCATATATTAGAGAAAAATAAGCAGGTAACTTACGTTTGCCCTGCTACATGGGTAAACAAAATATCATAAAATCCTTTCTTAAGAGTATTGGGTTGACGCTGAAACACAAGACGATATGCTTTCTGATATAATTTAGGAACGGGCTGCATATTATTCTGTAGAATGCAACTCTCACAATTTACAGTCAATCAGAGTGATGCAACGAAAGTGTGGTGGGCCCAAAATGTTCAAGTGCCCTTTTAACATGTCAAATTTTCAGAAAACCATATTAGCTGAACATCCAAAAAAAATTCTCATTTCTGACAATTTTGAGTTTGTGTTCTCTTTTCTCCATCATTCCTTAAGTCTTTTGTTGAGTACAGAAAAATTAAATCGTAGTAAGATCAGTTTTGTTGCCACATTAAGATACATGTCTTCCAATTATAACCATACGCTCCGGTACAGTCCCAAAACTCTCTCTAACATAGCCAAGTGTTTCAAATTCTCTTGTGTTTTGGAACGATGCTTCCCCTTGAAATGGTTAATTTGTCGATGGTTACACATTCTGAGAAGCAACTGGTTGTTAATCAACAAAGCAATTAACTGATCAAAAAATAGCTCCACCCTGAATCTTTGATCAACAAACATGATAAGTCGTTACTTATAAAGAAGGTTCAGCAGATATAAAGATAAAAATAAAATTAAGTAAAATAATTGAAAATTTATTGAAGCTATGAAATAAAAACAGACAGTTCAGCAGATATAACGAAGGTACATTTCAAATGCTAAGAGAGAGCATGATAAGTCGTTAAGCAAAATATAAAGCCGGAAGAGTGGTCTTTAAGCATGTAAAGATGTATCTATCGCGGGGATGTGAATCAAAATAAATAAGTGATAAGTCATCGTTCGCATGGGATAGTCAAATTGAATGAAGTCATGTAAATTAAATTAAGGAATAGAGAATCTGACAGCATTGACCTATGTTTAGAATGACCTACCAGTTGTAATTTGGAAGTCTCTTGTGCTGTCAAAAAGTTCTGCATAAGCATTTGTTGTTTGACATGGCACTTTCAGAGATTAGTGTTATTTGTAACCCATTTTGATTTTTAAGTATTAGAACCTGATTTTTAACAGTTAATTTTGTTATTTGAATTCGCATGTGGATATCAATAGTCACTATTTTAAATTAAATGTTTTTACTTTTAATTTTTGCAAACTAAAATTTTGATTTTTCAGTATATTGTTTCCATATATTGAATGTAATGATACATTCATTGCTAAAGATTAGTATTTATGGTAATAGATATAGAAACATATTGATGGGCAAAAATGATGGTTTGTTGGAGAATTATCAGTATATTGTTTCCATATATTGAATGTAATGATACATTCATTGCTAAAGATTAGTATTTATGGTAATAGATATAGAAACATATTGATGGGCAAAAATGATGGTTTGTTGGAGAATTATCACTGAATCCATTGTGGGTACAATGTGCAGCAGCCCGTTATCCATCCACCATTGAGAGCAAGGAGTCTTCGCTGCTCTGTGGCCAGCCTGACGCATTGCCTCCTTTCTATAGCCAGCATAACCGGACTTTCCAGCCCAACTGCACAGGCCACTCAGCAACTTGGATCGGGCGGGCCAGCTAATTGCACAGTATACCCAAATCCAATAATATGACCCAACATTCCATCATTTTAATGCCCCACTTGGTCACAAGCTCACGCTACTGAGCTCAGCATTTGATTTGGTGAAGTATCGATATTTGTATATTCATATTCACTAATATTTGAGGATGTGGGACTAAGATGACAATTTTACCTTATTGGCTACTGCAGAAGTACCATTTCACCCTTGCTGAAGCAGTATGATGCCTGTACCAATATTCACATCTGCATTTGCAAAATTGTAAACTTATCGTTTTTCCAATAACAATTTATTTTCTAATTGCAATTAAGCTTCAGAAAACAAAAAATGGGCACATTAACCACCCAATATCTTGTATCAGACAGAATAGAAAGTGGCTCAAATTACTGAAACCAAACAGTACAACTCTATGTTTCCCTAGTCTGTTACAAAGAAGCTACTTTATTATCATCAGCCTTACACTTTTATATATGTTTACAACTACAAACTTCCAGAAACCTACATGTTAGATGTTCATGCCAATAACCTTTCATTTTCTGTTGTTGCAAATTTATCAATACGGAAGAATTGGTCAATAGTCAACTACCAAAATCTTTACCTTTTTTTTCCACAACACGTCGGGATTGAAGAAACAATGATACGGAAGGGAAGTTTGAATGATTGCATCTTTTAACACTTTTGAAAAGGAAAATAATGGTACCATATATTATCAGAATTTGTCAATTTAGCCCTCGCTTACAACTTATTACGCAATAGCCTTGTTTGTAATTACAAACAGCTCTGTTTTGGCGAACCCAGCGCCGAGTTGATTAAAACACACTGCATGACATCATTTCAAATGACGCCATTTTAAATGATGCATTTCAAATGTCGTCGGTGTTGTTTTTTTGTGCATACTGACATTGTTCCAAATAGCATCGATATTATTTTATACATAACACCGCTGCGATTTTAAATGGAGGCAGTGTGCTATGGTAAACTCAACGCTGGTTCGGTCAAAATAGGGTCCTGTTAGTAATTAGTTTACAAACATGACTTTTTGCGTAATTAATTTTAAAAAGAGGGATAAACTGAAAAAAAAATCCTAATATTATCATGCTAACTGAAAATTAATCGGGCGTGGATGGTACTTTTAGCAGTTTCTGCATGTAATATAGCAACAACAGTATTATAGGTTGTTAGTAGTAATTGTTTGGTAATGTCGTCTTCAGTTACGAGTTTCTGATTTCTACATAAATTATTTGTTCCAAAGAACGTTTTTAATAACTAATTCAGAACATGTTTTTAATAAATAAATAAATAAAATGTTGTCGCTCTTTAAGCTTTACTTTTACATGTTGAAAAAACTATGGAATCATTGGCTTTCGAGAGCATCTAGAAGAAATTTTGAACGATATTTAAGAAAACATTTGGTTTTTTCTTTCCTTCGTTTTCTTTCTTCATTTCATTTTGTTTGAAGCTATTTGATACTTCGGAATTTCATTGGAAAATTAACTATATAATCTCAACGATAAAATCAACAACGCACGGGTTTAAAATGTATACACTCACTTCATTCCTTATATTGTTAAGGAAGATTGAGTAGCAAATTTCTCAAAGTGGGACAATTCCAACACGCCTCCGCACTTGTTAGGCATACATTAGCCTAGCAAGTGGATGAATGTGGGACAATTCCAACACGCCCCCGCACGTGTTAGGCTTACATAAGCCTAGCACGTGGATGAATGGGACGACATGGGACAAACGCAAACCCGCTCCCGATACCATATTAGAAATGATGGAACCCCCATATTATCACAAAACAAATTGGCAATGTGAAGGGGAACTACTTATATTATTAAGGAAGATTGGGTAGCAAATTTTCCAATGTGGGACACTTCCAACACATATAAACGTCCATTATTTTATAATTTATTTGGCATATGTTTTTATTTAGATTATTTCATCTTTTTTCCATATCCAATTATAATATGTGTTTTATGTCAAATACAGAATATAAGTCTACTTGAGATCACAAAAGACAAAATTGTAGGCACGATATTTTAGATGGTTTCTATTTTGTCTTTGCGCAAAAAAAAAAAAAAACATTGCTTGCCTGCATAAATAAATAAAAAAAAAAAAAAAAAAAAAAAAAAAAAAAAAAACATTGCTTGCCTGCATATACAAAAAATCAGTTAAAACAGGAAACTGATGTATGATTCTGAGACTTAACGACTTGTTCAAGAATGTGGACATTTTTATATTCCATTCAGCGTAGGTCTTATCAAGATTATTTCAATTTGACCATACCCAACAATAATATATGTTTTGGGTGAAACTTGTTTCTTGTCATTTGAGATCTATAGAACCAATGTCCAAAGTGCCTTAACCACTTGAGCTAGCGTTTTTAACAACAAACCATGATATTTCAGGTAAGATATTCAAGTTTTTATATTACTAAAACAATATTTGCTTAGTAAAAAAGCAAAAATTAGATGGTTTTCTATTGTTTTTTCAGGTAGTTATTCTTCTTCATCCAAATGTATAGCGATCTTAAAAACCAAAACCAACATTACTGAAGTTTCGAAGAAAAGAAAAAAAGGAGAAACCAAACATTAGGAGACTGTGTGGAATGACCTGAAGGGTTCGTTTTCTTTATACCAGCAGGCCATTATAAAATCAACATACAGAGGAACGAATACTAATATTACATATTCGTTGTGGTATTTGCTATACAAAGCAATAATTTATTCTTTTAACAGTAAAAAACATCAAATACTTAAATTAAAAAAAACAATCCTGTTACTAATTTAACAACAATACCGATAAGTAACACTGTGGCCCAATGGATGATGAGCTGACCTCCAAAATCCAAGATTCTATGTTTGGTCCCTAGTTAAGGTCACCTAATTTTATTTTTCTTCAAAATTTAGACAAAACAGACATCATTTTCAGCAACATTTTAGTATATACACCAAGTGATACAAAAATGACAATCTAATGACATACAGACAAAATGCCTCCATGATTATTATGTAAATTACTGAAAAAAAGCATCGGATGAATTAATGCATCGTAAATTTCAGTTTTAGTATTTTATCTTCCCACAAAATATAATCTATGACCGAAATCTGTATGGAATCCAATAAAACATATATTACAAATTGGACATGTTGGTGTCACGATCCAGAAAATCTTAGTTTTTCTATCAGAATAAAACCATCTAAAAATATTTTGCATATTTCAATTTATTTGCATTCAATCAACAAGACAAGTGACTTTATGGCCCAATGGATAAGGCGCTGGTCTACGAAACCTGAGATTCTGGTTTTGATCTCCAGCAGAGTCCACGTGTCAACATCATAATCCAAACACACTGTTAATTGAAATCGAAAAACTAAAAGCATTTTGTTATTTGCAATTTTTATATGACTTGTAATGATATTGTAAGTAATCCTATATCCCAACCAATACAGGGTTGGCCAACAAAACAACAGATTTTGCGTACGGCTTAAAACAGTGTTAGTATATTATACATTTCTTCGAAGTTAACATAAATTTGCAGACATATTGAGGTGATATTCATTTTATTCTCGAGACAGTTGTGGCCTAGCCAATAGGGGACATTCAAACAAAATGATCTCAAAAATTTGATCTGAATCGAGAGAAAAATTCATTGGTTTGAACTTAGAGCAACATAACTTGTTTCAAGTTTTTATCTTGCCATCGGATCAACTTTATAATAGTTTGTTTGCACCAAAAAACCAAGAATATACTACAAAATGGTGTGATAGCAATTATACTAACAAATAAGGTGATGGTCTACAAAACTAATGATTTTCCATTTGGTCGTTAAGAAGTTAATCTCGATTTGTTTGTTTGTTAAAGATTTCAGTTTAGTACATAGTTATGTTAATGATCATTCTATTTTTGACCTGACGATCTGGACATGTCCCTTGAAATAAAAATGGAAATTACTGCTAATATAGAACAGAGAATTAGCATAAAAAGGCAAGTAGACACATTATCTTCATAATAAAAGATGAATACCTGCTGCATTTGATATGCTTCTCCTTTTCCTTCCCCTCCTCCGCATTTGTGACTCATGACTAATTTTGACGCAACTGATACCAAACTGCTGTAACTTCAGACCTCTTAATGCACCAGTTTTTTACAAATTCAGGGCTAACTTTAGGGTATATTTCAAATATACATAAAACTCTCTACTGTCTATGTTATGTCCATGTAAGTAAATAATTCTACAGCTTTGAAGGAAATAATTAATTACATAAACTATTAGACATTGTTCGTAACGTACCTAGAAATTGAAAGAATTGAGATCAGAGAGAAGAGAGAGAAGAGCAATGAACAATTGCAGACTACATTTTATTAATTTGTATATCTATTACAAGAGAGATCCTTCTACTTATATATAAGAGAGGAATAATCTAGTACAGCATATTCTAGGGAATATTTGGCCTAATTGAATAATACCCAATATAAATCACACTTAATACAATACCGAATATAAGGTAAAGTATTTATTTGTCTTTATTTCCAACATTAACTCAATTATTAATATCATTCCTAATTAACTCATTCTGAATATCTCAACAGAATTTCATATGGTCGCAACATTTGGGGTTAGTTTTAGTAACTAGTCATATTATACACAAAATAGGGAGACAAGGAAGAGGAGATGTAACAATATCTACGAATTATGATAATACTGCTTTAGCTTCATAAATTAACTTCAATTTATCCACTTAAAAGCCTACACAAGCCAAAATTTTCTAAAACTTAAAAAAATAGTCCATATTCATGGAAGTTGAACTAACAATTACCATAAAATCACATCAATCATTTACAAACCAACAAAGTATAGCTATTGTCGGAACCAAAACCTAAAAATTATGGCCCAAAAAAAAAAGGCGATTACTTCGTCAAAAACTAGCTTATATTTTGCAAATAGTTTAAAACTGATCTGTTTTTGCTAATAGTTTTAACAACGGTTTAGACTGAAATTAGTCATGTAAAATATGCTACGAACAAGATGTTGAAATGATAAGGTGATTAATGGTTTCATGATACTAAATTCGATTCAAACAAGTTTATCATGTGCATCTGTGTTAAATAAACTAGAGCCGAAAATTGAATATAACCCACTGAAACTTGCAAAACATGCGTATTATAACTACAAAATATACTACACTGAAGATGTATAAGTGATTAGAAGGACCTTTATGATACTTGATTCAAATTAACAAGTCTAACTTGCCTTGAGGTTAAAACGTTTAGCGGCTTCAAAGCGGTACAGACGTAGAAAGTTGTAGCGGGATAAAGCCGGAGGATAGCGGGAATATAGCGGAGGTGTAAAAAGTTTAATTAAACGTAAAATCAAATATTTAAAATTAATTAATTATCATTCTCGCATCATTTGTTTAAAAGAAACTAGAATTAATTAATCATTTATTCAACTGTCCTAAATCAACCATGGCAAACCAGGGCCATTAAGACAGGAAAGACATAATATTATTATATTAAATATGAAAATTTTATGTTGGGATATTCGGAAATCATAAATTGAGCGTTCAATTCCCAGCATAGTAGGTAAATTTCTTTATTCTCCTATTTTTATGCATAAATTCCAACATCACGAGGTGCATCATGGTGCCCGCAATGATTGTGCCTTTTGGTGCAATGCACATGGGAAGGGACACCGAATCACATATGGCAAATAGTGCAAAAAGGCACCCATAAGCTATATTTTATGTAACTTTTTTACGATCCAAGGTGTATACTTTTTTTCTTGATTTCCCTTTGCCTGCAGACAAATATGTAACCAATATGAAGACTATAACTTTCTTGATGTAATATATATTCAAAAAATAATAATGTAATATGAGAAGGCATACAATTTGATATTTGGATAGTATAACTTATTGATTTTGTGTAAGAAATATCGTCTACATTATACACATTGCAAGATGATCCGCTTTGGGATAAGGTTTAAAAACTTCCTGCATATACCTAAATAATGTACTTTCAAATCTGACTGATTATCAGAGTGGCGCAGCGAAAGCGTGGTGGGCCCATAACCCACAGGTCCCAGGATTGAAACCTGGCTCTGATAATGTTTTTTCCTCTTTTGTTTCCGCAAGGATAATAGGTCACTTTGTGCCTATGTTTGATTATCTGTGCATTTTATTTGTTTGAGTACATGCCAGCAAGTGGGATGTAAATTCAAGTTAAACAATGATGTTAACACGTACATAGCTTGTCGAACAAAATGAAATCCTCAAGCTGTTGAGCATAATCTGCAAGCAATGAAATCATTTCACACCTATGCGTTGACACATCAAACCTCCTAGAACCCGAACTGCATTTTTGTATATGTACCTCCAAGAGGTAATCAGGGAGAAGGACAAACTTTGCCGAAAAATTAGGCTGAAGGACAACAAGTTTTAATTTTAGTCTGAAGGACAAACTTTGAACCAAAATTAAGCTAAAGAAAAATACTAACTGTAATTAGCATTATATTCAGTTTTTTACACTACACGAAAATGCTAGTTTTAACTAGCATTATTCAGTTTTACACTGCAGAAAATGCTAATTATATTTAGCATTGTCCTTCAGTCTAATTTTTTTTTCAAAGTTTGTCCTTCAGCCTAAAAATAAAACTTGACGTCCTTTAGACTAAATTTTTTTTCAAAGTTTGTCCTTATGCCTATTTTCCACTACCGCCAATATGTCACCCAGAACAGACAACAACCAACTTCTCATGCAGAATACAACTCAGTTAGCCAATTACAATTAACTAGGGATGGTGATTACCTATTTCTCTTTATATAATCAAATAAGATAAGCCCAAGCTTCTGACAAACCTGTTAAACGTTTAAATAAATTCAAAGGACGTGTTTCCTTTTATTTCTAAACTGCTCCTTCATATCCTAAAATAAATACACAATATAACACTTTGCAGCTAGCCAATTACAATTAATTTATGTTATAGATAAAACTTACACTTATGATGCTTAATAATATTATTTTTCTATATTATTATATTTAATGTCACTCACCGCTGATGGCTCACTCTACATAAGCAAATTAAGCATCAGTAATAACAAAAAGGTAAAACATTATGCTAAGCCCTCCCATTCTATATGCGACGTTAACAAACAATTTACTAATATTGTGCCTGGATAAGATACTAAACTCTAGCGTTAAAGTGGATTAATTCAAAAGAATTATGTAACATGCAAGATAACAGATATATCCAATAGATCAAATGCTAACATCTTTAAAATGGATCTAAAAAAGTTTTAATATGGTGAACACAAATTAGTTAGTTATAAATAACCAATGAAAATTGGATTATAAAACACAAAGTCAGATGTATGAATATGATCGATGCCAATATTACTTTAACACTGCTAGTTGCAAATTTGTAATTGTGCATTCAGAACAGATCCTTTATAATGTATATATATATATATATATATATATATATATATATATATATATATATATATATATATGTACCTATAGCCATTAATGCTGGGTCCGAAAGGATCTCCAACTACTCAACCATTTGTTTTGTTTTCTGTTCACGAAATTTCCATAAATTCTTTCTTTTACGCTGGAACTCACGATGCAAATTTCTCTTACAAAAGCAACCAACAAAAAAGAAGCATCACTCACATAAAAAAAACCAGCTAAAAAAGGAAACCAACGTAATATTCTAAAACTTAATACCTTGTCTGAGAATGTGACCTTTTTTGCATGTTCAGCAGTAATGTCAACATAGGCATCATCAAAAGCAATTCCTTTTAAGGTATGTTATTCAATGTGAAATATGATGGTAAATAATAAATGGGGTCCATATAAGAATAGCTTCATACATTGAAGAGAAATTTGACGTGAACCTACTACTTTGAACATCGAAAAAATGGTTGAATCTAGTGAGTTGAAATAGGTAAATGAATCAAGACAAAATAGTAACACAGAGTACTATATCATGACCAACTGCACAGGCCACTGGGCAACTTGGATTGGGCAGATCAGCTACTTGAACAATATACCCAAATCCAATAACATGGCTAAACATTGATAAGCATCTTATTTTTGATCTGACTTGATGGGGGATGCCACTAGATATTTAAAAAAAGTATATAAAAAAAAGTATTCCTAATATAGAATGAAGAATCAGCATAAAAATGTAGACACACACGTTATCTTCACAATAGAAGATGAATACCTGATGTACTTGATACACTTTCTCCAAATTTGTTCAGCAGGTTGAGGCATCATAAAGCACTTGAGAATATAACAATCTTTTCTTCAACCTTCAGATCTCCTAGTGCACCAGTTTCCTAAAATTTCAGAGCTGACTTTAGTGTATATTTGAAATATATGTTGAACTATACTGTCTTATCATGTCCATGTAAGCAAATAATCCACTGCTACAAATGAAATAATTAACAGCAAAAATTAACCGAAACTATATGTTATGTGATTGGATTTTCATAGCGTAGCATTTGCGGTTAATTTCAAAATAGGCAAGTTGTACAGAAAATTGGGGGACCAGGACAGGAGAAAAACGTAACAAATCCTACGAATTAGGAGAAATACTGTTTTTGTCCCCTGAACTAACTCCAAATAATCGGCTTAGAAGCCTAGACAAGCTAGAACATTCAAAAAGTTAAAAAAATAATCCATATTCATGAATTTTGCACCCAAAATTACCATATATTCACACCTATCATGTACAACCCAACATAATATAGCTATTGTAAGCACCAAAACCTAAAATAGAAAGAATAAGTATAAGTATATGTCCAAATGTAGAGCACTGGAAGATATCATCCCCATGCCTACTGGAACCTTACACCGGATGTATCCAAAATAACTGAGCCAGTTTAAGCTCCACGTTTTCCTTTTCGTTCCCTTTCCTCAACGTCAATCTTCAACCTCAGTTTCGCAGTAGGATTCGACTGACCTGAATTCATCATCCGATCATCATATAGGCAGTTGAAAGGACAATCGCTCAACTACTGTGTTGACGAGAGGTCCTCGTTTTCTTCGCTTACAAAAAGGTAAATTTAAGGCCGTACGAAGCGTCTTTAATATTTTTACTGTATTTATTACGTTTACGGTTTACCCATGGTATCAAAAAGTAAACTTGGACGCCCTTAGCATTTTATTATCGACCAAGGGCGTGGTGGCGCACTGAACTAGTACAACCCACAGTGGAGTAGTGTCGACTATTTCATCGAATAATTACAAAGAAAAAAATTATAATTTTAATTTGATTTACAATAACACGGTTCATGTAAGACTTTGTTGTATTTCAAATTAATCTATTTAAGTCTATCAAAAGATATTGCGATGAAAATAAAATATTAAGGGTGTGTTCTTTGCAAGTTTAAGCGGAGTATTTAAGCGGAGAATTTGAGCGGAGTATTATAGCGGAGAATAGTAGTTAGCGGACGATGTGTTCTTCGGTTTAAGCGGAGTATTTAAGCGGAGAATCTAAGCGGAGTATTTTATTTATATTTGTAATTTAACTAATTACAGATTAAAACATAACATTATAATTATTGCAGAAATACACAGTTAACAAAACATAACAGTTCGTTACATAAAAACAGTACAGAAAGTGATACATTGCAGAAATACAAATAAAAGAGCTAAAGGGATACATTGCAGAAATAAGAAAACAGTAGATAAAGTGATACATTGCAGAACAAATAAAACAGTAGATAAAGTGATACATTGCAGAAATCTATTAGTGCAATCCTGCTGCAACAAGCTCGTCTCTTATCTGATCGCGACGCACTGCCATATCAGCGCTGCCTTGATAGCGTTGAGCCGGTGCTAGGTCATTATTGCCTATGTTTCGCACGTCATTGTATTCTTGTTCGTACTCATCTGGAATTTTATTTGGATCATCGTCATACGCCATAAAATCAGGATCTCCCATATTGTATTTGCGTATATAATTGTGTATAGCCATCGTAGCGACAACAATTTTTGTTTGAGCTGGGAACTTATAGGTTGACATATTTCGGAGTATAACAAATTTCTTTTTCCATATTCCGAATGTCCTCTCAATTGCCATGCGTAAACTTGAATGGTAGAAATTAAAAATTTCATTATGGGATTTTGGTTGATTTGTGGTCATACGAAACTGGGGGATGTGATATCTAACATTTCGATATGGTGGTATATACCCAGTTGTAAGTGGAAAACCAGAATCCACAACATAATACTGGCCAGGAGGAGGATGAGGAAATCCGGAACTTCTGTCATTCACGACGGAATTAAAAATTCGACTGTCGTGTGCAGTACCTTCCCATCCAGATACAGCATACGTAAATAGTAAATCGAACGAGCATACAGCCAAAATATTCTGTGTAGCGTATCCTTTTCGTCCGATATACGGAACAATACGATCTGGAGGTAAGTGCGCCATAACATGTGTGTCGTCTATTGCACCAATACAATTTTTAAAGTACGGATAGTAACGGTTATCATTGCTAATTTCAGCAGGAATTGAGTTAAATTGAGAATCAACCGGTTTTATAATAGCAGTAGATAATACTAGAACGACATTCAAAACAGCATGAAAATAATGAAAGATTGTGCACCCTCACCTTTGAAATCTTTCAGCCACTTGTCTGTTCGAATTAGCGGTGGCAATAGTCCATAAAAATATCCCAACCGCTTCTCGAACAGTAACATTTTCTAAGGGTTGGGGAGGACAACGTGTCTGACGCGTCCAGTGCCAACGGCTCAACTTTGAGCCGTTGGCAAAACGACTCAAAACGAGCCGTTGTTCAACGGACGCGTTGGACGCGTCCGACGCGTCCAACGCGTCCGTTTGACAACGGACCGTTTTGAGTCCAAAGAACAGCCCCTAACTGTAGATCTGAAGTAAATTTGAAATGGAATGAATATTTTCGAAAAATTGTAGACATGAAAACTTGAACCATTGAAAACATTGGAGAAAGCAATTCCGAGAAAGTGAAAGTATTATTTGGAATTCGAAAAAAATGATTTTTGACAATGACAGTATACTAACCTCCCTAATTGTCCATTTGATTAACTGAATCTGAGCACGGTAGGACCAAGTAATGCATTTGTGATGGCTAAGAACATATAGTTGAGCACGACTTGTGCTATTTAATTTATGGCTTTAAATTTAATTACTTTATAGTTAATTAATTATTTTTTGTAACGTGCGTTTGATAATTGCAATCTTAAAATCACAAAATACTAGATTTTTCATCAAACACAATAGTTACTAAATTTTTACATATAGTTAAATAAACTAAAACAAGCTAATTACGACTACGAAACAAAGTCTCAAACAATAATCCATATATCACAATATACGGTACTAGCGAACTGCTCAATTTGTACAAGTGACCGTATAAACACATGTCTACTCGAGCTACTATATTATATTCGATCTGTTTTGTATGTCCACGCTGGATTGATGTGGTGACATTAGTCATCCAATGGTCGTAAAAAGTTGTATTAACAACAGTGAAAGATTGATCTAGTAGAGCTAGTATATCACACTTACAAGTGTCATTTCTTGTGCAGCTTGTAAATAAACGATCCAGCTCCATGAATTTCTTCAGAGGATTTCTTTTGTATTAGCACGCAAGATCGGTAAAACATTCTTTAGAGTCGTCAAGTGGATTATTCTCTATTTCACACCATCCTCCTTAAATCGTTAGGAATTTATTTCAGTCAGTCCAACTACGTTTCAGGTTGTTTCATTTGTTCTTCATTTGGATCTTGATCCAATCAAGGTCAAACCGTACATTGAGGTCCACAGCTACGATCTCGCGAAATGCACCGACTGAATGCATTTTTGTTCAGGAGAGACCGCCGTGCATATCAATGAACGTTGTCTCGTTTATCTATAAAGCTATAGAATATGAGAAAGTGGAGCCAAAAGATTGTTATATAATAATGAAAAATGAAAATTTCAAAATATTTAAAAAAATCCAAACAAATATATGTTGTAAATATTCAAAATTAATCGACATAACGGAGAAAACCACCTAAATAGAAAGTTATATGGATTGGAAAAAAAAACCCAAATAGGGGGATTTTCGGTGTATGTTGCTAGTTGTGGTGGAGGAGGAAGGGGGGAATATATCATTGGAAAGGGATTGAAAGTGGCATGCAATGAGTCAATTGTTTGCTAAAATGACACGAGGCGCCAGGCATCAACGACTCAATTTTTAGCTCTTCCCCCGAACAGTAAATCTAATTTACCATGTCACGGAGATAGATTTTAGCGTTGAGGTCTGATCAAAATGTTCCATGTCGAGTAGATAGTTTAAACATAATCCAAGCACATCATAAATTTTCAATTTATTTATTTATTTTTACAAATTATTGATGCATATTATTTATTAAAAAGAATCAATTAATTACTTAATTATAAATCAATTAAATAAAATATCACTACATAAATGCCCCGCTTAAATACTATCTTCATAGATACAAACTCATTTTGTGTTCACTCAACTTTCCCACTTGAATGCACAGTTTTTTTTTCTTCTAATCATCGCAAACACAACCGAAATATGAATTGTTATTGCATATTTCCATATTTTCTCCTATAAAGAAGGACTATGGATAGTATCAAATTGAATTGTGGTTAACGAAAACTTTTCAAAATATGTTCCTATGGAGTTTTACGGAATTGTATTCAGAAAAAAATCTATGCCAGCCATTGGAATGAGTTGCATGATGCATGAACTGTAGGCATACAGGTCGATTTTAGAGGGTATTGTATGTTTAATTGCCAAATTGGTTGCCGGACTCAAAATCAGATTGTTACAGCGGTGGAAATAACCATTTTGTTAAGTAAATTGGAATTTTTATTTTTCTGGTTTCTTTCTATCTAACATTTTCAATTTGATTAATTTGAATGGAAATAAAGCTATGAAATTTTAGACTAAGAATGAAATAATTATTTATTTCATGACTTTCTTCAAATTTGGTTTATAACAACCTGTATAATAGTCTACACATTAATTACATAGTACATAATTATAAAAATTAATATTCATAACATGAAGAAGTAACTTCCACGCCAAACTAAGATGTGTTTAAGTGTACTTTATAGTTCATATGATGAATCTAAGTTATTTGATCAAAGTTTTACATTGGTGTAATATGAGGAAGCTATTATAGTTTAAATGAAAATTTAACGACTTTTGCTTGATCGATGTTAATGTATGAGAATATAACTTGATTTTTTTTTAAGATCCACTGTTATCGTCATGGAGAATCACAACGTACATCATGAATATGAAGTATTCGAGTGCATGGTATTGTCAGTAATGTACACACGAGGTCATTAGTATTAATCAAAGTTGCATTTGATTCTGAGCCGAATTGAATAGAATTGTAAATACTTCAGCCTAATCGAGGTTCAAATATGGGGATATGATCTATTCTTTACTAAGTATGTAATACCCTTCGAATATTGAGTGATGTATTACTCACGGTTGTTGTTGTTCAAAGTAGTCATATACTAATGTTACTAAATAACTATAAAACCGACTTATATGATATTTTCCTGTTGGTTAATGTAATTAAGGTCAAATAGATAATTTCATGTGATATGCTTCCACATTTCTCTTAACTTACTAATAATATTGAACTTCAACGTGGACACTCTACTTTGATAGTTTATAATTAGAACAGGGAATAGAGCCGATTAGGAGCAACGATCTGTAATATTGCATTAAACAAATATCAAATACGTCGATTGGGTATATTTTTATTTTACCTCAAGTGGATTGACGTACTCAATTCGTCTAATATAGAACTACGATGGCTGGGGATCATTTCACAACAAACTACAACACATCACAAATAACATATCACAAAATAGAATACAATATATATGTGTGCTACATACTCGAATGGTTTCACATAAACCATATACAATATATCCTGGAAGAATAATATACAAATGACATAATTATACGACTACCCAACTAAGATAATAACCTCAAATGGACAGTCCAATATGTATCAGCTAACTGCCAATCAACTACAACTATAACCTGAAACAACTTGGTTTGACCCGAGTATAAATACCCTTGTTAGTCTAGCTTAACATATCAGTATAACAAGTGAAGAATACCGTCATTAAGGGAACAATTCATTCTCCTAAGAAAAGGAATCTCATAATCCGAAATAAACTCAAAATCATAGAAAATAATGACTCCTTTCTATTAGAAAGGAATGGAATAATTTAGAACAACAGATTTCAAAAAAAGATAAATTCACAAATTTATACTCAGATAACTCGTAAACACTATGAACACAGACTCAGATATTTCCATTAATACATATTACCTAAATTCCAAATTGGGGTAATCAAAATTTAGAGTCATGGGACACAAGATCAATATAAGAAAATTTAGTACAATCAACAAGAACTAGCTTTGAGCTAAACACATATATCATCTTTTAATCGCAAAGGGAATCAAAACACATACACTAAATTATCATCAAAATGCTCTAAATACTGCACAATAAACTCAAAAGAGTTTAATTACACAAAAGTGATCATAAAACTTAAATCCTCAAAACTAGTCATAAGGCTATAATGGAAATTCATCATAATATGTCACAAAGATGGATCCAAAACGTCACAAACACCAAATCATCAAAGCCACCAAATGGATCCAAAACATCAGTAATTATCGCATATGCATCAGCAAAACAAAACTATTTTTCCAATTGCTATACACATATTTAGGATATATTGCTATGATTTGTCCTGGTCTAGTATATTTCATTACGACCCATATAGGTCGAGTTCACTTCACTATGACCCCCCTCAGTCAAGTGTAACTTTAATATGACCTGTCTTGATCGAGTATAGCCTCAATACGACCTGTCTCAATCGAATGTCATTACCACTATCTGTCTCAGTCGAGTATGGCTTCACTATAACCCGTCTCGGTTGAATATAACTTTACTACGACTGGTCTCGATCGAGCATAACTTCACCACGACCCGTCTTGGTCGAATGCTACTTGACCACTTCAATCAAGAGAATACGTATATATCTGATTCCATCGAGTCCAGATTTACTTCGAAGCAAGTACTGGAACCATAAGAATGTGTCGTATACTTACAGACAGTAACTCGAAAAGTGAAAGCAATATGTCTCATA
This sequence comes from Allium sativum, assembly GCA_030737875.1. NCBI lineage: Eukaryota > Viridiplantae > Streptophyta > Magnoliopsida > Asparagales > Amaryllidaceae > Allium > Allium sativum. The sequence goes on along the minus strand of CM060918.1, from coordinate 770,695,648 downwards.
CTGCACGTTTCATTATTTTATTCACATAAGTTAGTCTTTACACTGATAAACAATAGATATCTTCGATCACCGAGCTAAAAATTAACCGATATGATTAATCTACGTGTCTCGTACCATGCAATTAATTAAATCATCTAAATCACAGTCTCGCTATCTCGAAGGGTGCCAAAGCGTGTAATCTTATCTACAGAGAATACTTCGTTAGGAAAGCGAGTTTATAAATTATTTAGGAACATTTGAGTTATTTCTTTGAAATCTATATATTACGGAAAATATTGTTCTTACTAGTGCCTTGAGATCATTTTTATTTAAAAATCAAAACATGGAAAAACCATTGTCATAAGTTGTATATATTTGTGTGTGTGTATTTATTTAGGAAACTCAGAACATAAATCATTTTATTTCAAACGTGTACTGTGTACAAAACTCATCTTGAAAAGAGCAACACTAAACACAAAATGCACATAAAAATTAGACCAAAACATTGTGCAGGTACAACCAGATTATAGCTATGGATTAAGCCTTGAAATAGTATCAACATTCAATTCAAATTGCACTTGAAAATGGATAAACAATGAAGCAAACAGTGATGCAAAACACATTGAAAAAGCAACAGATTAGAAAGGCAGCAGGCAATGTTTGTCATGCATTTTGCACTGCATGTGTCGACACAGGTAAAGCCCTATATCGACCTAGGTTCTGCCTATGTCAACATAGTCCCGCAAATTTGTAGGTTCGGTTGGTCGTTGACAAACCCAACTTTATGCCACTACTTCAATGATCAAACGACAACAATTGGACACAAAATTTTATAGGTATAAACTACAACATTCAGGCAATACACTGAAACAAAAGTCATGCAGAATGGACATGGATTGATATAGTTATTCGCTCTTAAAATAGGACAGAAGTCATCTTTTCACTGTAAACTAAGAGTTAAAGCTTTTTGTTTATAGTATCAAGTAAAATTCAGCAAACAAGACTTTATTTTCACTCAAATATGAAAACTAACTGCATGCAAGCTAGAGTGTCTGAGTTTTACATACTCACCTTGATTGGATTTTATGATTTCAGCTTTGTTTTGCACGAGGGAAGAAGCTTTGGACGTCCTCACAACCTACAGACTGAAGACATAAACATGAAACTAAGAAACTTCGCTATGAATCCCCTTTTCGAATCACTGAGATTGATGCCTTGAATTCCTTGTTGGAGATTTCTTCCGGGCTGAGATTGAGAGAGGCGAGCTCTTCCATTTGAATTGGGAGATTTAGATTTCATAATTTGGGGAAAAAGCCATGAGTTTTCCACTGTAAAGTTTTTATTCCAATAGGAGGAAGAAAGGGGAAAATTAGACACATACTGTATTTCTTTGTTTCTCCCTTCTTTTACATAACCTAGATGGGTTTTGGGCTTAATTAAAGCCTAATTTGGTCTTTAACACTTAGTTTAGACCATGTTAAGTGAATCTAAGCATTGTCTATGCTAATTTGAATTATTCTATACACAAATCACCTTGTTAATCTTGTACTTCACCATTTTAATATCAAAATACATAGCTTGCCTTACTAAAAGTTTATACAAGATATTTAAAACATTTTTGAACTTTCTTTTAAACATAAATACAAAGAAATTAACACAATATTTATATTTTACCAACAAATTGTACAATTTACAATTTTATGTACAAAAATTTACAATTTAAGTTTATACCTACACGAAACACAAAGTTTAGACACAAATATCTTATACCAACATATATAATTAATTTTCACATATAAATATTGATATTCATAAATATTTATATTTTCCCATTTTATTTACAACTCAATGATATTTACAAAACTCATCTTTACATGTGATTCAGTATGTACATATATATGCTGTTTACACCAACAGTGGCACAAACATTCAAATATTATGATGAAGAGATTAAAAGTGAAGAAAACATTAAATAAAATGAGGAAAGAGCACAAAAAAGCAATTTATAGTGATTCAGTTATGGATTACCTACGTCCAGTTTATAACTTCTCTTAAATATTACAAGAAATTAAGATTACTATGCCTTCGGATAATGAAATCTCGAGTGCAATATGTTTCCAGAACATAAAATGCGTAAGAGAAGCCAAAATATCCCTTTTCCATGCTCCAAGGAATTTTTATAGATGATGTTTGAATCCGACTTGATAGGGGCACATGGTGGTCGATCCAAGAGTAGTGGAGATCGTGGGTTTGGTTACAATGTTGTGGAGCAAGTCAACAACAACTATAATATGATTCGAACTATGCCCGACTCGACATACTCGAGCCTGATGCTAGCCGATTCGGATGTAGCTTCTTTACTTCCACCGAACCGAGTGTTGATCGATGAGGGTTTCTAGTCGAACCGGATTTACTTCGTAGCAGAGTCTTGGCCGATCTGGATATTTATGAAAGCTTTAGAGTTTTTTCCCTATTAAGATCATCTTAGACATAAGTTTCTACTCGCTCGACGGCCTTGTTCGAAAGGCAGGTCAACACTTTACCCCCTCAAAGTATGTCGTGTTGAAGATGAGATGTGCTTTGAATCGATAGAGCTGCATCTCCTTGGAATGTTATATGTCTTTAGGAAAGTAGTGATGAATAGTCTGTCCTTTCAAATAGTCTTGACACTTGGATTCTTTCTTTCTGCATAAATAGTTAGACATGCTTCTTATTATGTTCGACGGTACTCACTAGGCTAGAGTCTTTGACTGAAGTTTCCAAGAGACATAGGTTAATACTCAAACCCCATCAAATCAATAGGTTGAATCCACCCACCATATAGCCAAGTTGTTGGCTCTCACGTGTGATTGCAAACATGCAGGTCGTTGCACGCAACATCATTTTTTGCGCAAGTCGAATGCATTGCCAAGTCAAGTCAGTTTTCGCACGTGAGTCTGAGTTATCACCCAATACATGTAAATGTCAAAAAAAATCTTCTTAGCTCTTTTCTTGTTCTCTTCTATGTTATTTTTTAAATCTGGTTCGATGATCGAACCGGACTCCGGATCAACATAATTGATCCGTACCGAGTTACCAATCACATCACTAAGAAATGGAAAAGTCTTCTATGTTATTTTTTAAATCTGGTGGCGATGCGAGGTTGTTTGGCTTTGGGTGTTGAAGGCTATGTTGCTACTGACGGAAGAGGAAGGAAAGAAGAAATAAAGGAATCTGGAACACACGAGAAGAAAGTGGAGACTTCAAAGAGAAATTGAAGTAAGGAGAAAATTTTGTCATGCCCGGGTCGGCATTGCCTTTAACCGACCCGGATGAATGTCGTGCCAGGGACATCGAGTCGGAAATGATCGATCTAGAGTTGGTCGACCTGGAAAAGTCAATATGGATTGATCCCCCCAGAATTGATCGAATCGGAAAGGCCGATTTGGACTTGACCGAACCAGTTTAGACATTCAACTTCGACGCTTTAACAAACTTGGCGACCACAACAATTTTTCTTTGAACGCTAACAATGAATCAATTCTGAACCTAAATCCATTTACACGACCATCTAGATAACTAGGATAGAGCATATGAGAACATTAGGACTTGCATATGAACATAGCCTTACGCGCGTATAACTTTGGACAACTCAAATTATATAATTCTTCCCCTTGCAAGATTATGACATGACGTTATTCATGATCGTGATTCATTATCGAGAATAACAGTCTATCGAGTCAATTTTTGTAGCACATTTCTAATGCTTCATCTATGTTGTTGTTTTCTACACAACTTCCACTGTATGCACTACACTAGTTCACAACATTGGGTATAGGCTGATCGCTCTAACTGGTGGTAATTATTGGGTAGCACATCTATAGTTTTTGGAATATATTCCATTAGAAGATCTGAGGTTGCGAAGGGAAAAGCTATTGAGCAAGATCCTGATTCTAATTCTAACTTCGGAACTGAATTGGACGATGACTCATAGTTCATCGTCTAACCCTAACAACCTGGAATATTGGCAACAAACAGTTATTTAATTAAAATCTCAAAAATAAGAATTTTTGCAAATGATATAATTTGACTTTAACCGATGCGTTCGTCTCAGAATTCTGGTCAACTTTCATGTTTGGAGTTCCGCGAACGGAGTCCGTATGAAATAGTTATGGACGAAATACGATAACGGGCGGAAAATAAATAAAACAGAATAATATGTATATATATAGAAATTAATAATCCCCTAGCTACCTCACTGCCAGGTCAACCAAGTGGTCGACCGGCGGTCGACCGCTGGCTACGACCACTAGGTCGAGCCAGGTAGTGACGGCTAGGATTTTGGCTATGCAAATATATGTACGGACGGATGTATAATAAATCAAACTGAAGGTTCATGGCCAATTCTACTTCTATAAATAAAAGGGTAAGGCCTCATTCTTTTCAACACAAATATGTTGGCGGCAGCGAAGCTATGCCATTTCCCTCCCTCTTCTAACCTAATTTCTTAATTAAAAATATATTCATATACAACAAACCAAACACAAATCATATAGAATTGAGAGAATTATCAGATTCATTGGAAAAGAATGCGAGTTGACGCTCCAAATCAGATTCTCTCCTCTCTTTCTATTTTCTTACATCTCCACAGATATGAAATTATCCCCTTTTAAGATAAATTGTAGATTTATAAGAATTTGGGAATTGTAGGTTTAAAAGGTTCAAACTTTGGATTTGGATGCTTTAAGGTGAGTGGGAAATTTACGAATACTGTTATAATAGCCTATCTATTTCGTTTGAATTAGATCTAAATTTTTATGCCTGTTTCTATCAGATCCGTTCACTAAATTGTTGTAATTGGATTAACACCCATCAAATCTGATTGTAAACATTGTTAAAACTTGTATATTGTAAATTGTGGTTAGGCATAATATTAATTGTGGGATTCTTAAATTTTTTATACATATTTCTTGCAATTATGTTGTAAAATGTGTTGTGGATGTTGCAAAGCATTGTAAATCTGGAAATTAGTCCTATTAAACACCATTTAGATGTAGTTATATTATAGATCTCTATTTTCGATGATGAGTAATAAATTATGTGAATATTAGATTAAATGTTAAATTGTGTGATTGTAATTTTAAAAGAAATATGTCTGTTTGTATTCAATATTGTTGGGTTTTGGCTTAATTGTTGTAAATATGCCATTTTTCTTTTTTCTGAACAAAAGATGTTATTTTGAATTCACAGGAGGTATGACAAAAAGATTTAAAAAGGAAAAGTGGTGCAAACGTACGTATAAATATAAATATTTGTGCATAGATTGCATCAACTATCCTAAAAATATATAAATATATATATATTTCTTACAAATTTGAAATATGTCAAATCATGCATAATTTACAATATTTATAGCTAATGATCTTTTTCGAAGATTTGAAACCTTTTGGCAAGATCGAATGCAAAATGGAATGTTTAGTTATTGATTAAACCAAATCATTAATTTAAAAATAATAACAATAAGAATAAAAGATAACTTTGACCGTGCGAAAACATAAATATATACATATTATCTGTCCAAATCAGCGTAAAACAGTAAAGTATACATTGTATTGAATGCTTGAATGATGTTCAATTATGAAATCATATGAAAATGCAATCCATATTGAATTAATACATTTGTGGTGGCCATTGTATCAATCAATATAGTTTACGACTAGGACTGCAAACCAATAAATAACAATTGTAACCAAATGTTGAATGGAGAAAGTAAATATAATAGGATAATGGTTACAATTCCTAAATTAATTAGGATTAATGTTGTACAACCCAATTAGGGAATTTGAATTATAACCGCATTTAGACATGAGGTTAAGCTTAATTTGTGGAAGAAGTCTACTCAGTACCAACCGGCAAATCCAGCATTCACAGGTGGTCAGCTCAATGTAAGGGCTCTAATGCGTAAATATAAATGTACCAAGCCACGAGGTTAAGTTCAACTTGTGGTATAAGCCTTCCCGGAACTGACCGGCAAATCTAGAATCCACAAGTGGTCAATTTAATGTGAGGGGTCTTGTTCACAAATAAAATATATATAACAAGCAATAAATAAACAAATAAGAAAAGTAATTGTCTGTTGGGGTACAACAAATAAATACCTTGGGACTCATAAATGGTTGCCTTAGGAAAATATAAGTGTTATGGTAATGAAGGGCAATAATCAAAGAAATAAGAATAAATGGGTGTAATTAGGGGATTAATGGATATTAATTGTTGTTTAAATACTAAGTCCAATTAGGGAAGTGATTAGATAAATATCCTAAGATAAAGGGGATATAATTTTCCTTATTTATATTAATGAATATAGGACTTAAAATTAAAAGTAGAGTTGGACTTAGTAGGCTAATGATATAAAGATAATATTAACCATAGTAACCCATGACAATAATAAATCTTATGCGAATAATATTTCCGCGGAGAATAACTAAACGGAAAAGACGTGATAATGTGGCCCACTCAATAGGGAAAGGTACTAAGGGCTAATGGGGTACGAACCTAATAACCTTCGCGTATAGTCCGCTTACTGGGACTTAAGCGACTAGAGTTGAAGAGTCTGTCTGGGAATAGGTCTTTCAGTATAGGGGTCTTAAACGACATGTGTGTGTATTGCCTACCTAAACCTGGAGACTTAAAATGTCAGATATGGCTACCTATCCTATAGGAAGTAGTAAGTGATTAAGGGGGTTATCCAATCAGGTCAACTAGAGGTATAGCAAGTGATAAAATACCATCGCTCACCTTATACGGGGTAAGCGTATATGCGTGAATGACGAAAGCCTTAATTAGTAGGGCCCGTAGCTAGTGCTCTCTAGTTTAAAAGAATGTGGAACGAGTTATCGAGAGGTATCAAGTGACCAATAAGTCCGCCTAGGATCCTAAGTGATTAGGAGAATCCACCATATCTACCATTGATAGTGAGGCGGAAAACAATAAAGATAAAGTGGATGGAAAGGTGTATATATATATATATATATATATAAGAACTCCGCAGTTAGGGGTTCACTTCTCGGTCTAATAATCAGTTAAACTATGATTTAAGGGCTTCCTAAATATATGCGTAAACGTTTTATCTCGGTATTATATCTTGGAATACTACTTTGGGAAGAGTAGTAGGGACGTGCATAAACATTTACAAGGTTAGGCTAAAATCACTAACCTTGGTAGGAATACATCTTTGGTTGAACCAACGAGATACATCTGCGTATTACCATCTTTGTTGCACATTTTCTATTCACCAGGATTTTGTTATTCTGACCCCCTCCTCATTACAACCACCTAGGTTTTCTAGAGAAAGTCGGGTTCTCACAGATGTTTTAGTTTGGCTTTCGGTTCTTCTTCTCTCACATGCTCGATATTGGCAAAGTGACTTACTCTGAAAAAGGCAATTACTTAAGTTAATACTAGTTATCCTATTTTGTTTCCACTATGAGTTTTCTTTTATCGTACTCTGATTATGCTCATGCTCATTTTTTTGAGGTACCAGATATACACACTTCATGCTTGGATGTGTTTAAGTTTCTATTTTTGTTTAAATTTGGGTGTAGAAAAGTGTGGGGTGTTACATTTGGTATCAGATCTTAGGTTAAATAATCAGAGGAATTAGTTAAATTAGGACTTGTAAGAGAATGTAATTCGATTTCCATTTCTGTTTTCTTCGTCTTTCTTACTCAACTGTAATTTATTTCAACAATGAATTAGTTGTGGGCCTAATTATATAAAATGGGCTTTAAGTGACTAAGAGTTGAAGAATGTTGAGTTCGGGTTTCTAGCCAATTCTGTCTTACCCATAGTACGTTGGCATTCTAGTTGTGAAGAGCATGAGGACGACATATAGTGGATTCCGTTGATTCGAGTTTGGGACTGGACAAAAATCTAGCTACAACCGAGATAGTCGTGGTTTCTGGTTTTGGTTTCTTTGGTAGTTCTGTTTAAGACCATTTCTCGATCCAAAATGGTAAAGGTTCACGTTAGTATATTATATCCATTGGAATATAATTACGAGATATTTCCAATCGTTACGTTGTTGAATTTCAAATCTACCTTTATTGAAATATTCATTTGAGTTCTTAGCCTTGTATTTGAAGAAATTTATTTTTGAAACTAATTGGAAAAATAGAAATGGATTTGAAAGTTTTGAAATACGATTTCGGAAAATGGTTTTATAAAGGCCTAGTTTTATGAAGATACGATTTTTAAATTTTAATATATTCGTATTTCAAAAATTTTAGGGCTTTGTGCAATTTTAATAAATATAATTTGATTGGTAGGAAGTAAAGAATTAGAAATGATAAGGAATATACCACTAAACTTAAGAATAATAAATATCCATTCCTTGTGATTTTTAGTATCCCTCTTCCTATATATATTGGATAATTTATTGAAACCTTAAGATTGCAAAGCTCCAACATTATTGAAAATGAAAATGTTTCTCTGTTTGTAATATAAATAATAATAATAATAAACTGGGTTTATAAGTACAAAACCGTTAGTTTATAATAAATTCCATTTTTGGAAGAGTTTTTCTTAGAAAGGCTAAGAAAAATCCTCCATCCATATTTTTGGGGTATTTGATTCTGAATCGTCTGTTTGTTGTCAGCTAGGTAAGAGGAAAATCTATTTTAGTTTATATTACGGTTTTCTAGCTGAATTATTTTTGGAATTCGTTCATTCGTCGTGTGGCCAAAGCCTGTTGTCAAGACTACTTGCAATCCTTGGAGTTGGTTCGGGGCTTGACTACGGTCCTCGATATCATCATGATGAGGGTAAGTATTTTTTTTGGATCGCGTCAAATCCTAAAACATGACGCGGGACGGTTAATATTTTATCCGACTTAATAAGGTCATGATTCAATCTTTGTCCAAAACGCATCTAATAGTTGACCGTCTAGAGTTATGCAAGAATGGTCGACAAGTTGATGAGTTTTGTTGCAACTTGAACCTAGGACTTAACCGTAAAAGTTGCGTCCAAATTACCACCTTAACTTTCTTCTTTCGTCCTTCCTTCCTCATCTAGCCGAACCATATTCCTATCCTTCTTCTCTTTCTTTGTTTCCACCTCATCTCCTCTTTTCCCGCGCTAGTTTGTGCATTAGATCTTGCCTCACTAGTGCTCCAAGATCTAATTTATTCTCTCCGAACATTTCTTGGCCTATAATACCTAGTAGTAATATTCGATCTTACTCACACCATTTAAGTCTCCTCCTTAGGTAGAGGGCAGTTGGGTGGATTAGAATGAGCAAAAAGTCTCACCGCTTTAGGGCCAAGAAAATTTGTCGAGGTAGTTGGACTTGCATCGGCCTATTGCTTCTAGATCTTGGAATAAGTTCTTCCGAAGACGATCATCATTTCGGAAATGAAGATTAAACTATCTTTGGTTGTTTTTTTGAGGGGAATCTTGTTGAGAGTTTTAGAGGCATCTATGTTTTACGCGGACTTGTATGGTCTTTTGTTTGACTAGCTTTGGAGATTTTGTAGCAAGTCTCTTTTTCTTAATGTCAGTTTTTATGTTTGGGAATCTATGTCTAAACTGCCCATGTAGACGTGTGCCCGCACATCGTTTTGTAGATGGGAAGTTATGACTAGATCTGTCATATGATGCGGAAATTAATCCTTTGTTCAATCGATGTCGTAACCATTATTTAGTGTGACATCATATTCGATTCAACTTGTTGTTCTTGTATGTTGTCTCATGGGGTTACTTTCTGTAATTTTCACCTATCCATTTTTGTCTTTATATGGTATTAGTTGGATTTCCATGAGAAGCAGTTTTGTATTAGGTTTCTTTTCTGATCATAGATTCTCTCTTAATAGAAATGGTGATTCGGAAATCTCCAACAACACCAACAGTGTTTGTAACACGAGATTGAGCATTTTGCTGTCTTGATATGGTGAATTGAAGATCATAAAAGTGGTTTGAGCTCCAACCGTGGAATAAAACATCTTGTTGTATATGGCCATTGTTTTGAGGTTCTCGGTGTTGTTGTTATGTCGTCGTCTTTATTGTTTTCACTTTCCAGCATCGGGTTCTTGGCTTTGTGGTGATTCGTACTTGTAATTGTCTCGCATGACTTAGGTTAATGAGATTTCTATGTTTGGAATGTTTATGTTGTAGGATCTAAATTATCCGTAGAGAGGGGGGGGGGGTAAATAGGGTTTATCGCAGATTTTTGCTGAGTAATTAAATAATAACAACACAGATAATAATCAGAATAAATGCGGAAAATAAATAACACACAGAAATACCCAGCTTCGGCAAAACCCTGCCTACTGCTGCATTCCCCAAGATTTCTACTAGGAGTTAAAACAATCTCTACGCTTACAATCCACTGTAAACTCGCGACACTCGCTCCCAACTGTTCTTAACCCAATGCTCAAAACCTTGCACTGGTTTCTATCCCCGAAACCAGATTTCCCCGAATTACAAATCCCGTAATTCATCTCCCTAGTATTAGAGACAAACTAGAAAACTCTAATCCAATTACAACTAGAAACTAAAGAAAAAAAAAACCCTTTTAAAAGGTTAAACCCTAGTTTATAATTAATCAAATCCCTATATCCCTTTATAATCTTTTGGTCGGTCTCTTTATTCTTGCTTCCACCAAGTCTTTGGCACGATTGCTCCTCTCTGGAAATAAAAAAATGGCAGAGTCTATTTGCGATACAAACAAGGGTTTCACTTAGATTGGAAGATGTCGATCTCTTCTGATGTTCTTCGATTTTCCGGTGGCTATCTTTGTTTCGTTTATTCGAGCGATTTGGATCCAAGCAATTTCGTTTCTCTGGTATGGTTTTAAATTCGAATTTATGCTTTGATTATGCTTGAACTTGGATGAATTTCCGCCGATGAGGATAGGTGTTTAAATAGGATTAAAAATCCGATATTTTCTTTGATTTCGATCAGTGATTTGGTCTTCAGTTGTTGCGTATACTTTGGTGTTGAAATCTTCTGAAATTCTGGAGAATTCTTCGATTTTAAACCTGAATGTTCATTGCTTAAATTTTGGTCCTTGACTTTGAATTTGTGAACTTTGAAAACTTCAAACTTGCGTAATTTCCTTGAAATATGTTGCCTGTATTTCTGGAAAGAATTCTTGAACCCTGTATTTGCGAATTGATTCTTTCCTTAACAACCCCTGTTGAATTTTTTGCCAAAAGAAATTTCGAATCTTTGATGTGCGTGTACTTGAACATTTGACACTTGCTTGACCTTGCCATGATTACATTGTTTTGCCTGAATCATAAACTGCTGCTTTAATGTTGACATTCATGATAAATTGCCCACATAAAAAATGGAAAATTTTGTCTCTTGTCTCTCTGTAGATTCAGGAAATTCATGGATTATTTTTTGTTATTCCTGGAAAGATTTATTGTTGCCAACTGAATAATTTCCTGATTGTTTGCATTCTCTAATGCTTGATTGCTGAAATGATTTCTTGCCATGACATATTCATTTCAGGAAACTATTTGAATTGCAATCTGATTGCTCCCTAATTGGTTTTGTCAGTCCTTGAAATTTGCTTTGCACATTACTGGCCTGCTTTGATTCCTTGCATATGTGATCAGACTCTAGTGCAATATCTTTACTGTTTTGATTGCATTTACATGTCAAACATGTTTGACACCTAGAAACAATGCTCAATAAATTTTTGCTACTTTTAGCGCCAATTAGAAAAGAAGTATTTGGGATTTCTTCCCTATTCTGATCTGTGTATTTCTAGAATAAAATTTTCATGCACATCTTTGACTTGTCATTTTGCAAAGATAAGTTTTAGCACTTAAACTAAGAATCTGATATGCACCACTTGTCCATTTGAATTTGCTGTGCACATCTAGTTGCCATTGTTTTGCTGTGTATACAGAACTTTTCATATTGAACTTGTATATGCTGATCCTTCCTGCATGTTCATGTTTGCTCAATCATGTAGCAGCACCATTTGTTCTGTCTTGACTTGGGCTATTCTGACCCATGTTCTTCACCGACTATGTATGTAGATATGAGTGTATACACACACGACTTCACTATTGTAGCATCAATGTATTTCACCTGAGCTGCTCCACTGTGTCAACTTGTGCACACTAGAAATGCTGCACCAACCATGTTTGCATGTGTTGTGGACAATCATATATGTCCATTTGCTTGTGTGCTGCTTAGAATTGTGCTCGACCACATTTTGTCCACTTTGAAAAATATGGGCTGAACTATGTCTTGCTATTTGTCTTGACTTGTTTGCGGCATGAGCTGATTATGTTGCCAACCATGCATTTGCTGTTTGCTTTAAATTGTCATGCTCTCCGTTTGGTATTTGCACCATTGTATATTACTTGCTCCACTGCTACTTTGATGCACTTGAATTCTTGTTGCACCATTGACTCGTGCATGTATCACCATATTCTCCTGTACATATGTGTATATACATACAACAGTGTGTGTATACATATATCGTGCACATGAAATTTATTTATTAGCAGACTGCTGCACTATATTGTGGCTGTTCAGAATCAACTGGTTTTGATCAGCAAACCAATATAATATGTTGAGGCTGATCAGTGCATATATACATATCAGATCAAGTCATGAAAAATGATGAGAAACACACCAAAATTCTGAGGCAAATAAATTTTTAAAATGAAAATTATATCGCTAGAATTTAGAATATTATTTCTGTTCTAGATACTGTTGTGTATGTGTTTCTGTATATGACTGGTAAGCAAATGATGACTGGACTGACAGTGAGCTGTGAAGACAGGAGACGGAGTGTATAAGTGTCGGAATGTATATGTAACAATGAATGTGTCTGTAAAATGTATATGAGTGTTGAGTGAACTGTAGTGAAGAGATGATGTATAGAAAATAGAAAATTGTACTGATATTTGTAATAAACAAAGTTGATTGAAATAAAATATTATTTTATTGTGTTCAAATCAAATCGTCTATCATATTCAAATTAATTCGTAGTACAATTTCATGTAAAATATTATAATTGTGAATATATAATAGTGGAGTTAGAATGTTGTACTATTTCAGATTTTGAAATAAAATATTTAATTGAATAAATATATTGTGAACTGTGTATAATAGTATACTATTCAATAAATATTTATTTCTATGAAATGAAATATAAAATAGTACAGTTACAAACACATTTAAATAATATTATATGTTTGTTATCATCAAACAAAAAATCATACAACACATTGTTGTACCCAACAATCTCCCCCTTTTGATGATGACAAACATATACAAGATTTCAAATGTGTTAAATTTGTTTGAACATGAAATATATTACTACCCCTATTTGTTTGCTCCCCCTACAACTGATCTCCCCCTATATATGTGGAAAATATGAATAGTGAAACTCAACTGACCATTGTCCCTCTAGATATTTAATTTCCAGTCTTAAAATATTCTTGAATTAAATACTCATCAATCAAAATCTTGACCATTCTCCCCCTTTTGTTATCATCAAAAGGATAATAGAGATCGAAACAGTGACGAATTTAGACCATAAATATAAATTTAAATTGAGAGAGAGAATATATATCGTAAATCTCATTTAATCAAACAAAAATCATAATAATCTTCAAAACAGAAGCAAATTTCACTTTCAGAATGAATGGAATTACGATGGATATTATAGAATGAGGAGAGTTCAAAAAAATTGAATATTTGAATATGAATCTTAAAGATTTTAAATAAACTCAAATTGTGTTAAGCACTTGCTAACCATGCACAGCCCAAAGGTCTTTTAAGTGAGAATGGAAGCACATAGCGATTAAGGTAATTCACCCACGCATAACCGCGAGGACTTTTAAATGGGAGTGAATACAAAGGATAAATTATATAAATATATTTTTTTCTTTTTCTTTATTTTTATTTCCAAGATATTTTTCTTTCCAAAAATAATTTGAACTCTCGAAATTAAATAAAACCATGATGAATGACAGAAATATGATAGACATAGAAGATGGTCATGAAATAAGCTCTAATTCAAAGATATTACAAAATCTATCCAATCATCATGAGATTTTAAAATAACATCTCTTCTACTTAAGAATTATATCATAGTCACAACTCATCACAATTTCATAAATCTATTAATAATTTTGATGAGTTTCAAAAATGGTTCAAATTGGTCAATAATTCCAATTTTTGAATAAATAATCAAAAATAATTTTAAAATTGAAAATATCAATTTCATGAGGGGTTTTGGAAATATCAATGTAAGTTGAAAATTAGTTTTTAAAAATATCAACCAGTAGAATGTCAAATTATCTAATATTTCTAAAGTTGATAACTCTTAGACAATTTTAAAACACTTGTATATGAAATTTGAATTGCCTATGGAATTTAAAGAAATCCAGTCACTGATTTTCCAACTGATCGTCCGATCACAAAGGTATTCAAACGAATCAAATCAATTTCCTTATCAGAGCAGCACAAGATCATTTTTAAAGCACAAGTGAATTTTTCAGAGAATTTTTAAACAAGCATAAGAAGCAGTCAATGATCAAATCTGAAGGTAATTATTTGAAATCCAGTGAAAGAAAAAATCAAATTTTATAATTCAAGGAGTTCAATAATCAATCACGATTGATTTCAAAATCAATATAATCAATCCAAAAAATGAAAATTTCACAACTAATCAATCATGTCTTTCAGGTAATCCGCTGTATTGAATTCAGTTTTTTAATATTTTTCAAAGTGAATATGAAGAAACTCAAAACAACAAAAATGTATAAAATTTCATTAATCATTCAAGAGCATCACAAATTTTAAAAATATGATTAACAATGTTCAAAAAATGCTCAAAATATTACTGCCCAGTCAATATAAATCAGCATAAAAAATAAAAACTAAAAGGGAAATAAAATAAAAAGGAAATAATGATATGAGTTTATAGATTATACCTGTCTTACCATAATCGATGTGATCCAATGAATCTATGGCTAAGGAACGCCAAATAATTCGATAATATGAATCAATTTGAATTTTATCTCTCTTAAGCACAGTTGGTCCTTAGCTTCCCTCGGTACCTAAATCTTTATAGGATCGAGTGGTCTAACAAAAGTTGTTTCACCACTCTTATCTTCGTTTACACGTTTTGGTCCCCAAACCCGTTTATATAACAATCCATTACTATCCACTACAGTACCCTTTCGAACCCAAATTCGTTTAGACTTATTTAAAAACATTTTGTTATTTTTTTGGAATCCAAACATGTTTAAATGAATTGTTTTTAAACGAGTTATCATTTTGTTTATGATTTAAAACCCCTTTGATATTATTAGATTTCAAAATTTCAATTCGACCGTTTTCAAAGCCATATAAAGGATTTATAAAATCATTAAAATTTAACTTTTCAACTGGATCAAATCCGAAACCAAATCCCCTTTTATTTTGAACAAAAAATTGGTTTTTTAACAACATATTCAACGATTTCTCTCCTTTAGAAAATTTAGACAAAGTTGACTTAAGTCATTGAATTTTAAATTTAAGATCGCTATTTTCTTTCATTAAATTTGAACAACGACTAATAGCAATTTTCCTCTTTTCAGCATCAGTTTGTTTTAAAACCAAATTTTCATTTTCAAGTGCTTTGATTTTAGCGTTGGACTAAGAAATTTCAATTTCAAATTGTTTTCGCTTTTCAAAATCAAGTTTTACAAATTCTCTAAGCTTTTCAATCTCCATTTCAAAATCATGATTTTCATTCTTTAAATTCACGTTTTCACTTTTAAGTAACTAAAAATTAGTTTTGATTTTCAAAAGATCATTACTCAAAAATTGACATTTTTCGCATTCTGAAAACGGTGAATTCTTAACTTTTTCAAGTTTTCTTTCTAAAATGTTATTTTCTTGAACTAGTTTGACCTATCAGATTTCAATTTCTTAACTTTCAGTTCAAGAGAATCAACGGTTTTTGTGAGATCATGACACATTAAAATTAAATCTTTATTAGTAAAATTCGATACCTCGCTTGAATCCTTTACACTACTTTCCGGATCA
Organism: Allium sativum; assembly: GCA_030737875.1. Classification (NCBI taxonomy): domain Eukaryota; kingdom Viridiplantae; phylum Streptophyta; class Magnoliopsida; order Asparagales; family Amaryllidaceae; genus Allium; species Allium sativum. The sequence goes on along the minus strand of CM060918.1, from coordinate 770,679,625 downwards.
GATCGTGCCATAAGACACAAATTAGCTTCCTCTTTATCACTTTGGAAACTTCTTCTCCTTCCTCGTCATCCCATGTAGCAGCGAAAACCTTCTTCTTTCTTCTGAACTTCTTCTTCTTTTCATTTTTAAGCCGTGGGCAATTTGGTTTGATATGTCCGGGTTTCTTGCAATTGTAGCAAAACACTTCATCGTTGAACTTCCGGACTTGTTAGCTTTTGAATTCTTCTTTTGTGACTTGTAATTTCATTTGGCCCACTTTCTCAAAACCATGGCTAGCTCTTCAGCGGGATCTTCATCATCACTTTCAACAGTATTATTTAGAGCGATCGTCTTTTTCTTTGATTCAGAATTCTTTCGTTCTTCTCATGCTTTTAACTCCATCTCGTAAGTAATTAGATTTCTGATCAACTCTTCCATGCTTATTTTATTTAGATCTTCTGATTCTTGAATCGCCGTCACCTTAGCTTAAAAATTCATTGGTAGCACTCTCAATATTTTTCTGATCAATTCCACTTCGGTATAAGTTTTGCTAAGAGATTTTGCATTGTAGACTACTGATGAGAAGCGTCCATACATCTCTTTTATATCTTCGTCTTTTTGCATAGAGAAATTTTCATATTCGTTGCTGAGTAGAGCGAGACGAGATTCCTTCACTTGAGATGAACCTTCGTGTATGACCTCCAACGTATGCCATATAACCTGCACAATTTCACAATGAGAAATTCGATTAAATTCAGTTTTATCAAGAGTGGAGACTAAAGCATTCATTGCTTTAGCATTAGTTGAAAATAATTTTTTATCATTAGCATCCCACCTATCTTTCGATTTAGGAACTTCAACATTATTAACAATAACTGTGGGAGATCTATAACCTGTTTCGATAATACCCCACACATCGTAATCGACTGAACTCAAATAATTTTTCATCCTAACTTTCTAATAAGCATAATCAGTTCCATTAAACATGGGTGGCCTAGCTATAGACTGACCCTCAGAAAAAGCGTTATTAGATAGATTCATGACTCTGAGTTAAAATAAAATAAAAAAATACATGCTCTGATACCACTTGTAGGATGTAAATTAACCCTAGAGGGGGCGGGGGGAGTGAATAGGGTTTATCGCAGATTTTTTTGAGTAATTAAATAATAACAACACAGATAATAATCAGAATAAATGCGGAAAATAAATAACACACAGATATACCCAACTTCGGCAAAATCCTGCCTACTGCAGCTTTCCCCAAGGTTTCTACTAGGAGTTAAAACAATCTTTACTCTTACAATCCCCTGTAAACCCGCAACACTCTCTCCCAACTATTCTTAACCCTACACTCAAAACCTACACTGGTTTCTATTCTCGAAACCAAATTTCACCGAATTACAAATCCCTTAATTCGTCTCCCTAGTTTTAGAGACAAACTAGAAAACTCTAATCCGATTACAACTTGAAACTAAAGACAAATAAAAAACAATTTAAAAACCCTTTTAAAAGGTAAAACCCTTGTTCATAATTAATCAAATACTTATACCCCTTTATAATCTTTTGGCCGGTCTCTTTATTCCTGCTTCCACCAAGTCTTTGGCCCGATTGCTCCTCTCTAGAAATAAAAAATGGCGGAGGATATTTGCGATACAAACTAGGGTTTAACTTAGATTGGAAGATGCCGATCTCTTCTGATGTTCTTCGATTTTCCAGTGGCTATCTTTGTTTGGTTTATTCGAGCGATTTGGATCCAAGCAATTTCGTTTCTCTGGTATGATTTTAAATTCGAATTTATGCTTTAATTATGCTCGAACTTGGATGAATTTCTGCCGATGAGGATAGGTGTTTAAATAGGATTAAAAATCCGATATTTTCTTTGATTTCAATTAGTGATTTGGTCTTCAATTGTTGCGTATACTTTGGTGCTGAAATCTTCTGAAATTCTGGAGAATTCTTCGATTTTAAACCTGAATGTTCATTGCTTAAATTTTGGTCCTTGACTTTGAATTTGTGAACTTTGAAAACTTCAAACTTGCGAGGTTTCCTTGAAATATGTTGCCTATATTTCTGGAAAGAATTCTTGAACCCTGTATTTGTGAATTGATTCTTTCATTAAAATCCCCTGTTGATTTTTTTGCCAAAAGAAATTCTGAATCTTTGATGTGCGTGTACTTGAACATTTGACACTTGCTTGACCTTTCCATGATTACATTGTTTTGCCTGAATCATAAACTGCTGCTTTAATGTTGACATTTATGATAAATTGCCCACATAAAAAATGGAAAATTTTGTCTCTTGTCTCTCTGTAGATTCAGGAAATTCATGGATTAATTTTTGCCATTCCTGGAAAGATTTATTGTTGCCAACTGAATAATTTCATGATTGCTTGCATGCTCTAATGCTTGATTGTTGAAATGATTTCTTGCCACGACATATTCATTTCAGGAAACTATTTGAATTGCAATCTGATTGCTCCCTAATTGGTTTTGTCAGTCCTTGAAATTTGCTTTGCACATTACTGGCCTGCTTTGATTCCTTGCATACGTGATCAGACTCTAGTGCAATATCTTTACTGTTTTGATTGCATTTACATGTCAAACATGTTTGACACCTAGAAACAATGCTCAATAAATTTTTGCTACTTTTAGCGCCAATTAGAAAAGAAGTATTTGGGATTTCTTCCCTATTCTGATCTGTGTATTTCTAGAATAAAATTTTCATGCACATCTTTGACTTGTCATTTTGCAAAGATAAGTTTTAGCACTTAAACTAAGAATCTGATATGCACCACTTGTCCATTTGAATTTGATGTGCACATCTAGTTGCCATTGGTTTGCTGTGTATACAGAACTTTTCATATTGAACTTGTATATGCTGATCCTTCCTGCATGTTCATGTTTGCTCAATCATGTAGCAGCACCATTTGTTCTGTCTTGACTTGGGCTATTCTGACCCATGTTCTTCACCGACTATGTATGTAGATATGAGTGCATACACACACGACTTCACTATTGTAGCATCATTGTATTTCACCTGGGCTGCTCCACTGTGTCAACTTGTGCACACAAAAAATGTTGCACCAACCATATGTTCATGTGTTGTGGACAATCACATATGTCCATTTGCTTATGTGCTGCTTAGAATTGTGCTCGACCACATTTTGTCCAATTTGAAAAATATGGGCTGAACCATGTCTTGCTATTTGCCTTGACTTGTTTGCGGCAAGAGCGGATTATGTTGCCACCAATGCATTTGTTGTTTTCTTTACATTGTCATGCTCTCTGTTTGATATTTGCACCATTGTATATTACTTGCTCCACTGCTACTTTGATGCACTTGAATTCTTGTTGCACCATTGACTCGTGCATGTATCACCATATTCTCCTGTACATATGTGTATATATACACAACAGTGTGTGTATACATATATCGTGCACGTGAAATTTATTTATCAGCAGATTGATGCACTGTGTTGTGGCTGTTCCGAATCAACTAGTTCTGATCAGCAAACCAGTGTAGTACGTTGAGGCTGATCAGTGCATATATACATATCAGATCAAGTCATGAAAAATGATGAGAAACACACCGAAATTCTGAGGCAAATAAATTTTTAAAATAAAAATTATATCACTAGAATTTAGAATATTATTTCTGTTCTAGATACTGTGTGTGTATTTCTGTATATGACAGGTAAGCAAATGATGACTGGACTGACAGTGAGCTGTAAGGACAGGAGATAGAGTGTATAAGTGTCGGAATGTATATGTAACAATGAATGTGTCTGTAAACTGTATATGAGTGTTGACTGAACTGTAGTGAAGAGCTGATGTACAGAAAATAGAAAATTGTACTGATATTTATAATAAACAAGGTTGATTGAAATAAAATATTATTTTATTGTGTTCAAATCAAATTGTCTATCATATTCAAATTAATTCATAGTTCAATTTCATGTAAAATATTATAACAGTGAATATATAATAGTGGAGTTAGAATGTTGTACTATTTCGGATTTTGAAATAAAATATTTAATTGAATAAATATACTGTGAACTGTGTATAATAATATATTATTCAATAAATATTTATTTCTATGAAATGAAATATAAAATAGTACAGTTACAAACACATTTAAATAATATTATATGTTTGTTATCATCAAACAAAAAATCATACAACACATTGTTGTACCCAACATATGTCATTCACGCATGCCCGTTTGAATAAATTCTCATTCCTCTTATCTAACTAGTAGTTGTCCTAGAGCTAGAAAGATAAGAATTCTGTGTTGGATGAATTTTAGCAAAGGACCGTTTTTGCGTTGTTTTTTGTCATGGGTATATAAATAAATAAACCACCTTCCTTGTTAAAGCTAAAATTTATTTTGGTTTTGTGTGTGATTTCAGTTTTTCGCATTTTTGCGTGACTGACTTCCTTCTTCGCCGACATGTTACTTGAATCGTTTAAGTTTCCGTAAAATATATTTTAAAGCTCTTGGAAAATGTTGTTTGAAAAAAAAATCTTTTTACCTTTTTTTATTTTTAACTGATTTATATTCTTTTATTTCGTTTTGTTTGGATACGGCAATTTATGCATATTTAAATGTCTATTTTACATTAAAATGGATGATTTGAGTGGAACAAAGTGCATGTTATCGAAATTTTGGTTTTCATACGAGTCTTATATGGAAAGTGAAGCGGTATTGAAAAAGGAATTTTCAAAATAAACACAAGAAGTTTTTAACCGGAAATTAAATTTTGTGAAAAAATTCGATTTTTGGTCACATGAATAGCGTAAGGAAAATGTTTGAATGATTCGTGTGCGCATTTAGCGGTGCAGAAGCACCGATGATATGATAAAAACGTTAACGACAAGGAAAATGTTGTTTTAGCCTTGGAAGCGCTATTTTCATACCTTCTCAACGATGCACGAGGGTTATTAATCAACTTGTTTTACATTTTAGAGCTTGCTTTAAACCCCCTTTACAGTCTATAAATGGAAATTTTTGGAGTACTTTGGGTAACTGAGGTGAAAATTCCACTATAGGGCGAGAAATGAAATATTTGTAAGCGGAGGAAATATTGAAATTCTTCGCTTTTACTTCCTTTATCTGGTTTAGGAGAAATTAAATAGGGAATGTTTAGATTGCGTGACGTTGTAGAGGTAGGGTTTGAATGCAAAATTAGTTGCTTCACACTTCAATTCATAGTTGAGTGAAGGTTATGGATGAAAAATAATTTTAAAAATTTCCATTCATATAACATTACCAGTATATTTAGGATGTTTTGCATCATGTTTTCAAAAATGTTTTAAAAATCTCAATGCATACATATAGATGGCCCGATTTAGAATCATCTTGCATGCATGTTTTATGGTTGAATCGCATTGTGTACACCATACACATGATTGCCAAGTGGATGTACACAAATTGGTTGTGCAGGGTAGGATAACTAGGAGTCAGAATTTCGGGATGAAATTCCGTTTAAGGGGAAAGAATGTAATAAACCAAAATTTTGATAATAAATAGCTATTTAATTAAGATCTCAAATTAGGAATTTCTACAAATGATGGAATTTGACCATGAATCTTTAACCGGTGCATTCGTCTCAGAATTCAGGTTAACTTTCATGTTTGGGGTTTCGCGAACGGAGTCCGTATGAAAAAGTTTTGGAAGAAATACGATAACGGACGAAAAATAAATAAAATAGAATACTATATATATATATATATATATATAAATTAATAATCCCCTATCCCCCTCACTGCTAGGTCGACCAAATGGTTGATCGCTGGCTGTGACCGCTTGGTCAAGCCAGGCAGTGACGACTAGGGTTTTGGCTATTCAATATAATATATGTACTGGAGGATGTTTAATATATCAAATTTAACATTTCATGGACAATTACACTCCTATGAATAAGGAGGTAAGGCCTCATTCTTTTCCACACAATTATGTAGGAAGCAGCGAAACTCTGCCATTTCCCTCCCTCTTCTAACCTAATATCATAATTAAAAATATATTTATATACAACAAATCAAACACAAATCATATAAAATTGAGAGGATCAGATTCAATGGAAAAGAATGTGAATTGACACTCCAAATCAAAGTCTCTCCTCTCTTCCTATTTTCTTACATCTCTACACATCTGGAATTATCTCCTTTTCAGATAAATTGTAGATTTATAAGAATCTGGGAATTGTAGGCCTAAAAGGTTCAAACTTTGGATTTGGATGCTTTAAGGTGAGTCGGAAATTTACGAATACAGTTATAATAGCTTATCTATTTCGTTTGAATTAGATCTAAATTTTTATGCCTATTTCTATAAGATCTGTTCACTAAATTATTGTAATTGGATTGACACTCATCAGATCTGATTGTAAACATTGTTAAAACTTATATATTGTAAATTTTAGTTAGGCATAATATTAATTGTGGGATTCTTAAATTTGTTTATACATATTTCCTACAATTATGTTGTAAAATGTGTTGTGGATGTTGCAAAGCACTATAGATCTGGAAATCAGTCTCATTAAACACCATTTAGATGTAGCTATATTTCAGATCTCTATTTTCAGTGTTGAGTAATAAATTATGTGAACATTGGATAAAATGTTAAATTGTGTGATTGTAATTTTAAAAGAAATATGCCTATTTACATTCAATGATATTGGGTTTTGGCTTAATTGTTGTAAATATGTCATTTTTCCTCTTTTTGAACAAAGATGTTATTTTGAATTCACAAGAGGTATGAAAAAAGATTAAAAAAAAGGAAAAGTGGTGCAAACGTACGTATAAATATAAATATTTGTGCGTAGTTTGCATCAACTATTCTAAAAATATATAAACATATATATTTCTTGTGAATTTGAAATATACAAACATAATTTACAATAATGATAGCTAACGGTCTTTTTGGAAGATTTGAAGACTTTTGGCAATATTGAATGCAAAAAGGAATGTTTGGTTATTGATTAAATCAAATTAATAATAATAATAATAATACGAATAAGAATAAAAGATAACTATGTTGACCGCGCAAAAACATAAATATATACATATTATCCATCTAATTCGGCGTAAAATGGTAAAATATACATTGTATTGAAATGTTTGAATGATGTTCAATTATGGAATCATATGAAAATGCAATCCATATTGAATTAATATATTTGTGGTGACCATTATGGGAATCAATATAGTTTATTGCAATAAATGGGACCGCACACCAATAAATAACGATTGTAACCAAATGTTAAATGGGGAAAGTAAATATAGTAGGATAATGGTTACAATTCCTAAATTAATTAGGATTAATGTTGTATACCCCAATTAGGAGTTTTGAATTATAACCACATTTAGACATGAGGTTAAGCTTAAGTTGTGGAAGAACTCTGCCCGAAACCAACTTGAAAATCCAGCATCCACAGGTGGTCAGCTTGATGTGAGGGGCCTAATGCGTAAATACAAATGTACCAAAGCACGAGTTTAAGTTCAACTTGTGGCAAAGCCCGCCCGGAACCGACCGACAAATCAGCATCCACAAGTGGTCAACTTAATGTAAGAGGTCTGGTCCACAAATAATATATATATAACAAGCAACAAATAAACAAACAAGAATAGTAATTGTCTGTTAGGGTACAACAATTAGATACCTTGGGATTGATAAATGGTTGCCTTAGGAAAATATGACCGTTATGGTCATAAAGGGAAATAAACAAAGAAATAAGAATAAATGGGTGTAATAAGGGGATTAATGGATATTGATTGTTGTTTAAATACTAAGTCCAATTAGGGAAGTAATTAAATAAATATCCTAAGATAAATAGGGTATAACTTTCCTCATTTATATTAATGAATATAGGACTTAAATTTAAAAGTAAAGTTGGACTTAGTAGGTTCATGATATAAATGTATTATTAACCATAGTAATCCGTTACGATAATAAATCTTATGCATATAATATTTCCATGGAGAATAACTAAACAAAAAGACATGATAACATGGCCCACTTTATCCTAATCAGGAAAGATACCAAGGGATAATAGGGTATGAACCTAATAACCTTCGCGTATAGTCCGCTTCCTTGGTCTTAAGCGGCTGAGGCTGAAGAGTCCACCTGGGAATAAGTCTTTCAGTATAGGGGTCTTAAACGGCATGTGTGTGTATTGCCTACCCAAACCTGGAAACTTAAAATGTCAGATATGGCTACCTATCCTATAGGAAGTAGTAAGTGACTAAGGGGGTTATCCAATAAGGTCAGCTAGAGGTATAGCGAGCGATAAAATACCATCTCTCACCTTATACGATGCAAGGGTATATGTGTGAATGACGGAAGCCTTAACTAGTAAGGCCCTAGCTAGCGCTCTCTAATTTATAAGAATGTGGATCAAGTTATCGAGAGGTGTTATGGTACCAATAAGCCCACCTAGGGTCCTAAGTGATCAGGAGAATCCACCCTATCTATCATTGATGGTGAGGAGGAAAACAATAAAGGGAAAGTGGATGGAAAGGTATATATATATATATATAATAACTCCGTAGTTAGGGGTTCACTTCTCTGCCTAATAATAAGTTAAATTTTGATTTAAGGGTTTCTAGAATATATGCGTAAACGTTCTATCTCGGTATTATATCTTGGAACTCTACATTGGGAAGAGTAGTAGGGTCATGTGTAACAACCCAGAATTTTAGCAACATAAATTAATTATTAGAATTTCGGAAAAAAGAATTTCTGCAAACGATGGAATTTGGCCATGAAACTTTAACCGATGTGTCTATCTCGGAATTCTGGTCAACTTTCATGTATGGATTTTCGCGAACGGTGTCCGTACGAAAAAGTTACGGATGAAATACGAAAACAGACGGAAAATAAATAAAATAGAATATTTTATGTATAGAAGCTAGTAATTACCCCAGCCACCTCAGTGCTAGTTCGACCAAGCGGTCGACTGGGGCGGTCGACCGTTGGTTGCGACCACTTGGTCGAGCCAGGCAGTGGAAACTAGGGTTTGGCTGTATAATATTAGCCCATCCTCTCACATCCCTTCCTCCGCTTTCTGTTCCTACCTCACCAGACCTACTCCTGCCTACGGCTATCACCACCGGTGTGGGTTTGGTGCATAAGAAGGAAGGACAATCGTAGCTTGTTACCTCATGCTAAATAATTTAGCCTCTCTCCTTGCATCCGTAGGTCTTGTGCCTAAAGAAGGAAAGATATCTGTTTTTTTAATAAAGTAAAACATGCTTAGATTATTCTGATTTTTATTGTTTCAAGAGCTTTGTAAGGCCCATGGTTAGTTTATTCATCAGAATTCTCGAAGTCTTCTCTCATATATAAATCCTTGAAAAAATCAATTGTGAAAATGCATCAAAACATATCTGATATTTGTTACTCAAACGTGTATATGCCAAAATACAAATGTTCAATGGAAGCAACAAGTTGATATTAAGAGGTAAAAAAAATTCTTTGCATTTGCTAAACAACTCTTGATGTTAGATGATCTTTTAGACCACAAAGTTGGTTAACATTCTTAAAAAAAACTATTTGCATTGCATTAAATTATATTAGGTAAGCATAATTTGAGTTTTTATTTTTAAACTCCAGCCTGAAAATTATCTCTCTATTATTTAAGGATACTGTCAAAAATCAGTGATGCATATCTTCACCTTTTGTTTCTTCCTAGAAAATGATACAGTAATGTCATAATACTTTCTTACTTATTGCAGTGCTCTAAGAATATATCTCTTATTCAACTATAGTCAAAATCACCAATGCGTATTATTTCTGTTGGCTCGCTTTTTGACCAAGCCATCCAGGATCATTCGTGAGAGGAAATCAGGAAACCAAGTCCTCCAGGAAAGTGGATCGCACGCCATCGTCTCGCCCCGCTTGGATCGTACGCCATCGTCTCGCCCCGCTTGGATCGCACTCTATCGACTCGCCCAGGGACGGATCGCTCTCATCTCGTCGACGAACGCCACCTCCAGGCGATCCGATCCCTTGTAACGAACCGAACCCACTGACCCGTTCAACCACGAGCTGGTCTGCAGCGATCCGAATCGCACGGATCTGACGACACCTGTTCGCAACGGCTAGTTTGACTTTTTCTTCGATGGCTGCGATGCGATCCGAAAGTCTCGGGATTCGTGCCACGTGTCCACGATCCGTCCGACGAAATCAGCTATAAATAGCCCAGAGCTTGGCATTTTTCGGGATCTTTTTGGCAATAGTGAATACTGAGTCCGCCATTGTTATCAAACCACTGAAATATTGAGAGAAATCACTGTTGTACTAGCTTTTAAAGCATAATCAATAAAATATAAAGTGGACGTAGGCTCGTTAACGCCGAACCACTATAAATTCTGAGTGTTCTTTTCTTTTTCTTTATTCCTCATTTAGAATTCTCTATAGTTTATAACAATTTGGGTGTTAGGTCCAAATTTCGATCTAACATTTTTGGTGCTTTCACTGAGAAACTCAGCCTTAAAGTTTCGTCATTCATTTTCTTGAAGATTCCAGCGATTCGAATTCCATGGCTGGAAAAAGATCTAAAGTCTCGCAGGCCAACGAAACGATCGAGGAGAGTATGCACGAACTGGGCAACGAAGAAGTTATGGATCGCGGAGCGCAGGGGGCGGTCCGATCCGATGAAAACGCCTCGTTCCGAGTCAGTGAAGATGAGACGATCCGCGCTACGGAAGGGGTTGTTACTCGATCCCGAGGCAACGCCTCGCAGCCTCCACGCACCATAACCACGAGTCGATCCCAGGGGGGCGCAGCGAACCGCCCTCCACGAACCGCAGCAACCCAGGCTGATGGTCAGAACACAACTCGACCTGGAAAAGAACCCATGACCCACTCCTATCGTCCTGGAACCTCTGATCGACCCGGTCCGAGCACTATGCCCATAAGGGAGGGTGAAGATGACCATTATGATCCTACTGCTCCTGTTACTGAAGGGGATCTTTCCCGTTTTGTCGAAATGTGGGATAGGTTATTTGATGAGTTAGCCGCCCAAAGGCAGGAAAATTCGATCCTACGGCAAAACCTGACGGCTATGGATAGAAGGCTTGATGAGTTAACAAGGCAAAGAGCATCGCCAGCTCGTCCACCCACTCCAGCATACTCCTCTTCATCTGAAGAATCGCCGAGGCCTCCACGGCGACCGTATGAAAGAGCTGAAAACATAGAACAGCTTCGGTTCGGGACCCTGCCCTCACAAGAAGAAGAGGAACTAGGGGCAGGACCCACAAACCGTAATATGGATGGTCAAGCAACGACCTTCAGGACTCGAGGCATGAACAGTCCTGTGCATGACAGACCACCTCAGCCCCGTCGCCGTACACATACTCATGATAACAGGGGGCAGCGAGGCCCCGTCCGAGCCCCAGATTTTGCGGCTGCTCCACGAAGGGAGATCAGAGAGCCTCGCCGGGCCAGAGACACTGATCCTGAACCTCCTTTGACTAGTGCAAACGTTGCAGCCATGGTTCACCAGATTTTGGCCGACAACCGTGGACAGCGGAACGAGGATTGGGGGATTGACCGTAGTCATACTCCTTTTACTGACGATATTTTGGATGCAACTTTTCCAAGGCGTTTCAACATGCCGCAGATGAACCGATATGCAGGAAGATCTGATCCTGTTCAACACCTGATGAGATACTCTTGGTCGATGACCGCTGCCGCCGCTTCCGATGCAGTTAAGTGTAAAGCGTTTCCCATATTCCTGGAAGACGTGGCTTTGCTATGGTTTACTCGCCTGCCGGCAAGGTCGATTTCCAGCTTCAGGGAACTAAGCGAGAAGTTCGTAGAGCAATTCCGTATCTACGCACAGAAGACGAAAAGCGTGATCGATCTATTTCTTGTCAAACAGCGACCGGGCGAAAGTCTAAAGATGTACCTGGATCGTTTCAATTTGGCAGCCACTGAGGTCAAAGATCCTCATGAGCCGACCATTGTCGCAGCACTAATTGATGGAGTGGATAAGGATACTGAATTCGGGAGGTACCTGGCAGGCAAACCACCCCACACTAGAGAATTATTCTATGAGAAAGCCAATGTACATCTACGCCGGGAAGAGGTGTACGCGAACCGAAAGCTTAAAACAAATGATAAGGAAGAAGTGCAGAGCAATGTCGCCATCAAACAGACTGGAGACAGCTCGGGGAAAGTTGAGGTTAACGTCGGAAATCAGAACCAGGGCGGTCGCCGACCGGGTAACAACAGTAACAATGCTAATGGCAACAGCCGGAAGAGGGGCCGAGGGAACGATTCCCAGAGAAGGACTCGTCCCAGGGCCTTTGAGAGTTATACACCCATAAATGATACTCTGGAAAATATCTTCATGGATGCGTATGAAGTCCTCCAGAATAAGAGGCCGCCTCCTAGAGAGTCGACGGAAAAAGAGCGTGAGACAGGGAAGTTTTGCCTCTTTCATCAAATTCACGGCCATTCGACGAATGAATGCCGTCACCTTAGGGACGTAGTCGAAAGGTTGCTCCGAGAAGGGAAGCTAGACGAATACAGAGTAGCACCTAGGGACAGGGGGCAAGCAGTACAGGCCCCGAATCAGAATCAAAATCAACTTGCTGCTAGGCCAACTGCTCAGCAAAAGGGAAAGAATATTGTAATCAACACCGTGATCGGTGGACTCTACCTTGCTGGGCACAGTTCCAAAGCTTTAGATCAGTATGTCAACGCAGCCAAATAACACCTCGAAGTGGGGGAATGTAGCAACCCCGAGGACAGTGTTCCGATGAAGCAGCAAAAGACGATGGCTGATGATGTTGTTTTCCGAGAGCGAGAAAGCATTGGGGTTCATGCTCCAACTGAAGATCCACTTGTAATCACAATACCCATTGGGCCAGCCACTGTTCATAAGGTACTGGTGGACAACGGGAGTTCCGTTAATATCCTTTTCAAAAAAGCCTTTGACCAGATGAATCTTGAGATAAAGGACTTGAAGCCCTGCCAAGGATGGATTCGTGGATTCAACGGAGCATCCACCGCACATATGGGTTACGTAGAATTGCCAGTTACACTTGGGGAAGGAGAACGCCAGAGAGTGAGAATCCTTCCTTTTGTGGTTTTGGATGTCGAATCGCCATACAATGCCTTCTTGGGCCGGCCGGCCCTCGCAAAATTCAGAGCCTGTATAGCCCCCTGGTGCTTGCTATTGAAGTTCCCCACAGAAGCCGGCGTTGGTATCGTCAGGGGGGATCAAGTTGCTGCGCGAGCATGTTATGTTGCCGAATTAAAGCTGCTTCGCAACGGCGGGGGTATCGAAACTAAAGGCACTCTTCCCCCTTTGGGGGCGGAAGCCTTATAGCAATCAAAGAAGAGGGTTGTTGGAGAGATGCCTAGAGTGACGCCCGAGGATATAGATCCCAGAGAGGATCAAGAACCCGGGAGCAGAACGGCAACTCCCAACGAAGCAACTGTGGATGTGCCAATCGATGACAGTGATCCGGAGAAGGTCCTTAAGATTGGATCCCAGTTAAGTCCGACTCTTACCGAAGAATTGACGACTTTCTTAAAGAACAACTTGGATGTATTCGCTTGGACCCATGCGGACATGTGCGGGATATCCCCATCAATCATGAGTCATTCTTTGAGCGTTAACCCCAAACATCCTCTGGTGAAGCAAAAAAGACGAGTGCTGGGCCCGGAGAGGTCCGCTGCCTTGAAAGAAGAGGTTGGGAAACTAAAGAGCAATGGATTTATCAGAGATTCAACTTACCCAGATTGGATTTCGAACCCAGTCCTGGTAAAGAAGGCCAACGGGAAGTGGCGAACGTTTATCGATTTCTCGGATTTAAATAAAGCTTGTCCCAAAGATAGTTTTCCTTTACCTCGAATTGACCAGTTGGTAGACTCAACGGCAGGTCACGAGCTTCTTTCATTCATGGATGCTTATTCAGGATACAATCAGATTCCAATGCATGTTCCGGACCAAGAGCACACTAGCTTTATCACTGATCTGGGATTATATTGTTGCGTAGTGATGCCCTTTGGCTTGAAGAATGCAGGCGCTACGTACCAACGTTTGGTCAACAGAATGTTTTATAACCAAATCGGGAAAATGATGGAAGTATACGTCGACGATATGTTGGTTAAGTCCAAGCAATCCTTTCAACACACTACTAACTTGGCAGAGATGTTCGGCATTCTTCGAAAGTATGGGATGAAACTCAATCCCACCAAATGTTCATTCGGTGTTGCTTCTGGAAAATTCTTAGGATTCATTGTCAGTTCGCGCGGTATCGAGATTAATCCGGACCAGATCGCGACAATCAGGAACATTCAGGAACCTAGGCAAATTAAGGACGTGCAAAGCCTTGCTGGAAAAGTGGCCGCACTAAGCAGATTTATCTCCAGGGCTACGGATAAGTGCATCCCATTCTTCGAATTAATAAAGCGGGGAAAACGCCACTTTAAATGGACTCCTGACTGCGTGGAAGCGTTTCAGAACTTGCTTAGACACTTGGAGAAACCTCCAATTTTATCTAAACCAATAGACCACGAGGATTTATTCGTATATTTGGCAGTATCATCTCATGCAGTCAGCTCAGCATTGGTAAGGGAAGAGGAGAAGGTCCAAAGGCCTGTGTATTACGTAAGTAAAAAATTAACAGCGGCAGAACGTAATTATCCACGGATAGAAAAACTGGCGTATAGTTTACTGATTGCCTCCAGAAAACTTCGGCACTACTTTCAAGCACATCCTATTGTCATATATACTGATCACCCACTCAAGCAAGTTTTACAGAAACCAGAGGCGTCTGGAAGATTACTCAAATGGAATATTGAGTTAAGTCAATTCGACTTGAACTTTCAGCCCAGACGATCAATTCGGGGGCAAGCGATAGCTGACTTCATAGCAGAATTCACAGTTCCTGAAGAAGACATAGCAAACGAAGAAGTGGAACCCTCAAAATTACTTTTCGACCCTGATGTCTGGAGATTATATACTGATGGTGCTAAAAATAACAAAAGATCTGGCACCGGAATAGTGCTTGAAACCCCCGAGAAACGATTGATAACTTATGCCATCCGAATGGAGTTTCAGGCCACTAACAACGATTCTGAATATGAAGCTCTGATAGCCGGACTAAAGATTGCAAAGGTGCTAAAAGTCACGAAACTGAACATCTTCTGCGATTCCAAGTTAGTCGTAAACCAAGTTACTGGGAGATTCCAAGCTAAAAGTGCGAGATTGATTCTATACTTAAAGAAAGTAAGAGAGCTGCTGAATGAGTTTGATCACTACAGCATATCTCATATTCCGCAGTCAGAAAATCAGCAAGCAGACAGGTTGGCAAAGATGGCTAGTTCTAACGATCCTGAAGTGATAGGGCTAGCCCCCGTTGAAGTACTTCGATCTCCCAGCATTGATCAGATGGAAATCGACCTAGTACTTGAGACGGAACCAGAAAAGGAATCGTGGATGACCCCTATAAAGGATTTCCTAACGAATGGAGCGCTTCCGACGGAGAAAAGCGAGAGGCGAAAAGTGATTCGAAAGGCCGCCCGATACGTACTGCAAGGTGGAACCCTTTATAGACAAGGGTATTCAATGCCCCTTCTTCGGTGTATAGCCCACGATGACGTCAAACGTGTGCTGCAAGAAGTCCACGAAGGTGAATGTGGCGACCATACCGGGGGGCAAACTTTGGTAAAAAAGATATTACGGCATGGTTACTTCTGGCCTACCATAAACAAGGATGCAGTAAGATATGCACGACGATGTGATGCATGCCAGAGATTTTCAAAGATACCCAGAGCGCCTCCAAGCCAGTTAAAGACAATAATGAGCCCGTGGCCATTTGCTATGTGGGGAATTGATATTATTGGAAGTCTCCCCATAGCAAGGGGTGGAGCAAAGTTCGCCATTGTGGCTGTAGATTATTTCACTAAGTGGGTCGAGGCAGAACCACTAACTACAATCACAACTAAACGAGTAATCAACTTCATCATGAGAAACATCATCTGTCGATTCGGGATTCCAAAAATTGTGATAACCGACAACGGAACTCAATTTGATAGTGCTGAATTCAGAAACTTCTGCCAGAAATACCACATCGAGAATCGATACACATCTGTGGCACACCCACAATCGAACGGGCAAGTTGAAGCTGTAAATAAAGTAATTAAGTCCATTCTGAAAAGAAGAATGAAGCGGGCTAGAGCCATGTGGGCTGACGAATTGCCCTTGGCACTATGGGCCTACAGGACGACATATAAATCAGCAACAGGACATACCCCGTTCTCCCTTGCTTTTGGAACGGAAGCAGTCATCCCGATTGAGATAAAGGTACCTTCTCATCGGGTGACGTATTATGATCCAATGTCCAATAATGAATTGCTCCTTGAGTCCCTGGATATGATCGAAGAAAAGAGGGATGAGGCTGACCTGCGTGCTCTGAGATGTAAACAACAGGTCGCCCGATACTACAACAAAAAGGTCCGAGCCCGAACCTTGGAACCCGGAGACTTGGTTCTGAAACGTGTCTTTCCACCCCCAACTCATATGGGAGCGAAGTGGGAAGGACCGTATTCTATTCTCAGCAAGCTTGATAACGGAACCTTCAAGCTGGCAACTGTAGATGGAAAGGAGATCCCCAGAGTGTGGAATGCCCAACATCTACGGCCATATCTAACATGAGAAGTTTCAAATCTATTCTTTTGTTAAAAAAAAAAAAACTATGTACAGGGCATGACTTGCCTAGAACAGTCTGATTTCTTAAAGCAAGGGATTATAAAGTGGACGTAGGTCATGATTCGACCGAACCACTATAAAAATACTGTGTGTCATTTACCTTTGCTGCGTCTTTATCTATTTGCCTACGAAAATCAGTGTGAATATTGCAGGTACCCGAAGTCCAGCGCTGACGGTTCCTATCGTAAACTAATCAGAAGAACCCAAAAGCCTTGGTAAACGCTCTAGCTGCTTGTCCGACTGGTTTTTATCCTCGGAGCTTGGATTAAAATGTAAACCTGAGACGAGTGTGGGGAGCAAATAAACCGCTGGGTTCGAACTCTAACTCTCCAGAGAGAGAGAGAGAGAGTATAAAAGCGTCTCCGATTGAGCGCTGAGAAAGAGCTCCTTTTCCGCTGAAGGATCGGGGAGCGAATGAATCGCTGAGCTCGAACTCTAACTCTCCAGAGAGAGAGAGAGTATAAAAGCGTCTCCGATTAAGCGCTGAGAAAGAGCTCCTTTCCCGCTGAAGGATCGGGGAGCGAATGAATCGCTGAGCTCGAACTCTAACTCTCCAGAGAGAGAGAGAGAGAGTATAAAAGCGTCTCCGATTGAGCGCTGAGAAAGAGCTCCTTTCCCGCTGAAGGATCGGGGAGCGAATGAATCGCTGAGCTAGAACTCTAACTCTCCAGAGAGAGAGAGAGTATAAAAGCGTCTCCGATTGAGCGCTGAGAAAGAGCTCCTTTCCCGCTGAAGGATCGGGGAGCGAATGAATCGCTGAGCTCGAACTCTAACTCTCCAGAGAGAGAGAGAGTATAAAAGCGTCTCCGATTGAGCGCTGAGAAAGAGCTCCTTTCCCGCTGAAGGATCGGGGAGCGAATGAATCGCTGAGCTAGAACTCTAACTCTCCAGTGAGAGAGAGAGTATAAAGGCGTCTCCGATTAAGCGCTGAGAAATAGCTTCTTCCCCGCTGAAGAATCGGGGGACGAACGAATCGCCAAGCATAAAACTCTAACAATTGATTAGGGAGCATCGCGCTCTCCTATGCGGACACTAAACTTTGATATAACAAGTGTAACATAGCATGAACATTCTTCTTCCTGTCGATTCACTGATTTATAATTATTAATAGCTGGCTAACGACTAAATGTGGAAGGTTTCTATGAATACAGTTACACAATGATGTAAGAAGAAACAAACCCTCGTTTATGTACTGCAAATCAGCAAAGTGAAAACAAGTTAGAAACAAAAGTGAGGGCCAGTCTCACAATTACACTTCCTGGTCAGTGGGAAGCTTAAAAGACAAAATATCAGTGAACATCCTATTTATGCTTTGATATCTTCTCTCGCTTCTGCCTCTCCAGCCTCTCCTTGTCGGCTTCGGACGGATCCCCCTTTTTCCTTTTTCGCTTGTCCACGAGGGGAGCGTCTGACTCCTCTAAGGCTTCCTCTCCCCCATCTTTTCTCTTGCTCCTGCCGGAGAGGGAAGCAGGGAAATCATCAGGGTTTGCAAAGTGAAGTTGCCGGCTGATGGACTTGGATTGGATTTTCATAATCATCCCAGTTTTGGGATCAAACTCTGCGAGAGGGACCACATCCAAAGCCTCATCCCCCGCCTTCTTCAAAGCCAACTCTTTCTCTTGTCTGGCTTTTCGGCCGGCCAGGGGTTCCTCATCATCATCATCATCGTTGGCCTTCTTGGTGCCGGTGATATCCTCTTCATCATCCACATGCCGACCATCCAAGTCTTTTAAAGCCTCGATAGTCTCAGCATCTTTGGGTACGTCGGCGCTAGGCACCGAGATGCTTCCTTCAGCTGTCGCGGCCTCGACTCGCTCTGAGACATCGATTTCGGCACCCGGCAGGACGATCCCCTCCTCCGCCTCTCTCTCTTTTCCAACACCCTTGTCGGCGGGCTCGCCACCTGCATTATGAAAGACACACATTACTAATTCAATGGGTTGCCCTGTTAGACGACGACAATTCGCAATCGCTTTAGCAAATCGTTGAGAATAGAGAAAGGTACCTTCAGCAGATACTCCCTCTTGAGTAGATCCGGATGCTCCAGCAGCCACGGGAGTTAAGCCTAAGGGGATCAGCAGATCGTCAGGATGATACTCCTCGACTTCGGAAGTTTTAGACTTGGCGGCGGAGCTGGAACCTTCGTCAATTTTGCTTTTGCCTTTAGCCATGGTTCTCTCCTTCTCCATCTCCGCCAAGATTAAGCGACGGCCCTCTGCCAGATCCTCAGGCTCGTTGTCCCTTAGGATGCTTTTCATCAATTCATCTTCATCGATCTCTTCGACCCCTAGTCTATGTTTTTCGCCTTCCACGATGGCATCCCACAAGTTGGCCAAAGTAACATGATAATCCGGGATCCATGAGATATTGCGAGTCTTGAGAACCTGACCGAGGAAGTCAAAGATCATCTCCTCAAACCCCTCGATTTCTTTCTCTCTTTCAAGGAGTTTGTGGTTGGAGGCAGTGGCCATTTCAATGGCGCTATCAACGTTCTTTTCGGCAAGAGCTGCCCGTCTCTCCGCATCGGCCACCTGATCGTTCAAAATCACTTTTTCCGCCTCTGCCAGAGCCAACTTTTCTTTTAAGCTTGCTCTTTCCGCTTCCCAAGTAGCCTTCTCCGTCAAAAAATGGCCTTTAGCCGTTGCCAGTTCGATGTTGGCCATTCTGAGGTCTTCAACTTCCTTTTTTAAGGCCATTTTTTCCTGGCTATTGGAATCCAGTTCTACGTGAAAGCGCTGCTTGGCATTTTCTAATTCAGTTTTATAGTTTGCAGCGTCTCTCTGTGCCAGGGCGAGCTGGGCTTGAGCGTCTTCCAGATCCTTCTCTAATTTTGTCCTGGCCCTTTCATTATTTTCGAGTTTTGCTTTAGACCTGTGAGCTTCTATCTCGAGTGTCCGGACGACCTCCGAAAGATTAAGTGCGTGCTTTTTCATCGCCTCGTACTGCTTGGCCACATGACGGATATGCCCAATAACTTCTTTATCCCAGTTTTTAGGAACTGGCTCCAAGGCGGGAACAAAGACCATCCTATCGAAGAACATTCCTGGAAATTGTTCCCGTAGCTTTTCCAGCCTACCTTGGATTTCAGGACCGTGAACGTAGTCCCGTGAACCGGGGGCAACTAATTCTGGTTGGCTGATGGGGACTATGTTGCTTCTCGTTTGCTCAGTATCTTTGGATGAATCCCTGTCCCCATCTTTGGATTCGTGGCGCCTTTTGGACGACCGACTGTGGGAAGGCGCACTCTTTGGAGGAGTCAACTCTTTTGGAAGTGTCTTCCCCCCAGTCGAAGTTATTGGGTGACTTGAAGGCCTGGTAGAGGTTGATTTGGGTGGAGATCGAGGTTGCGAAGAGCTCGACTTGTGAGAAGGACCGCGAGGGTGCTCAGTACCCGAACGAAGGCTGGGGGTGCCTTCGCGAAGAGAACGGAACGAATAAGATCTCCTGCGTGACATCGCTCCTGCAAAAAAGAAAAGAAAAACATATTATCCCATTGAATATCCACGACATAGTAGTGCACGATCAGGCAGTGTGTGTGAGGTGTGCATCCCGTATAATTCCCCCTAACAGACCCGGGCCTGGAGACAGGCTCGTCTGGCCCGTTTCACGTCCCCTTGCTAAGTCAGCCGCCTCTTCGGAAGCAGAAAAGAAAGGCTCCTCGCCGAAGTCTTTTTCCGTGTATTCGATGTCAGGCAAAGGGATTTTATTCAGCTCGTCGAATAGCTGTTCTTCTGTCAATTCGTCGTCACCCACAGTGTCCATTGGAGCAAAAGTAGGGATTTCTTTCGACGCATCGCCGCGGGACTCATCTCCCCTGTATACATTCAAGTCTTCGTCGTCCTGGATGACTATCGGAGAAGGGCTTTTGTGAAATTTGGTTGTCTCCACCGCTTGTGAAGTTCCCTCTCCTTCCGTCGGAGGCACATATTTATAAGGTTTGCCGCCAGTTCCAAGTCCAAATTTCCTATCCAAGAGGCGATGCTTGTGAAGGTTGTCATCCGTAATGCATTTTTTAATCCTTAAAAAGTCGGATCTGCTTTGCAAAAGAATGGATAACCGGTTGTTGTACAATGCGCCCTCTGTTTTCGGGAAGACATGATCTATTTAAGACAAAGGAAAAAGCGGAAGAATGTTATTTCTTAGACTCCCCCAAGCAAGATATTCAACTGGGCGATCAAAATTTACTTGATTTGAGCCATCTCCGTGAGCATCCAGCCTGTCTTCTTATGTAAAACCAGTCAGACTTGGGATCCCCGATGTTGCTGTACCCGTCATACAGAACTTTCCTGTTCGCCACTGATTCAAAAAAGGAAAAGTTGGGAGTTGCAGAAGAACGGTGCTTGAAGAGAAAGAAGAACACCAGGTCTCTGAATTTGAGTTCGGCGTGCAAGATTTCCGCGTAAGCAACATACAAAGAATATAGAGACGCGTAGGCGTTTGGATGAAGCTGCATCGGGGCAATGCCTAATCGTCTCAGAGTTTCAATGACAATTGGAGGGAACGGAGGGATAGCTCCTACTAGACACATTGTCCGACTGATCGACATATACCCTTCCGGTGCTAAATGAGGTCTGTCTTCGCTTCCCGGTGTTAAGACATCGTCCCAAGGAATGCCGTGTCTTAGGCAGATTCTCTTGAGTTTTATTTCGTCGAGCTTGGACGCTAAAGAGTCAGAGAATTTATCTATCCCGACTGCGCCTGGAATTTCGTCCGGAGCTCGCTCGTCAGAATCGGAGTTGTTGCTGGATGACGTGCTTTCTGTCGGATCCGATTCCGTGGCTTCATATTCGGACCCGGAATCTTCACCTTCTGGATTGATTGGAGGGATTTGAGGATTATGCTGTTCAGGAGTCTCAGATTCCGTTTCGGCTACAGATCTTGAGGAAGAGTGGTCGTTCGACATTGCTGCTAGGACGAGAAAATATGAACGATAAGATTAACACTACCCGTCCCCCGTGTGTGCAAGTGCTACTGCGTGTGCTTGTGTGTGCGCAATATTAAAAATGATAATGAAACATGAAAGCAGTCGAGGTTATTAAAAGTTGTTAGTCGTCATATGCAGTCAAATCATGAAGTCATTTAGTCCAGAGTGATCAACGTCAGGGCTCTATCCTAACTGTCCAGAGTTTTGTAGCGGCAAGGCGCTGATTAAAGACAGAAATTTCTTCGTATCGCCAGCCGTGAGACGGATCGCATAGCAGAGGGATCGCCCCCCTCCGACTCGCACGACAGGGGGATCGCCCCCCTTCGACTCGCATGGCAGAGGGATCGCACCCTTTCCCGATCGCAGAGCAGAGAGTTTGCCCCTCATCGAATCGCCGGGCGAAGGGAAGGCTCCCTCACGAACCGTTGCGACTACCGTGGTACGACCCTCGGTTGCCCTCTCAATCTGTATTCGTCTCGCCACTTGCTTCCGTCCTCGATCACTGGCCACGATCTGAGTCAGCCTTCTTTCTCCTTCTCCATCCTTCTTCTTCCTCATCTCCTTCCCATCCTCAAACTCCGAGCTCCACGTTCAATGGCCATGGCGATTTGGTGATAACTTCGAAAAGTAGCAGATTTATATTGTTTCTCTCTGGACTCAACCGTAGAAATTCAGGAAAATAGTATGAGGGTGCTTCCTATAAAGTTACCTTTCTAAAAACTGAGAGAGTTCTTGGATTTTCGAAAGTTTTAAAGGGTTGGATTCGTTGTTCGACAGCTCGCGCGAGACGATTCAGCAGAGAGGAGAAAGAAGGAAAATGAAGAGGGGAGCGTCGGCTTATATAGGCAAAGAAGGTGACCGTTTGTCTCCCCTCCTTTGTCTTATTCGGTCTACGAACCGCCCCCCGAGCCACGATCCGAAGATGGAATCGCCAAAAAGCCCACGGACCACTTTGAAATGATGGCCCACAAAACTCAGAGCCCGATACGACTCGAAGGAAGATGCGCCCCGTATCGCACAAGACCCTAGGAGCTCAGCACGCGACGAGCAGATGACCAAATCGGACCGTGTCGTCCTATGGCGATCCGATCCATCCATGTGTCAATTTGAACCAATGCAACTGTAAACTTGCATCCTTTCGGGAGAGAGTCAATAAGTATCTTCGAAGCATGTTTCATCATCAATAAAACATACTTCGAGGGGGCAAAGTGTTGGCTCGCTTTTTGACCAAGCCATCCAGGATCATTCGTGAGAGGAAATCAGGAAACCAAGTCCTCCAGGAAAGTGGATCGCACGCCATCGTCTCGCCCCGCTTGGATCGTACGCCATCGTCTCGCCCCGCTTGGATCGCACTCTATCGACTCGCCCAGGGACGGATCGCTCTCATCTCGTCGACGAACGCCACCTCCAGGCGATCCGATCCCTTGTAACGAACCGAACCCACTGACCCGTTCAACCACGAGCTGGTCTGCAGCGATCCGAATCGCACGGATCTGACGACACCTGTTCGCAACGGCTAGTTTGACTTTTTCTTCGATGGCTGCGATGCGATCCGAAAGTCTTGGGATTCGTGCCACGTGTCCACGATCCGTCCGACGAAATCAGCTATAAATAGCCCAGAGCTTGGCATTTTTCGGGATCTTTTTGGCAATAGTGAATACTGAGTCCGCCATTGTTATCAAACCACTGAAATATTGAGAGAAATCACTGTTGTACTAGCTTTTAAAGCATAATCAATAAAATATAAAGTGGACGTAGGCTCGTTAACGCCGAACCACTATAAATTCTGAGTGTTCTTTTCTTTTTCTTTATTCCTCATTTAGAATTCTCTATAGTTTATAACAATTTGGGTGTTAGGTCCAAATTTCGATCTAACAATTTCCAAGAGATAATTCAGAAGTATAACATTTTCCTGTAGTTTCAGCAAACAATAACAATTTTGACTTTCTATTGTGATAGTTATATATTGAAATATCATTGAGAATTTAAATCTAATGCTTTAGTCCTTTCGAATTATACCCTCATAAATCTTTGCATCTAGCTAGGTCACGGTACCAATAAAATCAACCCTACCCATTCACAAACTTAACTGGCATTGGACCTCCCAGGATGTCATGCATGTATGACACTTATTTATCCTGAAAAATAATAAATAAATATGTAACATTTTTAGCATGTAATAACAATCTTATTTTATATTTAAGGAAATTTGTCAGTGCATACTACTAGTAGTCGCACAGTCCCTTATGGGTTTTCCCCTGGTGCGTTTGTAGTCATACGTACTTTTAACTTCTAAGGTTCAACATGAAATTTCTTGAACTTTGTCCCATTCATGTGGTATGGGTTTGTATACCCAAAATGCTAAGTAAACTAATTCATATCTTGTTAAAGTAATACTTACTTAGTGTGTTAATTTAGACCCTTATACATTTGGAAAATTAAGAAGTTATACACTTGCTCTCTACCTTTTGTTTATCGAGTTTGAACCTCCAAATTAAAGCCTATGCTTCCTTTCTTAGATCTACGGAAAAACTCTCGTAGCGCCAGCTTTCGGTGCTCCTAGGCCCACTCTTTGTTGGATGTTGTGGTACGGAAGATTTTTCATAGTGATCCTGGTCCAGATCTTGTTGTGCTTTCATATTTGTTTTGGTTCTTTAATTTGGAGTTGTTGTGAATCTTCTTCGTCAACCCAATAGCTAGGATACCATTCAACATCTCCTGGATTTGTGGAGTTATGTATTGCTCCTGAGCCCTTTAGTTGGACAATAGTGTCCATTGCCTTTAATGTTTGGCTTTCGAAAGAAATACCTGGCCTGCTCGCTGAGTGAATGGCCTCATATAGATCGTTTTGCGATGCTGGTTTCTTTTCCTTGTTGGTATGTGTTTATTTGCTTCTCATTTTCTTGGTTCGACAGTCTGTCGATGCACATGATTTTTCTTTCTGAGTTATTTTTGTTTTGGTGTTATATCTTCTGATTGATGGTAGAGATTATGGATTTTTTTGGTGATTCCGGTAAAGTGTTTTCTTGTCACAATTTCTTGGAACTCTGATCTGGTTGGGTGTTTGTGTTTGCGGTGTGCCGGTTAACGTCTTTCCATCTCAGGCAATAGCTGAAGTGTTTGCTCTCGACTTCCTAGATGGAGTAACCTTTCCTTCTTCACACTGACTACCCTGCACATCTAATCTTCCAAAGAGATCCACGTCATATTGATATGCAAGTGTTTTTGGATGGCGATGGCTTTTTCCACTAGTTTTTGGGTGCTTGGAAGTGGATGAACACAACAATCCTTTCTACAGCGGTCACATAGAGGATATTTTCGGTGGTTTTAGTATGGCTGTGTTGTGTTGAAGTTGCTATGTGATGGTTAATCTCTTTTAACACTAGGAAAAGTTGAACATGGAATAGGTAAAGTAATGTGATGCAGTATACTAGTTATAGTTGTATTTTTATTTTTGCATGACAATTTATTTATTCCTCCCTGCGTGGAGATATATATGTAATATAGCAGTCTAGTATTTAGCTAGCTCATGTACTATAATTTAGAATAGATTTAGTGGACGACCCACTATAAATACTATACGGTGGATGGTCCACCTTAAAAACTGAACATTATTGTTATTATTTTTTATTATAATAATAAGTTATACGGAAACTATAAAATCGATCGGTTTTGCCAAAAAAGAAGAAGTTAAGTTTCACTAATATGGTTATGTGTAGTAAAAGGGTTACATGCATAATCTAATTAACATGAGAAGATTGAAAGTGAAACATGAATAAGGGTGAGGACACATTAGGATGAGAGTTGGACCTAGAGAAAAGAAAGAGGTTGTGCTTGGCTATCTCTTTTTACCCTATGTTGGGATTCAACTTCATCAATTTTTATTTTGTGGTGTTTTTAAATTTTTATAAATGTTGTTTCCATTTTATATTATTTTTACTGTATTATTTTATTATATGCAGATGCAGACACTTAGTAATTCATAGTCCTCTACAACCAACATATCTGTTTTTATTCTTATGTATGTAAGACAATATGAGTTTAGATGATAAATTGTCGTTTGACTGCGTAATTGTATAAGCATATTGCGCCTTATATAGGTTGATGGATCCAATTGTGCTAAGAAGTTAAAAAATAAGAATGATACATAATATTAGCACTATTTTTAATATTATTTGTAATTCTTGAGCACTTTGATTAAAAAATTGAAGTTCATGAATGAATTTAAAACTTGATCAAATAATTGATTATTGTTGACCAGCCTTTTGGTAAGGACGTACCCTATGAGCTACCAATGATAGATTCAATCAGGGCTCGAGCATAGGTCTGGTCAAGCTTGGACACCGCTGGTCCAACTCCCGATACAATCATCTTTAGGCTCGTCTAAGCCCAGCAACATTAAGAGCATACCAGGAACAAAGAAGAGGGTACACGAAGTCTCGGATCAAAAGAAATCCTTCCTACTTACCCTAGCTTGACTAAAGTTTCAGCTTGGATTGAATGAAGCCCTAGCTTGGGTCGAAGACCACATTTTAGTAAAAATAGATCTCCAGGTCAAATGGGATCTCCAAGGTGAATGGGAGCCTGGGTCGAGTCAAATGGGACCCGGACCTCCAACGGTTGCTACTTCTTCCACTCTCCCGCTATCTCTTATAGACGCGGGATTTGTGCCAGGTATCCACAACCCGGTCCACTATCTCCATATAACCGCCTCTCCACCACATCCAACTTCCCTGGGTAGAATGCCACATGTCGTATTCGACCCGAGCGCCTACTAGCCCTGTAAATATATCATTTCAAGGAGATTTCAAGGATTTTTTGGCCATGTGAAGCTTGGAGCACCTCAGCCATGGCTGCCAGCAACTATAATCTCAAAATATGAGTGATATATATGATTGTAATTCAAAATAATCAACAGAAAGAGTGTTGTATTAGAGGTTATGACAATCTCATTCGATGTAACTTCAATATTCTAATATTATTGAGAGATTATGAAGTGGATGTAGCATCGTTAACGCCGAACCACTATAAAAATGGTGGTGTCTTGCTATTCCTTGCATTTTTCAGTTATTTCTTCGCATTTCATATCAAAACACGACTTTTTCGGTTTTAGCCAATTTTTAGTCTAACAATTATCAATACCAAAGTATGTCCGACATAATACTAAAATTTAAATGCTTATAAGTACACATGCTAATCTTACTGTTGTTAGGAAAATTGTACTTTTGTGGAAGTGATCAGGGTCTTGTTCACCCAATTACTTAAAGAAGATTTCAATGGAAAACAACAGAGATATGAAATTACACGCTTAAACACAAGATATTCCACCCAACCATCCTCTTTATTGATTCACAAAATCAAATTTTGTTTACACTCAATGGATCAAAAACCAAAAGTAAATAAACCACAATTGAATCAATAACCTTATTGAGAAAGGGAAAGAATACCTAGATGACTACTACTATTGTTGGTGAAGGAGAACAATGTAGAACAACGGCAAACCCTCGGATCAACTACTTCGGTCTTAATCACATAATTATAATCCAATCCTAGATGCTTCTTTTATAGGAGAATAAAAGGCCTAGGCAAAATATCTAATTTGCCCCTCAGAAATACCACGAATTAAAGATGAGAAAAACTAGGTCAAAAAAATATTCTCCAGTCTTCAATCTTCAAATTATCTCCTCTATCATTGTGACAACCCGAATTTTAAATAACATGTCAAAACCATAAATCAAGGCAAATTAAATTTTAAAATAAGAATCAGGGGAAACGGGTTACGCCATTGTGTTCGTCTCGAAATTCTGCTTGGAAATGAGTCTGAGTTTGCGAGAATCGGAGTCCGTATGAGGGAGATATGACCCTCCGAAGTTTCAGGAATTTTCAGAATCAAAAACAGCTCGAAATTCAAATTCGAAATTCGAATTCAAACCCCAGAACAGGCTGGGCGGGAAAATTCCCGCCCATGGACCAGGTCGACGTGGGGTTTGACCATAGTGTCGACCTCCCAGGGACCTGGTCGACCATAGTGTCGACCTGGGGGTCGACCTGCCTCCCGAACCTACTTTTCGAACCTGATGCATTCTGATGTATCTGATCTCGTTTTCTGTCCAGATTCGTCCGCCTAATCCTATATAAACAGCCTCCTAGCCTCATTCTCTTTACACCATTCTTCTCTAACCTTATGCTGCACAAACTCTTGATGAACATGGCTTCTTCTTCTTCCTCTAAATTAAATTAAGATAAATTAAATTAAAACGCGAAGACTATTTCTTGAAGACTACGGCTAGGAATTGCATATTTGGGGATTTGCTTCTACAATCAAATCAAGATTCAACGATTCAGCAATTCGACAACTAGTTTATAGATTCAACTTCTACATCTCAATTTCTTAGACCACGATCTGTAAGTTCAAGTTACTTTTAGATAAAAACTATAAACTTAATATGGACATGTTATAAATTGGAATTGGATCTATGTATGATTCGTATCTATTCTTGTTCATCTTGGATCTTGAACTTTTGGGAATATTGCTTTGAAATCAGTTTGGGCCTATTCACATTGTAAATCAAACATTATCATGCCTATGACATTGAAACTATTGTTAATGGCCAAGGACTATGACTGTGAACATAAGACTATTGCCTATGCCTATGACTGTGAACATAAGACTATTGCCTATGACTACGACAAGGACAATTGTGGCTAATCACCTATGTCTCATGACTATGAATTATTGCCTATGATTATGAACATAAGACTATTGTCTATGACCATGACTTTGAAACTATTACAGTTAATTGCTTATGTCTATTTAGGGTAGTTGCCTAGAACTATTTTGGATAATTATCCATGACTATTGTGATTAATCGCTTATGATTCACTATGATTATGACTATTGTGGTTAATTGACTATTACAGTTGATTGTTCATAACACTATAGTTGAAAACCATGTTGTACACCGAATTGGCATTTTGTTGGATCTCATACCTAGGGTATGACTTGCTTAGTTTATTTGCTATTATGTACACCAAAACCATTGATCCATTATCCTTGTATTTGGCTTGCTTTTGCATGCCTATTCTTTATGTCAATTTTTATCATGACTATCGCCTTATTTTGCTCGATCTGAAATCCTATTATTTTCTATATGCCAATGATGTTGTAACCAATTATCTCAAGTTATATCATGCTAGTCTTGTAATCCCTTTTATCGCTTTATGCTCGTCCCTTTTGCCTATCATAATTTTGATGTTATTTCCTTTATTTTGGGATTTGGATTTACTTGTAGTATAGACCGATTCACATTTACGTGCGATGGGAATACGATTTGGGTAGACTAGGCAAAGCATGAATTGGTTATGAACATGAATCATGAATTATATAATAGGCATAAATTGAAACATGAACATTGATATAACTTGAATCTGGATATGGATATAAAACTTGCCTTGAAACTTGATATGAAATTTGAACATGGGCATGACACTAGAATGAACTTGAAAATGGTCAACTCGAGGTTGGGTTGAGTTTGCAGTGTAATTCTGCCCGGAACCGCCCGGCAAATCCAGTGACTGCAAACAATAGGATCCAATGTGAGTAGTTGGTCATATCGCGCTTGAAACCCGAGGTCAGATTGAGTTGTGGTGTAAATCTTCCCGGAACCGCCCGGCATATCCAGTGACCACAACAATAGGTCTGATGTGAGAGGTTGGGGTGCATTAATGAATTAATGCCACATGATAGGGTTAAATCATGAACATGAAAGACAACACTTAATCAACTTGAAACATGATTGGTAGGGTTAGGTCATGAACTTGAATGACAACACCTAACCAACTTGACACGTGAATTGTAGGGTTAAGTCACGAACTTGAATGACAATACTTAACCAACTTGACATGCTAGACTGATAAGGGTTAAGTCATGAATTTAAATGACGACACTTAACCTATTAGATGGAAACCCTAGTTACGCGGTCCATTTCAGCAGTAACCCACTAGATGTATCACGGTACCCTGGAACTAGGCAGGGTGGGGCACGATTATTGGGCTGATTGTAAGCGACCAGAACGACGGCTATGTTGGTGCGCCAGTGTAGGTTCAGGTGGGCTATGGTCGTGCACGTGGTCCGGAGTTGAAAAAGCAGGCATTGAGCATCAGTAGGTTTATCTGTGCATGCTTGATTCGTGTCGGTGGTTGGCAACCTAGGGCTTGATACACCCTATGGTGGACCTAGCACATGTGACTACATTCGTGATAGGGCCGTATGACACAGACACATGACGAGCTAGAACTTGTAGGGAGACGATCGGTTAGTGGATCGTTCTGTTGGACCTAGTAATGGGTCATTTCATTATGTTGGGCCAAGGGATCATTTCACGATTAATATAAGACATGGGTTTGGGATAATAGTACAGTTGGTGCAGCGAACCTTGAACATGCGATGTTATACTTGACATATACTTGAATTATCATGTTATCTTAGTCTATCTTGCCCATCTTGACATCATCCTTATGTTTACTTTCAGTTTATACATGTCGTGTTACTTTTACCTATTTTTATGCTGAAATTCACTTGGACTTACCAGTCTTTATGACTGACCCTTTTTTCTTTCGCCTCCTTTTCTTCCGTTCCCCCCCAGGTTCTCAGGGAGGAAACTCTAGCACTTAGCTTGGATTTCGCTTGCTTTCGGTTCAGCTCATGTATGGTTTGATCTTGAGCTATGCTATGGCTGCATTTCTGCTACCTTTGGGGAATTAAGCTACTTTTGTTGTTCTAAGATTATGCTTCTTTGTTTATGCAAGATAGAATTTGTTGTAATGGAAAATAATGACTTTGGCTATTCGGTACTCTGGATGTAAAAGGTTTTGACTCTTTTTGAAAGTAATGAAATTTAGCTTTTGATTCTTCCGCTGTTTTATTTATGTTCTGTCTTGTAATACTTCTGTGATTGTTTACCCTGATAACGCTCCTCCAAAACTAGTGCATTCCCTTTGTGAGTGACCCTAGCGGAGGTGGGGTGTTACATTTGGTATCAGAGCAGAAGGTTACCAGACTGGGCAAAAGCTTTTAAAAACCTTCTAAAACTATTTTCAAATCCGTTTACAAAGAAGCATTTTTCAAGAATAATCTTGTTTTATTAAAAGTCTATTCCCTAAAAGCCATTAGCATTATCCTTTGTTCCCTCGTTTTGAATCTCTTCTTTTTCATTTCAGCATGTCTGGGAATCTTAACTTTCCGGAGGACGTGCCAGTACCTGGCTGGTTCAGGAGGTACTTAGAGGCTAGGGCCAACGATGCAGACCCAACAGATATTCCTCCTCTAGCTACAACGATTCCTCCTCCTCCGCCCCCTCCTCGTGCAATTGCTTTCTCAAAGATCTGTAAAGATTTTAGGTCCATGGGTGGAAAGATTTTCAAGGGAACTGAATCATTCGTAGAAGCAAGGAACTGGCTCAAAGAAACTGAGGATTTGTTTGTTATCTTCGAGGTGGACGATAGGCAGAAGGTACAGTTGGCGGTATGGTTGCTCAAAGACGAAGCTTCCTATTGGTGGGAAGTCACTAACGCCGAGAGGCCGGTCGAAACATGGATGGATTTCAGAATAAGGTTTGAGACGAAATTCCTCTCGCAAGCTGAACGAAGTTTACAGCTGGAAAAGTTCTAAGCTCTTAAGCAAGGAAGTATGACTATCAAGGAGTACGTTAGTCAATTCAATCAGTTAGTCCGATTTGGACTGGATTTAGTGAATACTCCTCATAAGAAGGCTCTCCGTTTTGTCAAGGGATTGAATGTGCCACTTCACAGCTTGGCTATGACCCACATACCTATGGGGGCTACCTATGAAAAGTTAGTGGACATGGCGCTCTTAAATGAAGAAGACAAGAATGGCAAGAAGGAGGTCAAGGCGAATGAGTCTCAAAACAAGAAGGTAGACTCCAAGAAAGGCGGCAAGAACAACAACAACAACAAAAATGATAACAAGACACGTGAGAAAAGAAAATGCCACCTCTGTGGTATTGAAGGGCATATAGTCCAAGATTGTAGAAAGAAGAAGATGAATATGGGAGCATGCTTTCATGTGGTGATACTGGACATATCAGCAAGAACTTCCCTAAGAAGCAAGGGCAAGCCCCGCAAGCAGGACCTTCTGGGGGTACATCTTTAACTTCTTCTCCTAGATGCTTTGTTTTATCTTGCTTATCTCCTCAATCCTATCTTGAGAACCTTAGGTAGAACCCTTTTCGATGTAAACATGTGATTGAAACATGTTATGATTAATGTTTGCAAATGGTTGCAAGTGGTTGCTCGTGGTTGCATAACACACATTAGGCACTAGATCGGCTCAGACACATTTTCATATTGCATATGCATGAGTGTTTATACTTGTTTATGGATGAAATTGAATGTGTTAATATGTGAATGTTGCATATGGATTGATGTTTGTGCACACATATAGTGTTTATGTGACTAGGACTATTTGCATACATGTTGGATTCATGGCACTAAACATATTTTGCATTAAGAAGATCAATCAGTCCTGATCATTTGCATTAGATAAGGAACATATACACACACTTTCTGCATATGTTCATATAACATTAGAAATCTTTTAAGGACAATGGTTGCTTGTGGACGATGGTTAAGTCGATGGTTGATTGGATGATAGGATGCATTCTTCTTAACTTGAAGATTTCGGGGACGAAATCCTTTAAGGAGGGGAGAATGTGACACCCGAATTTTTAATAACATGTTAAAACCATAAATCAAGGCAGAATTAAATTTTAAAATAAGAATAAGGGGAAATGGGTTGCGCCATTGCGTTCGTCTCAAAATTCTGCTTGGAAACGAGTCCGAGTTTGCGAGAATCGGAGTCCGTATGAGGGAGATATGACCCTCCGAAGTTTCAGGAATTTTCAGAATAAAAAACAGCTCAAAATTCGAATTCAAACCCCAGAACAAGCTGGGCGGGAAGATTCCCGCCCAAGGACCAGGTCGACCTGGGGGTCGACCATAGTGTCGACCTCCCAGGGACCAGTTCGACCATAGTGTCAACCTGGGGGTCGACCTGCCTCCCGAACCCAGTTTTCGAACCCGATGCATTCTAATGTATCTGATCTCGTTTTATGTCCAGATTCGTCTGCCTAATCCTATATAAACAGCCTCCTAGCCTCATTCTCTTTACACCATTCTTCTCTAACCTTATGCTGCACAAACTCTTGATGAACATGGCTTCTTCTTCTTCCACTAAATTAAATTAAGATAAATTGAATTAAAATGCGAAGACTATTTCTTGAAGACTACGGCTAGGAATTGCATATTTGGGGATTTGCTTCTACAATCAAATCAAGATTCAACGATTCAGCAATTCGACGACTAGTTTATAGATTCAACTTCTGCATCTCAATTTCTTAGACCACGATCTGTAAGTTCAAGTTACTTTTAGATAAAAACTATAAACTTAATATGGACATGTTATAAATTGGAATTGGATCTATGTATGATTCGTATCTATTCTTGTTCATCTTGGATCTTGACTTTTTGGGAATATTGCTTTGAAATCAGTTTGGGCCTATTCACGTTGTAAATCAAACATTATCATGCCTATGACATTAAAACTAATGTTAATGGCCAAGGACTATGACTGTGAACATAAGACTATGCCTATGCCTATGACTGTGAACATAAGACAATTGCCTATGACTATGACAAGGACAATTGTGGCTAATCACCTATGACTCATGACTATGAATTATTGCCTATGATTACGAACATAAGACTATTGTCTATGACCATGACTTTGAAACTATTACAGTTAATTGCCTATGACTATTTAGGGTAGTTGCCTAGAACTATTTTGGATAATTATCCATGACTATTGTGATTAATCGCTTATGATTCACTATGATTATGACTATTGTGGTTAATTGACTATTACAGTTGATTGTTCACAACACTATGGTTGAAAACCATGTCGTACACCGAATTGGCATTTTGTTGGATCTCATACCTAGGGCATGACTTGCTTAGTTTATTCGCTATTATGTACACCAAAACCATTGATCCATTATCCTTGTATTTGGCTTGCTTTTGCATGCCTATTCTTTATGTCAATTTTTATCATGACTATCGCCTTATTTTGCTAGATCTGAAATCCTATGATTTTCTATATGCCAGTGATGTTGTAACCAATTATCTCAAGTTATATCATGCTATTCTTGTAATCCCTTTTATCGCTTTATGCTCGTCCCGTTTGCCTATCATAATTTTGATGTTATTCCCTTTATTTCGGGATTTGGATTTACTTGTAGTATAGATCGATTCACATTTACGTGCGATGGGAATATGATTTGGGTAGATTAGGCAAAGCATGAATTGGTTATGAACATGAATCATGAACTAGATAATAGGCATAAATTGAAACATGAACATTGTTATAACTTGAATCTGGATATGGATATAAAACTTGCCTTGAAACTTGACATGAACTTGATATGAAATTTGAACATGGGCATGACACTAGAATGAACTTGAAAATGGCCAACTCGATGTTGGGTTGAGTTTCCAGTGTAATTCTGCCCGGAACCGCCCGGCAAATCAAGTGACTGCAAACAATAGGATCCAATGTGGGTAGTTGGTCATATCGCGCTTGAAACCCGAGGTCAGACTGAGTTGTGGTGTAAATCTGCCCGGAACCGCCCGGCATATCCAGTGACCGCAACAATAGGTCTGATGTGAGAGGTTGGGGTGCATTAATGAATTAATGCCACATGATAGGGTTAAGTCATGAACATGAAAAACCACACTTAACCAACTTGAAACATGATTGGTAGGGTTAGGTCATGAACTTGAACGACAACACCTAACCCACTTGACACGTGAATTGTAGGGTTAAGTCACGAACTTGAATGACAACACTTAACCAACTTGACATGCTAGACTGATATGGGTTAAGTCACGAATTTAAATGACAACACTTAACCTACTGGACGGAAACCCTAGTTACGAGGTCCATTTCAGTAGTAACCCACTAGATGTATCACGGTACCCTGGAACTAGGCTGGGCGGGGCACAATTACTGGGCTGATTGTAAGCGACCAGAATGATGGCTATGTTGGTGCGCCAGTGTAGGTTCAGGCGGGCTATGGTCGTGCACGTGGTCCGAAGTTGAAAAAGCGGGCATTGGGCATCAGTAGGTTTATCTGTGCATGCTTGATTCGTGTCGGTGGTTGGCACCCTAGGGCTTGATACACCCTATGGTGGACCTAGCACAGGTGACTACATTCGTGCTAGGGCCGTATGACATAGACACATGACGAGCTAGAACTTATAGGGAGCTGATCGATTAGTGGATCGTTCCGTTGGACCTAGTAATGGGTCATTTCGTGATATTGGGCCAAGGGATCATTTCACGATTAATATAAGACATGGTTTTGGGATAATAGTACAGTTGGTGCAGTGAACCTTGAACATGCGATGCTATACTTGACCTATACTTGAATTATCATGTTATCTTAGTCTATCTTGCCCATCTTGACAGTATCCTTATGTTTACTTTTAGTTTATGCATGTCGTGTTACTTTTACCTGTTTTTATGCTGAAAGTCACTTGGACTTACCAGTCTTTATGACTGACCCGTTTTCTTTCGCCTCTTTTTCTTCCGCCCCCCCTAAGGTTCTCAGGGAGGAAACTCTAGCACTTAGCTTGGATTTCGCTTGCTTTCGGTTCAGCTCATGTACGGTTTGATCTTGAGCTATGCTATGACTGCATTTCTGCTACCTTTGGGGAATTAAGCTACTTTTGTTGTTTTAAGATTATGCTTCTTTGTCTATGCAAGATAGAATTTGTTGTAATGGAAAATAATGACTTTGGCTATTCGGTACTCTGGATGTAAAAGCTTTTGACTATTTTTGAAAGTAATGAAATTTAGCTTTTGATTCTTCCGCTGTTTTATTTATGTTCTGTCTTGTAATAATTCTGCGATTGTTTACCTTGATAACGCTCCTCCAAAACTAGTGCATTCCTTTTGTGAGTGACCCTAGCGGAGGTGGGGTGTTACAATCATAATGCACTTCCAAACGTCGTCTTTTTCAACATACATATGATTGAAATATCACAAATCATAACATTCCACCTTGATATGAAATCACATCATCAAGCACACTTCCAACAATCAACAAACAAGTCACCTAGCTCTTTCAACAATCAACAAACAAGTCACCTAGCTCTTTCAACAATCAACTACACTTAATTAAAACCATTACAAACACAACACTCTACCTGCTATTAAGGATGCGGAATGCGGATATTAAGGCAAAACTAACACTAAATGGGGGAGGGGTGAATAGTGTTTTAAAGAGAGTATGGAAAATTTAAACAATCTAGAATAACTCCATGAATCACACAATGATTATCACACCAGAAATGATCACAAACACAAAAACAATCACAAACATGGATATAAGTAAATATAAAATGCAGAAAAGGAAAGAACACATCGGATTTTATACTAATTCGGATTACTCCTACGTTCAGTTCCACACAATGCTGGATTGCACAGAGTTTTATTATTATCAATATCTAAGTACAACACCCTTGATTTCAAGGCTGCAAGGTTAACACCGATTCCACCACCCTTGATTTCACGGCTATAAGGTTAACACCGCTCCCTTTTCTTGATTTCAGAGCTACAAGGAACACACCCTTTCCCAAACAATTACAATAGCCCTAGAACTCTTCAACTAGCATTTCAAACAAAGAGTAGACGATAGAGAATGAAAAGAGAAGAAGAATGATATAAATTTTGTTGGAATCGGCAGAGTGTAAGTGTAGAAATCATGAAATTTAAGTATTCTAATGGTGGTAAGTAAAGGGGTGAAGAAGGAGAAGAAAGAATGATTAAAAATTCGAAATCTGCCCCTTTTTAAAGTGTCCCAAAGGTTGCAATGCTTTTGGAACGTTACAAATAGTGAAAAGACACTTCCTTTGAAAACAAAAAAAATGACAGTTATATGTTGACATGTCATTATGGGTATGTCGTATGTCGACATATGTGTTGTATATTTGCTTTTAAAATCAAATTTCAAGTGTTAAAAACCATTGTATATTTTCTGGAAATTATTGAATCAAAACTAATGTTTCAATTGAAGTTTCTAAAGGAAAAAACATATATAAACATAACAATATATAATTTATATGTATATATAAAATTAAATGATATAAGACTTTAAAATATATATTATAGACATATATATATATATTGTAACTACCGAGGATTTTCGACCCCCAAAATCAAAACAAAACACCATATCGACTATCCAAGAATCGTAAATACCAGATCATTAATAGAAAGAAGTTAGAGGATGAGAAATAGAAAGAAAGTTAGAATAGAAGAAGAATAAGATCACAACACAACAGAATCAGAGTAACATGAATCTCACAACAGAACGTATAAAATATATTATATAATAACTTTGAAATACAAAACTGTATTTGTACTTACATATCATCAGAGTACATCACATATATATCACAGCAGGAACTGTATATATCTAACATTGAAGCCTCCTGCCCCAAGCTCCTCCAAGTAACTGTAGAATCCCGACTACTTGACTTATCGTACAAATTTGGGCACTGAGAGTTTAGGGTAAAACAAAAACAAAATAAACTCTAGGTAAGTCATGTGACTAGTGTGAGTAAACTCCAAACACTTGTTTTAACTTTTCCAAATACTTTTCAAAAGCAATGATAATCGTAAGACTGATCCACACATAAACACAGATGGTTTTTACCTTACGATAACCCAAAACATTTTTAAAATCAATACTAATATGATATTATAATTGTGTCTAATTAAGTAAATAACAATCTAGCAGAACACTTTCATCTCATGCTCTACACATATAATATACAATCAAAAACCACAGGCTCTTATTTGGTAATGGATTTCCAACTATGACAAGGTATGGAACCAACTTCCGATCAGTGTACTCTAGAAGCGATACATTAGAGTTCAACAAGAATATCTTGTAACTGGGCCACACATGACTGGCCAATCATTTCGCTTGAATGTTCCGAATATATTGTCACCTTACGGTTGGTATACCAACATAACCATTCCTGAGAGATACAGAAATACAAATAAGTAACAAATATGAATATTCTCTAGATGGTGACAATATACCTTGATTGGGTGCGACCCACTTAGCCATGCTGCCTGCCCGATTTTTGTCGTTTCCCAGTTGATGAGGCTTGATGTCATAACGTATCTCTCGATAGATCACATTTTCATTTACTTTAAATGCCACATCATCATACCCGCCAAATCACAAATTGATTTCCCTCAAAATATCATGGGTATAAAGCTAAGAGAAACGAATTCCTTCGCCACCAACGTAAATACGTTTGAAGAGATCAACTTACATGATCTATTAGATATACTCTTTCAGACATTTGTCCATACACGTTATCCTGGGACTGGAAAAACCGAAGGCACTATTCTGTAAATCCATCTTAAGTAATTTCTACCTAGGATCGCCAGAACAACCCTTGCATAAACTCCGTGTTCAATTATCTTCATTGTAATTTATTCGCAATGCTAATGCCCATACGGAGTGGTTTTCAAATTATTAATAAATATGATCCCGCTCTCTCCGTATTGACAATGGAAAAATGGTCGAAAACTTTGATAGCCGATTATTTAACTATCGAAGGAAAATAGACATACAAACAACGGTCGTATTTCCAAATGGAAATCTTACCGATCAATCATCAATCAACACTAAACTCCTTTTAAATAGATTTATCAAAAATCATTTCATTTCCCAATTTCACTTAAATGTCTTTACTCAAATATTTTCCCAACTCACTTAGCTTCTCACGTTTTCCTGGAAAACGTTTCAATATATTCACAATTCCTTATTTCTCGTATTTCAAAAATATACGTTATTAACATTGGAAAACATTTCCATATCTTATTCACGCGTCATTATTTTTCCACATCCATTAGTCCCTAACCGTAAACTAGTAAGAGAACTACTCCCTAAGTATTAACCCCGAAGGCCGAAACCAACATCAGATCAACACTCAGAAAGTCCTTCAACTTAACTAGTCTCCAGTCTGTTTCTAATTTCCTTAACTCCACTTCTTAATTTATTATTTACAAATTGTTTACACAACTCTCGTATTCAGTTTACGAATCCACTTCTTTACAGAAATCTTTGATTATAATGATAATGTTATAATCTCTGCCTTTGAAATATTTAATTTCAAAATATAACCGAAAAGTAAATGGTACTTTCCTGAATTCGATATAATCGAATTACAATATATAACTCTCTTTCGAAAAATTTATACTCTGAACTTCAGAATAAACTCACTGTTTCAGGTCAACCCCATTTCTAAATTAGTTTATGAGTTTATCACTTCCAGCATTTACCAATTTACTTTTATCACCATTTTAAATCTTCAAAACGTTTCCTTTTAAATCAGTATTCACTTTGAAATGGGAATATTATTTCTTTACATAAATCTGGACTTATTTTATTGAATCAAATCTTGATTTAAATAATAAATAGCATTACAGTTTAATGTTCCATTTATCTTGTTATTTAATAAATCTATACTTCATATTTTATTTCATAAACTCTATTTCTAAGTAAACTTCTTGTTAATTATAAATCAAGTTTATAATTAAATCTCGACTTCATATTCTATTATAATCTATTGGTCCTAAACCAAATCTTAATTGTCTTGTTAAACTCCAAATTATATAATACATAATTCTAAAAATAAATCATTTTAATAACATTCGACATCGTCGAATTACAAATCCTTATGGTTTTTATTTCATGCTATTTACATTTCGAACAGCGAAATAAATCTCATCGTTTTACTTTGAAAACGATTTCCATTTCCCATTTTATTTCAATCTTGAATTTATAATTCTAATTTATTTAATCACAATTGTTTCGTATCATTTATAACCATCGTTTATAATCAAATCACTTGTTTTAACATAATTAAAACAAGTTATTATATTCTAGCCCGACCAACATTCAACTTCTATTTTAAAATAGATTATCCTTTTTAAAA
Source organism: Allium sativum (assembly GCA_030737875.1). Taxonomy (NCBI): domain Eukaryota; kingdom Viridiplantae; phylum Streptophyta; class Magnoliopsida; order Asparagales; family Amaryllidaceae; genus Allium; species Allium sativum. Next base: position 770,639,900 of record CM060918.1, on the reverse strand, counting down.
CCCCAATTTCTTTTCTAATATATTCAAATAAATTTTACGATATTTAAATACCAATTATTTCAGGTCAATGTTGTTTAAGCATCCCAACACACAATAATCAACACCATATTATTTATCACATCATATAATCCAATATATGAAAAACAACAATATAATTGTTGAGGAATCAACTTGGATTCCTCCAACCTGTTCTCCATGCATCCACAGATGTTAATCTACTAAATAACACTTATTTCTTATCAATATGAAATATTAAAATAAACAGAATCAATGTTTAACCAATGACTTCATATATATAACTATCAACCAATTTATTTGTAAATCATCCAAACAACCATCACACAATGTAAAATCATTATTAAATAAAGTTTATAATATTATAAAACTGGACAGAGTTAGTGAGTTTACTCACTTTGGTCATTTATCGTTAAATAACGATAACTTTTGGTTGATCCGATCGGGCGTTTAAATCTGCCGAAAATTCCAGCGAACTTCAAATGGCTCCAAACCTGTTTCGTCACATAGCCTGCACCCATACGATCCTAACAGATCCTGTTTTGTTGAATTTGGATAATGTATTAGCACAGTATAACATTATAAAGGTTTATATGCATTTAATTATAACTAAACTTTAATTTATTAAATTAATTAGGCTTTACATTAATAACTCGACCCACTCATTTCTTAGAACCCGAACCCGCCTTCAACTCGTCTTCCCCGATAACATGTTTGCTCTAGATTTTTGAACTCCTCCATCTCAAATATCAACATTTGCAATTAACTCCTCCTTATAATATTTAACATTTTTTCCTTTAATTAGATACTGGGCCTTATGGTATAAATTCTGCCCGCCAACCTTTCTTCCTTGTTTACGAAACACATCACTCCAGGAAAACAAACAAAAAACGCAACATCCATTTACTTCACCACATCCTCCTTATCTCTTCACAAAAACCAAACTAACATTTACTATAATTCATCCCAATAAATATATCCATTTATAATCTCAATCCAGTTAACTGTTTTACATGTGGATTTCATCATTCTCTTCATCATCACAAGCTTACCTTCTCCACCCTTTTAAGCTCTCATTTTCGTGTAGAGAACCCATACACTATCCCAAGCTGAAATGCATGCAACTCTTTTTGCCTTTCTTATTTTCCTTTCCAGTCTTTCCACTAATATAACCTTCTGTCCCTAAACGCTGCTCTTCATTCACCCACTAAAACAAACACTATCTTCATTGTTCCCTTACCCTTCTTTCCCACTTGCAGTGTAACGACCCGGAAAATCTGAACCAATTTAAAAATTTTAAATTGGCTATTTTAGTGGATTTTAAATATTTAAAATAAATATTTTAAATAATATCGATGAAAAGTGAGTTTGAATCATCATTGAAAAAGAATATAATTATTTCTAATTATAAACAAGGCCTGAAATGGCGTGGTAGTTTTAAAATTTGAATTCAAACTTTGACTGACTGTACCTAGCGCAAAACAAAACGGATTTTAGTGAAACCAAAAATATTTAAATCTGTTAGTGAACATCTTTCTAACGAATTTGAAAAATCGAAGTTTCATAGCAGGAAGCAAAAGTTATGGCCAAATGAATTTTCAGAAAGGTCGCTATAGAGTTTATATAGCCCGTGAAAATAACCATTTTGCAAACAACTTCAGAATTCGACGAAACCACTTTTATTGGATCCGGGATGTTAAACTATTGCTAGGTTTCAAATTTCATAATTTTTGAAGCTAGCATGTGAGCATGGCAAAGGAAAACGTGTTTTGGTCAATTATAGTTAAATTGGATCGACCAGAAATGGGCTATATTTCAAATGGTCTCAGAATTCGACGAAACTAGTTTTGTTGGGACCGTATCGTCAAAACATAGCTAAATTTATTTTTTGGGAATTTTTAGAATCAGTTTGTGGCCCCGGCAAATTGAAATGTACATTCAAATTAAATATTGAATGTTTTATATTTTAATTTGAAGAAAAACTGACTGAAACATTCGAATGAGCCTTCGAAACATATCCCATTGTGTTCGGAATGGGGGTAAAACGCTAGGGACGACAGTCGTTGGGTCTGGATTGGGGTTCGTGAGTGAAAGAGGGTATTTTTGAAATTTAAAAATATATAAATAAAATATTCTCATTGGGCCACCGCATCTCTCTCTCTCCCGCTCCTCTCGATTAACGGCGACAGACCTCCGATCCTTCCCTCCTCATTTTCTCTTCCATCTCTCAATGAAACCACACCCCCCTTTGGAACTTTTTGAAGATCCGAGCCTCCTCTTCAAATCCATATAGGATTCGCCCTCCCTTGTTTAGTATTTCGCAAGATCCGACGCCCTAAAATCGCCACCTTTCCGCCCCCGTAACCCCCTCCAGCCGCCGTCAAACTGGCCACCAGTGGTGGCGCTGGAAAGCCCCTTCCACCCCCTACGTCGTCGTGTAACCTGATCGAGACCACGTGCATCAGATCCGAGGAAAATTTAAAACCTAGATTTGAACGTTCAAACTGAAGGTGTGGCTAAGTTATTTTAACTATTTAATAGCAGTTTGAAGCGCTACGATTTTTGATTTCACTGTAAAAATCATATCCTTTTCGTTTGTAGACGAAATTCAGTGAAACAAGAGATAGTGGACTCGTGTGGTCGTCTTCTACATTCTAGGAGAGACCGCATATTTTTATGAGCCTTCTGCTATTTTTGGTGGAGTGGAACCCAATGTGAGATTTCTAAATTATAAACGATATGGAAAACGACGATGTATAAATTATATAGTCGACGTATGAGTTATATAAGCATTGTACACCTCTTGTATAAGCGTTGTATAAGTTGTACGTTCGATATATAAGTTATATATGCGTTGTAAAAATTATATATGTGTTGAAATACAAGTGAAATGCTTATATATATATATATACGCCCCTCATCCACAAACCATGGACGATATTTATTGGTTGTGATTGGTGTGAAAATTGGTTGATTACGAATGGTTGATTAGAATTGTTTGTGGTTGAAACTGATTGATTGTGGTTGAAAAATGCTCGTTTGTGGTTGAGAATTATTTGGTTGAAAACACATAGGATTAGTTTGTGGAAATGAAAAAAATATATACATGCCGCCTGCGTGCGAACTAGATGCATGAATTCCCCATTGTCAAAAGCTGCGAGGCTTTAAGGTAGAGCGAGGAGCCGTACTAGGGACGGCCTCGGTTTTAACTACCCTGCCGTTATGCTGCCGAAATTTTCTGAAATATTCATGTGTTAGAATTATTTTCATTTGTTGAAATTATTTTCATATGTTGAAACCGTTCATGTGTTGAATAGAAATTCATTCGTTGAATAGAAATTCATGTGTTGAATGGTATTCGTGTTTTAAAATAAATTGTTTTGCAATAAAAATCACATTTTTACTATATATATACAAACTATAGAAAACCGTTCATGTGTTGAATAGAAATTCATGTGTTGAATGGTATTCGTGTTTCAAAATAAATTGTTTTGCAATAAAAATCACATTTTTACTATATATATACAAACTATAGAAAACCGTTCATGTGTTGAATAGAAATTCATTCGTTGACTAGAAATTCATGTGTTGAATGGTATTCGTGTTTTAAAAGAAATTGTTTTATAATAAAAATCCTATTTTTATCATCTATATGAACTATATAAAATAGTCGTGTTTTGAAATAAATTGTTTTACATTAAAAATCACATTTTTATTATATACATGAATAGTTAAAAATAGTGAAGTGTTGAAATAGAAGTCAGTTAGATAAAAATATCATTTTTATCATAGATATGAAAAGAATATGGTTATGAAATCGAAGAATCGATTATATATATATAATTAAAATATATCGAATAACGAAGCTGCAGTTCGTGTTTTGAAACCGTGATTTCAAACGATTAGTGCGGAAGATCCGACCATCGGATTTTCCCGAAACCGAAACCGTTGGGTTCGCTTTGGAAATATCTTTCCAACGACACCAACGACACCAACTTTGCAAAGATCCAACGGTTGGATTTTCTGGAATGTTTAATTCAAATCTGAAGAAAAACAGCGCCAGAATCGATTATATATATATATATAATCAAATTAAATCGAATAACGATGCTGCAGTTCGTATTTTGAAATCGAAACTTCAAACGATTGTACTGGGAGATCCGACCGTCGGATTTTCCCAAAACTGGAACTGTTGGATTCATTTTGAAAAGATCTTTCTAATGATATAAATTTTGTGAAGATCCAACGGTTAGATTTTCAGATATGTGTAAATCAAATCTGAAGAAAAACAGCGCCACGGCCGCGTTATGGCCCGAAGCGTCGTTTGAATAAATTGGCTATTTTAAAATAAATAAAAATAGCGATAAATCGTTATAAAATATTATAAATGATATGGAATGTGAAATTTAGAAATTAACTGGGGGTTGGCTAAGTCGAATGGTTTCCTCGGTTTTGATCTGATGTTGGTTTCGGCCTTCGGGGTTAATATTTGGGGAATCGTTATCTTACCGATTTAATGTTAGTGACTGATGAATTGGAATGAAGCGTGTATTGTGTTTGTGTAGCACTTTTTAATCACATACGCGAGTTGCTCAGAAAGACCGGGGTTATCCCATTCTGAATAACTGAATCGACGATAAGAAATCGAAGATGAAGACGGTGGTCGAAGATCGGAGATCTTCACCTCGTTTGGATGGTAACTGATGTCCTGATTGGGAGGCATCCCGAAATATGGATAATAAGTGGTGATCGTCCAGGCGTACGTGGAGATCGATGGCTTTGCGAGGTATATAGTATCTCCGGTTTTGTTCAGACCCAGAACGGACTTGCAAATGGACGGTGTGTCTAACATTGGAATTTATTCTGTGTGATTGATAGCCATCAGTTGCATGGTGTGAATTGCTTGTGTGGCATGCTAAGATGCAGTGATCAGGGCTTCTATTGAAAAGAAAAGTCTTGTGGTTGATGATCAAAGCACCGACTGTGTGGCGTAGCTTTGTGTATAACGTGAATTCGCGAACCTCACACCCCGGTATGAACCAGAAACGGGAGAGGACCTCAGGGAGGACATGCGTCTCTTTCTAGCTAGAGGTGGTGTCAGTGCTTGAACTGGCTGACATTTATATTATTTTCACCTGTGTGGTTGTTGCTGTTGCGAGGCGCCTCGGATATATCGGTCGATACGGGACCGATGGAGTCATTCGTTGGCTCATTAGCGCCCCATAGGGCGGGGAGACATATTGTTCAGGCATTTTAATCCACATCGGTGGACCGGCCCTGTCGCTCCAAGGGTCGATGCGTTCTGATCCTGAGACATGGTAGGCTAGATTGTCTCGAATTCGGTAAGGACTATCTTTTGCCTTGGTTCATGACGGAAATCCAATCTCCAAATACGACATGTGCGGTTTTGATTGTGTGTATATATATATATATATATATATATATATATATATATATATATATATATGGCGACATGATATATGGTACCCATGCCATCTATGATTGATATTTATGATGTTGTATGAAATTAGAAACCAACTGGAAACGAGATAAGACAAATGGTTTCCTAGGTTTTGATCTGATGTTGGTTTCGGCCTTCGGGGTTAATACTTAGGGAATCGTTCTCTTACTAATTTACAGTTGGAGTCTGATTTAGAATTAAACGATAAAATTTACATTTAAATGTTTTATTCGTATCAAGCATATTTTGGCCATTATAAGGTAAAACTCTATCCTCCGGTTTGCGTTGCATTGTGTGATGGGAACTGAGTCTTATAATGGCTTCATTTTTATAAACAGCATTGCGATGTTTAAAAGAATTATTTGTTTTAAAGCACTGGCAATCCAATGGAGTAAACCCGTTACGCGAAAGTGGCGTGGTCCTGTGATTAGCCATATTATAAATGTCTTAAGTAGATTTCTCATACCAGTCCCATGACTGACTCATAGTTTGTTTCACTTGCAAACTCGGGTGCCCCTTTTTCTACACGGGCAGCCTTGTATTCAGGTTATTAGCAGGCTCTTTCTGGATAGCTGGAGCTGAAGATGGATTCTATCATTTATCTCTTTTTATGCTGTTCAACTCCTATTGTACATTATGTTTTGTTTTCCGCTGTAGACATTTATGTATAACTGAACTGTATTTGTATTAAGTATGATCCTGTATACTGTGTAACTCTGATGATTATGTTTATCTAGTATATTCTATTGTTCATTATCTAGTGTATTTATTTATTTCTGTTCTACTATTATCTGTTTATGTGTTATATTCCAAAGATTACCCTTTACACCGCAGTACGGGTTTTGGGGTCGTCACAACGTGGTATCAGAGCTTTGGTTAAGCTTAGCTCTGGTATATAACACATTAACGAACTCGTCAGAGATAGAACCAGTAGTGTTCTAGGACTGATAACTCATTACAGATAGGATCAGTAATATCCTAGTGTGCAACAAAATTAGAATAACTTGTTAGAGATGGGGTCGGAAGTGCCCCAGAACGAGTCGAGAGTTATATGTTTATAAATAACGTATTTGTGATTATATATATAGTTTGGTTTTAGAAATATGATTTTTGAATATATAAAAGTATATTTTTGAAAAGTTAAAAGCAAATTGGTTGTTGTTTGGGTTGTGTGATAGTAGATTTGATTAATTAATTTATTAAAACGATAGTTAATTTAATTAACAAGAGAATGAATGGTAGAATTTATTCGATTAAATCACACATTGAACTGATTTAAAAATAGGTAGAAATATATACATGTGTATTATATATGTTTGAACATGTGAATGGATTAGCTGCTGAGTAAAGAATTTATTTGCGTGCCCGACAAATAGGTAAACCTTAATGAGTTGGATGCGAAATATTATTATATCAACTCCTGTGAATGCCATTGGATGCGGAGTGCTGGTTGTTCTGTGTGTAATAATAAATGTCGCCATAGGATAGTAACAATTAATTTTGAACTACACTACATGGCATACTTCTCGAAGATAGGCATACTTCTCATATACCACATAAGCATTTGGAGCTTGTGTGACGAGGTGGAAGATTTACCATACGAGCGAGAGGCTTGTATGGCGATGACTATATTTTACAGGTTGAACTGATGACTGATATGACCATATAAAATTGTAACGATAAATTTCCAGATTAATAAAAACTCCACACGGGTCTGGAGTTGACAATAATCACGTCTCTCTAGTTATTAGATATGGCACATGGATTATTTATTTTCCACACGGGACGAGGTGACGAGAATTTATTCTCTGGAGCAATTAAAAATACACACTCCCTCAGGCTTTGACAGGGTGACGAGAATTTATTCTCTGGAGTTATTATCTATACACGCTCCCCTGTAAACACCAGAATATATCACTATAAATATGTGTATGCTTTATAGGATTTATTGGGTACCTAATACGGCCCAATAAATTTCCAAACCCCTCCCTGTACAAAGGAGGTTATGGCGAAATTTTTCGAAAATTCCGGGTGTTAGCCAAATTTTTGAAGAATTTAAAAATTCTCAGAAACTGAAAAGTTGGAGAATGGAAGCCAGATTGAACGTAGAGTTGATTAATCAAACCACTTTTGACTTTGTTCCTTTTCGGGGATGAAAAGTTTTAAGTGGGGGAGATTGTAACGACCCGGAAAATCTGAACCAATTTAAAAAATTTAAATTGGCTATTTTAGTGAATTTTAAATATTTAAAATAAATATTTTAAATTATATCGATGAAAAGTGAGTTTGAATCGTCATTGAAAAAGAATATAATTATTTCTAATTATAAACAAGGCCTGAAATGGCGCGGTAGTTTCAAAATTTGAATTCAAACTTTGACTGACTGTACCGGGTGCAAAACAAAACGGATTTTAGTGAAACCAAAAATATTTAAATCTGTTAGTGAACATCTTTCTAACGAATCTGAAAAGTCAAAGTTTCATAGCAGGAAGCAAAAGTTATGGCCAAATGGATTTTCAGAAAGGTCGCTATAGAGTTTATATAGCCCGTGAAAATGGCCATTTTGCAAACGACCTCAGAATTCGACGAAACCACTTTTGTTGGATCCGGGATGTTAAACTATTCCTAGGCTTCAAATTTCATAATTGTTGAAGCTAGTATGTGAGCGTGGCAAAGGAAAACGTGTTTTCGTCAATTATAGTTAAATTGGATCGACCAGAAATGGGCCATTTTTCAAACGGTCTCAGAATTCGATGAAACTAGTTTTGTTGGGACCGTATCGTCAAAACATAGCTAGATTTATTTTTCGGGAATTTTTAGAATTAGTTTGTGGCCCCGGCAAATTGAAATGTATGTTTAAATTAAATATTGAATGTTTTATATTTTAATTTGAAGAAAAAGCTGACTGAAACATTCGAATAGGCCTTCGAAACATATCCCATTGTGTTCGGAATGGGGGTAAAACGCTAGGGACGACAGTCGTCGAGTCTGGATTGGGGTTCGTGAGTGAAAGAGGGTATTTTCGAAATTTAAAAATATATAAATAAATAAAATATTCTCATTGGGCCACCTCATCTCTCTCTCTCTCTTTTCTCTCTCCCGCTCCTCTCGATTAACGGCGACGGACCTCCGATCCTTCCCTCCTCTTTTTCTCTTCCATCTCTCAACGAAACCACACCCCCTTTGGAACTTTTTGAAGATCCGAGCCTCCTCTTCAAATCCATATAGGATTCGCCCTCCCTCGTTCAGTATTTCGCAAGATCCGACGCCCTGAAATCGCCACCTTTCCGCCGCCATAACCCCCTCCAGCCGCCGTCGAACTGGCCACCAGTGGTGGTCCTGGAAAGCCCCTTCCACCCCCTACGTCGTCGTGTAACCTGATCGAGACCACGTGCATTAGATCCGAGGAAAATTTAAAACCTAGATTTGAACGTTCAAACTGAAGGTGCGGCTATTTTTATTTTAACAATTTAATAGCAGTTTAAAGTGCTACGGTTTTTGATTTCACTGTAAAAATCATATCTTTTTCGTTTGTAGACGAAATTCAGTGAAACAAGAGACAGTGGACTCGTGTGGTCGTCTTCTACATTCTAGGAGAGACCGCATATTTTTCTGAGCCTTCTGCTATTTTTGGTGGAGTGGAACCCAATGTGAGATTTCTAAATTATAAACGATATGGAAAATGACGATGTATAAATTATATAGTCGATGTATGAGTTATATAAGCGTTGTACACCTCTTGTATAAGCGTTGTATAAGTTGTACGTTCGATATATAAATTATATATGCGTTGTAAAAATTATATATGTGTTGAAATAGAAGTGAAGTGCTTATATATATATATATATATATATATATATATATATATATATACGCCCCTCGTCCACAAACCATGGACGATATTTATTGGTTGTGATTGGTGTGAAAATTGGTTGATTACGAATGGTTGATTAGAATTGTTTGTGGTTGAAATTGATTGATTGTGGTTGAAAAATACCTGTTTGTGGTTGAGAATTATTTGGTTGAAACCACATAGGATTAGTTTGTGGAAATGAAAAAAATATATACATGCCGCCTGCGTGCGAACTAGATGCATGAAATCCCCATTGTCAAAAGCTGCGAGGCTTTAAGGTAGAGCGAGGAGCCGTACTAGGGACGACCCCGGTTTTAACTACCCTGCCGTTATGCTGCCGAAATTTTCTGAAATATTCATGTGTTAGAATTATTTTCATTTGATGAAATTATTTTCATATGTTGAAACCGTTCATGTGTTGGATAGAAATTTATTCGTTGAATAGAAATTCATGTGTTGAATGGTATTCGTGTTTTAAAATAAATTGTTTTGCAATAAAAATCACATTTTTACTATATATATACAAACTATAGAAAACCGTTCATGTGTTGAATAGAAATTCATTCGTTGAATAGAAATTCATGTGTTGAATGGTATTCGTGTTTTAAAATAAATTGTTTTGCAATAAAAATCACATTTTTACTATATATATACAAACTATAGAAAACCGTTCATGTGTTGAATAGAAATTCATTCGTTGAATATAAATTCATGTATTGAACGGTATTCGTGTTTTAAAATAAATTGTTTTATAATAAAAATCCTAATTTTATCATCTATATGAACTATATAAAATAGTCGTGTTTTGAAATAATTGTTTTACATTAAAAATCACATTTTTATTATATACATGAATTGTTAAAAATAGTGAAGTGTTGAAATAGAAGTCAGTTAGATAAAAATATCATTTTTATCATAGATATGAAAAGAATATGGTTTTGAAATCGAAGAATCGATTATTTATATATATATATAATTAAAATATATCGAATAACGAAGCTGCAGTTCGTGTTTTGAAACCGTGATTTCAAACGATTAGTGCGGGAGATCCAACCATCGGATTTTCTCGAAACCGAAACCATTGGGTTTGCTTTGGAAATATCTTTCCAACGATACCAACTTTGCAAAGATCCAACGGTTGGATTGTCTGGAATGTTTAATTCAAATCTAAAGAAAAACAGCGCCAGAATCGATTATATATATATATATATATATATATATATATATATATATATATATATATATATATAATTAAATCGAATAACGACGCTGCAGTTCGTATTTTGAAATCGAAACTTCAAACGATTGTACCGGGAGATCCGACCGTCGGATTTTCCCAAAACTGGAACCGTTGGATTCGTTTTGAAAAGATCTTTCTAATGATATAAATTTTGTGATGATCCAAAGGTTAGATTTTCAGATATGTGTAAATCAAATCTGAAGAAAAACAGCGCCATGGCCGCGTTATAGCCCTAAGCGTCGTTTGAATAAATTGGCTATTTTAAAATAAATAAAAATAGCGATAAGTCGTTATAAAATATTATAAACGATATGGAATGTGAAATTTAGAATGGTTTCCTGGGTTTTGATCTGATGTTGGTTTCGGCCTTCGGGGTTAATATTTGGGGAATCGTTATCTTACCGATTTAAGGTTAGTGACTAATGAATTGGAATGAAGCGTGTGTTGTGTTTGTGTTGCACTTTTTAATTACATACGCGAGTTTCTCAGAAAGATCGGGGTTATCCCATTCTGAATAACTGAATCGACGATAAGAAATCGAAGATGAAGACGGTGGTCGAAGACCAGAGATCTTCACCTCGTTTGGATGGTAACTGATGTCATGATTGGGAGGCATCCCGAAATATGGATAATAAGTGGTGATCGTCCAGGCGTACGTGGAGATCGATGGGTTTGCGAGGTATATAGTGTCTCCGGTTTCGTTCAAACCTAGAACAGACTTGCAAATGGACGGTGTGTCTAACATTGGAATTTATCCTGTGTGATTGATAGCCATCAGTTGCATGGTGTGAATTGCCTGTGTGGCATGCTAAGATGCAGTGATCAGGGCTTCTGTTGAAAAGCAAATCTTGTGGTTGATGATCAAAGCACCGCCTATGTGGCGTAGCTTTGTGTATAACGTGAATTCGCGAACCTCACACCTAGGTATGAACCAGAAACGGGAGAGGACCTCGGGGAGGACATGCGTCTCTTTCTAGCTAGAGGTGGTGTCAGTGCTTGAACCGGCTGACATTTATATTATTTTCACTTGTGTGGTTGTTGCTGTTGCGAGGTGCCTCAGATATATCGGTCGATACGGGACCGATGGAGTCATTCGTTGGCTCATTTGCGCCCCATATGGAGGGAAGACGTATTGTTCAGGCATTTTAATCCACATCAGTGGACCGGCCCTGTCGCTCCAAGGGTCGATGCGTTCTGATCCTGAGACATGGTAGGCTAGATTGTCTCGAATTCGGTAAGGACTATCTTTTGCCTTGGTTCATGACGGAAATCCAATCTCCAAATAGGCCATGTGCGATTTTGATTGTGTATATATGGCGACATGATATATGGTACCCATGTCGTCTATGATTGATATTTTTGATGGTGTATGAAATTAGAAACCAACTAGAAACGAGATAAGACAGATGGTTTCCTAGGTTTTGATCTGATGTTGGTTTCGGCCTTCAGGGTTAATACTTTGGGAATCGTTCTCTTACTAATTTACAGTTGGAGTCTGATTTAGAGTTAAACGATAAAATTTACCTTTTAAATGTTTTATTCGTATCAAGCATATTTTGGCCATTATAAGGTAAAACTCTATCCTCCGGTTTGCGTTGCATTGTGTGATGGGAACTGAGTCTTATAATGGCTTCATTTTCATAAACAGCATTGCGATGTTTAAAAGAATTATTTGTTTTAAAGCACTGGAAATCCAATGGAGTAAACCCGTTCTGCGAAAGTGGCGTGGTCCTGTGATTAGCCATATTATAAATGTGTTAAGTAGATTTCTCATACCAGTCCCATGACTGACTCGTAGTTTGTTTCACTTGCAAACTCGGGTGCCCCTTTTTCTACACGGGCAGCCTTGTATTTAGGTTATTAGCAGGCTCTTTCTGGATAGCTGGAGCTGAAGATGGATTCTACCATTTATCTCTTTTTATGCTGTTCAGCTCCTATTGTACATTATGTTTTGTTTTCCGCTGTAGACATTTATGTATAGCTGAACTGTATTTGTACTAAGTATGATCCTGTATACTGTGTAACTCTGATGATTACGTTTATCCAGTATATTCTATTGTTCATTATCTGGTGTATTTATTTATTTCTGTTCTGCTATTATCTGTTTATGTGTTATATTCCAAATATTACCCTTAATACCGCAGTACGGGTTTTGGGTCATCACATGCAGCTTCCGTTCCAGTTCTTATGCCAACTATATTTTTTCTTCTTCTTTAAATTATTGCTACGTTTGAAAGGAGGAACCCACGACTTCATCAAAACCAGTACCCGTTCTCCATCACCCTACTGACCGCGACTCCGTCCAAGACTCCAACACTGACCTCCGTCGAACTTCCTCCACTTCATGTTGCTTCCATCTGCCCCTTTCTCCTTCACGCAGTCCAGAACCATGCCACCACCTTCCATCTCACAGTCATCACGCCACTCGGTAATCCCTCCCCAGGTCTGACTTCGACCTCACCCACGAAGCAACCAGGTGGAACATGAATTTTTCTTTTTCTTTGGACGAGTATTTGGATTATCAATATTTCTAAAGCCATGGAACAATATTTCAAGTTGCTGAAGCAAACCGATGAAGTGTTTCGGTGATGTATTTATAAGGCTAGTAACTTAATGCTTAAGTTTAAGCATAGGCTGTATAGATTATAGGAGAGGACGACATGAGTTTTCACTTCTAAGTCTAGTCTGCATTGACAAGGAGGGATATACGATACTTGGGTTTGAAGTAACGAAACAAATTTTCTTATATTTGTTAACGTACCGGTTCCATAAGACTCCATTCGTTTACGGACCCCTATCGACAAAAATAAAAATACCATTGTGACGAGCAATGTGCCATGATCCCAAATATATAATAATACAGACATGTTAGCTTATTTTGTGAAATCCCAAAAATGTTGGTTTAGGGTGTAAAATACTTCAAATAAAAAGTTGCTTATTTTCCAAAATAAAAATTACAGAAAAATTCTATAAATTAAATTTAAGAATACGTCTTAAAAATCATATCCAAATATGAAATTAATATTTAATTATAATTAAATAATTGTTATGGTTTATAAACGATTTCATAGCGACTATTTGAAAATTCGATTTGGCCATAACTTACAATATATAAAGCGAAATCTCCATTTTTCTCTTCCAAGAAAAATAAAGCTCAACAAGTTTGAACGTTTCTTGTTTCGAAGAAATCCGACTTATAACGGATCTTGTATACTCAGTTGAAGTTCAAATCATCGAATTACGAACTACCGCAATGTTACGAGCTCGATTATAGTTATTATTATAATTTATACGCTCAATTATCGTTTAAATAAATATATACATTATTATAACTCGAATATAAACTCAATTAAATACCTTATATAACCAATTTACACAAAATTGTCAGTTCAGCTATTTCTGATTATTTCAGAACTATATTATTCCACTAATAATAATTAAATATTCAAAATATTTAAATTCAAACAATTTAAATTCCCAAACCATTATATTAAAATAATTAAATTAATCAACTATTAAATCACCAAAATTCCGTGACGTTACATTCCTCCCCCCTTAAAAGAATTTTGTCCCCGAAATTTCTGAGGTAGGAAAAATGATATGAACCATATTATAACCAGGTTAAAAATCTTTTATTTCACTTCTTAACTTTAGTTTCAACTGAACCAATTTAATTTCAATTAAAATATTAATTTATTCCTATTAACGAAAATTTTCAAAAATCCTAAAAATTTTCTAACATCTAAAAATTTCGCTAGTGTCTCCTTTGCATGGCTTAATCGGTACAACTACAACTCGCCTCTCCATGCCATTTCGAATCCAAAAGAAAATCAAACAACCAAGTGGCTTGCAAAACAGACTCATAAATCTCATATCCAAATAAAATATAATTTTGTACCTTTTTTGTCGGGCATTCAACTCTATCTCTTCCATTTGCTATCAATTCAGCTTATGCAATTGCCATCCCAATTTTATTTAACTTAGTTTAGTTAAATTTCAATTTATTTATTCACTTTTGTCATTTTAAACTGTTTAACTTCATAAGTTAAATTTTAAAATTTAAATCCCTGGGTTATATTTCAAATTAGTCTGAAATCATATATAATAATAATAATTCAAAACATTTGAATTTCTAAACGACTTATTTTCTCAAAACAACTCAAAAATAAATTCTTTGGTAGTAATTCGTCACTTAAAAAGCCGAAAATGACACTGATGATGCGGCCGTCATCATCAGAATTATTTCCCAGCGATCGAAGTGAGTTCGATACTATATCACTTATCAAAACTTGTTTCCAACGCTTCCATTTTGAAATTACTTTCAAAATATCCTTTACAATATTCGAAAAACATTTTCAAATCACCTAGGATCTTAAAATTTCCTTATATAATCCAAAATTCATTTCACATACTTTTCCAAGTTCCAGAATTATAACTACAATTCTGTTTTAAATTCAGATTTAATTCATCTGAATTTATACGTTACATTTATATTAATAATGATTGGTTATTTATAATCCATCCGATTTATAATCTTATTCGATTATAAAAATAACCAACACATCCAATATATTATAATAATTCTAATATATAAAATATAATTTGGGTAAAATTATTTGATTGACCTCTTGTCAAAACGTATTGTGTCGGTTTATCGTATTCGAGTGTTTAGAAACTCTTATCGATCTTGTGGTTCCTCACTATCGACCAGAATTCATAAGTCACTCAACCCAATAAATCTCCACAATATAAAATCATTTTTAATCAATCTATAAATACGCTCTCTCGTATATATACACTCAACTCTATCTTAGGTATTATTAACCCAATCTCTACCGAGTCACGCTACAGAACCAAGGTAATCACTTGGCCTTCAGCTCTGATACCACTGTAACGACTGAGGATTTTCGACCTCGAAAATCAACACAAAACACCATGTCGACCATTCAAGAATTGGAAATACCAAATCATTAATAAAAAGAAGTTAAAGGGTGAGAAATAGAAAGAAATAAAGTTAGAATAGAAGAAGAAGATTACAACACAACAGAATCAGAGTAACACAAATCTCACAGCAGAACGAATAAACTATATTGTATAATAACTTTAAAATACAAAACTGTATTTGTACTTACATATCATCAGAGTACATCACATATATATCACAGCGGTGACTATATATATCTAACATTGAAGTCTCCTGCCCCAAGCTACTCCAAGAATCTGTAAAATCTCGACTACTTGACCTCCCGTACAAATTTGGGCACCTAAGAGTTTTGGGTAAAACAAAACAAAATAAACTCTGGGTCACTCATGTGACTGGTGTGAGTAAATTCCAAACACTTGGTTTAATTTTTCCAAATCCTTTTCAAAAGCAATAATAATCGTAAGACTGATCCACACATAAGCACGAATGGTTTTTACCCTACGATAACCCAAAACATTTTTAAAATCAATACTAATATGATATAATAATAGTGTCTAATTAAGTAAATAGCAATCTAGCAGAACACTTCCATCTCATGCTCTACATATATAATATACAATCAAAAACCGCGGGGTCTTATTAGGTAATGGATTTTCAACTATGACAAGGTATGGAACCACCTTCCAATCAGTGTACTCTAGAAGCGATACACTAGAGTTCAACAAGAACATCTTGTAACTCGTCTACACATGACCGACCATTCATTTCGCTTGAATGTTCCAAATATATTATCACCTTATGGTTGGTATACAACCATAACCGTTTTCGGGAGATACATAAATAAAAAGAAGTAACAAATATGAATATTCTCTAGATGGTGACAATATACCCTAATTGGGTGTGACCCACTTAGCCATGTTGCCTGCCCGATTTTTGTTGTTTCCCAGTTGATGAGGCTTGAGGTCATAACGTATCTCTCGACAGATCACACCTTCATTTACTTTGAATGCCACATTGTCATACCCGCTAAATCACAAATTGATTTCCCCAGAAATATCATGGGTATAAAGCTAAGAGAAACGAATTCCTCCGCCACGAACGTAAATACGTTTGAAGAGATCAACTTACGCGATCCATTAGAGATACTCTTTCAGACATTCGTCCATACACTTTGTCCTGGGACTAGACAAACCGAAGGCACTATTCTGTAAATCCATTTTAGGCAATTTCTACCAAAGATCGCCAGAACAGCCCTTGCATAAAATCTGTGTTCAATTATCTTCATCGTAATTTATTCGTAATGCTAATGCCCATACAGAGTGGTTTTCAGATAATAAATCTGATCCCGGTCTCTCCGTATTGACAACGGAAAATGGTCAAAAACTTTGATAGCCGGTTATTTAACTATCAAAGGAAAACATACATACAAACAATTGCCGTATTTCCGAATGGAAATCTCACTAATCAATCATCAGTCAACACTTAACTCCTTTTGAATAGATTTACCAAAAATCATTTCATTTCCCAATTTCCCTTAAATGTCTTTACTTAAATATTTTCCCAACTCGTTTAGCCTCTCACGTTTTCTTGGAAAACGTTTCAGTATATTCACAATTCCTTATTTCTCGTATTTCGAAAATATACGTTATTAACATTGGAAAACATTTCCATATCTTATTCACGCATCACTATTTTTCCACATCCTTTAGTCCCCAACCGTAAACTAGTAAGAGAACAATTCCCTAAGTATTAACTCCGAAGGCCGAAACCAACATCAGATCAACACTTAGAAAGCCATTCAACTTAACTAGTCTCCAGTCAGTTTCTAATTTCCCTAACTCCACTTCTTAATTTATTATTTACAAACTGTTTGAACAATCTCGTATTCAGTTTACGAATCCACTTCTTTATAAACATCTTTGATTATAATGATAACGTTATAATCTCTTCCTTTGAAATATTTAATTTCAAAATATAACTTTATTTAAATCAATAAACAAATAATTAATTAATTAGATAAATAAATAAATCTTGATTATAACCGAAAAGTAAATGGTACTCTCCTGAATTCGATATAATCGAATTTCAATATATATCTCCCTTTCAAATAATCTATATTCGATTAACGTTCCGAACTTCAGATCAGGTCAACCCCATTTCTAAATTCGTTTATGAGTTTATCACTTCCATCATTTACCAGTTTACTTTTATCACCATTCTAAATCTTCAAAATGTTTCCTTTTAAATCATTATTAACTTTGAAATGGGAATATTATTTCTTTACATAAATCTGGACTTATTTTATTAAATCATATCTTGATTTAAACAATAAATACCATTACGGTTTATTATTCCATTTATCTTGTTATTTATTAAATCTATACTTCATATTTTATTTCATAAACTCTATTTCTAAGTAAGCTTCTTGTTAATTATAAATCAAGTTTATAATTAAATATCGACTTCATATTCTATTATAATCTATTGGTCCTAAACCGAATCTTAATTATCTTGTCCAACTCCAATTTATATAATACATAATTCTAAAAATAAATCATTTTAATAACATTCGACATCTTCGAATTACAAATCCTTATGGTTTTTATTTCGTGCTATTTACATTTCGAACAACTAAATAAATCTCATCGTTTTACTTTGAAAATGTGTGACGAGAAGGAATTTCGCTCGGTCCGAACCAGTCGCTAAACCGACCCAGACCGTTCGGAACGCCCTATCGTTTGAGAACAGGACAAAATATAACACATACAAAAGAACATTTCATTGTATATTACAACAATTCCATCAGATTACAAGAATATATAGAGTACATATGAATATTACACAGAAATATCAGAGATCTAAATTACATTTAAATACATAGCAGCGGAAAATAATACAATACACAACTAGAAGAGATATACGGATACAAAGCTTTCCGGATATCATTCCAGCTGTAAACCAGGATCCTGTGAATATAAATCTGCAAAACCAAAACTACTAGCTGCCCGTGCCAAAATAGGGGCACCCAGAGTTTAGGTTAAAACAATAAACTCCAGGTCAGTCATGAGACTGGTGTGAGAACTAAAACAGTTGATCTTTATTTTTAAAGTTAGGTAAATCAAGGGACCACGCCGTATAACACGGATCGGGTTTCCTCCCAAGAATACCGGTGCATAAAACAAACAGCGCAATGCTAAATAAAGAAAAATGAAGCTGTTATAAGACCCAGGTCCTATCACACAATGCAACGCAAGCCGGGGGATAGGGTTTTCCCTTATAACAGCCAAAGAATGCTTGATATGTTTAAAACAAATCATTTGATACTATTATAAGTGTATAGTGTATAAAACAACTTCAAATCATAAGTATCAATCCTAGGCGGCATGGTACCATATATCATGTCGCCATACTAGTTCTATAATTAAAACCGCAAATGTCGTATTGGAAGTTGGGTTATCATTTATGGTATGAACCGAGGCTAGGGGCAAGATCCTCTACCGATTTGTGACTCTCTAACCCGAGCCACAGGAACAGCCGCAACTGCCCCTTGGATCGTCAGGGCCGGTCCACCGATGTGGATTATTATGCCTGAACACTACGTTTCCCCGCCCTTTGGGGCGTAAGCCTGGCCCGTCAGCCGACCAGAAGCATCGGCCGAAACCGATATCACGAGGCGCCTCGCTTTTCAGCAAGTAATAATAAGCAACATCCACATGAGTCAAACTCGTCAACCAGTTCAAGCACTGACGCCACTCCTAACTAGAAAGAAACGCATGTCCTCCCTGATGTCCGTCTCCCGTTTTTAGTTCATACCAGGTGTGATACTCGCGAATCAACGTTACACAAAGCTACGCCACACAAGGCCGTGCTTTGATCATCAACCACAAGACTTTGCTTTTCAACAGAAGCCTTGATCATTTGCCACTTAGGCATGCCACACAGGCAATTCACTCCATGCGATTGATATCCATCAATATATAACCCCTGAGCTCGTACGTCTCAGAGAAGGGCATTAAGCAAGAGAATAAATTCTCCGCCGCCAAACCGATATATATTTAATAGAGATCAATCACACGGACTAAAATCCAATGTCAGACACACAGTCCATTTACAAGTCCGTTCTGGGGCTGAACGAAACCGGAGGCACCTTGTACCTCGCATATCCATCGATCTCCAAGTACGTCTGGACGATCACCAACTGTTTCCATCTTCTTGGGTGTACAGCCCAATCAAGATCATCAGTAATCACCCAAACGACGTGAAGACTTCCGGTCTTCGACCGCCGTCTTCATCTTCGACTTATCGTCGTATCAGTTACTCAGAATGGGATAAACCCGGTCTTTCCGAATAACTCGCGTATATTTTAAATAATTGTTACACAAACACAACTTACGCCTCATTCCAATTCATCAGTCACTAACCGTAAATTAATCAAGAGAATAATCCCCCAAATATTAACCCCGAAGGCCGAAACCAACATCAGATCAATATCCAGAAAACCATTCTGCTTGGCTAACCGACAGTTAGTATCTAAATTTCACATTCATAGGGAAAGGTTCCCATTAATTTTATCCAAGATAAATTCCTGAATTTATTCTCTAATCTTCTTTTGAATTTCGATTCTACTAGTCGGGATTAACGAACCTTACCGAAGTAATCATTTGTTTTAATTTCCCATTCCCAACCTATTCATCCCATGAAGTAAAACTGGTAGTACTTCATATCTAACACCACGGTGTTATCGGTAAATTCAATTACCATTTCACGTTCAAATCTAATTAAAGATTTAACTATCGCCTGAAGCAAAACTGGTGATACTCCATTCTCGATCTTTTCAATCTAATTAAAGATTCATTAAAACTCCACTTAGTTTTAATCGTTAACTGGGTTAAAGAATCCGTGTCATTTAAAACACGGTTCACGATAAACCCAAAATCACATTCCATTAATTATCGGGTTAAAGAACGAGTGTTATTTAAAACACTGTCCACGATAAACCCAACAATCAATATCAATTCAATTCCAATTAAATATTATTTAATTGGTACCCTTCATTAAATCTAAATAAAAAGATTTAATCTTTTCTCAACTGGGTTCAAGAACAGTGTTAGTGAAGACACCATTCACGACAAACCCAAATCGCGTTTGATATTAAATACAAGGTTTTGAATAGAAAATATATCGGCTTATATTCAATATCAGATTCTGCGACCAACAGATATCGTATTGGAAATAACGATATATATATGTCTATATCTTTCAAATTTCCATAACAACATCTGTATAATCACGAAATCAAACATCGAAATATTCCGAAGACAATTTCGATTCAAATCCATTCCAATGCAATTATTGGAAGTTCTGGTTATTTTCAAATCCATTTCAAATCCAATTTATTTATTTTAAAAATAAATAAATTACTATTCTAGTTCAAAACTAGTTCATTTCGATAAAAATCTATTTTTATCTTTTCAAATATGGAGTTTTTCATCCCAATTTTTCCCAAATCATTTCTTATGATTTTACACAATTTCTTATTATTTTTAATAATTTTATCAAGGCCCGTACAGTCGATTTCCATCAATGGCCATCGAACTGCACTTACAGCGACCTTTTTCAAATTTGATTTGGACATAATTCCAAATCCAACTGTTAGATTTCAAATTTCTAATATTCGTTAGAAAGCTCTTTTCGATACGAACCCAACGGTTCCGGTTTTAGGAGAATCCGACGGTCGGATCTCCCGTAATATCCGTTCGAAGTCAATGGTCGAAATTCACGAACTGCCGCGGCGCGGCGCGTTCTATTCAGGCCATTATATTATATATATAATATATATAATATATATTTCGTCGATTTCTATTTAAAACGAATTATATAAATAGTTTTAAAATTCGTTTCAAAAGCAATTTCAACTTCCATTTCAATTCAATCAAAATTGAATTCTTGTTTATAAATTCGTTTTAAAATTCATTTCTATTCAATTCAAATTTCCATTCAATTTGAATTCATTTCAATTCGCTTTCAATTCAATTTGAATTCGTTTTCAATTCAATTCATTTCGAAATCGTTTTCAATTCAATTCATTTTGAAATCGTTTTCAATTCAATTCATTTCAAAATCGTTTTCAATTCAATTCATTTCGAAATCGTTTTATATTCAATTCATTTCAAAATGAATAAAATCAATATAAATATCGTTTACGTCAAAATGGCGTCAATCTAATCAACACGGCTTCATAAATTTCTATTTTCAAATATTCTATTTCAAATATTTCTTTTTCAAATAGTTGTTATTATCAAAATATTTCGTTCAACACATGACCAATCTCAATGGATGAGTACTGTCAACACATGAACCTTTATTTTATATTGATAAAGATGTAAATTTTATTACTAAAATATTTCGTTCAACACATGACTAATCTCAACGGATGAGTACTGTCAATACATGAACCTTTATTTTATATTGATAAAGATGTAAATTTTATTACTAAAATATTTCGTTCAACACATGACTAATCTCAACGGATGAGTACTGTCAACACATGAACCTTTATTTTATATTGATAAAGATGTAAATTTTATTACTAAAATATTTCGTTCAACACATGACTAATCTCAACGGATGAGTACTGTCAACACATGAACCTTTATTTTATAATATTCTTTACTTTTCAAATTGGAATGAGGCCCAATCAATTACCATATAAAGTTAATTATATGGATTTTCATACAACACATGTATAATAGCATTGAAAAATAATCAACCATCAACCAAAGTGCACTACACTGTATAAGCATCAAATATAGATATCTAACGCTTATAACAGCCTGTCAATCAATCGATCGACATATTTAATTAATCAGGATGAGTGAACTTCATATTTCATCCCAACACCCATGTGGGGTTTCAAACAATCAAACGCATATTTTATTTGTGCAGTTGGGCGATGTGTAAAATTTACCGTCCCAATCAATGTCATTCAAATAGGTGTACATAAACAAACCGTCCGTTTGTAAATGAATATTTTATGTTATTCACTTCACGTTAAAAATTATATTTTTAACGATGAAAACATTTTATTTCAACATATGAATTTCTATTCAGTTCATTCTTTAAATAAAATGATATTTTTATTTTTCTAACTTATTTTAGAAAATTTCGGCGGCATAACGGCACGATACTAGAAACGGGACGAGGCCTGGCCTTATCCCCAGTCTAGTGAAGGCCCACGCCATTCACATATCAATCAAATTCATTCAATTCACCAAACAATTTAATTCAAACCAAATAATCTAACTAATCTGTGCAATCAAACAAACAAGTCCATGGTCTGTGGACGATTGTGTCGGGTGCTACTAAACACCGTCTGCATCCTAGTATATGTAGAACTAGTAAAGAAACTGAAGAGTGAGAAATTCTCACCTTGGTTTTCCACTCCGCCAGTTTTATTCTGAATTCACTACAGTTTGGATTTGAATTTTTCTTGAATTTCGAAATTGCTCTGTTCTGATTCTGGTCAGTCTCATCGCATAGCTCTCGCCGAGACCATTCCAACGAGCCCGGATTTGCAATTTTCTGACACCGTACCACAAAGATATTGATTTTACAGGACTGAATACATTTGAAATATTATTACTATATTAGTTAACTATAATTACTTCACTAATTAGAAATCTAGGCCGCCATCTTCGTTCCTCTCTGTGTCAAAGCACGAACCAAAGAAACCCACTTGCTCAAAGCTTCATCAACATACCGTGCCACCACCGTTGACCGTGACCCACATCTGCACACTCCCTAACATCGCCCCACACGAGCACCACCTCCGACCGCAGCGGCGCCGGACTCGGCCCCTCCTAGCGCTGGGAAAACTAAGGCAACGACGGCCCATTATTGCATCAAATTCGAGAGATTCAGACCCCCAATTCAGATCTCAACCGTTAGATTTGTAGAGCTCAAGAAGCTCTTCGATCTTGGCTTTAGAGGTTTTGAAAAACACTGCTTAGATTAGGAGATTTTTGGGATGGATTTTCTGAAAGTTGTAGCCCTTGATATCGTCAAAATGCGGCTACTAAGGGAGTGGTTGACCGCGGAAAAGGAATTTGACCAATTAACCTAGAGTTTGGCCTTATATATTAATATTTTATTTTATTTATTTTTCAAAATAACTTGTTAATTGATTCAAACTCCAAACAAGACCCAAAGACTGTCGCCCCTAGCTAAATACCCCCATTCCGAACACAATGGGATACGTTTCGTAGGCCCATTCGATTGTTTGAGTCAGTTTCTTTCAAGTTAAAATATATAACATTCAATATTCGATCTGAACGTACATTTCAATTTGCCAGGACCACAAACTGATTCGAAAAATTCCAGAAAAATAAATCTGGCTATGTTTTGACGATACGGTCCCAACAAAACTAGTTTCGTCGAATTCTGAGACCGTTTGAAAAACGGTCATTTTCCAGTCGATTAAAATCAACTGAAACTGGTCAAATGCGTTTTCTTTTGCCACGCTCACATATTGATTCGGAAAATTATGAAATTTGAAACCTAGCAATAACTTTACATCACGGATCCAACAAAAGTGGTTTCGTCGAAATCCGAGGTCGTTTGCAAAATGGCTATTTTTAAGGGCCTGAATTCCATAGCGACTATTCAGAATTTTCAACTGGACATATCCTTTGATCCCCGCTATGAAATTTCGATTTGTCGAATTCGTTGGAAAGATATTCCCAATTAGATCCTAATGTTTTTGGTTTCACTAAAATCCGGATTGTTTTGCACCCGGTACGTTCAATTGAAGTTTAAAATCGAATTATCGAACTACCGCGCCATTTTCAATTCTATTTATAATTATATATAATTATTTATATTCTAACGATGATCTATATAAATATATTCGTTTGAATTCTATTCAAAATAAATTTCTCGTCGTTATTATTTAAAAATAATTCATTTTAAATAATCAAAATTCGCTAAAATTGCCGAAATAAAAATTTTAAACTGGCCCAGATTTTCGGGTTGTTACAAAATGGTTTCCATTTCCCATTTTATTTCATTCTTGAATTTATAATTCCAATTTTTTTAATCACAATTATTTCATATCATTTGTAACCATCGTTTATAATCAAATCACTTGTTTTGACATAATTAAAACAAGTTATTATATTCTAGCCCGACCGACATTTAACTTCTATTTTAAAATAGATTATCCTTTTTAAAACCAAAATTTCTTTTCTAATATATTCGAATAAATTTTACGGAATTTAAATACCAATTATTTTAGGTCAATATTGTTCAAGCATCCCAACACATAATAATCAACACCAGATTATTTATCACATCATATAATGAAATATATGAAAAACAACAATATAATTGTTGAGGAATCTAGTTGGATTCCTGCAACCTGTTCTCCCTACATGCACAGATGTTAATCAGCTAAATAACACTAATTTCATATCTATATGAAATATTAAAATAAATAGAATCAATATTTAACCAACGACTTCATATATATAACTATCAACCAATTTATTTGTAAATCATCCAAACAACCATCACACAACATTAAATCATTATTAAATAAAGTTAATAATATTATAAAACTGGACAGAGTTAGTGAGTTTACTCACTTTGGTCATTTATCGTTAAATAACGATAACTTTCGGTTGATCCGATCAGGCATTTAAATCTGCCGAAAATTCAAACGGACTTCAAGTGGCTCCAACCAGTTTAATCACGTAGCCTGCACCCATACGATCCTAACGGATCCTGTTTTGTCGAATTCGAATAATGTATGAGCAGGTATAACATTATAAAGGTTTATATGCATTTAATTATAACTAAACTTTAATTTATTAAATTTATTGGGCTTTACCTTAATAACTCGGCCCACTCATTTCTTATTACCTGGATCCTCCTTCAACTCGTCTTCCCCGATAACATGTCAGCTCCAGATTTTTGAACTCCTCCATCTCAAGTATCAGCATTTGCAACTAACTCCCCTTTATAATATTTTACATTTTTTTTCTTTAATTATATACTGGGCCTTATGGTATAAAGTCAGCCCGCCAACCTTTCTTTCTTATTTACTAAACACATCACTCCAGACAAACAAAAAAATTACGCAACATCCATTTACTTCACCCCATCCTCCTTATCTCCTCACAAAAACCAAACTAACATTTACAGTAATTCATCCCAATAAATATCTCCATTTATAATCTCATTCCAGTTAATTGTTTTACACGTGGATTTCATCGTTCTCTTCATCATCACAAGCTCACCTTCTCCACCCTTTTAACCTCTCATTTTCACGTAGAGAACCCATACACTACCCCAAGCTGAAACGTATGCAACTCTTTTGCCCCTCTTATTTTCCTTTCCAGTCTTTCCACGAATATAACCTTCCGTCCCTAAACGTTGCTCTTCATTCACCCACTAAAACAAACACTATCTTCATCGTTCCCTTACCTTTCTTTCCCACTTATAGCTTCCGTTCCAGTTCTTATGCCAACCATATATTTTTTCTTCTTTGAATTATTGCTGCGTTTGAAAGTCGGAACCCACGACTTCATCGAAACCAGTATCCGTTCGCCATCACCCAACTGACTGTGACTCCATACAAGACTCCAGCCCCGACCTCCGGCGAACTTCCTCCACTTCATGCTGCTTCCATCTTCCCCTTTCTCCTTCATGCAGTCCAGAACCATGCCGCCACCTTCCATGTCACAGTTATCACACCATTCAGTAATCCCTCCCCAAGTATGACTTTGACCTCACCCAGGAAGCAACTATGTGGAACGTGAATTTTTCTTTTTCTTTAGATGAGTATCCGGATTATCAATATTTCTAAAGCCATGGAACAATATTTCAAGTTGCTGAAGCAAAACTGATGAAGTGTTTTGGTGATGTATTTATACGGTTAGAAACTTAACGCTTAAGTTTAAGCATGGCCCGTACAGATTATAGGAGAGGACGACATGAGTTTTCACTTCGAAGTCTAGTCTGCGTTGACAAGGAGGGATATACGATACTTAGGTTTGAAGTAACGAAAAAAAATTCTTATATTTGTCTAGCGTACAGGTTCCATAAGACTCCATTCGTTTACGGACCCCTATCGACAAAAATAAAAATACCGTTGTGACGAGCAATGTGCCACGATCCCAAATATATAATAATATAGACAGATTAGCTTATTCTGTGAAATCCAAAAAAATGCTGGTTTAGGGTGTAAAATACTTCAAATAAAAAGTTTCTTATTTTTCAAAATAAAAATTACAGAAAAACTCAGTAAAGTAAATTAAGAATACGTCTTAAAAATCTTGTCCAAATAGGAAATAAATATTTAATTATAACTAAATAATTGTTATGGTTTATGAACCGTTTCATAGCGACTATTTGAAAATTTGATTTGCCATAACTTACAATCTATAAAGAGAAATTTGCATTTTTCTTTTCCATTAGAAAAATATAGCTCAACAGGTTTGAACGTTTCTTGTTTAGAAGAAATCCGACTTATAACGAATCATGTATACTCAGTTGAAGTTCAAATCGTCGAATTACGAACTACCGTAATGTTACGAGCTCGATTATAGTTATTATTATAATTAATACGTTCAATTATCATTTAAATAAATATATACGTTATAATAACTCAAATATAAACTCAATTAAATACCTTATATAATACAATTTACACAAAATTGCCAATTCAACTATTTCTGATTATTTCAGAAATATATTATTCCACTAATAATAACTAAATATTCAAAATATTTAAATTCAAACAATTTAAATTCCCAAACCATTATATTAAAATAATTAAATTAATCAATTATTAAATCACCCAAATTCCGGGACATTACGTATATAAACTTTATAAACTATATATATATATATATTTGAAATCATAAAGTAAAATACTTGGAATCATTTAGAAAAGAAATTAAATAATTTGAAAAGGAATTTTAAAAAAATTGAAAACAGAATTTGAAAGTGCTAAACCGAGTTTTACATATAAACTAGACTCTATTTACTTGATAATCTTGAGCTCTTGAAATCTTGATACTCATGAGTCTTGAATCTCTTCTGGATCCTGAATCCTGAATCTCTTGGAACTCTAAAACTGTACAGTCTTCAGTATTAAATCATGTATACAAATCCTGCATATACATATATATATATTAGATAACAATGTTAGTATATATTTTATAATCAATTAATAATGATAATTGAAATAAGGTTATTGTCATCAAAATTCCATTCTCCAACAATCTCCCCCTTTTGATGATGACAACCTTGATTTATAAAATATTCATACCTGTTAGTACTTATTGATCTGATGCTTCAAATATCCCCCTTTCACCATGAATTCTATATAAATCCTACATACTCCTCCCTAACCTAAGCCCAAATAATCCTTACTTTATAATTTCTCCCTCTTTGTCATCAGCAAAAAAAATCTAATTATACTACCCTTAAATCTATATAATTGACCTTAATTTACTAAGATATTTATGAATCCTCCAAAATTTATACCTATTTATGTATCTAACTTAATTACTCTACTAAATTATACTCCCGTAAACTATGCTATAATACATATATTTTGTAATTCTGTATCTATACTGTTAAATAAGAAAGCATTAAACATAAACATTGAATTAACCATATAATTAAAACGATGTTTTACAAATCAAACAATATACAAATTAAAACATCTACGAATACACGAATTGTATGTATTACAACGTATTTATGAATAAACGAGAAAACATAAATGTTTAATTATTCTTAACTATTGGTAATTTGCGGATAATGGAGACAGAATTCTCCGCTTTGCTCAACTACATTCTATTCTCTATCGAAACAAACTTCACCTACGTATATGACTTGGTTCTCCTCCTCCATGCCTTCGGTTTGTGCTTCTTATTCCTCTTCTTCAGCCATTTCTTCCTCTTCCACTATATGAATATCATCTTTGATGCTAATCGGATTAGTGTGGTTATCCATAAATTTTTGTAGATTCCACATGATTTTTCCTTGTTTCACATGCTCTTGATTCATCATTATTTGTAAAACTTGGATTTCAGCAAGCGTTTGTAGTACATTCTCCATTTTCTACTCTAATTTCATCACTTAAGCGAGAGTAGTACGTTGAAACGGACCTTCGGATGGTCCGATGGACGAATAAGGATTGATTTGATTGTTATAATTAGTGGAGGCCATTATTTTATTTGGTTTAGAATTTTTCCAGAAATGGAATGAGAAGATGATGAAGAAAATTTGAAATAAGAAGTTTAAATAGATGTTGTAACTACCTTTTGGTGGGAATTAATTTTAAAAATTCTGGCAGTTATATGTCGACATACAACTTTGCACATGTCGACATATATATAATTTTATTTTTCTTATTTTTGTTATTTACTTTATTATATTAATTATTCTATTTCACTTAAAGACCAAATGCCTAATTCTCTTCTAAATCTAGCGAGTGTTGCTTCATTTAAAGGTTTTGTTAATATATCTGCTATTTTTTTTGTTCCTATAAATTCGAGTGAGATATTATCTCTTAGAAAATGATGTTGTATATCTATATGTTTACTTCTTGAATGATGAGTTGGATTTTTAGATATATCTATAGCGCTTGTATTGTCACATTATATTGGTGATTTATTTATTTTTAATCCAAAATCATTTAGAGTTTGTTGCATATATGTTACTTGTGAACAAGCCAAAGCAGCTAATGTATATTCTGCTTCAGTAGTTGACAAGGATACTGTATTTTGCTTTTTACTAAACCAAGAAACAAGTGAATGTCCTAGGAAATGACATGTTCCTCTAGTGCTTTTACGATCGGATTTACATCCCGCATAATCAGCGTTACAATAAGAGATTAAATCCAATGAATCATCCTTAGGATAATATAATCCAAAATCTAACATATGTTTTACATATCTGAGAATACATTTACGGCTTTCAAATGCATTTTCTTAGGTTTGCGATTGATATCTTGCACAGAGGCATACACTTTGCATTATATCTTGTCTTCTAATGGTTATATACAATAATGATCCTATCATACCTCTATATAATTTTTGATGAATGACATATCATCTTTACCTAGAGCTATAATAGTTGCCATTGGTGTTGGTCTCCCATTAGTTGTAGTTAAATTATATTTATTGATTAAATCTCTTGCGTATTTTTCTTCATTAATAAATATTCCATTCTTTAACTGATGGATTGGTCAGCCTAAGAAGAATGCTAGTTCTCCCATATGACTCATCCCAAATTCTTGGGTCATAATATCTGAAAATTCTTTGTTCATTTAGTTAATGGTTGTTCTTATATCATTAATGTATATCAGTAATAATTGAATATCGTTTCTATTTCTTTTAATAAACAACGTATTATCTATCTTACCAATCTCAAAATTTGATTGTAATAAATACGTTCTTAATCGATCATACCATGCTTTATGAGCATGTTTTAATCCATGTAACGCTTTCTTTAATTTGTATACATGATTTGGTAATTTTCCTTCTTCAAAAGGAGGTGGTTGCTCTACATATACATCTTCTTTAATATATCCATTTAGAAATGCACTTTTAACATCCATTAGAAATAGTTTGAAATTATTATGGTTAGCAAAAGCTAGTAGGATTCTAATTGCTTCTAATCTTGCAACGGGGGTAAATGTTTCATCATAGTCTATTCCTTCTTCTTGATTATAACCTTGTGCAACTAATCGTGCTTTATTTCTTACGACATCACCGTGTTCATTCATTTTATTTAATCCCATTTAGTTCCAATTACAGTTCTATCCTCGAGTCTAGGAACAAGTTCCCATACATCATTCCGGGTAAATTGATTCAATTCTTCTTGCATAGCAAGGATCCACGAATCATCGGATGATCCTTCCTTTGGATTCTAAGGTTCAATAGTTGAAATAAAAGTTGAACTACTCATCATATTTAATTGGTTTCTAGTCCTAACAACAGATTCAATATCTCCTAAGATATTTTCTACAGGATGATCTCTTAATAATCTAATTCTTTTATTTGGTTGATTACTTTCATTATTTGTTTTGTTAATTTCATTTTCACATTCATCTTCATTGTGTTATGTTATATTTTTATAGTTTTCGTCAAAGGATACATTTACGATTTCTTCTATAGTATTAGTTCTTAAATTAAAAACTCTAAATGCTTTACTTCTCTCCGAGTATCCAATAAATATTGCTTTATCATATTTAGAGTCAAATTTGTCTAAATTTTCTTTAGTATTAAGAATAAAACATTTACTTACAAATATTTTGAAATATGATACTTTTGGTTTCTTATTATACAAAAGTTCATAAGGTGTTTTATGAGTTAAGGGTTTATTAAAATTCTTATTTAGTATATAACATGTTGTTGCAACTGCCTCAGCCCGAAAATTCCTTCGTAAATTACTATCAGATAACATAGTTCTCGCACACTCTTGAATTGATCTATTCTTACGTTCAGCTACTCCGTTTTGTTGGGGTGGTTCTTCGGAAAGAAAAATTACTGGTTATTCCCTTTTTATTACAAAACTCTTCAAAAATTTCATTTTCGAACTCTCCACTGTGATCATTTTGATTTCCCTTTTTATTACAAAACTCTTCAAAAATTTCATTTTTGAACTCTCCACTGTGATCACTATGTATCATTTTGATTTTCAAAGATAAAAAATTTGAATTCTTTTAGCAAAGGTTTTAAATTGATCAAAAGCATCACTTTTGTTTTTAAGAAACAAGCTCTAAGTAAATCTAGAAAAATCGTCGACTATTATGTAAACATATATATTGTGATTTATTGATTGAGTTCGGGATGAACCAAATAGATCCATGTGAATTAACTCTAATGGTTTCAAGGTTGTAATTTCCTCTTTTGATTTAAATGAAGTTCTTCTTAATTTTCTGAATTGACAAGCATCACATAAATTATTTACTTTAAATTTCATTTTAGGTAATCCCCTAATTGAATCTAACTTTGAAATCTTAGAAATGTGTTTGAAATTTATATGTCCAAATCTCCTATGTCAAATACAATGTTCATTTGTATTAGCCATAAGACATAGATTATCATCAAAGTCATACTTAATATATAAATATTTTTCTTTTTATCTCCTTCGAATATTACTTTCGAAATCTTATCTTCTATAAAACATTTATCATTTTCAAAATTAATTTTATAGCCTTTATCGCAAAGTTGACTTATACTTAGTAGGTTATGTTTTAAATTCCTAACTAATAAAACATTAGAAATAATAGGAGTATCAGAATTACCGACATTGTCGATGCCAACTATATATCCTTTAGAGTTATCACCGAAGTTGACCATTCCTCCATCTTCATATACTGGATTATTCATTAATTCTGGATTTCCGGTCATATGCCTTAAACAACCACTATCCAATATGTATTTGTCCTTTTTGATCTCCATCACTTGTCCATCAGAATTTGAATTTTCAACAGCCATGTAACAGACCTTTTCAGAATTTGAATTTCCAATAGCCATATAACACACCTTTTCATGTACGAGACAACAATTTAGCAGATTACTTAATTTTTCAACATAATGAGATGCAGACTCTTTAAACATTGATGCAATACATGAATTAAAACTAATGTTATGAA
Organism: Allium sativum; assembly: GCA_030737875.1. Taxonomy (NCBI): domain Eukaryota; kingdom Viridiplantae; phylum Streptophyta; class Magnoliopsida; order Asparagales; family Amaryllidaceae; genus Allium; species Allium sativum. Next base: position 770,607,732 of record CM060918.1, on the reverse strand, counting down.
TCTTTTCAAGATTTGACATTTAATATTTTCAAAAATTAGATTATGAACTTTTTGAAAACCGATGCTCTGATACCAATTGTTAAGGATGCGTAATGCGGATGTTAAGATCACCAACAAAGAAACAATCATAGACATAGATATAAGTAAATATAAAATGCAGGAAAGTAAAGAACATGACTGGTTCATATTACTCCGTCCAGTCCTATGCAATGCTGGATTGCTTAGAGTTCTATTATTATCAATATCCAAGTACAACACCCTTGATTTCATGGCTACAAAATTAACACCGATTCCACCACCTTTGATTTCACGGCTACAAGGTTAACACCACTCCTTTTCCTTGATTTCAGGGCTACAAGAAACACATCCTTTCCTAAACAATTCCCAAACAATTACATTAGCCTTAGAACTCTTCAATTAGCACTTCAAATAGAGAGTAGATGATAGAGAATGAAAAGAGAAGAAGAATGATATAAATTTTGTTGAAATTGGCAGAGAAAAAGCGTAGAAATCAAGAAATTTAAGTATTTTAATGGTGGTAAGTAAAGGGGTGAAGAAGGAGAAGAAAGAACGATTAAAAATTCGAAATCAGTCCCTTTATAATGTCCCAAAGGTTGCAACACTTCTGGAATGTTACAAATAGTGAAAAGACACTTCCTTTGAAAATTGAAAAAAAATGACAGTTATATATCGACATGTCATTACGGGTATGTCGACATATGCCTTGTATACTTATTTTTAAAATCAAATTTCAAGTGTTGAAACCAATATACATTTTTTGGAAACTCTTGAATCAAAACTAATGTTTCAAATGAAGTTTCTAACGTATAAAAACATATAAACTATTATGGAGAAATTTTAATTCAAGACCGCTCAAATCAAAGATCCCCAAATCAGCGGAAGACGAGATCGTAGTAAACATGCAAAAACAACCAATCAATATCGAAGACAATCTCAACCCAATCCAAAAACCAATCACAATCACCACACAAGAGAAATAACTGGGCAATAACGAAAAATAAATCACACAGGGATTTATAGTGGTTCCACTAACAACTTGTTAGTGTACGTCCACTTGAGAGAGAGAGAGAGAGCATTTTATTAACACCAACGAAGAGTACAAGAGATTGATTACAATGGTCACTCAGTTCACTCTAGAATTTTATTTGTGGAGTTAAAGAGTTGAAGAAATTAGGAAGATAGAATGAATGAATTGAATTAATTTCCATTCAATTGTCTTTCCTTCACCCCTTTAGGCCCCTTTTACAAGACCAATTACTTCATGCTCAAGTTACTTGATCTCCAAGTAAACTTGGCACCCAAGTTATTTATTACTTCATGCCTAAGTTTTCTTGATCTCCAAGTATACTTGGCACCCAAGTTATCTATCCTTTCTTTCCAAAAGAAAAATACCCTTCCATTGATTTAGCATCACCAATTTTAACAGTCCACCTTGATGCAAAATCACTTATCTCCAACTCCATGACCTAATGGTATCCATACCATTACTTGTAACCGATGGCTCCAACTATCATCATATCTACCTTCACCAATGCTCTGATACCAAATGGTATGGAGAAATTTTGATTCAAGACCTCTCAAATCAAAGATCCCCAAATCATTAGAAGACGAGATCGTGGTAAACGTTCAAAAACAACCAATCAATATCGAAGACAATCTCAACCCAATCCAAAATCCAATCACAATCACCGCACAAGAGAAATAACTTGGCAATAACGAAAAATAAATCATACAGGGATTTATAGTGGTTCCACTAACAACTTGTTAGTGTATGTCCACTTGAGAGAGAGAGCCTTTTATTAACACCAATGAAGAGTACAAGGGATTGATTACAATGGTCACTCAATTCACTCTAGAATTTTATTTGTGGAGATAAAGAGTTGAAGAAATTAGGAGAGATAGAATGAATGAATTGAATTGATTTCCATTCAATTACCTTTCCTTCACCCCTTTAGGCCTCTTTTATAAGACCAATTACTTCATGCCCAAGTTACTTGATCTCCAAGTAAACTTGGCACCCGAGTTATTTATTACTTCATGCCCAAGTTTTCTTGACCTCCAAGTACACTTAGCACCCAAGTTATCTATCCTTTTTTCCATAAGAAAAATATCTTTCCATTGATTTAACATCACCAATTTTAACATAAACATAACAATATTATATGCATATATAAAATTATATGACATAAGACTTTAAAATATATATTATAAACTTATATGTATATATATTTGAAATCATAAAGTAAAATACTTGGAATCATTTAGAAAAGAAATTAAATAATTTGAAAAGGAATTTAAAAAGAAATCTGAAAAAAGAATTTGAAATCAGAATTTGAAAGTGCTAACCCGAGTTTTACATATAAACTAGACTCTATTTACTTGATAATCTTGATCTCTTGAAATTTTGATATCTTGATACTCATGAGTCTTGAATCTCTTCTGAATCATGAATCTCTTGGAACTCTAAAACTGTACAGTCTTCAGTATTAAATTTTGTATACAAATCATGCACATATATATATATATATTCTAGATAAAAATGTTAGTATATATTTTATAATCAATTAATAATGATAATTAAAATAAGGTTATTGTCATCAAAACTCAATTCACCAACGCCGGCAAGTGATGCATCTTCCACCATGAGCTGCACCACATAGAAACCAACGGTCTTAAAAATGTTTGTAATACCACAAAGATCTCCATCTTGTCTTTGTGGATTTTCTAACTTGACACCCATCTCTCATTTCGACCAAAGCCCCTTTCTTGATCATCATAGATCCCTCGAGCATCATCAACATGAAGACCCCTGTCTAAAATATCAGTATGGACCAAATTAACCTTTCCACCTTGCTGTGGACTAGGTTCTTCAACCGTCACTCGTCTTCCAAAGTCGACGACAGAACCAACCAATCTATAAAGGTTTCCTTCCTGCAAAATTCCTCTCATCATAACATGACCACCCTTCTTCACTCTCAAAACTCCACCTTGAGTATCATAAGTGCAACCACGGTGACCCAACTGACCGAGAGAAATAAGATTATGCGAACTAGCGGGTACATGTCTAACCCCACAGACTTCCCTTAGCACACCATCGTGCACAGGAAACCGAATAAATCCAATACCACAAACCGGTAGCTCTACTCCATTGGTCGTTTTAATTATGTCAACATTCTTCTCATAAGAAGAAAAACACTTTATATCCTTACAAATATGAAAACTGGCCCCAGAATCCATCTTCCAAGGACTAACTTCATTAAAGAGGACATCACAAAAAAATCACTAATCGAACCTTCAACAAAATATGCCTGTGCGTCATCACTATATCACCATCAACATCCTTCTTTTGATCTTTCTTACAGGCATAACAATTTTTGCGTATGTGGCCTTCCTTACCACAATAATGGAAAGTGATAACACCTTTACCATTAGCTCTCTTCTTCTTTCATCTTGTATCTTTCCTTGAGTCCCTTGCTACGATAAACTGATATCAAATCCGACCTTTTTCTCCTTAGTTCCTCATTCAAAATGCTGTTACGCACCGTTTTCAAAGAGATGGTTCCACTAGCATTAGAATTAATCAATGAAACAATCAAAGTCTCACAACTTCCTGAAAGCGAACTCATCACCAAAAGAGCCCGCAACTCATCATCAAAATTGACTTTCAAATTTTCCAATTGATTGATCACATCTTGAAATTCGTCCAAATGCTCTGCAACAGACTTTTCTTCATCCAACCTCAGCCTCACTGGCTTTCAAGCAAGGAAAGCCTTACTTGTATCACTCCTAGGCTCATACAAAGATACCAACTTGACCCACAAATCCTTTGCGAATTCACAACTAGCCACATGATGGAATACCGAATCATCAAGAAACCGCCGAATCAATGTAATTGCCTTCTTATGCATCTTCTTCCACTTTCCCTCATCCACATCTGAGGGCTTTTTCTCATCTCCATTAATCGGATCATGAAGATCATTGAGGTAAAACACATCCTCCATCTTAGGCTTCCAAATCCCCCAATTTCTTCCATAAAAAATAGTTATCTTTGGAAACGCCATTATATCCGACATAACAAAAATCATTTTTTCATTGATTCACAAAAAAAAAAACGATTTTTTCCAATCAAAAGTTACTCAAAACTTTGCGATGATCTAGCTCTGATACCAATTGTTAGGAAAATTACGCCTTTGCAGAAACGACTAGGATCTTATCACCCAATTAACTAAAGATGATTTTAACAAAAAAACAACACAGATATGAAATTACACGCTCAAACACATGATAATCCACCCAACCGCCCTCTTTATTGATTAACAAAATCAAATTTTGATTACACTCAACGGATCAAAAACCAAATATAAATAAACTACAATTTAATCAATAACCTTATTGATAAAAGAAAAGAATATCTAGATGACTACAACTATTATTGGAGAAGGAGAATAATGAAGAACGACATCAAACCCTTGAATCAACTATTTCGGTCTCAATCCCATAATTATAATCCAATCCTTGGTACTGATTTTATAAGAGAATAGAAGGTCTAGACAAAATATCCAATTTGCGCCTCAGAAATATCACAAATTAAAGATGAGAAAAACTAAGTCAAAATAATATTCTCCAGTCTTCAATCTTCAAATTATCTCCTCTATCATAAAGCATTTCCAAACATCGCCTTCTTCAACATACATGTTATTGAAATATCACAAATCACAACAACTGTTGGGTTAGTAAGTGGAACCTATCTTTCTGAGTGAACTTATATCATATTATTTAATCTACGGAACTGATTTTGATCATTCTTTGATAAAATATATTATCTTATATATGATATGCTGCATTATTTGGTTAAATGGTGGTAATATTTCTAATCAATGTCTCCAATGGACGTAATTTTCTATAGGAATATCATTTTAATAGAGAAACATCATAAGAATGTGGAAACTATGTCTTATGTTCACCTTCTATTCTAAATATAATCATCCACGGTGTTTATGCAAGAACATTTTGATTCAATTTAGAAACCTACTTTTACACATTTTTGTATAGTTTTAAATGGTCATTAATGAAGAACTATTTTTTAGAAAACATCTTTTTTTTTTTGGAGATAGAAGAATTGACCAAATTAATACTGAGCAATGCACACAGATGTTGTGACGAGGCATAGTGTTCTTACTTTAATGCTATGTTTCCATTCTCATAAATTTGTTCAAATGGAGATACTAGTCTGGAGCTCCAACATGCACTGTTCTATTGTAAATGTTTGCTGTAAATAGTCGTAGAATGCATTGTCCTCACTCTTACTAATCTTTCACTAATATGGATATGGATATGTACAGTAAAATGGGTACGTATACCAAGAAGGTTTAAGAAAACTAAACTTTTTTCCTTCTATCTGCAATTTTGTTCAAAAGAAAGTCTTTATGTGAGATACAAATAAATTGTTGATTTAAATAGTTTATATCTATGCAGTTAATTCGCTCAGCGGATCTAATGCGACGGAGATACAAAAAGTTGTAGTGGGGATAAAGCGAGGAAATGGCGAGATATAGCGGATGAGTCTAAAATAACATATAAAAGTCATATTTAGTGCTTTTACAAAGATAAAAATGATAAATAAATGGGAAATTAACATTAAATCTAATTATAATTAGTACATTCTTAATCTTAAATAAAAACACGTGTAAATATATGTAAATAAATGTAAGATTTTACTTACTTTGATTAAATTTTTCAAAATATTATACTATTTTCTATTCTGAAAAATATATGCCAAAAATTCTATTAAAATACTAATTTTATAAATTTTATAATGTAAAATAACCATTTTCAGTTCATTTCTTTTATAGAAGATATAGCAGAATTTTGCTGAAATAATGGGATATATTGGGAATATCGGTATATAGCGGGGCTTAATACGGAAAGGTTATTTCAGAGACTATTTGGAAATAGTGTAGCGGTAGAACTCCGCTACACGATATAGCGAGGATATGGAGGGGTAATAGCGGAGCATAAACTACAAAGGTTTATATGAATATTATTCATATGATATGAAAATTTCGCTTTGCATTCGGGACGGATTGATATATCATTTGAACTATCGTTTTGTAGTCAGCTAGGATCAAAATGTGTCCAGTAATTATGATAAATATAAAACAGAAAGCGCGGTACAAAATAACATACTAAAATAGTACAACCAATAATATATCTTCGTTATTTCATTGATTTGTGATTAACAGTATTTTGTTTGAAAAAATCACACTTGTTCAAAAAGACATGCGCACCCTTTACGGTGTCATGTGCCAAGGCTCTAGAAATCTTTGTCATATGTTCATTGTAAATTATGCTAGATGAAAGTAGATTGAATATTTTGACCAAGTTTGGTTCATATATGTTCTTGAGCGTTAAATGGGGTTGACGTTTGCTTTAAGACTATAATACAAAAATATTTTGCCAATTTGATTACTTCAGACAATACCCAGAGTTCTTACTTTGGTTGGAGACATGGAATCTCTGATGCAATGGCCAATACAAGTGCTGAAATTGCTGAGAAATAATGAATTAACATGCAAAATATCAAGCTCCATAAGGATGTCATAGTTTAGATCAAAGGAATAACAGGTTCACAGGTAAGAACGTGAAAAATATAAGTTCATCTTATAATTTGATATATATTTATTAATTATTATTAATAATTGTGTTGGAAACATATATTTTTGGTTCGACCGTGAAATGCCAAAATTGCCTTTTATTTAAATTCATAACCTATCCAGTAAAAATAGGATCTGTACGGTCGATTTTTTCCTTTTCAAAACTTCATTTATGTATGCGTTGGCCCTTGAATAATGGATCAATAACGATCCACGCGCGGAGCACGTGCCGTTACACTCATGTGTGTAATATATATATATATATATATATATATATATATATATATATATATATACTGAAAATTTGTATGCTTTGTTAACTGCTGAAATAAATATTACAAAGCTAGGTCAATATACTAACCTACTTTAAACCAAAACGAAAAAACAAACGAGAACTAAAGTAAAAACCTGAAAATACAACACTAATTAGCTAGGAAATAAATCAAAAATAAGCCCGAGAGTAGGCAATTTTCCAAAGCTAGCATATAACATCTAAAGCTTAGGACTTCAAAAATAGTGGAAAATAGGGAGAAGGACAAACTTAACTAAAAATTTGATGAAAAGTATGGAAAGTTTAGAATTTAGTGAGAAGGCCAAATGATAGTGTAAATGGGACAAGGTTAGTGGGTCCCCTGAATTCCACCTTTAGTGTAAATGTGTCATTCTCCCTAATTTTGAAACTTCTTATACTAGTCACTAAATAATTTCCAAAGTTTCTCCTTTAAAAGAAAATCCTCCTTCAAATATCACACTTTTCCACATTACACTCCACGTTCTTCACGTCCGCAACATTTCAGTTATCTTCAAGAACGATTACCACTTAAAATTCACTTTCGCTGCTCTGCATTGAATAGTTGCATACAATATGTTCATGATTCTAACTGAATATGCTTGACTTTAAGAAATTGGCAAGTACCCCACCGTGTATAACTTCTAAACCTTTGTTTCCCAAACACATAAATAGGTACATATGAAAATGGAAAACAAATGTAGAAACAGGAAAACCAACAGAATTGATTCTGCTATAGGCTTGTGTGTACATCTTTGTAACTGATTCGAAACACTCAAGGATGTCACTTACAAATCAGTTACTAGTTTTCAACTATGACCGATGAGGGATTAATTAAGTAGTAGAACTAAGTGTAATATAAAAAGCCATTGAAAAATCAAACTTGAAAACTTCATGACTACCGAATCCAATATTCACCCAAATCTTATCAACTGTTATGCTTCTTACCGTTTGCAAATTGCCCTTGGTTCGCAATGTTGACATTTTCGATCTAGCGGAGGAATTAATAATAAGGAAGTTGGGTTAATGCTTTCGATGTGATCGTTGAGTACATTAAACGCCGAAACCACAGATCCTCGGATGGCTTGATCCCTTCTATCAATGGCGGAACCAGTAATGCAAGAATGAAAGGGGTTAAAACTTAAGAGGGGCCAATATATACAAGAGTTTGATGAAAATGATCCACTTTTCTTTAAAAAAAATTGAAGGGGCGGTGGCCCACTCCGATCTATAGCTGGCCCTACCCCTGCCTCCTAGTTCGAAGAGAACTTTCAGATCGGGGATATTGTTTGCATTCAAGAAGAGTGCAAACAAGAGGAAAGACATATAATGTATTTAAATTTATAGCATAAAGATTAGGATTTTAAATGAGGCTTATCAACGAACGAGTGAAATTATCATTGAAATTTTTATGAGGAAAAAGGCAAATCGATTGATTTTGAAAAGAGTAATTTGAGGCTTTCAAGGATTAAGGATAAGTGATTTTTCCTAGTAAAAGCATTCCCAACACCGTGTTGATTTGAAACGGTGACAGACAATTTTTAAGAGTGAGTTTGCCCCCACTCTTCTAGCAGTGAGTGGGGCTAACAACGATTATTTTGAAAATATTTTTTTTTACTAATGGTAAACAGAAAGCCGTTTAGTGATTTTTTTATATAAAAAATATATTTTCATTCCACGGGGTTCAGAAACCCATTTATACGTTAAATGGTTTTCTAAACCCCGTTTAACGATCCCCGTAAAAAAAGGGACAACGATCCCCACTTTCTTCTCTTCCTCACGCTTAACTTTGCACAAATTGGCACTGTTAGGAATGCTAATCGATGAGTTTAGATTGTGTTATGGTCTGAAATCGAAGTGGTTTCGATTTTCTATTTGAATCGCCTTATCCCCACTCCATCAGTGAAAGGAAGAAAACTGACTATATATATATATATAGGACGACTATATAAACACAAAAGGAAAGACATAAAGGCTGGGCTGTTGGATATTTTTGTCTTTATATAGAGTGGAATTCATGTGGTGATCCAATGGTGCAAATCAATTGTGTCTAAATAGACTTTCCTATATATATATATATATATATATATATATATATATATATATATATATATATATATATACGAGTGGAAACCCGTGCATTGCACGGAAGCATAGAGTACTGGGTGTTATAGTTTGCACAGGAGCATAGAGTACAGGGTGTTGTATTTTGCACGCGCGTGGTTTTGGCACGCGCTTCACGCGTGGAATGATGTTCGTGAAATGTTTTTTTATGTGTGCAGTAATATTCTATTTTAATTTTTGGTTGTAGCAGGTAATGTAATGAAAATTGGATGTTATTGAATGTAATATTATTGAATTATATCATGTAAGTAATAAAGGATGGAAAAATATGACAAAAGGATACAAAATGAAAGCGAAAGAATATAAAGATTCAATGCACGAAAAAAGTACGAATAAAACTATTAATTCGGTAAGAAGAATTATAATCAAGGAGAGTTTATGAAAAGGGATTATGAAGAGTTATGAAAGGTTAAATTATATATCATCATTATATCCAAAGTTATGGCAGGTAAAATTCAGGTGATATAATGGAGAGTTTGTATACGTTACAACATGCGTTTATATTCTATAAATTAGTATTTGTAGCAGAGAAATAAGTCAAAAAATATAAAGAAATGAGAGAAGTGGGTGGAAACCGTATGTGAACAAATGTGGGGTTATACGTCTAGTAATTGATTCTTTTAACTTATAATAAATAGGATTTTGTATTTTTTTCTGAAACATAGCGAGTTAAAGTAATTTTCTGTGGTTTAGTGTTATGTTCCAATCCTCCTTTTTACATTTATACTACCTGTATGTTAGAAAAGAAGACAAAACTGCATGAAAAAACAACATGCAATAGTGTATGCATTAAATGGCACGCAGGCAACAGCTTTCTTTATATAATATGGTAGGATATAGGTGCAGTTCTTTTATTCCTAGAGATAAATTTTTATTTTGATCAAGTGACGTAATTGATCAAACAATGGCTGTGGAAACATATTTGAAAAGAAGAGGAGAGCTTACTGATTATACGGCTTGCAAGCTAAGATATAAAGTATATGCTATTAATTAAATCAATTGGCTATCCAAAAGAATACACATGACTGTTAATCCTGCACATAAGACAAAAAAATTTGAATTCATATATCGACACATCAATCATGGAGTAACAATTAGTCTAACTTGTAGAATTACATGGCAACATTTATAATAACATAATGAGACGAAAACAAAGGACGCATCACATATATGTAATATCCAGATGGCTTGACTTCATGTGGCATATGATCTAAGATAGTAGCTCCAAGACAACGTTAACTTTGCTTGCTTTGACTAACATGTAAAATGTCTCTTTTCCTCCTTAACAGTTCCTTGCCTAAGATTGAAACGATTACATTATAAATTTTAGCATCTATCATTCTCGTTATCATTAATGAACGTAAAAAAATATATCCTATTATGACATGCAAACATACCAAAGGCGGCACCTTTTTCTTAGAGGAGATACACTATATGTACATGGTGACAACAAATCAAGTGCAATGATGCAGGATTATCTAACCATAGTTTGGAATGTTTCTATATGTACACGGTGATAACCTATTAGCTTAAATAAATTTGTTTTCCATAAGTTACGTTGAAAACATTATAAAACCAACCTGCATTTAATAAATTGATTGTAAATGTGATAACCCAATTATAGTAAAAAAAAACTGACTGGTGGAATAAATTGTTGTCAATTTATGTTAATGTTAGTGCATTAGTTTATTGCATATGTCATATAAGTTAATGTTCCACCTATTTTTTCTTCAGAAAGGTACCATTAATTGCTTAGACAAATAAGGAATTACACAAATGGCGATAAATATGCCCTCTACAATGGAAGCTTTTGCTTTTGCATGTCTAGATGGCACTACACCAAACATACCATTTTGTAACACTTTTTCGTTTTGACTTGTAACAGTTATTATTGTGATAAATTTATAACAGTTATTTTCGTGATAATGCGTTATAATGGTTATTTCCGTTATTATTATGTATGCAAATTTTTTATCATAATGTACACAATTGTCCTTTTCTATTTTATTCTTAATTTACTCATTTGTCACGCTTCTGCTTCTAGCCTCGTTCCTTTTCTTTTCTATATCGAAAAATGGTGTTCGCCTCCTTTCATCGTCGCACTATTTCAGTTATTGCGCATCTTGTCCTCTGCCTCTTCCACACTTTCTCCTTCTTGCTTCTAATCTCCTCTATCCGTCCAGATCTCGGCTTCACATTAGGATCTGTGGTTCACATCAAGATCCAGGGTTTCTGATTTTTGCCACAAATTCAATTCAGTTTAGGTATAATCAAGTTCTGTCATTATTATTTATTTTAGATGTGCATCTTTGTGTGTATTATATTCAGTTCCGATTTTGATTTGGATATTTTTTCATAATGACATCTGATTTTCCAAATTCCACACAGTTGGTTGTTTCAAAGAAGTTGACACTATGGTTAGTCTCTTAAACATGTTTAGAATCCAAATTACATGATTAAAAACCCCTTTTTTGATTTACAATGATTATTATTTTATCTCTATGTTGATTGTATGATTGTTGAAACATATTTCATTTAAACATCTTGTGATTAAAAATTGAATACTTGATAGATGTCTAAATTATGAACAATGATTTCTAATATAAATCATAGCATTAAGGTTGTTCATTCTTTTAACTTATTCCAACTATAAACCAAATTGGAATTGATTATCTTAAGTCAAAATATTAAGAGGTTCAAATACAAGTTTATTAGAAACAAATGAAGGTTAAATGTTTGGTTAGAAAAAAGTTATGCTTGAACTAAATTTTGATCCCATATATTTGATGTATTCAGAAGATGAAAAATGAGATCAATAGTTGATCTAAATAATATTTTCAAATTGAATTATGACTGGCTTTCCATCTTAATTACTAAATTTATTGAGATAAAACTGAATTCGAACTTTTTATTAAACAAATTTATCGGCCAATTAGATATCTACTTCCAATTAGATTTTTCTTATAAGTCTCCATTGTGGGGAGAGTCCTTTGATGGGATCTTTGGGGTCCTTAAAGGAAGTTAGTAGTTTGATTGGATCTTCATTGATTGAATAATATTCTTTTGATTCTTACTTATGTACAGCTGGGAACTCATTTTTATATCGTTTGACCACAGTATGTTTACAAACATTATGCTATTGACCACTGCATAATGACTTAAAGAGCATCTGAGAATTTTTTTAGCAGTACCAAATAAAAGAATGAAAATCATAGTATTAAATGTTATGCTGACACAAATAGCATAATTGTGATGATTATTAGCTGAGGCTAGCTTGATGATTATGCAACTCAATCGATCCAGTAAACTAACACATACATACTTCTACCTGCACCTACTTTTTTTTTTGGTTCAACAAAAGAGTGAAGGAAAGGAAGAGGCTGAACAATGGATACCAATAAAATCTCTTACCTGTTTTTCTGGACCACTACCGCATGTTTTCTTTTTTCTTTTGAGCTAAGTGCCTGTTTTTGTGTTGTGTTTATTGCCAAAAAAATTTAAAAAATTAATTGGTAGTTTTGCCGCATAAGCTAGATTTCAAATTTTCAGCACATTTGCACTAGAGTGCCATTTTTATCTCACTGTCATGGAAATTGACTTTTTGGCCATATTGTTTCTAGATGGTAAAACCATTGTGTTCATGGGGATTTCAAAGGACATTGCTTTGCTTCAAGATTGGAGATGCTCTAACTTTCTTTGCATAATCTTCATTTTCTTACTAATTCTTCGCTTTTTATAATGCAATGCACCAATTTTTTCTTTGGACTGCCATGAAATAAAATGAAATATTTTGTTAGTTAATTAATTTTATAATGACCTATGGTAATTTGAGATCGTAGGTATTTATTTATTTATTTAATTTACGCCAGTATATGATAATCTCGCACTGTCATGTCAAATTATTGATGCTAATATTCTGTTAGAAAATAGTGACTATGCTTCCTCTAGTTGTCTGGTTAAACCTCAGATTTTGCTTGTTTAAAGTTTCCTATAAAATAGATTGCTACTATACGACTTAAAAGTAGAAGTAGACTATATACTACGTAAATCTTTCAAGATAGAAATAAGATATCATGCATGAAAAATATTTAGTTACCAAGAAGAACAAAGATACATTTTGTGTGTAACAAAGTGACTTTGTATTAGTTACAAACATATGTATAATATTGATTCTCTATATAGACAACAACAATGCGATAGGGGCACATAAATTAAATCTTAAGTCTTGCTTTAAACTTAACTAGTATTTTGATCACAGTCTGTGAATCCTTGTAATGGAAGTGTATGTTAAGCATCTGAAAGTCAATACTACTTGAAAGCAGTATTTTACCTGTGTTGTGCTAAGAAGATTAACCGAAGCAAAAATGCTTGTAGACCATAGATCATCCACTCAAATCTCCATGGTTGACCGATTAGTTTAAATGTGACCATCTAATAACAAGATGGTAAATATTTATATGTAATAAACATGAAGGTCAGAGTTCAACCATATGGTCTAGTTATTTATCATGCTTTCTACATCTTTGTCAGCCTTATTGCTTTTTTATAAGAGAAATATGTAATGATGAAGACATTGACATTGTGGATGGAGTGTCAATGAAAAAAAAATAGATTATATAATTTTATACTGTTTTTATATAGAAAAAGTATAATTATTGTTATATGCTTTCCTCCTATGTAAAAGAAGAGAATATTGCGTAGATCCATATGATTTAGTTATGCCTTTCTATTATGTGATAATTATCCATCTCTTTACGAATTGTTAAGGATAATTCTTTGTAGAAACAAAAGTATCTCAAGTTATTTTTTGAAGTCAATTTACCATATTGACATGGTTAATAACTTTAAAGGCCAGTACATTATTTCCATTTTTTTTCTACAAATATAAATAAATTGCATAATTATACGGTATGTTATATGCTTCCATTTAAGAATTTATATCCTAGTAATTAAATTTCTATGCAAAGTAAAAAAAGATTTTATGTTTCTTATTATTAATCAAATTTTGGTCCATAACTACTTTTTTGGGGAATCTAAATACTTATTTCTTTCCTTTAACTACATTTTTATGAATGTTTTATGAGATTCTCCTAATTTTGATGTGTTACCATTTTTTTCCTTGTTACTTTTGATTGTTTGTTTTTTCATTAATTTTCAGAATAATAATATAAATATTATTTACAGTATCGGGGAAGTCGTATGGATATCAGGAGCAAAGCACAGGTAAACTTTTCAAGTCCTAATTTTTAGATTATTAGATTGATAATGCTCTAAAAAAATTGTGTATTTTTGCGTTTTCTATTCTATTACCGAAAAACTTATAGTCCCAATGGAATAAGCACTTCCTGGTCTAGTTAGTAATCCCAGTGAGCTATTAAAATGGGTATAAGATGGTTCCAGTGCAGGCCAAGCTCCTGAGGTGGTTTGCAAAAGTATCCTGTAGTAAGTATTTATATCCTTTTTTGTTTAACTACTCTTTTACATTTCTTATGCCATTATGATAGCCAATACCTCGTTTTAAAGGACTCATTCAGAGGTATCCTTATAAGTTATTTTCCTTTGCCTTTTCAGTTAATATAAATAATTGTCCTACTGTTATTATATACACTAATGCACACATATGGATTCAAATTTATGTGCTCATTTATAGTTCCAGGCAAAAAAAATCCTACTGTTGCTGAGCATCAACTCCCATCATGTAGTAGGAACCATGTTGTTCCTTCTCTTCTATTTTTTTTTCTTTTTTCCTCCACACCTGGCCAAACCCGGGTCCGACCACGTAGTTGGACAGGTGGCCAGGCCTCTAGCGAGGCCCTGGATATTAGCAACAACATTTTCTAGCGTTGTATGCAGCAACACAGCTGCTGTTAGGCACCAACTCTCTATGGCTGCCTTGTAGCAGCAAGTGTTGTTGCCCCTCTCGTTGGTCGGGTCTGCTGCCGATGTGTTCTGCCCCTCCTCTTTCTAACTCAGTCCAAACTTACACATGCAGGCACATCCACACTGACAAAAATAGTAAATAAAAAAACTAGCATTATCCACTACCCATACATTCTGCTTTCTTATACATTCGGCACATGCAAAACCCATTTAAACAAGATACACACTAATACACATTTTTTTTAGCATATATACACTTGCACACTTCCAGGATCTTCTATCACTTATCTTGTTAGTGTGTTAGCCTTACTATTAGCTTAGAATTCATAAATAAATTATTTGTGAATATTTTTATGTTTGTTGTTTGCAGTTCAAGGAAAAGGTAACTACATTCAGAAATATTGACAAGTCAAAGTTGGATATTGTGATGGTAATGAAAGGGAATGGGGTTTTGTGTTGCAAGAGACAGTCTGGTAAGATTCCTTCTTATTCATTAGTATAATTACTCATTTTTGTTTTTACTATTTGGTATGTTTATGTAGCACTAGGTGGAATCTTCACAATTTTGGATTAAGGATAGATATAGAAGTATTCATTAAGTGTAGTGCACCTATTTAGTCTACTTGTATTTGTGCTATTTTTCTAATGTTTAAGATCTCTAATAATAATTTTTAATAAGTTACTAACCATCCTGTAGTAACTTTATTTCATGCTTGTTTAAAGTTGAAAGTATAGCACAAACACAACATTTCAAGCTTGAACGATCTTCTTACTTCTGAGGCTTTTATTGTCGTATGTCGTGAAAAGTGTTGTTTTTATCCAAACAATATGTTAAAACAAGAAATAATGCAATGATGAAATGGATTGGTTGATAAGCCCATCCATTTAGAATATACAAGAAATAATGCAATGATAATTTCCCTTGCTTCTGCATACTTCTCAATCCAGTTAGAATATACAAGTGGAAAATTGAAAATTATAGTGCAAGCCACATATCCTTGATATTTACATTTAATACATCACTAATTACTTAAGCATAAACTATATCGATCATATCCAAATAAATATACATTAATAAGGCAATAAATAATTCCAGGTCTTCTTATTTTGAGTAATTAAGGCTTTCAATTTTCTGTTCTGTTTTAATTAGAAGAAACCATGCTATTGAAGAAGTTCAAGATTTTGTATTTTCTCTAACTTGTTATTCTTTTTAAACATGATTATGACAAAAGTCTATCTTTTTTAAATTTGGTAGAAATTCATTTCTTCTCACAATATAAGTATCACTACTGTTCTTTCATTACATGAAATCATTGCTCTCCATCATTTTAATAATATAATGCCACTTAAGATAATGGCAAAAATATAAGCAAAAATTTCCGTTTTTAAGATATTAGCTTTTATTAATTACCAAAACCATTCTCACATCTATGCCTCAAGCCATTGGCTTGTAAAAGTGTAATTTAGTGTTCATTGAGTTTGCAATGGCCTTGGCTAACGCGAGTATAGAGGCAGGGCGTTACAACCATCTTTCGGTTGGCATATGCAAGGACATATTACTGGCTTTTGATTAAACATTTTACTATTACTGAAACTCATTTTTTACAGCAAACATCAGAATACTAATTTTATGAGCAGTTGATCAAATGTCAAATTTCTAAAACTGCTTATCCACAAATTATAAGTCTATTGTGTTTTGAGGTTCCAAAAGAAGCAACTTATTATGCATCAAGATAAATCTAAACATGAAAAAGAAAATCATTATTTGTCCAATTTTTTAATCTCTGTTGACCATACTAAAGCTTTGTCACCAATGTTCAACTTTCACAAACAGAACATTTCGATCATTAAATCCATCATTAAATCACTGTTGGAACTAATAATCACAATATTATTAGATTAAAGTTGAAGATAATGTTACCAGGTCGGTCAAAATTAGCAGATAGAGAAAAAGAATGTTATAAGATTACAGTTGAAGATAATGTTATCAGGTTGGTCAAAATTACCAAAGAGAAAAAGAAAACACACAAGAAGGTGATATCAAATAAATATCAAATATTACGATAAACGCAAACGATAAAGCAGCTTATATCCAGAAATCAAAACAAAACATAATCAATATCAAATCAAAACAATCAGCCGATAAACTTCTCAAGAGATCGACGGTTCAAATTGGGTGATTCTAAATTATCAATCATGATTGGAGTTGGAAGTTTTTGAAGGTAATTATGTGGGGTCGGGTTCACTATTTTGGGTTTGTATACGAGGTGGCGATTGCAGAGGTTTTGAGGTGGTTTCGGGTGCTGGCTGTAGTGAAATGAACAGTATCCGAGTTTGTATGGTAGGATTGCGGCTTCTTTGAGTAGTAGTTGGAACAGGTAAGGTTGAAGTAATAAGGCAGGGTGGAGGTGTTTTATAGCTGTTTATGGAAAAGGGTGTTGTATAGGTGATGGAGGAGGGTTTTTTTGGTGATATTTTGGTTTACTGTTGGATATGGTTGGTGGGTTCAATTTAGGTGGGGAGCTGAAGACGTCAATGAATGGGTTTCTTGAGTATTGAGTGAATATGTGTATTTTTGGTGGATGATGGTCTTGAGTGACTGTTGTTGAAGTGCAGATGAAGCCTTGAATTAATGGTTATGAGGAAATGGAGATTGAGAAGGTGTGTATGAAGGTAAAGTGAAGGGTGTGAGGAAGGTTCTAGTTGATGAAGTAGAAGGTGATGCGGTTCCAAGAACTGTGTGGAGAACGTGTATGTCAGTGGAAGTTTGTTAGTTGGAGGAAAGCAAGTGCTTTAGGTGATTGTTGGTTGTTTATTTGCAGTGTGCAGTTTTGGGTTTGTGATGCTTTAGGTACCACCAAAGAAGTGGGGGAGATGCGAATGGGTTATCCAGAAAGCTGGTTGAGGTCCAAGAAGGTGATATCAAATCAGTATCAAATATTATGATTGATGTTATTGTTCTATTTATTGTTTGCTTTTTTGTAATGGCTGTATGTTAAATTGTGATACTTTGATGTTATTTGATATTTGTTATGGGTGATGAATGATTGTATGTTGATTTGTGATAGTATGATGTTTGTCGAAATGAAATTTGCTTTAGGATATAAATTGCGATGTTGTTGTATTTGCTTTGGATATTATTTTATTATATGTTGTATATTCCTATTGGTACATGCTTTATGAAATTAGTTGGAGCATATAATGATTGTTACTTGTTTAAAAGGATTACCTACTATAAGCTGATGCAATATTCAAGTTTGTGACAATTATAATTGTTATAAAATTTATTGTATTAAACAGTCAATTTTACATACTAACAGTAATAACTGTTAGTTATTTCATGTTTATCACAGTAATTAGCGTTATAAAAGGATTTATTATAACGATTATAAATGTTACAAAATTTTGAGTACCAACGGTTATAAGTGTGACAGAATCATATTTTTGTAACGGTTATAACTGTTGCAGTATACACATTATATAACGGTTATAACCGTTACAATATTCGTGACAACAGTTTGTCACGTATGGTGTAGTAACGGTTATAACTGTTACAAAGTATATTTTTAACGGTAATAACTGTTACAAATACCCTTTTCTGGTGTTGTGTGGGAAAAATCACCAAAAAAAACTTGAAATTAAAAGAAACTGAATCGTACTATAGAGCGATGCCGATTAGCAATTTGATTTCATATTGAACACCAAAAAATACAAAGCGATGTCGGTTCAAACGTAGTGATTCAGGAAGCACAAATAATATAAAATTCATTATGTTAAATCGTATTAGTGATGCAGAATTATATAACCATAGTTTGGACTGTTTCTATATGTACATGGTGATAACCTGTTAGCTTAAATAAATTTGTTTTCCATAAGTTACGTTGAAAACATTATGCAACCAATCTGCATTTAATAAATTGATTGTAAATGTGATGGCCCAATTATAATACAAAAAAAAAAACTGACTGGTGGAACAAATTGTTGTCAATTTATGTTAATGTTAATGCATTTGTTTATTGCATATGTCATATAAGTTAATGTTCCACCTATTTGTTCTTTAGAAAGGTACCATTAATTGCTTACACAAATAATGAATTACAAAAAATATCAAATTTAACAGATAAATCCTAAAATATGCCAATTTCGAAATGTGCAGTGAATATAGAATGACGAAAGTATATTTTGATAACAAAGTAAAATATGGTTTTTAGGATTTTAAAATATAGGAGATGTGTAAAAATTGAAAACTTTCAAACAATGATTTATAAAAACAATGCATATTCTACGTTAATTATTCAACCTCTTTTACAATTTGGCACTTATGTTTAGGTTACCTTTTCTTAGGTATAGGAGAAATGAACCCCTATTGATTATGCATAAATTTCTTTTGCAATTAGCACAATGATTTTGATGGTAATACTTGAGATATAAACCCAAAAAAGATAAACTAATTAAAAAGATATAAACCTTCTTTAAAATCAATGAAGCACACATGAATTTATTTTACTTCAGGGAGGAAGATGAAGGCTGCTGCTGTTTTGAAAGGGGAACAACAGTAGGATGCAAAACGCAGTAAAGATGAAGTAATTGAAAAGATCTAATCACACCTTGAAATCAAAGTACACATGAATCTATTTTAGTTCACCCCCGAACATCTGAAGAAAGTCCCAAAATTAGATAACATTTTCAAGATGAGTGGAAATATGCCTCGTATAATTCTAGTCAAGGTTGCTGCTATGTTGCTTGTTCTAATAAATATCATTTGACTGAACTTTGCATGAAATGTTCCGTGCTCAAGAATATTGTATATTGTAACCATTTTGTGATGTATATTATTAAAGAAGCACTTATATTAAATAATGTGACTTTTAAAGAAAAACCCTCATATCAGGAACATGCTCATGTTACTGGTACAGATAAACTGAGTCTAATTGAAATTTATGTAAAACTAGAATAATTTTTTTAAATGATTGAACTAAACGGTCTATTTCCCCGCCGTTATGCGGTAATACTAGTTTCGTAGCAAATCAAGTATTAACAAATAGTTTATACCATTTCATAATTCAAAAGTCCATATCACCGTTAATTCGTACCTTATTGCAGGAAGAGTACATCTATTTGCACCCCTACAATTGATTTCCACACCCCGGTTATAACAAAAAGAAAATTAATGTCACTTTTACCCTTAAATAAATAACTAAATTTTTCTTCATTGTGTCTCTTGTGATATATTTAACTATTTTATAAATTGTGTATTTTTTTTTTTGGAGGAAGAGATGTAGTCGATTGACTATACACTCTACCGACAACAATGAAAGCCAACATAAAAAAATAACAATGCGCAATTCAAGCATGAAAACTAAAAAAAAAACTAATTAATGATTGATATCGAAAAAATATAAATAACACTAAAACTAACATGAAAACGCTATTTATAGCCTTATATTTGAACGTAGGAAAACTTAAAAAAATTCAAAGCGGTGAAATAAAGAAAGTACGAAGAAGAGAAATGAAGTAAGTAAAAAGGAAAGGGCAACTTTGAGATAAATGCGGTGGATAAAGGAAAAACCGGGGTAACAATTTTATTTTAAAATAATTGGGGGTGGAAAGAGCAATTATCCTACGTGTCAAAGTTGGTCTGATAATGATTAACAATTATCCTACGTGTCAAAGTTGGTCTGGTCTGATAACGAAGAATAGAGGAGCAAGGAAAATCATCCTTGCTTCCTCAATACAATCTTAACAACAATTGAATTCTCATCTTAGCATATATCCTCATTTTTTAACATTTGTCTCAAGATGTGGGAATACATTGCCCATAAAATTAATACCTTACTCCGTCCATTTTCCAGCAGCTCACACTTCAGAAGTTTTGAAATAGGATAACTGCATTCACATATTGTAAACGTAGTCATTAGTCAGGTAATGATTTGGACTGGTAAAAGTGAAACACATGGAAAAAACTAAACAAGATTTCATATGCTAGAGAAAAATTAGTACATATTCTACGTTGGCCCTGCTTGCATGGGTTAACGATATATCATAAAATCTCTTCTCAATAGTATTAGGTTGATGCTGAAGCTACAAACATGAAAAGAAAAGATATTCAGTAAATTGAGATAAATGTACCAACCGCACAAAATCAGTTATAAAATTTATTTTAGCATCTTATCATGTTTATTTGTGTGTAGAAAAATAATATAATCACCATATAACATGGACAAGTCTTTCAGAAGTTTAAAGGTTTATAATTACATACTGATGGTTTCAAAAACAACTTTACACCAAAAACTAAAGTATGAAAACAGCTTTATGGCAAACATACGGTAGGTGATATATTATCATATCAAACTTAGACTTATTTGGCTGCAATAATGATATGAAGATGCATACAATCTAAAATATGAAAAATACATTTGGTGATTTTATGGAAGGATCTACAGGGCGGAACACAAGATGATATGCTTTCGGATATAATTTAGGGCCTGCTTGCATATTATTCTATAGATTGCGACTCTCACAATTGAATGTTGGCAAGAGCAATGCAAGGGAATTGTGGTGGGCCCATAATGTTCAAGTGCCCTTTTAACATGTCAAATTTTCAGAAAACCAAATTAGCTGAACATCCAATTCTTTTCTGCTTCTGACAATTTTGAGTTTGTGTTTTCTTATCTCCATCATTCCTTAAATTTTTTGTTGAGTACAAGAAAAATTAATTCCTAGTAAGATGTTTTGTTACCTCATTAAGATGCATGCCTTCCAATTGTAAACATAGGCTCCGGTACGGTCCCAAAACACAGTAAGATACATGTCTTTTGTTAAACATTCTGAGAAGCGACTGGTTGTTAGTCAACAAAGCAATTCACTGATCAAAAGATAGCTCCACCCTGAATCTTTGATCAACAAACATGATAAGTCGTTATAAAGAAGGTTCAGCAGAGATAAAGATAAAAATAAAATTAAGTAAAATAATTGAAAAAATATTAAAGCTATGAAATAAAAAACAAAAAGTTCAGCAGATATAACGAAGGTACATTGCAAAGGCTAAGATAGAGCATGATAAGTCGTTAAGAAAAATATAAAGCAGGAAGAGTGGTCTTTAAGCATGTAAAAATGTTTCTATCGTTGGGTCACTGAATCAAAATAAATAAATGATAAGTCGTTGTTCGAATGGGATAGTCAAATTGAATGGTGTCATGTAAATTAAATTAAGGAATAGAGAATCTGACAGCACTGACCTATGTTTAGAATGACCTACCAGTTGTAATTTGGAAGTCTCTTGTGCTATCAAAAAGTTCTATATAAGCATTTGTTGTCTTTCTCCCAAATCCACAGCAGAAAATGTCTATCTTTTACTCAATTTTGGTAAGTTGCATCTCATGCAGATTTCAAATCAATGTAAATAAGAAACAAATCACACTGGAGATGGTGTTTACGTAACTATCCATATAAGATAGGTTCAAGCTTTTGATAGACCCGTCGATGATGATCAAGTCAAGGAAGAAAGCAGGTAGTCAAAAGCGAGTAAAACGGGAATTTGCTCACGGCCAGTGATAGGGCAGATGTGCTTGCTGAACTGTAGTGGTTCATTTCATGAAGTAAGCACACAGTAGAACCATCTGCAGGTACAACAACACAGTAAAACCATCTGCAGGTACAACCGTTTATGGTAATAGATAAAAAACATATAGATGGGCAAAAATGATGGTTTGTTGGAGAATTGTCACTGAATCCATTGTGGGTACCAATGTGCAGCAGTCCGTTATCTATCCACCGTTGAGAGCAAGGAGTTTTTGCTGCTCTGTGGCCAGCCTGACGCATTGCCTCCTTTCTATAGCTTAAGGAATAGAGAATCTGACAGCACTGACCTATGTTTAGAATGACCTACCAGTTGTAATTTGGAAGTCAAAAATGATGGTTTGTTGGAGAATTGTCACCGAATCCATTGTGGGTTCCAATGTGCAGCAACCTGTTATCCATCCACCGTTGAGAGCAAGGAGTTTTTGCTGCTCTGTGGCCAGCCTGACGCATTGCCTCCTTTCTATAGCTTAAGGAATAGAGAATCTGACAGCACTGACCTATGTTTAGAATGACCTACCAGTTGTAATTTGGAAGTCTCTTGTGCTATCAAAAAGTTCTATTTAAGCATTTGTTGTCTTTCTCCCAAATCCAGTGCAGAAAATGTCTACCTTTTACTCAATTTTGGTAAGTTGCATCTCATGCAGATTTCAAATCAATGTAAATAAGAAACAAATCATACTGGAGATGGTGTTTACGTACCTATCCATATAAGATAGGTTCAAGCTTTTGACAGACCCGTCGATGATGATCAAGTCAAGGAAGAAAGCAGCTAGTCAAAACGAGTAAAACGGGAATTTGCTCGCGGCCAGTGATAGGGCAGATGTGCTTCCTGAACTGTAGTGGTTCATTTCATGAAGTAAGCACACAGTAGAACCATCTGCAGGTACAACAACACAGTAGAACCATCTGCAGGTACAACCATTTATGGTTATAGATAAAAAAACATATTGATGGGCAAAAATGATGGTTTGTTGGAGAATTGTCACTGAATCCATTGTGGGTACCAATATGCAGCAGCCCGTTATCAATCCACCGTTGAGAGCAAGGAGTTTTCGCTGCTCTGTGGCCAGCCTGACGCATTGCCTCCTTTCTATAGCCAACATAGTCAGGCTTTCCAGTCCAACTACACAGGCCACTCAGCAACTTGGATCGGGCGGGCCAGCCAATTGCATAGCATACCCAAATCCAATAACATAACCCAACATTCCATCATTTTAATGCCCTATTTGGTCACAAGCTCACGCTATTGAGCTCGGCATTTGATTTGGTGAAGTATCGATATTTGTATTTTCGTATTCACTGATATTTGAGGATGTGAGACTAAGATGACAATTTTACCTTATTGGCTACTGCAGAAGTACCATTTCACCCCTGTTGAAAGCAGTATGATGTCAGTACCAAACCAATATTCACATCTGCATTTGCAAAATTATAAACTTATAATTTTTCCAATAACAATCTATTTTCTAACTGCAATTAAGCTTCAGAAAACAAAAAAAAGGGCACATTAATCACCCAATATCTGGGATCAGACAGACCAGAAAGTGGCTCAAATTAGTGAAACCAAACAGTACAACTCTATGTTTCCCCAGTCAGTTAGGTAGAAACTACTCTATTATTATCAGCCTTACACTTTTATATATGTTTACAAATTACAACTACAAACTTCAAGAAACCTACATGTTAGATGTTTATACCAATAACCTTTCATTTTCTGTTGTTCCAAATTTATCAATATGGAAGAATTCGTCAATAGTCAACTACCAAAATCTTTACCCGTTTTTTCCCCATAATAAGGGGGATTGGAGAAAGAAATGATATGGAAGGGTAAGTTTGAATGAAAATTAATCCGATGTGGACGTATTTTTAGCGGTTTCTGCATGTAATATAGCTACAACAGTATAGGCTGTTCGTAGTATTTGTTTGGTAATGTCATTTTCAGTTACGAGTTACTGATTTATACATAAATTATTTGTTCCAAAGCATGTTTTTAACTATTAAAACTTTACTTTTATACGTTGAAAAAACCATGGAATCATTGGCTTTTAATCCAGCACATTTTAAATGTCCGTTATTTTACAATTTATTTGGCGTATGTTTTACCTAAGATTATTTCATTTTTTTTCCATATCCAATTATAATATGTGTTTTATGTCAAATGCAGAACCAAAGTATACTTGAGCTCACAAAAGACAAAATTGTAAGCAAGATATTTTTGATGGTTTACATTTTGTCTTTACAGAAAAAGCATCACTTGTGTGGCTGCATATACAAAAACCAGTAAAAACAAGAAACTGGTATATGATTCTGAGTCTTAACAACTTGTTCAAGAATGTGGCCATTTTTATATTTCGTTCAGCGTAGGTTTTATCTAGATTATTTCGTTTCGACCATATCCAACAATAACATGTGTTTTGAGTCAAATTTGTTTCACGTCGATTGGTAGATCTATAGAACCAAAGTCTAAAGAGTCTTAACCACTTGAGCTAGCATTCTTAACAACAAAACATGATATTTTAGGTAAGATATTTAAGTTTTTATATTACTAAAGCAATATTGCTTAGTAAAAAAAACAAAAATTAGATGATTTTCTATTGTCATTTCAAGTAGTTATTCTTCTTCATCCAAATGTATATCGATCTTAAAAAACAAAACCGACACTATTGAAATTTCTAAAAAGTTTCCTAAGAGCCCGGTCAAACGTCTGACCATCTCGCTTAGACGTCTAAATCGGCGGTTCCCTGTTTTTGATCGATTATTTCCAGTATATATTTCTAATATTTCTGAGGGGCAAACTGAATATTTGTCTAGGCCTTTTATTCTCCTATATAAGCATCAAAATGACGGTATAGTAACTGAAATTAGTTGATCCAAGGGTTTGCTGTCGATTTTCATTGTTCTTCTTTTCCAACAATATTAGTCACCTAGGTAATTATTTCATTTCCTCAATTAGGTTATTGATTCAATTGTAATTTTTCTATTTTATACATGTAAACAAAATTCATTTTCGTGAGTCAATAAAGAGGGTGGTTGAGTGGAATATTTTGTGTTCGTGTTTTATTGTATATTCTGTCTTGTTTTTAATAAAAGTTCTCTCTTTGTGATTTGGGTGACGAAGATCTTAGCCTATACGCATTCACAAAAGGCGCATATTTCCACAACATCTACAATTTTTTACAGTAAAGACTAAAGCATTTAGAAAGTATAATTTTATTCCTTCTTTTTGTATTTTTTATAGTTTTATGTTGCATTGTGCTTTTTTGAATAGACTGCCTTTGTTAAAGTCATAGTTTAATAGCATCCTTTTCCAATTCAGGCTGCAACACCTGAAAGTATCATCTGAAACTTAATTTTTTGTGAACCTGAAAGACATGGTAAGTGGATCTGTGACCAAATGAAGGAGATGCTGTTCAGAAAAACAAGAACGAAAAATTTGAATTCATTCCCAAAAGCTGGTATACTTTATTCTTTCCTAAATTTAGACGAACTAAATACCAAGTTAAACAACAAATCATTCATTCAACTGTCCTAAATCAACCATAGCAAGCCAGAGCCATTAAGATAGGAAAGACTTATTATTATGTTAAATATGAAAATTTTATGATGGGATATTCAGAAATCATAAATTGTGCATTCAATTACCAGCATTGCAGGTTAATTATATCATTCTCCTATTTTTAAGCATAAATTTCAACATCACGAAGAGCAGCCCACAATGATTGTGTCTTTTGGTGCAATGCACATGAGAAGGGACACCGAATCACATGGCAAATAGTGTATAAAGGTTTTTCCTAAATAAAATAATTACCCATAAGCTTTATTTTATGTAACTTATTTACGATCCAAGGTGTATACTTTTTTTTCTTGATTTCCCTATGCTTGAAGACAAATACATGTGACCAATACGATATGAAGACAATAATTTTGATGTAATATATATTCAAAAATAATAATGTAATATGAAAAGGCATACAAATTGATATTTGTTAATTTAATGATAATGTGCAGCATCCCGTTATCCATCCACCGTTGAGAGCAATGAGTTTTCGCTGCTCTGTGGCCAGCCTGACGCATTGCCTCCTTTCTATAGCCAGCAAAGCCAGACTTTCCAGCCCAACTGCACAGGCCACTCGGCAACTTGGATCGGGCGGGCCAGCTAATTGCACAGCATACGATATCTATTAACATATAATCATATAAGATAGGTTCAAGCTTCTAACAAACCCGTTGTTGGTGATCAAGTCAAGTATAAGAAAGAAAGTTGGTACGAATAGGTGGTCAAAAGCAAGTAAAATGGGAATTGGGTCGCGGCCAGTGATAGGGCAGATGATGTGCTTTCTGAACTAAAGTGGTTCATTTTGTAAAGAACATAGTAGAACCAATTGTAGGTACAACCATTTATGGTATAGATATAAAACATATTGATGGACAAAAATGATGGTTTGTGGGAGAACTGCCACTGAATCCATTGTGGATACGAATGTGCAGCAGCCCGTTATCCATCCACCGTTGAGAGCAAGGAGTTTTCGCTG
Organism: Allium sativum; assembly: GCA_030737875.1. Taxonomy (NCBI): domain Eukaryota; kingdom Viridiplantae; phylum Streptophyta; class Magnoliopsida; order Asparagales; family Amaryllidaceae; genus Allium; species Allium sativum. The sequence goes on along the minus strand of CM060918.1, from coordinate 770,580,652 downwards.
CTCTGTGGCCAGCCTGACGCATTGCCTCCTTTCTATAGCCAGCAAAGCCAGACTTTCCAGCCCAACTGCACAGGCCACTCAGCAACTTGGATCGGGCGGGCCAGCTAATTGCACAGCATACCCGGATTTAATAACATAACCCAACATTCCATCGTTTTAATGCCCCACTTGGTCACAAGCTCACGCTACTGAGCTCGGCATTTAATTTGGTGAAGAATCGGTATTTGTATATAAGTATTCGCTAATATTTGAGGATGTGGAACTAAGATGAGAATTTTACCTTATTGGCTACTGCAGAAGTACCGTTTCACCCTTGCTGAAAGCAGTATGATGCCTGTACTAATATTCACATCTGCATTTGCAAGATTGCAAACTTACAATTTTTCCAATAACAATTTATTTTCTAATTGCAATTAAGCTTCAGAAAACAAAAAAATGGCACATTAACCACCCAATATCTTGGATCAGATAGATTAGAAAGTGGCTTGAATTATTGAAACCAAACAGTGCAACTCTCTGTTTCCCCAGTCCGTTATGAAGAAACTACTCTATTATTATTAGCCTTACACTTTTGTATATGTTAATAGCTACAAACTTCCAGAAACCTACATGTTAGATGTTATGCCCATAACCTTTCATTTTATGTTGTTGCAAATTTATCAATATGGAAGAATTCGTCAATAGTCAATTACCAAAAAATTTACCTTCTTTTTTTCCACAATACGTGGGGATTGGAGAAAGAAATGATATGGAAGGGAAGTTTGAACGATTGCATCTTTTAACATTTTTGAAAAGAAAAATAATGGTACCATATAGTATCAGAATTTGTCAATTTAGCCCTTGTTTACAACTTATTACGCAAATAGCCTTGTTTGTAAACTAGTTACAAACAACTCCGTTTTGACAAACTCAGCGTTGAGTTGATTAAAACACACTGACATCATTTTAAATGATGTCATATTAAATGACGCATTTCAAATGCCATCGTTTTTTTTGGGTGCATACTAATGCTATTTCAGATAGCGTCGCACGATTTCAAATTATGTCGGCGTGCTATGGCAAACTTAATGTTGGATTGGCCAAAATAGGGTCCTGTTAGTAATTAGTTTACAAACATGACTTTTGCGTACTAAATTTTAAAATGTGGGCTAAACTGAAAAAAAATAAATCCAAATATTATCAGGCTAACTCAAAATTAATCAGATGTGGATGTACTTTTAGCAGTTTTTGCATGTAATATAGCTACAACAGTATTATAAGCTGTTAGTAGTATTTGTTTGGTAATGTCATCTACAGTTACCAGTTGCTAATTTGTGCATAAATTATTTGTTCAAAAGAATGTTTTTAATAAAAAAAAATTTCTGTTTAATTGTAACTACTTAAACGTTACTTTTATATGTTGAAAAAACTATTGAATCATTGGCTTTTGAGAGCATGTAGAAGAAATTTTGTACGATACTTAAGAAAACACTTGGTTTTTTTTCTTCTTTTACTTCATCTTGGTTGAAGCTATTTGATACTTCAGAATTTCGTAGAGAATTAACTACAACGATAAAATCAACAATGCCAGAGTTTAAAATGCTTACACTCACTTCAGTATATGCTCTTCATAATTTTAATGTATTTTTCAACTACATTACTTTTTTGGGGGAAAATTACAGCATATTTTAAATGTCCGTTATTTTATAATTATTTGGCGTATGTTTTATCTAGATTATTTCATTTTTTTTTCATATCCAATTATGATATGTGTTTTATGTCAAATACAGAACCAAAGTCTACTTGAGCTCACAGAAGACGAAATTGTAGGCAAGATATTTTAGATGGTTTCTAGTTTGACCTTCCAAAAAAAAAAAAAAAAGAATTATCACTTGCGTGGCTGCATATACAAAACCAGTTAAAACAGGAAACTGATATATGATTCTGAGACTTAACAACTTGTTCAAGAATGTGGCAATTTTTATATTCCATTCAGTGTAGATTTTGTCTAGATTATTTCATTTCGACCATGCCTAACAATAATGTGTTTTGTGTCAAATTTGTTTCTCGTCAGCTGATAGATCTATAGAACCAAAGTCTGAAGAGTCTTAACCACTTGAGCTAGCATTCTTAACAACAAAACATGATAATTTAGGTAAGATATCTAAGTTTTTATATTATTAAAGCAAATACTGCTTAGTAAAAAAAACAAAAATTAGATGGTTCTCTATTGCCTTTTCAGGTAGTTATTCTTCTTCATCCAAATGTGTAGCGATCTCAAAATCCAAAACCAACATTATTGATGTTTCTAAAAAGTTTCAAAGAAAAGAAAAAAGAAGGAGAAACCAACCATTAAGAGACTGTATGGAATGACCTGAAGGGTTCGTTTTCTTTATACCAGTAGGCCATTATAAAATCAACGTACAGAGGAATGGATACTAATATTACATAATCGCTGTGTTATTTGCTATACAAAGCAATATTTTATTCTTTTAACAACAAAACTTCAAATATTTAAATAAAAAAACAATCTTGTTACTATTTTAACAACAATACCGATAAGTAACTCTGTGTCCCAATGGATAATGATCTAGCCTCCAAAATCAAGGAATCGAGGTTTGGTTCCTAGTTAAAGTCACCTAATTTTATTTTTATTCGAAATTTAGACAAAATAGACATCATTTTGAGCAACTTTTAAGTATATACACCTAGCGATACAAAAATGACCATCTAGTGACATACAAACAAAATGCCTTCACGATTATTATGTAAATTACTGAAAAAAAGTATCGGATGAATTAGTGCATCGTAAATTTCAGATTTAGTATTTTATCTTACCACAAAATATAATCTATGACAGAAATTTACATGAAATCCAACAAACATATATTACAAATAGGAAATGTTGGTGTCACAATCCAGAAAATCTATGTTTTCCTATCAGAATAAAACCATCTAAAAGTATTTTACAGATTTCAATTTATTTGCTTTCAATCAACAAGACATGTGACTTTATGGCCCAATGGATAAGGCGCTGGTCTACAAAACCTGAGATTCTGGTTTTGATCTCCAGCAGAGTAGACGTGTCAACATCATAATCCAAACACATTGTTGATTGAAACCGAAAAACTAAAAGCATTTTGTTATTTGCAATTTTTATATGACTTGTAATGATATTGCAAGTAATTCTGTAGCCTAACTGTTGAGACAAGTCCCACATCGGGGAATTTATAAAATAAACTATGTATAAATATTAATACATAATTTATACATAATTTATTTTATAAATTCCCCGATGTGGGACTTGTCTCAACATTATCTCGATTTGTTTGCTTGTTAAAGATTTCAATTTAGTGCAAAGTCATGTTCATGATCATTCTATTTTTGGCTTGACGATCTGGACATGTCCCTTGAAATAAAAAAGGAAACTACTGCTAATAGAGAATGGAGAATTGGCATAAAAAGGCAACTAGACACATTGTCTTCATAATAAGAGATGAATACCTGCTGCATTTGCTACGCTTTTCATTTTCCTTTCCTGACTCCGCATTTGCGACTCATGACTAATTTTGACGCAACTGATACCAAACTACTTTAACTTCATATCTCTTAATGCACCAGTTCCTACAAATTTAGGGCTAACTTTAGGGTATATTTCAAATATACATAAAACTCTCTACTGTCTATGTTATGTCCATGTAAGTAAATAATTTTACAGCTTTAAAGGAAATAATTAATTACATAAACTAATAGACATTGTTCGTAACGTACACTGAATTTCATACGGTCGCAAATTTGGGGTTAGTTTTAGTAACTAGTCAAATTATACACAAAATAGGGAGACAAGGAAGACGAGATGTAACAATATCTACGAATTATGATAATACTGCTTTAGTTTCCTAAATTAACTTCAAATTATCCACTTAAAAACCTACGCAAGCCAAAAATTTCTAAAACTTAAAAAAAATAGTCCATATTCATGGAAGTTGTGCTAATAATTGCCATAAAATCACATCAATCGTTTACAAACCAACAAAATATAGCTATCGTCGGAACCAAGGCGATTACTTCGTCAAAAACTAGCTTATATTTTGCAAATAGTTTAAACTGATCTATTTTTGCTAATAGTTTAAACTGATCTATTTTTGCTAATAGTTTTAAACAACGATTTAGACTGAAATTGGTCATGTAAAATATGCTACGTACAAGATGTTGAAATGATAAGGTGAGTAATGGTTTCATGATACTAAATTCGATTTTAGCAAGTTTATCATGTGCATCTGTGTTAAATAAACTAGAGCCGAAAACTGAATATAACCCAGTGAAACTTGCAAAACATGCATACTATAACTACAGAATATGCTAAGAAGATGTATAAGTGATTAGAATGGCCTTTATGATATTTGATTCAACTTAACAAGTCTATCTTGCCTTGAAGTTACAACGTTTAGCGGTTTCATTGCGGTAAAGATGTAAAAATTGTAGCGGGATAAAGACGGAGGATAGCGGGGATATAGCGGAGGAGTAAAAAAGTTGATTAAATGTAAAACCAAATATTTAAAATTAATTAATTATCATTCTCACATCATTTGTTTAAAAGAAACTAGAATTAATCAATCATTTATTCAACTGTCCTAAATTAACCATGGCAAGCCAGGGACACTAAGACAGGAAAGACTTAATATTATTTTGTTAAATACGGAAATTTTATGTTGGGATATTCAGAAATCATAAACAGTGCCTTCAATTCCCAGCATAGTAGGTTAATTTTATTATTCTCCTATTTTTATACATAAATTCCAACATCACGAGGCACATCATGGTGCCCACAGTGATTGTGCCTTTTGGTGCAATGCACATGGGAAGGGACACCGAATCATATATGGAAAATAGCGCAAAAAGGCTTTTCCTAGATAAAAAATTTACCCATAAGCTTTATTTTATGTAACTTTTTTACGATCCAAGGTGTATACTTTTTTTCTTGATTTTCCTTTGCTTGAAGATGCAACGACTGGAAATTTTCGACTCCTTGAGAGTCGAAAATTCCGAGACGTTAGTGAAAGAAAGTAGAGGGTGAGGAAGAAAAGATAGAACTAATAGAATAGGAGAAGAAGAAGAACTTACATCATCAGAGTAAACACGAATCTCACAGCGGAACGAATAAAATATAACATAACTTTGAAATACAAATCAGTACTCGTATATACATACCATTTCAAAGTACAACACTTAACAACACAGCGGAATAATAATAGCTATAATCCTGAAGCCTCCTGCTCCAAGCTCTCCAAGTGTATCTGTAAAATCCCGACTACTTGACAGCCCGTACAAATTTAGGCACCCAAGAGTTTAGGGAAAACAAACAAAATAAACTCCGGGTCAGTCATGGGACTGGTGTGAATAAAACTCCAACACTTGGTTAAATAAAGGATATCTTTCTGATATTATAATAATGTCTAAATACAAATAGATATCAATCTAGCAGAACGCTTGCATCTCACGTTCCACATACATAGTATACAAATAAAACCGTGAGCGCTTATTGGAGATTGGATTCCAACAGACAAGGTATGGGAGCACCTTCCGATCAGTGTACTCTAGAGGAGATACACTAGGGTTCAACAAGAACGTCTTGCAACCCGGCCACACATGACCGTCCACTCATTTAGCTTGAGTGTAACGAATATATTATCACCGATGGTTGGGATCAGCAACCATCCTTCCCGATAAGGGACAGCATTGAAATAGATTATAAAGAAGTACAATTGAATATTCTCTAGATGATGATAATACACCCTGCTTGGGTATGGCCCAACTAGCCATGCTGCCTAGCCCAACTTCTGTTATTTCCCGGTTGTAAGGTTTGGAGGTCACGTTTATTACTTTGACAGATTATTTCTTCAATTACTTTGAATGCCACATCGTCATACCTGCCAAATCATTATCGATTTCTCAAGGCATCACAGGTATAAAAGCTAAGAGAAACGAATTTCTCCGCCAACAACGTAATACGTTTAAAGAGATCAACATATATGATTCGTAAGAATACTTTGTCAGACACTCGTCCATATACGTGGTCCTGGGACTGAACAAACCGAAGGCACTATTCAGTGAATGCATCCTACCTAGGCTTTTCACAATAGCCCTTGCTCTTCACTCCGTCTTCAATTATCTTCAGCGTACTTGATTCGCAACGCTTATGCTAATACGGAGTGGTTCTTCGGATAATAATCCAACCGATCTCTCCATATTTACAACGTAAATATGGTCAAAACTTTGATAGTCTGTGATTCAACTATCAAATGAAAACATGTCGGTGTACAAACAACGATCTTATTTCCAAATGGAAATTTGATCGATCAATCATCATATGTTCATATTTCCTTATTTTATATATTTAGAAAATATCTGTTATTAATCATTGGAAAACATTTCCATAGCTTATTTTCACATCACTATTATTTCGCAACTATCAGTCCCTAACTGTAACTAGTATGAGAACAATTCTCTAAGTATCAATCTGGAAGGTCGAAACCAACATCAGATCGTCACTTAGAAAACCGTTCAACTTACCCTCTCCAGTCAGTTTCTGAATTTGCTTAACTCTATTTCTTAAATTCTTATCATGAAAACATTTCATTTTCTATGTTTAGAAAACATATCTGACTATATTTGGAAAACGTTTCCAAAACTCATTTACGGATTTCCAATGAACGTTGTATAAAACATCGTTTTGCTTAATCCATTTATCGCTTATTCCTTAACTTTATTCCTAATCAACCTTTTAGATCGAACCACAACTATTCCTTTGTCAATTCTGAAGTCAATCAAGTTGGGGTATAATTACCTCTCAGACCTTAATTGAACAACGTCCTTTACTGTGAAATAGATGAAGCTCATTACTCACTTTTTCCAATCATCTGTTTATGCAAATTCTTGGATTCAGGTTACGAATCCACTTCTCATATGAAAACGTTTGATTATAACTATAACTTTATAATTCCTACTTCTACAATATCTAACCTAAATTATAACTTTATCTCCTAACTTGAATAATTTAACAGACACCTAATTTCTAAATCAATAACTAAATCTTGATTTAAACCCTGGAAAGTAAATAGTACTTTCCCGAATTCGCTATAATCGAATTCGACGTATAACCCTCTTTCGAGTAATCTCTATTCGATTAACTCTCCCTTTTTAATAACTGATATTCGATAAACTCTATTTCGATTTACTCCTATCGAATAACTCTTCTTGGTTGGCTCTATTTCATTAACTCTTATCGAATAACAAATATTCGATTTTCTTAAATGTGTCAATTCTTATCGAATAACTAACATCCGATTTAACTTAAATGGATTTACTCTTATCGAATAACTTTTTTGATTAACTTAACTTGATTTTCTTAACTCGATTATCTCAACTCGATTTCTTAACTCGATTACTTAACTCGATAAATCTTAACTCGATTACTTAACTCGATAACTTAACTTAACCCAAATCGATTAACTCAACTCTAATCGATTAACTTAATTTGATTTACTCCTTCGAATAACTCATTCGAATAACTTAATTGATTAACTCCTTCGAATAACTAATTCGAATAACTTACCTTCGAATAACTAATATTCGATTTACTCTAACTCGATTAACTTAATTCTAATCGATTTACTCCATTTCGATTTAACTTAATTCAAATCGATTAACTTAACTCAAATTGATTAACTCCTTTCGAATAACTAAATTCGATTTAACTCTTCTCGAATAACTAAATTCGATTAACTCAAATTGAATAACTAATATTCGAATTAACTCTTACGTGTTTAACTCTATTCGAATAAGTAATTCGAATCACTCTAATGTGTTTAACTCTATTCAAATATCTAATTCGAATAACTCATTTCGAATAACTAAATTCGATTAAATCCATTTTATAACGTTTATTCATTTCAAAAGATTTCCTTTTTACAACGTTTATCCATTTATAAAGATTTACTTTTAGTAATGGTTCTTCACTTTATAAATGTACTTTTAATAACGTTTCTACTTCTCTATATAAGTCCAGACTTATATATATTCCATTTATCAACGATAAATAATTTATTTAATTTATAAAACATTATTTATAAATTAATCTACTTCAATTTATCTGTTTAAAACAGATTTCCTATTTAATATCTCATTTAAATCCATATCGTGTTATACCGTGTGCGAAACACGTGTTTAAATCTATCCTTGTATAATTCTATTTATTTTCCGAACAAGTGTTCCTTTATTTATTCCCTAAATAAATATTCCTTTATTCCATTTATTTATAATCTAAATAAACGTTCCTTTATTTATTTCCTAAATAAATATTCCTTTATATTCTAATTCATTTATTTTCTAAATAAATGTTTCTATTTTATTTCATTTATTTTCTAAATAAATGTTTCCTTTTTCATTTATTTATTTTCTAATTAAATAAATGTTTTCCTTTTATAAAATCCTATCGATTTTATAAATAAGATTCATTTCCAATATAAACATTGAAAATCCCCTTATCAACATTTCGGTATGTTATGGTATTCAATCATATCAAATCACGATGTTCAATATCGTCTAAGCACATATAATCGCCCACAGATTTTATATCACATTATATAACAATATATGAAAAACAATAAAATAACTGTTGAGGAATCCAGTCGGATTCCTCTAACCTGTTTCCCTGCATCATAGATGTTAGACAATATAGATAACATCACTTTCAGTTCCATATGATATATTCTGTTAAACAGAATCAATATAGAAATTTAACTAACTGACTAGCAGTTCAATCAAACAATCAACACACAGTCAAACAGACAATTTTAACAGTTCTAACAATACAACATGAAATTATAAACTGTTCAGAGTTAGTGAGTTTTACTCACTTTTGCAGTTCATCGTTAACGAACGATAAACTGTTGTTTGATCTGAATCAAACAGTTTAATTCGCCGTAAATTCAGACGAGTCCCAATCCACTTTCAGTCAGCTTCATTGTGAAGCTCTCGTCCCTACGATCCCAACGTGACTGACGGTTCGTGATTCTGATTCCATATGGTCGAGATATCGTGTTAACAAGTTATACAATGTTTTAAATTTAAGTTAAACCAACAATTATAAAATAAAAGGGCCTCACCACAAACACTCCGGCCCATTAACCCAAAAGAAAGCCCACCCGCTCTTCTTTTAAACCCGTACCCTTTCTTCTTCAATTAACACCAGACAAAAAAATCGCTCCTCCCCTTTCCTTTTGACCGCAACTTTGACCTTCCTCCTCCGCCCGCTCGTCCACAAATATCCGGCGCCACCTCCACCACAATACTCAGCGCCTTATCCCCTACCCAACCGACCCCTTCTTTATTGACTCGCACCCGAGAGTAGCTCGCGTCGTCGAGCTCAGCTACAGGGACCTCCGACAGCCAATGACCACCGAATCCATCCAAATCAATACCCAAGGTGCGATTCTTGATGCTGAACCCAAATCCAAACCTTAAACTACTCATCGATGCCTCAATCGAAGTGAAAGTGGAACCCTAGTCCACGGTTTACACCAGCCCTCGACGGAACAATGCTTCGAATGCCCCAAAATGCATCCAAAAATGAAGAGCAGGATTCCAGCATCCCAAATATATGAACATATGAATTTATATATTTGATTTTTGGTTTGTTTTGATTTTTCTTTTGGTGCAAACTTTGCTGTGTTCGGTGTAATTTGGGTTATATAGGTTGTTCTTGGTAGGTAGAGTTTGTGGCTGAGAAGAGGAGCTGCGTGGCCCTCCTATTACCCAAGAAATATGTTCGGATATTTTTTTATTGATTTTTATATTTTTATTTCTCGTTTTTCTGTTTGTCTCCAGCCTTTAAAAATTTCTACGACTACATACGATACCTAAAAATCACCAAACTGGACATGTAGCTAGAGTTCGACATTACGGTCCCAACGGAACTGGTTTCGTCAAATTCCGACTTCGTAAGCTCACACAACTTATTTTTAACCGTCGAAATACTGACTATTTCTCAGTCTAAAAATCCATACGATCACACAGTGACTCTAAAAAATCACCAAACTTGGAATCTGACAACTATTTGACATTGCGGATCCAACAAAACTGGTTTCGTCGAATTACGACTTCGTATGCAAAAGTGGCTATTTTTAACGCTCTAAATAGCCTATTTAAATATATAAACATATTTAAATATAATTAAATTAAATATTTAAAATTAAATATTATCGTATATCTTCACATATGATATCGTACAGCTCCAGAATATCATATCAGAATTTACAGTTTGATATTTCAGATTTTAGATTATCCCGGTATTCAGTTTATACTGAAAATCTCTTTTATAACATATATAAAGCGTAGCAAATTATAAAGGAATTCTACAGCGAATTTTCTGAAATTTGATTTGGATATAACTCAAAATCTACACGACAAAATCTTGATTTTTCTCTTCCACTAGAAAGATATACTCCACCAGCTCCACCCGTTTCTTGTTTCATAGAAATCCGGCTTAAAATGAATCATGTACATTCAGTTGAAGTTCAAATCGCCAAATTGCGAACTGCCGTGATGTTTCAGGTTCGGTTTAATTATAATTATAGATGATAAGTACGAACGTTTTACTTTAAGTTATCAATATCGCCAAATCGATATATAAATAATTAAATAAATTAATTATTCGACAGCTAACAAAACGCGCCATTACAGAAGACAAATGCATGTGACCAACACGAAGACTACAACTTTCTTGATGTAATATGTATTCAAAAAATAATAATGTAATATGAGAAGGCATACAATTTGATATTTGGATGGTATTATTTAACGATTCTATGTAAAAAATATCGTCTACATTATACACATTGCAAGATGATACGCTCTGGGATAAGGTTTAAAAACGTCTTGCATATACCTAAATAATGTACTTTCATATCTGACTGACTATCAGAGTGGCACAGCGGAAGCGTGGTGGGCCCATAACCCATAGGTCCCAGGATCGAAACCTAGCTCTGATAATGTTTTTTTCTCCTTTGTTTTCGCAAGAATAATAATACTTTTTCCTTCTTTGTTTTCGCAAGAATAATTTGGTCACTCTGTCCGTATGTTTGATTATCTGTGCATTTTATTTGTTTGATTGGTTGCCAGCCAGTGGGATGTTAATTCATGTTAAACAATGATGTTAATATGTACATAGCTTGTCGAACAAAATGAAATCATCAAGCTGCTGAGCATAATCTGCAAGCAATGAAATCATTTCACACCTATAAGTTGACACATCAAAGCTCCCAGAACCCGAACTGCAACTTTGTATATGTACCTCCAATATGTCATCCAGAACAGACAACAACCTACATCTCATGCAGAATACAGATCAGTGTGAATAAGACACAAATCATGGTGATATGCTATATTGACTAGGGATGGTGATTACCTATTTCTCTTTATATAATCAAATAAGATAAGCCCAAGCTTCTCACAAACCTATTAAACGTTCAAATAAATTCAAGAACGGATTTTCTTTTATTTCTAAACTATTCCTTCATATCCTAAAATAAATACAAAATATAACACTTTGCAGCAAGCCAATTACAATTAATTTATGTTATAGATAAAACTTACACTTATGATGCTTAATAATATTATTTTTCTATATTATTATATTTAATGTCACTCACAGCTGATGGCTCACTCTACATAAGCAAATGAAGCATAAGTAATAACAAAAAGGAAAAACAAAAATACACCCTAAGCAATGTTAACAAACAATTTACTAATACTGTGCCTGGATAAGATACTAAACTCTAGTGTTAAATATGGATTAATTCAAAAGAATTATGTAACATGCAAGATAACAAATATATCCAATAGATCAAATGCTAACAACTTTAAAATGGATCTAGAAAACTTTAATATGGTGAACACCAGATATATAATAAATTAGCAATAGGTGTTCAACAAATTAGTTAGTTATAAATAACCAATGAAATTTGGATTATAAAACACAAATTCAGATGTATGAATATGATCAATGCCAGTATTACTTTAACACTGCTAGTGGCAAATTTTAATTGTGCATTCAGAACAGATCCTTTATATGTATATGTACTTGTGGCTATTAATGCTAGGTCCAAAAGGATCTCCAACTACTCAACCGTTTGTTTTGTTTTCTGTTCACGAAATTTTCATAAATTCCTTCTTTTTGCACTGGAACTCACGATGCAAATTTCTCATACAAAAGCAACCAACAAAAACGAAGCATCACTCGCATAAAAAAAAGAAAAAAAAACCAGCTAAAAAGGGAAACCAACGTATTATTCTAAAACTTAATACCTTGTCTGAGAATGTGACCATTTTGCATGTTCATCAGTAATGTCAACATAGGCATCATCAAAAGTAATTCCTTTTAAGGTATGTGTTGGAAATTTTATGTGAATTATTAAAAATTTGACTAAGTGTAAGAATGGCTCCTATATGTGAATAGTCCCACATCATGAGACTATATGAAAGAGGAAAGTATTTACACTTGTTTCTAAGAAATCATGTTGGGGCCTTGGGCTCCCAATACATCCTTTGTTGTAAGGAGGGAGGCCATGCATCATGATCACCATGCGCGCGCGACCGACCGACCCGGCCCGGCTCGGTTCGGGGCTTGGGCTTGGGCCTTGACTTTGTGGTGTAAACACTTATTTTTTTGGACCAGAAAAATTTGCATTTTTCGAACTATGTTTTTTAAATACGAGATATATTTCTGAGCCGACTTTTATTTTTGAAGCGGTAAACCTTTGACTCGTTATTTTAGCAGATCCGATTTTCTCTCACTGCCCAGTATTTTCTTTCAGCCCTAATCTCCGTTTATATATTATCTTCAATTGTAGACCAAAAAAATAATATAGGTTTTACCTCCGCCATTAAAATATTCTTTCTGAATTTTTCGAGCAATGCTTTTATTTACGAAAGTGCAAATCTGCACTGATTGGTTGTGCAAAGCAAATCAGTTATTGTTTTTTCAGAAGCTGTTTTATCCTAGAGACGGCGGCGAAAGTACGAACTGGTTTTGCACCACTGACCAGATCGCCGAATCGTCTTCAAGAAAGCGACCTAATCCGCGACTCAGCTATTGTTTCCCAACAATTTGAATACGATTCGAAACAATGGCTTCTGCATTCGCAACATCAAGATCCCCTGCGTCAATCTGAACAAATAGTCGTATGATCAGTAAAAATAATAAATCCACTGATCTGAAGAAAGTATCCGCTGATTCGTTGAAGTACGAGACCACATACTTGGGCCGGATCTCGAAAAAATACTAGGGTTTTTACTGACGAATATTCGGTTAGTTGGCGATATCGGATAAGAGGTTGACAATGGTGCAGCAAGCTGTGAAGAAAGGATGATTCACTGATGGACAATTGCAAACTTGCAATGTTTACCAAGTTTAAGAATCAAAGAAAAATCAATAGTGACTGAAAAGCTTGGAATCGTGGTTGAATGGAATCTATGTGAATCCAAAAATTGGTGAGCTTGGCTTCTGAAACTAGCCCAAGTTAGTATCTTTTTTTTACCTTTTACGCTTCAAATTCTTGTAGCGTTAATTTGACCAGGATTTTCATTTAATTAAAATTTGATGTCTTTGATTTGGGGCTTGCGGGAAAACAGATGCAGGTAAAATTAGAAATCTAATCAATTTCTACTGTTCTAGCATTCATATATGAAAAAAAAGAAATTACATTTGAACTGACAATATTACATCATTGTTAGTGCATACAAGTTGTGATGAAAAACCTCTTTGATTGTCAGAATTCCTGTATCTAATGAAATCATCAATACAATGATTAACGCAAGGTACATATGCATTTACTAAGATGATCAAATCAAAGCAGTCATAATGGAATTGAGCTGGAATTCTCTTTCAGTATGCAATAGAAATTGTTTGATTTGAATTTGTGCGTCCTTGAGCCAAATCAAAACAACATGCTGAATTTTCAAAAATGCAGAAAATAATATTATTTGTGTTTTAATTATGCTAGTCTCTGAGTTTGTATATTTTCAGTAAGAAAAAAATAAATTTTCAAACATATTAACATCTCAAGCAATAGTAAGCCTCCACAGCCAGTCAGTTAAGAATAGAATGAGAATCCACAAGGAAACCATAAAGGACAGCAGCAACCAACTAAAAAGAATGACTCTGGATAGTTGCTTCTATATTACAACTGTGAAGAACCAGGTCATATGACACGACAGTTTCTGAACAGGCTAAGTCCTGCACCGTAGGCAAACCCGACTGAGAAGCCTTTAACGGCTATGACTATTGAGATTCACTTTGATGGTGGATCAGAGGGTTGGTGGGTAGACACTGGTGTTTCTCGCCATGTCTGCTATGATCGTTATATATTCACAATATACACGGCTGCTGATAATCAGAAGTGTTGTTGGGAGATCCTTACACCACTAAAATTGTAGAGATTGGTAATGTGAAAATAAAGCTTACAATTAGAAAGAGAGTGTTTCTTAAAGTTGTGATGAATTTGACATGTTTGAAACATTAAAAACTGAAATTGAGAAATAAGAAAATTAAGAGGATTCATAGTGATAGAGGAACAGAATATGAATTTAGTTTATTCTGTTTTTTTTTTATTAATTACATAGTATAATACATGAGAGAACTACACCATATTCACTTGAAATGAACGGTAAAGCTGAAAAGATAGGACCTTTATCGATTTAGTTATTGCCATTTTATTAAATTTTGGTGCAGCAAAACATTGGTGGGGGGATATTTTATTGACTGCATGATATGTTCTGAATAGAATCCCCTAATCTAAGAATAAAATTTCACCTTATGAAATTTTAAAGAATTTTAAATCCAATGTGTCATACTTTAGAACTTGGGGTTGTTTAGCATATGTTTGCATTCCAGACCCTAAGAGAGTAAAATCGGCATGTAGAGCATATGAATGTGTATTTATGGGCTATGCCATTAATAGCAAAGCATACCGATCCTATGACCTAAATGCACATAATATAATTGAATCAAATGATGTCGATTTTTATGAAACAATTTTTTAAATTAAGGAATAGCGGGGGCACATCAAGTATGCCTATTAGAACAGAACTTAATAAAAGTTCTGAAGTTGAACCTAGAAAAAGTAAAAGAGCAAGAACCGTAAAAGATTTTGGTTCGGATTTTTGCGCTTTTACTATAGAGGAGGATCCCTTAAACCTCCAAGAGGCCTTATCTTCTTTAGATGCCGATTTTTTGGCAAGAGGCTATAAATGATGAGATGGATTCTCTTGAATCCAACAAGACTTGACATTTGGTAGATTTACCCCCTGATGGTAAATCTATAGACTGTAAATGGGTGCTAAAAAAAAATTAAAACCTGATGGCACTATTGACAATATAAAGCATGACTAGTAGACAAAGGTTTTAGACAAAAAGAAAATATAGATTTCTTCGACACTTTTTCACCTGTAACTAGAATAACATCCATTCGGGTATTAATCTCACTTGCTTCCATTCATAATTTACTAATACACCAAATGGATGTTAAAACCGCATTTTTAAACGGTGAACTAGACGAAGAAATCTATATGAACCAGCCTGAAGGATTTGTAGTACATGGTCAAGAACATAAAGTATGCAAATTAGATAAATCATTATATGGTTTAAAACAAGCACCTAAACAATGGCATGAAAAATTTGATAACTTAATCATTTCACATGATTTTAAAGTTAATGAAAGTGACAATTGCATTTATTACAAATTTGAGAATGACATTTGCACTATTATATGTCTTTATGTAGATGACCTACTCATCTTTGAGTCAGGTATTCATGCCATAAACTCATTCAAATCTTTATTAAGTGCCAACTTTGATATATGAGATCTAGGTCAAGCGAATGTAATCCTTGGTATTAAAATAACTAGGTTCAAAAATGGATTTTCTTTGGATCAATCTCATTATATTGAGAACACTCTAAAGAAATACGATTACTTTTACTGTAAACTTGCATGTACACCATATGATCCCAGTGTAAAGTTATTTAAGAACACTGGTGAATGTATAAGATAGCCTATTTAAGCGAGCATCATTGGCAGCCTTCGGATGCCATTGATTGTACTAGACCCAACATTACCTTTGTCGTGGGATTATTTTGCATGTTTTCAGTAGACCTAGTATAGAACATTAACATGCTAATGAGAGGGTTATGAGATACCTTTAATAAACTATGAACCTTGGATTACATTATGAAAAGTTTTTAGCTGTACTTGAAGGATATTCCAGTACAGACTGGAATACTTTATATGATGATTCAAAAACAACCAGTGGCTATATATTTAGCATTATAAGAGAAGTTGTTTCTTGAAGAAAAAAATTCAGGAAACATACTATTTTGACTCAGTCTACTATAGAAACTGAGATAATAGCACTAGCTACAACTAGTGAAGAAGCAGAGAACTAAAGAAATCTGCTAATTGAGATCCTTATATGGGAAAAATAGACACCAGTGGTGTAATCGATTGCGATAGTACCGCGGCTATTGCAAAAAGTATAGAACCGTTATTACAATGGTAGAAAATGACAGTTGTAAGCATAATACTGTAAAAGAACATCACACACATAGTGATGAAAAAATTTGACGACTATTGAAAGAAGAACTATACCGATATTACAACGGTAAGAAATGACAGTCGTATGCACAGTATTATTAGAGAACATCTGTGACGGCCCGCCCCGCACCAACCGACATTTACTCCAAAAGTGCGCTGTACACATGTCCAGTTAGCACGGAACGGGTCGCCAGAAGGAAAAGGAAGAAGGAAATGAACATACAAAGAACCTGTAGAATGTCTCACAGCGCATAGAACAAAATATAATAATAACATACTTGACATAAAACAGGAGAGACAGTGCATAAGCTGAAAATCAGAACTAAACATCATAGCAGTGGAAATTCAGAATACATCTTATTACAACTTTCAAACTGTCTCAAAGCAAAAGTAAGATAAATGAGGTACACTACTAATGCCCAAGTAGCAACCACCAACGACACAGGGAGAATGTGGGTATATATATATAATACGTGGAAGCCTCCTGCCCGCCTCCGAATCAGCTACTCGCGCATCACCAGCTAACTTGTCTCTAGTCTGCTCGTGTGAGCACCCAGAGTAATAAGAGGAGACATAAAACTCTGGGTCAGACATAAAGCCTGGTATGAGCGATAAGCATCTAAAGTGAACAATAACAGGTAGACTAAAACATACCTGAACCTGGACCTGCAACCAAAGAGTTAGCACTACATACTGTACAACACTCTAAGGCATCATATCAAACAGTGTAAAGATACGGAGGTGGGGGAGGTGTACATGTCATAATGATGGCAAACAATCAAGCATAGCATCGATCCTCACATCTCTCACTCAGTGCATAAAGCATACGATATTCACCACTTCGATCACCCAACATACCTTGCTACGATCACTTTGCCCATGAAATCATAAATGGCTTCACTGCACTGATAACGTAGCCACAAATCCTTCGCTATGTCCACTTTGCCCCATGGAGTCACAAGAACCCCACTGCACTGGCTCATAGCCTTACCAATCTTTACTATGTCCACTCTGCCCCATGGAGTCACAAGAACCCCACTGCACTGGCTCATATTCTTACTACGCATCACCTTGACCCTCGGGTCATAATGACCCTACTGCACTGATAACGTAGTCTTGCTACCATCACTTTGCCCCTCAGGTCATAATGACCCTACTGCACTGATAAGTAGCCCATCATTCCTTTTTAGTGGTGAATCGAAGTTATGAACGTCGACAACTCCTTAGCACACGTCCCGCAGCAAAGTCCAACCATGAAGTAAACTCATTGGTTCCCAACTGGTTCCGGGATCCTGAGCTCTAACTTCCATTTGGACTACCTTTGCATCTCGGGTTATTGGTCAATACTGGGTCGGGTCGGGTTCCTCCTCAAGCCATCGGTTCGGGTCGGTGTCCTTCATCCGTTCGGGTCGGGTCTCCTTCTGGTGCGGTTCGGGTCGGGTATTCCTCTGGGTTCGAGTCAGATGCTTCTCTTCGGGTCGGGTCGGGTGCTTCCCTTCGGGTCGGGTCGGGTGTCCCTTCTTGGTTCGTGCTTCCGATCCGTCTTCATGCTCCCTTCATATGCTCCCATCCGATCCGTTTTCATGCTCCCGCTCTGATTCGTCCTCCTCGATCCGATCCGTCTTCCTCTATCTGATCCGATCCCAGTTCATCTAGCGTGGCCTTCCTTTTTGCCACTTTTCCCAAGTGTTGGGTTCCGATCGGATTCTTTGCTCAGTTCTACATATCCGATCCGAACCCTGCACTGTTTCTGAAACTGTTCCAGCAAGTGTTTACGCCATTCGACGACGTTTTCGACCATTCTAACTATTGGAATCAATCACAAAACATTTCATACAGTCATAGCAACATACATGATCAACCACAAACATCAAAACATCAATATGATAGGTTAAAACAGATCAAACATACCCAAAATCCCATATTTCCCCTTAAGCATGTTTAGGTGAAACTAATGATAGGATTAGCAAAACTTAACCAAATTAACCCAAATTCATATCAGAGGTCTAAATCATCATCTAGGAATTTATGAACATTTTTCCCGAATTTTATCATGCTTAAATTCGCTAATTAGCACTAATCACCCCTAATTAGCCATAATTAGTGTAAAACTATGCAAATCACTCACCTTAGCCACAAAATAAGCTAAGATCTGAAATAATTCTCTGATTTGATGTGAATCTCAATGCCAACAACAACTCCTATGTTGATTTAGTGAAGATCTTCCTTGATTAGGGGTTGCTAAGCTTAATCCTTGACCAAAAGATGATTTGGAGGTGATTTAGAGGTTGGAGGCCATTTTTTTAGGGATCCTTGGTGATAAGTGGAGGCCATAAAACTGAAATGGGATGATTATCCATTTCATTTCAGCTCTCCCATAACCCTAATCCCGAAATGGGTTATGGGCCTACTAAATAATCACCCGATTTGGCCCGGTTAAGCAGTTTTTCACCCTCCAAACCTTGTTTCAGCCATATCTCCCAAACGGTAAGTCCGTTTGGCTATTATGACCATTCTATGGAAAGGTAAACCATCAAACGAATCAAATGGAAGTGGTTTCAGGTCAAAATTCCTTTCCAATCAAAAGTTATGGCCAAAACAGTAACAACTAGGGGCAAAATGGTCATTTAGCAATCGACAAAAATCATAAGCATGGAAAATGACTCTAATAGATGTTTCCCAAACTTACATGACCATACGACTTCATACGGGAAAGAAATAAATATTCTACGATCCTATGATGTGTAGAATACGGGTCATTACACTCTCCCCCCCTTAAGAAATTTCGCCCCCGAAATTCCCTAAACAAAACACACGCAAAGGTTCCCGCATGCCTATCAACCATAAAACAACCATCAAACATGCAAAACAAGTAAAATAAGTCTATCCTAGCATGCGGAATAACTAAATCGCAAAGTAAGTCTTACCAGGCAAAGTGTTCTGGATATGCCTCCCTAATGCTCTCCTCTGTTTCCCAAGTACAATCATTCTCGTCCTCGCCCCACTGAACCTTGACTAGCTTCACCACCTTCCTTCGAAGTTGCTTCGTATCGTGCCCCACAATACGAATCGGCTTGCGGTTCCCAACCGCCTCGGGTTCTACTTCGAAGTCCTCTAACTGATCAGGTGAAATAGTCACATCTGAGTCGTGAACGAACTTCCTTAGTTGGGAAACATGAAATACATTGTGAACTCCCGCCATTTTCTCTGGTAAGCCAACTCTATATGCCAAATTCCCGACTAGTTCAAGAACAGGGAACGGGCCAACAAATCTTGGTGCTAACTTGCCTCTCCTGCCAAATCGTATCACGCTCTTCAACGGAGAGATTTTGACAAACACCAAGTCACCAACGGAGAATTTCAAGTCTCTTCTCCTCTTATCAGCATAACTCTTCTGCCTATCTTGGGCAGCTTTCATTCGTTGCTGAATGATCTTGATCTTATCGGAAGTCTCTCTCACCACATCTGGTCCAAGCACAAACTTCTCGCCAGTCTCTATCCAACATGATGGTGAGTTGCACGGTCTTCCGTACAAAGCTTCATATGGAGCCATACCGATACTGGACTGGTAGCTATTATTATATGCAAACTCTACTAGATGCAAATGATCATCCCATGATCCACCAAAATCCAATATACAAGCTCTCAAAAGATCTTCCAATATACGATTCACCCTCTCCGTCTGACCGTCGGTCTGAGGATGATATGCGGTACTGAGATGTAATCTTGACCCTAGAGCCTCTTGTAAGCTTTTCCAAAACCCACTAGTGAACAACGGGTCTCGGTCACTCACAATGCTTTTGGGTACTCCATGAAATCTCACTACCCACTTCATATACAATTCTGCCAACTTGGCTGCCGTTCTGGTCGATTTGACTGGTATAAATCTTGCACTTTTAGTCAATCGATCCACAATTACCCAAATGCTATCATATCCCGATCTAGTCCTTGGTAAACCATCGATGAAATCCATCGAGACTTGCTCCCATTTCCATTCGGGAATTTCTAATGGTTGCAATAACCCACTAGGCTTCTTTTGCTCAGCTTTAACTAGCTGGCAATTCATGCATTTGGATATAAACTTCCCAACGTCTCTTTTCATCCCTTCCCAATAGTAAGTCTGTCTCATGTCTCGATACATCTTATTACCACCGGGATGTATAGTCAGTTTTGAGTGATGACATTCTCTAAGCATTTCATCTCTCAAACCATTCACGTTGGGCACAACTAGTCTTCCTTTCCTTCTATGCCATCCATCTCGATCAAGCCCATACACATTCATCTCCTCACCGTCAATGTTCATCTCTAACTTGGAGATGATTTCTAATAGATTAGGATCGTCCCTCTGACTAGAACCAATCCGCTCTATCAAAGTGGGTCTGATCGTCAAACTAGCTAGCATAACTGGATCCAATTCGCTCTTTGGTCTGAAATCAAACCCCGCAATATACTCCAGTTGCTTCCACTCAAGAAACATTGCCCCTAAGCTGGCATGTCTCCTACTCAAGGCATCGGCTACCGCATTACCCTTCCCAGGTGTATATGTGATATCAAAATCATACGAAGCCAAGAACTCTAACCATCTCTGCTGACGGAGATTTAGATCTTTCTGGAAGAAGAGATACTTTAACGATTTATGATCAGTAAACAACTCAAATCTTTCTCCCAAGAGATAGTGTCTCCACATCTTCAGCGCAAACACGATCGCTGCTAATTCCAAATCATGGGTAGGATACTTCCTCTCATGCGGCTTTAGCTGTCGACTAGCATAAGCTACAACCCTACCTCCTTGCATCAATACTGCACCTAGTCCGGTACCACAAGCATCCGTGTATACCGTCATCTCTTCATTCCCTTTAGGAATGACTAACACTGGCGCACGCGTCAACCTCTCTTTTAGACTCTTGAAGGCATCCTCACACACTCCGTCCCAGACGAAGGACTGATTCTTCTTAGTCAACTGAGTCAACGGTGCTGCTATCTTGGAGAAGTCTTGGATAAACTTACGATAATATCCAGCTAATCCCAAGAAACTTCTTACATCTGTAGCATTCTTGGGCGTAGGCCAATCCTGTACCGTAGCCACCTTCGCAGGGTCCACGGCAATACCACTCTCAGAAACAACATGACCCAAGAATCTCACTTCCCTTCTCCAAAAATGACACTTAGAGAATTTCGCTTTCAACTGGTGTTTCCTCAACACCTCCATCACTATCCTCAAGTGTCCCTTGTGTTCCTCCTCTGTCCTTGAGTAAACAAGGATATCATCCACGAACACAAGAACAAACTTATTCAACTGATCTCTGAATACTCGATTCATAAGATCCACAAAATAGGTTGGTGCATTGGTCAACCCAAATGGCATGACCAACCACTCATAAAATCCAGACGGCGTCCTAAATGTCGTTTTCGGTACACTCTCATCTGCTACTCGAAGCTGATGAAATCCTGTCGCGAGGTCCAACTGGGAGAACACTCTTGCTCCTTCCAGTTGATCAAACAAATCATCTATCCGCGGTAGAGGATAATTATTCTTCCTCGTCACCTTATTCAACTCGCGATAGTCCACACACAAACGAAGGGAACCATCTGCCTTAGTGGCAAACACAACTGGTGCTCCCCACTCGGAGACACTCCTTCTAATAAATCCCTTCTTCAAAAGATTGCTGACTTGCACCCCGAGCTCTCGCTGCTCCCTTGGTGCCATACGACGAAGTGGAATCACTATAGGTCTGGCATCTTTCACTAAATCAATACGGAACTCAATCTCTCGGTGTGGTGGAAGCCCGGTCACCTCCTCGAAGACGTCCGGATACTGGCCAACCACGGGCACATCTGATAACTCATCCTGCGGGATGTCGAGGGAATCTACAAAACTAGCCATAACCCCATCACTAGGAAGGTTACCAAACACTACCCTCCTCTCATCATCCGCCCTCACTGTCACCAAAAAGCCCTCACAGTCTACCACCAACCCGTATCTTTGGAGCCAATCGACTCCCAATATAATGCCATACCCAGTAAAGCCCAAAACAAAGCAATCACATACAAACATACATCCATGACTCGATAAGACCAAATTCCTGCAAATCATACTAAGGCTAGTCGAACCACCAATCGGGTTCGTCACAATCAATGGTCTATCGACTATCCCGGGTTCCAGTCCCAACCTATCTACCAGGTCACTAAATATGAAGGAACGGGAAGCCCCAATATCAAACAAAACTCGAACTGGTATATCATAAATAGAAAGCATACCTTGAATAATAACATTCTTTCCTTTCTCCGCCGCAGTTGGGGCATTCGACGAAGAAGGAACAGCATCAATAGCATATGCTTTCACAATCTGCTTCTCCTTAAGAGGTTGCGGACACTTATCCTTCTGATGTCCCACTTGACCACAGTTGTAGCACTTCCTTTCCGCTGGCTTGGCCCGACATTCCTTAGCATAATGGCCATTTTTACCACAGCTGAAGCACTCAACATCCTTCTTGCTCTTTTTCTGGCCACCTTTTGATTGGTCTTGCTTCCTCTTATTCTGAGAATTATTCTTGCCTCCACCGCCTGCTTGCGGCTTTGGCCCTTCTGCAGATGCAGCCTCAGTCTTTGACTTGGGGTAAAGACTCTCCGATCTCTAAGCTTTCGCCACAATCGATTCAAAAGTCTCATCGATGTGATTAATAAGCCTTTCCCCCAAGTATCCATCCAGGCCAGTAATGAACTTCTCATTCTTCTTCTCAGGAGTATCAATAAGAGACAGTCCATACTTCGACAAAGTGTCGAACTTAGCAATATAGTCAGAAACTGCCCTTCCGTTCTGCTTGAGTTCCAAGAACCTCTTAAACAACACTGACTTCTGGGCAGCTGGGATAAACTTCTCGCTAAAGCGAGCCTTGAACTGATCCCAAGTAACCTGATCCTCTGGAGTAGCTGTTCTAATGGCATTCCACCAATTCATCGCTCGCCCTTGCAGCTGACGAGACGCTAGCCTCCTTTTCATCGCATCCTCAAGACCCAAGTCATCAAAGATACGGTCATAGCTATCCATCCAGTCCTGAACATCCGTGGCCGACTCCGTTCCGTGGAACGGCTTCCCACCAAGATTAGTGTAATCCTTGCACAACTTGGCGAAATCGACCCTAAGCGCCTGCACTACTGGGCCAACACCAACTCCGGGATTGGGAATTGCCCCTTGCACTTCTCTAAGCATGTCTCTCATGAGGTTAGTAAACATTTCCCTCATGTCAGCGGCATTCCCTTGGTTGGTCCCTCTACCAGCACCCCTCGTGTCTCGGCTCATCGTCAATCTGAAAAAGGGAAACGATTAACGACCCCATAGTGGTGCTAGTGCAGTGCGACTTCATCTTTATACTACTAATAGTATATACATACATAGTTTTTGAAAACCAAAGTAATCACAAATACGCGCTCTCATATACATACTATCTCTCCCTAGTGTCTTTCCCTAGGTTAACTACGCAACCTAGAGCTCTGATACCAAGTGTGACGGCCCGCCCCGCACCAACCGACATTTACTCCAAAAGTGCGCTGTACACATGTCCAAGTTAGCACGGAACGGGTCGCCAGAAGGAAAATGAAGAAGGAAATGAACATACAAAGAACATGTAGAATGTCTCACAGCGCATAGAACAAAATATAATAATAACATACTTGACATAAAACAGGAGAGACATTGCATAAGCTGAAAATCAGAACTAAACATCATAGCAGCGGAAATTCAGAATACAGCTTATTACAACTTTCAAACTGTCTCAAAGCAAAAGTAAGATAAATGAGGTACACTACTAATGCCCAAGTAGCGACCACCAACGACACAGGGAGAATGTGGATATATATATATATATATATATATATATATAATACGTGGAAGCCTCCTGCCCGCCTCCGAATCAGCTACTCGCGCATCACCAGCTAACCTGTCTCTAGTCTGCTCGTGTGAGCACCCAGAGTAATAAGAGGAGACATAAAACTCTGGGTCAGACATAAAGCCTGGTATGAGCGATAAGCATCTAAAGTGAACAATAACAGGCAGACTAAAACATACCTGAACCTGGACCTGCAACCAAAGAGTTAGCACTACATACTGTACAACACTCTAAGGCATCATATCAAATAGTGTAAAGATACGGAGGTGGGGGAGGTGTACATGTCATAATGATGGCAAACAATCAAGCATAGCATCCATCCTCACATCTCTCACTCAGTGCGTAAAGCATACGATATTCACCACTTCGATCACCCAACATACCTTGCTACGATCACTTTGCCCATGAAATCATAAATGGCTTCACTGCACTGATAACGTAGCCACAAATCCTTCGCTATGTCCACTTTGCCCCATGGAGTCACAAGAACCCCACTGCACTGGCTCATATTCTTGCTACGCATCACGTTGCCCCTCGGGTCATAATGACCCTACCGCACTGATAACGTAGTCTTGCTACCATCACTTTGCCCCTCAGGTCATAATGACCCTACTGCACTAATAAGTAGCCCATCATTCCTTTTTAGTGGTGAATCGAAGTTATGAACGTCGACAACTCCTTAGCACACGTCCCGCAGCAAAGTCCAACCATGAAGTGAACTCATTGGTTCCCAACTGGTTCCGGGATCCTGAGCTCTAACTTCCATTTGGACTACCTTTGCATCTCGGGTTATTGGTCAATACTGGGTCGGGTCGGGTTCCTCCTCAAGCCATCGGTTCGGGTCGGTGTCCTTCATCCGTTCGGGTCGGGT
Source organism: Allium sativum (assembly GCA_030737875.1). NCBI lineage: Eukaryota > Viridiplantae > Streptophyta > Magnoliopsida > Asparagales > Amaryllidaceae > Allium > Allium sativum. The sequence continues at coordinate 770,555,267 of CM060918.1, read as the reverse complement.
CTCCTTCTTGTGCGGTTCGGGTCGGGTATTCCTCTGGGTTCGAGTCAGATGCTTCTCTTCGGGTCGGGTCGGGTGCTTCCCTTCGGGTCGGGTCGGGTGTCCCTTCTTGGTTCGTGCTTCCGATCCGTCTTCATGCTCCCTTCATATGCTCCCATCCGATCCGTTTTCATGCTCCCGCTCTGATTCGTCCTCCTCGATCCGATCCATCTTCCTCTATCCGATCTGATCCCATTTCAGCTAGCGTGGCCTTCCTTTTTGCCACTTTTCCCAAGTGTTGGGTTCCGATCCGATCAGATTCTTTGCTCAGTTCTACATATCCGATCCGAGCCCCCTTATCCGATCCGATCCCAACCCTGCACTGTTTCTGAAACTGTTCCAGCAAGTGTTTACGCCATTCGACGACGTTTTCGACCATTCTAACTATTGGAATCAATCACAAAACATTTCATACAGTCATAGCAACATACATGATCAACCACAAACATCAAAACATCAATATGTTAGGTTAAAATGGATCAAACATACCCAAAATCCCATATTTCCCCTTAAGCATGTTTAGGTGAAACTAATGATAGGATTAGCAAAACTTAACCAAATTAACCCAAATTCATATCAGAGGTCTAAATCATCATCTAGGAATTTATGAACATTTTTCCTGAATTTTATCATGCTTAAATTCGCTAATTAGCACTAATCACCCCTAATTAGCCATAATTAGTGTAAAACTATGCAAATCACTCACCTTAGCCACAAAATAAGCTAAGATCTGAAATAATTCTCTGATTTGATGTGAATCTCAATGCCAACAGCAGCTCCTATGTTGATTTAGTGAAGATCTTCCTTGATTAGGGGTTGCTAAGCTTAATCCTTGACCAAAAGATGATTTGGAGGTGATTTAGAGGCTGGAGGCCATTTTTTAGGGATCCTTGGTGATAAGTGGAGGCTAGTAAACTGAAATGGAATGATTCTCCATTTCATTTCAGCTCTCCCATAACCCTAATCCCGAAATGGGTTGTGGGCCTACTCACTAATCACCCGATTTGGCCCGGTTAAGCAGTTTTTCACCCTCCAAACCTTGTTTCAGCCATATCTCCCAAACGGTAAGTCCGTTTGGCTATTATGACCATTCTACGGAAAGGTAAACCATCAAACAAATCAAATGGAACTGGTTTCAGGTCAAAATTCATTTCCAATCAAAAGTTATGGCCAAAACAGTAACAACTAGGGGCAAAATGGTCATTTAGCAATCGACAAAAATCATAAGCATGGAAAATGACTCTAATAGATGTTTCCCAAAGTTATATGACCATACGACTTCATACGGGAAAGAAATAAATATTCTACGATCTTATGATGTGTAGAATACGGGTCATTACAACATCACATATGAAGTGATGACAATTTGGCAGATCCTTTGACAAAAGGACTGACCAGAAAGAAAGTCCTTAATAATTCTAAAAGAATGGGACTATTGCCCTTAGATAGTTGAGTCACGCACAATGGTAACCCAACCTAAATGACTGGAGATCCCAAGAAATAGGTTCAATGGGTAAAAACAAGTTGTGTAGTGATAGAAGTTGAACATGCTATTTAATAAACCAAGAAGCATGTATTCCTGAAGTGATTAGAGGATGAGTTGATAGAAACTCTTAATTAGATCTATACTCTATTTGGAGTGGGGTACCTACCTTCAGGAGTACTCCTGATAGACTCACCTATGTGAATGTGGAAATGTGGCCGTTTCCTATGGAGTTTTGGGCAAAACTTCTAGAGCGTTCACTAAACTAGGATAGACGTGCATAGCCATAAATGCACAGACTTATTTGATTGCACTATAGAAAAGGTTGTGTGTGGTTTGATGTCAGGAATAGAGTTCAAGACTATGTGTCACTCTAGTAAAAACTGAATCTAATTCACTATGCAAAGGTTCAAGTCGGATGACACCTTTGTTTATGCACAATTTTATGTTTTTTAGAAACTGCTCGAAAATATTTTTAAAAATTCAAGTGGGGGATTGTTGGAAATTTTATGTGAATTATTAAAAATTTGACTAAGTGTAAGAATGGCTCCTATATGTGAATAGTCCCACATCATGAGACTATATGAAAGAGGCAAGTATTTACACTTATTTCTAAGAAATCATGTTGGAGCCTTGGGCTCCCAATACATGCTTTGTTGTGAGGAGGGAGGCCATGCATCATGACCACCACACGTGCGCGACCGACCGACCCGACCCGGCTCGGTTCGGGGTTTGGGCTTGGAACACTTGTATTTTGGTATCAGCATTCACATCAGCAACTGACTTATAATTTCAGCTTATGCCGGATTATTGTTTTTTTCCTCTCATCTTGAATATGCTTATATTGCATAACGAGCTTAAAAAGAAACAAAACAAAATAAGTGAACCACCTTGGTTCAAATTAGTGAAATTAAACAGTACAGCTTTATATCGGCCCACCAATCACAAAGAAGAAACTACTTCATTATCATATGACTAATACGACTTATACTTTTATTTATGTTTAAACTCCAAAATACAAGTTTAATGTTTGCGTCAGTGACCTTTCATTTTCAGTGGTTGCAAATTTACACATCATATCAAAATGCAAAAATCTTTCGCTTTTTTAACAACACGCAGGAATTCGAAAAAGAAATCATATGAAAGGAAATTTTGTAGGATTCCATTTCTAACATTATTTAAATGGAAAATAACAGGTTGCTGTGTTATCACGTTAAACGTGAAGAAATCTGGTGTGGATGTACTTTTACCCATTTTGGTACGTAATATCTCTACGATAGTATCATGGGCTGTTGGTTGATTTACTTGGTAATGTCACCAGTAGTCAAGAGTTAATTTCGATAACAGGTTTTGCATTTAATGCTAATGGAGTTGGTTTCCATTTGTTTGTTTGTTGAAGATTTCAATTTAGTACAAAACCACATTGACAAGCATCTTATTTTTTACCTGACTTTATCGGGGATGACACTAGATATATAAAAAAGAGAGTATTCTTAATATAGAATGAAGAATCGACATACAAATGTAGATACACACATTATCTTCACAATAGAAGATGAATACCTGATGTACTTGATACACTTTCTCCAAATTTGTTCTGCAGATTGAGGCATCATAAAGTACTTGAGAATATAACAACCTTTTCTTTTACCTTCAGATCTCCTAGTGCACCAGTTCCCTAAAATTTCAGTGCTGACTTTAGTGTATATTTGAAATATACGTTGAACTATACTGTCTTATCATGTCCATGTAAGCAAATAATCCACTGCTACAAATGAAATAATTAACAGCAAAAATTAACCGAAACGATATGTTATGTGATTGGATTTTCATAGCGTAGCATTTGCGGTTAATTTCAAATTAGGCAAATTGTACACAAAATTGGGAGACTAGGACAAGAGAAAAACGTAACAAATCCTACAAATTAGGAGAAATATTGTTTTTGTTCCCTGAATTAACTCCAAATAATCGGCTTAAAAGCCTAGACAAGCTAGAAATTCCAAAAAATTAAAAAAAATAGTCCATATTCATGGAATTTGCACAAAAAATTACCATATATTCACACCTATCATGTACAACCCAACATAATATAGCTATTGTAAGCACCAAAAACCTAAAATAGAAAGAATAAGTATAAATATATGTCCAAATGTAGAGCACTGGAAGAAATCATTCCCATGCCTACTGGATCCTCAGAAAATTTGAAGTATAATTCCAAGTGGATCTTTCATTTCCTTCGCGTGAAACTTACACCGAATTTACCCAAAATAACTAAGCCAATTTAAGCTCCACGTTTTCTTTTTGGTTCCCTTTTCTCAACGTCAATCTTCAACCTCAGCTTCGCAGTAGGACTCGACTGACCTAAATTCATCATCCGATCATCATATAGGCAGTTCAAAGAACAACGGATTAGCTACTGTGTTGACGAGAGGACCTCGTTTTCTTCACTTACTAAAATTAATTTTAAAGCTGTACTCTCCTAATTTCAAATTTTGAGCATTTTCATTATTTTTCAGATCGTGAACAACCATCCATAAACAACGTTTCCCGAGCAACCACTGAACAATGACGGTTTGGTGAAAAGAGAAATGCTAGGGACAGTCGTTTTAAGGCAACTGCCCATGTTACTTGCTCATTGATTGGTCAAAGATTATATGTAATTATTTTTATGCAGTTTTCCATGTTATATATTGGCCCCACTATCACAATAACAGCCAATTGTATGGCGAGTATCATGGACAGTTGCCTTAAAGCGACTGTCCCTAGCATTTCTCTTGGTGAAAAATGGTGTAAAATGGTGTTGCTTGCAATTGTTTGTCGTGCAAAACCCGGTGGTGATGGTGAAGTGTCTTCATTATTTTTACTATGTTCATTATTATTATTTTCTATGATATCATAAAAGAAAACTTGGATGCACTTAGATAGCTCTATCATCGACCATTAGCGTGGTGGCACACTTCTGTAACAACCCACAATTTTGTACTATTCAAATCGACAATAATCCACACATGTCAAACTTGAATGGTTCAAAATAATAGATTATTAATAAAATTAGAGTAAATACAAATCATATCACAGAATCACATACACAGTAAAAGTAGAATAACTCGCAGCGGAAATAAAATAACTATAGTAGTTCATGAAGCTACTACAAACACATAGTCTCCAAAATAAAATAAATAGTGCTAAGTCACTAGAACAAGTACAACTGAAATCTCAAATACATAAGATGTCTGCTAAGAGATAAAAAGAAACAGCGTCAACTGACTAACATAGATAAAACCAAAGAACAAACAAATAGATGGCTAAAGCTCCAAATGATCTCTAGCTCCAAGATAAACTCCAACGGTAGTATAACCAATGGTGTAGAAATCGACTATTTCATTGTACAATTTAAAAGGAAAAAAAGTAATTTTAAATTAATTTACAATAACATGATTCATTTGAAAATTTGTTGCTTTTTTAATTTATCTATTTAAGTCTATCAAAAGATATTGTAATAGAAATAAGATATTAATTGTAGATCTGAAACAGATTTAAAATGGAATAAATATTTTAGAGAAAAACGTAACAAAATTGGAGGACCGTGACAGGAGAAAAACATAACAAATCCTACAAATTAGGAGAAATACTGTTTTTGTTCCTTGGATTAACTCCAAATAATCGGCTTAAAAGCCTAGACAAGCTAGAACTTCCAAAAAATAAAATAAAAATAGTCCATATTCGTGGAATTAGCACAAAAAATTACCATATACTCACACCTATCATGTACAACCCAACATAATATAGCTATTGTAAGCACCAAAAACCTAAAATAGAAAGAATAAGTATAAATATATGTCCAAATGTAGAGCACTGGAAGATGTCATTCCCATGCCTACCGGAACCTCGGAAAATTTGAACTATAATCCCAAGTGGATCTTTCATTTCCTTCTCGTAAAACTTACACTGAATTAATCCAAAATAACTGAGCCAGTTTAAGCTCCACGTTTTCTTTTTCGTTCCCTTTTCTCAACGTCAATCTTCAACCTCAGCTTCGCAGTAGGATTCGACTGAGCTAGATTCACCTTCGGTTCATCATATAGACAGTTGAAACGACAACGGGTTAACTGCTGTGTTGACAAGGGGGACCTAGTTTTCTTTGGTTACTAAAAAGTACAATTTTAGACTGCGTTCTTTTTCATTCCAACCTTTTAAAGCGAGTTTGGTTCACCACTTTTGGTGAGTAAACAAAACTTTGTCCACAGAAAGTGGGACCCGATGGAATTCAGGGGCCTTATATGAATGTCACCGATGGAAAATAGAAGTTTTGTACACACATTCCAAATAGTGTGTACAAACCTTTGAACTATCAAATACATCATTTTCATTGTTTTTCAAATCGTGAACAATCATCAACTAACTAGTTCGTTGATAAAAGGACCTCGATTTCTTCCGTTATTAAGTTAGGTTGGGCTCTTTCTAATATAAAACTTGGGTTATCAAATATATTATTTTCATTATTTTTCAAATCACGAACAATTGTCGACTAACAACGGTTTCCATAGAGATCAACCACCGAACAATGACGGTTTGGTGGTTGATGACCGTGGAAAACGGTGTTACTCGGCAGTTGTTCGCCGTTTGAAACATAGTGGATGATTGCCATATTAAATTCTTTATTATTATGAAGTAAATAAATTTTACTTGTTTATTATTTTTATCTATGATATCAAAAAAAAAACATGGGTTGTTGTGCGAGAAGATTGCGCGAATGCGAAAGCATTATAAACAAGATCTTGATTTGCCAATTGAACATCAATCTAATATGACAGCAATTATTCTATTACATCAAGCAAATAGTAAATGACTATAACAGAGAAACAAACAGACACACAATATTTATACTAGTTCCACTATCATCGAGATAGTGTACGTCCAATCCAAAAGAAGAGACAACATTGGGGATCACTAGCTCCATGCCAGGATGGGATCACAAAATAGTCTACCCCTCAATATATAGCCAGTGCAAATCTATGTGAGTCATCAATTAAATTAGCAACATATGGTAATAAAATAATTGAGGTTAATTACAATAGCAACAAATATGCACACATAGAAAGTAAATCAATCGCTTTCCTTAGCATAGATGAAGAAATTAATGCCGTATTTATTTCTTTTCAACTCATGTAAATGTAATCAATTAATTCATGCATTTCCATATTAAACCAATATTTAATTTCCATCTGATTTTGTATCACCTAAATTTAACATGGGTGCCCTTAGCAATGCTCAATTGTTATTTCAACAACCATAAGCGGAGTGACACACTTAACTATAACCAACGGTGGAGCTGTTTCATTGTATAAAAGAAAAAAAATAGTATTTTTAAATTAATCGACGATAACATGATTCATTTAAAAATTTGTTGCATTTTTAAATTAATTTGTTTAAGTCTATTAAAAGATTTGCAGTAGAAATAGGATATTAAATGTAAATCCGAAATATATTTGAAATACAATGAATATTTCGGAGAAATTTTAGGCATCATAAACTTAAACCATTAAAAACATTAGAGAAAGCAACTCCGAGAAAGTGAGGGTATTGTTTGAAATTCAAAAAAATTGGTTTTGGACAATGACAATATGTTAACCTCTCTAACTGTCCATTTGATTAACTGAACGAGCATTTGAGCAGGGTAGGACCATGTAACGCATTTGCGATGGCTAAGAACGTATATTTGAGCGGGGCACGTGTTGTTTAATTTATGGCATTGAATTTAACTATTTATAGTTAATTAATTATTTGTTATATTGTGTAATATTGTAATGTCCCGTATTTTTGGTGGTCAAATATTTATTTTATTTTATTTTATTAAATATTTATTTAGAATATTTATGAATTTAAAATATATTTTCCGTTTATAAAACGAAGCTTGAACATTATAATTTATATATATACATATATATATATATATCAATCTATATATAAGTGTGTCATTCAGTTTTGTAGCAGTGTATCCCACATTTCCAGTATCAAACATCATGTATACTCCTCATCTTCCAGTCCTTACACTAATCAATAAGCTAGTCCATGTTAATTCCTTCAAACCAATGTGTTTGAATCAAATTGTACCAGCCCAATAAAACATTGAATCCATCTATGTCCTTTCTCTTGTTACTATTCCCTTTCTATCTTCTCTGTTCTTTGTTTCATTTGTTCCTGTTATCTTCAATATCCTAGCACATAGTGCGGGTACTAATTTGACTATCATAAAATATGTTTTATGATAACTAACTTGCAAAAATTTATGGTGAGAATCATGCTATGTTACACGCTGATTTTAACAGGAGTATGCACGCATTGCCAAATTCAGAATTTGTTTGTCTACACAAATGTCAACCAAATTTCAATGATAAACAAAAGAATGAACCCATACGGTTTATCAAACTGTCCATCTAACTTTAGTTCTTTAAAGTTTATACCAAAGAACCATTTTTATTGAGATATTATTCTCAGTTCGAGTCAATTTGTTTACATTGTGTTTGTCATAATCTTGTTATGGTTCTGTAAGCACACTAGCAACCGCAAACTAGTTAACATGTCTTATTGTCATGATCAACATCAGTTTGTGATATCAGTAAAAGACGTGTTTCTTTTCCAATAAGCAAATTATGATTAAAAACTGAACATTTTCATATCGATCTAAAAAAATAAAAATGAAACAATGGCCACCCTAGTCCTAGTGCCATTTAATAATAATATAGTGTAAAATCCTATCCTAAATCCACATACAAAATTGAGCCAGATATTTAAATATATCATGTACAAACCTAAGGCTATTCTACCCTATTCATACACAGATTAAAAGATTATAAAATCCTATCCTCTCCACAAAAGTTCTCTGCTGTCCATCATGCGATTTCAACAATTCCACCATCAGTAAATCAACCTAGAAAGAAGAAACAGCCATGAATAACTAGGAAAGATATATATTGATATGTAAAGTGAAAGATTTAAAGAAGAAAGATACCACATGTAAACAGTAAATGCAAAATTAAATAGATAAAAAACAGTACATAGATCATATAAAAGAAAATTAAAATCTGAATATATTTTGCATCGAATCCACAGTACCGAATAACCAAGTAAGTAATACATGTGCATTATCAATGCACATGTAAGTGATACAGAAAAAGAGTACCACCAAATCTTTATACAATCAAAACAGATGACATATCTATAGTCAGAAAATCTCATATAAAAGATACAGGCACATGGCAAGTTCAAATCTGAAATCAAATTTAAACAAATTGATAGCTGTACTCAAGCAATAAATACAAACAAACAAGACATTGTAAACCAACAACTCATAGCTTCTAATCCTATAGGGACAGTTCGGATTGTGCAGGATTGCACATGGAAAATCCAACCGCAAATCTCCATGATACACTGATAAAATATCACACCAAAACCAAGTATCAATCACAAACAGTTCTACTACTCATAGCAGAAATGAATAGGGAAATCACTTAGGATCTAAGCACAGAGAAGTCTAAAACCTATGACGTTATAATTGATGGTGATATCGTTCTTATCTAGATCGAATCTGGCTATAAATACATAACCACACCATTTCAGAACACAAGCAGCAAAGGAGAAAACCCGAATTCAAACCACAAGAAAAAAATCAAAGCTTAAATAATACAAGAATCAAAAATTGAGCAAAAATACTTATCTGATTTTTCGTGGGTTGTTACTCAAGGCCGAAGGCTCGGGGATCGGTCAAACCCTGTCACGATGGAGTCTCGGTCTGGAGTAGGAAGGCGTAAGAGGGACTGAGGTGTAGGAGCGTGCGACTTTCACTGGAGAGGTAACGGAGGATGCTGACGATGGAAGAGGAGAAGATTTTCATGGACATAGGGTTTTCGTTTCTGTTCTTTTTGATGGCGGCTGAGGGTTGGATGGATTGTGAAGGAGGATCGGAGGGTTTTGTTTATGTATAGTGGAAAGGGGCCGGTTATTTTCGTGATGGGCTGAACTAATTTAAGGTAAGGCCCAATTTTATTTTAAAGGTTTAGTTAATTTAAATGTTTATATAAACTTCGATTTATAATTCCGAGTACACACGTAATCAGATTTCGACGAAACGAAAAACATCGGAACTGTGAAGACGAGTACTGCGCGATGGATAAGAACTGAGCAGGGCAGACAGCAGCTGGATTTTTCAATTAAATTAAACGCAGTTTAATTTGACTGAAATGAGCTGATTTATCGACAAATCAAACTCAAGGTGAGTTAAACTCACTCAGTTCTCTCCACTTATATTTTATATAAGTTGGTTTTTATCTTGTGTTATTGTTGTTCATGGTTGACTGTGATTGTTTGTTATATATATATATGCGTATATATATAAGTGGATTTAATTTCTAAAATAAAACGTTGTTTAAATTCAATGATAAACCAAATCGTTATTTTAACTACTGGTCCAAGTTATTGGCCATGTTTATAAAGTAAACCCGATCGAATGGATTGTGTGAATTGCCGTGCTGGTGTGAAATAATTTGATTAACATTGAATTATCAGTCTTGATTGTTATGAGGCCATTATCTATTTGAATTGAATTGTTTTGATTAGATGGTAGAATATTGACCTGAAATTCACCATTTGTTTCAAATGGGCACCATTGGTTGAGTAATTGACAGTACAGGGCCTACATCTGTCTACCGTCAGGTAAATCGACGAGATAAAGTTATAAAGTTTAGATTATAACTAAAAATAGATTTTTAATTAAAGATTGTAAAAAGGGAAATAAATATTTATTGTTTATAAATTGAGTTTATAATTGGTTTCAAATGATTTTATAAAGGAAATTTCTGATATGTATTAGAGTTATAAGTGAATAAGCAGAGATTAACGTAATGCGGTAGATTTGAATAATTGTTTTGAGAGATAAATAAAACGGGAAATTTATTTAAATTAATTTTATAATTAAATTTAACTAAAGGATTATTTGGAATTGGGTAACGATGTGATCGTATGTTGGATTGACGAGGTCAACTGTTTGACTATGTTAATCAATTGTTTTGAATTAATCCAACAAGATGGGATAAAGAATATTTATTTAAATTTTAATAAGATTTGAAAAGGGTTAAAGATGAACTGGATTTTTAACAAAAATCCAAGTAGAAAATGTATCGTTTAGAGAAGTAAAAAGGGAATGTGATATTTTATAAATAATTTTAATCATGTGTATGCTCGAGAAGGAAATATTTAAAAAGGTAAGCAGTTTTATAAAATATATTTTAAATAACATGGTCAGACGAGATGTGATTGGTATTGTAATAAACATTGGTTTTTGAATTACAACTGATGTCTATCTAAAGATAAGACCGTTATTGATCAAGGTCTGAGAGGTAAATAAATACCCCAACTTGAACGACTTCGGAATTATCCGAGGATGATATTAGTTTGTAGTGGGAAAGTGGGAAAATTTTAATTTATTATTTCTACATGAGAAATAATAACGCGATGTGAATAAAAGAGTGAGAATATATATAATGAGATTTCCCAAGAAACGGAAGTGGGAAGGTTTAAGCTTTTATATATATACATATATAAAATGATATTTTCGTTGTAGAAGAACTAAAAGGGGAATGGTGTGAAATTTAAATAATACTTTCAAGGTGAAAGGAATTTGGAAAGTTAAGTTTTTGAAAATGAATTCGTTCTACATAAATAAGAGTGGATTTACACATTCAAGTATTAAAATGGAAAGAGATCTCGTAACACAAACTTATGAATGATAAGTTGAGTTGATTTTTCCAATATGGAAAGGGGGAAATAAAATAGTAAATGGTTTTGAAACGATGATGGTATAAAGAATTGAATATGATTATAGAATATTTTCTTAATATATGAAAGTAAAATAATTAAAATAACCTTACGCCAAAGAAATTATATTTTGAAATGATGAAACATTTAAAGATTTGGGATTAACTATCGTTGATCATTTTAAAAAGGCCCTGTAGTGTTAGTACTGAACCAGTAAACTAATGTTATTCTCACAATTATTTATTTGATAGTTAAATCACCGACTATCAAACCTGACCCATACGATCGTTGGTACGAAAAGACCGGGATCGAGTATATATTCGAAAACCATTCCAACCAGCGAATACATGAAAGAAGATTAGTGAAGACAGAGAAATTGAAGACCGTTGATCTTCATGAGCGGAAGAACCACTGATTGAATTTCTCGGGTTTAGCGGCCGGAGATATTTCAACAGTGATTCTGTCGTGATTGGAATCTGCGGTTTTGCAAGGACTTCTCGCTACTGATCTATAGGGTGATCCCTGGGATGAAGTAGGAGGGTGCCTTCGGTTCATCCTGTTCCTGGATGACTTGTATGGGCGAATGTCTGACAAAGTATTTCCAAAAGGGTCACGTACGTTGATTTCTTCAAACGTATCACGGTTGGGTCGCTCCCGACCAGGGTATTTTTGTGGAATGTCAATTAGTGATATCTGGCGGATCTGACGATGTGGCATTCAAAGTGAATGGTGGTGTGCTATCAGAAGAAGGAAATTCAGACCTCAAACCTCACAACCGGGAAATGACAAAAATCGGGCAGGCAGCATGGCTATGTGGGTCGCTCCCATTAGGGTGTATAATCACCTATCTAGAGAAATTCTATTTGCTTCTTTAATCTATATTTTCGATGCTGTCCCTTTTCGGGAGTCGATTGTTGATCCCAACCGTCGGTGATATACATTCGATACACTCAAGTGAAATGAGTGGTCAGTCATGTGAGGACTGGGTTACAAGACGTTCTTGTTGAACCCAGTGTATTCATCTCTAGAGATACACGATCGGCAGGTGGTCCCATACCTTGTCAGAGTTAGAATCCAATCTCCAATAAGCGCATGCGGTTTTGATTGTATACTATATATGTGGAGCGTGAGATGCAAGCGTTCCACTAGATTGTTATTTACTTGTATTTAGACATTATTGTAATATCAGAAAAGATATTGGTTTCAAACTGTTTTGGGTTATCGTAAGGTAAAAACCGTCTGTGTTTATGTGTGGATTTGGTCTTACGATTATCCTTTTCTTTTGAAAGGATTTTGAACTTTAAAATCATGATTGGATGATTTATCCTTAATATTGTGCGAGTTTATCTCACTCTGGTTCAGCAGACTAACTCGATGTTTTGTAAATGCTCGGGTTAGCCCGGGTTTGCAGGTTCAGGTTATTGGACACAACGAAAGGCGTGCTGGGGAAGTCCAGACATATTTAGTGTATTCCGTTGTGTTGTATATAAGGGCAGGTTATTATAACTGTCCAGATGTGTTGATATACTCTGATATTGTAAGTGTTTTTCAAAAGCTCTCAATAAAGATTTATTTCTATATTATATTTTGTTCCGCTGCGATGTGAGACTCTGTGTTGTGTTGATTCTTCATCTCTTATTCTAATATTTCTTTCTCTCTTATCTCACCCTCTAACTTCTTTCCATAAACGTTCCAGTGTTCTCGGTGTTATGGAGGATCGGCATGAGATACGGCAAGGTATTTATGTCGATTTCCGGGGCCGAAAACCCTGGGTCGTTACAAATATGCATTTGACAATTGCAAATCATAAAATTGCAAAATACCTGATTTTTCATCAGACACAACAATCACTAGATTTTTACATATAGATAAATAAAATGAAACAAACTAACTATGACTACGAAACAAAGCCACGAACAATAATTCACATACCACATTATACGGTGCTAGTAAACCGCTCAATTTGTACAAGTGACCGTCTGAACACTTGTCTACTCGAGCTACTATATTATATTCGATCCGTTTTGCTATGTCCACACTGAATTGGTATGGTGACATCGGTCATCCAATGTTTGTACAAAAGTTGTATCAACAACATTGAAAGCTTTATCCGATAGAGCTAGTATATCATACTTACAAGTGTCATTTATTATGCAACCTAATATTAAATGATCCAACTCCATGAAGTTCTTCAAAGGATTTATTCTGTATTTGCGCACAGGATCGGTACAACAATCTTCAGAGCCGTCAAGTGGATCATTCGCTATTTCGCACCATCCGCCTTCAATCATTAACTGTTTGTTTCAGCCAGTCCAATTACGTTTCAGGTCATCTCATTTGTTCTTCATTTGGGTCTCAATCTAATTGAGATCATACCGTACGTTGAGATCCATAGTTACGATCTCGTAAAATGCGCTAACCAAATGCATTCTTGTTTAGGAGATACTTCTTATGCATATCAATAAATGTTGTCTCGCGTGCCTATAAAGCTATAGGCTATGAGAAAGTGGAGACAAAAGATTGTGTCATAATATTGAAAAATGAAATTTACAAAATATAAAAAAAATCTTAATAAAGATATGTTGTAAATACGATAAATTAAGCAAAACAACGGAGAAAACCAGTATTAACCAGCCTTTTAGTCCAATTCCCAAAAGCAAATCACGCTCACTCGACTCGTCCCATCGCGTGGTACAAAAGCCCAAGATATCGCCAAAACACTTAAAAATCCCACTCATACGACATTTCGCATCCTTCGATCCTGCCGAATTCCATGCATTTCGTACCCCCCTAGGATACGAATTATCGTATCCTGATCGGGTACGAAAATTCGTATCCCCACGGGATACGAAATATCATATCTCCACGGGATATGATTTTCGTATCCCTACAGGATACGAATTTCGTACCCTTCGGGATGCGGAATTTGCATCCCTCCCCGGGATGCGAAATTCTTCTATGTTGCTACTTCAGGATGCGAAGTTCGGCCTGTGGTCCTAACTCTCACCTACTTCCACCTAATTCGCTACCTATAAATACCACCTACCTCATACTTGAAGAGGGTTGACACTTGCATGATTTGACACCTTGAAAGGACATTGGACACCAATAATGGCATCTTGAGCTTTGGGGAAGAAGAACCTAATTTTTCTCAAGACTTTGAACTTGCAAATAGAGACTCCCAAAAACTTAGTCAATTTTTGTAAACCATCAAAATGATGATGTCTGTCGTTATAAAACTTCAATAGTGAATAAAATCGGCAAAAGATTTAAAGTGGACGTAGGTTCAATACGGACCGAACCACTATAAATCTTGTGTTTCTGCTTTCTGCACTTTATTTTTCGTGTGCGAAAATTTATATTCGTTACCTCGTGAATCTTTGGGTGTGACGCTAATTTTCCACATCAACACTTCAGTGCTTTCATTGAGAGGTACTCGAAGCCTCAAGACTCCCTTCTTTTCGACCGACTTATATCTCAATCTAGAAGCACTACTTAGGTCCTTTAGACCAACCTTCTGAGTCTGTTTACAATGGCTAGAAAAGAAAAGTCCCAAATGACGGAACTTCCAATGCGGCTGACATTGAAACTTCTCCTCGGCCCTAACCTTCAGAAAACCCGGTCGACATGGAAATCGCTCCCTCCTACAATCCTGATGCTCCTACACCCGAAGGACAACTCTTTTAATTTAACAAGAAGTTGGAAGAGAGGACTAGGGAACTTAACGACCAATTGAGAACAAACATCGAGCTGATGCGACGGCTTCAAAAAAGTCAAAGCGACGTCGCTCGCCTTGGACTCAACAAGAACACTTGTCCCTTACCAAATGTCTCGGAAAGCTCTTTTTCCGATACCCAAAATGGGAACCGAATCCAAAGGAGGAGGACTAACGCAAACGCTAATGCCAACGGCAACTGTAACGACAACGGTAATGGAACTACCGTCACCTTCAATGAGGAAACGCGTCAACGTGACCGTTCCCGGTTAGGTATTAATGACGAAGCAGGACCTAGTGCCCAATCCTTTCCTCAACAAAACCTACATGTCGTTGCTTAAAACTTGGTGCCTACGCATCCAACAGCCCAACAGACGCAAGTTCAACCCAATCAACCTCAACAGAATCAAGTAGCTGAGGTTGACGACATGGTCGAAGATTATGTTGATGTCCATCCAAGAAGCTGCCCACGACCCAAACTCACGGGATGAACCACGACTATTGGAATCCAATACGAGGTGTAACTCTTTCACTCAGGCCGTCCGCGACGTCGAATGGCTTCGATGCTTCAATATTCCCTAGCTAACGGCTTGCTCAAGGAAGACTGGTCCTTGTAACTTCTTGAACCGTTATGAATGGCACATGGACTCAAGTCGAGTCACTGATGCCATCAAATGCAAATGCTTTCCAGTGTTCCTTGAAGGCATCGCTCTCCTCTGGTTCTCCCGACTTCCAGCACAATCCATTTCAACTTTCAACCATCTTGCTTTCGACCTGCTAAAACAATTCAGGATGCATGCCGTAAGGCGGAAGCACAAACTGACTCTTTCTTACCTCTACCAGGCCACGAGGAAACTCTCAAGAGTTACCCTGAACGCTTCAACAACGCCTTAGCGAAGGTCGAAGACCCAGAACCCCGCACTATAACACCACGTAATTTTAACAACAATAAAGATGATAAAGTAAGGAATACATAATTAAAAATTCAGAATTAAGGGAAACGGACCGCGTCATTGCGTTCATCTTCGAATTCTGGTCAAAATAGACACCTGGTTTGCGTAAAACGGGAACCGTATGAAGAAGTTATTAAGGTTTGAAGTTCATATACGCACAAGAGAATTATATATAAACATAACAATCAAAATCAGTTCAAAATAATTCAAAATCGCAAAAAAAAGGGAGCGAGAAATATCCCGCCCATGGGTGTCGACCCCATCAAGGGGTTGTCGACACACCAAGGGGGTGTCGACACACCAAGGTGGTGTCGACCCCCTTGACAGATCCAAGGCAGAATTCCTTTTTTTGAACGTAGAACCCTTTCTTGACCAGATTCGTTGGTTCTAGGCTATAAATAAGACCCTATACCCATTGTTTTCTTCACTCAAAAACAATGGAGGAGTAGATGCTGCCTTTGCCTAGACTAAAATAGCTTGTTCTTCTTCTACAACGGGAGTTAGACTAATTTAGAGATCTGTGATTCAACATCTGCAATTACTCTTCTATTTCTTATATCCAATCATAGTGAGTCTATGTTATTTTTAGGTCTAAATACTTAAAAATTAATCTTGATATGACTATAACTTGGATCTAATCCTATGACTATTTGAATCATATCATATCTGCCATAACCTGTGTATCAAAGTTATTCTGACATGACTATGAACTAGATCTAAGCCTATATCTATTTATCATGTCAGATCTGCCATTGTTTGTTGATCTAATTCATTGTTTAGATCTCATCATGCCTGTTTATGATGTCCCTATTATGATAGAATCAGTTCTACTATCACATGTTCATCAGATCTGTTCCTTTAGGCCTATCTTGTAGGCCCAACTTTGTCATTGTATGTTTATTAGTTGCTATGACTATTTCTGCCATTATATTTCAATCTTTTTATTATGTTCATTTCTGTCCTCTTCCCTTCTTCTTTTCCCTTTTATTTTTATAGCCAGGCTACCTTCGAGCCTAGGCATACTGCTGAAATATGCAAACGCGTAAAATTGGGAATGATGGGAAAATGTTAAAATTGGGGCATAACTTGTATTGGGAAATTTGGGCATAAATTGAATGAAATGCATGAATATGAATTTGGGGCATAAACCAAACTTTGATTAAAGATCTGAATTTGGGGCATACAATACACGATGAATATGACTTGGGAAAAAGGGGCATGAAGACCTATAATGACATAGGAATGATTGATTAATATTGGAAATGCCTAGAATTATAGTAATTAGAAACTGTAACCTCACTTAGACACGAGGTTAGATTACACTTGTGGTGGAAGTCTGCCTGGAACCAACCGGCATATCTAGCGACCAAAAGTGGTGAATCTAATGTGAGGGATCTAAGTGCATAAACATGTGACGTATTAAGACACGAGGTTAAGCCTGACTTATGGAAGAAGTCTGCCCGGACCCGCCCGGCACATCCAGCATCCACAAGTTGTAGGCTTAATGTGGGAGGCCTATCACATTATAACCCTAAATGAATATGGTAATAAACTTAAATACTTAACCTAGTTGAACCCATAGGGATTGGATGAATATGTTAACTTGAGTAGGGGTTAAGTAATATTGTATGAAATAGTG
Source organism: Allium sativum (assembly GCA_030737875.1). Taxonomy (NCBI): domain Eukaryota; kingdom Viridiplantae; phylum Streptophyta; class Magnoliopsida; order Asparagales; family Amaryllidaceae; genus Allium; species Allium sativum. The sequence continues at coordinate 770,537,628 of CM060918.1, read as the reverse complement.
GGAGGGTTAAGTATATCTTGGGTAGGTGGGTAATATTTATATAGGCCCACAAACTTAACCTGTGGGGTAATGCAATCTTTTACTCTGGTATGGCAAAACCTGTGGAAAACCTAGTAGTGGGGATGCAAGCGCAGAGGGGAGCTTGTATTATCTTGAGTGTGGGACCCGTTTCAGTCAGTAACCAACATATAGGTATCAAACGAGTAAGCCGAACTAGGTCGGAGTCGGCACACTCTTACTGGGCTGATTGTAAGAGATCCAAATGTGGGGGATGGTGTGGGCGGCGCATCCCGACGGGGTCATGTGCATGCATGGGTCCGGCAGAGGAGGTTTAGACGTCGTGACACCTGTAGATATGGTTGTGCACATCATGAAAACGTAGGACTGCCACTTAAGGAAGTGATACATCCTACTGTGGGGCCAGCACAGGGTATCTACGGAGTAGGGAGCCGATCAATTGGGGTAGTAATTAGGGTCCATCTAGACTCTGATATGTTTAGGAGCCCGTTATTATCCTTAGGGGTAACTCCGGTATTTTGGGCTGCCTTTTGTTGTACGGGGTAAAACCTCTCACTAGAAGTAACCTTAGTCTACCACCTTATGCTTGTTGGGGATAATCTCATTCTGGTTATACTAGTATTGGTGCGGAGAAAGTATTAGAGAAGCGCAATGTATTCTATCACGTTTATCCTGTTTACCTTGTCATACCTGCCTTTTATGATGTTATCTCTCTTATCAACTTTATACGCCTATCATGATACTTTTACTTATTTATATGCTAAAAATAAATGGAATCGCCAGACTTTATGTTTGACCCATTTTGTTTCCTCTTCTTTCTCTTCCGTTTCCTCCCCCTCCCAAGGTTCTCAGGGTGGGAATACTCAAGCTTGATCAGGATTCTACTTTCATCTTGCTTGGAGCTGCTTAGATGTACTGTTTGATTTTATATCTCTCCACTATGGCTATGTTTTGGGGATTATGCTTCTTTTATTATTGTACTCTGATGATTTAATTACAAGATATTAGTTTTAAAATGATGTACTGGGTATTATGCATTTCAGACTTATGATGTAACTATGTTTTGAACCATAATGTTTTCTACTTAATAAATTTTTTTAAATTCCACTGCTATTTTATATCTATCTTGTAATGTTTCTATTTCTGTTTACCTATAGCGCTTCACTAAACTTAATGCATTCTCATAATGAGTGACATCAACGGACGTGGGGTGTTACACGCACAGTCTTGGTTCGGCTTGCTAAGGGCATTCTACCCAACTCGGAATTTGGAGCTTGGATCGATAGGAAGTAGTCGAAGACTCCAGAGGCTTTTTACGAAAAGGAGAATCAGTTTCCGTGCCAACAAAAAACACATAGAAACGGGGAAGCTCCAATATGCCATCCTCACAACCCGCACACGAGCACCGTTTAGGACAATGTCAAAAGGAAGCAAGTCGGGGAATCTTTCGACAAGGGTAAGGGGATAACATCATTCAAGCCTAAGCCTAACAATGGAAAGTCAGGCGGCTACAACAACTAGTCACCTAGTGATCTAAAGAAGCGTGATCAATATCAAACATATAAGGCTTACACTCCACTAAACTCTGAGTTGGAGACAATCTATTTAGAGACCTATAAAACTATTCAGTACAAGAAGCCGAACACTAGGGAGTCAACCGATCGTGAGAAGAACTCCAACAAATACTGTAGATCCCACGGCATGTTCGACCATAATATGAACGATTGTCATCACCTCAAGAATGCAATCGGGAAACTCATCTGAGAGAAGCGCGTAGAGCAGTATGTTTAAGACCATGCTCTCCAAGAAGCAGTCGTAGGACCTTCAACGCCCGCACTTCCTCCATCTCATGCGGCTCCAAAGCCGTCCAATCCGAGAACTTCTCAAGGTGGTGTCATGATTAACACCATTTGCATCGTACCTCACACCACAAACAAATGTTTTTGGCATTTAGAGGAATACGCCAACTCTATTAAGCATGCTAACTTGGAGGCGTGCTCCACCCCGGACGAATCTATCTCGGTAGAAGTACATAAGACTATGCGTGGCGACATGGTTTTTCGTGACGGGTTTCTATTGGAATCGTGATTGCAACCATTGATACTCTCATCATTTCTGCACATGTAGTCCATGCCTACATCCGAAGAATCCTCATAGACTCGGTGACCTCAATCAACATTATCTTCAAGTTGGCCTACGACCAAATAAAACCTGAGACCAAAGGCTTGAAGCCTTGTCGCGCCACCATCCATGGTTTTAACGGCTCCTCTAGCCATCCAGTGGATCTAGTAGAACTGCCAGTCGACCTCGGTGAAAGGAACCGTAGCGAAATTTGGATCCTCACTTTCGTAGTCATTAATGTCACTTCTCCCAACAACGTCTTTCGAGGACGTCATTTGCCAGCAAAATTCTGATTCTACATGGCACCATGGTCCCTTCCCACGAAGTTTCTAACTGAGAACGGGGTAGGAACCGTCAAGGGCGACCAAGTCACCATAGAGCCTGCTATCTTGCCGAATGGAATGATGCCATCAAAAAAGAGAAGGGCAAGAGCATAGAACCAATCCACTGTGCCAAAACTGCCACTGCAGAACAGCCACTGGAGTCTGGGTCCTAGCTCAGACGCAAATTCCATCTTTCCGACGACCTCGATCTAACAGAAGACAAAGATCATGATTTCAAAAGGGCTACCTCGGTGGAGCCAACTGTCGACATTCCAATCAGCCACACTGGCCCGACTAAGGTCTTAGAGATTGAATCACAACTCTACCTAGTAATAAAGGAAGAGCTCGTGGGCTTCTTGTGACACCCCACGTTTGATAATGTCACTCACTAAGGGAACACATTAAGTTTCGTGAAGCGTTATAGGTAAACAAAAACAGAAATATTACAAGACAGATATAAAAGCAACAACGGAATTTAAATTTTTATTTCAAACATAAATCATAACATCGTGGTCCAAAATAACATAAGTCTGAAACTACATTAACCCATTACAATAATATAACTTCTGTCTTGTACCATCAGAGTACATAAATACTTAAAATGCATAATTCCCCAAAAAGAGACAAAGCCATAGTAGAGACAAGAATTTGAGTAATACTTCAGAAGCTGCTCCAAGCAAGATAATAACCGAGTCCTGACTAAGCCCGAGAATTCCCTCCTTGAGAAACTGGGGGGAAACGGAAGAAAGAAGAGGAAACAAAAAGGGTCAGACATAAAGTCTAGAGAGTCCAGTTACTTCTAGCAAATAAATAAATAAAAGTAGCATGACAAGCATATAAAGTGGATAAGAGAGATGACTACAAAAAGGGCAGGTATGACTAGGTAAACAGGATAGGGTGTATATGCTTCCTTAATGATTTCCCTGCACTACTACTAGAATATCCAGAATGAGATGATCCCCAACATGTATGAAGTGGTAGACATAGGCGTACTTCTGGTGAGAGGTTTTAACCTCATACAATCCACAAGCAGAACCAATAACGGACTCCTAAACTTACCAGAGTCTACATGTACCCTAACTACTACCCTAATCGATCGGCTCCCTGCTCCTAAACTGATGTCGCAGCGTCTTAATTCCCATAGCAAGCCGGACCCATGCACACACATGACTCCATTGGTTTCCTGCGTTGTTGACACCGCCCCTTCGTTTTGAATCTCTTACAATCAGCTCAGTAAGCGTGCCCCTACTCCGACCTAGTTCAGAGTACTCGTTTAATACCTAGATGGGTTACTGACTGAAACGGGTCTCACACACAAGACAATACAAGCTCCCCCTAGGCTTGCATCCCCACTACTAGGATTTCAACCGGTTATGCCTAACAGTCTAACACGTAAAACATGTTAAGTTGTCGGGCCTATATATTTAAATATTACCCCACCTGCACAAGATTTACTTAACCCTCTCTGATCCAAGCAAGTTACTTAACAAAGTTGCATAACCCCAAAGTATAAAATAGGTTAAGTTTGTGGGCCTGTATATATAAATATTACCCACCGCCACAAGATTTACTTAACCCACCCACTGTTTCAACCAAGTTTACTTGACCCCTATTCAAGTTAACATGTTCATACAATCCCTATGGATTCAACTAGGTTAAGTATTCCAGTTCGTTACCATGTCCATTTATGGTTATAATGGGCTAGACCTCCCACATTAGGCCTATAACTTGTGGATGCTGGATATGCCGGTCGGGTCTGGGCAGACTTCTTCCACAAGTTGAGCCTAACCTCGTGTCTTAGCCCGTCTCATATTTGTGCACTTAGACCCCTTTCATTGGATTCAACATTTGCGGTTGCTGGATAGGCCGGTCGGGTCCGGGCAGACTTCTACCACAAATGCAATCTAACCTCGTTTCATAAGTGCCATTACAGTTTTCTAATTACTGTAATCCTAGGCATTTTAATTATTAACCAATTAATTATACCTGTCTTTATAGGTGCTCAGGCCTATTTACACAATTATATTCATAATGGATTATATGTCCAAATTCATATTCGTCATTCAAGTTATGCCAATTCTAATGTTTTCCCCCGTTTCCTAACTAACACATTCGCATATATTTGGCTCATGTCTAGGCTAGAAAGTAGCCTAACCATAAAAAATAGAAGGGAAAGATGACAAAAGTGACTATTTTAACAAAAGTGACATAAACATGGAATTGGCATAGTGATAAGGTGGATATATAAAAATAGATCTAGTGAGCATGTGATAATAAAACTAGATCTAACATACTAAGGAGGTCATAATAGGCATGAATAAATAAGGATTCTTATGTCCAATTAATGACAAATCTAAATTAGCCACAACATGATAAGTACCAAATGATCTAACAAGAATTAGATCCATAAGTAGATGTGACATGATAAATTAACCACAAGCGAATTGGATCTATAAAAGTAGATCTAGCAAGATAATATTTAAGATCCACAATTGTGGCATGATAAATTAACCACAAGTGAATTCGATCTATAAAAGTAGAACTAGCATGATAATATTTAAGATCCACAATTGTGACATGATATATTAACCACAAGCGAATTAGATCTATAAAAGTAGATCTAGCAAAATAATATTTAAGATCCACAATTGTGACATGATAAATTAACCACAAGCGAATTAGACCTATAATAGTAGATCTAGCATGATAATATTTAAGATCCACAATTGTGACATGATAAATTAACCACAAGCAAATTAGATCTATAAAGGTAGATCTAGCATGATAAAGTTTAAGTTCCATATCATAGTTGTGTCATAGATTCAAAAGTCCCAATAGATCTGATATGATAAAAATTTATATCCAAATCATAGAATATTATAGATTCACAAATTATGGTAGATCCAATATGATTCAATCACAGGCATATATCCGAATCACAGTCATATCACATTTACTTTTAGTCATTTAAATCTAAAAGTAACTAACTCACAGTGTTTGGATTTTAGAAGATAGAAAGAATTTGTTGGTGTTGAATCTCAGGTCTATTCTTGAAACACTTGAATCTTTAAACTTGATTTGTAGAAGAAGAAAGGATTAGACTCAATTCAGGCACTGAAAGCATTTGGCCTCCATTGTTTTTAGTATGAGAAAACAAGATATATGAGGGTATATTTATAGCTGCTAGCCTCCAGAATTCGACTACCACCTCATCCCTAGGGGGAATCGGGCTATGGGTTGACACCCACTTGGGTCCAAAAGCCCAAAAACTACTATGGGTGCACTTGGTAGGTGCGCAAGTGTAAAATTGCCTTGGCGCACTTGTCAAGTGCGCCAGTTGTTCCTACTCTCATCGTCAAACTTCTATCGTCCGTAACTCCTTCATACGTTATCCGTTTTATGCAAACCAGGGGTCTATCTTGACCAGAATTTCGAGTCGTACGCTATGACATAGTCCGTTTCACTTAATTCTTAATATTAAATTAATTATTCTTTAATTTATCCTCTTTAGTGTAGTTGAAATACAGGGTGTTACACTTTTTAAGGGCCAACCTCAATGAATTCACTTGGACCCATTCCGATATGTGTGGCATCGACCCAAGAATCGCCTGCCACGTGCTCAGTATCAACCCTAAGCATCTTCCAGTCAACCGAAAATGCTAAATCTTGGGAATAGAGAGATCGATGGCACTCAAATAGGAGCTGAATAGGCTACTTGCCAACGGCTTTATCTGCGATGCTCTCTACCTAGAATGGGTCCCCAACCTAGTATTGGTCAAGATATTTAATGGGAAGTGACGAATGTGAGTCGACTACTCAAACTTGAGTAAAGCTTGCCCAAAAGACAGCTTCCCACTTCGAAAAACGAACAACTTGATGATTCAACTGCAGGCTACTAGCTTCTCCTCTTCATGGATGCGTACTCAGGCTATAATCATATTTCAATGTACCTTCCAAATCAGGAGCACACTTCATTCATTACTGACCTTAAGCTCTATTTCTATGTTTTCATGCCCTTTGATCTCAAGAATGCTGGAGCCACCTATCAGCGACTGGTCAACCGCATGTTTATGCCACTTAGAGCATCAAAGATGTTCAAAGCTTCAACGAGAAAGTGGCCATCCTAAGTCGATTCATATCAAAAGATAATGATAAGTACGTTCTTTTTTCGACTTGCTCAGGAAAGGGAAGCACAATTTCTCATGGACATCAGAGTGCATTGTTTCATTCCAAGACCTCCTGAATCACTTAGAGCGACCACCTATCTTGTAAAAACCCGTGGACCACGAAGACTTGTTTATCTACTTGGTTGTTTCTGTGCAGGAAATTAGCTCGGGACTAGTGCGTGAAGAAGATCATGTCCAATGGTCCATTTACTACATCAGTAAGAGATTGACAGGTGTAGAAAAAATTATCCGAAGATTGAGAAGCTTGCATACTGCCTGTTGATCTCTTCTTGAAGCTACGATCAAACTTTTAGTTTCATCTAATCAAAAGTCTACACTGACCAGCCGCTACGATAGGTCCTACAACAACCTAAGGCATCTTGTTGACTCTTGAAATCGAATATTGAGCTGAGTTAATGTTAGATTACATTCGTCCCCATCGAGCCATCCTCAAACAAGCCCGACAAACTTCATCGTAGAGTTCACTATTTTCGGAGAACCTCCTCCGGAAGTTAGTAAGCCTCCCAACATTCAGTGAAAATTATTTGTGGATGGTTCATTTAATAGTTAGTGTTCTGGTGCCATAGTTATACCTATTACTCTTAGGGAATGCTCGATCTGTGATGCTCTGGAGCTTGACTTCTCTGCCACCAACAACGATGCAGAATATGAAGCCTTGATTGCTAGACTTAAAATTGCAGTCGAACTCAACATCAAAGCTATTCAGATTTACTCCGACCCAACTCATCGTACGCCAGGTGCAGGGCTAATATCAAGCCAAGGGGGTACGACTTGCTCACTACCTTACTCGGGTTCATGGAACTCTTAACAACTTTGACCACTACATCACACACATCCCTTGAGAACATAATGAGAAAGCTGGTTCATTGGCCAAACTAGCAAGTTCTGGGGATGCACAACTCTTAGGACTAGTCCCAGTCAAAGTACTAGACTCTTCGAGTATCAATCAAATACCGTAATTATGGTCAGCCCATGGCCACTTTCTATGTGGTGAATTGATATCTTCATAACTTTCCGATGGCCAGAGGCGGTGCACGATACGCTATTGTTGTGGTTGATTACTTTACCAGGTGGGTTGAAACTGTTCCTCTCACTACAATTACAACCAAGAAAGTTATCAACTTCGTCGTCCATAACATAATATGTCATTTTGGAGTTCCCAAGATGTTAGCTAGCTTTTGGACCAAGCCACAAAGATCTAAACATATACGAAATAGACGAAAGAGAGGAGTCTGACATACTTATATATACACGGCTCGTGGACCAATCTCGCAAACCTGTTCATGACCCATGCCTCGACCCGCTCACGATGAATGCCACGACCCGCTCGTGATGAAGGTCACGACTCGCTCGTGACAAAGGGTCACGAACCGACTCCAAACTCAGGAAATGGCGACCGTGACTTGGTCACCCACGAACCGCGGATTAAGGATCCAATGTCACGTGTCTGTAACTGCCATATTGACCACTTCTCAGGGTCTGAGATTCTAGGGATTGGTGCCACGTGTCTTCACCAACCACCTGTAAAAATCACCTATAAATAGCCCAATACTTGGCATTTTTAGGATTTTTTGGCAATTGAGAACTTAGATTCCACAATTATCATACTTTATTTCTGATCATTAATATCTCGAAATTATTGAGTGAATTATCATTACAAAAGTGAGATTGAGAAGAAATATTTATTGTACTTGTATTAAAACATATAATCAAATTCATATAAAGTGGACGTAGGGTCTTTAACGCCAAACCACTATAAATTTGGTGTGTTTGTTGCATTTTATTTCATTTCTAGTTATAATTCTCTACAGTTCTAGACAATTTGGGTGTTAGAACCGTATTTTGGTCTAACATTTTGGTGCTTTCACTGAGAAATCAATTCTCAGTATGTCGGATTATTGCTCTATTGTTTGGATTTTCAAGTTCGAAGAAAATAGTCCGCATTCCCACTGTTTCGTTTTTGAAGACTTCAACAAAGTTAAGACGTTATGGCCGCAAAGAAATCCAAGGATTCACGAGCTTCTCGAGCAAACGAAGCTAACAAAGATAGCATTCAGGAGCAGGCTGAAGTGAACTCCCCGGCTCGCGGCTCGCAAGGTGCGAACCGACCCTAGGAGGGGGTCACGACCCGCTCTCAGATAGGAGCCACGAATCGCCCAGAAGATGGAGCCATGAACCGCTCGCCCGAGGGGATCAAGAACCGCCCTCACCATGTAACCACAACCCGACCCGAAAAGGAAATTGTGGCTCGCTCCACCCACGCTGAAGCTTCTGCTCGACCTGGCTCAAGTGCTCTAAATCCAACTGTGAATGTTAATGATCAGCCACCTGCCTCTGCTCTCGTAACAGAAAGAGATTTTTCTCGCGTACTCGACATGTTGGAAAGGACAAATAATGAGTAGGCTATCCAAAGACGCGAGAATTCTTTACTACGGCAGAATATGACTATGATGAGTAGGAAAATCGACAAACACCTTCACCGACTCATTGCTTTACTCCGGACTATTCCTCCTCATTAGAAGAGCCTCCTAGACCCCTACGACGTCCATTAGAAAGGCCTGAGAATGTGGAACAACTTCGATTTGGATCCCTTCCTTCTCGAGAAGAAACGATACATAACCTAGGACCTGACAACCGTAGCTCGAGTAATCCCGCTCTTTTGCCTGTTGGAGGACCCATAGTACTATCTAGGGGTCATGGTGCTAATGACTCTATTCAGAATCAACCATTATTACCCCCTCACCGCGTGAATGACCATGGCATTGGGAGAAAGGAAGCTCTTCTCAGGCCTTAGACTTGGGAACAGTACATTGAAGAGATGTTGGGGGGCCCCGTAGAGAAAGAAGTGTTGATCCTGAATCCACCTTGACCAACGTTGACGCTGAGGCAATGGTGAGGCAGATCAAGGCAGACAACCGAGGAAAAAGAAACGAGGATTGGGGTATAGACCCCAGTCATACGCCCTTCACTGATGACATATTAGACGTCCGATTCCTAAGGCGATTCAACATGCCGACTATGAACCGTTATTCGGGCAGGACGGATCCATTTCAGCACATAATGAGATATTCATGGTATATGAATGATGCTGCCGCTCCCGACGCAGTGAAATGCAAAGCATTCCCGATCTTCTTAGAGGATGTGGCTTTAATGTGGTTTACATGCCTGCTCGATCGATCTCCAACTTCAAGGAATTGAGCGAAAGATTCATAAATCAATTCCGACTTCATACTCAAAGGTCCAAAAATGTCTTTAAACAATCACTCATCAAGTAGCATCCTGATGAAACTCTGAGGTCGTACTTAGACTGCTTTAATTTAGCAGTCACGGAGGTTAGAGACCCTCACGAGCAATCTGTCCTGATGGCCTTAATTGACGGGGTAGATAAAGATACGGAGTTCGACATATACTTAGCTAGAAAAGCACTGCCAACCAGGGAAATATTCTATGAGAAAGCCAATATCCTCCTATGTTAAGAGGAACTGTATGCTAATTGAAAAAGGAAGGCCATGGATAAGGAAGATATACAGAGTAACGTGGCCATCAAACAGTCTGGAGGTAGCTTTGGGAAGGTAGAGGTCAATTTTGGAAATAAGAACCAGGGTAATGGTAGCCAAGCTGGAAATGACAACAAGAAGAAAAATCGAGGAAATGACTCACAAAAGAGACCCTGATTCAGAACTTTTGAAAACTTCACACCGTTGAATGATACATTAGATAATATATATCTAGACATTTACAATGTTCTTCAGTATAAGAGGCCTCCACCATGGGACTCTATGGAGAAAGAGCGCGAAACAGGAAAATTCTACCTTTTCCATCAGACTCATGGTCACTCCACTAACAAGTGCCGTCATTTAAGAGACGTTGTTGAAAAACTTCTTCGAGAAGGAAAGTTGGACGAATACAAGGTCGCTCCAAGAGACAAGGGGCAGGCCGGACATGCCCCGAATCAAAACCAACCCGCTTCTAGGCCCATTTCTCAACAGAAGGGAAAGAATATTTTTATCAACACTATAGATGGGGGACCTCATTCGGCTAGACACAGCTTCAGGGGAATAGATCAATATGTAAATGCAACCAAACACTTCGAAGTGGGGGAGTGTAGTAATCCCAAAGATACCGCCCTGATAAAACAACAAAAAACAATGTCTGACGATGTCATATTTCGTGCTAGAGATAGTATTAGAGTTCATTCCCCTACCGAAGACCCCTTAGTGATCACATCCACTATTGGTCATGCTTCAATCCACAAGGTCTTAGTGGACAATGGAAGCTCAGTTAACATTCTATTTAAGAAAGCGTTTGATCAGATAAAGCTTGAAGCCGAGGAATTAAAGCCCTGTGACAGATGGATACGCAGCTTCAATGGAGCTTCAACATCTCCGATTGTATTTGTAGAATTGTCGGTAACCCTGGGAGAAGGAAATCGTCGGAGAGTGAGGATTCTCCCGTTTGTAGTTTTGGATATTGAATCACCTTATAACGCCTTCTTAGGCCGACCGACCCTAGCAGAATTCAGCGCGTGCATTGCATCCTGGTGTTTATTGTTGAAATTCCCAACTGATGCGGGAGTGGGAGTAATCAGGGGTGACCAAGTCACTGGGCGACCTACTATATAGCATAGTTAAAGTTGCTACGCAAAGGAAAAGACATAGAAACTAAGGGCGCTCCCCCCTCTGAAGGAGGGCTCGTCATAGCAATTGAAGAGGACGACACTGAAGGAGTCGCCCATAGAACTGCCCGAGGAAATAGATCCCAGAGAGGAATAGGAGCCCGGGGTCATAATGGCGACACCTAATGAAACGACTAAGGATATCCCGATCGATGATAACGACCCAGCAAATATCTTGAAGATCGGGTCCCAGCTAGATCCCCTTCAAGCAAAAGAATTGACTGACTTTTTAAAAGCCAACTTGTACGTGTTTTCCTGGACCCACGCTGACATGTGTGGGATATCCCCCTCAATCATGAGCCACTCGTTGAGCATCAACCCAAAGTAGAAAAGACGAATGCTTGGCCCGGAGAGGTCAGCTGCCATAAAGGAAGAAATTGAGAAGTTAATAAGCAACAGATTCATTAAAGATTCAACTTACCCAGAATGGATCTCAAATCCAGTTTTTGTTAAGAAAGCCAATGGAAAATGGCGCACCTACATTGATTTCTCAGATTTGAATAAAGCTTGCCCAAACAACAGTTTTCCACTCCCTAGGATTGACCAATTGGTGGATTCAACAACGGGTCATGAACTTCTCTCCTTTATGGATGCATACTCAGGATATAACCAAATTCCCATGCATGTTCCGGACCAGGAACATACTTGCTTCATCACGGATTTGGGATTGTACTGCTGTGTGGTGATGCCCTTCGGTTTGAAAAATTCCAGAGCGACATACCAATGGTTAGTGAATCGGATGTTCTACAATCAGATCGGGAAGACAATGGAAGTGTATGTTGACGACATGTTAGTGAAATCCAGACAATCATCCAACCATGCCGCTGACCTAGCAGAAATGTTTGATATTCTTCAACGATTTGGAATGAAGCTCAACCCTCTGAAATGTTCATTTGGAGTTGCTTCCGGAAAATTCTTGGGCTTTATCGTCAGCTCACGTGGAATTGAAATTAATCCATATCAGATCGCGACAATCAGGGATATCCAAGAAGCAAGACAGATCAAAGATGTGCAGAGCCTTGCCGAAAAAGTTGTCGCATTGAGTAGGTTTATTTCTAAAGCTACAGATAAGTGCATTCCATTCTTCGACTTGATAAAGCGAGGAAAGCGCAATTTCAAATGGACTCCTGATTGTGTGGAAGCTTTTCAGAACCTTCTAACATATCTGGAGAGACCCCCGATACTGTCCAAGCCAGTCGACCACGAAGATTTGTTCGTATGCTTGGCAGTGTCATCCCATGCAATAGGTTTAGCTTTGGTAAGGGAAGAGGATAGAGTCCAGAGACCTGTCTACTATGTGAGTAAGAAGCTAGCGGCAGCAGAGCGAAACTACCCGAGGATAGAAAAGCTTGCGTATAGCTTGTTGATCGCATCCAGAAAGCTCTGCCACTACTTTCTAGCTCATCCCATCACCGTATACACTGACCATCCGCTCCGACAAATCTTGCAAAGGCCAGAGGCATCAAGAAGGATGTTCAAATGGAATATAGAATTAAGCCAGTTTGATTTGAACTTCCAGCCCCGAAGGTCGATAAGGGGGCAATTGTTGGCTGACTTCATAGCAGAATTCACTATTCTTGAGGAAGATGTAGCAAGTGAAGAAGCTGGTCCCTCAAAACAACCATTCGACCCCAACACCTGGAAGCTATATACTGATGGTGCCAAGAATGACAGACGATCTAGTGCTGGAGTTGTACTGGTCACTCCCGAAAAGCAATCAATATAATATGCCCTGAGATTAGAGTTCCATGCCACGAACAATGACTCAGAGTACAAAGCCCTGATTGTCGGGCTAAGTCTTGCAAAGGAGTTGGGGATAGCAAGGTTGGATATCTTTTGTGACTCCAAGATAGTCGTAAACCAGGTCAATAAGGAGTTTCAGGCTAAGGGGCCAAGGCTTGTGTCATATTTGAAAGAGGTGAGAAAACTGCTGAACGGTTTTGAACACTACAGTATAACCCATATTCCCCGATCAAAAAATCAGAAGGCATATAAGTTGGCCAAGCTGTCTAGTTCTGACAGTCCCGAGGACATAGAGATGGTCCCGATTGAAACATTGGACGTTCCAAGTATCAATCAAATGGAAATTGATCATGTACTGGAAACTGAACCAGAAAGGGAGTCGTGGATGACACCCCTAAAGAACTTCCTGATGAATGGAACGCTTCCGACCAAGAAAAGAGAAAGGCGTGCTGTTATTCGAAAGACCTCTAGATACGTCATGCAAGGCGAGGTCCTCTACAGACAAGGATTCACGATGCCACTCCTCCGGTGTATAGACAATGATGACATCCAGCGGGTACTGAGGGAAGTACACGAAGGTTAATGTGGTGACCACACCGGATGTCAAACATTGGCTAAGAAGATATTACGATATGGTTATTTCTGGCCTACCATGAATAAAGATGCGGCTAAATATACACGGCGTTGCGACAGATGCCATAAATTTTCTAAGATCCCCAGGTCACCTCCCAACCGATTAAAAACGATGATGAGCCCATGGCCCTTTGCTGTATAGGGAATTGACATTATTGGAAGCCTTCCCATTATAAAGGACCGAGCAAAATTCTCCATCATAGTTGTGGATTACTTTACAAAATGGGTCGAAGCAGAACCATTGACCACAATCACAACTAAGCGAGTGATAAATTTGGTCGTCAGAAATATTATATGTCGATTCGGAATCCCTAAAATTATCATAACAGATAATGAGACCCAATTTGATAGCACCGAGTTCCGAGACTTCTGCCAGAAATATCATATATAGAAAAGGTACACTGTTGTCGCGCATCCGCAGTCGAATGGACAAGTAGAAGCGACAAACAAAGTAATTAAGTCCATTTTGAAGAAGCGACTATAGCGGGCCAGAGCCATGTGGGTTGACGAGTTACCTTTGGCACTTCGGGCCTACAGAATGACTTATAAATTAGCCACGGGGCATACCCTCTTCTCCCTTGCTTTCGGGTCAGAAGCGGTTCATCCCGGTTGAATTAGAAGTACCATCCCACAAAACCACTTACTATGACCCGATGACTAATAATAAACTGCTCCTTAAATCCTTGGATATGGTTGAAGAAAAAAGGGATGAAGTGGATCTGCGTGCCTTGAGACATAAATAATAGGTCGCCCGATATTACAATAAGAAGGCCCGAGCTCGAACTTTTGAACCCAGAGACTTAGTTCTAAAGCGCGTCTTTCCACCCCCAGTCCATCTGGGTCCGAAATGGGAAGGACCATATTCCAACCTACGGAGGCTTGATAATGTATCCTTCAAGCTAGCGACCGTGGACGGAGATGAAATCCCCAGAGTGTGGAACGCCCAGCATTTGCGACATTACTTGACATGAAATTGTCATTTTTACTCTTTTGTTTTTAGGACCATGTAAAAAGGCACAACTTGCCTAGAACAGTCTGGTTACATAAGCAAAAGATTATAAAGTGGACGTAGGTCATGATTCGACCGAACCACTATAAAATATCGTGTGTCATTTGCTTTTATCGCACCATTTCTTATTCATTTTTTTCATTTTTTATTCATATGGGTCATTATAATTGTGATACTGGTTATAATCCCTATGACGATCTTGAAGCACGTAATTCAAAGAATCTTCTATCAAATCGGAAGGTGCAAGGGTGTAAACGACACAACCTCAGACACTCTAACTCTAGTGACCTGAGAAAGACAATAAAGGACAGGGAAATGAGTTGTCCACGAGGCGTGAAGGTGCACCATGATCAAAAGACCTCCTCAACTCCACTCTACCTTTGGCATCTGACGGGAGAGTATAAATGCGCTAGGGACTGAGCATCGCGATGAACTCCTACCCCCATTGAAGAATTGGGGGGAAAACTGAAAGCTGAGTTCGAACTCTATCCTGGGCATACGATAGGAGAGTATAAATATGTTTTGATTAAATGCCACGAAAGGGCTCCTATCCCACTGAAGAACCAGGAACAAGAGTGAAAGCTGAGCCCGAACCCCTCATTCCCGGACATGAGGGGAAACACTTATCCGATCCTAATCAATCCTCAACAAGCCCTGGCCAGGCATTTGTTAATAATTGATTGGGGGCATACACATATACGTGTAGTGCAGTTTTAATTTTTCATTACCAGAAAGGTTTATGATGTGATTTTAACTTAGTTATGATCTGAATGTTTATGTATGACTAGGTATGATAAACTCACAGGTACACAACAATGCGAAAGTAACATGATTTCATTTACAAAGTGCAGAACTACAAGTTAGTCAAAATGTGAGAGCCACTCTCACAATTACATCATAAGGCCAGAAACTTAAAATGATAAAAAGTAGACGAGCTCTACTTGGGTTTCGGAGACGGCTTCAGTTTCTTCTCTTTCTTCTGCTTCTCTGGCTCCTCCTTGTTAGCATCAGATTTGTCGTGCTTTTTCCTCTTCTTCTTATCCGAAGGAGGATCTTGTGGAGCATCAGAGGACTGGGACGCAAGTTGTGTAGTTATCGACTTGGAGGAGAGCTTTATAATGAGCCCAGATCCGGGAGCAACTGCAGAGAGAGGTGGAATATTTAAAGGCCCTTCCTCGGCTTTAATTCTCAGCTGCTCATCCTTTTTGGCCTTCATATCATCTAAGGTCATATTATCATCATCCTTAGTCCCTCCCGTGATAGTGACATCCTCTCCTTCATCCGCATTGTCACCGTCTATGTCCTTCAAGGCCCCAATGATTTCAGCATCCTTAGGAACGTCAGTGCCTGTTAGCACGATGGACTTCTCAACCGCTTCGACCTCAGTCTGTTTAGGGACTTCAGGGACCTTAGGGCTTAATGGTATAGTAACCTTCTCAACCTCTGCTTGCTTTGCTACAGTCCCCTCGGTTAGCTTGGGACATACATCATGAGAAGCAATTGTTATTAATGTTACACCCCACGTCCATTAATGTCACTTACAAAGGGAATGCATTAACTTTCATGGAGTATTATTGGTGTATAGAACGGAATATAACAAGACAAATACATATATTGGTACTTGAAAATTTTAAAACAACTTTTATTGCAACGGAGAAATAGTTTGATTACAACAACATCATAAACCAACAATAAAACCAAGTACAATTAATATCCATCTTGACAAATTGTTTTTTGAGTACATAAAGTAAAAAGCATAACCCCAACATAAGTAGCCATAAAAGTGATGAGCTGAACTTTACTTTCAGTAATCCAAGCACTTCCAAAAGAGAGAGAAAGAGATCCAAATCAAGCTCCACTAGCACTAGTCCCACCCTGAGAACCCGGGGGGGGGGGGGGGGGAAGGGAAAAAAGAGGCGAAAACAAAGGGGTTCAGACATAAAGTCTGGTGAGTCCAATAACTTTAACAATATAATTATTAAAGTAATTAGGATAAGGCATAAACTGGTAAAACAAGGAATGACTGTGAAACAAATGGGCAAGGCAAAACAAACAAGAGGAATATGCTGGCGTTAATTTCGCTCCTAATCACTATAGGATAATTACTATACTGCACCATTACTAGTCACTTTAAAAGTTGATCACGCCTACTGGACATAATAATCATAATAATGATAATGCTAGTTCCGTGTACCCCTAGTTGTCTTCATAGGTGCTGCCTGCCCCTATCTCCACTAGTTGTACCTACTACCCCCATGCAATCGGCTCCCTAACTCGTAGATACTCGTGTTGGTCCCACAGTGGCGTGTATCACTCCCCAAAGTGGCAACCCGATACCACCAAAGATGCACGGCTTATATCTATACGATGCAACAACGTCTTACCTACCAGCCCGGGCCCACGCACGCACATGACCCCATTGGACTTGCGTTGCCACCGCTAACCGACTTTGACCCCTTACAATCAAACCCAGTAAGCATGTCCCGTCCTCGATTTTAAATCGAGCTCACAAAGATACTTAATGGCTTACTGGTTTGAAAAGGGCCCCCATACTTGACACAAGCTTTCCACCTATGCTTGGTCCCCACTAAGATTTCTCACTTAACCCCTTCTTATTCATGTCTTCTTACATGTTTCAACTTGGTTAAGTGTTTCTAATCGTATTTCACATGTCACCCATGCCACCCACTTAACCCCAAGTCCCACTACATGTTTATCTTGGTTAAGTGTTACTTAATTCATTATAACCGTAACCTTGTAAGACCTCCCACACTAGATTATCATTTGCGGTTGCTGGTTTTGCCGGGCTGGTCCGGGCAGTCTTAAACCGCAAACAAGCCTAACCTCGTGTCTTTACAATTGTTACACATTTAATTTATGCCTTTGACCTCTCACATTAGACTACCGTTTGTGGTTGTTGGATTTACCGGGTGGGTCCGGGCAGTCTTATACCACAAACGAGTCTAACCTCATGTCTTAGGCATTTATTATTACACATAATTATTTCACCCCAATATGAATTAATTATCCCTATTCAAATTGTCAATAATTTCCAAATTAATCTATGTCCATAATTGTCACCTAAATTATGTCCATAGTTTTCAGGTATATAAATTATACCAATTAGTGTCTCAAATTAATTATATGCCTTTAAAGCCATTTTTATGCCAATTCACAATATGTTTATTTAATATTTTCCCAATATCCCCGCGCCGTTCATACGTTTAATATGAAATATGTTAGACTCGCGAATAGTCTAACTCATAAAAAAGAAAAGAAACATCACAACTTTCATAACACATAAAGTAGATCTAACTTGCAAATAAAAATTATAACATAAGTTTGCATAGGCAATGGACATGTAGAACATAAATTTGCATAAACTATGTACTATCATGGATTTAAATATAGATCTAAACATGAAATTGTGAACTTGCATATATAAATAAGGTTTTCACCTAAGCTTGCATAAATTGTGAACTTGCATATATGAATATGGTTTTCACCTAAGCTTGCATATATGAATATAGTTTTCACCTAAACTTGCATATATGAATATAGTTTTCACCTAAACTTGCATATAGATTCCATACAAACTTGCATATGAATTTAAACATGAAAATTAATATCACATGTTATACATATAAACTCGCATATATATATATATATATATATATATATATATATATATATATATATATATGTACTTGGTTCACATATAAACTTGTGTATAATTCGCATAACGACTTGCATATGATTCACATACAAACTAGCATATAATTTACATCTAAACCTGCATATAAACTGATGTCATAAAATGAATCAAGTTAAACATACGTGATTGGACATATGAAATAGATCTACTAACATAAGTTAACAAAACTGTCACATATTCACAAACAGACGATAACAAAATTAAGCAACGCCACATGATTCAACATGCATGTTCTCATAATCCAAATTATAACTCATCATAATTACTTTATTAATTATTTTGTGAAAGAAATTGTACTCACAAAGACGGATTAGAGAAGAGAATAATTCATTCGTCGTTTGTATAAGAATTCCGACTTGCAATTCCTAAGCTTTAAGAAGAAGGAGAACTATTCCAGCAGCAGCATGGAGGCCAAGAGATTAATTTAGTTTAGGTTTAGAGCTTGAGTCTATGTGTGCTTATATAGAAGTTTAGATCAATTTAAGCCGTTAGATTATCATAGGAGCAATCAGGACCATTCAGACCAATTAGAACCATCCAGAAACCACCACCTAAGCCGTAGTGATTCAGCCACAAGTCAGAAATCGTCACAGTTCAGATCTGCCCGAGGGGGGTAGGTCGACTTGTATAGGGGAGGTTGACTTCTTGGTCGATCTGGCCTGGGGCGGGAAAAATCCCTCCCAGCTCGCTTCTCTTTTTTGATTTGAATTTTGAATTTAAATCCGAGCTGTTTTAATTTATTTAAATTTCTAAAACTTCTGAAGGCCATAACTTCCTCATACGAAGTCCGATTTACGAAAACTTGGACTCTATTCCAAGCAGAATTTCGAGACGAACGCAATGGCGTAACCCATTTCCCTTAACTCTTCTCTTAAAAATTAAGTATTCTTAATTTTATTAATTTTAATATTTAAAATTACGGGGTATTACAATTAAATTAGGAGAAAATATGGTCTTCTCAATTGTTTGCTCCAATGCGATGACAAGTTATGACAGCTTTAACAAATTGTGGAGAGAATGTGGAGATACCTTCCGCCGACTGCTCATCCAAAGTTGTAGTGGAAACCCCAGCAGGTTGGGGAACAGGAATTTCAGAGATTAGCGGGTCATCGAGGTTATACTCGTCGGCCTTAGAAGTCTTGAACTCCATAGCTGAGCTTAAACACTCATCAACTTTGTCCTTGCCCTTGAGATTAAGCCTCTCTGCCTCCATAGAATCTTTAATTTGACGTCTACCCTCTGCTAAAACCTCAGTCTCTTCACCTCTGAGGAAGGTATGCATAAGTTGGTTCTCATCGACATCCTCGACCTTTAAGCGTTGCCTCTCGCTTTCAACAATCCGGTACCATACATCAACTAAAGTGGAGAGATAGTTCTTGATCCAGGAAATGTCTCGGGTTCGAATGACCTAAGCAAAAAAGTCCATTAATAATTTATCGAACCCTTCTATCTCTTGCTCAGTCATGGCAAGTTTAGCGGTGGCATTCGAAGCGGACTCAATGGCTTCATTATCATGCCCTCCATCAAGAGCTGCTCTCTCCTCGGCATGAGCAAGCTTTTCCTTTAAGCTTGCCATTTCTTTCTCCCAAGAAGCTTTTTCCGCGGCAAAGAGGTTTTGTGATGTTTTCAGTTCAGTATTAACCAACTTAAGATTTTCTATCTCCTTGTTCATAGTTATACGCTCTTGGCTGTTCGAATCAAGCTCAAAGTGGAAATGTTTCTTCGCATCTTCCAACCGTGTCTTATAGCTTTCGGCATCCCTCTGAGCTAAGGTAAGAAGAGCTTGAGTATCTTCAAGTTGCTTCTCGGCCTTATCCCTGGCCTTGATATCGTGTTCATCCTTTTCTTTAATTTTCGCCACGTCCATTTCCAGACAGTGGATAACCTCTGAGAGCTTCTTGGCATGCTTCTTCATTGCCCTATATTGAGTAGCCACGTGGCCCATTCGGTTAACGACTTCTGTGTCCCAATCATTAGAAAATTGCTTGAGATCCAGAACGAAAAGCATCCTACCAAAATAGACGTCGGGGAACTACTTTCGCAGACGCTCCAGCTTTGCCTGATTTTCAGGAGTAAAGGTCACCTCCTGTGTAGTGGTAATTTCAATGTTGCGCTGTCCTGATGGGGCGAGAGCTTTCTCCCCCTTTTCCAAACCTTTGCTCAAGTCTTTGTGCTTGTCTTTGGATTCATGATGCTTCTTGGAGGACTTATCCTGAGGAGGAATACCCTTCGGGGGAGTCAGAGCCTTGGGGAGTTGTTTGCCTTCCGCATGTGGCACTTGACGACTATGGTGCTTCTTGGGATCTTGTCTTGAAGGAGAACGAGAGCGCGTAGGATGAGGCTGATGGGAATCATTGTGTTTCTTACTATCTCTTCCCCGAATGTCACTGCGATCATGCTCGGTTGCGGGGTTGAATCTGGGCGTGCACTCACGAAGTTCACGATGAGAATAGGAGTGGTGACAAGGCATTTTTCCTGAAAAATGAGAAGAAAGTATAAGTACCATAAGTACATATAGTGTACGAATGTTGTGATATGTGGTGCATATGTTGTGTGTATGTCGTGTGACCCCCCCAACAGACCAGGGCCCGGAGCTAGGCTCATATGTACAGTTTCCTTTTCTTTAATTGGAGTGGATTCTTCCTTGGAGATAGGGAAGAACGGTTTCGTTCCAAAATCCTTAGATGTGTAAATATTATCCAACAAGGGGAGCTTGTTTAAATCCCCATATATATGTTCCTCCGTTAAAGAACCATGATTCGAGGGCTTATTTGGCGGTGGTGTCTTGGGAGAAGTCTCCTTTTCGGGGATGGAAACATCCTTTGGTTCATCAGTTCGGACTTCACCTCCTTTGTATATGTTCATCTCTTCGTCATCTTGAACGTCCATAGGTGAAGGACTTTTAGGAAACTCGATTGCCTTTGTAGCTTCCGTGGTCACTTCCCCCCTCGACTGGAAGCACGCTGCTAGATTCCCCAATCGTCTGAGTAGGAGGCACATATTTGTAAGGCATGCTATCCTTACCAAGCCCGAATCTTACATCGAGAAGACGATGTTTGTGAAGGTTCTCATTGGTTATACATTTCTTGATCTTTAAATAATCAGATTTGCTCTTTATGAGGCGGGATAAACGATCTTCGTATATTGCACCCTCTTGCTTTTTAGGATTGGGAACTATGAAAGAGAAATTAAGCATTAGTACATTGCCTTATGCAGTTAAAAGCGGATACTGAAGGATCCGAAACCTACTTGACTGTAGCCACTTCCTCGCACACCCAGCCTAATGCTTTATATAGAACCACTGAGATTTAGCATCCCCTAGGTTGCTGCGTCCCTTACCCAGAACTTTCCTAGTAGGGTTAGACTCAAAGAAAATAAAATTCGGGGTCCCTATCGAACGATGTTTAAAGTGGTAATAGAAGTTTAGGTCCCTATAAACAAGCTCGGTCTCCAGAATCTCTGCATAGGCGATATACAAGGTATACAGAGCAGTGTAAGAATTTGGATGGAGTTGCATAGGGGCAATACATAGTCGTCTCAAGAGGTCAACGACAATCGTAGGAAACGAAGGAATCGCGCCTATTGAACACATGACCTTACTGATGGCCATATATCCTTCCGGAGCAGAATGGGGCCTATCCCCTTTCTCTGGGGTTTTAAAATCATCCCATGGGATCCCGTGCCTCAAGCAAATTTTCTTTAACTTTCAATCATCTAGTTTGGAAGCTATGGAATCACTTGGCTTGTCTAATTCCTTAACATTCTCATGTTCATTGGGAGCGCGGGCATCTCTAATTCCGTCTTCTTCTTTGAAGGCTCTGCTTTCAGAAGATGCTGACCCCGCATTAAGATATGTTTCATGATCAGATCCAAAATTATCCCAGTCCGGGTTCGACGGAAGTATGTCAGGATTATAATAACTTGACGATTCTGGATCTACACTTTTCTCTGATAGTCTTGCTGAGCGTCTATCAGACATGTCTGTTTTGTCGATAAACAAATACAGGAGAGAATTAGAGCATAAATACCCATAAACCCTGCGTGTGAAAGTGTTAAACGTGCCAGTGTATGCATTCCTGAAAAGGAAAAATACATGAAGTAAAGAGGGAAGGGCAGTCGATCGTTGCATATATTTAAGTTAAGTTCCTCGTTTAGTCCAAAGCAACCTGTTCGAATGCTTTAACCTAATTGTTCGACGATTTGTCCAAGTCATGGTTAATTCTCAACTAAGGTTTATGGGGACGTGTCTGATTAATTGATTCGACTTAGTCAGGAAAAAGATATAGGCTAAGAATGAGTCTGGAGAGATTTAAAATATGCGGATACATGGTTTGGCTTGTGGGGATAGGTCGGCTCGTGATATAGGCTTGACCGGGAAGCGCGGATCAGCTCGTGACAAGGGATCAACTCACAAAGATGAGTCTGATTCGCGATCACAACGGGGCTCGTGGTCGGGTACTCATTTAAACATCATATCGGCTCGCCCTATACGGTTCGCAAGGTACCCCCATGACCCACTTCACTTGCCCTATCCACGAACCGATGCTTTACCCCTCTCCGCGACCTGCTTCACTTCCCCTCTCCACGATCCGATATGCAGGGAATCATTTCCCATCCAAGTCTTTCTTCGATAACCACCACGAGTCGATCCCCAACATAAGCATCGTCTTCAAGCTCCACAACCCTTCTTTCTCTGTTCACAACCGCTCAATGTATCACTATTCTCAATCTCGAACTCCATAATCTCCTCGTAGCAACTCTCCAATAAAGCTGCTTAGCAATTACGAATCCCAATCACTTTCGCCCCCGCTACTGGTGTCGGCATCAGAAACAACGACAAATGAGTCGACTGTGGGAATCGGTGAACAATGGAAGGGGAGCCCGTGGTTGCAGTAGAATAGGAATTGAAATGGAAGTTTTTATTACCTATTTAATCAGGCGAACGAATTTGGAGTCTTATGAAGCAAATTAGGGTTTCCAATCTAGAAGATGGAGTTTTCAACAGTAAGAATGAGTGAAAAAGAGAAGTAAAAAATTCTTTTATGCAAGATGGAGCCCGACTACTCATATTCCTCAGCAGCAACAGGGTGGCGCCAAGCCCAATGGCCCAGTAGCAGGGTCCGACCCAAATATATAGAGCTTAGTGGATACTCCACCTTAGGCTCACGTGGTTCAGTTTGGATGAGTTGGGTCACGACCCGATTCAACAGCCAAACCACTAAAACAAATCATGTTGCCAAAAATGGAAGGTTTGAAATTTCATTTTGTACAATGATCGATGCAAAAATCTCCAAGAGTAGTACAAGAGATTAAGGGGTTTGCCTGCCAAACTTCTCACTGTATGTAATTTACCACAGGGCTTGAAATTAACTAATAAGCAGTAAAATAATTGGAAATTCAAAGATGCATTTACACTCATCAAATGATACGATCTTTCGAAGCATCGCGACCTTGCAAACAGATACGATCGTCGGTGCTCACCGCCCTAAGAACAAACGCATGTATAATTTCGAAGCACGTTCCATTTCTGATAAAACATACTTCGAGGGAAAAAATGTTGGCTAGCTTTTGGACCAAGCCACAAAGATCTAAACATATACGAAATAGATGAAAAAGAGGTGGCTTACATACTTATATATACATGGCTCGTGGACCAGTCTCACAAACTCGTTCGTGACCCATGCCTCAACCCACTCACGATGAATGCCACGACCCGCTCGTGATTAAGGTCATGACCCGCTCATGACAAAGGGTCACGAACCGACTCCAAACTTAGGAAATGGCGATCGCGACTTGGTCACCCATGAACCGCGGATCAAGGATCCAATGACACGTATCTGTAACTGCCATGTTGACCACTTCTCCACTCTCTCATGAACGGGTCCAGGATTCTCGGGATTGGTGCCTTGTGTCTTTACGAACCGCCTGTAGAAATCACCTATAAATAGCCCAATACTCGACATTTTTCAGGATCTTTTGGCAATTGAGAGCTCAAATTCCACCATTATCATACTTTATTTCTGATGAGTAATATCTCAAAATTATTGAGTGAATTATCATTATGAAAGCGAGATTGAGAAGAAATATTGATTGTACTTGTATTCAAACGTATAATCAAAATCATATAATGTGGACGTAGGCTCTTTAACGTTGAACCACTATAAATTTGGTGTGTATGTTGCATTTTATTTCATTTCTAGCTATTATTCTCTGCAATTCTAGACAATTTGGGTGCTAGAACCATATTTTGGTCTAACACAAGACAATCGGTTCTAATAACGAGACCCAATTCGAGAGTGTTGATTTCAAGACCTTCTGCCAACGACACAACATAGAGAAGAAATTCTCAGTAGTAGCCCATCCTCAAGCCAATGGGCAAGTCAAGGCTATCAACAAAGTGATTAACTCCATTATAAAGAAGCGTTTGGAAAAGGCCGGAGACTTACGTGTAGAAGAACTCCCTCTATCCCTTTGGACTTACCAGACTACTCATAAGTCAGCGACTGGTCACACTACATTCGCTATCTGATATGGATCTGAAGCCTTCATTCCCAATTAGCTTAAGCTCCAATCTCATCGAGTAACGTATTAGGATCCAAAGACCAACCAAGATTGTAATAACCCGGAAAATCTGAGCCAATTTAAATTTTTTATTTTTGGCAATTTTAATGAATTTTGAATATTTAAAATGAATTATTTTAAATAATATCGACGGAAAATTTATTTTGAATAGAATTAGAACGTATATATTTATTTGAATCGTCGTTAGAATGTAAATATTTATTTTAAATTATAAAAGGAATTGAAAATGGCGTGGTAGTTCGTTAATTCGATTTCAAACTTCAAATGAATGTACAGGATTCAAAATAAACCGGATTTTAGCGAAACCAAAAATATTAGAATCTAATTGAGAATATATTTCCAACGAATCCGAAAAATCAAAATTTCATAGCGGAAATCAAAAGATATGCCCAGCTAAAAATTCAGAATAGTCGCTATAGAATTCTGGCCCTTAAAAATGGAAATTTTGCAAACGACCTCAATTTTCGATGAAACATCTTTTGTTGGATCTGTGATGTCAAGTTATTGCTAGGTTTCAGAATTCGTAATTTTCTGAATCAATATGTGAGCGTGGCAAAGGAAAACGCGTTTGACCAGTTTCAGTTGATTTTAGTCGACTAGAAAATGGCCATTTTTCAAACGGTCTTCAAATTGGATGAAATTAGTTTTGTTAGGACCGTATCGTCAATACAAAGCTAGAAATAATTTTTCTGGAATTTTTTGGATCCATATTTGACCCCAGTAAATTAAAATGTACGTTTAAAATTCAATATAATGATTTAAATGTTGATTTAAACGAAAACTGGTCGTAACAGCCGAATTGGGTTACAAAACATATCCCATTGAGTTCGGAATGAGGGTAATTAGCTAGGGGCGACAGTCGTTGGGTCTCGTTTGGGGTTTGAATAAAAAAGTTGACTTTTTTAGAATAAAATATTAATTAAATAAATTATATAATTAAGCCCCCCTTTTTCTCTCCTCTCTCTCCTCTCATTTCAGCCGTCATTCTCTAACAGAAAGAAAAAAAACGCGAAGACACCGTCGCTCCTCTCTCCCATCCACCGCGCCGCTCGCAGCCAGCGCCCTCCTTCTTCTCCTCCCTCCGATCTCCCTTCTCGCTCCTCTCTATTCTCCCTTTTATCTAATTTAAATCCCCTCTCTCGCGCCCAAATTAGCCCATCCCCGAAACCCTAGGCCGCCACCGGCGAGTTCAGCCACCATCGCGAGCTCTGGAGTGAGCACCTCCGACCCTTGTCCCCGCGAACCAATGAGCAATTTTTTTTACTTAGTTATTTTATTTAGTAAACAAGTTAATTTCAGTTTTAAAGGTGAATAACAATGGTTTTATTTTCTTTGTTGTATGATACGAAGAACATGATAAAAAGTTGATTTTTTTAATGTAGATAAAAAGTTGATTTTTTTTAGTGTAGATAAAAAGTTGATTTTTTTAATGAAGATAAAAAAGTTGATTTCTTTAATGTAGATAAAAATTTGATTTTTTTTTAATGAAGATAAAAAAGTTGATTTTTTTTAAAGTAGATAAAAGATTAGATCTTTGAAGTAGAAAAGATTAGATGTTTGAAAACAAAAGGATGTCTATAAATAAATAAATAAAAATTGATTTTTATAAATAAAAAGTTATGATTTTTGTTCATAGGAAAAATATAATTTTTATACAGTATAGATAATAAAAATATGATTTTTTATACAGTAGAGATTATAAAAATATGATTTTTATAAGATAGAGGGTATAAAAATACGATTTTTATATATGGTGTAGCGAAATAAAAATTCGATTTTTATGTGGGTAACGAATTAAAAATATGTTTTTTAATATAAACTGTGTGAAGCAGATTTGATTGAAAACACGGTGGAGGGCACGATGTGTGGGAAACAAATTCAAATCGTTCAGAAATAAATAATGATGGAGGGGAACCCCAAGGTGAGAACTTCACACTTTAAATTTCCTTTTCTAGTTAAAAATATATACTAGGACGTAGACGGTGCTTAGCAGCACCCGACACCCGTCGTCCACAAACCATGGACGACTTGTTTGCTTGTTTGATTTGTTTGTTGAGTTGATGGGAATATTGGTTTGAATTTGGTTTGTGGTGTGAATAATGAAATTGATTAGATTGGTATGTGTATGGCATAGGCCATTATTAGACCGGGGATAAGGCTAGGCCTTGTCCCGTTTCTAGTATCGTGTCATTATGCCGCCGAAATTTTCTAAAATATGTTAGAAAAATAAAAAGATCATTTTATTGAATAAATGAACTGAATAGAATATTCATATGTTGAATAAAACATTTTATCGTTAAAAATATAATTTTTAACGGGTATGTGAATAAATAAATATTTATAAACAAATCGAATGATTTGTTTATATACACTGATTTGATTGATATTGATTGGGACGATAAATTTTACACATCGCCCAACTGCATAAATAAAAATCTGTGTTTGTTGATTTGAAACCCCACACGGGTGTTGGGATGATATTTGAAGTTCACTAATCCCGATTGATTAGTTGTGTGTCAATCGATAGGTTGACAGACAGTTGTGTAGTGCACTTTGGATGATGGTTGATTATTTATCGTTGCTATTATATATATGTGTTGTATGGAATCCATATAATTAACATTATATGGTAATTGATTTGGCCTCATTCCAATTGGGAAATAAAGAATATTATAAAAGAAAATTCATGTGTTGAATAGGAAAAAAAATAGTCATGTGTTGACGATGCTCATGTATTGAACGAAATATTTTATACAATAAAATTCACATTTTTATTGTAAGTAAGAATAAATATATATTCATGTGTTGAATAAAAGAAAATTCATGTGTTAAAGAAAATATTCATTTGTTGAATAGAATAACGAAGTTATTGAAATATATAAAACCGTGTTGATTAGATTTGCGCCATTTTGACGCAAACGATATTTATATCGATTATGTTCGTTTTATAATGAATATAGAAAAGGAACTGATTTCAAAATATAATATTTTGAAAATATTATCATTTATATGTTGATGATATGGAATATTCAATTTTGATTTAAAATTGAATATGAAGTTGAAATTGTTTTGAAAGCGAATTATAAAATACGTTTTGAATTGAAATCGATGAAATATATATAATATATCTATTATATATACTAAATGGCCTGAATAGAACGCGCCGCGCAGCGGTAGTTTGCGAATTTCGACCATTGACTTCGAATTGACGTTGCGGGAGATCCGACCATCGGATTCTCCTGAAACCGAAACCGTTGGGTTCGTATCGAAAAGAGCTTTCCAATGAATTTTAGAAATCTAAAATCTAACGGTTGGATTTGGAATTATGTCCAAATCAAATTTGGAAAAGGTCGCTGTAAGTGCAGTTCGACGACCGTTATTGGAAATCGACTGTACGGGCCTTAATAAAATTATTAAAAATATCTATAATTTGTGTAAAATCATAATATATGAATTGGAAAGAACTGGGATGAAAAATCACATATTTGAAAAGATAAAAATATATTTTTTATCAAAATGAACTAGTTTTGAGCTAGATTTGTAGTGTGGTTTTAAAAATAATCAGAATTTCTAATATACGAATTGGAATGGATTTGAATCGAAATTATCTTCGGAATATTTCGATGTTGGATTTCTTGATTATACAGATATGGTTGTGGAAATTTGAAAGATATAATTATATCGTTATTTCCAATACGATATTTGTTGGTTTCAGAATTTGATATTGAATATAAACCGATATATTTTCTTTTCAGAGCCTTGTATTTAATATCAAATGGGATTGTAACGACTCGGATTTCGCCCGACCCCAATCGATCGCAAGATCGACCAAGACCGTTCAAAACTTGCGTACGTTAATTATGAATTCTTCTTCACTCGGACTCATTCTAGGGTATTTCTAACCCCATCTCTAACGAGTATTCTCATTCTAGGATAATGCTGATCCTATCTCTAATGAGTATTCCTATTGGATACCGACCCCAATCGATCGCAAGATCGATCAAGATCGTTCAAAACCCGGGTCGTTACAGGGATTTTGGGTTCGTCGTGAATGGTGTCTTAAATAACACTGTTCTTGGACCCAGTGTAGAAAAGGATAAATCTTTTAATTAAGATTTAGTGAAGTTGTCCAGTTAATTTGGTATTTAATTGGAATTGAATTTAAATTGGTTTTTGGGTTTATCGTGAACGGTGTTTTGAATAACACCTGTTCTTTAACCCGATTTACAATGGAATGTGATTTTGGGTTTACCGTGAACCGTGTTTTAGATGACATTGGTTCTTTAACCCAGGTAAAGGCAGGATATTGATTTTGGGTAAAATTAAAACTAAGTGGAGTTTTAATGAATCTTTAATTAGATTAAAATGATCGAGAATGGGGTATCACCAGTTTTGCTCCAAAGCGATAGTTAAAATCTTTAATTAGATTTGAACGTGAAATGGTAATTAATAATTACTGATAACACCGTGGTGTTAGATATGGGGTATTACCAGTTTTGCTCCATGGGATGAATAGGTTGGGATTGGGAAATAAAATAAATAATTACTCCGGTATGGTTCGCTAATCCCGACTAGTTTGGAAAACCATAATATGGTTCGAAATGATATCCAAAGGAAGATTAAAGAATAAATTTAGAAGAATTTATCTTTGATAAAATTAATGGGAACCTTTCCCTAAGAATGTGAATATCAGAATAAAAGAATATTCTGAATTGGAATGAGGCGTATGTTGTGTTTGTGTAACATTTGCTATTATATACGCGGGTTATTCGGAAAGGCCGGGTTTATACCCATTCTGAATAACTGATTCGACGATAAGTCGAAGTTGAAGACGGTGGTTGAAGACCGGAAGTCTTCACATCGTTTGGGTGATTACTGATGATCTTGATTGGGCTGTACACCCAAGATGAGGGAATCAGTTGGTGATCGTCCAAAGGTACTTGGAGATCGATGGATATGCGAGGAAAGTGCCTCCGGTTTCGTTCAGACCCAGAACGAACTTGTAAATGGACTGTGTGTCTGACACTGGATTTTATTTTGTGTTGATTGATCTCTATTAAATATACATCTGTTTGGTGGCGGAGAATTTATTCTCTTGCTTAACACCCTTCTCTGAGATGTACGAGCTCAGAGGTTGTATATCGATGGACATCAGTCGCATGGAGTGAATTGCCTGTGTGGCATGCCTAAGTGGCAAATGATCAAGGCTTCTGTTGAAAAGCAAAATCTTGTGGTTGATGATCAAAGCACGGCCTGTGTGGCGCAGCTTTGTGTATGGCGTGAATTCGCGAGCCTCACACCTCGGTATGAGTCAAAAACGGGATAGTGACTGCAGGGAGAGCACGGCGTTTCTTTCTAGCTAGTGGTGGTGTTAGTGCTTAAACTGGCTAACATTTATATACTTTTCACCTGTGTGGTTGTTGGAATGCGAGGCGCCTCGAATATATGGTCGATAACTGGCACTATGTGAGTCGACGTACAGACCATTATATAGGTCCTATAGGACCGGGAAACGTGTGTTCAGGAATAACTAATCCTCCAAAGTTAGGTGAGGACCGGCCCTGAAGATCTAAGGATCGTTGTGTGTGGTCCTGAGACATTTACTAGAGTGTCTCGAATGGAGAGGAGGTTGCCCCTTGCCTCGACTCATGACGGAAATCCAATTTCTAATACGACCCTTGCGGTTTTATTTGTAGAGCCTAGTATGGCGACATGATAGATGGTACCCATGCCGCCTAGGATTGATATTTATGATTGAAATTGTTTTGACACTATACACTTATAATAGTATCAAATGATTTGTTTTTAAACGTACCAAACATGTTTGGCTATTATAAGGGAAAACCCTATTCTCCGGCTTGCGTTGCATTGTGTGATGGGACCTGGGTCTTATAATAGCTTCATTTTTCCAAAAAGCATTGCGTTGTTTTGTTTTATGCACTGGTATTCTTGGAAGGAAACCCGTTCCGTGTTATACGGCGTGGTCCCTTGAATTACTCTCTTTTAAAGTAAAGTTTTAAATAACCGTTTTAGTTCTCACACCAGTCACACGACTGACCTGGAGTTTATTGTTTAACCTAAACTCTGGGTGTCCTTATTTTCCGCACGGGCAGCTAGTAGTTTTGGTTTTGTAGATTTATATTCATAGGATCCTGATTTACAGCTGGAACGATGCTCGGAAAGCTCTTTATCCGTGTATTACTTTTAGTTGTGTTTTGTATTGTTTTTCCACTGCTATGTAATTTATTGTAATCTCTGATATTCTCTGTTGTATAATATTTATTCATACTCTGTATATTCTTGTATTCTGATGGAATTATTGTAATAAACAATGAAATGTTCTTCTGTTTGTGTTTTGATGTGGCTTGTCCTCAACTCTGTCTGTGCTTTCCTTCATGGGGAAGTTCGGGTCGTCTCAAAGATCTTCGCTTGGAATCACTTGGCTTACTCAAAGAGAAAAGAGATGAAGTTGAACTCAGAGCAACCACCCAACTGTAACGACCTAGAAATTTTGACCTTTAAAATATAACTTAAATTAAGATTTAACATAATATATATATATGTGTATATATATATATATATTTGGAATTTTGTCTGTTTTGAACGATATTTGAGTGAACTCTTTCCGTGGATTTATAAACATTTTAAACCGAGATTTACATTTCTAACCGATTTGAATCTTTAACGTTAGAATTCCTCGGTTGAATTTAATATGAACATTATAGAAAACAAGGGTTATTATTATTGTTAATTTATTTTGTAATTTAAGAAAGAAATGAATTTAATATTAATCGTGTAATTCAATTTAAGGAGAAAAATGTATGCTTATATTTGAAAATCAAAATTTGAACCTGGACTTTATTTTGAACGTAGTATTCACTTTTAAAATGAAATGGTGTTTGTAAATATAAGCTTAATTTAAACATTTTGCCAGAATTAACGATATTACAAATTTTGTATTTGAAATATGACGATGAAAATAAAGAACAATTTTGAAATAATCCTGCAATTTAAATAGAACGAAGAAAATTAAATTGCCTAGCAAAATATTGTCAAGAATAATTTTTTGAGTCAAACCATTGAGTGTAAACGGAGAAAATAAAACATTAAATTAATTTCAGAATTCAATTGTTTGAGATGCGTTCAACATAACAAAAAAAAGTAAGATAAAATACACGCGTTATTGCGTTTGCGTTAATTTAATTTATTCAGAAGTGTTGAAATTTAAAACAAGCAACGTTGTTTGTCAGTTCGTGTTTTACCCTAATGTTCGCATACCGTTCGCAAGGAACAAATCAAGTTTTCCTCCTTTTAATGAGATATGGCCAGCAACAATATCTGATAAAATCTGATCTAAAATTTTGCCATATCAGTGAAAAGATTTTAGAAACAGTGCCCAAAGATTTCAAACAGCGTGTGTGCAGAGAATACAATGCTATACTTAATAGACAATTCAGAGCGACAGAAATAAAAAGAGCTCCTTACCTTCATCGCGTAACACACTTTTCCCTTATCTCATTCCCTCTTCCTGTTACCCAGCAAACTTATTTCTCTCCTCTCACACAAAACAAATTCCTGTGCATCTATTTTATCCTCTTAGCTAATTAAAAGAATCCCTCCTTCCTTATCAAAATCTGTTTGCACACCCCATTCAACTCCATAGCGCCATCTTTCTCTCTCCACCGCGGTGCCTGCAACCCACATCCTCCTCTCCTGACACCATTGCTCCGCCTCCTACCGGCATCAACTACCGATGCCCTCTTTCCCACCCTCGCCCATTCTCCTTTGTCACTCTACTGTTTTCTGCCTCCGTAGTTTTTAGCTCCACCGCTCCCATACACCTTCCTCAGCTGCACTTCACTACACACCATCGCCAATAGTTCACCAGCTCCACCCACCTCGCAATCCTCTCCTACTGTCTCCCCTCTTCCATGAAAATCGGTTAACTACTTCATCATAAACACACTCACCTCCCACCATACTTCCTCGTCTTCAACTCCATCGCCCATCAGTACACTGCATCGCACAACACCTCTGATGCCTGATACCACTCTGCTACACTGCCAAGGAACCCACCTAGACCGCATCTTCCCTTTCACGTGGCCCCTACTCTTTTCTTCCCACACAAAAACCACTGTTCCCCTCAAAACAGTAGCGCCTTCCACCTTGTATACCTTCTCCACCTGCAGCCAACTCCGATGCACCGCCCAGTCACCGCCTAGAGCACCAGCCGCCACCACTCCTTTCGCACCACCTGACGCCTCAGCCGCATCCGCACTTCCCTCCAAAGCAGATGTCGCCTTCATTTAAACCCCACATGAAAAGACCACCTCCACCACCTTTCCCCTCACCTCCAGGCCACGTCAGCTCTGCTAGAGCTCCACCCGACACCCAGCTCCGCCAGTACCCCTGCTCGAGCAATACTGAACACCCTTAGCCTCTTCTTACTTTGGAAAGTATAGAGATAGAGTTAAGTATAAAGGGAAAGAGTATATATTTTATATACATACAATTTTGAGTTTGCTGGATGAAATATGCACATAAAGTTGTGAGCGAAGTTGTACGTGGTCTTTCAAGCCATCTCGTAGTAGATACGAGGTGTTGACGATGAAGATTGGAAAGCAATACCGGTGAGAACAACTAATTTAAATTTATTAAAATGGTTAATTTCAATTAGCTCATAATTATAATTCTTTAGCTTGAATTTATGACATGTGAATATTGATTTGTTGCATGACATGTTTGAATGGATTTGTGTAAGTTAGAACATTAAACACTAAGCGTTATTTACCGCAACGCTTGC
The DNA here is from genome assembly GCA_030737875.1 of Allium sativum. Taxonomy (NCBI): domain Eukaryota; kingdom Viridiplantae; phylum Streptophyta; class Magnoliopsida; order Asparagales; family Amaryllidaceae; genus Allium; species Allium sativum. The sequence goes on along the minus strand of CM060918.1, from coordinate 770,503,819 downwards.
GCACAAATATACAACTGTCTAATTGTTGTGTTATTGATGGATGAAATCATGTTCATGTAAATTGATTTTGTTGCATCACACACACACTGTAGTGGTGGAGTTATATGGGTAGTCAATTTAAATCTCCTTCTTATGTGAATCGCGATTATTTAAGTAATAAAAGAAAATTGTTGAAAGTTTTGCCTCGCCAAAGAAAAATGTTGAAATTTAATTTTTGAAATCCAAATTTTTAAATAATTTGGAAGCTTAAGCTATGAATAATTAAACAATTTTCACAAAAAAACAAAATGATTTTGGAAATGTCTTAAAATTAGTTTTGGACTCTTAAATTGAAACAATTTTTGAAATCTAACTAAAAAATTGATTTTTGAGTTGCATGTAAATGTTTAGTTTCATAACCATCCATAAGATTTAAAATTTAATTATAAAAAAATATGATTTGAGTATGTAACCAAACATTTGTTTTATTAAATAAACTTGGTTCCATATTTTAAAGACCATTTGTAAGATTTAAAACAATTATACAAATTTGGTAATATTATATTAAGTTTCCAAGGGACTTGAAATATGGTTTAATTGAAGTAAAGAAAATTTAATTATGAATTAGAAAAGGACTGGGAAAATATTTAACCGTTATCAAATGTGTGAATACGTATACATACACACATACATACATATATATATATACATACATGTATACATACATACATATATATATATATATATATATATATATTGATGATAGCTCTTTCAATATACATACATACCAGAACATTCTAGGATGACAGAGAGGATAGTGTTTAGGCTTGGGTTTGGAAAATATAATTTCCTGCTCTCCCGGGCAATCCCTAATTGATCCAACGAACGGGATGGTTATTTCAAAATCTAATTTGGAATTTAATTAAAACCCTTTGAATTTAGAACAATTTTGGAATTTTAACAAGCGTTGTTCATTATTTAAAATGATTTGAATAAAGGATTTAAACCTTTAAATGATTTTGAACTTGTTTGGTTTAAATAGCTATTCTATAGTACGTATGTAACGTTTTACCATTTCCCTAAAAATGATTTAGTTTGAGATTTATGATTCAAGAACTATTATATAGACTATAAAAAGGGGTTTCTGAAATATTTTGGAAAGTTATAAAGTGCTAAATATTTATGTATGAAGCTTTCAATCCAAATTTTGAAAAGGCGAATAAAAATGACAACAACGAATAAAGGGATTTTGAATATGGGATTTATAAAGAGGAGATAAGATGGTAACGGGATTGAAGGCATTTTGAAATGAATCCACCCTTATTCTGAAATGAATTGATAACAATTGAGAAGGAGATTTGAACTGAAACCGGTATAGTTCATAGCTATTGTTTTAAAGTACGCTTATTATTTGGAAAGACTGGGATCAGAAGTAAATATGAAAACCATTCCAAATAATAATTCGACGTTATGAAGCAATCCAAGGTTGAGAAATGACAAATGAAGACCGAGAATCTTTGTATAATTTAGATTGATTGCTGATGTCTCTAATCGGGCCGTACACCCGATACGATGTTATAACTAGCATGAGGTTCGAATATATTTGAGAATTTTCGGATTATCGTTCCGTTCAGACCAAGAACGGACTTGTATGGATTGTGTGTCTGACATTGTAATTGGCCGCGTAGCACTGATTTCTGTTAATATATATCGTATATGTGGCAATAAATTATTCCCGTCTGTAAGATATACGAATTTAGAGGTTATGTATTGATAGAAATCAGTGACATGTTGTGAACTGACAATGTGGTATACTCGAGTTTTGTAATGAGAAAGTGACGATCAAAGTGTGGCTTATTGAAGCGTAGCTTTGTGTACACCGTGACATCGATGAACCCCACACCCTGGATTGATGAGAAACTGGCGGTTAGATTGTTTATACATACATAGTTTGTGTTGAAAGCTGCGGCGGTGGTACCACTTGTAAACTTGGGGGAATCAGGTATGTTCGATGTCCGAGTCTGGACGAAAACCGGTTATTTACCTCGCTACTTGTAGTTGGTGACCGAGCTTGGATGACAACCATGAGATACACTTTGCTTGTGTTCCTGATTGATCTTTCATTCCAGGAATCATAAAGTTGGAAACCCAAATCTCCAATTCGCGACCTTACGATTTTATTTGTATACCTATGGCGATATAGTAGGATAGGGTACGATGCCGTCTAAGATTGATACATTTGTTTTCAAATTTTTTTTCTACACTATGCATTAATAATAATATGAAGGGGATTTTCACATATGAAGGCATTTTTGGTTATCATAAGACAAAACTCGCCCATTTGGTGTGCGCTTGCATTGTGTGATGTGGGACGAGCTTATGATAGCTTCAATTTCCAAAAAGTCGTTGCGAATTTATATGCATGGGTATTTACATGGAGTAAACTTGTTCCCATTGGCGGCGTAGTCCGGTGAATTTTCCAACTTTAAAATAAACCCTAAAAATAACTATTTTATGTTTTTACACCAGTCCCATGACTAACCTACAGTTTATTGTTCCTTCCTAAACTCTGGGTGCCCACTAATTTTCCACATGAGCAGGTAGTGGTTTAGTTTTACAGTTATTAATCCTTGGAGCAAGATTCAGAGCGCGTTATGAGTTAGAGCTTCGAGCTAAAGTTGGATTTTTCGCTATATCCATTACTTCTTCCGATCAGAATATATTTTCTTTCTGTTGTATAATTTATTGTAACTCTAATATTCCTTATAACTCTGATGTAACATTGTATTATGAAATGGAAAGTTCTGTATTTTGTTTAATATATGTTGCTATCCATAACAATCCGTCTTTGTGAATGGTTTAAGTTGGTTTAATTACAGGCGAAAACCAAGCAAAAAGGCGGGTCGTTACATTTGTGGTATCAGAGCTTTGGTTATACAAAGCTATAGGGTATGACATATTTGAACGAAAGATAGAACTCATCAGAGTTATAATATCTCATTAGAGATAGGATCAGGAATGCCCTAGTATGAGATTCTGGAATATTTCATTGAGAGAGCGTATTTTGAAAATTATAAATTATTTTTCGACTAATTAAATGGTTTTGAAAAGCATAATTATCTGAAATACAATTTTAATAAGAATTTTCAAGTATTTTATTCGACGTCGCGATTGGACTATTAGTATATGAAGATTTCGAATATACGCATGGCCAACGTATGTACGAAGCCCTGTATGTACTAAATAGATATAGAATCACACTCCAGTCGCTCGGGGATGATTCTGATGATTGATGCATCATCATCAGTATTTATTTTCGAGTTACGAAAGTGGGATGACTATATGATTCCAATTTAAACATCGATAAATACTTAAAACTAATTAGATAAGTATTTGAAAGTCTTTGGATAAATTTTAATAAAATGTTTGAATAGATAAGCAAAATTTAAATGGGTGACATCTTCCTTATTTGTATAGTATAAAATTTTTAATTCGTAAGTGAACTAAAATGAAATTTGGAAGAGCAAAACCAGGCGTTTTGAAATGGAAAGGGGTGAAATTAAGTAGCTTAGAATTCGAAAGACCTTAAACCAGTAAACCCTGAATATGGATAGGGAAATAATAAGTAATTGAATACTTGAAAATAAATGGTACAATGTGATTAATTATAATTAAGAAAGTTGATAAATTAGGAAAACGAGAAAAACAGTGTAACCCTTTTTAAAAAATTTAGGTTGTCTCTTAAAGCAAAACGGAATTTGGGATATCAAGGGGTGAGTTTTGGATGACTCAAAAGCAAGCAAAAAGAACACTGGCTCTCGGAAGGAAGAAGAGGAGACCGAGAAGCTTAGAAAATCTAAGGATATCTAGTGTTATAGATGTTTTAGAAATAGTCATTATGCAGCTTTCTGCCCAAATAGATCTAAAAAGAAGAAGAAAGTTATTCGGAAGGATATATGTTGTTTCAAGTGTAAGAGAACTAGACATTAATGAATAAATGCCCTAAAAGAAAGAAAGAAATCAAGGACCCTGCAGCGGAAAGGAAGTGTCATTGATACATAAAGAAAGGGATTTAGCTCGAGACTGTCCGTTGGAAAGGAGAGAAAAACCGATTGGAAAAGCATCGTCTTCGTCAAAAGTAGTGCTAGAAGGAAAAGTTTTCAATCCGTAGGGTTAACTCTAAGAGTAGTACAAGGCCAAGCAGTGAACGTATTAAGATTAAGAATCAATTATAAAGTTAAGAATGAATGTATGAATGTTGGGTTAATCAAAATCTTTGTATAATAATATTGTCAGTTTATTTTATCCAAAATTTAATTTGTTAAATGAGATACTAGAATTTAGACCCTAATTCAAATTTGAAAGGGATTTCCAAGAAAAAAATTACATGCTAAATCGGAGTGGAAGCATGATGGTATTTTGAAAAGAAATGTTTCAAGAGATTTTCATTCGACTAGTTGAATAAGGTAAATTTTCAAAATAGTTTCGATATTTGAAACAAGAATGAATAAAATTCATATATTTTGGATTTCAAATGGTTACTACATGAATATGACTTTTAAATATGAAATCAAACTCTTCAAAAATATTATGAGAATATGGAAATTATTTGGAAATCTTTGAAACAATATTGAAATGTGATCTAAAGGAAGTTAAAATGATGTATGAAGTGTAAATGATTTTCAGAAACTTTAGAATTTAGAAAGGATTGAATTTGCATAAAATTCAAATGATTTGAATGGCTTGAAATGTTGAATAAGATTGTTAATTTCGAAGATATGGAAACATAAGTTGCATGTTTGAAAAGCTGAAAATTTTATTGTATTCCATTTTTGATTTCCAACCACTGAAAAGAAAGTTTTATGAATCTATTAGAAAAGATCAATTTATGTATCATCGTTGGAAAGAATGCTCAAAATAAATTGAAATTCATTTTCATGAAGTGGTAAATAAAAGGAATTTCGACGACTTGAATCCCGATATTTTGAAATATTTGGAAACAAAAACTATGGTTAAAAGTATTTGTAAATTTAGTTGTGAAATGATTTACAACTTCGAGATATGAAATGATTTGGTTTGTTCTAGTAACCCGTGACTAAACTGGGTTATGATGAGAGATTAGATGCATTTGATGGGTGGTACTCAATAGCCCGTCATGTGGGAAAACTTCTCGAACTAATAATATATAGATTGATTCGAATTCATTATAGAATGTTTGAAATTATGAAGGCAAATTTTGTTTTCAAATCCCGAAGTGAAGTATGATTCTCTATATGAAAAAATATGTAGTATTTCAATGGTTCGAAATGAAAACAGGATTTTAAGTTCGGAGAAATCATTTTGAGGCTTTTAAATGTTTTGAAATATCGTAATTTATATAGCACTTTAATTTAACTTATCTAATCTATTCAGTTTACTTAACTTGTCATCTCACTAAATTATTATATTTTGCATTTGTACCTATGATTTATTTATTTCAAGTTCTTTTATCTATATTATTTTACTATTTTTATCTCATTAACTATTTTCTACTGAGTTTGCTAAATTGCCTATATTTAACCATTTTATTATAAAGGCTATCTTATATTAAACTCTTTGAATTAAAAAAAAAACAAACTTTTAATCAAAAACAACTTATTTTAAAATAACTTTATCATTTTAAACTACATTTACCTAGATTTTTCTATACTTTGAACATAGCTTTCTTTTACATTACATAGCAAATTTCTTTATTTAGTTTATACAATGATTTAAGTCTTGCTCAAATATTAGTTTTGACATAAGAAGTTTTACCAATTTAGTTGTATGATAAAATTTTGTGTTTAATCTATTAAGACCTTTGGATAAATTTTCAAGCCTATTAGGTAATGTAAAGTAGTTCGATTCAATAAGCTTTATTTATATGTTGGTCTTAATAAATTTTGTAAATAAGATTTATTTTACTTCAGCATAATTTTGTCAACCTCTCCTTTTCTAGGACGAAAAGCTTTAAGTGGGGGAGATTGTAACGAACTAGAAATTTTGACGTTTAAAATATAATTTGAATTAAAATTTAACGTAAAATATATATTTATATTTGGAATTTTGTCTATTTTGAACGAAATTTGAGTGAACTCTTTCTGTGGATTTATAAACATTTTAAACCGAGATTTACATTTCTAACCGATTTGAATCTTTAACGTTAGAATTCCTTGGTTGAATTTAATATGAACATTATAGAAAACAAGAGTTATTATTGTTGTTAATTTATTTTGTAATTTAAGAAAGAAATGAATTTAATATTAATCGTGTATTTCAATTTAAGGAGAAACATGTATGCTTATATTTGAAAATCAAAATTTGAACCTGGACTTTATTTTGAACGTAGTATTCACTTTTAAAATGAAATGGTGTTTGTAAATAATCCTGAAATTTAATTTTAATAAATTTAAATTGCGTAGCAAAATATCAATAAGAATAATTTATTTCAAGTCAAGCCATTGAGTGTAAATAGTGAAAATAAAATGTTAATTTAATTTTAGAATTCAATTTTTTGAGATGCGTTCAACATAACAAAGCAAAAAAAGAAAACCGTAAGATAGAATATGCGCATTATTGCGTTCGCGTTAATTTAATTTATTCAGAAGTGTTGAAATTTAAAACAAGCAACATTGTTTGTTAGTTCGTGTTTTACCCTAACGTTCGCATACTGGTCGCAAGGAACAAATCAAGTTTTCCTCCTTTTAAAGAGATATGGCATGCAACAATATCTGATAAAATCTGGTCTAAAATCTTGCCATATCAGTGTAAAGATTTTAGAAACAGTGCCCAATGATTTCAAACAGCTTGTGTGTAGAGAATCCAATGCTATACTCAATAAAAAATTCGAACGAGAGAAATAAAAAGAGCTCCTCACCTCCATCGCCTAACACACTTTTCTCTTATCTCATTCCTCCTTCCTATTACTAAGCAAACTTATTTCTCTCCTTTCACACAAAACGAATTCCTGCGCATCTGTTTTATCCTCTCAACTAATTAAAAGAATCTCTCCTTCCTCATCAAAATCGGTTTGGCTACCCCATTCAGCACCACAACGCCATCTTTCTCTCTCCGCCGCGATGGCTGCAACCCACAACCTCCTCGCCTGACACCATTGCTCCGCCTCCCACCAGCATCAACTTCCGAAGCCCTCTTTCCCACCCACGCCCATTCTCCTTTATCACCCTATTGTTTTCCGCCTCCCTAGTTTTTAGCTCCACCGCTCCCATACACCTTCCTCCGCTACACTTCACTACACGCTGGTGTCAATAGTTCACCAGCTCCACCCACCTCTAAATCCACTCCTGTTGTCTCCCTTATTCCATGCAATTTGGTTAACTACTTCATCATAAACACACTCACCTCCCACCATACTTCCCCATCTTCAGCTCCATCGCCCATCTGTACACCGCACTGCACACCACCTCCTGTGCCTGATACCACCCAGCTGCACCGCCAAGGAACCCACCTAGACTACATCTTCCCTTTCACGTGACCCATACTCTTTACTTCCTACACCAAAACCATTGTTACCCTCAAAACAGTAGCACCTTCACCCTCATATTCCCTCTCTCTCCTCCTATAGCCAACTCCGACGCATTGCCCAGTCATAGCCTAGAGCACCATTCGTCACCACTCCTTCTGCACCACCCGATGCCTCAGCCGCACCCGCACTTCCCTCCAAAGTAGATGTCGCCTTCATTTAAACCCCACAAGCAAAGACTACCTTTCCTCTCACCTCCAAGCCACATCAGCTCGGCCAGAGCTCCACCAGACACCCAGCTCCGCCACTACCCCTGCTCGAGTCAATACTGAACTCCCTTGGCCTCTTTTTGCTTTGGAAATTGTAGAGATAGAGTTAAGTATAAAGGGAAAGAGTATATATTTTATATGCATACGATTTTGAGTTTGCTGGATGAAATTTGCACGTAAAGTTATGAGCAAAGTTGTACGTAATCTTTCAAGCCGGCTCGCAGTAGATACGAAGTGTTGACGGTGAAGATTGGAAAGCAATACCGGTGAGAACAATTAATTTAAATTTATTTAAATGGTTAATTTCAATTAGCTGATAATTATAATTCTTTAGCGTTAATTTATGACATGTGAATATTGATATGTTGCATGACATGTTTGAATGGATGTCTGTGTAAGTTAGAACACTAAACACTAAGCGTTATTTAATGTAACACTTGCGCACAAATAGGTGACTATCTAATTGTTGTAATATTGGTGGATGAAATTTTGTTAATATAGATTGATTATGTTGCATCACACACACACACAAACACTGTAGTAGTGGATTTATATGGGTAGTCAATTTAAATCTCCTTCTTATGTGAATCACGATTATTTAAGTAATAAAAGAAAATTGTTGAAAGTTAATTTTTGAAATCCAAATTTTTAAATAATTTGGAAGCTTAAGTTATGAATAATTAAACAATTTTCACAAAAAAATGAAATGATTTTGGAAATGCCTTAAAATTAGTTTTGGACTCTTAAGGTTGAAACAAGTTTTGAAATCTAACTAAAATTTTTATTTTTGAGTTGCATGTAAATGTTTAGTTTCATAGTTATCCATAAGTTTTAAAATCTAATTATAAAAAAATTGATTTGAGTATGTAACCAAACATTGGTTTTATTAAATACACTTGGTTCCATTTTTTAAAACCATTGATAAGTTTTACAACAATTATACAAATTTGGTAATATTATATTAAGTTTCCAATGGATTTGGAATACGGTTTAATTGAAGTTACGAAAACTTTAATTACGAATTAGAAAAATATTGGGCAAATATTTAACCGTTATCAAATGTGTGAAAATATATATTGATGACAGCTCTTTCAGTTATACATATGCATATACATACCAGAACGTTCTAGGATGACATAGAGGATAGTGTCTAGGCATGAGTTTGGAAAATATAGTTTTTTGCTCTCCTTGGTTATCCTTAACTAATCCGACGAACGGGGTGGTTATTTCAAAATCTAATTTGAATTTAATTAAAACCCTTTGAATTTAGAACAATTTTGGAATTTTAAGAAGCTTTGTTCTTTATTTAAAATGATTTGAATAAAGGAATTAAACCCTTAAATGATTTGAAATTATTTGGTTTAAACAGCTATTTTATAGTACATATGTAACGTTTTACCATTTCCCTGAAAATGATTTAGTTCGAGATTTACGATTGAAGAACTATTATTTAAACTATAAAAAGGGGTTTTTGAAATATTTTGGAAAGTTATAAAGTGGTAAATACTTGTGTATGAAGTTTTTAATCCAAATTTAGAAAAGACGAATAAAAATGACAATAACGAGTAAAGGGATTTTGAATATGGAATTTATAAAGAGGAGATAAAATGGTAACAGGGTTGAAGGAATTTTGAAACGAATCCACCCTTATTCTGAAATGAATTGATAACAATTGGGAGGGATATTTGAACTGAAACCGGTATATCCATAGCTGTTGTTTTAAAGTACGCTTATTATTTGGAAGGACCAGGATCAGATGTAAATCTGAAAACCATTCCAAATAATAATTCGACGTTATGAAGCAATCCAAGATCAAGAAATGACGAATGATGACCGAGAATCTTTGGATTATTTAGATTGATTGCTGATGTCTCTAATCGAGCCGTACACCCGATATGAGGTTATAAGTGTCATGAGGTCCGAATATGTTTGAGAATTTTTGGATTATCGTTCCGTTCAGACCCAAAACGGACTTGTATGGATTGTGTCTTTGACATTGTAATTGAATGCATAGCACTGATTTTGTTAATATATATCGGATTTGTGGAAATAAATTTTTCCCGTCTCTAAGATATACGAACTTAGAGGTTATGTATTGATAGAAATCAGTGACATGTTATGAATTGACAATGTGGCATACTCGAGTTATGTAATGAGCAAATGATGATCTAAGCATGGCTTATTGAATCGTAGCTTTGTGTACATCATGACATCGATGAACCTCACACCTCGGATTGATGAGAAACTGGCTGTTAAGTTGTTTATATATACATAATTTGTGTTTAAAGCTGCGGCGGTGGTACCACTTGTGAATTTGGGGAATTGGGTATGTTTGGTGTTTGAGTCTCGATGAAAAACCAGTGATTTACCTCGTGACTTGTAGTTGGTGTCCGAGCCTGGATGAAAATCGTGAGATACACTTCACTTGTGTTCCCGATTGATGTTTCGTACCAGGAATCATCAAGTTGGAAACCCAAATCTCCAATACGTGACCTTATGGTTTTATTTTTTATACCTATGGTGATATAGTAGGATGGGGTACTATGCCATCTAAGGTTGATACATTTATTTTCAATTTTTTTTACACTATGAACTAATAATAATATGAAGATGATTTTCACGTATGAAGACATTTTTGGTTATCATAAGACAAAACTCGCCCATTTGGTGTGCGCTTGCATTGTGTGATGTGGGACGAGCTTATGAAAGCTTCATTTTCTAAAAAGTTATTGCGAATTTATATGTACGAGTATTCACATGGAGTAAACCCGTTCCGCATTAGCGGCGTGGTCGGGTGAATTTTCCAACTTTAAAATTATCCTTAAAAATATTTGTTTTATGTTCTCGTACCAGTCCCATGACTGACTTGGAGTTTATTGTTCCTTCCTAAACTCTGGGTACCCACTAATTTTCCACACGGGCAGCTAGTGGTTTAGTTTTACAGTTATAGATCCTTGGAGCAAGATTCAGAGCGCGTTATGAGTTGGAACTTCAAGCTAAAGTTAGAGTTTCCGCCATATCCGATACTTCTTCCGCTAAGAATATATTTTCTTTCCACTGTATAATCTATTGTAACTCTGATGTAACATTGTATTATGAAATGGAAAAATCTGTATTTTGTTCAACATATGTTGGTATCCATAACAATCCGTCTTTGTGAACGGTTTAAATTGGTTTAATTACCAGCGAAAACCGGGCAAAAAGGCAGGTCGTTACGCCAATGTTAACGATTTACCCAGTACTTCAACACCAAATTCTTCCCAAAGAACTTTGATACCGGTGACCTCATCCTGAAGCAGATCTTTCCCACATAGACTGGTTTTGGTCCTCACTGTGAAGGTCTGTACGCCATACAACAGAGGCTTGGAGATTGAACCTTCAAGCTAACGACCGTTGATTGCGCCGAACTACCAAGAGCATGGAATAACGAACACCTCCGTCACTACTTCACTTAGTCTACTGTACATATTTACTGCTTTCCACCAATATTTTGTTTTCAAAGTTCAAGACATTGTAAAGAAAAGGCCATTACTGCCAAAATTTATCTGTAAAGAAACTTCAGTTGTTCATGTACTTGATGTGTTTACTTTAGCGTGGTATGTTTGAGATGTTATGACAACCGACTACACGAGTGCACAACACTGCATCGACACCTCGAAGCTTAGCATCAATCCGCTCACTCAAGTCCTTACAAAGGCTCAAACCTTGTAAAGCAGTCCGCCCTTTACAATTCAACTTGAGTCCCGAACCAATGACGGGATGACTCAAGACTCTCACTAACTTAAGCGTCCAACCCCATTTCTAGGTCTCCGAACATATGGGCAACCCAACAACCGAGTGAGTGTGACATTGACCGCTCGCTTGGCTCCATCCAACCCATAGGCTCTGGATCTAGGTATAAAAGTGGCGAGCCAACGATGCCCTCAAACTTTAACCAGAACAAAAACAACGGGATAATATAAAGGACAAAACAGCGACATCCATCCACAACTACTGACGACTCAAGACCAACATCCGGAAGGTGGTCCTAAGAATGGAGCTTGTCCACTTAGATTCCAAACGACTCAAGATCGATAACCGAAAGTGTACCTCGAGATTGGAATCACTTCATTTGGACTTCCTACGACTTGAACATCTCAAGAGCGGAGCCATAAACAAAGTTTGCTTAAGTGTAGCGATAAGTACATTAACACAAGTACATAGATCAGAAAGTGTAAAAGAAAGTTCAAACACTTAAGACAACATGTGATGTAAGCAAAGCCAACTAACTTTCACAAAAGCAAACTACAATTGTCTATTTCTTTTTAACGACATGATGTACATGAAAATCACATTACACCTCCAAAAGCAAGGGTCGTACTTGCATATCCTATCGGCCTACATAACTAAAAAGCTTTCTATAACCATCGTTTCGATGAGTCGCCCCTCTTCTTCTTCTTATCGGACTCGGCACTGGATGACTAGCCTTATCCCTTCATCTTCTGGGAGCCACTTCCTCCACCCCCTTTCTCTCCCTGGTTGGAGTAGTCTTCTCCTGGGACACCATCAAGAATTTCTCCTCGTCATCATCACCACTCAAGATCTCGGTGCTCTGCTCGTTAACAGGCGTGATCACTTTTAAAGGCTTAGGTGTGACCTCGCTGCCAGTACCGCCGAGGTATCCCCCTTTTTCCCAGCTTCCTTGGCCTTCTTAGCATCCCTATCGACCTTTATTTTGGCCTCCTTGTCCGCTTTCTTTTGGGCTTCACGCCCATCCATAAGCTACTTTTCCTCCTCCTTCTTCAACCACAGGAACTCCTCGTCGGCCCTTTTCTTAGAGGCATCATCATCAGCTTTCTTTTTGGCTGCCTCCTGCACCTTAGGCTAAGCATAATCCTTGGCCTTCTTCCTAGACTCCTCTTGAGTCGTCTGTAGGGTTGCCTCATCATCCTTCCTCTTCTCCTTCTGCTCCTCCGACTTGGCGAGCAACTGGCGTTTTATTTTTCAACCAACTCATGCATTGTTTGCTCGCCCGCTTCCATCGGCCCAGTCACCTGAATACCTTCCTTGGATCCTTTAAACTTTAGAAAGATATCATCTATCTTAATCTCCCCAAACTATATATCCGAGGATGTGTTCATGTGACTAGACCCTCCTCCTAATTGTTCCTTGGTTTTTTCTGTTCGGGATGAGAATTATGGATCTTAAGGCAAAAATAACACTAGAGGGGGGTATGAATAGTGTTTTAATGAGATTATGAAAAACTTAAACAATTAATGATTATTCAAACAACTGTATTAATAACAGAACGAATATCACAATAGAAACAATCACAGATGCAAATATAAACAGAAATAAAAATGCAGAAAAAGAAAGAACACACCGAGTTTTATACTGGTTCGGATTACTCCTACGTCCATTCCCACGCAACGCTGGATTGCACAAAGTTTTATTAATACTAGTATCAATCTTACAACACCCTTTATTTCATGATTACAAGGTTAAGACAGATTCCACAACCTTGATTTCATGGATACAAGGTTCACACTAATTCAACACCCATGATTTCGCGGCTACAAGGTTGACACCGCTCCCTTTCCTTGATTTACAGGCTACAAGGAAGAAATCTTTTCCTTAACAACTACAAACAGCCTTAGAAACCTTGAATAACACTTCCAAACAAAGAGTATACGTTAGAGATTGAGAAGAGAAAAATAGTGATATAATTTGTATTGAAATCGGTAGAGTATAAGTGTAGAAATCAAGAAATTAAAGTATAATAATGGTGATAAGAGAAGGGATGAAGAAGAAGAATAAAAGTTGATTAAAAATTCGAAAATGACCCCGTTATATAGAGTTCCAAAGGTTGCAATAGTTCTGAAACATTTCAAATAATGAAAAGACACTTCTTTTGAAAATTAAAATTGTAACAGTTATATGTCAACATATATAGGGTTTTTGAATTATAAAACATTTTTTCAATGTGTTTAAATTACTATATATATTCTGAAAATTCTTGAATCAAAATTAGGGTTTTAAATGAATTTTGTAAAGTGCAAAAAAAACATATAAAAACATAGTAATATAGATATATTTAAAAATTATATAATATGAAGCTATAAAACTATATATTATCGACAGATATATTATAAAACTTTATAAACTATATAATAAACATATATATTTGAAAATATAAGTAAAAATAATTTGAAATCATTTTAGAAAGGAGTTTGAAAATAAGATATTTTGAAAATAGGGTTTGAGAACAGAATTTGAAAATGCTAACCAGAGTTTTACATATTATTTAGACTCTATTACTAAGATATTCTTAAGCTCTTGAAATCTTGATCTCTTTGTTCTCCTGAATCTTGAATCACTTAAACTATACAGTCTTCTGTATCACCTGTACATAATTCCTGGATATATATATATATATACACATATATATATTTTGGATAAAGGTGTTAGTATATATTTTATAATCAATAATGTTAATAATTGAAACAAGGTTGTTGTCATAAAAATTACATTCTCCATCAATTTCCCCCAATTTTATGATGACAACCTTGGTTTATAAAATATTCATACCTGAAATACCTAATGATGTGATTTCTTGAATACTCCCACTTTCACCATGAATTCTTCCTGACTCCCCCTTAAACTATGCCTATTTTAACTATACTATATTTTGTAATTTATCCCCCTTTGTCATCAACAAAAAGTATATCTATCTATACATAGAATAATCTTGGTGACTAATTCTATATATAACTCCCCCTAAATATATAACTCTTCCTAAATTTAAATCTAAAAATTTATAACTCCCCTTAAACTTATGGCTATACTTTTGTAATTTTACTAAGTAAACTAAACAGGAGTATAATCAAACATTGTATAAACAATCAAAACAGACAATCCAAACAATCTAAACCAAATCAACCAAAGCGAAAATATATGTTTTTTTTTTTTTTGAAAACCCAGGAGAACCCGGCGGGCCGGTAAACTCCTGAGGAGGGTACAGTAAAGCCGTCCGGTAATCCAAGCCCCCATACCCCTGGGTAAATTTATGTAGGATGGGGAAGCGCATGGTAGGAATCGAACCATCGACCTTTTACCAGGAAGTTAGGCCTCCTTTCCACTGCGCCGCACCCGCGGACAAGCGAAAATATATGTTAATTCAATTACACTTCTTGAAACTTCAATTAATCCTAGAAACTATAAAACTACCCTTTAATCTAATATTAGAAAAGCTATATGTAATGAAATGTGAAAAAGATAATTATATTATTTAATACTTACATATGTATAAGTATATTTTAAGCCTATCAACACACACACACATATCAAATCCAACTAGGCCAAACAAGTCAAACAAATCAATCAAGCCAAACAAGACAAACAAATCAATCAAGCCAAACAAGCTAATCAAGTCAAAGTAAATATGTTATGTGTTTAATTAATAATCCTATATATTTGTAAGACTATAATTTTCCATATAGTATACTTGTTATGTGCGGAGTGAAAAGTTAATATGTAATGCAGTGTGTGCAATATGTTGGTTATAATGTAGTATGAAATGTATGTCATATGCAAAGCAAAATGAAATGATATAATAAATGAAATGCAACTTAGGATGTGAATGATTTTAATTTGGAATGCACTGTAATTTATGATAATGATGCATGATATAAAATAAGATGTGTAATATATAGAATGATTTGGTGATGATATCTATTTCGGTAAAAGATATTCACAGTACTATATAACTATTATGCATATACATATATATTATAAATTATTTCAATCAAACAAAGGTAATATACATAAATTTCTAGACTTAGATTAATGGTACTAATGAAAGTGATTAAAAAAATAGTAAAGATAAGAGTTTATTGGTAATTAAAAATATATTCATGATAGGTAGTAAAATATTCAGAACTACGAGAAATATGGAGTTAAATAATCTTAGTATGGTGCTTCGTAGAAAAATTGAAGATCCTTTTAAAGAGAATATAAAATTGTATCATATGAAGTAAACTATTTTGATGTAAACATATATTCATAATTGTATATATAAAAAATTAAACTTTAATTTATTATGAGATATAAATCAATCTTTTGTTACAAATCAATTTTAAATTTGAACTTTCAGAAATCAAAACATATTAATTTGCTAAAGAACCATTTATATGTTAAAACTTTCAAAGAAATCCATAACAAAATTATTTTTGATGAAATCTAGTAATATAACTATAAAACTATAACTTCCTATATTTTAACTACAAATTTAAGACATAAAAATTATATATATATATATATATATATACACACACTCACACTTTATACCAAAATATTAAGTTTAATCAATCTTAATAAGAAATCAAAATTAGTATTAAGTTAGAAATAGTATTTGAGATAATGTAACCCCAAAATTGTTATGTAGTTATATGAAAATTATATAAGTTAAACTATGTATGTTTAAACTTCATATAAAAGATATATATATATATATATATATATATATATATATATATATATATATTATAACAATATCAGGTGTTTGAAAATTAACATATCTATGTACTATATAGTTTTATATATTTATATACTTTCAATATATATTTTTGAAACAAAATATATAAAACATAAGTAAATGAACAAACCTGATAACTAGGGTTTGAACTGACATTTTCATATTGAAAAAATGTCCTTTCAAAACCAAATCAAAGAGTAGTGAAATTTAAATTTAGAATAAAAAAGGAGATAAATTTTAATTAGATTGGTATATATATACTATGGTGTATCAACATATGAACTAAAATATCTAGAATTATAAAAGAGATAAATTTCTGTACCTAACTATGTGCATAAATGTATATTCCTAAATTCAATGATAATTATGAAATAATTGTAAAGCGTAACACTTTTGGTAATCCTTATTTTTTTTGTTCTTCAATTGTTATAAACCACACATTAACATCTTCCAGAATTTGACGATGAGATCTGCTTAATTGTGATGGTCTCATTTTTCTGGTCAGCATAGTATATTCATTTTCTAAATTTGAAGATCGTTTGAGAAAGATACTGATGATTTAGTAGTTTAACCTTCTTGGCGCCAAAAAATTGAATTTGAATGAATGGACATTTCAACTACTATAAATATGCCCAATAGTCACATCCCTTCACAAATTTCTTCTCTTCTTCTTCCCGTTTTTCCTCTTTCAATCAATTTTCAGGGCGGCGTAACTTCTTCGTTTCTTAATGGAATTGGACGAAACCAATGGCAAATCGAAGAGGAGGCAAGGGCTATGATTAAATAACGGTTTGGCAAAGAATTTGAACGGTATTATGGTGCAGTAGGCTGAATCAGTGAAAGGAAAGCAGAAAATCCCATATATAATTTTCTGTTTTGGATAGTCAACTTCAAACTTTCATATCTCACTCAAGTTTGATCGGAATTCATATCTCACTCAAGTTTGATCAGAATTTGATGATCTAACCATCAAAATAACCACGACAACAAGAACTTCAATCTGTAAAAGGATTTGGCATGACGTAATACAAATATATAGACAAAATATGAGAAATACTAGTGACAATTTTGGTTTCTTTTTTCCTTTGTGCACCAAAACTCCATTTGATCATAAATTGGTCATTTCTTTACGGATTTGCATGAAACCAAAAGCATTGCGGAGCAGATAAAGAAGTATAGCCTTGAATCAAATTGAAGAAGAAAAATAGTTTTGTAGATCAGGTATCCATATCATTGTAGATTGCCAATATTCTTCTTTTTCTTTTTGATTGGTAAATGAACACCTTGGTGTCTTCCTTCTTTTTCTTCTTGGTTGATAAATGAATCATCTTTGTGTGTTTTGACCAATAGTCATCAGACATAACTTTTCCCTGCAAAACAACACAACATTTTGAAGAATTAAGTGACTTTTCAAAATAACTAAATGTAATTTTAAATAATAACATCATGATAATTCTGTTACATATCCATATGAAAAATAGTGTTAAAAATTTCCATTTAAACTTTTCAAAAATTAGATTGTGATAACTGTATTTTTCAACACATTAGAATGCAGATTCATCTAATACTTATGCAATGCGTAAATTTAAACTAGTGTTATAAATCATTTTCAAAGTTCACCATTTAATATTTCCAAAATTCAAATGATGAAAATTTGAAAACCTATGCTCTGATACCAATTGTTAGGGTTGAGAATTATGGATCTTAAGGCAAAACAAACACTAGAGAGGGGTGAATAGTGTTTTAATGAGATTACAGAAAACTTAGACAATTAATGATTATTCAAGCAACTGTATGAATCATAGAATGAATATCACAACAGAGGCAATCACATATGCAAATATAAACAGAAATAAAAATGCAGAAAAAGCAAGAACACACCTGATTTTATACTGGTTTGGATTACTCCTACGTCCAGTCGCACGCAACGCTGGATTGCACAAAGTTTTATTAATATTAGTATCAATCTTACAACACCCTTGATTTCACAGCTACAATGCTAACACCGATTCCACATCCTTGATTTCACGACTACAAGGTTCACATCGATTCAACACCGATTTCCCAACTACAAGGTTCACACTGCTCCCTTTCCTTGATATACAGGCTACAAGGAACACACCTTTTCCTTAACAATTACAAACTGCCCTAGAACCCTTGAATAGCACTTCCAAACAGAGAGTAAATGATAGAGGTTGAGAAGAGAAAGAGAATGATGTAATTTGTATTGAAATCGACAAGTATAAGAGTAGAAATCAAGAAATTAAAGTATAATAATGGTGGTAAGAGAACGGATGAAGAAGGAGAAGAAAAGTTGATTAAAAATTTGAAAATGACCCCTTTATTTAGAGTTCCAAAGGTTGCAATAGTTCTGAAAGGATTCAAATAATAAAAATACACCTTTTTGAAAATTAAAATTGTAACAGTTATATGTCAACATGTCCATTATTGTATGTCGACATATATAAGGTTTTTGAGTTTTAAAACATATTTTGTTTTTAAAGTGTTTAATTTACTATATATATTCTGGAAATTATTGAATCAAACTAGTGTTTCAAATGAATTTTGCGAAGTGTAAAAAACATATAAAAACACAGTAATATATAATATAAATATACTTATAAAATTATATAATATGAAGCTATAAAACTATATATTATAAACATATATATTATAAAAATTTATAAACTATAAACTATATAACAAATACATATATATATATATATATATATATATATATTTGAAAACATAAGTTAAAATAATTTGAAATCGTTTTAGAAAGGAGTTTGAAAATAAGATGTTTTGAAAATAGAATTTGAAAACAGAAACTGAAAATGCTAATCCGAGTTTTACATATTGTCTATACTATATTACTTAGATATTCTTAAGCTCTTGAAATCTTGATATCTTGGTTCTAGTGAGTCTTGAATCTCTTAAACTGTACAGTCTTCTATACCATATGTATATAATTCCTGCATATATATTTATATATATTCTGGATAAAGATGGTAGTATATATTTTATAATCAATAATGTTAATAATTGAAACAAGATTGTTGTCATCAAAATTCCATTCTCCAAAAATTTCATGCATTGTTGGTGCGAAACCCATTATCACCTCTGCTCTAGAGGTATCTGTACGATGAAGGAGAAGACAAGTTAGTCTACTTCGACTTCGTTTTACCATCCTTCAAAGCACTTGTGAGAATAAGGTTTTACCTTCCAACATTCGCGGCATGGCTTCGATAGGCACAGTGCTCTCAAGGGTTGGCTGAACAGAAGCTCTGTGTCCCAGCCCCGGATAATCGAGATCATACTCAGTAACAATGGGGTCTAGGATCGGCGGACCACTTGTAGAGGCGGATGGGACAGCTTGCTACCGAGAGCTTCCTTCTTTATACTTGTGAGCAAGTACCACACTCTCAATGATTAACGACTTCCCTTTTGCCGCAACAAGTTGCGCCATCCTCGCCAACTTGGCATCCTCTCTCCACAACACCCTCCCTTCAGCCAACACCTGGCTCTCTTCCTCAGTTAATAACTCAAGCCTCTACACCTAACTCAACTCAAATTCATCGACCGAGGTCACCTACCGCTGCCTAGCCTCGAACTCCACCAGCCTCTCCCAGGTCAGAGCCAAGGTTCGGGGATAATTGTCGACCCATGAGATTCTGTAGAATCGAAGTGCTTTGACATACAAACCCAAATCGATGGTTCCAATGATGCCTCCACTCTGTACTCAACCTCTGCAATCTCAACTTTGAGCCTTTCCACCTCGACTTGGTGCTCGGCTTTTACGTTGTCCACCTGGCTTAGCACCTCCTTGTTCAAGCCTCAGCGTCCTCCTTCTCCATCCTAGCTTATTCGAGCTCAGCGTTCTTCAAGTCAAAAAGCTTTTTAAGCTCGTTATTCTCATTAACGAGCCGCTACGCCTGCTCATTTTCTTCTTTCAGCTTCTTGTTCTCCTCATCCAGGGTTTCATTGCTTTTACGAAGCTAGTGTACCTCCTCGTTCTCATTCACCAATCGGATGTTCACTCCCGAAAAATCCTTATTGTTATGTTTAAAAGCCATATTCTTAATTGAGACTGATGCTATAGTATCTTTAAATGACTCTTGGGCCTCTTTCGCCTCATCCTTGACCCTCTTGAGCTCTCTCTCCGCCTCATTTGTTTCAACAATAAGAGAGTTAGCACATAAACATGTTACTCGAATACATAGAAATAAATCAAATGGAGCATTGTCTTACTCAATTCAGCCTCCCGATTCTTGAGGCTCTCTCTCTCAGCAGGGAAATCCAGCCGTAGAACCTGGAGTTCTACATTCTTGTTGTGAATCAGTTCCAAGAGTTTCTTTGCATATGTGTACATTTCCTTGTATTGAAAGTAGACATTGTACAATTTTTCATACACGTCTTTGTCCACACCCTATGGGATCTAGTGAATGTTCGCAGCCACATCAGCTCATCAAAGTAGATGCCAGGGAAGGACTTCTTAAGTATCTCTTTTCTATCTTCGCCCTGAGGTGTGTGATCGCCGACATATTAGGAAACGTTAGGCCTTTCTTTGCTACTATCTTCTTCATGTGTCTCCGCTCCCCAGGCGCCAACTCCTTACTTGCATATACGATCTTAGACGCCACGGGTGGAACATAAGGAGAAATTGTTGATGTCTGTTGTCTTATGCTTATGGTTTCGTGCTTTGAGCCTGTTCCCGATGATCGAATAAGGGGTGGTAGAGATTCTGAGTGTTGGGGTTGGTCTCTTTAGTGTTAATCACCATTGCGTTCATAAGAATGAGGAGGTGTGAAAATAAAAGTTTGTGCCACTTCTGAAACCACTCACAACCCCGCACTTCTATGGCGGGTGATCTCCGGACTCTCACCCTCGATCTCTGTCGCCATCTCTAACCATTTCACATGAATGGAGAAATTCAAGGTTAGAATCGACATTCCACACATGCAAACAAATGCTATGTCATGTAGTGTTATGAGTTTGTTTCCTAAGTGTTCCTTCCACAGAATAGATTTTAGCCCGCTAGAAGGGGTGACCTCCCAACGTTCAACGTAAGGCTTCCGGTACTTATATCACTCGACCAAGACATTATTAGCACTATTTGGACTTTGTCCAAGTTCTTTAAATTATCCCTCCATTTCTAGCGATGCGGTGGTCCCAGATGTAGAAACTAGAGAAGCCGGCCTGGGCAACGCTCTTGACCTCGTCTCAACTGTTAGAGACAAGACAGGGGTTTTAGGCAGACCCTCTTCGTCGGTAGGTATCTCCTCATTATCGACACTGAGCTCTTATGACCTTGCGTCATTTGGACACGACAAGGGGCACTCTCCATTGTTGACCTGGAGGACTGTTTCCGTCCTCAGCTTTCGCTCTTTCTCCTTCTCCAGCAACGCCCAGACGACCTATTGAACAACCTATTAGAAATAGGCCCATTTGACAAAGTAGATGGTCGATCAATATATTTTAGGCAGTGCTGGCCTCAGTTAGGATAACCCTCAACGTTTCAAGCCGCTCTTGATACAACTTGCCTTTAAGGCTGAGAGGGAAGCCTCCCACATAAATGTCGAGTTAGTCTTGGGCTTACGACTCAACTAACTACGAACCCAAGGCAAGAAAGAAGAACTTACTTTCGGTCAGCCATCGGCTCATGAATCCTAGGGGAAATGAACATAAAACCAATCATACTTAAAAGTTCTATGTCTGCTTCATGCCCCCAGGATAAATCGGGTGTTGGCTTATGCCTCGTGTAGACAAGGGAAGGCGCGACAGTAGACCTCCTCTTCATCTAGAAAAGAAACTGGATATCCTTCCAATTTGATACTCTGTGCAGGTATTCCATGAACAAGATGCAGGTACCAAGCAGGAAGGAATACAACGTTGGTTGAAACTGTGTCAGCGCTAAGCGAAAGTAGCACAGCATATCCCAAATGAACCCGCATGATGAAGGTACATACCTTGAATCACACATATGCCTGTTCCAGGCAGTGTACCCTTCTGAAGGCATATGCGCCCTATCACGCTCTTCAGTGATGCAGACATCGTCTCAAGGTATGTCATACTTCTTATACATATGCCTCAACGTAGCTTCATCCATCCGCGAAGGTACTGAATCCAACGAGTAGTCGACTACGGAGGCATCCGCCATCATATTCGGTGCCTCGAGAATGTCTTTCCACATTATATCTACATCCTCTTCTCTCTCAGGGTTTACTTCTATAACTCCATCCCCTTCTGGTATTACTAGCTCGGTTGTTCCCTCGGCCAACAGTTGTGGTCCTTCTGACTGCGCACCCTGGTCGGGTGCAACAGACAGGCTTACATGCCGGGAATGGGTGAAAGCCTCTGAGGTCTTAAGCTCATTGACCACTGAATCGGAATTGTTAGATGACCCAGTCAGGAATGGCGAGAGTTCCGAAGCTTCATTTTCCAAACCCTTAAGTCTTCGAGAAGATCGCGATGTCATTGCAAACTATACTTTAAAATTGTCGCATTAGATACCGCACTGAAAAACCTGTATCCCTTGTGTTTGTGTAAACTAGCATGGAACGTGCAGTGTTGTGATGTGCTGATATGATTATAATAAAAGAACTCGGGACACAACAATGATCACTAGTCCCTAGAACTATAGTTAACCGATAACGTTGGGTTCACGTCGAGTTGTGATTATGTCGTGTTTGAGATTGGGAATCAGATCTACAGATCAGTAGTTTAACGACATGTCCATAGTTCGAGTATATGCTCTAATCCTATATGCAAATACGAATTATCAGTTCTCCCTTGAGTGTAAAGGTGTCATTGCTCAATGCATTCAAACCCATGTCCGATCCAATCACACAATATCGTGAAAATGATCAAGTCCGACGACAAATCTCCCAAGATTTGAAATTTTTCATTAGGCATAGCGGGATGTAGTGACCGGGTACAACAAATTTGTACCAACTCTCCTAGGGGTTTGGGATTTCACTTAATTATAGGATATGTGAATTTCACATTCCCAAACTCATGAAAATACGAAACCCAAGACTGGCCGAACCTGAATCCCACAATCCTCCAAAAAATTTCAAATCCCAACTCAACACTCATTTCCATATCACCTTGCATTTCGAATTCTCCAAGCCTCGGGATACGAAATTCGTATCCCAGGGCTTAGTAAACTTCGACTCCTAAGGAGAATACGAAATCAGGATTTTGCATCCACTTTAGGAAACAAAACCTTCATTTCTATACCTTGTTAGAGATTCAAAATTCGAGTTTCGTATGCCCTTACTTAGGGAAGCAAAATATATTCTTCGAATCCTCTCTGCAACTCCGGGATGCGAAGCATCGATTCGCAACCATCCTATTTCCACTTTTCCCTTCGCCTCCTCTTCTATCTCCTCCTTCCCCCTCACTTAACCACCTCGGGGATCCAATATGAATTATTGTATCTTAGAGGTCCGACCTTTGTAGACCCTTCATCTCCCACGAAGATGGCATCCTTCCTCCCCAAGATGCCTTGGCCAAGCCCCAGGCAATGGTCTCCTACTTCAAACATTACGTAATTAAGACTCAAATTTGAATCAGGCAACACCAAAGCATAAAAATCAAATCCTAGATGATATTTGAACCCATTTGCTAACTACATAGTGTTCGAGATCTGGTTGGGAGGCAGTGTTCTTTCAAAGGAAATTCTTTAGTCTTCAGAGTGCAAAAAATATGCCAGGAGAAGGGTTGTAGAAGACGAATTTATTATGTGAAGGGGAAGGGTAGCGGGATAAGAAAACTCGTATCCCCATGGGATGTGAAAACTCGTATCCCCCAAGGATACAAAAAATCATATTCCCACGGGGCATGAAAAATTTGTACCTTGGGGATTCAAGATTTCGTATCTTTCTAAAAAAGGAAAAGAGAAAGGAATTTCGTAACTTTGGATAATTCTAGACTCGCAGCTCCGACTATGATCGCATAAATGCGCTTTCGGAACTTCGACCATCGACCCCAATTTGATTTTCTAACCAACCATACGCTCACGAGTTTTGACGACTCAAGAGCATATGCCAAGAAATCAGATTCACAATTCGATGTCATTTTCAAAAACCAACTTGCGCCATCGTAAAGAGAAGACATACTTACTGTTTATGTTCTATTACAAACTCATCGCGCGAGATAACATGAAATAGTGTAAGTGCATGTGTGATACTATGTTGACAACGATCCGTTTACATTCTAGCATATGTGGGAGTCGGCAAATTTGGTTTAGTTTCTTGAGCAGACAGGAATTAGATGTTTACTAAAGCTACAAGTGACGATTCTCAGACTGAGAAATCAGAATAATTAAAAGTGTTAATGAGTGTTTTCAACTTCAAGAGATGCTTATATCGTTTAGCATTCCCCATTATCATGAAATGTGAATCCCTAACAGGGCATTTGAAATGAAGGTTTCGCAACCAAGCACTCGACATAGCTTGGAGATCTTTTCAACTTCAAGAGATGCTTGACTCAACTCAAAGCACATCATGTCAAGACAATGTAACACCCCATATTTTTATGATAATAAAATATGAGTAACTTTATTAGATAATGAGAATTAAGTAAAACGGACTACGCCATTGCATTTGTCTCGGAATTCTGGTCAAGATATGACAGCTGGTTTGCGTAAAACGGACATCGTATGAAGAAGTTATAACGTCTAGAAGTTTGTATACGAGCAAGAGAATTATATATATATAAACAAATAAAAATATTAAAGAAAAATTCAAAATAGTGATCCGAAGACCTAGGAGACGAACCTCCCCACTTTGGGGGTCGACCCAAGACCCGCTGGGTCGACACCTATTTAGATTAGGGCACAGTTCCGGTTTTTGAACGTGGGCTCGTTTCTTAACCAAATACGTTGTTGAACACCTATAAATAAGCCTGTAGAGCCTAACCTAAGTCTCATATTTTCGAGACAACACAGAAGCCCGACCATTCCTCTTCCTCCTCAAATCTCTTCAGAAAATTTAGATTATTAGTTTAGGAAAATTCTTAATCTAGATCTAGAGGAAAATGATGAAAATCAATTAGAAGGTGTTCAGATCTCTTATCGAAGTGAGGTAATTTTCTAGATCTGGTCTATTTCAATTCTCTTCTCTTTCTTTCCTTTTTCTTTTAGTAAAAATTGTAGATCCATGGTTGTTAGGTTCTGAATCCAATTAAGGGAAAAACCATGGAATGCTAGATCTGGACCAGATCCAGGATTTGGAAAGCATATGAGGTGAGTGGATTTAAGTTATATCATTTTAGATAATGATATATTATCGTTTAGCATTCCCCATTATCATGAAATGTGAATTTGCCTGAATAATTAAAAGTGTTAAGATGCTGTTATAACAAGTTGATATATTAACATGAATATGTTGGAAAATTCATATGTTGAATTGGCTAAAGTGTTGAATGTTTACATGTTGAAAACCAAACTTGTTAGAATATGAGTAGCGACTACTACTGTTATAATTACATGATTCACTTGTGGCATATTATGTATTTGAATTATTAGATGTAGAATTGAGAAAATGACTTGTTAACTTGTTAGATTTGAACAATTACACGATTAAATGATTACATGTCAGGATAGAATTAAATACGTGTTAAAAAGGACATGCAACATAATATAGGCATAATTTGATGACATGTAAATTAGATTACAATAACACGTGAAAAGGATAGTATGCTTAAAATTTACAGTAAATAGGAAATTGTAACTTCTCATAGACACGAGGTTAGATTTCATTTGTGGTAGAAGTCTGCCCGGAACCGCCAGGCACATCCAACATTCACAAGTGGTAAATCTAATGTGAGGGGTCTAAGTGCATAAATAAAACATGTAATGGTGCTAAGACACGAGGTTAAGTCAACTTGTGGAAGAAGTCTGCCTGGAACCACCCGGCAAATCCAGCATCCACAAGTGTAGGCTTAATGTGAGAGGTCTAGTGCACATATATATATGTAAATAGAAGGACTGATAAACAACATTAATTGTAATTAATGGAAATAAATGGAATTGAAAGGAAGTTACAACAGTAAGAAGGAATGGAATGAACGGGGAATGATAATAACCTATTATAAATAAATTACATTAATAAGAATGTTGTATAATAGGTCGACTTGTCCTAAGGACTAGTGAAGATTATAACTTAGGTTATAATAAACTAGTAAGCACATGAGATAACTGGTGAAATGATATAAGTGGCACTTAATTTTAAATTAAGTAATCAGTAAATGGGGAAAACTGAAACTAGTTGTTTGTAATAAGTAAAGAAAAAGGGGAAAGTTTATGAAATGTAAGAAGTTGTACTTAATTATATATTAAGTAATCTGTAAACTTGGAAGTATGAAATCTACTGATAATAACAACATGTTTAAGCTTGTCCTAGGGACAAGTGGAAATTGTAACTTAGGTTATAATAAACGTTAAAGGGAATAGAGTAACTTACGTAAGGGGATAAGTTGTACTTAATTGTAAATTAAGTTATTTACAAGAACAAGAATTTGAAATCTACTAATGAGGACAACATAAGTTATATTTATGGGAAGAAAAACTTATTAGTGGACCTTAGTTAAGAGAACTAAGTTAATAAGTAAACAACAATAAGTTGTAATTACGGTGTAAAATGGAATTATGATTAAATGAGAAAGAATGAGGAAAACTAATGAAATGAAATAAGGTATATTTAATCATAAATAATGACTGACATATTAAAAAGAAAACATGTGAATTGAGATATACTTAATTACATATTAAGTAGAACATGTTACTGTAACGATGACATCAAACAAGAATATAAAGTGATTGTGGATTACAGAACTTGGATGACAATCTAGAGAATAACATGTTGTGGGCTTATTAACAAACTTAAATGGGTTAAGTTATATGACTGAAATTAATAAGCAAGAGAAACTTGGTAACTTGAATAAGAAGTCAATGTGAATGGGGATAACCAGGTTAAATGGAAACCTGGTGAGGTAAAGCAAGCGCGTAAAAAAATGTTTAGACATAGGGTCTAATAACACATTAAAATGAGGCGCTTGACCAGTCCGTACGTTTAAGGGTGAATAACCCAACGGGGTAGATCATCGTGGTGTCATTAGGCATGAGGTGAGCGCACATTCATCTGATTATTCTGTCGGCTCCGATGGACTGGAAGGGGAAGCATGCAGCTTGCTGATATACGTAATGTGCTCCTGGTAGTCCTCTGTGCGTTGACAGATGTTTAGGCTATGCTCGTAGAGGTTGGGTCTGCGCGTAACTACTAGGTGGGTGGGCCTTAACTGCAAAAGTAGATTTGCAGTCAGAATGTTGTTACGAGGTGACACTAGGGTGATTCGGCGATTGCCTCAACGGGGAGGCAGAGGTCAGGACCAATAAGGATAGTAGATCATCGGGTACCCGTCATCGACAACCAGTGGGATGCAAAAAGACTAGAGTTAAACCCAATACACCATTCACCTTTCACTATAGAGGTATGGTGGTTGAGGGGAGACGCCAACTGGATGTTTAGATTGTATGTTAGGGCCATGTCGCTTAGCTCTTGTAGTCTTTACTAGTTGAGGGAGGGGCCGAGGTGGGACCATAGCCACCATGAAAACAGACCCTAGGAATATCTACATTTTGAGGCTCTTAAAGGCGGGCCTGTACAGAAATGGAAAAGCTCCCGACGGAGTTCTGTGTTTCTTATATAGCCCTGCCATGGAATTCGGTGCACATTATGTGCAGTTAAGGCATCAAATACGATTGACGATATGTACGTTGGATAGTCTAGATACATGCATGTCGGCTCTGGGTGGTGTATCATAGACTTGAGGGCATTACTCGGGTATGAAATCTTATTCGATCGACGATGGCAGTCCGTACGCTTATGTAGCATAGTAATGATAGATATATGCAGAACGTAACATTGTTATGTAGATATCCGTACGTCACTCCGACGTAGGATAAGGGACTTCATCCATTTCTGTGGCATTACAGTGGAGACCGTGCGAGTGGGTTACCATGGGGTATACCTCAATATTGAGGGGTAGCTACATATATAATGTATTAGGTTAATCCACTCGGAAGTAAATAGGTAAGACGTGTGTGTAAGCCTTGAGTGTTGTTAACCTAACTAACCTAATAAATAAGAAAATATGATTGAATGGTATATGTAGGATTATCCAAAGTGTATAATTTAAATCCAGTCACCAGAACTTGTGTTCTGACCCCCTCCTCATGACATACTCGCACGTTAGATTTGTGGCAGAGATGATAGCTTTGGATATTGGTTAGGCGGTATTATTAATATGGTAATGCTATACTTTGATTATATTATATTTTATCCATTCCGCTGTGAGATATTTTGTGATCTCTAACATATTTTATGTCTCTATATTTTTTGCAGGATACCAGAGCAAACCAACACGAGTTTCGATAGACTAGAATTTTGAAAAAAAAATCGATCTATCGGATTTCGGGTTGTTATAAACAATACATACTTGGGGGGGTTAGTGTTAACTAACCTTTTGGTATGGTTCCCATCAAGCCCACTTAACTCGACACATCGCATGGTATAGAATCCCGAAATGTCACCAAAACACTCAGGATCTAGGCCCAGAAGGAGCCGTGCGAGCGAGGACATCACAACCCTTCAAAAATCTCACTCATACGACAATTCGCATCCCCCAATCCTACCGAATTCCATGCATTTTGTATCCCCTCAGGATACAAAACTTATATCCTCATGGGATACGAACTATCGTATCCCCACAGAATACGAAATATCGTATCCCCACGGAATACGAAATATCGTATCCCCACGGGACCAAATTTTTTGTATCCCTATGAAAATGAAATGTCATATCTCCATAGGGCACGATTTTTCATATCTCGATGGGATACGAATTTCATACCCTTCGGGATGCGAAATTTGTGTCCCTTCGAGAATGCGAAATTCGTATTCCCCCCTCCCGAGATGCGAAATTCTCATATGTTGCTACCTCGGGATGCGAAATTTAGCCTGTGTTCCCCAGTTCTCAACTACTCCCACTTAATTCACTACTTATAAATACCCCTACCTCATACTTGAAGGTGGTTGGAATTTTCTTGATTTGACATCTTGAAAGGACCTTGGACACAATTAATGGCCTCTTGAGCTTTGGGGAAGAAGAAGCAACTTTTTCTCAAGGCTTTGAACTTGCAAATAATGACCCCTGAAAACTTAGACAATTATTATAAATAATCAAAATGATGATTCCTATCACTGTAAACCTTCAATAGTAAATAAAATCAAAGCTTCAAAGTGGATGTAGGTTCAATAGGAGCGAAGCACAATAAATCTTATGTTTCTGCTTTTTGCACTTTATTTTCTATACGCGAAACTTTGTTCTCGTTACCTCGAGAATCATTGGGTTTGATGCTAATTTTTTGCATTAACGGCCACCTAAGTAGAAGGGTGAAGAGACTAGAAAAAACCCAGATAAGGGAATGTTTTTTGTATGTTGCTAGTTGTAGTAGAGGAAGGGGAGAAATATATTGTCGGGGATGGGTTGGAACTGGAGTGAAATGAGTCAACCATTTGCAGAAACGACATGACGTGTTAGACAACAGTGGCTCATTTTGTGTCCCTTCCCCCATACGATAAAATTACAAATTTACCATGGTCTCATTTTAGGCGCGTTACCCATCGAAAATGGAAGCATGAATTTTTTTTGATTACGAATACGACTTGATTTTCAGAGAGAAAACTTTGCATTTTGGTGTGAAGTTTGTGTTTGAGCTTCACGTGGTGTGATATAATGATGAGGGGTCGGGCACAAGTGTTAGGTTACCTAGTGCACCATTTTCGAACAAGGAAGTACGACTTTAGAAAAAATAAAGGTGCATGGATTAGAGATTAAGGGGTCGTTCAAAGCCAAATTTCTCCACAATTTTGTTTTTGATGCTCGAATGCCCTGATAAACAAAAGTCGTTCCGCTAAACATGAGAATTGGTGGACTTCGGAACCTCTTAGCTGTATTGATAAAGTTAATTAATAAACTTAAAATTTTATGAATTTCTAAAGTTAATAACTTTTGTAAATAAAATCCTTTTGAGATTTGGCTTTTTGCATTCCGGTCGATCAAAATGTTCTATGACGTTGAGATCGTTATGGTTTAATCAGAATTTAAGCAATTCAAAATTTTTCAATTTATTTATTTATTTTACAAATTATTGATGTATATTGTTTATTAAAAACAATTAATTAATTAATTAATTATAAATCAATTAAATAAAATATCACTACTTAAATGCCCTGTTTAAGTACTATCTTCGTAGAAACAAACTCATTCCTTGTTCACTCAACTTCTCCCGCTTGAATTCCCCATTTACATTTTTTGCTTCTATTCATCACAAATACAACCTAATATGAATTGTTATTGCATATCTCCATATTTTCTCTTACTATGAATGACTATTGAAAGTATCAAATTGAATTATGGTTAACAAAAACTATTCAAAATGTGTTCCTATTGAGTTTTTAAAAATTGTATTCAGGAAAAGACTATGACAACCTTTGGAATGAGTCGCATGATGCATGAATTATAGGCATACAGACCGATTTTAGAGGGTATGGCCAAATTGGATGTCGCACTCAAAATCAGATTGTTATAGTCAGTAAAAATAACCATTTTGTTAAGTAAACTGGATTTAGATTTTTCTGGTTTCTTTCTATTTAACATTTTCAAGTCGATTAATTTGAATGGAAATAAAGCTATGTAGATTTATATTAAGAATGAAATAATTATTTATTTCATGACTTTCTTCAAAATTTGATTTATAACAACCCATACAACAGTCTACACATTAATTACATAGTACATAATTGTAAAAATTAATATTCATAACATTATGAATTTAAAGGCACATCAAACTAAGATGTGTTTGAGTGTTCTTTATAGTTCATACAATGAATGCAAGTTATTTGATCAACTTTTTACATGGATGTATTATGAAGAAGTTATTACAATTTAAATGAAAAAAAATGAGAACTCTGTCTTGCTCAGAGTCAACGTATGAGAATGTAGCTCGAATTTTGTTAAGTTTCACTATTAGTCGTCATAGAGAATCACAATGTACATCATGAACGTGAAGTATTCGAGTGCATAGTATTGTCCGTAATGTACATATTAGCTCATTAGTATTAGCCGAAGTTTCGTCTGATTCCGCACCGAATTGAACAGAAATGTAAATACTTCGGCATAATCGACGTTCAATTACCGGGGTATGATCTGTTCTTTACTAAGTAAGTAATGCTTTTCAAATATTTAACGATGTATTACTCATGGTTGTTGTTGTTCAAAGTAGTCATGTACTAATAATTGAAAAATCGGTGTGCACACGACTTGTGCAGGATCTATAATATGGCTATGCGGAATGTATGTGATAACTTAAGCTATTCAATAGTTACACAGGTAAAAATTCACAAACAAGAAATATATCACTAACAAATATAAATGCTGTAGATAAAGTAAAGTAATGACACCAGATTTTTATACTGGTTCGGACCTCCCGTCCTACGTCCAGTCCCGAAGCTCCTCTTCGGCTTTTTACTAAACAACACCCTCGCTTCACCCGGAGGAACAGGTTCACAACTACTTGATTTACGGGCTACAAGTTTACCCACTTGATTTCACGGGCCACAAGCTTACCCACTTGATTTCACGGGCTACAAGCTTACCCACAAGACGATTACAAGAGTTTGACCTTGAATGTGTTCTTTCTTCAACACTGATTAGTCAATGATTGAGTACAACCTTCCTATAATCTTATCCTCAAATATATATTGATGTTTGCAAAGATTTGGAAGTGGATTATCGAGTTGAATCACAAGTGTGTTAAATATGCTTGGAGATTCAAACGATAATTGAATGCTTTTGAGTGCTTTTAGAATGCTAAGAATAATACAATATAGATAAGAGAATGGAGAGAAATTTCGGTGATTTGAATGAATGAAAATCGATGTATTTATAATAATCGAGAAGATGTAATTGTTGGTGAAAAGTTGCTCTCAAAAGAAGTGATTATTCTTAAGAAGAAATGGATGTAACTCTTCAAGAAAGAAAATGACTTTTCACAAAATTTCAAAAAGTTGTTGACCTATAAAAATTTATAGGTCGACATGTTTTTAGCCGTTGTAATTTAAAAACCTGTTGACCTATAAAAAAGTATAGGTCGACCTCTTTTCGACCGTTATATTTTGAAAACCTGTTGACCTATAAAAAAGTGTAGGTCGACATGTTTTTGATGATATGCATAAAAAAAGGTTTTATAAGTAATTATTGAAAGCCAAAAGGAAGTATGATTATTTGAGGATAGATTTTAACATTTATGACTCTAAATAATCAACTTATAACCTATGAAGGCATCTCGTCTTCTTTTTGTCGATGTAGAAGCTTCTTCTTGTCATAAATCAAAATAATCCGTGAAGCTTTGACTCAACATTCTCCCCCTTTTTGATTGATGACAACATGGATTAAAATAGTTATCTCTCCTTGTATATATGCTCCCCCTGTATATAAGCTCCCCCTGAATTATATATAATCTGCACAACAGTCGTTAGTAATATTTTCTCCCCCTTTGTCATCGACAAAAAGGGTGTCCAGAAGAATTGCATAAGGCTAGTACCATAATACAAGAATAAGTAAATTGTTCCACATATTACAAACCAAACCAAACATACCAGAAGTACTAGATAGTGGCATAATTACATACACCAGTCATAATTAAGTTTTTGAAGATAAAGAGATAAAAACGTAAAGACTATTGTGGTGGCCAGTCCGAATCACTATCTTCTTCTTCGTCTTTGTCTCCTTCCTCCTCTTGTTCCTCATTGTTTCCGTCATCATCGTCCTTCTCAACATCGTCATGAGCTCCTTCTTCAATATGCGACATTCCACGGCCACGATTATGTTGGGTACTTGCTCCAGAACTGGTATCTTCTTCCGACGAGGACCATTTAAAAGTAGGAGGCATAGGACGTTTTCCGGGATCTTGTGCAAGTGTTGCTGAAGTTGAGGTATAGGAGATTGCTTCCCAAATTGTTCCGAAGAAAGACTTTAATTTGTTGAACCGCTTATCAAGTTTAGTGTCCAAGCGGTCAAGCTTATTATCGGTTCGTTTCAGACTTGCTTCGAGTAAAAATTGATTACGTGCAATTTGCTCAAGAGTTTCTTTAGTTGAAGAAGTAGGTGGTGGAATTGTAACGTCTTCAGGCCTTTGCCTAGGGATTTGTGAAGAAGAAGTCTTCGGAGGACCTAGTTCGACATATTGCTCAAAAGGAATAATGGTAAAACACGGATTGGGTAGCTTCATCCTCTTTTTAGACGCTTTATCAATACATTTTGGTATTGAAATTTTGGACGCGGGGGATCTTATTCCACAGTCCATGAGGCAACGCATAATATACTCGTTATAAAACAGATGTGGCCTAGAGCGTTTGTTCACCATTGAAATTTCGTCAAAAATCATCTCAACCCAATTTACCTTGATATTCCCAAAGATAGCGTACAATGCCTTAAAGTTTTCTCCGTAAACAACATCAAAATTTCCAGTCCTTGGAAGTAGAGAATGCGTGATACAAAGATGAAGAATTCTAGCCGAGGGTCTCAAATTGACTCCTTTGGTACTTGACTTATGGTCTTCAATGAATAAGTGACTATGTTTATCACGAATATGAATAGGGCAGAAATCAGTAAAGAATTGTATACCATCAGTGTGAGATCGAAGAATTTCTGCCATTCTATCTTTAGAAAGAAAAATGTGTTGTCCACATATCACTGACCATAAGTAATCTTCTGAGTTTTGGGGTTTAAATTTCTCTAAGTTGAGATTAGCGTAGAATAGCTTTATCAAAATGTGACTAATCTCAACATTGTTGTATTCAAAAGAAAGAAGAGATTCAATACCTGCTCGGTTTGATATCTCTCGAACTTCTTAGTAGACAAAATCAGAGAAATTAATGAAAGATCCATGGTGAATTGTATAGTCTTTCATTTTGTTCCACCTTTTCACCGCTAGTGGATCCATAAGCCATTGTTTGATTTGAGAATCAATGGGTTGGACTGGTGCTTGAGAGGATGAAGTTTTTGATTTCTTTTGCTTAGGAGCCATTTTAGAATTTTAGAGAGATTGAGAATTTTTAAGAGATTTGGGTTGTGGAGATGAGGAATAAATAAATATGGGTGTTTGATGAAGAGATGTGACAGTTTTAAAAGGTGAAGAGAATGAATAGATATGATCTTGATGAAGGTTTGTAAGGATTAAAAAAAATGAATCGAATTGTCTGAAAGAAGGGGAAACAGCAATTCCCGATACCGGTCGACAGAAAATTTTGGGGTGGTTGACAGGAATTAGTTCTGGAGGAATCGATACAATATATTTTAACTTAACCGGTCGACAGGATAAATTAGGGCGGTCGACAGCTTAAAGTTCTGGAAGAATATATGCCACCATTTGTATGTTGATCGGTCGACAGGGAGTATTTGGGGCGGTCGACAGGTAAAGGTTCTGGAAAATTATAAACATATAATTTTATCTTGACTGGTCGACGGGGAGTATTTGGGGCGGTCGACAGGTAAGAGTTCAGGAAGAAATTTGAATTATATTTTTAGCCTAACCGGTCGACAGGTTAATTCTCTGGTACCAGAGTTTTTTGGAGCGGTCGACAGGTTAATTCTCTGGTTGAAAAAAAAAAAGACTAGACCGATCGACAGCATAGAATTGGGCGGTCGATAGGTGCTGAATACTTTTGTTTTTCTGGTTTGTTGAGATGAAATGAACTATATATATATATATATAAATTATTCAAAACAATATGAATTCAAAAACAGATGCTTTGAAGGTTAAATACAAATTTATTTTTAGAAAATTTAAACGATATAAACGAAAAAATTATCTCCTTGATTCCCAAGGATTCTTTGGTTCCCAAGGATTGTATTTTCCACTTGCTCCTTCATTGTTGAGGTAATTCCTATCCCATGAGTTAGGAGTTCTCGAAGATGATGGTATAGGTATTGGCTCATGTACATTATGCCTGTCAGAGCTGCAGAAGAAAGAGGCTAATCGTTCGAGGTACGTCAAACGAGAAGTCGTCAATTTTTGCTCATAGAACATTTGTTGCTGATAATAGTGCATTTCGTCAATCTTTTCTTTTGTTCGTGGAGAGGAAAATAAAACTTTCTTGCTTCTCTTAGGAGTAGGTGTGGTTCCTGGCGTTCGAGAAGGTGGATGAAAACCGGGTGGATGCTCTGGTGTTTTCGGGGAGTTGTATTCCGTTGGTTCGGAACTCGTGATTGAAATATGGGAGTTTTCAGCACATTTTTCACAAATGTGTGCCATGAATTTAAAAAGTTAAAGGAGATTTTGAGAGAGTGATTATCTGAGAGCACTCAAAAATACAAACGTATATATAGAGAAAGAGTTTTCTATTTTTAGAAAAAGAAAAGATGGTTTGTATTTGTTTAACCGTAGAAAAATTCTCTTCTCTATATAGTAAAAAGGAAAGAAATTGGTTTCCGAAAAAAAAATGCGAACTCTTGTTATAAATTAAAAAATATTAGCCTTCGAGTTCTTTTCTTGAAACCAAGCCTAGCTCTCTACGTAACTTGACAAAACTTGATTCTAGTAGAGGCTTTGTAAATATATCAGCTAGTTGATTGTTTTTGCTTACATATTCTAATTTTATATTTCCTTTCTCAATATTATCTCTAAGAAAATGATGTCGGATGTCGATATGTTTAGTTCGAGAGTGGTTAACCGGATTTTTGGATAAGTTTATCGCACTTGTGTTATCACAATATATAATAGAATTTGACAAGTTCATATCGAAGTCTTTAAGTGTTTGTTGCATATATATAACTTGTGTACATGCTAAAGCCGCTGAAATATACTCTGCCTCACATGTCGAGAGTGAAACACAATTTTGTTTCTTACTAAACCAAGAGACAAGTGATTTTCCAATGAAATGGCACATACCACTTGTACTCTTTCTATCCGTTCGTGATCCTCCGAAATCAGCATCACTATATGATACTAATTCGAATGCAAAATCCTTAGGATAGAAAAGACCGAAATCTTTGGTGTTATTAAGATACCGAATAATTCGTTTTACTGCTCGTAGATGCGATTCCTTAGGATTAGCTTGAAAACGTGCACACAAACAAACACTCATCATAATGTTAGGACGACTAGTTGTTAAGTATAGGAGAGAACCTATCATACTACGATACGTCTTTTGTTCTATACTCTTTCCACTTTCATCCTTTTCAAGATGACTAGTTGTACTTATCGGAGTTGGTTTTCCGGAAGTATTTTCAAGACCAAATCTTTTAATAAGATTTTCACAATATTTTTCTTGATTTATAAAAATACCATTCGGAAGTTGTTTAATTTGAAGACCAAGAAAGTATGATAACTCTCCCATATGTGACATTTCAAATTCTTTGGTCATGACATTTGCAAACTCTTTACAAAGTTTCTCATTTGTTGAACCAAAGATTATGTCGTCCACATATATTTGAATAACAAGTATATCTTTGTGCGAATGTTTAATAAATAATGTTTGATCAACCTTTCCTATTTGAAATCCAGAATCAATTAGATGACTTCGTAGTCGTTCATACCAAGCACGTGGTGCTTGTTTTAGACCGTACAAAGCCTTCTTAAGCTTGAACACATGATCCGGATATTTTCATGTTTAAATAAAGGTGGTTGTTCAACATATACTTTTTCTTTTATAAATCCATTTAAAAATGCACTTTTGACATCCATCTAATATAATTTAAAGTTATGATGACAAGCAAATGATAGAAGAATTCTAATTGCTTCTAGTCTAGCGACAGGTGCAAAAGTTTCTTCATAATCGATACCCTCTTCTTGATTATATCCTTGTGCTACTAACCGTGCTTTGTTTCGAGTTATGTTTCCTTGTTCATCAGCCTTGTTTTTGTAAACCCATTTAGTTCCTATAACCAATTGATCGGTTGGCCTTGGAACAAGTTCCCATACATTATTGCGTTCAGACTGATTTAGTTCTTCTTGCATCGCAATAATCCAATATTCATCGGTAGCAGCTTCTTTAGGATTCTTAGGTTCGATATTAGAAATAAATGCAACATGTCCCATTTGGTTAAGTTGACTTCTAGTTCTTATTTGAGATGATACTTCTCCAATTATATTTTGAACTGGATGATCTCTTAGAATTCTTGGAGGAGATCTAAATCTTGGTGGAGAAGGTATTACATCAATTTGAGGGTTATCATCAACTATTTCTGAGTCAGAGTCATTATTTGTGATGATAGGGTTATCAGTGACTATGGTTTCTTCGTCATCTGATATTATATGAGATGGTTTAAAGAATTCATCAAAGGAAACATGAAGTGATTCTTCAATAGATTTGGTTCTCTTATTGAATATACGATAGGCCTTGCTTCTTTCCGAATATCCGACAAATATACCTTCATCGGATTTTGGATCAAATTTTCCAAGATGGTCTTTCGTATTTAAAATAAAGCACTTAGAACCAAAAACTTTGAAATATGAGATATTTGGTTTTCTTTGATTAAATAACTCATATGATGTATTTTTAGTCAGAGGTCGAATAGATACACGATTGAAAACATAACATGCAGTTGCAACAGCTTCTGCCCAGAAATGTTTTGGTAGAGTGGATCCATTTAATAATGTTCTTGCACATTCATGTAGTGTCCGATTTTTCCGTTCTACAACTCCATTTTGTTGTGGAGTTCGAGGAAACGAAAAATTATGATTGATACCTTTCTTTGTACAAAAATGTTCAAATTCATTATTTTCGAACTCTCCGCCATGATCACTTCTAATATTTTTAACCTTAAGTCCTTTTGACTTTTGAATTCTTTTGATGAAGGATTTGAAATGATGAAAAGTGTCACTTTTATTTTTTAAGAAAATAACCCATGTATAACGAGAATAATCATCAACAATTACAAACACATATTTATTATGATTTATTGACTGAACCTGTGTTGGTCGAAATAAATCCATATGTAATAATTCAAGTGGTTGTAATGTTGATATGATTTTCTTGGATTTGAAGGAAGATTTAGTCAATTTTCCTAATTGACATGCATCACAAATATTATTAACCGAAAAGCTCATTTTGGGGAGACCTTTAACAAGATCATTTTTGGCTAGCTTGTCAATAGTTTTGAAGTTTATGTGACAAAAACGTTTGTGCCATAGCCATGGATCATTATCATTTGCTACAAGACACATATCTGAATTATGATTGATATTCATATTCAGAATATAAATGTTTCTATCTCTATTTCCTTCAAAAGCTATATTTCGATCTTTATCTAGTATACTACATTTATTATCTAAAAAGGAAATAGTAAAACCTTTGTCGCACAATTGACTAATACTTAATAAATTATGTTTCAAATTCTTAACTAGCATGACATTTGTGATAAGAGGTAAGTTAGATGTACCATAATTGCTCACATCGCCTTTGCCGATGATATAGCCTTTTGAATTATCTCCAAAAGTGACTGAGCCACCATCCGAATAAGTAATATTTGTTAATAAGCTCTTGTCTCCAGTCATATGCTTTGAGCAACCACTGTCCAATATCCACTTTCCTCTTTTCTTAAGTGGGACCTGCAAAAAATAAAGTTAAGTCCATGGTACCCACTTTTATAGGGTCCTAAGAGTTAGGTCTTAGGAGTCCAAACCCATACGGGTCCGGTATCCCCTTTATACAAATAATTTGGATTATAATGCATAGTATTCAAAAAATTTTGAATGTACTTGTTCCTAATCAAACTATTATTTGTTTTAGGAACCCATATTTTTATAGATTTGACATTCTTCTTTTGAGATTTCACAATCGGTTTTGGTTTGGAATATAATAAACTAAGATTTTTCTTAGCTTCAGTTTCTTGAACTTTCTTATTTTTTCTTTTTCTTTTACCAAGATGTTTCTTGATAACTTGTTTCTTATATCCCAATCCTTGCTTGTTTGTAGCTGATTGTGAACTCTCAATAATTTTTGTCAAATTTTCTCGACCTTTGTTAAAGTTAGAAACATTTTTAGAAATGTCGTCTAACTTTGTTTGTAAACTAGCTTTTTCAAGGTCTAGAGATTTTACTTTAGCTTTAAGCTCATAATTCTCAGCAGTAAGAGTGTCATTTTTCTCTTTTTGAATTTCAATTTCTTGACTCAAAAGAGATAGTTGAGAATTATTATTACATGATGATTCTTGAGCCTTTTCAAGTTCCTCCTCTAATATTTTCTTTTCATCTTTTAACATATCTCGTTCTAATTCTGATCTATTCAACATTACCTTGACTTCTTTTAATTGATGTTTTGTATCTTTAAATTTAATCATTAATTTATCATAAATATCAAGCATATCCTCAAGAGTAGGAATTTGTACCTCATCCTCTGTTGCCATAAAACATACATTTGCTTGTTCATTATCTGAGTCGCTTTCACTTTCGGATGAAGATGAATCTGAATCATCCCAAGTTACTGAGAATGCCCGTTTCTTCGACTTGTCCGTTTTGTGTTTGAACTTGTCATTTTCTGTCTTCTTCTTTTGTTCTGGACAATCATTTTGCATATGTCCCTTCTTATGACAGTTAAAGCATTCTACATTCGATGATGATGGTCTGTTTGATCCGAACTTTTTTCTGTTGTATCGACTAGCTTTTCGTTGCTTTAAGAATTTTTTGAATCCTTTTACAATGAATGCTAGATCCTCATCTTCATAATCTGAGATGTCTTCATCAGCATGAAAAGCTACATTTTTCTTTTCTTCTTTTTGTTCTTTTTGAGCCTGCAAGTTAGCTTCATAGGACATAAGATTTCCTATCAATTCATCTGGCTTCAGGGTGGAAAGATCATTAGCTTCTTCTATGGCTAATACTTTTCCTTCCCATTCATTAGTCAGTGAATGTAGGACTGTTGAAACTACATCGAAGTCAGAATATTTTTGTCCTAACCCGATAAGAGCATGATGAATAGTTTGAAACCTTGAATACATCTCATTGATTGTTTCATTTGGCTTCATTTTGAAATTTTGAAATTGACTTTTCAACAAAGCTATTTTTGCTTGTTTAACCTTGTTAGTACCTTCATGAGTGGTCTTTAGTGTTTGCCAAATTTGATAGGCAGTGGTACAGATAATAACACGGTTATACTCATTTTGGTCTAATGCACAAAACAACATATTCATTGCTTTTGCATTTACAGTAGCTGCTGTTTTCTCAGCAGGAGTCCATTCTGCATACTCAGTAGTTGGATTTATTATCTCTTTCTGAGTAGCATTCCAAGCATCATAGCTAGTTGATTGCATATAAAAAGTCATACGTGTTGCCCAATAACTATAGTTTAGGCCATTAAAGAATGGAGGTCTTTGTGTCGATTGACCTTCTGTGTAAGTGGTGTTACTTGTACTTGCGTTATTTGCCATATTACTAGAATATATCAAATAACTGTGTTACGGTTATATGATGACCTTGCTCTGATACCAATTGAAAAATCGGTGTGCACACGACTTGTGCAGGATCTATAATATGGCTATGCGGAATGTATGTGATAACTTAAGCTATTCAATAGTTACACAGGTAAAAATT
This sequence comes from Allium sativum, assembly GCA_030737875.1. Lineage (NCBI taxonomy): Eukaryota > Viridiplantae > Streptophyta > Magnoliopsida > Asparagales > Amaryllidaceae > Allium > Allium sativum. The sequence continues at coordinate 770,462,900 of CM060918.1, read as the reverse complement.
CACAAACAAGAAATATATCACTAACAAATATAAATGCTGTAGATAAAGTAAAGTAATGACACCAGATTTTTATACTGGTTCGGACCTCCCGTCCTACGTCCAGTCCTGAAGCTCCTCTTCGGCTTTTCACTAAACAACACCCTCGCTTCACCCGGAGGAACAGGTTCACAACTACTTGATTTACGGGTTACAAGTTTACCCACTTGATTTCACGGGCCACAAGCTTACCCACTTGATTTCACGGGCTACAAGCTTACCCACAAGACGATTACAAGAGTTTGACCTTGAATGTGTTCTTTCTTCAACACTAATTAGTCAATGATTGAGTACAACCTTCCTATAATCTTATCCTCAAATATATATTGATGTTTGCAAAGATTTGGAAGTGGATTATCGAGTTGAATCACAAGTGTGTTAAATATGCTTGGAGATTCAAACGATAATTGAATGCTTTTGAGTGCTTTTAGAATGCTAAGAATAATACAATATAGATAAGAGAATGGAGAGAAATTTCGATGATTTGAATGAATGAAAATCGATGTATTTATAATAATCGAGAAGATGTAATTGTTGGTGAAAAGTTGCTCTCAAAAGAAGTGATTATTCTTGAGAAGAAATGGATGTAACTCTTCAAGAAAGAAAATGACTTTTCACAAAATTTCAAAAAGCTGTTGACCTATAAAAATTTATAGGTCGACATGTTTTTAGCCGTTGTAATTTAAAAACCTGTTGACCTATAAAAAAGTATAGGTCGACCTCTTTTCGACCGTTATATTTTGAAAACCTGTTGACCTATAAAAAAGTGTAGGTCGACATGTTTTTGATGATATGCATAAAAAAAGGTTTTATAAGTAATTTTTGAAAGCCAAAAAGAAGTATGATTATTTGAGGATAGATTTTAACATTTATGACTCTAAATAATCAACTTCTAACCTATGAAGGCATCTCGTCTTCTTTTTGTCGATGTAGAAGCTTCTTCTTGTCATAAATCAAAATAATCTGTGAAGCTTTGACTCAACAATAATTACTAAATAACTATAGAACGACTTGTATGATATTTTCCTGTTGGTAAATGTAACTAAGGTCAAACAGATAATCTCATGTGATAATATTGCATATCTCTCTTAACTTAATAATATTATTGAAATTCAATATGGACACTCAACTTTTATTATAGATAAATTGTGGCGTGGCGTCTGACTATTGCCGAGTCCAAGTTAAAGCATTATAAGTGGAACATTATTCGGCAGAGAATTCAACTTTTCAATTATATGCAGGAAGTATCACAGTCAATTGAAGTTAACTTAATGTAGACGATGTTCAAACTTTTTCTATTACAAAATTTCATAAGTCCTGATATGGTATGATATTGGCAAATAGAATTCGTGTAAGCAATAGTTGTTAATTAATACTACTAATGATAGTGAAATTAAATTTTTAAAAAAGATGTACAAGTTATAAGTTCAATCAGTATATGAGCGTTGGTATTTGATTTTTCAATATTAATCGCTTACTTAATTTTGATATTCAAGTCGCACAACTATGATGATGAATACTTTCAAAATAATAATAATTTAATTCAGTTACTAACGATTATAAATTAATGTATATTTATGAAATAATAATTACTGCTTTTTTAGTGTCATTGATATTTAATAAAGTGCATACATAATAATTATACATAGCCTAGATAATACAATATCAATTAATATCATATTCTATTTGAATAAATTAATAACAAAGTTCATTTTAGAAACAATGAGGGTCAAACAACCTCCATTTATGGTCGACTAGGCATATTAATGGAGAGAACGATTAGATTCGATTTGATTTGATTGGGAGTGAAGGAAAATTAAAGGTGGAATGTTATTTAACAAAGAAGTTGGAAATTAATATTTTGATTTCTTCTATTAAAAGTATCCTTTCATTCATTTATTTCACTCAATCTTCTGACAATTCATTTTCTTTCTCTTCTCCTTTCCCCATGGTAAAAAATTAATGGCTTCATAGCCATAAATTTCTAACGTAAAATAAATGAAATGTGGTGCTTCGAATCCATGTAAATTACGAAGTCAGATTTAATCAAATATAGGAGCAATATTCTTAATTTAGTATATGATTTTTTGCTACAGCTATCAGGTAATTTCTAATATGATTCAATTATGAAATATAAAATGATAATTCATTTGTATTCCACATGTATTGTATCCTTTTGATTGTTTTTCATCTTTTATGTACAGTTTCAGTCTTCAACGAGTTTATCTATGCCAAAATTTTTATTTTAACTTTATTATTTTAAAATTGATGTTTATAATTATTATTTTTAATTGAAGACTAATATCAGCTGATTATTATAATCAACGTTGTAACAGTAGTTAGGAGGATACTAGGTTGTATGCATGGACTAGAGAATAATCTCCTAAGTGTAGATTAATTGGAGTAAGGAGTTTTCTATACATTCATGCATTTTAGATTAAAAAAAATGTTTTGTTTAGTATTAACTGATCCATAATGTGATATCATGGGCTTAGTGTATTTGAAAGCAACCACGGGGATGCTTATAATAGTAACCAAGCCTAAATCGATGCATAGATGGTGCATTTAATATTTTTTAACAGAAAGCAATATATTACCACAAAAGGAGCATTCCGGCTAAAGGTAACAGATAAACAAGACACAAAAACACAGGAAGGAAAAGAGGATAGGTCGCGAACAAGGTTAGCAATCAGAGTACCTCAACCTACAACCTATGCCTTCATAGACTAAGGCAACCAACCTAGATCAACCAAATCTAAAGCTAATCAGGTGATAGACGAACCACCGAGCAGCCACCTGACTGGTTACGTCTAAAGACCGACGCAGCCAATAATTCTAAAGATCCAGCTTTGGAATCAAGGATGCAGATAAAATCCTGATTGCCTAGATTACTCTTGCAACGAATCTCCAAGGCATACTTGTTAGTGATCAGATCATATTTTAAGTCCATAGCCCAACCAAATTTGACAAGGATTTCCTTCTTGGAGCATTCAACACAGAATCATAAGTGGGAAAAGCATGGAGGAACAACATCAACCACGTAGACAGGCTCTGGTACAATCAAATCCAATGTAGCAAGTGTGAGATCAACAACATAAGTACAGGAACCAAAAAGAAACTAAAGCTTAAACTTTTGTTGCATCCTCATAATGAGAGACAACAACACAAAAAGTATCGGTTTAGCGAGAAAGAGCATCATGAAGCCTACAAACAAGCGCAGACCCCGGATGAGGCACAATGAAAGCCTCTGCAAGACCGACGGGCCGGACATAAAGAGCAAAAGGAACCATTTCATGCGCGACATCAAAAGCAAGACCTAAAACATCATGGGCCGAATCATGTGAATCATGCAGTGTGTATAAGATGTTGGAAAATGCGGATTACACATCTTAATTCTAACTTAGCACTAGAGGGAAGTGAATAGTGTTTAATGTAATTAATGATCTTTCTCAATTTTTTTGAATTTAGCAGAATCAAATGAAAACCACAGATATGAATCAGACACAAATGCAAATAATAAGTAAAAGCAGTAAAGGAAAGAACACACCGAGATTTTATACTGGTTCAGAGTTACCCTATATCTAGTCCCATACAACTCTGGGTTGTGTAGATTTCTTTTCAAATAAAATTCAAATCTTACAAACTCGATTTCAAGTTCTACGAGGTCAACTCAAAACTGCTTCTGAGCACAGGGCGCAATCTTGATTTAACCAGGCTACAAGAATACATTTACCGGCTACCATCACATCCAGTTGATTTGAAAGGGCTAAACCTCATCTTTTCTGTATCTGTTTGGAAGAAAGACTCGATGGAAATTTGATCCTATGATCTTTGATTACAAATACTCCTATAAACTGAATAACATTTGGATTTTTGAGAAAGAGTGGTAGAGAATTAAACTAGTGATGATCTGGTTTGATTCTTTTGAATTTTGGCGGAGTTTGACTATGGAAACTTGAAAATTAAGAGTATAAGTGAAGAGGAAAAAAGAGAGAAGAAGATAATGAAAACTAGTTAAAAATACAAATGTAGATGGATATCTATAGGGAATTAATAGTCAATTATCTTTAGGAAAAGTTTTAAACAAATAGACGCTTCTAATGAGTATCGAATTTTTTGAAAATAACTGCTATAATGTCGACGTAGGGGTAGAACATATCAACAAGCCCTATATATTTTTGTAATATTTTTTTTTTGAAAACAATGTAAATGGTGTTTAAAAAAATCAAGATAATTCTGGAGTTTAAACAAACTATTTTCTTATATATCAAAGTAGTAAGTAAGAACATAAACTAAAGACATATATTTAAATCTATAAAAGTGATATTAAAATATAATATAAAACTATAAATATAAATATGAGAAACTTAAAACTTAAGATATTAAACTACACATGAATATAAGGAAATAAGAATATTAAAATTCAAGTAAATATTTATATATAAACTAAACTATAAACCAGAAAATCTAAAATATTTATATCAAGAGTTATATTAAAATTCAAGAAATATTTTGAATAATTTAAAGGTCAAAAGATATATAAATTTTTTTAAACAGGAAGTAATTTTGAAATCATTTAAATGTTAAGTGAATTTCAAAATATTATTAGGCAAAAATGGTGGGAGGACGGGAAAAAAGATTTTAGTGCTATTACGGAGTTTTAACAAAAAAAATTAGACACTATTACTGTAATGACCCGCATTGTTAGCCGTGGAATAATTAATTTATTTAATTATGTAAATAATGATTTAGGGAATTAAATCACCGTTAAATTAAAATTATAGTGAATATTTAATTAAATTTAATAATAAAATAATATATTTAATTCGGAAATAACCAGAAATAGTGAATTGACAATATAATGTGAACAGGGTCATCCCTAATATTTAATTCAACTTAGAGTTGAATTATATTGGCGAATATATTCAATCGACGTCAGTTTGAAAGTAGAATTTTAATATAATTAAAATAGAGCACGTAACGACGCGGCAGTTCGCTATTTGGTGATTTGAACTTCAACTGGATGTACGTGGTCCGTTTTAAATCGGATTTCTATGAAACAAGAAACGTGTGGAGCTGGTGGAGTATATCTTTCTAGTGGAAGAGAAAAATCGGGATTTCGTCATGTAGATTTTGAGTTACGTCCAAATCAAATTATCAGAAATGCAGCTCCCTGACCATAAGGATTTAATTATATTTTTTATAAGGATTTAAATAGAAATCGAACATCGATATAACTCTGACGATGTAATATCGAGGTAGAAATTCATATAGGAATATTCTGAGCTGTATTGTATTCCTCTGTGAATATAGACGATAATATTTAATTTTAAATATTTAATTTAATTATATTTAAATATATTTATATATTTAAATAGGCTATTTAGAGCTTTAAAAATAGCCACTTTTACAAACGAAGTCGGAATTCGATGAAACTAATTTTGTTGGATCCACAATGTCAAATAGTTGCTAGATTCCAAGTTTCGTGATTTTTAGAGTCACTGTGTGGCCGTACGGATTTTTAGAGTGTAAAATAGTCAGTATTTTGACGGTTAAAAATATGCTGTGTGAGCAAATGGAGTCGGAATTCGACGAAACCAGATTCGTTGGGTCCGCAATGTCGAAGTCTAGCAACATGTCCAGTTTGGCGATTTTTGGGTATCGTGTGTGACCACAAGGATTTTTAGAAGGTAGAAACGAATAAATAAAATATCGAGAAAATATCTAAAATATCTAAAGCTTCTATAAATAACCCTGCTCAACAGTTAAAAACCTAATCTCATTCCCTCTTGGTCAAACTAAGCGCTGCTGCTTATTTTCCTTCTCAGGAAAACTCGATCAAAGAAAAATCAAAAAGAAATAGAAAACAAATTCTAAAAATCCTAAATCATATATGTTTGAATCCCTGTTGAGTCCCTCCTTGTGCTGGTATAAGAAATCTAGAGTTCGAACTACTTTTAGTTCGATGGTTGTTTGAAAGTGGCAACCTAGGGTTGTATATTGTGAAGGATTTGAGCCTCAATCCTCGATTTGGGTATTAGGTTAGATTCCTGATGAAATTTAGCACCTGGTTGATCACTGTAGTGGAACTCGGTGTGAAGTAGTCGCCGTACTTCCCTATAGCGTGTGGAACTGGACAGTCCAACGCAGCAAGACACCAGATCGAGCGGAACTAAATTGGCACAGTGAAGAAGCGCATCAGATGAGGGACCGAACGGTACTCTTGTCAGATTTTTTTTCATGGTTCGAAGTGGGAGTTTGGTCTCCAGAAGGAATCGAAAATGGGTTGTTGATTTCTGGAGTTCGATTCTGTATAACATGGAAGAAGGATACCCAAGCGGGTTTGGGTTTTAACGAGAGAGGATGGGCCGGAATAATAAAGCTAAGGCCTAAGTTTTATTATCAATTCAATTTTTACTTATTTAAAGGTGTTTAAACTTCGTAATGCTATAACTTGGTCATACGTAAACGGAATTCAGCGAAATAAGATCCGACAGGATCGTATGGGCGAGAGCTCCACAATGGAACTGACTGGGAGCGAATCGGAGCTCGTTACAATTTATAGCAAAATAAATTGTTTGATTTGAATCAACGACAATTATCGTTAATTAACGATGATAGTCCAATGTGAGTAAAACTCACCAACTCTGTACAGTTCTATTTTTACAACGTATTCATAGAACTGTTAAATATTGTCTGTTTGACTGTGTGTTGATTTTTGATTGAACTTTTGGTCAGTTAGTATAAATTATATATATATATGTATATATATATATATATAAACCGTTAAATATTTATATGTGATTCTATTATCATAATATTTCACAGTGAAGTGAAATCGATGTTAATTATATTGTCTAACATCTGTGATGCAGGGAAACAGGTTGGAGGAATCCAACTGGATTCCTCAATAGTTATTTTACTGTGATTTATATATTGTGATATATAATGTGATATATAATCTGACGTTGATTATGTGTGTTTGAACGATATTTATCATTGTTATATGGTGTGTTAAATACCATAAGAAATACCAGAATGTAGAAAAGGAATATTTCAATGTATATTGAAATAAAGGAACTTTATAAAATCAACTGATTTTATAAAGGAAATATTTTGAAAATAAAGTATTTATAAAATCATTGGATTTTATAAAGGATGTATTTATTTAGAAAATAAATAAAGTTGATAAAGGAAATATTTTTTTAGGAAGTAAATAGAATTAATAAAGGAATATTTATTTAGAAAATGAATATAAGTATAAAAAGGAAATTGACAAGATATAAAAGAGTAAATCAAATTTAGTTATTCGAAGTCGAGTTAATCGAATATGGTTAGTCGAATAGAGTTAGTCAAACATAGTTATTCAGGATAAGTTACCATTTAGCACGACTGCTAGCGTAATTCGCAGGGCTGCAGATAGCCTACGGCGGTCGAATGTTTCCTGAGGGATTCAGGCGTAACCATTGTGATCGTTGCGATCTAGAGTCAAGTGAATGGAGTTAAATTCAATATTAGTTATTCAAATAGGAGTTAAACAAATAGAGTTAATCAATTAAAGTAAATCAAAATGGAGTTAAACAGAAATTAGAAACTGACTAGAGATTAGTTAAGTTGAATTGTTTTCTAAGTATCGATCTGATGTTGGTTTCGGCCTTCGGGATTTATACTTAGAGAATTGTTCACCTACTAGTTTACGGTTAGGGACTAATAGTTGTGGAATGGTAGTGATGCGTGAATAAACAATGGAAATGTTTTCTAGTGTTAATAACATATATTTTCTAAACATAGAAAATAAGGACATGTGAATATATATATATATATTAAATGATGATTGATAGATATAATTTCCATCTGGAAATAATATCGTTGTTTGCACACCTGTTTTTCTTTGATAGTTAACTCACCGACAATCTAAGTTTTCGACCATTTTAACGTTGTTAATATGGAGAGACTGGTTGGATTATTATCCGAAGAACCACTCTGTATTGGCATAAGCATTGCGAATCATATATGCCAAAGATAATTGAAGATGGAGTTATGCAAGGGCTATCTTGTTTACAGATTAGTGCCTTCCGTTTGTCCAGTCCCAGGACAACTTGTATGGACGAAGGTCTGACAGAGTATATCTGGTAGATCACGTATGTTGATCGTTTCAAACGTATTTACGTTGGTGGCGGAGGAATTCGTTTCTCTTAGCTTATACCCGTGGTATTTTTGGGGAAATCAATTTGTGATTTGGCGGGTATGATGAAGTGACATTCTAAGTGAATGAAGATGTGGTATGTGAAAAGATAAGCGTAGCTTCTAGCCTCACATCCGGTAAATGATAGAAATCGGGGAGGCAGCATGGCTAAGTCGGTCGCACCGAAGTAGGGTGTATAATCACCTATCTAGAGAATATTCATTTGCTTCTTTAATCTATCAATGTTGTCCCATATATATATGGGAACGGTTGCTGATCCCAACCGTTGGTGATGTACATTCGATACACTCAAGAGAAATGAGTGGTCGGTCATGTGTGGCTGAGTTGCAAGATGTTCTTGTTGAACTCCAGTGTATCGTTCCATACCTTGTCATAGTTGGAAATCCATTACTCAATACGTACTTGCGATTTCGATTGTATACTATATGTAGAACGTGAGATGAAAGCGTTTCTGCTAGATTGATATCTATTTGTACATAGACATTATTATAATATCAAAAGGTTTTTAATATAAAGATATTTTGGATTCTCATAAGGAAAAAATCCGTTCCGTATTCACGGCGTGGTCTTATGAGATATCATATACCTGTATAATTGTTTTAAACTGTTTTACTCATACCAGTCCCATGACTGACCCGGAGTTTATTTTGTTTTGTTTCCCTAAACTCTTGGGTGCCTAAATTTGTACGGGCAGTCAAGTAGTCGGGATTTTACAGATACACTTGGGGAGCTTGGAGCAGGAGGCTTCAAGATCATATAGCTATAGTTTATTTCCGCTGTGTTGTAAGTGTTGTACTCTGATAAGTGTTATTTTATACATACTATTTGTATTTCAAAAGTTATGTTCTATATATTATATGTTATTCGTTCCGCTGTGAGGTTCGTGTTACTCTGATGTTGTGTTCTTCTTCTTCTGTTCTAAGTTTCTATCTTATCTTTCCTCACCCTCTATCTTCTTTCTATTAATTTCTTGAATTTCCAGGGCAATTTGGGGTTGGACTTGTGTTATTTAGTCAGCTCAAATTGGTCCGGATTTTCGGGTCATTATAGTTGGTATCAGAGCTTAAGTTAAGAACTACCTTGGCTCTGTGGCGTGACTCGGTAGAGATAGGGTTAGTAATACCCTAGATTGTGTTGAGTGTATATATATGAGTGCGTATTTGTATTGGATATAAAAATGGTTTTATATTGTGGAGATTCGTTGGCTGAGTTGTTTATGAGTTCTGGTCGATCATTTTGATCCACTGTATCGGTAGGAGTAAATAAACACTTGAATACGATGGACCGACATAGTATGGATATGTGACAAATTATCATATATAGGATGTGTTGATAGTAATTATAATCAGATAAGATTATAAAATGTGAAATGGTTATATATAACCAATCAGAATTTATACAAGTAAAATATATGGAATCGAGATGAATTAAATCTGAATTTAAATTAGAATTTAAAATTTATAATCCCAGAAAAACTAAATTAAAATTCTGGAAATTGTAAAGGTGTTGTAAATGGATTTGAATTAAGTATATGAGAAATTTAAGATCCTGGGAGATTTTAAATTGTTTACAACATTGAAAGGATATTTTGAACTGATTTCAAAATGGAAATATACAGAAATGGTTTGAAAAGTGATATAGTATTGAACTCACTACGGTCGCTGGAAAGTAACTCCGATGTTGACTGCGCAGCATCATCGGTGTGATTTTCGAGTTGCTAAGTGACGAATTACTACCAAAGATTTTGTTTTGAAAAAAAAAACAAGTTTTTTTGAATTTCAAAAAGGAAAATTTGATTTTTGAAAGAGGTAAACTGTTTAAAAGCTCCCAGGAAGAAAAGGTTGTTTGAATTAAAACAAATTAAAGTAAAATTTGTATAATCCAATATAATTGAGATGGAATTAGAAACCAGTTAAGTAGAAACTGAGTTGAAATAGAAATATCAAACAAATTGGGTTTATAAGATAGGAATTTGAATGAGATTTGGTTGGTTAAGAATTTGGGAATCGAGAATGGAACTCGAATTTGAAATTGAATTCGGCTTAGGTATAAGCGGATGGTTGTGTTAAAGATAAATTGATTTGGGATCGAGTTGGAATTGCATTGGTATATGTTGAATTGATGACAGGTGAAGTGATAAAGTTGATATACCCGACAAAAAGGTACAAGTTTATATTTGATATAAGCATGAGATTTATGAGCCGAATTGGCAAGCCGCTTGGCTGTTTGATTTTCTTTTGGGTTGGAGATGGCCAAGAGAGGCGAGTTGTGGTTTTACCGATAGGGCTGTACAAAAGAGGTTATGGCGAAATTTTCCGAAAATTTAAAGTGTTAGAAAATTTTCAGAATTTTTGAAAATTTTAGTTGCTCGGAATGAATAAATGTTTTAGTCGATATTTAATTGGTTCAGTTGAAATCAGAAATAAGGGGTAAACAAATCTTAGGAATTCCAATAGATAAGGTCATCTTCTAACTTAGCAATTTCGAGGACGAAATTATTTTAAGTGGGGAAGAATGTAATGACCCGCATTGTTAGCCGTGGAATAATTAATTTATTTAATTATATAAATAATGATTTAGGGAATTAAATCACCGTTAAATTAAAATTATAGTGAATATTTAATTAAATTTAATAATTAAATAATATATTTAATTCGGAAATAACCAGAAATAGTGAATTGACGATATAATGTGAACAGGGTCATCCCTAATATTTAATTCAACTTAGAGTTGAATTATATTGACGAATATATTCAATCGATGTCAGTTTGAACGTAGAATTTTAATATAATTAAAATAGAGCACGTAACGTCGCGGCAGTTTGCTATTTGGCGATTTGAACTTCAACTGGATGTACAAGTTCCGTTTTAAATCGGATTTCTGTGAAACAAGAAATGTGTGGAGCTGGTGGAGTATATCTTTCTAGTGGAAGAGAAAAATCGGGATTTCGTCGTGTATATTTTGAGTTACGTCCAAATCAAATTATCAGAAATGCAGCGCCCTGACCATAAGGATTTAATTATATTTTTTATAAGGATTTAAATAGAAATCGAACATCGATATAACTCTGACGATGTAATATCGAGGTAGAAATTCATATAGGAATATTCTGAGCTGTATGGTATTCCTCTGTGAATATAGACGATAATATTTAATTTTAAATATTTAATTTATTTATATTTAAATATATTTATATATTTAAATAGGATATTTAGAGCTTTAAAAATAGCCACTTTTACAAACGAAGTCGGAATTCGACGAAACTAATTTTGTTGGATCCACAATGTCAAATAGTTGCTAAATTCCAAGTTTCGTGATTTTTAGAGTCACTGTGTGGCCATACGGATTTTTAGAGTGTAAAATAGTCAGTATTTTGACGGTTAAAAATACGATGTGTGAGCAAACGGAGTCGGAATTCGACGAAACCAGTTTCGTTGGGTCCGCAATGTCGAAGTCTAGCTACATGTCCAGTCTGGCGATTTTTGGGTATCGTGTGTGACCACAAGGATTTTTAGAAGGTAGAAACGAATAAATAAAATATCGAGAAAATATCTAAAATATCTAAAGCTTCTATAAATAACCCTGCTCAACAGTTAAAAACCTAATCTCATTCCCTCTTGGTCAAACTAAGTACCGCTGCTTATTTTCCTTCTCAGGAAAACTCGATCAAAGAAAAATCAAGAAGAAACAGAAAACAAATTCTAAAAATCCTAAATCATATATGTTTGAATCCCTGTTGAGTCCCTCCATGTGCTGGTATAAGAAATCTAGAGTTCGAACTACTTTTAGTTCGATGGTTGTTTGAAAGTGGCAACCTAGGGTTGTATATTGCGAAGGATTTGGGCCTCAATCCTCGATTTGGGTATTAGGGTTAGATTCCTGATGAAATTTAGCACCTGGTTGATCACTGTGGTGGAACTCGGTGTGAAGTAGTCGCCGTACTTCCCTATAGCGCGTGGAGCTGGACAGTCCAATGCAGCAAGACACCAGATCGAGCGGAACTAAATTGGCACAGTGAAGAAGCGCATCAGATGAGGGAGCGAACGGTACTCTTGTCAGATTTTTTTTCATGGTTCGAAGTGGGAGTTTGGTCTCTGGAAGGAATCGAAAATGGGTTGTTGATTTCTGGAGTTCGATTCTGTATAACGAGGAAGAAGGATACCCAGGCGGGTTTGGGTTTTAACGAGAGAGGATGGGCCGGAATAATAAAACTAAGGCCCAAGTTTTATTATCAATTCAAGTTTTACTTATTTAAAGGTGTTTAAACTTCGTAATGCTATAACTTGGTCATGCGTAGACTGAATTCAGTGAAACAAGATCCGATAGGATCGTATGGGCGAGAGCTCCACAATGGAACTGACTGGGAGCGAATCGGAGCTCGTTACAATTTATAGCAAAATAAATTGTTCGATCTGAATCAACGACAATTATCGTTAATTATCGATGATAGTCCAATGTGAGTAAAACTCACCAACTCTGTACAGTTCTATTTTTACAACGTATTCATAGAACTGTTAAATATTGTCTGTTTGACTGTGTGTTGATTTTTGATTGAACTGCTAGTCAGTTAGTAGAAATTATATATATATATATATATATATATATATATATATATAAACCGTTAAATATTTATATGTGATTCTGTTATCATAATATTTCACAGTGAAGTGAAATTGATGTTAATTATATTGTCTAACATCTGTGATGCAGGGAAACAGGTTGGAGGAATCCAACTGGATTCCTCTACAGTTATTTTACTGTGATTTATATATTGTTATATATAATCTGACGTTGATTATGTGTGTTTGAATGATATTTATCATTGTTATATGGTATGTTAAATACCATAAGAAATACCAGAATGTAGAAAAGGAATATTTCAATGTATATTGAAATAAAGGAACTTTATAAAATCAACTGGTTTTATAAAGGAAATATTTTGAAAATAAAGTATTTATAAAATCATAGGATTTTATAAAGGATGTATTTATTTAGAAAATAAATAAAGTTGATAAAGGAAATATTTATTTAGGAAGTAAATAGAATTAATAAAGGAATATTTATTTAGAAAATAAATATAAGTATAAAAAGGAAATTGACGAGATATAAAAGAGTTAATCGAATTTAGTTATTCGAAGTCGAGTTAATCGAATATGGTTAGTCGAATAGAGTTAGTCAAACATAGTTATTCAGGATAAGTTACCATTTAGCACGACTGCTAGCATAATTCACAGGGCTGCAGATATCCTACGGCGGTCGAATGTTTCCTGAGGGAATAAGGCGTAACCATTGTGATCGCTGCGATCTAGAGTAAGTTGAATAGTTTTCTAAGTATTGATCTGATATTGTTTTCGGACTTCGGGATTTATACTTAGGGAATTGTTCTCCTACTAGTTTACGGTTAGGGGCTAATAGTTGTGGAATGGTAGTGATGCGTGAATAAACAATGGAAATGTTTTCTAGTGTTAATAACATATATTTTCTAAACATAGAAAATAAGGACATGCGAATATATATATGTTAAATTATGATTGATCGATATAATTTCCATCTGGAAATAATATCATTGTTTGCACACCTATTTTTCTTTGATAGTTAACTCACCGACTATCGAAGTTTTCGACCATTTTAACGTTGTTAATATGGAGAGACCGATTGGATTATTATCCGAAGAACCACTCTGTATTGGCATAAGCGTTGCGAATCATATATGCCAAAGATAATTGAAGATGGAGTTATGCAAGGGCTATCCTATTTACAGAATAGTACCCTCGGTTTGTCCAGTCCTAGGACAACTTGTATGGACGAAGGTCTGACAGAGTATATCTGGTAGATCACGTAAGTTGATCGTTTCAAACGTATTTACGTTGGTGGCGGAGGAATTCATTTCTCTTAGCTTATACCCGTGGTATTTTTGAGGAAATCAATTTGTGATTTGGCGGGTATGACGATGTGACATTCTAAGTGAATGAAGATGTGGTATGTGAAAAGATAAGCGTAGCTTCTAGCCTCACATCTGGTAAATGATAGAAATTGGGCAGGCACCATGGCTAAGTCGGTCGCACCGAAGTAGGGTGTATAATCACCTATCTAGAGAATATTCATTTGCTTCTTTAATCTATCAATGTTGTCCCATATATATATACGGGAACAGTTGCTGATCCCAACCGTTGGTGATGTACATTCGATACACTCAAGCGAAATGAGTGGTCGGTCATGTGTGGCTGAGTTGCAAGATGTTCTTGTTGAACTCCAGTGTATCGTTCCTAAAGTACACTGATCGGAAGGTGGTTCCATACCTTGTCATAGTTGGAAATCCATTACCCAATACGTACTTGCGGTTTCGATTGTATACTATATGAAGAATGTGAGATGAAAGCGTTTCTGCTAGATTGATATCTATTTGTACATAGACATTATTAAAATATCAAAAGGTTTTTGATATAAAGATATTCTGGATTCTCATAAGGAAAAAACACGTTCCGTATTCACGGCGTGGTCTTATAAGATATCATATAACTGTATAACCGTTTTAAACTGTTTTACTCATACCAGTCCCATGACTGACCCGGAGTTTATTTTGTTTTGTTTCTGGGTGCCCTAAGTTTCTGTCTTATCTTTCCTCGCCCTCTTTCTTCTTTCTATTAATTTCTTGAATTTCTAGGGCAATTTGGGGTTGGACTTGTGTTATTTAGTCAGCTCAAATTGGTCCGGATTTTCGGGTCATTACAATTACTTATCTTGATTTTTTGAACTCTTGTAAGTCATGTGTAATGGCCCAAATTTCCGTACTATCTGAGTTGACTAAATACACCACACATCTAATCCAAATTGCATAGAAGTACGAATCATTATGAAATAAAGAATAAAAAAGTTAGAAGAAGAACATAAACAATAAAACAGAATCTCACATCGCAGCGGAAAAATATATAATATATATATATATATATATATATATATAAACTTTTGGAATACAAAATTTTAACTATATAAACATATCATCATCAGAGTACAACATTTGTTCATCACATATACATCACAACATAATAAACTCTCTATATATATCTAATATTGAAGCCTCCTGTTCCAAGCTCCTCCAAGGATATCTGAAAATACCTGAACTACTTGACTTCCCAGACAAATTTGGGCGTCAAGAGTTTAGGGCAAAATAAAACAAAATAAACTCTGGGTCACTCATGGGACTCGTGTAAGTAAACTCCAATCTTTGGTTTAACTTTTTTTTTTAATTCTTTTCGAAAGAAAAGATAATCGTAAGACCGATTCACACATAAACACGGATTGTATTTACCTTACAATAACTCAAAACATTCTTTGAAATTAATACTATCAGGTTAGTATAATAGTGTCTAAAACAAATAAATATCAATCTAGCGGAATGCTTGCATCTCACGCTCCACATACATAGTATACAATCAAAACCGTGAGCTCTTATTGGATAATGGACTCCTACTAGCAAGGAATGGGACCACCCTTCCGATAGTGTATCTCTAGAGAGGAATACACCGGGTTCAACAAGAACATTTTGCAACCCAGGCTAAATATGACCGGCCCCTCACTTCTCTTGAGAGTACCGAATGTATTGTCACCAACAGTTGGGATCAACAACCGTTCCAAAGCAACAACGGCGATAAGATAAAGAAGCAAAAGGATTTTCAGATCAAGTGACAATATACCGTACTTGAGTGCGACCCACTTAGCCATGCAACCTACCCGATTTTATACCATTTCCTGGCTACGAGGCTTGAGGTTACAATTACTTACCTTTCATTGATAGCACAATCACTTTGAATGCCATATTGTCAGATCTGGTGATCACTAATTTATTTGCACAAAGATATTCTGGATGTTATGCTAAGAGAATAAATTATCCGCCACCAGATGTATATTTGTGCAGACCAACATATGCGATCATTATAAATACTCTATCAGACACTCGTCTATAAAGGTTCATTCTGGGATTGAACGAAACCGAAGGCACAATTCCCATTAATCCATCTTAGGCAATTTCTACCTAGGATTAACAGAAAAAGCCCTTGCACTTTATTCCTTCTTAGATTGTCTTCATATAATATGATTCACAATGCTACTGCCAATATGGAGTGGTTCTTGGAAAATAATCCAACCGGTCTCTCCATATTAACAACGATATTGCCCAATACTTCGATAGTCGATTATTTAACTATCGAAGAAAACAAACATTCACCCAAAGCATCAAACAATCATTGACCCTTAATTAATATTTCATTAATTAAATCACTTTTCCATTTCCTTATCAATATTTTTTTACCCAATATTTTCAATAACCATCTTGGCCTCTTAGGCTATTTGGAGAAACATTTTCATATATCACCTTTTTTATTTTCTATACTTAGAAAATAACTTCTATTATAATTGGAAAACATTCCAATTACTTATTGCTTTCACGACCATTCATTTCCATACTTAGGAAATATTTATTATTATATTTCCAAAATTCCACTTACTTGGGTTGAAACGAATGTTGTGTAAAACATCGTTACAACAACTCAAAATATTGCATTCAACTAAATCTTATTTAAACATTAATCTTCTAACTGAAACATTCAATTTATCGATTAAAAATGAAATCAATCAAGTTGGGGTATAACTACCTCTCAGACCTTGACTGAATAACATTCTTAACTTCAAAACAGACAATGCTACTTATCTCGAATAATCAACATCATATAAAACCAGTTATCCATTTTATAAATGCGTATACGTTTCTCTTTCTATTCATACCAGATTTAAATTTATAGATTTTCTTGTTGTTTATAATGTTCTATTTTAAGTTCGTTTCCTTACCGAATTCTATATATATTGATATATTGATTTCTAGTTATCAATTTCTTAAAAATATTCTAACTCCTTAATTTTTCAGAAAATTTCATTAGCACCTCCTTTGTACAGCTCCATAGCTCAAACCCCAACTCGCCTCTCTAGGCCCTTTCCATTCAAAAAGAAAATCAAAAAGTGAAACTGCTTGCCCAATAGGCTCATAAAATCTCATATGGAATTTCACCGTTTACCATTTTCTTAGGCAATCGAATTATAATCTTCATTCTCTTCATTCCATATCTATTTGACATATATACGTCCATTCCCAATTTATTCTAAATCAATCCAATCATTTTTAACTCAATTCGCTACTTTATTCTTTAATTTGCTCTTTTGCCTATTTCACTCTTTATTTGAACATATCACGTTCAAACATATTTTCAATTGACTTATAAACCAATCGAATTTCATTTTTATTCAAGTTTCATATTCGATTTCGAATATAAATTCATGAATCCAATTCACCTTTTAAAGCCCAATTTCTATCCAAAACTCTACCAAGTAATTTCTTGAAATTAGTTAATTCTATTCAATAATTTAAACCGGATTTTTGTTTCAAATATCAATCCATTTACTCCACTTGAGTTCATATTTATTTTATTACTCAAATCTGGATTTTTCTAATGGAAATCTAATTTTTATTTGCTTAAAATCCTTTTATTTTATTAAGTAAACCGTTACGTTTTTCAAACGATTATAGCGCTGTTTTTATGGAAAGTTGATTTTGAAATAACTCAAAATCTATTAGATGAAATCCAGATTGTTCTCTTTTATTAGAAAACTAATATTCAATTGGTCCTGATGATTCTTATTTCAAAGAATTCCGACTTAAATTGAGTTCTATATACTCAATTGAAGTTCGAAACGTCCAATTACGAACTACCGCGTTGCAGCTAGCTCGTTTTAATCATATTTAAGTATAAACGTTAAACTTCATTTATTATATACATTCCCATTCCATTTCTTAAATATTAAATATAGATTATGCCAGTTTACTTTTAAATCTAACTTAATATTTCAATTATTCCAAATTGTCGATTATTTTATTACTCAGTTATAAATCCAATTACAACTCCATAATATTAACTTCCCATTTCGTTAGAAATAAATTATTTTATAAAATTCGATGAAACCGAATTCCAAATATAATTTCTTAGTTTTGTCTCAATTCAGTTTATATTCTGAATATTGGAATAACATCCGTCATTCCCTTTTCTAAATGATTTCCAATTCACTTTCAAATTCATACTTGAATTTATAATTCCAAATTATCCCATGATAATTATCCCACCTTATTTATAAACATCGTTTATAAATTTAACTTCCTTGTTTTTTTCATTAAACAAGTTCCATTTCAAAATCTATTTGAAACCCAATTCCTTCTTCGAATATTTTATTATTATAACTTATATATATATAATTGTAGAATCTATTTTCATATTTAATTTTAGTTTCTATCTAATACAATTTAAATACCCTATCTGTAAATAACTTATATTTATAAATCCGACATAGTCGAATTCCAATCACAAATCTATATGGATTTATTTAATTCAATGTACATTCCGAACATCAAAATATATTTCATCATTTCTTATTTCAAACTATTCACAATTCCCATTTTAAATTCACATTTGAATTTAAATCCCCAAATTTATCCAACAATAATTTATTCCATTTCATTTATAAACATCGTTTATATATTCAAAACTTTTTTTTTTATTATTCAACACAAGTTAATATTTTCTACCCCATTTGAAATTCAAATTCTATTTTAGAAAAAAAAATTCCATTTTAAATCTCGAAATTCATTTTAACAATATTTTTATATATCATATTTAGGACTAGTGATATTCAAACATCTAAAACACCCAAATTTTCAATCATAGGTTTTCTAACACATCACATATGATAATATATATAAAAACAAACAATAATAAATTTTGAGGAATCCAGTTGGTTCCTTTAACCTGTTTTCCTGTATCCACAAATGTAAGCCAACATAAATATACTCACCGTACTTCAAGGCAGGATATCGCGGTATAGAAGGTCATCCACTATAATATATTGGGGGAGCGTAGGGTCATATGCTAATGATACTGCGGGCATCTGCTAATGGTACTACGGGAAATATCCAACCACCAATATATATATATATATATATATATATATATATATATATAGCCACAACTACCAAGCCTAAATATAACTAATATATATAATAGCCACAAAAATATTTAAATGCATCCAAATAACCAACAAACAACATATAACATTGTATGAAATAAATATTTGTTTATAATAAGTTACAAACGAATCCAGAGAGTGAGTTTACTCACCGTAATTTTATTTCCTGAATATCCATTTAAATTCCAATTCGTTTAGGCTATAAATCGACTAGAATGAATCTACCTAGCACCTATGATTATTAATTTTATCGATTAAGCATTTATTCATTTAAATTAGCTACAAAAATAAACAAATAAATCATTCTAGGTATTTTTAAATTTTAGTGAAAACGTATACCTCGCTGACTCGACCTATAACGAAGAAAACTCCACACTTGCCAATCAACTCCATCAACTACTATTGTCAAAGACAAACTCCTTCATTCCTCGTTCGGATATCCTCCTTCACATGATAGCCCACTATTGTATTCACCATTCCTAAAGAAACAAATCAGAACTATTATCACCTACTGCCCATTTTCGGGCAGCTTCCATATCACTAAAAAAACAAACTCTGATCAACCTCTATATATATTACTTATATTAAGTCTTCTTCCCGTTGATACCTGTAGCTAATTCACCCAAAGACCATCTACTCCATCTCACACCGTTGACTACCATTTGATCTTAACCGACTATCACCATAGCACTAGAATTTGCTCCTCCTTCCCACCGGTGAACTTTAAGGTGATTCCCCTAACAACCTCGAATTAAACTCATGGCCTTTATGCTGGCGATGAAACAACACTAGTCTCGACCAAATTTTCCCGAACACTCAAAATCGGTCGCATCAAACTTTGCTACAACCTGCGCCTGCCCCAAGAGACTCACTGACCCCTTACAACCGACTCCGGCATCATAAAACAATCGTGACTTCTTTTAGGTTTACTGCTCGAAATCGAGCAATGAAACTCACATCGCACCTTCAACAACTCATGCTCGTGTGAAGAAGAGATCATTACGAGTGCTTCAAAAGTGATTCCATGATTTTAGGGAATTTCTTTGATTTTTAATTGAGAGAAGGGGCGGTTCTTGTTCGATTTGTATTGAACGAGTAAAAGGGAAATTCGTGGATTTTAAAATAAAAAGGGGATAGCCTTATGTGATTTTGGTTTTATAAGAATGAACGAAGAAAAGAGGGAATGAGGAAAATAAATTTTTATTTCATTCGTTTTGTTTTCAGAAGGAAAGGGAACTTGGGCTTTATTTTAAGAAAATAGCTTCCTAATGAAGATTACTGAAGTATGTGTAAGAAGCTAATGGATTTATTATTAAAATATTTATTTGAAGCTTACGCCTGAAGTTTCATCTCTAAATGACCACATACGAGCTCCAATAGCGATGAAAATTGACACACTGGTATGGTTTGACATTCCGAACCCAACGAAATTTGTTTCGTAAAAAACAAAGGTCGTTTGAAAATTTATTATTCTTAAGTATCATATTAAATCGATAAAATACTTTAAATTCAAAACAAACAGCTCCTCGATAATAAATACTATTATTATTATCGTTTATAAAATTTATATTGATTGTCTGAATTGTTTCGATTTAGTTTTTACTTTGAATTCAATTATTAGTTGTTCTTAGTATTACGATAATTCAATATACTTGAAATTAAATCGTATTCGATTATTAAATCGTTAATCCCCATATAAATATCCAGTTATATTATTAACTCAACATTTAAAACAATATTAATTATTTAAAATAAATTGGCAAAAGTTTGGGTTGTTACATTCTTTCCCCTTAAAAGAATTTCGTGCCCGAAATAACTAAGGTAGGAAAAATGTTATAAACCCGTTAACTTTTCAAAACCCACTTAATTATAACTCAACACTTCATACTTCTACAATTTTAGTTCTACCAAAACTTTTGGCTTTCATTTATATTATACATCATATATGCTCACATTTATATAATATGAATGATTTATAACTAATATATTCACATCCAATAAATATTCCATTAATATGCTTACAATTTCATTCAAATTGATTCCAATTCAATCTATCCATTTCAATCCATTTAACTTGCTTAAGTTAAATTTAAATTCTAGTATTCAAATTCCCGGGTTTTCATTTCAAATCCTTTAGAAATCACATAAATATATACATATATTTACAACCATCTTAAATTCAAAACATTTGAATTTTCCAATACAAATTGTTTTCTTTCACACAAATTTCCATCCAAAAATTTTCTAAGATAGCAATTTGTCACTTAGAAACTCGAAAATGAACATTGATCATGTTGCAGTCATCATCAGAATTTTTTTCTAACCAAAGTGATTTCAGTGCTATATCACATTCAAAATCTATTCAAAACAATTTTCATTCAAAAATACTTTCAAAACAAAGCTATATTGTCTTAATATAGGTCAAAAAATATTTTCCAACTTTCTAGGATTTAAATTCCAAATTCTGGTTTTAATTCAATTCCAGTTCATCGTATTTATATATATTATTCACATACAAGTTCTATTTGGTTATACATACTCATTACAATTTTATAATTTTATTCGATATAATAATAACAATCAACACATCCATATATTACAATAATTTCAGAAAACTATTCTTTTTACGTAAAAATATAATTTTGGGTAAAATTGTTTCATTTTCCCTTTTCCAAAAACATATTGTATCGGTTTATCGCTTTTAAGTGTTTAGAAATTCCTATCGATATCGTGGCATCCCACAAATCGACCAGAATTTGTAACCCACTCAGCTAATAAACCAGCACAATATAAATCAATTTTTATATCAATTAACAAATACGCTCTCTCGTATATATACCCTCAATTCATTTTAGGTACTACTTTGTAACAACCCGCCCAGAATGGGCCTAAATTTCAACCCAGAAAAGGCTCATCGAAACTTAGAGCCATTCTAAATGGGTGGTTGGTTGGTTCCTATAAGGATTACATTTGCACAGATAAAAATAACTTATACTTCGAATGGAAATCTTACACAACGGAAAGAGAAAATATAATAATCAAATAAGATGTGCCATTTATTTGAAAACCACAGAAAGACAACAATCACAGTTACATTTGTTCAATAGATACATCAAATAGTTCATTCTCATAAAATTCCAAAAGAAGTAAAGCAATAACTGCTAATAATAACATAGCAACTTCGTCTTCATCATCGGCTTCAATCATGACTTCATCCATGGCTTTTACCCTATCTACTGACCTGTTGGATGTTAAGGAGAGGGGTTAGAACATAAAGTTCTGTGTGACTGAAGTATAATGTTAATTAATTCCCATACTCTATATTTTTAGCAGGTTACATATGTCAAGGTATGTCTACGCAACACACAAGATTCACAAAAACATAAGCATCTAACCAATGGGGTGGATATCCAAGTCTATCGCCCATTAGTGTTTTTGGGGTAAAGACCCATTGAAATGGCATTCTCGGTCAATTATGGCCCTATTAAAGGTGGATTCTTACGATCTCTTATAATGCTGAGGCATACCCTTATCCCTTTTAGACCCCATCCTAATACGTTAACATTCTTAAGTTCATTCTCTCATTTGTAATATGAGAAGTAGTATTGCGAACGTTACTACTTAACTGATATTACCTGGTAGGACACCTATGTCGCTTAAGACTTCCCTTAGACAGTTGGTGAGCATGCAATGGCCACGTATCATTCAATTACCAATCTATCCCTAGTTGAACCCTTACAAGCTTCTTGAGGAAGTGGACATCTCTGTGAACTACCCTACTCCATTACCGTTTTATGCCTAACCACTTTTAAAGAAGGAGGACCCAAAGAGCTACCTCAAATCTAATAAGGGTGGGTCCCATGACTTTGGTTCCTCTCCAGGGAATAAACCTTCAGAGGGATCCTAGTCCTAACCACTTAAGACCCAAACTAGATGAAAATAGAGTCAGCCACTTAAGACCTTCTCAAGGCATAGTAAACCTACTTATTTCCCCATGCAATAGACTTATATATATAGTTATATATATATATACACACACTTCTCACATTAAATCGTACACCTGTAGATACTGGATATGCCGGTCGGTTCCAGGCAGGCTTCTACTACAAGTTGGTCTAACCTCGTTTCTAGTATACTAAGTTTTTGAATGGCCCATGACACCTAGATATCTCACATTAGTTGAACCTACTTGTGGTTGCTAGATTTGCCAGTCGGTTCTGGGCAGACTTCCACAACAAATGGCAACTAACCTCGTGTTTATGTGTCACTATTTTCATATATATATATATATATATATATATCAAGCCATTCTATGTACACACATAAGCAATCAAAATATTTATTAAGGGGACATTTCAAATTCAAATCTAACCTAACCGTATTTATTACATTAATACAACATTAATTACATTGATCACGTTTATATAAGTATAATAATAATAATAACGCCTAAACAACGTAAATATTCGTATAATTGGTGAAACGTTCTAACGAGGTGGCAATTGTCAACTTTCGTCTAAATCAAGGCATACAAGTTAGGTTTTCCATACTTTTACCGCTACAACATAAGAATGATAATATAATGAAAAGATAACAATATAGCAGTGGATGGAACAACATACATATATAAAATTTCAACTTGCATCCCATGCATGTAGAAATGATTTCAATACTGAATTAAAAATAGAGTATTACATATACTTGCATATGTATGTTTTTAATCCATATTTTATCCAATTCACCCTTTTTTTCTGGTGTTATTCACATAAAAATGTTTACATTTGACCTATTTCAATTGTGAATGCATTTAGACCCAAAATAGGATCCAAACCCAATTCAAATCATGAAACAATCAAATCCAAACCTTTTTAGGCTAAGATCAAATGACAGTAAAGGTGAATTACATAAAATATTAATAATAATAGCAATACCCATATTCATTTTGAATCCAATACAAAAACCAAAAATCCACAAAACCTAATTAATCATGACAATTCATATGCAATTACAAGCTACACGAATTGGTGGTTTTCATGTTTACATTATCGAATTTCCAAATCCCCCTAGACATATCTATTCACATGACAATCGATTAAAAACATGAATATGCCTTAAGTAAACCACATTCCACTCATAGATCTAGGCGAAATAGAGAGAAATCTATGGTAGAATTACAAGATCCGCAATAATTCTTTACGTTCAAGCATGCTCCAATAATCCTCCTAATAATATACATGTAAGAGACATACATTAGAATCTTATACATATATGTTTATGCTAAATTCTAGAATTATAAACTTATGTAAATTAGAATAGATAAAGAATCAGAATTGAGTTAGAGAATTAGAAGAAAACCTATTCTTTTATTTTTCTCTGGAATTTAACAATGGTGTAGAAGCATCATGGAGGAAGAGATGTAGAATGATTAGGGTTTTCCTAGTGTGATAGGAGGAGTATATATAGTTGCCCATGTGAGCATAAACCGTTGGATTACTTAGAAATAATCCAAGCCTTTAATTTATATACATCCTCTAAGAAAAACCCTAAGCTAGCTTTATTAGGTTGTCCAGCCACTGAGCAGTCGACCCCTAGCGGTCGACACCCCTTAAGGGGGGGGGGGTCGACCCTTTCAGGGTTGTAACGCACAATAAGGCTGTGTTGTTGAGCTGTTTATTTTATTTAATATGTTCCTTAATCTTTTAATCTTATTCCATATATGCAATATACGTTGTCCCCTGATCTTATCTTAAATTTCAAAATTCAAATCTTCCCTCTCAATTTTGAATTTATCTTGGACACACACATATATATTATCCATTTAATTATATACATATGTATGTATGTATTATGTTTACTATCCAAATTCATTCGTTCATAACTTCTTCATACGTTGACCGTTTTTAGCATATTATATACGGAAATGATTCAGAATTTCGCCACGAATCCAAATAAAAGAATCTCATAGCCAAAGTTCTAAAGCTGCAAAATCTCATTTTCCAGCTATACATTTAATTTCTTATTTTTAGTTATTTGTTTATTAATTAATACTTATGAATTTTATGGGGTGTTACATTCTTACCCCCTTAAAATAGATTTCATCCCGAAATCTATTTAAGGGGTGAAAAACACAACTCACACGAAACATCCATGTTGTACACCCATGTTATTTATAATTCATCCATAAGCATCCATGACTCGCGGTGATTAGGAACTGCGAACCCACTAAAGTGAGCTCTATCCTAACATGTACGTGTAAGAAGAGATGCAATATGTATGTAAATAACCTAAATATGTATATATTTCTATATGAGTGCTTGGTGTAATGGTGTTGCATCCATTTCCTAACATCAAATCTAATAATCACGATCCATCCATAAACGAAATTTTGAGGAAAACTTTTACCCGAGAAAATCTCCAGGTGAGTCTGTCTCATCTTATCCTCGGTCTTCCATGTGCTTTCTGCAGGGTCATTTCCCCATTGTACTAGAACGAGGTGAATGTTTTTGTTGCGGAGTCCCTTGATTCCGTGCTCTACAATCCTGGCAGTTGCACGAGGCACCATGGACTCCAACTATAGTTTTTATATGTCTCCAATTTCATCAAGCTCGAGTCTGATAGTAGAATCATGAAGGCATTTCCGTAGATGAGATACATGAAAAACATTATGGATTCCCGATAAACGCTCCAGGAGATCCACTCGATAAGCCAAAGATCATATCTTCTCGCTGACACGAAAAGGCCTAATCTGGGAGCCAACTTCCCAGTCTTCCCAAACCGAACAGTTTTCTTAAGAGGGGATACTTTTACAAACACCAACTCTCCAACATTAAACTCAATTTCCCTCCTTCTCTCATCGACATACGTTTTCTAACAGTCTTGGGCTGCCTTCATTCTCTGCCTAATCAAGGATATCTTCTTTGTGGATTCAGGGATGAAGTCTGGTCCGAGTATAACTTTGTCGGTAGTTTCCCACCAACAAGTTGGCGATTTGCATGGCCTCCCGTAAAGCGCTTCAAAAGGGGCCATACCAATAGCCGCTTGAAAACTATTATTATACGTGAACTCCACAAGCGGTAGGTGTTGCTCCCAAACTCCTTCAAAGTCGATGATGCAAGCTCTGAGCAAGTCTTCTAATACTCTGTTTACTCTCTTTGTCTATCCGTCGGTCTGCAGATGATAAGTTGTGCTCAAGTTAAGGGTCGTCCCCAATGCTGCTTATAGGCTTCTCCAAAATTCGCTTGTGAACATGGGGTCTCTATCACTCACGATACTTGATGAGATTCCATGGAGGCTAACTATCTCTTTGACATATAATTGGGCTAATGAGGCTGCAGTCCTTGTCTTCTTGACTGCTATAAAATGGGCGCACTTGTTTAGATGATCTACCACAACACAAATGGCCTCGTTACCTTTTTGGCTTTTAGGAAGTCCATCCATAAATTCCATGGAAATATTTTCCCACTTCCACATGGGGAACTCTAAAGGTAGTAACAGTCCTCCTTCGGGCTTCCCTTGCTCCGCTTTGACTTTATGGCACTTCAAGCATTTGGCCACGAACTCGGCTACGTCTCTCTTCATTCCTTCCCTATGGAGATTCCTCTTCATATCCTTGTACATGTTATCCCCACCGGGTGTACGGTCAATTTTGACCTATGGCACTCCTCTAGAATTTCTTTCTTCAACCCTTCATCCTCAGGGACGTAAAGTCGTCCATCCCAAAAGTAAGCTCCCATTATTGCTAATCGAATACCTAACCGAATGAGGAAAGGTCTCTTTTTCCTACTTTCTCCTTTATGCTTCTTGATTCCTCGTCAAAGTCTTGTGCACTTTGGATCCTTTCTCTTAGGGTAGGTCTAATTATCATAACCTTAAGAAAACCATTAGAAGTGGTTGGTGAGGTTTGCAAATTAAATTTAGCGAGGAAGTCTAATTGCTTCCATTCTATTATCTCATTCAAAGTCACATGTTTCCTACTCAAGGCATCTGCCACAACATTCCCCTTTCCCGGGGTATATTGAATTGTAAAGTCAAATGAGGCAATATACTCCATCCAACGTTGTTGTCTCAAGTTTAAGTCATGTTGAGAAAATAAGTACTTAAGGGATTTATGATCAGTAAAAAGTTTAGATTTCTCCCCTAAAAGATAATGCCTCCACATCTTACGGGCGTAGACTACTGCGGTTGACTCAAGGTCATGGACGGGATATTTTTTCTCTGTATCCTTGAGTTGTCTACTAGCATAGGCAACTACTCTTCCTTCTTGCATAAGGACTGCTCCTAAACCGGTCCCACATGCGTCGTGTAAACAGTGAACAATTTTGAACCATCAGGTATAATTAGGACTGGTGCGCCAGAGCTAATACTTCCTTTAATTTCTTAAAGGCTATATCACATTTATTACTCCAAGCGAACACCAAATTCTTTCTTGTCAATTGGGTTAATGGAGTAGCAATCTTTGCGAAGTCTTTAATAAATTTCCTATAATACCCTGCCAATCCAAGGAAACTTCTTACATTTATAGCATTTCGAGGTGTCCTTCATTCCTTGATTGCCTCTATCTTTGCAGGGTCTACGGCTAAGTCTTCGCTTGACACAATATGTCCTAAAAATATTATTTCTTCCCTCCAGAAATGGCACTTCAAAAATTTTGCTTTCGATTGGTTCTTTCTTAATATCCTTAACACTTGTCTCAAGTGTTTTTCGTGCTCTTCACGATCTTTTGAAAATATAAGGATATCATCTACGAAGACTACCATAATTTTATTCACAATGCCCTTAAACATTCTACTCATGAGGTCAAAAAAGAAGGCGGATGCATTCATTAGTTTGAAGGGGGATAACTTCCTATTGGAATAATTCGTCTGGCGTCCTAAATACAATTTTGTCCTTGTTGTCCTCCGCAATTCTTAACTGGTGAATCCAGTAGCAAGGTCTAGTTGAGAAGATACTCTGTCTCCTCCCAAGTGGTCAAAAAGGTCATCGATTGTAGGTAAAGGGTACCTATTCTCCTTGGTCAATTTATTGAGTTCCCTATAGCCCACAAAAAGTCTCAAAGATCCGTCTGCTTTGGTGACAAATACCACAGGTGCACCCCATTCTGAGGTACTTCGACGAATAAAACCTTTTTGTAACAACTCTGAAATCTGCTTATCTAACTCACTTATTTCCTTAGGCGCCATATGCCTCAAGGGGAGTGCTACAGGTCTAGTGTTCTTCTCTAGGTCAATACGAAAGGAGATTTATCTGCGAGGCGGAAGTCCCATGACTTCCTCAAAAACATCCAAGAACTCACAAACGATAGGGACTGAAGATGGTCCTTCAGAATTAGGAGACAAGGAATATAATAAGGCTTTACCCTTCTTTCTAACATTACAAGGAATACTTAGGTTACATCCTCCTTGGCTCCTAAGACGAACGAGTCTCTTGTCGCAATCTATGACAGCCCCATAAAACGATAGCCAGTCCATACCTAGGATAAGGTCATACCCCATAAAGTCCAATTCATATGCTTCGCAATGGAACTTGACATTGTCAACCTCCAATACTAGGTATTTGCATAACAGCTCAAGATACTTAGATCCTCTGATAAGGTTGGCTACCTCTATCGGACTATGCAAGATAGATATGGAAAGGTTCAACAGATTTACTAATCGCTTGGAAATAAAAGAATGGCTCGCTCTAGAATCGAACAAGATGTATACTGAATTTCCTAAAACAGAGGTTATATCTTCGAGTGCGGGCTGGCCTCGGTCTCTTGGGGTCGGCTTTGAACTGGTGTTGCTTCTATTACATAGTTCTAGACACTCTTGACAACTTTGGGCTTTTGCAGTCGTTGGACATATGTCCTTCTTCATGGCAGTTGTAACATTTTCCCTTGAACTCCTTTTTCGCTAACAAGGTCCTACAATCCTTGGCCTCATGGCCCTTGCGGTTGCACCACGTACAAGTCTTTGCATCCTTTTTGAATTTGTTCTTCTTCTTGTTTTTCCACCATTCCTTATTCTTATTTTTGTTGGATCTTTCTCCTTTCTCATCATCTTTATCATCCTTGAAGCTTTCATCCGTGCAAAGGGTAGCTGTCTCAACTAGAGTCTTAAAAGTTGCCCCAAATGTTACTTAGGCTAATAGAGTTTCCTTCAACGGGGAGTTCAGTCCTTTAACAAACCTAAGGTCTTTACTCATAGGGGTGCCTACCAATTACAAACCCTCTCCCAAACTTACAGAACTCGGAAAATTTGGATATATATTCTTGTAGGCTCAAGCTTCCTTGCTTGTGGTGGATGAATTTCTCTAGCTGAATGATCATTTCTGCCCTTGGCAAAAACTTTGCTTCAAAGCGGGTCTTGAATTCGGCCCATGTAAAGATCCGACCCTCGTTCTCCATTGATATTATGTTCCACCATTCAAGGGCCTCAACCTTCAAATGCCAAGCCATTATCCTTATTTTTTACTTCATCGGGCCAGGCAGTAGCCTCAAAGATTCTTTCACAATCCTAAATCCAAGATTGGGTACTAGCAAAGCCTTCCTTTATAGAAAACGATTTCCCTCCAAGGTACGTAAAGGTCTTACAAAAGCGAGAAAAATCAAAGGCCACTTCAGCGGCAGGAGTCGCTGGGGTAGGATTAGCAACAGGGACCTGTTCTACAGTACAGAGATACTGTTGAAACCATTATGGCAAATAGCGGGGTCTTTCCTGGTTACCCTGGTCATTAGGATTTTCATCCATTCTACTATCTGAAAAGAAAAGGAAGAAACCTTTAGTGGATACTCCTGAGATAGTATTTAAGCTGAAAAAGGAAGAAAACGATAAAGATGCCTAGTATAAATGCGTATGCATATTGGGGGTAAATATATATTATATATATATATATAGTTTAAAAAATCTTTTTCAATATACAAATATGCCTCTTATACGTATATTTCCCTTATAATCGGTTAACCTATGCTCTGATACCAAATGTAACAACCCGCCCGGAATGGGCCTAAATTTCGGCATAGAAAATGCCCATCAAACTTAGAGCCATTCTAAATGGGTCGTTGGTTCCTATAAGGATTAAATTTGCACAGATAACAATAACATATACTTCGAATTGAAATCTCACACAGCGGAAAGAGAAAATATAATACTCAAATAAGATGTACCATTTATTTGAAAACCACAGAAATACAATAGTCACAGTTACATTTATTCAATAGGTACATAAAATAGTTCATTCTCATAAGATTCCAAAAGAAGTAAAGCAATAACTACTAATAATAACATAACAACTTCGTCTTCTTCATCGGCTTCAATCATGGCTTCATCCATGGCTTTTATCCCATCTACTGACCTGTTGGATGTTAAGAAGAGGGGTCAGAACATAATGTTCCATGTTATTGAAATATAGTGTTACTTAATGTCTATACCCTATATTTTTAGCAGGGTACATATGTCAAGGTATGTCTACGAAGCACACAAGATTCACACAAACATAAGCATCTAACCAATGGGGTGGATATCTAAGTCAATCGCCCATTAGTGTTTTTAGGGTAAAGACCCAACGAGGTGGCGTTCTTGGTCACTTATGGCCCTATTAAAGGTGGATTCTTACGATCTCTTATAACCCTGAGGCGAACACCTAGTCCTTTCAGACCCCATCCTAATACGTTAATGTTCCTAAGTCTATTCTCTCATTTGTATTATGAGAAGTAGTATTGCGAATGTTACTACTTAACTTATATTACCCGGTAGGACACCTATGTCGCTAAAGACTTCCCTTAGACAGTTGATGAGCATGTAATGGCCACATATCCTTCAATTACCAATCTATCCCTAGTTGATCCCTTACAAGCTTCTAGAGGAAGTGGACATCTCCGTAAACTACCCAACTCCATTACTGTTTTATGCCTAACCACTTTTAGAGAAGGAGGACCCAAAGACCTACCTCAAATCTAATAAGGGTGGGTCCCATGACTTTGGTTCCTCTCCAAGGAATAAACCTTCGGAGGGATCCTTGTCCTAATCACTTAGGAACCAAACTAGATAAAAAGAGAGTCAGCCACTTAAGACCTTCTCAAGGCATAATAAAACT
Organism: Allium sativum; assembly: GCA_030737875.1. NCBI lineage: Eukaryota > Viridiplantae > Streptophyta > Magnoliopsida > Asparagales > Amaryllidaceae > Allium > Allium sativum. The sequence goes on along the minus strand of CM060918.1, from coordinate 770,431,522 downwards.
ACTTATTTCCACGTGCAATAGACTTATATATTTATAGTTATATATATACACACTAGACCTCTCACATTAAATCGTACACCTCTAGATGCTGGATATGTCGGTCGGTTCCCGGCAGGCCTCTACTACAAGTTGGTCTAACCTTGTGTCTAGTGTACTAATTTTCTGAATGGCTCATGGTACCTAGGTCCTAGACATCTCACATTAGTTGGATCTACTTGTGGTTGTTGGATTTTCCGGTCGGTTCTGGGCAGACTTCCACAACAAATGGCAACTAACCTCGTGTCCACGTGTCACTATATATATATACTAGTACACAGCCCGTGCGTTGCACGGGTCTTTAAGACTGATATTTGTTTTGGTTGGGTATTTGTTAGTACGAATATTGTATCGTTTCTTCTTGATGGATTGTGCATTCTAATATTTATTACATATCATTAATTATAAATTCTGACACAGTCGGTTGTCAAACAAAGAGAAATTGATTAAAACATAATGAATCAACACTTACATAATCAATGTCAACAATTGCAGTTTCAAAAGAATAAATAATTATCAATGCATATGAACAAAATCCGTACTAACAAACCATACAGTGCACACTTGTTGGTTATAAAGCTGAGGTGATTTCCTAAAACTTCAGAATTTACGGAGACATAACTGATTAATGAAACCCATATCAACAAAATCTATGAATAGCATAGGAAAGGTACTCTATTCATGGAAAGATCACAAACAAACATAATGTAAAGATTTCATGATATAACAGTTACGTTAGCACAGTGATTAAATTTTTTTGTACACTACTTTTTGTACATAGTAATTAAACATAATGTGGAATATACGGACCGTCTCTAGCTACAGTGTGTGTAGATGCAACTTATTGATATATATATACATATATATATATATACACATATAGGCGAGCCTTCAATGGCAGCCCAAACAGTGCAGCACCCCTAAATGCCCTTGATTTCCACCACACATTCTGTTTCTCTCTCCCTCCACTACTACTCTCTCCTTCCACTAACTTAATTTATAATAAATGAGAGGTGGAGAGAGAGAGGGACTAATGGAATGCCACTGAACGCTCCTTATATATATATATATATTATATATATATAACAATCTGTTGTATTAGAGTTCAACCAATCTACATATAACACAAATGTTGATAAAATTACATATTTGCATGACCAACGGTCGACAAACATGAAAACAACAGATTCCAGACTTAACGCCGAGTTGTATTTTAGGTATCAATATATATATATATATATATGTATATATATATATGTATGTATGTATGTATATATGTATTTATGCATGAAATGAAAACTGCACTTAAGTACTATTAGTTATTTACATTAAAACGTAAAAAAAGCATGTAAGTTTCAAATAAAAGCACTTCATATACTCTGAACATCATACATATACAAAAGAAAAAGTCAAAATAGCATGAATTTTTACACACTAAAAGTAAGACATAGGAACCTTGTCTTTTTGGACATACTCGTAAATAACCTTACACTTAATTACTCCACCAACTCACACTGGATTTCAGGTAATAGCACCATGGTGCAGCCATCATCCGTACAATAAAAGGAGCGGCCAGCACGCACCCTCCTTAAAATTATCCATATACTTGTCACCTTCATTGTTGGAAGCATGGGGTGATGTACACACCTCCATAGGAAGTACACCATCCAAACCCCTTTTATGGCCTTGAAAAAAGCTTGGAGTAGGCTCTCGGGCCATGTCTTGCTGGAGCCAACCATGTTCACCACTTCGCTAATCTTCTTGTCGCGTAACTTGCTCAGCTCTTGGCTGTAATGCTTTGTTCCTTTTTCAGCACTCCTTCCCATGTTAGGCTGTGTATTGCTTCGTAGCTTTTGTGGTTTGCCTCACACCGTTGTGTTCGCTCCAGGATCATTGAATACTCTTCTGACATCTGCTATTTAAAGACTGACATAAATAATTATATATTTGCATTGTTATCCAACAATATATAATATTTGATCCTTAGCACCATAATACGATAATGAAAATAAGGCATTATAATGAAAAATATCAAAATCAACAATGGCTTTTACTTCTTCCAACCACAAATTACTCGTTGAAGTCGATTTAGAGAGAATACTCAATATTTTAAAAGCAGCACACAGCCGTATAAAGAAAAAATTTAAGCACGTTCAACATACCGACATATAATCACAACGCGCATGCATTAATCCTAGAATATGCTACTATAGCATTAACATGTACCCAAGTATATGTGTTTACCTAATGGTTAAATATATCTACATATATGAATGACGATTAAGCTAAAAAAAAATCATTTTTATTTTTTTCATTGGTTATCACAACATGTTTGAGTATTATGGCACTTTTTTAACTTGCAATACAGCCTGTTTTACCATAATAATACGAACAAATAAATTAATAATTGATATATAAGTGCAAGCAGCTCTATTATTTGTCCATCTTTAGGTATGACTATAATTTTATTTTATTTTTAGAAAAAACTTTCAAGTGTCTTTTGATATTTTAGTGAATAGAAGCGTGTTTCCTAACCTACTTTTTAGCACAAAAACACTTTTGTAAAATTAAGAAGTGCTTTTGCTAAAACACATGCATTGATGTGATGACTCATCATTATTCAAAAAACTCTTTTGTTGGAAGTACTCAAAAATGCGTAATTATCACCAAAAGCACATTCAAAGAAGTTTGCAATAAGAATTAGTGGACGGTGAATCCTTTTTAATTCAGGAATTACTGTTAATGGAATCTGTACATGCAAACATATTTCTATATTGAAACTCGATATCAGCTCAGTTCCACTCTCATTCTCACAAAAAAAGGTAAGCAAATAAAGAAAATCTCAGGGGTTCCAACTATTTCCGAGAAAATTATATACAATCTAAGACACGGTTGAGATGACCACAAAAGGAAAGCTGCTAACAGATGTTATACTCTGTAGCTGAATCACATTTCTAGGTCCTTCAAAAAGTAAAAGTTATACATTAAAAGTAAATGGAAAAATCCAACAATTGTGTAAGTGAAGTCCAAATTGCTGCATATAATTTTTTGTTTCTTACGAAAGTCAAGTACCATTACAAATATCAAATGCTAAATACTGACTATATAGTAAAGTTGGGTCAGTAAATGATTTTATTATATCAAATGAGGAATGAAGCCAAGAAATTTCTAATAATTCAAGGTCATAAAACACCATACACAAAGTGAATGAACAACAGTAATATGTACAAAATATCAAGTGTTACAAATTTGCATCTTATTCAGAAAGGTAGTATATACACCCTTAGCTTATGACATTTCTAGAAATGCAATTTGCAATAATTGGTAAATAGATTCTACATGGTCTAATCATTCATTTTGCATTCATAGGTCATAAAAGCAAGTGAATTTCTTGCAACTATAATCCATATAGATAAAATCAACTAATTTTCCATGGTGTGTACATATAACTAATTTGAGTATCGGGGCCATTGTTGAAAGGTGCAAGGCCAATGAGTTTCTTGGTTTGTTTCGAATCAACTGATTAAATAATAAATGTCCTAACACCCTTAGGTGTTTGCTCATATTCTGGTAAAAAACTATTGATGCAAATAAATGAATCCATTAGCATTAAAAAAAGCATAGAATTAACAAAAAAAAGCAGAGAAGAGTCGCCTATGTATGACTTCAATATCTAAATAAAACAAAATAAAAAAGAATCAAATCGTAAGTTAAATAATAATACGAACTAAAATATTCGAATTATTATTAAAAGGATCGCCTCATGATTAAACTATTTAATATTGTGGAACCGCAATGAAACCATTAATGTCAAACTTAGAAGAATACCAATGAAGTCAGCACTTGTAAAATCCCATAGTAGAAGCCTATTTCATATAAAATCACTAATCTCATTATAATTTGTGCTAATGTTCAATGGTAGTACACCACTTTTATTCCCATATATTAATCTTTTTATACAATGGAGAACAGAATCACAAATAGTAAGGAATCTCTCTTATATTCCTTTTATTTTAATTCGGTCAAAGTTCACATTCCCATAGATTACTCCATTTTTGTATAGATTTGTTGTTTCGTTAATTTCTTCTTGTTCATATTTCCTCCAAACAAAATACTCGGTGGGTCAAGTTGCAATGCAACAATTAGTCCATCCCATAGGATGAAGTGATGAACTACACAGACACAATTAATGAATTTATAAGAATTACAGATCCTATCTTCTTCAATATATAAAGCAATCTTCAGTACAAAATTTGTAAGCATATAAAAATATCTATTTCCATTTTGGATGTTGAAATATCTAAAATAAAAGCAATCTTCATTTATCACATTCTAACAAAATCAATTCATTTGTTCCCAGTTTGAATTAATTTTCCTTCATTAAAGTAGTGTCCATTAAACAATTTATTGTGTGTCCAAATTTAAAGCTAAAACTTAGTTATATATATTCAAATTTAATAATAGTATTCATGCAAATGCAAGAAGCATATACAAAATAAGTTATATGACCCTCCCGGACCGTTAACAATAAGATTTAGCCAATATACAGTTTGAAAAAGCATAAGTGGAAAGAATAATAAAAACGGTCATTAAGAACAAAGGTAAACTAAATGGTTACCAATGGATAAATAGAAAATGTATAGATTACAAAAAAGCTTCCTAGTGATTGACGGTGATAATGGATGCAACATGAATGTGAACATATCATGTTTCCTAATTTGATTATCAGAGTGACTACAGAGAAAAAGTAACTTTGATCATGCATTCCCAGTGAAAAATGCATGAGCAATTTTGAGATTCATATGTAAATAATAGTAAACAATCCATCTAAAGGAAACACATGAACACGCTGAAATTATAAACAATATGTGCATGTATAATAAAAAATAATTGCGTCATTACTTTGTTTCATTTCCAGTCACACAATTAGTGCAGTATTAATGAGGTTACCTTTTAAATATATAGGCGAAATCAGTCATCACCAAACGTCTTCTGCTGAAGTACTAATTATTCTGCATATATTTTTCAATCAAAAACTCAATAGTTAGGGAACAAAATAGAGAGTTTAAGGTATGCATTTATTGTATGGAATTTATGAAGATAGGAAAGTTGAAAAAAATGTACTGGTAAAATTAAATTACCATAATACATTAGTTATTCCTTATATGTAGCAGTTAAACAGCTTTATTTATAAAAGGAATGATGTGTACTTTTCATAAACACGATGAAAAAAAGAATTTTATATTATAGAGATGCTAGGGAAGTAATTACACATTTCTGAAAAAAAACAGCAATTTAACATACCCGTCCTTTTCTCCACCCTTCAAGACCATCAAAGTTTAGCATCCACATAGTTGATTCAATGATCATCATATATCGATCAACTTTTCATGGAGCAAGCAAATTATCCTCATATAATGAGCAAGAAAATAACTGAAAAAAAAATCATAAGTGGATAAAATGCCAATTGAAATTACCTTTTTTTATGAATTTCACCTTTCTGATTAGTAAACCAGTGGCAAAGTGGAAAATCAGAAAAGGATGAATATAATAGAAGGTAGTGGGATGAATATGAGGAGGTTGTAGTTGAGAACGAAAAATGAGCCGAGGCATCATCTTCATCTTCTGCGCCATCCAGTGTTCTCTATTGTTGCTCATCCAAATTGTTGAGTTACACAGCTGCTGAGATGTTTTACACTGTCGAATATAACAAAGGGAAAAAGGAAAAAAATTTGAATTTTAGTTACTGAATTATATAATTATAATTGAGAAATTTTAACAATTAGTAAAAATTACTCCCTCGATTTGAAGCATGAATGAACCACGACGGTGAAGATGATGAAAGCAGATAAACTGATTTTTTGATTGAAGAGAAGAGAAGGGAAGGGAAGAGAAGGGAAAAAGTAAAAATAGATCATGTGGAGCAGAAAAATCTTAGCGTAGATCGTGGGTTGAATAGTTTTGCATCGTTAATTAAGTCGCTCTGTATAGTAGATCGTGGCAATCCGTGATGACGTGCTACAATTATAGCCATTTGATATGTATTGCAACGTTAAATCCTGTCCGTTCTTTATTTCTTGGTTTGTCCTACCAAAGGATTTTACTATATAGATATATATATCAAGCCATTCTATATACGCACACACAAGAAATCAAACATATTTATTATGGGGACATTTTAAATAAAAATCTAACCTAACCGTATTTATTATGTTAATACCACGTTAATTACGTTGATCAAGTTTATATAAGTATAATAATAATAACGCCTAAATAACGCAAATATTCGTATAATTGGTGAAACGTTCTATCGAGGTGGCAATTATCAACTTTTATCCAAATCAAGGCATACAAGTTAGGTTTTCTATACTTTTTCTGCTACAACATAGGCATGATAATTTAATGACAAGATAACAATATAGCAGTGGATGGAACAACATACATATATAAAATTTCAACTTGCATCCCATGCATGTAGAAATGATTTCAATACTGAATTAAAAATAGAGTATTACATATACTTTCATATGTATGTTTTTAATCCATATTTTATCCAATTCACCACTTTTTTGGTGTTATTCACATAAAAATGTTTGCATTTGACCTATTTCAATTGTGAATGCGTTTAGACCCAAAATAAGATCCAAACCCAATTCAAGTCATGAAACAATCAAATCCAAACCTTTTTAGGCTAAGATCAAATGACGATAAAGGTGAATTGCATAAAATATTAATAATAATAGCAACACCCGTATTCATTTTTAATCCAATACAAAAACCAAAAATCCACAAAACCCAATTAATCATGACAATTCATACGCAATTACAAGATATAGGATTTAGGGATTTTCATGTTTACATTATCGAATTTCCAAATCCCCCTAGGCATATCTATTCACATGACAATCTATTAAAAACATAAATATGCCTTAAGTAAACTGCATTCCACTCACAGATCTAGGCGGAATAGAGAGAAATCTGTGGTAGAATTATAAGATCTGCAATAATTCTTTACGTTCAAGCATGCTCCAATAATCCTCCTTATAATATACATATAAGAGAAATACATTAGAATCTTATACATATATATTTATGATAAATTCCGGAATTATAAACTTATGTAAATTAGAATAGATAGAGAATTAGAATAGAGTTGGAGAATTAGAAGAAAACCTATTCTTTTATTTATCTCTAGAATTTAACAATGGTGGAGAGGCAGCATGGAGACAGAGATGAAGAATGATTAGGGTTTTCATAGTGTGGTAGGAGGGTATATATAGTTGCCAGTGTGAGCATAGACCGTTGGATTACTTAGAATTAATCCAAGCCTTTAATTTATATACATCCTCTAAGAAAAACCCTAACCAGCTAGCTTTATTAGGCTGTCCAGCCGCCGAGTGGTCGATCCCTAGCGATCGACCGACGGTCGACACCCCTTGATGGGGGTCGACCCCTTTAGGGCTGGAACACCCAAAGAGGCTGCGTTGCTGAGCTGTTTATTTTATTTAACATGTTCCTTAATCTCTTAATCTTTTTTCATATATGCAATATGTGTTGTCCCCCTGATCTTTACTTAAATTTCAAAATTCAAATCTTCCCTCTCTATTTTGAATTTATCTTAGACACACATCCATATATTATCCATTTAATTATATATATATATATATATATATATATATATATTGCGTCTACTGCCCAAATTTATTCGTTCATAACTCTTCATACGTTGACCGTTTTCAACATATTATATATGAAAACGATTCAGAATTTCGCCAGAATCCAAATAAAAGAATTTCGTAGCCAGATTCCTAAAGCTGCAAAATCTTATTTTCCAACCATAGATTTAATTGCTTATTTTTATTTGTTTATTAACATTTATGAATTTTACGGGATGTTACATACTGACCCTATCTCTCATGAGAAATCACTCACCAAATCCTAGGCATTCTCTCAACCTAAGCTCCGATACCAACTGTAATGTACCTAGGCTTTTCAACCATTGGTCACTGGGCTACTCAACCAGCGTGTCTTACAGTGATAACTTAGAATTGCTTTTACGACCAGCCTGGCGACTCGACCAATCCACATTTTCGGGACATGTAGGGGTAAGAGTCTTCCGTTCGCCACCTAACGCGAAGCGAGAACCCCCTATCATGTGTACAAGCACTAAGCAAGCAACCAGCTCTGATACCAACTGTAATGGCCCAAATTTTCATACTATCTGGGTTGACTAAATACACCACATGTCCAATCCAAATTGCACAGAAATACAAATTATTATGAAATAATGAAGAAAAAAGATAGAAGAAGAATAGAAACAACAGCACAGATTCTCACATCACAGTGAAAATAAATAATATATATAACAGCTTTTGGAATACAAAATTTTAACTGTATTAACATATCAGCATCAGAGTACAACATTTGTTCATCATATATACATCACATCGGAAAACTCTCTCTCTCTCTCTATATATATATCTCTCTAAATCTAATATTAAAGTCTCCTGCTCTAAGCTCCTCCAAGGATATCTGAAAATACCTGAACTACTTGACTACACGTAAAAATTTGGGCACCCAAGAATTTAGGATAAAACAAAAAAGATAAACTTTGGGTCAGTCATGGGACTGGTGTGAGTAAACTACAAACATTGGTTTAACTTTTTCAAAAATTCTTTTCGAAGGAAAAGATAATCGTAAGACCGATCCACACATAAACACAGAAGGTTTTTACCATACGACAACCCAAAAAATTCTTTGAAATCAATGTTATTTTGATATTATAATAGTGTCTTAAACAAATAATTATTAATCTAGCGGAACGCCTGTATCTCACGCTCTACATACATAGTATACAATCAAAACCACGGGCTCTTATTTGATAATGGATTCCAACTAGCAAGGTAAGGGACCACCTTATGACAGTGTATCTCTAGAGAGGAATATACCGGGTTGAACAAGAACATCTTGCAACCCATGCTAAACATGACCGGCCCCTCACTTCGCTTGAGAGCACCGAATGTATTGTCACCAACGGTTGGGATCAGCAACTGTTCTGAAGGAACAACAACGATAAGATAAAGGAGCAAAAGGATTTTCTCTAGATCAGATGACAATACACCCTACTTGGGTGCAACCCAATTAGCCATGCGATCTACCAGATTTTATACCATTTCCCAGTTGTGAGGCTTGAGGTTACGATTATTTACCTCTCATAGATAGCACAATCACTTTGAATGCCACATTGTCAGATCTGTTAATCACTAATTGATTTGCACAAAGATATTTTGGATATTGGGTTAAGAGTATAAATTCTTCGCCACCAGATGTATATTGTATAGACCAATATATGCGATCATTAGAAATACTCTGTTAGACATTCATCCATACAGGTTCATTCTGGGATTGAACAAAACCGAAGGAACAATTCCCATTAATCCATCTTTGGCAATTTTTACCTAGGATTAACAGAAAACCCCTGCACTTTACTCCTTCTTAGATTATCTTCGTATAATCAGATTCACAACATTACTGTCAATAAAGAGTGGTTCTTGGAAAATAATCCAACTGGTCTCTCCATATTGACAACGATATTCGCCAATACTTCGATAGTTGATTATTTAACTATCGAAGAAAAACAAACATTCACCCAAAGCATCACACAATCATTGGCCCCTTAATTAATATTTCATTAATTAAATCACTTTTCTATTTTATTATTAATATTTGTTAACCCAATATTTTCAATAATCATCTTGGCCTCTTACGCTATTTGGAAAAACATTTTCATACATCAACTTCTTTTATTTTCTATACTTAGAAAATATCTTCTATTATAATTGAAAACATTCCAATTACTTATCTCTTTTACAATCATTCATTTCTATACTCAGGAATATTTATTATTATATTTCCAAAATTCCACTTACTTGGGTTTAAACAAATGATGTGCAAAACATCGTTACAACAACCCAAAATACTGCATTCAACTAAATCTTATTTAAACATTGATCTTTGAGATTGAATCTTTCTATTTATCGGTTAATAATGAAATAAATCAAGTTAGGGTATAACTACCTCTCAGACCTTGACTGAATAACATTCTTAACATCAAAACGGACAAGACTACTTATCTCGAATAATCAACATCATATAAAACCAATTATCCATTTTTTTAAACGTATATGCGTTTCTCTTTCTATTCTTACCATATTTAAATTTATAGATTTTCTTTTTGTTTATAATATTCTATTTTAAGTTCATTTCTTTATCGAATTATATATATATTGATATATTGATTTCTAGTTATCAATTTCTTAAAAGAATTCTAACTCCTTAAATTTCAGGAAAAATTCGCAAGCACCTCCTTTGTATGGCTCAATAGCTCAAACCCCAACTCACCTCTCTAGGCCCTTTACATTTAAAATAAAAATAAAAAATCTAAGCGGCTTGCTCAATAGGCTCATAAAATCTCATATGGAATTTAAACGTGTATCTTTTTGTCGGTGTAACAACCCGGTGAATCAGAACCAATTAAATTTTTTTGTTTTGGCTATTTTAATGAATTTTGAATATTTAAAATGACTTATTTTAAATAATAACGACTAGAAATTTATTTTGAATAGAATTAGAATGTATAAATTTATTTAAATCAAAGTTAGAATATAAATATTGATTTTAATTATAAAAGGAATTAGAAATGGCGCGGTAGTTTGAAAATTCGATTTCAAATTTCAATTGAATGTACATGATTCAAAATAAACCGGATTTTAGTAAAACCAGAAATATTGGAATCTGTTTGAAAATATCTTTCCAACAAATGTGAAAAATCTAGATTTCATAACGGGAATAAAAAGTTATGTCCAGTTGAAAATTCAGAATAATCGCTATGGAATTTATATAATAAAAAGCCATTAAAAATTACGATTTTGCAAACGACCTCCGTTTTCGACGAAACTACTTTGGTTGGATCCGGAATGTAAAATTATTGCTAGATTCCAATTTTCATAATTTTTGGAACTAGTATGTGAGCGTGGTGGATTTAAACGTGTTTGGTCAATTCAATCTGAATTTAATCAACTGGAAAATCATCGTTTTTCAAACGGTCTCCAAATTTGACGAAATTAGTTTTGTTAGGACCGTGTCGTCAAAACACAGCCATATTTATTTTTCGGAAATTTTTGGAATCAATATGTGGCCCTGACAAATTAAAATGTACGTTCAAATCCAAAATTGAATGTTTTATATTTTAATTTGAAGAATAACTAATTGAAACAGTCGAATGGGCTTACGAAACATATTCCATTGTGTCCGAAATGGGGGTATTTTGCTAGGGGCGACAGTCCTTGGGTTTGATTTGGAGCTCGTATGGATTGGGTATTTTCGGAATTAATAGAATTAAAAAAAATATAAATATAAATCAACGGCCAATAGGAATTCAGCTTCATTATCGTTCCAGGAAATTAAAACCCGATAACCCTCCAGTGAACGATGATAGAAGGTCCAACCTTCTCTCCTCCGTATCTCTCCAACCACGCAAGAAAACCCAACGCTCCAGTTAAAGATCTTGTAGATCCAAGTCCCCTCTTCAAATCCATACCCATTTCACCCTCCCTCATTGTGTATTGTCTGAGATCCACGCCCCCAAAGTTTGTCTGCCTCACACACAATAGCGCCTTTGTTCCAAGCTCAAGTTCGTCAGGGTTGGGTGCGCCAGGTGCGCCTCTGGTCGATCGACGCGAAACTTCATTGTTTGGGTAAAAATTGAAGACCTAGTTTTGAATCATTTATTGAAGGTAGCGGCTGATTTATTTTAAAAGGTTTTTAACATTTAAAACCGTTGCAAAGGTTGATTATCGAATAAAAATCATATCTTTTTTGCTATGTTGTCCAAATCCAGTGAAACAAGAGACCTCGGGACCGTGGCATCGTACGCTACATTCTAGAAGAGACCGGAGAATTTTTAGAGCTTGCTACAATTTTAGGCAAATTCAAAACCAATGTGAGACCCTCTCACTATAATTTCTTGTACAGTTATTTATTATGTAACGGCATATATGAACTGCTTCCTGTCGTCCACGGACCATGGACGACTTGTTTGATTGTGTTGTGTTGTGGAAATTGATTGTGATTGTGATGTGAAATGGAAATAAAAATATTCATGTGTTTAATAAAATGTATGAACAATAAAAATATCATTTTTATTGAATGAATGAATTAAATAAAATATTCATGTGATGAAATAAATATCTTATAGTGAAAAATATAATGTTTAACATGCACATGAATAAAATAAATATTCATTTACGAATCGGACGATTTGTTTATGTACACACATTTGACTGATATGGATTGGGACGATATATTTTACACATCGCCCAACTGCACAAATAATAATCAGTGTTTGTTGTTTGAAAACCCCACAATGGTATTGGGATGATATCGGACATACACTAATCCCAATATTTAGTTGTATGCCAATCGATGGATTGACAGATTGTTGTAAGCATTAATTATTTATATTTAACGCTTATGCAGTTGTGTAATGCACTATGGATGATGGTTGACTGTGTTTGATTATTATTGTGTACATGTGTGTATGAAATCAATATAAATAAAATTATATGGTAATTGACTTTGTCTGATTCCAATTAGGAAAGAACGAATATTTTAAATTAACGAATATTTTAAAATGACGAATAATGAATATTTTAAAATAACTAATATTTTAAAATCATATTCAGTAATGGATCAAAATATGATTTTGATGTTCGATTTGGGGATGGACACGAAAATATTTAAATATATGAAGCCGTGTTGATTAGATTAATGCCATTTAGACGTAAACGATATTTATATCAGTTTTATTCATTTTTATAATGAATATCGAAAAGGAAGTGATTTCAAAATCTAATGTTTTGAAAATATTATCATTTATATATTAATGATATGGAATATTCAATTTTGATTTGAAACTGAATATGAAGTTGAAATCGTTTTGAAAACGAATTTAAAACGATTTATAAAATATATTTTAAATGGAAATCGACGATATATATATATATATAATATTTAATGGCCTGAATAGAATGCAACGAGCCGTGGCAGTTCGCGAATTTCGACAATTGACTTCGAATTGACATTACGGGAGATCCGACGATCGGATTCTCTTAAAACCGGAACCGTTGAGTTCGTATCGAAAAGACCTTTCTAACAAGTATAAGAGATTTGAAATCTAATGGTTGGATTTGGAATTACGTCCAAATCAAATTTGGAAAAGGTCGTTGTAAGTGCAGTTCGATGACCGTTTATGGAAATCGACAGTACGGGCTTGATAAAATTATTAAAAATATCAGTAATTTTTGTAAAATCATAATAAATGATTTGGAAAGATTTGAGATGAAAAATTCCATATTTGAAAAGATAAAAATATATTTTTACCGAAATGAACTAGTTATTAACTAGAATTAAAATCCAATTATTTTTAAATAAATAAATTGGATTGAGAATGGGTTTTAATATAACCAAAATTTCCAACATATAAATTGGAATGGATTTGAATCGAAATAATCTTTGGAATATTTCGATGTTGGATTTCATGATTATACAGATATTGTTATGGAAATTCGAAAGATATATTTATATCGTTATTTCCAATACGATATTTGTTGGTTTCAGAATTTGATATTGAATATAAGCCGATATATTTTCTATTCAGAGCCTTGTATTTAATATCAAATAGGATTTTGGGTTTGTCGTGAATGGTATCTTCATTAATACTGTTCTTAAATCCAGTTGTGAAAAGAATAAATCTTTTAATTAAGATTATTAAAATTTCCAGTTAATTAACGTTTAATTGGAATAAAATGGGATGTGAATTGGGTTTATTGTGAACTGTGTTTTTAACGACATTCGTTCTTTAACCCGATTTATAGTGAAATGTGATTTGGAATATATAAATCTTGTTATTAATATTTAATGGAAATTTTCCAAAGAAGAGTTTTCCAATTTAATATATTAAATTGGAATGGAATGGAATTCGATTTGATAATAATCGAAGTGAGCTTCTGTGGAGGAATATATTAAATTGATATCATTATATATTGATCTGTTTTCGGTGAAGATTCCATAAATAATGGAATGTGATTTGGGTTTATCGTGAACTGTGTTTTAAATGACATTAGTTCTTTAACCCAATTAAAGATAAGATTAATTTCTTAACTTTGACTAATCATTGAGTAATGATTTTTGAGATTAAAACTGAATTAGAGTTTTAATGAATCTTTAATTAGATTGGACTGTTAATGAGACAATTAAATTTATCGGATTCATGAAATGATCGAGAATGGAGTATCACCAGTTTTGCTCCAAGCGATAGTTAAATCTTTAGTTAGATTTGAATGTGAAATGGTAAATAATTTTACCGATAATACTGTGGTGCTAGATATGGAGTATTACCAGTTTTGCTCCGTGGGATGTATAGGTTGGGGACTGGGAAATATAATAAATGATTATTTCGGTAAGGTTCGCTAATCCCGAGTAGTTTGGATAAACCTTAATCTAGTTTGAACTGATATCCAATGGAAGATTAAAGAATAAATTTAAAGAATTTATCTTTGATAAAATTAATGGGAACCTTTCCCAAAGGATATGAATATTTAAATAAAAGAATATTCTGAATTGGAATAAGGCATATGTTGTGTTTTTATAGCACTTGTTTATTATATACGTGAGTTATTCAGAAAGGCCAGGTTTATACCCATTCTGAATAACTGATTCGACGATAAGTAAACGATGAAGACGATGGTTGAAGACCGGAAGTCTTCGCATCGTTTGAATGATTACTGATGTCTTGATTGGGTTGTATACCCAAGACAAGGTAATAAGTGGTGATCATCCAGACGTACTTGGAGATCGACCGGATATGCGAGGACCTCACTCCTATATTGGACATATGGGATGAGGAATAAGGTGCCTCCGGTTTCGTTCAGACCCAGAACGGACTTGTAAACGGATGTGTGTCTGACATTGGATTTCATTCTGTGTGATTGATAGATATCAGTTGCATGGCATGAATTGCCTTTGTGGCATGCTGAGATGCAAATGATCAAGGCTTCTGTTGAAAAGAAGAGTCTTGTTGTTGATGATCAAAGCACGACTTTAATATAGCATAGCTTTGTGTTTAGCGCTAATTCGCGAGCGCCACACCCCGGTGTGTATCAGAAACGGGAGAGGACCTCAGGGAGGACATGCATTTCCTTCTAGCTAGGAGTGGTGTCATGGTATGGAGCCCAGACATTTTTACTTATGTGCATGATGGAAAGCGAGGCGCCTCGGATATATTGGTCACTACGGGGCCGATGGATGGTTTGGTCAACATACTGACCAGTTTTACGCCCCATAGGGGGGGAACGCAGTGTTCAGGCATTTCAATCCACTCCATGTGGACCGGCCCTGTTGCTCCAAGGGCCGTTACATTTGGTATCAGAGCTTTGGTTTACAGAGCTCGAGAACAAGACACATTGGAACCAAATGAAAGAATTCATCAGAGATTGGATTAGTAATATCCAATAAGAATGACTCGTTAGAAATGGGATCAGTAGTATCCTAGAATGAGTCGAAAGAGTGTTATTTTTAAATAAAAATAAAAACAAATTTTGTTTTGAAAATTTAAACCATATTATAAGTATTTGAATATTTATTTTATATTGAATTTGGACAATCAGGTATATAGAGATTTTAATATACGTACGATCCACGTGTCTTTGAAGTCTCAAATATACTGGATGGGTATAGAATGACACTCTAGTCGTCCAGTGATGATTCTGATGATTGATATATCATCACCAGAATTTATGTTCGAGTGACGAAAGTGGGGTACCTATATGTTTCAAATTGACTGGTGTGAGAACCAAAACTAGATAGGATTTATTGTTTGTGAATTGGCATCAAAAATTTGATTATATATATATATAAGTTATGTGTTTGAAACGATAATCTACAAATTGATTGCTGATTGTATTGTATGATTATTAGTTCGACTAATTAAAATATTGGAATGATCAAACCAATAGGAAAGTGTAAGGCAAATTATGCCAAATTGAATCAAATTCTGAAATTGAATTGAAAATTGTTTGGAAATGCATGCATATACATATATATGTGTGAACATGTCATAGCAGGGAAGATAAGCAGAGGAATAAAATTGTATGCCTGACAAATAGGTACATGATTCAAAATAAACCGAATTTTAGTAAAGCCAAAAATATTTGAATCTGTTTGAAAATATCTTTCCAACGAATGTGAAAAATCCTGATTTCATAACGGGAATAAAAAGTTATGTCCAGTTGAAAATTCAGAATAGTCGCTATGGAATTTATATAATATAAAGCCATTAAAAATAGCAATTTTGCAAACGACCTCCGTTTTCGATGAAACCACTTTGGTTGGATTCGGAATGTCAAATTATTGCAAGATTCCAATTTTCATAATTTTTAGAACTAGCATGTGAGCGTGGTGGATTTAAGCATGTTTGGTCAATTTAGTTTGAATTTAATCGACTGGAAAATGATTGTTATTCAAACGGTCTCCAAATTCGACGAAATTAGTTTTGTTAGGACCGTGTCGTCAAAATATAGCCGGATTTATTTTTTGGGAATTTTTGGAATCCGTATGTGGCCCCGGCAAATTAAAATGTACGTTCAAATCCAAAAATGACTGTTTTATATTTTAATTTGAAGAATAACTGACTAAAATAGTCAAATGGGCTTACAAAACATATTCTATTGTGTCCGGAATGGGGGTATTTAGCTAGGGGTGACATTCGTTGGGTTTGATGTGGAGTTCGTATGGATTAGTGGGTATTTTCGGAATTAATAGAATTAAAAAAAATAAAAATCAGCGTCCAATAGGAATTCAGCTTCATTATCGTTCCAGCAAATTAAAACCCGATAACCCTCCAGCGAACGGCGAAAGAAGCTCGAACCTTCTCTCCTCCGTATCTTTCCAACCACGCAAGGAAACCCAACGCTTCAGTTAAAGATTTTGTAGATCCAAGTCCCTTCTTCAAATCCATACCCACTTCACCCTCCCTCGTTGCGTATTGTACGAGATCCACGCCCCCAAAGTTCGTCCTCCTCGTAAACAATAACGCCGCCGTGCCAAGCTTGAGTTCGTCAGGGTTGGGTGCACCAGATGCGCCTCTCGGAGCGCTACGACGTGGCAATGGTCGATCGACGCGGGTCTTCATGGTTTGGGTAAAAATCGAAGACCTAGTTTTGAATAATTTACTGAAGGTAGCGGCTAATTTACTTTAAAAGGTTTTTAACATTTAAAACCATTGCAAAGGTTGATTATCGAATAAAAATCATATCTTTTTGCTATGTTGTCCAAATCCAGTGAATCAAGAGACCTCGGGACCGTGGCATCGTACGCTACATTCTAGAAGAGACCAGAGAATTTTTAGAGCTTGCTACAATTTTAGGCAAATTCAAAACCAATGTGAGAACTTCTCACTATAATTTCTTGTATAGTTATTTATTATATAACTGCATATATGAATCGCTCCCCATCGTCCACAGACCATGGATGACTTGTTTGATCGTATTGTGTTGTGGAAATTGATTGTGATGTGAAATGGAAATAAAAATATTCATTTGTTGAATAAAATGTATGAACAATAAAAATATCATTTTTATTGACTGAATGAATTTAATAAAATATTCATGTGATGAAATTAATATTTTATAGTTAAAAATATAATGTTTAAGGTGCATATGAATAAAATAAATATTCATTTACAAATTGGGCGATTTGTTTATGTACACACATTTGACTGATATGGATTGGGACGATATATTTTACACATCGCCCAACTGCACAAATAATAATCAGTGTTTGTTGTTTGAAAACCCCACACGGGTATTGGGATGATATCGGACATACACTAATCCCAATATTTAGTTGTATGTCAATCAATGGGTTGACAGACTATTGTAAGCATTAATTATTTATATTTAACGCTTATGCAGTTGTGTAATGCACTCCGAACGATGGTCGACTATGTTTGATTATTGTTGTGTACATGTGTGTATGAAATCCATATTAATAAAACTATATGGTAATTGAATGTGTCTGATTCCAATTCGGAAAGAACGAATATTTAAATTAACGAATATTTTAAAATGACAAATAATGAATATTTTAAAATAACTAATATTTTAAAATCATATTCAGTAATGGATCAAAATAATATTTTGATGTTCGATTTGGGGATAGGCATGAAAATATTTAAATATATGAAGCCGTGTTGATTAGATTAACGCCATTTAGACGTGAACAATATTTATATCGATTTTATTCATTTTTATAATGAATATCGAAAAGGAAGTGATTTCAAAATCTAATGTTTTGAAAATATTATCATTTATATATTAATGATATGGAATATTCAATTTTGATTTGAAACTGAATATGAAGTTGAAATCGTTTTGAAAACGAATTTAAAACGATTTAAAAAATACGTTTTAAATGGAAATCGACGATATATATATATAATATATATATTTAATGGCCTGAATAGAATGCAACAAGCCGCGGCAGTTAGCGAATTTCGACCATTGACTTCGAATTGACATTACGGGAGATCCGACTGTCGGATTCTTCTAAAATTGGAACCGTTGGGTTCGTATCGAAAAGAGCTTTCCAACGAATACAAGACATTTGAAATTTAACGGTTGGATTTACGTCCAAATCAAATTTGGATAAGGTCGTTGTAAGTGCAGTTCATATTTGAAATTATTAAAATTATGCAAAATCATAATAAATGATTTGGATAGAATTGGGATGAAAAATTCCATATTTGAAAAGATAAAAATATATTTTTATCGAAATGAACTAGTTATTAACTAGAATTAAAATCCAATTATTTTTAAATAAATAAATTGGATTGAGAATGGGTTTTAATATAACCAAAATTTCCAATATATGAATTGGAATGGATTTGAATCGAAATAATCTTCGGAATATTTCGATGTTGGATTTCGTGATTATACAGATGTTGTTATGGAAATTTGAAAGATATATTTATATCGTTATTTCCAATACGATATTTGTTGGTTTCAGAATTTGATATTGAATATAAGCCGATACATTTTTTATTCAGAGCCTTGTATTTAATATCAAATGGGATTTTGGGTTTGTCATGAATGGTGTCTTCATTAACACTATTCTTAAATCCAGTTGTGAAAAGAATAAATCTTTTAATTAAGATTATTAGAATTTCCTATTAATTAACGTTTATTTGGAATAAAATGGAATGTGAATTGGGTTTATTGTGAACTGTGTTTTTAACGACATTCGTTCTTTAACCCGACTTACAGTGAAATGTGATTTGGAATATATAAATCTTGTTATTAAGATTTAATGGAAATTTTCCAAAGAAGAGTTTTCCAGTTTAATATATTAAATTGGAATGGAATTCAATTTGATAATAATCGAAGTGAGCTTCCGTGGAGGAAGACTATTAATATATATGGAATTTAAAAGGCTTCGTCATTATTCCGTTTATATTATTTGTCGGACACGGAAATTGATGTCGATTATATATTGATCTGTTTTCCGTGAAGATTCCATAAATAATGGAATGTGATTTGGGTTTATCGTGAACTGTATTTTAAATGACATTAGTTCTTTAACCCAGTTAAAGATAAGATTAATTTCTTAACTTTGAATAATCGTTGAGTAATGATTTTGAAGATTAAAACTAAATTAGAGTTTTAATGGATCTTTAATTAGATTGGAATGTAAATGAGATAATTAAATTTATCGAATTCATGAAATGACCGAGAATGGAGTATCACTAGTTTTTCTCCAAGTGGTAGTTAAATCTTTATTAGATTTGAACGTGAAATGGTAAAGAATTTTACTGATAACACCGTGGTGTAAGATATGGAGTATTACCAGTTTTGCTCCGTGGTATGAATAGGTTGGGATTGGGAAATATAATAAATGATTACTTCGGTAAGGTTCGCTAAATCCGACTAGTTTGGATAAACCTTAATCTGGTTTGAATTGATATACAACGGAAGATTAAAGAATAAATTTAAACAATTTATCTTTGATAAAATTAACGGGAACCTTTCCCAAAGGATATGAATATTTAAATATAAGAATATTCTGAATTGGAATAAGGCGTATGTTGTGTTTTTATAGCACTTGTTTATTACATAAGCGTGTTATTCAGAAAGGCCGGGTTTATACCTATTCTGAATAACTGATTCGATGATAAGTCGACGATGAATACGGTGGTTGAAGACCAGAAGTCTTCACATCGTTTGGATGATTACTGATGTCTTGATTGGGCTGTTCCCCCAAGACAAGGTAATAAGTGGTGATCGTCCAGACGTACTTGGAGATCGACCGTATATGCAAGGACCTCTCTCCTGTATTGGACATATGAGACGAGGAATAAGGTTCCTCCGGTTTCGTTCAGACCCAGAACAAACATGTAAATGGATGTGTGTCTGACATTGGATTTCATTCTATGTGATTGATAGACATCAGTTGCATGGTGTGAATTGCCTTGTGGCATGCTGAGATGCAAATGATCAAGGCTTCTGTTGAAAAGCAGAGTCATGTGGTTGATGATCAAAGCACGGCTTTAATATAGCATAGGTTTGTGTATAGCGTTAATTCGCGAGCATCACACCCCAGTGTGAACCAGAAACGGGAGAGGACTTCAGGGAGGACATGCGTTTCCTTCTAGCTAGGAGTGGTGTCATTGTATAGAGCCCATACATTTTTACTTATGAGGATGATGGAAAGCGAGGCGCCTCGGATATATCGGTCATTATGGGGCCGATGGATGGTTTGATTGAAATACTGACCAGTTTTACACCCCATAGGGGGGAAACGCAATGTTCAGGCATTTTAATCCACTGTGTGTGGACCGAACCTATCGTTCCAAGGGTCATTACATTTGGTATTAGAGCTTTGGTTTATAGAGCTCGACAACAAGACACATTAGAACCAAACGAAAGAATTCATCAGATATTGGATTAGTAATATCCAATGAGAATGACCTGTTAGAAATGGGATCAGTAGTATCCTAGAATGAGTCGAAAGAGTTTTATTTTTAAAATAAAAATGAAAACAAATTTTGTTTTGAAAATTTAAACCATATTATACGTTTTTGAATATTTATTTTATATTGAATTTGGACAGTCAAGTATATAGAGATTTTAATATACATCTGATCCACGTGTATTTGAAGTCTCAAATATACTGGATGGATATAGAATCACACTCTAGTCGACCAGAGATGATTCTGATGATTGATATATCATCATCAGAATTTATGTTCGAGTGACGAAAGTGGGATACCTATATGTTTCCAATTGACTGGTGTAAGAATCAGAACTAGATAGGATTGATTGTTTGTGAATTGGCATCAAAAATACGATTTTTGTATATATATAAAAGTTATGTGTTTGAAACAATAATCTACTAATTGATTGCTGATTGTATTGTATGATTATTAGTTCAACTAATTAAAATATTGGAATGATCAAACCAATAGGAAAATGTAAGGCAAATTAAGCCAAATTGAATCAAATTCTGAAATTGAATTGAAAATTGTTTGGAAATGCATGCATGTACATATATATATATATATATATATATATATATATATATATATATATATATATATATGTGTGAACAGGTCATAGCAGGGAAGCTAAGAAGAGGAATAAAATTGTATGCTCGACAAATAGGTACATGTTTACTATATTTCTTGGGTTTGGATGATTTTATCAGCCGATTGGCTAGCCGCTTGGCTTTTTCTTTTCTTTTTGGATGATGAGGGCCATGCGTGGTTGCGGTTTTAAATATATCCCCGTGCAAAGGAGGTTATGGCGAAAATTTTCTTAGGGTGTTAGCCAAATTTTGAAGAATTGGAAAATTCTTAGAAACTGAAAAATTGAAGAATAAAAGCCAGAATGAAAGTTGATTTGATTAGTAAAACAACTTTCAGCTCCGTTCATTTTTTAGGACGAAAAGATTTTAAGTGGGGGAGATTGTAACAATCCGGAAAATCATAACCAATTCAAAATTTTTATTTTGGCTATTTTAATGAATTTTGAATATTTAAAATGATTTATTTTAAATAATAATGACTAGAAATTTATTTTGAATAGAGTTAGAACGTATAAATTTATTTAAATCGAAGTTAGAATTTAAATATTGATTTTAATTATAAAAGGAATTGGAAATGGCGCGGTAGTTTGAAAATTCAATTTCAAATTTCAATTGAATATACAGGATTCAAAATAAACCGGATTTTAGTAAAACCAGAAATATCTGAATATGTTTGAAAATATCTTTCCAACGAATATGAAAAATCCAGATTTCATAACGGGAATAAAAAGTTATGTCCAGTTGAAAATTCAGAATGGTCGTTATGGAATTTATATAATATATGCCATTAAAATTAGCGATTTTGCAAACGACCTCCGTTTTCGATGAAACTACTTTGGTTGGATCCGGAATGTCAAATTATTGCTAGATTCCAATTTTCATAATTTTTAGAACTAGTATGTGAGCGTGGTGGATTTAATCGTGTTTTGTCAATTCAATTTGAATTTAATCGACTGGAATATGGCCGTTTTTCAAACGATCTCCAAATTCGACGAAATTAGTTTTGTTAAGACGTCGTCAAAACATACCAGATTTATTTTTCAGGAATTTTTGGAATCAGTATGTAGCCCCGACAAATTAAAATGTACGTTCAAATCCAAAATTGAATGTTTTATATTTTAATTTGAAGAATAACTGACTGGAACAGTCGAGTGGGCTTACGAAACATATTCCATTGTGTCCGGAATGGGGTTATTTAGCTAAGGCGACAGTCGTTGGGTTTGATTTGGAGTTCGTATGGATTAGTGGGTATTTTCGGAATTAATAGAATTCAAAAAATATAAATATAAATCAAGAGCCAATAGGAATTCAGCTTCATTATCGTTCCAGGAAATTAAAACCCGATAACCCTCCAGCAAGTGGTGATAGAAGCTCCAACCTTCTCTCCTCCGTATCTCTCCAACCACGCAACAAATCCCAACGCTCCAGTTAAAGATTTTGTAGATCCAAGTCCCCTCTTCAAATCCATACCCACTTCATCCTCCCTCATTGCGTATTGTTCGAGATCCACGCCCCCAAAGTTCGACCGTCTCACACCCAATAGTGCCGCCGTGACAAGCTCGAGTTCGTCATGGTTGGGTGCACCAGGTGCACCTCTCGGAGCGCTACGACATGGCAATGGTCGATCGACGCGAAGCTTCATGATTTGGATAAAAATCGAAGACCTAGTTTTAAATCGTTTACTGAAGGTAGCGGCTGATTTATTTTAAAAGGTTTTTAACATTTAAAACCATTGCAAAGGTTAATTATCGAATAAAAATCATATCTTTTTTCTATGTTGTCCAAATCCAGTGAATCAAGAGATCTCGGGACCGTGGCATCGTACGCTACATTCTAGAAGAGACCGGAGAATTTTCAGATCTTGCTACAATTTTAGGGAAATTCAAAACCAATGTGAGAATTTCTCACTATAATTTCTTGTACAGTTATTTATTATATAACTGCATATATGAATCGCTCCCCGTCGTCCACAGACCATGGACGACTTGTTTGATCATATTGTGTTGTGGAAATTGATTGTGATGTGAAATGGAAATAAAAATATTCATTTGTTGAATAAAATGTATGAACAATAAAAATATCATTTTTATTGACTGAATGAATTTAATAAAATATTCATGTGATGAAATTAATATTTTATAGTTAAAAATATAATGTTTAAGGTGCATATGAATAAAATAAATATTCATTTACAAATCGGACGATTTATTTATGTACACACATTTGACTGATATGGATTGGGACGATATATTTTACACATCACCCAACTGCACAAATAATAATCAGTGTTTGTTGTTTGAAAACCCCACACAGGTATTGGGATGATATCGGGCATACCCTAATCCCAATATTTAGTTGTATGTCAATCAATGGGTTGACAGACTATTGTAAGCGTAATTATTTATATTTAACGCTTATGCAGTTATGTAATGCACTCCGAACGATGGTTGATTATTGTTGTGTACATGTGTGTATAAAATCCATATTAATAAAATTATATGGTAATTGACTGTGTCTGATTCCAATTCGGAAAGAACGAATATTTAAATTAACGAATATTTTAAAATGACAAATAATGAATATTTTAAAATAACTAATATTTTAGAATCATATTCAGTAATGGATCAAAATATGATTTTGATGTCCGATTTGGGGATAGGCACGAAAATATTTAAATATATGAAGCCGTGTTGATTAGATTAACGCCATTTAGACGTGAACAATATTTATATCGATTTTATTCATTTTTATAATGAATATCGAAAAGGAAGTGATTTCAAAATCTAATGTTTTGAAAATATTATCATTTATATATTAATGATATGGAATATTCAATTTTGATTTGAAACTGAATATGAAGTTGAAATCGTTTTGAAAACGAATTTAAAACGATTTAAAAAATACGTTTTAAATGGAAATCGACGATATATATATAATATAATTATTTAATGGCCTGAATAGAATGCAACAAGCCGCGGCAGTTAGCGAATTTCGACCATTGACTTCGAATTGACATTACGGGAGATCCGACTGTCGGATTCTTCTAAAATTGGAACCGTTGGGTTCGTATCGAAAAGAGCTTTCCAACGAATACAAGACATTTGAAATTTAACGGTTGGATTTACGTCCAAATCAAATTTGGATAAGGTCGTTGTAAGTGCAGTTCAATGACCGTTTATGGAAATCGACTAAACGGGCCTTGATAAAATTATTAAAAATATCAATAATTTATGCAAAATCATAATAAATGATTTGGATAGAATTAGGATGAAAAATTCCATATTTGAAAAGATAAAAATATATTTTTATCGAAATGAACTAGTTATTAACTAGAATTAAAATCCAATTATTTTTAAATAAATAAATTGGATTGAGAATGGGTTTTAATATAACCAAAATTTCCAATATATGAATTGGAATGGATTTGAATCGAAATAATCTTCGGAATATTTCGATGTTGGATTTCGTGATTATAACTTAAATGAGAAGATATGAACTTGAATAAGAAGAGGAAAGATAATAGGTAGGCTTGTCCTAGGGACAAGTGGGAATTATAACTTAAGAAATAAGGTAAGTTATAATGAACGATAGGGGAAGTTGAAATAACTTATGTAATAAACGTGTACTTAGTCGAAGATTAAGTAATTAGCGAGAATAAGAATAAATCCATAAATGAGGATAACATAAGTTATATGAAGGAAAAGGGAAACTTACTAGTAAACCTTAGTTAAGAGAACTAAGTTAATAAGTAAATTATGATAAATTGTAATGACGGTGTACGACGAGATTATGATTAAATGAGAAAGAAGAAGGAAAACTTATGGAGATAAGTAAGTTGTATTTAATCATAAATGTTGAATGACAGAAAACATGTAAATTAAGATGTACTTAATTATAAATTAAGTAGAACATGTTATGGCAACCATGAGATGGGACAAAGAGTAGCGTAAAGAGAATGAATTGTGAATATTGAATTACAATATAGAGAATAACATGTTGTAGGCTTATTAATGAACTTAAATGAACTAAGTTATGAATGAGGTTAATAAGCAAGAGAAACTTGGTAAATTGAAGAAGAAGTCAAGGGAAAGTGGAAACAACCAAGTTAATGGGAAATCTGTCGAGGTGAAGCAAGCACATAATTGATGATTAGACACAGGATCTAATGACACAGTAAACTGAGGTGCTTGGGATAGTCCGTATGTTAGAGGATGAATAACCAAACGGGAAAGATCATCGTGGTGTCGTAAGACACGAGGGGAGCGCACGTTAATCTGATTATTCTGGTGGCTCCGACGGACCAGAAGAGAAAGCACGCGACTTCCTGAGACGTTAAAGGTGCTCCTGGTAGTCCTCTGTGGTAGTGTAGTTTCGGACTGTGCTCACAGAGGTTGGGTTTGCGCGTAACTATCAGGTGGGTAGGCCTTGACTGCACAAGTAGGGGGAACTCAGAATGTTGTGATGTAGTGACATTAAGGGTAGCTCAGCGGCTGCCTCACTTCGTAGGCGGAGGGTCTGACCAAAAAAGATAGTATAGGTCGTCGAGAACCTGTCATCGGCAGCCAGCGAGATGCGGAAAGACTAGAGCTAAACCGAAGAGGCCATCGACCTTTCACTATCGAGGCGGTGGTTGAGGGTAGATGCCACATGGATGTTTAGATTGTTTGCTTAGGGGATTGTTGCTTAGCTCTTGTAGTCTTTACTAGTTAAGGGAGGGGCCGAGGTGGGGCCATAGCCACCATAGAAAAACAGACCCTAGGGATATTTGTGTGAGAGGCTCTTAAAGGCGGACCTGCACAAATATAAGGAAAGCTCCCGACCGAGTTCCGTGTGTAGCCCTGCCACGGAACTCGGGCACGCACACATGATATGTGTGCGGGTTAGGCATCGAATACGTTTGGCGATACGTACGTAGGAAAGTCTAGTACACACATGTCTGCTCTGGGTAGTGTATCGTAGACTAGAGGGCATTATTCGATGATGGCAGTCATTACGCCTACGTAATATAGTTATAATGGTTCCATGCAGACGTAGCGTCGTTATATACAGAGATCCATACGTCACTCGGACATAGGATGAGGGACTGCGTATAATCCTACGATGATACGGTGAGGACCGTGCGAGTGGGGTACCATGGGGTGTACCTTAATTTGGGGGTAGCTACGTATATATTATATTAGGTTAATCTACTAGGGAGTAGATGGGTACAACGAGTGTGTGTGTATGCGTGGAGCGCTGTTGACACCAATAACCTAATAAATAAGAAAATGTAATTGAACGGTGTATGTAGGATTATCTAAAGTGTGTACTTTAAATTCATTCACACAGAACTTATGTTCTGACCCCCCTCCTCATAACACAGTTGCGGGTTAGGCTTGAGACAGAGATGTTGTAGCTTTCGTTACTGGCTAGGTAGTATTATTATTAAGGTAAAGTTATGTTTTGATTATGTTATATTTTGTTCCTTCCGTTGTGAGATGTTTTCTGAACTCTGAAATGTTTTATGTCTCTTTCTTTTTCTGCAGGATACCAGAGAAAACCAACACGGGTTTCGATGGATTGGGTTTTTGAAAAAAAATCGGTTTGTCGAGATCTGGGTTGTTACAGAAAATTTGTGCACCTCCTTGATGTATTGCTTCCGTGTTTAATCTATCTCCGAGTCCATAACTCCTAAATCCTATAAGGTCGTTCATTTGTGTAATTAAATAGGATTTGCGACGTAGTGTTATTTACATCCTAGCATTTCTTAAGAGAATATCACCTTTTTGTATCATTATTGTTATTCTACTTATGTTATAATATTTCAACCAGACTGGCCAATGTGTGTTATTGCTCGGGTCAGACCAAGTTCTTGCAGGTATTTCACAAGAGAGTCCCTTTTGCAGCTTAGCTTTACTACTAGATAACTCTCTTTGTTTATCTCCTTTTTGCTTGTTCAGTTTTGTAATTGATTTTTGTGCTAGACACCTTTGGATGTGTTTTTTTTGTGGGATGCAACTATGTGTATTATTTGTATTATACCTGATGTATGTATAGATATGTATTTGTGGTTGTGTTCTGTTCTATAATTTGTGGACTATCATGTTGTATCAGTCATGTTTTGAATTGATCTTGTTGCCATCGTAGTATTGTATAAAGTAAGTAATAAGTACGTCGAAACACGGATGAAATTTTTTTATAGTGCATAATCGACGTACTTAGGTCTTGTTTAATACAAGATTACGACTGGTCGCTCTTAAACAGCCCTATTCTTTGCCTTAATTGACAATATTACTCAGTAATGTTCTTTATTATGGTGGGTCTTAGGGTGGGGAGTCAAAGTTTGGCACCAGAGAAGAATTAAGAACAAAACACGATAAAACACAAAACAATATATACAATACAGTACATCGAGGTGCAGTATAAGTATATCATTCCTACCCCAAGTTATCTCTAATCGAGTCCTTATCCTTCCTTTGCCTTGGGATAGATATAGGAGCGGGAACATGTTTAGGAATGTTAAATTAATGAAAATTCCGTAGTGTTCCATATCGATGAATATATGAACATATCTTACCCTGTGTTGACATGATCTTATCTTTCAGTTATGACTGGTCATGGTAAAGAGCAACATTCGGGTTCCAGATCGACCAGTGGAATTGGTCCTGAAGACAACATTGAGCCATCCAATGACCCACAACTGAAACGACCCGAACTTCCCCGTGAAGGAAAGCACAGATTGAATTGAGAACAAGCCACATCGGAACACAAACAGAAGAACATTTCATTTTATATTACAACAAATCCATCAGAATACAAGAATATACAGAGTACGAATAAATATTACACACACAACTGAAAAGGATATACGGATACAGAGCTTTCCGAATATCATTCCAGCTGTAAATCGGGATCCTATGAATATAAATCTACAAAACCAAAACTACTAGCTGCCCGTGTGGAAAATAGGGGCACCCAGAGTTTAGGTTAAAACAATAAACTCCAGGTCAATCATGTGACTGGTGTGAGAACTAAAACAGTTATAAATCTTTATTTTAAAGTTAGGTAAATCAAGGGACCACACCGTATAACACGGAGCAGGTTTCCTCCCAAGAATACCAGTGCATAAAACAACAACGCAATGCTAAATAAAGAACAATGAAGCTATTATAAGACCCAGGTCCCATCACACAATGCAACACAAGCCGGAGGATAAGGTTTTACCCTATAATAGCCAAAGAATGCTTGATACGCTAAATCTCATCTTTTATTATTACTATAAGTGTATAGTGTCAAAACAATTTCAATCATAAGTGTCAATCATAGACGGCATGGGTACCATATATCATGTCGCCATACTAGTTCTACAATTAAAACCGCAAAATGTCGTATTTGGAAGTTGGATTTCCATCTGTGAACCGAGGCAAGGGATCGTCCTCACCGCTTCGAGACTCTCTAACTCGAGCCTCAGGCAAGTACTCAGTCAAGCCTTGGATCGTTAGGGCCGGTCCACCGACGTGGATTAAAATGTCTAAACACTGTGTTTCCTGACCCTATGGGGCGTAAATGAGCCAAATGACTCTATCGAACCCGGATCGTCCGATCTAACCGAGGCGCCTCGCTATCCATCATCCACATAAGTAAAATGTTAGTCCGTGTAAAACACTGACACCACTCCTAGCTAGAAAGAAACGCATGCCCTCCCTGATGTCCTCTCCCGCTTCTGGTTCACAACCGGGGTGTGAGGCTCGCGAATTAACGCTACACAAAGTTATGCCACACAGGCGGTGCTTTGATCATCAACCATAAGACTTTGCTTTTCAACAGAAGCCTTGATCATTTGCATCTCAGCATGCCACACAGGCAATTCACGCTATGCAACCGATATCAATCACACAGAATGAAATCTGATGTTAGACACACATCCATTTACAAGTCTGTTCTGGGTCTGAACGAAACCGGAGGAACTTTATTCCCCTTATATCCATCGATCTCCAAGTACATCTGGACGATCACCAACTGATTCCCTCCTTTTGGGTGTACAGCCCAATCAAGATCATCAGAAATCATCCAAACGATGTGAAGACCTCCGGTCTTCTACCACCGTCTTCATCTTCGACTTATCGTCGTATCAGTTATTCAGAATTGGATAAACCCGGTCTTTCCGAATAAATCGCGTATATAATAAACAAGTGTTACACAAACACAACATACGCCTCATTCCAATTCATCAGTCATTAACCGTAAATTAGTAAGATAACAATTCCCCAAATATTAACCCCGAAGGCTGAAACCAACATCAGATCAATACCCAGGAAACCATTCATCTTAACTAATCTTCAGTTAGTTGCTAAATTTCACATTCTTAGGGAAAGGTTCCCATTAATTTTATCAAAGATAAATTCTTTAAATTTATTCTTTAATCTTCTTTTGAATATCAATTCAAAACAAATTATGGTTTATCCAAACTAGTCGGGATTAACGAACCTTACCGAAGTAATTATTTGTTTTATTTCCCAACCCCAACCTATTCATCCCATGAAGTAAAACTGGTAATACTTCATATCTAACACCACGGTGTTATCGGTAAATTCAATTACCATTTCACGTTCAAATCTAATTAAAGATTTAACTATCGTCTGCAGTAAAACTGGTGGTACTCCATTCTTGATCATTTCTTGAATTTGATAATTTTAATTATCAAATTCACTTTTCAATCTAATTAAAGATTCATTAAAACTCTAATTCAGTTTTAATTTCCAAAAATCATTACTTAATGATTATTCAAATCCAAGAAATAAATCCTATCTTTAATTGGGTTAAAGAACCAATGCTCTTTAAAACACGGTTCACGATAAACCCAAAATCACATTCCATTAATTATTGGGTTAAAGAAAAAGTGTTATTTAAAACACCATTCACGATAAACCCAAAGATCAATTCCAATTCAAATGCAATAAAATATTATCTAATTGGTATACTTCATTAAATCTAAATAAAAAGATTTATTCTTTTTCTCAACTGGGTTTAAGAACAATGTTAATGAAGACAACATTCACGACAAACCTAAATCCCATTTGATATTAAATACAAGGCTCTGATTAAAAATATATTGGCTTATATTCAATATCAAATCCTACAACCAACAAATATCGTATTGGAAATAACGATATAAATATATCTTTCAAATTTCCATAACAATATCTGTATAATCACGAAATCCAACATCGAAATATTCCGAAGACAATTTCGATTCAAATCCATTCCAATTTATATATTGGAAATTCTGGTTATTTTTAAAACCATTTCAAATCCAATCAAATATTATCTAATTGGTATACTTCATTAAATCTAAATAAAAAGATTTAATATTTTTCTCCACTGGATTTAAGAACAGTGTTTATGAAGACACCATTCACGACAAACCTAAATCCCATTTGATATTAAATACAAGGCTCTGGATAGAAAATATATCGGCTTATATTCAATATCAAATCCTACCACCAACAAATATCGTATTGGAAATAACGATATAAATATATCTTTCAAATTTCCATAACAATATCTGTATAATCACGAAATCCAACATCGAAATATTCCGAAGACAATTTCGATTCAAATCCATTCCAATTTATATATTGAAAATTCTGGTTATTTTTAAAACCATTTCAAATCCAATTTATTTATTTTAAAAATAAATGGATTATAATTCTAGTTCAAAACTAGTTCATTTCGATAAAAATCTATTTTTATCTAGTCAAATATAGAATTTTTCATCCCAATTCTTTCCAAATCATTTCTTATGATTTTACACAAATTATTGCTATTTTTAATAATTTTATCAAGTCCCGTACAGTCGATTTCCATAAACGGCCATCGAACTGCACTTACAACGACCTTTTCCAAATTTGATTTGGACATAATTACAAATCCAACCGTTAGATTTCTAATTTCTTGTATTCCTTAGAAATCTCTTTTCGATACAAACCCAACGGTTCCGGTTTTAGGAAAATCCGACGGATGGATCTCCCGTAATGTCCGTTCGAAGTCAATGGTCGAAATTCGCGAACTGCCGCAGTGCAACGCGTTCTATTCAGGCCATTATATTATATATATAATATGTATATTATATATTTCGTCGATTTTCATTTAAAACGTATTTTATAAATCGTTTTAAATTTGTTTTCAAAACGATTTCAACTTCCATCTCAAATTCAAATCAAAATTGAATTTTCCAATATAAATTCGTTTTAAATTCATTTCAAATCGATTTCAATTCAATTTCAATATAATTGGAATTTCAATTCGAATTTCAAATTCAATTTCAATTTAATTCGAATTTCAAATTCAATTCAATTTAATTCGAGTTTACTTTTCCATTTAATTCGAATTTATTTTTCCATATCATTTCAATATTAAAATGATAATATTTTCAAAATTTTCGATTTTGAAATCACTTTTCGATATTCATTATAAAACGAATAAAATCGACAAAATTCCCATTCGTGTTAAAATGGCGTTTAACTACTTAACACGGCTTCACATTTCAATATTCACTGAATATTATTTTAAAATATTTGTTAATTCTGAACTGGAATCAGACACAGTCAGTTACCATATAATTTGATTATATGGATTTCACACAACAAATGAGTATAACAACAATGAAAACAGCAATCCATCATTCAGAGTGCATTCTACACTGTACAAGCATTAAATATAAATATTTAACACTTATAACAGCTTGTCAATCAATCGATCGACATACAGCTAATTATTGGGATTAGTGTACGCCCAATTTCATCCCAATACCTGTGTGGGGTTTCAAACAATCAAACACAGGTTTTATTTGTGCAGTTGGGTGATGTGTAAAATTTATCGTCCCAATCAATATCAGTCAAATGTGTGTATATAAACAAATCGTCCAATTTGTTTATAAATATTTATTTTATATACACGTTAAAAATTATATTTTTAACTATAAAATATTTATTCATTCCACATCACACAATTAATTTTCACAACAGATCAATCAAACATACAAGCCATCCATGATCTGTGGACGATGGGTGTCGGGTGCTACTAAGCACCGTCTGCATCCTAGTATATATTTTAACTAGAAAACAAAATAAAAGTGAGGAGTTCTCACTTTTGGGTTCCACTCCGCCATTCTTTATTTCTGAATGGTCTGAACCGTTTGAATTCCTTTTTGATTTCAATCCGTTCCATCGCCCTCTGTTTCACGCTGTTGATATTAAAAATCACATTTTTATTTCAACTCCACCTATATAAAAATCATATCTTTATACGAATAAAAATCTCAACCTATTCGATGTTTATATATAAACGAACACATTTTTATTTAGCTTTCATATATATAAAAATCTCACCTTTTTATTTTATAAAGTTCATATCTTTTTAAATATAAAGTTCATATCTTTTTAAATATAAAGTTCATATCTTATTAAATATAAAGTTCATATCTTTTTCTAGTTAAAAATCACATCTTTTTAAAGATAAGAATCATTACTTTTCAAAGATTATATTTTTAATAAGATGATAAACATATGAAGACCCACCTTTCTTTTCGTTATCTTCATATTAAAAATCGGATTTTTATAGCGTCATTACCTATATAAAAATCGTATTTTTATACTAATGTTATAAATTTTAAAAGAAATGCTATTTATTTATATTAGAACAATTACTTAAAATAAAATAAAATAAAGCTTACCGGCTGAATCGCGGTGGAGATGGAGTCGCCGAGGTGGTGGGAGCTCGATCTGGATGCGTAGTTCGAGGAGAGAGAGGCGCGGTGGATCTCGTCCTTTCGGGTGGCATGGTTTCTTCATTTTCCCGCGATGGTGACTGGAGGCGCTTCGATTTGAGGAGCTCGTCGTTGAGTGGAGCGGAGGGTGGAGCGGGGTGGCGCATGATGGGGTACGGTGCAGTGGTGGTGCGGTTTTCGGGGCTCCGCGATTTTGGTTCTTGCGGTGGAAGCTTTCTCGACGCAGGAGGAGGAGAAGGCGGGGGAGCGGGGTTGCGAGGTCGGTCTGAGCTGAGGGAGGGTGGTGTCGCGGCGAGCGGTGGCGTCTGGTGGCGATGGCCGCCTTGATTTGAAGAGCTCGCGTTTTTTTTCTTTTGTTCATTTATTTTTGAAGAACTGACGGGGTGGAGTGTAAATGAGGGAAGACAGAGAATTAAAGAGGGGTTGACCATTGGGATAATATATTTATATATATTTCTATTTTTCTATTTCAAAAAGTAACTTTTTATTTCGAACACCAAATCAAACTCACCGACTGTCGTTCCTAGCGTAATACCCCCATTCTGAACACAATGGGATATGTTTCGTAAGCTGATTCGATCGCTTCGATCAGTTTTCGTCAAAATCAAAATATAAATCTATATATTGAATTTGAATGCGCATTTCAATTTACCGGAGCCACATACGGACTCTAAAAATTCCCAAAAAATATTTTCTAGCTTCGTATTGACGATACGGTTCTAACAAGACTAATTTCATCGAATTTGAAGACCGTTTGAAAAATGACCATTTTCTGGTCGATCCAAATTGACTGAAACTGTTAAAACACGTTTTCCTTCGCCACGCACACATATTGATTCAGAAAATTACGAATTTTGGAATCTAGCAATAACTAGACATTCCGGATCCAACAAAAGTGGTTTTGTCGAAAACAGAGATCGTTTGCAAAATTTCTATTTTTAAGGGCCAGAATTCCGTAGTGACTATTCTGAATTTTCAACTGGGCATAACTTTTTATTCCTTCTATGAAATTTCAATTTTATGGATTCGTTGGAAAGATATTTTCAAATAGATTCGAATATTTTTGGTTTCACTAAAATCCGGTTTATTTTGAATCCTGTACATTCATTTGAAATTTGAAATCGAATTTTCGAACTACCGTGCCATTTTCAATTCCTTTTTTTATTAAAAATAAATATTTATATTCGACGATGATTCAAATAAATATATACGCTCAAATTCTATTCAAAATAATTTTTCTCGTCGTTATTACTTAAAATAATTCATTTTAAATAATCAAAATTGCCAAAATAAATTTTTTTAATTGGCTCGGATTTCCGGGTTATTACAATCTCCCCCACTTAAAACTTTTCGTCCCCGAAAAGGAACGAAGCTGAAAGTTGTTTAACTAATCAACTCAACTTCCAGTATTTTCTTTACGGCTTAAGTTCTTCAACTTTTCAGTTTCTAATAACTTTTCAAATTTTTCAAAAATTTGGCTAACACCCTAAATTTTTGAAAAATTTCGCCATAACCTCCCCTACACCGGGAGCTTTGGGATATTTCAAATAGCCTCCCATGGAGCTCACCAATCCAAAAGAAAAGGAAAAAGCCAAACGACTAGCCAATCGGCTCATAAAATCATCAAAAACCCAAGAAATACAATAAACATGTACCTATTTGTCGGGCAAACAATTATATTCCTCTTCTTTAGCCTCCTTGCATTGACTTGTTCACACATATATATGTGCATGCATGCATTTCCAAACAATTTTCAATATTTGGTTCAATTTGGCCTAAATGGTTAAAAATATCGAACCAATAATCAAACAACACAACCATCAATCAATTAATGAATTAATGTTTCAAATTCACTATTTTGATATATATACAGAATATCATGTTTTTGATGCCAAGTCACAACAATATATTCTAACTATATTTTGGTTCTCATACCAGTCTAATGGAAATATATAAATATATCACTTTCGAAACTCGAACACAAATACTGATGATGTCGCGACAGTTCTTCAAATACGAATACCCATGGATCAGACGAGTATGCAAAATCCTTATTTATTGCAGTGTCCAAATTCAATATAAAATAAATAATCAAATACGAATAATTGATTTAAATTTTCAAACCAAAAATTGTTTTCATTTTAAAAATATACTCTTCACACTCGTTCTAGGATACTACTAATCCCATCTCTAACGAGTCATTCTTATTGGATATTACTAATCCAATCTCTGATGAATTCTTTCGTATAGTTCTAATGTTCCTTGTTCTCGAGCTTTGTAAACCAAGGCTCTGATACCACAATGAAACGACCCGAACTTCCCCGTGAAGGAAAGCACGGATTGAATTGAGAACAAGCCACATCGGAACACAAACAGAAGAACATTTCATTTTATATTACAACAAATCCATCAGAATACAAGAATATACATAGTACGAATAAATATTACACATTAAATATCAGAGATTTACAATACATTACATAGCAGTGGAAAATAATATAAAACACAATAGAAAAGGATATACGGATACAGAGCTTTCCGAATATCATTCCAGCTGTAAATCAGGATCCTGTGAATATAAATTTGCAAAACCAAAACTACTAGTTGCCCGTGTGGAAAATAGGGTCACCCAGAGTTTAAGTTAAAACAATAAACTCCAGGTCAGTCATGTGACTGGTGTGAGAACTAAAACAGTTATAAATCTTTTTTTTTTAAGTTAGGTAAATCAAGGGACCACGCCGTATAACACGGAACAGGTTTCCTCCCAAGAATACCAGTGCATAAAACAACAACGCAATGCTAAATAAAGATCAATGAAGCTATTATTAGACCCACGTCCCATCACACAATGCAACACAAGACGGAGGATAGGGTTTTACCTTATAATAGCCAAAGTATGCTTGATACGCTAAATCTCATCTTTTATTATTACTATAAGTGTATAGTGTCAAAACAATTTCAATCATAAGTATCAATCATAGACGACATGGGTACCATATATCATGTCACCATACTAGTTCGACAATTAAAACCGCAAAATTTCGTATTTGGAAGTTGGATTTCCATCTGTGAACCGAGGCAAGGGATCGTCCTCACCGCTTCGAGACACTCTAGCCCGAGCCTCAGGCAAGTACTCAGTCAAGCCTTGGATCGTCAGGGCCGGTTCACCAACGTGGATTAAAATGCCTGAACACTGCGTTTCCCCACCCTATGGGGCGTAAATGAGCCAAATGACTCCATAGGACCCGGATCGTACGATCTAACCGAGGCGCCTCGCTATCCATCATCCACATAAGTAAAATGTCAGGCCGTGTAAAACACGGACACCACTTCTATCTAGAAAGAAACGCATGCCCTCCCTGATGTCCTCTCCCGTTTCTGGTTCACAACCGGGGTGTGAGGCTCGCGAATTAACGCTACACAAAGCTATGCCACACAGGCGGTGCTTTGATCATCAACCACAAGACTTTGCTTTTCAACAGAAGCCTTGATCATTTGCATCTCAGCATGCCACACAGACAATTCATGCTATGCAACTGATATCAATCACATAGAATGAAATCCGATGTCAGACACACATCCATTTACAAGTCCGTTCTGGGTCTGAACAAAACCGGAGGAACTTTATTCCTTGCATATCCATCGATCTCCAAGCACTTCTGGACGATCACCAACTGATTCCCTCCTCTTGGATGTACATCCCAATCAAGATCATCAGAAATCATCCAAAATATGTGAAGACCTCCGGTCTTCTACCACCGTCTTCATCTTCGACTTATCGTCGTATCAGTTATTCAGAATGGGATAAACCCGGTCTTTCCAAATAAATCGCGTATATAATAAACAAGTGTTACACAAACACAACATAGTCCTCATTCCAATTCATCAGTCACTAACCGTAAATTACTAAGAGAACAATTCCCCAAATATTAACCCCGAAGGCCGAAACCAACATCAGATCAATATCTAGGAAACCATTCACCTTAACTAATCTTCAGTTAGTTGCTAAATTTCACATTCTTAGGGAAAGGTTCCCATTAATTTTATCAAAGATAAATTCTTTAAATTTATTCTTTAATCTTCTTTTGAATATCAGTTCAAACTGGGTTTAAGAACAATGTTAATGAAGACAACATTCACGACAAACCTAAATCCCATTTGATATTAAATACAAGGCTCTGATTAAAAATATATTGGCTTATATTCAATATCAAATCCTACAACCAACAAATATCGTATTGGAATTAACGATATAAATATATCTCTGAAATTTCCATAACAATATCTGTATAATCACGAAATCCAACATCGAAATATTCCGAAGACAATTTCGATTCAAATCCATTCCAATTTATATATTGGAAATTCTGGTTATTTTTAAAACCATTTTAAATCCAATCAAACATTATCTAATTGGTATACTTCATTAAATCTAAATAAAAAGATTTAATCTTTTTCTCCACTGGGTTTAAGAACAGTGTTTATGAAGACACCATTCATGACAAACCTAAATCCCATTTGATATTAAATACAAGGCTCTGAATAGAAAATATATCGGCTTATATTCAATATCAAATCCTACAACCAACAAATATCGTATTGGAAATAACGATATAAATATATCTTTCAAATTTTCATAACAATATCTGTATAATCACGAAATCCAACATCGAAATATTCCGAAGACAATTTCGATTCAACTCCATTCCAATTTATATATTGGAAATTCTGGTTATTTTTAAAACCAATTCAAATCGAATTTATTTATTTTAAAAATAAATGGATTATAATTCTAGTTCAAGTCTAGTTCATTTCGATAAAAATCTATTTTTATCATTTCAAATATGGATATTTTCATCCCAATTATTTCCAAATCATTTCTTATGATTTTACACAAATTATTGCTATTTTTAATAATTTTATCAAGGCCCGTACAGTCGATTTCCATAAACGGCCATCGAACTGCACTTACATCGACCTTTTCCAAATTTGATTTGGACATAATTCAAAATCCAACCATTAGGTTTCTAATTTCTTGTATTCGTTAGAAAGCTCTTTTCGATACGAACCCAACGGTTCCTGTTTTAGGAGAATCCGACGGTTGGATCTACCGTAATGTCCGTTCGAAGTCAATGGTCGAAATTTGCGAACTGCCGCAGCGCGGCGCGTTCTATTCAGGCCATTATATTATATATATATAATATGTATAATATATATTTCGTCGATTTTCATTTAAAACGTATTATATAAATCGTTTTAAATTCGTTTTCAAAACGATTTCAACTTCCATCTCAAATTCAAATCAAAATTGAATTTTCCAATATAAATTCGTTTTAAATTCATTTCAAATCGATTTCAATTCAAATCGATTTCAATTCAATTTCAATTTAATTCGAATTTCAATTCTATTCGAATTTCAAATTCAATTTCAATTTAATTCGAAATTCAAATTCATTTCAATTTAATTCGAATTTACTTTTCTATTTAATTCGAATTTATTTTTCCATATCATTTCAATATTAAAATGATAATATTTTCAAAATATTCGATTTTGAAATCACTTTTCGATATTCATTATAAAACGAATAAAATCGACAAAATTCTTGTTCGTGTTAAAATGGCGTTTAACTACTTAACACGGCTTCACATTTCAATATTCACTGAATATTATTTTAAAATATTCGTTAATTCTGAACTGGAATCGGACACAGTCAATTACCATATAATTTGATTATAAGGATTTCACACAACAAATGTGTATAACAACAAAGAAAACATCAATTCATCATCCAGAGTGCATTCTACACTGTATAAGCCTTTAATATAAATATTTAATGCTTATAACAGCTTGTCAATCAATCGATCGACATATAGCTAATTATTGGGATTAGCGTACGCCCAATTTCATCACAATACCTGTGTGGGGTTTCAAACAATCAAACACAGGTTTTATTTGTGCAGTTGGGCGATGTGTAAAATTTATCGTCCCAATCAATATTAGTTAAATGTGTGTATATAAACAAATCGTTCGATTTGTTTATAAGTATTTATTTTATATACACGTTAAAAATTATATTTTTAACTATAAAATATTTATTCATTCCACATCACACAATTAATTTTCACAACAGATCAATCAAACATACAAGTCATCCGTGGTCTGTGGACGACGGGTGTCGGGTGCTGCTAAGCACCATCTGCATCCTAGTATATATTTTAACTAGAAAACAAAATAAAAGTGAGGAGTTCTCACCTTTGGGTTCCACTCCGCCATTCTTTATTTCTGAACAGTCTGAACCGTTTGAACTCCTTTTTGATTTCAATCTATTCCATCGCCCTCTGTTTCACGCAGTTGATAATAAAAATCACATTTTTATTTCAATGCTACCTATCTAAAAATCATATCTTTATACGAATAAAAATCTCAACCTATTCGATGTTTATATATAAACGAACAAATTTTTATTTAGCTTTCATATTTATAAAAAGCTCCACTACACCAAAACAGGTGATTCCCAACGAGTATAAGTGTCACAAACAATTTCCACAACGCTTATTAGTGTTGCTATGGGAGCGTGGCACTTTATTTCCAACACATATAAGCGTTGGTATATTTTCTATCCCAACGCTTATAAGCGTTGGTATATTTTTACTCCCAACGCTTATAAGCGTTGGTATATTTTTACTCCCAACGCTTATAAGCATTGGTAGATTTTTGTTTGCAACACTTATACATGTTGCAATATTTTTGTTTGCAACACTTATACATGTAGCAATATTTTTGTTTGCAACATGTTTGTAAGGACCCGTTACTTCCCCATGAAGGAAAGAGCGGATACTTTGAGAACAACACACAAATGAACGCAGACGGAAGAACATTTCATTGTTATTACAACAATTCCATCAGAATACAAGAATATACAGAGTATGAATGAATAAATTACATAGCAGTGGAAAAACAATATAAAACACAACTAGAAGGTGATATACGGATACAGAGCTTTCTGGATATCATTCCAGCTGCAAACCAGGATCCTGTGAATATAAATCTGCAAAACCAAAACTACTAGCTGCCCGTGCGGAAAATAAGGGCACCCAGAGTTTAGGTTAAAACAATAAACTCCAGGTCAGTCATGTGACTGGTGTGAGAACTAAATCAGTTACTTAAAGCTTGACTTTACAAGAGAGTAATTCAAGGGACCACGTCGTATAACACAGAACGGGTTTCCTCCCAAGAATACCAGTGCATATCAATAAACAACGCAATGCTTTTTCGAAAAATGAAGCTATTATAAGACCCACGTCCCATCACACAATGCAACGCAAGCCGGAGGATAGGGTTTTCCCTTATAATAACCAAACATGCTTGGTACGTTTAAAACAAATCATTTGATACTATAATAAGTGTATAGTGTCAAAACAATTTCAATCATAAATATAAATCATAGGCGGCATGGGTACCATCTATCATGTTGCCATACTAGTTCTACAATTAAAACCACAATACAAGTATTGGAAATTGGATTTCCGTCATGAGTCGAGGCAAGGGGCAAGATCCTCTCCACGCTCGAGACACTCTAGCAAATGCCTCAGGGCTACGCACTCTGGGCAATCCTGGATGCGGCTGGGTCGGTCCTCACTTACGTTAGAGGATTAGTTATTCCTGAACACACGTTTCCCGGTCCTTACAGACCTATAATCGAGGCGCCTCATTCCAACAACCACAAAGGTGAAAAGTATATAAATGTCAGGGCTGGTAAGTCACTGACACCACCATAGCTAGAAAGAAACGTCGTGCTCTCCCAGCGGTCCGTATCCCGTTTTTAACTCATACCGAGGTGTGAGGCTCGCGAATTCACGTTATACACAAAGCTGCCACGTAGGCCGTGCTTTGATCATCAACCACAAGACTTTGCTTTTCAACAGAAGCCTTGATCTATGCAACTCAGCGTGCCATACAGGCAATTCAAGCTATGCGATTGATAGCTATCGATATATAACCTCTAACCTCGTACGTCTCAGAGAAGGGCGTTAAGCAAGAGAATAAATTCTCCGCCGCCAAACAGTTATATATTTAACAGAAATCAATCAACACAGAATAAAATCCAATGTCAGACACACAATCCATTTAAAAGTTCGTTCTGGGTCTGAATGAAACCGGAGGCACTTTCCTCGCATATCCATCGATCTCCAAGTACGTCTGGACGACCACCAACTGTTTCCATCCTCTTGGGTGTACAGCCCAATCAGGATCGTCAGTAATTATCCAAACGATGTGAAGACTTCCGGTCTTCAACCACCGTCTTCATCTTCGACATATCGTCGAATCGGTTATTCAGAATGGGTATAAACCCGGCCTTTCCGAACAACCCGCGTATATTAAAAACAAATGTTACACAAACACAACAAACGCCTCATTCCAATCCTTAGGGAAAGGTTCCCATTAATTTTATCCAAGATAAATTCTTTAAAATTTATCCTTTATTCTTCCTTTGGATGTCATTTCAAACCAAATTATGGTTTTCCAAATTAGTCGAGATTAGCGAACCACAACGAAGTAATTATTTATTTTATTTCCCAATCCCAACCTATTCATCCCATGAAGCAAAACTGGTAATACTCCATATCTAATACTATGGTGTTATCGGTAAAATTAATTACCATTTCACGTTCAAATCTAATTAAAGATTTAACTATCGCTTTGGAGCAAAACTGGCGATACTCCATTCTCGCTCATTTCTAAATTTGATAATTTAGATTATAGATTCACATTTCAACCTAATTGCAGATTCGTTAAAACTCCTTTTACTGGGTTAAAGAACTAGGTGTTATTTAAAACACAGTTCACGACAAACCCAAATCACATTCTATTTATTATCGGGTTAAAGAACTAGTGTTATTTAAAACACCATTCACGATAAACCCATTTCAAATCCAATCAAATATATTAGAAATTCCGATTATTTAAAACCCCTTTTTAAATCTAATTTGTTTATTTAAAAATAATTGGGTTTTAAATTTAGTTCAAAACTAGTTCATTTCGATAAAAATCCATTTTTATCTTTTCAAATATGGAGTTTTTCACCCCAATTTTTCCCGAATCATTTCTTATGATTTTACACAAATTATTACTATTTTTAATAATTTTATTAAGGCCCGTACAATCGATTTCCAACAATGGCCGTCGAACTGCACTTACATCGGCCTTTTTCAAATTTGATTTGGACGTAACTCCAAATCCAACCATTAGATTTCAAATTCCTAATATTCGTTAGAAAGCTCTTTTCGATACGAACCCAACGGTTCCGGTTTTAGGAGAATCCGACGGTCGGATCTCCCATAATGTCCGTTTGAAATAAATGGTCGAAATTCACGAACTGCCGCGGCGCGGCGCGTTCCATTCAGGCCATTATATTATATATATAATATATATAATATATATTTCGTCGATTACTATTTCAAACGAATTTTATAAATAGTTTTAAATTTGTTTCAAAAACAATTTCAACTTCCATTTCAATTCAAATCAAAACTGAATTTTTCTTTATAAATTCGTTTTAAAATTCATTTCTATTCAATTCAAATTTCAATTCAATTTGAATTCATTTCAATTCGCTTTCAATTCAATTTGAATTCGTTTTCAATTCAATTCAATTCCAAAGTCGTTTTCTATTCGATTCAATTCAAATTGGTTTTCTATTCGATTCAATTCAAATTGGTTTTCTATTCGATTCAATTCAAATTGGTTTTCTATCCTATTCAATTCAAATTGGTTTTCTATTCGAATCAAATCCGTTATATATTCCATTGAAATCAAATTCGTTTTATATTCAATTCGAATCAAATTCGTTTTATATTCAATTCGAATTCGTTATATATTCAATTGAAATCAAATTTGTTATATATTCAATTGAAATCAAATTCGTTATATATTCAATTGAAATCAAATTCGTTATATATTCAATTGAAATTAAATTCGTTATATATTCAATTGAAATTAAATTCGTTTTCTATATTCAATTCATTTCGAAATCGTTTTCAATTCAATTCATTTTGAAATCGTTTTCAATTCAATTCATTTCGAAATCGTTTTCAATTCAATTCATTTCGAAATCGTTTTCAATTCAATTCATTTCGAAATGAATAAAATCGATATAAATATCGTTCACGTCAAAATGGCGTCAATCTAATCAACACGGCTTAATGTATTTCTATTTTCAAATATTCTATTTCAAATATTTCCTATTATCAAAATATTTGTTATTATCAAAATATTTCGTTCAATACATGACTAATCTCAACGGATGAGTACAGTCAACACATGAACCTTTATTTTATATTGATAAAGATGTAAATTTTATTATTAAAACATTTCGTTCAACACATGACTAATCTCAACGGATGAGTACAGTCAACACATGAACCTTTATTTTATATTGATAAAGAAGTAAATTTTATTATTAAAATATTTTGTTCAACACATGACTAATCTCAACGGATGAGTACAGTCAACACATGAACCTTTATTTTATAATATTCTTTATTTTCTAAATTGGAATGAGGCCCAATCAATCACCATATAATGTTAATTATATGGATTTTCATACATCACACGTATATAATAGCATTGAAAAATAATCAACCATCAACCAAAGTGCACTACACTGTATAAGCATCAAATATAGATATTCAACGCTTATAACAGCCTGTCAATCAATCGATTGACATATTTAATCAATCAGGATGAGTGAACTTCAAATTTCATCCCAATACCCGTGTGGGGTTTCAAACAATCAAACACAGATTTTATTTGTGCAGTTGGGCGATGTGTAAAATTTATCGTCCCAATCAATGTCATTCAAATAGGTGTACATAAACAAACCGTCTGGTTTGTAAATGAATATTTTATTTTATTCACTTCACGTTAAAAATTATATTTTTAACGATAAAAACATTTTATTTCAACATATGAATTTCTATTCAGTTCATTTATTAAATAAAATGCTATCTTTATTTTTCTAACTATTTTAGAAAATTTCGGCGGCATAACGGCACGATACTAGAAACGGGACGAGGCCTAGCCTTATCCCCGGTCTAGTGAAGGCCCACGCCATTCACACATCAATCAAATCCACCAAACAATCAAATTCAAATCTAATCATCTAACTAATTTATGCAATCAAACAAACAAGTCCATGGTCTGTGGACGATTGTGTCGGGTGCTACTAAGCACCGTCTGCATCCTAGTATATATATATAACTAGAAAAATAAATCGAAAGGTGAGAAATTCTCACCGAAAGCTATCCAAACATCTTGACTCTTCTTTGATAGAAATCTTCATCGTTATCGCATCTTTGTCACCTTCGTTGACCGTATTCACTACATATATAAAAATCACACATTTTTATATTTTGATGTCTTTAAAATAAAAATCACGTTTTTATTTGTTCACTTTCAATTTGA
Organism: Allium sativum; assembly: GCA_030737875.1. Taxonomy (NCBI): domain Eukaryota; kingdom Viridiplantae; phylum Streptophyta; class Magnoliopsida; order Asparagales; family Amaryllidaceae; genus Allium; species Allium sativum. Next base: position 770,386,559 of record CM060918.1, on the reverse strand, counting down.
AAATCATATTTTTATAATCGCTTCATACATTTAAAAATCGAATTTTCACTTCGCCATTCAATATGTAAAAATCGAATTTTTACTATGCTATTCAATATATAAAAATCGAATTTTTACTATGTTATTCAATATATAAAAATCGAATTTTTACTATGCTATTCAATATATAAAAATCGAATTTTTACTATGCTATTCAATATATAAAAATTGAATTTTTACTATGCTATTCAATATATAAAAATCGAATTTTTACCATGCTATTCAATATATAAAAAATCCCATTTTTACTTCGCTACACTCTACATAAAGATTTCGCCTTTTCAAAAATATAGATTTCGCCTTTTCAAAAATATATTATTATAAAAATCACATTTTTATTTTGCTACACATATAAAGATGATATTTTAATATCTTACCTATATAAAAATTATATTTTTCTCGAAGTAAAAATCATATTTTTACTTCACTACTCATCTCAAAATATCGTCTTTTCTATTTTATCAATGTAAAAATCACATTTTTATTTCAACGTATATATAATAAAAATCAGATTTTCATTTCGCTACATATATAAAGATGATGTTTTTGCTATCTACATAATATAAAAATCGCATTTTTATACTTTCTATACTATAAAAATCAAATCTTTACATTGCTACCACTATAAAGATCACATCTTTATTACTCTACATTATAAAAAATCATATTTTTATTCTTCTAAAAATATAAAAATCATATTTTTCTCTTCATAAAGATTATAGCTTTCTTAAAATAAAAATCACTCCTTTTTCCATTTAAAAATCTCGTCTTTTCTATTTTATCAATCTAATTTTTATAACTTATAGACATCTAAACTTTCGAATATAAAGATCCAAGCTTTTCTATAAATGAAATCATATTTTACACATGTTTTTCAAAGCAAAACTGAAATTAAAAATTGAAATTTAAAAAGATTTAAAAATCACCTTCGTTGGCTTGGACTTTGAACAGCGTTCGAAGGGGGAAAAGGAATGCCGAAGCAGCGACGGCGCGTAGGGGGGTTACAGGAGGTCGGTCGCGGGGAGAAGAGGGGGCGTCGGCGGTTGTCGCGGGGTTGACTGGAGGAGGGGGCTTCGCCTCTGACGCGGCGGGGATTGAATGGGTGGGGCTGGTCTTTGCTTGGGGCTGACGAAAGGGGGGGCCTGGGATGCTTCGCTAGTTGGGGAAGGGAGGAGCGGTGGGGAAGAGGGGGAGCGGCAGGAGATGGAGAAGGCGGAGGTGAGGTGGTGGATCGCCTGAGGCGCGGTGGGCGAACGGAGGTGGAGGACGATGGTCGACGAGGCGGGCGATTCGATTTAGGGATTTTTTTTATTTTAATTCTCTGAAACGAGAAAGGGAAAGGGAGGGTAGTGGGGTTTTTTATATATTATAATTATTTTAATTAAATTTAATTTTCCCAAGAGGTTGACTTTTTCCTCGGACACGAAATCCAACCCAACGACTGTCGTCCCTAGCGTTTTACCCTCATTCCGAACACAATGGGATATGTATCGCAAGCCAATTCGACTGTTTCGATAGGTTTTTATCAAAATTACAATATAAGTCAGTATATATTTAATTTTAACGCACATTTTAATTTACCTAGGCCACATACGAACTCTATAAATCCCATAAAAACATTTTCTAGCTTCGTATTGACGATACGGTCCTAACAAAACTAGTTTCGTCGAATTCTGAGACCATTGGAAAAATGGCCATTTTCCAGTCGATTAAAATCAACTGAAACCGGTCAAACGCGTTTTCCATTGCCACGCTCGCATATTGATTCGAAAAATTATGAAATTTGGAATCTAGCAATAATTTGACATCACGGACCCAACAAAACTGGTTTCGTCGAAATCCGAGGTCGTTTGCAAAATTCCCATTTTTAAGGGCCTGAATTCCATAGCGACTATTCAGAATTTTCAACTGGACATATCTTTTGATTCCCGCTATGAAATTTTGATTTTTCGGATTCGTTGGAAAGATATTATCAATTAGATCCTAATGTTTTTGGTTTCGCTAAAATCCGGATTGTTTTGCACCCGGTACGTTCAATTGAAGTTTGAAATCGAATTATCGAACTACCGCGCCATTTTCAATTCTATTAATAATTATATATAAATATTTATATATATTCTAACGACGACGTATATAATATATACGTTCGAATTATATTCAAAATAAATTTTCTCGTCGTTATTATTTAAAATAATCTATTTTAAATCTTCAAAATTCGCTAAAATAGCTAAAATAAAAATTTTAAACTGGCCCGGATTTTCCGGGTTATTACAATCTCCCCCACTTAAGACTTTTCGTCCCCGAAAAGGAACAAAGTCGAAAGTGGTTTGATTAATCAGCTCTACGTTCGATCTGGCTTCCATTCTCTAACTTTTCAGTTTCTGAGAATTTTCAAATTTTCAAAAATTTGGCTAACACCCTAAATTTTCGAAAAATTTCGCCATAACCTCCCTTGCACCGGGAGCCACGGGAAAATCCCGAAATTGCCATATAGGCCTTCTGATCTCAAAAAGAAAAAGAAAAAGCCAAGCGGCTAGCCAATAGGCTCATAAAATCATCATCACCCAAACAAAACAGTAAATTATGAAGCAAACATGTACCTATTTGTCGGGCAAACAAATTTTATTCTTCGGCTCTAGCCTCCTTGCTATGACCTGTTCAATGTAAGTACATGTATATGCAAGCAAATGCGTCTAATTTTCAATATAAGTCAATATTTGGTTCAATTAGGCATAATGGTTAAAAATTATCAAACAAATAAACAAACAACACAAACATCAATCAATTAGTGAATTAGAGTTTCAAATTCATAATTTTAATACATATACAGAAAATCATGTTTTTGATGTCAATTCACAACAATGTGTTCTAGCTATATTAGTTTTGGTTCTCACACCAGTCTAATGGAAATATATAGAAAATCACGCCTTCGTCACTCGAAAATAAATATTGGTGATGGTATACTTCATCATCAGGACCATGTCCGGGCGGCTAGAGTGTGACTCTATATCTATCTAATATATTAAAACTTCGAATATACGTTCATGACGCGTATATGCAAAACCTTTATATACTAGATTGTCCATATTCAAAATAAATAAATATTCAAATACGTATAAAATGGTTTAAATTTTCTAAACAAAAATTGTTTTTATTTGGAAAATATACTCTTCACACTCGTTCTAGGATACTACTGATCCTATCTCTAACGATTCATTCTAATTGGATATTACTAATCCAATATCTGATGAATTATTTCGTATGGCTCTAATGTGTCTTGTTCTCGAGCTCTGTAAACTAAAGCTCTGATACCACTGTAAGGACCCGTTACTTCCCCGTGAAGGAAAGAGCGGATACTTTGAGAACAACACACAAATGAACGCAGACGGAAGAACATTTCATTGTTATTACAACAATTCCATCAGAATACAAGAATATACAGAGTATGAATGAATAAATTACATAGCAGCGGAAAAACAATATTAAACACAACTAGAAGGTGATATACGGATATAGAGCTTTCTGGATATCATTCCAGCTGAAAACCGGGATCCTGTGAATATAAATCTGCAAAACCAAAACTACTAGCTGCCCGTGCGGAAAATAGGGGCACCCAGAGTTTAGGATAAAACAATAAACTCTAGGTCAGTCATGTGACTGGTGTAACAACCCGTATTTTCAATAACCTGTTATAACATAAATAGAGGCAGAATTTAATTTATAAATCTGAATCAAGGGAAACGGGCTATGCCATTGCGTTCATCTTGGAAAAATACGCGAAATAGAGTCCGAGTTTTCGAAAATCGGAGTCCGTATGACCCGATTAAGGCCCAACGAAGTTTTCAGAAAATTCCAAAGTAAAAACAGATTTCAAATTCAAGTTTGAATTTGGAAATCAGGTCAGATTGGGCCAGGCGAGAAAATTCCCGCTAGAGCACCCAAGTCGACAGCTCTGTCGACTTGGGAGTCGACTTGGTTGGACCCAAGTCGACAGCCCTGTCGACTTGGCTGTCGACTTGGTCCAGCTGGGCAGTTTTTCCTGGTGCACCATTTTGGGGTTGTGTTGAGTATGGGGGCCAGATTCGGTTTTGAGGGCTGAGATTAGAACTACGGTTTAATCCTAAGGCTAAAACTAATCCTAATCTCTATAAATAAGACCCTAACCTAACCCTAAATCATCATTATTCATTCATACAACTAAACTATCGCAAAATCATTCCTCTCATGGCCTCCACTCTCTTCATAAATTTCCTAAGTCATTTCTATGAGAGATTTTCCATGCATACAAGTGTTTTCAAGCTTGTATGAGCATCATTAGCTTGCATTCAAGTTAAGTTTCTATATTTGCATCATAAAGAAAGAGTTTTGATCATTTTGGCTCAAGGGTTTTTCTATTAGAGCTTGCATTTTGGGTCTATTTGATTGCATAAGGGCTTTGTCATATTTTTTGTGCCTTCATAAGCATTGTAAGCCCTTTTCTACTTTCATATTTAAACTCTAAAGTTAATGAATGATGCAAGTTGTGTTTGATCATTATGATATGCAAGCTTACTATGATGTGTTATGCAAGTTTGCCATGTTATGATATGCAAGTTTATCATGTTATGTTATGCAAGTTTGATATGCAAGTTTGTCATATGATATGCAAGTTATGTTATGCAAGTTTGGGTTGATCCTTTTGTTCATGTTATCATGTTATGCAAACTTATCTTGGGTTTATGAGCTTAAAGCTTCAAGCTTTATGCTAAAGGTTGCATTTTGGCAACATATAAGTTATCATATCTCTTATGATAACTTGCATGTGAGGCTAAATGCGAACTTATGGCCATTTCTACATGTCATTTATCACCATATATCACCAATATGCTAAGTTTGGTTTTATGCATGCTTTTGAGGCCTAAAAATGTAATATGCAAGTATATGAACATATGTACATTTCATATGCCACCATGTTAAACTTGTGGCTTCAACACCTTTATGTCATGATTATGCCAAGTTCCCTCTTTCTATCCTTTATGCGCTATTGCGATATGTAAGCGATGGGATTGCGTTTGGGTTTGGGTAAACTTAAAAGACATAAAAACATAAGCTTGGGAATTTACCTATTAAGTTAGGTCTACCCTTTGGGAATTTACCTATTAAGTTAGGTCTACCCAAATGCTTGAAAACTTGTAACATGTTTTGGAAACATGATGGACATGACACTTACAAAATATAAGTGTGACCAACTCGAGGTTGGGTTGAGTTTGTAGCGTAAACCTACCCGGAACCGACCGGCTTAACTAGTTGCTACAAACAATAGGACCCAATGTGAGAAGTTGGTCATGTTGTACCTTGAACCCGAGGTTAGACCAAGTTGTGGTGTAAAGCTACCCGGACCCGCCCGGCTTAACTAGTAACCACAACAAGGTCTAATGTGAGAGGTTAAGGCACGTTAATTAATTAATGCCTCATGATTAGGGTTTAAGTCATGGTCCACTTAATACTTAATCAATGCGGGCTTGGTAGATTAATCAGGGTTAAGTCGTGAACTCATCGTTACACTTAACCAAGTTAATCCATGATTAGCAAGAGGGTTAAACCGTACTAACCCACTAGAAAATCCTAGCAATGGGGGTCCACTCAAGCAGTAATCCCAAGTTTGTATCATTAAGACCCTAGGGACTAGGCTAGGGAGGGAGCACGATTACTGGACTTGAGGTAAGTGACCAAAAACGACGGCAGAGTGGTACGCCGGTGTAGTTCCGGGCGGACCATGGTCGTGCACATAGTCCGAAGCCGGGGAAAGCATGCACGGGTACCAGTAGATCGAGACTATGCACTTATGTTTATGGTGTCCAGGGGTTGCCACCCTAGGGCTTGATACACCCGACGGGAGACCCTGCACAGTCTGACTACAATTATGTTTGGGCCGTATTGACACCAACACGTGACGAGTTAGGCTTATAGGGAGCCGATCGACTAGACCGTTTGGTTGGACCTCGTATTAGGGTCACTTCATGTTATTGGGCCAAAGCTTGGGCCAAGGGATCAATACTTGTTTATTCAAGTCATGTTAGTTTGCTAGTACACATGTGGTGCAAAACCTTAAACCTGATTATGCGATGACACCTTTATCTACCTTGTTAGTTAATCATCATGCTAGTATGTTGTTATCCTTATGTTCATCCCTGCTTCTCATGACAGTTAACTTTATCAGTTTACATTGATTGTAGTAGGGCTTACTCAGTCTTTTTGACTGACCTGTTTTTCTTTCGCCTCTTTTCTTCCGTTCCCCCCCCCCCCCCCCCCAGGTTCTCAGGGTGGGAATATTGGAGCTCAGCTTGGATTTCTGATCGCTTGCTTGTGGGATTTTAGCTCATGTACGGTCTTGACATGAAGCTAGCTATGGTTATCACTTAATTTGGTGATAGTACTTATGTATTTCAGTTTTTCAGTAATGTTGTTTTTATCTTGACTGGTGTATTTGGGAAGTTGACATTATGTTGTACCAGACTTGTTTTGAAATGGTTTGAAATCTTCCGCTGTTTTATCTATGTTATTTACTCTGTTTACATATATACATATGTTCTTGTTCTGCCTTGATATATCATTATGCATGTTTACCTGATTCAAACGCCCCTCCAAAGTCAGAGTGCTTGCAAGAGCCACCCTGGCGGAGGTGGGGTGTTACATTTGGTATCAGAGCATATGGTTTACGAGAAGGAACAAAAAGGTTTTTAGAAAACTTTTGGAAAACTATTTTCAAAACCAAGTATAAAGAATTTTCCAAAGAAAAGTGTGACGGCAAGGAATTTCGCTCGATCTGAATCAGTCGTTAAACCGATCTAAACCGTTCGAAACCCCTGAACGTTGAGAACATGACAAACCAGAACACAAACAGAAGAACATTTCATTGTATATTACAACAATGCATCAGATTACAAGAATATACAGAGTATAAATGAATACATATTACACAGAAATATCAGAGATTTAAATTACATTTAAATACATAGCAGCGGAAAAATAATATAAAGTACAACTGAAGGTGATATACGGATACAGAGCTTTCCGGATATCATTCCAGCTGTAAACCAGGATCCTGTGAATATAAATCTGCAAGACCAAAACTACTAGCTGCCCGTGCGGAAAATAGGGGCACCCAGAGTTTAGGTTAAAACAATAAACTCCAGGTCAGTCATGTGACTGGTGTGAGAACTAAAACAGTTATTTATATCTTTACTTTAAAAGAAAGTAATTCAAGGGACCACGCCGCATAACACGGAACGGGTTTTCTCCCAAGAATACCAGTGCATATCAATAAACAACGCAATGCTTTTTCGAAAAATGAAGCTATTATAAGACCCAGGTCCTATCATACAATGCAACGCAAGCCGGGGGATAGGGTTTTCCCTTATAATAGCCAAACATGCTTGGTACGTTTTAAACAAATCATTTGATACTATAATAAGTGTATAGTGTCAAAACAGTTTCAATCATAAATATAAATCATAGACGGCATGGGTACCATATATCATGTCGCCATACTAGTTCTACAATTAAAACCGCGATACACGTATTGGAAATTGGATTTCCGTCATGAGTCGAGGCAAGGGGCAAGCTCCTCTCCGCATTCGAGACACTCTAGCAAATGTCCCCGGGATTACGCACACTGGGTAACCCCTGGATGCGGCTGGGCCGGTCCTCACTTACGTTAGAGGATTAATTATGCCTGAACACACGTTTCCCGGTCCTTACAGACCTATAATCGAGGCGCCTCATTCCAACAACCACAAAGGTGAAAAGTATATATATGTCAGGGCTGGTAAGTCACTGACACCACCAAAGCTAGAAAGAAACGTGCGCTCTCCCAGCGGTCCGTATCCCGTTTTTAACTCATACCGAGGTGTGAGGCTCGCGAATACACGCTATACACAAAGCTGCCACGTAGGCTGTGCTTTGATCATCAACCACAAGACTTTGCTTTTCAACAGAAGCCTTGATCCATGCAACTCAGCATGCCACACAGGCAATTCATGCCGTGCGATTGATATCTATCGATATATAACCTCTAAGCTCGTACGTCTCAGAGAAGGGCGTTAAGCAAGAGAATAAATTCTCCGCCGCCAAGCAGATATATATTTAATAGAAATCAATCAACACAGAATAAAATCCAATGTCAGACACACAATCCATTTACAAGTCCGTTCTGGGTCTGAACGAAACCGGAGGCACTTTCCTCGCATATCCATCCATCTCCAAGTACGTCTGGACGACCACCAACTATTTCCATCCTCTTGGGTGTACAGCCCAATCAGGATCGTCAGTAATTATCCCTACGATGTGAAGACTTCCGGTCTTCAACCACCGTCTTCATCTTCGACATATCGTCGAATCGGTTATTCAGAATGGGTGTAAACCCGGACTTTCCGAACAACCCGCGTATATTAAAACAAATGTTACACAAACACAACATACGCCTCATTCCAATTCATTAGTCACTAATCGCAAATCAGCAAGAGAACAATTTCCCAAACATTAACCCCGAAGGCCGAAACCAACATCAGATCAATACCCAGGAAACCATTCTTCTTAGCCAACCTACAGCTAGTTTCTAAATTCCTCATTCTTAGGGAAATGTTCCCATTAATTTTATCCAAGATAAATTCCTTAAAATTTATCCTGTAATCTTCCTTTGGATGTCATTTAAAACCAAATTATGGTTTTTCCCAACTAGTCGAGATTAGCGAACCACAACGAAGTAATTATTTATTTTATTTCCCAATCCCAACCTATTCATCCATGAAGCAAAACTGGTAATACTCCATATCTAACACCGTGGTGTTATCGGTAAAATTAATTACCATTTCACGTCCAAATCTAATTAAAGATTTAACTATCGCTTTGGAGCAAAACTGGCGATACTCCATTCTCGTTCATTTTCTAAATTTGGTAATTTAGATTATCAATTCGAATTTCAATCTAATTGCAGATTCAATAAAACTCCTTTTACTGGGTTAAAGAACTAGGTGTTATTTAAAACACAGTTCACGACAAACCCAAATCACATTCTATTCGTTATCGGGTTAAAGAACTAGTGTTATTTAAAACACTGTTCACGATAAACCCATTTCAAATTTAATCAAATATGTTAGAAATTCGATGATTTAAAACCCCTTTTTAAATCTAATTCATTTATTTAAAAATGATTGGGTTTTAAATTAGTTCAAAACTAGTTCATTTCGATAAAAATCTATTTTTATCTTTTCAAATATGGAGTTTTTCACCCCAATTTTTCCCAAATCATTTCTTATGATTTTACACAAATTATTGATATTTTTAATAATTTTATCAAGGCCCGTACAGTCGATTTCCAACAATGGCCATCGAACTGCACTTACAGCGACCTTTTTCGAATTTGATTTGGACGTATCTCCAAATCCAACCGTTAGATTTTGAATTTCTAATATTCGTTAGAAAGCTCTTTTCGATACGAACCCAACGGTTCCGGTTTTAGGAGAATCCGACGGTCGGATCTCCCGTAATGTCCGTTTGAAATAAATGGTCGAAATTTACGAACTGCCGCGGCGCGGCGCGTTCTATTCAGGCCATTATATTATATATATAATATATATAATATATATTTCGTCGATTTCTATTTAAAACGAATTATATATTTTTGAATTCGTTTCAAAAACAAAGTCAACTTCTATTTCAATTCAAATCAAAATTGAATTCTTCTTTATAAATTCGTTTTAAAATTCATTTCTATTCAATTCAAATTTCAATTTAATTTGAATTCATTTCACTTCATTTTAAATTCAATTCGAATTCGTTTCTCAATTCAATTCAATTCAATTCAATTCAAATTGATTTTCTATTCGATTCAAATTCATTTTCTATTCAAATTAAATTCGTTTCGTTTTCTATTTGAATCAAGTTCATTATATATTCAATTTGAAATCAAATTGGTTTTCTATTCCATTCAATTCGAAATCGTTTTATATTCAACTCATTTCGAAATCGTTATATATTCAATTCATTTCGAAATCGTTATATATTCAATTCATTTCGAAATCGTTTTATATTCAATTCATTTCGAAATCGTTATATATTCAATTCATTTCGAAATCGTTTTATATTCAATTCATTTCGAAATCGTTATATATTCAATTCATTTCGAAATCGTTTTATATTTCGTTCGCGTCAAAATGGCGCATCACTATTCAACACGGCTTTATATATTCTATTTCAAATATTTCTTTTTGTCAACACACGACTAATCTCAACGAGTGAGTACCGTCCATGTGTGACTATTTTTGGTTAAATTATTTCGTTCAACACATGACTAATCTCAACGAATGAGTACCGTCAACACATGAACCTTTATTTTATATTGATAAAGATGTAAATTTTATTATAAAAATAATTCGTTCAACACATGACTAATATCAACGGATGAATATAGTCAACACATGAACCTTTATTTTATATTGTTTATTTTTCAAATTGGAATGAGGCCCAATCAATCACCATATAACGTTAATTATATGGATTTTCATACAACACATGTATTTAATAGCATTGAAAATAATCAACCATCAACCAAAGTGCACTACACTGTATAAGCATCAAATATAGATATCTAACGCTTATAACAGCCTGTCAATCAATCGATCGACATATTTATCAGTCAGGATGAGTGAACTTTTAAATTTCATCCCAACACCCGTGTGGGGTTTCAAACAATCAAACACAGATTTTATTCGTGCAGTTGGGCGATGTGTAAAATTTATCGACCCAATCAATGTCAGTCAAATCAGTGTACATAAACAAACCGTCTGGTTTGTAAATGAATATTTATTTTATTCACTTCACGTTAAAAATTATATTTTTAACGATAAAACATTTTATTTTAACATATGAATATCTATTCAGTTCATTTACAAAATAAGAATGATATTTTTATTTTTCTAACATATTTTAGAAAATTTCGGCGGCATAACGGCACTATACTAGAAACGGGACAAGGCCTAGCCTAATCCCCGGTCTAGTGAAGGCCCACGCCATTCACTCATCAATCAAATTCACTTTCGTTATGCAAACCACAAAATTTGGAGTAAGGGTCTAACCTAGCCTTACTCCTTCGCCTTATAACGGCGCACGTCTAATCCTAACCAATTTATCGATTCGATTTTTCACACCACAAACCACATTCAAATCAATATCTCAATCAATTACCAAACAGCCAAACAAACAAGTCCATGGTCTGTGGACGATTGTGTCGGGTGCTACTAAGCACCGTCTGCATCCTAGTATATATATAACTAGAAAAATTAAATTGAAAGGTGAGAAGTTCTCACCGAAAGCTATCCAATACCACGTCTCTTCTTTTGATAGAAATCTTCATCTTCATCGCATCTTCGTCATCTTCGTTGCCCGTAGTCACTATATATATAAAAATCGAATTTTTATTTCAAAGTTCAATATATAAAAATCGAATTTTCAGTTCGAAGTTCAATATATAAAAATTCTATTTTTCTATCGAAGTTCAATATATAAAAATTCTATTTTTCTATCGAAGTTCAATATATAAAAATCGAATTTTTCTATCGAAGTTCAATATATAAAAATCGAATTTTTTTCTATGCTGTTCTATTGATAAAAATTATATTTTATCATGTTATTCTTCATATAAAGATTTCCCTCTTCTAAAATAAAGATTTTACCTTTATAAAAATATAGTTTTCTCCTTATAAAAATCACCACTTTATCTCAACGTATATAAAATAAAAATCAGATTTTTATTACATACACAAAGATGATATCTTTGTATTCTCTATCCTATAAAAATTATATTTTTAATACTTTAAAAATATAAAAATCATATTTTTAATATTTCTATATAGTAAAGACTATATTTTTAATACTTTAAAAATATAAAAACTATATTTTTATCACTTTAAAAATATAAAGATCTTACTTTTTACCACATAAAAATCCTATCTTCACCTTTTAAAGTTTAAAGATTTCGATTTCACCTTTTTAAATTTAAAATTCAAACCTTTTCTATTTTAAATCTTAAAATAAAATCAGTTTTTCAAACTTTTAAAAATCTCAGTTTTGAATCTTAAAAATAAAAACAGTTTTCTATATTTAAAAATTCAGTTTTAAAAATAAATTAAAAATCAGTTTTTAAAATACTTTTAAAAATCTCAGTTTTGATTTCTAAAAAAAAACAGTTTAAAAATTCTTTTTAAAACAGTTTTTTTTTTTTTTTTATAAAATCAATATAAAAGTAAAAATAAATAAAATAAAATAAAAAAACTACCTGGGGCGCTGTCGGCTTTGTCGGGGGGGGCTTCGCTTCATCTTCGTCGGCGGCAGGAGGGTACTGGACTTCGCGAGTGGGGCGCGACCATCGACAGGGGGAGGGGAAGCGGTCATCGACAGGGGGGGGGACTGCGGTGGCGTGGATCGCTATTGGCGATGGCGTACGATGGGGCGACGGGTTTGGGGTTCGGGGATCATCGAAGAAGAAGGGGAAAGGGCGGCGATGCATCTGGGGAGGGGCGGTGGTCGGAGCTGGCGAAGAGGCGGCGTTGGGTGGCTCTGGCGACGGATCCTGGGGGGGGGCGATCGCGATTGGGGGTTTTTCTTTTTTTTTTTTTTTTTTTTTTTTTATTTATTTGATTTCTGTTTTTAGAATGAAAACGAGAGGGGGGGGGTTTATATGAAAAATATATATATATTTAATTATTTAATTACTTTCAAAAAGCAACTTTTATTTTCGACCTCAAAACGAGACCCACCGCCTGTCGTCCATAGCGTTTCACCCCCATTCCGAACACAATGGGATATATATCGCAAGCTGATATGATCGTTTGACTCAGTTTCCGTTCAATTTACATTTAAATCACTATATTGAATTTTAAACGTACATTTCAAATTACCGGGGTCACATACTAACTAGAAAAATTCCAGAAAAAATATTTTCTAGCTTCGTATTGGCGATACGGTCCTAACAAAACTAGTTTCGTCGAATTCTGAGACCGTTAGAAAAATGGCCAATTTCCAGTCGATTAAAATCAACTGAAATGGTCAAAACGCGTTTTCCTTTGCCACGGTCACATATTGATTCGAAAAATTATGAAATTTGAAACCTAGCAATAATTCGACATCACGGACCCAACAAAAGTGGTTTCGTCGAAATCCGAGGTCATTTGCAAAATGGCTATTTTTAAGGGCTATATATTATATTAAAATATATATAAATTCTACAGCGACTATTTCTAATTTTCAACTGGACATATCTCATCATTTCTAAAATGAAATCTCAGTTCGTTAACTTCGTTACAAAGATATAGTTATACAGATTCAAATATTTCTTGTTTCGTTCAATTCTGACTTATATTGAATTCTGTATATTCATTTGAAATTAGAAATCGAATTTTCGAACTACCGCGCCATTTTCAATTCCTTTTATAATTATATATAATTATTTATATTCTAACGACGACGTATATAATATATACGTCGAATTATATTCAAAATAAATTTTCTCGTCGATATTATTTAAAATACTCTACTTTAAATATTCAAAATTCGCTAAAATGGCCAAAATAAAATTTTTTAAACTGGCCCAGATTTTCCGGGTTATTACAATCTCCCCCACTTAAAACTTTTCGTCCCCGAAAAGGAACAAAGTCGAAAGTGGTTTGATTATTAAGCTCTACATTCATTCTGGCTTTCATTCTCCAACTCTTTAGTTTCTGAGAATTTTCAAAATTTCAAAAATTTGGCTAACACCCTAAATTTTCGAAAAATTTCGCCATAACCTCCCCTGCAATGGGAGCATCGGGGAATTTCAAATAGCTTCCCCGGTCCTTCAGATCTCAAAAAGAAAAAGAAAAAGCCAAGCGGCTAGCCAATAGGCTCACAAAATCATCATCACCCAAACAAAACAGGAAATTATGTAGTAAACATGTACCTATTTGTCGGGCAAACAAATTTTATTCTCTGGCTCTAGCCTCCTTGCTATGACCTGTTCAATATAAGTATACGTATATGCAAGCAAATGCGACCAATTTCAATATAATTCAATTATTAGTTTACTTAGGCATAAATGGTTAAAATTAGCAAACAAATAAACAAACAACCCAAACATCAATCAATTAGTGAATTAGAGTTTTCAAATCCATAAAATTTGATATATATACAGAAAATCTTGTTTTTGATGCCAATTCACAACAATGTGTCCTATCTATTTTAGTTTTGGTTCTCACACCAGTCTAATGGAAATATATCGATATCACACCTTCGTAACACGAACATAAATTCTGACGACGAGTACTCAACCATCAGAATCATCTTCGGGCCACTAGAGTATGATTCCATATCTATCCAGTATATTAAAACTTTGAATATACGTTCATGACGCGTATATGCAAAACCTTTATATAGTGGATTGTCCATGTTCAAAATAAATAAATAATCAAATACGTTTTAAAATGGTTTAAATCTTCAAAACAAAATTGTTTTCATTTGAAAAATATACTCTTCACACTCGTTCTAGGATACTACTGATCCTATCTCTAACGAGTCATTCTAATTGGATATTACTAATCCAATATCTGATGAATTCTTTCGTATGGTTCTAATGTGTCTTGTTCTCGAGCTCTGTAAACCAAAGCTCTGATACCAAATGTGACGGCAAGGAATTTCGCTCGATCTGAATCAGTCGTTAAACCGATCTAAACCGTTCGAAACCCCTGAACGTTGAGAACATGACAAACCAGAACACAAACAGAAGAACATTTCATTGTATATTACAACAATGCATCAGATTACAAGAATATACAGAGTATAAATGAATACATATTACACAGAAATATCAGAGATTTAAATTACATTTAAATACATAGCAGCGGAAAAATAATATAAAGTACAACTGAAGGTGATATACGGATACAGAGCTTTCCGGATATCATTCCAGCTGTAAACCAGGATCCTGTGAATATAAATCTGCAAGACCAAAACTACTAGCTGCCCGTGCGGAAAATAGGGGCACCCAGAGTTTAGGTTAAAACAATAAACTCCAGGTCAGTCATGTGACTGGTGTGAGAACTAAAACAGTTATTTATATCTTTACTTTAAAAGAAAGTAATTCAAGGGACCACGCCGCATAACACGGAACGGGTTTTCTCCCAAGAATACCAGTGCATATCAATAAACAACGCAATGCTTTTTCGAAAAATGAAGCTATTATAAGACCCAGGTCCTATCATACAATGCAACGCAAGCCGGGGGATAGGGTTTTCCCTTATAATAGCCAAACATGCTTGGTACGTTTTAAACAAATCATTTGATACTATAATAAGTGTATAGTGTCAAAACAGTTTCAATCATAAATATAAATCATAGACGGCATGGGTACCATATATCATGTCGCCATACTAGTTCTACAATTAAAACCGCGATACACGTATTGGAAATTGGATTTCCGTCATGAGTCGAGGCAAGGGGCAAGCTCCTCTCCGCATTCGAGACACTCTAGCAAATGTCCCCGGGATTACGCACACTGGGTAACCCCTGGATGCGGCTGGGCCGGTCCTCACTTACGTTAGAGGATTAATTATGCCTGAACACACGTTTCCCGGTCCTTACAGACCTATAATCGAGGCGCCTCATTCCAACAACCACAAAGGTGAAAAGTATATATATGTCAGGGCTGGTAAGTCACTGACACCACCAAAGCTAGAAAGAAACGTGCGCTCTCCCAGCGGTCCGTATCCCGTTTTTAACTCATACCGAGGTGTGAGGCTCGCGAATACACGCTATACACAAAGCTGCCACGTAGGCTGTGCTTTGATCATCAACCACAAGACTTTGCTTTTCAACAGAAGCCTTGATCCATGCAACTCAGCATGCCACACAGGCAATTCATGCCGTGCGATTGATATCTATCGATATATAACCTCTAAGCTCGTACGTCTCAGAGAAGGGCGTTAAGCAAGAGAATAAATTCTCCGCCGCCAAGCAGATATATATTTAATAGAAATCAATCAACACAGAATAAAATCCAATGTCAGACACACAATCCATTTACAAGTCCGTTCTGGGTCTGAACGAAACCGGAGGCACTTTCCTCGCATATCCATCCATCTCCAAGTACGTCTGGACGACCACCAACTATTTCCATCCTCTTGGGTGTACAGCCCAATCAGGATCGTCAGTAATTATCCCTACGATGTGAAGACTTCCGGTCTTCAACCACCGTCTTCATCTTCGACATATCGTCGAATCGGTTATTCAGAATGGGTGTAAACCCGGACTTTCCGAACAACCCGCGTATATTAAAACAAATGTTACACAAACACAACATACGCCTCATTCCAATTCATTAGTCACTAATCGCAAATCAGCAAGAGAACAATTTCCCAAACATTAACCCCGAAGGCCGAAACCAACATCAGATCAATACCCAGGAAACCATTCTTCTTAGCCAACCTACAGCTAGTTTCTAAATTCCTCATTCTTAGGGAAATGTTCCCATTAATTTTATCCAAGATAAATTCCTTAAAATTTATCCTGTAATCTTCCTTTGGATGTCATTTAAAACCAAATTATGGTTTTTCCCAACTAGTCGAGATTAGCGAACCACAACGAAGTAATTATTTATTTTATTTCCCAATCCCAACCTATTCATCCATGAAGCAAAACTGGTAATACTCCATATCTAACACCGTGGTGTTATCGGTAAAATTAATTACCATTTCACGTCCAAATCTAATTAAAGATTTAACTATCGCTTTGGAGCAAAACTGGCGATACTCCATTCTCGTTCATTTTCTAAATTTGGTAATTTAGATTATCAATTCGAATTTCAATCTAATTGCAGATTCAATAAAACTCCTTTTACTGGGTTAAAGAACTAGGTGTTATTTAAAACACAGTTCACGACAAACCCAAATCACATTCTATTCGTTATCGGG
The DNA here is from genome assembly GCA_030737875.1 of Allium sativum. Classification (NCBI taxonomy): domain Eukaryota; kingdom Viridiplantae; phylum Streptophyta; class Magnoliopsida; order Asparagales; family Amaryllidaceae; genus Allium; species Allium sativum. Next base: position 770,369,544 of record CM060918.1, on the reverse strand, counting down.
TTAAAGAACTAGTGTTATTTAAAACACTGTTCACGATAAACCCATTTCAAATTTAATCAAATATGTTAGAAATTCGATGATTTAAAACCCCTTTTTAAATCTAATTCATTTATTTAAAAATGATTGGGTTTTAAATTAGTTCAAAACTAGTTCATTTCGATAAAAATCTATTTTTATCTTTTCAAATATGGAGTTTTTCACCCCAATTTTTCCCAAATCATTTCTTATGATTTTACACAAATTATTGATATTTTTAATAATTTTATCAAGGCCCGTACAGTCGATTTCCAACAATGGCCATCGAACTGCACTTACAGCGACCTTTTTCGAATTTGATTTGGACGTATCTCCAAATCCAACCGTTAGATTTTGAATTTCTAATATTCGTTAGAAAGCTCTTTTCGATACGAACCCAACGGTTCCGGTTTTAGGAGAATCCGACGGTCGGATCTCCCGTAATGTCCGTTTGAAATAAATGGTCGAAATTTACGAACTGCCGCGGCGCGGCGCGTTCTATTCAGGCCATTATATTATATATATAATATATATAATATATATTTCGTCGATTTCTATTTAAAACGAATTATATATTTTTGAATTCGTTTCAAAAACAAAGTCAACTTCTATTTCAATTCAAATCAAAATTGAATTCTTCTTTATAAATTCGTTTTAAAATTCATTTCTATTCAATTCAAATTTCAATTTAATTTGAATTCATTTCACTTCATTTTAAATTCAATTCGAATTCGTTTCTCAATTCAATTCAATTCAATTCAATTCAAATTGATTTTCTATTCGATTCAAATTCATTTTCTATTCAAATTAAATTCGTTTCGTTTTCTATTTGAATCAAGTTCATTATATATTCAATTTGAAATCAAATTGGTTTTCTATTCCATTCAATTCGAAATCGTTTTATATTCAACTCATTTCGAAATCGTTATATATTCAATTCATTTCGAAATCGTTATATATTCAATTCATTTCGAAATCGTTTTATATTCAATTCATTTCGAAATCGTTATATATTCAATTCATTTCGAAATCGTTTTATATTCAATTCATTTCGAAATCGTTATATATTCAATTCATTTCGAAATCGTTTTATATTTCGTTCGCGTCAAAATGGCGCATCACTATTCAACACGGCTTTATATATTCTATTTCAAATATTTCTTTTTGTCAACACACGACTAATCTCAACGAGTGAGTACCGTCCATGTGTGACTATTTTTGGTTAAATTATTTCGTTCAACACATGACTAATCTCAACGAATGAGTACCGTCAACACATGAACCTTTATTTTATATTGATAAAGATGTAAATTTTATTATAAAAATAATTCGTTCAACACATGACTAATATCAACGGATGAATATAGTCAACACATGAACCTTTATTTTATATTGTTTATTTTTCAAATTGGAATGAGGCCCAATCAATCACCATATAACGTTAATTATATGGATTTTCATACAACACATGTATTTAATAGCATTGAAAATAATCAACCATCAACCAAAGTGCACTACACTGTATAAGCATCAAATATAGATATCTAACGCTTATAACAGCCTGTCAATCAATCGATCGACATATTTATCAGTCAGGATGAGTGAACTTTTAAATTTCATCCCAACACCCGTGTGGGGTTTCAAACAATCAAACACAGATTTTATTCGTGCAGTTGGGCGATGTGTAAAATTTATCGACCCAATCAATGTCAGTCAAATCAGTGTACATAAACAAACCGTCTGGTTTGTAAATGAATATTTATTTTATTCACTTCACGTTAAAAATTATATTTTTAACGATAAAACATTTTATTTTAACATATGAATATCTATTCAGTTCATTTACAAAATAAGAATGATATTTTTATTTTTCTAACATATTTTAGAAAATTTCGGCGGCATAACGGCACTATACTAGAAACGGGACAAGGCCTAGCCTAATCCCCGGTCTAGTGAAGGCCCACGCCATTCACTCATCAATCAAATTCACTTTCGTTATGCAAACCACAAAATTTGGAGTAAGGGTCTAACCTAGCCTTACTCCTTCGCCTTATAACGGCGCACGTCTAATCCTAACCAATTTATCGATTCGATTTTTCACACCACAAACCACATTCAAATCAATATCTCAATCAATTACCAAACAGCCAAACAAACAAGTCCATGGTCTGTGGACGATTGTGTCGGGTGCTACTAAGCACCGTCTGCATCCTAGTATATATATAACTAGAAAAATTAAATTGAAAGGTGAGAAGTTCTCACCGAAAGCTATCCAATACCACGTCTCTTCTTTTGATAGAAATCTTCATCTTCATCGCATCTTCGTCATCTTCGTTGCCCGTAGTCACTATATATATAAAAATCGAATTTTTATTTCAAAGTTCAATATATAAAAATCGAATTTTCAGTTCGAAGTTCAATATATAAAAATTCTATTTTTCTATCGAAGTTCAATATATAAAAATTCTATTTTTCTATCGAAGTTCAATATATAAAAATCGAATTTTTCTATCGAAGTTCAATATATAAAAATCGAATTTTTTTCTATGCTGTTCTATTGATAAAAATTATATTTTATCATGTTATTCTTCATATAAAGATTTCCCTCTTCTAAAATAAAGATTTTACCTTTATAAAAATATAGTTTTCTCCTTATAAAAATCACCACTTTATCTCAACGTATATAAAATAAAAATCAGATTTTTATTACATACACAAAGATGATATCTTTGTATTCTCTATCCTATAAAAATTATATTTTTAATACTTTAAAAATATAAAAATCATATTTTTAATATTTCTATATAGTAAAGACTATATTTTTAATACTTTAAAAATATAAAAACTATATTTTTATCACTTTAAAAATATAAAGATCTTACTTTTTACCACATAAAAATCCTATCTTCACCTTTTAAAGTTTAAAGATTTTGATTTCACCTTTTTAAATTTAAAATTCAAACCTTTTCTATTTTAAATCTTAAAATAAAATCAGTTTTTCAAACTTTTAAAAATCTCAGTTTTGAATCTTAAAAATAAAAACAGTTTTCTATATTTAAAAATTCAGTTTTAAAAATAAATTAAAAATCAGTTTTTAAAATACTTTTAAAAATCTCAGTTTTGATTTCTAAAAAAAAACAGTTTAAAAATTCTTTTTAAAACAGTTTTTTTTTTTTTTATAAAATCAATATAAAAGTAAAAATAAATAAAATAAAATAAAAAAACTACCTGGGGCGCTGTCGGCTTTGTCGGGGGGGGCTTCGCTTCATCTTCGTCGGCGGCAGGAGGGTACTGGACTTCGCGAGTGGGGCGCGACCATCGACAGGGGGAGGGGAAGCGGTCATCGACAGGGGGGGGGACTGCGGTGGCGTGGATCGCTATTGGCGATGGCGTACGATGGGGCGACGGGTTTGGGGTTCGGGGATCATCGAAGAAGAAGGGGAAAGGGCGGCGATGCATCTGGGGAGGGGCGGTGGTCGGAGCTGGCGAAGAGGCGGCGTTGGGTGGCTCTGGCGACGGATCCTGGGGGGGGGCGATCGCGATTGGGGGTTTTTTTTTTTTTTTTTTTTTTTTTTTTTTATTTATTTGATTTCTGTTTTTAGAATGAAAACGAGAGGGGGGGGGTTTATATGAAAAATATATATATATTTAATTATTTAATTACTTTCAAAAAGCAACTTTTATTTTCGACCTCAAAACGAGACCCACCGCCTGTCGTCCATAGCGTTTCACCCCCATTCCGAACACAATGGGATATATATCGCAAGCTGATATGATCGTTTGACTCAGTTTCCGTTCAATTTACATTTAAATCACTATATTGAATTTTAAACGTACATTTCAAATTACCGGGGTCACATACTAACTAGAAAAATTCCAGAAAAAATATTTTCTAGCTTCGTATTGGCGATACGGTCCTAACAAAACTAGTTTCGTCGAATTCTGAGACCGTTAGAAAAATGGCCAATTTCCAGTCGATTAAAATCAACTGAAATGGTCAAAACGCGTTTTCCTTTGCCACGGTCACATATTGATTCGAAAAATTATGAAATTTGAAACCTAGCAATAATTCGACATCACGGACCCAACAAAAGTGGTTTCGTCGAAATCCGAGGTCATTTGCAAAATGGCTATTTTTAAGGGCTATATATTATATTAAAATATATATAAATTCTACAGCGACTATTTCTAATTTTCAACTGGACATATCTCATCATTTCTAAAATGAAATCTCAGTTCGTTAACTTCGTTACAAAGATATAGTTATACAGATTCAAATATTTCTTGTTTCGTTCAATTCTGACTTATATTGAATTCTGTATATTCATTTGAAATTAGAAATCGAATTTTCGAACTACCGCGCCATTTTCAATTCCTTTTATAATTATATATAATTATTTATATTCTAACGACGACGTATATAATATATACGTCGAATTATATTCAAAATAAATTTTCTCGTCGATATTATTTAAAATACTCTACTTTAAATATTCAAAATTCGCTAAAATGGCCAAAATAAAATTTTTTAAACTGGCCCAGATTTTCCGGGTTATTACAAAAAGTCTAGTTTATTTTAAAGGCTATTCCCCAAAAAGCCATTAGCAAAATTCCTTCATTTTTCTCCATTCTGAATCTTTCTTTTTCTTCGTTTTCAGTATGGCCGATAACTTTGCTATTCCGGAGGGAGTACACGTACCTGTTTGGTATAGGAGACTTTTGGAGGCTAGGGCGACCGAAGCCGGCCCCGCAGATGTCCCTCCTCCTCCTCCTCCGGTAGTTAATGTTCCTCCTCCTCCTGTCGCTGAGGTTCCTCTTCCTCCTCCCCCTCAGCATCCTCAAGCTGACTTCGCAAAGACTTGCAAAGATTTCAAAGCAATGGGTGGCAAGAACTTTCAAGGCACTGAGACTTTTGTAGAGGCCAGAAATTGGTTGAAAGAGACCGAGGATTTATTTGCTATCTTTGGGTTAGACGATCAGAGGAAGATCTTGTTGGCGGTTTGGCTTATGAAGGATGAAGCCGCTTATTGGTGGGAAGTCACCAATGGTACTAGGCCTGTTGAGACTTGGGCCGATTTCAGGGCAAGGTTTGTGCTTAAGTTTCTATCTTCTGCTGAGGAGAATCTGCAAATGGAAAGGTTCATAACTTTGAAATAAGGAGATATGTCTGTCAAAGAATATGTGAACAAGTTCAATTAGTTAGCTCGCTTTGGCTTGGATATGGTGAATACTCCTCAGAAGAAGGCTCTTCGTTTTGCTAGAGGATTGAATGAGCCGTTGCAGGGATTGGCTATGTCACATATTCCCTATGGGGCCACGTTTGAGAGCTTGGTTGATATGGCATTACTTCAGGGAGATGTCAAGAAAGAGATCAAGATGAATGATACTCAAGCCAAGAAGACTGATTCCCAGTGGAAAGGAAATCAGGGTAATCCAAGTGGTTAGAGCAGTCAAGGCAATCAGAACAAGAACAAGAACAAGAGTCAAGGCAACAAGGGGAACAACAACAAGGGCAAGAACAACAAGGGGAAGTTCCATTATTGCGGTTCAGTTGGACATCTTATTAAGGATTGTAAGAAGAGGAAAAGGAAGAATGGTGAATGCTTTTTCTGCGGTGAGACTGGACATTTCAGTAAGGATTGCCCGAAGAAGCAAGGGCAAGGCCAGGGTCAGACTCAGCGTGCTGGACCTTCAGGAGGGCAAGTTCATGCTCTCAATACCGCTCCAGTTCCCGATCGAGGTAGTATTTCTGTTGAGAGCCTTGTATATATTTCTGATTTTCCAGTTCGTACCTTGTTTGATTCTGGTGCATCGCATAGCTTTATCTCATCTGATCTTGTTGATAGTTTGCACCTTAGTACTAGCTTGGTAGATGATCCCGTCTGTGTCTTAAATCCTATTGGGGTTTCCGCCCATCTGTCTATGATATGTGGGGATTTGAGGATCTCTATACTGAGTGTAGAGTTTTTGTGTAGTGCTTATGTTCTTGGTTTTAGGGGATACGGATTGATATTGGGCATGGATTGGTTGTCCAGATATGGAGCCATTCTTGATTGTGAGCATAGGGTTGTGAGGCTCGTGACTCGCCTCGGAAACACCCTAGAAATTTCTTGTAATCCGAGAGGTCCCGTCATGTTGTGCTATCTTGAATCACTCGACTCGTCAATGGAAACTCTTCAGTCTGTGAGAGTGGTTCGAGAGTATCCGGATGTTTTCGATGAAGTTAGGGGTTGCCCCTTAAGCGAGAGATTGATTTCCGCATTTATCTGGTGGATAATGCAAACCCGGTTTCTTTGCCCGTTCGGCACATGGTTCCGCGTGAAAGGTGGGAGCTAAGTAAGCAAGTGAAAGAGTTGCTTGAGAAGAACTTCATTAGACGAAGTATATCTGAATGGGGAGCGCCTGTGGTATTTGCTACCAAGGCAGATGGTTCTCTCCGACTTTGTGTTGACTATCGAGAGTTGAATAAGCTGACTAAGAAGAACAGACACCCGTTACCGAGGATTGATGATCTCTTTGACCAGCTTATCGGTGCTTCTGTTTCCTCTCAGCTTGATCTTGCTACTGGATTCCATCAGCTCAGGGTAGCTGAAGATAGTATAGACAAGACTGCGTTCAGAACTCCAGATGGATTCTTCGAATGGCTAGTCATGTTGTTCGGCTTGACTAATGCACCCGCATATTTCGTGGACTTGATGAGTAGGGTGTTCAGGGAGTTCTTGAACAAGTTTGTCGTAGTCTTCGTAGATGATATTCTGATCTTCTCTAAGGATGAGGAAGAGCACGCAAGGCATCTCGTGGAGGTGATGGATACGCTTAGAGCACATCAGTTGAAGGCCAAGTTCTCCAAGTGTCACTTTTGGAGAAGGGAAGTTAGATTCCTTGGGCATATAGTATCTAAGCAAGGCTTAGCGGTGGATCCCGCTAAGGTAGTTGCAGTTCAGGATTGGAAGACTCCAAGGAATGCAACCGAAGTGAGAAGTTTTCTAGGTCTTGCAGGCTTTTACCGGAAGTTCATCAAGGACTTCGCGAAGGTTTCTGCTCCTCTCACTAAATTGACGAAGAAGAATTTAGTTTTTGCTTGGAACATAGAATGCGAGCTTGCTGTTCAGAAGCTCAAGAGAGCTCTCACATCAGCACCTGTTCTAGCTTTGCCCGATGGAGAGAAGTTATTTACAGTATACACCGATGCATGTGGCACGGGGTTAGGAGCTGTTCTGATGCAAGAAGGAAGAGTGATATGCTTTGGCGGTAGACAACGCAAAGTGCATGAGAAGAATTATCCCACTCATGACTTAGAGTTGGCAGCAATAGTATATGCACTCAAGGCTTAGCGCCATTATCTTCTGGGAGAAAGATTTGAGCTTTATACCGATCACAAGTCATTGAAGTATCTCTTTTCTCAGAAGGATCTGAATCTGAGGCAACAAAGATGGATGGAATTCTTGGCATCCTACGATTTTGAGATAGCTTATACCCCTGGCAAGGGGAATGTGGTAGCAGATGCATTGAGTAGAAAAAGGTTGACTCTGAGTCCTCTATTCGTTGAGATGAAGAATTTAGAGTATGTGGCAACCTTTGATTTCTCTTTGGCGATTGAGTCGATGACCGGTTCTTTAGCATCTCTGGAACTCAGACCTACCCTTCTTGATCAAGTTGGGGCTTCGCAGAGAGAAGACCCTCAGATAGTTGAGATTATGGATAAGCTGATTCGAGGAGAGGCGTCTAGTCATATCGCTCGATATTCTGTTGATGACAAGGGTTGGCTGAGGAGAGACGGAAGGTTATGTGTTCCAATGGTAGAAGATTTAGTAAGAAAAGTTCTTGAGGAAGCGCATCGCTCTAAGTTGACTATACATCCGGGCGGAGATAAGATGTATAAAGATATGAAGCGCATTTTCTTTTGGCCTGGGATGAAGAAGGATGTGGCAGAGTTTGTCTCTAGATGTATCATTTGCCAGCAAGTTAAGGCCGAGTCGAAGAAGCCCGGTGGGCTATTGCATCCTCTAGACGTTCCACTATGGAAGTGGGAGAGTATTTCCATGGACTTTATCGATGGGCTACCAAGGTCAAGGAAAGGGAATACGAGCATTTGGGTTATTGTGGATAGACTTACGAAGAGTGCTCATTTCATTCCGGTGAAGAGCAAGAGGACCGCATCTTGGCTAGCGTTTGTATATCTTCGTGAGATTGTGAGACTACATGGAGTCCCTTCTAGTATAGTCAGTGACCGTGACCCAATCTTTACAAGTCAATTCTGGAATATCTTGCAAGAAGCTATGGGCACGAGGTTGAATCTAAGTACGGCTTATCACCCACAGACGGACGGTCAAACCGAAAGGGTGAATAGGGTACTCGAGGATCTGTTGAGGCTTTGTATTCTGGATTTTGGTGGTACTTGGGAAGACCATCTTCCTCTTGTTGAGTTTGCATATAATAACAGTTATCAGGCAAGCATAGGGATGGCACCATTTGAAGCTTTATATGGGAGGTCGTGCAAGTCGCCTACATGTTGGTGGGAGACTACAGATGAGCTTATACTTGGGCCTGATATGATCAGAGATACATCCGAGAAGGTCGAGTTGATTCGGAGACGGATGAAAGCGGCCCAAGACCGACAGAAATCCTATGCTGATAAGCGAAGAACTGATTTCGAGTTTGATGTTGGGGATATGGTTTTCGTGAAGGTTTCTCCTTTGCGGAATGTGGTCCGATTTGGAGCCGTTGGGAAGTTAGCACCGAGGTTTGTTGGACCATTCCCTATTATAGAGAGGATCGGGCAGATGGCTTATAGAGTGGAGTTGCTCGAGAAGCTTGCCGGAGTACACAATGTTTTTCATGTCTCGCATCTCCGGAAGTGTTTACATGAATCAGCAGAGGTTGTTGAGCCAAGTGTTCTGAAAGATGTGGAAGTGGAGAAAGAGGCTACCTTGAGGAGAGCTCTGATTTGTATCTTGGGGATGGAGACCAAGAAGCTAAGGAATCGAGAGGTCAAGTTGGTGAAGGTTCAATGGGGTGAAGCCAAAGAAGACGCAACTTGGGAAACCGAGGAGAAGATGCGTGGGCTTTATCCATTCCTTTTTGAGGGTACACTCTCAATCTCTTTTCTTTGTTAGCATATATTTCTCTTTGCTATCCATGTTTATCTAGTTTATCGTGTTAATCTTGTCACGAGAACCTTAGGTAGAAACCCTTTGGATGAAACATGTGTTTGAAACATGTTATGCTTGATGTTCGCAAGTGGTTGCAAGTGTTTGCAAGTGGTTACTCGTGGATGCATTATACACATTAGGCACTAGATCGGCTCACACACTCCTCATATTGCATATGCATGAGTGTTTATGCTTATTCATGGATGAAAATTTTTGTGTTATCACATGGATGTTGCATATGGATGTATGTTATGTGCACACATATAGATGTTATACATTATGTTAGGAATTGCATACATATGGATTCATTTCACTAACATACTTTGCATTGATGATATTTGCATTAGATAAGTACATATACACACACCTTTGCATATGTTCATACAACATTTAGAATCTTGTAAGGACAATGATTGCTCGTGGATGATGTTTTGAGTAGATGGATGTTGGATGGTAGGATATGTTCTTCCTAACTTGAAGATTTCGGGGACGAAATCCTTTAAGGAGGGGAGAATGTAACAACCCGTATTTTCAATAACCTGTTATAACATAAATCGAGGCAGAATTTAATTTATAAATCTGAATCAAGGGAAACGGGCTATGCCATTGCGTTCATCTCGGAAAAATACGCGAAATAGAGTCCGAGTTTTCGAAAATCGGAGTCCGTATGACCCGATTAAGGCCCAACGAAGTTTTCAGAAAATTCCAAAGTAAAAACAGATTTCAAATTCAAGTTTGAATTTGGAAATTAGGTCAGATTGGGCCAGGCGGGAAAATTCCCGCCAGAGCACCCAAGTCGACAGTCCTGTCGACTTGGGAGTCGACTTGGTTGGACCCAAGTCGACAGCCCTGTCGACTCGGCTGTCAACTTGGTCCAGCCGGGCAGTTTTGCCTGGTGCACCATTTTGGGGTTGTGTTGAGTATGGGGGCCAGATTCGGTTTTGAGGGCTGAGATTAGAACTAGGGTTTAATCCTAAGGCTAAAACTAATCCTAATCTCTATAAATAAGACCCTAACCTAACCCTAAATCATCATTATTCATTCATACAACTAAACTATGGTAAAATCATTCCTCTCATGGCCTCCACTCTCTTCATAAATTTCCTAAGTCATTTCTATGAGAGATTTTCCATGCATACAAGTGTTTTCAAGCTTGTATGAGCATCATTAGCTTGCATTCAAGTCAAGTTTCTATATTTGCATCACAAAGAAAGAGTTTTGATCATTTTGGCTCAAGGGTTTTTCTATTAGAGCTTGCATTTTGGGTCTATTTGATTGCATAAGGGCTTTGTCATATTTTTTGTGCCTTCATAAGCATTGTAAGCCCTTTTCTACTTTCATATTTAAACTCTAAAGTTAATGAATGATGCAAGTTGTGTTTGATCATTATGATATGCAAGCTTACTATGATGTGTTATGCAAGTTTGCCATGTTATGATATGCAAGTTTATCATGTTATGTTATGCAAGTTTGATATGCAAGTTTGTCATATGATATGCAAGTTATGTTATGCAAGTTTGGGTTGATCCTTTTGTTCATGTTATCATGTTATGCAAGCTTATCTTGGGTTTATGAGCTTAAAGCTTCAAGCTTTATGCTAAAGGTTGCATTTTGGCAACATGTAAGTTATCATATCTCTTATGATAACTTGCATGTGAGGCTAAATGCGAACTTATGGCCATTTCTACATGTCATTTATCACCATATATCACCAATATGCTAAGTTTGGTTTTATGCATGCTTTTGAGGCCTAAAAATGTAATATGCAAGTATATGAACATATGTACATTTCATATGCCACCATGTTAAACTTGTGGCTTCAACACCTTTATGTCATGATTATGCCAAGTTCCCTCTTTCTATCCTTTATGCGCTATTGCGATATGTAAGCGATGGGATTGCGTTTGGGGTTGGGTAAACTTAAAAGACATAAAAACATAAGCTTAGGAATTTACCTATTAAGTTAGGTCTACCCTTTGGGAATTTACCTATTAAGTTAGGTCTACCCAAATGCTTGAAAACTTGTAACATGTTTTGGAAACATGATGGACATGACACTTACAAAATATAAGTGTGACCAACTCGAGGTTGGGTTGAGTTTGTAGCGTAAACCTACCCGGAACCGACCGGCTTAACTAGTTGCTACAAACAATAGGACCCAATGTGAGAAGTTGGTCATGTTGTACCTTGAACCCGAGGTTAGACCAAGTTGTGGTGTAAAGCTACCCGGACCCGCCCGGCTTAACTAGTAACCACAACAAGGTCTAATGTGAGAGGTTAAGGCACGTTAATTAATTAATGCCTCATGATTAGGGTTTAAGTCATGGTCCACTTAATTAATACTTAATCAATGCGGGCTTGGTAGATTAATCAGGGTTAAGTCGTGAACTCATCGTTACACTTAACCAAGTTAATCCATGATTAGCAAGAGGGTTAAACCGTACTTAACCCACTAGAAAATCCTAGCAATGGGGGTCCACTCAAGCAGTAATCCCAAGTTTGTATCATTAAGACCCTAGGGACTAGGCTAGGGAGGGAGCACGATTACTGGACTTGAGGTAAGTGACCAAAAACGACGGCAGAGTGGTACGCCGGTGTAGTTCCGGGCGGACCATGGTCGTGCACATAGTCCGAAGCCGGGGAAAGCATGCACGGGTACCAGTAGATCGAGACTTTGCACTTATGTTTATGGTGTCCAGGGGTTGCCACCCTAGGGCTTGATACATCCGACGGGAGACCCTGCACAGTCTGACTACAATTATGTTTGGGCCGTATTGACACCAACACGTGACGAGTTAGGCTTATAGGGAGCCGATCGACTAGACCGTTTGGTTGGACCTCGTATTAGGGTCACTTCATGTTATTGGGCCAAAGCTTGGGCCAAGGGATCAATACTTGTTTATTCAAGTCATGTTAGTTTGCTAGTACACCTGTGGTGCAAAACCTTAAACCTGATTATGCGATGACACCTTTATCTACCTTGTTAGTTAATCATCATGCTATTATGTTGTTATCCTTATGTTCATCCCAGCTTCTCATGACAGTTAACTTTATCAGTTTACATTGATTGTAGTAGGGCTTACTCTGTCTTTTTGACTGACCTGTTTTTCTTTCGCCTCTTTTCTTCCGTTCCCCCCCCCCAGGTTCTCAGGGTGGGAATATTGGAGCTTAGCTTGGATTTCTGATCGCTTGCTTGTGGGATTTTAGCTCATGTACGGTCTTGACATGAAGCTAGCTATGGTTATCACTTAATTTGGGGATAGTACTTATGTATTTCAGTTTTTCAGTAATGTTGTTTTTATCTAGACTGGTGTATTTGGGAAGTTGACATTATGTTGTACCAGACTTGTTTTGAAATGGTTTGAAATCTTCCGCTGTTTTATCTATGTTATTTACTCTGTTTACATATATACATATGTTCTTGTTCTGCCTTGATATATCATTATGCATGTTTACCTGATTCAAACGCCCCTCCAAAGTCAGAGTGCTTGCAAGAGCCACCCTGGCGGAGGTGAGGTGTTACAACTGGTGTGAGAACTAAAACAGTTACTTAAAGCTTGACTTTACAAGAGAGTAATTCAAGGGACCACGCCGTATAACACGGAACGAGTTTCCTCCCAAGAATACTAGTGCATATCAATAAACAACGCAATGCTTTTTCGAAAAATGAAGCTATTATAAGACCCAGGTCCCATCACACAATGCAACGCAAGCCGGAGGATAGGGTTTTCCCTTATAATAGCCAAACATGCTTGGTACGTTTAAAACAAATCATTTGATACTATAATAAGTGTATAGTGTCAAAACAATTTCAATCATAAATATAAATCATAGGCGGCATGGGTACCATCTATCATGTCGCCATACTAGTTCTACAATTAAAACCGCAATACAAGTATTGGAAATTGGATTTCCATCATGAGTCGAGGCAAGGGGCAAGATCCTCTCCACGCTCGAGACACTCTAGCAAATGCCTCAGGACTACGCACTCTGGGCAACCCTGGATGCGGCTGGGTCGGTCCTCACTTACATTAGAGGATTAGTTATTCCTGAACACACGTTTCCCGGTCCTTACAGACCTATAATCGAGGCTCCTCATTCCAACAACTACAAAGGTGAAAAGTATATAAATGTCAGGGCTGGTAAGTCACTGACACCACCATAGCTAGAAAGAAACGTCGTGCTCTCCCAGCGGTCCGTATCCCGTTTTTAACTCATACCGAGGTGTGAGGCTCGCGAATTCACGTTATACACAAAGCTGCCACGTAGGCCGTGCTTTGATCATCAACCACAAGACTTTGCTTTTCAACAGAAGCCTTGATCTATGCAACTCAGCGTGCCACACAGGCAATTCATGCTATGCGATTGATATCTATCGATATATAACCTCTAAGCTCGTACGTCTCAGAGAAGGGCGTTAAGCAAGAGAATGAATTCTCCGCCGCCAAACAGATATATATTTAACAGAAATCAATCAACACAGAATAAAATCCAATGTCAGACACACAATCCATTTACAAGTTCGTTCTGGGTCTGAACGAAACCGGAGGCACTTTCCTCGCATATCCATTGATCTCCAAGTACGTCTGGACGACCACCAACTGTTTCCATCCTCTTGGGTGTACAGCCCAATCAGGATCGTCAGTAATTATCCAAACGATGTGAAGACTTCCGGTCTTCAACCACCGTCTTCATCTTCGACATATCGTCGAATCGGTTATTCAGAATGGGTATAAACCCGGCCTTTCCGAACAACCCGCGTATATTAAAAACAAATGTTACACAAACACAACAAACGCCTCATTCCAATCCTTAGGGAAAGGTTCCCATTAATTTTATCCAAGATAAATTCTTTAAAATTTATCCTTTATTCTTCCTTTGGATGTCATTTCAAACCAAATTATGGTTTTCCAAATTAGTCGAGATTAGCGAACCACAACGAAGTAATTATTTATTTTATTTACCAATCCCAACCTATTCATCCCATGAAGCAAAACTGGTAATACTCCATATCTAATACTATGGTGTTATCGGTAAAATTAATTACCATTTCATGTTCAAATCTAATTAAAGATTTAACTATCGCTTTGGAGAAAAACTGGCGATACTCCATTCTCGCTCATTTCTAAATTTGATAATTTAGATTTTAGATTCACATTTCAACCTAATTGCAGATTCGTTAAAACTCCTTTTACTGGGTTAAAGAACTAGGTGTTATTTAAAACACAGTTCACGACAAACCCAAATCACATTCTATTTATTATCGGGTTAAAGAACTAGTGTTATTTAAAACACCATTCACGATAAACCCATTTCAAATCCAATCAAATATATTAGAAATTCCGATTATTTAAATCCCCTTTTTAAATCTAATTTATTTATTTAAAAATAATTGGGTTTTAAATTTAGTTCAAAACTAGTTCATTTCGATAAAAATCCATTTTTATCTTTTCAAATATGGAGTTTTTCACCCCCATTTTTCCGGAATCATTTCTTATGATTTTACACAAATTATTACTATTTTTAATAATTTTATTAAGGCCCGTACAATCGATTTCCAACAATGGCCATCGAACTGCACTTATAGCGGCCTTTTTCAAATTTGATTTGGACGTAACTCCAAATCCAACCGTTAGATTTCAAATTCCTAATATTCGTCAGAAAGCTCTTTTCGATACGAACCCAACGGTTCCGGTTTTAGGAGAATCCGACGGTCGGATCTCCCGTAATGTCCGTTTGAAATAAATGGTCGAAATTCACGAACTACCGCGGCGCGACGCGTTCCATTCAGGCCATTATATTATATATATAATATATATAATATATATTTCGTCGATTACTATTTAAAACGAATTTTATAAATAGTTTTAAATTTGTTTCAAAAACAATTTCAACTTCCATTTCAATTCAAATCAAAATTGAATTTTTCTTTATAAATTCGTTTTAAAATTCATTTCTATTCAATTCAAATTTCAATTCAATTTGAATTCATTTCAATTCGCTTTCAATTCAATTTGAATTCATTTTCAATTCAATTCAATTCCAAAGTCGTTTTCTATTCGATTCAATTCAAATTGGTTTTCTATTCGATTCAATTCAAATTGGTTTTCTATTCGATTCAATTCAAATTGGTTTTCTATCCGATTCAATTCAAATTGGTTTTCTATTCAAATCAAATCCGTTATATATTCCATTGAAATCAAATTCATTTTATATTCAATTCGAATCAAATTCGCTTTATATTCAATTCGAATTCGTTATATATTCAATTGAAATCAAATTCGTTATATATTCAATTGAAATCAAATTCGTTATATATTCAATTGAAATTAAATTCGTTATATATTCAATTGAAATAAAATTCGTTATATATTCAATTGAAATTAAATTCGTTTTCTATATTCAATTCATTTCGAAATCGTTTTCAATTCAATTCATTTCGAAATCGTTTTCAGTTCAATTCATTTCGAAATCGTTTTCAGTTCAATTTATTTCGAAATCGTTTTCAATTCAATTCATTTCGAAATGAATAAAATCGATATAAATATCGTTCACGTCAAAATGGCGTCAATCTAATCAACAGGGCTTAATGTATTTCTATTTTCAAATATTCTATTTCAAATATTTCCTATTATCAATATATTTGTTATTATCAAAATATTTCGTTCAACACATGACTAATCTCAACGGATGAGTACAGTCAACACATGAACCTTTATTTTATATTGATAAAGATGTAAATTTTATTATTAAAATATTTCGTTCAACACA
The DNA here is from genome assembly GCA_030737875.1 of Allium sativum. NCBI lineage: Eukaryota > Viridiplantae > Streptophyta > Magnoliopsida > Asparagales > Amaryllidaceae > Allium > Allium sativum. Next base: position 770,353,606 of record CM060918.1, on the reverse strand, counting down.
TGACTAATCTCAACGGATGAGTACAGTCAACACATGAACCTTTATTTTATATTGATAAAGAGGTAAATTTTATTATTAAAATATTTCGTTCAACACATGACTAATCTCAACGGATGAGTACAGTCAACACATGAACCTTTATTTTATAATATTCTTTATTTTCTAAATTGGAATGAGGCCCAATCAATCACCATATAATGTTAATTATATGGATTTTCATACATCACACGTATATAATAGCATTGAAAAATAATCAACCATCAACCAAAGTGCACTACACTGTATAAGCATCAAATATAGATATTCAACGCTTATAACAGCCTGTCAATCAATCGATTGACATATTTAATAAATCAGGATGAGTGAACTTCAAATTTCATCCCAATACCCGTGTGGGGTTTCAAACAGTCAAACACAGATTTTATTTGTGCAGTTGGGCGATGTGTAAAATTTATCGTCCCAATCAATGTCATTCAAATAGGTGTACATAAATAAACCGTCCGGTTTGTAAATGAATATTTTATTTTATTCACTTCACGTTAAAAATTATATTTTTAACGATAAAAACATTTTATTTCAACATATGAATTTCTATTCAGTTAATTTATTAAATAAAATACTATCTTTATTTTTCTAACTATTTTAGAAAATTTCGGCGGCATAACGGCACGATACTAGAAACGGGACGAGGCCTAGCCTTATCCCCGGTCTAGTGAAGGACCACGCCATTCACACATCAATCAAATCCACCAAACAATCAAATTCAAATCTAATCATCTAACTAATCTATGCAATCAAACAAACAAGTCCATGGTCTGTGGACGATTGTGTCGGGTGCTACTAAGCACCGTCTGCATCCTAGTATATATATATAACTAGAAAAATAAATCGAAAGGTGAGAAATTCTCACCGAAAGCTATCCAAACATCTTGACTCTTCTTTGATAGAAATCTTCATCGTTATCGCATCTTTGTCACCTTCGTTGACCGTATTCACTACATATATAAAAATCACACATTTTTATATTTTGATGTCTTTAAAATAAAAATCACGTTTTTATTTGTTCACTTTCAATTTGAAAATCATATTTTTATAATCGCTTCATACATTTAAAAATCGAAATTTCACTTCGCTATTCAATATGTAAAAATCAAATTTTTACTATGCTATTCAATATATAAAAATCGAATTTTTACTATGCTGTTCAATATATAAAAATCGAATTTTTACTATGCTATTCAATATATAAAAATCGAATTTTTACTATGCTATTCAATATATAAAAATCGATTTTTTACTATGCTATTCAATATATAAAAATTGAATTTTTACCATGCTATTCAATATATAAAAAATCCCATTTTTACTTCGCTACACTCTACATAAAAATTTCGCCTTTTCAAAAATATAGATTTCGCCTTTTCAAAAATATATTATTATAAAAATCACATTTTTATTTTGCTACACATATAAAGATGATATTTTTACTATCTTACCTATATAAAAATTATATTTTTCTCGAAGTAAAAATCATATTTTTACTTCACTACTCATCTCAAAATATCGTCTTTTCTATTTTATCAATGTAAAAATCACATTTTTATTTCAACGTATATATAATAAAAATCAGATTTTCATTTCGCTATATATATAAAGATGATGTTTTTGCTATCTACATAATATAAAAATCGCATTTTTATACTTTCTATACTATAAAAATCATATCTTTACATTGCTACCACTATAAAGATCACATCTTTATTACTCTACATTATAAAAATCATATTTTTATTCTTCTAAAAATATAAAAATCTTATTTTTCTCTTCATAAAAATTATAGCTTTTTTAAAATAAAAATCACTCCTTTTTCCATTTAAAAATCTCGTCATTTCTATTTTATCAATCTAATTTTTATAACTTATAGACATATAAACTTTCGAATATAAAGATCCAAGCTTTTCTATAAACGAAATCGTATTTTACACATGTTTTTCAAAGCAAAACTGAAATTTAAAAAGAGTTAAAAATCACCTTCGTTGGCTTGGACTTTGAACAACGTTCGAAGGGGGAAAAGAAATGCAGAAGCAGCGATGGCGCGTAGGGGGTTACAGGAGGTCGGTCGCGGGGAGAAGAGGGGGCGTCGGCGGTTGTCGCGGGGTTGACTGGAGGAGGGGGCTTCGCCTCTGACGTGGCGGGGATCGAATGGGTGGGGCTGGTCTTCGCTTGGGGCTGACGAAAGGGGGGGCCTGGGATGCTTCGCTAGTTGGGGAAGGGAGGAGCGGTGGGGAAGAGGGGGAGCGGCAGGAGATGGAGAAGGCGGAGGTGAGGTGGTGGATCGCCTGAGGCGCGGTGGGCGAACGGAGGTGGAGGACGATGGTCGACGAGGCGGGCGATTCGATTTAGGGATTTTTTTTATTTTAATTCTCTGAAACGAGAAAGGGAAAGGGAGGGTAGTGGGGTTTTTTATATATTATAATTATTTTAATTTAATTTAATTTTCCCAAGAGGTTGACTTTTTCCTCGGACACGAAATCCAACCCAACGACTGTCATCCCTAGCGTTTTACCCCCATTCCGAACACAATGGGATATGTATCGCAAGCCAATTCGACTGTTTCGATAGGTTTTTATCAAAATTACAATATAAGTCACTATATATTTAATTTTAACGCACATTTTAATTTACCTAGGCCACATACGAACTCTATAAATCCCATAAAAATATTTTCTAGCTTCGTATTGACGATACGGTCCTAACAAAACTAGTTTCGTCGAATTCTGAGACCGTTGGAAAAATGGCCATTTTCCAGTCGATTAAAATCAACTAAAACCGGTCAAACGCGTTTTCCATTGCCACACTCACATATTGATTCGAAAAATTATGAAATTTGGAATCTAGCAATAATTTGACATCACGGACCCAACAAAACTGGTTTCGTCGAAATCCGAGGTCGTTTGCAAAATTCCCATTTTTAAGGGCCTGAATTCCATAGCGACTATTCAGAATTTTCAACTGGACATATCTTTTGATTCCCTCTATGAAATTTTGATTTTTCGGATTCGTTGGAAAGATACTATCAATTAGATCCTAATGTTTTTGGTTTCGCTAAAATCCGAATTGTTTTGCACCCGGTACGTTCAATTGAAGTTTGAAATCGAATTATCGAACTACCGCGCCATTTTCAATTCTATTAATAATTATATATAAATATTTATATATATTCTAACGACGACGTATATAATATATACGTTCGAATTATATTCAAAATAAATTTTCTCGTCGTTATTATTTAAAATAATCTATTTTAAATCTTCAAAATTTGCTAAAATTGCCAAAATAAAAATTTTAAACTAGCCCAGATTTTCCGGGTTATTACAATTTTGCAATGTTTTTATGTGCAACAAATATAAATGTTAATAATAACATAATTATATATTAGTAATTCCCATATTCTAACACTAACAGTCAATTAATAACAGACTGATTATAATATATACGATATTTAATATGAATCCAAAATAGATATTATTCTCAATTAAAAAAGTATAACTCAATGAATACCAATAGACAACATTTATAATCAAGTACGACATAAAATATCAGTTAACAACAAACAAGCACAATACATAATTAAGTTGCTAAATTCAATACACAAACAAAATTCTACAAATACCGAATACGAAACTCCGGCCATATAACGAAGCCCAAAGTTAGACCATACATGCCCAAGGTTAGAAATATATAATATACATCATCAAATGATAATTGATCAATCACAGATCCGTTGCTCTAGTCTCCGCTTCCTTAGATTTCTCTTCCGCACGCTACGGCTAAATTATAAAAAATATCAGATATCCATATGTTAGCAAAGAGATTTTAAAAAGACAAAACCACCATACCTTCTCAAGAATAGTCTCATTCTCTTCTTGCAGCATTTCCAGCTGCATGTTAAATCAAACAAAAGAACCATCATACAAAAGCAATATTATCTATCAATGTTAAATTTAGCTTTTCAATCTACATGGCAGGCGTTGCATGAGTGAGAGGTTACCAAAAATTGGATATTCATCAAAGGTGGGAGTTTACCTCATCTATAAGTGCAGATGCCTCTCGATGATTGCCTGTGCCTCTTGAATTCTGAAGTCTAATATCTGTAGCAACTATACAATACATGTTGGTAACTTGTGTACGAAAGAGAAAATAAACAATGTACCAGGTTAAAAAATGTATCCTAACAGAGTTGTGCAACTCAGTTTGGCAACTCAGTGCAAAACCGAGTTATGCAAACTGAGTTGCGAACCGAGTTGCGCAAACGCAGTTGCAAGAGTTTGAGCAAACTAAGTTGCAAGAGTTTGTGCTAAGTCAGTTTGCAAACTGAGTTGCTGCTGCACAAACTAAGTTGCAAACTGAGTTGCTGCTGTATAAACTCAGTTGCAAACTGAGGTGCTGCTGCGCAACTCAGTTTGCAAACTGGGTTTGCGCAACTCAGTTGCAAACTGAGTTCTGCAAACTCAGTTTTGCACTGAGTTGCGCAACTCTGTTGCAAACAGAGTTGCGCAAACTCAGTTTGCAAACCGAGTTGCGCAAACATGATAATGGATTTCCCACTCTCCAACAGAGGCAGTTGCTTAAGCTCTTTTTTTATTGATCAAGATAGTGGGTTTTCATTGCAAATAAGAGCACATACATTCATCATATAAATATCAAATAGCACAACATGAATTGCACCACTTACACTTATAATTCATGGCTCATCTCAATGCAATCAGTTCATTAGCTTTAGCCAAACAACCCACCAGATCCCAATTTATCACATAGCTGCAATTATTATCTTCGTTGTTCTTAGGATCTGGGCTCTTCATTATTCTTCGCAAACGCCTTTCTTGCACATGTTGGGTAGGAAAGTTAGCATAAAAAATAAAAGTCTAGACTGTCAAACAGGAACAATAAAACCTGCGTTAATATTTATGAAAATAGTACGATGATTTTTGGACAGTTTCATATCTTATGAAATATAATACTAAACATCTGGATCACATTTTATGACGATGTTGTTCCTATATGCATAGCCATGCAACTTGCTTTCCTTCACTAATTAAAGATTGATTTTACTTCATATGGACAGTTTCTCATAGTTCAATTTTTAAATTATCGCCCATTATTACAGTGCTAATCATTAAGTTCCAAGCTTAATATCGGTTGAATGACCATCGCATTGATTAGTATTACTTTTACATTAAATTAACTTTTAAAATTTCTTGACTAACAAAGAGATTTCTGATGCAATAAATATTTGAAGCCAACATGAAATTTTTACTTGAGGAAACAGTTGAACAAAGAATGGTGACAGCAAAAAAAAATGACTTTATGTTTAGCCTTTTCCTATTGTTAACAAATTTCCAACGTGTCGCCCAGTTCCTATTTTTTTGCATGCACCAAACCTCTACTGTACTCTAGTGACTCTTTTAGGCAATGATTGCCACTCCCCATTTTATTATATTTTGTTTACATAAGAGATGAAAATAACTGGTTTCTAATTTAATAACTAGAATGAGGCCAGGGCTTCACACACGGGAAGAGTTGGTACGCATGTTGGAGTGCATATGCATGTGTGGTATACATGTTAATATATTTCAACAAACAATAAAGTAAAAGAGAAAAATATTGGAGGCAGTTAGCAAAATCGGAAACAATAAACAATAACCATTTTTTGCAATAAATTATACTGGAATGCTAACAACTACAATGACTACTTGTTATTTAATCATTAATTAAAAATTTAATTAGCCTTGTCCGAACAGCTGGTGAGTACGAACAACAGTCGGTAGCAAGCCACTATATTATATGCTCAAATGCATATCGGTTTGCATCTTTTCTCCTTTTTCATACTTAATACTTTATCAAACATAATGAAATTTGCATGACTATACCACATAAATGGTTCGCTTTTTATCCAAAATTTTGACATTGTTCATAGAATGCTTCTATAGCTTGACAGAAATTCTGCATAAACTTAACGAAAAAGAAAAGGAGAAAACTAACCTTCTTTAATTATCAAATAAACAAATCCCATTCATTCCAACATGACTCGTCAAACTGGGGAGGAATGAATGCAGCTTTAACATCTTTGCAAAATTTGTAAATCGTGATAATGCCTTAATCCACCTGCAAGAAGTACAAATGCCACTTACAATTTGCAAATAAACGAATAAATTCTAGCAAAAAGGTCAAAGCAAGATTAGAGTGTATAAATGTATGTAACCAAAGTTGTATTGATTTAGATAATGACGAATTTATCATATCTGCATTAACTTGCACAACTTGATGTCTTGGATATTTTGTTGGCGAAGATTATACATGGACTGTATGTTGTTATTCTATACAGTTGACCCTATTGTCTGATTCCAACTTATAGTATAATCAGTAGCAGAACTTTTCTAGTGAGCTTTCTGACATTACAAAATAAGGTATAGGACCTTTCTCTGTCTTCAATCGTCATGGAAGAAGTTATATCTTTTTATAATTGTACCTGCAGATGGAGCATCTTCATCAAGGATCATCTATTTTAGTTACTTTCTTGACCCCTACTCTACAATCACGCTTGAGAGATCCTCAAACTTGGAAAATTATGATTTCGTTGACCATTGACTCAACCTAGGCATTTTAGCTGTTAATCGAAGCCTACATACCGATTTCTTTAATAACAAAAAAAAATAATCTTTTGGCTGATATATTCTGATCCAAAAAAAAAAAGCTACAATGAAATCAAAATTCCCATATAGAATTATGTAGTTCTGTATTGTAGTTATTTAGCGTTGACAGTTACTTAAACTATCTAAGTCGTTTCACTGTTTAAAATTTAAATATTTGTAAGAGACTATAAATCGTAGACCTTTTTTATTTTTTAAGCATGCTTTCTGTGAAAGACAAATAAAATTCAGAAACTGCATAGTTTGGAATTAATTAAGGATTTTCAGCTGCTCTGTTGCAAGGGATTCTACCATTCGTCTTCTCATAGGTCTCACTTCCAAACACAACATCAAATCCCATGTTTGGCTCGACCGCCTTATTATGACTTTATTCAATTCACATGGCCTTTGTTTCCTCGTCATATGGATTTCTGGTCATAATGTTTATCCAGTACTAATACTTGGAGCATCTCCATTATTAACATAAATAACATCTTATATTGATTCAAGCTACGCGCACTCCAATGATGCAAAAAAAACAATGGAGGAAAAGATGACCTCAAATGATATAGCAACCACAAAATAGTAAACAACTGCAGGTCCGCCTAATTTGCTCATGCTTAAAAGAAAACTTATAAAGATAACATCACATGACATTGAATAAACATGTAATATTTAATTTAGGGTAAACGATAAAAGGTTAAATTTGCATTTAAGTAGACAAATACTAAACTAATATTATTAGACAACAACATCAACAAAAAGTTCACTAATTACTGAAAATTGACGGCATGTTACAATATATAGTTAGTAACATATATTTGTTTTGAAATTTGCCTGTACATTAAAGCCAGAGCCTGTTAATTATTAGATTGATTAACATAAAAGTAAACGATCAAAGGTAAGATGACAGACATATTATAAGTGATCATTCTGTCTACTGCTGATTTCGGCTGCAAATAGATATGAAATGCAATTCGATTACCTATATTAACTTGTGTGATAGGATAAAGAAAATGTGAGCTGTACCTAAATCTACAGTTATATGAATTGTAATAAAAGGTTATGACGATGGCGCGATGAAGCTCAGTGCGAATATCCAACCGGCGATGAAATGGGAGCAAATCATAGGCAAGTAGAGTAAAAGGTTATGGTGGGATGGAATTCAAGAAATAGTATTGAAGAGTCAATGGTAAAAAAAATGGAAAAGAAGGTAGTTGGGAAAGGGAAAATGACGGTTAAGGAATATATTACATTATTAAATTAATTGTAGTAATTTGGATAATAACAAATAGAGAAAAACTATTAAACACACAGAGTAGGAAACATGAATTGGAGAGAAAAGAAACAGGACACGTAAGCAGAGATTAGTTTCATGTTTTCCTGTTTAAACAATATATAGATTGATTTGTTGTCCTGATGCCATGCCTACAGTAATAATCCCTGAAAAAATTATGTTTATCAATATGTGTGTGGTAGTACAGGTGAGCTAATAATAAATAAGAAATTAAATTCTGTGTTCATCTTTTCCCCACCAATATCATCACCGGTTAGCTATCAGTATTGTTATGTTATTTTGCGAAAAAAGTTCTTTGATTTCACACCTATGGAAGAACAGAAAAAAATTATTTGTACCATAAAGCAGATGCCTAACTCCAAACATTAGATTACATTTTGTTATCACTATGAATGATTGCTTTTTGTAAAATAAAATTAATGGTACGACTGCTAGACATATTCCACAATGGTGAATTCTTTGTCGACAAAATTATCAACTGGATAAATCATTAGATTTAATTTCTGCCATCAAGTAACACTTTGGAACTTATATTCAATTTGTTTAAACAATGTTTGATCCAGTAAGTAGATTCACATGCTTGCATATTTTATGTTTACACAAGTCCCTATTGCATATATGATCGAATTAAACATTCGTTCTTACAACCAAATTTTATATGTAATGTGCTGTTTTTCATAGTTTTTGACAGATCGGGTGGTACTTATTTTAAATGCATTCAGTTTGGAAAAGTAGTCAAATTCTTAAATATTCTTTGACATTGAAAATTTTCAGTTCTTTCTTTCCATAACAAATTCCATATATTTCATTTTACCATTCCTTATAAACCAGTACATAGTTACAGTTGTGAATATTTAGTATATCGGTATTTCCAAGCATTACGCATATTTAGTAACATATTTCTCTTTATTTTACACTTTTAGATCCAAAATTCAAATAAATGTCGGATAAAACATGTAATATTATCAGACTTAATTCCATTTGGCAAGAAAGTATATTTTAGCTAAATCTTATAACCATGACTGCTCCTCTACTCCATAACTTTGATAGTTTAAGTACAACAATAGGCTCAAAAACCATTGACCAATTAAAACCATTAATTCATATACTTGTTGCATTGTCCTTATCTAAGGAAAACAAATATGAACTGACAGGAGCAGCTTTTGCTGCAAGGTATTCAGGTTGTCTGCCAGAAATTTATACTACACTAAGCCAAGATGTGATTAAAAGATGGATTAAGGAGATTATAGCATTACAAGGTCAGTGACCCGATTGTAGAACATACTAAGATACTTTAAATTTCAAAAAAAAATATGATAAAAATGGGAAAAAGGTATAATTAATGAACAACAAGTTAAAAATAGTAGTTAAAGTAATAGGACATATAGAACGCACCTCATGTCAGGATCAGAATGCAGTATCTGAGCTGCGTTAAGCATTTGCTGTTCTCAAAGTAATGTAACCTAATAAATTTAGCCCTAAAAAAAACTAACATGATAATATTTATTAAAAAATTACAACAGAAAGATAAAATGAAAACAGTTGCAAATTACTAGAGTATGCATGACTAGATGTAGACGCACACTCATCATTATGCATGCATGATGAAGCAGTTCTTCTGCCCCCTACCTGCATAGAGGATAACATAATCCTAAATCATTTATATATTAAATGTGTTGGTCCTAAATATACAGGACTAGAACGTTACCTCTAGCACGGTTCTGAAATTTTTTGCCACATTGTTAAATTTTTTTAATTATATTCTATGACATAATATGACTTCATAACTATATTAGTTATTTGGTAGCTCTTTTCTACAACATAAAATGATTTCTTTATCTTCTCCATTGTTACAAGCATTCATTTGGTTCCAACCTGCAATTGACTATCGTCAAAGCCAAGAAAAATAATCATACATCAGGGTTTCAGCTAACACTTAAAGTAGTTACTGAAGTTCACTTTCTTGCAATGTAAAGGCTTCCTTTGACCACTCAAATAAGTTTAAAGGGTACAAAATCATGACAGATAGAGGAATCATTGTAGTCCTAAGCATTCCATTTATGAGAGCATTACGCAAATAACAGTGAATTTAAGAAGGCAGAAATTTGTTACAATGATGCTCTGGTCACACACAGTGTTCGTATGAAATAGTTAAAAGTATTAATCGAACTAAATAACAAACCGAAACCAACAAAAACCTGATGAGAGCTGCTTAACGTTGTTGTACCATAAACAGAAGCATAGGGCCCACCGTACTGAGTCCCCTGCTCAAAGTGAGCGCTATATCCACTAAGATCGGTATCTTGAGAGGATGGTACCAATTGCTGTCATGATGCCATAGCACGTTGAGCGCCGCATCACCAGCCCCATGCTTAAATTTAAAATATGAGAGAGTAAAAAGACATTAACAGATTGGGCTTAAAACTATGATATAACAATTTCAGAAATATCAATTCAAAACATTTACTAAGAATAGAAAATTGTACAACCAGTGGAATTAAGACATATCTAAGTCAACAGATATGTCACTTATATGCACTGAAAAATTATCAGCCATACTCTTTGACTTTCATTTTACAACAAAGATATATAGGGTTTTTTCCCTATGAAGGCACCATGCAAGTGTTAAAAAAAAGTTCTGGGTGGAGCAAAATAACACTCCTTCCATTCATTTTCATCAGTAATAACAAATGTAAAGCCGACCAAATCTAGTAAACTAACAAAACTGGCAATGTTAGAATAACATATATGTGTTGTCTTTCTATCCAAACAATAACACCACCATAATCTAACTGCGACACTCCTGCTTCACCCAACCAAACAGCAACCCATTATCATCATTTGCTGAATTCAACTTCTACCCAACCTCACAATCACTCACTGTTACACCCTTCCATATACAATCCAAAATAAAATGAAATGTACAAAAATAACAGTTTAACATTAAATTACACTGATGAAATTAATTAACTCTAATCAAATTTCACAGAAATTTCATTATAGATTAATCAAACATGAATAAAATTTCCCTACATCATACCTGAAGCCAAAATCGATTGACTCGAAATTGAGTATCGTTAAATCTAACATCGAAGTCTAACACTAAAATCAAACTTGAGTGAAGCCAGTACCCTCGAATCAAGCGTCGAACTCGAGGATCGATTCATTGAAGTTGAACTTGAGCGCGATTCCCCCAGCGTCTGGAGTCGATTCGAAGAGGAGCCGATTCGTAGAGGAGCCAATTGATAATCTTTTTAAGAGAGGCCGAGATGAGTAAAAGCGTTGATAACATAATAGAGAAGGGGAATATAGGGTTATCGGGGGATTGCAAGTGCTTGTTTATGCTTTTGCCCTTGTGAGCCGGACTTACCAACACAAATAAGCGTTGGCAATAATAAAATTATAATTATGTATTTTTCGCAACACATTTTTAACATAACAACGCATATTATTGTCAGTAACCTGTGACACAAATAAGTGTTGGCAATTGAAAAAATAAGGGTTACCAAATGGTCATTATGGTGTAGTGCTCACCTCTTTATTTTAAAATGTTCATATCTTTTTAAATATAAAGATCATATCTTTTTAAATATAAAGTTCATATCTTTTTAAATATAAAGTTCATATCTTTTTCTAGTTAAAAATAACATCTTTTTAAAGATAAGAATCATTACTTTTCAAAGATTACATTTTTAATAAGATGATAAACATATGAAGACCCACCTTTCTTTTCGTTATCTTCATATTAAAAATCGGATTTTTATAGCGTCATTACCTATATAAAAATCGTATTTTTATACTAACGTTATAAATTTTAGAAGTAATGCTATTTATTTATATTAGAACAATTACTTAAAATAAATTAAATTAAAGCTTACCGGCTGAATCGGGGTGGAGATGGAGTCGCCGAGGTGGTGGGAGCTCGATCTGGATGCGCAGTTCGAGGAGAGAGAGGCGCAGTAGATCTCGTCCTTTCGGGTGGCACGGTTTCTTCATTTTCCCGCGATGGTGATTGGAGACGGTTCGATTTGAGGAGCTCGTCCTTGGGTGGAGCGGGGTGGCCCACGATGGGGTACGACGCTGTGGTGGTGCAGTTTTTGTGGCTTTGCGATTTTGGTTCTCGCGGTGGGAGCTAGCTCGACGCAGGAGGAGAAGGCGGGGGAGCGGGGTTGCGAGGTCGGTCTGAGCTGAGGGAAGGTGGTGTCGCGGCGAGCGGTGGCGTCTGGTGGCGATGGCCGCCTCGATTTGAAGAGCTCGCGTTTTTTATATTTTTATTTCTTTTATTCATTTTTTTTAAGAACTGACGGGGTGGAGTGTAAATGAGGGAAGAGCGAGAATTAAAGAGGGGTTGACCATTGGGATAATATATTTATATATATTTTTATTTTTCTATTTCAAAAAGTAACTTTTTATTTCGAACACCAAATCAAACTCACCGACTATCGTTCCTAGCATAATACCCCCATTATGAACACAATGGGATATGTTTTGTAAGCTGATTCGATCGCTTCGATCTGTTTTCGTCAAAATCAAAATATAAATCTATATATTGAATTTGAACGCGCATTTCAATTTACCGGAGCCACATACAGACTCTAAAAATTTCCAAAAAATATTTTCTAGCTTCGTATTGATGATACGGTTCTAATAAGACGAATTTCGTCGAATTTGAAGACCGTTTAAAAAATGACCATTTTCTGGTTGATCCAAATTGACTTAAACTGTTAAAACTCGTTTTCCTTTGCCACTCTCACATATTGATTCAGAAAATTATGAATTTTGGAATCTAGAAATAAATAGACATCCCGGATCCAACAAAAGTGCTTTCGTCGAAAGCAAAGATCGTTTGCAAAATTTCTATTTTTAAGGGCCAGAATTCCATAGCGACTATTCTGAATTTTCAACTGGGCATAACTTTTTATTCCCGCTATGAAATTTCAATTTTTTGGATTCGTTGGAAAGATATTTTCAAATAGATTCAAATATTTTTGGTTTTGCTAAAATCCGGTTTATTTTGAATCCTGTACGTTCATTTGAAATTTGAAATCGAATTTTCGAACTACCGCGCTATTTTCAATTCCTTTTTTAATTAAAAATAAATATTTATATTCAACGACGATTCAAATAAATATATACGCTCAAATTCTATTCAAAATAAATTTCTCGTCGTTATTATTTAAAATAATTCATTTTAAATAATCAAAACACATCAAAATTGCCAAAATAAAATTTTTAAATTGGCTCGGATTTCCGGGTTATTACAACAACCCACAGAGAATATGACACAACCCGAACTTCCCCGTGAAGGAAAGCACGGATTGCGTTGAGGACAAGACGAATCTGAACTCAGACGGAAGAACATTTCATTGTTATTACAACAATTCCATCAGATACAAGAATATACCGAGTATAAATGAATAAATTACATTCAACAAATATCAGAGATTACAATCAATTACATAGCAGCGGAAAAACAATAGAAAACACAACTGAAAGTAACACACGGATACAGAGCTTTCCGAGCATCGTTCCAGCTGTAAATCAGGATCCTATGAATATAAATCTGCAAAACCAAAAGAACTAGTTGCCCGTGTCGAAAATAAGGGCACCCAGAGTTTAGGTTAAAATAATAAACTCCAGGTCAGTCATGTGAGTGGTGTGAGAACTAAAACAGTTATTTAAAACTTTACTTTAAAAGAGAGTAATTCAAGGGACCACGCCGTATAACACGGAACGGGTTTCCTCCCAAGAATACTAGTGCATATAACAAAACAGCGCAATGCTCTTTGGAAAAATGAAGCTATTATAAGACCCAGGTCCCATCACACAATGCAACGCAAGCCGGAGGATAGGGTTTTCCCTTATAATAGCCAAATAATGCTTGATACGTTTAAAAACAAATCATTTGATACTGTTATAGGTGTATAGTGTCAAAACAATTTCAAATCATAAATATCAATCATAGGCGGCATGGGTACCATATATCATGTTGCCATACTAGTTCTACAATTAAAACCGCAATATCACGTAGTGGAAATGGGATTTCCGTCATGAGCCGAGGCAAGGGGCAATCTCATCTCCGCGTTCGAGACACTCTAGCAATGCCTCAGGACCCCACTATGATCTTTTGGAACCTCCAAGGCCGGTCCTCTCTTACTTTTGAGGATTGGCAATTCCTGAACACACGTTTCCCGGCCTTACAGACCTATATCCGAGGCGCCTCGTTTCCAACAACCACATAGATGAAAAGTATATAAATGTCAGGGCTGGTAGGTCACTGACACCACCATAGCTAGAAAGAAACGTCGTGCACTCCTTGGGTCCGTATCCCGTTTTTGACTCATACCGAGGTGTGAGGCTCGCGAATTCACGTTATACACAAAGCTACGCCACACAGGACGTGCTTTGATCATCAACCACTAGACTTTGCTTTTCAACAGAAGCCCTGATCATTTGCCACTTACGCGTGCCACACTGGCAATTCATGCCATGCGACTGATGTCCATCGATATACAACCTCTGAGCTCGTACGTCTCAGAGAAGGGCATTAAGCAAGAGAATAAATTCTCTGCTGCCAAATAGATGTATATTTAATAGAGTTCAATCAACACAGAATAAAATCCAATGTCAGACACACAATCTATTTACAAGTTCGTTCTGGGTCTGAACGAAACCGGAGGCACTTTCCTCGCATATACATCCATCTCCAAGTACGTCTGGACGACCACCAACTGTTTCCCTCATCTTGGGTGTACAGCCCAATCGAGATCATCAGTAATCAACCAAGCGATGTGAAGACTTCCGGTCTTGAACCACCGTCTTCATCTTCGACATCTCGTCGAATCGGTTATTCAGAATGGGTATAAACCCAGTCTTTCTGAATAACCCACGTATATGATAAACAAATGTTACACAAACACAACAAACGCCTCATTCCATTTCAGAATATTCTTTTATTCAGAAAATCACATTCTAAGGGAAAGGTTCCCATTAATTTTATCCAAGATAAATTCTTCTAAATTTATTCTTTAATCTTCCTTTGGATATCATTTCAAACTAGTCGGGATTAACGAACCACACCGAAGTAATTATTTATTTTATCTCTCAATCCCAACCTATATATCCCATGGAGCAAAACTGGTAATACTCCGTATGTAACACCACGGTGTTATCGGTAAAATTAATTACCATTTCACGTTCAAATCTAATTAAAGATTTAACTATCGCTTTGGAGCAAAACTGGTGGTACTCCATTCTCGATCACCTTTTAGATTTGATAATTTAAATTATCAATTCACATTTCAATCTAATTAAAGATTCATTAAAACTCCACTTAGTTTTAATCTTCTCAAAAATCAACATCCTGCCTTTAACTGGGTTAAAGAACCAATGCCATCTAAAACACGATTCACGACAAACCCAAATCACATTTGATATTAAATACAAGGCTCTGAATAGAAAATATACCGGCTTATATTCAATATCAAATTCTGAAACCAACAAATATCGTATTGGAAATAATGATATAAAATATATCTTTCACATTCCCATAACAATATCTGTATATTCACGAAATCCAACATCGAAATTTTCCGAAGATAATTTTGATTCAACTCCAGTCCAATTCACGTATTGGGAATATTGATTATTTTTAAAATCACTTTCAAATTCAATTTAATTATTTCAAAAATAAATTGATTTTAATTCTAGTTCAAAACTAGTTCATTTCGATAAAAATCTATTTTTATCTTTTCAAATGTGGAATTTTTCATCCCAGTTCTTTCCAATTCACATATTATGATTTGACACAAATTATTAATATTTTTAATAATTTTATCAAGGCCCGTACAGTCGATTTCCATCAACGGCCATCGAACTGCACTTAAAGCGACCTTTTCCAAATTTGATTTGGACATAATTCCAAATCCAACCATTATCTTTCAAATTTCTAATATTCATTGGAAAGCTCTTTTCGATACGAACCCAACGGTTCCGGTTTTAGGAGAATCCGTCGGTCGGATCTCCCGCAACGTCAATTCGACGTCAATGGTCGAAATTCACGAACTGCTGCGGCGCGGCACGTTCTATTCGGGCCATTATATATATATATATAATGTATATATATATTATATATTTCGTCGATTTCCTTTTAAAACGTATTTTATAAATCGTTTTAGATTCGTTTTCAAAACCATTACAACGCTACATTCAATTTCAAATCAAAATTGAATATTTCATATCATTACTATATAAATGATAATATTTTCAAAACGTTATATTTTGAAATCACTTCTTTTCTATATTCATATTAAAAACGAATATAATCGATATAAATATCGTTCATGTCAAAATAGCACAACTCTAATCAAAACGGCTTTATATATTTCAATAAATTCGTTATTCTATTCAACAAATGAATATTTATTCTATTCAACACATGAATCTATATTTCTTTCAACACACCACTAATCTCAACAAATGAGTACTGTCAACACACGACTATTTTTGTTATGTAATTTTTTTTATAAAACTATGGTATCTATCGTTTGATTTTCAATCAGACTCCACCGTGAAGTAATTCTAATTTTAAATATGATAAAGATGTAAATATTATTATTTAAAATATTTTACTCAACACATGAATAGTTTTAACACATGAACATCGTCAACACATGACTATTTTTATATTCAACAAATGAATTTTCTTTTATAATATTCATTATTTTCCCAATTGGAATGAGGCCCAATGAATCACCATATAATGTTAATTATATGTATTCCACGCAACACATGTATATAATAGCAATGACAAACAATCAACCATCATCCAGGGTGCACCACACAACTGCATAAGCATCAAACATAAATAATCAACGCTTACATAGTCTGTCGACCAATCGGTCGACATACAATTAAATAATTGGGATTAGTGTACGCCTAATATCATCCCAACACCCGTGTGGGGTTTCAAATCAACAAACAAAGATTTTTATTTGTGCAGTTGGGCAATGTGTAAAATTTATCATCCCAATCAATATCAGTCAAATTAGTGTATATAAACAAATCGGCCGATTGTTTATAAATATTCATTTATTCACATTCACGTTAAAAATTATATTTTTAACGATAATTAATTTATTTCAACACATTAATTTATATTATCGATTTCACATCAACATCACAAACAATTTTCACAACACATCAATCAAACAAACAAGCCATCCTTGGTCTATGGATGACGGGTGTCGGGTGCTGCTAAGCACCGTCTGCATCCTAGTATATATATATATATATAACCAGAAAAGGAAATTTAGAGTGAGAAGTTCTCACAGATAGCTAATCCAATATCACGACTCTTCTTATGTAGAAATCTTCGTCGTGCTCGCCTTTTTGCCAATTTCACTGCCCGTAGTCACTGCATATATAAAAATCACATTTTTATATTGTTGCTATGTATATAAAAATCACATTTTTATATTGTTACTATGTATATAAAAAAAATCATATCTTTACTTCGCTATTCAATATATAAAAATCGAATTTTTACTTCGCTATTCAATATATAAAAATCCTATTTTTACTTCGCTATTCAATATATAAAAATCGAATTTTTACTTCGCTATTCGATATATAAAAATCGAATTTTTACATCGCTATTCAATATATAAAAATCGGATTTTTAATACTTCCATATTATAAAAACCATATCTTTAATCTTCCTATCAAATAAAAATTATATTTTCTATACTATATGAAAATTATATTTTCATTCTTTACATGTTAAAAATCACTTCCTTTACATGTTAAAACTCTCTACTATGTCATGTTAATAATCTCTTCTTTCCTGTAACAAAAATCGAATCTTTTCATTGATAAAAATATCGGCTTTACATATAGAAAAATCAAATATTTTCTTTTTACAAATCAAAGCTTTATGATAAATAAAAATCAGTTTTTATTTAAATACACATCAGATTTTACTTAATAAAATAAGTAAGCATTAAGTAAATAAAAATCGAATTTTTTTTAAAAGAAGTTATAAAACTTACTGTAATCGTTGGAGGGGGGTCTTCCTTGTGCTGACGTCGGCGCGTGGAGGATGGCTCGTCGGAGCTGGCGCCGGCGATGCCAGGCAGCGGTCTTCAGGCGGTGGAGGGCGGTAGGGCTTCTAATTGAAGAAAAGGGGTGCTGCGACGGGGTCTGAGGAGGAGGTCGGGGAAGAAGAGGGGGGTGTGGTGGGGGAACCGCTAGCGCGGGCGACGCAGGTGGAATCGCGACATCGGGGCGGGGGGGAGGGGGGTGGGGGGGTTTCTCGTGAGTGGGAAGCTCGATTCAGTCGAGTTGGGCTAGAGAAGGAGGAGGAGAGGGGATCAGAGCGGATGAGGGGCTTGGCTGGTGGAGCGGCGGCGGTGGTGATCGCCAGGGGAGGGCGACGGGGTCTGGTAGTCTTCCATTTTTTTCTTTTCAGTTCTGAGAATGAACGATAGGGGGGCAAAGGAGTTAAAAGGATGAGAGAGAAGGGTTTTATATTTAATTATTTAATTATTTTATTACAAATAGTTGACTTTTTCATTTGACCTCTAAACGAGGTCCACTGCCTATCGTCCATAGCTAATTACCCCCATTTCGAACACAATGGGATATGTATCATAAGCTGATTCGATCGTTTCGATCAGTTTTCGTCAAAATCAACATATATCTCTATATACTGAATTTGAATGCGCATTTCAATTTACGGGGGTCACATACGAACTCTAAAAATTCCAGAAAAATATTTTCTAGCTTCGTATTGACGATACGGTCCTAACAAAACAAGTTTCGTCGAATTCTGAGACCGTTGGAAAAATGGCCATTTTCCAGTCGATTAAAATCAACTGAAACTGGTCAAACGCGTTTTCCTTTGCCACGCTCACATACTGATTCAAAAAGTTATGAAATTTGGAATCTAGCAATAATTTGACATCACGGACCCAACAAAAGTGGTTTTGCCGAAATCTGAGGTCGTTTGCAAAATTTCCATTTTTAAGGGCCTGAATTCCATAGCGACTATTCAGAATTTTCAACTGGACATATCTTTTGATTCCCGCTATGAAATCTCGATTTTTCGGATTCGGTGGAAAGATATTCTCAATTAGATAATAATGTTTTTGGTTTCACTAAAATCCGGTTTGTTTTGCACCCAGTATGTTCAATTGAAGTTTGAAATCGAATTATCGAACTACCGCGCCATTTTCAATTCTATTTATAATTATATATAATTATTTATATTCTAATGACGACGTATATAATATATACGTTCGAATTCTATTCAAAATAAATTTCTCGTCGATATTATTTAAAATAATCTATTTTAAATGTTCAAAATTCGCTAAAATTGCCAAAATAAAAAATTTAAACTAGCCCAGATTTTCGAGTCGTTACAATCTCACCCACTTAAAACTTTTCGTCCCCGAAAAGGAACAAAGTCGAAAGTGGTTTGATTAATCAACTCTACGTTCAATCTGGCTTCCATTCTCCAACTTTTCAGTTTCTGAGAATTTTCAAATTCTTCAAAAATTTGGCTAACACCTGGAATTTTCGAAAAAAATTTCCATAACCTCCTTTGTACGGGGAGAGGTTTGGAAATTTATTGGGCCGTATTAGGTACCCAATAAATCCTAATAAGCATACACATATTTATAGTGATATATTCTGGTGTTTACAGGGAAGCGTGTATTGATAATAACTCCAGAGAATAAATTCTCGTCACCCTGTCAAAGCTTGAGGGAGTGTGTATTTTAAATGCTCCAGAGGATAAATCCTCGTCACCTCGTCTCGTGTGGGAAATAAATAGTCCATGTGACGTATCTAATATCTAGAGAGACGTGATTATTGTCAACTCTAGACCCGTGTGGGTTTTTTATTAATCTGGCAATTTTATCGTTATAATTTAAATAGTCCATATCAGTCATCAGTTCAACCTGTAAAATATAGTCATCGCCATACAAGCCTCTCGCTCGTATGGTAAATCTTCCACCTCGTCACACAAGCTCCAAATTCTTATGTGGTATATGATGAAGTATGCCTATCTTCCAGAATTATGCCATGTAATGTAGTTCAAAATTAATTTTTGCTATCCTATGGTGATGTTTATTATTTCACACAGAATAACTAGCACTCCGCATCCAATGGCACTCACAGGAGTTGACATAATAATATTTCGCATCCAACTCATTAAGGTTTACCTATTTGTCGGGCACGCAAATAAAATCTTTACTCAACAGCTATCCAATTTCCTGTTCAAACATATATAATGCACAAGTATATATTTCTAACTATTTTCTAATCAGTTCAATGTGTGATTTAATTGAATAAATTTGTTCTGCTTTTTATTGATGATATTCTAATCTTCTCTAAATCAAAGGCCGAAAAGGAACGAAGCCGAAAGTTGTTTAACAAATCAACTCAACTTCCATTATTTTGACTACGGCTTAAGTTCTTCAACTTTTCAGTTTCTAAGAACTTTTCAAATTTTTCAAAAATTTGGCTAACACCCTAAATTTTCGAAAAATTTCGCCATAACCTCCCCTGCACCGGGAGCAACGGGAAAATCCCGAAATTGCCATACAGGCCTTCTGATCTCAAAAAGAAAAAGCCAAGCGGCTAGCCAATCGGCTCATAAAATCATCATCACTCAAACAAAACAGTAAATTATTGTAAATATGTACCTATTTGTCGGGCAAACAAATTTTATTCTCTGCTCTAGCCTCCTTGCTATGACCTGTTCAATGTAAGCACATGTATATGCAAGCAAATGCGACCAATTTTCAATACAATTCAATGTTTGGTTCAATTAGGCTAAATGGCTAAAAATTAGCAAACAAATAAACAAACAACACAAACATCAATCAATTAGTGGATTAGAGTTTCAAATTCATAATTTTGATACATATATACAAAAAATCATGTTTTTGATGTCAATTCACAACAATGTATTCTAGCTATATTAGTTTTGGTTCTCACACCAGTCAATGGAATTATATAGAAACCACACCTTCGAAACACGAACAAAAATATTGATGATGCCATGGTCATTATCAACATCATCTCCGGGTGACTAGAGTGTGATTCTATATCTATCCAGTATATTAAAACTTCGAATATACGTTCATGACGCGTATACGCGAAATCTTTATATACTCGATTGTCCATATTCAAAATAAATAAATATTCAAATACGTATACTTGAATTTAATTTTCAAAACAAAGTTGTTTTCATTTGAAAAATATACTCTTCACACTCGTTCTAGGATACTACTGATCCTATCTCTAATGAGTCATTCTAATTGGATATTACTAATCCAATATCTGATGAATTCTTTCGTAGGGTTTTAACGTGTCTTGTTCTCGAGCTCTGTAAACCAAAGCTCTGATACCAAACTGACACGACCCGAATTTCCCCGTGAAGGAAAGCACGGATTGCGTTGAGGACAAGACGAATCAGAACTCAGACGGAAGAACATTTCCTTATTATTACAACAATTCCATCAGATACAAGAATATACCGAGTATAAATGAATAAATTACATTCAACAAATATCAGAGATTACAATCAATTACATAGCAGTGGAAAAACAATAGAAAACACAACTGAAAGTAACACACGGATACAGAGCTTTCCGAGCATCGTTCCAGCTGTAAATCAGGATCCTGTGAATATAAATCTGCAAAACCAAAACTACTAGCTGCCCGTGTCGAAAATAAGGGCACCCAGAGTTTAGATTAAAACATTAAACTCCAGGTCAGTCATGTGACTGGTGTGAGAACTAAAAAAGTTATTTAAAACTTTACTTTAAAAGAGAGTAATTCAAGGGACCACGCCATATAACACGGAATGGGTTTCCTCCCAAGAATACTAGTGCATATAACAAAACAGCGCAATGCTCTTTGGAAAAATGAAGCTATTATAAGACCCAGGTCCCGTCACACAATGCAACGCAAGCCGGAGGATAGGGTTTTCCCTTATAATAGCCAAATAATGCTTGATACATTTAAAAACAAATCATTTGATACTATTATAGGTGTATAGTGTCAAAACAATTTCAAATCATAAATATCAATCATAGGCGGCATGGGTACCATATATCATGTCGCCATACTAGTTCTACAATTAAAACCGCAATATCACGTATTGGAAATGGGATTTCCGTCATGAGCCGAGGCAAGGGGCAAGCTCCTCTCCGCGTTCGAGACACTCTAGCAATGCCTCAGGACCCCACTATGATCCTTTGGAACCTCCAAGGTCGGTCCTCTCTTACTTTCGAGGATTGGCAATTCCGGAACACACGTTTCCCGGTCCTTACAGACCTATATCTGAGGCGCCTCGTATCCAACAACCACATAGGTGAAAAGTATATAAATGTCAGGGCTGGTAGGTCACTGACACCACCATAGCTAGAAAGAAACGTCGTGCACTCCTTGGGTCCGTATCCTGTTTTTGACTCATACCGAGGTGTGAGGCTCGCGAATTCACGTTATACACAAAGCTATGCCACACAGGCCGTGCTTTGATCATCAACCACAAGACTTTGCTTTTCAACAGAAGCCCTGATCAATTGCCACTTACGCGTGCCACACTGGAAATTCATGCCATGCGACTGATGTCCATCGATATACAACCACTAAGCTCGTACGTCTCAGAGAAGGGCGTTAAGCAAGAGAATAAATTCTCTGTCGCCAAACAGATGTATATTTAATAGAGATCAATCAACACAGAATAAAATCCAATGTCAGACACACAATTCACTTACAAGTTCGTTCTGGGTCTGAACGAAACCGAAGGCACTTTCCTCGCATATCCGCTCATCTCCAAGTACGTCTGGACGACCACCAACTGTTTCCCTCATCTTGGGTGTACAGCCCAATCGAGATCATCAGTAATCACCTAAGCGATGTGAAGACTTCCGGTCTTCAACCACCGTCTTCATCTTCGACATCTCGTCGAATCGGTTATTCAGAATGGGTATAAACCCGGCCTTTCTGAATAACCCACTTATATGATAAACAAATGTTACACAAACACAACAAACGCCTCATTCCAATTCAGAATATTCTTTTATTCACAAAATCACATTCTTAGGGAAAGGTTCCCATTAATTTTATCCAAGATAAATTCTTCTAAATTTATTCTTTAATCTTCCTTTGGATATCATTTCAAACTAGTCGGGATTAGCGAACCACACCGAAGTAATTATTTATTTTATCTCTCAATCCCAACCTATATATCCCATGGAGCAAAACTGATAATACTCCATATCTAACACCACGGTGTTATCGGTAAAATTAATTACCATTTCACGTTCAAATCTAATTAGAGATTTAACTATCGCTTTGGAGCAAAACTGGTGGTACTCCATTCTCGATCACCTTTCAGATTTGATAATTTAAATTATCAATTCACATTTCAATCTAATTAAAGATTCATTAGAACTCCACTTAGTTTTAATCTTCTCAAAAATCAACATCCTGCCTTTAACTGGGTTAAAGAATCAATGCCATCTAAAACACGATTCACGACAAATCCAAATCACATTTGATATTAAATACAAGGCTCTGAATAGAAAATATACTGGCTTATATTCAATATCAAATTATGAAACCAACAAATATCGTATTTGAAATAACGATATAAAATATATCTTTCAAATTCCCATAACAATATCTGTATAGTCACGAAATCCAACATCGAAATATTCCGAAGATAATTTCGATTCAACTCCAGTCCAATTCACGTATTGGGAATATTGATTATTTTTAAAATCACTTTCAAATTCAATTTATTTATTTCAAAAATAAATTGATTTTAATTCTAGTTCAAAACTAGTTCATTTCGATATAAATCTATTTTTATCTTTTCAAATGTGGAATTTTTCATCCCAGTTCTTTCCAATTCACATATTATGATTTTACACAAATTATTAATATTTTTAATAATTTTATCAAGGCCCGTACAGTCGATTTCCATCAACGGCCATCGAACTGCACTTACAATGACCTTTTCAAAATTTGATTTGGACATAATTCCAAATCCAACCGTTAGATTTCAAATTTCTAATATTCATTGGAAAGCTGTTTTCGATACGTACCCAACGGTACCGGTTTTAGGAGAACCCGACGGCCGGATCTCCCGCAACGTCAATTCGTAGTCAATGGTCGAAATTCATGAACTGCCACGGTGCGGCGCGTTCTATTCGGGCCACTATATATATATATAATATATATATTGTATATATTTTGTCAATTTCCTTTTAAAACGTATTTTACAAATCGTTTTAAATTCGTTTTCAAAACCATTTCAACGCTACATTCAATTTCAAATCAAAATTGAATATTTCATATCATTACTATATAAATGATAATATTTTCAAAACGTTATATTTTGAAATCACTTATTTTCCATATTCGTATTAAAAACGAATATAATCGATATAAATATCGTTCACGTCAAAATAGCGTAACTCTAATCAAAACGGCTTTATATATTTCAATAAATTCGTTATTCTATTCAAAAAATGAATATTTATTCTATTCAACACATGAATCTATATTTCTTTCAACACACTCCTAATCTCAACACATGAGTACTGTCAACACACGACTATTTTTGTTATGTAAAATATTTTATAAATCTATGGTATCTATCGTTTGATTTTCAATCAGACTCCACCGTGAAGTAGTTCTAATTTTAAATATGATAAAGATGTAAATATTATTATTTAAAATATTTTACTCAACACATGAATAGTTTTAACACATGAACATCGTCAACACATGATTATTTTTATATTCAACAAATGAATTTTCTTTTATAATATTCATTATTTTCCCAATTGGAATGATGCTCAATCAATCACCATATAATGTTAATTATATGGATTCCACACAACACATGTATATAATAGCAATGACAAACAATCAACCATCATCCAGGGTGCACCACACAACTGCATAAGCATTGAATATAAATAATCAACGCTTACATAGTCTGTCGACCAATCGATCGACATACAATTAAATAATTGGGATTAGTGTACGCCCAATATCATCCCAACACCCATGTGGGGTTTCAAATCAACAAACGCAGATTTTTATTTGTGTAGTTGGGCGATGTGTAAAATTTATCATCCCAATCAATATCAGTCAAATTAGTCTATATAAACCAATCGGCCGATTTGTTTATAAATATTCATTTATTCACATTCACGTTAAAAATTATATTTTTAATGATAATTAATTTATTTCAACACATTAATTTATATTATCGATTTCACATCAACATCACAAACAATTTTCACAATACATCAATCAAACAAACAAGCCATCCATGGTCTGTGGATGACGGGTGTCGGGTGCTGCTAAGCACCGTCTGCATCCTAGTATATATATATATATAACCAGAAAAGGAAATTTAGAGTGAGAAGTTCTCACAGATAGCTAATCCAATATCACGACTCTTCTTATGTAGAAATCTTCGTCATGCTCGCCTTTTTGCCAATTTCACTGCCCGTAGTCACTACATATATAAAAATCACATTTTTATATAGTTGCTATGTATATAAAAATCCCATTTTTATATTGTTACTATATATATAAAAAAATCATATCTTTACTTCGCTATTCAATATATAAAAATCGAATTTTTACTTCGCTATTCAATATATAAAAATCCTATTTTTACTTCGCTATTCAATATATAAAAATCGAATTTTTACTTCGCTATTCGATATATAAAAATCGAATTTTTACTTCGCTATTCAATATATAAAAATCGAATTTTTAATACTTCCATATTATAAAAACCATATCTTTAATCTTCCTATCAAATAAAAATTATATTTTCTATACTATATGAAAATTATATTTTCATTCTTTACATGTTAAAAATCACTTCCTTTACATGTTAAAACTCTCTACTTTGTCACGTTAATAATCTCTTCTTTCCTTCAACAAAAATCGAATCTTTTCATTGATAAAAATATCGGCTTTACATATAGAAAAATCAAATCTTTTCTATTTACAAATCAAAGCTTTAGGATAAATAAAAATCAGTTTTTATTTAAATTCACATCAGATTTTACTTAATAAAATAAATAAACTTTAAGTAAATAAAAATCAATTTTTTTTTAAAAAAAGAAGTTATAAAACTTACTGTAATCGTTGGAGGGGGGTCTTCCTTGTGCTGACGTCGGCGGGTGGAGGATGGCTCGTCGGAGCTGGCGCCGGCGATGCCAGGCAGCGGTCTTCAGGCAGTGGAGGGAGCTAGGGCTTCTGATTGAAGAAAGGGGGTGCTGCGACAGGGTCTGAGGATGAGGTCGGGGAAGAAGAGGGGGGTGCGGTGGGGGAACCGCTAGCGCGGGCGACGCAGGTGGAATCGCGATAGGGGGGTTTCTCGTGAGTGGGAGGCTCGATTCAGTCGAGCTGGGCTAGAGAAGGAGGAGAAGAGGGGATCGGAGCGGATGGGGGGCTTGGCTGGTGGAGCGGCGGCGGTGGTGATCGCCAGGGGAGGGCGACGGGGTCTGGCGGTCTTCCAATTTTTTCTTTCTTTTCAGTTCTGAGAATGAACGATGGGGGGGCAAAGGAGTTAAAAGGATGAGAGAGAAGGGTTTTATATTTAATTATTTAATTATTTTATTTCAAATAGTTGACTTTTTCATTTGACCTCTAAACGAGGTCCACCGCCTGTCGTCCATAGCTAATTACCCCCATTCTGAACACAATGGGATATGTATCGTAAGCTAATTCGATCGTTTCGATCAGTTTTCGTCAAAATCAACATATATCTCTATATATTGAATTTGATCGCGCATTTCAATTTACCGGGGTCACATATTAAATCTAAAAATTCAAGAAAAATATTTTCTAGCTTCGTATTGATGATACGGTCCTAATAAAATTAGTTTCGACGAATTCTGAGACCGTTGGAAAAATGGCCATTTTCCAGTCGATTAAAATCAACTGAAACTAGTCAAACGCGTTTTCCTTTGCCACGCTCACATACTGATTCGAAAAATTATGAAATTTGGAATATAGCAATAATTTGACATCACGGACCCAACAAAAGTGGTTTCGCCGAAATCCGAGGTCGTTTGCAAAATTTCCATTTTTAAGCGCCTGAATTCCATAACGACTATTCAGAATTTTCAACTGGACATATCTTTTGATTCCCGCTATGAAATCTCGATTTTTCGGATTCGTTGGAAAGATATTCTCAATTAGATCCTAATGTTTTTGGTTTCACTAAAATCCAGTTTGTTTTGCACCCGGTATGTTCAATTGAAGTTTGAAATCGAATTATCGAACTACCGCGCCATTTTCAATTCTATTTATAATTATATATAATTAATTATATTCTAACGACGACGTATATAATATATACGTTCGAATTCTATTCAAAATAAATTTCTCGTCGATATTATTTAAAATAATCTATTTTAAATATTCAAAATTCGCTAAAATTGCCAAAATAAAAAATTTAAACTGGCCCAGATTTTCGGGTCGTTACAGAATACCATACTAGCTGGTGATTTCTGTCCAAAGGATGTTTATATATCCTCCGAGCAGATATTAGAAATTATTAGGAACATCCAACCTTCTGCTTCATCTCGTTCCTCTCCACCGCGCAAATCAGCTTTTGCGCTTATATGCCGTGATTTCTCCCATCTTAAAGGGAAGCCATTCAAAGGCACCGAGACTATTCTTGAGATCCAGGCTTGGCTTCATACTTGTTAGTGTATTTTCTCTAGCATGGAAATTTCTGAGCATAGTTGTATTCTTGTGGCATCGAGTATGCTCTTGATTGGTATGAATTTCTTATGTTCGAGTTGGATGAAACCATTTTAGAGTTGAAACAGTTAAAGAGAGATTTGAGCTTAAATTCATTCCAGAGTCCAAAATGAAATCTTTGCTCGTCGCTTTCTTGATCTTAAGCAATGGAATTCGACTATTCAAGAGTATGTCCAATATTTTAAAGCCTTGTCGAAGTATGGCCTAGAACATGTTTCTACCCCTTATAATAAGAATCTTAATTTTGTGAATGGACTTAAGGAATATTTCAGAAGGCCTCTCTTGCTGCAACTCAAGTTGACTTTTGATGAATTAGTGGATGCAGCTCTGCATCTCAAGGTGCTCGAGAAAGAGAAAGACAGTGATGATGATGCTAATGTCCGAGGTAATCTGAATAAGAGGTGTTCACCTTTCTCCAAATCTAAGCATGTCCCTCAGAATAAGAAGAACCACAATAGCCTATATTTTCCAACCTTTTGCAATACCTCCCTCGACTTCGACGAAGGGATGTTTCAATTGTGGATCGACTAATCATTTTGCTCATGCTTGTCCTAGACCTCGTATTTGTAGATATTGCAAAGAAGTGGGTCATGAGAAATCCTCGTGCCCTAAGAGATTGATGGTCGAATTTGGGAAATCTTAACATGGCAAGAGCTTCCAATGGTCCATCTCACCTTTGAGGTACACCTTTATTTTGGAAATCATTCCTAGTCGAGTTCTTGAGTTCTCTTTGGTTTGGGGTGTAGTACTCCTTCGTGGTAAAGAGAAAAGTTGTGGCTATTAATCTTGTTGATGGGTCTAAACATGGTTTAAGAACTCTGGTAGAGACATGGGATGCCCTGGGTTGATAGGGGTTCCAAAACAACGTTTAAGACGTTGTTGGCATGGTAAATAATCCAAATGCAATTTCTAAATAAAGAGTTAAATTTTGCATTTCTTCTAGTTAATTAATTTATAAATTTGAAGGGTAATAAAGAAGGTTAGTTATGAAAATATAGTAATTTCCGTACTATCTTATAATAAGTAGATTTTGAGAAGAAAGGGTATGATAAGAATTAAGTATGAATTTATAAATTCAATAATTGAGATGATTTTTTTTATGAACTAGAGTTTTAATTACCTTATATCTTTTCATAAATGGCCATTTGAAGTGGTCTTGTTATCTATAATGACATGAGAATTTAAATTAAAACTTCAAAGATTTTTTTTGGAATGGTTGGTTACTTTTAAAACCAATCGTTCTATCTTATTAACTTAGTCGAATTTCATCCCTTCTTGCCATTATGGATTATAATAGTTGTTGAGTACGGGCAAAATGAATATTATCCCTTTACTCTATCGAGGGAAATCTTATGGGAATACGCCTTTGATTGGGATTTGGAAAGACCATGAGTTGTTAAATTTGTGTGATCGAAACTATAGAAAATCCGTTAAATTTTTCTATCCATGATCTTACCTCTATTGAGTTTCTTTAGTGCACTGATAGTCATCTCTAAGCTTATTGATTGTAGCGCATTTTTGAAAACACTCTCCAGTTGGCTATCTCGAGTTTTTCGACATCCATATGTCTTACTTTGTAAAGAAGTGTTACGGGATGCTGGATTTGTAGTTGGGTTCTTTATTCGAGTTTACGAGAGTTTTTCTTTTTTGAAGTGCCTCTCATGTAACACCTTGCTATAGGTTTTGTCTCAAAGATTAAACGCCTTTGAAAATTTTCGATGATCGGATAATTTCAAGTGTTGAAGCAGAGAAGCTTGTAAGGGTATTGTGCGCATATCCGAGTTTATCTCTTTTCCGAGCTTGAGGACAAGGAGTTTTATACTCAAGTTTATTTCATTTGTTGTTGTTTCTTGTGATGGTGTATTAAATAAGGTTTTTATGACTATCCCTAAGGAAATTGCGAGGACGCAATTTTTGTAAGGGGAGAAGTCTGTTACTACCCTAGTCTTAGACAATAATTTGTTGTAGTAATTAATGAATTATAACGAGAATTTTAATTTGTTAATCAAGAAATAAACGTCTTTTCAAATGCAAACGGAGTTTGTTTGGTGTTTTATTTAATATAAATTGGGAATTGCTGAGAATTTGGAAAATAAGAATAACCGATGGCTTTGGCAATTTGGTGAAAGTGTGTAAATAAATACATATAAATATATATATATATATATGTTGAGTTTAGAGGTAAACCGGATTTTTAATATTAGAATAACAATAGAAAAACAAAATATTGAAAATATTTTGACAAGTGATTTTGAGATAAGAATAAATGTTTTATGATTTTTGCATTGCTTAGCGCAGTGGATTGTCAAAATATAAGTAATAATTATTTTAGGCCAAAACGGTGTTTTGTAGAACATCTTATTGAGGTGAAACTACAAAATGCTTATTTTGTTGCAAAATGTGTTTTTATGTATGCTGGGAATGATTTTATAAGATTGTAAAATTATTTTTCTGTGGTAAAATTAGTTGTTTAAATAAGCCATAATTAAGGTAATCAACCATAATTTGAGCTATTAAAGCCTAATATCTAATTAGTAGCTTTGATTAGGATTAATGGGATTTTAAGATTTAATCATTATAAGAGGTTTCTAGAGAGAGTAAGAATACAGTACGTATCCTTTCTCCTCATTTGATTTTCTCAAAACCCAAAAAGAAGAAAAACCCTAAAAATCCATTCTAAATCAAAATCTTAGCCTCCCAAGCATCCAACTAGTGAAATTAAGTTATAAAATAGAGGGATCCAGCAGGTAATCACTCTAATATCAAATCAAAATCCTTCTTTGATCTCTGGTTGAAATATTATTTAAAGTAACTAACGTTTTAGACCTGCATGTTACAATAAACTTCTCAGCAGGTTTTGAGAAGGCCAATTGAAGCTTCAAGCTCCTATTTTGCTTCCTATATCTTATTGTTGATTCTTATTCAGGTGAGTGAACCTCACACTTTCTAGTTGAAATCCTTGTTGGTGATATTCTCTGAGTTTATTGAGTAGTTGTGACAAAATCGAGTTGACGTCGGTTCTATTCTTGTTGGTTTTCTTTTTTATTGCTATATTAAAACAGTCACAACTTTTGAACCACTAAACGGAATTTGATCATCTTAGTTATTTTGGAAAGCTTAAAAATTATGCTACGACTTCCATTTTATTAATCTTTCCAAATTTTGAATTTTTTTAAAGTTAAGACCGTGACTTTGTTCTTTGTCCTGTCAAATACATAGCGATAGTCTGAGTTTGTGATTTTTACTAAAACTGTCATAACTTTTGGACCACTAAACGGAATTTGATTATCTTAGTTATTCCAGAAAGCTTAGAAACTATGCTACAACTTTCATTTTATTCATCTTTCCAAAATATGAAGTTTTCTAAGCTAAAATCGTGATTTCGTTCGATGTCCTGTATAATACATAACGACAAGCCGAGTTTGAGATTGTTACTAAAATCGTCATAACTTTTGAAACGCTGAATGGAATTTGATTATCTTAGTCATTCTGAAAATCTTAGAAACTGTGCTACAATTTCATTTTATTCATCTTTCCAAATTTTGAAGTTTTCTAATCTAAAATTGTGATTTTGTTCGTTGTCTTGTCGAATACATAGTGACTGGCTGAGTTTGAGATTGTTACTAAATTGGTCATAACTTTTGAACCACTGATTGGAACTTGATTATCTTAGTCATTATGGAAAACTTAGAAACTATGCTATAACTTTCATTTTGTTCATCTTTCCAAATTTTGAAGTTTTCAAAGCTAAAATTGTGATTTTGTTCGTTGTTCCGTCGAATACATAGCGACACGCCGAGTTTGAGACTGTTACTAAAATTGTCATAACTTTTTAATTGTTGAAGGAATTTGACTATCTTACTCATTCCATGAAGCATATGAACTGTAACGCCCCACATTTTATAACAATTAAATAATTAAATAATGCATATATGTATATATATATGCACAAACATAAACAATTAAGGAAAAGATAAATCTTACATAATTTGGCTATGGGATTAGCGTCATTGCGTTCGTGGCGATTTTCTGGTCAATTTAGACCTATGGATTGCAAAAAAACTGATTTAATATGAAAAAGATACCTTTAAATAAAGTATTGTAGCATAACATGAAAATAAGGTAAAAGAAGGAGAACAATTACTACCATTGTCTCTAAACTTATTAACAAAAGATATCATAGCTCAGTTGGTCAAGGCATTGGATTTGCAACATAGAGGTTGGGGGTTCGAACCCCGTCGGCGACATAATTTTTATCTTTGTTTTAGAGAAGGCCAACAGAACATACAACTATGTGTACGCATACAAATTCAAAATTTGTAAGAATAAGAACGCACATATAAGGAAATAAAGGATATATATATATACGAGAATATATATGTATATATGTGCAAAAGTATATGTATATAAGAGATAAAATTCAAGATAAGGCTGGAATCAATAAAATATGGCAAGAATCAAATAACGATGCATCACCGTTTAAATTTTGAAAACCAAACATAAGTTATGTGTAAATATATACGCATAAAATGGCCATTAGAAGAATTGTCTACGAGAAATTTTCATGTGAATATAATAGCCAAATAAATTCCATAAATTCAAAAGTTTGAAATCAAATTTCTGCGCCTAAACTGCTTGTGGGACCCAGAGGGGGTCGTTGTAGGGGTGTCGACACCGGAGTCGACACCCCCCAGATCCGGGCAGATCCATTGACGTATCTGGGCTGTTTTCTTAACCAGGTTCAGTGCTGACTCCACGATGCATGTACGATAAGATCCTGAACACCTATAAATAGGCAAGCAGAGCCTAGCCTAAATCTCACATTCTCTGAGACAACGTCTAAGCTCTTCCATTCTTTCTCCTCCTCAAATCTCTTTAGAAAAATCAGATAATTAGTTTAGGAAAACTCTAAATCAAGATCTGAAGAAAAAAATGAATATTAATTAGAAGATGTTCAGAATCAAATGCGAAGTGAGGTAATTTTCTAGATCTGGTCTATTCAATTTTCTTCCTCTTTCTTCCCTTTTTATTTTAGTAAAAACTATGAATCCATGGTTGTTAAGTTCTGAATCCAATTAGGAAAACCATGGAATGCTAAATCTGGACCAGATCCAGGATTTGGAAAGCAAATAAGGTGAGTGGATTTAAGTTATATCATTTTAGATAATGATATACTGTCGTTTAACATTCCCCGTTATTGTACAATGTGAATTGGCTAGAATAATTAAAAGTATTGAAATGTTATTATGACATGTTTGAATATGATATATTGAAATGTTTAAACGTATGTTAAAAGGATTAAAGTGACGAATATGACATGTTGGAATATTAATATCCTAAGATATTAATATGTTGGAAAACTTGTCAAAATATGTGTAGTAATTACTGTTGTTTCAGTTCTATGTTAACTTGTGACATTAATGTACCTGTACCATTAACGGTAGAAATTGAGAAATATTACATGATTTGGCAATCGCATTTTCTTGGTAAATTTGAACAATTATCTGATTAATTGATTACATGATGGAATAGAATTGATTATATGTTAGAAAGAACGTATGTGATAAAATAAAAATAATATGATGACATGTAAAATATAAATTACAGTGGAAATTTGAAAGAATAGACATACCTAGATTATATAGAAGATTTATAGTGAATAAGAAACTGTAACTGCGCTTAGACATGAGATTAGATTACACTTGTGGTAGAAGTCTGCCCGGAACCGCCCAGCATATCCAGCATCCACAAGTGGTAAGTCTAATGTGAGGGGTCTAAGTGCATAAATAAAACATGTAACAGTGCTAAGACACGAGGTTAAGTCAACTTGTGGAAGAAGTCTGTCCGGAACTGCCCGGCAAATCCAGCATCCACAAGTGTAGGCTTAATGTGAGAGGTCTAGTACATAAACGTGTGTTTAAATATATGTAAATGGCAGGTTGATAAACATCATTAATTGTAATTGATGGAGATAAATGGAATTAAATGGAAGACACAACAGTAAAAGGAAATGGAATGAACGGGGAATGATAATAACCTATTATGAATAAATTACATTAATGAGAATGTTATATAATAGGTAGACTTGTCCTAGGGACAAGTGAATATTATAACTTAGGTTATAATAAACTAGTGAGAAAATGAGATAACTTGTGTAATGAGAAAAATGGTACTTAATTGTAAATTAAGTTATCAGCAAATGGGGGAAATTTATGGAATGCAAGAAGTTGTACTTAATTATAAATCAAGTAATTTGAAAACTTGGAAATCTGAAATATGCTGATAAGAATAACATATTAAGGATTGTCCTAGGGATAAGGGAAAATTATGAAATATTTTATAATAAATGGAAAGGAGACTTATTATAGAACCTTAGTTAAGAGAAATAAGTTAATAAGTAATCAACGATAAGTTATAATGATAGTGTAAGATGGAATTATGATTAAATAGGAAAGAGTGAATCAAACTTATGAAATAAAATAAGTTATATTTAATCATAAATGATAAGTGATATGGTTAAACAGAAAACATGTAAATAGAGATATACTTAATTACATATTAAGTAGAACATGTTGTTGTAACTGTGAAGTCAAACTAGAGTATAAAGGGATTGTGGATTACAGACCTTGGATCACAATCTAGAGAATAACATGTTGTGGGCTTATTAATAAACTTAAATGGGTTAAGTTATATGACTGAAATTAATAAGTGAGAGGAACTTGGTAACTTGATTAAGAATTCAATGTGAAAAGGGAATAACCAAGTTAAATGGAAACCTGATGAGGTAAGGCAAGCGCATAAAAGAATGTTTAGACATAGGGTCTAATAACATATTAAAATGAGGCGCTTATACCAGTTCACATGTTTGAGGGTGAATAACCCAATGGGGTAGATCATCGTGGTGTCATAAGGATCGCATGTTCATCTGATTATTCTACTGGCTCCGAAGGACTGGAAGGGGAAGCACGCGACTTCCTGAGGTACGTAAGGTGCTCCTGGTAGTCCTCTGTGTGGTGGTAGATGTTTAGGCCGTGCTATCAGAGGTTGGGTTTGCGCGTAACTACCAGGTGAGTGGGCCTTGACTGTAAAAGTAGCTTTGTAGTCAGAATGTTGTGACGTGGTGACACTTGGGTGATTCAGCGGTCGCCTCAATGGGGAGGCATAGGTCAGGACCAGCATGGATAGTAGATCGTTGTGTACCCGCCATCGGCAGCCCGTGGAATGCAAAAAGACTAGAGCTAAACCCAATAGACAATTCACCTTTCACTATCGGGGTACGGCTATTGACGGGAGATGCCAATTGGATGTTTAGATTGTTTGTTATGGGCAAGTCGCTTAGCTTTTGTAGTCTTTACTAGTTGAGGGAGGGGCCGAGGTGGGCCATACCCACCATGAAAAACAGAACCTAGGAATATCTGTATTTTGATGCTCTTAAATACGGGCATGTACAGATATGGAAAAGCTCCCGACTAAGTTATGTGTTTCTTATATATCCCTGCCACGGAACCTGGTACACATTATGTGTAGTTAAGGCATCGAATATGATTGATGATACGTATGTGGGAAAGTCTAGATACATGCATATCGGCTCTGGGTGGTATATCGTAGACTTGAGGGCGTTACGCTGGTATGGAATCTGATTTGATCAGCGGTGGTAGTCCATACGTTTACAAAAAATAGTAATGACAGATATATGCAGAACGTAACAATGTTATGTAGAGATCCGTACGTCACTCTGGCGTAGGATAATAGATTGCGTTTATTTCTATGAAATTACGGTGAAGACCGCACGAGTGGGGTATCATAGGGAGTACCTCAATATTGGGGGAGGGTAGCTACATATATACTGTATTAGGTTAATCCACTGGGAAGTAAATGGGTAGGACGTGTGTGTAAGCCTTGAGTGTTATTAACCCAAGTAACCTAATAAATAACAAAATGTGATTGAATGGTATATGTAGGATTGTCCAAAGTGTATAGTTTAAATCCAGTCACCAGAACTTGTGTTCTGACCCCCTCCTCATCACATACTCGCAGGTTAGATTTGTAGCAGAGACATGATAGCTTTGGATACTGGTTAGGCAGTATTATTGCTATGATAAGGCTATATTTTGATTACGTTATATTTTATCCATTCCGCTGTGAGATACTTTCTGAGCTTTGACATATTTTATGTCTCTGTCTTTTCTGCAGGATACCAGAGCAAACCAACATGAGTTTCGTTAGATTAGAATCTAAAAAAAATCGATCTGTCGGAATTTAGGTTGTTACATCTGGTATCAGAGGTTCGGTTTAGGATTCCTGTATAAATAGTGAGTGGACGTAATTGTATTTTTAATATATATATACCTAGATCCATAGAGGAACCCACTAAATAGAAAGAGTATAATGTAATGCCTCGCATTCTTTTAGCTTTGAAAATAAGAGATTTATATGTAAATAGGGATACGTAAGCGGGTTAATTGAAGAATTATGGTAATGAGAGATATTCTTTTTATATTCTAAGAATTAGGTTAAACGGATTTCACCATTCCGTTCGTCTCAGAAAAATACGCGAAATAGAGTCTGAGTTTTCGAAAATCGGAGTCCGTATGACCAAATTATGGCCCGTCGAAGTTTTCAGAAAATTTCAAATTCAAAACAGTTTAAAACTAGGGCAGAACTCAAAATTCAAAAACACAAGGGGGAAGGGCGGGAGAATTATTGCCCAGGTCATGTCGACAGGCGTGTCGACTGTGCAGTCGACACAACCACCCCCGTGTCGACTGCCCAGTCGACACGGTGTCGACCTGCCTGGTCGAGCCTAGGCAACCTAGTGCGCCTGCTTGCTGTTTGGACTGATTTTGGGGGGCTTGTGACGAATTCTGACGGTTCTGATCTATCCTAGGGTTAATCTAAGGGCCTAAACTACTCCTAATCTCTATAAAAAGACCCCTAAGCCTACCCTAAACCCTCACAAATCACTCATGCCACGGAGTGCTGCCCAAATGCAAAGTGATCATGGCCTCCATCTCCAATTCCTAAAGACTATGCATGCAAATCGGATCCGAATCAAAGGTGCTAGCTTGCTACATCAAATCAAGGGAGTGCATCAACATTGCTATGCAAGTTTCATGACGATTCTTCAATAAAGGAGCCACCTTTCTTCGTCAAGACGATGCATGGTTCTTCCCTAAGCCTCGCTAAGTAAGTTCTAGCTACTTGTAGATTCTAACGGTGGTTCTAATGTGACATGGGATAAAATGCGATGAAACATAAGTATGCTAGCTTATGTGAACCTAATTTTGCCCCTTTTCTATGATCTATGACCTTGGGCTAAGTTGTAGCGACTTAATCATGCCACTCATATTATGTTTAACCTAGTATATCTTGCAAGTTTGAATCTTTATCTATGGAATGTTAGCATGGACCTTTGGGAACCACTTGACTTGTGAAACATGGGCAAAGACTTGACTTTGGGGCTTATGCTTGTAAATGAACCCAAACCCCTTATGTATCATGCATGTTTGTAGCCAAATTCACTTATGATACTATGCATGTTTGTGGCCAAATTCCCCTATGATACTATGCATGTTTGTGGCCAAATTCACTTATGATACTATGCATGTTTCTGGCCAAATTCCCCTATGATACTATGCATGTTTGTGGCCAAATTCACTTATGATACTATGCATGTTTGTGGCCAAATTCCCCTATGATACTATGCATGCTTGTGGCCAAATTCACTTATGATACTATGCATGTTTGTGACCAATATGTTGGCATAATACCCTACTATGTGACTCGCTTCCACTTGGGTTGGAAATACGTTTGGGCAGTTTAGGAAAAACGTGGGTATGACAAGAAAAACTTGACATGGGGTTTACATGAGAACATAACATTCATGATACATTTAAATATGGTCATGACACGTGGGAAAATATGGAACTTTAACTAGACATGGGTGGGTTGTAAGTGTAATAAGACACTAGACCAAACATGAAAGTGGCCAACTCGAGGTTGGGTTGAGTTTGTAGCATAAATCTACCCGGACCCGCCCGGCTTAACTAGTGGCTACAAACAATAGGACCCAATGTGAGTAGTTGGTCATATAGCACTTGAAACCCGAGGTTAGACTAGGTTGTGGTGTAAAGCTACCCGGACCCGCCCGGCTTAACTAGTAACCACAACAAAGTCTAATGTGAGAGGTTGGGGTGCATTAATCTAATTAATGCCACAAGAAAAGGTTAAGTAAATTGGACTAATGACACCTAACCGATATGACACAAATGGGTAGGTTAAGTGGAACCGGACTTGATTTCTTAATGACGCTTAACCATATAAGACGATTAGGAGATGGGGTTAAGTAATCTACACTTAACTAATCCAAACATGATACTTAGGTGAGGATGAGTAACCTACACTTAACCGATCTAAAAATAACAAATGGATAAGGTTAAGTCTTGATATACTTAGCCAAATCCTACATACGAGTTGTAAGGCTAAGCCTTGAACTTGAACACTTAGTCGATTATGACATGGTTGGCATGCGGGTTAAGTCATGGGCTTGAATAACAACACTTAACCCAATAGACAAAACCCTAGTTAGAGGAACTAGGTAGAAAATCTTAGTTAATCAGGGCTAACGGGAAAAGAAGCTAAGTGGTAAACCTTAGTTGAGAATAACTAAGTAATAAGTCTTAGCCAAGGACATGGGACTAGTTAACAGATAGATGAGTAATCCAATACGGTAGGTCATCGCTTAAAACACGAGGAAGAGAAAATTTTCTGACTTAGATAAAGGCTCCAACGAATTGGGTGACGAAGCGGTAGCTTCGGGGGACGTGGGGGTACTCTTGGTATCCCTCTGTGAGGTGGCAGATGGTCCATGAAACCCGGCCTCACAGAGGTTAAGGTCTGCGGTAGAAGAGCCAAGGGTATGCCTTGGTTGCTATGCGAGCAACCTAAAGACTGGGATGGATTAGCGTGGAGTCGACGATACTTGTTTTTTCCCTGGATAGCACGTCGCCGACTATCTACCATCTTTAGTCAATCGTGTACGAACGGAAAGGCAGAGAACTCCCAACAGACCATGTTCTTGCTATCGAGTCATGGGTGAGGTTGGCCCGTAGGAAAGTGGGGCTATAGTGGGGCCGGGATGTGGTTCTCATACATGATTTTTCTTGGATTGCCTTTCAGTAGTTGAGGGAGGGGTCACGTGGGACCATAGCCACGGGTACAAAAACAGACCTTGATATCTGCATCAGCAGACGACTTAAAGCTCCCGACCGAGTTCCGTATTTCTTGATTTTCCCTTGCATGGAACTCGGATGGCACATTGAGGAACATGTGCGTCTAGACATGGAAAACGATTCACGATACTTACATGGGATAAAGGGGTGCGGTTGACGGGTGGCATAATCCCTAGGGGCCCTAGGTGGCTTGAACCCAAACCGAGACACGGAAACGTTCATTAGTTAGCAGAATCCCTAGTGGTCCTAGGTGGCATAAACCCTAAGTGAACGCGCGATAGTTCATGGTAAGGAAACATAACTAGATCAAGGGTGGCAGTCCAAAATGACTTCAAGGATGAAAAGGTACTACGTTGAGGTGGTATAGATTTGCATGGGAAAGCCCGTACGGCCTACGGCAGAGGACTGAACTTATACATGGCAAGAAACATACGAGTTGGGAAAACCTACATATGTTATATATTAGGTTGACATGGACCAATTACATGACATTGGGCAAGGAACATTCATAGTTAAAGCATGACGCGGGTTGGGATACTAGTACGAGAGGTGCAGAGCAAATATACATGACAAATACCCTGGGATGTTATACATGATAGATACCTTGGGATAGTATACTTGATAGAAACCTGATGAGGTGATACCTTGATTTATCTTGACACGTAGTTTATCATGATACCTTAGTTGATCTTGCTACAGTAGTTTATCCAGTTGTCTTGGTTTAGCTTATCTATCTTGTCGTCATCCTTATGTTTACTTTCAGTTTATACATGTCATGTTACCTTTACCTGTTTTTATACTGGAAGTAGATAGGACTTACCAGTTTTTATGACTGACCCTGTTTTGTTTCGCCTCTTTGTCTTCCGTCCCCCCCCCCCCCCCCCAGGTTTTCAGGGAGGGAATGATGTTGTTTAGTTCGGACCTCTTATGCTTGAAGGTCATCATGTATAGCTTGGTCTTCTCTTGGCTATGGCTGCTTCATCGCTTTATTTTGGGGAATAATTTATGAAAAAGGTTTTATGCTTCTTTACTATTGCAAGACAGGTTTTGATGTACTCTGATGTAAAAGGCTTTAGACCTTATTTTATGAGGTAATGAAATTTGTTTTACTTTCGCTGTTTTATATATGTTCTGTCTTGTAATATTTCTGTGCATGTTTACCTCGATAATGCTTCACCAAACCTAGTGCATTCCCTTTGTGAGTGACATTAGCGAAGGTGGGGTGTTACATTTGGTATTAGAGCAGAAGGTTACCAGACTGGGCAGAAGTTTTTAAAACCTTCTGAAAACTATTTGAGAAACCGTTTACAAAGGAGCATTTTTCAAGAAAGTTTTTTTTTTTAAAAAAAAGGGCTATTCCCCAAAAGCCATTAGCACTATCCCTTGTTTCCTTGTCGAATCTCTTTTCCTTTCTCTCCTCCATCTGTAGTCACAGTAGTTTTAAGTACGACTAGCCTTTCCTAGCTACAAAAGTGTTCTCCGTGAGATGGAGGTAGTCCCCGAGAGGCTTGTGGCCGTATTATAAGAAGGGATGGTAAGAAAAAGGATCGTTGTGCAAGAAGGAAAAAATATTTGAAGGGCCAAGTCGACAGGCGTGTCGACACGACCCCCCCCCCCCCCCCTGTCGACTGCCCTGTCGACACGCCCCCGTAGCAGAAAAAAATATAAAAGGGGCACGAAGGCCGACAGCCTTCATCTCCAAAGCACATTTCGTGCGTCCCCCTTCCAGCCACCAAGAAACCCAAAAAAAAAACCTTCACTTCCTCCACCTCCTACCGCTTCATTTCTCCGCTATTTTCTGTAAAACTGGTCTCAAATCGAAGCTAAGGCCATCCTCTATCCAGATCTATAATTTTCCTCTCTCAATTTGGGCTCAAATCGCCATGGAGAACCTTCTTGAGCTTTACCCCCAATTAACACCACAAGAGATAGAATGGTGCGATGAGCGATAGGAGATAGTTGAGCAATACGCGAGGAGCGCCAACATGAAGTTGCTATTAGGCCGTCCGGTGAGATTTGCTGATTTTGCGGGGACCCCCGTGGAAAGCTTATTTGAGGAAGCGGGTTTGATTTCTATTTTGGACTCACGCACCGCCGAGAGAAGGGGCGTCAAGCGTTTGGTAAGGCTTTTTGACGCATTTTTGGAAATTGGTGAGGATGATGAGGGTTTAGTAACCTATAGTTCAAAGGTTAAGGGTACTCATATTTATATTAATGAGGTCCAGTTTGGTGAAATGTTAAATATCCGCGGTACGGGAATGGATACAGCGGATCTTGAGATGAATGATAATACTATATGGTGTAGGATTTTCTCTAATGAGCTTGTAAGACAGTGGGA
Organism: Allium sativum; assembly: GCA_030737875.1. Lineage (NCBI taxonomy): Eukaryota > Viridiplantae > Streptophyta > Magnoliopsida > Asparagales > Amaryllidaceae > Allium > Allium sativum. Next base: position 770,312,230 of record CM060918.1, on the reverse strand, counting down.
TCATGATCATCTACGCCCACTAGCTAGATTTGTTATCAGGATATTGCAATATAATCTTGCGGGGCAGAATGTTGGGTTCGATAGAGTTCCACACGTCATTAAGATTGCTACCTATGCTATATTTGGGGGTATACAGATGAACTGGGCCCGAACTATCTTACAGCAGTACCACACCACTAGGGAAGTAAGGGTTTCCAATATTTGCTTTGGAAATTTATGGACTACGGTTTTTATGCGGAGTGACGTTGATCTACACGACGAGGATTTTGTAGTACTTTCTTCTCATCCCTCTAGTATTATTAGCGTGGCTGCACTGACAAGGATGGGTATACAATTGCAGCAGCTGCAAGAGCCACAGCCTATGGAGCATGATGGAGAGGATGAGGATGACGAGGAGGAAGAACAAGAGGACGAGTCACATGATAGTCAGCTCGGATATTTCGAGGAACCCCAGCAGACGACATCAGAGGGGTTTGGGCAAGCACATGCAGAGCAGGCTTGGGAAGGAGCTTGGACTTCCCAGACCCCGACACAGGGGGCTGCAGATACGTCCGGGTGGGACCCATGGGTTAGTAGGGATCCAGATTGGAGGTCTGAGCTGAGGTATGTTTCGGAGCAACAAGCTCGTATAGTTAGGGGCCACCATGACATACTGAGGACACAGCAGGTGATGCTACAGGCACAGGTAGACCTAGCTCAGACTCCGCAGCAGATGCTACACGATATGGGTACCTCCTATGATCAGTTAGAAGCTGGACTTCAGGACTTACAGTTAGAGGTTAGGCAGGGGAATCGACGACAGGAAGAGAGGCTTGATAGCATTCGCAGCTACTTCCGTTAGGCTTGACCTCTATCAGTGTATCCGTAGGGTAGTATTTTATTTTTATCTAGTTGTAACCATGTACTGAAATTATCTTAATGTAATCCGCATGTTGTTTGCTTAATGAAAACTGTTGTGCTTGAGATAACCCTGGAAATATTGCACGGTAATATATATAGACGAGGAAAAACAAGAAAGTAAATAAACGGGAAAAAGGTAAAAATTTTCCGTTATGTAAGATTTAGAAAATTATATTTTGGATGGTAGGGTCTTGGATGCACCAATTGGATGAACTTCACCTTTATTTTATAAGGGTGTGGGAAAATTTGGATGAAAATGTTTTCGTAAATTTTTGCATTCATTTAGAACTGCAAGTATATTTAGGATAAGAGCATCATGTTTTGGAAAAGAAATTTTTAAAGAAATTGCATCCATATAGGTGGGACCACAAGTTAGGCATACATGTTTTACTACAATGTAATTCACTTTGCACATGTGCACAAGGTTGCAATAATTGGTTGCAGACTGTTGGGTGGTGATGAGGGGACATAAAACCTACTCTTATTGAATTTCGGGGACGAAATTCTTTAAGGGTGGGAGAATGTAATGCCCCGCATTCTTTTAGCTTTGAAAATAAGAGATTTATATGTAAATAGGGATACGTAAGCGGGTTAAATGAAGAATTATGGTAATTAGAGATATTATGTTTATATTCTAAGAATTAGGTTAAACGGATTTCACCATTCCGTTCGTCTCAGAAAAATACGCGAAATAGAGTCCGAGTTTTCGAAAATCGGAGTCCGTATGACCAAATTATGGCCCGTCGAAGTTTTCAGAAAATTTCAAATTCGAAACAGTTTAAAACTAGGGCAGAACTCAAAATTCAAAAACACAAGGGGGAAGGGCGGGAGAATTCCCGCCTAGGTCGTGTCGACAGGCGTGTCGACTGTGCAGTCGACACAGCCACCCCCGTGTCGACTGCCCAGTCGACACGGTGTCGACCTGCCTGGTCGAGCCCAGGCAACCTGGTGCGCCTGCTTGCTGTTTGGACTGATTTTGGGGGGCTTGTGACGAATTCTGACGGTTCTGATCTATCCTAGGGTTAATCTAAGGGCCTAAACTACTCCTAATCTCTATAAAAAGACCCCTAAGCCTACCCTAAACCATCACAAATCACTCATGCCACGGAGTGCTGCCCAAATGCAAAGTGATCATGGCCTCCATCTCCAATTCCTAAAGACTATGCATGCAAATCGGATCCGAATCAAAGGTGCTAGCTTGCTACATCAAATCAAGGGAGTGCATCAACATTGCTATGCAAGTTTCATGACGATTCTTCAACAAAGGAGCCACCTTTCTTCGTCAAGACGATGCATGGTTCTTCCCTAAGCCTCGCTAAGTAAGTTCTAGCTACTTGTAGATTCTAACGGTGGTTCTAATGTGACATGGGATAAAATGCGATGAAACATAAGTATGCTAGCTTATGTGAACCTAATTTTGCCCCTTTTCTATGATCTATGACCTTGGGCTAAGTTGTAGCGACTTAATCATGCCACTCATGTTTTGTTTAACCTAGTATATCTTGCAAGTTTGGATCTTTATCTATGGAATGTTAGCATGGACCTTTGGGAACCACTTGACTTGTGAAACATGGGCAAAGACTTGACTTTGGGGCTTATGCATGTAAATGAACCCAAACCCCTTATGTATCATGCATGTTTGTGGCCAAATTCACTTATGATACTATGCATGTTTGTGGCCAAATTCCCCTATGATACTATGCATGTTTGTGGCCAAATTCACTTATGATACTATGCATGTTTCTGGCCAAATTCCCTTATGATACTATGCATGTTTGTGGCCAAATTCACTTATGATACTATGCATGTTTGTGGCCAAATTCCCCTATGATACTATGCATGCTTGTGGCCAAATTCACTTATGATACTATGCATGTTTGTGACCAATATATTGGCATAATACCCTACTATGTGACTCGCTTCCACTTGGGTTGGAAATACGTTTGGGCAGTTTAGGAAAAACGTGGGTATGACATGAAAAACTTGACATGGGGTTTACATGAGAACATGACATTCATGATACATTTAAATATGGTCATGACACGTGGGAAAATATGGAACTTGAACTAGACATGGGTGGGTTGTAAGTGTAATAAGACACTAGACCAAACATGAAAGTGGCCAACTCGAGGTCGGGTTGAGTTTGTAGCATAAATCTACCCGGACCCGCCCGGCTTAACTAGTGGCTACAAACAATAGGACCCAATGTGAGTAGTTGGTCATATAGCACTTGAAACCCGAGGTTAGACTAGGTTGTGGTGTAAAGCTACCCGGACCCGCCCGGCTTAACTATTAACCACAACAAAGTCTAATGTGAGAGGTTGGGGTGCATTAATCTAATTAATGCCACAAGAAAAGGTTAAGTAAATTGGACTAATGACACTTAACCGATATGACACAAATGGGTAGGTTAAGTGGAACCGGACTTGATTTCTTAATGACGCTTAACCATATAAGACGATTAGGAGATGGGGTTAAGTAATCTACACTTAACTAATCCAAACATGATACTTAGCTGAGGATGAGTAACCTACACTTAACCGATCTAAAAATAACAAATGGATAAGGTTAAGTCTTGATATACTTAGCCAAATCCTACATACGAGTTGTAAGGCTAAGCCTTGAACTTGAACACTTAGTCGATTATGACATGGTTGGCATGCAGGTTAAGTCATGGGCTTGAATAACAACACTTAACCCAATAGACAAAACCCTAGTTAGAGGAACTAGGTAGAAAATCTTAGTTAATCAGGGCTAGCGGGAAAAGAAGCTAAGTGGTAAACCTTAGTTGAGAATAACTAAGTAATAAGTCTTAGCCAAGGACATGGGACTAGTTCACAGATAGATGAGTAATCCGATACGGTAGGTCATCGCTTAAAACACGAGGAGGAGCAAATTATCTGACTTAGATAAAGGCTCCAACGAATTGGGTGACGAAGCGGTAGCTTCGGGGGACGTGGGGGTACTCTTGGTATCCCTCTGTGAGGTGGCAGATGGTCCATGAAACCCGGCCTCACAGAGGTTAAGGTCTGCGGTAGAAGAGCCAAGGGTATGCCTTGGTTGCTATGCGAGCAACCTAAAGACTGGGATGGATTAGCGTGGAGTCGACAATACTTGTTTTTGCCCTGGATAGCACGTCGCCGACTACCTACCATCTTTAGTCAATCGTGTACGAACGGAAAGGCAGAGAACTCCCAACAGACCATGTTCTTGCTATCGAGTCATGGGTGAGGTTGGCCCATAGGAAAGTGGGGCTATAGTGGGGCCGGGATGTGGTTCTCATACATGATTTTTCTTGGATTGCCTTTCAGTAGTTGAGGGAGGGGTCACGTGGGACCATAGCCACGGGTACAAAAACAGACCTTGATATCTGCATCAGCAGACGACTTAAAGCTCCCGACCGAGTTCCGTATTTCTTGATTTGCCCTAGCATGGAACTCGGATGGCACATTGAGGAACATGTGCGTCTAGACATAGAAAACGATTCACGATACATACACAGGATAAAGGGGCGCGGTTGACGGGTGACATAATCCCTAGGGGCCCTTGGTGGCTTGAACCCAAACCGAGACACGAAAACGTTCATTAGGTAGCAGAATCCCTAGTGGTCCTAGGTGGCATAAACCCTAAGTGAACGCGCGATAGTTCATTGTAAGGAAACATAACTAGATCAAGGGTGGCAGTCCAAAATGACTTCAAGGCTAAAAAGGTACTACGTTGAGGTGGTATAGATTTACATGGGAAAGCCCGTACGGCCTACGGCAGAGGACTGAACTTATACATGGCAAGAAACATACGAGTTGGGGAAACCTACATATGTTATATATTAGGTTGACATGGACCAATTACATGACATTAGGCAAGGAACATTCATAGTTAAAACATGACGCGGGTTGGGATACTAGTACGAGAGGTGCAGAGCAAATATACATGACAAATACCCTGGGATGTTATACATGATAGATACCTTGGGATAGTATACTTGATAGTAACCTGACGAGGTGATACCTTGATTTATCTTGACACGTAGTTTATCATGATACCTTAGTTGATCTTGCTACAGTAGTTTATCCAGTTGTCTTGGTTTAGCTTATCTATCTTGTCGTCATCCTTATGTTTACTTTCAGTTTATACATGTCATGTTACCTTTACCTGTTTTTATACTGGAAATAGATAGGACTTACCAATCTTTATGACTGACCCCGTTTTGTTTCGCCTCTTTGTCTTCCGTTCCCCCCCCCCCCCCAGGTTTTCAGGGAGGGAATGATGTTGTTTAGTTCGGACCTCTTATGCTTGAAGGTCATCATGTATAGCTTGGTCTTCTCTTGGCTATGGCTGCTTCACCGCTTTATTTTGGGGAATAATTTATGAAAAAGGTTTTATGCTTCTTTACTATTGCAAGACAGGTTTTGATGTACTCTGATGTAAAAGGCTTTAGACCTTATTTTATGAGGTAATGAAATTTGTTTTACTTTCGCTGTTTTATATATGTTCTGTCTTGTAATATTTCTGTGCGTGTTTACCTCGATAATGCTTCACCAAACCTAGTGCATTCCCTTTGTGAGTGACATTAGCGGAGGTGGGGTGTTACATATAATATGGTAAGAATTAGGATGACTGTTTTGTACACTAAAGGAATGAATGTGGAAATTGGAGACTTTAGGAAATTTCGGTGGGAAAGTGTACAATATATTTTGAAATAAAGAAACGAGGATCCCTTATGTTAGTACTTCTAATTAATGGGCTTGGCAGTAAAACCTCATAAATTGGAAAAGGTTGAAAAGAGAAAAATGGATTAGGAATATATATAGTTGAGAGAATTGACTTTGTGGGAGTGTCTAAGAAAGCCTAGAAAAATTGGAAACGCGCTTTGAGTCTAACCCCATTGTTAACTTTTAAGAACTTGAAATTATAAAAGCTTTTGGGAGATGATTTATGGTTTTTTTTCAAGTTTTAATATTAAAAGTTATAGTTTTAAAATATGTAAAGAAGTACGTATTGGGTTTTAAAGTAAATTGGGGTATATTTTGGAAGCAATGGTTTCTCATGAAAATTTTGTCTGAAGTAAAATTCTCTCAGTAAAAGGTGCACATTATAGATCATGTATAGCTCGCTAGTTCCCTTGTTGTATTTCACACAAGAAATTTTAATAAAGAAAGTTTTGAAGTCTCTATTCTTTTGACAATCATTTTTGATAAATTGTTTAAAAGAGAAAATTTTGATGGGTGTAAAAAATAAGTTGTAGAAATTAAGAATAGAGTAGATGTTTGCACCTTATAGTAAGAGACTAAACCGACCTTATAGGGAAGAATAAGTTATAAACCTGATTGAGGAATAGTTGTCCTTATCTACTCCAGTTTTTGTGATTTGAAAGAAAATGATTTACATTTTTTTAAGATGACATGTTTTTATGGTTTGGCAAAAGTAAGTTTTCATGAGGAAAATAAAATTTTGACATTTTTAAATTTTTGGAAGAAAATTCAAATGAAAAAAAGGCCAACCGTGTTTTAAAAAGTATGGATCAGGAAAGGATTAGTCCCTAGGAAAGACGGGAAAAGTTTAGAGGCTATGAAGTAGATAGCGAGAATCATCTTGGAATAATGGTAAGTTCCTGTGGAATGCGTAAGCATTAAAAAGCCTAGGATGTTGCTTGAAGTGATTACTGGTACATAGCTAGAATTAGTGGTGACTACTAGATAGAAAAAGGGAAAGTAAGTGTTTAGATCATGTTGCTAATTTTCATTTTAGGGGTAAAACCCGTTATTACATTTCTGCTGGGATCGTTACGTTATTTTGTTCTTATTAGGTAGTTAGGGTAACACCTAAACCTGTCGTGGATCCCCTGGTTTTGGACTTTGTTGTCTAAGGGGAACATAGTCCTGAGATTCTTGGCCTTTAGTAGTAGCCGTGTGGAGTGTCTGTTTTCCTGTTTTGGTTGAAGGACTAGAAGGCTTAATTGAAAACTAAACTTAGATCAGATGATTAAATAAGCTAAGAGAAAAGGTACAACTAAAAAGGAAACAACAAATTTAGTAAAGCGACAAACTTGACAAATTATGAGAAAATATGGATACGAATAAAAATTTCCAAGATAAGATGAAAAAGAAAATCTGTAACAGAGAAAATTTTCTTATGTAGGCTGTGTTTGGATAGGAAAATAAGGGAATCTTTATAAATAGTTACATAAAATCCAAGTACGGTTAGAAAAAGGTTGAAAAAGAAAAACGGAAGATGTGAAGTTTTCCGTTTTCCACCTTTTTTGTAACATAAGAAACTGAATTTAGAAAATTAGATTTTTATGAAATTCAAAAAATAAAGTTGGTTGGTAGGATTTTGGGTGCAACAATTGGATGAACTGCGTTCATGCTTTACAAGAATGTGGGAAAATTTGGATGGAAATGTATCTTGATTTTCAAAATATTGCATTCATGTAGAATTGCCAGTATATTTAGGATGTGAGCATCATGTTTTAAAAGGATTTTTGAAAAATTTGCACATATATAGGAGGTACCACTTAGACATACATGTATTGTTATCTTGTATTTCACTTTGCACAAGTGCACAATGTTTGCAAAAATTGGCACATGATGGATGTATATTATGCGAGGGATTAATTAATTTTTACCCATATCAAATTTCAGAGACGAAATTTCGTAAGGGTGGGAAAATGTAACACCTCGCATTTTATAACAATTAAATAATGCATATATGTATATATATGCATAGACATAAACATTTAAGAAAAAGAAAAATTTGAAGAGCTTCCAGAATTTGGCCATGGGATTAGCATCATTGCGTTCGTGGTGATTTTCTGGTCAATTTAGACCTATGGATTGCAGAAAACTGATTTAAGATGAAAGAGATACCTTTAAATGAAGTATTATAGCAAAACATGAAAATAAGGTAAAAGAAGGAGAACAATGACTACCATTGTTTCTAAACTTATTAACAAAAGATATCATAGCTCAGTTGGTTAAGGCATTGGATTTGCAGCATAGAAGTTGGGGGTTCGAACCCCGTCGGCGACATAATTTTTATCTTTGTTTTAGAGAAGGCCAACAGAACATACAACTATGTGTACGCATACAAATTCAAAATTTGTAAGGATATAAACGCTCATATAAGGAAATAAAGAAAATGTATATATATATATATATTTGTGAGAATATATGTATATATGTGTAGAAATATATGTATACAAGAGATAAAATTCAAGATAAGGTTGGAATCAATGAAATATGGCAAGACTCAAATAACGGTGCAACACCATTTGAATTTTGAACACCAAACATAAGTTGTGCGTATATATATATACGCGTAAAATGGTCGTTAGAAGAATTGTATATGTATAAGAAAATTTCATGTGAATATAACAGCCAAATAAATTTCGAAAATTCAAAAGTTCGAAAATCAAATTTCTACGCCTAAACTATTCGTGGGACCCAGGGGGGCCGACACCCCTGTGCGGAGGTCGACACCGGGGTCGACACCTCCCAGATCCGGGCAGATCCATTGACGTATCTGGACCGTTTTCTTAACCAGGTTCAATGCTGACTCGGTGCTGCGTGCACGATAAGATCCTGAACACCTGCAAATAGGCTAGGAGAGCCTAGCCTAAATATCACATTCTCTGAGACAACGCCTAAACTCTGCCATTCTTTCTCCTCCTCAAATCTCTTCAGAAAAATCAGATAATTAGTTTAGGAAAATTCTGAATCAAGATTTGAAGGAATAGAATCAAATGCAAAGTGAGGTAATTTTCTAGATCCGGTCTATTCAATTTTCTTCCTCTTTCTTCCCTTTTTCTTTCAGTAAAAACTATGAATCCATGGTTGTTAGGTTCTGAATCCAATTAGGGGAAAACTATGGAATGCTAGATCTGGACCAGATCCAGGATTTGAAAAGCAAATAAGGTGGGTGGATTTAAGTTATATCATTTTAGATAATGATATATTATCGTTTGACATTCCCTGTTATTGTACAATGTTAATTGGGTAGAATAACTAAAAGTATTGAAATGTTATTATGACATGTTTAAATATAATACATTGAAATGTTTAAGCGTATTCTAAAAGGATTAAAGTGATAAATATGACATGTTGGAATATTAATATGCTAAGATATTAATATGTTGGAAAATTTGTCAAAATATGTGTAGTAGTTACTGTTGTTTCAATTCCATGTTAACATAAGACATTTATGTACCTGGACCATTAACGGTAGAATTTGAGAAAAATTACAAGATTTGGCAATCGCATTTTATTGGTAAATTTGAACAATTATCTGATTAATTAATTATGATGGAATAGAATTGATTATATGTTAGAAATAATGTATGAAATAAAATAGGCATAATATGATGACATGTAAAATATAAATCACAGTGGAAATTTGAAAGAATAGACATACCTAGATTATATAGAAGATTTACAGTAAATAAGAAACTGTAATCGCGCTTAGACACGAGGTTAGGTTACACTTGTGGTAGAAGTCTGCCCAGAACCGCCCGGCATATCCAGCATCCACAAGTGGTAAATCTAATGTAAGGGGCCTAAGTGCATAAATAAAACATGTAATGGTGCTAAGACACAAGGTTAAGTCAACTTATGGAAGAAGTCTGCCTGGAACCGCCCGGCAAATCCAGCATCTACAAGTGTAGGCTTAATGTGAGAGGTCTAGTAAATAAACATATATATAAATATGTAAATGGCAAGACTGATAAACATCATTAATTGTAATTAATGGAGATAAATGGAATTGAATGAAAGACACAACAGTAAAAGGAAATGGAATGAACGGAGAATGATAATAACCTATTATGAATAAATTACATTAATGAGAATGTTATATAATAGGTAGACTTGTCCTAGGGACAAGTGGATATTATAACTTAGGTTATAATAAACTTGTGAGAAAATGAGATAACTTGTGTAATGAGAAGAATGGTACTTAACTGTAAATTAAGTAATCAGCAAATGAGGAAATTTATGGAATGCAAGAAGTTGTGCTAAATTATAAATTAAGTAATTTGAAAACTTGGAAATTTGAAATATGCTGATAAGAATAACATGTTAAATCTTGTCTTAGGGACAAGGGAAAATTATAACATAGGTTATAATAAATCTAAAGGAGACTTATTAGAGAACCTTTGTTAAGATAACTAAGTTAATAAGTAATCAACGATAAGTTGTAGTGAAAGTGTAAGATGGAATTATGATTAAATAGGAAAGAGTGAGGCAAACTTATGAAATAAATAAGTTATATTTAATCATAAATGATAAGTGACATGTTAAATAGAAAACATGTAAATAGAGATATACTTAATTACATATTAAGTAGAACATGTTATTGTAACTGTGAAATCAAACAAGAGTATAAAGGGATTGTGGATTACAGACTTTGGATCACAATTTAAAGAATAACATGTTGTGGGCATATTAATAAACTTAAATGGGTTAAGTTATATGATTGAAATTAATAAGCGAGAGGAACTTGGTAACTTGATTAAGAATTCAATGTGAAAGGTGAATAACAAAGTTAAATGGAAACCTGATGAGGTAAGCCAAGTGCATAAAAGAATTTTCAGACACAGGGTCTAATAACATATTAAAATGAGGCGCTTGGACCAGTCCGCACGTTTGAGGGTGAATATCCCAACGGGGTAAATCAGCGTGGTGTCATGAGGCACGAGGGGAGTGTACGTTTATCTGATTATTCTGTCGGCTCCGAAGTACTGGAAGGGGAAGCACACGGCTTCCTAAGGTACGTAAGGTGCTTCTGGTAGTCCTCTGTGTGGTGGCAGATGTTTAGACTATGCTCTCTGAGATTGGGTCTGCGCGTAACTACCAGGTGGGTGGGCCTTGACTACAAAAGTAGCTTTTTAGTCAGAATGCTGTGACATGGTGACACTAGGGTGATTCGGCAGCCGCCTCAATGGGGATGTAGAGGTCAGGACCAACAAAGATAGTAGATCGCCAGGTACCCATCATCGGCAGTCCGTGGGATGCGAAAAGACTAGAGTTAAACCCAGTAGACCATTCACCTTTCACTATCGGGTTACGGCTGTTGAGGGGAGACACCAACTGGATGTTTAGATTGTTTATTAGGGGCAAGTTGCTTAGCTCTTGTATTCTTTACTAGTTGAGGGAGGGGCTGAGGAGGGGCCATAGCTACCATGAAAAACAGACCCTAGGTATATATGTATTTAGAGGCTCTTAAAGACGGGCCTATACAGATACGGAAAAGCTCCTGACCAAGTTCCATGTTTCTTGTATAGCCCTGCCACAGAACCCGGATCACATTACGTGAGTTAAGGCATCGAATACGATTGACGATACGTACGTGGGAAAGTCTAGATACATGCATATCGGCTCTGGGTGGTGTATCGTAGACTTGAGGGCATTACTCTGCTATGGAATCTGATTCGATCAACGATGGCAGTCCGTACGTTTACATAGCATAGTAATGAAAGATATATGCGGAATGTAACAATGTTATGTAGAGATCCGTACGTCACTCTGGCATAGGATGAGAGACTGCGTTTATTTCTATGAAATTATGGTGGATACCGTGTGAGTGGGGTACCATGGGGAGTACCTCAATATTAGGGGAGGGTAGCTGCATATATACTGTATTAGGTTAATCCACTGGGAAGTAAATGGGTAGGACGTGTGTGTAAGCCTTGAGTGCTGTTAACCCAAGTAACCTAATAAATAAGAAAATGTGATTGAACGGTATATGTAGGATTACCCAAAGTATATAGTTTAAATCCAGTCACCAGAACTTGTGTTCTGACCCCCTCCTCATCACATACTCGCAGGTTAGATTTGTGGGAGAGACATGATAACTTTGGATACTGGTAAGGCAGTATTATTGCTATGGTAAAGCTATATTTTGATTACATTATATTTTATCCATTCCGCTGTGAGATATTTTTTGAGCTCTGACATATTTTATGTCTCTGTCTTTTCTGCAGGATAGCAAAACAAACCAACACGAGTTTCGATAGATTAGAATTTAAAAAAAAATCGGTCTGTCGGAATTCGTGTTGTTACATAAATTAAGCTAAAACTTTGATTATACTCATTTTTCCTGATTTTGAAGTTTCTAAGCTAAATTGTGATTGTTTGTCGTTGTCCTATCGAGTACAGAGTGACAAGATGAGTTTGAGATTCTTAGTAAACTGGCCATAACTTTTGAACCGTACACTAGAATTCGATTATCTTAATCATTCCAAAAATCCTGAATTATATACAACAACTTTTTTTAAGAGTGTTTTAAATATGTTGTCGTTTGCTAGCTCAAACTGCGGATTTTGTCTACTATCTTGTGTTTTACTTCATGTTGTTGCATTTGTTGTTTCCAAAAAACTTGAAAAAGTTTTTCATACTGTTGGTATTGGTGATCGCCATGTAAATGGCAATAATTTTTAGCAAATCCATATATAACTATGATTCGTATTATCGAATTGATGTCGTTTTGAGTAAAAATCGATGGTGTGATCTCGTTGAATATTGTCATCTTTGTACATGTTTTAATAATTTTTTCAATTAAATATCTTCCAAATGATTTTCAATTCTCAATAGCTAATTATATATCTTCAAATAATTTATTTAGGAATAATCTATATTATCCCCGCTATAGAGGGATTGATTTCAAAGATAGTGATTTCATATATTTTTCGGACAAATGTTTTATAACCTGTTTTTCTCTAAAAATATTTACTATAAAAACATACAAACACACGCACTATTGCACCTTTCGAGAAGACGTGATTGCAATTAAAAAATATTGTAAAGCTCGTGGTATGAAACACGATGGTATATAATAACGGTCAATTTCAAGACTTGTCAATTGAAACAATTTGTTATTTTCCTTTGTGGAGTATTAATGTTATTCTTGTGGTTTCTAGTGTGGAATAGACTAAATTGTAGTAAATTGATTAGTGAAACGTGCGATATGAGATGCATTGATTTTGCTTTTTAAGTTACTACTTGGAAGTCTATGACATATCTCATTGTTATTGCCAATGCTAGACCTTTCGGTCAATTATGCTGTGATTTTAGGAGGTCCAATATTCTATTATCGTTTGGGTAAATCCAACAGCTGTACTTCTGGGTAGATCCAATACTACGTTGTGATTCTGGGTATATCCAATATCATTGTTGAAATTCTAAGTAGATTCAACACATGTAATCCTGGGTAGATCCAAAATAATACGACCAATCCTGGGTAGATCCAAACATTGCGATTTCTGGGTAGATCCAAATATTATAACTCTAGGAGATCAAAAACTCTGGGTATATCCAAATATGTGTTGTTTGGGTAGATCCAAACTGTATCCTGTGTAGATCCAAAATTATAGAACTTGGCAAATTAATCTCCTCATTGATGTTGTTTGTGTAGCTTTGGGGTTAGGATCCAGTTGTGTGCTTTGGTTGTTGAGGTAAGGTGTTTTGATCCAATTGCGCAGTTAAGTTGATTCTTATCCATTACGATTGATGATATTCCACGTAGCATTCTATTCTTGTGAATAAACTCATAAACGAGTTTACTAGTTATCGCTTGAGGCAATTTGTGCACCTCATTGATGTGTTGCTTCCGTGTTTAATCCATCTCGGAGTCCACGACTCCTAGATCCTTTAAAGTCGTTCACTTGTGTAATTCAGTAGGATTTGCGACGTAGAGTTATTCACGTTGTAGCATTTTTATAAGAGAATATCACCTTTGTGTATTATAATTATTACTATTTATGTTCTAATATTACAAATAGACTGACCTATGTGTGTTAATTCTCGGGTCAGACCGAGTTCTTGCAGGTAATTCAAAAGATAGTCCCTTTGCAGCTTAGCTTTACTCCTGGATGACTCTCTTTGTTTAGCTCTTTTTTGCATGTTCAGTTTTGTACTTGGGTTGTGTGCTAGACACCTTTTGATGTATATATTATTATGTTGGATGCAATTATGTGTATTATTTGTATTGTACCTGATGTATGTATAGATATGTATTTGTGACTGTGTTCTGTTCTGTAATATGTGGATTATTATGTTGTATCTGTCTTGTTTATAACTGATCATGTTGCCATCGTAGTGTTGTATTAAGTAACTAATAAGTATGTCGAACCACAGATGAAAAAAATAGTGCACATATCGACAAACAAACTTAGGCCTTGTTTAATACAAGATTACGAATGGTCACTCCTAACCAGCTCTATTCTCCGCCTTAATAGATAGTATTACTCGGTAATGCTCTTTATTAGGGTGGGTCTTAGGCTGAGGCCACATATAATCTAAGCCCTATTTTATAATTAATCTCCCCCTTTTTAATGACGACAACCTTTGTTTATAAAATATACTTACCTAATATCTTGATTCTTCAGTTACTCCCCATAACTACAACAACTCCTTCTGAAAATACTAACTCCTGCTTAATCCAAACCCTATTTTATAATTCACTCCCTTTGTCATCAACAAAAACTATATACCTATGTTTAATCTATAATACTCCCCCTTAAACTAATGTAAGACTTAATCAGACTAAAAAAATGACTCTAATACTCCCCCTAGAACTATGGCACCGTTAAAGTTAGTAAAATAGAGATTAAATCAAGAAGATATAATTAAACTAAACTTTATTGTTACTTTATATATGATACTATACAATGAGTACTTAGTTATACAATTAAACATTTATGAACATAATTTAAACTATACAACGAACATTTTCGAATACAGATAGTCTTTCTGATGTCTGTTTTTGACAATGGGTGTTTTATGAATTGGACAATTTGGATAATGAAGACAAAATTCTCCATTTTGTTCAGTTACATTACCATCCTTATCAAAACATACTTTGCCAACGCATATGACTCGATCGCCTTCTTCCATCTGAACATCTTCTTCTACTACTATTTCTTCTTCATCTTCCGTAGGATTATGAAAATGGATATCAGACGAATCATCTTCAAATGATTGGGTTAAAATGACTATCCATTAAGAATTTCTATATATTCCTAATGATTTTTCCTTGCTTCTCGTGTTCCTTGGCCATTCATAGTTGCATTTGTTGGATTTCAGCGAGTATTTGTACAGAATCCTTCATAGATTCTTCCACTTTTATCACAAGCATAGTATGTTGAAATGGTCCTTGAGCGGATGAAAGAAAGGATGTTTTTATTGATATTCGATAAGTAGGCCATTAATTTATTGTTTTCATAATTTTTTTTACAGAGGAAAATGAGTGAAGAGACATGAAATTTCGAATTAAGAAGTTTAAATAAGTATAAAAAATGATTTTGGAGGGAACTTTGATGTTTAAAATTGTCTGTTATATGTCGACGTGGAGGGTAATACATATTGACATATATATGTGAATTTTGAATTTTTTTTATTTTTCTTTTGATTTTTTAATATATATTAATATATATAGTTATTATATTTTGATTAATGGACAAATACCTATTTCTCTTTTTAATTTAGTAAACCTTGCTCCATTGAAGGGTTTAGTTAAAATATTTGCATGTTGATTTTCAATTTTAATAAATTCTAGTGAAATATTTTCTTTACTTACATTATCTCTAAGAAAATGATGTCTAACATCAATGTGTTTAGTTCTAGCATGATGAGTAAGATTCTTAGATAAATTTATTGCACTAGTATTATCACAATAAACTAGTGATTTAGTTGTATTTAATCCAAATTCTTGTAGAATTTTTTGCGTATAGATTACTTAAGAACAACCCGATGTAGTAGAGATGTATTCTGGTTTAGTTGTTGAAAAGGGTATGGTATTTTTATTTTTTACTTAAGCAAGAGACCAGAGAATGTCCTAAAAAGTGACAAGTTCCACTTGTACTTTTTCGGCCTGATTTACAACTGACATAGTCAGCATCACAATAAGAAATTAAATTAAATGAAACATTTTTAGGGTAAAATAAACCAAAGTCTAATGTATGTTTGACATATCTTAGAATATGTTTTACAACTTTTAAATGAGTTTCCTTAGGCTCAAATTGATATCTTGTGCAAAGACAGACACTATGCGTTATCTTTGGTCTATTTGCAGTTACATATAGTAATGAACCTCTGGTGCCTCTATATAATTTTTGATCTATGTTTTTTGATGAGTCATCTTTGCTTAAAGCTTCATTTGTTGCCATGGGAGTGGGTTTTCCACAGGCATTAGTCATATTAAAATTATTAATTAAATCCCTAGCATATTTTTCATGATTAATAAAAATACCATTATTTAATTGTTTTATTTGTAATCCTAAAAAGAAAGAGAGTTCTCCCATATGACTCGTTTAAAATTCCTTTTCATTATCTCAGAAAATTCTTGATTCAATTTATTATTTGTTGATCCAAAAATAATATCATCTACATAGATTTGTATTAATTGAATATCATTTTTATTCTTTTCATAAGAAAGTATTATCTACTTTACCAATTTTATTTTATTTTTGAAATAAATAAGATCTTAGTCTATCATACCAGGCTCTAGGAGCTTGTTTTATACATATAGAGCTTTCTTTAGTTTGTAAATGGTTTGGAAAAGAAAATCTTCAAATAATGATGGTTATTCAACTAAACATCTTCTTTAACCAAACCATCTAAAAATGCATTTTTTTACATTCATTTGAAATTATTACGATTAGCAAAAGCAAGTAGAATTATTATAGCTTCTATTCTTGTGCAAAGGTTTCATCAAAATCTATCCCTTCTTCTTTACAAAAACCTCCTGCAACTAACCGATCTTTATTTCTGATGATCTCACCAAGTTCATGATTTTATTTTTATAAACCCATTTAGTTCCTATTATCGTTTTATCCTTAGGTCTAGAAATAAGTTCCCAAACATCATTTCTAGTAAATTGGTTCAATTCTTCTTCCTTAGCAAGTATCCATGAATCATCATATGATGCTTCCTTTGGATTTTTAGGTTCAATAGTTGATACAAAAGTTACATTATTCATTTTATTTAATTAATTTCCAGTTTTAACTATAGGTTCGATATTCCCTAATATATTTTCTATAGGATGATTTTTTAGAAGTATGATTCTTTTATTAGGTTGATTGATTTCACAACTTATCTCATTTGATTCATTATTTTCACTATTAAAATTTTCTTCACTATTTATATGACCAATATCTCTATAATTTTCATCAAAAATACCTGCATTGTTTCTTTAATAGTGTTAGTTTGTAAGTTGAAATCTTTGTAGGCTTTACTTCTATTTGAATATCCTATAAAAATTCCTTTATCTGATTTAATTAGAATCAAATTTATCAAAATTTTCTTTGGTGTTTAAAATAAAATATTCTCTATCGAAAACTCCAAAATAAAATACTCTTGGTTTCTTATTGTGAAGAAGTTCATATGGTATTTTGTTGGTTAGTGGTCTGATTAAAATTCTGTTCAAGATATAGCAAGCTGTAGTAACTGCTTCAGCCTAAAATTTTCTTAGCAATTTACTATACGAAAGCATAGTTCTAACACTCTCTTGAATCGTTCTATTCTTATGCTCAACTACTCCATTTTGTTGTGGAGTTTATGGAAATAAGAAATTATGAGTAATTCCTTTTTTTTACAGAAATTCTCAAAATTTCCATTTTCACATTCTCCACTATGATCACTACGTATAGTTTTGATTTTTAAAGAAAATAGATTTTGAATTCTTTTCGCAATGTTTAAAAAATATCAAAAGCATCACTTTTATGTTTGAGAAATAGAGTTCAGGTGTATCTAGAATAATCATCGATAATTACAAAAACATATCTACTATGATTTATTGACTGAGTTTAACATGGAATAAATAAATCCATACGAAGTAACTCTAGAGGTTTTTAAGTAGAAATCTTATCTTTTAGTTTAAATGAACTTTTTCTTAGTTTTCCTAGTAGATAGACATCACATACACTTCCTATTTTAAAATCCATTTTAGGGAGTCGTCTTACTATATCTAGCTTAGAAATTTTAGAAAGGAGTTTGAAATTTAAATGTTCAATTATTTTATGCTAAATCCAATGGTCATTTGAATTAGCTAAAAGACATAAGTTGTCATTTGAAATCTTCATACTTAGGATATAAATATATATATTCCTTATTCCTTCAAATTTAATATTTAAAACTATTATCTTTGATGTAACACTTATCTTTTTCAATTTTGATTTTATGACCTTTATTGCATAACTGACTTATACTAAGTAAGTTGTTTTTTAAATTCCTAACTGACAAAACATCAGAAATAATAGGAGTTTTAGAGTTACCGACATTGTCGATGCCAATCACATATCCTTTTGAGTTGTCACTAAAATTAACCATTACTCCATCTTCATAAACTTTATCATTCAATATATATGAATTTCCAGTCATATGTCTTGAACAACCACTATCAAGTATCCTTTTTTTAATTTGCAGAAATTTTACAATGAGTGTTGAATCGTCAAGAGCTACATAACAAGTATGTTCCTGCACAACACACCAATTCAGTAGATTACTTGACTTTTCAAATAATTAAATGCAAACTCATGAATTAATGGTGAACTGGACATTTTTGAACTAGTGTTATAATGAATTTCAAAAATCGGTATTTTAAACATTTCAAAAATTCAGATTACGAAAACTTTGAGAACCAAAGCTCTAATACCAATTATCGGAAAATGCGGATTATGGATGTTAAGGATAACTTAACACTAGAGGGGGATGAACAATGTTTTATGAAATTTATGATCTTTTTGAAATCCTTTTGAATTTAACAGAATCAAATGCAAATCACATATACAAATCAAACATAAAATCAAACACATATGCAAATAAAAAGTAAAAGCAGTAAAGGAAAGAACACACCGGAATTTTATACTAGTTCAGACTTTCCCTACATTCAATCTCATACAACTCTGTGTTGTGTAAATTTATTTTCAAATAAACTTCAAATCTTATATTCCTCGATTTCAAGGGCCACGAGGTCCATCCCCAACTGCTTCGAGCACAGGACGCTCTCTTGATTTAACCAGGCAACAAGATCACCTGATTGATTTATGGGAACAATCACACCCAATTGATTTGAAAGGGCTACAACCACACCTTTTTAGTATCAGTTTAGAAGAAATACTCGATAGAACTTTGAACTTACGATCTTTGATTACAAATACTTCTATAACTTGAATAGCAATCGAATCTTTGAGAGAGAGTGGTAGAGAATTAAATTAGAGATGATCTGGTTTGATTCTCTTTGAATTTCAGCATAGTTTACGTTATGGAAACTTGAAAATTAAGAGTATAAATGGAGAGAAGAAAAAGAGAGAAGAAGATAATGAAAAGTAGTTAATTTTTTGGAATTTAGATGGAGATTTATAGAAAATTAACAGTCATGCCTCTTCGGGAAATGTTTTAAAAAAAAGACACTTCTTTTGATATATATTCGATTTATTTTTTAAAAATAATGACTATGATGTAGACATCTATATATTTTTGAAATTTAAAATTTTGAAATCAATGTAAACGACGTTTAAATAAATCAAGATAATTATGGAGTTTAAACAAGCTATTTCCTATGTATTAAGTAATATAATAAAGTAAGAACATAAACTAAAAATATATATTTATAATTTATAAAACCGATATCAAAACTTAATATAAAACTATAAGTATAAATATGTGAAACTTAAAACTTAAGACATAAAACTATAGATATGAATATAAGGTAATAATAATATTAAAACTCAAGTAAACATATATAATCAAAACTAAAATATAAGTAAGAAAATCTAACATATTTAAATCTGGAGTTAGATTCAATTTAAGAAATATTTTGAATAACTTAAAGGTCATAAGATGTATAATATATTTTTTAAATAGGAAGTAATTTTGAAATCAGTTAAAAGTTAAGAGAAAATTAAAATATTATAAGGCAAAAATGGTATGAGAATTGGAATAAAGATTTAAGTGCTATTACAAAGTTTTAACAAAAATTATAGACTTTATTACTTACCCTAATTTATTGAACTCTTGTTATTCACGAGTCTTCAATCTTGAACTCTTCTTCTTTGTAATCGATACTCTTGAATCTTTAAACTGTACAGTCTTCAAAATCAACACATGCATATATATATCATGCACATATATATTTCTATACAATAATGTTAGTATATATTTTATAATAATAATAGTTAAAAGATGGTTGTTGTCACCAAAACCATCATCACCATCATCTCAGTTCCGGACGTGCGAAGCATTAGAGAGACACTGAGCATTAGGAGACAAAATCCCATCATGTAAAGCAACAATAGGCAGAGACCCACTAACCTGAATACATGATACCAAAGAGTCACCAGTACTACAACCAGATGGACCCGCACATGCAGGAACACGTGGAAGGGGAGGTGCACTACCATGCACACCCAAAGTACTGATATCAACGAACACAGAAACAAGGGTCGACCGGGAAGTGCTAGAGACAACCGGACCAATAGCATGAACGTCAGTTCGAGAATTAGGTCAAACAATAGGCGAAACACCATGTGATTTAGGAACTTGTACAAATTTAAGATTGATGCACAGTGACTGGTCATGGTCGAAAGCCTTGCGAAAAGAACAAAAGGGTGGCTTGTAGGCATAGATATGGGAACGTAGAACGACTTTCTGTTAAGAAATTGGCACTGGTATATTAGAGATAACTGAAGGGCGTGCAAATTTTGACCAAAATTCTTGCAAATCGAAGCTTAGCAGCCGTTGTCGTGCAGCTATCTAACCGCAAAGGGACACCAACAACACTAGCGATCACACAAACAATGTTTGTATCCCACAATTCCTTCGAAATATCAAGATCCACCCAAATTGGAAGGGAGGAGAACACAACTTTAGAATAGCATATGTCGGGCGATCATTTCTTCAGAGAATTAATCTAGAGTCAAAGAAATAAGGGCCCCGCTGAAAATATGTTCAAGATCAACCAAATTCTCAAACTTAATTAGGAAAAAATACATTTTTCCTAGAAAATAGATCAAATTGACCAACTGGCTTCCAAACATGCTTTATGTAGGCAGCGAGATAAAAAAAGGACGGGAGTTGATCACAGATATCACTAATGAACATCTGCATTGATCGATGGCCTTCTTAAGCATAGGTTCAGAGACAAAGTCCCTACGGTTGTCATTGACAACCCGCGGCTCGAATACCATTGTTGACACAGGCGATTGGGAAACAACAACTAAGGAAGATTTTCAACATCTACTTCTTGAAGGGTTCAACAAATAAGGCATTCCTGTCACCTCATAAGCACTCGGTCGAATATGGGCCTCGATATAAAAAGCGACCTCAGGAGCAATGCTAGTAGAGCACACACTACAATCAACAGAAACATAATCTACGGGAGAGCCCCAAAAGGCACAGATATTTATGACAGAGAGAAACTGGTGCTTGGCCATGGGAGAAGCAGTGAGCGGCCTCACGAGACCAAATTTGCGGAGGAATGGTCACGAAAGGAAAAGGGGAAAACCCTAATCAGGAGCCTCCATTAGAATAGTTTTTTATTACAAGAATTTTTCTATGATCTAACGTAGATTGTGCATTTAAATTTGTTTATATGCTTAGATAATGTAATAAGCCTCACCTCAGATGAATAGCCTAAACCTAGACAATAAGACTAGACTAGAGCATGGATATTACTTAGACAAGCCTGGAAGGGTATTTAAAATAAAGGTTGTAATTTTTTTAATTATCACATATTCACACATACAAAAAATGATGGAAGACTATTTTTAACATATGAAAGTAATTATAAACATCGTCAAAATATTTTTCCGACTAGCTCATCTTAAAGATAGTGGGTCGTCTATATATAACTGAGAATATAAAAATAATAAACATAGAAGAGAGCTTTCATAGTAGAATTTAAACATAACTATATATCAGTTTAATAGTCAAATTTTACACAAATTCAATTCATTAGATAGTATATTTATGTAACTCCCCAAAGTGTGAGCAATAACTTAATAAAGAATTAAGTAAACATAATAAGGGGAAAAGAAATTTTTTCACAAACGTCTGTATTTAGCTATTGTAACAACCCGAAAATCTGAGCCAATTTAAAATTTTTATTTTGGCTATTTTAATGAATTTTGGATATTTAAAATGATTTATTTTAAATAATAACGACGAGAAATTTATTTTGAATAGAATTAGAATGTATATATTTATATCGATCATCGTTAGAATATAAATATTTATTTTAAATTATAAAAGGAATTGAAAATGGCGCAGTAGTTCGAAGATTCGATTTCAAATTTCAAATGAATGTACAGGATTCAAAATAAACCGGATTTTAGCGAAACCAAAAATATTAGAATCTATTTGAAAATATCTTTCCAACGAATCCGAAAAATTGAAATTTCATAGTGGGAATAAAAAGTTATGCCCAGTTGAAAATTCAGAATAGTCGCTAAAGAATTCTAGCCCTTAAAAAAATGGAAATTTTGCAAACAACCACGGTTTCGACAAAACCACTTTTGTTGGATCCGGGATGTCAAGTTATTGCTAGATTCCAAAATTCGTAATTTGTTGAATCAATATGTGAGCGTGGCGAAGTAAAACGTGTTTTAACAGTTTCAGTCAATTTGGATCGACCAGAAATTGGCCATTTTTCAAACGGTCTTCAAATTTGACGAAATTAGTTTTGTTAGAATCGTATCGTCGATACAAAGCTAAAAAATATTTTTTGGGAATTTTTAGAGTCTGTATGTGGTCCCGGTAAATTGAAATGTGCGTTCAAATTCAATATATAGATTTATATTTTGATTTTGATGAAAAATGAGCGTAACAGTCGAATTAGCTTGCGGAACATACCCCGTTGTGTTCGGAATGGGGGTTATTAGCTAGGAACGACAGTCAGTGGGTTCGATTTTGAGATCAAAATAAAAGGTTGCTTTATGGAATTAAATAAATAAATAATATATATAATATATACTCTTTTCAACCCACCCCCCCTTTTCTCAGTACAGTCAACGTTGGGATTAGAAAAGAAAAAAAAAACTAAAACTATCGCGACGTCCATTCACCGCGCCAGGGCGCGACGCCCCCTTTCCTCCGACCGTAGATGGTGGCGCGCCTCCCCCTAGCCCCTCCTCCCTCCTCTCGTGCCCCCTCTCCTCTAATCCCTCACCAAACCCGCAACATCCAAACCGCCATGCCCTGAAGCCGCCTCCGCCCAGTTGACCGCCGAGCATCGCGCGCCCCCCCTTCAAACCGCGCTGAACCTCCCCCTTCTTCGCTGAGAAAGATGTGAGCATTTCTTTTTATTTTATTTTATTTAGTTTTGTTTTTATTTTAATTTAAAAGCTTTGTTTTTTACCTTGTTTTGCGATTCCTTTCTATGAAATGATTTAAACTAAAAAGAGTTGATTTTTAGACTAAAACTTTATATTTTTATACACTATGCCATAGATGGCCTACGACAACCCAGAGAAGTGACGCAGTAGATGCCAAAATTTGTTGCTATAGGTCTGTGGCAACACTTTTTTGGGGTTGCCTTTTGCCGCGTTGCCTTAGAGTCAAAGGCAACACCTTTGTGACCTTATGGTAACATCAGTACAGGTGTTGCCACAGGTACCACTAGAACCAAAAAATACCTTTCACAACAGCAAAAAACAGTTGTAATATGTCTAGTACAGCTGGAAATCGTAACAAAGTCAACCTTTTTTACAACTGTTTCTAGCAGTTGTTAAAATTTGTTTTACAGCTGCTGAAAGTAATTACACCTCAACTGCTATTAATCAAAGATTTCATAATATTATAATAAATATTATTATAACACGGTATTTTATTCAAATAAATATTTTATTTCAACATTTCAAATGATACAATTTTTTTGACTCCACTATTGTACATTCACTCGTACATTACACGATAATTCATATTTACATACATTTCTCACTACATTGTCACTTGACTCACTAACCTAAGTAGCAATTGCAACATCACATGCACCAGCTAACCTTAGTGCCAATCTTTCAGGATCTACCTTACATTCTACTTCAACCTGCATCATAATTTCATAAACACTTGTCCTAGAGTGCTCTCGCTACCCACATCTTGTTTCCCGGCTCCTTAATCATAGGGGATGATAAAGCTTGCTGCCTTATTCCATACATCAAATTATATTACATGTTTTCACCATTATCATGTCACATGATGAATTTATTTTTCACATCATGTTAAAGTTTTTCACATCAAAGATTTCAGATGAGATGATAGTGACCATTTGTATGTCGAAAAACTTTCAAACTGATCATATCTTTTCATTAGATAATTAACAACAAAAATAAGTATAATAAATACCTTCATTTGTTCAGGACAAGAACTAATGAAATTCCTGCACATAGAAGTGGAGCCAAGGAGTGAACACTGAAATTCCTGCACATAGAAGTGGAGCCGAGGAGTCTAAAGGAAGGTTACCGGGTATGTATTGTTCAACTAAGTTTCAGTTTGTTATAAATAAATCAAGAAACTTGATGAATATAATTCAGTTTTTACCTGTGCAATATACTCTTTCATTTTTAAGTTGACTGGTGTATCTAATGATCGTTCAGCAAATTCATACATAATATTTAATGAAGTAAAGTGAATGAAGTTGTCGCAGCACCAGATGGAAGCCATGGAACTTAGGAAGACAGGCAGGCTGAAATTGTGGACTAAAAGTAGGTAGCAAGCTAAAAACTGCCCACATTATATGGTAGACAAACTGCATGTTGCAGAACAAAGGTTGCCCAGAGAATAATTGAAAAGAAAACTGTTGATCAGAAATAGTTGCACATCGAGAAGCTAGTAGTAAAGAGTAGAAAATTGTTGATTAGGTTCAATTCTATTCATTGATCTGTTCAGTGATCAAAGAAAACTGTTCCTGATATATATATATATATATATAGTTATTAACTTGAATTCAATTCAGTGATCTGTTGTTGGTTCAATTCAATTCAGCAATTAGTGAACTAAAAAGAGAACCGGTGGATATTCCTTGTGCAGTTTCTATCAACCTCTTAGACTAGCATGACTAGCATGAAATTCCTATCAACCTCAAAAATATGAAATTAAACGTGCATCCATGGCAAGAAGAAGGACCAGTCAAGCATGGATTGCGGATGACGTGGTGAGAAGAAATACATTTAAAAAGCAATGTAGTGGAATTTTAAAGAAAATAAATGAATTTACAACATAATGTGATGTGGAAGCTTGTGTAGTTGTTTATGGACCTCATAACGCTTGTACTAAGTAGTGATGCTAAGTATATAAATTTGGAGGCAGACTTCAATTTCAGCATCATGAGGTCCATAAATAACAGCAAAAGCTTCCTTATCACATTATGTTGATATCTCCCTTACTTACTTTAAAACAATTGTGTTGCTTCTTGAATGCAGTTATTCTCAGAGAGTCATCGTCGATCCATGCATGGATGATTTTTTACTTGTTTTAGATATGAAGAAGCCTCGGTTGTTTAGATGGGTTTACACAAAGAACTGGAGGGTAATAAAATAAAACTCGGGTAATATACCCTGATCAGAATACAAAAACAGCCTCAAACAATGGCAAACTCCAAACTCTCTATAGCCACAACAGATGCATACCTGAAATCAATATTAAATTTCAACAACTCCTTCAAATAATCGAATGAAATCAGCCATATCCAGCGATTTCCTTGACAGAACT
Organism: Allium sativum; assembly: GCA_030737875.1. NCBI lineage: Eukaryota > Viridiplantae > Streptophyta > Magnoliopsida > Asparagales > Amaryllidaceae > Allium > Allium sativum. The sequence goes on along the minus strand of CM060918.1, from coordinate 770,286,635 downwards.
CACTTACAGTGGCTACAACAGCATCATAGAAGGCCTGATTGCAGGGAAATAAATTGGAAATCAGTTAGTAATATCAGTTACAAATTACTGGAAGAAGAAGATGGCAGTATACTCGGTCAGATGGTGTAGCCATTCATTTCTACTAAACAAAATAACCTTTTATTATACTCGGTCATATGCTTAAACATTTATATCAAATATGAAGTGAATAATCGTATATTCAGGAATCAAAACGCCGATAAAATATCAAAATTGAAACTTATTCAAAGAGAAGTCACTTATCTTGTTTGTAGGAACCAAAATAGAACGAGAAGATCAGACGTCACTACCTAGAACAGGACTGAGGAAACCCAGAAACTCTACCTCGCAATTTCCAATTTCAGTTTCTCCAGCTTATAATAGGTTTCACGATTTATGATTTGATGATTTGTTGTTGCTGTTTTCCGGATCGGTATTGATTTTTTTTCCTTTTCCTTTTTCCGTTTAATGCTGGAGAACGATGTGAAAACCTAATTGGCGATTTGGGGGGAAACAAAGTAGAGGGAGCGCATAAATGAAAATGTCAGAAAATGTTAGCGGGAGTAAATGAAAATGTCAGCGGGAACAAAGAGAGCGGATCAGATAATGGATGGAAGGTTAAGATTTCGTTTTAACTAATGGTGTGGATCGCTGAGGTGTACATTTTTTTAATTAAAATATATCTATAGCTACTGCAACATCGTTGATATTTATGCTAACACATTGAAGTGTACGTTGCAATAGACAAAAATCAGCATAGCTGTGGCAACATTTTAGCTGGCAACACCTTTGATTTTCATTGCAGTATGTCATCTATGGCGTAGTGATATAACGAAAAGATTACATTTTTTTATAGAAAGATTATATTTTTAATCGAAGAAAGATTATATTTTTAATTAGTTAAAGATAGGATTTTTATTCATAAGAAAGACGAGATTTTTATATCATGAAAATATTAGATTTTTAATCATACCAAGATAAGATTTTTAGCTATAAAAAGGATCAATTTTTAGTTATGTAAAAATACAATTTTTAGTGGATAAAAATATAATTTTTATCGTATGAATGTCATGAATGAAGTATATAGATTGGATTTTTCTTTGTGTGAATGAAGGATAAAGATTTGATTTTAATTAGAGAAAAGGTATGATTTTTATGTATACAAAAATATAATTTTAGTCATGAAAGAGAAGTTATAAAAATATGATTTTTATACAAGAAGTAGCAAAATAAAAATTAGATTTTTATATATGAAGTAGCGGTTAAAAATATGATTTTTAGCTTATGAATGTTATTAATAAAAATCAATCGTGTAGGATATCGTGTTCGCTTAAGGTTGTAGTCGACGAGGTGTTCATCTTCTTTGCTTTGAAAGAATAGAGGAGGGGAACCCCAAGGTGAGAACTCCTCACTTTTATTTTCTTTTCTAGTTAAAATATATACTAGGATGCAGACAGTGCTTAGCAGCACCCGACACTCGTCGTCCACAGACCATGGATGGCTTGTATGTTTGATTGATCTGTTGTGAAAATTAATTGTGTGATGTGGAGTGAATAAACATTTTATAGTTAAAAATATAATTTTTAATGTGTATATAAAATAAATACTTATAAACAAATCAAACAGTTTGTTTATGAACACGCATTTGAATTGATATTGATTGAGACGATAAATTTTACACATCGCCCAACTACACAAATAAATTTGTATTTGTTGTTTGAAAACCCCACACGGGTATTGGGATGAAATTGGGCATACACTAATCCCAATAATTAGCCGTATGTCGATCGATTGATTGAAAGGCTGTTATAAACGTTAAATATTTATATTTGATGCTTATGCAGTGTAGAATGCACTCTGGATGATGGATTGTTGTTTTCATTGTTGTTATACACATTTGTTGTGTGAAAATCCATATAATCACATTATATGGTAATTGACTGTGTCTGATTCCAGTTCAGAAAGAATGAATATTTTAAAATAACGATTATTTTAATATGACAAATATTTTTAAAGTAATATTCAGTAAAAGATCAAAATGTGATTTTGATGTCCGATTTGGGATGGACACGAATATATTTAAATATATAAAGCCGTGTCGATTAGATTAACGCCATTTTGACGTGAACGATATTTATATCGATTTTATTCATTTATATAATGAATATCGAAAAGCAATTGATTTCAAAATATTATGTTTTGAAAATATTATCATTTATATATCGATGATATGGAATATTCAATTTTGATTAGAAATTGAATATGAAGTTGGAATCGTTTTGAAAACGAATTTAAAATGATTTATAAAATACGTTTTACAAGGAAATCGACGAAAAATATATAATATATATAATGGCTTGAATAGAACGCGTCGCGCTGCGGCAGTTCGCGAATTTCGACCATTGACTTCGAATGGATATTACGGGAGATCCGACCGTTGGATTCTCCTAAAACCGGAACCTTTGGGTTCGTATCGAAAAGAGCTTTCTAACGAATACAAGAGATTTGAAATCTAACGGTTGGATTTGGAATTATGTCCAAATCAAATTTGGAAAAGTTCGCTGTAAGTGCAGTTCGATGGCCGTTGATGGAAATCGAATGTACGGGCCTTGATAAAATTATTAAAAATATTAATAATTAGTGTTAAATCATAAGAAATTGTTTGGAAAGAATTGGGATGAGAAAATCCATATTTGAAAAGATAAAAGTAGACTTTTATCGAAATAAACTAGTTTTGAACTAGAATTAAAATCCATTTATTTTTAAAATAAATAAATTGGATTTGAAATGGTTTTAAAAATAACCATAATTTCCAATATATAATTGGAATGTATTTAAATAGAAATTGTCTTCGGAATATTTCGATGTTGGATTTCGTGATTATACAGATATTGTTATGGAAATTTGAAAGATATATATATCGTTATTTCCAATCCGATATTTGTTGGTTATAGGATTTGATATTGAATATAAGCCGATATATTTTCTATTCAGAGCCTTGTATTTAATATCAAATGGGATTTGGGTTTGTCGTGAATGGTGTCTTCATTAACACTGTTCTTAAACCCAGTTGAGAAAAAGATTAAATCTTTTTATTTAGATTTAATAAAGTGTACCAATTAAATAATATTTAATTGGAATTGATTTTTGGGTTTATCTTGAACGGTATTTTAAATAACATTTGTTCCTTAACCCTATAATTAATGGAATGTGATTTGGGTTGTCGTGAATGGTATCTTTAATAATACTATTCTTAGACCCAACGGAGTTAAGAAAATCAGAAGCTAACTGGAGATTAGTTAGGTTGAATGGTTTCCTGGGTATTGATCTGATGTTGGTTTCGACCTTCGGGGTTATTACTTAGGGAATTGTTCACTTGCTAATTTACGATTAAAGGCTGATGGAAATGAAATGTGATTTTAGGTTTATCGTGAACCATGTTTTAAATGACATTGGTTCTTTAACCCAATTAAAGACAGGATATGATTTCCCAAGTTAAATAATCATTAATATTGATTTTTGGGAAGATTAAAACTAAGTGGAGTTTTAATGAATCTTTAATTAGATTGAAATGATCGAGAATGGAGTACCATCAGTTTTACTCCAGGCGATAGTTAAATCTTTAATTTGATTTGAACGTGAAATGGTAATTGAATTTACCGATAACACCGTGGTGTTAGATATGAAGTATTACCAGTTTTACTTCATGGGATGAATAGGTTGGGATTGGGAAATTTAAAACAAATGATTACTTCGGTAAGGTTCGTTAATCCCGACTAGTTTGGATAAACCACAATTTGGTTTGAATTGAAATCCAAAAGAAGATTAAAGAATAAATTTGAAAGAATTTATCTTTGATAAAATTAATGGGAACCTTTCCCTATAGATGTGAATATTTGAATAAAAGAATATTCTGAATTGGAATGAGGCGTATGTTGTGTCTGTGTAACACTTGTTTATTATATACGCGAGTTATTCAGAAAGACCGGGTTTATCCCATTCGGAATAACTGATTCGACGAGGTGTCGAGGATGAAGACGGTGGTCGAAGACCGGAGGTCTTCACATCGTTTGGATAATTACAGATGATTTTGATTGGGCTGTACACCCAAGAGGAGGGAATCAGTTGGTGATCGTCTAGACGTACTTGGAGATCGATGGATATGCGAGGAATAAGGTTCCTCCGGTTTCGTTCAGACCCAGAACGGACTTGTAAATGGATGTGTGTCTGACATCGGATTTCATTCTGTGTGATTGATATCGGTTGCATAGCGTGAATTGCTTGTGTGGCATGCTGAGGTGCAAATGATCAAGGCTTCTGTTGAAAAGCAAAGTCTTGTGGTTGATGATCAAAGCACCGCCTGTGTGGCATAGCTTTGTGTGGCGTTAATTCGCGAGCCTCACACCCCGGTGTGAACCAGAAATGGGAGAAGGACCTCAGGGAGGGCATGCGTTTCCTTCTAGCTAGGAATGGTGTCAGTGTTTTACACGTCCTGACATTTTACTTATGTGGATGATGGATTGCGAGGCGCCTCGGTTAGATCGGACGATCCGGGTCCGATGGAGTCATTTGGCTCATTGACACCCCATAGGGTGGGGAAACGCAGTGTTCATGCATTTTAATCCACATCGGTGGACCGGCCCTGACAATCCAAGGGACGATGCGTTTTGTTCCTAAGGGGCGGGCTAGAGCGTCTCGAAGCGGTGAGGACGATCCCTTGCCTCGGTTCACAGATGGAAATCCAACTTCCAAATACGACATATTGCGGTTTTGATTGTAGAGCCTAGTATGGAGACATAGTGGTATGGGGCACTCATGCCGTCTATGATTGATACTTATGATTGAAACTATTTTGGCACTATACACTTATAGTAATAATAAATGATGAAATTTAGCGTATCAAGCATTCTTTGGCTATTATAAGGTAAAACCCTATCCTTCGGCTTGTGTTGCATTGTGTGATGGGACCTGGGTCTTATAATAGCTTCATTGTTCTTTATTTAGCATTGCGTTGTTGTTTTATGCACTGGTATTCTTGGGAGGAAACCCGTTTCGTGTTTAGCATTGCGTGGTCCCTTGATTTAGCTAACTTTAAAATAAAGATTAATAACTGTTTTAGTTCTCACACCAGTCACATGACTGACTTGGAGTTTATTGTTTTAACCTAAACTCTGGGTGCCCTTACTTTCGACACGGGCAGCTAGTAGTTTTTGTTTTGCAGATTTATATTCACAGGATCCTGGTTTACAGCTGGAACGATACTCGGAAAGCTCTATACGTATCCGTGTATTACTTTCAGTTGTGTTTTGTATTATTTTTCCGCTGCAGTAATGTATTTAAATCTCTGATAATTTATGATGTATATTATTTAAATTCCTATATTCTGATGAATTGTTGTAAAAAGCAATGAAATGTTCTTCTGTTTGTGTTCTGATTCGTCTTGTCCTCAATTCAATCCGTGCTTTCCTTATCGGGGAAGTTCTGGTCGTCTCATCGTGGTATCAGAGCTTTGGTTTACAAAGCTCGAGAACAAGACACGTTAGAACCAAATGAAAGAATTCGTCAGAGATTGGATTAGTAATATCCAATGGGAATGACTCGTTAGAGATTGGATCAGTAGTATCCTAGAACGAGTGTGAAGAGTATATTTTTAAAATGAGAACAAATTTTATTTCGAAAAATTAAATCTTATTCAACGTATTTGAATATTTATTTGTATTGAATTTGGACAATCCAATATATAAAGATTTTGCATATATGTCTGATCCACGTGTGTTCGAAGTTTTAATATGCTGGAAAGATATAGAATCACACTCTAGTCGCCCGGAGATGGTTCTGATGATCGCTATAGTACGTACATCATCAGAATTTATATTCGAGTTTCGAAAGTGGGATTTCTATATATTTCCAATTGACTGGTGTGAGAACCAAAATTAGATAGGGCTTATTGTTGAGATTTGGCACCAAAAATGTGATTTTTGACTATATATCAAAGTTATGAATTTGAAATGATAATCAACAAATTGATTACTGATTGTGTTGTTTGATTATTGTTCGATTTATTAAAATTTTGAACCATTATGCCAAATTGAACCAAACTTAGAATTGTATTGGTAAATGATTACAATTGCATGCATATACATGTATATCTATTGAACAGGTCATAGCAAGGAGGCTAGAGAAGAGGAATAAAATTGTTTGCCCGACAAATAGGTACATGTTTATTGTATTTCTTGGGTTTTGGATGATTTTATGAGCCGATTGGCTAGCCGCTTGGCTTTTTCTTTTGGATTGGTGAGAGCCATGGGAGGCTATTTGAAATATCCCGAAGCTCTCGGTGTAGGGGAGGTTATGGCGAAATTTTTCGAAAATTTAGGGTGTTAGCCAAATTTTTGAAAAATTTGAAAAGTTTTTAGAAACTGAAAAGTTGAAGAACTTAAGCCGTAATGAAAATAATGGAAGTTGAGTTGGCTTGTAAAACAACTTTCAGCTTCGTTCCTTTTAGGGGACGAAAAGTTTTAAGTGGGGGAGATTGCAACAACCCGAAAATCTGAGCCAATTTTAAATTTTATTTTGGCTATTTTAATGAATTTTGGATATTTAAAATGATTTATTTTAAATAATAACGACGAGAAATTTATTTTGAATAGAATTAGAATGTATATATTTATATAGATCGTCGTTAGAATATATATATTTATTTTAAATTATGAAAGGAATTGAAAATGGCGCGGTAGTTCGAAGATTCGATTTCAAATTTCAAATGAACGTACAGGATTCAAAATAAACCGGATTTTAGCGAAACCAAAAATATTAGAATCTATTTGAAAATATCTTTCCAACAAATCCGAAAAATTGAAATTTCATAGTGGGAATAAAAAGTTATGCCCAGTTGAAAATTCGGAATAGTCGCTATAGAATTCTGGCCCTTAAAAAAATGGAAATTTTGCAAACGGCCTCGGTTTTCGACGAAACCACTTTTGTTGGATCCGGGATGTCAAGTTATTGCTAGATTCCAAAATTCGTAATTTTCTGAATCAATATGTGAGCGTGGCGAAGTAAAACGTGTTTTAATAGTTTAAGTCAATTTGGATCGACCAGAAATTGGCCATTTTTCAAACGGTCTTCAAATTTGACGAAATTAGTTTTGTTAGAACCGTATCGTCGATACGAAGCTAAAAAATATTTTTTGGGAATTTTTAGAGTCCGTATGTGGCCCCGGTAAATTGAAATGTGCGTTCAAATTCAATATATAGATTTATATTTTGATTTTGACGAAAAATGAGTGTAAAAGTCGAATTGGCTTGCAGAACATATCCCGTTGTGTTCGGAATGGGGGTAATTAGCTAGGGACGACAGTCGGTGGGTTCGATTTTGAGTTCGAAATAAAAGGTTGCTTTATGGAATTAAATAAAATAAATAAATAAAATAATGTATATAATATATACTCTTTTCAACCCCCTCCCCCCCCCTTCTCTCAGTACAGTCAACGTTGGGATTAGAATAGAAAAAAAACCCTAAAACTATCGCGACGTCCATTCACCGCGCCAGGGCGCGACGCCCCCCCCCCCCCTCCGACCGTAGATGGTGGCGCGCCTCCCCCCCAGCCCCTCCTCCCTCCTCTCGCACCCCCTCTCCTCTAATCCCTCCCCAAACCCGCAACATCCAAACCGCCATGCCCTGAAGCCGCCTCCGTCCAGTTCACCGCCGAGCATCGCGCCACGCCCCCTCCTTCAAACCGCGCTGAACCTCCTCCTTCGCTGAGAAAGATGTGAGCATTTCTTTTTATTTTATTTAGTTTTGTTTTTATTTTAATTTAAAAGCTTTGTTTTTCCCCCTTGTTTTGCGATTCCTTTCTATGAAATGATTTAAACTAAAAAGAGTTGATTTTTAGACTGAAAGTTTATATTTTTATATAACGAAAAGATTACATTTTTTTATAGAAAGATTATATTTTTAATCGAAGAAAGATTATATTTTTAATTAGTTAAAGATAGGATTTTTATTCATAAGAAAGACGAGATTTTTATATGATGAAAAGATTAGATTTTTAATCATACCAAGATAAGATTTTTAGCTATAAAAAGGATCGATTTTTAGTTATGTAAAAATACGATTTTTAGTGGATAAAAATATAATTTTTATCGTATGAATGTCATGAATGAAGTATATAGATTGGATTTTTCTTTGTGTGAATGAAGGATAAAGATTTGATTTTTAATTAGAGAAAAGGTATGATTTTTATGTATACAAAAATATATTTTTAGTCATGAAAGAGAAGTTATAAAAATATGATTTTTATATAAGAAGTAGCAATATAAAAATTAGATTTTTATATATGAAGTAGCGGTTAAAAATATGATTTTTAGCTTATGAATGTTATTAATAAAAATCAATCGTGTAGGATATCGTGTTCGCTTAAGGTTGTAGTCGACGAGATGTTCATCTTCTTTGCTTTGAAAGAATAGAGGAGGGGAACCCCAAGGTGAGAACTCCTCACTTCTATTTTCTTTTCTAGTTAAAATATATACTAGGATGCAGACGGTGCTTAGCAGCACCCGACACCCGTCGTCCACAGACCATGGATGGCTTGTATGTTTGATTGATCTGTTGTGAAAATTAATTGTGTGATGTGGAGTGAATAAATATTTTATAATTAAAAATATAATTTTTAACGTGTATATAAAATAAATATTCATAAACAAATCGGACAGTTTGTTTATGAACACCCATTTGTATTGATATTGATTGGGACGATAAATTTTACACATCGCCCAACAGCACAAATAAATCTGTTTGTTGTTTGAAAACCCCACACGAGTATTGGGATAAAATCGGACATACACTAATCTCAATAATTAGCTGTATGTCGATCGATTGATTGACAGGCTGTTATAAGCGTTAAATATTTATATTTGATGCTTATACAGTGTAGAATGCACTCTAGATGATGGATTGTTGTTTTCATTGTTGTTATACACATTTGTTGTGTGAAAATCCATATAATCACATTATATGGTAATTGACTATGTCTGATTCCAGTTCAGAAAGAATGAATATTTAAAATAACAAATATTTTAAAATGACGAATATTTTAAAGTAATATTCAGTAAAAGATCAATATGTGATTTTGATGTCCGATTTGGGATGGATACGAATATATTTAAATATATAAAGCCGTGTTGATTAGATTGACGTCATTTTGACATGAACGATATTTATATCGATTTTATTCATTTATATAATGAATATCGAAAAGGAATTGATTTCAAAATATCGTGTTTTGAAAATATTATCATTTATATATCGATGATATGGAATATACAATTTTGATTAGAAATTGAATATGAAGTTGAAATCGTTTTGAAAACGAATTTAAAACGATTTATAAAATACGTTTTAAAAGGAAATCGACGAAAAATATATAATATATATTATATATATAGTGGCCTGAATAGAACGCGCCGCGCTGCGGCAGTTCGCGAATTTCGACCATTGACTTCGAATGGATATTACGGGAGATCCGACCGTCGGATTCTCCTAAAACTGGAACCATTGAGTTCGTATCGAAAAGAGCTTTCTAACGTATACAAGAGATTTGAAATCTAACGGTTGGATTTGGAATTATGTCCAAATCAAATTTGGAAAAGGTCGCTGTAAGTGCAGTTCGATGACCGTTGATGGAAATCGATTGTACGGGTCTTGATAAAATTATTAAAAATATCAATAATTAGTGTAAAATTATAAGAAATGATTTGGAAAGAATTGGGATGAAAAACTACATATTTGAAAAGATAAAAATTGACTTTTATGGAGATGAACTAGTTTTGAACTAGAATTAAAATCCATTTATTTTTAAAATAAATAAATTGGATTTGAAATGGTTTTAAAAATAAACAGAATTTCCAATACATAATTGGAATGGATTTGAATCAAAATTGTCTTCGGAATATTTCGATGTTGGATTTCATGATTATACAGATATTGTTATGGAAATTTGAAAGAAATATATATCGTTATTTCCAATAAGATATTTGTTGGTTATAGGATTTGATATTGAATATAAGCCGATATATTTTCTATTCAGAGCCTTGTATTTAATATCAAATGGGATTTGGGTTTGTCGTGAATGGTGTCTTCATTAACACTGTTCTTAAAGCCTGTTGAGAAAAAGATTAAATCTTTTTATTTAGATTTAATGAAGTGTACCATTAAATAATATTTAATTGGAATTGAATTGGAATTGATTTTTGGGTTTATCGTGAACGGTGTTTTAAATAACATTTGTTCCTTAACCCGATAATTAATGGAATGTGATTTGGGTTGTCGTGAATGGTATCTTTAATAATACTGTTCTTAGACCCAACGGAGTTAAAAAAATACGAAACTAACTGGAGATTAGTTAGGTTGAATGGTTTCCTGGGTATTGATCTGATGTTGGTTTCGGCCTTCGGGGTTATTACTTAGGGAATTTTTCACTTGCTAATTTATGGTTAAAGGCTGATGGAAATGAAATGTGATTTTAGGTTTATCATGAACCGTGTTTTAAATGACATTGGTTCTTTAACCCAGTTAAAGACAGGATATGATTTCCCAAGTTAAATAATCATTAATACTGATTTTTGGGAAGATTAAAACCAAGTGGAATTTTAATGAATCTTTAATTAGATTGAAATGATCGAGAATGGAGTACCGTCAGTTTTACTCCAGGCGATAGTTAAATCTTTAATTAGATTTGAACATGAAATGGTAATTGAATTTACCGATAACACCGTGGTGTTAGATATGAAGTATTACCAGTTTTACTTCATGGGATGAATAGGTTGGGATTGGGAAATTTAAAATAAATGATTACTTCGATAAGGTTCGTTAATCCCGACTAGTTTGGATAAACCACAGTTTGGTTTGAATTGAAATCCAAAAGAAGATTAAAGAATAAATTTGAAAAAAATTATCTTTGATAAAATTAATGGGAACCTTTCCCTATAGATGTGAATATTTGAATAAAAGAATATTCTGAATTGGAATGAGGCGTATGTTATGTCTGTGTAACACTTGTTTATTATATACACGAGTTATTCAGAAAGACCGGGTTTATCCCATTCTGAATAACTGATTCGACGAGGTGTCGAGGATGAAGACGGTGGTCGAAGACCGGAGGTCTTCACATCGTTTGGATAATTACTGATGATCTTGATTGTGCTGTAAACCCAAGAGGAGGGAATCAGTTGGTGATCGTACAGACGTACTTGGTGATCGATGGATATGCGAGGAACAAGGCCCCTCCGGTTTCGTTCAGACCCAGAACGGACTTGTAAATGGATGTGTGTCTGACATCGGATTTCATTCTGTGTGATTGATATTGGTTGCATAGCGTGAATTTCCTGTGTGGCATGCTGAGGTGCAAATGATCAAGGCTTCTATTGAAAAGCAAAGTCTTGTGGTTGATGATCAAAGCACCGCCTGTGTGGCATAGCTTTGTGTAGCGTTAATTCGCGAGCCTCACACCCCGGTGTGAACCAGAAACGGGAGAAGGACCTCGGGGAGGGCATGTGTTTCCTTCTGGCTAAGAGTGGTGTCAGTGTTTTACAAGGCCTGACATTTTACTTATGTGGATGATGGATTGCGAGGCGCCTCGGTTAGATCGGACAATCCGGGTCCGATGGAGTCATTTGGCTCATTGACACCCAATAGGGTGGGGAAACGCAGTGTTCAGGCATTTTAATCCACATCGGTGGACCGGCCCTGACGATCCATGGGACGATGCGTTCTGTTCCTGAGGGACGGGCTAGAGCGTCTCGAAGCGGTGAGGACGATCCCTTGCCTCGGTTCACAGATGGAAATCCAACTTCCAAATACGACATATTACGGTTTTGATTGTAGAGCCTAATATGGTGACATAGTGGTATGGGACACTCATGCCGTCTATGATTGATACTTATGATTGAAACTATTTTTGCACTATACACTTATAGTAATAATAAAAGATGAAATTTAGCGTATCAAGAATTCTTTGGCTATTATAAGGTAAAACCCTATCCTACGGCTTCTGTTGCATTGTGTGATGGGACCTGGGTCTTATAATAGCTTAATTGTTCTTTATTTAGCATTGCGCTGTTGTTTTATGCACTGGTATTCTTGGGAGGAAACCCGTTCTGTGTTTTACGGCGTGGTCCCTTGATTTACCAAACTTTAAAATAAAGATTAATAACTGTTTTAGTTCTCACACCAGTCACATGACTGGCCTGGAGTTTATTGTTTTAACCTAAACTCTGTGTGCCCTTACTTTCGACACGGGCAGCTAGTAGTTTTGGTTTTGCATATTTATATTCACAGGATCCTGGTTTACAGCTGAAACGATACTCAGAAAGCTCTGTATCCGTGTATTACTTTCAGTTGTGTTTTGTATTATTTTTCCGCTGCAGTAATGTATTTAAATCTCTGATAATTTATGATGTATATTATTCAAATTCCTGTATTCTGATGAATTGTTGTAATAAGCGATGAAATGTTCTTCTGTTTATGTTCTGATTCGTCTTGTCCTCAATTCAATCTGTGCTCTCCTTACCGGGGAAGTTCGGGTCGTCTCAGCTATGAAACGTGTTTCGTTATTGTTAGCACTTAAATAACGGAGGAGAGACCGAAAGTCAAAGTTAAGGTGAAGGGTTGCGAAAGAAAGCAAGCCTTCGGCATAGTCGGAGTCATTTCTTCAATACTTTCTTTCGAATCTGGAATTGAAGAAGTAGTGGATTCTTTCCCATAAGGAAAGCCCCTATTGGCAAAACCTAAAGTACATAATTATCAAGGAAATTATTTTCAAGCATGTAAAAAGAAGCTTGGTATGTCTTTCGGACTACCCGAGGGGAATATGCCGAAGCTTTAGCCTTCATTAGATAATTATCACAAGGAGACATCAAATACCAAAGAAGACAATGACATAAGCGGCGTAAAAAACTAGGAGATCCTGCAAGTTCACTTTTCCCAAAGATAGCCAAAGCTTCTCGTTCTGAAAGAATAATTTCGGAAGCCCTACGTCAGTACTATAGCCACCGACCCAAGGGATAATGGATAGCTCCTTCACTAAGACTTCATATATGCTTCCACAGAAATACCAGGACGAAGCCCCTATGACGAAGGAAGGGTGAATCCATGCATATAAATATGACCCTAAGGGCTTAGAATCGGGACCAGATTTCTCATTATTGCTCTTGTATCTAAAAGTCTGAGCTGTAAATCCTAATTTCAAAATCAATTTAAGGAAAAGTCTGTAATATCATAATTTATAAATAAAGTGGTTTATCTAGGCTATTAAGCAATAAAGTGGCAAATTATTAATTATTATATTATTATTATCTTATAACTTTGTAGGTTCAATACGGAGAATATCTAAAAGGAAAGAGTTCGACAGAAGTACCTTTCGAAAGTTCCCAGGACTTAAGTACTGGAATAGGTTAGTTATACTAGCTTTGAGAATGAAATTATTAGAAACCACATTGCTTGCAATCTATTGATGATTCCGAACTCTAAGATCTGATAGATCCTTTATTGATCTAACCGAAACCCCTTTTCCATTAACAATGATATACATGGTAATCCTACGTAGGAAATTCAAGAGTTCAGAAGCTTTACGAAAGGGTTTAGTTGCCAAATCGAATAGTCTACTACGAAACCTATAGGAAATCATCAACATAAACTAACACGCCTGATGTGCACGTAAAAATGCACAATTATATTCACATATTTATTCTCGTTTAGTACTAATAAATGTCATATATGGGTATTATATCATGTTTAAATAATAATTGAATTGATTTCAAAACATCATGCATTTATCATCATATAGGGGGTAAATGATCATTTTTGTTCTTATATTATTTTGAGAATGTTTACTTGGACATTTTTCATATTTTTACAGAAATTGGGTGCATGCAGAAAAGGACTTCATAAAGATATATATGCATACAAAGGAAAAAAAGGGAAAGAAATCAATGGAGAGCGAATCAATTCAAAAGGGGGAAATCAATGCCTTGCCAAAAAAAATGATGAAATGGAAATCAATCAATGGAGAGGAAATCAATTCAAATAGAGAATTAATGGAGGACAATATTCACTCTCCTTCCTTCTTTAGTGGAAACACAAAATTATGGCTTCATGAACCACTATTGCTAAAAGACAAAATGCAGCTTAAAGCGGGGGCATTCTGGGTAGCACACAAAAATTTAATTTAGGGTTTTCCCTCATGTATAAATAAACCATGTATGATAATGTAAAGAGGATCTTGGATTTTTGTTTAATTTAGAGTGGCTGAAATCAAAAACTCTATTTTTTTTTGCCATGGCTTCTTAGCCATTTCTTTTTTAAAATCTGTCGCTTTAATGCAATATTAATTTGTTGTTTTTCATTTACATGTTATTTTCTCTTCTGCAAATAGAATAAATTTTTATCTTTATTTTCTCATTACTTTATTCTCTTTTATAATGAAATATCTTTATGTTATCATTGAATCCATTATGAGTAGCTAAACCCCTTCAATTTAGGGGTAGTGAAGCTCTCATGATTCATGAATAATTAACATAAGAATTTCATATTTCTAACTCTTTTATTTGAGATTAATCTAAAATTGGATATAGATAAAGTAAATATTTTATATGGTGAAAATTGATAGCACATGTTGGTTGATTATTCCCAAATGTGTTATACTCAAATCATTAATAGAATCATACTTTATCACGATCTAACTCATTTTAGGAAAAGTAGTGACATTAAAAGTGAAACCATCCTTGATGTTCTATGTCGTTAGTGAATATTAACATATAGAACATACTCATAATATTTCATTTTTATTAGAACTATTATTTTCTATGTGATAATTAGGGCTTTAAGTTTGTAATGAAAATTGATGATTTATGTAGCTTGAATTTTCTAGCATATAAATCATGCTTCTATGAATACAACACTTAATGTGCTAGTTATTAAAGAGAGTTAGAGTCATTTTTTATGTTAATTCGATTGATGTTGATAGTGAATCTACTCCTAAATTGTCTCTTAGTCTCATGTTTGTATTCATTTTAACATTGTTAGTTTTCTTTTAATTTATGGTCAACAATTTCACAGTTTGGTTTAATTTGATTGAATAGAATTTAAAATTATTCTTTCCCTGGGGATCGACTCATATTCGCTAACGTACTAACAATTGTACGCCGTGCGCTTGCGGTTTATTTCAATATTCGTGACAATTTTCTAATTTATAGAATATCCGTCGTCTGACAAGTTTTTGGCGTCGTTGCATACGCTCAATGCAATCGTGCTCCCTACGAAAATGGGTTTAGCTTAGTCTTTACTTTATTCGAGGACGAATAAAAAGATAAGTGTGGGGGTATTTGATTTGCACGTAAAAATGCACATTTATATTCACATATTTATTCTCGTTTAGTACTAATAAATGTCATATATGGGTATTATATCATGTTTAAATAATAACTGGATTAATTTCAAAACATCATGCATTTATCATTATATGGGGTAAATGATTATTTTTGTGCTTATATTATTTTGAGAATGTTTACTTGAACATTTTTCATATTTTTACAGAAATTGGATGCATGCAGAAAAGGACTTCATAAAGATATATATGCATACAAAGGAAAAAAAGGGAAAGAAATCAATGGAGAGGGAATCAATTCAAAAGGAGGAAATCAATGCCTTGCCCAAAAAAAATGATGAAAGGGAAATCAATCAATGGAGAGGAAATCAATTCAAATAGAAAATTAATGGAGGGCACTATTCACTCTCCTTCATTCTTTAGTGGAGACACAAAATTATGGCTTCATGAACCACTATTGCTAAAAGACAAAATGCAGCTTAAAAGAGGGGGCATTCTGGGTAGCACGTAAAAAGTTAATTTAGGGTTTTCCTTCATGTATAAATAAACCATGTACGATAATGTAAAGAGGATCTTGGATTTTTGTTTAATTTAGAGTGGCTGAAATCAAAAACTCTATTTTTTTTGCCATGGCTTCTTAGCCATTTCTTTTTTGTAATCTGTCTCTTTAATGCAATATTAATCTGTTGTTTTTCATTTACATGTTATTTTCTCTTCTGCAAATAGAATAGATTTTTATCTTTATTTTCTCTTTACTTTGTTCTTTTTTATAATGAAATATCTTTATGTTATCATTGAATCCATTATGAGTAGCTAAACCCCTTCAATTTAGGGGTAGTGAAGCTCTCATGATTCATGAATAATTAACATAAGAATTTCATATTTCTAACTCTTTTATTTGAGCTTAATCTAAAATTGGATATAGATAAATTAAAGATTTTATATGGTGAAAATTGATAGCACATGTTGGTTGATTATTCCCAAATGTGTTATACTCATATCATTAATAGAATCATACTTTATCACGATCTAATTCATTTTAGAAAAAGTAGTGACATTAAAAGTGAAACCATCCTTGATGTTCTATGTAGTTAGTGAATATTAACATATAGAACATACTCATAATATTTCATTTTTATTAGAACTATTATTTTCTATGTGATAATTAGGGCTTTAAGTTTGTAATGAAAATTGATGATTTATGTAGCTTGAATTTTCTAGCATATAAATCATGCTTCTATGAATACAACACTTAATGTGCTAGTTATTAAAGAGAGTTAGAGTCATTTTTTATGTTAATTAGATTCATGTTGATAGTGAATCTACTCCTAAATTGTCTCTTAGTCTCATATTTGTATTCATTTTAACATTATTAGTTTTCTTTTAATTTATAGCCAACAATTTCATAGTTTGGTTTAATTTGATTGAATAGAATTTAAAATTATTCTTTCACTGAGGATCGACTCGTACTCGCTAATGTACTAACAATTGTACGCCGTGCGCTTGCGGTTTATTTCAATATTCGCGGCGATTTTCTAATTCATAGAATATTCGTCGTCGGACAAATTTTTGGTGCCATTGCCGGGGAAAGAATTTAATTTTAGTTTTATTCCTCGAATTAATTTTCTTGTTTGTTTTTTCTTAAAAAAAAGAAAAATTTGTGTGTTATTCATAGTTTATCTGTTTTGTTTTTGATCTTTTGTTGTTTCATTTTGTGTGTGCTTGTTTGTGTGTTCATTAAAAAGGGAAGTAAAAAAAAAGTTGTGTGTTTTGTTCCATTTTGTGTTTTGTTTTACTTTTGTTTGTTTCTTTTTGTTTGTGTATTTTTATTTTGTGTGTATGTGTGTTGATAGATTTCATATTGTGTTAGTTCTTCTATTTCCTCTCTCTAAATAAAAAAAATATATACACTTGCCTTTTGTCTTCAATCCCTTTCCCATTTTTGTGTTTTCAATTTCTTTTATTTCTTTCTCTTTTTCTTTCTCTCATTTATTTCTTTCCTTCCCTTTCTCTCATTTATTTCTTTCCTTTTCTTTTTCTTACAAATAATTAAAAAAAAAATACTGCTTTCCTTTTCTTTCCAAATTTTCTCTCCTTGCCTTATTTCTATACCACATAACCTCTACACAATTTCATCACCACCACTTCTGTCATTTTTCTTTCGCCATCTTCTGCCTCTCAGTCTCTCACTCCTGATACAACTCCTCCTTCCTTCTCATCTTCACTATCTCCTACTCCATACCCAAACACAAACATCCTTCAATTCCTACGTCACCTCTTCATACAATTCCTACATTACCTCTCATTTTTACTCCCTAATTTATTTTTCCTTTCCCTTCTTTCATTTATTTCTTGACTTCCTTCCTACTTTTTCTTTCCTGTAATTAATTCAAATTATATCTTTCCATTTTTTTCTCTTTTACTTCTTTCCCTTTCTCCTTCTCTCATTTATCTTTTTCTTTTTTTCTTGTCCTCCCTCTATAATCTTCCTCCCTTCTCTGTCTTATTCCATTCACAATCCTTTATAAACCAACCTCCACTTAACCTTCTATTCTCTCTACCATTTCTTACACCATTTTCTAAACATCCATCAAAATAAATCTCATTCACAACCAATTCTCCAAATCCATCTGCCATTACCACTTCATACAAAATTCCAATCAACCCTCATCAATTAACCCCCTCCTTCCTACAAGCCACGCACAAAAACAATTCTTCTACCTAAAAGTTCTTCCAAACTTCTTCCCGATCCTCAGCCATAGTCACAAACCGCAACATTAAGTCAATCGGAAAAAAAAATACCAAAACAGTTCACATCCCGCAACCTCAAATTGAAGATGCAAAATTCTCACCGTAACCACAAACCACAACAAACCTTCACTCCACCACATCTTACATCCACAAGCTACCACCACACCATCTCAGTTTATACCACTTCAACTCCAAAATCGCCAACATACCTCCAATTAGCAATGCAGAAACTAAATTTGACAGCCATCTTCAATAATCTGTGATTTGCAGGTTCAGGATTATTTCTTTGTTTGATCTTTTGATTAGGTTACTAGATATTGGGAAATTGAGTGATCATATTGGTGTTGGGTGCGGTTTTATTTTGATTAGGTCAGTGGGCTTGCTTGTGGGATGCATTGGCTAGTAAATTAATTCAAACTTGTGGGGTTGTTACTATTTTGGACTGCCTAGTTTATTTTGTTTGTGCTTTTTCACTTTTCTTTTCTATTTAGTTCATAGTTTATAGTTCTTCTTAACAAAAGAAAAAAATCGTCTTTCTTTTGTTTAATTAGGATTAGATTAGTTTTGTTTTCATTTTGTTTTTCACTCATCTTATTTTTAGTCCATTTTGCTTTTATTTCATTAAAAAAAGATCATTTTTTTTCATTTTCTCCAAGTGTATATATTGTCTTCGAATCTCTTTCAGGTTGCAGAAGGGACAAGGATCGCTTGTTTTGCTAGGATTTGCTAAAAAAACGCGCTGCTTGCTTGCTTAAAAAAAATTGCCACTAAAAAAAATTTACTAATAAATTCAGACACTCTGGTATTGTGCTCTTCTCCCTTGTTTTTATTTCATTGCATTGTTGTTTGCTTGCATTTACATTCGCAAAAAAAAACACTTAAAACTAAATAAAAATTCATTCATAGTTGCATTGTAATTGACGTTTAACTTCTGTTTTGCATTCATCTTAGTTTATTTTTATTTTGTTAGAACATCATTATATTTTGACAAATTGGTTTATTTCGAACGAATTATTTCTTGGTGTCTAGACTACGGCAGAGTAATAACCGTTTATAAATATTACAGTGATTCGTAAATATTATATTGGTTGTTCCTTTGAAGGTACTTAAACCTTCAGCTGCATTGCTAGGGTGATTCCTGGTGCACCGATAACTCCTGTCCGTTAACTGGTTGAGAAATCTTTTGTTGAAATTAATCAAACCGTCATTATATAATTTTAGAAAATCTGTAAATAATTAGTTTGCATTTATATAGTTGCATTAGGTTCATGCATATATAAAAAAGACAAAAACAAAAAAACAATTGAAAATGTCTCAATTCCCTTATTCCTACGGATTTTATGACAGTTGTGAAAACCAATATAATTCATATAATTGTACACCAAATTCATATGGATATTTTAATAACAACTATTGTACAAATAATTTGGATATTACTCCACCAACTTTTCAAAATTTTCAAAATAATCCTCATTGTACACCACCAAAATTTTCAAATGATGATCAACCCTCAAGTCTTGAAATAAGTATTCAAGCTCTACGTGAAGAAAGTCAAAGATTTAATGAATCAAGTCAAAGATTAATTGAATTAATGTGCAACAATTCAAGTCAAAGTTTTCAAAATAATCAAAATCTGAATTCACTTCCAAATTCAAATGATTTTGATTATAATCCTTATCAAATCAATTTCGAACTCCAAAATGAATTTCAAATTCAAAATGAAAATGTGAATAATTTTTCAAATGATTTTGGCAATGAGAATAATTTCAATTGTGGTGAACCCGAAATTTTTTGTTCTCAACAATTTCAAACTGAAAATTCTCATGTAAATAATTATAAATTTGATTTTATTGAGCAAACGAACATACTTGACGATTACTTGAAGTTTCGTGAGAAATAAAATCGAATCCAAACTTGTGACGATTCGAATAAAAATCCACCTTTGCCCACAATCGACGATTTTTAAATAACAACTTTTGAAATTGATGAAAATCTTAATGAACTTATTGAAAGCTCTGTAACTGATCTGAATTTGAATTCTCTTGAAAACAAAGACGTCAATCTTCAATTTAATCTTCCTCTCTCAAATTCTGAAAATTTTGAAAATTTAACAACTTTAGATTGTCAACCTGACAAAAATGATGAAGTTGTTAACAACTGTTTAAGTGAGGACGACTTTGATGAGCGAAAACTTCTTAAACTGATTGACAATGATGTTGTTGGGTCTGAAACTGAAAATGAAAAATTTGAGAACTTTGAAATTCTTGAGGTTGAAAACAACGAAACTACTGAATGTGATCTTAAGCACAATAACGATTTTTCTGAAACTGTTTGCGACTTGATCGTTTCAACTGAAGATCGCTGTGATCACTTGTTTTTCAATAATAAATTTCTGCAGTATATGGACTCTTTTTGGAATAACACTATTTTTGAGAGAACACGATTTCGAAATTTACTGAAAATTCATTTGTTTGGTTTTGACTTTAGGTTTAAGAATGAACCTTTAGTTAGCAAAATTTCAAATATCAAAGCAAAACCGAACAATATTTCTCAAAAAAAGTGTGGGGGTGAGAATGATGCTCAATTTATACGTCATTTGAACAAATCATACTTTATTTTTGAAACTTTTTCTGAACCCCGGTTCACTGACGTCTCTGTAGTTGCTATAGAAATTCAATTCGATTTTCGAATCAATTATAAGCTCAAAATTTTAAAGTTAGCAACTCAAACTTTTGAAAAAGAAAAATTTGTTTTTCCAAATCTGAAATGTGATATAAAATTGTAAGGACAATGGATTTCGCCCGGACCTAATCGATCGCTAAATCGACCAAGCCCATTCGAATCCCGCATACGCTAACTCTGGGTATACAACACATCAGAACAAATAACAGAAGACTTTTATAAACATCATAATAATGTTACATCAGAGTACATAATATCAGAGTATATCGAAATATAATCAATACAGCGGAAGATGATTTTACAATAAAAGTACTACAGTGCACAGCGGAAATTATATAAAGTAACACAGCGGAAGACGATAAATGCTCTGGACACGGCTTTTCGCTTCAATCCAGAATCCTGCTAAACATATCTGCAAAATAAAACTACTCGATTGCCCGTGTGGAAAATAGGGGCACCCGAGTTTGCAAGGGAAAAGCAAACTACAGGTCAGTCATGGGACTGGTGTGAGAAACTCTAAATAGTTATAATTAACTTATTTAATAATATGGCATATCACGGGACCATGCCGCTAACGCGGAACGGGTTTACCCCCATGAATGCCAGTGTATAAACAACAATCAATATAGATATATGGATCTACTACGCATCAATCAACATGAAATATCCCAATCTACCCACTTAGATTAATCACTACACTTAGATTTTCCAAATCCAATTCAATTTATAGAAATTATTCCTTTGGATTTTGTTCCCGGTTTCTTATTTCAAATCATTTTAAATACATATCTAACTTTCTATATCAAAGTAGATTTTACTTCGGGATCTCAAATCAAATCGTTTGGAAATATGAATTCCAAAACATAACAATGCATACAAACAAGTATGCAACCAAATATCGTGCTCCCCATCGACAAGGCAAAGGGTACGCACCTCGCAACTCGATATATATAAATGTGCACCTACCCCACATAGGAGCAGGCTACACCGAAGATGCACCTCCCACACATGGAGAGCATACACCGCCCTCTCACCCATACTTTTAGTCTCAGGGTTACCCGACTCTTTAGCCACATACTAAATCATTTCATATCCCGAAGTAGAGAAAATCATTTCACAACATAATAATCACAAGTACTTTCAAAACATAGTACTTCACATCAGCAATTCACACATATGATCAGTCACAATTAATCACATAACCTTTGAGCTCGTACGTCTCAAAGAAGGGTGTTAAGCAAGAGAATAAATTCTCCGCCACCAAACAGATATGTTATCAATAGCAACTAATCGAATATGCGATGAACCACAATGTAAAACATAATACATTTCTAAATCATTTTAGAAATCATCGGGTTTTAGGCCTCGAAATCCTTTCTGTTTTATAAAATATTTCTATAAAACATTCCCTATCCAAAATCGGGAATATATTTCTTTTCACTTAAGAAAAACAACATTTCAAAATCATTCATTAAATTTTGCAATATATAACATCGCTAAACACCTTATAGTCAAATCGTGAAGTGTTTCACAAGGTGTTAACACACAGATATTTTTACCCAACCCATGCTAAATGTAAAAGCATATTCTGCTCATAAACTGGTCGAGCACCATCCAAACAATCAACCACAATCAATATCAACAACTAAGTAAATTTGGTTTAATCACATCACGTGTTTTGGTAAATTTAATCACCCTTCATTCATTCAAATCTAATTAAAGATTTATTCAAACCCCAATTGGTTTTATCTCTAAAATCATTTCATATTGATTGTTCTACTTTTTGGAAATTGATCCTTGTTTTACGCGGGTTAAAGAACTAATGTCATTTAAACACAGTTCACGACAAACCCCAAATCCAATTTATTTATTTCTATAAATAAATAAATAATTATTCTAGTTAATAACTAGTTCATTTCGATAAAAATATATTTTTATCTTTTTAAATATGGAGTTTTTCATCTCAGTTCTTTCCAAATCATTTCTAATGATTTTACGCAAATTATTGACAATTTTAATAATTTTATCAAGGCCCGTACAGTCGATTTCCATCAACGGCCATCGAACTGCACTTACAGCGACCTTTTCCAAATTTGATTTGGACATAATTCCAAATCCAACTGCTAGATTTCAAATTTCTCATATTTGTTAGAAAGCACTTTTCGATACGAACCCAACGGTTCCGGTTTCAGGAGAATCCGACGGTCGGATCTCCCGTAATGTCCATTCGAAGTCAATGGCCGAAATTCGCGAATTGCCGCAGCGCGACGCGTTCTATTCCGGCCATTATATTATATATATAATATATATTTCGTCGATTTCTATTTAAAACGAATTTTATAAATCTTTTTAAATTCGTTTCAAAAACAATTTCAACTTCCATTTCAAATTCAAATCAAAATTGAATTTTTCCTTATAAATTCGTTTTAAATTCATTTCAATTCAATTCAAATTTCAAATTCAATTCAATTCGAATTCATTTTCTATTCAATTCAATTCGAATTCATTTTCTATTCAATATCAAAATCGAATATTTCATATACATGACAATTTTATACAGTGTATATATATGTTAAAAATTATATTTTTAACAATCAAATCATTTTCACATTTCATATGTATACTTTTTTTCATACTTCATATATATATATATTATTCACCTCTTATATATAATATTTTCACTTCAATATATATAATGTTTTCACTGTTCATATATATAATCTTTTCACTTCAATATATACAATATTTCACTTCAATATATATAATGTTTTCACTTTCATATTCATAATCTTTTCACTTCAATATATACAATATTTCACTTCAATATATATAATGTTTTCACTTTCATATTTCGTATATATAGTTTTCACATTTCACAGTTCATATACATTTACCATTCGCATTTCATATATATATATATATATATATATATATATTCACACAGAATACAAGCAAACAAGTCGTCCATGGTATGTGGACGACGGGGAGCAGTTTATATGTGCAATTATAAAATAAATAACTGTACAGAAAATTTATAGCGAGAGGATTTCTCACCGTGGTCGGTTTCTGAAATCGTTGATAACGGTTGTTTTCAACTGGATTAAACTCTGCATTTAATTCAATTAAAATTCCAGTCTACTTCTGAATTTTCTCCGGTCAATTCTGGAATGTAGATCTCGACTTCGCGGTTCCAACGGTTCCGGTTTCATTGGATTCTGTGTTCGGATGAATGAGATACAGTCATTTGAATATCAAGCGATAAATTAAATAATTAATTTATTAATTCAACCTTAATTTTCATTAACCCCTTAATAACTCTTCTTCCCCTTCAGTAAACAGCCGTAACCTGCTCCTCCATGTCCCTTTTCACGCACCAAACTTCCTTTGCATCTCCTCCTTCTCTTCACTAAACCACAAACCGACAACACCATTCAACATCTCATTGAAATCTCTTCAACCTTGGCTTCTTATGGAGTTCGACGTCCATTTAAAAATCGTGATGAACTACTATGTTGCTCACACAACAGTATAGGTCTCGAACATTTTTATGTTCGAAAATTCTGAAAATCAACCCACAAGCCCCATTCCATCTCATGATTCCATAGACAACACTTAGAACTTGAATTAGAACTCCACCATCAAGAATTTCTCAACCCTAGCTGACGCGGGTTGAAAACAGCGACTTCGAACTTCCTGAAAAGCTTACGGTGTTGAAGCGCACCACATCAGAAAATCGAATACGCTTGTCTCCTGATTTATGAATTTTTATACATTTTGTATTGATTTTAAAAGACACGATTTTTAGTTGATGAAGAAAAGAAACCTGGCGGCTGATAAGAGCGTTTACCACGGTGAACAAAGAAGTATGGTTTGACTAGGTCTAATGGATATTTATAAAAGAATTATATTATTATTTAATTTAAATAATTACTCTAAGGTCAATTTTCACATTTGAACTCCTATTGAATCCCAACGACTGTCGCCCTATTCAAATACCCTCATTCCGAACACAATGGGATATGTATCGTAAGCTGATTCCACCATCTCGATCAGTTTTTGTCAAAATCAACATATAACTCTATATATTGAATTTGAACGCGCATTTCAATTTACTGGGTCACATACTAACTCGAAAAATTCCAAAAAAATATTTTCTAGCTTCGTATTGACGATACGGTCCTAACAAAACTAGTTTCGTCGAAATCCGAGGTCGTTTGCAAAATAGCCATTTTTAAGGGCTGAAATTCCATAGCGACTATTCTGAAATTTCAACTGGGCATAACTTTTTATTCCCGCTATGAAATTTCAATTTTTCAGATTCTTTGGAAAGATATTATCAATTAGATTCAAATATTTTTGGTTTCACTAAAATCTGGTTTATTTTGCACCCGGCACATTCATTTGAATTTTGAAATCGAATTATCGAACTACCGCGCCATTTTCAATTCCTTTTATATATATAAATAAATTTTTATATTCTAACGACGATGTATATAAATATATACTTTCGAATTCTATTCAAAATTAATTTCTCGTCGTTATTATTTAAAATAATCTATTTTAAATATTCAAAATTTGCTAAAATTGCCAAAATAAAAATTTTAAATCGGCCCGCATTTTCCGGGTTGTTACAAAAATTCTTTATGATTTGGTTTTCTATGCTTAAGCTGTGTCTCATAATCTTAATGAGGCTGATCCATTGGTCCATCGTGGACCGGTTCATCTATTCAATAACTGCATATTTTTTGAACGCACATTTGGTAAGTCGTACTAACCCTCTTTTGTACATGTGTAAATATTTTTATTCCGTTCACTCAGTGTGTCATGCATTGACTGTGGGGACACAGTCGGAATCAAGTGTGGGGAGAGTCTCATTTTCATTCTGTTTTGCATAGTTTAAGTCTGCATTTTTTTTCCTTTTTCTTTTTGCATTTTTTTCCTTCTTTAAAAAAAAAAAAAGGAATTTCGCATTTTTATTTACTTTTAAATAATACATGGTGGAGTTAGCATAAAATTTTGGTCGTTTAATTAAAATGTTTGGAAATTTACTTCTTTTAGCGGATATTGAAAGGAAAGTTTGAATTATAAGCAAATTTGGTGTAACTGGTATATTGGAAAATTTGTAGGTGGTGAGTATGAAATGTTTTCTGAATTGTAATCTGATTAAATGAATAGTTGATTTAGACTACTTATGATAACATTTTAGATCGTTTAAGTGAAGTTGTGCTAAGGTATTCTCGCTTAACTCTCTATCTTATAAAAAAAAGGAAGAAGAAGAAAAAAAAAGAAAACAAAAGAAGTATATATATATTTATAATTATCCAAGGGTATCCAACATTGCTGGTACATCTGGCGTTGGTGTGCAAACCCGCCAAGCTCTTTCCGACACCTTGTTGACAAAGTCAACGTCGGTATATCTTGGTCACATTTTATGAGTTGGACACCTAAGTATTACCAACATCTTGTTGACAAATTCAGCGTTGGTCTGCACAATCCGCCAAGCTCTGTCCCAAACTCTCACGTCAGTCCGCGAGGCAGTGCATGGATGGTATACCTTGGTCTTTTCGGTTAGGTGTTTGTAAATAGTAATAATGTGAATATTTTGTAATAAATAGAGAGTAAGCACTTGAAATCCAAGCACACTCTTCACTTATTCGACCTAACTTGTTAACAAAAAGGAAGTTGAGACGCTGTTTTACGATTGTTGATATCGATTATAAAATTCATTTCATATTTGCACTATGTTTCTATCAAAACAACTGGCCAAGATGGAAGAGTTTGTGATGATAACATGACTTTTGTTTGAAGTTTTGATTAGTAACGGACTCAAATTTCATAGTGACGACCCAAACTTGTGTTAACTCATTCGTGTAATATTTAAAAGTAAATTATCCATTTGTAAATATTCCTTTAAAAGCTTGCAATCGTCTTGTAAATATTTTCTAATCTAGCATTTTGTAAATATTTTTGCATTTAACATTTGGATTTTGTGGGTAATATCCGTTAAAAACCCTTACAAGACAACACTCGTCCTATTGGGGATACCCAGAGGTTTAACGGCTTATTGCATACGCTCAATGCACTCGTGCTCCCTACGAAAATAGGTTTAGCTTAGTCTTTACTTTATTCGAGGACGAATAAAAAGATAAGTGTGGGGGTATTTGATGTGCACGTAAAAATGCACATTTATATTCACATATTTATTCTCGTTTAGTACTAATAGATGTCATATATGGGTATTATATCATGTTTAAATAATAATTGAATTGATTTCAAAACATCATGCATTTATCATCATATAGGGGGTAAATAATCATTTTTGTGCTTATATTATTTTGAGAATATTTACTTGGACATTTTTCATATTTTTACAGAAATTGGATGCATGCAGAAAAGGACTTCATAAAGATATATATGCATACAAAGGAAAAAAAGGGAAAGAAATCAATGGAGAGGGAATCAATTCAAAAGGAGGAAATCAATGCCTTGCCAAAAAAAAAATGATGAAAGGGAAATCAATCAATGGAGAGGAAATCAATTCAAATAGAGAATTAATGGAGGACACTATTCACTCTCCTTCCTTCTTTAGTGGAGACACAAAATTATGGCTTCATGAACCACTATTGCTAAAAGACAAAATGCAGCTTAAAGCGGGGGCATTCTGGGTAGCATGCAAAAAGTTAATTTAGCGTTTTCCCTCATGTATAAATAAACCATGTATGATAATGTAAAGAGGATCTTGGATTTTTGTTTAATTTAGAGTGGCTGAAATCAAAAACTCTATTTTTTTGCCATGGCTTCTTAGCCATTTCTTTTTTGTAATCTGTCGCTTTAATGCAATATTAATTTGTTGTTTTTCATTTACATGTTATTTTCTCTTCTGCAAATAGAATAGATTTTTATCTTTATTTGCTCTTTACTTTTTTCTCTTTAATAATGAAATATCTTTATGTTATCACTGGATCCATTATGAGTAGCTAAACCACTTCAATTTAGGGGTAGTGAAGCTCTCATGATTCATGAATAATTAACATAAGAATTTCATATTTCTAACTCTTTTATTTGAGCTTAATCTAAAATTGAATATAGATAAAGTAAAGATTTTATATGGTGAAAATTGATAGCACATGTTGGTTGATTATTCCCAAATGTGTTATACTCATATCATTAATAGAATCATACTTTATCACGATCTAATTCATTTTAGAAAAAGTAGTGACATTAAAAGTGAAACCATCCTTGATGTTCTATGTAGTTAGTGAATATTAACATATAGAACATACTCATAATATTTCATTTTTATTAGAACTATTATTTTCTATGTGATAATTAGGGCTTTAAGTTTGTAATGAAAATTGATGATTTATGTAGCTTGAATTTTCTAGCATATAAATCATGCTTCTATGAATACAACACTTAATGTGCTAGTTATTAAAGAGAGTTAGAGTCATTTTTTATGTTAATTAGATTCATGTTGATAGTGAATCTACTCCTAAATTGTCTCTTAGTCTCATATTTGTATTAATTTTAACATTGTTAGTTTTCTTTTAATTTATAGTCAACAATTTCACAGTTTGGTTTAATTTGATTGAATAGAATTTAAAATTATTCTTTCCTTGAGGATCGACTCGTATTCGCTAACGTACTAACAATTGTACGTCGTGCGCTTGCAGTTTATTTCAATATTCGCGACGATTTTCTAATTCATAGAATATTCATCATCAGACAACGCCAGATACCAAGTCTTCTTCCGAATGATCTCTCTAACAATATTCTGCCGACATTTGATCATTGTCTCTTATTTTCTACATGAACTTACTTTCGGAAATTAGCAGAAGTATACGACAGGAATAATATTACGGAAACGATAACATAACCTGAGTTTAACCTTTCATAAATAAAAGATTTTACAGGAACTACAACGTTTTGGCGTGTTAACCATATTTTTGGCTAATATTTATGTTCCTAACGATTTTTTAGACAATTTTCACAGATAACTTTTAATCAGAGCTTTTATGAAATGGGCATGAACATTTGAAAATTTAGTGTTAAAAATAATGAAATAAAAAAATTGGGGTGAAATAATTTAAAAAAGAAAACAACACTAGCGGAAACTATGTCCTTGATAGGTCAAATTCTAATGGTCGACCATTCTAAGGTAGTGGTTTACAAATCGATCTAATGTTCCTAGGATTTGGGTATGCGAATGCATTATATTTGAACATATCTTTCTCCTACCCTGAGATTTGATCTTGTGTTTTTGAATGGTCTATGTTGTTGGAACTAGATGAGCGCACAATAGAAGTCATAGGTGAAATTTAAAAAAACATTTATTAGATCTATAATGAGCTTGTGAAGTCTAGTTCATTTATAATATTTCCAAATTTTATTTAACTAAAATCTCTTATTTTATTTAAATTTATAAATTATATAGTTTTATTTGATTTATACATATCGATAAATATAAATATACATATATGTATCACACACATATATGTATCATATACATATATGTACGTGTGTGCACGTGTAGCTTTTCAGCACGTGCAATTTACAACATGCATATGTATAAACATTGGATTTACATCGCAAAGGACATGTTAGCTCATCCGATATGTAACGTATATTGTCAAAATATATGAATGTATATAAACTTGTTACTTATATAATTCTTATAGATACATAAAATTGTCTATGTTGATTTTTTTTAGATAATTTTATATGAATGAAAATATTTAAATAAATAAATATACATATGCGTGTTTAGATATATGTAATATCAATCATATACATCTATGCATATTATTACAGCAATTATAATTATATATATATATATATATATATATATGTATGTATGTATATATACGAATTAAACTTGAATACTGCATGTGCTAACATATATAAATACATATACATATATATAATGACAACATAATTAATATATATTTAATAAAAATACATAAGTATAAATAAATATATTTATAATATATATGTGTGTGTTAATTAACAAAATAAACAAACTGGTAACTTTATTCATCACATAAAATAGAATAGAAAATAAAAGATAAGAAGATGAAGAAGAAAATAATGGAGATTGCTTTATTGGTTGATTGCTTGATTTCTTACATTGCTAATCCTTGCCTCTATTTATACATAGTTTATCCTTATCTAAAAGAACATTCTAAAGTATATTTGGGTCTATTATAATAAATAATTCAATACTAAATATAAACCCAAATCAATGCAATACTAAATATAAACCCAAATCAATGCAGTTAAATAAAGGCAACATATCTTCTAGCATATTGTCTAACATCCCCCTCAAACTCATGATGCAATTGCTATGAGCACCGAGAGTTTGCTAACTAGAAAACAAAAACGAAAAATTGAATGTGACTTGGTAAAGGAATATGCAATCTGCAAAGAAGATGGCACAAAAGGTAATGTGATGATGCGCTTCTCAAGATGATGCTAAGTAAGGTGACAATCAATCTCAATATGTTTGGTTCGTTCATTAAATTATGAATTGTGAGCTATTTGAACTGCACTTTTGTTATCACAATACATAAGAATTGGCTGAGAAAAAGATACTCCCATATCCTCAAGTAACCAACGTAACCAAACAATCTCTTTAGTAGTAGATGCCATAGCACGATATTTCACTTTAGTTGAAGAATAGGAAACAATGGATTATTTCTTACTCTTCCAGGATATAAGAGAATCTCCCAAAAAAAAACCAGTAACTGAATTACGATCAATTGGATTACTACCATAATTAGCATCAGAATATGCATGCAATTCGAAGGAGGAAGTAGAAGAAAGTATCATACTATGGAAAATAATACCTCTAATATATCTCAATATGTGAAGAACAAAGGCCCAATGAATTATAGTGGGACAAGCTACAAACTGACTGACAATATGAACAGCATATGAAATATCTGTGTGTGTGATAGTAAGATACAACAAGCTTCCAACAATAGCACGATACAAAGTAGGATCTGATAAAGGACTTCCATCAGAAGGAGAAAACTTCGTGTTTATCTCAATGGGGTATCAGCAGTTTCATTATCTATGAGTCTAGCTCCATCAAGAACATCTGTGATATATTTTGACTGAGAAAGAAGATATCCTTTAGGTGAATGTGCTACCTCAATGCCCAATAAATATCGTAAAGAACCCAAATCTTTTGTTTCAAATCATCTAGCTAACTATGTCTTTAATACAGAAATTCCCTGTAAATCATCACCAGTAATAATCATATCGTCAACATATAATGATAAGACTATACGTCAGCATTAGTACATTTAACAAAAAGAGCAGGATCACAACGACTAGAGATAAAACCAAGAGAAGATACGACAACTAAAAATTTCTCAAACCAAGCTCAAGGAGCTTGTTTTAGACCATACAATACTTTCTTTAGTCTACAAACATATCCAGAATCATGTGGAACACCTGGAGGAGGCCCCATCTAAACTTCTTCTTGAAGATCTCCATTTAAGAAAGCATTCTTAACATCAAGTTGAGAGATAGACCATTGATGAACCGAAGCTACATCAATTAAAGTGCGAACATTTGTCATCTTAGCAACAGGAGCAAATGTTTCCTCATAATCCGTGCCAGACTTCTGAGAATACCCTTTTGCAACCAATCTAGCTTTGTATCTCTCAATAGATCCATCATAATTAGTTTTAACCTTATATACCCAACGACAACCAACATCCCTCTTACCAGAAGGTAGAGGAACCAAATCCCAAGTATTTGTCTTATGCAAAGAGGAAAGTTCCTCATCCATCACCTCTTGCTAACGAGGATCAAAAATTGCCTCTTTATATGAAGAAGGTTCAGAAAAACTATGGATCGAAGACAAAAAAGAGGTAAAAGATGAAGAATAACAAGAATATGCAAAATCTGGTAATTTTGTGGACTTACGATTACTTGTGGAATGGCGTTAAAGGTGGTGGAGGTGGTGGCTGTGGTGACGGAAGATCTACAGTCTCGGAAGTTGCTTGAGGAGGCATAGGAGAAGAGGGAGCTTCATCGTTATCATTTTCTAAAAGAATGTTATTATCTGCAATACTACTAGCATTAGTATCGTCTGAAAAAGGATCGATATGAAGATGATCGGATCTATTTATGTCATTAGTCTTAGTTGGAACAGAGAAGAAAGGGATATGTTCAAGAAACACAACATGACAAGAGACAAAGAGCTTGTTAGTAATTGGATCAAAACATCTATATTCCTTTTGTCCAGCACTATATCCTAAAAAGACTCACATAGTTGAACGAGATGATAATTTATTGCGTTCAATATGAGGACGAAGAACAAAGCAACTACATCCGAAAACTTTAAAGAATGAATAATCAGGAGCAAAACCATACAGTTTTTCAAAAGGAGAAATACCCGAAATATGAGAAGATGGAATAGTATTAATTACAGTCATGGGTGTAAGAACGGCCTCCCCTTAAAAGTCATTAGGAACAGAAGAGGATAATAACATAGATCTAGCAGTTTCAAGAATGTGCATATGTTTTCTTTCTGCAACACCATTTTGTTGAGGAGTGTTTATGCATGAAGTTTGGTAAATGATTCCATCTAAGGTAAGTAGTTCTCGAAATTTCTTAGATGTGTATTCCCCACCTAAATCACATTTTAGCTAAAATGTTTAATGACAGTTGAGTGTTGAGTTTTAACAAAAGCTCGAAAAGCAGTATAAATTTCAAAAAATTATGAATGATGTTTCATTAAATATATCCAACAATTACGTGTATGATCATCAATAAAAGAAACATAATAACGGGACCCTCCTTTTGTAGAAATAAGGGATGGACCTCATACATCAGAATGAACTAAATCAAAAGGAGCATAAAAAACAAAAGTACTTTTATTAAAAGGTAATGTAGAAAACTTAGCAAGTTTGCAACCACTATAATCAGAAATATCATGAATTTTCAAATTTCCTAATGCCCCTGTGGACGCTAAAAATCTCAAACGAAACAAAGAAACATGACTAAGACGTGAATGCCATAAATAAAAACTAGAAGAAGTACCTAAAGGAAAAGAAGATATATCAACACTAGTAGTAGGAGTAGTAGCTGATGCTTTCAACTCATTCAAAACATAAAGCCCCCTTTTCTATGGCCGATCCCAATCAGCTTCTGTGTGGCTGCAAATCCTGCACAAAACAAGAAGAAGATGTGAAAGTGACTATATTACCAGTATCACATAATTGACCAACATATACAAGATTTAGTGTGAGATTTGGAACATGGTAAACGTTCGGAAGTGACAATTTAGAATTTATTATAGATCCAACACCTTCTGAAGGCATAGAAGTGTCATCAGCGGTCATAATATTAATAGAAGATGAATGGGTCAAAGAAACAAAAGATAAAGAATATGGTGTCATATGATGTGAAGCACCAGAATCTAAGATCCGTAAAGTAGATGACATACCCGAAGATTTTTAAGGCAACTGACCTATAGAGGAAGTGGCAGACATGGCTTGAGGCTGTAAGGCGAGAGACTTCTGAAATTGCTCAGCCAAATTATTGGCATCTGATGTTGATATTGCTGCAGTATTAGGTTGCACTTGATTAAAAGATGGAACTCTGAAAGAAAACTGACTTGGTTAATTTCTTTTCAAAAAAGAACAATAATTTTTCCAATGACCGTTTTCCTTACAATACTTGCATGTATCAGGGGAGTATAACTTGTAGAAGGTTTCCTGAATGGTGGACCTCGCTGTACATGATCGCTAGCACAGAAGGGCCAGCTTTTTTCGAACACGTTTTAGGATGTATTTTTTCAGCCAATAATTCACTAACAACAAAATCAACTGATGGAAGCGGAGAACGATGTAATATTGAACCTCGAAGTCCTTCAAAATCAGTGCGTAGAGCCATCAAAAACTGGACCAAGCGTTGTTCCTCTCTGAAAGTAACATATACTTTGGATGCTTTCAATTCATCAGGTTTTGTAAAAGTCAATTCATCCCATATTTTCATCATAGCAGAGTAGAATTCTTGTATGACCATACTATTCTGTTGAAGAGCTTTAATGTCATTTTCCAACTGATATCGTTTTGCAAGATTTGATTGGGTGAATAACCTTTTTAAATGTTCCCAACCCAATTTTGCAGTCTCATACTTTGCTACTGGCATGCCTATTGAACGTTCAACAGAATTATAGATGCATGTGATAACCTCTGCATTGTTTGCTTCCCAACCATCCATTGTAATTGCGTAGTCCTCATCCTTTTCTTCGGGTATATTACAAATCCCTTCAACATATCCGCACAACTTATTTCCTTTCAAAAAAAAAAAAAAAATCATGACATAACTCCAATACGAATAATTTCTTTCATCCAATCACACACCTATAGTTTGAAGTGAATCTTCTTTTTCGCTTGCCATAACTAGATTCAAGAATTATCAAAATATTACAAATCCCAAAGTTGTTTTTACCAACAACATATAACATATCTCAAAATTACCAACAACGCTCGTCTACTACAATCATCAATAACAGATCTCAAACTCACCACCAACAAGTAACAGATCTCAAAACCAACAAAGAAGAAACGACATAATACAGTAAAAACAGTAAGAGAAAAATAAAAGATAACAAATCTGCAAATAAATGATAACTTTATCTAAACGCAAATAACAGATTCGCGACAGTAACCCACCCTGATACCATGATAACTTTATTCATCACATGAAATAGAACAGAAAATAAAAGATAAGAAGAAGAAAATAACGGAGATTGCCTCTATTTATACATAGTTTATCCTTATCTAAAAGAACATTCTAGATAAGAATATTCTAGAGTAAATTTGGGTCTATTATAATAAATAATTCAATATCAAATATAAACCAAAATCAATGCAATACCAAATATAAACCCAAATCATTGCAATTAAATAAATGCAACATATCTTCTAGCATATTCTCTAACACAAACTTCAAAAATTTATGTACAACACCAAATATGATAACAAAAACGCCAAATTTCACTCGTTGGTGGTTCTAAGGTGGATGCGTGACACTAGCGATGATGCCTAATGCGGTGCATGGCCCGGAACTAACGAGAGCTCCTGGGTCTTCACAATGACAAGATATGATATCATATTGTTGATGGATCCCGATATTATGCCATGAAAAGGCGTTATGCTACCATTAAGCGATGGACATAGATGTAATGATGATGACACCGCTTAGCAAGTCTACATTATGGGTTCCCACTCAATGTGTAAATATGATATGTGCACTCATAAGTGTAGATAGCAAATATATGGTGGAATAGTTCCATTGATTATTAAGAAATCATTTAAAGGGCACTTGAACAAATGAAAGAAAAGTGGCAATTTGACATATTAGAAAGTTAGAAGTCGCAAATCTAGTATTACCAAATACTTCATACCAATTCATAATTCAAAAATCCATTCCAATGTGAATTTGAATCTAATCGAGTGATTCTCAGTTGTTAATTTGTGTATAGGTTACATCATTAATCCTCGCATGCTTAATTTTCTTTCTAAAATCATAAAACGGTTAAAAATTGTTATCGACCTTTACCAATCATAAACTGAACTGTTCGTAATCTCTTTCTTTGTCTGATAATGGTATGCTTAATTTGTGTATAGGTTAAATCATAAACCGACACCTTGCATCCAAATATCTTTTGTAGTTTTGTAACTTTGGTTACTGGTGGATACGAACATAGTTGGTGACTGAGAACAAACAATTGAAAAAAAACGAAGAGGGCAGCGGTAGAAACATAGGGTGGCACGCCATTATTCTATTTGGGTTAAGCATCAACTTAAACATAGGGCGGTATGCCATTCTATTTGGGTAAAGCAGCAGCTTGTGCAATGAAATTCTAAGTAAAAACATACAGGGCAAATAATTTAAGTCAGACCTTATAATAATTATGATAGTAAATGAACGGGTGAAGAAAGAGAGACCACGACAACAACTGCACCACGCCACATACACTTAAAAATTAAAACCACCATAACCACTAAGAATTTCTCATCTTCACTTATATCCTCATTCTTCTACATTTATCACATGATGTGGGATAATTTATATTGCCCTTAAAGTTAACCCCTCATTCACTCCATTTTCCGACTCTCACTACAGAAGTTTTGAATTAGGATAGCTGCATCTGCACATTGTAAATATAATCAACCAGTGACTTGTACTCATAAAAGTTAAACACAAGGAAAAAAAACTAAACAAGAATTCATATATTAGAGAAAAATAACTTACGTTTGCCCTGCTACATGGGTAAACAAAATATCATAAAATCCTTTCTTAAGAGTATTAGGTTGACGCTGAAACACAAAACGATATGCTTTCTGATATAATTTAGGAACGGGCTGCATATTATTCTGTAGAATGCAACTCTCACAATTTACAGTCAATCAGAGTGATGCAACGAAAGTGTGGTGGGTCCAAAATGTTCAAGTGCCCTTTTAACATGTCAAATTTTCAGAAAACCATATTAGCTGAACATCCAAAAAAAATTCTCATTTCTGACAATTTTGAGTCTGTGTTCTCTTTTCTCCATCATTCCTTAAGTCTTTTGTTGAGTACAGAAAAATTAAATCGTAGTAAGATCAGTTTTGTTGCCACATTAAAATACATGCCTTCCAATTATAACCATACGCTCCGGTACAGTCCCAAAACTCCCTCTAACATATCCAAGTGTTTCAAATTCTCTTGTGTTTTGGAACTGGTTACACATTCTGAGAAGCAACTGGTTGTTAATCAACAAAGCAATTAACTGATTAAAAAATAGCTCCACCCTGAATCTTTGATCAACAAACATGATAAGTCGTTATTTTATAAAGAAGGTTCAGCAGATATAAAGATAAAAATAAAATTAAGTAAAATAATTGAAAATTTATTGAAGCTATGAAATAAAAACAGACGGTTCAGCAGATATAACGAAGGTGCACTTCAAATGCTAAGAGAGAGCATGATAAGTCGTTAAGCAAAATATAAAGCAGGAAGAGTGGTCTTTAAGCATGTAAAAATGTATCTATCGCGGGGATGTGAATCAAAATAAATAAGTGACAAGTCATCGTTCGCATGGGATAGTCAAATTGAATGATGTCATGTAAATTAAATTAAGGAATAGAGAATCTGACAGCATTGACCTATGTTTAGAATGACCTACCAGTTGTAATTTGGAAGTCTCTTGTGCTATCAAAAAGTTCTGTATAAGCATTTGTTGTTTGACGTGGCACTTTCAGAGATTAGTGTTATTTGTAAGCTCATTTTGATTTTTAAGTATTAGAACATGATTTTTAACAGTTAATTTTGTTATTTGAATTCGCATGTGGATATCAATAGTCACTATTTTAAATTAAATGTTTTTACTTTTAATTTTTGCAAACTAAAATTTTGATTTTTCAGTATATTGTTTCCATATATTGAATGTAATGATACATTCATTGCTAAAGACTAGTATTTATGATAATAGATATAGAAACATATTGATGGGCAAAAATGATGGTTTGTTGGAGAATTATCACTGAATCCATTGTGGGTACAATGTGCAGCAGCAGCCCATTATCCATCCACCGTTGAGAGCAAGGGGAGTCTTCGCTGCTCTGTGGCCAGCCTGACGCATTGCCTCCTTCCTATAGCCAGCATAGCCGGACTTTCCAGCCCAACTACACAGGCCCACTCAGCAACTTGGATCGGGCGGGCCAGCTAATTGCACAGTATACCCGAATCCAATAACACAACCCAACATTCCATCATTTTAATGCCCCACTTGGTCACAAGCTCACGCTACTGAGCTTGGCATTTGATTTGGTGAAGTATCGATATTTGTATATTCATATTCACTAATATTTGAGGATGTGGGACTAAGATGACAATTTTACCTTATTGGCTACTGGAGAAGTACCATTTCACCCTTGCTGAAAGCAGTATGATGCCTGTACCAATATTCACATCTGCATTTGCAAAATTGTAAACTTATCGTTTTTCCAATAACAATTTATTTTCTAATTGCAATTAAGCTTCAGAAAACAAAAAATGGGCACATTAACCACCCAATATCTTGTATCAGACAGAATAGAAAGTGGCTCAAATTACTGAAACCAAACAGTACAACTCTATGTTTCCCTAGTCTGTTACAACGAAGCTACTTTATTATCATCAGCCTTACACTTTTATATATGTTTACAACTACAAACTTCCGGAAACCTACATGTTAGATGTTCATGCCAATAACCTTTCATTTCTGTTGTTGCAAATTTATCAATACGGAAGAATTGGTCAATAGTCAACTACCAAAATCCTTACCTTTTTTTTTCCACAACACGTCGGGATTGAAGAAACAATGATACGGAAGGGAAGTTTGAATGATTGCATCTTTTAACACTTTTGAAAAGGAAAATAATGGTACCATATATTATCAGAATTTGTCAATTTAGCGCTCGCTTACAACTTATTACGCAATAGCCTTGTTTGTAATTACAAACAGCTCTGTTTTGGCAAACTCAGCGCCGAGTTGATTAAAACACACTGTCTGACATCATTTCAAATGACGCCATTTTAAATGATGCATTTCAAATGTCGTCGGTGTTGTTTTTTTGTGCATACTGACACTGTTCCAAATAGCATCGATATTATTTTATACATAACACCGCTGCGATTTCAAATGGAGGCAGTGTGCTATGGCAAACTCAACGCTGGTTCGGTCAAAATAGGGTCCTGTTAGTAATTAGTTTACAAACATGACTTTTTGCGTAATTAATTTTAAAAAGAGGGATAAACTGAAAAAAAATCCTAATATTATCATGCTAACTGAAAATTAATCGGGCGTGGACGGTACTTTTAGCAGTTTCTGCATGTAATATAGCAACAATAGTATTATAGGTTGTTAGTAGTAATTGTTTGGTAATGTCGTCTTCAGTTACGAGTTCCTGATTTCTACATAAATTATTTGTTCCAAAGCACGTTTTTAATAACTAATTCAGAACATGTTTTTAATAAATAAATAAAATGCTGTCACTCTTTAAGTTTTGCTTTTATATGTTGAAAAAACTATGGAATCATTGGCATTTGAGAGCATCTAGAAAAAATTTTGTACGATATTTAAGAAAACACTTGGTTGTTTCTTTCCATCGTTTTTTTTCTTCATTTCATTTTGCTTGAATCTATTTGATTCTTCGGAATTTCATTGGAACATTAGCTCTATAATCTCAACAATAAAATCAACAACGCACGAGTTTAAAATGCATACACACACTACATCGTATGCTCTTCATAATTTTAATATATTTTTCAACTACATTACCTTTTTGGGGGAATATTACAGCACATATAAATGTCCGATATTTCATAATTTATTTGGCGTATGTTTTACTTAGGTTATTTCATTTCTTTCCATATCCAGTTATAATATGTGTTTTATGTCAAATACAGAACCAAAGTCTGCTTGAGCTCACAAAAGACAAAATTGAAGGAACAAAAAACCAGTTAAAACAGGAAACTGATGTATGATTTGAGACTTAACGACTTGTTCAAGAATGTGGACATTTTTATATTCCATTCAGCGTAGGTTTTATCAAGATTATTTCAGTTTGACCATATCCAACAATAGTATTTTTTTTGGGGTCAAACTTGCTTCTTGTCATTTGATAGATCTATAGAACCAATGTCCAAAGAGCCTTAACCAATTGAGCTAGCGTTTTTAACAACAAACCATGATATTTCAGGTAAGATATTCAAGTTTTTATATTACTAAAACAATATTGCTTAGTAAAAAAACAGAAATTAGATGGTTTTCTATTGTCTTTTCAGGTAGTTATTCTTCTTCATCCAAACGTATAGCGATCTTAAAAACCAAAATCAACATTACTGAAGTTTCTAGAAAGTTTCGAAGAAAAGAAAAAAGGAGAAACCAACCGTTAGGAGACTGTATGGAATGACCTGAAGGGTTCGTTTTCTTTATACCAGCAGGCCATTATAAAATCAACATACAGAGGAACATTAAGTGTTAGTATATTATACGTCTCTTCAAAGTTAACATAAATTTGAAGACATATTGAGGTGATATTCATTTTATTCCCGAGACAGTTGTGGCCTAGCCAATAGGGGACATTAAAACAAAATGATCTCAAAATTTTGATCTGAATCGAGAAAAAAATTCATTGGTTCAAACTTAGAGCAACATAACTTGTTTCAAGTTTTTATCTTGCCATCGGATCTACTTTAAAATAGTTTGTTTGCACCAAAAATTCAAACCAAGAATATACTACAAAATGGTGTGATAGCAATTATGCTAAAAAATAAGGCGATGGTCTACAAAACTAATGACTTTCCATTTGGTTGTCAAGAAGTTAATCTCGATTTGTTTATTTATTAAAGATTTCAGTTTAGTACATAGTCATGTTAATGATCAATCTATTTTTGACCTGACGATCTGGACATGTCCCTTGAAATAAAAAAGGAAATTACTGCTAATATAGAACCGAGAATCAGCATAAAAAGGCAAGTAGACACATTATCTTCATAATAAAAGATGAATACCTGCTGCATTTGATATGCTTCTCCTTTTCCTTCCCCTCCTCCGCATTTGTGACTCATGACTAATTTTGACGATACTGATACCAAACTGCTGTAACATCAGACCTCTTAGTGCACCAGTTTTCTACAAATTCAGGGCTAACTTTACGGTATATTTCAAATATACATAAAACTCTCTACTGTCTATGTTATGTCCATGTAAGTAAATAATTCTACAGCTTTGAAGGAAATAATTAACTACATAAACTATTAGACATTGTTCGTAATGTACCTAGAATTTCATATGGTCGCAACATTTGGGGTTAGTTTTAGTAACTAGTCATATTATACACAAAATAGGGAGACAAGGAAGAGGAGATGTAACAATATCTACGAATTATGATAATACTGCTTTAGCTTCGTACATTAACTTCAAATTATCCACTTAAAAGCCTACACAAGCCAAAATTTTCTAGAACTCAAAAAAATAGTCCATATTCATGGAAGTTGTACTAACAATTACCATAAAATCACATCAATCATTTACAAACCAACAAAGTATAGCTATTGTCGGAACCAAAGCCTAAAAATTATGGCCCAAAAAAAAAAAGGTGATTACTTCGTCAAAAACTAGCTTATATTTTGCAAATAGTTTAAACTGATCTGTTTTTGCTAATAGTTTTAACAACGGTTTAGACTGAAATTGGTCATGTAAAATATGCTATGTACAAGATGTTGAAATGATAAAGTGATTAATGGTTTCATGATACTAAATTCTATTCTAACAAGTTTATTATGTGCATCTGTGTTAAATAAACTAGAGCCGAAAATTGAATATAACCCACTGAAACTTGCAAAACATGCATACTATAACTACAGAATATGCTACACTGAAGATGTATAAGTGATTAGAAGGACCTTTATGATACTTGATTCAACTTAACAAGTCTATCTTGCCTTGAAGTTAAAACGTTTAGTGGTTTCATAGCAGTACAGACGTAAAAAGTTGTAGCCGGATAAAGCCGGAGGATAGCGGGAATATAGCGGAGGTGTAAAAAGTTTAATTAAATCGGTGTATTAGAAAACGTGCCTGAGGCGGGCCTCGAGGCGAGGCGTTGGCAAAAACGTCTTGAGGCGCATCTCTAGAGACGTTTTACCTCTGAGGCTTATGCCTCAACCAATTGAAGCTTTAAAAAACGTAAAAAAACTTTGGTTTAGGAGATTTTTTTTTATTGTCTTTTTTTGTTTGTTTGTTGTGTTTCATTGAAAATCCATTTTAATCGTTACATTATTTCTATTGTTGGCTAGGTTAATTTAAAATGAGCACACGTGATATTGCATGGAAGTGGGTCAAAGATATACCGAATTCTACAAATTCAAAAAAAATTCACTGTGGATTTTATGATCATATATGCACCAAAGGAAGATATCATTGATCTTTTGCAATTTATATTAAATGTGCAAGGATGATTGTATTTTGTTTGAATTGCTTTGAATGTTGTATGGTTTTTACTTACTATTTGACGCTTAATGTTACTCCAAATTAAAATTTAAGTATATGTGTGGCGCTTTTCTTTTACCCGAAAGGCTTACGCCTCAACGCTTCGAGGCTTATGCCTCGCCTCACAGACCCGAAAACGCATCACGTACGCTTTTTGCATTTTAAAACATTGAATTGAATATAAAACCAAATATTTAAAATTAATTAACTATCATTCTCACATCATTTG
The DNA here is from genome assembly GCA_030737875.1 of Allium sativum. Lineage (NCBI taxonomy): Eukaryota > Viridiplantae > Streptophyta > Magnoliopsida > Asparagales > Amaryllidaceae > Allium > Allium sativum. The sequence goes on along the minus strand of CM060918.1, from coordinate 770,244,533 downwards.
TTTAAAAGAAACTAAAATTAATTAATCATTTATTCAACTGTCCTAAATCAACCATGGCAAGCCAGGGCCATTAAGACAGAAAAGTCTTAATATTATTATGTTAAATATGAAAATTTTATGTTGGGATATTCAGAAATCATAAATTGTGTGTACAATTCCCAGCATAGTAGGTTAATTTTATTATTCTACTATTTTTATGCATAAAATCCAACATCACGAGGTGCATCATGGTGCCCGCAATGATTGTGCCTTTTGGTGCACTGCACATGGGAAGGGACACCGAATCACATATGGCATATAGTGCAAAAAGGCTTTTCCTAAATAATTTTTTTTTTACCCATAAGCTATATTTTATGTAACTTTTTTACGATCCAAGGTGTATACTTTTTTTCTTGATTTCCCTTTGCTTGCAGACAAATGCATGTGACCAAAACGAAGACTATAACTTTCTTGATGTAATATATATTCAAAAAATAATAATGTAATAATGAGAAGGCATACCATTTGATATTTGGATAGTATAACTTATTGATTTTGTGTAAGAAATATCGTCTACATTATACACATTGCAAGATGATCCACTCTGGGATAAGGTTTAAAAACTTCCTCTATATACCTAAATAATGTACTTTCAAATCTAACTGATTATCAGAGTGGCGCAGCGGAAGCGTGGTGGGCCCATAACCCACAGGTCCCAGGATCAAAACCTGGCTCTGATAATGTTTTTTCCTCTTTTGTTTCCGCAAGGATAATAATGCTTTTTCATTCTTTGTTTTTGCAAGGATAATTTGGTCACTCTGTGCCTATGTTTGATTATCTGTGCATTTTATTTGTTTGATTACATGCCAGCAAGTGGGATGCTAATTCATGTTAAACAATGATGTTAATATGTACATAGCTTGTCGAACAAAATGAAATCTTGAAGCTGTTGAGCATAATCTGCAAGCAATGAAATCATTTCACACCTATGCATTGAACCCGAACTGCAACTTCGTATATGTACCTTCAATATGTCACCCAGAACAGACAATAACCTACATCTCATGCAAAATACAAATCAGTGTGAATAAGACACAAATCATGGGCATGATATGCTACATTAACTAGGGATGGTGATTACCTATTTCTCTTTATACAATCAAATAAGATAAGCCCAAGCTTCTCACAAACCTGTTAAACGTTCAAATAAATTCAAAAAACGGATTTTCTTTTATTTCTAAGCTATTCCTTCGTATCCTAAAATAAATACACAATATAACACTTTGCAGCCAGCCAATTACAATTAATTTATGTTATAGATAAAACTTACACTTATGATGCTTAATAATATTATTTTTCTATATTATTATATTTAATATGTCACTCACAGCTGATGGCTCACTCTACATAAGCAAAAGAAGCATCAGTAATAACAAAAAGGTAAAACAACAATACATCCTAAGCGATGTTAACAAACAATTTACTAATACTATGCCTGGATAAGATACTAAACTCTAGCGTTAAATGTGGATTAATTCAAAAGAATTATGTAACATGCAAGACAACAGATATATCCAATAGACCAAATGCTAACAACTTTGAAATGGATCTAAAAAAACTTTAATGAGGTGAACACCAGATATATAATTAATTAGCAATAGGTGTTCAACAAATTAATTAGTTATAAATAACCAACGAAATTTGGATTATAAATCACAAATTCAGATGTATGAATACGACCAATGCCAATATTACTTTAACATTGCTAGTGGCAAATTTGTAACTGTGCATTCAGAACGGATACTTTATATGTATATGTACTAGTAGCCCTTAATGCTGGGTCTGAAAGGATCTCCAACTACTCAACCTTTTGTTTTCTGTTCACGAAATTTTCATAAATTCCTTCTTTTACAGTGGAACTCACACTGCAAGTTTCTCATACAAAAGCAACCAACAAAAAAGATCCATCACTTGCATAAAAAAAAAACAACTAAAAAAGGAAACTGACGTATGATTCCTAACTTAATACCTAGCCTGAGAATGTGACCTTTTTTGCATGTTCAGCAGTAATGTCAACATAGGCATCATCAAAAGTAATTCCTTTTAAGGCATGTTATTCAATGTGAAATATGATGGTAAATAATAAATGATGTCCATATAAGTATAGCTTCACATATTAATATTGAAGAGAAATATGATGTGAACCTACTACTATGAACATCGAAAAAATGGTTGAATCTAGTTAGTTGAAATAGGTAAATGAATCAAGACAGAACAGTAACACAGAGTACTATAGCATGACCAACTGCACAGGCCACTCGGCAACTTGGATCGGGCTGACCAGCTACTTGAACAATATACCCAAATCCAATAACATGACTAAACATTTCATCACTTTGATGCCCCACTTGGTCACAAGATCCCGTTACTGAGCTAAGCAATTGGTTAGGTGAAGAATTGATATTTGTATAGAATTAGTCACTAATATTTGGCAATATAGCTTAACAGTTGTTACAGTAGTATCAATTCCTTCTTGCAAATGTAGCAAGATGCTGGTATCAACATTCACATCTGCAGCTGACTTATAATTTCAGCATATGCCGGATTATTGTTTTTTTCCTCTCATCTTGATTATGCTTATATTGCATAATGAGCTTAAAAAGAAACAAAACAAAATAAGTGGGCCACCTTGGTTCAAATTAGTGAAATTAAACAGTACAGCTTTATATCGGCCCGGCCAATCACAAAGAAGAAACTACTTCATTATCATATGACTTATACGACTTATACTTTTATTTATGTTTAAACTCCAAAATACAAGTTTAATGTTTGCGTCAGTGACCTTTCATTTTCAGTGGTTGCAAATTTATACATCATATATGATATATCAAAATTCAAAAATCTTTCGCTTTTTTTAGCAACGCGCAGGAGTTCGAAAAAGAAATCATATGAAGGGAAATTTTGTAGGATTCCATTTCTAACACTATTTAAATGGAAAATAACAGGTTGCTGTGTTATCTCGTTAAACGTGAAGAAATCTGATGTGGATGTACTTTTACCCATTTTGGTACGTAATATCCCTACGATAGTATCACCGGCTGTTGGTTGATTTACTTGGTAATGCCACCAGTAGTCAAGAGTTAATTTCGATAACCAGTTTTGCATTTAATCGCTGATGGAGTTGGTTTCCATTTGTTTGTTTGTTGAAGATTTCAATTTAGTACAAAACCACATTGACAAGCATCTTATTTTTTACCTGACTTTATCGGGGATGACACTAGATATATAAAAAAGAGAGTTTTCCTAATATAGAATGAAGAATCGGCATAAAAATGTAGATACATACAATATCTTCACGATAGAAGATGAATACCTGATGTACTCGATATACTTTCTCCAAATTTGTTCAGCAGATTGAGGCATCATAAAGCACTTGAGAATATAACATTCTTTTATTTTACCTTCAGATCTCCTAGTGCACCAGTTTCCTAAAATTTCAGTGCTGACTTTAGTGTATATTTGAAATATACGTTGAACTCTACTGTCCTTATCATGCCCATGTAAGCAAATAATCCACTGCTACAATGAAATAACTAACTGCAAAAATTTACCAAAACTATATGTGATGTAATTGGATGTTCATAGCGTATCATTTGAGGTTAATTTCAAATTAGGCAAATTGTACACAAAATTCGGAGACCAGGACAAGATAAAAATGTAACAAATTAGGAGAAATATTGTTTTTGTTCCTTGAATTAACTCCAAATAATCGGCTTAAAAGCCAAGACAAGCTAGAACTTCCAATTTTTTTTAGAAATAGTCCATATTAATGGAATTTGCACAAAAAATTACCATATATTCACACCTATCATGTACAACCCAACATAGTATAGCTATTGTAAGCACCAAAACATAAAATAGAAAGAATAAGTATAAATTTATGTCCAAATGTAGAGCACTGGAAGAAATCATTCCCATGCCTACCGGAATCTCGGAAAATTGGAAGTATAATTCCAAGTGGATCTTTTATTTCCTTCGCGCGAAACTTACACCGAATTAATCCAAAATAACTGAGCCAGTTTAAGCTCCATGTTTTCTTTTTCGTTCCCTTTACTCAACGTCAATCTTCAACCTCAGCTTCGCAGTAGGATTCGACTGACCTAAATTCACCATCGGATCATCACATAGACAGTTGAAACGACAACGGGTTAACTGCTGTGTTGACAAGGGGGACCTAGTTTTCTTCAGTAACTAAAAAGTACAATTCTAGACTGCGTTCTTTCTAATTCCAACCTTTTAGAGCGAGTTTGTTTGAGGTAACGAAACTTTATCCCTTTAGTGGAAGACAGTGGGACCCGGTGGAATTCAGGGGTCCTATTATTGTTATCAATGGAAAATAGGAGTTTTGTATACATTTACCCAAATAGTGTGTACAAACTACAAACTCCTACTGCCAACCTTTGAACTATCATATATATATATATATATATATATATATATATATATGTGAAAGTCTATTTGAACACAACAAATAGACACAAATAAGGGGACACAAAATCTACACCATTGGATCTCCCCCTGAATTCCACCTCTTCACATAAAGACAAAAAGATCCAATGGTCAAGATTTTGTCTCTATGTTTGTGTCTAGTTTTGTGTCCCAATAGCCGCCCTATATATATATATATATATATATATATATATATATATATATATATATATATATATATAGGGGGCGGCTATTTGAACACGAAATTAGACACAAAAAGAGAGACACAGAGCCTTGACCGTTGGATATTTTTGTCTTTATATGGAGAGGTGTAATTCATGGGGGTGATCCAATGGTGCAAATCAATTGTGTCACCATTTGTGTCAAAATTTTGTGTCTTTATAGACTTTCCCATATATATATATATATATATATATATATATCCAAACATTTATAGCACCTCTTTTTATGAGCACCCCTTTTGCACCCAAACGAGAGTCAAGCATTTATAGTTAAATAAGTTAGTGGGAAGAGAGAGAGTTAGTGGGAGGAGAGAGAAACGGGAATGTGTGGTGAAAATCAGGAAGGCTAAAAGGGTGCTGCACTATTTGGGGTGCCATTGAATGCTCCTCACACACACACACACACACACACACATATATATATATATATATATATATATATATATATCATTTTCGTTGTTTTTTAAATCGCGAACAACCATCAACTAACTAGTGCGTTGATAAGAGGACCTTGATTTCTTCCGTTATTAAGTTAGGTTGCGCTCTTTATAATATAAAACTTGAGTTATCAAATATTTATTTTCATTATTTTTCAAATCATGAACAATCATCAACTAACAACGATTTCCATAGAGATCAACCACTGAACAATTACAATTCGGTGGTTGATGACCGTGGAAAAACGGTGTTACTCGGTAGTTGTTCGCCGTATGAAACATGGTGGATGCTTGCCATATTAAATGTCTTTATTATTGTAAAGTAAATAAATTTTACTTTTATTATTTTTATCTATGATATCAAAAAAAGAAAATATGGGTGCCCTTAACAATGCTCTATTGTTATTCCAACGACCATGAGCAGAGTGCCGCACTTAACTAGTATAACCAACGGTGGAGTTGTTTCATTGTATGAAAGAAAAAAAATATTGTATTTTTAAATTAATCGACAATAACATGATTCATTTAAAAATTTGTTGCATTTTAGATTAATTTGTTTAAGTCTATTAAATATGTTGCAGTAGAAATAGGATATTAAATGTAAATCCGAAGTATATTTGAAATACTATGAATATTTTGGAGAAATTTTACGCATCAAAACTTAAACCATTAAAAACATTAGAGAAAGCAACTCCGAGAAAGTGAGGGTATTGTTTGAAATTCAAAAAAATTGGTTTTGGACAATGACAATATGTTAACCTCTCTAACTGTCCATTTGATTAACTGAACAAGCATTTGAGTAGGGTACGACCATGTAACGCCTTTGCGATGGCTAAGAACATATATTTGAGCGGGGCACGTGTTGTTTAATTTATGGCATTGAATTTAACTGTTTTATAGTTAATTAATTATTTGTTATATTTTGTAATATGCATTCGATAATTGCAAATCATAAAATTGCAAAATACCAGATTTTTCATCAGACACAACAATTACTAGATTTTTACATATAGATAAATAAAATGAAACAAGCTAACTACGACTACGAAACAAAGCCCCAAACAATAATTCACATACCACATTATACGGTGCTAGTAAACCGCTCAATTTGTACAAGTGACCGTCTAAACACTTGTCTGCTCGGGCTACTATATTATATTCGATCCGTTTTGCTATGTCCGCATTGAATTGGTGTGGTGACATCGGTCATCCAATGGTTGCACAAAAGCTGTATCAACAACAGTGAAAGCTTGATCCGATAGAGCTATTATATCATACTTACAATTGTCATTTCTTATGCAACCTGCAATTAAATGATCCAGCTCCATGAACTTCTTCAAAGGATTTCTTCTGTATTTACTCAGTTTTGGTAAGTTGCATCTCATGCAGAATTCAAATCAATGTAAATAAGAAACAAATCATACTGGAGATGGTGTTTACGTATCTATTCATATAAGATAGGTTCAAGCTTCTGACAAACCCGTTGATGATGATCAAGTCAAGTATAAGGAAGAAAGCAGGTAGTCAAAAGCGAGTAAATGGGAATTCGCTCGCGGCCAGTGATAGGGCAGATGTGCTCCATGAACTGAAGTGGCAGGTAGTCAAAAGCGAGTAAAATGAACTGAAGTGGCAGGTAGTCAAAAGCGAGTAAAATGAACTGAAGTGGTTCATTTCATACAGTATGATTTGTTCTTATTTACATTGATTTGAAATAAGAAAGCAGGTAGTCAAAAGCGAGTAAATGGGAATTCGCTCGCGGCCAGTGAGAGGGCAGATGTGCTCCCTGAACTGAAGTGGCAGGTAGTCAAAAGCGAGTAAAATGAACTGAAGTGGCAGGTAGTCAAAAGCGAGTAAAATGAACTGAAGTGGCAGGTAGTCAAAAGCGAGTAAAATGAACTGAAGTGGTTCATTTCATACAGCAAGCACACAGTACAACCATTTATGGTAATAGATATAAAAACATATTGATGGGCAAAAATGATGGTTTGTTGGAGAATTGTCACATAATCCATTGTGGGTACAATGTGCAGCAGCCCGTTATCCATCCACCGTTGAGAGCAAGGAGTTTTCGCTGCTCTGTGGCCAGCCTGACGCATTGCCTCCTTTCTATAGCCAGCATAGCCGGACTTTCCAGCCCAACTACACAGGCCACTCAGCAACTTGGATCGGGCAGGCCAGCTAATTGCACAGTATACCCGAATCCAATAACATAACCCAACATTCCATCATTTTAGTGCCCCACTTGGTCACAAGCTCACGCTACTGAGCTCGGCATTTGATTTGGTGAAGTATCGATATTTGTATATTCATATTCACTAATATTTGAGGATGTGGGACTAAGATGACAATTTTACCTTATTGGCTACTGCAGAAGTACCATTTCACCCTTGCTGAAAGCAGTATGATGCATGTACCAATATTCACATCTGCATTTGCAAAATTGTAAACTTATCGTTTTTCCAATAACAATTTATTTTCTAATTGCAATTAAGCTTCAAAAAACAAAAAATGGGCGCATTAACCACCCAATATCTTGTATCAGACAGATCAGAAAGTGGCTCAAATTACTGAAACCAAACAGTACAACTCTATGTTTCCCCAGTCTGTTACAAAGAAGCTACTTTATTATCATCAGCCTTACACTTTTATATATGTTTACAATTACAAACTTCCAGAAACCTACATGTCAGATGTTTATGCCAATAACCTTTCATTTTCTGTTGTTGCAAATTTATCAATACGGAAGAATTCATCAATAGTCAACTACCAAAATCTTTACCTTTTTTTTTCCACAACACGTCGGGATTGAAGAAACAATGATACGGAAGGGAAGTTTGAATGATTGTATCTTTTAACACTTCTGAAAAGGAAAATAATGGTACCATATATTATCAGAATTTGTCAATTTAGCCCTCGCTTACAACTTATTACGCAATAGCCTTGTTTGCTAGTTACAAACAGCTCTGTTTTGGCGAACTCAGCGCCGAGTTGATTAAAACACGCTGCCTGACATCATTTCAAATGACGCCATTTTAAATGATGCATTTCAAATGTCGTCGGTGTTGTTTTTTTGTGCATACTGACACTGTTCCAAATAGCATCGATAATATTTTATACATAAAAATAACACCGCTGCGATTTCAAATGGAGGCAATGTGTTATGGCAAACTCAACGCTGGTTCGGTCAAAATAGGGTCCTGTTAGTAATTAGTTTACAAACATGACTTTTTGCGTAATTAATTATAAAAAGAGGGATAAACTGGAAAAAAAATCCTAATATTATCATGCTAACTGAAAATTAATCGGACGTGGATGGTACTTTCAGCAGTTTCTGCATGTAATATAGCAACAACAGTATTATAGGTTGTTAGTAGTAATTGTTTGGTAATGTCATCTTCAGTTACGAGTTCCTGATTTCTACATAAATTATTTGTTCCAAAGCACGTTTTTAATAACTAATTCAGAACATGTTTTTAATAAATAAATAAAATGCTGTCACTCTTTAAGCTTTACTTTTATACGTTGAAAAAACTATGGAATCATTGGCTTTTGAGAGCATCTAGAAGAAATTTTGTACAATATTTATGAAAACATTTGGTTTTTTTTTCCTTCGTTTTTTTTCTCTTCATTTCATTTTGCTTTGAAGCTATTTGATACTTCGGAATTTCATTGGAAAATTAACTATAAAATTAACTATATAATCTCAACGATAAAATCAGCAACGCACGAGTTTAAAATGCATACACTCACTTCATCATATGCTCTTCATAATTTTAATATATTTTTCAACTACATTACTTTTTTGGGGGAATATTACAGCACATATAAATGTCCATTATTTTATAATTTATTTGGCGTATGTTTTATTTAGATTATTTCATTTTTTTTCCATATCCAATTATAATATGTGTTTTATGTCAAATACAGAACCAAAGTCTACTTGAGCTCACAAAAGACAAAATTGAAGGCACAAAAAACCAGTTAAAACAGGAAACTGATGTATGATTTGAGACTTAACGACTTGTTCAAGAATGTGGACATTTTTATATTCCATTCAGTGTAGGTTTTATCAAGATTATTTCAGTTTGACCATATCCAACAATAATATTTTTTTTGGGTCAAACTTGTTTCTTGTCATTTGATAGATCTATAGAACCTATGTCCAAAGAGCCTTAACCACTTGAGCTAGCGTTTTTAACAACAAACCATGATATTTCAGGTAAGATATTCAAATTTTTATATTACTAAAACAATATTGCTTAGTAAAAAAACAAAAATTAGATGGTTTTCTATTGTCTTTCCAGGTAGTTATTCTTCTTCATCCAAATGTATAGCGATCTTAAAAACCAAAACCAACATTACTGAAGTTTCAAGAAAGTTTCGAAGAAAAGAAAAAAAGGAGAAACCAACCATTAGGAGACTGTATGGAATGACCAGAAGGGTTCGTTTTCTTTATACCAGCAGGCCGTTGTAAAATCAACATATAGAGGAACGGATACTAATATTACATATTCGTTGTGGTATTTGCTATACAAAGCAATAATTTATTCTTTTAACGGTAAAACATCAAATACTTAAATAAAAAAACAATCCTGTTACTAATTTAACAACAATACCGATAAGTAACACTGTGGTCCAATGGATGATGAGCTGGCCTCCAAAATCAAAGATTCTATGTTTGGTCCCTAGTTAAGGTCACCTTATTTTATTTTTCATCAAAATTTAGACAAAACAGACATCATTTTGAGCAACATTTTAGTATATACACCAAGTGATACAAAAATGACAATCTAATGACATACAGTCAAAATGCCTTCATGATTATTATGTAAATTACTGAAAAAAGCATCGGATGAATTAGTGCATCGTAAATTTCAGTTTTAGTATTTTATCTTCCCCACAAACCTAATCAATGACAGAAATTTGCATGGAATCCAACCACACATATATTACAAATCGGACATGTTTATGTCACGACCCAGAAAATCTTAATTTTTCTATCGGAATAAAACCATCTAAAAGTATTTTGCATATTTCAATTTATTTGCATTCAATCAATAAGACAAGTGACTTTATGGCCCAATGGATAAGGCGCTGGTCTACGAAACCTGAGATTCTGGTTTTGATCTCCAGCAGACATAATCCAAACACATTGTTAACTGAAATCGAAAAACTAAAAGCATTTTGTTATTTGCAATTTTTATATGGCTTGTAATGATATTGTAAGTAATTCTATATCCCAACCGATACAGGGTTGGCCAACAAAACAACAGATTTTGCGTACGGCTTAAAACAGTGTTAGTATATTATACGTCTCTTCAAAGTTAACATAAATTTGAAGACATATTGAGGTGATATTCATTTTATTCCCGAGACAGTTGTGGCCTATAGCCAACAAGGGACATTAAAACAAAATGATCTCAAAATTTTGATATGAATCGAGAAAAAAATTCATTGGTTTAAACTTAGAGCAACATAACTTGTTTCAAGTTTTTATTTTGCCATCGGATCTACTTTAAAATAGTTTGTTTGCACCAAAAATTCAAACCAAGAATATACTACAAAATGGTGTGATAGCAATTATACTAAAAAATAAGGCGATGGTCTACAAAACTAATGATTTTCCATTTGGTTGTCAAGAAGTTAATCTCGATTTGTTTATTTGTTAAAGATTTCAGTTTAGTACATAGTCATGTTAATGATCAATCTATTTTTGACCTGACGATCTGGACATGTCCCTTGAAATAAAAAAGGAAATTACTGCTAATATAGAACGGAGAATTAGCATAAAAAGGCAAGTAGACACATTATCTTCATAATAAAAAATGAATACCTGCTGCATTTGATATGCTTCTCCTTTTCCTTCCCCTCCTCCACATTTGTGACTCATGACTAATTTTGATGCAACTGATACCAAACTGCTGTAACTTCAGACCTCTTAAGTGCACCAGTTTTCTACAAATTCAGGGCTAACTTTAGGGTATATTCCAAATATACATAAAACTCTCTACTGTCTATGTTATGTCCATATAAGTAAATAATTCTACAGCTTTGAAGGAAATAATTAACTACATAAACTATTAGACATTGTTCGTAACGTACCTAGAATTTCATATGGTCGCAACATTTGGGGTTAGTTTTAGTAACTAGTCATATTATACACAAAATAGGGAGACAAGGAAGAAGAGATGTAACAATATCTACGAATTATGATAATACTGCTTTAGCTTCGTAAATTAACTTCAAATTATCCACTTAAAAGCCTACACAAGCCAAAATTTTCTAAAACTTAAAAAAATAGTCCACATTCATGGAAGTTGTACCAACAATTACCAAAGCTATTGTCGGAACCAAAGCCTAAAAATTATGGCCCAAAAAAAAAGGTAATTATTTCGTCAAAAACTAGCTTATATTTTGCAAATAGTTTAAAACTGATCTGTTTTTGCTAATAGTTTTAACAACGGTTTAGACTGAAATTGGTCATGTAAAATATGCTACGTACAAGATGTTGAAATGATAAGGTGATTAATGGTTTCATGATACTAAATTCTATTCTAACAAGTTTATCATGTGCATCTGTGTTAAATAAACTAGAGCCGAAAATTGAATATAACCCACTGAAACTTGCAAAACATGCATACTATAACTACAGAATATGCTACACTGAAGATGTATAAGTGATTAGAAGGACCTTTATGATACTTGATTCAACTTAACAAGTCTATCTTGCCTTGAAGTTAAAACGTTTAGCGGTTTCATAGCGGTACAGACGTAAAAAGTTGTAGCGGGATAAAGCCGGAGGATAGCGGGAATATAGCGGAGGTGTAAAAAGTTTAATTAAATCGGTGTATTAAAAAACGCGCCTGAGGTAGGCCTCGAGGCGAGGCGTTGGCAAAAACGCCTTGAGGCGCATCTCAAGAGGCGTTTTACCTCTGAGGCTTAAGCCTCAACCCATTGAGGCGAAAAAAATGTAAAAAAAAAACTCTGGTTTAGGAGACTTTTTTTTTGTCTGTTTGTTTACTGTCTTTTTTTTTTTTTGTTGTGTTTCATTGAAAAGCCATTTTAATCGTTTCCTCATTTCTATTGTTGGCTAGGTTAATTTAAAATGAGCAGACGTGATATTGCATCGAAGTGGGTCAAAGATTTACCGAATTCTACAAATTCAAAAAAAAATCTCTATGGATTTTGTGATCATATATGCACCGGAGGAAGATATCATTTGATCTTTTGCAATTTATATTAAATGTGCAAGGATGATTGTATTTTGTTTGAATTGCTTTGAATGCTGTATTGTTTTTACTTACTATTTGACGCTTAATGTTACTCCATATTAAAAATTAAGTATATGTGTTGCGCTTTTCTTTTATCCGAAAGGCTTACGCCTCAACGCTTCGAGGCTTACGCCTCGCCTCATGGACCCGAAAACGCCTCACTTACGTCTTTTGCGTTTTAAAACATTGAATTAAATATAAAACCAAATATTTAAAATTAATTAACTATCATCCTCACATCATTTGTTTAAAAGAAACTAGAATTAATTAATCATTTATTCAACTGTCCTAAATCAACCATGGCAAGCCAGGGCCATTAAGACAGAAAAGACTTAATATTATTATGTTAAATATGAAAATTTTATGTTGGGATATTCAGAAATCATAAATTGTGTGTTCAATTCCCAGCATAGTAGGTTAATTTTATTATTCTACTATTTTTATGCATAAATTCCAACATCACGAGGTGCATCATGGTGCCCGCAATGATTGTGCCTTTTGGTGCACTGCACATGGGAAGGGACACCGAATCACATATGGCATATAGTGCAAAATGGCTTTTCAAGGAAAAATTACCCATAAGCTATATTTTATGTAACTTTTTTACGATCCAAGGTGTATACTTTTTTTCTTGATTTCCCTTTGCTTGCAGACAAATGCATGTGACCAAAACGAAGACTATAACTTTCTTGATGTAATATATATTCAAAAAATAATAATGTAATAATGAGAAGGCATACCATTTGATATTTGGATAGTATAACTTATTGATTTTGTGTAAGAAATATCGTCTACATTATACACATTGCAAGATGATCCACTCTGGGATAAGGTTTAAAAACTTCCTCTATATACCTAAATAATGTACTTTCAAATCTGACTGATTATCAGAGTGGCGCAGCGGAAGCGTGGTGGGCCCATAACCCACAGGTCCCAGGACCGAAACCTGGCTCTGATAATGTTTTTTCCTCTTTTGTTTCCGCAAGGATAATAATGCTTTTTCATTCTTTGTTTTCGCAAGGATAATTTGGTCACTCTGTGCCTATGTTTGATTATCTGTGCATTTTATTTGTTTGATTACATGCCAGCAAGTGGGATGTTAATTCATGTTAAACAATGATGTTAATATGTACATAGCTTGTCGAACAAAATGAAATCTTCAAGCTGTTGAGCATAATCTGCAAGCAATGAAATCATTTCACACCTATGCATTGAACCCGAACTGCAACTTCGTATATGTACCTTCAATATGTCACCCAGAACAGACAACCTCCTACATCTCATGCAAAATACAAATAAGTGTGAATTAGACACAAATCATGGGCATGATATGCTACATTAACTAGGGATGGTGATTACCTATTTCTCTTTATACAATCAAATAAGATAAGCCCAAGCTTCTCACAAACCTGTTAAACGTTCAAATAAATTCAAAAAACGGATTTTCTTTTATTTCTAAGCTATTCCTTCGTATCCTAAAATAAATACACAATATAACACTTTGCAGCCAGCCAATTACAATTAATTTATGTTATAGATAAAACTTACACTTATGATGCTTAATAATATTATTTTTCTATATTATTATATTTAATATGTCACTCACAGCTGATGGCTCACTCTACATAAGCAAAAGAAGCATCAGTAATAACAAAAAGGTTAAACAACAATACATCCTAAGCGATGTTAACAAACAATTTACTAATACTATGCCTGGATAAGATACTAAACTCTAGTGTTAAATGTGGATTAATTCAAAAGAATTATGTAACATGCAAGACAACAGATATATCCAATAGACCAAATGCTAACAACTTTGAAATGGATCTAAAAAAACTTTAATGAGGTGAACACCAGATATATAATTAATTAGCAATAGGTGTTCAACAAATTAATAAGTTATAAATAACCAACGAAATTTGGATTATAAAACACAAATTCAGATGTATGAATATGATCAATGCCAATATTACTTTAACACTGCTAGTGGCAAATTTGTAACTGTGTATTCAGAACGGATACTTTATATGTATATGTACTAGTAGCCCTTAATGCTGGGTCTGAAAGGATCTCCAACTACTCAACCTTTAGTTTTATGTTCACGAAATTTTCATAAATTCCTTCTTTTACAGTGGAACTCACGATGCAAGTTTCTCATACAAAAGCAACCAACAAAAAAGAACCATCACTTGCATAAAAAAAAACAGCTAAAAAAGGAAACTGACGTATGATTCCTAACTTAATACCTTGTCTGAGAATGTGACCTTTTTTGCATGTTCAGCAGTAATGTCAACATAGGCATCATCAAAAGTAATTCCTTTTAAGGCATGTTATTCAATGTGAAATGTGATGGTAAATAATAAATGATGTCCATATAAGTATAGCTTCATATATTAATATTGAAGAGAAATATGTTGTGAACCTACTACTATGAACATCGAAAAAATGGTTGAATCTAGTTACTTAAAACAGGTAAATGAATCAAGACAGAACAGTAACACAGAGTACTATAGCATGACAAATTGCACAGGCCACTCGGCAACTTGGATTGGGCAGACCAGCTACTTGAACAATATACCCAAATCCAATAACATGACTAAACATTTCATCACTTTGATGCCCCACTTGGTCACAAGATCCCGTTACTGAGCTAAGCAATTGGTTAGGTGAAGAATTGATATTTGTATAGAATTAGTCACTAATATTTGGCAATATAGCTTAACAGTTGTTACAGTAGTATCAATTCCTTCTTGCAAATGTAGCAAGATGCTGGTATCAACATTCACATCTGCAGCTGACTTATAATTTCAGCTTTTGCCGGATTATTGTTTTTTTCCTCTCATCTTGATTATGCTTATATTGCATAATGAGCTTAAAAAGAAACAAAACAAAATAAGTGAACCACCTTGGTTCAAATTAGTGAAATTAAACAGTACAGCTTTATATCGGCCCGGCCAATCACAAAGAAGAAACTACTTCATTATCATATGACTTATACGACTTATACTTTTATTAATGTTTAAACTCCAAAATACAAGTTTAATGTTTGCGTCAGTGACCTTTCATTTTCAGTGGTTGCAAATTTACACATCATATATGATATATCAAAATTCAAAAATCTTTCGCTTTTTTTAACAACGTGCAGGAGTTTGAAAAGAAATCATATGAAGGGAAATTTTGGAGGATTCCATTTCTAACGCTATTTAAATGGAAAATAACAGGTTGCTGTGTTATCACGTTAAACGTGAAGAAATCCGGTGTGGATGTACTTTTACCCATTTTGGTACGTAATATACCTACGATAGTATCACCGGCTGTTGGTTGATTTACTTGGTAATGCCACCAGTAGTCAAGAGTTAATTTCGATAACCAGTTTTGCATTTAATCGCTAATGGAGTTGGTTTCCATCTGTTTGTTTGTTGAAGATTTCAATTTAGTACAAAACCACATTGACAAGCATCTTATTTTTTACCTGACTTTATCGGGGATGACACTAGATATATAAAAAAGAGAGTATTCCTAATATAGAACGAAGAATCAGCATAAAAATGTAGATACATACATTATCTTCACAAGAATACCTGATGTACTTGATATACTTTCTCCAAATTTGTTCAGCAGATTGAGGCATCATAAAGCACTTGAGAATATAACAATCTTTTCTTTTACCTTCAGATCTCCTAGTGCACCAGTTTCCTAAAATTTCAGTGCTGACTTTAATGTATATTTGAAATAGATACGTTGAACTCTACTGTCTTTATCATGTCCATGTAAGCAAATAATCCACTGCTACAAATAAAATAACTAACTGCAAAAATTTACCGAAACTATATGTGATGTGATTGGATTTTCATAGCGTAACATTTGCAGTTAATTTCAAATTAGGCAAATTGTACACAAAATTGGGAGACCAGGACAAGAGAAAAACGTAACAAATCCTACAAATTAGGAGAAATATTGTTTTTGTTCCCTGAATTAACTCCAAATAATCGGCTTAAAAGCCTAGACAAGCACCTATCATGTAATTAAAAAATAGTCCATATTCATGGAATTTGCACAAAAAATTACCATATACTCACACCTATCATGTACAACCCAACATAATATAGCTATTGTACGCACCAAAACCTAAAATAGAAAGAATAAGTATAAATATATGTCCAAATGTAGAGCACTTGAAGAAATCATTCCCATGCCTACCGGAACCTCGGAAAATTTGAAGTATAATTCCAAATGGATATTTCATTTCCTTCGCGTGAAACTTACACGGTTACACCGAATTAATCCAAAATAACTGAGCCAGTTTAAGCTCCACGTTTTCTTTTCCGTTCCCTTTTCTCAACGTCAATCTTCAACCTCAGCTTCGCAGTAGGATTCGACTGACCTAAATTCACCATCGGATCATCACATAGACAGTTGAAACGACAACGGGTTAACTGCTGTGTTGACAAGGGGGACCTAGTTTTCTTCAGTTACTAAAAAGTACAATTCTAGACTGCGTTCTTTCTAATTTGGATTTTTTTTCGATTTGGCCACCTTTCATAACACATTTAGCCTAGTTTGAAAACTTATTACAGCCGTAGCCTGGTTTATGTCACATCAGCTGGAAGCAGTTATTTAACGAAGCGTTATTTGAAATAACGCGTGTAGCATTATTCAAGAAAACCCATGGGTTATTTTGTATTTAAAACATGTTTTAAACACCTACGTTATCCAGAATAACGCTTTACGCGTTTTCCTAAATAACGCTAAAGCAGTTGAAAACTTAAAATTGTGACATAAACGAAATTCATGTGCGTTATTCTGAATAACGCAAGTGTTAGAATATATCATTTTTCTTTGTGCGTTATCTTGAATAACGCTGCTTAATAAATTTTTGTTTCTAGCGTTATTTAAAATAACGCTATAAGCGTTATTTTAAATAACGCATAGTCGGACTATACAGTCAGCCGAGGCTTTCTTCTTCATCACTTTCCCGTAGCCTCTATTTTTTCAAAAACGAAAACCCAAAGAGCCAAACCCTATTTCCTCACCACAACATCAAATTTTAGGCTTTTTGGATCTAAAATCATCAACATGGCAAGCTCATCAACCCAAGAAGCTCAAGAAGGTAACAAATTCCTAATTTTGTTGATTTCTTATAAAATTTAGGGTTTGTTCATGATTGAGGTAACTTGTGAATAAGCTTGTATGTGCTTTAATGGGTTTAATGTAGTTGAAATTATATTGGTTTCAACATTGATTGTGGTTTTTTCGCTACATTTGTGTAGAGATTATTGAAATGGAACCCGGACCCGTAGATGCTACTGTCCTATACTTGCAAGACAGGCATCGGTCGAACAATAATATATTGATGACGGTATGTCTTTAATGTGTTTGTATGTTGGCCAAATCGTATTACTTGAATTTTTTTTGTATGTATGTCTAACGTTGTATGTTAATTTTTATTTACAGGGAAAAGATCCTGATCAGATTATAGATCACACGGTTTCTGTTGGCGCGGTGACCTCCAGTCATCCAGGTGTATTGGTCTTGCTTGAGCGTGCTGGATTCGGAATAGTACAACGGTTGGAATACGTTCAACTCGACCGTTATCTCATCACAGCTTTAGTCGATAGATGGAGACCGGAGACATCGACATTCCATCTTAGAGTTGGAGAGATGACCATCACTTTGGGTGATGTGGCGGTCTTGCTGGGCGTGCCGATTGATGGTGCTCCTTTGAGGAATCCAGAGGGCGGAGACTATATGGAGATGTGCAAGCGGCTTTTAGGTATTATGCCTCCCGCGGACCAGTGGATGGGGAATGAGCAAATAATTACTAGTTGGTACAAAGCGCAGTTCGTACATGACATTCCACATAATGCCACGTAGGAGCAGATAGAACAGCGTGCTAGAGCTATCATACTCTGGATCATTACACAGCGTTTGATCTGCGATCACTCTAAGACTCGGGTGTGGCTTAGATGGTTGCATTTTATTGATGATTTTGATATTTGTCGTCAATATTCTTGGGACAGTGCGACATTAGCTTACACATGTACAGAACTTACCAAGACCGTTTTGAATGAGAGCCCTTATATGGGAGGTTGTCCTTCTTTGATACAGGTACTCTATTTTCGTATGCTTATTTGCTTCTTATTTGTTTTTTCTGCATGTCTGTGTTTATTTATCAAATTTCTTTGTAGCTATGGTCGTGGACGTATCTTCCCCTTGGTAGACTTGAGTTAAAGCAACCGAATATTGATTTTTCTCGGCCGTACGGGGCTAAGTATGTTTATTCCGTCAATTACTTATCTTATATGTGTTAATTTATTTCCTCTATCTCTTACCAAGTCACAATTACAGGTGGGTTGGAAAGAAGAGCACTGCGTCGACTCCGAGGCGTAATCTAAAATTCTATCGCAATGAGCTCGACGTGCTTAGTCCGGATGTTGTTACATGGACCCCATATGCCCAGGATCTTGGACAGCTTCCGGCCTTATGTACCGTGTCTTCCCATATGTGGACTGCCCGTGTGCCCATCATATGTTTGAACGATGTAGCATATCACCTTCCTGACCGGGTGATGCGTCAGTTTGGATTACGACAACGTCTTCCAGAACCAGCCCCACCTTATAGGATTAACTTAGAAGTACCCGGGGAGTACGAGCCGGCTATTGAGACATGGAACCATAGGCACTTGCACACGCAGCAGCAGCGGGAGTTCACATTGTCGGACGAAGAGTACTACACATGGTATGGCAGATTACCCGACGGTATATTCTTCGCAGCGTGCAACCTCTTGGTGCTGTGGTGGAACCGTACACGCCTAGAGCTCCTCTGGAGAGGAATGTGGTATGAAAACTTTGCGATTAAGTTTAAATTATGTACTATTTTTTCAACTATGAATCTTAAGCACGTTAACTAAAAATTTACAGGCGGACGGTGTTTATCGGGCTATAGAAATGGTCGATGAGCTATCTCATGAGGTGTCCGAAAGAAGCAAGAGAAAATGCTTTAACATCAAACTTATTTTGCAAACAATTTTGGGAAAGAACAAGCTCGCAAGACCGGCACCGCCTCCTCCTCCTCCGCCACCTCAAGCTTTAGCACTTGTCGGAGCTTCGGAGATACATGAAGTCCGCGACATCCCTCCGCTTGAAACTACCAGGGTTTATACGTCAAGGAGGAAAATGGCGGCGTCAAAGGGAAGGGGTAAGGGTAAGGAAGCAGAGGCGTCTCAACCAACTCAGGTTGAGCATGGTCCGTCACAACCCCAGGAAGGTTTTACTTGCATGTTGTCAAACCATGCGTGATTGTTATCGGGAATCGAGGCAACGTTCATGCTATCCAAAGCAGGTTCAGGGTCCGTTTGTAGGTCTAGATTTCCATCTACTTGACTAGCATCATCGCATGCATTCTCTTCGAAGGGCGATTGCTCTTCCATGAAATCCTACGGACAGCTGCATCATGAAAATATTACACCTTGATCAACCAATTATGCATTACTCAAATAACAATTCAATTTAAAGAATACTTACTTCTGACTCATATGATATAACTCAGATGGCGTTGGCTGCAATGGTTCTGCTACTTGTGAAGACGGTCCAACATTATTTTGTGTCTGATGGTAGTAAGGATCATAACTATACAACAAATGACTGTCATTAACAACAATTGGGAGAACCAAAATATAACATGTTTAGAAAACATTATAAGTTGGGCTTACCTCTGCGTCGCGCATCCAATACTTTCCTGCGTGGGATATGCAAAGTAAAAATGCGGATTTTGTGTATAATTCATATGCGGAGGGTACGCATAGAACATTTGATGTTGTCCGTACTCTGAAACGTTATAAGGAGATATAGTAGTTGGTGATGGCATTACAGGAGTTGGACGGATCGGTGCCTCTCGAACGGGTCTTGAAGCAGTAGGTGCTTCTACCACTAACTTTGTCGTTTTCACAACAAATAACTCTATAGTCTTACAAGCGGCAGAAAACATTAACTCCACATCACCATCATCAGCAATTTTAATTACCTTAGAACCAGAATCAGTCGGCCAGTTGCAAACTAACTCAATATCAAATTGCTCTTTATTAATCATTGTTGACTTGAATATCGAGGCTTTTAATTGCATCAAGTTACACCCTTTGAGAACTTTTACAGGTTTGAAAGATCCACCATCGTACTTACCACACTTTCTATCATCAATAACCAACTCACCATCGTAATAGCATAAAATAGCAATAAACTTAGGAGCCATTCTAATTTACAACAACAAAAAAGAATGTATTACCAAAAGTTAAAGATTCAGAAAAACACAGATTTAGGGTTTTGAAATTCAAACCTTGTACTGAATCAAACGACGGAGAATAGCGTCCAGTTGACACAAATCTAGAATTGCTGATGGATCGGCGCTAGAATTAACGAAGGATTTAATTTCAGAAGTTGATTTAAGGTATTGGGTTTTTTTTTTCAAAACACAGAAAGTGATAAAGTGAGGAGGAAGAGAGCAGTAGCTCTCTGTATATCATGACATGCGTCCTTTAAAATAACGCAAACAACGTTATTTGAAATAACGCACAAAGACTTTTACTTTTTCACGCGATATTTAGGATAACGCTTTCAAGCGTTATTCAAAACAACGCTTTAAACTATGTTATCATTAAACCTCAAAATACACAATATTTAGGATAACGCACAAAGCGTTATTAAAGATAACGGTTGTATTTTCAACAAAGGAAAACAGGTTTTAAATACAAAATAACCCATGCATTTTCTTGAATAACGCTACACACGTTATTTCAAATAACGCTTCGTTAAATAACTGTTTCCAGCTGATGTGACATAAACCAGGCTACGGCTGTAATAAGTTTTCAAACTAGGCTAAATGTGTTATAAGTTTATGAAAGGTGGCCAAATCGAAAAAAAATCCTTCTAATTCCAAGCTTGTAGAGTGAGTTTGTTTGAGGCAACAAAACTTTATCCCTTTATTGGGAGACAGTGAGACCCGGTGGAATCCACGAGTCCTATTATTGTTCTCAATGGAAAATAGGAGTTTTGTATACATTTACCCAAATAGCCCAAATAGTGTGTACAAACTACAAACTCATACTGCCAACCTTTGAACTATATATATATATATATATATATATATAGCTAAGCATTTATAGCACCTCTTGCATCCGAGTGAGAGCCAAGCATTTATAGTTAAATAAGCTAGTGTGGAGGGAGAGTTAGTGGGAGGAGAGAAACGGAAATGTTTGGTGGAAACCAGGGAGGCTAAAGGGGTGCTGCACTATTTGGGGTGCCATTAAACGCTATATATATATATATACATATATATATATATAGTAGGGTTCTACTACACCTCATATATTGCACGTGAACTCTCCCCCTTAATCTCTACCACCCATTTCCCCACTCATTCTCTCTCTTTCCATTTCAATATTATTTCTTAGTGGGAAGAGAGAGAATGATTTGGGGAATGGGTGGTGAAGATTAAGGGGGAGATTTTACGTGCAATAGAGGAGGTGTAGTGGAACCCTCCTATATACATATATATATATATATGTGTGTGTGTGTGTGTGTGTGTGTGTATATGTGTGAGTGTGTGTATATATATATGTATATATATCATTCTCATTGTTTTTCAAATCGCGAACAACCATCAACTAACTAGTGCGTTGATAAGAGGACCTCGATTTCTTCCGTTATTAAGTTAGGTTGCACTCTTTCTAATATAAAACTTGAGTTATCAAATATTTATTTTCATTATTTTTCAAATCATGAACAATTGTCAACTAACAACGATTTCCATATAGATCAACCACTGAACAATTACAATTCAGTGGTTGATGACCATGGAAAAACGGTGTTACTCGGTAGTTGTTCGCCGTATGAAACATGGTGGATGCTTGCCATATTAAATGTCTTTATTATTGTAAAGTAAATAAATTTTACTTTAATTATTTTTGTCTATGGTATCAAAAAAAGAAAACATGGGTGCCCTTAACAATGCTCTATTGTTATTCCAACGACCATGAGCAGAGTGCCGCACTTAACTAGTATAACCAACGGTGAAGTTGTTTCATTGTATGAAAGAAAAAAATTGTATTTTTAAGTTAATCGACAATAACATGATTCATTTAAAAATTTGTTGCATTTTTTAGATTAATTTGTTTAAGTCTATTAAATATGTTGCAGTAGAAATAGGATATTAAGTGTAAATCCGAAGTATATTTGAAATACTATGAATATTTTGGAGAAATTTTACGCATCAAAACTTAAACCATTAAATACATTAGAGAAAGCAACTCCGAGAAAGTGAGGGTATTGTTTGAAATTCCAAAAAATCGGTTTTGGACAATGACAATATGTTAACCTCTCTAACTGTCCATTTGATTAACTGAACAAGCATTTGAGTAGGGTACGACCATGTAACGCATTTGCGATGGCTAAAAACATATATTTGAGCAGGGCACGTGTTGTTTAATTTATGGCATTGAATTTAACTGTTTTATAGTTAATTAATTATTTGTTATATTGTGTAATATGCATTTGATAATTGCAAATCATAAAATTGCAAAATACCAGATTTTTCATCAGACACAACAAATACTAGATTTTTACATATAGATAAATAAAACGAAACAAACTAACTACGACTACGAAACAAAGCCCCAAACAATAATTCACATACCACATTATACAGTGCTAGTAAACCGCTCAATTTGTACAAGTGACCGTCTAAACACCTGTCTACTCGGGCTACTATATTATATTCGATTTGTTTTGCTATGTCCACATTGAATTGGTGTGGTGACATCGGTCATCGAATGGTTGTACAAAAGCTGTATCAACAACAGTGAAAGCTTGATCCGATAGAGCTATTATATCATACTTACAATTGTCATTTCTTATGCAACCTGTAACTAAATGATCCAGCTCCACGAACTTCTTCATAGGATTTCTTCTGTATTTGCGCATAGGACCGGTACAAAAATCTTCAAAGTCGTCAAGTGAATCATTGCTATTTCGCTCCATCCGCCGTCAATCATTAACTATTTGTTTCAGCCAGTCCAACTGCGTTTCAGGTCATCTCATTTGTTCTTCATTTGGTTTAGATCTAATCGAGGTCAAACCGTACATTGAGATCCACAGTTACAATCTCGAAAATGGCGTTGACCGAATGCATTTTTGTTCGGGAGATACCCTCTGTGCATATCAATGAACGTTGTTTCGCTTGCCTATAAAGCTATGGGCTATGAGAAAGCGGAGCCAAAAGATTGTGTCATAATACTGAAAAATGAAATTTACGAAATATATAGAAAAAATCCAAATAAATATATGTTGTAAATACGGGAAATTAAGCAAAATAACGGAGAAAGCCACTATTAACCAGCCTTTTAGTTTGGTTCCCAAAAGCATATCAGGCGCACTCGACTCGGTCCATCTCGTGGTACAAAAGCCCAAGATGTCGCCAAAACACTCAAAAATTCCACTCATACGATATTTCTCATCACTTGGTCTTGCCGAATTCCATGTATTTCGTATCCCCACAGGATGCGAATTATCGTATCCCTATAGGGTACGAAAATTTGTATCCTCATGGGATATGAAATATCATATCTCCATAAGACATGATTTTTCGTATCCCCACAGGATACAAATTTCATACCCTTCGGGATGCGGAATCTGCATCTCCCCCACCCCCCCACCCCCCGGATGCGAAATTCTTTATGCTACTACTTCAGGATGCAAAATTCGGTGTGTGGTCCTGATTCTCACCTACTTCCACCTAATTCATTACCTATAAATACCCTTAACTCATACTTGAAGAGGGTTGGCATTTGCTTGATTTAACACCTAGAAAGCACCTTGGACACCATTAATGACATCTTGAGCTTTGGGGAAGAAGAACCAACTTTTTCTCAAGACTTTGAACTTGCAAACAGTGACTCCCGAAAACTTAGTCAATTATTGTAAACCATCAAAACGAGGATGTCCATAGCTGTAAAACTTCAATAATGAATAAATTGACAAAAGCTTTAAAGTGGACGTAGATCCAATACGGACCAAACTACTATAAATCTTGTGTTTCTGCTTTCTGCACTTTATTTTCGTTACCTCAAGAGTGTGACGCTGATTTTCCATGTCAACACTCTGCTGCTTTCATTGAGAGGTACTCGAGACTCGCTTCTTTCCGACCAACTTCTATCTCAATCTAGAAGCGCTACTTAGGTCCTTTCGACCAACCTTATGAGTCTATTTACGATGGTTAGAAAAAGAAAGTCCAAAATGATCGGAACTTCCAATGCGGCTGACATTGAAACTTCTCCTCGACCCCAACCTTTGGAAAACCCAGTCGACATGGAAATCGCTCCCTCCTACAATCCTGCTGCTCCGGCAACCGAAGGCCAACTCTTTGAACTTAACAAGAAGTTGGAAGAGAGGACGAGAGAACTTAACGACTAATTGAGAACAAACATCGAGCTGATGCGATGACTTCAAAAAAGTCAATGTGACGTCGCTTGCCTTGGACGCATTAGGAACACTTGTCCCTTACCTAATTTCTTGGAGAGCTCTTCTTCTAACACCCACCATGGGAGCCGAATCTAAAGGAGAAAGACTAACACCAACGCTAATGTCAACGACAACGGTAACGGAAACGGTAATGGAACTACCGTCACCTTCAGTGACGGAACACGTCACGCGACCGTTCCCGGTTGGGTATTAATGATGAAGCAGTACATAGTGCCCAATCCTTTCCTCGACTGAACCTACTTGTCGTTTCTCAGAACTTGGCGCCTACGCGTCCAATAGCCCAACAGACGCAAGTTCAACCAAATCAACCTTAACAGAATCAAGCAGCCGAGGTTGATGGCATGGTCGAAGATGACATTGATGTTCATCCAAGAAGCCGCCCACGACCCGAACTCACGGGATGAACCATGACAGCTGGAATCCAGCAAAGGTTCAACCCGCGATTCTCACCGACATGGCCTGAAGGATCATGAGAGAAACGCAGGGGTATGCCACTGACATTTGGGAAACCAATACGAGGCGTAACCCTTTCACTTGGGTCGTCCATGACGCCGAATGGCCTAGACGCTTCAATACGCCCCAGCTAACGGCTTACTCAAGGAAGACTGGTCCTTGTAACTTCTTAAACCATTATGAATGGCATGTGGACTCAAGTCAAGTCACTAACGCCGTTAAATGCAAATGCTTTGCAGTGTTCCTCAAAGGAATCACTCTCCTTTGGTTCTCTTGACTTCCAGCATAATCCATTTCTGCTTTCGACCAACTAGCTTTCGACTTGGTAAAACAATTCAGGATGCATGCCGTAAGGCCGAAGGACACACTAACTCTTTCTTACCTCTACTAGGGCACGGGGAAACTTCAAGAGTTACCTCGAACGCTTCAACATTGCCCCAACGGAGGTCAAAGATCCAGAACCTCGCGCATTATTGGTTCAGCTTGCTAAGGGGATTCTGCCCAACTCGGAATTTAGAGCTTGGATCGACAGGAAGCAGTCGAAGACTCCAAAGGCTTTCTACTTAAAGGCGAATCAATTTCTATGCCAAGAAAAAGCACATAGAAACAGGGAAGCTTAGATATGCCATCCTTACAACCCACACACGAGCACCGATCATGACAGCATCAAAGGGAAGCAAGTCGGGGAATCTTCCGACAAGGGTAAGGGGATAACACCATTCAAGTCCAAGCCTAACAACGACAAGTCAAGCGGCTGCAACAACCAGCTACCTGGAGATCTAAAGAAGCGTGATCAATATCCAACATATAAGGTCTACACTCCACTAAACTCTAAGTTGGAGAAAACCTATTTAGAGACCTGTAAAACTATTCAGTATAAGAAGCCGAACACTAGGGAGTCGACCGATTGGGAGAAGAACTCCGACAAATGTTGTAGATTCCACGACATATTCGACTATAATACGAACGATTGTCATCACCTCAAGAATGTAATCGGGAAACTCATCCGAGATAAGCACGTAGAGTGGTATGTTCAAAATCATGCTCCCCAAGAAGTAGCCGTAGGACCTTTAACGCCCACACTTCCTCCATCTCATGTGTCCCTAGGGCCATCCAATCTGAGACCTTCTCGCTGGGGTATCGTGATTAACACCATTTGCATCGGACCTCACGCCACAAATGAAAGCTTCCAGTGTATGGAGGAACTCGCCAACTCTATTAAGCATGCTAACTTGGAGGCGTGCTCCACCCAGGACAAATCTATCTCAGTAGAACTACATAAGACTATGCGTTGCGACATGGTTTTCCGTGAGAGGGATTCTACTGGAATCGAGATTGCAACCATTGATCCTCTCATCATTTATTCATACATAGGTCATGCCTACGTCTGAAGAATCCTCATAGACTCGGGGAGCTCAATCAACATTATCTTCAAGTCGGCCTACAACCAAATAAAACTTGAGACCAAAGAATTGAAGCCTTACGACACCACCATCCATGGTTCTAACAGCTCCTCTAACCATCCAGTGGGTCTAGTAGAACTGCCTGTCGATCTCGGTGAAAGGGATCGTAGAAAAATCTGGATCCTCGCTTTTGTAGTCATTAATGTCACTTCTCCCTACAACGACTTTCTAGGACGTCCTTTCCTTGCAAAATTCCGATTCTGCATGGCACCGTGGTCCCTACTCATGAAATTTCCAATTGAGAACGCGATAGGAACCGTCAAGGGAGACCAAGCCACCGGAGAGCCTGCTATCTTGCCGAATGGAATGACGCCATCAACAAGGAGAATGGAAAGAGAACATAACCAATCCATTGTACCAAAACCGCCAGTGCATAGCAGCCACTGGAGTCTAGGTCCCGGCTCAGACGCAAATGTGATCTTTCTGACGACCTCAATCCAACGGAAGGAAGATCCTAATTTCGAAAGGGCTACCCCGGTGGAGCTAACTATCGACATTCCAATCAACCATGCTAACCTGATTAGGGTCTTGAAGACTGAATCGCAACTCCACCTAGTAATAAAGGAAGAGCTCGTGGATTTCTTAAGGGCCAACCTCGATGTATTCACTTGGACTCATTCCGATATGTGTGGCATAGATCCAGGAATCGCCTGTCGCGTGCTCAGTATCAACCCTAAGCTTCTTCCAGTCAAGCAAAAATGCTAAATTTTGGGAATAGAGAGATCGATGGCACTCAAATACGAGTTGAATAGGCTACTTGGCAACGACTTTATCTATGATGCCCTCTATCCAGAATGGGTCTCCAACCCGGTCTTGGTCAAGAAATCTAATGGGAAGTAGTGAACATGAGTCGACTACTCAAACTTGAGTAAAGCTTGCGCAAAAGACAGCTTCCCACTTCCAAAAAACGACCATCTTGATTATTCAACTGAAGGATACCAGATTCTCCTCTTCATGGATGCGTACTCAGGCTACAATCATATTTCAATGTACCTTCCAAATCATGAGCACACTTCATTCATTACCGACCTTGGGCTCTATTGCTATGTTTTCATGCCCTTCGATCTCAAAAATGTTGGAGCCACCTATTAGCAACTGGTCAACCGCATGTTCAGGCCCCTCAGAGCATCAACGATGTTTAAAGCTTAAACGGGAAAGTTGCTGCCCTAAGTCAATTCATATCAAAAGATAATGATAAGTGTGTTCCCTTTTGCGACTTGCTCAGGAAAGGGAAGTGCAATTTCTCATGGACACTGGAGTGCATTGTTTCAATCCAAGACCTCCTGTATCACTTAGAGTGATCACCTATCTTGTCAAAACCCATGGACTACGAAGACTTGTTTATCTACTTGGTTGTTTCTATGTAGGAAATTAGCTTGGGGATGGTGCACGAAGAAGATCATGTCCAATGGATTGTTTACTACATCAGCAAGAGATTGACAGGCGTAGAAAAAAATATATCTGAAGATTGAGAAGCTTGTGTACTAACCGTTGATCTCTTCCTGAAGCTACAATCGTACTTTTATTTTCATCCAATCAAAAGTCTACACTGATCAGCCGCTACAACATGTCCTACAATGACCTGAGTCGTTCGGATAACTCTTGAAATGGAATATTGAGCTCAATTAATTTGAGATTAAATTCATCACCATCGAGCCATCCTCAAACAAGCCCGACAGACTTCATCGCAGAGTTCACTATTTTCGAAGAACCTCCTCCGGAAGATAGTAAGCCTCCCAACATTTAGTTGAAACTATTCGTGGATGATTAATTTAACAGCTAGTGATTTGGCGCCGTAGTTATACCAATTACTCTTGAGGAATGCATGATTTGTTATGTTCTAAAGCTCGACTTCCTTGCCACCAACAACGATACAGAATATGAAGCCTTGATTGATATACTTAAAATTGCGGTCGAACTCAACATCAAGGCTATTCATATTTACTCCGACCCACAACTCATCGTATGCCAGGTGCAGGGCTAATATCAAGTCAAGGGGGGCACGGCTTGCTCCCTACCTTGCTCGGGGTCATGAAACTCTTAACAACTTTGACACTACATCATCACACACATCCCTCGAGAACAGAACGAAAAAGCTGGTTCATTGACCAAACTAGAAAGTTCTGGGGTTGCACAACTCTAGGGACTAGTCTTAGTCAAAGTATTCGACTCTTCAAGTATCAGTCAAATACAGACTGATTCGATATCAACGACGGAGACCAAGCTCGAACCCCAGTCTTGGATAACACCGATCAAGAATTACCTACTTCATGAAATCCTCCCCAATAACTCAAAAGAGAAATGAGCACTCATTCGCAAGTCATCACGCTACATCATTCAAGATGGAGTACTCTACCGAAGAGGATTCTCTATTATATTACTCAATGTGCAGCCCACAACGACGCCGATCATTTGTTGTAGGATGTGCATGAAGGCGAGTACGGTGACCACACCGGGGATCACACTCTAGTGAAGACCAAACGAAACAACAAGCGATGAAACCAAAGACAGATAAAAGATTCTACGATATGACTATTTTTGGACAACACTTGAACATGATGCAATAGACTATTCCCGCAAGTGCGACAAATGCCAGAAGTTTTCCAAATTCCAAGAGCCCCGCCTACCGAACTTATGGTCAGCCCATGGCCATTTTCTTTACAGTGAATTGATATCATCAGAACTCTTCCGATGGACAGAGGCGGTGCACGATATGCTATCATTGCGGTTGATTACTTTACCAAGTGGGTTGAAGTCGATCCCCTCACTATAATTGCAACCAAGAAAGTGATCAACTTCGTCATCCGTAAAATAATCTGTCTTTTTGGAGTTTCCAAGACTAAAATTTCTGATAACGGGACCCAATTCGAGAGTGTTGAGTTCAAGACCTTTTGCCAACGACACAACATTGAGAAGAAATTCTCGGTAGTAGATCATCCTCAAGCCAATGGTCAAGTCGAGACTGTTAACAAAGTGATTAAGTCCATTATCAAGTAGCATTTGGAAAAGAACGGAGACTTATGGGTAGATGAACTCCCTCTATCCCATTGGACTTACCGGATTACTCATAAGTCAACGACCGGTCACACTACATTTGCTTTCTCATATGGATCTGAAGTCTTCATTCCCAATTAGCTTAAGCTCCAACCTCATCGAGTCATGTATTACGATCCAAAGACCAAGCTAGACCTTCTCTTGGAATCACTCGACTTACTCAAGGAGAAAAGAGATGAAGTTGAACTCAGAGCAACCACCCAATGTTAATGATTGCCCGGTACTTCTACACCAAAGTCTTTCCAAAGCACTTTGACATCGGTGATGTAACAACCCGGAAAATCAGAACCAATTTAAATTTTTTATTTTGGCAATTTTAATGAATTTTGAATATTTATAATGATTTATTTTAAATAATAACGACTAAAAATTTATTTTGAATAGAATTAGAACGTATAAATTTATTTAAATCGAAATTAGAATATAAATATTTATTTTAATCATAAAAGGAATTGGAAATAGCGCGGTAGTTTGAAAATTCGATTTCAAATTTCAATTAAATGTACAGGATTCAAAATAAACCAGATTTTAGTGAAACCAGAAATATTTGAATTTGTTTGAAAATATCTTTCTAACAAATCTGAAAAATCTAGATTTCATAGCGGGAATAAAAATTTATGTCCAGTTGAAAATTCAGAATAGTCGCTATGGAATTTAATATAAAAATAGCCCTTAATAGCGATTTTGCAAACGACCTCCATTTTCAACGAGACCACTTTTGTTGGATCCGGAATGTCAAGTTATTGCTAGATTCCAATTTTCATAATTTTTGAAATCAATATATGAGCGTGGTGGATTTAAACGTGTTTGGTCATTTCAATTTGAATTTAATCGACTGGAAAATGACCATTTTTCAAACGGTCTCCAAATTCGACGAAATTAGTTTTGTTAGGACCGTATCGTCAAATCATAGCCAGATTTATTTTTCTGGAATTTGCGGAGTCAGTATGTGGCCCCGGTAAATTAAATTGTGCATTGAAATCAATTTTAAATGTTATATTAATTTATATTTTAATTTTGATGAAAACTGATCGAAACGGTCAAATTAGCTTACCGACCTTATCCCATTATGTTCGAAATAGGGGTATTTAGCTAGAAACGTCAGTCTTTGGTTTTGATTTGAAGTTCAGTTGAGAATCTCACTTTTTAAAATTAATTAATTATTAAATAATAAAAATAAGGTATAAATATAGGGTTTTAAAACCCTGGCCCGTTAAAACTCAGCGTCGTCGTTCCCAATTGAAAGGCCAAGAATATTCGATCTTTCTCTCCACAATTACACCCAATCCCTTCAACAAATTCAGCAACCCATGAAGCGAAAATCGTAAAGGATTGAGAGGGCTTTAAAATTATACGGCTATGATAGGGAATCGTCTAGTGTGTTGTTCAATTTCTAGGTTAGAAGAGCGCACGTTTGGGCGTGATTCTAGGGGTGTTGATGCCACCGAATGGCATGCCACCTCAGGTGCAGGCGGTGGAGCTCTTGACGTCTCCGGTGGGGCAGGCGGATGGGGGTGTAATCCCCTCAGGCGACGGGCGTGGGTGGATTTTCAAATCGACGGGTTGGGTTTTTAGGTGCTTTAGCGTGTTACTGGAAGAAGAAAAGGGGGGGGGGTAAGGTCACATGAAATACATAAGAGGGGTGAGGATTTTTGAAAGTTAATTAATTATTTAACGTATAATTATTAATGTACTTAGCATAAAAACAGTTGTAACTCACTCGTCTGGCATCAGAATTCGACAAAACGAATTGCGTTCAAATCGCATCGTCAAATACTACATTTCAGAATTGACCAGAACCAAAACGGAGCACATTGGAATTTCAGCCAAATTCAGACCCAAACTCTTCAGAAAATTTAGAATTAAAACTGGCGGAGTGGAAACCAATGTGAGAATTTCTCACTATAATTTCTTGTACAGTTATATATTTTATAACTGTATATATGAACTGCTCCCCGTCGTCCATAGACCATGGACGACTTGTTTGATTGTATGTGATGTAGAAATTGATTGTGATTGTATTGTGAAATGGTAAATAAAATATTCATGTATTAAATAAAATATTTGAATAATAAAAATATCATTTTTATTATATATCTGAACTGAATAAAATATTTGAATAATAAAAATATCAATTTTATTGTATATATGAACTGTATAAAATATTCATGTGTTGAAATAAATATTCATTTACAAATCGGACGATTAGTTTATGTACACTTATTTATCTGATATGGATTGGGACGATAAATTTTACACATCGTCCAACTGCACAAATAATATTCAATATTTATTGGTTGAAACCCTACATGGGTACTGGGATGATATTTGACATACACTAATCCCAATTGTTTAGTTGTATGTCAATCAATGGGTTGACAGACTGTTGTAAGCGTTAATTATTTATATTTATAGCGTATATGGTTGTGTAATGCACTCTGGATGATGGTTGACTGTGTTTGATTATTGTTGTGTACATGTGTGTATGAAATCCATATAAATAAAAATATTTGGTAATTGACTATGTCTGATTCCAGTTCAGAATTAGCAAATATTTTAAAATAATATTCAGTGAATATTGAAATGTGATGCCGTGTTAAGTAGTTAAACGCCATTTTAACACGAACGGGAATTTTGTCAATATTATTCATTTTATAATGAATATCGAAAAGTGATTTCAAAATCTGGCATTTTGAAAATATTATCATTTTAATATTAAAATGATATGGAATATTCAAATTTGATTTGAAATTTGAAATGAAATTGAAATCGTTTTAAAATGAATTCACAACGAATTTGTTAAGGAATATTCAAATTTGATCTGAAATTTGAAATGGAATTGTAATCATTTTAAAATGAATTTAAAACGAATTTGTTAAGGAATATTCAAATTTGATTTGAAATTTGAAATGGAATTGAAATCGTTTTAAAATGAATTTAAAACAAATTTGTTAAGGAATATTCAAATTTGATTTGCAATTTGAAATGGAATTGAAATCGTTTTAAAATGAATTTAAAACGAATTTGTTAAGGAATATTCAAATTTGAATTGAAATTTGAAATTGAATTGAAATCGTTTTAAAATGAATTTAAAACGAATTTATTAAGGAATATTCACTTTTGGTTTAAAATTGAAAATGAAGTTGAAATCGTTTTAAAATGAATTTATAAAATACGTTTTAAATGGAAATCGAAGAAATATATAATATCGATATTATATATATTGAATGGCCTGAATAGAACGCGTCGCGCCGCGGTAATTCGCGAATTTCGACCATTGACTTCGAATGGACATTACGGGAGATCCGACCGTCGGATTCTCCTAAAACTGGAAGCGTTGGGTACGTATCGAAAAGAGCTTTCCAACGAATATAAGAGATTTGAAATTTAATGGTTGGATTTGGAATTATGTCCAAATCAAAATTGGAAAAGGTCGTTGTAAGTGTAGTTCGATGACCGTTTTAGAAAAGTAACTGGACTCGACGTACTTTATGTCTGGCCCATTTTGTTTCCTCTTCTCCCTCTTCCATTTCCCCCCAGGTTCTCTGGGTGGGGATACTCAAGCTTGATCGGGATTCTTCTTTCATTCTGCTTAGATGCTTAGATGTACCGCTTGATTTCGTTTCTTCTCTACTATGGCTATATTTTGGGAATTATGCTCTTTTTATGTATTATTGTACTATGATGATGATTTTGGTACAAGACATAAGTTTTATGTTGATGTAATGAGTTTTCAGTATTTCAGACTTATTATGTAATTGGGTTTGGACCACGAAGCTTTTCTGTTTAATAAAATTTTAATTCCACTGTTATTTTATATATGTCTTGTGATGTTTATGTTTACCTATAACGCTTCACGAAACTTAATGCATTACGATAAAGAGTGACATTAACGAACGTGGGGTGTCACATTTGGTATTAGAGATGAAGGTTACCAGATCGGATAAAAGATTTTGAAAATTATTTTCAAAAAGGTCTTAAAAGAAAGCATTTTCAAAAGAAAAGTCTGTTTTGAAAAACATACTCCCCAAAACCATATGAAATATTTTTTAATTCTCTGTTTGAATCCCTTTTTCCTTTTCTTTTCAGCATGTCCGGGGAACCTAATATTCTTGAGGGCGTTCGGATACCGGCTTGGTTTCGTAGGTATCTGGAGATTACGACACCTGCCGAAGGCCAAGCAGACGCCCCACCCCCAGCTGCAGCCGCTGTTCCTCCTCCTCCTCCGCGTACTGATAATTTCTCTAAGCTATGCAAGGATTTATGCACTATTGGTGGAAAGCCATTCCGAGGAACTGAGACTTTTGTAGAAGTAAGGAATTAGCTTAAAGAGACAGATGATTTGTTTGGAATTTTCAAAGTTGACGATCGTAGGAAGATTTAGTCGTTTGGCAGCTGAAGGATGAGGCCTCGTTTTGGTGGGAAGTGACACATGCGGGATGTCCAGTCGAGACTTGGGATGATTTCCGACAGAGATTCGAGATGAAGTTTCTTTGTCAAGCTGAGAAAAGTATGCAAATGGAAAACTTTTTGGCACTTAAGCAAGGAGTCATGTCTGTTAGAGAGTATGTTAATAAGTTTAATCAATTGGCGAGGTTTGGTTTGGAGCTAGTAAATACCCGCACAAGAAAGCTTTGAGGTTTGCTAGAGGATTAAATGAACCCCTCCATGCGTTGTTGGCTATGTCTCATATTCCGATGGGAGCAACATTTGAGAAACTCGTTGATATGGCATTGATGCATGAAGAAGGTAAAGGTGAAAAGAAAGAGGCTAAGGTTGAGGAATCACAAAACAAGAAAGTGTGGCCCAACAAAGAACAACAACAGCAACAAAAGAAGGGTAGAAAGAATGACAAAGCCCGAGATAAGAGAAAATGTCATAATTGTGGGCGCGTGGGTCATTTGATTAAGGATTGCAAGAAAAGGAAGAACGCTTGTTTCCATTGTGGAGAGGTCGGACATCTTGTTAAGGATTGCCCGAAGAAGCAAGGACAGGGCCAACGAGCAGGATCTTCTGGAGGGCAGGTGCATGCTCTCATGGCTAGTGAGCCAGATAGAGGTAGGAAAGTTTCCATTGAAGGTTTGATTTCTCTTTTCAGTTATCCTGTTAGAACTCTTTTTGATTATGGCGCTTCGCATTCTTGTATATCTGATTATGAGGTTGAGTCTCTACACCTTAGTACTCGTATGGTTTTGGATCCCGTCGTTGTCTCAAACCCCATTGGTGGTACGACTCATT
Organism: Allium sativum; assembly: GCA_030737875.1. Lineage (NCBI taxonomy): Eukaryota > Viridiplantae > Streptophyta > Magnoliopsida > Asparagales > Amaryllidaceae > Allium > Allium sativum. The sequence continues at coordinate 770,209,378 of CM060918.1, read as the reverse complement.
TATCTATGATATGTCGGGGTTTGAGAATATCTTTGTTGGGCGTCGAGTTTGAATGTGACACACATGTGCTTGGTTTCATGGGCTATGGTTTGATTCTAGGGATGGATTGGCTAGCCATGTATGGTGCCATTCTAGATTGTGAGAGGAGGGTCGTTAGACTTTTGACTTGCCGTAGGAGGGCCCTTGAGATTTCTTGTGACCATAAAGGGTCTGTCATGCTTAGTTTCCTAGAGTCGCTTGATGCATCTGTCGATGATTTACGATCTATACCAGTAGTCTGCGAGTATCCTGATGTTTTTGAGGAGGTTCCGGGATTACCTCCGAGGTGTGAGAATGATTTCCGTATATACTTGGTGGATAGTGCAAAGCCAGTTGCATTGTATGTGCGCCATATGGCTCCAAGAGAAAGGAGGAAGTTCAGCAAGCAAGTAGTGGAGCTACTTGAGAAAGGGTTTATTAGGCGAAGCATATCTGAATGGGGTGCTCCAGTAGTATTTTCCACTAAGGAGGATGGTTCGCTTCGCTTATGTGTGGATTATAGAGAGTTGAATAAACTCACTAAGAAGAATAGGCACCCACTTCCGAGGATAGATGATTTGTTTGACCAGCTTGTTGGTGCATCTATTTTCTCTCAATTAGACTTGGCCACGGGGTTTCATCAGTTGAGGGTGACCGAGGACAGTATAGACAAGACCTCTTTTAGAACTCTAGATGGTTTCTTCGAGTGGCTCGTCATGCCTTTTGGGTTGACGTATGCACCCGCATATTTTGTTGATCTGATGAGTAGGGTGTTTCGGGAGTTTCTAAATAAGTTCATTGTGGTCTTTATTGATTACATCTTGATTTTATCGAAGAGCGAGGAAGAGCATGCCCTACATTTAAGGAAGGTTTTGAAAACTCTCTGTGCGCACCAGATTAAGGCGAAATTCTCCAAATGTCATTTTTGGAGAAAAGAAGTGAGATTTAAGGGCATGTGGTCTCTAAAGACGGGATAACAGTAGATCCCGCGAAGGTAGTTGCAGTTCAAGATTGGCAGATCCCAAAGAATGCAATGGAGGTAAGGAGTTTTCTTGGATTAACAGGCTATTGTAGGAAGTTCATTAAGGACTTCGCAAAGATATCAACCCCACTCACCAGACCAACGAAGAAGAATATGACATTTTCTTGGGGTATAGACAGTGAGGATGCTTTCTAGCAATTGAAGAAGGCTCTGACAATAGCCCCAGTCTTGAATTTTCCTGATGGGAACAAAATGTTCACAGTATACACTGATGCATGTGGTACAGGGATTAGTGCGGTTATGATGCAAGAGGGAAGGGTAGTATGTTATGGAGGTAAACTGTTAAGAGTTCATGAGAAGAACTACCCTACCAATGACTTAGAGTTAGCTGCCATAGTATTCGCGCTTAAGACTTGGCGCCATTATCTACTAGGAGAAAAGTTCGAGTTGTACTCCGATCATAAATCTCTCAAGTACTTGTTCTCACAGAAGGATCTCAATTTGAGGCATCAAAGATGGATGGAGTTCCAAACGTCCTATGACTTTGAGATTGCTTATACCCCTGGCAAGGGTAATGTAGTGGAAGATGCATTGAGTAGGAAGAGGATGACCTTGAGTCCTCTATTTGTGGAGAGGAAGAGCTAAGAGTTTATATCAACTTTTGATTTTAGATCCTCCACCGAGTTTACACCTGGTTTATTGGCATCATTAGAGGTGCGACCTACTCTGTTGGACCAGATAGGAACTTCGCAGCGAGAAGACCCATGGATAGCCGATATCTTGGATAGGCTCAGTAGAGGGGAGACTTCCAATCACATCAGTAGATATTCCACGGATGATAGAGGGTGGTTACGACAAGATGGAAGGCTTTTTGTTCCCCGAGTTGGGAGTTTGTTGAAGACAGTCCTTGAGGAAGCCCATCATTCTAGGATGACTATTCATTCCGGTGGTGATAAGATGATAAGGATACGAAGAGGGTTTTCTTTTGGACTGGGATGAAGAAAGATGTAGCAGAATTTGTTTCTCGATGTTTGATTTTCTAACAAGTCAAAGCTGAGCAAAGGAAGCCCGGTGGTGATGTAACAGAATTTGTTTCTCGATGTTTGATTTTCCAACAAGTCAAAGCTGAGCAAAGGAAGCCCGGTGGTTTACTTCATCCTTCGGAAGTCCCACAATGGAGGTGGGAGAGTCTCTATGGATTTCATTGACGATTTGCTTAGATAAAGAAAAGGCAACACCGGTATTTGGGTTCTAGTTGACAGGCCTATTAAGAGCGCTCATTTCATTCCTATTAAGAGTAGGAGGACAGCAGCATGGTTGGCAGTAGTTTATGTTCGTGAGATAGTCCATTTACATGGTGTACCTTCCAGTATTGTGAGCAATCGTGACCCCATATTCACCAGTGAGTTTTGAAGGAGCTTGCAAGAGGCATTAGGTACAAAGTTGTGTTTGAGCACCGCTTATCACACTCAGACCGATGGACAAACGGAAAGGGTGAATAGAGTTCTTGAGGATCTTTTAAGACTATGTATCCTAAAATTCGGAGGGACTTGGGAAGAGCATCTTCCTTTGGTAGAGTTTTCCAACAAAAACAATTATCAAGCTAGTATTAGCATGGCACCCTTCAAAGCATTGTACGGATGACTTTGTAAATCACCGACTTGTTGGTGGGAATCTACACAAAGGCATCTTCTTGGACCTGAGATGATTAGGGAAACTTCAGAGAAGACTGATCTTATTCGCAGGTGCATGAAGACAGTTCAGTATAGGCAGAAGTCCTACGCAGATAGGAGAAGGAATGACATTGAATTTGAGGTGGGAGACATGGTTTTCATCAAGGTATCACCTTTGAGGAATGTTGTTCATTTTGGATCTGTAGGGTAATTCCACCAAGATTTGTAGGGCCATTTCCCATAACAGAAAGGATTGGCCAACTGGCCTATAGAGCAAAGCTACCAGAGAGACTGTCCAGCGTTCATGATGTTTTCCATGTTTCTCATTTATGGAAGTGCTTGCATGATACCGTAGAAGTAATTGAGCCAAGTATGCTTGAGTAAGTAGAGGTGGAATGGGAGGCGACAGTTAGACGAGTTCCTACCCGTATTCTTGGATCAGAGGTTAAGAAGCTACACAACTGAGAGGTCAAGTTAATGAAGGTTCAATGGGGATAAGACCCCGAGAATGCAACTTGGGAGACTGAAGACAAGATTCGCGCTTCGTACCCTTTTCTTTTCAAGGGTATGTTCTTAACTTCATTTCCAAAGCTTTTATTCGTGCTTGTTTCTATCATTGAAGTATATCCTATCGATCGAATCTTCGACCTTTAGGTATTGTAATGATCCGCATTTTTACTTTTGAATAATTAATTAATTTAATTATTAAATATCGATTTAACGATATCGATAACTCAAATTAAATAATATTTATATTTAATTAATATAAATAATAAAATAATATATTTCCGGAATAATCGGAAATAACAGAATCCATGATATTCTGTAAATTGGTAAATTCGAAATATATAATTCAGTGTAGAGTTGAATTTTATTAACGAATATATTATTTAAATGAAGTTTGAACGTATAATTATATTATAATTATAATCAAGCTCGAAATGGCGCTGTAGTTCGTAAATTGGCGATTCGAACTTCAACTAATATACAGGGTCTGTTTTAAATCGGATTTCTGTGAAACAAAAAACATTAGGAGCTGGTGAAGTATATTTTTCTAATGGAAGAGAAAAATCGGGATTTCTTCATGTAGATTTTTAGTTATTCCCAAATTAAATATTCAGAAAAACAGCGGTATATTCGTTCGTAGCCATAACGATTAACGATTATTTAAAAATATTTGAATATCGGATTCGAATTTAGATAGGATTCTTTTAAGACGTAGTGATAATTTAATTTTTAGAATTTTACTATAATTTTTAATTAATTAAATAAGCAACTTTTTATTTGGAGTATTTTGCACCCTTAACCAGCGATTTTGGGGTTTCACAATATGAGTTAACCTACTGATATTATTATATTTTCGGGACCGTGCACATCGCTCGATATGACCGTATACTTATTTCTGTCTGTAGCAATTCGGGCATGAATGAAATCTTATGTGACAAGGTATACTAAAACTCAAAACAAAACAAATATATGGATACCATTCTTTTCCGTGGTTCTCTTCTCAACCACTAGTTCCTGTGGTCCTCAAAACAAATTCGTGGCATTTCATATATCCACAACAGAAGTAAACATTTTAAATTCATGGAGCCTCCCTCGTTCATTTTTAGACTTCAGCTAATAAAACCCATCCTATATAATAACCTTAATTCTCTAAACCTAATTATTCTTCTCAGCTCAAACACCATTCTGCCGCATTCATCTTTTTCACACAGCAAAAACATGGTCTTCGAAATTCCTAAACTATTCAAGAAAAAATCATTAAATCTCAGAGGAGATATTTCCGAAATCCCCTTGACATCCTCTTCCGACCGAGGTACCTCTCATTCCATTCGAACACCTTAATTGTTCGATGCTTTTATAACAGCCAACATTTTGGGTTCAGAAATTCACGATAAATGAAGAAGATTTGGGTTGTTTCAATTTTATATTTGAACTAAGGAGTGATATCGGTATGGCGTGCTTTGTTTTGGGGTTCGAAGTTGTCATGACTATGTAATGGGGCGTCGACGAACTGGAATCCACGAGGGTAAGGGTGAACTCGAGTTGTTTCTAAGTGGGATGGAGTTGTAGAAATTTCGAAGGGGATTCGATTAGATATTTTAGTTGAAATTAAGATGGATTGGAGAGGGAGTATGAGCTATTGAAGTCGGCCATGGTTTGGAAATAACTTGGAGCTGGCGGTGTTGTTTAGATTGTAGGGGAAAGGAGAGATAACAAAGAGGAGAGTTGCTACGAATTTAGTGATTTTATAATGAGGGCGAATGAAGGAAGCGAATTGGCCATGAATGGGGAAAAGGGGATCTGTTATGCGACGGGGAGAAAGGATGAGGAGGGGGTTTAAGCTCTTAAACAATGATTTAGGTTTTAACTAATAATTTGTTTATTGTTAATGATGTTTGAATAGTGTATAACTTATAAAAATCAATAACTGTTCCATACGTCATCAAAATTCTGCAAAACAGGATCCGATAGGATAGTATGGACGACTACCAACTGGAACTGACTGGGAGTGAATCCGAGCTCGTTACAATTTATGACGAAATAAATTGTCCGTCTAAATCAAGCGATGGTTATCGTTATTAACGATGATCGTCCAATGTGAGTAAATCTCACTAACTCTGTTCAGTTTATATTTTTATAAACTGTACTTTATTTTTGATAAATATTGATTGATTGTTGTGTATGGACTGTTTAGATGGACTGTTAAATAATTGATTGAAAACACAGTTATGGTTATATATACATATATATATATATATCGTTATTAAATATTAATTCTATCGATCAGAATATTTCATATTGAAATGAAATCGATGTTAATGATATTGTTTAACATCTGTGATGCAGGGAAACAGGTTGGAGGAATCCAACTGGATTCCTCAACATTTATTTTAATGTTTTCATATATTGTGTGTATGATGTGATATATAATCTGAAACACCCCACCTCCGTTAGGGTCACTCTCAAAGGGATGCCCTAATTTTGGTGGAGGTTTATAAGTATAAGTCACAGATATACAAGACAGATATAAGAACACATATTTGTAAACAGCAGAAAAACAGCAACTTTTATTTCATAAAAGCAAATACGTGTTACAACAACATTACCATGATTGTCTTACTTCCTTTCCAAAAACATAACATAACACTTTCATAATCTGTCTTGATTACATCATTTAAAGAAGCATAAAAAAACATAAATAAACTGCAAAAGCCCCATAGTGGTTGTCCAAAGCCATAGTTCAAAATGAAAAGGTCCAAGCAATACATTTTTCCTCTTCAAGCTGGATATGAAGGCTGGTCAAGCTGCAGTGTTCCCTCCCTGTGGACCTGGGGGGGGGGGGGGGAGAAAAGGAGACGAAAGAAAAGTAGAGTCAGACATAAAGCCTGAGTAAGTCTAGGACTATTCTGTCTATGAATAAAGAACTGGGTATGATAAGTATAAACAAGAAGTAGGAAAGCACTATAAACTTAGTTAAGTTGTCTAGGGTCGAATATACTATCGTACCCCATATTAATCTCTGAACCCATATAAACTAGTTCCCAACTGGCACCCCATAATCAGGGTGAAGTGATCATTTCTATGATGATCGGCTCCTACTCGCATAGTTACATGTGTCTTACGGCCCCCGATGTTGTAGTTACCTATGCTGGTCCCACCATGGGGTGTATCAAGTCCCATGGTGGCGGCCCGACACAATCCTAGAATGCACAGGTATGCTACTGGTGCCCAGTGCCTTATTTTTCTGCGCCGGGGTGTGTGCACGCCCGCACCCCGTTAGAACCTACACTGCTACACCACCGCCGTCGATTTGACCTCTTACAATCAGCCCAGTAATCGTGCCCCACCCTGCCTAGTTTCAGGGTATCATGATACACCTTATAGGGTTACTGCTGAAAAGGGTCCCCCGCTACTAGGTTTTCTATTTCTAGCCAACATGCTAAGTTGGTTAAGTGTTTTATAACCTAACCCCCAATCAGTCTGTTTTGTTTAGCATGTTCCATTTTGATTAAGTCTTTAGTCCACTTAATCCTAACAATCCTGACTCAGCCTTAATTGTCTTATTAAAGCCTTGAGCTCTCACATTAGACAGGTATTGTTGTGGCTGCCTGTTGCCGGTTGGTTCCGGGCAGTCTTACGCCACAACTCAGTCTAACCTCGGGTCCTTATTGGGCTCCATGTTTAACCACCCACATTGGATAGGTATTGTTGTGACTACTGGACAGCCGGGCGGTTCCGGGCAGGTTTACATCACAACTCAATCCAACCTCGGGTTAAACACATCGTATTTTCTACATTTACATATTTTGTCTTTCTTCTTTATTTTTCTTATATGTAAATATTTGCGGCCCATTAAAAATCAATGGTGTGAAGGTTACACCAATCATGGGCCCAACCCATACTTGAATTTGGGCCCCTTTTCTTTATATTTTCATTTATTAATAAATTTAACCCAACGTTATTTTCCCCCGTTTAATACGTCCGTTTATTATATATATGTTGGGCTTAGCCTTTTTAAGCCCAACCTAGCCATGCGAAAAGGGGAGGCTTAAAGCGTGATTACATACACAAAAAGGGGAATGTGAACGCATGAACTTGCAACGTGACGTTGGAACTACAAAATAGAAACTGGTGTACTTGCATAGTGGTAACATATACTTTGGTCATAAAGCATAAGTGACATGAATCAAACCATGTAAACTTGTAGTTAAGTTAAGAATATCACTATTGACACATAGGCTTAACTACAACATAAACCTATATTTTATTTAGGCATAATATCAAACATAAGCAAATCATGTTTATAAGATTACTACATGTTTACAAAGGTGCTTACTTTTGTGACTAATACAAAAGTATAATTCAACTAGAATTAATCCAACTTAATCATGATTCTAAATCTATTCACATAACCATGGCACACATATACTTATGGCATAAATATTTCTAACATGAAATCATGATTTTTACTTTAGTCATGCAAACTTGCAAATGGGATTTTGAATCTAACCTAGCTATGTACCACATATGTCATCATATAATTCTTGTTAACAATATAGACCTAACATGGTTTTCAATTATGCAAAATATCAATCATAGCCTAGTCATATTCATAAGTTCACAAAGAGGTTTTCTAGTACAAAAGTATGGCTTAATACATAGATCATGATGCCAAATTTTCAACATAATTTCATATGGATTATAATAACCCAAATTTGCTCCAATTACTCACAAAATGAATTTTGTATAAAAATACACATTATGATGGCATAGTAGCAAAACCCCAAACTTGCATGAATTTCAATTAAACAACTACATACATGTAGCTTCAACATGGATTACATAATTTGCGAATATTCCAAACGTATACTTGCATAAAACTACCGCAAACATGTAGTTTTTATAATGAATAACATGCTTTGCGAATATCCAAACGTTTACTTGCATAAAACTACCGCAAACATGTAGTTTTTATAATGAATAACATAATTTGAGAATATCCAAACGTATACAATATTCCAAATCGATAAGAATCATAGTAACGCACAAATATGGATTACTTTATCACCACAAATCAAGTATACAAACCAACACAGTTATTTGTTCATACCAAAATAATACTCTACTTACAATTTTGTGGCGAATTCTCCAATTTAGGAATTTGGAGATGCGTCTCCTTTTGACATAGGCGTTGATTTGATTTGTCCAAGTTGTTTTATGCTTTAGAATTTGCCTCCTAATCTTCTCTCCAATTTGGTGGCTACTCCTAGTCGTTCCTCAGCAGCATGATGGCCTCGTTCTTATTTTTGAATGAATAGATTAGGTAGAGTCTAGGGTCATTTTTATAGAGTTTATGAACTGATTAGGACCATCGATGTTGCTTGGATTGATCGTAGCCATTCATTCGAAAGAGAGACCAATTAGAGCCTGCCACCTAGCCCTAATGACAAAGCAAGCTTCTGAAAATCGACCAAACACAGACCTGGCCAGCCAGGACTAGACCAGACCTGGCCAGCAGGTCATTTTTGACCTGGGCGCACTTGGCAGGTGCGCCAGGTCAAAAATGTACTGGCGCACTTCCCAAGTGCGCCAGTGCATTTTTGTTCTGGCGCACTTCCCAAGTGCGCCAGTGCATTCTGACCCGTTTTCCGGTTTTTCGCCCAACTTCGTTCGTCCATAACTTCTTCATACGATATCCGTTTTACGCAAACTCGGACTCTATCTCGCGTATTTTTCCGAGACGAACGCAATGGCATATCCCTTTTCCCTTAGTTCTTTGATTTGAAATTAATTATACTTTAATTTGTAAATTTCACAGTTATAGAATGCACGGGGTGTTACATTCTCCCCCACTTAAAAGGATTTCGTCCCTGAAATCTTCAAGTTAGGAGGAATGTATATCCTAACATCCAGTCATCCATCTACTCATCCATCAAACACGAGCATCCATTGTCCTTAAAAGACTTCTAATGCTTCATGATCATATGCGAAGTGTGTGTATACATGTACTTATCTAATGCAAAATCAGGCGGTCTACTGATTCAGTTGACCTCCTTAATGCGAATCATGCAAGTGCTATGAATCCATTATGTATGCAAATCCTCCTATTCATGATTCTACATGAGTGCACAATCATTCATACAAATGCAACCTCCATATGACAACATATTAAACTTCAACCATATACGAATGCAACCATATATGCATATGCAATATGAAGTGATTGAGCCGATCTAAAACCTAGATTGTGTGTGTATATGCAACCACGAGCAACCACTAGCAATCACTTGCAACCACTTGCAACCATCATCCATAACATGTTTCAACTACATGTTTTCATCCAAAGAGTTTCTACCTAAAAGATAGGGTCGAGGAGATATACCTAAAAAAAGATAGATAAAAGCGCAACTTAAGGAAAAAGAAAGATCAAGGATGTACCCTCGAAAAGAAAAGGATAGGCAGTGCGTATTCTAGCTTCAGTTTCCCAAGTCGCGTCTCCCTCGGCGTCGCTCCACTGAACTTTGACGAGTTTGACTTCGCAGTTGCGTAGCTTTTTCACTTCCGTTCCTAATATGCAGGTTGGAACTTTCCTCACGGTTGCTTCGCGTTCCACTTCAGCTTCTTCTAGGATATTTGGCTCTACCACTTCAGCAGACTCATGTAGACATTTTCGGAGATGTGAAACATGAAAAACGTTGTGAACTCCGTCCAATCTTTCGGGTAGCTCTAATCTATAGGACATTTTCCCAATTGTTCCTATCTAAAGGTATAGTCGAATGATAGAAGCAAGTAAAAACTTTGTGCCCATTAGGCAATGTCAAAACTGGGAATATATGCCACATATATATTGATTAGGAGAAGAACTCTCTAAGCATCAGCCCCGAAGACCGAAATCAACATCAGACTGACACCCAAAGAATTACTCAACCCAACCACTAGATTCTAGGAAACTAAGCATGATGGACTCCTTTTAGGTCACAAGGGAGTCCCTTCCTAAGACCAACCTATAAAACCCAAAAAAGTTTAGTCAAAACAACGAACACCCTCGAGCCCCAACATGTGTTACTAACAGATGAGTCATACTCCCTATGGGGTTTGCAACAGAAATTGGATTGAGAATGGGACCGAGAGGATATACACAAAAGATAGCATACAAGTGAGCTCTACAGGAAGAGAGGGATCAAGGATATACTCTTAAGAAGAGATATGATGCACGAATCTAGTCTTCAATCTTCTAAGTCGCATTTCTTGAGCTTAACTCCATTATGCTTTGTCTGTCTTTAACTTCACAATTTTCGTAGCTTCTTAATTCTTGTTTCCAAAATATGAGTTGGAACCTATTTCACTGCTGCCTCTCGTTCCACTTTCACTTATTCTCCTTCTAGTATACTTGGCTCAAACATAACTGCGTACTCATGGTTCCATGCAAGCTCTCCAAAATTCACTAGTGAATCTTAGATCTCGTCCACTCATTATCAGGTATTCCACGTAAAGGAACTATCTTTTGGAAATAAATGCCAACCATGTTGCCAAATGTACTTACTAAGGTGATTCTCCACAACTCATGCATAAGCGAAATGAACCTTCTGCCTTAGTGGCGAACACTACTAGAGTGCCCAATTCTGAAATGCTCCTTCTAATGAACCCCTTCTCTAGAAGCTCTTTAATCTGTTTACTGAGCTCTTTCCTTTCCCGTGGAGCCATGTGTCTAACGGGCAACACAACGGGCTTTGCATTATCTACAAGATATATACGGAAGTCTATCTCCCACTTCGAAGGCAAGCCCTTCACCTCTTCGAAGACATCCGGATATCCCCGGACCACTCTAATTGATTGCAGATTTTTCAACGGAGGAATCTAGCGATTCAAGATAACTAAGCATAACCGCATACGAGGGATTACAAGAAATTTCCAAAGTGTTACCGAGCTGGGTTAGGAGCCTAACAACCCTTTTTCTCAAAATCAAGGATGGCCCCATTACTGGATAGCCAATCCATGCCCAAAATCAAACCATATCCCGAAAAGCCCAAAACAAAGGCACTACATTGAAATTCTACGCTTAGAATAGAAATTTTCAATCCCAAGCAGATCATAGACAAATGAGCTGGGCCCCCAATTGGGTTTGAAACAATTAAGGGGTCCTCTACCGTACTAGTTTTTAGGTGCAGAGATTCTACTAAAGCAGACGAGATAAAGGAGTGTAATGCGCCGGAATCAAATAAAGTGCGAACGGGGTGATCCTAAAGATAAACTACACTTTCTACAGAAGTATTTATACCTCGTTTCTTTAGGCAGTCCTTAGCCATGTGGCCTGTCTCACCGCAAGAAAAGCACCCACCATTCATCTTGGCCTTCTTTTTCCGGCAATCTTTCACTAAGTGCCCCACTTTGCCACAGAATTTACACTTCCTCTTCTCTCGGGACTTGTTGTCTTTCCCGCCCTTCTCAAAGTCTGCCTTCTCAGGGCAGTCTTTGCTGATGTGTCCAGTCTCCCCACAATGAAAACATTCTCCTTGCTTTCTTTTCCTCTTTCTACAATCCTTGGCTATGTGCCCTTCCGTACCACAAAAATTGCATTTCCTTTTTTCTCGTTTCTTATTATTACTGTTACGATCCTTTCTTGTTTGACTATTATTCGTCTTCCTACTCTGGGACTCTTCCGCTTGCTGGTTCACGTGGAGGAGGAGTGAAAGCGTCAGCAGCTGGGGAGTAAGGTCTCCAGACATGCTGAAATAGAAAGGATAAATTCAAAACGAAGGATAAGAGATAGTTCCTATGGCTTTGGGGACTTTGCCTTTTTAAAATAAAATGATATTTTTCTTTTAAAAATGCTTCTTTAAATTTTCTTTTTGAAAATAAATTTTCAAAACTTTTTATCTTATCAGGTAAACCTATGCTCTGATACCAAGTGAAACACCCCACCTCCGTTAGGGTCACTCTCAAAGGGAATGCCCTAATTTTGGTGGAGGTTTATAAGTATAAGTCACAGATATACAAGACAGATATAAGAACACATATTTGTAAACAGCAGTAAAACAGCAACTTTTATTTCATAAAAGCAAATACGTGTTACAGCAACATTACCATGATTGTCTTACATCCTTTCCAAAAACATAACATAACACTTTCATAATCTGTCTTGATTACATCATTTAAAGAAGCATAAAAAAACATAAATAAACTGCAAAAGCCCCATAGTGGTTGTCCAAAGCCATAGTTCAAAACGAAAAGGTCCAAGCAATACATTTTTCCTCTTCAATCTGGATATGAAGGCTGGTCAAGCTGCAGTGTTCCCTCCCTGTGGACCTGGGGGGGGGGGGGGACGGAAGAAAAGGAGACGAAAGAAAAGTAGAGTCAGACATAAAGCCTGAGTAAGTCTAGGACTATTCTGTCTATGAATAAATAACTGGGTATGATAAGTATAAACAAGAAGTAGGAAAGCACTATAAACTTAGTTAAGTTGTCTAGGGTCGAATATACTATCGTACCCCATATTAATCTCTGAACCCATATAAACTAGTTCCCAACTGGCACCCCATAATCAGGGTGAAGTGATCATTTCTATGATGATCGGCTCCTACTCGCATAGTTACATGTGTCTTACGGCCCCCGATGTTGTAGTTACCTATGCTGGTCCCACCATGGGGTGTATCAAGTCCCATGGTGGCGGCCCGACACAATCCTAGAATGCACAGGTATGCTACTGGTGCCCAGTGCCTTATTTTTCTACGCCGGGGTGTGTGCACGCCCGCACCCCGTTAGAACCTACACTGCTACACCACCGCCGTCGATTTGACCTCTTACAATCAGCCCAGTAATCGTGCCCCACCCTGCCTAGTTTCAGGGTATCATGATACACCTTATAGGGTTACTGCTGAAAAGGGTCCCCCGCTACTAGGTTTTCTATTTTTAGCCAACATGCTAAGTTGGTTAAGTGTTTTATAACCTAACCCCCAATCAGTCTGTTTGGTTTAGCATGTTCCATTTTGATTAAGTCTTTAGTCCACTTAATCCTAACAATCCTGACTCAGCCTTAATTGTCTTATTAAAGCCTTGACCTCTCACATTAGACAGGTATTGTTGTGGCTGCCTGTTGCCGGTTGGTTCCGGGCAGTCTTACGCCACAACTCAGTCTAACCTCGGGTCCTTATTGGGCTCCATGTTTAGCCACCCACATTGGATAGGTATTGTTGTGACTACTGGACAGCCGGGCGGTTCCGGGCAGGTTTACATCACAACTCAATCCAACCTCGGGTTAAACACATCGTATTTTCTACATTTACATATTTTGTCTTTCTTCTTTATTTTTCTTATATGTAAATATTTGCGGCCCATTAAAAATCAATGGTGTGAAGGTTACACCAATCATGGGCCCAACCCATACTTGAATTTGGGCCCCTTTTCTTTATATTTTCATTTATTAATAAATTTAACCCAACGTTATTTTCCCCCGTTTAATACGTCCGTTTATTATATATATGTTGGGCTTAGCCTTTTTAAGCCCAACCTAGCCATGCGAAAAGGGGAGGCTTAAAGCGTGATTACATACACAAAAAGGGGAATGTGAACGCATAACTTGCAACGTGACGTTGGAACTACAAAATAGAAACTGGTGTACTTGCATAGTGGTAACATATACTTTGGTCATAAAGCATAAGTGACATGAATCAAACCATGTAAACTTGTAGTTAAGTTAAGAATATCACTATTGACACATAGGCTTAACTACAACATAAACCTATATTTTATTTAGGCATAATATCAAACATAAGCAAATCATGTTTATAAGATTACTACATGTTTACAAAGGTGCTTACTTTTGTGACTAATACAAAAGTATAATTCAACTAGAATTAATCCAACTTAATCATGATTCTAAATCTATTCACATAACCATGGCACACATATACTTATGGCATAAATATTTCTAACATGAAATCATGATTTTTACTTTAGTCATGCAAACTTGCAAATGGGATTTTGAATCTAACCTAGCTATGTACCACATATGTCATCATATAATTCTTGTTAACAATATAGACCTAACATGGTTTTCAATTATGCAAAATATCAATCATAGCCTAGTCATATTCATAAGTTCACAAAGAGGTTTTCTAGTACAAAAGTATGGCTTAATACATAGATCATGATGCCAAATTTTCAACATAATTTCATATGGATTATAATAACCCAAATTTGCTCCAATTACTCACAAAATGATTTTTGTATAAAAATACACATTATGATGGCATAGTAGCAAAACCCCAAACTTGCATGAATTTCAATTAAACAACTACATACATGTAGTTTCAACATGGATTACATAATTTGCGAATATTCCAAACGTATACTTGCATAAAACTACCGCAAACATGTAGTTTTTATAATGAATAACATGCTTTGCGAATATCCAAACGTTTACTTGCATAAAACTACCGCAAACATGTAGTTTTTATAATGAATAACATAATTTGAGAATATCCAAACGTATACAATATTCCAAATCGATAAGAATCATAGTAACACACAAATATGGATTACTTTATCACCACAAATCAAGTATACAAACCAACACAGTTATTTGTTCATACCAAAATAATACTCTACTTACAATTGTGTGGCGAATTCTCCAATTTAGGAATTTGGAGATGCGTCTCCTTTAGACGTAGGCGTTGATTTGATTTGTCTAAGTTGTTTTATGCTTTAGAATTTGCCTCCTAATCTTCTCTCCAATTTGGTGGCTACTCCTAGTCGTTCCTCAGCAGCATGATGGCCTCGTTCTTATTTTTGAATGAATAGATTAGGTAGAGTTTAGGGTCATTTTTATAGAGTTTATGAACTGATTAGGACCATCGATGTTGCTTGGATTGATCGTAGCCATTCATTCGAAAGAGATACCAATTAGAGCCTGCCACCTAGCCCTAATGACAAAGCAAGCTTCTGAAAATCGACCAAACACAGACCTGGCCAGCCAGGACTAGACCAGACCTGGCCAGCAGGTCATTTTTGACCTGGGCGCACTTGGCAGGTGCGCCAGGTCAAAAATGTACTAGCGCACTTCCCAAGTGCGCCAGTGCATTTTTGTTCTGGCGCACTTCCCAAGTGCGCCAGTGCATTCTGACCCGTTTTCCGGTTTTTCGCCCAACTTCGTTCGTCCATAACTTCTTCATACGTTATCCATTTTATGCAAACTCGGACTCTATCTCGTGTATTTTTCCGAGACGAACGCAATGGCGTATCCCTTTTCCCTTAGTTCTTTGATTTGAAATTAATTATACTTTAATTTGTAAATTTCACAGTTATAGAATGCACGGGGTGTTACATAATCTGTTGTTGATTATGTGTTTTTGAATGATACCGATCACCGTTGTTTGGTATTTTAAATACCGTAAGAAATACTGGGATGTAAAAAGGGGATTTTCAAAGTATATTTTGAAAATAAATTATTATATAAAATCAATGGATTTTATATATAAAAGGAAAAGGATTTTATAAAAGGAGGTAATTATCAAATCAAAGAGTTAAAAGGAAATTATCTGTAAAACAAATATAAAAGGAAATTATTTGTAAAACAAATATAAAGGAAATTATTTATTTGTTAAATAAATAGAATTTATAATGGAATACTTATTTAAGAAATAAATAGAATTGAAAAGGAAATATTTATTTGTTAAACAAATAAAATAGAAAGAGAAATATTTGTAAACCATTTACAAGTAGAATTGAAAAGGAATTTATTTATTTAGAAAATAAATATAGAGAAAAAAGGGAATTTATTGGGATAATAAATAGAATAAAGGATTTATTTATTTAGAAAATAAATAGAATAAAGGAATATTTATTGGGAAAATAAATAGAGGAGTTAATCGAATCGAGTTAATCGAAAGGAGCTAATTGAACATAGTTAATCAAAATAGAGTTAAACAGAAATTGAAAATTGACTAGAGATTAATAAGTTGAATGGTTTCCTGAGTATCGATCTGGTGTTGGTTTCGGCCTTCGGGGTTTATACTTAGGAAGTTATTCTGTTGTTAGTTTATAGTTAGAGTCTGATAGATGTGGAAGAATAGTGATACGTAATTGAGCAATGGAAACGTTTCCAGTGTTAATAACATCTATTTTCTAAACATAGAAAATAAGGAAATATAAATGAATATATATATACATATGTGGTTGATGATTTGATCGATAGAATTTCCATTTGGAAATAATATCGTTGTTTGCACATGTGTTTTCTTTGATAGTTAAATCACCGACTATCAAAGTTTTGACCATTTTAACGTTGTTAATATGGAGAGACTGGTTGGATTATTATCCGAAGAACCACTCCGTATTGGTATAAGCGTTGCGAATCAAGTATGCTGAATATACTGAAGACGGAGTAAAGTGCAAGGGTTGTTGTATAAATCTTAGATAACAATTGCCTAAGATGGATGTACTGAATAGTGCCTTCGGTTTGTCCAGTCCCAGGACGACCTGTATGGAAGAATGTCTAACATAGTATATTTAATAGATCGCGTAAGTTGATCTCTTCAAACGTACGTACGTTTGGTGGCGGAGGAATTCGTTTCTCTTAGCTGTATACCCATGGTATTTTTGGGGAAATCAATTTGTGATTTGGCGGTTATGACGATGTGACATTCAAAGTGAATAAACGTGTGATCTGTCAGAGATAAGCCTGGCCTCTAGCCTCACATCCGGAAATGACAAAAATCGGGCAGGCAGCATGGCTATGTAGGTCGCACCTATTAGCGAGCCCATAATCATCTGATCTAGAGTTTCATTTACTTCTAAAAAACTATTGTCGATGCTGCCCCATTCGGGAAACGGTTGCTGATCCCAACCGTTGGTGATATACATTCGATACACTCAAGCGAAATGAGTGGTTGGTCATGTGTGGCCGGGTTGCAAGATGTTCTTGTTGAACCCGGTGTATTCCTCTCTAGAGGTACACTAGTGAAAGGTGGTTTCATACCTTGTCATAGTTGAAAATCCATTACCCAATACGTGCTTGCGGTTTTGATTGTATACTATATATGTAGAACGTGAGATGAAAGCGTTTCTACTAGATGATTATTATATTGTGGTTGATAGACACTATTATAATATCAATGAGTATTGATATAAAGGTATTTTATATTCTCAGAAGGGAAAAACCCGTTTTGTTATACGGCGTGGTCTTATGAGATATCGTTTACTTGTTCTCAAACTGTTTTAAACTGTTTTACTCATACCAGTCCCATAACTGACCCGGAGTTTATTTTGTTTTGTTTCCCTAAACTCTTGGGTGCCCAATTTTATACGGGCAGTCAAGTAGTCAGGATTTTACAGATATACTTGGAGAGCTTGGAGCAGGAGGCTTCAGGATTATATAGCTATAGTTATTTCCGCTGTGTTGTAAGTGTTATACTCTGATAATGTTATTGTATACATATACTGATTTTATTTCAAGGATATGTTATCTATTATATGTTGTTCATTCCGCTGTGAGATTCGTGTTACTCTGATGTTGTATCTTCTTTTTCTTCTTCTATTCTAAGTTTCTATCTTATCTATTCTCACCCTCTAATTTCTTTCATTAACTACCGGTATTTTTCGATGTTTGGTTAGTCGTCATTGAGTTTATGGCGATAACCAAAGCCCACAAAAACCGGGTCATTACAGTTGGTATCAGAGCTTAAGGTTAAGTAATTACCTTGGCTCTGTGGCGTGACTCAGTAGAGATAGGGTTAGTAATACCCTAGATTGAGTTGAGTGTATATATACGAGTGAGCGTATTTGTTATTGATATAAAAATTGTTTTATATTGTGGTGATTTATTGGTTGAGCTTTTTATGGGTTCTGATCGATCAGTTTGATCCACTGTATCGATAGGAGTTAATAAACACTCGAATACGATGGGTCGACACAATATATTTTGAAAAGAAGGTAAATGAAATAATTTTACCCAAATTAAATTTTGATATAAAGGATTTATATCGGAGTGATTATAATATATTGGATATATGGGTTGTTATTATAATCGAGTAAGATTATAAAAAGTGAAATGGTTACGTATATAACCAAATAATAATTCATATAAGTGTTACGAAATGAATTAAATCTGAATTTGAATCAGAATGGAAATTAAAACCCTGAAAATTTGGTACAAAGTTTGTAAATAGACTTGGATTAAATATATGTAAATTTTAAGATCCTGGGAGATTTTAAATTGTATTACAAGCATTTGTGAATGATATTTTGAACTGATTTCAAAATAAAAGCTTTTAAAAAATGGTTTTGAAAATTTGTTATAGTATTGAACTCACTTCAATAGCTGGAAAATAACCCTGATGATGATGGCCACATCATCAGTGTTCATTTTCGAGTTGCAAGTGACGGATTACTACCAAAGAGATTATTTTGTGGAAAGCAAGTTGTTTTGTATCATGAAAAGGGATATATGGTTTTAAGAAAGCTAAACTATTTAAAATTCCCAGGGAAAGATTATTTGAAGTGAAACCAAATTGAATTAAAATTTGGAAAAACAAATTGGAATTTAATTGAAGTAAATTATGTGAAAATTGAATTGAATTAGAATATAATGAGATCGAGGAAGTTGGATTGATATCGTAAGAAATTGGAATCGAGAATGGAACTCGAGTTTGAAGTGATATTTGGCTTGGATATAAGCGAATGGTTGTGTTGGAGATAAAAGTGATTGGAGTTTGATTGGAATGATATTGGTATATGCAGAAATTGGTAAAAGATGGAAGGGTTGTTATGATATGCTCGACAAAAAGGTACAAGTTTATATTTATATTAGATATGAGATTTATGAGCCGAATTGGGAAGCCGCTTGGCATTTTGATTTTCTTTTGGGTTGGAGATGGCCCAGAGAGGCGAGTTGGAGTTTGAGCGATTGACCAGTACAAAGGAGGTGCTGGTGAAAATTTTCGAAAAGTTAGGGTGTTAGAAATTTTTCAGGATTTTTGAAAATTTTCGTTGATAAGAATTAATTAATAATTTAGTTGAAATTAAATTGGTTTAGTTAAAATTGAAGTTAAGGAATAAACAAATGATCTTTAACCCATCAATAGAGTTTGTTTTCTACCTTAGCAATTTCGAGGACGAAATTATTTTAAGGGGGAAAGATTGTAATGACCCGCATTTTTACTGTTGAATAATTAATTAATTTAATTATTAAATATCGATTTAACGATATCGATAACTCGAATTAAATAATATTTATATTTAATTAATATAAATAATAAAATAATATATTTCCAGAATAATCGGAAATAACAAAATCCATGATATTGTGTAAATTGGTAAATTCAAAATATATAATTCAGTTTAGAGTTGAATTTTATTAACGAATATATTATTTAAATGAAGTTTGAATGTATAATTATATTATAATTATAATCGAGCTCGAAATGGCGCTGCAGTTCGTAAATTGGTAATTCGAACTTCAACTGAATATACGGGGTCTGTTTTAAATCAGATTTATGTGAAACAAGAATCGTTAGGAGCTGGTGAAGTATATTTTTCTAGTGGAAGAGAAAAATCGGGATTTCGTCGTGTAGATTTTTAGTTATGTCCAAATTAAATATTCAGAAAAACAGCGGTATATTCATTCGTAGCCATAACAGTTATTTAAAAATATTTGAATATCGGATTCGAATTTAGATAGGATTCTTTTAAGACGTAGTGATAATTTAATTTTTAGAATTTTACTGTAATTTTTAATTAATTAAATAAGCAACCTTTTATTTGGAGTATTTTGCACTCTTAACCAGCGATTTTGGGGTTTCACAATATGAGTTAACCTACCGATATTATTATATTTTTGGGACCGTGGCACATCGCTCGATATGACCGTATACTTATTTCTGTCTGTAGCAATTCAGGCATGAATGAAATCTTACGTGACACGGTATACTAAAACTCAAAAAAACAAATATATGGATACCATTCTTTTCCGTGGTTCTCTTCTCAGCCACTAGTTCCTGTGGTCCTCAAAACAAATTCGTGGCATTTCATATATCCACAACAGAAGTAAACATTTTAAATTCAGGGAGCCTCCCTCGTTCATTTTTAGACTTTAGCTAATAAAACCCATCCTATATAATAACCTTAATTCTCTAAACCTAATTATTCTCCTCAGCTCAAACACCATTCTGCCGCATTCATCTTTTTCACACAGCAAAAACATGGTCTTCGAAATTCCTAAACTATTTAAGAAAAATTCATTAAATCTCAAAGGAGATATTTCCGTAATCCCCTTGACATCCTCTTCCGAATGAGGTACCTCTCATTCCATTCGAACACCTTAATTGTTCGACGCTTTTATAACAGCCAACATTTTGGGTTCAGAAATTCACGATAAATGAAGAAGATTTGGGTTGTTTCAATTTTATATTTGAACTAAGGAGTGATATCGGTCTGGCGTGCTTTGTTTTGGGGTTCGAAGTTGTCATGACTATGTAATGGGGCGTCGACAAACTGGAATCCACGAGGGAAAGGGTGAACTCGAGTTGTTTCTAAGTGGGATGGAGTTGTAGAAATTTCGAAGGGGATTCGATTAGATATTTTAGTTGAAATTAAGATGGATTGGAGAGGGAGTATGAGCTATTGAAGTCGGCCATGGTTTGGAAATAACTTGGAGCTGGCGGTGTTGTTTAGATTGTAGGGGAAAGGAGAGATAACAAAGAGGAGAGCTGCTACGAATTTAGTGATTTTATAATGAGGGCGAATGAAGGAAGCGAATTGGCCATGAATGGGGAAAAGGGGATCTGTTATGCGACGGGGAGAAAGGATGAGGAGGGGGTTTAAGCTCTTAAACAATGATTTAGGTTTTAACTAATAATTTGTTTATTTTTAATGATGTTTGAATAGTGTATAGCTTATAAAAATCAATAAATGTTCCATACGTCATCAAAATTCAGCAAAACAAGATCCGATAGGATCGTATGGACGACTACCAACTGGAACTGAATGGGAGTGAATCCGAGCTCGTTACAATTTATGACGAAATAAATTGTCCATCTAAATAAAGCGATGGTTATCGTTATTAACTATGATCGTCCAATGTGAGTAAATCTCACTAACTCTGTTCAGTTTATATTTTTATAAACTGTACTTTATTTTTGATAAATATTGATTAATTGCTGTGTATGGACTATTTAGATGGACTGTTAAATAATTGATTGAAAACGCAGATATGGTTATATATATATATACATATACATATATATATATATATATATATCGTTATTAAATATTAATTCTGTCGATCAGAATATTTCATATTGAAATGAAATCGATGTTAATGATATTGTTTAACATCTGTGATGCAGGGAAATAGGTTGGAGGAATCCAACTGGATTCCTCAACATTTATTTTAATGTTTTCATATATTGTGTGTATGATGTGATATATAATCTGTTGTTGATTATGTGTTTTTGAATGATATCGATCACCGTTGTTTGGTATTTTAAATACCGTAAGAAATACTGGGATGTAAAAAGGGGATTTTCAAAGTATATTTTGAAAATAAATTATTATATAAAATCAATGGAATTTATATATATAAGGAAAAGGATTTTATAAAAGGAGATAATTATTAAATCAAAGAGTTAAAGGGAAATTATTTGTAAAACAAATATAAAAGGAAATTATTTGTAAAACAAATATAAAGGATATTATTTGTAAAACAAATATAAAGGAAATTATTTGTAAAACAAAGATAAGGGAAAAGATCTGTAAAACAGATGTGAAAAGAAATATTTACTTGTTAAATAAATAGAATTTATAATGGAATATTTATTTAAGAAATAAATAGAATTGAAAAGGAAATATTTATTTGTTAAACAAATAAAATAGAAAGAGAAATATTTGTAAACCATTTACAAGTAGAATTGAAAAGGAATTTATTTATTTAGAAAATAAATATAGAAAAAAGGGAATTTATTGGGATAATAAATAGAATGAAGGATTTATTTATTTAGAAAATAAATTGAATAAAGGAATATTTATTGGGAAAATAAATAGAGGAGTTAATCGAATCGAGTTAATCGAAAGGAGCTAATTGAACATAGTTAATCAAAATTGAGTTAAACAGAAATTGGAAACTGACTAGAGATTAATAAGTTGAATGGTTTCCTGAGTATCGATCTGATGTTGGTTTCGGACTTCGAGGTTTATACTTAGGAAGTTGTTCTCTTGTTAGTTTATAGTTAGAGTCTGATAGATGTGGAAGAATAGTGATACGTAATTAAGCCATGGAAACGTTTTCCAGTGTTAATAACATATATTTTCTAAACATAGAAAATAAGGAAATATGAATGAATATATATATATATGGTTGATGATTTGATCGATAGAATATTTATCTGGAAATAATATCGTTGTTTGCACATGTGTTTTCTTTGATAGTTAAATCACCGACTATTAAAGTTTTTCCCATTTTAACGTTGTTAATATGGAGAGACCGATTGGATTATTATCCGAAGAACCACTCCGTATTGGCATAAGCGTTGCGAATCAAGTATGCTGAATATATTGAAGACGGAGTAAAGTGCAAGGGCTGTTGTATAAATCTTAGATAACAATTGCCTAGTGCCTTCGGTTTGTCCAGTCCCAGGACGACATGTATGGAAGAATGTCTGACAAAGTATATTTAATAGATCGCGTAAGTTGATCTCTTCAAACGTACGTACGTTTGGTGGCAGAGGAATTCATTTCTCTTAGCTATATACCCATAGTATTTTTGGGGAAATCAATATGTGATTTGGCGGGTATGACGATGTGACATTCAAAGTGAATAAATGTGTGATTTGTCAGAGATAAGCGTGGCCTCTAGCCTCACATCCGGAAATGACAAAAATTGGGCAGGCAGCATGGCTATGTAGGTCGCACCTATTAGGGTGTATAATCATCTGATCTGGAGTTTCATTTACTTCTAAAAATCTATTGTTGATGTTGTCCCATTCGGGAAACGATTGCTGATCCCAACCGTTGGTGATATACATTCGATACACTCAAGCGAAATGAGTGGTCGGTCATGTGTGGCCGGGTTGCAAGATGTTCTTGTTGAACCCGGTGTATTCCTCTCTAGAGGTACACTAGCGAAAGGTGGTTCCATAACTTATCATAGTTGGAAATCCATTACCCAATACGTGCTTGCGGTTTTGATTGTATACTATATATGTAGAACGTGAGATGAAAGCGTTTCTGCTAGATGATTATTATATTGTGGTTGATAGACACTATTATAATATCAATGAGTTTTGATATAAAGATATTTTGGATTCTCAGAAGGGAAAAACCCGTTCCGTTATACGGCGTGGTCTTATGAGATATCTTTTACTTGCTCTCAAACCATTTTACTCATACCAGTCCCATGACTGACCCGATGTTTATTTTGTTTTGTTTCCCTAAACTCTTGGGTACCCAATTTTATACGAGCAGTCAAGTAGTCAGGATTTTATAGATATACTTGGAGAGCTTGGAGCAGGAGGCTTCAGGATTATATTGCTATAGTTATTTCCGCTGTGTTGTAAGTGTTATACCCTGATAATGTTATTGTTTACATATACTGATTTTATTTCAAGGATATGTTATCCATTATATGTTGTTCGTTCCGCTGTGAGATTCGTGTTACTCTGATGTTGTATCTTCTTTTTCTTCTTCTGTTCTAAGTTTCTATCTTATCTATTCTCACCCTCTAATTTCTTTCATTAACTACCGGTATTTTTTGATGTTTGGTTAGTCGTCATTGAGTTTATGGCGATAACCAAAGTCCACAAAAATCGGGTCGTTACAGGTATGGAACCCATGGATGTAAACATGTGTTTGAAGCATGTTATGTTTGATGGATGCTGGTGGATGCAAGTGTTTGCTAATGGATTCTTGTGGATGCATATATACACACATTATGCACTAGATCGACTCAGTCACTCTCAGACTGCATATGGATGCGTGTGCATTTTCTCTATGGATGAAAATGGATGTATCATCATGTGTATATTGCATTTGAGTGAATGATTGTGCACACATATAGAGCTTACATGTTATAGTAGGATTATTTGCATACATGTTTGATTCATGGCACTAACATACATTGCATTAAGGAGGTCAACTGAATCAGTGGACCGCCTGATCTTTCGCATTAGTATAGGGACATATACACACACCTTTGCATATGTTCATAAAAGCATTAGAAATCTTTTAAGGACAATGGATGCTTGTGATTGGTGGATGAGTATATGGATGATGGATGTTAGGATATACATTCTACTTAGAGATTTCGGGGACAAAATCCTTTAAGTAGGGGAGAATGTAACACCCCATAATTTTAAAGAACGCTATAATGATAAACTAAGGAATAATTAATTAAATATTGGGAATTAAGTAAAACGGACTGCGCTATTGCGTTCGTCTCAGAATTCTGCTTCAGATAGACTCCAAGTTTGCGTAAAACGGGAGGGAAATCGGCTCGTTAGGGGTCGATCCCGTCCCTTGTGGGAGTCGACCCATGGGTCAACCCCTTCACGGGGGTATCGACCCCGGGGTCGACCCCACCGAGATTTGGGAAGATTCCTGCCTGTAACCTGAACGCATTTTTGAGCATGATTTGTTGACCTTAGGCTATATATAAGACCTTATTCTCATTGTCTTTATTCACCAAAAACAATGGAGACAACGAGGTGCTGCCCCAACTCAGTTTGAACTAGCCTATTCTTCTTCAACAACAAGTTATATATATTCAAGGATATGTGCTACAACATCTACAATCAATCCTCTATTCTTTAGATCTAGTCATAATGAGTTTATGTTGCTTTTAGATATAAACACCTCAAAAGTAATCTTGACATGTTTATAAGTTTGGATCTAAGCCTGTGCCTGCTAGTAACCTGAATCATAACAGATCTGCCATTACTTGTATACCTAATTTACTGCTTAGTTCTCATATGCCTATCCATGATATCCCTATTCTATTAGTTTGCCTAATCATGCCACCGTATGCCTATTATGTTAGTTTGCCTAATCATGTCACTGTATGCCTATTCTGTTAGTATGGCCAATTCTATCATCATATGCCAGTTTTATTTACTATGCCTATTCTTGTTCTCTTCTCTCCCTCTTTCCGTTTTTGTTTTTTTTATAGTCAGGCTACCTTCGAGCCTAGGCCTATCGCTGAAATACGCGAGCACACGAAATTGGGAATGGTTGGGAAAGATAAATTAGGGCATAACTTATGTTGTAAATCATGATTGGGATTTGGGGGCATAATCTATACCTTGATCTGAACTTTAACCTGGGGCATAACTTGTATCATGAATCAGATGGGGATTTGGGGCATAATAAACATGAAAATTGGTTAGTAATGAACAAACCTAAATTTATAGTAACTAGAAACTGTAACGACATGTAGAAATGAGGTTAAATCACACTTGTGGTAGAAGCCTGTCCGGAACCGCCAGACAAATCCAACGACCACAAGTGGTTAATCTAATGTCACTAGTACCGAACTTGTCTTTTGCATCTCCTCACTTGCATCTGGTGTATAAACAACAAATGCAAATAGTACAATTAGCATCTAGTTTCTAACTGAAAATAGATGCAAATAAGGGAAAGAAAATATTGCCCTACCTTTTGCATCCGCTGTGGTCAATGAACAGACGCGGTAGGGTGGAGATGAAAATTAATTATTGATATTTGCGTCTATGGTTGTATAGTCAGATGCAAATAGGGGGTAGAATAAAGTTATTTGCGTCTGATCATTTAAAAACGGACGCATCAAAACAAAAAATGTGTAGGGAAAATATAAAAAAGACTGCACGTATTAGAGGGAAAGCAAAAACACTTTCGCACTCTGCTAAAATTATCCGGGAAAAATTTAAACCCTAATTTCAATCCGATTTCTGTTTCCTAAAGTCGGTCGCAATCAAATTTTTCTTACTCTATCATTAATTATCATCAAGCCGACTAAGTCTCTGCCTGAATCTGGAAAACTACCTTCCCCTCCTTGCTTTGGCATCAAAATTTGGTTACTTCAGACGTTGATTTCATCTTTTACCATCTCTCCTACTTTGATTTGAGGTAATACAGTTCTATTTTCTGATATTACAGAAATTTAATGTTAAATCTTTGTTGTAGTATCATGTTCCAAAATTACTTTCTAAATTTAAAACTTAGTCTGCATTAACATCTATTCCCCGAAATTAACATGTCCGTGGATAGATTTACCCTAAATTGTTAACCTTATGAAATTTGGGGAAAACTCCGTGAATTCCAATTTTTTTCATGCCCTTTTTTACTTACCATACATTTTGTTGTTTATTTTTGGATTACGTACCTTTTGTACTGTTATTCCTATTTATATATAGTTTGATGGTAATTTTGTTCAAGTCACAAGCATGTAAAGATTTAATCTAGTTTCATTTATGGTGGTTTTATGTCCTAATTGCTGTCAATTCTATGTAAATTGATGGATAATTACCATTACTGCATATTCATTTCTTTTCTTTTTTGCAATTTCCCATAATTTAGATAATTTTTTATTTCCCTTTTCCACTAACTGCGCATTACACAACCATATGGTACCGTCTTCATGAAAATTACCGTTTGGCTGTAAATTTAAATGAAGTAATTTTTAAGCAAATGCTCTACCAAAATATGGCTGTAAATGTAGAACCATGATAATTACCATTACTCAGTAAACAATACCGTCTTCATGAAAAAAAGATATGATTCCACATTTACAGCCATATTTTGGTTCTCATGTTAAACTGTTGATAAACAAGACCAATAAATACATTCATGCTATAGATAATGTGTGGGGCTACTGGACTTTCTATATTTATATGCCAATAAATACAATTCATACAGAAGTCAACAAAAAGTGGCAACTAGCTTGCTAGTTGAGGACACTTAACATTTGATAATTTTCAGTAGTTTGAATTTTGCATGTAGTCCATCTCATTATGTGAAAATGTAAAATATTTTGAATTTTGTGAAAGGAATTACGTATGCTTCTAGGAATAAAAATCAACTTCTAAAAGATAAACTGCACTATTCCTTGGCTTTTTTGTGTTGATTTTAAGAATTAGGTACAATTTTGAATGAACTGGGCCAAATGAAAATCCAAGCATTGTTGACATACATTTTTTAAAACTGATATATCAGTTGGGTTACCTGATGGTGATTTTACTGGCAGTAACATTACATGGAGGGGAGGAAGGAATATATATAATGCACAAAGCTAGACTAATGGGTTTTCGACAAATTATGAATTCTAACAAAAATTTCAAAGTACATCTTGTTATGTTCTTAATCACTTAAGTGATCATACACCACTCGTTATTCAACTAATTGAATGTATTCGTAGCTATCTTAGATATATTTAACATATAGAGTTATCAGTATATATTTAACATGCTTGAATACCACTCCTGCATCTACATACTAAATTCACTATACTAAGGAAATTGCAGCAATGAAAAAGTAAGTTATCTGATGCAGGTTTCTTAATCTTTGTATCTACTAAAACCTTTCAATTTCTCCTTATCAAAATAAGAGTTATTTCTAACATTGGACGTTATGTTTATTTTCTCGACATAGCATGGTAATTCGATAACTTTTTTAAGAGATAATGTGGCTACATTAAAAATCCCTTGGTAACTACTAAAGTTAGATACTAATATCAAAGCATGTCAAATTAAAAAAATCTTAGTGGACGCAGTAAGATCTTCAAAGTATGTTATAATTTTGTAGTTGCTCTCTTGTATGATAGTAGAATTTTATTCACCTAATTTGTTTTGGATTTAACTAGTTAAGTATAATTTTATTATGTAGAGAATGACAGTAAGGTTGACTCTGCACTAAAGAAAATAATGAAATAATTGATAACTAAAATACTATGATAGTATTAATGATGTATATGTATATTTGGCTTAGATAACTAAAATACTATGATAGCAAAGAATGAATTTTATTCTATGTTTCGTGGTTCACATTCAGTTAAGGCTTAGATATCAAGAAAGCTCATTGTGATATTTCACAAGTAAATAGGAAATGATATTAAATATTCTCATTTTACACTACGGAATGCCTTCTGTACCAAATATTTTTTGCACTTTTATGCTAAACAGAGAGGGTTTAATCAACTTAATGCATATATATATATATATACATACATACATATATATATATATATATTCAAATTCTTGTGATAAAACTCTTTTGTTATTTTGAGGACTTTTGTTCAAAGGTTGAATAATGGGCAGTGAATTCCAAAAAAGAGGTGTTGAAGCTTTCATAGTTGACTGGATTTGTGAATTTATAAATATAGTTTAACAAATATAAGGTACAACCGCTTAGATACAAATATGATTTTATAAATGTACACCTGCTTATAATGTACACCTGCTTAGATACAGATATGATTTTATAAATATAGTTTATCAAATATAATGTATCGACTGGTTAACATTTATTATTTTCCATTTAGATATTCTAGGAACTACCTGCATTTCATTTTATTTATGTTAATTGGGCATTTAAAATTAGAAATCATATTTAAAATTTGATAATTTATTACACTCCAATGTATAGGATATAATTCTCTAACTTGTGCCGACAACAAAGTATTAAGTAAATTTCTTTCTTTTCTATGCTATTGTAAAGCAGCAGTAGAAAAGTTGCTTGACATGAAAATGCAAGTACATTAGTAACAATAGTAATATATAAAAAATAAACGTACCTTTTTCACAACCAAGGTGCTGGATAATAAGCATTATGTTGGGCTGCAGTTTACGTTGTGGTTGCTGACATCGGACCATGCACTGATTATGGATCCGAAGCTAAGTGCGGCGGTGAAGAGCAATGCAGATAGGCCGAACGGGTGTGCTACGAATTTTATAAGGGCGAAGGTGAAGATGGGTGGGATTGAGGTTTTGACTGGCATAGGAAGAACTGTAGAGTTGTTAACTTCTGGTGTGAGTCATATCTTCTGGTAGAAAATAAAAAATAGAAAATAGAAAATAAAGAAGATTTTTCTGTCTAGTGTTTACAGAATCTTCTTCTGCCCGAAGAAATGATTCATCGAAATAATGAGTCACCCGTTCCATTGATGAATTTCTTTGCCAAGAACTTTCTCTTGGAGCGAAAGATGTAACTGAATCTTCTAATTCCTCAGTTGAAGGCTTACTGATTCTTCCGAAGATGAATATGGAAGATATGATTCTTTGCAAAATAATAAAACCCTGCACTTGGTAACTTATGGTCAATCGCCTATATTTCTTTCATAATAAAGTGCACATATTTTATACCTATAGCTGCAAGGTGGTTCTCATATTTCGTTTCTTTGCATTTCTGCCTGGATCTAAACATATATTGGTACTTGAACAGATTTTCTTTCATTCAGCCATCATGTTTTATTGCAAAATTATATGCACACTTCGTTTGAACTTGCAACATTACAGCTATGAAAGATCGATTCAAAGAACTAACATGGTTGATATCTATCTAGCTGATTTGCATTCCTTATAATTATTAGGTTGAAATAGACCATTTTGAATACCTTGTAATATGCTTTTTTCCGTGATCTGATTAATTTATAAGTCTTACGTTCTACTTTCTCATAAAACATGTATCTAGGGATATATTTGTTGTTTCATTTTGTGGATCACTGGATGCGAGTTGTATACGCAGAGTAATCAAATCGAGCTTACATGCTTCAGTTTCTTTTTACTATTTACTTTGCACAACTTCTATGTAATCTATCTTCAGGATTTATGTATGAAAAGCTTCAATTTTTTGATGTTTTTTAATCTAAGAACCTTTAAATTGTATTTTCAGATTTCGCTGAACAAACTAAATGCTGTTATCTTTCAATATCTTTTTCGTAGGGTACATGATGATACTGTCAATTCCCTGCAGCTGAACAAACCTTACATTGCTATTGGTTCATTTGATCATCAAAATATCTTCTATGGCGTCAAAACTCTGAGTAGATCATTGTCTTTTGTGGATGAGCTTGTAGATGAAGTATCAAAATACAGTTGTAATGTCCTAGGTTTTCGAGTAATTTTCTTCGATTATAATTTATAGATTTATCTTTAATTTAATTAGATTTAATGGTATTGGATTTGAAATATTATAAATAGATCTAGATATAATCATTAGTTTAAAATCATATATGTATATATTTAATTTGTTTTATATATATTAACATGAAGATCTAATCAACTAGATTCAATGATGTTTTAACATCTTTGTTTATCTTGAAAGTTCGTTTGAATTTTTTAACTATTATATATGTATATGTATGAAAAACCTTTTATACCATAATTGTATTTGTTTGGTATTTGTTTTAACTTATGTAAACATTAAAAAAAAATAGAAAACACTTAAGCAAATATTCAACTACTTCACAAACATGTTTATAAGAAGATATTGCATCAAATGGATAAGAATAAGATAAAATCTAAATAAATAAATAACAATATTTGAGTTTTTCATTTATTTGCTATTTTAAGTCTATTAGATCATAGCTATTAATAGCTTAGATATGCCTTAGAGGCTAGGTATCATTGTGAAGTACATTACAACATGTGTGTTCAAATCAACCTATATTTTATTAGCTGATTTTCTTGGAACCAAAGCCTTTGATTGTCACAACATTTTGCACTAGCTGTACAAATTGATGTGCTGAAATTACATTGCCCTGCCTTCCACTGGAAGGAATAAAAGGAAGAAGCATATACATTCCTTCCTAGCTTCTAGACAGTCTATGCTACTTATTCAAATCAATGAGACAGCCAAGGACCTTCCTCACATGCACCTTCCGTACCCTGCTTACATCTACATCCTATCCAATATTTGGCTGTACTCAAATGCATGCGCTTTTGTACCTCTCATACTTATCATGGCAATGGCTTTACCTAAGGAAGCATAGGTTGAACCAACCAGGAGCATAGCTATTATATAGATTTGGATTACTTAGAGACAAAGTTTAGTTTTCTTCAAAATATTTAGTGCACGAGCTTGTACATTTGTACATTCTTGTCTCACTGGAAGTGCACATGACTGAGGAGAAGTGAATATACAGCACACAACACCTCTTTTCAATCACACCATGTAGCAACAACCATCTACCCTGTCTACACTACCAAAACTTCATGGAGAAGTCTGGTTTTTGCTTATAAATACCCGCAAACACTTACACTAAACCATTCACAAAATTGAGTCGGAACTGAAGCAAGCCTTGAAATCTGAGATGGAAATGGCAGAGCAAACAGAGACATAAAAATCTGGAATGTGAAACTGAAGACAGTGGACCTTTTATGTGAGTAAACTATTCCCTTTGTACATTGATTGTTTTGCAAATAAGGTATAGATGCATGTATGTTACTGGATGAATTTAGTTAGTTTAATCATGTTTAAAAACTGATAAAAAGAGATAACAGCAAACCAGATCTGAAATTGGAAATAAGGTTATGCCAGAAACTTAAAAACAGAGACAGTGAACCATTGAAGAAAAAAATTATGTGAGTAAATCCTTTCCTTTTGCCCATTTAGAACTATTACTGATTATGTATGGTGTTATACATACACTTATATATATATATATATATATATATATATATATATGTATATATATTTGTGCATATATGTTGTTGAATAGGTAGCTAATTTTATTGTCATGTCAAAAACTGGAAACAAAATTTGATAACAGTCGATATAATGTGAGTAAACACTAATTTATTTACTTTTTAAAAATTCAATACTACTGGAAAAGGCACATATACATGTTTTGTTTGATATACTTGAATCATGCTTATTGACAATGCTATAGTAAGTTAAAGCACTAAGAAATAACCTGGCGGTAAAATTTGTGAGAGAACTTCACTTATATTACTTTTAAACCATCCCCTGAATAATATTCTAAATGATGCAATATATATATGTGTGTTTATACATGTTTATAAATATATTATCACTTCTAAGTCAAAGACCAGGTATGTATGATGGATTTAATCTTTGCTGCTCCTGTTAAAACATATCGGTATGTTAAAAACTGATGAAGCTTTCTCATGTGTGAGTATTAGAAAATTCATAACTCAAACTCTGGAAAGTTTTAGAATCTAATTCCTACATGAAGACGTTTGTACAGATCTATAGTTGATTACAAAAATCATTCCCATTTAAAATGATTGTTATATATGCAGATTGTGATGGCCCGCCCCATACCAGCCGGCATTTCCCTAAAATGCACTGTACCGATGTCCAACCAGCACGGGACGGTCGCCAAAGAAAGGAAAAGAAAGGGATTTGAACTAACAAGGAACCTGTAGAATGTCTCATAACGCATGGGATAAAATATAATAATAATATAACTTTGACATAAAACAGGCGAGACAGTGCATAAGCTGAAAACTAAACCATCATAGCAGTGGAATCCAAAACAGCTTATGATCCAACATCATTATTACAACTTCAAAATACTATCTCTAAAGCAAAAGAAAGAAAAGGTACACTACACATGCCCAAGCAGTGACCAACTACAACACAAGGATAATATATGTAGATAATACGTAGGAGCCTCCTGCTCGTCTCCAGATCAGCTACTCGTGCATAACCAGCTAACATGTCTCTAGTCTGCTCGTTTAGGAGCACCCAGAGTAATAAGAAGAGACATAAAACCCTGGGTCAGACAAAAGTCTGGTATAAGCGAAAAGCAACAAACAGAACAATAACAGGTATAACCAACCATATCTGAACCTGGACCTACAACCAAAGAGTTAGCACAACAGGATGTACGATACTCTAAGGTGACACTAACACATGGTGTGAAAAAAATGGGGAGGGGTGTGCATGTCATGGTGGTAGCAAACATCAAACATAGCAATCATCCTCACATCTCTCACTCAATGCGTAAAGTATACGATATCTACCACTTTGATCATCCAATTCTTTGCTACGATCACTCTGCCCCATGGAGTCACGATAACTCCACTGCACTGATCCATAGCCACTAATCTTTTGCTATGTCCACTCTGCCCGATGGAGTCATGACAACTCCACTGCACTGGCTCATAGCCTTGCTACGATCACTTTGCCCCATGGAGTCATAACAACCCCACTGCACTGATCCATAGCCAATATCTGTCTCTCCATGGTGAGTCAAAGCTATAGACATCGATAACCCCTTTGCACACGTCCCGCATCCCATCTGGATCCTGAGTTCTACTTCCCATTTGGAATACCTTTGGATCTCGGGTTTTGGTCATCATCTCCGTTCGTGACTTCAGCTCGTAGCTCCATGCTTTTGTTCACGTCCATGCCTCGGTTCGTAGTTCGAGATTCGTCTCCAGGCTCGGCTCGTGGAAGCATGCTCCTCTGGTTCGTGACACACACCTAGTTAGCTTGTGATCCTTTCCTGGTCCAGCTCGTGACCCGTGGTTCGTACTCCTTGCTTCGGCTCGTGATGGTGGGACCCATCCGGTTCGTGGTGCTTGTCTGGGTCCAGCTCACGGCTACTGCTCTTGGGTACTTCGGTTCGTGGTCATCAGGTGAGACCGGCTCGTGGAGGGGTGCTCGTAGGGAGGTAGGTGCTCCATGTGGTTCGTGAGGATGCTTCTCTAGCGGCTCGTGAAAGGGGTCGGCTAGTGACAGAAGTGTGGTTCACGAACGGGAATGACCAATTTCCTGCAACTTTTTTTTCCAGCAAGCTATTTACGCCATACGACGGCGTTTCCGACCATTTTAACTTTTCTAAACAATCACAAATCATTCCAAACAGTCATAGCAACATGTATAATCGACCACAAACACCAAAACAACAACTTAACATGATAAAGATGGATCAAACATACCCAAAGCCCATGTTTTCTCTTAATCATGCTTAAGCATAACTAATAATAAGATTAGAAAAAAATATCCAAATTAACCCAAATTTCTAACAGAGGTCTAAAACAATATTTCAGAATTTCTAAACATTTTTCCAGAATTTAATCATTTACAATTTCGCTAATTAAAACTAATCATCTTTAATTAGTCGTAATTAGTGGAAAACAATGCAAATCACTCACCTTAGCCAAAATATAAACTCAGATCTGAAACGATTCTTTAAATGGCACGAATTCCAATGCACACAGCAGCCTTTGCATCTAATTTGATGTTAATTAGACTTGGTTTGATGCTAATTAGCTTAATCTTCAATTACAAAGTAATTTGGAGGTGTTTTAGAAAGTGGAGGCCATGGCTAGGGTTCAAGAGATGTAAGTGGCGGCTAGAAAACCAATTAGAAATGATTTCCCAAACCATATCTGCCTCCCCATAACCCTAATCCCGAAATGGGTTATGGGCCTAGCTGTTAATCACTCCAGTTAGGCTCGGTTAAGCTGTTTTTCACCTTCCAAACATTATTTCAGCCATATCTCCCAAACGGTAAGTCTGTTTGGCTAATGTGACCACTCTATGGAAAGCTAAACCATCATCCGAATCCAAGGGAAGTGGATTTAGGTCAAAACTCCTAACCAATCAAAAGTTATAGGCGAAATAAGATTCGCTAGGGGCAAAACGGTTATTTAAAATTTGGCAAAAATCGTGAACATGGGAAATGACCCGAATAGTCATTTCCCAAAGTTATACGACCATACGACTTCGTACGAAAAAGAAATAAATATTCTACGATCCTCTGATGCATAGAATGCGGGTCGTAACACTCTCCCCCCTTAAGAAATTTAGTCCCCGAAATTCCTTAACTAAGAAAACAACAATCGGTCCCGCATGCCTATCAATCACTTACAAACAACCAAACATACATAGCAACATAACAAGCCTATCCTAGCATGCGGTTCACTAATAATGGGATAACTAAATGGTCATTAAAGTCTTACCAGGCAAAGAGTTCTGGATGCGACTTCCTTATGCTCTCCTTTGTTTCACAAGTACAGTCATTTTCATTATCGCCCGACTGAACCTTGACCAGTTTCACTGTCTTCCTTCGAAATTGCTTCGTATCGTGTTCGACAATACGGATCGGCCTGCGGTTCCCAACCGCCTCGGGTTCTACTTCGATGTCATCCAACTGATCCGGTGAAATAGTCATATCTGGGTCGTGTACGAACTTCCTTAACTGAGAAACATGAAACACATTATGAACTCCTGCCATCTTGTCTGGCAACTCAACTTTATATGCCAAATTCCCAACTTGCTCGAGAACTGGGAATGGGCCAACGAATCTTGGTGTTAACTTGCCTCTCTTCCAAATCGAATCACGCTCTTTAACGGAGAGATCTTGACAAATACCAAGTCGCCAATGGAGAATTTTAGATCACTTCTCCTCTTATCAGCATAACTCTTCTGCCTATATTGAGCAACCTTCATTCGCTGTTGGATAACCCTGATCTTGTCTGAATTTTCTCTTATCACATGTGGCCCAAGCACAAACTTCTCACAGGTTTCTAACCAACATGATGGTGAGTTGCACGGTCTTCCGTACAAAGCTTCAAATGGAGCCATGCCAATTCTGGATTGATAACTATTATTATATGCGAACTCCACTAGATGCAAATGGTCATCCCACGACCCTCCAAAATCCAATATACAAGCTCTCAAGAGATCCTCCAATATATGATTCACCCTCTCTGTCTGACCGTCGGGTTGAGGATGGTACACGGTACTGAGATGTAATTCTGATCCTAAAGCCTCTTGTAAGCTCTTCCAAAATCCACCAGTAAACAACGGATCTCGGTCACTCACGATGCCTTTGGGTACTCCATGAAATCTCACTACCCACTTCATATATATTCCACTAACTTAGCTGCCGTTCTATTCAATTTGACAAGAATAAACCTTGCACTCTTTGTCAGTCGGTCCACAATCACCCAAATGCTATCATGGCCCGATCTAGTCCTTGGTAACCCATCAATGAAATCCATTGAGACTTGTTCCCATTTCCATTCGGGAATTTCAAATGGTTGCAACAAACCACTAGGCTTCTTTTGTTCGGCTTTAACTAGCTGGCAATTCATGCATTTGGATATAAACTTCCCAACGTATCTTTTCATCCCTTCCTAGTAGTAGGTTTGCTTCATGTCTCGATACATTTTATTACCTCCGGGATGTATAGTTAGTTTTGAGTGATGACATTCTCTAAGCACTTCATCTCTCAATCCATTGACATTGGGTACAACCAGTCTACCATTCTTTCGAAGCTATCCTTCTCGATCAAGCCCATACTTGTTCATCTCTTCACCGTCGATATCCATTTCTAACTTGGAGATGATTTTTAGTAGGTTAGGATCGTCCCTCTGACTGAAACCAATCCGCTCAATCAAAGTGGGTCTGATCGTCAAACTTGCTAACATCTCTGGATCCAATTCGCACTTTGGTCTGAAATCGTACCGTGCGATATACTCCAGTTGCTTCCATTCAAGAAACATAGCCCCTAAACTGGCATGTCTCCTACTCAATGCATCAGCAACCGCATTGCCCTTTCCTGGTGTATATGCGATATCGAAATCATAGGAAGCCAAGAATTCTAACTATCTTTGCTGTCGAAGATTTAGATCCTTCTGAGAGAAGAGATACTTTGACGATTTATGATCGGTAAACAACTCGAATCTTTCTTCCAAGAGATAATGTCTCCACATCTTCAACGCGAACACAATCGCTGCCAATTCCAAATCGCGGGTAGGGTACCTTTTCTCATGCGGTTTCAGTTGCCGACTTGCATAAGCTACAACCCTACCTCCTTGCATCAATACGACACCTAGTCCGGTACCACATGCATCCGTGTATACTGTCATCTTTTCATTCCCTTTAGGAATGACTAACATTGGCGCACGTGTCAACTTTTCCTTTAGACTCTTAAATGCATTTTCAAAATTTCCATCCCAGACGAAAGCTTGATTCTTCTTGGTCAACTGAGTTAACGGTGCCGCTATCTTGGAGAAGTCTTGGATAAAATTGCGATAATATCCAGCTAATCCCAAGAAACTTCTTACATCTGTCGCATTCTTGGGCGTAGACCAATCTTGTACCATAGCCACCTTCGCATGATCCACAACAGTACCATTCTCTGAAACAACATGGCCCAAGAATCTCACTTCCCTCCTCCCGAAGTGACACTTAGAAAACTTCGCTTTCAATTGGTGTTTTCTCAACAACTCCATCACCACTCTCAAATGTTCCTTGTGTTCTTCTTCTGTCCTCAAATAAACATGTATATCGTCAACGAACACAAGAACAAACTTATTCAACTGATCCCTGAACACCCTATTCATAAGATCCACAAAATATGCCGGTGCATTGGTCAACCCGAATGGCATGACCAACCACTCATAGAATCTAGACGGCGTCCGAAATGCTGTTTTTGGAAATCGGAGCTGATGAAATCCTGTCGCGAGGTCCAACTAGGAGAACATTCTTGCTCCTTCCAATTGATCAAACAAATCATCTATCTGTGGAAAAGGATACTTATTCTTCCTAGTCATTTTATTCAACTCGCAATAGTCCACCCATAAACGAAGGGAACCATCTGCCTTAGTGGCAAATACAACTGGTGCTCCCCACTCGGAGACACTTCTTCTGATAAATCCCTTCTTCAAAAGATCGCCTACTTGCACCCTGAACTCTCGCTGCTCCCTTGGTGCCATACGACGAAGTGGCATCACTATAGGTCTGGAATCTCTCATTAAATCAATACGGAACTCAATCTCTCGGTGTGGTGGAAGTCCGGTCACTTCCTCGAAGATATTCGGATACTGGCCAGCAATGGGAACCCCTGATAACTCGTCCTACGGGATGTCGAGGTAATTTAGAAAACTAGCCATCACCTCATCACTAGGTAGGCCACCAAACACTACCCTCCGCCCATCATCCGCCCTAATAGTCACCGAAAATCCCTCACAGTCTACCACCACCCCATATCTTTGGAGCCAATCGACTCCCAAAATAATGCCAAACCCAGTAAAGCCCAAAACAAAGCAATCACAAGCAAGCATACATCCATGACTCGATAAGACCACATTACGACAAATCATACTAAGGCTTGTCGAACCACCAATCGGGTTCGTCACCGCTAAAGGTCTATCGACTATCTCGGGTTCCAATCCAAACCTATCTACCAGGTCACTAGAGATGAAGGAACGGGAAGCCCCGGTATCAAACGTACACAAACAGGAACATCATAAATAGAAAGCATACCTTGAATAACGACATTCTTTCCTTTCTCCGCCGTAGTTGGGGCATTCGACAAAGAAGGAACAACATTAATAGCATATGCTTTCATAATCTTCTTCTCTTTAGGGGGTTGCAGACATTTATCCTTGTGATGTCCCACTTGGTCGCAGTTGAAGCACTTCCTGTCCGCTGGCTTTGCTCGACATTCTTTGGAGTAGTGGCCCTTCTTGCCATAACTAAAGCACTCAACATCATGCTTACTCTTCTTCTGACCATCCATAGTCTGATTCTGTTTCCTTTTGTTCTGAGAATTATTCTTGCCTCCACCGCTTGCTTGCGGTTTTGGCCCCTCTGCAGATGCAATAGTGACTTCAGTCTTGGGCTTAGGATAAAGGCTCTCTGACCTCAATGCTTTTCCAACAATTGATTCAAAAGTCTCATCAATATGGTTGATAAGCCTTTCCCCCAAGTACTGATCTAAGCCTGTTTTGAACTTCTCATTCTTCTTCTCGGGAGTGTCAATAATCCATACTTCGATAAAGTATCGAACTCAGCAATATATTCCGAGACTGCCCTACCATTCTGTTTAAGCTCCAAGAACTTCCTAAACAACTCTAACTTCTGGGCAGCTGGGATAAACTTATCACTGAATCAGGCCTTAAACTGATCTCAAGTAACTTGATCCTTAGGGGTAGCTTCCTTAATAGCATTCCACCAATTCATTGCCCGTCCTTGCAGCTGACGGGATGCTAGCTTTCTATTCATCGCATCCTCGATACCCAAATCTTCGAAGATGCACTCACAGGTATCATGTCAATCTTGAACTTCTATAGCCGATTCCGTTCCATGGAACGGCTTCTCACCAAGACTAGTGTAGTCCTTACAGAGCTTGGCGAAATCGGCCTTAGGCGCCTGCACCGCTGCCCACCACAATTTGCAGCATTAGGAGCTGCCCTCTGAACATCCCTAAGCATTTCTCTCATGAAGTCAGTGAACATCGTCCTCATATTAGGAGCATTCCTATTATTGGCTCCTGAACCAGTATTCCTCATATATCGGCTCATCGTTCAATCTGTAAAGAGAAAACGATTAACCATCCTTTAGTGGTGCCAGTGCAGTGCGACCCCATCCTTAGATATACTACTAGTATATATATATATATATATAGCTTTTGAAAACCAAAATATCACAAATACGCGCTCTCGTATACATATACTATCTCTCCCCGGTGTCTTTCCCTAGGTTAACTACGCAATCTAGAGCTCTGATACCAAGTGTGACAGCCCGGCCCGCAACAGCCGGC
Organism: Allium sativum; assembly: GCA_030737875.1. Lineage (NCBI taxonomy): Eukaryota > Viridiplantae > Streptophyta > Magnoliopsida > Asparagales > Amaryllidaceae > Allium > Allium sativum. The sequence goes on along the minus strand of CM060918.1, from coordinate 770,169,714 downwards.
ATTTCCTTGAAATGCGTTGTACCGATATCCAACCAGCACGGGACGGTCGCCAAAGAAAGGAAAAGAAAGGGATTTGAACTAACAAGGAACCTGTAGAATGTCTCACAGCGCATGGGATAAAATAAAATAATAATATAACTTTGACATAAAACAGGCGAGATAGTGCATAAGCTGAAAACTAAACCATCATAGCAGCAGAATCCAAAATACAGCTTATGATCCAACATCATTATTACAACTTCAAAATACTATCTCTAAAGCAAAAAAAAGAAAAGGTACACTACTCATGCCCAAGCAGTGACCAGCGACAACACATGGAGAATATATGTAGATAATACGTGGGAGCCTCCTGCTCGTCTCCGGATCAGCTACTCGTGCATAACCAGCTAACATGTCTCTAGTCTGCTCATTTAGGAGCACCTAGAGTAATAAGAAGAGACATAAAACTCTAGGTCAAACAAAAGTCTGGTATGGGAGATAAGCAGTAAACAGAACAATAACGGGTATAACTAACCATACTTGAACCTGGACCTGCAACTAAATAGTTAGCACAACAGGATGTACGATGCTCTAAGGTGACACTAACACATGGTGTGAAAATAATAGGGAGGGGTGTGCATGTCATGGTGATAGAAAACATAAAACATAGCAATCATCCACACATCTCTCACTCAGTGCGTAAAGTATACAATATCTACCACTTTGATCACCCAATTCTTAGCTATGATCACTCTGCCTAATGGAGTCACGATAACTCCACTGCACTGATCCATACCCACTAATCCTTCGCTATGTCCACTCTGCCCCATGGAGTCATAACAACTCCACTGCACTGGCTCATAGCCTTGCTACGATCACTTTGCCACATGGAGTCATAACAACCCCACTGCACTGATCCTTAGCCAATATCCGTCTCTCCGTGGTGAGTCAAAGCTATAGACATCGATAATCCCTTTGCACACGTCCCGCAGCAAAGTCCAATTCATGAAGTTAACTCGTTGGTTCCCATCTGGATCCTGAGTTCTACTTCCCATTTGGACTACCTTTGCATCTCGGGTTTTGGTCATCATCTCCGTTCGTGACTTTAGCTCGTAGCTCTAAGCTTTCGTTCACGTCCATGCCTCGGTTCGTAGTTTGAGATTCGTCTCTAGGCTTGGCTCGTGGAAGCATGCTCCTCTGGTTCGTGACACACACCTAGTCAGCTCGTGATCCTTTCCTAGTCCAGCTCGTGACCCGTGGTTCGTACTCCTTGCTCCGGCTCGTGATGGAGGGACCCATATGGTTCGTGGTGCTTGTATGGGTCCAGCTCATGGCTTCTGCTCTTGGGTACTTCGGTTCGTGGTCATCAAGTGAGACCGGCTCATGGAGGGGTGCTCGTGGGGAGGTAGGTGCTCCATGATTCATTCGTGAGGATGCTTCTCTGGCGGCTCGTGGAAGGGGTTGACTCGTGACAGAAGGGTGCTTCATGAATGGGAATGACCAATTTCCTACAACTTTTTTTCCTGCAAGCTATTTACGCCCTATAACGACGTTTTCGATCATTCTAACTTTTCTAAACAATCACAAATCATTCCAAACAGTCATAACAACATGTATAATTTACCATAAACACCAAAACAACAACTTAACATGATAAAGATGGATCAAACATACCCAAAACCCATGTTTTCCCCTAATCATGCTTAAGCATAACTAATGATAAGATTAGCAAAACATATCCAGATTAACCCAAATTTCTAACAGAGGTCTAAAACAATATTTCAGAATTTCTAAACATTTTTCCAAAATTTAATCATGTACAATTTCGCTAATTAACACTAATCATCTTTAATTAGTCGTAATTAGTGAAAAACAATGCAAATCACTCACCTTAGCCAAAATATAAACTCAGATCTGAAACGATTCTTTAAATGGCACAAATTCCAATGCACATAGCAGCCTTTGCCTTTATGATGTTGAGTAGACTTGGTTTGATGCTAATTAGCTTAATCTTCAATTAGAAAGTGATTTGGAGGTGTTTTAGAAAGTGGAGGCCATGGCTAAGTTTCAAGAGATGTAAGTGGCGGCTAGAAAACTGATTAGAAACGATTTCCCAAACACTATCAGCCTCCCCATAACCCTAGTCTCGAAATGAGTTATGGGCCTAGCTGTTAATCACTCCAATTAGGCTCGGTTAAACTGTTTTTCACCTTTCAAACTTTATTTCAGCCATATCTCCCAAACGGTAAGTCCGTTTGGCTAATGTGACCACTCTACGAAAAGCTAAACCATCATCTGAATCTAACGAAAGTGGTTTCAGGTCAAAGATCCTTACCACTCAAAAATTATAGGCGAAACAAGATTCTCCATGGGCAAAACGGTTATTTAAAAATCAGCAAAAATCGTGATCATGGGAAATGACCCTAATAGTCGTTTCCCAAAGTTACACAACCATACAACTTCTTACGAAAAAGAAATAAATATTCTACGATCCTCTGATGTGTAGAATGTGGGTCATTACACAGATAAATAAAATATACAGTAAAGTGAGTAAAGGACTTAAATTTTCAACCATCATAAAATCAAGTTTTAGGTACACGAATGCGTTCGTATGATAAAACGTGATTTTTAGTAAAAATATCAAGATTTTGGTGATGAGATTTGGGTGAATTCTCGAGATGATCACAGAACGTATATTGGGCAAAATCCGGCGGTGGAGCAAGTCATGGGCCAAGTCGTTGGCACTGGAGCAACGTAGGAGGCTGTAGACCATTAGAAAAATACAACTCGAATTTTAAATCAAGTGGTTGGTGAGTTTTGGATTGAATTAGGTTGTTGAGGACTGTTTTTGGCATCCCTGTTTCATGGGGAACTGCTGTGACACGGTGGCATTTCAGACCGCCGCAACATGGGGGAACGAAGGAGGGGATGTCGGCTCTCTGGTGGTGAAGTTTGAGGATGATTAGTGGTACATGGGGACATTGAGAAGCGTTTTGGTGGAGGCTGTTTTAAGTGATGATTGGTGTGAAGTCCATATTTTTGGTCGAGGTGTTTTAGCTAAGGTTCGGTGGTGGGGATGGATTCAGGTGGTGGAGCGGCTCCTGTAGCGATGAAGATAGTGGCATGATGATCTGTGAAGTGGCGGGGTAGGTGTATAGCGTGCACGCGGTGCACAGACATGGGAGGTTGAAGAAAACAAATAGAGAAGAAGATGGTGGATCGGGATGTGGGATTTGGGTGACCAACATGGGTGATCAGGGCGTTCTATGAGTGCCAGGATGTTGGATTTGTCAAGTGATAATAAGTGGGATCGGGGCAAGAAATTTAGGGTGATCGGATGTGTTGATCACGTCCTTTTTGTGTGCCAAGCGTTTGGATCTGTCAAGGGGAATAGTGGGACGGAGCAAACGATCTAGGGAGTGATCAGGGTATGGATCACACTAGGTTGCAATGCAAATCCTAAGATCTAGAAAATGCGGCTAAACAAGGGAAAGAAAGGAAAAATAAAAGTGGTAGGGTAAATGGGATGAAGGGTATTGGGCCAGATTTGGGCCAGGAAATTAAAACAGAAAAGAGAAAAGAATAAAGAAAACAAAAAAAGGGAAGAGATGGTTCCAATACTACTTGTAATAAAACCAGTAGTTTTTATTAAAAATCTTCAAGTCATATAACTTATATTATTTTGTTTATTTGAAATAAAATAAGAACAATAATATATAAGGATATATAAAATACATTCTATTGAGTCAATGGTGGAATAGGATCCTAAATAAAAGCCATCGATCTAAAATTGTAATCAATATTTGTACATACAGTTATTAACCTATGTTACGAAGATTTAAAGTATCCTCATGAGTAATATAAGTAATGGAGTGTATCCGAATTATTTTTCATGTAGGATAATTGTTAAAATCCAAAGTGTGAAATATAATCAACGTTATGTCGTGATTTTTGGAAGGCGATCAATGGATGGTTATAAATTAAAATAAACATTGAAGACAAATTTGGATATAATCTACTTGTGTTGATAACTCTTTTAAAATCAAGAAATGACTTCAAATAAAATCAACGACAAATGAAGTTGAATATTATATTAAAAAATGACACGATTTATGGGAGTTAGATTGTCTTTACTAACCATTGCTTGAAATCAAAAATACGATTTATTAACCATCGATGTAAATATGTTAAATCGTTAAATATGTTCTGATCAGAATAATTTATTAACCATCGATTGAAATAAGTCAAAATATGATTTCGTTTAAGCAAATAAATTTTGAATTGTTAAAATATGTTGTGATCATTGATGTTGCATTGCCAGTTATGTTTGTACTGATTACCCTAACTTAAATAGTTTAAATTAAACATTTGCCACATTAATCATATTATGTAGTTTACTATTTTAAAATGAAATGTAAATCGTATATGTGACATATTTTTAGTAGAAGAGTTCTGATGATATGCAATATATTGATTTGATTATTATTTAAACATCACTTGACCCCACGAAATCGTTTCGAAGAGTCCGGAATCTAAATTCCACTTCGATCCAATTTATACATTGTAAGTCAGAGATTATTGAAGACAAATGAAGATGGAGTCTATGCAAGGGCTATTCTGTTTACAGGATAGTGCCTTCGGTTTGTCCAGTCCCAAGACAACTTGTATGGATGAATGTCTGACAGAGTATAACTAACAGATCGCGTAAGTTGATCTCTTCAAACGTATTTGCGTTGGTGGCGGAGAAATTCGTTTCTCTTAGCTTTATACCCGTAATTATTTTTGGGGAAGCCAATTTGTGAGCTGGCAGGTAAGACGATGTGGCATTCAAAGTAAATGAAGATACACTACAACAAAAACACCCTATTACAACGTCCCTTTTACAACGGGAAGTAAAAACCCGTTGTAATAGAGTGTTATTACAATGGTCCATTCAAGCCCGTTGTAATAGATGCCATATATAACACTCTTTTTACAACGGGCAATGACTGTCCGTTGTAGTTGATTGCTATTACAACGGTCATTTTTGGCTCGTTGTAATATATGTCAATTTAACAACGTTCACAAAATGCCCATTGTAATAGGTGTCAATTTTACAACGGTCATAAAATGCTCATTGTAAGAGGTGCTAATTTTACAACGGTCATAATGCGCGTTGTAAGAGATGCTAATAAATAAATAACAATAATAAATACTAAGTTATTTATAGTAATAATTAATATTTATTACTTAGTAATTAACATTTGATAATTTTTATTAAATACTAAAGAATTAATAATTAATATTTAATATGTATTTGATACTTTATTTTTAATATTTTTTTATTAATGTGTAATTTTTAATAATTAGGAAGTGATATTTATTATTACCTTTTTGGTATTTAATAATGCAAATACTTATTATAATTTATATCTAATGTTACAAAAAATTTAAGATTTAAAAATTTCTAAGATAAATTTTCTTATATTAAAAAAAATAGAATTAAAATTTGAAAATTTGACAAATATATAAAAATAAAAATTATGAACATTATTCTAAATTTTAAAAAGTTAAAATGATTATAAAATATAATTTTATATTATAGATATGCCATAGATAATTGTTTTCTATAACCATTAATTATATTTTATATTCAATAATATATTATGATTAGTCGTTAGTAATTAGTAAATTATAGTTATTGTTTATTTATGATTAAGAAATAATAATTAATAACAGGCATATAATGATTAGTATTTAATAATTAATATTCAGTTATAATCAATAAGTAATAAGTAATAAGTAACAACTGATAATAAATAACTAATAAATAAAAACCCGTATTTCTAATAATTAATTCTATTAAATAGTGTGTATCAAATAATCATTAAGTAAGACTAATAATTAATAATTAATTAGTAATTAATATAATTAACAAGTAATTTTACTTATCTTGTATTTGATATTTATTAAATTAGTATTTCCGTTTCATAGTTTAAAAACTTTAAAATTTTCTGAAGGAGATCTATTGTTTTTAAAAGTAGTTTCACTCGTTCGCTCTTGTTTTGGTACAACTATGAATTTTAAAAGTAATAATGAAACACAGACATTTCGTAATCATTTTGTTTTGATTTTATGTTTTCAACTATTGATATGTTTCAATTATTTCATGTTCATCCCTTTTCAGTAACCAAAATCATATTGATATGGGAAATATCGACTATTTCATTTTCAACCATTGATAAGGAAAATATCAAACATTCAGAAGGTGGATCTGAATGTACAATAGCCTTAATAATATTTGGAAACGAATATAAATATGGCGGCATCGAGATAAATATCTGTCCGGCTTGAAATAAATTAAATATTTTATTATAATTTAATATTTAATAAATGTTTGCCATACACAAATAATACAAATAAAAGCATCAAAGCCCATCCTGATACAATTATCCATAAATAAATCACTGTTAGTCCCAATCACTATTTCTCATTGTCGGCCGTAAGATTAAAAAGAAAACCCTAGATCTCTCAGTCTACCGCAACCTCCCCTCAGAACAACTGCTACTTCCCCTCAGATCAACCGCCGCGATCTCTCTGTCTACCACCGCCTCCCCTCAGAATAACTGCTGCTTCCCCTCAGATCAACCGCAGCCTTTCCTCCAATCGACGGCCACCTCCTTCAGTCTGCCTCAAATCCGATTAGACCATTGGTTTCTCTCATTGTATGCCATTTGAATCCAGTATGCTCAAAACGCAAGAGGCGGCGACTGACAAGGTAATTGAGACATGTCATCTTTTACACATTATACTGGTATGCATGACTTTATTTTTGCATCAGGCAAATTGTTGATGAAACGTGTTGTGTTGTTTTTGCTAAAATTTGTTGTGGAACTTTTGTTGCAATTATTGAATTCGATGTCAAGAGCGGTTATAGAAAGTGTTCCAGAATCATGCTTATGCATAACTGTTAGTTGCACAACTATGTAGATTATGTACAGGAATGTGATTTTGAATAGTATAATTGAAATTTAAACTTCAGAACCTTAAGTTAAGATAAATTGATCAAATAAACAACAATTTTTCTATAAAAGAGAAAAAATTAGCAATAAAATTGTGACCTGCTTCATTTTTTCCCTTGGATTTCCAGAATAAGTTTTCATCTTTCGTTCCAAGTGGTGCGACCATTATAAGGTAGCAAGATCATTTTATCACATGACTGATATCTGCATAAATAAAATAAAAATAATTATTCACTTGTATCCCCATTCTAGAATCTGAACAAAAAAACACTTACGAAATTTATTTTTATTTATAATTTTGAAATTGATTTAAATTTGGTATTTAAGAAATTTATTTTCATTTATAATTTTGAAATTCTATTCTATTTTGGCTTGGTTTTGAATTTAATTTTTATTTGAGTAAATTTAAATTTTGTCTTGGGTCAAAATTTGTTTTGTTGACTTTTAACGATTTTAACATTATAGACTAATTGAATATATTTTAGAAATTATAAATTTGATTTATTTATTTAACTTGGGTACTTGATTTAAATAGAATTTTTTTGGTTGATTTGGTTTAATAAAAATCTAGTAATGTATTTGAAATGTATACATTTGTATTGAATTCATATGCATAGTGTAAATTGTATTAATATGTGATAAATAATATTTTAAAATAAATTTGGACACTTGTATCAAATAGGAGAAATATGGACACTTGCCTTCGTTTGAAATCACGCGTGTCCACCATTACCTTTTTCCACCGTTCCTTATTTTATTCCATCCCTTTCTTTCTGTCTTCATTTTCTCCTTCTGTCTAAAAATTATTTTTTCCCCCAAATTCTTTTAATGGTAGACATATACCCTCTCTTCTTTCTCTTAGCAAACGATTTCATCCCCAAATCGGAAAATCAAAATCAAGCAATGGCCGAACTGTTTTCCCTAAATAAAACTCTGACAAAAATCATTCTTCCTTCCTCTCAATCAAGCCGCTCCGCCTTTCAGCAGTCTCACCATCACCGCAAATTGAATCCACAAATTAATCCATGGCCTCCATCGAATCAGCTTCTCCAGCGTCGCCGAGCGTATCAACTTCGCCGACCAAGCAGTAGTCCGCGCCTCTCCTTGCTCAAAGTCAATGCTCCGCCTTAGATCCGAGCCCTAGACTCCGATCGAAACCTTCTTCGATGCCCTAGATTCGCTTCACATTTATCTCCTCCTCGAGCCACCTGAAGTCTCCACCTGAGCACTAGCACCGTCGCTCCGCTGCTTCGCTGCTTGCACCGTCTTCCTGCTGCGTCCAAGGTGAGATCTCACTCACGATTAAATTTATTTAAAGTAGATTAAGCTCGATATTTAAACTATAATATAACAGTTAGTTCCGTTGTTTTTGTTTGCTTGAATGGTTGCGTGATTTTGATTGTGGTTCCATATGTTCGTATTGCATACTGGTTTGATCTCGTTGATCATGGTTTGAAAAAAATAATGAAATGTGGCACCTTTTTCTTGTTGAAAATTAATAGAAAGGGGCTTGACTGAACTTGAACTGATCTCGTGGAACCTGAATGTGGTTGTCAGTTCCTAAAATTTCGAACCATGTTTTTAAAAAGTATCGCAACTGAATATATATGTAGACGAACACTCCGGTTTCAGTTTGACTTGTTAATAGATAACCAAGTTTACTCATTTGTTTACTTGGAAGCCTGATGTTCATTTGTTACTTGAAACATGTCACCCATTAGTTTATTTGAAACCATGTTTACCCATTTGTAAATGGAATTGCCTGAAGCATATGTTGGCTCAAATTGTAAATGGGTACCTGAAGCATGTATTTTTATTCATTCATGGGAACTAGTTACCTGAAGCCTTACAGTTTGGACTGAAATCATTCAACACCTACATGCTGGATATACACTTTGTTAACCTGCACTACTTGCCTTATCAAGGCCTTGCATAATAGGAAGATAAATTGATCATTTTTATAAATTCAATAGAACAGCATAATAGGAAGATAATATGCTAGCTCTCAAGGCCCTGCTATAATCATTTAAAAATTTTACGACCAAATGACAAATTGAAATACTAATGAATAATTTTTTTAACCCAATGGAAATTATGAATAATTTGTTTATGCATGCATGTTTTTTAACATATGCATGCATGCTTTACTTTATTGTCTCATTTTATATATGCATATTAACTTGTTGTTTCACATTTTTCTGGGTCCACCTAATTTTGAGTATGTATTTTTTTTGGAGTTCAGGTAGAAATTGTCTCTTCCCACAGTTGTCGTGATCACCACAAAGAGCTCCACTGAAAGTAAGGCCAAACCACTAAAAGCGATTTTTCTTGATTACCTCGTTCATCCAAAAACGCTTGAGTTCTCCTCGGTACTTCGACAAAGGCATGCTTTTTCTTCTTTTATTCGTTGTTATCGTTCCAATCTTCAATTGTTCGTTCTTTAATCTGAGTTTTTCTCTTATGATTTAAATCTAAATTATATGAGTAATATATTCTAGTGAGTGCTTTCTATTCTATAACAAACTGCTCATCACTCAGTATTTATCAGTAGTGGTTTGTTGATCCCCTTTTTCCCTTTTCTTTTTGACATGGTCTCTATATGCCAATAAAATACATTTCTTGTAAAGTACTACGGAAAAAATTAAGACAGTTCATATCTGTTTTTTATCTAAAAATGATTAGAATCCAATTGTGATAAATATTGCAAGGTTGGGAGAAAGGCAAGAGACCAAGCCAATAAGATACAGGTAAAACTAGAAAATTAACATGTTCATAGTACATAAATAGAAGCTAAATGGTAAAGAAAGCACTCACTTGCCTTTGAAATGAATTATGTCATTGCTTTTTGTGCTACGTACTATGTACATTTACAAAGCTAAAAAGACAGAAAATATTATGTTAATCTACTGTAAACATAAATAGTGATGCTTTCAATAGAAAATTAGATGAAACTCGACGAAAGGAGAGGAATATTTAAATTACTATAAATTATAACTTTAATATATAGCTTACTATTGGTTGCCATAAATTATTAGCTGAAATGAACTGCATCTTATAGTGCAGGAACAAAAATGTAAGAAATAATATGCAAAACCTTATGTAAGGAATTTTACTTAGGAAATAAATGCACAAATATGTATTCTTTGGTATTTAGGAAATAGTGTTGTGAGTCAGCTGGTGTTAATGACCTTTACTGCAATGGAAATAGTAATTCTGTGTTTTTTAATCATATATGCTTTGGATGTAATGGTACTTTGTAATCTGAATTTTTATTTTTCAAAGCTTTGTATTGGTTGTACGCCTAACCTTTATTAAACTTGACCTCCAATATGTGTAATTTTACTAATCTATGATGTCAGACAATTTTAACCATATTAGAAACAAAATCTGGTTACAGTCAATCTATATCTAAAATGAGCTAAAATATATCTACTGATTTTTATTATATTTGGTAAAAATTGCTTCTATTTAAACCATTTTATAAGGCATATATAATTAAAGTTTGTTGGGTCACAAATGTAAATTAGTTCTTGATGACTAAATCATTCAAACGTGTGTTTTGTTAAAACTAGATGAATGGATGTTTTTAAGTTTATGGCAATGTTATATGAAGTATTAGAAATCATTTGATTTCAAACTCCATTATTATTTAAGTTGATAGTTTACATTTAACATAGTTTTCTGTTCTCATAATTATTACAAAATTGAACCAAAATGTTTGGCTTTCAAATACATCGCCTTTTGTATATACATACATACATGCACGCGCATATATGTATTGCATATTATTTCTATTTAGGGATGTGTTATCATTTTGTGAATGTTGAATGGTATTAATTTGAGAATGTATCAATATGCAAAACCTTATGTAAGGAATTTATGCAATGCCATTGTTTTGAAATTGTTAGGTTGTGTTTTATTTATGTTGGTTCACTCAATATTGACATAACATAATTTGTGTGAAAAAGAATGATTGTGTTCACATTTTTATGTCAACTTTAAAAATGATGGAACTACTGCTGCTGAAATGAACTTGATGAATATTAAGGAGCTGGCAAGGTTTAAGTTTATATTGGAGGTGAGTTTGTAAATTGTATGTTGTATTATGATTTACATGACCTGAAATTTAGATGGTATTTCAATAGATTTCAACAGAACTTACACTTTATGTTCACATTTTTTTTTTGTTTCTTCATAGGCTATTACATCTGGCTTAGAAGAAAAGGTTGAGAAACTGGCACCAATTCATGCATGTCAGTATAGTTTCTCTTTACTTGTTCAAAATGTTAGTTGCAATTCCTTTATATATGAAACAGTCTGGAAAAATACACAAGAATAGTCAAGTAAATTTGTTCGGTTAGTATCTATTAAATCTTACTAATAAATTAAAGATCAACATGTAAAGTTCATTTTTGATTGCAAAATATTGGCACATTCCACGATTACAGTTTTAATTTAAAAATATTTGTATTATTCTTTGTAAAATATGCTTCAACATACAAGATACTGATAAATGTGAGTTCAAGCAGCGAATCTAGTTTTGTATGGAACAAGAAGCTATTGATATAATAGTTAGCCATATTGAATTTTTTTTCATGTATTCTACTTCTAAAAATTTGAATTATCTTATATTTTGTTTTAAAATTCTAATACAAGAGCAAAAAAGCTATTATGAACACATAATTTTATCTATATTGATTTTGTATCGTTTTGACTTATAAGTCGTTATTGTACCAAAACAAACATTTTGACTTTTTAAAAGTAGAAGTACTTACTGTATTAGCATAAGCGTTTTTGCTTACATTTGCCAAACGGACCCTTAATTACTGTAGTTTGCACTTGTATCCTCTGCTGTAAGATCAACTTTTCGTACACATTCCGAATTTAGTGCAATGTTGTAAGGTTACAGCAATGAAAGACTTAAATAAGTTTTGAATGGTGTATAATAATATATTCTTTCTGCATTTGGTTAACATTTTTTTTTGTAGTCATACCATGCTAATAACAGTATGCAAGCTCAAGATTGATTGGATCGGGTTACTCTGGAAGGTTTGGTGAACAAAAAGTGCAATCTATTTGGTTGGGAGGAAAACATAGTTGCAGAGGGGACGATAGCAAGTACCGATCTTGATGCTTTAGTACATTTTAAAAAGCTTGGAGCTGATGCTTGAAAGATATGTAATTTATGTTAGAACTATGTCGATGACTCTTATCTAAATATTTTGGATGTAAACTTATATAACTTTTTGAAATGTGTTGGAATTTTAAGACTTTTGCTTTAGTCTTTTATTATGTGTTATTATGTGATTTTGATTGTTGCATCAATATTTATAGCATGTTAATATATAAATATTATTATTACGAATCTATATGGTAGCAATTATATATAAATCTTCATTTATTTCGTAACGTGCAAAACCTGTTGTAATATAATGTATTACAACGGGCAAATGCCGCTTGTAATTAATTAGCTATTACAATGGGTTTATAACCATTGTCATAAAGTCTGTACACGTGACATAGCACATTATTACAACGGTCTTTTACAACAGTCACTGACCGTTGTAAATTAGAAAGGACCTATTACGACGACGCATATTAGGACGGGCTTTTGCCCGTTGTGAAAAGCATATAACAACTGTTTTTGCATGTTGTAAAAGGAATGTTATGTTGTAGTGATATGATCTGTCTAATGGTAAGTTTTGACCTCAAGCCTCTTCAACTGGGAAATGGTATAAAATCGGGTAGGCAGCATGGCTATGTGGGCTGCTCCCATTAAAAGGGTGTATCATTACCTGATCTGGAGAAATCAAATGCCTTCGGTTGTCCCTTTTGTTTATATGCTATAGGTTCAATTGGCTGGTCCCCAACTGTGGTGATGATATATTCGCTACTCTCAAGCGAAATGAGGGGCCGGTCATGTGTAGCCAGGTTGCAAGACGTTCTTATTGAACCCCCAATGAATTCATCTCCGAAGGTACATTGTCGGAAGGTGGTCCCATACCTTACCATAATTGGAAACCATTCTTTAATAAGCGCACGCGGTTTTGTTTGTATATTATGTATGTGAAGCGTGAGAGGCAAGCGTTCCGCTAAATTGTTATTTATTTATATTTACACACTATTATAATATCAGAATAATATTATCGTAAGGTAAAAACCATCCGTATTTATGTGTGGATCGGTCTTACGATTATCTTTTCTTTCAAAAAGATTTTTTGAAAGTTAAAAATCAAGCTGTTTAAAATCGTTTACTCACACCAGCCCCATGACTGACCCATAGTTTATTTTCTATGTTTTCCCTAAACTCTTGGGTGCCCAAATTTGTACAGGCAGTCAAGTAGTTCAGGATTTGCAGATACACTGGAAGGAGCTTGGAGCAGAAGACTTCAGCGTTAGATATATAGAGTATATTTCCGCTGTGATGTATATGTATTGTACTCTGATCTTGTATGTAAGTACAAATACAATTTTGTATTTCAAGTTATGTTATTTAATATGTATTGTTCGTTCCGCTATGAGATTAGTGTTACTCTGATTCTGTTCTTCTTATTCTTCTATTCTAAATTTCTTTCTTTCAACTCCTCACCCTCTAATTTCTTTCTTGAACATCTGAGTTTTAGTGCAATTTGAGTTGGACTTATATCATTTTAGTCCATTCAGAGTGTACTAAAATTTGGGTCGTTACAATAGTAAAGGTGGTGGATCAACTATCATATACTGTACCACTGTCAAGGATTGTGAGAAGGTAAGTTGTCTTTACTGCGTATTAGACTAGATTTTTGAAGTTTCTTTTGGATCTATGTTTGCTTTGCTGTTTTCATTGTCAGTTGCTAGTGTCGGCTTCATCTGCTAAAGCTTTATTTACACAAACCTACTTATGAAGATTTTAATGGCTTTGTTTCTTACAGTTTTTGCTAATGATACTTGACATGCGATAGTGCAAAATTTGCTTCCATTTGGGTTTCAACGACTAACATGTTTTATTCAAAATACGATCATCTATCTGCTATCATAAAATAAATAAATTCAGTTTGGGTTTGTGTTTGTAACTTTGTATAATTGTTCTTTCTCACTTGGTGCTGTGATTCCTTTTTAAAACCTTGATCAACGATTTATCACACAGTTGGCGAGTTTGATGACTTGGTTACATTTTGATGACTTTTTAGTTTTTGTGCTCCCCTTATGAATTGAACTAGCGACTTTCACTAGAAAGAAAGTCAAAAACACACGAAAGAAGCCATATACTCATTTTCTTGATCCTGACTTGTGTTCTGCAAAAAAAAGCACAGTTTTTCGTCAGATTTGGTGTATCTGTTTTTGAATACAATACGTACAGTAAATTTGCTTTATCAATTTTTTTAAATTTTTTTTTTGTTTCTTTGATTATAACTTAAGTTGTATTCTGTTGGTCTTAATTAATATTTGATGTACCATCTGCATGTACCAGATATGTGAATCATTGAGGAATACCGGAATCAAGTGTGCATTTTATCATGGTCAAATGGGCAGCAAGGACCGTGAAGAGTCTCATAAGTATTTTCCTTTTCATTTCATTTAACTTGTTTAGATAAATTTGGTTACAAAATTGTGTCATAATTTGAGAATTTTATCCGACTGATGCATGCCAGTGGCTCCTGCGAAAAATATGTTGTAGATGGTATAGTTTATATAGTCATAAAATAGAACCATTTGGGAACTTTATGATTGTTAGTATTATTAAATGTTTCAATGTAAATGATTACATGTCTATTAGATGCTGGACAGTTAGTCATTTCATGTTGCTAAACCGTTCATGTATATTAATAGATTTGATGTTCATAACTATGTCTCCGTTAAAAAAACACCATGTTTACTAGCTTAAGTCAATTTTATACCGATAATTATTTTGCAACTCACATTAACTTTGCAAACTAACACCAAAAATAAAACCGTGAAGTATTAATGTATCACAACTGCCATACTTCATTGCGATATACAATTATATATATATATATATATATATATATATATATATATATATATATATATATATTAGACGCTCGACTGTTGGTTATATCATATTACAAAATCATTCATATATATGACCATATTTGATGTTCTTAACTATATCTCCATTAATAAATCACCCTGTTTACTAGCTTCAGTCAATTTTTTACCAATAGTTATTTTGCAACTCGAGTTAACTTTAAAAACTAACATAAAAAATAAATCCATCCAGGATTTACGTATCACAACCGCCATAGTTCATTGTGATATACAATTATATCTTTTTAGTAAAGCTACAATAAGTGAGTTTAGAGCTTAGTCATTGCAAAAACAAATATGGTTATTAATATAAAAGATACGAAAAGATGTCGTAACGGGACTATAAATATGGTTAAGTCTCACTTCATTCTACAGATAAATTTATTTACTTTCCAAAATTAGTTGTATAATAGAATGGAAATTGATCTTTATAGATATGCGAATTATGATATTTTCGATGTGAACAGGTTTTCCCTAAGTATACATAAGGCATGTTAATCTACAATTACCTTTCCGTTTGAGCTTAAATTCCTGGTTATGAATGAATTGCCTTAAATTTCTTCTTTGTTCTGAAATGTTATATTTGTCATCTTCAATCAACGTCAACAGGCAAGTTAGTGCTATTTGTTCAACGTTACACAAAATAAGGAGTATTTATTTTTTTACTTTGATTTCCTAATATCACGACTACCGAGGTATTTTAATTTTTTGGGGATATGTATGCGAGTAAGTACATAAACAACCCAATACAAAAATTGGAACACTAAATTTTGAGTGCATGTGTACACAATATATGGGGCTGCCTTTATACTATTTTAATATAGCTTCATCTAAAATGCAGTTTATGATACAAATCAGTATAATATATTGAGGTATTTTATACTGAGCGAACAAAGCTCAAGCTTGGAACAGGGATATAGTATCCAATACGGTCAAGGATAGGGTATCCAATACGGTCAAATTTTACCTTTTATGTTATGATAGTCAATTTTTTTATATAATTGTGAACACGACTGGCATAGTGAGGTTCAAGAATGGTCAAGGATAGAGTATCCAATACGATCAAATATTTACTGCTTATTCCTTGTAAGTTTCATCTTTTTTTACAATACGTTCATTCAACAAGTGTATCGTATTGTTATTTCAACTTAATTTATATTTACACATACAGTTCAACGCTATTATGGTTTATACTTGAACAGTTATACATCCAATCTTCTCTAATCAAGTTGAATGTAAGTCAGTCAAATTAAACCCTTTCTGATAGGTTTCCACACTTTTGGTTCTTTAAACTGTGACTTATATTGAGTTATTGTTGTAATTAATGTTTATTATTATCATTCTTTCCTATTACTAACACATATGCATGCCTTAATCTCTCATCCTAATCGTACCTCCGCAACTAACATATTTTTGTGTACAGCTAAACGATGATTTACCTTTTCTCTTCATTATTACCACACAATTATATTCCGAATATAAGAAATGTTACATTGTAATAGTTAGTATACCGTAATTACGTTTTATACAATTTTACAGTTCAGTATCAGGTAAAATGAAATCTATTTAATAAAAAAATTCTGATAATTCCTTTCAATCAACGTAATGTTTTAAATGAATTTTCCATTCAAGGTTCTTCCAAATTTTAGCTTTAGTTTCTCTTCATTTCATCTCTTTATCAGAGTTAAAAATATATTTTGGTTTAGTGGGATAATACTATTTTTACTGCTGAATTGACATCTCTATCCCAGTCTGCACATTAATTAAAGTCATAGACTTGTAAAAGGTAATTATTTTCTATCAACTCTATGACTGTGCAATATAAATAGTGGTGATAAATTTAAATTCATAATTAGCCCGTTATACAACTTGATTAAGATGCTTCTGTATCATGATTTATCACAACTTCTCTACCTTCTTTTTATATTGGATCTTTATAGACCTTATTATTTTCTCCTATATATTCATTTACAATATGATAATTGTGATGAACATGTAGTTCTCTAACTCATTGACAATTAAGTTAGCTTAACAAATAATTCAAGATACCCTACAGGTGATGAAGAGTTGAAGAGAAGGATACTTTTCCATTCATGAATCACAAATATATAAAGTTACAATATACATGCAGTCATACGCACTGCAACAATTATGGAATAATATCATTAATGAAATTTATGGAATAATATCATTAATGATATTTATTCTATTTCTCATATTATGGCATACCATTTATACATAATGCTCAAGTTATTGAATAATATCATTAATGATATTTATTCTATTTCTTTATATTATGGCATAACATATATGTAGAGACTGACTTAGATTATGTCAATCCTTATCACGCCTCCTCAAAACGGACGACCAAGATGAAAGACCGATTTTGCTAACCAATGTTGTGAAGGAGATACGTGGTAGTGTCTTGATGAGGGCATCCGCAAGCTGGTCATTAGTGCCCTCAAGTTTCCACTTTGCATATTTTCTCTGACAGAATGGTAATCCAATCCCAGATGCTTCATTTTAGAATGAAAAATAGGATTAGCACTCACATATGTAGCGCCAGCATTATCACAATAGATGACTGGCCAGAGAGTGAGGTTATGACCAAGCTCCTTGAATAAATTTCCTACCCAAAGAATTTCGGCAGTAGCATTTGCCACTGTCTTGTACTCGGCCTTGGTAGATGATCAAGCTCTTGTACGCTGCTTCTTTAACGTCCAGGAGATATGATTCTTGCCCAAATAGACTATATATGTTGTTGTATAAATGTAGTCATCTTTGTCACGAGCCCAATCCGTATCAGAATAAGAATGTAGAGTGAGAGGTGAATCTTTGTGTATAATTAAACCCATATTAGATGTACCACTTAGATACCAAAGAAGACGATGTAGAGATTGCATGTGTTCCTCAGTTGGACGTTACATGTATTGAGCTAACTTGTTCACTGCGAATGCCACATCAGGCCTTGTAAGACTTAAATATTGTAAACTTCCTATCAAAGTATGATACTCAGTAGGATTGTTGAGAAGATTTTCATGTATAGTTAAC
This sequence comes from Allium sativum, assembly GCA_030737875.1. Lineage (NCBI taxonomy): Eukaryota > Viridiplantae > Streptophyta > Magnoliopsida > Asparagales > Amaryllidaceae > Allium > Allium sativum. Next base: position 770,151,655 of record CM060918.1, on the reverse strand, counting down.
GGAGGATGAGTTGCTAATGGTGTTGCAACTGTTTTCCATTGTCTATATTAGCTTTGCACAAAATATCAGCAATATACCTCTTTTGACTCAAGAAAGTACATTTTGGATGAGGCATTACTTCCACTCCCATGAAGTAAGACAATTCTCCAAGGTCTTTGAGTGAGAAACGTGCCGCCATTTTTTTTATAAAAGCTTCCAGTGCATGGGTTGCATTACTTGTAATAACAATATCATCCACATTAACCAATAGATAAATGATGTTACCATTTTTGAGGAATGTGAACAAGGATGAATCAGAGACCATATTCTTGAAGCCTAACTCAATTAAATATTGTCGTAATTCTTTATACCAAGCTCTTGGAGCTTGTTTTAATCCATACAACGCCTTGTTTAATTTACATACATGTGTTGGATGTATATGATCTATGTAGCCAGGAGGTTGTATGGTGTATACATCATCAGTGAGTGTGCCCTGTAGAAAAGCATTATTTATGTCAAGTTGGCGCAATGAACAACCTTGACTAACCGCAAGTGAGAGCACAAGCCGAACCGTGGCGGGTTTAACTACGGGGCTAAAAGTCTCACCGTAGTCAATGGCAGCTCTCTGATTAAAACCTCTTGCAACATAGCGAGCCATGTACTGAATAATGTTACCATCCTTATTCTTTTTTAATTCGAAAAATCTAATTGCATCCCACTACATTTTGTGACATAGATGAAGGTACAAGATCCCAAATTCTATTTTTCTCCAATGCATTAATCTCTTCGTCCATAGCTTTACGCCAAACGGGGCTTTTTAATGCTTGGGTGATATTTTTTGGGATCTCCATTTCATGGACCTCCGCATTTAAATTCAGTTTACTGATTGGTTTTCTAATGCCATGTTGAAGTCTTGTGGTCATTTGAGGAGAATGTACAGGATTGCTGGGTGTTGAATTTGTAGATGTGGATATATCGAGGTTTAATTGAGATGAAGTTGAGGAAAGCTCAATAGTTGTATTAGGAGGTTGAGACGAGTTTGTTACGGACATAGGAGATGAAAGGGGTGAAGTGGTGAATGAGGTAGGAGTGTGCTGGAAGGTGAGTTAGTTTGCAATGAATGAGAGAAGGAATGTAACACCCTGCCTCCGCTAGGGTCACTCGCAAAGGAATGCACTAGCTTTAGAGGGGCATTATTGGTAAACATGCACAGAAATATCACAAGACAGAACATATAAAATAGCGGAAGTAAAATCGAACTTTCATAAATTCAATAATTAAGGTCTAAAGCCTTTTACATCAGAGTACATCAAAACCTGTCTTGCAATAGTAAAGAAGCATAAAGACTTTTTAATAAATTATTCCCCAAGTAAAAACAGTAAAGTAGCCATAGCCAAGAGAAGTCCAAGCCATCCATGATGACCTTCAAGCAGAAGAAGTCCGAACTAAACAGCATTGTTTCCTCCCTGAAACCTGGGGGGGGGGGGAGGGGGGAGAAACGGAAGAAAAGAGGCGAAACAAAACGGGTCAGTCAAAAAGACTGAGTAAGTACTATCTACTTCCAGTATAAAAACAGGTAAAGGTAACATGACATGCATAAACTGAAAGTAAACATAAGGATAACTACAAGATAGATAAACCAGGGTAGCCGGTTGAACTACTGTGGCAAGGTAAACTAAGGTATCATGATAAAATACGGTGTTATGATAAGTCAAGGTATCACATCGTCAGATTTCTATCGAGTACATTATCCCAAGGTATCTATTATGTATATTCTTCCTAGTTCTAACATGTATATTTGCTCTGCACCTCTCGTACTAGTATCCCTACCCGCGTCATGTGTTAACCATGAATGTCCCTTGCCCCATGTCATGAAATGGTCCATGTCAAATATATCGCATATATAGGTTACTCAAATCATATGTTTCTTTCCATATATATAAGTTCAGTCCTTTGCCGTACCTCGTACGGGCTTCCTCATGTCGTATTATCCTTGAAATCGTTTGGACTGTCACCCTTGTTCTAGCTAGGCTCTTCCATATGAATCATCGTTTGAACTACTAGGACTTACGCCACCTAGCACCACTAGGTGTTACGCTTACCTATTGCACGCTTTCGTATTTCGGTTTGGGTTAAACCACCTAGGCCACTAGGGATTACGCTAACCGTCAACCGCGCCCTTTTTCCCACGCATTCATCGTGAATCGTTTTTCTATAACTGTATGCACATGTATCACATCGTGCCATCCGAGTCCTGTCACAGGGCAAAACAAGAAATACAGGACTCGGTAGGGAGCTTTAGATTTATCTGCCGATGCAGATACTAAGGTCTGCTTTTCTACACGTGGCTATGGTCCCACGAGACCCCTCCCTCAACTAGTGAAAGGCAACACAAGAGAAAATCTTGCATGAGAACTACACTCCGGCCAGCCCACATCCTACGGCCTACCTCACCCATAATTAGATAGCAATTATGGTCTGTTAGGTGTTCCCTGCCTTTCCGTACGTACACGCTTGACTCAAGATGGTAGATGATCGACGAACTTGCTATCTCGGGCACTACCATGTATTCGTCGACTCACTGCTATCCATCCCAGTCTTTAGGTCGCTCGCATAGCAACCAAGGCATACTCTTGGTTCTTCTAACGCAGACCTTAACCTCTCGTGAGCCTAGTATAATGACCTGGCAGCTCACAGAGGGATACCAAGAATATCCTCACGTTCCCCGAAGCCGCTGCTTCGTTACCCAGTTCGCTGGAGCCTTTATCTAAATCAGATAGCCTGCTCCTACACGTATACTTAAACGATGACCTACCGTATCGGGTTACTCATCTATCTAAGAGGTGGTCCAAATTTCCTTGGCTAAGAATTATTACTTAGTTTCCCTTAACTAAGGTTTACCACTTAGCCTTATTTCCATAATCCTTGTTAACTATGGTTATTTACCTAATCCTCCGAATTAGGGTTTATCTAATGGGTTAAGTGTCACTTAAGTTCATAACTTAGCCCGTCTACAAACCATGTAAAAATTGGCTAAGTATCCAAGTCCAAGACTTAACCCTACAAACCATGTGTCAAGTTGGCTAAGTATATTAAGCAATCCATAACTTAACCTCGTATAATTATCATTTTAGATTGGTTAATTATATAAATTAACTTGACCTTGTCAAATTACCGAGTCAAATCGGTCAAGCGTATTCAAGTGATTCGTGACTTAGCCTTATCGTGTTTTCACGTTAGATTGGTTAAGTATGGGTTAACTTAACCTCCATAAATTCACGAGTTAGATTGGCGAAGTATAGGTCACTTAACCACATCCAATTAACGAGTTAGATTGGTTAAGTTTAGGCCACTTAACCACATCAAATTAACGAGTTAGATTGGTTAAGTTTAGGTCACTTAACCACATCAAATCATCATGTATAATTGGTTAAGTATAAGTTGCTTAACCCCATTAAATTATCACATTAAGTTGGTTAAGTATTGGTTACTTAACCTCATTGAATTACCAAGTTTAAATTGGTTAAGTGTTTAACTTAACCCCATCGAATTACCGTGTTTTAGATTAGTTAAGTGTGGATTACTTAACCCCATCTAATTACCGTGGTTAGGTTAGTTAAGTATCAATTACCTAACCCCGTCTAATTACCGTGTTTAGGTTAGTTAAGTCTTAATTACTTAACCTCATCTAATTACCAAGTCTAAATTGGTTAAGTGTCATTAAGGAAATCAAGCCCGGTCCCACTTAACCTACCCATTCGTGTCATATCGGTTAAGTGTCATTAGTCAAATTTGCTTAACCTTATCATGTGGCATTAATTTAATTAATGCACTCTTAACCTCTCACATTAGACCTTGTTGTGGTTACTAGTTAAGCCGGGCGGGTCCGGGTAGATTTACACCACAACCTAGTCTAACCTCGGGTCTTAAGCGCGACATGACCAACTTCTCACATTGGGTCCTATTGTTTGCAACTACTAGTTAGGCCGGTCGGTTCCGGGTAGTTTTACGTTGCAAACTCAACCCAACCTCGAGTTGGCCACACTTATATTATCTAAGTTCATCATGTTTCCAAAACATGTTACAAGTTTTTCAAGCATTTGGGTAGACCTAACTTAATAGGTAAATTCCCAAAGGGTAGACCTAACTTAATAGGTAAATTCCCAAGCTCATGTTTTTATGCATACTTACATGTCAACTTCCATGTTATCTTTCAAGTCATATTTTCAAGTATAAACACATGTCATATTCAAGTTAAGATTTCGCGACATGTTCATGTTTATCTAACTACCCAAAATCGTGTTTTCCCAACGCAAGCAAAGCGAGTCAACATAGTAGGTATACTATGGCTACATGTAGACCCCAAAACATGCACGATGCCACAAAGGGGATTGGCTCCAAACATGCATGGCGTCATAAGGGGGTTTGGCCTTAAAACATGCATGATAGAGTCATATAGGGATTGACCATGAGCATGCATACTATCATATAGGATTTAGCCACAAACTTGCATAATATCATAAGGAGGTTTTGCCACAAACATGCATGAAACATAAGGGGTTTGTGTTCATATGCATGCATAAGCCCCAAGGTCAAGTATTTGCCTATGTTTCACAAGTCAAATGGTTCCCAAAGGTTCATGCAAATCTTCCATAGACAAAGATCCAAACTTGCAAGATAAACTAGGCTAAACATAACATGAGTGACATGATTAAGTTGCTACACCTTAGTCTAAGGTCATAGATCATAGAAAAGGGACAAAGTTAGGTTCACATACATGCATACTTATGCTTTATCTCATTTTATCCCATGTCAACATTAAAAATACCGTTTTGATCCAAAAGTAGCTAGAACTTACATAGGCAAGGCTTAGAAAAGGGGTCATGCATCATCTTGACGAAGAAAGGTGGCTCCTTTGAAGAAGAACCTTCATGAAACTCGCATAGCAATGTTGATTTGGCCTTGATTTGGTGTAGCAAGCTTGCACCTTTTGATTTGAACTTGATTTGAGTGCATAGGCTCTAGGGATTGGAGATGGAGGCCATGATCAAAATTGATTTTGGCAGCACTTAGTTGCTAGGTTTGATTTTTAGGGATTTAGGTTAGGTCTAGGGTCTTTTTATAGAGATTAGGATAGTTTTAGGCCCTTAGATTAACCCTAGGATAGATCAGGACCATCAGATCTCGGAAGCTTCCAGAACCAGCCCAAGAACAAGACCAGGTGAGACAAACAGGTGCGCCAGGCAACTTGCCCCGGCCACCCCCTGTCGACAGGCAAGTCGACAGGGCTGTCGACTTGGTCTGGGCCCAAGTCGACAGGCCTGTCGACAGCCTTGTCGACGTGGCCTAGGCGGGAAACTTCCCGCCTAGCCCCAGATCTGATTTCCAAAACTGTTTCCGAAATTCAAATTCCCAGAAACCTTCTTTGGGCCTTTTACGGGTCATACGGACTCCGATTCTCGAAAACTCGGACTCTATTTCGCGTATTTTTCCGAGACGAACGCAATGGCATAGCCCGTTTCACTTGATTCAGAATTTAAAATTAAATTCTGCCTTGATTCTCGTTTTAACATGTTATTGAAATACGGGTTGTTACATTCTCCCCACCTTTTAGGATTTCATCCCCGAAATCTCTAAGTTAGGAAGAACATATCCTACCATCCATCATCCATCTACTCAAAACATCATCCACAAGCAACCATTGTCCTTAGATGATTTCTAGTGCTGTATGAATATATGCAAAACGTGTGTGTACATGTTCCTTAGCTAATGCTAATGATCAGGCCTGAATAATCTTTCTAATGCAAAATATGTATAGTGCCATGAATCCAACATGTATGCAAATAGTCCTAGTCATATAGATACTATATGTGTGCACAATCATTCATTCATATGCAACAACCGCATGATAACACATTATATTTCATCCATAAACAATTATAAATACTCGTGCATATGCAACATGAAACGTGATCGCGTCAATCTAGTATCTAACGTGTATTCGCGCATCCACGAGCAACCACTTGCAACCATTTGCAACCATATCAATCATAACATGTTTCAAATACATGTTTACATCCATAGGGTTCTACCTAAGATTCCTTGAAACAGGGTCGAGAAGATAAACAAAACAAACTCCGTACGGGGTTTGTAACAGAGACAGGACCGAGAGGATATCCATAAAAGATAGCCTACAAGCAAGCTCAACAGAAAAACAGGGATCGAGGATATATTCCCAAAAGAGATATCATGCACGTATTTAGTCTTCAGTCTCCTGAGTCGCATTACCTTGAGCTTAGTTCCATCGTGCCTTGACCGCCCCTTTTACTTCACGATTTCGCAGCTTCTTATTTCCTGTTTCCATAACATGAGTTGGAACTCATTTCCTCGTCGCCTCTCGTTCCACTTGCACTTATTCTCCTTCTAGAATACTTGGCGCAAACAGGACTGCGTACACATTATTCCATGCGAGCCCTCAAAATTCTCTAGTGAATCCTGGACCTTGTACCATAAGGTATTCCACGTAGAAAAACTTTCTCTTGAAAGTAAACAAGTTACCGTGCGCACTTACTAGGGTAATTCCCATAACCCATACATAATCGAAGTAAACCATCCGTCTTATTAGCGAACACCATTCGATCGGGTTTCTAATTTCCAACAAAGGCATCTAGGGATTCTAAGTAACTAATCATGACAGAACCCAAAAGGTTACGCGGTACTTCAAGGGTAATACCAAAGCAAGCCAAGAGTCTAACTACCCTCCTTCTAAAACCGAGAGTGGCACCCCTTATTGGATAACCACTTCATCCCTAGAATCCATCCACAACTTATAAACATAAGCATTCTTTCCAAGCTCAACACTTGATATAGACATTCTCAAATCCAAACAAGCCATGAGTAAATGGACCGATCTTCCAATAGGACTTGAGACAAAAATGGGATCCTCTACTACGCTAGTACTAAGGTGCAGAGACTCAACTATCGAAGCGGACTTAAAAGATGCGGTGATCAAAACAAAGTCCCGACAGGATGATAAAGAAGAAAAGCTAAACCTTTAACAAGATCGTTACCCTCCTTCTGAGGTACCCTAGAAATGAGAGCATACTATTGCCCTCCGAATGATCTTGTCCCTGTTCCATGATACTTAACTATCCGTCCCGTTTCACCATGCCAAAGGTACTCTCTCGTCATGGGTTTCATTGTTCATCTTTCTCCCTCCTTTGAGGACTAAGCCATACCAACACGTTGCTCACCCATAAGCTCATATCCTTTATCCTCGTTCTTACTATCCTTTCATGCATAACTCTACAACGGTCTCTCGAGAACCACCTCCATCGTACGGGAAACACTTACGCAGCTAGAAAGACTAGTCGCAGTCAAAACCACTGTGACTACAGATGGAGGAAAGAAAGGAAAAGAGATTCAATCAAGGAAACAAGGATAATGCTAATGGCCTTTGGGGAATAGCCTTTTTCTTTTTAAAAGAAAATTTTCTTGAAAAATGCTTCTTTGTAAACGGCTTTTCAAATAATTTTCAGAAGGTCTTTAAAAACTTTTGCCCAGTCGAGTAACCTTCTGCTCTGATACCAAATGTAACACCCCGCCTCCGCTAGGGTCACTCGCAAAGGAATGCACTAGCTTTAGAGGGGCATTATTGGTAAACATGCACAGAAATATCACAAGACAGAACATATAAAATAGCGGAAGTAAAATCGAACTTTCATAAATTCAATAATTAAGGTCTAAAGCCTTTTACATCAGAGTACATCAAAACCTGTCTTGCAATAGTAAAGAAGCATAAAGACTTTTTAATAAATAATTCCCCAAGTAAAAACAGTAAAGTAGCCATAGCCAAGAGAAGTCCAAGCCATCCATGATGACCTTCAAGCAGAAGAAGTCCGAACTAAACAGCATTGTTTCCTCCCTGAAACCTGAGGGGGGGGGGAGAAACGGAAGAAAGGAGGCGAAACAAAACGGGTCAGTCAAAAAGACTGAGTAAGTACTATCTACTTCCAGTATAAAAACAGGTAAAGGTAACATGACATGCATAAACTGAAAGTAAACATAAGGATAACTACAAGATAGATAAACCAGGGTAGCCGGTTGAACTACTGTGGCAAGGTAAACTAAGGTATCATGATAAAATACGGTGTTATGATAAGTCAAGGTATCACATCGTCAGATTTCTATCGAGTACATTATCCCAAGGTATCTATTATGTATATTCTTCCTAGTTCTAACATGTATATTTGCTCTGCACCTCTCGTACTAGTATCCCTACCCGCGTCATGTGTTAACCATGAATGTCCCTTGCCCCATGTCATGAAATGGTCCATGTCAAATATATCGCATATATAGGTTACTCAAATCATATGTTTCTTTCCATATATATAAGTTCAATCCTTTGCCGTACCTCGTACGGGCTTCCTCATGTCGTATTATCCTTGAAATCGTTTGGACTGTCACCCTTGTTCTAGCTAGTCTCTTCCATATGAATCATCGTTTGAACTACTAGGACTTACGCCACCTAGCACCACTAGGGGTTACGCTTACCTATTGCACGCTTTCGTATTTCGGTTCGGGTTAAACCACCTAGGCCACTAGGGATTACGCTAACCGTCAACCGCGCCCTTTTTCCCACGCATTCATCGTGAATCGTTTTTCTATAACTGTATGCACATGTATCACATCGTGCCATCCGAGTCCTGTCACAGGGCAAAACAAGAAATACAGGACTCGGTCGGGAGCTTTAGATTTATCTGCCGATGCAGATACTAAGGTCTTCTTTTCTACACGTGGCTATGGTCCCACGAGACCCCTCCCTCAACTAGTGAAAGGCAACACAAGAGAAAATCTTGCATGAGAACTACACTCCGGCCAGCCCACATCCTACGGCCTACCTCACCCATAATTAGATAGCAATTATGGTCTGTTGGGTGTTCCCTGCCTTTCCGTACGTACACGCTTGACTCAAGATGGTAGATGATCGACGAACTTGCTATCTCGGGCACTACCATGTATTCGTCGACTCACTGCTATCCATCCCAGTCTTTAGGTCGCTCGCATAGCAACCAAGGCATACTCTTGGTTCTTCTAACGCAGACCTTAACCTCTCGTGAGCCTAGTATAATGACCTGGCAGCTCACAGAGGGATACCAAGAATATCCTCACGTTCCCCGAAGCCGCTGCTTCGTTACCCAGTTCGCTGGAGCCTTTATCTAAATCAGATAGCCTGCTCCTACACGTATACTTAAACGATGACCTACCGTATCGGGTTACTCATCTATCTAAGAGGTGGTCCAAATTTCCTTGGCTAAGAATTATTACTTAGTTTCCCTTAACTAAGGTTTACCACTTAGCCTTATTTCCATAATCCTTGTTAACTATGGTTATTTACCTAATCCTCCGAATTAGGGTTTATCTAATGGGTTAAGTGTCACTTAAGTTCATAACTTAGCCCGTCTACAAACCATGTAAAAATTGGCTAAGTATCCAAGTCCAAGACTTAACCCTACAAACCATGTGTCAAGTTGGCTAAGTATATTAAGCAATCCATAACTTAACCTCGTATAATTATCATTTTAGATTGGTTAATTATATAAATTAACTTGACCTTGTCAAATTACCGAGTCAAATCGGTCAAGCGTATTCAAGTGATTCGTGACTTAGCCTTATCGTGTTTTCACGTTAGATTGGTTAAGTATGGGTTAACTTAACCTCCATAAATTCACGAGTTAGATTGGCGAAGTATAGGTCACTTAACCACATCCAATTAACGAGTTAGATTGGTTAAGTTTAGGCCACTTAACCACATCAAATTAACGAGTTAGATTGGTTAAGTTTAGGTCACTTAACCGCATCAAATCATCATGTATAATTGGTTAAGTATAAGTTGCTTAACCCCATTAAATTATCACATTAAGTTGGTTAAGTATTGGTTACTTAACCTCATTGAATTACCAAGTTTAAATTGGTTAAGTGTTTAACTTAACCCCATCGAATTACCGTGTTTTAGATTAGTTAAGTGTGGATTACTTAACCCCATCTAATTACCGTGGTTAGGTTAGTTAAGTATCAGTTACCTAACCCCGTCTAATTACCGTGTTTAGGTTAGTTAAGTCTTAATTACTTAACCTCATCTAATTACCAAGTCTAAATTGGTTAAGTGTCATTAAGGAAATCAAGCCCGGTCCCACTTAACCTACCCATTCGTGTCATATCGGTTAAGTGTCATTAGTTAAATTTGCTTAACCTTATCATGTGGCATTAATTTAATTAATGCACTCTTAACCTCTCACATTAGACCTTGTTGTGGTTACTAGTTAAGCCGGGCGGGTCCGGGTAGATTTACACCACAACCTAGTCTAACCTCGGGTCTTAAGCGCGACATGACCAACTTCTCACATTGGGTCCGATTGTTTGCAACTACTAGTTAGGCCGGTCGGTTCCGGGTAGTTTTACGTTGCAAACTCAACCCAACCTCGAGTTGGCCACACTTATATTATCTAAGTTCATCATGTTTCCAAAACATGTTACAAGTTTTTCAAGCATTTGGGTAGACCTAACTTAATAGGTAAATTCCCAAAGGGTAGACCTAACTTAATAGGTAAATTCCCAAGCTCATGTTTTTATGCATACTTACATGTCAACTTCCATGTTATCTTTCAAGTCATATTTTCAAGTATAAACACATGTCATATTCAAGTTAAGATTTCGCGACATGTTCATGTTTATCTAACTACCCAAAATCGTGTTTTCCCAACGCAAGCAAAGCGAGTCAACATAGTAGGTATACTATGGCTACATGTAGACCCCAAAACATGCACGATGCCACAAAGGGGATTGGCTCCAAACATGCATGGCGTCATAAGGGGGTTTGGCCTTAAAACATGCATGATAGAGTCATATAGGGATTGACCATGAGCATGCATACTATCATATAGGATTTAGCCACAAACTTGCATAATATCATAAGGAGGTTTTGCCACAAACATGCATGAAACATAAGGGGTTTGTGTTCATATGCATGCATAAGCCCCAAGGTCAAGTATTTGCCTATGTTTCACAAGTCAAATGGTTCCCAAAGGTTCATGCAAATCTTCCATAGACAAAGATCCAAACTTGCAAGATAAACTAGGCTAAACATAACATGAGTGACATGATTAAGTTGCTACACCTTAGTCTAAGGTCATAGATCATAGAAAAGGGACAAAGTTAGGTTCACATACATGCATACTTATGCTTTATCTCATTTTATCCCATGTCAACATTAAAAATACCGTTTTGATCCAAAAGTAGCTAGAACTTACATAGGCAAGGCTTAGAAAAGGGGTCATGCATCATCTTGACGAAGAAAGGTGGCTCCTTTGAAGAAGAACCTTCATGAAACTCGCATAGCAATGTTGATTTGGCCTTGATTTGGTGTAGCAAGCTTGCACCTTTTGATTTGAACTTGATTTGAGTGCATAGGCTCTAGGGATTGGAGATGGAGGCCATGATCAAAATTGATTTTGGCAGCACTTAGTTGCTAGGTTTGATTTTTAGGGATTTAGGTTAGGTTTAGGGTCTTTTTATAGAGATTAGGATAGTTTTAGGCCCTTAGATTAACCCTAGGATAGATCAGGACCATCAGATCTCGGAAGCTTCCAGAACCAGCCCAAGAACAAGACCAGGTGAGACAAACAGGTGCGCCAGGCAACTTGCCCCGGCCACCCCCTGTCGACAGGCAAGTCGACAGGGCTGTCGACTTGGTCTGGGCCCAAGTCGACAGGCCTGTCGACAGCCTTGTCGACGTGGCCTAGGCGGGAAACTTCCCGCCTAGCCCCAGATCTGATTTCCAAAACTGTTTCCGAAATTCAAATTCCCAGAAACCTTCTTTGGGCCTTTTACGGGTCATACGGACTCCGATTCTCGAAAACTCGGACTCTATTTCGCGTATTTTTCCGAGACGAACGCAATGGCATAGCCCGTTTCACTTGATTCAGAATTTAAAATTAAATTCTGCCTTGATTCACGTTTTAACATGTTATTGAAATACGGGTTGTTACGAGGAAGATTGAGTATTTGATAATATAGATAATGTGAGAGGTTCCCATTGTTCCACTAGATCAGACAAGGAGGCAGTTGAATTTTTAAGTTTAGAAAAAGGAAAAATGCTCTCTTGGAAGTGAACATGACGAGAAACATAAACACGATTAGTGTTTAATTCGAGACAATAGTATGCACTTTGAGTAGGTGAATAACCAACAAAATACATGGTTGAGATTTGAGTTCAAGTTTGTGAGAATTGTAGGGTTTAAGCCATGGGTAGCAAAGACATCCAAAACTTTGAAGCTTGGAATAATAAGATGTTGGCCGAATAATTAAAGTAGGGTGACTATTATTTAGAGTTGGCATGGGAAGTCGATTAATCAAGTAAACAGCTGTTGAGCAAGCATTTGTCCAATATTCAAGGGGAATTTTAGCATGAGTAAAGAGAGATAGAAATGTCTCAACAATGTGTTGATGTCGTCACTCCGAATAGTCATTGTGTTGAGGGGTTTGGGGCAGAGTTGTGAGATGCGAAATTCCATCGATGGATAGGTAGTTACGTAGGCTTTCATACTCACCACCATTGTCCGAGTAGAGAGTTTTGAGAGGCAATTGAAAGTACTTTTCAACTAGAGCTTTATAGCGAATGAATATATGTTTTGCATCTGATTTTCATTTCAAATTATACAACCAAATGTATTTAGAAAAATAATCAACGAAAATAAGATAATATTTAAAGTCATCATGAGAATAAATTGGTGATGTCCAAAGATCAGAATAAACATACTCAAGTGGGGCAGTAGACACAATAGAGGAAGTAGAAAAAAGAAGTTTATGACTTTTATTGCAAGCACATGAATTACAATCTAAAGTGGAGATACTAGGAACACGAAGTTTATTTTTGGAAACAATTTGCCTAAAAACATTATGAGACAGATGCCCTAAACGACGATGCCAATCAAGTGAACTAGTTGTGCTTGCGTAGACTGTAGGGGTTGTGGATTTGAGCTGATAAATGCCTGTTGCAACCATCCACTGGAATAGAGATTCTCCCGTTTTGAGATCCTTCATATGAAAAGAGGTGGAAGAAAAGACAATTGAGATATTGTTATCATGACAAAGTTGAGAAACAGATATTTTATTTTTAGACATGGCAGGAACAACTAAGACATTATTTACTTTGAGTGATGATAAAGAACAAGAACCGACGTGAGTGATTTTAAAACCTTTGCCATCACCAACGATCAACTCTTCGGTTCCATCATAAGGAGCATGAAGGGATAGATTGTTCAGATCTATCCTAACGTGGTGGGAAGCACCACTATCGAGAAGCCATGTTGAAGAGGATGAAGAGGAAAAGGGATTTACGGTGTTTGCTTGAGGTTTTGGTGTGAATAGGTTTGACGGAGGTTGAGAATTTGAAGGAGGAGGAATGACATTAGGAAACTTTTGCTTAAATAAAGGACAATGAGCAATCACATGTCCTTGTTCTCGACACCATTGATATTTGCCTAGAAAAGTGTATGGCTTTGTGGGATCACTGCCATTAGGAATCTGATAGGATGAAGTTTGGTTAATGAGAGCCATTGAAGAAGAGGAAGCTGAACTGTTTTAGATCAAGGCTCTGATACCATGATGAAGAGTTGAAGAGAAGGATACTTTTCCATTCATGAATCACAAATATATAAAGTTACAATATACATGTAGTCATACGCACTGCAACAATTATGGAATAATATCATTAATGATATTTATGGAATAATATCATTAATGATATTTATTTTATTTCTCATATTATGGCATACCATTTATACATAATGCTCGAGTTATGGAATAATATCATTAACGATATTATATAATATCATTAATGATATTTATTCTATTTCCTCATATTATGGCATACCATATATGCAGAGATTGACTTAGATTATGTCAATCCTTATCAGCAGGATGATGACGTTCACACCCGTATACAGTAATATATAACTCATTTAGTGGAACATATTTTGAAAAATAAAGTTTTAATATTTATTTTGACATCATTTTTTCAGATTTTGGAATATATGTTTTTGAAAATTAGAAGTTTCACATACTTGGATTTTGAAAGCATAAAGATATATGGCTTGCAAATGAATATTTGGGTATGGACATAATTTTAGGTGTGCGGATATTAAAACATTATGCTTATGGTAAACAAAGATTTAAATATTTTTAAATTTTCAAAAATTTGAATGTTGTATATATGTAAATTTTTAGATATGCTAATTGCGATCTTTTGACATGAGTGGGCTTTTTTACCGATATTGTGTGTGCCAAGTTTCCCAAATATAATGATTTCTGGTAAATCAAGTTTGTATCTATAAATTTCTTAAATGGGTTTGGAGTACGTAACATGGAATCCGATTTCAAATATTTCAAGCTGTAGATATGGTTCTAAGAGAATTCATAAATGTGTGAGTCTTTGAACATGAGTAAAGAATATTCTTTTTATGGCTCATTCAATGTTCCTTTATGGCTTATTCAATGTTCCTGGATATTGTTTTTCACTTTTAACCACCTTGATTGTGTTTAGATAACAGGTACTGTATTGTGCAAGAGATTGAGAAACAATAATATTTTGGTGTAAGTTCCAAGAGTCGTTCAACAAGGAGATTTACAGTACTCAATTCCTTGCAACATCAAAACACACAATTTCGAACTATGGTTTAAACTGTAGTTCAGTTCAAACTGCATTTGCAGACTACAGTTTCAAAACAGCAGTTTTGAACTGCAGCGTGACTGCAGTTTTTTTAACTGTAGTCTCATAACTGTCGTTTTGCGAACTATAGTTTGCAACTACAATTTGCAAACTGCTATTCGTAGTGGGTACAACAGGGTTTTTTCTAACACTATTTTTTTGGGTGAAATTTTTCTTTAGTCTGTGTTATATTACATATATTACGAATGATCACTCTGTTTAACAGACTTCAACTTAACATTAGTTTAAATGTATGCACACATCAAGATGACCATCGTGAGATAACACATGTATCATCTTTAGGAATGATGATCAGAAAATAATCCAAAGAACAAAAAGACACCCAGAATGAAAAGGACGACTTTGAAATAGTCCAAGATAAAATATTGCAATATAAAGTTGCATGTTATTGTAACATGGATGACTAAAATATTGCATGTTTATGCTTCTAATTGGTTTATATTCACACTTCTATTATGCTATTATTCTATATATACTAATTTTTTTTCCAAAAAGGGTTTGACTTGAATATCAACCCCATGGTAGCTAGACCAATATTGGAGAAGAGATTTTCGCAATATTATCGAACTTTCAACTCAGTGGTACATCATAGGTTCCATGTGCTACCGAGAAATTTGTAAGTAATTCAATATATTCCATGTCTCGTTCTGCTGTTACCCATGTCATGCAACTTTCGGTCGACCCCCTATTATTATTATTGTTATTGATAATGTGTTTCTGAATTAGCTTTCATCGAAGGTAAAATATTAGATTGCTTGATTTAGTGTCATTTGTCATCTCTCACGTATATTGGGCGATATGTGAATAATTTGATTAAAACAAGTCCCCGTAGCATGTAGATTCCTTGTTTCCATGCTGTGTTGCACTTACATTTGTCTCAGGTTGTTGGTAAGATGCAACTTCCTATATAAATAGCAAAAATTAGAGTGAGTTAATGTATGTAAGGTTAATTAGAGTGATTAATATATATTTTCACGTTGAATTTCTTTTGGAATGAAGACTTGGAGGAGTGATTGGGAAGATTTAGAATGAGGTTTGTTTATTGGTAGATATCAAAATAAAAATCATATTTTTCATTACATCTGGCCAAATATATATTTTATAAAGTATGATTTATTTATTCTCACATTAAGTGCGAGCCCGGCATATCATACGTTTATAATTAGATTGATTTTCACATTAAGTGTGAGCCCACCATATCACACATTTATAATTAGGAAATAATTATTTCTCCAATGTATCAGTTTCATTCCAACATTGGTTTTCTAGGAGATAAATTTCAGAAATCGGTGCGGCTAACTTAAAATCTGTTTATCCATCGAATTTTGTAGTTAAAAATGTTGCTGTTTTCATTTTGTATTTCTTTTGTTTCATTTGTCTTTTCTCTTCTTTAGTTTGCAGTTATTTTTTTATAATTATTTTTTCCCTTTTTTTGCTCATTTATTCTCCTCTTCTCCTCTTTGTTTTAGGTCTTTGTGTATTTTCAGCTGCTACCTTAAATATTCTCACTATTTATTTTATTTTGTTCACTTATCCAGTTTGCATCTTTTGTTGTTTTTCTTACAAAAAAGAGATTTGCATTTGCATTCTTTGATTCTCATTTCTTTACTGTGTTGCTTGGTTGTTTTATAGTTACAAACAAAATACCCATCTACATTTTTATTGTTTGGACAAGTAGAATCATCTAGGACGTCTGCATAGTCACAAACAAAATATCCATATGAGCTTGGTTTTTGTATATTTACTTGATGGCAATGACAGTTCTGTGTAGAAGCCTAAGAAATTCCACAGTTTCCATTTGAATTTGAAGCTAATAATCACCAATGGGCTTGTTCAATATATTTGATGCCATGGTCATAAAACAACTTATATATTTTTAACACGGATTGTATATGTATAAGTAGAGGCGAAGCCATGTGATGGCTGGGAAAGTCACAAGACATATATGTTTTTGTGTTATTTGCTTGCCAGGAATCACAATTGCAATTATCAAAACCTATCTCGACTTTGGAGTTTCACAAATATTTCAAGAATTTTTGATATATTATTAATTGTTTTGTAATTTTTGATATGTAGGAACATGAAATCATAAAAAAGATGGTCACTTCCAGCCATGTTCATCAGCATTTTACCTTTCACCACCTTTGTATGGTTATGCATAAAGAACTGTAATGTATATAGTATGATTGAATTAAACTAGGTTAACTTTTGTTTTCCTTTTATGAGAAAGTGAATTGCAGTGACTATTCATTTAAACTACTAAAAGAAAAACAAAATTATTGGGTTACTTGAAACCGAATTTGATTTATTTGTCTGTGTTGTGGATTTGTGTCATTCTATTTGATTTTATATTATGCAAAATTATGTGATATTTAATTTGATTGTATTTAGATTTGTGTTGTGGCAAGTCTAAAGGGTCCATTTTTTTAATTAAAAAACAAATTTGTGTTTGTTAAAAAGACGAAGCAGATGCAAATATGTATAGTATTCGTGTCTGCCACTGGCTACAACTGATGCAAATACACAAAAGAGTAAAACTGCCATAGGCAATTTGCATCTGTTTTGGGAATGAAGGAGACGCAAATACGTATAGTATTCGCGTCTGCTTCAGGCAATAACAAGTGCAAATATTAAGTATTTGCATCTGCTAAAAATCAGACCCAAATTCTCATTACAATTTGTGTCCATTTCATTTGCATCCATAATGAACTAGACGCAAATGGTGGAAAATGTTGGACGCAAATAGTCTATTTTGTACTAGTGTGTGAAGGGTCGAGTCCATAAATGTACACATAACGGTGCTAAGACACGAGCTTAAGTCCGACTTGTGGTAGAAGTCTGCCCGGACCCAACGACATATCCAGCATCCACAAGTGGTAGACTTAATGTGAGAGGTCTAGCGCATTAATAACCATAAATGAATGAATGGTAATAAACTTGTTATACTTAATATGTTTGAATCAGTGAGGGTTACGTGAACCTGTCAACTTAAGTAGGGGTTAAGTAAACTTGCTTGAATCAGCGGGAGGGTTAAGTTAATCTTGTTAAATATGTGGGGACGGGTTATACATATAAACCCGTCAAACTTAAACTGTTGGGGTTATGCAATCTTGTTAAAATGGTAGGCATAACCTTTTGAAATCCTAGTAGTGAAGATGCAAGCCTAGGGGGAAGCTTGTATCATCTAGCGTGTGGGACTCGTATCAATCAGTAACCTATCTTGTTATCAAACAGAGAACCTCAAACTAGGTCGGGGTCAGGGAACGCTTACTGAGTTGGTTGTAAGAGGTCCATCTAAGGGACGGTGTGGGTGGCACATTCCGACGGGGTCATGTGTGTGCATGGGTCTAGATTCTAGGGAGGGTGATAAGAAACCGTGACACCTATAGATATGGTTATGGATTTTGTAAAGAATGGTGTAGCCACTTTAGGAAGTGATACATCCTAATATAGGGCCAGCACATGGTATCTACGAATTAAGGAGTCGTTCAATTGGAGGTAGTAATTAGGGTACATCTCGTCTTGCTTGTTTAGGAGCCCGTTATTATCGTTGGGGGTAACACTCGTTAGTTCTGTTGGGCTACATATTATTGTATGGGGTAAAATCACTTACTAGAAGTACACCTAAGTCTACAATCTTGTACTAGTTGTGATCATCTTGTTTTGTTATACTAGCATTGGTGCAGATAAAAGTATTAGAGATGTGCAATATATTCTATTCTGTTTATCCCGTTTACCTTATTATACCTGCCTTATGACATTGTTATCTGCCACTTCAGTTTATATGCCTGTCATGATGCTTTTACTTATTTATATGCTAAAAGTAACTGGACTCGCCAGACTTTATGTCTGACCCATTTTGTTACCTCTTTTCTCCCTTTCGTTTCCCCTCAGGTTCTCAGGGTGAGAATACTCAAGCTGGAACAAGATTCTTCTTTCATTCTTCTTGGAGCTGCTTAGATGTACCGCTTGATTTTGTATCTTCTCAACTATGGCTATATTTTGGGGATTATGCTCTTTTTATGTATTATTGTACTCTGATGATGATTTTGGTACAAGACAGAAGTTTTATGTTGATTAATGGGTTTTCAGTATTTCAGACTTTTATGTAATTGGGTTTGGACCATGAAGCTTTTCTATTTAATAAAGTTTTAATTCCACTGTTATTTTATATCTATCTTGTGATGTTTCTGTTTCTGTTTACCTATAATGCTTCACGAAACTTAATGCATTTTGATAAAAAGTGACATTAACGGACGTGGGTGTCACATGATACAACTTGCCATTGAGGCTTGGAGGGATACCTCTCACATAAACATCGAGTTAGTCTCGAGCTTACGACTCAGCTAACTATAAATCCAAGGTAAGAAAGAAGCACTTACTTCTGGCCAGCCATCGCCTCGTGAATCCTAGGGGGCAATGGACATAAAACCAATCATACTTAAATGTTCTAAGTCTGATCCACGTCTACAAGATAAATCAGGAGTTGGCTTGTGCCTCCCTGTAGTCAAGGGAAGGAGCGGCAGTAGACCTCCTCTTCATTTGGAAAAGAAACCAGATATCCACCCCAGTTGATACTCTATGCAAGTATTCCATGAACAGGATGCAGATATCAAGCAGGAAGGAGTACGCGTCAGGTGAAACTGTGTCGGCGCTAAGTGAAAGTAGTGCAGCATATCCCAGATGAACCCGCAGGACGAAGGCACATACCTTGAAGCACACATATGCATGTTCTAGGTAGTGTACCCTAATGGAGGCATGTGCGCCTTATTACCCTCTTCAGAGACGCGGACATCGTCTCAAGGTATGCCGTACTTCTTACACACACGCCTCAACGCAACTTTATCCATCCGCGAAGGCACTGAATCCAACATGTAGTCGATTACGGAGGCATCTGCCATCATATCCGGTGCCTCGAAAATGTCTTCCCACATGATATTTACATCCTCTTATCTCTCAGTCTTTTCTTCTGCAACTCCATCCCCTTCTGGTGTTACTGGCTTGGCTGTACGCTCGGCTGACTGTTGTGGTCCTTCTGACTGCACACCCTGGTCGGGTGCAATAGACAGGCTTACAAGCTAGGAGGGGTGAAAGCCTCTGAGGTCTAAAGATCATTACCCCCTGAATCGAAATTGTTAGATGACCCAGTCGGGGATGGTGAGAGTTCCGAAAGTTCATCTTCCAAACCCTTAAGTCTTCGAGAAGATCGCGGTGCCATTGCAAACTATACTTTTAACATTGTTGCATTAGATACCGCACTAAAAAACCAGTGCCCCATGTGTTGGTGTAAGGTAACATGGAACGTGCAGTGTAGTGAGGTGATAATACGAATATAATAAAAGAACTCGGGACACAACAACGATCGCTAGTCCCTAGAACTAAAACCATCGTCGTCGTTAACCCGTATCATTGGGTCCACGTCGAGTCATGATTACGTCGTGTTTGAGATTGTGAATTCTCCAGGTCCCGAGATATGAAATTCGTATCCCAGGGCTTAGAAAACTTCGACTCCCAAGGCAGATAGGAAATCAGGTTTTTGCATCCCCTTCGGGATACAAAACCTTTATTTCATATCCCCACTTAGTGATGCGAAATTCGAGTTTTGTATCCTCTTCTTAGGGAAGCGAAATCGATTCTTTGTATCCTCTCTACAACTGCGGGATGCGAAGCACCGATTTGCAACCCTCTTACTTCCACTTTTCCTTCGCCTCTTCTCCTCTTCTATATCCTCCTTCCCCCTCACCGAATCGTCTAGGGGATCCAATATGAATTATCATATTTTGGAGGCCCAGCCTTTCAGACCCTTCGTCTCCCACGGAGATGGCCACCTTCCTCCTCGAGATGCCTTGGCCAATCCCCAGGCCATGGTCTCATACTTCGAACATTACGTAATCAAGACACGAATTTGAATCAGGTAACACTAAAGCATAAAAGTTGAATCCTATACGATATTTGAACCTATTTGATAAATACATAGTGTTCGAGATCTGGCTGGGTGGCAGTGTTCTTTCTAAGGAAATTCTTTAGTCCTCAAGATTCAAAAAATATGCCAGGAAAAGGGTTGGAGAAGACGACTTTGTTATGTGAAGGGGAAGGTAGCGGGATAAGAAATATCGTACCCCCACGGGATGCGAAAACACGTATCCCACAAGGATACGAAAAATCATATCCTTACGGGATATGAAAATTTTGTACACTCGGGGATGCAAGATTTCACATCTTTCTAAAAAAGGGAAAGATAAAGGAACTTTGTAACTTCAAAAACTTCTAGACTCGCAACTCCGACCATGATCGCATAAACGCGCTTTCGGAACTTCGACCATCGTGCCCAATTTGATTTGCTATCCAACCATACGCTCAAGAGTTTTGACGACTCAAGAGCATATGCCAAGAAATCAGATTAACAATTCGATGTCATTTTCGAAAACCAACTTGCATAATCGTAAGGAGAAGACATACTTACTGGTTATGTTCTATTACAAACTCATCGCGCGAAATAATGTGAAATTGTGTGAATGCATACGCGATACTATGTCGACAATGACCCGTTTATGTTCTAGCGTATGTGGGAGTCGATAACCATTGTTTAATTTCTTGAGTCAACAGGAATTAGATGTTTACTAAAGCTACCAGAGACGATTCTCAGACCGAGAAATCAGAATTCTCGATATGCTCAACGAAATGGTCACGACCAAGCGCTCGTCATAGCTTGGAGATCTTTCCAACTTCAAGAGATGCTCGACTCAACTCAAAGGAAATCATGTCAAGACAATACATACTTTAGGGGTTTAGTGTTAACTGACCTTTTGGTACGGTTCCCAAAAGCATATCAAGCCCACTCAACTCGACCCATCGCATAGTATAAAATCCCGAAATGTCGCCAAAACACTCAGGAATTAGGCCCAGAATGTAACAACCCGTATTTCTAGCGATATAATAATTAATTTTATTTAATTATTTAAATAATTATTTGGTAATTAAATGGTTTAAATTATATAACTTTGAATATTTAATTAATATAATAATTAAATAATATATTTAATTCTGAAATAACCAGAAATAACTGAAATGACAATATTGTGTGAATTGGACATTTTAAAATATATAATTTAGTTTAGAACTGAATTATGTTAACGAATTTATTTATAAATGTCAGTTGAACGTTTAATTTATATGATAATAATAATCGAGCTCGAAATGGCGCGGTAGTTCGGAATTTGGCGATTCAAACTTTAAACGAATATATAGAATCTGTTTTAAATCGGATTTCTGTGAAACAAGAAACGTTCGGAGCTGGTGAAGTGTATTTTTCTAATGGAAGAGAAAAATTCAAGATTTCGTCGTGTAAATTGTGAGTTGTGTCCAAATCAAATTATTGAAAAATCGCAATGGAATTCCTTTATAATTTATAACAATTTATTTATATTATAAAAGGATTTTTAATATAAATCGAATATCGATATAACTGGAAACTTTGAAATATCAAATTATAAATCTCGATATATTTATTTTGGAGCTGTATGATATTCTATTGTGAATATATACGATAATATTATTTAATTAATATTAATTTAATTATTTCTAAGTATATTAATATTTAAATGGGTTATTTAGAGCTTTAAAAATAGCCAGTTTTGCATACGACCTCCGTTTTCGACGAAACTAATTTTTTTGGATCCGGAATATTAAATTATTGATAGATTTCAATTTTCGTGTTTTTTTGAGCCAGTATGTAGCCATACAGAATTTTAATGTGAAATATAGTCAATAATTTGACTTTAAAAATATGTTGTGTGAACAAACGACTTAGAATTCGACGAAACAAGTTTCGTTGGGTTCGTAATATCAAACTGTAGGTGTATGTCCATTTTCATTAGATTTGGGTAATGTATGTGATCATAAGGATTTTTAGAAGATGAATACAGGTAACGATATATTGTAAATTAATTAAATAATCGATTAAAAAATATTATAACCTTCTATAAATACCTTACAACCTTCCTAAACCTAAATCATTTCACTTCCCTGGTCAACAATGAGTAGCCTCCAGTTGAAATTAAAATGTGAGAGAATACATGGATTGGAAAATCATAAAAATTCAAATAAAATCTTATAAAATCCAAAGTTTGTATATTGGGATTCGTATCAGGGTAAGCTTCAGTTCAGTATAGTCCTTTAAGATGTGCACGCTGTCTTGGTTTTGCAATATATACTACCGTAAACTAAGGCTTACGATTTTGGAATTTTGAAGTATGGATTTGGGAAAAAAACACATGTTTGGGTTCAACATGTATAGAAGCTTCTTCGTGAAAGGATTGAAGGGTTGTAATACTTATTCTTCCACAGTAGCATGTTGAAGTCAGAATTCCAAGGGAGCCGTCAAGCTGTACATTAATGGCAAGGTTGGAGAGAGGAAGTGATGAGGAGATTATTGATGATTTTAGTTTGATTTTTCAAAAAGGGGAGAGGGAGTTTAAATCCATGAAAATGATCGAATATGGCCTTGAGCGGCGCCTGCAACTGATAACGGGAAGAAGTATTAAGTTTAAATGGTATTGGTAAAGATTAATTTTTCTGAATAGTGCGTTTTCCAGGAAGATCTGAATGGGATTGGAAACGCATGGCAACTACATCGTGAGGATTGCAGTTTTGAATGAAAGCAAGCATACTCCGTGGGAAGAATTGCAGGCAGAGAAGGTTCAGTGAGCTTTAGTTGATTGTTGCATTAGTGAGAAAGGTTAAATAAGTTTATGGCAGTAGGTAAATGGTGGTGAAGGAGCTTTATACGGGATCTAGCATTTCGAAAGTGGAAGGAGGGGTTAACAGTAAAACATGGGATTTATATAATGGTTAAGATGTTAATCAATTGGTTAGTAATGTTAATGAAAAGGAGATGGGTGTTAAATTTGTCCATGTTGAATAGCTACAGGAGGGTTGGGAAGAAAATTTCAAACTGGAGAAATTTACATAGGAGTTCGAATGTTTTATGAAGGAGGAGTATAGGTTAAAGAATATTAAAGGTAAATCAATTTATATTTAAATAAATTGTTAATAATGTTTGCTCCGTTAAAATTTGAGAAATGTGTAATTATCTCATAAGATAACAGAATCCGACGAAACAAGAGACGTTGGAACTGTCTCGACAAAATACTACACAATGGAACTGGTTTGAAGTAATTTAGAGCTCGTTTGAATTTACGGCAAGATAGAACGGCGAACTGGATAAATCGGCTGTTAGTCATTATTTAACGATTAACGACCAATATGAGTAAAACTCACTAACTCTGCTAGTTTATATTTTTATAACGTATTTTTAGAATTGATAAATGATGGTTGATTGCTGTGTGTTGATTGTTTGGATGAACTGCTAATTGATTGGTTAAAATTATAGATAACGGTATAAATATATATATATATATATATATATATATCATTATTCAAATATTGATTCTGTTTATCAGAATATTTCATATTGAAATGAAGTTGATGTTAATTATATTGTTTAACATCTGTGGATATAGGGAAACAAGTTGGAGGGATCCAACTGGATTCCTCAATATTTATAATACTGTTTTCATATATTGTGATATATGGTGTGATATATAATCTGTGATTGATTATGATGACACTGGTCTTGTTAATTGGTGTTATAAATACCATAAGAAATACTGCAATGAATAAGGAAATTTTCAAGTGATATTATAAAAGGAATATTTATTTGGAAAGTAAATAGAATTATAAAAGGAATATTTATTTGGAAAGTAATTAGAATTATAAAAGGAAATATTTGGAAAATGAATAGAATTTTACATTAGGAAGGTTTAGACCCGTGCTTCGCGCACGGGTGTAACATGATATTGATTAAAGTAAATATTTTGCAAATAAAATATTATAAAGGAATTTGGGGTTTGAATTAGGAATTTAAATGGAATTACTAAAATTAGAAACTGACTGAAAACTAGTTGAGTTGAATGGCTTTCTGGGTATCGATCTGATGTCGATTTCGACCTTCGGGGTTTATGCTTGGGAAGTTGTTCTCTTACTAGTTTACAGTTAGAGACTGATAGAGGTAGGAAGATATTGATGAGTGAATCAAAAATGGAAATGTTTTCCAAAGTTAATAACGTATATTTTCTAATTTTAGAAAATAAGGGATTTATGAATATATGGAAACGATAAATGGGAAATTGGGAAATGAAATGATGATTGATCAGTAAGATTTCCATTTGGAAATACGACCGTTGTTTGTACACATGTTTTCCTTTGATAGTTAAATAACCGACTATCAAAGTTTTTGACCATTTCCATTGTTAATACGGAGAGACCGGGATCAGAATTATTATCTGAAAACCACTCCATATGGGCGTTAGCGTTGCGAATCAAATATAATGAAGATAATTGAAGACAGAGTTATGCAAGGGCTGTTCTGGCGATCCTAGGTAGAAATTGCCTAAGATGGGTTTACAGAATAGTGCCTTCGGTTTGTCCAGTCCCAGGATAACCTGTATGGAAGAATGTCTGACAGAGTATATTTTATAGATCATGTAAGTTGATCTCTTCAAACGTATTTACGTTTGGTGACGGAGGAATTCATTCCTCTTAGCTGTATAACCATAGTATTTTTGAAGAAATCAATTTGTGATTTGGCGGGTATGATGATGTGACATTCAAAGTAAATAAAAGTGTGATCAGTACGTTACGACCTCAAGCCTCACAACCAGGAAATTGTATAAAAATCGGGTAGGTCACATGGCTAAGTGGTTAGCTACCAATTAGGGTGTATTGTCACCTGATCTAGAGAAATTTCATTTGCTTCTTTAACCTATTTCAATCCTGTTTCTTTCAGGAAACGGTTGCTGATCCCAACCATTGGTGATAATATATTCAGTACACTTAAGCAAAATGAGTGACCGGTCATGTTTAGCATGGGTTACAAGATGTTCTTGTTGAACCCGACGTATTCCTCTCTAGAGATACACTGTCGGAAGGTGGTCCCACACCTTGCCAGTTGGAATTCATTACCCAATAAGTGCCCACGGTTTTTGATTATATATTATGTATGTGGAATGTGAGATGAAAGCGTTCTGCTAGATGATGATTATATCGGGATTGATAGACATTATTGTAATATCGAAAGAGTTTTGATATAAAGATTATCGTTTCTTGCAAAAAGATTTTGAATGTTGGACCAAGTATTTTGGATTCTCATAAGGGAAAAACCCGTTCCGTTATACGGCGTGGTCTTATGAGATATCGTTTATTTTCTCAAACCGTTTTAAATTGTTTACTCACACCAGTCCCATTACTGACCCGGAGTTTATTTTGTTTTCCCTAAACTCTTGGGTGCCCAATTTTGTACGGGCAGTCAAGTAGTCGGGATTTACTGATATACTGAGAATTTGGAGCAAGAGGCTTCAGGATTTTATAGCAATTGTTTATTTCCGATGTGTTGTAAGTGTTGTACTCTGATAAATGTTATTGTATACATATACTGGTTTTATTTCAAAGTTATGTTATATTTTATCCGTTCCACTGTGAGATTCGTGTTACTCTGATTCTGATGTTGTGATCTTCTTCTCCTTCTTCTATTCTAGTTTTCTATCTTATCTATTCTCACCCTCTAATTTCTTTCTATTAACGTTCCGGTATTTTCCATGTTTGGATAATCGACGTGGGTTTTATGTCGATTACCGAGGTCGCAAAATCCCTGGGCCGTTACAGTGGTATCAGAGCTGAAGGTTAAGTAATTACCTTAGCTCTGTGGCGTAACTCGATAGAGATAGGGTTAGTAATACCCTAGATTGAGTTTGAGTGTATATATATGAGCGTGTATTTGCTATTTGATATAAAAATGATTTTATATTATGGAGATTTATTGGTTGAGTTGTTTGTGAATTCGGGTCGATCAGTTTGATCCACTGTATCGATAGGAGTTTATAAACACTCGAATACGATGAACCGACACAGTATGTTTTAAAAAGAGGGTAAATGAAATAAACTTACCCAAATTTTATTTTTGATATAAAAGAATAATTAATATTTGAAGTATTATAGTATATTAGATGTGTTGGTTGTTATATTAATCGAATAAGATTAAAGTTGAGTTGGTTATGTATATATAACCAAATAAAATTCATATAAGTGTTGTGAAATGAGTTAAATTTGAATTTAAATCTAAATTGAAATTAAACTCTGGAAAATTGAATAAGTGTTTATAAATGGACTTGGATTAAATATACGAGAATTTTAAAATCCTAGGAGATTTTAATTTGTATGCCAAGCATCAAGAAGGATATTTTGAAATGTATTTCAAAATGAAAGTGTTTAAAGAATGAGTTTTGAAAAGTGATATAATATTGAACTCACTTCGGCCACTGGAAAATAATTCCGATGATGATCCGGACATCATCGATGTTCATTTTCAAGTTTCTAAGTGACAGATTACTACCAAAGATTTTGTTTTCGAAATGTTTTGGGAAAACAAGTTGTTTGAAATTCGAAAAGGGTTGTTTGATTCTAGAAAAATCCAAGGTGTTTAAAACTTCCAGGAAGAGATTGTTTTGAATTAAAACCAAATTGAATTGAAATTTGTGGAAGCAAATTGGAATTAAAATAAAGTCAATTAAGTGGTAATTGAAATTGAATTGGATTAGAATGGTATCAGTAAAAAAATTGGATTCTTGAATATAACTGGACCTATGTGAGGTGAAATGGATTGATTTTTCGAATAAAAGTCAAATTGTGGATTTTGAGATAAAGATAACTGATTTGGGAAATTAATTAATTAATGGAATGTTGTAGTGGAACTTAACGAGGTTAAGTAAGTTGAATTAATGAGTTAGGAGTTTGGAATCGAGAATGGAAATCGAGTTTGAAATGAAATTCGACTTAGGTATAAGCGAATGATTGGCATTGAGGATGAAATTGATTGGATTTGATTTGAAAGATATTGGTATATGCTCAATTGATAGCAGATGGAAAGGATATAATGATATGCCCGACAAAAAGGTACAAGTTTATATTTTATACGAGTATGGGATTTACGAGCTGAATTGGCAAGCCGCTTGGCTGTTTGATTTTCTTTTGAATTGGAGAAGGCCTAGAGAAGCGAGTTGTAGTTGTACCGATTGACCCATACAAAGGAGGTGCTGACGAAAATTTTCAGAAATTTAAGGTGTTAGAAAATTTTTAAGGTGTTAGAAAATTTTCAGGATTTTTGAAAATTTATGTTAATAGAAATGAATTAATAATTTAGTTAAAGTAAATTGGTTCAGTGAAACTGGAGTTAAGAAGTAAACAAATAATTTTAACTCAGTTAATAGGGTTTGTTTTCTACCTTAGCAATTTCGAGGATGAAATTATTTTAAGAGGGGAAGAATGTAACAACCCGTATTTTTAGCGATACAATAATTAATTTTATTTAATTATTTAAATAATTATTTGGTAATTAAATGGTTTAAATTAAATAACTTTGAATATTTAATTAATATAATAATTAAATAATATATTTAATTTTGAAATAACCATAAATAGCTGAAATGACAATATTGTGTGAATTGGACAATTTAAAATATATAATTCAGTTTAGAATTGAATTATATTAACGAATTTATTTATAAATGTCAGTTGAACGTATAATTTATATTTTAATTATAATCGAGCTTGAAATGGCGCGGCAGTTCGGAATTTGGCGATTCGAACTTTAAACGAATATACAGAATCCGTTTTAAATCGGATTTCTGTGAAACAAGAAACGTTCGGAGCTGGTGAAGTATAATTTTCTAATGGAAGAGAAAAATCGAGATTTCGTCGTGTAAATTATGAGTTGTGTCCAAATCAAATTTTCGAAAAGTCGCTATGGAATTCCTTTATAATTTATAACGATTTATTTATATTATAAAAGGATTTTTAATATAAATCGAATATGGGTATAACAGGAAACTTTGATATATCAAATTATAAATCCCGATATATTTATTTTGGAGCTGTATGATATTCTATTGTGAATATATACGATAATATTATTTTATTAGTATTAATTTAATTATTTCTAAATATATTAATATTTAAATGGGTTATTTAGAGCTTTAAAAATAGCCAGTTTTGCATACGACCTCCGTTTTCGACAAAACTAATTTTTTTGGATCCGGATTATTAAATTATTGCTAGATTTCAATTTTCATGATTTTTGGAGTCAGTATGTAGCCGTACAGGATTTTAATGTGAAATATAGTCAATAATTTGACTTTAAAAATACGTTGTGTGAACAAACGAACTCGGAATTCGACGAAACAAGTTTCCTTGGGTCCGTAATGTCGAACTGTAGGTGTATGTCCATTTTCATCAGATTTGGGTATCGTATGTGATCATATGGATTTTTAGAAGACGAATACAGGTAACGATATATTATAAATTAATTAAATAATCGATTAAAAAAATATTATAACCTTTTATAAATACCTTACAACCTTCCTAAACCTAAATCGTTTCACTTCCCTGGTCAACAATGAGTAGCCACCAGTTGAAATTAAAACGTGAGAGAATACATGGTTTGGAAAATCATACAAATTCAAAAAAAATCTTATAAAATCCAAAGTTTGTATATTGGGATTCGTATCAGGGTAAGCTTCAGTTTAGTATAGTCTTTTAAGATGCGCACGTTGTCATGGTTTTGCAGTATATACTATCGTAAACTAGGGCTTACGATTTTGGAATTTTGAAGTATGGATTTGGGAAACGAAACACATGTTTAGGTTCAACATGTATATAAGCTTCTTCGTGAAAGGATTAAAGGGTTGCGATACTTATTCTTCCACAGCAGCATGTCGAAGTCGGAATTCTAAGGGAGCCGGCGAGCTGTACATTAATGGCAAGGTTGGAGAGAGGAAGTGATGAGGAGATTATTGATGATTTTAGTTTGATTTTTCAAAAAGGGGAGAGGGAGTTCAAATCAATGAAAATGATCGACTATAGCCTTGAGCGGCACCTGCAACCGATAACGGGAAGAAGTATTAAGTTTACATGATATTGGTAAAGATTAAATTTTCTGAATAGTGCGTTTTCCAAGAAGATCTGAATGGGATTAGAAACGCATGGCAACTACATCGTGAGGATTGCAGTTTTGAATGAAAGCAAGTATACTCCGTGGGAAGAATTGCAGGCAGAGAAGGTTCAGTGAGCTTTAGTTGATTGTTGCATTAGTGAGAAAGGTTAAATAGGTTTATGGCAGTAGGTAAATGGTGGTGAAGGAGCTTTATACGGGATCTAGCATTTCGAAAGTGGAAGGAGGGATTAACAGTAAAACATGGGATTTATATAATGGTTAAGATGTTAATCAGTTGGTTAGTAATGTTAATGAAAGGGAGATGGGTGTTAAATTTGTCCATGCTGAATAGCTACAGGAGGGTTGGGTAGAAAATTCCGAACTGGGAAATTTACATAGGAGTTCGAATGTTTTATGAAGGAGGAGTATAGGTTAAAGAATATTAAAGGTAAATCAATTTATATTTAAATAAATTGTTAATAATGTTTGCTGCGTTAAAATTTGTGAAATGTGTAATTATCTCATACGATATCAGAATCCAACGAAACAAGAGACGTTGGAACTGTCTCAACATAATACTACACAATGGAACTGGTTTAAAGTAATTTAGAGATCGTTTGAATTTACGGCAAGATAGAACGACAAGCTGGATAAATCGACTGTTAGTCATTATTTAACGATTAACGACCAATGTGAGTAAAACTCAGTAACTCTACCATTTTATATTTTTATAACATATTTTTAAAATTAATAAATGATGGTTGATTGCTATGTGTTGATTGTTTGGATGAACTGCTAATTGATTGGTTAAAATTATAGATAACGATATAAACACACACACACATAAATATATATATATATATATATATATCGTTAATCAAATATTGATTCTGTTTATCAGAATATTTCATATTGAAATGAAGTTGATGTTAATTATATTGTTTAACATCTGTGGATGCAGGGAAACAGGTTGGAGGGATCCAACTGGATTCCTCAATATTTATAATACTGTTTTCATATATTGTGATATATGATGTGATATATAATATGTGATTGATTATGATGACACTGGTCTTGTTAATTAGTATTTTAAATACCATAAGAAATACTGGAATGAATAAGGAAATTTTCAAGGGATATTATAAAAGGAATATTTATTTGGAAAGTGAATAGAATTATAAAAGAATATTTATTTGGAAAGTAATTAGAATTATAAAAGGAAATATTTGGAAAATGAATAGAATTTTTCAAAAAAGAGAATTTTTCATTAGGAAGGTTTAGACCCGTGCTTCGCACATGGGTGTAACATGATATTGATTTAAAGTAAATATTTTGCAAATAAAATATTATAAAGGAATTTGGGGTTTGAATTACGAATTTAAATGGAATTACTGAAATTAGAAACTGACTGAAAATTAGTTGAGTTGAATGGCTTTCTGGGTATCGATCTGATGTCGGTTTCGACCTTCGGGGTTTATGCTTGGGAAGTTGTTCTCTTACTAGTTTACAGTTAGAGACTGATAGAGGTGGGAAGATATTGATGAGTGAATCAGAAATGAAAACGTTTTCCAAAGTTAATAACGTATATTTTCTAATTTTAGAAAATAAGGGATTTATGAATATATGGAAACGATAAATGGGAAATTGGGAAATGAAATGATGATTGATCGGTAAGATTTCCATTTGGGAATACGAATGTTGTTTGTGCACATGTTTTCCTTTAGTAGTTAAATAACTGACTATCAAAGTTTTTGACCATTTCCGTTGTCAATACGGAGAGACCGGGATCAGAATGATTATCTGAAAACCACTTCGTATGGGCATTAGCATTGCGAATCAAATATAATGAAGATAATTGAAGATGGAGTTATGCAAGGGCTGTTCTGGCAATCCTAGGTAGAAATTGCCTAAGATGGGTTTACAGAATAGTGCCTTTGGTTTGTCCAGTCCTAGGATAACCTGTATGGAAGAATGTCTAACAGGGTATATTTAATAGATCGCGTAAGTTGATCTCTTAAAACGTATTTACGTTTGGTGGTGGAGGAATTCGTTTCTCTTAGCTGTATAACCATAGTATTTTTGGAGAAATCAATTTTTGATTTAGCGGGTATGACGATGTGACATTCAAAGTAAATAAAAGTGTGATCTGTACGTTATGACCTCAAGCCTCACAACCAGGAAATTGTATAAAATCGGGTAGGTTGCATGGCTAAGTGGTTAGCTGCCAATTAGGGTGTATTGTCACCTGAACTAGAGAAATTTCATTTACTTCTTTAACCTATTTCAATCATGTTCCTTTCGGGAAACGGTTGCTGATCCCAACCGTTGGTGATAATACATTCGGTACACTTAAGCAAAATGAGTGACCGGTCATGTTTATCCTAGGTTACAAGATGTTCTTGTTGAACCCGACGTATTCCTCTCTAGAGATACACTGTCGGAAGGTGGTCCCACACCTTGCTAGTTGGAATTCATTACCCAATAAGCGCCCGCGGTTTTTGATTATATATTATGTATGTGGAACGAGAGATGAAAGCGTTCTGCTAGATGATGATTATATTGTGATTGATAGACATTATTGTAATATCAAAAGAGTTTTGATATAAAGATTATCGTTTCTTGCAAAAAGATTTTGAATGTTGGGCCAAGTATTTTGGATTCTCATAAGGGAAAAACCCATTCCATTATTATACGGCGTGGTCTTATGAGATATCATTTATTTTCTCAAACTGTTTTAAATTGTTTACTCACACCTCCCATTACTGACCCGGAGTTTTTTTTGTTTTCCCTAAACTCTTGGGTGCCCAATTTTGTACAGACAGTCAAGTAGTCGGGATTTACAGATATACTGAGAGCTTGGAGTAGGAGGCTTCAAGATTTTATAGCAATTGTTTATTTCCGATGTGTTGTAAGTGTTGTACTCTGATAAATGTTATTGTATACATATACTGGTTTTATTTCAGAGTTATGTTATATTTTATCCATTCCGCTGTGAGATTTGTGTTACTCTGATTCTGATGTTGTGATCTTCTTCTCCTTCTATTCTAATTTTCTATCTTATCTATTCTCACCCTCTAATTTCTTTCTATTAACATTCTGGTATTTTCGATGTTCGGATAATCGACGTGGGTTTTATGTCGATTGCCGAGGTCGCAAAATCCCCGGGCCGTTACACAGGAGGAGTCGTGCGAGCGAGGACCTCACAACCCTTCAAAAATCTCACTCATACGACAATTCGCATCCCCTGGTTCTGCCGAATTCCATGCATTTTGTATCCCCATGGGATACGAAACTTATATCCGCGTGGGATACGAAATATTGTATCCCCACAGGACTCGATATTTCGTATCCACGTGGGAATGAAATCTCGTATATCCATAGGCACGACTTTTCGTATCCCGATCGGATATGAATTTCATACCCTTTAGGATGCAAAATTCGTGTCCCTCCGAGGATGCGAAATTCGTATCCCCCCTGGAGATGCGAAATTCTCATATGTTGCTACTTCAGGAAGCGAAATTCATTCTGTGGTCCCAAATTCTCAACTACTCCCACCTAATCCACTACCTATAAATACCCCTACCTCATACTTGAAGGAGGTTGGCATTTGCTTGATTTGACATCTTGAAAGGACCTTGGACACCATTAATGGCCTCTTGAGCTTTGGGGAAGAAGAAACAACTTTTTCTCAAGGCTTTGAACTTGTAAATAGTGCCTCATGAAAACTTAGCCAATTATTATAAATAATCAAAATGATGATGCCTATCACTGTAAACCTTCAATAGTGAGCAAAATCGACAAAAGCTTCAAAGTGAACGTAGGTTCAATAGGATCGAAGCATTATAAATCTTGTGTTTATGCTTTCTGCACTTTATTTTCCGTACGCGAAACTTTGTTCTCGTTATCTCGAGAATCGTTGGGTTTGACGCTAATAATCTGCATTAACAGCCACCTAAATATAAGGGTGAAGAGACTAGAAATAACCCAGATAAGTGTTAGGATTTCCTCAAGATCACTACACAATTAGATTTTGAAAGAGGGAAGAAGATAACAATAACAAGCAAATTCCACCAAATAAACCTTTATTAATCCACCAAATTATTACAATGAAAACCTAAAAATAATTGAGAATTTATCTCAATCCTGAAAAAACAAGTTTTTCTTTCCTTCAAGTTCAAGTAATTTTCTCCCTAATGAAATGCTTATATAGGCAAATAGAAAGACTAGGTCTAAAACCTAATTGGACCCTAAAATATCTCAGAAATAAATGCTCCTTAAAACTTGCTTAAAACAATTATGCCACCTAATAAGGGAAAGCAATATCTATCAAAATCCCATTAATTAGGTAAAGAAATATCTACCCTTTCTCCCTCTTGGAAAAATTTCCTTCCATTTAATCTGATTTAACATACCATCTTCTCCACCTATGATTGAATACCACAAATCACAACACTCCACCTTGATATGAAATCTCTCCAATAAACTCCAATCTCAAAACAAATCTACCACTTACAAATAATGCATCTCCCACATGAAATGCAACTGCCAACAATAAATTCAAAATTGATTATAATACCACAATGGTCTCCATATAGACTTTGTGGCTTTACGTTGATGGCTCCACCTTGATTCAGATGAAGTCGCCTCTCCAAATACAATTTGCGAACTCATAATATTCTCCACCGTTTTTCCAGGCAATTTATATATGTTATCATTTCCCCGTTTTGCACACAGAAGCTCCTTGTTACCCCTCCAAACCTTTGTGACTCCTCCTCTAGTCAAGAAATTGCAGTCTTTTTGTTCCAACTGTCCAATTAAAGCAAGATTCTTCTTATTTTCCGGGATGTACCTAACGCCCGTTAGCTTCACCTCCTTTCCATCATTCATCTTCAATCGAACTGAACCTATGCCTTTAACATGCAAATCTCGACCATCGGCAGATTCCACTTTAGCAGATTGTTCTTCATAATCAATAAATGCTTCCTTTTGATGACATACGTGGAAACAAGCTCCCGAATCAAGTATCCAATCTTTGCTTTCGCCTTCATTACCACATAAAACATTGCCTTCAAGTTCCACACCAAGATTCACCTCATTATCATTGTCCTTTTGTTCATCCAACTCTTCTTCCAATGCCTTCATCTTCTCTTTATCCCTCTTAAGCTTATGACAAAATCTCAGTTGATGACCGGGTTTGTCACAGTAAAAACAAATGTATTCCTTTCTTATGTCTGTTCTATTCGATTGCCTTTCCATATTTCGTTGATTAACCCTCCTTGCAAAAAAGCTTTTTCAATTGGAGTTTCAATTTCCATTGCCTCCTTATCTTTTCCTTCCATAAGGCTCGTCCTCTGCATCTCCTCATTAAGCAAGCTACTGACCACTGAACCCATTGAAACAACGCCATCCGAATTTGAGTTATTCAACGCAACCATAAGTGTTTCCCAACTCTCCGACAATGAACTCATCATCATTAAGGCTTGTGTTTAATCATCCACCTTAAAATTTACGGCAACCAATTGATTCACAATTTCTTGAAAATCATTAAGATGCTCTCCAATTGATCCACCTTCCTTAAGCTTCAGATTCACCAACCTTCTCATAAGAAGAGCCTTATTTGTTGCAGATTTCTTCGCATAAACCCCTTCCAATTTCTTCCATATGGTATATGCAGATGTTTCATTAGCAACAATATGAAACACTGTATTATCCAAAAAACATCGAATAGACGCGGCAACCTTCCTATCCAAAGTCTCCCATTTTACTTCGGATAGATTGTTAGGTTTTTCCCCATTATTCTCCAGTAGCTGATGAAAATCATTAAGATAAAGGAAATTTTCCATCTTCGCCTTCCATAAGCCCCAATTTCTTCCATTAAGATTTTCAATAAATATTTTATCCATATTCAAACCCTCTCCGAAAAATTTGTGTAGAAGACTACGATAACAACTGTTAGGGTTTCCGCAAAAAACTACACAATTAGAATTTGAAAGAGGGAAGAAGATAATAATAACAAGCAAATTCCACCAAACAAACCTATATTAATCCACCAAATTATTACAATGAAAACCTAAAAATAATTGAGAATTTATCTCAATCCTGAAAAAACAAGTTTTTCTTTCCTTCAAGTTCAAGTAATTTTCTCCTTAATGAGATGCTTATATAGGTAAATAGAAAGACTAGGTCTAAAACCTAATTGGACCCTAAAATATCTCAGAAATAAATAATCCTTAAAACTTGCTCAAAACAAATCTTTATCAATTATGCCACCTAATAAGGGAAAAAATATAAAAAAAAATCCCATTAATTAGGGAAAGCAATATCTATCCTTTCTCCCTCTTAGAAAAATTTCCTTCCATTTAATCTGATTTAACATACCATCTTCTCCACCTATGATTGAATATCACAAATCACAACAATAAGGGGATTTTTTTTGTATGTTGCTAGTTGCAGTAGAGGAAGGGGAGGAATATATTGTGGGGGATGGGTTGGAAGTGGAGTGAAATGAGTCAACCGTTTGCTGAAATGACACCATGTATCGGATAATAATGGCTCATTTTTTTCCTTCCCCCATATGATCAAATTACTAATTTACCATGTTCTCATTTTATGCGCGTTACCCATAAAAAACGGAAGCATGAATTTTTTGACTACGAACATGACTTAATTTGAGCAAACTTTGCATTTTGGTGAGAACTTAGTGTCTGAGCTTCACGTGGTGTGATATAATGACGAGGGCTCGGGCACAAGCGTTAGGTTACCTAGTGCACCGTTTTAGACTAAGGAAGTACGACTTTAGAAAAAACAAAGGTGCATGGATTAGAGATTAAAGGGCCGATCAGAGCCAAATTTCTTCACGATTTTGTTTTTGATGAAGTCGTTCTGCTAAACATGGGAATTGGTGGACTTGAGGATCTCTTAGCTGTATTGATAAAGTTAACTAATAAACTTAAAATTTTCTGAATTTCTAAAGTTAATAACTTTTGTAAATGAGATCCTTTTGAGATGTGGCTTTTAATGTTGCGGTCGGATCAAAATGTTCTATGTCGTTGAGATGGTTTAATCAGAATTTAAGCAATTCATAATTTTTCAATTTATTTATTTTTTACAAATTATTAATGTATATTACTTATTAAAATCAATCAATTAATTACTTAATTATAAATCAATTAATTAAAAAATAACTACTTAAATGCCCTGTTTAAATACTATCTTCGTAGACACAAACTCATTTCTTGTTCACTTAACTTCCCCCGCTTGAATGCCGCATTTAGATTTTTCTGCTTCTATTCATCGCAAATACAACCTAATATGAATTATTATTGCATATCTCCACATATTCTCTTACTATGAACGACTATCGATATTATCAAATTGAATTGTGGTTAACAAAAACTATTCAAAATGTGTTCCTATGGAGATTTAAAAAATTGTATTCAGCAAAAGACTATGACAACCATTGGAATGAGTTGCATGATACATGAATTATTGGCATATAGACCGATTTCAGAGGGTATTTATGTTTAATGGCCAAATTGGATGTCGCACTCAAAATCAGATTGTTATAGTCGATATAAATAACCATTTTGTTAAGTAAGTTGGAATTTAGTTTTTTTGGTTCCTTTCTATTTAACATTTTCAAGTTAATTAATTTGAATAGAAATAAAGCTATGAAGATTTATACTAAGAAAGAAATAATTATTTATTTCAAAACTTTCTTCAAAATTTGATTTATAACAACCCATGCAATGGTCTACACATTAATTACATAGTACATAATTTTTAAAATTAATATTCGTAACATTATGAAACAAAACGCACATCAAACTAAGATGTGTTTGACTATTCTTTATAGTTCATACGATGGATGTAAGTTATTTGATCAAATTTTTACATCGATGTAAT
Source organism: Allium sativum (assembly GCA_030737875.1). Classification (NCBI taxonomy): domain Eukaryota; kingdom Viridiplantae; phylum Streptophyta; class Magnoliopsida; order Asparagales; family Amaryllidaceae; genus Allium; species Allium sativum. The sequence goes on along the minus strand of CM060918.1, from coordinate 770,113,940 downwards.
ATGATGAAGCTATTACAGTTTAAACAAAAAAATGAGAACTTTGTTTTGTTCAGAGTTAACGTATGAGAATGTAGCTCGATTTTTGTTAAGTTTTACTATTAGTCATCATGGAGAATCACAATGTACATCATCAATATGAAGTATTCAGGTGCATAGTATTGTCCGTAATGTACATACGAGGTCATTAGTATTAGTCAAAGTTTCGTCAGATTCCGCACCGAATTGAACAAAAATGTAAATACTTCGGCCTAATCGAGATTCAATTATGGGGATATGATTTGTTCTTTACTAAGTATGTAATGCCCTTTGAATATTGAGCGATGTATTACTCATGGTTGTTGTTGTTCAAAGTAGTCATGTACTAATAGTTACTAAATAACCATAGAACAACTTATATGATATTTTCCTGTTGGTAAATGTAACTAAGGTCAAACAGATGATCTCATGTGATAATATTGCACAGCTCTCTTGACTTAATAATATTATTGAACTTCAATATGGATACTCTACTTTGATTATAGATAAATTGTGGCATGACAAATGACTATACTCGAGTCCAAGTTAAAGCATTATAAGTGAAACATTATTCGACAAACAATTCTCCTTTTCAATTATATGCAGGAAGTATCAGAGTCAATAAAAGATAACTTAATATCAAACTCTATAAGCATATTAGGTAACTTAATAATAATATTGTTTTCGAAGAAGATTTTTTTTGGACAACTTAATTTGAATGTAGACGAAGTTGTAACTTTTTCTATTACAAAATTTCAAAAGTCCCAATATGATATGATATTGGCAAATAGAATTCGGGTAAGAGTAGTTTTAATTAATAATGCTTATGATAGTGAAATTAGATTTTTATAAAAAGATGTATAAGTTATAAATTCAATCGATATACGAGCGTTGGTATTTGATTTTTTTAGTATTAATTGCTTACTTAATATTTATATTCAAGTCCCACAATTATGGTGATGAATATTTTGAAAATAATAATAATTTAAATTAATTAATAATTGTAATGACCTGGGGAAATCGACGCCCGAATTTCGACAATCGTAATTAAATCTCGTATTACTAGACAAAACCCAAGTATCGAATACACCAGATAGATAATGAAAGAAATTAGAGGGTGAGATAAGAAAGAAATATTAGAATAGAAGAAGAAGAAGAATAACACAACTGAATTAAAGTCCCACATCGCAGCGGAATAAAATATAATATAGAAATAAATCTTTATTGAGAGGTTAAAATAAATACTAATACATCTGAATTCCTCCAACACGTCTTCTGAACTTCGTAGCATCTAATAACTTGAACCTATAAAACCTGGTCTAACCCGAGCATTACAAATGCCGGATCAGTCTGGTGAACCAGAGTGAGAAACCCACTAAGTTTATAGGTACATCCAACTTTATTTTAAAGTTAACAAATCTTTTCTGAAAGAAAAGGATAATCGTAAGACCAGTCCAAACATAAACACAGATGGTTTTTACCTTACGATAACCCAAAACATTTTCGAAATTATATCTTGTTATGATATTATAATAGTGTCTAAATACAAATAAATAGCAATCTAGCAGAACGCTTGCATCTCACGCTCCATGTATATAACATACAATCAAAACCGCGAGTGCTTATTGGATATTAGATTTCGATTATGATGAAGTGTGGAATCACCTGCCGATAGTGTATCTCTAGAGGGGAATACACTAGGTTCAACAAAAACATCTTGCAACTCGACCACACATGACCGGCCACTCATTTTGCTTAAGTGTATCGAATGTATATCACCAACGGTTGGGATCAACAACTGTTTACCGAAAGGGACACTATCAAATAGAATAAAGAAGGAAATGAATTATCTCTAGATAAGTGATTATACACCCTAATAGGAGCAACCCACTTAGCCACGCTTCCTGCCCAATTTTTGTCATTTCCCAGTTGTGAGGCTTGAGGTTAAAATTTCCTTTTTTAGATAACACAGCATCATTCGTTTTGAATGCCACATCGTTAGATCTGTCAAATCACTAATTGACATCCACAAAAATACTCTGGGTGTTAGCACCACCAATAGAAATACATTTGTAAAAATCAATGTGCGTAACTCTTAAGAAATACTCTATCATACATTTATCCATACAAGTCATCCAGGAACAAGATGAACCGAAGATACGCTCCTACCACATCCTAGGTATCACCTTATAGATCAACATCTTATATCTTCTACATTTCGTATTTGCAGGTCGGAATGGTTTTAGAATATAAATTCAATCCCGGTCTTTCCGTACCAATAATCGTATAGGCCAGATTTGATAGTCGGTTATTTAGCTATCAAACAAACAAGCATTCAATCATGAAAATAAAAATAGATTCACTGGTTCAATAGTCATCATCACTTGGCCCTTTAATTTAAATAATTAACGAATGGTTAGTTAAACTTCTAAATCTTTCAATATCTTAACATACGATATTTACTTCTTATGTTAATATAAAAGTTGTCTCAAAACAATTTTAACACTTAAAACAATATATTATAACCATATCTCATGTCCCAATTAATTATCATTTCAAAACATTTGTCACCATATTTTTCACCCCTTACTATACTTCAACTTTCATCAGTCCCTGATTGTAAATTGGTAAGTGAATATTTTCATAAGAAACAACCCCAAAGACCGAAATAAACATCAGATTAATGCTCAGAAAATCGCTCAACTCAATCAATTTGTAACAACCCGGAAATTCCGAACCAATTTAAATTTTTTATTTTGGCAATTTTAGTGAATTTTGAATATTTAAAATGAATTATTTTAAATAATGACGACGAGAAATTTATTTTGAATAGAATTAGAACGTATATATTTATATAGATCAACGTTAGAATATAAATATTTATTTTAATTATAAAAGGAATTGGAAATGGCGCGGTAGTTTGAAAATTCGATTTCAAATTTCAAATGAACGTACATGATTCAAAATAAACCGGATTTTAGCGAAACCAAAAATATTAGAATCTATTTGAAAATATCTTTCCAACGAATCTGAAAAATTGAAATTTCATAGCGGGAATAAAAAGTTATGCCCAGTTGAAAATTCAGAATAGTCGTTGTGAAATTATGGCCCTTAAAAATGGAAAATTTTCAAACGACCTCGGTTTTCGACGAAACCACTTTTGTTGGATCCGTGATGTCAAATTATTGCTAGATTCAAATTTCCATAATTTTTGAAATCAATATGTGAGCGTGGCGAAAGAAAACGTGTTTTGACAGTTTTAGTCAATTTTGAACGACCATAAAATGGCCATTTTTCAAACGTTCTTCAAATTTGGCGAAATTGGTTTTGTTAGGACCGTATCGTCAATACGAAGCTAGAAAATATTTTTCAGGAATTTTTAGAGTTCGTATGTGGTCCCGGTAAATTGAAATGCGCGTTCAAATTCAATATATAGATTTATATTTTGATTTTGACGGAAACTGATCGAAACGGTCGAATCAGCTTACGATACATATCTGATTGTGTTCGGAGTGGGGGTATTACGCTAGGGACGAAGTCGTTGGGTTCGATTTAGAGTTTGAATTAAAAGGTTACTTTTACGGAAAATTTATATAATTAAATATAAATATATATATAATTAAACTTCCTTAACCCCCTTCCTCATTCTCCAGTCATCGATTAGAAATAAAAGAAAAAAAACCGTTGTCTCCCCAAAAATCAGCCACCGCAGCTCGTGACCGACGCCTCTGCCCTCCCTACCACCGTCGCCACCCTCTCCAGTACCGCCTCCGACCGCCACACCCGCTCCACCATCTTCTCCTCTCCGATTTCTTCCTCCCTCCCTCTTTTCTGGCCAAAATCGCTGCTTCTGCCATCGTGAGCCACACGCCTACCTGCGCCAACCCACCAGGCTCCGACCCGACCATCGGAGAATGCGCTGCCACCCTTGCGCGCAAGCCTCAACCTCCCTCTCCCTCCCTAGTGGTGTACAGTGACAGTGCGAGGTAGTCGAAGAGGTGGAGCAACGGTTTGAGTTCGGTCGTGAATTCCCGCATAGGAAAACAGTGAGTTTTTTATTTTTATTTATTAGTGAAGTAATGACAATGTTTTAAAATCAGAAATTTTATAATAAATATATGGCATTGACATAAAGATTAGATTTTTACTTCTATAAAGTTAAGATTTTTATAGTATAAAAATCAGATTTTTCTATATGTAAATGAAGTATTAAAATTGGATTTTTATCTATGTGAAGTGACTATAAAAATATAATTTTTATATAGTAGAGAAAATAAAAATATGATTTTTATATAGTACATAAAATAAAAATATGATTTTTATATAGTAGAGAAAATAAAAATATGATTTTTATATAGTAGAGAAAATAAAAATATGATTTTTATTATTTGAATAACGGAATAAAAATTCGGTCTTTATATAATAAGTAGAAATATAAAAATATAATTTTTATATAGGAAGAAGCGTTGTAATAATATATGAAGTAGAAATAAAAATATGATTTTTATTTGTTGGGTTGAAGCGATAAAAAAATATGATTTTTACTATGAACAGCGTGAAAAGAATTGCGATGGAACTGGTGGAAAACAAATCTAAATTCAAACCGTTCAGAGATAAGGATTGGCGGAGTGGATCCCCAAGGTGAGAACTTCTCACTAAAATTATTTTTATACAGTTATTTGGTTATAACTGCATAGATGAACTGTTTCCCCGTCGTCCACAGACCCTGGACGACTTGTGTGTTTGTTTGGTTATATTGTGTTGTGGTTTTTGGTTGATTGGTTTGTTTGTTTGGATTGGTTTGGGGATAGTTAATGAAATGGAGTTGATTAGAATTGGTTTGTGTATGGCGTAGGCCACTATTAGACCAGGAATAAGGCTGGGCCTTATCCCGTTTCTAGTATCGTGCCGTTATGCCGTCGAAATTTTCTAAAATACATTTGAAAGATAAAAATATCATTTTTATGGTGTAAATGAACCGAATAAATATTTTATCGTTAAAAATATAATTTTTAACATGAATATGAAAGAGAATAAATATTCATTTACAAATCAGACGATTTGTTTATGTACACTGATTTGACTGATATTGATTGGATGATAAATTTTACACATTGCCCAACTGCACAAATAAATCTGTGTTTGTTGTTTGAAAACCCCACACGGGTGTTGGGATGATATTGGACATACACTAATCCCAATAATTAGTTGCATGTCGATTGATTAATTGACAGGCTGTTATAAGCGTTAAATATGTATATTTGATGCTTATACAGTGTAGAATGCACTCTGGATGATGGATTGTTGTTTTCATTGTTGTTAAATACATTTGTTGTGTGGAATCCATATAAATCACATTATATGGTAATTGACTGTGTCTGACTCCAGTTCAGAATTATCGAATATTTTAAAATAATATTCAGTGAATATTGTAATGTGAAGCCGCGTTAAGTAGTTAAATGCCATTTTAACACGAACGAGAATTTAGTCGATTTTATTCGTTTTATAATGAGTATCGAAAAGTGATTTCAAAATCGAATATTTTGAAGATATTATCGTATTAATATTGAAATGACATGGAAAATTTAATTTCAAATTAAATTGAAATTGAAATTGAAATTCGAATAGAATTGAAATTCAAATTAAATTGAAATCGTTTTGAATTGAAATTGAATTGAAATCGGTTTGAATTGAAATCGATTTAAATGAATTTAAAACGAATTTATATTGGAAAATTCAATTTTGATTTGAATTCGAAATGAAATCGTTTTGAAAACGAATTTAAAACGATTTATAAAATTCATTTTAAAAGGAAAATCGATGAAATATATATTATATATAATATAATGGCCTGAATAGAACGCGCCTCGCTGCGGCAGTTCGCGAATTTCGACCATTGACTTCGAATGGACATTACGGGAGATCCGACCGTCGGATTCTCCTAAAACCGGAGTCTTTGGGTTCGTATCGAAAAGAGCTTTCTAATGAATACAAGAAATTAGAAATCTAACAGTTGGATTTGGAATGATGTCCAAATCAAATTGGGAAAAAGTCGTTGTAAGTGCAGTTCGATGGCCGTTGATGGAAATCGACTGTAAGGGCCTTGATAAAATTATTAAAAATATCAATAATTAGTGTAAAATCATAAGAAATGATTTGGAAAGAATTGGGATGAAAAACTCCATATTTGAAAAGATAAAAATAGATTTTTATCGAAATGAACTATTTTTGAACTAGAATTATAATCCATTTATTTTTAAAATAAATAAATTGGATTTGAAATGGTTTTAAAAATAACCAGAATTTCCAATATATAAAGTGGAAATGGATTTGAATCGAAATTTTCTTCGGAATATTTCGATGTTGGATTTCGTGATTTTACAGATATTGTTATGGAAATTGGAAAGATATATTTATATCGTTATTTCCCAGACAATATTTGTTGGTTATAGTATTTGATATTGAATATAAGCCGATATATTTTCTATTCAGAGCCTTGTATTTAATATCAAATGGGATTTGGGTTTGTCGGGAATGGTGTCTTCATTAACACCGTTCTTAAACCCAGTGGAGAAAAAGATTAAATATTTTTGTTTAGATTTAATGAAGTATACCAATTAAATAATATTGAATTGGAATTGAATTGGAATTGATTTATGGGTTTATCGCGAACGGTGTTTTAAACAACACTTGTTCTTTAACCCGACAATTAATGGAAGGTGAATTGGGTTTGTTGTGAACTGTGTTTTAACGACATTTGTTCTTTAACCCGATTTACAGTGAAATGGGATTTGAAATTTATAAATCTTTTGTTAAGATTTAAAGGAGATTTTCCAAAGTAAAGTTTTTCCAATTCAATAAAATAAATTGGAATGGAATGGAATTCGATTTGGTAATAATCGAAATGAATTTCTGTGGAGGAAGGCTGCTACTATATATGGAATTTAAAAGGCTTTGCTGTTATTCCATTTATATTATTAGTCGGATATGGAAGTTCATATCGATTATATATATATTGATCTGTTTTCCATGAAGATTCCATTGTTAATGGAATGTGATTTTGGGTTTATCGTGAGTTGTGTTTTAAATGACATTAGTTCTTTAACCCAATTAAAGATAAGATTTATTTCTTAACTTTGAATAATCATTAAGTAATGATTTTTGGAAATTAAAACTGAATTAGAGTTTTAATGAACCTTTGAATAGATTGAAAGGTGAATTTGATAACTAAAATTATCAAATCCAAGAAATGATCGAGAATGGAGAATCACCAGTTTTGCTCCAGGCGATAGTTAAATCTTTAATTAGATTTAAACGTGAAATGGTAATTGAATTTACCGATAACACCGTGGTGTTAGATATGAAGTATTACCGGTTTTACTTCATGGGATAAATAGGTTGGGATTGGGAAATTAAAACAAATGATTACTTCGGTAAGGTTCGTTAATCCCGACTAGTTTGGAAACCCAAAATTTGTTTTGAATTGATATTCAAAAGGAGATTAAAGAATAAATTTAAGGAATTTATCTTTGATAAAATTAATGGGAACCTTTCCCAAAGCAAAAGAATATTTGAATAAAGGAATATTCTGAATTGGAATAAGGCGTATGTTGTGCTTTTATAACACTTGTTTATTATATACGCGAGTTATTCGGAAAGACCGGGTTTATCACATTATGAATAACTGAATCGACGATAAGTCGACGATGAAGACGGTGGTTGAAGACCGGAGGTCTTCACATCATTTGGATAATTACTAATGATCTTGATTTGGCTGTACACCCAAGAGGAGGGAATCAGTTGGTGATCGTCCAGACGTACTTGGAGATCGATGGATATGCGAGGAATAAGGTTCCTCCGCTTTCGTTCAGACCCAGAACGGACTTGTAAATGGATGTGTGTCTGACATCGGATTTCATTCTGTGTGATTGATATACATCGGTTTCATAGCGTGAATTTCCTGTGTGGCATGCGGAGATGCAAATGATCAAGGCTTCTGTTGAAAAGCAGAGTCTTGTGGTTGATGATCAAAGCACAACTTTAATACAGCGTAGCTTTGTGTAGCGTTAATTCGCGAGCCTCACACCCCGGTGTGAACCAGAAACGGGAGAGGACATCCAGGAGGGCATGCGTTTCTTTCTAGCTAGGAGTGGTGTTTTGGGTTTTACACGCCCGGGCATTTTTGTTATGTGGATGATGGATAGCGAGGCGCCTCGGTTAGTTCGGTCTCTTCGGAGCCAATGGCCTGGTCGGATATGACTAGATTACACCCCATAAGGTGGGAAAACGCAGTGTTCAGGCATTTTAATCCACATCGAGTGGACCGGCCTTGACGATCCAAAGGTCACTCAAGCTCTGACCTGAGACATGGGCTAGATTGTCTCGAAGCGGTGAGGACGATCCCTTACCTCGGTTCACAGATGGAAATCCAACTTCCAATACGACATTTCGCTATTTTAATTGTAAACCTATATATGGCGACATAGTGGTATGGGGCACTTATGCCATCTATGATTGAAATTGTTTTGACACTATACACATGTAGTAATAATAAAAGATGAAATTTAGCGTATCAAGCATTCTTTGGCTATTATAAGGTAAAACCCTATCCTTCGGCTTGTGTTGCATTGTGTGATGGGACCTGGGGCTTATAATAACTTCATTGTTCTTTATTTAGCATTGCACCGTTGTTTTATGCACTGGTATTCTTGGGAGGAAACCCGTTCCATGTTATACGGTGTGGTCCCTGGATTTACCTAATTTTAAAATAAAGATTAATAACTGTTTTAGTTCTCACACCAGTCACATGACTGACCTGGAGTTTATTGTTTTAACCTAAACTCTGGGTGCCCCTATTTTCCACGTGGGCAGTTAGTAGTTTTGGTTTTGCAGATTTATATTCACAGGATCCTAGTTTACAGCTGGAACGATACTCGGAAAGCTCTGTATCCGTGTATTACTTTCAGTTGTGTTTTACATTATTTTTCGCTGCATTGTAAATTGTAAATCTCTGATATTTTTCTGATGTATATTATTTGTTTATACTCTATATATTCTTGTAATCTAATGAAATTGTTGTAATTAACAATGAAATGTTTTTTTGTTTGTGTTCTGGTTCATCTTGTCCTCAATTCGATCCGTGCTTTCCTTCACGGGGAAGTTCGGGTCGTTTCATTTTGGTATCAGAGCTTTGGTTTACAAAGCTCGGAGAATAAGACACATTAGAACCATACAAAGGAATTCATCAGAGATTGGATTAGTAATATCCAATGGGAATGACTCGTTAGAGATGGGATCAGTAGTATCCTAGAACGAGTGTGAAGAGTAATGTTTTTAAAATAAAATTGAAAACAAGTATTGTTTTGAAAATTTAAACCTTATTCTACGTATTTGAATATTTATTTGTATTGAATTTGGACAATCCAATATATAAAGATTTTGCATATACGTCTGATCCGCGTGTATTTGAAGTTTTAATATAATGGATAGATACAGAATCACACTCTAGTCGCCCGGGGATAATTCTGGTGATGGTGCACCATCGCCAGTATTTACTTTCGAGTTTCGAAAGTGGGATTACTATATATTTCCAATTGACTGGTGTGAGAACCAAAATTAGATAGGGTCTATTGTTGTGATTTGACATCAAAAATGTAATTTTTGGCTATATATCAAAATTATGAATTTGAAAAGATAATCAACTAATTGATTGCTGATTGTTGATTGTGTTATGTGATTATTCATTTAAACCATTATGTGAATAAATGGTAAATTTGGCCAAATTGAGTCAAATATTGAACTGTATTGAAAATTTATCACATTTGCACACATGTACATGTATATATGTGTGAACAGGTCATAGCAAGGAGGCTAGAGAAGAGGAATAAAATCGTTTGCCCGACAAATAGGTACATGTTTATTGTATTTCTTGGGTTTTTTGATGATTTTATGAGCCGGTTGGTTAGCCGCTTGGCTGTTTCTTTTTCTTTTTGGATTGGAGAGACATGTATGGCAATTTTGGGATTTTCCCGGTGCTCCCATGCAGGGGAGGTTATGGCGAAATTTTTCGAAAATTCAGGGTGTTAGCCAAATTTTTAAAGAATTTGAAAAGTTCTTAGATACTAAAAAGTTGAAGAACTTAAGCCATAATGAAAATAATGAAAGTTGAGTTGGTTTGTAAAACAACTTTCAGCTTCGTTTCTTTTCGGGGATGAAAAGTTTTAAGTGGGGGATATTGTAATAACCTAGAAATTCCGAACCAATTTAAAATTTTCATTTTGGCAATTTTAGTGAATTTTGAATATTTAAAATGAATTATTTTAAATAATGACGACGAGAAATTTATTTTGAACAGAATTAGAATATATATATTTATATAGATCGACGTTAGAATATAAATATTTATTTTAATTATAAAAGGAATGGGAAATGGCGCGGTAGTTTGAAAATTCGATTTCAAATTTCAAATGAACGTACATGATTCAAAATAAACCGGATTTTAGCGAAACCAAAAATATTAGAATTTATTTGAAAATATCTTTCCAACGAATCCGAAAAATTGAAATTTCATAGCGGGAATAAAAAGTTATGCCCAATTGAAAATTCAGAATAGTCGATGTGAAATTCTGGCCCTTAAAAATGGAAATTTTGCAAACGACCTCGGTTTTCAACGAAACCACTTTTGTTGGTTCCATGATGTTAAATTATTGCTAGATTCAAATTTCCATAATTTTTGAAATCAATATGTGAGCGTGGCGAAAGAAAACGTGTTTTGACAGTTTTAGTCAATTTTGAACGACCAGAAAATGGCCATTTTTCAAATGGTCTTCAAATTTAATGAAATTAGTTTTGTTAGGACCGTATCGTAAATACGAAGCTAGAAAATATTTTTCGGGAATTTTTAGAGTCCGTATGTGGTCCCGGTAAATTGAAATGCGCGTTCAAATTCAATATACAGATTTATATTTTGACGGAAACTGATCGAAATAGTCGAATCAGCTTACGATACATATCCCATTGTGTTCGGAGTAGGGGTATTACGCTAGGGACGACAGTTGATGGGTTCGATTTAGAGTTCGAATTAAAAGGTTACTTTTTATGGAAAATTTATATAATTAAATATAAATATATATAATTAAACTTCCTTAACCCCCCTTTCTCATTCTCTAGTCATCGATTAGAAATAAAAGAAAAAAAAAACCGTTGTCTCACCCAAAACCAGCCACCGCAGCTCGTGACCGACACCTCTGCCCTCCGTACCACCGTCGTCGCCCTCTCCAATACCCCCTCCGACCACCACATCCCCTTCACCATCTTCTCCTCTCCGATTTCTTCCTCCCTCCCTCTTTTCTGGCCAAAACCGCCGCTTCTGCCATCATGAGCCACACGCCCGCCTGCGCCAACCCACCAGGCTCCGACCCGACCACCGGAGAATGCGCTGCCACCCCCTTCCGCCTCCCCACCCCTGCGCGCAAGACTCAGCCTCCCTCTCCCTATCCGGTGGTGTACGGTGGCGGTGCGAGGTAGTCGAAGAGGTGGAGCAACGGTTTGAGTTCGGTCGTGAATTCCCGCATAGGAAAACAGTGAGTTTTTATTTATTTATTTATTTATTTATTTGTGAAGTAATAGCAATGTTTTAAAATCAGAAATTTTATAATAAATATATGGCGTTGACATAAAGATTAGATTTTTACTTCTATAAAGTTAAGATTTTTATAGTATAAAAATCAGAATTTTCTATTTGTAAATGAAGTATAAAAATTAGATTTTTATCTATGTGAAGTGACTATAAAAATATGATTTTTATATAGTAGAGAAAATAAAAATATGATTTTTATATAGTAGAGAAAATAAAAATATGAATTTTATTATTTGAATAACGAAATAAAAATTCGATCTTTATATAAGAAGTAGAAATATAAAAATTTAATTTTTATATAGGAAGAAGCTTTGTAAAAATATATGAAGTAGAAATAAAAATATGATTTTTATTTATTGGGATGAAGCGATAAAATAAATACGATTTTTACTATGAACAGCGTGAAAAGAATTGCGATGGAACTGGTGGAAAACAAATCTAAATTCAAACCGTTCAGAGATAAGGAATGGCGGAGTGGATCCCCAAGGTGAGAACTTCTCACTAAAATTATTTTTATACAGTTATTTGTTTATAACTGCATAAATGAACTGTTTCCCCGTCGTCCACAGACCATGGACGACTTGTGTGTTTGTTTGGTTATATTGTGTTGTGGTTTTTAGTTTATTGGTTTGTTTGTTTGGATTGGTTTGGGGATAGTTAATGAAATGGAGTTGAATAGAATTGGTATGTGTATGGCATAGGCCACTATTAGACCAGGGATAAGGCTGGGCCTTATCCCGTTTCTTGTATCGTGCCGTTATGCTGCCGAAATTTTCTAAAATATATTAGAAAGATAAAAATATCATTTTTATTGTGTAAGTGAACTGAATAAATATTTTATCGTTAAAAATATAATTTTTAACATGAATATGAAAGAGAATAAATATTCATTTACAAATCAGACGATTTGTTTATGTACACTGATTTGACTGATATTGATTGGGACGATAAATTTTACACATCGCCCAACTGCACAAATAAATCTGTGTTTGTTGTTTGAAAACCCCACATGGGTGTTGGGATAATATTGGACATACACTAATCCTTATAATTAGTTGTATGCCAATCGATTGATTGACAGGCTATTATAACCGTTAAATATGTATATTTGATGCTTATACAGTGTAGAATGCACTCTGGATGATGGATTACGGTTTTCATTGTTGTTATACACATTTGTTGTGTGGAATCCATATAAATGACATTATATGGTAATTGACTGTGTTTGATTCCAGTTCAGAATTATCGAATATTTTAAAATAATATTCATTGAATATTGAAATGTGAAGTCGTGTTAAGTAGTTAAACGCCATTTTAACACGAACATGAATTTTGTCGATTTTATTCGTTTTATAATAAATATCGAAAAGTAATTTCAAAATTGAATATTTTGAAGATATTATCATTTAATATTGAAATGATATGGAAAATTTAATTTCGAATTAAATTGAAATTGAAATCGAAATTGAAATTCGAATAGAATGAAATTCGAATTAAATTGAAATTGAAATTTGAATAGAATTGAAATTCGAATTAAATTGAAATTGAAATTGAAATTCGAAAAGAATTAAAATTCGAATTAAGTTGAAATAGAATTGAAATCGTTTTGAATTGAATTTAAAACAGATTGAAATTGAACTGAAATCGATTTGAATTGAAATCGATTTGAAATGAAAAACGAATTTATATTGGAAAATTCAATTTTGATTTGAATTCGAAATGGAAGTTGAAATCGTTTTGAAAACGAATTTAAAACGATTTATAAAATTCGTTTTAGAAGGAAAATCGACGAAATATATATATTATATACATATTATATATATAATATAATGGCCTGAATAGAATGTGCCGCGCTGCGGTAGGTCGCAAATTTCGACCATTGACTTCGAACGGACATTACGGGAGATCCGACCGTCAGATTCTCCTAAAACTAAAATCTTTGGGTTCGTATCGAAAAGAGTTTTCTAACGAATACAAGAAATTAGAAATCTAACGGTTGGATTTGGAATTATGTCAAAATCAAATTTGGAAAAGGTCGTTGTAAGTGCTGTTCGATGGCCGTTGACGGAAATCGACTGTACGGGCCTTGATAAAAATTATTAAAAATATCAATAATTAGTGTAAAATCAAAAGAAATGATTTGGAAAGAATTGGGATGAAAAACTCCATATTTGAAAAGATAAAAATAGATTTTTATCGAAACGAACTAGTTTTGAACTAGAATTATAATCTATTTATTTTTAAAATAAATAAATTGGATTTGAAATGGTTTTAAAAATAACCAGAATTTCCAATATATAAAGTGGAAATGGATTTGAATCGAAATTGTATTCGGAATATTTCGACGTTGGATTTCGTGATTTTACAGATATTGTTATGGAAATTTTAAAGAAATATTTATATCGTTATTTCCCAGACAATATTTGTTGGTTAAACCCAGTGGAGAAAAAGATTAAATCTTTTTGTTTAGATTTAATGAAGAATACTAATTAAATAATATTTAATTGGAATTGAATCGGAATTGATTTATGGGTTTATCGCGAATGGTGTTTTAAATAACACTTGTTCTTTAACCCGATAATTAATGGAAGGTAAATTGGGTTTGTTGTGAACTGTGTTTTAACGACATTCATTCTTCAACCCGATTTATAGTGAAATGGGATTTGAAATTTATAAATCTTTTGTTAGGATTTAAAGGATATTTTCCAAAGTAAAGTTTTTCCAATTTGATAAAATAAATTGGAATGGAATTCGATTTGGTAATAATCGAAATGAATTTCTGTGGAGGATGGCTGCTACTATATATGGAATTTAAAAGGCTTTGCCGTTATTCCATTTATATTATTAGTCGGATATGGAAGTTCGTATCGATTATATATATTGATCTGTTTTCCGTGAAGATTCCATTGTTAATGGAATGTGATTTTGGGTTTATCATGAGCTGTGTTTTAAATGACATTAGTTCTTTAACCCAGTTAAAGATAAGATTTATTTCTTAACTTTGAATAATCATTAAGTAATGATTTTTGGAAATTAAAACTGAATTAGAGTTTTAATGAATCTTTGAATAGATTGAAAGGTAAATTTGATAACTAAAATTATCAAATCCAAGAAATGATCGAGAATGGAGAATCACCAGTTTTGCTCCAGGCGATAGTTAAATCTTTAATTAGATTTAAACGTGAAAAGGTAATTGAATTTACCGATAACACCGTGGTGTTAGGTATGAAGTGTTACCAGTTTTACTTCATGGGATAAATAGGTTGGGATTGGGAAATTAAAACAAATGATTACTACGGTAAGGTTCGTTAATCCCGACTAGTTTGGAAAACCAAAATTTGTTTTGAATTGATATTCAAAAGGAGATTAAAGAATAAATTTAAAGAATTTATTTTTGATAAAATTAATGGGAACCTTTCCCAAAGCAAAAGAATATTTGAATAAAGGACTATTCTGAATTGGAATAAGGCGTATGTTGTGCTTTTATAACACTTGTTTATTATATACGCGAGTTATTCGGAAAGACCGGGTTTATTCCAGTCTGAATAACTGAATCGACGATAAGTCGACGATGAAGACGGTGGTTGAAGACCGGAGGCCTTCACATCGTTTGGATAATTACTGATGATCTTGATTGGGCTATACACCTAAGAGGAGGGAATCAGTTGGTGATCGTCCAGACGTACTTGAAGATCGATGGATATGCGAGGAATAAGGTTCCTCCGGTTTCGTTCAGACCCAGAACGGACTTGTAAATGGATGTGTGTCTGACATCAGATTTCATTCTGTGTGATTGATATACATCGGTTGCATAGTGTGAATTGCCTGTGTGGCATGCGGAGATGCAAATGATCAAGGCTTCTGTTGAAAAGTAGAGTCTTGTGGTTGATGATCAAAGCACGGCTTTAATACAGCGTAGCTTTGTGTAGCTTTAATTCGCGAGCCTCACACCCCGGTGTGAACCAGAAACGGGAGAGGACATCAGGGAGGGCATGCGTTTCTTTCTAGCTAAGAGTGGTGTTTTGGGTTTTACACGCCCGGGCATTTTAGTTATGTGGATGATGGATAACGATGCGCCTAGGTTAGTTCGGTCTCTTCGGAGCCGTTGGCCTGGTCGGATATGACCGGCTTACACCCCATAGGGTGGGGAAACGCAGTGTTCAGACATTTTAATCCACATCGAGTGGACCGGCTCTGACGATCCAAAGTTCACTCAAGCTCTGACTTGAGACATGGGCTAGATTGTCTTGAAGCGGTGAGGACGATCCCTTGCCTCGGTTCACAGATGTAAATCCAACTTCCAATACGACATTTTGCGGTTTTAATTGTAAACCTATACGTGGCGACATAGTGGTATGGGGCACTTATGCCATTTATGATTGATACTTATGATTGAAATTGTTTTGACACTATACACTTATAGTAATAATAAACGATGAAATTGAGCATATCAAGCATTCTTTGGCTATTATAAGGTAAAACCTATCCTCCGGCTTGTGTTGCATTGTGTGATGGGATCTAGGGCTTATAATAGCTTCATTGTTCTTTATTTAGCATTGCGCTGTTGTTTTATGCACTGGTATTCTTGGGAGGAAACCCGTTCCGTGTTATACGGTGTGGTCCCTGGATTTACCTAACTTTAAAATAAAGATTAATAACTGTTTTAGTTCTCACACCAGTCACATGACTGACCTGGAGTTTATTGTTTTAACCTAAACTCTAGGTGCCCCTATTTTCCACGCGGGCAGCTACTAGTTTTGGTTTTGCAGATTTATATTCACAGGATCCTGGTTTACAGCTGGAACGATACTCGGAAAGCTCTGTATCCGTGTATTACTTTCAGTTGTGTTTTGTATTATTTTCCGCTGCATTGTAAATCTCTGATATTTTTCTGATGTATATTATTTGTTTATACTCTGTATATTCTTGTAATCTGATGAAATTGTTGTAATTAACAATGAAATGTTCTTCTGTTTGTGTTCTGGTTCATCTTGTCTTCAATTTGATACGTGCTTTCCTTCACGGGGAAGTTCAGGACGTTTCATTTTGGTATCAGAGCTTTGGTTTACAAAGCTCGGAGAACAAGACACATTAGAACCATACGAAGGAATTCGTCAGAGATTGGATTAGTAATATCCAATGGGAATGACTCGTTAGAGATGAGATCAGTAGTATCTTCGAACGAGTGTGAAGAGTAATGTTTTTAAAATAAAATTGAAAACAAATATTGTTTTGAAAATTTAAACCTTATTCAACGTATTTGAATATTTATTTGTATTGAATTTGGACAATCCAATATATAAAGATTTTGCATATACGTCTGATCCACGTGTATTTGAAGTTTTAATATAATGGATAGATATAGAATCACACTCTAGTCGCCCGGGGATAATTCTAGTGATGGTGCACCATTGCCAGTATTTACTTTCGAGTTTCGAAAGTGGTATTTCTATATATTTCCAATTGATTGGTGTGAGAACCAAAATTAGATAGGGTCTATTGTTGTGATTTGGCATCAAAAATGTAATTTTTGGCTATATATCAAAATTATGAATTTGAAAAGATAATCAACTAATTAATTGCTGATTGTTGATTGTGTTATGTGATTATTCATTTAAACCATTATGTGAATGAACGGTAAATTTGGCCAAATTGGGTCAAATATTGAACTGTATTGAAAATTTATCACATTTGCACACATGTACATATATATATGTGTGAATAGGTCATAGCAAGGAGGCTAGAGAAGAGTAATAAAATTGTTTGCCCGACAAATAGGTACATGTTTATTGTATTTCTTGGGGTTTTTGATGATTTTATAAGCCGGTTGGCTAGCCGCTTGGCTGTTTCTTTTTCTTTTTGGATTGGAGAGGCATGTATGAAAATTTCGGGATTTTCCCGGTGCTCCCATGCAGGGGAGGTTATGGGAAATTTTTCAAAAATTTAGGGTGTTAGCCAAATTTTTGAAGAATTTGAAAAGTTCTTAGAAACTAAAAAGTTGAAGAACTTAAGCCATAATGAAAATAATGAAAGTTGAGTTGGTTTGTAAAACAACTTTCAGCTTCGTTCCTTTTCGGGGATGAAAAGTTTTAAGTGGGGGAGATTGTAACAACCCGGAAATTCCGAACCAATTTAAAATTTTTATTTTGGCAATTTTAGTGAATTTTGAATATTTAAAATGAATTATTTTAAATAATGAAGACGAGAAATTTATTTTGAATAGAATTAGAACATATATATTTATATAGATCGACATTAGAATATAAATATTTATTTTAATTATAAAAGGAATTGGAAATGGCGCGGTAGTTTGAAAATTCGATTTCAAATTTCAAATGAACGTACAGGATTCAAAATAAACTGGATTTTAGCGAAACCAAAAATATTATAATTTATTTGAAAATATCTTTCCAACGAATCTGAAAAATTGAAATTTCATAGCGGGAATAAAAAGTTATGCCCAGATGAAAATTCAGAATAGTCGCTGTGAAATTCTGGCCCTTAAAAATGGAAATTTTGTAAACGACCTCGGTCTTCGACGAAACCACTTTTGTTGAATCCGTGATGTCAAATTATTGCTAGATTCAAATTTCCATAATTTTTTAAATCAATGTGTGAGCGTGACAAAAGAAAACGTGTTTTGACAGTTTCAGTCAATTTTGAACGACCAGAAAATGACCATTTTTCAAATGGTCTTCAAATTTGACAAAATTAGTTTTGTTAGGACCGTATCGTCAATACGAAGCTAGAAAATATTTTTCGGGAATTTTTAGAGTCCGTATGTGGTCCCGGTAAATTGAAATGCGCGTTTAAATTCAATATACAGATTTATATTTTGATTTTGATGGAAACTGATCGAAACAGTCGAATCAGCTTATGAGACTTATTCCATTGTGCTCGGAGTGGGGGTATTACGCTAGGGACGACAGTCGTTGGGTTCGATTTAGAGTTCGAATTAAAAGGTTACTTTTTACGGAAAATTTATATAATTAAATATAACTATATATAATTAAACTTCCTCCGGTTTCGTTCAGACCCAGAACGGACTTGTAAATGGATGTGTGTCTGACATCGGATTTCATTCTGTGTGATTGATATACATCGGTTGCATAGTGTGAATTGCCTGTGTGGCATGCGGAGATGCAAATGATCAAGGCTTCTGTTGAAAAGCAGAGTCTTGTGGTTGATGATCAAAGCACGGCTTTAATACAGCGTAGCTTTGTGTAGTGTCAATTCGCGAGCCTCACATCCCAGTGTGAACCAGAAACGGGAGAGGACATCTGGGAGGGCATGCGTTTCTTTCTAGCTAGGAGTGGTGTTTTGGGTTTTACACGCCCGAGCATTTTAGTTATGTGGATGATGGATAGCGAGGCGCCTCGGTTAGTTCGGTCTCTTCGGAGCCGATGGCCTGGTCGGATATGACCAGTTTACGCCCCATAGGGTGGGGAAACGCAGTGTTCAGGCATTTTAATCCACATCGAGTGGACCGGCCCTGACGATCCAAAGGTCATTCGAGCTCTGACCTAAGACATGGGCTAGATTGTCTCGAAGCGGTGAGAACGATCCCTTACCTCGGTTCACAGATGGAAATCCAACTTCCAATACGAAATTTTGCGGTTTTAATTGTAAACCTATATATGGCGACATAATGGTATGGGGCACTTATGCCGTCTATGATTGGTACTTATGATTGAAATTGTTTTGACACTATACACTTATAGTAATAATAAAAGATGAAATTTAGCATATCAAGCATTCTTTGGCTATTATAAGGTAAAACCCTATCCTCCGGCTTGTGTTGCATTGTGTGATGGGATCTGGGGGTTATAATAGCTTCATTGTTCTTTATTTAGCATTGCGCTGCTGTTTTATGCACTGGTATTCTTGGGAGGAAACCCGTTCCGTGTTATACGGCGTGGTCCCTGGATTTACCTAACTTTAAAATAAAGATTAATAACTGTTTTAGTTCTCACACCAGTCACATGGCTGACCTGGAGTTTATTGGTTTAACCTGAACTCTAGGTGCCCCTATTTTCCACACGGGCAGCTATTAGTTTTGGTTTTGCAGATTTATATTCACAGGATCCTGGTTTACAGCTGGAACGATACTCGGAAAGCTCTGTATCCGTGTATTACTTTCAGTTGTATTTTGTATTATTTTCTGCTGCATTGTAAATTGTAAATCTCTGATATTTTTTTGATGTATATTATTTGTTTATACTCTGTATATTCTTGTAATCTGATGAAATTGTTGAATTAACAATGAAATGTTCTTCTGTTTGTGTTCTGGTTCGTCTTGTCGTCAATTCAATCCGTGCTTTCCTTCACGGGGAAGTTCGGGTCGTTTCACAATCTCCAGTTAGATTCCAATTTTTATCTTAACTCTTTATCATCCCATATTATCCACTTTAAAACCATTCAAAAATTTTCCACTTTGAAAATCTCGTTTCCATTCCATTATTAAAAAACATTAGTTTAAACTTAACGTTTAGCCTCGCACTCTTTTTTATAAACCTTGTTTAAAAAAATCAGGTTTAATATAAACCCCTTTATCCCGCTTTCCTTTTCTTAATTCAAAAATTAAGTAAAACATTCATTTTAAGCTAGCGAATTGGCTAAAAATCTCTTTAATTACTTCGTTTAAAAATCTCGATTTTAATATAAAACTCAGTTAAACAAACTTCTCACAAAATCCAACTAAACTCTATTCCAAACTCGATTACTTACATGATGAATTTCATTTAATAGAAATTCCTTAAATTATTAAAATAATAATTTACCTCATCGTTAACTATAGAAATAGTTAATGTGATGACCCTAAACCCCCGTTCCATGGTGGCAAGGATTATCTTTGGAATATAACACATAAACAGTAACAACAGAACAGAAATATATCATTACACCAGATAATGTACAACAAAATACACTGGATAAATAAAATCATCAGAGTTACACAGTATATCAGGATCACACTTAGTACAAAATACAATTTCAGCTTTACATAAAATGTCTGCAGCGGAATCAAACATAATATACATAACAAAAGCTGAACAGCTAAATAGAAATGATAGAATCCATCTTCAGCTCCATAGCTATCCAGAATGAGCCTGCTAAAACCTGAACACAAGGCTGCCTATGTAGAAATAGGGGCACCCGAGTTTGCAAAGTGAAACATACTACGATTCAGTCATGGGACTGGTATGAGAAATCTACTAAACTTATTTTATAATAAGGCCAATCACAGGACCATGCCGCTAACGCGGAACGGGTTTTCTCCATTGGATTGCTAGTGCTTAAAACAAGTAAATCATTTAAACACCGCAATGTTTTTTACAAAAAATGAAGCCATTATAAGACTCAGGTCCCATCACACAATGCAACGTAAGCCGAAGGATAGAGTTTTACCTTATAATGGCCAAAATATGCTTGATACGTATAAAACAAAAGCATTTGATATTATTACTAGTGTTTATATGTTTCAAAAACAATTTCAATCATAAGTATCAATCATAGACGGCATAGTACTCCATACTACTATGTCGCCACACTAGTTCTACAATCAAAACCCGCACGATGTCGTACTTGGAAGTTGGATTTCCATCATGAACCAATCAAAACCCGCACGATGTCGTACTTGGAAGTTGGATTTCCATCATGAACCAAGGCAAGGGATCGTCCTTACCGACTTTGAGACTCACTAGCCCGAGCCTCAAGATCAAAGCTCGAGTGACCCTTGGAGCGACAGGGCCGGTCCACATGAAGTGGATTAAAATGTCTGAACACTGCGTTTCCCCGCCCTATGGGGCGTAATGTAACACCCCACTCCCGCTATGATCACTCACTAAGGGAATGCCATAGCATCGGTGGAGTATTTTAGTGAATATAGAACAGAAAAACTACAACAAGACAGATATAAATAGTACTTGAAATTTAAAACATCATCTCATAACAGCGGAAGTAAACATGTCTGGTTACATCACAAAACCATAATAAGAGTTAAGTACAAATATCCATTCTTGCTAAATAAAAATACATAATCCCAATACATGAACTGATAGCCATAAAAGAAAAAGGGTAAGCTGAGCTCTACATCTAGGGTCCAAGCTCCAAGAGAGTAATAAAAGCAGCCTGGTCAAAGCCCACTCGTACTGGGCCCACTCTGAGAACCTGAGGATTGGGAAAAAAGATAAAAACAACGGGGTCAGACATAAGTCTGAGCGAGTCCTATAACTTTAACAATACAATCATTAAAGTAACCAGAGAAGACATAAACTTGACATACGGTAATGTCTGGGGATGAATGGCTACACTAAGCAGCTTGGTAGACTTAGGATAAACTAAGATAACTGTAAAGACGCATCTACCCACCCAAGGATAATTACTACACTGCACCACACCAGTCATTCCTTCTTAAAGGTTGATCCCTCCCAAGGACTTAGAAAATTTACCCAGTAGTTTCGTGTACCCCTAGCCCACTACATAGGTGTCGTCTGCCCCTATCTCCACTAGGTGTACTTAGTAATTTTACCCAGTAGTTTCGTGTACCCCTACATAGGTGCCGTCTGCCCCTATCTTTATTAGGTGTACTCACTACTCCCCAGCGATCGGCTCCCTACCGTAGATACCCGTGCTGGTCCCACAATAGGGTGTATCATTCCCCAAAGTGGCCACCTGAAAATATCAACGGTGCACGGCTTTATATCTACACGATGCAATAACGGCTTATCTACCAGCCCGGGCCCACACACGCATATGGAACCCGTTGGACTTGCGTTGCCACCGCTAACCCGTTTTGGCCTCTTATAGTCAAGCCCAATATGCGTGTCCCGTCACTCGACTAGAGTCGAGCCCACAAAGATACGTTTGGGATATTGGTTGAAATGGGCCCCCACAAGCTACCACCTAAGCTTGTTGCTTTATCTAGTGTATCCCACTTAACCATTTAATCATGTTTAATTACATGTTTCCACTTGGTTAAGTATTCTAATCATATTTTCTATTGCCACCCAAGGCAACCCACTAGATTCCACATGCCACCCAAGGCAACCACTAAATTTCCACATGCCACCCAAGGCACCCACTTAACCCCTCATGTCCCACTACATGCTAATATGGTTAAGTGTTTCTTAATTAATTAAGACCGTGATTTCCCATAAAGACCTCCCACATTAGACTGGCTGTTATGACCGCCTGGTTAAGCCGGTAGGGTCCGGGCAGTCTTACGTCATAACAGAGTCTAACCTCGTGTCTTTACTTTAATCACGTATTTAATTTATGGCTAAGACCTCTCACATTGGGCTAACATTTGTAGCAACTGGTTAAGCCGGTAGGGTCCGGGCAGTTTTACACTACAAATGAGTCCAACCTCGTGTCTTAGTCGATTAATTACACCTAATTAATCACCCCCATATTAATTATCCCTAATTAATATCAAGTTTTTTTCATAACATGGGTAGACCTAACTCAATAGGTAAATTCCCATGGGGTAGACCTAACTCAATAGGTAAATTCCCACTTATGTTAATTTATTTTTATGGTATGCTTAATCATACCCAATCATACTTTTATTAACATATTTACCAACCCCATCGTTCCCCACGTAAATCGTTCTCATTTCATGACATAATAAAGGGAAGATCCATCACAAATATCATGGGTTTAGCATATAACTTTGTCATGGGTTAAGAGGATGTCAACTTGCATTTATGAGCATATATTAACCCAACTACATTTAACCCAAACTTGCATATTATCATACACATATCTTGCATAACATGTTGCATATGAACTTGCATATTATCATACACATATCTTGCATAACATGTTGAACTTGCATATAAGCATTCTCATAACTTGCATAACATGTTAAACATGCATTTAAGCATACACATAACTTGCATAAGCATTCACATTCTTGCATAAGCATTCACATACTTGCATAAGCATGCATAACTTGCATATCATGTTAAACTTGCATTTAAGCATATACATAACTTGCATATGAACTTGCATAACAACCTACACATAACTTACATAACATCATACACATAACTTGCATATGAACTTGCATAACTCACTTGTTAAACATGCATAAACCCACTTATTAAATATGCATATACCCACTTATTAAACATGCATAAACCCACTTGTTAAACATGCATAAACCAACTTATTAAACATGCATAAACCCACTTATTAAATATGCATAAACATAGGAAAACATAGAGTAGCATATCATTACAAATGATTCAAACTCATTAATCCGCATTTAAGACCATAAGTCTCATTACACCCAATCTACTTACTTTAGCAATTGATGTTAAAGTGATAGAAACTCACCAAAACCAAGATTAGCAAACTTATGAAGTAGAACTAGTTGCTAAATATGAAGAAGATGATGATTAGGGGTTGATTAGCTTGCAACTTCCTTCATAAACTAGTGGAGGCTCCTCTCAAGTTTGATTTTGGCGGCATGAGGCCATCATTTCTATTTTTAGTATGGATTAGGCTTGCATTAGGGTGTATTTATAGGATTAGGGTGTGTTTTAGACCATAGGATTAACCCTAGGTTAGATTAGGTCCGTTAGATTTAGGAAATCTCTAGAACACAGCCCAAGACTCAACCAAAAACCAGATCTGGTGCACCCAGATCAACAGGGCCGATACCCTGTGTCGACACCCCTGTCGACAGGGCTGTCGACACCCCTGTCGACATGCCTGTCGACACCCCTGTCGACATGCCTGTCGACACGGGGCTAGGCGGGAACTTTCCCGCCACCTCCGCTTTTGGCTCCAATTATGTTTTAGAACTGAATTTTAAATCTGTTTTTAATTTTGAATTTTCTGAAAACTTCTTTGGGCCTTAACTGGGTCATACGGACTCCGATTTACAAAATTTCGGACTCTATTCTGCGTATTTTTCCGAGACGAACGCAACGGCATAGCCCGTTTCCCCTGATTCAGATTTTAGAATTTAATTCTGCCCTGATTTATGTTATAATAAGTTATTTCAACATACGGGGTGTTACATTCTCCCCTACTTAAAGGATTTCGTCCCCGAAATCTCTAAGTCAAGAAGAACGTATCCTACCAACCAAACAACCATCTACTCAATCCATCAAACACGGGCATCCATTGTCCTTAAAACAATTTCTAATGATGTATGAGCATATGCAAAAAGTGTGTGTATATGTTCCCTATCTAATGTATGAACATATGCAAACCATGATAGTGCCATGCATCCATTATGTATGCGAGAGAACCCTATCGACACATACAATATCTACATGAGTGCACAATCATTCACCAAAATGCTTCATCCATATGATAATACAATCATTATACATCCATAAATATAGCTTCCTACACACAATTTTATGCAATATGCAATATGAAGTGACTGAGCCGATCTAGTGCCTAGAGTGTGTGTATATGCATCCACGAGCAACCACTAGCAAACACTTGCATCCACTTGCATCCATCAACCATAACATGTCTCAAACACATGTTTCAACCATAGGTTTACCCTATCTAAAGGTCAAAGGTACTTAATGAGAGGACATACTAAAGATAAGTTAAGTACTAGTCAAACGATAAAGGAGAAATTAAAAGACATACCCTCAAAAAGGAATGGGTACAATGAACGCATCTTCGCTTCCGTCTCCCAAGTTGCGTTGCTCTCGTCTTCTCCCCATTGTACTTTGACTAGTTGAACCTCTCGATTCCTCAATTTCCTAGTCTCTGACCCAAGGATGCGGGTAGGAGCTCGTCGAATAGTCGCATCACGCTCTACTTCCACTTCTTTAAGCAAGCTCGGCTCTACCACCTCTGCCGTCTCATGTAAGCACTTCCTCAAATGCGACACATGGAATACATCATGTACCCCACTAAGTCTGTCGGGCAACTCCACTCTATATGCCATCCGTCCAATCCTTTCCTTAATAGGAAACGGCCCCACGAACCTTGGTGCTAACTTCCCAACAGATCCAAAACGAACCACATTTCGTAACGGAGACACTTTGACAAAGACCATGTCCCCAACTTCAAACTCAAGATCCGTCCTTCTCTTGTCCGCATAAGATTTTTGCCTATCCTGCGCTGCTTTCATCCTTCTTCGAATCAAGTCAATCTTCTCAGAAGTCTCCCTAACCATATCAGGCCCAAGCAAGATCTTGCCGTAGACTCCCACCAACATGTAGGTGATCGACAAGGTCTTCCATAGAGAGCTTCGAAAGGAGCCATACCAATACTGGACTGAAAGCTGTTATTATATGCAAACTCCACCAATGGAAGATGCTCTTCCCATGTACCTCCAAAATCTAAGATACAAAGCCTCAAAAGGTCTTCTAAGACACGATTCACCCTCTCAGTCTGGTCGTCCGTCTGAGGGTGATATGCGGTACTCAGACACAATTGAGTCCCCACTGCTTCTTGCAAACTTCTCTAGAACTCGCTAGTGAAGATAGGATCTCGATCACTCACTATGCTAGAGGGTACCCCATGCAATCGAACTATCTCTCGAAGATATACTGAAGCTAGCCATGGAGCAGTCCTCTTGCTTTTCACAGGTATGAAATGGGCGCTTTTAGTAAGTCTGTCTACCACAACCCAAATTCCCGTATTACCCTTTCTTGATCTGGGTAACCCGTCAATAAAATGCATCGAGACGCTATCCCACTTCCATTGCGGAACCTCCAATGGGTGAAGCAACCCACCAGGTTTCTTTTGCTCCGCCTTCACTTGTTGGCACACCAAGCATCGAGCGACATACTCGGCCACATCTTTCTTCATACCGGCCCAGAAGAAAACCCTCTTCATGTCTTGGTACATCTTGTCCCCACCGGGATGAATGGTCATCCTAGAACGGTGTGCATCATCAAGAATAGCCTTCCTCAAACCCTCGTCTTGCGGTACACAAAGTCTACCGTCTCTGCGCAAGCACCCCCTATCGTCTAGGGTGTACCTACTCAAATAGCTGGACGACTCCCCCCTTATGAGCTTCTCTACCAACTCAACCAACTGTGGGTCGTCCCTCTGTGCTTCTCCAATCCGCCCCAGAAGAGTAGGTCTGACCTCCAAGGATGCTAGCAAACCGGGTACATAATCAATGGAAGGTCTGAAATCAAACATCGAGATAAATTCCAAGCTTCGTCGTTCCACGAACAATGGACTCAAGGACAACCTCTTCCTGCTCAAGGCGTCCGCCACCACGTTACGCTTGCCAGGGGTATACGCTATCTCGAAATCATAGGATGCTAAGAACTCCATCCACCTTTGCTGTCTTAAGTTTAAATCCTTCTGAGAGAATAAGTACTTCAATGATTTATGGTCAGTGAACAACTCGAATCTCTCACCAAGAAGATAATGGCGCCAAATCTTAAGTGCAAAAACAATAGCGGCCAACTCTAAATCATGGGTAGGGTAATTTTTCTCATGCACTCTCAACTGCCTTCCACCATAGGCTATTACCCTTCCCTCTTGCATTAAGACTGCGCCTAGTCCTGTCCCACAAGCATTGGTATAGACAACAAATGGCTTGCTCCCATCTGGCAACACTAAAACTGGAGCAGTGGTTAAAGCTCTCTTTAACCGTCGGAACGCATCATCACAATCTACGTCCCATGCGAAAACAAGATTCTTCTTCGTTAAGCGGGTTAATGGGGCTGATATCTTTGCGAAGTCTTTGATAAACTTCCTATAATAACCCGCCAACCCCAAGAAACTTCTTACTTCGGTAGCATTCTTCGGAACCTTCCAATCCTGAATTGATACTACCTTCGCGGGATCCACAGCTATCCTTTCCTTGGAGACCACGTGCCCCAAGAACCGCACCTCCTTCCTCCAGAAGTGACATTTAGAGAATTTAGCCTTAAGGCTATGTGCTCGAAGAGTCTTCAATACCTCCCCAAGATGTAGGGCATGCTCTTCTTCACTCTTAGAAAATACTAAGATATCATCCATAAAGACCACCACGAATTTATTAAGGAACTCCCTGAACACCCTACTCATTAAATCAACAAAGTATGCAGGGGCGTTCGTCAACCCAAATGGCATTACCAGCCATTCATAGAAACCATCCGGAGTCCTAAAGGCAGTCTTGTCTATGCTATCCTCAGCCACCCTCAACTGATGAAACCCCGTGGCTAAGTCCAATTGAGAAAATACTGAAGCGCCAACCAACTGATCGAAAAGATCATCAATCCTCGGCAATGGGTGTCTATTCTTCTTTGTGAGCTTGTTGAGTTCTCTATAGTCTACACAAAGTCTGAGGGACCCATCCGCCTTTGTAGCAAATACTACTGGAGCACCCCACTCCGATATACTTCGTCTTATGAACCCCTTCTCAAGCAACTCCCCTACTTGCTTATGGAGTTCCCTCCTCTCACGAGGAGCCATGTGGCGCACTGGTAAAGATACAGGTTTAGCATTATCCACTAGATATATTCGGAAGTCAATCTCCCGCTTCGGAGGTAAGCCCTTCACCTCCTCAAACACATCCGAATATTCCCGGACCACTCTAACAGATTGCAAACTCTCGACCGAAGCGTCAAGCGATTCAAGATAACTTAGCATAACAGAATCCATGGGATTACAAGAGATCTCGAGAGTGTTACCCAAGCGGGTCATGAGCCTAACAACTCTCCTTTCGCAATCAAGAACGGCACCATTACTGGATAACCAGTCCATGCCCAAAATCAACCCATAGCCCGTGAAGCCCAAAACAAAAGCATCACATCTAAACTCAATGCTAAGTATAGAAATCTTCAAACCCAAACATATCATGGACAAATAAGTGGAGCCCCCAATTGGGTTTGAAACAACCAAGGGATCATCTACCAGACTGGTGTCTAAGTGCAGTGACTCAACTAATGATGATGAGATAAACGAATGCGATGCGCCTGAAT
The DNA here is from genome assembly GCA_030737875.1 of Allium sativum. Classification (NCBI taxonomy): domain Eukaryota; kingdom Viridiplantae; phylum Streptophyta; class Magnoliopsida; order Asparagales; family Amaryllidaceae; genus Allium; species Allium sativum. The sequence continues at coordinate 770,085,383 of CM060918.1, read as the reverse complement.
CAAACAATGTACGGACAGGATGATCAAATAGAAAAACCAGACTTTCAACGGAAATAGTTCTACCTCTTTCCTGAATCGGTGGGACCGCGAGAGCCTGTACTTGCCCCCTAGCCTGATCCGGTGCCATAAGAGCTTGCACCTGTCCTCCTGAGGTAGGCCCCGTCCTTTGCCCCTTCTTAGGGCAATCCTTTACTAGATGCCCTGCTTCGCAACAGTGGAAGCAGCCAGTCTTCTTCTTCTTGCGACAATCCTTGCTTAGGTGGCCAGGTGTCCCACAATTGAAACACTTCTTCTTCTTGCCCTTGCCACCGTTGCCTTTCCCGCCTTTATTTTGCTGTTGTTGCTGAGGTTTCTTTTGATCTCCCTTCTTCTCGGGTGCCTTATTAGCATTGGGACTCTTCTCTTCTTCATGCATGAGTGCCATGTCAACTAACTTCTCGAAGGTGGCCCCCATAGGGATATGAGTCATAGCCAACCCATGCATCGGTTCATTCAAGCCTTTCACGAACCTCAAAGCCTTCTTCTCCGGTGTATTCACCATGTCTAGGCCAAACCTTGCCAATTGATTAAACTTGTTAACATACTGCTTCACTGAGAGATTTCCTTGCTTTAGAGTCAAGAATCTTTCCATATACAAGTTTTCCTCCGCCCTTGAGAGAAACTTTGCCACAAATCTTTGCCTAAAATCCGCCCAAGAGTCAACGGGGCATTCTCCATTAGTGACCTCCCACCAGAATGAGACCTCTCCCTTCATTAACCAAGCAGCTAACTTGACTTTCTTTCCTTCTTCCATCTCAAAGATATCTATCAACTCTTCCACCTCCTTAAGCCAATCTCTAGCCTCCACAAAAGTTTCAGATCCTTGAAAAGGTTTCCCTCCCATAGCTTTAAATTCCTTGCAAGTCTTAGCAAAAGTATCCGTGCGAGGAGGAGGGGGAGGAGGAAGATCGGGTGCTACGGTTGGTGGAGGAACATTTGCTGGACCCGCAGTGGTGGCCCTAGCCTCCATCAATCTCCTATACCATACTGGTATCGTCACACCCTCCGGAAAGTTAAGATCCTCAGCCATGCTGAAACGAAAAAGGAAAGATTCAAAACGGAGAATTCGAAGGATATAGATATGGCTATTGGGGATTATGCTTTTCTTTCAAAAACTTTTCTCTTTAAAGACATGTTTTTGAAAATATCTCTTCCAAAAATGTTTTAGAAAAATAGATTTCTAAAAATTTTATCTGTTCCGGTAACCTAGCTCTGATACCACGTGTAACACCCCACTCCCGCTATGATCACTCACTAAGGGAATGCCATAGCATCGGTGGAGTATTTTAGTGAATATAGAACAGAAAAATTACAACAAGACAGATATAAATAGTACTTGAAATTTAAAACATCATCTCATAACAGCGGAAGTAAACATGTCTGGTTACATCACAAAACCATAATAAGAGTTAAGTACAAATATCCATTCTTGCTAAATAAAAATACATAATCCCAATACATGAACTGATAGCCATAAAAGAAAAAGGGTAAGCTGAGCTCTACATCTAGGGTCCAAGCTCCAAGAGAGTAATAAAAGCAGCCTAGTCAAAGCCCACTCGTACTGGGCCCACTCTGAGAACATGAGGATTGGGAAAAAAAGATAAAAACAACGGGGTCAGACATAAGTCTGAGCGAGTCCTATAACTTTAACAATACAATCATTAAAGTAACCAGAGAAGACATAAACTTGACATACGGTAATGTCTGGGGATGAATGGCTACACTAAGCAGCTTGGTAGACTTAGGATAAACTAAGATAACTGTAAAGACGCATCTACCCACCCACGGATAATTACTACACTGCACCACACCAGTCATTCCTTCTTAAAGGTTGATCCCTCCCAAGGACTTAGAAAATTTACCCAGTAGTTTCGTGTACCCCTAGCCCACTACATAGGTGCCGTCTGCCCCTATCTCCACTAGGTGTACTTAGTAATTTTACCCAGTAGTTTCGTGTACCCCTACATAGGTGCCGTCTGCCCCTATCTTTATTAGGTGTACTCACTACTCCCCAGCGATCGGCTCCCTACCGTAGATACCCGTGCTGGTCCCACAATGGGGTGTATCATTCCCCAAAGTGGCCACCTGACAATATCAACGGTGCACGGCTTTATATCTACATGATGCAACAACGGCTTATCTACCAGCCCGGGCCCACACACGCATATGGAACCCGTTGGACTTGCGTTGCCACTGCTAACCCGTTTCGGCCTCTTATAGTCAAGCCCAATATGCGTGTCCCGTCACTCGACTAGGGTCGAGCCCACAAAGATACGTTTGGGATATTGGTTGAAATGGGCCCCCACAAGCTACCACCTAAGCTTGTTGCTTTATCTAGTGTATCCCACTTAACCCTTTAATCATGTTTAATTACATGTTTCCACTTGGTTAAGTATTCTAATCGTATTTTCTATTGCCACCCAAGGCAACCCACTAGATTCCACATGCCACCCAAGGCAACCACTAAATTTCCACATGCCACCCAAGGCACCCACTTAACCCCTCATGTCCCACTACATGCTAATATGGTTAAGTGTTTCTTAATTAATTAAGACCGTGATCTCCCATAAAGACCTCCCACATTAGACTGGCTATTATGACCGCCTGGTTAAGCCGGTAGGGTCCGGGCAGTCTTACGTCATAACAGAGTCTAACCTCGTGTCTTTACTTTAATCACGTATTTAATTTATGGCTAAGACCTCTCACATTGGGCTAACATTTGTAGCAACTGGTTAAGCCGGTAGGATCCGGGCAGTTTTACACTACAAATGAGTCCAACCTCGTGTCTTAGTCGATTAATTACACCTAATTAATCACCCCCATATTAATTATCCCTAATTAATATCAAGTTTTTTTCATAACATGGGTAGACCTAACTCAATAAGTAAATTCCCACTTATGTTAATTTATTTTTATGGTATGCTTAATCATACCCAATCATACTTTTATTAACTTATTTACCAACCCCATCGTTCCCCACGTAAATCATTCTCATTTCATGACATAATAAAGGGAAGATCCATCACAAATATCATGGGTTTAGCATATAACTTTGTCATGGGTTAAGAGGATATCAACTTGCATTTATGAGCATATATTAACCCAACTACATTTAACCCAAACTTGCCTATTATCATACACATATCTTGCATAACATGTTGCATATGAACTTGCATATTATCATACACATATCTTGCATAACATGTTGAACTTGCATATAAGCATTCTCATAACTTGCATAACATGTTAAACATGCATTTAAGCATACACATAACTTGCATAAGCATTCACATTCTTGCATAAGCATTCACATACTTGCATAAGCATGCATAACTTGCATATCATGTTAAACTTGCATTTAAGCATATACATAACTTGCATATGAACTTGCATAACAACCTACACATAACTTACATAACATCATACACATAACTTGCATATGAACTTGCATAACTCACTTGTTAAACATGCATAAACCCACTTATTAAATATGCATATAACCACTTATTAAACATGCATAAACCCACTTGTTAAACATGCATAAACCAACTTATTAAACATGCATAAACCCACTTATTAAATATGCATAAACATAGGAAAACATAGAGTAACATATCATTACAAATGATTCAAACTCATTAATCCGCATTTAAGACCATAAGTCTCATTACACCCAATCTACTTACTTTAGCAATTGATGTTAAAGTGATAGAAACTCACCAAAACCAAGATTAGCAAACTTATGAAGTAGAACTAGTTGCTAAATATGAAGAAGATGATGATTAGTGGTTGATTAGCTTGCAACTTCCTTCATAAACTAGTGGAGGCTCCTCTCAAGTTTGATTTTGGCGGCATGAGGCCATCATTTCTATTTTTAGTATGGATTAGGCTTGCATTAGGGTGTATTTATAGGATTAGGGTGTGTTTTAGACCATAGGATTAACCCTAGGTTAGATTAGGTCCGTTAGATTTAGGAAATCTCTAGAACACAGCCCAAGACTCAACCAAAAACCAGATCTGGTGCACCCATATCAACAGGGCCGACACCCTGTGTCGACACCCCTGTCGACATGCCTGTCGACACCCCTGTCGACATGCCTGTCGACACGGGGCTAGGCGGGAACTTTCCCGCCACCTCCGCTTTTGGCTCCAATTATGTTTTAGAACTGAATTTTAAATCTGTTTTTAATTTTGAATTTTCTGAAAACTTCTTTGGGCCTTAACTGGGTCATACGGACTCCGATTTACAAAATTTCGGACTCTATTCTGCGTATTTTTCCGAGACGAACGCAATGGCACAGCCCGTTTCCCCTGATTCAGATTTTAGAATTTAATTCTGCCCTGATTTATGTTATAATAAGTTATTTCAACATACGGGGTGTTACACGTAAACTGGTCATATATTGACCAAACCATCCATCGGCTCCGCAAAGACCGATATAACCGAGGCGCCTCGCTTTCCATCATCCACATAAGTAAAACGCCAGGGCTTGCAAAACCCTGACACCACTCCTAACTAGAAAGAAACGTATGTCCGCCCTGAGGTCCTCTCCCGTTTCCGGTTCCTACCGGGGTGTGAGGCTCGCGTATCAACGCAATACACAAAGCTAGCTATATTAAAGCTATGCTTTGATCATCAACCACAAGACTCTATTTTCAATAAAAGCCTTGATCACAGCATCTCTGCATGCCACGTTATCAATCTACAACGTCAGACACACATCCATTTACAAGTCCGTTGTAACACCCCGTATTTTCTTAAAACATTAAAGTAACGAATTAAAGAATAATTAATTTCAAATGTGAGAATTAAGGAAACGGGTTATGCCATTGCGTTCATCTCGGAATTCTGCTTGAGATAGAGTCCGAGTTTGCGTGAATAGGACTCCGTATGAAGAATTTATGGCCTTCAGAAGTTTCAGGAATTTATATAAATAAAAACAGCTCAAACTAAATTCAAAAAAAAAAAATTCGAATTCAAACGCAGAAGTGGGCTGGGCAGGGATTTTCCCGCCCAAGGCCAGGTCGACCTCCCCTATACAGGTCGACCTAGGGGTCGACCTGGGGGTTGACCTGCCCCCCTCGGGCAGATATGAAATGTGACGATTCTGACTCCCTGCTGAGTCATTAGGGCTTATGTGGCTGTTCTGGATAGCTCTATCTTGTCTGGATGGTCTTGATTGCTTCTAGGATTGATCTAACGGCTCTTATTTAGTTAAACCTCTTTAAAAGAACCCCAACCCTAAACCCTAAATCACACAAAAATTCATACTAAGAGCCGTCATGCTGTCAATGGTCAACCTAGAGTAGCCGCCATTCTCCTTCAACTAGAAAGCAAGATAGAAGCTATGGATCAAACCAAATCAAATCTAAATTAGAAGAACAATTAGTCTACTTCAAGGGAAAGCTATTCAGTTTCAGAATACAGATCCCAGAAAATAGGATTTTTCTTTTGTTTGTAAGTCTAGTTATCTTTTAGATGTGAATAAATTAAAGACATGATTTGTAATAAAATGAAAATTAGAATTGTACCAAGTTGTATGATAATAGTGATGTTGATTCATGTCTATTCATGTGATAATTCTATCATATATGCATGTGATACTATTGCGGTTTATTGAACCTATCATATTGTGTAGAATTTGGTGAATGAACCTATTGTATCGTATAGGAATTTGGGAATGAAAACCATTATGTTATATGTAAGTTTGATGATTCTATCTTGTTATGTTACATACAAATTTTAGGCTAAGTCATGTTGTATATGCCTAAATGTTTAGATCCACATGCGTCTATGTTAGATCTATGTTGACTTGATTTAACCCCTATGCAAGTTCACAACTACATGCCTAATTAAGTTTATATAGTTCTATGTAAAACCCCTATTTTATGATTCATGTTGAGTAGATCTAAATTTGCAAGTTCATAATTAAATGTATATTGCTCTATGTCGAATTCATATGACATATGTGTAGTTAGATCCATATTTTTATGGTCTTGGAATATTACATGTTCCTCTTTTTTTTCCCTTTTGTGTATGAGTTAGGCTATGTAACGAGCCTAACATTTTATGTGATTTATGCGAACATTTAACGGGGGTAACATTGAGGAAAAACATGAAATTACATGTAATTGGCATATTTGGCTCATAATCATGTAAATGGTTTATGGCATAAACTGGTATAATTTTTATACCTAAAATTATGAACTTGATTTAGAGGGAAAGTGGGGCTTGACATGAATGTCAATAATTTACATATAAACATAAAGGGGTAAATATGTAAATTTAGCAAAAGACGAATATGCATAACCCGAGGTTAGATTGAGTTGCGGTATAAGACTGCCCGGAACCATCCGGCAAATCCAGCAACCATAACAATATAGATTTAATGTGAGAGGTTAGCGCATCAAGCCCAAAAGAACCCGAGGTTAGACTGAGTTGCGGTGTAAGGCTGCCTGGAACCGACCGGCACATCCAGCGACCGCAACAATACCTGTTTAATGTGAGTGGTCGGTGCTTTAATGAATGAATTAAAGCTAAGACAAGAATGGTAGGGTTAAGTTAATTAAGGCAGCACTTAACCAATACAACATGTTAACTAAACTGATGGGTGGGGTTAGGTTAATTTGGACACTTAACCAATTTAACATGTTGATTAGGAAACCCTAGTAACGGGGGCCCATTTCAGCAGTAACCCACATAGATGTATCATGGTACCCTGAACTAGGCAGGGTGAGACACAATTACTGGGCTGATTATAAGCGGTCAAAATAACGGCGGGTGGTGCGTCAGTGTAGGTTCCAACGGAGTACGGGCGTGCACGTTCTCCGGAGTGGAAAAAGCAGGCACTGGGCATTAGTAGTTATACACTGTGCATCTTGAATCGTGTCAGGTTGCCACCATAGGATTTGATACATCCCATGGTGGGACCAGCACAGGTATCTACAATCAAGCGGGGGCCGAATGACACACGTGATAAATACATGCGAGTAGGAGCCGATCGATAAAGGGGATCATTTTAGCATGAACATGTGGTGCTAGTTGGAACAAGTATAAATAGGTGCAGAGAAATAGAATTGGGTGCGATAGTATGCTCGGCTTAACCTGCCTTATCTAGTCTTATGTTACCTTATTTTTCTGGTATTGTCCTATTTTCAGTTTATCCATGTCATGATTCTTTTTCTTGTTCACATACTGAAAAATCACTGGACTTACCAGACGTATGTCTGACCCATTTTTCTTTTGCCCTCTTTTCTTTCGTTCTCCCCCCCCCCCCCCCCCCCCCCAAGTCCACAGGGAGGGAACACTCCAGCTTAGTTCAGACCTTTTGCAAGCTTGAAGAGAGTAGATGTATTCCTTGGATTCCCTTCTCTTGGGCTATGGCTATGGATACACTCTCAATGGGGATTTATGCTATTTTATTATTGTTCTATGCTTCTTTATGTTTTAATCAAGACAGAGATTTTTATGTAATGATTTGGAAGTTGTTTTGAGATAGTTTGCTGTAATGTTTTTTTGTTATGAACCACGTATGAAATAAATTTAGTTTTTCCGTTGCTTGTATGTCTGTCTTGTTAATTATTTGCGTATTTTACCTATAATGCTCCACCAAAGTTAAGGCATTCCCTTTGTGAGTGACCTTAACGGAGGTGGGGTGTTTCACTTGGTATCAGAGCAAAGGTTTACCAGATCAGATAAAAATTTTGAAAATTGTTTTTCAAAAAGAAGTTTAAAGAAGCACTTTTCAAGAAAAGAAGTATTGTTTTAATTTTAAAAGGCATAATCCCCCAAAGCCATGTGCATTACCTTTCTATCCTTTGTTTTGAATCTTTCCTTTTTCGTTTCAGCATGTCTAGGGAGAGGGCGTGCCGGTACCTGGACGGTTCAGAAGGTACCTAGAGGCTAGGGCTAATGATGCGGGCCCAACAAACATTCCTCCTCCCCCAGCTGCAGCAGTTCCTCCTCCTCCTCCTCCACATGCAAATGCTTTCTCAAAAATATGTAGAGACTTTTGAGCCATGGGTGGAAAGAACTTTAGTGGAACTGAATCATTCGTGGAAGCAAGGAACTGGCTCAAAGAAATTGAGGATTTGTTTGTTATCTTTGAAGTGGATGATAGGTAGAAGATACAGTTGGCGGCGTGGTTGCTTAAAGACGAAGCTTCTTATTGGTGGGAGGTTACCAATGCTGAGAGACCAGTTGAAACTTGGGTAGATTTCAGAATAAGGTTTGAAATGAAATTCCTCTCACAAGCTGAACGAAGCCTACAGGTGGAGAAGTTCTTAGCTCTTAAACAGGGAAGTATGACGGTCAAATAATACGTCAACCAATTCAATCAGCTGGCCAGATTCGGACTGGAGTTAGTAAACACTCCACATAAGAAGGCTCTCCGCTTCGTTAAAGGGTTGAATGGGCCACTACACAGCCTAGCTATGACCCATATACCCATGGGTGCGACTTATGAGAGATTGGTGGACATGGCACTATTACATGAGGAAGACAAGGATGGTAAGAAAGTGGTAAAGGTGGAAGAACCTCAAGATAAGAAGGTGGAGGGATCGCAGAATAAGAAGACGGATTCAAAGAAGGGCGGGAAGAACAATAAACCCCATGATAAGAGGAAGTGTAATTTTTGTGGCATTCCTGGACATCTGGTTAAGGACTGCAGAAAGAAGAAAAGGAAGATGGGTGGTTGTTTCCATTGCGGCGAGACAGGACACATGGCCAAGGACTGCCCAAGAAAGCAAGGGCAAGGGCAGAGAACTGGGTCTACTTCTGGAGGGCAGGTTCACGCTCTCATTGCACCTCCTCAAGAACGAGGTAGAAATATTTCTGTTGAGAGTTTAGTTTATCTTTTTGATCATCCTATTCGTACACTCTTTGATTCTGGCGCATCGCACTCTTTTATATCTACTGCTTTTGTTGAATCTCTGCACCTAGACACCAGTATAGTAGAGGATCCCTTGGTTGTTTCAAATCCAATTGGGGGCTCAACTTATTTGTAAATGACTTGTTTGGATTTGGAAATTTCTATACGGTTTAGATGTAATGCCTATGTTTTGGGCTTCACGGGCTATGGGTTGATGGATTGGCTATCCAGTAATGGTGCCATCCTCGATTGTGAAAAGAGAGTGGTTAGACTCATGACTCGCCTCGGTAACACTCTCAAAATTTCTTGTAATCCCATGAACTCTGTTATGCTTAGCTATCAAGAATCTCTTGATGCATCTATTGAGAATTTGTAGTCTGTTAGAGTAGTCCATGAATACTCGGATGTCTTTGAGGAGGTGAAGGGGTTACCTCCGAAGCGGGAGATAGACTTCCGCATATACCTCGTTGATAATGCAAAACCCGTTGCTTTACCCGTTAGACACATGGCTCCGAGGGAGAGGAAAGAACTCAGCAAGCAAGTTAAGGAGTTGCTTGAGAAGGGGTTTATATGGCGGAGTATTTCTGAATGGGGTGCTCCAGTAGTATTCGCAACCAAAGTAGATGGTTTGCTTCGCCTATGCATCGATTATAGGGAGCTAAACAAGCTGACTAAGAAGAATAGGCACCCACTTCCAAGAATAGATGAATTGTTCGATCAGCTTGTAGGTGCATCGGTTTTCTCCTAACTAGATCTGGCTACCGGGTTTCATCAGCTAAGAGTGGCTGAAGACAGTATCGATAAGACCGCGTTCAGAACCCTAGATGGTTACTTTGAGTGGCTTGTCATGCCTTTTGGCTTGACAAACGCACCAGCTTATTTCGTTGACTTGATGAGCAGGATGTTCAGTGAGTTCCTTAATAAGTTTGTGGTGGTCTTCGTGGACGACATTTTGATTTTCTCGAAGAGTGAGGAAGAGCATGCTCAGCATTTAAAAGAAGTCATGGATACTCTTCGAGCACATTAGTTGAAAGCCAAATTCTCCAAATGGCACTTCTGGAGAGAGGAAGTAAGGTTTCTTGGACATGTGGTGTCCAAAGAAGGGTTAACTGTGGACCCCGCAAAAATAGTTGCAGTGCAAAATTGTAAAGTTCCACGGAATGCGACCGAAGTCCGAAGCTTTCTCGGGCTAGCGGGCTTTTACCGAAAGTTCATCAAAGACTTTGCGAAAATCTCAGCTCCACTTACAAGGTTGACGAAGAAGAACCTAACTTTCACTTGGGATTTGGATTGCCATGTTGCTTTCCAACGTTTGAAGAGGGCTCTAACAACAGCCCTAGTTCTGACATTGCCTGATGGGAGCAAGATGTTTACCGTATACACGGATGCATGTGGTACGGGACTAGGTGTTGTCTTGATGCAAGAAGGGAAGGTAGTAGCTTATGGTAGGAGACAATTGAAAGTACATGAGAAAAACTACCCAACCCACGATCTAGAGTTGGCTGCCATCGTTTTTGCGCTTAAGTCTTGGCGCCATTATCTCCTAGGTGAGAAGTTTGAATTGTATACTGACCATAAATCGTTGAAGTACCTTTTCTCGTAGAAAGATCTTAACTTGAGGCAACAAAGATGGATGGAATTCTTAGCATCCTATGATTTTGAGATTTCCTATACCCTTGGCAAGGGCAATGTAGTAGCAGACGCCTTGAGTAGAAAGAAGCTGACCTTAAGTCCTCTCTTCGTAGAAAGGCAGAGCTTGAAGTACGTAGCCAACTTTGACTTTAGACCCTCCTTTGAATTTGTACCTGGTTTGTTAGCATCGCTAGAGTTGCGACCTATTCTTCTGGACTCAATAGGAATCGCACAACGTAAAGACCCTCAGCTAGTTGATGTGATAGATAAGCTAAATAGGGGCGAGACTTCTAGTCACCTCAATAGATACTTCATCGATGACAAGGGTTGGTTGAGGCGGGATGGAAGGTTATGCGTCCCACAAGCAAGGGATTTGGTGAAGAAGGTTCTCGAAGAAGCACACCATTCCAAGTTGACCATACACCCAGGTGGAGACAAAATGTATAAAGACATAAAAAGGGTTTTATTTTGGAATGGCATGAAGAGGGATGTAGCTGAATTTGTCTCTAAGTGCTTATCATGCCAGCAAGTCAAGGCGGAGCAAAAGAAGCCTGGTGGTTTGCTTCATCCTCTAGAGGCCCCATAGTGGAAATGGGATAGCATTTCGATGGACTTTATTGATGGGCTGCCTAGGTCAAGAAGGGGCAATACCAGTATTTGGGTAATAGTGGACAGGCTCACAAAAAGTGCTCACTTTATACCCGTTAAAAGTAGAAGGACTGCCTCATCTTTAGCATCATTTATCTTAAAGAGATAGTTCGACTCCTTGGTAAACCCTCTAGCATTGTGAGTGACCGAGATCCTATCATCACGAGCGAGTTTTGGAGGAGCTTGCAAGAGGCTGTAGGCACACAGCTATGCTTAAGCACGACCTATCACCCCAAACCGATGGTTAGACGGAAAGGGTGAACAGAGTATTAGAAGACCTATTGAGATTATGTATTCTTGACTTTGGAGGAACATGGAAGGATCGTCTTCCTTTGGTGGAGTTTGCCTAGAACAATAGCTATCAAGCCACCATAAGCATGGCACCCTTCGAAGCTTTATATGGAAGACCATGCCGATCAGCAACTTGTTGGTGGGAGTCTACAAACAAGCTCATACTTGAACCAGATTTGATTAGAGAAACTTCATAGAAAGTGGACTTGATACGAAGAAGAATGAAGACTGCCCAAGATAGACAGAAGTCCTACGCAGACAAAAGAAGGACCGACCTTGAGTTTGAGGTTGGAGACAAGGTTTTCCTTAAAGTATCTCCTTTAAGAAACGTCGTTCTCTTTGGATCCGCAGGAAAGTTGGCACCAAGATTTGTAGGGTCGTTTCCTATCATTGAAAAGATTGGAAAGATGGCTTACAGAGTAGAGCTGCTCGAAAGATTAGCTGGAGTTCATAATGCCTTTCATGTTTCTCACCTACGAAAATGCTTACATGAATCTGCGGAAGTGGTGGAACCAAGCATACTAGAAGAAGTAGAAGTAGAATGAGAGGCGACTGTGAGAAGAGTTCCAACTCGTATCTTGGGTACAGAAGTCAAAAAGCTACACAACCGCGAAGTCAAACTTGTTAAAGTTCAATGGAGTGATGCTGAGGAAGACGCGACTTGGGAGACTGAGGCCAAGATACGCGCAACCTACCCTTTTCTTTTTGAGGGTACATCCTTGATCTCTTTTCCTTAAGTTTATGCATGCTTGTATCTACCCTTTTTAAGTATATCTCCTCGGTCCTATCCTTATCCTTAGGTAGAAACCAATGGATGTAAACATGTAATTGAAACATGTTATGATTGATGGTTGCAAGTGATTGCTAGTGGTTGCTCGTGGATGCATATACACACACATTATGTGTTAGATCGGCTCAGTCACTTTCATATTGCATATGCATATGTGTACTTGTATATGATTGAAACTTGAGGTGTTATCATGTGGATGTTGCATTTGTATGAATGATTGTACACTCATGTAGAAAGTATGATTAGGGAAGATTGCATACATAATGGACTCATGACACTGACATAATTCACATTAAGGAGGTCAACTAAATCAGTAGACCGCCTGATTTTGCATTAGATAAGGACATGTACACACACTATGCATATGATCATGAAGCATTAGAAGTCTTTTTTTTAAGGACAATGGACGCCTGTGTTTGATGGATGAGTAGATGGACGATTGGATGGTAGGATATACGTTCTTCTTGACTCGAAGATTTCGGGGACGAAATCCTTTAACGAGGGGAGAATGTAACACCCCGTATTATCTAAAAACATTAAAGTAACGAATTAAAGAATAATTAATTTCAAATGTGAGAATTAAGGGAAATGGGTTACGCCATTGCGTTCGTCTCGAATTATGCTTGAGACAGAGTCCGAGTTTGCGTGAATGAGACTCCGTATGAAGAAGTTATGGCCTTCAAAAGTTTTAGGAATTTATATAAATAAAAACAGCTCAAACTAAATTCAAAAAAAAATTCGAATTCAAACGCAGAAGTGGGCTGGGCGGGGATTTTCCTGCCCAAGGCCAGGTCGACCTCCCCTATACAGGTTGACCTAGGGGTCGACCTGGGGGTCGACCTGCCCCCCCCCTCGAGCAGATATAAAATGTGACGATTCTGACTCTCTGCTGAGTCATTTGGGCTTATGTGACTGTTCTGGATAGCTCTATCTTGTCTGGATGGTCTTGATTGCTTCTAGGATTGATCTAACGGCTCTTATTTAATTAAACCGCTATAAAAGAACCCCAACCCTCAACCCTAAATCACACAAAAATTCATACCAAGAGCCGTCATGCTATCAATGGTCAACCTAGAGTAGCCACCATTCTCCTTCAACTAGAAAGAAAGATAGAAGCTATGGGTCAAATCAAATCAAATCTAAATTATAAGAACAATTAGTCTACTTCAAGGGAAAGCTATTCAGTTTCAGAATACAGTTCCCAGAAAACAAGATTTTCCTTTTGTTTGTAAGTCTAGTTATCTTTTAGATGTAAATAAATTGAAGACATGATTTGTAATAAAATGAAAATCAGAATTGTACCAAGTTGTATGATAATAGTGATGTTGATTCATGTCTATTCATGTGATAATTCTATCATATATGCCTGTGATACTATTGCGGTTTATTGAACCTATCATGTTGTGTAGAATTTGGTGAATGAACCTATTATATCGTATAGGAATTTGGGAATGAAAACTATCATGTTATATGTAAGTTTGATGATTTTATCTTGTTATGTTACATACAAGTTTTAGGCTAAGTCATGTTGTATATGCCTAAATGTTTAGATCCACATGCCTCTATGTTAGATCTATGTTAACTTGATTTAACCCCTATGCAAGTGTAACGACCTGGAAAATCTGAACCAATTTAATATTTTTAAATTGACTATTTTAGTGAATTTAAATTAATTAAAATAAATAACAACGAAAAGTAAGTTTGAATCGACGTTTGAAAATAGATATAATTAATTTTAATTATAAACAAGGCCTGAAATGGCATGGTAGTTTCAAAATTTGAATTCAAACTTTGACTGACTGTACCGGGTGCAAAACAAAACGGATTCTAGTGAAACCAAAAATATTTAAATCTGTTAGTGAATATCTTTCTAACGAATTTGAAAAATCGAAATTTTGTAGCGGGAAGCAAAAGTTATGACCAAATGAATTTTCAGAAAGGTCGCTATAGAGTTTATATAGCCCGTGAAAATGGCCATTTTGCAAACGATCTCGGAATTCGACGAAACCACTTTTGTTGGATCCGAGATGTTAAATTATTGCTAGATTTCAAATTTCATAATTTTTGAAGCTAGTATGTGAGCGTGGCAAAGGAAAATGTGTTTGGTCGATTTTTATTAAATTGGATCGACCAGAAAAGGGTCATTTTTCAAACGGTCTCAGAATTCGACGAAACTAGTTTTGTTGGGACCGTATCGTTAAAACATAGCTAGATTTATTTTTCGGGAATTTTTAGAATCAGTATGTGGCCCCGAAAAATTGAAATGTACGTTCAAATTAAATATTGAATGTTTTATATTTTAATTTGAAGGAAAGCTGACTGAAATAGTCGAATGGGCCTACGAAACATATCCCATTGTGTTCGGAATGGGGGTATTTAGCTGGGGACGACAGTCGTTGGGTTTAGATTGGAGTTCGTATGAGATAAGGGGTATTTTCGGATTTTTAAATTATATAAATATAAAAAAAACCTATTGATCAATGCCACTCTCTCTCCCCGCTTTCTCTCTCTCCCTCGCCCGAACGCACGGCGGAAAACGTTCAAACTTTCCCCCTTCGATTCCTCCTTCCACACTCAATAATATCACTAGCTCCAGTTCAAGATTTTGTAGAGATTCTCAAGGGTTTCACATCCATATAAATTTTTCTACCTATCGTGGAGTATTTTGGTCGGATCGACGCTGTGAAGTCAGCGACTTCAAACCGCCGTCGTGCCCTCTGGACGCCGTCGAACTGAGCGTGGTTGGTGGCGTCGGGAAGCTACTTCGAAGCTCTACGACGCTGTAAAACCCGATCGGCCTGAAGTGCTTTGGATTGAGCGCAAAACAAAAACCTAGTTTTGAAGAAAATAAAGAGGTAACGGCTGATTATATATTACACTATTTAATAGCAGTTTAAAGCGCTACGGTTTTTGACTTCACTGTAAAAATCATATCTTTTTCGTTTGTTGACGAAATTCAGTGAAACAAGAGACAGTGGACTCATGTGGACATCTTTTACATTCTAAAAGAGACCGCATATTTTTCTGAGCCATCTGCTATTTTTGGTGGAGTAGAACCCAATGTGAGATTTCTAAATTATAAACAATATGGAAAACGATGATGTATAAATTATATAGTCGATGTATGAGT
The DNA here is from genome assembly GCA_030737875.1 of Allium sativum. Lineage (NCBI taxonomy): Eukaryota > Viridiplantae > Streptophyta > Magnoliopsida > Asparagales > Amaryllidaceae > Allium > Allium sativum. Next base: position 770,069,983 of record CM060918.1, on the reverse strand, counting down.
TATATAAGCGTTGTACACCTTATGTATAAGCGTTGTATAAGTTGTACGTTCGATGAATAAGTTATATATGCGTTGTAAAAATTATATATGTGTTGAAATGGAAGTGAAATATACTTATAATATATATATATATATATATATATATATATATATATATATACGCCCCTCGTCCACAAACCATGGACGATACTTATTGGTTGTGATTGGTGTGAAAATTGGTTGATAGCAAATGTTTGATTTGAATTGTTTGTGGTTGAAATTGATTGATTGTGGTTGAAAAATACCCGTTTGTGGTTGAGAATTATTTGGTTGAAACCACATAGGATTAGTTTGTGGAAAAGAAAGAAAAAATATACATGCCGCCTACGTGCGAACTAGATGCATGAAATCCCCATTGTCAAAAGCTGCGAGGCTTTAAGGTAGAGCGAGGAGCCGTACTACGGACGACCCCGGTTTTAACTACCCTGCCGTTATGCTGCCGAAATTTTGAATAATATTCATGTGTTAGAATTATTTTCATGTGTTGAAACTATATTCTTGTGTTGAATAGAAATTCATGTGTTGAACGACATTCGTGTTTTGAAATAAATTGTTTCATAATAAAAATCATATTTTTTTTATCTATATGAACTATAATAAATAGTCGCGTTTTGAAATAAATTGTTTTAAATATAAAAATCACCTTTTTATTGTATATATAAAAACTATAGAAAACATTCATGTGTTGAATAGAAATTCATTCGTTGAATAGAAATTCATGTGTTGAATGGTATTCGTGTTTTAAATGAATTGTTTTAAATATGAAAATCACCTTTTTATTGTATATATACGAACTATAGAAAATGTAACACCCCACACCCGCTATGGTCACTCTCTAAGGGAATGCCATAACATCGGTGGAGTATTTTAAGTGAATATAGAACAGAAAAATTACAACAAGTCAGATATAAGTAATACTTGAGAAATTTCAAAACATCATTTCATTGCAGCGGAAAGTAAAACATGTTTGGTTACATCACAAAACCATAATAAGAGTCAAGTACAAAATATCCATCCTGATAAATAAAAGTACATAATCCCAATACACGAACTGATAGCCATAAAAGAAAGGGTAAGCTGAGCTCTACACCTATGGTCCAAGCTCCAAAAGAGAATAAAGCAGCCTGATCAAAGCCCACTCGTACTGGGCCCACTCTGATAACCTGAGGGTTGGAAAAAAAAGATAAAAACAACGGGGTCAGACATAAGTCTGAGTGAGTCCTATAACTTTAACAATACAATCTTTAAAGTAACCAGAGAAGACATAAGCTTGATATACGGTAACGTCTAGGGATGAATGGCTACACTAAGCAGCTAGGTATACTTAGGATAAACTAAGATAACCGTAAAGACGCATCCACCCACCCAAGGATAATTACTACACTGCACCACACCAGTCATTCCTACTTAAAGGTTGATCCCCCTAAGTGTACTTAGAAATTTAGTAGTTTCGTGTACCCCTATCTGACTACATAGGTGTACCCACTACTCCCCAAGCGATCGGCTCCCCTACGTAGATACCCGTGCTGGTCCCACGATGGGGTGTATCATTCCCCAACGTGGCCACCTAATAATATCAACGGTGCACGGCTTTATATCTACACGATGCAACAACGACTTACCAACCAGCCCGGGTCCACACATGCATATGAAACCCGTTGGTCCCGCGTTGCCATCGCTAACCCGGTTTGGCCTCTTATAGTCAAGCCCAATATGCGTGTCCCGTCACTCGACTAGAGTCGAGCCCACAAAGATACGTTTGGGATATTGGTTGAAATGGGCCCCCACAAGCTACCACCTAAGCTTGTTATTTCTAGTGAATCCCACTTAACCCTTTAACCATGTCCCCTTACATGTTATAAATTTTGGTTAAGTCCTTTAATCATATTCTAATTGTCATACAAGGTACCCACTAGATTTTCACATGTCACCCATGGCACTTACTTAACCCTTTAATCATGTTTAATTACATGTTCCACTTTGGTTAAGTATTCTAATCGTATTTTCACATGCCACCCATGGCACTTACTTAACCCTTTAATCATGTTTAATTACATGTTCCACTTTGGTTAAGTATTCTAATCGTATTTTTCTATTGCCACCCAAGGCAACCTACTAGTCTCCTCATGCCACCCAAGGCACCCACTTAACCCCTCATGTCCCATTACATGCTAATATGGTTAAGTGTTTCTTAATTAATTAAGACCGTGATCTCCCATAAAGACCTCCCACATTAGACTGGCTTTTATGACAACTGGTTAAGCCGGTAGGGTCCGGGCAGTCTTACGTCATAACAGAGTCTAACCTCGTGTCTTTACTTTAATCACGTATTTAGTTTGTGCCTAAGACCTCTCACATTGGGCTAACATTTGTAGCAACTGGTTAAGCCGGTTGGGTCCAGGCAGTTTTACACTACAAATGAGTCCAACCTCGTGTCTTAGTCGATTAATTACACCTAATTAATCACCCCCATATTTATTAATTATCCCTAATTAATATTCACATTCACAAGAATATGGGTAGACCTAACTCAATAGGTAAATTCCCAATTCCATAACATGGGTAGACCTAACTCAATAGGTAAGTTCCCATGGGGTAGACCTAACTCAATAGGTAAATTCCCACTTATGCTTATTCATTTTATGGTATGCTTAATCATAACCATTTCACACCATTCATTAACATGTCTATTAACCCCATCATTTCCCCACGTTCTTATGCTAACACGACATATTTCCAAGAGAAGATTCTTTCACAATTAACATGGGTTTCATTTAGCATACATTAGCATTAACATGGGTTAAAAGGTGTCCACTTACATCATGACATTAACCCAACTAGCATTACGAAATAACCCAACTTGCATGAACATACATATGTCATGTATAAAGGCGACTTGCATAAGTGTTTATAGGTTATACAAAGGTGTGAACTTGCACAACATGTTACATGTTAACTTGCATAACATCATACACATAACTTGCATAATATTATAAACATAACTTCCATATCAACATACACATAACTTGCATAACATCATGCACATAACTTGCATAACATCGTACACATAACTTGCATATGAACTTGCATAACAACATGCACATAACTTACATAACATCATACACATAAACTTGCATAACATGTTGAGCTTGCATATAAGCATACACATAACTTGTATAACATGTTGAACTTGCATGTAAGCATACACATAACTTGCATAACATGTTGAACTTGCATATATGACTTGCATCTTAAAGGAGGGTAAACATGCATACACATATATATTCATAGCATATAAAGGTGCCATCTTGCATATGTATGCATCACATTTAAAAGGGTAAACTTGCATGTTATGATTTATGCATAATACCAAACACTTAGCATGCATAAAACCACCTACTTAGCATGCATAAAATCAATTACTTATTATGCATAAACCCACCACTTAACTTGCATAAACCCACATATCCAACTTGCATAAACTCACATATTCAACATGCATAAACTCACATATTTAACATGCATAAACTCACATATTTAACATGCATAAACTCACATATTTAACATGCAAAAACTCACATATTCAACATCCATAAACATAGGATTAATATTAAGCATAGATTAGCATATTCACATCATATCATATGGCTTGAAAACCCATTAATCCTCATGCAAAACCATAGATCTCATCATATCTCATCTACTTAATTTAGCAATTGATCATCAAAGTGATAGAAACTCACCAAAACCAAGATTAGCAAACTTATGAAGTGGAATTAGTTGCTTTAGTTGAAGAAAATGTTGATTAGAGGTTGATTAGCTTGCAACTCTCTTCATTGATTTGTGGAGGCCATGATCAAGTTTCATTTTGCCATAGTTTAGTTACAAGATCTAATTATGAATGAATTAGGGTAGGGTTGGGGTCTTATTTATAGGATTAGGTAGTCTTTTAGGCCCTTAGATTAACCCTAGGTTAGATTAGGTCCGTTAGATTTAGGAAATCTCTAGAACCCAGCCCAGCCCTAGCCAGAAAACCAAATCTGGTGCACCCAAGCCCTCTGGCTCGACACGCCGTGTCGACAGGCAAGTCGACCCCCCTGTCGACAGGCTTGTCGACAGCCCTGTCGACATGGTTAGAGCGGGAATTTTCCCGCCTGGTCCCGCTGGTTCGATTTTGAAATCTGAATTTGAATTTTTAAATCTGTTTTTAGCTTTAATTTTTCTGCAAACTTCATTGGGCCTTAACTGGGCCATACGGACTCCGATTTACAAAATTTCGGACTCTATTCTGCGTATTTTTCCGAGACGAACGCAATGACGCAGCCCGTTACCCCCAATTCCCACGTCTGAGATTGTTTATTCTGCGATTAGTGAATTTTAGTATTAACTAAAATACGGGGTGTTACATTCTCCCCTCCTTAAAGGATTTCGTCCCCGAAATCTCTAAGCTAAGGAGAATGCATATCCTACCATCCAAACAACCATCTACTCAATCCATCAAACACGGGCATCCATTGTCCTTAAAACAATTTCTAATGATGTATGAGCATATGCAAAGAGTGTGTGTATATGTTCCCTATCTAATGTATGAACATATGCAAACCATGATAGTTCCATGCATCCATTATGTATGCGAGATAACCCTATCGACACATACAGTATCTATATCAGTGCACAATCATTCACCAAAATGCATCATCCATATGATTACACAATCTTTATACATCCATAAATATAGCTACCTACACACATAAATATGCAATATGCAATATGAAGTGACTGAGCCGATCTAGTGCCTAAAGTGTGTATATATGCATCCACGAGCAACCACTAGCAAACACTTGCATCCACTTGCATCCATCATACATAACATGTCTCAAACACATGTTTCAACCATAGGTTTACCCTATCTAAAGGTCAAAGGTACTAATGAGAGGACATACTAAGGATAAGATAAGCACTAGACCACCGATAAAGGTGACGTCTAAAGCACATACCCTCAAAAAGGGATGGGCATAACGAACGCATCTTCGCTTCTGTCTCCCAAGTAGCATTGCTCTCACTTTCTCTCCTTTTTCATTTTGACTAGTCGAACCTCTCTGTTTCTCAACTCCCTAATCTCTGACCCAAGGATGCGGGTAGGAGCTCGTCGAATAATCACATCACGCTCTACCTTACTTCTTTAAGCAAGCTTGGCTCTATCGCCTCTACGATCTTATGTAGGCCCTTCCTCACATGGAATACATCATGTACACCACTAAGTCTGTCGGGCAACCCCACCAATGGAAGATGCTCTTCCCATGTACCTCCTAAATTCAAGATACATAGTCTCAAAAGGTCTTCTAAAATACGATTCACCCTCTCGGTCTGGCCGTCTATCTGAGGATGATATGCGGTACTCAAATACAACTGAGTCCCTACCGCCTCTTGCAAACTTTTCCAAAACTCTTTAGTGAAGATAGGATCTCGATTGCTCACTATACTGGAAGGTACATCATGCAATCTAATAATTTCTCGAATGTAAACTGAAGCTAGACATGGAATAGTCCTCTTGCTCTTCACGGGTATGAAATGGGCGCTTTTAGTAAGCCTGTCTACCACAACCCAAATCCCCGTATTACCCTTCCTTGATTTCGGTAATCCTTTGAGACACTATCCCATTTCCTTAGCGGAACTTCCAATGGGTGAAGCAACCCACTTGGTTTCTTTTGCTCCGCTTTCACCAAGCATCTAGCGACATACTCGGCCATGTCTTTCTTCATACCGGCCAAAAAGAAAACTCGCTTCATGTCTTGGTACATCTCGTCCCTACCGGGATGAATGGTCATATTTGACCGATGTGCATCATCAAATATAGCCTTCCTCAAACCCCTGTCTTGCGGTACGCAAACTCTACCGTCTCTACCAACTTAACTAACTGTGGGTCGTCCCGCTGTGCTCCGCCAATCCGTCCCAGAAGAGTAGGCCTAACCTCCAAAGAGGCTAGCAAACCGGGTACAAAGTCAATGGAAGGTCTAAAGTCAAACATAGAATTAAACTCCAAGCTTCGTTATCCCACGAACAATGGACTCACAGACAGCCTTCTTCTGCTTAAGGCGTCTGCCACCACGTTACCCTTTCCAAGGGTATACGCTTACTCAAACTCATAGGATGCTAAGAATTCCATCCACCTTTGTTGTCTTAAGACAATGCGCTCAAAGAGTCTCCAACACTTCCCTAAGATGTTGAGCATGCTTTTCTTCACTTCTAGAGAAAATCAGGATATTCTCCCATGCAAAATCGTCACAACTATCCATCTCTCACGCAGACCACCTTAGTCGAACTCGACATCCCCCAAATGCAAGCCCCAAAGGCCTAAACCAATATCAGACAAACACCCAAGGGATACCTCCTTCGAATTCAGACGACCTACGTGAGATGATACTAGTAAAAACGGCTAAATAATTAAGCCCTTGTCCAACTCTGGATGTCCTCGCCAGTCTCGCTCCAAAACCACCGTTTATCCCATAACTGGCTTTGCTCATCCTATTGAGCACATACGAAGACTTATTTCGCTCCTAGAAAAGACCAAGATGTCATTTACAAAGACCATCACGAACTTATTTAGGTACTCCCTGAACACCCTTCTCATCATATGCGGGGGCGTTCGTCAAACCAAATGGCATCTCCAGCCACTCATAAAAACCATCCGGAGTCCTAAAGGTAGTCTTCTCTATACTATCCTCGGTTACTCTCAACTGACGAAACCTCGTGGCTAAGTCCAACTGCGAAAATACTGAGGCGCCCACTAACTGATCAAAGAGATCATCAATCCTCGACAATGGGTGTCTATTCTTCTTTGTGAGTTTATTTAGCTCTCTTTAGCCTACACAAAGTCTGAGGGACCCATCCGCCTTCGTGGCAAAAACTACCGGAGCACCCTACTCCGATATACTTCGTCTTCTAAACCCTTCTCAAGCAAATTGCCTGCTTGCTTATGGAGTTCCCTCCTCTCACGAGGAGCCACGTGGCACACTGGCCAAGATACTGGTTTGGCATTGTCTACCAGATATATTTGGAAGTCAATCTCCCGCTCCGGAGGTAAGCCCTTCACCTCCTCAAAACACATCCGAGTATTCCCGGACCACTCTATAGATTACAAATTCTCGACCGACGTGTCAAGCGACTCTAGATAACTTAGCATAACAAATTCCATGGAATTACAAGAGATTTCGAGAGTGTTACCCTAGCGGGTCATAAGCCTAACAACTCTCCTTCCATAATAAGAACGGCACCATTACTGGATAACCAGTCCATGCCCAAAACTAACCCATAGCCCGTGAAACCCAAAAAGCATCACATCTAAACTCAACGCTAAGTATAGAAACTTTCAAACCCAAACACATCATGGAGCCCCAATTGGGTTTGAAACAACTAAGGGATCATCTACTAACTGGTGTCTCAGTGCAGTGACTCAACTAACAATGATGAGATAAACGAACTCAATGCGTCAAAATCAAATAAAGTTTGACCCGGATAATCAAACAGAAAAACTAGACTTTCAATGGAAATAGTTCTACCTCTTCCCTGAATCGGTGGAACCGCGAGAGCCTGAGCTTGCCCCCTTGCCTGAGTTGGTGCCAAAAGAACTTGCACCTGTCCTCCTGAGGTAGATCCCGTCCTTTCCCCTTTCTTAGGGCAGTCCTTCAATAGATGTCCTGCTTCGTCACAGTGGAAGCAGCCATCCTTCCTCTTCTTGCGACAATCCTTGCTTAGGTGGCCTAGTGTCCCACAGTTGAAGCACTTCTTCTTTCCCTTGCCACCGTTACCTTTCCCACCCTTATTTTGTTGTTGAGGTTTCTTCTGATCTTCATTCTTCTCGGGTGCTTTATTAGCATTGGGACCCTTCTCTTCCTCATGCATAAGTGCCATGTCCACTAGCTTCTCGAAAGTGGCCCCCATAGGGATGTGAGACATAGCCAATCCGTGCATCGGTTCATTCAAGCCTTTAACGAACCTCAAAGCTTTCTCTTCCGGTGTGTTTACCAAGTCCATTTTGAATCTCTCTAACTGATTAAACTTGTTAACATATTCTTTCACCGACAAGTTTCCTTGCTTTAAGTTCAAGAACCTTTCCACGTGCATATTTTCTTCCGCTTTTGAGAGAAACTTTGCTCAAACCTTTGCCTAAAATCCACCCAAGAGTCAACAGGGCGTTCTCCATTAGTGACCTCCCACCAGAACGAGGCCTCTCCTTCCATTAACCAAGCGGCTAACCTGACTTTCTTTCCCTCTTCCACTTCCAAGATTTCCATCAATTCTTCCGTCTCATTAAGCCAATCCCTAGCTCCCACAAAAGGTTTTCCTCCCATAGCCTTAAACTTCCTACAAGTCATAGCAAAAGTATCCGCGCGAGGAGGAACGAGTGCAACGGGTGGAGGAGGAACATTTGCTGGACCTGCAGAGGCGGCCCTAGCCTCTAACAACCTCCTATACCATACTGGTACCGCTACACCGTCCGGAAGATAAAGATCTTTAGCCATGCTGAGACGAAAAAGGAAAGATTCAAAACGGAGAATTCGAAAGATAAAGATATGGCTATCGGGGATTATGCTTTTCTTTCAAAAACTTTTCTCTTTAAAGACATGTTTTTGAAAATATTTCTTCCAAAAATGTTTTTAGAAAAATAGTTTTCTAAAAATTTTATCTGTTCTGGTAACCTTTGCTCTGATACCACGTGTAACACCCCACACCCGCTATGGTTACTCTCTAAGGGAATGCCATAACATCGGTGGAGTATTTTAAGTGAATATAGAACAGAAAAATTACAACAAGACAGATATAAGTAATACTTGAGAAATTTCAAAACATCATTTCATTGCAGCGGAAAGTAAAACATGTTTGGTTACATCACAAAACCATAATAAGAGTCAAGTACAAAATATCCATCCTGATAAATAAAAGTACATAATCCCAATACACGAACTGATAGCCATAAAAGAAAGGGTAAGCTGAGCTCTACACCTATGGTCCGAGCTCCAAAAGAGAATAAAGCAGCTTGATCAAAGCCCACTCATACTGGGCCCACTCTGATAACCTGAGGGTTGGAAAAAAAAGATAAAAACAACGGGGTCAGACATAAGTCTGAGTGAGTCCTATAACTTTAACAATACAATCGTTAAAGTAACCAGAGAAGACATAAGCTTGATATACGGTAACGTCTGGGGATGAATGACTACACTAAGCAGCTAGGTATACTTAGGATAAACTAAGATAACCGTAAAGACGCATCCACCCACCCAAGGATAATTACTACACTGCACCACACCAGTCATTCCTACTTAAAGGTTGATCCCCCTAAGTGTACTTAGAAATTTAGTAGTTTCGTGTATCCCTATCTGACTACATAGGTGTACCCACTACTCCCCAAGCGATCGGCTCCCCTACGTAGATACCCGTGCTGGTACCACGATGGGGTGTATCATTCCCCAACGTGGCCACCTGATAATATCAACGGTGTACGGCTTTATATCTACACGATGCAACAACGACTTACCAACCAGCCCGGGTCCACACACGCATATGAAACCCGTTGGTCCCGCGTTGCCATCGCTAACCCGGTTTGGCCTCTTATAGTCAAGCCCAATATGCATGTCCCGTCACTCGACTAGAGTCGAGCCCACAAAGATACGTTTGGGATATTGGTTGAAATGGGCCCCCACAAGCTACCACCTAAGCTTGTTATTTCTAGTGAATCCCACTTAACCCTTTAACCATGTCCCCTTACATGTTATAAATTTTGGTTAAGCCTTTAATCATATTCTAATTGTCATACAAGGTACCCACTAGATTTTCACATGCCACCCATGGCACTTACTTAACCCTTTAATCATGTTTAATTACATGTTCCACTTTGGTTAAGTATTCTAATCGTATTTTCACATGCCACCCATGGCACTTACTTAACCCTTTAATCATGTTTAATTACATGTTCCACTTTGGTTAAGTATTCTAATCGTATTTTTCTATTGCCACCCAAGGCAACCCACTAGTCTCCTCATGCCACCCAAGGCACCCACTTAACCCCTCATGTCCCACTACATGCTAATATGGTTAAGTGTTTCTTAATTAATTAAGACCGTGATCTCCCATAAAGACCTCCCACATTAGACTGGCTTTTATGACAACTGGTTAAGCCGGTAGGGTCCGGGCAGTCTTACGTCATAACAGAGTCTAACCTCGTGTCTTTACTTTAATCACGTATTTAGTTTGTGCCTAAGACCTCTCACATTGGGCTAACATTTGTAGCAACTGGTTAAGCCGGTTGGGTCCGGGCAGTTTTACACTACAAATGAGTCCAACCTCGTGTCTTAGTCGATTAATTACACCTAATTAATCACCCCCATATTTATTAATTATCCCTAATTAATATTCACATTTACAAGAATATGGGTAGACCTAACTCAATAGGTAAATTCCCAATTCCATAACATGGGTAGACCTAACTCAATAGGTAAGTTCCCATGGGGTAGACCTAACTCAATAGGTAAATTCCCACTTATGCTTATTCATTTTATGGTATGCTTAATCATAACCATTTCACACCATTCATTAACATGTCTATTAACCCCATCGTTTCCCCACGTACTTATGCTAACACGACATATTTCCAAGAGAAGATTCTTTCACAATTAACATGGGTTTCATTTAGCATACATTAGCATTAACATGGGTTAAAAGGTGTCCACTTACATCATGACATTAACCCAACTAGCATTACGAAATAACCCAACTTGCATGAACATACATATGTCATGTATAAAGGCGACTTGCATAAGTGTTCATAGGTTATACAAAGGTGAACTTGCATGTGTCTTAAAGGTGTGAACTTGCACAACATGTTACATGTTAACTTGCATAACATCATACACATAACTTGCATAATATTATAAACATAACTTCCATATCAATATACACATAACTTGCATAACATCATGCACATAACTTGCATAACATCGTACACATAACTTGCATATGAACTTGCATAACAACATGCACATAACTTACATAACATCATACACATAAACTTGCATAACATGTTGAGCTTGCATATAAGCATACACATAACTTGTATAACATGTTGAACTTGCATGTAAGCATACACATAACTTGCATAACATGTTGAACTTGCATATATGACTTGCATCTTAAAGGAGGGTAAACATGCATACACATATATATTCATAGCATATAAAGGTGCCATCTTGCATATGTATGCATCACATTTAAAAGGGTAAACTTGCATGTCATGATTTATGCATAATACCAAACACTTAGCATGCATAAAACCACCTACTTAGCATGCATAAAATCAATTACTTATTATGCATAAACCCACCACTTAACTTGCATAAACCCACATATCCAACTTGCATAAACTCACATATTCAACATGCATAAACTCACATTTTTAACAAGCATAAACTCACATATTTAACATGCATAAACTCACATATTTAACATGCATAAACTCACATATTCAACATGCATAAACATAGGATTAATATTAAGCATAGATTAGCATATTCACATCATATCATATGGCTTGAAAACCCATTAATCCTCATGCAAAACCATAGATCTCATCATATCTCATCTACTTAATTTAGCAATTGATCATCAAAGTGATAGAAACTCACCAAAACCAAGATTAGCAAACTTATGAAGTGGAATTAGTTGCTTTAGTTGAAGAAGATGTTGATTAGAGGTTGATTAGCTTGCAACTCTCTTCATTGATTTGTGGAGGCCATGATCAAGTTTCATTTTGCCATAGTTTAGTTACAAGATCTAATTATGAATGAATTAGGGTAGGGTTGGGGTCTTATTTATAGGATTAGGTAGTGTTTTAGGCCCTTAGATTAACCCTAGGTTAGATTAGGTCCGTTAGATTTAGGAAATCTCTAGAACCCAGCCCAGCCCTAGCCAGAAAACCAAATCTGGTGCACCCAAGCCCTCTGGCTCGACACGCCGTGTCGACAGGCAAGTCGACCCCCCTGTCTACAGGCCTGTCGACATGGTTAGGGCGGGAATTTTCCCGCCTGGCCCCACTGGTTCGATTTTGAAATCTGAATTTGAATTTTTAAATCTGTTTTTAGCTTTAATTTTTCTGCAAACTTCATTGGGCCTTAACTGGGCCATACGGACTCCGATTTACAAAATTTCGGACTCTATTCTGCGTATTTTTCCGAGACGAACGCAATGACGCAGCCCGTTACCCCCAATTCCCACGTCTGAGATTGTTTATTCTGCGATTAGTGAATTTTAGTATTAACTAAAATACGGGGTGTTACAGAAAACATTCATGTGTTGAATAGAAATTCATTCATTGAATAGAAATTCATGTGTTGAATGGTATTCGTGTTTTGAAATAAATTGTTTTATAATAAAAATCATATTTTTATCATCTATATGAACTATATAAAATAGTAATGTTTTGAAATAAATTGTTTTACAATAAAAATCACATTTTTATTATATACATGAATTGTTAAAAATAGTGAAGTATCGAAATAAATGCCGGTTGGATAAAAATATCATTTTTATCAAATGTATGAAAAGGAAATGGTTTTGAAATCAAAGAATATATTATATTTATATATATATATATATATATATATATATTTAATTAAATCGAATAACGAAGCTGCAGTTCGTGTTTTGAAACCATGATTTCAAACGATTAGTGCGGGAGATCCGACCATCGGATTTTCCCGAAACTGAAACCATTGGGTTCGCTTTGGAAGTATCTTTCCAATGACACCAACTTTGTAAAGATCCAACGGTTGGATTGTCTGGAATGTTTAATTCAAATCTGAAGAAAAACAGTGCCAGAATCGATTATTTATATATATATATATATATATATATATAATTAAATTAAATCGAATAACGATGCTGCAGTTCGTATTTTGAAATCGAAACTTCAAACGATTGTACCGGGAGATCTGACTGTCGGATTTTTCCAAAACTGGAACCGTTGGATTCATTTTGAAAAGATCTTTCTAATGATATAAATTTTGTGAAGATCCAACGGTTAGATTTTTAGATATGTGTAAATCAAATCTGAAGAAAAACAGCGCCACGGCCGCGTTATGGCCTGAAGCGTCGTTTCAATAAATTGGTTGTTTTTAAATAAATAAAAATAGCGACAAATCGTTATAAAATATTATAAACGATATGGAATGTGAAATTTAGAAACTAACTGAAGGTTAGCTAAGTCGAATGGTTTCCTGGATTTTGATCTGATGTTGGTTTCGGCCTTCGGGGTTAATATTTGGGGAATCGTTCTCTTACTGATTTACGGTTAGTGACTAATGAATTGGAATAAGGCATATGTTGTGTTTGTGTAGCACTTGTTTATTATATACGCGAGTTGCTCAGAAAGACCGGGTTTATCCCATTCTGAATAACTGAATCGACGATAAGAAATCGAAGATGAAGACAGTGGTCAAAGACCGGAGATCTTCACCTCGTTTGGATGGTAACTAATGTCCTGATTGGGAGGCATCCCGAAATATGGATAATGAGTGGTGATCATCCAGACGTACGTGGAGATCGATGGGTATGCGAGGTATATAGTGCCTCCGGTTTCGATCAGACCCAGAATGGACTTGTAAATGGACTGTGTGTCTGACATTGGAATTCATTCTGTGTGATTGATAGCCATCAGTTGCATGGTGTGAATTGCCTGTGTGGCATGCTATGATGCAGTGATCAAGGCTTCTGTTGAAAAGCAAAGTCTTGTGGTTGATGATCAAAGCACCGCCTGTGTGGCGTAGCTTTGTGTATAACGTGAATTCGCGAGCCTCACACCCCGGTATGAACCAGAAACAGGAGCGGACATCAGGGAGGGCATGCATTTCCTTCTAGCTATAGGTGGTGTTAGTGCTTAAACAGGCTAGCATTTATATTATTTTCACCTGTGTGGTTGTTGCTGTTGCGAGGCGCCTTGGATATATCGGTGACTATGTGAAGCCGATGGAGTCATTCGTTGGCTCATTTACGCCTCAAAGGGTGGGGAAACCCTGTGTTCAGGAATTTTAATCCACATCGGTGGACCGGCCCTAACGATCCAAGGGTCGATGCGCTCTGAACCTGTGGCTCGGGCTAGAGAGTCGCGAAGTCGGTAAGGACTATCTTTTGCCTTGGTTCATGATGGAAATCCAATTTCCAAATACGTAACTTTGCGGTTTTGATTGTATACCTATATATGGTGACATGATATATGGTACCCATGTCGTCTATGATTGATAGTTATGATTGAATTTGTTTTTAAAACATATAAACACTAGTAATAATATCAAATGCTTTTGTGTTATTCGTATCAAGCATATTTTGGCCATTATAAGGTAAAATTCTATCCTCCGGTTTGCGTTGCATTGTGTAATGGGAACTGAGTCTTATAATGGCTTCATTTTTATAAAAAGCATTGCGATGTTTTAAAGATTTACTTGTTTTAGAGCACTGGCAATCCAATGGAGTAAACCCGTTCCGCGAAAGTGGCGTGGTCCTGTGATTAGCCATAGTATAGAATGTGTTAAGTAGATTTCTCATACCAGTCCCATGACTGACTCATAGTTTGTTTCACTTGCAAACTCGGGTGCCCCTTTTTCTACACGGGCAGCCTTGTATTCAGGTTTTAGCAGGCTCTTTCTGGATAGCTGGAGCTGAAGATGGATTCTATCATTTATCTCTTTTTATGTTGTTCTGCTCCTATTGTACATATTATGTTTGTTTTCCGCTATAGACATATGTATAGCTGAACTGTATTTGTACTAAGTATGATCCTGTATACTGTGTAACTCTGATGGTTTCATTTATCCAGTGTATTATTTGTTCATTATCTCGTGTATTTATTTATTTTTGTTCTGCTATTATCTGTTTATGTGTTATATTCCAAAGATTACCCTTGACACCGTCGTACGGGGTTTTGGGGTCGTCACAGCAAGTTCACAACTACATGCCTAATTAAGTTTATGTAGTTCTACGTAAAACTCCTATTTTATGATTCATGTTGAGTAGATCTAAATTTGCAAGTTCATAATTGAATATATATTGCTCTATGCCGAATTCATATGACATATGTGTAGTTAGATCCATATTTTTATGATGTTGGAATATTACATGTTCCTTTTTTTTTCCCTTTTGTGTATGAGTTAGGCTATGTAGCGAGCCTAACATTTTATGTAATTTATGCCAACCTTTAACGGGGGTAACGTTGGGGAAAAACATGAAATTACATGTAATGGGCATATTTGGCTCATAATCATGTAAATGGTTTATGGCATAAAGTGGTATAATTTTTATACCTAAAATTATGAACTTGATTTAGAGGGAAAGTGGGGCTTGACTTGAATGTCAATAATTTACATATAAACATAAAGGGGTAAATAAGTAAATTTAGCAAAAGACGAATATGCCTAACCCGAGGTTAGATTGAGTTATGGTATTGAACTGCCCGGAACCGCCCGACAAATCCAGCAACCGTAACAATATAGATCTAATGTGAGAGGTTAGCGCATCAAACCCAAAAGAACCCGAGGTTAGACTGAATTGCGGTGTAAGGCTGCCCGGAACCGACCGGCACATCCAGCGACCGCAACAATACCTGTCTAATGTGAGTGGTTGGTGCTTTAATGAATGAATTAAAGCTAAGATAAGAATGGTAGGGTTATGTTAATTAAGGCAGCACTTAACCAATACAACATGTTAACTAAACTGATGGATGGGGTTAGGCTAATTTGGACACTTAACCAATTTAACATGTTGATTAGGAAACCCTAGTAACGAGAACCCATTTCAGTAGTAACCCACATAGATGTATCATGGTACCCTGAACTAGGCAGGGTGGGGCACGATTACTAGGCTGATTATAAGCGGTCAAAACAACGGCGGGTGGAGCGTCAATGTAGGTTCCGACGGAGTACGGGCGTGCACGTACTCCGGAGTGGAAAAAGCAGGCACTAGGCATCAGTAGTTATGCACTGTGCATCTTGAATCGTGTCGGGTTGCCACCATAGGATTTGATGCACCCCATGGTGGGATGAGCACAGGTATCTACAATCAAGCGGGGGCCAAATGACACACGTGATAAATACATGCGAGTAGGAGCCGATCGATAAAGGGGATCATTTTATCATGAACATGTAGTGCTAGTTGGAACAAGTATAAATAGGTGCATAGAAATAGAATTGGGTGCGATAGTATGCTCGGCTTAACCAGCCTTATCCAGTCTTATGTTACCATATTTTTCTGGTATTGTCCTATTTTCAGTTTATCCATGTCATGATTCTTTTTCTTGTTCACATACTGAAAAATCACTGGACTTACCATACGTATGTCTGACCCATTTTTCTTTCGCCTTCTTTTCTTCTGTTCCCCCCCCCCCCCCAGGTCCACAAGGAGGGAACACTCAAGCTTAGTTCAGACCTTTTGCAAGGTTGAAGAGAGTAGTTGTATTACTTGGATTCTCTTCTCTTGCACTATGGCTTTGGATACACTCTCAATGGGGATTTATGCTATTTTATTATTGTTCTATGCTTCTTTATGTTTTAATCAAGACAGAGATTTTGATGTAATGATTTGGAAGTTGTTTTGAGACAGTTTGCTGTAATGTTTTTTTGTTATGAACCACGTATGAAATAAATTTAGTTTTTCCGCTGCTTATATGTCTGTCTTGTAAATTATCTATGTCTTTTACCTATAATGCTCCACCAAAGTTAAGGCATTCCCTTTGTGAGTGACCTTAACGGAGGTGGGGTGTTTCATCCGTTCTGGGTCTGAACGAAACC
The DNA here is from genome assembly GCA_030737875.1 of Allium sativum. Taxonomy (NCBI): domain Eukaryota; kingdom Viridiplantae; phylum Streptophyta; class Magnoliopsida; order Asparagales; family Amaryllidaceae; genus Allium; species Allium sativum. The sequence goes on along the minus strand of CM060918.1, from coordinate 770,053,115 downwards.
GAAGGCACCTTATTCCTCATCTCATATGTCCAATACAGGAGAGAGGCCCTCGCACATTCGAACGATCAACAAGTATGTCCAGACAACCACCAATGTAACCCTTTCAGGGCAGCATCTCCCATCAAAGGCATCAGTAGCCATGCATTTGATGTGAAGATCATCGGTCTTGCACCCTCTTCATATCTTCGACTTCTTATCGTTGATCAGTTATTTGAAATGAGAATTAACTCGGCCTTCTTAAATAATTCACGTATATATAGAATTTAAATCAATTCTGTCCATGGTTAAATTATTTGACATCCATAATTCAGTTCACTAATACAATTTTCATGTCAAATACATTCAGCCATAAAATATCCAATAAACCAAGTAAATTCGGTTTATTTCCATTTTATATCGTTTATAATATTTTTAAACGATTTATCGTTATTTTTATTTATCTAAAAATTGCCTATTTATTTAAATGACGCTTCAGGCCATAGCGCGACCATGGCGCTGTTTTTCTTCAGATTTGATTACACATATCGGAAAATCCGATGGTTGGATCTCCCAGTGTTTAAAGTTACGATTTCAAAATGCGAACTGCAGTGTCATTATTTGTTTTATTTTAGTTTATATATATATATAATTCATTCTGGCGCTGTTTTTATTTAGATTTGAATTAAACATTTTACACAATCTAACCGTTGGATCTTAACGAATTTTATACCGTTGGAAAGATCCTTCCAAAGCGAACCCAAGGGTTCCAGTTTCAGGAAAATCCGACGGTCGGATCTCCCATAATAATCGTTTAAAAATACGATTTCAAAACGCGAACTGCAGCGTTGTTATTCGATTTAATTTAATTTATATTTATATATATAAATATAATTCGTTCATCGATTTCTAAACCATTTTCAATTCATATACGTGTTAAAAATAATATTTTTAACTAACAAATTTTTATTTCAACACATGGATATTTTTAGCAATTCATATATATAATAAAAATGTGATTTTTATTGTTTAAACAATTTATTTCAAACATGAATATTTTATCGATTCATATATATAATAAAAATGCGATTTTTATTGTTAAAACAATTTATTTCAAACATGAATATTTTATAAACTTCATACGCATAATAAAAATGTGATTTTTATTATCTAAGCAATTTATTTCAATCATGAATAAATTATCAACACATGAATATATTTCAATACATGAATAAAATTCAAACCCATGAGTATTTCAGAAAATTTCGGCAGCATTACGGCAGGGGGTTTAAAATCGGTACCATCCCGAGTACGGCTCCTCGCACTACCTTAGGCCTCGCGGCGTTCCCTAAGGGGCTTTTCCTAAGGATCTAAACATTTCGATCATTTTCATATCACATTGAATTTTTCCACAACCAATTCAAATTTTGTTTCAACCACAAACAACCATAATCAACCATTCGCTATATCAACTAAATTTCCCACCAATCACAATCAAGTCGTCCATGGTTTGTGGACGACGGGTGTCGGGAGTTTCTAAACTCCGTCTACATCCTAATATATTTTATTTCTAAATTTAATTGAATTTAGAAATTTCACATTGCTTTCGGCTTCGTCTAAAATTGTAGCGAGCTCTAAAAAATCTCCGGTCTCTTCCAGAATGTAGAAGACGTCGCCACGTGCCCAATGTCTCCTGTTTCATCGAATTTTGTTATCGTATGATAAAGATGCGACTTTTAGAAGTTAAAATGAATTTGCAACGTATATAAAGTGTCACAAACCTTAATAATATACACTGCCATGTATTTCGGTTTTGATTCCAAACTAGGTTTGGATTTTACTTCAAATCCGTGAAGTATGAAGGGGATCAGCCTTTACCACGTCGAAGGCCTCTGAAACCCGCGCAGGCGCCACCAGGGGGGTTCAAATCGATGGCGTCTAGAGGGCACGGCAGGGCGATGAACTTCCGGGCTTAGTCCTCTCGATTTACTCAATGTTGGAGGGCGAAACAACTATGGATTTGAAGATCTCAGTCTCCTCTACAAAATCTTCAATTAGAGGGAACGATTTTATTGCGTGGATTTTGAGGAATCGATGAGAGAAGGGGGAAGCAATTTCCGCCGCTCAGTATTAGGTTTATCGGGTTTGACTGGGGCGACGAAGAAATGAAGACGAAATTCTATTGGCCCATGGGTTTATTTAATTATTTTTAATTTAATTATATCCAAAAATATCCCTCAGTCCATACGAACTCCAATTCAAACCCAACGACTGTCACCCCTAGCTAAATACCCCTATTCTGGACACAACGGAATATGTTTCGTAAGCCCATTCGACTTTTTCAGTCAGTTATTCTTCAAATTAAAATATAAAACATTCAAATTTGGATTTGAGCATACATTTTAATTTGCCGGGGACACATACTGATTCCAAAAATTCCAGAAATATAAATCTAGCTATGTTTGGACGATACAGTTCTAATAAAATTAATTTTGTTGAATTTGGAGACCGTTTGAAAAATGGACTTTTTACTGGTCGGTCCAATTCAAACTGAAATTACCAAACGCGTTTTCCTTTGCCATGCTCCCATATTAATTCCAAAAATTATGGAAATAGGAATCTAGCAATAAATTGACATTTCGGATCCAACCAAAGTGATTTCATCGAAAACGGAGGTCATTTGCAAAATTTCTAGTTTTAAGGGTCATATTTATTCTATATTGACTATTCCGAATATCCAATTGGCCCTAACTTTTGATTCTCGCTATGAAATTTCGATTTTTCGGATTCGTTAAAAAGATACTTTTAAATAGATTTAAATATTTTTGGTTTCACTAAAATCCGGTTTATTTTGAATCCTGTACATCTAGTCAAAGTTCAAAGTTGAATTTTCAAAATGCCGCACTATTTCTAACTCCTTTTAAAATTAAAATTAATATTTATATTCCAACATCGATTCAAATAAATATATACGTTCTAATTCTATTCAAAATAAGTTTCTTGTCGTTATTATTTAAAATAATTCATTTTAAATATTCAAAATTCATTAAAATTGCCAAAATAAATTTTTTAAATTGGCTCTGATTTTCCGGGTTGTTACAGTTAAGTTCTTTATTAGCTAAAATAAATAATAAATTCTTTTAAAATTAAACAAATATTCATTAATCTATTTCATTAGATTAATTCAAAACAAATTAACCAACTAATTTAGTTCAATTAAAATAGTCGACTTCGTCGACTTAAACCATGGTTATCTCTTTAATCAATCCAATTAGTCTTTCCTTTAAGTTAATTAATAAAATAATTAATTTAAATAATCCATTTAATTGTCTTTAGGAAAAACAAATAATCCAACTCTCAACCCTTACATTAATTTCTGCTCACCTGCTTATAAATCTTATTAACATACGAATTTGATTTATAAAACCATTTAATAATTAACTATAAACTTAAATAATAAATATAAATTTCCTTTTATTAACTTTTATTCGAATTAATATATTTCAAACTTTTATTCAAAATAATAGATTTAAAAATCTATCTTTAATTATAAAATAAATTTTATAACTTCGTTACCGTCGATTCACCTGACGGTAAAACAACATTTATAAAACGATTTATTTTTAGGCCAATTGCTGTCAATTACTCAACCAATAATACCCATTGGTTAATATCAAATAACGTTGAATATATATTCAACAATCAATAAACAAGTTAATCATCCAATAATATCAGATAAACAATTCATATAATTGTAATATGAAATACAACAATAAATTTGAGGTATCCAACTACCTATTTTTCCCTACATCTAAATATGTTACCTCAAAGAAAATCATATTTCAATAAACAGATATAATATTCAAAAATCAACCAATTCACCCATATAGATATATTCAACAAACAATTATCAACCATAGCACACAAATTAAAAACCCGACTTATATAAAATATAAGCTGAATAAAACTGAGTGAGTTATGCTCACTTTGATTTGACTCGTTTAATGGTTCGATTTCAGTTAAATTAAATAGTTATTTAATTTAACTGAATACTCCTGCTGTTCCAAATCTATCCAGACTGATTCCAAAATGCAGTGGTTGAAAATATGATTCTGGTGTTGCTAATTTTGTTCCATTCTGTTATCATAGGAACAAGTGATACTTATTTAAATAATTTGGTTAAATTAATTAATTAATAAATTCCTTAAGCAGTATTAAACTAAACCCACATACGCTAATTTACCAATATCACGATTTAATGCATATACGTGCCACGCGGTTCCTATTGCTTTCATCTTCCCCAAACCGTTCCTTCACCACGCATGCCTGTTGCCTTCATTAATTATTTCTTCCCCATTGCCTCGGTGTACACAACATGCACAGTACGTCTTCAACGCAACCCATTTCTTTTTTTCTTCCTTTTATTTTTATCATGCCTTCATGTTATGTTTAAAACTTCATTTTGCCCCTTTTTTATTCTTTCCTCCCATCAACCTACGTTCGAAGTCCCAACCTACTGGCAACATTCCATCGTTCTAACGTCTTCATGTAGTCTTCAGGTTCCATTCCACCACCCTAACAGTTTCTTCGTGCCCCATTCATCCACAGCAACTCCCCAGACTTCCAGTTTCTAAGTTGACTCATTTGTTTTTTTTTTTTTTTGCAAAACAACGGTCTCGATCCTTTCTACTTCTGCACCTTCGTTTTATTGATCCTGTACACGTGCTAATGCTCCCCGTCCAAAATCAAACTATCCCACCTTTCTTCCTCCACACAATCCTTCGAACTTCCTTCCTCCGACTCACTGTTCAGCGCCTGCAAAACCCACATCCGCAGCACCTTCAGTCCCCATTGCTGATCACCACGTCACCCAAACACTCATCACAACCGACCAGATGCCAGATCTCGAGGAGCTCCACAATTTAGTGGTAGAACGTCATGCGAATAGGTTCGAGGTTTGAAAGAATGGTGGTGAAAAAGGTTATGGAATTCTGGCTCTTCATTTAAAGTGGAGACATGTTGTATTCTTGCGGTTTCTTACAGTAAAAAGAAAATGAAGAGAAGCTTCGGGGTACGATATATATACATGGTCGAACAAAAATTGGATAGGGACAACGTCAGTTCATTACGTACATGGTAGGCATAGTTTTGTTGGGTTTTAGATCGGCTTGGGAATAGCTGTGCGATGGCAAGATTCGACATTTCGAATTGAGGATACAAGGCAGTGGTCACTTTACTTTAAGTTTTTTTTAGAGGGTAGGTGGCTTCAATCTATAAAAAAGGGGTAGAGTAGCTGTATGTTTTAAAAATACATTGCATGAGACCACTGAAGAAATAAACAATGTACTTTAATTCCTTCAGCACGAAGTGTCTAAATATTTTATTTTATCATACAATCGAAGCTTCAAATGGAAGGAAAAACAGACCAGCGCATGCAATTTTACCCAAATCCTTGAAACTGATTTTCGAAAGACATTGCCAGACTTAGAATAGGATAGGTGAAAGTTTCTTAGGCTATATGTGTACTTCTTTATTTTCTTAGGCATTAAGAAATGGATATGGAGTTTAAGTTTTATTTTATTTTATTTGTTTATGTATGTTCACTTCGTTTTACTGCTATTTACCATTAATTGTTCAAAATTTGTATCGTCACTCACGAACTCAGAACGAAATGAAAATGGATACACCGTTATGTCTCAACGTTCCGGTCCCAATGGAATTAATTTCATTGAAAAAAGACTATGTTTGCACAATGGTGTTATTTTAATTCCAAATTATTCATCGGTTTACCCTTAAATTGCACACATGAATAAAACAGCTCTGATTGGCTCCAAACTAGGAATTTAGACATAACTAGCTATATGTATTCCAATAAAATGTATTTCATCGAAAACGGAGATTGTTTCAAAAATGGCTATATCTAAGGCCTATATAATATCGATATAATATAACTGAATCTAAAATGATTCGATTTAAATAATAATAAATATTATTATCGTATATCTCCAAATGAAATATTATACAACTTCAAAATAAACCAATATATATTTCAAACTCAATATAAAAATTCTTGGTTAAACAATATCCATATATATATATAAACCCTTAATATTTTATTTAATAACATTATCGTTTATTAGCGAATTCCATAGCGACTATTCGGAAATTTGAATTGGACATAACACACAATCAGTAATACGAAATCTTAATTTTTCTCTTTCATTAAAAAATTATAACCAAATAGTTTCAAACGATTCTTATTTCACAGAATTCCGACTTATATCGGATTCTGTATATTCAATCGAAGTTCAAAACGTAAATTACTGATTACCGCGACGTTATGAGCTCGATTTATAATTATGTATAAATTAAACATTCAAACATCGTTAAAAATGAATTCTATATTATAAATCCATATATAATTTCAAATCGATATTGAAAATAATAAATTAAATTAAATATTTGACTACCAAAAATATGGGACGTTACATTCCTTCCCCCTAAAAAGAATTTTGTCCCCGAAATTACTAAAGCATAAAAATGCTACAACCCCATTATCTTCCAAAAACCCAATTTATTTAAAATTGAAAACCAATTCATTATTGTAAATAAAACGTTTCAAAAATATTGAAAATTTTCTAACATCTTAAATTCCTAGAAAAATTCGGCAGAGTCTCCCCTGTACAGAGGGACTTTTCCGATTTCGCAAGAACAACAAAAATATATACATTGACCCATATGGTCGGAAAACAAAATTCAAAAACCAAAAATCTATATTTTGCATAGGTGTACCTTATATAAGCGTTATTGAGCATACTTGCTCAATTTATTGCAATCTATTCAACCTGAATCAAATCCCAGTAGCCTTCTGACACCAGTTTTAATTCAATATGTAAGTAGCAAAATACATGGAATTCTAAATAGTATTTCATTGATTAATCAAGTATAATTACACCAATTATTATACTTGAATCCATTAATTTATTTTTAGTTCATTCAACTCTTATTAAACCATTGATGACTTTGTATTCAACCAATCTAGCAAACAATCAATCAACCATGCACCATGAACTCAATCAAATCATTCAATTGAATTTATATTCAACATTTACTTTGATAACATTCACTTGGGTTAACCGATTTCGATATCAATTGATTAATATCAGACAGATTTCCATTCAGTCTTTTTATTAATTCGATTTCCAAATTCAAAATCGTTTTAATTTCAATATCCATTCTTAATTTTACTTAACCAAGTTAAGTTTCAACTCCATATTCAATTAACTAATTGAATTTCTATTTAGTTTACCTCTATTTCACACTCTAATTCTGATTTTTATTTCAAAAATCATCCATTCTATTCTTATTTTATATGCGAAATATTATGGTTATATTCAATCATTCCAATTCATAATTCAATTTAAATTCCATTCAATCAATCAAACAAACCAATATCTTAATAATTCAGCATAATTATTTCTTTACTATACAAAAATATAATTTGGGAAAAATTATTTCATTTACCCTCTTTACAAAACAATATCGCGTCAGTTGATACTTCAAATGCTTCTCAACACTTGAACTGATCAAACAACACAATAAAAATATTTGTATATAAAATCTACAAATACGCCTCTCATATATATATATATATATATATATACACTCAAACTCAATATACATTATTACTAACCACATCTTTATCGAGTTATGCCATAGAGCTAAGGTTGTTACTAAAACTTATGCTCTGATACCACTGTAACGACCTGGGGAAGTCAACGCTCGAAATTCGATAATCTTATATAAAACCTGTATTACTTGCCAAAACCCGGATAGTTAATGAAAGAAATTAGAGGGTGAGATAAAAAAGAAAGAAATATTAGAATAGAAGAAGAAGACAACAGAATCAAAGTCTCACATTGCTGCGGAATAAAATATAATATAGAAATAAATCCTTATTGAGAGCTTGAAATAAATACCTACAATCATCAGAGTATATCAATACATTTGGGTAATTATAATAATTTGTCCTCATATACAACACACAACGGAATAATACTAATACATCTGAATTCCTCCAGTACGTCTTCTGAACTTCGTAGCATCCAATAACCTAGACTTGTAAAACTTGGTCTAACTCAAGCATTACAAATGCCGGATCAGTCCGGTGAACCAGAGTGAGAAACCCACTAAGTTTATAGATATCATCCAACTTTATTTTAAAGTTAACAAATCTTTTTTGAAATAAAAGGATAATCGTAAGATAATTCCACACATAAACACGAACGATTTTTACCTTACGATAACCTAAAACATTTTTGAAATCATATCTTATTCTGATATTATAATAGTGTCTAAATACAAATAAATAACAATCTAGCAGAACGCTTGCACCTCATGCATCACATATATAGTATACAATCAATTCCGCGGGTGCTTATTGGATATTGGATTCCGACTATGACAAGGTATGGAATCATCTACCGATAGTGTATATCTATAGGGGAATACACTGGATCCAATAAGAACATCTCTAGATAGGTAATTATACACCCTAAAGGAAGCGACCTACTTAGGCATGATGCTTGCCCAATTTTTGTCATTTCCCGGTTGTGAGGCTTGAGGTTAAAATTTCCTTTTAGATAGCACACCACCATTCACTTTGAATGCCACACCTCAGATCCGTCAAATCACTAAATGATGTCCACAAAAATTCTCTGGGTGTTAGCTCCACCAACAGAAATACTTTTGTTAATCAATGTACGTGACTCTTAAGAAATACTCTATCAGACATTCGTCCATACAAGTCATCCAGAAACATGATGAACCGAAGGCACCCTCCTACCACATCCTATGTATCACCTTGTAGATCAGTACCGAGTAGTCCTTGCAATCCGTAGATTACAACCACGACAGAATCACAGTATATCTACGAGAACAAATCCAGAGACTTTAAGTAATACTTCCATTTTATGAAGATCTATGGTCTTTAATTGCTCCATCTTGATCAACATCCGATATCATCTACATTTCATTTCTGCTGGTTGGAATGGTTTTTGAATACAAATTCAATCCCAGTCTTTCTGTACCAACAATCGTAGGCAAGATATGATAGTCAGTTATTTAACTATCAAATAAACAACAATTCAATCATATAAAATAAAAATAGATTCACTGGTTCAGTAGCCAGCATCACTTGGCCCTTTAATTTAAATAATTAATAAATGGTTAATTAAACTTCTAAGTCTTTCAATATTTTAACTTACGATATTTACTTCTTATGTTAATATAAGAATCTTCTCAAAACCATTTTAATACTTAAAACAATATATTATAGGCATATCTAATTTTCCAATTAATTATCATTTCAAAACTTTGTTACCAAACGTTTCACGCTTTACTATACTTCAACATTCATCAGTCCTTGAATGTAAATTGGTAAGAGAATAATTTCCTAAGTATCAACCCCGAAGAGCGAAATCAAAATTAGATTAATACTCAGAAATTACTCAACTAACCAATCTACATTTAGGTTCCAATTCTTGTCTTAACTCCATATCAACCCATATTATCCCACTTTAAAACCATTCAACTATTTTCCACTTTGAAAATCTCATTTCCATTCCATTATTAAGAAACATTAATTAAAATTAATGGTTAGCCTCACACTCTTTTCTATAGACCTTGTTTAAAAAAATTCAGGTTTAATATAAACCCCTTTATCCCGCTTTCCTTTTCTTAATTCAAAAATTAAGTAAAACATTCATCCCAAGCTAGCGCATTGGCTAAAAATCTCTTTTATAACTTCGTTTAAAAATCTCAGTTTTTAATATTAAACTCATTCACAAACTTCTCTCAAAATCCAACTAAACTCTATTCCAAACTCAATTACTTACATGATGAATTTCATTTAATAGAAATTCCTTAAATTATCAAAATAACAATTAACCTCATCGTTAACTATTATAGAAATAGTTAAGTTCTTTATTAACTAAATAAATAATAAATTATTTTAAAATTAAACAAATATTTATTAATTTATTTCATTAGATTAATTCAAAACAAACTAACCAAATAATTAAGTTCAATTAAAATAGTTCGACTTAAACCACGATTATCTCTTTAATCAATCCAATTAGTCTTTCCTTTAAATTAATTAATAGTATAATTAATTTAAATAATCCATTTAGTTGTCTTTGGGAAAAACAATTAATCAAAATCTCAACCCTTACATTAATTTCTGCTCATCTGCTTATAAATCTTATTAACACAAGAATTTTATTTATAAAACCATTTAATAAATACTTATAAACTTAAATAATAAATATAAATATAAATATAAATTTACTTTTATTAACTTTTATTCTAAGTAATAGATTTCAAACTTTTATTCAAAATAATAGATTTAAAACTCTATCTTCAATTGTAAAATAAAATTTATAAATTCGTTACCGTCGATTCACTTGACGGTAAAACAACATTTATAAAACGATTTATTTTTAGGCCAACTGCGGCCAATTACTCAACCATTAATTCCCATTGGTTAATATCAAACAGACATTGAATTTAGATTCAATAATCAATAATCAAGTCAATCATCCAATCATATCGGTTAAACAATTCATATAATTGTAATATGAAATACAACAATAAATTTAAGGAATCCAACTGGATTCATCCAACCTATTTTCCCTACATCTAAATGCGTTACCACAAAGAAAATCATATATTTCAATAAACAGATATAATATTCAACAATCAAACAATATCAGCAATCTAATGTCCATATTCAATTAAATACGTTTATACTATTATAAACGTAACCAATGAGGTAAGTTACCTCATTTAGAAATAATAGTTAAAAATAACGATTTGATTTCGTTTAAAATAAACGAACGTTCAAAATCAACCAATTCAACCAATATAGATATATTCAACAAACAATTATCAACCATAGCACACAAATTAAAAATATGACTTATGTAAAATATAAGTGGGATAAAACTGAGTGAGTTATACTCACTTTGATTTGATTCGTTGAACCGTTCGATTTCAGTTAAATTAAACAGTCGTTTAGTTTAACTGAAAACTTGTAACGACCCGGATTTTCGGCGACTTTGGTTATCGACATAAGCTCGACGTCGATAACCAAAACATCGAAAAATCCTGGTAATTAATGAAAGAAATTAGAAGGTGAGAATAGATAAGATAGAAACTTAGAATAGAAGAAGAAGAAGAACACAACATCAGAATAACACGAACCTCACAGCGGAACGAATAACATATAATAGATAACATAACTTTGAAATATAACAGTTATGTATACAATAGCACTTATCAGAGTACAACACTTACAACACAGCAGAAATAACTATAGCTATATGATCTTGAAGCCTCCTGCTCCACGCTCTTCCAGTATATCTGTAAATTCCTGACTACTTGACTGCCCGTACAAAATTAGGCACCCAAGAGTTTAGGAAAAACAAAACAAATAAACTCCGGGTCAGTCATGGGACTGGTATGAGTAAAACAGTTTAAACAGGTATATGAACAAGTAAATGATATCTCATAAGACCACGCCGCAGAACGGAACGGGTTTTTCCCTTAAGAGAATCCAAAATATCTTTATATCAAAACCCTTTTGATATTATAATAATGTCTATGTACAAATAGATATCAACTAGCAGAAACCCTTTCATCTCACGTTCTACATATATAGTATACAATCAAAATCGCAAGCACGTATTGGATAATGGATTTCCAACTATGACAAGGTATGGAACCACCTTCCGATCAGTGTACTCTAGGAACGATACACTGGAGTTCAACAAGAACATCTTGCAACTCAGCCACACATGACCGACCACTCATTTTGCTTGAGTGTATCGAATGTACATCACCAACGGTTGGGATCAGCAACCGTTCCCGTATATATATGGGACAGCATTGATAGATTTAAGAAACAAATGAATATTCTCTAGATAGGTGATTATACACCCTACTTCGGTGCGACCGACTTAGCCATGCTGCCTGCCCAATTTCTGTCATTTACTGGTTGATGAGGCTAGAAGCTACGCTTTATCATCACATCAGATTCACTTCGAATGCCACATTGTTAGGTCCATCGAAAATCACTAATTGACGTCTACAACAGTACATAACGTGTTAGCTAAAGAAGTTTCCTTCTCCGCTTCCACTCTTGGTACGGTTGAAGAAATCAATGTACGTGACCTTTCTGGAAATACTATGTCAGACATTCATTCATACAAGTCATCCTCATTCACTTAGAATGTCACATCGTCATACCCGCAAAATCACAAATTGACTTATCCAAAAATAACACAGGTATACAGCTAAGAGAAACGAATTCCTCCGCCACCAAACATGAATACGTTTGAACAGATCAACTTACGCGATCCATTGGATATACTCTGTCAGACCTTCGTCCATACAAGTTGTCCTGGGACTGGACAAACCGAAGGCACTATTCCGTATATCCATCTTAGTTACTGTTATCTAAGACTTATACAACAGCCCTTGCATTTTACTCCGTCTTCAATTATCTTTGGCATATATGATTCGCGACGCTTATGCCAATACAGAGTGGTTCTATGGATAATAATCCAACCGGTCTCTCCATATTAACAACGTTAAAATGGTCAAAACTTCGATAGTCTGTGAGTTAACTATCAAAGAAAAACAAGTGTGCAAACAACGATATTATTTCCAGATGGAAATTATATCGAACAAACATCATTTAACATTAATCTTTTTAGTTCATTTATTTACTTATCTCCTATTTCCCTATATTCTAAATTCTTATTTTCTTTTATCAGAAAACATTTCTGATTCTCGTTTGGAAAACATTTCCAAAACTCCTTTACGATCAAACCTTACCATTTCTTAGTTAAGAAGGAAGTCACTCAAGTTGGGGTATAATTACCTCTCAGACCTTAACTGAACAACGTTATAACTTCGAAATGGTCAAAGTTTATCTTTTAATCTTTAACAACTTCTTTACGCCTTTCTCGTATCCAATTTTACTAATCCACTTCTATATTTAAAACATTGGTTATAACGATAACGTTATAATCCCTCCTTTCGAATTATCTAACTTTAATTATAGCTTCTATTCTTATTAGTGAATAATTAACCTAACACTTATTTATTTAAATATAAATAAATCTCTATTTAAACACTGGAAAGTATAAGTACTTTCCCGAATTCGATATAATCAAATTCGCCGATTTACTCTCCTCGAGAAATCTCTATTTGATTAACTCTTCTTCGAATAACCTATATTCGATTAACTCCTTCTCGAATAAACGATATTCGATAATCTCTCTTCGAATAACTAATATTCGATAACTCTTCCTTTTCAAATATCTCATATTTGAAAATCTCACTTCGATTAAACTATAATCAATAACTCCCTTCGATGAAACTGACATCGATAACTCCTTTCGATGAAACTAACATCGATAACTCCTTTCGATGAAACTAACATCGATAACTCCTTTAACTCGACGAACTTTACTCGACTAACTTAACTTGACTCGACTAACTCGACTTACTTGGTTCGACCAATTCGATTCGATTAACTAGGCTCGACTAACTTGACTAACTTAACTCGGCTTACTTGGTTCGGCCAATTCGATTCGATTAACTAGACTCGACTAACTTGACTAACTTAACTCGACTTACTTGGTTCGGCCAATTCGATTCGATTAACTAGGCTTGACTAACTTGGTCGAACCACCCGATCAACTCAACTTATTTAACTTAACTTATTTCTCAACTCGATCAACTCGATAAACTCCTATCGAATAACTAATATTCGATTAAACTCCATTCGCTTGACTCTAGATCGCAGCGATCACAATGGTTACGCCTGACTCCCTCAGGAAACATCCGACCGTCGTAGGCTATTTACAGCCCTGCGAATTACGCTAACAGTCGTACAAGATGGCAACTTACCCTGAATACTATGTTTGACTAACTCTGTCTCAAATAACTATATTTGATTAACTCTAGTTCGTTTTAACTCTAATCGATTAACTCTAACTAATTAACTCCAACTGGTTAACTCTAACTAATTAACTCTAACTGGTTAAATTTATTTGACGAACTTGACTTGACTAACCACTTTCGAATAACATATTCGATTAATTAACTTTCGAATACCATATTCGATTAACTCCTTTCGAATGTCTATATTCTATTAACTAACTTCGAATACCATATTTGATTATCTCCTTTCGAATGTCTATATTCAATTAACTAACTTCGAATACCATATTCGATTATCTCCTTTCGAATGTCTATATTCGATTAACTAACTTCGAATACCATATTCGATTATCTCCTTTCGATGACGTTTATCCATTTTATAAAGATCCCCTTTTTAACACGTTTATTCATTTATAAAGATTTACTATTAGTGACGGTTCTTCACTTTATAAATGTCCTTTTAATAATGTTTTCCTTTTTATAACGGTTTCCTTTATAACCCAATTTCCTTTTTATTAACTCTATTTATTTTCTAAATATTCCCCTTTTAATTCTATTTGTAAACGGTTTACAAATATTTCTTTTCTCTATTTTATTCTATTTGCAAATGGTTTGCAAATATTCCCTTTTTCAAATTTATTCTTAAAATATTCTAACTCCTTAAATTTCCGGGAAAATTCGCCATAACCTCCTTTGTATCGGGAGCATCAGGAAAATCCCCAAACCCGCCACACAGGCCTTTCCACTCAAAGAAAATGTTTTGAGATTATTTTCTTTTTCTATGTATCTTCTATTTATGAATATTCCAATTTATAAATATTCCTTATTTATAAATATTCCACTTTATAAATATCTCTTATTTATAAATATCCCATTTATAAATATTTCATTTTCAAATATCACTTTGAAAATATTCCCTTTTACAACATTTCGGTATGTTATGGTATTCAATCATATCAAATCACGATGTTCAATATCGTCCATACACACACAATCAACAACAGGTTATACTTCACATCATATATCAAAATATATGAAAAACAATAAAATAACTGTTGAGGAATCCAGTCGGATTCCTCCAACCTGTTTCCCTGCATCACATATGTTAGACAATATAGATAACATCACTTTCAGTTCCATATGATATATTCTATTAAACAGAATCAATATAGAAATTTAACTAACTAACTAGCAGTTCAATCAAACAATCAACACACAGTAAATCAGACAATATTTAACAGTTCTAAAATACAACATGAAATTATAAACTGTTCAGAGTTGGTGAGATTTACTCACATTTGCGCGTTAACCGATAAATATCGGTTTGCGTTCATTGATTCAGTCGAACAATTTATTTCACCATAAATTGTAATGAGCTCGGATTGACTCGCGGTCAGTTCCATTGTGTAGTGTCCGTCCATACGATCCCAACGCAACTCACGGTTCATTAACCTGATACCGTATGTGTTAGATATTAGCATTAAATGTTATAGTACTATTTAAATTAAATTAAAACTTAATTAAATTTGATTGGGCCTTTACCCTTCATCCCCCCGACCCATCCCAAGCCCAGACCCGCTTCATTTAAGCCCACCGTGTTTACCCTTCCTTCCCCAATTCATACGCCCGCTGCCTGTAGCCAGTCCACACCATTTCCAAAATTTCAAGCACCGATTCCAACACCATCGCTCCACCGAACACCACCACACTTCCACCACTGACTTCCTCTTCGACAGCCGCTCCTTTCCCTACCCGTTTCAGAGAGCTCGAGCGTGCCATCTCCAGTGCATCGCGAGCCTTCCAGCATAGGAACCCATCGAAAACCACCACCGAGACCCTCCAGAAATCCTACACAAACCCGGAATCCACAAATCCACTCAAATACAAACCCAGATTTCCACCTCGATGACCCATTAACAAGCCAAACACAACCCTAGGTATGCGGTCAACTTCCGAACCCGAGTTTCTTGGCGTCGAGTACTATAAACTGGTACTGGTGATAAGGCAAATTTCAAGAGGAACTCAAACAATTTCTCTTTGGGATTTTAGAATTGTTCTCTCTTTTGATTTCATTTTTCTTTTGTGCGGTTTTGTTCTGAGGGCTGGATATTTTGATCCCGTGTTTTTATCAGTGAGTTTGTAGTGGAGAAAAAGTCTGTGTGGCCTCTTAAGGATCAGAAATTGTTTAGGATATTTTTATTTTGATTTTTCCTATTTTATTTTAATGATTTTCTCCTCGTCTTGCGTTCTTAAAAATCACTGCGTCTACATGTGATATTCAAAAATCATGAAAACTGACATGCTGCTAGAGTTCGACATCACGGTCCCAATGAAACTGGTTTCGTCGAATTCCGACTTCGTTTGCTCACACAGCGTATTTTTAACTGTCGAAATACTGATTGTTTTTCACTCTAAAAATCCGTACGGCCACACAGTGACTCTAAAAATCACGAAACTGTAAATCTAACAACTATTTGATATTGCGGATCCAACAAAACTGGTTTCGTCGAATTCCGACTTCGTTTGCAAAACCGGCTATTTTTAAAGCTCTGGATGACCCATTTAAATATATAAATATATTTAAATATTATTAAATTAAATATAAATAAATTTATATTATCGTATATCGCCACATATGATATCGTACAGCTTCAGAATATCATATCAGAATTTACAGCTTGATATTTCAGATTTCAGATTTATCGATATTCAATTTATATCGAAAATCCTTTTATAACGTATATAAAGCGTTACGAATTATAAAGGAGTTCCGCAGCGACTTTTCTGAAATTTGATTTGGACGTACATCAAAATTTACCCAACGAAATCCCGATTTTTCTCTTCCACTAGAAAGATATACTCCACCAGCTCCACACGTTTCTTGTTTCACAGAAATCCGGCTTAAAACGAATCCTGTACATTCAGTTGAAGTTCGAATCGCCAAATAGCGAACTGCAGCGCCATTTCAAGCTCATTTATAAATATATTATAAACTATACGTTCAATTATCGTCGATTCAATATAATCGTTATTATATTTCGAATTGAAACTCCACCAAATCTCGTATGTTATTCAACTCACACGATATTGTGAATTTCACTATTTCCGACTATTTCGACATTATAATATATTATTATATTATAATTATTTATTAAATATTCAATATTATTTAATTAAACGATCATTAACTTCTCTAAATCACCAATTATATAATTAAATAAATTAATTATATATCGTAGAAAATGCGGGTCATTACATTCTTCCCCACTTAAAATAATTTCGTCCTCGAAATTGCTAAGTTAGAGGACGACCCTATATATTGGAACTCCTAAGATTTGTTTACCTCTTATTTCTGATTTCAACTGAACCGATTAATATCGACTAAAATATTAATTCCTTCCGACTAACTAAAATTTTCAAAAATGCTGAAAATTTTCTAACACTTTAAATTTTCGGAAAATTTCGCCAGCACCTCCTTTGTACTGGTCAATAGCTCAAACTCCAGCTCGCCTCTCTGGGCCATCTCCAACCCAAAAGAAAATCAAACAGCCAAGCGGCTTGCCAATTCGGCCCATCAAAATCTCAAATCCATATATAATATAAACTTGTACCTTTTTGTTGGGCATATCATTATATCCCTACCACTTCCATATGCTATCAACTCAGCATATACCAGTGTTATCTCAATCAAATTCCAATCAGTTCATATCCTCAAATCCAAACCGAATTTTATTCAAACCCCAGTATCAAATTTCAAATTCTTAACTCATCAACCCAATTCCATAACAGATTATTCTCTAACCCAATTCAATTCTATTTAACTATGTTCAAGTTAAATTTCAATTTATTTTTACCATCTCATTTTATTTAACATCATTAGTTAAATTTTAATTTCTAGAACTTAAATTCCTGGGTAAATTTCAAATCAATTTGAAATCATACTGCCAATTCAAAACCTTTGAATTTCTAAACACTTGTTTTCTCAAAACAATTCAATTCAAAATCTCTGGTAGTAATCCACCACTTAGAACTCGAAAATCACACCGATGATACTGCGCAGTCATCATCGGAATTATTTTCCAGCGACCCAAGTGATTTCAATACTATATCATTTTCAATACCATTACTAAATACTTCCATTTTGAAAACATTTCAAAATCTCCCAGGAACTTAAAATTTCCTTATTTTAATTCCAAATCTGATTTAAATTCATCTTTAATTCATCTTAATTTCATATAATTCACTTATATAAATTTTGATTAGTTATATATAACCATTTCACATGTTATAATCTTACTCGATTATAGTCACAACCTATATATGATAATATATCACATATCCATACTGTGTCGGTCCATCGTATTCAAGTGTTTATTTACTCGTACCGATACAGTGGATCAAACTGATCGACCAGAACTCATAAACAACTCAGCCAATGAATCTCCACAATATTAAACCATTTTTATATCAAATACAAATACGCACTCGTATATATACACTCAAACTCAATCTAGGGTGTTACAAACCCTATCTCTACCGAGTCACGCCACAGAGCCAAGTAATTCTTAACCTGGCTCTGATACCAACAGTAACAACCCGGATTTTCGGTGACTTTGGTTATCGACATAAGCTCGACGTCGATAACCAAAACATCGAAAAATCCTGTTAATTAATGAAAGAAATTAGAAGGTGAGAATAGATAAGATAGAAACTTAGAATAGAAGAAGAAGAAGAACACAACATCAGAGTAACACGAACCTCACATCGGAATGAATAACATATAATAGATAACATAACTTTGAAATATAACAGTTATGTATACAATTGCACTTATCAGAGTACATCACTTACAACACAGCGGAAATAACTATAGCTATATGATCTTGAAGCCTCCTGCTCCACGCTCTTCCAGTATATCTGTAAATTCCTGACTACTTGACTGCCCGTACAAAATTAGGCACCCAAGAGTTTAGGGAAAACAAAACAAATAAACTCCGGGTCAGTCATGGGACTGGTATGAGTAAAACAGTTTAAACAAGTATATGAACAAGTAAATGATATCTCATAAGACCACGCCGTAGAACGGAACGGGTTTTTCCCTTATGAGAATCCAAAATATCTTTATATCAAAACCCTTTTGATATTTTAATAATGTCTATGTACAAATAGATATCAACTAGCAGAAACGCTTTCATCTCACGTTCTACATATATAGTATACAATCAAAATCGCAAGCACGTATTGGATAATGGATTTCCAACTATGACAAGGTATGGAACCACCTTTCGATCAGTGTACTCTAGGAACGATACACTGGAGTTCAACAAGAACATCTTGCAACTCAGCCACACATGACCGACCACTCATTTTGCTTGAGTGTATCGAATGTACATCACCAACGGTTGGGATCAGCAACCGTTCCCGTATATATATGGGACAACATTGATAGATTTAAGAAACAAATGAATATTCTCTAGATAGGTGATTATACACCCTACTTCGGTGCGACCGACTTAGCCATGCTGCCTGCCCGATTTCTGTCATTTACTGGTTGATGAGGCTAGAAGCTACGCTTTATCATCACATCAGATTCACTTCGAATGCCACATTGTTAGGTCCATCGAAAATCACTAATTGACGTCTACAACAGTACATTACGTGTTAGCTAAAGAAGTTTCCTTCTTCGCTTCCACTCTTGGTACGGTTGAAGAAATCAATGTACGTGACCTTTCTGGAAATACTTTGTCAGACATTCATTCATACAAGTCATCCTCATTCACTTAGAATGTCACATCGTCATACCCGCCAAATCACAAATTGACTTATCCAAAAATAACACGGGTATACAGCTAAGAGAAACGAATTCCTCTGCCACCAAACGTGAATACGTTTGAACAGATCAACTTACGCGATCCATTGGATATACTCTGTCATACCTTCGTCCATACAAGTTGTCCTGGGACTGGACAAACCGATGGCACTATTCCGTATATCCATCTTAGTCACTGTTATCTAAGACTTATACAACAGCCCTTGCATTTTACTCCGTCTTCAATTATCTTTGGCATATATGATTCGCGACGCTTATGCCAATACAGAGTGTTTCTATGGATAATAATCCAACCGGTCTCTCCATATTAACAACGTTAAAATGGTCAAAACTTCGATAGTCTGTGAGTTAACTATCAAAGAAAAACAAGTGTGCAAACAACGATATTATTTCCAGATGGAAATTATATCGAACAAACATCATTTAACATTAATCTCTTTAGTTCATTTATTTACTTATCTCATGTTTCCCTATATTCTAAATTCTTATTTTATTTTATCAGAAAACATTTCTGATTCTCGTTTGGAAAACATTTCCAAAACTCCTTTACGATCAAACCTTACCATTTCTTAGTTAAGAAGGAAGTCACTCAAGTTGGGGTATAATTACCTCTCAGACCTTAACTGAACAACGTTATAACTTCGAAATGGTCAAAGTTTATCTTTTAATCTTTAACAACTTCTTTACGCCTTTCTCGTATCCAATTTTACTAATCCACTTCTATATTTAAAACATTGGTTATAACGTTAACGTTATAATCCCTCCTTTCGAATTATCTAACTTTAATTATAACTTCTATTCTTATTAGTGAATAATTAACCTAACACTTATTTATTTAAATATAAATAAATTTCTATTTAAACACTGGAAAGTATAAGTACTTTCCCGAATTCGATATAATCGAATTCGCGGATTTACTCTCCTCGAGAAATCTCTATTTGATTAACTCTTCTTCGAATAACCTATATTCGATTAACTCCTTCTCGAATAAACGATATTCGATAATCTCTCTTCGAATAACTAATATTCGATAACTCTTCCTTTTCAAATATCTCATATTTGAAAATCTCACTTCGATTAAACTATAATCGATAACTCCCTTCGATGAAACTAACATCGATAACTCCTTTCGATGAAACTAACATCGATAACTCCTTTCGATGAAACTAACATCGATAAATTTAACTCGATGAACTTAACTCGACTAACTTAACTTGACTCGACTAACTCGACTTACTTGGTTTGACCAATTCGATTCGATTAACTAGGCTCGACTAACTTGACTAACTTAACTCGACTTACTTGGTTCGACCAATTCGATTCGATTAACGAGACTGGACTAACTTGACTAACTTAACTCGACTTGCTTGGTTCGGCCAATTCGATTCGATTAACTAGGCTCGACTAACTTGGTCGAACCACCCGATCAACTCAACTTATTTACCTTAACTTATTTCTCAACTCGATCAACTCGATTAACTCCTATCGAATAACTAATATTCGATTAAACTCCATTCGCTTGACTCTAGATCGCAGCGATCACAATGGTTACGCCTGACTCCCTCATGAAACATCCGACCGCCGTAGGCTATTTACAGCCCTGCGAATTACGCTAGCAGTCGTACAAGATGGCAACTTACCCTAAATACTATGTTTGACTAACTCTGTCTCAAATAACTATATTTGATTAACTCTAGTTCGGTTTAACTCTAATCGATTAACTCTAACTAATTAACTCCAACTGGTTAACACAAACTGATTAACTATAACTGGTTAACTTTATTTGGCTAACTTGACTTGACTAACCCCTTTCGAATAACATATTCGATTAACTAACTTTCGAATACCATATTCGATTAACTCCTTTCGAATGTCTATATTCGATTAACTAACTTCGAATACCATATTTGATTATCTCCTTTCGAATGTCTATATTCGATTAACTAACTTCGAATACCATATTCGATTATCTCCTTTCGAATGTCTATATTCGATTAACTAACTTCGAATACCATATTCGATTATCTCCTTTCGATGACGTTTATCCATTTTAAAAAGATCCCCTTTTTAACACGATTATTCATTTATAAAGATTTACTATTAGTGACGGTTCTTCACTTTATAAATGTCCTTTTAATAACGTTTTCCTTTTTATAACGGTTTCCTTTATAACCCAATTTCCTTTTTATTAACTCTATTTATTTTCTAAATATTCCCCTTTCAATTCTATTTGTAAATGGTTTACAAATATTTCTTTTCTCTATTTTATTCTATTTGCAAATGGTTTGCAAATATTCCCTTTTTCAAATTTATTCTTAAAATATTCTAACTCCTTAAATTTTCGGGAAAATTCGCCATAACCTCCTTTGTATCGGGAGCATCGGGAAAATCCCCAAACCCGCCACACAGGCCTTTCCACTCAAAGAAAATGTTTTGAGATTATTTTCTTTTTCTATGTGTCTCCTATTTATGAATATTCCAATTTATAAATATTCCTTATTTATAAATATTCCACTTTATAAATATCTCTTATTTATAAATATCCCATTTATAAATATTTCATTTTCAAATATCACTTTGAAAATATTCCCTTTTTCAACATTTCGGTATGTTATGGTATTCAATCATATCAAATCACGATGTTCAATATCGTCCATACACACACAATCAACAACAGGTTATACTTCACATCATATATCAAAATATATGAAAAACAATAAAATAACTGTTGAGGAATCCAGTCGGATTCCTCCAACCTGTTTCCCTGCATTACAGATGTTAGACAATATAGATAACATCACTTTCAGTTCCATATGATATATTCTGTTAAACAGAATCAATATAGAAATTTAACTAACTGACTAGCAGTTCAATCAAACAATCAACACACAGTAAATCAGACAATATTTAACAGTTCTAAAATACAACATGAAATTATAAACTGTTCAGAGTTGGTGAGATTTACTCACATTTGCGCGTTAACCGATAAATATTGGTTTGAGTTCATTGATTCAGTCGAACAATTTATTTCGCCATAAATTGTAATGAGCTCGGATTGACTCGCGGTCAGTTCCATTGTGTAGTGTCCGTCCATACGATCCCAACGCAACTCACGGTTCATTAATCTGATACTGTGTGTGTTAGATATTAGCATTAAAAGTTAGAGTACTGTTTAAATTAAATTAAAACTTAATTAAATTTGATTGGGCCTTTACCCTTCATCCCCCCGACCCATCCCAAGCCCAGACCCGCTTCATTTAAGCCCACCGTGTTTACCCTTCCTTCCCCAATTCATACGCCTGCTGCCTATAGCCAGTCCACACCATTTCCAAAATTTCAAGCACCGATTCTAACACCATCGCTCCACCGAACACCACCACACTTCCACCCCTGACTTCCTCTTCGACAGCCGCTCCTTTCCCTACCCGTTTCAGAGAGCTCGAGCGTGCCATCTCCAGTGCATCGCGAGCCTTCCAGCACAGGAACCCATCGAAAACCACCACCGAGACCCTCCAGAAATCCTACACAAACCCGAAATCCACAAATCCACTAAAATACAAACCCAAATTTCCACCTCGATGACCCATTAACAAGCCAAACCCAACCCTAGGTATGCGGTCAACTTCCGAACCCGAGTTTCTTGGCGTCGAGTACTATAAACTGGTACTGGTGATAAGGCAAATTTCAAGAGGAACTCAAACAATTTCTCTTTGGGATTTTAGAATTGTTCTCTCTTTTGATTTCATTTTTCTTTTGTGCGGTTTTGTTCTGAGGGCTGGATATTTTGATCCCGTGTTTTTATCAGTGAGTTTGTGGTGGAGAAAAAGTCTGCGTGGCCTCTTAAGGATCAGAAATTGTTTAGGATATTTTTATTTTGATTTTTCCTATTTTATTTTAATGATTTTCCCCTCGTCTTGCGTTCTTAAAAATCACTGCATCTACATGTGATATTCAAAAATCATGAAAACTGACATGCTGCTAGAGTTTGACATCACGGTCCCAATGAAACTGATTTCGTCGAATTCCGACTTCGTTTGCTTACACAGCGTATTTTTAACTATCGAAATACTGACTGTTTTTCACTCTAAAAATCCGTACGGCCACACAGTGACTCTAAAAATCACGAAACTGCAAATCTAACAACTATTTGATATTGCAGATCCAACAAAACTGGTTTCGTCGAATTCCGACTTCGTTTGCAAAACCGGCTATTTTAAAAGCTCTGGATGACCCATTTAAATATATAAATATATTTAAATATTATTAAATTAAATATAAATAAATTTATATTATCGTAAATCTCCACATATGATATCGTACAGCTTCAGAATATCATATCAGAATTTACAGCTTGATATTTCAGATTTCAGATTTATCGATATTCAATTTATATCGAAAATCCTTTTATAACGTATATAAAGCGTTACGAATTATAAAGGAATTCCGCAGCGACTTTTCTGAAATTTGATTTGGACGTACATCAAAATTTACCCGACGAAATCCCGATTTTTCTCTTCCACTAGAAAGATATACTCCACATGCTCCACACATTTCTTGTTTCACAGAAATCCGGCTTAAAACGATTCCTATACATTCAGTTGAAGGTCGAATCGCCAAATAGCGAACTGCAGCGCCATTTCAAGCTCGTTTATAAATATATTATAAACTATACGTTCAACTATCGTCGATTCAATATAATCATTATTATATTTCGAATTGAAACTCCACCAAATCTCGTATGCTATTCAATTCACACGATATTGTGAATTTCACCATTTCCGACTATTTCGAAATTATAATATATTATTATATTATAATTATTTATTAAATATTAAATATTATTTAATTAAACGATCATTAGCTTCTCTAAATCACCAATTATATAATTAAATAAATTAATTATATATCGCAGAAAATGCGGGTCATTACAAAACTTCTGCTATTTCCAAATCTGTCCAGACTATTTCCAAAATGCAACGCTTGAAAATATGATTCTAGCGTTTTTAGTTTTGTTCCATTCTATTATCATAGGAATAAGTGATAATTATTTAAAATAATGTGATTAAATTAATTAATAAATTTCTTAAGTATTAAACTAAACCCACTTACGTTAATTTACTAATATCACTATTTAATGCATATATTGCCACGCGGTTCCTATTGATTTCATCTTCCTCAAACTGCTCCTTCACCACGCATGCCTGTTGCCTTCATTTATTATTTATTCCCCATTGCCTCGGTATACACAGCATGCACATCACGTCTTCAATGCAACCCATTTCTTTTTTTCTTCCTTTTATTTTTATCATGCCTTAACGTTATATTTAAAACTTCATTCTACCCATTTTTTCTTCTTTCTTCCCATCAACCTGCGTTCGAAGTCCCACCTCACTGTCAACATTCCATCGTTCAAACATGTTCATGCGTCCCTTCGTTACTTCGTTCACACACACACATACATACACACACACACACACACACACACACACACACACACACATATATATATATATATATATATATATATATATATATATATATATTCACCACGAGATAGACCCCCCCACGCATCGGTAAGGCTTCACATACCTCCTACCATGTTCTACGTTCACCACATATTCCAACTGCCCACCGTTTTTCATGCTACTTCTGAATCAAACTTCCTTTTTCAATGTGAACAAACTACTAGTCTTTTTATGTGTTTTTTCCCTATTGCATCTAAGCTTCATACCCACGCAGTCTTCATGTTCCAGTCCACCACCTTAACAGTTTCTTCGGCCCCACTCATCCGCAGTAACTCCCCAAACTTCCAGTTTCTAAGCTGTCTCATTTTTTGTTGTAAAACAACAGTCTCGATCCTTTCTACTTCTGCTCTCGTTACTTTCTCCTTCTGCACCTTCATTTTATAAAACTTGTACACGTGTTGCTGCTCCCCGTCCAAAACTAAACTTTCTTCATCCACACAATCCTCAGTTCGCATGTTCCCATATACGAACCCATCAATTCCAGCTCACATTCGAACTTCCTTCCTCCGACTCACTGTTTAGTGCCAGCGAAACCCACATCCGCAACACCTTCAGTCCCCATTGCCGATCACCATGTCGCCCAAAAACTCATCACAACCGATCAGATGCCAGATCTCGAGGAGTTCTATAATTTAGTAGTAGAACATCATACGAATAGGTTCGGGGTTCGAAAGATTGGTGAGGAAAGAGGTTATGGAATTCTAGCTGTTCGTTTGAAGTGGAGACATGCTATTTTCTTCTGGTTTCTTAAAGTATAAAGAAAATGAAGAGAAGCTTTTTGGTACGATATATTTACACGGTCGAATGGAAACTGGATAGAGATGACGTAAGTTCGTTATGTACAAGGTAGATATAGTATTGTTGGGTTTTAGGTCGGCTTAGGAATAGTTGTGCGATGACAAGATTCGACATTTTGAATTAAGAATACAAGGTAGTGGTCAATTTTTTAGAAACAATGGGGTCGAACAACCTCCTTTTATGTCATTACTACTTTTTTAGTGTCATTGAGATTTAGTAAAGTGCATACATAATAATTATACATGTGCCTAGATAATAAAATATAAATTAATAGCAAATTCTATTTGAATAAATTAATTACTAAGCTCATTTTAGAAACAATGGGGGTCGAACAACCTCCATTTATGGTCGACTATGCATATTAATGGAGAGAATAATTAGATTTGATTAGATTTAATTGGGAGTGAAGGAAAATTAAAGATGGAATGTTTTTTAATGAAGAAGTTGGAAATTAATGTTTTTTATTTTTCTAATAAAAGTATCCTGTCATTCATTTATTTCACTCAATCATCTGACAATCCATTTTCTTTCTCTCCTCTATTCCCCGTGGTAAAAAATTAATGGCTTCCTAGCCATAAATTTCTAAAGTAAAATAAATGAAAGGTGGTGCTTCAAATCCATGTAAATTATGAAGTCGAATTTAATCAAATATAGGACTTATATTCCTCATTTAAAATATGATTTTTTGCTATAGCTATCAGGTAATTTCAAATAAGATTTCGTTATGAAATATAAGATGATAATTCATTTGTATTTCACATATATTGTATCTTTTTTATTGTTTTTCATTTTTTATGTAAAGTTTCAGTCTTCAAAGAGTTTATCTATGCCCAATTTTTTTAATTTAATTTTATTATATTAAAATTGATTTTAATGTAAAGTTAGGTGGATACTAGGTAGTATGCATGGACGAGAGAATAATCTCCTAAGCATGGATTAATTGGAGTAATGAGACTTATATACACTCATGCATTTTAGATTGAAAAATAATAATGTTTTGTTTAGAACTAACAGATAGATAATGTGATATCAACCATAGGGACAACATCGCTAAAAACAGAAAAGAAATTGTGGTATCAACAAATAATACCAAATAATAAAATTAGGATTACCTTGTTCGACAAATAATTGTGGTATCAATAAGTAATACCAAAAAAAGAATTTAGGATAGCAAATAAAAAATAATATGAAATATAAGAAGGAAATAAATGGAGAAAAAAAAGAAATGAAATCAAGGATATTTGGTAAGTATTTTTTCTTGGTTTAGAGATTGTGGTATCAACAAATAATACCAAATCAACTAACCAAGATTTTTCTCTCTATGTATACAAGAAAACAAAAGAAAAAAATAAAATAAAAACTAACATGAATCGTAAATTAAATAAATAATAAAATTTAATTATTACTCCCCAACAACGGCGCCAAAACCTTGTATGATGCTTTCCTAGGAACTAGAAAAGCGCACATTTTGAAATAAATTACTACAAGCGCACATGTGTGTAGTATGCAGGTCAAACACAGGAAGGAAAATTAAATTTTATTATTTATATATTTCGTGGGCGAGTTAGATGAATTTTGAATGGTTTGATTGAAAACAATAAAATTAGGATTACCGTTGAGTCTAATCAGACGGTCAATCACTAATGAAAATTAAAATTGCAAAGACAACTTGAGCTCTACCAAATTTAATGTATAGTCAACTCAAGTTGCTTGAAAAATAAATTGCAGAAAAGAAATAAATGCAGAAAATAAAAGTGCAGAATATAAAGAACAAACATAAATAAAAATTAGGATTACCGTTGAATCTAATCAGAAGATCAATCACTAATGAGAAATAAATACAATAGAAAACCACGCTCTATCAAATCTATTGAATAGACAACACAAGTTTTCTAGATCCAATCGGAGTATAGAAAAGAAAAGAAAACTCTCAATTCATCGATAATAGTTTACAATGGGATTACATCTTTATTTATAGGGGATGTAGCCTCCTTTCTATGTGGTTATTGGGCCTAAGAAAAATCTATAAAATATTTTCTTTACAAAGCAAAAAGATATGATTGGATGAGATATTCTTTGAATATCTCCCTCTTTGACATGTGGCAGTTGATTGGGCTTCCTTTTGGTAATGATCCTATCAAATCTTCTTCTCTATGGCAATTAAATATGAAAGATTTCTGTTTGATTTCTTTGAGAGAAATATGCCAAACTCTTCAAATATTTATTAGTGCATATATTATATACATACATAGGAATATATATTTATAATATAACACTAGTCCACATATTCTTCAGAGCAAAGGAGGCAGTGTGAATGTTCCTTTCTTCAGCAAAAAGACGGCTTGACAGGGATTGAACTTAGGTCACTCTGTCCAAATTTCCAAGATTTTACCAGTGTGCTACAGCTTCCTTTGTGATTGAAAACTTGTTGATATGGGAAAGTAGCTTTTTTTCTTAGCAATTGGTCTTTAATTGAATGAAGGAGACATTTATTAAACCTGTGAAAACACAGGACAAAATACCCAAAGTAATATTTATTTATTTACAAAAGATAAGATATAGAAGCATAAAATAAACACATTTCTATGTTAATCAAATACCCCCACACTTATCTTTCACTCGTCCTCAAGTAAAAAATGAAAAACTAAACTAGATAGGTCACACTTACGTAGGAAACACGATTGCATTGAGCGTATGCAACAAGCCGTAAACCTTTAGGTGTCCCTAGTAGGATGAGTGGTGTCACGTGAGGGTTTTCAGCGGATACTACCCACAAAATCCAAATGCAATATGTTGTGGTTCTAATGCTACTAGATCAATGCAATGGGCGTATGCAAATGAAAACAAAAAAATGAAAACACGACTTGTTTTCGGGAAAGTTGTACAACAAATTAAGTTAAGTATTTTTAATCAGTTGATTGTATTTTAGATACCTCAACTTGTCACAAATTTTCAACATAATTAAAGTTTTCCAATGTTAAACTCTAGTTTGGTCAATTGGTTCAGTTGATAACATAGTTAAGCCATGAAATAAATTCTTAGTTTGCTTGTCACATTTTGCTAAGTGGTATTCTAATTTCCTTGTGTATGACTAGTCAAACCAATAAGGTCAAAAAGTGCTTAGGCATCATTGCTTATTCTCTATCTCTATAAAAATGAAAATTCACACACCTAACTTAAAGATCAAGGTATGTCACCCATGCACTGCCTCGCGTACTGACGGAGAGTTGGGAAAGAGCTTGGTGGATTGTGCAGACCGACGCTGACTTTGTGAACAAGATGTCAGTAATCCTTAGGTGTCCAACTCATAAAATGTGACCAAGGAATACCGATGCTGACTTTGTCAGCAAGATGTCGGAAAGAGTTGGCGGGTTTGCACACCAACGCTAGATTTACAAGCAATATTGGATACCCTTAGAATATTATTATTGAAGATTAAAATAAGAGAGAGTTATGCAATTTCATCTTAACACAACTTGGTTTTAAAGATTCGAAAAGCCAATATAAGTATTTTAAGTCCTCCACAAACAAAGACTACAATTTAGAACAGACTTCATGACCATCACCTAAGAATCTACCTATGTACTAGTTGCACTATTATCACTTGTAATTCAACTTTTCATTATATTTTTTATTCGATCTTAGTCGAGAGAAAAAATACTATCAACTGACTAATAATATTTAACTTATATTGTTGTATCAATCTAAAACGAGTCATATTTCCAATAAAAATTAAAAATTATGGCATGTTACTACTACTTACTAATGCATGACGGTCCTATTTAAATGGATGAAAAGGAAAAATAATTAAGAAAAATAAATATGAATGAAATGCAGTCTCCCCCTACACTAGATCTGAACAATGTCCACATTGTAATACGTTTCTTAAATTTGAAAGATAACACCAAAAGATAGATTAAATGAAAAATGATTTGTAAAATGAAATTAAGTTTAACCACTATACATGTTTGCCAATCATATGAAAAATGAAATCTATGATGATGGTGAATGTTTTATGAAAAGTGATGTTTTCTGTTTTCCCCCACACTTGCCTCTATCGAAAATGATGTGTGATGATTTTGTATCTAATTTTTAAGGTACAAGAGACATGTCAATAAATTCTAAAATCAAAATCTTTCCCATGCAAATTTTTCCGTGACAATGTTTTTTACCATTCAGATGAAGATTACCATAACCCCATAAATTTGAGTGTTTAACCACAATTTCCTTTGCTGATATGGAATTACGATTATCTTTGAGACATTCCATGTATTCATTCTCGTCATTTAAAAGTTTAAGTTCGTCTTCAAAAAGTTCTTCAAAAGATATAGTAGGCATGTTTAATTGAAGTAAAAGAAGCTTCTTAAAGAGCTAGATCTGACATGTAATCCACATATATTCCTATCATGTCGACTTGTCTTATTTCAAAATCAAAACCAGAAGAACAACTCAAACATTCCATCAAAACCAGGAAAATGCACAACTAAAAAGCAAACTGAAAAATAGACTAAGAAAACTTAGTTTTTTTTACAAAAAAGAAAATTGAAAAAACAATGGAAAAGGAGAAAAAAACCTTTCAAAAAGGAAAAGAAAAAAACTAACAAACTGACTCGACTAAACGGAATAAAACAAGCAAAACTACTCAATTAGATAAAAAATAAAAACTAAGCTCAATTTTTTTTTTTCAACTAACAAAATGACTAGCCTAAAAGAAATATAAACCAAGCAAAAAACAACTCAGCTAGAAAAAAAATGAAAAACAAAAGTAAACTCAAGGAACCAAAACTCGGCTTGACCAAACCCTATAACTAAACAAGAATCAACCCTTGTTTAACTTCCCAAGTTGAAACTACATAACTATTTCTCCTTCTTCCTTTTTTTCTTGTATAGAAAGACTTTGACTTGCTTTTAAAAAAAATCAAACAATAACAATTTTTTAAATGATTTAAAGCCAAGGAACAAAAGAAGTCAACAAGCACAGAGTTTAAAACGGAGGAAAAATCAAAAAAAGGGATGAGAACAAATGAAAAATTGGGAAATACCCTTATATCACGTCCTATGGTCTCAAAATATAGCCAACTAGTTTCAACTATCCAATTCCCTCAGGCACGT
This sequence comes from Allium sativum, assembly GCA_030737875.1. NCBI lineage: Eukaryota > Viridiplantae > Streptophyta > Magnoliopsida > Asparagales > Amaryllidaceae > Allium > Allium sativum. The sequence goes on along the minus strand of CM060918.1, from coordinate 770,021,864 downwards.
ATATAAGGGTCAGAACAGCAGAAGAATCAACAAAATCTCAAATGCTCCTTCCTTTTTTTAATTATATTTCTGAAACAACTCACACCCTATTTCTTCAAATTTCAATCGAATCAAACAAAAACAATAGCTTACGTCTTCATTGGTTTTAGAAACAAGTAGCTCTCTCAATCTGCTCGATTTGTTAAAAAAATTGTTATTATTGCTTGCGGATTTCGTGAATGGTACGGTTTTGATTGATTGCTATGACATATGGTTTTGGCGATGCGTGAGTCATGGTCGGAGTATGTGATTCAGTTGAGGACTGGATTCGAGTAGGGGTCGATGCACTTGTTTTTGCGTTGAATTGGTTTGGGTTTCGGTTATCTGAAACTGGGGTTTGTAAAATTGTCTAGTAGTTTTCGAATTAGGGTTTGAGGAAGAGGTTGTTTGAGGTTTGAAGGTGGTAGAGGGATTGGAATCGTGTGGTCGAATCGTAGTTGAGGATTTGAATTGTGGCTTCTCTAGTCTGGAAGGAAGGATACGACCTTGGCTTTGATTAGGAAGAAGGCTGTTTGTTGATAGTGTTTTGCGGGAGTGCAGATTTGGGGTGATGAGATGATAGGGACTGCGTGAATTTAGTGGTGGTCTTTCAGGAGATAGTCAGTGTTTTTAAACTGTGGTAGCCTGAAGCTTGTGCGATAGATGGCAGTGGGTTGATTTCGATTATGGGGATTTTGTAAGAACCCGTAACTTCCCCGTGAAGGAAAGAGCGGATACTATATGCTGAAAATGAAAAATAAAATCTATACCCTTTTATAGAAACAAAACTGATTTTATTTTATTGCTAAAATATATCTAAACTGAATAAATAAATTAGAAAATCACCTTTCTTCGAATGGAGGAGGATTCATGGCCGGCATTGGATGGCCAGGCGAAGGGAGGGTGGCGTTTGCGTGTCAGAGGGTGGCGGTGGGCCACCAGTGGTTCACGACGGCGGGTTGGAGGGCTTGGGGTACGGGTTTCAGTTTGCGGGGGCCTGGGGGGTCTCGCGTGGAAGGAGGGGCGACGGGGAGGTAAGGGGGGGTGTTGGAGGCCGTCGTCGGCCGGGGGAGGTGGTCCAGTGGTGAGGGCGGCGACGTGGCAGAACGACGAGCGATGGAGCGATTTGTTTTTTTCTTTTTTTTTCTTTTTGCCCTAAATCGATTTGAACGATTGAATGGGGGGGGGGGGGGTTGACCGGGCTTTGGATGGATAAGGGTTGCGACCCATTAAATATTATTATTTAATTTCCTTTTTAATTCACCAAAAAGTTGACTTTTATTTCGAAGTCCAAACGAGACCCACCAACAGTAGTCCCTAGCTATTTACCCCCATTCCGAACGCAATGGGATATGCTTCGTAACTCAATTCGCTTGTTACGATCAGTTTCCGGTCAAATAAAAATATAAATCAATGTATATTGAATTTGAACGCACATTTCAATTTACCGGGGCCACATATTAACTCTAAAAATTCCCAAAAAAATATTTCTAGCTTCGTATTGACGATACGGTCCTAACAAAACTAATCTCGTCAAATTCTGAGACCGTTTGAAAAATGGCCATTTTCCAGTCGATTAAAATCAACTAAAACTGGTCAAACGCGTTTTCCTTTGCCACGCTCACATATTGAATCAGAAAATTATGAATTTTGAAACCTAGCAATAACTTGGCATCACGAATCCAACAAAAGTGGTTTATTCGAAAACCGAGGTCATTTGCAGAATTTCCATTTTTAAGGGCCAGAATTCCATAACGACTATTTTGAATTTTCAGCTGGACGTATCTTTTGATTCCCGCTATGAAATTTTGATTTTTCGGATTCGTTGAAAAGATATTTTCAAATAGATTCTAATATTTTTGGTTTCGCTAAAATCCAGTTTATTTTGAATCCTGTACATTCATTTGAACTTTGAAATCGAATTTTCAAACTACCGCGCCATTTTCAATTCCTTTTATAATTTAAAATAAATAATTATATTCTAACGACGATCTATATAAATATATATGTTCTAATTCTATTCAAAATAAATTTCTCGTCGTTATTATTTAAAATAATTCATTTTAAATATTCAAAATTCATTAAAATTGCCAAAATAAAATTTTTAAATTGGCTCAGATTTTCGGGTTATTACAATCTCCCCCACTTAAAACTTTTCGTCCCCAAAAAGGAATGAAACCGAAAGTTGTTTCACAAATCAACTCAACTTCCATTATTTTCTTTATGGCTTAAGTTCTTGAACTTTTCAGTTTCTAAGAACTTTTCAAATTTTTTCAAAAAATTTGGCCAACACCCTAAATTTTCGAAAAATTTCGCCATAACCTCCCCTGCACCGGGGACTTCGGGATATTTCATATAGCCTCCCATGGCCTTCTTCAATCCAAAAGAAAAAGAAAAAGCCAAGCCGCTAGCCAATCGGCTCATAAAATCATCCAAACCCAAAGAAATACAATAAACATGTACTTATTTGTCGGGCAAACAATTTTATTCCTCTTCTCTAGCCTCCTTGCTATGACCTGTTCAATGGATACACATGCAAATGCGTAAAACTTTCAATACAATTCACTATTTGATTCAATTTGGCTAAATGGTTCAACATTCAATTAATCAAAACAGTAATCAAATGACACAACCATCAATCAATTAGTTGATTTACGTTTCAAATTCATAATTTTGATACATAGTCAAAAATCACGTTTTTGATGCCAAATCACAACAATAGCCCTATCTAGTTTTGGTTCTCACACTAGTCAATTGGAAATATATAAATATCACACTTTCGGCACTCGAATATAAATACTGATGATGCGGCCACATCATCAGAATTATCCCCGGGCGACTAGAGTGTGACCCTATATCCATCCAGTATATTGGAGGCTTCCAATATACGTGGATCAGACGTATATTAAAATCTCTATATACCTGATAGTCCAAATCAATATAAATAAATATTCAAATACGAATAATAAAGTTTAAATTTTCAAAACAAAACTTGTTTTCAATTTAAAAATATACTCTTCACACTCGTTCTAGGATACTACTATCCCATCTCTAACGAGTCATTCTTATTGGATTTTACTAATCCAATCTCTGATGAACTCTTTCGTTTGGTTCTAACGTGTCTTGTTCTCCGAGCTCTGTAAACCAAAGCTCTGATACCAAATGTAAGAACCCGTAACTTCCCCGTGAAGGAAAGAGCGGATACTTTATGCTGAAAATGAAAAATAAAATCTATACCCTTTTATAGAAACAAAACTGATTTTATTTAATTGCTAAAATTTATCTAAACTGAATAAATAAATTAGAAAATCACCTTTCTTCGAATGGAGGAGGATTCATGGCCGACATTGGATGGCCAGGCGAAGGGGGGTGGCGTTTGCGCGTCAGAGGGTGGCGGTGGGCCACCAGTGGTTCACGGCGGCGGGTTGGAGGGCTTGGGGTACAGGTTTCGGTTTGGGGGGGCCTGGGGGGTCTCGCATGGAAGGAGGGGCGACGGGGAGGTAAGGGGGGGTGCTGGAGGTCGTCGTTGGCCGAGGGAGGTGGTCCAGGGGCGGGCGCGGCGGCGTGGCAGAACGACGGGCGGTGGAGCGATTTGTTTTCTGTTTTCTTTTTTTTCGTTTTGCCCTAAATCGATTTGAACGATTGAATGGGGGGGTTTGACCGGGCTTTGGATGGATAAGGGTTGTGACCCATTAAATATTATTATTTAATTTCTTTTTTAATTCACCAAAAAGTTGACTTTTATTTCGAAGTCCAAACAAGACCCACCGACTGTCGTCCCTAGCTATTTACCTCCATTCCGAACGCTATGGGATATGCTTCGTAACTCAATTCGCTTGTTACGATCAGTTTCCGTTCAAATTAAAATATAAATCAATGTATATTGAATTTGAACGCACATTTCAATTTACCGGGGCCACATATTAACTCTAAAAATTCCCGAAAAAATATTTCTGGCTTCGTATTGACGATACGGTCCTAACAAAACTAATCTCGTCAAATTCTGAGACCGTTTGAAAAATGGCCATTTTCCAATCGATTAAAATCAACTAAAACTGGTCAAACGCGTTTTCCTTTGCCACGCTCACATATTGAATCAGAAAATTACGAATTTTGAAACCTAGCAATAAATTGGCATCACGGATCCAACAAAAGTGGTTTCGTCGAAAATCGAGGTCGTTTGCAGAATTTCCATTTTTAAGGGCCAGAATTCCATAGCGACTATTATGAATTTTCAACTGGATGTATCTTTTGATTCCCGCAACGAAATTTTGATTTTTCGGATTCGTTGAAAAGATATTTTCAAATAGATTCTAATATTTTTGGCTTCGCTAAAATCCGGTTTATTTTGAATCCTGTACATTCATTTGAACTTTGAAATCAAATTTTCAAACTACCGCGCCATTTTCAATTCCTTTTATAATTTATAATAAATAATTATATTCTAACGACGATCTATATAAATATATACGTTCGAATTCTATTCAAAATAAATTTCTCATCGTTATTATTTAAAATAATTCATTTTAAATATTCAAAATTCATTAAAAATGCAAAAATAAAATTTTTAAATTGGCTCAGATTTCCGAGTTATTACAGATTTGGTGGATCTGGTTGAGACTTGAGGTTTGCGGTGAAGCTACGATGGCCAAGGAGTTCAGGTTATGGCAGAATTAGCAGTATGACAGTGGAGCTGTAAAGGATGCTGAGTTTATGACTGTTGTTGGATTTATGAACGGGTTTGGGGGATGGAGTATGGTTGCGATTCAGAAATTGATGAGGGGGAGTGAACTGGGTATTGTGAAGATGATGATGAAGGGGCTAGTACTGGTTTTAACGCCTAGCGTTTGGTAGCGTAGATGTGGTTCGTGATTTCAGTAATAGTACAAGCTTCGTGAATGGGAGGGGATTGCGATCGTGATTATTCATAGTATGGTTTGATGAAGATGGTAAAGGGGTTGAATTTGCAGTGGCGTGAAACTTTGTCGAGAAGGATTGTATTATGGTGGAGGGAGGATTCAAAGTAGAGAAGACAAAAGAGGAATGAAAGGAAAAAAGGAAATCAATAATTTTTGGCTTCTTTTTTTTATTTGTAAGAATTTGTAAACAAGAAAGAAAAAGATGGAAATAGATGGAGAAAAAAAATGAAATCAAGGATATTTGGTAAGTATTTTTTTTCTTGGTTTAGAGATTGTGGTATCAACAAATAATACCAAATCAACTAATAAAGATTTTTTCTCTCTGTATATACAAGAAAACAAAAGAAAAAATAAAATAAAAACTAACACGGATTGAAAATTAAAAAATAATAAAATTTAATTATTACTCCCCGACGACGGTGCCAAAAACTTGTTTGATGCTTTCCTAGGAACTGGAAAAGCGCAAATTTTGAAATAAATTACTGCAAGCGCACAGGTGTATAGTATGCAGGTCGAACACAAGAAGGAAAATTTAATTTTATTATTTATATATTTCGTGGGCGAGTTAGATGAATTTTGAATGATTTGATTGAAAACAATAAAATTAAGATTACCACTGAATCTAATCAGATGGTCAATCACTAAAGAAAATTAAAATTGCAAACACCACTTGTGCTCTACCAAATCTAATGTATAGTCGACACAAGTTGCTTGAAAAATAAGTTGCAGAAAAGAAATAAATGCTAGAAATAAAAGTGCAGAATATAAATAACAAACAGAAATAAAAATTAGGATTGCCGTTGAACCTAATCAGACAGCCAATCACTAATGAGAAAATAAATGCAATAGAAAACCATGCTCAACCAAATCTAATTGAATAGACGACACAAGTTTTCTAGATCCAACCGGGGTATAGAAAAGAAAAGAAAACTCTCAATTCATCGATAAAAGTTTACGATGGGATTACATCGGTATGTATAGGGGATGTAGCCTCCTTTCTAGGTGGTTATTGGGACTAAGAAAATTTTATAAAATATTTTTTTTACAAAGCAAGAAGATATGATTGGATGAGATATTCTTTGGAGATCTCCCTCTTTGACATGTGGCAGTTGATTGGGCTTCCTTTTGGTAATGATCCTATCAAATCTTCTTCTCAATGGCAATTTAACATGAAAGGTTTCTGTTTGATTTCTTTGAGAGGAATATGCCCAACTCTTCAAATCTTTATTAGTGCATATATTATATACATACATAGGAATATATATTTATAATATAACACTAGTTCATATATTCTTCAGAGCAAAGGAGGCAGTGTGAATGTTCCTTTCTTCAGCAAAAAGACGGCTTGATAGGGATTGAACTTAGGTCACTCTGTCCAAATTTCCAAGCCTTTACCAGTGTGCTACAACTTCCTTTGTGATTGAAAACTTGTTGATATCGGAAAGTGGCTTTTTTTTCTTAGCAATTGGTCTTTAATTGAATGAAGGAGACATTTATTAAACCTGTGAAAACACATGACAAAATACCCAAAATAATATTTATTTATTTACAAAAGATAAGATATAGGAGCATAAAATAAACACATTTCTATGTTAATCACCTACAAACAAGCGCAGACCCAGGATGAGATACAATGAAAGGCTGTGCAAGACCGACGGACCGGACATAAAGAGCAAAAGGAACCATAGCATGCACAACATCAAAAGCAAGGCCTGAAACATCATGGGCCGAATCATTTGAATCATGCAATAGTGTATAAGATGTTGGAAAATGCGGATTATGCATCTTAAGGCTAACTTAACACTAGTGGGGAGTGAATATTGTTTAATTGAATTTATTATCTTTTTTGAATTTAACATAACCAAATGAAAATTATAGATATGAATCAAACAAATTATCAGACACAAATCCTAATAATAAGTAAAAGCAGTCAAGGAAAGAAAACAACGGGATTTTATACTGGTTTGGAGTTACCATATATCCAGTCATACACAACTCTACGTTGTGTAGATTTCTTTTCAAATAAACTTCAAATCCTACAATCCTCTATTTCAAGGTCTACGAGGTCAACTCCCAACTACTTTCGAGCACAGGGCGCTCTCTTGATTTAAATGGGCTAAAAGATCACCTAATTGATTTACGGGATAAAATCAGATCCAGTTGATTTGAACGGGCTACAACCTCACCTTTTCTGTGTCAGTTTGGAAGAAAGACTCGATAGAAGTTCGATCTTATGATCTCTGATTACAAATACTGCTACAAAACTGAATTGCACTTGGATTTTTGAGGAAGAATGGTAGAGAATTAAACTAATGATGTTTTGGTTTGATTCTCTTTGAATTTCGGCGAAGTTTGACTGTGGAGACTTGAAAATAAAGAGTATAACTGAAGAGGAGAAAAGCGAGAAGAAGACAATGAAAAGAAGTTAAGAAATACAAATTTGGATGGATATTTATAGGGAATTAACAGTCAATTCTCTTCAGGTAAAGTTTTAAATAAATAGACGCTTCTTATGAAATTTGAATTTTTTTGAAAATAACGGCTATGATGTCGACATTGGGGGTAGAACATGTCAACATGCCTTATATATTTTCGAAATATGAAATTTTGAAAACAATGTAAATGATGTTTAAAAAAATCAAGATAATTCTACAGTTTAACAAACTATTTTCTTATATATCAAAGTAGTATAATAAAGCAAAAACATAAATTAAAAACATATATTTAAATCTATAAAAGTGATATCAAATTTTAATATAAAGCTATAAATATAAATATGAGAAATTTAAAACTTAAGATATTAAACTATATATGAATATAATGAAATAAGAATATTAAAACTGAAGTAAACCTAAATAAGTAAATATATATACAAAACTAAAATACAAACCAGAAAATCTAAAATACTTAAAGCAAGGGGTTAGATTAAAATTTAAGAAATATTTTGAATAATTTAAAGGCCAAAAGTTTTTTTTTAAACAGGAAGTAATTTTGAAATCATTAAAAAGTTAAGAGAACTTCAAAATATTATGAGGCAAAAAGGGTGAGAGAATTGGAAAAAATATTTTAGTGCTATTGTGGAGTTTTAACAAAAAATTTAGACACTATTACTTATCTTGATTTCTTGAACTCTTGTTACTCATGAGTCTTCAATCTAGAACTCTTCTTCTTTATAATTTATGCTCTTGAATCTTTAAAATGTGCATTCTTCAAAATCAAAACCTGCATAAGATGCATATATATATATATATATATATATATATATATATATATATACACACAATAGTGTTAGTATATATTTTATGATAATAATAGTTAAAACAAGGTTGTTGTCATCATTACCATCATCATTGCTCCTAATAATCTCCTCCTTATTGATGATGACAACTTTTGATTATAAAGTATACTTATCTGATACCTTGATTCTTCAGTTACTCCACCTAACTCCAACAATTCCTTCTGAAACTAGTAACTCCACCTTAATCTGTAACAACCCCGGTCTTAGACAATTACCTGCTGTAGTAATTAATGACTTATAATGAAAATTTTAAATTGTTAATTAAGAATAAATGTCTTTAAAAATCCAAATGGAGTTTGGTTGGAGTTTTATTTAATATAAGTTGAGAATTGCTGAGAATTTAGGAAAGAAGAATAATTGATGGCTTTGGGAATTTGGTGAAATTGTGTGTATATATATATTGAGTTTTGAGTTAAACTGGATTTTTATTTTAGAATAACAATAGGAAAAAATATTTAAAATATTTTGACAAGTGATTTTGAGATAAGAATAAGCATTTATGATTTTTGCATTGCTTAGCGCAATGGATTGTCAAAAAATAAGTAATAACTATATTAGACAAAATGGTGTTTTCTAGAATACCTTATTGAGGTGAAACTACAAAATGATAATTTTGTTGCTAAATGTGTATATACTTATGTAGAGAATAATTTTATAAGATTATAGAATTATTTTTCTATGGTAAAAAGTTGAATTTTTAGATTTATTGTTACACTTAATTTTTTAAGTATATTTCAAAAGAAATGTAATTTGCAAACAATTGAAACTATTGTGAAATCGACAAATATATGAAAGATTTGTAGAATTATATTACAATTTTTAATAAATGATGTAAAAAATATACTTTATTAATGGTTTTGTGATTTTATTAATTGTGTAGCCTTAAATCGTAATTAGGAATGAGAATTTGTGCAAATAGTTGTTTAAATAGGTCATAATTAAGGTAATTAGCCATAATGTGAACTATTAAGGCTTAATATATAATTAGTAGATTTGATTAGGATTAATGGGCTTTTAAGATTTAATTAACATAAGAGGATTCTGGAGGAAGTAAGAATACAGTACGTATTCTTCGTCCTCACCAGATTTTCTCAAAAACCAGAAAGAAGAAAAATCCTAAAAATCCATTCTGAATCAAAATCTTAGCCTTCCAAGGATCCAAATATTGAAATTAAGTTATAAAAAAGGGAGCTCCTATAGGTAATCAGTCTACTATCAAATCAAAATCCTTCTATGATCTCTAGTTGAAAATTTATTTAATATAACTGATGTTTTAGACCTGCATGTTACAATAAACTTCTTAGCAGGTTTTGAGAAGGCCAATTGAAGCTTCAAGCTCCAAATTTGCTTCCTATTTCTTACTGTTGATTCTTATTCAGGTGAGTGAACCTCATACTTCTTAGTTGAAATCGTTGTTGGTCATATTCTCTAAGTTTATTGAGTAGTTGTAAAGAAATTGGGTTGACGTCGGTTCTATTCTTGTTGGTTTTCTTTCCAGTTGCTATACTGAAATAGTTATAATTTTTGAGCCACTAAACGGAAATTGAATATTTTATTCATTCCGAAAAGCTTAGAAACTATGCTACAACTTTCGTTTTATTCATCTTTCCCAGTTTTGAAGTTTTCTAAGCAAAAATCATGATTTTGTTCTTTGTCCTGTCGATTACATAGAGACAGGCTTAGTTTGAGATTATTACTAAAATAGTCATAGCTTTTAAACTACTGAACGAAATTTAATTATCTTAGTCATTTCAGAAAGCTTAGAAACTATGCTACAATTTTGTTTTAATCATCTTTCCAAATTATGAAATTTTCTAAGCTAAAATCGTGATTTGGTTCGCTGTCCTATCGAATGCATAGCGACATGCCGAGTTTGAGATTGTTACTAAAACGATCATAACTTTTGAACCACTGAACGAAATTTTATTATATTAGTCATTCCAGAAATCTTAGAAATTGTGCTACTATCATTTTATTCATCTTTCCAAATTTTGAAGTTTCCATAGCTAAAATCGTGATTTTGTTCGTTGTCCTGTCGAATTCATAACGATAGGCTGAGTTCGAGATTTTTACTAAAATGGTCAGAACTTTTGGTCCACTAGACAGAATTTTAATTTCTTAATCATTCCGGAAAGCTTAGAAACTTGCTACAACTTTCATTTTATTCAACTTTCCAAATTTTTAAGTTTTCCAAGCTAAAATTGTGATTTTGCTCGTTGTCCCGTCGAATATATAGCGGCAGCCTGAGATTGAGATTATTACTAAAATTTTCGTAACTTTGGACTACTGAACGAAATTTTGTTGTCTTAGTCATTCCAGAAAGTTTAGAAACTAAGTTAAAGCTTTCGTTCTACTCATTTTTCCTAATTTTGAAATTTCTAAGCTAAATTGTGATTGTTGGTCCCTGTACTGTCGAGTACAGAGCGATAGGCTGAGTTTGAGACTGTTAGTAAAATGGCTATAACTTTTAAACCATATATCAGAATTTGATTATCTTGGTCATTCCAAAAAGCTTGAATTATATGCAACACCTTTTTTTAGAGTGTATTTAAATACTTTGTCGTTTACTAGCTCGAACTACGGATTTTGTCCGTTGTCCTGTGTTTTACTTCACGTAGTTGTTGCATTTGGTTTTTTCCAAACAACTTGAAACTGTTTTGCATCTTGTTGGTATTAGTGATCGCCATGTAAGTGACAATAATTTTTAGCAAGGAAATCCATAATCAATGTCGTTTTGGGTGAAATCGATGGTGTAATCTCGTTGAATCTTGTCGTCTTTGTACACGTTTTAATAGTTGTTTCAATTAAATATCTTCCAAATGATTTTCAATTCCCAATAACTAATTATATATCTTCAAATATTTTATTTAGGAATAATCTATATTATCTTCGCTATAGAGGGATTGATTTCAAAGATAGTGATTTCATATATTTTTCAAAAAACTGTTTTATAACCCGTTTTCCTCTGAAACTATTTTCTGTAAAAACATACATACACACACACTATTGCACATCTTGAGAAGACGTGATCGAAATTAAACAGTATTGTAAAACTCGTGGTATGGAATGCGATCGTATGTAATATTGGTTAATTTCATGACTAGTCAATAGAAACAATTTGTTGTTTTCCTTTGTGGAGTATTTCAGTTCTAGTGTGGAGTAGACTTAATTGTAGTAAATCAGTTAGTGAGACGTGCGGTATGGGACGTATTGATTTCACTTTTCGAGTTATTATTTGGAAGTCTATGACATATCTCATTGTTATTGCCAGTACTAGATCTTTCAGTCAATTATGTTGTGATTCTGGGTAGATCCAATATTTTGTTATAGGTTGGGTAGATCCAGCAGTTGTACTAGTAGATCCAATAGTTGTAATCTTGGGTAGATCAAAAATAATACGACAAATCCTGGGTAGATCCAAACATTGCGATTTATTGGTAGATGCTAATATTATAACTCTTGGTAGATCCAAACTTGTGTTGTCTGGTTAGATCCAAAGTGTATCCTAGGCAAATCCAAAATTATAGTCCTTGGGAAATTAATCTCCTCATTAATGTTACTTTTGTAGCTTTGGGGTTAGCATCCAGTTGTGTGCTTTAGTTGTTGAGGTAGGGTGTTTTGATCCAATTGCGCGGTTAAGTTGATTCTTAGCCATTATGTAACACCCCGAATTTTAGTTAATACTAAAATTCACTAATTACAGGATAAATAATCTCAGACGTGGGAATTGGGGGTAACGGGCTGCGTTATTGCGTTCGTCTCGGAAAAATACGCGAAATAGGGTCCGAGTTTTCGAGAATCGGAGTCCGTATGGCCCGGTTATGGCCCAAAGAAGTTTGCAGAAAAATTAGAGCTAAAAACAGATTTGGAAACTTAAATTCAGATTTTAAATTAGAACCAGCGGGGCCAGGCGGGAAGACTCCCGCCTGACCATGTCGACAGGGCTGTCGACAGGCCTGTCGACAGGGGTGTCGACTTGTCTGTCGACTTGCCTGTCGACACGGCGTCTCGAGCCAGAAGTTTGGGTGCACCAGATCTGGTTTTCTGGCTAGGGCTGGGCTTGGTTCTAGAGATTTCCTAAATCTAACGGACCTAATTTAATCTAGGGTTAATCTAAGGGCCTAAAACACTCTCCTAATCTATAAATACACCCTAAACCTACCTTAATCCATACTAAAAATAGAAATGAAAGCCTCATGCCGCCAAATTAAATCCTAGAAGGAGTCTCCACTAATCTAAGAAGGAAGTTGCAAGCTAATCCCTCTCAAATCATTCTCTAATCATCACCATCTTCATAATTAGCAACTAATTCCACTTCATAAGTGGGTTAATTTTGGGTTTGGTGAGTTTCTATCACTTTAACATCAATTGTTAAAGTAAGTAGATTGGGTGTAATGACACTTATGGTCTTAAATGCGGATTAGTGAGTTTGAATCATTTATAATGATAAGTTACTCTATGTTGTTCTATGTTTATGCATGTTTGATAAGTTGGTTTATGCATGCTTAATAAGTTGATTTATGCATGTTTAACAAGTTGGTTTATGGATGTTTAACAAGTGGGTTTATGCATATTTAATGAGTGGAATTATGCATGTTTAACAAAGTGAGTTATGCAAGTTAAGTATATGTTTAAATGCAAGATTTATGTGATATGCAAGTTATGCATGCTTATGCGAGTATGTGAATGCTTATGCAAGATATGTATATGCCTAAATGACATGATATGCAAGTTATGCATGTTTATGCAAGTATGTGAATGCTTATGCAAGTATGTGGATGCTTATGCAAGTATGTGAATGCTAATGCAAGTTATGTGTATGCTTAAATGCATGTTTAACATGTTATGCAAGTTATGAGAATGCCTATATGCAAGTTCAACATGTTATGTAAGATATGTGTATGATAATATGCAAGCTCATATGCAACATGTTATGCAAATCATGTGTATGATAATATGCAAGTTGGGCTAAATGTAGTTGGGTTAATATGTGCTCATATATGCAAGTTGACATCCTCTTAACCCATGACAAAGTTATATGCTAAACCCATGATATTTGTGATGGATCTTCCCCTTTGTTATGTCATGAAATGAGAACGATTTACGTGAGGAACGATGGGGTTGGTAAATAGGTTAATAAATGAATGATTGGGTATGATTAAGCATACCATAAAAATAAATTACCATAAGTGGGAATTTACCTATTGAGTTAGGTCTACCCCATGGGAATTTACCTATTGAGTTAGGTCTACCCATGTTATGGAAAACTTGATATTAATTAGGGATAATTAATATGGGGGTGATTAATTAGGTGTAATTAATCGACTAAGACACGAGGTTGGACTCATTTGTAGTGTAAAACTGCCCGGACCCGACCGGCTTAACCAGTTGCTACAAATGTCAGCCCAATGTGAGAGGTCTTAGCATAAATTAAATACGTGATTAAGGTAAAGACACGAGGTTAGACTCTGTTATGACGTAAGACTGCCCGGACTCTACCGGCTTAACCAGGCGGTCATAACAGCCAGTCTAATGTGGGAGGTCTTTATGGGAGATCACGGTCTTAATTAATTAAGAAACACTTAACCATAGTAGCATGTAGTGGGACATGAGGGGTTAAGTGGGTGCCTTGGGTGGCATGTGGAAATTTTGTGGTTGCCTTGGGTGGCATGTGGAATCTAGTGGGTTGCCTTGGGTGGCAATAGAAAATACGATTAGAATACTTAACCAAGTGGAAACATGTAATTAAACATGATTAAAGGGTTAAGTGGGATACACTAGATATTTGACAAGCTTAAGTGGGTAGCTTGTGGGGGGCCCATTTCAACCAATATCCCAAACGTATCTTTGTGGGCTCGACCCATGTCGAGTGACGGGACACGCATATTGGGCTTGATTATAAGAGGCCAAAACGGGTTAGCGGTGGCAACGCAAGTCCAACGGGTTTCATATGCGTGTGTGGGCCCGGGCTGGTAGATAAGCCGTTGTTGCATCGTGTAGATATAAAGCCGTGCACCGTTAGTATTGGGTAGCCACTTTAGGGGAGTGATACACCCCACTGTGGGACCAGCACGGGTATCTACGGTAGGGAGCCGATCGATGGGGAGTAGTGGGTACACCTAATAAAGATAGGGGCAGACGGCACCTATGTAGGGGTACACGAAACTACTGGGTAAGAATTACTGAGTACACCTAGTGGAGATAGGGGCAGACGGCACCTATGTAGTGGGCTAGCAGTACATGAAACTACTGGGGAAATTTTCTAAGTCCTTGGAAGGGATCAACCTTTAAGTAGGAATGACTGGTGTGGTGCAGTTAGTAATTATCCTTGGGTGGGTAGATGCGTCCTTACGGTTATCTTAGTTTATCCTAAGTTCACCAAGCTGCTTAGTGTAGCCATTCATCCCCAGATATTACCGTAGGTCAAGTTTATGTCTTCTCTGGTTACCTTAATGATTGTATTGTTAAAGTTATAGGACTCACTCAGACTTATGTCTGACCCCGTTGTTTTTATCTTTTTCCCAACCCTCAGGTCCTACGGTGGATCCTAGCGGTAGTAGAGCTTGATCGGATTGCTGTTCCAGTCTTTAGGAGCTTGGGTAGATGTAAAGCTCCAGTTATCCAGTTATCTTTTCTTTTGTTATGGCTATTGTATGAGAGAGAGTGGGATTATGTACTTCTTTATTTTGATGGATATTGTACTTGACTTTTATCATGGTTTTATGATGTAACCAGACATGTTTATTTCCGCTGTTGTGAGATGATATTTTTAAATTTCAAGTACTAATTATATCTGTCTTGTTGTAATTTTTCTGTTCTATATTCACTAATATACTCCACCGATGCTATGGCATTCCCTTAGTGAGTGACCATAGCGGGCGTGGGGTGTTACACGTGGTATCAGAGCAAAGGTTACCGGAACAGATAAAATTTTTAGAAAACTATTTTTCTAAAACATTTTTGGAAAAGATATTTTCAAAAACATGTCTTTTAAGAGAAAAGTTTTTGAAAGAAAAGCATAATCCCCGATAGCCATATCTATATCCTTCGAATTCTCCGTTTTGAATCTTTCCTTTTTCGTTTCAGCATGGCCGAGAATCTTAATCTTCCGAAGGGTGTGACGGTACCAGTATGGTATAGGAGATTAATGGAGGCTAGGGCCACCACTACGGGTCCAGCAAATGTTCCTCCACCAACCGTAGCACCCGATCTTCCTCCTTCCCCTCCTCCTCGCACGGATACTTTTGCTAAGACTTGCAAGGAATTTAAAGCTATGGGAGGGAAACCTTTTCAAGGATCTGAAACTTTTGTAGAGGCTAGAGATTGGCTTAAGGAGGTGGAAGAGTTGATAGATATCTTTGAGATGGAAGAAGGAAAGAAAGTCAAGTTGGCTGCTTGGTTAATGAAGGGAGAGGCCTCATTCTGGTGGGAGGTCACTAATGGAGAACGCCCTGTTGACTCTTGGGCAGATTTTAGGCAAAGATTTGTGGCAAAGTTTCTCTCAAGGGCGGAGGAAAACTTGTATATGGAAAGATTCTTGACTCTAAAGCAAGGGAATCTCTCGGTGAAGGAATATGTCAACAAGTTTAATCAATTGGCAAGGTTTGGCCTAGACATGGTGAATACACCGGAGAAGAAGGCTTTGAGGTTCGTGAAAGGCTTGAATGAACCGATGCATGGGTTGGCTATGACTCATATCCCTATGGGGGCCACCTTTGAGAAGCTAGTTGACATGGCACTCATGTATGAGGAAGAGAAGGGTCCTAATGCTAATAAGGCACCCGAGAAGAAGGGAGATCAAAAGAGACCTCAGCAACAACAGCAAAGCAAAGGTGGGAAAGGCAACGGTGGCAAGGGCAAGAAGAAGAAGTGTTTCAATTGTGGGACACCTGGCCACCTAAGCAAGGATTGTCGCAAGAAGAAGAAGACTGGCTGCTTCCACTGTGGCGAAGCAGGGCATTTAGTGAAGGATTGCCCTAAAAAAGGGCAAAGGACGGGATCTACCTCAGGAGGACAGGTGCAAGCTCTTATGGCACCGAGTCAGGCTAGGGGGCAAGTACAGGCTCTCGCGGTTCCACCAATTCAGGAGAGAGGTAGAACTATCTCCGTTGAAAGTCTGGTTTTTCTATTTGATCATCCTGTCCGTACATTGTTTGATTCAGGCGCATCGCATTCGTTTATCTTATCATCCTTAGTTGAGTTACTGCACTTAGACACCAGTCTGGTAGATGATCCCTTGGTTGTTTCAAACCCAATTGGGGGCTCCACTTATTTGTCCATGATATGTTTGGGTTTGAAGATTTCTATACTTAGCATTGAGTTTAGATGTGATGCTTTTGTATTGGGCTTCACGGGCTATGGGTTGATTTTGGGCATGGACTGGTTATCCAGTAATGGTGCCGTTCTTGATTACGAAAGGAGAGTTGTTAGGCTCATGACCCGCTTGGGTAACACTCTCGAGATTTCTTGTAATCCCAGGGACTCTGTTATGCTAAGTTATCTTGAATCGCTTGACGCTTCGGTCGAGAGTTTGCAATCAGTTAGAGTGGTCCGGGAATATCCGGATGTGTTTGAGGAGGTGAAGGGCTTACCTCCGAAGCGGGAGATTGACTTCCGAATATATTTGGTGGATAATGCTAAACCGGTATCTTTACCAGTGCGCCACATGGCTCCTCGTGAGAGGAGGGAACTCCATAAGCAAGTAGGGGAGTTGCTTGAGAAGGGGTTCATAAGACGGAGCATATCGGAGTGGGGTGCTCCAGTAGTATTTGCTACGAAGGCGGATGGGTCCCTCAGACTTTGTGTAGACTATAGAGAACTCAACAAGCTCACAAAGAAGAATAGACACCCATTGCCGAGAATAGATGATCTTTTCGATCAGTTGGTTGGCGCTTCAGTATTTTCTCAGTTAGACTTGGCCACGGGGTTTCATCAGTTGAGGGTGGCTGAGGATAGCATAGACAAGACTGCCTTTAGAACTCCGGATGGTTTCTATGAGTGGCTGGTGATGCCATTTGGGTTGACGAACGCCCCTGCATACTTTGTTGATTTGATGAGTAGGGTGTTCAGGGAGTTCCTTAATAAATTCGTGGTGGTCTTTGTGGATGATATCTTAGTATTTTCTAAGAGTGAAGAAGAGCATGCCCTACATCTTGGGGAAGTGTTGAAGACTCTTCGAGCACATAGCCTTAAGGCTAAATTCTCTAAATGTCACTTCTGGAGGAAGGAAGTACGGTTCTTGGGGCACGTGGTCTCCAAGGAAGGGATAGCTGTCGATCCCGCGAAGGTAGTATCAATTCAGGATTGGAAGGTTCCGAAGAATGCTACCGAAGTAAGAAGTTTCTTGGGGTTGGCGGGTTATTATAGGAAGTTTATTAAAGACTTCGCAAAGATAACAGCCCCATTAACCCGCTTAACAAAGAAGAATCTTGTTTTCACATGGGACGTAGATTGTGATGATGCGTTCCGACGGTTAAAGAGAGCTTTAACCACGGCTCCAGTTTTAGTATTGCCAGATGGGAGCAAGCCATTTGTTGTCTATACCGATGCCTGTGGGACAGGACTTGGCGCAGTCTTAATGCAAGAGGGAAGGGTAATAGCCTATGGTGGAAGGCAGTTGAGGGCACATGAGAAAAATTACCCTACCCATGATCTAGAGCTGGCCGCTATTGTTTTTGCGCTTAAGAATTGGCGCCATTATCTTCTTGGTGAGAGATTCGAGTTGTTCACTGACCATAAATCATTGAAGTACTTATTCTCTCAGAAAGATTTAAACTTAAGACAGCAAAGGTGGATGGAGTTTTTAGCATCCTATGATTTCGAGATAGCGTATACCCCTGGAAAGGGTAACGTGGTGGCGGACGCCTTGAGCAGGAAGAGGTTGTCCTTGAGTCCATTGTTCGTGGAACGACAAAGCTTGGAATTTATCTCAATGTTTGATTTCAGACCTTCCGTTGACTATGTACCCGGTTTGCTAGCTTCTTTGGAAGTTAGACCTACTCTTTTGGGGCGGATTGGAGAAGCACAGAGGGGCGACCCACAGTTGGTTGAGTTAGTAGAGAAGCTCATAAGGGGGGAGTCGTCCAGCCATTTGAGTAGGTACACCCTAGACGATAGGGGGTGCTTGCGTAGAGACGGTAGACTTTGTCTACCGCAAGACGAGGGTTTGAGGAAGGCTATTCTTGATGACGCACACCGTTTTAGGATGACCATTCATCCCGGTGGGGACAAGATGTACCAAGACATGAAGAGGGTTTTCTTCTGGGCCGGTATGAAGAAAGATGTGGTCGAGTATGTTGCTCGATGTTTGGTGTGCCAGCAAGTGAAGGCGGAGCAAAGGAAACCAGGTGGGTTGCTTCACCCATTGGAGGTTCCGCAATGGAAGTGGGATAGCGTCTCGATGGATTTTGTTGACGGGTTACCCAGGTCGAGGAAGGGTAATACAGGAATTTGGTTGGTGGTAGACAGACTTACTAAGAGCGCCCATTTCATACCTGTGAAGAGCAAGAGGACTGCTCCATGGCTAGCTTCAGTATATCTTCGAGAGATAGTTCGATTGCATGGGGTACCCTCTAGCATAGTGAGTGATCGAGATCCTATCTTCACTAGCGAATTCTGGAGAAGTTTGCAAGAAGCAGTGGGGACTCAATTGTGTCTGAGCACCGCATATCATCCTCAGACGGACGGCCAGACTGAGAGGGTGAATCGTGTTCTAGAAGGCCTTTTGAGGCTTTGTATCTTAGATTTTGGAGGTACATGGGAAGAGCATCTTCCATTGGTGGAGTTCGCATATAATAACAGCTTTCAGTCCAGTATTGGTATGGCTCCTTTCGAAGCTCTCTATGGAAGGCCTTGTCGATCACCTACATGTTGGTGGGAATCTACGGATAAGATCTTGCTTGGGCCTGATATGGTTAGGGAGACTTCTGAGAAGATTGACTTGATTCGAAGAAGGATGAAAGCAGCGCAAGATAGGCAAAAATCTTATGCGGACAAGAGATGGACGGATCTTGAGTTTGAGGTTGGGGATATGGTTTTTGTTAAGGTATCTCCGTTGAGAAATGTTGTTCGCTTCGGATCCGTTGGAAAGTTAGCACCGAGGTTTGTTGGGCCATTTCCTATCAAGGAAAAGATTGGACGGATGGCATATAGGGTGGAGTTGTCCGACAGACTTAGTGGTGTTCATGATGTATTCCATGTATCACATCTGAGGAAGTGCTTACATGAGACGGCAGAGGTGGTAGAGCCGAGCTTGCTTAGAGATGTAGAGGTAGAGCGTGATGCGACTATTCAACGAGCTCCTACTCGCATCCTTGGGTCAGAGAATAGGAAGTTGAGAAACAGAGAGGTTCGACTAGTCAAAGTGCAATGGGGAGAAGATGAGAGCAACGCAACTTGGGAGACGGAAGCGAAGATGCGTTCATTGTACCCATTTCTTTTTGAGGGTATGTCTTTACTTTCTCCTTTATCGCTTGTCTAGTACTTATCTTATCTTCGGTATGTCCTCTCGTTAGTACCTTTGACCTTTAGATAGGGTAAACCTATGGTTGAAACATGTGTTTGAGACATGTTATGGTTGATGGATGCAAGTGGATGCAAGTGTTTGCTAGTGGTTGCTCGTGGATGCATATACACACACTCTAGGCACTAGATCGGCTCAGTCACTTCATATTGCATATTGCATAAAATTGTGTGTAGGAAAATATATTTATGGATGTATAATGGTTGTGTTATCACATGGATGATGCATTTTGGTGAATGATTGTGCACTCATGTAGATATTGTATGTGTCGATAGGGTTTTCTCGCATACATAATGGATGCATGGCACTATCATGGTTTGCATATGTTCATACATTAGATAGGGAACATATACACACACTTTTTGCATATGCTCATACATCATTAGAAACTGTTTAAGGACAATGGATGCCCGTGGTTGATGATTTGAGTAGATGGTTGTTTGGATGGTAGGATATGCATTCTCCTTAGCTTAGAGATTTCGGGGACAAAATCCTTTAAGGAGGGGAGAATGTAACACCCCGAATTTTAGTTAATACTAAAATTCACTAATTACAGGATAAATAATCTCAGACGTGGGAATTGGGGGTAACGGGCTGCGTTATTGCGTTCGTCTCGGAAAAATACGCGAAATAGGGTCCGAGTTTTCGAGAATCGGAGTCCGTATGGCCCGGTTATGGCCCAAAGAAGTTTGCAGAAAAATTAGAGCTAAAAACAGATTTGGAAACTTAAATTCAGATTTTAAATTAGAACCAGCGGGGCCAGGCGGGAAGACTCCCGCCCTGACCATGTCGACAGGGCTGTCGACAGGGGTGTCGACTTGTCTGTCGACTTGCCTGTCGACACGGCGTCTCGAGCCAGAAGTTTGGGTGCACCAGATCTGGTTTTCTGGCTAGGGCTGGGCTTGGTTCTAGAGATTTCCTAAATCTAACGGACCTAATTTAATCTAGGGTTAATCTAAGGGCCTAAAACACTCTCCTAATCTATAAATACACCCTAAACCTACCTTAATCCATACTAAAAATAGAAATGAAAGCCTCATGCCGCCAAATTAAATCCTAGAAGGAGTCTCCACTAATCTAAGAAGGAAGTTGCAAGCTAATCCCTCTCAAATCATTCTCTAATCATCACCATCTTCATAATTAGCAACTAATTCCACTTCATAAGTGGGTTAATTTTGGGTTTGGTGAGTTTCTATCACTTTAACATCAATTGTTAAAGTAAGTAGATTGGGTGTAATGACACTTATGGTCTTAAATGCGGATTAGTGAGTTTGAATCATTTATAATGATAAGTTACTCTATGTTGTTCTATGTTTATGCATGTTTGATAAGTTGGTTTATGCATGCTTAATAAGTTGATTTATGCATGTTTAACAAGTTGGTTTATGCATGTTTAACAAGTGGGTTTATGCATATTTAATGAGTGGAATTATGCATGTTTAACAAAGTGAGTTATGCAAGTTAAGTATATGTTTAAATGCAAGATTTATGTGATATGCAAGTTATGCATGCTTATGCGAGTATGTGAATGCTTATGCAAGATATGTATATGCCTAAATGACATGATATGCAAGTTATGCATGTTTATGCAAGTATGTGAATGCTTATGCAAGTATGTGGATGCTTATGCAAGTATGTGAATGCTAATGCAAGTTATGTGTATGCTTAAATGCATGTTTAACATGTTATGCAAGTTATGAGAATGCCTATATGCAAGTTCAACATGTTATGTAAGATATGTGTATGATAATATGCAAGCTCATATGCAACATGTTATGCAAATCATGTGTATGATAATATGCAAGTTGGGCTAAATGTAGTTGGGTTAATATGTGCTCATATATGCAAGTTGACATCCTCTTAACCCATGACAAAGTTATATGCTAAACCCATGATATTTGTGATGGATCTTCCCCTTTGTTATGTCATGAAATGAGAACGATTTACGTGGGGAACGATGGGGTTGGTAAATAGGTTAATAAATGAATGATTGGGTATGATTAAGTATACCATAAAAATAAATTACCATAAGTGGGAATTTACCTATTGAGTTAGGTCTACCCCATGGGAATTTACCTATTGAGTTAGGTCTACCCATGTTATGGAAAACTTGATATTAATTAGGGATAATTAATATGGGGGTGATTAATTAGGTGTAATTAATCGACTAAGACACGAGGTTGGACTCATTTGTAGTGTAAAACTTCCCGGACCCGACCGGCTTAACCAGTTGCTACAAATGTCAGCCCAATGTGAGAGGTCTTAGCATAAATTAAATACGTGATTAAGGTAAAGACACGAGGTTAGACTCTGTTATGACGTAAGACTGCCCGGACTCTACTGGCTTAACCAGGCGGTCATAACAGCCAGTCTAATGTGGGAGGTCTTTATGGGAGATCACGGTCTTAATTAATTAAGAAACACTTAACCATAGTAGCATGTAGTGGGACATGAGGGGTTAAGTGGGTGCCTTGGGTGGCATGTGGAAATTTTGTGGTTGCCTTGGGTGGCATGTGGAATCTAGTGGGTTGCCTTGGGCGGCAATAGAAAATACGATTAGAATACTTAACCAAGTGGAAACATGTAATTAAACATGATTAAAGGGTTAAGTGGGATACACTAGATATTTGACAAGCTTAAGTGGGTAGCTTGTGGGGGGCCCATTTCAACCAATATCCCAAACGTATCTTTGTTGGCTCGACCCATGTCGAGTGACGGGACACGCATATTGGGCTTGATTATAAGAGGCCAAAACGGGTTAGCGGTGGCAACGCAAGTCCAACGGGTTTCATATGCGTGTGTGGGCCCGGGCTGGTAGATAAGCCGTTGTTGCATCGTGTAGATATAAAGCCGTGCACCGTTAGTATTGGGTAGCCACTTTAGGGGAGTGATACACCCCACTGTGGGACCAGCACGGGTATCTACGGTAGGGAGCCGATCGATGGGGAGTAGTGGGTACACCTAATAAAGATAGGGGCAGACGGCACCTATGTAGGGGTACACGAAACTACTGGGTAAGAATTACTGAGTACACCTAGTGGAGATAGGGGCAGACGGCACCTATGTAGTGGGCTAGCAGTACATGAAACTACTGGGGAAATTTTCTAAGTCCTTGGAAGGGATCAACCTTTAAGTAGGAATGACTGGTGTGGTGCAGTTAGTAATTATCCTTGGGTGGGTAGATGCGTCCTTACGGTTATCTTAGTTTATCCTAAGTTCACCAAGCTGCTTAGTGTAGCCATTCATCCCCAGATATTACCGTAGGTCAAGTTTATGTCTTCTCTGGTTACCTTAATGATTGTATTGTTAAAGTTATAGGACTCACTCAGACTTATGTCTGACCCCGTTGTTTTTATCTTTTTCCCAACCCTCAGGTCCTACGGTGGATCCTAGCGGTAGTAGAGCTTGATCGGATTGCTGTTCCAGTCTTTAGGAGCTTGGGTAGATGTAAAGCTCCAGTTATCCAGTTATCTTTTCTTTTGTTATGGCTATTGTATGAGAGAGAGTGGGATTATGTACTTCTTTATTTTGATGGATATTGTACTTGACTTTTATCATGGTTTTATGATGTAACCAGACATGTTTATTTCCGCTGTTGTGAGATGATATTTTTAAATTTCAAGTACTAATTATATCTGTCTTGTTGTAATTTTTCTGTTCTATATTCACTAATATACTCCACCGATGCTATGGCATTCCCTTAGTGAGTGACCATAGCGGGCGTGGGGTGTTACACATTATGCCGATTGAAGATATTTCACGTAGCGTGATCTTCTTGTGAATAAATTCACAAACGAGTTTACTATTTATCACTTGAGAAAATTTGCGCACCTCCTTAATGTATTGCTTCCGTGTTTAATCCATCTTGGAGTGCACAACTCCTAAATCCTATAAGGTCGTCCACTTGTGTTATTCAATAGGATTTGCGACGTAGATTTATTCATGTCATAACATTTCTTAAGAGAATATAACCTTTGTGTATTATTGTTATTCTACTTATGTTCTAATATTTCAACTAGACTAACAAGTGTGTGTTAATGCTTGGGTTATACCGAGTTCTTGTAGGTAATTCACAAGATAACCCCTTTTGCAGCTTAACTTTACTACTGGATAACTCTCGTTGTTTAGCTCCTTTTTGCATGTTCAATTTTGTACTTGGTTTTTGTGCTAGACACTTGTGGATGTATATATTCTTTTGTGGGATGCAACTATGTGTATTATTTTTATCGTACCTGATGTATGTATAAATATGTATTTGTGATTGTGTTCAGGTCTGTAATCTGTTGAATATCATGTTGCATCTGTCTTGTTCTGAATTGATCCCGTTGCCATCGTAGCATTGTATTAAGTAGTAATAATATGTCGAACCACTGATGAAAAATTTTTATAGTGCACATAACGACGTACTTAGGTCTTGTTTAATACAAGATTAGGATTGGTCGCTCCTAACCAGCCCTATTCTCTGCCTTAATGGACAATATTACTCAGTAATGCTCTTTATTGGGGTGAGTTTTAGGGTGGGGAGTCATAGTTTGGCATCAAAGTAGAATTGTAAACAAAACACAGAACAATATATACAATATAGTACATCGAGGTGCAGTATAAGTATATCATTCCTATCCTAAGTTATCACCAACCAAGTCCTTATCCTTCCTTTACCTTGGGCTATGTAACAACCCGGAAAATCAGAACCAATTTTTTTTTAATTTTCACAATTTTAATGAATTTTGAATATTTAAAATGATTTATTTTAAATAATAACGAATAGAAATTTATTTTGAATAGAATTAGAATGTATAAATTTATTTAAGTCGAAGTTAGAATATAAATATTTATTTTAAATTAAAAAAAGGAATTGGAAATGGCGTGGTAGTTTAAAAATCCGATTTCAAATTTCAAATGAATGTACAGGATTCAAAATAAACCGGATTTTGGTAAAACCAAAAATATTTGAATTTGTTTGAAAATATCTTTCCAACGAATGTGAAAAAATCCAGATTTCACAACGGGAATAAAAAGTTATGTCTAGTTGAAAATTCAGAATAGTCGCTATGGAATTTATATAATATATAACCCTTAAAAATAGCGATTTTGCAAACGACCTCCGTTTTCGACAAGACCACTTTTGTTGAATCCGGAATGTCAAATTATTACTGGATTCCAATTTTCATAATTTTTGGAATCAATATGAGAGCGTGGTGAATTTAAACGTGTTTGGTCAATGCAGTTTAAATTTAATCGACTGTAAAATGACCGGTTTTCAAACGGTCTCCAAATTCGATGAAATTAGTTTTGTTAAGACCGTATCGTCAAGAAATTGCTAGAATTATTTTTCTGGAATTTTTGGAGTTAGTATGTGGCTCTAGTAAATTAAAATGTACATTTAAATTGAATACATATTGATTTAAATTTTAATTTAAATGAAAACTGAACGAAACAGTCGAATTGGCTTGCGGGACATATCCCATTGTGTTCGAAATGGGGTAATTAGCTAGGGGCGTCTGTCGTTCGGTTCGATTCGGGGTTCGAATGAAAAATCACCTTTTTGGAATTTAAATTTAATAAATTATATTTATATATTATCCCCCCCTCTCTCTATTTTCAGTCAACCCCACCTTTCATTTCGAAATCAAAATAGAAGAAAAAAGGAACGACAGATTCCTCATCGCGCCCCCCAACGCGCCACCGCCGGCGCGACCGCGTTCCCCCCCTCCATCTCCGGCGAACCCCATCTCTATTCCCCCTCCTCCACAATATCCCGCGCAGACCCACGAGACCCTAGACCTCGCACCACCGCAAGCAAAGCACCACCATCCACCAAGACAGCCACCGCCACCAGTCACAACAGCCGCCGCCGGTCAGGCGAGCCATCCCCTCCCCTTAGACACTGCGACCAACACCACGCCTCCCTCCTTCCGATACGAATAGCAAAATAAAAAAAACTATAAGTATTTTGATTTTGATTCATTGATGAATATAAGATTTTTACATTGAAAAGGTTAGATTTTTTACATTGAAAAGGTTAGATTTTTTTTACATTGAAAAGGTTAGATTTTTTACACTAAAAAGGTTAGATTTTTACATAGAAAAGACTTGATTTTTAATTTAGAAAAGATTTGATTTTTAATTTAGAAGAGATTTGATTTTTAATTTAGATAAGATTTGATTTTGATATATATAGCGAAGCGATAAAAATATGATTTTTATTATATGATTAGCGAAATAAAAATACGATTTATATATATATATTTGAAATAAAAATAGGATCTTTATTATATATATAACGATATAAAAATATAATTTTTATATAGAAAGTAGCGTTATAAAAATCTGATTTTTATAATATAGATTTGAAATGAAAATGATATTTTTTTTTATATATTAACAATATAAAAATTTGATTTTTATATATATAGCGATATAAAAAATGATTTTTAAATATATAATCATCATAATAAAAATGTGATTTTTACTATGAACAGCGTGGAAATGATTACGTTGGAATTTCGGGCAAATCCAAATGGTTCAGAAATCCAGAAATAAATCTGGAGGAGTAGATCCCAAAGGTGAGAAATTCTCGCTCTAATTTATTTTCTAGTTAAATATATATACTAGGATGCAAACGGTGCTTAGTAGCACCATACACCTTTGTTTGAAACCATGTGTGTTCGGTTGTTTGGTTGATTGGTTTATTTGTTCGAATTTGGTTTGGGAAATGAATTGAATTGACAGAATTTGGTTTGTATATGGCGCGAGCCATTATTAGGCAAGGGATAAGGCTGACCTTATTCCAATTCTAGTATCGCGCCGTTATGTTGCCGAAATTTTCTAAAATGTTAGAACAATGAAAATATCATTTTTATTGTATAAATGAACTGTATAAAATATTCATGAGTTGAAATAAATATTTTATTGTTAAAAATATAATTTTTAACTAGTATATGAATAAAATAAATATTCATTTACAAATCGGACGAATTGTTTATGTACATGCATTTGACTGATATTGATTGGGTCGATATATTTTCCACATCCCCCAACTGCACAAATAAAAATCAGTGTTTGTTTTTTGAAAACCCTACACGGGTATTGGGATGATATTGGATATACACTAATCGCAATATTTAGTTGTATGTCAATCGATTGGTTGACAGACTGTTGTAAAAATTTATTCTTTAATCTTCCCTTGGATATCCATTCAAACATACTAAAGTTTTCCAAACTAGTCGAGATTAGTGCACTTTACTGAAGTAATCATTTACTTATTTTCCCAGTCCCAACCTATTCATCCTATAGAGAAAAACTGGTAATACTCCATATCTAACACCACAGTGTTATCGGTAAACTTAATTACCATTTTCCGTTCAAATTTAATTAAAGATTTTACTATCGCTTGGAGCAAAACCGATGATACTCCGCTCTCGGTCATTTCCCAAATCTGATAATTTAAATTATCAATTCACATTTCAATCTAATTAAAGATTCATTAAAATTCCACTTAGTTTTAATCTTCCCAAAAATCAATATTTACGATTATTTAACTTTGGAAACACAAACATGTCGCATCGACAATCTACACCGTACTATTGATTTCTGCCGATATATAACCTCTAAGCTTGTACGTCTCAGAGAACGGTGTTAAGCAAGAGAATACATTCTCCACCACCAAAAAGATATATATTTGACAGAGATCAACCATAGAGTTCGAAATACAATGTTAGACATGTAATCCTGTCTTTAACTGGGTTAAAGAACTAATGTCATTTAAAACACAGTTCACGACAAAACCCAAATCACATTCCATTAATTATGGAATCTTCACGGAAAATAGATCAATATATAATCGATATCAATTTCTGTATCCGACTAATAATATAAATGGAATAATGACAAAGCCTTTTAAATTCCATATATATTAACAGTCTTCCTCCACAGAAGTTCATTCTGATTATTACCAAATTGAATTCCATTCCATTCCAATTAAATATTAATTAATTGGAAAACTTTACTTTGGAAAATCCCATTAAATCTTAATAAAAAATGTATATATTCCAAATCACATTTTACTGTAGATCGGGTTAAAGAACGAATGTCGTTAAAACACAGCACACAATAAACCCAATTCACATTCCATTTCAATTCCAATTAAATGTTAATTAACTGGAAGCTCTAATAATCTTAATTAAAAGATTTATTCTTTTCACATGGGGTTTAAGAATGGTGTTATTTAAGACACCATTCACGACAAACCCAAAATTCAATTCTTTTATTCAATTTCAAGTAAATGTTAATTAATTGGAAAACTTCACTAAATCTTAATTAAAAGATATATTCTTTTCTAAACTGGGTTTAAGAACAGTGTTAGTGAAGACACCGTTCACTACAAACCCAAAATCTAATTCAATATTAAATACAAGGCTCTGAATAGAAATTATACCGGCTTATATTCAATATCAAATTCTGAAATCAACAAATATCGTATTGGGAATAACGATATGTATATCTTCCAAATTCCTCCACAATACCCGTATAATCACGGAATCCAGTATCAAATTATTCCGAAGATAATTTTGATACAAATCCATTCCAATTTATAAATCGAAAATTCTGGTTATTTTTAAAACCATTTCAAATCCAATTTATTTATTTAAAAATATTGGATTTATAATTCTAGTTCATAACTAGTTCATTTTGATAAAAATATATTTTTATCGTTTCAAATATGGAATTTTTCATCCCAATTCTTTCCAAATCACTTATTATGATTTTACACAAATTATTGATAGTTTTAATAATTTTATCAAGGCCCGTACAGTCGATTTCCATAAATGGTCATCGAACTGCACTTACAGCGACCTTTTCCAAATTTTATTTGGATATAAGTCCAAATCTAACCGTTAGATTTCAAATCTCTTATATTCGTTGGAAAGCTCTTTTCGATACGAACCGAACAGTTCTGGTTTTAGGAGAATCCGACGGTCGGATCTCCCGTAATGTCAATTCGAAGTCAATGGTCGAAATTCGCAAACTGGCGCGGCGCGGCGTGTTCTATTCAGGCCATTAAATATATATAATATATATTATATATATTTCGTCGATTTCCATTTAAAATGTATTTTATAAATCGTTTTATATTTGTTTTCAAAACGATTTCAACTTCATATTCAATTTTAAATCAAAATTGAATATTTCATATCATTAATATATAAATAATAATATTTTCAAAACATTAGATTTTGAAATCACTTCCTTTTCGATATTCATTATAAAAATGAATAAAATCGGTATAAATATCGTTCCCGTCAAAATGGCGTTAATTTAATCAACACGGCTTTATATATTTAAATATTTTTGTGTCCATCCCAAATTGGACATCAAAATCATATTTTGATCCATTATTGAATATTATTTTTAAATATTAGTTATTTAAAATATTCATTATTCGCCATTTTAAAATATTCGTTATTTTAATATATTCGTTCTTTTCGAATTGGAATCAGACAGAGTCAATTACCATATAATTTTATTTATATGGATTTCATACACCCATGTACACAACAATAATCAAACACAGCCAACCATCATGCAGAGTGCATTTCACAACTGCATAAGCATTAAAGGCTAGATATGGGAGTGGGAACATGTTTAGGAATGTTAAATTAATGAAAATTCCGTAATATTCCTTATTGATGAATATATGAATATATCTTACCTTATGTTGTTCCAATCTTATCTTATCTTTCAGTTATGACTAGTCGTGGTAAAGAGCAACCTTCAGGTTCTAGAACGACTAGTGGAACTGGTCCCAAAGACAGGGTAGAGCCATCTAATAACCCACAACCCACAGAGAATACTAGACCAGCTAGTGATTTCTGTCCAGAGGGATTTTATATGTCCTCCGAGCAAATATTAGAACTTATTAGGAATACCCAACCTCCTGCTTCATCTCGTTCCACTCCACCGCACAAATCAACTTTTGTGCTTATATGTTGTGATTTCTCCCATCTCGGAGGGAAGCCATTTAAAGGCACCGAGACTGTTCTTGAGATCCAGGTTTGGCTTCGTATTTGTAAGCGTATTTTCCCTCGCATGGAAATTTCTGAGCATAGGCACGTTCTTGTGGCATCGAGTATGCTCCAAGAGTGTGCTCTTGATTGGTTTGAATTGGTAGAAACAGTTTAAAGACAGATTTGAGCTTAAATTCGTTCCAGAGTCCGAAAATGAAATCCTTGCTTGTCACTTTCTTGATCTTAAGCAATGGAAGTCGACTGTTCTAGAGTATGTCCAATCTTTTAAAGTCTTGTCGAAGTATGGTGTTGCTACCAAAATTAACTCCGAAATCAGCTGACGGTGAAGGGTATTGGGGGAACACAAACATAAAAGAACCTTCTGAATGCAAAAATCTGAATAATAGGAAGATCTGAAAGTAGTAAATAATGATCTGAGAGCAGCATAAACCGACACCCTCTAGGGAGATTGTAACAACACGGAAAATCAGAACCAATTTAAAATTTTCAATTTTAAATAGTTAAAATAATTTATTTTAAATAAAAATGATTAAAAATTTATTTAAATCGAAGTTTGAACGAATATTTTTATTTTAATTTTTAAAAGGAGTTAGAAATAGCGCGGTAGTTTGAAAATTTGAATTTGAACTTTGACTGAATGTACAGGATGCAAAATAAATCAGATTTTGGTGAAACCAAAAATATTAGAATCTATTTAATAATATCTTTCCAACGAATCTGAAAAATTGAAATTTCATAGCGGGATTCAAAAGTTATGGTCAGTTGAATTTTCAGAATAGTCGTTATGGAATTTAATATAATATTTGGCCCGTATAAATAGCCATTTTGCAAACGACCTCCATTTTCGATGAAACCACTTTTGTTGGATCCGGAATGTCAAATTATTTCTAGATTCCAATTTTCATAATTTTTGGAATCAATATGTGAGCGTGACAAAAGAAAATGTGTTTTTTCAATTTCAGTCAATTTCGATCGACCAGAAAATGGCCATTTTTCAAACTATCTCCAAATCCGACGAAATTATTTTTGTTAGGACCATATCATCAAAACATAGCTAGATTTATTTTTCGGGAATTTTTGGAGTCAGTATGTGGCCCCGGTAAATTAAAATGTACGATCAAATTATATAATTAAATATTTTATATTTAAATTTAAAGAAAAACCTATCGAAACAATTGAATTGGCTTACAGGACATATCCCATTGTGTCTGGAATGGGGGTATTTTGCTAGGGGCGTCACTCGTTGGGTTTGATTTGGAGTTAGGAGCGAGATAGAAATTAAAAGATTTAAATAAACTAAACTAAAATAAAAAATACGTATATATACCGTATACATACGCGTATACTGTATTTTCTCCCTCGTTTGAACCCGATACCCATCAATATCAATGGCGGTGGTTGCTCCATTGTTCCTCCTCAAATAATTCCCCAACCACACATCAGAATTGATCGGCCCTGTTGAAGCTTTTGTAGAGATTCTTCTAATCTCCACATCCGTATCCGCCTCATCTCCCATCGTCGCCCGCAGCTCGAGATAAAGACCTCGAAACTAGCGCCGTTCACGGCCAATTTTCGCCTCCAGATCTCCGGCGAGTTCGATGTCGTTTAGCGCAGAGGTGCGCCTCTCCGAGGCCTTCGACGTGGTCTGGTCCGATCATGTCCAAGCTGAGCGGATCAGAAGTAAAAGTGAAACCTAGATTTGAACAATTATGGAAATCATCGGCTAGTTAACGAGGTATATAATTAAATTAATGATAACACTTTAAAGCATTGCTGATTCATTATATCGAATAAAAATTTGTATCTTTATCATGCAATAACAAATCCAATGAAACAGGAAACATTGGGACCGTGGCATCGTACACAACATTCCAGAACTGACTGGAGAATTTTTGGAGCCTTCTACAATTTTAGAATAAATAGAAAGCAATGTGAGATTTCTGAATTCGAATAAATTAAATAAAATTATTTTAGGATGCAGATGGAGTTTAGAAACTCCCGACACCCGTCGTCCATAGACCATGGACGACTTGATTAATTTGTGGTATGTGATTGGTTGAATTGTGGTGTTTGTTTGTGGTTGAAAAATGAAATTGATTGATAATATGGCTTTAGACTGCCTAGAAAAATGTATTAGGAAATTAAACCTCTTGTAAACGCCGCGAGGCCTAAGGTAGTGCGAGGAGCCGTACATCGGGACGGTGCCGGTTTTAATTACCCTGCCGTTATGCTGCCGAAATTTTCTGAAATATTCTTGTGTTATAAATATTCATGTTATTATATATTAATTGTTTGAACAATATGAAAATTATATTTTTAATACATATATATGAATAGGAAAATGATCGTTGTATGTCAATATAAAATTCATGTTTTGTTGAAAATCAAAGACAGTCATTTGTTAAATAAAAATGTATGTACATTTGAAATTTACATTTTTAATGTAAATAAAATAGTAAAAATAAAACAATGTAATATAGAAATGCATTTACATTAGATATATATTTTAATGTATATGAAACATTAAAATCAACATTTTGATACAGGAATATACTACAGTGAAATTTTTTTTTTTAACGTAAGTGAAACATTAACATAAAACATTGATATATAAAATGTTTATATTGAAAACATCATTTCTAATGTATATGAAACACAAAAAGATTATTTTTTTATGTAATGAAAGAAATGTATTGAGATGGAATTTATATTTTTAATGTATGTCAACATTAAAAAAAAATAAAACATTGATAGGTAAAAATGTTTTTACATTGACATTACTATTTAATGTATATACATTTTTAATGAAAAATAGACATTGTTAAATGAATAGGTTTTTACATTGGATTTTACCTTTTTAATGTAAATCAAACATTAAAAATGTCAATTACTATAGAAAATGTATTTACATGGGAATTTTGTATTTTAATGTATATGAAAACATTAAAATACCACAGTACTATATAAAATGTATTTACATTAGCTTTTGCATTTTAAACGTTTATATTAAAATGAACATTGATATGATAATAATGGTTTACATTAAGTTTTATATTCTTATGTAAATGACCCTTTTAAAAATGGTCATTGCAATAACAAAAAGTGTTTTCTTTGAAAATTTACATTTTTCATGTCAACAAACCCTTAAAAATGACCAATGATATATTAAAATGTCTTTGCTTTAAAATTTATACTTTTAATGTAACCCAACATTAAAAATAGTCATTGGTTAAATAGAAATGCATTTATATTGAAAATACATTTTAATGCAATGCATGATTAAATGTAGTCCCTTGTTAAATAAAATGTATTTACTTTGAAATTTTTTCATTTTTAATGTAATGTAACATTAAAAATGAACACATTAGGAATAGAAATGTATCAACCTTGACATTTATATTTTTATGTATATATTACATTAAAAATAATACATTTGTTAAATAAAATGTATGGGACATTAGAATTTACATTTTTAATGAGAATGGAACATTAAAAATGTCCATTGATATATAAAATATGTTTTTCTATAAAATTTACATTGTAAATGAAATAAAAGATTTCATTAGGAAGATTACATTTTTATATGTAATCAAAGAATGAAGTACAAGAATTACATTTTTATATGTAATCAAAGCAAAGCATAGCAATTTACACTTGTTAATGTAAATAAAGATTACATAAAAATTTACATTTTCATTGTAAATAAAAGAATGATTAGAAATTTACATTTTCCAATGTAAATAGAATATTAAATAAAAAGCTTACCTTTTCAATATAATAATATATTGAAATAGAAAGTTTACATCTCAATATAAATAAATTTTGAAATAAAAAGTTACATTTCCAATGTAAACATATATTGAGATAAGAGATTACATTTTTCAATGTAATATTGTATTGAAATAAAAGATTACAATTTTTTTCTATAGATGAATGATAAAACAAATTTCATTTCCATGTAATATATATATATATGTATATGTATATATATATATATATATATATATATATATGAGTCATATAAAAGATTCAATGTACAAAAAGAATGGTATTATCAATAAAAATTTCATTTTTAATGTAATATATGATTTCATATATAAAAGAAATCAAAGTTGAATTGAAAATAGTTTGATATCGTCGAACGATATATATTTATATATAAATATAAATTAAAATAAAACGAATCGCGCCGCTGTAGTTCGCATTTTAAAATCGTAACTTCAAATGATTATATCGAAAGATCCGACCGTCGGATTTTCCCAAAACTGGAACCGTTGGGTTCATTTCGGAAAGATCTTTCCAACGATATGTAATTTGCTAAGATCCAACGGTTATATTTTGAGAAAAGTGTAAATCAAATTTTGATGAAAACAGCGCCAGTACCATGTAATGACCTGAAGCCTCATTTAATTAAAAATCGCTATTTTTAAATAAATAAAAATAGCGATAAATCATTATATACGATATGGAATGAAAAGAAATGATTTAAAGCATATATATTCGAGAATTATTTGAAAAGTCCGAGTTAACTCTCATTTCAAATAATTATACGATGATTGGAAGTCGAAGATTTGAAGACGGTGATTGAAGACCGGCGATCTTCACATCGAATAGATAACTACTGATGCCCGGCATTGGTTAGCTCCCAGTAAAGGGTTACAGTGATAGTTGTCCGGACGTACTTGTTGATCGTCTGGATATGCGAGCACCTCTCTTCCGTATTGGACATATGGGACGAGGAATAAGGTGTCTCCGGTTTCGTTTAGATCCAGAACGAACTTGTAAATGGATGTGTGTCTGACATTGGATTTCACTCCATGTAATATATATCTGTTGGTGGAGGAGAATTCATTCTCTTACTTAACACCCTTCTCTGAGACGCACGAGCTCAGAGATTATATATTGATAGTTATCGATCGCATGTCATGAATTGTCAGTGTGGCATGCCAAGATGCAAATGATCAAGACTTATTGTTGAAAAGCAGAGCCTTGTGGTTGATGATCAAAGCACAGCTTTATTGTAGCATAGCTTTATGTATAGCGTTACTTCGCGAGCCTCACACCCCGGTATGAACCAAAAACGGGAGAAGGACCCCAGGGAGAACATGCGTTTCTTTCTAGCTAGAAGTGGTGTTTGGGTTTTACAAGCCCAGATATTTTTACTTATGTGGATGATGAAAGCGAGGTACCTCAGATTTGAGTCCCTAGTGGCTCTATTTACGCCCCATAGGGCGGGGAGACGTATTGTTTAGGCATAACTAATCCACTAACATTATTTGTGGACCGACCCTAGCGCTCCAAGGCTCACTCGAGCTCTAATCCTGAGACACGGGCTAGAGTGTCTCGAATTCGGTAAGGACTATCTCTTGCCTTGGTTCATGATGGAAATCCAACTTCCAATACGACCCATGCGGTTTTGATTGTAAACCTATATATGGCGACATAGTATATGGTAGCTATGCCGTCTATGATTGATATATTATGATTGAAATGTTTTTGAAACATATATATATATATATATATATACTAATAATAATATCAAATTCGTTTTATCGTATCAAACATTTTTGACCATTATAAGGTAGAACTCTATCCTCCGGTTTGCATTGCATTGTGTGATGGGACTTGAGTCTTATAATGGTTTCATTTTTCTAAAAAGCATTGCGTTGTTTTAACGATTTACTTTATTTCATGCACTGGCAGTCCAATGGAGTAAACCCGTTCCGCGTTAGCGGCATGATCCTGTGATTAGCCTTATTATTAAATAGGTTAATTAGATTTCTCATACCAGTCCCATGACTGACTCGTAGTTTGTTTCTCTTTGCAAACTCGGATGCCCTCTTTTCCACATGGGCAGCCTTGTATACAGGTTTTAGCAGACTCACTCTGGATAGCTATGGAGCTGAAGATGGATCTTACCATTCCTATTATGCTGTTCAAATTTCATTTAGTATATTATATTTGATTCCGCTGCAGACATTTTATATTAATTTGAAAACTGTATTATGTTATAAGTATGATCCTATTATGCTGTGTAACTCTGATGATATTATTTCCAGTGTAATTTGAGATACATTTTCTGCTGTAATTCTATATTTTTGTTCTGCTGTTACTGTTTACGTGTTATATTCCAATGATTATCCTTGCTTACGTACTACAGGATTTTGGGGTCATCATAGAGATCAAAGCCTACAGAATGCCAGCAAAGTCTATCCGACAGGGTTCATTCGATAGGATATGCCCGACAGGAAATTCCATGATGAAAGGTTGTCTAGACCGGAAACCAAGAAAGAGGGAGGTACATGCCCTGCTTATTGAAACCCGGAAAGGCTATCGGTATTAACTCACTTAGTACCGATACATCAAGAGACGAAGACGTCAAAAGTATCACACCAGGAGTATAAAGTGATTATCCAGAACCATCTTCCTAAACATCTGCTGCATGAATGCCGAAAGGTCACATTGATGGACAACAACACATAACCGAGAGCTGCCTTTCGGAAGACCGGACCATCCCAAAAGCTCCACTGGAAGGCCAACCGGAACCCTAGCGGAATTACAGGCTATCCATACTAATCTACTTAGTACGGACACCAACAATGGTTTCGAACCGGCACCTATCCACATACATCGGAAGGACCAACTCCTCTAGGTATACGTGAGAAAGCCGAAGGCCTACATCTGAAAGCTTACGCCCGAGAGCCTATACCCAGGAGCTACTACCAGAAGTTCAAACACCATCCAAAAGTCACCACATCTACAAGCTCATCCTAATCTCAAAGAGGCCCCAACTGATCGGGACCTTCCCTCCTGAAGCTATAATCCGCACGACAAAGCATATGAAAGCCAAACATCAGAGGCCAAGGAGAAAAGCACTTGACTAAGGTTCCTGCAGGCCCAATAGACCAAAAGCGGAAGGGGCCCCAAATTTCCTATAAATAGGACCCTAGGGTCACATTTAGGGGGTGATCTCATTCCGATTCTTATACTCTTTTTCTCTAGAATAAACTCTGGTATTTAGATCAATTGGAGGATTTCTTCTATGTTGTTCATGTACTCAAAATGGAAGATTAATAAAGAGCAGATCTACACTTACAGTATTTTCCTATCGGATGTGTCACCTTCTACAATATGTTTGAACCCTTCCTGCAAGCTTAGACCCTCCCTACGAATTCAGATCTTTTAGTGAGCTTGGTGCGGAATTTTTTTCTGTCATCCGTTAAGTCCTTTGTTGAAAATTGAGTTTAGTGATCCGTCTCTCCGAGGCCTTGATACCTAG
Source organism: Allium sativum (assembly GCA_030737875.1). Lineage (NCBI taxonomy): Eukaryota > Viridiplantae > Streptophyta > Magnoliopsida > Asparagales > Amaryllidaceae > Allium > Allium sativum. The sequence goes on along the minus strand of CM060918.1, from coordinate 769,984,801 downwards.
TGATAGTGGTCTAACCCAACCTCGTGAAAGCCAAACAAGCTGTTTTTTCCCCTTAGGTCCATTCCCATTGACCTATCTGCGGTGTTGACGAAAAATATCGTTAACATTTTGGCGCTAGAAGGACGGCTTGAACCTACGATCCTTTGGTTAACCTTTCCACATATCCACCTGTGATGTTCCGTCCCGGATTGGACTAATCCTTGAAGAGGCGAACGTTATGGATAGAAGATCTCTACCAGTTACTAATGGGGTTCCCATGGTTGGGAAAAGTATTGGCGAGCCATGGGTGATCGAAAAGTTCAAATTAGAAACCATGCGTATCCAAGAGAAAGAGAAGAATGTAGATATGACCCTGATCGATGGAGCATTAACCGCTTCCACTTAGGACCGACTCCGAATTTTGCCCTATAACGGTCCTCGGTGGAAAGATGTTACTCCTTTCTCTATATCAAAGAAGCTATCCTAACTCAGACTAGAGGAAACATATTCAAACAAAGGGTTGAGAAGGCTTCCATTCCTCTTACCAATAAAAGGTCTGAAAGAGATATACCCTTATGTTGAAAGGCAATTAAAAGGAAGTTTAGGAATGAGGAAGAAATGACAAAATCAAGTAATAAAAGCGCCAAAATGCAACAACGAAAGAGGGCTTTCGAGTCATGGTTGCCAAAAGGTTGTACGCTCACAATGTCGATTGAGGGTATCTACTTCCTAATTGGATGCGAGTTAAATTTTTGGCCATCGTTAAAAAAGAAACCCAAAAACAAAGCTAAGAAAGAAGGGTCATATTGCTACTACCATATGGTAAATGGGCACAAAATAAACCATTGTAGAGTTTTAAAGGGAATGATCATCTAGTTCTTAATAAAAGGAAAATTAAAAAGATATGTAAAGAAAGCATAAGAAGTTATGTCGGTAAAATCTTCTAGAAAGGAAAAGAAGGGTTATCTACCCGATTGCAAAGAAGAAAATCCCCACAAACTTGAAATGACCAAGGACAGATCAAGCCACAAATGGATAAAAGAAAATAAAAACCCTTGTCATCACCAAAAATTGGTCGGGACGAGGCATCCCCCGGAGGGGGATGGTGTTTTAGTCTTTCTACATGCCCAAATCAGAGGGGGCTAGGTTAAAGCATAAAAAGCGTAAGCCTCCATTTCACACCAGAAATGGTCGTGGTAGTGCATCTAAAAATTAGCAAGCTCTGCCTCTGCTCGCAGAAGAGTACGCCTTGCCTCTGCTAGAACTAAGCACGTCATACCTCTGCTCACAGAAGAGCAAGTCCTAACTCTGCTTATGTTATGCGTTACCCGCAGAAGGGAACGCAAACCCCTATAATGACCTACGATGGTCAGGATAGGACACCCCTCAGAAGGGGGGTGGTGTGTAATCCTCTATCAGTACCTATGATAGTTAGTGCAGAGCATCAAAAGAGTAAACCTTAGTTTTGTGCCACGATGGCCCCGTCTAAGTTTCTAAGACCTTATCATCCCCTACGATGGTCGGGATAAGGCGCCTCCTGGAGGGAGGTCGGGTAAGTCCTTGGGCCCTGCTTGTGGATAAGCTAGCCAAGTGCACCAGACGCATAGGCCCAGAGAGTGGCCAACAAAGCACGTACATCCTCTGTTTTGACATCAAAAGCCCAGAGAGTGGCTTAAGGAGCACGTACAACCTCTGCTCCACAAATCAAATCCGAAGGGGATACCGAAATACTGATACCGGAAGGGAATTTCTGGCACTCAATCTCTAATTACTTGGACAAGGTTTGGTTCAGGTGTTCTATTCTAATACCCAAATCTGGGTTGATTTAATTCATCACAAATACCGAAAGGGAATTGCTGGTACTCAATCTCTAATTATCTAGACAAGGTTTGGTTCAGGTCTTCTATGCTAATACCCAAAACTGGGTTGATTTAATTCATCACAAGTACCGGAAGGGAGTTGGTGGTACTCAATCTCTAATTGCGTAAACAACGGTAGTTTCAAGCCTTCTATATTAACACCCGAATCTGGGTTGGTTCAGTTCTTAGCAAATACCGAAAGGAGATTTCCGATCTTCCATCTTTATATTACCTGGATAAAGGATAATTCGAAATCTCTATTAATACCGAAAGGAGATTTCTTACCGTTAATCTTTAATTACCCAAACAAAGGTTGGTTCATGACTTCCGCAAACACCGAAAGTAAATTCCTGGTTTTATTTCAATACCTGAATCCGGGTTTATTCGGGACTCCTACCACGCTTAAAATAGACCGAGGGCTCTATTGAAGCATCAGAAGCTAATTTCCAGTCCTCTACCAGACGATCCTAGTATGGGATGGATCAGAAAGCTCATAATTTGCTAATGAAGGAATTCTGAGGTAAATCAGCACAACCAGAAATACGCTCTCAGGGGAAAGCACGTCATCAAAATGGCTCTGGATAAAATGGTTGCCTCCTGTCAGGTAAAACTCGTAAACCATTTATGTACAAACAATTGTCATCTGCATTTATTATCAACGGCTATTTGCATAATAAATACCATCAATACATAATTTCATTCACAAAAGTTACATTCTCAGTAGCCCAAATAGGGGTATAATTATATATCACTATTACAAAATGTCATCAAATATCTAGGTCCTCTCCATCCTCAGATAAAGAGGGATTAATGGCATGACTAAGTGCAATACTTAGTAGCTTATTTAGCTTTCGTACTTTTCTACTCATTTCATCAAGATGATCAGAGGGTTTGACCGAAGCTTCAAAGCCCTATTATAAGCCCTACGCATAGCTCTAAGAGATTTGTTTTCTTTTTCTAACTCAAAAACATTATTACGCAAATCATGCATTTCTTCTTGTAAATGCCTAACTTTATTGTTCGACGACGAATATTCTATGAATTAGAAAATCGTCGCGAATATTGAAATAAACCGCAAGCGCACGGCATACAATTGTTAGTACGTGGCGAATACGGGTCGATCCACAGGGAAAGAATTATTTTAAATTCTATTCAATCAAATTAAACCAAACTATGAATTGAGTTAAATAAAATTTAACAAAATTAATGACTAAGTTGAGAATGAAACTATTGGTTAAGAGCAACTTAGAGGTGTTTTCACTCTCTAAATCACACAAATCAACATCATGAAATTATGTTCTCTATTTGTTTGGTCATTAGTGAGATTATATTTTGTGTTTATTATAAGTATGACATATTTATGCTATTAATTAGTATAATATAAGTCATCAAACTATAACATAAATCTAATTCACTATTCAGTTCTCACGAAAAAGAAAACAAGTTGAAAGCAACATCAATTTTAAGAATACTCTATTTACTAATAATTAGTAATATAGAATATCAAATGTAGATTAACACTTCCTCTTGTTGCCAAAATAATATATAGATGAAAAGGTAAATTATTTGTGTCATTTGATCAAGCATGATCTATCCTCTATTAATTAGAGGCATAGATCCTCAAAACCAAATATGATTAACAAAATACGCTAAACATCCATTCTTTAATAAACACAAATAGAGACCGTGAAGAATAAACTATGTTGAATCTATGTGATTAGGGAGCTTCATCACCCCTAAATTGTAGGGGTTTAGCTCCTCATTTGTGTTATTATTTCAATACAAATATATTTCAACATTGAAGAAAAACTAGTAAGGACTTAAGGAAAGATATTAACTAAATAGCTACACTAATTGCAGAAAAGAAAATACATGTAAATAAAACTAAACAGAAAAGAGAAAGAAGAGTTTTATTCCAAGAAGAGAATTACAGAATAAAACTAAGTGTGTCTTTACATGAATAAGGTACAAGGTATTTATAGTTGTATTGGCCAAGGCTAAGAGGCTCATTCCACAATGTGGGACAAAATCCCTTTTTCAAAATAACCAAGTAGCTAAATGTGAACGCATGTGAGTGGAAAGCCTTTCAAATGAGCCAATGTGAACGCGAATGAATAGATTTTCCATTGTAGTAGCTTGCGAGCATCAAATGACATCGATATCAATTGTTTTGTGCATGAATAGGAACTCCATAACATCTGCAACAAGCTATCTTTATGAAAAGACATTGGATTAACATATGCGGTAGAAGGTGGTTGAACAGCAATATTTCTTCAAGCTTTAATCTTACTCTCAAAATCAATACTCTTCATACACCAATTCTTCAAGCTTTTCAACATTTACGTGCATTAATTCATTCATCATAAATAAACTAAAAACACAACTATAAATACACAGTATCAATTATTTTAAATATAAAATAAGATAAATAAGCGGATAAAATATACACATTTACGTGTATATCAAATACCCCCACACTTTTCTTTTTATTCGTCCTCGAATAAACTAAACTAAGATATGTCACACTTTCGTAGGAAGCACGATTGCATTTAGCGTATGCAACAAGCCGTTAAACGTCTGGGTGTCCCCAGTATGACGAGTGTTGTCTCGTGAGGGTTTTCAGCGGATACTACCCACAAAATCCAAAAGCAATAAGGTATGTACAAAATGCAAAATTAGAAAATATTTACAATATGAACGCATGTTTTTAAAGAAATATTTACAAATGGACAATTTACTTTTAAATATTTCACGAATGAGTTACAAAAATTTGGGTCGCCATTATGAAATTTAAGTCCATTACTAATCAAAACTTCAAACAAAAGTCAGGTTATCATCATAAACTCCTCCAGCTAGGCCAGTTGTTTTGGTAGAAACATAGTGCAAATATGAAATGAATTCTATAATCGATATCAACAATCGTAAAACGGCAGCTTAACTTCCTTTTTGTTAACACATTAGGTTGAATAAGTGAAGAGTGTGCTTGGATTTCAAGTGCTTACTCTCTCTTTATTACAAAATATTTACATTATTAGTATTTACAAACACCTAACCTAAAAGACCAAGGTATACCACCCGTGAGAATTTGGGACAGAGCTTGGCGGATTGTGCAGACCAACGCTGACTTTGTCAACAAGATGTCGGTAATCCTTAGGTGTCCAACTCATAAAATGAGACCAAGATATAACGACGCTGACTTTGTCAACAAGGTGTCGGAAAGAGCTTGGCGGGTTTGCACACCAACGCCAGATGTACCAGCAATGTTGGATACCCTTGGATAATTATATATATACACTTTTTTTCTTCTTCTTTTTTTTTACACAAGAGAGAGAGTTAAGCGAGAATTTCTTAGCATAACTTCACTTAAACGATCTAAAATGTTATCGCAAGTAGTCTAAATCAACCATTCATTTAATCGGATTACAATTTAGAACACATTTCATACTCATCACCTACGAATTTCCCAATATACCAGTTACACCAAATTTGCTCATAATTCAAACTTTCCTTTCATTATCCGCTAAGAGAAGTAAATTTCCAAATATTTAAATCGAACGACCAAAATTATATACTAACTCCATCATGTCTTATTTAAAAGTAAATAGAAGTGCGAAGCTTTTACTTTTTCTGGGTTTTTTTTCTGAAAAAGAAAGGGAAAAAAATGCAAAAAAAGAAAGGAAAAAAAAAGAAGCTAACTTAAACTATGCAAAACAGAATGAAAATGAAACCCCCCCACACTTAATTTCAACTGTGTCCTCACAGTCAATGCATGACACAATGAGTTAAAAAGAAGAGAAATATTTACATATTTACAAAGAAGGGTTACACTTAACTTTCTTACTTCACGTAGCATGGCTCATGAAGAACCATGAGCTCCTCCTCTTGATCAGTGGGCAATTCCAAGAACGGTTTTAGACGTTGACCATTGACCTTGAATATGGATCCATCCCTCGGGTTTTCTATTTCAATAGCACCATGTGGAAAAACAGTCCGAACAACATATGGTCCGGTCCATCTCGATTTTAATTTCCCAGGGAATAAATGCAGTCGTGAGTCATACAATAGAACTTTTTGGTCTGGCGAAAATGTTTTTCTTAGGATTGACTTATCATGAAAAACTTTGGTTTTTTCCTTGTAAATTTTTGCGTTTTCATATGCATCATTCCTAATTTCTTCCAATTCGTTGAGTTGCAATTTTCGGTTTTCGCCAGCTTGTTCAAGATCAAAGTTTAATTTCTTTATTGCCCAAAGCGCTTTATGTTCAATTTCAACAGGTAAATGACAGGCTTTACCGTAAACCAATCGGAAAGGGGTCATTCCAATATTAGTTTTAAAAGCAGTACGGTAAGCCCAAAGTGCATTGGTCAATTTTTGCGACCAATCTTTTCGGTTTTTATTTACAGTTTTCTCCAAAATTTGTTTGATTTGACGATTCGACACTTCGACTTGGCCACAAGTTTGCGGATGATAAGGAGTGGATAACTTGTGGGTTATTGAGTATTTCTTCATTAAGGATTCAAAAGATCGATTACAGAAATGCGTTCCATTGTCGCTTATTATTGTGCGAGGTATACCGAACCTCGAAAAGATGTTTTCTTTTAGAAATTTCACAACAATTTTATGATCATTTGTTCTACGTGGAACTGCTTCGACCCATTTCGAAACGTAATTGACAGCGAGAAGAATATACAAGTTTCTAAAGGAGTTTGGAAAAGGTCCCATAAAGTCAATACCCCATACATCAAAGAGCTCGATCGTAAGGATGGGGTTCAAAGGCATCATATTCCGTCGAGAAATCTTTCCTAGCATTTGACAACGATTGCAAGTTTTACAGAATTCGAACGAGTCTTAAAAGAGAGTAGGCCAATAAAAACCACATTGAAGCACCTTTTCAGCGGTTTTCCTAGGGCCAAAATGTCCACCGCATGCATGATCATTGCAGAATGAGAGAACACTCCTAATTTCGCTATCAGGAACGCATCGACGAATGATTTGGTCCGAACAATACTTAAACAAGTATGTATCATCCCAATAGAAGTATTTTACTTGGGAAAGGAATTTGTATTTATCTTGTTTGGACCAAAAAGAGGGTGTTTCCTTAGTGACTAGATAGTTCACTATGTCGGCGAACCAAGGGTCGATTGAAACAGAAAGGAGTTGTTCGTCGGGAAAAATTTCATTGATTGGCAAATAAGATGGTGTGTTGGGAAGACGAGATAAGTGATCGGCTATGACGTTATCGGATCCTTTTTTGTCATTGATTGTAAGATCAAATTCTTGCAGTAAAAGGATCCACCGAATTAAGCGTGACTTAGCATCCTTTTTAGCAAAAAGGTGTCGAAGAGCAGAATGGTCAGTGTAGACCGTGACGTGGGAACAAACCAAGTAAGGTCGAAACTTCTCGAGTGCAAAAACGACAGCAAAAAGTTCTTTTTCGGTGGTCGTATAATCCAGTTGAGCATCGTTTAAGGTTATACTAGCGTAGTAAATGACGTGAAGGATTTTTTTGATGCGTTGTCCTAAGACAGCACCAACAGCGAAGTTAGAAGCGTCACACATGATTTCCAAAGGAAGGTCCCAGTTGGGTGCACGAATTATCGGAGCTGAAATGAGTTCTTTTTTAAGACGTTCAAAAGAAGCGACACATTCAGAGTTAAATTCGAATGGGATGTCCTTTCCTAGAAGAGTAGTCAAAGGACGAGCAATTTTGCTAAAATCTTTCACAAAGCGTCGGTAGAAACCAGCATGCCCAAGAAATGAACGAATGTCCTTAACGCATTTTGGAATGGGTAGTTTTGAAATAACGTCAACTTTCGCTTTATCCACCTCAATGCCATTATTTGAAATTACGTGTCCAAGGACAATTCCTTGTTTGACCATAAAGTGGCATTTTTCCCAATTCAACGTTAAGTGTTTTTCTTTACATCGATTTAAAACAAGTTCAAGATGATGTAAGCAAGATGAAAAAGAATCTCCAAAGATCGAAAAATCATCCATAAAGACTTCAAGAAAGCGTTCGATCATATCAGAAAAAATTCCAACCATACATCATTGGAAAGTTGCAGGAGCATTGCAAAGACCGAAAGGCATACGTCGGTAAGCAAAGGTACCGTATGGACATGTGAAAGTCGTTTTTTCTTGATCTTCGGGAGCAATTGGAATTTGGTTATAACCGGAATAACCATCAAGAAAGCAGTAAAATTCGTGACCGGCTAAACGTTGGAGCATTTGATCGATGAAAGGAAGAGGAAAGTGGTCTTTACGTGTTGCAGCATTCAATTTTCGATAATCGATGCAAACACGCCAACCCGTTTGAGTACGAGTTGGAATAAGTTCATTTTGGTCATTTGCGACAACGGTGAGTCCAGATTTTTTAGGAACAACGTGAATGGGACTAACCCATAGGCTATCAGAAATTGGGTAAATGATACCGTTATCAAGAAGTTTAAGAATTTCTTAGCGAACTACCTCTTTCATCTTAGGGTTAAGCCTACGCTGCGCTTCACGAGTGGGTTTGGCTTCGTCGGTTAAGTGAATACGATGTTAAACTATTGCAGTGCTAATTCCCTTGATGTCAGAAATGGACCAACCGATTGCATCTTTATTTTTAGAAAGAGTTGAGAGAAGAGAAGTTTCTTGATCAAGAGTTAAATTTGAAGAAATTATGACAGGACAAGTTTCGTCATCACCTAAGTATACATACTTAAGGTGATCGGGAAGAGGTTTTAGATCCAACTTTGGTGGTTTCTCGATCAAAGAGCTTGGATGAGATTTGGACTCAACTGAAAGCGATTCAAAAGGTAATGTATATTCGACTTCGTTAGGAGTGTCTTGAAACATTTTTTTGTACTCAGCTTCACGCTCATCATTATGGTCAATGGATTCATTTTCAGAGTTTTCGTGGATGGCATTAACTTCCAAGGTTTGGTTACATGATTCATTTGAATTACTTTCAAGATTGAAAATGTTAAGATCTAGAGTCATGTTTCCAAAAGAGATTTTCATTGAACCATTGCGACAATTTATCAAAGCATTTGAAGTAGCCAAAAAGGGTCGACCTAAAATCAATGGAATTTTACTCATTGAATTATTGACAGGCTGAGTTTCCAAAACAATGAAATCGACAGGGTAAATGAATTGACCAACTTTGATGAGAACGTCCTCGATCTCTCCAACGGGTTTCTTAATTGAACGATCAGCAAATTGAAGAGTTATTTTCGTTGGTTTAAGTTCACCCAAACCAAGTTGTTGGTAAACAGAATATGGAATCAAATTGACACTTGCACCCAAATCAACTAGGCATTTATTAATTGTTTTATCGCCTATCGTGCATGAGATCGTTAGGCATCCAGGATCTTTGTATTTGATCGGGATTGATTGGGTCAAGACATCGCTAAGTCCAGCAGCTAAGAAGACTTTCTTGGGTACATGAGTGTGTCATTTTTGGGTACACAAGTCTTTGAGAAATTTGGCGTAAGTGGGGACTTGTTGAATGATGTCAAGAAGAGGGATGTTAACTTTCACTTGTTTAAAAATTTCCAACATCTTTTCCATTTGGTCGGAATGTTTCTTTAGTCGAAGACGATGAGGAAATGGAACCTGAAACTCAGTAGGTCGGTCTACCTTAGTTGGAGCAGAACTGGACTCAGAATCGGGATCGTTCGTGGTTTTAGAAGAGTCGAGAGGGACACTCGGTAAGTTATTTGAATTTTCATCTTGATGATCGATTTTCTTACTGGGTCGTAAAGTTATGATAGCATTCAGCTGAGTTTGATTGCTATCCTGGATGACATGAGCTTGGTTTGAATTAGAATTTTGACTCCTAGGATTTGGAATGGGTTGACTCGGGAAAGTGCCTCTTCCCCGTTCACTTACAGAAGTAGCCAACTGACTCATTTGCATTTCAAGTTTAGCAATAGATTGACTCGTGTTTTGCATGTGTGAATTCAATAAATTTTGAAGATTGGTATTTGACTGGAGATTTTGAGTCGTTGCTTTACTCAATTCTTCGAGATTTTTCAAGTGATGTCAATCGGCTATGTCTTGGGGAATAGAAGATGGTTGTGCTTGATTTTGACAAGATGGCGCAAGATTCTGGAATTGATTTTGTTGAAAGGGGGGATTCGAAGGATTATTTGAAAATGATTGAAAAGGAGGTCGAACTGAATTCGAATTTCCATTGTTTTGGGACCAAGAGAAGTTAGGATGATTTCTCCAACCTGGATTGTACGTTGGGGAGAATGGGTCATTCCTAGCTTTATTAAATGCGTTGAGTTGTTCTAACGAATGTGGGCATTGATCGGCGATGTGGTTAAGATCGTTACATTTGTAACATGAGGGCTGAGACGCTTGAGATCGTTACATTTCGAATTTTGGATGTTTTTTCCAGAGGGTAAAATTTCTTTAGAAAAATGTTCACAAATTCACTCCAAGTTCCAATCGTATTTGAAGGCAAGCTATACAACCATTTCTCAGCATAATCGGTAAGTGCAAATGGAATTAACCTAAGTTTGATTCCATCGTCACTTAATTGTTGAAATTTCATGGTTGCACAAACTTGTTCAAATTTGGTTAAAAATATATAAGGATCATCTCGTTCAAGATTGCCGAATTTTGGAAGAGTATTTATGTGGTTCGAATGAATTTCGAAGTGGTTACCCGTTGGAGCGGGCAATATGATGCAAGATGGGATAGACACCCGATCGGAGAAGTATCTATCCATAAGAGTTCGAGGGGGTTTTCTTCGGTCATGGTTAAAGGAATGTTTGTTCGGACTAAACGATTAGTAGAAGGATCACGGGTCCAACTACGCATGCACTAGCGCAAAGAAGAGAAAGAACAAATTTGAGAAGAGAGTAGAAGCGATTTTATTTTTTTACAAAACGAGAATTGTTTTTGAAATTCTTTTTTTTTTAGAGAAAATGAATTAGACACAAAAGAAAAATGTTTTTTTTAATGAACCTAATGCAAATTACTTATTTACAATTTCTAGAATTATATAATGACGGTTTGATTTATTTCAACAAAAGATTTCTCAACCAGTTAACGGACAGGAGTTATCGGTGCACCAGGAATCACCCTAGCAATGCAGCCGAAGGTTTAAGTACCTTCAGAGGAACAACCGATATAATATTTACGAATCACCGTAATATTTATAAACGGTTATTACTCTGCCGTAGTCTAGACACCGAGAAATTATCCGTTAGAACAAAACCAATTTGTCAAAATATAATGAAGTCCTTAGAAAAAAAACTAAGATGAGTGGGATTTTTTTTAATTAGTCACAGAATGAACAGTCTCAGAACAATCACAGAACAGACAATTGCAGAAATAAATAAATAAATAAATAAAAACAAATTTCTTTTTTACAAGCAAGCCGATGCCCTGTAGAAGATTTTTACAAGCAATGTCTATATATATTTTTTATTCGCTGCAGTGGTCCCTGTAGAGTTAGAAAATACTCACCTTGATCGGCAGTCCGTCCAGTGCAATTGAGTCGCGCTAGCGCGTTCACACCCCACTTGGTGTGCAACCGCTCCAACAATTCAGATTATGCTAATTGCAAATTGCTTGACCGCTGAATTTTTTTGATTGATGCTTGAACTCTCCTTTACTTTGGTTCTGATTTCTCCTTTTTTTTAAGTTGGAGAAAAGAAATTGAAAACAATGGAAGTTGGAATAAATCAAAAGGTCAAAAACAAAATAAAAAGGAGCAATCAAATTAGTCAGTACCACGTCCCAATTCAAACAAAAGAAAAACAGAGCACCCTAACACAAAAGGTTTTTGGTCCAACGCACCCAGTTCTAGCCACACACACACTGAACAAGGAAAGTACGCACTCCGAAAGAGAATGACACTTGTTGGTGCTTTTTTAAAAAAAAATCACACAAGAAGTTCCCCAATTCAAAATACACGCAAGCCAAAAATGTTGTTAATTCAAAAGAAGGCCACGCGTTAACTAATATACAGACACTATGTCAATTTGTTCATTTTTGATGGACGCAACCCAAAAGAATACAGTCAAAATGGAAAGTAACGCTCCTTTTTCCTTTTCCAAAATAAACGCACTTCTTTTTATAAATTGCAGTCAACCCAAGAACACGATCTCCTCTAAAAGAAATCAAACCGTCCTCTTCTCTCTTTAATTTTTTTTGGATATCGAGATAAGGTTCGGAATCGGTTTTGAGGTGTGAAGAAATTGCAGTACCAATTTTCGAATTGGGTTTCGGGTTTGAAGTGGTCTCGGTCCGAGTGATTGTGGTTCGATTTGTGAGGTAAGTGTATTCGAACTGGAATTCAACACTTGGATGTGATTGGGAATGGGGTTTGTAATTGCGTGGAGTGGCAGGCGTTTTATTTTCGGTTTTGAAGCTCGATTTTTGGGAGGTTGAAGTTGAAATGGTTGGATATGCTGATGGTGGATGGGTGTTAGAAGTGGAAGAGTATGGCTAGCTTTGGTTGATAGTGATGTTTAGAGGTAGTAGGAGGTCTGTGGTATGTTGAAATTGGGGTAACTGGAGTGATGATCTTGCTGGGTTGGTACTTGCTGAAGTGAAGATGGACGTTGGGCAGAAAGGTTTGTTGTAGACGGTGAAATTGTGACTGTGTCTGTGGTGTAGTGGTCTGTTTGTATATGAAGTGGAATGGTACGTGGACGGTCGTTAATGATCTGTGAAGTTGTTTGTGGTTGAATATGGTGTTGTTTGAAGGGGTGCGTTGGGTTGAGAATTCAGTGATTTGAAAGAGGAGGGATGGTGATGGAAGAACAGTAGGGAACTTTGATGAAGGAGATCAGAGAGGGATTGGTCTGTATGTGAAGGTGAATGTTGATTTATAAAGGATAGCAGTGAACTGAGGAAAGAAGGCAATCAGAGAATATAAAGCAGAGAAGGAAAGAAATTAAGGAGAGAAGGGAAGAAATTATGGAGAGAGGTCAAGAAAGAAGGAAAAAAAGGAAAGCAATAAAAAAAAATTATTGTTTTTTTTATTTCGTAAGAATTGGTAAAGAAGAGAGAAGTAAATGAGAGGAAGAGAAGGAAAGAAATAAAGTAAATTAAAACAAAAGAGAAAAATGGAAAGAGATTTTTTATTTATTTATTAGTAAGAATAGTAAATGGAAGAAGGATGGAAAGAAATTAATGAAATGAAACAGGAAAGAATTTGAAAACACAAGGAATGTGTTATTTTTTTTAATTCAATGCAAACGAGATCAATGCAAATGCATGAACACACAAAAATTAAAAGGCAAGTAAGCAAATTCAATTTTTTTTAATAACTAAAAACACAAAATAAAAACACACACAGAACAAATGCTAACAACAAATGCAATTCACACAACTAACAACAAAGTGGAATAAACTTTTTTTTTTTCAGTAGAACACAAAAAAATAAAATTCGAAGAATAAAATTAAAACTAATTTCTTTCCCCGGCAACGGCACCAAAAACTTGTTCGACGACGAATATTCTATGAATTAGAAAATCGTCGCGAATATTGAAATATATCGCAAGTGCACGGCGTACAATTGTTAGTACGTGGCGAATACGGGTCGATCCACAGGGAAAGAATTATTTTAAATTCTATTCAATCAAATTAAACCAAACTATGAATTGAGTTAACTAAAATTTAACAAAATTAATGACTAAGTTGAGAATGAAACTATTGGTTAAGAGCAACTTAGAGGTGTTTTCACTCTCTAAATCACACAAATCAACATCATGAAATTATGTTCTCTATTTGTTTGGTCATTAGTGAGATTAGATTTTGTGTTTATTATAAGTATGACATATTTATGCTATTAATTAGTATAATATAAGTCATCAAACTATAACATAAATCTAATTCACTATTCAGTTCTCACGAAAAAGAAAACAAGTTGAAAGCAACATCAATTTTAAGAATACTCTATTTACTAATAATTAGTAATATAGAATATCAAATGTAGATTAACACTTCCTCTTGGTGCCAAAATAATATATAGATGAAAAGGTAAATTATTTGTGTCATTTGATCAAGCATGATCTATCCTCTATTAATTAGAGGCATAGATCATCAAAACCAAATATGATTAACAAAATACGCTAAACATCCATTCTTTAATAAACACAAATAGAGACCATGAAGAATAATCTATGTGATTAGAGAGCTTCATCACCCCTAAATTGTAGGGGTTTATCTCCTCATTTGTGTTATTATTTCAATACAAATATATTTCAACATTGAAGAAAAACTTGTAACGACTTAAGGAAAGATATTAACTAAATAGCTACACTAATTGCAGAAAAGAAAATACATGTAAATAAAACTAAACAGAAAAGAGAAAGAAGAGTTTTATTCCAAGAAGAGAATTACAGAATAAAACTAAGTGTGTCTTTACATGAATAAGGTACAAGGTATTTATAGCTGTATTGGCCAAGGCTAAGAGGCTCATTCCACAATGTGGGACAAAATCCCTTTTTCAAAATAACCAAGTAGCTAAGTGTGAACGCATGTGAATGGAAAGCCTTTCAAATGAGCCAATGTGAACGCGAATGAATAGATTTGCCATTGTAGTAGCTTGCGAGCATCAAATGACATCAATATCAATTGTTTTGAGCATGAATAGGAACTCCATAACATCTGCAACAAGCTATCTTTATGAAAAGACATTGGATTAACATATGCGGCAGAAGGTGGTTGAACAACAACATTTCTTCCAGCTTTAATCTTACTCTCAAAATCAATACTCTTCATACACCAATTCTTCAAGCTTTTCAACATTTACGTGCATTAATTCATTCATCATAAATAATCTGAAAACACAACTATAAATACACAGTATCAATTATTTTAAATATAAAATAAGATAAATAAGCGGATAAAATATACACATTTACGTGTATATCAAATATCAGTATACCTGATGACACGGTCATGAGAGTCCTTAATCAACTTAGTATCATAGGTCCTCTTTATCTCGGCTACCACTTTCTTACACCACTTAGAAATGACTGATTCCTTTAACCCAGGACGAGGGTTATTCAAGTAAAAATACTTTTGGGAGGCTAAGGCCTTATATACGGTTGTATTTCCGGGAGGTTGAGATCCCATTATGATAGGAATATTTTTGTAACAATATTCCCATGTCTAACACTTCGTGTTAACTTTAATTAAATCAATTTCCAAATCGATGATACATTGGCGTAAACTCCTCAATTCATCCTCAAACTCAATAGAGGGTGTGGTCTTTATGTATGCCTTCAATCCAAGAATAGTCCTATCTCTCTCTTCTAACTGGTCTTTTAAAGCATTTATTCTCTCATTCAAATGTTTAATGGATAAATTCTAATGTAAAATCTTCCTCTCTTAAGACATAGAGGGAATCCCTTCTACCGACAATGCTTCACTCTGAGATGGGAGGATCTCACGACGGTCAACCTATCTACATGCACACAAGAAAAAAAGTTATGATTGTATTTTTCTTTTCAGTTTACAAAAATAAAACCCCATTCTTGTATAAAAACTTTGTATGATTTAAATCCGAAACCAAACTATCGTGGCGTATAGATAAAAAGAGAGTTACAAAAAGATCACTTTCACTCGATTAACACATTTATTGTTTACATAACAACTCAGCATGTTTAACCCTTAACTCTTTAGTATTGCTTCACGATCTTCGCTCAGAAAGATAAAGGAAAGCTGAGGGAATTCGGTATAAACACTCCTAAGTTTCTCGAAGAAACATTTTTTCCTAATATCATGAATTGATGTCGCAAAAAGTTTCCTTCTCAATCTACAAATCACACGTAGTGCATCTTCATAGTAAACAAAATTCTGTCATGATGCAAATAAGCATATTAGCCTTCACATGTAGTAAATGGAACTCCATACAAATGTTACATAGATCGCAGAACTAAGTTTACAAGTGTGCCTCTTACTCTACATGAGAACGGTTTAATTCCTTCTATTTGTTACCTAACTCTGCTTAAGGCAGGAAACGACTTTTCTTTTATCTATAGTATTTTCCTGAGGCTAGTTATAGTCAAATATTCAGGGAAAAAGAAAAACATTGCTGAAGTAGAATTATACCCGAGAAAATGGAGCTTCAGGACCAACAGCTTTCTCCCCTCCTGAAGGACCGGAGGGTTCACCTTCTTCAGGCAAAGATGATTCAAAATCGTGGGCAACGTGGGGACCTCCTACCCCAGAACCACTCTTAACAGGATCATGGAAAGCTTCAACACCCAAAAGAGGATCGTTTCTATCCCAACCATGTTTATCCTGGCGGCCACCACCTCCGAAACCATCGCCATCATTTTTCCCATCGTTGCCGATAAAAGAAAAAGTCTCCCTTTCTACACCTAAATCATCAGAAAGATGGTCAATATATAAAAGATCCTCGACGCTAGAGTCACACTTCTGCGGTACCTCAACTCCCCGTTCACCCAACTTAATCCTTTCCATAACTCGATCCCTGACGGAAGGTGAAACTTTGGAGGTTCGGATCTCAGGAAAATTTTGAAGGTCATCAGAAAGAAGGTGAAATAAGGCATCTTCATAAAAGTTGGACTTAATCTGCGGAAGATGAACTTGCAAGAAATTAGAAATCCTATCTTCAACTCCATAGGTTATCTGCGCAGTGCAGGAAAGCTTCTCATCCTTCTTCTGAAGCTCATTGGCATGAGTAACCACATCTTCCGCTATTTTATGTTCAAAGGCTGACACTTTGTCAGGAGTTACATCCTTTTCTGCCTTCTCTCTCTAAAGCTACCTCGGCGTGTTCCAAGGAAGCTTTGAATATCTCACATTCATCACTCAAAGCTTTGTTTGCTTCTCGAAGCCGAACGATTTCGGTGGCAGAGGAAGAAGGAATTCGCTTAGGCAAGAGCCATCCCTTGGTAATCTAGGAAATTAGAAGCATTAAGTTTACAGTTACGACAGATTGAAAGTCAAGATTAAAAAGAAATTTTTATACCTTAAGCTGTCAGGTGATCAAATGCTGATAGAAATCCACCGCGTTCGAAGAAGAGGAGGGTAACGAGATATCAGAAAATCCCGGATCAGAAAGAATGAGCTTCACAAAATCAGTAAAATCCGTTGAAGGATCGAGAGGCCTAGGAGGCTTAGCTGACTGAGAAGTTGGAATACGCAGCATAACATCTACACCCGCTTCTGATGTACTTGGAAGGGGCGATGGTAAGATGCAACCTCCAATTTCTCTACTGGAAGCATCCTCGGAAATTACAGAGGCAGAAAAATAAAGCTTTAGCTTCTTAGCTAGCAGGTCTACAGGCAACTAGCCAACCTCTTAATAGAAAAAGAAATAGATCGATTCAAAACATCAGTGAGAGTCGAGACTTCCGAAGCCAAAACTCCTAGTCAAATAAAAACCGAAGAAAATTCAAGAATGCGGAACTTGGGTACCAAAGAGACCATCGAATCAACAAAATATACCAGGAGATAAGGGAGTAGAGGAGGCGAACACTTCTGAGCCTAACAATAAACGCTTAGAGCCTGGCAAATGAATAGGTGGACGCCCCAAAACCTTCTGTCCATTAGGAAGAAGATCATAGTGACATAACTTGTCCTTGGTTAGTAGAGCAGACCGACCCAACGGCTTTTCGAGTAGCTTCAAAATGAACTCAAACACACGGGATTCACTTTCGGTTAATGGAACTCTTTTAGAAGCAGGATCTGAAGAAACGACCAAAGTTAGATCACATAAAAGAAAAGTAACCGTTCACAAGTGGCTGAGGGATTCACCATAATTAGCAAATTTTACTGAGATACCAACAGGGCATTTGATGAAGAAGAACCGGTCTTCCATATATATATATCCTTACCAGCACCATCACTGACAATCTTTCGTAAGAGGGTAGCATGGAATACAGGGAAGTCAGCACCTTTTGAAAAATTCATCGTGTGTTGGATAAGGTTAGAAGTAAGAGAAGCCTGACTCGACTCTAGAGCAAGTATTTCAAGACATAGAAGCAGTGTATAAGTGCTGGGGAGGAGTTGAATAGGAGCAACCTCCAAATGCCGTAGAAGTTGAAATATGAAAGATGGAAAGGGGAAGAAGCCCTCATGCTAGATATGTGCAGCAGAATACGCAAAATAGCCTTTGGGAGGATTCATAATATTATCACAACGAGTAGAAGGAATAGCCTCCACATTATCCATTCCAAAGCCGGCAAGAATGGAGTTTACTTCGTCTTGGGAAGTAATCAAAGATTTCTTCAAGGCGAAAGGCTTCCTCTTTCGAGAAATACCACAAACACCAGTTAGTGATGGACCGAGACTCCTTTTATCAGAGATAATGCTGCCAGGTGATATAATTCCATAAATACATTAACTCATATCATACTCATTAGAATACAATAGAGTAATAGAACATAAACCTACCAGTGAAAAATAGTAGAGATAGTGGATATTAAGATAATATGAATACTGATCTAGATAAGGCACACGACAAATATCACATTTGTTAAAGAACAATCAAGCCCTTAGTAATGATGGAATCATTTTATTTTCCTAAGGATAATACTTAGACAGTTCAAAGGAAAAGGCAACGGTTGAACCAGAACCAGGCAACTGTAAGTTAACACCATAAGACCTAGTTGTCCCTCAGAGCCAGAAATTGGTAATGAAAATGGTACCATGACTGTTAGTTAATCATAAAAACAAGTTATTTTTGTGCAATTTGCATATCTCAAACCCTAGAAATTAATATTCTTGGGGAAAAAGTATATATGTAGCCCATCATGAATCCTAATAACTTATGCTCAACACCCAAAACCCTAATTAAAGTTTAAACCAGAAATATTCATGAGAAACTCAATCGAGAAATTCTTGAAATAAGCATTATCTTTGATTCGAGAAATTAATGTAACAGGTAAAAGTTGAAGAAGAAGAAGCGATGGTAACTATGCAAAAAAAAAAAAAAAAAACTTAAATCCACACCGTACAAACGGAGACCAATCAACATTTCCATGCAAGGGAGATCAAAAGGCTTAAAGATGACACTTCGAAAAAGACAAAAAGTTTGACTTGAAAATTCGAAAACACGCCTTCACCCGGGGGGATGTTACTACCAAAATTAACTCCGAAACCAGCTGACAGTGAAGGGGTATCGGGGGACACAAAAACAGAAGAACCATCCGAAAGCAAAAAAGCAGAATAATAGGAAGATCTAAAAGCAGTAAAGAATGATCTGAGAGCAGTATAAATGGACACCCTCAAGGGAGATCAAAGCCTATAAAATGCCAGCAAAGCCTATCCAGCAGGGCCTATTCGACAGGATCTGCCCGGTAGGAAATTCCATGATGAAAGTTTGTCTAGACTGGAAACCAAGAAAGAGGGAGATAAGAGCTCTGCTTATTGAAACCCGAAAGGGCTATCGGTATTAACTCACTTTGTACTGTTACAATAAGATAGAAGACATCAAAAGTATCATACCAAGAGTACATATAGATTATCCGGAACTAACTTCCGAAACATCTCCTGCATGAATGTCGGAAGGTCACATTGATGGACGACAACACATCACTGAGAGCTGTCTTTTGGAAGACAGGACCATCACAAAAGCTCCAATGGGAGGCAAACCGGAACCCTAGCAGAGATACAGGCTATCCATACTAATCTACTTAGTACAAACACCAACAACGGTTTCGAACCGGCAGCTATCCACGTACATTGGGAGGACCATCTCCTCTAGGTATACGCGAGAAAGCGGAGTCCTACATATGAAAGCTTTCGTTCGGGAGCCTACACCCGGGAGCTACTATTGGAAGTTCAAACACCATCCGAAAGTCACCACATCAATAAGCTCATCTCAATCTCAAAGGGGCCCCAACTGATCGGGACCTTCCCTCCGGAAGCTATAATATGCACAACAAAGCATCCGAAAGCCAAACATCAGAGGCAAGGAGAAAAGCGCCTGAGGTTCCTACATGCCCAATAGCCCAACAGTGGAAGGGGACCTAAATTTCCTATAAATAGGACCCTAGGGGTCACATTTATGGGGGGGGGGGGGGCGGGGGGCGCTCATTCCGATTCTTATACTCTTTTTCTCTAGAATAAACTCTGATATTTAGATCAATTGGAGGATTTCTTCTATGTTGCTCATGTACTCAAAATGGAAGATTAATAAAGAGCATATCTACACTTATATTATTTTCCTATCGGATGTGTCACCTCCTCCAATATGTTTAAACCCTTCCTACAATCTTAGACCCTCCCTACGAACTTAGATCTTTTAGTGAGCTTGGTGCGGAATTCCTTTATGTCATCCATTAAGTCATTTATCGAGAATTAAGTTTAGTGATCCGTCTCTCCAAGGCCTTGATACCTAGGGGCGACGGTCTAACCCAACCTCGTAAAAGACGAACAACCTTTTTTTCTCCTTAAGTTCATTCCCATTAACCTATCTCAGGTATTGAAGAAATATATCATTACCATATGGCCTGGAACATGTTTCTACCCCTTATAAGAAGCATCTTAAGTTCGTAAATGGACTTAAGAAATATCTCAGAAGGCCTCTCTTGCTGTAAATCAAATTGACTTTCGATAAATTAGTGGATGCAGCTCTCCATCTCGAGGCGGTCGAGAAAGAGAAAGATAGTGATGATGATGATAGTGTCCAAGGTAATCTGAATAAGAGGCGTTCAGCTTTCTCCAAATCTAAGCCTTTCCCTTGGAATAAGAAGAACCACAGTGGCTCTGGTTCCCAACCTTTTGCAGTACCTCCCTCGACTTCAACAAAGGAATGTTTCAATTGTGGATCAACTGATCATTTTGCTCATGCTTGTCCTAGACCTTGTATTTGTAGATATTGCAAGGAAGAGGGTCACGAGAAATCCTCATGTCCTAGGAGATCAAAAGGGTCGAATTTGGAAAATCTTAACATGGCAAGAGCTTCCAGTGGTCCATCTCACCCTTAAGGTACACCTTTTATTTTGAGAATCATTCCCAGTCGAGTTCTCTTTGGTTTGGGGTCTAGTACTCCTTCATAATAAAGAGAAAAACTATGGTTATTAATCTTGTTGATGGGTCTAGACGTGGTTTAAGAACTCTGGCCGTGAGAGGGGACGCCATGGGTTGTTAGGGGTTCAAGAACAACGTATAAGACGTTGTTGGCATGAGAAATAATCCAAATGCTATTTCTAAATAAAGAAATAAAATTTGCATTTCTTCTAGTTAATTAATTTATAAATTTAAAGGGTAAGACAATAGCTTAGTTATGAAAATATAGTAATTTTCATACTAGCTTATAATAAGTAGATTTTGAGAAGAAGGGGTTTGATAAGAACTAAGTAAGAATTTATAAATTCAGTAATAGAGATGTTTTTTTATGATCCATAGCTTTATTAGCCTTATATCTTTTCATAGATGGCCATTTGAAGTAGTCTTGTTATCTATAATGACATGAGAATTTAAAGTAAAACTTCAAAGACTTTTTTTTGGATTGGTTGGTTATTTTTAAAACCAATCATTCTATTTTATTAACTCAGTCGAATTTCATCCCTTCTTGCCATTACAAATTATAATAGTTGTTGAGTTTGGGCGAAATGATTATTATCCCCTTACTCTATCTAGGGAAATCTTATGAGAATAAGTCTTTGCTTGGGATTTGGAAAAACCCCGAGTTGTTAAATTTGTGTGATTGAAACTATAGAGAATCTATCAGATTTTTCTATCTATGATCTTTTCTCTATTGAGTTTCTTCAATGCACTGATAATCATCTCTAAGCTTATTGATTGTAGCGCATTTTTGAAAATACTCTCTAGTTGGCCATCTCGAGTTTTTCGACATCCGTATGTCTTATTTGTAAAGAAGTGTTATGGGATGCTGGATTTGTAGTTGGGTTCTTTAATAGAGTTTATGAGAGTTTCTTCTTCTTTGAAGAGCCTCTCATGTAACACCTTTCTTGAGTTTTTGTCTAAAAGGTTAAATGCCTTTGAAAATTTTTGATGATAAGATAATTTCGAGTGCTGAAGTGGAGAAGCTTGTTAGGATATAGTGTGCATATCCGAGTTTATCTCTTTTCTGAGTTTATCTCTTTTCCAAGCATGGGGATAAGGAGTTTTATACTCAAGTTTATTTCATTCATTGTTGTTTCTTGTGACGGTGTATTAAATAAGGTTTTTTTATGACTATCCCTAAGGAAATTGCGAGGATGCAATTTTTGTAAGGGGAGAAGTTTGTAACTACCCTGGTCTTAGAAAATAACTTTTTGTAGTAATTAATGAATTATAATGACAATTTTAATTTATTAATTAAGAAATTAACATCTTTTCAAATGAAAGCGGAGTTTAGTAAGAGTTTTATTTAATATAAATTGAGAATTACTAAGAACCGGGAAAGAAGAATAACCGATGCCTTTGGCAATTTGGTGAAAGTGTGTAAATAAATAAATATGTATGTATATATATATATTTATTTATTTATTTATATTTATATATATTGGGTGTTGAGGTAAACTGGATTTTTAATTTTAGAATAACAATAGAAAAACAAACTATTGAAAATATTTTGACAAGTGATTTTGAGATAAGAATAAGTGTTTTATGATTTTTGCGTTGCTTAGCGCAATGGATTGTAAAAATATAAGTAATAATTTATTTAGGTCAAAACGCTGTTTTCCAGAACATCTTATTGAGGTGAAACTACAAAATGCTAATTTTGTTGCAAAATGTGTTTATACGTATGCTGGGAATAATTTTATAAAATTGTAGAATTATTTTTCTGTGGTAAAAAATTGAATTGTTGGATTTACCATAATAATTAAAATTTTAAGTATATTTCAAACAAAATGTAATTTGCAAACAATTGAAAGTATTGCGCAATTAGCAAATATATGAAAGATTTGAAGAATTATATAAAAACTTCTAATAGATGATGTTAAAAATATCCCTCACTAATGGTTTTGTGGTTTAATTAATTGTTGTAACCTTAAATTGTAATTAATAATGAGAATTTATGTAAATAGTTGTTTAAATATGCCATAATTAAAGTAATCAGCCATAATTTGAGCTATTAAAGCCTATTATCTAATTAGTAACTTTGATTAGGCTTAATGGAATTTTAAGATTTAATTAACATAAGAGGTTTCTGGAGAGAGTAAGAATACAGTAGGTATTCTTCCTACTCATTTGATTTTCTCAAAACCCAAAAAGAAGAAAACCCCTAAAAATCCATTCTAAATCAAAATCATAGCCTCCCAAGCATCCAACTAGTGAAATTAAGTTATAAAATAGAGAGATCCAGCAGGTAATCACTCTAATATCAAATCAAAATCCTTCTTTGATCTTTGGTTGAAAATTTATTTAAAGTAACTGACGTTTTATACCTGCATGTTGCAATAAACTTCTTAGCAGGTTTTGAGAAGGCCAGTTGAAGCTTCAAGCTCCTATTTTTCTTACTATATCTTATTGTTGATTCTTATTCAGGTGAGTGAACCTTGCACTTTCTAGTTGATATCGTTGTTGGTGATATTCTCTGAGTTTATTGAGTAGTTGTGAAGAAATTGAGTTGACGTCGGTTCTGTTCTTGTAGGTTTTCTTTCATGTTGATATATTAAAACAGTCATAAATTTTGAACCACTGAATGGAATTTGATTGTCTTAGTTATTCCAGAAAGCTTAAAAAGTATGCTATAACTTTCATTTTATTCGTCTTTCCAAATTTTGAATTTTTTTTAAGTTAAAACCGTGATTTTTTTTTTGTCTTGTCGAACACATGGTGACAGTCTGAATTTGTAATTGTTACTAAAATAGTCATAACGTTTGAAACACTAAACGGAATTTGATTATCTTAGAAACTATGCTACAGCTTTCATTTTATTCATCTTTCCAAATTTTGAAGTTTTCTAAGCTAAAATCGTGATTTTGTTCGATGTCCTGTCTAATACATAGCGACAGGCTGCGTTTGAGATTGTTACTAAAATGGTTATAACTTTTGAACCATTAGAACGGAATTTGATTATCTTAGTCATTCCGTGAATCTTAGAAACTATTCTACAACTTTCATTTATTCATCTTTCCAAATTTTGAAGTTTTCTAAGCTAAAATCATGATTTTGTTCGTTGTCATGACGAATACATAGCGACATGCTGAGTTTGAGATTGTTACTAAAATGGTCATAACTTTTGAACCACTGAACAGAATTTGATTATCTTAGTCATTACGATAAACTTAGAAACTATGCTACAACTTTCATTCTATTCATCTTTCCAAATTTTGAAGTTTCTAAGCTAAAATTGTGATTTTGTTCGTTGTTCCGTCGAATTCATAGCAATATGCTGAGTTTGAGATTGTTACTAAAATTGTCATAACTTTTTAACTACTGAACGGAATTTGATTATCTTTATCATTCCAGGAAGCTTATGAACTAAGCTTGTAACACCCCGCCTCCGCTAGGGTCACTCACAAAGGAATGCACTAGCTTTAGAGGGGCATTATTGGTAAACATGCACAGAAATATCACAAGACAGAACATATATAAATAGCGGAAGTAAAATCAAACTTTCATAACATGAATAAATAAGGTCTAAAGCCTTTTACATCAGAGTACATCAAAACCTGTCTTGCAATAGTAAAGAAGCATAAAGACTTTTTAATAAATTATTCCACAAGTAAAACAGTAAAGTATCCATAGCCAAGAGAAGTCCAAGCCATCCATGATGACCTTCAAGCAGAAGAAGTCCGAACTAAACAGCATTGTTTCCTCCCTGAAACCTGGGGGGGGGGGGAACGGAAGAAAAGAGGCGAAACAAAATGGGTCAGTCAAAAAGACTGAGTAAGTCCTATCTACTTCCAGTATAAAAACAGGTAAAGGTAACATGACATGCATAAACTGAAAGTAAACATAAGGATAACTACAAGGTAGATAAACCAGGGTAGCCGGTTGAACTACTACGGCAAGGTAAACTAAGGTATCATGATAAACTACGGTGTTATGATAAGTCAAGGTATCACATCGTCATATTTCTATCGAGTACATTATCCCAAGGTATCTACCCCGTCTAACATCCCACGGTATCTATTATGTATATTCTTCCTAGTTCTAACATGTATATTTGCTCTGCACCTCTCGTACTAGTATCCCTACCCGCGTCATGTGTTAACCATGAATGTCCCTTACTCAAAGTCGTGTAATGGTCCATGTCAACCTAATATATCGCATATATAGGTTACTCAAATCATATGCTTCTTTCCATGTATATAAGTTCAGTCCTTTGCCGTACCTCGTACGGGCTTCCTCATGTCGTATTATCCTTGAAATCGTTTGGACTATTACCCTTGTTCTAGCTAGGCTCTTCCATATGAATCATCGTTTGAACTACTAGGACTTACGCCACCTAGCACCACTAGGGATTACGCTTACCTATTGCACGCTTTCGTATTTCGGTTTGGGTTAAACCACCTAGGCCACTAGGGATTACGCTAACCCTCAACCGCGCCCTTTTTCCCACGCATTCATCGTGAATCGTTTTTCTATAACTGGATGCACATGTATCACATCGTGCCATCCGAGTCCTGTCACCGGCCAAAACGAGAAATACAGGACTCGGTCGGGAGCTTTAGATTTATCTGCCGATGCAGATGCTAAGGTCTGCTTTTCTACACGTGGCTATGGTCCCACGAGACCCCTCCCTCAACTAGTGAAAGGCAACACAAGAGAAAATCTTGCATGAGAACTACACTCCGGCCAGCCCACATCCTACGGCCTACCTCACCCATAATTAGATAGCAAATCATGGTCTGTTGGGTGTTCCCTGCCTTTCCGTACGTACACGCTTGACTCAAGATGGTAGATGATCGACGAACTTGCTATCTCGGGCACCTTATGTATTCGCCGACTCACTGCTATCCACCCCAGTCTTTAGGTCGCTCGCATAGCAACCAAGGCATATTCTTGGTTCTTCTACCGTAGACCTCAACCTCTCGTGAGCCCAGGATGATCATCTGCGACATCACAGAGGGATACCAAGAATATCCTCACGTTCCCCGAAGCCGCTGCTTCGTTACCCAGTTCGCTGGAGCCTTTATCTAAATCAGATAGCCTGCTCCTACACGTATACTTAAACGATGACCTACCGTATCGGGTTACTCATCTATCTAAGAAGTGGTCCAGATTTCCTTGACTAAGAATTATTACTTAGTTTCCCTTAACTAAGGTTTACCACTTGGCCTTATTTCCATTACCCTTGTTAACTATGGTTATTTACCTAATCCTCCGAATTAGGGTTTATCTAATGGGTTAAGTGTCACTTAAGTTCATAACTTAGCCCGTCTACAAACCATGTCAAAATTGGCTAAGTATCCAAGTCCAAGACTTAACCCTACAAACCATGTCAAAATTGGCTAAGTATCCAAGTCCAAGACTTAACCCTACAAACCATGTGTCAAGTTGGCTAAGTATATCAAGCAATCCATAACTTAACCTCGTCTAATTATCATTTCCGATTGGTTAATTATATAAATTAACTTGACCTTGTCAAATTACCGAGTCACATCGGTCAAGCGTATTCAAGTGATTCGTGACTTAGCCTTATCATGTTTTCACGTTAGATTGGTTAAGTATAGATTAACTTAACCTCATCAAATTAACGAGTTAGATTGGTTAAGTATAGGTCACTTAACCTCATCAAATCATCGTGTTAAATTAGTTAAGTGTTTAACTTAACCCCATTAAATTACCAAGTGGGATTAATTAAGTCTAGGCTAACTTAACCCCATCCGATTACCATGTTTAGATTAGTTAAGCCTAATCTTAACCCCATCCATTAACTGTATTATACGGTTAAGTGTCATTAAGGAAATTTACTTAACCTTATCACGTTATCGTGTTGGATTGATTAAGTGTTGGTTAACTTAATCTCGTCCACTAGTCGTATAAAAATGGTCAAGCGTCATTAGGCAAATCAAGTTACTTAACTTACCCAGCTTATCATGTTTTGTTAAGTATCATTAGCCTAATCAAATTACTTAACCCATTTGTCCATATCATATTTGGTTAAGCCTCATTAATCAAATTAACTTCACCCTATCATGTTGCATTAATTTAATTAATGCACCCTCAACCTCTCACATTAGACCTTGTTGTGGTTACTAGTTAAGCCGGGCGGGTCCGGGTAGATTTACACCACAACCTAGTCTAACCTCGGGTCTTAAGCGCGACATGACCAACTTCTCACATTGGGTCCTATTGTTTGCAACTACTAGTTAGGCCGGTCGGTTCCGGGTAGTTTTACGTTGCAAACTCAACCCAACCTCGAGTTCGCCATACTTATATTATCTAAGTTCATCATGTTTCCAAAACATGTTACAAGTTTTTCAAGCATTTGGGTAGACCTAACTTAATAGGTAAATTCCCAAAGGGTAGACCTAACTTAATAGGTAAATTCCCAAGCTCATGTTTTTATGCATACTTACATGTCATCTTCCATGTTATCTTTCAAATCATATTTTCAAGTATAAACACATGTCATATTCAAGTTAAGATTTTGCGACATGTTAATGTTTATCTAACTACCCAAAATCGTGTTTTTCCCAACGCAAGCAAAGCGAGTCAACATAGTAAGGATACTATGTCACATATTGGTCTCAAAACATGCATGATGCCAAAAAGGGCTTGGCTTCCACATGCATAACATCATAAAGGGATTGGCCATAAACATGCATAGTGTCATAAGGTAATTTGGCCACAAACATGCATATTATCAAGAGGGATTTTGCCATAAACATGCACAACTTAAAAGAGGGGATTGGCCACGAGCATGCATAATCTCATAAAGGATTTGG
This sequence comes from Allium sativum, assembly GCA_030737875.1. Taxonomy (NCBI): domain Eukaryota; kingdom Viridiplantae; phylum Streptophyta; class Magnoliopsida; order Asparagales; family Amaryllidaceae; genus Allium; species Allium sativum. Next base: position 769,957,182 of record CM060918.1, on the reverse strand, counting down.
CCACAAACTTGCATGTTAGCATAAGGGGTTTGGGTTCATAAACATGCATAAGCCCCAAAATCTTGTCTTAGCCAATGTTTCACAAGTAAAGTGGTTCCTAAAGGTTCATGCTAGCATTTCATGCATAAAGATCCAAACTTGCAAGTTAAACTAGATTATGCATAGCATGAGAGGCATGATTAAGTCACTCACATGGCCTAAAACCATAAACATGAACACAAGAGGCAAGGTAAGGTTCATATAGGTTCACATAATCATGTTTAGCCTCATTTTATCCCATGTCAACATTAAAAATACCGTTTTGATCCAAAAGTAGCTAGAACTTACATAGCATGGCAAGAGGACTAGGAGCATGAATCGTTTTGGCGAAGAAAGGTGGCTCCTTTGATGAAGATCCGCCATGAAACTCGCATAGAAATGTTGATTTGGCCTTGATTTGGTGTAGCAAGTTTGCACCTTCTGATTTGAACTTGATTTGAGTGCATAGGCTCTAGGGATTGGAGATGGAGGCCATGATCAAAATTGATTTTGGCAGCACTTAGTTGCTAGGTTTGATTTTTAGGGATTTAGGTTAGGTTTAGGGTCTTTTTATAGAGATTAGGATAGTTTTAGGCCCTTAGATTAACCCTAGGATAGATCAGGACCACAGAAATCGTCACAGGCCCATCAGACTAGACCAAGACTGCATCCAGGTGCACCTGATCAGAATCAGCCGACAGGGCAAGTCGACAGCCCTGTCGACTTGCCTGTCGACATGCCTGTCGACTTTTCTGGGCGGGAATTTTCCCGCCTGGCCCCATTTCTGCATGTTTCGAAATTCAAATTTCACGAAAACTTCTTTGGGCCTTAACCGGGTCATACGGACTCCGATTTTCGAAAACTCGGACTCTATTTCGCGTATTTTTCCGAGACGAACGCAATGGCATAGCCCGTTTTACTTGATTCAGAATTTAAAATTAAATTCTACCTTGATTCTCGTTTTAACATGTTATTGAAATATGGGTTGTTACAAAGCTAAAACTTTGATTTTACTCATTTTTCCAGATTTTGAAGTTTCTAAGCTAAATTGTGGTTGTTGGTCGTTGTCCTATCAAGTACATAGCGACAGGATGAGTTTGAGATTATTAGTAAAATGGACATAACTTTTGAATGGTATACCAGAATTCAATTATCTTAGTCATTCCAAAAATCCTGAATTATATGCGACAACTTTTGTTTAGAGTGTTATTAAATATTTTTTCATTTGCTAGCTCAAACTATGGATTTTGTTCATTTTCTTGTGTTTTACTTCATGTTGTTGCATTTGTTGTTTCCAAACAACTTGAAACTGTTTTGCATATTGTTGGTATTGGTGATCGCCATGTAAATGGCAATAATATTTAGCAAGGAAATCCATATATAACTATGATTCGTATTATTGAATTGATGTCGTTTTGTGTAAAAATCGATGGCGTAATCTCGTTGAATCTTGTCGTCTTTGTACACGTTTTAATAGTTTTTTCAATTACATATCTTCAAATGATTTTCAATTCTCAATAACTAATTATATATCTTCAAATACTTTTTAGGAATAATCTATATTATCCCCGCTATAAAGGGATTGATTTTAAAATTGCGATTTCATATATTTTCCGAAAAACGTTTTATAACCTGTTTTTCCCTAAAAATAGTCTCTATAAAAACATACATACACATACACTATTGCACCTCTTGATAAGATGTGATTGCAATTAAACAATATTGTAAAACTCGTGGTATGAAACACGGGTATATAATATCGGTTAATTTCAAGACTCGTCAATTGAAATAATTTGTTATTTTCCTTTATGGAGTATTTCTGTTATTCTTGTGGTTTCCAGTGTGGAGTAGACTAAATAAATTCGTTAATATAATTCGAATTTAAACTCGATTAAATATCTTCAATTATCCAATTTATCTAATATTGCAAATTCAACTTATTTTCGATTATTTCGGAATTAAAGTTATTATTCCAGTATTAATTAAATATCCAAAAATATTGAATTCAAGTTATCTAAATTACTTAACCATTATAAAAATAATTAAATTAATTAATTATTAAATTGCTAAAAATCTGGTTTGTTACATTCCTCCCCTCTTAAAATAATTTCGCCCTCGAAATTGCTAAGCAATAATGTTATAACTCTCACCCCTCATAACCTACTTAGTTGAAATCTTATATTCCATATCTTCATAACCCAGTTCTTACCCGACCTTCGAATTCTCATACCAATACTCGACCATTCATATTTCTTTCCAAATGATCTGTCCACCAATTTTGGACAATCCATCATCACTTTCTCGTCTTCAATCCATATGCTCTTCTGCATATCCACACTGATTCCAATTTATTTTAAATCCATTTATCAATTCATTATTCAACTTGAAATTTTATTCACCAATTCTGGTTTTCTTATTTCAATTAAAACTTTCTAACTCTTTAAATTTTCGAAAAATTTCGACAGCATCTCCTTTGCACGGCTCAATCGATACAACCACAACTCGCCTTTCTAGACCTTTTCCAATCCAAAAGAAAATCAAAAAGCCAAATGGCTTTCCCCCATAGGCTCATAAAACCATCAAACCAAGTAATATTGTAAACATGTACCTTTTTGTTGGGCATAAATTCTATCTCTAGCATTTGCTTCCATTCAATATCTACTCAGCATATATATATATATATATATATATATATATATATATATCCATTTCCAGTTGGTTTCAAATCAATCCAACTTCTAGTTTTTAACTTTCTAATCAACTTCTGATTAGTTCACTTTTATTCTATCAATTTAAAACTAAGTCAATTGACTTATTATACATGAATCCAAATTGATCACAATTCAATTTAATTTAACAACATCCAATATATATTCAACTTGCTTATTCATAAGTCGAATTCATATTAATAATTCGAATCTCAACATTTTTCTTTATTTAATTTCATTCAAAATTATTTCTAATCCAATCCAATTTTGTTTAACTTAAGTTAAATTTCAATTCATTTGATACATTTTAATCTATTCAACTTATACAAGTTAAATTTTAACTTCAGAATTCAAATTTCTGGGTTTTAATTCAAATTAGTTTGAAATCATATATATTTATATACATATATTTATAATCAACTCAATTCAAAACATTTAAATTTCTAAAACATCTTGTCCTTTTCAAACAAATTTTCCATTCCCGGATTATTATGGTAGCAATCCGTCACTTAGAAACTTGAAAATGAATACTAATAATATCGCGATCCATTATCAGAATTATTTTCTTGCCACTGAAGTGATTTTAGTGCTTAATCCCTTAAAAATCCATTTAAACCATTCTTATTCAAAAAACTTTAAAGTAATGTTATATTACTTTATAATATTTCAGAAAATATTTTCTAAACGCCCGGAATTTAAATTCCAATTCTGGTTTGAACTTAATCTTGGTTTATGTCATTTGTATACATAATCCATATACAAATTATATAACCATTTCAATATTTCATAATTCCATTTGATTGTAATAACAATCAACACATTCATATATAATAATTCAGAAATTATCCCTTTTATATCACAATAATTTTTGGGAAAAAATATTTCATTTACCCATTTTAAACACAATATTGTATCGAAGTGCTTTGTTCGAGAGTTTAGAAAGACCTATCGATACAGTTGTACATTTTGTATCGACCAGAATTCATAAACCACTCAAAAAATCAGTCAACACAATATAAAACAATTTTATATCAAATCTACAAATACGCGCTCATATATATTTACTCAAACTCAATATAGGGTATTACAAACCCCATCTCTATTGAGTTACGCCACAGAGCCAAGGTTACTACTCAATCTTCAGCTCTTATACCAACTGTAATGGCCTGAATTTCCGTACTCTTTGAGCCGACTAATAACACCAAACGTCCAACCCAAATTGCATAGAAATATGAATCATTATTAGAAAGAAGTTAGAGGATGAGAAATAGAAAGAAAGAAATATTAGAATAGAAGAAAACGAAGATCACAAACTCACAGCGGAACGAATAAAATATATTAAATAAAATAACTGTAGAAATACAACTTGGTAACTGTATATACATACCGTTATCAGAGCACCACAGTTATTCGTGGAACAGTTATAAACACCTGTTTCCAGATATAACATAGTACACAGCGGGAAAATATGATAGTTTATAGCTAACTAGTGAAGCCCCCTGCTTCAATCTCCTCCAAGTGAATCTGTAAAATCCCGACTACTCAACTGCCCATACAAATTTGGGCACCCAAGAGTTTAGGGAAAACAAACAAAATAAACTCTGGGTCAGTCATGGGACTGGTGTGAGTAAACTCCAACCATTGGTTTAACTTTCAAAATCCTTTCAAAAGAAATGATAATCGAAGACCGAACCACACATAAACACGGATGGTTTTTACCTTACGATAACCCAAAAATATTTTGATACAAAAATCCGATGATATTATAACAGTGTCTACATCAAATAAATAGAATCTAGCGAAACGCTTGCATCTCATGCTTCATATATAATATAAAATCGAAAACCACATGGCGCTTATTGGAGATTGGATTTCCAACATGACAAGATATGGAAACACCTTCCGATAGTGTATCTCTAGAGAGGAATACACTGGGTTCAACAAGAACGTCTTGCAACCTGGCCCACACATGGCTGACCACTCATTTAACTTGAGTGTATCGAGCATATTATCATCGACGGTTGTGATCAGCAACCGTTACCGAAAGCATTCAGCAGCGAATAGAATAAGAAGCAAATGGATTTTCTCTAGATCAGGTGATAATACCCCTAATGGGAATGACCCACATGGCCATGCTGCCTGCCCGATCTTTGTCATTCCCCAGGTAATCAGGATTGAGGTCACGATTATCTTTCAGCACATCTTGCCACCATTTACTTTGAATGTCACGTCGTCAGACACTCGTCCATATACGCTGTCCTGGGATTCGACAAACCGAAGGCACCATTCTATCAATCCATCTTAGGCAATTTCTACCTAGGATTAACGGAACAACCCTTGCACTTTACTCTATCTTCAATTATCTTCAGCATAAGTTGATTCGTAACGCTTATGCCAATACGGAGTGGATTTCAGATAACAAATCTGATCCCGGTCTCTCCATATTGACAATGGAGGTAAAAATAAATCAAAACTTTGATAGTCGGTGATTTAACTATCAAAGGAACATCCATTCAATCAACGGTCCTATTTCCAATTGGAAATTCTACCGACCAAACATCAAACAACACTGTCCCTTTTTTATATTAGTTCCTTATTATATTATCGTTTCCAATTCCCATTTCCCATCTTTCGTACCTTTTCAAAACTCGATTTTCTCTCTAGATTCTTGGAAAAACCCATTTCCAATGTTGTAATTTCTTTATTCGAGAAAATATCTCTTATTCCAGTTAGAAAACATTTCTAAATATCCACGAATCCTTATTTTTCTCTATTCATAAAATATACCTTATTAATATCGGAAAATGTTGCCATATTCTTTTTCTTAATTCCTCATTGACCAATTCATTTCATTTTCTATGTGTAGAAAATATCCCTCATTTTATTTGGGAAAAACATTTCAAAATATTTTAAATTAACACGATGTTATAAAACATCATTATTATAACACAAACCATTAATCATTTATTAACTAACTATATTGCTAACCAATCTTCACTATCGAACTTTAACCATTCCTCCATCAATCATGAAGTCAATCAAGTTGGGGTATAATTACCTCTCAGACCTTAATTGAACAACATTCACAACTTTGAAATAGTCAAAGCTCACAACTTCAAACAAAACCTCGCTTACGCGACCCTCAGATTCAATATAAGAATCCACTTCTTTTACGGAAAATATTGATTATAACGGTAGCGTTATAATTGCTGTTTCCAAACATTTACTATAACTGCAGCGTTAAAATCACTGTTTAGATTTATAAAACATTTATTATAACAACAGCGTTACAATCGCTGTTTAGATTTATAAAATATTTGTTATAACATCAACATTATAATCGCTATTTAGATTTATAAAACATTTATTATAATAGCAGCGTTATAATCGCTGTTTAGATTTATAAAACATTTATTATAACAACAGCGTTATAATCGGTGTTCCCAAATAATTTGCATATAAAAATATAACTTATACTTATTAATTCAATTAATAAGTAAATAAATAAATAAATAGATTTGATTCAAAATGGAAAGTAAAAATAACTACTTCCCTAAATTCGATATAATCGAATTCCAATAAACAACTCTTTCTACAATAATCTATATTCGATTATATTCTGAACTTCGAATTTATCTATCATTTCAGGTTAATTTAAAATTCTAAATTCGCTTCTGAATTTATCTTTTCAAATCATTATCAAATTCCTTTATAACCATTACATTTTACACTTTATTTTATATTTCAAATTTGAACTAAAACTCATCGTTTTCTTTTAAAATGATTACCCATTTCCCTTTTTATTCAATTCCCAATCTGGATTCGTATTTCCTAAATTTCTATTATAAATATTTCATTTAAAAAAAAGATATTTTCTTTAAACCATTCACTTAAATCGTGAATATATTTCTTTTATATACAGTTTGATTTCATACATATAAACATATCTTAAACCCAAATTTTATTTATAAATTCGATTCAGAATTATCTATACCAGTCTTATTTCAATCATTTAAAATCTCTTTTATAGTTTCCTTTATAATTTGCTAAGTTCGAATCTATTTTCAAATATTGGTTTCAAAACTCATTTCCACTTTCCCATATAAATTCATATTTGAACTTATATTTCAGTTTATCCATTGGTTAATAATTCACTTAATTTATGTTCTTATTTATAAACAACATCTTCATTATCCACTTGAACATGTTTCTATTTTCAATGCTATTCGAAATTTAATTTCTATTTTGGAAATAAATTTCATTTTTAAATCCCATTTCCCTTTTTTACATTCGAAAATGTTTTACGGTATCTAAAATACCAAGTTTGCACGGCCTGGGTAAATCAACCACAACATATCCAAGCATGGATTACATAACACATCATATATCACAGTCAAATAAAAACAGTAATATAAATGTTGAGGAATCCAGTTGGATCCCTCCAACCTGTTTCCCTGCATCCACAGATGTTAATCAACATCAATAACATTAATTTCACACCAATATGAAATGTCATAGTAAACAGAATTAATAATTCATCAACAATATAACTATATCAACCATTTCAACCAATTTTAGCAACCATTCATCCAAACAACCATCACATAGTATAAAATTACTATAAATAAATTTAAAACTCGTTTATATAAAAATATAAACGAGGTAGAGTTAGTGAGTTACTCACCTTGTTTTACAGTTGACGGTTCTTCTTTTATTTCGTTTACAATCAAACCAGCATTTGACTTTTCCACAAAATTCTAGTAGCTCTGTTCTTGGTCGCGTCAGTTCTATAACGTAGACTCCATCGTTACGATTCCAACGGATTCGATCGCATTCAATTCTGTTCATGAATGGACGAGTTATTGCGGTTAAAAGAATTTATATAAATTAAACAAATTTTTAACTAATTACTAATTACCCATTATAACTAGTTCCGCTACACCTTCTTCTTCCAGTATGAATTTCTCGTTTATATACTTAAGTGCTTGTTCATACGTTTGCGGAATAAGGTTATTTTTGTAACTTGTGAGGATGTAGATGGAATTTCTAAGGTTAGAAAGTTTGTTGGGCAATACGTGAGGTAAAATATCAACTTGTGTGGTGCAATTACAAAGGCATCAGCCTGTAGTCAATCTTGCAGGTGCTCACTCCTTTCCAGAGAAGATTTTCAATGGATCGGGCGTCCCTGTATTGTTCAAGTTTCCATTAGGTGCGGTCGTCCCATTTTGGTCAATGGAGTCATCTCTTCAACAATGCCATTACCTTATAACTTCCACTTGACAACGTTTTGTTCTAAATTAAACTGGCAAGACTATTATCGTCGGTTTGGGAAATTGACAACGTCTTCTTTACTGACAACGTCTTCTTTCCCGAGAACACATAACGCCACCTACTGACCAAAGCATCCCACTTCCATTCTCAGCTACCATCACAACATAATCCATGAGATAAGTCCATGCAACTTCCTAATATAATACAAACTCCTTAATCAAACTATTAATCCTCACTTACCATTTAAATCCCTCTTCCACATTCAAACTGTTACACGCCCCTTTTCCACCATAAACTTCGAAACTCCCTGTAGCCATAAACCAATGGATTTATTACCAATACCAACTCATATAGTCTCGCACCATCTTCTTCCCTAAAACTATTTTTCCTCCCAGTTCGAACCATTCCAATCTGTTCCTCTTCCCTTAATCCCCTTCCTTAATCACGTGTATCCCAGTTTCAAGTGATTAAAACTCGCCTCTTCTTCCACATTAACACGCAGACAACCCCAAACAGAAGTCAGGCGACAAATCTCCTTCCAGGAAACCGATGAACTGCTCCTTCTTCATGCCGTTGCTGTCGACGTTTGGCCTCATCAGACAACCGCACCCTCGCTACCCTCTCCGCCTCAACTTTCTGATCCCCCACTGCCATGAACTGCAACGGTAAGGTAGCGTATGCTTTTCTCACCGTTCAACCCCAAAATATTCAAGCAATGCGATTTCCCTCAATCAATCCAAATACAATACTAGCCTCACGAATTAAAGCTCCTTCTCTTTGAATTTTCGATCTAAATGTCGACGCGCTGCTCTTATTCTGTGCGAACAAAATTAGTGTTGAATCTTTCGAAACCCATAAAGACCGGAGTGTATACCTCAATGATCGCAACAAACCCAAGAATGCGTGATTTTGTCGAGATTTCACTCTTATCCATTTTAAAATATTCCATATTTACAGGTGCTGAGCTTTTATATTTGATTTTTTTTATTTTTCGGTTTCCTTTGATCTGAAGAAGGGAATGCGGACACCGGTATTTAAAGAGATAGATGGTTTGGTAGGCACGACATCTATTGCCTTGGCATACACAGAATTGGAAAGAAACGTGGAGAGCACGTTGTAGTAATATATGTATATTTATTCAAAGTTATTTCTGAATAACCAAAATAAGAAAATTATCTCAATTATATTTACTCACAAATAAGAAGTGAAGCGTCTTGAAAATATGAATACTCGGTGCATGTAGGCAGGAAGGCCAATCATGCAATATGACTCTTTATTAATTCTGGATCATTTCTATTTGAAAGTGGCGATTGTTAAGTTAGAATTTACGTGAACAAAACATGTACAATACATGAGTAGCGGTTGTTGTAATGCCAATGGCGCAGGGTTTCTTGTGAACTATGGATCTTAGCCATTTAAATGGTGTAAGCGGTGGGTTATGTTATAAAGTGTCGTGTACCAGATGATGTAAAATTTTATTTGCGAATAAACTATTACTGACAAAAATAAATTCGCTAATATAATTTGAATTTAAACTCGATTAAATATCTTCAATTATCCAATTTATCTAATATTGCAAATTCAACTTATTTTCGATTATTTCGGAATTAAATTTATTATTCCACTATTAATTAAATATCCAAAAATATTGAATTCAAGTTATCTAAATTATTAAACCATTGTACAAATAATTAAATTAATTAATTATTAAATTGCTAAAAATCTGGGTCGTTACAAAATTAATCTCCTCGTTGATGTTATTTATGTAGCTTTGGGGTTAGGATCCAATTTCATGCTTTGGTCTTTGAGGTAGGGTTTTTTAATCTAATTGCGCAGTTAAGTTGATTCTTAGCCATTATGTCTATTGATGATATTTCACGTAACGTCCCTTTCTTGTGAATAAACTCACAAATGAGTTTACTAGTTATCGCTTGAGGCAATTTGTGCATATCCTTGATGTGTTGCTTCCGTGTTTAATCCATCTCGAAATCCACGACTCCTAGATCCTTTAAAGTCGTTCACATGTGTAATTCAATAGGATTTGCGACATAGAGTTATTCATGTTGTAGCATTTTTTAAGAGAATATCACCTTTGTGTATTATAATTATTACTACTTATGTTCTAATATTTCAACTCGACCAACCCATGTGTGTTAATACTCAGGTCAGACTGAGTTCTTGCAGGTAATTCACAAGATAGTCCTTTTGCATCATAGCTTTACTCCTGGACGACTCTCTTTGTTTAGCTCCTTTTTGCACGTTCAGTTTTGTACTTGTTTTGTGTGTTGGGCACCTTTTGACGTATATATTCTTTTGTTAGATGCAACAATGTGTATTATTTGTACTGTACCTGATGTATGTATAGATATGTATTTGCGACCGTGTTCTGTTCTGTAATCTGTGGACTATCATGTTGTATCTGCCTTGTTTAGAACTGATCCTGTTGTCATCGTAGTATTGTGTTAAGTAATAAGTATGTCGAACCACAAATGGAAAAAAACAGTGCACATATCGACGCACTTAGGTCTTGCTTAATACAAGATTACGAATGGTCGCTCCTAACCAGACCTATTTTCCCCTTAATAGATAGTATTACTTAGTAATGCTCTTTATTAGTGTGGGTCTTAGGGTGGGGACCTCATATAATCTAAGCCCTATTTTACAATTAATCTCCCCCATTTTAATGACGACAACCTTTGTTTAGAAAATATACTTGCCTTATATCTTGATTCTTCAGTTACTCCCCATAACTCCAACAACTCCTTCTGAAAATACTAACTTCCCCTTGATCCAAGTCCTACTTTATAATTCACTCCCTTTGACATAAAAAAAAACCATATGCCTATGTTTAATATATAATACTCCCCCTACAACTAATGTAAGACTTAACCTAGACTAAAAAATTGACTCTAATACTCCCCATAAAAACTATGGTACCGTTAATGTTAGTAAAATATATATTAAATCAAGATGATATAATTAAACTAAACTTTATTGTTACTTTATATATGATACTATACAATGAGTACTTAGTTATACAATTAAACATTTATGAACATAATTTAAACTATACAACGAACAATTTCGAATACAGATTATCTTTCTGATGAGTGTTTTAGACAATGGGTGTTTTATGAATCGGACAATTTGGATAATGAAAACAAAATTCTCCATTTTGTTCAATTATGTTACCATCCTTATCAAAACATATTTCTCCAATGCATATGACTCGATCACCTTCTTCCATCTGAATGTCTTGCTCTTCTTCCTCCTCTTCTTCTACTATTTCCTCTTCATCTTCCATAGGATTGTGAACATGGATATTAGACGAATCATCTTCAATAACGATTGGGTTAAATGATTACCCATTGGGACTTTATGTAGATTCCCAATGATTTTTCCTTACTTCTCTTGTTCCTTGGCCATTCATAGTTGCATTTGTTGGATTTCAGCGAGTATTTGTAAAGAATCCTTCATAGGTTCTTCCACTTTGATCACAAGCGTAGTACGTTGAAATGGTCGTTGAGCGGATGAAAGGAGGGAGAAAATGTTGTTTTTATCGGTATTGGATGAGTAGGCCATTAATTTATTGTTTTCAGAAGTTTATTACAGAGAAAAATGAGTGAAGAGACAAGAAATTTCGAGTTAAGAAGTTTAAAAATGATTTTGGAGCGAATTTTGATGTTTAAATTGACTGTTATATGTCGACATGGAGGGTAATACATATCGACACGTGTATGTGATTTTTTTTTCTTTTGATTTTTTAATATATATTAATATATCTAGTTATTATATTTCGGTTAATGGACAAATACCTATTTCTCTTCTTAATTTAGTAAACCTTGCTCCATTCAAGGGTTTAGTTAAAATATTTGCTTGTTCATTTTCAATTTTAATAAATTTTAGTGAAATATTTTCTTCACTTACATTATCGCTGAGAAAATGATGTCTACCATCAATGTGTTTAGTTCTAGCATGATGAGTAAGATTTTTACATAAATTTAATGCACTAATATTATGATAATAAACTGGTGATTTAGTTATGTTTGATCCAAATTCTTGTAGAGTTTTTTGCATATAGATTACTTAAGAACAAACCAAAGTAGTAGAGATGTATTCCGCTTCAATCGTTGACAAGGGTATGGTATTTTTCTTTTTACTTAAGCAGGAAACTAGAGAATGTCCTAAAAGGTGACAGGTTCCACTTGTACTTTTTCGGTTTGATTTACAACCGACATAGTCAACATCACAATAAGAAATTAAATTAAATGAATCGTTTTTACGGTAAAAAAACAAAGTTTAATGTATGTTAAAAATATCTTAGAGTATGTTTTAAAATTTTTAAATGAGTTTCCTTAGGTTCAAATTGATATATTGTGCAAAGACGGACACTATGCATTATCTTTGGTCTATTTGCAGTTATATATAGTAATTAGCCTCTCGTGCCTCCATATAATTTTGATCTATGTCTTTTGATGAGTCATCTTTGCTTAAAGCTTCATTTGTTGCCATGGAATTGGGTTTTCCACGGGCATTAGTCATATTAAATTTATTAATTAAATCACTAGCATATTTTCTTGATTAATAAAAATACCATTATCTAATTGTTTTATTTGTAATCCTAAAAAGAAAGTGAGTTCTCCTATATGACTCATTTAAAATTCTTTTGTCATAATCTCAGAAAATTCTTGATTCATTTCATTATTTGTTGATCCAAAAAAATGCCATCTACATAGATTTATACTAATTGAATATCATTTTTATTTCTTTTCATAAAAAAGTATCATTTACTTTAACATTTTTTTTTTGAAATAAATAAGATCTTAGTTTATCATACCAGGCTCTAGGAGCTTGTTTTATACCATATAGAGCTTTCTTTAGTTTGTAAACATGGTTTGGAAAAAAATTCTTCAAATAATGAGGGTTATTCAACGTAAACATCTTCTTTAACCAAACCATCTAAAAATGCATTGTTTACATTCATTTGAAATAATTTGAAATTATTATAATCAGCGAAAGCAAGTAGAATTCTTATAGCTTCTAATCTTGTTACGTGTGCAAAGGTTTCATCAAAATCTATCCCTTTTTCTTTACAAAAACCTCGTGCAATTAATCAGTCTTTATTTCTAACGACCTCACCGAGTTCATTCATTTTATTTTTATAAACTTATTTAGTTCCTACTATCGTTTTATCCTCGGGTCTAGGAACAAGTTCCCATACATCATTTCTGGTAAATTAATTCAATTCTTCTTGCGTAGCAAGTATCCATGAATCATCATATGATGCTTCCTTTGGATTTTTAGGTTCAATAGTTGATATAAAAGCTACATTATTCTTCTTATTTAATTAAATTCTAGTTTTAACTATAGGTTCGATATTTCCTAGTATATTTCCTATAGGAGGATTTTTTAGCAGTACTGAAACGACCCGCAAATCCGAGCTATCTGAGTTGACTAAATACACCACACGTCCAACCCAAATAACCCAGAAATACGAACCATTAATAGAAAGAAGCTAGAAGATGAGAAATAGGAAGAAAGAAATGTTAGAATAGAAGAAAAACGAAGATCACAACTCACAGCGGAACGAATAAAAATATATTATATAACATAAGCTTTGAAATACAAAATCTTACATCATATATAGATACCACCATCAGAGTACAATACAGCATTTGGTACAGCGGAAATAACTCTACATAACTAACTTTGAAGCCTCCTGCTTCAAGCTCCTCCAAGTGTATCTGTAAAAGCCTGAAACACTTGACTGCCCGAACAAAATTTGGGCACCCAAGAGTTTAGGGAAAAAACAAAACAAAATAAACTCTGGGTCAGTCATGGGACTGGTGTGAGTAAACTCCAACCACTTGTTTAACTTTAAAAATCCTTTCAAAAGAAAAGATAATAGTAAGACCAGCCCACACATAAACATGGACGGTTTTTACCTTACTATAACCCAAAACACTTTGATATCAAATCCAGTGATATTATAATAATGTCTACATCAAGTAAATAACCAAATAGCAGAACGCTTGCATCTCACGCTCCACATATATAGTATAAAATCAAAAACCGCATGGCGCTTATTGGAGATTGGATTTCCAACATGACAAGGTATGGAACCACCTTCCGATGATGTATCTCTAGAGGCGAATACACCTGGGTTCAACAAGAACGTCTTGCAACCCGGCCCACACATGACCGACCACTCATTTCGCTTGAGTGTATCGAATGTATATCACCAACGGTTGGACTCAAACCACCGTTTCCCGAATGGGCAGAATCAATAGATTTAGAAACAAAAGGAATTTCTCTAGATAGGTGATTATACACCCTAATGGGTGCGACCCACATAGCCATGCTGCCTGCCCGATTTTTGTCCTTTCCCGGTTGTTGAGGCCTGAGGCTACGAATACTTACCATTCGTTGATAGCACAATCACTTTGAATGTCACAATGTCAGATCCGTTAATCACTAGTTGAGTTTGCACGAATATTCTGGATATTATGCTAAGGGATAAATCCGTTGCAACCATATATATTCGTACAGACCAACCCATTTGATCATTGGAAATACTTTGTCAGACATTCGTCCATTTACGTTCGTTCTGGGACTGAACGAAACCGAAGGCACTATTTCTATTACTAGAAAAGCCCTTGTACTTTACTCCGTCTTTAATATATTCAGCATACTTGGTTCGCAACGCTTATGCCGATACGGAGTGGTTCTTCGGATAATAATCCAACCGGTCTCTCCATATTGACAACGATGGTAAAAACTTCGATAGTCTGTGATTTAACTATCGAATAAAAACAAGTGTTCATCCAAACATATCAAACAAATCACTGGGCTCTTTAATTAATATTTCATTAATTAAATCTCTTCTCCATTTCCTTATCAATATTTGTTAACCAAATATTTTCAATACTCATCTTGCCTTTTTTGCCATTTTTGATTTCGTTTCCTTATCGAATCCTATATATATCGATATATAGATTTCTAATTGTCAAATTTCTTAAAAATATTCTAACTCCTTAAATTCCCGGAAAAATTCGCCATAACCTCCCCTGTATCAGGAGCATCGGGAAATTTCAAATAGCTTCCTGGTACCTTCTCATTACAAAAAGAAAAAGAAAAAAACCAAGCGGCTTGCCGATACGGCGCATAAATCTCATATATGAATTAAACATGTACCTTTTTGTCGAGCACATAAATTTAAATCTTCATATACTTCATATCAAACCTGCTTACACATGTTCACTTGTTTTCAATTCAATTCAACACTATCCAATCGTTTGAATTCAGTTCCGCCCATTTATTCTTTAATTAGTCATTTTGCCTATTTCACTTCTTTGTTTGAACATAACATGCTCAAATTTGATTCCACTTGCTTATACAAATCAAATCCCTTTTTTTTCATTTCTAGTTTCATATTTGGTTTGAATATGAAATCACAAGTTTATTTACTTATTCACAGTTTGCTCGATTCAATCGTTTTAACTAATTCATTTGTCAGTTTGCAAATTAACTCTTTTGCCTATATCACTTTGATATTTGAATATAACCTATCCAAATATATTTCAACTTGATTATACTAATTTAATTTCATTTTCAATTCACGTTCTATATTCGATTTCAAATATATTTACAAATTCCCTTCACCTTTCAAAGTTTATCTTCAAAATTCGATTAACTAATTTCTCTTTGTCTTAGTCAACTCTATTCTATAATCAAAATATGATTATTGATTTTAAAAACCATTTCTTTCACTTCACTTAAGTTCGCATATATTTTATAACTCAAAACTGAGATTTTCTAAATAGAAATTCGGATTTTTTTATTGGTTTAAAATCCTTTTATAAAATGAAATAAACCGTTATGGTTTTTAAATAGTTCTGGCGCTGTTTTTCTGAAAATTTGATTTTGACATAACTCAAAATCTATACGACGAAATTCATATTTTTCTCCTTCATTAGAAAGCTATTATCAAATTGGTCCTGACGTTTCTTGTTTCAAAGAATTTCGACTTCAATTGAGTTCTGTGTATTCAATTGAAGTTCGAATCGCCAATTTACGAACTACAGCGCCGCGGCGAGTTCGTTTTAATTATATTTATATATAAACCTTTAAACTTCTTTAAAATGAATTCAACTTCATTCAAACTTCATTTTCCCTTTTATTTGTATTCTATATTCAAATTCAAATTTCACTTCTATTGAATCCTATATTCAAATTCCATATTTCAAATTCCGTTTGAATTATATAGCTAAATCCCATAGTTTAAAATTCCATTCGAATGCTATATTCAAATTCTATAATTTAAATTCCATTTGAATTCCTTTTTGAATTCTACATTCAAATTCCCTATTCAATTCTCTTCGAATTCGAATTCTATATTTATTCTATTTGAATTTCAAATATCCAAACTCCTATTCAATTCTATTTTGAAATTTCAAATATTCAACCCCTTTTTAATTCTATCATTCAAATTCTATTTAAATCCTCTTGTTTGAATTCTATTTCAAATCTAGTTTCAAAACTTCATTTAAATTTCTATATCCAAATCTATTTTCAAAACTTCATTTGAATTTCTATATTCACATCTCATAGATTAAATCCTATTTGAATTCAATTTGAATCTCTTATATTCAAATTTCATTTTCCATTTCCATTTGAATTCTAATATTCAAATTCATTTCCAACATCATTTGAATTTCTAATATTCAAACTTATTTTTAACACCATTTGAATTTCTTTACTCAAATTTTATACCAAAGTCTCTATTTGAATTTTCTTGATTTGAATTCCTTTGAATTCAAATTCTATTTTTATCCCCTTGAATTCAAATTCTATTTTTCATTCTAATTTCGTCTATTCAAATTCTATTTGATCTTCTATTTAAATTTCTAATATTCAATCTCCTTTTTCTTTTATTTAAAATTCAAATATTTAAACTCCTTTTAAAATTCAAATGTTATACTCAAATTTCATTTGAGTTATATATTTAAAAATTTCATTTCACATCCTATTTTGAAATTTCATTTCAAATTCCAATTTCACACTTGTATTTCTATTTCTGAATTATCAAATGATAATTCTTTTCACTCGTTATAAAAGAACTATTTATAAACTTTATTTATAAAGAAACTACTTGTTTTATTTTTCAAAAACAAGTTTATATTTTATTTCCATTAAAAATTCAAATTCTATTTTAAAAATAGAATTTTCCCTTTTAAACCTCAAATATCCTTCCACGATATTTTTAAATATCATTACTTAAGCCCAGTGATATTTAAACACACAAAGCAACGAATTATTTATTTTTCTAACACATCATATATAACAATATATATGCAAACAAATAAACAAACAGATAATATATTTTTGAGGAATCCAGTTGGATTCCTCCAACCTGTTTTCCTGCATCCACAGATGTTAGCACATAAATAATACCAATTCTGCTTCGTGGCAGAATATCGCGGTATAGAAGGTCATCCACTAATCATAGCGTGGGGCGTATAGGGTAATCATCCGCTATGGTACCGCGGGCATCCGCTAATGAGACTGCGGGAATCCAACCAATCAATCAACCCAATATATATATATAATAGCCTAAATAACTAATATATATAAAACAAGCAGAAAAAATCCAAACAAGCAACAACAATTATTTTTAATGAAATAAAAATAATTCTAAAGGTGAGTGAGATTTACTCACTTGAATTGCAGTTGTCGAACATCGTGTTTATCTCCAAATTACCGGCTACTAATGTTCTCGAATGAAATTCGAACCTGCGATAATTTTATTTAAATTTACCGATTAACCATTTATTTATTTAAAAAATTTTAAATAATAAAAAAAAAACTTTCCTATATTTTTCTCTTCTTTTAATGGTTGCTAAATTAATTCTAATTTAACCAATTTAAACAAACCTATGTATTGTTAAAACATTTAAACTAATTAAGATATTTTCTTTAAACTTTAAACTAATTAAGGTATTTAATTTAAATTACCTCAATCTCATTTCCATGTCTACAGACAAAGAACCAAGCGGATCCTCCTTTTCTTCTACTTCGAATTGTTCTCGTTCGAATCCGTTAATCCACGGCTTTATCCACTTCCTTATACCTTGCACTTCCTCGACCAAAACCAGCTCAAACGAAGATTCTTCACTTTGGCATTTCACCGAACATCACACAATCGCTTTCCATTCCCTAACCGTTAACATAGCAGCGCCCTCTTCTAACCACGACAATCACCAAAATCAGCATTCATTTCAGCATCGGCTACCTCCCTTCCGACAACAGTATCCCTCCGACACCCCTCGACCATCCAGACTTCCACCGCAACCCCCAAGCCTGATCGAACAGCACCCCCTCACCCCCTGTTAATCCCTTCCAGTCACCACCTGTCGAACTCGCACGTTGCCACATCGAGATCCAACATCGCCACTTCATCCTCGCCGAACCAAACCCTGATGTCGCGACCCCCCTCTGACCAAGAACACGATCCCAAATCCCTAGCACGAAATCGAACTGTCCTAACTTGGCGTGCTCCAGCATCAGCGTCGCTTTTGGGAACTCCGAAATCTTAGTCGCGATACTCGATTTTGACTTAATACGGAAATAGGGTTTTTCATTGATTAAGGAAAAAGAAGAAGCCACGGAGGATGTGAAGGACTGTGTTGTTTTCGAATGAAGGAATGAAGTTGCGATGGTTTAAATAAGCAAAGGGAGGAGAACAAATAGTACGTGACATTGAAATGTTGTCTGCTTGATCCTGAAAGGGAGAGACATTTTCTACAGCTCGAGAAGAGTATAGGTCTGCGATGGGGAATAGAGGTCTGCGTGATTTAATACAGTAGGTCGGTCTTAAAGTGTAACTTTGAATTAAATACTGATTTGATTTTATTTTGAATAACTAAAATATCTTGCGGTCCTTTAATTTAAAACCCCGAACTGCTATTTTCAACGTAGCGATTTACGTCTTCAGATTATGGTGTTATTTTAAAATTCACGGAACTGACTCTGTAATTTAATTCGACTAAATAAAGGAAATAACAATTTAAATTAACGATTTAAATTAAATTCAATTTAAAATATAAAAATGGTTTCAAACAATTTAAATTATCGATAACTATCGTTATAATTCAATATAAAATTTATATTAGCCATTTGAATCTTTTTGATTCAGTTTTAAATTCTGAATCCAATTATTTATCGTTTCCATAATATGATAATTAAATATATTAGATAATTATTCATATACCGATTATTAAATTGATAAATTCAATATAAAAAATCAATTTATTATCCTAATTAAATAATTTAAATAAATTTAAATACTCAATATTAACTGGCTAAAAATCCGGGTCGTTACATTCTTCCCCCTTACAATAATTTCGTCCTCGAAATTGCGAAGATAGGAAAAATGATACAAATTCATTACTTTACAAAAACCCACTGAACTTGAAACTCAAACATTTCTTATTTCAACAAATTCAATTCTGCCAAAATTTTTGGTTTCCATTTATATGCATTCAAATTGATTCTAAATCAATTCATTCACTTGATTTATTTAACTTGTTTTAAGTTAAATTTTAAATTCCAGAATTCAAATTCCCGGTTTTTTTTTTCTTTTTTTTTTCAAATATATACATATTTGTTTATTCCCACTTCAAATTCAAAACATTTGAATTTTCAAATAACTTGTTTTCTTTCAAACAAATTCCCCCCAAAAACTTTTCTAAGGTAGCAATCCATCACTTAGAAACTCGAAAATGAACACTGATGAGGCTGCAGTCATCATCAGAATTATTTCCCAGCCACCGAAGTGAGTTCAGTGCTTTATCAATTTCAAAATCCATTCAAATATGATTTTTACTCAAACGCTCTTTTCAAAACAAAGTTATATCCTTTTAATATACTTCGAAAATATTTTCAAACTTCCCAGGATTTTGAATTCTTAATTCTGGTTTGAATTTTAATTCTAATTCATCTCATTTGTATATATTTCATTCATATACAAATTCAGTTTGGTTATAAATAACCATTTCAATTTTTATAATCTTATCTGATTATAATGATATCAATCAACACATCCATATAATATAATAATTTCAAAAATTATTTTTTTCTATATCAAAATAAAATTTTGGGTAAAATTATTTCATTTACCCACTTAAAAACAATATCATGTCGTATTTTCTGTTCAAGTGTTTAGAAATCCCTATCGACTTCGTGGCGTCCCACGATTCGACCAGAATTCATAAACCACTCAACAGACTAGCCAACACAATATAAAACAACTTTTATATCAACTAACAAATACGCTCTCTCATATATACACTCAACTCATTCTAGGGTACTACTGACCCTATCTCTAATGAGCACATGCCACACAAGCCTAGGTATTCGCTCAACCTAAGCTCTGATACCAACTGAAACGACCCGCAAATCCGAGCTATCTGAGTTGACTAAATACACCACACGTCCAACCCAAATAACCCAGAAATACGAACCATTAATAGAAAGAAGCTAGAAGATGAGAAATAGGAAGAAAGAAATGTTAGAATAGAAGAAAAACGAAGATCACAACTCACAGCGGAACGAATAAAAATATATTATATAACATAAGCTTTGAAATACAAAATCTTACATCATATATAGATACCACCATCAGAGTACAATACAGCATTTGGTACAGCGGAAATAACTCTACATAACTAACTTTGAAGCCTCCTGCTTCAAGCTCCTCCAAGTGTATCTGTAAAAGCCTGAAACACTTGACTGCCCGAAAAAAATTTGGGCACCCAAGAGTTTAGGGAAAAAACAAAACAAAATAAACTCTGGGTCAGTCATGGGACTGGTGTGAGTAAACTCAAACCACTTGTTTAACTTTAAAAATCCTTTCAAAAGAAAAGATAATAGTAAGACCAGCCCACACATAAACATGGACGGTTTTTACCTTACTATAACCCAAAACACTTTGATATCAAATCCAGTGATATTATAATAATGTCTACATCAAGTAAATAACCAAATAGCAGAACGCTTGCATCTCACGCTCCACATATATAGTATAAAATCAAAAACCGCATGGCGCTTATTGGAGATTGGATTTCAAACATGACAAGGTATGGAACCACCTTCCGATGATGTATCTCTAGAGGCGAATACACCTGGGTTCAACAAGAACGTCTTGCAACCCGGCCCACACATGACCGACCACTCATTTCGCTTGAGTGTATCGAATGTATATCACCAACGGTTGGACTCAAACCACCGTTTCCCGAATGGGCAGAATCGATAGATTTAGAAACAAAAGGAATTTCTCTAGATAGGTGATTATACACCCTAATGGGTGCGACCCACATAGCCATGCTGCCTGCCCGATTTTTGTCCTTTCCCGGTTGTTGAGGCCTGAGGCTACGAATACTTACCATTCGTTGATAGCACAATCACTTTGAATGTCACATTGTCAGATCCGTTAATCACTAGTTGAGTTTGCACGAATATTCTGGATATTATGCTAAGGGATAAATCCGTTGCAACCATATATATTCGTAAAGACCAACCCATTTGATCATTGGAAATACTTTGTCAGACATTCGTCCATTTACGTTCGTTCTGAGACTGAACGAAACCGAAGGCACTATTTCTATTACTAGAAAAGCCCTTGTACTTTACTTCGTCTTTAATATATTCAGCATACTTGGTTCGCAACGCTTATGCCGATACGGAGTGGTTCTTCGGATAATAATCCAACCGGTCTCTCCATATTGACAACGATGGTAAAAACTTCGATAGTCTGTGATTTAACTATCGAATAAAAACAAGTGTTCATCCAAACATATCAAACAAATCACTGGGCTCTTTAATTAATATTTCATTAATTAAATCTCTTCTCCATTTCCTTATCAATATTTGTTAACCAAATATTTTCAATACTCATCTTGCCTTTTTTGCCATTTTTGATTTCGTTTCCTTATCGAATCCTATATATATCGATATATAGATTTCTAATTGTCAAATTTCTTAAAAATATTCTAACTCCTTAAATTCCCGGAAAAATTCGCCATAACCTCCCCTGTATCGGGAGCATCGGGAAATTTCAAATAGCTTCCTGGTACCTTCTCATTACAAAAAGAAAAAGAAAAAAACCAAGCGGCTTGCCGATACGGCGCATAAATCTCATATATGAATTAAACATGTACCTTTTTGTCGAGCACATAAATTTAAATCTTCATATACTTCATATCAAACCTGCTTACACATGTTCACCTTTTTTCAATTCAATTCAACACTATCCAATCGTTTGAATTCAGTTCCGCCCATTTATTCTTTAATTAGTCATTTTGCCTATTTCACTTCTTTGTTTGAACATAACATGCTCAAATTTGATTCCACTTGCTTATACAAATCAAATCCCTTTTTTTTTCATTTCTAGTTTCATATTTGGTTTGAATATGAAATCACAAGTTAATTTACTTATTCACAGTTTGCTCGATTCAATCGTTTTAACTAATTCATTTGTCAGTTTGCAAATTAACTCTTTTGCCTATATCACTTTGATATTTGAATATAACCTATCCAAATATATTTCAACTTGATTATACTAATTTAATTTCATTTTCAATTCACGTTCTATATTCGATTTCAAATATATTTACAAATTCCCTTCACCTTTCAAAGTTTATCTTCAAAATTCGATTAACTAATTTCTCTTTGTCTTAGTCAACTCTATTCAATAATCAAAATATGATTATTGATTTTAAAAACCATTTCTTTCACTTCACTTAAGTTCGCATATATTTTATAACTCAAAACTGAGATTTTCTAAATAGAAATTCGGATTTTTTTATTGGTTTAAAATCCTTTTATAAAATGAAATAAACCGTTATGGTTTTTAAATAGTTCTGGCGCTGTTTTTCTGAAAATTTGATTTTGACATAACTCAAAATCTGTACGACGAAATTCAGATTTTTCTCTTCATTAGAAAGCTATTATCAAATCGGTCCTGACGTTTCTTGTTTCAAAGAATTTCGACTTCAATTGAGTTCTGTGTATTCAATTGAAGTTCGAATCGCCAATTTACGAACTGCAGCGCTGCGGCGAGTTCGTTTTAATTATATTTATATATAAACCTTTAAACTTCTTTAAAATGAATTCAACTTCATTCAAACTTCATTTTCCCTTTTATTTGAATTCTATATTCAAATTCAAATTTCACTTCTATTGAATCCTATATTCAAATTCCATATTTCAAATTCCGTTTGAATTATATAGCTAAATCCCATAGTTTAAAATTCCATTTGAATGCTATATTCAAATTCTATAATTTAAATTCCATTTGAATTCCTTTTTGAATTCTGCATTCAAATTCCCTATTCAATTCTCTTCGAATTCTATATTTATTCTATTTGAATTTCAAATATCCAAACTCCTATTCAATCCTATTTTGAAATTTCAAATATTCAACCCCTTTTTAATTCTATCATTCAAATTCTATTTAAATCCTCTTGTTTGAATTCTATTTCAAATCTAGTTTCAAAACTTCATTTAAATTTCTATATCCAAATCTATTTTCAAAACTTCATTTGAATTTCTATATTCACATCTCATAGATTAAATCCTATTTGAATTCAATTTGAATCTCTTATATTCAAATTTCATTTTCCATTTCCATTTGAATTCTAATATTCAAATTCATTTCCAACATCATTTGAATTTCTAATATTCAAACTTATTTTTAACACCATTTGAGTTTCTTTACTCAAATTTTATACCAAAGTCTCTATTTGAATTTTCTTGATTTGAATTCCTTTGAATTCAAATTCTATTTTTATCCCCTTGAATTCAAATTCTATTTTTCATTCTAATTTCGTCTATTCAAATTCTATTTGAACTTCTATTTAAATTTCTAATATTCAATCTCCTTTTTCTTTTATTTAAAATTCAAATATTTAAACTCCTTTTAAAATTCAAATGTTATACTCAAATTTCATTTGAGTTATATATTTAAAAATTTCATTTCACATCCTATTTTGAAATTTCATTTCAAATTCCAATTTCACACTTGTATTTTTATTTCTGAATTATCAAATGATAATTCTTTTCACTTCATTTATAACTTCGTTATAAAAGAACTATTTATAAACTTTGTTTATAAAGAAACTACTTGTTTTATTTTTCAAAAACAAGTTTATATTTTATTTCCATTAAAAATTCAAATTCTATTTTAAAAATAGAATTTTCCCTTTTAAACCTCAAATATCCTTCCACGATATTTTTAAATATCATTACTTAAGCCCAGTGATATTTAAACACACAAAGCAACGAATTATTTATTTTTCTAACACATCATATATAACAATATATATGCAAATAAATAAACAAACAGATAATATATTTTTGAGGAATCCAGTTGGATTCCGCCAACCTGTTTTCCTGCATCCACAGATGTTAGCACATAAATAATACCAATTCTGCTTCGTGGCAGAATATCGCGGTATAGAAGGTCATCCACTAATCATAGCGTGGGGCGTATAGGGTAATCATCCGATATGGTACCGCGAGCATCCGCTAATGAGACTGCGGGAATCCAACCAATCAATCAACCCAATATATATATAATAGCCTAAATAACTAATATATATAAAACAAGCAGAAAAAATCCAAACAAGCAACAACAATTATTTTTAATGAAATAAAAATAATTCTAAAGGTGAGTGAGATTTACTCACTTGAATTGCAGTTGTCGAACATCATGTTTATCTCCAAATTACCGGCTACTAATGTTCTCGAATGAAATTCGAACCTGCGATAATTTTATTTAAATTTACCGATTAACCATTTATTTATTTAAAAATTTTTAAATAATAAAAAAAAAACTTTCCTATATTTTTCTCTTCTTTTAATGGTTGCTAAATTAATTCTAATTTAACCAATTTAAACAAACCTATGTATTGTTAAAACATTTAAACTAATTAAGATATTTTCTTTAAACTTTAAACTAATTAAGGTATTTAATTTAAATTACCTCAATCTCATTTCCATGTCTACAGACAAAGAACCAAGCGGATCCTCCTTTTCTTCTACTTCGAATTGTTCTCGTTCGAATCCGTTAATCCACGGCTTTATCCACTTCCTTATACCTTGCACTTCCTCGACCAAAACCAGCTCAAACGAAGATTCTTCCTCGACCAAAACCAGCTCAAACAATCACACAATCGCTCTTGAGAATGCTCTGTAATCAATCGCTGTCCTCGTAGAATTTCTTTTCTTTAGTTGCTTAGCAGTTATGAATTTTACTTTTTGTAAAAGTAGATCATGTTGTGAAATCTTTAAGACTAGCATGGATAATGCTCGCGTTCCTGTTTTGTGTGGTCAGCGCGAAAGCCCGCCACCATTTCAAACACCTACTCCTTCAAGTGAGTGAGGTCATATTTTCTAAATAACGAGTGTGGATAACTCTCTCTTCTTTACACCACGAGCATGCATAGCTCGCTAAACTAACCAACCTAGCATGAGTCGAGCATAAGAAACACTTGCCCTAAGCCGAGCATGGTTTATGCTTGCCACTAAGCCGAGTATGGTTAATGCTCGCCCTCTCTAAGCCGAGCATGGTTTATGCTCTCCCCTAAACTGAGTATGGTTAATACTCGCCCTCTCTAAGCCGAGCATGGTTAATGCTCGCCACTAAGCCGAGTATGGTTGATGCTCGCCACCCTCTAAAGCCAATTGGGATAAAATGCTCGACCCATCGCCCTCCTCCAAAACGAGGATAGTTTGTTTTGTATTTGCAGGAACCAACTCTCGTACAAATGGCAATCATCATCTCGGCCTTAATACGGTTCCCGATGGTTGTCGGTTTTCTGGCCTTAATACGACCTAGCATGGTCGTCGGGTTTCCGGCCTTAATACAACATCGGACCGTCGGTTTTCTGGCCTCAATATGGTTCGGCGCGACAATAGCAGCTCGAGCGTTTGTGCTTCGGTTCGGATTTCAGAACACACCTCCCTCTGTCGATGAAGATGCATTCTGAGGGGCAAAGTGTTAACCCTCTTTTTGGGAAGAGTCTCAACGAGCCAGACCAAAGCCCAAACGCGCAAATCATATGCAAGTCACGCTTCAGGAAGCCCAACAAAAATACAGTCCAAAGCAGTTATACATCGGCCAAAGTCCAACTCAGTCAGATTTAGGGGTGAGCAATTCTTGGTTCGAACCGGAATAACCGACCAAACCGAATATATTTGGTTAGCATGGATCGGTTTATTCGGTTATTTCTCTTTTTTGGTTATTATTTTTGAACAAAACGGTTAATTTGGTCGGTTTTGGTTTTAAATGATGAATTTTCGGTTAAACCAAACAATTGTATATTTACCGTTGTCAATAATAGTGCATGCAACGTTATCATGATTCATAGTGGCATGTTCTATGTAATTAATGCTCCCTTCCTTGGAAATATGCCCTTTTTGTTAATAATAATTTAAATGGTAATCAATATCCACTCCTATCCTTACCATTTTTGCTCTATTTTTTCTCGTCATTTTCATTTTTGCGTTTCATCTTCCCAGGTTTCCCCCTCTTTTAATCTTTTTCTCTAGTTCCAAAACAAAATCTTTTAATTCCAAGGCTGAGATAATCATGAATCAAGATCTCGTCCTCTTCTTTTATCCCTACAAATTAAGATTACACCGTATTTCGATTCATCCCCTTTTTTCTCCTTTGAGTAAAGAAATTTTGAATTGTTTCAATTCTCAACAACTATGGCTACTGAGAAGCAATTTCCTCATCCTGTAACTTCAGCTTCAGAAGATATTTCGGCCACTCGAGATTCTCAAAAGGTATTTTGATTGGTATTTAAATATAATAACAGCAGATCAACAGTTGTTATTTATTTCTCTTTCTCTCTGTAGATCTATGTTAAAATTAATTGATATTTTCTATATAGTGTTTTAAATCACTTTTAAATTATAGATATACCTATTGTATGGCAGTATAGCGCTAGCAATTATGTGTATAACACTGAATTTTAATGCCACCTTTAGTAAGTAATGTAGAAAAACTGTTATACTTAAACAATTTTGATTGATTGGTTTCTAATTTATGAAATTTGGTTTACTTCCGATTTTTTATTTCCGTATAATTTCGTCTGTGCTTTGGCAAGTGGGACTAAATATTCATTTCATTGGTATTTGGTAACAAAATTATTTACTGTAGAGAATGATAAAGGAAATATAAATTGATCTTTCAAAATAAGTATGATGCATGTTATCTAATTATTTATGGCAAATATCAAAAACAAAAAAATTATTACCTATACAATACAGTATGTATAAGTATAACCATGTTTGCTGAAATTGACAAATTTATTCATATGTCAAAATCTGAATCAAAATATTTATTGCTGCTATGTAGGTAACTTCAATAGAAAAGTCTACTTTAGAAGCAACAGGAGATGATCATGACAAACCAGTGAATGCTAGAGCAAAACGAAAAAACACTAAGAAAAGGTCAGAGGTTTGGGACCATTTTGATTCATTTACCGATGAAGAAGGTAATATAAAGTCTAAGTGCAAGCATTGTAATAAGGAGTATTTTTCTGATCCGAATAGAAACGGTACTTCAAGCTTGAAAACTCATATTAATCACTGTGAGGAAATTCCACGTGATATAGATGCTAAACAAAAACAACTGAGTCTTAGAGTTGGTGAAAATAGTAAAAGAAATGCTCTAAGTAGTTGGAAATTTGATGTGAATGAGGTACAAAAAGCGATCTCTTATTATATAATAATTGATGAGCATTCATTTAAAACTGTTGAGGGTATCGGTTTTAAGTATTTGCTTTCCACCTCACTTGGACTTCAATTTCGTTGTCCTTCCCGATTTACAATTCAAAGAGATTGTTACGACATATATTTAACAGAAAAGGCTAAACTAAAATCAGTGTTGCAAGATACTTGTCAAATGGTGTGTCTTACAACTGATACATGGACCTCGATACAAAAAATGAACTACATTTGTCTTACTGCTCACTGGATTGATAACGGGTGGAATTTGAAAAAGAGAGTTCTAAATTTTTGCCTTATATCAAGTCATAGAGGTGAAGATTTAGGTAAAGCACTAGAAAGTTGCCTATTGGATTGGGGTATTAGTAAAGTATTTACGCTTACTGTAGATAATGCTAGCTCAAATGACACCATGATTGCTTACTTGAGACGTAGATTTAACAATTCAAAAGGAACAATGCTGGATGGGAAATATTTACATATGCATTGCATTGCCCACATAATAAATTTAGTTGTTAATGATGGACTTAAAGATATGGGGGACTCAATTACTCGTGTGCGTGCTGCAGTGCGTTATATTAGACAGTCTCCATCAAGATATGAAAACTTCAAAAATTGTGTTGCGCTTGAAAAACTAGAATATAAAACTAGATTATGCCTAGATGTGCCAATTAGGTGGAACTCTACTTACCTAATGCTTAACGCGGCACAAAAATATGAGCAGGCTTTTGAAAGATTTGATTTTGAAGATCGGTTTTACAGAACTGAGTTAGAAAAGAATTTGGGAGTGCCTACTGAAACTGATTGGGACAATGCCCGTAAGTTATGTGGTTTTCTAAACAAATTTTATGAACTTACATTACTTGTATCAGGTTCATCGTATGTTACCAGCAATTGTCATTTGCATGAAATAAACAAAGTTGCTGAAAGTTTAGAGAAACTACAACTGAGTAATGATGTTGACTTACGCAATATGGCAAAAAGAATGAAAGAAAAATATGAAAAGTATTGGGGTAATTGGGATAATATGAACATGCTGACATATATTGCTGTTGTACTTGATCCACGTTGGAAATTCGACTTTATTGAGTTTTCATTAGAAACAGTTTATGGTGCTACATGTGTTCAAAAGATGCAGCTTGTTAAAGATGCAACCTTTCAATTATTTAATGATTATAAAGAAAGGTATGGAGACTCGAATCAGTCTAATAATGCGGTTGATATATCTAATGAGGACGATAACACAGATGCAAGAGCTCGTTTTAAAAGAATGAAAGCTCTTAAAATCAGTAAAGGAAATAAATCAGAGTTAGAAAAGTATCTCAACGAGGAGAACGAACTTGATTCGTCGGGATTTAACATTTTAGAATTTTGGAAAGTTAATTCTTCTAGATTTCCCATCCTTTCGATGATGGCACGTGATGTATTGGCTGTTCCTATATCCACTGTAGCTTCAGAGTCTATATTTAGCACCGGAGGTCGTATCCTTGATTCATTTAGGAGTTCCTTGACTCCTAAAATTGTTCAGTCACTTATATGCACGGGGGATTGGCTTCATGCTTCTTTCTCTTCATCTAAGGTAGATGTAGAAGAAGACTTGCAAAGCTTAGAACAATTGGAATCTGGTATAACATATGAAATAATTTATTTTTTCTATATTTTTTTCTGTTTTTTTTTCAGACAACGCTGTAATGTTAATTTTCCTTTTTTATATGCAGATGTGAAGAAATTAGCTTTTGATCCTGTAACGGAGATGTAGCATTTGGTTCAACAGATTTGTAGCAGTTTTAGTATATTACTAAGTCCTAGTGTTTCAGGTATGTTCTATATGGTATTATATTTTGAAACCAAATGAAGTGAATCTTAACTTCTAATAACTTGCCATTGACCTCAGATGACCATGGTTGTGAAGGGTGTTCTTTTTGCTATTCTGGTGTATGTATGGAACCTGCATATACTTGATTATGCAACTATGGTATGTGTATTAATAGTTTATTCATTTATTAAACTGGTCAGATATGATTAGGATATTAATATGTAGTTAACTTCTTGACACAAGACAATGTTCGATAATCAGCCACATGTATGATCATATATATAAAATATAATACTTACCAAGACAGTTTAAAAATTGAATGTCAAAATTGTAGGTTGTTTATATTCTGGAATATGTAGCTAGCAACTCCTAGAAAACAATCAAATGTTGAATATTTTGCTATTTGCTTGATGGTTAATCTGATTTTTCTAACTGGATTGTTTTTTGATTTGAAACATGAAAAAAAAAAGTTTCTCCCTTCTAAGAATTTGACTAGCATTGCTACTTTAAAAGCACTCATCTATCAAAATTAGATAAATAAATATGAAGGATTCTAGTTCACAACTCAATATTCATATCCACTACAGTTATTGTTTTAGAAGATATCACCTTAACTTGCATTATACCATGTATTGAAGCACATAACAGTAGATCCTCCCCCAACCTTTTCCAATTTCTTTCAATATTTAATTAATATGCAACATAGTTTCATTCTGGTCTTCAAAATGTCTATTTCTTATGTTAAGTCATTCCCGCAAATAGTTGAGCAAATCATATCATATCATCCAAATAATTACTAATTGTGTTGATTACTGATTATGAATAAATATTTTTACTAATTGTATTGTTTACTAAGCTTGAAATGTGTTGTCTAAAGGGATATAAATATGTGATTTACCTATTTTTTTAATCTTGGTTGGTGTTTATTTTTTGTTTACAGGTAAGTGAAGCCGCCTTTGGACACTAGGAAGGGATGGCACTAAAGTTTATGCTGAATGATGTTTTATTGGCTATATATGTTGGATTGTATGTTGCTGGACAAGTAGTGTTTTGGATTTATCATGCTTTCTATGTGTTTCGGTTAATGGCTTATGCATTAGTGTATTGTTTTAGACTTCTTATATTTATGTTTCCATGCATTTTGTTATTTTTTCTTGCTTGCTGTGTAACAGAATTGCTTTAGGTTTTATATTTTTCTTCTTTTATCAGACTTGTATTTTTTTCCAAAATAAGCAAATATAAGAGAGTCAAAATGATCTCTAATTAGTTTTCGATGTCATATTGATAGTAGGATTTTTGGATTTTACACAAATTTATTTATTTGGCTATAACCGGTCTAACCGACCGAACAAACCGGTATTATTTCAGTTCGGTTTCTTTGGTTTCATAACAAATTCGGTTCAGTTCGGTTCGGTTATTGTTTCTAATAAAAAAAAATCGGTTTTCAAAATTTCAGTAAGAAATGAACCAAACCGACCGTTTGCTCACCCCTAGTCAGATTGACTGTGCATTACCGGAAGAATCGCTCACCAGGACGACCGAGTTTTTCGCTTCCAGAAAGAACTCGCCGACCGATTATCTCGGGCCAGCATGGAAGATTTCTGCAGAGCTAGTCCAAATAATATCCCGACTTTCAAGGCAATAAAGGTGGTCAAACCATATACGGACAAAGCTCTACTTTTAATAAACCTCTTTGTGGATGCCACGTCAGCCACAACTTCCGAGGATACTATTCACGAATAGTGGAATCAGTCCTTCAGCCGCAGTTCAAGCCAATAGACGGATTCCACGTGTCCAGGCTTTCCCTAAATGGTTGGACCATATCGCAACAGCCCAAACTGCATTCTCCACCTATAAATACCTCTACGCTTAAAGAGGAAAGAGACGGGGAGGAGGAAGTACTCTCTCTTTTCTGAAAATTCCAGTATACTCCAATTTTGAAGTTCATCTCTCTCAATCTTTCTCAAAAAGAAGAAGGGAAATAGCTATCTTCTTTCCTTTCTTCAAACAAAGCATTGTACTTGTAATAAAAAAAGGAAATAATATATAAAGTGGACGTAGGCACCATCTTTGCCGAACCACTATAAAAAATTTGTGTGTGCTCCCTGTTCTTTTACTTTTTACTGCATTTTTAATTTTTATTCGTGTGTTGATCACGCGATTGGGGGTTGATCGTCACTAGTAACCAACTTTTGACGTCAACATATATATAGGGCGACTATATAAACACAAAAGGAAAGACATAAAGGCTTGACCGTTGGATTTTTTTGTCTTCATATGGAGGTGTGGAATTCATCGGGTGATCCCATAGTGCAAATCAATTGTGTCACCAATTGTGCTTAAATTTTGTGTCTAAATAGACCTATATATATATATATATATATATATATATATATATATATATATATATATATATATATATATATATATATATATATATATATAGAGAGAGAGAGAGAGAGAGAGAGCGCATTTCGGGACACCCTCGTTTTGCAGCATCTCAGTCTACCGTGAGCTATATTAATCCAAATCCAACAAAATTTTGTAGATGTTCAATCCACATATATATTATAATATATTCAAAATTTGAGTTCATTCCGATAAGATTTTGTAAATCAAACTCGAACTTATTTGGTGGCAATAACTATATGAAGACACATACAATTTAAAATATGGATAATACATTTGGCGACTTTGTGGAACCAACATCGTTACGCACTTACACTTTTGTAAAATACAGGATGATATTTGCTGAGATATAATTTAGGAATCCTTTTATATTACTCTAAATGGTGCAATTCTCACAATTGTTCATTAATTAGAGTAGTTCAACGAAAATGTGGTGTGCTCATAAAGCGCAGGTTCCATGATTAATACCTGGCTCTAATAAAATTTTGCCCCTTCTTTATGCTTGCAAGAGTAATTCGATCATTAGCAGTATAGGATATAGTAAGGAAATAATTTTGACTGCACAATTCAAATTTGTTATTGGTGTACTGTAGAACGTGGAAAGAACATGTGAAAATTGTACCTGTTACAAAAAGGAGATGTTTTGTACAGCCATGCTGCAAGGAACATGCAGAGAGCCTCGAAGCTGCATTAGAGGTTGGGGAGAAGGAAAACGTATGTTCCCCGTCATATGCTTGCATTGTTGTATATGAATTGCGAGCCTTAACTTTTGGGAGATGATGATGTATGATCTTTACCTATTTGAAATATGTACATTTATATATACTAATTTTTTTTTTTTTTTTTTTTTTTTTTTTTTTTTTTTTAGAAAAGGGTATCAAATGCTTTTAGACTACAATAATGTTTGTTAAGTTCAGTTGTTATTTCATCCCACCTTAATCCAATTGTATTTAGTTTGTTCCCTTTTTGTTTTGCTTCAAGCACTGATATGGTATTCGAAATCGAAACTTTAAATGGTTCAGTTATTGTGCCTATCAGGGTAACCGTTAAATGGGTCTAACCTATAGATTCAATTGATGAAGAATGCAAGAATGAGTTTTCAGCATCTTGGACCTTAAACGCTCCTCGGGCAAAACTTGGTTTGAAAAAAGTTTACAAATGAAAGAGAAAAACAAGATTAAAGTCATTTTTGGGTGGTATAAGAAACTTGTATCTTCCCAGGTTTCTTCTCTCATCATCACACTTATAAACCATTGGCCCGGAAATAAGTGGGAGGGAAGGTTTTGAATGTGAAGGTTATATGATCGTTTGGCTGCAATTTTAATTTGGCCTGAAATCATATAGTTGTATGTTGATTTACAGCCTTGTACTTCACTGATAAGATATTGTACTAAGATGTTTCTGTGGAGTATCGATTGTCAAAATGGCTTGGAGTATCAATTATCAGAATGGCTTTGTGTTAGAGCCACTAGATTTACAGCCTTGTACTCAGTTGTGGCCAATTGCCTTTCGCACTTCAATGTTTTGGAGGGTATAGGGTTCTCATATTTCCATTCATTACATATTGTCATTATAGAGTTTCTGTCCTAGGTACTTCCTTGCCCATCACTACAACAAAAAACACTTTTCGCAACAGGCGATATCTGTTGCAGTAGACCTATTGCAACAGGCCTGCGCCTGTTGGTATAGCCGAAGTTGCAAAAAGCCCGCAACATTTTCTGCCTGTTGCAATAAGATGTTGTGGTATACTTTTTGCAACAGGCTTTTGCTGTTGCAACAGATCGTTTTGCAACAGTTTATGCCTGTTGCAATAGATCCATAAATATATATAAAAAAAAAAAAAAAATATTATAGATATTATATATTAAATGTATTCATTTTAGTAATAGTTTATATCACAGAATAAGCTAAACAAATATAATTTTTATTTTAACAAAGTTCTAACAGTAAAAACAATTACAACAAAAATTTCTACGATTTTCATACACCACTCATGTACAACAATTTCTTCTCTCACACAATACATTTTTTCGAATAGAATATTTTCTAATCATATTTCTACTCTATCGTACATATACTACAACAAGAGTATAAATATGCAGTTCATGCTCCAAGTTTGCTGTAAAGGCTCTCAGCTTGCTTCACCGTACTGGCTAGGTCCATACTAGTGCTTAGGCTGCTCTTTTTGTATATAATGTCATCAAGTTGCCTTGATTAACCGTTCACCATATTGATTGACCATCTTAGTTGTCTGAAATGATTTATCAATTAGTCAACAAAATCCTGTCACCTCAATCAAGTGAGACTAAAAGCATAGCCAACAGAAATATATTGGGCTCATTCACTAGTTTATTACTTGTAAACATGGACTTCAAAATAAAAAATAAAAAACTTGATATTCACAAATAAAATTTTCAGGTAGTTTTTCACTTTGTCCACTTAATTTCCCAGTTCCATAAGAATCAGCAATATCAAATAAATTAATTCCATTCCTTACTGCTAAAGTAAATGTGTTTTGTAACTCAACATCCATTCCTTTTTCATAACCCCACAATAGCTTATTTCCCCAACCCATGTTTCAAAACCCATAGGAGAAACAAACAGTGGACCAACTTTCACCTGAAACTGAATATGCATTGAGATAGTTAGCATACCAATGTTTTCATAATTTTGTAGACCATTTAGAGCAAGTGTAAAAAAGGAGCTTTTAATTACATTCAGCAGATTGAACAACCTGCATGTACGCAAATCAGTATTAGTGAACACCATAGCATCAAAATCCAAGCACAATCTTTATCATAGCATTACACATGAACAAATTTGTAGAACATTGAAGGGACAAACCTAATATCCCTGAAATCAAAGTTTGAGCCTGACAGTTTGTCTTTATATTGAAAATTCCCTCAATTCATTCCATGTAAAGCTTATGATGTTAGAACAATATGAGCCTGAAAATTCCCTTCCATGTTAGAACAATTTGTATTAATTCCCATTACTTCGATAATTCCCTACGGTGTTGTCCTATGGGTCTCCCTGTCAGGGATATTAAGACATCTGGACAGTTCCTTGAAATGCATTTCGCGGAACCGAAATGGTATGATGCATAAATTGAAACTGTTATGAGAGAACCATTGTTTTTATTATAAAAAAAGGCTTCTAATCACTTCGTATCGGCTGATGTTCAAAAAACATATGCGCATGTTTATTGCTATGAACACAGTATTAATAATTGACAACTGATGTTAGTTTAACCAAAAGCGGCAAATGAAAGTAAAGATAAAGGCTCACTTCGACTAAATGCTGCACAAAGACCAGACTGAGCTTATGCGAATATAACTTCCTTAGCAGCAACAATTTCAATTATTTTTTAGTGCTTTATAAGGAATAGCAACTGTAGAAGAAACCAATGAACATTGTCGTCGTATGTATCAAACTCCTCTTGCATGACAACATGGCAAAAATCAACTTCAGGCTAAAGCTTAGGGAAAAATCAGTATACATTTCTCAAAGGAGGACTGAAAATAATAACTAGAAAACGTAGAGGAAAAGTGCAGCAAATTTGAGCAGTTGATACCAAACGTTGGATATGGTTCCTACAGTCACAAGCTGTGAAATATTTAGTACATCTGATAACATGTGTGTAAGATTCACAACATGAAGCTAAAAATGCATTAGGTTCAAATAGATCAGGTGATCAAAATAAGGTGAGACCAAACTGAAAAAGACCGAATGGAGATGGAGTGCGCTGTGCACAAAAACTTAAAAAAGAGATTAAGTAATACAAGTGCGTAACTATTTCAGCTTCAAGGGACCACAACAAACAAGGCCAGACAAATACAAAATAAAAGAACATGTAAATTGATTAATATCAAGCAGCAACAACAAAGGCGGCAAGGTGACGATATGGAAAAGATAGTTCACGATTAAACATTCACTAGCATATTTCAGTCTTATATTGATGCTGGAAAACTTGAAATAAAGTAAATCGCGAGTATAAATCTTACCTTATTGCAGTGTTTCTAAATCAATGTAAACTCCAAGTTAATGCTACGTAGCCCTCTCAAATAGCAAAGCCCCAAAATGATAATGAGAAGAACCCCAATCGATGCCCTTACTTGGATTTGGACGATGTGAATCAGTGGAGAAACGAAACTAGGAGGCGCGTAATGGACAAATATCGATGAGAAGTGGTGATAACAAAGATTTGAATCATGGTGCAAGGTTATCGATGCTGGCTTCTGGTGAATGGGAAGCAGCGGCGGTAAAGAAAAGGAAGGTCCAAAAGCTTCCGACAGGTGCGTACAAAGTTGGAGCAACAAAGCTTCCAATTGAACATGATGTAATGGATACAAGCAGAATAAGATGTGTTTTTCTGGTAGGCAATTTGTGATTTGCTATAGTTTGATTTTAGGGATCAGTTTTAGGGATTTAGATTTAGAGGTTTCGGATTTAGGGTTAATGACGAAGAGGTAGGCGGTGAAACTAAAATGAGAGCGGGATCTGAAATTTTAGGGTGCCGCCTTTTTTTTACTTGTAACCGACGCGTATGTTTTCTTGTTTAATAAGGTTTCCATGTTTTAACTTTGACACGCAAGTAGTAAAACGCAGGTTAAACGTAGGTTTTGATGTTTTCTAACTTTGAATAAAAAAAGTGAAGTATCAATTATAATTATTAAATACTAAGTAATAAAAATACATATTAATATTAACTATCAAATTTAATAATGTTTAATTATTAACTGTTTTACTTCTTAATTATAATTGAATATTACTGATTAAATACAATATACGATGAATATTTATTAATTATTTAATATTTGTTGTTAATTAGAGTTATTAATTATTGAATGTAATTAATAATTGTTAAATATAATTTACATACTATTAATAACTTACCATAATAAATTACTAAAGTATTAATTCATTTCAATTAATTATTATTACTTAATACTTATCAAATTATAACTAAATATTACCTATTACTTCATACTTTTGTATTAATAGTAATTATGCTTGCCAAAGGTGGGAGAGAAAAATAATATTTAAAAGTCTATTTTTCGTAATTGACTTTACTAGTTGCTAAAGATATTTATTCGCAACTGGTTTAGAAGTGTAGTTGCAAATAATATGTTTGTTGCAACTGTTATGGAATCACAGTTGCTAAAAGTATGTTTTTGCAATAGAAATGGATGCACAGTTGCTAAAAATATGCTTTCCACAACAGAAAAAAAAGTCTGTTGCTAAATCTTATCTATTGCAACTGCTATAATAGGTCTGTTGCTAAATGTCATTTACCGCAACTGTCATTTATCACCTGTTGCAAATAGCTAGTTGCGATAGGGTATTTTTCTTGTATTGCATATTGCTGATCTCATGTTCCACTTGCCGTGATTGCCCACTGATGCTAATATATGGGTAAACCTATATACATACACATACATTAACATAAACATTTTAAGTATTCGGAAATATGAATTCATATCATAGCATCATGAATTAACTGTTATAGATATTTACTGATATATTCCTTTACTTCATAATACTTCTATCTTAGAACATAATGCACTAATTGTGGTTTATGTAGGTTTAAACTAAGAATGCGCATCTAACAAACTGCACGTTCGCTCTCATTTATTTAGACCACTGTCCATAGCCATATCTACATCCATTAATTATATTCTTTAATTCTGTAATCGTACTGTATTTTTTCTAATTATTAAGTTTGTTATATGGGGATCCATGTGACTTACACAGCAACCCAAAATTGAAATCCATCAAGATGCCAAAGCTGCATTGTGTCTTACGTGTTCTGCAACACAATCTCCACAAATGTGTTCCTAGAACGCTCACAGCATTTGTTTGTATAATTTGTGTTTGTGGTGAAGGAGTAGCAAATGATGGAGCATTTTCATGTTCCTTTGCCGCTTTCGCCTTTTGGCTTTTCTACTCATCGCGACGGTTAGACGTGCATGTGAATATGAATTAGAAGTTTTATACTATTTATTAATTAATATGTATCAGATTCAATAAACAAGAAATAAAGCTGCAAGAAGCTGGGCGTTAAGCGCTCTTTGCATGGCACTGCCCTCGTCCATTTTAAGTTAGGATAATATACACTGTTGAATATCTGTAACTTTGAAGTCTTAAAAAACACAAGCTGCAGTTTTTATGGTTTATGCCTCGTATAATTCTGATCAAGGTTGCTGCTATGTTGCTTGTTCTAATAAATATCATTTGACTGAACTTTGCACGAAATGTTCCGTGTTCAATTAGTATATTGTATATTGTAACCATTTTGTGATGTATATTATTAAAGAAGCATAAATAATGTGACTGGTAAAGAAGAACCCTCATATCAGTAACATGCTCATGTTACCCGTACAGATAAGCTGAGTTTTATTGAAATTTATGTAAAACTAGAATATATTTTTTAAATGATTTAACCAAACGGTCGGTTTCCCACCGTTGTGCGTTAATACTAGTTTCGTAGCAAATCCAGTATTAACAAATAGTTTATACCTTTTCATAATTCAAAAGTCCATATCACCGTTAATTCGTACCTTATTGCAGGAAGAGTACATCTATTTGCACTCCTACGATTGATTTCCACACCCCGGTTATAACAAAAAGAAAATTAATGTCACTTTTACCCTTAAACAAATAACTAAATTTTTCTCCATTGTGTCTCTTGTGATATATTTAACTATTTTATAAATTGTGGAAAACTTTTTTTTTTTTCGACGAAGAGATGTAGTAGATTGACTATACACTCTACCGACAACAATGAAAGCCAACACAAAAAAATAACAATGCGCAATTCAAGCATGAAAACTAAAAAAAAAAAACTAATTAATGACTGATATCGAAAAAATATAAATAACACTAAAACTAACATGTGTTGTAATATATATGAGTGAATATGCTCTTGTCATATTCTATTTAGTCCCACATCATGGGAATAAGTCTAACATCAGCTCAAAAGCCTATATATAAAGAAGCCAATGTAATAGAAATTGTACACATTTGAAGTGATAGAAATAAAAGCCTATTCCCTATCTTTTCTGTTCTCTCTGATGTCTTCTTGTTTGACATATGTTCTGTTTTATTTTATAACACGTTATCAGCACGATGTTCTAATCGATCTAATTATAAATCTCAAAACGATAGGCCATTTTCCTGTCTGATTGATTTGATTTTTCAAATCTCCATTTTTGTTAGATCTCATCTCATTGTAGATCTAAATCTATTATGTTATATTCTAGATCTACGTCTATGAATTTGCCACGTATGTAATTTTTATTTAAGGATTGTTATTTCTTAGATTTCTAGATTTGTTCTACAGTTATTTTCTATTCGAGAATCTTTGATTAATGGATCTATGAATTTGTTGTATTTTCTGCTCTTTTAGACGTGATTCATACTTCTAGATCTCTTTTCTTTTTCATTTTTTGTAGATCTAGATTCTATTTTAGTGGATCTAACTTTTTAGATCTAATTATCTATTCTGATCCTAAATATGTGTAGATATATTCTTTCTATTCTTTGCGGATCTAACTTTGAGTTTTTCAAATGCAAATGGAGAATTGAATATATATGTATTGTTTACATTATTGATGATGTAGAGGTAGATCTAGTTTTATCCTTTCCGATCTACTATTAATTTTCATATGTAATTTTTTTTTAGATAGACTAAAGACAGAATATTTCATGAAAAAAAATGATTTTTTTTATGTATACCCAATAAAGACAGAATATGTCTTTAAAAAAAAAATGATTTTTTTATGTATATCCAACAGAGTTATGGGTATAGAATATAATGATATAGCATTTAAATTCAAAAGCAATATTTATTTATCACTGAAAATGAGATTGAAAACTCATGATGTAAATCAATTAGGAACCTGAAGTTCATATGTAAATGACCTGAAGTTCATATACAATTTTTTTTTAAATAAGGAACCTGAAGTTCATATGCAAGTAAGGAACCTGAAGTTCATATGCAAATGAAGAACCTGAAGTTCATATGCAAATGAGAAAGATGAAACAAAAGCCCGAAGCTTTCATAAAAGTTGTGACATAAAAAGATTGTACTTCCAGAAGAAGTTAAAAGAGACACACATAATATGTGACAAAAACATTAAATTCAATAGAAAATCTCTAAACATGTTTCATTTAACTGACATTACAGTCTATATTAATTGAATATCCTGAAGATATATTATACATATTAATCTCTTGAAGAGATGTTTTAGAGATTTAATTTTATATAGCAAATCCAACATCCTAGAAGAGATGTTAGAATTTTTTTTTTTGTTGCATTGCAATTACATAAGTAAAAAATATGTTCCCTGAAGGAATATCATACACTCCAGAAGTAGTGATTTCTTTTCTCATCTTATTTTTATTTAATGCACCTAATTTTGTTAATGCATTTAAGATTTGAATGTATTTTTGTATATTGATATGACATTTCAATAGTTTTATATAATTATCTCTGGAAGAGATAAGTTCATCCCAGAAGTGGTGATAACAAAATATCTTTAGAGGATATTTGTATATTTGGAAATGGTAAAATATCTCCAGAAGAGATCTGTTTATTTGAAAATAATAAAATATCTCCAGAAGAGATTTCTACAATTAAAGGCGATAAATATTTGTAAAAAAAATGTATTAAAACTCCATAAATGGTGTTTATGGAATATCCTAGAAGCGAAATTATATTCTGATATGTCTATAAAAGAATTTGCATTGAAATATTTTCAAATACCAAAGATGATGATGCAAATTTAATGACTAAAGAAAATATGCATCTCAAAGATCATATTAAGTTAAGATTTAAATATTGATCTTAATTTTGCATACCAGAAGTGAATGCAAAAGTATTTTTTGTTATAAAAATGGAAAACTTAGAACCTGCAGTTTCTATGATGGTAAGAAGTAATTTTGATATAAAAAGAAAGATCTATATATGGATAGTATAATTTGAAACATGTAATTTTTGTTGTTGTTGTGAATTTTATGTATAGATTTGCAAGTTTTTCGAATCATTCATATTAAAGAATGTAAATCTCATTTCTATAATTATGCATTACTACTCAATTCTGGATCGAGCATTATGCATGTATATGG
This sequence comes from Allium sativum, assembly GCA_030737875.1. NCBI lineage: Eukaryota > Viridiplantae > Streptophyta > Magnoliopsida > Asparagales > Amaryllidaceae > Allium > Allium sativum. The sequence goes on along the minus strand of CM060918.1, from coordinate 769,916,037 downwards.
TATTTTAGAAAATATGATTGTTGGAAATGCAGTACAACTATAAGTTGTTTCTTTCAGTTTTGTCGTTGATCAGTACGATAGCTAGATCCAAATTTTATTATGTTGATTTAAGTAAAATTTATTTCTTTGATTCATATATTTAGACCGTATAATGGTTATTTCCGTTATTTTTATAATAAATGCATTATATGTATCGTTATGGTAATATATATTGTATTACCATCTTATTATAAATGTATTAAACGCATTGGCTATTGTAAGTTAAATGATGTATGATTGTGTTTGGAATAAGAATAGAAATATGTATTATTAGTCAATGTATTTGGCAACTAATATCTAATGTAATGGAAAAGGTTGTATAACTCAGTTCTGAGACCTGAAGTCTTGAATTATGAAAAAAGAAATTTTTTTTGATGAAGTTTACAGTCTAAAAACTTGACAGTTAGCAAAATGTAAAAGTTTCTAAATTAGAAGTATGTTAAAAGGTTGAGAACCAGAAGTTCGTCATAAATTAATAAACTAGATATAATATGTATGTTTATTTATATGCATAGGAACTTAAAGTTCCTTAATCAATGAACTTGAAATACTTCATAATTTAAAGCCTGAAGTTTTATTGAACTGTGTGAAATAATAACATTAATAAAATTGATATCCAAAGATTTCACAATTTTCAAAATGAGCTGTATCTTGCTTATATATTTATATTTACATATTGTACTGAAGAATAAATTTTAACAACATGAAGTTGTTATATATTTTATTTGAACCGGAAGTTCAATACAGTTGAACCAGAAGTTCAATACAATTTAACAAACTTGAAATTGTTTATATATTATTTGAACCAGAAGTTTAATATGGATTAACAACTCGAAGTTGTTCATAGATTTCTTTTGAACCAGAAGTTCAATACAGTTCCAAATCAGATATTTTGGATATTATGAAACGATCTTTAAGATTCACGTTGACATTGCTTGAGAAGAAAAAAAATTAATGATCAGAACATTATAAACAATTTATTCTAAAATAAATAACTTGAATGAGAAAGAATATGCAAATCAATTACATATGTAATACGTGGACGCACATATATACACATATATGCGATATTTAATTAACAACCTGAAGTTGTTATGAACTCATATTATAATTTATGCAGTCGATTGACATCAATATTGAATGACTTGAAGTCATGTGCATATTCAAATGATAGAAATTCCTCCAAGTCATTAGATCATTGAAAGGGAATAAGCAATACAATATGAATGCATCTTATCAATCAATAAGAGCATTATCCTCCTACAATTGAAATACATCTAATGTATTTGCTAGCTATGATGCTATAATGGATCAAAAATGAATCCAAAGTTGGTTTATTATTTAAAGTGACAATGTTTGTCAACATTGAGGGGGAGGATAAAGGAATCATCAATGTTAAATATTTGCTAATATATAGAATTATGCAAAGTATTAAGTAACTTGCATAAATTATCAATTATGTCCCTAATAGACTTTCTCTAATATACATTTGAATCCCCGAAGGTTCAAAAGGTGTAAATCACGCTGAAAATGTGGTATAAAAGTCAATTCAAAATATCTTTGGAGTAAGTCATAAATATACAAAATAAAGGAGGTGAGTGTTCCTAAAGAAAGACTTAAGGGTACTTTGAAAGAAACCCATGGCATGATTGTCAAAATAACCCCATAAGTGGTTTAGGTACCTAAAGCATGATAAGTTTTGAGATCTCAATAAATTATGTATAGAACTGACAATAAATAATCATCGATGATAAATTAATAAATAATAAAGCGCTTATATTTATAAATAGATTAAAAATCCCATATTAGAGAGAAACATGATTGGCCATCATGAAATTCTCCTAAATAAGATATATGGATCCATAAGATATGAACCTGCAGTTCATAAGATAAAAATAGAAATATATATAATGAATGGAGCACCATAGAGTGTCAACAACATGTTAAGTGCCATGAGCATTGTATTTTCAGAGATAATTGAATTGATTAAAGTGGTTAAAGTGTTTAAAACACTTATAATACCATGAAGGTATAAACGATGAAAGTATACAAATTCCAGAAGAATTCAAATAACTTTGGTAGTGATAAAGAGAAAGAAATGTAGATTACAACATTCTTTTAAGTATTGTTGTGATGAAAATCTTGAAATAATTCATGATGAGTAGATCGCTTCCTGCTTTAAAGAATTTTGTTGTAATGAAACTCTTAATATCCATTGAAGTGGTAGTTGCGATATGAAAAACTTATTATAATATATAATTTCCTGAAGAACATAAATAACATTTGTTATTATAAAGACTACCAAAAACTTGGATGATAGATTACAACATTCTTCTAAGTATTGTTGTAATGAAAATCTTGATATACTTCAAGGTGAGTAGATTACTTCATGCTTAGTAATTAAAGTTATCTTATTCATCAAATATGTATTGCAATATGCAAGTCTGATTGAAACAGGAGATTATAAGCACCTGAAGTGTATTCATAAATGAATATTAGTATCATACAAATCACAAAAAGGAAGGCGTTTTAAATAAGAAAACATGCCTGAAGCATGGAAATGCACATGAAGTTTTTAAAATAAAAAAACTTCATTAAGAAGTATTTGTAAGCAACTTGAGTTATTGAAAGAAGAATACGAATTCAGAGAAAATTATTAAATCAGGGGGAGCATCCAGAAGTATGATATAATGCACTCTTTTTCCTTAACTAAGTTTTTCCCACTGGGTTTTCTTAGTAAGGTTTTAATGAGGCATGGGTCATGATCCAGAAGTATCAACCGAAAAGTAACATACAAAAATGAGTTATAATGTATTTTTTTTTCTTATTTAAGATTTTTCCCACTGGGTTTTTCTTATTAAGGTTTTAACAAGGCATTACATTGATCCAGAAGTATCATACTATTTTTGACGTAGTAAATATGACATTTTAAATTGCACTCTTTTTCCTTCACTAAGATTTTTCCCATCGGGTTTTTCTTAGTAAGGTTTTGACGAGGCAACATTTTGATCCAGAAGTATCAAACATCTTTTGATGCAGTAGTCTATTATTTATGAAGAAGACAAGGCAGTTTGCATGGCTCAGATTCAAGTGAATTATATCAAGGGTGATAGGATGGAGCACATTTCTTCTAAATTTCCCTTCACACATGCATGAAAGGATAACAAGAAAGAGGAGAAACAAATTCAGTTCAAGAAAAGCGGGTAGATCTATTCTCAAAGGAAATTTCCAAATCAACGTTCCAGAAGATGATGTACAAAATTGGCATGCATCGACTACATCAATAGACTAATTGAATAATGAGTTATAAATAAGGGGGAGCATATAAAAATATGCTATAATGTACTCTTTTCCTTCACTAATATTTTTCCCACTGGGTTTTTGTTAGTAAGGTTTTTAATGAGGCATTATCTTGATCTTGAAGTATCAACCCTTACGGCAACATTGTAAAACATGTTACCTAAAGATGAAATAAATTTGCACTCTTTTCCTTATTTATGATTTTTCCCACAGGGATTTTCATAAAAAGGTTTTTAATGAGGCATTGTTTTGATCCTGAAGCGTCAAACTATTTTAAGGAATATCATTTTTATATGATATTCATAATGTCAAACGTTGTACTCTTTTTCTCGTTCAAGGTTTTTCCCATTGGGTTTTCTTGATAGAGTCTTGAAGGCAACAGACAATAGTTGTATCGACTGATTGGATATATGCAAGCAAGATAATTATAAGGGGGAGCAATCATCATACATGTTTTAAAAGGGACAACTTCAAGTTAGCAGAGCATTCAAGATTTTGAAGACGCATATTCAAGGGGGAGTGTTGTAATATATATGAGTGAATATGCTCTTGTCATATTCTATTTAGTCCCACATCATGGGAATAAGTCTAACATCAGCTCAAAAGCCTATATATAAAGGAGCCAATGTAATAGAAATTGTACACACTTGAAGTGATAGAAATAAAAGTCTATTCCCTATCTTTTCTGTTCTCTCTGATGTCTTCTTGTTTGACATATGTTCTGTTTTATTTTATAACAACATGAAAACACTATTTATAGCCTTATATTTGAACGTAGGAAAACTTAAAAAAATTCAAAGCGGTGAAATAAAGAAAGTACGAAGAAGAGAAATGAAGTAAGTAAAAAGGAAAGGGCAACTTTGAGATAAATGCGGTGGATAAAGGAATTGGGGGTGGAAAGAGCAATTATCCTACGTGTCAAAGTTGGTCTCATAATGATTAACAATTATCCTACGTGTCAAAGTTGGTCTGGTCTGATAACGAAGGATAGAGGAGCAAGGAAAATCGCCCTTGCTTCCTCAATACAATCTTAACAACAACTGAATTCTCATCTTAGTATATATCCTCATTTTTTAACATTTGTCTCAAGATGTGGGAATACATTGCCCATAAAATTAATACCTTACTCCGTCCATTTTCCAGCAGCTCACACTTCAGAAGTTTTGAAATAGGATAACTGCATTCACATATTGTAAACGTAGTCATTAGTCAGGTAATGATTTGGACTGGTAAAAGTGAAACACATGGAAAAAACTAAACAAGATTTCATATGTTAGAGAAAAATTAGTACATATTCTACGTTGGCCCTGCTTGCATGGGTTAACGATATATCATAAAATCTCTTCTCAATAGTATTAGGTTGATGCTGAAGCTACAAACATGAAAAGAGCAGATATCCAGTAAATTGAGATAAATGTACCAACCGCACAAAATCAGTTATAAAATTTATTTTAGCATCTTATCATGTTTATTTGTGTGTAGAAAAATAATATAATCACCATATAACATGGACAAGTCTTTCAAAAGTTTAAAGGTTTATAATTACATACTGATGGTTTCAAAAACAACTTTACACCAAAAACTAAAAGAGCGTTTGGTTTAGATTTTTCAATTTTGAGTTTTCACACATACAAAAATACCGACAATGCACGTATATCGTGAAAAATGACCGTTTTACAAAACGGAGTTAACACACAAAACCGAAAACAACTTTTTATTATTTTTCATATTTTAAGAAACAAGGGAATGACAATAACAAATCCGTCTATTCACCATTCCCGCGGTCCCCTCCGTCACTCTTTTTTCCTTTGATCCATCACCACCGCTACACTTTAAATCTTGACAACTTTCGTAATTAACGCCGAAAACTAAAAATGCAAAACACAAAATAAACCAAACGCTACCTAAAGTACGAAAACAGCTTTATGGCAAACATACGGTAGGTAATATATTATCATATCAAACTTAGACTTATTTGGCTGCAATAATGATATGAAGATGCATACAATCTAAAATATGACAAATACATTTGGTGATTTTATGGAAGGATCTACAGGGCGGAACACAAGATGATATGCTTTCGGATATAATTTAGGGCCTGCATGCATATTACTCTATAGATTGCGACTCTCACAATTGAATGTTGGCAAGAGCGATGCACGGGAATTGTGGTGGGCCCAAAATGTTCAAGTGCCCTTTTAACATGTCAAATTTTCAGAAAACCATATTAGCTGAACATCCAATCCTTTTCTGCTTCTGACAATTTTGAGTTTGTGTTTTCTTTTCTCCATCATTCCTTAAATTTTTTGTTGAGTACAAGAAAAATTAATTCCTAGTAAGATGTTTTGTTACCTCATTAAGATGCATGCCTTCCAATTGTAAACATAGGCTCCGGTACGGTCCCAAAACACAGTAAGATACATGTCTTTTGTTAAACATTCTGAGAAGCGACTGGTTGTTAATTAACAAAGCACTTCACCGATCAAAAGACAGCGCCCCCCTCAATCTCTGATCAACAAACATGATAAGTCGTTATAAAGAAGGTTCAGCAGATATAATGATAAAAATAAAATTAAGTAAAATAATTGAAAAAAATATTAAAGCTATGAAATAAAAAACAAAAAGTTCAGCAGATATAACGAAGGTACATTGCAAAGGCTAAGAGAGAGCATGATAAGTCGTTAAGCAAAATATAAAGCAGGAAGAGTGGTCTTTAAGCATGTAAAAATGTTTCTATCGTTGGGTCACTGAATCAAAATAAATAAATGATAAGTCGTTGTTCGCATGGAATAGTCAAATTGAATGGTGTCATGTAAATTAAATTAAGGAATAGAGAATCTGACAGCACTGACCTATGTTTAGAATGACCTACCAGTTGTAATTTGGAAGTCTCTTGTACTATCAAAAAGTTCTATTTAAGCATTTGTTGTCTTTCTCTCAAATCCAGTGCAGAAAATGTCTACCTTTTACTCAATTTTGGTAAGTTGCATCTCATGCAGATTTCAAATCAATGTAAATAAGAAACAAATCATACTGGAGATGGTGTTTACGTACCTATCCATATAAGATAGGTTCAAGCTTTTGACAGACCCGTCGATGATGATCAAGTCAAGGAAGAAAGCAGGTAGTCAAAAGCGAATAAAACGGGAATTTGCTCGCGGCCAGTGATAGGGCAGATGTGCTTCCTGAACTGTAGTGGTTCATTTCATGAAGTAAGCACACAGTAGAACCATCTGCAGGTACAACAACACAGTAGAACCATCTGCAGGTACAACCATTTATGGTAATAGATAAAAAACATATTGATGGGCAAAAATGATGGTTTGTTGGAGAATTATCACTGAATCCATTGTGGGTACCAATGTGCAGCAGCCCGTTATCCATCCACTGTTGAGAGCAAGGAGTTTTCGCTGCTCTGTGGCCAGCCTGACGCATTGCCTCCTTTCTATAGCCAACATAGTCAGGCTTTCCAGTCCAACTACACAGGCCACTCAGCAACTTGGATCGGGCGGGCCAGCCAATTGCACAGCATACCCAAATCCAATAACATAACCCAACATTCAATCATTTTAATGCCCCACTTGGTCACAAGCTCAAGCTACTGAGCTCGGCATTTGATTTGGTGAAGTATCGATATTTGTATTTTCGTATTCACTGATATTTGAGGATGTGGGACTAAGATGACAATTTTACCTTATTGGCTACTGCAGAAGTACCATTTCACCCCTGTTGAAAGCAGTATGATGCCAGTACCAAACCAATATTCACATCTGCATTTGCAAAATTATAAACTTATAATTTTTCCAATAACACTCTATTTTCTAACTGCAATTAAGCTTCAGAAAACAAAAAAAAGGCACATTAATCACCCAATATCTGGGATCAGACAGACCAGAAAGTGGCTCAAATTAGTGAAACCAAACAGTACAACTCTATGTTTCCCCAGTCAGATAGGTAGAAACTACTCTATTATTATCAGCCTTACACTTTTATATATGTTTACAAATTACAACTACAAACTTCAAGAAACCTACATGTTAGATGTTTATGCCAATAACCTTTCATTTTCTGTTGTTCCAAATTTATCAATATGGAAGAATTCGTCAATAGTCAACTACCAAAATCTTTACCCTTTTTTTTCCCACAATAAGGGGGATTGGAGAAAGAAATGATATGGAAGGGAAGTTTTGAATGAAAATTAATCCGATGTGGATGTATTTTTAGTGGTTTCTGCATGTAATATAGCTACAACAGTATAGGCTGTTCGTAGTATTTGTTTGGTAATGTCATTTTCAGTCACGAGTTACTGATTTATACATAAATTATTTGTTCCAAAGCATGTTTTTAACTATTCAAACTTTACTTTTATACGTTGAAAAAACCATGGAATCATTGGCTTTTAATCCAGCACATTTTAAATGTCCGTTATTTTACAATTTATTTGGCGTATGTTTTACCTAAGATTATTTCAAATTTTTTTTTTTCATATCCAATTATAATATGTGTTTTATGTCAAATACAGAACCAAAGTATACTTGAGCTCACAAAAGACAAAATTGTAAGCAAGATATTTTTGATGGTTTCTATTTTGTCTTTACAGTAAAAAGCATCACTTGTGTGGCTGCATATACAAGAACCAGTAAAAACAAGAAACTGGTATATGATTCTAAGACTTGACAACTTGTTCAAAATGTGGCCATTTTTATATTTCGTTCAGCGTAGGTTTTATCTAGATTATTTCATTTCGACCATATCCAACAATAACATGTGTTTTGAGTCAAATTTGTTTCGCGTCGATTGGTAGATCTATAGAACCAAAGTCCAAAGAGTCTTAACCACTTGAGCTAGCGTTCTTAACAACAAAACATGATATTTTAGGTAAGATATTTAAGTTTTTATATTACTAAGGCAATATTGCTTAGTAAAAAAACAAAAATTAGATGATTTTCTATTGTCTTTTCAAGTAGTTAATCTTCTTCATCCAAATGTATATCGATCTTAAAAAACAAAACCGACACTATTGAAATTTCTAAAAAGTTTCCTAAGAGCCCGGTCAAACGTCTGACCATCTCGCTTAGACATCTAAATCGGCGGTTCCCTGTTTTTGATCGATTATTTCCAGTATATATTTCTAATATTTCTGAGGGGCAAACTGAATATTTGTCTAGGCCTTTTATTCTTCTATATAAGCAACAAAATGATGGTATAGTAACTGAAATTAGTTGATCCAAGGGTTTGCCGTCGATTTTCATTGTTCTTCTTTTCCAACAATATTAGTCATCTAGGTAATTATTTCCTTTCCTCAATTAGGTTATTGATTCAATTGTAATTTGTCTATTTTATACATGTAAACAAAATTCATTTTCGTGAGTCAATAAAACGGGTGGTTGAGTGGAATATTTTGTGTTCGTGTTTTATTGTATATTCTGTCTTGTTTTTAATAAAATTTCTCTCTTTGTGATTTGGGTGACGAAGATCTTAGCCTATACGCATTCACAAAAGGCGCATATTTCCGCAACATCTACAATTTTTTACAGTAAAGACTAAAGCATTTATGAAGTATAATTTTATTCCATCTTTTTGTATTTTTTATAGTTTTATGTTGCATTGTGCTTTTTTGAATAGACTGCCTTTGTTAAAGTCATAGTTTAATAGCATCCTTTTCCAGTTTAGGCTGCAACACCTGAAAGTATCATATGAAACTTAATTTTATGTGAACCTGAAAGACATGGTAAGTGGATCTGTTACCAAATGAAGGAGATGCTGTTCATAAAAACAAGAACAAAAAATTTGAATTCATTCCCAAAAGCCGGTATACTTTATTCTTTCCTAAATTTAGACGAACTAAATACCAAGTTAAACAACAAATCATTCATTCAACCGTCCTAAATCAACCATAGCAAGCCAGAGCCATTAAGACAGGAAAGACTTATTATTATTATATTAAATATGAAAATTTTATGATGGGATATTCAAAAATCATAAATTGTGCATTCAATTACCAGCATAGCAGGTTAATTATATCATTCTCCTATTTTTAAGCATAAATTTCAACATCACGAAGAGCAGCCCACAATGATTGTGTCTTTTGGTGCAATGCACATGAGAAGGGACACCGAATCACATATGGCAAATAGTGCATAAAGGTTTTTCCTAAATAAAATAATTACCCATAAGCTTTATTTTATGTAACTTATTTACGATCCAAGGTGTATACTTTTTTTTCTTGATTTCCCTATGCTTGAAGACAAATACATGTGACCAATACGATACGAAGACTATAATTTTCTTGATGTAATATATATTCAAAAATAATAATGTAATATGAGAAGGCATACAAATTGATATTTGGATTGTGTAATTTAATGATAATGTGCAGCAGCCCGTTATCCATCCACCGTTGAGAGCAAGGAGTTTGGCCATCCTGACGCATTGCCTCCTTTCTATAGCCAGCAAAGCCACACTTTCCAGCCCAACTGCACAGGCCACTCAGCAACTTGGATCGGGCTGGCCAGCTAATTGCACAACATACGATATCTATTCACATATAATCATATAAGATAGGTTCAAGCTTCTAACAAACCCGTTGATGGTGATCAAGTCAAGTATAAGAAAGAAAGTTGGTACGAACAGGTGGTCAAAAGCAAGTAAAATGGGAATTGGGTCGCGGCCAGTGATAGGGCAGATGATGTACTTTCTGAACTGAAGTGGTTCATTTCGTAAAGTACACAGTAGAACCAATTGTAGGTACAACCATTTATGGTATAGATATAAAACATATTGATGGGCAAAAATGATGGTTTGTTGGAGAACTGCCACTGAATCCATTGTGGGTACGAATGTGCAGCAGCCCGTTATCCATCCACCGTTGAGAGCAAGGAGTTTTCACTGCTCTGTGGCCAGCCTGACGCATTGCCTCCTTTCTATAGCCAGCAAAGCCAGACTTTCCAGCCCAACTGCACAGGCCACTCAGCAACTTGGATCGGGCGGGCCAGCTAATTGCACAGCATACCCGGATTTAATAACATAACCTAACATTCCATCATTTTAATGCCCACTTGGTCACAAGCTCACGCTACTGAGCTCGGCATTTAATTTGGTGAAGAATCGGAATTTGTATATAAGTATTCACTAATATTTGAGGATGTGGAACTAAGATGAGAATTTTACCTTATTGGCAACTGCAGAAGTACCGTTTCACCCTTGCTGAAAGCAGTATGATGCCTGTACCAATATTCACATATGCATTTGCAAGATTGCAAACTTACAATTTTTCCAATAACAATTTATTTTCTAATTGCAATTAAGCTTCAGAAAACAAAAAAATGGCACATTAACCACCCAATATCTTGGATCAGACAGATTAGAAAGTGGCTTAAATTATTGAAACCAAACAGTGCAACTCTTTGTTTCCCCAGTCCGTTATGAAGAAACTACTCTATTATTAACAGCCTTACACTTTTGTATATGTTAACAGCTACAAACTTCCAGAAACCTACATGTTAGATGTTTATGCCAATAACCTTTCATTTTATGTTGTTGCAAATTTATCAATATGGAAGAATTCGTCAATAGTCAACTACCACAAAATTTACCTTCTTTTTTTTCCACAATACGTGGGGATTGGAGAAAGAAATGATATGGAGAAAGAAATGATATGGTATCATATAGTATCAGAATTTGTCAATTTAGCCCTCGTTTACAACTTACTACGCAAATAGCCTTGTTTGTAAACTAGTTACAAACAGCTCCGTTTTGACAAACTCAGCGTTGAGTTGATTAAAACACACTGACATCATTTTAAATGACGCATTTCAAATGCCATCATTCTTTTTTTTTTTTTTTTGGGTGCATACTGACGCTATTTCAGATAGCGTCGCACGATTTCAAATTATGTCGGCGTGCTATGGCAAACTCAACGTTGGATTGGCCAAAATAGGGTCCTGTTAGTAATTAGTTTACAAACATGACTTTTGCGTACTAAAATTTAAAACGTGGGCTAAACTGAAGAGAAAAAATCCAAATATTATCAGGCTAACTGAAAATTAATCAGATGTGGATGTACTTTTAGCAATTTTTGCATGTAATATAGCTACAACAGTATTATAAGTTGTTAGTAGTATTTGTTTGGTAATGTCATCTACAGTTACCAGTTGCTAATTTGTGCATAAATTATTTGTTCAAAAGCATGTTTTTAATGTATAAAAAAATTCTGTTTAATTGTAACTACTTAAACGTTACTTTTATATGTTGAAAAAACTATTGAATCACTGGCTTTTGAGAGCATGTAGAAGAAATTTTGTACGATACTTAAGAAAACACTTGTTTTTTTTTCTTTCATTTCATCTTGGTTGAAGCTATTTGATACTTCAGAATTTCGTAGAGAATTAACTACAACGATAAAATCAACAACGCCAGAGTTTAAAATGCTTACACTCACTTCAGTATATGCTCTTCATAATTTTAATGTATTTTTCAACTACATTACTTTTTTGGGCAAAAATTACAGCACATTTTAAATGTCCGTTATTTTATAATTATTTGGCGTATGTTTTATCTAGATTATTTCATTTTTTTTCCATATCTGTAACGACCCAGATTTTTGACCGTTCAAATCGACAATAAACCACCCATGCCGACCCAAACAAATCGCAAATGCAGGTAGTTATTGGGAAAAGAAGAAAGGAAAGAAGGAAAAGAAAAAAAAAATCACAGAACCTCACAGCGGAAGGACAACATATAATAAACAAATAGCAGTTTAAAAACAGTTGAAATATATATACATTGACTATATCCTTCAATGGTTATCAGAGTTACATATACATACAGCTGTACATAATAAGCAGCGGAAATAATGCAGTGGATATACATATGTATAGATAATAGATATACCAAATCTTCATCTTCGATCTCCAAAGCACAGTCATCTTCGGTAACTGCAACGTCTGCTGACCCGAGCATATTGCATAAAAAAGAAAACACAACAAACACTCGGATCAGCACTAAATCATTCTCATATTAGTCAAATTAAAATGCGAAATAACATCAGTGTCATGGGTGCAGTAACTCAAGAGATGTTACGGGGGTTTTCCATCTCTCAAGGATCCGTTAAACTAATACATACATAATATAGTACGCTATTATGATAGTGTCTATCCAGTAAAATATAAATACTGAAAATAGCGTAAGCGGGATTACCATATTACCCTTACGCCGTTTATAGGCATCAACAGTCTATACAGTACCGTAAATTCACCGTACTGGTGTTATCAGAGGGCACTCCATAGAAGGCAATGCTAAATCAAAATCGTATGGGGATCGATAAGGATATATATGACAAGGCACTCGAGGCAATGCCCTGGGTAGGATTCTACCAATTGCACTCCCGGACCGGTGGTAACGCATAGCAGCCACTACCGCCCACCTCGGAACACACTCCCAAAGTCATAAATGGGCCCAAATCATCATCATCATCATAGTCATAGAAATAATATCGAAGAAGTGTGTCCGATCAAAGGTGCTACCTCAATTAGTCACGGTATAGCTCCTGTTTTAGTCATTTCAATTCTGACCCGAAGGTCAGGGCTATTTCGTCATCGATCATCTTCTTTGATTCAACAATCGACTCCAAGTCATCATATCTCGTTCTGGATACGTCAAAACGTTCACAGTTGTCAAAGTGGTATCGACACTGACAGAGAGTATGTCTTATGTCGACTCCGGTCTCTTTAACAACCAACGCTTACATTTTTCACATCGGTTGGTTCTTTTACCTTTCAAAGGTTCGCTTCATATCAAAATATCATATTTTGTTTCGAACCCATTTTTATATTCAAAAGAATAAAAATTTCATATCAACATATCACAATCATACCCAAAAACCGATTTTTATTCTAAACTAGAATATATTTCATATCCTTATATTATAATCATATAATATTTCATAATCGACTTATATTCGAACAGAATATATTTTTCCTCAAAGGTTATACTTATCTCCATCGATTTGGATTCTAAATTTGTTTATATTCAAAAGAGTATAAATCTCCATAACACTCATTCATATTATTTATGGAATCCAATATATTCGAATACATGTCCATTACCTTTACATATAAAATGGTTAAAATTTGGTTCCATATTTGAATGCTTGTCTCGACTCCATCTCGAACTGGGGTTTAAACTCAGCAATTTCCATTCGGAAGAACTTATACTTATAAAATATAATTTTAAAAGATAGACATTTTTAAGGAAACCTTTTATATAAATAGTATATATATAATATCATAGTTAGAATGGGATAAGATAAAATTTTAAAACACTATATATATATATATATATGTAAATTGAAATTGACTAAATAATTTAATAATATAATATAAGAAATTTTTTGTTATAATAAAATGGTTATAGATAACAATTAATAAATAATTTCTTGAAGAGGATAGTTATTTGAAGAGATTCTTTAACTAGAAATTTACTCTTTCTTCCGAACTTCAATACATGAACCCATACTCCGGTCTCAATGGAGTTATCAAATTCAATATCTTGTTTCAAACGCCATTCAACCCAAATCTTCGATTTAGGGAATTTCAACCCATATTCCTAGATCCTCTCCTCTTTTCAAATTTAATTCAAAATAAAATATTTCATTCAAATCCAACCCTAAAGTTGAAGGTTTCAGATTTTATTCAAATCTTATTTTAAGAATTCCACTTCCTCTGGAAACAATTTCTTAACCACTTAAATAACACTTACGATCCAGGTCCTTTACAGGAACAGGTTTATCGAGTATTGGTTCTTTTCTTTAACTGAAATTTCTGTCAAATAAAAATCCCAAATATTTGAAAATCATTTAACCAACCGATGTCTGTATAGAATTTTCTATCCAATGGCCAAGTGATTAAATTTTAATTTCTCGATATTTCAGGGATGGATCTATCATTTCAATCCAAATCCGGGTCACAGAGGTTTATCATTTCACTCTGTGTTCTTAATTTATTTTATCGATAAATCCCGGGTTTATTAGATGCCCGCAACATCAAGGTAAATGAGATTTATCGTCCAAATCAACATGCATTACAATATACTGAAATGAGGAGCATTAAAATGTTACTATAAACTCAGTAATAACTTTCACCCAACATCCATCACCACCATTTACTTCAACTAATCAGCGTTAGCTGTTTCAGGAATTAATAAAGGTTCGAATTTCAAACTAGAAATTTAAATTTAATTAAATAACTAATTATTGACTTAAATTTGAATGTTAACCCACTTGCATGTACATTTAACAACACATCAACAAATCCAACACAACCATGCAACCAAATTTACTTCATAATTTAATTCAATAAATATGGGGATAATTCAGTATTTTGTGAGCGAAGAATTACTCACTTTTGGGTCCATAGTCGATCGAACGTCCAAAGTAAGGGCCAAAATTTTACAGTCTCTAAACGCAGCCAGGTTAGTGTCAAAACGTCCGCAATTCCGCCACGATCGTAACGCAACAAACCGCGTCCAAATCCGAGTCCATATGAAGAAGTTATCAGTGTTTTAGCGTTTGAAATATAAATATATATATAAAATAAAATAAATAAAACAACTCTCACCAGATAGGACTCCGCCATGTCAGCAACTATAACGTTTCCTTCCCGCTCATGTGTTTTCCCATGAACAGTACCTCGACGGAAATCAACCCACTAAAACCGTAACTTTGACCAACGAATCCTTCCTCCTCCGGCCGCGATGACGCCCAAGGCCACCACCAATGTGAAGCCCCTCGAAATCCGCACTCAGCCCTACCCGAGCCTTCAATTCCGATGGTCCCCCTGCCGCCAACAACGGTGATGACGTAACCGTTTTTCTGACCTTCGAACCCCAAGATCCGGCCATCCGTCCATCTATGAGCCAAACCACTACCACCGTTACACTCGTATCCTCCTTCTCCTCAAAACCCATATCACCGATTCCATGATTACGCCCTAAATCGAAAACCCCTAAATCATCACCTAGGGTTTCGAAAAATCAGGGACTTTGACCGCAAATTCTGACTACTCCCTCCACTGCATGTCGAATCTGAGGCCACCCGTATGTTTGTCTCGTCGAGCTCTTCGATTCGGTATATAATATGATAGGGTTCTGAGAAGTTTTGATTTTGAAGCTGTATTTTATTTTCTAGGGTTTTTTTTCTTTTTCTTTTGAAGTTTCCAGCCATTAAAGAAAGAGTAGGTAGAGAAAAAGTATACGTGAAAGTGAAAATGAGCTGGTGAGGTGAAGATGGACTTAATTTATATAATTAGAGAAGGCCCAAATGTTAAAGCACTCAATTATCCATTTACATTGATCTTGTTCACAATTTCTCTCGTACAACCAAACGGTAAGTTGGATTTTAACACAGATTGAAACTCTACAATAATTTACCGTTCCGGATCTGATGGCGCCAGTTTCGTCGAATTCCGAGACGGTCGCCAAACAGTTAAATTTTCATCATTAATTAATTAATTATTCAATTATTCGATTAACCGCTTTAAATTCAAATTAAATATTCATTGAATTCAAATTTAAATCAAACTATAACTTAAATAATTTCTACAAATAAGTTTCACACATTTTCAAATCATAATTTGATTATTTGAATCTTGATTGAAATTTCAGTTATAAATTAACGACTTAAATTTCCACCATTAAATCAATTAATTTTTTTTATTTTCAATTATAAATAAATGGACTCGAATTATCTTTAACAATTGTAATATCAACTCAAAATTTCAGAATTTATCAAATAAAGTTTAAATTCCTATTTTAACTTAGACAATCCAAACTTTATTTGTTATAAAATATTAAATCTCACATTACAACTTATATATATGCTCAATTCAATAATTATTATCATCAAAATCAACAAAATTTGATTTCCCCCAAAATTAATCCATTTTGTTTATTTAAAATTTGAAAATTAAATATACAGAAATATGGGATGTTACATTCTCCCCCACTTAAAATCTTTTCGTCCTCGAAAAGGGAACGAGACGATATTAAGCACATATCTATTTTAAATTCATACTTAAAAATAGCCTTTATAAAGTAAGTTATATTTGTAAAACTCATAAATTTTCTAACTCTCGAAATCACGGAAAATTTCGGCAGCATCTCCTTTGTACGGAGAGCCCCGGGAAAAATCCCGATACATATATTAACCCAAATATACATCTCATCAATGATGAGGCATCCCTGAACCAGGGGAAAACAAAAACAAAACCACCAAGCTTTATATAACCCCAAATACTTACCTCTTTAAGCGTTTATTTGCATTTTGATTTACCTTAGCATTTTAGTATTTAGCGCACGCGAGCTCCAAGCGTAGTTCCGACTCCTTGCACTTACTAAAACACTCAAACATGCATAAGAATCAAATATATAACAATATATGGCGAATTTATATAGCTTACACAACATATACAAAGTAATTTAACCACAAAACCAAGATCTTCATAGCGGACCAGCGAACAAATTATTGATTATCACCCTTTAAAAGTTGGAATTTGACTAAAACATACTAGGAAGAAGTTGTAGCATTTGTTTCAGGCTTTCCGAATTGTCCGGATTCGTCGAATTTCGACAATTCGCTCAAAAGTTATGACTATTTTAGTGAAGGCGAACATCTCAGCCCGTACACTGAAAAATGCAGATCTGAATTGTTCAACCCAGTTTTTAACCCTTTAAACAGGAAAATTTCTAAGGAAAAGTTTTAGTTCAGATTCTAGCCTTTCCGAATTGTACTCGCACATCGAAATCCGACGCTCCATTAGGAAGTTATGGTCAAAACAGTATAGGTATGCGCTTCAGTTTTTAAATTTTCTGCATATACAACTACGACTAAAACTTGCATTTTAGCTTAGTAGTCATAGAAATTCGACCTGGCTTTATAAACGAAGGTTTTAGGTAAGTTTCTAAGGGTTTCGAAAAATCCGAAATCGTCGAATTCCGATTAACCCATCAAAAGTTATGGTCATTTTAGTTTCAGCTAAATGAATGTTTCAGATTTTCGTATAAACGTCGATTTATTTACTTGGAGTTCAACCCTCAAATTCGAGAACTTTAGCAAAACTTAATCACCAAACGGATCATCGCTCCATTATAAACATAACAAGTTTATCCTTTTGTTGCATAAATATTTCATATTCGTTTCATTTAATAATAACTTATATTTCATTTATACTCCATTATCGTCCGTCTTATATTAAGTTCATCCTCACTTCCCTTCACCCATTCATGTTTGGTTCTAAGTCGACCAATTTAGATTTTTTCTCGAGTTTACTTCCATCTATTCTATTTCATTTGACTTAGTGGAATCCCTTTAATCCAAAAATTCATTCGATATCCTAATTTAACAAATTAGACTTCGAATTATATTTCTCGTATCTTATTTCATATTTCCAATTCCCAGTTTATTCCATTCTCCGTTCTATTTAGCTAACTTCGAATTCATGGTCAAGGGTTAAGGTCAGTGATGGTTTTTATATAAACCATCTTATTTCCCTTGTTTCGAAATTTCATTTCTTACTAAATCCAACCATATATGTAAATACTACACCAACTTATTTAGTCTTTCTAAGTTGATCTCATTTCATTATATCGAAATTTCCAAATTAGAATTCGCTTAACTATTACCTTATTCGTATAAGCCAAATTTTATATTTACATCCCACTTCTTTTGTTTGGCTTTTTATTCGTTTAACTATTTCCTTCATTCATTTATTCTAGTTTCACCTTAAATAAAGTCTTATCTCCATTAACCCAATTTATTTATTCGACTCACAACCATGAATTTGATTAAGAACTATTAGTACTCAAGTGTTTATACTTAGTTTCGAACTATTATTATTCGATTCTTAAGTTAACTTTGTTTAACCCGATTGCTCAACTCATTCCATTCATTCCATTGTTCACACTTAGATTCATGTTCGCTATATCGTTCAAAGGAGATTTAACCCAGTTAGATTTCTATACATTCATTCTCACGTGTTCTAACTCACCATTTATTCCTTTCAAACTTTACTTTATCCACCATATAGATTTTATCATCTAACCTAAGTTCTTTTATTTCTTCTCGAACTAGTTAAATCCACTTATTAATTATTCCAAACCAATAACCGTTGCGAATTTATTTACACAACAAACTTTCCACTTTATTCTAGTCAACTTTAGTTGACTTATATTCCGAGGTAAATTTTCAATTTCTTTCAACACCCTTCCCAACCAAAGTTGGGATTTGTTTTCCTTATTATCATCTATATTTAAGAGTTCCGTGACGACCCCTTAGTTCTTAAGTCCATTCCATAATTTCAAAGTCTAAAACTCCAATGAATCGAGAAAATTAAATCTTGAATCGATGTCGTTAGTTAGGATGAACTTAAATTGCTTGATTCTGGGTTTTATGAACCAAGTTTAAAATACATATGTATTTATAGAATCCATAGAAAATGTACCATAAATTTTGAAATCCAAACTTTAACTAACAAATAAAGAAATTTCAATCCTAGTTCAATCTTAAACTCCACTTCACATACCCCTGGAAATTTGGTCCAAATTCTTTTCAACAGGTTATGAAAGTATGGAGTGGTCTCCCCCACTTAGACATTTCAGAATAAATGTCGATAATGTGTACACTCATTACCGAAGTCATTCCTCAGGTCTAAGTAGGGGTTTCACACTTATTTCGTTTGAAAATCATTTCCAACTATTTCTTATCATACGATATTATTTCAAACATTAGCAAACTATCTTCGAAAACACCCCAGGATCAAGTTTCAGGTTCATTTCTATTTCAAACACAAATCTTTCTCACCCTATTATACTTAATGGTATCATTTCATTCTCAAATATTTTCTAACTATTTAAATTTCCTTATAAAATTTATTATTGAATTAACCATAACAGGTAATAACTTAATATTACCACCTACTAAACAATTCATATATATTTTAAAAATATAAGCAAAGCCATATTGTGTTGTTCCATTCTATTCGATTATTTAGAAATTCCTATCGATACCATGGCGTCCCATATATCGACCAGAATCCATAAATATTCAACAGAACAAGCCAACACAATCAAACCATTTTTATATCAAAATACAAGTACGCTCTCTCATATATCACTCTAACTCATTCTAGGGCATTACTAACCCCATCTCTAACGAGTTTTATTCCCAACCAGAGCCAAGGTTGTCGTCAACCATTGCTCTGATACCAACTGTAACGACCCAGATTTTTGACCGTTCAAATCGACAATAAACCACCCATGCCGACCCAAACAAATCGCAAATGCAGGTAGTTATTGGGAAAAGAAGAAAGGAAAGAAGGAAAAGAAAAAAAAAATCACAGAACCTCACAGCGGAAGGACAACATATAATAAACAAATAGCAGTTTAAAAACAGTTGAAATATATATACATTGACTATATCCTTCAATGGTTATCAGAGTTACATATACATACAGCTGTACATAATAAGCAGCGGAAATAATGCAGTGGATATACATATGTATAGATAATAGATATACCAAATCTTCATCTTCGATCTCCAAAGCACAGTCATCTTCGGTAACTGCAACGTCTGCTGACCCGAGCATATTGCATAAAAAAGAAAACACAACAAACACTCGGATCAGCACTAAATCATTCTCATATTAGTCAAATTAAAATGTGAAATAACATCAGTGTCATGGGTGCAGTAACTCAAGAGATGTTACGGGGGTTTTCCATCTCTCAAGGATCCGTTAAACTAATACATACATAATATAGTACGCTATTATGATAGTGTCTATCCAGTAAAATATAAATACTGAAAATAGCGTAAGCGGGATTACCATATTACCCTTACGCCGTTTATAGGCATCAACAGTCTATACAGTACCGTAAATTCACCGTACTGGTGTTATCAGAGGGCACTCCATAGAAGGCAATGCTAAATCAAAATCGTATGGGGCTCGATAAGGATATATATGACAAGGCACTCGAGGCAATGCCCTGGGTAGGATTCTACCAATTGCACTCCCGGACCGGTGGTAACGCATAGCAGCCACTACCGCCCACCTCGGAACACACTCCCAAAGTCATAAATGGGCCCAAATCATCATCATCATCATAGTCATAGAAATAATATCGAAGAAGTGTGTCCGATCAAAGGTGCTACCTCAATTAGTCACGGTATAGCTCCTGTTTTAGTCATTTCAATTCTGACCCGAAGGTCAGGGCTATTTCGTCATCGATCATCTTCTTTGATTCAACAATCGACTCCAAGTCATCATATCTCGTTCTGGATACGTCAAAACGTTCACAGTTGTCAAAGTGGTATCGACACTGACAGAGAGTATGTCTTATGTCGACTCCGGTCTCTTTAACAACCAACGCTTACATTTTTCACATCGGTTGGTTCTTTTACCTTTCAAAGGTTCGCTTCATATCAAAATATCATATTTTGTTTCGAACCCATTTTTATATTCAAAAGAATAAAAATTTCATATCAACATATCACAATCATACCCAAAAACCGATTTTTATTCTAAACTAGAATATATTTCATATCCTTATATTATAATCATATAATATTTCATAATCGACTTATATTCGAACAGAATATATTTTTCCTCAAAGGTTATACTTATCTCCATCGATTTGGATTCTAAATTTGTTTATATTCAAAAGAGTATAAATCTCCATAACACTCATTCATATTATTTATGGAATCCAATATATTCGAATACATGTCCATTACCTTTACATATAAAATGGTTAAAATTTGGTTCCATATTTGAATGCTTGTCTCGACTCCATCTCGAACTGGGGTTTAAACTCAGCAATTTCCATTCGGAAGAACTTATACTTATAAAATATAATTTTAAAAGATGGACATTTTTAAGGAAACCTTTTATATAAATAGTATATATATAATATCATAGTTAGAATGGGATAAGATAAAATTTTAAAACACTATATATATATATATGTAAATTGAAATTGACTAAATAATTTAATAATATAATATAAGAAATTTTTTGTTATAATAAAATGGTTATAGATAACAATTAATAAATAATTTCTTGAAGAGGATAGTTATTTGAAATCAAAAGGTGTAAATATATATGTGAGGAGATTCGTTAACTAGAAATTTACTCTTTCTTCCGAACTTCAATACATGAACCCATACTCCGGTCTCAATGGAGTTATCAAATTCAATATCTTGTTTCAAACGCCATTCAACCCAAATCTTCGATTTAGGGAATTTCAACCCATATTCCTCGATCCTCTCCTCTTTTCAAATTTAATTCAAAATAAAATATTTCATTCAAATCCAACCCTAAAGTTGAAGGTTTCAGATTTTATTCAAATCTTATTTTAAGAATTCCACTTCCTCTGGAAACAATTTCTTAACCACTTAAATAACACTTACGATCCAGGTCCTTTACAGGAACAGGTTTATCGAGTATTGGTTCTTTTCTTTAACTAAAATTTCTGTCAAATAAAAATCCCAAATATTTGAAAATCATTTAACCAACCGATGTCTGTATAGAATTTTCTATCCAATGGCCAAGTGATTAAATTTTAATTTCTCGATATTTCAGGGATGGATCTATCATTTCAATCCAAATCCGGGTCACAGAGGTTTATCATTTCACTCTGTGTTCTTAATTTATTTTATCGATAAATCCCGGGTTTATTAGATGCCCGCAACATCAAGGTAAATGAGATTTATCGTCCAAATCAACATGCATTACAATATACTGAAATGAGGAGCATTAAAATGTTACTATAAACTCAGTAATAACTTTCACCCAACATCCATCACCACCATTTACTTCAACTAATCAGCGTTAGCTGTTTCAGGAATTAATAAAGGTTCGAATTTCAAACTAGAAATTTAAATTTAATTAAATAACTAATTATTGACTTAAATTTGAATGTTAACCCACTTGCATGTACATTTAACAACACATCAACAAATCCAACACAACCATGCAACCAAATTTACTTCATAATTTAATTCAATAAATATGGGGATAATTCAGTATTTTGTGAGCGAAGAATTACTCACTTTTGGGTCCATAGTCGATCGAACGTCCAAAGTAAGGGCCAAAATTTTACAGTCTCTAAACGCAGCCAGGTTAGTGTCAAAACGTCCGCAATTCCGCCACGATCGTAACGCAACAAACCGCGTCCAAATCCGAGTCCATATGAAGAAGTTATCAGTGTTTTAGCGTTTGAAATTTAAATATATATATAAAATAAAATAAATAAAACAACTCTCACCAGATAGGACTCCGCCATGTCAGCAACTATAACGTTTCCTTCCCGCTCATGTGTTTTCCCATGAACAGTACCTCGACGGAAATCAACCCACTAAAACCGTAACTTTGACCAACGAATCCTTCCTCCTCCGGCCGCGATGACGCCCAAGGCCACCACCAATGTGAAGCCCCTCGAAATCCGCACTCAGCCCTACCCGAGCCTTCAATTCCGATGGTCCCCCTGCCGCCAACAACGGTGATGACGTAACCGTTTTTCTGACCTTCGAACCCCAAGATCCGGCCATCCGTCCATCTATGAGCCAAACCACTACCACCGTTACACTCGTATCCTCCTTCTCCTCAAAACCCATATCACCGATTCCGTGATTACGCCCTAAATCGAAAACCCCTAAATCATCACCTAGGGTTTCGAAAAATCAGGGACTTTGACCGCAAATTCTGACTACTCCCTCCACTGCATGTCGAATCTGAGGCCACCCGTATGTTTGTCTCGTCGAGCTCTTCGATTCGGTATATAATATGATAGGGTTCTGAGAAGTTTTGATTTTGAAGCTGTATTTTATTTTCTAGGGTTTTTTTTCTTTTTCTTTTGAAGTTTCCAGCCATTAAAGAAAGAGTAGGTAGAGAAAAAGTATACGTGAAAGTGAAAATGAGCTGGTGAGGTGAAGATGGACTTAATTTATATAATTAGAGAAGGCCCAAATGTTAAAGCACTCAATTATCCATTTACATTGATCTTGTTCACAATTTCTCTCGTACAACCAAACGGTAAGTTGGATTTTAACACAGATTGAAACTCTACAATAATTTACCGTTCCGGATCTGATGGCGCCAGTTTCGTCGAATTCCGAGACGGTCGCCAAACAGTTAAATTTTCATCATTAATTAATTAATTATTCAATTATTCGATTAACCGCTTTAAATTCAAATTAAATATTCATTGAATTCAAATTTAAATCAAACTATAACTTAAATAATTTCTACAAATAAGTTTCACACATTTTCAAATCATAATTTGATTATTTGAATCTTGATTGAAATTTCAGTTATAAATTAACGACTTAAATTTCCACCATTAAATCAATTAATTTTTTTTATTTTCAATTATAAATAAATGGACTCGAATTATCTTTAACAATTGTAATATCAACTCAAAATTTCAGAATTTATCAAATAAAGTTTAAATTCCTATTTTAACTTAGACAATCCAAACTTTATTTGTTATAAAATATTAAATCTCACATTACAACTTATATATATGCTCAATTCAATAATTATTATCATCAAAATCAACAAAATTTGATTTTCCCCAAAATTAATCCATTTTGTTTATTTAAAATTTGAAAATTAAATATACAGAAATATGGGATGTTACATTCTCCCCCACTTAAAATTTTTTCATCCTCGAAAAGGGAACGAGACGATATTAAGCACATATCTATTTTAAATTCATACTTAAAAATAGCCTTTATAAAGTAAGTTATATTTGTAAAACTCATAAATTTTCTAACTCTCGAAATCACGGAAAATTTCGGCAGCATCTCCTTTGTACGGAGAGCCCCGGGAAAAATCCCGATACATATATTAACCCAAATATACATCTCATCAATGATGAGGCATCCCTGAACCAGGGGAAAACAAAAACAAAACCACCAAGCTTTATATAACCCCAAATACTTACCTCTTTAAGCGTTTATTTGCATTTTGATTTACCTTAGCATTTTAGTATTTAGCGCACGCGAGCTCCAAGCGTAGTTCCGACTCCTTGCACTTACTAAAACACTCAAACATGCATAAGAATCAAATATATAACAATATATGGCGAATTTATATAGCTTACACAACATATACAAAGTAATTTAACCACAAAACCAAGATCTTCATAGCGGACCAGCGAACAAATTATTGATTATCACCCTTTAAAAGTTGGAATTTGACTAAAACATACTAGGAAGAAGTTGTAGCATTTGTTTCAGGCTTTCCGAATTGTCCGGATTCGTCGAATTTCGACAATTCGCTCAAAAGTTATGACTATTTTAGTGAAGGCGAACATCTCAGCCCGTACACTGAAAAATGCAGATCTGAATTGTTCAACCCAGTTTTTAACCCTTTAAACAGGAAAATTTCTAAGGAAAAGTTTTAGTTCAGATTCTAGCCTTTCCGAATTGTACTCGCACATCGAAATCCGACGCTCCATTAGGAAGTTATGGTCAAAACAGTATAGGTATGCGCTTCAGTTTTTAAATTTTCTGCATATACAACTACGACTAAAACTTGCATTTTAGCTTAGTAGTCATAGAAATTCGACCTGGCTTTATAAACGAAGGTTTTAGGTAAGTTTCTAAGGGTTTCGAAAAATCCGAAATCGTCGAATTCCGATTAACCCATCAAAAGTTATGGTCATTTTAGTTTCAGCTAAATGAATGTTTCAGATTTTCGTATAAACGTCGATTTATTTACTTGGAGTTCAACCCTCAAATTCGAGAACTTTAGCAAAACTTAATCACCAAACGGATCATCGCTCCATTATAAACATAACAAGTTTATCCTTTTGTTGCATAAATATTTCATATTCGTTTCATTTAATAATAACTTATATTTCATTTATACTCCATTATCGTCCGTCTTATATTAAGTTCATCCTCACTTCCCTTCACCCATTCATGTTTGGTTCTAAGTCGACCAATTTAGATTTTTTCTCGAGTTTACTTCCATCTATTCTATTTCATTTGACTTAGTGGAATCCCTTTAATCCAAAAATTCATTCGATATCCTAATTTAACAAATTAGACTTCGAATTATATTTCTCGTATCTTATTTCATATTTCCAATTCCCAGTTTATTCCATTCTCCGTTCTATTTAGCTAACTTCGAATTCATGGTCAAGGGTTAAGGTCAGTGATGGTTTTTATATAAACCATCTTATTTCCCTTGTTTCGAAATTTCATTTCTTACTAAATCCAACCATATATGTAAATACTACACCAACTTATTTAGTCTTTCTAAGTTGATCTCATTTCATTATATCGAAATTTCCAAATTAGAATTCGCTTAACTATTACCTTATTCGTATAAGCCAAATTTTATATTTACATCCCACTTCTTTTGTTTGGCTTTTTATTCGTTTAACTATTTCCTTCATTCATTTATTCTAGTTTCACCTTAAATAAAGTCTTATCTCCATTAACCCAATTTATTTATTCGACTCACAACCATGAATTTGATTAAGAACTATTAGTACTCAAGTGTTTATACTTAGTTTCGAACTATTATTATTCGATTCTTAAGTTAACTTTGTTTAACCCGATTGCTCAACTCATTCCATTCATTCCATTGTTCACACTTAGATTCATGTTCGCTATATCGTTCAAAGGAGATTTAACCCAATTAGATTTCTATACATTCATTCTCACGTGTTCTAACTCACCATTTATTCCTTTCAAACTTTACTTTATCCACCATATAGATTTTATCATCTAACCTAAGTTCTTTTATTTCTTCTCGAACTAGTTAAATCCACTTATTAATTATTCCAAACCAATAACCGTTGCGAATTTATTTACACAACAAACTTTCCACTTTATTCTAGTCAACTTTAGTTGACTTATATTCCGAGGTAAATTTTCAATTTCTTTCAACACCCTTCCCAACCAAAGTTGGGATTTGTTTTCCTTATTATCATCTATATTTAAGAGTTCCGTGACGACCCCTTAGTTCTTAAGTCCATTCCATAATTTCAAAGTCTAAAACTCCAATGAATCGAGAAAATTAAATCTTGAATCGATGTCGTTAGTTAGGATGAACTTAAATTGCTTGATTCTGGGTTTTATGAACCAAGTTTAAAATACATATGTATTTATAGAATCCATAGAAAATGTACCATAAATTTTGAAATCCAAACTTTAACTAACAAATAAAGAAATTTCAATCCTAGTTCAATCTTAAACTCCACTTCACATACCCCTGGAAATTTGGTCCAAATTCTTTTCAACAGGTTATGAAAGTATGGAGTGGTCTCCCCCACTTAGACATTTCAGAATAAATGTCGATAATGTGTACACTCATTACCGAAGTCATTCCTCAGGTCTAAGTAGGGGTTTCACACTTATTTCGTTTGAAAATCATTTCCAACTATTTCTTATCATACGATATTATTTCAAACATTAGCAAACTATCTTCGAAAACACCCCAGGATCAAGTTTCAGGTTCATTTCTATTTCAAACACAAATCTTTCTCACCCTATTATACTTAATGGTATCATTTCATTCTCAAATATTTTCTAACTATTTAAATTTCCTTATAAAATTTATTATTGAATTAACCATAACAGGTAATAACTTAATATTACCACCTACTAAACAATTCATATATATTTTAAAAATATAAGCAAAGCCATATTGTGTTGTTCCATTCTATTCGATTATTTAGAAATTCCTATCGATACCATGGCGTCCCATATATCGACCAGAATCCATAAATATTCAACAGAACAAGCCAACACAATCAAACCATTTTTATATCAAAATACAAGTACGCTCTCTCATATATCACTCTAACTCATTCTAGGGCATTACTAACCCCATCTCTAACGAGTTTTATTCCCAACCAGAGCCAAGGTTGTCGTCAACCATTGCTCTGATACCAACTGTAAGGACCCAGATTTTTGACCGTTCAAATCGACAATAAACCACCCATGCCGACCCAAACAAATCGCAAATGCAGGTAGTTATTGGGAAAAGAAGAAAGGAAAGAAGGAAAAGAAAAAAAAAATCACAGAACCTCACAGCGGAAGGACAACATATAATAAACAAATAGCAGTTTAAAAACAGTTGAAATATATATACATTGACTATATCCTTCAATGGTTATCAGAGTTACATATACATACAGCTGTACATAATAAGCAGCGGAAATAATGCAGTGGATATACATATGTATAGATAATAGATATACCAAATCTTCATCTTCGATCTCCAAAGCACAGTCATCTTCGGTAACTGCAACGTCTGCTGACCCGAGCATATTGCATAAAAAAGAAAACACAACAAACACTCGGATCAGCACTAAATCATTCTCATATTAGTCAAATTAAAATGTGAAATAACATCAGTGTCATGGGTGCAGTAACTCAAGAGATGTTACGGGGGTTTTCCATCTCTCAAGGATCCGTTAAACTAATACATACATAATATAGTACGCTATTATGATAGTGTCTATCCAGTAAAATATAAATACTGAAAATAGCGTAAGCGGGATTACCATATTACCCTTACGCCGTTTATAGGCATCAACAGTCTATACAGTACCGTAAATTCACCGTACTGGTGTTATCAGAGGGCACTCCATAGAAGGCAATGCTAAATCAAAATCGTATGGGGCTCGATAAGGATATATATGACAAGGCACTCGAGGCAATGCCCTGGGTAGGATTCTACCAATTGCACTCCCGGACCGGTGGTAACGCATAGCAGCCACTACCGCCCACCTCGGAACACACTCCCAAAGTCATAAATGGGCCCAAATCATCATCATCATCATAGTCATAGAAATAATATCGAAGAAGTGTGTCCGATCAAAGGTGCTACCTCAATTAGTCACGGTATAGCTCCTGTTTTAGTCATTTCAATTCTGACCCGAAGGTCAGGGCTATTTCGTCATCGATCATCTTCTTTGATTCAACAATCGACTCCAAGTCATCATATCTCGTTCTGGATACGTCAAAACGTTCACAGTTGTCAAAGTGGTATCGACACTGACAGAGAGTATGTCTTATGTCGACTCCGGTCTCTTTAACAACCAACGCTTACATTTTTCACATCGGTTGGTTCTTTTACCTTTCAAAGGTTCGCTTCATATCAAAATATCATATTTTGTTTCGAACCCATTTTTATATTCAAAAGAATAAAAATTTCATATCAACATATCACAATCATACCCAAAAACCGATTTTTATTCTAAACTAGAATATATTTCATATCCTTATATTATAATCATATAATATTTCATAATCGACTTATATTCGAACAGAATATATTTTTCCTCAAAGGTTATACTTATCTCCATCGATTTGGATTCTAAATTTGTTTATATTCAAAAGAGTATAAATCTCCATAACACTCATTCATATTATTTATGGAATCCAATATATTCGAATACATGTCCATTACCTTTACATATAAAATGGTTAAAATTTGGTTCCATATTTGAATGCTTGTCTCGACTCCATCTCGAACTGGGGTTTAAACTCAGCAATTTCCATTCGGAAGAACTTATACTTATAAAATATAATTTTAAAAGATGGACATTTTTAAGGAAACCTTTTATATAAATAGTATATATATAATATCATAGTTAGAATGGGATAAGATAAAATTTTAAAACACTATATATATATATATATGTAAATTGAAATTGACTAAATAATTTAATAATATAATATAAGAAATTTTTTGTTATAATAAAATGGTTATAGATAACAATTAATAAATAATTTCTTGAAGAGGATAGTTATTTGAAATCAAAAGGTGTAAATATATATGTGAGGAGATTCGTTAACTAGAAATTTACTCTTTCTTCCGAACTTCAATACATGAACCCATACTCCGGTCTCAATGGAGTTATCAAATTCAATATCTTGTTTCAAACGCCATTCAACCCAAATCTTCGATTTAGGGAATTTCAACCCATATTCCTCGATCCTCTCCTCTTTTCAAATTTAATTCAAAATAAAATATTTCATTCAAATCCAACCCTAAAGTTGAAGGTTTCAGATTTTATTCAAATCTTATTTTAAGAATTCCACTTCCTCTGGAAACAATTTCTTAACCACTTAAATAACACTTACGATCCAGGTCCTTTACAGGAACAGGTTTATCGAGTATTGGTTCTTTTCTTTAACTAAAATTTCTGTCAAATAAAAATCCCAAATATTTGAAAATCATTTAACCAACCGATGTCTGTATAGAATTTTCTATCCAATGGCCAAGTGATTAAATTTTAATTTCTCGATATTTCAGGGATGGATCTATCATTTCAATCCAAATCCGGGTCACAGAGGTTTATCATTTCACTCTGTGTTCTTAATTTATTTTATCGATAAATCCCGGGTTTATTAGATGCCCGCAACATCAAGGTAAATGAGATTTATCGTCCAAATCAACATGCATTACAATATACTGAAATGAGGAGCATTAAAATGTTACTATAAACTCAGTAATAACTTTCACCCAACATCCATCACCACCATTTACTTCAACTAATCAGCGTTAGCTGTTTCAGGAATTAATAAAGGTTCGAATTTCAAACTAGAAATTTAAATTTAATTAAATAACTAATTATTGACTTAAATTTGAATGTTAACCCACTTGCATGTACATTTAACAACACATCAACAAATCCAACACAACCATGCAACCAAATTTACTTCATAATTTAATTCAATAAATATGGGGATAATTCAGTATTTTGTGAGCGAAGAATTACTCACTTTTGGGTCCATAGTCGATCGAACGTCCAAAGTAAGGGCCAAAATTTTACAGTCTCTAAACGCAGCCAGGTTAGTGTCAAAACGTCCGCAATTCCGCCACGATCGTAACGCAACAAACCGCGTCCAAATCCGAGTCCATATGAAGAAGTTATCAGTGTTTTAGCGTTTGAAATTTAAATATATATATAAAATAAAATAAATAAAACAACTCTCACCAGATAGGACTCCGCCATGTCAGCAACTATAACGTTTCCTTCCCGCTCATGTGTTTTCCCATGAACAGTACCTCGACGGAAATCAACCCACTAAAACCGTAACTTTGACCAACGAATCCTTCCTCCTCCGGCCGCGATGACGCCCAAGGCCACCACCAATGTGAAGCCCCTCGAAATCCGCACTCAGCCCTACCCGAGCCTTCAATTCCGATGGTCCCCCTGCCGCCAACAACGGTGATGACGTAACCGTTTTTCTGACCTTCGAACCCCAAGATCCGGCCATCCGTCCATCTATGAGCCAAACCACTACCACCGTTACACTCGTATCCTCCTTCTCCTCAAAACCCATATCACCGATTCCATGATTACGCCCTAAATCGAAAACCCCTAAATCATCACCTAGGGTTTCGAAAAATCAGGGACTTTGACCGCAAATTCTGACTACTCCCTCCACTGCATGTCGAATCTGAGGCCACCCGTATGTTTGTCTCGTCGAGCTCTTCGATTCGGTATATAATATGATAGGGTTCTGAGAAGTTTTGATTTTGAAGCTGTATTTTATTTTCTAGGGTTTTTTTCTTTTTCTTTTGAAGTTTCCAGCCATTAAAGAAAGAGTAGGTAGAGAAAAAGTATACGTGAAAGTGAAAATGAGCTGGTGAGGTGAAGATGGACTTAATTTATATAATTAGAGAAGGCCCAAATGTTAAAGCACTCAATTATCCATTTACATTGATCTCGTTCACAATTTCTCTCGTACAACCAAACGGTAAGTTGGATTTTAACACAGATTGAAACTCTACAATAATTTACCGTTCCGGATCTGATGGCGCCAGTTTCGTCGAATTCCGAGACGGTCGCCAAACAGTTAAATTTTCATCATTAATTAATTAATTATTCAATTATTCGATTAACCGCTTTAAATTCAAATTAAATATTCATTGAATTCAAATTTAAATCAAACTATAACTTAAATAATTTCTACAAATAAGTTTCACACATTTTCAAATCATAATTTGATTATTTGAATCTTGATTGAAATTTCAGTTATAAATTAACGACTTAAATTTCCACCATTAAATCAATTAATTTTTTTTTTATTTTCAATTATAAATAAATGGACTCGAATTATCTTTAACAATTGTAATATCAACTCAAAATTTCAGAATTTATCAAATAAAGTTTAAATTCCTATTTTAACTTAGACAATCCAAACTTTATTTGTTATAAAATATTAAATCTCACATTACAACTTATATATATGCTCAATTCAATAATTATTATCATCAAAATCAACAAAATTTGATTTTCCCCAAAATTAATCCATTTTGTTTATTTAAAATTTGAAAATTAAATATACAGAAATATGGGATGTTACAATATCCAATTATGATATGTGTTTTTATATCAAATACAGAACCAAAGTCTACTTGAGCTCACAGAAGACGAAATTGTAGGCAAGATATTTTAGATGGTTTCTATTTTGACCTTCCAAAAAAAAAAAAATCACTTGCGTGGCTGCATATACAAAAACCAGTTAAAACAGGAAACTGATATATGATTCTGAGACTTAACAACTTGTTCAAGAATGTGGCAATTTTTATATTCCATTCAGTGTAGGTTTTATCTAGATTATTTCATTTCGACCATGCCTAACAATAATGTGTTTTGTGTCAAATTTGTTTCTCGTCAGCTGATAGATCTATAGAACCGAAGTCTGAAGAGTCTTAACCACTTGAGCTAGCGTTCTTAACAACAAAACATGATCATTTAGGTAAGATATCTAAGTTTTTATATTATTAAAGCAAATACTGCTTAGTAAAAAAACAAAAATTAGATGGTTCTCTATTGCCTTTTCAGGTAGTTATTCTTCTTCATCCAAATGTGTAGCGATCTCAAAAACCAAAACCAACATTATTGATGTTTCTAAAAAGTTTCAAAGAAAAGAAAAAAGAAGGAGAAACCAACCATTAAGAGACTGTATGGAATGACCTGAAGGGTTCGTTTTCTTTATACCAGTAGGCCATTATAAAATCAACGTGAATGGATACTAATATTACATAATCGCTGTGTTATTTGCTATACAAAGCAATATTTTATTCCTTTAACAGCAAAACTTCAAATATTTAAATAAAAAAACATGTTACTATTTTAACAACAATACCGATAAGCAACTCTGTGGCCCAATGGATAATGATCTGGCCTCCAAAATCAAGGATTCGAGGTTTGGTTCCTAGTTAAAGTCACCTAATTTTATTTTTGTTCGAAATTTAGACAAAATAGACATCATTTTGAGCAACTTTTCAGTATATACACCTAGCGATACAAAAATGACCATCTAGTGACATACAAACAAAATACCTTCACGATTATTATGTAAATTACTGAAAAAAGCATCAGATGAATTAGTGCATCATAAATTTCAGATTTAGTATTTTATCTTACCACAAAATATAATCTATGACAGAAATTTACATGAAATCCAACAAACATATATTACAAATAGGAAATGTTGGTGTCACAATCCAGAAAATCTATGTTTTCCTATCAGAATAAAACCATCTAAAAGTATTTTGCAGATTTCAATTTATTTGCTTTCAATCAATAAGACAGGTGACTTTATGGCCCAATGGATAAGGCGCTGGTCTACAAAACCTGAGATTCTGGTTTTGATCTCCAGCAGAGTAGACATGTCAACATCATAATCCAAACACATTGTTGATTGAAACCAAAAAACTAAAAGCATTTTGTTATTTGCAATTTTTATATGACTTGTAATGATATTGTAAGTAATTCTATAACCTAACTGTTGAGACAAGTCCCACATCGGGGAATTTATAAAATAAATTCTGTATAAATATTAATACAGAATTTATACATAATTTATTTTATAAATTCCCCTATGTGGGACTTGTCTCAACATTATCTCGATTTGTTTGCTTGTTAAAGATTTCAATTTAGTGCAAAGTCATGTTGATGATCATTCTATTTTTGGCTTGACGATCTGGACATGTCCCTTGAAATAAAAAAGGAAATTACTGCTAATATAGAATGGAGAATTGGCATAAAAAGGCAACTAGACACACTATCTTCGTAATAAAAGATGAATACCTGCTGCATTTGCTACGCTTTTCATTTTCCTTTCCAGACTCCGCATTTGCGACTCATGACTAATTTTGACGCGACTGATACCAGACTGCTTTAACTTCATATCTCTTAATGCACCAGTTCCTACAAATTTAGGGCTAACTTTAGGGCATATTTCAAATATACATAAAACTCTCTACTGTCTATGTTATGTCAACAACAACAACAAAGCCATATATCCCAAACAAGTTGGGTTGGCTAGATATGGAACCCAACATTAAAATGAAATAAAATTAATAATGATGATAATACATATATATAAAAAGGGTTTAAAATAACCAATCAAATAAAAAGTTGTTCGATAAAGGATTTTTTTAAATAATAATAATAATAAGTAAAAATGTTCAATAAAAGTGAAATAAAATCTAAAATAGTAAATAAAAAGTAAAAAGGTTAAGTAAACGTGAAATAAAGTATATATATAAAAAAAACCTATGGTTCTGGTACATGGATTACCAATTTCCATGCACTTCTATCAACTACCAGCTCTTCCGATAAACTCCAGTTACTTAAATCTCTCTTTATTATCTCCTCGCATGTCATTTTAGGTCGACCTCTACCTCTCTTTGGGCCTTCGGCGCGACCTAGAATTCCAGCGCGTACAGGTGCATCGTATGGTCTACGTTGGATATGTCCAAACCATCTCGAACGGTATTGGACTAACTTCTCTTCAATAGGTGCAACTCCAAGTTTTTCCCGAATATCCTCATTTCTAATCCGATCTCGTCTGGTATGCCCACAACTCCAACGCAGCATTCGCATCTCTGCTATACTTATCTTATGGACGTATTGCCTCTTAGTAGGCCAACATTCTGCACCATATAACTAATAGACATTGTTCATGTAAGTAAATAATTTTACAGCTTTAAAGGAAATAATTAATTACATAAACTAATAGACATTGTTCGTAACGTACATTGAATTTCATACGGTCGCAAATTTGGGGTTAGTTTTGGTAACTAGTCAAATTATACACAAAATAGGGAGACAAGGAAGACGAGATGTAACAATATCTACGAATTATGATAATACTGCTTTAGTTTCCTAGGATAATTTGAATGGTATTATTTAACGATTCTGTGTAAGAAATATCATCTACATTATACACATTGCAAGATGATACGCTCTGGGATAAGGTTTAAAAACGTCTTGCATATACCTAAATAATGTACTTTCATATTTGACTGACTATCAGAGTGGCGCAGCGGAAGCGTGGTGGGGCCATAACCCACAGGTCCCAGGATCGAAACTAGGATAATAATACTTTTTCCTTCTTTGTTTTCGCAAGGATAATTTGGTCACTCTGTCCGTATGTTTGATTATCTGTGCATTTTATTTGTTTGATTGGTTGCCAGCCAGTGGGATGTTAATTCATGTTAAACCATGATGTTAATATGTACATAGCTTGTCGAACAAAATGAAACCATCAAGCTGCTGAGCATAATCTGCAAGCAATGAAATCATTTCACACCTATAAGTTGACACATCAAAGCTCCCAGAACCCGAACTGCAACTTTGTATATGTACCTCCAATATGTCATCCAGAACAGACAACAACCTACATCTCATGCCGAATACAAATCAGTGTGAATAAGACACAAATCATGGGCATGATATGCTATATTAACTAGGGATGGTGATTACCTATTTCTCTTTATATAATCAAATAAGATAAGACCAAGCTTCTCACAAACCTATTAAACGTTCAAATAAATTCAAGAATGGATTTTCTTTTATTTCTAAACTATTCCTTCATATCCTAAAATAAATACAAAATATAACACTTTGCAGCAAGCCAATTACAATTAATTTATGTTATAGATAAAACTTACACTTATGACGCTTAATAATATTATTTTTCTATATTATTATATTTAATGTCACTCACAGCTGATGGCTCACTCTACATAAGCAAATGAAGCATAAGTAATAACAAAAAGGAAAAACAACAATACACCCTAAGCAATGTTAACAAACAATTTACTAATACTGTGCCTGGATAAGATACTAAACTCTAGCGTTAAATATGGATTAATTAAAAAGAATTATGTAACATGCAAGATAACAGATATATCCAATAGATCAAATGCTAACAACTTTAAAATGGATCTAAAAAAACTTTAATATGGTGAACACCAGATATATAATAAATTAGCAATAGGTGTTCAACAAATTAGTTAGTTATAAATAACTAATGAAATTTGGATTATAAAACACAAATTCAGATGTATGAATATGATCAATGCCAATATTACTTTAACACTGCTAGTGGCAAATTTTAATTGTGCATTCAGAACAGATCCGTTATATGTATATGAACTTGTGGCCCTTAATGCTGGGTCCGAAAGGATCTCCAACTACTCAACCGTTTTTTTTGTTTTCTGTTCACGAAATTTTCATAAATTCCTTCTTTTGCACTGGAACTCACGATGTAAATTTCTCATACAAAAGCAACCAACAAAAAAGAAGCATCACTCGCATAGAAAAAAGAAAAGAAAAAAAAAACCAGCTAAAAAGGGAAACCGACGTATTATTCTAAAACTTAATACCTTGTCTGAGAATGTGACCATTTTTGCATGTTCAGCAGTAATGTCAACATAGGCATCATCAAAAGTAATTCCTTTTATGGTATGTTATTCAATGTGAAATATGAAGGTAAATAATAAATGGGGTCCGTATAAGAATAGCTTCATACATTGAAGAGAAATATGACGTGAACCTACTACTTTGAACATCGAAAAAAAGGTTGAATCTAGTTAGTTGAAATAGGTAAATGAATCAAGATAGAACAGTAACACAGAGTACTATAGCATGACCAACTGCACAGGCCACTCGGCAACTTGGATTGGGCAGACCAGCTACTTGAACAATATAACCAAATCCAATAACTTGACTAAACATTCCATCACTTTGATGCCCCACTTGGTCACAAGATCCCGTTACTGAGCTAAGCAATTGGTTAGGTGAAGAATTGATATTTGTATAGAATTAGCCACTAATATTTGGCGATATAGCTTAACAGTTGTTACAGTAGTATCAATTCCTTCTTGCAAATGCAGCAAGATGTTGGTATCAGCATTCACATCTGCAGCTGACTTATAATATCAGCTTATGCCGGATTATTGTTTTTTTTCTCTCATCTTGAATATGCTTATATTGCATAACGAGCTTAAAAAGAAACAAAACAAAATAAGTGAACCACCTTGGTTCAAATTAATGAAATTAAACAGTACAGCTTTATATCAGCCCGGCCAATCACAAAGAAGAAACTACTTCATTATCATATGACTAATACGACTTATACTTTTATTTATGTTTAAACTCCAAAATACAAGTTTAATGTTTGCGTCAGTGAACTTTCATTTTCAGTGGTTGCAAATTTACACATCATATCAAAATGCAAAAATCTTTCGCTTTTTTAACAACACGCAGGAATTCGAAAAAGAAATCATATGAAAGGAAATTTTGTAGGATTCCATTTCTAACATTATTTAAATGGAAAATAACAGATTGTTGTGTTATCACGTTAAATGTGAAGAAATCTGGTGTGGATGTACTTTTACCCATTTTGGTACGTAATATCTCTACGATAGCATCATGGGTTGTTGGTTGATTTACTTGGTAATGTCACCAGTAGTCAAGAGTTAATTTCGATAACTGGTTTTGCATTTAATGCTAATGGAGTTGGTTTCCATTTGTTTGTTTGTTGAAGATTTCAATTTAGTACAAAACCACATTGACAAGCATCTTATTTTTTACCTGACTTTATCAGGGATGACACTAGATATATAAAAAAGAGAGTATTCCTAATATAGAATGAAGAATCGGCATAAAAATGTAGATACACACATTATCTTCACAATAGAAGATGAATACCTGATGTACTTGATACACTTTCTCCAAATTTGTTCTGCAGATTGAGGCATCATAAAGTACTTGAGAATATAACAATCTTTTCTTTTACCTTCAGATCTCCTAGTGCACCAGTTCCCTAAAATTTCAGGGCTGACTTTACTGTATATTTGAAATATACGTTGAACTCTACTGTCCTTATCATGCCCATGTAAGCAAATAATCCACTGCCACAAATGAAATAACTAACTGCAAAATTTTACCGAAACTATATGTGATGTAATTGGATTTTCATAGCTTAACATTTGCGGTTAAATTCAAATTAGGCAAATTGTACACAAAATTGGGAGACCAGGACAAGAGAAAAACGTAACAAATCCTACAAATTAGGAGAAATATTGTTTTTGTTCCCTGAATTAACTCCAAATAATCGGCTTAAAAGCCTAGACAAGCTAGAACTTCCAAAAAATTAAAAAAATAGTCCATATTCATGGAATTTGCACAAAAAATTACCATATATTCACACCTATCATGTACAACCCAACATAATATAGCTATTGTAAGCACCAAAAACCTAAAATAGAAAGAATAAGTATAAATATATGTCCAAATGTAGAGCACTGGAAGAAATCATTCCCATGCCTACTGGATCCTCGGAAAATTTGAAGTATAATTCCAAGTGGATCTTTCATTTCCTTCGCGTGAAACTTACACCGAATTTACCCAAAATAACTAAGCCAATTTAAGCTCCACGTTTTCTTTTTGGTTCCCTTTTCTCAACGTCAATCTTCAACCTCAGCTTCGCAGTAGGACTCGACTGACCTAAATTCATCATCCGATCATCATATAGGCAGTTCAAAGAACAACGGATTAGCTACTGTGTTGACGAGAGGACCTCGTTTTCTTCACTTACTAAAATTAATTTTAAAGCTGTACTCTCCTAATTTCAAATTTTGAGCATTATCATTATTTTTCAGATCTCGAACAACCATCCATAAACAACGTTTCCCAAGCAACCACTGAACAATGACGGTTTGGTGAAAAATGGTGTAAAATGGTGTTGCTTGCAATTGTTTGTCGTGCAAAACCTGGTGGTGATGGTGAAGTGTCTTCGTTATTTTTACTATGTTCATTATTATTATTTTCTATGATATCATAAAAGAAAACTTGGATGCACTTAGATAGCTCTATCATCGACCATTAGCGTGGTGGCGCACTTCTGTAACAACCCACAATTTTGTACTATTCAAATCGACAATATCCACACATGTCAGACTTGAATGACTCAAAACAATAGATTATTAATAAAATTAGAGTAAATAGATTTTATCGGCTCCTGAGCTTGCAAGCCGATAAAATAAATGATTTTAAGCATAAGTATTAACAATAGATTATTAATAAAATTTTACTCTAATTTTATTAATAATCTATTGTTAATACTTATGCTTAAAATCATTTATTTTGAAACTAATTTAAAATTTTGGAACTAATTTATCGGAATTTTATTAATAATCTATTGTTAATACTTATGCTTAAAACGATAAACCCGGAATTTTGGAACTAATTTAAAATTTGATTTTTAATTGATTTTAATAGATTTTTAATATTTCAAATCATTTATTTTGAAAATTAACGACTTGAAATTTATTTTAAAATGAAGTTTGAACGGAAGAATTCAAAATTTAATTAAAACGAACTTGTAACGTCGCTGTAGTTCGTAATAATACTGTAACGTCCCAGATTTTTGAACATTAATTACGAATATTTAATTCTGTTTTAAATATTGATTTAATGGGTTTTTATATCGAATATATTTAATAAAACTAAGGTGAATATATATAAGTTTATAATTTGATTAAAACGAGTTCGTAACTTCGCGGTAATTCTTAGTATTGAGTTTGAATTTTAATTGAATATACATAATTCGACAAAAGTCGGATTTTTGTGAAATAAGAAACGTTTGAATCTGTTGGATAGTAATTTTCTAATGAAAGAGAAAAATCAAGATTTCATCGTATAGATTGTAAGATATGTTCAAATCAAATTTTCAAACAGTTGTTATGGAATCGTTTTTAAATTTATAACGTTTTATTTATAAATATAAAGGGATTTTTATATTAATAGAATATCGTTTAATCTGAATTTCTGAACGTTGAGTTTTGAATCTATAATTGGTTTAATTTGAAGCTATATGTTATTCCATTTGAATATATTTAGTAATAATAATTTATTATTAATTTTGGATATATTTTATCGATATTATATATACCTTATAAATAGTCGTTTATCAAATGACATCCATTTTCGATAAAACAAATTTTATTGGGATACGTATAGCTAATTATTGTAGGATTTCCGATTTGTAACCAAACGGAGTTGTTTTGTCAGCGGGTGCAAAATTAAAGTGAACCGGTGGATAAATGGAGATTTAAATAGCGCCGTTTTTGCAAATGGAGATCCTTTTCAATGAAATTAGTTTCATTATAACCGGAATGTTAAGACGTAGTAGTACGTCAGTTAATATTTCATTTGGAATGTGTGTGTCTTGATACAAATATAAGACGATTAACGATAATCAGTGGTAGAATAAAATAATCGTACTAAAACAAATTGTTCAAATCAAGTTTATAACACCGCTCAAATCAAGTAAAAATAAAATTTTGCCTAGTGCTTGGATGAGTAAGAGTGACATTCGCCTATACGCGACTGTTAGTAGCAATTCCCTTTTTGATATTCAGGTGCTATATCTAGTAGCTTATGTAGGAAGCCATTTAAATACAAACAACAATTCATGCAAGTCACAACAGCTAATGCTTGAGCATTATTCTAATCGAAATGATCAGGAGAGTTCATAAGATATAAATCATAACTTTAAAATGCGTTTATACTTCAAACCAGAATATACAGGACCTTTGTTGCATTCAAATATACAAGGACGCTTGGAACACTTGTTTCAAGCTGTATGGTTGCTACAACACAAATATACAAGTAGACATATGAATACGTTATACAGGAATGACTAGAGAACAAGAAAAAAATACACAGTGCGCACATACCTAAATTATATATACACATAGCTAAATCCATAACCAGGTTGTACCTTTTGATAGACGTTGATCATATCCTCACTTTGTCTTGCTTGTATATATACTGCAATTCGATCTTCATTCTTCAGCAACCCGAAACCCGCTTCCACAAAACAAATAAACGGCAGTAATTTGCCGATCGACCTCCTCCTCCAATATCACAATCCGACCATTTCCTCACCAACGTTTCAACTACAAATATCACCAACTCATCAAGGTCGATAAAGTGACTGGTTACAATCATCTCTGGCCAACTGTATCAGATGGAAATCAAGTTTGAAGCCATGAAGTTCGGGGGTTTTGGATGGAGATCGGTAGCACCTGGAGGGTCGTGTACGAGGCGATGGTCAAGTGGACGGTGGCGCGTGTCCTGGTCAACGTATCAAGGTCTGATGCCGAGATTGGGGAGCAGCAGTCATTGAAGTTGATCGTGGTTTTTCTATGAGGAACGAGTATCGTGCTTTTAAGAAGCACTATATTGAAAAGAAAAAGGGAAATGATGCAGCTTGGCATGAACTAATGGGAACGTGCATGGGGAGGAACACGAGCTGTTGTACACAGCAAAGGTTGAGTTGCGTGAAATATGGGGAGGAAGCAAATCATGTTTCAGTAAAAGAAGAATTTTATGGGGGTAATATCTTTTTTATGTGTACGTACAGGAGGATGGGTTCAAAAGCTTCAGGTTGGAAAATTATATATTAGGGAAGAAGGAAACGGTTAGAAGGAAAAGTATTCAGGGAGACGTGGGCTGTATTTCACATTGGTGGGCTTCGGGCCTTCTTGAAACTACATATATATATATATATATATATAATATCACGTTGGGCCATATCAGAGGAGTTTGGTCAAATCAGAATTAAAAAG
This sequence comes from Allium sativum, assembly GCA_030737875.1. Lineage (NCBI taxonomy): Eukaryota > Viridiplantae > Streptophyta > Magnoliopsida > Asparagales > Amaryllidaceae > Allium > Allium sativum. The sequence continues at coordinate 769,874,737 of CM060918.1, read as the reverse complement.
GAGAGGATTGAAAAACTGATTCTTGAACTTAATATACTGGACGAAGAGAGAGGACTCGATACTGTTGAAAGAGATTTGCTTCATCAACGAGAGAAAGAACTCAACAAAGTCCTGGATCAAGAAGAGATTTTTTGGAGACAACGATCCAGATCTCAATGGCTGAAGGAAGGGGATAGAAACACTGCGTATTTTCATAAAGTTGCTAATGGTAGACGTCGCACCAATTTGATACAAAGTATTTGGAAAGATGGAGTGGAGATTTGTGAACAACAACTTTTGAGTGATACTTTCACTGAATATTATAAAAGTATCTTTGGTGCTCGCAATGAGAACCGCATTTATGTTGATTGGCGCAAATTGTATCCTAATGTTGTTGATCTCTCGGACATTGCAAGTGATTTCTCAGAAGAGGAAATACTGAATGCTTTGAAGATGCCTGGCGACAAAGCACCTGGGCCTGATGGTTTTCCTACCTTTTTCTTCAAACGCTATTGGGGCATGTTGAAAGATGATGTAATGCGTTTGTTTGAAGAGTTTCACAAAGGCTCATTAAGGTTAGATTTGATTAGTTATGCTAATGTGGTTTTAATCCCCAAAAAGGAAGGTAATGTTTTGCCGCTGACTTTAGACCGATTAGCCTCCTTAACACTAGTTTCAAACTAATCACGAAGGTGTTGGCCAATAGGCTGAAAACTAAGTTGGATACGTTGATTGATAAGTCCCAAACAGCTTTTATTAAAGGAAGAAACATTCTTGATGGTGTTGCGTTGGTTGGTGAAGTGATTTCTCACTGTGATAGATTTGATGTCCCTTGTGCTATTCTCAAGTTGGACTTCGCCAAAGCTTTTGACACAGTTGACTGGCGATTTATGATTGAAGTGCTGAAGGCAAGAGGCTTCCCCACCAAGTGGATTGAATGGATTTCTATGATTCTTTCATCAAGTAGATCTAAAATTTGTGTCAATGGAGTTGCTGGCTCTACTATCCACTCCAAGCGTGGTCTAAGACAGGGCGACCCACTCTCCCCTCTTCATTTTGATTTGGCGGCAGATGTCTTTTCAAAAATTCTGAAGCTGGGCTGTGCAGATGGGATTCTTAGCGGCTTTGGCAGTGATCACGTGGTTGGGGGCATCAATTCTCTGCAATACGCTGATGACACTATCATTTTTAGCAAACCTGACTGTAAATACCTTGCTGCACTTAAATTTATTCTCTATGCTTTTGAAAGCTTATCTGGCTTAAAAATTAACTTTCATAAGAGTAGTGTTTACACGTTGGGTTGTAGTGATGATTTACGCAGGTCATGTGCTGAGATGTTTAATTGCAAGGCTGATGTTTTTCCTTTGAACTATCTGGGTATGTGCATCCGCCCCAAGAAATTAATGAAGAAAGACTGGCAGCACTTGATACAGAAGGTGGACACTAGACTGGCGAGGTGGAAAAGCAACTCACTATCAAGAGCTGGTCGTCTCGTGCTTGTCAATTCTGCTCTGTCGTCAATTCCGTTGTACTGGATGTCCTTCTACCAATTTCCTGGTTGGGTGCTGGAGAAGATTGATGTAATTCATCGTAATTTTTTCTGGACTGGTACTAAAGAGACGAAGAAACTTAGCTGTTTGATTTCTTGGGATCAAATTTGCAAGTCTAAAGAGCAAGGGGGACTTGATGTCATTAACTTGAAGACAATGAATCGTGCTTTACTTTGTAAGTGGCTGTGGTTAATGATCTCTAACAAGCACGCTTTATGGAAAGAATGGATTATCAGTACATGTTATAATGGCATTTTTAGCTGGAATACTGGTTTCTCATTGTGCTCCGTGTTTTGGCGCAATGTTATGGCTCATGCACAATGGATGAAGCTGGGTACTAAGATTGTGGTGAAGAATGGACACAACACATCATTTTGGTTAGATAGCTGGCTAACTAATGTCCCTTTCTGTGCGGAGTTTCCTGAGATTTTTGGTATTGCACGTAACAAAAATTTCACTGTTAGAGAGATGTATGATAATGAAGCAGCGGGCTGCAAATGGAGATTGTCTTTTTCGAGGCTGGTGGCTGGTAATGCATTGGCTCAGTTATGCAGCTTGTTTGTTTTGCTTGAAGGGGTGACTTTAACTAATGAGAGGGATGAGTTTATTTGGATGTTGGAGGGAGAAAGAAAGCTGTTTAGCGTTCGAAGCATTTACAAGTTGTTCAACTTTACTGGGATTAGGAGGCTGGGGTTCGAACATATGTGGCGGTTCAAAGTCCCTGACAAAGTTAAAATTCACATGTGGATTGTGATACATGGTAGATTGAACACGGTTAGCAGAATTCGTCAGAGAGGCGTGTACGTTACGGGTGGCTGTGTATTTTGTGGTTGCGACGACGAGGACTATCATCATCTTTTTTTGGCTTGTGACTTTGCTTTTTACATTTGGACGAAATGTTTGGTTGCGCTTTGCCATGATTTGCACTGGAGCGACTTCATTGTTGACCAATTTGATTTTTGGCACAACATTTACCCGACCTTGCATGCTTCTCATGATAGTTTTCTTTTTGCTTTGTTGAACTTTGCTTACATTTGGTTGCTTTGGCATGAACGCAATTCCCGAAAATTTAACCACAAAATGAAAGCCCCTAACAGTATCATTTACTCTATTCTCAATTTTGTCTATGACTGGGCAGGCATGGAGCGCAAGGAGCAGGTTGAAAGCATTGCTGACTGTGTGCACAAGCGGGTGCGCTGCATTACTGGTCCACACACTTGATGGGGATTTTCACTGGCGTTGTCTTTTGCTGTTATGTATTTTGCTGTGTAATGTAAATTATGATGCTTGGTTTCTTTTTGTCAGGCTGTATATTATCGCTGGGTTGTAGCGATGGCCTGTTTTTTTTTTTTTTTTTGGTTGTATATATGTTGTACATACACGTACTGCTACTTTATGCTACTTTATGGATGCTAATATATATTAGGCGTGAATCATGTTGATTCACTACCTTTTCCTTGAAAAAAAATATCACGTTGGGCCTGGCCTTAACGTAAGAAAAGGGGGAAACATGGGAGGCTGATGGGATAAGCGGCGTGGAGTTTTATTTTTGCGTGCTGAACAGGTTGAAGCTAGGGCTGTCAATGGATACCCGAAAAATCCGATATCTGTCTGAATCCGTATCCGAATAAATATAGTGAAAACATAGTTAATAAATAATTGGATGCTTAAATGGATGTTATTCATTGATTATTGACTGTTATTTGTTAAACTGTTTATTTCTGTATAGTGAAAATAAATATATTATCGTATTGAATTGAGGTAACCCATTTCGATGCAGAGAATGACAGGTTGGAGGAATCCAATCGGATTCCTCGCTATTATTGATAATGTTTAACAATATAATATAAATTTTTACTGAATGTGGAATTGTCTGATATTTCATGGTTTGGTACTTTAGTAGACATTTGCCTCTTTAGTACCATCAGAAAAAGATAAAGTTTTTAGAATTGATATTAAATCGATTCTGAACGTTTTCAAAGTTATATTCATATACGATTTGAAATACGATTTTTGATTTAAAAATAAATAAAACTTTTAATTAACGATGTTTAAAGATGTTTATCAAGTTAATAATTATTCTAAGCATTCTTTAAAATGGGTTAACTCGTCGATTTTCAGTCAATGATTAAGTTAACGACTTCTACATTGATAAATGACAATGTAAATTACTTTTACTTCGATTAGTATCGTAGTTAATTATTATTTTAATAATAACTAAAATGATTTCTTTTTAATTTAATGAGAGGTAAAACCTTAATTTGAATGGGTAGAAGCAAGGATTTTGCAAATGGATTTTTCAATAAATCCAGCTTATAAACAAATTGTTGAAAAGAGATATTAAAGATAAAGCTTATATTTTTATATGCATTCTAAAATGAGTTACTTAAAAAGGGTAATTATAAGTTGCTATTCTCAAATGAAGAAAATGGTCTATTCTGAATTAAATGAGATTTTCGGATTTCAAGATTTATATGAGTTTTAAAATTACAAACTTTTATTTGTCTTAAGATAAGAACGTTGTCGATCAAGGTCTAAGAGGTAATTAGAATACCCCAACTTGAATGGCTTCGCTATTATCAAGGGATGATAATAGTTTGTAATGGTAGAAGATGTCGTAAAAGGTTTATTTTTCTTATAAGTGAAGTATTTTGGCTTATAGTAAGATTTTGAATGTAACTGGGAATGTTAAATTTTGATTATATAATGTATAAATTAACAGGATTTACGAAAGTTAAGTTGAACCGATTGTTTAATAACCATTTTTTTTATAAAAAAGGAACTTTTTTCTAGTTCAGAAATGAATAATGGAATTAGCAAACGTTTTTACAAAGGGATATTTAATTTGGAATTTTGATATGATTATAAGATGGTTCCTAAGTTTTGGGAATGAAATGAATTGGAGACTTCTCTTATAGTTAAAACAAGAGGGAAAAAGTTTTCGCTCCGATTACTGAAAGATTTTAAAATTAATTAAAGGGGCCAAATGATGCTATATTCCAAACCAGTGAATTCATTTTCATTTTATGCATACATGGATGTTTATTTTGATAGTTAAATATCCGACTATCAAAATCTAGCCTTTTATCGATTGTTGGTACAGAAATACCGGGATCGAATTTATATTCGAAAACCATTCTAACCAGCAAATACGTAAACGTTGAAGTTATCAGAAGATGGACAAGATGGAGCATTGAAGACCGTTGATCTTCATGAGCGGAAGAACTACTCGTTAAATTTCTTTGGATAGCTATCGAAGTTATTTTGACTTGTGATTTTGTCATGATTGAAATCTACGGATTGCAAGAACTTCTCGCTACTGATTCTTTGAGTGATTCTTATATAAGGATGCGGTAGAAGGGTGCCTTAGGTTCATCCTGCTCCTGGATGACTTATATGGACGAATGTCTGACAGAGTGTTTCTTGAGGGTCACGTACATTGATTTTTACAAATGTACTTCTGTTTGGTGGCGGAGAAGGCAACTTCTTTAGCTTAACACCCAAGGATTTTTTTGTGGACATCAATTAGTGATTTGACGGATCTGACGATGTGGCATTCAAAGATATGAGATGTTCTATGAAGATAATCGTGACCTCAAGCCTCACAACCAGGAAATGATAAAAATCGGGCAGGCAGCATGGCTAGGTGGGTCAATCCCAAGCAGGGTGTATTATCACTAATTTAGAGAAAATCCTTATTTGTTCTTCTTTCTCTTTTGTATCTCTACGAATGGATGGTCGGCCCTTAAAATCGTCGGTGATAATACATTCTATACACTCATGCTAAATGAGTGGGCGGTCATGTGTGGCCGGTTTGCAAGATGTTCTTATTGAACCCCAGTGTATCCCTTCTAGAATACACTGACCGGAAGGTGGTCCCATATCTTATCATAGTTGGAATCCAATCTCCAATAAGCGCCTTGCAGTTTTTGATTATATAATGAATATGTAGAGCATGAGATGTAGACGTTCTACTAGATGATTATTTATTTATGTTTTGATTGACACATTATAACATTACTTGATTTTGATATATCAAAAATGTTTTGGGTTACAGTAAAGTAAAAACCGTCTGTGTTTTTGTGTGGGTTGGTCTTACTATTATCCTTTTCTTTAAAAGGGTTTTCTAAAGTTAAGCAAGATGGATGTTACTTAAACTTAGTGAGTTTTAGTCACGCTGGTTCACTAGACTAATCTATGGCATTTGCAATGCTCGGGTCAGACCGAGTTTTACAGGTTCAGGTTAGGGAGTTGCGAACTTTTAAAGACGTGCTAAAGGGGTCCAGACGTATTATTATTTATTCCTATTGACGGCAAAAAATGTCGTAAACACCAAAGATTCCTATTACTAGGAATAGTTAATTTGGTCGCAAGACTAAGTAAGAGAAAGCGGTAAATGACACGAGAATTTATAGTGGTTCGGCCGCGGATTAGGCCTACGTCCACTTTGGAAGGATGTTGAACTTTTATTAATCACTCAAGAATTACAAGGTAGAGCCATGCTCATTACATTCATTTTCATAATTGAAATATGCTAGGCACGTATTAGGGAAAAAGAACATTTAATTCTCCTTCTTTCTCAAATAGGAATGTCATTAATGAAGCTCTAGGAAGGTCTCAAGTGAAGAAAATCCAACCTCTTTGAAGTGTGAGGTCATGGGCTATTTATAGGAGTGGGGGTAGGTAGGATTAGGTGGGAGTAGGTAGAAATAGGGACCACATACAGAAAATTCGAACCCACCGCCTGCACACCTCGAAATTTCGAACCCGGGCATGGGTTCGAAATTTCGAGCCCGTTGGGTACGAAATTTCGAACGCAGGTTTGGATGCAAAATTTCGCACCTAGGCAGGGGTGCGAAATTTCGCACCCAGGCAGGCGTGTGAGATTTCGCACCCGCTGGATTCGAAATTTCGAATCAAGGCATGGGTGTGAAATTTTGCACCCGGGCATGGGTGCGAAATTTCACACCCGCTAGGTGCGAAGTCTTTTAGAGGTGCGTGTAATTTTGTTAATTTTTGGTTGTAGATCTATTTATTGTATGCAAATAAGAGTTGTATTCATCTAGAATTATTTCCCTATCTCAATAAGTTTATATATTCTTGTAATTTTGTTAATTTTTGGTTGTAGATCTATTTATTATATGCAAACAAAATTTGTATTGTTGAATCAATAAAAAGGGTGGTTGGGTGGAATATCTTGTTTGCGCGTGTGATTTCATATTTGTATTGTTTTTCATATAAATCATCTTAAGTATTTAGGTGAATAAGATTCTGGTCGCTTCCACAAAGGCGCAGTTTTCCTAATGAGATATATGTTCATCTTATAATTTATTATATTCTTTATTAATAATTGTGTTGGAAACAAATATTTTTGGTCTGATAGTGAAATGCTAAAATTGCCCTTTATTTAAATTAAAAACCTATCCAATAAAAATAGGATTTGTACGGTTGATTTTCTTTTCTTTTCAAAACTTCATTTACGTATGCGTTGACCCTTGGATAATGGGTCAATAACAATTCATGTGTGGATCACATTCCGTTACGCTTGTGTGTGTGTGTGTGTATTAAAAATTGGTATGCTTTGTTAAGTGCTTAAACAAACATTACAAAGCTAGGTCAATATACTAACCTACTTTAAACCAAAACAAACAAACAAATGAGAACTAAAGTAAAAACCAGAAAATACAACAGTAAATAGCTAGGAAATAAATCAAAGATAAGCCCAAGAGTAGGCATTTTTCCAAAGCTTGCATAAAACGCCTAAAGCTTAGGACTTCAAATATCACACTTTTCCATATTACACTCCATGTTCTTCTTGTCCGCAACATTTCAGTTATCTTCAAGAGCGGTTACCACTTAAAATTCACTTTCTCAGCTCTACATCGAATAGTTGCATAAGATATGTTCTTGATTCTAACCGAATATGCTTTACTTTAAGAAATTGGCATGTACCCTATAGAAAGTAAAACCTTCCACCGTGTATAATTTCTAAACCTTTGTTTCCCAAACCCATAAATAGGTACACATGAAAATGGAAAATAAATGTAGAAATAGGAAAACCAACATACTTGATTCTGCTATAGGCTTGTGTGTACATCTTTGTAACTGATTTGAAACACTCTAGGATGTCACCTGCAAATCAGTTACTAGTTTTCATCTACGACCGATGAGGGATTAATTAAGTAATAGAACTAAGTGTAATATGAAAATCCATTGAAAAATCAAACTTGAAAACTTCATGACTACCAAATCCAATATTCGCCCAAATCTTATCAACTGTTATGCTTCTTACCGTTTGCAAATCGCCACTGCTTCGCAATGTTGACATTTTCGATCTAGCGGAGGAATCGATAATGAGGAAGTCAGGTTGCTACTTTCGATGTGACCTTTGAGTACGTTAAACGCCAAAACCACAGATCCTCGGATGGCTTGATCCCTCCTAGCAATGGCGGATCCAGGAATGCAAGAATGAAGGGGCTAAAATTTTAGAGGGGGCAATATATACAAGAGTTTGTTGAAAATGATCCACTTTTCTTTAAAAATATATATTCAATTTTCTTTAAAAAAATTAGGGGGCGATAGCCCCCTCTGGCCTATAGCTGGCCCTTCCCCTGCCTCCTAGTTGGAAGAGAACTTTCAGATCTGGGATATTGTTTGCATGCGAGAAGAGTGCGAACAAGAGGAAAGACATATAATGTGTTTAAATTTATAGCATAAAGATTAGGAATTTAAATGAGGCTTATCAACGAATGAGTGAAATTATCATTGAAATTTTTAAAAAGGTAAATCGATTGATTTCAGAAAGAGTAATTTGAGGCTTTCAAGGATTAAGGGGAAGTGATTTTTCCCAGTAAGAGCATTCCCAGCACCGTGTTGATTTAAAACGGTGGCAGACAATTTTTAAGCGTGAGTTTGCCCCCACTCTTCTAGAAGTGAGTGGGGGCAACAACAGGTATTTTAAAAATAATTTTTTTACTAAACGGTGAACAGAAAGCCGTTTAGTAATTTTTTTTTTAATATTTTCATTTCATGGAGTTCAGAAACTCATTTATACGTTAAATGATTTTCTAAACCACATTTAACGATCATCGCAAACAAAAAAGCGATGACAATCCCCACTTTCTTCTCTTCTTCGCGCTTAACTTCACGCTGTTGCAACGCGAGAAAGAGAAATAAAACGTGAATTGTCCCCATTTTTGCACAAATTGACAATGCTGGGAATGCTCTAATCGATGAGTTTAGATTGTGTTATGGTTTGAAATCGAAGCGTTTTCGATTTTCTATAAGAATCGCCTTATCCTCTCTCCATCAGAGAGAGGAAGAAAGCCGGCTATATATATATATATATATATATATATATATATATATATATATATATATATATATATATATATATATATATATTGTTAACCCTCTTTTTGGCAAGAGTCTCAACGAGCCAGACCAAAGCCCAAACGCGCAAATCATATGCAAGTCACGCTTCAGGAAGCCCAACAGAAATACAGTCCAAAGCAGTCACACATCGGCCCAAGTCCAACTCAGTCAGATTGACTATGCATTACCGGAAGAATCGCTCACCAGGACGACCGAGTTTTTCGCTTCCAGAAAGAACTCGTCGACTGATTATCTCAGGCCAGCATGGAAGATTTCTACAGAGCTAGTCCAAATAATATCCCGACTTTCAAGGCAATAAAGGCAGTCAAACCATATACGGACAAAGCTCTACTTTTAATAAACCTCTCCGTGGATGCCACGTCAGCCACAACTTCCGAGGATACTATTCATGAACAGTGGAATCAGTCCTTCAGCCGCAGTTCAAGCCAATAGACGGATTCCATGTGTCCAGGCTTTCCCTAAATGGCCAGACCATATCGCAACAGCCCAAGCTGCATTCTCCACCTATAAATACCTCTGCGCTTAAAGAGGAAAGAGACGAGGAGGAGGAAGTACTCTCTCTTTTTTGAAAATTCCAGTATACTCCAATTCCGAAGTTCATCTTTCTCAATCTTTCTCAAAAGGAAGAAGGGAAATAGCTATCTTCTTTCCTTTCTTCAAACAAAGCATTGTACTTGTAATAAAAAAAAGGAAATAATATATAAAGTGGAAGTAGGCACCATCTTTGCCGAACCACTATAAAAATTTTGTGTGTGCTCCCTGTTCTTTTACTTTTTACTGCATTTTTAATCTTTATTCGTGTGTTGATCACGCGATTGGGGGTTGATCGTCATTAGTAACCAACTTTTGACGTCAACACTTTGGTGCGCCAGGTAGGGGAAGCGCACTGACATTGCCATCGAGCTCCTGCTTATCTCAGGTCATGGCGAACAAACGAAAGAAAGATGTAACATCCTCTCGTCCCGCAAACGCCGATGCAGCCGATACTGATGCTGCAGAAGTAAGCCACGAAGTTTCCTCTCATGACGACATGTCTCGATTCCTTACCCGGGGCGACATGGATAAAATCATGGTCGAACCCAGAGACCATATGACATCTCAGGGTAAAGTCCTCGAACGACAGCAGCAGTTGATGGATCACCTTCTCGATCGACTGGAAACAGGAGTGAACGCTTCAACATCAATTCCTCCATCGACCGAAGTTGGGGCAATAACCGATCTTCGGTCTGCACGGAATCAGGCCACTGATCAGGCTACACCTTTATTTCATCCTGGTTTGATCCCACCAACCGATCGACCCCAGCCGGGAATATCACTTCCAGCAACCAGCACAGCTGCAGCAACAGAACCTCAGGTGGCAGGCGATCGAGATATAGGTCGTCTGGCAAATATGCCTCCGCTCTTTGGAACATCTCGAACTGTCGAGCTACCACCGGGTCCCTCAGAATCAACGCCATTCCCATTACAACCCGGAATCTTACCGCAGGCCAGTCTAACCACTCTTCCTTTTCAACGAAGAGTTGGAGTAACCTTCCCTTCGAACGAGGGAAACCAGCCTACCATGTCGGCCCTCACCGTGGCAAAAGAAAACGCTATCGTAAACCATCCTAACCTCGCTTCAAGCAGGGGCAACCCCGGCCTCCAAACATCACATGCTATGCTGAATCAACCTATACCCTTTGCTATGGGTATGGCTCGAGCCACGACTCATCAGGTTCCAGAGGGGCCATTCTTCCCAGAACCACCCACCAGATCTCTCCTTCCCTCACACCTTCACTCAACTCTCGGAGGTCGAGCCCAGCCGACGGCCACCCTTCCGAGCATGCTTTTGCCGGATCCTCATGCAGAACCCTCTCAAGATGCAGAAGTAAGTTCATGGCAACGACTCCTCGGGGATGGGAGCCAGCTTGCAAACATCGTCTGACGCTTCACTTGGGGCAACTCTTCGTAGCAAGACATAGACAATGTCAATCGCAGCCCCTTCACTAGAGAAATCAGAAATTCTCGAAATCCTCCAGACTTCAGGTTCCCAGCCATCGAGTCGTACAATGGTCGCACAGACCCGACCATTCACCTCATGCAATGCATGCGACATATGGAGGTACTTGGTGCATCGACCAGCTTCATGGCTAAGTGCTTTCCTCTCTTTCTCACAGATATAGCCGGTATGTTGTTTCGGCAGCTAACAACGGAGTCGATCAGTAGCTGGAATACTCTGGTCACCCGCTTCATCAAATAGTTTCGAGTGCATATCTCTCGACCGAAAAGTGTCATGTTTTTATCCACCATCAAGCAGCAATCCGGAGAGACGCTAAGATCCTTTCTCGAAAGATTCAACGCAGCTGTAGCATCTGTCGATCGGCCCGAGCCATCAATGGTGCTGATGGCAGCCATCGCGGGAGTTCAGAAGAGATCAGAATTCTCAAACTCCTTAACCAGAGATCCCCTCAAAGATATAGATAATTTTTACTCCGAGGCCGAGAGATTCCTCCGACAAGAGGATGCCAGCCTTGAAATGGAGAGCCTTGAAGTTTTAGTTGCCATACAACAGGGTCCACTCAACGGCAATGGCCAGAATAAAGGAAGAGGAAAGGGCCCGGAAAAGGATGAACGCAATGTGCGACCTCGAAATGAAAACAAATATGATCGATACACCGAGCTCAATTCTTCTTTGCTCGATATCTACCTCGATATACGCGATTCCTTGCCTACTCCAAGACCACCTCGACGAGAACCGACCCAGATGGAACTCGAATCTGGCAAGCATTGTATATTCCACAACATAGCTGGACATAATACAAATGATTGCCGACATCTGCGCGATCTCATCGAAGGACGAGTCATAAAAGGGGAACTCGCTGAATATGTCAAAGATCGCGCCCCGGCTATGCCGCCGCGACCCTCTGCCCAAGCTCCTCAGGCTGGTCCGCGAGCTCTTAGAAACGGAAAGGACCCTGAGACTAGCACTCGCGGCATTATCATTAATTAGATTTTTTATCTTTTCTTTCGATGTATTTCTTTCAATAACAAGGACGCCTTGATTTTAGCTCTTGAGAATGCTCTGTAATCAATCGCTGTCCTCGTTGAATTTCTTTTCTTTAGTTGCTTAGCAGTTATGAATTTTACTTTTTGTAAAAGTAGATCATGTTGTGAAATCTTTAAGACTAGCATGGATAATGCTCACCTTCATGTTTTGTGTGGTCAGCGCGAAAGCCCACCACCATTTAAAACACCTACTCCTTCAAGTGAGTGAGGTCATATTTTCTAAATAACGAGTGTGGATAACTCTCTCTTCTTTACACCACGAGCATGCATAGCTCGCTAAACTAACCAACCTAGCATGAGTCGAGCATAAGAAACACTTGCCCTAAGCCGAGCATGGTTTATGCTCGCCACTAAGCTGGTTAATGCTCGCCCTTTCTAAGCCGAGCATGGTTTATGCTCTCCCCTAAGTCGAGTATGGTTAATACTCGCCCTCTCTAAGCCAAGCATGGTTAATGCTCGCTACTAAGCCGAGTATGGTTGATGCTGGCCACCCTCTAAAGCCAAGTGGGATAAAATGCTCGACCCATCGCCCTCCTCCAAAACGAGGATAGTTTGTTTTGTATTTGCAGGAACCAACTCTCGTACAAATGGCAATCATCATCTCGACCTTAATACGGTTCCCGATGGTTGTCGGTTTTCTGGCCTTAATACGACCTGGCATGGTCGTCGGGTTTCCGGCCTTAATACAACATCGGATTGTCGGTTTTCTAGCCTCAATATGGTTCGGCGCGACAATAGCAGCTCGAGCGTTTGTTCTTCGGTTCGGATTTCAGAACACACCTCCCTCTGTCAATGAAGATGCATTCTGAGGCGCAAAGTGTTAACCCTCTTTTTGGCAAGAGTCTCAACGAGCCAGACCAAAGCCCAAATGCGCAAATCATATGCAAGTCACGCTTCAGGAAGCCCAACATAAATACAGTCCAAAGCAATCATACATCGGCCCAAGTCCAACTCAGTCAGATTTAGGGGTGAGCAATTCTTGGTTCGAACCGGAATAACCGACCAAACCGAATATATTTGGTTAGCTTGGATCGGTTTATTCGGTTATTTCCCTTTTTTTGGTTATTATTTTTGAACAAAATGGTTAATTTGGTTGGTTTTTGTTTTAAATGATGAATTTTCGGTTAAACTAAACAATTGTATATTTACCGTTGTCAATAATAGTGCATGCAACGTTATCATGATTCATAGTGGCATGTTCTGTGTAATTAATGCTCCCTTCCTTGGAAATATGCCCTTTTTGTTAATAATAATTTAAATGGTAATCAATATCCACTCCTATCCTTACCATTTCTACTCTATTTTTTCTCGTCATTTTCATTTTTGCGTTTCATCTTCCCAGGTTTCCCCTCTTTTAATCTTTTTCTCTAGTTCCAAAACAAAATCTTTTAATTCCAAGGCTGAGATAATCATGAATCAAGATCTTGTCCTCTTCTTTTATCCCTACAAATTAAGATTACACCGTATTTCGATTCATCCCCTTTTATCTCCTTTGAGTAAAGAAAATTTGAATTGTTTCAATTTTCAACAACTATGGCTACTGAGAAGCAATTTCCTTATCTTGTAACTTCAGCTTCAGAAGATATTTCGGCCACTCGAGATTCTCAAAAGGTATTTTGATTGGTATTTAAATATAATAACAGCAGATCAACAGTTGTTATTTATTTCTCTTTCACTCTGTAGATCTATGTTAAAATTAATTGATATTTTCTGTATAGTGTTTTAAATCACTTTTAAATTATAGATGTACCTATTGTATGTCAGTATAGCGCTAGCAGTTATGTGTATAACACTGAATTTTAATGCCACCTTTAGTAAGTAATGTAGAAAAACTGTTATACTTAAACAATTTTGATTGATTGATTTCTAATTTATGAAATTTGGTTTACTTCTGATTTTTTATTTCCATATAATTTAGTCTGTACTTTGGCAAGTGGGACTAAATATTCATTTCATTGGTATTTGGTAACAAAATTATTTACTGTAGAGAATGATAAAGGAAATATAAATTGATCTTTCAAAATAAGTATGATGCATGTTATCTAATTATTTATGGCAAATATCAAAAACAAAAAAATTATTACCTATATAATACAGTATGTATAAGTATAACCATGTTTGCTGAAATTGACAAATTTATTCATATGTCAAAATCTGAATCAAAATATTTATTGCTTCTATGTAGCTAACTTTAATAGAAAAGTCTACTTTAGAAGCAACGGGAGATGATCATGACAAACCAGTGAATGCTAGAGCAAAACGAAAAAACACTAAGAAAAGCTCAGAGGTTTGGGACCATTTTGATTCATTTACCGATGAAGAAGGTAATATAAAGTCTAAGTGCAAGCATTGTAATAAGGAGTATTTTTCTGATCCGAATAGAAACGGTACTTCAAGCTTGAAAACTCATATTAATCACTGTAAGGAAATTCCACGTGATATAGATGCTAAACAAAAACAACTGAATCTTAGAGTTGGTGAAAATAGTAAAGGAAATGCTCTAAGTAATTGGAAATTTGATGTGAATGAGGTACAAAAAGTGATCTCTTATTATATAATACTTGATGAGCTTCCATTTAAAACTGTTGAGGGTATCGGTTTTAAGTATTTGCTTTCCACCTCACTTGGACTTCAATTTCGTTGTCCTTCCCGATTTACAATTCAAAGAGATTGTTACGACATATATTTAACAGAAAAGGCTAAACTAAAATCAGTGTTGCAAGATACTTGTCAAATGGTGTGTCTTACAACTGATGCATGGACCTCGATACAAAAAATGAACTACGTACATTTGTCTTACTGCTCACTGGATTGATAACGGGTGGAATTTGAAAAAGAGAGTTCTAAAATTTTCCCTATATCAAGTCATAGAAGTGAAGATTTAGGTAAAGCACTAGAAAGTTGCCTATTGGATTGGGGTATTAGTAAAGTATTTACGCTTACTGTAGATAATGCTAGCTCAAATGACACCATGATTGCTTACTTGAGACTTAGATTTAACAATTCAAAAGGAACAATGCTGGATGGGAAATATTTACATATGCATTGCATTGCCCACATAATAAATTTAGTTGTTAATGACGGACTTAAAGATATGGGGGACTCAATTACTCGTGTGCGTGCTGCAGTGCGTTATATTAGACAGTCTCCATCAAGATATGAAAACTTCAAAAATTGTGTTGCGCTTGAAAAACTAGAATATAAAACTAGATTATGCCTAGATGTGCCAACTAGGTGGAACTCTACTTACCTAATGCTTAACGCGGCACAAAAATATGAGCAGACTTTTGAAAGATTTGATTTTGAAGATCGGTTTTACAGAACTGAGTTAGAAAAGAATTTGGGAATGCCTACTGAAACTGATTGGGACAACGCCCGTAAGTTATGTGGTTTTCTAAACAAATTTTATGAACTTACATTACTTGTATCAGGTTCATCGTATGTTACTAGCAATTGTCAGTTGCATGAAATAAACAAAGTTGCTGAAAGTTTAGAGAAACTACAACTAAGTAATGATGTTGACTTACGCAATATGGCAAAAAGAATGAAAGAAAAATATGAAAAGTATTGGGGTAATTGGGATAATATGAACATGCTGACATATATTGCTGTTGTACTTGATCCACGTTGGAAATTCGACTTTATTGAGTTTTCATT
The DNA here is from genome assembly GCA_030737875.1 of Allium sativum. Lineage (NCBI taxonomy): Eukaryota > Viridiplantae > Streptophyta > Magnoliopsida > Asparagales > Amaryllidaceae > Allium > Allium sativum. The sequence continues at coordinate 769,859,111 of CM060918.1, read as the reverse complement.
AGAAACAGTTTATGGTGCTACATGTGTTCAAAAGATGCAGCTTGTTAAAGATGCAACCTTTCAATTATTTAATGATTATAAAGAAAGGTATGGAGACTCGAATCAGTCTAATAATGCGGTTGATATATCTAATGAGGACGATGACACAGATGCTAGAGCTCGTTTTAAAAGAATGAAAGCTCTTAAAATATGTAAAGGAAATAAATCAGAGTTAGAAAAGTATCTCAACGAGGAGAACGAACTTGATTCGTCGGGATTTAACATTTTAGAATTTTGGAAAGTTAATTCTTCTAGATTTCCCATCCTTTCGATGATGGCACGTGATGTATTGGCTGTTCCTATATCCATTGTAGCTTCAGAGTCTACATTTAGCACCGGAGGTCGTATCCTTGATTCATTTAGGAGTTCCTTGACTCCTAAAATTGTTCAGTCACTTATATGCACGGAGGATTGCTTCATGCTTCTTTCTCTTCATCTAAGGTAGATGTAGAAGAAGACTTGCAAAGATTAGAACAATTGGAATCTGGTATGACATATGAAATAATTTATTTTTTCTATATTTTTTTCTGTTTTTTTTTTCAGACAACGCTGTAATGTTAATTTTCCTTTTTTATATGCAGATGTGAAGAAATTAGCTTTTGATCCTGTAACGGAGATGTAGCATTTGGTTCAACAGATTTGTAGCAGTTTTAGTATATTACTAAGTCCTAGTGTTTCAGGTACGTTCTATATGGTATTATATTTTGAAACCAAATGAAGTGAATCTTAACTTATAATAACTTGCCATTGACCTCAGATGACCATGGTTGTGAAGGGTGTTCTTTTTGCTATTCTGGTGTCTGTATGAAACCTGCATATACTTGATTATGCAGCTATGGTATGTGTATTAATAGTTTATTCATTTCTTAAACTGGTCAGATATGATTAGGATATTATTATGTAGTTAACTTCTTGATACAAGACAATGTTCGATAATCAGCCACATGTATGATCATATATATAAAATATAGTACTTACCAAGACAGTTTAAAAATTGAATGTCAAAATTGTAGGTTGTTTATATTCTGGAATATGTAGCTAGCAACTCCTAGAAAATAATCAAGTGTTGAATATTTTGCTATTTGCTTGATGGTTAATCTGATTTTTCTAACTGGATTGTTTTTTGATTTGAAACATGAAAAAAAAAAATTCTCCCTTCTAAGAATTTGACTAGCATTGCTACTTTAAAAGCACTCATCTAACAAAATTAGATAAATATGAAGGATTCTAGTTCACAACTCAATATTCATATCCACTACAGTTATTGTTTTAGAAGATATCACCTTAACTTGCATTATACCATGTATTGAAGCACATAACAGTAGATCCTCCCCCAACCTTTTCCAATTTCTTTCAATATTTAATTAATATGCAACATAGTTTCATTCTGGTCTTCAAAATGCCTATTTCTTATGTTAAGTCATTCCCGCAAATAGTTGAGCAAATCATATCATATCATCCAAATAATTACTAATTGTGTTGATTACTGATTATGAATAAATATTTTTACTAATTGTATTATTTACTAAGCTTGAAATGTGTTGTCTAAAGGGATATAAATATGTGATTTACCTATTTTTTTTAATCTTGGCTGGTGTTTATTTTTTGTTTACAGGTAAGTGAAGCCGCCTTTGGACACTAGGGAGGGATGACACTAAAGTTTATGCTGAATGATGTTTTATTGGCTATATATGTTGGATTGTATGTTGCTGGACAAGTAGTGTTTTGGATTTATCATGCTTTCTATGTGTTTCGGTTAATGGCTTATGCATTAGTGTATTGTTTTAGACTTCTTATATTTATGTTTCCATGCATTTTGTTATTTTTTCTTGCTTGTTGTGTAATAGAATTGCTTTAGGTTTTATATTTTTCTTCTTTTATCAGACTTGTTGTATTTTTTTCCAAAATAAGCAAATATAATAGAGTCAAAATGATCTCTAATTAGTTTTCGATGTCATATTGATAGTAGGATTTTTGGATTTTACACAAATTTATTTATTTGGCTATAACCGGTCTAACCGACCGAACAAACCGGTATTATTTCGGTTCGGTTTCTTTGGTTTCATAACAAATTCGGTTCGGTTTGGTTATTGTTTCTAATAAAAAAAAAATCGGTTTTCAAAATTTTAGTAAGAAATGAACCGAACCGACCGTTTGCTCACCCCTAGTCGGATTGACTGTGCATTACCGGAAGAATCGCTCACCAGGACGACCGAGTTTTTCGCTTCCAGAAAGAACTTGCCGACCGATTCTCGGGCCAGCATGGAAGATTTCTACAGAGCTAGTCCAAATAATATCCCGACTTTCAAGGCAATAAAGGTGGTCAAACCATATACGGACAAAGCTCTACTTTTAATAAACCTCTCTGTGGATGCCACGTCAGCTACAACTTCCGAGGATACTATTCATGAATAGTGAAATCAATCCTTCAGCCGCAGTTCAAGCCAATGGACGGAATCCACGTGTCCAGACTTTCCCTAAATGGTCGGACCATATCGCAACAGCCCAAGCTGCATTCTCCACCTATAAATACCTCTACGCTTAAAGAGGAAAGAGACGGGGAGGAGGAAGTACTCTCTCTTTTCTGAAAATTCCAGTATACTCCAATTCTGAAGTTCATCTCTCTCAATCTTTCTCAAAAAGAAGAAGGGAAATAGCTATCTTTTTTCCTTTCTTCAAACAAAGCATTGTACTTGTAATAAAAAAAGGAAATAATATATAAAGTGGACGTAGGCACCATCTTTGCCGAACCACTATAAAAATTCTGTGTGTGCTCCCTGTTCTTTTACTTTTTACTGCATTTTTAATCTTTATTCGTGTGTTGATCACGCGATTGGGGGTTGATCGTCACTAGCAACCAACTTTTGACGTCAACATATATATAGGGCGACTATATAAACACAAAATTAAACACAAATGGAAAGACAAAAAGGCTCGACCGTTGGTTTTTTGTCTTCATATGGAGGTGTGGAATTCATGGGGTGATCCCATAGTGCAAATCAATTGTGTCACCAATTGTGCTTAAATTTGTGTCTAAATAGACTTATATATATATATATATATATATATATATATAGAGAGAGAGAGAGAGAGCGCACTTCGGGACACCCTCGTTTTGCAGCATCTCACTCTACCCACTACAAAAGGCAGCTTAAATAGCGACGGTGTGGGGCAACGGTTAGCGACGGCTAAAAAAGCGGTCGTCGCTTGCCGTCGCAAACCGTTGCTCGATTTGCAGAATAATAACTGCTGAACCATCCTCTTCCTCATTATATTTTTTCCCCAAAATCAGTCCTAAACCCTACCCGTCGCCATTTCTTGCTACTCCGATTCCAAGCCTCCAATTTCACTTCCAAGGTATTGATTTCATTCTTCTATGTCTTCTAACTCTAGTTTATGCTTAATTAGGGTTAACTAGAGGCTTTGGTTGCTAATTTATATGAGTTTGCAAAATTGAATGTTTATGGATATGAAATTGGTTGTCTCGAGGGATGTTTATGATAACGGTTGTGTTGTGAGTTGATTTGGGGATAAGTGTAATTGATTAGGAGGGTAAAATCGATGAATATTACATATGTAATTGATTTAGGAAGTTGAAAACAATGATTATCACGTGTTTAATTAGACATACGATGATTGTGTTGTATGTAGAATGTGTGGTATGATGATTTGAAAATGAATGGAATTAATGTAATTGTTTAATGGTAGTAAATTGATTATTATTCAAATGGTGCAACGATGTCCCTAGCCTACATGCATGCACTGTTATGTCCCCATCGGATGCAAGAATGGTCGGTCCAAAAGAATGCACTTGCAATTGAAAAAAAATTGTTTTGTTACTATAATATTTAGTAATCAAATGTTGATTAAAAATGTTAATTCAAAATAGTTCTTAATTTAGGTTTAGATCGGTAAGAATCTTGTTAAATGTGATGAAAATCATATTACTCAACTCTTTGAATTTTTTATGAATTGAAATAATTAACTTGAAAGCTTAGTTTATCTTTCAAAAATTTAAACTAACTAAAATTAATTTTATAATTTATACATTAAACTAAAATGAATCAAAACTTACTAAAACTAATTGTCATGTTACTTTACAAATTGAAATTATGAAAACTTATTATGTAGACGCCATATAGTCAAGGCGCGCACATAGGCGCAAAAAGGCGTAAGGCGCAAGTACGGGTCTTTTTTGAAGTTTAAGGCGCATCTTTTACTGAAGCGCAAAAAAAGCGCAAAAAGGTCCAAAGCGCAAAAGGCGTGCTTTTCATTTGATGTGTGTGTTTCTTGTTTTAAACTTAGGTTGAATGTGTTTTGATTAATTATGTGAACCCCTTAGATAAATTTGGCCCCGTCCGACAAGTGTTGTATATGATCGTTATATGGATATTCGTTTTTCCATAAAACGGAAATCTACATTCATCTGATACAATATTCGTTGGATTTGTCCTTGTATTGGACAAGTTACAAATATAATAACGTAACCATATTTTATAAATCATTTCAGTTTAAACGGTTAACAAAATTTCGATGGCACTTCCTTTTTGTTCCCTGTGTACACACATTTGTGTATGATACAGGGACCAAAGGGAAGTGCTGCCGAAATTTTGTTGAACCGTTTAACCTGAAAGGATTTATAAAATATGCTTACGTTATTATATTTGTAATGGGAAGTAGGTAGACCTGCCGTCAAAGTAGAAAGAAATAAACAAAAAAAACTGAAAACATGAAGTAGTTGTAAATGAAATTGTACAAGATTTCAATTAATACAAAGTGTTTGATCGAATTTTCTAACATTTTTGTTGCAAATCAGGAAAATGTTCGATTATTTTCGTGATCGTAGTCGGATGTATCAATGTTCGATTAAAATATTTCATATTCGTTCATATCACATTATATTATTAAATTATATGACATTTGTATTGAAATTATATTGGTATTGTAGGAGAGATATGATGCAGAGTCAGCTAGAGTGACGCAGTCCAGTGGACGAGATGAGCTTACGGTTGCAGAGTGCGATCGTATTTGGGATGCTATTATTAAGCCGCCTAATCGTAATAGGCGATACGGCTTCGGCAATCAGGAGGTACCTTTTTTAATTTAAGTTTACATTTAAAATGTATTCAATTAACATGCATTCTTTTACCTTCTTTTTATATTAACATGTTAAATTGACATTATAAATATAGAAGCTTCAAATTAACATGTGTATTGATCTTCAAAGTCCATGTATATATTACAAGTCCATTTATAAATGTGAAATTGAACTATTTCGTAGGCTACTGATTTTCAGCGAGGATATAGGAAGTCCGTGGAGCAGGAGACTATAGCTCAGTTGAAGGAGCAACTGGAAGAGATGAACGATTGGAGAAGAAGCCAGCTGGCTCAGGAGATAGACGAGCGCATTGGACGCTATTATGACGAGCATGGATCGATGCCAGACGAGGACGATGGCGGGGATGCTACAAGCGAAGAAGAAGAAGACGACGAGTAGTTTGTTTGTTCTTGTGCTTGGGTATGTATATACACTTACTTTTTTATTTGCTTTATGTACGTACGATGATATTTGATGACGGTAGTGTGTAGTTTGATGTATTTTGATGTTTTGTGATGATGGGACGATGATATACGGTGATGATATTGTTTTTTGGATGTATGACGATGGTATGTTATGGTATTGTGATGAATTTAGTAATGTTTTGGTTATATTGATGGATTTGGAATGATATTGATGGATTTGGAATGATATTGATGGATTGGTAGTGGATTGGGTTTGATGTGGAGGCTTGTTGGAAAGGTATGGCTGTGTAGTGCAGAAAAAATGCTCCAGATTTGCGATGGCTAGTAACGGGTAGCGACGGAATTTTGGTCATTACTTTGCGACGGCTTGCGACGGAAAGCGTCGGCTAACAACACAGAAGAGCGACGGATAGCGACGGCGTTTTGGACAAAAATAGTCATGGCTTTTGCAACGGCTTGCAACGGCTTCGCGGCAAAAAAAACCACCTGACTTCTGATGATGCCACGTGGCAAGTATCCGTTGCAAGCCGTTGCTAATCGAGTGACGGAGCCGTCGCTTTTTCCTCTCGCGACGACATTTATAGCGACGGCTTGCGACGGGGTGCGACGGCCGCCAACGCCTATTTGCCGTCGCTATTCACTGTTCCTTTTGTAGTGACCGTGAGCTATACTAATCCAAATCCAACAAAATTTTGTAGATGTTCAATCCACATATATATTATCGTATATTCAAAATTTGAGTTCATTCCGACAAGATTTTGTAAATCAAATTCGAACTTATTTGGTGGCAATAACTATATGAAGACACATACAATTTAAAATATGGATAATACATTTGGCGACTTTGTGGAACCAACATCGTTACGCACTTACACTTTTGTAAAATACAGGATGATATTTGCTAAGATATTATAATTTAGGAATCCTTTTATATTACTCTAAATGGTGCAATTCTCACAATTGTTCATTAATTAGAGTAGTTCAACGAAAATGTGGTGTCCTCGTAAAGTGCAGGTTCCATGATTAATACCTGGCTCTAATAAAATTTTGCCCCTTCTTTATGCTTGCAAGAGTAATTCGATCATTAGCAGTATAGGATATAGTAAGGAAATAATTTTGACTGCACAATTCAAATTTGTTATTGGTGTACTGTAGAACGTGGAAAGAACAAGTGAAAATTGTACCTGTTACCAAAAGGAGATGTTTTGTACAGCCATGCTGCAAGGAACATGCAGAGAGCCTCGAAGCTGCATTAGAGGTTGGGGAGAAGGAAAACGTATGTTCCCCGTCATATGCTTGCATTGTTGTATATGAATCGCGAGCCTTAACTTTTTGGAGATGATGATGTATGTTGTTTACCTATTTGAAATATGTACATTTATATGTACTGTTTTTTTTATTTTTAGAAAAGGGTATCAAATGCTTTTAGAATACAATAATGTTTGTTAAGTTCAGTTGTTATTTCATCCCACCTTAATCCAATTGTATTTAGTTTGTTCCCTTTTTGTTTTGCTTCAATCACTGATATGGTATTCGAAATCGAAACTTTAAATGGTTCAGTTATTGTGCCTATCAGGGTAACTGTTATATGGGTTTAACCTATAGATTCAATTGATGAAGAATGCAAGAATGAGTTTTCAGCATCTTGGACCTTAAACGCTCCTCGGGCAAAACTTGGTTTGAAAAAAGTTTACAAATGAAAGAGAAAAACAAGATTAAAGTCATTTTTGGGTGGTATAAGAAACTTGTATCTTCCCAGGTTTCTTCTCTCATCATCACACTTATAAACCATTGGCACGGAAATAAGTGGGAGGGAAGGTTTTGAATGTGAAGGTTATATGATCGTTTGGCTGCAATTTTAATTTGGCCTGAAATCATATAGTTGTATGTTGATTTACAGCCTTGTACTTCACTGATAAGATATTGTACTAAGATGTTTCTGTGGAGTATCGATTGTCAAAATGGCTTGGAGTATCAATTATCAGAATGGCTTTGTGTTAGAGCCACTAGATTTACAGCCTTGTACTCAGTTGTGGCCAATTGCCTTTCGCACTTCAATGTTTTGGAGGGCATAGGGTTCTCATTTTTCCATTCATTACATATTGTCATTATAGAGTTTCTGTCCTAGGTACTTCCTTGCCCATCACTACAACAAAAAACACTTTTCGTAACAGGCGATATCTGTTGCAGTAGACCTATTGCAACAGGCCTACGCCTGTTGGTATAGCCGAAGTTGCAAAAAGCCCGCAACATTTTCTGCCTGTTGCAATAAGATGTTGTGGTATACTTTTTGCAACAGGCTTTTGCTGTTGCAACAGATCGTTTTGCAACAGTTTATGCCTGTTGCAATAGATCCATAAATATATAAAAAAAAAAATATAGATATTATATATTAAATGTATTCATTTTAGTAATAGTTTATATCACAGAATAAACTAAACAAATATAATTTTTATTTTAACAAAGTTCTAACAGTAAAAACAATTACAACAAAAATTTCTACGATTTTCATACACCACTCATGTACAACAATTTCTTCTCTCATACAATACATTTTTTCGAATAGAATATTTTCTAATCATATTTCTACTCTATCGTACATATACTACAACAAGAGTATAAATATGCAGTTCATGCTCCAAGTTTGCTGTAAAGGCTCTCAGCTTGCTTCACCGTACTGGCTAGGTCCATACTAGTGCTTAGGCTGCTCTTTTTGTATATAATGTCATCAAGTTGCCTTGATTAACCGTTCACCATATTGATTGACCATCTTAGTTGTCTGAAATGATTTATCAATTAGTCAACAAAATCCTGTCACCTCAATCAAGTGAGACTAAAAGCATAGCCAACAGAAATATATTGGGCTCATTCACTAGTTTATTACTTGTAAACATGGACTTCAAAATAAAAAATAAAAAACTTGATATTCACAAATAAAATTTTCAAGTAGTTTTTCACTTTGTCCACTTAATTTCCCAGTTCCATAAGAATCAGCAATATCAAATAAATTAATTCCATTCCTTACTGCTAAAGTAAATGTGTTTTGTAACTCAACATCCATTCCTTTTTCATAACCCCACAATAGCTTATTTCCCCAACCCATGTTTCAAAACCCATAGGAGAAACAAACAGTGGACCAACTTTCACCTGAAACTGAATATGCATTGAGATAGTTAGCATACCAATGTTTTCATAATTTTGTAGACCATTTAGAGCAAGTGTAAAAAAGGAGCTTTTAATTACATTCAGCAGATTGAACAACCTGCATGTACGCAAATCAGTATTAGTGAACACCATAGCATCAAAATCCAAGCAAAATCTTTATCATAGCATTACACATGAACAAATTTGTAGAACATTGAAGGGACAAACCTAATATCCCTGAAATCAAAGTTTGAGCCTGACAGTTTGTCTTTATATTGAAAATTCCCTCAATTCATTCCATGTAAAGCTTATGATGTTAGAACAATATGAGCCTGAAAATTCCCTTCCATGTTAGAACAATTTGTATTAATTCCCATTACTTCGATAATTCCCTACGGTGTTGTCATATGGGTCTCCCTGTCAGGGATATTAAGACATCTGGACAGTTCCTTGAAATGCATTTCGCGGAACCGAAATGGTATGATGCATAAATTGAAACTGTTATGAGAGAACCATTGTTTTTATTATAAAAAAGGCTTCTAATCACTTCGTATCGGCTGATGTTCAAAAAACATATGCGCATGTTTATTGCTATGAACACAGTATTAATAATTGACAACTGATGTTAGTTTAACCAAAAGCGGCAAATGAAAGTAAAGATAAAGGCTCACTTCGACTAAATGCTGCACAAAGACCAGACTGAGCTTATGCGAATATAACTTCCTTAGCAGCAACAATTTCAATTATTTTTTAGTGCTTTATAAGGAATAGCAACTGTAGAAGAAACCAATGAACATTGTCGTCGTATGTATCAAACTCCTCTTGCATGACAACATGGCAAAAATCAACTTCAGGCTAAAGCTTAGGGAAAAATCAGTATACATTTCTCAAAGGAGGACTGAAAATAATAACTAGAAAACGAAGAGGAAAAGTGCAACAAATTTGAGCAGTTGATACCAAACGTTGGATATGGTTCCTACAGTCACAAGCTGTGAAATATTTAGTACATCTGATAACATGTGTGTAAGATTCACAACATGAAGCTAAAAATGCATTAGGTTCAAATAGATTAGGTGATCAAAATAAGGTGAGACCAAACTGAAAAAGACCGAATGGAGATGGAGTGCGCTATGCACAAAAACTTAAAAAAGAGATTAAGTAATACAAGTGCGTAACTATTTCAGCTTCAAGGGACCACAACAAACAAGGCCAGACAAATACAAAATAAAAGAACATGTAAATTGATTAATATCAAGCAGCAACAACAAAGGCAGCAAGGTGACGATATGGAAAAGATAGTTCACGATTAAACATTCACTAGCATATTTCAGTCTTATATTGATGCTGGAAAACTTGAAATAAAGTAAATCACGAGTATAAATCTTACCTTATTGCAGTGTTTCTAAATCAATGTAAACTCCAAGTTAATGCTACGTAGCCCTCTCAAATAGCAAACCCCCAAAATGATAATGAGAAGAACCCCAATCGATGCCCTTACTTGGATTTGGACGATGTGAATCAGTGGAGAAACGAAACTAGGAGGCGCGTAATGGACAAATATCGATGAGAAGTGGTGATAACAAAGATTTGAATCATGGTGCAAGGTTATCGATGCTGGCTTCTGGTGAATGGGAAGCAGCGGTGGTAAAGAAAAGGAAGGTCCAAAAGCTTCCGACAGGTGCGTACAAAGTTGGAGCAACAAAGCTTCCAATTGAACATGATGTAATGGATACAAGCAGAATAAGATGTGTTTTTCTGGTAGGCAATTTGTGATTTGCTATAGTTTGATTTTAGGGATCAGTTTTAGGGATTTAGATTTAGAGGTTTCGGATTTAGGGTTAATGACGAAGAGGTAGGCGGTGAAACTAAAATGAGAGCGGGATCTGAAATTTTAGGGTGCCGCCTTTTTTTTACTTGTAACCGACGCGTATGTTTTCTTGTTTAATAAGGTTTCCATGTTTTAACTTTGACACGCAAGTAGTAAAACGCAGGTTAAACGTAGGTTTTGATGTTTTCTAACTTTGAATAAAAAAAGTGAAGTATCAATTATAATTATTAAATACTAAGTAATAAAAATACATATTAATATTAACTATCAAATTTAATAATGTTTAATTATTAACTGTTTTACTTCTTAATTATAATTGAATATTACTGATTAAATACAATATACGATGAATATTTATTAATTATTTAATATTTGTTGTTAATTAGAGTTATTAATTATTGAATGTAATTAATAATTGTTAAATATAATTTACATACTATTAATAACTTACCATAATAAATTACTAAAGTATTAATTCATTTCAATTAATTATTATTACTTAATACTTATCAAATTATAACTAAATATTACCTATTACTTCATACTTTTGTATTAATAGTAATTATGCTTGCCAAAGGTGGGAGAGAAAAATAATATTTAAAAGTCTATTTTTCGTAACCGACTTTACTAGTTGCTAAAGATATTTATTCGCAACTGGCTTAGAAGTGTAGTTGCAAATAATATGTTTGTTGCAACTGTTATGGAATCACAGTTGCTAAAAGTATGTTTTTGCAATAGAAATGGATGCACAGTTGCTAAAAATATGCTTTTCACAACAGAAAAAAAAAGCCTGTTGCTAAATCTTATCTATTGCAACTGCTATAATAGGTCTGTTGCTAAATGTCATTTACCGCAACTGTCATTTATCACCTGTTGCAAATAGCTAGTTGCGATAGGGTATTTTTCTTGTAGTGCATATTGCTGATCTCATGTTCCACTTGCCGTGATTGCCCACTGATACTAATATATGGGTAAACCTATATACATACACATACATTAACATAAACATTTTAAGTATTCGGAAATATGAATTCATATCATAGCATCATGAATTAACTGTTATAGATATTTACTGATATATTCCTTTACTTCATAATACTTCTATCTTAGAACATAATGCACTAATTGTGGTTTATGTAGGTTTAAACTAAGAATGCGCATCTAACAAACTGCACGTTCGCTCTCATTTATTTAGACCACTGTCCATAGCCATATCTACATCCATTAATTATATTCTTTAATTCTGTAATCGTACTCTATTTTTTCTAATTATTAAGTTTGTTATATGGGGATCCATGTGACTTACACAGCAACCCAAAATTGAAATCCATCAAGATGCCAAAGCTGCATTGTGTCTTACGTGTTCTGCAACACAATCTCCACAAATGTGTTCCTGCCCAGATTCAAAGGGGTGTTCCTAGAACGCTCACAGCATTTTTTTGTATAATTTGTGTTTGTGGTTGAAGATCCCCATTTCCAGAAAAGAAAACCAACGGAAATTGTAATTTCTCACTTAAGTTTCAATACAGCTGTCTTGGCAGTATATACAAAACAAAAATACAATATTACAGAAAGGTCCTCAAACAAAAGAATATTTACAAGTAAAGTATAACAACATATTATAACAACCGTACTCTATACCCCCCCCTCAAGATTGATCTGTTATACAGTGATGTATAAGACCAATCTTGGAACTTAGAAAATTATGTTGCTCAATTCCAAGTGGCTTGGTCATCAGATCAGCAAGCTGCATCTTTGTGTGAACATGAGATAATTGAATAAATTTGCTTTTGACATGATCCCGTATATAATGACAGTCCATGCGCAGATGCTTTGTTCTTTCTTGAAACACTTCATTTTCTGCTATGTATTGAGCAGATTTATTATCACAAAATAAATAGATTGGTTTGGGAACACTCACCAATAATTCTTGCAACAAACTTTCAATCCAAACTACTTCACTTTTTGTTTGACTCATCGCTCTATACTCAGCCTTTGTAGAACTCTTTGAAGTAACTTTTTGCTTCTTTGTTTTCCAAGAAATTAATGAATCACCCAAAAATATGCAAAAACATGTCAAAGACTTGCCTGAATATATGCAGGTTCCCCAGTCTACATCACTGTATGCACTTAACTTTAAGTCAGAATTAGCAGAATAGAATAAACCATGACTTAATGTTCCTTTTAGATATTTCAGAACATGTAATGCAACAGAAAAATGTGGAGACCTAGGATCTTGCATAAACTGACTTAATTGTTGAACTGCATAAGATATATCAGGCTGTGTCATATTGTGATATAAAAGTTTTCCAATGATTCTCCTATACATTTCTGGATTTGATAACTGTGTCCCTTCAACAATGCTTAACTTTAAGCCTTTTTGAAGTGGAAATGGAGCAGATTTACAATTTTCCATGTTTGTAGATTTTAGCATATCCAAAATGTACTTTCTTTGATTTAAGAAAATCCCTTGTGAAGTTCTTGTAACTTCAATTCCAAGAAAAAATGTAAGATCTCCTAAATCTTTGATTGTGAAGGCTCTATGCAAAGCTGCTTTTACCTCAGAAATTATTTTCAAATTTGATCCAGCAATCAATAAGTCATCCACATAGCAAACTATAACAGTGAAGTCACTGTGTTCAAGTTTAGTGAACATAGAACAGTCTTGCTTGGATTGAATAAAACCAAGGTTTAACAGAAAATTTTTAAGTTCATTATTCCATTGTCTAGCCGCTTGCTTGAGTCCATAAATTGACCTTTTTAACTTGCAAACTTGACCAGGTTTTGCTTTTGAATAACCAAGAGGAGGTTTCATATATAACTCTTCATCAATATAGCCATGTAAAAAAGCATTGTTTATATCTAGTTGATGTAGATGCCAGTTATTTGCTGCTGCTAGTGCTATAACAATTCGAACAGTAGTAAATCTAGCAACTGGGCTAAAAGTAAACTTGTAATCTTTACCTTTAATTTGCTTATCTCCCCTTGCAACAATTCTGGCTTTGCATCTCTCAATTTCACCATTCTTCAAAAAATTTGTCTTGTACACCCATTTGCTGCCTATTGCTGTTTTATCTTGTGGTAAATCCACCAATTCCCATGTCTTGTTTTTCTCCATTGCTTCAATCTCTTTCTGCATAGCTTCCATCCATCTTGGATCATCTTTTGCCTGATTATAAGAGGTAGGCTCTTGTGCAGATAACATCTTATTAATACTATGAAGAGATTCTGAACTTAAATGCGCCAATGATGGTTCTGTAAATGCATTAAAAACCATAAAAGTAGACGAACTTTCAGATGAATTAGAAACTTGTTTAATCTCCTGAGTCTCAAAATCTTTAAACTTTGATGGTAACACTGATTGTCTTGATGATCTTCTTAGTGGAATTGGTGCATTAGTATGTTGATTATGATGATCTGTAGAATTTTGTTGAGTAGGAACTGAAGAAGAGGAATCTTCCAGTGATAATTCAACATTTTCAGTGGAAATTTGTGCAGTATTAAAAGGAGGAATATTCAAATTAGATCCACAAACTTGTTCATCATTGATAAAAGTCTGAATTTGAGGTGATAAATCCTTCATCTGAACTTGTGTGTATGGAAGAGACTTTTCAGAATGATAAGGAAAACCGTTTCTTGAAAAACAACATCCCTACTAAGAAGAATTTTATGATTATCCAAATCATATAGCTTATATCCTTTTTGAGCATATGGATATCCTAATAATATGCATCTTTTTGCACGAGGAGCAAACTTATCACTGGACTTAACTACTGGATAACACAAACATCCAATAACTCGTAAATGTGCATAGTCAGGTAATTTTCCCATTAGTTTTTCATATGGAGTTTTCCAGTGTAACACAGAACTTGGCATGATGTTAATCAAATGTGTAGCAGCTAATATACAATCACCCCAAAATTTAATAGGTAAGTTGGCATGAAGTCTTATTGCTCTAGCAGTTTCTAGCAAATGTTTATGTTTTCTCTCTACCCTTCCATTTTGTTGTGGTACCCCTGGTATACTCTTTTGATGAATAATCCCTTTGTTTGCAAAAAACAAACTACATGTCTCATTAACTATTTCAGTTCCATTATCACTTCTTACTATCTTTATCTTACTATTAAACTGGGTATCAACATAAGCAAAAAATGCAGAAATTATGTTAGATACTTGCTGCTTATTATGCAATAGATGAACCCAAGTTGTTCTTGTATTATCATCTAAAATAGTCAAGAAATATATTGCTCCAGATATTGAAGGTGTTCTATATGGGCCCCACAAATCTATATGAATTATTTCAAAGGGTTAAGAAGCAATAGAATCAGACAACATAAAAGGCAGTTTATGATGTTTGCCAAGAATACATGCTTCACAAGTAAAACCATCAATTTTATTTTCAGAACACAAATTTGTTAAATGCTTCATATTAGAAACACTAACATGCCCTAGCCTTGCATGAAGTATTTTAAAATCAGGTAATGTTGAGGAACTATTTGCTTCACAAGTAAATCTACTATTATTCTATAAAAACAAATTAGAAGAGTTACTAGAAGATGACTTTAAACTCTCTCCATCAAACTTGTATAAACCAGCCTCTCTTCTTCCAAATCCCTTTATCTGTCTAGATTGAAGGTCCTGAAATACACATCTCGTTTGATCAAAATAAGCAGTCAATCTGTTATGATCTAGCAGTCTTCCAATAGATAGTAGATTATGCTTAAAATCAGGTATATAAAGAACATTCTTAAGAACTATTTCTTGTGTAAGATAGACTGTTCCTGATTTTGTTACCTTTTTTATAGTTCCATTAGGTAAACTAACACCTAGGGGCTATTTAAGTGTTTGAATTGAAGCAAAACATCCTATATCAAATGACATATGATCAGATGCACCTGAGTCTATTATCCAAGGATCATTATGTTTTTCAGTTGATTCAAAAACAACATTAGAAGCAACAATACCTGCAAAATTGACTGTTGAAAGATTTTGTGATAAAGGATCAGATGGTAAGCTTTCCTGCTTCATCATTTGCATCACTGCCTTGTAAACTTCTGAAACTATCTTCTGATCAACTTGATTCTGTGAATTATTAGTCTCAATACTCTGCTCAGGAGCATTTCCAAGAATTCCAGATCCAGAAATATTTGCTGCCAGTTTTCCAGTTGATCTCATTCCTTTTCCTTTATGGAACCATTCAGGATATCCTATGAGTTTGAAACACTGATCAATAGTGTGTCCTTTCATCTTGCAGTGTTCACAGTTTAAGTCATTCTTGAATTTCTTGAAATCTCTCTTTCCAGCAGCTGCCATGAAATTTTTCTGTGTATTCTGTCTTGCAGTTTGCACTTGAATAGCATTAGTATCAGTCATAAAATTGTTAATGCCATTTAAATTCTGTCTTTCAACTTGTTGTAGAATGTTATAAGCTCGATTTACAGTAGGTAATGGATCAGAACTAAGCAAATTCACTCTAACTTGATCATAATCTTTGTTGAGATGAGAAAGAAATTGAATTAACTTCATTCTTTGATCTGACTCAACTAATTTCTTAAGGATACCACAGGTACAATTCTTCATCACATCACACGTACATTCAGGGAAACCATCAATAATTTGTAATTCATCCCATACTCTTTTCAGTTTACAATAATACTCAGAAATCGATGAATTTCCTTGTTCAATCAACATTAATTGACGATGCAAATCATATAATTGTGGAACATTTGGCTTTCCATACCTTTCAGTAATTTCATTCCACAATTGACGTGAAGAATCACAGAAAATAAAACTTTCAGAAATAGATTTATCAATTGAATTTGATAACCAATTCATTACCACATAGTCGTTTCTGATCCATTTCTGGCAGTCAGGCGACGTTAATTCTGGTTTCGGAAGAGATCCATCAACAAACCCTAATTTGTTCCAAGCAATCAGCGCCATCCTTATCGCTCTGCTCCAGTTGATGAAGTTGCTTCCATTAAAGATGTGATTCACAATTGGTGCAGCTGAGTTATCTCCAGAAGTGAGAAAATATGGATCGTTGTAGTTTATGATAATATTGTTCGGTGGAGGAACAGAATTGAAGGTCGAATTCTCCAATTCGTTCATGATTAGATCGAAGAAAAATCGGGAAGAAAGAAAGATCAGGAAGAAAGAAATTAGGGTTTATCTCGCTCTGATACCATGAAGATCCCCATTTCCAGAAAAGAAAACCAACGGAAATTGTAATTTCTCACTTAAGTTTCAATACAGCTGTCTTGGCAGTATATACAAAACGAAAATACAATATTACAGAAAGGTCCTCAAACAAAAGAATATTTACAAGTAAAGTATAACAACATATTATAACAACCGTACTCTATAGTGGTAGAGTAGTAGATAATGGAGCATTTTCATGTTTCCTTTGTCGCTTTCGCCTTTTGGCTTTTCTACTCATCGCGACGGCTAGACGTGCATGTGAATATGAATTAGAAGTTTTATACTATTTATTAAATATGTATCAGATTCAATAAACAAGAAATAAAGCTGCAAGAAGCTGGGTGTTAAGCGCTCTTTGCATGGCACTGCCCTCATCCATTTTAAGTTAGGATAATATACACTGTTGAATATCTGTAACTTTGAAGTCTTAAAAAACACAAGCTGCAGTTTTTATGGTTTATGCCTCGTATAATTCTGATCAAGGTTGCTGCTATGTTGCTTGTTCTAATAAATATCATTTGACTGAACTTTGCATGAAATGTTCCGTGCTCAAGTATATTGTATATTGTAACCATTTTGTGATGTATATTATTAAAGAAGCATAAATAATGTGACTGGTAAAGAAGAACCCTCATATCAGGAACATGCTCATGTTACTGGTACAGATAAACAGAGTTTTATTGAAATTTATGTAAAACTAGAATATATTTTTTAAATGATTTAACCAAACAGTCGGTTTCCCACCGTTGTGCATTAATACTAGTTTCGTAGCAAATCCAGTATTAACAAATAGTTTATACCTTTTCATAATTCAAAAGTCCATATCACCGTTAATTCTTACCTTATTGCAGGAAGAGTACATCTATTTGCACCCCTACAATTGATTTCCACACCCCGGTTATAACAAAAAGAAAATTAATGTCACTTTTACCCTTGAACAAATAACTAAATTTTCTCCATTGTGATATATTTAACTATTTTATAAATTGTGGAAAACTTTTTTTTTTTTTTTTGGACGAGGAGATGTAGTCGATTGACTATACACTCTACCGACAACAATGAAAGCCAACACAAAAAAATAACAATGCGCAATTCAAGCATGAAAACTAAAACAAAAAAAAACTAATTAATGTGTCGTAAAAATATATAAATAACACTAAAACTAACATGAAAACACTATTTATAGCCTTATACTTGAACGTAGGAAAGCTTAAAAAAATTTCAAAGCGGTGAAATAAAGAAAGTAAGAACAAGAGAAATGAAGTAAAAAGGAAAGGACAATTTTGGAATAAATGGGGTGGATAAAGAAAAAACCGGAGTGAGAATTTTATTTTAAAATAATTGGGGTGGAAAATGCAATTAGAGGGGTGCTAATAGATGGAGCCTAAATGCCGAGAGCATGGGTACAAACATTTTTTAACATTTGTCTCAAGATGTGGGAATACATTGCCCATAAAATTAATACCTCACTCCGTCCATTTTCCAGCAGCTCACACTTCAGAAGTTTTGAAATAGGAAAACTGCATTCACATATTGTAAACATAGTCAGGTAATGATTTGAATTGGTTAAAGTGAAACACAAGGAAAAAACTAAACAAGATTTCATATATTAGAGAAAAATTAGTACATATTCTACGTTGGCCCTGCTAGCAATGGGTAAACAGTATATCATAAAATCAAACACGAAAAGAATAGATATGAATTAGCTGGCTTCTTCTTCGACTATTGGGCTTGATTCGGCTAATAATATAGATTCTTTGGTTGACGGTGTTGGGCTTGATTCGGGTAATAATATAGATTCTTTAGTTGATAAGTTTGAAAGTCACAGTTTCAGAATCTAAGGGTGCGTTTGGTTTCCCATTTTCAATCCATTTTCAGTTTTTAGTTTCGAAAAACAATGAAAACTTGTTCTTTTTACCATTTTGAAAAACTTGTTTTGAAAAATCAATCATTTTCAAAGATAGGCCCAACAAAGAAAACCCAAAACAGTTTTTTTATTTATTTTCATTGTTTTGAGGCCCACCTAGAAAACACAAAACGCAACCCCAAAACAAAGCAAACGACGTAAAAAAAACCTCGCTCATTTTCTGGCCGCACTTTCTCCTTTCTCCAATTTTGATCGAACATTCAAAATTCAGGTAAAATCGCAAATTATTATTTCTCTCCTACCTTTTTCGATTCAGTTTACCTAATCGATCAAGATTTTTGTTTAATAGTGCTTCTTCTCTTTGGCGGCATGGATTAGGGTTTTAATTTGGATTAGAGCTGCTTCGTATTCATCTGTTATAAGGTAAAATCGCAACTATTGCTATTTTGTTTCATGCTTTTTCAATTATAATTGCTTTGCAATAATTTAGATAGTTTTGTGGTGATTTTTGGTGATTTTAACTTGGATTAGGAGACTGGCAAATGTCTAATTCTTGGGCTTCATATTCAATTGGAAAACATCAAAAAATCAACTGAACTTAGATGTAAAAGTTTGTATTGTTACTTCCAGCAAGTTTTAGTGAGCTGAGTTTTATTAGGAATGACAACCACTACAACAAAACAATCCTTTTACAACGGGCAAAAACCGTTGTTATATGATTTTCACAACGGGCAAATGCCCGTCCTAATATGCGTCGTCGTAATAGGTCCTCACTAAATTACAACGGTCAGTGAGTGTTGTAAAAGACCGTTGTAATAATGCGCTCTGTCACGTGCAACGACTCTATGACAATGGCTAAAAACCCGTTGTAATAGGTAATAAATTACAAGCGGCTTCTGCCCGTTGTAATACATTATATTACAACAGGCATAGCCCGTTGTTAAAAGTCTGTTTTTTTTTAAATCTGGTCGTAGTAATATAAAAATATTACATAAATTAAAATATTGAACTCAATTTCTTATTTTAATATAAATATGTTATTACACTCTTGAACAATATATAGTTTTATTTCTTTCTATTACACAATTACTATACAAAATATGAAAATACTCATTTGTACAAATATTATTTCACTACATACACTTAGTTACATTCACTCACACCCTCTCATGCTCAATGTTTTCGTCTTCGGTGATTGATCCAAAATGTGCATTAAAAGAACTGGATGAAGAAGAACAAACAAGTTAAAAATGTGCATTGAGCTAAATTTACTTTGATAATGCAAGAGATTGGATTTTCAAATTCAAGAAATGCAAGAAAAGGGATAAGCTGAATCAAGACACAAGCTTAATTGATTTGTATTTAGAAACTAAGATTAGTATTACTGTAGTTGACATTGTAATAGCTGAAACAAAAGTAATAGGAATGCTACCTGCAATATTTCTTTTCATGTCTGAATAGCTTTTCCTGCTGTTCAAATTTCGCTGCTCGGGTAGAAATTCTACTCATTGGGTGACTACCTAGACTAGCTTGTGAAAAATCAAGAAACAGGTCCTCGACTCCATTTTTCATTGCCTGTATAACCCATTGGGAAGCTTCTTTTGCAAATACATTCACACTGCATAAAACAGTAAAGGGATGCAATATGTTTTAAAACTTGGCTTTCTAATCAGCTCTATAATTGCCGTTTGTTATGCCAAATATGATAATAAGAACAGCTAAAATTTCAGGCTTTACCATATAACCAATCGTTGAAACGTAAGTGAAGAGCACAAGCTAGTTCCTATTTCTTGCTCTCCTCCAGTTGAGCGTTTCTCATAACTTGCTGAATTTCACACAAAAATTAATATTGGAGAATGAAAAGGATATCATAGATGAGAGCGTATAGTTAAGATGTTTAAAAAAAAACACTTTAAAAGGAACTAGTTATTTTCAAGGATTAAACTTACAGTTTTTTTAACCGATGCCAAGTAACTCAGGTAGAGGAAGTGGGCATATTAAATGTCTTTTGAAGGTTGTGCCGGTTTAGCTCCAAACACCTTCGGAATCTGCATATTAAATAACACGCATGTCTGGTAGTATACAAGCAAAACAGAGCAAAGTATCAAAATAACACAGCAACCTTCAAGCTTTAAATATAAAAGGATTGTAAAAGCATCAGGTGTCCATAAAGCTAATATGTACCTAGCCTCTTAAACATCTACACACCCAGTAAACATTTCCATATAATTTCAACATGTATGCTTATTTCTTTAACAATGCAATAAGATGAATATGCATTTACATCCCATATACCAATCAAGGAACCTTGGAATGCATGGGGTTGCTTAAGTAATACAAATACATGCAACAGTTTAGCTTAAGGGTTCAAGAATGGCGCAAGTCAAGGAAAAGAAAAAAAACTTAAAGACAATACAATTCTCAATATTTGTTTTGACAGTAAAATATTAGCTAGTTTGTCATCTTTTCATTGCAAAACCAAGTGAGGGTATTCATACATAAGGCTACTGCTGCTTATATGATGTAAATACATATGAGTACATTTGGTAATATGTGTCCCAGTAACATAAAATAGGATATTTGATGAAGTTTCACAGTTAAACCACAATCTGAAACAAACATGGAGATGAAGCACCCTAAGGGGAAAGTCAGTGCAAAGTTTTTCAATGAATCAATACATGGAGCTCATCCTACTTATATAAATCTTACAAGTGACAAAGAAGATGACGGTCAAAGGTGCAAATCGCGTACAAGTAACATATGAATTATAACTTATACCAATGAATCTCAAGCTAGAAGTGGACAATCAACAGAAATGCGCACAAAGAAAATGGGAACAAACTTTATCTTATTCAAGAACATGCAAAGACTCTATAACAAAAATGAACCATGACCATACTACAACAAGACAGTAAACCCAATCGACATGAACAACAACCAAGTAACCCAAACAGTTCATATTTAGAGGCCGATGTAGCCAACTTGAAATAAGAATAATCGTAAGCGAACTTACCATTTTACGGTGATGGACTGGTTGTAAAAAGAGCGTTGTAATAGGGTATTTTTGTTGTAGTGTTACTTTAAAGCAATATCACATAATGCAAGCCATAAGCAGCAAAGATGTCCATAACTCATATTATACTAAGTTTTAATCAAAGCTTTAAAAAAAGATTAGATTGAATGGTAAATTTCAAATCAAAATGATCATTGGAAGTTCCTAACTATTAATTCTTCCACTACTTCAAAGAACACCAGATCATGTAAATTCACAATTGCTTGCTGCATCGGTTTCCTTTATGAAGTTTCCACTCAAGATTATTAGCCCACATTCAATTTATAGTGCACTAATTACCTTTTATAACACTATAGTTGCAAAAACCCAAAAGATAAA
Organism: Allium sativum; assembly: GCA_030737875.1. Taxonomy (NCBI): domain Eukaryota; kingdom Viridiplantae; phylum Streptophyta; class Magnoliopsida; order Asparagales; family Amaryllidaceae; genus Allium; species Allium sativum. Next base: position 769,837,118 of record CM060918.1, on the reverse strand, counting down.
TATATGCATCTGGATATCGAAATTGCAAAAACCCAAAATATAAATATGCATCTGGATATCAAAATTGCAATAGCTGATTCATCAGTTGAACATACTTAGGGAAGCAATAATATTTTCAAATGAATCAATACCTCTAAACAAAGTTAGATAGAATCATGGCAAAAAAAAAAACCGAAGCTTGAAGATGAATTCTTGTGCCACAACAAATGGTTAAAATGAAAAAATGTTTCATCAAATTAACAACCTTTGTCAAGCGAAAAGTAATTCTTCTCTTGTTATTTGCTAAAACAAAAATTTGTTGCTGCATAAAAAAATTCAAGTTTTTTCTTATATAAATGCAAATTAAAAATCAACTGTATGTGAAAATTTATTAATTTTTCCAAAAGAAAAACATCTAAGCATCCACAAAACAAATTTTTTGGGAAAAAAGATATAATTCTGAAGAAATGATTGCTCACTTCAACAGAATCCCAGTTTTTGCAACTTGATGAAGACATCATGACACTTATCCCCGTGTTAAGAGCCAAAAATTTCTAACTAGTTAACTATCCAGTTATTTGAACTTGAAGATGCATCCACCATTGCTTTCTTTTCTCATCATTTTTTTATGCAACATTTGTTGATGCTGCTATACGTTGACCCACAACTACCGTTATGTAGCAGCTTAAACCGCTGCCATGCAGCCAGCAGGAACTGCTGCCCCCCATGTTTTTTTATGTGTTTTGTTTTCATTCGATTATTCATTCATTCAAAATTAAACCTACTAATAAAGTAGGCTCAATGACAAGAGTAAACAAAAGAGGAATTAAAAAGAAAACGAGGCAAAGTAAAAGAGAAAACAGATCAAATCAAATGATCAAAATAATCGAGCAAAGCAAACCTTGTTTAAATGTGAGAAATTCATCAGAACCTGCAACTGTCTTGCCAGGGCCAGCACAAGCAATTGTCACGGCCTTCGTCCCCTCCTTCCCCTTCATCTCGCACTCCTCCATCATTGCTGCACCATGGTCCTTCCAGCGATAATCAATGGGTTCCTTGAGTTCAATTGTAACGACCTGCCTTTTTGACCGCTCTAAGTCGGTATTTAAACCAACTCAGAACGTTCAAAATGATAGTTCGTTATTAGCTTACATGGTTTAAATAATTTTTTATACAAATAATATCAGAGTTGTACAAATTTTTACTATACACAGCGGAAGAAATATAAACTGCAAACATAGATTTTGAAGATAAAATGTTACAATTTAGACGAGCCTTGCGCGCGCACATGCGTCTTCACATCCCTCTCCACTTGCGAGCTAAAAATTTAAAATCTGCAACACTCGTATCTGACCCGAGCGTTCCATGAAAAAACATAAAACACTCAAGTCAGGATTAATCATAGCTCAAGTAAATTAGTTTCAATAAAAACTGAAATATAAGGGTTAATCCTATCAATTTGTTAAAATTTCATATGCAAATTATATGGTCGGCTACAAGACAAGGAAATTTAAGCATAGTGGTCAAATACTTCTTGTATATAACCATAGATATATATACGTGCATCAATACACGTGTATACATACATATAAATATGTATGTATACACGCATTTATATAAATACGCTACACACTTATATAGTTATCATGTACAAATTCCATCGATAAGGGGTTCAAGTTTTACACAGTGCGGTAGGGCAACATGGTACAGTCTGTTAACACGAAGATAATTTGCTTCAAAACGTGATGCTATATGGAGTGAACAAAGGAAACTTAAATGCATTAGATTGAACTGCTAACACTTCAGGTTCTAGTCATGCAGTAATGCAAAAATATGTGCAGCAAAAGGCACTAAACAGTACCAGCACTTTATAAAAAAAAGGTTATTTAGCAAGGTTGAGGTGTATATATTCATATTAAATGGTGGTGCAAAATATACATATGCTGCAATAATTTCAACAGCATGAAATTTCCATTTTTAATTATCTGAACTTCATATGGCTTCCTGCCTATGCATGCCACGCATTCCCCAATCACTTGGTCCCAACTTCACTACTCCCGCATGAACAATATCAACGAGTATACCAGTTTTCCAAAATGGGATTTAAGGCAACAAAAGCAGGGTGTGAAAACATAAAACAAGGGGTATATAAACATGACTATTTCAGTTTCTTACTTCCATCATCAGTACATAAATATGGTACACAATCAACAACAACTGCGTTTCATGGATGCAAAGCTCAGCAAGGGCATGCTCAGTTTTACAACCAATGTAGTCATATTATGATCCAAATCCTATTACAGCAACTACATACTCAAGTGAAAAGCCTAGGATTAATACCAACTTCATGCATAGCACTACAAAGCAATTCCATGTTAACAGTAAGACATATATTGCCTTCATGTCGACGCATACTCATACAACTTACAACAGAAAAGGAGATTGTAACAGGCAAGTACTATACAACATAGACAATTTGAAATGAGGCCAAGACAATGATCCATAATGTCTGTGCTATGTCTACAAAGCACAATGCAAAAGCAAGACAATGGGTACAAGGCTAACAAAACAATCACCAACACGCAGTCAACAAAATCATCCAAGTTACTATTTTATACTCAGTATTTGTTGAAGTTAAGATACTTGAAACGTAGCTAATCGTAAGATAAACTTACTTGTAGTTAATAAAACGGGGACGATAACAGCATCAGCGAGGCGACGAGTCGGGGAACTGACAAGGCAGAGCTTTGAAGCTCGATTTGGGTTCTGGGTGCAACAAGGCAGATCTAGAGGACATGCTTCGGACAGAGATTGCGGTGGTTGAGAGCGAACCAAATCGAAGTTGAGGAAGGCGGTGGTAACCGAGGAAGAGGGCAGAAAGGTGTTGGCCACGAGGAGGTGGTTGCGGTGGCCAGCCTTGGTGAATGGTGACCGGTCGTTGGCATGGCTGCGGTTCTCACCGTTGGGCTGATTTGCGAGGCACAGGAACAGAATTTCGGTGGGAGGAAGCGGAGCTGAACCGAGGCGCGATGGCTTCAAAGAGAGGACAGTGGCAATCGATTTGGGTGTTGGTCAACGATTAGCGGACCTAAAGCAAAATTTAAGTGGCCATGGATTCGAAATTTAAGGACCAAAATTGGAGATTAGGGGAACAAAACAGATCGGTCATGATTTCTTTGATTTGGGCAAAATAAAATTTTGGGAAGAAATGAACTGGTAAAAGAGGAATCAGCTGATAATACAAAGGGAAGAGAAATAAAGAAAACAAAGGGGATGCGTGAAACCACTGTCCGCAGATAATTCTGATGAACTTGGACTGGTATACCACTGTCCGCAGATCATTCTGCTAAAATTTTGTTTTGCTAACAGAAGTTACACAATCTTGGTGCACGGAAAATTGCATTTGTTGGTACTGGACCAATTGGATTTTGCCCTGCCCAAAGAAGAAACAAAAAATGGATCGATTTGTCAAATGAGTCGATAGATGATGGAGGTCGGATAGATTTAGGATACGATTTAGCATTATAGTCCAGAAAAGCCGAGAATTCACTTGCTCGATCTTCATACTTTCGACGGCGACTTCTGGTATCTTTTTGCTCGTGTGGAAATCGAGCGTCATGCACGAGTAGTAGCGCACGATTACTTGGTGAAAGCTTGGATTGAATGGATGAATTTCCACTAGTATCCACTGGAAGACGAAGAGGAAGATTGGGAATTAAAAATGGAGGCGGTGAAGGAAAAGATTATCGGTATATGCGGAATATATTTAGGGTTTCAGGGAGTTGGCTAGCGGATGCGGTTTTGAGATAATGGTCTGCTATCTACACCAATATCTGAGTGCGGTTTTTTTTTCTTCTGGCAAAGCAATATCTGAGTGCAGTTTTGCATGTTCATATGTTTTGTTCTTCCAATCCTGCGATATGCCTTATCAAATGCAAATACACGGTGACGTGTAATATAACGTAAAGCTGTTGGTAGACGTAGACAAAAAAGAATATTAACTATAATTCATTGTATTGTGAAAAGTTAATTCAAATTATTAATTATAATTTATGGATTATTGTTTATGAATTATCAGTTATAATAAATTATTAATTATAAATATTTTTATATTAAGTATATATATTATTATTTATTCATTTTTCTTAATTATTTATTCATAATTATTAATTAGTAAAAATTAATTATTAAATGTTACTTCATATTTATTAATTATAACTTAATGTTAATTATTAACTTTTAATAATTCTTATGTATATATTATTAATTTTTAAGTTTAAATATAAATGTTTAATAGTAATTATTAATCATAAATAATTAATATTTATTGTTAATTATAAATTAATATATATTTAGTATTAATCACTCGATATTACTTACTAATAACGAAAAATTAAACCTGTTGGAATACCGATCATATATGATAATTAATAATCAATGATTATTTATTAATAATCATTAATTATTATAAGTTATAAAAGATTGATATAGTACAATTAATGATTAATTATTGTAAGAAAGCATTGCAATTATCAATTACTGATTGTCACCTATTACAACGGGCATTTTTAGCCCGTTGTAAAATTGACACCTATTACAACGGGCAATCTGAGAACTTTGTAAAATTGACATTTGTTACAAGGGGCACAAAAGCGACCGTTGTAATAGCACTCTATTGCAACGGGCAGCAGGTGCCCGTTGTAAAAAAGGCGTTGTATGGGCATCTATTACAACGGTCCTCAAATGACCGTCGTATTATCCTTCTATTACAATGGGCTTAACATGCCCGTTGTAACACGGGCGTTGTAATAGAGTATTTTTGTTGTAGTGAACATAACTATCCCCATGTATACTCTTTCTCATCACGTATTCTATGTACCTGAATTAGATTTAGACTAAACCTGCTGTGTACAAGAATTAGTACAAGAATGAGGTCTAGCATTATTGAAGGAGAGACGTTAGTTTGATTTAGGATGCCGTTTCTTTTTAAGTGAGTCATTGACACCATCCGGACTGCATTTTGTATGTAAGCAAGTCAAAAGCATCTGTAAGCACATAGAACTATTTTGGTGATTATTTCTTAAATGCATACCTGAATACGTCGTCATTCATCTTCCAAATGGTTTTAACAAGACTTTGCTGATTGCTCGGTTCATAGGCTATTTTGGTGATTATTTCTTAACTGACTGCTTGAATATGTAGCCATATTTTGGTGATTATTTCTTAACTGACTGCTTGAATATGTAGCCATATTTTGGTGAATTTGTTTGATGTTGAAATTATGCAGTGTTTTTTCTTTGAAAACAGAAGATGAAAACTATTTTTCTTAATTATTAGACTATAATGCAAATTGATGGAACTGTAATGAAACAGAAGATGAAAACTGTAATGATAAAACCAGTTTCCTGTAAGAGTACCAAATGCAAAGGCCTATCCAAATTTCCCTTCATAGTATGACTTTGACAAGTATATTTGGAGATATTTTCTCAGTTTTCTGAGCTTATGTTGTCGATTTTTTATTATATTTTACCAAATAGCATGACTATTGTAAAATTTACCCTTCTTATTCGACTACTGTAAAAATCAAAAAATTGTTTGTTTTGTGTATTTTGTGTGTTTCATTTTCTTTAAAAAAAAAACAGTTATGGTTCATTTCCTGCTTTTGAAAAAAAAAGCTGCTTCATTTTCTGGTTGACTTACTGTCCATTTCTGTTACATTAGGTACTGCATTTGTTTTTACTCCTGTGCATTTAGTTCTGTCTTCCTGTTTGCATCCCAGTCATTGGAAAAAAATGTTCCATTCAGTTTTATTCCTGCGAAACTTGCATTTTCTCTTCATTGCACTGCTTTCTTGCCGTCATTCAAGTGCATTTTGTTTCGATTTTATAGCAGAGAGAACTCTGTGTCTGTGCAATTTGTGCATTTTGAGACAACATTATTTCATCAGGAAACAGAGAAAAGAAACACTGCAATTCAAATTTATTTTCATTTTCAATCTTTGCAATACATTTTGTTAGCCTTGTTTTACAGTAATCACCTAGTCCTAGCTATTTTTCCTCTTTTGATTTCACTCTGTCATCTTCAAAACTTCTTTGTTCAACACCCTCTTCCATACTACAACTCACCAGCAACTATGTATTCACTGTCATGAATTATGGCTGCGTTTCCTGTGTACTTCACTTGATTATATGCCATACTGTATTTGAGTTAAGGCTGCGTGTTCACACTGCTGTGTGGTGTGTGCATGTCAAGCTCCTTGCATGACTGTCTTGAATTTTGGCTATAATTAATTTTCGCTTTAGTGTATGCTGGCATTTTTCGGATACAGTATCTTATTAACACAAACTTTGTTAATTTAGGGATGTAAAGTTACTTTAATTCATGCATTTTCCCTGTTGTAGCAAGGAGTTTTTAATTTGCATATTTATATATAAGACTATAAATAAAGATTGTACATGCCTATTGATTTGAACATGCTAGATTCACAAATAAACTAACAGCCTGACATGCATTTTCAATGCCACGAGGTGGTACTTTTAACTAGTTTTATTTGTGATAGATAACAACAAATTTACAAATATTTATAATTAACTTATTCAAAAGCACAATTCTTTCATATGATGGTTTTTATAATTTATTTGTAGAACAATTCTATCTTGTTGATTCTGGATATCCAAACATACCTGGATTTCTTTCTCCTTATCGTGGACAAAGATATCATTTACGTGACTATAACAGACAAGGAAGACTATGCGGAAAGGAAGACTTATTTAACTATAGACATTCATCATGTCGGAACATTATTGAGCGTTGTATTGGAGTTCTAAAAGCAAGATTTCCTATTTTAAAATTGATGACAAATTTCCCGCTTTCTAGACAAAGGCAAATTCCAATTGCATGTTGCACAATATACAACTTTATTCGGGAAGAGCACACGACGGATACTCTATTTACTGAATATTCATCTGAAAACATGGTATTCCAACCCATATTGGAGTCAAGTCATGAACAAGAGTTGTGCAGTTTAATGTTAGTCAATCGACCCAATTGGGATATGTTAGAGATCAAATAGCCACACGGATGTGGAACGAGTATGTAACAACTCGTCATTTATAGTTCAGGTACAATTTTATTTCAATTTTAATTTAATAATTCATTCCATCTTTATTTTAGTAACATATTTGAGTTGTTCAGGTACTCTTATTTTTATTTACTTTTATGCCGTAATTCAGTAGATGTCTTACTTTTGTACTATCGTTTGCAGACGTAACTTGGAAGACATCAGAAGGACGTTGCTTACAAAGTTTGTGGCTTATATAAATATCATATTGTTATGATAGATGCTTGAGTTGTTCTCTTTCAATTTTCTCTTTATCTAGCTTATCTCTTATGTTATATTTAAAACCGTGTGATGAACTTTTTTATTGTAATTTTATTCATGTACAATTCGACCTTATGTAGTTTAAAATATTGTATTCTCTTTAATGTTTAATCGTTATGTTTAGAATTCAGCTTATTATCTTTCATATATTACAGTTTTAATTAGCAGCTTGATATATTTGCAGTTGTTTTTATTCAACTTCTTTATGTTTGAATTCTTCATTTTGTTTTTTGTTCGATTTACAACATGTAGTATGTTCATGCAAATATGAAAAATGAACAGTATACATCATTAGGGGCGATATTTGAATAATATATGTTTGAATTGCCAAAATGAAAACTCAAATTTTCAAAATTTGAAAACCATATTTCAAACCAAACACATTTTCAATTTTTAGTTTTGAAAACTTGTTTTCGAAAAAAGGATAACCAAACGCATTTTGAGAAATAGTGAAAACATTCAAAATGGAAAATTGAAAACAATCATGAAAACTCAAAATTGAAACCAAATGCATCCTAAATCTTGTCATCTAATAGTTTTAAGGCCTTGTCTTTGATCAGTGATGTTGAAAAAATTAGGAGGGAAAATTAAGCGGACATCATTAAAATTAAGATGGGGATTAGAGGCGTAAAGAATGAGGAACTATCAACATAATAACCATATCCCCTCCATCCGCTATACCAAACTTGACAACGATGTGTTTCTCATCTTAAGATATATCCCCATTCTTTAAAATTTATTATATAATGTGGGACAATTTATATTGTCCATAAAGTTAATGCCTTGCTCACTCAATTTTCCAACAACTCACTTCAGAAGTTTTGAAATAGGATAGCTGCATTTGCACATTATAAACATAATCACGTAGTGATTTGGACTCATAAAAGTGAAACATAAGGGAAAAAACTAACAATAATTCATATATTAGAGAAAAATTAGTAGGTAACTTTCGTTGGCCTGCTAACATAGGTTAACGATACATCATAAAATCTCTTCTCAATAGCATTAGGTTGATGTTGAAGCTACAAACATGAAAGAATAGACATACAGTAAATTGAGATAAATGGATCAACTGAACAAAAATCAATTATAATACTTATTTCAGCATCTTGTCATGCTTATTTATGTGTCGCATAATAACAGAATCATTATATAACATGCACAAGTCTTTCAGAACTTAAAAGCTTTATAATTACACATTGATCAGTTTTAAAACAACTTTACATCAAAAACTAAAGTATGAAAACAACTTTGCATCAAACTCAGGCTTATTTGGCTGCCATAATGATACGAAGATGCATACAATCTAAAATATGGAAGATACACTGGGTGATTTTATGGAAGGAACGTCGTCTACACTGTGAAACACAAGATGATATGCTTTGGGATTTAATTTAGGAATTGCTTGCATATTAAATTATTCTATAGAATGCAACTCTCACGACTGATTGTCAATCAGAGTGATTGCAACGAAAGTGTGGCGGTCCTATAATGTTCAAGTGCCCTTTTAACATGTCAAATTTTCAGAAAACCATATTAGCTGAACATCCCAACTTTTTTTCCTTTCTAACAATTTTGAATTCTTGTTTTCTTTTCTCCATCATTCCTCAAGTCTTTTGTCGAGTACAAGAAAAAATAAATCGCAGTAAGATGTTTTGTTCCCTCATTAAGATGCATGTCTTCCAATTATACCATACGCTCCGGTATAGGCCCAAACTCTCCCCAACATAGCCAAATGTTTCAAATTCTCTTGTTCTTTGGAATGACACTTCCCTTGTAACGGGAAATCTGTAGATGGTTACACATTCTGAGATGCGGCTGGTTGTTATTCAACAAAGCAATTCACTAATCACAAAATAGCTCCACCCTGCATTTTTGATCGACAAAGTACTTGGATTTCATAAATTAGGGCCTTTAATTGCCCCAATAATTATGATGTAAAAAGCACAAATTTAAATGGAATGGATTCAAAATGGTGTTACTGCATGGGTTGGGATATTAAGTCCCTCTATTTTCATCTACTAGACATACTCCAACTACTTGGAAAGTCACTTTTGAAAAATCAAATACTCGATATTTTTTTGTCAAGATTTGATTCAGTTATTATAAAGCAGTCTGAATTAAAATTTGGCAATTTTAGGTACAGTAGTAACTAGAGTATCCAAAATCCTAGTGGAATTACCATTTAGTTCCTTTATTTTCAATTTTGTTACATTAACAACCTACCCAAAAACTTGTTTAGAAAACACCCATATTTTTTATTTTGGAGAAAAAAAAATCAAAAACTTAAAATGTTTGCTGCGTTTTCAGAAAATATCATACAATAACAACAATCAAGTCATTATTCTCCAACAAGTTAGGATGGATAGTGATAAACCCCAAAACCAAATAACAGTGTCAATCTAAATTTAATAATAATAAGAAATTTCAAAATGATAATAGAAATAAAGATAAAAATAAAATTAAGTAAAATAATTGAAAAAATATTAAAGCTATGAAATACAAACAGATGGTTCAACAAATATAAAGAGGTTACATTTCAAAAGCTAAGAGAGAGCATGATAAGTCGGTAAGCAAGATATAAAGCAAGAAGAGTGGTCTTTAAGCATGTAAATAAGTATCTACTCCCTCCGTTCCTAAATATAAGATATTTTAAGAACTTTGATGCATTTCAAAATATAAGATGTTTAAGGTTTAAGTGTCCTCTTTATCCGTAATTCATAATAAATAATGATACTTTTTATGTATGTATTCATGTTTTCACCACTAACCGTACATAAAATGAAGTTAATTTAAGAGAGAGACTTAATTTGAATATGGATTAAAACACCATTAATTGATTTCATGATTCTTGTGCAAACAAGTAAAACATCTTATATTTAGAAACGGAGGGAGTATTGTAGAGATGTGAATCAAAATAAATAAATGATAAGTCGTTATTCGCATGGGATAGTCATATTGAATGGTGCCATGTAAATTAAATAAAGGAATAGAGAATCTGACAGCACTGACCTATGTTTTAGAATGACCTACCAGTTGTAATTTGGAAGTCTCTTGTGCTATCAAAAAGTTCCCTATATGCATTTGCTGTTTTTCTCCCTAATCAAATACAGAAAATGTCTTCCATTCACTCAATTTTGATAAGTTGCATCTCATGCAGTATTCCAATCAATGTAAATAAGAAAGAAAATCACACTGGAAGTCAGGTATAAGTTCAGGAAGTTGGTATGAACAGCTGGTCAAAAGTAAGTAAAATGGGAACTCGCTCAAGGCCAGGGATTGGGCAGATCTACTTTCTACACTGGAGTGGTTCATTTCGTAAAGTAAATACACAACAGAACCATCTGTAGGCATAAACAACCATTTATTTAGTAGATAAGCATATTGAGCGGGCCAGCTAATTGCACAGTATACCCGAATCCAATAACATAACCCAACATTCCATCATCTGTAGGCAAAAACAACCATTTATTTTGTAGACAAGCATATTGATGGGCAAAAATGATGGTTTGTTGTAGAATTGTCACTGAATCCATGGTGGGAACAATGTGCAGCAGCCCGTTATCCATCCACGATTGAGAGCAAAGAGTCTTTGCTGCTCTGTGGCCAGCCTGACGCATTGCCTCCTTTCTATAACCAGCACAGTCAGATTTTCCAGCCCAACTGCACAGGCCACTCAGCAACTTGGATCGGGCGGGCCAGCTAATTGCACAATGTACCCGAATCCAATAACTTAACCCAACATTCCATCATTTTAATGACCACTTGGTCACAAGCTCACGCTACTGAGCTCGACATTTGATTTGGTGAAGTATCGATATTTGTATATAAGCATTCACTAATATTTGAGGACGTGGGACTAAGATAACAATTTTACCTTATTGGCTACTGCAGAAGTACCCTTTCACCGTTGCTGAAAGCAGTCTGATGCCTGTAACAATTTTCACATCTGCATTTGCAAAATTGTAAACTTATAATTTTTCCAATAACAATTTATTTTCTAATTGTAATTAAGTTTCAAAAAACAAAAAAATGGCAAATTAACCACCCAATATCTTGGATCAGACAGATCAAAAAGTGGCACAAATTACTGAAACCAAACAGTACAACTCTATGTTCCCCCAGTCATCTACGACAGAAATTTACATGAAATCCAACAAACATATATTACAAATAGGAAATGTTGGTGTCACGATCCAGAAAATCTATGCTTTCCTATCAGAATAAAACCATCTAAAAGTATTTTGCAGATTTCAATTTATTTGCATTCAATCAATAAGACAAATGACTTTATGGCCCAATGGATAAGGTGCTGGTCTACGAAACCTAAGATTCTGGTTTTGATCTCCAGCAGAGTCGATGTGTCAACATCATAATCCAAACACATTGTTGATTGAAATCGAAAACCTATAAGCATTTTGTTATTTGCAATTTTTATATGACTTGTAATGATATTGTAAGTAATTCTATAGCCTAATCGATGCAGGTTGACCAATAAAACAACAGATTTTGTATACGGCTTCAAATAGTGTTAGTATATTGTACGCTCTTCAAAGTTAACATAAATTTGAAGACATTTTGAGGTGATGCTCATTTTGTTCCCGAGACAGTTACGGCTTAGCCAATCAGGGACATTGAAATAAAATGACCACAAAATTTTGATCTAATTCGAGAAAAAAATTCATTGGTTTAAACTTAGAGCAACATAAATTGTTTCAATTTTTATCTTGCCATTCGATCTACTTTATAACAGCCTTTTTGCACCAAAAATATACTGCAAAATGGTCAATCATACTAACAAATAAGGCAACGGTCTATAAAACTAATGATTTTCTTGTCATGAAACAAACTATTGAAAGAGACATTGGGAATGTTATAGTATAACTAAACAAATCATGAAATCCATAAATGCCGAGAAGCCTTCCATTGCATTTCATTGAAAGAACCACGGAGAGCTTCTACGTGCATGGTACCCCAAGGAACACGTAGAGCAACTACGATGTATCATGAAAAACCACGCAGCTATCCTACGTGGAAGGGTATTTTTGGATATCTTTTTTTTTTAAATCAACGGGGGGCTACTCAGCAAAATTGGGGGTTTACCGGTATTTTCAAGTTGAATGAGACCACTAAGCAAATGCTTGGATTGAAATAGAGTTTGCCTACGGTGGTCTGGTAATGATTAAAATAAAGACGAAGAATAGAGGAGCAAGGAAAATCTTCCTTGCTTCCTCAATACAGTCTTAACAACAATTGAATTCTCATCTTAGCATATATCCTCATTTTTTAGCATTTATCTCAAGATGTGGGACTATCTACATTGCCCATAAAATCAATACCTTACTCCCTCCATTTTCCAGCAACTCACACTTCAGAAGTTTTGAAATAGGATAACTGCATTCACATATTGTAAACATAATCAAATAATGATTTGGACTGGTAAAAGTGAAACACAAGGAAAAAACTAAACAAGAATTCATATATAAGAGAAAAATTAGTACATAATCTATGTTGGCCATGCTAACATGGGTAAACAGTAAATCATAAAATCAAACATGAAAAGAATAGATATGAATCAGCTGGCTTGTTCTTCGGTTGTTGGGCTTGATTCGGGTAATAATATAGATTCTCTAGTTGACGGTGTTCTTAAAGCTGAAATTTTAGATGCCAAGAACTTTAAACATAGTCAGGTAATTACATACTGATCATTTTTACAACTTTAAACTAGAGTATGAAAATAGCTTTATGTCAACATAGGGTAGGTGATATGTTATCGTATCAAACTCAGACTTATTTGCATAATGATACGAAGATGCATACAATCTAAAATATGGAAGATACACTTGGTGATTTTATGGAAGGAACGTCGTCTACACTGCGAAACACAAGTTGATATTCTTTGGGATTTAATTTAGGAACTGCTTGCATATTAAATTGTTCTATAGAATGCAACTCTCACGACTGACTGTCAATCAGAGTGGTTGCAACGAAAGTGTGGCGGTCCCATAATGTTCAAGTGCCCTTTTAACATGTCAAATTTTCAGAAAACTATATTAGCTGAACGTCCAAACTTTTTCTCATTTTTGACAATTTCGAATTCTTGTTTTCTTTTCTCCATCATTTAAGTCTTTTGTCGAGTACAAGAAAAAATAAATCGCAGTAAGATGTTTTGTTTCCTCAGTAAGATACATGTCTTCCAGTTATAACCATACGCTCCGGTACAGTCCCAAAACTCTCTCCAACATAGCCAAGTGTTTCAATTTCTCTTGTTCTTTGGAATGACACTTCCCTTGTAACGGGTAATTAGTAGATGGTTACACATTCTGAAATGCGACTGGTTGTTAATCGACAAAGCAATTCACTAATCACAAGATAGCTCCACCCTGAATCTTTGATTGACAAAGTGCTTAGATTTCATAAATTAGGGCCTTTAATTACCCCCAATAATTATGATGTAAAAAGCACAAATTCAAATAGCATGGATTCAAAATGATGTTACTACATGGGTTGGGATATTAGATCCTTCTAATTTCATCTACTAGACATACTCCAACTACTTGGAAAGTCACTTTTGAATAATCAAGTACTCGATATTTTTTATCAAAATTTGATTGAGCTGTTAAATAGCAGTCTGAATTAAAATTTGGCAATTTTAAGTATGGTAGTAACAAGAGTATCCAAAATCCTAGTGGAAATATCATTTCGTTCCTTTATTTTCAATTTTGTTACATGAACAACCTACCTAAAACATGTTTAGAAAACACCCACATTTTTTATTTTGGGAAAAAAAATTCGAAAACCAAGTCTGAACATTAATTGCATGTTCCTATAATCAAAAAATAAATAAAAAATGCAAATATTCGCAGTTTTATCTATAAACATTTTGGACAGTACTTTGCACGTACTTGCAATTTAAAAACTTAAAATATTTGCAGCATTTTCTGAAAATATCATACAATAACAACAACCAAGTCATCATTCTCCAACAATTTCGGCCGGATAGTAATAAACCCCAAAACTAAATAACAGTGTCAATCTAAATTTAATAATAATAAGAGATTTCAAGATGAGAATGTTGAAGTATGCGATAGTATTGTGGAGGATATTGTTTTCTGCGGCATTGGCGATTTTTGATTTAAGCGGTCTTGAATCAAAATTTCTCCAAAACATTTGGTATCAGAGCATTGGTTTTGGCAGATAGTTGTAGAAATGCCGGAATCAGGTTCAAATAATCCATCAACAGATGGTCTAAGTGGTGTAGCTCCTTATATACGCGGGCGTATGCAGCTGCTGGTTCACAATTGGTTATCGACAAGTGGAATGGCGATAATGATTTCGAAAAGTGGAAATGAAAGATGAAAGCGATTCTGAGGCGGAATCGGGTACATCGGGTGGCGTTTGATACACATTTATTGCCAGAGGACATCTCAGATGTGGATAGAGAAGAAATGGAAGAGTGGGCATTCACTACACTTCAACTTGCCATGAGGGAGAATGTTATTTTCGAAATTAGTGGTGAGACGACTGCTAAAGATATTTGGAACAAGTTGGAGGAGTTGTATATGAAGAAGTCACTCACAAATCGACTGATCTTGTTGCGGACTTTCTTTACCTACAAGATGAAGGAAGGAACTTCGCTAAAGGCGCACTTAAATGTGTTTGATGATTTGCTAATGAAGATGAAGGCAGTAGATTTGAAGATTGAGGAGGAGCAGAAGGCGATGATATTGTTATGTTCATTGCCTGAGCACTATACTGGGTTCTCAAACAGTTTGATCTATGGTCGGGATACATTGACTCTAAATGATGTCAAGACGGGTCTTCTTAGTAAGGAATTGCGAGATCAGATGAAGGAGCTGAGTGATGGTAGTAGTGGTGCTGGTAATGGTCAAAGTTTATTTGCGGAGAAAGAAAAGTCAGAGAAGAAGCGAAACCGGGGGCGTTCTTAGTCTAAGAAGCCCGGTGGAAGAGGAAAAACGAAAGAAAGAAATGGCAAGTGCTTTATATGTAAGAAACCTGGTCACTGGAAGAATGATTGTCCAGACAAGGGGAAGAAGGAAGTAGCATCTTCATCAGTTGCGGTGGAGAGAGATGTTGGTGAGAAAGACGTAGATGTTTTGTCGGCAGTAGCATCAGATGTTTCAGGCAGCGATTGGATGCTTGATTCGGGGGCTTCATATCACATGACACCTAATTGGAATTGTTTTTTTTCTTATGTTGAATGGGAAGGAAAATCAATTGTTATGGAAAATGGTGCAGTTTGCAAGTCGAAGGGCGTTGGATCCGTGCAAATTCGGATGTTTGACGGAGTGGTTCGTACTCTCACTAATGTGCGCTATGTTCCGGGACTACGGAAGTCACTTATCTCTTTGGGACAGTTGGATTCTTTAGGTTGTAAGATCACCATTAAGAGTGATAGCTTGAGGGTTTCGAAGAGTGCGCTTGTGGTTATGAAGGGTGCTAAAACTCATGGTATCTATTTGCTTCAAGAAGTGACCGTGGAAGGCGAAACTTGTGTCAGTGTTGATAGTTCTCGTGGCTTAGATGCTACACGGCTGCGGCATTTGAGATTGGGTCATGTCTCTGAGAAGAGTTTAGATGTTCTTCGTCGAAGGGAGATGATTGATGGTGAGAGTTTCAGCAAGTTGGAGTTTTGCGAGGAATGTGTCATGGGGAAGCAAACTAGAGTATCATTCGATGAAGGAAAACATGATTCAAGAGAGATTCTCGAGTATGTGCACATGGATGTTTGGGGACCAGCGCCTATAGCTTCTTTGGGAGGAGCAAGATATTATATTTCTTTCATTGATGATTTTTCGGAAGGTTTGGGTGTATGTAATGAAGGCCAAGTCGGAGGCATTTGCAAGATTCAAAGAATGGAAGGCTCTTGTTGAGAATGAGAGTGGAAAAACTTTGAAGGTTCTTAGGTCCGATAATGGCGGCGAATATGTTTCCGTAGAATTTCTGAATTTTTGCGAGCATCATGGTATTCAGAGGCATTTTACTACACCGGGAGATCCACAATCTAACGGAGTGGCGGAGAGAATGAACCGAACTCTACTAGAGAAAGCTCGATGCTTGAGATTGACATTGGGTTTGTCTAAGGGATTTTGAGCCGAAGCTTTGTCAACCGCGGTGCATATTATTAATCGAATTCCGTGCTCGGCTATTGATAACAAAATTCCTGAGGAAGTGTGGAAGGAGAAGAGCATTGACTTGAGTTATCTTCGTGTATTTGGCAGTCCTGTTTATGTGCATGATCCGGGGAATGACAAGCTCTCGCCTAGAGCTTTCAAAGGGATTTTTCTCGGTTATATGGATGGCGTCAAAGGCTATCAGATTTGTAATCCGGAAACGAAGAAGGCTACGGTTTCTCGTCATCTTACTTTTGATGAGTTGGCTATGTTCAAGGAGAACGAAGGCTCATCGGATGTTCCGGATTTGGTTCATGGTGAATCAAAGGAGAAGGAAGTTATTCCCACTTTCAGGCCTAGAGAGAGTAGAGTTGTTAGAGGTGCTTGCGAGGTGAATGCGGTTGATGTTACATCACATAGTCCACAGGATTCCTCTAGTAGTGTTGGTGATGTGCACGAGCCTAGAGAAGATTCAGTTCAAGGTGGAGCTGAAGAAAGACCGGGTAATGACATTACTACTCGGGTTGGTCGTCGTGCTATAAGGCCACCCGAAAGATATGGTGATTGGAACTATCTTAGCTTTTGTGAGAATTTGGACTATGCTCTTCATGTAGTCCAAGATGAGCCGATGGACCTTGATGACATCATGTATTCGAGTGATAGCTCGAAGTGGATTTGCGCCATGGAGGAAGAGATGCAATCGTTGATGAAGAACCAGACTTGGGAGTTGGTTCCACTTCCTCAAGAAAACCGTGCTATTAGGTGCAAATGGATATATAAGGTGAAGGAGGATGGAAGATACAAAGCTAGGCTAGTGGCTGAGGGGTTTGCACAGAGGAAAGGAAAGGAGTATAATGAGATCTTCGCACCGGTTGTGAGGCATACATCTATCCGGATATTACTTACATTAGTTGCTATTTATGACTTGAAGTTGGAGCAACTAGATGTGAAAACCGCCTTCTTGCATGGAGACTTGGATGAAGACATCTACATGGAGCAACCGGAAGAGTTTGTTGTAGAAGGTAAGTCAGAACTAGTTTGCAAGTTGAAGAAATCACCGTATGGTTTGATGCAATCACCTAGGCAATGGTACAAGAGATTTGATCATTTCATGCTTGAAAGTGGCTTCCATCGAAGCATCAAAGATGCTTGCGTTTATTTCAAGAGGTTAGAAAATGATTGTTGGGTGTATTTGCTCTTGCATGTGGACGATATGCTCATTGCTTCTAAGGACAAGGCAGAAATCAACAAGTTGAAAGAGAAATTAAAGGCAGAGTTCGAAATGAAAGACCTTGGAGAAGCAAAGAAGAATTTGGGCATGGAAATTGAAAGAGATCAAAAGCATTTTGAGTTGAAATTAACTCAAAAGGAGTACATTAAGATAGTGCTTTTCCGGTTTAGCATTGGATGCAAAGGCGTCAAATACACCTTTACCTTTGCGTATAAAGCTTTCGAGTAAGGGATCACCTATCGAGGAGAAAGACAAGGCTTATATGGCAAAGGTGTCATATGCTAGTGCGGTTGGAAGTTTGATGTATGCCATGGTGTGTACAATACCTAATATTGCAAATGCCGTCGGGGTGGTTAGTCGGTATATGGCTAATCCGGGGAAATCGCATTGGGAAGCCGTGAAGGCTATATTGAGATATTTGAAAGGCACAACATCTCATGGTCTTGTTTTTGGTGGTAGTGATGGATTGAGTTGCAAGTTATATGGTTATTGTGACTCGGACTACGCCGGTGATAGGGATCGGAGGAAATCAACTTCCGGGTATGTCTTCACACTTGGTGGTACGACCATTAGTTAGAGATCGAGATTGCAAATCGTAGTTGCTTTATCCACTATGGAGGCGGAGGTGATGGCCACTGTGGAAGCGGCAAAGGAGGCACTCTATTTGAAGCGACTATTGTGTGACTTGGGTTTCGTACATGAGAGTATCGATGTTCGATGTGATAGCCAAAGTGTTATACATTTGGCAGAGAATTTGGCATTTAGCTCACGAACGAAGCATATTGAAGTGAGAGAGTCATTTCTAGTAGCCATGGACGAAGACAAGCAAGTATGCCTTCAGAAAGTGCACACAAAGGATAACGCGACAGACATGTTCACTAAGACATTGTCGGTTGGGAAGTTCGAGCATTGCTCGAACTTAATTCGCATGGAGAGATGCTAGGTGCCACGTGGTGGCACAGTTGAGAGAGAAACTTGGATGTAGAAGAGTACCGGTGAGAGATTGGTGTTCTATTTTCATGGTTAGTACTCGTTTTCACTTCCGAGTACATTGTCTTTTGGTGAGACTGGTTTAGGCATTGGATGTTTCAACACTTCATTGACGAGTGGGGGCTATGCCTGAACTTGTTCGTGAAGTGCAATGGGTGGTGGCTATGCCGGAGTTCATTGGAGAAACATTCACGTTTTCTTGATTGAAGATAGAAGGAAATGCTTCGGTGCATTGAAGTTTGTGATGTAGATGGATATAGTATCGAGGTGGAGTGTTGAAGTATGCGATACTATTGCGGAGGATATTTTCGGATCTGAAGAATATTTCGGAAATTTAAGATCTGGAGGGTATTTTCAGATCTGGAGGATATTTCAGGATATTTCAGATATTTAGGATCTGGAGGAAATTTCGGATCTGAAAGATATTTCGGATATTTCATTTCCGTATACTCCCTATGCCTATATAAGCTACATCAGATCCAAAAGGAGGACAAACAACAAAATCAAAAGATTAGATCAAGATTTATTCTAATTAGGGTTTAGGCAATCCTAATCTTCTTCAATTCCTTTTTCCACAAAATCAATTTTTTCTAGTGAATTTGATCATTGTAATCAATCCCTTGTACTCTTCTATTGATATTAATAAAGGTTTCTCTCTCAAAGTGGACGTACACTGACAAGACGTCAGTGGAACCACTATAAATCTCTGTGTAATTTAGTTTCTCGTTATTCCTCTATTATTTCCATTGTTTGGTGATTGTGATTGGCTTGGATAAGATTGAAATTGTTCGATTGGTTGTTTTTGCACTATTACCACGATCTTGTTTCCCGCGGCATTAGGGATTTTTGATTTAAGCGGTCTTGAATCAAAATTTCTCCACAACAGAAAATAGAAATAAAGATAAAATAAAATTAAGTAAAGTAATTGAAAAAATATTAAAGCTATGGAAATACAAATAGAGGGTTCAACAGATATAAAGATGGTACATTTCAAAAGCTAATAGAGAGCATGATAAGTCGTTAAGCAAGATATAAAGCAGGAAGAGTACTGGTCTTTAAGCATGTAAATAAGTATCTATCGTGGAAATCTGAATCAAAATAAATAAATGATAAGTCGTTATTCGCATGTGATAATCAAATTGAATGGTGCCATGTAAATTAAATAAAGGAATAGAGAATCTGACAGCACCGACCTACATTTTAGAATGACCTACCAGTTGTAATTTGGAAGTCTCTTGTGCTATCAAAAAGTTTGATATATCCATTTGTTGTTTTTCTCCAGAATCCAGTGCAGAAATGTCTTCTTTTACTCAATTTTGATAAGTTGCATCTCATGCAGTATTCAAATCAATGGAAATAAGAAAGAAAATCACACTGGAGATGGTTTTTACGTATCTATTCATATAAGATAGGTTCAAGCTTCTGACAAACCTGTTGATGATGATCAAGTCAGGTATAAGTTCAAAAAGTTGGTATGAACAGCTGGTCAAAAGCGAGTAAAATAGGAACTCCCTCACGGCCAGGGATTGGGCATATGTACTTTCTAAACTGGAGCGATTCAAATTTAATGATAAGTCGTTATTTGCATGCGATAGTCAAATTGAATGGTGCCATGTAAATTAAATAAAGGAATAGAGAATTTGACAACACTGACCTACATTTTAGAATGACCTACCAGTTGTAATTTGGAAGTCTCTTGTGCTATCAAAAAGTTCAATATATGCATTTGTTGTTTTTCTCCCTAATCCAATGCAGAAATTGTCTTCCATTTACTCAATTTTGATAAGTTGCATCTCATACAGTATTCAAATCAATGGAAATAAGAAAGAAAATCACACTGGAGATGGTGTTTTCGTATCTATATAGGTTCAAGCTACTGACAAACCTGTTGATGATGATCAAGTCAGGTATAAGTTCAGAAAGTTGGTATGAACAACTGGTCCAAAGCTAGTAAAATAGGAACTCCCTCACGGCTAGGGATTGGGCATATGTACTTTCTAAACTGGAGCGGTTCATTTCGTAAAGTAAATACACGGTAGAACCTTCTATAGGCACAAACAACCATTTATTTTGTAGACAAGCATATTGATGGGCAAAAATGATGGTTTGTTGGAGAATTGTCACAGAATCCATGGTGGGAACTACGTGCAGCAGCCCGTTATCCATCCACCGTTGAGAGAAAGGAGTCTTCGCTGCTCTGTGGCCAGCCTAACGCATTGCCTCCTTTCTATAACCAGCATAGTCAAACTTTCCAGCCCAACTGCCCAGGCCACTCAGCAACTTGGATCGGGCGGGCCAGCTAATTGCACAGTATACCCGAATCCAATAACATAACCCAACATTCCACCATTTTAATGCCCCACTTGGTCACAAGCTCAAGCTACTGAGCTCAGCATTTGATTTGGCAAAATTTGTCAATTTAGCCCTTGTTTACAACTTATTACGCAAATAGCCTCAGCTCTGCTTTGGCAAACTCAGTGCTAAGTTGATTAAAACACGCTAACATCATTTCAAATTACGCCATTTTAAATGATGCATTTCAAACGTCGTCGGTGTTTTTTTTTTGTACTGATGCTAGTCCAAATAGCATTGATATTTCTTTATATATAAAAATAACACTGGCGCGATTTCAAATGACGCCAGGGTGCTATGGCAAACTCAATGTAACATACCGTCTTTCGTCCGCTTCAAGCTGGTAACTAAACCAACTCAAACCGTTCGAAATGACAGAATGTTATTAGCTTCTGAGGTAAATAGAATAAATCACAGAATCACAGACACAAAAAGGCAGAATATCTCGCAGCGGAATAAATAAATTATACAATAGTAGTTCATGAAGCTACTAAAAAAAATTCAAAACTTATACATAATATCAGAGTTACAAAATTTAATACAGCGGAAGTCTAAATACAAGAATTTCTAATACAAAGGAGAAATAGCCAGAATCAACAGGTAGAGTGATATCTTCAATAGTCTCCAGCTTCAAGAGGTGAAATCTCGACACTGCAATACTCAATCTGACCCGAGCAATAATGCAAAACAAAACAACTCGGATCAGGACTAACATTCTCATGGAAGTAAATCAACTCAAATGAAATGTTCAATAAAATGCATTTGTAACTTAAAGGATGTTTGGGATCACCATCCTCTAAGGATCCGTTAAACTAATATCATATAATATAATACGCTATTATAATAGTGTCTATATTTAAATATACTATTGAAAATAGTGTAAGCGGGATTACCATTATTACCCTTACACCGTTTATACCGTTATCGTACAGTTTGCATATAACACACCAGTACGTCGGCGGATAGGGATGCGCCGTGATACGACAACGCTAAATCAAAATCGTAGGGGGCTCGATCAGGATAATATGACAAGGCACACGAGGAATACCCACGGTAGGATTCTACCGATGCATGCCCGGACCGGTGGTAACGCATAGCCGCAACTACCGCCCACCTCGAACAACACTCCCATAATCAAGGGTGGCCACTAATCAAATCACAAAGTAATATATATAGTTCGAAGAAGTGTGTCCGATGGAGGTGCGACCTCACTTAATCACGGTATAGCACCTGTTTTAGTCATTTTAATTATGACCCGAAGGTCAAGGCTATCCATCAACGTTCTCTTTCTTCAATCCAGTAATCGCCACCAAACCATCCTACTTCATTCTGGAACTCCACCGCGTACACAGTTGTTAAAGTGGTTTTCAGTATTGGCAGAGAGTATGACAATATCCGATCCCGGTCTCTTTAACAACCAAACGTTTACATTTTTCACACCGTGGCCATTTTAATAAAACCATATCTTGAAATAAATTGATTTAAGAAATTTCTTTAATTCAAACAAAAATGTTTATGAATTAATTCCATGTATAAAATTATTTCAATTCATATTCAGTCAATTTATAATCGAATTCATATATTCATATCAATTATAAATTCAAATTCCAATTAACTACGTAGTTCACGTACATTTCCTATACAGTTCAATATTTATGTCAATTCAAAATTCGCATTTAGTTGATTAAAATTCAAATTCATTGAATCAAGTATCGTTATATAAATTTAATTTTTTTTAAACCTCGCTTTTAAATTACAAAATCAAAACTTATCCGCCTTTTGAGTTTATTATTAAAGTTTATAAAATATATATAAAATAAGCATTGAAAATATTTTTTATAAGTTATAAATTTATATAGGAAATAACTTTATAAACATATATAGGTTCAAATTAATTCAGAAATAGGTTTTAAAAGAATAATTTATTATAATATATTAATTTATAGTTAAAAATACATATATGATTAAATTATATAGTTTAAAATAAATTAATTATAAGTAAAATCTTACATAAGCATTTAAATACATTTTTTACTCATAAAACCATTTTAAAACATATAATTTAAAATTTACAAAATTTAATTATAAATCTTTAAAATATAAATATAATATCTTAATATTATTACAATCAAAATTTCCAACTCATTTTAATTCGAAAACATAACCAACGGTGTCCATATATAGTTTTCTACCCTATGGTCAAGTGATACAGATATTTATCATTTCAACCCGTAATTTATAAAATTTCTACGGGTTTATCATTTCAACCCGCAATCCCAAATTCAGTAAAATCGTTCAGGTCTATCATTTCAACCCATAACAATTTTTCCCTAATCTAATATCCATTCGGGTATGTATCATTTCAACCCTTAGTGATTTTTCCTAAACTAGGGGTATATACAACATAACAAATCATCAATCACATCATAGTCATATATAATCAGTGTACATACATGTCATATAAATATCGTGTCACATATGAAAGTGCCTATTTAAACAAACAATTTCTACTGACAATCCTATACATTTCATAACAGTTCATTTAGTTGATCTAACATCTATGAAGTAATGTGAGTCAGGTGTGAGATAAACTCACCTTTCGTGGCATAAAAATGAAGACGGCAGACGAATGAACATAGAATGATCCGACGACATTCAGGCACGTTTCAGAACGGTTTCAACTTGATGATCACTCAATATTTATTTGAGTTTATAAGAGGAAATTAGGGAATTTCTCAACATAACGGTACATCTATTGGGTTTGGAATAGTTCGGCTATGGGGTTTTGGAATGGTTTTGGAAATCAATACCAAATTCAACAAAAATGAACACAAAATTTCTTTATAAAATATTATATAAACATTTCTATATATGTAAACACAAAATAAATTTATAACATATATATTTATAACACTTAAATAAATAAAAATTTATAATTCATACACACACAAAATACTAACACAAAACATACGCAGTATGTTAAAATAACTAACCCCCTCAACACACATTTAAATATATCCAACTCACCCACATACACAATTATATACAATATATTATATGTATAGGTAATTTTTCAAAACAAATAAATATATAAAACCCAAAAATATGTTTGTTATATATATATATATATATATATATATATATATATATATATATATATAAATTGATACACACACCCAAACTCAACCCAAAATCACACATGAAAGCACACGCAAATATCAACACACACAAATACACATTAAAATCACACATAAACACACGCACACAACTCAGCAGGCAACACACAACTCACGCAAAACCCATAACTCACGCCACGAAAAACGCACAATAAATTTATAATATTTATTTTGAAATTCAACGCACTCCGCAAATTAAAATTAATATATATATATATATAAATTTTATAAACACACCCAAAGCTTTATATATTATAAATTATACATATATAAACAACTCGGACACACTCATCAAAACGTTTTCACATATATGTAAAATTTATATATTTAAAACAAATACACACGAAATACTTCAAAACCATTACATATATATATACACACACACTATTAAACAAGATATATGTATGTATATATATATAGATATACATATTTTCAAAATAAATAAATTTTCAAAACTCCCCCATATATTAATATAAGTACAAAATATAAATTCTTTCCAAACTCACACACCAATATTCCACACATACAAAACAAATGAATACATACATATATAATACATAAAAGAGAATAAGTCCACGCAACATCACATTGTAAACATCACCACAAATATAGACACCAAAACTCACGTATATAAGACACAAGAGTACTGCATAAGAAGGAGAAGAGTGGGGATTGCGGCTTTACGTTGGCTAGTCATTGACAGGAAGTTTTGGGTGGCACGGCTTTGGTTCGGAACAGCGAGCAATTGGGGAAAATATATGGGTTCGTGTACTAAGGTGGGGAGGCGCTATCATAGAGAGTGAGGTGATTGGGTGTGCGCCATGGGAAGGCTCACGGGTTGGGGATAAATGACGATGGGGATTTGTAGTCGTGAAGGAGCAAGGGTGAATGTCGGAGTTGGTGAATCCTTCAGGTCTCCAGGCTTGAAAGATGCGGTTTATATATATATATATATATATATATATATATATAGGTAGATAGATAGAGGGAGAGAGAGAGAGAAGTTTTCATATCTTTATAAATTAGAAGAAGAATAATATAGAGAGGGGAGGAGATATAATAGTAAAGGAATGGAGCGTGTGATAAAATAAGAATTAAAGTGGCAGTTGCTTATTTTAATACCCATGAGAAAATTAATAGGAGATAGAAATGGACGAAGTTTGAACAGAGATTGTGGAACCTGATGGATTGTTATTTATTTCCTATAGCCTTTAAACGTGGTTCAAAAATGCAAATGTGGATGCCATATTTCACGTACACCATGTTTACTAATTTATCATCATACTTATTGATATTCCAAACTAAAATTTCAAATTGGCTAATATTAGTGCTTTGATAATGCTATGTGATACAAATGAAAGGGTAGGAGTTTAATGCTATATAATGCTTGACAAATTCAGGAAATGTATGGATTTTAAAAGGAAATATAATATATTTATGTGAGAACGAAAGGAAATAAATAAAAGGAGGCATATGGTTCAAATTTTGAAATAATGGATGTTCAAGTAAATAATTTATACTAATCAATGGACGTTGAAATTTAAGGATGTAGACATTGTTCATAAATAAAAGGAAACGATATAATTTTATTAATTAAAAGAAACAAATAGTTTTGGCAATATAATTAACAAACAATTATTATTATTTTGCAAACATAATAGACGCTATCATAGGAAAATAAACTTGACAAGTAAAAATAGAAATGTTCGCATCAACAACAATCAATATGCATGGCATATCTAAAAGAGAAATAATTTGAAATCAAATCAAAGACTTAATATCATTACTAATGGAAACACATTGTATACTTATACGAGCTTTTAATATTTAACAAAATTCGAAGAATAAATTACAAATTCAAATAAATATCTCAATTAAAGTTTCCAATAAATAAGATTCTAACTTAGCAATTATTGATTTGTATTATTAAGTTATATTTATATCAAAACAAATTCAATTGTGTTATAAAATCCAAACAAATTTAAATTTAAAAGAAATCAAAATAAAAATTATTTCCGTAAAATGCAAACAAATAAAATAAATAAACCAAAATTTAAGTTAAATCATATATTAAAATACTCTAAAATTTTGAGGTTGTTACAATCTCCCCTACTCAAACCTTTTCGTCCCCGAAAAGGAGCGAGGTAGGGAAATAGTATTTAAATAATTAATATATTTAAACCAAATGTTCGTATTTATCCTCATACCTATATATATTTATATATAAATAAAAAAATTTCCTAACATTTCAAAATACTTTTAAGTATTCACTCGACGTCTCGATTGGCTAAATATATTTTTCCCACTTTGGAAACCTGAAAATAGATATTGATGATGCTGCAGTCATCACCAGAACTATTTTCAAGCGACTAGAGTGTGACTCTATATCTATCTAATACACATAGGATTTAACATATACGTTGATCAGGCGTATACCCAAATCACTATGCATTCGATAGGCCAATTTTAACGTCAGGTAAGTACCCAAAATATCTTATATATATTTTAACAGAATATATACTAAATTTTCAAATCATATATTATAAATAATATATTCTCAAATCATTAAAAATTTAAGTAGGGAAAAATATATCTCTCCCCACTCATTTATTTATTAAATATTCAACCTCAATCCTTGATAAGTATACAAACAATATTATTATTAAATCAAATAAAGATAATATTATTCAATCAAGAAAAAAAATTAATTTCTTATAAAATCTACATCTTTAAATCTTATTATAGTTTATGAAATCTTAAAGTATAAGCATAAATTATTTCCAAAATATTGGTATTACCAAAACAAAATGTTATTTACAAAATATATATAACAAATTGCCTCAATAAAACTTATATTATAATATCTTTCAAAATACCAATTTCAAACCAACATTTAATAAGATTGAACTCACTGGAAGACTTATACTCTCATTCTTCTTCTTACCTTGGAATGGACAAGTATAAGCAATAGAATTCGAGTTAAAAGCTGAACATACGAAAGAACCTAATCAAAGAGGATCTACAAAGGAAGATAAATTCAATGGAAAAGAAATTTCAGGAAAACGAATTTAAATATAAAAAAAATTATATTTGAAAATATTTGTTTAAAACATTTAAAACCATTTTAAAAAAAACCATTTATATTTTAAAAATACGCTCTCTCGCAAGAAGGATTCAGTGACTGATTCCACTCATTCTAGGGTATCACTACCCTATCTCTAATGAGCTTTTTACCTCATAAGCTAAAGCTTTGATAAACCAAAGCTCTGATACCAACTGTAACATACCGTCTTTCGTCCGCTTCAAGCTGGTAACTAAACCAACTCAAACCGTTCGAAATGACAGAATGTTATTAGCTTCTGAGGTAAATAGAATAAATCACAGAATCACAGACACAAAAAGGCAGAATATCTCGCAGCGGAATAAATAAATTATACAATAGTAGTTCATGAAGCTACTAAAAAAAATTCAAAACTTATACATAATATCAGAGTTACAAAATTTAATACAGCGGAAGTCTAAATACAAGAATTTCTAATACAAAGGAGAAATAGCCAGAATCAACAGGTAGAGTGATATCTTCAATAGTCTCCAGCTTCAAGAGGTGAAATCTCGACACTGCAATACTCAATCTAACCCGAGCAATAATGCAAAACAAAACAACTCGGATCAGGACTAACATTCTCATGGAAGTAAATCAACTCAAATGAAATGTTCAATAAAATGCATTTGTAACTTAAAGGATGTTTGGGATCACCATCCTCTAAGGATCCGTTAAACTAATATCATATAATATAATACGCTATTATAATAGTGTCTATATTTAAATATACTATTGAAAATAGTGTAAGCGGGATTACCATTATTACCCTTACACCGTTTATACCGTTATCGTACAGTTTGCATATAACACACCAGTACGTCGGCGGATAGGGATGCGCCGTGATACGACAACGCTAAATCAAAATCGTAGGGGGCTCGATCAGGATAATATGACAAGGCACACGAGGAATACCCACGGTAGGATTCTACCGATGCATGCCCGGACCGGTGGTAACGCATAGCCGCAACTACCGCCCACCTCGAACAACACTCCCATAATCAAGGGTGGCCACTAATCAAATCACAAAGTAATATATATAGTTCGAAGAAGTGTGTCCGATGGAGGTGCGACCTCACTTAATCACGGTATAGCACCTGTTTTAGTCATTTTAATTATGACCCGAAGGTCAAGGCTATCCATCAACGTTCTCTTTCTTCAATCCAGTAATCGCCACCAAACCATCCTACTTCATTCTGGAACTCCACCGCGTACACAGTTGTTAAAGTGGTTTTCGGTATTGGCAAAGAGTATGACAATATCCGATCCCGGTCTCTTTAACAACCAAACGTTTACATTTTTCACACCGTGGCCATTTTAATAAAACCATATCTTGAAATAAATTGATTTAAGAAATTTCTTTAATTCAAACAAAAATGTTTATGAATTAATTCCATGTATAAAATTATTTCAATTCATATTCAGTCAATTTATAATCGAATTCATATATTCATATCAATTATAAATTCAAATTCCAATTAACTACGTAGTTCACGTACATTTCCTATACAGTTCAATATTTATGTCAATTCAAAATTCGCATTTAGTTGATTAAAATTCAAATTCATTGAATCAAGTATCGTTATATAAATTTAATTTTTTTTAAACCTCGCTTTTAAATCACAAAATCAAAACTTATCCGCCTTTTGAGTTTATTATTAAAGTTTATAAAATATATATAAAATAAGCATTGAAAATATTTTTTATAAGTTATAAATTTATATAGGAAATAACTTTATAAACATATATAGGTTCAAATTAATTCAGAAATAGGTTTTAAAAGAATAATTTATTATAATATATTAATTTATAGTTAAAAATACATATATGATTAAATTATATAGTTTAAAATAAATTAATTATAAGTAAAATCTTACATAAGCATTTAAATACATTTTTTACTCATAAAACCATTTTAAAACATATAATTTAAAATTTACAAAATTTAATTATAAATCTTTAAAATATAAATATAATATCTTAATATTATTACAATCAAAATTTCCAACTCATTTTAATTCGAAAACATAACCAACGGTGTCCATATATAGTTTTCTACCCTATGGTCAAGTGATACAGATATTTATCATTTCAACCCGTAATTTATAAAATTTCTACGGGTTTATCATTTCAACCCGCAATCCCAAATTCAGTAAAATCGTTCAGGTCTATCATTTCAACCCATAACAATTTTTCCCTAATCTAATATCCATTCGGGTATGTATCATTTCAACCCTTAGTGATTTTTCCTAAACTAGGGGTATATACAACATAACAAATCATCAATCACATCATAGTCATATATAATCAGTGTACATACATGTCATATAAATATCGTGTCACATATGAAAGTGCCTATTTAAACAAACAATTTCTACTGACAATCCTATACATTTCATAACAGTTCATTTAGTTGATCTAACATCTATGAAGTAATGTGAGTCAGGTGTGAGATAAACTCACCTTTCGTGGCATAAAAATGAAGACGGCAGACGAATGAACATAGAATGATCCGACGACATTCAGGCACGTTTCAGAACGGTTTCAACTTGATGATCACTCAATATTTATTTGAGTTTATAAGAGGAAATTAGGGAATTTCTCAACATAACGGTACATCTATTGGGTTTGGAATAGTTCGGCTATGGGGTTTTGGAATGGTTTTGGAAATCAATACCAACTGAATTCAACAAAAATGAACACAAAATTTCTTTATAAAATATTATATAAACATTTCTATATATGTAAACACAAAATAAATTTATAACATATATATTTATAACACTTAAATAAATAAAAATTTATAATTCATACACACACAAAATACTAACACAAAACATACGCAGTATGTTAAAATAACTAACCCCCTCAACACACATTTAAATATATCCAACTCACCCACATACACAATTATATACAATATATTATATGTATAGGTAATTTTTCAAAACAAATAAATATATAAAACCCAAAAATATGTTTGTTATATATATATATATATATATATATATATAAATTGATACACACACCCAAACTCAACCCAAAATCACACATGAAAGCACACGCAAATATCAACACACACAAATACACATTAAAATCACACATAAACACACGCACACAACTCAGCAGGCAACACACAACTCACGCAAAACCCATAACTCACGCCACGAAAAACGCACAATAAATTTATAATATTTATTTTGAAATTCAACGCACTCCGCAAATTAAAATTAATATATATATATATATATATATATATAAATTTTATAAACACACCCAAAGCTTTATATATTATAAATTATACATATATAAACAACTCGGACACACTCATCAAAACGTTTTCACATATATGTAAAATTTATATATTTAAAACAAATACACACGAAATACTTCAAAACCATTACATATATATATACACACACACTATTAAACAAGATATATGTATGTATATATATATATATAGATATACATATTTTCAAAATAAATAAATTTTCAAAACTCCCCCATATATTAATATAAGTACAAAATATAAATTCTTTCCAAACTCACACACCAATATTCCACACATACAAAACAAATGAATACATACATATATAATACATAAAAGAGAATAAGTCCACGCAACATCACATTGTAAACATCACCCCAAATATAGACACCAAAACTCACGTATATAAGACACAAGAGTACTGCATAAGAAGGAGAAGAGTGGGGATTGCGGCTTTACGTTGGCTAGTCATTGACAGGAAGTTTTGGGTGGCACGGCTTTGGTTCGGAACAGCGAGCAATTGGGGAAAATATATGGGTTCGTGTACTAAGGTGGGGAGGCGCTATCATAGAGAGTGAGGTGATTGGGTGTGCGCCATGGGAAGGCTCACGGGTTGGGGATAAATGACGATGGGGATTTGTAGTCGTGAAGGAGCAAGGGTGAATGTCGGAGTTGGTGAATCCTTCAGGTCTCCAGGCTTGAAAGATGCGGTTTATATATATATATATATATATATATATATATATATATAGGTAGATAGATAGAGGGAGAGAGAGAGAGAAGTTTTCATATCTTTATAAATTAGAAGAAGAATAATATAGAGAGGGGAGGAGATATAATAGTAAAGGAATGGAGCGTGTGATAAAATAAGAATTAAAGTGGCAGTTGCTTATTTTAATACCCATGAGAAAATTAATAGGAGATAGAAATGGACGAAGTTTGAACAGAGATTGTGGAACCTGATGGATTGTTATTTATTTCCTATAGCCTTTAAACGTGGTTCAAAAATGCAAATGTGGATGCCATATTTCACGTACACCATGTTTACTAATTTATCATCATACTTATTGATATTCCAAACTAAAATTTCAAATTGGCTAATATTAGTGCTTTGATAATGCTATGTGATACAAATGAAAGGGTAGGAGTTTAATGCTATATAATGCTTGACAAATTCAGGAAATGTATGGATTTTAAAAGGAAATATAATATATTTATGTGAGAACGAAAGGAAATAAATAAAAGGAGGCATATGGTTCAAATTTTGAAATAATGGATGTTCAAGTAAATAATTTATACTAATCAATGGACGTTGAAATTTAAGGATGTAGACATTGTTCATAAATAAAAGGAAACGATATAATTTTATTAATTAAAAGAAACAAATAGTTTTGGCAATATAATTAACAAACAATTATTATTATTTTGCAAACATAATAGACGCTATCATAGGAAAATAAACTTGACAAGTAAAAATAGAAATGTTCGCATCAACAACAATCAATATGCATGGCATATCTAAAAGAGAAATAATTTGAAATCAAATCAAAGACTTAATATCATTACTAATGGAAACACATTGTATACTTATACGAGCTTTTAATATTTAACAAAATTCGAAGAATAAATTACAAATTCAAATAAATATCTCAATTAAAGTTTCCAATAAATAAGATTCTAACTTAGCAATTATTGATTTGTATTATTAAGTTATATTTATATCAAAACAAATTCAATTGTGTTATAAAATCCAAACAAATTTAAATTTAAAAGAAATCAAAATAAAAATTATTTCCGTAAAATGCAAACAAATAAAATAAATAAACCAAAATTTAAGTTAAATCATATATTAAAATACTCTAAAATTTTGAGGTTGTTACACTCAACGCTTGATTGGCCAAAATAGAGTCCTGTTTGTAATTAATAAACATGACATTTTGCATAATAAATTTTTAAAAAGGGATAAACTGACAAAAATCCTAATATTATCATGCTAACTGAAAATTAATCCGACGTGGATGTACTTTTTGCAGTTTATGCATGTAACATAGCTACAACAGTATTATAGGCTGTTAGTAGTATTTGACTGGTAATGTCATCTTCGGTTACGAGTTGCTGATTTCTACATAAATCATCTGTTCCGAAGCATGTTTTTAATAACTAATTCAGAACATATTTTTTAATAAATAAATAAAATTCTATTAAATTGTAACTATTCAAACTATACTTTTTATATGTTGAAAAAACTAAGGAATCATTGGCTTTTAATGCATTTTTCAACTACATTACCTTTTTGGGGGAATATTACAGCACATTTTAAATGTCCATTATTTTAAAGTTTATTTGGCGTATGTTTAATCTAAATTATTTCATTTTTTTTCCATATCCATTTATAATATGTGTTTTATGTACAATACAGAACCAAAGTCTACTTAAGCTCACAAAAGACAAAATTGTAGGCAAGATATTTTTGATGGTTTCTATTTTGTCTTTACAGAAAAAAGCATCACATGCGTGGCTGCATATACAAAAACCAGTTAAAAAAAGAAACCGGTATATGATTCTGAGACTTAACTTGTTCAAGAATGTGGCAATTTTTATATTCTATTCAGCGTAGATTTTATCTGGATTATTTCATTTCGACCATATCCAACAATAATATGTGTTTTGACTTTTGCGTCAAATTTGTTTCTCGTCAATTGGTAGATCTGTAGAACAAAAATCTAAAGAGTCTTAACCACTTGAGCTAGCGTTCTTAACAACAAAACATGATATTTTAGGTAAGATATTTAAGTTTTTATATTACTAAAGCAATATTGATTAGTAAAAAAACAAAAAATAGATGATTTTCTATTGACTTTTCAAGTAGTTATTCTTCTTCATCCAAATGTATAGCGATCTTAAAAACCAAAACCGACATTATTGAAGTTTCTAGAAAGTTTCCTGAGAGCCCGATCAAACGTCTGACCACCTAGCTCACACGTCTAAGCCGGCGGTTTCTTGTTTTTGATCGATTATTTCCAGTGTATATTTCTAATATTTCTCAGGGGCAAATTGGATATTCGCATAGGCATTCTATTTTACTATATAAGTAGTTTTCATGATTAAATCAAAATGATGGGATTGTAACCGGAATTAGTTGATCCAAGGATTTGCCGTCGTTTTTCATTGTTCTTCTTTTCCAAAAATATTAGTTATCTAGATATTTTTTTCACTTTCTTAATTAGGTTATTGATTCAATTGAAATTTGTCTATTTTGGGTTTATTCTATAAAAATAAACAAAATTCATTTTTTAATCAATAAAATGGGTTATTGGGTTGAATATCTTGTGTTTCTGTTTTATTGCATTTCCGTCTTGTTTTCAATCAAAATTCTTTCTTTGTGATTTGGGTGACGAAGATCTTAACCTAAACGCATTCACAAAAGGCGCATATTTCCACAACATCTACAAAAAAATTCAGTAAAGACTAAATCATTTATGAAGTATAATTTTATTCCATCTTTTTGTATTTTTTATGGTTTTGCGCTGCATTGTGCTTTTTTGAATAGACTGCCTTTGTTAAAGTCATAGTTAATAGCATCCTTTTCCAATGCAACACCTAAAAGTATCATATGAAACTTAATTTTATGTGAACCTGAAAGACATGGTAAGTGGATCTGTGACCAAATGAAGGTGATGCTATTTAGAAAAACAAGAACAAAAAAACTGAATTCATTCACAAAAGTCAGTGTATTTTATTCTTTCCTAAATTTAGTCGAACTAAATACCAAGTTAAACAACAAATCATTCATTCAACCGCCCTAAATCAACCATAGCAAGCCAGGGCCATTAAGACAGGAAAGACTTATTATTATTAATTTATTATGTTAAATATGAAAATTTTATGATGGGATATTCAGAAATCATAAATTGTGCGTTCAATTCCCAGCATAACAGGTTAATTATATCATTCTCCTATTTTTATGCATAAATTTCAACATCACGAGGCGCATCATGGTGCCCGCGATGATCGAGTCTTTTGGTGCAATGCACATGAGAAGGGACACCGAATTACATATGGCAAATAGTGCATAAAGTTTTTTCCTAAATAAAAAATTTACCCATAAGCTTTATTTTATGTAACTTATTTACGATCCAAGGTGTATACTTTTTCTTGATTTCCCTATGCTTGAAGACAAATGCATGTGACCAATACGATACGAAGTCTATAATTTTCTTGATGTAATATATATTCAAAAATAATAATGTAATATGAGAAGGCATACAAATTGATATTTGGATTGTGTAATTTAATTATGCTTAAGAAATATCGTCTACATCTACACATTGCAAGACGATACCTTTGGGATATGGTTTAAAAACTCTTTGCATATATCTAAATAATGCACTGTCATATTTTACTGATAATCAGAGTGACACAGCAGAAGCGTGGTGGGCCCATAACCCATAGGTCCCAGGATCGACACCTGGCTCTGATAATATTTTTTTTCATTTTTTGTTTTTGTAAGGATACTTTGGTCATTGTGTGTGTATGTTTGATTACTAGTGCATTTTAGTAGTTGATTACTTGCCAGCAAGTGGGATGTAAATTCATGTCAAACAATGATGGTAATATGTATATTGCTTGTCAAAACAAATGAAATCCTCAAGCTGTTTAGCATAATCTGCAAGGATACTTTGGTCATTGTGTGTGTATAATATATTTGATAATTAGTGCATTTTAATTGTTTGATTACTTGCCAGCAAGTGGGATGCTAATTCATGTCAAACAATGATGGTAATATGCATATTGCTTGTCAAAACAAATGAAATCCTCAAGCTGTGAAGCATAATCTGCAAGCAATGACCAAAGCTCCCAGAACCCGAACTGCAATTTGTATAATTACCTCCAATATGTCACCCAGAACAGACAACCTGCATCTCATGCAGAATACAAATCAGTGTGAATAAGACACAAATCATGGGCATGATATGCTATATTAGCTAGGGGTGGTGATTACCTATTTCTCTTTATATAATCAAATAAGATAAGCCCAAGCATCTTTGTATATGTACCTCCAATATGTCACCCAGAACAGACAACCTACATGGCTACATCTCATGCAGAATACAAATCAGTGTGAATAAGACACAAATCATGGGCATGATATGCTATATTAACTAGGGATGGTGATTACCTATTTCTCTTTATGTAATCAAATAAGATAAGCCCAAGCTTCTCACAAACCTGTTAAACATTCAAATAAATTCAAAGAACATATTTTCTTTTATTTCTAAACTATTCCTTCGTATCCTAAAATAAATACACAATATAACGCTATGCAGCTAGCCAATTACAACTAAATTATGTGATAAAACTTACACTTGAGATGCTTAATAATATTATTTTTAATATGTCTCTCACAGCAGATGGTTCACTCTACATAAGCAAATGAAGCATCACTAATAACAAAAAGGTAAAACAACAATACATCCTAAGTGATGTTAACAAACAATTTGCTAATGATGTGCCAAGATAAGATACTAAACTTTAGCGTTAAATGTGGATTAATTCAAAAGAATTATGTAACATGCAAGATAACAGATATATCAAATAGACCAAATGCTAAGTTTAAAATGGATCTAAAAAAGCTTTGATATGAACACCAAATATATAATAAATTAGCAGTAGGTGTTCAACAAATTAATTAATTATAAATAACCAACGAAATTTGGATCATAAAACACTAATTCAGATGTATGAATATGATCAATGCCAATATTACTTTAACACTGCTAGTGGCAAATTTGTAATTGTGCATCCAGAACAGATCCTTTATTTGTATATGTACTTGTGGTCATTTCCAACATATGATTGGGTCAGGAAATAATCTTGATGTTAGACAATTCAAATTTACTATTGTTGTTCGGTTAATTAAAAAGCTTTCAAACAATAAACATGCCTTGTTTTGAAATTCAAAAAATATTAATTCACTTCAGGAAAATTGTGACTTTTCTTTCTTTTGTTCAAGTTCCCGATTAACATGTCAAATTTTCAGAAAACTGTATTAGCTGAACATCCAAACTTTTTCTCATTTCCAACAATTTGGAGTTTTGTGTTTTCTTTTCTCCATCATTCCTAAAGTCCTTAGTTGAGTACAAGAAAAATTAAATCGTAGTAAGATGTTTTGTTGCCTCAATAAGATACACTCCGGTACCGTCCCAAAACTCTCTCCAATATAGCCAAGTGTTTCAGATTCTCTTGTGTTTTGGAATGATGCTTCCCCTTGAAACAGGTAATTTGTAGATGGTTACACATTCAGAGAAGCGTCTGGTTGTTAATCAACAAAGCAATTCACCGATCAAATGATAGCTCCACCCTGAATCTTTGATCAACAAAGCACTTAGATTTCATAAATTAGGGCCTTTAATTGCCCCAATAATTATGATGTTACTGCATGGGTTAGGATTTTAAATCCTTCTATTTTCAAATACTAGACATACTCCAACTACTTGGAAAGTCACTTTCAAATACTTGATATTTTTTTGTCAAGATTTGATTGAGTTGTTAAATAGCAATCTGAATTAAAATTACAGCAGTAACTAGAGTATCCAAAATCCTAGTGGAAATACGATTTCGTTCCTTTATTCTCAATTCTGTTACATTAACAACCTACCCATAAACATGTTTAGAAAACAACCACATTTTTCATTTTGGGGAAAAAAATCGAAAACTAAGTCTGAACATTAATTGCATGTTCCTATAATAATAATAATAATAATAATAATAATAATAATAATAATAATAATAATAATAATAGTGCGCTACTATCCACACCCCCATTTAGACTACTGGTCACCTTTAAAAAAATTAATAGATTGTATTATTTTTGACCTACTTCCTATCACCACTTTATTTCTTTTCACTTAGTCAATAACAGTGTACTGTCTCTTCTCTTCTCAAATAACGCAAACTCTCAGATATCAAACCTAAACCATAAGAAAAAAAATATATTTTTTGGGCTGAGTAGAGGATGGAAGATAAAGACAAAAAAGAGGTTATGAAGAACCGTTCACACCAATTTGTAAACTTCAACTATCAATGATTTCAAACCTATTTCTAAGCCTATAGCTAGCATCGATTTCAGAAGAAAAAAAACAGGGTTCGAATCTTACTCGACTTAGCCGACTTCTTCCCTCTTGTCATCGTGGCACAAACGTTATTAGCTGATTGGATGCTTGAAATTGCATTGGTAATTTAGGGAAATCTTCAAGCTTGTAGAACGATGGAGAAAATTTCAGGAAGAAGACGTTTTTTCTTTTGGAACGATGAAGAAATAAAGGCAGAGGTGGTAGCCGATTAGAAATTGAATAATTTAAGTGGTGTAAAGGAGTAGAGAGGAATAAAAAAGAGGTGGTCTTTAGTATAGGTGGCCAGTAGTCTAAATGGGGGTGTGAATAGCAGCACACTAATAATAATAATAATAATAATAATAATAAATGCAAAAGAATTGCAAATATTCGCAGTTTTATCTATAAACATATGCCGAAACTTGGAGAGTACTTTGCACGTACTTGCAATTTAAAAACTTCAAATATTTGCAGTGTTTTCTGAAAATATCATACAATAACAACAATCAAGTCATTATTCTCTACCAAGTTAGGCCGGATAGAGATAAACCCCAAAACCAAATAACAGTGTCAATCTAAATGTAATGATAATAAGAGATTTCAAGATGAAAATAGAAATAAAGATAAAATAAAATTAAGTAAAATAATTGAAAAAATATTAAAGCTATGGAAATACAAACAGATGGTTCAACAGATATAAAGATGGTACATTTCAAAAGCTAAGAGAGAGCATGATAAGTCGTTAAGCAAGATATAAAGCAGGAAGAGCGGTCTTTAAGCATGTAAAT
Organism: Allium sativum; assembly: GCA_030737875.1. Lineage (NCBI taxonomy): Eukaryota > Viridiplantae > Streptophyta > Magnoliopsida > Asparagales > Amaryllidaceae > Allium > Allium sativum. The sequence goes on along the minus strand of CM060918.1, from coordinate 769,798,607 downwards.
AAGCATCTATCGTGGGGATCTGAATCAAAATAAATAAATGATAAGATCATACTGGAGATGGTGCTTACGATATCTATTCACATATAATCTTATAAGATAGGTTCAAGCTTCTGACAAACCCGTTGATGATGATCAAGTCAAGTATAAGGAAGAAATTTGGTATGAACAAGTGGTCAAAAGCAAGTAAAATGGGAATTGGCTCGCGGCCAGTGATAGGGAAGTTGTGCTTTCTGAACTGAATTGGTTCATTTTGTAAAGTACACAGTAAAACCAATTGTAGGTACAACCATTTATGGTAAATATATAAAACATATTGATGAGAAAAAAATGTTGGTTTGTTGGAGAATTGTCACTGAATCCATTGTGGGTACCAATGTGCAGCAGCCTGTTATCCATCCACCGTTGAGAGCAAGGAGTTTTCGCTGCTCTGTGGCCAGCCTGACGCATTGCCTCCTTTCTATAGACAGCAAATCCGCACTTTCCAGCCCAACTACACAGGCCACTCAGCAACTTGGATCGGGCAGGCCAGCTAATTGCACAACATACCCGGATCCAATAACATAATCCAACATTCCATCATTTTAATGCCCCACTTGGTCACAAGCTCATGCTACTGAGCTCGGCATTTGACTTGGTGATGAATCAATATTTGTATATAAGTATTCACTAATATTTGAGAATGTGGGACTAAGATGAGAATTTTACCTTATCGGCTACTGCAGAAGTACTGTTTCACCCTTGCTGAAAGCAGTATGATGCATGTACCAATATTCACATCTGCATTTGCAAGATTGTAAACTTACAATTTTTCCAATAGCAATTTATTTTCTACTTGCAATTAAGCTTCAGAAAACAAAAAAATGGCACATTAACCACCCAATATCTTGGATCAGACAGATTGGAAAGTGGCTCAAATTATTGAAACCAAACAGTACAACTCTATGTTTCCCCAGTCAGTTATGAAGAAACTACTCTATTATTATCAGCCTTACACTTCTATATATGTTAACAGCTACAAACTCCCAGAAACCTACATGTTAGATGTTTATCCCAATAACCTTTCATTTTATGTTGTTGCAAATTTATCAATATGGAAGAATTCGTCAATAGTCAACTACCAAAAATTATACTTTTTTTTCCACAATACGTGGAGATTGGAGAAAGAAATGATATGGAAGGGAAGTTTGAATGATTGCATCTTTTAACACTTTTGAAAAGAAAAATAAAGGTACCATATAGTATTAGAATTTGTCAATTTAACCCTTGTTTACAACTTATTACACAAATAGCCTTGTTTGTAAACTAGTTACAAACAGCTCGGTTTTGTCAAACTCGGCGTTGAGTTGATTAAAACACGCTGACATCATTTTAAATGACGTCATATTAAATGACGCATTCCAAATAGCGTCGCACGATTTCAAATTATGTCGGCTTGTTTTGGCAAGCTCAACGTTGCATTGGCCAAAATAGGGTCCTGTTAGTAATTAGTTTACAAACATGACTTTTTGCGTACTAAATATTAAAACGAGGGTTAAACTGAAAAAAAATTCCAAATATTATCATGCTAACTGAAAATTTAATCAGATGTGGATGTACTTTTAGCAGTTTCCGCATGTAATATAGCTACAACTGTATTATAAGCTGTTAGTATTTGTTTGGTAATGTCATTTCAGTTACCAGTTGCTAATTTCTACATAAATTATTTGTTCTAAAGCATGTTTTTAATAAATAAAAAAATTCTGTTAAATTGTAACTACTTAAACGTTACTTTTATATGTTGAAAAAACTATGGAATCATTGGCTTTTGAGAGCATGTAGAAGAAATTTTGTACGATACTTAAGAAAACATTTGGGTTTTTTTTTTTCATTTTGCTTGAAGCTGTTTGATACTTCAGAATTTCGTAGAGAATTAACTACAACGCTGAAATCAACAACGCCAGAGTTTAAAATGCTTACACTCACTTCAGTATATGCTCTTCATAATTTTAATGTATTTTTCAACTACATTTCTTTTTTGGGGGGAAATTACAGCACATTTTAAATGTCCGTTATTTTATAATTACTTGGCGTATGTTTTATCTAGATTATTTCATTTTTTTCCATATCCAATTATAATACGTGTTTTATGTCAAATACAGAACCAAAGTCTACTTGAGCTCACAAAAGACAAAATTGTAGGCAAGATATTTTAGATGGTTTCTCTTTTGACTTTACAAAAAAAAAAAGCATTACTTGCGTGGCTGCATATAAAAAAACCAGTTAAAACAGGAAACTGATGTATGATACTGAGACTTAACAACTTGTTCAAGAATGTGGCAATTTTTATATTCCATTCAGTGTAGGTTTTATCTAGATTATTTCATTTCGACCATGCCTAACAATAATGTGTTTTGTGTCAAATTTGTTTCTCGTCAGCTGATAGATCTATAGAACCAAAGTCTGAAGAGTCTTAACCACTTGAGCTAGCGTTCTTAACAACAAAACATGATAATTTAGGTAAGATATCTAAGTTTTTATATTATTAAACCAAATACTGCTTAGTAAAAAAACAAAAATTAGATGGTTCTCTATTGCCTTTTCAGGTAGTTATTCTTCTTCATCCAAATGTGTAGCGATCTCAAAACCAAAACCAACATTATTGATGTTTCTAAAAAGTTTCGAAAAAAAAGAAAAAAGAAGGAGAAAGCAACCATTAAGAGACTGTATGGAATGACCTGAAGGGTTCGTTTTCTTTATACCAGCAGGCCATTATAAAATCAACGTACAGAGGAACAGATACTAATATTACATATTCGCTGTGTTATTTGCTATATAAAGCAATATTTTATTCTTTTAATAGCAAAACTTCAAATATTTAGATAAAAAAACAATCCTGTTATTATTTTAACAATAATACCAATAAGTAACTCTGTGGCCCAATGGATAATGATCTGGCCTCCAAAATCAAAGATTCAAGGTTTGGTCCCTAGTTAAAGTCACCTAATTTAATTCTTGTTCGAAATTTAGACAAAATAGACATCATTTTGAGCAGCTTTTTTGTATATACACCTAGCGTTACAAAAATGACCATTTAATGACATACAGACAAAATGCCTTCAGGATTATTATGTAAATTACAGAAAAAAGCATCGGATGAATTAGTGCATCATAAATTTCAGATTTAGTATTTTATCTTACCAGAAAATATAATCTATGATAGAAATTTACATGAAATCCAACAAACATATATTACAAATAGGAAATGTTGGTGTCACGATCCAGAAAATCTATGCTTTCCTATCAGAATAAAATCATCTAAAAGTATTTTGCAGATTTCAATTTATTTGCATTCAATCAATAAGACAGGTGACTTTATGGCCCAATGGATAAGGCGCTAGTCTACGAAACCTGAGATTCTGGTTTTGATCTCCAGCAGAGTCGACGTGTCAACATCATAATCTAAATACATTGTTGACTGAAACCGAAAAACTAAAAGCATTTTGTTATTTGCAATTTTTATATGACTTGTAATGATATTGTAAGTAATTCTATAGTCTAACTGTTGAGACAAGTCCCACATCGGGGAATTTATAAAATAAATTTTGTATAAGTATTAATACAGAATTTATACATAATTTATTTTATAAATTCCCCGATGTGGGACTTGTCTCAACATTATCTTGATTTGTTTGTTTGTTAAAGATTTCAACTTAGTGCAAAGTCATATTGATGATCATTGGCTTGACGATCTGGACATGTCCCTTGAAATAAAAAAGGAAATTACTGCTAATATAGAATGGAGAATTGACATAAAAAGGCAAGTAGACACATTATCTTCATAATTGAAGATGAATACCTGCTGCATTTGCTACACTTTTCCTTTTCCTTTTCCTTTCCAGACTCCGCATTTGCGACTCATGACTTATTTTGATGCAACTGATACCAAACTGCTTTAACTTCATATCTCTTAGTGCACTAGTTTCCTACAATTTTAAGGCTAATTTTGGGGTATATTTCAAATATACATAAAACTCTCTACTGTCTATGTTATGTCCATGTAAGTAAATAATTCTACAGCTTTAAAGGAAATTATTAACTACATAAACTATTAGACATTGTTCGTAACGTACATTGAATTTCATACGGTCGCAAATTTGGGGTTAGTTTTAGTAACATACACACAGAGTGCCCATAATGATTGTGCATTATGGTGCAATGCACGTTGGAAGGGACACCGAATCACATATGGAAAACAGCGCAAAAAGGCTTTTTCCTCCTTTGTTTTCGCAAGGATAATTTGATCACTCTGTGTGTATGTTTGATTATCGGTGCATTTTATTTGTTTGATTGGTTGCCAGTGTTAATTCATGTTAAACAATGATGTTAATATGTACATAGCTTGTCGAACAAAATGAAATCCTCAAGCTGCTGAGCATAATCGTCAAGCAATGACATCATTTCACACCTATAAGTTGACACATCTCATGCAGAATACAAATCAGTGTGAATAAGACACAAATCATGGGCATGATATGCTATATTAGCTAGGGATGATGATTAACTATTTCTCTTTATATAATCAAATAAGATAAGCCCAAGCTTCTCACAAATCTATTAAACGTTCAGATAAAATTCAAAGAACGGATATTCTTTCATTTCTAAACTATTCCTTCATATCCTAAAATAAATACACAATATAACTCTTTGCAGCTAGCCAATTACAATTATTTTATGTTATAGATAAAATTTACACTTATGATGCTTAATAATATTATTTTTCTGTATTATTATATTTAATGTCACTCACAGTTGATGGCTCACTCTACATAAGCAAATGAAGCATCAGTAATAACAAAAAGGTAAAACAACAATACATCCTAAGCGATGTTAACACACAATTTACTAATACTGTGCCTGGATAAGATACTAAACTCTAGCGTTAAATGTGGATTGATTCAAAAGAATTATGTAACATGCAAGATAACAGACATATCCAATAGATCAAATGCTAACAACCTTAAAATGGATTTAACAAAGCTTTAATATGGTGAAAACCAGATATATAATAAATTAGCAATAGGTGTTCAACAAATTAGTTAGTTATAAATAACCAATGAAAGTTGGATTATAAAACACAAATTCAGATGTATGAATATGATCAATGCCAATATTAATTTAACATTGCTAGTGGCAAATTTATAATTGTGCATTCAGATCAGATCCTTTATATGTATATGTACTTGTAGCCCTTAATGCTGGGTCCAAAAGGATCTCCAACTACTCAACCATTTGTTTTGTTTTCTGTTCACGAAATTTTCATAAATTCCTTCTTTTACACTGGAACTCACGATGCAAATTTCTCATACAAAAGCAACAAACAAAAAACTAGCATCACTCGCATTAAAAAAACCAGCTAAAAAAGGAAACCGACGTATTATTCTAAAACTTAATACCTTGTCTGAGAATGTGACCTTTTTTGCATGTTCAGCGATAATGTCAACATAGGCATCATCAAAAGTAATTCCTTTTAAGGTATGTTATTCAATGTGAAATATGATGGTAAATAATAAATGGTGTCCATATAAGAATAGCTTCATACGTTGAAGAGAAATATGACGTGAACCTACTACTTTGAACATCGAAAAAATGGTTGAATCTAGTTAGTTGATATAGGTAAATGAATCAAGACAGAACAGTAACACAGGGTACTATAGCATGACCAACTGCACAGGCCACTCGACAACTTGGATTGGGCAGACCAGCTACTTGAACAATATACCCAAATCCAATAACATGACTAAACATTCCATCACTTTGATGCCCCACTTGGTCACAAGATCCCGTTACTGAGCTAAGCAATTGGTTTGGTGAAGAATTGATATTTGTGTAGAATTAGTCACTGATATTTGGCAATATAGCTTGTTGGAAGTTTATGTGAATTATTTAAAATATAGAAATAAGTGTATGATGGCTCCTATATGTGAATAGTCCCACATCATGAGATTATAAGAAAGATGCAAGTATTTATACTTGTTTCAAAGAAGTCATGTTGGGGCCTTGGGCTCCCAATGCATGATTTGTTGTGAGGAGGGAGACCATGCATCATGAACACCACACGCGCGCGCGACCGACCGACCCGACCCGGCCCGGCTCGGTTCGGGCTTGGGCTTGGGCTTGGGTCTTGGGTCTTGGCTATGTGGTGTAGACACTTATATTTTTGGACCAGAAAACCTTGACTTTTTCAAACCGTTTTTATGAAAAATATTTCTGAGCCGACTTTATCATGAAGCGGTAAACTTTTGACCCAGTATTTCAGCAGATCCTATTTTCTCCTACTGCCCAGTATTTTCGATTAACCCTAATCCCCGTCTATATATTATCTTCAGTTGTAGACGAGATTAGTACAGAAAAAATACTTTTTTTTTCTCCTCCGCCATTAAAATTTTCTTACAGAAATTTTCGAGCAGTTGTTTATTTCGAAAGTGCAAATCTGCACTGATTTGTTGTGCAAGCAAATCAGTTACTGTTCTACGAGGCTGTTATATCCTAGAGGCGGCGGCGAGAGTACGAACTGGTTTTGCACCACCGACCAGATCGCCGAATCGTCTTCAAAAGAGCGACCTGGTCCACGACTCAGCCATTGTTTCCCAACAATTTGAAGACGATCCGTGAAACAATGGCTTCGACTGCCCCATTTACATTCGGCAACCAAACATCTTCAACCTCGCTCATTTCTGATGCTCGTCTACGGTTTGCTGTATTCATTTCTATGTTCATCTGTACATACCAGACCGCAGCTACCACTCTCGATATTCACTAAAGATCCCAGATCTAATAATTTGGCCTGATTGAGCTTTCGGGTATCCCCTGGATCTGAAGAAATACATGTACGGTGAAGATAAGATAGTTGAGTTGAGAGAGCTGATGCGCGGTCATAAAGAGAATTAAAGCTTCAGAACTTGTTTCCTACTTGCAACTTAATGCCTGGTATGGTTTTAATTTTTTATCGTTTCTTTTGCTCCATGTGACGTTTGAAGTATGATAACTTATACAGTAATGTGCTTTGTCAATGCTGATTAAATTGGTTGTGAATGCCGAAGCACATATACATGGTTAAATGTAATTACACACTCAAGTGATGACCACGAGGTTGAGCAAGTAGAAATGCATGAATTGCGATGTTCAGACTGTATTATGATGCATAAATCTCTCGATTTATTTATATATATTTTTAGGGAAGATAAGAAGTGGCCAAAATAAATAATTGGTCAATACATTTGAAATGCATATGATTATATGGAAATGTCATTAAAATTGACATTAATAGAACACATATAATATTGGGAAATGTCACTAAAAATTTGACATTAATAGAATGTGTATGTTATTAGATAATGTCCTTAAGAATTGACATTAATTGGATGAATAGGTTTTTCGCATCAAATAAATTGACATAGTTTATATGCATACAAGTGAAAAGATAGAATATAGAACACCTTTGTTACATACATGTGGATAATTTATGTTAGTCTCTGAGTTTATGAATATATTCCTATGAGAAAATATAAATTCTCAAACATATGAACATCTCTAAAAAATAGTAAACATCAACAACCGACCAGTAAATAACAGAATGGAATCCGCAAGGAAACCATAAATGACAGCAGCAATCAACCCAAATGAATGATTCTGGACAGTTATTCTATAATACAACTGTAGAAAACCAGATCATATGACACGAATGTATTGGAACATGCCAGGCCCTGCACCGCAGGCTAACCTGACTGAGGAGCATCTTACGGCTATGATTACTGAGATTCGCCTTATTGGTGAATCAAAGGTTGGTGGGCAGACATTGGTGTTTCTCGCCATGTTTGCTATGATCGTGATATATTCACAATATACACGGTTGCTGACGATCAGAAAGTGTGTTGTGAGATTCTCGCACCACTTAAGCTGTAGAGACTGGTAATATGAAAATAAAACATATGATTGGAAAGACATTGATTCTTAAAGATGTGATGCATTTGATATGTTTGAAACATTCAAAATTGAAATCAAGTAAATAGGAAAATTAAGAGACTACGTAGTGATAGAGGAACAGAATATGAATCAAATTCTATTCTGGATTTTTTATGTGATATATTGTACATAAGAGAACTGCACCATTTTCACCTGAAATGGAAGGTAAAGCTAAAAAAAAAGTAGGACCTTTACCGAATTAGTAATTGTTATTTTATTAAATTTTGGTGTAGCAAAACATTAGTGGGGGATATTTTATAGACTGTATGTTATGTTCTGAATAGAATCCCCAAATCTAAGAATAAAATTTCGCCTTATGAAATTTTAAGGAAATATAAATCCAATATGTCATAGTTTAGAACTTGGGGTTGCTTAGCATATGTTCGCATTCCAGACCCTAAGAGAATAAAATTGGCAAGTAAATCATACGAATGTGTATTTATAAGCTATGCTGTTAATAGCAAAGCATACAGAATTTATGACCTAAATACACATAATATAATTTGAATCAAATGATGCCAATTTTTATGAAACGAAATTTCTTTTTAAATTAAGGAATAGTGAGGGCACATCAAATACGCCTATTAGAACAGAACTTAATAAAAGTTCTGAAGTTGAACCTAGAAGAAGTAAAAGAGCAAGAACCGTAAACGAATTTGGTTCGAATTTTTGTGATTTTACTATAGAGGAGGATCCCTTAAACCTCCAAGAGGCCTTATCTTCTTTAGATGCCAATTTTTGGTGAGAGGCTATAAATAATGAGATGGATTCTTTGAAATCCAATAAGACTTGGCATTTGACATATTTACCCTCTGGTTGTAAATCTATAGGCTGTAAATGAGTAGTTAAAAAAAAAAGCTAAAACATGATGGTACTATTGATAAATACAAAGCACGACTAGTAGCTAAAGGTTTTAGAGAAAAAGAAAATATAGATTTCTTCGACACTTTTTCACCTGTAACTAGAATAACATCCATCCGGGTATTAATCTCACTTGCTTCCATTCATAATTTATTAATACACCAAATGGATGTTATAACCACATTTTTGAACGGTGAATTAGAAGAAGAAATTCATATGGACCAGCCTGAAGGATTCGTAGTACATAGTCAAGAACATAAAGTATGCAAATTAGATAAACCATTATATGGTTTAAAACAAGCACATAACAATGATATAAAAAAAAATTGATAACTTTAATCATTTCACATGGTTTTAAAGTTAATGAAAGTGACAAATGCATTTATTACAAATCTGAGAATGACATTTGCACTATTATATGCCTTTATGTAGATGACCTACTCATCTTTGGGTCAAACATTCATGCCATAAACTCAATCAAATCCTTATTAAATGCCAATTTTTGATATGAAAGATCTAGGTGAGGTGAGTGTAATCCTTGGTATTAAGATTACTGGGTAAAAAGGGGATTTTCTTTGAATCAATCTCATTAAAATGAGAATACTCTAAAGAAATATGATTATTTTGACTGTAAACCTGCATATACATCATATGGTCTCAGTGTAAAGTTATTTAAGAACACTGATGAAGGTGTAAGACAGTCTGATTTTGTGTAAAAACCCGGAAAATGCGAGCCAGTTTGAAATTTTTATTTTGGCGATTTTAGCGAATTTTGATTATTTAAAATGGATTATTTTAAATAATATCGACGATAAATTTATTTTGAATATAATTCGAACGTATATATTTATACGCGTCGTCGTTAGAATATAAATATTTATATATAACTATAAAAGGAATTGAAAATGGCGCGGTAGTTCGATAATTCGATTTCAAACTTCGATTGAATGTACCGGGTGCAAAACAATCCGGATTTTAGTGAAACCAAAAATGATAGGATCTAATTGATAATATCTTTCTATCGAATCCGAAAAATCAAGATTTCATAGCGGAAATCAAAAGATATGTTCAGTTGAAAATTCTGAATAGTCGCTATGGAATTCAGGCCCTTAAAAATGGAAATTTTGCAAATGACCTCGGATTTCGACGAAACCACTTTTGTTGGGTCCGTGATGTCAAATTATTGCTAGATTCCAAATTTCATAATTTTTCGAATCAATATGTGAGCGTGGCAAAGGAAAACGTGTTTGACCAGTTTCAGTTGATTTTAATCGACTGGAAAATGGCAATTTTTCTAACGGTCTCAGAATTCGACGAAACTAGTTTTGTTAGGACCGTATCGTCAATACGAAGCTAGAAAATATTTTTCAGAAATTTTTCTAGTTAGTATGTGACCCCGGTAATTTGAAATGTACGTTTAAAATTCAATATAGTGATTTAAGTGTAAAATCAACGGAAACTGATTCAAACGATCGAATCAGCTTGCGATACATATCCCATTGAGTTCGTTATGGGGGTAATTAGCTAGGGGCAACAGTCGTTGCGTCTCGTTTGGGGTTCGAACGAATAATTTACTTTTTGGAAAATTAATTAATTTAATATATTATATATATAAAGTCAACCCTATTCTCTCACCTCCCTCTCTCATTTCAGTTGAACGAAAAGAAAAAAAATCGGTTGAAGTGCCCCTCCCCGCCGCCGCTTTCTTCCGCCGCGCCACCATCAGGACGGCGTCGCCGACCACCAACACGCCCCCCCCTTTCCTCTTCTTCTCCCCGCGTCTCTCTCCTCCTTCTCTCCGTTCAAATTACGGCCTTCTCCAAACCCCACTCCCCAAAATTCCAACGGCAAAAACCCCTGCCACCTCAGCACCTTCGCTCCTCCTCTGACGCGGCCTGCTGCACCCCGGCGCCAATCAGCAAGCCTCCGTCGACCAAACCCTAGGACTTTGTGAGTGTTCTTCTTTCTTTCTTTCTAATTTCGTTGATGATAAAAGATAGGGTTTTATGTGGTATGCATATGAATAAAAATTAGATCGTTATGGCGTCAAAGATTTGATTTTTAACTTGCAAAGATTCGATTTTTATTATATATGTAAAAACTTTGATCTCTAAAAAAAATAATATAGGATTTTTATTAATCGAAAGATTGGATTTTTATTTTTTTATAAAGATGAGATCTTTAAACATGAAGTGATAACATAAGTAAAAATATGATTTTTATATGTTGAACTTCGAAATAAAAATATGATTTTTATATGTTGAACTTCGAGATAAAAATATGATTTTTATATGTTGAACATCGAAGTAAAAATATGATTTTTATATGTTGAACTTCGAAATAAAAATATGATTTTTATATGTTGAGTTTCGAAATAAAAAAATATGATTTTTATATATTGAATAGCGAAGTAAAAATTCGATTTTTAAATATATGAAGTGATTATAAAAAATATGATTTTTAAATTGAAAGTGAATAAATAAAAATGTGATTTTTATTTTAAAGACATCGAAATATAAAAATGTGTGATTTTTATATATGTAGTGACTACGGGCAACGAAGATGACGATGATGCGATAGCGATGAAGATTTCTATCAATGAAGTGCCGTGGAGCTAGGATAGCTTTTTGTGAGAACTTCTCACTCTAAACTTCTTTTTCTAGTTATATATATATACTAGGATGCAGACGGTGCTTAGTAGCACCCGACACCCGTCATCCACAGACCATGGATGACTTGTTTGTTAAATTGATTGGTTGTGTAGTTAGTTAGTCTAATTGGTTTGAATTGAATTGTTTGGTGATACGGAATGGATTGATTGATGTGTGAATGGCGTGGGCCTTCACTAGACCGGGGATAAGGCTAGGCCTCGTCCCGTTTCTAGTATCGTGCCGTTATGCCGCCGAAATTTTCTAAAATATATTAGAAAAATGAAAATATCATTTTTATTGTGTAAGTGAACTGAAAAGGAATTCATGTGTTGAAATAAAATGTTTTATCGTTAAAAATATAATTTTTAACGTGAAAGTGAATAAATAAATATTTATAAATAAATCGGCCGATTTGTTTATATACACTGATTTGACTGATATTGATTGGGTCGATAAATTTTACACATCGCCCAACTGCACAAATAAAATCTGTGGGTGATTGTTTGAAACCCCACACGGGTGTTGGGATGAAATTTGAAGTTCACTCATCCTGATTGATTAAATATGTCGATCGATTGATTGACAGGCTGTTATAAGCGTTAGGTATCTATATTTGATGCTTATACAGTGTAGTGCACTTTGGTTGATGGTTGATTATTTTTCAATGCTATTATATACGTGTGATGTATGAAAATCCATATAATTAACGTTATATGGTGATTGATTGGGCCTCATTCCAATCGGGACAACAATATATATTATAAAAGAAAATTCATGTGTTGAATATAAAAATAGTCATGTGTTGACGATGTTCATGTGTTGAGTGAAATATTTTAATAATAAAATTCACATCTTTATCATATTTAAAATTAGAATTTACTTCACGGTGGAGTTTAATTAAAATCAAACGATAGATACCATAGTTTTATAAAATATTTCACATAACAACAATAGTGATGTGTTGACAGCACTCATGTGTTGAGATTAGTCGTGTGTTGAAAGAAATATAGATTCATGTGTTGAATGGGATAAATATTCATTTGTTGAATAGAATAAAGAAGTTGTGAAAAATATAAAGCCGTGTTGATTAGTTTTGCGCCATTTTGACGTGAACGATATTTATATCGATTTTATTCAATTTGAAATGAATATTATAGCAAATTCGAATTGAAAAGAAAATGAATTTGAATTGAAAATAAAAGGACTTCGAATGGAATTGAATATAAAACAAATTCAAGTTGAATTGAAAAGGAACTGAAATTTAATTGAATTCGAATCGAAATTAAATTGAAATCAATTTGAATTGAAACGAATTTGAATTTGAATTGAACTGAAACGAATTCGAATTCGAATTAAATAAAATTGAAATGAATTCGAGTTGAGTTGAAATCCAATCGATTTGAAATTGAATATAGAGTTGAAATGGTTTTGAAAACGAATGTAGAACTAATTATATAATTCGTTTTAAATATAAATCGACGAAATATATATTATATATATTATATATATAATATAATGGCCTGAATAGAACGCGCCGCGCCGCGGTAGTTCGCGAATTTCGACCATTTATTTCAAACGGACATTACGGGAGATCCGACCGTCGGATTCTCCTAAAACCGGAACCGTTGGGTTCGTATCGAAAAGAACTTTCTAACGAATATTAGAAATTAGAAATCTAATGGTTGGATTTGGAATTATGTCCAAATCAAATTTGAAAAAGGTCGCTATAAGTGCAGTTCGATGGCCATTGATGGAAATCGACTGTACGGGCCTTGATAAAATTATTAAAAATAGTAATAATTTGTGTAAAATCATAAGAAATGATTTAGAAAGAATTGGGATGAAAAACTCCATATTTGAAAGGATAAAAATAGATTTTTATCGAAATGAACTAGTTTTGAACTAGGGTTATAATTCTATTTATTTTTAAATAAATAAATTGAATTTGAAAGGGGTTTTAAAAATAACCAAAATTTTCAATGATTGCATTGGAATGGATTTGAATCGAAACTGTCTTCGGAATATTTCGATGTTGGAATTCGTGATTATACAGATGTTGTTATGGAAATTTGAATGATATATATGTATATCGTTATTTCCAATACGACATTTGTCAATCGTAGAATTTGATATTGAATATAAGCCGGTATATTTTCTATTCAGAGCCTTGTATTGAATATCAAATGTGATTTGGGTTTGTCGTGAATGGTGTCTTCACTAACACTGTTTTTGAACCTAGTTGAGAAAAGATTAAATCCTTTTATTTAGATTTAATGAAGTGTACCAATTAAATAATATTTAATTGAAATTGAATTGATATTGATTTTTGGGTTTATCGTGGACAGTGTTTTAAATAACACTCGTTCTTTAACCCAATAATTAATGGAATGTGACTTTGGGTTTATCGTGAACCGTGTTTTAAAAGACACTGATTCTTTAACCCAGTCACAGATTAAAACTAAGTGGAGTTTTAATGAATCTTTAATTAGATTGAAATAATCGAGAATGGAGTGTCACCAGTTTTGCTCCAGGCGATAGTTAAATCTTAAATTAGATTTGAACGTGAAATGGTAATTGAATTTACCGATAACACCGTGGTGTTAGATATGAAGTATTACCAGTTTTACTTCATGGGATGAATAGGTTGGGTTTGGGAAATTAAAACAAATGATTACTTCGGTAAAGTTCGTTAATCCCGACTAATTTGAATTGATATTCAAAAGTAGATTCAAGAATAAATTAAAGAATTTATCTTTGACAAAATTAATGAGAACCTCTCCCTATGAATGTGAAATTTAGAAACTAACTGTCGGTTAGCCAAGCAGAATGGTTTTCTGGATATTGATCTGATGTTGGTTTCGGCCTTCGGGGTTAATATTTGGGGAATTATTCTCTTGATTAATTTATGGTTAGTGACTGATAAATTGGAATGAGGCGTATGTTGTGTTTGTGTAGCACTTATTTAAAATATACGCGAGTTATTCGGAAAGACCGGGTTTATCCCATTCTGAATAACTGATACGACGATAAGTCGAAGGTGAAGACGATGGTCGAAGACTGGAGGTCTTCACGTCGTTTGGATAATTACTGATGATCTTGATTGGGCTGTACACCCAAGAAGATGGAAACAGTTAGTGATCGTCCAGACGTACTTGGGGATCGATGGATATGCGGGGTACTAGGTGCCTCCGGTTTCGTTCCGACCCAGAACGGACTTGTAAATGGACTGTGTGTATGACATTGGATTTTAGTCCGTGTGATTGATCTCTATTAAATATATATCTGTTTGGCGGCGGAGAATTTATTCTCTTGCTTAACTCCCTTCTCTGAGACGTATGAGCTCAGGGGTTATATATTGATGGATATTAAACGCATGGAGTGAATTGCCTGTGTGGCATGCCTAAGTGGCAATTGATCGAGGCTTCTGTTGAAAAGCAAAGTCTTGTGGTGATGATCAAAGCACGGCCTTTGTGGCGTAGCTTTGTGTAACGTTTACCTCGCGAGTTTCACACCCGGTATGAACCAAAAACGGGAGACGGACATCAGGGAGGGCATGCGTTTCTTTCTAGCTAGAAGTGGCGTCAGTGGTTTTACACGCCCTGACGAGTTTGACTTATGTGGTTGTTGCTGTTGCGAGGCGCCTCGGTTATATCAGTTTCGGCCGATGCATTCTGGTCGGCAGATGGACCAGACTTACACCCCATAGGGTGGGGAGACGTAGTGTTCAGGCATAATAATCCACATCGGTGGACCGGCCCTGAGGATCCAGGGGGCAGTTGCGGCTGTTCCTGAGGGGTGGGCTGGAGCGTCTCGAATCGGTTGAGGACTATCTTTTGCCTCGGTTCATAGACGGAAATCCAATTTCCAAATACGTGACATTTGCGGTTTTATTTGTAAACCTATATATGGCGACATGATATATGGTACCCATGCCGCCTATGATTGATACTTATGATTTGAAGTTGTTTTATACACTATGCACTTATAATAGTATCAAATGATTTGTTTTAAACGTATCAAGCATCCTTGGCAATTATAAGGGAAAACCCTATCCTCCGGCTGCGTTGCATTGTGTGATGCGACCTGGGTCTTATAATAGCTTCATTATTCTTTATTTAGCATTGCGCTGTTTGTTTTATGCACTGGTATTCTTGGGAGGAAACCCGTTCCGTGTTATACGGCGTGGTCCCTTGATTTACCTAACTTTAAAATAAAGATTAATAACTGTTTTAGTTCTCACACCAGTCACATGACTGACCTGGAGTTTATTGTTTTAACCTAAACTCTGGGTGCCCTTATTTTGACACGGGCAGCTAGTAGTTTTGGTTTTGCAGATTTATATTCACAGGATCCTGGTTTACAGCCGAAACGATATCCGGAAAGCTTTGTATCCGTATATCTCTTCTAGTTGTGTATTGTATTATTTTCCGCTGCTATGTATTTAAATGTAATTTAAATCTCTGATATTTCTGTGTAATATTCATTCATACTCTGTATATTCTTGTATTCTGATGCATTGTTGTAATATACAGTGAAATGTTCTTCTGTATGCGTTCTGTTGTGGTTTGTTCTCGAACTATCCGCTCTTTCCTTTACGGGGAAGTTACGGGTTTTCACATTTTGCGAGCATCATTGGCAGCCTTCGGTATGCCACTGAATGTACTAGACCCGACATTGACTATGTCGTGGGATTATTATGCAGATTTACCAGTAGACCCAGTATAGAGCACTGATATGCTATTGAAAGGGTCATAAGATACCTTAAACGAACCATGAACCTTGGATTACATTATGAAAAGTTTCAAGCTGTACTTGAAGGATATTCCGATGCTGACTGGAATATTTTATCTGATGATTCTATTGCGACCAGTGGTTATATATTTAGCATTGCTGGAAGAACTGTTTCTTGGAAATCTAAGAAACAGAATATCTTGACTCAGTATACTATAGTGACTGAGATAAGAGCACTAGCCACAGCTAGTGAAGAAGTAAAGAACTAAAGAAATCTGCTAGTTGAGATTCATATACGGGAAAAATAGACACCAGTGGTGTAATTGATTGTGATAGTTCCGCGGCTATTACAAAAAGTATAGAACCGTTATAACAACGGTAGAAAACGACGTCGTAAACACAATACTGTAAAAGAACATCACATGTACAGTGATGAAAGATTTGACAACTATTGAAAGAAAAACAGAACCGATAATACAACGGTAAGAAATGACAGTCGTATGCACAGTATTGTTAGAGGACATCACATATGAAGTGATGATAATTTGGCAGATCCTTTGACGAAAGGACTGACCAGAAAGAAAGTCCTTAATAATTCTAAAAGAATGGGACTATTGCCCTGAGATTGTGGAATCACGCACAACGGTAACCCGACCTAAATGACTGGAGATCCCAAGAAATAGGTTCAATGGGTAAAAACAAGTTGTGTAGTGATAGAAGTAGAACATGCTATTTAATAAACTAAGAAGCATGTATTCCTGAAGTGATTAGAGGATGGGTTAATAGAAACTCTTAATGAGATCTATACTCTATTTGGAGTGGAGTACCTACCTTCAGGAGTACTCTTGATAGACTCACCTGTGTGAATGTGGAAATGTGGCCGTTTCCTATGGAGTTTTGGGCAGAACTTCTAGAGCGTTCACTAAACTGGGATAGACGTGCATGACCATAAACGCACGGGCTTATTTGATTGCACTATAGAAAAGGTTGTGTGTGGTTTGATGTCAGGAATAGAGTTCAAGACTACGTGTCACTCTAGTAAAAACTGAATCTTACTCACTATGCAAAGGTTCAAGTTGGATGACACCTTTGTTTATGCACAGTCTTATGTTTTTAGAAACTGCTCGATAATATTTTAAAAAATTCAAGTGGGGGATTGTTGGAAATTTATGTGAATTATTTAAAATATAGAAATAAGTGTATGATGGCTCCTATATGTGAATAGTCCCACATCATGAGATTATAAGAAAGATGCAAGTATTTATACTTGTTTCAAAGAAGTCATGTCGGGGCCTTGGGCTCCCAATGCATGCTTTGTTGTGAGGAGGGAGACCATGCATCATGAACATCACACACGCGCGCGCGACCGACCGACTTGACCCGGCCCGGCCCGGCGTGGCTCGGTTCGGGCTTGGGCTTGGACTTGGGCCTTGGATATGTGGTGTAGACACTTATATTTTTGGACCAGAAAACCTTGACTTTTTCAAACCGTTTTTATGAAAAATATTTCTGAGCCGACTTTATCATGAAGCGGTAAACTTTTGACCCGGTATTTCAGCAGATCCTATTTTCTCCTACTGCCCAGTATTTTCGATTAACCCTAATCCCCGTCTATAAATTATCTTCAGTTGTAGACGAGATTAGTACAGAAAAAATACATTTTTTCTCCTCCGCCATTAAAATTTTCTTATAGAAATTTTCGAGCAGTTGTTTATTTCGAAAGTGCAAATCTGCACTGATATGTTGTGCAAGCAAATTAGTTACTGTTCTATGAGGCTATTTTATCCTAGAGGCGGCGGCGAGAGTACGAACTGGTTTTGCACCACCGACCAGATCGCCGAATCGTCTTCAAAAGAGCGACCTGGTCCGCGACTCAACCATTGTTTCCCAACATAGCTTAAGAGTTGTAACAGTAGTATCAGTTCCTTCTTGCAAATGTAGCAAGATGCTGGTATCAACATTCACATCTGCAGCTGACTTATAATTTCAGCTTATGCCGGATTTTTTTTCCTCTCATCTTGATTATGCTTATATTGCATAATGAGCTTAAAAAGAAACAAAACAAAATAAGTGAACCACCTTGGTTCAAATTAGTGAAATTAAACAGTATAGCTTTATATCGGCCCAGCCAATCACAAAGAAGAAACTACTTCATTATCATATGACTTATGTGACTTATACTTTTATTTATGTTTAAACTCCAAAATACAAGTTTAATGTTTGCGTCAGTGACCTTTCATTTTTAATGGTTGCAGATTTACACATCATATATCAAAATTCAAAAATCTTTCGCTTTTTTTAACAACACGCAGGAGTTCGAAAAAGAAATCATATGAAGGGAAATTTTGTAGGATTCCATTTCTAACACTATTTAAATGGAAAATAACAGGTTGCTGTGTTATCACGTTAAACGTGAAGAAATCTGGTATGGATGTACTTTTACCCATTTTGGTACGTAATGTCCCTACGATAGTATCACCGGCTGTTGGTTGATTTACTTGGTAATGCCACCAGTAGTCAAGAGTTAATGTCGATAATCAGTTTTGCATTTAATCGCTAATGGAATCGGTTTCCATTTGTTTGTTTGTTGAAGATTCCAATTTAGTACAAAACCACATTGACAAGCATCTTATTTTTTACCTGACTTTGTCGAGGATGACACTAGATATATAAAAAAGAGAGTATTCCTAATATAGAATGAAGAATCAGCATACAAATGTAGATACATACATTATCTTCACAATAGAAGATGAATACCTGATGTACTTGATACACTTTCTCCAAATTTGTTCAGCAGATTGAGGTATCATAACGCACTTGACAATATAACAATCTTTTCTTTTACCTTCAGATCTCCTAGTGCACCAGTTTCCTAAAATTTCAGTGCTGACTTTAGTGTATATTTGAAATATAAGTTGAACTCTACTGTCCTTATCATGCCCATGTAAGCAAATAATCCACTGCCACAAATGAAATAACTAACTTCAAAATTTTACCGAAACTATATGTGATGTAATTGGATTTTCATAGCGTAACAGTTGCGGTTAATTTCAAATTAGGCAAATTGTACACAAAATTGGGAGTTCAGGACAAGAGAAAAACGTAACAAATCCTACAAATTAGGAGAAATACTGTTTTTGTTCCCTGAATTAACTCCAAATAATCCGCTTAAAAGCCTAGACAAGTTAGAACTTCCAAAAAATAAAAATAAAATAGTCCATATTCATGGAATTTGCACAAAAAATTACCATATATTCACACCTATCATGTACAACCCAACATAATATAGCTATTGTAAGCACCAAAAACCTAAAATAGAAAGAATAAGTATAAATATATGTCCAAATGTAGAGCACCAGAAGAAATCATTCCCATGCCTACTCGATCCTCGGAAAATTTGAAGTATAATTCCAAGTGGATCTTTCATTTCCTTCGCGTGAAACTTACACCGAATTTACCCAAAATAACTAAGCTAGTTTAAGCTCTACGTTTTCTTTTTTGTTCCCTTTTCTCAATGTCAATCTTCAACCTCAGCTTCGCAGTAGGACTCGACTGACCCAAATTCATCATCCGATCATCATATAGGCAGTTCAAAGAACAACGGCTTAGCTACTGTGTTGACGGGAGGACCTCGTATTCTTCGGTTACTAAGGGTCCGTTCTTTGGTTCAAAATGGACCAGTTGGGTAATGGACGCGTCAGTTACCCAACGGCCCTTTTTGGACCATTGAGCCAACGACTCAATTTTGAGCCGTTGGATCCTTCCCTTAAATCCTCCCTTTCTTCTTTCTCCTCACTTCTTCCTTCTTCTTCAGGTACTTTTTTTTTTGTTTTTTTGTTTACGCTTTTTTATGTCTATTTTTCCTATTTCCAGTTAAATTACACATTCTTTTGCTTCTGGCTCTTCCAACGCTCCGAATGCTTTATGGCCAGTGGACCGCACCGAGGCTTTCAGACAGAGCGTTTCGCCAGGGCAGTGGACCGATGCTATGTCATTCTCTCATCCATCACTGATGCCGACAAGTGGGAGATTATTGAGATTTTTCATCTCGACCAGTCTATTTTGGAGGTGGTTGAGACCTTAGCTGATATCAACCTGCTGGGGTACATGAGTTATCATCTTTCTAGATTCCCCAGACGTTAGTAGTTTGTTGTATGTTCTCGTTTTATTATTATGTAGTGATCTAGTATGAAATATTATTATGTAGTGAGCTGGTTTGAAATATTATTATGTACTGAAATGATATGTTTGGTTAAATGTGTTATTTTGCATTAATCATTTTGTTAAGTTTTAGTCATTAAATAATTAAATTACAAAATAATAATAAAATACTCCGCTTAAATGCTCCGCTCAAATTCTCCGCTTCACGCGCCAAACACATCCTCCACTAACTACAATTCTCCGCTAACATTCTCCGCTCAAATTCTCCGCTTAAATTCTCTGCTTCCGCTTGCAAAGAACTCACCCTAAAAGTAATTTTAAAAGGTGTACTCTTCCTAATTTCAAATTTTGAGCATTTTCATTATTTTTCAGTAATGAAATGAAGACAGAAACACACTATCGTCTGTTTTATATACCTTCACTCAGATTGCTAACGTGGCCTTCTATCAGCTATCGATTTACTCACATCACAACCGTTTATTCTGTAATCCGAAGCATTTCTTTTCTCCAATGTTATTACAGCCCAAAGCCCATGTTATCAACAATGTAAACTATATATATACTGGGCTTTATTTCATTGTAATTAATCATTCGAATACAATACAAATTTTATGTTCCTGTTTACTTCTGTGTTACATTACTTGTATCATTCTAGTCATAAATCTTGTTTTGGTATCAGAGCTATAATCAAAGCCTAACGACATCATAACTGTTACAAGTTTCTGGTGTGAATATACCCATCAGTTAGATTTCATCACTTGGGTATATTTTCTCTCATTCGTGATAATTCACATCATTTGAGAGATCAAATACAGTACGATCATTGGTGTCTTGCCATAAATTCTATTGAATTTGGCTGCATCTCAATAATATGCATTGTATTTTATGAAATTCTGCATCAATCACCAGGAATTCAATTCAACAAAGTCAAGAAACTCACCAAAACTCAGTCAAAGCCACGCCTGAGAGTTTCATCAAAAAATTATATCATCTAAGTCATACCTCATCATCAAAACTCCCGGCTGCTTCATACCTGAATCTTAGTTATTTCTCTTCTTTCAATCAAAGACGGTATTTGATCAGAATTTCTTGATTTTCCTGTGTTCTTTTTCATCATGGTGGACACATCCACTTCTTCTGCATCAGCCACTAGAGCTACTACTAATCCAGAAAGCCCATTGAATGCACCTGTTCAACAATTGGTATAAGCCCTCAAAGTCAACTGATCACAATTCAACTGCAAGAAGAAAATTATCTACTGTGGAAGCTACAAGTTGAAACTACTATACAAGGCTATGGTTTGGAAGGGTTATTTTTGGTACTACTCCTGTTTCTGCAAAGTTCATTATGATCAAGACAACAGAACTATTGCTAATAAGGCATTCGTCCAATATCGTAGACAAGATCGATTAATTAGTTCTTAGTTCCTATCTTCTATAAGTGAAGATTTATTACCAACTGTCATTGGTGTTCATCTGCAAATAATATATGGACTACCATAGAAAGGGAATTTAACAATCAATAGTCTGCAAAAGTGTTGCACTATAAAAGACAACTTCAGAACATAAGGATGGAAAATCTGGACATGAGAGAATATATCACAAAGGTAAAGAAATTGTGTGATTTACTTAGTGCTACAGGCAATAGGATACCTAATGGAGATCGTGTGCTAACTATATCTGCTAAATGAATTAAATGAAGAATACGAGGCAGTTGTTGCTGTTATCACTACTCAAAGAATGTTCCCCCTAATGATGAAGTCCATGCCATTTTATTATCTCACGAGGCAAGAATAAGCAGCAAACGAATTCAAGAAACTGATTTCAGTGCAAATCTTGCTATATGAAACAAAATAAAATTCAAAATAATAACAACAGATCTAAAACATCTTACCAGAGAGGTGGTGGTGCAAACAGAGGCAGGGGCAGAGGTAGATGGAACAACAATAACAGACCCAAGTGTCAAATCTGCGAAAAGATTGGTCACACTGCCCTAAAGTGTTATTTTAGGTGCTCTAACAACACTCATAATCAGAAAAACATTAATAGTTCGACTGCAAATGTAGCACAAATGAATCAAGAAACCAGCAATCAAGACAAGGGAAACGATTCTTCCAGAGTGGATCAATCACAAGATGACAGTTGGTACCTTGATTTAGGAGCAACCAATCACCTCACAAACAATCTTGACAATTTAAACATAGGATGCAAGGAGTATAGAGGTAACAATTCTATTTCTATGGATAATGGTAAACATATTCAAATAACGCATGTTAGCAACACTTATATCAATGGCAGAAAACAATTACATCTATGTAATTTACTCAGAGTTCCAGAAATCACCAAAAATCTAATTAATGTATCCCAATTCGCCAAAGATAACAGTGTTTATTTTGAATTCTTTCCAAAACACTGTCTAATTAGGGATATTCTAATTAGAAATATTATTTTATAGGGTGATTTAGCTAATAGTTTTTACGAATTTAATTCTGTTAAATGTCAAAGTGATGTTAGTGACGTTATTAATAGAAAAAGTTGTAATTTGAACACCAAAGACAAAGCTGAATGCAACACAAATATATTTGATCTCTGGCATTATAAACTTGGGCATCCAAGTGTTAAAATTGTCCAGAAAATATTGAATGATAATAATATCAAGTTTGATCCTGTATCCTTACCATATGTGAATATTGTCAAATAGGTAAGAAACACAAACAACCATTCACTGATTTAGACACAGTTTATACTGAACCATTGCAGTTAATTGCCATAGATTTATGGGGTCCTTCACCAATTTATTCTGATTTTGGCTACAAGTATTATGTGTCATTTGTGGATGCTTATACTAGATTTACTTGGATTCCTCGAAACTTAGTCTGAAACACATAATGCTATTATAAACTATATAACAATGGTTGAAAAACAGTTTGATCATAAGGTTAAAATCATTCAGACAGATGGTGGAAGCAAATTCAAGAGTCTATGTAAGTATTTTCAGCAAAGAGGAATTATTCACAGAACCACTTGTCCATATACATCTCAACAAAATGGACTTGTGGAAAGAAAGCACGGGCACATTGTCGAATATGGCTTGACATTGCTTGCACAAGCAAGTATGCCATTAAAATTTTGGCTAGAAACCTTTAATACTACTGTGTGTCTAATTAACAAACAACCAGCCATCATATTAAAGGATCTGTCACCATTCGAAAAACTACACAATGTCAAACCAGATTATAATAGACTTAAGACCTTTGGCTTCTTGTGTTTTCCATACTTAAGGCCTTATAATACTAACACATTGAATTTTAGGTCAAAATAGAGCACATTTCTGGGTTATGCTAATAATTAGAAAGGATATAAATGCATTGATAACACAAGCAGAATTTATATTAGTAGGCATGTTGTTTTTGATGAAAAAGTATTTCCATATAGTACAAAAGATATAAGTACTACAGGTAAAGTTAGAAATCCAAGAGTTTCAATACATGTTGTACCACATGTTGATGAAAGTTGGCAGCAGACAGAGGGTGATCAACAATCTGATACTCAAAGTTCACCAATCTATGAAGATCATGCAAACTTTGAGCTACCCAGCATGACACCACTTCCACCTGCACACAGCCTAAACAATGAAGATAATGAAAGAGGAGCACACTCTCAACAATCTAGTTCAGAAGATTCAGAGGGCACTAACAACTCACCACCAATTGTACAACTAGCTCAGACTGGTCATCCTATGATAACAAGGGCCAAAAGTGGTATCTTTAAACCCAAAACATTTGCAGCCATATCCATTTCAAATGAACCTGAATCTTTTGATCAGGCTATAAAAGATAGAAACTGGAAGGCTACAACGGATAAAGAGTATAATGCTCTAATTAAAAATAACACTTGGGATCTTGTATGTCCACCTGCTAATAAAAATATAGTAGGCTGTAGATGGACATACAAGGCTGAAAAAGAGCCCTAATGGCTCAATTAACAAGTATAAAGCTAGATTAGTGGCTAAGGGTTTTACATAAGAGTATGGCTTTGATTTTAATCAAACCTTTTCTCCTATTGTAAAACCCACCACTATAAGATTAACACTGACTCTTACTGTGAGTACAAATTGGCATATTAAACACTTAGATGTCAATAATGTTTTCTTGAATGGTGTCATCGAAGAAGAAATCTATATGTGTCAACCTCCAGGTTATAATGTTAATTCAAATTATGTCTGCAAATTGAATAAGGCCATATATGGTCTTAAACAATCTCCTCGTGTTTGGTCTGATAGACTGAAACTTACTTTATGTAAATTAGGTTTTTAGTCTACTAAATTAGATAATTCTTTATTTACCAGAATCAAACAGACATTAGTAATATGTATACTGATATATGTGGATGATCTGATAATAACTGGTAACAAAGTTGAAGACATAAATGAATTAACAAAATATTTAGACAAATAATTTTCTATTAAAAATATGGGGGATGTCAATTATTTCTTAGGCATAGAAGTAAATAGATCCAACAATAAGATATTTTTATGTCAAAGAAAATACATCAATGAGCTTTTAAACAAAACAAATATGTTGAATGTTAATCCTCAACCAACACTAATGATCAGTAGTCAACAGTTTTCAAAATTTAAAGGAGAAGAAATTCCCAACATAACTGAATACAGGAAAGTTGTAGGAGCATTACAGTATGCCACTATAACTAGGCCTGGCATTGCTTATAGTGTTAATAATGTATCTCAATTTATGCAGAAACCTCTAGACACATACTGGAAGGCAGTGAGAAGGATCCAAAGGTACCTCAAAGGAACTGCAGATTATGGTCTTACACTAAAGGCCATTCAACATCTAAACATAGTAGGCTATGCAGATGCTGACTGGGCTTTTGATCCTGATGACAGAAGATCAACAGTGGGTACTATGTTTATATCGGTCAAAAGTTAATCTCATGGAGTTCGAAGAAACAGGCAACTATTTCTAGATCCAGTACCGAATCAGAATACAGAAGTATAGCTAATGTCGCTGCATAATAAAGTGGATATAATCTATTTTAAAGGAGCTACAAATTAAGTCTACAGCAAAGCCAGTGTTGCGGTGCGACAATAAAAATGCCGTATATATGTCTGAGAATCCAATACAACATGCTCGGACGAAACACTTCGACATAGACTTGCATTTTGTCAGAGAATTGGTTTAGAAAGGAGAAATCGAAGTCAATCACGTACATGGAACTTACCAGAAAGCCGACGTTCTTACTAAAGCTATTACTGCTAAGAATTTTACCAGGTTTCGATCAGAAATGAACGTTGAAAGACCAAAAGAGAAATCTGAACTAAGGTGTAATTCATTCAACAAAGTGAATTAAAGGATAGTAAAGGCAGAAAGCCGAATCTCTCCAACGAAGAAGCATGCTCACATAAACTCGGATTTGATACTAATAATGCTAGAGAATCAGTTATGAAGCAAATTCGAGAGAACAAATCAATAATTTCAGAGGCGCCGACATGAAAGAGGTGCAAACTAGGGTTCGAGAAACTCTAGTTTCTAGAGGGGCGTAATGAAATGAAGACAGAAACACACTATCGTCTGTTTTATATACCTTCACTCAGATTGCTAACGTGGCCTTCTATTAGCTATCGATTTACTCACATCACAACCGTTTATTCTGTAACCCGAAGCATTTCTTTTCTCCAATGTTATTACATCCCAAAGCCCAAATTATCAACAATGTAAACTACGTATATATACTGGGCTTTATTTCACTGTAATTAATCATTTGAATACAATACAAATTCTATCTTCCTGTTTACTTCTGTGTTACATTACTTGTATCATTCCAGTCATAAATATTGATTTTCAGATCGCGAACAACCGTCCATAAACAACGTTTTCCTAGCAACCACTGAACATAGACAGTTTGAAGATCGTGAAAAATGGTGTAAAATGGTGTTGCTCGCAATTGTTTGTCGTGCAAAACATGGTGGTGATGGCCGTGTGAAGTGTATTTATTATTTTTTACTATGTTCATTAATTTTTTCTATGATATCATAAAAGAAAACTTGGTTGCCCTTAGGAACGCTCTATTATCGACCATGAGCATAATGGTGCACTTAACTAGTAAAACCAACGGTGCAGAAATCGACTATTTCATTGTTCAATTTAAAAGGAAAAAAATGTACTTTTAAATTAATTGACAATAACATGATTCATTTAAAAAATTGTTGCATTTTTAAATTAATCTACTTAAGTCTATCAAAAGATATTACAATAGAAATATGATATTAACTGTAAATTTGAAATAGATTTAAAATGAAATAAATATTTTGGAGAAATTTTAGGCATGAAAACTTGAGCCATTAAAATCATTAGAGAAAGCAATTCCGAGAAAGTAAGAGTATTATTTAGAATTCAAAAATTTTGATTTTGGACAATGCCAGTATACTAAACTCTCTAACTGTCATTTTGATTAACTGAACGAACATCTAAGCAAGGTAGTTGTAACAACCAGGAAATTTGGAACCAATTTAAAATTTGATTTTTAATTGATTCTAATGGATTTTTAATATTTAAAATGATTTATTTTGAAAATTAACGACTTAAAATTTATTTTAAAATGAAGTTTGAACCAAGGAATTTAAAATTTAATTAAAACGAACTCGTAACGTCGCGGTAGTTCGTAATAATACTGTAACGTCCCAAATTTTTGAATATTAATTATGAATATTAATTTTGCTTTAAATATTGATGTAATGGATCTTTATGTCGAATTTAGTTAATAAAACTAAGGTTGAATATATATAAGTTAATAATTTGATTAAAACGAGTTCGTAATATTGAATTTTAAACTTTAATTGAATATATAGGATCCCATATAAGTCGGATTTCTGTGAAATAAGAAACGTTTGAATCTGTTGGATTGTAATTTTCTAATGAAAGAGAAAAATCAAGATTTCATCGTATAGATTGTAAGATATGTTCAAATCAAATTTTCAAATAGTCGCTATGAAATCGTTTTAAATTTATAATGTTTTATTTATAAATATAAAGGGATTTTTATATAAATAGAATATCGTTTAATCTGAATTTCTGAATGTTGAGTTTTGACTATATAATTGGTTTAATTTGAAGCTATATGTTATTCCATTTGAATATATTTAGTAAGAATAATTTATTATTATTAAATTGGATTATTTTGGACATATTTTATCGATATTTTATAGACCTTATAAATAGACATTTTTCAAATGACATCCGTTTTCAATAAAACAAATTTTACTGCGATAAGTATAGCTAATTATTGTAGGATTTCCGATTTGGAGCCAAACAAAGTTGTTTTGTCAGTGGGCGAAAATCTAAAGTGAACCAATGGATAAATGAAGATTTAAATAGCGTCGTTTTTGCAAACAGAGATCATATTCAACAAAATTAGTTCCATTGGAGTCTGAACGTTAAGACATAGCGGTACGTCAGTTTTTATTTCATTTGGAATGCCTGTGTGTCGATACAAATATAAGACGGTTAGCGATAATCAGTGGTAGAATAAAATAACCATATTAAAACAAAATATTCAAATCAAGTTTGTAACACCGGTCAAATCAAGTAAAAAAATTATTTTGCCTAATGCTTGGTCGAGTAGGAGTGACATTCGCCCATGCGCGACTATTAGTAGCAATTCTCTTTTTGATATTATGGTGCTATAACTAGTAGTTTATGTCGAAAGCCATTTAAATACAAATGGCAATTTATGCAAGTCACAATAGCTAATGCTTGAGCATTATTCTAATCGAAATGATCAGGAGAGTTCATAAGATATAAATCACAACTTCAAAATGCGTTCATACTTCATAATCAAACCAGAATATACAGGATCTTTGTTGCATTCAAATATGCAAGGATGCATGGAACACTTGTTTCAAGATGTATGGTTGTTACAACACAAATATACAAGTAGACATATGAATACGTTATACAGGAATGACTGAAGAACAGGAAAAAAAATACACACAGCGCGCTGACCTAAATTATATATACACACATCTAAATCTATAACTAGGCTGTACCTTTTGATAGACGTTGATCATATCCTCCCTTTGTCTCCCCCATATATATACTGCAATTCGATCTTCATTCTTCAGCAACCTAAAACCCGCTTCCACAAAACAAATAAACGACAATAATTTGCCGACCAACCTCCTCCTCTAATATCACAATCTGTCCATTTTCTCACCAACGTTTCAACTACAAATATCACCAGCTCATCGAGGTCGGTAATTTGACCAGTCACGATCATCTCTGGCCAACTGTATCGAATGGAAATCAAGTTTGAAGCCATGTAGGCATGTAAATCGGGAGGGGCGGGTATGGGTAGTAACCCCTCATCACGCGCTCCATTAGACAATTTTTTCCCCGTGCCCGCCCAACTCATATGGGTATCCATTAAACGGGTTTTAAACAAGTTGCGGGTATTTGTGGGCATCCATGATATTTTATTTTATTTATTTTGTAACCATCTGTTAAAATTGTCTAAAAAAAACATACAGTTGGTTAAAATATATATTAGACCAGGCGTGAACTTTGGCAATACATTGCTTGGATTTGGAAATGTACTGATATAAACCAATGAGGAGGAGTGAAGAAGAACTTTGGCATGATGTGTTGAATTTACTAAAGAGAGAAGAAGGTTTGGAGAGAAGAAAAGATGCGTTGCTTACAAGATTGGAATTTGAATCAATTAATGAGAACTTTGAGAATCTCTAACCAGATATATATAGGATTTTAATTAGCAACATGCACGGTTATTACAAATATCAACAGCCAGTTATAAATTGTTAAATAAAAGCATGCGCACAAATACCCAACAGCCAACAACAATGATTTTTGCATTGGCAATAAATCACACCCAATACGGGCTAGGGTACCCACAGACATGAATATCGTAATATCCGTACCCGCTCCATTAATTAATGTATATTTAAAAACCCATTTATTTTAGTACCCATTTAGCTATCTATTTCATGCCTACGACAAATTTAACTGTAGGTAACCCGGGGTACATATTTTTTTGCCATCCCTAGTCATGGAGTCCAGGAGTTTTGGATGGCGATTGGCAGCACCTGAAGGATAGAGAAGCGGGGTGATGGTCGAGTGGAGGGTGGCGCGTGTCCTGGTCAACCCAGATCAGGGTCCTATGCCAAGATTGGGGAGAAATGGTCGTTGAAGCTGATCGTGGGTTTTCTATGAGGAATAAGTGTCGTGTTTTTAATAAGAAGCGGTATATTGGAAAGAAAAAGGGAAATGATGCAGCTTGGCATGAACTAATGGGACCGTGCATGGGGAGGAACATTAGCTCTTGTACACAACAAAAGGTGAGTTGCGCGAAATATAGGGAGGAAGCGGACCATGTTTCAGCAAAAGAAGAATTGCGTGGGGGTAATATCTTTTTACGTGTACGTACGGGAGGATGGGTTCAAAAGCTTCAGGTTGGAAAATATATATTAGAGAAGAAGGAAAAAGTTAGGAGGAGAAGTATTCAGGGAGACGTGGGTTGTATTTCACATGGTGAGCTTCGGGCCTTCTTGAAACGAATATAATATATATATAATATCATGTTGGCCTAGCCCTAACGTAAGAAAAGGGGAAATGTGGGAGGCTGATGGGATAAGCGATGTGGAGTTTTATTTGTGCGTGTTGAACAGGTTGAAGCGTAGTAGTATAGTGTGGGAGAGGAAGAACAATATCGGCTTACGGTTACCTCAATAACGTTATTAATTTTTATTAACTATAATTAAGGGGTTATTGTTTTAATTATTGAAACACCCCACCTCCGTTAGGGTCACTCTCAAAGGGAATGCCCTAATTTTGGTGGAGGTTTGTAAGTATAAGTCACAAATATACAAGACAGATATGAATACACATATTTTTGAACAGCGGAAAACAACAACAATTTTTATTTCATTAAAATACGTGTTACACAAACCATGTCATAACTTGTCTTACAATACTTCCAAAAACATAACACCTTCATAACTGTCTTGAGTACATTATTTAAAGAAGCATAAAGAAAACATAAATAAACTGCATAAGTCCCATAATTGCTGCCCAAAGCCATAGTCCAAAACGAAGAAGATCCAAGCAATACATTCTTTCTCTTCAAGCTGGATATAAAAGCTGGTCAAGCTGCGGTATTCCCTCCCTGTGGACCTGGGGAGGGGGAAACGAAAGAAAAGAAGACGGAAGAAAAGTAGAGTCAGACATAAAGCATGAGTTAGTCTAGGGCTATTCAGTCTATGAATAAAGAACTGGGTATGATAAGTATAAACTGGAAATGGGAAAGCACCACAAACTATGTTAAGTTGTCTGGAGTCGAATATACTATCGTACCCCATATCAATCTCTGTACCCATATAAACTAGTTCCCAACAGGCACCCCATAATCAGGGTGAAGTGATCCATTTATGATGATCGGCTCCTACTCGCATAGTTACATGTGTCTTACGGCACCCGTTGTTGTAGTTACCTATACTGGTCCCACAATGGGGTGTATCAAGTCCCATGGTGGCGGCCCGACACAATCCTAGAATGCACAGGTATGCTACTGGTGCCCAGTGCCTTATTTTTCTGCGTCGGAGTGTGTGCACGCCCGCACTCCGTTAGAACCTACACTGTTGTACCACCGCCGTCGATTTTGACCTCTTACAGTCAGCCGAGTAATCGTGCCCCACCCTGCCTAGTTCAGGGTATCCTGATACACCTTGTAGGGTTACTGCTGAAAAGGGTCCCCCGCTACTAGGTTTTCTATTTCTAGCCAACATGCTAAGTTGGTTAAGTGTTTTGTAAACCTAACCCCAAATCAGTCTGTATAGTTTAGCATGTTCCATTTTGATTAAGTATTAATTCAATTTACTTAATCCTATCAATCCTGACTCAGCCTTAATTGTCTTATTAAAGCCTCGACCTCTCACATTAGACAGGTATTGTTGTGGCTGCCTGTTGCCGGTTGGGTCCGGGCAGTCTTACGCCACAACTCAGTCTAACCTCAGGTCCTTATTGGGCTCCGTGTTTAACCACCCACATTGGATAGATATTGTTGTGACTACTGGACAGCCGGCCGGTTCCGGGCAGGTTTACATCACAACTCAATCCAACCTTGGGTTAAACACATCGTATTTTCTACATTTACATATTTTGTCTCTTTTCTTTTTATATGTAAATATTTGCGGCACATTATTCAAATTCATCTTTATTGGTTAAAATTTATTTATGCCACTTAATTATTTTTCAAGGTTGTTGGCATGCGTCAAACATGCCAACACATATGTTCTATATTTTAACCCAAACGTCATTACCCCCGTTTTACACGTTCGCTACAATATAAGATATGTTGGGTTTAACATTTAAACCCAACTTAGCCATATGAAAAGGGGAGGCTTATAACATGGTGTTTAAAAGGTAACATAAAAGGGGAGTGTGAACGCATGAACTTGCAACATAACGATTCAATTAACATGAATTAGGTACGTGTGAACTTGCATTGTAATAGCATATAATCATGGCATAAACAATACTTAAACATGAATTATTCTATTCATATAATCATGGCATAAACAATACTTAAACATGAATCATTCTATTCATGTAAACTTGCAATTGGAATGTAAATCTAACTTAATTGTCCCACATATATCACCTTAGGGTTTTGATAACAACTTAGGCCTAAAACATGTTTTTCAACTAGGCATAATACCAAACATAGTTTAGTCATGTTCATAAAAATGCTTACTTTTGTTTCTAATACAAAAGTATGATTTGCCAATTTTCGACATAGATTCATATAAACCATAGTACTTATTCGAGTCCAATTACACACCAAAAAGTGATCATAAAAGTATGTACATCATATTGGCATAATAGTGAATCATATACTTGCATGAATCCCAATTAAAATTCCACAACATGTGGTTGTTAACATGAATCATATACTTGTATGAATACCTAAATAAAATATCGCAACATATGGTTGTTAACATGAATCATGTACATGTATGGATCCCAAATAAAACACCACAACATATGGTTGTTAATTTCCAACATAAATCACGTACTTACAAATATCCAATCGTATACCGTAACATTCCCAAATCGTTTAGAATCAAAATAACATACAAATATAGATTATTATCGCCACAATTCCATTTCTCATTTTACACAAATCAAACGCAATTAATTATTCACATCGGAATAGCACTTTACTTACAACGTGTGACGAATCTTCAACTCAGGAATCTGAATTCTGAATTTGGAGATGCTATCCTTTGTTGTAGGCATTGCTTTGATTTAATTAACATTGCTTAAGCTTTCGATTTATCTCCTAATTGTCTCTCAATTTCTGACGGCTATCTCTAGTCTCTCCTCAGCAGCATGACGGTCTCATCTCCATTTTTGTTTGTGTGAATTAGGGTGAGTCTTAGGTCCTTTTTATAGAGTTTGTGAGTTGATTAAGACCGTCGATGGAGCTTGGTTTAATAATAGTCGTTCGTTCAAAGGAGAGACCAACCAGGAGCTGACACCTAGCCCTAGTGACAAGGCAAGGCTCAGAAAATCGACCAAACACAGACCAGGCCAGCCAGGGGGGCTGGGTTCGACCTGGCTCAGTGGCCAGGTCGACATGCCAGTCGACACCGTGTCGACTTGGCAGTCGACACGGGAGACCCAGGTCGACTGCCCAGTCGACCTGGTTAGCCCCAGGTCGACTGCCAAGTCGACCTGGGTGCCTTGGGCGGGAAAATTCCCGCCCTGGCCAATTGGGCCCGATTTTGAATTTCAAATTGGTTTTTCTGAGCTGTTTTGGTCTGTTTGAATTTTAAACTGAATTCTGAAACTTCCGGAGGCCATATCTTCCTCATACGGAGTCCGTTTTACGCAAACTCGGACTCTATCTCAAGCAGAATTCCGAGACGAACGCAATGGCATATCCCGTTTCCCTTAATTCTTTGATTTGAAGTTAGTTATACTTTAATTTGTGAATTTCACTGTTATAGAATACACGGGGTGTTACATTCTCCCCAACTTAAAAGGATTTCGTCCCCGAAATCTTCAAGTTCTGGAAGAATGTATATCCTAACATCCAAACATCCATCTACTCATCCATCAAACACGAGCATCCATTGTCCTTAAAAGACTTCTAATGCTTCATGATCATATGCGAAGTGTGTGTGTACATGTACTTATCTAATGCAAAATCAGGCGGTCTACTGATTCAGTTGACCTCCTTAATGCGAATTATGTAAGTGCCATGAATCCATTATGTATGCAAATTCTCCTATTCATGATTCTACATGAGTGCACAATCATTCATACAAATGCAACATCCATATGACAACACATTAAACCTCAACCATATACGAATATAAATACATTTATGCATATGCAATATGAAGTGACTGAGCCGATCTAAAACCTAGGTTGTGTGTGTATATGCAACCACGAGCAACCACTAGCAATCACTTACAACCATTTGCAACCATCATCCATAACATGTTTCAATTATATGTTTTCATCCGAAGGGTTTCTCCCTAAAAGATAAGGTCGAGGAGATATACCTAAAAAAAGATAGATAAAAGCGCAACTTAAGGAAAAAGAAAGATCAAAGATGTACCCTCGAAAAGAAAAGGGTAGGCTGCGCGTATTCTAGCTTCAATTTCCCAAGTTGCGTCTCCCTCGGCGTCGCTCCACTGAACTTTGACGAGCTTGACTTCGCGGTTGCGTAGCTTCTTCACTTCCGTTCCTAATATGCGGGTTGGAACTTTCCTCACGGTTGCTTCGCGTTCCACTTCATCTTCTTCTAGGATGTTTAGCTCCACCAATTCAGCAGATTCATGTAGACATTTTCGGAGATGTGAAACATGAAAGACGTTGTGAACTCCGGCCAATTTTTCGGGTAGCTCTAACCTATAGGCCATTTTCCCAATTTTCTCAGTGATAGGAAATGGCCCTACGAACCTTGGTGCTAGCTTTCCTGTGGTTCCAAAACGAACAACGTTCCTTAGTGGAGATACCTTAAGAAAAACTCTGTCCCCAACCTCAAATTCAAGGTCGGTCCTCCTCTTGTCGGCGTAGGACTTTTGTCTGTCTTGGGCCGTCTTCATCCTTCTTCGTATTAAGTCTACTTTTTATGAAGTCTCTCGGATCATATCTGGTCCAAGTATGAGCTTATCAGTTGACTCCCACCAACAAGTGGGCGATCGGCACGGTCTTCCGTATAAGGCTTCGAAGGGCGCCATTCCGATGGTTGCTTGGTAGCTGTTGTTGTAGGCAAATTCCACCAAAGGAAGATGGTCTTCCCACGTCCCTCCGAAGTCAAGGACACGCAGTCTTAAAAGGTCCTCTAGAACTCTGTTCACTCTTTCTGTTTGGCCGTTGGTTTGGGGATGGTAGGCTGTGCTCAAGCATAACTGTGTGCCTACCGCTTCTTGCAGACTCCGCCAAAACTCGCTTGTGAGGATAGGGTCTCGGTCACCAACAATGCTAGATGGTATTCCATGGAGTCGAACAATTTCCTTGAGGTAAAGAGATGCTAGGGATGAGGCAGTTCTTTTGCTTTTGACAGGTAAAAAGTGGGCGCTTTTAGTAAGCCTATCCACTATTACCCAAATACTAGTGTTGCCTCTCCTAGACCTAGGCAGCCCATCAATGAAGTCCATTGAGATGCTATCCCACTTCCACTGCGGGACCTCTAGAGGATGGAGCAGACCGCCAGGCTTTTTCTGTTCCGCCTTCACCTGTTGGCACACCACACGCTTAGAAACGAAATCTGCCACATCCTTCTTCATGCCATTCCAAAAGAAAGTTCTCTTTATATCCTTGTACATTTTATCCCCGCCTGGGTGTATCGTCATCTTGGAGTGATGTGCTTCCTCGAGAACCTTCTTTACTAAATCCCTTGTCTGTGGGACGCATAGTCTTCCGTC
Source organism: Allium sativum (assembly GCA_030737875.1). Taxonomy (NCBI): domain Eukaryota; kingdom Viridiplantae; phylum Streptophyta; class Magnoliopsida; order Asparagales; family Amaryllidaceae; genus Allium; species Allium sativum. The sequence goes on along the minus strand of CM060918.1, from coordinate 769,763,232 downwards.
TCGCCTTAGCCAACCCTTATCGTCGATGGAGTATCTGTTGAGGTGACTTGAAGTCTCACCCCTAATTAGCCTATCAATCGTCTCCACAAGCTGAGGGTCTTCGCGTTGCGCTGTCCCTATTGAGTCCACTAAACTCGGGCGTACTTCGAGATATGCTAGCAAGCCTGGTACAAAATCGGAGGTGGGCCTAAAGTCAAAACTGGCTATAAACTCTAGGCTTTGTCTTTCAACAAACAACGGGCTTAGGGTTAGTTTCTTTCGGCTCAACGCGCCTGCCACTACATTGCCTTTGCCCGGAGTGTAGGAGATCTCGAAATCGTACGATGCAAGAAACTCCATCCATCTCTGTTGCCTCAAGTTAAGATCTTTCTGCAAGAAAAGACATTTCAACGATTTATGGTCAGTGTAAAGTTTGAACTTCTCACCTAGGAGATAGTGTCGCCAAGACTTGAGTGCAAAGACGATGGCGGCTAACTCAAGATCGTGGGTCGGGTGGTTCTTTTCATGCACTTTCAACTGTCTTCCGCCATAAGCTACTACCCTCCCTTCTTGCATTAAGACGGCGCCTAGCCCTGTCGCACATGCATCTGTATAAACTGTGAACATCTTGCTTCCATCTGGCAACGTTAAAACTGGGGCTGTTGTAAGACCCTTTTCAGTCGTTGGAAAGCAAACTCGCAATCCAAGTCCCAATTGAACACTAGATTCTTCTTGGTCAACTTTGTGAGCGGGGCTGATATCTTTGCAAAGTCTCTAATGAATTTCCGATAGAAGCCTACTAGCCCGAGAAAGCTTCGGACCTCTGTTGCGTTCTTTGGTGTCTTCCAATCCTGCACCGCTTCTACCTTAGCCGGGTCTACTGCTAATCCTTCCTTGGATACTATGTGCCCAAGAAATCTTACTTCCTCTCTCCAAAAGTGGCATTTGGAGAATTTGGCTTTTAGCTGATGAACTCGCAGAGTTTCCATGATTGCCCTTAAGTGCCGAGCATGTTCCTCTTCACTCTTTGAGAAGATAAGGATATCGTCTACGAAGACCACTACGAACTTGTTGAGGAATTCTCTGAACACCTTACTCATCAAGTCCACGAAATAAGCAGGTGCGTTTGTCAAGCCGAAAGGCATGACAAGCCATTCAAAGAAGCCGTCTGGGATTCTGAATGCCGTTTTATCGACGCTATCTTCAGCCACCCTTAGTTGATGAAAACCGGTCGCTAAATCGAGTTGGGAGAAAACAGACGCTCCTACAAGCTGATCAAATAGATCGTCAATTCTGGGGAGAGGGTGCCTATTCTTTTTCGTTAGCTTGTTGAGCTCCCTATAGTCAACAAATAGACGGAGTGAACCATCCGCCTTTGTAGCGAACACCACTGGAGCGCCCCATTCTGAAATGCTCCTTCTAATGAACCCCTTCTCTAGAAGCTCTTTAATCTATTTACTGAGCTCCTTTCTTTCCCAAGGAGCCATGTGTCTAACGGGCAACGCAACGGGCTTTGCATTATCTACAAGATATATGCGGAAGTCTATCTCCCGCTTCGGAGGAAAGCCCTTCACCTCTTCGAAGACATCCGGATATTCCCGGACCACTCTAACCAATTGCAAACTTTCAACAGAGGCATCTAGCGATTCAAGATAACTAAGCATAACCGCATACGAGGGATTACAAGTAATTTCCAAAGTATTACCGAGTTGGGTCAGGAGCCTAACCACCTTTTTCTCACAATCAAGGATGGCCCCATTACTGGATAGCCAATCCATGCCCAAAATCAAACCATATCCCAAGAAGCTCAAAACAAAGGCACTACACCTAAATTCTACGCTTGGAATATAAATTTTCAATCCCACACAGATCATAGACAAATGAGCTGGGCCCCCAATTGGGTTTGAAACAATTAAGGGGTCCTCTACCATACTAGTTTCTAGGTGCAGAGATTCTACTAAAGCAGACGAGATAAAGGAGTGTGATGCGCCAGAATCAAATAAAGTGCGAACTGGGTGATCATAAAGATAAACTACACTTTCTACAGAAGTATTTATACCTCGTTGTTGCAGAGGTGGCGCCTCTAGCACATGAACTTGTGCCCCTGAGGTGGATCCAGCCCTCTGCCCCTGTCCTCTTTTCTTCGGGCAATCCTTAGCCAGGTGGCCTGTCTCACCGCAAGAAAAGCACCCTCCATTCATCTTGGCCTTCTTTTTTCGGTAATCTTTCACTAAGTGCCCCACTTTGCCACAGAAATTGCACTTCCTCTTCTCTTTGTTGTCTTTCCCACCCTTCTTAAAGTCTGTCTTCTTAGGCTGCAAACCCTCTTTCTTCCCTTGAGAGTTTTCTTCCTTTGTCTCCTTCTTGCCCTTATCCTCTTCGTTCAGCAATGCCATCTGTACCAATCTTTCATATGTAGCTCCCATGGGTATATGGGTCATGGTCAAACTGTGCAATGGCTTATTCAACCCTTTGACAAAACGGAGAGCCTTCTTGTGCGGGGTGTTGACTAGGTCCAGTCCGAACCTAGCCAGCTCATTGAACTGATTAACATACTCTTTGACTGTCATATTCCCTTGCTTAAGAAATAAGAATTTTTCCAACTGCAAACTCCTTTCAGCGTCTGAGAGAAATTTAGCCTCAAACCTTGCCCTAAAGTCCTCCCATGTTTCCACTGGTCTTTCTGCATTAGTGACTTCCCACCAGTAGGAAGCCTCACCTTTTAGTAGCCACATTGCCAGTTGTACCTTCTGCCTATCTTCTACCTCAAAGATGACGAATAAGTCCTCGGTTTCCTTTAGCCAATTCCTAGCTGCCACGAAGGACTCAGTTCCATGAAAGTCCTTTCCTCCCATAGCTTTAAAATCTTTACATATCTTAGCAAAAGTATTTCCCCGCGGAGGAGGTGGAGGAAGAGGTGCTGCTGCAGCTGGATGATTTCCTGCAGCTGGAGGAGGAGGAACGGTAGGGCCTGGATGAGTGGCCCTTGCTTCTAAGAATCGTCTAAACCAACCAGGTATTGGTATACCCTCTGGCAAGTTAAGTTCTTCGGACATGCTGAAACAAAAAAGATAGATTCAAAACGAAGGATAAAAGATAGTACCTATGGCTTGGGGGGGACTATGCCTTTTTAAAATAACATTTTATCTTTAAAAATGCTTCTTTAAATTTTCTTTTGAAAATAAATTTTCAAACTTTTATCTTATCTGGCAAACCTATGCTCTGATACCAAGTGAAACACCCCACCTCCGTTAGGGTCACTCTCAAAGGGAATGCCCTAATTTTGGTGGAGGTTTGTAAGTATAAGTCACAGATATACAAGATAGATATGAATACACATATTTTTGAACAGCGGAAAACAACAGCAATTTTTATTTCATTAAAATACGTGTTACACAAACCATGTCATAACTTGTCTTACAATACTTCCAAAAACATAACACCTTCATAACTGTCTTGAGTACATTATTTAAAGAAGCATAAAGAAAACATAAATAAACTGCATAAGTCCCATAATTGCTTCCCAAAGCCATAGTCCAAAATGAAGAAGATCCAAGCAATACATTCTTTCTCTTCAAGCTGGATGTGAAAGCTGGTCAAGCTGCGGTATTCCCTCCCTGTGGACCTGGGGGAGGGGGAAACGAAAGAAAAGAAGGCGGAAGAAAAGTAGAGTCAGACATAAAGCCTGAGTAAGTCTAGGACTATTCAGTCTATGAATAAAGAACTGGGTATGATAAGTATAAACTGGAAATGGGAAAGCAGCACAAACTAAGTTAAGTTGTCTGGTGTCGAATATACTATCGTACCCCATATCAATCTCTGTACCCATATAAACTAGTTCCCAACAGGCACCCCATAATCAGGGTGAAGTGATCCATTTATGATGATCGGCTCCTACTCGCATAGTTACATGTGTCTTACGGCCCCCGTTGTTGAAGTTACCTATGCTGGTCCCACCATGGGGTGTATCAAGTCCCATGGTGGCGGCCCGACACAATCCTAGAATGCACAGGTATGCTACTGGTGCCCAGTGCCTTATTTTTCTGCGCCGGAGTGTGTGCACGCCCGCACTCCGTTAGAACCTACACTGCTGCACCACCGCCGTCAATTTTGACCTCTTACAGTCAGCCCAGCAATCGTGCCCCACCCTGCCTAGTTCAGGGTATCCTGATACACCTTGTAGGGTTACTGCTGAAAAGGGTCCCCCGCTACTAGGTTTTCTATTTCTAGCCAACATGCTAAGTTGGTTAAGTGTTTTGTAAACCTAACCCCAAATCAGTCTGTATAGTTTAGCATGTTCCATTTTGATTAAGTATTAATTCAATTTACTTAATCCTATCAATCCTGACTCAGCCTTAATTGTCTTATTAAAGCCTCGACCTCTCACATTAGACAGGTATTGTTGTGGCTGCCTGTTGCCGGTTGGGTCCGGGCAGTCTTACACCACAACTCAGTCTAACCTCGGGTCCTTATTGGGCTCCGTGTTTAACCACCCACATTGGATAGATATTGTTGTGACTACTGGACAGCCGGGCGGTTCCGGGCAGGTTTACATCACAACTCAATCCAACCTCGGGTTAAACACATCGTATCTTCTACATTTACATATTTTGTCTCTTTTCTTTTCATATGTAAATGTTTGCGGCCCATTATTCAAATTCATCTTTATTGGTTAAAATTAACTTATTCCACTTAATTGTTTTTCAAGGTTGTTGGCATGCGTCAAACATGCCAACACATATGTTCTATATATTAACCCAAACGTCATTACCCCCGTTTTACACGTTCGCTACAATATAAGATATGTTGGGTTTAACATTTAAACCCAACTTAGCCATATGAAAAGGGGAGGCTTATAACATGGTGTTTATAAGGTAACATAAAAGGGGAGTGTGAACGCATGAACTTGCAACATAACGATTCAATTAACATGAATTAGGCACGTGTGAACTTGCATTGTAATAGCATATAATCATGGCATAAACAATACTTAAACATGAATTATTCTATTCATATAATCATGGCATAAACAATACTTAAACATGAATCATTCTATTCATGTAAACTTGCAATTGGAATGTAAATCTAACTTAATTGTCCCACATATATCACCATAGGGTTTTGATAACAACTTAGGCCTAAAACATGTTTTTCAACTAGGCATAATACCAAACATAGTTTAGTCATGTTCATAAAAATGCTTACTTTTGTTTCTAATACAAAAGTATGATTTGCCAATTTTCGACATAGATTCACATAAACCATAGTACTTAGTCGAGTCCAATTACACACCAAAAAGTGATCATAAAAGTATGTACATCATATTGGCATAATAGTGAATCATATACTTGCATGAATCCCAATTAAAATTCCACAACATGTGGTTGTTAACATGAATCATATACTTGTATGAATACCTAAATAAAATATCACAACATATGGTTGTTAACATGAATCATGTACATGTATGAATCCCAAATAAAACACCACAACATATGGTTGTTAATTTCCAACATAAATCACGTACTTACAAATATCCAATCGTATACCGTAACATTCCCAAATCGTTTAGAATCAAAATAACATACAAATATAGATTATTATCGCCACAATTCCATTTCTCATTTTACACAAATCAAACGCAATTAATTATTCACATCGGAATAGCACTCTACTTACAATGTGTGACGAATCTTCAACTCAGGAATCTGAATTTTGAATTTGGAGATGCTATCCTTTGTTGTAGGCGTTGCTTTGATTTAATTAACGTTGCTTAAGCTTTCGATTTATCTCCTAATTGTCTCTCAATTTCTGACGGCTATCTCTAGTCTCTCCTCAGCAGCATGACGGTCTCATCTCCATTTTTGTCTATGTGAATTAGGGTGAGTCTTAGGTCCTTTTTATAGAGTTTGTGAGTTGATTAAGACCGTCGATGGAGCTTGGTTTAATAATAGCCGTTCGTTCAAAGGAGAGACCAACCAGGAGCTGACACCTAGCCCTAGTGACAAGGCAAGGCTCGGAAAATCAACCAAACACAGATCAGGCCAGCCAGGGGGGCCGGGTTCGACCTGGCTCAGTGGCCAGGTCGACATGTCAGTCGACACCGTGTCGTCTTGGCAGTCGACACGGGTGACCCAGGTCGACTGCCCAGTCGACCTGGTTAGCCCCAGGTCGACTGCCAAGTCGACCTAGGTGCCTTGGGCGGGAAAATTCCCGCCCTGGCCAATTGGGCCCGATTTTGAATTTCAAATTGGTTTTTCTGAGTTGTTTTGGTCTGTTTGAATTTTAAACTGAATTCTGAAACTTCCGGAGGCCATATCTTCCTCATACGGAATCCGTTTTACGCAAACTCGGATTCTATCTCAAGCAGAATTCCAAGACGAACGCAATGGTGTATCCAGTTTCCCTTAATTCTTTGATTTGAAGTTAGTTATACTTTAATTTGTGAATTTCACTGTTGTAAAATACACGGGGTGTTACAATTATATTCCTATATGATAAAAAAACATAAATTCATGTAGACCGTCATCGAGGTGGAACTGAAGGGTGTGATGGGTGTTGGGTGTTCATGCGAAGGGGATCGGGAATGATGCGATGCAGATGAAATGTAAGCGAAGTAAACCGGCCTGTTGTGATAATAGTAAAAGTAATTAAATTTTACTAATTTATAATTAAGAATTTATTTTTTAATTTAAAATCGTATATTAGAACTTGATTGACTCTTTATTCCGTGGACAGAATTCAACGAAATAAACTACGTTGGGACAGAGTCAGAGAATACTATGAGCTGGAACTGTCTTGGACAAAGCTGGAGATAGCATGGATTTTAATTTTTTAAATTAAAAGCTATTTAATTTAACTGAAACCAAATCGCTTAAGCAACAAAGGGAAATCAAGGTGATTTAAACTCACTCAGTCCTCCCACTTATATTTTATATAAGTCGGTTTTAATAGTTGTGTGCTATATTTGCAAATTGTTAAATGTTTTGACAATTGTTTGGATGAATCGGTTAAATTGCAGGTTAGTTTAATTTAAATAAATCAAATCGTTATTATAACGATTATCCCCAAATGAGGTAACTTACCTTGTTGGTCACGTTTATAATAATATAAACGTAGTTAATAAATAATTGGATGCTTGAATGGATGTTATTGATTGATTATTGACTCTTATTTGTTAAACTGTTTATTTCCGTATTGTGAAAATAAATATATTGTCGTATTGAGTTGAGGTAACCCATTTCGATATAGGGAAGGATAGGTTGGAGGAATCCAAATGGATTCCTCACTATTATTGATAATTTTTATCAATATAATATATATTGTTACTGAATGTGAAATTGTCTGATATTCCACGGTTTGGTACTTTAGTAGACGTTTGCCTCTTTAGTACCATAGGAAAAAGATAATTTTTTTGAATTGTTATTAAATCAATTCTGAACGTTTTCAAAGTTATATTCGTATACGATTTGAAATACGGTTCTTGATTTAAAAATAAATAAAAAATTTAATTAATGATGTTTATCAAGTTAATAACTATTCTAAGCATTCTTTAAAAAGGGTTAACTGGTCGATTTTCAATCAATGATTAAGTTAATGACCTGTACGTTGTTAAATGACAAAGTAAATTACTTTTACTTCGATTAATATCATAGTTAATTATTATTTTAATAATAATTAAAATGATTTCTTTTTAATCAAGTGGGAGGTAAAACCTTAATTTGAATGGGTAAGCAAGGATTTTGTAAATGAATTTTTCAATAAATCCAGCTTATAAACAAATCGTTGAAAAGAGATATTAAAGATAAAGCTTGTATTTTTATATGCATTCTGAAATGAATTAATTAAAAAGGGTAATCATAAGTTGCTATTCTCAAATAAAGAAAATGGTTTATTTTGAATTAAATGAGATTTTGGGATTTCAAGATTTATATGAGTTTTAGAATTACAAACTTTTATTTGTCTTAAGATAAGAATGTTGTCGATCAAGGTCTGAGAGGTAATTAGAATACCCCAACTTGAACGACTTCGCTATTATCAAGGGATGATATTAGTTTGTAATGGTAGAAGAAGTCGGAAAAGGTTTATTATTCCTATAAGTGAAATATTGTGGCTTATAGTAAGATTTTGAAATGTAATTTGGAGTGTTAGATTTTGATTATATAATGTATAAATTAACAAGATTTACAAAGGTTAAGTTGAACTGATTGGTCAATAACCATTTATTTTATAAAAAAAGAACTTTGTTCTAGTTCAGAAATGAATAATGGAATTAGCAAACGTTTTTGCAAAGGGAAATTTAGTTTGGAATTTTGATATGATTATAAGACGGTTCCTAAGTTTTGGGAATGAAATGAATTGGATACTTCTCTTATAGTTAAAATAAGAGGGAAAAAGTTTTCGCTTCAGTTACTGAAAGATTTTATGGTTAATTAAAGGGGCCAAATGATGCTATATACCAAACCAGTGAATTCATTTTCATTTTATGGATACATAGATGTTTATTTTGATAGTTAAAAAACCAACTATCAAAATCTAGCTTTTTATCGATTGCTGGTACGGAAAGACCGGGATCGAGTTTATATTCGAAAACCATTCTAACAAGCAAATACCTAAATGTTGAAGATGGTCAATATGGAGTATTGAAGACCGTTGATCTTCATGAGTGAAAGAACTAATCATTGCATTTCTTTGGATAGCTACCTGAGTTATTTTGACTTGCGATTTTGTCGTGATTGAAATTTGTGGATTGCAAGGACTTCTCGCTACTGATCCTTAGGGTGATTCCTATATAAGGACGCGGTAGGAGGGTGCCTTCGGTTCATCCTGTTCCTGGTTGACTTGTATGGACGAATGTCCGATAGAGTATTTTCTGAGGATCACGTATATTGATTTTAACAAACGTACTTCTGTTTGGTGGTGGAGAATACAACTTCTTTAGTTTAACACCAAGGGTATTTTTGTGGACATCAATTAGTGATTTGACGGATCTGACAATGTGGCATTTAAAGATATGAGATGTTCTCTGAAGATAATTGTAACCTCAGGCCTCACAACTAAGAAATGACAAAAATCGGGTAATTAGTATGGCTAGGTGGGTCATTCCTAAGTAGGGTGTATTATCACCAATCTAGAGAAATTCACTATTTATTCTTCTTTTGCTTCTGTATCTCCGTTGATGGATGTTGGGCCATTAAAATCGTTGGGTGAAATACATTCGTGGCACTAAGCTAAATGAGTGGGGGGTCATGTGTAATCGGGTTGCAAGATGTTCTTGTTGAACCCCAATGTATCCCCTCTAGAGTACACTGATCAGAAGGTGGTCCCATACCTTGTCATAGTTGGAATCCAATCTCCAATAAGCACCTTGCAGTTTTTTGATTATATAATGAATATGTAGAGCGTGAGATGCAAGCGTTCTGCTAGATGGTTATTTATTTGTGATTTGATAGACACTATTATAATATCACTTGATTTTGATATATCAAAAATGTTTTGGGTCATTGTAAGGTAAAAACTGTCTGTGTTTATGTGTGGGATGGTCTTACTGTTATCCTTTTCTTTCAAAGGGTTTTCTAGAGTTAAGCAAGATGGATGTTACTTAAACTTAGTGAGTTTTACTCATGCTGGTTCACCAGACTGATCCGTGGTGTTTGCAATGCTCGGGTCAGACCGAGTTTTACAGGTTCAGGTTAAGGAGTTGCGAACTTCTAAAGACGTGCTAAAGGCGCAGTGTCCCGAAATTCCGGTACAATTTGAGCTGACCAAATAACACAAGTCCAACCCAAATTACCTGAAAATCAGAAAACTAATAGAAAGAAAACAGAGGGTGAGAATAGATAAGGTAGAAACTTAGAATAGAAGAAGAAGAACACACAACATCAGAGTAACACGAATCTCACAGCGGAACGAATAAAATATAACATAACTTTGAAATAAAAGATTGTACTTGAACATACATATCATTATCAAAGTACAGCACTTACAACACAGCGGAAATAAATAATAGCTATATAAACGTTGCTAAAGCCTCCTGCTCTAGCTTTCCAAGTATATCTGTAAAATCCCGACTACTTCACTGCCCGTGCAAAATTGGGCACCAAAGAGAATATTACCAAGCACCCTCCACAATTTCGGATAGTATTTCCCACCCGAAAGTAGGAACTAAAAAAAAGCCAATAGGGCAAGCAACTTTAAGTAAGGCAATGCAGTCAAACCAACCATTCAAAAGGGTCTGAGGTTGAATCATATCATTTTTATTTGAATCATTGGCATCAAGCTCAAACTTCCTTCGTGCATAGCCTGTGATTTTGTTTTTGATGCAGCAAGTCGAGGAAAACTTTTTAATGGTGCTATCTGGTCAATTTCATTTAGAAAAAGGGTTCCGACCTAGGATAATAAGCTCATGAGCTTGGTCTTACTTTCTAATGATTTACGAGTTCAATAGATTATGTTTAGCAGAAATACGAGGCCAGGGGAGCACTTATGGATGAGCTGTTCGTTTTCGCCCGGCTCCGTCGCCCTTACTTGAAGACGAAATATCAAATTCGATTCAAAGATCCCACGCGGGAGTTTGCCGAGGGGAATCCTACTATGAGAACAGGCGCCCCAGATATTAACACCTTATTGAAGATCTGGTGGTGCTACCCGAAGACAACAATGAATATCCATCACTGTTAAGAACAACCGAGATCTAATGAGAATTATCGCGTAGCTTCTTGTCGGGTTGATACCCATCTTGCTCTATTCTAGTTCCGGGAACTATCACTATATTTTTTCCTTTTTCGACTTCTTGAATACTTACAGATGCCCTGGAGAGAGAAGTCGAGGACATGGAGTACTTATAGATGCGGCACCTGGGCGAGCTTGTGAGACAGGGAATTTTGCCAGTTCGTTATTACGGGTAGTTCCTACAAAGGATATCGGGGAGATTTAAAAGGTAGCTCTCCTTCTCTTCCCCAAACTGTTAAAAAACAAAAGTTATGTTTTTTGGATCCGGTTAGCTAAGGAATGAATAATGAAAAAGTAATTCATACCATCTTCTATACTAATATCGATTGGATGGAATAATAGTGCCATATTTTTGCTTTTATTTGGTTTTGGATAGTAAAATTGAGTGAACATCAATTCTTTCCTGTCAACTTAACAGAAACCATTACCCCAATCACGACAACGAGGTGCGTAGCCCCAACCGCTCACTTCGCCAATTAATATACCATCAGACAGGCATAGTCAGGAAGCTAACTGGAATAAGTAGAGCTAATGAGACTTTTCTAGCTCGATGGATTAAACCCTGAACATACTGGGTCAGTCATGGGACAGGTGTGAGTAAAATAATTTAAAAATAGTTTGAGCAATAAAATGATATCTCATAAGACCACGCCGTATAACGGAACGGGTTTTTCCCTTATGAGAATTCAAAGCATTTGATTTAACATCAAAAATCCTTTTGAACGAAATGATAAACTTAATATCAAACTCTTTGATATTATAATAGTGTCTATCAATCACAACTAAATAATCAACTAGTAGAACGCTTTCATCTCACGTTCTACATATATAGTATACAACCAAAACCGCGAGCACTTATTGGATAATGGATTACCAACTATGACAAGGTATGGAACCACCTTCCGATAGTGTACCTCTAGAGAGGAATACACTGGGTTCAACAAGAACATCTTGCAACCCGGCCACACATGACCGACCACTCATTTCGCTTGAGTGTATCGGATGTATATCACCAACGGTTGGGATCAGCAACCGTTTCCCGAATGGGACAGCATCGACAATAGATTATAGAATGAAATGAATATATCTATATAGGTGATAATACAACCTACTTGGCAGCCAACCACTTAGCCATGCTGCCTGCCCGATTTTTGTCATTTCTCGGTTGTGAGGCTAGAGGCCACGCTTATCTCTGACAGATCACACAATTATTCACTTTGAATGTCACATCGTCATACCTGCCAAATCACAAATTGATTTCCCCAAAAATACAACGGGTACACAGTTAAGAGAAACAAATTCCTCCGCCGCCAAATGTACATACTTTTAAAGAGATTAACTTACGCGATCTATTAAATATACTCCGTCAGACATTCTTCCATACAGGTTGTCCTGGGACTGGACAAACCGAAGGCACTATTCTGTAAACAGGACAGCCCATGCATAGCTCCGTCTTCAATTATCTTCATCATATTTGATCGCAACGCTAATGCCCATACGGAGTGGTTTTCAGATAATGAATCTGATCCCGGTCTCTCCGTATTGACGACGGAAAAATGGTCAAAAACTTCGATAGTCGGTGAGTTAACTATCAAAGAAAGCATGTGTGCAGACAACGATATTATTTCCAGATGGAAATTCTATCAATCAATCATCATTGAACATTTATCTCTTTAGTTCATTAATTTATTCCTTTTCCATTTCCTACTTCCATATGTATATACAGAAATTTTTATTATCTAAATTTAGAAAATATACGATATTAACATTGGAAAACATTTCCATCTTCACTTCCCTTTCTTATTTTCTATATTAGAAAACATTTTTTATTCTTATTTGGAAAATATTTCCAAAACTCCTTCATTGGATTTTAAACAGATGTTTAAATAAAACATCGCTATGCCAACTCAAACCATTATACTCGTTAACTAAATTCACTTAACCAATCTTTAATGTCGAACCTTAACCATTTCTTAGTTAAAACGAAGCCAATCAAGTTGGGGTATAACTACCTCCCAGACCTTAACTGAACAACATTTCTAACTTCGAAACAGACAAGGTTCACCTTTTAAACCTTTAACAAACTTCCTTACGTAACTCTCTTTCAAATAAATCTCTATTCGATAACTCTTTCCTTCGAATAAACTATATTCGATAATCACTCTTCGAATAGCCATACTCGATTAACTCTATTCAATTAACACTATTCGATTAACTCTAATTGATTTAATCTTATCAATTAGCTCTATTTGATTAACTCTATTCTATTAACTCTATTTGATTAACTCTATTGGATTAACTCTATTTGATTAACCCTAATCGATTAACTCTATTGGATTAACTCTAATCAATTAACTCTTATCAATTAACTCCTATCAATTTACTCCTTTCGAATAAACTATATTCGAATAACTCCTTTCGAATAAACTATATTTGATTTACTCCTTTAACTTTATTCGAATAAACTATATTCGATTAACTCCTTTAACTCTATTCGAATAAACTATATTCGATAACTCCTTTAACTCTATTTGAATAAACTATATACAATAACTCCTTTAACACTATTCGAATAAACTATATTCGATTATTTTAATCCGACTAACTCTAATTCAATTAACTTAATTCGAATAACTAATATTCGACTAACTCTTGTTCGATTAACTCTATTTGAATAACTCTAGTTCAATTTAACTCTATTCGATTAACTCTAACTAGTTAACTCTTACTGGTTAACTCTAACTGGTTAACTCTACTGGTTAACTCTAACTGATTAACCCTATCCAATTTACTCTTCGTCCATATTCAGTTTCAAATATCGATGTTGAAATCGATTCATACTTCTCTATATAAGTCTTGACTTATATATTCTATTCATCCAATGATAAATATTTTACCTAATTTATAAAACCTTATTTATAAATTAATCTTCTTACTCTATTGGTTAGAACTGATTCTATTTAAAATCTTTGCTTTAAATTCATATCACGTTATACCCGTGTGCGAAGCACGGGTCTAAACCTTTCAAATGTAAAATTCTCTTTTATACAATTCTATTCATTTTTCACGTATTTCCTTTTATAATCTATTTATTTTCTAAATAAATATTTCCTTTATAATTCTATTTATTTTCTAAATAAATATTTCTTTTTATAACTCTATCTATTTCATAAATAAATATTCCATTTATAACCTATTTGTAAATGTTTTACAAATATTTCCTTTTCACTTCTATTTGTAAATGTTTTACAAATATTCCCTTTTCTATTTGTTTCACAAATATTTCCTTTCCTATTTGTTTCACAAATATTTTCCTTTTATATTTGTTCTTTGATTTTATAAAAATATTTTCTTTTATAAAATCCTTATTCCTTTTATATATAAAATCCATTGATTTTATATAAATAATTTATTTTCAAAATACACTTTGAAAATCCCCTTTTCACATCCCAGTATTTCTTACGGTATTTAAAATACCCTAATAACAATGATCGATATCATTCAACACACATAATCAACAACAGATTATTTATCACATCATATATTACAATATATGAAAAGAACAGTATTATAAATATTGAGGAATCCAGTTGGATTTCTCCAACCTGTTTCCCTGTATCATAGATGTTAAACAATATAATTAACATCCACTTCATTGCAATATGAACTATTCTGATAAACAGAATCAATATAAAATTAACGATATATATATATATATATATATATATATATATATATATTTATATATACAATTTCAACCAATTGATTAGCAGTTCATCCAAATGATATATATAAATTAATCTTCTTACTCTATTGGTTAGAACAGATTCTATTTAAAATCTTTGCTTTAAATTCATATCACGTTATACCCGTGTGCGAAGCACGGGTCTAAACCTTTCAAATGTAAAATTCTCTTTTTATACAATTCTATTCATTTTTCACGTATTTCCTTTTATAATCTATTTATTTTCTAAATAAATATTTCCGTTATAATTCTGTTTATTTTCTAAATTAATATTTCTTTTAATAACTTTATCTATTTCATAAATAAATATTCCATTTATAATCTATTTGTAAATGTTTTACAAATATTTCCTTTTCACTTCTATTTGTAAATGTTTTACAAATATTCCCTTTTCTATTTGTTTCACAAATATTTCCTTTCCTATTTGTTTATAAATATTTTCCTTTTATATTTATTTCACAAATATTTTCCTTTTATATTTTTTTCACAAATATTTTCCTTTTATATTTGTTCTTTGATTTTATAAAATATTTTCTTTTATAAAATTGTTATTCCTTTTATATATAAAGTCCATTGATTTCATATAAATAATTTATTTTCAAAATACACTTTGAAAATCCCCTTTTCTACATCCCAGTATTTCTTACGGTATTTAAAATACCCAAATAACAATGATCGATATCATTCAACACACATAATCAACAATAGATTATATATCACATCATATATTACAATATATGAAAAGAACAGTATTATAAAAATTGAGGAATCCAGTTGGATTCCTCCAACCTGTTTCCCTGCATAACAGATGTTAAACAATATAATTAACATCAACTTGATTGCAATATGAACTATTCTGATAAACAGAATCAATAAAAAATTAACGATTTATATATATATATATAATTTCAACCAACTGACAAGCAGTTCATCCAAACAATCAACACACAGCAATCAACCAATATTTATTAGTTCTAAAAATACGTTATAAAAATGTGAACTGATAGAGTTGGTGAGTTTTACTCACATTGGACGATCATCGTTAATAACGATAACCATCGCTTGATTCAAACGGATAATTTATTTTGCTATAAATTGTAACGAACTCTGATTCGCTCCCAGTTAGTTCCATTGTGGAGCCACCGTCCATACGATCCCAATGGATCTTGTTTCGCTTAATTCCGATTAAGTATGACCGAGATATTGAATTTACAATTTTATATAACTATATTTTAAATAAAATACTTAGTTTATTTAAATTTGGGCTTTCACCTTGAATTTTCCCAGCCCAACACAAAATCCAGTACCGCTTACTTCTTCCACCAGAGATAAACGATGCGACCTCCTACTCCATTTCGATTTCTTTCTCCCTCATACTCTCATTCTTCCCTTCCTAATAAATCACGCCAAATACCCCAATATTCACCTCATCGACTTCTCTTCCACATCACACCCCTAAGGTAAAACTCGATCTTCATCACTTAAGGAATCGAAGAAAGAGCCCGTTAGTCATCTTCATTTTCCCTCAACGCCCGTTTCCGCCACAATTAGCCAGAGTTCGTCCTACCTTCACTTTCAAGATCGATGAAGACCAGCCTTCCACCTCCGATGAACTGGAGCACTTTTGGCCTCCTCTAGAAGCCCCCCACGCCATCGAGAAACAACGAGCCTCCCCTTTGTCAACTGCAACACTTTTTATTTTTATAAAATCTCAAAATATCAAAACTATTGCCATTTGATGCACTAAACCCAATTTCAAACTCGATTTCTTCAACCGATTCCCCAAATCAAATATATGGCGAACCCTAGACGACGGCATAACCGAACCATTGAGTTCGAACAACCAAAAAATCATATGGAGAAGAAGAGTATCACTCACAGATCACAAATACATGTGTTTCATGATTTATTGGAATTTCTTTTGATTTATTGAAGTGGATTTTTCACGTTTTGGTTTGCTGAGGAGATACAGTGACGGCCACATTTTCATTGACCTTGGAAAGAATAGGATTTGGTTTAAGGGAATTTATGGTGTATTTATAGGTAGGTTTAAATATTTTAATATTCGAATTTTATATTAATTTTAACCAATCGCTATATGTATTTGTTGTTTAAAAATCCGTATGATCCCATACGATACCCAAATCCGATGAAAATGGACATGCACCAACAGTTCGACATTACGAACCCAACGAAACTTGTTTTGTCAAATTTCGACTGCATTTGCTCACATAGCGTATTTTTAACCGTCAAAATACCGATTGTTTTTCACATTAAAAATCCGTACAGCCACATACTAACTCTAAAAATAACGAAAATTAAAATCTAGCAATAATTTAATATTGTGGATCCAACAAAATTAGTTTCATTGAAAACATAGGTCGTTTGCAAAACTGGCTATTTTTAAAGATCTAAATAAACCCTTTTAAATATTAAATATATTTAAAAATAATTAAATAAAATATTTAAAAATAAATATTATCGTATATATATTCACATACGATATTATATAGCTCCAGAATATTCATATCTGGGTTAGTAACTTGATATTTCAAATCCGAGTTAAATCGATGTTCGATTTATAATGAAATTCCTTATATATGGTTATAAATTATAAAGGAATTCCATAACGACTTTTTTAAAATTTGATTTGGACATAAATCAAAATCTACTCAATGAAATCCCGATTTTTCTCATCCATTAGAAAAATATACTTCACCAGCTCTGAACGTTTCTTGTTTCATAGAAATCCGATTTAAAACGGCTTCTGTATATTCAATTGAAGTTCAAATCGCCAAATAGCGAACTGTCACGCCATTTCGAGCTCGATTATAATTATAATATAATTTATACGTTCAACTGTCGTTCAAATAATATATTTGTTATTCTAATTCAAATTCTAAACCGAATTATATATTTTGAATGATTCAATTCACACAATATTGCCATTTCAGCTAATTCTGATTATTTCGGAATTAAATATATTATTTAATTATTATATTAATTAAATATTCAAAGTTATTTAATTAAACCACCATTAAATCCTCTAAATCACTATATAAATAATTAAATAAATTAATTATTATACTTCAAATATACAGGACATTACAAAAGGGGACTAGACGTATTATTATTTATTTCATTGTGTGTTGTATATAAGGACAGGTTGTTGTAACTGTTCATCTGTGTTGGTGATGTATTTTTATACCCTAATGAATGTAAGTATTATTTTTAAAGCTTTCAATAAAGATTATTTCTATATTATATTTTGTTCCACTGCGATGTGAGACTTTGATCATTCAGTGTTGGTTCTTTTTCTTCCTCTATTTTAATATTTCTTTCTTTCTTTCTCACCTTCTAACTTCTTTCTTTTAGTAATCCGTTTTCCATGCACTTTGGGTTGGAATTTGGTGTAGTTAGTCGATTCAAAGGATATCAAAAATTTTACGTCACTACAAATACATTTTGTACTTTAAATTACTGTATAGAATTCAATATAAGTCGGATTTAAGTAAAACAAGACACGTAAGGATCTATTTAACAATATCTTTCTAATGAAAGTGAAAATTTTAGATTTCATATTATAAAATGTAAGTTATGCCCAATTCAGAATTTAAAATAGTCGCTATGGAATTTATTAATATTTTAATATTACATAGCGCTTAAAAATGGATATTATGCAAACGACCTCCATTTTCGACGAAACTAATTTTGTTGGATCCGGAATATTGTATTATTACTAGATTTAAAATTTCCATAAAACGAAGTTAGTATGTGGTCAGGTGCGATAAAACCGTTCGATGTAATAATTTGAGTAGTTTTACAAAGAAACATTATTGAGTCAGAATTCGACGAATTTTTTTAATTGAACCTGTAGAGTTGAATAATGGTAGGATTCCAAATTACGTGATTTTTATAGTCAGTATGTGACCGTGCACGATTTTTAATGTGAAAAACAATCAATATTTTGACATTAAAAATTCGACGTTTGTGCAAACGGACTTGGAATTCAATGAAATAAGTTTTGTTGGGTTCATAATATAAAAGAGTAGCTGCATGTCAATTTTCATTGAAAACGGGATCCGTAGGTGATCACACGGATGTTTAAATGATGAAAATAAGCGAAATTTGGGTATAATTAAATATAAAAGTAATAATAATAAAAAATTTCTCCTACTATATAACATCCTAAAATCTCTAAACCTAAGCCTAATCACAAAAATCACTGCAACCGCAATTTCCATTCCTAAAACCTAATTTTGAGAGCTTTTAAAATAAAAAACAATTCAAATACAAAGCTATAAATCACAAAACCCACATATTGTGATCCTTGAGTGATCCTCTTCAATCTCATGTAATATTGTTGGATTTCATGAAGTTTTGGTGCACCCTAAAATACACAGCTTATGTTTTGTGGGTTCATGCGACTTAGGGTTGGAGATTCATGGAGTATGAAGTGACGATGCTAGTTTTGGAGTTCCTGAGATAGAATAGCACTTGTATGCAAGATTTGGGGGAATTCAGAAACAAAAAATGTCGAGGCTTGTGACGAAGTCGTGTGTTTTACTATAGAAGTGGAGATTTTTGAGAGGAGCTTGAATTAGAGTTCATGATGTCGAGATTGTAGTGGAGAAGAAGAGAGGGAGAACGGTGGTTTCAGTTTGAAGTTTAATGGTGAAATGATAAAGGAAAGTGGCATGAAAGTTGCATGAAGACGGACAAGGGCTGTTTGTGCGTGCTGCACATATGGGAAAGAAGGGATTAGAGTGGGTAATTAGGAAATATTAAGGTAGTTAATTAATTAATTACTTATGTTTATGATATATATATATATATATATATATATGTGTGTGTGTGTGTGTGTGTGTGTGTGTGTAATTTTCAAAATATATATATATGTTCATAAAACTTATAAAATTCATAAGTTTTGCGTACGAGATCGGAATTCGACGATTCAAGATGCGTTGGAACCGTATCAACAAGAGCTTTGCAATGAAACTGATTTGGAGCTCCACTTAATTTTTGGCGGAAGAAAACGACTTATTCAGTCAATTGACGTTCAACATTATTTAGCGAAAAGACCAATGTGAGAGCTTCTCACTCAAACTGATTTTTTTACAGTTATTATAATCATAACTGAATATATTGATTGCCTGTATTTAATTTTATTGGATCAATTATCACGAATTTGTTATGTGGCATATGGTAGCTCACATCACAAACTGTTTGTAAACCCTACGAATGAATGGATGCTTGATTTTATTATGATTTGGATGCAATGTTGAGTTATTTAACATGCTAAAATGATGTTAAAATATTCATGGTAGTTGAAATTGGATTAAATATCCATTTATAGTTCAAACGGTAAATTTATCATCGCTTGTTTAAGTGAAATTGGTTAGGTTGAAAAATAATTTGAATTGAACTAGTTATGATTAAATTCATGAATTAATAATTGATTTAAATTGGTTGTTTGTTGGTTGAAAACCCCACACGGGTCTGAGGATGATATTTGACTTCAACATCTCCCTTGTATGTAGGTTGTATGTTGATTGGTTGATTTACCGATTGAAATAAGCGTCAATTATTTGATTGAAGCCCATATGAAAATAGATGCACACTGGATGTTATTTAGACGTTTGATAGTTGTTCACAACTATTGTTGAATGTAAAAAATTCATGCTAGTGAATTATATGTTGTTTGATTGAATTTCATTCCGATCCGGAATAAAAATAAATGTTTTCATAATATAATATTCAGTGAAAAGTCGAAGTTTGATTCTGATGTCTGATTTTGGATGGACGTGTGGAGAAGATTTTGAAGATAAACGATTGAAATGAGTTTTAGAAGATGAATATATATATATTTTGTATAATTTATAAAATTGGTTTGGAAATATATCGATTTATTTTTAAATTTATAAATCAAATTCGGATTTGAATAGGACGTGTTGCACAACAACAGTTCACGAAGTTCAACCCGTAACTTCGAATGGATGTAACGGGGGACTCGACCGTCGGATTCTCCTGAAACCGAAATCGTTGGGTTCGTGCCAAAAAGACCTTTCAAATGAATATAAGATACTAAAATTCTAACGATTGTATTTTTAAATATGTCAAAATCAAATTTGGAAAATGTCGTTATGAATGCAGTTCGGTGGTTGATATTGGAAACCAGCTATAAGGGTCTAAATAAAATTATTAAAAATATGAATAAATTATGATAAATCATAATAAATGATTTGGGAAGAGTTTGGATTAAATATTCTGTGGTTTGAAAGATAAATGTTATGTTTATCTGAAAGTGTTGTTTTACAAGTAGAAGGAAAATCCAATGTTTTAACATAAAGTAATGGATTTAAAAAGTGGTTTTAATATAACCAGAGTTTTCCAACATATAAATTGGAAAGGATTTGGACAGAAATTATCTTCGGATGTTTCAGTATTGGATTCCTTGATTATACGGATACCATTGAGGAATTTGGAAGATATAAATATTGTTAGTCCAATGATATCTGTTGGTTTCAGAATTTGATATTGAATATAAGTCGATATGATTTCTATTCAAAGCCTTGTATTTGATATCATTGTATTTTGTATTTGAAGATTAAAACTAAGTAGATTTTAATAATTCTTTAATTATATATGAAATGTAAGAAGGTAATTAAATTTACCAAAACTAGAGATGTGTTATAACCAAATATACTTGGTTGTTGATTTTGTTGTTATTGATTGATTGTTTGGATTTTGCTCAACTAGTTTATGAGCAGGTATGCTTTTACATTTAGCATTGGGTTGGGTAGATATATTTGTATGCTAACACCTAGAAATTAATTTCACGATTTGATTATGAGGTATTTAGTGATGTTGTTGGATTCATTTCAATTTAATAAATGGTTTTTGAAATGAGATTATCTTAAGTGAAAGAAAATGTTATTCCCGATTTTGGATAGGGAAGGTTTTATAAAAATGTTTTATAAAACAGAAAGGATTTCGAGGACTAAACCCGATGTTTTTGAAATGATTTGGAAATGGATTATGTGTTTGACATTGTAGTTCATCACATAACCGATCAGTTGCTATTGATGATATATTCATTTGGTGGAGGAGAATTAATTCTCTTGCTTAACACCCTTCTTTGAGACGTACGAGCTCAAAGGTTATATGATTAATAGTGATTAATCATATGTGTGAACTGCTGATGTGGAGTACTATGGTTTGAAAGTACTTATGATTGTTATTGTTGCGAATTGATTTCCCCACTTTGGGATATAAAATGATTTATATGGATTAAGATTCAAGTAACCCTGAGGACTAAAAGTATGAGTCAGTGGAAGAACAGGACCTTGAGAATTGTTCAGTGGTTAGTGTAGCCTACTCCATGTGTGGGAGGTGCATAAGTATATATATATCTCGAGAGAGAAAGGTATGTTCCCTTTGCCTTGTTTGATGGGAGAAACCTCCCGATATTTGGTTGCATAGGTATTGTTATGCTTGGTTGTGATATTTTGGAAATCATATTTCCAAATGATTTTGTTTGAGATCCTGAAGTGAAATCTACTTTGATATGAAAGTTAGATATTTATTTCAAATGATTTGAAATACGAAATCGTGAATGAAGTCCAAAGAAATAACTTCTATAAAGTGAATTGGATTTTGAAAATCTAAGTTTGGGGATTAAACCTAAATGGGTAGTTTGAGGAATTGCATGTTGTTTGATGCATCGTACCCTCCATAAGTCTATTTTTGGGAATTGTTTGTGCACTGGCATTCGTGTGGAGTAATCTTGTTCCATGTTATACGACCTGGCCCCCATGATATGCCTCACTTTCAAGTAACGTTTTAATAACTCTTTTTAGTTCTCATACCAGTCCTTTGACTGACCTGGAATTTATTGGTTTTCACATAAACTCTGGGTGCCCACATTATCCACATGGGCAGTAAGTAGTTTTGGTTTGGAGATTCTTTTCTTTTACAAGATCCTGGATTACGGCTGAAGCTATATTCAGAAAGCTCTATATCTGTGTATTGCCTTCATGTAACGACCCACATTTTTGACCGTTCAAATCGACAATAATCCTTACATGTCGACTCAAACAAGTGTAAAATACAGATAGTCATTGGGATTAATATAAGAAAAAGAAGAAAGAAGAAAGAAGAAAAACAATTACAGAATCTCACAGCGGGAGGACATAATAAAATAATCAAATAAAAGTTCATGAAGCTGCTAAATTTATACATTTGATTACACATTACAACAATACATCAGAGTTAACTATCATAAAACATACCAACATATGCAACGGAATTATACTAGTAATTATGTCTGTTAAGCTCCAAATTCATCTTCAAAAATGTAGTCTTCGCTAATTGAAAAACTCAGGCTGACCCGAGCACAAATGAAAATACCAAAAATACTCAGATTAGAACTGAAATATTCTCATATCAGTTAAATCAAAATCAAGTAATAATATGAGTGTCACTGCGTCAGAGATGCTTATGGTAATTCACATCTCATATCCAATGTGTTCGTGAGTGTAATAACTTAAGGGATGTTACGTGAATTTCCATCTCCTAAGGATCCGATGAACTAGATAATATATAATACAATACGCTATTATAATAATGTGTATCAATAAAGTAAGGTATCAAAATAGCATAAGCGGGATTACCATCATTACCCTTACATCATTTATAAACATTGTAGTCTATACAGTACTGTAAACTCCACCAAACCGGTGGTCCAGGAGCACTCCATAGGTACAACGCAAATCAAATTCGTAGTGGGTGCAATCATGATAAATATGACAAAGGCATACGAGGATTAACCAAGGTAGGAATATACCAGTCGCATGCCCGGACTGGTGGTAACGCATAGCTGCTGCTACCGCCCACCTCGGAACAACACTCCCAAATCGAGGATGCACATCAAATCAAATAAATCACTGAGGGACAATAGTAATAAAGAAATAAGTGTTGCCGATGGGGGTACCTAACCTCACTTGGTCATGGTATAGCACCTGTTTTAGTCATTTTAATTATGATCTAAAGGTCAAGGACATCCGTCATCATTCTCTTTCTTCAAATCCAGTAATCGCCTCCAAATCAACCTACTTCATTCTGGTTATCTGCTACGTGCACAGTTGTTAATGTGGTTTTCGGTATTGACAGAGTATGACAATATTTGATCCCGGTCTCTTTAACAACCGAACATTTATTTCACACCGATTGGTTAATTTACATTTCAACATGGTTCATATTTCATACCAAAGTATCAGATTTTCTTTTAAACCATTTCATATTCAAATAGAATATATTTTCATATTGAAACCTCTATTTAAACCACACAAAATCTTGTCGTTCTTAAAAATAAGATATATATTAAAATAGTTGAAAAGTATGTTAAAACAGTTAAGATATAAATATTTGAAATCGTTTGAAAGCAAATAGTTAAGATAATAAGGTTTACATAAAGAATCTGGGTTTAAAAGAGGATTTTAGAATAAAAATTAGTTATATATATATGTGTATATATCATTAAATATTAAAGAAGTTTATAAAATTGATAGTTGCTTGGTAAAATAGTTTTATTTAACAATAATAGTTATATATACAAGTAAAATAAAATAGTTTGTTAGGAAACATTATTTATTAGGAAAACGATTTATAAAGAAAAATAGTTTATAAAAATAGTCTAAAATGGTTCAAAATACTATAGTTGCAATTAGAATGGTTTTCCTCCCAATTTCAAATAACTTGAAGTCACGTTAAGTTTCAAATCAAATCGACTAACTTTGATATTTCAATTCGATTCCAATTTCATTTTAAACTCAATTCAATTCAATAATTCGATTCAAATATTTTAAATTTTAAATCAGGATTCTCATTTGGAATTATTTCAATCTTTAATAATTTTGAGTTCAAATACAGATATCACTTTAAACCAAGTAATTTTAAAGTGAATTTTCAAAGATGGATAATTATTTAAACTCCAAACGATTCAAATTTCATTAGATTCAATTCATGCTAACATTTCAAAATTTAGCTTCATTTCACAATATTAAACAATTTCCTTAATTAAAAATTTCAAAGCTTCAAAGTTCAAATTTCAATGAAATCCATTTAAAGTATTTCACTTATATTGTTTAAACAATATTCCAAATTCAGGTTTAAAACAATTTTATATAGTCAACCGGTGTCCGTATATAATTTTCTATTCTATGGCCAAGTGATACTTAAATTTTAGTTTTAGTATTTTGGGAATGGATATATATCATTTAAATCCAAATTGGGGTCATAGGTATTTATCATTTCAGCCTACGTTCTTAATTCATTTTAGTGACTAATCCCGGGTTTATTTGATTCCCGTAACATCTAGGGTAAATGGTTGGGATTAATCAATACAAACAAACAATATCAATATATCAAACAGGTAAATTCAAGACATCATCAAACAAATCCATCCAAACAGTTTAGTATCACATTAGTTTACTTATAAGATGTTAGGGTTTAAACCAGCAATCTAATTTCAAATTTAACTGTACAAAGTTAAAAAAACAGTTAATTAAACTTCACAATGAATGCAAATCAACATAAATATGCAATTTTAACTCCCAAACAACAATCAATGCAATCATACCACAACATGATTTTAATCTAACAAACAAGCGAATATTTTAGTTAAGTGTGAGTGGGTTTAATCACCCACCTTTGGTTTTCGAACGAATTAAAATCCAAACGAAGGCCCAAAATTTAATAGTCTCAGAATCGATCCAAGACAGTTGTATGCTGTCCGAAATTTCAATGCGAACCAATCGGAACAAACTGCGAGTCTATCTAAATTCATATGAGCAAGTTATCAGTGTTATAACATTCGAGATTTAAATTATATAAGATAATTAAAATAAAACCCTCACCATATCTACCCCACCTAGTCAGCTATACCCTAACTTCATCTTCTCTGATTTGAAAAATGTTTCCCGCCTTCGTGTAACTCCTTTTTGACCCGACCCCTTTCACCATCTCCATTCGGCACCACGTCCACCGATCCCTTACGCCGACACCACCAACCAAGCCCTCTCTTCTTCCTCCACCCAGTCGCTACCATTGCTTCCACACTGACCCACGAGCTAAAAGAGATACAACCGAGAGCTCCTGCTCGGCCTGTAGATGATCGACAGTTTTCAGTGTCGATTCCCCCATTTTATCAGCGTCTGAGCGCCTTGCCACGCTGATGACGTTGGCGATGGTCTCGCCTCCCAGTTCCGACCGAGCGGTTTTCAAGATGGAGACTTATTCGCATGCTCCACTTATCCCTAACATCGAACGCTTCGAAACAAATATGGGCGTGAAGCCCTTGTCAATCTGAGATTAAATCTAAAGTTTTCATGAATTTAAATACATGAAGAAGGAGAGCAGATTTTTTATCTTCTTTGTAGAAGAGCGGCCATGGAAAAGAAACATTAGAGATGGAAAATGAAGAAGGCGTGTTGCGTTCAGGAGGTACTGTAGTCTGTTGCTATTAAAAGGAAAGTCTTCTTTATACTGGAAAAGTTGGGTATGCTAACTCCTTACCTAACATTTACTGTCGTTCTAAATGTATTTGGTTTGATCTATTAATGTTATAATTGACATCATGCACATAACAACACTCTCTGAACAAGTCTTCATCTTTCGCTTCTATTTAATTTGTGTTTGTATAAATGTTAGTACAATCCAATAATATTTTGTTTACCAAACTCTTAAGTTCTTATACATTTCCATTTACTAGGTGTTCCTGGACATTGACTCATTAAAAGAATTTCTTGTTTTTACTTCATTACTGATTTAAAAATGTTAGATTCTCGATAAAAATGTTGTTGTTATGTAAAGAGAAGATTTGTAGAGTAACCAAAAATGATGTTAATATGGTTTTTACTCCCTTTATAGTTTGTTTCATTTTTAATTTCAAATCAAAACGATCTTTATCTTCGCAAAACAAACGACAAATCCGTTAGCTATCAAATTTGAAAATCTTGTTTATAACCATAAAATATCCAAAAATCATATTAAATTTAATAATTTAAATGTTCGAAAAATATGGGTTATTACACTTCAGCTGTGCTTGTTAATATTTTTTCGCTGCATTGTATTTACATTATATGTATAATTTACATTCCCATTTCTACGTAATTTATTTTATTCTATGATAATTGTATTTCCGCTGTGTATTTTATTTTTCCACACTCTGATATTCTTGTACTCTGGTGTAATATTGTTGTAATAGCAATGAAAATTTCTATTGTTGTGTGTTTCGATGCGTTTTGTTCTCAAACAATCCGCCTTCTTGTTCGTTTTAGGTCAGCCGGGGATTTCGGGTCATTAAAGTAAGACCAAGTAATGCATTTGCGATGGCTAAGAAAAGATATTTGAGTGGGACACGTGCTGTTTAAGTTATGGCTTTAAATTTAATTGCTTTATAGTTAATTAATTATTTTGTGTAATGTGTGTTTGATAATTACAATCATAAAATCGCAAAATACTAGATTTTTCGTTACTAAATTTTTACATATAGATAAATAAAACGAAACAAACTAATTACGACTACGAAACAAAGTCCCAAACAATAATTCATATATCACATTATATGGTACTAGTGAACCGCTCAATCTTTACAAGTGACCGTCAAAACACATGTCTTCTCGAGCTACTATATTATATTTGATTTGTTTTGCTATGTACACATTGGATTGATATGGTGACATTAGTCATCCAATGGTCGTACAAAGCTGTATTAACAATAGCGAAAGATTGTTCTTGTAGAGCTAGTATATCATACTTACAAGTGTTATTGCTTATGTATCCTGCAAATAAATGATCCAGCTCCATGAACTTCTTTAGATGATTTCTTTTGTACTTGCGCGCAAGACCAGTACAACATTCTTCAGAGTCATCAAGTGGATCATTCTTTATTTCACACCATCCGCCTTCAATCGTTAGCAATTTATTTCAGCCAGTCCAATTATGTTTTAGGTCATTTCATTTGTTCTTCATTTGGGTCTGGATCCAATCGAGGTCAAAACCATACGTTGAGATCCACAATTACGACCTCCTAAAATGCGCTGACCGAATGCATTTTTGTTCATGAGATACTCCCATGCATATCAATGAACGTTGTCTCATTTGTCTATAAAGTTATGGGTGAGAAAGTGAAGCCAAAAGGTTGTGTCATAATGATGAAAAATGAAAATTTCAAAATATTCAAAAAAAATCCAAACAAATGTATGTTGTAAAAATGGGGAATAAATCAAAATGACAGAGAAAACCACCTGAATAACAGGTTGTACGGATTGAAAAAAAATTAGATAGGGGGATTTTTGGTGTACGCTGCTAGTTGTGGTGGAGGAGGAAGGGGAGGAATATATCGGGGGGAGGGGGGATTGAAAGTGGCGTGAAATGAGTCAACCGTTTGCTAAAATGATACGACGCGTCAGACACCAACGACTCATTTTTTAACTCTTCCCCCAAACGATCAAAATACTTATTTACCACTTTCTCACTTTCGGCACTTCCGACCCATCGAAAATAAAAGCGTGAATTTTTTTGACCACGAACACAGCTTGATTTTCAAAGAGCAAACTTTGCACTTTAGTGTAAACTTAATGTTTGAGCTTCATGTGGTGTGATATGATGACGAGGGGGTTGGACACAAGGGTTAGGTTACTTAGTGTACCGTTTTAGGCCAAGGAAGTACGACTTTAGACAAAACAAAGATGCATGGATGAGTGATTAAGGGACCGTTCACAACCAAATTTCTCTATGCTTTTTCTTTTGACGCTCGAACGTCCTAATAAACAAAAGTCGTTATGTTGAACATGGAAACTAGTGGACTTGAGGACCGCTTAGATGCTCTAATTAAGTTAATTAATAAACTTAAAATTTTCTGAATTTCTAAAATTAATAATTTTTGTAAATGATTTGCTTTTGATAGGTGGTTTTAAGCATTAAGGTCGTATCAAAATGTTCCATGTCGCGGAGATAATTTAAACAGAATCCAAATAGTTCATAACTATGCAATTTATTTATTTATTTTTACAAATTATTGATGCATATTATTTATTAAAAACAATTAATTAATTACTTAATTATAAATCAATTAAATAAAATATCACTACTTAAATGCCCTGCTTAAATACCATCTTCGTAGACACAAACTCATTTCTTGTTCACTCAACTTCCCCACTTGAATGCACCGTTTAAAATTTTTGCTTCTATTTGTCACAAACACACCCTAAATATGAATTGTTATTGCATATCTTCATATTTTCTCCTACTATGAAGGGCTATGGATAGTATCATATTAAATTGTGGTTAACAAAAACTTTTCAAAATATGTTCCTATGGAGTTTTACGAAATTGTATTCAGCAAAAACTATGACAACCGTTGGAATGAGTTGCGTGATACCTGAATTATAGGCACAAGCATATTTTAGATGGTATTGTATGTTTAATTGCCAAATTGGTTGTCAGATTCAAATTTATATTGTTATAGCCAGTGGAAATAACCATTTTGTTAAGTAAATTGGAATTCAGCTTTTTCTGGTTTCTTTTTATTTAACATTTTCAAGTTGATTAATTTAAATGGAAATAAAGCTATGAAATTTTTAGACCAAGAATGAAATAATTATTTTCATGACTTTCTTCAAAATTTTATTTATAACAACCTGTGCAACTGTCTGCACATTAATTACATAGTACATAATTATAAAAATTAATATTCATAACATGAAGAAGTAACTCGCACATTAAACTAAAATATATTTCAGTGTTTTAGTTCACGACGAATGTAAGGTATTTGATCAAAGTTTTACATCGATGTAATATGAAGAAGCAATTATAGTTTAAACAAAAAATTAACGACATTTGCTTGGTCGATGTTAATGTATGAAATTGTAGCTTGATTTTTTGTTAAGATCCACTATTACTCATCATGGAGAATCACAACCTACATCATGAACATGAAATATTCAAATGCATGGTATTTCTATAATGTACACACGAGGTCATTAGTATTAGTCAAAATTTCGTCTGATATCGACCCGAATTGAATAGAAATGTAAATACTTCAACTTAATCGGGGTTCAAATATGGGGATATGATTTATTCGTTACTAAGTACATAATGCCCTTTGAATATTAAGTGTTGTATTACTCATGGTTGTTGTTGTTCAAAGTAGTCATGTACTAATAGTTACTAAATAACTACAGAACGACCTATACGAGATTTTCCTATTGGTCAATGTAACTAAGGTCAAACAAATAGTCCCATGTGATATGCTTCCACAGTTCTCTTAACTTAATAATACTATTGAACTTCAAGGTTGACACTCTACTTTGATAGTTTATTAGTGCGGAGAATAGAGCTGGTTAGGATCGACCATTCGTAATCTTGTATTAGACGAGTATCAAATACGTCGATTGGGTGTATATTTTTTTAATTCAGGTGGATCGACGTACTCAATTCATATAATATAGAACAACGATGGCTAGGGATCATTTTCACAACAAGCTACACATCGCAAATAACATATCACAAAACAGAATACAATATATAGGTGTGCTACCTACTCGAATGGTTTCACATAAACCATATACATATATAACATATCCGGAAGAATAATGTACAAATGACACAAAAATACGACTATCCAACCAAGATAATAACATCAGATGGATAGTCCAAAATGTATCAGCTAACCACCAGTCAACTGCAACTATAACTTAAAACATCTTGGTCTGACCCGAGTATAAATACCCTTATCAGACTAACTTAACATAGCAGTATAATAAGTGAAGAATACCGTCATTAAGGGAACAATCCTTTTTCATAAGAAAAGGAATATCATAATACGAAATAAACTCAAAACACAGAAAATAATGACTCCTTTCTATTAGAAAGGAATAGAATAATTTAGAACAACATATTTCACAAAAGATAAATTCACGAATTTATACTCAGATAACTTGTAAACACCATGAATACAGATTAAGATATTTCCATCGATACAGATTGTCCAAATTCCAAATTAAGGTAATTAAAATTTAGAGTCATGTGACAAAATCAACATAAGAAAATTTACTACAATCAACAAGTGCTAGCTTTGAGCTAAACACATGTATCATCTTTTAAATCGTAA
Organism: Allium sativum; assembly: GCA_030737875.1. Lineage (NCBI taxonomy): Eukaryota > Viridiplantae > Streptophyta > Magnoliopsida > Asparagales > Amaryllidaceae > Allium > Allium sativum. Next base: position 769,732,603 of record CM060918.1, on the reverse strand, counting down.
AGGGAATCAAAACACATGCACTAGATTATCATCAAAATACTGCACAATAAACTCATAAGAGTTTAATTACACAAAAGTGATCATAAATCTTAAATCCTCAAAATAGCCGTAAAGCTATAATGAAATTCATCATAATATGTCCCCAAGATGGATCCAAAACGTCACAAACACCAAAATCATCAAACCCACAAAACGGATCCAAAACATCAGTAATTATTTCACCTGCATCAGCAAAACAAAACTATTTTTGCCAGTTGCTATATATGTATCTAGGATTTATTGTTATGATCTGTCTCGATCTACTATATTTCATTACCACCCATCTCAGTTGAGTGCACTTCTCTACGACCTGCCTCAGTCGAGTATAACTTTACTATGACCCATCTTAGTCTGGTATCGCCTCAATACGACCTGTCTCAATCGAATGTCATTACAACTACTTGTCTCAGTTGAGTATGACTTACCTATAACCCATCTCAGTTGAGTATAACTTTACTATGACTCGTGTCGATCGAGTATATCTTCACCATGACTCATCTCGGTCGAGTGCTTCTTGACCACTTCGGTCAAGAGAATACGTATACATCAAACTCCACCGAATCCAGCTTTACTTTGAAGCAAGTACTGGAACCACAAGAATATGTCACAAACTTCCAGACAGTAACTTGAAAAGTGAAAGCAATACGTCCTATACTGCACGTTTCATCAATCGATTCACTATAAGTTAATCTTTACACTGAAAAACAATAGATATCTTCAATCATGGTGCTAAGAATTAACTGATATAATTAATCTACTTGTCTCATACCATGCAATTAATTAAATCATTTGAATCACAGTCTCGCTATCTTGAAGGGAGCAAAAGCATGTAATTTTATATAAAGAAAATACTTCATTAGAAAAATGAGTTTATAAACGATTTAGAAACATTTGGGTAATTTCATTAAAATTTGTATATTACAGAAAATATTGTTTTTACTAGTCCTTAAGACGATTTTTGTACAAAACTCATCTTGAAAAGGCAACATTAAATAAAAAATGCACATGAAAATTCGGCCAAAACCTTATGTAGGTATAACTAAGTTATGGCTATGGATTAAGCCTTGAAATAATATCAACATTCAATTCAAATTGCACTCGAAAATTGATAGACAATGAAGCAAACAGTGCTTCAAAACACATTGAAAAAGCGACAGAATTAGACAGGCAATAGACAATGTTTGTCACGCATTTTTCATTGCCTATGTCAACACAGGCAAGGCCCTGTATCGACACAGGTCGTGCCTATGTCGACACAGGCCTGCAAATTTCTAGGTTTGGTCGTCATTGACAAACCCAACTTCAGGCCACTACTTCAATGATCAAAAGACAACATTTGGACATAAAATTTTCACGATTTAAACTACAACATTCAAACAATAAACTGGAACAAAAGTCATGTAGAACTGACATGGATTGAGAGAGTTATTCGCTCCAAAAATAGGATAGAAGTCATCTTTCGTTATAAACTATGAGCTGAATCTTTTTGTTTAACGTATCAAGTGAAATTCAGCAAACAAGACTTTATTTTCATTCAAATACGAAAAATAACTGTATTCAAGCTAGAGTGTTTGAGTTTTACAAACTCGCCTTAATTGGATTTGATGATATCAGCTTTGTTTGGCACAAAGGAAGAAGCTTTGGACATCCTCACAACCTGTAGACTAAAGACATAGACATGAAACTAAGAAGCTTTGCTATGAATCCCCTTTCTGAATCACCGAGATTGATTAGTTGAATTACTTGTTGGAGATTTCTTCCGGGCTGAGATTGAGTAGGCAATTTCTTCCATTTTAATTGGGAGATTTTGATTTCACAATTTAGGAAAAAGCCATGAGTTTTCAACCGTAAAGTTTTTCTCTAGCAGGAGGAAGAAAGGAAAAAATAAGACACGTACTGTGTTTCTTTGTTTCTCACTTCTACTACATAATCTATATGGGTTTAGGCTTAATTAAAGCCTAATTTGGTCATTACACTTAGTTTAGACCATGCTAAGTGAGTCTAAGCTTTATCTATGCTAATTTGAATTATTCTATACACAAATCACCTTATTAATCTTGTACTTCGCCAGTTTGGCATCAAAATATATAGCTTTCCTTACTAAAAGTTTATACAACATATTAAAAACATTTTTGAACTTTCTTTTAGACATAAATTCAAAGCAATTAACACAAGATTCATATTTTACCAACAAGCTTTACAATTTTATGCACAAAAATTTACAATTTAAGCTTATGCTTGCACGAAACACAAAGTTTATACACAAATATCTTATGCCAACATATTATAATTAATTTTCACAAATAAATTTTGATTTTCAAAAATATTTATATTTTCCCCATTTTATTTATAGCTCAATGATATTTACAAAACTCATCTCTACACGTAATTCAATATGTACATATATATACTGTTTAGACCAACAGTGGTACAAACACTCAAAGATTCTAATGAAGAAATTAAAAGTGAAGAAAACGTTAATTAAAATGAGGAAAGTGCACACACAAGCTTTTTATATTGCTTCGGTTATGGATTGCCTATGTCCGGTTTATAACTTCTTTTAAATATTACAAGTAGTTAAGATTACTACACTTTAAGATGTGAAATCTTGAGTACAATATATTTGTAGAAAATAAAATGCGTAAGAGAAGCCAAAATATCTCTTTTCCATGCTCGAGGGGGATATTTATAGATGATGTTTGAATCCGGCTTGATAGGGGCATTTTGTGGTCGATCCGAGAGTAGTGGAGATCGCGGGTTTGGTCATGATGTGGTTGAGAGAGTCAAAAACAACTATAATATGGTTCGACCTATGCCCGACTCGACATAGTCGAGCCGGATGCTGGCCGATCCGGATATAGTGTCTTTACCTCCACCAAATCGAGTCTTGATCGAAGTAGGTTTTTAGTCGAACCAAATTTACGTTGTAGCAGAGTCTTGGTCGATCCTGGTCTTGATCGATCTGGATATTTATGAAAGCTTTAGAGTTATTTCCCTATTAAGATTGTCTTGGACATGAGTTTCTACTCGCTTGACGGTCTTGTTCAAAAGGCGAGTCAACACTTTGTCCCTCAAAGTATGGCATGTCGAAGACGGGATATGCTTTGAATCTGTAGAGCTGCATCTCCTTGGGATGTCATCTGTTTTTAGGAAAGCGGTGATGAATAGTCTGTCCTTTTGAATAGTCATCACACTTGAATTCTTTCTTTTTGCATAAATAACTGGACATGCTTCACATTATGTTCGCTGGTACTCGCCAGGCCAAAGTCTTTGACTGGAGTCACCAAGAGACATAGTTTAATACTCAAACTCCATCGAGTCAAGAGGTTGAATGCACCATTCATGTAGTCAAGTTGTTGGCTCCTGCGCATGATTGCACACATGCAGGTCGTTGCCACACATGGTCGTTTTTTTGTGCAAGACGAGTGCATTGTCAAGTCAATCGCCGCACGTAAGTCTGCACATGGAGTTATCACCCAATACATAGAAATGTTAGAGTTTTACTTCTTAGCTCTTTTCATATTTTTTTTAAAATACGTTCGATGATCGAACCAGACTCCGGATCAACATAATCGATCTGAACCACGTTACAGGTCACATCGCTAAGAAATCGAAAAGCGTCCGTCTTTCCCATATACATATCGAGCCCACGTAGTTATTTTATTTTACTTTTTACTAAACTAATCCGAGAATTTACAGTTTCTCTCTCTAACCTCCAATTCGATCCGAACTTTCATCCGTTAGCAAGATCCATTGTTGTTAATTTTTAAATTCTCAAACTCAAATCAAACCAAGTGGGTTTTAATGGGTTTACACCGTGTTTTATCTAGTTTTACAATGCTTGATTGTGGTTGTTGAAGTTTGACATTACTCATGCTGTAAACGGCAGTAGCGACGATGGAGAATATAAGGTAAGGTCGCTGTGGCGATGGTGGTAGCGATGTGAGTTAGTTTGGCTTTGGGTGCAGAAGGCAATGTAGCTACCGATGGAAGAGAAAGCAACAAATGGAAGAATCTGAAAATCTCGAGAAAATTGTGGAGACTTCAAAGAGGAATTGAGGTGAGGAGAAAATTCTGTCATGCTCGGGTTAGCATTGCCAGCCGACCCGGAGGAATGTCGAGCCGGGGACATCAAGCTGGAAGTAATCGATCTGGAGTTGGTCGACCTGGAAAAGTTGATCTGGATTGATCACCCTGGAATTGATTAAATCAAAAAGGTCGGTTTGGATTTGACCGAACCCGTTTAGACGTTCAACTTCGACGCTTTAACAAACTTGACAACCATAACAATTTTGCATGGAATGCTAACAATGAATCAATTCTGAAATTAAATTCTTTTACACGAGCATCTGAACAAATAGGATAAAGCATATGAGAACATCAATACTTGCATACAAACATAGCCTTATGTGTGTATAACTCCGGACTTTTCTAATTATAGAACATTGCCCCTCGCAAGATATATGACATGGCGTTATTCACGATCGCGATTCGTTAGGACGGTTGGGAACGACAGTCCATCAAATCGATTTTTGTTGCATATTTCTAATGCTTCATCTACATTTTTGCTTTCTACGCAACTTCCACTGCATGCACTATACTAGTTCACACACAGGGGGTACAGGTTAATCACCCTAACTGGTGGTATATATTGGGTAGCACATCTACATTTAATGTTTAGAAGATATTCCGCGAGAGGCTCTGAGGCTACGAAGGGAAAAGCTATCGAGCAAGATCCCGATATAATCCGAAACTGAATTGGATGATGACTCGTAGTTCATCGTCTAACCTCATGACGAGGTGCCAACTACCTTCGTCGGAGGGAGAGGGAGCTGATGGCGAAGGAGCTCCTGAGAATTTTCCTGGGGTCGTCTTTTTGAACCTACTGACTGATTCTTATCCCATCTCTATGGATGAACCAAAGCTAAGGAGGTTGTGTGCGAAGCGCAGGATTCCCTTTAACCGAATTCGGGTGTCGGCTCAGGTCGAGACTACCCATAACACTCTGGAAGGTTACATGATTGTCGGCCAACAAATGTGCCCATTGGGATGCATTCCTCCGCTCAATCCGTTCATTGTCGACTTTCTTCATCGCATGAAATTAGCACCCATGCAACTTCACCCCTACGACATATGCCTATCTCTTCACACTATACATAATATAAAGAGAGAATCTAAATCGAGAGCCTACCCTCAACAACATTACCTTCTTCTACAACTTTGAGCATCGAAAGAATACCCTGTCTTTCCTCTTCTTTGAATCCACCTTGGGTAACCGAGTTATAATGGACGGGTTCAGAAAATTGGGGAACATAAGAACTGACTGGTTTTATATTCCACAACAAGAAGGATGGGCTAGGAGATGGATTCAAAGCTGTAAGTGTGAAGTCTTGATTTTCTTTTCTCGACTTCACTTTAGGGTTTCTAACACTTGTACCTTTGCAGCTGACAGCATGACCAAGCCCACTAGCAACACGTATGGCGTCTGTTTGGCTACTTTGAGGGGTGTTCCAGTAAATGATGAAAGTGTCAAAATATGCATCGCTGATGAATTCTTACATCAATTCCATTTTCTTGATGCAAATCGGAACTTAGGCGTAGGCGGTGTTCGAGCCCAGCTGCCATGTGTTAATCGAACTTTTGGCCTGGTTCCCTAAAGCAATTCAAGCCCACACGACTCGGCCCATCATGTGGATTAATAGCCCAGAAGCGTTGAAATGTTCAGAGCCTAAGCCCAGATGGGGTCGTACAAGAATAGACTTCCAACTCGACCAAACTGCTCAATGACGGATTAGCACTTCAGGATCGGAATTGAGCCTTACCATCAACTCGAATCCTGACTTCACAACTCCTCGAAACACCAACTCTGAAACCGTATCCCGCCATGCAACTCCCGGGATCAGTATTCCCCTTCAGTAGCATTTTCGTATCCTGGACTATGTAGGGGAGTTTCATATCATAGGCCTCTGCATACCTTTTCGTATCCATCCCACCAGCACTTTTCGTATCCCCGGTTCTCCCCTCATATCCCGAGCCTTTCACTCTCCACATTGTATCCTTCAGCTCAAGGATCCAGCCAAGTTTGGGGATCGATATAAATATGAAGTGGCATGTAACACCCCACCTACGCTAGGGTCACTCACAAAGGGAATGCACTAGGTTTGGTGAAGCATTATCGAGGTAAAGATGCACAGAAATATTACAAGACAGAACATATATATAAAACAGCAGAAGTAAAACAAATTTCACTACCTTATAAAATAAGGTCTAAAGCCTTTTACATCAGAATACATCAAAACCTGTCTTGCAATAGTAAAGAAGCATAAAACCTTTTCATAAATTATTCCCCAAAATAAAGCGGTGAAGCAGCCATAGCCAAGAGGAGACCATGCTATACATGATGACCTTCAAGCATAAGAGGTCCGAACTAAACAACATCATTTCCTCCCTGAAAACCTGGGGGGGGGGGGGGGGGGGGGGGGACGGAAGACAAAGAGGCGAAACAATCGGGGTCAGTCATAAAGACTGGTAAGTCCTATCTACTTCCAGTATAAAAATAGGTAAAGGTAACATGACATGCATAAACTGAAAGTAAACATAAGGATGACGACAAGATAGATAAGCTAAACCAAGATAACTGGATGAACTACTGTCGCAAGATAAACTAAGGTATCATGATAAACTAGGGGTCAAGATAAATCAAGGTATCACATCGTCAGGTTTCTATCCAGTATACTACCCCAAGGTATCTATCATGTATAACATCCCAAGGTATTTATCATGTATATTTGCTCAGCACCTCTCGTACTAATATTCCAACCCGCGTCATGTGTTAACTATAAATGTCCCCTGCCCAATGTCATGTAATGGTCCATGTCAATCTAATATATAGCATATGTAGGTTTTCCCAACTCGTATGTTTCTTTCCATGTATAAGTTCAGTCCTTTGCCGTAGGCCGTACGGACTTTCCCATGTAAATCTATACCACCTCAACGTAGTACCATTTTATCCTTGAAGTTATTTTGGACTGCTACCCTTGATCTGGTTATGTTTTCTTACCATGAACTATCGCGTGTTCACTTAGGATTTATCCCACCTAGGACCACTAGGGATTATGCTACCTAATGAACGTTTCCGTGTCTCGGTTTGGGTTCAGGCCACCTAGGGCCACTAGGGATTATGCCACCCGTCAACCACGCCCTTTATCCCACGTATATATTGTGAATCGTTTTCCATGTCTAGACGCACATGTATCTCAATGTGCCATCCGAGTTCCGTGCCAGGGCAAATCAAGAAATACGGAACTCGGTCGGGAGCTTTAAGTCGTCTGCTGATACAGATATCAAGGTCTGTTTTTGTATCCGTGGCTATGGTCCCACGTGACCCCTCCCTCAACTACTGAAAGGCAATCCAAGAAAAATTATGTATGAGAACTACATCCCGGCCCCACTATAGCCCCACTTTCCTATGGGCCAACCTCACCTATGACTCGATAGCAAGAACATGGTCTGTTGGGAGTTCTCTGCCTTTTCCGTTCGTACACGATTGACTAAAGATGGTAGGTAGTAGGCGACGTGCTATCCAGGGCAAAAACAAGTATCGTCGACTCCACGCTAATCCATCCCAGTCTTTAGGTCGCTCGCATAGCAACCAAGGCATACTCTTGGCTCTTCTACCGCAGACCTTAACCTCTGTGAGGCCAGGTTTCATGGACCATCTGCCACCTCACAGAGGGATACCAAAAGTACCCTCACGCCCCCCGAAGCTACCGCTTCGTCACCCAGTTCGTTGGAGCCTTTATCCAAGTCGGATAATTTGCTCCTCCTCGTGTGTTTAAGCGATGACCTACCGTATCGGGTTACTCATCTATCTGTGAACAGGTTCAAATCTCTTGACTAAGAATTATTACTTAGTTTCCTAAACTAAGGTTTACCACTTAGTCTCCTTTCCCGTTATCCTTGTTAATCCCGGTTTTCCACCTATTCCCCTGAACTAGGGTTTTGTCTAATGGGTTAAGTATTGTCATTTAAGTTCATGACTTAACCTGCCTACGAATCATGTCAAGATTTGGCTAAGTATTCAAGTCCAAGACCTAGCCCTACAAGTTGGTTAAGTATACCAAGAAGCTCATGACTTAACCCTATTCAATCATCAAGTCAAATTGGTTAAGTATTTGTTTATCTTAACCCTATCAAATTATCGTGTTAGATTGGTTAAGCATAGATTATCTTAACCTCATCGGATTATCGAGTCGGATTGGTTAAGTATAGGTTAACTTAACCCCATCCAATCGTATTAGAATGGTTAAGTATATTTAAACGGTCTTGTGACTTAACCCTATCAAGTTCTCATATTAGATTGGTTAAGTATGGTTGCTTAACCTCATCAAATCATCATGTATAATTGATTAAGTATAAGTTACTTAACCCCATTAAATTATCATGTTAAGTTGGTTAAGTATTGGTTACTTAACCACATTGAATTACCAAGTTTAGATTGGTTAAGTGTTTAACTTAACCCCATCGAATTACCGTGTTTAGATTAGTTAAGTGTAGGTTACTTAACCCCATCTAATTACCGTGTTTAGATTAGTTAAGTGTAGGTTACTTAACCACATCTAATTACCAAGTCGGATTAGTTAAGTGTAAATTACTTAACCCCATCCGCTAATCGTCTTATATGGTTAAATGTCATTAAGAAATCAAGTCCGGTTCCACTTAACCTACCCATTCGTGTCATATCGGTTAAGTGTCATTAGTCAAAATTACTTAACCTTTTCATGTGGCATTAATTAGATTAATGCAATCCAACCTCTCACATTAGACTTTGTTGTGGTTACTAGTTAAGTCGGGCGGGTCCGGGTAGATTTACACCACAACCTAGTCTAACCTCGGGTTTTAAGTGCTATATGACCAACTACTCACATTGGGTCCTATTGTTTGTAGCCACTAGTTAAGCCGGGCGGGTCCGGGTAGATTTATGCTACAAACTCAACCCAACCTCGAGTTGGCCACTTTCATGTTTGGTCTAGTGTCATATTACACTTACAACCCATACGTGTCTAGTCTCAAGTCCCATGTTTACCCCACATGTCATGTCCCTATTTAGGTGTATCATGAGTGTCATATTTTCATGAAATCCCATATCAAATTATCATGTCATAATCACGCACGTCTAACCTACCCCAAATCATGTTTCCAACTCAAGTAAAAGCGAGTCGACATAGTAAGGATACTATGCTACATATTTTCCTCAAAACATGCACGATGTCAAAAAGGGATTGGCCACCAACATGCATGGTATCATAAGCGGTTTGGCCTCAAAATATGCATAGCATCATAAGGGGTTTTTGGCCACAAACATGCATAGTATCATAAGGGAATTTGGCCACAAACATGCATATTATCATAAGGGAATTTGGCCACAAACATGCATACTATCATAAGGGAATTTGGGTTCATTTACATGCATAAGCCCCAAAGTCAAATCTTTCCCAATGTTTCACAAGTCAAATGGTTCCCAAAGGTTCATGCTAACATTCCATAGATAAAGATTCAAACTTGCAAGATATACTAGGTTAAACATAACATGAGTGGCATGATTAAGTCGCTAAAACTTAGCCCAAGGTCATAGATCATAGAAAAGGGGCAAAATTAGGTTCACATAGGCTAGCACACTTATGTTTCATCGCATTTTATTCCATGTCACATTAGAACCACCGTTAGAATCTACAAGTAGCTAGAACTTACATAGCGAGGCTTAGGGAAAGATCATGAATCGTCTTGACTAAGAAAGGTGGCTCCTTTGTTGAAGAATCGTCATGAAACTTGCATAGCAACGTTGATTCACTGCCTTGATTTGATGTAGCAAGCTAGCACCTTTGATTCGGATCCGATTTGAATGCATGAGCTCTTGGAGTTGGAGATCGAGGCCATGATCAAGATAGATTTTGGCGGCACTTCGTGGCATGAGTGATTTGTGAGGGTTTAGGGTAGGCTTAGGGGTCTTTTATAGAGATTAGGAGTAGTTTAGGCCCTTAGATTAACCTAGGATAGATCTGAGCCTTTAAAATCCGTCACAAGCCTCCAACCATGTCTTGAGGAACAAGTCAGGTGCACCCAGGCCAAACTGGCCGACCACCCAAGTCGACAGGGGTGTCGACTGGGCAGTCGACACCACCTGGGGTGTGTCGACTCCCAAGTTGACTCCCCAGTCGACTTGGGGGTGGCGGGAATTTTTCCCGCCTCTTCTGCTTGGCTGTATTTTGAAATCTGAATTCAAATTTGAACTGTTTTTGAACTTGAAATTTTCTGAAAACTTTGCCGGGCCATAACTTGGTCATACGGACTCCGATTTTCGAAAACTCGGACTCTATTTCGCGTATTTTTCCGAGACGAACGCAATGGCATAGCCCGTTTCCCTTGATTCACATTTTAAAATTAACTTCTGCCTTGATTCTTGTCTTAGCATGTTGTAAAAATCCGGGTTGTTACATTCTCCCCAACTTAAAGGATTTCGTCCCCGAAATCTCCAAGTTAGGAAGAACGTATCCTACCATCCATCATCCATCTACTCAAAACATCATCCATAGGCAACCATGGTCCTTAAAAGACTCCTAATGCTTTATGAACACATGCAGAAAGTATGTGTATATGTTCCCTAGCTAATGCTAATGATCAGGCCTGAATGATCTTTCTAATGCAAGATATGTTTAGTGCCATGAGTCCAACATGTATGCAAATAGTCCTAGTCATATAAACACTACATGTGTGCACAAACATTCATTCATATGCAACATCCGCATGACAACACATTAACTTTCCAACAAGTATAAATACTCGTGCATATGTAATGCAAAATGTGAGTGCGTCGATCTAGTATCTAACGTGTATTCGCGCATCCACGAGCAACCACTTGCAACCATTTGCAACCATATCAATCATAACATGTTTCAAATACATGTTTACATCCATAAAGTTCTACCTAAGGTTCCCAAGATAGGATCGAGAAGATAAACAAGACAAACTCCTTATGGGGTTTGCAACAGAAACAGGACCGAGAGGATATCCACCAAGCGATAGCATTCAAGCAAGCTCTACAGGAGAACCAGGGATCAACGATATACTCTTAAAAAGAGACATGATGCGCGCGTCTGAGCCGCATTTCCTTGAGCTTAATTCCATTGTGCCTTGACCGCCTTTGACTTCATAATTTCGTAGCTCCTTGATTCCTATTTCCAAGGTATGAGTTGGAACTCATTTCACGGTCGCCTCTCGTTCCACTTTCACTTATTCTTTTCCTAGTATTCTTGGCTCAACCATATCTGCGTACTCATGCAAGCTCTCCGAAATTCACTAGTGAATTCTGGATCTCGTTTACCGATGCCAATCCATGTTACCACGTGCACTTACTAGGGTAATTCCTATAACCCCTGCTTAAGCGGAATAAACCATCCGCCTTATTGGCGAATGTTACTCGGTCGGATCAGAGATTTCCGATAAATGCATCAAGAGATTCTAGGTAACTAACCATGACAAAACCCAGAGGGTTACACGAGACTTCTAGGGTATTACCAAAGCAAGCCAAGAGTCTGACTACCCTCTTTTCAAAACCGAGAATGGTATCCCTTACTGGATAACCACTTTACCCCTAGAATCCATCCATAGCCCAACAATAGAAGCATTGCTTCTAATCTCAACACTTGGCATAGACGTTCTCAAATCCAAACAAGTCATGAATAAATGGACCGACTCTCCAACCAGATTTTGGGACTAAATTAGGATCTTCTACCATGCTAGTACTAAGGTGCAGAGACTTAACTATCGAAGCAGACTTAAATGATGCGATGATCAAAACAAAGTCTGGACGGGATGATAGAAAAGAAAGTCTAAACCTTTAGCAGAAACGATACCATCCCTCTTAGGTACGCTAGGAGTGAGAGCATACAATTTCTCTCTCGCTGATCTTGTCCTTGCCTTCCTTCGTGGACTAATCCATACCAAGAAGTTGCTTATCCTTACGTCCGTGTCCTTTATCCTTGCTCTTATTATCCCTTCTTATAACTTCGGTAACAGGTCTCTCGAGAACTTCCTCCATCGCACGGGAAAACACTTACGTAGCTAGACAAGGATTAGTCGCAGTTAAAGCTACTGTGACTACAGATGGAGGAAAGAAAGGAAAAGAGGTTCAATCAAGGAAACAAAGGATAGTGCTAATGGCTTTTGGGGAATAGCTTTTTAAAAACTTTTCTTGAAAAATGCTTCTTTGTAAACGGTTTCTCAAATAGTTTTCAGAAGGTTTTAAAAACTTTTGCCCAGTCTGGTAACCTTCTGCTCTGATACCAAATGTAACACCTCACCTCCGCTAGGGTCACTCACAAAGGGAATGCACTAGGTTTGGTGAAGCATTATCGAGGTAAACATGCACAGAAATATTACAAGACAGAACATATATATAAAACAGCGGAAGTAAAACAAATTTCATTACCTTATAAAATAAGGTCTAAAGCCTTTTACATCAGAATACATCAAAACCTGTCTTGCAATAGTAAAGAAGCATAAAACCTTTTCATAAATTATTCCCCAAAATAAAGCGGTGAAGCAGCCATGGCCAAGAGGAGACCAAGCTATACATGATGACCTTCAAGTATAAGAGGTCCGAACTAAACAACATCATTTCCTACCTGGAAACCTGAGGGGGGGAAATGGAAGACAAAGAGGCGAAACAAAACGGGGTCAGTCGTAAAGACTGGTAAGTCCTATCTACTTCCAGTATAAAAACAGGTAAAGGTAACATGACATGCATAAACTGAAAGTAAACATAAGGATAACGACAAGATAGATAAGCTAAACCAAGATAACTGGATGAACTACTGTAGCAAAATAAACTAAGGTATCATGATAAACTACGGTGTCAAGATAAATCAAGGTATCACATCGTCTGGTTTCTATCCAGTATACTACCCCAAGGTATCTATCATGTATAACATCCCAAGGTATTTATCATGTATATTTGCTCAGCACCTCTCGTACTAATATCCCAACCCGCGTCATGTGTTAACTATAAATGTCCCCTGCCCAATGTCATGTAATGGTCCATGTCAACCTAATATATAGCATATGTAGGTTTTCCCAACTCATATGTTTCTTTCCATGTATAAGTTCAGTCCTTTGCCGTAGGCTGTACGGGCTTTCCCATGTAAATCTATACCACCTCAACGTAGTACCATTTTATCCTTGAAGTTGTTTTGGACTGCTACCCTTGATCTTGTTATGTTTTCTTACCATGAACTATCGCGTGTTCACTTAGGATTTATGCCACCTAGGACCACTAGGGATTATGCTACCTAATGAACGTATTTGTGTCTCAGTTTGGGTTCAGGCCACCTAGGGCCACTAGGAATTATGTCACCCGTCAACCACGCCCTTTATCCCACGTATATATCGTGAATCGTTTTCCATGTCTAGACGCACATGTATCTCAATGTGCCATCCGAGTTCCGTGCCAAGGCTAATCGAGAAATAAGGAACTCGGTCGGGAGCTTTAAGTCGTCTACTGATGCAGATATCAAGGTCTGTTTTTGTATCCGTGGCTATGGTCCCACGTGACCCCTCCCTCAACTACTGAAAGGCAATCCAAGAAAAATCATGTATGAGAACTACATCCCGGCCCCACTATAGCCCCACTTTCCTATGGGCCAACCTCACCCATGACTCGATAGCGAGAACATGGTCTGTTGAGAGTTCTCTGCCTTTCCGTTCGTACACGATTGACTAAAGATGGTAGGTAGTCGGCGACGTGCTATCCAGGGCAAAAACAAGTATCGTCGACTCCACGCTAATCCATCCCAGTCTTTAGGTCGCTCGCATAGCAACCAAGGCATACTCTTGGCTCTTCTACCGCAGACCTTAACCTCTGTGAGGCCAGGTTTCATGGACCATCTGCCACCTCACAGAGGGATACCAAGAGTACCCTCACGTCCCCTGAAGCTACCGCTTCATCACCCAGTTCGTTGGAGCCTTTATCCAAGTCGGATAATTTGCTCCTCCTCGTGTGTTTAACCGATGAACTACCGTATCGGGTTACTCATCTATCTGTGAACTGGTCCAAATCTCTTGACTAAGAATTATTACTTAGTTTCCTAAACTAAGGTTTACCACTTAGTCTCATTTCCCATTATCCTTGTTAATCCCGGTTTTCCACCTAGTCCCCTGAACTAGGGTTTTGTCTAATGGGTTAAGTATTGTCATTTAAGTTCATGACTTAACATGCCTACGAATCATGTCAAGATTTGGCTAAGTATTCAAGTCCAAGACCTAGCCCTACAAGTTGGTTAAGTATACCAAGAAGCTCATGACTTAACCCTATTCAATCATCAAGTCAAATTGGTTAAGTATTTGTTTATCTTAACCCTATCAGATTATCGTGTTAGATTGGTTAAGCATAAATTATCTTAACCTCATCAGATTATCGAGTCGGATTGGTTAAGTATAGGTTAACTTAACCCCATCCACTAATCGTATTAGAATGGTTAAGTATATTTAAACGGTCTTGTGACTTAACCCTATCAAGTTCTCATATTAGATTGGTTAAGTATGGTTGCTTAACCTCATCAAATCATCATGTATAATTGATTAAGTATAAGTTACTTAACCCCATTAAATTATCATGTTAAGTTGGTTAAGTATTGGTTACTTAACCACATTGAATTACCAAGGTTAGATTGGTTAAGTGTTGAACTTAACCCCATCGAATTACCGTGTTTAGATTAGTTAAGTGTAGGTTACTTAACCCCATCTAATTACCAAGTCGGATTAGTTAAGTGTAAATTACTTAACCCCATCCCCTAATCGTCTTATATGGTTAAGTGTCATCAAGAAATCAAGTCCGGTTCCACTTAACCTACCCATTCGTGTCATATAGGTAAGTGTCATTAGTCAAAATTACTTAACCTTTTCATGTGGCATTAATTAGATTAATGCACCCCAACCTCTCACATTAGACTTTGTTGTGGTTACTAGTTAAGCCGGGCGGGTCCGGGTAGATTTACACCACAACCTAGTCTAACCTCGGGTTTTAAGTGCTATATGACCAACTACTCACATTGGGTCCTATTGTTTGTAGCAACTAGTTAAGCCGGGCGGGTCTGGGTAGATTTATGCTACAAACTCAACCCAACCTCGAGTTGGCCACTTTCATGTTTGGTCTAGTGTCATATTACACTTACAACCCATACGTGTCTAGTTTCAAGTCTCATGTTTACCCCACATGTCATGTCCCCATTTAGGTGTATCATGAGTGTCATATTTTCATGAAATCCCATGTCAAATTGTCATGTCATAATCACGCACGTCTAACCTACCCCAAATCGTGTTTCCAACTCAAGTAAAAGCGAGTCGACATAGTAAGGACACTATGCTACATATTTGCCTCAAAACATGCACGATGTCAAAAAGGGATTGGCCACCAACATGCATGGTATCAAAAGGGGTTTGGCCTCAAAATATGCATAGCATCATAAGGGGTTTTTGGCCACAAACATGCATAGTATCATAAGGGAATTTGGCCACAAACATGCATATTATCATAAGGGAATTTGGCCACAAACATGCATATTATCATAAGGCAATTTGGCCACAAACATGCATATTATCATAAGGGAATTTGGGTTCATTTACATGCATAAGCCCCAAAGTCAAATCTTTGCCAACGTTTCACAAGTCAAATGGTTCCCAAAGGTTCATGCTAACATTCCATAGATAAAGATTCAAACTTGCAAGATATACTAGGTTAAACATAACATGAGTGGCATGATTAAGTCGCTAAAACTTAGCCCAAGGTCATAGACCATAGAAAAGGGGAAAAATTAGGTTCACATAGGCTAGCACACTTATGTTTCATCGCATTTTATTCCATGTCACATTAGAACCACCGTTAGAATCTACAAGTAGCTAGAACTTACATAGCGAGGCTTAGGGAAAGATCATAAATCGTCTTGACCAAGAAAGGTGGCTCCTTTGTTGAAGAATCGTCATGAAACTTGCATAGCAACATTGATTCACTCCCTTGATTTGATGTAGCAAGCTAGCACCTTTGATTCGGATCCGATTTGAATGCATGAGCTCTTGGAGTTGGAGATGGAGGCCATGATCAAGATAGATTTTGGCGGCACTTCATGGCATGAGTGATTTGTGAGGGTTTAGGGTAGGCTTAGGGGTCTTTTTATAGAGATTAGGAGTAGTTTAGGCCCTTAGATTAACCCTAGGATAGATCTGAGCCTTTAAAATCCGTCACAAGCCTCCAACCATGTCTTGAGGAACAAGTCAGGTGCACCCAGGCCAAACTGGCCGACCACCCAAGTCGACAGGGGTGTCGACTGGGCAGTCGACACCACCTGGGGTGTGTCGACTCCCAAGTCGACTTGTGGGTGGCGGGAATTTTTCCCGCCTCTTCTGCTTGGCTGAATTTTGAAATCTGAATTCAAATTTGAACTGTTTTTGAAATTGAAATTTTCTGAAAACTTTGACGGGCCATAACTTGGTCATACGGACTCCGATTTTCGAAAACTCGGACTCTATTTCGCGTATTTTTCCGAGACAAACGCAATGGTATAGCCCGTTTCCCTTGATTCACATTTTAAAATTAACTTCTGCCTTGATTCTTGTCTTAGCATGTTGTAAAAATCCGGGTTGTTACATGGCACATATAGGATACGAAGGTGAATATTGGGAAAGCACAACAAGAAACCAAAGAAGTAGAGGAAAAGACAAGCACTCGGATCGGTACTGATCTTGGGATACGAATTATAGTTGTGGTCCTCATGTCTGTACCTACTCTCTCCTAATTCACCTGCATGCTCTCTCCTATAAATAACTCGGGTTCTACATCGTGAAGGGGGTTGGCTCCTTTCTCTCATGGCTTCCTAGGGAGGATATAACTTTCCTACAAACTCCCAAGCACGTCCCATCACTCTAGGAAGAAGAAGAACCATCTTCTTTGATATATAGACTATTTTGGACTGCCTTGGCATTTCAGGAAGAAGGATAAAAATATATTATTGGAACTACTTACCACCATGACCATGGTAGCCTTATGAGAACATACTAGCCTCTCAATCCCCGCTTGACTTGACTTGGAATCACGGACTCGTGAAGGCTTCTCCTTTCACTTCGATTCATTTGGATCACGAAGCATAGCCTACCACCTTCCTTTCCAATCATAACGCTCGGGGTCGCTCACTATAACAATTGGAATTACCATAGTTCTTGTACATTCGAAAATATATTGATTCCACATTGTAATATGTAAAAGTGAAGTAATAAAATACTAAATTTCCATAGTGGACGTAAGCTACAATGAGCCGAACCACTATAAATGTGGTATGACTGTTTACTCGCGTTCTCTGCTGCATATTTACATCGTAAATCTCTCATTTTCATTCTAGATGTTTATTTTCACTATCTTGGAAGTCTCGAGTGTTAACAACCACATTTGACTGCCAACATTTTGGTGCGTAAGGAAGGGGAATAAGCGCACATACGGTCGATTTTCCACTACTTCCATTGAGAAATTAAGAGCTTAATCTTTCCTACCATTCGATCACTGAGATTTGAAGTGTTGCTTCCTAATTTTAAATTCAGAACATGAATTGACCAAGCACAACCTGAGACTTTGGAAATCTTTTATGAGAAATCCAACTATTTTCTACGCTAAGAAGAAGTGTAAAGGAATCGATCTTTTCACTTCAACGTCCCACTTAAATATGAAGTCAAAAGCTTAAACTACTCTAGTCCTAATGTTCCACAAAAACCTGCCTAAACAGGCAACATCGGAGGTAGTTGCAACAAGAAGTGGGAACGTCCTAGACTTCCATCTTTTCGCAACTACACTCTGCTAAAAAATCCCTTGAGAACATTTACCTCGAGACTCACAATACTATGTCGTACAAGAAGACAAAGGCTAGTGGTTCATTGGATGGACCAAGAGAATCCACAAAATATTGCAGATTCCATAACGTCCATGGACACGACATGAACAAATGTCGTCATTTGTAGTACAACATTGAAAAAATCGTCCGTAAGGGAATACTTGAGTAGTAGATATGACGTCCACTGCAAAATTTCCAAGCCACCCAGCGCTCACTAAGAATTTCAACCAACCAGGACCTCTTATAGCAACTAATATCCCGGGATCGTCCTTCCGACTCAGCAAAACTTCAGCAACAAAGCGACTCAAACATCAGTGCCGCACCTTACGACTCGTCTTGCTTGAGTTACACTTTATATGAATATGTTTGTATTTACTTTTAAATTATTTCGCTTTCATATTATAATTTCTACAAGTAGCTTAAGTTGTATTTTAACCTACGAAATATAACAACATTAGCCTCCGCCTTCGAGATCACTTGTGAATTGCCAAAGCACCGCTACCGCGAATACACTAAGCCCAACAGATTTAGCCTGACCTAGCTATCCTCCAGCATACTCTGACGGTGATCTGTTGACACTCCCACGAAGTCCAACAGATTTAGCCCGACCTACCAATGCTCTGGCGTACCTAGGCGACGGTCTGTTGGTACCATCCTGACTTCGCAATGCCTCAAGTGCAACGACCGAAAGGGATACTTGAGAGCAAAGTCAATCTTCTTGAACTCCACATGACTTGAGTTTATCAAGAGTGGAGTGTCAACTAACTCAAATCTATGCGCAATGCTGAGTCACATTTCAAGAGTACAATTCCTAGAAAGTGTAAAGAGTACTTGAGCGCTTAGAGCAACAACTTCTATGACGATGGTCACTGAGGTCATCGTCAGAAACATCATCTTCCGAACCATTCCCACCTTTGCCTCCCTCATCATAGGCTAAATGGGAATGGAAGGAAAGCCTCCTTCTCTAAAGAATGCTTCCTCTTCGCTGTGTCATGCTATGCCACTACCTGATCTCCGACCACGTCCTAGGAAGTTGGGGGCACATCTAAAAGCACCGCCGATGACACCCTCATGGAAGAAGGCTCGAGGGAATCATTGCTGCACTAATTCCTACAATAGCCTACACCGACCTAGTGGTCTTCGGGATCGTCACCGAAGAAACTGGTTTGCGACTCGCTCCCACCTTTGTCTCCCTTGTTGGAAACGGAACTGGATCGGGAAGCAAATCATCATTCTTCAACCGACACCTCCTCTTTACAGTTGGCGCAACCTCCAGCCTCCTCATGAGATCCGGCCGCCTCCAAATTGGCTGATGGCACGTTTGGAAGCACTACAAAGTTACACATAACAAAGAGCAGGCCCAGGTGCACATCACCTCCATCAATCCTACATCTTCACCAAAACCATCTTCTCCATGAACCATTGAGCGACCTTTCGGGAGCAAACCAACCACGTGGAGAAGATGGTCTATAACCGAAGCCTTAGCACCATAAAGGTTGCTTGCGACATCCCTTGAGGCCGAGATCCTTACAAACAAGCATCCTGGAACACGGTGACCACCTTTTGTTTTATAACTAAAAACAGTGTCATCGTTGACCACAAGTGCAACACTTGGAATGAGTCAAGAACAGACGTGATTGGATTAAGGATCGAATCCTGGGATTGACGATTTCGCTAAATATCCACATCTTATGTGCATATTTGGGGGGTTAGTCCAAATAAGTTCGATCTTTAGCGTCATGCCAATCGGCTGCGTTACGTTCTGCTCCAGTTCCAATCCAGTCGCATGACGTTGCGTGATAACCCAAACTCACAAGCTCAAACTCGAAATCGAAGAAAGTAATGTAACTTCTGACTCTCGAAAAAACAAGAAAAATTGGCTAACTCCTTGGGAAACAAAATTGAAAGTTCATATCTCCACGTACTTGTCGCAAATTCGCATTTTTCCTGGTCCATCCCCGAATATCCGAAGCTTCGAGACTCCTCACCAAACTCAAATGTAAGTGTAATGCTAAGTTAATTCACATGTACAATACTGGAAGATGTGAAGAATGCTTGAACACTTAGTACAATATGTGATGAAAGAAAATAAACTTTTACTCACAGGTCAAAAATTACATTTTTTTATCAACGACACGATGTACATCACAACTACATCGTGTCTCCAAAAAGCCAGGGTCTTACTTGCATATTTCATTGACCAACAAAAACAAAATTTATCTACAACAATCACTTGGGCGAGCCGCCCTTCTTCCCTTTCTTCTTCTCATATTCGGTCTCGGGTGGCTCATCCTTATTCTTTCTCTTCCTCTTCGACTCCCCACTTCCGGACTTCTGCTCTTTCAGTGGAGTTGTGAAAGGGTGAGGTCTAAACTCATAATCACTACCCAAGGTTTTCGGGAGGATCTGTTCTTCTTCTTCGGTCGGGATATCGACAGTCTTGGTCTCGGGAAGGACCGCCTTTAGCGGAATGGGGAAATCTTCGACAATAGCCCCTAAAGCTGCAAGCTTCCTGGCCTCTTTCTGTTCTTTTCTGGCTTCCCTCTCGGCTTCTTCATATACAATCGACCTGTCTTTAGCTTTTCTTCCTCCTAAGCCCTCATCTTCTGCAGCCCCTTCTCGGCTTTCTCTGGGATGCGTGCTCCACCTTTTCCTGAGCTTCCTCTTACGTGTTTGCCTGGGCCTCCTGTACTTTCTCTTGGGGCTCCGCCTCGGCTTTCAACCACACCTTCTCATGTGCTTTGAGTTTGGCCTCCACATCCTCTTTCCTCTTCACCTCAAGATCCTCATAATTTATTAGCAGTTGGGCTTTTTTTCCTGACTAGCTCATGCATGGTCATCCCAACTGCCTCCGTATGGCCCGTCACTTGGACATCCGCACCATGCTGGTCCTTATCCTCATCGGGTACTTTAGCAAAGTCATCCAATCTAAACTCTCTCGTCTCCAGTTCGAAGCCCTCGAGATGAGGAATCCATGCTCACCCTCCATTTCCATTTTGTATGCATCTCCCAGTTGCGGTGGCCGTCACCATTTTAATCCCGACCGTTGTCCCTTCCCAAAGTTACTTGCAAGTTGGAGATAAACAAAATAATTTACTTTTTCTTCGTGCTACCATCTTTTTCGAGTACTATCGAGTAATTGGATATACCTTCTGACATTTGCTGTGTGGCAGCCCTTGACATTGAGCCTTTGGCGGTAGATGGAAGGAGACTTGGAGCTGGTAGGAATGGACCACCAGCAGAAGCTGTTGGAATGGCTTGCTGCTATCTGGAACGACTTCGTGAGCCACTATGGCGCTCTTGATTACATGTGTTTTCCTTTTCTCAACAGAATATCTTTCCGCCTCCTCCGCCGCGGCATCTTCCTCAACAAGTTTCCTCCCTTCTGCCAACACCCGACGCTTATCCTCTGTGAGGTATCATTCCATCAGCTGAGCCTCATCCACTCTCTCCACTCCTGGGGCAGTAGCTCCATCCTCATCCAGCTTTCCCCAAGTCAAAGCAAAGTTCTATGGGTAGTCACGGACCGATAAGAGCCCACGGTGTTGAAGTGTTTTAACATGGAAACCTAGACTTCCGGCTCTTGTGCCTCTCTACCTCTTATTAGGCCTCCCAAACTTGTCCTCTCAGCTCCTCCAGCCTTGCTTCATATTCATCTCTGATCCCATTTGTTTAGCTGAGCACTTCTTTATCTGAAGCTTCTGCTACCTCCCTATCCTTCACAGCATGTTCAAGCTTGGTATAATGTGTCGCAACCACTTGCCTGAGCTCCTCATTCTCATTCTTCAGGCATTGGGCCTCTTCATTCTCCTTTCGAAGTCTCTCATTTTCCTCGACCAACGCCTGGTTTTCCGCCTTTAGATGCTACATATTCTCATTCTCTTCTCGGAACTTGCGGTTCTCTTCGGCCGTGGCCTTGTTATCCTTATCCAAGTTGGTGGCACGGGTTGGCGCAGAGGCCAATACGTCTTTGCAATGTGCACTAGTCGCTCCATCGCCACCTTCATCTCCTCCAACTTCTTCTTTAGCGCATCTGTTTCGGCATTAAAGAGTTAACACATAAAAGTGTTACTAAAATACTTAGAAATAGATGTAAATCAAGGTAATGTTTTACCTATCTCCTTATCCCAGGTCGCAACACTCCACTTTCCTTCTCAAGCTTGAGTGCGATCTATAAACCTTAAATTTCTGGGTTCTTCCTCTGGATCAAATTCGAGAGTTTCTTCGCGTATTTATACATTTCCTGATACTGATTGTAGGCAGCATACATCTGCTTCCAGGCACCATCGCCGTCTTGGTGTGGAATCGGGCTAATGTCCGGAAACCATACCAACTTCTCGAAGTAGAAGCCGAGGAAAGCTTTTTCAGTATTGCCTTCTTTTCCTCGGGACTTAACTCTGGAATTACTGAAATGTGGGATGACACTGGGCCTCGATCTCTCACATCCCTTCCTCCGCTTCATGTTCCTACCTCACCAGACCTACTTCTGCCTACGGCTATCGCCACCGGTGTGGGGTTTGGTTCAAAAGGAGGTGGGACAATCACAGCTTGTTTTCTCATGCTAAATAAATCGGTATCTCTCCTTGCATCCGCTGGTCTCGTGCCTGGTGGTAAAGGATCTGAGTACGGGGAGTGTTCCCGATGGAGATGGCTACACTCAGATTCAAATGACTTCTTCCTTATCGCAGTTCAGTTCTTACATAGAAGTCACTCATGGCACTTTTTTTCGACCGTCGCGAATCTCCCTGACCATGATCTTTGTCGCCTTCCCAAGAAACTGTACATGCATGGAGCAAACTCAAATCGGATTTGATCATCCAATGCACACGAATTAGGTTCTATGTTATGCAGTGCTAGGTAGTGTGTGTATCCTATGTGTCCCTCCAACCCGTTGTTAGCTTTCTTAAAGGGAGTAATTCCCCCAACGCTCGACAATAAGCTCTCAACATTAGCTCCGCTTAACCGGAACAAAGATGTCTCTATTGGGACCTTATCTGGATCTTTGAACTAATTTTCGACCTCCATCGACACGATGGTCACAAAGGTCGTAGCTATAGAACTTGGTTTAAAAGCATCTCCTGACCTTATCTCCTCAATCGGAGAAGGAATGGGAGTGGGTTGTGAACCATGCCCTCCAGCGGGCTACACCTCACCACCATTGTCGCCGCCTACATCCCCTTAAGCCTCTGCAACTTCCTCCTCAATCGGGGGAACATCCGAAGGCGTGACAATGGGCACCTCCTCTTCCTGCAGACCTAGATAATTTTCTTCCCCCTCATCTTTTGTTATCCCTTCTTCCTCTTCCTCTTCTTCTTCCTTATGGTCATCCTCACAACCCGTTGAACGATCTTTGGGAAGCAAGTCCAATAGATGAAGGAAACAGTCTGATAGTAGAGTTTGGGCATCATGATACCCACTTGGGACTTCCCTCAAAGCCAGGACCTGCTCCAAGAATCGATTACTCTTCGAAATTGGTGGTATACCTACTGCATGAAACTCCAAGTTAGTTTTGAGCTTACGACTCAATTAACTTGGGGAATATAATAAGTTTTCAACTACTTAGGGCCAGCAAGCCACTACCTCACAAATCTTGGTGAGCATCGAATGGATAACCAATCGTCTTCAAAGTAGATGATCTTGTTCTATGCTCTCAGGATAAAGCGCTATTGGTATGCGCCTCCATGTGGACGAGGGAAGGCGACACAGTGTTTATCTTGTTTAAAGGTTAGAGATATCCAGTGGCTCCCGTAGTCAATTCAACTCCAAACCATTTTATATACAAGATGTAAGTGCCAAGAAGGAAGGCATATGCATTTAGATGCAGTTGCGTTGGCGCAAATCGAAAGAAATATAGAATATATCGGATATACGAAAAAGACAGGGGTACACATCCAACAGAGCACATATGTCTGTTCTAGGCAATATACCCTTCGAGTGGAGCGTGCGCTATATCCTCCCTTTCGGGGTCCATGGCAACGTCCCAGGGTATTCAATATTTCTAATAGATTCTCCACAATGAAGCTTCATTTATCTGTGAAACAACTGAATCAGGGGGATTCTCAAGGATCCCAGTATCTCCTACCATGTCCGGTGCTACAAAAACGCCTTCCTAATTCCCATCGTCGTCCTTTCCTTCTAATTGGACCTCTCTAATAACTTCTGCTTCACCTTTGACCACCGGTTCATCTACGTGCTCGCTTGAATGCAGAGACCCACTAAATTGTCCCTCTTGTTCTTGAATGTTGGATGGGCCCACTTGTTGAGATGGAGTGAAAGTTCCGAAGGCCCCACTATCGCTTACTGATGGGCTAGAATTGTATTGGGATTCAACAAAGCTTGGAGATGTTTCTACAAGTTCAACTTCCAAGCCCTGAAGTCGTTTGGAGCTCTTCTTTGTAATTGCAAACTATACTTGCAAGACAACTGCGTTAATCAATGCACTAAAACCTATACCCTCTGTGTTGGTGTAAACCAACGTGGAACGTGTAAGTGGCGTGCATGCTTATGTTGTGCTTAAATTCTTTGGAATACAACGACGATTAATGAACTTAAACTATCGTCGCCAGGAGCCGAAGTCCCTGAATTCAAGTCGAGTCGCGATTACGACGTAACTGGGTTGAGAGTCCAATCATAATAGTAGTGGTTCAGTTATATGTTCATAGTCCAAGTTTATGTTGTAATCCTATATACATGTTCGAATCGTCATTTCAAATAAATTCGTCACCAAAACGTTGATACGTTACGTAGTGCAATGTCTGTATCTAAACTCAATCCGACCACGCAACGTTGCACGATAATTCGAGTTTGAAGGTCGGGGTTTCGAATCCAAGATCTTCTTAAGTCCCCAAGATACGTAATCTTATTTCGTATACTTGCGCACTCCAGAAGTTTTCCATCCCAAATCCTTCGGCTTGCTTATATGGTCTATCACTGGGATACTAAATTTTTACAAAGTCGCCAAATATGAAATTGGTACTTCGTATTCTATGAACCTCCAAAAATTTCGTATCCCAATTAACCAACCTCCTGATATGAAATTTAGTGAAACTCGAGGATACAAAATTGTTATCTCGTAACCCAAATTTCTTGCCAAATTTTGTATTCCCATCTCTTGTGCACCATTTTATACTCCCCTTCATGTTTACTGATCTCGCCCCTCCATCCCTTCAGTCAGGTTTTTTGTATCCGGGAACGGTATATAGAATTCCCACAAGTTTGTGGGATATGAAATCACGATTTCGTATCCCACCCTCTTCTTCTTCCACGAGGGGCCTCCTCCAAAGCTAGCATCGAATATAAAAAAGGAAATTCAGGGGATACAACCCACTTTCGTATCACTTACTTAGCCTCGCTTCCTTCATCTTCCCCACCATGTCTGCACTCCCTCCTTCGGCCTAGTTTCGTACTCCACTAGACATCACCCTCTCCTCTTGAGGGGTAGGGAAATCGCCATGGTCAACGTGTAACAACCAAAATTCCGACAGATCGATTTTTTTTCAAAATTCTAATCTATCGAAACTTGTGTGGGTTTGTTCTGGTATCCTATAAAAAAGACAGAGACATAAAATATGTCTGAGCTCAGAAAATATCTCACAGCGGAATGGATAAAATATAATATACTCAAAGTATAGCCTTACCATATTAATAATGCCGCCTAACCAGTATCCAAAGCTATTATGTCTCTGCCACAAATCTAACCTGCGAGTATGCTATGAGGAGGGGGTCAGAACACAAGTTCTGGTGACTGAATTTAAATTATACACTTTGGATAATCCTACATATACCATTCAATCACATTTTCTTATTTATTAGGTTACTTGGGTTAACAACACTCAAGTTTCACACACACACCGTACCCATTTACTTCTCGGTGGAGTAACCTAATATAGTATATATGTAGTTGCCCCCCAATATTGAGGTACACACCATGGTAGCCCACTCGCACGGTCTCCACCGTAATGTCACAGAAATGAACGCAATCCCTCATCCTACGCTGGAGTGACGTACGGATTTCTACATAACAATGTTACATTCCACATATATCTGTCATTACTATGCTACTAAGCATACAGACTGCCACTGTCGATCGAATTGGATTCCATATCGGAGTAATGCCCTTAGGTCTACGATACACCACCCAGAGCTGATATGCATGTATCTAGACTGTCCCATGTCTGTACTATTAATAGTACCTCGATACCTCAACCTCACGTCCTCTAATGTGCACCGAGTTCCGTGGCAGGGCGATACAAGAAACACGGAACTCGGTCGGGAGCTTTTCCATATCTGTATAGGCTCGCCTTTAAGAGCACCAAAATACAGATATTCCTAGGGTTTATTTTCACCTATGGCCCCATCTTGGCCCCTCCCTTAAATAGTAAAGACTACAGAGCTAAACGACTAGCCCCTAACAAACAATCTAAACATCCAGTTGGCATCTTCCCTCAACCACCGTACCTTGATAGTGAAAGGTGAATGGTCTATTGGTTTTAGCTCTAGTCTTTTCGCATCCCATTGGCTGTCGATGATGGGTATCAGATGATCTACTATCCTTATTGGTCGTGACTCTCTGCCTCTCCGTTGAGGCGATCGCCGAATCACCCTGGTGTCACTTCGTCACAACATTCTGACTGCAAAGTTACCTTTGCCATCAAGGCCCACCCACCTAGTAGTTACATGCAGATCCAACCTCTGCGAGCACAGTCTAAACATCTGCCACCGCACAAAGGACTACAAGGAGCACCTTACGTATCTCAGGAAGCCACGTGCTTCCCCTTCCAGTTCTTTGGAGCCGACAAAATAATCAGATGAACGTGCGCTCCCCTCGTGCCTTATAACACCACGATGATCTACCCCGTTGGGTTATTCACCCTCAAACATACGGACCGGTCCAAGCGCCTCACTTTAATATGTTATTAGACCCTATGTCTAAACATTCTTTTACGCGTTTGCTTTACCTTACTAGGTTTCCATTTAACTTGGTTATCTTAACTTTTTATTCAGGTTACCAACTTGGTTATCTTGACTTTTTATTCGGGTTACCAAGTTCTTCCTAGCCCCTTATATCTTTGATGAATGGGCCCCTCTTACATATTAATTTTAGTTATACAACTTAACCCATTTAAGTTTATTAATAAGCCCACAACATGTTATTCTCTAGATTGTGATCCAAGGTCTGTAATCTACAATCCCTTTATATTCTTGTTTGATTCAAGGTTACAATAACATGTTCAACTTAATATGTAATTAAGTGTATCTTAATTCACATGTTTTCTTTTTAACATGTCAGACGTTATTTATTTTTAAATATAACTTATTTCATTTCATAAGTTTTCCACATTCTTTCTCATTTAATCATAATTCCATTTTTCATCGTCACTACAACTTATCGTTGTTTATTTATTAACTTAGTTCTCTCAACTAAGGTCCACTAATAAGTTTCTCTTCTTATAAATATAACTTATGTTGTCCTCATCCATAAATTTTAGATTCTTGTTCTTATAAATAACTTAATTTACAATTAAGTACAACTTTCCCCTTACATAAGTTATTATATTCCCTTTATCGTTTATTATAACCTAAGTTATAATTTCCACTTGTCCCTAGGACAAGCCTAAACATATTATTCTTATCAGCAAATTTCATACTTCCAAGTTCACAGATTATTTAATTTATAATTAAGTACAAGTTCTTACATTTCATAGTCTTTTCCCCTTTTCTCTACTTATTACAAACAACCGGTTTCAGTTTTCCCCAATTACTGATTACTTAATTTTACAATTAAGTGTCACTTATCTCATTTCACCAGTTATCTCATTTCTTTACTAGTTTATTATCATTCCCCGTTTATTCCCATTTTCTTTTACTGTTGTATCTTTCTTTAAATTCCATTTATTTCCATTAATTACAATTAATGTTGTTTATCAATCCTTCTATTTACACATATATATATATATATATATATATATATGTATATATTTATGCACTAGACCTCTCACATTAAGCCTGGGCAGACTTCTTCCACAAGTTGACTTAGCCTTGTGTCTTAGCACCATTACATGTTTTATTTATGCACTTAGACCCCTCACATTAGATTTACCACTTGTAAATGTTGGATATGCCGGGCGGTTCCGGGCAGACTTCTATCACAAGTGTAATCTAACCTCGTGTCTAAGCGCATTACAATGTCAAATTACTGTGAATCTAGGCATGTTCATTCTTTAACAATTATTCCTATTTCATTATAGGTTTTCATGCCCCTTTCCCAAGTCATATTTATTATGTACCATATTCCCAAATTAAGATCTTTAATCATAATTTGATTTATGCCCCCAAATCCATATTTATGTATTTAATTCTATGCTAACATGAAACCATTGAATCATATAACTATTCCAATTCATACAAGTAAGGGTTCATGTATATAAATGTGACAAGTTAACATGTAATATGAACAACAGTAGTTGCTACCCATATTCTAACAAGGTAATATTTCAACATATGAACTTTCCAACATATTAATATCTTAACATGTCACTTTAATCATTTTAACATATGTTTAAACCTTTCAACATATCATATTACAACTTTTCATATATAACATTTCAATGCTTTTTTATTATTCTAGCAAATTTGTATTGTACAATAGCGGGGAATGTTAAACGATAATATATCACTATCAAAAATGATATAACTTAAATCCACACACCTTATATGTTTTCCAAATCCTGGATCTGGTCCAGATCTATAATCCCATGGTTTTTCCCTAATTGGATTCAAAACCTAACAACCATGGATTCATAATTTTTACTTAAAGAAAGAAAGAAAAAGAAGAAAGAGAAGAGAATGGAAAATAGACCAGATCTAGGAATTACCTCACTTCTTTAAGAGTTTTGAGCACCCATTTACAAACATACGTTCCTTTCCTTCAGATCTGGATTCAGAATTTTTCCTGGACTAATAATCTTAATTTTCTAAAGAGATTTGAGGAGGAAGAGGAATGACAGAGCTTCTGCATTGTCTCAAAAATATGAGATTTAGGGTTGGATCTACATGCTTATTTATAGGTTTTCAGAAATGAATTTAGAAAAGAAACAGTCCACGTTCACGCTCCAGAATCTTCCCAGATCTGCGGTGGGGTCGACCCCCCTTCAAGTGGGTCGACCCCCAATAGGCAAAATTTCCGCTCTGTTTTTCAGCTTCGTGTTTTGATTTTCTGGATAAATTTATTTAATATATATATAAGTTCCTTATATGTATACAAACTTCCTACATCCATAACTTCTTCATACTTTATCCGTTTTACGCAAACCAGGTGTCAATCTTGACCAGAATTCCAAGACGGACGCAATTGAGCAGTCCGTTTTACTTAATTCTCATTATTTAATTAAGTTACTTATATTTTATTATCTTAAAAAAATACGGGGTGTTACACAACAAACCTACAGTCTCCAACCTACTCTCCCGCCTTCGACCCACTCTGCAACACAATTCGAGTTCAAATAAGACCCACCTGAGTTGGAATCTAAGTTGGGGGAATGGTGTTTGAAATATCCAAAAGTTTTCCAAAGTCTTGAAAAGTTCATAGGTACGAAATATGCCAGGAGAAAAAGTGGATTTGCTATCTTCTTATTTATTGTGGGAGTGCGGAGATTCAGAAAAAACTTGAAAAAATTCTAAGTATTCGGATCGGTACTGATCCCCGATATATATACACACACACACACACATACACACACACACACACACACACATATACATACATATATATATATATATATATATAAAGGGGAGAAGAGAGGAGGAGAAGGGGGAGGACCTTAATGCACCCGGATAGGTGACTTATTTCAGAAATTTAATAATAACATCGATCACATATACGAGTTTTCGAAACTTCGATCATTAAGACCAACTTGAATCATTAAATGATCGTATACTTGGGAATCTAAATGATTCCACGGAGCACTCACAGTGATCAAGAACCAACCTGACGATGTTTCAGTAGCAAGCCTACGCAATCTCATGCCCGAGCAGCGGCAATGATCTTGCATACACGCTTTCGGTATCTCGATCGCCCAATTTGACTCGAATCATTAACCACTCGCGTACTCGCTGTAACACCCCACACCCGCTAAGGTCACTCACTAAGGGAATGCCTTAACTTCGGTGGAGTATTTTAGTGAATATAGAACAGAAAAATTACAACAAGACAGATATAAATAATACTTGAAAATCTAAAACATCATTTCATTGCAGCAGAAGGTAAACATGTTTAGTTACAACACCATAAAGAGTCAAGTACTAAATATCCATCCTGATAAAAACATAAGTACATAATCCCACTACATAAACAAATAGCCATAATAGAAAAGATAAGCTGGGCTTTACATCACGGTCCAAGCTCCAAAAGATAGATAAAGAGATCTGATCAAAGCCCACTAGTGCTAGGCCCAACCTGAGGACCTGAGGGGGAAAAAGATAAAAACAACGGGGTCAGACATAAGTCTGAGTGAGCCATATAACTTTAACAACACAATCATTAAAGTAATTAGGGTATGAAATAAACTTGGTACGGGATGACTGGGGATAAATGACTGCACTAAGTAGCCAACTAGACATAGGATGAACTAAGATAACGGTAAAGACGCATCTACCCACCCAAGGGTAATTACTAACTGCACCACACCAGTCATTCCTACTTAAAGGTTGATCCCACCCAAGGACTTAGAAAAATTTACCCAGTAGTTTCGTGTACCCCTAGCTGACTACATAGGTGCCGTCTGCCCCTATCTCCACTAGGTGTACCCACTACTCCCCAAGCGATCGGCTCCCTACCGTAGATACCCGTGCTGGCCCCACAGTGGGGTGTATCACTCCCCAAAGTGGCAACCCGATACAACCAATGGTGCATGGCTTATACCTACACGATGCAACAACGTCTTACCTACCAGCCCGGGTCCACACACGCATATGAAACCCGTTGGACTTGCGTTGCCACCGCTAACCCGTTTCGGCCTCTTATAGTCAAGCCCAGTACGCGTGTCCCGTCCTCGACATGGGTCGAGCCCAATAAGATACATATGGGTTACTGGTTGAAATGGGCGCCCACAAGCTATCCACCTAAGCTTGTCACTTTATCTAGTGCATCCCACTTAACCCTTTAATCATGTTTAATTACATGTTTCCACTTGGTTAAGTATTCTAATCGTATTTTCTATTGCCACCCAAGGCAACCCACTAGATTTCCACATGCCACCCAAGGCACTTACTTGATTTCCACATGCCACCCAAGGCACCCACTTAACCCCTCATGCCCCACTACATGCTTATTTGGTTAAGTGTTTCTTAATTGATTAAGAACGTAACCGTTGTAAAGACCTCTCACATTAGACTATCTTTTATGGCAGCTGGATTTGCCGGTTGGGTCCGGGCAACCTTACGCCATAACCGAGTCTAACCTCGTGTCTTTACACTTGTTACGTATTCAGTTTGTGCCTAAGACCTCTCACATTGGGCCAATCATTTGTAGCCGCTGGATTTGCCGATCGGTTCTGGGCAGTCTTATGCTACAAAAGGGTCCAACCTCGTGTCTTAGTCGATTAATTACACCTAATTAATCACCCCCATATTTCGAATTAATTTTCCCTAATTAATTCCAATTTTAACGATGTACATAATTGACTCAATTATGTCCATCCACTTTATGGTATGCATAATCATACCAACTTCACACCATTTCATTAACATGTATATTAACCCCATCGTGCCCCACGTAATTCGCTAACATGACATAAAAGGGAAGATTCATCACAAATACAATGGGTTCAACTTGCATAACATTAGCATCAACATGGGTTTTAAAGGTGTCAACATGCATATAGCATCAAACCCAACTAGCATAAATAACCAACCCAAACTTGCATGAATCACATATGTCATAAAGAGGTTAACTTGCATAAGTGACTTATGTCATACAAAGGGGTAAACTTACATATGTATGTATGACATACTAAGGGGTTAACTTGCATATGTATGCATATCATACTAAGGTGTAAACTTGCACATGTTACTTGCATATAATCAAACACCAAACTTGCATAACATGTCTTATATGAACTTGCATATAATCATACACCAAACTTGCATAACATATCATATATGAACTTGCATATAATCAAACACCAAACTTGCATAACATGGTGTCATAATGGATCAATGTTTATCATAGCAATTTGCATAACTAGCATCATGAACACATAGCCTAACACTTGCACAACTTGCATAACATCATGATCATGTAGCATATAACTTGCATAACTTGCA
Source organism: Allium sativum (assembly GCA_030737875.1). Classification (NCBI taxonomy): domain Eukaryota; kingdom Viridiplantae; phylum Streptophyta; class Magnoliopsida; order Asparagales; family Amaryllidaceae; genus Allium; species Allium sativum. The sequence goes on along the minus strand of CM060918.1, from coordinate 769,700,315 downwards.
TAACATCATGAACATGTAGCATATGACTTGCATAACTTGCATAACATCATGAACATGCAGCATATAACTTGCATAACATCATGAACATGTAGCATATGACTTGCATAACTTGCATAACATCATGAACATGTAGCATATAACTTGCATAACTTGCATAACATCATGATCACATAGCATATGACTTGCATAACTTGCATAACATCATGAACACATAGCACATAACTTGCATAACATCACAAACACATAGCATATGATAACATAATCTTGCATTGATCCACATTCATAGCCATAACCTCATTATATCCTATCATAATCATTTCAACAATTGGTCATTAAGGCTATAGAAACTCACAATTTGTTGATTAGCACTCCTATGAAGAAGATTAAGTTGCTAGAGTTGATTAGTAGTTGATTTGAGAAGCTATCTTCCTCTTTAATTTGATGGAGGCTCCTTCAAGTTGCATTTTGACGGCATGACGACGTTGTATCTATTTTTAGTATGAATTAGGGTAGTCTTAGGGTGTATTTATAGAGTAGTTAGGTGTTTTAGGCCATTAGATTAACCCTAAATCAGATTAGAGCCGTCAGATCTCGTCCTAGCCACCAAGCACAGCCCAAAAACCATCAGGTTGCACCCAGGTCACATAGACCGACAGGGGGGGTTGACCCCTAGGGAGGGGGTCGACACCCACGTCGACCCTAGGGTCGACTCCCTCTGCCTGGCGGGAATTTTTCCCGCCTCTTCTGAAATGTGAAATTTCTGTTTTTAAATCTGTTTTGAATTTCTGAAAACTTCTTCGGGCCTTAACTGGGTCATACGAACTCCAATTTTCGAAAACTCGGACTCTATTTTGCGTATTTTTCCGAGACGAACGCAATGACAAAGCCTGTTTCCCCTGATTCAGACTTTAAAATTTAATTCTGCCCTGTTTTATATTATAACAAGTTATTCAACACACGGGGTGTTACATTCTCCCATACTTAAAGGATTTCGTCCCCGAAATCTCTAAGTCAAGAAGAACGTATCCTACCATCCAAACAACCATCTACTCAAACCATCAAACACTGGCATCCATTGTCCTTAGAGTTTCTAATGCAGTATGAACTTTTGCAAAGAGTGTGTGTATATGTTCCCTGTCTAATGCAAAATCAGGCGGTCTACTGATTCAGTTGACCTCCTTAATGCAAACCATGATAGTGCCATGCATCCAATATGTATGCGAAAGAACCCTATCGACACATACTATTTCTACACGAGTGCACAATCATTCACCAAAATGCATCATCCATATGATACACAGCCATTATACATCCATTAATATACCTACCTACACACAATTATATGCAATATGCAATATGAAGTGATTGAGCCGATCTAGTGCCTAGAGTGTGTGTATATGCATCCACAAGCAACCACTAGCAACCACTTGCATCCACACGCATCCATCAAACATAACATGTCTCAAACACATGTTTCAACCATAGGTTTACCCTATCTATAGGTCAAAGGTACTAATGAGAGGACATACTAAAGATAAGATAAGTACTAGACAAACGATAAAGGAGAAGTTAAAAGACATACCCTCCAAAAGGAATGGGTACAATGAACGCATCTTCGCTTCTGTCTCCCAAGTAGCATTGCTCTCATCCTCTCCCCATTGCACTTTGACTAGTCGCACCTCTCTATTCCTCAACTTCCTAACCTCTGACCCAAGGATGCGGGTAGGAGCTCGTCGAATAGTCGCATCTCGCTCTACCTCCACTTCTCTAAGCAAGCTCGGCTCTACCACCTCTGCGGTCTCATGTAGGCACTTCCTCAAATGTGACACATGGAATACGTCATGTACCCCCACTAAGTCTCTCGGGTAAATCCACTTTATATGCCATCCGTCCAATCCTTTCCTTAATAGGAAAAGGTCCTACAAATCTTGGTGCTAACTTCCCAACGGACCCAAAGCGAACAACATTCCGTAATGGAGATACTTTGACAAAGACCATGTCCCCAACATCAAACTCAAGATCCGTCCTCCTCTTATCCGCGTAAGATTTCTGCCTATCTTGCGCTGCTTTCATCCTTCTCCGAATCAAATCAATATTTTCCGAAGTCTCTCTAACCATATCAGGCCCAAGCAAGATCTTATCCGTAGATTCCCACCAACATGTAGGTGATCGACAAGGCCTTCCATAAAGAGCTTCGAAAGGAGCCATGCCAATACTGGACTGAAAGCTGTTATTATACGCAAACTCCACCAATGGAAGATGCTCTTCCCATGTACCTCCAAAATCTAAGATACATAGCCTCAAAAGGTCTTCCAGAACACGATCCACCCTCTCAGTCTGGCCGTCCATCTGAGGATGATATGCGGTGCTCAAACACAACTGAGTCCCCACTGCTTCTTGCAAACTCTTCCAAAACTCGCTAGTGAAGATGGGATCTCGATCACTCACTATGCTAGAGGGTACACCATGCAACCGAACTATCTCTCGAAGGTAAACTGAAGCTAGCCATGGAGCAGTCCTCTTGCTCTTCACGGGTATGAAATGGGCGCTCTTAGTCAGTCTGTCTACCATGACCAAATTCCCGTATTACCCTTCCTCGATCTAGGTAACCCATCAATAAAATCCATCGAGACGCTATCCCACTTCCATTGCGGAACTTCCAATGGGTGAAGCAACCCACCAGGTTTCTTTTGCTCCGCTTTCACTTGCTGGCACACCAAGCATCTAGCGACATACTCGGCCACATCTTTCTTCATACCGGCCCAAAAGAAAACTCGCTTCATGTCTTGGTACATCTTGTCCCCACCGGGATGAATGGTCATCCTAGAACGGTATCAAGAATAGCCTTCCTCAAACCCTCGTCTTGCGGTACACAAAGTCTACCGTCTCTACGCAAGCACCCCCTATCGTCTACGGTGTACCTACTCAAATGGCTGGACGACTCCCCCCTTATGAGCCTCTCTACTAACTCAACCAACTGTGGGTCGTCCCGCTGTGCCTCGCCAATCCGTCCCAAAAGAGTAGGTCTGACCTCCAAGGATGCTAGCAAACCGGGTATAAAGTCAACGGAAGGTCTGAAATCAAACATCGAGATAAATTCCAAGCTTCGTCGTTCCACGAACAATGGACTCAAGGACAACCTTTTTCTGCTCAAGGCGTCCGCCACCACGTTACACTTGCCAGGGGTATACGCTATCTCGAAATCATAGGATGCTAAGAACTCCATCCACCTTTGCTGTCTCAAGTTCAAATCCTTCTGAGAAAACAAGTACTTCAATGATTTGTGGTCAGTGAATAATTCGAACCTCTCTCCAAGAAGATAATGGCGCCAAATCTTAAGCGCAAAAACAATAGCGGCCAACTCTAGATCATGGGTAGGGTAATTTTTCTCATGCTTTCTCAACTGCCTTCCACCGTAGGCTATTACCCTTCCCTCTTGCATTAAGACTGCGCCCAGTCCTATCCCACAAGCATCGGTATAGACAACAAACGGCTTACTCCCATCTGGCAACACTAAGACTGGGGCTGTGGTTAAAGCTCTCTTTAACCGTCGGAACGCATCATCACAATCTACGTCCCATGCGAAGACCAGATTCTTCTTTGTCAAGCGAGTTAATCGGGCTGATATCTTCGCGAAGTCCTTGATAAACTTCCTATAGTAGCCAGCCAACCCCAAGAAACTCCTCACCTCGGTAGCATTCTTCGGAACCTTCCAATCTTGAATGGACACTACCTTCGAGGGATCCACAGCTATCCCTTCCTTGGAGACCACATGCCCGAAGAACCGCACTTCCTTCCTCCAGAAGTGACATTTAGAGAATTTAGCCTTAAGGCTATGCGCTCGAAGAGTCTCCAACACTTCCCTAAGATGTAGGGCATGCTCTTCTTCACTCTTAGAAAAGACTAAGATGTCACCCACAAAGACCACCACGAACTTATCAAGGTACTCCCTGAACACCCTACTCATCAAATCAACAAAGTATGCAGGGGCGTTCGTCAAACCAAATGGCATCACCAGCCACTCATAGAAACCATCCGGAGTCCTAAAGGCAGTCTTGTCTATGCTATCCTCAGCCACTCTCAACTGATGAAACCCCGTGGCCAAGTCCAACTGCGAAAACACTGAGGCGCCAACCAACTGATCAAAGAGATCATCAATCCTCGGCAATGGGTGTCTATTCTTCTTTGTGAGCTTGTTGAGTTCTCTATAGTCTACACAAAGTCTGAGGGACCCATCCGCCTTCGTGGCAAAAACTACTGGAGCACCCCACTCCGATATACTTCGTCTTATGAACCCCTTCTCAAGCAACTCCCCTACTTGCTTAAGGAGTTCCCTCCTCTCACGAGGAGCCATGTGGCGCACTGGTAAAGATACTGGCTTAGCATTGTCCACCAGATATATTCGGAAGTCTATCTCCCGCCTCGGAGGTAAGCCCTTCACCTCCTCAAACACATTCGAGTATTCCCGGACCACTCTAACAGATCGCAAACTCTCGACTGAAGCGTCAAGCGATTCAAGATAACTTAGCATAACAGAATCTATGGGATTACAAGAGATCTCGAGAGTGTTCCCCAAGCGGGTCAGGAGCCTAACAACTCTCCTTTCGCAATCAAGAACGGCACCATTACTAGATAACCAGTCCATGCCCAAAATCAACCCATAGCCCGTGAAGCCCAAAACAAAAGCATCACATCTAAACTCAACGCTAAGTATAGAAATCTTCAAACCTAAACATATCATGGACAAATAAGTGGAGCCCCCAATTGGGTTTGAAACAACCAAGGGATCATCTACTAGACTGGTGTCTAAGTGCAGTGACTCAACTAATGATGATGAGATAAACGAATGCGATGCGCCAAAGTCAAACAATGTACGGACAGGATGATCAAACAGAAAAACCAGACTTTCAACGGAAATAGTGCTACCTCTTTCCTGAGTCGGTGGAACCGCGAGAGCCTGAACTTGCCCCCCTTGCCTGACCTGGTGCCATAAGAGCTTGCACCTGTCCTCCTGAGGTAGATCCCGTCCTTTGCCCTTTCTTAGGGCAGTCCTTCACTAGATGCCCTGCTTCGCCACAGTGGAAGCAGCCAGTCTTCTTTTTCTTTCTACAATCTTTGCTTAGGTGGCCTGGTGTCCCGCAATTGAAGCACTTCTTCTTTCCCTTGCCACCGTTGCCTTTCCCCCCTTGTTTTGCTATTGCTGTTGAGGTCTCTTCTGATCTCCTATCTTCTCGGGTGCCTTATTAGCATTGGGACCCTTCTCTTCCTCATGCATGAGTGCCATGTCAACTAGCTTCTCAAAGGTGGCCCCCATAGGGATGTGAGTCATAGCCAATCCATGCATCGGTTCATTCAAGCCCTTAACGAACCTCAAAGCCTTCTTCTCCGGTGTATTCACCATGTCTATGCCAAACCTTGCCAATTGATTAAACTTGTTGACATATTCCTTCACTGATAGGTTCCCTTGCTTTAGAGTCAAGAACCTTTCCATATACAAGTTTTCCTCCGCCTTTGAGAGAAACTTTGCCACAAGTCTCTGCCTGAAATCCGCCCAAGAGTCAACAGGGCGCTCTCCATTAGTGACCTCCCACCAGAATGAGGCCTCTCCCTTCATTAACCAAGCCGCTAACTTGACTTTCTTTCCTTCTTCCATCTCAAAGATATCTATCAACTCTTCCACCTCCTTAAGCCAATCTCTAGCTTCCACAAAAGTTTTAGATCCTTGAAAAGGTTTCCCTCCCATAGCCTTAAATTCCTTGCAAGTCTTAGCAAAAGTATCCGTGCGAGGAGGAGGAGGAGGAAGATCGGGTGCTACTGTTGGTGGAGGAACATTTGCTGGACCCGCAGTGGCGGCCCTAGCCTCCATCAATCTCCTATACCATACTGGTATCGTCACACCCTCCGGAAAGTTAAGATCTTCAGCCATGCTGAAACGAAAAAGGAAAGATTAAAAACGGAGAATTCAAAGGATAAAGATATGGCTATTGGGGATTATGCTTTTCTTTCAAAAACTTTTCTCTTAAAAGACATGTTTTTGAAAATACTTCTTCCAAAAATGTTTTTAGAAAAATAGTTTTCTAAAAAATTTATCTGTTCTGGTAACCTTCGCTCTGATACCACGTGTAACACCCCACACCCGCTAAGGTCACTCACTAAGGGAATGCCTTAACTTCGGTGGAGTATTTAAGTGAATATAGAACAGAAAAATTACAACAAGACAGATATAAATAATACTTGAAAATCTAAAACATCATTTCATTGCAGCAGAAGGTAAACATGTTTAGTTACAACACCATAAAGAGTCAAGTACTAAATATCGATCCTGATAAAAACATAAGTACATAATCCCACTACATAAACAAATAACCATAATAGAAAAGATAAGCTGGGCTTTACATCAAGGTCCAAGCTCCAAAAGATAGATAAAGAGATCTGATCAAAGCCCACTAGTGCTAGGCCCAACCTGAGGACCTGAGGGGGAAAAAGATAAAAACAACGGGGTCAGACATAAGTCTGAGTGAGCCATATAACTTTAACAACACAATCATTAAAGTAATTAGGGTATGATATAAACTCGGTACGGGATGACTGGGGATAAATGACTACACTAAGTAGCCAACTAGACATAGGATGAACTAAGATAACGGTAAAGACGCATCTACCCATCCAAGGGTAATTACTAACTGCACCACACCAGTCATTCCTACTTAAAGGTTGATCCCACCCAAGGACTTAGAAAAATTTACCCAGTAGTTTCATGTACCCCTAGCTGACTACATAGGTGCCGTCTGCCCCTATCTCCACTAGGTGTACCCACTACTCCCCAAGCGATCGGCTCCCTACCGTAGATACCCGTGCTGGCCCCACAGTGGGGGTGTATCACTCCCCAAAGTGGCAACCCGATACAACCAATGGTGCACGGCTTATACCTACACGATGCAACAACGTCTTACCTACCAGCCCGGGTCCACACACGCATATGGAACCCGTTGGACTTGCGTTGCCACTGCTAACCCGTTTTGGCCTCTTATAGTCAAGCCCAGTACGCGTGTCCCGTCCTCGACATGGGTCGAGCCCAATAAGATACATATGGGTTACTGGTTGAAACGGGCCCCCACAAGCTACCCACCTAAGCTTGTCACTTTATCTAGTGCATCCCACTTAACCCTTTAATCATGTTTAATTACATGTTTCCACTTGGTTAAGTATTCTAATCGTATTTTCTATTGCCACCCAAGGCAACCCACTAGATTGCCACATGCCACCCAAGGCACTTACTTGATTTCCGCATGCCACCCAAGGCACCCACTTAACCCCTCATGGCCCACTACATGCTTATATGGTTAAGTGTTTCTTAATTGATTAAGAATGTAACCGTTGTAAAGACCTCTCACATTAGACTATCTTTTATGGCAGCTGGATTTGCCGGTTGGGTCCGGGTAGCCTTACGCCATAACCGAGTCTAACCTCGTGTCTTTACACTTGTCACGTATTCAGTTTGTGCCTAAGACCTCTCACATTGTGCCAATCATTTGTAGCCGCTGGATTTGCCGGTCGGTTCTGGGCAGTCTTATGCTACAAAAGGGTCCAACCTCGTGTCTTAGTCGATTAATTACACCTAATTAATCACCCCCATATTTCGAATTAATTTTCCCTAATTAATTCCAATTTAACAATGTACATAATTGACTCAATTATGTCCATCCACTTTATGGTATGCATAATCATACCAACTTCACACCATTTCATTAACATGTATATTAACCCCATCGTGCCCCACGTAATTCGCTAACATGACATAAAAGGGAAGATTCATCACAAATACAATGGGTTCAACTTGCATAACATTAGCATCAACATGGGTTTTAAAGGTGTCAACATGCATATAGCATCAAACCCAACTAGCATAAATAACCAACCCAAACTTGCATGAATCACATATGTCATAAAGAGGTTAACTTGCATAAGTGACTTATGTCATACAAAGGGGTAAACTTGCATATGTATGTATGACATACTAAGGGGTTAACTTGCATATGTATGCATATCATACTAAGGTGTAAACTTGCACATGTTACTTGCATATAATCAAACACCAAACTTGCATAACATGTCTTATATGAACTTGCATATAATCATACACCAAACTTGCATAACATATCATATATGAACTTGCATATAATCAAACACCAAACTTGCATAACATGGTGTCATAATGGATCAATGTTTATCATAGCAATTTGCATAACTAGCATCATGAACACATAGCCTAACACTTGCACAACTTGCATAACATCATGATCATGTAGCATATAACTTGCATAACTTGCATAACATCATGAACATGTAGCATATGACTTGCATAACTTGCATAACATCATGAACATGTAGCATATAACTTGCATAACTTGCATAACATCATGAACATGTAGCATATGACTTGCATAACTTGCATAACATCATGAACATGTAGCATATAACTTGCATAACTTGCATAACATCATGATCACATAGCATATGACTTGCATAACTTGCATAACATCATGAACACATAGCACATAACTTGCATAACTTGCATAACATCACAAACACATAGCATATGATAACATAATCTTGCATTGATCCACATTCATAGCCATAACCTCATTATATCCTATCATAATCATTTCAACATTTGGTCATTAAGGCTATAGAAACTCACAATTTGTTGATTAGCACTCCTATGAAGTAGATTAAGTTGCTAGGGTTGATTAGTAGTTGATTTGAGAAGCTATCTTCCTCTTTAATTTGATGGAGGCTCCTTCAAGTTGCATTTTGACGGCATGACGACATTGTATCTATTTTTAGTATGAATTAGGGTAGTCTTAGGGTGTATTTATAGAGTAGTTAGGTGTTTTAGGCCATTAGATTAACCCTAAATCAGATTAGAGCCGTCAGATCTCGTCCTAGCCACCAAGCACAGCCCAAAAACCATCAGGTTGCACCCAGGTCACACAGACCGACAGGGGGGTCGAACCCTAGGGAGGGGGTCGACACCCATGTCGACCCTAGGGTCGACTCCCTCTGCCTGGCGGGAATTTTTCCCGCCTCTTCTGAAATGTGAAATTTCTGTTTTTAAATCTGTTTTGAATTTCTGAAAACTTCTTCGGGCCTTAACTAGGTCATACGGACTCCGATTTTCGAAAACCCGGACTCTATTTCGCGTATTTTTCCGAGATGAACGCAATGGCAAAGCCCGTTTCCCCTGATTCAGATTTTAAAATTTAATTCTTCCCTGTTTTATATTATAACAAGTTTTCAACACACGGGGTGTTACACTCGCAAATTTAAACAATCCAGGAGTACATGCCAAACGAACGGGCCCCAATCCAACAACTTTTCGAAATCTAACTTGCATGGTTGCTCGCCCATGGCATGTCATACAAAAGTTATGGTACTTATTCCATGCTTTGATCGTATCGAGCGAAGTCACATGCAAACGTGTGAGTGCATGTGTGACACTGTGTAAACAACGACTCATTACATTATGACATAAGCGGGAGTCGACGAATAACATTAAATTTCTGAAGCCTACAGGAATTGGACATTCATTTTGGCGATCAGTCGAGATTCCATTCAGAGTAATCATAAATCTCTACAATGCTGGAAATCCAAGGTCACAACTAATCGCTTGACATGACTTGTCCCATCGCGTGGTCAACATCCCAGAAGCATTGCTGGAACGTTCAAAACCCAAGCCCAGATGGCATCGTACAAGAATAGTCTTTACGACTCGACCAAACTTCTCAATGATGGACCAACATTATGGGATCAACATTGAGCCTCACCATCAACTCGAATCCTGACTTCACAACTCCTCGAAACACCAACTCCAAAACTGTATCCCACTATGCAACACCTGGGATTGGTATTTTCCTTCAGCACCATTTTCGTATCCTAAATTATATAGGGGAATTTCGTATCCCAGGACTCTGCCCACCTTTTCGTATTCGGCCCACCATCACTTTTCGAATCATTGGTTCTCACTCAGTTTAGTATCCTGTACCTTCCACTCTTTACTTTGTATCTTGCACATTCATATTCCTCAGCTCTAGGATCTAGCGAAGTTTGTGGATCAGTTTAACTACGAAGTAACATACATTGAATATGAAGCCAAAAAGTGGGAAAGCACAGTTACCAAAGAAGTAGGGTTAAAAACAAGTATCGGGATAGGTACCGATCCCCAATACCGGGATATGAATTGTTGTTGTGGTCCCCATGTCCTTACCTACTCCCTCCTACTTCACCTGCTGCCCTCTACTATAAATACCCCGGGTTCTGCTGTGTGAAGGGGGTTGGCTCCTTGCTCTCATGGCTTCCTATGGAGAAGATAACTTTCCTACAACCCTCCAAGCACCTTCCATCACTCTAGGAAGAAGAAAAAGAACCATCTTCTTGGACACTTGGACTATTTGGACTGCCTTAACATTTCAGGAAGAAGGATAAAAACCCATTATTGGACTTACTTACCACCATGGACATGGTAGCCTCATGAGAACATACTATCTTCTCGATCCTCGCTTGATTTGACTTGGAATCATGGACCGGTTGAGGCTTCTCCTTCCACTTCCATGCATTTGTATCACGAAGCATAGTTTACCACCTTCCTCTCCAAGCATAACACTAAGGATAGCTCACTATAACAATTAGAATTACCATAGTTCTTGTTCATTCGAAAATATACTGATTCCACATTGTAATATATAAAAGTGAAGTAATAAAGTACTAAACTTCTAGAGTGGATGTAGGCTTCAACGAGATGAACCACTATAAATACCGTGTGACTGTTTACTTGCGTTCTCCTCTGCATATTAACATTGCAACTTGCACATTTTCCATTTTGGACGTTAATTTCCACTATCGTGAAAATATCGAGCGTTGGCGAACACTTTCGACCGTCAATGTCGTGACTCTAATAGTCGTACCCCCAACACTCGTGCCCCAGTCAGGGGCCAGCGTTTGTTAAAACTCGACCCTAGGTCTGGGTTAAGCATGCTACCAATGGAGAAACTGCCCTCGGGTCTAGTCGGGAACCCATGGAAGATGTGGAGGGAAGTCTCTGGAAAGAGTGGTTGAGGAAGTGTAACGACCCACCGAAATAGGCCTAAATTTCGACCCAGAAAAGGTCCATCGAACTTAGAGTCATTCTAAGCGGGTCGTTGGTTCCTGTAAGGAATTACATTTGCACAGAAAATACAAACATATACTTCGAATAGAGATCTCACACAGCAGAAAGAGAAAATATAATACTAAAATATGATGTACCACTTATTTAAAAATCACAGAATTCCAACACAATAGTCAAGATTACATTTGTACCATGGGCACATCATATAATTTCATTCTCAAATGTTTGCATAAGAAGTACAACAATAACTACTAATAATAGCATAACGACTTCGTCTTTGTCTTCAGTTCCCATCATGTCTTTGTCCATAAACTTTACCCCATCTACTTACATGTTGGATATGTTAAGTAGAGGGGTCATAACATAAAGTTCTGTGTGACTAAAATATGGTGTTTACTTAAAGTCCATACCCGATATTTTTAGCAGGTTACATATCTCAAGGTATGTCTATGCAGCACACAACATTCACACAAATACCCAGTTTCTAACCAATAAGGTGGATATCCAAGTCAACCGCTCATTGGTATTTTCACAGTAAAGACCCAGCGAGTTAGGCATTCTCGGTCACTTATGGACCTATTAAAGGTGGATTATTATGATCTCTTATAACCCTAAGGCGGATCCTAGCGCTTAAGACTCCGTCCTAATACGTCAATGTTCTTAAAGTTTATACTCTCAATTGTAATATGAGAATTAGTATTGCGAATGTTACTACTTAATTGATATTACGGCAGAACACCTATGTCGCTTAAGACTTCCCTTAGACAGTTGGTGAGCATGCAAAGGACACAAATCTTTTATATACCAAGTTTGTCCCTAGTTGAGCCCTTACAAGCTTCTAGAAAAAGTGGACATCCCCGTGAACTACCCTACTCTGCTACCGCTTATGCCTCACTTTTAGAGAAGGAGGACCCAAAGACTTACTTCAAATCTAATAAGGGTGGGTCCCATGACTTTGGTTCCTCTCCGAGGAATAAACCTTCGGAGGGATCCTAGTCCTAACCACTTAAGACCCAAATTAGACAAGAAGAGAGTCAGCCACTTAAGACATTCTCAAGGTGCGGTAAACCTGCCTATTATCACACACCATAGACTTATATATTTATATAGTTATATATATACATACTAGACTCTCACATTAAACCATATACCTGTAGATGCTGGATATGCCGGGAGGTTCCGGGCAGGCTTCTACTATAAGTTGGTATAACCTCGTGTCCAGTGTAGATGTGGTTGTTAGATTTGTCGGTCGGTTTTGGGCAGACTTATACCACAAATGGCAACTAACCTCGTGTCCGTATGTCATTATTTATATATGTAAAACCATTCTATGAATCTATACACACACACAAGAAATCAAATATATTTATACATATAGGGACATTTTAAATTTTAGTTCTATCCTAATCGCACTTATTACGTCAATTTAACGTTAATTACGTCTATATAAGTATAATAATTATAATGCCTAAATAACGTAAATGTTCGTATGAACGAGAGAACATTCTAACGAGATATCAATTGTCAATTTGTCTAAATCAAGGTATACAAGTTAGTTTTACCATATATTTACCTCTAAAATTTAGGCATGATGGCAAAGTAACAATAATAAATAGCAGTGAATGGAAAATATACATACATACAAATTTCAACTTGCATCCTAGGCTTGTTGGAATGATTTCAATACTGGATCAAAGATAGAGTATTACATACACGTATAATATATATGTGCATGTTTATAATTTCCACTTTATCTAATTCACCCCTTTTTGGTGTTATGCGCATAAAAACATTTACATTTGATATATTCCAAGTGTGAATACATTTGGATTTAAAATAGAATCCAAACCTAATCAAATCATGGAATAACCAAATTTAAACCCTTTTTGGTTGCAATCAAATGTTTAGATAAGGGTGGAAGTAGAAACAACAACACATCCCTTTCATTCCCAATCCAATATTAAGATCAAAACTCCACAAACCCAAATAACATGACAATTCCTATGCAAATATAAAATAGAGGATTTGGGTTTTTATGTATTGATGTTATCGATTTCCAAATCCTCTTAGGCGTAACTATCAACATGTTAATGTATTAAAATAATAGAATATGCCTAAGAACACAATATTCCACTCATAGATCTAAGGAAGAACAAGTAGGATTTCTGTAGCAGATCTAGATCTGTGCTTAATCTTTGCCACAAACATGCTCCAATCCTCCTAATATATATGTAAGAAATATATTTTAGAATCTTATATATATATATATACTAAACATCAGAATTCATACTAAAACATATATGAATTTAGATTAGAGAAGATAAGAATAAAGGTTAGAGGAATAGAAGAAAAGTTCTAACCTTTTCCGGAATTTAGTAATGGCAGAAGGTTGGCATGGAGGTAGAGATAAAAGAGTGGTTAGGGTTTCATTTCGTGATATGAGGTCCTATATATGTTTTCTCATTTGAGCATAGGCCGTTAGATTATTCAGATTTAATACAGGCCTTTTATTTATATATATCCCCTTAGAAAACCCAAACCGAATCATTGGGTTGTTCATCCGCCAAGCGGTCGACCTGGGTGGTCGACCGGTTGTCGACAACCCATCCTAAGGGGCCGATCACCTCCTGATTGCTGAAACGCCCAATGAACGTTGTTGCGCTGAGGTGTTTATTTAATTAATACGTTGCTTTATAATCTTAATCTCTTTCTTTACATGAAATATTCTTTGTCCCCATAATCTTATCCTAAGTTTGAATTTCAAATTCTCCCTCTTATATTTAAATATATTTTGGACATATATATATTACTCATATAATTGTATATGTATATTTTCTGTGTTTTACTATCCAAATTCATTTTCTTGTAACTTCTTCATACATTGACCATTTTCAGCATATTATATATGAAAATGATTCAGAATTACGCCACGAATCCAAATAAAAGAATTTCGTACCCAAATTCTTAAAGCTGCAAAATCTTATTTTCTAGCCTTATTATTAAATTGTTTATTTTTATTTATTTATTAATATTTATGTATTTTACGGGGTGTTACAATCCCCCCTCCCCCGCCCCCGCTTAAAATAGATTTCGTCCCGAAATCTGTTTGAAGGGGCGAAAAACACAACTCGCTTGAACACATTCATGTTGTACATCCATGTTATTTTAATTCATCCACAAGCATCCATGACTCGCAGTGATTATGAACTGTATACCCACTAAAGTGGACTCAATCCTATTGTGTAGGATGCAATATATATGCAAACAACCTAATTATGCATATATTTCTATATGAGTGCGCTTGTGCAATGGTGTTGCATCCATTTCCTAATATCCAATCTAGCAATCACAATGCATGCATAAACGTTATTTTGAAGAAAAATTTCCCGAGAAAAGCTCCGGGTGAGTACGTCTCATCTTTTCCTCGGTCTCCCATGTGCTTTCCACAGGATCATTTCCCCATTGTACTTGGACGAGGCAAACGGTTTTGTTGCGGAGTCTCTTTATTCTGTGCTCTACAATCCTTGCAATGGCAAGAGGCACCCTGGACTCCAACTCGAATTTTTTTATGTCTCCAATTTCATCAAGCTTGAGTCTGATAGCAGAATCACGAAGGCATTTCCTTAGATGAGATACATGAAAAACATTATGGATCCCCAATAGGCGTTCTGGGAGATCCACTCGATAAGCCAAAGATCCTATCTTCTTGATGACACGAAAAGGCTCAATAAATCTGGGAGCCAACTTCCCAATCTTCCTAAACCGAACAGTCTTCTTGAGAGGGGATACTTTTACGAATACTAAGTCTCCAACATTAAACTCAAATTCCCTTCTTCGCTTATCAGCATACGATTTCTAACGGTCTTGGGCTGATTTCATCCTCCGCCTAATTAAAGATATCTTCTCCATGGACTCACGGATGAAGTCTGGTCTGAGTAGAACCTTGGTACTAGTTTCCCACCAACAAGTTGGCGATTTGCATGACCTCCCATAAAGCGCTTCAAAAGGGGACATACGAATCGTCGTTTGAAAACTATTATTATAAGCGGTAGCTGCTGCTCTCAAACTCCTCTAAAGTCGACGATGCAATCTCTGAGCAAGTCTTCCAAAATCCAATTTACTCTTTCCGTCTGGCCATCATTCTGCGAATGATAGGCTATGCTTAGATTGAGGGTCGTTCCTAATGTTGCTCGAAGGCTTCTCCAAAATTCGCTTGTGAACAAGGGGTCTCTATCACTCATAATACTCGATGGGATACCATGTAGTATGACTATCTCTTTGACATATAGTTGGGATAACGAGGCTGTAGTCCTTAGACATGTGTCCTTCTTCATGGAAGTTGTAACACTTTCCATTGAATTCCTACTTTGCCAACGAGATCCTACAATCTTCGGCTTCATGGACCTTACGGTTGCACCTCATACAAGTCTTTGCTTCCTGATTAAATTTGCCCTATTTCTTCTTGTTCTTCCACCATTTATTTTTCTTATTCTTGTCGAAATTTCCTTATCCTTTTTCACCTTCTTTCTCCTCCTTGGAGCCTTCAGCCATGCATAGGGTGGTTGTCTCTACTAGGGTTTCAAAAGTTTCCCCAAACGTTACTTAGGCTAATAAAGTTTACTTCAATGGAGAATTCAGCCCTTCAACAAATCTCAAGGTTTTGTTAATGGAGGTGTCTACCAAACGTCTCCTAAACTTACATAATTCGGTAAACTTGGCCACGTACTCTTGCAAGCTTATGTTTCCTTGCTTGAGGTGAATGAATTTCTCAACTGGATAGTCATTTCTTCCCTTGGCAGAAACTTTGCTCCGAAACGGGTTTAGAATTCAGCCCATGTAAAATTCCATCCCTTGTTCTCTCCAGATATTAAATTCCACCATTCAAGGGCCTCCTCTTTCAAGTGCCAGGCCACACTTCTTCTTTTCACTTTATCGGGCTAGCCAGTAGCTTCGAAAAATCTTTCGTAGTCCGTTATCCAAGATTGGCCATTAGCTAAACCATCCTTTCCAAAGAACGATTTTCCTCCAAGATTCGTGAATGTCTTGCAGAAGCGAGAAAAGTCAAAGGCTATCTCAGCGGCAGGAGCTTCAGGTGCCGCTGGGGCAGGATTAGCAACAGGGGCCTGTTCCACAGTACGAAGATACTATTGGAACCATTCTGGTAAGTATTGGGGCCTTGCTTGGTTTCCCTGCTCAGTAGGATTTTCAACCATTCCACTATACGAATAGAAAAGGAAGAATCCTTTAGTGGATAGTCCTGAGATAGTATATAAGCTGAAAAGGGAAGAAAACGATAAGGTTGCCTAATATAAATATGTATGCTTATTGGGGGTAAATATGTGTGTATATATATATTATATAGTTTGAAAAATCCTTTTCAAATTACTAATACGCCTCTCATACGTATAATTCCCTTATAATCGGGTAAGCTATGCTCTGATACCAAATGTAATAACCCATCCGGAATGGGCCTAAATTTCGACCAAGAAAAGGCCAACCGAAACTTAGAGCCATTCTAAGCGGGTTGTTGGTTCTTATAAGGAACTACATTTGCACAAATAATACAAACATATACTTCGAATGGAGATCTCACATAACGGAAAAAGAAAATATAATACTGAAATAAGATTTACCACTTATTTAAAAATCACAGAATTCCAACACAACAGACAAGATTACATATGTTCCAGGGTACATCAAATAATTTCATTCTCAAATGTTTCCATAAGAAGTACAACAACTGCTAATAATAGCATAATGACTTCGTCTTCAGCTCCCATCATGTCTTCGTCCATAAACTTTACCCCATCCACTGACCTGTTGGGTATGTTAAGGAGAGGGGTCGGAACATAAAGTTCCGTGTGACTGAAATATGGTGTTTACTTAAAGTCCATACCCTATGTTTTTAGCAGGTTACATATGTCAAGGTATGTCTATGCAACACACAACATTCACATAAACACCAAGTATCTAACCAATGAGGTGGATATCCAAGTCAATCGCTCAATGGTGCTTTTAGGGTAAAGATCCAACGAGGTGGGCTTTCTCGGTCACTTATGGCCCTATTAAGGATGGATTCTTATGATCTTTTATAACCTTGAGGCGGACCCTAGCCCCTTAAGACCCCATCCTAATACGTCAACATTCTTAAGATCTATACTCTCAATTGTAATATGAGAAGTAGTATTGCGAATGTTACTACTTAACTAATATTACGGCAGGACACCTATGTTGCTTAAGACTTCCCATAGACAGCTGGTGAGCATGCAATGGCCACATATCTTTTATATACCAAGTCCGTCCCTAGTTGAGCTCTTACAAGGTTCTAAAGGAAGTGGACATCCCCCATAAACTACCCTACTCCGTTACCGCTTATGCCTAACAACTTTTAGAGAAGTTGGACCTAAAGACTTACTTCGAATCTAATAAGGGTGGGTCCCATGAATTTAATTCCTCTCCAAGGAATAAACCTTCGAAGGGATCCTAGTCCTAACCACTTAAGACCCAAATTAGACAAGAAGAGAGTCAGCCACTTAAGACCATCTCAAGGTGTAGTAAACCTATCTATTTTCACACACCATAGACTTATATATTTATAGTTATACACACACACACACTAGACCTCTCACATTAAACCATACACCTGTAGATGCTGGATATGCCGGGCGGTTTTGGGCAAGCTTCTACTACAAGTTGGTTTAACTTCATGTCTAGTGTACTAAGTTTGAATGGCCCATGTCAGCCAGACCACTGACATTAGTTGGGCCTATTTATGGTTGCTGGATTTGCCAGTCGGTTCCGGGTAGACTTATACCGCAAATGACAACTAATCTCGTGTTTATGTGTCATTATTTATATGTAAAACCATTCTATATGCACACACAAGCAATCAAATATATTTATACATATGGGGACATTTCAAATTCGAATTCTATCATAATCTCACTTATTACGTTAATATAACACTAATTACGATTATATAAGTATAATAATTATAACGCCTAAATAACGTAAATGTTCATATGAATGAGAGAACATTCTAATGAGATATAAATTGTCAATTTGCCTAAATCAAGGTATACAAGTAAGTTTTTCCGTATCTTTACCGCTACAATTTAGGCATGATGGCATAATAACAAAATAACAGATATAAGTGAATTGAAAATATACATACATACTAATTTCAACTTGCATCCTAGGCTTGTTGGAATGATTTCAATATTGGATCAAAGATAGAGTAGTACGTACACATATAATATATACATACATGTTTATAATTTTCAATTTATCTAATTCACCCTTTTTTTTGGTGTTATTCACATAAAAACATTTACATTTGATATATTTCAAGTATGAATACGATTGGATTCAAAATAGAATCCAAACCTAATCAAATCATGGAATAACCAAATTTAAACCCTTTTTATTACAATCAAATGTTTACATAAGGGTGGATTACACAAAGTAGAAACAACAACACATCCCTTTTATTCCCAATCCAGTATTAAGATCAAAACTCCACAAACCCAAATAACATGAAATTCTTATGCAAATATAAAATAGAGGATTTTGGGGTTTTTTGTAATGATGTTATCAATTTTTAAATCCTCTTAGGCATAGCTATCAACATGTTAGTCTATTAAAAATATATAATATGCCTAAGAACACGATATTCCACTCACAGATCTAAGGAAGAACAAGTAGGATTTCTGTAGTAGATCTAGATCTATGCGTAATCTTTGCGAAAAACATGGTCCAATCCTCATAATATATATGTCAGAAATATATTTTAGAATCTTATATATATACACTAAATTCCAAAATTCATACTAATACCTATACGAATTTAGATTAGAGAAGATAAGAATAAAGGTTAGAGGAATAGAAGAAAAGTTCTAACCTTTTGTAGAATTTAGTAATGGCAAAAGGTTGGCATGGAAATAGAGATAAAAGAGTGGCTAAGGTTTCATTGTGTGATATGAGGGCCTATATATAGTTGCTCGTGTGAGCGTAGGCCGTTAGATTATTCAGATTTAATCCAAGCCTTTTATTTATATATATTCCCTTAGAAAACCCTAACCAAACATAGATTCGTTGGGCCATTCAGCCGCCAGGCGGTTGACCTGGGTGGTCCACCGGCGGTCGACACCACTCCTAAGGGGGCGGTCGACCTCCTGGTCGCTAAAACGCCCAATGAACGTTGTTGCGCTGAGGTGTTTATTTAATTAATACGTTACTTTATATTCTTAATCTCTTTCCTTATATGAAATATTCTCTATCCCCATAATCTTATCCTTAGTTTGAATTTCAAATTCTCCATCTTATATTTAAATATATTTTGGACATATATATTACTCATATATATATACATATATATTCTGCGTTTTACTGTCCAAATTCATCTTCTTGTAACTTCTTCATACATTGACCGTTTTTAGCATATTATATATGAAAACATTTCAGAATTTCGCCACGAATCCAAATAAAAGATTTTTATAGCCAAATTCTTAAACCTGCAAAATCTCATTTTCCAGCCATATTATTAAATTTTTACTTTTATTTATTTATTTATTAATATTTATGTATTTTACGGGGTGTTACAGGAAGGGTCTAAAAGCACTCCTCAAAAAGAGCCAATTGCTGAAAAATCTCCTGCCGGAGCACCATCCCCAGCTAAGTCTTTAATTCCAATGCTTAATCGGGGGCACCGAGTCGCTGTTCAAGGGACTGAGTGATTTGGCGTTGCCGGACTTTATATATTATGCTCTTAACTTGGACCCCACTATGTTCTTTCAAAATCTGAAGAGCAGATATCTCATGTTAAGGCTGGGAAGATAACCCCGAAAAGCCTAACTACGTGCTTGGGTCCGTTGAGGAGATCATTAAGACACACACGACATGAACATTTCACGTCACAACACTATTTTGTCATATGTCTGTTGAGTTCTAGCTTAGTATTTTTTCTTGATTTACAGGCTCCATGACTAATGGAAGCAAGTACCATGGACATTCCCACACCAGTCTCTTCAGGAGTAGTTCTGTCTATAAAAGCTCATCTGAACGCAAATACCAAGAGAGTCGCGAACGGAAGGTCATGGAGCTTGAAAGGAAAAGGGACAAGGGATGAGAGAGGAGAGGGAACACGATTGGGAGAGGGAGCATGAGAGAGAACAATGCCATCGCAAATACATTCCTCACCCTCATGACAAATCCTTTTGATCTCATGATAGGATGCCCAACGTGCATTCTCAAGTCAAGGGCTCGTCCTAAATAAGCTTCCTACTAAATCGACTCCACAATCCAAACCTGTGTCGTATAAGGGCCGGAGGGTCGTCGTGTCTGATGAGCGAAGAGAGTAGGAGCCCGAAGCTGCGCCTACCCAAGAGTAAGAGATGATCAACGAGCAGGGGAAGAATGAGCTGGAAAAAGCCTTCCCTCATTACTATTTCTTCCGCAACCAAATCTTTCCCACTCTGTATCCAGTGCCAAAATCTTCTGATGATAAGTTGCAAGCGTCTGCTAAGGACATGCCTTCTTAATGCCAGGAAATGGTCAAGTACTCGAGAAGGCTATCTGAAGTCATCAGGATCCTTGAACTTGATATCGATAACATGAATCAAATGTGGGATTGTGACAAGAATGCCCTAGAGCACACCAAGAAAGATCTAGCAGGTTGTGAGACCTAACTCACAACTACAATAAATTCATATAAGAAGTCCAAGGTTGAACTTGACGAGCTTCGAGCAAGATTTAATAGTGAACTCAACCTATGGTCACTCAAAACCAAGACATTTGAGGATGCGATGAAGCATGTTTAAAAGGAGAATATATCTCTTAAAGCTGAGAATGGGGCACTGTAACACCCCACCTCCGCCAATGCCACTCTTGCAAGTGCACTGGCTTTGGAGGGGCGTTAAACGAGGTAAACATGCATGCAGATATCACAAGACAGAACATATAAGTAAAACAGAGAAATAAAGCAGCGGATAAAACTAACATCTCAAAACCATAGTCAAGTTACATCAAAGTACTTGGTCATTATTTTCCCACAAAACAAAGTCTAGAACATAAACTGAAAACTGGAAAAAAACATAAAGTAACTATCCCCAAAGTAGAATAAAGCGATAGCATGCTCAAGTCCAAACCGTACATGAGCTATCCAGAAAAGCAGCTAAAGATCCAGCTAGGTACCAGTGTTCCCACCCTGTAAACCTGGGGGGGGGGGGGAATGGAAGAAAAGAGGCGAAAGAAAACGGGTCAGTCAAAAAGACTGGTAAGTCCTATCTACTATTAGTATAAAAACTAATAAAGTTAACTGATCATGTAAAGCAGAGATGAAACATAGGGTGATAACTGGCATGGTGAAAAGATAGATCAAGTGTGGCATCACATATACGATGTTAAGTTGCACCAAGTGTGTACTAGTAATCCATGTCAAGTATAAACAAGAAATGATCCCTTGGCCCAATCCTGGCCCAATATCCCGAGATGACCTAGATCAAGGTCCAACAACATGGTCTAGTCGATCGGCCCCCTAAAAGCCTAACTCGTCAAGTGTCGGTGTCATACGGCCCAATCACGAAGTGTAGTCAAACTGTGCTAGGTCCACCCTAGGGTGTATCAAGCCCTAGGGTGCCAACCCCGGACACAAATCAAGCATGCACAGTCTAAACCTACGGGTGCCCGTGTCTGCTTTTTCAACTCCGGACTATGTGCACGACCATAGTCCTCCTGAACCTACACCGGCACACCTACTCAGCCGTCGTTTTGGTCGCTTACATGTCAGCCCAATAATCGTGCCCCACCCTAGCCTAGTCCCTAGGGTATCATGATACAACCAAGAGGGTTACTGGTAAAAAGGACCTCGTAACTAGCGTTTCCTAACGGGTTAAATGTGGTTAACCCGACCCAATCAAGCATCAAGTTGGTTAAGTGTACCCAAGGTTCATGACTTAACCCTATCAACCCATCGTGTTCATGTTGGTTAAGTGTTACGTGGTCCATGACTTAACCCTATCATGTGGCATTAATTAATTTAATGCACCTTAACCTCTCACATTAGACCTTGTTGTGGTTACTAGTTAAGCCGGGCGGGTCCGGGTAGCTTTACACCACAACCTAGTCTAACCTCGGGTTTAAGCACTACATGACCAACTACTCACATTGGGTCCTATTGTTTGTAGCCACTAGTTAAGCCGGTTGGTTCCGGGTAGATTTATGCTACAAACTCAACCCAACCTCGAGTTGGCCACACTCATATTTTCTAAGTGTCATGTCCATCATTATGTTCACAAACCTAATCACAAGTCAATGTTCATGTCATATTTTAAAACCATGTTTTCATGTCATTAATTTTACCCAAACCCAACGCATTCCCATCGCATGTACGTTTCGCATAACATAACATAGATCAAAAGAGGGAACTTGGCAAAAGCATGACAAAAAGGGCATAAGGTAATAAGGTTGGCCACAAGTTAAACATGGTGGCATATGGGGCATAAATATGTTCATTTAAACTTGCATGTTACATTATAAGCCTCAAAACATGCATAACATTCAAACTTAGCGAATAGGTGATACATGGTCCTAGATGACATAGAATGATGACTAGAAGTTCGCATATAACATTATATGCAAGTTATCATAAAGGTTATGAGAGTTCTCATGTTGCATAATGCAACATTTCTAATCAAAGCTCATAGCTTTCTATGTATAAGGTCAAGGTGATAGCTTTACAAACATGCATAGAATAAATCTATGCATAACATGATAGAATCAAAGCACATATCATACTTAGGCCCAAACTCAAACTTGCAACATGTCATATTTAACTTCATAGTTAGAATCTAAGAGTAGTATAGGGCTTACAATGCTATGAAGACTTATTAAATATAAATAAGATTGAGACGAAGCCACTAGCAACTCTAAAAACCCCAAATGAATACAAGCTCCAAGAAGCTCCTTTGATTATATGAAGAAAGATCCTTGTTTTAATGAAGAAAGATTGAACTTTGGCCTTGAATCAAGCTTTGGAACTCTCAAACAAGCTTAGGAACTCTCATATGAATGAAGATGGAGGTTATGACAAGAGGGTGGAGGCCATGATTAAACATTTTGGCATAGTTTAGTTGTAGGATTGATTTATGATGATTTAGGCTAGGTATTAGGGTCCTTTTATAGAAGATTAGGTTAGTTTAGACCGTAGGATTAACCCTAATTCAGATCTGGGCCATCAATTCACGTCACTAGCCTCCAAACATGTCTTGAGAAACAAGTCAGGTGCACCCAGGCTGGACTGGCCGACCACCCAAGTCGACAGGGGTGTCGACTGGGCAGTCGACACAGCCTGGGGTGTGTCGACTCCCAAGTCGACTCCCCAGTCGACTTGGGGTGGCGGGAATTTTTCCCACCTGCCCTGCCCTAGCTGAATTTGAATTTCTGAATTCAAATTCAAATTTGAAATTTTCTGAAAATTTCGACGGGCCATAACTTGGTCATCCGGACTCCGATTTTCGAAAACTCGGACTCTATTTTGCGTATTTTTCCGAGACGAACGCAATGGCTCAGCCCGTTTCCCCTGATTCAGATTTTATCATTTAATTCTGCCTTGATTTATGTTATAACTTGTTATTCAAAATATGGGTTGTTACATCCTCCCCACCTTAAAGGATTTCGTCCCCGAAATCTCTAAGTTAGGAAGAACGTATCCTACCATCCATCATCCATCTACTCAAAACATCATCCACGTGCAGTCAATATCCTTAACAAATTTTAAATGCTGTATGATTATATGCAAAGGTGTGTGTATATGTACTTATCTAATGTGAAAATCAGGCGGTTACTGATTCAGTAAACCTCCTTAATGCAAAGTATGTTAGTGAAATGAGTCCATATGTATGCAAAATCCTAACATAATTTATAATCTCTACATGAGTGCACATAACATTCTTCCATATGCAACATCCACGTGATAGCATAACAAGTTTCATCCATGAATAAGTATAAGCACTCATGCATATGCAATATGAAAATGTGTGAGCCGATCTTAGTGCCTAATGTGTATCATGCATCCACGAGTATCCACTTGCAAACACATACAACCACTTGCAAACATCAAGCATAACATGTTTCAAATACATGTTTCATCCAAAGGGTTTCTACCTAAGGTTCTCATGACAAGGCTAACGAGCTAACAAGATAATCAGGATAAACATGGATAGCAAAAAGGAAGATATGTTAAAAAGGAAAAGAGATCGAGAATGTACCCTCAAAAAGAAATGGATAAAGCCCACGCATCTTCTCCTCGGTTTCCCAAGTTGCATCCTCTTCGGCTTCACTCCACTGAACTTTCACCAATTTGACTTCTCGATTTCTTAGCTTCCTGATCTCTGTTCCCAAGATACGAATCAGAGCTCTCCTCAAGGTTGCCTCTTTCTCTACCTCCACGTCTTCAAGAATGCTTGGTTCAACCACCTCAGCGGACTCATGTAGGCACTTTCGGAGATGCGAGACATGAAAGACATTATGCACTCCGGCTAGCTTCTCGGGCAATTCCACCTTGTAAGCCATCTTTCCAATTCTCTCTATGATAGGGAAGGGTCCTACGAACCTTGGTGCCAGCTTCCCAACTGCTCCAAAACGTACCACATTACGCAAAGGAGAAACCTTCACGAAAACCATATCCCCAACTTCGAATTCTAAATCTGCCCTTCGCTTGTCGGCATAGGATTTCTGTCGGTCTTGGGCCGCTTTCATCCGTCTTCTCACCAATTCAACTTTCTCAGATGTGTCCCGTATCATATCGGGCCCAAGTATAAGCCTATCCGTTGTCTCCCACCAACAAGATGGTGACCTACACGGCCTCCCATACAAAGCTTCAAATGGTGCCATCCCTATGCTAGCTTGATAGCTATTATTATAAGCAAACTCTACAAGAGGGAGGTGGTCTTACCAAGTACCACCAAATTCAAGAACACAAAGCCTCAAGAGATCTTCTAGCACTCTATTCACCCTTTCGGTTTGGCCATCCGTCTGAGGGTGATAAGCTGTACTTAGATTCAATCGCGTACCCATCGCCTCTTGCAAACTATTCCAGAACTGGCTAGTGAAGATTGGGTCACGATCGCTAACTATGCTAGAGGGAACTCCATGCAACCGCACTATCTTTCGAAGATAAATAGATGCTAGCCATGATGCGGTCCTCTTGCTCTTCACTGGAATGAAATGAGCACTCTTCGTAAGTCTGTCAACTATGACCCATATGCTCGTATTCCCTTTTCTTGACCTAGGCAATCCATCCACAAAATCCATAGAAATACTTTCCCACTTCCATTGCGGGACCTCCAATGGATGTAATAGCCCACCAGGTTTCTTCGACTCGGCTTTCACTTGTTGGCACACCATGCACTTTGAAACATACTCTGCCACATCTTTCTTCATTCCAGCCCAAAAGAAATGCGCTTCATGTCCCTATACATCTTATCTCCTCCAGGATGTATAGTCATCTTCGAGTGATGCGCTTCTTCGAGAACTTTATGCACCAAGTCTCCTACTTGTGGACCGCATAGCCTTCCATCACGCCTTAGCCAACCCTTGTCATCAATAGTATATCTAGCAAGGTGACTATACGTCTCACCACGAATCAACTTGTCCATGACCTCGACAATCTGCGGGTCTCCTTTCTGCGAAGCCCCAACTTGATCAAGAAGTATAGGTCTAAGATCAAGGGATGCTAACGAACCCGTCATCGACTCAACAGCTGTTGTGAAATCAAAGGTTGCCAAGAACTCTAGGCTCCTCATCTCAACAAACAAGGGACTCAAAGTCAACCTACTTCTGCTTAACGCATCTGCCATAACATTACCCTTGCCAGGGGTATAAGCTATCTCGAAGTCATAAGATGCCAAGAATTACAACCATCTTTGATGCCTTAGATTCAGATCTTTCTGCGAGAAGAGGTACTTGAGCGACTTGTGATCCGTATATAACTCAAACCTTTCGCCTAGAAGATAGTGGCGCCAGGATTTGAGTGCAAAGACGATCGCCGCCAATTCCAAATCATGAGTGGGATAGTTCTTCTCATGAACTTTAAGTTGCCTACCCCCATAACATATCACTCTTCCCTCTTGCATCAGAACAGCACCTAACCCCGTGCCACGTGCATCGGTGTACACGGTAAACATCTTACCGCTATCAGGTAATGCCAAAACTGGAGTTGTAGTAAGGGCCCTCTTGAGCCTTTGAAAAGCAAGCTCACACTCTAAGTCCCATGCAAAAACTAAGTTCTTCTTCGTCAACTTAGTAAGAGGGGATGAAATCTTAGCGAAGTCCCTGATGAACTTCCTACAGTAGCCCGCCAGACCGAGAAAGCTTCTTACTTCGGTTGCATTCCTAGGAGTCTTCCAGTCTTAAACTGCAACCACTTTCACGGGATCCACAGCTATGCCTTGCTTAGAGACTATATGTCTAAGAAACCGAACTTCCCTTCTCCAAAAATGGCATTTGGAGAACTTGGCTTTCAACTGATGGGCTCTAAGCGTATCCATCACTTCCTTGAGGTGTCTAGCATGTTCTTCCTCATCCTTTGAGAAGATCAGAATATCATCCACGAAGACAACCACGAACTTGTTAAGGAACTCCCTGAACACCCTACTCATCAAATCTACGAAGTAGGCGGGTGCATTAGTCAAACCGAATGGCATGACAAGCCATTCAAAGAATCCATCTGGAGTCCTAAACGCAGTCTTATCAATACTATCCTCAGCCACTCTAAGCTGATGGAATCCGGTGGCTAGATCGAGCTGAGAGAAAACAGAAGCACCAACAAGCTGGTCAAAGAGGTCATCAATCCTCGGTAACGGGTGCCTATTCTTCTTTGTCTGCTTGTTCAACTCTCTATAATTAACACATAGACGAAGCGAACCATCCGCCTTAGTAGCGAATACCACAGGAGCACCCCATTCAGAAATGCTTCGCCTAATAAAATTCTTCTCAAGCAACTCCTTGATTTGCTTATTGAGCTCTCTTCTTTCTCGTGGGGCCATGTGCCTAACGGGCAATGAAATTGACTTGGCATTATCAACAAGATAAATGCGGAAATCTATCTCTCGTTTAGGGGATAACCCCTTAACCTCTTCAAAGACATCCGGATAGTCTCGGACCACCCTTACAGATTGCAGATCATTGATGGACGAGTCAAGGGATTCAAGATAACATAACATGACGGGATCTCTAGGGTTACAAGAAATTTCTAGGGTATTACCGAGGCGAGTCATGAGCCTCACCACCCTATGCTCACAATCGAGAATGGCTCCATAACTGGACAACCAATCCATGCCCAAGATCAACCCGTATCCCGTGAATCCGAGAACATAAGCATTACACGTGAATTCTACGGTCAAGATAGAAATCTTCAAATCCACACAAATCATAGATAGATGGGCGGAACCCCCAATTGGATTTGAAACACTAACGGGATCCTCAACTAGACTAGTACTTAGGTGCAAACTTTCAACAAGATCAGAAGAAATAAAACTATGCGATGCGCCAGAATCAAATAAGGTGCGAACATGATAATCAGAAATATAAACAAGGTTTTCTACAGAAATACTACCTCGGTCCTGAACTGGAGCAGTGTTGAGAGCATGCACTTGCCCTCCAGAAGGTCCTGCACGCTGAGTCTGCCCTTGCCCTTGTCCTTGCTTCTTGGGGCAATCCTTGCTAAGGTGTCCAGGCTCTACACAGTGAAAGCATTCGCCCAACTTCCTCTTCTTCTTTCTGTAGTCTTTGGCTATGTGCCCAACAATCCCACAGAAGTTGCATTTTCTTGGGTCCTTTGCCTTGTTGTTGTTGGCCTTATTGCCCTTGTTGTTCTTGTTGTTCTTGTTGTTCTGATTGCTCTGATTTCCTCCCCACTTGGAGTCCGTCTTCTTGGTTTGAGTCTCATTAGGCTTGACTTCTTTCTTGCCATTCTTATCGTCTCCTTGAAGCAATGCCATGTCCACTAGGCCTTCAAAAGTGGCCCCCATGGGTATATGAGATAGGGTTAAACCTTGTGATGGCTCATTCAACCCTCGTGCAAAGCGTAAAGCCTTCTTCTGGGGAGTATTAACCATGTCCAAACCGAATCGACCAAGGTGGTTAAACTTATTCACATACTCCCTCACTGTCATGTCCCCTTGCTTCAAAGATATAAACTTCTCCAAT
Source organism: Allium sativum (assembly GCA_030737875.1). Taxonomy (NCBI): domain Eukaryota; kingdom Viridiplantae; phylum Streptophyta; class Magnoliopsida; order Asparagales; family Amaryllidaceae; genus Allium; species Allium sativum. Next base: position 769,671,943 of record CM060918.1, on the reverse strand, counting down.
TGCAGATTCGCCTCAGCTGATGATAGAAACTTAAGCCCAAACCTCGTCCTAAAGTCGGCCCACGTCTCTATAGGCCTAGTAGCATTGGTGACCTCCCACCAATAAGAAGCTTCTTCTTTTAATAGCCATGCTGCCAATAAAACCTTTCTATGGTCTTCCACATCAAAGATAGCGAAGAGATCTTCAGTTTCTTTCAACCAATTTCTTGCCTCCACAAAAGCCTCCGTCCCAATAAAATTCTTGTCACCCATTGCCTTAAAGTCTTTGCAAACCTTTGCGAAATCTTCTTGAGGATGATGATGAGGAGGAGGAGGAGGGGGAACCTCAGTTACGGTGGGGGTGTTTGCTGGGCCCGCATCGTTGGCCCTAGCTTCCAAGTACCTCCGGAACCATCCGGGAATGGTTACTCCCTCGGGAAGGTTAAGATCGGCCATGCTGAAAAAGGAAAAGATAGATTAAGAACGAGGAAACAAAGGACAGTGCTAATGGCTTTTGGGGAATAGCCTTTTTTAAAATAAACTAGACTTTTCTTGGAAAATACTTAATTGGTTTTGAAAATAGTTTTCTAAAAAGGTAAGTTTTAAAAACCCTTTTTCCTCAGATCTTGTAAACCTTATGCTCTGATACAAAATGTAACACCCCACCTCCGCCAATGCCACTCTTGCAAGTGCACTGGCTTTGGAGGGGCGTTAAACGAGGTAAACATGCATGCAGATATCACAAGACAGAACATATAAGTAAAACAGAGTAGTAAAGCAGCGGATAAAACTAACATCTCAAAACCATAGTCAAGTTACATCAAAGTACTTGGTCATTATTTTCCCACAAAACAAATTCTAGAACATAAACTAAAAACTGAAAAAAAAACATAAAGTAACTATCCCCAAAGAAGAATAAAGCCATAGCATGCTCAAGTCCAAACCGTACATGAGCTATCCAGAAAAGCAGCTAAAGATCCAGCTAGGTACCAGTGTTCCCACCCTGTAAACCTTGGGGGGGGGGGGGAAACGAAAAAAAAGAGGCGAAAGAAAACGGGTCAGTCAAAAAGACTGGTAAGTCCTATCTACTATTAGTATAAAAACTAATAAAGTTAACTGGTCATGTAAAGCAGAGATGAAACATAGGGTGATAACTGGCATGGTGAAAAGATAGATCAAGTGTGGCATCGCATATACGAGGTTAAGTTGCACCAAGTGCGTACTAGTAATCCATGTCAAGTATAAACAAGAAATGATCCCTTGGCCCAATCCTGGCCCAATATCCCGAGATGACCTAGATCAAGGTCCAACAACACGGTCTAGTCGATCGGCCCCCTAAAAGCCTAACTCGTCAAGTGTCGATGTCATACGGCCCAATCACGAAGTGTAGTCAAACTGTGCTAGGTCCACCCTAGGGTGTATCAAGCCCTAGGGTGCCAACCCCGGACACAAATCAAGCATGCACAGTCTAAACCTACGGGTGCCCGTGTCTGCTTTTTCAACTCCGGACTATGTGCACGACCATAGTCCGCCTGAACCTACACCGGCGCACCTACTCAGCCGTCGTTTTGGTCGCTTACATGTCAGCCCAGTAATCGTGCCCCACCCTAGCCTAGTCCCTAAGGTATCATGATACAACCAAGAGGGTTACTGGTGAAAATGACCTCGTAACTAGGGTTTCCTAACGGGTTAAATGTGGTTAACCCGATCCAATCAAGCATCAAGTTGGTTAAGTGTACCCAAGGTTCATGTCTTAACCCTATCAACCCATCGTGTTCATGTTGGTTAAGTGTTACGTGGTCCATGACTTAACCCTATCATGTGGAATTAATTAATTTAATGCACCTTAACCTCTCACATTAGACCTTGTTGTGGTTACTAGTTAAGCCGGGCGGGTCCAGGTAGCTTTACACCATAACCTAGTCTAACCTCGGGTTTAAGCACAACATGACCAACTACTCACATTGGGTCCTATTGTTTGTAGCCACTATTTAAGCCGGTCGGTTCCGGGTAGATTTATGCTACAAACTCAACCCAACCTCGAGTTGGCCACACTCATATTTTCTAAGTGTCATGTCCATCATTATGTTCACAAACCAAATCACAAGTCAATGTTCATGTCATATTTTAAAACCATGTTTTCATGTCATTAATATTACCCAAACCCAACGCATTCCCATCGCATGTACGTTTCGCATAACATAACATAGATCAAAAGAGGGAACTTGGCAAAAGCATGACAAAAAGGGCATAAGGTAATAAGGTTGGCCACAAGTTAAACATGGTGGCATATGGGGCATAAATATGTTCATTTAAACTTGCATGTTACATTATAAGCCTCAAAACATGCATAAGATTCAAACTTAGCGAATAGGTGATACATGGTCCTAGATGACATAGAATGATGACTAGAAGTTCGCATATAACATTATATGCAAGTTATCATAAAGGTTATGAGAGTTCTCATGTTGCATAATGCAACATTTCTAATCAAAGCTCATAGCTTTCTATGTATAAGGTCAAGGTGATAGCTTTACAAACATGCATAGAATAAATCTATGCATAACATGATAGAATCAAAGCACATATCATACTTAGGCCCAAACTCAAACTTGCAACATGTCATATTTAACTTCATAGTTAGAATCTAAGAGTAGTATAGGGCTTACAATGCTATGAAGACTTATTAAATATAAATAAGATTGAGACGAAGCCACTAGCAACTCTAAAAACCCCAAATGAATACAAGCTCCAAGAAGCTCCTTTGATTATATGAAGAAAGATCCTTGTTTTAATGAAGAAAGATTGAACTTTGGCCTTGAATCAAGCTTTGGAACTCTCAAACAAGCTTAGGAACTCTCATATGAATGAAGATGGAGGTTATGACAAGAGGGTGGAGGCCATGATTAAACATTTTGGCATAGTTTAGTTGTAGGATTGATTTATGATGATTTAGGCTAGGTATTAGGGTCCTTTTATAGAAGATTAGGTTAGTTTAGACCGTAGGATTAACCCTAATTCAGATCTGGGCCATCAATTCACGTCACTAGCCTCCAAACATGTCTTGAGAAACAAGTCAGGTGCACCCAGGCTGGACTGGCCGACCACCCAAGTCGACAGGGGTGTCGACTGGGCAGTCGACACAGCCTGGGGTGTGTCGACTCCCAAGTCGACTCCCCAGTCGACTTGGGGTGGCGGGAATTTTTCCCACCTGCCCTGCCCTAGCTGAATTTGAATTTCTGAATTTCTGAATTCAAATTTGAATTTGAAAATTTCTGAAAATTTCGACGGGCCATAACTTGGTCATCCGGACTCCGATTTTCGAAAACTCGGACTCTATTTTGCGTATTTTTCCGAGACGAACGCAATGGCACAGCCCGTTTCCCCTGATTCAGAATTTATCATTTAATTCTGCCTTGATTTATGTTATAACTTGTTATTCAAAATATGGGTTGTTAGAGGCACTGAAGAAAGAGAAAGAGCAGTATTTTCACGAAATGAATGGCTTAGGGCCCAACTTGCTGCCTCTGAAGAAGCCAAGAAGAAGGCTGAAGAAAATGCTTGTACTTCCCTTGAGTCTGCTATTACCTTTCAGGCTCAATATGATAAAGAAATTCGAGAGCTCAAGGATAAAGTGGTTGAGTCAAAAAAGATGGAAGATGAGTTTGGCTCCTAAGTGTTGACTTTTTAATCTCAAGTTATCAGGTACCGGGATTTGACATAGGTCAAAGATTACCTACAAACCCTAGCCAACGCTTGGGACTGTTTCTTGGAGGATAAAAAGTTGGCTTCGGAAGATGGCGTGGTAAATGAAGAAGAACTAAGAGCTAGATTTCCAAAGGGAAATGAGATAGAACTTCACATCAAGGGTTGTCGGCTTCTTAGGGAGGAAGGGGATGCAAAGCGACACAGACTCAAAGGCAAATCTGCAGTTGAGGGGGAGTTTGGTTTGGCTAAGGGTGATTCAACTTCTGCTCAATCGACTAGCCAGCCTATCCAAGCTACGGACCCAATCACGTCTGGAGTAGTTGTCCTACCTTCTTCAGCTTAAGGCCCTAAGGGAGTATAGGAGTACAACCCAAACAAACCGGGCCTCAGTCCACACAAGCCTCTAACTCCAATCAAAACTCCTACTACTCCTAAGGATGGTTATGCCGAAGTTATTCCTCAACTTTTCCTCAGTTTTAGAAAGTTATCATGTCTTGTTATGCCGAAGGTATTATCCCACGAGGACTAATAGTCCTTGCTCTTTCTACTTTAGGTACAGTGTTGGCCAAGGCTGCTCTCGAAACAAAATAAAAAGTGATGGATGAGTCTCAAGTGTCCCTGGTGATGATGTGCCCAAAAAGGAAGGGATAATAGACGCCCTTAGGAATCTTAAGAAAAATAAGCTCACGCCAAAGGCGACGATGATGTAATTTATACCGATGAGTTTGGAAAGTTTGTAACTTTAGGCATGGCAGAGTTAAAGGCACTGCAGGAAGGGAAGCTCATTGAGCTTAAAGCCGAGTCAATTTTAGGGACCATTTCAGTCGATCCCTTATAGAATATCCCACATGGATTTGAGGTGTCTACCGAGCAAGCCAAATTCTCTTCCTGAGAAAAGTGTTCCAAGAAAAAAGACTATCGACCCACATCAGGGATGAGGATTATTCCAGTGAGAAGTTTCAGAAGCGCTTGCTCACAAAGTCGAAGCTCGAGAAGAAGAAGAAGAGTCAAAGACCTAATGGTAAGAAGAAGAAGCCAAAGACCACAAAAAGCGAAATTTCCTTTTTCCCTCTTTAGACCATAATTTCTGTTACCATATTCACTCTTACAAGCCATCAATGACGCATTGAATCCATTCACACCACTGCAACTACCTCGGCTATTCCACGTTGATTCTCATAGCCTGCAATGACGTCGATTTCGATATCGGTTAGCAGCGGCATCAACCATATTGGTCAAATCTAGCAGCCGATTCATTCTAGCATCGTCCGCATAGATTCAGTGTAGCATCAACCACTTCATCAGTCAAATTCATTGAGTTGTCTTGTAATTTTAATTTTTTAATGTTATTTATATTTTCTAAATTGGTCTTGAGTTTGATTCTGGAAGTACCCCTTTGTAGTCATGATTCATGGAGTTATTTAGTAATATGGAAACCCTGGCTTTGTACTAGAAGTCATGACTCATATTAACTGAAAATAAATAATTTTATAGTATAATAATTTATTAATAGTGCTCTATTAATATAGTTAAATGATTTTAATATAGTGTACATAGGTAATAACTAGTTAATTTATGGATATACATAACTTTGCTCAAATCAGATTAATAATTTATATATGAATCAGGAAAATATGTTTTAATGGAAAGAAAAAGGATTGTGATAATGTTTGGCATCTCTTGTTTGTTGGTTTGGTTGTGTTGGGACAGACTGAATAGTTTGATATTTAATGTATCCTTAGTTTTTGTCTTGTTAGTTTTAATACGTTTGCAGGGTTGTGTAGCTTTAGGTTATAGGTGTTTATGTTGTATGAGTTCTGGGGTCTTTCTTTTATGTGTTAGGTGTATGCTGTTTTCGAGCTTTCTTGTGAGTTTGTTTAGGTAATGTCATTTGGTTCTGTTTCGCTTGGTTCGTGTTATGGCATGCTGGTTTTACTGCTTCTCTGTCAACTTTTTGGCAATATGGGTGAAGCCATGGCTCTCGACATTGCTTATTTGGTTGGCTAACATCTTTGCCTTTCTTAATCGACCTCCCAATCTAGACTTTCTGGTGATAGTCCAGATTTTCCCTGGCTACTACTCTGTTCCTTTGTCATTCTCGGATGTGATCTACCTTTGCCATGCATGATGGTAGGATGTGCACCATGTCCTATCTTGTCTTGGTGTAGTGTTCAAGGAAAAGGACACTATGCTATGTTGTCCAATCAACATGAAGCTATTGAGCATAGTTCCTGTAGTGGCCTGGCTGCTTTTTGGTTTTGCTGATGCTTGTAATTCTTCTATGCAATCCCGTTATTTTATGTTTTATGTTTTATATGACAATAAATGTAATATTCTCTCTGTGCGGAGATGTAATTGTAGTCTAGAATTTGTGTCTAGCTCCAGTGATGTAACCTAGTTAGGATGACAGTGGACGGTCCACCTTAAAAACCGTATTCGTAGTAGATTGGTATCCGGTCAATCTCTTGGATTACTTGCAATTATTATTTTTTATAATAATAAGTGTTTGTGGTCGTTTTAAAAATCAGTCGACTCCGCCAAAAAAATAGTTGAGAAATCAAATATTGGTGAACAGAAGTTTTTATTACAGCAAGATATTGATATTGTATTGTTAAAATGAACATACATCTTCATATTATTACACACGGCTATTTATAAAAGAGAAACAAAAAAGATGGGCTGAACCCATGAAGCCCGAAGCCCAAGTCCAATGATACATATGAGTAAGTGGTAAGCGGAGCCATCATATTTTCTTATTCCCCCCCACCCCCGAAACCCAACTAGGGTTTCGAGTGAAATAGAAAAAATTAATGGCGGCTCCTTCATCTCAGAATCTTCTAACTTCTAATCGATGCGTGAATACACATCCTTAGGCTTTCCACCACAGATGAACTGTAGATTGATCTCATGCTGAAGGCTTGAGACGATTTGAAGTTTATTGAGAGAGGTTAAATTGGGCAAGAGCTGATTTTTAATGTAAATCGGCGTAGGCCCTAGCTGAGCATAGTTGATTCGCCATCGATTAGGGTTATATCAACACAGAAGAACACGATCTGTCAGCAGTCAGGTATAAAAAAATTTCTCGTTGATCTTTGATTTAAGACTGCTGCATCTATATTTAACTCTTCTCTGAGCCTTGTAAAGTTAGGTTTTGACAATGACTTTGTGAGAATATCTGCTTTCTGGTCAGCCAATGGTATATATCCAATTTTTAACTTGTTTTTGATAACATGTTCTCTGATGAAATACAGATCCAATTCTATATGTTTGGTCTTAGAATGTAAAATTGGATTAGATGATAATGCAATTGCACTGATATTGTCACACCACACTATAGCTTGCTTTGTAGGAGTAATATGTAATCCACTTAAAAGTGATTCAATCCACATCACTTCTGCTGTAGCACTAGCAACACTCCTAAATTCTTCTTCTGCACTAGATCTGGAAACAGTATTTTGTTTCTTAGCACACCATGAAACAGGATTTTTACCCAGATAAATGCAATAACCTGATGTGGATTTTCTATCATCACTATCTGTCCCTCAATCTGCATCAGCATATGCATTAATATTAAGAGTATTACTGCATTTTAAGATAAGACCATGATCAATTGTGCCCTTTATATCAAAGAATCCTCTTTACCGCCTTCCAGTGATCATCCATAGGATTTTGCATATACTGGATAACTTTATTGACACTGTAGGCAATGTCTGGTCTAGTTATTGTAGCATACTGCAAAGCACCTACAATAATTCTGTAGAATTTTCCATTCTGGAAAGGTTCACCTTTATGTTTAGATAATTGAGCACTAGTGATCATTGGTGTAGGTAATGAGTTTGCCTTGTCCATTTTGGCTCGAACCAAAATTTCTAAAACATATTTTTTCTGACTAAGAATCATTTCAGAACAAGATCTATTGACTTCCACACCTAAAAAATAATGCAAGTCTCCCAAGTCTTTAATAGAGAATTCAGTGTCCAATAACTTTGTGACAGCTTTAATTTCAGCATCATTGCTCCCTGTAATGATAAAATCATCCACATAAATTAGAATATATGTAGTGGTAAATTCAAAAATTTTAATAAAAATGGAGTTATCAGATTTGGATGATTTATATCCATAATTGACAAGTGTTGATTTCAGCTTGTCAAAAAAACCAAACTCTTGGAGCTTGCTTTAGACCATAAATTGCCTTGTTAAGCTTGCACACTTGATTTTTGTTTGTATGTTGAACAAATCCTTGAGGTTGCTCCATATAAACCTCTTCCTGCAATTCACAATTAAGAAATGCATTATTGACATCTAATTGCTTAACATTCCAATTTCTGTACAAAGCAATTGATAGAATAATTCTGATTGATGTTGGCTTTAGAACAGATGAAAAAGTTTCTGAAAAATCAAAACTATATTTTTGAGAATACCCTTTAGCAACCAATCTTGCTTTGTATCTAGAAATTGAACCATCTGCATTTCTCTTTAACTTATATACCCATTTGCAGCCTATTATGTTTTTATTTTCTGGTTTGTCTACTAAAGTCCAAGTCCCTTTTTTTTGTTAGAGCATCATATTCATCCTGCATGGCTAGGTTCCAGTTAGAATTTAAGACTGCTTCATCATAAGAAATTGGCTCATCATTAGAAATAACAGTATTGTAAACCTTTGGTTTGATTGCTCTAGTAAGCATTGGATGTTGATTACCTGTATCTCTCTCATTTGCTGCATTACCTGTATCTCTCACATCTGCAGTTTGTTCTTCAGATGATATATTGTTGTCTGCTGATAGCTCACCATGTGTTCCACAAACATTTGAACTTTGTTGTTCTGCACCATCAAAAATGGGAGTAAATTGCTCTTGACCTGGCCTATTTAAAGGCACTGTGCGTTGAGAGCTAGTGTTGGTGTTGTGTTCATTATGATGAACTGACACCAACACTTCATCTTCTTCAGGTATATTGGTTCTTATCTGTTCATTGCTTATAGTATTTCCTGTGTTACTTGAATTTGCTTTACAAAAAGGATACACATGTTCATTGAATTTAACATATCTTGATATATAAATTCTCCCTTTATTATCCAGACATTTGTAACCTTTCTGCTTATTGCAGTAACCCAAAAAAGTGCATGAAATAGATCTATAATCTAACTTATGACTGTTATAAGATCTTAAATACGGGAAACACTGACATCCAAATTTTTTTAAAATGTTTGTAATCTGGTTTAACATTAGTTAGCATTTCTTGAGGACATTTAAACTTTAACACCTTTGTAGGCATTAAATTAATTAAGTGTACAGCTGCATGAAAAGCATCAGTCCAATACTTAAAAGGCATGGATGCTTGAGCTAACAAAGTTATACCAGTTTCAACAATATGTTTGTGTTTCCTTTCAATAATACCATTCTGCTCAGATGTATAAGGGCAGGTGTATCTATGATTAATTCCTTTTTTTTCAAAGAAGGTTTTCAAAGGTAAAAATTCTCTGCCACAATCTGTTTGGAAGGTTTTGACCTTATTACCAGTAAGATTTTCTACTTTATTAATAAATTGAATAACAACATTACTGGTCTCAGATTTAGATTTAAGCATATAAATCCAAACAAATCGAGAATAAGCATCTATAAAGGATATATAATATTTGTGACCATAGTTAGAACTAATATGTGCAAGCCCCCACAAATCAGTGGCTATTAGTTCAAGAGGTTTAGTATAGGTGGTTTGTGAGTCTGAAAATGCAAGTTTGTGACTCTTTCCCAATTGGCAAGCAGTACAGAAATAAGAATCAGAATCTTTACTAACAGAAAGATTATTATTCACCATGACATGTTTGGTAATTTTAATACTGGGATGCCCCAATTTGCAATGCCACAGATCAAATTTCTTAATGCAATCAGAATTGTTTTCAACAGACATAATACAGGGATTATTTCTAATGTCAGAATTTTTTGAATGATTGAAATCAAATCTGTATAATCCCCTATCCTCTTTACCCTGCAAAATAATTTTTTGAGTCAGTATGTCTTTGACTATACATGCATTAGGATAAAATTCAAAATAAACATTATTATCCTTTGCAAATTGGGAAACACTCATTAAATTCTTCTTAATTGATGGAACTCTTAGCAAATTTCTTAAAATAAGATGTTTATTTCCATCAATACTTGCATTTCCAGTGTGTGAGATGTGTGCAATTCTACCATTACCAACAATAAGATTTTGCATACCTTTGTACTTCTTGTTTCCCAAGTTCAAATTGATGAAATTGTTGGTAACATGGTTGGTTGCACCAGAATAAGGATACCAGCAGTCATCTGACACATCATCACTGTTAGAGGCTTCAGTATTGAGAATTTCTGCTTAAGCTTTACTGTTTTCTTTAGAAGTATTCACTATATTTGCACTTGCATTGCTACTTTGTTGTGAAGTAGTGTACTTAGAATTATATCTAAAATAACACTTGCTAGCACTGTGCCCAACTTTATCACAAATTTGACATCTGATTCTGTTATTATTATTGTTACTCCTACCACCTCTTCTTCCTCTGCCAGACCAGCCTCCTCTTTGATTATTATTCTGATTTCTTGAACCACTTCCTTTTTCTTGATTTTTTCGTCTACCATAGGAAGTGTAGTTAACTGACATATCAGTATTAATGTTTTTCTTGTGTTCAATTCTGCCTTCATGAGACAATAGTGTAGAGTACACATATTGCAAAGAGGGTGTTGGATCCATTGATAATATAATGGCAGTAATAGCTTCATACTCATCATCAAGACCACTCACAATAGCCATTACCTGTTCAGACTCAGGTACACCTTGGCCTGCAGAACTCAATTGATCACAAATGTTTTTCACTCTCAGTAAGTATTCATTCATTGATGATTCACCTTTCTTTATGCTGTGCAGTTGTCTTTTGTGATGCATTACTCTAGCTGACGATTGACTAGAGAAGTTTCTTTGAACTGTTTCCCACACTTCTTGAGCAGTCTTGACCCCTATTAGTTGTGGTAAAATAGTAGATCCAATAAAAGACATCATCCATGCACACACAAGACCATCTTGTCTTTGATGCATAATATATTCAGGATTATTTACTAATTTATCTTCTTTATCTCTGATAAATTTGGGTGGAACAATCTTTGTTTCAAAGATGTAATCCTCTAAACCATAGGCTCTAACAACTGTTTCAACCTGTAATTTCCATAACAGCTAATTGTATTCGTCAAGAGTGATTGAGATTAACTGACTTTGAGGTTTTATGATGGCCTTCATCAATTCTTGAAAAGGATCAGACTGAGATTGATGGCTCCTATTACTGGAGACTTGTGGGCTTGAATCATCTGCTGGATTAACCATGATGACAGCAAGGAAACAAGAACAGAACTTAAGAAACAAATCAGAGGTAAGATTTAATCTCTTGAACTTTGAATTGAGATAAATCCAGAGTCTTCAGTATGCAAAAAATGCAACTCAGATTGCCAAAATGATGAGAAATGACAATTAATTTCAGAAGAACGGATACAACCCCTGATTGGCAATCTGTAGATGACACTTTTGCCACTATTGATGATCTCTTGATGTATCTTGATCAGTTTCTTGAGAGAAAACAGATCTTTCTCTGCAACCTTGTTCTAAAAACAAGATGCAACCACAATTACTGTTGGCGAGGCTCTTGATTTGAAGAATAAGGCAACAACCTTCAAATGAGAGGCTGATGCTTTGATGAAGGGAGATCCAAATGATGAATTTACTCTGATGGATCAACATTTGACCAACACTGCTGATGATCAATGCAAGAACAAGCCCTCGGCTCTGATACCAAGTTGAGAAATCAAATATTGATGAACAGAAGTTTTTATTACAGCAAGATATTGATATTGTATTGTTAAAATGAACATACGTCTTCATATTATTACACACGGCTATTTATAAAAGAGAAACAAAAAAGATGGGCTGAACCCATGAAGCCCGAAGCCCAAGTCCAATGATACATATGAGTAAGTGGTAAGCAGAGCCGTCATATTTTCTTATTGAAGGATTGGCAAACTAAATTTACTTATTTTCTTTTTACCATTTTGTATTTAGTTATGCATTCAACATTTATTTTTGTTCTTTGTAGCATTAATAGTGAGACAGCTCTACTACGAGTTAATAAATTACAGTAATTAAGATTAATTCACCCTTCTCTTTTTAATGTAAAAATGGTATGGTTTCCTGTATCATGACTTGAAAACAATAGTACTATAATTAAATGTTTGATTTCCTCTACTCATTTGTGTTTTATGATATGGTTTCTTATGTATAAAGTTTGTGTTAAATGTAATTATTGTCTGTTTTCATGTATTGAATGTTTGTGTTTATGCACTGACATTTGTATTCATATTGACGTTTTATATATGTTCACACTTTAATAGTTTCTGTTCATATTAGCAGTTTGTATTCATGTATTTACAATTTGTAAAAATGGGAGCTCGTATTCATAATTTATGATATGGTTTCATGATATAGTTTCCTTTGTATTTGTACTATGTCCCTATATATCCATGGGGTCATCAACTCGTTCAGCTTGTTTACAAACATCTCTTACTATGTTATTTGGAAATAACCATGTATTCGTGTAGTCATCAACTTGTTCATTGACATTGCTTTACTTGTTATTCAGAATTAACTATGTATGCAGGTGGTAGTTAACTCACTTAGTTTTTTATTAAATTTAATTAACTTGTATAGTTGCAAGAACATGGTTGAAGAGGGGAGGTTGTTTTCAACATTTGGTTAGCTTGCTGCAGGTATTGTACATTAGTTCAACTTAGTGGTTTAATGTTTAGTTGTTCAAACAACTGTATGGCATTTAGAAAAATGGAGTAATTTAGAAAATGGAGTACCCCTAATCATATTGATAATTACTAGCAGACAATATATTGAATTTGTATTTCAAAAAGTTTTGGTTTACTATATGGCTACTTTCCAACTGTATGACGTATTATCATCGAAGAAAATATCATACTTCCACAATTGGAAATCAAATAGCACCTTCAGTTTAAGCAGGTCAGGATTTGTTATGTAAGGACGGTCGAAAGAAAGCCACCTTCCTTCCAGCATAGGGCGCAAACATATAAGTTGACACGCATCCTTGTAACGAAAGAGATCTCTATTGTTACGTTCCTACCAGCTCATATTTGTACTCCACTCCTTCAATTTATTTCGTGATGTTGGACTTTATATTCAAACCAACATTCCTTCCTTAATAACATGAGAGACAATCCTAACAGTCTCCTTCTTGACTCGAATCTTTTGAGTAACTTTTGAGAGCACTACCTTGTTTGCATGATCCAGTTCGTAACCTTTGGCTCCGATACCACTATTATGTAATGACGGTCGGAACAAAATCCCCCTTCTTTTTGCATAGGACACATGCATATGGGTTAGCATACACATCCATGTAACAAAAGAAATCTCTATTGTTATGTGTCTACCAACTCATATTTGTACTCCACTCCTTCCAATTTATTCCATGATGTGGATGGAACTTTATATTCAAACTGTCATTCCTTCCTTAACAACATGCAAGGCAATCCTAACAAGATTGACTGGTATCCAGCGATAATTAGCCGTATACTTCCTTCTTACTTTTATTATTATTAGTAAAATGCATTTTCTTTTAGTTTAAGTAGGTTATCGGATTGATTGGTATACAACGATAGCTAGCACCATTAGTTAAGTAGGTTTTGGTGATAAGGAAGGACAATGTGTGGTTGTTGTTCAGGTCGATGAAAAGGATGTAAGTGGGTGTACTGTTTCCACAGAAGATGAAGTGTAAAGATATTATTTTGAATGGGTTATGTTTAGAGGAGAAGAGGTTGGCCAGTAAGCTTGGTTGTGTGCTGATGTCAGTGGCAAAAGGCAAGAGTTAATGGTTATAGAGGGCTCAAGTTGTCCATGGTGAATGAAATATGCTGGCAACTCTTTTTTATCTTACAAGGGGTGAGAGGAGTTCTGCAATAGAGTAGCAACGAAAAATAGGTAAAATACTATCCAACACTTCAAATTTTGGTTGATATTCATTAAAATTGTAAATGTTAAGAACTGAAGATATTAAGAATTGAAAATGTTCGTCGTTTTTCTTTTATTTCAACGCTTCAATTTATGGTTGCACTACAAAATGCACAGGGAATTGCGACGGCTGATAGGCGTTGGCGGCCGTCGCAAGCCGTCGCAAAGTGCCGTCGCAATTTTAGTCGTCGCGATGCCAAAATTGCAACGGCTTGAGCGACGGCTCCGTTGCCATTTTAGCGACGGCTGGAAACGGTAAATTGCTTACGTGGCAAGTAGTTGATTTTACCGCCAAGCCGTCGCAAACCGTTGTTAAGCGTTACAAAGTGGCCGTCGCAAGCCGTCGCAATATACCAACCAAATTGGCGTCGCAAGCCGTCGCAAACCATCGCAATTCTGGAAAAAAAAATTTGCACCGCAAACAGCAGTTCCATTCCTTCAAGCCACACAACCACAAACCAATCCAATACCATCACATTGGCCACTATCAGACCACTATTATCCCATCAATTCGTCACCAACTCAAACCAAATGAAAAAGAAACCAAAATTAAAACCACCATCATAAAATATCATCACATAACATCCAAAACACTATATCCATCGTCATATATCGTCGTCATACACATCAAAACATACCATATCGTCATGAAAACACACCATAACGTCACCAAAACACACCATAACATCGTCAAACATACCATATCGTCATGAAAGCAAAGTATATGTACATACCTAAGCATAAACCAAAGTACATGTCATCCAAACTAATCTTCCGCCGCCTCGTCGTCGTCGTCGTCTTCGCCTCCTTCACTTGTAGCATCTCCTCCCTGCCCAGGCATAAACCCATACTCCTGAAAGTAAGCTGCAATGCGCTCATCTACGTCATGTTGCATCTGGGTTTTTCGCCAGTCCATCATTTCGTTCATCTGCTCCTGCATCCGAGCAATAGTCTCCTCCTCCATTGACCTCCTAAAAGCACTCTGAGTAGCCTGCGAAATAATTAAGTTCACATTAAATTTATTAGCTCCTGATTGTAAAATAAAACGCGTTATGTTTCCAATTCAAAACATTAATATAAAATGCACTAATTAATACCCACAATTTATATATTTATGGCATCACATCGTTGTAAATTATTAAGTTTGTAATTTAAGTCTTACCTCCTGATTACCGTATCCATATCGCCTGTTACGAGAAGGCGGCTTTATGATAGAGTCCCATATACGATCAGACTGCGCGACTGTAAGCTCCTCTTGTCCACTAGCCTGCAACACTCTAGTAGACTCTGTGTAGTATCTCTCCTACATACCAATATAATTTTAACACCAATGTTGTAAAATTTACTTATATATTGCGATATGAACGAATATGAAACATTTTAATTCATACGGATAAGCATATTTACCATTACACCCGCACTCTTCGAATCCGCCCATTCATACGTAACATTTCCTTCCTCGTCGGTACGCTCCACCGCATGTGTACGTCTGAATACCTCTGCCATCGAAGGCTCTCTTCCGATCTTTGCATGCTGAGTAAACATACAGTAATAAAATTATTGAAAATATGAATAAATGATATACACTAAATTTTAACGTGAACATAAGCTACAAATATTTAAAATTTATACCAATTCTCTCCTATGATCTTGAAATGATTTAGAGCCACCACGGTGTAGACCAGGATTCTTTTCTCTGTTCGCTTTATTTCTGGATGCTACTTCCTATTACATTTGATACACGATTATGTAAAATACTGCAATCAATATAAATGTAAATATTTTCATTATATCTTACTTTAGCTTTTTCCATCTGCCAGTACTGTTGAAATGCTGCCCAAACATCATCACTCATCCACGAAGGCTTTTTTCCACCTGTCTTCGCCCTTGAAATTGTCTCCCGATAATTTTTACGTATCTTCGTATTCCAAATATCCAAAAAAGTGTTCATGTCATGCTCCTCAACACGGACAACGGCCTGCATATTAGATTTATTTTCAATTATTTACAGTATATCAATTTTCAACACTCGTTTAAAAAATTACTTACAAGTACATCAGCCAGAATGGCATTCTTAATATGGGGTGGAATAGAATCCCAATGCGGCCAAGCCCCCGACATCCTGCTTATGTAAGAATTCCTCGATATATCTAATACGAACTGTGTTGGCTGAAACTGTAATCCTCTGCGTAGATGTTGATATAAAAATTTGATCATATATTTTGAATAATCCAAATTGAAATAAAATTAAATTGAAATTTACCCGGCACTTTTGGGAACAATCTACACAGGAGTACGCTGATCTGGAACAAAGCTGCTCGGACCTGCTCCTGGCGAAGGAGTATGCTGAGATGGTGAAGGAGTATGTGGAGATGGTGAAGGAGTAGGCTGAGATGTACTCCTCGATCGTCGTCGCTGTCTATCATCCGACATATCTGTTGCAATCATATAATGTGCATACAAAATAACTTGAATTATTAACATCAGTCATCGCTATCATTACATAATTCGTAAACGAGAAGAACAATATTGCATAACATACATAGTCAACATTATCATTACATAAATCAGAATAGTAAATAACGTAAGTAAATTCCTAGCTAAGAACAATCAACATCATTATTAATTACATAGCTCAGAATAGTACATAACATAATACATAGCTCATAATAATACATAACATAAGTACTTATAACATCAGTCTTCATCTTGTTCGGATTCAGACTCAGTCTCATACTCTATATCATTTTCTTCAGTACTTACAAATGCATCTACTAATACATTCGCTTCATCATTCAACGGCCCTACATCAATGTCATCAGCTATTATTATTTCGGTATTTGGATCTAGATCCTCTTGATACGCCACTTCGTCTGGAATATTATTTCCATCAAATGTAAATCTTGCCTTTGCTTTAAAAACATCCCACCAATCTGCTTTATCTTTTTTTAAGGACGGATACGGAGCAAAATAGACTTGTAATGCTTGCTTAGCTAACACAAAAGGATCATATTTATAGTAATGCGACGTATGCCTTATTTCGATTAGCTTATAATCTTTGTGCACGTTAATTCCAGAACCAGGAACAGTGCTAAACCAATTGCATTTGAATAGATAAATTTTCTCTACGGGCTGAACATAATATGTCAACTCTACAACTTGCGTTAAGATGCCGTAAAAATCCTTTATATGCTCCTCTGGATCATCACTACCCTTGTCAAATACACCGCTGTTATACGTTAATTTTTCAGCTCCGTAGTCATCGGTATTGAATTTAAAACCATTGACAAAGTATATTGGATAAGTTTTGACATTTCTTTTTGGTCCGATAGCAAGATGTCGTAATCCTTCGTTAACAACAGAGTTTTTTGGATCATGAACATAGTCTGAGAACCATCCAGCAAAGTCTTTACTGAGATCACCAGATGGATATTGTGATTCGTAGATACTGCAAATATGTGTTATGTTCCTTTTTTATTAATAGAGACAAATAAATATATAATTAAAATGTTTATGAATTTAGTATCACCTGACAAATGGTGCAACTTTCGCACAATTTAACAAAACATATGTGTGTGCCACTTTGTAATCTTTATCGCTTAGCCATATTTCCACACATTTTCCTGTAGGTCTTCCATATTGTCTAAAAATAGATAACATTGTTTGAGAAGACTCATGTTCAACAGCGACTTCATTACGGGGAACAGTTACAAAAGACAAGTTCACATCTTCACTAAAATAATGAGAGAAAAAAATGAAGCTTCTTCTTCAAGGTACGATTTGCAAATCGAACCTTCTACTCGAGCGTTTTGCCTAATTTTTTTCTTCAAATGATTCAAGTACCTATAATAAGATTAAATAATTTATTATGTTGGTACAATAATCTAAGGTGTAATCTATCACGATTATTAAAATTATATACAAAATTACCTCTCAAATGGATACATCCATCCATATTGGACTGGACCTCTAAGGAGTGCTTCGGACGGAAGATGAATAGGTAAATGCTCCATTACATTAAAAAAACCAGGTGGAAATATTTTTTCGAGTTTGCAGATCAGTACAGGGATTTCTAACTCAAGCTTACGTAGACGATCAACCTTTAACGTCGTTGAACATAGTTGTTTATAAAACAAACTTAACTCTGTTATTACACTCCAGATTTTTGTAGGCAACAATTCCTTGAAAATCACAGGTAAAAAGTATTCCATCATGATATGGCAATCATGGCTTTTCATTCCATTCAATATACTGTTTTTAAAGTCTACACATCTACGGAGGTTAGAAGAAATCCCGTCAGGACATCGTAATCCTTCCACCCACTTTAGCACGAGTTGTACTTGCATGTTGTCTAGCTCATAACATGCTTTAGGTTTTTTATTCTCGTCATACAAGTGCAGTTCCGGCCGTTTACAAAAGTGTAATATATCACGTCTCGAATTCGCATCGTCCTTGGTTTTCCCATTTACATTCAACACTGTATTAAAAACGTTATCAAAAACATTTTTTTCATTGTGCATCACGTCAATATTATGTCGAAGTTTTAGATTTTTCCAGTAAGGTAACTCCCAAAATATACTTTGTTTGCACCAATTATGAATGTCCGATTTACCTGGAATTTCAACCTGCTTTCCAACATCATGTTTCTTTGGGTACTCACTAACAATATCATATACCTCTTCACTTGTCCAAACTTTAGGCGATAACATAGTCTCTATTCTGTTAGCTTTAAAGTTTTTTTTATCCGTTCTAAATTTATGATTAATATGTAGAAAGCATCGATGACAGTCAAACCAAGAATTTTTTTTCCATACTTTAATGAAAATGCTCGTGTCTCCTCCATACAATGAGGACAAGCTAGACGTCCAGCAGTGCTCCAACCGAAAGCATGCCATACGCGGGAAAATCACTAATAGTCCATAATATAGATGCAAACATACGAAAATTTCTTTTTCTCGAAACGTCGTACGTTTCGACTCCTTCATGCCACAGTATTTTCAACTCTTCAATCAACGGTTGTAGATAAACATCAATTCCTTGTGTCGGATCATCGGGACCGGGGACGACAACCGCTAGAAACATATATGGATTTTTCATACACATCCATGGAGGTAAGTTATAAGGAGTAACAATGATAGGCCATGATGAATATTTACTACCAAACTGAGAAAATGGCGAAAACCCATCCGTGCATAAACCAAGCCTAACATTACGGCTCTCTGCAGCAAATTCAGGATAAGTCCTATCAAAGTGTTTCCATGCTTCACCATCAGACGGATGTATCATAGTTCCTTCTTCTGCTGTTCTCACGCTATGCCATCGCATATGACACGCTGTAGCAGAAGATGCATATAGTCGTTGAAGTCTAGGAGTTATGGGTAGGTAATGCATTCTTTTATACGGAACTTCTTTTCCTTTCTTTTTCCTTGGTTTATATCTTTATTCGTTGCAATATTTGCATCTTTTACGTTGAGCGTCTTCTTTCCAATACAACATGCAACCTTTAACACATGTATCTATCTTATGATACGGTAGTCCAAAAGCAGACATAAGTTTTTTCACTTTATAATGACTATCGCATATCAAATTATTGGGTGGCATATGTTTTTTTGCAGTTTGTACAACTGCTGTAAATGCAGCTTCTGTAAGATTGAATTTTGATTTCATAGTGATGAATTCGGCGGTTACAGACAATTCGGTTCCGCTTGTACATCCTTCCCACAATGGCCTCTTAGCAGAATTCAATAAATCATAAATTTTTTTCGCTTCCGCCGTTAGTTCTTCAACATTTTCATTCTCATCGTCGCCTTGCGGACCAATGTTAGGAAACATTGATCGTGCTGCATCTCGCACCATATTTTCTATCGGATTCATCATTGTATTATCGTTCATCATTGTACTATCGTCCTCTACCACTACAGGGTCTGACGTAGGTTGAACAAGTTCTCCATGACGATCCCAAAAGTAATAATTCGATACAAAACCGAATTTATACAGATGTACTTCTACTACATCTGGCTTCCAATGCTTCAGATGTTTGCACTTACTACACGGACAACGAACGTCTACGTTGCCCCGATTGTTAGATATAGCGAATCTAATAAATTCTTGGACCCCATTAAAAAAATGTTTCTTTATCGACCCTTTCTTACCGGTTCGGGGTTGATACATCCAACTACGATCACGAAAATAATCGGACATTTTCCTGATTTTCAACAAATATGTTAGAAAATTCGATCGAATACTATATTAATTGAAATCTTGTAAAATTTCATTTATAACTACTACATGTTTTCGTTTATTACCTTTTTGCTTTGACGGCCAGTCTACCTACTTCCCATTACAAATATAATAACGCAAGTATATTTTATAAATCATTTCAGGTTAAACGGTTCTACAAAATTTCGGCAGCACTTCCCTTTGGTCCCTGTATCGTACACAAATGCGTGTACACAGGGAACAAAAAGGAAGTGCCATCGAAATTTTGTTAACCGTTTAACCTGGAATGATTTATAAAATATGCTTACGTTATTATATTTGTAACTTGTCCGAAATACTAGGACAAATCCAACAATATTGTATCAGATGAATATAGATTTCCGTTTTGTATAAAAACGAATACCCATATAACGATCATATACAACAAATGTCGGACGGGGCCAAATTTATCTAAGGGGTTCACATAAATAGTCAAAAAAACATTTAACCTAAGTTTAAATCAAAAAAACAATTCAAATGAAAAAAGCGCGCTTTATGTGCTTTGGGCTTTTTTGCGCTTTGTTAATAGGTGCGCCTTAAACTTCAAAAAAGCCCCTTAGTTGCGCCTTACGCCTTTTTCCGTCTACGCTCGCGCGTTAACTACATAGCGTTTATATAATATTTTAGCCTAATTTCAATTTGTAAAATAACATGACAGTGAAAATTATGAAGTATAAATTAGTTTTAGTTAATTTTAGTTTAATGTATAAATTATGAAGTTAATTTTAATAAATTAGTTTCAATTTTTGAAATACAAACTAAGCTTTCAAGTTAATTATTTAATTTCAATTCAAATTTAAGGTGTTACGTTATAAATATGTGATAATCATAATCAAGTTACTACAGCAAACCAATCACGTTTACATACTTGATAATCGTCGTTTTCATGCTCCTAAATCAAAGTACATATGTGATAATCAATGATTTCAACCTCCTAATCAATTCCACTTATTCTCAAATCAATGTATAACAAAAGCAACATCATATGCATCTCACAAGACAACCAATTTCATGTCCATAGACACTGAATTTACAACCCAATTTAAACATACAAATTAACCCTAAATAACTCTAAATAACCCTAATTAAACATGAAATAGAGTTTAGAAGACATACCGGCACGATTTGAGAGGATTGGAGGGGCTGAAATCGGAGCAAGGGGGAGCGACGGCGGAGAGAGGGTTTTTTTTTCGTTGCAGAAGTGATTTGGGGAAGAAGGAGTAACAGTTAATTATCTCGTCCCGTGCAACGGCTTGCGACGGGCGCTTTTTTAGCCGTCGCAAGCCGTCGCCCTCCCCCGTTGCAGTTTCAGCCGCTTCTTGTAGTGTTGATATTCATTAAAATTATCGTTTATTTCACTCTAAATATCGTGTTGATATAACAACAAATATCAAACGAAATACCATTAATGATATTTTATGCAATATTTTGAGAAAAAATTGGTTAAGGAGCAATGTATGATATATCCCCGATATTATCTGCAATTTGACTACTTAGGTCACACTGTTTTAAAACTTCACTTTTTTTAATCAAATTAGCCCCATTTTTATCTAGCATGTTAGGAAGGGTATACATGTTGAACCAGTGGATTAATTCTATGTATGAATATATTGTTGGAATATTAAAAAAAACAAAGAGAATGATTGAGTGAACTAGAAGTAATCACTCATCACATTTGAGCTTTAGTCAAAAGGCTCAGTCTTTTCTGTTCGACATCATAAAGCTTTGCTTCACACTGAAAGATGGGAAATACAAAGCTTTAAATAGAAAAGATAAAAATATCGAACTACCTCCTGAACTTAAGCTAATAAGATAAGAACAAGACTACTTCTACCACACAATTAGGATACATGTGTTGACTTCTTCCTAAACACATTAAACGCTAGTTCTAATATTGCTCTCTAGAGATCTCTATATCAAATTCTAACATATATTTGCACAG
The DNA here is from genome assembly GCA_030737875.1 of Allium sativum. NCBI lineage: Eukaryota > Viridiplantae > Streptophyta > Magnoliopsida > Asparagales > Amaryllidaceae > Allium > Allium sativum. Next base: position 769,650,007 of record CM060918.1, on the reverse strand, counting down.
GTGGAATATTGCTCGTCCATGGAAGAGCCTTCTTGGTGTGTTTTATTGTGATTTTTCAAGCAAAAATGTGTTTGATGTAGTATAAAATATGGATACGATTTGGGGATGTGAGAAATAGTTGATCAACGGGTTGGATGATAGATGCTGACGCTGTTTGGCGACGTGAGAAATTCAAGGAGTTGTGGGTTTTGCAAGATGATTTCCAAGTTATTTGCACAATGGTGGATGAAGGTTGTAGGCCAGAAACCAGCAACCGGTTAACTGAACAATATAAAGGTTTGCACATTCCCTGCACTTCACTACAGACATTGCATATATAAAGGTTTGCATGTGTACCTTGCATTGCCATCACTACAACAAAAATACCCTACTACAACTGTAATTTTACAAATGTCACAAAACGATGGTTGTAATAGATATTTCTTACAACTGTTTTATTTTGAATGTTATAATAGTTTACTATTCAACAACTCTTTTACTTTGCTAGTTGTAATAGATGCCTATTACAACTGTTCTCCTTGGCCAGTTGTAATAGATACTTATTTTTGACAACTCTTTATTCATGTCAGTAGTAATAAATATCTATTACAACTATTTTTGTCAGCTGTAAAAGATGTCTATTTTTCGCAACTATTATTTTTTGCCTGTTGTAATAAATGTCTATTACAACTATTTTTGTCAGTTGTAGAAGATGTTTGTTTTTAACCACTCTTCTTTTCGGTCGATTATAATATTCGTTTTTAAAATTTTCACTTTACTCTATCTAATAATTATAAGTAAATAATTGTAATTAAATAATAATACTTAATAATTAGTAATTAAACAGTCAATAAAAATACGGTTAATAATTAACATCAATAAATATTATTCAATAATCAATGATTAATATAATTATTAATAAATAAAAATAATAAATAATATTCAATAATCAATTTTATAGTAACCTTGCAAATCAATAATTGCTATTAATTATTAATAGATAATATTTATTAACTAAAAATAGTAATTAGCTTTTGATTATTACTATTAGATACTTAATAATTGATAATTGGCAATATACATAATAATTAACTTTCAATAACAAATGTTAAATTATAATAATTAATGTGTAATAAATAATAAATAAAAATTAAAAAGCAATAATTGATTGTAAACAAGTAATAATTAGTGATTAATTTTTGTTTTTTAGTTTGATTTATTATTTATTATTTACTGTTTACCGCTGAAAATTATATCGTATATCTTGGGAATTTTGAAAATTAGAAATTAGTTAAAATAAATTTTGAATATTTGTAAAATTTGTTAAAAATTGTGAGTGTTTAAATCAATTTGATATTACAACATTTAATATTTACTATTGATTATTATTAATTAATAATTGCTATTAGTAATTAAGAAGTAATAATAAATAATTAAGGCCAATAGTGAAATATTTACTATTTAGTTATTAATTTTTAACAATTAATGACTAATAAGCAACATTTGATAATTAGAAGTAATATTACTATATATAATAGTTATAGTTCTTAATTTTATTTAACCATTAGTATTTCAAAAAGTTTAAAACTTGTAAAAAAATTACATATTAAATATTTATAAAAATTTTGAAATTTGATAAATTCAAAAATCAATAAATAAAATTTTAAGTAAATTTACAACTTGATAAAATATTCATCAACAAAGTTATACATCTTTTTATAAAAAAATTGCATTAAGTTTTCACTTTATTTCTTATGTTGAATGGACTTCATAGATGAAGCGAATGTTTAAATGACTTAACTAGCTAGAATCGATTCAAGATTGCTTAACCGATCGTTGAAACAAACAGCGTTAGACTTTTATGCAATTTGTGAAGACCCGTAACTTCCCCGTAAAGGAAAGCGTCGGATAGTTCGAGAACAAACCACAACAGAACGCATATAGAAGAACATTTCATTGTATATAACAACAATGCATCAGATTACAAGAATATACAGAGTATAAAAGAATATTACACAGAAATATCAGAGATTTAAATTACATTTAAATACATAGCAGCGGAAAATAATACAATACACAACTAGAATGAGATATACGGATACAAAGCTTCCCGGATATCGTTCCAGTCGTAAACCAGGATCCTGTGAATATAAATCTGCAAAACCAAAACTACTAGCTGCCCGTGTCAAAATAAGGGCACCCAGAGTTTAGGTCAAAACAATAAACTCCAGGTCAGTCATGTGACTGGTGTGAGAACTAAAGCAGTTATAAATCTTTATTTTCAAAGCTAGGTAAAACAAGGGACCACGCCGTATAACACGGAACGGGTTTCCTCCCAAGAATACCAGTGCATAAGACAAACAACGCAATGCTAAATAAAGAAAAATGAAGCTGTTATAAGACCCAGGTCCCATCACACAATGCAACGCAGTCGAGGATAGGGTTTTCCCTTATAACAGCCAAAGAATGCTTGATACGTTTAAAACAAATCATTTGATACTATTATAAGTGCATAGAGTATAAAACAACTTCAAATCATAAGTATCAATCATAGGCGGCATGAATGCCCCATACCACTATGTCGCCATATATAGGTTTACAAATAAAACCGCAAATGTCACGTATTTGGAAATTGGGTTTCCATCTATGAACCGAGGCTAGGGGCAAGATCCTCAACCGATTCGAGACGCTCTAGCCCGCCCCTCAGGAACAGCCGCAACTGCCCCTTGGATCGTCAGGGCCGGTCCACACGGAGTGGATTATTATGCCTGAACAATACGTCTCCCCACCCTATGGGGTGTAAGTCTGGTCCGTCAGCCGACCAGAATGCATTCGGCCGAAACCGATATAACCGAGGCGCCTCGCAACAGCAACAACAACATAAGTCAAACTCGTCAGGGCGTGTAAAACCACTGACGCCACTTCTAACTAGAAAGAAACGCATGCCCTCCCTGAGGTCCGTCTCCCGTTTTTGATTCATACCGGGTGTGAAACTCGCGAATCAAACGTTACACAAAGCTACGCCACAAAGGTCGTGCTTTGATCATCAACCACAAGACTTTGCTTTTCAACAGAAGCCTTGATCATTTGCATCTTAGCATGCCACACAGGCAAGCCATCCTATGCAACCGATATCAGTCACACAGAATGAAATCCGATGTCAGACACACAGTCCATTTACAAGTCCGTTCTGGGTCTGAACGAAACCGGAGGCACCTAGTACCCCGCATATCCATCGATCTCCAAGTACGTCTGGACGATCACTAACTGTTTCCATCTTCTTGGGTGTACAGCCCAATCAAGATCATCAGTTATCACCCAAACGACGTGAAGACCTCCGGTCTTCGACCATCGTCTTCGTCTTCGACTTATCGTCGTATCAGTTACTCAGAATGGGATAAACCCGGTCTTTCCGAATAACTCGCGTATATTTTAAATAAGTGTTACACAAACACAACATACGCCTCATTCCAATTCATTAGTCACTAACCGTAAATTAATCAAGAGAATAATTCCCCAAATATTAACCCCGAAGGCCGAAACCAACATCAGATCAATATCCAGAAAACCATTCTGCTTGGCTAACCGCCAGTTAGTTTCTAAATTTCACATTCAAATCTAATTACAGATTTATCTATCGCCTGGAGCAAAACTGGTGATACTCCATTCTCGATCTTTTCAATCTAATTAAAGATTCATTAAAACTCCACTTAGTTTTAATCATTATCTGGGTTAAAGAATCAGTGTCATTTAAAACACGATTCACGATAAACCCAAAATCACATTCCATTAATTATCGGGTTAAAGAACAAGTGTTATTTAAAACACTGTTCACGATAAACCCAAAAATCAATACCAATTCAATTCCAATTAAATATCATTTAATTGGTACACTTCATTAAATCTAAATAAAAAGATTTAATCTTTTCTCAACTGGGTTCAAGAACAGTGTTAGTGAAGACACCATTCACGACAAACCCAAATCACATTCGATATTCAATACAAGGCTCTGAATAGAAAATATATCGGCTTATATTCAATATCGAATTCTACGACTAACAAATGTCGTATTGGAAATAACGATACAAATATATATCTTTCAAATTTCCATAACAACACCTGTAATGTCACGAATTCCAACATCGAAATATTCCGAAGACAATTTCGATTCAAATCCACTCCAATGCAATCATTGGAAATTTTGGTTATTTTCAAAACCATTTCAAATTCAATTTATTTATTTAAAAATAAATAGAATTATAATTCTAGTTCAAAACTAGTTCATTTCGATAAAAATCCATTTTTTTATCTTTTCAAATATGGAGATTTTCACCCCAAACTTTCACAAATCATTTCTTATGATTTTACACAAATTATTACTATTTTTAATAATTTTATCAAGGCCCGTACAGTCGATTTCCAACAATGGCCATCGAACTGCACTTACAACGACCTTTTTCGAATTTGATTTGGACGTATCTCCAAATCCAACCGTTAGATTTCAAATTTCTAACATTAATTAGAAAGCTCTTTTCGATACGAACCCAACGGTTCCGGTTTTAGGAGAATCCGACGGTCGGATCTCCTGTAATGTCCGTTTGAAATAAATGGTCGAAATTCGCGAACTGCCGCGGCGCGGCGCGTTCTATTCAGGCCATTATATTATATATAATATATATAATATATATTTCGTCGATTTCTATTTAAAACGAATTATATAAATAGTTTTGAATTCGTTTCAAAAACATTTTCAACTTCCATTTCAATTCAAATCAAAATTGAATTCTTCTCTATAAATTCGTTTTAAAATTCATTTCTATTCAATTCGAATTTCAATTCAATTTGAATTCATTTCAATTCGCTTTCTATTCCATTTGAATTCGTTTTCAATTCAATTCATTTCGAAATCGTTTTCAATTCATTTCATTTCGAAATCGTTTTCAATTCAATTCATTTCGAAATCGTTTTCAATTCATTTCATTTCGAAATCGTTTTCAATTTATTTTGAATTCGTTTTCAATTCAATTCATTTCGAAATCGTTTTCAATTCAATTCATTTCGAAATCGTTTTCAATTCATTTCATTTCGAAATCGTTTTCAATTCAATTCATTTCGAAATCGTTTTCAATTCATTTCATTTCGAAATCGTTTTCAATTCGATATAAATATCGTTCACGTCAAAATGGCGTCCATACACGGCTTCATAAATTTCTATTTTCAAATATTCTATTTCAAATATTTCTTTTTCAAAATAGTTGTTATTATCAAAATATTTCGTTCAACACATGACCAATCTCAATGAATGAGTACTGTCAACACATGAACTTTTATTTTATAATATTCTTTATTTTTCAAATTGGAATGAGGCCCAATCAATTACCATATAAAGTTAATTATATGGATTTTCATACAACACATGTATATCATAGCATTGAAAAATAATCAACCATCAACCAAAGTGCACTACACTGCATAAGCATCAAATACAGATATTCAACGCTTATAACAGCCTGTCAATCAATCGATCGACATATTTAATCAATCAGGATGAGTGAACTGCATATTTCATCCTAACACCCGTGTGGGGTTTCAAACAATCAAACACAGATTTTATTTGTGCAGTTGGGCGATGTGTGAAATTTATCGACCCAATCAATATCATTCAAATAAGTGTACATAAACAAACCATCTGGTTTGTAAATGAATATTTATTTATTCACTTCACTATTTTCATATTCACGTTAAAAATTATATTTTTAACGATAAAACATTTTATTTCAACCTATGAATTTCTATTCAATTCATTTATTCAATAAAATGATATTTTTATTTTTCTAACATGTTTTAGAAAATTTCGGCGGCATAACGGCACGATACTAGAAACGGGACAAGGCCTAGCCTTATCCCCGGTCTAGTGAAGGCCCACGCCATTCACACATCAATCAAATCAATTCGTTATGCAAACCGCAAACTTTGGAGTAAGGATCTAACCTAGCCTTACTCCTTCGCCTTATAACGGCGCACGTCTAATCCTAACCAATTTATCGATTCGATTTTTCACACCACAAACCACATTCAAACAATATCGCAATCAATCACCAAACTGTCAAACAAACAAGTCCATGGTCTGTGGACGATTGTGTCGGGTGCTACTAAGCACCGTCTGCATCCTAGTATATATATATAACTAGAAAATAAATAGAAAGGTGAGAAATTCTCACCGATTAGCTATCCTAGCTCCACGGCACTTCATTGATAGAAATCTTCATCGCTATCGCATCTTCGTCATCTTCGCTGCCCGTAGCCACTACATATGTAAAAATCGAATTTTTACTATGCTATTCAATATATAAAATCGAATTTTGACTTCGCTATTCAATATATAAAAATCGAATTTTTTTTCTTTTGCAAGTTCAAATCTTTTTCTACTAAAAGATTAAACTTTTTTTCCTATTTTAAAGTTCAAAATAAAATCAGTTTTTCGCTTTCATAAAAATGCAGTTTTTTCATAACTTAAAAAATAAAAATACAGTTTTTGCCTTATTTAAAAATTCAGTTTAAAAATCATTTAAAAATCAGTTTTCTAATCTAAAATAAAATTCAGTCTTAAACCTAAAATAAAATTCAGTTTTAAACCTACCTAAAATCAGAATTTTAAAAACATAAAAATCGGTTTTTAATATTAACAAAATCAGTTTTATAAATTAAGTAAAAATCAGTTTTATAAATAAAGTAAAAACTTACAGTTCGAAAGGGGGGGGTTCACCACCATCGGAGAGGCTTCGGGTGGCTCTGGGTCGGCGGCAGGAGGAGGCGGAGGGTTGGGGCGGCCTTCAGTTCGTCGGCGGTCATCACTGTGGGGGGGGAAAGCTCTGGCGTTTTCGTCTTCGATTCGAAGGGAGGAAGGAGATGAGCTAGAGGGGAGAGGAAGGCGCGACTTTAGGGGGGAGCGGCGGTCCATCGTCGGCGTCAGCAAGGGGGAGGAAGAGGCGTCGCGATCTGAAACTGGAAGGGGTTTTTTTTTTTTTTTTTTTTTTTTTTTTTTTATTTTGACCGTGGTTTGACTTGTGAGGAAAGAGAGAGCTCAAGGGGGTTATATAATATTTTAATTATTTAAATAATTAATTTCTCCATAAAGTAACTTTAAATTTCGATCTCCGAACGAGGCCCAATGACTGTCGTCCCTAGCTAATTACCCCCATTCCGAATACAATGGGATATGTTTCATAAGCCAGTTCGGCTGTTACGCTCAGTTTTCGCTGAAATTAATGTATAAATCTATATATTCAATTTTAAACGTACATTTCAATTTACCGGGGTCACATACTAACTTTAAAAATTCTAGAAAAATATTTTCTAGCTTCGTATTGACGATACGGTCCTAACAAAACTAGTTTCGTCGAAATCTGAGACCGTTAGAAAAATGGCCAATTTCCAGTCGATTAAAATCAACTGAAACTGGTCAAACGCGTTTTCCTTTGCCACGCTCACATATTGATTCGAAAAATTATGAAATTTGAAATCTAGCAATAACTTTACATCACGGACCCAACAAAACTGGTTTCGTCGAAATCCGAGGTCGTTTGCAAAATGTCCATTTTTAAGGGCCTGAATTCCATAGCGACTATTCAGAATTTTCAACTGGACATATCTTTTGATTCCCGCTAAGAAATTTTGATCATTCGGGTTCGTTGGAAAGATATTCACTATTAGATTCCATTATTTTTGGTTTCACTAAAATCCGGATTGTTTTGCACCCGGTACATTCAATTGAAGTTTGAAATCGAATTATCGAACTACCGCGCCATTTTCAATTCTATTTATAATTATATATAATTATTTATATTCTAACGACGACGCGTATAATATATACGTTCGAATATATTCAAAATAAATTTCTCGTCGATATTATTTAAAATAATTCATTTTAAATAATCTAAATTCGCTAAAATGGCCAAAATAAAAATTTTAAACTGGCCCAGATTTTACGGGTTGTTACAATCTCCCCCACTTAAAACTTTTCGTCCCCGAAAAGGAACAAAGTCGAAAGTGGTTTGATTATTCAGCTCCACATTTGATCTGGCTTCCATTCTCCAACTCTTTAGTTTCTGAGAATTTTTAAAATTTCAAAAATTTGGCTAACACCCTAAATTTTTGAAAAATTTCGCCATAACCTCCCCTGCACCGGGAGCATCGGGAAATTGCAAATAGCGTTCCCGGTCCTTCAGATCTCAAAAAGAAAAAAGAAAAAGCCAAGCGGCTAGCCAATAGGCTCATAAAATCATCATCACCCAAACAAAACAGTAAATTATGTAATAAACATGTACCTATTTGTCGGGCAAACAAATTTTATTCTCTGCTCTAGCCTCCTTGCTATGACCTGTTCAATGATATATATGTATATGCAAACAAATGCGACCAATTTTCAATAGAGTTCAATATTTGATTCAATTAGGCATAATTGTTCAAAATTAGCAAACAATTAAACAAACAACACAAACTTCAATCAATTAGTGGATTAACGTTTCAAATTCATAATTTCGATATATATACAAAAATCAGATTTTTGATGCCAAATCACAACAATTAGCCCTATCTAATTTTGGTTCTCACACCAGTCAATAGGAAATATATAGATATCAAACCTTCGAAACACGAACATAAATGTTGATGATGCGATCGCTATCATCAATATCATCTCCGGGCGACTAGGGTGTGGTGCTATATCTATCCAATATATTAAAACTTCGAATACACGCTAGCTAGGCGCATACGCAAAAATCTTTATATTTTGGATTGTCCTAATCAATATAAAATAAATAATCAAATACGAATAATTGATTTAAATTTTCAAATCAAAAATCGTTTTCATTTTAAAAATATACTCTTCACACTCGTTCTAGGATACTACTGATCCCATCTCTAACGAGTCATTCCATTGGATATTACTAATCCAATATCTGATGAATTCCTTCGTACGGTTCTAATGTGTCTTGTTCTCTGCTTTGTAAACCAAAGCTCTGATACCAACTGTGAAGACCCGTAACTTCCCCGTAAAGGAAAGCGTCGGATAGTTCGAGAACAAACCACAACAGAACGCATATAGAAGAACATTTCATTGTATATAACAACAATGCATCAGATTACAAGAATATACAGAGTATAAAAGAATATTACACAGAAATATCAGAGATTTAAATTACATTTAAATACATAGCAGCGGAAAATAATACAATACACAACTAGAATGAGATATACGGATACAAAGCTTCCCGGATATCGTTCCAGTCGTAAACCAGGATCCTGTGAATATAAATCTGCAAAACCAAAACTACTAGCTGCCCGTGTCAAAATAAGGGCACCCAGAGTTTAGGTCAAAACAATAAACTCCAGGTCAGTCATGTGACTGGTGTGAGAACTAAAGCAGTTATAAATCTTTATTTTCAAAGCTAGGTAAAACAAGGGACCACGCCGTATAACACGGAACGGGTTTCCTCCCAAGAATACCAGTGCATAAGACAAACAACGCAATGCTAAATAAAGAAAAATGAAGCTGTTATAAGACCCAGGTCCCATCACACAATGCAACGCAGTCGAGGATAGGGTTTTCCCTTATAACAGCCAAAGAATGCTTGATACGTTTAAAACAAATCATTTGATACTATTATAAGTGCATAGAGTATAAAACAACTTCAAATCATAAGTATCAATCATAGGCGGCATGAATGCCCCATACCACTATGTCGCCATATATAGGTTTACAAATAAAACCGCAAATGTCACGTATTTGGAAATTGGGTTTCCATCTATGAACCGAGGCTAGGGGCAAGATCCTCAACCGATTCGAGACGCTCTAGCCCGCCCCTCAGGAACAGCCGCAACTGCCCCTTGGATCGTCAGGGCCGGTCCACACGGAGTGGATTATTATGCCTGAACAATACGTCTCCCCACCCTATGGGGTGTAAGTCTGGTCCGTCAGCCGACCAGAATGCATTCGGCCGAAACCGATATAACCGAGGCGCCTCGCAACAGCAACAACAACATAAGTCAAACTCGTCAGGGCGTGTAAAACCACTGACGCCACTTCTAACTAGAAAGAAACGCATGCCCTCCCTGAGGTCCGTCTCCCGTTTTTGATTCATACCGGGTGTGAAACTCGCGAATCAAACGTTACACAAAGCTACGCCACAAAGGTCGTGCTTTGATCATCAACCACAAGACTTTGCTTTTCAACAGAAGCCTTGATCATTTGCATCTTAGCATGCCACACAGGCAAGCCATCCTATGCAACCGATATCAGTCACACAGAATGAAATCCGATGTCAGACACACAGTCCATTTACAAGTCCGTTCTGGGTCTGAACGAAACCGGAGGCACCTAGTACCCCGCATATCCATCGATCTCCAAGTACGTCTGGACGATCACTAACTGTTTCCATCTTCTTGGGTGTACAGCCCAATCAAGATCATCAGTTATCACCCAAACGACGTGAAGACCTCCGGTCTTCGACCATCGTCTTCGTCTTCGACTTATCGTCGTATCAGTTACTCAGAATGGGATAAACCCGGTCTTTCCGAATAACTCGCGTATATTTTAAATAAGTGTTACACAAACACAACATACGCCTCATTCCAATTCATTAGTCACTAACCGTAAATTAATCAAGAGAATAATTCCCCAAATATTAACCCCGAAGGCCGAAACCAACATCAGATCAATATCCAGAAAACCATTCTGCTTGGCTAACCGCCAGTTAGTTTCTAAATTTCACATTCAAATCTAATTACAGATTTATCTATCGCCTGGAGCAAAACTGGTGATACTCCATTCTCGATCTTTTCAATCTAATTAAAGATTCATTAAAACTCCACTTAGTTTTAATCATTATCTGGGTTAAAGAATCAGTGTCATTTAAAACACGATTCACGATAAACCCAAAATCACATTCCATTAATTATCGGGTTAAAGAACAAGTGTTATTTAAAACACTGTTCACGATAAACCCAAAAATCAATACCAATTCAATTCCAATTAAATATCATTTAATTGGTACACTTCATTAAATCTAAATAAAAAGATTTAATCTTTTCTCAACTGGGTTCAAGAACAGTGTTAGTGAAGACACCATTCACGACAAACCCAAATCACATTCGATATTCAATACAAGGCTCTGAATAGAAAATATATCGGCTTATATTCAATATCGAATTCTACGACTAACAAATGTCGTATTGGAAATAACGATACAAATATATATCTTTCAAATTTCCATAACAACACCTGTAATGTCACGAATTCCAACATCGAAATATTCCGAAGACAATTTCGATTCAAATCCACTCCAATGCAATCATTGGAAATTTTGGTTATTTTCAAAACCATTTCAAATTCAATTTATTTATTTAAAAATAAATAGAATTATAATTCTAGTTCAAAACTAGTTCATTTCGATAAAAATCCATTTTTTTATCTTTTCAAATATGGAGATTTTCACCCCAAACTTTCACAAATCATTTCTTATGATTTTACACAAATTATTACTATTTTTAATAATTTTATCAAGGCCCGTACAGTCGATTTCCAACAATGGCCATCGAACTGCACTTACAACGACCTTTTTCGAATTTGATTTGGACGTATCTCCAAATCCAACCGTTAGATTTCAAATTTCTAACATTAATTAGAAAGCTCTTTTCGATACGAACCCAACGGTTCCGGTTTTAGGAGAATCCGACGGTCGGATCTCCTGTAATGTCCGTTTGAAATAAATGGTCGAAATTCGCGAACTGCCGCGGCGCGGCGCGTTCTATTCAGGCCATTATATTATATATAATATATATAATATATATTTCGTCGATTTCTATTTAAAACGAATTATATAAATAGTTTTGAATTCGTTTCAAAAACATTTTCAACTTCCATTTCAATTCAAATCAAAATTGAATTCTTCTCTATAAATTCGTTTTAAAATTCATTTCTATTCAATTCGAATTTCAATTCAATTTGAATTCATTTCAATTCGCTTTCTATTCCATTTGAATTCGTTTTCAATTCAATTCATTTCGAAATCGTTTTCAATTCATTTCATTTCGAAATCGTTTTCAATTCAATTCATTTCGAAATCGTTTTCAATTCATTTCATTTCGAAATCGTTTTCAATTTATTTTGAATTCGTTTTCAATTCAATTCATTTCGAAATCGTTTTCAATTCAATTCATTTCGAAATCGTTTTCAATTCATTTCATTTCGAAATCGTTTTCAATTCAATTCATTTCGAAATCGTTTTCAATTCATTTCATTTCGAAATCGTTTTCAATTCGATATAAATATCGTTCACGTCAAAATGGCGTCCATACACGGCTTCATAAATTTCTATTTTCAAATATTCTATTTCAAATATTTCTTTTTCAAAATAGTTGTTATTATCAAAATATTTCGTTCAACACATGACCAATCTCAATGAATGAGTACTGTCAACACATGAACTTTTATTTTATAATATTCTTTATTTTTCAAATTGGAATGAGGCCCAATCAATTACCATATAAAGTTAATTATATGGATTTTCATACAACACATGTATATCATAGCATTGAAAAATAATCAACCATCAACCAAAGTGCACTACACTGCATAAGCATCAAATACAGATATTCAACGCTTATAACAGCCTGTCAATCAATCGATCGACATATTTAATCAATCAGGATGAGTGAACTGCATATTTCATCCTAACACCCGTGTGGGGTTTCAAACAATCAAACACAGATTTTATTTGTGCAGTTGGGCGATGTGTGAAATTTATCGACCCAATCAATATCATTCAAATAAGTGTACATAAACAAACCATCTGGTTTGTAAATGAATATTTATTTATTCACTTCACTATTTTCATATTCACGTTAAAAATTATATTTTTAACGATAAAACATTTTATTTCAACCTATGAATTTCTATTCAATTCATTTATTCAATAAAATGATATTTTTATTTTTCTAACATGTTTTAGAAAATTTCGGCGGCATAACGGCACGATACTAGAAACGGGACAAGGCCTAGCCTTATCCCCGGTCTAGTGAAGGCCCACGCCATTCACACATCAATCAAATCAATTCGTTATGCAAACCGCAAACTTTGGAGTAAGGATCTAACCTAGCCTTACTCCTTCGCCTTATAACGGCGCACGTCTAATCCTAACCAATTTATCGATTCGATTTTTCACACCACAAACCACATTCAAACAATATCGCAATCAATCACCAAACTGTCAAACAAACAAGTCCATGGTCTGTGGACGATTGTGTCGGGTGCTACTAAGCACCGTCTGCATCCTAGTATATATATATAACTAGAAAATAAATAGAAAGGTGAGAAATTCTCACCGATTAGCTATCCTAGCTCCACGGCACTTCATTGATAGAAATCTTCATCGCTATCGCATCTTCGTCATCTTCGCTGCCCGTAGCCACTACATATGTAAAAATCGAATTTTTACTATGCTATTCAATATATAAAATCGAATTTTGACTTCGCTATTCAATATATAAAAATCGAATTTTTTTTCTTTTGCAAGTTCAAATCTTTTTCTACTAAAAGATTAAACTTTTTTTCCTATTTTAAAGTTCAAAATAAAATCAGTTTTTCGCTTTCATAAAAATGCAGTTTTTTCATAACTTAAAAAATAAAAATACAGTTTTTGCCTTATTTAAAAATTCAGTTTAAAAATCATTTAAAAATCAGTTTTCTAATCTAAAATAAAATTCAGTCTTAAACCTAAAATAAAATTCAGTTTTAAACCTACCTAAAATCAGAATTTTAAAAACATAAAAATCGGTTTTTAATATTAACAAAATCAGTTTTATAAATTAAGTAAAAATCAGTTTTATAAATAAAGTAAAAACTTACAGTTCGAAAGGGGGGGGTTCACCACCATCGGAGAGGCTTCGGGTGGCTCTGGGTCGGCGGCAGGAGGAGGCGGAGGGTTGGGGCGGCCTTCAGTTCGTCGGCGGTCATCACTGTGGGGGGGGAAAGCTCTGGCGTTTTCGTCTTCGATTCGAAGGGAGGAAGGAGATGAGCTAGAGGGGAGAGGAAGGCGCGACTTTAGGGGGGAGCGGCGGTCCATCGTCGGCGTCAGCAAGGGGGAGGAAGAGGCGTCGCGATCTGAAACTGGAAGGGGTTTTTTTTTTTTTTTTTTTTTTTTTTTTTTTATTTTGACCGTGGTTTGACTTGTGAGGAAAGAGAGAGCTCAAGGGGGTTATATAATATTTTAATTATTTAAATAATTAATTTCTCCATAAAGTAACTTTAAATTTCGATCTCCGAACGAGGCCCAATGACTGTCGTCCCTAGCTAATTACCCCCATTCCGAATACAATGGGATATGTTTCATAAGCCAGTTCGGCTGTTACGCTCAGTTTTCGCTGAAATTAATGTATAAATCTATATATTCAATTTTAAACGTACATTTCAATTTACCGGGGTCACATACTAACTTTAAAAATTCTAGAAAAATATTTTCTAGCTTCGTATTGACGATACGGTCCTAACAAAACTAGTTTCGTCGAAATCTGAGACCGTTAGAAAAATGGCCAATTTCCAGTCGATTAAAATCAACTGAAACTGGTCAAACGCGTTTTCCTTTGCCACGCTCACATATTGATTCGAAAAATTATGAAATTTGAAATCTAGCAATAACTTTACATCACGGACCCAACAAAACTGGTTTCGTCGAAATCCGAGGTCGTTTGCAAAATGTCCATTTTTAAGGGCCTGAATTCCATAGCGACTATTCAGAATTTTCAACTGGACATATCTTTTGATTCCCGCTAAGAAATTTTGATCATTCGGGTTCGTTGGAAAGATATTCACTATTAGATTCCATTATTTTTGGTTTCACTAAAATCCGGATTGTTTTGCACCCGGTACATTCAATTGAAGTTTGAAATCGAATTATCGAACTACCGCGCCATTTTCAATTCTATTTATAATTATATATAATTATTTATATTCTAACGACGACGCGTATAATATATACGTTCGAATATATTCAAAATAAATTTCTCGTCGATATTATTTAAAATAATTCATTTTAAATAATCTAAATTCGCTAAAATGGCCAAAATAAAAATTTTAAACTGGCCCAGATTTTACGGGTTGTTACACAATTGCACATGTTGATTTTAATCAAAGCAAACTTTACGGCTCCAAAAAAACAGCGGCACCTGAATTTTCAAGCGGGCTCACTAATATAATTATTTGTGCGATGCCTACAGAGTTGTTTAATTAAAAGCTTACTCGTCCAGAAGCTTCCTCATCGAGTCCCCCATTTTCCAAACATTAGCTCGTTAGTTTTCCCCAAATTATTTAGGGTTTCACGAAATCCATTAGATTTCTACACGATGGATCATGGCCGAGCAAGAGATGAATGGATTCTCGACTTCAGAAATGGAAAAGTAGGAGCTTTCCAATCATAGCGCATGACTGGCGCGCGAATTGATTCTCGACTTTGGCGACAGCAGCAACTTGAATCATGTAAGTTGTAGCTCTAAGTATTGATGAGTATAGAAGAATTTCCGTATTTTCTTGTGATGACCCTTAGTTTTTAATGGGACAGTCGTTAAATAGAGTGCAAACATGACTCTTTAATTTTGTTTGCACAAATATTGTAATTCATTGGACTTTTGTTAAAATTGTTCTTAAGCCTACCATTTAGCTGTAGGTCGCCAATAACAACACCTGTAATTTGTTTCAAACCATTCAAAATTTTCAGCATGTCTTTCAATAATCAATTGAACCTTGCATTGCTTTAGACTTTGTGATTAATATTTTCTAAAGTCATTGGGTGGTTTAATTGATGTTACAGTCAAATTTCCACTATTTACCATTATAATGTATTGTTTTCCTCGGCTTTGCAAAATTGATTCAGAAGGAAAGGCTAAGAAGGTTGTTGGCTGTTCATGCTTAGTCATCAAGTTAGAATCTAGAATTCTGTGGCAGCAAAGACTCTTAGAATTCGACCAAACAGATGACAACAGTCAATAACCAACTCGATTGCACGACATGGATCTTCGGTTATGATTTGTTGCTAGCATGTTAATAAGAACAAAAGGCACTTCATTTATGTATTTCTCATTTTATTTGCATTTCTGATGTTAGTATTTTTTTCCTTCTTCGAATTTAAGAAAATTTTGATATATCGTTATTTTGATTTATCTGAAATAAGGTTGGAAAATCAATAGAACACTTGGTATGTTATAAAAAATATATCCCTACGTTCTAATCATAACAAAGGGCTTGTATTGTAGGTTTTATATTACATGAACGAACTAGTTTCTCATGTGGTCGATCACCAGAAGTTTCTTTAATATCGGTGTCGTAAATATATCATGTACTTTCTGTACAAAAATGATATAATAATAGAAATTTGATATGGTTATCATAAAAGAAATTTTTGTTAATAAATTGAAGGCAAGAAAAAACAGAGATGGTTACATATATGGGAGTTTCTTCTTTAAAATGAGCAGTTTTGTTCTTACAGTGTTGAAATTTTCTTTCAGCTATGTTCCTTGAAGATGCATCAATTCATGTATTGGTGTATTTTGAAACAACGCCAATGCAAGTTTATTTTTTACATGTTTCTAGCAGTTTTATATTTTATAAAAGGAGTTTATTACCATGATATTATTACCAGGATTCATTAACTGTCCTGATTTGTTTCCCCCTAATAGATTGTTGTTGCTTATCATACTGTTTTACAAGTTCTTTCTCTCTTGAAACCATGTTATGATGTAAAAAGGTGATAATGCAATCTTAATTTTTTTTAATCCTAGGACCATTTGGCACTGATCGGTCTATTTTCAGTCGATGTGCTATTATATTTTGGAGATAACCCTGTTAAACGACATAAAAATCTTTAACTGCTGTAGTGTGTCTTCGATGATCAATTATGCTTGTGAGTGGGTTAATTATTGCATTTCATAGAATAATCATTATTGTGTTTTCTCTTTAAACTGAAACAAAGCTTATTTCTTTTCTTTTCTTCTTCTAGACAGAAAAACCGTGTGGATTCTTTTGAGTTAGGCTTGTACTCTTTTTCTTTTGTGTAGATATAAATTATTGAGCATAGTGAAAGCTTTGGAACTAACAGGCATAATATAATTCATTGTAAAACAACAAGGTGTTACAGTTAAAGAAGCCTGAAGTATTACCAAATAAAAAACATAATATAATTGATCGAAGTATTAACTTTCTTGTATCAAAGCATTCGTTCGCTTTTAAATTCATAAGTATATCCAAAGTAATTAGGATTTGCTATAGTATCCGAAAAAGGGGATAGGTTTTAAAAAAAATGTCATTGACATGCTTTTCGATCGAAATTTGGGTGTTGCTTCCAGCGTAATATCATATGGTACAGTGATGTTCCACACCACATTATAAAAATTCTACGAAAATAAAGAATTGTAAATGTCTTTGGTAATATTTTTCACCTTTTGCTGATTTGTCCTATGGGATTTTGCGTCACAATTTTTGTTAAATTAGCTAAATGTACATTCAACAAATATTTCAGCTTTTGTTCAGTGATTGCATAAAGGTTGGGAACACAAGTACCATTCTTTTATTCATGAGAATTTTCAAGGGACAGTTGGGTAAGATTGTTTTTTTATACATAGTTCTTAGTTTGTATGGGTTAAACTGCAAGCAAGGTATTTATTCTGCTCACTTGCATGTCAGCTTGGCTTTTTGTGTCTGAAAGTACCATGCATGTTATTCATTTTGTATTTCATGCATATGGAAGATCTAATATATTTCTATTCCATTTAAATTGCAGCTATCTTCTCAAAACTCAAGACATGATAAAATGAACTTTGAGTTCTTAGGAAAAACCTTACATGTTGCAATACAGGCAATAAAGAGCAAAAGATTTATCTTTGGTTTGATCCAACTAAAGCCTGCTGTGCTTGCTCTGTTCTCTAGAACACACATCAAATTGTGTAAATCTTTTATTCCTATTCTGTGCATAAATCTGTATATACATCTTTATTGCTTCAGTGCTGGTTTCTTTAAAAAAAAATTATATGCAGCTACATTATGTGCAGTAGAAGTCTTCATCTTTGTGTATTTCTTTGGAGGATTCTTGACAGAGCCCGTGTAGAAAAGTTACTGGGATGGGAAATTTGGATGAGCGACTACTTTGTGGTTTCCTTGGTTATGATATCCATTGCAAGCGGAATCAAATTGTTAGCAAATAATTCTCAAATGTATGTTCTTTTATTGATATTTGTTATCGATTTAGTTATGTTTTGTAATAGAGTTATAAATTTGAAAAGGGTGTAAACTTGAATTGTTTTCGATTATTATGAATGTGAACGGTTTGTGTTGTTTTGAATAACTTAAATGATTGTGGTTGTTGTTAATGAAATATAGATTTTAATTATAGTATTATGAAATTTATGTTTAATAGTGCTTGTAATAGCTGAATTGTTAGTGTATGCTGCAATTAAAAAAAAAAAAATTTGCTGCAATCGCCATTATAGGCTGTAGGAGATCTTACGACTTCTATAAACCGTTAGTGCAACTGACGAAAACAGTTGTTGAAATGTTAAAATGCAACTGCCAAAAACAGTTGTAAAATGATTATGTTCTATTACAACTCCGGATATAAAGACTGGCGGATGTTAGTTGTAGTAGACCTATTACAACTGTTTTCGGCAGTTGCAAAAGGATATTTCTGTTGTAGTGCATTCATGTAATCAAATATAGAAATAATTATAACATAAAAATGGATTAGGCAATTGCAAGTGCGTGCATGTTGGTTTAGCAATTGAAAATAATATCTTATTGAGCTTACTAGGACAGAGTTATACCACCATCCTCATCAAATCAACACCATTCATTTCATTTGTAATAATTTATTTAATATTCCTAAAATGATGGTTGTGATCATGCAAAACTAGAGATATAGAGTTTCATTCACGTGGATAAAAGGTAAAGGAACTGAAGAGAAAAATAATTAAAAAGAAGGACAAGGTGAAATACATGCTTTTGTTTAAAAGATATACCAACCATCAGTAAAACAATGATAGAAAGGTAGAAATATCCACAAGCAAATTGAATAAAGCCTTTGCCATTTTAAAAGAGTATTAAAAAATAAAAATCGGCATATTTCCCTCTATGACCATCGCCCTCATTCTGATGTTTACAGTATTATCATTTTTCAGTATAATCAATTCATATCTCATTATCAGGCTTCGAACAAGACAGGTCGCATCTAGCTATTATATATTCCCAATTTTTGCTATAGATACCCAATTTTAGTCTATCTTTTCAGATGTTCGAAGCTATGCATACAATTCTTTTCACGGTAGTACTACTTCAGTATACAGATCTGCCTCTCTCTCTAATTTCAGTTTTGTAACTTCATTTCTGTGGCTGGCAATGTTGTTGCTTCTTTGGTGTCAGCTTGTTGATGCAGAATTCCTCTCGCATTACCGAAGTGTTCCAGTCCAAACCCTTCATTACCTTTACTTGACAAATATAAGTTTTGATTGTAGCTCATTTGAAATGGAAGCATGTTAAAGTTTGTGGTCTGCTATTCTCCAGTTCAACATGCAATGGAACCACAATGTATATGTTTTCCGTTCATACAACTTGGTGAAACATAGCACATCGCTAAACCACTTTATTTAGTATAAACCAACGAATCGTTTTCCTATTCATGTTTTTTTTTTAATCCATCATCCCAGTGATAATCTTTTATGGGAATATGGATCAAAACGGCGAAGCCTTTCCTATCTTAATGCAATTCCTTTGCCAATTTGATTTATATTCACAAGAAAATTGAATAGAATGACAAATACTTTGTTGTTTTATTCAATTTGTGCAATTTCATTTGTTATTTTTGGAAACAATTTTGGTAACTTGTTTTGGGGTTATCCATTTTAGAGTAGCCTTAGGCACAAACGGGATAAACACCGAAGCTCGGTATATCAATTTCACACTATTTATCTAATATTAGTAAACTTAATATTTCTAACTATCCTTATCATACAGAAGATACATATGGATGTACTATTTCACAGGTAACCTCATGCCTAATAATCTATCAGGTGTTAACCTTGGAAGGCTAGGTCCAACTAATTTCAAAGTTTGTGGATTAATCAATGATGTCAAATTAGAATAATTTGGCTCTTATTTCCATGCAAAGAGAGAAGAATGATAACAGTAGAGGCAATGCACATGAAACTGAAAAGGCCAAATCTGGTAGCCATATAAAATATGATTCAAATGTCAGTTTGGGTTATAAAAAATATTGCTAGGTAATGTCTAAGAAATTTTAATATTGCTTTGCATAATATAGTACTACTTAGTGTGCATTAAAAAAGGGTTTGTGGTTATAAAATTTCTCAGTAGGAGGTTTGAAATTATATTGTATAGGTCAAAAAATGATGTATTTTGCACAAATTGTTTTACGTATAAATGTTTATACATATTTAGTTCAAACAAGGGCGAACCAAAGAATTCATTAGGGGTTAGGCTATATTTTATTTGAAAATTTTGTAAATATTTTGCCTAAATGATCACTGGTGTAAAAATAGTTATATGGCAAGAAACAGTGTAGCTTTATGTTGTAGGTTCACATCTGCCTAGTATAATCTCCTAAACTATCTCATGGTTTATCGAATCAATTTTTATCATTATCAAAGTCGATGCAGAGGGGATGTTGCTTGTGCTTGGGGAAATTTGGTAGCAGCTCCCGGAGAATAAACTGGAAGTTGGTGATATGATTGTAGTCGTTTTGCAGCAGGGTCTGTGACGGTCCGTTCTGATTTGTTTGCAGGCGGTGAGGTTGTGCAAGGAAGTAGTTGCAAGGAAGTTGAGCAAGGAAGCAATTTATCCTTTTTCTTCAAAGTGAACTTTCTTTTATAATTAAATTGCAAAAAGCAGGTTTAGATGCATGACATCTATCATGGTACTTTGGGTCCAACAAAAAGTATTACTAATTTTATGTTAGATAATCTTATAATTATTTCTTTATTTGACTATTCTATTATTTTGAAACAATTTCTTAGCCTTTTTCTACACAGTTGAATTGCATCTGTGGGAGGGCTGGAAAATTGAAGGGCATGTTCATGACAATAAATCTACAAAAATGCTTAGAAGGTTTCACGATATATATAATAATACTAGCAAAACTGAGGTTACCGTTTAGTGGTCACGTTATAGCATGTTGGTTTGTATTTGTTAATAGCTTTGGGACATTCCAATTCCTAGATTGCTAAGAAACAAAGAATAGTTGAAGCTATAATGGAGTGCTTGCTACAACTTGCAAGTGTGTGTATTTTTCTAAAGAAAAAAGATTACAACCTTACTGCTATACTAATTTGCAAGCTTGCAAGTTTCATTCTTTAGTTAGGGTATAAAGTGAACTATTGTGAATTGCAGATGTTACTTAATTGCAAGTTATTTTATTTTTGCTTTATTTATAAGAGTCTAACATTTACTTGTGTGAATTTCAGGTTTTGGAAGTTGCACGAGCATACAAGCGGAAGAATAAATGATTTGTCATGTGTTTTGAAACTATGTCTAAACACTATGTATGTAGACTTATTAGCTATAGTTCATTTGTTTTTGAAACTATGTTTAAACGCTACATAGTAGACTTATCAGCTATCTACTATGACTTTGTAATTAGTCTGTTGAAATCAAATATTCTTTTAGTTTTAGTTTTTTTTTTCGTAGTTGACTATATTGTATTATTTAATGCTTAATTTTGTGTACAAATAAGAGAAAATACTACAGAAATTATAGCAGTAAAAATTATTAATAGCAAAAAGATATCCTTATGGAAACAAAATTTGAAATGCTATGTATTTGAACAATATATGGAGAATTTTTTCATATCGTTGAATATGTGCTATGGAAAGCAAAAGATAACAATAAAAAAAATTGAGATTTATAATAACAAAGCCTTAATGCTATATATCAAAGGGAAAAAGCAATAACGACGAAAAAATATATTTTAAATCACTATGGAATACTTTTTCATATCGTCGAATAAGTGCTATGAAAACATTGATAACGCTATAAAAAGTAAGTTGAGATTTCAGAAAGACATTTAAAATGGCAAGATATGAAATCTATGTAAAACTTTTCATGTTGGTGTATGTATGCTATAAAATATTAGATGCAATAGTGCTTAGATTAGAGCTATGAGATATATCGGGGCTATTATAACATGTTGATATATAACATCGTCACTACTGCTATAAAAAGTTACTATAGCGGTTTCATGTGTCATTAAAAGGTGAATCTAGCGTAGTGTCCCGTCGTTAATGCTGGTTAGAGTTTTAGGTTAAGCGGTCTTAAGTCATGGCGCGTCGTTCACGCTAACCTAATTTTTTTACACACTCTCTCTCAAGTCATGAGAGTTAAAGTTGGGTGTGTAAATGGTCGTTTCCCATTCATCTGGACACCATCCCCACACTTTAGTCTACAAAGTGAGGATTTATTTACTGAACGTCTAAGTCAAGATCAAACTTTGTTAACTCTTGTTCGAGTAGTCGCAATGTTGAGTGAGCTCGTCAAAACATGAACGGATAAACGTCATTAGGGAATGAGTCGCTCGCTTCGTTCAAGTTTTGGCGTAGACAGGTTGAATCACAACATCTAACCATATTATTATTAATTCTTGTTATTATACATAATCATAGAGTGTGAAAGAAGCTTTTATTTATAACACAATGGTGATAGGAGAGTCACGCCTTATTACATAGTTTGAAAATGAAATGATATTTACAAAATTACAGAAATAAAAGCTCAAGTCAAATAATGCCGTAGATGCTCAACATTCCATCCCCTTGGGAGTTGGTCGCCATCAACGGTCGTCAACCTGAAAGCTCCATTATCAAGTTTTTGTTGAATAACATAAGGTCCTTCCCTCTTCAGACTCATATGGACAAGGCCAGTGTAACACCCCGTATTTTCTATGAACATAAAGTAGCAAAACAAAGTATACTTAATTTTTAAGAGAAGAATGAAGGGAAACGGGTTATGCCATTGCGTTTGTCTCGGAATTCTGCTTGAGATAGAGTCCAACTTTGCGTAAATCGGACTCCGTATGAAGAAGTTATGACACTTAGAAGTTTCAGGAATTTAAAATAAAGACCAGCCCGAATTCAAATTCAATGTTTCAAAATTCAAATCACACATCTGGGCTGGGCGGGAGAATTCCCGCCCAGGACCTAGGTCAACCAGGTGGTGGACCTGGGGGTCGACCTCGGTAGAACAGGTCGACCATGGGGTCAACCTGGGGGTCGACCTCCCCCCCTTTTCCAGATCCGAGGACAGATCCATTCTTCTGCATTTAGACGCCCGTTCTGACCAGATTCGTTGCTCCTAAGCTATTTAAACACCCCCAAAACCTCACTTTCTCTCCACACAACTTCATTTCGCCTATACTCTGCCCTAATTCATATTAAAATAAATCAATGGCATCGCTACTCTGCTGAGACCTAAGCTAGAACTAGTGCTTCTTCTTCTTCCAATCTGAATAGGATTAAAAGATAACAAATCAACGCCTACATCAACGGAAAGCTAAATCAACTCCATAAAATCAGATCCTAGAAATGTTCTTCTCTTTCTTAAACCACGAATTGTAAGTACAGTTAGTTTCAGATATGAAATTTAATTATGATCTTGACATGGTTATAAATCTGAATTGGAGATTATGCATATTCTTGTTTATCAGATCTGTTTTTCTGTGTAGATCTATCTTATTATTGTAACTATTCTGTATCTCTTCCTTCCTTCTGTTCTATAGCCAGGTTACCACGAGCCTGAGCCAAATCTCATAAGAGATTGACGCACGAACGCTAAGTTTGGGGAAAATAATGAATGATGCATAATTGGATATGACTGATTTGTGACTGATTTAAGAAAATGGCATATGTTGTAATTTAAGATCCAGATCTAGGCATACTATATATGACGGTTTATGATTTGGAAGAAGGAGAATTATTATATGACAACATATGACTTGTAATTTGGGAACATAATGCATGTTATAATTCAAGATCTGATTTTGAGGACATAATATATGTTGTAATTTAAGATCTAGATTTGGGGGCATATTTTATATAACGATCTATAACTTAGAAGAAAAAAAAAAGATATATGATTTAGGCGTAAAAGATCTATATTAAAATAGGATAACTATTAATTGTGAATACGCCTAAATGGGGATTTCGGATATTTGACATACGCTGAAACCAAAGGCTATAATTTGGCATAATTCATATTGTATATCATAATTTAACCATAAATTTGGGGCATATGTTATATCGTGAATTATGACCATAATTTAGGTATGTAAAATTAGGCTTAATTTTATGATTAAGTGAGGTATGTCAATGGAATTTTAAGGGGTGATTAAATATGTTAAATTGCGTAATCTGTTAAATCTGTTGAAACTGAATATGGTAATTTAGGTATGACAATCTGTAGGCTAGATCTAAAAATTGAGTAAAACATGTTAATAGAACTTTGGATATTCTACTGTAACTTGTAAAGAAGTTAATTTGTTGAATTGGCATAATTAGTCTGATATTGGCATAATCTGTAAATGAATATTTTAGCTAAAATAAGAATGGTGAGACACGAGGTTAGACTCTGTTTGCGGTAGAAGCCTGCCTGGACCCAACCGGCTTAACCAGCAACCGCAAACTGTCAGTCTAATGTGAGAGGTCATAGGCATAATGATGCTTAGACACGAGGTTATGTCTAGCTTGTGACAGAAGTTCGCCCGGAACCGCCCGGTGCATCCAGCGGCCACAAGCTACCGACCTAATGTGAGAGGTCTGTGCATTAATATTTAATTAATGCAAATCTAAGACAAATATGATGCCTAAAACATATTGGGTAGATTAGGTTAAATCAACTGGACTGATGAATCTAATAAATCCGTTTGAAAATCTGCAGGCCCAATACAAGGTTAGGTGAAACAATCTGTAAGTCTGTTAATCAGTGTATCTGATCCGTTAGTTTGAAAACTTGTTAATCTGTATATCTGATTTGTTAGTCTGAAAACTTGTTAACTTGTATGTCTGATCTGAGAACTAGTTAATCTGAACATTGTACATCTGAAATATGTAAGCAAGTTAATCTGAAATCTGTTAGTCTGGGGACACAAGGTTAGGAGGGGTAATTACTTGTGTCATCTGTTGTTTGGGACCCATATTAGTCAGTAACCCTTTCCGGTATCAAAACTATGACCCAACACTAGGTAGGGGTACATGGCACGCTTACTGAACTAATTGTAAGAGGTTCACTCTGATAATGGCGAGGGGTGTTGATGGCGCATTCCAACCAGGTCATGTGCGTGCATGGATCCGGTCTGCTCTGAGGATGTAAGACACCGTGACATCTATAAATAGGTCCGTGTCTATAGGTTGCCACTTTAGGGAGTGATACACCCTTATGTGGGGCCGGCACAGGGTATTTATGTATAAGGGAGCCGATCACTTGGGGTAGAATTTATGGTACACTTAGTTCTGTCTATTTTTGTTGGGGTATCGCCTGTTTTAGTTGGGGTGGTAACACCTGTATTTTTCTATGTGGTACCGTCTGTTGGGGTGGTAAAGTCCCATTACTAGTGTACACCTAATTCTAACATTCTGTTTCCATAGGGAATATTCTGTTTCCGTCTCTGATTTCATTTCTGCTTCTGTTTCTATACCGTCTGTCTCTGTTCGGGTGGTAAAGGCCCATTACTAGCATTCTGTTTCTGAAACTGTCTGTCTCTGTTCGGGAGGTAAAGGCCCATTACAAGCATCGTGTTTCTGAAGAGATCGTTCTGTTTTCTGTTTAGATATTAGGACAACACCTAATTTTGTTATACTAGTATTAGTGCAGAGAAGTGAAAACCAAGTAAGAAGCTTAGTTTAGCCTATATCATTTTGTCTCTTCTGTTAACTTGCTACTCCTGTTATGGTTATCTCTCATCCAGTTTTATTTACATGTCATGATATTGTTACTTGTTTATATGCTGAAAGTCACTGGACTCACCAGACTTATGTCTGACCTAGTTTGTTTTTCCTCTTTTCTTCCGTTCCTCCCAAGGTTCTCTGGGTGGAAACATAGGAGCTTGATTCAGGTTCCATCTACTTGAAGTGCTAGAAGTGCTTGAAATATTGCTTGGCTTTGATTCTACCTATTTATGGCATTCTCCGTTGGGGATTATGGCTTTAAAATAACGCATACTGAAGAATTTTGTATAAGACTGATATTTGTGTACTTGGTTTTTGGTATTGTGATGTAACCAAACTTATTTCTATTTCTGCTGTAATAAAGTTATAAATTTTTCAAATACTACTTTACATGTCTGTCTTGTAAATTTCTGTTATGTTTACTTATAACGTTCCACAGAAGTTAAGGCATTCCCATTGTGAGTGACCTTAACGGAAGTGGGGTGTTACACTTGGTATCAGAGCTGAAGGTTACCAGATTTGATAAAAAGTTTTTGGAAACTATTTTCAAAAAGGTTTTAAAAAGGAAGTATTTTCAAAAGTAAAGTTTATTTTGAAAAGCATAATCCCCAAAAGCCATATATCTGTCTTTCAAATTCTCCATTTTGAATCTCTTCATTTTCTTTTCAGCATGTCTGGGTTACCCGAGGGCATACCGATACCAACTTCGTTCAGAAGGTATCTGGAGCCTAGGGCCACCGCCGCAGGCCTAGCAGATGTTCCTCCTTCTCCTCCTCCCCCCCTCCTCGCGTTGATACTTTTTCGAAGATATGCAAGGACTTTCGGGCAATGGGCAGGAAACCTTTTCACGGATCAGAGACGTTTGTTGAAGCTCAGAATTGGCTTAAGGAGGTGGAAGATTTGTTTGGTATCTTCGAGATAGGAGATGGAAGGAAGGTACAATTAGCTGCTTGGTTAATGAAGGACGAAGCCTCGTTTTGGTGGGAGGTAACGAATGGAGAGCATCCGGTAGAGACATGGATGGATTTCAGGCATAGGTTCGAGATGAAATTTCTCTCACGAGTTGAAGAGAATCTATACATGGAGAGGTTCTTAGCATTGAAGCAAGGGAATTCATCAGTGAAGGAGTACGTAAACAAGTTCAATCAGTTGGCGAGATTCGGCTTAGACTTGGTGAACACACCTGAGAAGAAGGCCCTGAGATTCGTTAAAGATTTGAATGAGCCGCTACATGGGTTTGCTATGACCCACATTCCTATGGGGGCTACCTTCGAGAAATTGGTTGACATGGCGTTAATGCACGAAGAGGAAGCCAAAAGTGAGAAGAAAGAAGAAAAGCTCGAAGGACCACAAAACAAGAAAGAGTGGCCCAAAAAGGAAACACAAAAGAAGAATGAAAAGTTTGAAGATAAGAAAGAGAAAAGTGCTTTACTTGTGGAAGCTTGACTCATCTGAATAAGGATTGTAGAAAGAGGAAGGGCGCTTGCTTCAACTGTGGAGAAATGGGACACTTCACTAGGAACTGCCCGAAGAAACGTAGGCAAGGGCGGAACCTACTTCTGGAGGGCAGGCGAATGCTCACGTGACTGGTAGATAGGGTAGAGATAGGAATTTTTTTTTAGAAGGTTTAATTTCCTTATCTTATAATTGAGATAAAACTCTTTTTTATTTTAGCATTTTGATTCTGTAAGTGAGACTCTGCACTTTAATACTAGTCATGTTTCTGATCCCGCTATAGTCTCAAACCCCATAAGGGTTACGACTCATCTGTTCGAGATAAGTCGGAGTTAGAGGGCATCTGTGTTGGGCGTTAAGTTGATTATGATGCATACATTCTGGGTTTTTGTGGGATATATCATGCTTAGTTTCCTGAGAATCATTAGATAATCTGATATGTACCAGTAATCTGTGAGTATCTGAATATTTCTGAAAAGGATAGGGGTTTTTACTCGAAGCGTGAAGTAGATTTCCAGTTTTGACATTGTTTAATGGGAGTAATTCTCTGAGTGTCAATCTGATGTTGATTTCGGTCTTCGGGGTTGATACTTAGGGATTTATTCTCTTAACTGATGTCTAATAGGAACAGAACCTTTGTACTTGCTTCTATCACTCGGTTGCATCCTATCGATCGATTCTTCGGCCTTTAGATAGAAACTAATGGGTGTAAACATGTGTTTGAGGCATGTTATGTTTGATGGTTGCAAGTGGATGCAAGTGCTTGCTAGTGGTTGCTCGTGGATGCATATACACACACTAGGCACTAGATCGGCTCAAAAACACTCTCATACTGCATATGGATGTGTGTGCATTTTTCGATTTTTGTGGATGTAAAATGATTGACTCATCACATGGATGTTGCATTTGGATGAATGGTTGTGCACTCATATAAAGATGATGTGTATCAAATAGGATTTCTTGTAGACATAAGTGGACTCATGGCACTAACATAATTCGCATTAAGGAGGTCAACTGAATCAGTAGACCGCCTGATCTTTGCATTAGATAAGAGACATATACACACACTTTTGCATATGTTCATACAAAATTAGAAGTTTTCTAAGGACAGTGGATGCTTGTGGATGATGGTTGAGTAGATGGGTGATTGGATGGTAGGACACATTCTTCTTAACTTGAAGATTTCGGGGACGAAATCCTTTAAGGAGGGGAGAATGTAACACCCCGTATTTTCTGTGAACATAAAGTATCAAAACAAAGTATTCTTAATTTTTAAGAGAAGAAGTAAGGGAAACGGGTTACGCCATTGCGTTCATCTCGGAATTCTGCTTGAGATAGAGTCCGACTTTGCGAAATCGGACTCCGTATGAAGAAGTTATAGCACTTAGAAGTTTCAGGAATTTAAAATAAAGACCAGCCCGAATTCAAATTCAAAGTTTCAAAATTCGAATCACACATCTAGGCTAGGCGGGAAAATTCCCGCCCAGGACCCAGGTCGACCAGGGTGTCGACCTAGGGGTCGACCTAGTAAGAACAGGTCGACCATGGGGTCGACCTGGGGGTCGACCTCCCCCCTTTTCCAGATCCGACGACAGATCCATTCTTCTGCATTTAGACGCCCACTCTGGCCCGATTCGTTGCTCCTAAGCTATTTAAACACCCCCAAACCTCACTTTCTCTCCACACAACTTCATTTCGCCTATACTCTGCCCTAATTCATATTAAAATAAATCAATGGCGTCGCTACTCTGCTGAAACCTAAGCTAGAACTAGTGCTTCTTCGTCTTCCAATCTGAATAGAATTTAAAGATAACAAATCAACGCCTACATCAACGGAAAGCTAAATCAACTCCAGAAAATCAGATCCCAGAAATGTTCTTCTCTTTCTTAAACCACGAATTGTAAGTACAGTTAGTTTCAGATATGAAATTTAATTATGATCTTGACATGGTTATAAATCTGAATTGGAGATTATGCATATTCTTGTTTATCAGATCTGTTTTTCTGTGTAGATCTATCTTATTATTGTAACTATTCTGTATCTCTTCCTTCCTTCTGTTCTATAGCCAGGCTACCACGAGCCTGAGCCAAATCTCGTAAGAGATTGACGCACGAACGCTAAGTTTGGGGAAAATAATGAATGATGCATAATTGGATATGACTGATTTGTGACTGATATAAGAAAAGGGCATATGTTGTAATTTAAGATCCAGATCTAGGCATACTATATATGACAGTTTATGATTTGGAAGAAAAAGAATTATTGTATGACAACATATGACTTGTAATTTGGGAACATAATGCATGTTATAATTCAAGATCTGATTTTGAGGACATAATAAATATTGTAATTTAATATCTAGATTTGGGGGCATATTTTATATAACGATCTATGACTTGGAAGAAAAAAAAAGATATATGATTTAGGCGTAAAAGATCTATATTAAAATAGGATAACTATTAATTGTGAATACGCCTAAATGGGGATTTTGGATATTTGACATACGCTGAAACCAAAGGCTATAATTTGGCATAATTCATATTATATATCATGATTTGGGGTTTTTGGAGAATATTCTATACTATGTAAATTTAACTAGAAATTTGGGGCATATGTTATATCATGAATTATGACCATAATTTAGGCATGTAAAATTAGGCTTAATTTTATGATTAAGCGAGGTATGTCAATGGAATTTTAAGGGGTGATTAAATCTGTTAAATTGCCTAATCTGTTAAATCTGTTAAAACTTAATACGGTAATCTAGGTATCAAAATCTGTAGACTCGATCTAAAAATTGAGCAAAACATGTTAATAAAACTTTGGATAATCTGCTGTAACTTGTAAAGGAGTTAATTTGTTGAATTGGCATAATTAGTCTGATATTGGCATAATTTGTGAATGAATACTTTAGCTAAAATAAGAATGCTGAGACACGAGGTTAGACTCTGTTTGCGGTAGAAGCTTGCCCGGACCCAACCGGCTCAACCAGCAACCGCAAAATGTCAGTCTAATGTGAGAGGTCGTAGGCATAAAGATGCTTAGACACGAGGTTATGTCTAGATTGTGGCAGAAGTCTGCCCGGAACCGCCCGGCGCATCCAGCGGCCACAAGCTACCGACCTAATGTGAGAGGTCTATGCATTAATATTTAATTCGTGCAAATCTAAGACAAATATAATGCCTAAAACGTATTGGGTAGATAAGGTTAAATCAACTGGACTGATGAATCTAATAAACCCATTTGAAAATCTGCAGGCCCGATACAAGGTTAGGTGAAACAATTTGTAAGTCTGTTAATCTGTATATCTGATCCGCTAGTCTGAAAACTTGTTAATCTGTATATCTAATCTGTTAGTCTGAAAACTTGTTAACTTGTATGTCTGATCTAAGAACTAGTTAATCTGAACTTTGTACATTTAAAATCTGTAAGCAAGTTAATCTGAAATCTGTTAGTCTGGGGACACAATGCGGGGAGGGGTAATTACTTGTGTCATCTGTTGTTTGGGACCCATATTAGTCAGCAACCCTTTCCGGTATCAAAACTATGACCCAACACTAGGTAGGGGTCCAGGGCACGCTTACTGAACTAATTGTAAAAGGTTCACTCTGATAATGGCGAGGGGTGTTGATGGCGCATTCCAATTGGGTCATATGCATGCATGGATCCGGTCTGCTCTGAGGATGTAAGACACCGTGACATTTGTAAATAGGTCTTCGTCTATAGGTTGCCACTTTAGGGAGTGATACACCCTTCTATGGGGCTGACACAGGGTATTTATGTATTAGGGAGCCGATCGCTTGGGGTAGAATTTAGGGTACACTTAGTTTTGTCTGTTTCTATTGGGGTACCGTCTGTTTCTGTTGGGGTGGTAACAAATGTCTGTTTCTGTGTGATACCATCTGTTGGGGTGGTAAAGGCCCATTACTAGTGTACACCTAATTCTAACATTCTGTTTCCATAAGGAATATTCTGTTTCCGTCTCTGATTTCGTTTCTGCTTCTGTTTCTATACCGTCTGTCTCTGTTCAGGTGGTAAAGGCCCATTACTAGCATTATGTTTCTGAA
This sequence comes from Allium sativum, assembly GCA_030737875.1. Taxonomy (NCBI): domain Eukaryota; kingdom Viridiplantae; phylum Streptophyta; class Magnoliopsida; order Asparagales; family Amaryllidaceae; genus Allium; species Allium sativum. Next base: position 769,618,522 of record CM060918.1, on the reverse strand, counting down.
ACCGTCTATCTCTGTTCGGGTGGTAAAGGCCCATTACTAGCATCGTGTTTCTGAAGATATCGTTCTGTTTTTTGTTTAGATATTAGGACAACACCTAATTTTGTTATACTAGTATTAGTGCAGAGAAGTGAAAACCAAGTAAGAAGCTTAGTTTAGCCTATATCATTCTGTCTCTTCTGTTAACCTGCTACTCCTGTTATGGTTATCTCTCATCCAGTTTTATTTACATGTCATGATACTGTTACCTGTTTATATGCTGAAAGACATTGGACTCACCGGACTTATGTCTAACCTAGTTTGTTTCGCCTCTTTTCTTCCGTTTCCCCTCTCCCCAGGTTCTCAGGGTGGAAACATAGGAGCTTGATTCAAGTTCCATCTGCTTGAAGTGCTAGAAGTGCTTGAAATATTGCTTGGCTTTGATTCTACCTATTTATGGCATTCTCTGTTGGGGATTATGGCTTTAAAATTATGCATTCTGAAGAATTTTGTATAAGACTGATATGTGTGTACTTGAGTTTTCGTATTGTGATGTAACCAAACTTATTTCTCTTTCTGCTGTAATAAAGTTATAAATTTTTCAAATACTACTTTACATATCTGTCTTGTAAATTTCTGTTCTGTTTACTTATAACGTTCCACCGAAGTTAAGGCATTCCCTTTGTGTGTGACCTTAATGGAAGTGGGGTGCTACAGCCAGGAAAGGCATGCTTCAGGACGATGTTGCCAAGTTCAAAGGTTCTAGGTGGAACTTTCTTTTTATAGTATTGGGCAACCCGATGTCAGTGTGCTGAGGCACGCAAGTCAGCCTCCTCTTTCTTCTCATCAATAATGTCAAGCGATTCCAGGAGAAGTGCCTTATTAGTCATAGGATCATGGTATGTCATTCGGTGAGAGGGGACCTCAAGCTCCACTGGTCTAACTACTTGGGAGTCATAGGACAGTGCGAATGGAGTGTGGCCAGTCGCTAACTTGTAAGTCGTACGACATCCCCAAAGAGCCAAAGGTAGCTCATCAAACCACTAGTCTCTACCCTGTTGCTTTTTCAAAATGGAATTTATGATCTTGTTCACTGCTTCAGCCTGCCTATTTGATGCGGGTATGCAACTGTAGTATATCTCTTCTCAATGCGATGACAATAGAAGAAATCTTTAAATTATGTGCTATCAAATTGGGTCCCATTATCAGTTATGATAGTCCTTGGGATTCAAATAGACATATGATATTTCTAATGATAAATTTGATCACCCGCTTCGTCGAGATCATGGTCAATGGTTCAGCTTTGGCCTACTTCATGAAATAATCGACTGCTATGATCGCGTACTTCGCTACACCTTTGAATATCGAAAGGCGGCCGAGACTGTCTACTCCTCATACTGCAAATAACCAATGTTTAACCATCTGGGTGAGATGAGTTGGTGGGGATCTCGAATTCTTGGCAAATTGCAGGCAGTTGTTGTAGCATCATGAATAGTCAGCCGCATCTCGGTTAACAGTAAGCCAGAAGTAGTCATATTGAAGTATCTTCTTTGCCAAAGTCTGCCCTTTGATATGGTCACCACACTCGCCTTCATGCACTTCCTACAATACTCGCTTGGTGTTGTCGTGAGTTACACACCGAAGCAGAGGAATGAAGAAACTCTATTGATACAACGTGTCTCCCTGAATGTTGTATCTTGAAGCTTTAAGTAGGAGAACATGTTTCTCGTTCTTTTCCTCAGGTAGGTTATGACGACCCGCCATACACCATCGGTGCTTATAACTAAAATCTACGTTGTACAAGAACCTGATCAATGTAAGGAGGTATTCAAGAGAAAGAAAAGAAGGAAATAGAAAAGAAGAGAAAGAAGAGAACAAAACACAAACACAATAATAGAATCTGTCATAAATATCACAATGCATCAGATAACGTATAATAGTAACAATCAAATATATAAAATAAATGAGACAATAATAACTATATAAACCATATAATCAGAGTATACATACACATATAGTTATACAAAACAATAATAGAGTTTATACAAGGCATAAATAAACTCAATTGGTATGCAGTCTCTAACAGAACACATAACAGTGTCAAGGCTCCACAATGTGACATAGCGGAATAAACAGTAAGGATACAAATATAAATAGGTAAAACATAGCCTCCTTCTCATCCACTTGTATAGCTTCGAATAATATTTATACCTGTCACTTGGTCTGCTCATTAGCATCGTCGATGAGCACCCAAGGTAATAAGAGAGAAAAAAACCTTGGGTCATACAAAAGTCTGGTGTAAGCGATAACAAATCTTAAAATACTATAAAAGTCGTAATAGTATATATGGCATAGAGGGTATGGAGAATCATACCTTCCACGCCCTTACATCCATAGAGTTTGCATACAACATTCGATATATGCTACACTATGATCAACATCATACAAATAGGGTGTGAAAGATGTCTAAGTACAAAATGGTGATAAATACGTAAACAACAAAAGCATTTATTGATCATCATTGCATTCACTCACTCAATGCGTAAAGTATACGATACCCAATACTTTGGTCACTAAATACATCAAGGTCTTGGTGGATCCAACTTCCATGGTCTCCTCCCAAATATTGCTATGACCAACTACCTTGGTCTATAGCTAATAACCCTACCCAATCCATAGTGCCCTAGCTCTGGGGTTTGGGACAAATAAGTCCACACTCCCTTGGCTCTGATTCATCTACATGCCCCCTCTCTCTTAAATATGTACCAAAATCATGAATATCGATAATCCCTTTGCAAATGTACTCTGTAGCAAAATCCATGTTTAAAATGTCAATAAAACTCCCGTGTGTAGTCATCCAATAAGTGGGTTATCCCCGACAAACTACATTGCCGTAGGGCCTCATTGACAACCCTCCAAATCGTAACAACCACGTGCCATCCCATCATCGTATGACCGTCATCGCAGCATGACTTAGTCGTCTTTTATGTATCTCGGATAAAAGCAATCCATCGCAGCAGCCTTGCTCCCTATCTCGAAATCATCATCGTTGAATGACGCATCACTACACAGATGCACCACATCTTCGCCTCAATCCTAGCTACTAATATAGAGCCAACATGTCGAAATCGCTGTCGAACGAACCATCATATCCTTCTCCTTGAAATCGCACGATCGTCCATGTGAAGTTGACCAAAATGGTAAACAACAATAGTAAACGATATTGACTACTTCATAGTAATCGATAACAGCTACCTGGATCATGTATTTAACCAGAATTTCTTAAGTAACCAGCCAAGGAAAACGTTTGGCATTCGTTGTAAAATCCAATTCGTTGTTAAGTCGATCTTTCGTCTTCGGATCGACCACCAAGCTCCAGTGTCGCTCTGTCTTCAAATCTATCGCTGCGCTCCAATGATTCTCTGTCGTCGAGTCCATCTAAGCGCTTTGAAGCTACTTTGAGAATATATATCACCCATTCGAGTTTATCATCCTAGTGCGTTCAATAGATATACAATAGCGTGTGCATTCGATCGATAGGAACCCCAAACTTTAAAGAACGAAATATTTGCTAATACTAGATCGCCTTTGAAAAATGTTTTGATTTAATCTAAGCAAACAATTCAACCATGCAACCAATATTCATCCAAATTCCTAAACTAGCATATAAGCATCGATAATAGGAGTAATACATCATATATAACTTATCAATAACAATCAAAGTGGAATAAGTGTCAAGATAACCAATGTCTAATAATATAGTCAAATATCGCATAATAGCGTGTAAACAGGTATATAGCATGTAATAGGGCACAAACAGGTAAAAATAAGACAATATGGTTAAATATACTAAAATCACTATATAATCTTTTTACTTATTAAATACTTGGTTCAACAATCCTAAATATTACATTTTATAAACAGTAATCAATTTAAAACGTTAAACATATAATATACTATCAACTACAGTTCAGTAAGAGGTAATATCACTCACCTTTGCCAAATCCACCCAAATGTGCTCTAATGCATAGAGCTTGCCCATACGAGTCCAACGCAAGGAATGACACTCAAATCTGGTAATATAAGTAAAAGTTATCATCAATACAACATATACGATTATAAATCGACACAATCTAAATCAACCAATTATTAAATTAAAATTTTACCCATCATATCATTTTCTCCATTTCTTTCTCTTCTTTTTTTGACTGTGCAAACTACCGAAGTATCATCTGTGCACTCCAAGCATCACTAACATGCTACGATCCTCCATGAAACCTAAATCCAAGGGCAAATCAAAATCTTCATCTGCTCATACCCCGAACCTCAAACTCGCATGCCACTGTCAAAATGCGACAATGAAGCTCATCTATAGGAAATCGTGACCACCCTGTATGTCTCACCCACAAAGGTGCTCGATCGAGTGCCACCAAACTCATGGCGATGAAGCACTATCCCCATCCCAAAACCAATGCCGCTCTTCGTTAATAGCTATAGAACTGATTAATAGCGGTTATATGCCGCTATAAAAAACAATTTTTGTTGTAATGATAATACCGCGACTATTGCAAAAGTATAGAACCTTTATTATAATGGTAAGAGACGACAAATACGTTACTGTTAGAGAGCTACTCTTTTCAGGTACTGTTAGAGTGGATCACATATGCAGTGATGAAAATTTAGCAGATCCTTTAATGAAAGGAATGTCCAGAGAAAGTCCTTAAAACTTCTAAAAGAATGAGACTATTGCTCTTAGATTGTTGAGTCACGCACAATGGTAAGCATACCTAATGACTGGATCTTCAAGACTAGGTTCAATTGGTAAGAACAAGTTGTGTAGTGATAACGATTGAACATGCAATTTTTATATATTAAAAGGCATGTATTCTTGAAGTGATTAGGATGAGTAATAGAAACTCTTAATGAGATCTATACTTTGCTTGGAGTGTAGTACCTATCTTCAGGAGTACTCTTGATAGACTCATCTATGTGAATGTGAAATGTGGTCGTTTCCTATGTAGTTTGGGGCAAAACTTCTAAAGCATCCACTAAACTGGGATAGACGTGCATGGCCATAAATGCACTGACTTATTTGATTGCACTATAGAAAAGGTTGTGGGTGGTCTGATGTCAGGAATAGAGTTCAAGACCACGTGTCACTCTAGTAAAAACTGAATCTTATGCAAAAGTTCAAGTTGGAAGGCACCTTTGTTTATGCACAATCTTATGTTTTATGAAACTGCTCGAAAATATTTTTTAAAAATTCAAGTGGGGGATTGTTGAAAAAAATGTTTTAAAAGGATGAATAATTAAAAAAAAATTTGACTAAGTGTAAGAATAGGGACTATATGTGAATAGTCTCACATCATGGGATTATATGAAGAAACCAAGTACTTATACTTGGTTCTCACTAGCTAGTTGGGGCCTTGAGACTATCGCATGTGTGCTTTGTTATGAGAAGGGAGACCATGCTTGACCACCATACACGCGCACGACCGATCGACTCGACCCTACCTGTGTCGGGCTTGGGATTGGCTAGGCCAAGCTTTGTGGTGTACACACTTATACTTTTGGACGAAAATTGTTAACCATTTATGATCATTATTTTTCTTTACACGGTATAACAAAGACCGATTCTTACTCATCGGATCCGACTTTCCTCCCAGTGACACAACAACGTGTTCAGTTTTCTATATTCCGTCTATAATTTCATATTTTTAGACGGGACAGAAAAAATTAGAATGACGTTCTTTTTCTTCCTCCACAAACCAAAACAAACCCGAGAAATTTTTCTCTTTTGAGATTGAGAGTGCAAATCTGAATCGGTTTGTTTGTGCAAGCAAATTGATGTCTATAGAAAGTTGTTAATGCGACGGCGAAACGTACGATCTGCTTTGCATCACCGAGCATACCGTTGAAACGTCTTCAGGAAAATGACATTATCCACGACTCAACCATTGTTTTTCAATAGTAGTTATTGAATTTATAGTTAGTGTACAACGTTTATACTAAATAATTTATAGTTAGTGTACATCATTTATACTAAATCATATCTCAAATGTTGTAGTTTTCTATGCTTTGACATATAAAGGACATGGGTAATCATGTTGGTTAGCTATGGTAAATCAATACATAAAATTCCTTTTATATCAGGAGTAATCTTCTATATTTGGTAATATAAAAAGGAGATGTTAGGAGTAATTAGCTATACATGGTTATATAAAAAGAACAAGTGTAATTATTCTCTAAATGTCATGTGTAATATTTATTATAATGTTTGATATATGCTCATCAAGATTAATCTTTTACCTGCTATCATCATCATGTAATAATGTTTGTATTTTGACCTCCTAATATGTTTTAACTGTTAAATATATCCATTATATATCACACTCAATAGAATATACTAAATACTCTCATGTCATATTGGAAACCACCAATTTGTTATATGAGTGAGCAATCTCGATTGTTATTAGATTAGGTTATAGTTATCTTAAAATCAATTCATACAAGTTGTGGTGGAGACTAACAAGAATTTAATCGAGGCATGCGCATTGATCAACAAGGAAATCGTAATCTATCTATCTATATAATAATTCCCACTAATCTTTATTTGGTCCTACCGTAAAATTCCCAAATTACCCTCTTCATATTCATTTCTTTTGTTATAGGTCTTCCTTTTCTATGTGATTTTTGGTCCGAGTGGTATGGTCTACACATAGTTTTTGGATAACATAGCCTATTTTGGGAACTTTTCATTTACCTTTGGACTTGCTAATTTTTTAGAAAATTTAAGTTAGAATAATATATATATATAAGTATTAATATAAGGATGTTACTAGAATTCGATGGTTGGATTGAAAATGCTGCCTCTATTCAAATTTTTTCATCAAGATAATTGATTGATTGATTTTAGTTTAGTTTCTTTATATTATTTGTTTTCATATATGTTATTTCACACTTTTGCAAATTATTGAATGCTTCAGACATAGATATTGATTTTTATTCATCCATTTATGCATAACATCTAATAGTTTGACAATTGTATCATGTTCAGTACATATTTTTATTAGCTAGGAGTTCTTAAGTTAACAAGTTGATTTTTTTTTTTAAATTTTCCTCATTTGTAAATATTATATTCTTTATACCCTTGCGTTGTGTTATATAATAAATAGATGCCCATTTAGATAAAAGGGCACTACTGTTAAATACAATGGTTAAGATATTTTTGTTTTCTTAGGAGATATCAATAATACTTCTAAGGTTCAGCGATATACATTTGAATGTTAATCTATTTTTTTCTATTCTATCTATCTCTTCTTATTCCTTACAAACAACACTAAATTCTAAATGTAGTTTGAGAACTCAGTTTAGTTTTAAGCATTATTTTTTCCACGTATAGAATTATATTTTACAATTGATGAAATAAGTTCATATTTATTTTCATTAATACATATCCGACTATTTTATACCAAAATGTAAATTGTATGTGAATGATGTTTCATAATGGCTAGGTTATAAAAAACTAACTTTTATCTTCTAAATTATTTTACCACAATAGGATTCTCCATTCATGTGTATGTGTATATAGAGTGTTAATAATCATATGCTAATTTGGCATATTTTGAATCTTTACCATGCAAGAAATAAGTGATTGACATCTATTCTGAGACAACTGGAACTTCCCCGGTAAGGAAAGCACGGATTGAGTTGAGGATAAGCCACATCGAGACGCAAACAGAAGAACATTTCATTGTTTATTACAACAATTCCATCAGAGTACAAGAATATTACAGAGTATGAATAAACATTACACAGAAAATATCTGAGATTTAAATTACATTTAAATACATCGCAGTGGAAAACAATACAAAGCACAACTGAAAATAGATACACGGATACAGAGCTTTCCGAATACCACTTCAGCTGTAAATCAGGATCCTGTGAATATAAATCTGCAAAACCAAAACTACTATAGCTGCCGTGTCGAAAATAAGGGCACCCAGAGTTTAGGTTAAAACAATAAACTCCAGGTCAGTCATGTGACTGGTGTGAGAACTAAAACAGTTATTTAAAACTTTACTTTAAATCAGATATATCAAGGGACCACGCCGTATATCATGGAAAGGGTTTCCTCCCAAGAATACCAGTGCATATAACAAAACAGCGCAATGCTTTTTGGAAAAATGAAGCTATTATAAGACCCAGGTCCCATCACACAATGCAACACAAGCCGGAGGATAGGGTTTTCCCTTATAATAGCCAAACATGCTTGGTACGTTAAAAACAAATCATTTGATACTATTATAAGTGCATAGTGTATAAAACAACTTCAAATATAAATGTATCAATCCTAGACGGCATGGGTACCATATATCATGCCATACTAGTTCTACAATTAAACCGCAAAGTCACGTATTGGAAGTTGGGTTTCCATCTCCGAACCGAGGCAAAAGATAGTCCTCTACCGATTCGAGATAATCTAGCCCATGTCTCAGGATTAGAGCTCGAGTGACCCTTGGATCGTTAGGGTCGGTCCACCGATGTGGATTAAAATGTCTGAACACTGCGTTTCCTAGCCCTTTGGGGGGTAAATGAGCCAAATGACTCCATCGGCTCCACATAGTCACCGATATATCCGAGGCGCCTCGCAATCCAACAACCACACAGGTGAAAATATTATAAACGTCAGGGCTGGTAGGTCACTGACACCACCCTAGTTAGAAGGAAATGCATGCCCTCCCTGAGGTCCTCTCCCGTTTCTGGTTCACAACCGGGGTGTGAGGCTCGAGAATTAACGTTACACAAAGCTATTCCACACAGGCGGTGCTTTGATCATCAACCACAAGACTTTTCTTTTCAACAATAGCCTTGATCATTTGCCACTTAGGCATGCCACACAGGCAATTCACACCATGCAACTGATGTCTATCGATATACAACCTCTTATCCCGTACGTCTCAGAGAAGGGTGAAGTAAGGGAATGAATTCCCCTTCACCAGGCAGATGTATATTTAATAGAGATCAATCAACACAGAGCAAAATCCAATGTCAGACACACAGTCCATACAAGTTCGTTCTGGGTTTGAAGAAAACCGGAGGCACCTTGTACCTCGTATATCCATCGATCTCCAAGTACGTCTGGACGATCACCAACTGATTCCCTCCTCTTGGGTGTACAACCCAATCAAGATCATCAGTAATTATCCAAACGAAGTGAAGACCTCTGGTCTTCGACCACCATCTTCATCCTCGACACATCGTTGAATCCATTATTCAGAATGGGATAAACTCGGTCTTTCTGAATAACTCGTGTATATATTAAACAAGTGTTACACAAACACAACATACGCCTCATTCCAATTCAGAATATTCTTTTATTCAAATATTCTTATACTTTGGGAAAGGTTCCCATTAATTTTATCAAACATAAATTTCTTAAATTTATTCTTTCATCTTCCTTTGAATATCAATTCAAACCAAATTATGGTTTATCCAAACTAGTCGGGATTAACGAACCTTACAGAAGTAATCATTTGTTTTAATTTCCCAATCCCAACCTATTCATCCCATGAAGTAAAACTGGTAATAATTCATATCTAACACCACGGTGTTATCGGTAAATTCAATTACCATTTCACGTTCAAATCTAATTAAAGATTTAACTATCGCCTGGAGCAAAACTGGTGATACTCCATTCTCGATCATTTCAATCTAATTAAAGATTCATTAAAACTCCACTTGGTTTTAATCTTCCCAAAAATCAATATTAATGTTTGTTTAACTTGGGAAACCTTATCCTGTCTTTAACTGGGTTAAAGAACTAATGTCATTTAAAACACGGTTCACTATAAACCCAAAATTACATTCCATTCCATCAGCCTTTAATCGTAAATTAGCAAGTGAACAATTCCCTAAGTATTAACCCCGAAGGCCGAAACCAACATCAGATCAATACCCAAGAAACCATTCAACTTAACTAACCTCCAGTTAGTTTCTGATTTTCTTAACTCCGTCGGGTCTAAGAACAATATTATTAAAGATACCGTTCATGACAACACAAAATCACATTCCATTAACTATCGGGTTAAAGAACAAGTGTTATTTAAAACACCGCTCATGATAAACCCAAAAATCAATTCAAATTCAATTCCAATTAAATATCATTTAATTGGAATACTTCATTAAATCTAAATAAAAAGATTTAAGCTTTTTCTCAACTGGGTTTAAGAACAGTGTTAATGAAGACACCATTCACGACAAACCCAAATCCCATTTGATATTAAATACAAGGCTCTGAATAGAAAATATATCGGTATATTCAATATCAAATTCTACGACCAACAAATATCGTACTGGAAATAACGATATAAATATATCTTTCAAATTTCCATAACAATATCTGTATAATCACGAAATCCAACATCGAAATATTCCAAAGGCAATCTTGATTCAAATCCATTCCAATTCAATTATTGGAAATTCTGGTTACTTTTAAAACCCTTTCAAATCCAATTTATTTATTTCAAAAATAAATGGATTATAATTCTAGTTCAAAACTAGTTCATTTCGATAAAAAACTATTTTTATCTTTTCAAATATGGAGTTTTTCATCCCAATTCTTTCCAAATCATTTCTTATGATTTTACACAAATTATTACTATTTTTAATAATTTTATCAAGGCCCGTACAGTCGATTTCCACAAACGGCCATCGAACTGCACTTACAGCCACCTTTTCCAAATTTGATTTGGACATAATTCCAAATCCAACCATTAGATTTCAAATCTTTAATATTCGTTAGAAATCTCTTTTCGATACGAACCTAACGGTTCCGGTTTTAGGAGAATCCAACGATCGGATCTTCCGTAATATCCATTCGAAGTCAATGGTCGAAATTCACGAACTGTCGCAGCGCGGCGCGTTCTATTCAAGCCATTATATATATATATATAATATATATATATATATAATATTATATATACTTCGTCGATTTCCTTTCAAAACGTATTTTAAAAACCGTTTTAAATTCGTTTTCAAAACGATTTCAACTTCATATTCAATTTCAAATCAAAATTGAATATTCTGTGTCATCGATATATAAATGATAATATTTTCAAAATGTTATATTTTGAAATCACTTCCTTTTCGATATTCATTATAAAAACGAATATAATCGATATAAATATTGTTTGCGTCAAAATGGCGCATTTCTAACCAACACGGCTTTATATATTTCAATAACTTCGTTAATCTATTCAACAAATGTATATTTTATTCAACACATGAATTTTCTTCCATTCAACACATGAATATATATTTTATTAAACAAATGAATTTTCTTTTATTCAACACATGAATATATATTTTATTCAACACATGAATTTTCTTTTATTCGACACATGAATATATATTTTATTCAACACATGAATTTTCGTTTATTCAACACATGAATATACATTTTATTCAACACATGAATTTTCTTTTATTCAACACATGAATATATATTTTATTCAACACATGAATTTTCTTTTATTCAACACATGAATATATATTTTATTCAACACATGAATTTTCTTTTATTTTCCAAATTGGAATGAGGCCCAATCAACTACCATATAATGTTATTCATATGGATTCTATACAACACATGTATATAATAGCAATGATAAATAATTAACCATCATCCAAAGTGCACCACACAACTGCATAAGCATTAAATATAAATAATTAACGCTTACACAGTCTGTCAACCCATCGATTGACATACAACTAAACAATCGGGATTAGCGTACGTCAAATATCATCCCAATACCCATGTAGGGTTTCAGTCAACAAACACAGATTTTTATTTGTGCAGTTGGGCGATGTGTAAAATTTATCGTCCCAATCAATATCCTTCAATTGGGTGTACATAAACAAACCATCCGATTTGTTTATAAATATTTATTTTATATACACGTTAAAAATTATATTTTTAACTATAAAATATTTATTCAATCCACATCACACAATCAATTTTCACAACACACCAATCAAACAAACAAGTCATCCATGGTCTGTGGACGACGGGTGTCGGGTGTTGCTAAGCACCGTCTGTATCCTAGTATATATTTCAACTAGAAAATAAATTAAAAGTAAGAAGTTCTCACCGAGGGTTCCACTCCGCCGTTCTCTATTTCTGAACTTCCGAACCGTTTGGTTTGTTGGAAATTCCAATGCAGTTCTTGCCACGCTGTTCATAATAAAAATTATACTGTTATTGCTTCATTACAATAAATAAAAATCATATTTTTATTTCTACTTCATATATTTTTACAACGCTTCTTTTTATACAAAAATTATATTTTTATATTTCTACTTCTTATATAAAGATCGAATTTTTATATCGATGCTACAAAAATCACATTTTTATTTCAATGCTTCTGTAAAAATTATATTTTTACTTCTCTTCTTATATAAAAATTATATTTTTATCCTAGCTATGGACATATAAAAATTATATTTTTACTTTGCCATTTCAACATTAAAAATTAAATCTTTCCTCCGCTACTTCATATGTAAAAATCATATTTTTACATAATGAAAAATCTCACCTTTCTTACTTTAAAAATCTCGTCTTTACACGGTTAAAAATCATGTCTTTTCTTCTATATATTTAAAAATCTCACCATTCCTCACATTAAAAATCTTACCTTTATCACATTAAAAATCTTACCTTTATCACATTATTCGATTATAAAATATATATATATATTTTTAAGTTATATAAAAACTGAAAATTAAAAATCAATGTAAATAAATAAAAATTGAACTGAAAACTCACATTGAATTGAAAAGCAAATATCAAAGGAAGCGGCGAAGGAACGAGAGGCTCAAGGCTTAGGGTTCGCTGTCGATGTGGTGGGGGCTGCGTGCGTTTCACAGAGAGGGGGGCTCATCATCGATCAGAAGGTGGGGTTCAGGCGTCGGAGGGGTTGCGCAGGAGGCTGGGGGGGTTCTAGGCGTCGCGACTGTCGAGTTTAGGGGGGTAGGACATGGTTTGGGTCCTGAACGAAGAAGAGGAGAGAAAGGGGGCACGGGGTCAGGCATCGACGGCGAGGTGGCGGATCTCCGGGCTGGCGTCTTCGGTGGTGGCGGGCATGGGGGGGAAGCGGTCTCCATCGTCCCGCCCTTTTTCTTCTTTTTTCTCTTTTCTTTCAAATCGGGTTTGAAAAGATACAGGGGGCGTTGACTGAGTAAGTAGGAAGAGGAAGGGGGCCTTATGTAAATAATTAATTTAATTTATTCCATAAAGCAACTTTTTATTTCGAACTCAAAATCGAACACATCGACTGTCGTTTCTAACCAAATACCCCCATTCTGAACACAATGGGATATGTTTCGTAACCCAATTCGGCTATAATGGTCAGTTTCCGTTCAAATTAAAATATAAATCATTATACTGAATTTCAAACGTACATTTCAATTTACCGGGGTCACACACGGACCCCAAAAATTCAAGAAAAATTATTTCTAGCTTCGTATTGACGATACGGTCCTAATAAAACTAGTTTCATCAAATTCTGAGACCGTTTGAAAAATGGCCATTTTCTGGTCGATCCAAATTGACTAAAACTGTCAAAACACGTTTTCTTTTGCCACGCTCACATATTGACTTCAAAAATTATGAATTTTGAAACCTAGAAATAACTTGACATCCCGGATCCAACAAAATTGGTTTCGTCGAAAATAGAGATCGTTTGCAAAATTTCCATTTTTAAGGGCTCAAATTTCCATAGCGACAATTCTGAATTTTCATCTAGGCATAACTTTTTATCCCCGCTATGAAATTTCAATTTTTCGGATTCGCTGGAAAGATATTCTCAAATAGATTCTAATATTTTTGGTTTCGCTAAAATCCGGTTTATTTTGAATCCTGTACATTCATTTGAACTTTGAAATCGAATTTTCGAACTACTGCGCCATTTTCAATTCCTTTTATAATTAAAAATAAATATTTATATTCTAACATCGATTCAAATAAATATATACATTCTAATTCTATTCAAAATAAATTTCTCGTCTTTATTATTTAAAATAATCCATTTTAAATATTCAAAATTCATTAAAATAGCCAAAATAAAAATTTATAATTAGCTCGAATTTCCGGGTTATTACAATCTCCCCCACTTAAAACTTTTCGTCCTCGAAAAGGAACGAAGCTGAAAGTTGTTTAACTAATCAACTCAACTTCCAGTATTTTCATTACGGCTTAAGTTCTTCAACTTTTCAGTTTCTAAGAACTTTTCAAATTTTTCAAAAATTTGGCTAACACCCTAAATTTTCGAAATATTTCGCCATAACCTCCCCTGCACCGGGAGCTTCGGGATATTTCAAATAGCCTCCCATGGCCCTCACCAATCCAAAAAGAAAAAGAAACAGCCAAGCGGCTAGCCAAGCGGCTAGCCAATCGGCTCATAAAATCATCAAAATCCCAACAAATACAATAAACATGTACCTATTTGTCAGACAAACAATTTTATTCCTCTTCTTTAGCCTCCTTGCTATGACCTGTTCAATGTAAGTACATGTATATGCATGCAAATGCGACTAATTTTCAATACAACTCACTATTTGATCAATTTGGCTAAATGGCCCAAATTTTAATTAATCAACCAATAATCAAACAACACAATCAGCAATCAATTTGTTGATTAGCTTTTCAAATTCATAACTTTGATAAATAGTCCAAAAAATCTGATTTTTGATGCCAAACCACAACAATAGACCCTATCTAATTTTGGTTCTCACACCAGTCAATTGGAAATATATAAATATCCCACCTTCGAAACTCGAACATAAATACTAGTAATGTGATCACAATTACCAGTATCATCCCCGAGCGACTAGAGTGTGATTCTATATCTATCCAGTATATTAAAACTTCGAATACACGCGGATCAGACGTATACGCAAAATCTGTATATACTTGATTGTCAAAATCAATTTAAAATAAATATTCAAATACGAATAATTGATTTAAATTTTCAAAACAAAAATTGTTTTCATTTTAAAAATATACTCTTCACACTCGTTCTAGGATACTACTGATCCCATCTCTAACGAGTCATTCCCATTGGATATTACTAATCCAATCTTTGATGAATTCTTTCGTTCGGTTCTAACGTGTCTTGCTCTCCGAGCTTTGTAAACCAAAGCTCTGATACCAAACTGAGACAACCGGAACTTCCCAGGTAAGGGAAGCACGGATTGAGTTGAGGACAAGCCACATCGGGACGCAAACAGAAGAACATTTCATTGTTTATTACAACAATTCCATTAGAATACAAGAATATTACAGAGTATGAATAAATATTACATAGAAAATATCAGAGATTTAAATTACATTTAAATACATCGCAGCGGAAAATGATACAAAGCACAACTGAAAACAGATACACGGATACAGAGCTTTCCGAATACCGCTTCACCTGTAAATCAGAATCCTGTGAATATAAATCTGTAAAACCAAAACTACTAGCTGCCCGTGTCAAAAATAAGGGCACCCAGAGTTTAGGTTAAAACAATAAACTCCAGGTCAGTCATGTGACTGGTGTGAGAACTAAAACAGTTATTTAAAACTTTACTATAAATCAGATATATCAAGGGACCACGCCGTATAACATGGAACGGGTTTCCTCCCAAGACTACCAGTGCATATAACAAAACAGCGCAATGCTTTTTGGAAAAATAAAGCTATTATAAGACCCAGGTCCCATCACACAATGCTACACAAGCCGGAGGATAAGGTTTTCCCTTGTAATAGCCAAACATGCTTGGTACGTTAAAAACAAATCATTTGATATTATTATAAGTGCATAGTGTATAAAACAACTTCAAATATAAATGTATCAATCCTAGACGGCATGGGTACCATATATCATGTCGCCATCCTAGTTCTACAATTAAAACCGCACAGTCACGTATTGGAAGTTGGGTTTCCATCTGCGAACCGAGGCAAAAGATAGTCCTCTACCGATTCGAGACAATATAGCCCATGTCTCAGGATTAGAGATCGAGTGACCCTTGGATCGTCAGGGCCGGTCCACCGATGTGGATTAAAATTCCTAAACACTGCATTTCCCAGCCCTTTTGGGGCGTAAATGAGCCAAATGACTCCATCGGCTCCACATAGTCACCAATATATCAGAGGCGCCTCACAATCCAACAACCACATAGGTGAAAATAATATAAATGTCAGGACTGGTAGGTCACTGACACCACCCTAGCTAGAAGGAAATGCATGCCCTCCCTGAGATCCTCTCCCGTTTCCGGTTCACAACCGGGGTGTGAGGCTCACGAATTAACATTACACAAAGTTATGCCACACAGACGGTGCTTTGATCATCAACCAAAAGACTTTTCTTTTCAACAAAAACCTTGATCATTTGCCACTTAGACATGCCACACAGGCAATTCACACCATGCGACTGATGTCTATCGATATACAACCTCTTATCCCGTACATCTCAGAGAAGGGTGAAGTAAGGGAATGAATTCCCCTTCACCTGGCAGATGTATATTTAATAGAGATCAATCAACACAGAGAAAAATCCAATGTCAGACACACAGTCCATACAAGTTCGTTCTGGGTCTGAACAAAACCGGAGGCACCGTGTACCACACATATCCATCGATCTCCAAGTACGTCTGGACGATCACCAACTGATTCCCTCCTCTTGGGTGTACAGGCCAATCAAGATCATCAGTAATTATCCAAACAATGTGAAGACCTCTGGTCTTCGACCACCGTCTTCATCCTCGACACATTGTCGAATCCGTTATTCAGAATGGGATAAACCCGGTCTTTCTGAATAACTCGCGTATATATTAAACAAGTGTTACACAAACACAACATACGCCTCATTCCAATTCAGAATATTCTTTTAGTCAAATATTCTTATACTTTGGGAAAGGTTCCCATTAATTTTATCAAAGATAAAGTCCTTAAATTTATTCTTTGGTCTTCCTTTGATTATCAATTCAAACCAAATTATGATTTATCCAAACTAGTCGGGATTAACGAACCTTAGGTGGTAATCATTTGTTTTGATTTCCCAATCCCAACCTATTCATCCCATGAAGTAAAACTGGTAATACTTCATGTCTAACACCACGGTGTTATCGGTAAATTCAATTACCATTTCACGTTCAAATCTAATTAAAGATTTAACTATCGCCTGGAACAAAACTGGTGATACTCTATTCTCGATCGTTTCAATCTAATTAAATATTCATTAAAACTCCACTTGGTTTTAATCTTCCCAAAAATCAATATTAATGATTGTTTAACTTGGGAAATCTTATCCTGTCTTTAACTGGGTTAAAGAACCAATGTCATTTAAAACACGGTTCACTATAAACCCAAAATCACATTCCATTCCATCAGCCTTTAATCGTAAATTAGCAAGTGAACAATTCCCTAAGTATTAACCCCGAAGGCCGAAACCAACATCAAATCAATACCCAAGAAACCATTCAACTTAACTACCCTCTAGTTAGTTTCTGATTTTCTTATCTCCGTCGGGTCTAAGAACAGTATTATTAAAGATACCGTTCATGACAACCCAAAATCACATTCCATTAATTATTGGATTAAAGAACAAGTGTTATTTAAAACACCGTTCGCGATAAACCCAAAAATCAATTCAAATTCAAATCCAATTAAATACCATTTAATTGGTATACTTCATTAAATCTAAATAAAAAGATTTAATCTTTTTCTCAACTGGGTTTAAGAACAGTGTTAATGAAGACACCATTCACGACAAACCCAAATCCCATTTGATATTAAATACAAGGCTCTGAATAGAAAATATATCGGCTTATATTCAATATCAAATTCTACGACCACCAAATATCGTATTGGAAATAACGATATAAATATATCTTTCAAATTTCCATAACAATATCTGCATAATCACGAAATCCAACTTCGAAATATTCCAAAGACAATCTCGACTCAAATCCATTCCAATTCGATTATTGGAAATTATGGTTACTTTTAAAACCCTTTCAAATCCAATTTATTTATTTCAAAAATAAATGGATTATAATTCTAGTTCAAAACTAGTTCATTTCGATAAAAATCTATTTTTATCTTTTCAAATATGGAGTTTTTCATTTCAATTCTTTCCAAATCATTTCTTATGATTTTACACAAATTATTACTGTTTTTAATAATTTTACCAAGGCCCATACAGTCGATTTCCACAAATGGCCATCGAACTGCACTTACAGCGACTTTTTCCAAATTTAATTTGGACATAATTCCAAATCCAACCATTAGATTTCAAATCTCTAATATTCGTTAGAAAGCACTTTTCGATACGAACCCAACGGTTCTGGTTTTAGGAGAATCCGACGGTCGGATCTCCCGTAATATCCATTCGAAGTCAATGGTCGAAATTCGCGAACTGCTGCCGCGCGGCGCATTCTATTCAGGCCATTATATATATAATATATATATTATATATATTTCATCGATTTCCTTTCAAAACATATTTTAAAAACCGTTTTAAATTCGTTTTCAAAACGATTTCAACTTCATATTCAATTTCAAATCAAAATTGAATATTTCATATCATCGATATATAAATGATAATATTTTCAAAACGTTATATTTTGAAATCACTTCCTTTTCGATATTCATTATAAAAACGAATATAATCGATATAAATATCGTTCGTGTCAAAATGGTGCATATCCAACCAACACGGCTTTATATATTTCAATAACTTCGTTAATCTATTCAACAAATGAATATTTTCTTCAACACATGAATTTTCTTTTATTCAACACATGAATTTTCTTCTATTCAACACATGAATATATATTTTATTCAACACATGAATTTTCTTTTATTCAACACATGAATACATATTTTATTCAATACATGAATTTTCTTTTATTCAACACATGAACATATATTTTATTCAACACATGAATTTTCTTTTATTCAACACATGAATATATATTTTATTCAACACATGAATTTTCTTTTATTCAACACATGAATATATATTTTATTCAACACATGAATTTTCTTTTATTCAACACATGAATATATATTTTATTCAACATATGAATTTTCTTTTATTTTCCAAATTGGAATGAGGCCCAATTAATTACCATATAATGTTATTTATATGGATTCTATACAACACATGTATATAATAGCAAT
Organism: Allium sativum; assembly: GCA_030737875.1. Taxonomy (NCBI): domain Eukaryota; kingdom Viridiplantae; phylum Streptophyta; class Magnoliopsida; order Asparagales; family Amaryllidaceae; genus Allium; species Allium sativum. The sequence goes on along the minus strand of CM060918.1, from coordinate 769,599,321 downwards.
GATAAATAATCAACCATCATCCAAAGTGCATCACACAACAGCATAAGCATTAAATATAAATAATTAATGCTTACACAGTCTGTCAACCCATCGATTGACATACAACTAAACAATCGGGATTAGTGTACGTCAAATATCATCCCAATACCCGTGTAGGGTTTCAGTCAACAAACACAGATTTTTTTTTGTGCAGTTGGGCGATGTGTAAAATTTATCGTCCCAATCAATATCCTTCAAATGGGTGTACGTAAACAAACCGTCCGATTTGTTTATAAATATTTATTTTATATACACGTTAAAAAATTTATTCTTAACTATAAAATATTTATTCAATCCACATCACACAATCAATTTTCACAACAACCAATCAAATAAACAAGTCATCCATGGTCTGTGGACGACGGGTGTCAGGTGCTGCTAAGCACCTTCTGCATCCTAGTATATATTTCAACTAGAAAATAAATTAAAAGTGAGAAGTTCTCACCGAGGGTTCCACTCCGTCATTCTCTATTTCTGAACATCCGGACCGTTTGGATTTGTTGGAAATTCCAATGCAGTCCTTGCCACGTTGTTCATAATAAAAATTATATTGTTATTGCTTCATTACAATAAATAAAAATCATATTTTTATTTCTACTTCATATATTTTTACAGCGCTTCTTTTTATATAAAAATTATATTTTTATATTTATACTTCTTATATAAAGATCGAATTTTTATTTCGACGCTATATAAATCACATTTTTATTTCAACGCTTCTATAAAAATTATATTTTTATTTCTCTACTTATATAAAAATTATATTTTTATCCTTGCTATGGACATATAAAAATTATATTTTTACTTTGTCATTTCAACAATTAAAATTAAATCTTTCCTCCGCTACTTCATATGTAAAAATCATATTTTTACATAATGAAAAATCTCACCTTTCTTACATTAAAAATCTCGTCTTTACACGGTTAAAAATCATGTCTTTTCTTCTATATATTTAAAAATCTCACCATTCCTCATATAAAAAACTCACCTTTATCACATTAAAAATCTTACCTTTATCACATTAAAAATCTTACCTTTATCATGTTATTCGATTATAAAATATATATATTTTAGTGAATATTAGGCTCACATCCCTAAAAGCAAATTTAATTAGGCTCACATCCAGTGACAAACTTATTATAAATTAGGTCCCTATTTTTCAAAAGTTGCGAAGTAAATGAAAATAAAAACTAAAAAAAAACGAAAATTGTTATTTAAATAAATTATTCATTCGACCATAAATTCACTTAAAAAATATCAAAAACATGTAAAAAATAAAATCAAACAGGAAAAAACAACAAAAAATGCAGTTAAATGCATTTTGTTATGCAAGAATTTCAATTTCTTGTGTATATGTATGCAAAATTTCATAGTAGTGTAACTCGGTTCATTTTTATTTGCATTCAGATATGCAATTAAATCCGAAACATGCACATATGTGTGCAACATATATGCAGACAAAATTATAGGATAATTTACCTTGTGCAATAATTGCATACATGTATGCAAGTATTGACAATACTTGCATACATATATGCAAGTTTTTTTTTTTCTTCTTGGCGTGGACTTCTGGGATTATTTCCAGATTTTAGATTTTTTTTTTATACATGGCCGCACAATTTATTTTTTTTTTTGTAAAAAGCGAAGGAGCGAAGGGAGCGAAGTGGGTAGGCTGGACGTGAAAGTAGGGAGCGGATCCTTGATTGTAGGAGGCGGCTGTTCAAAAATAGGGACCGGAAATGTATATTAAACTATGAGCGGATGTGAGCCTAATTTAAAACCTTAACAGGGACCTGTAAAAAACGCACCCTATATTTTAAGTTATATAAAAACTGAAAAATTAAAAATCAATGTAAATAAATAAAAATTGAGCTGAAAACTCACATTGAATTGAAAAGCAAATATCAAAGGAAGCAGCGAAGGAACGGGAGGCTCGAGGCTTAGGGTTCGCTGTCGAAGTGGTGGGGGCTGCGTGCATTTCACAGGGAGGGGGCTCATCGTCGATCGGAAGGAGGGGGTTCAGGCGTCGGCGGGGTTGCGCAGGAGGCTGGGGGGTTCCAGGCGTCGCGGCTGTCGAGTTTAGGGGGGGTAGGACATGGTTTGGGTCCTGAACGAAGAAGAGGAGAGAAAGTGGGCATGGGGTCAGGCATCGACGGCGAGGTGGCGGATCTCCGACCTGGCGTCTTCGGTGGTAGCGAGAGTGGGGGGGAGGGGAGAGCGGCCTCCATCGTCCCTCCCTTTTTTTTTCTTTCAAATCGGGTTTGAAAAGATACGAGGGCATTGACTTAGTAAGAAGGAAGAGGGAGGGGGCCTTATGTAAATAATTAATTTAATTTATTTAATTTATTCCATAAAGCAACTTTTTATTTCGAACTCAAAATCGAACCCACCGACTGTCGTTACTAACCAAATACCCCCATTCCGAACATATTGGGATATATTTCGTAACCCAATTAGGCTGTTACGATCAGTTTTCATTCAAATTAAAATATAAATCATTATATTGAATTTCAAACGTAGGGTCACATACGGATCCCAAAAATTCCAGAAAAAATATTTCTAGCTTCGTATTTACGGTACGGTCCTAACAAAACTAATTTCGTCAAATTATGAGACCGTTTGAAAAATGGCCATTTTCTGGTCGATCCAAATTGACTAAAACTGTCAAAACACGTTTTCTTTTGCCACGCTCACATATTGACTTCAAAAATTATGAATTTTGAAACCTAGTAATAACTTGACATCCCGGATCCAACAAAATTGGTTTCGTCGAAAACAGAGATCGTTTGCAAAATTTCCATTTTTAAGGGCTCAAATTTCCATAGCGATTATTCTACATTTTCATCTGGGCATAACTTTTTATCCCCGCTATGAAATTTCAATTTTTCGGATTCGCTGGAAAGATATTCTCAAATAAATTCTAATATTTTTGGTTTTGCTAAAATCCGGTTTATTTTGAATCCTGTACATTCATTTGAACTTTGAAATCGAATTTTCGAACTACCGCGCCATTTTCAATTCCTTTTATAATTAAAAATAAATATTTATATTCTAACGTCGATTCAAATAAATATATATGTTCTAATTCTATTCAAAATAAATTTCTCGTCGTTATTATTTAAAATAATCCATTTTAAATATTCAAAATTCATTAAAATAGCCAAAGTAAAAATTTTAAATTGGCTCGGATTTCCGGGTTATTACATGTTCTAGGCATGTATAATCCCTTTACTACTTTTTTCATAGTTACTTTTAGAGCAATATAATTTTTTCCAATGTGGTAGATTGCTTATTTTGCATTTTTTGAATTACAGTTTGCCATAGTCTTCATATAATTATGGATCATATGTTTAGAGTAGTGTATGTTGCATATTTACTAAGTCCATACCGAAATCTTCTTAAATAGTTAACACACTTTTGAAGGATAAATTATTATTTAAATTTCTCGATATCTAGTTTTAGAAAGACAACAAATTATTAATCATTCATATATAATATAATTATTTTTCCTTTATCATTAATGTATAATTATTACATTGATATTAGTTGTCGATTCTAGATTTATTTCCTTGACATCATGTTGATAGTAATTATGTTTATTTGTATTATTTGATAACAATGGTAATGGACTTAAATACGTGTAAAAATGTTATTAGTTAATGGATTTAAAATAGTAGGTGAAAAATCAAAATAGAAATAGCAAAGGAAAACAAGGAACTGAAATTGTATCAAGTTTAATATATAGCAGTACATGAAATGTACATAGCCTATTTTTTATGCCCACAATGACTATATATTAATAGATCATTAGAGTATCGCGTTATCAAAAGAAACCCATGACTGTTGTACTTTTGGCAACTCTTAGAGCAACTGTTTTACTAAAGAATCACATATGTTACTTTGGAAAGGATTCGGTACAAGTCATGCCTAAGTAGTAATAAAAACCATAGAATTCATGAAAGTTTGAATGGTTAGTTATTTAAGCACTATATTATACTATATATTGTACCAATTTGCTATATTGGAAGATTCAAATGTTCCCTTAATCGTCAGGCAAATGAAAAGAAGTATTACGTACCTAATGTGGTGTAGTATTGCTAAAAGAAACAATAAAGTCATGATTAAGTTTGAACATAAATTGTAGGTAAATAGTTAGAAATATTATGTACCCAACATGTATCGGAACTACCGTAAAAAGTACTAATTTCGTAGCTGAAATTGAATAGGAATTGTTGCTCTGTTTTCCTTTTCAAATATAGATATGTTTTGCGTGAGTCATATATATATATATATATGTATATATATATATACATATATATATATATATGTATATATATACATATATGTATGTATTGGAACTTCCTTCTATTTGGTTGTTTTATACCATTTATGACACATGTTTATTTTGAGCACTATTATTATAATTTTATTTTATTCCTAAATATATCCATATTGAATATATTTATGTGTGTTTTCATTCTAGAATTAGTTTACTATTTCCATTCTTTAACATTATTTTCAATGTTTCTCTTTAAATGTCATTTATGTCCTACATTGTCAATTAAAGGAAGTATTTCTATTTCAATATTAATTTCTTTCCCTACCTTAATTTAATTCTTTCACACTCATTTGTTTTCATATTTGCTAAATGGTTTAGTTTGTTAATATTTCATCTCAGGTATGGTCATGTTTACATTTATTTTTACTCTTATGAAAATATAGTTTACTGATTTTCAAGCATACTTGAGTTTTCAGTGATTTTGCTAAAGCAATCTCAAAAGGAGAATTTAATGCTTCTACTGAAGTTGGTCAATTCATAAATTTACTTACTACCAATTTTTTATTTTGTCACATTTCAGTTCATTTGTTTGATTTCCACCCAATTTTGATCTGATTTTGTTTACAAATCTGTATTTTCCTTTTTAGTTTCTTCCTCTTTTCCAGAAGGCAAATTTATAGCGAATCTTTCAACTTTGTTTCTTTTTTATTGCATGTATTTTCTTATTCCAAACGAATCTTCCGCGGTTTCTTATGTTTGGCTCAAATAATGTAAAAAGGTTGTTAAAAAAATTAAATCTTTGGTTTATATCTTTTTACATTTCAGTTTTTTATCAAATAATTTTTTTTACCTTAAAATTCATTCAAAACTGTTCTCTCGTATTCTATATAGAAGATGCACTTCTGTTTTTTCCATGTGTTAATTGATGCAAAAAAGTTATTAAAGATATTAAATTTCTTTCGTTTGTACCTTTTTACATTTCAATTTATTTTAGATAGTTTTTTTGCCTTAAAATTTATTGGCAATTGTGGATTAGATTCGAACTCCTCACAGATTTCATTATTTTTACATAAGAATGATCTATGTTGTCTTATTCTCGTTTTTGTTTGATAAATGTTTCAGAATTATGTGAATTTTTTTGTTGAATAATTCAAAAATATATAAAATTGTTGCGTTTTGATTCTTGCAACTTTTCTGGATTGTGATAAATATATCCTTCTATTCTCCACACATTGTATAATCATATTATTTCAATAACAATTGTTAAATGATGCTAGTTCTTATCTATTTATATCATTTAACACATGTGTATACAATAAGTTAATTTACATGTTCTCAATATTATTATGACGATATGATGATATGAGAGTAAGCGGTTCATTTCTTATTCGGGCATTTTGAATTACATATTGTAGTTTGCTTGAATGGCAGTTTATCTGAAAGCAAGGCGTTGGTGATGATTGACTTGATGAATTATTTATGGAGGGGTAGATTTTCCTTCCTACTATAGCATAGATGAGCTTAGCATATTCTGATCTCTTGAGTTTGAGGCTGAGCAGTCTACTTAGGTTGTAATGGTATTTTTCAGCTTTACGTCGACCAATCCTTTACAAGATGTTGTCTTTGAGCTTTACAGTATCAATTCGAAGCAAACACAGGGAGGATGACATTTCGATTGTAGGATTTTTTTAACCAATTAATGATTCAACCGATAATGATAAAATGTATAAAGTTACACAAGGAAAGCCTGACATGACTTATCTTCAATCTCTAGGATGGTTGCTGCATAACTGGATTATGTTACTTTCTTTTTGTGGGAACAAAGGAAGAAAATGACCTAAATTCTTGACTGACATTTTATTATTTCGAGAGTGCCCACTTTTTAGATTATATATAATGATAGGTTTTATTACCTTTTTAAATAACCTATAATAAATAACCTAATCTGAGATATAGTTTCACAGGATAACAACAACAAAAATCTATGCATCGAAGCCACCCACTAGCATAAGTCAGCAAGTCTTAATTCCACCGGCACATCTTTTCTCTTATTTTGTTTTTTGTCTTGTCCATTAACTTTGGAGCATTGTTAAAGGGACTCCACATTTGGTTAAGGGGAGGACCAATTTTTATTTATTGTATAATTCCGATTAAGGAAAGCCTTCCCTTAAACATAAATTAAAATTCCGATATTAACCCCTTTAATCTTGATTGATATAAACCATAAAACTTAAACCTTAATTAATGCTTACAATTTAATGCTGCACATAAAAATAAAACATAGATATAATTAATCTAATGAAGACACAAGAAAGTTTCATGTGTGAACAGAAGGCAACGAATCCGGTAGTTAATTGTAAATTTCATATTGGAATTAGTATGGTTAATTTAAAAAAAATGTAGAAATAAATTTTTTGATTTAATATGCTGTATCGAATTTGTGTAATTGAGATGTTTGGTAATTTGCACGTTTGTTACTTGCGCTGAATTTAGTAAGTTAGGGTTTAACATAAGTCACGAACCAGGGGTAGTTAGGTATGTTTTTCTTTTTTAAAAAAAAAAATAAACCAGACCCCCCTAACAAAAAATAAAATAAAAATAAGCTAGAGTCCCCTTAAAATTATACTTCCCTTAACCAAATGCGGAGGGACAACAGTCCCCTAACTTTGGTCAAAATACTTTTTAACTGATATAGATCAGAAGTAGCTGGACCTTTGTGACTATAGTACATCTTATATGACATATTTTTCGTAACATAAACGCACTAAATCATATAACTGCATTACTGATTATTTTGGATTCTAAAGTAATAACAATGTGGATCAAAATTGTTTGAATCTAAGCAAATAATGGATAGACATCATTTTTTCCAGTTTATGCATGCATCTGTATGTATGTTTCCGTATATCTGTTTGTTTTGTGATGTTATTTTGTTTTTAGCACAACAACCAATATCTGGAATAAACCATGTAAACGAGGGCTTATTAGTATTTCAAATTCATTCAACTTCGATTTATAAAACAGGTGAATTATTTAGTTCCTTTTTTCTCTATATCTTAAATAATGCATCTTGAATGTAATTAATAAGCGGCTTTTGCTTCTATTTACTAAAATAAGTATATTTAAAATAGAAAATGATTTTCAATTGCTTAATTTCTCGCTAATGTCAAACTGTTGCTTTTAAGTTCTTGATCAATAAATGTGGTCATTTTTGATTAAAATTTATGGTCGTTCAATAAGAATTATGATTTTTTAAGGGAAACTGACTTATTTTTTTCCCTATTACTAGTATTACTATATAACGGTGGGAAAACCGACCGTTAAAGTATTCAGTATGGAATACAAAATTATCTATTAAAACATATTTCAAATCAGATTTTATTAAAAAAAAATATGGTACTTTAAGGGAAACTAGAAGTAATTAAAAAAGAGAAAATTCAATTAAACTGAATTTTACATGTAAACCAACATGAAACTAAGAATATACTATCAAAGTGTTGATTCGAATCAATCACAAATATATACATATATTTTTATCATATATCAAGTACGATCAGTGTAACGTTAATGTTTAGTTATTTTGCAACTCTAAACCACTAATGAATTGAAGAAATAAAAAGAAAAGTAAATCAAATTAAAGGTTAACACACATCATGAATTCATCATATAATTGGATATGAAATACAAAATTATCTGTTAAAACATATTTTTAAGAGCGAAGTTTATAGGATAATCCAATGGTTTAAATTTATTGTATCATCAATTATGTCAAAATTTTATGTCTATCTATAGTTTCCTTATAAAAAATATATTAAAAGAGGGTTGATGGTACATAGTCAGTCATAGGCTTCTTACTCTTATATAATTGGAAGCCAATCATTAATATTTGATGGAAAAAAAGCAACTACTCAGAAGTAGGGATGAAAGATAAATGTTTAACTTCAGTAGAAATGTTACATGATAAATTCATCAACAGAATATCATACTCAAAAAAAGACTGAACGAAAACAAACTAAAACTATAGATTTGCTTCCAAATGGGTAATCTTATTAAATTGTAGCATTTGATTTTATGTTGTCCTTCTTAAGTTGTACATCTACTTTTATTTCCAAATGGGTAGTCCTGCAAGATTATATGCACAAAATCTGCCCCTGTAACGTATCTTTACCAATCAATTTCATGCAAAACCAAAATATCCTATGCACATTGAATGTGTTGCTACCTGCTTAGTTGTAGAAAACATGTAAAAAGGCTAACTCAATCATAGGAAACGTTAAAAATGTTGCTAATTAAATAAGGACTGCAAAAGGAAATCCAATTAGTGACTCAGATCAAAATTCAAGGTCCAGTGTAAATAACTTATCAATTGTATGATTAAGATTCCCAGCTAGTTTCACATAACCTGAGAGAAAAGCATTTACTTATATATTCGAACTATATTATCAATTATGTACTCAAACTCATATACATACCTGCTTGACATTGCTTGATCTTGTAGCACTTATGATTAAATCTACACCATTAGTTCTTTGCTGCATGAAGAAAAACCAATTATTCTTTCAGAACTTGCTAAGGCGATTAGCCATAAACTTTAGAGTCTCAAAGTAGATAAAAGTGGATGTTTAATTAATGTGACAAAATCAAATGTTCTAAATTTGTTTTTTTTTGGGTCATCTAAGAGAGTTATTTTCAACCATTGAATAATCTGAGAGTATGCATCTGCCGCAAAACTAATTTACTCCCATATATTTAAAAAAAATTAACGATGAACAGTGGCAACCACATGTTTTCACTATTTCAGATTACAAAATGAATACTCCTATCTTATTTTAGTTCCTATAATAGCTTAAAACTAGACCACCTATCAGTTTATTGGATCTATTTAATAACTACATGACAGATTTCATTGACAAGAAATCTACAAGCAAAATCAACCACGGGCATCTATTATCACCCGAATCTTGAGTGAGTAAGAGCTACAAGGAAGAAGAACTGATGTAGGAAATATATTAGCACCCAAATGCAATTTTGACACTCCATTTTCACATAAAGGAAGACCTATCTTCTCAAGCTCGGCAATGCTAATCGTAAAGTAATCCCCACATCTACATTCATAATAGAACTCTCCTGAGTCGTCCAAATCCTCTGCCGACATTTCATCTGAAGGGAACATTTCAGCATCATCTGGTGGCGCTAATAGGGCTCAAACCAAACTTCAAAATAGGATAGAAAAACATCCAACCAACCAAATAAACTTACTATTTGACATAAGCGAAATAGCATATCATACTGCTAATTACCTTGAAATAATTTTGACAGAAAACACTATAGTATTATATCATATAGAGGAATAAGAAAATGAAAACTGACAAAAATACTGCAGCATATCATATTGTAGTAATTGAAAAAAAAATACTACCTACCTAGTAATTAAAAAAAACCGGGCTTTAGACAAAAATCTTTAAAAAAACAAAAAAGATGAATGAATTGTATTTTTCTAATTCAGCAGCAATTTCGTAAAAAGAAAAAAAAAGACCGATGAATTGTATTTTTCTAATTCAGCAACAATTTCATAAAATAAGAAAGAATAATTACACGATTTTATAGTTATTGCAACCTGTATTATGTTAAGTAAATTAATCATTCTTTTATTCAATGAGTATCAACCAAGATGTGAAATGAAGGATTAATAAACGTTATATTAGGAGTTCACAGTGTTGGCTGGCTAAGATTTTATATTAATATGTCAGATACATAAAACATGAATGTACAATATTTATACCATAACAATCTAGATAAGATCTGGGATATATAAAATATGAATTCACAGTAATCATACCATTACACAGTCAAACTTGCTAAAACTATTTTTTGTGAGAATCAGTTTTATACATGTACCCTTATAATTCAACATTCTTTAAAATTTTGGATGCTTGATCAATATAAAAATAATATTGAATATGCTTTTGTATAGCCTAGCCTATATGGATCTAAAAGTTTGTGACTTTACTTTTGCTTTGCTGAATGGCCTTGTTAAACTGAAACTTGTTGTATGGTGCCAACATAGGAATTTTCTGACAAGTGTTGGTAGGTTGGAAGTGATAGAAATGTAACGGCCCGCAAATCCGTACGCTTTGAGTTGACTAATAACACCACACGTCCAACCCAAATGACACAGAAATACGAATCATTAGTATAAAGAAGTTATAGGATGAAGAATAGAAAGAAAGAAAAGTTGGAATAAAAGAAAAAACGAAGAACACAAATCTCACAATGGAACAAATAAAATATATTAAATAACATAACTTTTGAAATAAAAATCAGTAACTGTATATACATACCATCATCAGAACACATTAGTTATACCTGGAACAGTTATAAACACATGTTTCCCGATACCACATAGTACACAACGAAAATATGATAGTCTATACCTGTAACGACCCAGATTTTTCGAACGGTTATTTTAAATATTTAATATCGCTTAAATATTGAATTGATAATATAAAAGAATTTTTTTTATTGAATTATCGATTTATAATCGATAAACGATTTATTATTAGAATACGAGAATTGAAATAATTCAATTCGAAGATAAAACTGAATCGAAATGGTTTAGATGATCAATATATATTCTGTTTGAATATAAACGACGATAATAGTGATTTACTGTTGAAGAATTTATTTGTTTTGAATTTAAATTACATTATATTAATTTATTCTGGTTATTTATATTTACGTTCGAATTAAAAATCAAAATATATTCAGTTAGTTCAGAATGGCGTTACACTATTGAAATAACAGTAGTTGCGTTAAAATAGCGGTTAGTGGTTTAAATTAATGAACCCCAAAATATCTGATTTGTGGATAGATTTGAAATCAAATCGATATCTGTTTAAGAGAAATAAAAATCTCTTTAAATCGAATCGAAATCAAATCCAATTAAAAATGTCTGTACTTTGCCCGACCTTCATTTAAAGCTCTTGTACGTATGGTTCCTCGTCTTTCTCTATATATTTCGCAATTTCTCTTCCTTCTGTTCCTTTTTACTCAGCAATTTTAAATCGAGAATCACTCCTCTTATTCACAATCCACCCAAACGAATAAAGCCACCTCCATGAAAACCACGGTTTCCTTCTTTCTAAAATCAGAGGCTTCATTCGATCCATTCCCTTTCCCGATTTTTGTAATCAAATAAAAATGGAAGCTGTTGTTTCCATTTCAAAATCAATCGCGCGATATCTCCAGGAGTCAGAAGGATAATCGACGCGGTTCCTGGCCTTTTCAAATGCGAGCAACGCAACCTCAAGTTGAGAATTTTGGAGCCAGCGATTGTTGTCTAGTAGTGGGGTGGGTGACCGGAGGGTAATTGGGGGTGTTTGAATTGGGAACATCGTCAATTAGGGATTTCGTTTTAGGGCTTCAGGTGGATGTCGCGATTTCTACAGGGTAGGGTATCAGTGTCAGAAACGGAAAGGTGGTGCCGTGCATGGAAGCTGACAAAGGCTAGGGTTGAACAAGGTTGATTTGGAGACCATCGCGATTTCGAAGCTGCGGAAATCCTGAAGATCAACTTCAGTACTCGCGGATTTGGGTGCGACAGTTTAGGAAGAATTAAAAACATGGATTAAGGTATATTTCGATTTTCGATTTCTATCTTATATGGAAATGTTTTTATGCAATTAGAAATATATTTAAAGAAATTTATTTGGGGAATCATTAAAATAAATAGTTAATGTGGTAATTGATAAATGTATAGGAATTAGTTTATATTTTTCATTAACCAATGAAAATAAATAAAATAGATAAATAAATATTGATATGAATCTTGTACATAAGTATAATTTATTACGCGATAACAGATCTTTGTGAAACGAGATGCTTTGGCTTTGCATTGTCAAAATACTTCTCAATGGAATTTAAATGGAATATTCGGCAAATAAAAAGCCTGGTGAGTAAATCTCACTCACCTTTTACTTCTAATTATTTTTATTTCGTTAAAAATAATTGTTGTTGCTTGTTTGGATTTTTTTGCTTGTTTTATATATTAGTTATTTAGGCTATTATATATATATTGGGTTGATTGATTGGTTGGATTCCCGCAGTCTCACTAGCGGATGCCCGCAGTTTCATTAGCGGATGATTACCCTATACGCCCCACGCTATGATTAGTGGATGACCTTCTATACCACGATATTCTGCCACGAAGCAGAATGGGTATTATTTATGTGCTAACATCTGTGAATGCAGGAAAACAGGTTGGAGGAATCCAACTGGATTCCTCAAAAATATATTATTTGTTTGTTTGTTGTTTGTTTGATTTCATATATATTCATACATGATGTGTTAAAAACCAAATGATTGAAAATTGGGTGATTTGATTGTTTTAAATATCACTGGGCCAATTGTTAATTTATTAAAATATCATGAGAATGATATTTGAGGTTTAAAAAGGGAAATTCTGTTTTTCTCAAAAAGAATTTGAAATTCAAGTAGAATTTAAAATATAGGATTTCAATGTGGAATTTTGGAATAGAATTTTGAAATGAAATTTCAAAATAGAACTTGAAATAGAATTTTTAAGTAGAAAATTTAAAAAGAATTTAAATATTAGAAAGGAGTTGAAATATTTGAAATACAAAAGAAATTTCAAATAGGATTTGGGATGGAATTTTTAAATATATAATTCAAATAAAATTTGAGTATAACATTTGAATATAGAATTTGAATAAAGAAATTTCAAAGTTTGAAATTGAATATAGAAATTCAAATAGGGTTTGAATAAAGGGAAATTCAAAAGGGCATTTAAATAGTAGAATTTGAATAATAGAAATCAAATGGGATTTGAATAGTAGAATTAGAAAAGGAGTTTAAATATTTGAATTTTAAAAGGAGATTGAATATTAGAAATTCAAATAGAAGTTCAAATAGAATTTGAATAGACGAAATTAGATTGAAAAATAAAATTTGAATTCAAAGGAATTCGAATAAAGAAATTCAAGTAGAGTTTTGAATGTAGGATTTCAAAAATAGAATTTGAAATAAACTTTGAAATAGGATTTTCAAAGTAGAATTGGAATTAGAATTTCAAATAGGATTTCAAAATAGGAAATCCAAATGGTTTTGAAATGGAATTTGGATTCAAGGGAATTCAAATGGATTTGAGTGAAGAAATTCAAATGGTGTTAAAAATAAGTTTGAATATTAGAAATTCAAATGGTGTTGGAAATGAATTTGAATATTAGAATTCAAATGGAAATGGAAAATGAAATTTGAATATAAGAGATTCAAATTGAATTCAAATAGGATTTAATCTATGAGATTTGAATATAGAAATTCAAATGAAGTTTTGAAAATAGATTTGAATATAGAAATTCAAATGAAGTTTTGAATCTAGATTTGAAATAGAATTCAAATAAGAGGATTTAAATAGAATTTGAATGATAAAATTAAAAAGGGGTTGAATATTTGAAATTTCAAAATAGAATTGAATCGGAGTTTGGATATTTGAAATTCAAATAGAATAAATATAGAATTTGAATTTGAAGAGAATTGAATAGGGAATTTGAATGTAGAATTCAAAAAGGAATTCAAATGGAATTTAAATTATAGAATTTGAATATAGCATTCAAATGGAATTTTAAACTATGGGATTTAGCTATATAATTCAAACGGAATTTGAAATATGGAATTTGAATATAGGATTCAATAGAAGTGAAATTTGAATTTGAATATAGAGTTCAAATAAAAGTGAAAATGAAGTTTGAGTGGAGTTGAATTCATTTTAAACGAAGTTTAACGTTTATATTCATAAATATAATTAAAACGAACTCGCCGCAGCGCTGTAGTTCGTAAAATAGCGATTTGAACTTCAACCGAGTATACAGAACTCAATTTAAGTCGGATCTCTTTGAAACAAGAAACGTCAGGACCGGTTTGATAATAGTTTTCTAATGAAAGAGAAAAATATGAATTTCGTCGTATAGATTTTTAGTTATGTCAAAATCAAATTTTCAGAAAAACAGCGCCAGAACTATTTAAAAACCATAACGGTTTATTTCATTTTATAAAAGGATTTTAAACCAATAAAATCCGAATTCCTATTTAGAAAATTTCAGATTTGAGTTATAAAATATATGCGAACTCAAGTGAAGTAAAAGAAATGGTTTTTAAAATCAATAATCATACTTTGATTATTGAATAGAATTGACTAAGACAAAGAGAAATTAGTTAATCGAATTTTGAAGATGAACTTTGAAAGGTGAAGTGAATTTATAAATATATATTTGAAATCGAATATAGAACGTGAATTGAAAATGAAATTCAATTAGTTCATAATCAAGTTGAAATATATTTGGATAGGTTATATTCAAATATCAAAGTGATATAGGCAAAAGAGTTAATTTGCAAACTGACAAATGAATTAGTTAAAACGATTGAATCGAGCAAACTGTGAATAAGTAAATTAACTTGTGATTTCATATTCAAACCGAATATGAAACTAGAAATGGAGAAAAAGGGGATTTGATTTGTATAAGCAAGTGGAATCAAATTTGAACATGTTATGTTCAACCATTTAAATAAAATGAGCAATAGGGCCAATTTACGAATTAGTTAAAGAACCGAGTTAAAAATGATCAGAGTAATTTGTAGTGAATTAAAAATAGATAGACATATGTTAAACAGGTTTGGAATAAAGTGGAGTAAAGTATAGAAGAGATATGAATAGAATGCTCGACAAAAAGGTATGTATTTAATTCGTATATGAGATTTTATGCGCCGTATCGGCAAGCCGCTTGGCTTTTTTCTTTTTCTTTTTGAGATGAGAAGTTACCGGGAAGCTATTTGAAATTTCCCGATGCTCCCGATACAGGGGAGGTTATGGCAAAATTTTCCGGAAATTTAAGGAGTTAGAATTTTTTTAAAGATATTTTGATAATTAGAAATCATTGTATCGACGTATAGAATTCGATAGGTAAGTGAATATAAAAATCGAATATTTTAAACAAAAAGGGAAATCTATAAATTAGAATATAGAAAGCGAACTTTATACATGTTTTAAAAATGAACAATTGGATTGTATAGTGTGTTTATTCGAGGTAAGTGGTTTTGCCGTTTTGAAGTTGAGGATGTTTTCAGTTAAGGTCTGAGAGGTAATTTTACCCCAACTTGATTGATTTCGTTTTTAATGGATAAATAGCAAGATCCAGTCTCGAAGAGAAGTGTTTGAAAAAGAGTTAGTTGAATAAAATATTTTGGGTTGTTGTAACGATGTTTTACACAACATTCGTTTTAAACCCAAGTGATGGAATTTTGGGAATATAACAAGTAAATATTTCCTGAGTATAATTAAAATAGTCGGGATAGAGATAAATGATTGGAATTGTTTCCAATTGCAAATAGAGATATTTTCTAATATATAGAAAATAAAAGAAGTTGATATTGGGAAATGCTTTCCAAATGGCGTAAAGGGCCAAGATGGTTATTGAAAATATTTGGTTAACAAATATTGATAGGGAAATGGAGAAGAGATTTAATTAATGAAATATTAATTAAAGAGCCCAGTGATTTGTTTGATATGTTGGATGAACACTTGTTTTTATTCGATAGTTAAATCACAGACTATCGAAGTTTTGACCATCGTTGTCAATATGGAGAGACCGGTTGGATTATTATCCGAAGAACCACTCCGTATCGGCATAAGCGTTGCGAACCAAGTATGCTGAATATATTGAAGACGGAGTAAAGTGCAAGAGCTTTTTCTATTAAATAGAAATAGTGCCTTCGGTTTCGTTCAATCCCAGAGCGAACGTAAATGGACGGATGTCTGACAGAGTATTTCCAATGATCAAATGGGTTGGTCTGTATGAATATATATGGTTGCAACGGATTTATCCCTTAGCATAACATCCAGAATATTTGTGCAAACTCAACTAGTGATTAACGGATCTGACAATGTGGCATTCAAAGTGATTGTGCTATCAATGAATGGTAAGTATGCGTAGCCTCAGGCCTCAACAACCGGGAAAGGACAAAAATCGGGCAGGCAGCATGGCTATGTGGGTCGCACCCATTAGGGTGTATAATCACCTATCTAGAGGTTCATTTAATTTCTTATTCTATCCGATGCTGTCCCAGTCGGGAGACGGTTGCTGATCCCAACCGTTGGTGATATACATTCGATACACTCAAGCGAAATGAGTGGTCGGTCATGTGTGGGCCGGGTTACAAGATGTTCTTGTTGAACCCAGTGTATTCCTCTCTAGAGATACACTAGCGGAAGGTGGTTCCATACCTTGTCATGTTGGAAATCCAATCTCCAATAAGCGCCATGCGGTTTTTGATTTTATACTATATATGTGGAGCGTGAGATGCAAGCGTTCTGCTATTTGGTTATTTACTTGATGTAGACATTATTATAATATCACTGGATTTTCGTATCAAAGTGTTTTGGGTTATAGTAAGGTAAAAGCCGTCCATGTTTATGTGTGGGCTGGTCTTACTATTATCTTTTCTTTCGAAAAGAGTTTTGAAAGTTAAACAAGTGGTTGGAGTTTACTCACACCAGTCCCATGACTGACCCAGAGTTTATTTTGTTTTGTTTTCCCTAAACTCTTGGGTGCCCAAATTTGTACGGGCAGTCAAGTAGTTGGGATTTCACAGATTCATTTGGAGGAGCTGGAAGCAGGAGGCTTCACCGGTTAGCTATAGGCTATCATATATTCCGCTGTGGACCTTGTTTGTATCTGGAAACAGGTGTTTATAACTGTTCCAGAAATGACTGTTGTGCTCTGATGATGGTATGTATATAAAGTTATTGATTTGTTTTTCAAAAGTTATGTTATATAATATATTTTATTCGTTCCGCTGTGAGTTGTGATCTTCGTTTTCTTTCTATTCTAATATTTCTTTCTTCCTATTTCTCATCTTCTAACTTCTTTCTATTAATGGTTCGTATTTCTGTGTTATTTGGGTTGGACGTGTGGTATATTTAGTCAACTCAGATAGCACGGATTTGCGGGTCGTTACAGTTGGTATCAGAGCTTAGGTTGAGCGAATACCTAGGCTTGTGTGGCATGTGCTCATTAGAGATAGGGTCAGTAGTACCCTAGAATGAGTTGAGTGTATATATACGAGAGCGCGTATTTGTAAATTGATATAAAAACTGTTTTATATTGTGTTGGCTAGTCTGTTGAGTGGTTTGTGAATTCTGATCGAATAGTGGGACGCCACGAAGTCGATAGGAATTTCTAAACACTTGAACAGAAGATTGAACATGATATTGTTTTCAAGTGGATAGATGAAATAATTTTACCCAAAATTATATTTTGATATAGAAAGAATGGTTTTTGAGATCATTATATTATATGGATGTGTTGATTGTTAGGATTATAATCAAACGAGATTATAAAAATTGAAATGGTTATTTATAACCAAACTGAATTTGTGTATGAATGAAAAATATACAAATGAGATGAATTAGAATTTAATTCAAACCAGAAATTGGAATTTAAATCCTGGGAAGTTTGAAAATATTTTCTAAAGTATATTAAAAGAATATAGCTTTGTTTGAAAAGGCCGTTTGAATAAAAATCATATTTGAATGGACTTGGAAATAGATAAAGCACTGAACTCACTTCAGTGGCTGGGAAATAATTCTGATGATGACTGCAGCTTCATCAGTGTTCATTTTCGAGTTCTAAGTGATGGATTGCTACCTCAGAAAAGTTTTGATGGGAATTTGTTTGAAAGGAAACAAGTTTAGTTGAAAAATTCAAATATTTTGAATTTGAAAAGATTATAACTATATGTATATATTTATATGATTTCAGAAGGATTTGAAATAAACACCCGGGTATTTGAATTCTGAAATTTAAATTTAACTTATGATAGTTAAATGATTAAAGTGAATAAATTGAGCGAAATCAATTTGAATGAAATTGAAAGCATATGAACGAAATATGAATTGGATGTGAATTCATTGGTTGTAAGTCATTCAGAGTTAAATGAATGAATGCATTTATAGTGCGTGATGTTCAATATAAATGGAAACAAAAGTTTTGGTTAGAACTAAATGGGAAGAAGCATAGGGAGTTGAGTTTCACCATAAGTAAGATTTTGAAAAGTAAAGGAATTTGTACCATTTTCCTACCTTAGCAATTTCGAGGACGAAATTATTTTAAGGGGGAAAGAATGTAATGACCCAGATTTTTCGAACGGTTATTTTAAATATTTAATATCGCTTAAATATTGAATTGATTATATAAAAGAATTTTTTTTATTGAATTATCGATTTATAATCGATAAACGATTTATTATTAGAATACGAGAACTGAAATAATTCAATTCGAAGATAAAACTGAATCGAAATGGTTTAGATGATCAATATATATTCTGTTTGAATGTAAACGACGATAATAGTGATTTACTGTTGAAGAATTTATTTGTTTTGAATTTAAATTACATTATATTAATTTATTCTGGTTATTTATATTTACGTTCGAATTAAAAATCAAAATATATTCAGTTAGTTCAGAATGGCGTTACACTATTGAAATAACAGTAGTTGCGTTAAAATAGCGGTTAGTGGTTTAAATTAATGAACCCCAAAATATCTGATTTGTGGATAGATTTGAAATCAAATCGATATCTGTTTAAGAGAAATAAAAATCTCTTTAAATCGAATCGAAATCAAATCCAATTAAAAATGTCTGTACTTTGCCCGACCTTCATTTAAAGCTCTTGTACGTATGGTTCCTCGTCTTTCTCTATATATTTCGCAATTTCTCTTCCTTCTGTTCCTTTTTACTCAGCAAATTTAAATCGAGAATCACTCCTCTTATTCACAATCCACCCAAACGAATAAAGCCACCTCCATGAAAACCACGGTTTCCTTCTTTCCAAAATCAGAGGCTTCATTCGATCCATTCCCTTTCCCGATTTTTGTAATCAAATAAAAATGAAAGCTGTTGTTTCCATTTCAAAATCAATCGCGCGATATCTCCAGGAGTCAGAAGGATAATCGACGCGGTTCCTGGCCTTTTCAAATGCGAGCAACGCAACCTCAAGTTGAGAATTTTGGAGCCGGCGATTGTTGTCTAGTAGTGGGGTGGGTGACCGGAGGGTAATTGGGGGTGTTTGAATTGGGAACATCATCAATTAGGGATTTCGTTTTAGGGCTTCAGGTGGATGTCGCGATTTCTACAGGGTAGGGTATCGGTGTCAGAAACGGAAAGGGGGTGCCGTGCGTGGAAGCTGACAAAGGCTAGGGTTGAACAAGGTTGATTTGGAGACCATCGCGATTTCGAAGCTGCGGAAATCCTGAAGATCAACTTCAGTACTCGCGGATTTGGGTGCGACAGTTTAGGAAGAATTAAAAACATGGATTAAGGTATATTTCGATTTTCGATTTCTATCTTATATGGAAATGTTTTTATGCAATTAGAAATATATTTAAAGAAATTTATTTGGGGAATCATTAAAATAAATAGTTAATGTGGTAATTGATAAATGTATAGGAATTAGTTTATATTTTTCATTAACTAATGAAAATAAATAAAATAGATAAATAAATATTGATATGAATCTTGTACATAAGTATAATTTATTACGCGATAACAGATCTTGGTGAAACGAGATGCTTTGGCTTTGCATTGTCAAAATACTTCTCAATGGAATTTAAATGGAATATTCGGCAAATAAAAAGCCTGGTGAGTAAATCTCACTCACCTTTTACTTCTAATTATTTTTATTTCGTTAAAAATAATTGTTGTTGCTTGTTTGGATTTTTCTGCTTGTTTTATATATTAGTTATTTAGGCTATTATATATATATATATATTGGGTTGATTGATTGGCTGGATTCCCGCAGTCTCATTAGCGGATGCCCGCAGTTTCATTAGCGGATGATTACCCTATACGCCCCCACGCTATGATTAGTGGATGACCTTCTATACCACGATATTCTGCCACGAAGCAGAATGGGTATTATTTATGTGCTAACATCTGTGAATGCAGGAAAACAGGTTGGAGGAATCCAACTGGATTCCTCAAAAATATATTATTTGTTTGTTTGTTGTTTGTTTGATTTCATATATATTCATACATGATGTGTTAAAAACCAAATGATTGAAAATTGGGTGATTTGATTGTTTTAAATATCACTGGGCCAATTGTTAATTTATTAAAATATCATGAGAATGATATTTGAGGTTTAAAAAGGGAAATTCTGTTTTTCTCAAAAAGAATTTGAAATTCAAGTAGAATTTAAAATATAGGATTTCAAAGTGGAATTTTGGAATAGAATTTTGAAATGAAATTTCAAAATAGAACTTGAAATAGAATTTTTAAGTAGAAAATTTAAAAAGAATTTAAATATTAGAAAGGAGTTGAAATATTTGAAATACAAAAGAAATTTCAAATAGGATTTGGGATGGAATTTTTAAATATATAATTCAAATAAAATTTGAGTATAACATTTGAATATAGAATTTGAATAAAGAAATTTCAAAGTTTGAAATTGAATATAGAAATTCAAATAGAGTTTGAATAAAGGGAAATTCAAAAGGGCATTTAAATAGTAGAATTTGAATAATAGAAATCAAATGGGATTTGAATAGTAGAATTAGAAAAGGAGTTTAAATATTTGAATTTTAAAAGGAGATTGAGTATTAGAAATTCAAATAGAAGTTCAAATAGAATTTGAATAGACGAAATTAGATTGAAAAATAAAATTTGAATTCAAAGGAATTCGAATAAAGAAATTCAAGTAGAGTTTTGAATGTAGGATTTCAAAAATAGAATTTGAAATAAACTTTGAAATAGGATTTTCAAAGTAGAATTGGAAATAGAATTTCAAATAGGATTTCAAAATAGGAAATCCAAATGGTTTTGAAATGGAATTTGGATTCAAGGGAATTCAAATGGATTTGAGTGAAGAAATTCAAATGGTGTTAAAAATAAGTTTGAATATTAGAAATTCAAATGGTGTTGGAAATGAATTTGAATATTAGAATTCAAATGGAAATGGAAAATGAAATTTGAATATAAGAGATTCAAATTGAATTCAAATAGGATTTAATCTATGAGATTTGAATATAGAAATTCAAATGAAGTTTTGAAAATAGATTTGAATATATAAATTCAAATGAAGTTTTGAAACTAGATTTGAAATAGAATTCAAATAAGAGGATTTAAATAGAATTTGAATGATAAAATTAAAAAGGGGTTGAATATTTGAAATTTCAAAATAGAATTGAATCGGAGTTTGGATATTTGAAATTCAAATAGAATAAATATAGAATTTGAATTTGAAGAGAATTGAATAGGGAATTTGAATGTAGAATTCAAAAAGGAATTCAAATGGAATTTAAATTATAGAATTTGAATATAGCATTCAAATGGAATTTTAAACTATGGGATTTAGCTATATAATTCAAACGGAATTTGAAATATGGAATTTGAATATAGGATTCAATAGAAGTGAAATTTGAATTTGAATATAGAGTTCAAATAAAAGTGAAAATGAAGTTTGAGTGGAGTTGAATTCATTTTAAACGAAGTTTAACGTTTATATTCATAAATATAATTAAAACGAACTCGCCGCAGCGCTGCAGTTCGTAAAATAGCGATTCGAACTTCAACCGAGTATACAGAACTCAATTTAATTCGGATCTCTTTGAAACAAGAAACGTCAGGACCGGTTTGATAATAGTTTTCTAATGAAAGAGAAAAATATGAATTTCATCGTATAGATTTTGAGTTATGTCAAAATCAAATTTTCAGAAAAACAGCGCCAGAACTATTTAAAAACCATAACGGTTTATTTCATTTTATAAAAGGATTTTAAACCAATAAAATCCGAATTCCTATTTAGAAAATTTCAGATTTGAGTTATAAAATATATGCGAACTCAAGTGAAGTAAAAGAAATGGTTTTTAAAATCAATAATCATACTTTGATTATTGAATAGAATTGACTAAGACAAAGAGAAATTAGTTAATCGAATTTTGAAGATGAACTTTGAAAGGTGAAGTGAATTTATAAATATATATTTGAAATCGAATATAGAACGTGAATTGAAAATGAAATTCAATTAGTTCATAATCAAGTTGAAATATATTTGGATAGGTTATATTCAAATATCAAAGTGATATAGGCAAAAGAGTTAATTTGCAAACTGACAAATGAATTAGTTAAAACGATTGAATCGAGCAAACTGTGAATAAGTAAATTAACTTGTGATTTCATATTCAAACCGAATATGAAACTAGAAATGGAGAAAAAGGGGATTTGATTTGTATAAGCAAGTGGAATCAAATTTGAACATGTTATGTTCAACCATTTAAATAAAATGAGCAATAGGGCCAATTTACGAATTAGTTAAAGAACCGAGTTAAAAATGATCAGAGTAATTTGTAGTGAATTGAAAATAGATAGACATATGTTAAACAGGTTTGGAATAAAGTGGAGTAAAGTATAGAAGAGATATGAATAGAATGCTCGACAAAAAGGTATGTATTTAATTCGTATATGAGATTTTATGCGCCGTATTGGCAAGCCGCTTGGCTTTTTCTTTTTGAGATGAGAAGTTACCGGGAAGCTATTTGAAATTTCCCGATGCTCCCGATACAGGGGAGGTTATGGCGAAATTTTCCGGAAATTTAAGGAGTTAGAATATTTTTAAAGATATTTTGATAATTAGAAATCATTGTATCGACGTATAGAATTCGATAGGTAAGTGAATATAAAAATCGAATATTTTAAACAAAAAGGGAAATCTATAAATTAGAATATAGAAAGCGAACTTTATACATGTTTTAAAAATGAACAATTGGATTGTATAGTGTGTTTATTCGAGGTAAGTGGTTTTGCCGTTTTGAAGTTGAGGATGTTTTCAGTTAAGGTCTGAGAGGTAATTTTACCCCAACTTGATTGATTTCGTTTTTAATGGATAAATAGCAAGATCCAGTCTCGAAGAGAAGTGTTTGAAAAAGAGTTAGTTGAATAAAATATTTTGGGTTGTTGTAACGATGTTTTACACAACATTCGTTTTAAACCCAAGTGATGGAATTTTGGGAATATAACAAGTAAATATTTCCTGAGTATAATTAAAATAGTCGAGATAGAGATAAATGATTGGAATTGTTTCCAATTGCAAATAGAGATATTTTCTAATATATAGAAAATAAAAGAAGTTGATATTGGGAAATGCTTTCCAAATGGCGTAAAGGGCCAAGATGGTTATTGAAAATATTTGGTTAACAAATATTGATAGGGAAATGGAGAAGAGATTTAATTAATGAAATATTAATTAAAGAGCCCAGTGATTTGTTTGATATGTTGGATGAACACTTGTTTTTATTCGATAGTTAAATCACAGACTATCGAAGTTTTGACCATCGTTGTCAATATGGAGAGACCGGTTGGATTATTATCCGAAGAACCACTCCGTATCGGCATAAGCGTTGCGAACCAAGTATGCTGAATATATTGAAGACGGAGTAAAGTGCAAGGGCTTTTTCTATTAAATAGAAATAGTGCCTTCGGTTTCGTTCAATCCCAGAGCGAACGTAAATGGACGGATGTCTGACAGAGTATTTCCAATGATCAAATGGGTTGGTCTGTATGAATATATATGGTTGCAACGGATTTATCCCTTAGCATAACATCCAGAATATTTGTGCAAACTCAACTAGTGATTAACGGATCTGACAATGTGGCATTCAAAGTGATTGTGCTATCAATGAATGGTAAGTATGCGTAGCCTCAGGCCTCAACAACCGGGAAAGGACAAAAATCGGGCAGGCAGCATGGCTATGTGGGTCGCACCCATTAGGGTGTATAATCACCTATCTAGAGGTTCATTTAATTTCTTATTCTATTCGATGTTGTCCCAGTCGGGAGACGGTTGCTGATCCCAACCGTTGGTGATATACATTCGATACACTCAAGCGAAATGAGTGGTCGGTCATGTGTGGGCCGGGTTACAAGATGTTCTTGTTGAACCCAGTGTATTCCTCTCTAGAGATACACTAGCGGAAGGTGGTTCCATACCTTGTCATGTTGGAAATCCAATCTCCAATAAGCGCCATGCGGTTTTTGATTTTATACTATATATGTGGAGCGTGAGATGCAAGCGTTCTGCTATTTGGTTATTTACTTGATGTAGACATTATTATAATATCACTGGATTTTCGTATCAAAGTGTTTTGGGTTATAGTAAGGTAAAAGCCGTCCATGTTTATGTGTGGGCTGGTCTTACTATTATCTTTTCTTTCGAAAAGAGTTTTGAAAGTTAAACAAGTGGTTGGAGTTTACTCACACCAGTCCCATGACTGACCCAGAGTTTATTTTGTTTTGTTTTCCCTAAACTCTTGGGTGCCCAAATTTGTACGGGCAGTCAAGTAGTCGGGATTTCACAGATTCATTTGGAGGAGCTGGAAGCACAAGGCTTCACCGGTTAGCTATAGGCTATCATATATTCCGCTGTGGACCTTGTTTGTATCTGGAAACAGGTGTTTATAACTGTTCCAGAAATGACTGTTGTGCTCTGATGATGGTATGTATATAAAGTTATTGATTTGTTTTTCAAAAGTTATGTTATATAATATATTTTATTCGTTCCGCTGTGAGTTGTGATCTTCGTTTTCTTTCTATTCTAATATTTCTTTCTTCCTATTTCTCATCTTCTAACTTCTTTCTATTAATGGTTCTAATTTCTGTGTTATTTGGGTTGGACGTGTGGTATATTTAGTCAACTCAGATAGCACGGATTTGCGGGTCGTTACAATACCTAACATGTGAAGCCTCCTGCTTCAAGTTCCTCCAAGTGAATCTATAAAATCCCGACTACTTGACTGCCCGTACAAATATGGGCACCCAAGAGTTTAGGGAAAACAAAACAAAATAAACTCTGGGTCAGTCATGGGACTGGTGTGAGTAAACTCCAACCATTTGTTTAACTTTCAAAATCCTTTCGAAAGAAAGGATAATAGTAAGACCAGCCCACACATAAACATGGACGGTTTTTACCTTACTATAACGCCAAACACTTTGATACGAAAATCCAGTGATATTATAATAGTGTCTAAATCAAACAAATAACAATCTAGCGGAACGCTTGCATCTCACGCTCCATATATAATATAAAATCAAAAACCGCAGGGCGCTTATTGGAGATTGGATTTCCAACATGACAAGGTATGGAACCACCTTCCGATAGTGTATCTCTAGAGGGGAATACACTGGGTTCAACAAGAACATCTTGCAACCTGGCCCACACGTGACCGACCACTCATTTCACTTGAGTGTATCGAATGTATATCACCAACGGTTGGGATCAACAATTGTTTCCCGAATGGGACAACATCGATAGATTAAAGAAGCAAATGGAATTTCTCCAGATAGGTGATTATACACCCTAATGGGAGCGACCCACATAGCCATGTTGCCTGCCCGATTTTTGTCATTTCCCGGTTGTTGAGGCCTGAGGCTACGATTTCTTATCATTCATTGATAGCACAATCACTTTGAATGCCACCGTTAATCACTAACTGATTTGCACAAATATATTCTGGATATTATGCTAAGAGAATAAATTCTCTACCACCATATATATTAATATAGACAAACTTATGCGATCATTGGAAATACTTCGTCAGACACTCGTCCATATACGTTCGTTCTGGGACTGAACGAAATCGAAGGCACAATTTCTATTAATAGAAAAAGTCCTTGCACTTTACTTTGTCTTCGATTATTTTCACATAATCTAATTCGTAATGCTACTGCCAATACGGAGTGGTTCTCGGATAATAATCCAACCGGTCTCTCCATATTGACAACGATATTGGAAAATACTTCGATAATCGGTTATTTAACTATCGAGGAAAAATAAATAAACATTCCAACCATCAAACAAATCACTGGGCCTATCAATTAATATTTCATTAATTAAATCACTACTTCACTTTCTTATCAATATTTGTTAACCAAATAATTTCAATAATCATCTTGGTCTCTTATGCTGTTTGGAAAACATTTCCATATTTCGCCATATTTTATTTTCTATACTTAGAAAATATCTTTTATTACTAATTAAAAAATATTCCAATTACTTATCTCTTCCACGACCATTCATTTATTTCTATACTCAGGGAATATTTATTATTATATTTCCCAATTTCCACTTACTTGGGTTAAAACGAATGTTGTATAAAACATCGTTAGCATAACCAAAAATACTGCATTTAACTAAACTCTTTAAACATTTCTCTTTGAGACCGAATCTTGCTATTTATCAGTTAGTAATGAAATCAATCAAGTTGGGGTATAATTACCTCTCAGACCTTGATTGAATAACATCTTTAACTTCAGAACAAACAAGACCACTTATCCCAAATTATCAACACCATAAAAACCACTTATTCATTTTTTAAACGTATATATATATATATATATATATTTCTCTTTCTATTAACAGATTTTCGATTTCCTTTTTGTTTATAATATTCTATTTTTAAGTTCGTTTCCTTACCGGATTCTATATATATTGATATATAGATTTCTAATTATCAAATTATCTTAAAAATATTCTAACTCCTTAAATTTCCGGAAAATTTCGCCATAAACTCCTTTGTACCGGTCGATAGTTCAAACCTCAACTCGCTTCTCTAGGCCCTTTCCATTCAAAAAGAAAATCAAAAAGCTAAGTGGCTTGTCGATTCAGCGCATAAAACCTCATATGGAATTTAAACATGTACCTTTTTGTCGGGTACATAAATTATAATCTTCATACACTTCATTCCAAACCTGCTTAATCTATGTTCACCTGTTTCAAATTTATCCCAACTCAATCCGGTCATTTTAACTCAATTTGCTAATTTATTCTTTAATTAGCTATTTTTCCATTCCACTTTTATTTGAACATATCATGTTCGTATATATTTTAAATAAACAAGTCGAATTTCATTTCCAACTCAAGTTTCCTTTTCGATTTCAAATAAAATTTCTCAGATCACCTTTACTTATTCAAGCCCAATTTCTTACCAAATTTTAATTAACTAATTATTATTCAAATTAGTTAGTTCTATTCAATAAATTAAAAGTATGATTTTTGTTCCAAAAATCATTTCATTACATCACTTGAGTTCGTATTTGTTTTACAACTCAAGTCCAGATTTTTCTAATGAAAACTCGGATTTTTATTTACTTAAAATCCTTATAATTATTCAAATAAACCGTTATTGTTTTATAATGGTTATGGCGCTTTTTTTCTAGAAATTTGATTTTGACATAACTCAAAATCTATAAATGAAATCCAGATTTTTCTCTTCCATTAGAAAACTATTATTCAATAGGTCCTGACGGTTCTTGTTTCAAAGAATTCTGACTTAAATTGAGTCTTGTATACTCAATTGAAGTTCGAAACGCCAATTTATGAACTACCGCGCTGCGGCGAGTTCATTTTAATTATATTTTAATATATAAATGGTTTAAACTTCATTTATATATAAATTCCGACTCTATTCTAATATATTTTAATATATATTAAACTAATTTTCCCAATTCAACTTAATATTTCCGATTATCTAATTTTGTCGATTTTTCCTTACTCAGAAATAAATTTATTTATACTTCGATCTTCTATATTTAATTCCAATTCCTTTTATAAATAAATTATTTATAAAATTCGATATAATCGAATTTCAATTATAAACCTGTTGGATTTTTCTCACTTCGATTTATATTCTGAGCTCCAGAATAAAATTTATCATTCTATTTCAAATCGTTTTCCAATTCACTTTTCAAATCATACTTGAATTATAAACTCCTAAATTATCCAATGATAATTTAATTCCCTATTTTTATAACATTGTTTATAAATAAATTTTCTTTCTTAAAAAATTAAAAAAATCTTTCCTTTCAAATAACTATTTGAAACCCAATCTCGTTTATATTCAGAATTTCGGAATAAAACCTATCATTCCCTTTTTCGAAATGATTTTAAATCATAATTTTAAATTCATACTTGAATCAAATATTTAAATTATCCAAACGATAATTTTTTACCTATCTTTATAAACATCGTTTATATTACTTGTTTATATACTTAAACAAGTCTCCTTTCAAATCCATTTGAAATTATAATTTCTACTTTGGAAAAATAAATTTCCTTTTTTTTTTAAATTCACACTTTTATATTTTCCCTATTATCCAATGATAATTCATTTCACTTCATTTATAACATCGTTTATAAATTCACTTCAATTCCCTTTATTATTCAATTTATAAACATCGTTTATAAATTCAATACATGTTTTATTTATTCAAACAAGTTAATATCTCTAGCCCATTCGAAATTCAATTTCTATTTTAGAAAATAGTTTTTTCCCTTTTTAAATATCAAAACCTTATTTACGATTTTTTTATAAATTACCATTTAGGCCCAGTGATATTCTAAACATCCAAACAAACCAATTATCAATCACAGATTTCCTAACACATCATATATGATAATATATATTAAAACAACAATAATAATATTTTTGAGGAATCCAGTCGGATCTCTTCAACCTGTTTTCCTGCATCCACAGACGTTAGCCAACATAAATAATACCCAACCTGCTTCGAGGCAGGATATCGCGGTATAGAAGGTCATCCACTATCATAGCGTGGGGCGTATAGGGTCATCCGCTAATGATACAACGGGCATCCGCTAATGGTACTGTGGGAATCCAACCACCAATATATATATAATAATCACAACAACCAATCCTAAGTTACTAATATATATTTTATAGCCACAAAAATATTTTATAGCAACTAAACAACCAACAGACAAATATTTTTAACACATAAAAATAATTCTAAATAAAAACGGAGTGAGATTTACTCACCTGGCTTTAGATCGATCCATTCTGATATCAAATTTAATTCCATCCTATGAAATCCTCAGCTATGAATTTTGCGATTAACTCCATCTCATTCATTACGCAGCTACCAACCCATCGTTACTAGTTTATTCCAAATGGACCTCGTTTGACAAAAACGTATATTCCTTTTTAAACATTAATCCATTTATATTTTTAGCATTTACTTAAATGAAATAAATACCAAATTTAAATTAAATTTTTCTACTTTAAACATATTTGAACACCTCCAATCAAAACTTCACCTTCCCAACACTAAAATATGAAACTCAGAACACATGTTCAAGTTGTGACTTCGAGGCATGCTGCTAACAAACTGCTCAGTACCACAAACGATGCTATGACCTGCTACTTTTTTCCAACTTTGAAACTTGATTATAGCATTTCCCTTTTCCCAAAAATCTCCAATTACTTTGAACCCTTAACGCCACGCTCCATTACCCAATATGCTACCTTATCAATCAAATCTCGAGTGCCACCAAACCATCGCACCCACCATAGACTGCTTCATCGTTTTACCCAAAGGAAAACACTCACAGTCTTACTGCCGAACACCCAATCCCCTAGTTCCTTCATCAGTACACTGCATTTTACCTCGATGTGATCTAAACCAGCTCCGCCCCCTCGCTTAAGCTATGCTTTGGATCCACTATTATCATCTTCGTTCAAACCTAGCAAATCGCGACCTCCAGTCTGCGAGCATAGCAACAGGTAAGGAGCGAAATTTTTGGAGGCCAAACCGCTCAAAAATCCATCAGTCGATGCACTTCTTGTCCCTTATTGTAATGATAATCTCGCCTCCCTCTATTTACAACTAATGTCGCCAGAACTTGAAAACATAAGAGGAGACCTGCGATATTGAACAGCGCCGCACCCTAGAAGAAGAGCCGATGTTGAACCTTTTTGATTTTAGACATCGTATTCTGAATTATTTAGAGAAAAGGCATCTTTTTCCTCTTTCCGATCTAATTTAAAAGAGGAGCGGTTTTACTTTGTTCGATTTCGAAATCGGAATACTCGAAGTGAACGATACAAAAAGAAAAAGAAAGGAGTCGGCTTTGGTTCTTGTTGAAGGGAAAAGAAAACGCAGCCATTTTTATATATGAGGCTTTGATCAAATTGTTTTCAAAAGAAATAAAAATACAGAGGAGAGCATATGCGTGATTTTATGGAGTAAGAAGACTTAAGGCTTAAGGAAATTAGTCAGCATATGGTACATGTAGATATCAAATCAGTATTTAATACGATTTGATTGCAATTTAACCACGATTTGAGTTTGAGCTTATCCAGTAATTCTAAAATAATATATTTAGGGTCCAAAACCCCAATCGAAACACAACAACTGGCAACTCTAGGATTCAACCACTATTCTGAACACACTGGAACAGAATTCGAAGCTCTATTTAATCGTATGGAGGAGCTATTAATTTAAACAATATAAATTAAATACAAAATAATTAATTTCTTGATTACAAAATAATATTATTATTCTAATTCAAACAGAATTTTGTGTTGATCATCCAGAACTGTTTTCAATTTAGTTTTAACTTTGAATTTAATTAAATTCATTTTCGTATTATGATAAATTAATATATTCTATTTTAAATTGAAATCGATTTTTAAATTGATAATTTAATAAAAAAATCATTTATATTATTAACTAAATATTTAAAACCATATTAAATTTTTAAAATAAACTATTCAAAAATCTGGGTCGTTACAAGAAATATAACTGTATATACTTCACGTCTATAGTAACTGTTCTAAAAATACAAATAAACATATGAAGTTATAGAAAAGTATAAGTTATTCAAATTTCACACTATAAGATAAATTATTCATGGTGACAGGATGTTATTCCTAGAAAAAACTTAATATAGATAATTTGTATAAAGATTATGAAATAATAATAAACGACAAACTGATCTACATAGTTTAGGCATCAAGCAAAAATTTGAATTTGAATTTTAGTTTTTCTTCTTTTTTATCATTCGATAAATACTATTTTAGTTGGTGATAAAATTATATTTTTATCTAAAACAGACAAAATAACTTTGTAAACCAAAGACCTTAAAGCCAAAAGTGTGTACATTCAAGTTATCTTTAAATTACAACTTATTATCTAAGGTTAACCGTCCCAACCCTTATAGGTCTCTAGTTATAATAAGATCAAATGCTATAGTCAACATTAGAAAAGACTGCATTGCATTTGAATATCAAACCTGTTTAACGTAAATAAAATCTAAAATGGAACTATAATCAAAATAAAGCTAGCTACATTTTTAGATGCACACAAACATGGACTGATTACCTTATATGGTGGTATCCTTGTAAAATTTTCTACGTCAATCAACATTCTACCATTCAAATTAGCACACATTGATGTGATTACATTCAATCCATCATATAAAGCTCATCACTTGGATTTTGTCTCATCAGAGAGTGCCTCTCCACATTTAAGTACAAGAATCAATGTAAAACTGTTGTGTCACACCAGAGTTATTCGGCTGCATCACTAATTCTAACATGGAATCTATTAGAAAATAAAAACTACATTTCGAAGCCAATCAAAAAATTCAAGAAATCGTCATAGTTAAGAAAGCATTTCAGAAAATCATCTTGAAAACTTAAGAAAGACTGAATTTCATCATTCAAAACCATCAAGACTACCAAAAATTTCAGAAATTTTAGGTTACAAAAATCAGAATTGTTTACCTTTATAACCAGAAAGTATCATGGATGATCCAACATCATCTGAAGGGAATATTTCAGCAAAATATGGTGGTGCTAATGGAGCTCAAACCGATGAACAACTCATCAGCAATTTCATAAAAAGAAAGAAAAAAAAAGACCGATGAATCGTATTTTTCTAATTCAGCAACAATTTCATAAAATAAGAAAGAATAATTACAGGCAGAGACAAATACCTTACCTTACATGGATTTGCGTTTGAAAAGCATTGACAGTGAATCAGGAACCCTGTTTGTTTCCTTTCGTTCCGGAATCAACAATGCTATAGATCCGTGAATTTCATCTGATAAAAAATATGAATAGTTGAACGAAATAGGGAGATCGAATTTTAAAATAGAGATTAGATTCGGTTTAACAGAAAGAAGATTGAATTGTAGAAGAAAGAGGAAGAAACAGAAATAGAGATTAGATTTGAGAAAGAAGGAAAATGCGAAAAGGAATTTCGTAAGGACAAAGAATCGGGATTGGATAGATTTGAGAAAGAAGGAAATGACGGAGAAAATATTGGGTGAGCGAAAATTATGCCAAATTCATTGGCTTAGACAATTTATTCTTGGCTCTTACAGTAGGGAAACCTCCCTAACGGTCGGTTTGATAAGCAGAATTGTTGTGTGTGTAATAGAGACAACAATCTACTGCAAATATTTTGAAATTCAAAATCATAATATTTTATGAATTACATTCAAATTTTTAACCAGTTAAATACGTATTTAATGCTACAATGGTTTATCTCGATGTTCAAATGCTTCATTATTTTAAAGGAGTCCATTGTATCATTTATCTTATGTTTTCTGTCAATGGCTGCCATGGTTATATTATGTTTTCGATTTTCGTTCTATCTTTTTTAGTTGCTACGATCTATATATCAACTAGCTGCGCCTTTTTACTAAAGATGCCTGCATGTCTTCTACATTTCCTATTTGGCAAGTAAGATGCCAAGAATACCTTGCGATCTAATGTAGCATGCAGTTGAAAAAAAAAATCGCCCTTTAGAGAGTTTCTCCATCACTATATTTATTACTCATTGTTCCAGTAATTGTCTTTATGAAAATAAGTTTGTTTTTTCCAATATTTACTGTAAATGTTTTCACATCTTATAAAATTATACTATAGTTTCAATACCATAGTATAATTATTCATGTCTCCATCACTATAAAACAGGATGTCAGATAATATAAACAAGAATAGTATATCAGATCCTATTAAACACAGACAGTTAGAATTTTTAAAATTCAGTTTTGTAAATATTATTCACCATCGTTAAAGGGATTCATAAATATATTGATGTATGAGCTATGGGTGTTTACATAAAATTTGATAGCCCTCACCAAACAAGGTTTATGGTGACCGTAACAAAATAATCCTCAAATTCTCTTATTTTATCAATGTCAACTCATACTAGCTTGAGTTGCAAGTGAACTTCCACTATGATACATGCAATAATTTATTTATATGTCAGCTTACAGTCAAAAGACGATACAACAAGGGTTGACAATCGTAATTTTTTTATTATTATAAAAGGGATGATTCGGGCAAAACCATCTCTAACTTTTGGAAGCAAGATTAAAGAGCGGAAAGTTTTTTTTTTCATTCTACCATTATTTCTAATCATCATTCATTGTCCAAATTTTCGTTGTTGATTATGTTTTTATTAATTACAATAGTTTATTTTTCTTTTATTTTTAATATTTAATCATTACAATATTTTTTTTAATAACATAAATTTTAATGCCTAACAAGCAAGCAAAAAATACCAGTATTTATTATGACGGATAGGCATGGCCAAGCTAAAACAAGGAAATACGTTTAACTTAAATACAAAGAAGCTTCATTTTCTCAACAGTTTACTCTCCATTGTAACATTATTATTATCTTAATTTTGTAAATGCTAAAGAGAAGCATTCATAGTTCGAAATTTATAAATATATAAGTTTCGGATATTCATTTTTTATTATAAATGACAAAAGTAATTCATTTTTCATAAGTTCCCTTACTAATAAGGGAGCACACTTTATAGATCCGCTATATGCTAAAAGATTATACATCCAGTGGAGAGAGCAAGCTTTGTATATAGCATTAATCAGAGTTTTGCATATGTTCGTCAAAAATATTGCAATTTTTGGAAATTTTCAACTATAAGAAAAATAATCTGCGTTCATTTCAGGAATGGAAATATTCAGTCATGTCTCCATAATAAAATTTGCATGTATAGCGATTTTATGATAAGAATCTTCATACGTTATTTTTCTTTATACTATTTTTACTTTAGATGGATTAACTAACTAAGATTTGCATCATTAGTAATTCTTTGTTTTTGGCTTTTGTGTGCCAGTAGAAAGGAAAAGGTGGTCATGATACTAACCAAATTGCCTGATTAGAGGTATCTCACCTAAAAAGTGTATATCTTACTCATAGGCAGACCTTCAAGACTAATTAACCACAAAAAGGTAATTGAACCAAATTGAAAAGGCAATCTTTCCCAAGTACCCTTATCATTTAGACAAATGTAAAGCCTTTACACAAAATTTATGTACATCGGTACAAGCAAATTGAAATACTTACGTAAGTTGCACAATACCAGCTTCTAATATACATAAAAAACATCGGACAATGTCGAGTTATGAGCTCGAAACGTCGCCCCCAACATTTGCTCAGCCGATACCATATATGAATCATCCTATGTACGATGAATGGGTTAACAATAGTAATAAGCAACATCAACAATACTAGGGAATCAGGTATATGCAGGTGGCATTATATGGAGAAAATATATAATATGGAAAGATACAAACGTACAGCTTTAAGGATATTTTGGCCAAATTTAGAAAAATGGACAGGTAGCTCTATGGCCCAATGGATAAGGCGTTGGTCTACGAAACCAGAGATTCTAGGTTCGATCCCCAGTAGAGTCGACTGGTTTTGTCCTCCACTGTAACCGATGGTGCATTACCATCGCCTACTTCTGGTTTTTTGGTGACCTGCAGTTTTGTATGAAGCAAATATGTTGCTTAATGGACAAAACACTAACCTACGAAACCAGAGATTCTGCCGTCTTCTAATTGTGTCTTTATTTTCAGTGCCTTCTACTGGCTGCTACAGTGCTACTATGTAATATAATTTTATAAAAATGATTAACTAATTTTACTAGTTAATAGTTAATTAAATCTGACAAATTGGTATGTTATGTATCATGTAAGCTATCAGTTGATTACTGGATTAAAAATGATATACGGGCTGATTAACTTGATTTGTTAGTTGGCTCATTGATTTATAAGTTGATTTGTTAAGCGTTTGTTAGGTGACTAATTTAGGAATGAAATACTCTTATTTCATTTATTTTTGTGGTTAAAGATTTAAAATTTGGTAAGATGTCAAGACAGGGATTCTTAGTGAGGAATTGAGAGATCAAATGAAGAAGATGAGCGAGGGTAGTAGTGGAGCTAGTAGTGGTCACGAGTTGTTTGTGGAGAAAGAAAAGAATGTGAAGGAAAGAACCCAGGGGCGTTCTAAATCAAGAAAGCCCGATGGAAGAGGTAAATCAAAAGAGAGAAATGGCAAGTGCTTTATTTGCAAGAAACCGAAACATTGGAAGAATGAATGTCCCGACAAAGATAAGAAGGAAGTAGCATCTTCATCCATGGCGGTGGAGAGTGGGGATGGTGAGATAGATGAGAATGTGTTGATGGCGGTAGCAACGGGTGTTTCAGCTAGCGAATGGATGCTCGATTCGGGTGCATTGTATCATATGACGCCAAATAGAAATTTTTTTTCGTCCTTTGAAGTCAAAGAGGGAAATGCAATTGCTATGGGAAATGATGTTCTTTGCAAGTCGATGGGTAGTGGCTCCTGCAAATAAGTATGTTTGATGGACTTGTTCGCATGCTCACCAATGTTCGCTATGTTCCGGGACTAAGGAAGTCGCTTATATCTTTGGGGGCAATTGGATTCTCTAGGATGCAAGATCATTATCGAGAAGGATTGCTTGAGAGTTTCGAAGGGGGCCCTTGTGGTTATGAAGGGTGCTAGGACTCATGGTATATATTTGCTTCAAGGTGTGATCGCAGGAGGTGAGACTTGTGTGGGTGTTGATAGTTCTCGTGACTTGGATGCGACACGGATGTGACATTTGAGATTGGGTCATGTTTCTAAGGGGAGTTTGGATATTCTTCGAAAATGGGAGACGATCATGGGTGAGAGTTTCAACAAACTAGAGTTTTGCGAGGAATGTGTTATAGGGAAGCAAACAAGGGTATCATTCGATGAAGGCTAGCATGACTCAAAGTAGGTTCTTGAGTATGTTCATTCGGATGTTTGGGGACCGACACCGGTTGCTACTTTGGGTGGAGCTCGTTATTACATTTCTTTCATTGATGATTTGTGTAACACCCCACCTCCGCCAATGCCACTCTTGCAAGGGCACTGGCTTTGGAGGGGCGTTAAACGAGGTAAACATGCATGCAGATATCACAAGACATAACATATAAGTAAAAACAGAGTAAATAAAGCAGCGGATAAAACTAACATTTCAAAACCATAGTCAAGTTACATCAAAGTACTTGGTCATTATTTTCCACAAAACATATTCTAGAAACATCAACTAAAAACTGGAAAGAAAATCATAAAGTAACTATCCCCAAAGTAGAATAAAGCCATAGCGTGCTCAAGTCCAAACCGTACATGAGCTATCCAGAAAAGCAGCTAAAGATCCAAGCTAAGTACCAGTGTTTCCACCCTGTAAACCTGAGAGGGGAAACGGAAGAAAAGAGGCGAAAGAAAACGGGTCAGTCAAAAAGACTGGTAAGTCCTATCTACTATTAGTATAAAAACTAATAAAGTTAACTGAACATGTAAAACAGAGATGAGATGTAGGGTGATAACTGGCATGGTGAAAAGTTAACAAGATAGATCAAGTGTGGCATCGCATATACAAGGTTAAGTTGCACCAGGTGTGTACTAGTATTCCAATCCATGTCAAGTATAATCAAGAAATGATCCCTTGGCCCAAAGCTGGCCCACATCATGAGATGACCTAAATCGAGGTCCAACTACTCGGTCTAGTCGATCGGCTCCCTATAAGCCTAACTCGTCGTGTATCGGTGTCATACGGCTTAATCGTAGAATATAGTTAACTGTGCTAGGTCCACCCCAGGGTGTATCCAGCCCTAAGGTGTAAACCACAGACACAATTCAAGCACGCACAGTCTAAACCTACTGGTGCCCATGTTCAACTCCGGACTTAATGTGCACGACCATGGTCCGCCTGAACAACCGGTGCACCCTTCAGCCGTCTCTTTTTGGCCTCTTACAATCAGTCCAGTAATCGTGCCCCACCCTAGCCTAGTCCAGGGTACCCATGATACTTCGAAGTTGGTTACTGCTGAAAAGGACCACGTAACTAGGGTTTCAAGCGGGTTAAGTGTGGTTAACCCTATCCTAACCATGTATTGAGTTGGTTAAGTGTATTCAAGCAGTTCATGACTTAACCCTATCAATACATCGGGTTTAATTGGTTAAGTATATTCAAGTAGTTCATGACTTAATCCTACCAATCCATCGTGTTTAATTGGTTAAGTATATTCAAGTAGTCCATGACTTAACCCTACCAATCCATCGTGTTTAATTGGTTAAGTATTCAAGTAGTCCATGACTTAACCCTATCATGTGGCATTAATTAATTTAATGCACCCAACCTCTCACATTAGACCTTGTTGTGGTTACTAGTTAAGCCGGGCGGGTCCGGGTAGCTTTACACCACAACCTAGTCTAACCTCGGGTTTAAGCACAACATGACCAACTACTCACATTGGGTCCTATTGTTTGTAGCCACTAGTTAAGTCGGTCGGTTCTGGGTAGATTTATGCTACAAACTCAACCCAACCTCGAGTTGGCCACTCTCATGTTTTCTAGAAGTCATGTCCAAATTCATGTTTACAAACATAATCACAAGTCAATGTTCATGTCATATTTTAAAACCATGTTTTCATGTCATTAATATTACCCAACCCAACGCATTCCCATCGCATGTACGTTTCGCATCATAGATCAAAAGAGGGAACTTGGCAAAAGCATGACAAAAGGGCATAAGGTAATAAGGTTGGCCACAAGTTAAACATGGTGGCATATGAGGCATAAATATGTTCATAAGCTTGCATATCACATCATGGGCCTCAAAACATGCATAATATCAACTTAAGCAAATAGGTGAAACATGATCATAAATGACATAGGATGATGACTAGAAGTTCGCATATAACATTATATGCAAGTTATCATGAAGGTTATGAGAGTTCTCATGTTGCATAATGCAACATTCCAAATCAAAGCTCATAGCTTTCTATGCATAAGGCAAAGGTGATAGTTTTACAAACATGCATAGAATATGTTTATGCATAACATGATAGGATCAAAGCACATATCATACTTAAGCCCAAACTCAACTTGCAACATGTCATATTTAACTTCATAGTTAGAATCTAAGAGTAGTATAGGGCTTACAATGCTATGAAGACTTATAAAATATAAATAAGATTGAGACGAAGCCACTAGCAACTCTAAACACTCCCAAATGATAAGCTCCAATGAAAACCCTTGAGAAACAAGCAAAAGATCCTTGCTTTGATGAAGAAAGATTGAACTTTGGCCTTAAATCAAGCTTAGAAACTCTCAAACAAGCTTAGGAACTCTCATATGAATGAAGATTGAGGCTATGACAAGAGGGTGGAGGCCATGATTAAACATTTTGGCAGCACTTAGTTACTAGAATTGATTTATGATGATTTAGGCTAGGTATTAGGGTCTTTTTATAGATGATTAGGTTAATTTAGACCATAGGATTAACCCTAAATCGAATCTGAGCCATCAACTGCCGTCAGAAACTTCCAGAACAAGACCCAACATGTCAAAAAGGTGCACCAGGAAAAATGGTCCGACCGGGGGGGGGGGGGGGGGGTCGACCCCTGGGTCGACATGGGTGTCGACCCATTGGGGGGGTCGACACTGGTGTCGACCCCTGTGTCGACCCTGCCTGGGGCGGAAAAATTTCCGCCCCTTTCTGCCTTGGTTGTAATTTGAATCTGAATTCGAATTTAAACAGTTTTCGGGCTTAGAATTTTCTGAAAATTTCATTGGGCCATAACTTGGTCATACGGACTCCGTTTTTCGAAAACTCGGACTCTATTTCGCGTATTTTTCCGAGGCGAACGCAATGGCATAGCCCGTTTCCCTTGATTCAGATTTTAGAGTTTAATTCTGCCTTGATTTATGTTATAACATGTTATTCAAAAATACGGGTTGTTACATCCTCCCCTCCTTAAAGGATTTCGTCCCCGAAATCTCCAAGTTAGGAAGAACGTATCCTACCATCCATCACCCATCTACTCAAAACATCATCCACAAGTAACCATTGTCCTTAAAAAGATTCTAAATGTTGTATGAACATATGCAAAAGGTGTGTGTATATGTACTTATCTAATGCAAAAATCAGGCGGTTACTGATTCAGTAAACCTCCTTAATGCAAAGTATGTTAGTGAGATGAGTCCATATGTATGCAAATTCCTAACATAATTTATAATCTCTACATGAGTGCACATAACATTCATCCATATGCAACATCCACGTGATAGCATACAAGTTTCATCCATGAATAAGCATAAACACTCATGCATATGCGGTATGAAAGTGTGTGAGCCGATCTTAGTGCCTAATGTGTATCATGCATCCACGAGTATCCACTTGCAAACACTTGCAACCACTTGCAAACATCAAGCATAACATGTTTCAAATACATGTTTCATCCAAAGGGTTTCTACCTAAGATTCTCATGACAAGGTTAACGAGGTAACAGGATAAACATGGATAGCAAAAAGAAAGATATGCTGATTAAGAATGGAGATTGAGAATGTACCCTCAAAAAGGAATGGATAAATCCCACGCATCTTCTCCTCGGTTTCCCAAGTTGCATCTTCATCGGCTTCACTCCACTGCACCTTAACAAGCTTAACTTCTTTGCTTCTTAGCTTCTTTGTCTCCGTTTCCATGATACGAATCGGAGCTCGTCTCAGGGTTGCCTCTTTCTCTACCTCCACGTCTTCAAGAATGCTTGGTTCAACCACCTCAGCTGAATCATGTAGGCACTTTCGGAGATGCGAGACATGAAAGACATTATGCACTCCGGCTAGCTTCTCGGGCAATTCCACTTTATAGGCCATCTTTCCAATTCTCTCTATGATAGGGAAGGGTCCTACGAACCTTGGTGCCAGTTTCCCAACTGCTCCAAAACGTACCACATTACGCAAAGGAGAAACCTTCACGAAAACCATGTCTCCCACTTCGAATTCCAAATCTGCCCTTCGCTTGTCAGCATAGGATTTCTGTCTATCTTGGGCCGCTCTCATCCGTCTTCTCACCAATTCAACTTTCTCGGATGTGTCCCGTATCATATCGGGCCCAAGTATAAGCCTATCTGTTGTCTCCCACCAACAAGATGGTGACCTACACGGCCTCCCATACAAAGCTTCAAATGGTGCCATCCCTATGCTGGCTTGATAGCTATTATTATAAGCAAACTTCACAAGAGGAAGGTGGTCTTCCCAAGTACCACCAAAGTCAAGAACACAAAGCCTCAAGAGATCTTCTAGCACTCTATTCACCCTTTCGGTTTGGCCATCTGTCTGGGGGTGATAGACTGTACTTAGATTCAATCGCGTACCCATCGCTTCTTGCAAACTATTCCAGAACTGGCTAGTGAAAATTGGGTCACGATCGCTAACTATGCTAGAAGGAATTCCATGCAACCGCACTATCTCTCGAAGATAAATAGATGCTAGCCATGATGCGGTCCTCTTGCTCTTTACTGGAATGAAATGAGCACTCTTCGTAAGTCTGTCAACTATGACCCGTATGCTCGTGTTCCCTTTCCTTGACCTAGGCAATCCATCCATAGAAATACTCTCCCACTTCCATTGCGGGACCTCCAATGGATGTAATAGCCCACCAGGTTTCTTCGACTCGGCTTTCACTTGTTGGCATACCATGCACTTTGAAACATACTCTGCCACATCTTTCTTGATTCCAGCCCAAAAGAAAA
Organism: Allium sativum; assembly: GCA_030737875.1. NCBI lineage: Eukaryota > Viridiplantae > Streptophyta > Magnoliopsida > Asparagales > Amaryllidaceae > Allium > Allium sativum. The sequence goes on along the minus strand of CM060918.1, from coordinate 769,558,235 downwards.
TGCGCTTCATATCTCTATACATCTTATCTCCTCCAGGATGTATAGTCATCTTTGAGTGATGTGCTTCTTCGAGAACTTTATGCACCAAGTCTCCTACTTGTGGAACGCATAGCCTTCCATCATGCCTTAGCCAACCCTTGTCATCAATAGTATATCTAGCAAGGTGATTAGACGTCTCACCACGAATCAACTTGTCCATGACCTCGACTATCTGCGGGTCTCCTTTCTGCGAAGCCCCAACTTGATCAAGAAGTATAGGTCTAAGCTCAAGAGATGCTAACGAACCCGTCGTCGACTCAACAGCTGTTGTAAAATCAAAGGTTGCCAAGAACTCTAAGTTCTTCATCTCAATAAACAAGGGACTCAAAGTCAACCTTCTTCTGCTTAGTGCGTCTGCCACAACATTACCCTTGCCAGGGGTACAAGCTATCTCGAAGTCATAAGATGCCAAGAATTTCATCCACCTTTGCTGCCTTAGGTTCAGATCCTTCTGCGAGAAGAGGTACTTGAGTGACTTGTGATCAGTATACAACTCAAACCTTTCGCCTAGAAGATAGTGGCGCCAGGATTTGAGCGCAAAGATGATCGCCGCCAATTCCAAATCATGAGTGGGATAGTTCTTCTCATGAACTTTCAGTTGCCTACCCCCATAACATATCACTCTTCCCTCTTGCATCAGAACAGCACCTAACCCCGTGCCACATGCATCGGTGTACACGGTAAACATCTTACCGCCATCAGGTAATGCTAAAACTGGAGCGGTAGTAAGGGCCCTCTTGATCCTTTGAAAAGCAAGCTCACACTCTAAGTCCCATGCAAAAACTAAGTTCTTCTTCGTCAACTTAGTAAGAGGGGCCGAAATCTTAGCGAAGTCCCTGATGAACTTCCTATAGTAGCCCGCCAGACCGAGAAAGCTTCTTACTTTGGTTGCATTCCTAGGAGTCTTCCAGTCTTGAACCACAACCACTTTCGCGGGATCCACCGCTATGCCTTGCTTAGAAACTATATGTCCAAGAAACCGAACTTCCCTTCTCCAAAAATGACATTTGGAGAACTTGGCTTTCAACTGATGCGCTCCAAGCGTATCCATCACTTCCTTGAGATGTCTAGCATGTTCTTCCTCATCCTTTGAGAAAATCAGAATGTCATCCACGAAGACAACAACAAACTTGTTAAGGAACTCCCTGAACACCCTACTCATCAAATCTACGAAGTAGGCGGGTGCATTAGTCAAACCGAATGGCATGACAAGCCATTCAAAGAATCCATCTGGAGTCCTAAACGCAGTCTTATCAATACTATCCTCAGCCACTCTAAGCTGATGGAATCCGGTGGCTAGATCGAGTTGAGAGAAAATAGAAGCACCAACAAGCTGGTCAAAGAGATCATCAATCCTCGGTAACGGGTGCCTATTCTTCTTTGTCAGCTTGTTCAACTCTCGATAATCAACACATAGACGAAGCGAACCATCCGCCTTAGTAGCGAATACCACATGAGCACCCCATTCAGAAATGCTTCGCCTAATAAAATTCTTCTCAAGCAACTCCTTGATTTGCTTAATGAGCTCCCTTCTTTCTCGTGGGGCCATGTGCCTAACGGGCAATGATACTGGCTTGGCATTATCAACTAGATAAATGCGGAAATCTATCTCTCGTTTAGGGGGTAACCCCTTAACTTCTTCAAAGACATCAGGGTAGTCTTGGACCACCCTTACAGATTGCAGATCATCGATGGACGAGTCAAGAGATTCAAGATAACATAACATGACGGGACCTCTAGGGTTACAAGAAATTTCTAGGGTATTACCGAGGCGAGTCATGAGCCTCACCACCCTATGCTCACAATCGAGGATGGCTCCATAAATGGACAACCAATCCATGCCCAAAATCAACCCGTATCCCGTGAACCCGAGAACATAAGCAATACACGTGAATTCTACGGTCAAGATAGAAATCTTCAAATCCACACAAATCATAGATAGATGGGCGGAACCCCCAATTGGATTTGAAACACTAACGGGATCCTCAACTAGACTAGTACTTAGGTGCAAACTTTCAACAATGTCAGAAGAAATAAAACTATGCGATGCGCCAGAATCAAATAAGGTGCGAACAGGAAAATCAGAAATATAAATAAGGCTTTCTACAGAAATACTACCTCGGTCCTGAACTGGAGCAGTGTTGAGGGCATGCACTAGCCCTCTAGAAGGTCCTGCACGTTGATTCTGCCCTTGTCCTTGCTTCTAAGGGCAATCCTTGCTAAGATGTCTAGGCTCTCCACAGTGAAAGCATTCACCCAACTTCCTCTTCTTCTTTCTGCAATCCTTGGCTATGTGCCCAACAATCCCACAGAAGTTGCATTTTCTTGTGTCCTTTGCCTTGGCCTTGTTGCCCTTGTTGTTCTGATTGCTCTGATTTCCTCCCCACTTGGAGTCCGTCTTCTTGGCTTGAGTCTCATTATTCTTGACTTCCTTCTTGCCATTCTTATCGTCTCCTTGAAGCAATGCCATGTCCACTAGGCCTTCAAAAGTGGCCCCCATGGGTATATGAGATAGGGCTAAACCTTGTAATGGCTCATTCAACCCTCGTGCAAAGTGTAAAGCCTTCTTCTGGGGAGTATTAACCATGTCCAAACCGAATTGAGCGAGCTGGTTAAACTTATTCACATACTCCCTTACTGTCATGTCCCCTTGCTTCAAAGATATAAACTTCTCCAACTGCAGATTCGCCTCAGCAGATGATAGAAACTTAAGCCCAAATCTTGTCCTAAAGTCGGCCCAAGTCTCTATAGGTCTTGTAGCATTGGTGACCTCCCACCAATAAGCAGCTTCTTCTTTTAATAGCCATGCTGCCAATAAAACCTTTCTATGGTCTTCCACATCAAAGATAGCGAAAAGATCTTCAGTTTCTTTCAACCAATTTCTCGCCTCCACAAAAGTCTCCGTCCCAATAAAATTCTTACCACCCATCGCCTTAAAGTCTTTGCAAACCTTAGCGAAATCTGCTTGTGGATTCTGAGGAGGAGGAGGAGGAGGAACCTCAGTTACGGTGGGGGTATTTGCTGGGCCCGCATCGTTGGCCCTAGCTTCCAAGTACCTCCGGAACCATCCGAGAATGGTTACTCCCTCGGGAAGGTTAAGATCGGCCATACTGAAAAAGAAAAAGATAGATTCAGAACGAGGAAACGAAGGATAGTGCTAATGGCTTTTGGGGAATAGCCTTTTAAAATAACTAGACTTTTCTTGGAAAATACTTAATTGGTTTTGAAAATAGTTTTTCAAAAGGTAAGTTTTAAAAACCTTTTGCTCAAATCTTGTAAACCTTATGCTCTGATGATTTGTGTAACACCCCACATACGCCAATGCCACTCTTGCAAGGGTACTGGCTTTGGAGGGGCGTTAAACGAGGTAAACATGCATGCAGATATCACAAGACAGAACATATAAGTAAAAACAGAGTAAATAAAGCAGCGGATAAAACTAACATTTCAAAACCATAGTCAAGTTACATCAAAGTACTTGGTCATTATTTTCCACAAAACATAGTCTAGAAACATACTCTAAAAACTGGAAAGAAAATCATAAAGTAACTATCCCCAAAGTAGAATAAAGCCATAGCGTGCTCAAGTCCAAACCGTACATGAGCTATCCAGAAAAGCAGCTAAAGATCCAAGCTAAGTACCAGTGTTTCGACCCTGTAAACCTGAGGGGGGAAACGGAAGAAAAGAGGCGAAAGAAAACGGGTCAGTCAAAAAGACTGGTAAGTCCTATCTACTATTAGTATAAAAACTAATAAAGTTAACTGAACATGTAAAACAGAGATGAGATGTAGGGTGATAACTGGCATGGTGAAAAGTTAACAAGATAGATCAAGTGTGGCATCGCATATACAAGGTTAAGTTGCACCAGGTGTGTACTAGTATTCCAATCCATGTCAAGTATAATCAAGAAATGATCCCTTGGCCCAAAGCTGGCCCACATCATGAGATGACCTAAATCGAGGTCCAACTACTCGGTCTAGTCGATCGGCTCCCTATAAGCCTAACTCGTCGTGTATCGGTGTCATACGGCTTAATCGTGGAATATAGTTAACTGTGCTAGGTCCACCCCAGGGTGTATCCAGCCCTAAGGTGTAAACCACAGACACAATTCATGCACGCACAGTCTAAACCTACTGGTGCCCATGTTCAACTCCGGACTTAATGTGCACGACCATGGTCCGCCTGAACAACCGGTGCACCCTTCAGCCGTCTTTTTTTGGCCCCTTACAATCAGTCCAGTAATCGTGCCCCACCCTAGCCTAGTCCAGGGTACCCATGATACTTCGAAGTTGGTTACTGCTGAAAAGGACCACGTAACTAGGGTTTCAAGCGGTTTAAGTGTGGTTAACCCTATCCTAACCATGTATTGAGTTGGTTAAGTGTATTCAAGCTGTTCATGACTTAACCCTATCAATACATCGGGTTTAATTGGTTAAGTATATTCAAGTAGTTCATGACTTAACCCTACCAATCCATCGTGTTTAATTGGTTAAGTATATTCAAGTAGTCCATGACTTAACCCTACCAATCCATCGTGTTTAATTGGTTAAGTATTCAAGTAGTCCATGACTTAACCCTATCATGTGGCATTAATTAATTTAATGCACCCAACATCTCACATTAGACCTTGTTGTGGTTACTAGTTAAGCCGGGCGGGTCCGGGTAGCTTTACACCACAACCTAGTCTAACCTCGGGTTTAAGCACAACATGACCAACTACTCACATTGGGTCCTATTGTTTGTAGCCACTAGTTAAGTCGGTCGGTTCCGGGTAGATTTATGCTACAAACTCAACCCAACCTCGAGTTGGCCACTCTCATGTTTTCTAGAAGTCATGTCCAAATTCATGTTTACAAACATAATCACAAGTCAATGTTCATGTCATATTTTAAAACCATGTTTTCATGTCATTAATATTACCCAACCCAACGCATTCCCATCGCATGTACGTTTTGCATCATAGATCAAAAGAGGGAACTTGGCAAAAGCATGACAAAAGGGCATAAGGTAATAAGGTTGGCCACAAGTTAAACATGGTGGCATATGAGGCATAAATATGTTCATAAGCTTGCATATCACATCATGGGCCTCAAAACATGCATAATATCAACTTAAGCAAATAGGTGAAACATGATCATAAATGACATAGGATGATGACTAGAAGTTCGCATATAACATTATATGCAAGTTATCATGAAGGTTATGAGAGTTCTCATGTTGCATAATGCAACATTCCAAATCAAAGCTCTTAGCTTTCTATGCATAAGGCAAAGGTGATAGTTTTACAAACATGCATAGAATATGTTTTATGCATAACATGATAGGATCAAAGCACATATCATACTTAAGCCCAAACTCAACTTGCAACATGTCATATTTAACTTCATAGTTAGAATCTAAGAGTAGTATAGGGCTTACAATGCTATGAAGACTTATAAAATATAAATAAGATTGAGACGAAGCCACTAGCAACTCTAAACACTCCCAAATGATAAGCTCCAATGAAAACCCTTGAGAAACAAGCAAAAGATCCTTGCTTTGATGAAGAAAGATTGAACTTTGGCCTTAAATCAAGCTTAGAAACTCTCAAACAAGCTTAGGAACTATCATATGAATGAAGATTGAGGCTATGACAAGAGGGTGGAGGCCATGATTAAACATTTTGGCAGCACTTAGTTACTAGAATTGATTTATGATGATTTAGGCTAGGTATTAGGGTCTTTTTATAGATGATTAGGTTAATTTAGACCATAGGATTAACCCTAAATCGAATCTGAGCCATCAACTCCCGTCAGAAACTTCCAGAACAAGACCCAACATGTCAAAATGGTGCACCAGGAAAAATGGTCCGACCGGGGGGAGGGGGGTCGACATGGGTGTCGACCCATTGGGGGGGTCGACACTGGTGTCGACCCCTGTGTCGACCCTGCCTGGGGCGGAAAAATTTCCGCCCCTTTCTGCCTTGGTTGTAATTTGAATCTGAATTCGAATTTAAACTGTTTTCGGGCTTAGAATTTTCTGAAAACTTCATTGGTCCATAACTTGGTCATACGGACTCCGTTTTTCGAAAACTCAGACTCTATTTCACGTATTTTCTGAGACGAACGCAATGGCACAGCCCATTTCCCTTGATTTATATTTTAGAGTTTAATTCTGCCTTGATTTATGTTATAACATGTTATTCAAAAATACGGGTTGTTGCAATTTGTTTCAAAAGGTATGGGTGTATGTAATGAAGGCCAAGTCGGAGGCATTTGCTAAGTTCAAAGTGTGGAAGGCTCTTGTTGAGAATGAGAGTGGAAAAACTTTGAAGGTGTTAAGGACCGACAATGGCGGCGAATATGTTTCTCGGGAATTCTTGTAGTATTGTAAGCATCACGGAATCCGAAGACATTTTACTACACCGGGAGATCCGCAATCTAATGGAGTAGCGGAGAGAATGAACCAAACTCTACTTGAGAAAGCTCGATGCTTGAGATTGACATCGGGTTTGTCTAAGGGATTTTGGGCCGAAGCTTTGTTAACCGCTGTGCATATTGTGAATCAAATTCCGTGCTCGGCCATTGATAACAAAATTTTGGAGGAAGTGTGGAAAGGGAAGAGTGTTGACTTGATATATCTTCGTATGTTTGGTAGCTCGGTTTATGTGCATGATCCGGGAAATGATAAGCTTGGAGCTAGAGCATTCAAGGGGGTCTTGCTTAGTTTCACGGACGATGTGAAAGGCTATCGGATTTGGAATGCAGAAACAAAGAAGGTTGTTAATTCTTGTCATGTCACTTTTGATGAGTCGGCTTTATTCAAGGTGAACGAGAACTCATCGGATGTTCCGGATTTGGTTCATGGTGAATCAAAGGAGAAGGAAGTCATTCCCACATTCTGTCCAAGTGGTAGTAGAGTTGAAGAAGAAGCTCGTGGGGTTGAAGCGGTTGATGAAACATCACATAGTCCATATGGTTCCTCTAGTGATGTTGGTGATGTACATGATACTAGAGAAGTTTCGACTCAAGGTGGAGCCGAGAGTGGTTTGGGTGATAGTATTGCTACTCGGGTTGGTCGATGTGCAATAAGACCTCTCGAAAGATATGGTGATTGGAACTACCTTAGCTTTTGTGATCATTTGGACTATTCTCTCAATGTAGTCCAAGATGAGCCGATGGACCTTGATGACGTCATGGAGTCGAGAGAGAGATCGAAGTGGATTTGTGCCATGGAGGAAGAGATGCAATCGCTAATGAAGAACCAAACTTGGGAGTTGGTTCCACTTCCTCAAGGAAACCATGCTATAGGGTGCAAATGGATTTACAAGGTGAAGGATGATGGAAGGTGCAAAGCAGGGTTAGTTGCAAAGAAGGGTTAGTGGCAAAGGGGTCTACACAAAGAAAAGGAAAGGAGTATGATGAAACTTTTGCACCGGTGGTGCGCCATTCTTCTATCCGGTTTTTACTAGCGATAGTTGTTATTCATGACTTAGAGTTGGAGCAACTTGATGTGAAAACCGCCTTCTTGCATGGATACTTGCATGAAGACATCTACATGGAGCAACCGGAAGGGTTTGTTGTAAATGGTAAGTCTAAAATGGTTTGCAAGTTGAAGAAATCACTATATGGGTTAAAGCAATCACCTAGACAATGGTACAAGAGATTTGATCATTTCATGCTTGAAAGTGGCTTCCATCGAAGCATCAAGGATGCTTGCGTATATTTCAAGAGCATGGGAAATGATTATTGGGTGTATTTGCTCTTGTATGTGGATGATATGCTCATTGCTTCTAAGGATAAGAATGAAATCAACAAGTTGAAGATGCTTTTGAAATCGGAATTCGAAATGAAAGATCTTGGAGAAGCAAGGAAAATCTTAGGCATGGAAATTGAAAGGGACCGAAAGAGTTTTGAGTTAAGATTGACTCAAAAGGAGTACATTAAGAAAGTGCTTTGCCGGTTTAGCATGGAGAATGCAAAGGCGTTAAATACACCTTTACCTTTGCATATGAAGCTTTCGGATAAGTGATCACCTATCGGGGATAAAGACAAGGCTTTTATGGCAAAGGTGCCATATGCAAGTGCGGTTGGTAGTTTGGTGTACGCCATAGTGTGTACAAGGCCCGATATTGCAAATGTCGTCAGATTGGTTAATCGGTATATGGCTAATCCGAAGAAATCGCATTAGGAAGCCGTGAAGGCTATTATGAGATACTTGAAAGGCACAGCATCTCATGGTCTTGTTTTTGGCAGTAGTGATGAAAGGAGTTGCAAGTTGGTTAGTTATTATGACTCGGAATACACTGGTGATAGGGTTCAGAGGAAATCAACTTCTGAGTATGTCTTCACACTTGGCGGGACATCCATTAGTTGGAGATCAAGATTGCAAACCGTAGTTGCTTTATCCACTACAGAGGCGGAGTTGATTGTCGCGGTGGAAGCGACGAAGGAGACACTCCACTTGAAGCGATTATTGAGTAACTTGGGTTTTGAACATGAGAGAGTTGATGTTCGATGTGATAGCCAGAGTGCTATCCATTTGACGGAGAATTTGGCGCTTAGCTCATGGACCAAGCATATTAAGGTGAGAGAGTCATTTCTTATAGCCATGGATGAGGGTAAGCTAGTATACCTTCGGAAAGTGCACACAAAGGATAATGCAGTGGACATGTTTACTAAATCATTGCCATATGGGAAGTTTGAGTATTGCTCGAACTTAATTAGCTTGTTGAGTTGTTAGGTGGCACGGGGTGGCGCGGGGTGGAGAGACTGATTTTGTTTGGTTTTGATGGAAAGGAATAGCGGTAAGAGATTGGATATCTATCTTCATGGTAAGTGCTCGTAACACTCCGGAGTATATTATATTTTGGTGATATAGTTTTTGGTTTGAATACTACCAACACTTCATTGGCGGGTGGTGGCCTTGCCGGAGCTCGTTAACGGAGTGTAATGGGTAGTGGCTTTGTCGGAGCTCATTGGGAAAGTATTCATGATGCTTGATTTAAGGTAGAAGGAAATGCTTGGGTGCATTAGAGTTTCGAGTTGAGATGGTTATAGTATCAAGGTGGAGTGTTGAAGTATGCGATACTATATGTTGGATTGAAGAGGACGAAGATAGCTTCGAGTCGGAGGTGACCGTTCGCAAATTGGAGTTCACACGCGGAAGTTAGAGCCGAATTGGTGTTTGGTGTCTGTTGGCTGAAGCGACATACGTCTATCGTGGGGCATGACAGTCGTATGAGTTGTCAGGAAGAATTTTCCCGAAAGTTCCTACAGACGTTTGTCATATTGGAGACAGACATCTGAGAGGGACATACGTCTGTCAGGACCCACGACAGACGTCTGAGTTGAGTGCTGAAGCCCAACTAAAATCCCTAGGAGGGACAGACATCTGACGAGTGTTTTGGCCTATTTCGGACTAAAAAATTGGCAAACTGAGTTGTGAAGGCTTGGAGACAATTTCGGTAATTAGCCCATCTCTATATAAGCTATTTTTAGAGGTTCAAAAGGGAGAGCTTGGATACTTGATTGCAATCAAGGGTTTATTCTCAAGGGTGAATTAGAGTTTATAACCTAATTCCAATTCTTCAATTCTATTCTCCTCAAACTCATTTCTATATTGAAATATAGTGATCATTGGATCAATCTCTTGTATTCCTTTCAACGTGGTAATAAAATAACTCTCTCCTAAGTGGATGTACAATAACAAGATGTTAGTGGAACCACTAAAAATTCTTGTGTGATTTATTTTTGCTACTTTTGTCGTTAGTTTCTTGCTTGTGATTGAGATTTGGATTGTTCGAGATTGATTGATATTGGTTTGTGACTAGAGTTATTGTTTTAGTTGTTTTTACAAGTCTAACAATGGTCTAGTCTTCCGCTTGCGCTTTGTGGTTTAGATATTTGATTCGAGTGGTCTTGGAATGGATTAATCATAACGGTTTCAACACAGTTTTCTGTATTCCGTCTATAATTTCATATTTTCAGACGAGATGGAAAAAATTTAGAATGACATTCTTTTTCTTCCTCCGCAAACCAAAACAAACCCAAGCAGTTTTTCTCTTTTGAGATTGAGAGTGCAAATCTGAATCGGTTTGTTCGTGCAAGCAAATTGATATCTATACAAAACTGTTAATGCGATGGAAAAACGTACGATCTGTTTTGCATCACCAAGCATACCGTTGAAACGTCTTCAAGAAAATGACATTATCCACGACTCAGCCATTGTTTTTCAACAGTAAATTATTGAATTTATAGTTAGTGTACAACGTTTATACTAAATAATTTATAGTTAGTGTACATTGTTTATACTAAATCGTATCTCAAATGTTGTAGTTTTCTATGCTTTGACATATAATGGACAAGGGTAATCATGTTGCTTAGCTATGGTAAATCAATACATGAAATTCCTTTTATATCAAGAGTAATCTTCTATATTTGGTTATATAAAAAGGACAGCTATACGTGGTTAGATAAAAAGGACAAGTGTAATTATTATCTACATTGTCATGTGTAATATTTATTATAATGTTCGATATATGCTCATCAAGATCAATCTTTTAACCTGCTATCATCATCATGTAATAATGTTTGTTTTCTAACCTCCGAATATGTTCTAACTCTTAAATATATATGTATATATGTCCATCATATATCACACTCAATAGAACATATTGAATAATCTCATGTCACATTGGAAACTATGAATTTGTTATATGAGTGAGCAATCACGATTGTTAGTTTTGGTTATAATTATGCTTAAAATCAATTCATACAAGTTATGGTGGAGACTAACAAGAATTTAATCGAGGCATGCGCATTGATCAACAAGGCAATCGTAATATTTATTATGACGGATAGGCATGGCCAAGCTGAAACAAGGAAATACCTTTAACTTAAATACAAAGAAGCTTCATTTTCTCAACATTTTACTCTCCACTGTAACATTATTATTATCTTAATTTTGTAAATGCTAAAGAGAAGCATTCATAGTTCGAAATTTATAAATTTATAAGTTTCAGATATTCATTTTTCATTATTAAATGACAAAAGTAATTCATTTTTTCATAAGTTCCCTTACTAATAAGGGTGTACACTTTGTAGATCCACTATATGCTAAAAAATTATACATCCAGTGGAGAGAACATGCTTTGTATGCAGCATTAATCAGAGTTTTGCATATGTTCAACAAAAGCATTGCAATCTTGGAAATTTCCAGCTACAAGAAAAATATCTGCGTTCATTATATTTCAGGAATGGAAATTTTCAGTCATGTCTCCATAATAAAATTAGCATGTATAGCAATTTTATGATAAGAATCTTCATACATTATTTTGCTTTATACTATCTTTAATTTAGATGGACTAACTAACTAAGATTTGCATCATTAGTAATTCTTTGTATTTGGCTTTTGTGTGCCAGTAGAAATTAAAGGAAAAGGTGATCATGATACTAACCAAAAAAAGGCAATTGAATCAAATTGAAAAGGCAATCTTTCCCAAGTACCCTTATCATTTAGACAAATGTAAAGCCTTTACACAAAATTTATGTACACTAGTACATGCAAATTGAAATACTTATGTGAATTGCACAATACTAGCTTCTAAAATATGTAAAAAACATTGGACAATGTCGAGTTATGAGCTCGAAACGTCGCCCCTTACATTTGCTCAACCGATACCACGTATAAATCATCTTGTGTATGAGGGATGGGTTAACAACAAGTAATACGCAATATCAACAATACTAGTGAACCAGGTATATAAATGTTGGTGTCATTATATGGAGAAAGGATATAATGTGAAAATATACAAACGTATATTTTTGACGATATTTAACGAAAATTTAGTAAATTGAACAAGTGACTCTGTGGCCCAATGGATAAGGCGCTGGTCTACGAAACCAGAGATTCTGGGTTCGATCCCCAGCAGAGTCGACTGGTTTTGTCCTCCACTGTAACTGATGGTGCATTACCATCGCCTACTTTAGGTTTTTTGTTGACCTGCAGTAGGGCTGTTACGGTAACGGTAAATTTACCATTACCAGTCGATCTGTAACTATTTTTGATTGAAATCGGTATACCAGTTAAAACGGTATGGTAACGGTAAATTTACCATTTTTAACGGCAAATTATCGGTAACATTTTTTCAATACCAGTGGTAACGGTAATTTTACCAGTTAATTCAAAACAGAAGTATACTCATTTGATATGCTTTATTATAGAACCAAATAAATGATTATATTTAGTTCAATAATCAGATGAAATAATTCCAAATACCCTTATTTTCTTTTTCTTTTTTGTTTTTTATAAACTAATACTACATATATTATAATAAAGATGCACCGTGTAAAAAAAATATGTTAAGATATAAACTTTGATGGACAAACGGTAATTTACTATTACCAGTGTAACGGTTACCAGATTATCGGTATACTAGTTGATCGGTAACGATAACGGTAAGCAATTCTAGCTTACCAGTAAAAACGGTACGGTAACGGTATTTGTCATACGGTAACGGTTAACCATTACCATAACAGCCCTAACCTGCAGTTTTGTATGAAGCAAATCTGCTGCTTAATGGACAAAACACTGACCTACGAAAACAGAGATTCTGCCATCTTCTAATTGTGGTTTTATTTTCAGTGCCATTTGCTGGCTGCTACAGTGCTACTATGGGTGCGTTCGCAGCATTAAATTGGCACGCTCGTGTTTTTGTTGGCGTCCGACGCGAACACCTCTTTCCCCTTTCAAATGGAACGACAGTTGAACGTTGGAAATCAAGCCGTTGGCGTCGGATGCGTCCGACACGTCGGACGCCAACGGCTTGATTTCCAACGTTCTTCTTTTACCCCTACAAAACCATCACCTTCACATACCTCTTCATCCACACTACAACAACCCAATCCTTTTCTATTTATTTTCAACCGAATTCGAGCAACAATCAGGTTTTTTTCAGTTTGGTGTTCATGTTATTTTCCGTTATTCAACCTAGTTTTTCCCTTGTTTTTTAAATTTATTTCTAATATATATTGTTTGTTATTTTTCAGTATGGCCAATCGAAAAGCTGCACATCACTGGTCATTTACTGCAACTCAGATTATGCTGCAATGTTCTGTTGATTCATATGGTGCTTGTGGCAGCAACAAAAAAGGTGTTCATAAAGTGATTGCAGAAAAGTTCAACGATGCCATACAAACCATTCCGGATCGAACCGATTGACGAAAGCAAGATCCGAAACAAATATGATAGTCTTCGACGAGATTGGATGAAATGGGAAGCACTGATGAACAAGACTGGCGCGGGTTGGGATGCTTATAAAGGAACGGTCACCGGAAGCAATAAATGGTGGGAAGATCGTGTTAAGGTCTGTAAATTTATTTTGTTACCATTCATTTATAAACAGTTTCTTACAATTTATTTCTTACATTTAGGAATTTGGAACGGGTGTCTTGAAATATAAGAAACGTCCAATTGAAAACTTAGAGATGATGCAACAATTATTTCGTGGGACGAATGCAACTGGTCAATCGTCGTACACTCCTGCTGCTACCATACAACTGTCGCAGACTGGCACACCGCCATCAACACAAAACACATTTGACAAAACATGGGCTTTCGATGGGTTTTTTAATCCATTGGATGAAACGCAAAATCATCATATTCCAAATTTGAATTCGCCATCAAATCGTCCAGTGCAACAAACTTCAATGAATCCACTAATTTATGAAGCTCCAATAATCCCTCCGTCAACCCAAAATCCAACGAATCCGCCTACTCAACCAACTGCACGTCAAAATTTAAGAAGACGACGTGGTGAAAGTAACGATAAGATGGCTATGCTTATTGACCTAATGCACGAGAGACAGATGAAAAAATCTCGCACGCATTCTGATAGTCCTAATACGGGTACTAGCGTGGAATCAACGAGAAGTTCTACAAATTATGCAAATACGGTAGCTCGCATGCAACGTCTTGGAGCAACGGGTGAGTTTGATGTTGCAGATGCACTATTATTTGTTTTGGATCCCAAAATAAATGATATGTTCACTGCTCTTTTGGATGAGACAGCGAAAAGCTTGTTGATAAGAGGGCATGCAGACAAACGCCACGAAAAAGAATACCAAACTTATCTGATAAATACCAACAAGTAGGAGGTTCATGTCATCGTGTTATTGTATTTCTATCATATTTATGTTTGTATTTTCTTTGTGCAATGAAATGTAATCGTTTTGTTTTACGAAATTAGTATTTGATTAAATCAAAACAAATAATTTAACAATTAAATACCTCGCTCAGGTACCACGCTCAAATACCTCGTTCGCAGCTAAAAACACATTCCCCGTTCGCTACAGTACCACACTCAAATACCCCGCTCAAATGCCACGCTCAAATACCCCGCTCACGTTGGTTAAGAACGCACCCTATGCAAGGTAATTTTGGAAAAATGATTACCTAATTTTACTACTTAAAGTTAATTAAATTTGACGAATTGGTATGTTATGTATCATGTAGGCTATTAGTTGATTACTGGATTAAAAATGATACATTGGTTGATTAACTTGATTTATTAGTTGACTCGTTGATTTACAAGTGGATTTGTGAAGCATTTGTTAGGTGACTAATTTGGGAAATACTCTTATTTCATTTATTTTTGTGATTAAAGATTTAAAATTTGATAAGTTATTTTAAATGGTATAAAGTAGCTCTATCTTAAATGGTTTGGTGGTGACATAATTTACTTAAATATTATAGGGCATTGTTATTAGCACTCCAAATTTTATTAAGGGGATGACTCATTTTCTATTTTTTTTTAAAATTTACTAAGGGGTGGACATTAGAAAGTAACCCCTTAAAAATAAATTATAATATGAATAAACTATCCTTATATTGATAATTAGCCTAATTGAATTGAGTATTATTATTGACACTTAAAAGATGGTTATGAGCAGACACGGATGAAATTCGGCAAGGTTTTGCTGCATTTATTCACTGAATTCGGTGGCGTGTAGTTGAGTTTCAACCTTAAATTCGGCAAAGAGTCATTGAAAATGAAAAAAAAAAAACGAAAAACGGTGGATGTATACCTAATTTTGTTTTTGACCGTGTCCCCCCTTAATCAATTTTGAAGTGCTAGTAACAATCCCCTGGAAAAAAAATTCAATTCGAAGAAGTAAAGTAGAGGTATTTTCGTAAATTAATTTTTATGTTCAGCACGCCCCCATAACAATTCTAAATATGACTTGTATGCCCTTAAAATTGATCACCTCTTAACCAAATTTGGAGTGCATATAACAATGCTTTTTCTATTTGATAGTAGTTAAAATGGTAAAAGAAGAAGACAATGAGAAACAATCGAAAAATATAAAACAAAACTTATCGAGTTTGTAGGATGTAAATTTGTATTGAGAGAAGTGTTCAGGGATTTGCAGAGTGGATTAGCAGAGAAGAAGAAAGATTAAAGAGAAGAGATAATAATATAGTTTAAAACATAAGAAACAAAGAGGAGAATTAAAATTAGAAATTTTGTTTTGATTTGAGAATTTAAATGAAGAGGAAACCATAAATTTTCAAGAAGAAGTTTACAGAGAAGAGGGTTGGAGACAAAATAGAAGTGATTATCTCGGTGAAAAAGATGTGAGAATTGCTAGAAAGAAAATATGTATTATAACTTACCATGGTCTTTTAAAATTCAACCGTGAATATTTATGAGGTATGAGGCGACAAAGGTTTACCAAGAAGCCAAATAAATATATCAATAAAGAGCAAAATAGGACTAGTAAATATGAACATACAAAGATGTCTGTTTGTGTGTTTTTCACATTGTAATACTGGTATCTAGAGCAAATTGAAAGCAAATTTTGAGGAAACGAAAGATGCTAAGCAACTCAAAATTCAGAGTAGAAGCATAAAAAAAGAAGCCATCTACATTAATTATATAAAGGAGAGTGGCAATCATGTTGCTTAAATAAGTTATAACTCAATGCATAGTTTTTTCTTTTATAAGCTGAAATTATCTACATTTGATTAAATAAAAAGGACAGGTGTAATTATTCTCTACGTTGTCGTATATATAGGTTGGGCAAGTATAATTATTCTTCTCAAATATAGTAAACTGTTTAATTTAGAGCTCTACATTATTTGTAGGTATTTTATGAATATTATGAATCAATATCTTAGTATCATATTTACATTTTTGTATTGTCGATCTAGCAAAAAAAAAAACAGAAGTCTGTCATGATAGGATTTACCATGCTAACTCACTTCATTGCAGTCAACGACAGGAGAAGTCGTAGATGATTTCACAGGAAACAACTTAGTCGATGAATCACTTCCAAGCTAAAAGATATCTGGGACTATGATCCACAAAGAGTAAACGAGAAACGAAACAAGGACTAAACAGTCGATCCAATGCTAAAACCCACCAAAGAAATCAACAGCCCAAAGATTGACACAAACCACACAACGATAAATCGTTATATTTCAGAACCATAAGGAGCTTAGGAACTGCGCTTTGAAAGCACTTATAGTAGAGCTGCCGATAGCAGAGTTCACAGACATAGCAAATGGCTCGGAAGAATCCTCTACTCGTTACTCTACAACGAGGTTCATAAGCGAGGGTAAAAGCGATCAATCGAGCAAGAAGCCAACCAAAACTCACTCGAAAAGAATACAGATCTTAATTAAAGGACCGAACTGTGAAATCCAAACCTCT
This sequence comes from Allium sativum, assembly GCA_030737875.1. Lineage (NCBI taxonomy): Eukaryota > Viridiplantae > Streptophyta > Magnoliopsida > Asparagales > Amaryllidaceae > Allium > Allium sativum. The sequence continues at coordinate 769,541,503 of CM060918.1, read as the reverse complement.
AACAAGCTAAACCAGCTGACCCAATGATGGGGCTCAAGAGCATCAGAGGATGAAGGCAGACAGCGGTGGCTTCCAGATTTAAGAAGAAGGTACAAATTAGAGTTCGGTTGAGAACGAGCTTGTCCTTAGGATATGGGAGAAAGCTAGGAGAAGAAGGGAGCGCGGAAAGAATGAGCAAAGCAGAAGACGTATACGGCGGAGAAAGATTTGGAAGAAGTCAAGAAACGGCAGATGACGAAGACAAAATTCCTAGTCCCCGTGGCCATAAGAAAGCAAGCTGTTCGATCAAGCAAAATTTGATACAAGGATGCACAATTGGCATAAGAAAATACTAGAGCATCCCGTGGTTGGTTGCTTTTCTAATCGATCCCCAACGGTGGAGGTCAGTGTTGCTGTGGAAACAACAGAGGTTGTTGGAGCAACCAAATGGTTGCTCCAACAACCGGCTTAGCCTACTTTGTTAAAACCGGTTAAACATAGCAAGAGAGGGCATTTTCTATCTTCACAAGGGCATTTGACCCCAACTCCGCTGGGGTGTTGCTCGGGTCAACCGACTTCGATTTGACCACGAACAACACCCCACGTTTTTAAATGATATCAATATAAAACTAATATTTTGCCCCTCTTTTTTTTTCTAAACATTTTTTTCTATATTTTAAATTTTACAACACTGGGACGTAGGAAAACATATTTTGTTAAATGATTTCAACAAATGGGTTTACTTTAGTAGTTGGTGAAACTTATGATTTACGAAGGTTAACTTTTTTTATTGAAATGGTATGTGTTGCATAGTTATGTATTGTAGAAGAATATTCAAAATCTCTCAAGACGCTTCTGTGCTTGCATACTCCTATTTGACTTATTTTCCTTCTAAATACCATCTCCTTTGGCCATTTCCTATGGCAAACTTTACTTAAATGATTTTTTTTCTAATCTGAATTGGACGATGGTGCAAATTTTAAACTATTACACGTGAAATTCCACAAAATTTTCTTTTATTAAGGTCTTATTCCTCTAGAGAGTTTTCCGTTGTCGCTTCTTCTTGAATTCATCGTTGAAGGAAATGGGTATTTTATTTTTTTGATAAACGGTTAAATGGAGACCTAAAGCATCTCCAACAGCCCTCACATTCAGGCTTCAATTTTGAACTTACATTCGTGCTAGTCCTAACAAATGCAATTGGCCTAAATATTCAGCCAAAATTCAAGGGATCGATCTAGGATGGTGAACTAGTCCTGAACGTTGATTTAATCAGTGCTTTTATTAAAAACGTTGATTCATTCAACGCCCTTGCTCCAACAGCTCCCTAGTTATTCAGTACCCTTACTCCGATTTTGCATCTTGAAGTAATTCTTTGTGTTTGACATTTGCATGCTATTAGAAAGGAAAAGGTGATCATGCTACTAACCAAATTGTCTAATCAGTGGTATCTCACATTACTCAAAAACATATATCTTTCTCACAGGCAAACATTCAAGATTAACACCTCCCCCCTCCCTCCCCCACCTAAAAAAAACCGTAAACCACAAAAAAAAATTGAAGCAGACAATTGAATCACATCCAAAAATAATTTATTAGACAAATGTAAAGTCATTGTATATAATTTTATGTCCAACAGTACATGCAAATAGAAATACCCCAAGTTCTAAAAGTTCCAGAACTTTATTTCAGCCTTATTACACCATTAATAAACTCATAAATGAAAGTTACACACTACGACTTCTAATATACATTAAAAAAACATTGGACCATATTGCAATACAAGTTCGAAACATTAGCCCCTACCTTTGCTCAACAATACTAGTGAATCGAGTATATGTTGGAGTCATTATATGGAGCAAAGTTATAATGTGAAAATATATATTGTGTACTATATTTTACACAAATTCATATACTATCATCTTTTCCTTTGTTGATCCCGCCTATTTTGATACGTCATCATCTTTCCCTTTATTGCTCCCATTAACTTATCACAGTGCATGTTTTTTGAAAAATTTCATAGCCAACTTTGCGGTTTATTTGGGACATACATAAAACTCTACTATCCAACTATGTCCATATGGTTGGAATATACATAAAACTCTACCAACCAACAGGTGACTCTGTGGCCCAATGGATAAAGCGCTGGTCTACGAAACCTGAGATTCTCGGTTTGATCCCCATCACAAAGTATTTTGTGAGCTGCAGTCTTATATAAAGCAAATATGCAGCTTAATTGATATAATCTTGTATCAGGCACTATCATCTTTTCCTTTGTTTCTCCTGACTATTTTGATACATCATCATTTTTTCCTTTGTTGCTCCCTTTAACTTATCACACAACACGTTTTTTTGGAAATTTTCAGCGCTAACTTTGTTGTTTATTTGTTGCAAACATAAAACTCTACAGTCCAACCATGTCCATATGGTTGGAATATACATAAAAATATAACATCCAACAGGTGACTCTATGCCCAATGGATAAGGTGCTGGTCTACAAAACCAGAGAATCTGGGTTCGATCCCCAACAGAGTCGATGGATTTGGTCCTTCACTGTTAACTAGGGGCGCATTACCATTAACCTCAAGCACCCACCATCAAAAAGTATTTTATGAGCTACAGTCCGTTATGAAGCAAATCTGCAGCTTAATTGATAAAGTCTTATATCAGGCACTATCATCTTTTCCTTAGTTGCTCCTGACTATTTTAAAGCATCATCAATTTTTCCTTTGTTTCCCCTTTAACTTATCACAGTGCATGTTTTTTGGGAAATTCCAGTGCCAACTTTGTTTTTTATTTGGTACATACATAAAACTCTACTATCCTACTATGTCTATATGGTTGGAATATACCTAAAACTCTACTATCCAATTAATGACTCTATGGCCCAATGGATAAGGCGCTGGTCTACGAAACTAGAGATTCTGGGTTCGATCTCTAGTAGAGTCGATGCATTTGGTCCTTCACTGTTAATGGTGGTGCATTACCATTAACTTCAAGCACTCACCATCACAAAGTATTTTGTAAGCGGTAGTCTTATATGAAGCAAATCTACAGCTTAATTGATAAAGTCTCATATCACGCACTATCATATTTTCCTTTGTTGCTTCTGAATATTTTGATACGTCATCATCTTTTCCTTAGTTGCTCCCTTTAACTTATCACAATGCACGTTTTTTTGGAAAATTTCATAGCCAACTTTGTTGTTTATTTGGTACATACATAAAACTATACTATCCAACTATGTCCATATGGTTGAAATATACATAAAACTCTACCATCTAACTGGTGACTCTACGGCCCGATGGATAAGGCGCTGGTCTATGATATCAGAGATTCTGGGTTCGATACCCAGCAGAGTCGATGGATTTGGTCCTTCATTGTTAACTGGTGGTGCATTACCATTAATTTGATGTACCCACCAACATAAAGTATTTTGTGAGCTGCAGTCTTATATGAAGCAAGTCTGCAGCTTGATTGATAAAGTATTATATCAGACACTGTCATCTTTCCTTTGTTGCTCCTGACTTTGTTGATGCATCATCCATTTTTCCTTTATTGCTACATTTAACTTATCACAGTGCACGTTTTTTTGCAAAATTTCAGAGCCAACTTTGTTGTTTATTTGGTACATACATAAAACTCTACAATCCAACTATGTCCATATGGTTGGAATATACATAAAACTCTACCATCCAATTGGTTACCCCGTGGCCCAATGGATAAGGTGCTGGTCTATGAAACAAGAGATACTGGATTCGATCCCCAACAGAGTCGATGCATTTGGTCCTTCACTGTTAACTGGTGGTGCATTGCCACTAACTTCAAGCACCTACCATCACAAAGTATTTTGTGAGCGGCAGTCTTATATGAAGCAAATCTACAGCTTATTTGATAAAGTATCATATCAGGCACTATCATCTTTTCCTTTGTTGCTTCTGACAATTTTGATACATCATCATCTTTTCCTTAGTTGCTCTCTTTAACTTATCACACTGCATGTTTTTGGAAAATTTCAGAGCCAAATGTGTTGTTTATTTTGTACATACATAAGACTCTATTATCCAACTATGTCCATACGGTTGAAATATACATATAACTCTACCATCCAACTGGTGACTCTGTGGCCCAATGGATAAGGCGCTAGTCTACGAAACTAGAGATTCTGGGTTCGATCCCCAGTAGAGCCGATGGATTTGGTCCTTCATTGTTAACTGGTAGTGCATTACCATTAACTTCATGTACCCACCAACACAAAGTATTTTGTGAGCTGCAGTCATATATGAAGCAAGTATGCTGCTTAATTGATAAAATTTTATATCGGGCACTATCATCTTTCCTTTGTTGCTCCTGACTCTGTTAATGCATCATCCATTTTTCCTTTGTTGCTCCATTTAACTTATCACAGTGCACGTTTTGTGGAAAATTTCAGGGCTAACTTTGCTGTTTATTTGGTGCATACATAAAACTCTACTATCCAACTATGTCCATATGGTTGGAATATACATAAAACTCTTCCATCCAACAGGTGACTCTGTGTCCCAATGGATAAGGCGCTGGTATCCGAAATCAGCGTTTCGTGGTTCGATACCTAGCAAAGTTGATGGATTTCGTCCTTCGCTGCTAACTGTTGGAGCATTACCATTAACTTCAAGCACCCACCATCACAAAGTATTTTGCGAGCTGCAGTCTTATATGAAGCAAATCTGTAGCTTAATTGATAGTCTTATATCAGGCACTATTATCTTTTCCTTTGTTGCTTCCGACTATTTTGCTACATCTTCATCTTTTCCTTCGTTGCTCCCTTTAACTTGACACAATGCACATTTTTTGGAAAATCGCATGGCCAACTTTTGTAACGACCTGGATTTTTTTGACTGTTCAAATCGACAATAGACCACACTTGTCGACCCAAACAAATCACAAACACAGGCAGTTATTGGGAAAATAAGAAAAAGAAGAAAGAAGAGAAAAACAAATATCAGAATCTCACAGCGGAAGGACAACATATAATAAATATCTATCAGTTTAAAACAATTGAGATATATACATTGACTAGAATATACAACGATTATCAGAGTTACACATTTACAAATATACATAACAAGACAGCGGAAACACAATGCAGCGGAAATACATATATATAACAAATATATACCAAATTTTCGTCTCCATCCTCCAAGCTATGGAAATCTTCGCTAACTGCAACATCTGCTAACCGGAGTGTATTGCATAAAAATAAAACACAACAAACACTCGGATCATCACTAAATCATTCTCACATTAGTCAAATTAAAATACGAAATAACATCAGTGTCATGGGTGCAGTAACTCAAGAGACGTTACGGGATTTTTCCATCTCTCGAGTACCCGTTAAACTAATACATACATAGTATAATATGCTATTACAATAATGTCTATCCAGTAAAGTAAATATCATAAAAATAGCGTATGTGGGATTATCATATTACCCTTACGCCGTTTACAGGCATCAACAGTCTATACAGTACCGTAAATTCACCGTACTGGTGTTATCAAAGGGCACGCCATAGAAGGCATTGCTAAATCAAAATCGTATGAGGCTCGATATGGATAAATATGACAAGGCACTCGAGGCAATGCCCAGGGTAGGATTCTACCAATTGCACTCCCGGACCGGTGGTAACGCATAGCAGCCACTACCGCCCACCTCGGAACACACTTCCAAATCAAAAAGAGCCCTAATTCGTCATCGTCATAGTCATAGAAATAGTATCGGAGTAGTGCGTCCAATTAGAGGTGCTACCTCAATTAGTCACGGTATAGCTCCTGCTTTAGTCATTTCAATTATGACTCGAAGGTCAAGGCTATTCCATCATCGTTCTCTTTCTTCAAATCCAGTAATCGCCTCCAAGTCATCATATTTCATTCTGGATACGTCATAACGTTCACAGTTGTTAAAGTGGTATCGACACTAATAGAGAGTATGCCACTTGTCGACTCGGCCTCTTTAACAACCAACGTTTACATTTTTCCACATCGGTCGGTGTTTTTACATTTCACGAAGGTTTGCTTTATATCCAAAATATCATGTTTTGCTTCGAACCCAATTTATATTGAAAAAAGAATATAATTTTCATATCAACATATCGTAATCATACCAAACCCGATTATATTCCAAATTAGAATATATTTCATATCCATATATTATTATCATACAACATTTCAGAATCGATTCATATTCGAGTAGAATATATTTCATATCAACATCATAATCATTTCAAAAATCGATTTGTAATCGGAAATACCAAACCCAATTATATTCTAAACTAGAATATATTTCGAATCCCTATGTTATAATAATATAATATTTCAAAAATCAATTCATATTCAAATAGCTTTATTCCAACTCCATTGACCCAACGGATTAAATCCAAACTCTTTCCATTCGAAAGAAATTTACAATTCATAAAAATACAAATGAAAATAAATGTTTATAAGAAAATCTTTATATAAAATAAATATATACATATATCTATATAATATAATAATTAAAAACAATAAGATAATTTAAAATATCATGTATTTATATAAATTAAAAATTTACTAGATTGTTTGAATAATAAAATATAAAGGAAATAGCTTTATAATGGAATAGTTTATAGATTAAAGTTTGAATAAATAATTTTGAAGGAAAGGAATAATTTATTTTGGAATCAAGCAAGGTATGTATATATATATAATTTTTGAAAATAACATTTTAAACTAAAATTGTTCCATTCTTCCGAATTTCAAATACTGAATCTATATTCAAGTCTCAATGGAGTTCATTTAATTCCATATCTCATTTCAACCTTGATCAAATAAACCGTTCAATTTAATAGATTCAAATTCATATTCATGCCAAATTCGAAGAAATTTCATTTAACTTCAAATAAATTACATTTCAAACTCATTTCTATGGAAATTCTCAATTCAACACCCTACCGTAAATTTGGAAACTCCAAAGCATATAAAAATCCTTTTTTTTTCAAATCTCAGTTTGTTTGAAAAAATTCTCTTGCCCAATTCATTAACATTCAAGTCATGTTTAAAGGAAATATAAAATTTATCAACATCGATTCATTTCCTGTAAATAAAAAAAATCCCATCTAATAAAATTTCGAGTATTTTAAAAAATCATTTAACCAACCGATGTCTGTATATAATTATCTATCCAATGGCCAAGTGATTTTAAATTTAGTTTCTCGATATTCCAGGGATGGATCTATCATTTCAATCCAAACCAGGGTCACAGAGATTTATCATTTCACTCTGTGTTCTTAATTTATTTCTATCGATTAATCTAGGGTTTATTGGATGCCCGTAATATCAAGGGTAATTAGGATTAATCATCACAATAACATACGCCTCTATATACTGAAAAATGGGACATAGCAATATCAATATCCATTCAGAAATCAAACAACCAAAGCATTAATCACAACCATTTATTCATACGGTACACATTAAATCATTTCACTGGTTAACAAGTGTCGGGCTTTCTAACTAGAAATTTAAATTAAATATAAATAACTAGTTATCGACTTTCATTTGCATGTCAACACACTTGCATGTCAAATTTTAAGCAACCCATCATCAACCAAACACAACCATGCAACCAAACTTATTTCACAATTTAATTTGATAAATATGGGAAAAAAATAGTTATTCATGAGTGAGAAAATCACTCACCTTTGAGTCCTTAGTGGATCCGACGTCCAACCAAAGCCCAAAATTTTCTGTCTTCAAATGCAGCCAAATCAGTCTCATATCGTCCGCAATTCCGCCACGATCCCAACGCACCCAACCGTGTCCAAATCCGAGTTGATATGTGAAAGTTATTAACATTTTAGCATTTGAAATTTAAATATATAAAATAAAAAATAAATTCTCTCACCCAATACGGATCTGGCACGTCAGCTTCTCCCTCTCGCTCGTTTCCTCTTTCCGCTACAGTAAGCTAACGGTGGAAAAACCCATGGCCCGTCCGATTTTGACCAACCCTAGCTCCCAATTCCAACGCCCTAAAGGCCTCCTACCACCACCATTCCGACCCTCCTTGGGAACCGCGTCCACCTGTGTCAGGCCCACCACCTCCGATGGCCTCCAACGTTGTCGGCGTCGAGATGACCAAACGGGTTTTCGAACCCTAATTCTCAAACTCTGGCCACCCACAACCATTTTCGATCAAACAAACACCACTTCTGCACTCCTGACTACAATCCGAACAATACCCATGTCTTAATTCTTTCGATTGAAGTCTAGAATCGAAACACTCAATTTTGCTTTTAGGATTTCGAAAATTCAGTACTTTGACCGAGATTTTTGGCGAATCCAGTCACCGCATGTCGAAACTGAGAACACCCGTAGCTTTGTATCATCGAGGCCTTCGATTTGATATATAATTTGCTAGGGTTTATGAAGATTTGAAATTAAAGTTTGAAATTTTATTTCTGATCTAGGGTTTAGAATTTGTTTCTACCATTGGAGAAAGATATCGGCAAATAGAAAATATACGTGAATGAGAAATTAGTTGGTGAGGTGGTAGTTGGGTTTTATTTGTATAGATATAGGAGGCCCAATATGGTCAACATAGAGTTATCTTATTACACTGATTCCCTTTCTCTTTTTCTCCCGTACGATCAAATGGTAAGTCGGATTGTAACGCAAATTGAAATCTAACCAAAATTCACCATTCCTGTTCCGATGAGACTGGTTTCGTCGGATACTGAGATAGTTGTCAAAACTGTTAAATTTCATAGTTAATTAATTAATAAAATATTCAAATATTCATTTAACTGTTTATTTTAAATTTAAATATTTATAAAATTCTATTTAAATCAATTTTTCAACTTAAATAAATTTTATACAATGATTTCACAAGTTTTAAGTTCCCAATTTTGATCATTTGAATTTAAATTTGAATTTCAACTTTTTACTTATCCAACTTAAATTTTATTTAATCATTTAAATATTATATCTCAAATTACAACATTTGTAAATAAAAAGAAATTTGGAAAAATCTATTCATACTTAATTCAAACAAAAATTAACATTGTAATCAACAAAATTTGATTTTCCCTAGATTATTCCATTTTATTTATTTTAAATTGAAAATTGAATATACTGAAAATTATGGGTTGTTACAACTTTGTTGTTTGTTTGGTACATACATAAAACTCTACAATCTAATAATGTCCATATGGTTGGAATATAGTTTAAACTCTACCATCCAACAGGTGACTCTATGGCCCAATGGATAAGGGACTGGTCTACGAAACCAGAGATTCTGGGTTCGATCCCCAGCAAAGTCGGTGGATTTGGTCCTTCACTATTAACTGGTGGTGCATTACCATTAGCTTCAAACACCCACCACCACAAAGTTTTTTGTGAGCTGCAGTCTTATATGAAGCAAATCTGTAGCTTAATTGATAAAGCCTTATATAAGGCACTATCATCTTTTCCTTTGTTGCTCCTGACTATTTTGATACATCATCATATTTTCCTTTGATGCCCCCTTTTACTTATCACAGTGCATGTTTTTTAGGAAATTTCAGAGCCAACTTTGCTATTTATTTGATGCATACATAAAAATCTACTATCCAACTATGTCCATATGGTTGGAATATACATAAAGCTTTACCATCCAACAGGTGACTCTGTGGCCCAATGGATAAGGTGTTGGTCTACGAATCTAGAGATTGTGGGTTCAATCCCGAACAGAGTCGATGGATTTGGTCCTTCACCGTTAACTGGTGGTGCATTACCATTAACTTCAAGTACCCACCCACCATCGCAAAGTATTTTGTGAGCTGCAGTCTTATATGAAGCAAATTTGCAGCTTAATTGATAAAGTCTTATATCAGGCTCAATCATCTTTGCCTTGGTTGCTCCTGACTATTTTGATACATCATCATCTTTTCCTTTGTTGCCCCTTTAACTTATCACAGTGCATGTTTTTTGGAAGATTTCAAAGCCAACTTTGCTGTTTATTTGGCACATACATAAAACTCTACTATCCAACTATGTCCATATGGTTGGAATATTCATAAAACTCTACCATCTAACAGATGACTCTGTGGCCCAATGGATAAAGCGCTGGTCTATGAAACCTGAGATTCTCGGTTCTGTCCACATCACAACGTATTTTGTGAGCTGCATTCTTATATGAAGCAAATCTGCAGCTTAATTGACATATCTTGTATCAGGCACTCTCATCTTTTTCTTTGTTTCTCCGGACTATTTTGATACATCATCATATTTTCCTTTGTTGCTCCCTTTAACTTATCACACTGCACGTTTTTGGAAATTTTCATGGCCAACTTTGTTTTTATTTGGTATATACATAAAACTTTACTATCTAACTATATCCATATGGTTGGAATATACATAAAACTGTACCATCCAACAGGTGACTCTACGGCCCAATGGATACGGCGCTGATCTACGAAAACAGAGATTCTTGGTTCGATCCTCAACAGAGTCAATGGATTTGGTTCTTCACTGTTAACTAATGGTACATTGCCATTAACTTCAAGCACTCACGATCACAAAGTATTTTGTGAGCTGCAGTCTTATATGAAGCAAATCTGCAGCTTAATTGATAAAGTCTTATAGCAGGCACAATTATCTTTTCCTTTGTTGCTCCTGACTATTTTCATACATCATCATCTTTCCCTTTGTTTCTCCCATTTACTTATCACAGTGCATGTTTTTTGGAAAATTTCAGGGGTAACCTTGTTGTTTATTTGGTCCATTCATAAAACTCTAGAATCCAACCATGTCCATATGGTTGGAATATACATACAACTATACCATGCAACATGTGACTCTTTGGCCCAATGGATAAGGCGCTGGTGTACGAAACAAGAGAATCTGGGTTCAATCCCCAACAGAGTCGATGGATTTGGTTCTTCACTGTTAACTGGGGGTGCATTACCATTAACTTCAAGCACCCACCATCAGAAGTATTTTGTGAGCTATAGTCTTTTATGAATCAAATCTACAGCTTAATTGATAAAGTGTTATATTAGGCACTATCATCTTTTCCTTTGTTGCTACTGACTATTTTGATACATCATCAACTTTTCCTTTGTTGCCTCTTTAACTGGTCATAATGCACGATTTTGGAAAATTCCAGAGCCAACTTTGTGGTTTATTTGGTACAAGCATAATACTCTACTATCCAACTATGTCCATATGGTAGGAATATACATAAAAATCTACCATCCAACCGCTGACTCTGTGGCCCAATGGATAAGGCGCTGGTCTACGAAACCAGAGATTCTGGGTTCGATCCCCAGTAGAGTCGATGGATTTGGTCCTTCACCGTTAACTAGTGGTGCATTACTATGAACTTCAAGCACCCACCATCACAAAGTATTTTCTGAGAGGCAGTCTTATATGAAGCAAATCTACGACTTAATTGATAAAGTCTCATATCATGCACTACCATCTTTTCCTTTGTTGCTTCTGACTATTTTGATACATCGTCATCTTTTCCTTAGTTGCTCCCTTTAACTTATCACAGTGCATGTTTTTTGGAAAATTTCAGAGTCAACTTTGTTGTTTATTTGGTACATACATAAAACTCTACTATCTAACTATGTCCATATGGTTGAAATATACATAAAACACTTGCATCCAACAGGTGACTCTATGGCCCAATGGATATGGCGCTGGTCTACGAAACCAGAGATTCCGGGTTCGACCCCCAGTAGAGTCGATGTATTTGGTCCTTCATTGTTAACTGGTGGTGCATTACTATTAACTTCATATACCCACCAGCACAAAGTATTTTGTGAGCTGCAGTCTTATATGAAGCAAGTCTGCAGCTTAATTGATAAAGTTTTAAATCGGGCACTATCATCTTTCCTTTATTACTCCTGACTATGTTGATGTATCATCCATTTTTTCTTTGTTGCTCCATTTATCTTATCACAGTGCATGTTTTTTTTGGAAATTTTCAGGGCCAACATTGCTGTTTATTTAGAACGTACATAAAACTCTACTATCCAACTATGTACATATGGTTGGAATATACATAAAACTCTTCCATCCAACAGGTGATTCTATGGCCCAATGGATAAGGTGCTGGTCTTCGAAACCAGCGATTCTGGGTTTGATACCTGGCAGAGTCGATGGATTTGGTCCTTCGCTGTTAACTCTTGGTGCTTTACCATTAAATTCAAGCACCTACCATCACATAGTATTTTGTGATCTGAAGTCTTATATGGAGCAAACCTGCCGCTTAATTCATATAGTCTTATATCAAGCACTATCATCTTTTCCTTTTTTGCTCCCTTTAACTTATTACAATGCATGTTTTTTGAAATTTTCACGGTCAACTTTGTTGTTTATTTGGTACATATATAAAACTCTACTATCCAACTATTTCCATATGGTTGGTATATACATAAAACACTTTCATCCAACAGGTGAAGCCGTGGCCCAATGGATAAGGCGCTGGTCTATGAAACCAATGATTTTGGGTTCGATCCCCAGTAGAGTTGATGGATTTGGTCCTTCACTGTTAATTGGTGTTGCATTACCATTAACTTCAAGGACTCACCATAACGAAATATTTTGTGAACTGCAGTCGAACATAAGGCAAATCTGCAGCTAAATTGATAAAGTCTTATATCAGGCATTATTATCTTTTCCTTTGCTGCTCCTGACTATTTTGATACATCATCATCTTTTCCTTTGTTGCTCCCTTTAACTTATCACAGTGCACATTTTTTGGTAAATTTTAGGGCCAGCTTTGTTGTTTATTTGGTTCATACATAAAATTCTACTATCCAACTATGTCCATATGGTTGGAATATACATAAAACTCTACCATCCAATAAGTGACTATGTGACCCAATGGATAAGGCGCTGGTCAACAAAACCAGAGATTCTCTATCTGATCTCCTGCAGAGTCGATGGATTTTGGTCCTTCACTGTTAACTTGGGGTGCATTACCATTAACTTCAAGCACCTACCATTACAAAGTATTTTGTGAGATGCAGTCTTATATGAAGAAAATCTACAGCTTAATTAATAAAGTCTTATATCAGGCATTATCATCTTTTCCTTTGTTGCTCCTAACTATTTTGATACATCATCATCTTTTCCTTTGTGGCTCCCATTAACATATCACAATGCACGTTTTTTGGAAAATTTCAGGTCTAACTTTGTTGTTTACTTGGTACATACATAAAAATCTACAATCCAACTACGTCCATACGGTTGGAATATGCCTAAAACTCTACCATCCAACAGGTGACTCTATAGCCCAATGGATAAGGCGCTGGTCTACGAAACCAGAGATTCCGGGTTCGACCCCCAGTAGTGTCATTGGATTTGGTCCTTCACTGTTAAATGGTGGTGCATTACCATTAACTCCAAGCACCCACCATTACAAAGTATTTTATGAGCTACAGTCTTATATGAAGCAAATCTGCAGCTTAATTGATAAAGTCTCATATCAGGCACTATCATCTTTTCCAATATTTCTCCTGACTGTTTTGAGACATCATCATCTTTTACTTTGTTGCTCCCTTTATCTTATCACAGTGCACGTCTTTTAGAAAATTTCAGAGCCAACATTGTTGTTTATTTGGTACATACATAAAACTCTACAATCCAATTATGTCCATATGGTTGGAATATACATAAAATTCTACCATCCAACTGGAGACTCTACAGCTCAATGGATAAGGCGCTAGTCTTCGAAACTAGAGATTCTGAGTTCGATCCCTAGCAGAGTCGATGGATTGTGCCCTTCACTGTTAACTGTTGGTGCATTACAATTAACTTCAAGCACCTACCATCACAAAGTATTTTGTGAGTTGCATTCTTATATGAAGTAAATCTGCAACTTGATTGATAAAGTCTTATATTAGGCACTGTCATCTTTTCCTTTGTTGCGCCTGACTATTTTGAAACATCATCATCTTTTCCTTTGTTACTCCATTTAACTTATCACAGTGCACGTTTTTTGGAAAATTTGAGGCCAACTTTGCTGTTTATTTGGTACATACGTAAAACTCTACTATCCAACTATGTCCATATGGTTGGAATATACATAAAACTCTATCATGTAGCAGATAATTTTGTGGCCTAATGGATTAGGCATTGGTCTTCGAAACTATAGATTCTGAGTTCGATCCCCAGAAGAGTTGATTGATTTGGTCCTTTACTGTTAACTATTGGTGCATTACCATTAACTTCAAGCACCCACCATCACAAAGTATTTTGTGAGCTACATTCTTACATGAAGCAAATCTGCAGGTTAACAGATATAGTCTTATATCAGGCACTATCATCTTTTCCTTTTTTGCCCTGATCCCTTTAACTTATCACAATGCTTGTTTTTTGGAAATTTTCAGGGCTAACTTTGTTATTTATTTGGTACAAATATAAAACCCTACTATCCAACTATGTCCATGTGGTTGGAATATACATATAACTCTACCATCCAACAGGTTACTCTGTGGCCCAATAGATAAGGCGCTGGTCTACGAAACCAGAGATTCTTTGTTCGATCCCTAGCAGAGTCGATGGATCTGGTCCTTCATTGTTAACTGGGGGTGCATTACCATTAACTTCAAGCACCCACCATCACAAATTATTTTGTGAGCTGCAGTCTTATGTGTAGCAAATCTGCAGCCTAATTAATAAAGTCTTATATCTGGCACTATCAACTTTTCCTTTTGTTGCCCCTGACATTTTTGATACATCGTCATCATTTCCTTTGTTGCTCCCTTTAACTTATCACAGTGCACGTTTTGTGGAAAATTTCAGTGCCAACTTTGTTGTTTATTTTGCACGTACATAAAATTCTACAATCCAACTATGCCATATGGTAGGAATATACATAAAACTCTACCATCCAACATGTGACTCTATGGCCCAATGGATAAGGCGCTGGTCTACGAAACCAGAGATTCTGGGTTCGATCCCAATAGAGTCGATGGATTTGGTCTTTCACTGTTAACTGGTGGTGCATTACCATTAACTTCAAGCAACCTCCATCACAAAGTTTTTTGTGAGCTGCAGTTTATATGAAGCAAATCTGCAGCTTAATTGATAAAGTCTTATATCAGGCACTATCATCTTTTCCTTTGTTGCTCCTGACTATTTTGATGCATCATCATCTTTTCATTTGTGGCTCCATTTAACATATCATAGTGCACGTTTTTTTGGAAAATTTCAGGGCTAACTTTGTTGTTTATTTGGTACATACATAAAACTCTACAATCCAACTATGTCCATATGGAAGGAATATACATATAACTTTACCATACAACATGTGACTCTGTGGCCCAATGGATAAGGCGCAGGTCTACAAAACCATAGATTCTGGGTTCGATCCCCAGCAGAGTCGATGGATTTGGTCCTTCACTGTTAACTGGTGTTGCATTACCTTTAGCTTTAAACACCCACTATCACAAAGTATTTTGTGAGTTGCAGTCTTATATGAAGCAAATCTGCACCTTAATTGGTAATGTCTTATATCTGGCATTATCATCTTTTCCTTTGTTGCTCCTGACTATTTTGATACATCATCATCTTTTCCTTTGTTGCTCCATTTAACTTATCACAGTGTGTGGTTTTTGGAAAATTTTGGGGCCAACTTTGTTGTTTATTTGGAAAATTCATAAAACTCTACAATCTAACTTTGTCTGTATGGTCGGAATATACATAAAATTCTACCATCCAATAGGTGGCTCTGTGGGCCAATGGAAAAGTCACCGGTCTACGAAATCTGAGATTCCGGGTTCGATCCCTGGTAGAGTCGATGGATTTGATTCTTCACCATTAACTGGTGGTGCATTACCATTAACTTCAAGCACCCACCATCACAAAGTATTTTGTCAGCAGCAGTATTATATAAAGTAAATCTGCAGCTTAATTGATAAAGTCTTATATCAGGCATTATTTTCTTTTCCTTTGCTGCACCTGGCTATTTTGATACATCATCATCTTTTCCTTTGTCGCTCCATTTAACTTATCACAGTGCACGTTTTTTGGAAAATTTCGGGGCCAACTTTGTTATTTATTCGATACATACATTAAACTCTATAATCAGACTATGTTTATATGGTTGGAATATATATAAAACTCTACCACCCATCAGGTGACTCTTTGGCCCAATGGATAAGGCGCTGGTCTACGAAACCAGAGATTCTGGGTTCGATACCCAGCAGAGTCGATGGATTTGGTCCTTCACTATTAACTAGTGGTGCATTACCATTAACTTCAAGCACCCACCATCACAAAGAATTTTTTGAGCTGCAGTCTTATATGTAGCAAATCTGCAGCTTAACTGATAAAGTCTTATATGAGGCACTTACATCCTTTTCTTTATTGATCTTGGCTATTATAATACGTCATCATCTTTTCCTTTGTTGCTCCCTTTAAATTTTCATAGTGCACGTTTTTTGGAAAATTTCAGATCTAACTTTGTTGTTTATTTGGTACATACATAAAACTCAACTATCCTACTATGTCCATATGGTTGGAATATACATAAAACTCTACCATCCAACTAGGGAATCTGTGGCCCAATAGATAAGGCGCTGGTCTACGAAACCAGAGATTTTGGGTTCGATCCCCAGTAGAGTCGATGGATTTGGTCCTTCACTTTTAACTGGTGGTGCACTACCGTTCACTTCAAGCACCCACCATCATAAAGTAATTTGTGAGCTGCGGTCTTATATGAAGAAAATCTACAGCTTAATTGATAAAGTATCATATCAGGTACTATCATCTTTTCCTTTGTTGCTCTTGACTATTTTGATACATCATCATTTTTTCCTTAGTTGCTCCCTTTAACTTATCACAGTACACGTTTTTTGGAAAATTTCAGGGCCAACTTTGCTTTTTATTCTGTACATACATAAAACCCTACTATCCAACTATGTCCATATGGTTGGAATATACATAACACTCTACCATTCAACAAGTGACTCTCTGGCCCAACGGATAAGGTGCTGGTCTACGAAACCAGAGAATCTGGGTTCGATCCCCAGCAGAGTCGATGGATTTGGTCCTTCATTGTCAACTAGTGGTGCAGTACCATTAACTTCAAGTACCCACCATCACAACGTATTTTGTGAGCTATAGTCTTATATGAAGCAAACCTGCATCATAATTGATAAAGTGTTATATCAGGCAATATTATCCTTTCCTTGTTTGTCCTTTTAATTTATCACAATGCATGTTTTTTGTAAATTTTCTAGGCCAACTTCGTTGTTTATTTGATACATACATAAAACTCTACTATCCAACTATGTCCATATGGTTGGAATATACATAAAACTCTACCATCCAACAGGAGACTCTATGGCCCAATGGATAAGGTGTTGGTCTACTAAACCAGAGATTCTATGTTCGATCCCCAGTAGAGTCGCAGATTTGGTCCTTCACTGTTAACTAGGGTGCATTACCATTAACTTCAAGCACCCACCGTCATAAAATATTTTGTGAGTTGCAGTCTTATATGAAGCAAATCTGCAGCTTAATTGATAAAGTCTTAAATCAGGCACTATCATCTTTTCCTTTGTTGCTTCTAACTATTTTGATACATCATCATCTTTTCCTTTGTTGCTCCCTTTAACTTATCACAGTTAACGTTTTTTAGAAAATTTCAAGGCCAACTTTGTTGTTTGTTTGGTTCATACATAAAACACTACAATCCAACTATGTCCATATGGTTGGAATATACATAAAAATCTATCATCCAATAGCTGACTTTATGGCCCAATTGATAAGGCGCTGGTCTACGAAACCAGAGATTCTGGGTTCGATCCCCAGTAGAGTCGATGGATTTGGTTCTTCACTGTTAACTAGTGGTGCATTACGCTGAACTTCAAGCACCCACCATCACAAAGTATTTTGTGAGCTGCAGTCTTATATGAAGCAAATATGCAGCTTAATTGATAAAGTCTTATAATAGGCAGTATTATCTTTTCCTTTGTTGCTCATGACTGTTTTGATACATCATCATCTTTTCCTTAGTTGCTTCATTTAACTTATCACAGTGCACATTTTTTGGAAAATTTCATGGTCAACTTTGCTGTTTATTTGGTACATACATAAAACTCTACTATCCTACTATGTCCACATGCTTGGAATATACATAAAACTCTACCATCCAACAGATGACTCTATGTCCCGATGGATAAGGCGCTGGTCTATGAAACCAGAGATTCTATGTTCGATCCCCATCAGAGTCGACGGATTTGGTCCTTCAATGTTAACTAGGGGTGCATTACCATTAACTTAAAGCACCCACCATCACAAAGTATTTTGTGAGTTGCAGTCTTATATGAAGAAAATCTGCAGCTTAATTGATAAAGTCTTATATCAGGCACTGTCATCTTTTCCTTTGTTTTTTCTGACTATTCTGATATATCATCATCTTTTCCTTTGTTGCTCCCTTTAACTTATCACAGTGCACGTTTTTTTGGAAAATTTCAGGGCTAATTTTATTGTTTATTTGGTTCATACATAAAACTCTACAATCCAACTATGTCCATATGGTTGGAATATAAATAAAACTCTATCATCCAATAGGTGACCTTGTGGCCCAATGGATAAGGCACAGGTCTACGAAACCAGAGATTCATGGTTCGATCCCGGGTAGAGTCGATGGATTATTTGGTTCCTCACTGTTAATCAGTGGTGCATTACCATTAACTTAAAGCACCCACCATCACAAAGTATTTAGTGAGCTGCAGTCTTATATGAAACAAATTTGCAACTTAATTGATAAAGACTTATAATAGGCCCTGTCATCTTTTCCTTTGTTGCACCTCACTATTTTGATATATCATCATTATTTCCTTTGTTGCTCCTTTTAACTTATCACAGTGCATGTTGTTTGGAAAATTTCAGGGCCAACTTTGTTGTTCATTTGGTACATACATAAAACTCTATTATCCAACTACGTCTATATGGTTAGAATATACATAAAACTCTACCATCCAACAGGTGACCATGTGGCCCAATAGATAAGTCGCTGGTCTACGAAACCAGAGATTCTGGGTTCGATCCCAAGTAGAGTCGATGGATTTGGTCCTTCATTGTTAACTGGTGGTGCATTACCATTAACTTCAAGCACCCACCATCAAAAAGTATTTTTTGAGCTGCAGTCATATATGAAGCAAATCTGTAGCTTAATTGATAAAGTCTTATATCAGGCACTTTATCTTTCCCTTTATTGCCCCTGACTATTTTGATACATCATCATCTTTTCCACATTTGCTCCCTTTAACTTCTCACATTGCATGTTTTTTGGAAATTTTCACGGCCAACTTTGTTGTTTATTTGGTACATATATAAAACTCTACTATCCAACAATGTCCATATGGTTGGAATATACATAAAACTCTACCATCCAACATGTGACTCGATGGCCCAATGGATAAGGCACTGGTCTACGAAACCAGAGATTATATGTTCGATCCCCTGCAAAGTTGATGGATTTGGTCCTTCACTGTTAACTTGGGGTGCATTACCATTAACTTCAAGCACCCACTGTCATAAAGTATTTTTTGAGCAGTAGTCTTATAAGAAGAAAATCTGCAGCTTAATTGATAAAGTCTTATATCAGGCACTATCATCTTTTCCTTTGTTTATCCTAACTATTTTGATACATCATCATCTTTTCCTTTGTTGCTCCCTTTAAATTATAACAGTGCACGTTTTTTGGAAAATTTCAGGGCCAACTTTGTTGTTTATTTGGTTCATACATAAAACTCTTCAATCTAACTATTTCCATATGGTTGGAATATACATAAAAATCTATCATTCAACACGTGACTTTGTGGCCCAATGGATAAGGCGCTGGTCAACTAAACTAGAGATTCTGGGTTCGATCCCCAGAAGAGTCGATCGATTTGGTTCTTCACTGTTAACTAGTGGTGCATTACCATTAACTTCAATCACCCAGCATCACAAAGTATTTTGTTAGCTGCAGTCTTATATCGAGCAAATCTGCAGCTTAGTTGATAAAATCTTATAACTTGCACTATTGTCTTTTCCTTTGTTGCTCCTGACTATTTTGATACATCATCATATTTTCCTTTGTTGCTCCCTTTAACTTATCATAGTGCACATTTTTTGGAAAATTTCAGGGTCAACTTTGTTGTTTAATTGGTACATGCATTAAACTCTACAAACCAACTATGTCTATATGGTAGGAATATAAATAAAACTCTACTGTCCAATAGGTGCCTCTGTGGCCCAATGAATAAGGCGTTGGTCTAAGAAACCTTAGATCCTTGGTTCAATTCCCAGCAGAGTCGATGGATTTAGTCCTTCACTGTTAACTGGTGGTGCATTACCATTAACTTCAAGCACCCAACATCACAAAGTATCTTTTCCTTTGTTGCTCCTGACTATTTTGATACATCATCATCTTTTCCACAATTGCTCTCTTCAACTTATCACATTGCGTGTTTTTTGGAAAGTTTCAGGTCCAACTTTGTTGTTTATTTGGTACATATATAAAAATCTACTATCCAACTATTTCTATACGGTTAGAATAAACATAAAATTCTTCCATCCTACTGGTGACTCTATGGCCCAATGGATAAGGCATTGGTCTACGAAACAACAGATTCTAGGTTCAATCCCCAGTAGAGTCGATGGATTTGGTCCTTTACTTTTAACTAGGGGCGCATTACCATTAACTTCAAGCACCCACCGTCATAAAGTATTTTGTAAGTTACAGTCTTATATGAAGCAAATTTGCAGCTTAATTGATAAAGTCTTGTATCAGGCACTATCATCTTTTCCTTTGTTGCTCCTAACTATTTTGATACACCATCATCTTTTCCTTTGTTGCTCCCTTTAACTTATCACAGTGCACGTTTTTTGGAAAATTTCAGGGCCAACTTTGTTGTTTATTTGGTTCATACATAAAACTCTACAATCCAACTATGTTTATATGGTTGGAATATGCATAAAACTCTGCCATCCAACAGGTGACTTTATGGCCCAATGGATAAGGCGTTGGTCTACAAAACTAGAGATTCTGGGTATGATCCCCGGTAGAGTCGATGGATTTGATTCTTCACTGTTAACTGATGGAGCATTACCATTAACTTCAAGCACCCACCATCACAAAGTATTTTGTGAGTTGTAGTCTTATATGTAGCAAATCTGCAGCTTAATTAATAAAGTCTTAGATCAAGCACTATTATCTTTTTCTTTGTTGCTCGTGACTATTTTGATGCATCATCATTTCCTTTATTGCTCCTTTTAACTTATCACAATGCACGTTTTTTGGAAACTTTCAGGGCTAACTTTGTTGTTTACTTGGTACATACATAAATCTCTACAATCCATCTATGCCTGCATGGTTGGAATATACATAAAACTCTACCATCCTACTTGTGACTCTATGGTCCATTGGATAAGGCGCTGGTCCGCGAAACTAGAGATTCCGGGTTCGATCCCAAGCATTTTCGATGGATTTGGTCCTTCACTGTTAACTGGTGGTGCATTATCATTAACTCCAAGCACCCACCATCACAAAGTATTTTGTGAGCTGCAGTCTTATATGAAGCAAATCTGTAGCTTAATTGATAAAGTCTCATATCTGGCACTATCATCTTTTCTTTTGTTGCTCCTGACTGTTTTGACACATTATCATCTTTTCCTTTGTTGCTCCCTCTAATTTATCACAGTGCATGTTTTTTGGAAAATTTCAGAGCCAACTTTGTTGTTTATTTGGTACATACATAAAATTCTACTATCCAACTCTTTCCATATTGTTGGAATATACATAAAACTCTACCATCCAACTGGTGACGCTGTGGCCTAATGGATAAGGCGCTGGTCTTCGAAACCAGAGATTCTGAGTTCGATCCCCAGCAGAGTCGATGGATTTGGTCCTTCATTGCTAACTGTTGGTGCGTTACTATTAACTTCAAGCACCCACCATCATAAAGTATTTTGTGAGCTGCATTCTTATATGAAGCAAATATGCAGCTTGATTGATAAAGTCTTATATCAGGCACTGTCATCTTTTCCTTTGTTGCTCCTGACTATTTTGAAACATCATAATCTTTTCCTTTGTTGCTCCATTTAACTTATTATAGTGCACGTTTTTTGAAAATTTCAGGGCCAACTTTGCTGTTTATTTGGTGCATACATAAAACTCTACTATCCAACTATGTCCATTTGGTTGGAATATACATAAAACTCTACCATCCAACAGGTAACTCTATGGCTTAATGGACAAGGCACTGGTCTTCGAAACCATAGATTCTGAGTTCAATCCCCAGCACAATCGATGGATTTGGTCCTTCACTGTTAACTATTGGTTGATTACCATTAACTTCAAGCACCCACCACCACAAAGTATTTTGTGAGCGGCATCCTTATATAAAGCAAATATGCATCTTAACTAATATAGTCTTATATCAAGCACTATCATCTTTTCCTTTTATGCTTAGATCCCTTTAACTTATCACAGTGCAAGTTTTTTGGAAATTTTCTGGGCTAACTTTGTTGTTTATTTGGTACATATATAAAACTCTACTATCCAACTTTGTCCACATGGTTGGAATATACACAAAACTCTATCATCCAACAGGTGACTCTGTGGCCCAATGGATAAGGCGCTGGTCTATGAAACCAGAGATTCTGTGTTCGATCCCCAGCAGAGTCGATGGATCGGGTCCTTCATTGTTAACTGGGGGTGCATTACCATTAACTTCAAGCACCCACCATCACAAAGTATTTTGTGAGCTGCAGTCTTATGTGAAGCAAATCTGTAGCTTAATTGATAAAGTCTTATATTAGGCACTATCATCTTTTCCTTTTTTGCTCCTGACAATTTTAATACATCATCATCTTTTCCTTTGTTGCTCCCTTTAACATATCATAGTGCACGATTTTTGGAAAATTTCAGGGTCAACTTTGTTGTTTATTTGGTACGTACATAAAACTCTACAATCCAACTATGTCCATATAGTAGGTATATAAATAAAACTCTACCATCCAACAGGTGACTCTATGGCCCAATGGATAAGGCATTGGTCTATGAAACCAGAGATTTTGGGTTCGATCCCAGCAAAGTCGATGGATTTGGTCCTTCACTGTTAACTGGTGGTGCATTGCCATTAACTTTAAGCAATCACCATCACAAAGTATTTTGTGAGCTACTGTCTTATATGAAGTAAATCTGCAGCTTAATTGATAAAGTATTATATCAGGCACTATCATCTTTTCCTTTGTTTCTCCAGCCTGTTATGAGACATCATCAACTTTTCATTTGTTGCTCCCTTTAACTTATCACAGTGCACGTTTTTTTTGAAAATTTCAGGTCTAACTTTGTTGTTTATTTGGTACATACATAAAACTTTACAACCCAACTATGTCCATATGAAGGAATGTACATAAAACTCTACCATCCAACAGGTGACTCTGTGGCCCAATGGATAAGGCGCAGGTCTACTAAACCACAGGGTTCGATCCCCAGCAAAGTCGATGGATTTGGTCCTTCACTGTTAACTAGTGGTGCATTACCATTAACTTTAAGCACCCACCACGACAAAGTATTTTCTGAGCTACAGTCTTATATGAAGCAAATTTGTAGCTTAATTGGTAAATTCTTATATCAGGCACTATCATCTTTTCTTTGTTGCTCCTGACTATTTTGACACATCATCATCTTTACCTTTGTTGCTCCCTTTAACTTATCACAGTTCACGTTCTTTGGAAAATTTTGGGGCCAACTTTGTTGTTTATTTGGAACATACATAAAACTCTACAACCCAACTATGTCCATAAGGTCGGAATATACATAAAACTCTACATCCAACAGGTGACTCTGTGGCCCAACATATAAGGCGCTGGTCTACGAAACCTGAGGTTCCAGGTTTGATCCCCGGTAGAGTCGATGGATTTGATTCTTCACTGTTAACTGGTGGCGCATTACCATTAACTTCAAGCACCCACCACCAAAAATTATTTTGTGAGCTGTAGTCTTATATGAAGCAAATCTGCAACTTAATTGATAAAGTCTTATATTAGGCACTATCATCTTTTCCTTTGTTGCTCCTGACTATTTTGAAACATTTTCATCATCTTTTCCTTTGTTTCTCCTTTTAACTTATCACAGTGCACGTTTTTTGAAAATTTTCAGGCCCATCTTTGCTGTTTATTTGGAACATACATAAAAATCTACCATCCAACTATGTCCATATGGTAGAAATATACATAAAACTCTACCATTCAACAGGCGACTTTGTGGCCTAATGGATAAGGCGCTGTCTACGAAACCAAAGATTCTGGGTTCGATCCCCAACAGAGTCGATGGATTTGGTCATTCATTGTTAACTGGTGGTCCATTACCACTAACTTCAAGCACCCACCATCAATAAGTATTTTGTGAGATGCAGTCATATATGAAGCTTAATTGATAAAGTCTAATATCAGGCACTATACCTTTTCCTTTGTTGCTTCTGACTATTTTGATATATCATCATCTTTTCCTTTGTTGCTCCCTTTCACTTATCACAGTGCATGTTTTTTTGAAAATTTTGGACCCACTTTGTTGTTTATTTGGTACATACATAAAACTCTACTATCCAACTATGTCCATATGGTTGGAATATACATAAAACTTTACCATCCAACAGGTGACTCTATGGACCAATGAATAAGGCGTTCGTCCACATAACCAGAGATTCTAGGTTCGATCCCCCGTAGAGTCGATGGATTCAGTCCATCATTGTTAACAGGTGGTGCATTACCATTAACTTCAAACACCAACCATCACAAAGTTTTTTGTGAGCTGTTGTCTTATATGAAGCAAATATACAGCTTAATTGATAAAGTCTTATATAAGGCACTATATCTTTTTCTTTGTTGCTCCTGGCTATTTTGATACATCATCATTTTTTCCTTTGTTGGTCCATTTAACTTATTACAGTGCCCGTTTTCTGGAAAATTTTAGGGCTAACTTTGTTGTTTATTTAGTACATGCATAAAACTTTACAATCCAACTTCATTCATATGGTAGCAATATACGTAAAACTCTTCCATCCAACAGGTGACTCAATGGCCCAATGGATAAGGCGCTGGTTTATGAAACTAGAGATCCTCGGTTCGATCCCAGCAGAGTCGATGGATTTGTTCTTCACTGTTAACTAGTGGTGCCCTACCATTAACTTCAAGCAACCACCATTACAAAATATTTTGTGAGCTGCAGTCTTACATGAAGCAAATTTGCAGCTTAATTGATAAAGTCTTATAATAGGCACTACTATCTTTTCCCTTATTGCTCCTAACTATTTTGATACATCATCATTTTTTCCGTTATTGCTCCATTTAACTTATCACAGTGCACGTTTTTGGAAAATTTAAGGGCCAACTTTGTTGTTTATTTGGTACATACATAAAACTCTACAATCCAACTATGTCCATATAGTTGGAATATACATAAAACTCTACCCTCCAAGAGGTGACTCTGTGGCCCAATGGATAAGGTGCTGGTCTTCGTATCCAGAGATGTTGGGTTCGAACCCCAATAGTGTCGATGGCTTTAGTCCTTCATTGTTAACTGGTGGTGCATTACCATTAACTTCAAGCACCCATCATCACAAAGTATTTTGTGAGTTGCCTTCTTATAAGAAGCAAATCTGCAGCTTAATTGATAAAGTCTTATATAAAGCACCATCATCTTTTCCTTTGTTGCTCCTGACTATTTTGAAACATCATCATCATCTTTTCCTTTGTTGCTCCTTTTAACTTATCACAGTGCAAGTTTTTTGTAAATTTTAGGCCAAACTTTGCTGTTGATTTGGTACATACATAAAACTCTACTATCCAACTATGTCCATATGGTAGGAATATACATAAAACTCTACCTACCAATAGGTAACTCTGTGGCCTAATGGACAAGGCGCTATCTACGAAACCATAGATTCTGGGTTCGATCCCCAATAGAGTCAATGGATTTGGTCCTGACTATTTTGATACATCATCATCTTTTCTTTTGTTGCTCCCTTTAACTTATCACAGTACACATTTTTTTGAAAATTTCAAGGAAAACTTTGTTGTTTATTTGGTACATACGTAAAACTCTGTAATCCAACTATGTTCATATGGTAGGAATATACATGAAACTCTACTATCCAGTAGGTGCCTCTGTGGACCAATTGATAAGGTGTTGGTCTACGAAACCAAAGATTCTGGGTTCGATCTCCAGTAGAGTCAATGGATTTGGTCCTTTATTTTTAACTGGTGGTGCATTACCATTAACTTAAAGCACCCGCCATCACAAAGTATTTTGTGAGCTGCAGTCTTATATTAAGCAAATCTGCAGCTTAATTTATAAAGTCTTATATCAGGCACTATATCTTTTCCTTTATTGCTCCTGACTATTTTGAAACATCACAGTGCACGTTTTTTGGAAAATTTCAGACCCACTTTGTTGTTTATTTGGTACGTACATTAAACTCTACTATCCAACTATGTCCATATGGTTGGATTATACATAAAACTCTACAATCCAACAGGTGACTCTGTGGCCCAATAGATAAGGCGCTGGTCTATGAAACCAGAGATTCTGGGTTTGATCCCCGGCAGAGTCCATGGATTTGGTCCTTCATTGTTAACTGGTGGTGCATTAACATTAACTTCAAGCACCCACCATCACAAAAAATTTTGTGAGCTGCAGTTTTATATTAAGCAAATATGCAGCTTAATTGATAAAGTCTTATATCAGGCACTGTATCTTTTCCTTTGTTGCTCCTGGCTATTTTGATACTTCATCATCTTTTCCTTTGTTGCTCCCTTTAACTTATCACAGTCCCCTTTTTTGGAAAATTTCAGGGCCAACTTTCTTTTTTATTTGGTACATACAAAAGACTCTACTATCCAACTACATCCATATGGTTGGAATATACATAAAACTCTACCATCCAACAGGAAATTCTGTGGCCCAATGGATAAGGCGCTGGCCTACGAAACCAGAGATTCTGGGTTTGATCCTTAACATTGCAATGGATTTGGTCCTTTAATGTTAACTGATGATCCATTACCATTAACTTCAAGCACCCACCATCCCAAAGTATTTTGTGAGCTGCAGTCTTATATGAAGCAAATCTGATGTTTTATTGATAAAGTCATATATCAGGCACTATTATCTTTTCCTTTATTTCTCCTGACTATTTTGTAACGTCATTATCATCTTTTCCTTTGTTGCTCCATTTAACTAATCAAAGTGCACATTTTTTTGAAAATTTCAAGGCCAACTTTACTGTTTATTTGGCATTTACAGAAAACTCTACTATCCTACTATGTCTATATGGTAGGAATATACATAAAACTCTACCATCCAACAGGTGACTCTGTGGCACAATGGATAAGGCACATGTCTATGAAACCAGGGATTCTGGGTTTGATCCCTAGCAGAGTCGATGGATTTGGTACTTCATTGTTAACTGGTGGTGCATTATCATTAACTTCAAGCACCCACCATCACAAAGTATTTTGTGAGCTGCAGTCTTATATGAAGAAAATCTGCAACTTAATTGATAAAGTCTTATATCCAGCACTATGTCTTTTCCATTGTTGCCCCTGACTATTTTGATACATCATCATCTTTTCCTTTATTGCTCCCTTTAATTTATCACAGTGCACTTTTTTGGAAATTTTCGGGCCAATTTTGTTGTTTGTTTGCTACATACATAATAGTCTACAATCCAATTACGTTCACACGGTAGGAATATACATAAAAAAATTCTATCCAACAGGTGACTCTGTGGCCCAATGGGTAAGGCGCTGGTCTACGAAACCACAGATTCTGAGTTCGATCCCCAGCCGAGTCGATGGACTTGGTTCTTCACTGTTAACTGGTGGTGCATTACCATTAACTTCAAGCACCCACCATCACAAAGTATCTTGTGAGATGCAGTCTTATATGAAGAAAATCTGCAGCTTAATTGATAAAGTCTTATATCAGGCACTATTATCTTTTCCTTTGTTGCTCCTGAATATTTTTATACATCATCATCTTTTTGTTTGTTGCTCCCTTTAACTTATCACAGTGCACGTTTTTTGGAAAATTTCAGGGCCAACATTGTTGTTTATTTGGTACATACATAAAACTCTACAATCAACCTACGTCCATATGGTTGGATTATACATAAAAATCTTCCATCCAATAGGTGACTCTATAGCCCAATGGATAAGGCGCCAGTCTACGAAACTAGAGATTCTGGGTTCGATCCCCAGCAGAGTCGATGGATTTGGTCCTTCAATGTTAACTGGTGGTGCATTACCATTAACTTCAAGCACCCACCATCACAAAGTATTTTGTGAGATGCAGTCTTATATGAAGCAAATCTGCAGCTTAATTGATAAAGTCTTATATCAGGCACTATCATCTTTTCCTTTGTTGCTTCATGCTATTTTGATACATCATCATCGTTCTCTTTGTTTACCCCTTTAACTTATCACAGTGCATGTTTTTTGGGATATTTCAGAGCCAACTTTGTTGTTTCTTTAGTACATACATAAAACTCTACTATCCAACTATGTTCATATGGTTGGAATATACATGAAACTCTACCATCCAACAGGTGACTCTGTGGCCCAATCTATAAGGCGCTGGTCTACGAAACCAGAGATTCTGGGTTCGATCCTCATCAGAGTCGATGGATTTGGTCCTTCACTGTTAATTGGTGGTGTATTACCATTAAATTCAAGCAACCACCATATTAAAGTATTTTGTGAGCTGTAGTCTTATATGAAGCAAATCTATAGCTTAATTGATAAAGTCTCATTTCAGGCACTTTCATCTTTTCCTTTGTTGCTCCTGCCTTTTTTGATACATCATCATCTTTCCATTAGTTGCTCCCTTTAACTTATCACTGTGCACGTTTTTTGGAAAATTTCAGAGCCAACTTTGTTGATTATTTGGTACATACATAAAACTCTACTATCCAGCTATGTCCATCTGGTTGGAATATACATAAAACCCTACCATCCAACACGCGACTCTATGGTCCAATGGGTAAGGCGTTGGTCTACGAAACCAGTGGTTTTGGGATTAATCCCCAGGAGAGTCGATGGATTTGGTCCTTAATTGTTAATTGGTGGTGCATTACCATTAACTTCAAGTAACCACCATTACAAAGTATTATGTGAGCTGCAGTCTTATATGAAGCAGATCTGCAGCCAAATTGATAATGTCTTATATTAGGCACTACCATCGTTTCCTTAGTTGCTCCTGACTATTTTAAAACATCATCATCTTTTCCATTTTTACTCCATTTAACTTATCACAGTGCATGTTTTTTGAAATTTTTTAGGGCTAACTTTGCTGTTTATTTGGTACATACATAAAACTTTACTATCCAACTATGTCCATATGTTGAAATATACATAAAACTCTACCATCCAGTAGGCGACTCTGTGGCCCAATGGATAAGGCGCTGGTCTTCGAAACTAGAGATTCTGTTCGAAACTAGAGATTCTGAGTTCAATCCCTAGTAAAGTCGATGGATTTGGTCCTTCACTCTTAACTGTTGGTGCATTACCATTAACTTCAAACACCCTCCATAACAAAGTATTTTGTGAGCTACAGTCTTGTATGAAGCAAATCAGCAGCTTTACCAACATAGTCTTATATCAGGCACTATCATCTTTTCCTTTTTTGCTCCCTTTTACTTATCAAAATGCATGCTTTTTGGAAATTTTCAGGACAAACTTTGTTGTATATTTGGTACATATATAAAACTCTACTATTTAACTACGTCCATATTGTTGGAATATACATAAAACACTACCATCCAACATGTGACTCTGTGGCCCAATGGATAAGGCGTAGGTCTACGAAACCAAAGATTCTGTGTTCAATCCCTAGTATTGTCGATGGATCTGGTCCTTTACTGTTAATTGGGGGTGCAATACCATTAACTTCAAGCAGCCAGCATCACAAATTGTTTTGTGAGCTGCAGTCTTATATGAACCAAATCTGTCGCTTAATTGATAAAGTCTTATATCAGGCACTATCATCTTTTTCTTTGTTGCTCCTGACTATTTTGATACATCATCATCTTTTCCTATATTGCTCCCTTTAACTTATCACAGTGCATGTTTTTTGGAAAATTTCGGGGCCAACCTTGTTGTTTATTTGATAGATACATAAAACTCCACAAGCCAACTATGTCTATATGGTAGGAATATACATAAAACTCTGCCATACAACAGGTGACTCTACGGCCTAATGGATAAGGCGCTGGTCTACGAAACCTGAGATTGTGGGTTCGATCCCCGGCAGAGTCGATGGACTTGGTCCTTCAATGTTAACTGGTGGCTACCATTAACTTCAAGCACCCACTATCATAACGTATTTTGTGAGCTACAGTCTTATATGAAGCAAATCTGCATCTTAATTGATAAATTCTTATATCAGGCACTATTATATTTTCCTTTGTTGCTCCTAACAATTTTGATACATCATTATCTTTGCCTTTGTTGCTCCCATTAACTTATCACAGTGCACATTTTTTGGAAAATTTCAAGGACAACTTTTTTGTTTATTTGGTACATTCATAAAACTCTAAAATCCAGCTATGTCTACATGGTAGGAATATACATAAAACTCTACCATCCAAAAGGTGACTCTGTGGCCCAATGGATAAGGTGCTGGTCTACGAAATCAGAGATTCTGAGTTCGATCCCCATCAGAGTCGACGGATCTGGTCCTTCACTGTTAATTGGTGGTGCATTACCATTAACTTCAATCACCCACCATCACAAATTATTTTGTGAGCTGCAGTCTTATATGAAGCCATTCTGCAACTTAATTGATAAAGTCTTATATCATGCACTATCATCTTTTCCTTTGTTGCTCTAGACTATTTTGATACATCATCACCTTTTCCTTTGTTGCTCCCTTTAAATTATCACAGTGCAAATTTTTTGGAAAATTTCAGAGCTAACTTTGTTGTTTATTTGGTACATACATAAAACTCTACAATCCAACTATGTCCATATGTTCGGAATATACATGAAACTCAACCATCCAAAAGGTGACTCTATGGCCCAATGGTTAAGGCGTTGGTCTGCGAAACCAGAGATTCTTGGTTCGATCCCCGGTAGAGTCGATGGATTTCGTCCTTCACTGTTAACTGGTGGTGCATTACCATTAACTTCAAGCACCCACCATCACAAAGTATTTTTGAGCTGCAGTCTTATATAAAGCAAACCTACAGCTGAATTGATAAAGTCTTATATCAGGAACTATCATCTTTTCCTCTGTTTCTCCTAGCTATTTTGATACATCATCATCTTTTCCTTTGTTGCTCCCTTTAACTTATCACAGTGCATGTTTTTTAGAAAATTTCAAGGCCAACTTTGTTGTTTATTTGGTACATACATAAAACTTTACAATCCAACTATGTCCATATGGTAGGAATATACATAAAACTGTACCATCCAACAGGTGACTCTGTGGCCCAATGGATAAGGCGCTGGTCTACGAAACCAGAGATTCTTGGTTCGATCCCCATTAGAGTCGATGGATTTGGTCCTTCACATGTTACCTGGTGGTGCATTACCATTAACTTCGAGCACCCACCATAATGAAGTATTTTGTGAGGGGCAGTCTTATACGAAGCAAATCTGCAGCTTAATTTATAAAGTCTTAAATCTGGCACTATCATCTTTTCCTTTATTACTCCTGATTATTTTGATACATCACCATCTTTTCCTTTGTTGCTCCCTTTAACATATTACAGTGCACGTTTTTTTGGAAAATTTCACGGCCAACTTTGTTGTTTATTTGGTGCATACATAGAACTCTACAATCGAACTATGTCCGTATGGCTGGAATATACATAAAGCTCTACCATCCAACAGGTGACTCTGTGGCCCAATGGACACAGTGCTGGTCTACGAAACCTGAGATTTCGGGCTCGATCCCCAGCAGAGTCGATGGAATTGGTTCTTCACTGTTAACTGGTGGTCCATTACCATTAACTTAAAGCACCCACGATCATAAAGTATTTTGTGAACTATAGTCTTATATGAAGCAAATCTGCAGCTTAATTGATAAAGTCTTATATCATGCACTATTATCTTTTCCTTTGTTGCTCCTGACTATTTTGATACATCATCATCTTTTCCTTTGTTGCCTCCATTAGCTTAACACGGTGCACCTTTTTTTGGAAAATTTCAGGCCAACTTTGTTGTTTATTTGGTACGTACATGAAACTCAACAATTCAACTATGTCCATATGGTTGGAATATACATAAAACTCTATCATCCAACAGGTGAATATGTGGCCCAATGGATAAGGCGCTAGTCTACAAGACCATAGATTCTGGGTTCGATCTCCAGCAGAGACGATGGATTTGGTCCTTCACTATTAACTAGTGGTGCATTGCCATTAACTTCTTGCACCTACCATCAGAAAGTATTTTTTTGAGGTGTAGTCTTATATGAAGCAAATCTGCAGCTTAGTTGATAAAGTCTTATATCGGGCACTATCATATTTTCCCTTGTTGCTCTTAGCAATTTTGTTACATCATCATCTTTTCCTTTGTTGCTCCCTTTAACTTATCACAGTGCACATTTGTTGGAAAATTTCAGACCCACTTCGTTGTTTATTAGGTACATACATAAAACTCTACTATCCAAATATGTCCATATGGTTGGAATATACATAAAACTCTACCATCCAACTGGTGACTCTGTGGCCCAATTGATAAGGCACTGGTCTACGAGACCAGAGATTCTGGGTTCGATCCCCAACAGTGTCGATGGATTTGGTCCTTCATTATTAACTGGAGGTGCTTTAACATTAACTTCAAGCACCCGCCATCACAAAGTATTTTGTGAGCTGCAATCTTATATGAAGCAAATCTAAAACTTAATTGATAAAGTCTCATATCAGGCACTATCATCTTTTCCTTTGTTGCTCCTGACTATTTTGATGCATCATCATCTTTTCCTTTGTAGCTACCTTTAACTTATCACAGTGCACGTTTTTTAGAAAATTTCAAAACCAACTTAGCTTTTTATTTGGTACATACCTAAAACTCTACTATCCAACTAGGTCCATACGGTTGGAATATACATAAAACTCCACCACCCAACAGATGACTCTATGGCCCAATGGATAAGGCACTGGTCTACAAAACCAGAGATTCTGGTTTTGATCCCCAGCAGTGTCGATGGATTTGTGTAACAACCCGGGTTTCGACAGACCGAATTTTTCAAAATCCAATCCATCGGACCCCGAGTCGGGTGCTCTAGTATCCTGCAGAAAAGACAGAGAGAAAGAAACATGTCAGAGTTCGAAAAGAAGCTCACAGCGGAAGGAATAAAATATAATTTATTTCAAAATAGCATTACCTTAATAATAATACTGCCAAGCCAGTAGTCAAGCAATACTATCTCTGTCATGAACCTAACCTGCGCATGTTGTGAGGAGGGGGTCAGAACATAAGTTCTGTGTGACCGGACTGTAATAAACTCTTGTGTAACCCTACATATACCATTCAGTTATAATTTCTTGTTTATTAGTTTATTCACAATATTAGCACCCAAGGCCAAACCCATGTCATTCTCGTCCACTTACTAGTAGACTTAACCTAATACATCGTATATGTAATTTTTCCCCAACTCGTATAATCCTTTCCATGTATACGTACAGTCCCTTGCCGTATATCGTACGAGCTTTATCACGTAATTCTATACTACTTCAACGTAGTGCCACCATTCTTGAAATCGTTTGGACTGCCACCCTTGATCTGGCTAGGTTTCCTTATCATGAACTATCGAGTGTTCAACTAGGATTTATGCCACCTAGGACCACTAGGGATTATGCTACCTATTGAATGTTTTCTAGATTCGATTAGGGTTTATGCCACCTAGGACTACTAGGGATTATGCTACCTATCGAACAACGCCCTTTTCCCACGTATGTATTGCGAATCGTTTCCGATGTCTAGGTGCACATGTACACTATATGTGCGGCCCGAGTACCGTGACAGGGCTAAATCAAGAAATACAGAACTCGGTCGGGAGCTTTAAGTTATCTGACGATGCAGATGCTAAGGTCTGTTTTTCTACCATTGGTTATGCTCCCATGTGACCCCTCCCTCAACTAATGAAAGGCAATCCAAGAAAATCAAGCACGAGAACTGTACTCCTGCCACCTATGCCCCACTTTCCTATCGGCCAGCCTCACCCACAACTAGATAGCAAGTATATGGTCTGTTGGGAGTTCTCTGCCTTTCCGTATACATACTACGATTGACTGAAGATGGTAGGTAGACGACGAGTGCTATCACAGGGCTAAACAAGATATCGCCGCCTCACGCTGGTCCGTCCTAGTCTTTAGGTTGCCTTATATTGCAACCAAGGCATACTCTTGGTTCTCCTACCGCAGACCTTAACCTCTGTGAGCCCAGGCGGATCATCTGCAACCTCACAGAGGAATACGAAGAGTACCCTCACGTTCCCCGAAGCTACGTGCTTCGTAACAAAGTCCGCTGGAGCCTTTCTCGAAATCAGATAAACGTTCGCTCCTCCTCATGTGTTTGTTAAGCGATGATCTACCGTATCGGGTTATTCATCTATTTATGGACTGGCTCACTTTCCTTGACTAAGAATTATTACTTGGTTGTTCTTAACTAAGGTTTACCACTTAGTTTCCTTTCCCGTTAATCTTGTTAACTAAGGTTTACCACTTAGTCCCCTTAACTAAGGATTACAACTTAGTTCTCGTTCTCGACCGTTTTCTTAACTAAGGTTTACTGCATAGTTCCTATTAACTAAGGCTTGTTACTTAGTTATCATTCTCGTTGTTTTACTTAGTCAATTATCGTTACCTTAGACATCAGACCACATATTCCCGCTTTATAATTCAACTTGTTACTAAGGTTTTCCCATGAATTCAAGCATAACTTAAGTTCTCTTTTATTCGGTGATAGCGCATGGGTGTTTTCCCACAGTTCTTGCTTAGCTTACCCCATATTAAAGGTTATCCCACCCGTCAGGTCTTACATTACATCTTAAGTCATAGTCTTTCTCTATCCCTAGAACAGGTTTACCCCCTAATTAGCCCTTCGACTATTTCAACTTCGATTTATAATAGGTAGTTAACATTCCCTATTTCCGTTTTTGGTTAAGTTTTGTTCATATGTTTGTGTCGACTTAACCCCATCTCCTTATAACGTTCATTCACAAATTTGGTTAAGTGTTGTCTTTGTATTAATGACTCAACCCTACGAATCATGTGCCATTAATTATTAATGCACCACAACCTCTCACATTAGACCTGTTGTTGTGGTCACTGGTTATGCCAGGCGGTTTTGGGTAGAATTACACCACAACTCAGTCTAACCTCGGGTTTCAAGCGTGATATGACTAACTTCTCACATTAGGAACTATTGTTTGCAACCACTGGTTAGGTCAGGCGGTTCCGGGCAGGATTACATCGCAAACTCATCCTAAACTCGAGTTAGCCACATTTCATGTTTGGTTCATGTCTATTCTAATTGGCATATGTCAAGTTCATAATCATGTCAAAAAAATATTAAGTTCATGTTATGCCAATTACCCAACTTACAAGCATGTTCTTATAAATGTCAATTACCAATTCATGCCATGTTCGTGTTCGTTTTAGATGTCAAGTTCATAAGCATATTCTAAATGTCATATTTCAAGTTTCATAATCTTGTCCCTATTTACATTACACAAATTACTCAACCATATTCATGTTCAATGCATTTCAATAGTGCCAAAATTCGAGTATCAAGTTCAATCTAGATGTCAAGTGTCAATTCCGCAAATCCAAGCTTTACCTAAAAACCCCCAATTTATATTCATGCTTGTAATCCCATTAACAGGTTACGTCTATCATTAAATACATAATTCATATTCATGTCAATTTCATGTTCAAGTTCTAGATGTAAACTTCATGTCAAATTCCAGATGTCAATTCATATCAAGTTTGTGTTCTTATCCAAATTCAAGTTATAATACAGGTTTTATTCTAGAGACATGTGCCCATTAACAAATCCATAAGTCAATTTCATGCTTAAATCAATGATGTCAATTCTACGTCAAACCCCAAATCATGTTCATGCGTATAATTCTAAATTTGGTTTACGCATTCAGGTTTTGTCAATGTTATATTGCACCCAACCCTCTTTGTAATTTATAACCAAACCCTCCAATTCATGTCATAGCCCAAAACCGAGCGTTTCCCTTTTTCGCTTGCAATAATCATCCAATCGTATTTATTTTATTATAGATCTTGGCTCGAGATAGCCTAGCTATTAAAAATCAAAAAGGGAAAGAATAAAAGGAGGCACATAATCGTAGGCATAATAATTAAAATCAACCACATGATAATATTAAACATTATGGATTCAATAATTTCATTTCATGTTTACATAGGGAATGTTTGAACGATAAATAATAATTTTACACAAAAAGTGCATTATAAATCCACTCATAGTGTTTGTCATCTTCAAAATGTAGATCCTCGATTGCCCCTTTGATTTATGAATTGGATTAATCCTTGAACTGATTTCCCCCTTTCCCTTTTTGTTGCTTTTGATTCATCTTTGATTGATTTCATGTCCAATTCAATTTATCTTTGATTTCATATGCGGCGTAGGTTGCAGATCTGAATTCCATCTATTTGCGCAGTGATTTAGATCTAAGCCTCTTTTCTTTTTATTCATGGTTGTAGTAATTCTAGATCTCATTCTTTTTAATTTTAAGAATATATGTTGTAGAGAAAAGAGAGAAGAATAGATCTAAGATTTATTTAGATCAATAGCTTGAGGAGGAAGAAGAAATCAAGTTAGAAGAGAGCCATGGCCTTGCCATGAATTGTTCTGGAGTTTACAATGAGCCTAGGATGTTTATATAGGTGTTAGACCAACGTACTAGGCCCAAAAACTCATCCAGGTGCTCAAAAATGAACCTGGACAGCTTCTGGGGTGAATTTCCCGCTTCTGGACCAAAATTCCCACTCCAGGTCGCTATAAGTCGACCTCCCCAAGGGAAGGTCGACACTATGGTCGACCTCCCCCCTGGGAGGTCGACTCTATGGTCGATCTGGGGGTCGACCTGGTCATTTTTTTCTGTTCTGGGCTGGGCTGTTTTCTGATTTTTCGCTGAAACTTCGGGAGGTCATAACTCCTTCATACAGACTCCGATTTTTAAAACTCGGACTCTATTTCATGTAAAATTTCGAGAGGAACGCAATGGTGATGTCCATTTTACTTAATTCCTGATATTTAAATTAAATATCCTTATTTTACTATCTTCTCCGTTACACACACTATTATCGAATTAATTTTTCTTCTCTTCCATGTATTAATTAATTCTCATTATGCATCACCATTATTTACCTATATAAGCATATTTTCATAAATTTTATTTTATTTCATTTTTAATTATATTAAAAATGCAGGGTGATACATTCTCCCACCCTTAAAGAATTTTGTCCCCGAAATTCGATAGGAGTAAAATAGATAATCCCTCGCAACATCCAATTAGTGTTCATCCAAATGTTGCAACATTGTGCACATGTGCAAAGTGAAGTACATTATAGTAAATCATGTAAGCCTAATTTGGATCCACCTATATGTATGCAAACTTTTAAAAAACTTTTCAAAACATGATGCTCACATCCTAAATATACTTGCAGTTCTATATGGATGCAATATTTTTGAAAAATCAAAACATTTTCCATTCAAAATTTCCCATACTCTTATAGAGTAAGAGCATAATTCATCCAATTTTCGCATCCAAAATCCTACCAACCATCTTTTAATTCGAGATTTAGAAAAATCTAATTTTCCAAATTTGATTTCTTATGTTACGAAAAGGTATAAAACGGAAAAATTCACACCCTCCGTTTTTCTTTTCTAATTGTACTTGGATTTTTATATAACTATTCTATTAAGATTTCCTATTTTCTTATCCATGCACAACCACATAAGAAACTTTCTTTCTCGTATTTTCGACTTTATCTTGAAATAATTTCATATTTATTCATCTTTTTCTTGAGATTTTCATTTTCTTTCCCCCGTCTTGTTTTGTTGCTTTACTGAATTTATTGTTTTCTTGTTAGTTAGGCTATTCTTTAACTTATTTGGCTTAGTCCAGTTTCTCATGTTTATATTATTTATTTATCTTTTCAAATAAGCTTTCCCGTTTTCTAGTCAAATAATATCCTACACAGCTACAACTATGGGCCAAGGATCTTAAGACTATATTTTAAAACCCAATATCCACTTTTCAAACATCAAGATACTTTTAAGATCAAAACTCAGAAAATACCACAAACTCTTTTACAAATTCAAGTTCTTAAAAGTTTATTATTGGGTCAGACTCAAAGCGGGTTTTCCACTCAACTAGGCTTTCCTAGGTACTTTCACAAATTCAATTTTCTCGACTATATATATTCCTAATCCATTTTCACACTTTAACCTTTTTTTTCTAATTTCTAAGGTTTTACTTCTAGACCCACTACTCTGAGATACTAATATTTCAGTTTCCATTCTATGGGATACTTTCTAGCTCCAAGTCATATTGTACACTTTCCCAACCACCTAATTGTTTCCAAAATTTCTATGTCCATGCCTTTAGTGTACAAACCAATATCCCAACTCTTTACATGTCTAGTGGGATACTATATGGATTTAGGTTTATATATATAATATATTTATATTTTAGAAAATACAAATACGTTCACTCATTATTGCCCTAAGACCACTAAACCGAAGCTCCGATACCAGATGTAACAACCCGGGTTTCGACAGACCGAAATTTTCAAAATCCAATCCATCGGACCACGAGTTGGGTGCTCTGGTATCCTGTAGAAAAGACAGAGAGAAAGAAACATGTCAGAGTTCGAAAAGCAGCTCACAGCAGAAGGAATAAAATATAATTTATTTCAAAATAGCATTACCTTAATAATAATAATGCCAAGCCAGTAGTCAAGCAATACTATCTCTGTCATGAACCTAACCTGCGTATGTTGTGAGGAGGGGGTCAGAACATAAGTTCTGTGTGACTGGACTATAATAAACTCTTGTGTAACCCTACATATACTGTTCAGTTATAATTTCTTGTTTATTAGGTTATTCACAATATTAGCTCCCAAGGCCAAACCCATGTCATTCTCGTCCACTTACTAGTAGACTTAACCTAATACATCGTATATGTAATTTTTCCCCAACTCGTATAATCCTTTCCATGTATACGTACAGTCCCTTACCGTATATCGTACGGGCTTTATCACGTAATTCTATACTACTTCAACGTAGTGCCACCATTCTTGAAATCGTTTGGACTGCCACCCTTGATCTGGCTAGGTTTCCTTATCATGAACTATCGAGTGTTCAACTAGGATTTATGCCACCTAGGA
Source organism: Allium sativum (assembly GCA_030737875.1). Lineage (NCBI taxonomy): Eukaryota > Viridiplantae > Streptophyta > Magnoliopsida > Asparagales > Amaryllidaceae > Allium > Allium sativum. The sequence continues at coordinate 769,502,081 of CM060918.1, read as the reverse complement.
CCACTAGGGACTATGCTACCTATTGAACGTTTTCTAGATTCGATTAGGGTTTATGCCACCTAGGACTACTAGGGATTACGCTACCTGTCGAACAGCGCCCTTTTCCCACGTATGTATCGCGAATCGTTTCCGATGTCTAGGTGCACATGTACACAATATCTGCGGCCCGAGTCCCGTGACAGAGCTAAATCAAGAAATACGGAACTCGGTCGGGAGCTTTAAGTTATCTGCTGATGTAGATGCTAAGGTCTATTTTTCTACCAGTGATTATGGTCCCACGTGAACCCTCCCTCAACTAATGAAAGGCAATCCAAGAAAATCAAGCACGAGAATTGTACTTCTGCCACCAATGACCCACTTTCCTATTGGCCAGCCTCACCCACAACTAAATAGCAAGTATATGGTCTGTTGGGAGTTCTCTGCCTTTCCGTATACGTACTATGATTGACTGAAGATGGTAGGTAGACGACGAATGCTATCACAGGGCTAAACAAGATATCGCCGCCTCACGCTGGTCAATCCTAGTCTTTAGTTTTCCTTATATTGCAACCAAGGCATACTCTTGGTTCTCCTACCGCAGACCTTAACCTCTGTGAGCCCAGAAGGATCATCTGCAACCTCACAGAGGGATACCAAGAGTACCATCATGTTCCCCGAAGCTACGTGCTTTGTAACCCAGTCCGCTGGAGCTTTTCTCGAAATTAGATAAACGTTCGCTCCTCCTCGTGTGTTTGTTAAGCGATGATCTACCGTATCGGGTTATTCAACTATTTATGGACTGGCTCACTTTCCTTGACTAAGAATTATTACTTAGTTGTTCTTAACTAAGGTTTACCACTTAGTTTCCTTTCCCGTTAATCTTGTTAACTAAGGTTTACCACTTAGTCCCCTTAACTAAGGATTACAACTTAGTTCTCGTTATCGACCGTTTTCTTAACTAAGGTTTACTGCTTTGTTCCTATTAACTAAGTCTTGTTACTTAGTTATCTTTCTCGTTGTTTTACTTAGTCAATTCTCGTTACCTTAGACATCAGACCACATATTCTCGCTTTATAATTAAACTTGTTGACTAAGGTTTTCCCATGAATTCAAGCATAACTTAAGTTCTCTTTTATTCGGTGATAGCGCATGGGTGTTTTCCCATAGTTCTTGCTTAGCTTACCCTATATTATAGGTTTTCCCACACTTCAGGTCTTACATTACATCTTAAGTCATAGTCTTTCTCTATCCCTAGAACAGGTTTACCCCCTAATTAGCCCTTCGACTATTTCAACTTCGATTTATAATAGGTAGTTAACATTCCCTATTTCCATTTTTGGTTAAGTTTTGTTCATATGTTCGTGTCGACTTAACCCCATCTCCTTATAACGTTCATTCACAAATTTGGTTAAGTGTTGTCTTTGTATTCATGACTTAACCCTACGAATCATGTGCCATTAATTATTAATGCACCACAACCTCTCACATTAGACCTGTTGTTGTGGTCATTGGTAATAACGGGCGGTTCCGGGCAGAATTACACCACAACTCAGTCTAACCTCGGGTTTCAAGCGCGATATGACTAACTTATCACATTAGTACCTATTGTTTGCAACCACTGGTTAGGCCGGGCGGTTCCGGGCAGGATTACATCGCAAACTCATCCTAACCTCGAGTTAGCCACGTTTCATGTTTGGTTCATGTCTATTCTAATTGGCATATGTCAAGTTCATAATCATGTCAAAAAAATATTAAGTTCATGTTATGCCAATTACCCAACTTACAAGCATGTTCTTATAAATGTCAACTACCAATTCATGCCATGTTCGTGTTCGTTTTAGATGTCAAGTTCATAAGCATATTCTAAATGTCATATTTCAAGTTTCATAATCTTGTCCCTATTTACATTACACAAATTACTCAACCATATTCATGTTCAATGCATTTCAATAGTGCCAAAATTCGAGTATCAAGTTCAATCTAGATGTCAATTGTCAATTCCCCAAATCCAAGCTTTACCTAAAAACCCCCAATTTATATTCATGCTTGTAATCCCATTAACAGGTTACGTCTATCATTAAATTCATAATTCATATTCATGTCAATTTCATGTTCAATTTCTAGATGTAAACTTAATGTCAAATTCCAGATGTCAGTTCATATCAAGTTTGTGTTCTTATCCAAATTCAGGTTATAATACAGGTTTTATTCTAGAGACATGTGCCCATTAACAAATCCATAAGTCAATTTCATGCTTAAATCAATGATGTCAATTCTACGCCAAACCCCAAATCATGTTCATGCGTATTATTCTAAATTTGGTTTACGCATTCAGGTTTTGTCAATGTTATATTACGCCCAACCCTCTTTGTAATTTATAACCGAACCCTCCAATTCATGTCATAGCCCAAAACCGAGCGTATCCCTTTTTCGCTTGCAATAATCATTCAATCGTATTTATTTTATGATAGATCTAGGCTCGATATAGCCTAGCTATTAAAAATCAAAAAGGGAAAGAATAAAAGGAGGCACATAATCGTAGGCATAATAATTAAAATCGAGCACATGATAATATTAAACATAATGGATTCAATAATTTCATTTCATGTTTACATAGGGAATGTTTGAACGATAAATAATAATTTTACACAAAAAGTGCATTATAACTCCACTCACGGTGTTTGTCGTCTTCAAAATGTTGATCCTCGATTGCCCCTTTGATTTATGAATTGGATTAATCCTTGAACTGATTTCCCCCTTTCCCTTTTTGTTGCTTTTGATTCATCTTTGATTGATTTCATGTCCAATTCAATTTATCTTTGATTTCATATGCGGCGTAGGTTGCAGATCTGAATTCCTTCTCTTTGCGCAGTGATTTAGCTCTAAGCCTCTTTTATTTTTATTCATGGTTGTAGTAATTCTAGATCTCATTCTTTTTAATTTTAAGAATAGATGTTGTAGAGAAAAGAGAGAAGAATAGATCTAAGATTTATTTAGATCAATAGCTTGAGGAGGAAGAAGAAATCAAGTTAGAAGAGATCCATGGCCTTGCCATGAATTGTTGTGGAGTTTACAACGAGCCTAGGATGTTTATATAGGTGTTAGACCAACGTACCAGGCCCAAAAACTCATCCAGGTGCTCAAAAATGAACCTGGACAGCTTCTGGGGCGAATTTCCCGCTTCTAGACCGAAATTCCCGCTCCAGGTCGCTACAGGTCGACCTCCCCAAGGGGGGTTCGACTCTATGGTCAACTTCCCCCTGGGAGATCGACCCTATGGTTGATCTGGGGGTCGACCTGGTCATTTTTTTCCTTTTCTGGACTGGGCTGTTTTCTGATTTTTCGCTGAAACTTTGGGAGGTCATAACTCCTTCATACGGACTCTGATTTTCGAAAACTCGGACTCTATTTCATGTAAAATTTCGAGAGACACGCAATGGTGATGTCCATTTTACTTAATTCCTGATATTTAAATTAAATATCCTTATTTTACTATCTTCTCCGTTACACACACTATTATCGAATTAATTTTTCTTCTCTTCCATGTATTAATTAATTTTCATTATACATCACCATTACTAACCTATATAACCATATTTTCATAAATTTTATTTCATTTTTAATTATATTAAAATTGCGGGGTGTTACAATTTGGTCCTTCATTGTTAAATGGTGGAGCATTAACATTAACTTCAAGCACCCGCCATCACAAAGTATTTTGTGAGCTGCATTCTTATTTGATGCAAATCTGCAGCTTAATTGATTAAGTCCTATATCAGGCACTATATCTTTTCCTTTGTTGCTCCTGACTATTTTGATACATCATCATCTTTTCCCTTGTTACTCCCTTTAACTTATCATAGTGCACGTTTTTTAGAAAATTTCAGGGATAACTTTGTTGTTTATTTGGTACATACGTAAAACTCTACAATCCAACTACGTTCATATGGTAGGAATATACATAAAACTCTACTATCCAATAGGTGACTCTGTGGCCCAATGGATAAGGCAATGGTCTACGAAACCAGGGATTCTGGGTTTGATCCCTATCAGAGTCGATAGATTTTGTCCTTCACCGTTAACTGGTGGTGTATTACCATTAACTTCAAGCACCCACCATCACAAAGTATTTTGTCAGCTGTAGTCTTATATGAAGCCAATCTGCAGCTTTATTGATAAAGTCTTATATCAGGCACTATTATCTTTCCTTTATTGCTCCTGACTATTTTGGTACATCATCATCTTTTCCTTTGTTGCTCCCTTTAACTTATCACAGTGCACATTTTTTTGAGAATTTTTGGGCCAACTTTGTAGTTTATTTGGTACATACATAAAACTCTGCAATCCAGCTGTGTCCATATGGTTGGAATATACGTAAAATTCTACTATCCAGTAGGTGACTCTGTGGCCCAATAGATAAGGCGCTAGTCTACGAAACCGGAGATTCTGGGTTCGATCCACAATAGAGTCGATGGATTTGGTCCTTCGTTTTGAACTGATGGTGCATTACCATTAACTTCAAGCACCTACCATCACAAAGTATTTTGTGAGCTGTAATCTTATATGAAGCAAATTTGCAGCTTAATTGATAAAGTCTTATATAAGGAACTATATCTTTTCCTTTGTTGCTCCTTGCAATTTGATACCTCATCATCTTTTCCTTTGTTGCTCCCTTTAACTTATCATAGTGCACGTTTTTTTGAAAATTTTAGGGATAACTTGGTTGTTTATTTGGTACATACATGAAACTCTGCTATCCAACTATGTCCATATGGTTGGAATATACATTAAACTCTACCATCCAACAGGTGACGCTGCGGCCCAATGCATTAGGTGCTGGTCTAAGAAACCAGAGATTCTGGGTTCGGTCCCCAGCAGTTTCGATGGATTTGGTCCTTCAATGTTAACTGGTGATGCATTACCATTAACTACAAGCTCCCACCATTATAAAGTATTTTGTGAGCTGCAGTCTTATATGAAGCAAATCTGCAAAAGTCTTATATCAGGCACCTTGTTGCTCCTGACTATTTTGAAATATCATCATCATCTTTTCCTTTGTTGCTCCATTAAACTTATCAAAGTGCACGTTTTTTGGAAAATTGCAAGGCCGACTTTGCTGTTTATTTGTTACATACATAAAATTCTACTATCCAACTATATCTATATGGTAGGAATATACATAAAACTCTATCCCCAGTTGAGTTGATGGATTTGGTCCTTCGTTGTTAACTGGTGGTGCATTGCCATTAACTTCAAGCACCCGCTATCACAACGTATTTTGTGAGCTACAGTCTTATAGGATGCAAATATGCAGCTTAATTGATAAAGTCTTAAGTCGGGCACTATCATCTTTTCCTTTGTTGCTCCTGACTATTTTGATACATCATCATCTTTTCCTTTGTTGCTCCATTTAATGTATTACAGTGCATGTTTTTTGGAAAATTTCAGGGCCAACTTTGTTGTTTATTTGGTACATACATAAAACTGTACAATCCAACAATGTCCATGTGACCGGAATATACATAAAGCTCCCCCATCCAATAGGTGACTCAGTGGCCCAATGGATAAGGCGTTGTTCTACGAAACCTGAGATTTTGGGTTCGATCCCTAGCAGAGTAGACGGAATTGGTTCTTCCCTGTTGACTGGTGGTGCATTACCATTAACTTAAACCACCACGATCACAAAGTATTTTGTGAGCTGGAGTCTTATATGAAGCAAATGTGTAGCTTAATTGATAAAGTCGTATATCAAGCACTATTATTTTTTCCTTTGTTGCTCCTGGCTAATTTGATACATCATCATTTTTTCCTTTGTTGCTCCCATTAATTTACCACGGTGCATGTTTTTTGGAAAATTTCAGGCTAACTTTGTTGTTTATTTGGTACATACATAAAACTCAACAATCCAACTGTGTCTATATGGTTGGAGTATACATAAAACTCTATCATCCAACAGGTGAATCAATGGCCCAATGGATAAGGCACTGATCTACGAAACCAGAGATCCTGGGTTCGATCCCCAGCAGATTCGATGGATTTGGTCCTTCATTGTTAACTGAGGGTGCATTACCATTAACTTCAAGAACCCACCATCAAAAAGTATTTTGTGATCTGCAGTCTTATATGAAGCAAATCTGCAGCTTAATTGATAGAATCATATATCAGGCACTATATGTTTTCCTTTATTGCTCCTGACTATTTTGATATATCATCATCTTTTCCTTTGTTGCTCCATTTAACTTATCACAGTGCACGTTTTTTGGAAAATTTCAGATCCACTTTGTTGTTTATTTGGTACATACATAAAACTCTACTATCCAACTATGTCTATATGGTTGGAATATACATAAAACTCTACCATCCAACAAGTGACTCTGTGGCCCAATGGATAAGGAGATGGACTACGAAACCAGGGATTCTGGGTTCGATCCCCAGCAGGGTCGATGGATTTGGTCCTTCAACATTAATTGGTGGAGCATTACCATTAACTTCAAGCACCCATCATCACAAAGTATTTTGTGAGTTGCAGTCTTATATGAAGCAAATCTACAACTTAATTGATAATGTCCCGTATCAGGCATTATCATCTTTTCCTTTACTACTCCTGACTATTTTGACTCATCATCATCTTTTCCTTAGTAGCTACCTTTAACTTATCACAGTGCACATTTTTTGGAAAATTTCAGAACCAACTTAGTTTTTTATTTGGTACATACATAAAACTCTACTAGCCAACTATGTCCATATAGTTGGGATATACATAAAACTCCACCACCCAACAGTGACTCTGTGGCCCAATCGATAAGGCATCGGTCTACGAAACCAGAGATTCTAGGTTGGATCCCTAACAGAGTTGATGGATTTGGTCCTTCATTGTTAACTGGTAGTGCATTAACATTAACTTCAAGCACCCACCATCATAAAGTATTTTGTGAGCTTTAGCCTTATATGAAGAAAATCTGCAGCTTAATTGATAAAGTCTTATATCAGGCACTATATCTTTTTCTTTGTTGCTCCTGACTATTTTAATACATCATCATCTTTTCCTTTGTTGCTCCCTTTAACTTATCATATGCACGTTTTTTAGAAAATTTGACAACTTTGTTGTTTATTTGGTACGTGTGAAACTCTATAATCCAACTACGTTCATGTGGTAGGAATATACATAAAACTCTACTATCTAGTAGGTGACTCTGTGGCCAAATGGATAAGGCGCTGGTCAACGAAAAAAGAGATTTCGGGTTCGATCCCCCTTAGAGTCGATGGATTTGGTCCTTCACTGTTAACTGGTGGTGTATTACCAATAACTTCAAGCACCCACCATCACAAAGTATTTTGTGAGTTGTAGTCTTTTATGTAGCAAATCTGCGGCTTAATTGAAAAAGTCTTACATCAGGCACTATTATCTTTTCCTTTGTTGCTCCTGACTATTTTGGTACATCATCATCTTTTCATTTGTTGCTCCCTTTAACTTTTCACAGTGCACAATTTTTAGAAAATTTTAGGGCCAACTTTGTTGTTTATTTGGTACATACATAAAACTCTACAATCCAACTACATCCATGGTTGGAATATACATAAAACTCTACCATCCAACAGGTGACTCTGTGGCCCAATGGATAAGGCGCTGGTCTACGAAACCAGAGATTCTGGGCTCGATCTCTAGCAGAGTCTATGGATTTGGTCCTTAACTGTTAATTGGTGGTGTATTACCATTAACTTCAAGCACCCGCCATCACAAGGTATTTTGTGAGCCGCAGTCTAATATGAAGCAAATCTGCAGCTTAACTGATAAAGTGTTATATCAGGCACTATCATCTTTTCCTTTGTTGCTCCTGACTATTTTGATACATCATCATCTTTTCCTTTGTGGCTCCCTTTAACTTATCACAATGCACGTCTTTTGGAAAATATCAGGTCCAACTTTATTGTTTATTTTGTACATACATAAAACTCTACAATCCAACTATGTCCATATGGTTGGATTAGACATAAAACTCTACCATCCAACAGGTGACTCTGTGGCCCAATGGATAAGGCGTTGGTCTACGAAACCAGAGATTCTGGGTTCGATCCCCGGTAGAGTCGATGGATTTGGTCCTTTACTATTAACTATGGTGCATTATCATTAACTTCAAGCACCCACCATCACAAAGTATTTTGTGAGCTGCAATTTTATATGAAGCAAATCTACAGCTTAATTGATAAAGTCTCATATAAGGTACTATCATATTCTCCTTTGTTGCTCCTGACTATTTTGATATATCATCATCTTTTCCTTAGTTGCTCCCTTTAAATTATCATAGTGCACGTTTTTTGGAAAATTTCAGAGCTAACTTTGTTGATTATTTGGTACATACATAAAACTCTACTATCCAACTATGTCCATATAGTTGGAATATACATAAAACTCTACCATCCAACAGGTGACTCTGTGGCCCAATGGATAAGGCGCTGGTCTACGAAACTAGAGATTCTGGGTTCAATCCCCAGTAGAATCGATGGATTTGGTCCTTCATTGTTAACTGGTGGTGCATTACCATTAACTTAAAGCACCCACCATTAAAAAGTATTTTGTGGGCTGCAGTCTTATATGAAGCAAATCTGCAGCTTAATTGATAAAGTCATGTATTAGGAACCATCATCTTTTCCTTTGTTACTCCTGACTATTTTGAAACATCATCTTCATCTTTTCCTTTGTTGCTCCATTTTACTTATAACAGTGCAAGTTTTCTGGAAAATTTCAGGGACAACTTTGCCGTTTAATTGGTACATACATAAAACTCTACTATCCAACTACGTCCATATCGTTGGAATATACATATAACTCTACCATCCAACAGGCGACTATGTGGCCCAATGGATAAGGCACTGGTCTACGAAACCAGAGATTCTGGGTTCGATCCCCAGTAGAGTCGATGGATTCGGTCCTTCATTGTTAACTGGTGGTAAATTACCATTAACTTCAAGAACCCAGCATCACAAAGTATTTTGTGAGCTGTATTCTTATACGAAGCAAATCTGCAGCTTAATTGATAAAGTCTTATATCAAGCACTATATCTTTTCCATTATTTCTCCTGGCTATTTCGATACATCATCATCTTTTCCTTCGTTGAACCCTTTAACTTATCACAGTGCGCGTTTTTTGGAAAATTTGTTGTTTATTTGGTACATACATAAAACTCTACTATCCAACTATGTCCATATGGTTAGAATATACATAAAACTCTACCACCCGACAGGTGACTCTGTGGCCCAATGGATAAGCCACTGGTCTACGAAACAAGAGATTCTGGGTTCAATCCCCCATAGTGTCGATGGATTTGGTCCTTCAATGTTGACTGGTGATGCGTTACCATTAACTTCTAGCACCCACCATCACAAAGTATTTCTTGTGTTGTAGTCTTATATGAAGAAAATCTGCAGCTTAACTGATAAAGTCTTATGTCAGGCACTATCATCTTTTACTTTGTTGCTCCTGACTATTTTGAAACATCATCATCATCTTTTCCCTTGTTGCTCCATTTAACTAATCACAGTGCACGTTTTTTGGAAAATTTCAAGGCCAACTTTGCTTATATTTGGTACATACATAAAACTCTACTATCCAACTATGTCTATATGTTAGGAATATACATAAAACTCTACCATCCAACAGGTGACTCTATGGCCCAATGGATAAGGCACTGGTCTACGAAACCAGAGATTCTGGGCTTGATCCCCAACAGAGTCGATGGATTTGGTCCTTCATTGTTAACTGGTGGTGCATAACCATTAACTTAAAGCACCCACCATCACAAAGTATTCTGTGAGCTGCAGTCTTATATTAAGCAAATCTATAGCTTAATTTATAAAGCCTTATATCAGGCACGATATCTTTTCCTTTATTGCTCCTGACTATTTTGATACATCATCTTTTCCTTTGTTGCTCCCTTTAACTTATCACAGTGCACTTTTTGGGAAAATTTCCAGGCCAACTTTGTTGTTTATTTGCTACATACATAAAACTCTACAATACAACTACGTTCATATGGTAGGAATATACATAAAACTTTGCTATCCAACAGGTGACTCTATGGCCCAATGGATAACGCGCTAGTCTAGGAAAGCATAGAATCTGGGTTCGATCCCAAGCAGAGTCGATGGATTTGGTTCTTCACAGTTAACTGGTGGTGCATTAACATTAACTTCAAGCAACCACCATCACAAAGTATTTTGTGTGTTGTAGTCTTATATGAAGCAAATCTGCAGCTTAATTGATAAAGTCTTATATCAGGCACTATTATCCTTTACTTTGTTGCTCCTGACTATTTTAATGCATCATCATCTTTTCTTTGTTGCTCCCTTTAACTTATAACAATGCACGTTTTTTTGAAAATATCAGGGCCAACTTTGTTGTTTATTTGGTACATACATAAAATTATACAATCCAACTATGTCCATATGGTTGGAATATACATAAAACTCTTCCATCCAACAGGTGACTCTATGGCCCACTAGATAAGGCGCTGGTCTACGAAACCAGATATGCTGGGTTCGATCCCCATCAGAGTTGATGGATTTGGTCCTTCGCTATTAACTGGTGGTGTATTACCATTAACTTCAATCACCCACCATCACAAAATATTTTGTGAGCTGCAGTCTTATATGAAGCAATCTGCATATTAATTGACAAAGTATTTTATCGGGCACTATCATCTTTTTCTTTGTTGATCCTGGCTATTTTGATACATCATCATCGTTCTCTTTGTTGCTCCCTTTAACTTATTACATTGCACGTTTATTGGAAAATTTCAGAGCCAACTTTGTTGTTTATTTGATACATACATAAAACTCTACTATCCAACTATGTCTATATGGTTGGAATAAAACTCTACCATCCAATAGATGACTCAGTGGCCTAATGGATAAAGCGCTGGTTTACGAAACCGGAGATTTTGGGTTCGATCCCCAGCAGAGTCGATGGATTTGGTCCTTCACTGTTAACTGGCGATACATTACCATTAACTTCAAGCACCCACAATAACAAAGTATTTTGTGAACTTCAGTCTTATATGAAGCAAATCTACAGCTTAATTGATAAAGTATCATTTCAGGCACTATAATCTTTTCCTTTGTTGCTACTGACTATTTTGATACATCATCATCTTTTCCTTAGTTGCTCCCTTTAACTTATCACTGTGCACGTTTTTTGGAAAATTTCAGAGCCAACTTTATTGATTATTTGGTGCATACATAAAACTCTACTATCAAACTATGTCCATATAGTTAGAATATACACAAAACTCTACCATCCAACAAGTGACTTTGTGGCCCAATGGATAAGGCATTGGTCTAAGAAACCAGAGATTCTGGGTTCGATTCCCAGCAAAGTCGATGGATTTGATCCTCCATTATTCACTGGTGGTGCATTACCATTAACTTAAAACACCCACCATCAAAAAATATTTTGTGAGCAGCAGTCTCATATGAAGCAAATCTGCAGCTTAATTGATAAAGTCTTATATCAGGCACTATCATCTTTTCCTTTGTTGCTTCTGACTATTTTGAAACATCATCATCATCTTTTCCTTTGTTGCCCCTTTTAACTTACCACAGTGCAAGTTTTTTGGAAAATTTCAGGGCCAATTTTGCTGTTTATTTGGTACATACATAAAACTCTACTATCCAACTATGTCCATATGGTAGGAATATACATAAAACTCTACCATCCAACAGATGAATCTATGACCCAATGGATAAGGTGCTGGTCTACAAAACCAGAGATTACGAGTTCGATCCCCAGAAGAGTCGATGGATTTGGTCCTTTATTGTTAACTGGTTGTACATTACCATTCACTTCAAGCACCCACCATCACAAATTATTTTGTGAGCTGTAGTTTTATATGAAGCAAATATGCAGCTTAATTGATAAGGTCTTATATCAGGCGCTATATCTTTATCTTTGTTGCTCCTGACTATTTTGATTCATCGTCATCTTTTCCTTTGTTGCTCCATTTAACTTATCACAGTGCACATTTTTTTGGAAAATTTCAGACCCATTTTGTTGTTTATTCGGTACGTACATAAAACTCTACTATCCAACTATGTCCATATAGTTGGAATATACATAAAACTCTACCATCCAACAGGTGACTCTGTGGCCTAATGAATAAGGCGCTGGTCTACGAAACCAGAGATTCTGGGTTCGATCCCAAGCAGAGTCGATGGATTTGGTCCCTCATTGTTAAATAGTGGTGCATTACCATTAACTTCAAGCACCGACCATCACAAATTATTTTGTGAGATGTAGTCTTATATGAAGCAAATCTGCAGCTTAATTGATAAAGTCTTATATTAGGCACTATATGTTTTCCTTTGTTACTCCTGGCTATTTTGATACATCATCATCTTTTCCTTTGTTGCTCCGTTTAACTTATCACAGTGCACGTTTTTTGGAAAATTCAGGGCCAACTTTGTTGTTTATTTGGTACATACATAAAACTCTACTATTCAACTACGTCCATATGGTTAGAATATACATAAAACTCTTCCATCAAACAGGTGACTCTGTGGCCCAATGGATAAGGCGCTGGTCTACGAAACCAGAGATTCTGGGTTCGATCCCCAGCAGTGTCGATGGATTTTGTCCTTCAATGTTAACTGATGATGCATTACCATTAACTTCAATTACCCAACATCACAAAGTATTTTGTGAGCTATAGTCTTATATGAAGCAAATCGGTAGCTTAATTGATAAAGTCTTATATCAAGCACTATCATCTTTTCCTTTGTTGCTCCTGAATATTTTGAAACATCATCATCATCTTTTCCTTTGTTTCTCCATTTAACTTATCAAAGTGCACGTTTTTTGGAAAATTTCAAGGCCAACTTTGTTGTTTATTTGGTACATACACAAAACTCTAATGTATTAATCATTGTTAACATGTTTAATATATTTATGATGTTAACTAAATTGTTAATTAACATCATAAATATATTAAACATGTTAACAATAATTAATACATATCCTCTCTATCCAAATACGTCTATATGGTGGGAATATACATAAAGCTCTACCATCCAACAAGTGAGTCTATGGCCCAATGGATAAGGCACTGGTCTACGAAACCACAGGTTCTGGGTTTGATCCCCAACAGAGTCAATGGATTTGGTCCTTCATTGTTAACTGGTGGTGCATTACCATTAACTTCAAGCACCCACCGTCATAAATTATTTTGTGATATGTAGTCTTATATGAAGCAAATCTGCAGCTTAATTGATAAAGTCTTATATGAGGCACTATATCTTTTCCTTTGTTGCTCCTGGCTATTTTGATACATCATCATCTTTAACTTTGTTGCTCCGTTTAACTTATCACAGTGCGCGTTTTTTGGAAAATTTCAGGGCCAACTTTGTTGTTTATTTGGTACATACATAAAACTCTACTATCCAACTACGTCCATATGGTTAGAATATACATAAAACTCTACCATCCAACATGTGACTTTGACCCAATGGATAAGGCGCTGGTCTACGAAACTAGATATTCTGGGTTCGATCCCCAGCAGTGTCGATGGATTTTGTCCTTCAATGTTAACTGGTGATGCATTACCATTAACTTCAAGCACCCAACATCACAAAGTATTTTGTGAGATATACAGTCTTATATGAAGCAAATCGATAGCTTAATTGATGAAGACTTATATCAGGCACTATCATCTTTTCCTTTGTTTGACTATTTTGAAACATCATCATCATCTTTTCCTTTGTTACTCCATTTAACTTATCAAAATGCACAGTTTTTGGAAAATTTCAAGGCCAACTTTGCTGTTTATTTGGTACATACATAAAACTCTAATGTATTAATCATTGTTAACATATTTAATATATTTATGGTGTTAACTAAATTGTTAATTAACATCATAAATATATTAAACATGATAACAATAACTAATACATATCCTCTATATCCAAATACGTCTATATGGTAGGAAAATACATAAAGCTCTACCGTCCAACAGGTGACTCTATGGCCCAATGGAAAAGGCACTGGTCTACGAAACCACAGATTCTGGGTTTGATCCCCAACAGAGTCGATGGATTTGGTCCTTCATTGTTAACTGGTGGTGCATTACCATTAAATTCTAGCACCCACCGTCATAAATTATTTTGTGATATGTAGTCTTATATGAAGCAAATCTGTAGCTTAATTGATAAAGCCTTATATCAGGCACTATATCTTTTCCTTCGTTGCTCCTGGCTATTTTGATACATCATCATCTTTTCCTTTGTTGCTCCCTTTAACTTATCACAGTGCACGTTTTTTGGAAAATTTCAGGGCCAACTTTGTTGTTTATTTGGTACATACATAAAACTCTACTATCCAACTACATCCATATGGTTAGAATATACATAAAACTCTACCATCCAATAGGTGACTCTGTGGCCCAATGGATAAGGCGATGGTCTACGAAACCAGAGATTCTGGGTTCGATCCCCAGCAGTGTCGATGGATTTGGTCCTTCAATGTTAATTGATGATGCATTTCCATTAACTTCAAGAACCCAACATCACAAAGTATTTTGTGAGCTACAGTCTTATGTGAAGCAAATCGGCAGCTTAATTGATAATATCTTATATCAGGCACTATCATCTTTTCCTTTGCTGCTCCTGACTATTTTGAAACATCATCGACATCTTTTCCTTTGTTACTCCATTTAACTTATCAAAGTGCACGTTTTATGGAAAATTTCAAGGCCAACTTTGCTGTTTTTCTGGTACATACAAAAAACTCTAATGTATTAATCATTGTTAACATGTTTAATATATTTACGATGTTAACTAAATTGTTAGTTAACATCATAAATATATTAAACATGTTAACAATAATTAATACATATCCTCTCTATCCAACTACGTTTATATGGTAGGAATATAGATAAAGCTCTACCATCCAACAGGTGACTCTATGGCCCAATAGATAAGGCACTGGTCTACGAAACCACCGATTCTGGGTTTGATCCCCAATAGAGTCGATGGATTTGGTCCTTCATTGTTAACTGGTGGTGCATTACCATTAACTTCCAGCACCCACCATCATAAAGTATTTTGTGAGCTGCAGTCTTATATGAAGCAAATTTGCAGCTTAATTGATAAAGACTTATATCAGACACTATATCTTTTCCTTTGTTGCTCCTGACTATTTTGATACATCATCATCTTTAACTTTGTTGCTCCCTTTAACTTATTATAGTGCACTTTTTTGGAAATTTTCTAGGCCAACTTTGTTGTTTATTTGCTACATACATAAAACTCTACAATCCAACTGCGTTCATAAGGTAGGAATATATGTAAGACTTTGCAATCCAACAGGTGACTCTGTGGCCCAACGGATAAGTCGCTAGTCTACGAAACCAGAGATTCTGGGTTCGATCCCGAGCAGAGTCGATGGATTCGGTTCTTCACTGTTAACTGGTGGAGCATTACCATTAACTTCAGCACCCACCATCACAAAGTATTTTGTGAGCTGCAATATTATATGAAGCAAATCTGCAGCTTAATTGATAAAGTCTTATATCAGGTACTATTATCTTTTCCTTTGCTGCTCCTGACTATTTTGAAACATCATCATCATCTTTTCCTTTGTTACTCTATTTAACTTATCAAAGTGCACGTTTTATGGAAAATTTCAAGGCCAACTTCGTTGTTTATTTGGTACATACAAAAAACTCTAATGTATTAATCATTGTTAACATGTTTAATATATTTATGATGTTAACTAAATTGTTAGTTAACATCATAAATATATTAAACATGTTAACAATAATTAATACATATCCTCTCTATCCAACTACGTTTATATAGTAGGAATATACATAAAGCTCTACCATCCAACAGGTGACTCTATGGCCCAATGGATAAGGCACTGGTCTACGAAACCACCGACTCTGGGTTTGATCCCCAACAGAGTCGATGGATTTGGTCCTTCATTGTTAACTGGTGGTGCATTACCATTAACTTCCAGCACCCACCATCATAAAGTATTTTGTGAGCTGCAGTCTTATATGAAGCAAATTTGCAGCTTAATTGATAAAGACTTATATCAGGCACTATATCTATTCCTTTGTTGCTCCTGACTATTTTGATACATCATCATCTTTAACTTTGTTGCTCCCTTTAACTTATCACTGTGCACTTTTTTGGAAATTTTCTAAGCCAACTTTGTTGTTTATTTGCTACATACATAAAACTCTACAATCCAACTGCGTTCATATGGCAGGAATATACGTAAGACTTTGCAATCCAATAGGTGACTCTGTGGCCCAATGGATAAGTCGCTAGTCTACGAAACTAGAGATTCTGGGTTCGATCCCTAGCAGAGTCGATGGATTCGGTTCTTCACTGTTAACTGGAGGTGCATTACCATTAACTTCAGCACCCACCATCACAAAGTATTTTGTGAGCTGCAATATTATATGAAGCAAATCTGCAGCTTAATTGATAAAGTCTTATATCAGGTACTATTATCTTACTTTTTCTTAGTTGCTCCCTTTAACTTATCACAACGCACATTTTTTTGGAAAATTTCAAGGCCAACTTTGTTGTTTATTTGGTACATACATAAAACTCTACAATCCAACTACGTCCATATGGTTGGAATATACATAAAACTCTTCCATCCAATAGGTGACTCTATAGCCCAATGGATAAGGTGCTGGTCTACGAAACTAGAGATTCTGCGTTCGATCCCCGGCAGAGTCGGCTGATTTTGTCCTTCACTGTTAACTGGTAGTGTACCATTAACTTCAAGCACCCACCATCACAAAGTATTTTGTGAGCTGCAGTCTTATATGAAGCAAATCTGTAGCTTAATTGATAAAGTATTATATCGGGCACTATCATATTTTCCTTTGTTGTTCCTGGCTATTTTGATACATCATCATCGTTCTCTTTGTTGCTCCTTTTAACTTATCACGTTGCACATTTTTTGGAAAATTTCAGTGCCAACTTTGTTGTTTATTTGGTACATACATAAAACTCTACTATCCAACTATGTCCTATGGTTGGAATATACATAAACTCCACCGTCCAACAAGTGACTCTATGGCCCAATCGATAAGGCGCTGAACTATGAAACCATAGATTCTGGGTTCGATCCCCAGCAGAGTCGATGGATTTGGTCCTTCACTGTTATGAAACGACCCCAAACCCCGTACTGACGGCGGCAAGGGTAATCCGTGGAATATAACACAGAAACAGATAACAGCAGAACAAAATTAAATAAATACACCAGATAATGAACAATAGAATATACTGGATAAAAGTAATCATCAGAGTTACACAGTATACAGGATCATACTTAGTAAAAATACAGTTCAGCTATACATAAATGTCTACAGCGGAAAATAAACATAATATGTACAATATGAGCTGAACAACATAAAAAGAGATAAATGATAGAACCTATCTTCAGCTCCAGCTATCCAGAAAGAACCAGCTAAACCTGAATACAAGGCTGCCCATGTAGAAAAAGGGGCACCCGAGTTTGAAAGTGAAACAAACTACGAGCCAGTAATGGGACTGGTATGAGAAATCTACTCAACACATATATAATATGGCTAATCACAGGACCACGCCACTTTCGTGGAATGGGTTTACTCCATTGGATTGCCAGTGCTTTAAACAAATCATTCTTTTAAACATCGCTATGCTTTTTATAAAAATGAAGCCATTATAAGACTCAGTTCCCATCACACAATGCAACGCAAACCGGAGGATAGAGTTTTTACCTTATAATGGCCAAAATATGCTTGATACGGATAAAACAAAGGCATTTGATATTATTGCTAGTGTTTATATGTTTTGAAAGCAATTTCAAATCATAACTATCAATCATAGACGGCATTAATGCCCCATACCACTATGTCGCCATATATAGGTATACAATCAAAACCGCACAATCACGTATTTGGAAATTGGATTTCCATCATGAACCAAGGCAAAAGATAGTCCGTACCGAATTCGAGACTGCCTAGCCCGAGTCTCAGGATCAGAATGCATCGACCCTTGGATCGTCAGGGCCGGTCCACACGGAGTGGATTAAAATGCCTGAACACTACGTTTCCCCGCCCTTTGGGGCGTAAGCGAACCAACGAATGGCTCCATCGGACCCGGATCGTCCGATCTAACCGAGGCGCCTCGCAACAGCAACAACCACATAGGTGAAAAATATATAAATGTCAGGGCTGGTAGGTCACTGACACCACCCTAGCTAGGAAGAAACGCATGCCCTCCCTGAGGTCCTTCTCCCGTTTCTGGTTCATACCGGGGTGTGAGGCTCACGAATTCTCGTTATACACAAAGATACGCCACACAGGCGGTGCTTTGATCATCACCACAAGACTTTGCTTTTCAACAGAAGCCCTGATCACTGCATCTTAGCATGCAACACAGGCAATTCATGCCACGCGACTGATGTCCATCGATATACAACCTCTGAGCTCGTGCGTTTCAGAGAAGGGCGTTAAGCAAAAGAATAAATTCTCCGCCGCCAAACAGATGTATATTTAATAGAGATCAATCAACACAGAATAAAATCCAATGTCAGACACACAGTCCATTTACAAGTCCGTTCTGGGTGTGAACAAAACCGGAGGCACTAAATACCTCGCAAACCCATTGATCACCACGTACGTCTGGACGATCACCACTCATTATCCATATTTCGGGATGCCTCCCAATCAGGACCTCGGTTACCATCCAAACGAGGTGAAGATCTCCGGTCTTCGACCACCGTCTTCATCTTCGACTTTCAATCGTCGGTCAATTATTTGAAATGAGAATTAACTCGGCCCTTTCAAATAATTCACGTATATTTATAATTTCAAATCAATTTATTTCAATGGTTAAATCATTCGACAACACCAATTTTGTTCTTTAACGTAATTTTCACACCAAACACATTCAACCATCAAACACCACATAAATCGAGCAAATTCAGTTTATTTCCATTCCATATCGTTTATAATATTTTATAACGATTTATCGCTATTTTTATTTATTTTAAAATAGCCTATTTATTCAAAACGACGCTTTGGGCCATAACGCGGCCGTGGCGCTGTTTTTCTTCAGATTTGATTTACACATATCTGAAAATCTAACCGTTGGATCTTCACAAAATTTACATCATTAGAAAGGTCTTTTCAAAACGAATCCAACGGTTCCATTTTCGGGAAATTCCGACGGTCGGATCTCCCGGTACAATCGTTTGAAGTTTCGATTTCAAAATACGAACTGCAGCGTCGTTATTCGATTAAATATAATTATATTTATATATATATATAAATATAATCGTTTCTGGCGCTGTTTTTCTTCAGATTTGATTTACACATATCTGAAAATCTAACCGTTGGATCTTTACAAAGTTAGTGCCGTTGGAAAGATTTTTCCTAAGTGGACCCAACGGTTGCGATTTCAGGAAAATCCGATGGTCGGATTTCCCGCACTAGTTGTTTGAAATCACGGTTTCAAAACACGAACTGTACGGCCACGTTTCGTTTTAATTATATTTATATTTACATATATAAATATAATTCATTCTATAATTCCAACTATAGTTCATTCTATATTTTCAACTTCGTTTTCACTTCAAATATTTCACTAATGCCTTAATATTTCGAAAAATTTCGCCATAACCTCCTTTGTACGGGGAGGGGTTTGGAAATTTATTGGGCCGTGTTAGGTACCCAATAAATCCTAAAAAGCATTCACATATTTATAGTGATATATTCTGGTGTTTACGGGGGAGCATGTATAGATAATCACTCCAGAGAATAAATTCTCGTCACCCCGTTTCCGTGGGGAAATAAATAGTCCATGTGCCGTATCTAATAACTAGAGAGACGTGATTATTGTCAACTCCAGACCCGTGTGGGGTTTTTATTAATCTGGCAATTTATCGTTATATTTTATAGAGTCCATATCAGTCATCAGTTCAACCTGTAGTATATAATCATCACCATACAAGCCTCTCGCTTGTATGGTAAATCTTCCACCTCGTCACACAAGCTCCAATTGCTTATGTGGAATATGATGAAGTATGCCTATCGTCAAGAAGTATGCCATGTAGCGTAGTTCAAATTTAATTGTTACTATCCTATGGCGATATTTATAATTTCACACAGAATAACCAGCACTCCGCATCCAATGGCATTCACAGAAGTTGATATAAAAATAAAATTGCGCAGCCAACTCATCAAGGCTTACCTATTTGTCGGGCCCGCAAATAATTTCTTTACTCTACAGCTAATCCATTTTTCCTATTCAACACATGTATATATATGCAGAACAAAGCCAATAATAATATTTCTAGCAAACTATTATTTATTTCAACACGTGTGTATTTTTATCAAAGCGTATACATGATAAAAGAAATATTTTTATCATCAAAAATATTTATTCAACACATGAATGTTTTTAACACTTCATATTCACAATAAAAATGTAGTTTTTATTGTCTATTCATTTTATTTTAAAATACGATAACATTCAACACATGAATTTCAACTCAACGAATGAATTTCAATTCAACACATGAATATTCTCTATAGTTTGTATATATATAAAAATGTGATTTTTATCACTAAAACTATTTGTTTAAATTCAAATAATATTCAACACATGAATTTCAACTCAACGAATGAATTGCAACTCAACACATGAATATTCTTTCAACATATGTAATTTATTTCAACGAATGAAAATTATTCTAACACATGTATATTTCAGAAAATTTCGGCAGCATAACTGCAGGGTAGTTAAAACCGGGACCGTCCCTAGTGCGGCTCCTCGCTCTACCTTAAAACCTTGCGGTTTTTGACAATGGGGATCATGCATCTAGTTCGCACGCAGGCGGCATGTATATATATATTTATTTCATTTCCATAAACTAATCCTATGTGGTTTCAACCAAATATTTCTCAACCACAAACGGGTATTTTTCAATCACAATCAATCAATATCAACCACAAACAATCCCAAACAATCATTCGCTATCAATCAATTTTCACAACAATCACAACCAATAAATATCGTCCATGGTTTGTGGACGAGGGGCGTATATATATATATATATATATATATATATATATATATATATATAGCAATTCACTTCCATTTCAACACATATATAATTTTTACAACGCATATACAACTTATACATCGAACGTACAACTTATACAACGCTTATACATGAGGTGTACAACGCTTATATAACTCATACATCGACTATATAATTTATACATCGTCGTTTTCCATATCGTTTATAAATTAGAAATCTCACATTGGGTTCCACTCCACCAAAAATAGCAGAAGGCTCAGAAAAATATGCGGTCTCTTCTAAAATGTAAAAGGCGTCCACACGGTCACGATGTTTCCTGTTTCATCGAATTTCGTTAACATAGCAAAAAGATATGATTTTTCGAAGTTTGCAACGGTTTTAAACTGTCGAAATCAGTTAAATAATTAACAGCCAATACCTTTTAAAAAACTTCAAAACTAGGTTTGAATTTTTCGATCAATCCGTGCAATGGTTCCACGATCGGGTTGCGCAGGGTCGAAGAGCTACGTGAGGCGCACGTGCGCCAGGAAGGGGGCCCACTTCGGTGGCTTCTGGTGACGGCGGCGGCGATTGGAAGCTCGGAACTTTCGAGCGTGATATCTCTTCGAATGATGCACGAAAAAATACAAACTACATATGGATTTGATGATCTTCTTGAGCTCTTCAAAATCTTCAACTGGAGGAGGGGCTAATTCTGCCTGGTTTGGTCGGAAATTGGATGGGAACGGCGAGAAAGGGTTCCGCCGTCGATCGCTGCTAATCAGGGAGAGAGAAAACGATATTTTTTTTATTAAATTCTGATTGCTCCATAGATTTTATTAGGGGTTTTCTGAGCGACCACCAATCTAAATCCAACGACTGTCGTCTCTAGCGTTTTACCCCCATTCCGAACACAATGGGATATGTTTTGAAGGCCCATTCGAATGTTTCAGTCAGTTTTCCTTCAAATTAAAATATAAAACATTCAATATTTAATTTGAACGTACATTTCAATTTGCCAGGGCCACAAACTAATTCGAAAAATTCCAAAAAAATAAATCTAGCTATGTTTTGACGATACGGTCCCAACAAAACTAGTTTCGTCGAATTCTGAGACCGTTTGCAAAAAGGCCCATTTTTGGTCGATCCAATTTAACTATAATTGACCAAAACACATTTTCCTTTGCCACGCTCACATACTAGCTTCAAAAATTACGAAATTTGAAACCTAGCAATAACTTCACATCCCGGATCCAACAAAAGTGGTTTCGTCGAATTCCGAGGTCGTGTGCAAAATGGTCATTTCCACGGGCTATATAAATTCCATAGCGACCTTTCTGAAAATTCATTCGGCCATAACTTTTGCTTTCCGCTATGAAAATTCGATTTTTTAGGTTCGTTAGAAAGGTATTCACTAACAGATTTAAATATTTTTTGTTTTACTAAAATCCGTTTTGTTTTGCACCCGGTACAGTCCGACGAAGTTTGAATTCAATTTTCGAAACTACAGCGCCATTTCAGGCCTTGTTTATAATTATATTTAATAATATTCGTTTTCAATTGTCGATTCAAGCTCAGTTTTCATTGCCATTATTTAAAATATTTATTTTAAATATTTAAAATCCATTATTTTAGCCAATTTAAAAAAATTTAATTGGTTCAGATTTCTGGGTCGTTACAATCTCCCCCACTTAAAACTTTTCGTCCCCGAAAAGGAACAAAGTCGAAAGTGGTTTGATAAATCTACAGTCAAATCGTTTTAA
This sequence comes from Allium sativum, assembly GCA_030737875.1. Lineage (NCBI taxonomy): Eukaryota > Viridiplantae > Streptophyta > Magnoliopsida > Asparagales > Amaryllidaceae > Allium > Allium sativum. The sequence continues at coordinate 769,479,259 of CM060918.1, read as the reverse complement.
CTTTTCAAAAATATACTAATCAACTTCTATACTCTTTTTTTCAAAATCATTCAGACTATAGAATTTAAAAGTGCACATCCATGGAAAGAAAATAACAACAGAGTAGAGAATTAAATGGTAGTGCAAAGTATGGTAAATGTACCTTGCACCGGAGTCAATCAGAGATATCTACTCGGCATCTAGGATAGGCTTTCTGAATGCTCTCCTCAGTTTCCCAAGTACAATCTCGCGGATCTCCACTCCATTGCACTTTGACTAAGTGAACCTTCTTGTTCCTCAGCTCTTTGGTTTCTTTGCCGATAATCTTTAGCGGCTCCCTTCTCACAGCTAATTCGGGGGTAATTTCAATGTCCTGTTGAGCTGCTTCTTCCACGATCAAGTCTGGATCATGAACGTGCTTTCGAAGTTGAGATATGTGGAATACATCAAGAACTCCCGGCAACCAATCAGGCAATTTGACTCTATAAGCGAGAGTTCCGATCCGTTCCAGAATAGGAAACGGACCAATGAATTTGGGCGCCAACTTTCCAGTTTTACCGAACCGGATAACTCCTCTCATCGGCGATACTTTCAAATACACGTAGTCGCCAACCACAAAGGATATATCTCTTCTTCTTCTATCGGCATAGCTCTTTTGTCGGCTTTGAGCGGCGAGTAATCGCTTCTTAATAAAATCAACTTTGTCGGCAGCTTCTCGGATCATATCAGGACCCAACACAAGTCTATTTCCGGGTTCGACCCAACAAGCAGGGGATCGGCACGGTCTACCATACAATGCTTCGAATGGTGACATTGTCAGACTCGCCTGGTAGCTGTTGTTATAAGAGAATTCAGCCAAATGCAGATGGTCTTCCCAGGATCCACCGAAATCTATAACACAAGCCCGCAATAGATCTTCTAAAATGCGATTCACCTTCTCAGTCTGACCGTCTGTCTGAGGATGATAAGCGGTGCTCAAGTTCAACTTCGTTCCCAGCTCGACTTGAAATTCTTCCCAGAATTTGCTAGTGAATATTGTATCTCTATCACTAACGATACTGAGCGGCACTCCATGTAGTCTAACTATTTCCCTGAAGTAAATCTACGCCAGACTCTGAGCAGTTCTGTTTGATCTGACAGGTATGAAATGGGCGGTCTTCGTGAAGCGATCTACGATCACCCAAATACTGTCATTCCCTTTTCTAGTTCTGGGAAGACCATCAATGAAATCCATAGAAATATGTTCCCACTTCCAACCAGGAACTTCTAGCGGTTGTAATAATCCAGCTAGTTTCTGTTGGTCGCTCTTGACTAGTTGGCAAGTAGGGCATCGGCTAACCTATATTGAAACGTCCCTTTTCATAGCCTTCCACCAGAATGTTCGCTTGAGATAGTGGTACATTTTGGCCACACCAGGATGGATACTCAGCTTGGACTTGTGACACTCGTCTAACACTTCCCTTTTGAGCTTGGGAATGTCAGGAACACAAATCCTTCCTTTTAATCTCAGGGTCTCGTCGTTATCTATTTGAAAACAAGAGGGCTCGCCTTTCTGAATCCTTTTGATCATATCCTTAATAAAGCTGTCCTCTTTCTGAGGAATAGATATTTTGTCAATCAAGGAAGTCGTGATAATAAAGCTGGCGATCATTACATTCTTTCGGCTCAGCGCATCGGCCACGACATTGGCTTTCCCTAGAGTGTATATAATCTCAAAGTCATATGCTGCAAGAAACTCCAACCAACGTTGCTGCCTCAGATTCAGGTCTTTCTGAGTGAACATATACTTTAATGACTGATGATCTGTAAACAGTTCAAATCTCTCACCCAGAAGATAGTGCCTCCAGATTTTCAAAGCAAACACAATAGCCAATAACTCAAGATCATGAGTTACGTAGTTCTTCTCGTGTGGCTTCAGCTGACGGCTAGCATAAGCGATCACTTGGCCTCTTTGCATTAACACTGCGCCAAGGCCTTCTCTAGAAGCATCAGTCCAGACTTTCAAATCCTGGTTGCCATCGATGATGGTTAACACTGGAGCTGTCGTTAGTCTTAACTTTAGCTCTTCAAAAGCCTCCTCACTTTCTGGAGTCCATTTGAATTTAGAGTGCTTCTTTGTAAGCTTTGTTAAATGACCAGATATCTTCAAAAAGTTTTTAACGAACTTCCGGTAATAGCTAGCCAATCCGAGAAAACTGCGGACTTCAGTGGGGGTACTGGGCTGTTTCCAATTCTGAATAGCTGTGATTTTGCTTGGATCCATAGCAATTCCTTCTTTTGATACGACGTGGCCCAGAAATTTCACTTCATCTTGCCAGAATATACATTTGGAAAACTTTGCTTTCAATACATTCCTTCTGAGGATTTCTAACACTTGTTCCAAATGTTTTTCATGTTCGGCCTTTGATTTAGAGAAGATTAGAATATCATCAATAAAAACCAGAACAAATTTATTCAATACTCCTCTGAATACTCTGTTCATTAGATCGACGAAGTAAGCAGGAGCGTTGCATAAGCCGAACGGCATTACTAACCACTCGTAGAATAAGTCGGGACCTCTGAATGCTGTCATTGGAACACACTCTTCGGCAATTCGAAGTTGATGGAAGCCTGTAGCTAGGTCCATCTGTGAAAATACTTGTGCTCCATTTAATCGATCCAACAAATCATCAATCCGCGGCAATGGATATTTGTTCTTTATGGTCTGCTTGTTCAAATCACGATAATCCACACATAGCCGTAGAGTACCGTCAGATTTTGGGACAAACACCACTGCTGCTCCCCAATCAGAGAAACTAGGCCTGATCAGACCTTTCCATACTAGCTGTCGTGTTTGATTGTCTAATTCCTCCTTCTCTTTCAAGGACATTCTTTGAATAGCGTGAACTACCGGCCTTGCATTCGGAATTAAAGCAATTTTGAAATCTATTTCTCTCTGCGGAGGTAAGCGAACAACTTCCTCGAACACATCCGCATAGTTCTTGACGACAGGAATATCTTTGATAAGGTCAGGAATATTCTCTGTGATCTCAGGGACATTTTCTATTTGAGCTGGAGAAACATTCAAAGCTGCCCAGAAGTCTTTTCTATTAGCATTCTGACCTTCACAGGGAATGGTTATATAATCACCTGATTTAATCCTCGCCTTTACGACTCTGTCGGCGCATTTAACTTCAGCTTCATATTTGGTCAACTAGTCTAACCCCAAGATAAGATCAAACTCTTTAAAATTCATGACGACTGCGATGGTAGGAAACCGATAACGAGAGAAGGAAACCGGCACTCCACAAACCCAACTGAGATCAATGGAACCCCCAACCGGATTCTGGACAGTCATTGGTTCCTTCAGCTTTTTCAAATTCAAATCCAGTTTCTTAGCTGCATCCTTGGCAATGAAGTTGCGTGACGCGCTAGTGTCAAACAGTACTTTAACTGGGATGTCTTTGACAGTTAGTGTGCCTTCTAAAACATCTGGCCTTTCTTGAATAGCTGAGGGACCAGACGCTTCTGCTACTTCATTTATATGTATTGCTTTGGATTTCTTAAATTGCCTGCAATCCTTTTCAAGATGGCCAATCCGATGACATTGACAACATCTTCTATTCTCCCGGAACTGGTTATCGGGTTTAAATCCCTTCTTTCGTTTCTTCGAGGTTTTACAACTTCTGGTAAAATGCCCTGGTTTCCTGCAGTTAGAATAGGCGGCCATCGTTGCTGGTACTTTTCCAGAACTGGCCCTTTCTCGATTTACTTTGGGCTTCTTACCCACCTCAGATATCGCACTGGCCTCGGGATTATCTGTTTCAGGCTCGTCTTCATTACTATAACTGACCCCCTCTCCATCAGGTAACATACCCCTCCTGTCGAGATCTTCGTATTGATAAGCCATATAAATCATTTCTGAGAAAGGAAGTTTCACATTCCTCATCACACTATTATGATATTTCCTTTGCAGGCCATGAATAAATCGCAGATTTTTCCTCTTTGGATCTTGAATCAAATGAGGAGCAAAGTGAGCAAGTTCGTTGAATTTCTTATGATATTCTAGGATGGTCATATCACCCTGTATCAAATAAGAAAATTCATCACATAATCTCTTGGTTGCTTCAGGAGGAGTAAATCTTCCTAAGAAAATCACTTTGAATCTGCCCCAAGTGATATCACCTTCTGGATTATCTTTAATAACTGAATCCCACCAAAACAAAGCCTCTTCTTTGAGCGCCCAAGACGCCAGTAATCTTTTCTGATCGTCTCTCAGCTTTAAACCCTCAAAGATTTTCTCTGCAGAACGAATCCAAGCTTGTGTTTCCATAATGGACTCCTTGCCTAAGAATGGCGATCCACCCAGATTTCGAAATCTCTTGAATAGAACTTCTATATCGGATTCTGGCTGTGGGAGCACAACTGGCTCATTAGCTGGTCGAGCCATAAGATTATTTCTTCTGTTCCTGTCACTCATTTTCTAGTACGTCTGCAATTAGCAGACAAAGTGTCAGGTCAACAGAAAAGATATTTTCAAACATAGAAACATATACTTCATGTGAAAATGTGTATATCGAGGTGTAATTTCATTCTGCTTTACCTATACTAGGATATTACTGATCCTATCTATATAGAGTTACCCGTCCTAGAACACTACTGGTTCTATTTCCGACGAGTTCGTTCAAATGTTATATTCCAGAACTAAGCTTAACCTAAGCTCTGATACCAGATGAAACGACCCCAAACCCCGTACTGACGGCGGCAAGGGTAATTCGTGGAATATAACACAGAAATAGATAACAGCAGAACAAAATTAAATAAATACACCAGATAATGAACAACAGAATATACTGGATAAAAGTAATCATCATAGTTACACAGTATACAGGATCATACTTAGTAAAAATACAGTTCAGCTATACATAAATGTCTACAGCGGAAAATAAACATAATATGTACAATAGGAGCTGAACAACATAAAAAGAGATAAATGATAGAACCCATCTTCAACTCCAGCTATCCAGAAAGAACCAGCTAAACCTGAATACAAGGCTTCCCGTGTAGAAAAAGAGGCACCCGAGTTTGAAAGTGAAACAAACTACGAGTCAGTCATGGGACTGGTATGAGAAATCTACTCAACACATATATAATATGGCTAATCACAGGACCACGCCACTTTCGTGGAACGGGTTTACTCCATTGGGTTGTCAGTGCTTTAAACAAATCATTCTTTTAAACATCGCTATGCTTTTTTATAAAAATGAAGCCATTATAAGACTCAGTTCCCATCACACAATGCAACGCAAACCGGAGGATAGAGTTTTTACCTTATAACGGCCAAAATATGCTTGATACGGATAAAACAAAGGCATTTGATATTATTGCTAGTGTTTATATGTTTTGAAAGCAATTTCAAATCATAACTATCAATCATAGACGGCATTAATGCCCCATACCATTATGTCGCCATATATAGGTATACAATCAAAACCGCACAGTCACGTATTTGGAAATTGGATTTCCGTCATGAACCAAGGCAAAAGATAGTCCTTACCGAATTCGAGACTGCCTAGCCCGAGTCTCAGGATCAGAACGCATCGACCCTTGGATCGTCAGGGCCGGTCCACACGGAGTGGATTAAAATGCCTGAACACTACGTTTCCCCGCCCTTTGGGGCGTAAGCGAACCAACGAATGGCTCCATCGGACCCGGATCGTCCGATCTAACCGAGGCGCCTCGCAACAGCAACAACCACATAGGTGAAAAATATATAATTGTCAGGGCTGGTAGGTCACTGACACCACCCTAGCTAGGAAGAAACGCATGCCCTCCCTGAGGTCCTTCTCCCGTTTCTGGTTCATACCGGGGTGTGAGGCTCGCGAATTCTCGTTATACACAAAGCTACGCCACACAGGCGGTGCTTTGATCATCACCACAAGACTTTGCTTTTCAACAAAAGCCCTGATCACTGCATCTTAGCATGCCACATAGGCAATTCATGCCATGCGACTGATGTCCATCGATATACAACCTCTGAGCTCGTGCGTTTCAGAGAAGGGCGTTAAGCAAAAGAATAAATTCTCCGCCGCCAAATAGATGTATATTTAATAGAGATCAATCAACACAGAATAAAATCCAATGTCAGACACACAGTCCATTTACAAGTCCGTTCTGGGTCTGAACGAAACCGGAGGCACTAAATACCTCGCAAACCCATTGATCACCACGTACGTCTGGACGATCACCACTCATTATCCATATTTCGGGATGCCTCCTAATCAGGACCTCGGTTACCATCCAAACGAGGTGAAGATCTCCGGTCTTCGACCACCGTCTTCATCTTCGACTTTCAATCGTCGGTCAATTATTTGAAATGAGAATTAACTCGGCCCTTTCATATAATTCACGTATATTTAGAATTTCAAATCAATTTATTTCAATGGTTAAATCATTCGACAACACCAATTTTGTTCTTTAACGTAATTTTCACACCAAACACATTCAACAATCAAACACCACATAAATCGAGAAAATTCAGTTTATTTCCATTCCATATCATTTATAATATTTTATAACGATTTATCGCTATTTTTATTTATTTTAAAATAGCCTATTTATTCAAAACGACGCTTTGGGCCATAACGCGGCCGTGGCGCTGTTTTTCTTCAGATTTGATTTACACATATCTGAAAATCTAACCGTTGGATCTTCACAAAATTTACATCATTAGAAAGGTCTTTTCAAAACGAATCCAACGTTTCCAGTTTCGGGAAATTCCGACGGTCGGATCTCCCGGTACAATCGTTTGAAGTTTCGATTTCAAAATACGAACTGCAGCGTCGTTATTCGATTAAATATAATTATATTTATATATATATATATATAAATATAATCGTTTCTGGCGCTGTTTTTCTTCAGATTTGATTTACACATATCTGAAAATCTAACCGTTGGATCTTTACAAAGTTGGTGCCGTTGGAAAGATTTTTCCTAAGCGGACCCGACGGTTGCGATTTCAGGAAAATCCGATGGTCGGATTTCCCGCACTAGTTGTTTGAAATCACGGTTTCAAAACATGAACTGCACGGCCACGTTTCGTTTTAATTATATATATATATATATATATAAATATAGTTCATTCTATAATTCCAACTATAGTTCATTCTATATTTTCAACTTTGTTTTCACTTCAAATATTTCACTAACGCCTTAATATTTCGAAAAATTTCGCCATAACCTCCTTTGTACGGGGAGGGGTTTGGAAATTTATTGGGCCGTGTTAGGTACCCAATAAATCCTAAAAAGCATTCACATATTTATAGTGATATATTCTGGTGCTTACGGGTGAGCATGTATAGATAATCACTCCAGAGAATAAATTCTCGTCACCCCGTTTCCGTGTGGAAATAAATAGTCCATGTGCCGTATCTAATAACTAGAGAGACGTGATTATTGTCAACTCCAGACCCGTGTGGGGTTTTTATTAATCTGGCAATTTATCGTTATATTTTATAGAGTCCATATCAGTCATCAGTTCAACCTGTAGTATATAATCATCACCATACAAGCCTCTCGCTCGTATGGTAAATCTTCCACCTCGTCACACAAGCTCCAATTGCTTATGTGGAATATGATGAAGTATGCCTATCGTCAAGAAGTATGCCATGTAGCGTAGTTCAAATTTAATTGTTATTATCTTATGGCGATATTTATAATTTCACACAAAATAACCAGCTTTCCGCATCCAATGGCATTCACAGGAGTTGATATAAAAATAAAATTGCGCATCCAACTCATCAAGGCTTACCTATTTGTCGGGCCCGCAAATAATTTCTTTACTCTACAGCTAATCCATTTTTCCTATTCAACACATGTATATATATGCAGAACAAAGCCAATAATAATATTTCTAGCAAACTATTATTTATTTCAACACGTGTGTATTTTTATCAAAGCGTATACATGATAAAAGAAATATTTTTATCATCAAAAATATTTATTCTACACGTGAATGTTTTTAACACTTCATATTCACAATAAAAATGTAGTTTTTATTGTCTATTCATTTTATTTTAAAATACGATAACATTCAACACATGAATTTCAACTCAACGAATGAATTTCAATTCAACACATGAATATTCTCTATAGTTTGTATATATATAAAAATGTGATTTTTATCGCTAAAACTATTTGTTTAAATTCAAATAATATTCAACACATGAATTTCAACTCAATGAATGAATTGCAACTCAACACATGAATATTCTTTCAACATATGTAATTTATTTCAACGAATGAAAATTATTCTAACACATGTATATTTCAGAAAATTTCGGCAGCATAACGACAGGGTAGTTAAAACCGGGACCGTCCCTAGTACGGCTCCTCGCTCTACCTTAAAACCTCGCGGTTTTTGACAATGGGGATCATGCATCTAGTTCGCACGCAGGCGGCATGTATATATTTATTTCATTTCCACAAACTAATCCTATGTGGTTTCAACCAAATATTTCTCAACCACAAACGGGTATTTTTCAATCACAATCAATCAATATCAACCACAAACAATCCCAAACAATCATTCGCTATCAATCAATTTTCACAACAATCACAACCAATAAATATCGTCCATGGTTTGTGGACGAGGGGCGTGTATATATATATATATATATATATATATATATATATATATATATATATATATATATGTGTGTGTGTGTATGTGTATATATATATAGCAATTCACTTCCATTTCAACACATATATAATTTTTACAACGCATATACAACTTATACATTGAACGTACAACTTATACAACGCTTATACATGAGGTGTACAACGCTTATATAACTCATACATCGACTATATAATTTATACATCATCGTTTTCCATATCGTTTATAAATTAGAAATCTCACATTGGGTTCCACTCCACCAAAAATAACAGAAGGCTCAGAAAAATATGCGGTCTCTTCTAAAATGTAAAAGGCGTCCACACGGTCACGATGTTTCCTGTTTCATCGAATTTCGTTAACATAGCAAAAAGATATGATTTTTCGAAGTTTGCAACGGTTTTAAACTGTCGAAATCAGTTAAATAATTAACAGCCGATACCTTTCAAAAAACTTCAAAACTAGGTTTGAATTTTTCGATCAATCCGTGCAATGGTTCCACGATCGGGTTGCGCAGGGTCGACGAGCTATGTGAGGCGCACGTGCACCAGGAAGGGGGCCCACTTCGGTGGCTTCTGGTGACGGCGGCGGCGATTGGAAGCTCGGAACTTTCGAGCGTGATATCTCTTCGAATGATGCACGAAAAAAATACAAACTACATATGGATTTGATGATCTTCTTGAGCTCTTCAAAATCTTCAACTGGAGGAGGGGCTAATTCTGCCTGGTTTGGTCGGAAATTGGATGGGAATGGCGAGAAAGGGTTCCGCAGTCGATCGCTGCTAATCGGGGAGAGAGAAAACGATTTTTTTTATTAAATTCTGATTGGTCCATAGATTTTATTAGGGGTTTTCTGACGCGACCACCAATCTAAACCCAATGTCTGTCGTCCCTAGCGTTTTACCCCCATTCCGAACACAATGGGATATGTTTCGAAGGCCCATTCGAATGCTTCAGTCAGTTTTCCTTCAAATTAAAATATAAAACATTCAATATTTAATTTGAACGTACATTTCAATTTGCCAGGGCCACAAACTAATTCGAAAAATTCCAGAAAAATAAATCTAGCTATGTTTTGACGATACGGTCCCAACAAAACTAGTTTCGTCGAATTCTGAGACCATTTGCAAAAAGGCCCATTTTTGGTCGATCCAATTTAACTATAATTGACCAAAACACATTTTCCTTTGCCATGCTCACATACTAGCTTCAAAAATTACGAAATTTGAAACCTAGCAATAACTTCACATCCCGGATCCAAAAAAAGTGGTTTCGTCGAATTCCGAGATCGTGTGCAAAATGGTTATTTCCACGGGCTATATAAATTCCATAGCGACCTTTCTGAAAATTCATTCGGCCATAACTTTTGCTTTCCGCTATGAAAATTCGATTTTTCAGGTTCGTTAGAAAGGTATTCACTAACAGATTTAAATATTTTTGGTTTCACTAAAATCCATTTTGTTTTGCACCCGGTACAGTCCGACGAAGTTTGAATTCAATTTTCGAAACTACAGCGCCATTTCAGGCCTTGTTTATAATTATATTTAATTATATTCGTTTTCAATTGTCAATTCAAGCTCAGTTTTCATTGCCATTATTTAAAATATTTATTTTAAATATTTAAAATCCATTATTTTAGCCAATTTAAATTTTTTAAATTGGTTCAGATTTCTGGGTCGTTACATGTTAACTGGTGTTGCATTACCATTAACTTCAAGCACCCACCATAACAAAGTATTTTGTGAGCTGCAGTCTTATATGAAGAAAATCTACAACTTAATTGATAAAGTCTCATTTCAGGCACTTCATCTTTTCCTTTATTGCTCTGGACTATTTTGAAACATCAACATCTTTTCCGTAGTTGCCCCCTTTAACTTATCACTGTGCACGTTTTTTGGAAAATTTCAGAGCCAACTTTATTGATTATTTGGAACATACATAAAACTCTACTATCCAACTATGTCCATCTGGTTGGAATATACATGGAACCCTACCATCCAACATGCGACTCTGTGGTCCGATGGATAAGGCGCTGGTCTACGAAACCAGTGATTCTAGGTTCAATCCCCACCATAGTCGATGGATTTGGTCCTTCATTGTTAATTTGTGGTGCATTACCATTAACTTCAACTACCCACCATCACAAAGTATTTTGTGAGCTGCAATCTTATATGAAATAAATTTGCAGCCTAATTGATAATGTCTTATATCAGGCACTATCATCTTTTCCTTTGTTGCTCCTGACTATTTAAAAACATCATCATCTTTTCCTTTATTGCTCCATTTAACTTATCACAGCGCATGTTTTTTGAAAAATTTCAGGGCTAACTTTGCTGTTTATTTGCTACATACATAAAACTCTACTATCCAACTATGTCCATATGGTTGGAATATACATAAAATTCTACCATCCAATAGGTGACTCTGTGGCCCAATTGATAAGGCACTGGTCTTTGAAACCATAGATTCTAAGTTCGATCCCCAGCAGAGTCGATGGATTTGGTCTTTCACTCTTAACTGTTGGAGCATTACAATTAACTTCAAACACCCTCCATAACAAAGTATTTTGTGAGCTACAGTCTTATACGAAGCAAATCTGCAGCTTTACCGATACAGTCTTATATCGGGCACTATCATCTTTTCCTTTTTTTGCTCCCTTTAACTTATCACAATGCATGTTTTTTGGATATTTTCAGGGCCAACTATGTTGTTTATTTGGTACATACATAAAACTCTACTATCCAACTATGTCCACGTAGCTGGAATAGACATAAAACTCTACCACCCAACATGTGATTCTGTGGCCCAATCGATAAGGCGTTGGTCTACAAAACCAGAGATTCAGTGTTCAATCCCTAATAGAGTCGATGGATTTGGTCCTTCACTGCTAACTGGGGGTGCATTACCATTAACTTCAAGCTCCTACCATCACAAAGTGTTTTGTGAGCTGCTGTCTTATATGAACCAAATCTGCCGCTTAATTGGTAAAGTCTTATATCAGGCACTATCATCTTTTTTTTTGTTGCTCCTGACTATTTTGATACAACATCATCTTTTCCTTTATTGCCCCCCTTTAACTTATCACAGTGCACGTTTTTTGGAAAATTTCGGGGCCAAATTTTTTGTTTATCTAGAACATATGCAAAACTGCACAATCCTACTATGTCCATATATAAGGAATATACATAAAACTCTACCATCCAACAGGTGACTCTGTGGCCCAATGGATAAGGTGTTGGTCCACGAAACCAGAGATTGCGGGTTCGATCCCCGGCAGAGTCGATGGATTTGGTCCTTCAATGTTAACGGGTGGTGCACTACCATTAACTTCAAGCACCCACCATCACGAAGTATTTTGCGAGCTGCAGTTCGATATGAAGCAAATCTGCAGCTTAATTGATAAAGTCTTTTATCAGACACTGTTATCTTTTCCTTTGTTGCTCCAGACTATTTTGATACATCATCATCTTTTCCTTTATTGTTCCCTTTGACTTATCACAGTGCACGTTTTTTGGAAAATTTCATAGACAACTTTGTTGTTTATTTAGTACATACATAAAACTCTAAAATCCAACTATATCCATATGGTTGGAATATACATAAAACTCTACCATCCAACAGGTGACTGTGTGGCCCAATGGATAAGGCGTTGGTCTACGAAACCAGAGATTCTGGGTTCGATCCCCAGTAGAGTCGATGGATTTGGTCCTTCACTGTATACTGGTGGTGCATTACCATTAACTTCAAGCAACAACCATCACAAAGTATTTTGTGAGCTGCAGTCTTACATGAAGCAAATCTGCAGCTTAATTGATAAAGTCTTATATCAGGCACTGTTATCTTTTCCTTTGTTGCTCCTGGCTATTTTGAAACATCATCATCTTTTCCTTTGTTGCTCCCTTTCACTTATCACAGTGCATGTTTTTTGGAAAATTTCAGGGCCAACTTTGTTGTTTATTTGGTACATACATAAAACTTACAATCCAACTATGTCCATATGGCCGGAATATACAAAAAATTCCACAATCCAACAATTGACTCTATGACCCAATGGATAACGCGTTGGTCTATGAAACCTAAGATTTCGGGTTCGATCCCCAGCATAGTCGATGGATTTGGTTCTTCGCTGTTAATTGGTGGTACATTACCATTAACTTAAAGCACCCACGATCACAAAGTATTTTGTGAGCTGCAGTCTTATATGAAGCAAATCTGCAACTTAATTGATAAAGTCTTATATCAAGCACTATTATCTTTTCCTTTGTTGCTCTGGACTATTTTGATACATCATCATCTTTTCCATGGTCGTTCCCATTAACTTATCACGGTCCACCTTTTTTTGGAAAATTTCAGGCCAACTTTGTTGTTTATTTGGTACATACATAAAACTCAAAAATCCAACTATGTCCATATGGTTGGAATATGCATAAAACTCTACCATCTAACAGGTGAATCAGTGGCCCAATGGATAAGGCGCTGGTCTATGAAACCAGAGATTCTGGGTTCGATCCCTAGCAGAGTCGATGGATTTGGTCCTTCACTGTTAACTGGTGGCGCATTACCATTAACATCAAGCACCCACCATCACAAAGTATTTTTTGAGGTGTAGTCTTATATGAAGCAAATCTGCAGCTTAATTGATAAAGTCTCATATCAGGCACTATCATCCTTTTCTTTGTTGCTCTTGGCAATTTTGAGACATCATCATCTTTTCCTTTGTTGCTCCCTTTAACTTATCACCGTGAACATTTTTTGGAAAATTTCAGACAAACTTTGTTGTTTATTTGGTACGTACATAAAATTCTATTATCCAACTATGTCCATATGGTTGGAATATACATAAAACTCTACCATCCAACAGGTGACTCTATGGCCCAATGGATAAGGAGATGGCCTACAAAACCAGGGATTCTGCGTTCGATCCCCAACAGAGTCGATGGATTTGGTCCTTCACTATTAATCGGTCTTGTATTACCATTAACTTCAAGCACCCATCATCGCAAAGTATTTTTTGAGTTGCAGTCTTATATGTAGCAAATCTACAACTTAATTTCATAAAGTCTCATATAGGCATTATGATTTTTTTCCATTGTCGCTCCTGACTATTTTGATAAATCATCAACTTTTTCGTAGTAGCTACCTTTAACTTATCACAGTGCATGTTTTATGGAAAATTTCAGAACTAACTTAGTTTTTTTATTTTGTACATACATAAAACTCTACTATCCAACTATGTCCATATGATTGGAATATACATAAAACTCCCCCACCCAGCAGGTGACTCTATGGCCTAATGTATAAGGCATTGGTCTACGAAGCCAGGGATCTGGGTATGATCCCCATCAGAGTCGACGGATTTGGTCCTTCATTGTTAACTGGTGGTGCAGTACCATTAACTTCAATTACCCTCCATCATAAAGTATTTTGTGAGCAGTGTTCTTATATGAAGCAAATCTGCAGCTTAATTGATAAAGTCTTATATCAAGCACTGTTATCTTTTCCTTTCTTGCTCCATTTGACTTATCACAGTGCCCCTTTTTTGAAAAATTTCGGGGCCAACTTTGTTGTTTATTTGGTACATACATAAAACTCTACTATCCAACTATTTCCATATGGTTGGAATATACATAAAACTCTACCATCCAACAGGTGACTCTGTGGCCCAATGGATAAGGCGCTGGTCTTCGAAACCAGAGATTACGGGTTCGATTCCCAGTAGAGTCGATGGATTTGGTCCTTCGCTGATAACTGTTGGCGCATTGCCATTATCTAGAAGCACCCACCAACACAACGTATTTTGTGACTTACAGTCTTATATGAAGCAAGTCTGCAGATTAACTGATATAATCTTATGTCAGGCACTATCTTCTTTTCCTTTTTTGCTCCTTTTAACGTATTACAATGCATGTTTTTTCTAAATTTTCAAGGCCAACTTTAGTGTTTATTTGATACATATATAAAACTCTACTATCCAACTATGTCCACATGGTTGGAATATATATAATACTCTACCATCCAACAGGTGATTCTATGGCTCAATTGATAAGGCTCTGGTCCAAGAAACCGGAGATTATATGTTCGATCCCCAACAGAGTCGATGGATTTGGTCCTTCACTATTAACTGGGTGTGCATTACCATTAACTTCAAGCACCAACCATCACAAAGTATTTTGTGAGCTGTAGTCTTATATGAAGCTAACTTGCGGCTTAATTGATAAAGTCTTACATCAGGCACTATCATCTTTTCCTTTGTTTCTCCTGACTATTTTGATACATCATCATCTTTTCCTTTGTTACACCTTTTAACTTATCACAATGCACGTTTTTTGGAAAATTTCAGAACCAACTTTGTTGTTTATTTGGTACATACATAAAACTCTACAATCCAACTAATTTTGATACATAAATAAAACTTTGTTGTTTATTTTGTGAGCAGTGTTCTTATATGAAGCAAATCTGCAGCTTAATTGATGAAGTTTTATATTAGGCACTATTATCTTTTCCTTTGTTTCTCTTGACTATTTTGATACATCATCATATTTTCCTTTGTTGCTCCCTTAAAATTATCACATTGCACATTTTTTTGGAAAATTTCAGAACCAACTTTGTTGTTTATTTGTTATAGACATAAAACTCTACAATCCAACTATGTCCATATGGTTGGAATATACATATAAACTCTTCCATCCAACAGGTGACTCTGTGGCCCAATGGATAAGGTGCTGGTCTTCGAAACCAGAGATTCCGTGTTCGTTCCATCGCATAGTAGATGGATTTGGTCCTTCACTGTTAAATGGGGGTGCATTACCACGAACCTCAAGCACCCACCATCATAGAGTATTTTGTGAGCTGCAGTCTTATATGAAACAAATCTAGAGCTTAATTGATAAATTCATATATCAGGCACCATCTTTTCCTTTGTTTCTCCTGACTATTTTGATACATCATCATATTTTCCTTTGTTTCTCCCTTTAACTTGTCACAGTGCACGTTTTTTGGAAAATCTCAAGGCCAATTTTATTGCTTATTTGGAACATACATAAAACTCTACTACCCAACTATGTCCGTATGGTTGGAATATACATAAAACTCTACCATCCAATGGGCGACTCTGTGTCCGAATGGATAAGGCGCTGGTCTACGAAACCAGAGATTCTGGGTTCGATCCCAAGTAGTGTCGATGGATTTGGTCCTTTAATGTTAACTATTGATGCATTACCATTAATTTCAAGCACCCATGACCACAAAGTATTTTGTGAGCTGCAGTCTTGTATGAAACAAATTTGCAGCTTAATTGATAAACTCTTATATCAGGCACTACCATCTTTTCCTTTGTTGCTCTTGACTATTTTGATACAACATCATTTTTTTCCTCTGTTGCTCCCTTTAACTTATCACAGTGCACGTTTTTTTGAAAAATTTCAAGGGCCAACTTTTTTGTTTATTTGGTACATACATAAAATTCTACTATCCAACTATATCCATATGGTTGGAATATACATAAAACTCTACAATCCAATAAATGACTTTGTGGCCCAATGGATAAGGCGCTGGTCTATGAAACCAGAGATTCTGGGTTCGATCCCCAGTAGATTCGATGGATTTGTTCCTTCAATGTTAACTAGTGGTGCGTTACCATTTACTTCTAGCACCCACCATCACAAAGTATTTTGTGAACTGCAGTCCTATATGAAGCAAATCTACAGCTTAATTGATAAAGTGTCATATCAGGCCCTATCATCTTTTCCTTTGTTGCTCTTGACTATTTTGATACATCATCATCTTTTCCGTAGTTGCCCCTTTAACTTATCACAATGCACGTTTTTTGGAAAATTTTAGAGCCAAACTTTGTTGTTCATTTGGTACATACATAAAACTCTGCCATCCGACTATGTCCATATGGTTGGAATATACATAAAACTATACCATCCAACAGGTGACTCTATGGTCCAATGGATAAAGCGCTAGTCTACGAAACCAAAGATTCTGGGTTCGATCCCCAGCAGAGTCCATGGATTTGGTCCTTCTATAACAACCCGCATTCTACGCGTCGGAGGATCGTAGGATATTTATTTCATTTTCATACGAGGTCGTATAGTCGTGTAACTTTGGGGAACAACTATTGGGGTCATTTCCCATGTTCACGATTTTTGCCGATTTTTAAATGACCATTTTGCCCCTGGTGAATTTTGTTTCACCTATAACTTTTGATTGTTAAGGAGTTTTGACCTGTAACTACTTCATTGGATTCTGATGATGGTTTACCTTTCTGTTGAGTGGTCACAATAGTCAAACAGGCTTACCATTTGGGAGATGTTGCTGAAATAAGGTTTGGGATGTGAAAAACAGCTTAATCGGGCCAAATAGGGTGATTAGCAGCTAGGCCCATTGGGGAATTTGGGATTAGGGTTGCATAACGGCTGAAAAGGGTTAGAGGAACCTTTCTTTGTCATTTTTACAACCGCCACTTACCTCTCTTCAACCCTAACAATGGCTTCCCCCTTCTAAATCACTTCTAAACAACTCCTGATCGCTTTCTAATCGAAGATTAAGCTAGCTTTTAAGGGTTAGTCATTTGCATTGTTTTTCACTAATTATAGCTAACTATGGTGATTAGTGATAACTAGCGAAATTATGCATGATAAAATTCTGGAAAAATATGTAAAAAAATTCTTAAATGTTATTTTAGGGCTTTGATAGAAATTTGGGTTAATTTGGATATGTTTTGCTAGTCCTATCATTAGTTACGGTTAAATATGATTAAGTGGAAAATCATGCTTTTGGGGTATGTCTGATCTAAAATAACCTATATGCTTGTTGTTTTGACCTTGTTGATTGATCCTGTATGATATTTCTACTGTTTGGAATGTTTTATGATTGATTAGTAAAGTTAGAATGGTTGAAAACACCGTCGTATGGCGAAAATGGACGATGTATGCTCGCTGGAAAATGTGCAGGGTTTCAGATCGGATCGGATTATAGGGCTTGGATCAGATCATAGTATTGAGTAAGGAAATTCGAATCGAATCGGAACTTGGCATAGGAGGAGGCTTGGTAAGAAGGAAGGTCATTTGCATAGAGTTGGAGTTGGGTTCGGAAGCGAGGGCGTGGGGGTCGGATCGGAAATGGTGAGCATGAACGGAACCGAGGCTGGAGCAATCGAATCGAAACGAGTTGGAGTGGTGGCAGAAGGACCCGAACCAAACCGAATGAGAGACTCGAACCGAACCGATGATGACTGGAGCACTATGCATATTCAAACCAAACCAAGGCGTGGGCTATGAGCACCGAACCGAACCGGGTATGGAGTGTCGAACCGAACCAGATGTATACTTCTACTTCTACGCGACGACTCTTCGAAAGACCAACTCTAATTCTGCCAAAACCCAAGATGCAAAGGAAGTCCAAATGGGAGGTTATTACTCAGGATCCAAATGGGATCAACGAGTTAACTTCATGAGTTGGGCTTTGCTGCGGGACGTGTGCAAGGGGTTATCAGTGTCTATAGCTTTGGCTCACCACTGAGAGATGGATCATTGGCTATGGATCAGTGCAGTGGAGTTGTCATGACTCCATGGGGCAAAGTGATCATAGCATGCCCATGATCCAGTGCAGTGGAGTTGTCATGACTCCATGGGGGCAGAGTGGACGTAGCAAAGGATTAGTGGCTATGGATTAGTGTAGTGGAGTCGTCATGATTTCATGGGGTAGAGTGATCATAGCAAAGATTTGGGTGGTTAAAGTGGCAGATATCGTATACTTTACGCATTGAGTGAGAGATGTGAGGATGATTGCTATGTTTGATGTTGGCTATCACCATGACATGCACATCCCCTCCCTATTATTTTCACACCATGTGTTAGTGTCACCTTAGAGTATTGTACATCCTGTTGTGCTAACACTTTGGTTGCAGGTCCATGTTCAGGTATGGTTATGTATACCTGTTATTGACCATTTATGCTGATTATCGCTCATACCAGACTTTTGTCTGACCTAGAGTTTTATGTTTCTTATTATTACTCTGGGTGCTCCTAAACGAGCAGACTAGAGACAGGTTAGCTGGTTATGCACGAGTAGCTGTCTGGAGACGAGCAAGAGGCTTATACGTACCATTTCCATATGTTCTCCATGTGTTGTTGATGGTCACTACTTTTGACATTAGTAGTGTACCTTCCTATTTTCCTTTAGAGACACTTTTAAAAGTTGTAATAAAGATGGCTTGGATCATTAGTTGTACTCTGAAATTTTCGCTGCTATGATGGTTTAGTTTTCAGCTTATGCACTGTCCCGCCTGTTTTATATCAAGTCATGTTATTATTATATTTTGTTCCATGCGCTGTGAGATATACTACAGGTTTCTCGATGATTCATAGTTTCAAATTCCTTTTCCTTCTACGACCGTCCCATGCTGGTTGGACATCGGCACAACGCATTTCATTGGAAATGTCGACTGGTGCGGGGCGGGCCGTCACATTTGGTATCAGAGCTCTAGGTTGCATAGTTAACCTGGGGAAAGACACCAGGAAGAGATTATATACGTATATGATAGCTCGTATTTGTGATATTTTGGAATTTCAAAAGCTATATATATATATATATATATTATTAGTATATCTAAGGATGAAGTCGCACTGCACTGGCACCACTGAAGAGATGGTTACTCGTTTTCTCTTTACAGATTGGACAATGAGTCGATATAAGAGGGGTACGTGTTAAGGAGCCAATAATAGGAATGCTCCTGACATGAGGACGATGTTCACTGACTTCATTAGAGAGATTCTTAGGGATGTTTAGAGGGCAGCTCCTACTACTGCAAATGGTAAAGGTGCAACGGTGCAGGCGCCTTGGGCCAATTTCGCCAAGCTCTGTAAGGACTACACTAGTCTTGGTGGGAAGCCGTTCCATGGAACGGAATCGGCTACGGAAGTTCAGGATTGGCTTGATAGTTGTGAGCGTATCTTCGAGGATCTGGGAATTGAAGATGCAATGAAAAGAAAGCTAGCATCCCGCCAGTTGCAAGGACAGGCTATGAATTGGTGGAACGCTATTAAAGTAGCTACCCCTGAGGATCAAGTTACTTGGGATCAGTTTAAGACCTGATTCAGTGATAAGTTTATCCCAGCTTCCCAAAAGTCATAGTTGTTTAGGAAATTCTTGGAGCTTAAATAAAATGGTAGGGCAGTCTCGGAACACATTGCTGAGTTCGATACTTTATCGAAGTATGGATTATCTCTTATCGATACTTCCAAGAAGAAGAACAAGACCAACAATTCTGGGGTCGTTCCCTAGCAAAGTCGATGGATTTGGTCCTTCACCGTTAACTGGTGGTGCATTACCATTAACTTCAAGCACCCACCATAACAAAGTATTTTGTGAGTTGTAGTCATATATGAAGCAAATCTGCAGCTTAATTGATAAAGTTTTATGTTAGGCACTATTATATTTTCCTTTGTTGCCCCTGACTATTTTGTTACGTCATCATCTTTTCCTTCGTTTCTCCCATTAACTTATCACAGTGCACGTTTTTTGGAAAATTTCAGAGCTAACTTTGTTGTTTATTTGGTACAAACATAAAACTCAACTATCCTACTATGTCCATATGGTTGGAATATACATAAAACTCTACCATCCAACTAGGGAATCTGTGGCCCAATAGATAAGGCGCTGGTCTACGAAACCAGAGATTCTGTGTTTGATCCCCAATAGAGTCGATGGATTTGGTCCTTCACTATTAACTCGTTGTTGATTACCGTTAACTTCAAATACCCACCATCACAAGTATTTTTCGAGCTGTAGTCTTATAAGAAGCAAATCTGCAGCTTAATTGATAAAGTCTTATATCAGGCACTATCATCTTTTCCTTTGTTGCTCCTGACTATTCTGGTACATCATCATCTTTTCCTTTGTTTCTCCCTTTAACTTATCACAGTGCACATTTTTTTGAAAATTTCAGGGCCAACTTTATTGTTTATTTGGTACATACATGAAACTCTACTATCCAACTATGTCCATATGGTTGGAATATACATAAAACTTTACCATCCAATAGGTGACTCCGTGGCCCGATGGAAAAGGCGCTCGTCTATGAAACCAAAGATTCTTGGTTCGATCCCCAATAGTGTTGATGTATTTGATCCTCACTGTTAACTGGTGGTGCATTACCATTTACATCAAGCACCCACCATCCCAAAGTATTTTCTGAGCTGTAGTCTTATATGATGCAAATCTGCAGCTTAGTTGATAAACTCTTATATCAGGCACTATCATCTTTTCCTTTGTTGCTCCTGGCTATTTTGATACATCATCATCTTTTCCTTTGTTTCTCCCTTTAACTTATCACAGTGCACGTTTTTTTGGAAAATTTCAGGGCCAATTTTGTTATTTATTTGGTACATACATAAAACTCTACTATCCAACTATGTCCATATAGTTGGAATATACATAAAACTCTACCATCCAGCAGGTGACTCTGTGGCCTAATGGATAAGGCACTGGTCTACGAAACCAGAGATTCTGGGTTCAATCCCCAGTAGAGTTGATGGATTTGGTCCTTCACTGTAAACTGGTGATGCATTACCATTAATTCCAAGCACCCACCATCACAAAGTATTTTGTGAGCTGTAGACTTATATGAAGCAAATCTATAGCTTAATTGATAAAGTCTTGTATCAGGTACTATCATCTTTTCCTTTATTGCTCCTGACTATTTTGATACATCATCATCTTTTCCTTAGTTTCTCCCTTTAACTTATCATAGTGCACGTTTTTCTGAAAATTTCATGGGCAACTTTTCTGTTTATTTGGTACATACATAAAACTCCACTATCCAACTATGTCCATATGGTTGGAACATACATAAAACTACACCATGTAACTATGTCTATATATGTAAATAGCTACACAGCTTAAAAGGAAACAATTAACTACACACAAATTAAGAGAAAATGCATGCAACTTAATTGATCTCCGTGGAGATAGTTCCAACATTTGGGTTAGTTTCAATGATTAGCCATATTACTCACTAAATTGGATTATTAAGAGGAAACCAAAAATGTAACAAACCTACAATTTATGAGAAATATTGTTTTAATTTACTGAATTGACTCTAAATTACCCACTCTGAAACTTTCTAGAACTAACAAAATAGTCCATGCTCAAGAATCTTCACTAACAATTCAATTGACAAAAAACACATCAACCATGTATAAAAACCAACAGAATATGGCTACTATAAGAAACAAAGCCTAGCAACTAAGATAGAAAAAAGTCAACTTTTGCACCCAAATCTAGTGCACAACCATATAATCCCCTTACTTACCGGAGCTTCAAGTTTCATTGTAATTGCAAGTGGATCTTTCTTTATCCTTCTATTAAAGCTATTCTCCAAGTCGGATTTTGTTGTAGGATTCTCTTGGTCGATCTTCATCGGCCCGTCGTCATACGTGCAGTTAAGCGACATAGAGTTATCATTCTAATGATTTATCAGGAGAGACATTTGCATTTTAATTTGATTTTAATTAGGGGTGAGTGAGTGGAAAGGCTGGATTGGGTTACCTGATGCACCATTTTGTGCAACGGGAGAGGGAGCGATTTTAATGTGATAAAGAGGCTGTATGTGATATCCCAGTATTGTCCACTACTGCAACACGTGGATTATCGAATTGGGGAAAATTGGTTTATGTCCTTGAGTTTAAATGACCGTCATATGGCTTGTTTGGATCAACTTAAATAAATCGCTTCTTGATTTTTTTAAAATAAAAAACTTGTTTATGTTAGGATTGATCGTAGTTTTGGATAATTTATGCGAACATGTGTATAGATTTGGTGTATAATAAGTTTTGGATGACATTAAATGATATTGATAGGAATCATCACATTTATAATTCATTAAATAGTATAATTTAAATATATAAAAAAATATATTTAATTTATTATATAGGCAAAAACGAGTTGTTTGTTATGCAAAATAGTAAAAATATACTCCCTCCGATTCATAATGTAAGATGTTTTAGAACTTTACACGGGATTTAAGAAACTTTTTACTGACACTTCAGTTCATACTTAAATTAAGTAGGTTCCGTAAATTATGTTCTCTTTTTATGTGCAACCTAATTATCACTTCTAGTTTCGTGCATAAAAGATCGTGAAAGAACCATTGAGTCTCTAACATTTATTAAAGGTCAAGGATAAAATAGGAATAACAAGCTAAAATATCTTATATTTTGAAACAAATCAAACAACTTAAAACATCTTATATTATGAATCGGAGGGAGTATAATTTAGTGTATATATATATATATTATAAAATGGTAAAATATAAAACAAATTATATATTTAAATGTAATATAAAAAACATTAAATCCTTTTAGACATTATTTGGCCCCGTCAGACATGTGTTGTACATGATCGTTATATAGATTTTCGGTTTCATTACAAAACATACATGCATATTCATCTGATACAACATTTGTCGGATTTGTCCTTGTATTGGACAAGTTACAAACACTACAAAGTAATTACATTTCATAAATCATATCACTTCAAATGGTTCAAAAAAATTCAACGACGTTTACTTTTTGTTCCTTCTGTACATGCATTTGTGTACGATACAAGGAACACAGGGGAAGTGGTGCCGAATTTTTGGGAAATCATTTAAATGATATGATTTACGAAATGTAATTACTATTGTGTTCGTAATTAGAAGTAGGATAACTAACCATCACAGAAGACACACAAATGTCAATGAACCATTAGTTGTTTATTTAATATAAAGTTTGTAAAAATCTTATATAATTTAGCATAAGTTTACTAAAGTAGTAATTAAAATATAAACTAAATATAAAATGAATGATTAATAATTTTTATACTTTTCATCATAGGTTTTAAAATAGGAAAAATGTTCAATTATTTTATTGATCAGAGCTAGATGTATCAAAAAAGGGAAATTGGTGGCATAATAAGTGAATATTTTCTTAACGGTGTACATGTGTTCATCGCATTTGCTTTAAGTAATATTGGAAATGATGTATAAATGTGTTGTCCATGTAGTAGGTGCAAATTATTGAACTGTTTAATACCAGACATAGTTAAGGTTCATTTGCGCCAATACAGTTTCGTACCCAATTATTTGGTGTGGGATCGTCATGGAGAAATTGTAGCCTCTAATCAAGAAAGTAAGTGGAGGTCATTAGTGATGAAGTTAGTACAATGAATCCCATAGAACATGTGGTCAAAGATACAACATGATTAATGTTCATTACTATTAAAATTGATAACGACGATGTTAATGTCAAAGAGGAACCAAATGATGGAGCTAAAAAAATACATAATTATTGGATGTTGCTAAAAAACCTTTGAATTGGATGTACATGCGACACTCAATTATCGGTAACTACGGAGTACATTGCAATGAAATCAAAAAAACAACCTTACGGAAGATCGATTTATGGCTGTTGTTTAAGCTGCTTGTCATATACCATCCAATAATTTAATATGCGAAAATTATTATGAAGTGAAAAATACTAATGTCATCTTTTGGTTTGTCGTATCAAAAAGTAGATACATATTTAAATGATTGCATGTTGTTTTGGAAAGAAGACATCAATCTTAGGAATTGTAAAATATGTAATCAAGAAAGATACAAACCAAGGAAAAAGAAGGGAAAAGAAGTTCTGTACCAGTGTATGCATTATTTATCTATCACTTCTAGACTTCGAAGGTCATATGCATCATATGTAACAACGCGTTATATGGGATGACACAATGTGAGAATATCTGAAGAAGGTACGTTAAAACACCCATCCAATGAAAAAGCATGGAAATATTTTGATAAAAAATATGACACTTTCGCCGCGGAGAGCCCCATCGTTAAATTAGGTTTATGTAAGGATGGCTTCTCACCATTTTCTAGTTTAGTTTTAAAAATTCACCTTGACCTATATTAATCACACTTTACAATCTATCCCTGTGGATGTATATGAAAACTTAATATATGTTTCTCACAATTGTCACCCCTGGCCCTAATGATTCGACACAAGGCATCGATGTTTACTTATAACTGTTAATCAAATAGTTGAAAACATTATCTTATGAAGGAGATGAAACATATGATGTGTCAAAAAGATTTTTTTTTAGATGTTTGATTTTTTGTTATAGACTATTAGCGATTTTCCTGCATGTGCAATGCTTTCGGATTGGAGTACAGCCGGTCGTTTTGCTTGTTCTTATTGTATAAAAGAAACACAGGCATTTTCCATACCACATGGAAAGAAAATTTCATGGTTTGATTGTCATATATGTTTTCTTCGTATTAATCATCCTTCTAAAAGAGACAAAAAACTTCACGGTGAATAAACATGAGACTCTACGACCACCAACGGTTTAGTCCAATGATGATATATATGAACTTATAAAAGATTATCTAAAGAAACACGAAACCAAACAACAAATTGAAATTCAGCGTAAATTAACAGTTCATAATTGGTGCAAGCAAAGCATATCATGGGAGTTGTCTTATTGGAAGAATCTCTTAATCCGTCATAACATTGACGTGATGCAGAACGAGAATAATATTGACTATATGTTTAAGATTAAGGACGATATGAAATCAAGACGTGATATATAAGAAACATGAAATCATTCAGAGTTTCATATGAAGCCAAATGACAGTAAAAATACCCAAAGCATGCTATGAACTAGACAACAACCAAGTTAAAGTACTGTTAAAATGGGTGGAAAGATTACGATTTTTCTATGGAATTTCCTCTAATCTTTGAAGATGTATCGACTATAAAAACGGAAGATTGAGTGGAATGAAAAGCCATGATTGCCATGTAATGATAGAAAACATGTTACCCGTCGCTTTCAAAGAACTATTGCCCGTAAAAGTTTGGAAGGTAACAACATAATTTAGTTTATTTATAAGGAGCTTTGTCCAGCTACGTTGAAAGTTGACCGTCTACTTAAACTCGAAGAAGAAATCCCTGTACTACTCGGCAAATTAGAGAAAAATATTTCCTTTAAGTTTCTTCAATGTAATGGAGCATTTATCTTTTCGTCTTCCATATAAAGCACATCTTCAAAGTCCAGTGCAATATGGATGGATATATATCCATACGAGAGGTATGTTACTATACTGAATATGCAAATGTTAATTTAATTATAAATATAAGTTAATATTGAACTGAAATATTTTTTATTATGTACTTAAATCATTTAAAAAAAAGTGAGACAAAAAGCTCGAGTTAAATGTTCTGTTTGCAAATTGTATATCGAAGAAGAAACATCATTCTTTTTCTTTCATTATTTCCATGATCATGTGAACTTATCATTTGAAAGTGGTACACGTAATGATGAAACCGTTGAACAAGATTCTTCTTCTGAAGCAGTGTTATCTATTTTTAAACAACATGACCTACCTGCTGGAAAATGTGCTGAATTATGGCTAAATGATAGAGATTACCATGTAGCACACACATATGTTCTTCTTAATTGTCCTGAAGTTGCACTATTTGTTAGGTAATTATCACATGACAAGTTTCGATAAATTTTATACTGCACGTGTAAATTAAAAGTAATGCAATATACTATGTTTGTGTTTGCAGTATTTATGAATCACAAAATCCAAGCAGCGATTTAAGCAAGAATTTCACTATTTGGTTTTCAAACTTCATTTGTTATCCCACAAATCATATGGTCGACGAAGGACTGAAACTTTTGTGTTGAGAATGAAATGAAATGTTAAACCATATTCAATATTTTTGTTAATGGATATAAATATAACACCAAGGAAACAATGCTGAAAAATTAACAAATAATACTAGTGTATTTGTTAAAAACAGTAATGATTCTAACAATCATATAAATGATTTTTATGGCGTGTTAATCTAGATTTTGCAGCTGACATAGTTTACAAGATCAGCGGAGGATGGGTTTTTGTTTAGATGCAACTGGTTTAGTAATGTTCCAGGTTCTGGTATTAACGTGCATCCAAATTATTATCTTATAGAAATAAAACATACATCGCGTTATCAGAAGTACGACCCTTTTGTACTAACCAAACAAACCCTACAAGTATATTACACCACTTATCCATCTCTAAATAGAAATAAAGCAGATTGGTCTGCGATTTTTAAAACCAAATCAAGATTTACATTCACTGGAAAGAATATTCCAAACGAACAAGCGTATTAAGCAAATCTCGAGAAAAATGTTGAGATAGCAATCATGGATGATCAAAATGATTTTAGACCTTTAAATGGTAAGACAAATGTATTAGTCAAAGCGTTTGAGAGTGAGGAGGGAAACAATATAGAATACGAAACCGAGTCTGAATCAAAAAATGACGAGGATAGAGTACTATCCGGTAATTTTAACAATTATTAACGTTTTATTTTTCTCTTATTAATACCCCGTTTATCCAAGTTATACAATTTTAATTACGACAAGTGTATCCCGACACACACAACACACACATAATGACACATATATTGCATGTATTACAATTTTTAATGGCTCATCATACCATAATTATTTTGAATTGTATATATATGTATGTGTGTATGCGACATGTATGTATGTATACTTAATCTTATATGTATGTATATATGTATTATGTATGCGACATGTATTATGTATCATAATTTTTAATGGCTCTTCTCGCTCGATTGTTTAAAGTAATGGTGAGCCACCAGCTCATCAAGACGTTTATTTGCAGCCTAGGGTTGATCATGCATAAGTGACAAAATTAGTAGCATAGCAATATAATATTTTTGTACATCGATATATTTATAATTGTCTAAAGTTCTATTTTATATTTGACGTAGGTGATTTGAGTTAGAGTCATCAGGAGTGGTTCTGGGCATTTCCAAGCAGGTGTATATGGGTAGGTTAAGCGATTTCCGGCCTAAGTGGAGCAAGATCCCTGACCACATCACAGAGGATATTTGGTAGGATTTTCTTGTAAGTTTATACCGCTTTACAATAAGATTAAGTATAAATGAATAATTAATAATATTTTCTCGTTGTACAGGGCATAGTAGATCTTCATGAGGCTGATGTGAACTTAGTTCAATGTTATTGGAATTCAAAAGTCTCTAAGAATTACAGGGAGAAAATGTCAGAGCTAAAGAAAATAGAGAAGAAACCAAACCGGATGAGCACGGCTATATGAGATAAATGGATGAACTGGTGAAATAGTGAAGAATTCAAGGTAAATCTACCACATATCTTGTAACAACCTTCCTTTTCGACCGCTTTAAGTCAGTAATTAAACCAACTTAAACCACTCAAAATGACAGATTGTTATTTAGCTTACAAGGTTTAAACAGAATCAGACACAGAAATCACAAAATAAATAATTACAATATCTCACAATGGAATAATTTATACAAAATCTCAGAGCTTGTACAATAAACTTTACAAAGCGGAAGTACGTAGATTTTAAATAAAATAAAATTTACATATTTTACGATCTAGAGAGCGCGCGTCTTCAAAGGCCTCTAACTTTGATAACTGAATTTTTTAAATCTGTAACACCCGGATCTGACCTGAGCATTTCATGCAAAACACAAAAACACTCGAGTTAGGATTAAATTCAAGTATATTAACTTCGAATAAAACACTAAAATAAATGAGTTAATCCTAACATTTTACATTCAGAATATTTATTCGTCATCAACATAAAGGTACAACATGCTTTAAATTAGTGCAGTCAAATGTATAAGTCTCAATTCATAAGTTAGAACAAAGGTGTGGCAATAAATGTAACTCAAGTATACAAACAAGGCACGAAAATATAAAATTCATCATGTAACTAGATAGCTTCAATGTGGCATTGTGAAATGATAAAGCCATGGCGCTAATTTGATAGGTTAAGACAAATTAGTTACAGGCCAAACAAAAATGCATGTAAGAAGAAATACTTCCCTTTTTAAACATATCCTCACCTGAGCGCACACACACACATATCTAAAGGTTAATACAGTATCTTCATTATTCTGTCATTGGTTAAATTAAATACATGGCACTAATTGGAACAGGAAAAACGTGTATTCATCTTTCTCTCTTCTTCTTCCTTTTTTTTGGAAGAGCAACACTTCGTACACGGAAATTTAAAGGAGCGGACTCTCGAAGCTATAGGTGTGAGCATGGCACCGTTCCAGAATTACAAGTCTAACCAAAGGCATAAAGCAAGACAAATATATCAAGCATGTATCCCAAATTTCATGAACCAGAAAGGTATAGATATAGTTTTATAATATGGTTCTAGTTTAGCACACAAGGTGATAAGTACATAATGGTGTGATAATTAGCAAATGTTCCCATTTCAATATCTACACATATTTCAAAACTTATGACATGCAACCATGCATGAAAATATAAATTTAAACTGTTTAGCCCACAACAGGATATGCCTAAGTTCATAAATTCCAATTGTGTAGATATAATCAATGTACTGGCATCCCATATATTGAATTTACTGAGATGTACTGGTGCCAAATTGAACAGGTGGGTGGAACATTAAAAAATACAAAGTGTCCATGCTTAAGAAATAAACAGGCACAAACAAGATTAGGTGGTCATGACTCATACATGACACTCATGTAACAGCATTAAACGCATATCAAGCCAAGACAACAACTAACACAAAAATCAACATCCTAAACAATCAAAAATTAACTGTTCCATTTCGTTGAATTACTAAAGTTAATAGTAAGCTTGAAACAAAAATAAATTATGAGCAAATACTCACATTAAATCAACGAAAGGAAGCACGCAAGAGATGAAACTCAAAACAAGGGAAAACTGCTGTTTCAGTTCCAGTATGGTGCTGGGCTTCGACAATAACGACTTCGATTGAGGAAGAACTAGCCTTCGATTTAAGGAGGACTGATTTTTGTTTTAATAACTCTGATCTAGAAGAGGAAGAAAACGCAAGAGAGAGCGGAAGATGAGATAAAAAGTATGTTAACATATAAGAACGTGTTGGTTTATATAAACAAAAAGAAGGGGAGCATGCAAATTGGAAAGAACGTGGTGAATCACCATCCCAATAATAACATTGGAATATTCCTCTTCGTTCACCGACTCAGCACTAAGCGTATTGTTTTTAATGCTATATCTTTTTTTTATTCTTTTTTTTCTTTTTTTTCTTTTTTTGAAACATGCATTTCTATCTCTCTCTGTTTTTTTTATAGAAATGCGGCTACTGGAAGAATAGGAGGCGTTTATGTTATATATAACGTTTTATACTATATATTATATGCAGTCATCAAAACGTGCTTTGGGAAGAATAGGAAGCATTTATGTTATACCATATATTATATGTAATATAAAACATACACTTGAGAGAGAAGGGTTGGAAACCAAATGATGCCCTTTTCTTTTATTCAATTACTTACATCTGTACTATAAAGTGGGCATATTCGACACTAGTTTTATGTGCCTGTAGATCAAAAAAGCATTGTCATAGGCCATTTTTTCAAATAGATAACACTAGAGGGGCGTGACATCTGCGGCCGTTGCCTTAGCCTTCTAAGGCAACGCTTTTACCCATCTATTGTCATGGAAAGAAAGTGTTGCATTATAACTCTATTGCAACAGTATATGCGAGTAATGCAACAATATACAATTGCCTTAAGTAGAAGCCAGACCTTAGCTTCCAGGACATGGTAATGGGGCCCATATGAAATTTCCACGTCAGCCGCCGATGTGTCACATGCCACGTCAGCTGCCTATGTGTCACATGCCATGTTAGCTTTCCACGTGGCACCACGTAAGTTGTGGGCCCCACATGTCGTACCAAAGTGGAATTAATAATATTGACTTAATGCAACACCACAACACAATTTAATGCAACAACACAACATTGTAATGCAACACCATAACATTGTAATGCAAATCAAAACACAATCTAATGCAACACTACAACATTGTAATGCAAAACCACAACAAAATATAATGCAATAATAAAAAAAGCAACTGCAACACCAGAAAAAACCAACTGCAACAGTAATACAACCCCGCAATTACAAATTCTGCAGTACATATATACAATCCAAAACATTGTACCACATTCATACATATATACCAAAATATTTATACAATAAATCCTTCCAAAACATTCATCACCACAACCAGACCAACCAATTATACATACCAACTCAGAAGGTGTCATCACTAACACATACTAGAAGTGTCATCACCAAAACATAACACAAGTGTCATCACCAAAACATAACACAAGTGCCATCACAAACACATACCATAAGTGCCATCACAAACACATACCACGAGTGCCACCACGAACACATACAACAAGTGCCTTCACGAACACATACCATAAGTGCCATAATTTAAATGTACAATTCGAATATATCATAAGTGCTAACACATACCATCCAAATACTTCATTCAATTGTCGGGGTTGCAGGAGTACCAATGTCAACTTCATCACTTGTTGTGGTGACACAAAAGTCTCCGACATCTAAATTAAGATTTGGATTGGCTTCACCTAGCTTTTTTAATACCCATGACATGTTCTCTTTCACTTTTCTGTTCACCTTTTCTTCCAAATCTGTCTCAAGCTCTTGCCTTAATTTTTTGGTCAGGTCTTGCACATAACTGTCAAAAGAACCAGGAGTTGTTGGAGACTTTTTAGCCATTTTACCTCGCCTTCCTACAAGCCAGTTCCGTGTGTGGCTCTTCCCACCAGAGATAAGTATATCTGCCTTAGCAATGTTTCCTGCATCCACCATTGCTTAAGTCTTTGCCTACAAAATGAAAACTAGATAAGCATATAAACAGGTAGGAATGAATTTATAAACATAACTGGTTTTCTTTCAAATTAACTATGTGTTCGATTTAATAAGCAGCTCCAAAAAATGTACAATGTGCCAAATTAAAATATGGAAGTCTCAGCTGCAATGTGGTCATCTTTCAAACTAACTATTAAATTGCTATTTCAGTATCTTATGTACTTACGTATTTGGCCTTTAATTCATCCGTTTTTGTCTTGTAAGTTCTCCTCGGTTCCCGTTTATACATTCCAACCAAGGTAGCGGATGGGTTGGCTTTTTCTGGGTCCTTCTTTCTCTGTCAAGTATTAGGATTACCAAAAATTAAACAAAATTTTTAACATTCAATCTTAAGAATTTACAAACCTAGTTGCTGCCTACGAACATTGTGATAATGATATAAAATATAATTCAATGATATAACAAATTAAAATTATCATATGGCCACTCAATCACAAAAAAATAACTGAAGTTCAAAAATCACATACTATTTGTTCTTTGGCTACTGCATGAGTTTTAGGACACATGGTATGTGTCTCAATTAATGAATTATGATGAGCAGAATTAGTCTCAGCTAGTGCTTGGAAATCCAAAAAAATAGCACTAAACAAGGATAATGTGAACTACTAAAGAAAAGCTTAGCACAAAACAATATAATGCAAACTACTAAAGAAAAGATTAACACTAAACAAGATAATGTAAACTACTCAACATTATATAAATGTGAATATCATTAATTTATTAATTTATTTTTTCCATCTGTTGCATGATTATTAAATTTGCACTAAACAAGAAAACATTAACACTAAACAAGAAAATGTGAATATCATTAATTTAATTTATTAAGTTTTTCCATTTGTTGCATGATTATCTAATTAGCATTATACAAATTAGCTTTCTTTTGTGGTCACATTAAAGTGTACCTGAACTGCTTCATCCCCTCAGTATTCCAAGAGCATTTTAAAATCCTCCAACGGAATTGTACTGGGCCTATTCGCAAGCCTTTCCTCATCAGTTGAATATTTTTTTATAATACCTTGCTTTCATTCGAGATTTGTACTGCCTCCAAGAGTCATTAAGCGTATTCAAAACCACTTGTTTCCTTCTTCCAAAATGACATACGTAGCCTACAATTTATCAAACATAAAATTCAGGAAACAAACTAATTAATTAAAACCAAACATTTAGGAAGTGATCAATTGAACTATGGTTTAAGGTGATAGATTTTACCAGAGCATATTCCAACATTTGCCTCTTTAATTGATCAGGAACAATATTCCAATTGATGTAAGTAAGAGACAAACTATCCTTTGCTATTGTCCCAAGAAAAATTGCTTAACTCCGTAATATTATCAGATACTAGCTGACCATCATCATTCAACTCAATGACTACTTTATCTTCGGGGGTTCTAGCATGCACCTTGATCATTTTTGACTTCCCTCTAAGTTTTTTTGGATCTTGTACTTTATATACCAGGTTCAAAAAAATGAATAGAATTTAATGTATGGCAATACAGAAACATAATATGCATGCAAAACTTAAAATAGACACACTCAGCAGTGCAGTGTAGTGCATAGATAAAGAAACATTGTATCTGTACCTGCTTCATCTTCCTGTGCAATGCATTCCTGCTCTAGTCGATCAGTAAGATTTTCCATTGTTGGAGGAGCTTCAACATTCTTCCTTTGATGTTTCCGCATCGCTAAATAAGCAGCGACTAAACCAGCAGCTTCACATGAATTGGTTGATTGTTTGAAAATTTTGCTACATGTCGGTTTTAAAACTGATGGACAAGGCATTGTAGGTTTTAATACTCCTGAATAAGACAGTGTAGATTTCATTAATTTCTTTAATGTTTCTGCAAATTTCTCCTAGTTAATGAGTTTCTTTGGAGTGGGAGTGTGTGTTTTCAACTCCTTCTTGGAGCCAGCTTTCTTGGGGGGGGGGGGGTTGTGGGTCATCGCTTCATTGTCGATTTCAATGGCTGCTATTAGACCAAAAAGTGGTCATAACACCCAAATTATCTTGATATTTAGAAATTTAAAGCTAGAACTGAAAGAAAACGAAAAAAACACCAGATTTACAGTGGTTCAGCGTTAAAGAGCCTATGTCCACTTTATATGATTTTGATAATACGTTTGAATGCAAGTACAATCACAATTTTCTCTCAATCTCACTTTTACAATAATGCTTCATTGACAAATTCGAGACACTTCTGATTAAAAATGATAGAGGTTTGATAATGGTGGAATCGGATCTCTTTACTGCAAAAAGATCCTAAAAAATACCAAGTGTTGGGCTATTTATAGGTGATTTCTGCAGGCGGTTCGTGAGAACACGTGACACCAATCCCGAGGATCTCGGAGCCGTTAGTGAGTAAATAGAGAAATGGTCAGAGCTGTCGTTATCTACACGTGTCATTGGATCCACACTTTTTGGTTCGTGGGTGACTACACATGAGTGGGTCGTGATAGTGGATCATGAGCGGGTCGTGATGACAGGGTGAGGACGGTTCGTGAGGCTGGATCGCGAGCAGCATTGTAACACCCCACCTCCGTTAAGGACACTCACAAAGGGAATGCCTTAACTTTGGTGGAGCATTATAGTAAACAGAACCGAAAATTTCAAGACAGATAAACAATGCTTGAGAAATTATAACTTTTTTTATAGCGGAAAACAAAAATCAGTATGGTTACATCTTTACCAAAAACTCAAGTACGTAAATATCAGTCTTGTTCAGAAAGTCATCAGAGTACAAAACTTTAAAATCATAATCCCCACAGAAGATGCCATAAGAAGTTAAGCCATACTTTACGCACTTCAAGTACTTCAAGCAGAAGAAATCCGGATCAAGCTAAAGTATTCCCTCCTTGGAAAACCTGG
The DNA here is from genome assembly GCA_030737875.1 of Allium sativum. Lineage (NCBI taxonomy): Eukaryota > Viridiplantae > Streptophyta > Magnoliopsida > Asparagales > Amaryllidaceae > Allium > Allium sativum. The sequence continues at coordinate 769,444,945 of CM060918.1, read as the reverse complement.
GGGGGGGGGGGGACAGAAGAAAAGGGGCGAAAACAAGCAAGGTCAGACATAAAGTCTGGCAAGTCTAGTGACTTTCAGCATATGAACAGATAATAATAATCATGACATGCAAATAAAACTGGATGAGAGATAACAGTAACAAGAGCAGCAGATGTACTTAAGTTAAACAGAGGAAACAGAATAATATTACTTTTCATTTCTCTGCACTAATACTAGTATAACAGGATTAGGGTTATCCAAATGTCTAAACTGAAACAGAAACGAGAACAGAATAATTTCCACAGAAGAGAATGCTAGTAATGGGCCTTTACCACCCCAACAGAAACATACGGGAACATAATGCTAATAATGGGCCTTTACCACCCGAACAGAAACAGACAGGAACAGAGTGCTAATAATGGGCCTTTACCACCCGAACAGAAACAGACAGAAACAGAATGCTAATAATGGGCCTTTACCACCCGAACAGAAACAGACAGAAACAGAATGCTAATAATGGGCTTTTACCACCCAAACAGAAATAGACAGAAACAGAATGCTAATAATGGGCCTTTACCACCCGAACAGAAGGTACAGAAACAGAAACAGAAACAGATTAATCCCTACGGAAACAGAATGTAGAATTAGGTGTACACTAGTAAATGGGCCTTTACCACCCGAACAGACGGTACCACACAGAAACAGACAGGTGTTGTTACCCAACAGAAACAGGAGGTACCAACAGAAACAGACAGAACTAAGTGTACCCTAAAACCCTACCCCAAGCGATCGGCTCCCTAATACATAAATACCCTGTGTCGGACCCACAGTAGGGTGTATCACTCCCTAAAGTGACAACCAATTGGCATAGACCTATTTACATATGTGACGGCGTCTTACATCCTCAGAGGTAGATCGGGATCCATGCATGCACATGACCCGGTTGGAACACACCATTAACACCCCTCACCATTATCAAAATGAACCGCTTATAATTAGTTCAGTAAGCGTGCCCGGACCCTACCTACTGTTGGGTCAAAGTTTTGATACCAGAAAGGGTTACTGACTAATATGGGTCCCAAACAACAGATGACACAAGTAATTTCCCTCCTAACCTTGTGTCCCCAGACTAACAGATTTCAGATTAACTTGTTTACAAGTTCAGACATACAGAGTTCAGATCAACTAGTTCACAGATCAGGCAAGTTTTCAGACTAACGGATCAGATATACGGATTTAACAGATTTATAGATTTGTCTAACTTTGTAATTGGGCCTACAGATTCACGAAACGGGTTTGTTAAATTCATTAGTCCAATTGGTTTAACCCTATCCACCCAACACGTTTTAGACATCATATTTATCCCAGATTTGCATTAATTAAACAGTAATGCACAGACCTCTCACATTAGGTCGGTAGCTTGTGGCCGCTAGATATGCCGGGCGGTTCCGGGCAGACTTCTGCCACAAGCCAGACCTAACCTCGTGTCTAAGCATATTTTAGTTATGCCTACGACCTCTCACATTAGACTGGAAGTTTGCGATTGCTGGTTAAGCCGGTTGGTTCCGGGCAGGCTTCCACCGCAAACAGAGCCTAACCTCGTGTCATAGCCAATTCATTCCAATATAGATTTTTCAGATATCAGGCTAATTCTGTTTATTTAACAAATTAAACTTCTTCATAGGATATAACAGATTAATCAAATTTCCATTTTATACTAAATCTTAGGTCGAGCCTACGAATTTCCATACCCAGATTACCATTATCTAGTTTCAACAGATCAAACAATTCAACAGGTGGCAGATCTAGCAGTTTAAGCGATTCAACAGATTTAGCAGTTTAGGCAATTCAACAGTTTTAGCAGATAACGGATTAGGCAATTTAACAGATTTAGCAGATAACAGATTTAGCAGATTATATATATCTAAAACTCTATTTACATATCTTGCCTAATCATAAATTTGGCCTAAACTTACATGCCTAAATCAAGTTCATAATTCATAATACAATATATGCCCCAAATTTTAGCCTTAATATTCCCATTTATAGTTCCTGTCAAAACTAGATTTAATATTCTAGTTCACCATTTATGTCCAAGACTAATACACATGTAAATCATTCTCTATTATAGCCAACTCAGATTATGCCAACATATTTGCTATGCCAGATTTACTTAATTAAGCTGCGCCCAATCCCCGCATAACATGTTTCCACAAGTTCTCTAAATACTCATGAAATGGCCCTATAGGCTCGATGTACATAACAGTGAATGGGAATAAACTAGCAAAGTTACATACTAAATATGAGATCTAACATCACTAAAGGAATAGGCATAAGAAACTAACTACAATAGTTATAGGCAACTACCCACAATAGTCATGGGCGACTAATCACAATAGTTTCTTATTCAATGTCATAGGCAATAGTCCCATAGTCATGAATCATAGTCATAGGCAATAGTCTCATAGTCAATGAATCATAGTCATAGGCAATAGTCTCATAGGCAACAGTTTCATGTCCAATTATGCATTATTATTTGTCCCAAAATTTAGCGTTCGTTTGTTAATCTCTAATGAGATGTGGCACAGGCTTATAGTAGCCTGGCTATAGAACAGAAAGAAGAAAGAGGTATAGAATAGTCACAGAAAAACAGATCTGACAGATAAGAATATACATAACCTCAGATTCAGATTTATAATCATGCCACAACCATAATTAAAGTTTATATCGTAAAATAACTGTACTTGCCTTTCGTGGTTTTAAGAAAGGATAATAAACTATTGTTGATGCAGAAATGCTGAATTATTACTCTTTATTTGTTGTTGTAGCTCTAAACTTTGATTTGAGATTTGACTTATCTTTTAATTCTATATAGGTTGGAAGAAGATGCATCAGTCCAAGTTTTGATTCCAGCAGAATAGTGACGCCATTTTTATTTTTAATTAGAACAGAGGCAGAATATTGAAAGAATGAAATTGTGTAGAGAAAATGAGGCTAGGGGGCTGTTTATATAGGATTAGGCGGACGAATCTAGACAGAAAATGAGACCAGATACATCAGAATGAATCAGGTTCAAAAACTGGGTTTCGGGAGCAGGTCGACCCCCAGGTCGACTCCCCAGTCGACCTGATCATGGGGAGGTCGACACCCCAGTCGACCTGGTTGGGGGGGGTCGATTCCCCAGTTGACCTGGGTATATGGGCGGGAATTTTCCCTCCAGCCTTCTCTGGGTATATGGGCGGGAATTTTCCCTCCAGCCTTCTCTGGGTTTGAATTTCGAATTTCTGGCTTTATTTTCGAGCTGTTTTATTTTATTTAAATTCCTGAAACTTCAGAGGGTCATAACTTGGTCATACGGACTCCGTTTTTCGAAAACTCGGACTCGTTTTCAAGCAGAATTTCGAGACGAACGCAATGGTGCAACCCGTTTCCCTTGATTCTTATTTTAAAATTTAATTATTCTCTGATTTGTTACTTATACGTTCATAGAAAATACGGGGTGTTACATTCTCCCCTCCTTAAAGGATTTCGTCCCCGAAATCTTCAAGTTAAGAAGAATGTGTCCTACCATCCAGTCATCCATCTACTCAACCATCATCCACAAGCATCCATTGTCCTTATAAAACTTCTAATGCTGTATGAACATATGCAAAATGTGTGTATATGTTCCTTATCTAATGCAAAGATCAGGCGGTCCACTGATTCAGTTGACCTCCTTAATGCGAATTATGTCAGTGCCATGAGTCCAACATGTATGCAATTTTCCTATTTGATCCATATCATTCTTATATGAGTGACAACCATTCATTCATATGCAACACCCATGTGATGAGTCAATCATTTTGCATCCACAAAAATTGAAAATGCTCACACATCCATATGCAGTATGAGACTGTTTTCGAGCCGATCTAGTGCCTAGTGTGTGTATATGCATCCACGATCAACCACTAGCAACCACTTGCATCCACTTGCATCCACTTGCAACCATCAAACATAACATGTCTCAAACACATGTTTACATCCATTAGTTTCTACCTAAAGTTCGAAGATTCGATAGATAGGATACAGTCGAATGATGGAAGCGAGTACAGATAAAACAAAAACTTGGTTCCCATTAGACATTGGTTGAGAGGATAATTCCCCTAATTATCAGCCCCGAAGACCGAAACCAATATTAGATTGACACTCAGAGGATTACCCTCTTTAGACAATGTCAAAACTGGAAATCTTAACCTTATCAGAAATATCCAAATGCTTAAAGACTACTAGTACAGATAAGATTGTTGAATGATTCTTAGAAAACTAAGCATGGGAAAATCCCACCATATCCCTCAAAAACCCAGAATGTATGCATTACAATCGACTTGACGCCTAATACAGATACCCTCAAACCCTAACCTACCACCAACAGATGAGTCGTAACCCCTATGGGGTTTGAGACTATAACCAGATCAGAAACAAGACTAGTATTAAAGTGCAGAGACTCGACTACAGAATCAGAATGCCATAATCGGAAAGAGTTCTAACTCAATAATCAGATAAGGAAACTAAACTCTCTACGGAAATTTTCCTACATCTATCCTATTCACCAACTATGAGAGCATTCGCCTGCCTTCCCGAAGTAGGTCATGTCCTCTGTCCTTGCCCCCATTTCTTCGGGCAGTCCCTAGTGAAGTGTCCCATCTCACTACAGTTGAAGTGAGTGTCCTTCCTCTTTCGGCAATCCTTGTCCAGACAAGTCAAGCTTCCATAAGTAAAGCACTTTTCTCCTCCTTTATCTTCAGACTTTTCTTCCTTATTTTGTGTTTCCTTTTTGCCTCCTTTGTGAACCAAGTCCATATCCATGAGTTTCTCATCCTTGGGTTGTGCTCCTTAGCCAATCTCCCTCATTCTCATCTTTACTATCTGTGTGTAACACGTTGACAAGTCCCTCGAAAGTTGCCTCCATCGCACGGAAAATCCTACAAAGCTCGAAAGAAAATTAGCCATAGGCGAGACTACTGCGGCTACAGATGGAAGTCGGGCATTTATTTGCCCTTTGACCGATGTCGTAGTCTTATCAAGCCTACAGAATCATGCCGCGATGAGGTTACCTCCCAGAAAGCCGGGAGCCCTGGAGAAAGAAGGAAACAAAGATTCAAACAGAGGATCAAAAGATAGATATATGGCTATTGGGGATTATGTTTTTTTCCAAAAAATAGGCTTTACTTTCGAAAATACTTCCTTTTAAAACCTTTTTGAAAATAGTTTTCAAAAACTTTACCCAATCTGGTAACCTTCGGCTTTGATACCAAGTGTAACACCCCACCTCCGTTAAGGACACTCACAAAGGGAATGCCTTAACTTTGGTGGAGCATTTTTGTAAACAAAACAGAAAATTTCAAGACAGATAAACAATGCTTGAGAAATTATAACTTTTTTTACAGCGGAAAACAGAAATCAGTATGGTTACATCTTTACCAAAAAATCAAGTACATAAATATCAGTCTTGTTCAGAAAGTCATCAGAGTACAAAACTTTAAAATCATAATCCCCACAGAAGATGCCATAAGAAGTTAAGCCATACTTTACCACTTCAAGTACTTCAAGCAGAAGAAATCCGGATCAAGCTAAAGTAATCCCTCCTTGGAAAACCTGGGGGTGGGGGAACGGAAGAAAAGGGGCGAAAACAAGCAAGGTCAGACAAAAAGTCTGGCAAGTCCAGTGACTTTCAGCATATGAACAGATAATAATAATCATGGCATGCAAATAAAACTGGATGAGAGATAACAGTAATAGGAGTAGCAAATGTACTTAGGTTAAACAGAAGAAACAGAATAATATTACTTTTCATTTCTCTCCACTAATACTAGTATAACAGGATTAGGGTTATCCTAATGTCTAAACTGAAATAGAAACAGGAACTGAATAATTTCCACAGAAGAGAATGCTAGAAATGGGCCTTTACCACCCGAACTGAAACAGACAGGAACAGAGTGCTAATAATGGGCCTTTACCACCCAAAAAGAAACAGACAGAAATAGAATGCTAATACTGGGCCTTTACCACCGAACAGAAACAGACAGAAACAGAATGCTAATAATGGGCCTTTACCACCCGAACAGAAACAGACGGAAACAGAATGCTAATAATGGGCCTTTACCACCCGAACAGAAGGTACAGAAACAGAAACAGATTAATCCCTACGGAAACAGAATGTAGAATTAGGTGTACGCTAGTAAATGGGCCTTTACCACCCGAACAGACGGTACCACGCAGAAACAGACATGTGTTGTTACCCAACAGAAACAGGCGGTACCAACAGAAACAGACAGAACTAAGTGTACCCTAAAACCCTACCCCAAGCGATCGGCTCCCTAATACATAAATACCCTGTGTCGGCCCCACAGTAGGGTGTATCACTCCCTAAAGTGACAACCAATTGGCACAGACCTTTTTACAGATGTCATGGCGTCTTACATCCTCAAAGGCAGACTGGAATCTATGCACGCACATGACCTGGTTGGAACGCACCATCAACACCCCTCGCCATTATCAGAATGAACCGCTTATAATTAGTTCAGTAAGCGTGCCCGGACCCTACCTACTGTTGGGTCAAAGTTTTGATACCAGAAAGGGTTACTGACTAATTTGGGTCCCAAACAACAGATGACACAAGTAATTTCCCTCCTAACCTTGTGTCCCCAGACTAACAGATTTTAGATTAACTTGTTTACAAGTTCAGACATACAGAGTTCAGATCAACTAGTTCACAGATCAGACAAGTTTTTAGACTAACAGATCAGATATACGGATTTAACAGATTTACAAATTTGTCTAACTTTGTAATTAGGCCTACAGATTCACGAAACAGGTTTGTTAAATTCATTAGTCCAATTGGTTTAACCCTATCCACCCAACACGTTTTAGACATCATATTTATCCCAGATTTGCATTAATTAAATAGTAATGCACATACCTCTCACATTAGGTCGGTAGCTTGTGGCCGCTGGATATGTCGGGCGGTTCCGGGCAGACTTCTGCCACAAGCCAGACCTAACCTCATGTCTAAGCATATTTTAGTTATGCCTACAACCTCTCACATTAGACTGGCAGTTTGCGGTTGCTGGTTAAGCCGGTTGGTTCCGGGCAGACTTCTACCGCAAATAGAGCCTAACCTCGTGTCATAGCCAATTCATTCCAATATAGATTTTTCAGATATCAGACTAATTCTGTTTATTTCACAGATTAAACTTTTTCATAGGATATAACAGATTAATCAAATTTCCATGTTCTACTAAATCTTAGGTCGAGCCTACGGATTTCCATACCCAGATTACCATTATCTAGTTTCAACAGATCAGACAATTCGACGGGTAGCAGATCTAGCTGTTTAAGCGATTCAACAGATTAAGCAGATAACGGATTTAGCAGTTTAGGCAATTCAACAGTTTTAGCAGATAACGAATTAGGCAATTTAACAGATTTAGCAGATAACAGATTTAGCAGATTATATATATCTAAAACTCTATTTACATATCTTGCCTAATCATAAATTTAGCCTAAACTTACATGCCTAAATCAAGTTCATAATTCATAATACAATATATGCCCAAATTTTAGCCTTAATATTCCCATTTATAGTTCCTGTCAAAACTAGATTTAATATTCTAGTTCACCATTTATGTCCAATACTAATACACATATAAATCATTCTCTATTATAGCCAACTCAGATTATGCCAACATATTTGCTATGCCAGATTTACTTAATTAAGCTACGCCCAATCCCCATATAACATGTTTCCACAAGTTCACTAAATACTCATGAAATGGCCCTATAGGCTCGATGTACATAACAGTGAATGGGAATAAACTAGCAAAGTTACATACTAAATATGAGATCTAACATCATTAAGGGAATAGGCATAAGAAACAAACTACAATAGTTATAGGCAACTACCCACAATAGTCATGGGCGACTAATCACAATAATTTCTTATTCAATGTCATAGGCAATAGTATCATAGTCATGAATCATAGTCATAGGCAATAGTCTCATAGTCAATGAATCATAGTCATAGGCAACAGTTTCATGTCCAATTATGCATTATTATTTGTCCCAAAATTTAGCGTTCGTGCGTTAATCTCTTATAAGATGTGGCGCAGGCTCGTAGTAGCCTGGCTATAGAACAGAAAGAAGAAAGAGGTATAGAATAGTCACAGAAAAACAGATCTGACAGATAAGAATATACATAACCTCAGATTCAGATTTATAATCATGCCACAACCATAATTAAAGTTTATATCGGAAAATAACTGTACTTGCCTTTCGTGGATTTAAGAAAGGATAATAAACTGTTGTTGATGCAGAAATGCTGAATTATTCCTCTTTAATTATTGTTTTGGCTCTAAACTTTGATTTGAGATTTAATTTAGCTTTCAATTCTATTCTGGTTGGAAGAAGATGCATCAGTCCAAGTTTTGATTCCAGCAGAGTAGCGACGCCATTTTTATTTTTAATTAGAACAGAGGCAGAATATAAACAGAATGAAATTGTGTATAGAAAATGAGGCTAGGGGGCTGTTTATATAGGATTAGGCGGAGGATGACCCCCAGGTCGACTCCCCAGTCGACCTGGTCATGGGGAGGTCGACACCCCAATCGACTCCCCAGTCGACCTGGTTGGGGGAGGGGGGGTCGACTCCCCAGTCGACCTGGGTTTATGGGCGGGAATTTTCCCGCCAGCCTTCTCTGGGTTTGAATTTCGAATTTCGGGCTTTATTTTCGAGCTGTTTTATTTTATTTAAATTCCTGAAACTTCGGAGGGTCATAACTTGGTCATACGGACTCCGTTTTTCGAAATCTCGGACTCTCTTTCAAGCAGAATTTCAAGACGAACGCAATGGCGCAACCTGTTTCCCTTTATTCTTATTTTAAAATTTAATTATTCTCTGATTTGTTACTTATATGTTCACAGAAAATACGGGGTGTTACAAGCATGGGGGATCACGAGCCGACCTTAGTAGCTAGATTGCGATCCGCATATGGGAGCTAGGGCATTCATTTTATGATTGTGAGCACAGTTCGTTAAACCATACTTTTCTGAGTCTTTGGTGGCTAGATCGAAAAGATAGCCAACATTTTGCCCCCTCGAAGTACGTTTTATTAGTGATGAGACGTGCTCCAAATTAACCAACATGTCTGTTCTTGTACTGACAAATATTGACGATCGTGTCTATTGGTATGGCCACATCATTTTGTGAAATGGCACCTCTTGGGCTTCAAATTAAGTGTAAATATGCATCTGGGTTTCCAAATATTCCTCCCTACTTGTTGGTTTTTAATCTTGAACTTTTTTCAGCAGTCGACAAGCAACTTTCTAGGTAAACTGCTAAATCTTGCTTTGCCTTGGATAGGGAATTATTTCATTGATCTCTGTTAGTGAACATGGCCGAATTTTGCACAATCTTTTTTCTTAAAGTGTTTCACCTTTGTTTCCTGTGTGAACATTCTGCCAGGACTGTGATCCTTTGTGAGAAAGCATGCTGGGGCCTGATGCTCCTTATCCTTCGAACCGCTACAACAATGCTAGGCCGAGCCAAGCGACCCATTGATTTGTTTGCATGGTCACAGACCGGGCTGGGGAGATGAGAGGTTTCATTCCTCATATTTAACACGTTCTAACCCCATTTTCATTTTACTTCTCAGTCGCCGTAATTTTCTTTACCCCAATTCCGAACCCTAACTTCCAAGACTTCCTCCACCCAATCGAATCCGCTCTTCGAGCCAGTAGGTAATAGGAATTGTAGTTTAGTTGCTTTTAATTATCATGTTTTGATTCTTGATCGCGAGGGAACTGGTCATCTTCGCTTCGTTGTCCATTATCACCTTTCACCGCCGTAATTTTTGCCTTTTTTACCTCGAGATTTGGGTCGTCGTGGGTATAGTGCTCTTTCTGTGTTCCCATATTCGATGCTTGATCGTGTTTAGTTGCTATCAAGTATCGATGGCTCCATTATGAGGAGCTTGCTAATAAGTTGGGCTAGTAAGAAGAGGAAAGAAGAAGTGGGTTACAGTGGCTTGTGTCGTGGATCATGGTGGCAAGTTTACTCGTGGAAAGGTGTCAATTCATGGAAGGTGATATTGAGGCAGGGTCGTGGCAGTAGTCCGCAAGCCAACACCGGTTCGTGGAGTGTCTTTATACGTCAGATCGGCTCGTGAAGATGAAAGGTTGAAACAAAGAGTCAAGTCGTGATTGGTGGGGGGGGTCGCGAACCGATTTGAGACGAGTACATGCACCCTTGTATTTCATATTTTGGAAGCACGAACCCATCCCACGCACGAGTCTTAGCCTTACAGCAAGCAGGGCTTTGACTCAAGGGGGCGAGCCAACCCCCTTGTCACGAACCAATCTCATACTATGAGCCACGTAACTCCTTCGACTTTCCATGACCATGAAGCGCTGTCAAGAACAGTGCGATCCGACCAACGAGTCGATGCCTCTATATGAATTGTTGCCTTAACACAAAGTAGAGATCCATCCATGACCCGACCCCAGTATATGCATACAATGAACCAACCTGACATATATTTTGACTGAAATCAATCGTAACTTTAGCATATTGATGAACAGTTAGGATAAAGCCTTCGAACCAACTACTCTGGACTGGACGAGAACTTAATCTAAATACACACAATGATCAATTACTCTCTCATCTGCTTTACTCTGTGTTTTTCTTTACAATAATGCATACACTGGCACACTTAACACTTGCACACACGGGGTTTACGGGCAACTATTTTTTAATCTCTCATGTTTGTTCGCCAACACAACAGTTATGTATGATAGACGTTCGACAAGGTTATCAAAGAGATGCGCAATACCATAATCATCAAGCTATTACAATCCTGACAAACTCCCGACAGACCCGGATTGGAATAATACTGGGTTTGATTATGAGACGAAGATTGATGTGGAATCAACATCTTCTGAAAACTCATCACTTGAGGAAGAGGAAGATGATTGGGCTCCCGACGAACTCGAGGGTGCCATGGTATTAACTAATCCAAGTGATTCCATAACCTCCACACTTGATGACATAAAGATGAAGAAAATATGTCTGAGGCACGGGATTCCATGGGATGATGTTAAGACTCCGGAGAAAAAGGATAGGCCACATTCTGCTCCATAAGGGTCCATGGCCATTAGTAAGGTCATGTGTTCGATAGGCGCTATTCCTCCATTTCCTCCAATCGTTGTCGATCTCCTGAGGCGACTACGCATTGCCCCTATGAAACTTCATCCCAATGCTTACGCTGCTCTATATACCTTGTATATCGTATACGCATAAATTCTGGAAACCCGGCATGTTTATAAGGATTTGACCTTTTACTACCATTTTAAACATCGTTCGTCGAGGACCCCGAACTTTGTTTTCTTTGAGTCGATCCCTACTAGGAAAGTCTTAACTGATGGACACAACAACTTAGGCGATGCTAAACCTAAATGGTTCTATATAAAGCATCAGGCTGGGTGTGCTAGGAAGTGGTTGAAATCAAGTAGGTTTTAGATCCTTCAATGTCTATCTCAACCCCATGATTAAAGCACTAATATCTTCTTTTTCTGTACAGTCCCTAATCCCCCGAAGCAAGAAGGTGAAGTATACGAACGCTTGTCCCACCTTATAAAAAGCAGTTCTGATTTTTGCAAAATCAAGAAGTGTATAACTGATGAGAACCTTCATAAACATCATCTTCTTGATACAAGACTTGGCTTTGGTCAAGGTGGCAGGCCTTACAAGTATGTGCCCCCTACTCAAGCGATTGGGGAATCTAGTAGCATTCCCCCGGTCGAGGGGCGGGTGACCACGGAAACTACAACAATAATTGAGCTTCTCAAAAGTCCTTCGCTGACGACTATTCAAGATGATAAAGAGATGAACATATATACTGGAGGTGAGGCTCGGGCTGGCAAACCAAAGGGTGTTTCCACTCCCGAAGGGGAATCTTCTCCAAAGACACCGGCACAGATTAAGCCCTCGACTTATGATTCTCTAATAGAAGAACAAATATATGGAGATCTAGACAAGATTTCCTTGCAAGATGACATTTACACCTCCGAGTATTTTGGAACAGATGCATTCTTTCCTATCTCAGAGGGAGAGCCCACTCCCATCAAGGATAAAGACACTACACAGATAAACCTAGCTTCGGGCCCCAGTCTATTTGGGGGAATCACATACAACACATCACTACACTCCTGTGAAGTATTGACTCATGATTCTTATACTTGTTTGTTGTTTTATGCAGGAAAAATGACTTGTCGCCACTATTCTCTTTGTGATCTTCGTGAGTACACACCCAGATTCAACCCCATTCCTGAGCATGACCGCGGTGACAGTCGCAGAAGGGATAGCAGGAAACAGTACGATTCTCACCGACCTCGTTCTTCTCGTTCTCGCTCTCCTCCAAGGAACGACGTTGAAAAGAACTATAGTTACCAAATTCAGCATGGGGGAGGCAAGCAACTACCCAAAGCTCTGATCCCTTCAAAGAGTGCTCGTCCTCAGGAGGAATCTACCAAAAAGCATCATGAGGCTAAAAGCAAGCCTAAGGAGCCAAGCAAAGGGTTGGAAAAGGGAAAGACAGCTCTTATTCCTTCCGGACAACGCAACGTTGACATTACCACTACACAGACGGTGGTTCTTACTACAGAAAATCAGGCAAAGCTAAAGCATATGCAGAATCAGTTCCCTGACATTTACTTTGGAAAGATGCACTTCGTTCCAGATCTTGAACCAGTTCCCGATGATTGGGACACATAAGTTATGGATAGGGTAGGTCATGTGGCTACACAGTACAAGGCGATGACGAAGCATGCCAAGAAGCTCTCTAAAGTTATCCGCCTTCTTGGAATAGATGTAAAGGATGTGCGGGAAAAAGCCGAGTATGACGTTAAGTCCAGAGATGAGGCCGAGAAGAAACTAGAGGATACCCAGGCTTAGCTCGCTTTGGCTCAGTGGGATGCTGAAAATTACAAGAAAAGGTTAGAAGAAGCGGAAAAACTTTTTTGATATTGTGCTTGATTCCAATATCAAGGAGCGTATTGCTATGAGAAAAGAGATGGGAGAAGGAAATGGAAAGCTTGAAGGACAAACTGGCCCATGCTGAGGAGAGGGCAGCTCTTGCTGAGGGACATGCTAATGAGGCCCTCGAGTCTGCCTCCAATGCTACCGCTAAGCTTGCTACGACTGAGGAAGAGATAGAAGGATTTGATGAATTGTTGATGGACTTTTTTTGCTCAGGTTATTCGAACCCGAGACATCTCCTGGATCAAGAATTATCCCACCACTCTAGTTGATGTATAGGACCAAATCATCGAAAGTGAGAAGCAGCGCCTAAAGGTCGAGGCTGTCGACGAGGATCAGCTTATGCGGACTTTTCTTAGAGATGAAGAACCTGAGGTACTGGCAGAGGGAAGATTTCTCATCAGAGAGTTTATGGAGGAGGAGAGGCTTAAGCTCAAGGCCAAAAATAAGGTTGACGAGGGTTCAAGCTCGACCATGGAGCTCAAGACTTTTGGGGTTGAGGAATATAATCCTGATGACTTGTCACTTTCTTGAATTCCCATTTCACAAACTGCTGGGGTTTCTACTGCAGCTCCAAACAAGCAGTCGGCAGAAGGTATCTCCATATTCTCTCCACAATTTGTCAAAGCTGTTATAACTTGTTGTCGTATTGTGAAGCAAACAACCAAGGGGACTGTACTCTTTCCTAAATTAATAACAGTTGCTTCTCATGATATAGTGCTGAATTGTTTGAAAAGGAGCAAACAAAGACTGAGGTAGCTGAAAAGGTCATGATTCCATCAAGCACAGACATCTCTAAAGACGCTGAGATCATCGAGGCTTTGAAAGACACAGATGCTGATAACAGAGATGGAGAAGAGGAGGTCGCTATTACGGGAGAGACCAAGGAGGATGATAGTATGGCCTTAGCCGAAATCAAGACTAAGAATGACGAGATTTTGAAGGCTAAGGCTGAGGAAGAGCCTTTGAACGTACCACATCTTGCTGCGGCTGCTCCTGGGTCTGGACTGATCGTGAAACTGTCTAGGTCCATTACTACACAGCTTGCATCCCAGTCTTCTGGCGCTCCATAGGATCCTTCTTTAGGAAACAAGAAAAGGAAGAAGCATGATGCTCCTGATGCTAGCAAGGAGGTTCCGGAAAAACAGAAGAAGGAAAAGAAGCCAAAGTCATCCCCGAAATAGTGCTTGTTGGTTTATGTTTTATTTTTCAGATCTTCCACTGGCCCTTTGTAGTTGTTGCGAGTGCGGCCCTCACACTTTTTCTAACCTCATTTTGTGAACCTACATTTAGTAAATGAAATTCTGTTTTTTTTTTTACTTTGCTATGTACCTACAAATTTCTCTTACTTAGTCATGCACATAAGTATTCAAATCATGACTAAGTCATAAACAAATATAACAAAACTTCATCGTAAGTTATCATTGCAGGCAATGCATAAAAATTCTATGACCTATCATGTTGTTTTAATCATGATATGTACATCCATGGTATGTATATGCCCCTAATCAATCATTAACATAATGCCTAGGCACGACTGGTTGAGTGTTAACTAGGAATAATTACGTATTGCCCCTCATGTTCGGACATAAAGGGTTCGGGCTCAACTTTCACTCTTGCCCCCGATGCTGCAGCGGGATAGGAGCCCTTTTACGGCACTTAATCAACATGCCTTTATACTCTCCTGTCGTATGCCCAGGATAGAGTTCAAACTCAGCTTTCAATCTGCTCCCCAATCCTTTAGTGGGGTAGGAGTTCATTTGTGGCGCTCAGTCCCTGGCGCCCTTATACTCTCCCGTCGAATGCAAAGGGTATAGTGGAGTCGAGGCAGTCTTTTGATCATGGTGCACATTCACGCCTCATGGACAATTCATTTCCTTGTCCTGTATACTCTTTCTTAGATCGTAAGAGTTAGAGTGTTTAAGGTTGTGTCGTTTACTTCATTGCACCCTCGAAGTTATATATATTGTTGACCTTTTGATTTGATAGAAGACTCTTTGAATTATGTGTTTAGGGGGTCATCGTGGGGTTTATGATGGATATCACAATCGTGATAGCTCATATGAATAAAATGAAAGAATAAACAATAAACGATGCGATAAAAGTAAATGATACACGGTATTTTATAGTGGTTCAGTCGAATCATGATCTACGTCCACTTTATAATCTTTTGTTTATGCAACCAGACTGTTCTAGGAAAGTCGTGCCTTTTTAACATGGTGCTAGGAACAAAAGAATAAAAATGACAATTTCATGTCAGGTAATGCCGCAAATGTTGGGCATTCCACACTCCGGGGTTTCATTTTCGTCCACGGTCGATAGCTTAAATAATCCATTATCAAGCCTCCATAAGATAGTATATGATCCTTCCTACTTTGGGCCCAAGAAGGCGGGATCTAGGAAGATACGTCTTAATACCAAGCCATGGAAAAATCATTTCAAAATGACAAAGTATCTCGACAATTTCTTTTTGCAGCCTCTTGATATCATCCACTTCGATAACCTTGCTCTATAGTCCTCAAAGGAATGCACTAAATCCGAACATTGATAACGCAACCTCGGGTTTTGACGCTTTCTTCACGGCAAATTATAACAAATAGTGGAGTATGAAATGAGCATCATGGCTCTTATATCCAACAACCATTTTCTCTTTTATGTGCACGTACCAATTAACATTCGAGGCACAACCGTGGGGCAAATTGGCCTTCTTCAATACAGTGCAAAAGATTTCTTTTCCTTATTAGTCATATCAAATATTTCATCTCTAATTTCAACATGCTTTCCATCACCACATTCAATAGGATGAAGGGCCATCCTTATGCCCAATTCCTGTAAATCCAAACGAGCGTTTAGGTGGTCCTTCGACATGTGACCTATATTAAGTAAAATACATAATATTTTGTCATATATATTCTTCTCTATGTGCATGGCATCCAAGTTATGTCGAAGGGGATTATGACGCCAATATGGTAAGTCAAATAGTATTGACCTTTTTTAAAAGGGCCATCACTTTTAACCGGTTTCTTGGTCTTATTCCCAAACTGAATTTTGAACCCATGCAATAACTCTAATATCTGTTCCTGATAATATTTCTGGAATGCTCCTTATTTCAGTGTTGCCATTAAATCTCCACTTATCCAGCCTCCACTTATGTGTCGGATCAAGAAACTTTCTATGGTGCATATAACACATTTTTTCTATGCTTCAAATAATTTGAAGAAGTCTCATAATGGCATACTGGACATGCTAGTTTCCCCTTCGTGCTCCATCCTAATAACATGGCATATCCCGGAAAATCACTAATGGTCCATAAGACGCTTGCATGTAAGTTAAAATTCCCATCAGTCAAGGAATCATAAGTTTCGATGCCAACATTAAATAACGCTTTCAATTCCGCAACTAAAAGCTGCATATATACGTCAATACTGATCTTTGGAGAATCTGGACTAGATATTAATGTTAAAAGAATAAAATTCACTTGTTTCATAAAAAACCAAAGCTGAAGATTATAGTTTATCAACACAATCGGCCATGTACTATAACTTAAATTCATTGAACGATACGGATTAAACCCACCAGATGGTAGACCCAATCTGACATTACGATTTTCGGAGGAATAATCAGGATAGCGAGCATCCGTCATCTTCCACGCCGAACCATCAGCCGGATGTCTTAGTTTTCCATCTTCTTTTTATTACACTTGGTGTCATCTCATAATTTTGGAATTTTTTTTTGCAGATAAACATCCTTTGTAACCTTGGTCTCAGTAGAAAGTACCTCATAACATTTGTCGGCTCTTCGGAAATCAACTTTGGTGGATCATTATTGTCAACGATGTCTTTTTTTTTACTGCCCACCTAGAAAAACCACAAATGTCACACGCCTCTTTATTTTTAATCTCTGCCCAATATAACATGCAATGGTTTGGGCAGGCATGTATTTTATGATAATCAAGACCTAAATTCTTAATGACATTCTTTGCAGTGTAGGAAGACAAATGCAGTTGGGCATCAGGAAAGGCTTCTTTTATAAGCTTTATTAATTCCCCAAACGCAGACTCGTTAATTCCATAAGCACACTTAAAGCCAGATCAAAAAACTTAGTCGAGAAAATTTAGTGTAGCCAGGATATAATGTTTATTTCCTTCTTTAATATGCTGATAAAATTTCTCAACCTATAAATTTGGTTCTACTTCAAGGTCCCTGTGATTTTGATCAAATTTGTAACCCGCACATTTGAGCATCACATCTTATTTATCCTGAAAATCCATCTTTATTACACAATCCATATGGTCATCAACACCTATTAATTTCATCTGTGAAACTTCACAAATTCACAAGATATGTACTGGAGAAGGGCTATTAATAATAAGATGATTGTGTATAACATTTCCACAATACCAATTATGTTCTGTACATTTGTTGTAGGGGCACTTCATCTCAACAGCTACTTTATAAATGGGAAACGCACTTCTTAGAAAAGCTTTTACCTGTCTTACATATTCTGCACTCGATCTCGGAAGTCCTATCCATATGTGATACTCACTATCCAATGCCATAATCTAACCACAACCTAGTAAAACTAAATTTGTTACCACTAATAGTTTCAAGACACGAACAGGGTCTATCCTGTAAGGTTTGATTAACTTAGAATAAAAATAAGACAATTAATTAACTTACAAATATACATAATCAGTATGGTGATACAAAGACGATTGTTTTGATGTGAATTATCACTAACTTTTGGAGCTAAATTATCAAAAGAATACATAAAACAAGCAACTAAGGATACTGAACACAAATTCATAACATTACATCACGATACAGATACAAAGACTATACATGTGATACAAAGATGATATAGTTGCACCAAATATAAAGAACGATGCAATAATTTAGTTTTGTCTTCTAATGTTCAGCCATTGAAGTTGTTCGTTAAGTCTACTAATGTCAGTTCGAAAACCAATAACTCGATTTTGTAGCGTTGTAAATTGATGTTGTAATTCATTTGCGTACTCAACAGCTCGACTAGGAAACTGATGGTCAATCCACTGCCAAAAGGTACACCCTGTGGGATAAACACGACATCTAAAATAATGACGACAAATGTTGAATCCAATCGAAATAACATCTTCTACAGCGGCATACCCACACTCACACATTATGATTGGTGAGTCAACTTGCTGTTCGTTAACCACTTGGTTGTTTTGATGCTGATAATGCAAGGCAGCACGACTATGCCATCGTATTTCCCTTTCTTCACATCGCTCTTCTTCTCGCCTTTGTCTTTGGAGTTCTTCTTACTCTAGTTCTTACTCACGCAAATCATCGTAGTGCCTTTCTTGCATCTATATATAAAAACCAATAGGAGTTTCTGGTGATGATGGGTTTGACAGTTGTAGATCACCCATGCCCAGGGTATCTTCATAGTCATACGATGTAGAAAGAGAAATATGCATTATTTAACTACAAACAAAAATAGATATTTAAACATTTAAATTGGATTTCTTTTGTCCTCTAAATTTTGTTTCCACTTTTAGAAATAGGTATTATTTATCGATACATCAATGGTTTGGCAAACATAAAAATACAAAACTTTCACAATGTCAACACATACAAACATATAAGTACAACACTTCAAGCATAAAAAACCCTAATTTAAGGCAATCAGTATACCCAAATCACACAGAGACTTTGAATGTAGACCAAAATAAGTTAGAGATGAAATTTCTAAAATAATACTGAAATAATGAAGCCCTAACTACCTATAATTTTCCTAAATTACCCAAACTATCCAAATCGGAGGTGTAATGTTTGTAAAATAGGAGCAATCGGAGGTTTATAGTTTGTAACTGGAGGTGGAGTAGCAATCAGAGGAGTTTATGGATGGATTTCATGGGCAGACAAGAGTACAAAAGGAAGAGCACGGGAGAAATTTGTTTTTGGGGGGAAGTATTCCGTGAATGGGGAAAACATCGCGCCAAATTTTCACTAAACTGAAGCAGGGATCGGTTTGGACCGTTGGATTAATCAACATCTATGGTTATTTATTTCTTCAAACTGATAACGCGGATTGCTGACCTGGCATGTAGTTATATAAAGCAACGCTTTGACCTAGTGTTGCATGTCACAGCACAAGAATTCCAGCCACAACACTGCATTCACGTCTAATGCAACAACATATGAGTGTTGTTGCAGAAGATCAAAGAAAGAAAAGCTTTCGCCACAATTTTCATGAAACACACACAAATTAGTGTCGAATATGCCCACTTTTGTAGTAGTGCGTTATGTATGGAATGTTTCATTTTTTACGTATGCCAGATGCGTTCCACACATTTATGGCAGATGCATGCGTTATGCCAAATGCATGGCAAGAGGGGCCATGTTTATGCACGCATGCAATTGAAATGAATGGTTTCCTTCTATTATATATATATATATATATATATATATTAAAGCTGTGGAATTGAAGCAGAAGGCAAAGGAGCATTGGATAACAGAAGGAGATGATTGCAATAAGTTTTTTTACACTAAAATGTCTGTAAGAAGAAATACTAACAATAATTTTCAATTTCTGAATCAGGAAGGACATTTCTCGGTTGATTTTAATCAAATTGAAAAGGAGGCAATCAATTACTTTCAAGAACTTTACAACGGTGAAGAAGTTAAAGATGAGTTACCTCTGGTCAATCCAAGGAGAATCATTAATGACGCTGGTTGTAATTTGCTGATTGGAGAAGTCAAGGTTGAGGAAGTCAGAGCTGCTCTGGAAAGTATCAAAGTAGACGCCTCCCCCAGTCCAGATGGATTCAACTCCTCCTTCTTCTTGAGACATTGGGATAGTCTGCATCAATATTTGGTCTCAGCTATTCAGGAATCCTTTAATTCAAGCAAGATTCTAAAATAAATTAATCATACTTTTTTGTGCCTCATTCCAAAAAATGAACAACCTAATGCTATTTCGGACTATCGACCTATTGCGTGCTGCAATGTCATTTATAAAATATTGAGCAAAGTAATTTGCAACAGAATGAAATTGGTGATACCTGATTTAATAGAAGAAAATCAAAATGCGTTTATCAAAGGTAGAAGTATTTCTGAAAATTCACTTCTAGCACATGAACTGATTAGAAACTTTAATAAGAAAGGAGCAAATAAATTTTGTTTAAAGGTTGTTCTACAGAAAGCGTATGACAAGATTAATCGAACCTTTATTGTTCACATGATGAAGTGTATGGGATTTCCAGATACTTTTGTGGATCTCATTAATGATTGTATTTCCACTCCTACGTTTTCTGTACTTATCAATGGGATTCCCAGAGGGTTCATTACCAGTAATCGTGGATTGAGGTAAGGAGACCCACTTTCCCCATATCTATTTGCTATTGCAATGGAGTTTTTCTCATTAAAAATGGAACTGGCCTGTTTCATAAGTTAATTCACCCAGTTTTTAATTTTGTTCCACATGTTACTCACTTACTATATGCGGATGACCTGATCATCTGTATTAAATCCAATAGAGAGGCTGCTTTGACAATTAAGAGTATTTTTTTGGAATTGGATAAGATCGTCGGTCTTAAGATGAATGAACAGAAATCGAAGTGCTACTTTAACACTTATTGTAGAAACAAGAATGACATTTTGGAGACTATGAATGTGAAAGAAGGAACTTTACCAGTGAAGTATCTCGGGGTCCCGCTTTCGTCAAATAAAATCACGGATCGAGAATGTGCTGTTCTTATCACGAATATTCGAGAAAAATTATACGGATGGAGTTCTAAACTTTTATCCTGTGCTGGTAGGATTGAACTAGTACACACAGTAATACAAGCAAAAGTATATTTCTGGTTGCAAACTTTTCAATTACCGGAAGCATCAATTGATAAAATTGAAAAGGTTTGTGCTGACTTTATTTGGAGAGGGAGCTTACATAAAATTAAATACGCTGATTTATGCAAGCCTAAGAAAGAGGGTGGTGTAGGTTTGAGAAATTTACGCGATATGAAACAAGCTTTCTCTCTTAAGCTTATCTGGAAATTTGTGAACTCGAATTGTCTCTGCGCTCGATGGATGGAGAGTAGATATGTGAAAGAGAATTTTTGGACAATGGATTTTGATCCTAATGCATCCGCAACATGGAAAGCAATTCTTAAAAGTAGGGATTCATTTGCTCGTAACTGTGTTAAGGAATTTGCAAAAGGAGAGGAAACTAACTTGTGGCGAGATCCTTGGATTCATGGCAAGTCGTTAATTGACCTAGTTGGATGGGAAACTTTCTCAGATTTCGGATGTCCTAGTAACAATGTGGGTTCCATCATAATTAATGGTGAATGGAATGTGGTGAGTTTACCCATAAGCAATGAATTGAAAAATTCCATAGTCAGTTTTAAAATTTATCCAGAAAAACGGAAAGATAGTTGGGTGTGGAAACATGGGGGAGAATTCACTATCAAAGCAGCATATAACAAGGTCCGTGAAGAGGGTGAGCTGTGTGTGTGGGACAAATTTATATGGAGCAAAGCAAACGTCCCCAAAATGGCATTCACAACTTTCAAAGCAATAAAAGGTCGATTACTAACCAAAGACAGACTCAATAAGTGGAATATTACTAATGAAACAACTTGTGTGCTCTGTAATAACGAGGAAGAAAATCATAATCACCTATTCTTTGAGTGCATGTATTCAATTGAGCTTGCAACTCGTTGTTATCAGAAATTTGGGCGACAATTCAGAGAAAAGAACATGAAAAGGTTGTTGGATTACCTGGTGGACCATTGGCGTCCCAAAAACATAGAATCTGAGATAGAGAGCTCCATATTCACAACTATGATTTGGTGGTTATGGAAAGAGAGAAATCGCCGTATATTTTAGAGGAAGTCAAGATCAGCGGAGGAGGTTAGCAAATTAATCATAAATGACGTTGAAGTGAAATTGAGAAGCAGAAGAAGGAGACTTACAACAGGCCTGGATAACTGTAGAGCTGGTATTGAAGACGAACATCCAGAGGAGAGGCGCGATCAAAGCCGAAGTAGACCACGCTATCACCCGCCATGAGCAATTAGGGTTAGATGAGTTTAATTGGTAATTGCCTTTTTTTGTAGAGGACAAGCCGATGTGCCGTCTTTTTGTAATTAGTTGCGTGAGTAGATTTAACGTTGGGCTGTAAATACTTTGGGCCAAGTTTGGGCTGAAATAAAATTATACCAATTTTCAAAAATATATATATATATATATATATATATATATATATATATTACGAGAATGGTTTTCAAGGAGGGAAGGGCCATAAAGACACAAGTAGATAATGTTTTATTTATTTATAAAATCGAAACATTTACTTATTTAAACATTGTTACATACCATATACTCTTATTATTTTATTCACTAGTAGCAATATCAAAAATTTATAATTGAATTTGTAGTTTAACGATTGACCTGATTTATTTAAATTAAACTAAACACACGCAATTCAAAATCTAATTTGAAGTTAAAGTTTTTATGTCCCACATCGAAAACGTTCCTATGAGATTTCGTTTACATAATATTCATTTCACTTCACATATATTGTACTTATATAAATTTCATTTACATAAGATTTCTCAAAATCATATTTCAACATGTCATTCTTGTACAAATTCCATAATATATAAGATTTCGTTTCATATCAATTACCTTCCAAATCGATAATTTTGAATAAAATGCATTGTTATATAAATTTTTCATATATATAAGTTTCGAAAATTTTCATATCAATATCCAAAAATTGAAGATTCTTAAAATTCGATTTCAATACCATATCAATTTGATTTCATATAATTTATTTTTCAAATTCAATTTTATATCCACAAATCAGTTCATTATCAAAACTTCACATTCGATTTGGGTTACACGTCCTGAATATTGTTATGTAGTTGAATCTTTACATTCAATCATTTTAGACTTAAATTGCTCGAATCAGAAATATACTTTTATCTTCAAACTAGTTAAATTAAATTTAATATAGTTTCAGCAATATAATACGCTTGATATAAAATAGGTTTGAAATAAAATAAATAAGTTTGGGTATAAGATAGTTTAAATAAATTAAAAATGTTTTCTATAGCATAGTTGAACAAGATAGCTAAGTTTATATTAAAAATAGTTTTAATAAAGTAAATAAGATAAATTTTATAGTTTAGGAAAAATAGTGCAAATTTATATATTAGTAGTAACAAAAATATTAACTTCAAAGATAATATAATCCGAATCTATTTTCGTCCGAATTTCCAATGCTAATTCAGCTTTGATTTCATAATATGGTTTCAATAATCATTTCTCAAATTGAACATTATTCACAAAAGATAAACTCTTTCAAAAGCTTCTGGTAACACCCCATAATTTTAAAGAATACCATAATGATAAACTAAAGATTACTTAAGTAAATATTGGGAATTAAGTAAATCGGACTACGCCATTGCGTTTGCCTCGGAATTCTAATTAATATAGACTCCGAGTTTGCGTAAAACTGACATTGTATGAAGAAGTTATTAAGCCTATAATTTTGTATATGCATAAGAGAATTATATATATGCAAACAAATCAAAATTTTCAAAATAATTCAAAACAACGAAGTAGGAATGACTAGGGGGGAATCGACCTGTTGGGGGGGTCGACCCGAGATCCAGCTTGGTCGACCCGAGGCCCAGCTGGGTCGAACACGTGGTCGACCCAGGGTGTTGGGGTCAACCCAGAAAGGGGGGGGTCAACCCCTATACAGATTTGGGCAGAATTCACCTTTTTGAACGTGGACTTGTTTTGTGGCTTGGTTCGTTAGCTTTAGGCTATAAATAAGACCTTATTTCTATTATTTTTACACAAAAAAACAATGGAGACAATGAAAAGATACCCCAACTTGGATTGAATTAGCATGTTTTCTCCAATAACAGCTTATACGCATATAAAAATTTCTTCTACAGCTTCAGCCTAATTATTCTCTGTTCTTTGGATCCAGTCTCTGTGATTTTATGTTGCTTTTAGATATAAAAATTTAATAAGTAATCCTGACATGTTTATAAATCTAGATCTAAGCCTATGCCTATTAAGAATCTAATTCATACCTAAAACAGATCTGTTATTACATGTATTTCTCTGTATACCTGATCTACTATTAAGTTCTCATATTCCTATTTCTGTCATCATATGCCTATTCGTTATTATGCATGTTTGTCATCATATGCTTATTATGTTATTATGTCTATTTCTATCATTATATGCCTATTCTGTTATTAGGCCTATTTCTGTTCTCTTCTCTCCATCTTTCCCTTTTTATTTTTAGAGCCTAGGCTACCTTCGAGCCTAGGCCTATCACCGAAATATGCGGAGGATGAAATTGTGAATGGTTGGGAAAGATAAATTTGGGGCATATGCTATACTTTGAATTATGACCGTAATTTGAGGCACAACTTGTATTATGAATCATGACTGGGATTTGGGGCATAACCTATAATGTACTGTAAGACTAAACTTGGGGCATATGTTATATGTGAATTATAACCGTAATTGGGGGAATATAAATCTGTAGGCTTAATTCAAGATTAAGCGGAACATATTAATGAAACTGCAAGTAACCTACTACAACTTGCGGAGATGTTTAATCTATTAAAATGACTAATATGCTGAAACCTGTTGAAAACTGAATATTTTGATTGAAAAACCTATGATGAACATGAATAATTGTTTAAGAATAAATATGGCTAAATTTACAGTAAAAAGAAATTGTAACCGTACTTAGACACGAGGTTAAATTCAATTTGTGTTAGAAGTCTGCTCGGAACCGCCCGACAAATCCAGCATCCACAAGTTGTTAATTTAATGTGAAGGGCATAGTGCGTAAGCATACACGTAACGGTGCCAAGACAAGAGGTTAAGTCCAGCTTGTGGTAGAAGTCTGCTCGAAACTGCCCGGTATATTCAACATCCACAAGTAGTCAACTTAAAGTGAGAGGTTTGGTGCATTAACATACACGAACGGGGAATGATAATAACCTATTAACCTATAATAGTTAACCAGTTTAATCCATGGAAATTATATAAGCCATAAAACTGTTACTTATTGAATCTGTGGGGTTAAGTAAATTTGTTGAATCTGTGGTGTTAAGTAAATTTGTTGAATCTGCGGGGTTAAGTAAATCTGTTTAATCTGTGGGGGTTATATGAATCTGTTAATATGTAAGACTTAACCTATGATATTTATTGGGGTTATATGAACCCATTAACATTTAATACTTAACCTATTTAAATCTGTGGGGGTTATATAAAATTGTCAAATTTGTGTAAGGGTTAAGTAAACTTTCTCGAATCTATAGGGGTTTAAGCAAATCTGTTAAATCTATGGGGGTTTATATGAACCCGACAAACTTAACCTGTTTTATATGTTGGGGTTATGCGGGCTTGTTAATCAGTTAGGCATAACCTGTCAAAATCCTAGTAGTGGGGATGCAAGCCTAGGGGGTGGCTTGAATCATACGTTGTGTGGGACCCGTAACAGTCAGTAACCCATACTGGTATCTAAAGGTGGACCCCAAACTATGTAGGGGTCAGGGCACACTTACTGAGCTGATTATAAGAGGTTCATCTGGGTGGAGGTTTCTGATGGCGCGTTCCAACGGAGTCATGTATGTGCATGGATATGCTTGCTCGGGAAAATAAGACGCTATAGCACCAGTAGGTATGGATGTGCTTATCAGAAAAAGGGGTTGCCACTTTAGGAAGCGTTACATCCTAATGTAGGGGCCAGCACTGGGTCTCTATAGAATAGGGAGTCGATCGATTGGGTAGTAATTAGGGTACATCTAGTCCTACTTGTTTAGGTTCTCATTTGGGGGTAACACCCATTATTTCTATTGGGTTGCCTATTATTATCGTTGGGGGTAAAACCCGTCACTAGAAGTACACCTAAGTCTACCATTATTATTTTGGTGGGATCATTCTATTTCTGTTATACTAGTATTGGTGCAGAGAAAAGTATTTGAGAAGCGTAATATGTTCTGTTCTGTTCATTCTGCTTAGCCTTCTTAGTCTGTTATACCTGTCTTATGACACTATTATCTCTCTCATCCAGTTTGTATGCCTGTCATAACACTTTTACTTATTTATATGCTAAAAGTAACTGCACTCGCTATACTTTATGTATGACTCATTTTGTTTCCTTTTCTGTCTCTTCTATTTCCCCCTTAGGTTCTCAGGGTGGGAATACTCAGGCTTGATTAGGATTCTCCCTTCTGTTTCTGCTTGGAGCTGCTTAGATGTACTGCTTTGATTTCCTGTCTACCTTGCTATGGCTATTTTTGGGGACTATGATTTTATATTACTATATTCTGATGGTTTTAGTATAAGGTAGATACTTTTATTTGATGTAGCTGGTTTTTAGTATTTCAAAATGAGGTTGTAACTAGATTTTGGACCACGATGTTTTCTGTTGGAAAATAAAGTTTTAAATTTCCGTTGCTATTTTATGTTTGTCTTGTGATGTTTATGTTTCCGTTTACCCATATCGCTTCACGGAACTTAATGCATTCTGTTAAAGAGTGACATTAACGGACATAGGGTGTTACACTTCCGAAATTAGCGTATAATTCATACATTTGAATTTGTACGAATAACCTTCTCAAAATATTTCCTATTCAAAATATTTCTAACAAATTTCATATAAGTTGAATTCTATATATCTCAAAACAATTTTAAAATGTCTGTTCAATCCATTTTAATTATCCCTTACATCTTATTTTCAATACTTCCATTTACATAGTACAAAACAATACTACAAAAATTTAATTGTCAATTGTTGTCATAATTCAGCGTTCAAATGTTTGTTTCAAATCCAAACTATATTATTAATCCAACTTTATTTTAGATTAATTCTAATATATGGTAAACAAAATGGTACAAGGACATGAATTGAGTAATAAGGAGAGCTCAAACATGAATAAAATAAGGGTCGGAAGGTAAAACAATAACAAGTAAAGCAAAGTGAACGAATCAAAATAATTAAGTAAACTATGTATCCACAAGGCCAAGGAGGTAAACGATGCAGCTATGAAATTTCATTAATTAACTCACTTTAGTTCAGAATTCAAAAATTCACATTTGTCATTGTAAAATTTAAAGATCGTTTCCTTTTCTTCAATTTTATTCAAGTTACCATCTTTTTAAATTTTCAGTTTAATTCTAACATTCACTTGTCGTTCAAAATTTTTAAAGTTCAGTTTTTTTTTTCAATTTCATCATTCAATATTCACTTTACAATTTAATTTTAAAACATTCAATTGTAAATTCTACTTACATTTTACAAGAACATAACTTTATTTAAATTTTGATCGTTTACCCAAGTTCACGTTAATTTTACAAAAGTATTTTCATTAATATTTATCCAAATCATTTTTGAATATTTATCAAAATAACAAGTCTAAGCATTTCTCTATGTTTCTATCGGAATCATATATTCATCCCACTTTCGAAACTTGAAAATAAATACTGGTGATGTCGCGAAAATCACCAAAATCATCTCCAAGCGACTAGAGTGTGATTCCATATCTATCTAGTATAGACAAGTCCTTGTATATACGTTAGCTAAGCATATACTCAAAATCTTACTTACTCAATAGTCCAACCTTGACATGGAATAAATACTCAAAATTCTTTTTATAAGAAAACACCATCTCCAAATATAAGACAGAATGGTATATTTTAAAATAATCCATCAGTTTCAAAATAAATTTGTTTCAAATTTTATTAATTTCAAAGTGCTTCCACTGCGCTACCCTTTCAAAGTATTAGTTTCATAACCATTTATATTTCAACTTACACTCTCTCTAGTGTAATTTCTAGCGAATGATTCTTATTAAACTCCATAAGCTGAGCTTTGTGTAAACCAAAGCTTTGACACCTACTGTAACAACCTGCCTTTACAATCGCTTCAAGTTAGTAATTAAACCAACTTAAACCGCTTGAAGCGACAAATTGTTATTTAGCTTACAGGGTTTAAACAGAATCAGACACAAAAATCATAAAATAAATAACAACAATATCTCATAGCTTAATAATTTATACGAAATATCAGAGCTTTTACAATGAACTTTACGTAGCAGAAGTACATAGATTTTAAATAAAATAAAATA
This sequence comes from Allium sativum, assembly GCA_030737875.1. NCBI lineage: Eukaryota > Viridiplantae > Streptophyta > Magnoliopsida > Asparagales > Amaryllidaceae > Allium > Allium sativum. The sequence goes on along the minus strand of CM060918.1, from coordinate 769,416,743 downwards.
TACATATTTTACAATCCAGAGTGTGCGCATCTTCACAGGCCTCTAACTTTGATAGCTGAATTCTTTAAATCTGTAACACCCGGATCGAACCCAAGTATTTCATGCAAAACACAAAACACTCGAGTCAGGATCAATCTTTGTTCAAGTAAATTAACTTCGAATAAAACACTGAAATAGATGAGTTAATCCTAACTATTTACGTTTATAGTATTTATTCATCGTCAACATAAAGGTACGTGTTGACATCAAAAGTTGGTCACTAGTGACAGTCAACCCCCAATCGTGTGGAGAGCACACGAATAATATTTATAGAATACGGTAAAATAAAGAAAATAGGGAGCATGCAAGACTTTTTATAGTGGTTCGGTAAAGATGGTTCCTACGTCCACTTTATATGTATTAATTTACTTTTGATTACAAGTACAATGCTTTTTCTGTTTGAAGAAAGATGGGAGATGAGAAGTTTTATGAGGAATAGGAATTGGCTGTTTGAGGAATCAGCCGTAAGTCTTCCTTTTCCTGAGTTTAGAATGCCCAAAATAACTTGCCTTTCTTCTTTGGGAAAGAATGTATATATAGATGGAGAAACGGGCTAAGCAGGCCGCCATGTGGCTTGCCTCTTTTGCGGAGCTCGGACATGTGGAGCTCGATCATCGGAAGCAGTTGTGGCGGTAGGACCTGGTCTACTGCTGATTAATAGTATACTCGAAAATGGTGGCTTATGTGGCACTTGAGATGAGGTGTATCAAAAGTAGAGCCTTGTGAGGAAGTGGTTGACTGCCTATTTTTCCTTGAGAATCGGTCTGAGTATTGAATGACTTAGCTGGATATTTCCAGGTGAATCCGAGATATTTGGTCAATCCCATTTGGATGGAAGCGGCTAACTCGGTCAGTTGAGATGAGCAATTCTTTCGGCCTCGATGAGCCGTTTCTTGAAGGAGACTAGCTCAAGTCGGCCTAGGTTCAGAACTTTTTTGAAGGAGGACAGCTTGGGCCGAACTGTAACAACCCGGATTTTCAGAACAATTTTAAATTTTTATTTTTGTTATTTTAATGTATTTTGAATATTTAAAAAGATTTTTTTTAAATAATAACAACTAAAAAGTTATTTAAATCGAAGTCAGAATGAATAAATTTATTTTTAACTACAAAACCAGCCTGAAATGGCGCGGCAGTTTGAAAATTCGATTTCAAATTTCAAATGAATGTACAGGATTCAAAATAAATCGGATTTCAGTAAGACCAGAAATATTTAAATCTGTTTAATTATATCTTTCCAACGAATGTGGAAAATCCAGATTTCATAACGGGAATGAAAGTTATGTCCAGTTGAAAATTCAGAATATTTGCTATTGAATTTTATATAATATATAGCCTTTAAAAATAGCCATTTTGCAAATGACCTCTGTTTTCGATAAGACCACTTTTGTTGGATCCGAAATGTCAAATTATTGCTAGATTCCAATTCTCATAATTTTTGTAATTAATATGTGAGTGTGGCAAAAGAAAACATGTTTGGTAATTTCAGTTTGAATTTAATCGACTGGAAAATGACCGTTTTTCAAATGGTATCCAAATTTAACGAAATTAGTTTTGTTAGGATCGTATCATCAAGACATAGGTAGATTTATTTTTCTGGAATTTTTTGAGTTAGTGTTTGGCCCCAGTAAATACGTTCAAATGTAATATATATTGATTTATATTTTAAATTTGATGAAAAATGATCGAAATAGTTGAATTGGCTTACGGGACAAATCCCATTGTGTTCGGAATGGGGGTATTACGCTGAGGACGACAGTCGTTGGGTTCGATTTGGAGTCCGAATATTCAACTTTTTAAAGAATTTTTTTTTATATAAAAATAAAGTGGTTAAAGGGGGGTCAAACCCTCATTTCTATTTCTCGTGGTCAACCCGAGAAATTGCGGCCCCCTCAAATTGAATCCCATCGCTCAGAAAACCGCGAAGTCCTTCCCCCTTCCCCGCCTGCGCGCGTCTCCAAGGACGCCGTCGCCATCTCCAGCGACCCCCCCCCCCCTCGCGCCTCTCTCTCTCTCCTCACTCTACCCCTTCCCTCTCGCCCTCTCTCCTCTAAAACCCCAAAACAAACGGAAATCACCTAGAGCCATCGCCTCCGTCCACCATTGCCGCCGCCGCCCTCCTACATCGCCGCCACCACCTACAGGTCACACGCCGACCTCTCCTCCAACCACCAAACCTGAACACAGTGAGTTTTTACAATATTGATTTTAATTTCAGTTTTCAATATAAATACTTTGTTTTAAAAAGTATGATTTTTTTATGATGTAGATTTGAAATAAAAATTTGATTTTTATTTATAGAATAGCAAAATAAAATTTTGATTTTTATTTATAAAATAGCGGAATAAAAATTTGACTTTTATTTATAGAACAGTGGAATAAAAATTTGATTTTTATTTATATAATTGCAAAATTAAAAATATGATTTTTATTATGTGAATAACATATAAATTTTTTATTTATATATAATATATATAATAGCATATAAAAATATGATTTTTATTATATGAATAGCATATAAAAATTTGATTTATATATATATATATATAATAGCATATAAAAATATGATTTTTATTATATGAGTAGCATAATAAAAATATGATTTTATTATAGGAATGACACAATAAAAATATAATCTTTTATATACATGTAGCGTTATAAAAATATAATCTTTTATATACATGTAGCGTTATAAAAATATAATCTTTTATATACATGTAGCGTTATAAAAATATAATCTTTTATGTACATGTAGCTTTATAAAAATATAATCTTTTATATACATGCAGTGTTATAAAAATATAATCTTTTATATTCATGTTGCGTTATAAAAATATATTCTTTTATATACATGTAGCGTTATAAAAAAATGTTATCTTTTATATACATGTAGCGTTATAAAAATACAATCTTTTATATATATGTAGCGTTATAAAATGTGATTTTTTAAATTTTAAAAACAAAAAAATGTGATCTTTTATATATGTGATAGCGATATAAAATTTTGATTTTTATATATACAATAGCGTTATAAGAATATGATTTTTATCATATAAAAGAATATGTTTTTAGTTGTATAAAAATATGATTTTTATCATAAAAAGGAAATATTTTTGGTTAGATAAAAATGAGATTTTTATCGTATGTATGAAAATATTTTTAGAAAGATAAAAATATGATTTTTAGCTTATGAATACTATATATAAAATAGTCATGTTAAGAAATAGTTATTGATTGGTTAAAAATATGATTTTTAATGTAGGTATGCTATATAGATCGACAATCAAAACACGGGGGAGTGGAAACCAAAGGTGATAACTTCTCACTCTAACTTTTTTTACAGTTAAATATATATATATATATATATATATATATATATATATATATATATATATATATATATATATTAGGATGCAGATGGTGCTTAGTAGCACCTGACACCTTTGATTGAAATCATGGATATTTGGTTGTAACACCCCACCTCCGCCAGGGCCAATCACGGGTGATTGCACTAGCTTTGGAGGGGTGTTGTCTAGGTAAACATGCACAGAGATATCACAAGACAGAACATAGATAAATAAATAAGTGAAGCAGCGGTAGAAATTTAAAAACCATAGTTAACCATTTCAAAACCAAATAGTCGACTTACATCAAAGTAATTAGTCATTATTTTCCAACTACCACAAGTCTAGAAAAACATAAACTGAAAATAACATAAAGTAAACTATCCCCAAGATAGATGTGGTGAAGCCATAGCAAGCTCAAGTCCAAACCGTACATGAGCTGTCAAGAAAGCAAGCCAAATGTCCAAGCTAAGCACTAGTGTTCCCTCCCTGAGAACCTGGGGGGAGGGGGGGGAACGGAAGAAAAGAGGCGAAAGAAAAAGGGTCAGTCATAAAGACTGGTAAGTCCTACCTATTATTAGTATAAAAACTAATGAAGTTAACTAAACATGAGAAACTGAGATGAAACATAAAGATGGTAACTAACTGGCATGATAAATAGATAACAAGGTAGATCAAGTGTGGCATCGCATATACAAGGTTTAGTTTTGCACCAATAGTACTAGTATTCCAACCCATGTCAAGTATAAACAAGAAATGATCCCTTGGCCCAATATCATGAGATAACCCAAGTCAAGGTCCAACTACACGGTCTAGTCGATCGGCTCCATATAAGCCTAACTCGTCGAGTATCGGTGTCATACGGCCCAATCACGGAATGTAGTCAAACTATGCTAGGTCCACCCTAGGGTGTATCAAGCCCTAGGGTGTCAACCACTGATACGAATCAAGCACACATAGTCTAAACCTACTGGTGCCCGTGCCTGCTTTTTCAACTCCGGACTATGTGCACGACCATAGTCCGCCTGAACCTACACCGGTGCACCCACTCAGCCGTCTTTTTGGTCGCTTATAATCAGCCCAGTAATCGTGCCCCACCCTAGCCTAGTCCCTAGGGTATCGTGATACATCCAAGAGGGTTACTGCTGAAAAGGACCACATAACTAGGGTTTCTAACGGGTTAAGTGTGGTTAACCCTATCCAATCATGTTTCAAGTTGGTTAAGTGTATCCAAGTGGCTCATGACTTAACCCTAACATGTGGCATTAATTAATTTAATGCACCCAACCTCTCACATTAGACTTTGTTGTGGTTACTGGATATGCCGGGCGGGTCCGGGCAGCTTTACACCACAACCTAGTCTAACCTCGGGTTTCAAGCGCGATGTGACCAACTTCTCACATTGGGTCCTATTGTTTGTAGCCACTGGATTTGCCGGGCGGTTCCGGGAAGATTTACGCTACAAACTCAACCCAACCTCGAGTTGGCCACTTTATGGTTTTCTACATGTCATGACCACATTCACGTTTTCAAGCATAATCAAGTTTCATGTCACATTTCAAGTCATGTTTTTCATGTCATTTCAAGTTTGCCTAACTACCCATAACGTATTCCCATTCGCACGTAAATTCGCATCAACACAAGTGAATCAAGGAACATAAAAATATGACCAAGATGGGCATAAGGTGGTAAAGTTGGTCATAAGTTAAACATGATGATATTTGAGGCAAAGGTGTTCATCACAACTAGCATATAGGATTATTGGCCTCAAAACATGTATGACATCAAACATAGAAAATAAACTTGTGGGTAGCATGTAGTTCAACATCATAGACAAAGGTGATAACATGATAATAGTTGACATAGGGTGATAAACTTGTGGGTAGCATGTAGTTCAACATCATAGGCAAGTTAACATCAAGGTTATGAGAGGTTCTATGTTGCATTATGCATAACCACCAAATAAAGCTCAAAGCTTTCTACCCAAAAATCAAGATGAACGGTACTAGGATCATAGATCAAAAGAGTCATAAATGGATCTATGCATACAAATATAGCCCCAAGACAAGTATTACACCAAAAATCCCATTTCAACTTGCTACATGTTCATATTAATTTCATAGTTTAGATCTAAGAGTAGAGTGGGGCTTACAAAGCGTGGCTATGAGAACTAGAACCAAATAGAACAAGATAGAGACATTGTAGAAGCTCTAGGAATGATGTAGCAACACTAGAAGCCTTGAGAATAAGTAGCTCCTTTGATTTGATGAAGAAAGATTGCTTCTTTTTGCCTTAGAAGCTCTCAAGATGAAGATGGAGCCCATGATTAGGGAGCATTTTGGCAGAATTTAGTTGTTAGGATGATTTGTGATGGTTTAGGCTAGGTATTAGGGTGTTTTTATAGGTGTAGAGACTAGTTTAGGCCATAGGATTAACCCTAGTTTAGATCTGAACCATCAAATCCCATCACAGGCCAAGTAAACATACCAAAGGAGCAAACTGGTGCACCAGACCAACAGGGTCCGACCAGGGAGGTCGACACCCAGGTCGACTCCCCAGTCGACCCGGGAGGGGGGGCAGGTCGACTCCCCAGTCGACCCTCCAGTCGACCTGGGGCTGGGCGGGAAATTTTCCCGCCCAATCTGCTTCTGGCTGAATTTAAATTTCGGGCTGAATTTTGAATTTTTCTGGAATCTTCTATGGGCCATATCTTGGTCATACGGACTCCGATTTATGAAATTTCGGACTCGTTTTCAAGCAGAATTTCGAGAAGAACGCAATGGCGTAACTCGTTCCCATTGATTCTTAACTTATAATTTAATTCTGCCCTGATTTCTTGTTTTAACATGTTATAAAAATTCGGGTTGTTACATTCTCCCCACCTTAAAGGATTTCGTCCCCGAAATCTCCAAGTTAGGAAGAACGTATCCTACCATCCATCATCCATCTACTCAAAACATCATCCACAAGTAATCATTGTCCTTAAAAGATTTCTAATTATGTATGAACATATGCAAAAGTGTGTGTATATGCACCTATCTAATGCGAAAATCAGGCGGTTACTGACTCAGTAAACCTCCTTAATGCAGAATATGTTTGTGCAATGAGTCCAAATGTATGCAACTTCCTAACATAATTTATAATCTCTACATGAGCGCACATAACATTCATCCATATGCAACATCCACGTGATATCATAACAAGTTTCATCCATGAATAAGCATAAACACTCATGCATATGCAATATGAAAGTGTGTGAGCCGATCTTAGTGCCTAACGTGTATCATGCATCCACGAGTAACCACTTGCAAACACTTGCAACCATTTGCAACCATCAAGCATAACATGTTTCAATTACATGTTTCATCCAAAGGGTTTCTACCAAAGGTTCTCATGACAAGATTAACGAGATAACAAGATAAACATGGATAGCAAAAGAAAGATATGCTAACTAGGAAAGGAGATTGAGAATGTACCCTCAAAAAGAAATGGATAAAGCCCACGCATCTTCTCCTCAGTTTCCCAAGTTGCATCTTCATCGGCTTCACTCCACTGAACCTTTACTAACTTGACTTCTCGATTCCTCATCTTCTTGATCTCCGTTCCCAAGATACGAATTGGAGCTCGCCTCAGGGTTGCCTCTTTCTCTACCTCCTTGTCTTTAAGAATGCTAGGCTCAACAACTTTGGCCGATTCATGTAGGCATTTTCGGAGATGCGAGACATGAACGACATTGTGCACTCTAGCCAGCTTCTCGGGCAATTCCACCTTATAAGCCATTTGCCCAATCCTCTCGATGATAGGGAAGGGTCCTAAGAACCTTGGTGCTAGCTTTCCAACTGCTCCAAAACGAACCACATTTCGCAAGGGAGAAACCTTCACAAAGACCATATCTCCAACTTCAAACTCTAAGTTTGTCCTTCTCTTGTCTGCATTGGATTTCTGTCTGTCTTGGTCCGTTTTCATCCGCCTTCGAATCAACTCAACCTTCTCGGATGTGTCCCTTATCATGTCGGGCCCAAGTATAAGCTTATCCGTCATCTCCCACCAACATGTTGGTGACTTGCACGACCTCCCATACAAAGCTTCGAATGGTGCCATCACTATGCTTGCTTGGTAGCTGTTATTATAAGCAAACTCTACGAGAGGAAGGTGGTCTTCCCAAGTGCCACTAAAGTCAAGAATGCATAGCCTCAACAGATCTTCTAGTACCCTATTCACCCTTTCGGTCTGGCCATCCGTCTGTGGGTGATAGGTTGTACTTAGATTCAATCGCGTACCCATTGCTTCTTGCAAACTACTCCAAAATTGGCTAGTGAAGATTGGGTAACGATCACTCACTATGCTAGAAGGAACTCCATGCAATCACACTATCTCTCGAAGATAAACAGATGCTAGCCCTGATGCGGTCCTCTTGCTCTTCACTGGAATGAAATGGGCGCTCTTCGTGAGTCTATCCACTATGACCCATATGCTAGTATTCCCCTTCCTTGATCTCGGCAATCCATCCACAAAATCCATAGAGATACTTTCCCACTTCCATTGCGGGACCTCCAATGGATGCAGTAGCCCACCGGGCTTCTTCGACTCGGCCTTTACTTGTTGGCAAACAATGCATCTAGAAACAAACTCTGCAACATCCTTTTTCATTCCATCCCAAAAGAAAATGCGCTTCATATCCCGGTACATCTTATCCCCTCCGGGATGTATGGTCATCCTCAAGTGATGCGCCTCCTCAAGAACTTTATTTACTAAGTCTCCCACTTGTGGGACACATAGTCTTCCATCACGCCTTAGCTACCCCTTGTCATCAATAGTATATCTAGCGAGGTGACTTGACGTCTCACCATGAATCAACTTGTCCATGATCTCGACTATCTGTGGGTCTTCCCTCTGTGAAGCCCCAACTTGATCAAGAAGTGTAGGTCTAAGCTCAAGGGATGCTAACGAACCAGTCATCGACTCAACAGCAGGTGTAAAATCAAAGGTTGCCAAGAACTCTAGGCTCTTCATCTCAACAAACAAGGGACTCAAAGTCAGCCTTCTTCTACTTAGCGCATCCGCCACAACATTACCCTTGCCAGGGGTATAAGCTATATCGAAGTCATATGATGCCAAGAATTCCATCCACCTCTGCTGCCTTAGGTTCAAATCTTTCTGCGAGAAGAGGTACTTGAGCGACTTGTGATCAGTATATAACTCAAACCTTTCACCTAGAAGATAATGGCGCCAAGATTTGAGTGCAAAGACGATCGCCGCCAACTCCAAATCATGTGTGGGATAGTTCTTCTCATGAACTTTGAGTTTCCTACCCCCAAAGCATATCACTCTCCCTTCTTGCATCAAGACAACGCCTAATCCTGTGCCACATGCATCGGTGTACACGGTAAACAACTTCCCTCCATCGGGTAATGCTAGAACTGGAGCTGTGGTGAGGGCTTTCTTGAGCCTTTGAAAAGCAAGCTCACACTCTAAGTCCCATGTAAAGACTAAGTTCTTCTTCGTTAACTTAGTAAGAGGGTCTGAAATCTTAGCGAAGTCCTTAATGAACTTCCTATAAAATCCTGCCAGACCGAGAAAGCTTCTCACTTCAGTTGCATTCTTCGGAACTTTCCAGTCTTGTACCGCCACTACTTTAGCGGGATCCACAGCTATGCCCTGCTTAGAAACTATATGCCCAAGGAACCGAACTTCCCTTCTCCAGAAATGGCATTTGGAGAACTTGGCTTTTAACTAATGAGCTCTAAGCGTATCCATAACCTCCTTGAGATGTGTAGCATGCTCTTCCTCGTCCTTAGAGAAGATCAGAATATCATCCACGAAGACAACCACAAACTTGTTAAGGAACTCCCTAAACACCCTACTCATCAAATCAACGAAGTATGCGGGTGCATTTGTCAAACCGAACGGCATGACGAGCCATTCAAAGAATCCATCTGGAGTCCTAAACACAGTCTTGTCAATAGTATCCTCAGCCACTCTAAGCTGATGGAATCCGGTGGCTAGATCGAGTTGAGAGAAAACAGAAGCACCTACAAGCTGGTCAAAGAGATCATCAATCCTCGGTAACGGGTGCCTATTCTTCTTTGTCAGCTTGTTTAACTCACGATAATTAACACATAGACGAAGTGAACCATCCGCCTTAGTAGCGAATACCACAGGAGCACCCCATTCAGGAATGCTTCGCCTAATGAAATTTTTCTCAAGCAACTCCTTGATTTGCTTGCTAAGCTCTCTTCTTTCTCGCGGGGCCATGTGCCTAACAGGCAATGAAACTGGCTTGACATTATCAACAAGATAAATACGGAAGTCTATCTCTCGTTTTGGGGGTAACCCCTTCACCTCATCAAAAACATCAGGATATTCTCGGACCACCCTCACAGATTGAAGATTGTCAATAGACGAGTCGAGGGATTCAAGATAACATAACATGACGGGATCCAGAGGGTTACAAGAAATCTCTAGGGTATTGCCAAGGAGAGTCATAAGCCTCACTACCCTATGCTCACAATCGAGAATGGCTCCATAACTGGACAACAAATCCATGCCCAAAATCAACCCGTATCCCATGAACCCAAGAACATAAGCATTACATGTGAATTCTACGGTCAAGATAGAAATCCTCAAATCCATACAAATCATAGATAGATGGGCGGAACCCCCAATTGGATTTGAAACACTAACGGGATCCTCAGCTAGACTAGTACTTAGGTGCAAACTTTCAACAATGTCAGAAGAAATAAAGGTATGCGATGCGCCAGAATCAAATAAAGTTCGAACAGGAAAACCAGAAATGTAAACAAGGCTTTCTACAGAAATATTACCTCAGTCCGGAGCTGGAGTAGTGTTGAGAGCATGCATCTGCCCTCCAGAAGGTCCTGCCCGCTGAGTTTGTCATTGCCCATGTCCTTGCTTCTTTGGGCAATCCTTACTGTAGTGTCCAGACTCTCTGCAATGAAAGCATTCTCCCAACTTCCTCTTCTTCTTCCTACAATCTTTGGCTATGTGTCCAGTGATCCCACAGAAGTTGCACTTCCTTGTATCACTTGCCTTGTTGTTGTTGGCCTTGTTGTTCTTGTTGTTCTGCTTGCTCTGATTGTTCTGGTTGCCTCCCCCTTGGAGTCCGCCTTCTTGGTTTGAGTCTCATTAAGCTTAACTTCTTTCTTGCCATTCTTATCATCTCCTTGAAGCAAGGCCATATCCACTAAGCTCTCAAAAGTGGCCCCCATGGGTATATGAGACATGGCCAAACCTTGTAATGGCTCATTTAATCCTCGAGCAAAGCGTAGAGCCTTCTTCTGAGGTGTGTTAACCATGTCTAAACCGAATCGAGCAAGCTGGTTAAACTTATTCACATACTCCCTCACGGTCATGTCCCCTTGCTTTAAAGATATAAACTTCTCCATTTGCAGATTCTCCTCAGCAGATGATAGAAACTTAAGCCCAAACCTCATCCTAAAGTCGGCCCAAGTCTCTATAGGCCTAGTAGCATTGGTGACTTCCCACCAATAAGAAGCTTCCTCTTTCAATAGCCATACTGCCAACGGAACTTTCCTACGGTCTTCTACTTCAAAGATAGCAAAAAGATCTTCAGTTTCCTTTAACCAGTTTCTTGCCTCAACATAAGTCTCTGTCCCTACAAAATTCTTGCCACTCATCGCCTTAAAGTCTTTACAAATCTTTGCGAAATCTGCTTGTGGATGCTGAGGAGGAGGAGGAGGAGGAACCTCAGGTACGGGAGGAGGAGTGGGAGTGTTTGCTGGGCCCGCATCGTTGGCCCTAGCTTCCAAGTACCTTCGGAACAACCCGGGTAAGGGTACTCCCTCGGGAAGGTTAAGATCGGCCATGCTGAAAAAGGAAAAGATAGATTCAGAACGAGGAAACAAAGGATAGTGCTAATGGCTTTTGGGGAATAGCCTTTTAAAATAAACTAGACTTTTCTTGGAAAAATACTTAATTGGTTTTGAAAATAGTTTTTCAAAAAGGGTTTTTAAAACTTTTGTCGGGTCTAGTAAAACCTCATGCTCTGATACCAAATGTAACACCCCACCTCCGCCAGGGCCAATCACGGGTGATTGCACTAGCTTTGGAGGGGTGTTGTCAATGTAAACATGCACAAAGATATCACAAGACAGAACATAGATAAATAAATAAGTGAATCAGCGGTAGAAATTTAAAAACCATAGTTAACCATTTCAAAACCAAATAGTCAACTTACATCAAAGTACTTAGTCATTATTTTCCAACTACCACAAGTCTAGAAAAACATAAAATGAAAATAACATAAAGTAAACTATCCCCAAGATAGATGTGGTGAAGCCATAGCAAGCTCAAGTCCAAACCGTACATGAGCTGTCAAGAAAGCAAGCCAAATGTCCAAGCTAAGCACTAGTGTTCCCTCCCTGAGAACCGGGAGGGGGGGAACGGAAGAAAAGAGGCGAAAGAAAAAGGGTTAGTCATAAAGATTGGTAAGTCCTACCTACTATTAGTATAAAAACTAATGAAGTTAACTAAACATGAGAAACTTAGATGAAACATAAAGATGGTAACTAACTGGCATGATAAATAGATAACAAGGTAGATCAAGTGTGGCATCGCATATACAAGGTTTAGTTTTGCACCAATAGTACTAGTATTCGAACCCATGTCAAGTATAAACAAGAAATGATCCCTTGGCCCAATATCATGAGATGACCCAAGTCAAGGTCCAACTACACGGTCTAGTCGATCGGCTCCCTATAAGCCTAACTCGTCGAGTATCGGTGACATACGGCCCAATCACGGAATGTAGTCAAACTGTGCTAGGTCCACCCTAGGGTGTATCAAGCCCTAGGGTGTCAACCACTGACACGAATCAAGCACGCACAGTCTAAACCTACTGGTGCCCGTGTCTGCTTTTTCAACTCCGGACTATGTGCACGACCATAGTCCGCCTGAACCTACACCGGCGCACCCACTCAGCCGTCTTTCTGGTCGCTTACAATCAGCCCAGTAGTCGTGCCCCACCCTAGCCTAGTCCCTAGGGTATCGTGATACATCCAAGAGGGTTACTGCTGAAAAGGACCACATAACTAGGGTTTCTAATGGGTTAAGTGTGGTTAACCCTATCCAATCATGTTTCAAGTTGGTTAAGTGTATCCAAGTGGCTCGTGACTTAACCCTAACATGTGGCATTAATTAATTTAATGCACCCAACCTCTCACATTAGACTTTGTTGTGGTTACTGGATATGCTGGGCGGGTCCGGGCAGCTTTACACCACAACCTAGTCTAACCTCGGGTTTCAAGCGCGATGTGACCAACTTCTCACATTGGGTCCTATTGTTTGTAGCCACTGGATTTGTCGGGCGGTTCCGGGCAGATTTACGCTACAAACTCAACCCAACCTCGAGTTGGCCACTTTATGGTTTTCTACATGTCATGACCACATTCACGTTTTCAAGCATAATCAAGTTTCATGTCACATTTCAAGTCATGTTTTTCATGTCATTTCAAGTTTGCCTAACTACCCATAACGTATTCCCATTCGTACGTAAATTCACATCAACACAAGTGAATCAAAGAACATAAACATATGACCAAGATGGGCATAAGGTGGTAAAGTTGGTCATAAGTTAAACATGATGATATTTGAGGCAAAGGTGTTCATCACAACTAGCATATAGGATTATTGGCCTCAAAACATGTATGACATCAAACTTAGCAAATAAACTTGTGGGTAGCATGTAGTTCAACATCATAAGCAAAGGTGATAACATGATAATAGTTGACATAGGGTGATAAACTTGTGGGTAGCATGTAGTTCAACATCATAGGCAAGTTAACATCAAGGTTATGAGAGGTTCTATGTTGCATTATGCATAACCACCAAATAAAGCTCATAGCTTTCTACCCAAAAATCAAGATGAACGGTACTAGGATCATAGATCAAAAGAGTCATAAATGGATCTATGCATAAAATATAGCCCCAAGACAAGTATTACACCAAAAATCCCATTTCAACTTGCTACATGTTCATATTAATTTCATAGTTTAGATCTAAGAGTAGAGTGGGGCTTACAAAGCGTGGCTATGAGAACTAGAACCAAATAGAACAAGATAGAGATGTTGTAGAAGCTCTAGGAATGATGTAGCAACACTAGAAGCCTTGAGAATAAGTAGCTCCTTTGATTTGATGAAGAAAGATTGCTTCTTTTTGCCTTAGAAGCTCTCAAGATGAAGATGGAAGCCATGATTAGGGAGCATTTTGGCAGAATTTAGTTGTAAGGATGATTTGTGATGGTTTGGGCTAGGTATTAGGGTGTTTTTATAGGTGTAGAGACTAGTTTAGGCCATAGGATTAACCCTAGTTTAGATCTGAACCATCAAATCCCGTCACAGGCCAAGTAAACAGACCAAAGGAGCAAACTGGTGCACCAGACCAACAGGGTCCGACCAGGGAGGTCGACACCCAGGTCGACTCCCCAGTCGACCCTCCAGTCGACCTGGGGCTGGGCGGGAAATTTTCCCGCCCAATCTGCTTCTGGCTGAATTTGAATTTCGGGCCGAATTTTGAATTTTTCTGAAATCTTCTATGGGTCATATCTTGGTCATACGGACTCCGATTTATGAAATTTCGGACTCGTTTTCAAGAAGAATTTCGAGATGAACGCAATGGCGTAACTCGTTCCCATTGATTCTTAACTTATAATTTAATTTTGCCCTGGTTTCTTGTTTTAACATGTTATAAAAATTCGGGTTGTTACATTGGTTGTTTGTTTGATTAGTTTATTTGTTTGAATTTGGTTTGGGAAGAGAAATGAATTGATTGTAATTGGTATGTATATGGCGCGAGCCAGCATTAGGCGAGGGATAAGACTAGACCTCATTCTGGTTCTAGTATCGCACCGTTATGATGCCGAAATTTTCTAAAATATGTTAGAACAATAAAAATATCGTTTTTATTGTATAATTGAACTGTATAAAATATTCATGTGTTGAAATAAGTATTTTATAGTAAAAATATAATTTTTAATGTGTATATGAATAAAATTAATATTCATTTACAAATCGGACGATTTGTTTATGTACACCCATTTAACTAATATTGATTGGGACGATAATTTTACACATCGCCCAACTACCCAAATAATATTCAATATTTGTTGGTTGAAACCGCACACGGGTATTGGGATGATATTTGACATACACTAATCCCAATTGTTTATTTTTATGTCAATCGATAGGTTGACAAACCGTTGTAACCATTAATTATTTACATTTGACGCTTATGCAGTTGTGTAATGCACTCTGGATGATGGTTGACTGTGTTTGATTATCGTTGTGTACATGTGTGTATGAAATCCATATAAATAAAATTATATGGTAATTAACTGTGTCTGATTCCAATTCGGAAAGCACGAATATTTTAAATTAACGAATATTTTAAAATTAAGAGTAATGAATACTTTAAAATAACCAATAGTTTAAAATAATATTCAGTAATGGATCAAAATATGATTTTGATGTCCGATTTGGGATGGACATGAAAATATTGAAATATATGAAGTCGTGTTGATTAGATGTGCGCCATTTTGACGTGAACTGTATTCATATCGATTTTATTCATTTTTGTAATGAATATTGAAAAGGAAATTATTTCAAAATCTGATATTTTGAAAATATGACCATTTAAATAATATAATGATAAGGAGTATTCAATTTTGATTTAAAATTGAAAATGGAGTTAGTATCGTTTTAAAATGTATTTATAAACGATTTATAAAATACGTTTTAAATGGAAATCGACCAAATATACATATAATTTATTATATATATATATATATATATAATGGCCTAAATAGAATGCGTCGCACCGCGGCTGCTCGCGGATTTCGACCATTGACTTTGAGTTGATATTACGAGAAATCCGACCGTCGGATTCTCCTAAAACCGGAACCGTTTGGTTCGTATTTAAAAGAGCTTTCCAACGAATATATGAGATTTGCAATCTAACGGTTGGATTTGGAATTATGTCCAAATTATTTGGAAAAGGTCGCTGTAAGTGCAGTTCGATGACCATTTATGGAAATCGACTGAAAGAGCCTTAATAAAATTATTAAAAATATTAATAATTTGTGTAAAGTCATAATAAATGATTTGGAAAGAATTAGGATGAAAAATTCCATATTTGAAAAGATAAAAATACATTTTTATCGAAATGAACTAGTTAATAACTAGAATTATAATCCAATTATTTTTAAATGAATAAATTTGATCGAGAATGGGTTTTAATATAGCCAGAATTTCCAATATATGAATTGGAATGGATTTGAATGGAAATCATCTTCGGAATATTTCGATGTTGGATTTCGTGATTATACAGATATTGTTATGGGAATTTGGAAGATATATTTATATTGTTATTTCCAATATGATATTTATTGGTTTCAGAATTTGATTTTGAATATAAGCCGATATAATTTCTATTCAAAGCCTTGCATTTAATATCAAATTGGATTTTGAGTTTATCTTGAATGGTGTCTTTATTAACACTGTTCTTAAATCCAGTTGAGAAAAGAATAAATCTTTTAATCAAGATTTAGGGAAATTTACCAATTAATTAATATTTAATTGGAATTGAATTAAGAATTGGATTTTTGGGTTTATCGTGAACGGTGTTTTAAATAACACTTGTTCTTTAACCCGATTTACAATGAAATGTGATTTGAAATTTATAATTCTTTTATTTAGATTTAAAGGAAATTTTCCAAAGTAAAGTTTTCCAATTTAATACAACAAATGGGAATGGAATGGAATTTGATTTGATAATAATCGAAGTGAACTTCTATGGAGGAAGACTTGTAATATATATGAAATTTAGAAGGCTTGGTCGTTATTTCATTTATATTATTTGTCAGATAAGGAAATTGATATCAATTATATATATATCTCGATCTGTTTTTCGTGAAGATTCCATAATTAATGGAATGTGATTTTGGGTTTATCGTGAACTGTGTTTTAAATGACAATAGTTCTTTAACCCAGTTAAAGACAGGATTACTTGTCTAACATTGTATTTCGAACTGTATGGTTGATCTGTGCTAAATATATACCTTCTTGGTGGTGGAGAATTTATTCTCTTTCTTAACACCCTTCTCCGAGACGTACGAGCTTAGAGGTCTTATATCAGCAGAAATCAATGGTACAATGTAGATTGTCAATGCGACATGTTTGATTTTCCAAAGTTAAATAATCATTATATTGATTTTTGGGAAGATCAAAACTAAGTGGAGTTTTAATGAATCTTTAATTAGATTGAAATGTGAATGTGATAATTTAAATTACCAAATTCGATAAATGACTGAGAATGGAGTACCACCAGTTTTACTCCAAGCGATAGTTAAATCTTTAAATAGATTTGAATGTGAAATGGTAATTAAATTTACCGATAACACCGTGGTGTTAGATATGGAGTATTACCAGTTTTTCTCTATGGGATGAATAGGTTGGGATTGGGAAATATAACAAATGACTACTTCGGTAAGGTTTGCTAATCCCGATTAGTTGATAAACCTTAATTTGGTTTAGAAATGATATACAAAGGAAGATTAAAGAATAAATTCAAAGAATTTATCTTTGATAAAATTAATGGGAACTTTTCCCAAAGGAAGTGAATATTTGAATAAAAGAGTATTCTTAATTGGAATGAGGCTTATGTTGTGTTTTTATAGCACTTGTTTATTATATACGCGAGTTATTCGGGAAGGCCAGGTTTATACCCATTCTGAATAACTGATTCGACAATAAGTCAACGATGAAGACAGTGGTTGAAGACCGGAGGTCTTCACATCATTTGGATGACTACTGATGTCTTGATTGGGCGATACACCTAAGACAAGGTAATAAGTGGTGATCGTCCGGACGTACTTGGAGATCGACCGGATATGCGAGGACCTCCCTTCTGTATTAGACACGGGACATGGAATAAGGTGCCTCCAGTTTCGTTCAGACCCAGAACGAACTATTAAATGGATGTATGTCTGACATTGGATTTTATTTTGTGTTGATTGATCTTTATTAAATATATATCTGTTTGGTGGCAGAGAATTCATTCTCTTGGTTAACACCCTTCTCTGAGACGCACGAGCTCAGAGGTTAAATATCGATAAACATCAGTTGCATGGCGTGAATTGTCACTGTGGCATGCTGAGATGTAAATGATCAAGGCTTCTATTGAAAAGCAGAGTCTTGTGGTTGGTGATCAAAGCACAACCTTAAAGGGCATAACTTTGTGTATAACATTAATTCGCAAGCCTCATACCTCAGTATGAGTCAAAAACGGGATAAAGGACCCAAGGAGGACATGACGTGTCTTTCTAGCTGTTGACCCGCTTTTTTGTTAAAGCAGTCATACATGGAATCTCTTCTCAACAATACGCTCAAGTGTTGGGAATATCGTCAGAAGACATGAAGTGATTTGGTTGAAATCGCATCACAAACAAAGAAAGGCCCGGAACTCCTACCATATGACCTTTTTTTGGCCCGAAAACAGCGGTTACGGAGCTAAGCTCTGTAACTCTTGTAGATCTCTGAATCAGCTTCAGTTTGAGCTTTGGTTTGGCTCAATCAGACTTACGGTTTGAAAGTTATGCTCGTTTCCGTGAACGCGTGCAGAACCGGAGACCTGGAATTTAGCATTGAATAAATCCTCGGATCAGATCGGGTAAGTCAGTTCGGATCGGAATGAGGCATCCTGCCTTCACCAACTCATCATCCTCCCTCAACACTTAGATTTCGGCTCGGATCGGGATAAGGCAGACCCGACCCGCTTCACACCAAATTCTCACAAGAGCTAGCTTGGCACAACTCCCACTCTCATCAGTCCGGACCGGATCAGAAGGGGAAAACCCGACCCGCTTTGGACATCTACACAGAAGTGCACACATGCTCTTAGCTCGAAGGACCGGTTCGGTTCGGATCGGATCCGAACCGACTGGACCTGTTTCTACGCACACTGCTGCTTTGACCTCTTCTCTTAGCATAACCGACTCCTACAATTACGGATCGGACTCCACCTGTCCTAGCACGATCTGAAGACCACCTCTCCACTACCTCCGAGATCACCTCAGTACCCGCCATGTGGCACCTCCGAACCGATCCGCTCCTGAGCTCCCTAGCAGCTTTTCTTTGCCTATAAATACACCACAAAGTGGCCATTTAAAGGGATCTTTTTGGGGGACTTTTTGAACTCTAACTCTCCATGGCTTCAACTATGGTTCTTCGCAAGGCTATTGCATAACCTAGAAGTCGAATTCCACATTACAACACGAGGATTTCGTGTATAATCTCCCCTTTAATCTCCTCTTCTTCATTGTAAACACGAGGATTTCGTGTATAAACTGCAAACAAACAACATTGTAATAGCTTCTTAGGATTTAAGAAACTATAAAGTGGACGTAGGCTTGGATTGAGCCGAACCACTTTAAAAATCTCGTGTGTCTCCTCTTATTTTACTGCTTTTTCTGTATTAATCTGTGATTGTGAGGTTTTCACATAGATTTTTGGGTTTTAGGCCAAGATTTCGGCCTAACACTAGCTATGGGTGGTGTCATGGTACGGAGCCCAGACATTTATTATATTTTTACCTATGTGGATGATGGATAGCAAGGCACCTCGGATATATCGGTTACTACGGAGCCGACGGATAGGTCCTATAGGACCGGGAAACATGTGTTCAGGAATAAATAATCCTCAATCATAAGGGAGGACCGGCCTTGGAGGATCCAAGGGTCTACTGCGGGAGATCCTGAGGCATTTGCTAGAGTGTCTTGAAGCCGATGAGGAGTACATCCCTGGCCTCGACTCATGACGGAAATCCAATTTCCAATACGTGACATTTCGGTTTTAATTGTAGAGCCTGGTATGGCGACATGATAAATGGTACCCATGCCGCCTATGATTGATACATTTATATTAGAAGTCGATTTCTTCACTTATAGTAATAATAAAAGATAAAATTTCACATACCAAGCATTATTTGGCTATTATAAGGTAAAACTCTATCCTCCGGCTTGCGTTGCATTATGTGATCGGACCGGAGTCTTATAATAGCTTCATTTTCTTTAATTAGCATTGTGCTGTTTGTTTTATGCACTGGTATTCTTGGGGGTAAACCCGTTCCATGTTATAGGGCGTGGTCCCTTGATATGCCTAACTTTAAAATCAAATTAATAACTATTTTAGTTCTCACACCAGTCACATGACTATCCTGGAGTTTATTATTTTAACCTAAACTCTGGGTGCCCATATTTTCCACATGGGCAGTTCAGAGTTTTGGTTTTGCAGATATTATATTCACAGGATCTTGGATTACAATTGGAGCTATAGCCAGAACGCTCTGTATCCATGTATTTCTTTCAGTTGTGTTATGTATTATTTTTCCGCTGCAAATGTATTTAATCTCTGATATTTTTCAATGTGTAATATTTATTTATACTCTGTTATATTCTTGTACTCTGATGTAAACTAATGTAATAGCAATGAAATGTTCTGTCATTTTCGTTCTGGTTTGTCGTGTTTTCAACTCAATCCGGGCTTTCCCGTAAGGGCGAGTTTGGGTCGTTTCACGAACCTTGTCTGGGCATTTTGGAGTTTGTATTGCTCTATCGACCAATCGATCGATGTTGAAGAAAATTTCTGGACGTCAGAATTCAATCCGTTGAGCCGCGATGACTTTTGCCAAAAATTTGGTCAACACTTTGCCCTTCAAAATACATCTTTGTTGGTGAAGGAGGTGTGTTCTGTAACTTTTATCAAAGTGTAATGTGCGGGTAGCGATGGTTGCACCGAACCATATTAAGGCCAAAAGTCCGACGGTCCCGATAGTTGTATTAAGACCAGAAAACCAACGATCGAAGCGGATCGTATTAAGGTCAGAAAACTGACAACTATCGAGGACTGCATTAAGGCCGAGAAAGTAACTGTTAACCCTGGTCGTGAGATCCAATACCTATAGAGATTTTGTAGGCCTAGAGAAGGCTTTGTTCTTGTTTGGGCGAGTATTAACTGTAACACCCCATAATTTTAGCAACACTAAAAGAGGACAAATTAAAGAATAATTAATTTAATATCCAGAATTAAGGGAAACAGACTACGCCATTGTGACCGTCTCCAAATTTTGGTTAAGGTAGACACCAAGTTTAGTAAAACGGACTTCGTATGAAGAAGTTATTAAGGTTTGAAGTTTGTATACGGGCAAGCAAAACATATATATATATATAGATAAATATATATATATATATATATAAATATATATATAAGGTCCAGAAATTCAAAATTAGGTCCAGAAATTCAAAAATCGGTTCAAAATTCGAAATTTGGGAAGGCGGAAGATTTCCTGCCCATGGGTCTCGACCCCATCAAAAGGGTTTTGAACCCATTAAAGGGGTGTTGAATCCATCAAAGGAGGGTGTCGACCCCATCAAGGAGGGTCGATCCCATAAGGGGGGTCGAACCCCTCCACGCAGATCTAGGCGAAATACTTCGTTTTGTATCTGGACACCTTTCTTAGCAAGATTCGTTGATTCTAGGCTATAAATAGGACCTAAACCTAGGTTTTTATTCATCTGAAAAAAGGTGGCAACGGCGGAGCTCTGCTGCAACGAAAATTAAATAGCATATTCTTCTCCAAAATCAATTCAAAGTAGATAATACATATTCAAAGATTACTACAACAAAATCAACGTGTCCTTCTCAGTTATTTGGATCAATTTTCTTAGATCTATTCACTGTGAGTTTATGTTATTTTTAGATCTAAATATTTAATTGGCAATCTTGATATGTATATAAAAATTGGATCTTGAATCATCGCCCAAATCACTTCCATTATGACATATTCACCAGATCTGTTCTTATATGTTTATATCGCCACCATGCCAAATCTTGTCAAAATATGCTTATTCAGTTTTTATGCCAGTTTCTGTCAGTTCATTATTATGCCTACTTTTGACTCTCTTATCTCCCTCTTTTCCCCTTTTATTTTTGTATAGAGAGGCTACCTTCGAGCCTTGGCCTAACGCTGAAATGTGCGAATTAGCGAAATTGGGAATCGTTGGTAAAAACATGAATTTGGGGCATAAATTGGAACATATGTGAATATTGAATTGGAACATAAATTGGAACATAGGTGAATATTTAATTGGGCAAAAATTGCAACTTATGTGAATATCGAATTGGTGTATAAATTGGAACATATGTGAATATTGAAATTGGGCATAAATTGTATATTGATTATGACTTAGGAAAAAGGGAATACTAGGCATAATGATATGTGATTGAAAAGGGGCATGGGAAGACCTATAATTGAAATAGGATAATTGCTAATATGAATGTCCCTAAAAATTTGGAATGGTTGTTACGCTTAGGCACGAGGTTAGATTGCGCTTGTGGTATAAGTTAGCCCGGAGCCGCCCGGCATATCCAGCAACCAGAAGTGGCTAATCTAATGTGAGGGGTCTAATGCGAAATGGCACTACGACACGAGGTTAAGTCTAAACTTGTGGTTTATGTCTGCCAGGAGCCACCCGACATATCCAGTAACCATGAGTGATTGACTCAATGTGAGAGGTCCGGTGTGTTAACATGTACAAATGAAAAGATAATGACAACATGTTAAATTGAAATACTTAACCGGTTTGAATGCGAAAAGGGGTAATATATGAACCTAACAAATGGAATAAAGGGTTAAGTAAATTTATATGAATTGATGGAGTTAAGTAAATATGATATCTGTGGGGTTAAGAAGTAAATTTATATGAATTGATGGAGTTAAGTAAATATGATAACTGCGGGGTTAAGTAAACATGTTAAGTTTCTATGGGGTTAAGTAAACCTGTTAAATTTGCGGGGTTGAGTAAATCTGTTAAATTTGTAGGGTTAAGTAAACCTGTTAAGTATGTAGGGTTAAGTAAACCTATTAAATCCGTGGGGGTTATACGAACCTATTAATCTAAAAGACTTAACCTGTTACAAATTTTGGGGTTATGGGGAACCGTTAACTCGTAAAGTTTAACCCGTAAATATGTAGGGGGTTATGCGAATCTGTTAAGTCTGTTAGGCATAACCTGTCAAATTCCTAGTTAATTGAGAACACAAGATTTGTGGGGGTTGGCTTGTGTCATCTGTTGTGTGGAACTCATATTAGTCAGTAACCCATTCTGGTATTAAAAGGAGAACCCCGCACTAGGTCAGGGTCAGGGCATGCTTATTGAACTGATTGTAAGAGGTTCATCTGGGAGGCGGTGTGTGCTGGCGTATTCCAACGAACTCATGTGCGTGCATGAGTACGTCCTGCTTCTGGGAAAATAAGCCGCTGTAGCACCGGTGAATAGGTCCATGTCCTTCTGTAGGTTGCCACTTTAGGAAGTAATACACCCTACTGTGGGGCCGACACAGGGTATTTACGGAATAAGGAGTCGAGCGATTGGGGGGTAGTAATTATGGTACATCTAGTCCAGCCTATTTCTGTGGGGTACCTGTATTTCTGCTGGGTTTAACACCCGTTATTTCTGTTTAGGTACTGGTTAATTCTGTTTAGGGTAAAACCTGTTACTAGAGTACACCTAAAACTACCATTATGTCTCTATTGGGATCATCATGTTTCTGTTGAGTAATTAGGGAGTATGTAATCCCGTCACATATCTGTTATACTAGTATTGGTGCAGAGAAAAGAATTAGAGAAACGTAACCTATTTTGTTTTGTTCATTATGCTTATCTTGCTCAGTCTGTTATACCTGTCTTATTACTGTTATTTATCCCTCCAATTTATATGCATGTCATGATACTTTTACTTATTTATATGCTAAAAGTAACTGGACTCGCCAGACTTTATGTCTGACCCTTTTTGTTTCTACTTCTTTCTCCCCCCCCCCCTCCGTAGGGTGGGAATTTTCAGGCTTAGTCAGGACTCGGTTATCATCTTGCTTGGAGCAGCTTTTGAAGTATTACTCGATTTCTATCTTTGCTACTATGGCTTCGTTTCTTTTGGGGAGTTACGCTTTTTATTTATTTTCTGCACTCTGATGGTACAAGATAGAGGTTTTACATTATTGTAATGGGTTTTATGTAGTTTCACACTTATGGTATTTCTGGACCACGATGTTCTGACTTATGTTTGAAATAAAATTTAAATTCCGTTGTTGCCTTTATATCTAATAATTCTATTTTTGTTTATCTTTAATGCTTCACGAAACTTAATGCATTCCCTTAGTGAGTGACATTAACGGACATGGGGTGTCACACTTGGTATCAGAGCTGAAGGTTACCAGATTAGATAAAAGTTTTTGAAAATTATTTTCAAAGAGGTTTTAAAATAAAAGTCTTTTTTGAAAAACTTATTCCCTAATTCCATAAGTAATATCCTTAGGTCCTTCGTCTAAATATCTTTCCTTTTCGTTTTAGCATGTCTGGGGAACCTAATATTCCAGAGGGTGTTACGATACCAGGCTGTTTATGTAGGTATCTAGAGGCCACGGCGGCTGCCGGTGGTCAAGCTGACGCTCCTCACCCAACTGCACCTGTCGTTCCTCTTCCTCCTCCTCAAGGGCAGATAATTTCGCCAAGATCTGCAAAGATTTTTGTGCTACAGGAAGGAAGCCGTTCCGTGGAACCGAGACATTCATAAAGGCAAGGAATTGGCTCAAGGAGACTGAGGACTTGTTTGTAATCTTTGAAGTAGAAGACCAAAGGAAGATTCAGTTATCTGCCTGGCTACTGAAAGATGAAGCTTCATTCTGGTGGGAAGTTACCCAAGCTGCACGTCCTGTGGAGACATGCGATGATTTTAGAATGAGATTTGAAATGAAGTTTCTTTCCCAAGCTGAGAAAAACATGCAAATGGAGAGGTTCTTGGCGCTCAAACAAGGAGATATGACTGTTAAAGAATATGTGAACAAATTCAACCAGCTAGCTAGATTCGGTTTGGAACTAGTAGACACTCCGCATAAGATGGCCTTGCGGTTTGTTAATGGACTGAATGAACCCCTTCAAGAGTTTGCTATGTCCCATATTCCAATGGGAGAAACTTTTGAGAGGCTCGTTGATATGGCCTTAATGCATGAGGAAGATAAAGCTGAAAAGAAGGAAGTTAAGTTTGAGGAAACACAAAACAAGAAAGTGTGGCCCAAGAAAGAACAACAACTAGGGGGTGAAAAGCACGACAAAGCTCAAGGCAAAAAGAAATGCTATGGTTGCGGGAAAGTGAGTCGTTTGGTCAAAGACTGCAAAAAAAAAGGAAGAATGCTTACTTCTATTGTGGTGAAGTCAGACACTATACTAAGGAGTGCCCGAAGAATCAAGGGCAGGACCAAAGGGGGGATCTTCTAGAGGGCAGGTGCATGCTCTCATGGCTGGTGTACCGGATAGAGGTAGGAAAGTTTTTGTCGAAGGTTTTATTTTCTCTTTCCAATTATCCTGTTAGAACTTTTTAATTTAGGAGCTTCGCATTCTTTTTTATCTGATTTTGTGATTAAGTCTCTTCCCCTTAGTACTAGTAAGGTTTTGGATCCCGTTGTGGTCTCAAATCCCATTAGGGGTACGGTTCATCTGTCTATGATTTGTCGAGGCTTGAGAATATCTGTGTTAGACGTAGAATTTAAATATGACTCATATGTACTGGGTTTTATAGTATACTATATGATTCTAGGGATGGATTGACTAGCCATGTATGGTGCCATTCTAGATTGTTAGAGGAGGGTCGTTAAATTTCTGACTTGCCGTTGGAGGACTCTCGAGATTTCCAGTGACCCAAGAGGGTCTAGCATGTTTAGTTTCATAGAGTCACTTGATGCATCTATTGATGATCTACAATCTATACCAGTAGTCTTTGAGTATTCTAATGTTTTGAGGAGGTTTGGGGCTTGCCTCCGAGGCGCGAGATTGATTTTTGTATAAACTCAGTGGATAATACAAAGCTAGTTGCATTGCCTGTGCAACCCATGGCTCCAAGAGAAAGAAGGGAGCTTAGTAAGAAAGTAGGGGAGCTACGTGAGAAAGGGTTTATTAGGCGAAGTATATCTAAAAGGGGTGCTCCAGTAATATTCGCCACCAAGGCGTACAGTTCGCTTCACATATGTGTGGATATTCATGATGTTTTTCCTCATTTCTTATTTATGGGAGTATCCGCACGATACAACAGAGGTAGTTGAGACGAACGTACTTGAGGAAGTAGAGGTAGAAAGGGAGGCGACAATTAGACGAGTTCCTACCTGTTTACTTGGATCAGAGTTTAAGAAACTGCACAATAGAGAGGTTAAGTTAATAAAAGTGCAATGGGTAGAAGACAACGAGAATGCGACTTGGGAGACTGAAGACAAGGACCGTGCTTCATACCCTTTCCTTTTTGGGACTATGTTCTTAACTTCTTTTTCCAAGCTTTTGTTCATACTTGCTTCTGTCATTCGTATCCTATCGATCAAATCTTCGACCTTTAGATAGAAATCCCATGGTTGCAAACATGTGTTTGAGACATAACATTCATGGATGCAAGTAGATGCAAGTGTTTTCTAGTGGTTGCTTGTGGATGCATATACACACACATTAGGCACTAGATCGGCTCAATCACTCTCATACTGCATATGGATGTGTGTGCATTTTTCTTCTTTTTATGGATGAAAATGGATGTATCGTCATATGGATGTTGCATTTGGATGGATGATTGTGCACACATATAGAACTTACAAGTTATAATAGGATTATTTGCATACATGTTGGATTCAAGGCACTAACATACATTGCATTAAGGAGGTCGACTGAATCAATAGACCGCCTGATCTTCGCATTAGTATTAGGACATATACACACACCTCTGCATGTGTTCAAATAAGCATTAGAAATCTTTTAAGGACAATGGATGTCAGTGATTGGTGGATGAGTAGATGGATGTGGATGGTAGGATATACATTCTTCTTAACTTGGAGATTTCGGGGATGAAATCCTTTGAGTAGGGGAGAAAGTAACACCTCATAATTTTAGCAACACTAAAAGAGGACAAATTAAAGAATAATTAATTTAATATTCAGAATTAAGGGAAATAGACTGCGCCATTGCGACCATCTCGAAATTCTGATCAAGGTAGACACCAAGTTTGCATAAAATGGACATCGTATGAAGAAGTTATTAAGGTTTGAAGTTTGTACATGCGCAAATATATATATATATATATAGGGTCCAGAAATTCAAAAATCGATTCAAAATTCGAAATTTGGGGAGGCGACAGACTTCCCGCCCATGGGTGTCGACCCCATCAAAGGGGGGTCAACCCCATCAAGGGGTGTCGGCCCCCCTGCGCAGATCTGGGTGAAATACTTCATTTTGTATTTGGACAGCTTTCTGCGCAAGATTCGTTGATTCTAGGCTATTAATAGGACCCTAAACCTAGGTTTTTATTCATCTGAAAAATGGTGGCAATGAAGGAGCTCTACTGCAACGAAAATTAAATAGCCTATTCTTCTCCAAAATCAATCCAAAGAAGATTATACATATTCAAAGATTGCTACAACAAAATCAACGTGTCCTTCTCAGTTATTTGGATCAATTTTATTAGATCTATTCACTATGACTTTATGTTGTTTTTAGATCTAAATATTTAATTGGCAATCTTGATATGTATATAAAAACTGGATCTGGAATCATCGCCTAAATCAGTTCTGTGACACACTCACCAGATCTATTCTTATATGTTTATATCGCCACCATGCTAAATCTTGTTATAATATGCTTATTTAGTTTTTATGCCTGTTTCTGTCAACTAATTATTGATTCGTTATTATGCCTACTTTTGACTCTCTTTTCTCCCTCTTTTCCCTTTTTATTCTTATATGGCCATGCTACCTTCGAGCCTTGGCCTAATGCTGAAATGTGCGAACGTGCGAAATTGGGAATAGTTGGGAAAAATATGAATTTGGAGCATAAATTGGAACATATGTGAATATTGAATTAGGGCATAAATTGGAACATATGTGAATATTGAATTGGGGCATAAATTGGAACATATGTGAATTTTGAATTGGGGCATAAATTGGAACATAGGTGAATATTGAATTGGGGGATAAATTGGAACATATGTGAATATTGAATTGGGGCATAAATTGGAACATATGTGAATATTGAAATTGGGCATAAATTGTATATTGATTTATGACTTAAGAAAAATGGTATATTAGGCATAATGATATGTGAATTGAAAAGGGGCATAGGATAACCTATAATTGAAATAGGATAATTGCTAAAATGAATATGACTAAAAATTTGGAATGGTAATAATACTTAGACACGAGGTTAGATTGCGCTTGTGGTATAAGTTTGCCTGGAGTCGCCCGGCATATCCAACAACCACAAGTTGTTAATATAATGTGAGGGGTCTAATGCGAAACGACACCACGACACGAGGTTAAGTCTAAACTTGTGGTTTAAGTCTGCCCGTAGGCCCCGGCATATCCAGCAGCCATGAGTGATTGACTTAATGTGAGAGGTCTGGTGTGTTAACATGTACAAATGAAAAGATAACGACAACATGTTAAATTGAAATACTTAACCGGTTTGAATGTGAAAAGGGGTAATATATGAACCCAACAAATTGAATAAAGGGTTAAGTAAATTTATATGAATTGATGGAGTTAAGTAAATATGAAATCTGTGGGGTTAAGTAAACCTGTTAAGTTTCTATAGGGTTAAGTAAAGCTGTTAAAATTGTGGGGTTTAGTAAACCTATTAAATTTGTGGGGCTAAGCAAACCAGTTAAGTCTGTAGGGTTAAGTAAACATGTTAAATTCATGGGGGTTATATGAACCTGTTAACCTAAAAGACTTAACCTGTTACATTTGTTGGGGTTATGGGTACCCGTTAACTTGTAAAGTTTAACCCATAAATCTGTAGGGGGTTATGTGAATATGTTAAGTCTGTTAGGCATAACCTATCAAAATCCTAGTTAATTAGGGATACAAGATCTGTGGGGTTTGGCTTGTATCATCTGTTATATGGGACCCATATTAGTCAGTAACCCATTCTGGTATTAAAAGGAGGACCCCGCACTAGGTAGGAGTCAGGGCATGCTTACTGAACTAATTGTAAGAGGTTCATCTGAGAGGAGGTGTGTACTGGCGCGTTCCAATGAACTCATGTGCGCACATGAGTACGGCCTACTTCTGGGAAAATAAGCCGTTGTAGCACTGGTAAATAGGTCTGTGTCCTTCTGTAGTTTGCCACTTTAGGAAGTAATACACCCTACTGCGGGGCCGACACAGGGTATTTACGAAGTAGGGAGCCTATCGATTGGGGGGTAGTAATTAGGGTACATCTAGTCCTGTCTGTTTCTGTGGGGTACCTGTATTTCTGCTGGGTTTAACACCAGTTATTTCTGTTTAGGTACCGGTTAATTCTTTTTGGGGTAAAACCAATTACTAGAGTACACCTAAAACTACCATTATGTTTCTGTTGGGATCATCATGTTTCTGTTGAGTAATTAGGGAGTTTGTAATCCTGTCACATATCTGTTATACTAGTATTGGTGCAGAGAAAAGTATTAGAGAAGCTAACCTATTCTGTTTTGTTCATTCTGCTTATCTTGCTCAGTCTATTATACCTGTCTTGTTACTGTTATCAATCCCTCCAATTTATATGGCAGTTGTAACACCCCGAATTTTCTATTAACACTAAAGTTGCTAAAATAATAATAAGTGTGTAGAAGAGGGGATGTATCTAATATGAATATAAAAATATTAATAAGTATGTAAGAGAGGGGATATATCTATTATGAATATAAAAATATTAATAAGTATGTAAGAGAGGGGATGTATCTAATATGAATATAAAAATATTAATAAGTGTGTAAGAGAGGGGATGTATCTAATATGTATATAAAAACAATAATAAGTAAAGGGGGATGTATCTAATATGTACATTGTAGAAAATATATATATATTTATGACATGAATAGAAGTTTATTAATATGCTGAGTGTTTGCTGAGTCACTTCTGACTCATTGCTGAGTCAACAAGATAAACCCCATCTTATCTGAACGGCTGCGGTTATTTCTAGGTTAAATCTAATGGCCTAAATGAATTCTAAAATCTATAAATAAGTGGGTAGACCCTAGACCTAAATCACTTGTAAAATTAGAGAAGCTACCGTCATGCTGCTGCCATGGAGTTCAGCATAGCCGTCACAAACTAAGAAGAGGAAGCCTAATCATCTACAACTAAATCTACACAAATCAAATCAAAAGATCTCTCTTTCTCTAATTCTTTTCTTTTGTTGGTGAGTATGATGATTCTCACAAGACTATTACAAACTAATTTGACTCAGTTATGAATGGATCACAAGAAAGTGATGTGATTTGTAATTGTAAATTCTATATATTGTGGATCTCTTATTATATGTTGTCGTATGATGTAAATTATATATGCTATGTCATGCTATGTTGTAAATTCTCTTATGCTATGTCGTGCTATGTTGAGAATCATGTCAAGCTATGTTATACTATCATACTATGCCATGTTATAAATCATGCTATATTATGTTGAAAAATCATGTTGTTGGATCATGCTTAAAGTTATGTTTTTTTCTTCTTAATTTAAATGGATCTTGTTTATGGGAATTTTCCTATTAGGTTAGGTGTACCCATAAACTTGAAACTATAATTAAATAAAACTTGATTATGGGAATTTGCCTATTGAGTTAGGTGTACCCATATAAAACCATGTTGTTAAAAAATTAGATGATGTTGATTCACACATGTTCATATGTAAGTTTATGAAAATTGATTGAGATCATATTAGGTGAATTTTGAACAAGTTGACACCTTTAGATCCATGACATGTATAATCTATGCAAGTTGGACATATGCAAGTTTCACCCCTTATTATGATTCATTTGGTCACATATACATGTTGTTATTATGATAATCTCTTTTATGCTATGAGTTAGGCTATTCGAGTCTAACATATATTTTGCGAATAAACGTTCAAACGTGGGGTAGGGGTAATATTAGGAATTAATAAATTGGGTGCAATTTTGTAAGATGTTGCATACCATGAATGAATGTCCATAATTGAGTCAATTATGGACATTGTTAAAAATTGGAAGTAATTAATAATAAAAGTAGGGAATTATTAAAATTGGGGGAAAGTGGATTATTATTAATAATCAATGCTTAGGACACGAGGTTGGACCCGTTTGTGATGTAAACCTGCCCGGACCCGCCCGGCAAATCCAGTAGTCACAAATGTCGGCCCAATGTGAGAGGTCCTAGGCCCAAACTAAAGCATAACAGTTGTAAAGACACGAGATTAGACTCTTTTATGGTGTAAGACTGCCCGGACCCGCCCGGCAAATCCAGCTGCCATAAATGCCAGTCTAATGTGAGAGGTCTTTATGAGGTTATGGCCTTAATGAACTAAGAAATACTTAACCAGATAATCATGTAAGGTGGGACATGGGGGTTAAGTAGGTGCCTTGGGTGGCATGAGGAATCTGGTGGTTGCCTTTAGAGGCATTTGAAATACGATTAGACTTAACCAAACACACATGTAAATGAACATGACTAAGTGGGTTAAGTGGGATGGACTAATGGGGACAAGCTTAGATGGAATGCTTGTGATAAATAGTGGGGGCCCATTTCAACCAGTATCCCAAAACGTATCTTTGTGGGCTCGACCCAAGTCGAGGACGGGACACGCATACTGGGTTTGACTATAAGAGGCCAAAACAGGGAGCGGTGGCAACGCAAGTCCAACGGGTTTCATATGCGTGTGTGGACCCGGGCTGGTAGGTAAGACGTTGTTGCATCGTGTAGGTATAAGCCGTGCATGTCCGTTGTATCAGGTTGCCACTTTAGGGGAGTGATACACCCCACTGTGGGGCCAGCACGGGTATCTACGAGTTAGGGAGCCGATCGAATAATGGGAAGTAGGGTACACCTAGTGGAGATAGGGGCAGGCGGCACCTATGTAGTCAGCTAGGGGTACGTAAAGCCATTGGGAAAGTTTCTAAGTGAAGCTAAGTGGGATGAATCTTTAGGGTGACTGGTGTGGTGCAGTATAGTGTTTATCCTTTAGTATTTAGGAGCGCCTATAACGTTGCCTTTAGCGATTGTCTATGTCCTTAATCTGCTCTTCATAGACATTTTCTTGTTTTCCAGCTTATGCCTTAGTCCAGTTATTTTGGTAATAGTATTGTAGAATTATCATATTCACCAGACTTTATGTCTGACCCCCTCTTTTCCATCCTTTTTCTCCCTTCAGGTCCGCAGGTTGGGCCAAGTTCTAGTGGAGTCTAGTTGGATCACTTATCTTCTGGAAAGCTTGGACTGCTGAAGTAAAGTCCAGCTTGTTATCTTTCTTTTTAATGGCTATTCATGTAATGGGATTATGTACTTGTTTTATCAAGATAGATATTGTACTTGACATTGAATATGGTGTTATGATGTAATCAAACATGTTTTGACTTCTGCTACAATGAAATAAAGTTTTTGAATTTCTAAGTACTATTTTATATCTGTCTTGCTGTAATTTTACTATTCTATATTCACTTAAAACCTCCATGGAAGTTAATGCATTCCCTTTGTGAGTGACATTAATGGACGTGGGGTGTTACACGTGGTATCAGAGCATAAGGTTACCAGAACAGATAAATTTTTTTTTTTTTTTAGAAAAATATTTTTTTTTCTAAAGTATTTTTGGAAGAAGTGCTTTCAAAAAAAAAACATGTTATTTAAAGAGAGTTTTTATGAAAAACATAATCCCAAATAGCCACATCCTTATCTTTATCTTTCAAATTCTCCATTTTGAATCTTTCCTTTTTCGTTTCAGCATGGCTGAAGATCTTAATCTCCCAGAAGGTGTGACGATTCCAGGGTGGTTTAGGAGATACTTGGAGGCTAGGGCCACGACTGCAGGCCCAGCGGATACTCCTCCACCCCTAGTTGCACCCATTCCTCCTCCTCCTCCTCCTCGTGTTGACACTTTTGCAAAGACGTGCAAGGAATTCAAGGCTATGGGAGGAAAAACTTTTCAAGGGGCTGAGACGTTTGTGGAGGCCAGAGATGGGCTTAAGGAGACTGAGGAATTGTTGGATATCTTGGAAGTGGAAGATGGGAGGAAAGTCCGTTTAGCTGCTTGGTTAATGAAGGGAGAGGCCTCGTTTTGGTGGGAGGTCACTAACGGGGAACGTCCAATTGATTCATGGGCGGATTTCAGACGAAGGTTTGAGGCAAAGTTTCTTTCAAGGGCAGAGGAGAACTTAAATATGGAAAAATTCCTGGCACTAAAGCAAGGGAGCTCATCAGTAAAGGAATATGTCAATAAATTTAATCTGTTAGCAAGGTTTGACTTGGAGTTGGTGAACACGCCAGAGAAGAAAGCTTTGAGGTTCGTTAGAGGCTTGAATGAACCGTTGCAAGGGTTGGCTATGACCCACATCCCTATGGGAGCCACCTTTGAAAAGCTAGTAGAAATGGCACTTATGCATGAGGATAAGGCAGTTGAAAAGAAAGGGGATCAGAAGAAACCCCAACAGCAAAATAAGAAGGGTGGTAAAAACAATAATGGCAAAGGGAAGAAGAAATGCTTCAATTGTGGGACGCCTGGCCATCTCAGCAAAGATTGTAGAAAGAAAAAGAAGACTGGTTGTTTTCATTGTGGAGATGCGGGACATTTAGTGAAGGACTGTCCAAAGAAGGGGCAGAGGGCAGGGTCTACCTCGGGAGGACAGGTGCAGGCTCTTATGGCACCAGGGCAGGCAAGGGGGCAAGTTCAGGCTATTGCGGCCCCACCGCTGCAAGAAAGAGGTAGAACAATTTCTGTTGAAAGCTTAGTTTTTCTGTTTGATCATCCTGTCCGTACCTTATTCGATTCTGGCGCATCTCATTCGTTTATCTCTGCATCATTAGTTGAATCACTGCACTTGAACACCAGTTTAGTAGAGGATCCCTTGGTCGTTTCAAATCCAATTGGGGGTTCGGCTCATTTGACCATGATATGTTTGGATTTGAAAAACTCTATACTTAGCGTCAAATTTAGATGTGATGCTTATGTATTGGGCTTCACGGGCTATGGGCTAATTTTAGGAATGGATTGGTTGTCTAGAAATAGGGCCATTCTTGATTGTGAAAGGAGAGTAGTTAGGCTTGTGACTCGCCTTGGTAATGCTCTCGACATCTTTTGTAATCCCATAAATTCCGTTATGCTAAGTTATCTTGAATCGCTTGACGCGTCTGTAGAGAACCTGCGATCGGTAGAAGTGGTCCGGGAATATCTGGATGTGTTTGAGGAGGTGAAGGGCTTACCTCCAAAGCGGGAGATAGACTTTCGAATTTATCTTGTGGATAATGCTAAACCCGTATCTTTGCCAGTGCGCCACATGGCTCCTCGTGAAAGGAGGGAACTCAATAAGCAAGTAAAGGAGTTGCTTGAGAAGGGGTTCATAAGACGTAGTATATCGGAGTGGGGTGCTCCAGTAGTTTTTGCCACAAAGGCGGATGGGTCTCCTAGACTTTGTATGGACTATAGAGAACTAAACAAGCTTACTAAAAAGAACCGACACCCACTGCCGAGGATTGACGATCTCTTTGATCAGTTAGTTGGCGCCTCAGTGTTTTCGCAGTTGGACTTAGCCACTGGCTTTCATCAACTGAGAGTGGCTGAGGATAGTATAGATAAGACTGCTTTTAGGACTCCTGACGGATTCTATGAATGGCTAGTGATGCCCTTTGGTTTGACAAACGCCCCTGCATATTTTGTTGATTTGATGAGTAGGGTGTTTAGGGAATACCTTAACAAATTCGTGGTAGTCTTTGTGGATGACATCTTAGTCTTTTCTAAGAATAAAGAAGAGCACTCCCTACATCTTAGGGAAGTGTTGGAAACCCTTCGAGCGCATAACCTTAAGGCAAAATTTTCTAAGTGTCACTTCTGGAGGAAGGAAGTATGGTTCTTAGGGCACGTGGTTTCCAAAGAAGGGATAGCAGTGGATCCCGCAAAGGTGGTGGCCATCCAAGATTGGAAGGTCCCTAAAAATGCAACCGAAGTAAGAAGTTTCTTGGGGTTGGCTGGCTATTATAGGAAGTTTATCAAAGACTTCGCAAAAATATCAGCTCCATTAACACGGTTAACGAAGAAGAACCTGGTTTTTACGTGGGACAAAGATTGCGATGATGCGTTCCAACGTTTAAAGAGAGCCTTAACTTCAGCCCCAGTCTTAGTGCTGCCAGACGGGAATAAACCGTTTACCATCTATACTGATGCTTGTGGGACGGGACTTGGCGCGGTCCTCATGCAAGAGGGAAGAGTAATAGCCTATGGTGGAAGGCAGTTGAGGGTTCATGAAAAGAATTACCCCACGCATGACTTAGAGCTAGCCGCAATTGTTTTCGCGCTTAAGTCTTGGCGTCACTATCTTCTTGGTGAGAAATTCGAACTGTTCACTGACCACAAATCATTAAAATACTTATTCTCTCAGAAGGATTTGAATTTAAGGCAGCAACGGTGGATGGAATTCTTAGCCTCCTACGATTTTGAAATAGCATATACCCCGGGCAAGGGTAACGTGGTGGCAGACGCCTTAAGTAGGAAAAGGTTGTCCTTGAGTCCGTTGTTTGTTGAACGACAAAGCTTACAATTCATCTCTATGTTTGACTTTAGACCCTCCGTTGACTTAGTACCTGGTCGGTTAGCATCCTTGGAGGTTAGACCTACACTTCTAGGACGGGTTGGTGAGGCACAGCGAGACGACCCACAGTTGGTTGAGATAGTAGAAAAGCTCAAAGGGGGGGAGTCGTCAAGCCATCTTCGTAGGTATACCCTAGACGATAAGGGTTGGTTACGAAGGGATAATAGACTTTGTGTACCACAAGATGAAGACTTAAGGAAGGCCATTCTTGATGATGCTCATCGCTCAAAAATGACCATTCATCCCGGCGGGGATAAGATGTACAAAGATATGAAGCGGGTTTTCTTTTGGGCCGGTATGAAAAAGGATGTGGCCGAGTACGTCGCTAGATGCTTGGTGTGCAAACGAGTTAAAGCAGAACAAAAGAAACCCGGTGGGTTGCTTCACCCATTAGAAGTTCCACTATGGAAATGGGAAAGCATCTCAATGGATTTTGTGGATGGATTACCAAGATCAAGGAAGGGTAACACGGGGATTTGGGTTATAGTAGATAGACTTACTAAAAGCGCCCATTTTATTCCCGTGAAAAGTAAGAGGACTGCTCCGTGGTTGGCTTCTGTATACATTAAGGAGATAGTTCGTTTGCACGGTATTCCTTCTAGTATAGTAAGCGACCGTGACCCCATCTTTACTAGCGAATTTTGGAAGAGTTTACAAGAGGCGGTAGGGACTCAGCTATGTTTGAGCACCGCATATCATCCTCAGACAAACGGCCAGACCGAGAGGGTGAATCGCATTCTAGAGGATCTTTTAAGGCTTTGTATCCTAGACTTTGGGGGTACATGGGAAGAGCACCTTCCGTTAGTAGAATTCGCATATAATAATAGCTTTCAGTCTAGTATTGGCATGGCACCTTTCGAAGCTCTTTATGGAAGGCCTTGCCGTTCGCCTACATGTTGGTGGGAATCTATCGATAAAATCCTACTTGGGCCCGATATGGTTAGGGAAACCTCGGAGAAGATTGAGTTGATTCGAAGGAGGATGAAAGCATCACAAGATAGGCAAAAATCGTATGCTGATAAGAGGAGGACAGATCTTGAGTTTGACATTGGGGACATGGTTTTTATCAAAGTATCTCCGTTACAGAATGTTGTTCGCTTTGGGTCCGTGGGGAAATTAGCACCAAGGTTTGTAGGGCCGTTTCCTGTAAAAAAAAACAGGATTGGGAAGATGGCATATAGGGTGGAGTTTCCTGAGAAACTTAGTGGAGTACACGACGTATTCCATGTATCACATTTGAGGAAGTGTTTGCACAACACCACGGAGGTGGTAGAGCCGAGCTTGCTTAAAGTGGTGGAAATAGAGCGTGATGCAACAATTAGACGAGCTCCTACATGCATTCTTGGGTCGGAGATCAAAAAGTTGAGGAATCGAGAGGTCAGACTGGTTAAAGTGCAATGGGGAGATGATGAGAGCAACGCAACTTAGGAGACAGAAGAGAAGATGCGTTCGTTGTACCCTTTTCTTTTTGAGGGTATGTCTTTTAATTTCTCCTTTATCGCTTAGCTTATCTTATCTTATCTTTAGTATGTCCTCTCATTAGTATCTTTGACCTTTAGTTAGGATAATCCTATGGTTGAAACATGTGTTTGAGACATGTTATGTATGATGGATGCAAAATGGATGCAAGTGTTTGCTAGTGGTTGCTCGTGGATGCATATATACACACACTTTAGGCACTAGATCGGCTCAGTCACTTCATATTGCATATTGCATATATATGGATGTATTTAGTATAATGGATGTATAATGGTTGTACCATCATATGGATGCTGCATTCGGTTGAATGGGTGTGCACGCATATAGAAGTAGTATGTAAGCAATTAGGATCTTTTGCATACATAATGGATTCATGACACTTACATAATTTGCATTAAGGAGGTCAACTGAATCAGTAAACCGCCTGATTTCGCATTAGGTAAGGACATGTACACACACATGCATATGATCATAAAGCATTAGAAGTCTTTTAAGGACAATGGATGCCTGTGTATGATGGATGAGTAGATGGACGTTTGGATGGTAGGATATACATTCTTCCAGACTTGAAGATTTCGGGGACGAAATCCTAAAAGGAGGGGAGAATGTAACACCCTGAATTTTCTATTAACACTAAAGTTGCTAAAATAATAATAAGTGTGTAGAAGAGGGGATGTATCTAATATGAATATAAAAATATTAATAAGTATGTAAGAGAGGGGATGTATCTATTATGAATATAAAAATATTAATAAGTATGTAAGAGAGGGGATGTATCTAATATGAATATAAAAATATTAATAAGTGTGTAAGAGAGGGGATGTATCTAATATGTATATAAAAACAATAATAAGTAAAGGGGGATGTATCTAATATGTACATTGTAGAAAATATATATATATTTATGACATGAAAAGAAATTTATTAATATGCTGAGTGTTTGCTGAGTCACTTCTGACTCATTGCTGAGTCAACAAGATAAACCCCATCTTGTCTGAACGGCTGCGGTTATGTCTAGGTTAAATCTAATGGCCTAAATGAATTTTAAAATCTATAAATAAGTGGGTAGACCCTAGACCTAAATCACTTGTAAAATTAGAGAAGCTACCGTCATGCTGCTGCCATGGAGTTCAGCATAGCCGTCACAAACTAAGAAGAGGAAGCCTAATCATCTACAACTAAATCTACACAAATCAAATCAAAAGATCTCTCTTTCTCTAATTCTTTTCTTTTGTTGGTGAGTATGATGATTCTCACAAGACTATTACAAACTAATTTGACTCAGTTATGAATGGATCACAAGAAAGTGATGTGATTTGTAATTGTAAATTCTATATATTGTGGATCTCTTATTATGTTATTATGTTGTCGTATGATGTAAATTATATATGCTATGTCATGCTATGTTGTAAATTCTCTTATGCTATGTCGTGCTATGTTGAGAATCATGTCAAGCTATGTTATACTATCATACTATGCCATGTTATAAATCATGCTATATTATGTTGAAAAATCATGTTGTTGGATCATGCTTAAAGTTATGTTTTTTTCTTCTTAATTTAAATGGATCTTGTTTATGGGAATTTTCCTATTAGGTTAGGTGTACCCATAAACTTGAAACTATAATTAAATAAAACTTGATTATGGGAATTTGCCTATTGAGTTAGGTGTACCCATATAAAACCATGTTGTTAAAAAATTAGATGATGTTGATTCACACATGTTCATATGTAAGTTTATGAAAATTGATTGAGATCATATTAGGTGAATTTTGAACAAGTTGACACCTTTAGATCCATGACATGTATAATCTATGCAAGTTGGACATATGCAAGTTTCACCCCTTATTATGATTCATTTGGTCACATATACATGTTGTTATTATGATAATCTCTTTTATGCTATGAGTTAGGCTATTCGAGTCTAACATATATTTTGCGAATAAACGTTCAAACGTGGGGTAGGGGTAATATTAGGAATTAATAAATTGGGTGCAATTTTGTAATATGTTGCATACCATGAATGAATGTCCATAATTGAGTCAATTATGGACATTGTTAAAAATTGGAAGTAATTAATAATTCAAGTAGGGAATTATTAAAATTGGGGGAAAGTGGATTATTATTAATAATCAATGCTTAGGACACGAGGTTGGACCCGTTTGTGATGTAAACCTGCCCGGACCCGCCCGGCAAATCCAGTAGTCACAAATGTCGGCCCAATGTGAGAGGTCCTAGGCCCAAACTAAAGCATAACAGTTGTAAAGACACGAGGTTAGACTCTTTTATGGTGTAAGACTGCCCGGACCCGCCCGGCAAATCCAGCTGCCATAAATGCCAGTCTAATGTGAGAGGTCTTTATGAGGTTATGGCCTTAATGAACTAAGAAATACTTAACCAGATAATCATGTAAGGTGGGACATGGGGGTTAAGTAGGTGCCTTGGGTGGCATGAGGAATCTGGTGGTTGCCTTTAGAGGCATTTGAAATACGATTAGACTTAACCAAACACACATGTAAATGAACATGACTAAGTGGGTTAAGTGGGATGGACTAATGGGGACAAGCTTAGGTGGAATGCTTGTGGTAAATAGTGGGGGCCCATTTCAACCAGTATCCCAAAACGTATCTTTGTGGGCTCGACCCAAGTCGAGGACGGGACACGCATACTGGGTTTGACTATAAGAGGCCAAAACAGGGAGCGGTGGCAACGCAAGTCCAACGGGTTTCATATGCGTGTGTGGACCCGGGCTGGTAGGTAAGACGTTGTTGCATCGTGTAGGTATAAGCCGTGCATGTCCGTTGTATCAGGTTGCCACTTTAGGGGAGTGATACACCCCACTGTGGGGCCAGCACGGGTATCTACGAGTCAGGGAGCCGATCGAATAATGGGAAGTAGGGTACACCTAGTGGAGATAGGGGCAGGCGGCACCTATGTAGTCAGCTAGGGGTACGTAAAGCCATTGGGAAAGTTTCTAAGTGAAGCTAAGTGGGATGAATCTTTAGGGTGACTGGTGTGGTGCAGTATAGTGTTTATCCTTTAGTATTTAGGAGCGCCTATAACGTTGCCTTTAGCGATTGTCTATGTCCTTAATCTGCTCTTCATAGACATTTTCTTGTTTTCCAGCTTATGCCTTAGTCCAGTTATTTTGGTAATAGTATTGTAGAATTATCATATTCACCAGACTTTATGTCTGACCCCCTCTTTTCCATCCTTTTTCTCCCTTCAGGTCCGCAGGTTGGGCCAAGTTCTAGTGGAGTCTAGTTGGATCGCTTATCTTCTGGAAAGCTTGGACTGCTGAAGTAAAGTCCAGCTTGTTATCTTTCTTTTTAATGGCTATTCATGTAATGGGATTATGTACTTGTTTTATCAAGATAGATATTGTACTTGACATTGAATATGGTGTTATGATGTAATCAAACATGTTTTGACTTCTGCTACAATGAAATAAAGTTTTTGAATTTCTAAGTACTATTTTATATCTGTCTTGTTGTAATTTTACTGTTCTATATTCACTTAAAACCTCCATGGAAGTTAATGCATTCCCTTTGTGAGTGACATTAATGGACGTGGGGTGTTACAGCAGTCATGACACTTTTACTTATTTATATGCTAAAAGTAACTAGACTCGCTAGACTTTATGTCTGACCCTTTTTGTTTATTCTTCTTTGTTCCATTTCCTTTCCCTCCCTCCCCCCCCCCCCCTCTAGGTTCGCAGGGTGGGAATTCTCTGGCTTAGCAGAACTCGGTTATCATCTTGCTTAGAGCAGCTTTTGAAGTATTGCTCAGTTTCTATCTTTGCTACTATGGCTTTGTTTCTTTTGGGGAATTATGATTTTTATGTATTTTTTGTACTCTGATGGTACAAGACAGAGGTTTTACATTATTGTAATGGTTTTTATGTAGTTTCAGACTTATGGTATTTTTGGACCACAATATTATGATTATGTTTGAAATAAAATTTAAATTTCGTTGTTGATTTTATACCTGTCTTGTAATAATTTTGTTTCTGTTTACCTATAACGCTTTACAAAACTTAAAGAGTTCCCTTAGTGAGTGACATTAACGGACGTGGGGTATCACATTAGCCATACTCGGCTTGAAGATAAGGGAGAGCAGTAATTACACTTGGCTTAGAGAGATGGCGAGTATTATCCATACTCCACTTACAGAAATGGCGAGTATTATCCATACCAGGCTTACAAAGACGGCGAGTATTATCCATACTCGCCTTATGGTAAGTGTTAACCATGCTCGACTTATATAAGGTCATTTGGCGAAATTCAACAGGTGGAGACTGCACAGTTTAGAAAATGGGCGAGTATGATCCATACTCAGCTTAAAGAGGTCTTTCCGTACTTTGTTCGAAGAGTAGGTTTAGAGATGGTGGCAGGTTTCGACCGTATGTTAAGGACGGTGGCTTTGCACTGACTATTTTCGGGCAAACGTTAGTCACGCTCGGCTTAAATTGCTCAAACATAATCCATGTTTGCAAAAGAAAGTTCATTGTAGCTAAAGAACTATTATAAGAAAATGGAAATAAACTCTAAGAGGATGACTATTGATTCCAGAGCAAGCCTAGGAGCTAAACCCTAACCCCGTACATGTGTATATCAACATATTCATTTTATTGAAAGAAATAAAAATACAATGAAAATAAGAAGTCTAAATCTTTTTAATTAAAGATGATGCCATGAGTGCTGGGCTCGGGGTCCTTTTCGTTTCTAGGAGCTCGAGGACCGGCCTTAGTAGCTTGGACAGAAGATTGTGAAGCTTGGCCTGTGTGTTCCTCTTGACATATTCAGGAAGCTCCCCTCACCTGACACTATCCTCGATGAGATCGCGTAGGTGCCTACATTCGTTGGTGCTGTGATCGGCAATGTTAGGAAACATGCAGTGCTTTCCTGAATCAAGTTCTTTTTGGGTCGGCTCTCTTCGGGGAGGTCTTGGAAAAGGCAGGGACCCCCGTACGTCGAGATAGATGTCGAGCTGGGAAGAATTGAGCTCGGTATATTGATCGTACTTGTTCTCTCTCCAAGGTCGTACGTTGCGTTCATTCTTTTCTGGGGCCTTTCCTCTTCCTTTATTTTGGCCATTGGTGTTAGAAGGACCTCCTTGTTTGGTGGCAAGGACCTCGAGGCTCTCCATCTCAATGCTAGCATCTTCTTGTCAAAGGAATCATTTGGCCTCTACATAGAAATCTTCAATGTCTTTAGAAGGATCTTCAGTCAAAGAGATAGAGAATTCTGATCGGTTTTGGACACCTGTGGCGGCGGCCATAAGCACCATCGATGGCTTGGGTTGGTCAACCGATGCTACGATCGCGTTGAATCTCTCGAGGAAGGATCGAAGTGTCTCTCCTGGTCATTGCTTGATGGAGGTCAGGAACATGACACTCTTTGGTCGGGATATATGAACTCTGAACTATTCGATAATGCGGGTGACCATCGTGTTCCAACTACTGATTGACTCCATTGTTAGCTGCCGAAACCGCATGTCGGCTATATCTATGAGGAAGAGTAGGAAGCAATTATCCATTACATTGGTCGATGCATCAAGCACTTCCATATACCACATGTAACGCATGAGATGGATGGTCGGGTAAATCTGACTATTGTTGGGTTCAATGGCTGGGAGCTTGAAGTCCGGAGGATTGCGGGAGTTCTTGATTTCCCTGGTGAAGGGGTTGCAGTGGATATTTTCTATATCTTGCTGAGAAGCATTTCCCCGGGTGAAACATTGGACGATGCTTGCAAGCTGGCTTCCATCTTCAAGGAGTCGCTACCATGATCTAGCTCTGCATTCGGGAGATCACCAATATTAGGATCCGACGAAAGCATGCTCTGAAGGGTGGCATTGGTTGGGCACAACCCCAAAGAGTTGAGTGAAGGTGAGGGTTCATCGCAGCTGTTGGTCCTGGGAAGACTGGGGCCTCTTGAACCTAATGAGAATTGGACCGTGCCATACCCATGACGGAAGGTCCGGGCTGATCTAGCATAGCATGTGATGTTCGGGGCCCTACGATGCCCCCGCTCGAGTTGATGTTATAAGGGTCTACAGTTGCATTTTCCTCTGCCAATCTTGGAACAAATTTGGTACAATGGTCTCCCTGATTCAAAGGAAAGGCCCCACCAGTTCTTTGTTGAAGAAGAGGCGGCATAAGACGAGTTTGCTGTACGATGCTGGGTTGCAATAGGAATGACATCGATCCAGTCTAACCTAGCGGTTGCTCGATTGGCCCGGGGGGGTCGAGCTATCCCCGAGGGTAGAGGCATAATGGTCGAACGACCTAGATCTTGATCGCGGGCCTCTTATGAATCTGCAGTTGCGGCTGCGCTGGTTGCTGGAAGTGATATCCCTGGCTGTGATTGGTTGGGAGGTGGAGCCGAGCCAGGAGGAAGCAAAGTCGTGTGATCTGGGGCTTGAATTTTCATAGACCGAAGATCATTTATTGCCTCAGCCTACCCTGGTGGAGGATTTGATGTTGAAGCGTTAAATCCCTTTTCCATCTGAGCGAGAAGGTAATCCAACAACTGTTGTTGTTCTGGGAGTTTATCCTGAGATGTCATATGGCCCTTGAACTCGGGCATAATCTTGTCCGTGTCGTCTCGAGTAAGATATCGGGACATGTCTTCATGAGAGGAGGCTTCCTAACATGTTTCTGCAGCGTTTGTCTTAGCTACATCAGTGTTTGTGGTTGCATCTTTCTTCTGCGTTTTCGTCATGGATCGGGACTTGCTGAAGGTCTTAGAGTATGTCAGTGCATGCCCCCATCTAGCGCGCCAAAGTATTGACATCAAAAGTTGGTCACTAGTGACAGTCAACCCCCAATCGTGTGGAGAGCATACGAATAATATTTATAGAATATGGTAAAATTAAGAAAACAGGGAACATACAAGACTTTTTGTAGTGTTTCGGTAAAGATGGTGCCTACGTCCACTTTATATGTATTGATTTACTTTTGATTACAAGTACAATGCTTTTTCTGTTTGATGAAAGATGGCAGATGAGAAGTTTTATGAGGAATAGGAATTGGTTATTTGAGGAATTAGCTGTAAGTCTTCTTTTTCCTGAGTTTAGAATGCCCAAAATAGCCTGCCTTTCTTCTTTGGGGAAGAAGGTATTTATAGATGGAGAAATGGGCTGAGCGGGCCGCCACACGGCTTGCCTCTTTTGCGGAGCTCGGATACATGGAGCTCGATCATTGAAGAAGTTATGGCGGTGAGACCCGGTCTGCTGCTAATTAATAGTATCATCGAAAAAGGTGGCTTACATGGCACTCGAGATGGGGTGTATCAAAAGTAGAGTCTTGTCCGGAAGTGGTTGAATGCCTATTTTGCCTTGAGAATCGGTCTCAGTAATGAATGACTTAGCTGGATACTTCCAGGTGAATCCGAGATATTTGGTCGATCTGATTTTGATGGAAGTGGCTAACTCGGCTAGTTGAGATGAGTGATTC
The DNA here is from genome assembly GCA_030737875.1 of Allium sativum. Lineage (NCBI taxonomy): Eukaryota > Viridiplantae > Streptophyta > Magnoliopsida > Asparagales > Amaryllidaceae > Allium > Allium sativum. The sequence continues at coordinate 769,372,722 of CM060918.1, read as the reverse complement.
CTCCAGGCTCGATGAGCCATTGCTTGAAGGAGACTAGCTCGAGTCGCTCTAGGTTCATGCTGCTTTTGAAGGAGACCGGCTTGGGCTGAACCTTGTCTGGGCTTTTTGGAGTGTGTATTGCTCTATCGACCGATCGATCAATGCTGAAGAATTTTTTTGGACATTGGGCTTCGATCCGTTGAGCCACTATGGGTTTTGCCAAAAAGTTGTCAATAATTCGACATGCTTTGAATTGGTACAATCAAATGTATGTCTCAATTCATAAGTTAGAACAAAGGTATGGCAACAAATGTAACTCAAGTATACAAACATGTCACAAAAATATAAAATTCATCATGTAACTACGCTTCAACATGGCATTGTAAAGTGATAAAGCCATGGTGCCAATTTGATAGGTTAAGACAAACTAGTTACAGGCCAAACAAAAATGCATGGAGGAGGTAATACTTCCCTTTTTAAACATATCCTCACCTGAGAATATATATATATATATATATGTGTGTGTGTGTGTGTGTGTGTGTGTGTGTGTGTGTACACATATATACATATATTTAAAGGTTTATACAATATCTTCATTTTTCTGTCATTGGTTAAATTAGATACATAGCACTAATTGGAACAGGAAAAACATGTATTCATCTTTCTCTCTTCTTTTTCTTCTTCTTTTTTTTTTTTTTTTTTTTTTTTTTTTTTTTTTTTTTTTTTTTGCCGAGCAGCACTTCGTGCACGAAAATTTAAAGGAGCAGACGCTCGAAGCTACAAGTGCATGCATGGCACCGTTCCAGAATCACAAGTCTAACCAAAGGCACAAAGCAATCCAAATATATCAAGCATTTATCTCAAATTTCATGAACCAGATAGGTATAAATATAGTTTTATAATATGGTTCCAGTTAGCACACAAGGTGGTAAGTACATAATTGTGTGATAATTAGCAAGTGTTACCATTTCAGTATCTACACATATTTCAAAACTTAGGACATGTGTAAATAAATCTATACTTACAAACCAAATAATGATATGCAACCATGCATGAAAATATAAATTTAAACTGTTTAGCTCGCAAAATGGTAGGCTTAAGGTCATAAATTCCAATTGTGTTGATATAGTCAATGTACTGCCATCCCATATATTGAATTTACTGAGATATACTGATGCTAAATAGAACAGGTGGGTAGAACATTAAAAAATACAAAGTGGCCAAACTCAAGAAATAAACATGCACAGACATGATTATGTGGTCATGACTCATACATGACACTCATGTAACAACATTGAATGCAGATCAAGCCAAGACAGCAACAAATACAAAAATTAGCATCCCAAACAATCAAAAATTAAATGTTCCATTTAGTTGAATTATTAAATTTAATAATAAGCTTGAATCAAAAATTAACAACGAGCAAATATTCACAATAAATCAACGAATAGAAACCATGCAAGAGATGAAGCTCATGGTAGGGGTAAATTGTTGTTTCAATTCCAGTGCGGTGCTGAGCTTCGACAATAGCGACTTCGATTGAGGAAGAACTAGCCTTCAATTTGAGGAGGAGGACTGATTTTTCTTCTTCTTCTTTTTTTTTTGTCTTTTTAAGAGCTCATATCTAGAGGAGGAAGAAAACGCAAGAGAGAGCGGAAGTTGAGATAAAAAGTATGTGAACATATAAGACATGTTGGTTTATATAAACAGAAAGAAGGGGAGCATCAAATTGGAAAGAACGTGGTGAATCACCATTCCAATTATAACATTGGAATATTCCTCTTGGTTCACCAACTCAGCACTAAGCGTATTGTTTTTAAAGCTATATCTTTTTTTTTTTGAACCATATGTTTCTATCTCTCTCTATATTTTTTATTGAAACGCGACTTTTCGAAGAATAGGAGGCATTTATGTTATATAAAACGTTTTATACTATATATTATATGAAGTCATTAAAACGTGTTTAGGGAATAATAGAGATCATTTATGTTATACCATATATTACATGTAATATAAAACATATAGTTGAGAGACAAGGGTTGGAAACCAAATGATGCCCTTTCCTTTTATTCACTTACTTACGTTATGTATGGAACATTTCATTTTTTACATACCAGATGCATGCGTTATGCCGAATGCATGGCAAAAGGGCAATGTCTATGCATGCATGCAATTGAAATGAAAGGTTTCCTTTTGTTTATATATATATACACACACACACACACACACATATTACGAGAATGGTTTTCAAGGAGAGAAGGGCCATAAAGACACAACGTAGATAATGTTTTATTTATTTATAAAATTGAAACATTTACTTATTTAAACTTGTTGCATACAATTAGGGCTTTATGGTAACGGTTACCATTACCGATCGACAGTTTTTTTTACCATACCGATATTGTCAGTAAATCTAAAATCACAACTGTTACCGATACCAAAGCCATCGGTAAACCGACTATTAGTATACCAATTGCCGGTAACGGTACAATTACCGCTAAAAAAATATGAAAAAATAACTACATAAATTAGACACTAACCAGAACTACAAAATAGTAATAACATGAGAACAAAGTTGTCTGGAATGTATTTAGCACAAAATATTCAGTACACAAAGTAACATAAATATCAGAATTCAGAATTGACAAAATAATATGCATGCAGCTACTCATTATACTTAAATAGCACAAAATTTTCGTCCATTCTTGTTGCCTTGTCTGCATAGTCCTGTACCCATGAAACCTTTCTTTTATCTGTAGAAATACGAGATTCATCAAACAATAAGTACTCGGACAACTAAAAGAACTTGCTGTAAATACAATTTAACACTTGACTATTTGGAAAACTAAAAGAACTTGTTGTAAATAGTAAATACAAATTAGCACCTGAGTAGCGAAATATAATTCAACCGACTGTATAAAATGTAAGTGTAACAGTCATTCCCAACCCAATAGCTAACAGCCTAACATTACCAATGGATTGATGAACATCATTTAAATGATACCATGGAATTTGTTAATGAAACAAACCTTAGTCAACTTGCCATCACCGCAAGTTATTAAGAAGATTTTTTTTCTGGATTTAGCAAATGCAAGAACATTAACATCACTAAGATGCTCATTAATCTGTTAGCACAAATTCAAAACCAACTTACCAAAAAAACAATAAATATTAAGGAAATAAACTGACATGTTTGGTTAGTATAGCTTTTAACTATTATATGGCAGCAACTTGTCATTGATAAGAGTTCATTTTCGTTTCAAACTGATAAAGTATTTGACTATCTGAAGTAGGGCTATTATGGTAACGGTAAGTTTACTAGTACCATACCAATACCAAGTAATTGGTTAAAAAAATTGAGCCATTTTGGTTTGACAATGTTATCGGTATGATAACGGTAAATTTACCATTGTTAACGGTAAATATACTAGTAAAGAAAAGTCAAAACCAATGGTAACGGTAAATTAACCAATCATATTAAATTTATTTTTCACTGTTAGATCAAACCTTAACCATAGACACTTTTAATGATACGTCGTGGTTTTTAAGAAGATTTTGTAGTATTGTTTATGATGATGATTCTTTTTATGTTTTGTTAGGCTCAAAGTTTGAGATTATAAATGTTATTATCTCATATTATTGTAAATAAGTTGTGATGGATTAAGAAATACTTAGATGTCAACTAAAACATGTCATAATACTAATATAAATATCATAAAGTAATAATAAAAAAACAAGATAATTGCTTCTTTTTTTAATTTTAGTGCAACAAAATTTGAATGTTTGTTGTACTGGTAAATTTCCCATTACCAGCCAATGGTATACCAGTTTATCGGTATACCAATGAATATTTTACCATTGGTAATGGTAAATTATCGGTGGCTATTTTTGACTTACCAGTAGTACTGGCACGGTAATGATTCTCATGTATCGGTAGTGGTTACCATTACCATAATAGCCCTAATCTGAACACATACAATACAACTATGCTCAAACCAATTAACCGACTTCATCCAAACATACAAAGGGACGATTGAAAATAAAACCTTCAAAAATAAAGTTGTACAACAAGCAAATCGAAAACTACAACAACCAAATCGAAGAATCCTTACTTATTGCAGCAGTAGCACCAATTTGATCTCCTTCAGCAATAGGTTGATCAGGACTATTAGAATGCAATGACTCCATTGCGAGAGAATTTATATTTTGAGGTTGAAATTGAATTCGGCCACCAAATTGGGGAAGAGGGAGAAAGAAACGAAAGTAAAAAGTGAAAAGGTGAGACTGAGAGAATAAATGCGGCTGCGGTGAGAATAAAACCCTAGCGTTAGTAAAGTAGCGCCTCTATTCATTCAACTGAGCAAAGTAAAAGTATTAAAATAAATGGCTCAAATAAGTTTTTTTTAATGCACTAATATAGTATCGGTAAATATACCATTACCGTCGGTTGGAACAATTTGCTACCGTTGTCTTTACAATTTTCAACGGTAAATTTACCATTACCGTACCGACGATACTTGGTAAACAAATTCTGCAATTTACTGGTAATAAATAATATGGTATTGGTATGGTAAGGGTGAATTTACCATTACCATAACAGCCCTACATACCATATACTCTTATTATTTTATTCACTGATAGCAATATTAAAAAATTATAATTGAATTTGTAATTTAACGATTGACCTGATTTACTTAAATTAAACTAAACACACACAGTTCAAAATCTAATTCGAAGTTAAAGTTTTTATGCCTCACATCGAAAATGTTCCTATATCGTTTACAGCTATTATTCAATGACCATAAAATATTGTTCTAAAATTTTGGATTTATAACCTTTATAAAATTATACTTATATTTAAAAATGAAGATGTATAATTTATTACTATAAATGTAAACATTAATTTTCATTAACTGCGATAGTTAAAACATACATTATATATAATTGGCACTATGTTTTGTTACAATTCTTCCTATACAAAATTAAACTGGAAACATTCAAAAATTTATTTCTAATTATTGAACCAGTAAAATAAAATTAAGGATTCAATTGCAATTTTTTTTATCAACAATAGTTCAAAATTAGCTAATCCAAATGCATAAACAACCTAATAATTTCCATTATTTTCAATCATAGTTTATCTAATGTAGGTTATTGTTTATCAAAAATAAATTTTGGAGTCATAAATTAACGTATCTAATTTATGTTTTAATACCATTTTTAATTCAACAATTAAATTAAATTATATATTTGAAGGGTTGAAATTTATGGGATGTTACATATCTCATTAAATAATTATGCAATGCAAATTTGCAGGTGGAGTCGACGAGGAACTTAGCAAATAAAAACAGGAACCCAACGACTCATCGTGGAGGATCTAAACACTGCAAGGACTTGGTAAATTTATCAGTTATTATATATGTATATTGATCAGTTTGGTAATTGGCTATGTTTAATTGAGTTATATATATTATCTATTGCTGGAACGAGCTTGTTGATATCCCGTGTCCTACATGGACATATTTGATCACACCCACACATCAAGGGAAGTAGATGAGGCTGGCAACATCACATATCAGTGGAATGATCTTGATAGTGTGACAAGTGCATATGTATGGGTATTTTATATTCTATTACTTACATTGATAAGTTTAGCAAATACTAGCTATGTAAAATAAAAAATAACATTCTATTCTGCACTACAACAAATAGACCATATTACAACAATGTAAAACCATTGCAACCGTCGTATATTAAGAAGTTGTAATAGACTAAAATCTTTTACAACTGTTGTGCACCGTTACGACACCATTGTGATATGTATATTTTATAACTGTTTTCACAATTGTAATAAACTTTATTACACTTGTTATGCACCGTTGTTGTTATAATTTTTACTACTGTTCATAACGGTTGTGATATATTTTATTACAACTATTATTTTACAGTTGTAATATGTCCACAAATTATATGTATAAAAATCTAAAATATTATATATGTGAAATAAAAAATAGACAAATAACTAAAGAAATAAGCATCATGATCGGTTCATTAATAAAAATCACAACTGTATATCCAGAATACAAGTTATAAATCATATACCATATAAATATATATAAAATTACAACTGTCCTCCTCATTTACCTCTGAAAGCCTTTAACCCAATTACAAAGGTCATTTAACTATGAATTCCACAAAGCTCATTTGCCTCTGAAATGTAATTAGCATCCACCTAATGCTATCATCATATCTTCTATTTGCATCAGGAATTGCCTCTAAAATCTACAAAGCTCGTTTTCTTATGAAACCTACAAAGCTGAATTATACATACAAATAAATATATTGGTATTTTTATTCAACAAGAATCAAAGCAAAAAAAAAAACTATTTGAAATAATATGTAGACAAATGTGGTCGTGTGAGAGAAGATATGAACATTAAATCTTTAATGTTTTTTTAAAAAAAAAGGACATAAAAACAAGTCACCTATAACATTAGTGATCACTTTTTGTAATCTTTTGAGTTGCAAGTGCTTTTAGTTTATTTCCAGAAGCCACCAAAAGCAGGTTCCTCATAAGTTGCTTTTGCTCCTTTGGATTGCTTGTATTTGACAAGGCATATTCGAAGGCAAGCAAATTGTCCATAATTACAAAGGGAAAAGACAATAGAAATTTAAAAAAATCAAAATCCACTCGTTATAATTCAAGATCTCGAGATAATTGCTTAGGCTTCTCTCTATATTCAAGTAGAAATACTTCACAGCATGTAACGACCCAGAAAATCTGAACCAATTTAAAAATTTTAAATTGGCTAAAATAATGGATTTTAAATATATAAAATAAATATTTTAAATAATGGAAATGGAAAGTGAGTTTGAATCGACAATTGAAAGCGAATATAATTAATTATAATTATAAACAAGGCCTGAAATGGCGCTGCAGTTTCAAAAATTGAATTCAAACTTTGTCGGACTATACCGGGTGCAAAACAAAACGGATTTTAGCGAAACCAAAAATATTTAAATATGTTAGTGAATACCTTTCTAACGAATCTAAAAAATCAAATTTTCATAACGGAAAGCAAAAGTTATGGCCAAATGAATTTTCAGAAAGGTCGCTATGGAATTTATATAGCCAGTGAAATTGGCCATTTTGCAAACGACATCGGAATTCGACGAAACCACTTTTGTTGGATCCGGGATGTGAAGTTATTGCTAGGTTTCAAATTTCATAATTTTTGAAGCTAGTATGTGAGCGTGGCAAAGGAAACGTGTTTTGGTCAATTATAGTTAATTTGGATCGACCAGAAATGGGCCTTTTTGCAAACGGTCTCAGAATTCGACGAAACTAGTTTTGTTAGGACCGTATCGTTAAAACATAGCTAGATTTATTTATCTGGAATTTTTCGAATCAGTTTATGGCCCTGGCAAATTGAAATGTACGTTCAAATTAAATACTGAATGTTTTATATTTTAATTTGAAGGAAAACTGACTGAAACAGTCGAATGGGCCTACGAAACATATCCCATTGTGTTCGGAATGGGGGTAAAACGCTAGGGACGACAGTCGTTGGGTTTGGATTAGAGTTCATGTGTGGAAAAGGGTATTTTCGGATTTTTGAAATTAATAAATAAATAAAAATTATCGGCCAATCATTTCACTTTCTCTCTCCCCGTCATCTTCCCCAAAACCTCTCAGCGCACGACGGAAAAAGGCTCGCAACTTCCCGGTCTGATTTCTCCTCCATCTTTCAACGATATCGAGCGCCCCAGCCCAATTTTTGAAGCTCTCCATCTCCTCTTCACATCCATATAAACTTCTCCAATTATCGTGCAGTATTTCACCCGGATCGAAGCCCCAAAGTCGCTGCCTTTTAAGCTTCGCCGAGGCCGGAGGTGACCACCGAAGTGGACCCCACTTCAGGCGCACGTGCGCCCCTCCAAGGCCGTCAGCGTGGCATAGGCCGATCGCCCCCAAGCCCCACCGTTTGCGCGCAAATCCATGACCTAGTTTTGAACCATCGTGAAAGGTGCGTCTTTTATTACATCTGAACTTTGAAAAATCATATCTTTTTGCTGGGTTGACAAAATTCGATGAAACAGGAAACATCGTGACCGTGTGGACGTCTTCTACCTTTTAGAAGAGACCGCATATTTTTCTGAGCCTTCTGCTATTTTTGGTGGAGTGGAACCCAATGTGAGATCTCTAATTTATAAACGATATGGAAAACGACGATGTATAAATTATATAGTCGATGTATAAGTTATATATGCGTTGTAAAAATTATATATGTATAGTTGAACTGTATTTGTACTAAGTATGACCCAGTATACTATGTAACTCTGATGATTACGTTTATCCAGTATATTCTATTGTTCATTATCTGGTGTATTTATTTATTTCTGTTCTGCTATTATCTGTTTCTGTGTTATATTCCAAAGATAACCCTTGTCTCCGTCAGTACGGGGTTTGGGGTCGTCTCATTTGGTATCGGAGCTTTGGTTAAGCTTAGTTCTGGAATATAACATATTAACGATCTCGTCAGAAATAGAACCCGTAGTGTTCTAGGACGGGCAGCTCAATACAGATAGGATCAGTAATATCCTATTATGAGCAAAGCAGAATGAAATAACACCTCGATAGACATATTTACATTGAAGTATATGTTTCTATATTTTAAAATATCTTTTCTGTGACCTGGCACTTGATCTGCTGTTTGCAGAAGTTCTAGAAAATGAGTGTCAGAAACAGAAGGAATACAGAACCGGATATTGAGGCCCTATTAATCAAACATCGAAATATGGGTGGAATACCGTTCTCTGGTGAAGAATCTATTATGAAGACACAGGCTTGGATTCGTTCGGCCGAAAAGATCTTTGATGGTTTAAAGCTGAGGGATGGCCAGAAAAGGCTACTGGCATCCTGGGCACTCAAAGATGAAGCTTTGTTCTGGTGGGATTCGGTTATGGAGAATAATCCGGAAGGTGATATCACCTGGGATAGATTCAAAGTGATTTTCCTAGAAAGATTTACTTCTCCAGAAGCGACTGAGTGATTATACGACGAATTTTCTTATCTGTTACAAGGCGATATGACCATCCCAGAATATCATAAGAAATTCAACGAACTTTCTCACTTTGCTCCTCATCTGATTAAAGACCCAAAGAGGAAAAATCTGAGATTTATTTACGGGCATCAAAGAAATTTCAGATCAGTGTAATGAGGAACGTGAAGCTTCCCTTTTCTGAAATGATATACATGGCTTACCAGTACGAGGATCTCGACAAGAAAGGTATGTTACAGTACGATGAGGAAGTCAGCTCTAGTAATAAAATTGAGTCTGAAACTGATCGTCCTAAGGCCAGTACAATGTCTGAGGTCAGTAAGGAGCCCAAAGTCAATCGAAAAAGGGCCAGATCCGAAAAAGAACCAGCAACGACTGCCATATGCAATAACTGCCATAAGAAAGGGCATTTGCAAGGAAATTGTAAATCCTCGAAGAAACGAAAGAAGGATGGATTTAAATCAGGCGGAAAGCTTCAGGAAAGTAGAGAATGCAATCTCTGCCAACAGGCTGGTCATGTAAAGCAAGATTACTGGCTATTGAAAAAGACCAAAGAGGCTCATGTAAATGAAGTAGCAGAAACGTCAGCACCCTCAGATAGTCCGGGAAGATCCGATGTTTTAGAAGGAACGCTTACTGTCAAAAACATTTTAGTCAAAGTACTGTTTGACTCAGGCGCGTCACGAAGCTTTATCGCAAAGAATGCCATTAAGAAGTTGGATTTGAAGTTGAGGAAGCTTAAAGAACAAATGACTGTCCAAAATCCGGTCGGTGGTTCCATCGATCTCAGTTGGGTTTGTGCAGTACCTGTCTCTTTTTCCTGCTATAAATTCCCTACTATCTCTATCGTTATAAACTTTAATGAATTCGATCTTATTCTGGGATTGGATTGGTTAACCAAATATGAAGCAGAGGTTAGATGCGCGGAGAGAGTTGTTAGGGCTAAGATTAAATCAGGGAATTATATAACCATACCATGTGAAGGCCCGACTTCAAATAGAAAAGACTTCTGGGCAGCTTTGAATGTTTCTCCAGCTCAAATAGAAAATATCCCAGAAGTCGCAGAGAATATTCCTGACCTCATCAAAGACATTCCTGTCGTCAAAAATTATGCGGATGTGTTTGAAGAAGTTATTCGCTTACCTCCGCAGAGAGAAATAGATTTCAAAATTGCTTTAATTCCGAATGCAAGGCCGGTAGTTCACGCTATTCGAAGAATGTCCTTGAAAGAGAAGGAGGAATTAGACAATCAAACACGACAGCTAGTATGGAAGGGCCTGATCAGGCCTAGTTTCTCTGATTGGGGTGCAACAGTGGTGTTTGTCCCAAAATCTGACGGTACTCTACGTCTATGTGTGGATTATCGTGATTTGAACAAGCAAACCATAAAGAACAAATATCCATTGTCGCGAATAGATGATTTGTTGGATCGTCTAAATGGAGCACAAGTATTTTCACGAATGGACCTAGCTACAGGCTTCCATCAACTTCGAATTGCCGAAGAGTGTGTTCCAATGACAACATTCAGAGGTCCAGACTTGTTCTACGAGTGGTTAGTAATGCTGTTTGGCTTATGTAACGCTCCAGCTTACTTCGTCGATCTGATGAATAGAGTATTCCGAGGGGTTTTGAATAAATTTGTTCTGGTTTTCATTGACGATATTATAATCTTCTCTAAATCAAAGGCTGAACATGAAAAGCATTTGGAACAGGTTCTAGAAATTTTGAGAAGGAATGTATTGAAAGCCAAATTTTCCAAATGCATATTCTGGCAAGAGGAAGTGAAATTTATGGGCCACGTTGTATTGAAAGAAGGAATTGCTGTGGATCCAAGCAAAATCACAGCCATTCAGAATTGGAAACAGCCCAGTACCCCCACTGAAGTCCGCAGTTTTCTCGGATTGGCTAGCTATTACCGGAAGTTCGTTAAAAACTTTTCGAAGATATCTGGTCATTTAACGAAGCTTACGAAGAAGCATTCTAAATTCAAATGGACTCCAGAAAGTGAGGAGGCTTTCGAAGAGCTAAAGTTAAGACTAACGACTGCTCCAGTGTTAACCATCATCGATGGCAATCAAGATTTGAAAGTCTGGACTAATGCGTCTAGAGAAGGCCTTGGGGCAGTGTTAATGCAAAGGGGCCAAGTGATTGCTTATGCTACCCGTCAACTGAAGCCACACGAGAAGAACTACGTAACTCATGATCTTGAGTTATTGGCTATAGTATTCGCCTTGAAAATCTGGAGACACTATCTCCTGGGTGAGAGATTCGAACTGTTTACAGATCACCAGTCGCTAAAGTATCTGTTCACTCAGAAAGACCTGAATCTGAGGCAGCAACGTTGGTCGGAGTTCCTTGCAGCATATGACTTTGAAATTATATATACTCCAGGGAAAGCCAATATCGTGGCCGATGCGCTGAGCCGAAAAAATGTAATGATCGCCAGCTTTATTATCACGACTTCCTTGATTGACAAAATATCTATTCTTCAGAAGGAGGATAACTTTATTAAGGATATGATTAAAAGAATTCAGAAAGGCGAACCCTCGTGTTTTCAAATAGATAACGACGAGACCTTGAGGTTGAAAGGAAGGATTTGTGTTCCTGATATCCCAGAGTTAAAAAGGGAAGTGTTAGACGAGTGTCACAAGTCCAAGCTGAGTATCCATCCTGGAGTGGCCAAAATGTATAACGATCTCAAACGAACATTCTGGTGGAAGGCTATGAAAAGAGACGTTTCAATATACGTTAGCCGATGCCCTACTTGCCAGCTAGTCAAGAGCGACCAACAAAAACTGGCTGGATTGTTGCAACCGCTAGAAGTTCCAGGCTGGAAGTGGGAACATATTTCTATGGATTTCATTGATGGTCTGCCCAGAACCATAAAAGGGAATGACAGTATTTGGGTGATCGCAGATCGCTTCACGAAGACCGCCCATTTTATACCTGTCAGGTCAAACAGAACTGCTCAGAGTCTGGCGCAGATATACTTCAGGGAGATAGTTAGACTACATGGAGTGTCGTTCAGTATAGTCAGTGATAGAGATACAATATTCAGTAGCAAATTCCGGGAAGCATTTCAGGTCGAGCTGGGAACGAAGTTGAACTTAAGCACCGCTTATCATCCTCAGACAGACGGTCAGACTGAGAGGGTGAATCATATTTTAGAAGATCTATTGCGGGTTTGTGTTATAGATTTCGGTGGATCATGGGAAGACCATCTGCATTTGGCTGAATTCTCATATAATAACAGCTACCAGGCGAGTCTGACAATGTCGCCATTCGAAGCATTGTATGGTAGACCGTGCCGATCTCCTGCTTGTTGGGTCGAGCCCGGAAATAGACTTGTATTGGGGCCAGATATGATTCGAGAGGCTGCCGATAAAGTCGATTTTATTAAGAAACGATTATTGGCCGCTCAAAGCCGACAAAAGAGCTATGCTGATAGAAGAAGAAGAGATATATCCTTTGCTGTTGGCGACTACGTATATTTGAAAGTATCGCCGATGAGAGGAGTTATCCGGTTCGGTAAAACTGGGAAGTTGGCACCCAAATTCATTGGTCCGTTTCCTATTCTAGAACGGATCGGAACTCTTTCTTATAGGGTCAAATTTCCTGACTGGTTGCCTGGAGTTCATGATGTATTTCATATATCTCAACTTCGAAAGCACGTTCATGATCCAGACTTGATCGTGGAAGAAGCAGCTCAACAGAACATTGAAATTACCCCAGAATTAGCTGTGAGACGGGAGCCGCTAAAGATCATCGGCAAAGAGACCAAAGAACTGAGGAACAAGAAGGTTCACTTAGTCAAAGTGCAATGGAGTGGAGATACGCGAGATTGTACTTGGGAAACCGAGGAGAGCATTCAGAAAGCTTATCCTAGATGTCGAGTGGATATCTCTGATTGACTCCGGTGCAAGGTACATTTACCCTACTTTGCATTACCAATCAGTTCTCTATTCTGTTGTTATTTTCTTTCCATGGATGTGCACTTTTAATTCTATAGCCTAAATGATTTTAAAAGAATATATGAATTAATTTGTATGATTTTGAAAAGTTAAGAACAATTTGAATTGTTGCTTGTGTTGTGTGATAGTAAATTTGACTAATTGGATTATTGAAACAATAGTTAATTTAATAAACATTAGAATAATGGTAGAATTTATTCGATTATATCACACATTGAACTGATTAGAAAATAGATAGGAATATATATACTTGTGCATTATATATGTTTGAACAGGTAAATGGATTAGCTGTTGAGTAAAGATTTTATTTGCGTGCCCGACAAATAGGTAAACCTTAATGAGTTTGATGCGAAATATTATTATATCAACTCCTGTGAATGTCATTGGATGCGGAGTGCTGGTTATTCTGTGTGAAATAATAAACGTCGTCATAGGATAGTAACAATTAATTTTGAACTACATTACATGGCATACTTCAGAAGATAGGCATACTTCATCATATACCACATAAGCATTTGGAGCTTGTGTGACGAGGTGGAAGATTTACCATATGAGCGAGAGGCTTATATGGCGATGACTATATTTTACAGGATGAACTGGTGACCGGTATGGACTATTTAAATTGTAACGATTAAATTGCCAGATTAATAAAAACCCCACACGGGTCTGGGGTTGACAATAACCACGTCTCTCTAGTTATTAGATATGGCACATGGACTATTTATTTCCCACACGGGGCAGGGTGACAAGAATTTATTCTCTGGAGTTATTATCAATACATGCTCCCCTGTAAACACCAGAATATATCACTATAAATATGTGTATGCTTATTAGGATTTATTGGGTACCTAATACGGCCCAATAAATTTCCAAACCTCTCTCCGTACAAAGGAGGTTTTGGCGAAATTTTTCGAAAATTCTGGGTGTTAGCCAACTTTTTTGAAGAATTTGAAAATTCTCAGAAACTGAAAAGTTGGAGAATTGAAGCCAGATCGAACGTAGAGTTGATTAACCAAACCACTTTCAGCTTTGTTCCTTTTCGGGGACGAAAAGTTTTAAGTGGGGGAGATTGTAACGACCCAGAAAATCTGAACCAATTTAAATTTTTTAAATTGGCTAAAATAATGGATTTTAAATATTTTAAATAAATATTTTAAATAATGGCAATGGAAAGTGAGTTTGAATCGACAATTGAAAGTGAATATAATTAATTATAATTATAATTATAAACAAGGTCTGAAATGGCGCTGCAGTTTCAAAAATTGAATTCAAATTTGTCGGACTGTACAGGGTGCAGAACAAAACGGATTTTAGCGAAACCAAAAATATTTAAATCTGTTAGTGAATACCTTTCTAACGAATCTGAAAAATCGAATTTTCATAACGGAAAGCAAAAGTTATGGCCAAATGAATTTTCAGAAAGGTCGCTATGGAATTTATATAGCCCGTGAAATTGGTCATTTTGCAAACGACCTCGGAATTCGACGAAACCACTTTTGTTGGATCCGGGATGTGAAGTTATTGCTAGGTTTCAAATTTCATAATTTTTGAAGCTAGTATGTGAGCGTGGCAAAGGAAAACATGTTTTGGTCAATTACAGTTAATTTGGATCGACCAGAAATGGGCCGTTTTGCAAACGGTCTCAGAATTCGACGAAACTAGTTTTGTTAGGACTGTATCGTCAAAACATAGCTAGATTTATTTTTCTGGAATTTTTCGAATCAGTTTATGGCCCTGGCAAATTGAAATGTACGTTCAAATTAAATACTGAATGTTTTATATTTTAATTTGAAGGAAAACTGACTGAAACAGTCGAATGGGCCTAAGAAACATATCCCATTGTGTTCGGAATGGGGGTAAAACGCTTGGGACGACAGTCGTTGGGTTTGGATTAGAGTTCATGTGTGGAAAAGGGTATTTTCGGATTTTTGAAATTAATAAATAAATAAAAATTATCGGCCAATCATTTCACTTTCTCTCTCCCCGTCATCTTCCCCAAAACCTCTCAGCGCACGACGGAAAAAGGCTCACAACTTCCCGGTCTGATTTCTCCTCCATCTCTCAACGATATCGAGCGCCCCAGCCCAATTTTTGAAGCTCTCCATCTCCTCTTCACATCCATATAAACTTCTCCAATTATCATGCAGTATTTCACCCGGATCGAAGCCCCAAATCGCTGCCTTTTAAGCTTCGCCGAGGCCGGAGGTGACCACCGAAGTGGACCCCACTTCAGGCGCACGTGCGCCCCTCCAAGGCCGTCAGCGTGGCATAGGCCGATCGCCCCCAAGCCCCACCGTTTGCGCGCAAATCCATGACCTAGTTTTGAACCATCGTGAAAGGTGCGTCTTTTATTACATCTGAACTTTGAAAAATCATATCTTTTTGCTGGGTTGACGAAATTCGATGAAACAGGAAACATCGTGACCGTGTGGACGTCTTCTACATTTTAGAAGAGACCACATATTTTTGTGAGCCTTCTGCTATTTTTGGTGGAGTGGAACCCAATGTGAGATCTCTAATTTATAAACGATATGGAAAATGACGATGTATAAATTATATAGTCGATGTATAAGTTATATATGCGTTGTAAAAATTATATATGTATAGTTGAACTGTATTTGTACTAAGTATGACCCTGTATACTGTGTAACTCTGATGATTACGTTTATCCAGTATATTCTATTGTTCATTATCTGGTGTATTTATTTATTTCTGTTCTGCTATTATCTGTTTCTGTGTTATTTTCCAAAGATAACCCTTGTCTCCGTCAGTACGGGGTCTGGGGTCGTCTCACAGCATAGATATTATCATCTTTTGTAATCATCATCAATACGAATGCAAATTTTGTAATTATTGATCAACTTCATAAAGAGCACACAACTTTAACCAACCATTTATTGATCAACTTAAACCATTTATCATCACTGTATCAACTATTTTTTTTGGAAAAGTGATCGCTTAATAGTTAGTTATATATGTTTGATCTTCTGGTGTAGAACAAATCTAAAACTGAATCCTCATGTGTTGTCTACTTTACTCCAAATTTATAAGCATAAACCTGGATGATGTAGATATGTATGCAGAAGCCCACCATAACTCTCAAATCATCATGCATCTTACCAACTGAAATGAATTATGACGGCTCCGTGTATAACATAGTATTTACCTTATTATATTGGGCTTTAAGTCCAGCCCATTTTCTTTCACGTTACCCTTTAAACTTTATATAAAAAGGGTAAAATGTTTCTATGTACATTCAGTTCAGTTCACAATTTTACATTTCAATATTACAATTTCTCTTCTATCAAATCTGAATATTCTAACTTGGTATCAGAGCTACAGGTGCTCTTTTCAGCGATTGATCTTCAGAAGTGTTGATTAATTAGTGATCCATCAGAGTGATATCATCATCTAGATCACCCTTCATCGAAGTTCTAGCTTCTCATTTGAAGGTTGTTGCCTTGTCTTGAAATTAAGAAGCCTTGTCTACAAATCTGTGGCTGCTTTCTTGCTCAAAACCAAGGTTGATCAGAGGAAAATTCTTGAAACTGATCAAAATAGATCAAGAAGTCTTCAATATTGTATCAGTGCCGTTATAGATTGTCAATCAGATCTCTATATCTGTTCTATCAAATTCGTGAAGGTATCTCTCTTCATCTTGACAATCTAAGTTGCAACATTCAACAATATTGTGTATTCTGTAATCTGTTCTAATTAAAGCCTTAGAGAGTAAAAGCTTACCTCTGATTTCTTCTGAACTCTCGAATTCTTGCATCTGTGTGCATTTCTTTCATTTCTTTCATCATGACAAATTCTGGAAATGAATCTAGCCCACAAGTTTCCAACAATAGGCCTCCAAACCTACCACCACCATCAGATCCCATTCAAGATTTAATGAAATCCATCATTAAGCCTCAGAGTCAACTGATTTCAACGCATCTTGATGAATCAAACTACCTGTTATGGAAGTTACAGGTTGAAACAGCTGTTAGAGCATATGGTCTTGATGACTATATTCTTGGAATAAAAATTGTTCGTCCAAAATTTATTAGAGACAGTGAAGATAAACTCGTAAGTAATCCTAAATACATAATGCATCAGAGACAAGATGGGTTAGTATATGCCTGGATGATGTCATCTATTGGTCCAACTATCCTACCACAATTGATTAGTGTTAAAACTGCTCAAGAAGTTTGGGAAACTGTTGTAAGAAATTTCTCAAATCAGTCATCTTCCAGAGTAATGCATTATAGAAGACAGTTGCATAGTATAAGGAAAGGAGAGTCATCAATGAATGAATATTTGTTAAGAGTTTAAAACATTTGTGATCAGTTGAACTCAGCAGGTTAAAGAATACCTGAATCAGAACAGATTATTGCTATTGTTAGTGGTTTAGAAGATGAATTTGAAGTTGTCACTACAATAATTCTATCCATGGATTCAACTCCTTCACCACAATACGTGTATTCTACATTACTGTCACATGAAGGCAGAATAGAACACAAGAAAACTGTTAATGCTGATTTATCTGTCAACTAATATGGCAGAGGAAAAAATCAGGATAAAGGAAATAATTCAAGAAATCAGTTAAACAATCAAAGAGGGGGTTGGTCTGGAAGAGGTAGAAGAGGTGGTAGAAGCAACAAAAAAAATAATAGAATCAGATGTCAAATTTGTGATAAAGTGGGGCATAGTGCTAGCAAGTGTTATTTCAGATTCAATACTAATTACACTTCCTCACAACAAAGCAACAATACCTCAGCAAATTGGGTTAATTCATCAAATGAAGGCAGTAAAGCACAGGCAGAAATTCATAATGCAGATACTACCACTAGTGATGAAGTGTCAAATGATTGCTGGTTTCCAGATTCAGGTGCAACAAACCATGTGACCAACAATTTAAACAATTTAAATTTGGGAAACAAGGAGTACAAAGGTACTCAAAATCGTACTGTTGGTAATGGTAAAATTGAACTTATTACACACACTGGAAATGCAAGTTTAGATGGAACAAAAAATTTATTTCTAAAGAATTTATTAATAGTTCCATCAATTAAGAAAAATCTGATGAGTGTTTCCCAATTTGCTAAAGATAATAGGGTTTATTTTGAGTTTTACCCTAATTCTTGCATTGTCAAAGACATACTGACACATAAAATTCTATTGCAGGGTAAAAAGAGTAATGGATTATACGGATTTGATATTAGTTCAAATAATTCTGATCATAAAAATGATAATTGTATAATATCTGTTACTAATGATTCTAACTGCACTAAGGACTTTGACTTGTGGCACTATAAACTGGGTCATCCCAGTATAAAAATTACTAAGCATGTAATGATGAATAATAATTTTTCTGCCTATCAATTTCCTGAATCATATATGTGTTCTGCTTTTCAATTGGGAAAGAGTCATAAACTTGCATTTCCAGACTCACACACTGTTTATTCTAGGCCACTTGAACTAATAGCTATGGATTTGTGGGGACCTGCACATATTAATTCTTGCTATGGTCACAAGTATTATATATCATTCATTGATGCATACTCTAGATTTGTATGGATTTATATGCTAAAATCTAAGTCTGAAACTAGTAATGTGGTGATACAATTTATTAACAAAGTTGAAAACATGACTGGAAATAAAATACACACCTTTTAGATAGATGGTGGAAGAGAATTTTTACCCTTAAAATCATTTTTTGATAAAAAAGGGTACTAATCATAGAACTACATGTCCCTACACTTCAGAACAGAATGGGTTAATTGAAAGAAAACATAGGCATATTGTTGAAACTGGTTTGACTTTGTTAGCACAAGCATCTATGCCTTTTAAGTATTTGGCAGATGCATTTTATACTGCAGTACATTTGATTAACTTAATGCCTACTAAGGTATTAAAATTCAAATGTCCCCAAGAAGTTTTAACTAAAATTAAACCAGATTACAAACATTTAAAAGTGTTTGGATGCCAATGTTTTCCTTATATAAAGCCTTATAACAATCATAAATTAGATTATAGGTCAACACCTTGTACTTTTCTGGGATATTGCAACAAACAAAAATGATATAAATGTCTAGATAAGAAGGGAAGGATCTATATTTCTAGACATGTAAAGTTTAATGAACATGAATATCCTTTTAGCAAAGATTGTGAAAGTATTTCAGAAAAAGGTACAAATACTAGATAGGTATTGTATGACATACCTGATGAGACTGAAGTGTTAGTGCCAATTCATGTTGATAGACATGGTGCAAATTCAAACTCTCAACTCACTGTGCCATAAGAAGGCCAGGTCAAGAGCAAAGCAGCTATTAAAGCCCTCAACACACCATGCCTTCAGATAGGCCAGGTCAAGAGCAGTCATCCTCCAGTCATCAAATTGAAGACAATGCTCAACAAAGAAGACAAAGTATTAGTACTTCTCATAATAATCATACAGCTGATAATAGAGATGCAAACGATAATCAAGCTGTTGCTGGTAATGAAACTACAAATCAGAATCCAATGCTTACTAGAGCCAAATGTGGAATTTTCAAACCCAAGATTTTTAATACTACATCTACTTCTGAAGAGCCATCATCATATTATGAAGCAGTTCAAAATGAAAATTGGAAGTCCGCTATGAATGATGAATACAGTGCCTTAATTAAGAAGGGAACTTGGAAACTGGTTGAAAGACCAGAACACAAAAATATTATTAGCTGTAGATGGGTTTTTAAATTAAAAAGAAATGCTGACGGATCAATTTCAAAATACAAAGCAAGACTGGTTGCTAAAGGGTATTCACAACAGTATGGTTTTGATTTTTCAGAAACTTTCTCACCTGTTGTGAAACCCACATCCATTAGAATAATTCTAACAATTGCTTTGTGTAGAAATTGGGACATTGAACAATTAGATGTTAATAATGCCTTTCTTAATGGTGATTTACAGGAAGAAGTTTACATGGAGCAGCCTCCAGGGTTCACTCAACAGTCTACAAACAACTTGGTGTGCAAACTCAACAAGGCTATCTATGGGTTGAAGCAAGCTCCTAGGGTTTGGTTTGACAAATTAAAAACAACCCTGCTCAATCATGGATACAAATCTTCCAAATCTGATAACTCAATCTTTATTAAAATTACTAATTCTGATGCAACATATATACTGATTTATGTTGATGATTTTATCATTACAGGAAGCAATGCTGATGAAATCAAAGTTGTTACAAATATGTTGAATTCAGAATTTTCTATCAAAGATTTGGACAATCTAAATTATTTCTTGGGTATAGAAGTGAAAAGAATATCTGATTCTGAAATACATCTTAGTCAAAAGAAATATATTTCAGAAATTCTTCACAGAGCTCAAATGCATAAAGCAAAGTCATTGCCTACTCCTATGGTCACAAACTTACAACTATCAAAATATAAAGGAGAATCCTTTCAAGATGGAAATTTTTTCAGAAGTATAGTTGGTGCACTTCAATATGCTACTATAACAAGACCAGACATAGCCTTTAGTGTCAATAAGGTTAGCCAGTATATGCAAAATCCCTTAGATAACCACTGGAAGGCTGTCAAGAGAATTTTAAGGTATCTAATAGGGACAATTGATCATGGCTTAATTCTGAAGACAAGTAATACATTAAATATCAATGCTTATGCTGATGCTGACTGGGGAACAGATTGTGATGACTGAAAATCTACTTTAGGTTATTGTATTTTCCTGGGTAAAAATCCTGTATCTTGGTGTGCTAAAAAACAAAGTACAGTGTTCAGATCAAGTACAGAAGCAGAATTGAGGAGTGTGGCTAGTTGTACAGCTGAAGTTATGTGGATAGAATCTCTGTTAAGTGAATTACAAATCACATCCACTAAGAAATCTATTGTGTGGTGTGATAATATTAGTGCAATATCTCTAACTTCAAATCCAGTGCTACATTCTAAGACCAAACATATTGAATTAGATCTATATTTCATCAGAGAGCAAGTTATAAAAGAAAAATTGAAGATTGGATATATACCTTCCTCAGATCAGAAAGTCGACATCCTTACAAAACCGTTGTCAAGACCAAACTTCTCCAGACCCAAAGAAGAATTAAATATAGATGCGACCAGCACAGATGAAAGATCCAAAAGAATCATCTACGTTCCAGACTACTGAATTACTTCAAGCTACTTGTGGCATCTCGTCTGATTGTTGTCAGATCTGCTCTCCTCAGCTAGGACTTCATAAGAACACAATCGCTCCTCGTCCAATTTAACCTCTCTCAGCAAATCGAGCTCTCTCAAGTAATTAACTCAAGCATAGCTCGATTTACCTGTCGTGGAGGCCTGTGGAGGAAGATCTCTCATCAATCAGTCCATTGAAGCCAAAGGAGTCGCCATTTTTTTGTTTTCTGAGAGCAAACCCTAACCCTAAGGTTGGTTTGAGAGGGGGAAAATGAATTATGACGGCTCCGTGAATAACATAGTATTTACCTTATTGTATTGGGCTTTAAGTCCAGCCCATTTTCTTTCACGTTACCCTTTAAACTTTATATAAAAAGGGTTAAATGTTTCTATGTACATTCAGTTTCATTTACAATGTACATTTCAATATTACAATTTCTCTTCTATCAAATCTGAATATTCTAATTAACTGCAATACATCTCTACTCTCACCAATAGTCTCTTGGTCTGTTCAACATAACTTGATATGGAAACATTCACACTTACCTGCTCAATTAAATGATAAAATAAACAGAAAATATAAGTGAAATATAATTACGGATACAATCATATATACCTAAGAATAATGCAACTAACTATATCATTCTTTTACATATCAAACTGCACATGTATTCATCCGTACTAAAGGTATGAAACTGTTACATTGATTTATGGGGTTTAATTAATATAAACATGTTCTGCTGCTACATAACCGGTTTAAAGCTCAGGTCCAAGCTGCTAACTCTTACGACTAATGTGCGGTTTTGGTATCCTCTGCCTGCTAACCCTTTCCTCGAGTATTATTTACAAAACCAGTAAACATATTTCCTGGAGTATTATTTACAAAAGCAGCATAACCCAGGCTGCCACAAAGAATGTCTAGCTTTCTTCATGGCCTTGTTCCCTGCTGAAGGTGATTGCAATGCATGCAGAAAATATAATATAAGATTTATTATTTATTATTGTTTCAATTTAAATCATAGATTAAAGTATGCAAATGCAATATCTCCAAAGGTTTGGGCCTAGGCATGAATCCCATATTTTTTGGGTTGAAGTAACATCAACCCCAACTACAACAACCATCCATTCATGTTCTTATTTTGACTATTCAGCAAAATAAGCAGTAATACATTGGTCATGAATGGAATCAAACATTTGACATAAGGCAAAAACTATACATAGATTTCATCACTACAGCAGCTAATGGCAACAATTCACTAAGCTAAAGACATAACGGCGACCATAATAGAAAGCCGCTAACTGAGATAGATCAACTAAAATGGAAGACTACATTCACGACTATATTCACCACATAATCGCATACATACAAAGTGCAATGATGTTTAGCGCTTATAATCTACAGTAAAGGATTTTAAGTGAAATTTACAAGTAGTTAAAATTCTTCATTAGTATTAGCAAAATGCTGTATGCAAATAAGTGTATCCATTGTATTCCATTTTATTCATCTTTTAAGCTAATCATAATTCCTAGTGAATTAAATTGGAGTTTATACTTAATTAAGGTTTGTTGTCTCAATCTCTAAGACGTGTAACTTGTTTAATGGGACTTATTATAATTTGTTTGTAACTTTCACATTTTAAACGAAATAGTGATATTACATTGGTAATATTCAACCTTCTCTAATTAATGGCGCATCAATAGACATATGAGGTCCTCATGTACCAATAGTATATTGTTCAATATTTTTCAAGTAAATATGGTAACTCTATCAATCTGCATCAAATTTAGGTTCATTCTCTTTAGGAAATAAAATTTCAAAGTGACATGAACGGCCAACCTACCTCAATCAGTTGCCAGGTTTACTTTTAACTGTGAGTTTTTCTAGTTTGGGGTTAAATCTTCTTTCGCTGCATTGCAACTGGAAATAATGGGAAACAAAATAGCCCTTAGATGCTCATAGTCTGAGATGTCATGGAAGCCATTAATGCAAGAAGAACCACCTGAGATACCAAATGGAAATGTCTTGGCTGATTTATCAAACTTTCCAAAATCTCCAAAGGAGAAATTTTCAGCTTCAGCCTATACAGAGTTTTGACCTGTCCACATTCTCGACATGATCCTCCAACTTGTGGAGAATTCAAACCGGTAGAATATCTAACCTGTGGAGAATTCAAATCGGTGGAATATCAAATTGGTGGAATATCTAACAAGTTTATCACCAATCCATTCAAATGTGTAATCTACTAAAAAAATCATTTATATATTTAGGAGGAATCAGATATAGATATTAGTGAGAACTCATTGAAATACCAACAAATCTTCATTGCTCCCACTGTCTCTGAATACAATAGCCACATGAGACAACTGCCTTCGCCTTGCTCTAGTTCGCATAGGCAATCATAAATAGTGCACCTTCAAGAACCACACCCCTCAACCATTCGTGTCGCGGTATTCACACAGTCGCGCTTCTCCCTCACATCGATCACTCTAATCGCTTACACGAGATACTCATTCGTCCCCCAATCGACTTCAGATCATCGTGCCTTATTTTGCTAATTGCAATAAGAAAGGGCTTTGTTAATGACACCTCGTTTTTGGTTAAGGGATGTCAAATTTTAAGTACACACTTGTCAAATATTTTTATATTAAGGGGCAACACCAGTTATGCTTTTAAGGGACAAAAATAGCCCTACATCAAATCCATTCACGCTTTTCAAAGCACGCGCTCTATATTCCACTCGCGCTTTCCAAAAATTCAATCATCCGTTCTTCAGGGCTAGGGTTCTTCGGTGCTCACGCTAGGGTTCTTCAGAGCTAGGGTTTTCCATTAAACATGGTGCGATTCAAGAATACTGCGAGGAAGACGAAGGAGTCTGTTGGCAAGAAGCAAGTCATGGAAAAGAGGTATGTTTGTAGTAGATTGATGGTAATTTCAGTTGGTATTAGCAGATGTATGGTACGATAGGTTTTGGTATTATCAATCATGAGCAACGGGTTTGCGTGTGGTAAGGTTTGGTAGGGAAGAAGGGCAAAACGGTGGGAAATTTTGATCGATTTGCAGAGACTACGGTTGGTAGGGCACGTTTTTGGGTGGGTAAATTCTCTAGAATATGAAAGCTTGTCCCTTTTAGTATTTGACACGTTGTCATCATTTTTATAATTCAAAATCGGCTTCTGTTTTCCATATATAATTTTTATTTCTTCAAATTGTTTTGTATTTTGGTTTTGGTTTGTGTTGCCCGAATATAGATATTAAAAATGGTTAATTGATATCGACTTATGGTTGAAAAAGGGTTCTATGGTTTGTGTATTTTAAATTACATATGAAAGATTGTCCTTTCTAGTATTTGGCATGTTGTCACTGTTTTTATCATTCAAAATAGGCTCCTTTTTTCCATATATAATTTTCATTTCTTCAAAGTTTTGCGTATTTTGGTTACGATTTGTGTTGTACGAATATAGGTATAAAAAATGGTTGATTGATGCTGACTTATGGTTGAAAAAGGGGTCTATGGTTTGGGATTTAAGTGCGTATTCATACGACCGTGCAGTGTCTTTGTGTATTATAAATTAGGTTACTTGTTGTCGAAATTTAGATTACACATTCAGTTTTACATGATGTTTACATGGTTGTATCGTCTTTTACTAATAAAGTAGGATATATGTTGTCGTTGTTTGTTGACGGCATATAACTAAATTGTTTACGTGATTGAATGCAGGAACAACTTCGTCTACGTCTAGTCATGTACCGCCTACTGCTTCTAATGGGCAGAAAATTGCTAAGGAAAAGCAATGCATATTGGAAGAGCAAAAGAAAAAGAAAGCAGTTGAATCTAAAGAGAATAACTCCGAGCATAGTTCAAGTGAAAGAGAAGAGTCCAACGAAGGTAGTAGTTCCGATGGAGGTGAAAAAAGTAGTGATCATAGCGGCCATGAAGAAGCAGATGTACGCGTACAAGAAGAAGATGATGACAGAGAAGAGGAGGGCAACACAAGTGGTAGTGATAACGAGACGATGACAGAGAAAAGGGTAACAAAGGTGGTAGTGATCAAGAACAAGACGATGACAGAGAAGAGGGCAACAAAGCTGGTATTGAACATGAAGAAGACGAAGACAGACAAGAGGGCAACAGAGGAGGTAGTGAGCATGAAGAAGACGATGATGGAGTAGATAGCAACGAAGATGAGAGTGAGTGTGAATAAGTAGGTGATGTAGATGAGGGGGAAGCAGATAAAGAAGGTGACGCCATAGTGGCACATGTACGAGATGGTAAGAGACGTATGAAACAAGTTTTCTATGAAGAATCTGAGTCTGAATATAGTGGGAATGAAAGTGGTAGTGAGGAACGTGATAGTGAGGAAGGAAGGGTAGGAGAGAAAGAGGTGGAACATGTGGAAAAGAGAAAACGTACAATTAAAGCCAAGCGAAACCGGAAAGAACCAGAATCATCCACCACTGAAGATGAACGGACAATGTTGTTTGCATTCAAAGATCACATTACTCATAAAATATGGAAATCTATTGTAGGTTTTTCTTATGTTATTTCTTAGATTTTATTTATACCTATGACTATGCGTGTATTGTTATCTGTTTATAAATATATAATATATTTATGTACATACCATATAGAAACCTTGAGGAGAAGTCAGACTTGTGAGAGTCCATACTCATGTTGGCATGCACCGATTGTGGGATTATAGAAAAGAATGTTCTTTTGTTTAGGAGGTTGTAGTTCAGTCGGGATTCCATAAGCTAGCGCTACATGCTCATGAGACATTAGACAAAGTCCTAATCAATGCATTCTTCGAAAGATTTTATCCGGAGATAAACACATTTCACCTTCCATTTGGTGAGTTGGTGATAACCATAGATGAAGTAGTGCACATAACTGGCCTTCCAGTGGAAGGAAGAGCAGTTACTGGTTCTCTTGGTGGCTCGAGGGGTATAGGTTACGAAGATGTTTACAAACTACTTAAAGACTGCCTTGGTGTTGACAGAACAACTGCTATTAAAGTATTAGGAGGCGATAAAAAAATTAGATTTGAATGGTTACGAAGTAAGTTTGAGGGTTCGAAGGAGGATGATACTGAAGAACGAAAGATGCATTGTGTGATAGCACATCTTTTGTACAGAACTGGTAGTTTAGTTTGTTGTGACAAGTCCGTGGCCACTACATGTTTGAGTTGGTTATTACGTAATCTTGCTACAACAACTTGAAGTGGTGTTCATCAAATGACTGGTTGCATGACCTTACTACAGGTAAATTCGAAGAATTTTTTTGCTACCGTTGTATTATAACTATATGTAAATAGGATAGTCTTATTATATACGTGTACATGATGTACCTTAATGCAGGTATGGATATTTGAGCATTTCCTAGTTCTTCGATGACATAATCGTGTTATTGGTATACATAACGGAGAAATTATAGTCGCATTCTACTTTGCAAAGAACAAGAGTTCGCAGTTAGCATCCGATTTAGTCACACTAAGAGAAAGATTTGATGATTTGAAGTGCAATGAAATTATATGGGATTGCTTTAGAGATAAACGTGATGTGTATCCATTTCATCAATGTTCGTTGTATAACGGCCATGTTATTTGTTCTGAAACTGAAGAATTGTACCTACCCCAGAGATTTCTGCTCCAGTTTGGAATTGTTCAACCCATCCCAACTAATCCCTTCATGCTTAACAAGAAGAAGTACAAGTCGTCTAGTAAATGTTTCAAAGCCACTTACTTTAATGTCGAGGATTTTGTCTGGGCTGAATGGGCAACTCACCTGCTGAATGAAAGTATAACATCAAAAGAAGTGGTTAACCCCTAGGACTGTGAGGACAGCTATATACAGTGGTATCGTTAAGCTTCTCATCCGATTGTTGCAAATCCATCAAGAAGAATAATTGAGCCTGCGAATGAAACCGAGGAGAAGTCACTACCCATCCGTGTTGTAAGTTTGTTATATTTGTTAATTGTAAAAAACTTGTTGTTGATTGTTTTTTAATACTAAATTACACTTGAATTTCAGAAACGTTGACTAGGACTAGTTGCTGATACAATCCATTCATTTGGACGTTGTAAGGCAGTTGATAAAGCTTTGCAAATGCTAGAGTGTATAGAGGACCCAGAACAATCTGCTCTATATGGAGAGAACATGGTAGCTGATGAAGGTGATGAGATTGTTGAGGCTACGACATCGCGAGGCAAAGGAAGGAGCAACCAAGAAGAAAGGTAGAGCAAGGAAAAAATAGTTTAACTTGGTTGCATTACGTATTATTTTGGTTAATAGTATGTCACTGTTATAAGACTTGGTGCATGTTTTGTTCAATACTTTGTTAGCGACTTATTTATGTATTTTGGTTGGTGACTTGTTTTTAGCATTACTGTATTAAGGGTACTTTGGATGGAAGGTTAATATATGAAATGGTTTATGACTGTGTTTGTGTTTATTTCTATGGTCGAAGATGCATGTACAAGTTTCAATTGTTTGTATGATCAAAGATGCATGTAAAATTTTCAAGTATTTGTATGTTCAAAAATGCATCTACAAGTTTCAATGTTGTGATTTGTGACATGAAATCACATATGAAGACGAGACATTGATGTTCTTGGCGATAGTGGAGATGGAGCAGCATAGAGAAGGCAAGGGGAAGAAGTTTTGTGCTGCGTTTCAGCACAGACATCTGACAGCATTTGGTCAGACGTTTGTTGTCAGGGTTTTGGTAACCCGAGAGCAGGGACAGACGTCTGACCAATTTGGGTCAGACGTCTGAGCGGGGTTTCCTGTGTTTTTGACTTGGTCTTTTCTGTGACATATTCTACAAATAATGAAGGGGCAAATTGGGTATTTGTCTAGGGCTTCTATTCTCCTATAAAAGCAGCACATAGGGTTGGATTAATGTATGACCGAATAGAGTGGCGGCTGCGTGCCTCTAGGGCTTGGTGCCCAAGAGAGGATTGGTGCCTCCAATTAATCCAAGGGTTAGCCATCGTTCTTCATTGTACTTCCTTCTCCAACAAGAGTTGTAGTCATCTAGATATTCTTCCCCTTTCTAAATAAGGTTATTGATTCTTTTAGTTTATTTATTGTTGGTTGTTGAACCAGTGTGTGTAAACAAAATTCGTTTTTGAGAATCAATAAAGAGGGTGGTTGGGTGGAATATTTTGTGTTTGCGCGTGTGATTTCATATCTGTGTTTGTTTCCATAGAAATCATCTTTAAGTAATTGGGTGAAGAAGATCCTGGTCGCTTCCGCAAAGGCGCAGTTTTCATAACAGATGGTATCAGAGCTAGATCACCGCAAAGCTTAGAGTGATTTTGGATTGGAAAAATCAAATTTTTTTATGTCGGATATGATGGCGCTACTGGTGATGACTAATTTTGATTGGGGATTTGGAGGCCTCAATGGTTTGGTTGATGGAGATGAAGAGAAGCCCTCTGATGTGGATGAGGGAAGATGGAAGAAGACGAAGATGTTGGCAATTGGTTTGATTTGCCTGTACCTTGGTGATTCGGTTCATGTTTTCGACAGGGATCTTCACGTTGATGATGTTCGAGGGATCAGGAGTGATCGAGGAAGGAGCTCAGGTTGAGTGTTAGACGGTTGTCGATGTGGAAGGCAAGTGACGGTTGAAGAACCTAGTCCACAACAAGGTGGAGAGGTTAATTTGGTCACTGCTGATGTGTTCGACAGGGGTCTTCATGTTGATGATGCTCAAGGGATCCGAGATGATCAAGGAAGGAGCTCAGATCAAGTGTTAGACGGGTGTCGTTGTGGAATTACAAGCACTTTTAGACCATTGGTTGATGCACGGTATAGCTCCGGTGGTAGATGCATCTTTTGCAGGCGGTGGATTGTGTTTGTAATTGAGGTGTGGTCGTAGTCCTTTCAAATCGACTGGGTATGATTGTTGCCCTGAAATCAATTGAGTCCCTGTACTCGGAACAGGTGGGGTGTATTTCGTTGCCTGGAAATCGAGGTTGGTTTTAATTGAGAGAAGGTGTTGTCGAAAGAGCTAGATGACTTGAGTGTTGGAAGTTCGTTTGATGTGATGCGATTTCATATCAAGGTGGAGTGTTGTGATTTGTGACATGAAATCACATATGAAGACAAGACATTGATGTGCTTGGCGATAGTGGAGATGGAGCAGCAGAGAGAAGGCAAGGGGAAGCAGTTTTGTGCTTCATTTCAGCACAGACGTCTAACAGCATTTGGTCAGACGTCTGTTGTCAGGGTTTTGGTAACCCGAGAGCAGGGACAGACGTCTGACCAATCTGGGTCAGATGTCTAAGCGGGGTTTCCTGCGTTTTTGACTTGGTCTTTTCTGTGACTTTTTCTGCAAATAATGAAGGGGAAAATTGGATATTTTCCTAGGGCTTCTATTCTCCTATAAAAGCAGCACATAAGGTTGGATTAATGTATGACCGAATAGAGTGGCGACTGCGTGCCTCTAGGGCTTGGTGCCCAAGAGAGGATTGGTGCCTCCAATTAATCCAAGGGTTAGCCGTCGTTCTTCATCGTTCTTTCTTCTCCAACAAGAGTTGTAGTCATCCAGATATTCTTTCCCTTTCTCAATAAAGTTACTGATTCTTGTAGTTTGTTTATTGTTGGTTGTTGAACTAGTGTGTGTAAACAAAATTTGTTTTTGAGAATCAATAAAGAGGGTGGTTAGGTGGAATATTTTGTGTTTGCGCGTGTGATTTCATATCTGTGTTTGTTTCCATAGAAATCATCTTTAAGTAATTGGGTGAAGAAGATCTTGGTCGCTTCCGCAAAGGCGCAGTTTTCATAACAGATGGTATCAGTGCTAGATCACCGCAAAGCTTAGAGTGATTTTGGATTGGAAAAATCAAATTTTTTTTATGTCGGATATGATGGCACTACTGGTGATGACTAATTTTGATTGGGGATTTGAAGGCCTCAATGGTTTAGTTGATGGAGATGAAGAGAAGCCCTCTGATGTGTATGAGGGAAGATGGAAGAAAATGAAGATGTTGGCAATTGGTTTGATTTGTCTATATCGTGGTGATTCGGTTCATGTTTTCGACAGGGGTCTTCACGTTGATGATGCTCGACGGATCAGGAGTGATCGAGGAAGGAGCACAGGTCAAGTGGTAGACGGGTGTCGATGTGGAAGGCGAGTGACGGTTGAAGAACCTAGTCCACAGCAAGGTGGAGAGGTTAATTTGGTCACTGCTGATGTGTTCGACAGGGGTCTTCATGTTGATGATGCTCAAGGGATCCGAGAAGATCAAAGAAGTAGCTCAGATCAAGTGTTAGACGGGTGTCGTTATGGAATTACAAGCACTTTTAGACCGTTGGTTGATGCACGGTGCAGCTCAGGTGGTAGATGCATCTTTCGCAGGTGGAGGATTGTGTTTGTAATTGAGGTGTGGTCGTAGTCCTTTCAAATCGACTGGGTGTGATTGTTGCCCTGAAATCAATTGAGTCCCTGTACTCGAAACAGGTGGGGTGTATTTCGTTGCCTGGAAATCGAGGTTGGTTTTAACTAAGAGAAGGTGTTGTTGAAAGAGCTAGATGACTTGAGTGTTGGAAGTTCGTTTGATGTGATGCGATTTCATATCAAGGTAGAGTGTTGTGATTTGTGACATGAAATCACATATGAAGACGAGACATTGATGTGCTTGGCGATAGTGGAGATGGAGCAGCAGAGAGAAGGCAAGGGGAAGCAGTTTTGTGCTGCGTTTCAGCACAGACATCAGACAACATTTGGTCAGACGTCTGTTGTCCGGGTTTTGGTAACCCGAGAGCAGGACAGACGTCTGACCAATCTGGGTCAGACGTTTGAGCGGGGTTTCCTGCGTTTTTGACTTGGTCTTTTCTGTGACTTATTCTGCAAATAATGAAGGGGCAAATTGGGTATTTGCCTAGGGCTTCTATTCTCCTATAAAAGCAACACATAGGGTTGGATTAATGTATGACCGAATAGAGTGGCGGCTGCGTGCCTCTAGGGCTTGGTGCCCAAGAGAGGATTGGTGCCTCCAATTAATCCAAGGATTAGCCGTCGTTCTTCGTTGTTCTTCCTTCTCCAACAAGAGTTGTAGTCATTTAGATATTCTTTCCCTTTCTCAATAAGGTTATTGATTCTTGTAGTTTGTTTATTGTTGGTTGTTGAACCAGTGTGTGTAAACAAAATTCGTTTTTGAGAATCAATAAAGAGGGTGGCTGGGTGGAATATTTTGTGTTTGCGCGTGTGATTTCATATCTGTGTTTGTTTCCATAGAAATCATCTTTAAGTAATTGGGTGAAGAAGATCCTGGTCGCTTCCGCAAAGGCGCAGTTTTCACAACATTCAATTATTTGTATGACGTAAGATGCACGAAAACTTGGATTGTTTGTATGAAATAATCAACCTTGTAGTTGAAAATTGGAAATGGTCTTCCGTTTTTAAGTTTCAAAAAGGGTACCTGATCACCGGTCAATCAATTAAATGGCCTATAATTTTCTAAACGGTTACAAAGTACCATTCTACGTACAGAAATTCGGTCAGCGTACTCCAAAATATCTCAGGTTACAAACAAAATATGCAGACGACAAATGCTAACCGAGTTTTGTAAACTAAACGAGATTCCATCACCGTATATAATGTTTGTGGTTTAATCTAAAACAATAAACGGTGGTAAAACACTGCTTATATCTAATTTATACAGTGGTTTAGTTACGGAAAATCTGAAAGTAATATATCCTATAATCTGCTACTCGGTCAATTTTCACTGTTTTACATATAGAAAAACAGTGTGCTCAATCCAAAATATCTCAAGTTATTATATTTTCAAAAAACATGTGCAGACGGTGATCATCTACCGATTAATTTAAACAAAAACGACAAAACCACACCATATAAAACTTTTGTGATTTCATGTGTAGTAATAAACGGAGAATACCTACCGTTTTTGTTTTCATAACACGGTAATTTCATTCCGGAAACTCTCGGGAAAGACTTATTTTCAAAATTTTCGTTCAAGCGGCAACACATAACCGTATATTTAAAACAAAAACGGTTATTTACCACCATTTTTGTAATTTGGAAATTTTAACTGATTTAACTACAGGATCATGACACTCTTTGGTTAGGAGATATGAACTCTGAACTGTTCGATGAAGCGGGTGACCAGCATGTTACAACTGCTGATCGACTCCATTGTCAGCTGCCGATACCACATGTCGTCTATATCTATAAGGAAGAGTAGGAAGCAATTGGCCATTACATTGGTTGATGCGCCAAGCACTTCCATATAACACATGTAACGGATAAGATGGATGGTCGGGTCGGTCTTACCATTGTTGGGTTCAATGGCTGGGTGCTTGAAGTTCGGCGGATTGCTGGAGTTCTTGATTTCCCTGGTGAAGGGGTTGCAGTAGATAGTATCTATATCTTGCTAAGAAGCATTGCCCCAGGTGAAACGTTGGACGATGCTTGCAAGCTGGCTTCCATCTTCGAGGAGTCACTGCCATAAATCCAACTCTACATTCGGGAGAGCTCCAGTATTAGGATCCGACGAAAGCATGCTCTGAAGAGTGGCATTGGTTGGGCACAACCCCAGAGAGTTGAGCGAAGATGAGGGCGAGGGTTCATCGCAGCTGTTGGTCCTGGGAAGACTGGCGCCTCTTGAACCTAATGAGAATTGGACCGTGCCATACCCATGACGGAAGGTCCGGGTTGATCTAGCGTAGCATGTGATGTTCGGGGCACTATGATGCCCTAGCCCGAGTTGATGTTATAAGGGTTTGTGGTTGCGTTTTCCTCCGCTAATCTGGGAACCGGTTTGGTACAATGGTCTCCCAGATTCGAAGGAAAGGCTCCAAACAGCTCTTTGTTGAAGGAGGGGCAGCATGAGACGAGTTTGCTGTAAGATGTTGGGTTACAATGGGAATGGCATTGATCCAGTCTGACCCAGCGGATGCTCGATTGGCTCGGGGGTCGAGCTATCCCCGAGGGTGGAGGCATAATGGTTGAACAACCTAGATCTTGATCACGGGCCTCTTGTGAATCTGCAACTACGGCTGCGTTGGTTGCTGGAAGTGATATCCTTGGCTGTGATTGGTCGGAAGGTGGAGTCGAGCCAGGAGGAAGCAAAGGCGTGACCCGATCAGTGGCTTGGATTTCCGCAGACTGAAGATCATTTATTGCCCCAGCCTCGCCTGGTGGAGGAATTGATGTTGAAGCGTTAAATCCTTTTTCCATCTGAGCGAGAAGGTAATCCATCAACTGTTGTTGTTCTAGGAGTTTATCGTGAGATGTTATATGGTCCCTGAACTCAGGCATAATCTTGTCCATATCGTCTCGGGTAAGATACCGGGACACTTCTTCATGAGAGGAGGCTTCCTGACTTGCTTCCGCAGCGTTTATCTTGGCTGCATCAGTGTTTGTGGGGCGAGAAGATGTTTCTTGTAATAACCCGGAAATCTGAGCCAATTTAAAATTTTTATTTTGGCAATTTTAGTGGATTTTGATTATTTAAAATGAATTATTTTAAATAATAACGATGAGAAATTTATTTTCAATGGAATTCGAACGTATATATTATATAGATCGTCGTTAGAATATAAATATTTATTTATATATATAAAAGGAATTGAAAATGGCGCGGTAGTTCGATAATTCGATTTCAAATTTTAATTGAACATACCGGGTGCAAAATAAACCGGATTTTAGCGAAACCAAAAATATTTGAATCTATTTGTGAATATATTTCCAACGAATCCGAAAAATTGAAATTTCATAGCGGGGATAAAAAGTTATGTCCAGTTGAAATTTCAGAATAGTCGCTATGGAATTTCGGCCCTTAGAAAATGGCCATTTTGCAAACGACCTCGGATTTCAACGAAACCACTTTTGTTGGATCCGTGATGTCAAATTATTGCTAGGTTTCAAATTTCATAATTTTTCGAATCAATACGTGAGTGTGGCAAAGGAAAACGCGTTTGACCAGTTTAAGTTGATTTTAATCGACTGGAAAATGGCCATTTTTCAAACGGTCTCAGAATTCGACGAAATTAGTTTTGTTAGGACCGTATCGTCAATACAAAGCTAGAAAATATTTTTCTGGAATTTTTCGAGTCCGTATGTGACCCCGGTAATTTGAAATGTACGTTTAAAATTCAGTATAATGATTTAAATGTAAATTCAACGGAAACTGATCGAAACGATCGAATCAGCTTATGATACATATCCCATTGTGTTCGGAATGGGGGTAATTAGCTAAGGATGACAGGCGGTGGGTTCGATTTCGAGGTCGAAATAATAAATTACTTTATGGATTTAATATAAAAATTAAATTATATAAATATATATACACTCACCCTATCCTCCCTCTTCTCTCTCTTCCCTTACCCCAGTCAAAACCCGATTAAGATAAAATAAAAAAGAGGAAGGAGCTCGACGATGAACCGTCGCCGCACCTCCGTCCACCGCGCCGCCGCTACTAGTGCCAGGCCCCACCGCCGACCCCCTTTTCCTCCTCTCCGATTAGACCACGCCCCCCATAGCCCAATCCAGCTGTGACACCCTGATGAACCCCAAACCCCCTCGCAACCGACGCTCCACCCCACAACCCCAAAAACCCGTTGAACCGCCATGATTCCGACCCCCTCTGCCTGCTCCGGCCACCCAACGCTCCTTTGACGATCCTCCACTACCTCACCTCCACCGTAAGTTTTCTATTATTTTATTTATTAATTTTCTTTATTCATTTACTGTAAATAGGTTTTAAATAATGGAAAAAAATCAGTTTTATTTTTTATTTTTTTATGTAATAGCATTTACAAATTCAGCTTTTACATATATATAATATGATTGAATTAAAAATATGATTTTTAGTTTAAAAATATGATTTTTATAATAGAAAAGGTCGGGTTTTTAATAATAGAAAGGTCGGATCTTTATTGTAGAAAAGGTCGAATCTTTATATAGGAAAAGTATGATTTTAACAAATAGAAAGAAAGGATTTTTATAGTTTAAACATCAAGATAAAAATACGATTTTTACTAACATGAAAGCGAGTAAAAATATATGATTTTCCTATATGAAGTGCCATTATAAAAATATGATTTTTATACGAATGGTATGAAAATAAAATTGTGATTTTTATTTTAGGTAAAGCGATAAAAATATAACTTTTATCTATGTAAAGTAGAGATGTTAAAAACAAGAATTTTAATGTATTGAAACAGATCTCTTTGGAGAGACGATGAAGAATTTCTACATAAGAAGAGTCGTGGCGTTTGGATTAGCTAGCTGGTGAGAACTTCTCACCTTTTAATTTAATTTTCTAGTTAAAATATATACTAGAATGCAGACGGTGTTTAGTAGCACCCGATACCCATCGTCCACAGACCATGGACGGCTTGTATGCTTGGTTGTTTGATTTTGATGTGTAGTTGATTGTGTGATGTGATGTGAAATGAAATAAAATATTTATATAGTTAAAAATATTTTATAGTTAAAAATAGAATTTTTAATGTGTATATGAAATGAAATAAAAATAAACAAATCGGACGATTTGTTTGTATACACACATTTGACTGATATTGATTGGGACGATAAATTTTACACATCGCCCAACTGCTCAAATAAAACCTATGTTTGATTGTTTGAAACCCCACACGGGTATTGGGATGATATATGACATACACTAATCCTAATAATTAGTTGTATGTCAATCGATTGATTGACAAACTGTTATGAGCATTAAATATTTATATTTGATGCCTATACAGTGTAGAATGCACTTTGGATGATGGTTGATTATTCATCGTTGTTATTGTATACATGTGTTGTAGAAAATCCATATAATTAACATTATATGGTAATTGATTGGGCCTCATTCCAGTTTTGAAATAGGAATATTTGAAAAAGAAATATTTGAAATAGAATATTTGAAAATAGAAATATATGAAGCCGTGTTGATTAGATTGACGCCATTTTGACGTGAACGATATTTATATCGATTTTATTCATTTAATAATGAATATCGAAAGTGATTTCAAAATCTGATATTTTGAAAAGAATTGAAATTCGAACTGAAACTGAATAGAAATGAATTCGAATTGAAATCGAATAGAAATGAATTGAATTGAAAACGAACTGAAATTGAATTAGAAATCAATTTGAATTGAAATCAATTTGAAATGAATTTAAATCGAATTTATAAGGAAAAGTTCAATTTTGATTTGAATTTGAAAAGAAGTTGAAATCGTTTTGAAAACGAATTTAAAACGTTTTATAAATTACATTTTAAAAGGAAATCGACAAAGTATATATTATATATATATATATAATATAATGGCCTGAATAGAACGCGCCGCGCTGCGGCAGTTCGCGAATTTCGACCATTGACTTCGAATGGATATTGCGGGAGATCCGACCGTCGGATTCTTCTAAAACCGGAACCGTTGGGTTCGTATCGAAAAGAGCTTTCTAACGAATATTAGAAATTTGAAATCTAACGGTTGGATTTGGAATTATGTCCAAATCAAATTTGGAAAAGGTCGCTGTAAGTGCAGTTCGATGGCCGTTGGTGGAAATCGACTGTACGGGCCTTGATAAAATTATTAAAAATATCAATAATTTGTGTAAAATCATAAGAAGTGATTTGGGAAGAATTGGGATGAAAAACTCCATGTTTGAAAAGATAAAAATAGATTTTTATCGAAATGAACTAGTTTTGAACTAGAATTGTAATTCTATTTATTTTTAAATAAATAAATTGAGATTGAAAAGGGTTTTAAAAGTAACCAGAATTTCCAATAATCGAATTGGAATGGATTTGAATCGAAATTGTCTTTGGATTATTTCGATGTTGGATTTCGTGATTATACAGATGTTGTTATGGAAATTTGAAAGATATATATTTATATCGTTATTTCCAATACGACATTTGTTAGTCGTAGAATTTGATATTGAATATAAGCCGATATATTTTCTATTCAAAGCCTTGTATTTAATATCAAATATGATTTGGCTATGTCGTGAATGGTGTCTTCATTAACACTGTTCTTAAGCCCAGTTGAGAAAAGATTAAATCTTTTTATTTAGATTTAATGAAGTGTACCAATTAAATAATATTTAATTGGAATTGAATTGGTATTGATTTTTGGGTTTATCGTGAACAGTGTTTTAAATAACACTTGTTCTTTAACCCGATAATTAATGGAATATGACTTTGGGTTGTCGTGAACGGTATCTTCAATAATACTGCTCTTAGACCCAAAGGAGTTAAGAAAATCAGAAACTAACCGGAGAT
This sequence comes from Allium sativum, assembly GCA_030737875.1. Taxonomy (NCBI): domain Eukaryota; kingdom Viridiplantae; phylum Streptophyta; class Magnoliopsida; order Asparagales; family Amaryllidaceae; genus Allium; species Allium sativum. The sequence continues at coordinate 769,335,288 of CM060918.1, read as the reverse complement.
TAGTAAAGTTGAATGATTTCTGGGATATTGATCTGATGTTGGTTTCGGCCTTCGGGGTTAATACTTAGGGAATTGCTCACTTGCTAATTTACGGTTAGGGACTGATTGAAATGTGATGTGATTTTTGGTTTATCGTGAACCGTGTTTTAAATGACATCAATTCTTTAACCCAGTTAAAGATTAAAACTAAGTGGAGTTTTAATGAATCTTTAATTAGATTGAAAAGATCGAGAATGGAGTATCACCAGATTTGCTTCAGGCGATAGTTAAATCTTTAATTAGATTTGAACGTGAAATGGTAGTTGAATTTACCAATAACATGGTGGTGTTAGATATGAAGTATAACCAGTTTTACTTCATGGGATGAATAGGTTGGGATTGGGAAATTAAAAATAAATGATTACTTCGGTGTGGTTCGCTAATCCCGACTAGTTTGAATTGATATTCAAAAGAAGATTAAAGAATAAATTTAAAAGAATTTATCTTTGATAAAATTAATGGGAACCTTCCCTAAGAATGTGAAATTTAGAAACTAACTGTCGGTTAGCTAAGCAGAATGATTTTCTGGATATTGATCTGATGTTGGTTTCGGTCTTCGGGGTTAATATTTGGGGAATTATTCTCTTGTTAATTTACGGTTAGTGACTGATGAATTGGAATGAGACGTATGTAGTGTTTGTGTAACACTTGTTTAATATATACACGACTTATTCGGAAAGACCGGGTTTATCCCATTCTGAATAACTGATTCGACGATTACTCGAAGATGAAGACGATGGTTTAAGAGCGAAGGCCTTCACGTCATTTTGGTGATTACTGATGATCTTGATTGGGCCGTACACCCAAGAGGAGGGAATCAGTTAGTGGTCGTCCAGACGTACTTGGAGATCGATGGATATGCGGGGTACTAGGTGCCTCCGGTTTCGTTCAGACCCAGAACGGACTTGTAAATGGACTGTGTGTCTGACATCGGATATCATTCTGTGTGGCTGATATCGGTTGCATAGAATGGTTTGCCTGTGTGGAGTGCTAAGACGCAAATGATCAAGGCTTCTGTTGAAAAGCAGAGTCTTGTGGTTGATGATCAAAGCACGGCCTTGGTGGCGTAGCTTTATGTAACGTTTACTTCGCGAGTTTCACACCCGGTATGAACCAAAAATGGGAGATGGACCTCAGGGAGGACATGCGTTTCCTTCTAGTTAGAAGTGGCGTCAATGGTTTTACACGCCCTGACGAGTTTGACTTATGTGGTTGTTGCTAATGTGAGGTGCCTCGGTTATATCGGTTTCGGCCAATGCATTCTGGTCGGCAGACGGACCAGACTTACGCCCCAAAGGGCGGGGAAACGCAGTGTTCAGGATTTCGTCTAATCCACATCGGTGGACCGGCCCTGTCGCTCCAAGGTCACTCGAGCTCTGACCTAAGACATGGGCAAGATTGTCTCGAATCGGTAGAGGACTATCTTTTGCCTCGGTTCATAGATGGAAATCCAATTTCCAAATACGTGACTTTGCGGTTTTATTTGTAAACCTATATATGGCGACATAGTGGCATGGGACGCGCATGTCGCCTATGATTGATACTTATGATTTGAAGTTGTTTTATACACTATGCACTTATAATATTATCAAATGATTTGTTTTAAACGTATCAAGCATTCTTGGCTATTATAAGGTAAAAACCCTATCCTCCGGCTTGCGTTGCATTGTGTGATAGGACCTGGGTCTTATAATAGCTTCATTTTTCTTTATTTAGCATTGCGCTGTTGTTATATGCACTGGTATTCTTGGGAGGAAACCCGTTCCGTGTTATACGGCGTGGTCCCTTGATTTACCTAACTTTAAAATAAAAATTAATAACCGTTTTAGTTCTCACACCAGTCCCATGACTGACCTGGAGTTTATTGTTTTAACCTAAACTCTGGGTGCCCTTATTTTGACACGGGCAGCTAGTAGTTTTGGTTTTGCAGATTTATATTCACAGGATCCTGGTTTACAGCTGGAACGATATCCGGAAAGCTTTGTATCCGTATATCTCCTTCAGTTGTGTTTGTATTATTTTCCACTGCTATGTAATGTATTGTAATCTCTGATATTTTATAATGTGTAATATTAATCCATACTCTGTATATTCTTGTATTCTGATGAAGTTGTTGTAATTAACAATGAAATGTTCTTCCGTCTGCGTTCTGATTTGTCTTGTCCTCACAGTAATTCGTTCTTTCTCTTCTCTTCGGAGACCGGGGAAGTTCGGGTCGCTACATTTGGTATCAGAGCTTTGGTTTACAAAGCTCAGAGAACAAGACACGTTAGAACCATACGAAAGAATTCCTCAGAAATTGGATTAGTAATATCCAATGAGAATTACTCGTTAGAGATGGGATCAGTAGTATCCTAGAACGAGTGTGAAGATTATATCTTTAAAGCGAAAACAAATTTTGTTTTGAAATTTAAATCGTATTATACGTATTTGAATATTTATTTTAAATTTATTTGGACAATTTAGTATATAAAGATTTTGCGTACACGCCTAGCTAGCGTGTATTTGAAGTTTAATATACTGGATAGATATAGAATCATACTCTACTTGCCCAGAGATGATTCTGATGATGAGGCCTCATCATCAGTGTTTATATTCGAGTGCCGAAAGTGTGATATCTATATATTTCATATTGACTGGTGTGAGAACCAAAATTAGATAGGGCCTATTGTTGTGATTTGGCACCAAAAAATGTGATTTTTGACTATATATCAAAGTTATGAATTTGAAAAGCTAATCAACTAATTGATTGATGGTTGTGTTGTTGATTATTGGTTGATTAATTAAAATTTGTACCCTATAGCCAAATTGTATCAAATAGTGGATTGTATTGAAAATTTGTCGCATTTGCATGCATATACATGTACTTACAGTGAACAGGTCATAGCAAGGAGGCTAGAGCAGAAGAATAAAATTGTTTGCCCGATAAATAGGTACATGTTTACCATAATTTACTGTTTTGTCTGGGTGATGATGATTTTATGAGCCGCTTGGCTTTTTCTTTTTGAGATCAGAGAGCCTGTATGGCAATTTCGGAATTTTCCCAGTGCTCCCGGTGCAGGGGAGGTTATGGAGAAATTTTTCAAAAATTTAGGGTGTTAGCCAAATTTTTGAGAAATTTGAAAAGTTCTTAGAAACTGAAAAGTTGAAGAACTTAAGCCGTAATGAAAATAACGAAAGTTGAGTTGATTTGTTAAACAACTTTCGGCTTCGTTCCTTTTCGGGGACGAAAAGTTTTAAGTGGGGAAGATTGTAATAACCCGGAAATCTGAGCCAATTTAAAATTTTTATTTTGGAAATTTTAGTGGATTTTGATTATTTAATAACGATGAGAAATTTATTTTGAATGGAATTTGAACGTATATATTATATAGATCGTCGTTATAATATAAATATTTATTTATATATATAAAAGGAATTGAAAATGGCGCGGTAGTTTGATAATTCGATTTCAAATTTCAATTGAACATACCGGGTGCAAAATAAACCGTATTTTAGCGAAACAAAAAATATTTGAATCTATTTGTGAATATCTTTCCAACGAATCCGAAAAATTGAAATTTCATAGCGGGGATAAAAAGTTATGTCCAGTTGAAATTTCAGAATAGTCGCTATGGAATTTCGGCCCTTAGAAAATGGTCATTTTGCAAACGACCTCGGATTTCGACGAAACCACTTTTGTTGGATCCGTGATGTCAAATTATTTCTAGGTTTCAAATTTCATAATTTTTTGAATCAATATGTGAGTGTGGCAAAGGAAAACGCGTTTGACCAGTTTAAGTCGATTTTAATCGACTGGAAAATGGCCATTTTTCAAACGGTCTCAGAATTCGAAGAAATTAGTTTTGTTAGGACCGTATCGTCAATACGAAGCTAGAAAATATTTTTCTGGAATTTTTCGAGTCCGTATGTGACCCCGGTAATTTGAAATGTACTTTTAAAATTCAATATAATGATTTAAATGTAAATTCAACGGAAACTGATCGAAACGATCGAATCAGCTTACGATACATATCCCATTGTGTTCGGAATGGGGGTAATTAGCTAGGGATGACAGGCGGTGGGTTCGATTTCGAGGTCGAAATAAAAAGTTACTTTATGGATTTAATATAAAAATTAAATTATATAAATATATATACACTCACCCTATCCTCCCTCTTCTCTCTCTTCCCTTACCCCAGTCAAAACCCGATTAAAAAAAAAGAGGAAGGAGCTCGACGATGAACCGCCGCCGCACCCCCGTCCACCGCGCCGCCGCTACTAGCGCCAGGCCCCACCGCCGACCCCCTTTTCCTCCTCTCCAATTAGACCATGCCCCCCATAGCCCAATCCAGCCGCGACACCCTGATGAACCCCAAACCCCCTCGCAACCGACGCTCCACCCCACAGCCCCAAAAACCCGTTGAACCGCCATGGTTCCGACCCCCTCCGCCTGCTCTGGCCACCCAACGCTCCTCTGACGATCCTCCACCCCCTCACCTCCACCGTAAGTTTTCTATTATTTTATTTATTAATTTTCTTTATTCATTTACTGTAAATAGGTTTTAAATAATGGAAAAAAATCAGTTTTATTTTTTATTTTTTATGTAATAGCATTTACAAATTCAGCTTTTACATATATATAATATGATAGAATTAAAAATATGATTTTTAGTTTAAAAATATGATTTTTATAATAGAAAAGGTCGGATTTTTAATAATAGAAAGGTCGGATCTTTATTGTAGAAAAGGTCGAATCTTTATATAGGAAAAGTAAGATTTTTACAAATAGAAAGAAAGGATTTTTATAGTTTAAACATCAAGATAAAAATACGATTTTTACTAACATGAAAGCGAGTAAAAATATATGATTTTCCTATATGAAGTGCCATTATAAAAATATGATTTTTATACGAATGGTATGAAAATAAAAATGTGTTTTTTATCTTAGGTAAAGCGATAAAAATATAATTTTTATCTATGTAAAGTAGCGATGTTAAAAACAAGAATTTTAATGTATTGAAACAGATCTCGTTGGAGAGACGATGAAGAATTTCTACATAAGAAGAGTCGTGGCGTTTGGATTAGCTAGCTGGTGAGAACTTCTCACCTTTTAGTTTAATTTTCTAGTTAAAATATATACTAGGATGCAGACGGTGTTTAGTAGCACCCGACACCCGTCGTCCACAGACCATGGACGGCTGGTATGCTTGGTTGTTTGATTTTGATGTGTAGTTGATTGTGAGATGTGATGTGAAATGAAATAAAATATTTATATAGTTGAAAATATTTTATAGTTAAAAATAGAATTTTTAATGTGTATATGAAATGAAATAAAAATAAACAAATCGGACGATTTGTTTGTATACACACATTTGACTGATATTGATTGGGACGATAAATTTTACACATCGCCCAACTGCACAAATAAAACCTGTATTTGAATGTTTGAAACCCCACACGGGTATTGGGATGATATATGACATACACTAATCCCAATAATTAGTTGTATGTCGATTGATTGGTTGACAAGCTGTTATGAGCGTTAATTATTTATATTTGATGCTTATACAGTGTAGAATGCACTTTGGATGATGGTTGATTATACATCGTTGTTATTGTATACATGTGTTGTAGAAAATCCATATAATTAACATTATATGGTAATTGATTGGGCCTCATTCCAGTTTTGAAATAGGAATATTTGAAAAAGAAATATTTGAAACAGAATATTTGAAAATAGAAATATATGAAGCCGTGTTGATTAGATTGACGCCATTTTGACGTGAACGATATTTATATCGATTTATTCATTTTATAATGAATATCGAAAGTGATTTCAAAATCTGATATTTTGAAAAGAATTGAAATTCGAACTGAAACTGAATAGAAATGAATTCGAATAGAAATTAATTGAATTGAATTGAAAACGAACTGAAATTGAATTAGAAATCAATTTGAATTGAAATCAATTTGAAATGAATTTAAATCGAATTTGTAAGGAAAAATTCAATTTTGATTTGAATTTGAAAAGAAGTTGAAATCGTTTTGAAAACAAATTTAAAACGATTTATAAATTACGTTTTAAAAGGAAATCGACGAAGTATATATTATATTATATATATATAATATAATGGCCTGAATAGAACGCGCCGCGCTGCGGCAGTTCGAGAATTTCAACCATTGACTTCGAATGGATATTGCGGGAGATCCGACCGTCGGATTCTCCTAAAACCGGAACCGTTGGGTTCGTATAGAAAAGAGCTTTCTAACAAATATTAGAAATTTGAAATCTAACGGTTGAATTTGGAATTATGTCCAAATCAAATTTGGAAAAGGTCGCTGTAAGTGCAGTTCGATGGCCGTTGGTGGAAATCGACTGTACAGGCCTAGATAAAATTATTAAAAATATCAATAATTTGTGTAAAATCATAAGAAGTGATTTGGGAATAATTGGGATGAAAAACTCTATGTTTGAAAAGATAAAAATAGATTTTTATCGAAATGAACTAGTTTTGAACTAGAATTGTAATTATATTTATTTTTAAATAAATAAATTGAGATTGAAAAGGGTTTTAAAAGTAACCAGAATTTCCAATAATTGAATTGGAATGGATTTGAATCGAAATTGTCTTTGAATTATTTCGATGTTGGATTTCATGATTATACAGATGTTGTTATGGAAATTTGAAAGATATATATTTATATCGTTATTTCCAATACGACATTTGTTAGTCGTAGAATTTGATATTGAATATAAGCCGATATATTTTCTATTCAGAGCCTTGTATTTAATATCAAATATGATTTGGGTTTGTCGTGAATGGTGTCTTCATTAACACTGTTCTTAAGCCCAGTTGAGAAAAGATTAAATCTTTTTATTTAGATTTAATGAAGTGTACCAATTAAATAATATTTAATTGGAATTGAATTGGTATTGATTTTTGGGTTTATCGTGAACAGTGTTTTAAATAACACTTGTTCTTTAACCCGATAATTAATGGAATGTGACTTTGGGTTGTCGTGAACGGTATCTTCAATAATACTGCTCTTAGACCCAAAGGAGTTAAGAAAATCAGAAACTAACCGGAGATTAGTTAAGTTGAATGATTTCTAGGGTATTGATCTGATGTTGGTTTCGGCCTTCGGGGTTAATACTTAGGGAATTGCTCACTTGCTAATTTACAGTTAGGGACTGATTGAAATGTGATGTGATTTTGGGTTTATCGTGAACCGTGTTTTAAATGACATCGATTCTTTAACCCAGTTAAAGATTAAAACTAAGTGGAGTTTTAATGAATCTTTAATTAGATTGAAAAGATCGAGAATGGAGTATCACCAGATTTGCTTCAGGTGATAGTTAAATCTTTAATTAGATTTGAACGTGAAATGGTAATTGAATTTACCAATAACACGGTGGTGTTAGATATGAAGTATAACCAGTTTTACTTCATGGGATGAATAGGTTGGGATTGGGAAATTAAAAATAAATGATTACTTCAGTGTGGTTCGTTAATCCCGACTAGTTTGAATTGATATTCAAAAGAAGATTAAAGAATAAATTTAAAAGAATTTATCTTTGATAAAATTAATGGGAACCTTTCCCTAAGAATGTGAAATTTAGAAACTAACTGTTGGTTAGCTTAGCAGAATGATTTTCTGGATATTGATCTGATGTTGGTTTCGGTCTTCGGGGTTAATATTTGGGGAATTATTCTCTTGTTAATTTACGGTTAGTGACTGATGAATTGGAATGAGGCGTATGTAGTGTTTGTGTAACACTTGTTTAATATATACGCGAGTTACTCGGAAAGACCGGGTTTATCCCATTCTGAATAACTGATTCGACGATTACTCGAAGAAGAAGACGATGGTTGAAGACCGGAGGTCTTCACGTCATTTGGGTGATTACTGATGATCTTGATTGGGACGTACACCCAAGAGGAGGGAATCAGTTAGTGGTCGTCCAGACGTACTTGGAGATCGATGGATATGCGGGGTACTAGGTGCCTCCGGTTTCGTTCAGACCCAGAACGGACTTGTAAATGGACTGTGTGTCTGACATCGGATATCATTCTGTGTGACTGATATCGGTTGCATAGAGTGGTTTGCCTGTGTGGCGTGCTAAGATGCAAATGATCAAGGCTTATGTTGAAAAGAAGAGTCTTGTGGTTGATGATCAAAGCACGGCCTTTGTGGCGTAGCTTTGTGTAACATTTACTTCGCGAGTTTCACACCCGGTATGAACCAAAAACGGGAGACGGACCTCAGGGAGGACATGCGTTTCCTTCTAGTTAGAAGTGGCGTCGGTGGTTTTACATGCCCTAACGAGTTTGACTTATGTGGTTGTTGTTGTTGCGAGGTGCCTCGGTTATATCGGTTTCGGCGGATGCATTCTGGTCGGCAGACAGACCAGACTTACGCCCCAAAGGGCGGGGAAACGTAGTGCTCAGGATTTCGTCTAATCCACATCGGTGGACCGGCCCTGTCGCTCCAAGGTCACTCGAGCTCTAACCTGAGACATGGGCTAGATTGTCTCGAATCGGTAGAGGACTATCTTTTGCCTCGGTTCATAGATGGAAATCCAATTTCCAAATACGTGACTTTGCGGTTTTATTTGTAAACCTATATATGGCGACATAGTGGCATGGGACGCTCATGTCGCCTATGATTGATACTTATGATTTGAAGTTGTTTCATACACTATGCACTTATAATATTATCAAATGATTTGTTTTAAACGTATCAAGCATTCTTGGCTATTATAAGGTAAAAACCCTATCCTCCGGCTTGCGTTGCATTGTGTGATGGGACCTGGGTCTTATAATAGCTTCATTTTTCTTTATTTAGCATTGCGCTGTTGTTATATGCACTGGCATTCTTGGGAGGAAACCCGTTCTGTGTTATACGGCGTGGTCCCTTGATTTACCTAACTTTAAAATAAAAATTAATAACTGTTTTAGTTCTCACACCAGTCCCATGACTGATCTGGAGTTTATTGTTTTAACCTAAACTCTGGGTGCCCTTATTTTGACACGGGCAGCTAGTAGTTTTGGTTTTGCAGATTTATATTCACAGGATCCTGGTTTACAACTGGAACGATATCCGGAAAGCTTTGTATCCGTATATCTCCTTCAGTTGTGTTTGTATTATTTTCCGCTGCTATGTAATGTATTGTAATCTCTGATATTTTATAATATGTAATATTAATCCATACTCTGTATATTCTTGTATTCTGATGAAGTTGTTGTAATTAACAATGAAATGTTCTTCCGTCTGCGTTCTGATTTGTCTTGTCCTCACAGTAATTCGTTCTTTCTCTTCTCTTCGGAGACCAGGGAAGTTCGGGTCGCTACATTTCATCTTTCTTCCGCGTTTTAACCATGGATCGGAACTTGCTGAAGGTCGTAGAGTATGTTAGTGTGTGCCCCACCTGGCGCGCCAAAGTGTTGACATCAAAAGTTGGTCACTAGTGACAATCAACCCCCAATCGTGTGGAAAGCACACGAATAATATTTATATAATACGGTAAAATAAAGAAAACAGGGAACATGCAAGACTTTTTATAGTGGTTTGGTAAATATGGTGCCTAAATCCACTTTATATGTATTGATTTACTTTTGATTACTAGTACAATGTTTTTCTGTTTGAAGAAAGATGGGAGATGAGAAGTTTTAAGAGGAATAGGAATTGCTTATTTGAGGAATCAGTTGTAAGTCTTCTTTTTCATGAGTTTACAATGCCCAAAGTAGCATGCCTTTCTTCTTTGGGGAAGAAGGTATTTATAGATGGAGAAATGGGATGAGCGGGCCGCCATGTGGCTTGTGTAACGACCCGCATTCTACGCATCGAAGGATCGTAGAATATAAATTTCTTTCACATACGAAGTTGTATGGTCATGTAAGGGAGACGACTATTGGAGTCATTTCCCATGTTCATGATTTTTGCCGATTTTTAAATGACCGTTTTGCCCCTAGCTGATCTTGTTTTGACCATAACTTTTGATTGGAAAGGAATTTTGACCTAAAACCAATTCCATTGGCTCCGGATGATGGTTTACCTTTTTGTAGAGTGTCACATTAGCAAAACGGACTCACCGTTTTGGAGATATGGCTGAAACAAGTTTCAGATGGTGAAAAACAGCTTAATTGGGCTTAACCGGGTGATTAACAGCTAGGCCCAAAGGGAAATTTCGGGATTAGGAGTTTAAAAGGGCTGTTAGGGTTTGGAGAATACCTTTTTCTCATTTTTCAACCGTCACTATTCATTCCTCTTAACCTAGCTATAGCCTCCAACATCTAAAACATCCCCAAACCACTTTCTAATTGAAGATTAGCCTAATCAACATCAAATTAAGGAGGATTAGCACTAAAGCAAGGTTAGAGCTACTGTGTTGCATTGGGAACAGTGCCAAACAGAGGTTCATTTCAGATTTGATATTTTATTTATGGCCAAGGTGAGTGATTTGCATAGTTCCTCACTAATTAAGGTTAATTAAGGGTAATTAGTGTTAATTAGCGAATTTAAACATGATTAAATTCTGGAAAAATATTTATAAATTTCGAAACATTGTTTTAGGCCTCTGTTAGGAAATTTGGTTAATTTGGTTAATTTCTGCTAATCATATCATTAGTTTTGCTTAAACATGCTTAGGGGAAAATATGGGATTTTGGCTATGTTTGATCCGTTTAACCTTGTCATATGGTTGTTTTGGTGTTTGTGGTCACTTCTATTTGTTGCTATGACTATAGGTATGCTTTGTGATCAATTAGAAGAGTTAGATTGGTCGAAAACGCCGTCGTATGGCGTAAAACAGTCGCTGGAAAAGTTGCAGGAAGCAGTGCAGGGTTTCAGATCGGATCGAGTTAGGGGGCTTGGGTCGGATCGGAGAACTGACCAGAGAACCGAACCGAATCGGAACCTAGTATAAGAAGAGAGCTTGGCAAAAAGTAAGGCCTCTCGCATAAGGGTTGGAGTTGGTATTGGACTAAAGCTGGACATGGGATCGGATTAGATTAACTGGAGGAAAGAAAGGCAGAAGCGCCTAACCGAATCAAGATAGTGAGATAGCTGAACCCAAGTGACATGGAAGCACCGAATCGAACCGAGGGTGGAGCTCCGAACCGAAACAGATGGCGAGGAAGTGGAGCAAGCCGAACCGAACCAAGGAAGGACAATCGAACTGAACCGGAATGCAGCTGCAATTACACGACGACTTTTCTGAAGACCAACTCCAATTCGACCAAAACCCGAGATGCAAAGGAAGTCCAAATAGGAAGTAGAGCTCAGGATCCAGTTGGGAATCAACGAGTTAACTTCATGAGTTGTGCTTTGCTACGAGACGTGTGCTAAGGGGTTGTCGATGTCTATAACTTTGGATCACTATGTGTAGGAGGTACGTGAACGGATTCAGGGCCACAGTGGCCTAGGTACGACTAAAGAGCTATAGACCAATGAAGTGGGGTCATTTGTAAATATTTGGTCATGACTCCATGGGACAAGCTTGGTAGTAGCAGTAGTTGTACAAGTCAAATTCCGTCACTACTTCGATGGGTCTAGTGATTGACAATGGTGGACATCGTATGCTTTACGCACTGAGTGAGAGATGTGAGGATGGTTGCTATGTTTGATTTGTTTGCCATCATTATGACATGCACACCCCCACCCCCCGTTATCTTTACACCATCTGTTCAGTGGCACCTTAGAGTATTGTACGGTATGTAATGCCAACTCTTTGGTTGCAGGTCCAGGTTCAGGTATGGTTTAGTATACCTGTTATTGTTCTGTTTAGCTGCTTATCGCTCATACCAGACTTTTTGTAAGACCCAGAGTTTTATGTATCTTCTTATTACTCTAGGTGCTCTCACGAGCAGACTAGAGACAGGTTAGGGGGTATGCACGAGTAGCTATACTGAAGGTGAGCAGGAGGCTTCCACGTATGATACATATATATAGATATTCTCTCTGTGTCGCTACGGTCACTACTTTGGGCATTAGTGGTGTACCTTTCTTTCTTTTGTACAGAGACAATAATTTGGAAAGTTGTAATAAGCTGTATTTGGATTTCCGCTACTCTGATGATGATGTTGATGTTGGTTTTAGTTATCATCTTATGCACTGTCTCGCCTGTTTTATGTCAAGTACATTATTACTATATTTTGTTCCATGCGCTGTGAGACATTCTACAGGTTTTCGATTAGCTCATTCTCTTCTTCCCTTTCTTTGGCGACTGTTCCGTGCTAGTCGGGCATGTGTACAGCGCACTTTCAGAGGAAATGCCGGCTGGTGTGGGGAGGGCCGTCACAGCTTGCCTCTTTTGCGGAGCTCAGACACGTGGAGCTTGATCATTGGAAGCAGTTATGGCGGTGAGACCCGGTATACTGCTGATTAATAGTATCCTCAAAAATGGTGGCTTACGTGGCACTCGAGATGAGGTGTATCAAAATTAGAGTCTTGTCCGGAAGTGGTTGACTGCCTATTTTGCTTTCAGAGTCGGTCCGAGTAATGAATGACTTAGCTGGATATTTCCAGGTGAATCCGAGATATTTGGTCGATCCGATTTTGATGGAAGCGGCTAACTCGGCCAGTTGGGATGAGCGATTCTTCCGGGCTCGATGAGTCGTTGCTTGAAGGAGACTAGCTCTAGTCACTCTAGGTTCGGGCTGTTTTTGAAGGAGACTGGCTTAAGATGAATCTTGTCTGGGCTTTTTGGAGCGTGTATTGCTCTATTGACCGATCGATCAATGTTGAAGAAAATTTCTGGACATTAGGCTTCGATCCGATGAGCCGCGACGGGTTTTGCCAAAAAGTTGGTCAACAGTACGACATGCTTTAAATTGGTACAGTCAAATGTATGTCTCAATTCATAAGTTAGAACAAAGGTATGGCAAAAAATGTAACTCAAGTATACAAATATGTCACAAAAATATAAAATTCATCATGTAACTAGGCTTCAACGTGGCATTGTAAAGTGATAAAGCCATGGTGCTAATTTGATAAGTTAAGATAAACTAGTTACAGGCCAAACAAAAATGCATGGAGGAAGCAATACTTCCCTTTTTAAACATATCCTCACCTGAGAATATATATGTGTGTGTGTATGTGTATACACATACATACATATATCTAAAGGTTTATACAGTATCTTCATTTTTCTGTCATTACTTAAATTAGATACATGGCACTAATTGGAACAGGAAAAACATGTATTCATCTTTCTCTCTTCCTCTTTTTTTTTTTTTTTTTTTTTTTTTTTTGCCGAGGAGCACTTCGTGCACGAAAATTTAAAGGGGCAGACGCTCGAAGCTACAAGTGCATGCATGGCACCGTTACAGAATTACAAGTCTAACCAAAGGCACAAAAGCATGTATCTCAAATTTCATGAACCAGATAGGTATAGATATAGTTTTATAACATGGTTCCAGTTTAGCACACAAGGTGATAAGTACATAATTGTGTGATAATTAGCAAGTGTTTCCATTTCAGTATCTACACATATTTCAAAACTTAGGACATGTATAAATAAATCTATACTTATAAACCAAATAATGGTATGCAACCATGCATGAAAATATAAATTTAAACTGTTTAGCCCGCAACATGATAGACCTAAGGTCATAAATTCTAATTGTGTTGATATAGTCAATGTACTTCCATCCCATATATTGAATTTACTGAGATATACTGATGCTAAATAGAACAGGTGAGCGAAACATTAAAAAATACAAAGTGCCCATACTCAAAAAATAAACAGGCACAAACATGATTATGTGATCATGACTCATGCATGACACTCATGTAACAACATTGAACGCGGATCAAGCCAAGACAACAACAAACACAAAAATCAACATCCAAAACAATCAAAAATTAAATGTTCCATTTAGTTGAATTACTAAATTTAATAATAAGCTTGAATCAAAAATTAACAGCGAGCAAATACTCACAATAAATGAACGAAGAGAAAGCATGCAAGAGATGAAGCTCACGGCAGGGGAAAACTGCTGTTTCAATTCCAGTGCGGTGCTGAGCTTCGACAATAGCGACTTCAATTGAGGAAGAACTAGCCTTTGATTTGAGGAGGAGAACTGATTTTTTTTTCTTCTTTTTTTTGTCTCTTTAAAAGCTGAGATCTAGATGAGGAAGAAAATGCAAGAGAGAGCGGAAGATGAGATAAAAGTATGTGAACATATAAGACGTGTTGGTTTATATAAACAAAAAGAAGGGGAGTAGGAAAATTGGAAAGAACGTGGTGAATCACCATTCCAATTATAGCATTGGAATGTTCCTCTTCGTTCACCGACTCAACACTAAGCATATTGTTTTTAATGCTATATCTTTCTTTTTTCTTTTTTTGAACCATGCGTTTCTATTTCTCTGTTTTTTTACTGAAACGCGGCTTTTGAAAGAATAGGAGGCATTTATGTTATATAAAACGTTTTATACTATATATTATATGCAGTCATTAAAATGTGCATAGGGAATAATAGAAATCATTTATGTTATACCATATATTTTATGTAATATAAAACATACAGTTGAGAGAGAAGGGTTGGAAACCAAACGATGTCCTTTCCATTTATTCATTTACATACGTTATGTATGAAACGTTTCATTTTTTACATATGCCAGATATGTTCCATGCATTTATGCCAGACACGTGCATTATGCCAAATGCATGGCAAAAAGGCAATGTTTATGCATGCATGCAATTGAAATGAAAGGTTTTCTTTTGTGTTAAATATATATATTATGAGAATGGTTTTCAAGGAGGGACGGGCCATAAAGATACAACGTAGACAACGTTTTATTTATTTATAAAATTGAAACATTTACTTATTTAGACTTGTTACATACTATATACTTATTATTTTATTAACTGATAACAATATAAAAAAAAATTATAATTGAATTTGTAATTTAACGATTGACCTGATTTACTTAAATTAAACTAAATACACGTAATTCAAAATCTAATTTCAAAGTTAAAGTCTTTATGTCTCACATCAAAAGCGTTCCTATATCGTTTACAACTATTATTCAATGACCATAAAATATTATTCTAAAATTTTGGATTTATTACCTTTATAAAATTATACTTATATTTAAAAATGAAGATGTATAATTTATTACTATAAATGTTAACATTAATTTTCATTAACTGCGATAGTTAAAACGTACATTATATATCATTGACACTCTGTTTTGTTATAATTCTTCCTATACAAAATTAAACAGGAAACAATCAAAAATTTATTTCCAATTATTGAACCTTTAAAATAAAATTATGGATTCAATTGCAATTTTTTTATCAACAATAGATCAAAGTTAGCTAATCCAAATGCATAAACAATTTAATAATCACCATTATTTTCAATCACAGTTTATCTAATGTAGGTTATTGTTTATCAAAAATAAATTTCAGGAGTCATAAATTGATGAATCATAATTTATGTTTTAATACCATTTTTAATTCAATAATTAAATTAAATTATATATTTGAAGGATGGAAATTTATGGGATGTTACATATCTCATTAAATAATTATGCAATGTAAATTTGCAGGTGGAGTCGACGAGGAACTTAGCAAACAGAAGCAGGAACCCAATGACTCATCGTAGAGGATCTAAGCCTTTCTAGCATCACCACAAGGACTTGGTAAATTTATCAGTTATTATATTTGTATATTGACCAGTTTGGTAATTGGCTATGTTTAATTGAATTATATATATTATCTATTGCAGGAACGAGCTTGTTGATATCTCATGTCCTACGTGGACGTATTTTCTCACACCCACACATCAAGGGAAGTAGATGATGCTGGCAACATCGCATATCAGTGGAATAATCTGGATAGTGTGACAAGTGCATATGTATGGGTGTTTTATATTCTATTACTTACATCGATAAGTTTAGTAATTACTAGCTATGTAAAATAAAAAATAACATTCTATTCTGCACTACAAAAAATTGATCATATTACAACAATGGAAAACCGTTGTAAAATACATTTTACAACGGTGGGGCAACGGTCATATATTAAGAAGTTGTAATAGACTAAAATATTTTACAACTGTTGTGCACCGTTACGACACCATTGTGATATATATTTTTTACAACTGTTTTTCACAGTTGTAATAAACTTTATTACACTTGTTATGCACTGTTGTTGTTATAATTTTTACAACTGTTCATAACAGTTGTGATATATTTTATTACAACTATTATTTTACAGTTGCAATATATCCACAAATTATATATATAAAAATCTAAAATATTATATATGTGAAACAAAAAATAGACAAATAACATAAGAAATAGACATAAGTTTAAAAACGTCATGATCGGTTCATTAATAAAAATCACAACTTTATATCCAGAATACAAATTATAAATCATATACCACATAAAAATGTATAAAATTACAATTGTCCTCCTCATTTACCTCTGAAAGCCTTTGACCCAATTACAAAGGTCATTTACCTATGAAATCCACAAGGCTCATTTGCCTCTGAAATGTAAATAGCCTCCACCTAATGCAATCCTCATATCTTCTATTCACATCAGGAATTGCGTCTAAAATCTACAAAGCTCATTTGCCTCTGAAACTATATGAAACCTACAAATCTGAATTATACATACAAATAAATATCTTGGTATTTTTATTGAACAAGAATCAAAGCAAAAAAAACTATTTGAAAGAATATGTAGAGAAATGTGGCCGTGTGAGAGAAGATATGAACATTAAATTTATGATGTTTTTTTTTAAAAAAGACACAAAAACAAGTCACCTGTAACATTAGTGATCACTTTTGTAATCTTCTGAGTTGCAAGTTCTTTTAGTTTATTTCCAGAAGCCACCTGAAGCAGGTTCCTAATAAGTTGCTTTTGCTCCTTTGGATTGATTGTATTTGACAAGGAAGATTCAAAGGCAAGCAAATTATCCATAGTTACAAAGGGAAAAGACAGTAGAAACTAAAAACAAATCAAAATCCACTTGTTATAATTCAAGATCTTGAGATAATTGCTTAGGCCTCTCTCTATATTTAAGTAGAAATACTTCACAGTATAGATAAAATCATCTTTTGTAATCATCATCAATACGAATGCAAATTTTGTAATTATTGATCAACTTCATAAAGAGCACACAACTTAAACCATTTATTGATCAACTTAAACCATTTATCATCACTGTATCAACTAATTTTTTTGAAAAGTGATTGCTTAATAGTTAGTTATATATGTTTGATCTTCTGGTGTAGAACAAATCTAAAACTGAATCCTCATGTGTTGCCTACTTTACTCCAAATTTATAAGCATAAACCTGGATGATGTAGATTTGTATGCAGCAGCCCACCATAACTCTCAAATCATCATGCATCTTACCAACTGCAATACATCTCTACTCTCACCAATAATCTCTTGGCCTGTTCAGCATAACTCGGTATGGAAACATTCACACTTACCTGCTCAATTAAATAATAAAATAAACAGCAAATATAAGTGAAATATAATTACGGATACAATCATATATATACCTAAGAATAATGCAACTAACTATATCATTCTTTTACATATCAAACTGCACATGTATTCATCCGTACTAAAGGTATGAAACTGTTACATTGATTTATGGGATTTTATTAATATAAACATGTTCTGCTGCTGTATAACCGGTTTAAAGCCTAGGTCCAAGCTGCTAACTCTTACGACTAATGTGCGGTTTTGGTATCCTCTGCCTGCTAACCCTTTGCTAGAGTATTATTTACAAAACCAGTAAACATATTTTCTAGAGTATTATTTACAAAAGCAGCATAACCCAGGCTGCCACAAAGAATGTCTAGCTTTCTTCATGGCCTTGTTCCCTGCTGGAGGTGATTTCAATGCATGCAGAAAATATAATATAAGATTTATTATTTATTATTGTTTCAATTTAAATCATGCAATATTTCCAAAGGCTTGGGGATAGGCATGAATCCCATATTTTTTGGGTTGAAGTGACATCAACCCCAACTACAACAACCATTCATTCATGTTCTTATTTTGACTATTCAGCAAAATAAGCAGTAACACATTGGTCATGAATGGAATCAAACATTTGACATAAGGCAATAACTATACATAGATTTCATCTCTAGAGGGGCTAATGGCAACGATTCAGTAAGCTAAAGACATAATAGCGACCATAATAGAAAGCCGATAACTGAGATAGATCAACTAAAATGGAAGACTACATTCACGACTATATTCACCACACAATCGCATACATACAAAGTGCAAGATGTTTAGAGTTTATAATCTATAGTAAAGGATTTTAAGTGAAATTTACAAATAGTTAAAATTCTTCGTTAGTATTAGCAAAACGCTTTATGCAAGTAAGTTATCCACCGTATTTCATTTTATTCGTCTTTTAAGCTAAACATAATTCCAAGTGAATTAAATTGGAGTTTATACTTAATTAGGGTTCGTTGTCTCAATCTCTAAGACGTGTAATTTGTTTAATGGGACTTGTTATAATTTGTTTGTAACTGCCACATTTTAAACGAAACAGTGATATTACATTGGTAACATTCAACCTTCTCTAATTAATGGCGCATCAATAGACATATGAGGTCCTCATGTACCAATAGTATATTGTTCAATATTTTGCAAGTAAATATGGTAACTCTATCAATCTGCATCAAATTTAAGTTCGATCTCTTTAGGAAATAAAATTTCGGAGTGACATGAACGACCAACCTACCTCAATTAGTTGCCAGGTTTACTTCTAACTGTGAGTTTTTCTAGTTTGTGGTTAAATCTGCTTTCGCTGCATTGCGACTGGAAATAATGGGAAACAAAATAGCCCTTAGATGCTTATAGTCTGAGATGTCATGGAAGCCATTAATGAAAGAAGAACCACCTGAGATACCAAATGGAAATGTCTTGGCTGATTTATCAAACTTTCCAAAATCTCCAAAGGAGAAATTTTCAGCTTCAGCCTATACAGAGTTCTGACCTATCCACATTCCCGACATGATCCTCCAACTTGTGGAGAATTCAAACCGGTAGAATATCTAACCTGTGGAGAATTCAAATTGGTGGAATATCTAACAAGTTTATCACCAATCCATTCAAATGTGTAATCTACTAAAAAAATTCATTTATATATTTAGAAGGAATCAGATATAGATATTAGTGAGAACTCATTGAAATACCAACAAATATTCATTGCTCCCACTGTCTCTGAATACAACAACCACATGAGACAACTGCCTTCGCCTTGCTCTAGTTTGCATAGGCCATCATGAATAGTGCGCCATCAAGAACCACACCCCTCAACCATCCATGTCGCGGTATTCACAAGGTCACACTTCTCCCTAACATTGATCGCTCTAGTCGCTTACACGAGATACTCATTCGTCCTCCGGTCGACTTCAGATCATCGTGCCTTATTTTGCTAATTTCAGATCATCGTGCCTTATTTTGCTAATTGCAATAAAAAAATCTGGTCGTCGCGATATGTTTTTTTTGGGAATCAAGGCTTGAACGAAATTGTAAATTAATCTGTTTTTGGGGAAAGGATCCGATAACGGGGGATGGGAGAAAATGCGAAATGGAAAGGAAAGGGGTTGGATCTAAAATTAAGTTACAGGTAGAATGCGTACGTGGGAATTGGAAATCATTGTGCGGGAATGAAAAAAAGGCGGAGAATGAAATCAAGAGGCGGTAAAATAAAAAGGAGATGATGTCAATCGTCATGTATTATTTTTTAATCATGATTATTTAATGTTAATTACCAAATACTAGTTATTATGTGTATATTAGTAATTATCAAATATCCCTATAATTCTTGATTATTTATTATTGAACATAGTATTAAGTGGTAAGTCAAATATTATTACAAGCAGCAAAATGAAAGGATGTGAGTTTTGAACCAAATTTTCATCTTTTCCACTTAAAGTTGTTTCTAGTAAAAGCCTAAATTGAGAAAGGACACGAGTTTCCACCTAAAGCTTATCATGTATATGTCACCAATTATTACCTGTTAAACACTTAACATAAATTATTAAAAAATAATTTCTATTTTTTTAGCAAAGAATAATTACAATTTATTAATTATTTTTAAATATTAATATTATTGGTTATTAAATATTGTCTATTGTTAATATCTAACCGGCCACTATTATAACAAGTAGAAAAAGAACTGTGAAAAATAAGTTTGTACAATTTTTTAATAAAAACATTTTAATTATTAATTATCAAGAATAAATTACTAAATATTTAATATTACTTCTTAATTATTAATATTAATGCTTACTTTTTAATAATGATTAATTATTAAAAATAATTATTAATTGCACTAATTATTAATATTGAAAATAATCATCTATTACAACTGACAAAAAATAAAGGTTGTAATAAATCTATTACAACAAGCAAAATAAAAAAGTTGTTAAAATTATGTTTATTACAACTTTCAATAAAGGATAGTCGTAAAAAACCTTTATTACAACTGTCATATGTTACAGTTGTAATATGGTGTTTTTGTTATAACGATATTTCAACTGTAATTATATTTGCATTATATGCAAAGTTTCAAGAGGCACGTGCTCATGAGCTTGAGGAATCTGATCGCGATGAGGTCTCACGGGATGAGGAAGATGATTTATTTGACATTGTTCTGGACCCGACGTAGCGGAATAGACGTTATGGCCGCGGGAACCAAGTGGTAAGTATTCATTTTGCGTATATACAACAAATTAAAATGTTGATATATAGCATTATGATATTTTATATGTTGTCAACCCAATTAGAAATAAAATGATAAAATATATTCATGATTCATATGTGTGTGTGTGTATGTTTATGGATGTGTGTGTGTATGTATGTATGTATATATATATATATATATATATATATATATATATATATATATATATATATGAAAATTACTAATTAGGATGAGACAACATGATTGGAGATTCAAATTTTGATAATGTTTTACATGTGCAACTTTTCATGTACTATAATAACTCTAGATTTATATATATATATATATATATATATATATATATATTAATCATGATTAGTAGAGTAGGTAAACACTCTAGAAAAGGGTTTAAGTGAATGAATAGGGTTGCTTGGGTGTGCATGTGCACGCTGTGCACATTTATTATAGGTTAAATATCTGAAAATGAAGTATATAAAGATATTGAAAGTGAAAAACAGGTTTAAGAAAATAGAATACAAAAAAATTGTTTGCATAAACAATATATTGGGGAGGATCATCGTGATATTTTAAATGTACATACTACGAACAAACCAATATGCAAGAGAGTGTGTGTGTGTATATGTATATATATATAATATGTGTGTGTGCGCGCGCATGTGTGTGTGTATGTGTGTGTATATATATATATATATGTGTTGGAAATGAATGAGAAAGAGAAAGAGGGATTTTGGAAGAAGAGAAAGGAAAACAACTTTTAGTCCCACATCATGAAATATGAGTACCAACTCTTCTACAATCTTATATAAATAAAGGAGAAGAGAGCTCATAGCAGGTGTGGCTAAGCCAAGACACAATATTATATTGATGTCAACTTGGGCCTAATGCCTTGGGACTCTTGGAGTCCATGACACAATATTACATTGATGTCAAATCGGGCTTAGTGCCTTGGGACTCTTGGAGTCCATGACACAATATTATATTGATGTCAAATGTGGGCTTAGTGCTATGGGACTCTTGGAGTCCATGACATAATATTATATTGATGTCAAATGTGGGCTTAGTGATTTGAGGACTCTTGGAGTCCATGACACGATATTAGTGTCAATAATTGGGCGTTGGACCTTGGGGCTCTTGAGGTCTCATGGTTAAATAGGCTGCTGATTTCAGTTTGGGCCTATTGTGTTGAAGCGAGTTATTTTGATCATTTTATGATTTGGTATGTCCCTTCCATTGAAGGGATACAACCGTTTCATCATAAATGCGCACGCACATTTAAGCACCGCTTGGTTAAAGGGTCGCAACCTTTCCAAAGGTCATTAATGTTCGTATAGGCATTTCCTCCAGCCTATAAATACATAGCCCAAAAGGAGAGAATAAATATTAATTATTCTTCTCAATTGTTACTCCCTCTTCAAAGCATTCCTCTGTTCAAGTTTCTATAATCTACTTCAGTTCGTCGGAGCTCCGTTTGTTGGCACTGCACTACGGGGCTGGTCCGTTTTATCCTGGGAAACAAATTGCGATCACGTCAATCAGTGCATACGACGGCAATATTGTTTTAAGGAAACAAAATTATTTCTGGACTCGGACATTACGGTTGGTGACGGTTCTGTACCGCTCCTATCCAGTGCACAATCGGTCTTGCTTACTGTCTTTCCTGCAATCACAGTTTGACTTGACAATTGTGGCATTATTGAGTAACATTGATATTGTTACTATTTATTTGCAATACAATTGTGTATTGACAAAAGGATCTAACTTTGTAATACAATTGTGTATTGACAAAAAGATCTTCTAACAATCTTAAAACAATATTGATTGTTGCAGACGACAATAAGCTGTGTCGCAAAATAGCAACAATAATTTTACACCGACACAGACGGTGACCAACGCTCTGATTGCGCCAAATGGTTCCAATAATGACTCTGCCTCATGGAGAAAGGTTAGAGAAGTTCAACGTCATCAATATTAAGTGCTTACAATAGAAAAATGTTGCTTTGTCTCACAACATTGGGACTTGCCAAATTTCTGACTCTTAAAAAAAAAAAAAAAAAAAAAAAAAAAAGGGGAAAAAAAAAAAATTTGGCTGAAATCCCCAATAGGGCATTGCTGAATGCAACCTGGAAAGGAACTAACTTTAAATGACGTTCTCTATGTTTCAGAAATTCATAAGAACCTGATTTCAGGATCATTGCTCAGCAAACATGGATTTAAATTAATCCTTGAAGCCGAGAATGGAGTGTATGTAGGAAGAGGACATGTGTGTGATGGTTCGTTTAAAGAAAATGTAATCACTATTGTACCACACACTGATATGAATAAAAGTGAATCTTTTGTTTATATTGTTGACTCTTCCAACGTGTGATATTCTAGATTAGGAGATGTAAACTTTGATACATTGCACAAATTGATTAATCTAGACACCATTTTTAAGTGTCAAATTTGTGCAGAAGCAAAATTGACAAGAATCTCGTTTCATTATGTTGAACGAGAAACAGAACCGCTAGATATAATACATACAAATGTATGTGATTTGATGTGTTTAAACAATAGAAAGCGGAAGTTGAGGATCAACTCAACAAGAAAATCAAAGCTTTAAGAAGTGATAGAGGAGGAGAATATGTATTCCCTTTTGAAGAATCTTGCGCTGAACATGGTGTTTTACACCTAATTACAGCACCATATTCACCTCAATCCAACGGTATAGCCGATCGGAAGATAAAACTCTTAAAGAAACGATGAATGCCTTATCCTGGCTTGCCAGATAATTTTTTGGGAAGAAGCTATTCTTTCGGCAAATCATATTTTAAATAAAATATCCCGAAAGAAAACATCTTTATCTTCTCATGAACTTTGGAAAAACAGACCACCATCCTACAAATA
Source organism: Allium sativum (assembly GCA_030737875.1). Taxonomy (NCBI): domain Eukaryota; kingdom Viridiplantae; phylum Streptophyta; class Magnoliopsida; order Asparagales; family Amaryllidaceae; genus Allium; species Allium sativum. Next base: position 769,311,674 of record CM060918.1, on the reverse strand, counting down.
CCTAAAAGTGTGGGGGGTGTCTTGCCAAAGTAGAGGTACCAAAACCAAAGAAGGTCAAAATTGGACCAAAAACAATTGATTGTGTATTTATTGGATGTGCACAAAGCAGTGCCACATATCGATGTTTGGTACACAAATCTGAAATTGATGATATTCATGAAAATACCATCATTGAGTCGAGAAATGCTAAATTTTTCGAACATATATTTCCCTTGAAATATGGTATTGAAAATCATACACCTAAGAGATCAAGGGAAAAAAAGAAGTTCATTACTCTATTGAGGATGCTGAACAAAATAACACTCAGCTAAGTAGTGCTGAGCAGCAAGCGGAGGAGCCAAGAAAAAGTAAAAGGTCAAGGACGTTAAACCTTTGGACTGGACTTCTATACATTTATGTTAGAAGATGATCCATTGAATTACAAACAAGCTATGTCCTCCAGCGATGCCCCTTATTAGAATGAGGCAATTAACAATGAGATTGAATCCATTATGTCCAATCATACATGGAAATTAGTTGATTTACCTCAAGGATGTAAGACCTTAGGTAATAAATGTATATTTAAAAAGAAATTGAAACCTGATGGTTCAATAGACAAGTACAAAGCTCGTCTGGTAGTCCAAGGATTTAAACAAAAGAAAGACCTGGACTATTTCGACAAACATCAATTAGAATGCTCATTGCAATTGCATCCATATGGAACAACCTGGATTTAAACAAAAGAAAGACCTGGATGATAAAACTGTATTCTTGAATGATGAATTAGAGGAGGAAATCTATATGGAACAACCTGAAGGATTTCTAAGCTCAGAAAATGAGAATAAAGTGTGCAAATAGGTGAAATCACTTTATGGCCTTAAGCAAACTCCAAAAACAGTGGCACGAGAAGTTTGATAATACAATGTTATCAAATGGATTCACAATAAATGAATCAGATAGATGTGTGTACATAAAACATACACATATTGGATATGTCATTGTTTGTCTTTATGTTGATGACCAATTAATCCTAGGCAATAACAAGGCCATAATAACATCTACAAAGGATATGTTATCCTTTAGATTTGATATGAAAGACCTAGGACTGGCTGATGTGATATTGGGTGTAAAAATTCTGAGAACACCACATGGATATGCATTATCCCAATCGCATTACATCACCAAGATACTTGAGAAATTCAAGCAATATAATGTAACTATTGCAAAATCACCAGTAGATATGAACCAAAATTGGGTAAAGAACACTAGTGATGGTATTTACCAATTGGAATACTCTCGTATACTAGGAAGTATCATGTATGAACTGTACTAGGCCTGATGTCGCATATGCTGTAAGCAAACTAAGTAGATTTACCAGCAATCATGGTAAGCATCATTGGAAAGCGATAATCAGAGTTCTAGGATATCTAAAGTATACACAGAGCTATGGTTTATACTATACGAACTATCCTTCAATAGTGGAAGGATATAGTGATGCAAATTGGATCACTGGATCAAATGATACAAAGTCTACAAGTGGATACGTGTTCACTTTAGGAAATGGAGTGATTTCATGGAAATCATCTAAACAGACTTGTATCGCTAGATCTACGATGGAATCAGAGTTTATTGCACTAGATAAGACTGCAGAAGAAGCAGAATGGATTCGAAGCTTCTTGGAAGACATTCCTAATTGGAGCAAACCTGTGCCTCCAATATGTATACATTGTGATAGTCAATCAGCTATTGGAAGAGCTAATAGTACACTATACAATGGTAAATCTAGGCATATTCGTCGTAGACATAAAACAATAAGACAACTTCTCTCTAATGGGGTTATCACGATAGATTACATTCGATCTAAAGATAACTTAGCGGATCCACGTACCAAAGGCTTGCCAAGAGAGAAAGTTCAAATCTTATCGAAGGGAATGGGGCTAAGGCCTATAGACTAAAGGTTTCTCTAAAATGGAAACCCCACCTAGTTGACTGGAGATCCCAAGATCTAGGTTCAAAGGGACAACGAAGTTTAAGAGAAACTTGATGGCACTGTTATACACAAACCATTCCTATGATAAGTCAGTGCATTATATGTTGAATAAGGATAAGTATTAGTACTTTTAATGATGTCTGTATTTGAGGAATTAAGAGAATACCCTTTACAGAATCACCTACGTAAGTGCGAGGGCGCCGCTTCAAAGAGAATTATGAGGCCAAATTCTCTAAGCATTTATGAGACCAGGCAGGTGTTCAAGGCAAAAACGAACACATACAGAGAACGAAGGGTTATAAGAAACATTTATCGTGTATTATCTACTTTGGAATTACACAAAAGGCTTACAGTTCAAGGACAGTCAATGTCTACTGATTCGCCTGTGATTCAAATAGGTAATCACTAGGAAAGTTCAAGGCCCATGTGCTACTTTAACCGATGCGATAAATGATTCGTGAAACTAAGAACGACTTCTCATTCATGTGGGGGATTGTTGGAAATGAATGAGAAAGAGAAAGAGGGATTTTGGAAGAAGAGAAAGGAAAACAACTTTTAGTCCCACATCATGAAATATGAGTACCAACTCTTCTACAATCTTATATAAATAAAGGAGAAGAGAGCTCATAGCAGGTGTGGCTAAGCCAAGACACAATATTATATTGATGTCAACTTGGGCCTAATGCCTTGGGACTCTTGGAGTCCATGACACAATATTACATTGATGTCAAATCGGGCTTAGTGCCTTGGGACTCTTGGAGTCCATGACACAATATTATATTGATGTCAAATGTGGGCTTAGTGCTATGGGACTCTTGGAGTCCATGACATAATATTATATTGATGTCAAATGTGGGCTTAGTGATTTGAGGACTCTTGGAGTCCATGACACGATATTAGTGTCAATAATTGGGCGTTGGACCTTGGGGCTCTTGAGGTCTCATGGTTAAATAGGCTGCTGATTTCAGTTTGGGCCTATTGTGTTGAAGCGAGTTATTTTGATCATTTTATGATTTGGTATGTCCCTTCCATTGAAGGGATACAACCGTTTCATCATAAATGCGCACGCACATTTAAGCACCGCTTGGTTAAAGGGTCGCAACCTTTCCAAAGGTCATTAATGTTCGTATAGGCATTTCCTCCAGCCTATAAATACATAGCCCAAAAGGAGAGAATAAATATTAATTATTCTTCTCAATTGTTACTCCCTCTTCAAAGCATTCCTCTGTTCAAGTTTCTATAATCTACTTCAGTTCGTCGGAGCTCCGTTTGTTGGCACTGCACTACGGGGCTGGTCCGTTTTATCCTGGGAAACAAATTGCGATCACGTCAATCAGTGCATACGACGGCAATATTGTTTTAAGGAAACAAAATTATTTCTGGACTCGGACATTACGGTTGGTGACGGTTCTGTACCGCTCCTATCCAGTGCACAATCGGTCTTGCTTACTGTCTTTCCTGCAATCACAGTTTGACTTGACAATTGTGGCATTATTGAGTAACATTGATATTGTTACTATTTATTTGCAATACAATTGTGTATTGACAAAAGGATCTAACTTTGTAATACAATTGTGTATTGACAAAAAGATCTTCTAACAATATGTGTGTGTGTGTGTGTGTGTGTTAGTATATATATGCAGAAATCAATGTCTACAAAGAAAAAGGGTATTGGCACTAGGATATGCTTCCCAAAAATATACACAGGTAATATTAATAAAATAAACTTGAGAACCCAGGCTCTAAAACACATATATTAGTTTGAATAAAGGTATATATATATATATATATATATATATATATATATATATATATATATATATATATATATATAGTGAGGATTAAACGGGTACACAGATTTAATCTATATTATACTGTTAAAGCTGAGTTTGATTTCCATTGCTCAAAAGCCTCCTTCGATCTCTCCGTGAAAATCGTTGTGGATTTTCGTTTCAGATTCGAAGGGTCTCTATTTTCCATCACAAAACGTTATGCCTCGATTTAGTTCCTCGATCTTTGGAAAATAACCCTAAATCAGTTTCCACCCACTTTTGATTTTCATATCGTTGAATATCCATCACTCCGCCCTACGACAAAAGATCTTTATACAACACACAGCTGACAGGTCGATCCAATGGGATATGAGATTCTAGTCTTTCTGTTCGGCTTCAACTCAGATCGAGGATTTGGTTAATAATTTTGGCGATCTTCGTGTTCTGCGTCAAAAACATTTGGATGCTACTATTTCTGCTATGGATTCGAACTTTCTTCCAAAGCTCAATTGTGATTTTACCTCGGTCAAATTAGATATTAAGTAATCTCTGTGTTTGGTTTGGTCATGCTCTTCATTATGTGTTGATTACTAGGATTTTGATGTCAAACTTATGAATTTGTGCTTTGGATGTTTTGGACTAAGTTTTCAATTTTGATTACAGTCTACCTTGAATTACATTAATCGTGTAAATCTTATGAAAGTTGAGGTATAGTCCTTTTTATAATTAATTGTTTCTAATGCAGTACCTGTCTAATGTGCGTTTGTAGAAAAATTATGATGTTATATGTACCGTTCGAATATCATAAATTACTCAAACAAGAAAACAGAAAAATAAATATGCTACCGTGGCACCGTCAGCGCTGCCTATTTCAAAAATAATTTGATTTCACTCGATACGCTCTACCTAGCCGGGAACGGTCCAAATTGTATTCCACCGCACTACAAAATCCTTAATTCTATTTCTATCAACGTTCCTTTTTCTTCTCCCACCCACTTCCTTCTCAATGTCCGTCTCCTCACCCTCTACCGTCGCAACATCCCGTCTCCACACTCAACGCATCCACGATAGCGTGCACATCCGCACAAATATCGTATTTCCTATTCACTAAATTTCAAACTCCAGAAAACCCTAAACTAACAACGATATTACCCAATCTCAAACGGCTGCAATTTGGCGTCGATCCTACACGTCTTCCCAACTCCAAACACTTGGCGAAGAATTCCGGTCATTCTCCAACACCAATACATCGGTGGTCCAGGCGCTGCAACAAACGGCTTTTCCAATCACCGTACACCAACTCCGCTAGACCAACATCGCTATTCAGCCGAATTCCCTTCCAATCCGTGCCAACCTGCATCCTACCACGGACTGAATCGTTTGCCGATCAAATACAAGAATTCTTGCTGATTCATGGTTTCTGCAACAACTCACACTCACTCAATTTTACATCGACAAAGGTTTGATTTTCCCCTACTCAACTACATTTGATACAGCGACTTTTAAATCCCCCTTTTTCACAATAAGTTCAATGTTGCCTGCGTGAAATCGACCTACACAAAACTTACAGACTTTATATTTTGTTACCATAGCCCTGCTTCCCAATTTTTATTTGAATTACTGTCATTGATTGTGCGATTCTGCTGTTCATAATGAAAGTATGGTTTGCCCAACTCATTGCATAGAAAATCTAATCTTTGGTTTGATCCCCAGTTCGCTTGTATTTTTCACACAGGTTAATTAGCGTATAGTTTTTCTCCCAGGAATGTACCAATGAGTTCATCCCATTCAAAGATCATCAATCTTTTATGGCTTCCATGCTCATTTTTTGTTTTTGTTCACAAGCTCTAAATGGTGATGAATACCAGAAATAAGTTGCAAACCAACCATCGCAAATAGATGTTCATTACGTATATACTTACATATCACTAATGCTTCTGTTGTACTGCGTTATTGTCTTAATATTTTATTAATCTTCCTTTTTATTTCGCAAATTTTAAACATATTCATAGTCCAGGCCTATAAAAATGTTAATTAACTACAACTAACAGTGGAAATGTTGTTCATTTATGTCAGTTAAGATACAACCAATTTAATGATTTTTAAAGACCATTTCCCCCTTATTTTCAAGCCCAAATTTTATACCCTTGGATATTGTGGATGAAATGATGTTCAATCTTAGCTGGTCCAGCACATTTCCCCTTTTAGTGATATCCATTTTGGTTCCCTTGATTTTTTAACTTTAATTCCTGATTTTGCATTTATTGGATTAGCGCATTCGCTGCCGTTACTTTTCCTTCCCGTCCAGCTGAGAAAGGTTATGGTAAAAAATTGCAGGGAATGAACCTTGAAAATTAGTTAATTTTTAACGGCAATACAAAGCTCATCTGTTCTTATGTTTACACAGTACAAAACATCATTGATTTCAGACAAATACAATTAAGTTATTAAAAAGTAGTAAGCTTTTTCTTCATTATAATTGATGTTCCATTGCCAACTGTAGTCAGAAGCAGACATGCTTTCAGTAGTGATTAAAAATAAGAATTCGTCGGTGTTTTTTATAGCGTGAATGTTGATGCATCTTGTGTATCAGTGGAATACAAAAACTATGCAATCATCATTGCCTTACCATTCAATTTTTACCTCTCTTCGCTGTACTTCAAGCTGTAGTAAAATTTTATATCTCAAACCAGGTACAAAATTTCTAACATCTCTTCTGCTTCATATTTACTGTAAATAACTTAATTAGATACACAGTTATTCTATTACTTCAACGTAAAAGGAGGAATCTAATCCTGTTTACGTGGATAATAAAACGCTGGGGCATTTCAAAATTCTTAAGCCTCGTCCCTCACCCTTTTTCCTTTTAACACTAAAAAAAAAAAAAAAAAAAAAAATCTCCAATTGGTTATCTACTACACCACGTCTTCTGCTCTACGTTATCCCAGTACATCGATCCTGATTCAATATGCTAACTCTAACTCATATTTTATTCTATTATTTGCATGACTATACTGCCTGAAGGTTTTTTTTTTTTTTTTTTTTTTTTTTTTTTTTTTTTTTTTTTTTTAACCTTGTGCTTTATCTCCACTACTAATGACCCTAATTTCAAGGATTTTTTTTTTACAACTTCGTTGAACTTGATTCACCAAAGAGTGGGAACAATGGATCGTGTGGTAAGATAATTTTTTTCCCCTTCTTTTTGGAATTGCTCCGTACATACTTGAAAACTGGTTCACTTTCTGATTGCTATTGTTTTAATTTCATTAATGTTTTTGGTGTACTAAAGATTTTTCTGTATCTTCATTGCATGGTAAATGCAAACTTCTAACCTTTTACATAGCAACACAAATCCCATGTCATTTCAAAAATAGTGGAATCTACTTAAGCTACAATTTTTTAACTCCTATACACGAACCCAGCTTATCAACGGCACGTGAACGTGGTTTACGAAATCAAAAAAAAGAACAAAACACAAAACTTGAAGACCAAACCAAACTAAATTAACTGTCTTTGCTTTAATTCATCAATCATATTCTTTGACAAAGTGCACAATCACTTGGTGGAGATTTGGATCGACGATGACCAATAACGGTGGAACTACAGTCAGTGATCTAAACTGTTTGCTAGTGGCCAACATCATAATCCAGCGATAGCAGCCATTTATCGGTCGATGTCGTAAGAAGTTATCAGACTGTGCTTATGTGATGTTGAATGTTAACTCCATACACCTTTGTACGTAATCAATATTGTCAGGTTCCCTTTTTCCACTGATTCAATCATTTCTGAAGCAATTTCCTTGCACCATGTATTTTTTTCCCTTCTATTTTGCTTTTACTCTATAAAAATGATATTAAACTAATCGTTGTTGATCGTACTTCAAAAACTTCATATTTTGAAGTTAATTCATAATATTAGATTTTTAAATTTTATTTCAACATTGAGTTTTGATAGAGTTGTTGTTGTTGCTACAGAATAGAGTTATGATGTTAAATAAATATATATTGAATTTTGGCAAGCTTTATGTGTATTAAAATGCAAAAAATACGAGTTTGATCTTCTAACTTGAAAGGTGTTTATTTTGTGGCCAAAATGTTTTTATTTTCAAACTGTGTCTTAAAAGGACTGTTGCATGATTGCATATTTTTAATAACTTTTTTGGATTATTATTCTGCGCAAGGTCAATGAACCATGTTTATGTTTGTAGCAGTAAATATATAGGCATTGCAAGGTCAATGAACTATGAAATGAAATTCCGGCGTAGAAGTTTAATCCAATTGATTGTCGCTTGGTGACTTGAGCTATTATAATCAAGCATGTTAATATTGGAGTTGCTTCTACATTTGCAGACAACATAACTGGATCAATTTTATTATCAAAAATGAAACTTATCGGGCAGCATTATTTTGGAATGCTGGATTGCAATTGTTGTCAGTCTCATGACAAGCAGCAGAGCTCTTATGTTTGGAAAATTTTGTAGATGGCTAAACGTTGAGAAAAGGTTAGTAATTTTCATTACGATTACATTGTTCGGTGTCTGGGCTAAGATTACTTTTGTTTAGCTTAAGCACTCAACCTATCTGCTATAATGCTTAAAAAATAATTTCATGATACGCATGTTTTTTGTCACATATGTTGGAACTTTATTCAAGGGTATAATACATTTATCATTTTTCCCATCATAGTACATAAATGGAAATGATTGTTACCTTGTGAAACTGAGGTTAAGAGTTCCTGCATATGTTGCACTGCTTGGGTAGATAGAGAATTCGATGCATGTAGGGATGTAGTATTTGAATGAAGTATTGCATTGAAGATCATTTCATCCACAGGATTGCATGGTCCTGCAGCACATTTCCCCTTTTAGTGATATCCAACACTCTTTACAGTCTTATAACTAATATAAACTCATTTTCAATAAACCTTTTTTTTTTTTTTTTTTTGGAAAACAGGAAAATGGACCAGCTAAAATTGAAAATATTTTCCAAAAGTCTGTATTTTAGTTTCGTCCAACCAACTACGACATTAACAATCCTGATACCTTCTTGACTGCAAGAAGAGTAATAAAGAAGTCTACTGACTTGGTTAGCACTGAACATCCGAAACAGGTAAATTAGCTGGACACATATTCTGTCTACTAATGAAAACATAATCATTGCTATCTTTTAAACACCACGATGTCCATCTCATTGCTTATATATCAAACATGCTAACAGGCTGTTGATGAGCGATTACAAAACAGTACAACAGAGAATCAACGACTAGCACAGGATGACGGGGAAAAAATTTATCTATCAGGTGATTTTTCATACTAACTTCAACCATACTTTTACCCACATTTTTTATATGCTGCAACAAACTGGACAGGATGAGGAGCTTACGGACAAGGAAACGTTGAAGATTCAAACATTTATGCTGGGTGGACGTAAATGCCAACGCCAGGGAATTGTAATAAACGTAAGTGCCCATACACAAAAATAATATTAATTAGCAGCTTATGAGTTTAAATTTGCCTCCTCGTTTATGTATAAACCGTTATCTATAACTTATAGGATACTGAACAGGATGCACCAGCCACAAAGACAATTTCCAAACATCTCAGCAAACCTCAGAAGAAAATTCTTCGTGCAAATGATGTTGAAGATGTGTAGCAGACATTAAACTCCCTTCGTATATCTAAAATTTCATCTGCGTGATTTATTTTTGTTTGTTATATGTTAATACAATTTGATGTTATCTTACAATAACTATGTACAACGCAGTGTTTTCAATTTATTATGTGAATATAATGACCGAATCCCAAGCCTGATGTGAACAGTTAATAGTACACTTTTTTCTAGACTTCATGCGCAGCAATTTTCCCAGCTATTAACCATGCATGGCACTCATCGCTTAATTAGCATATACATCACTACAAGAGAGGCTTCAATTTGCAACGAGAGGGGGCGGCGGCTAAAAAACCGGCCGTCGCTAGCCGTCGTTCGACCTGAAGCATTATTTCCACTGTAGCCTTCTTCTCCAAATCAGTTAAAAAAAAAAAAATGTTGCCGTCGCCCCCCCCCCCCCTCCCCCCAATCATCCGATTTCTTCATCCAAAACTTGATTTCATCTTCTCAAATTGCTCCGGTATGATTTCTAATTCCTATTCTATGTTTAATTAGGATTATTTAGGGTTGTTTTGTATGTTTATATGGGGTTTTAAATTGATTGTTTATGGGTATGAAATTGGTTGTGTTGTGAGATGCATATGATGTCGATATTGTTATACATTGATTTGGGAATAAATTGAATTGATTAGGAGGTTGAAATCGTTGATTATCACATATGTGTTTGATTTAGGAGTATGAAAACGACGATTATCATGTATATAATTGAGTTTACGTTGATTGTGTTGTAGGATCATTTGAGAAAAAATGAAGTAAATGTGATTGTTTAGCGGTAGTAACTTGATTATGACTAATGAAATGATGTAATGATGACCCTCTATGCTTGCATGCACTGTTAATTATGTCACCATCGAATGCTATAATAGTCGGTCCAAACAAATTTGAAGAATGCATTTGCAATATTCCCAAAAAAAAAATTGTTGTTGTAATATTAACAAAAATTGACAAACTTGGAAGCTTAGTTTGTTGCTATAATATTAACAAAATAAAGTTGACGAATTTGTTGCTATAATACTAACAAAATTGAAAGCTTAGTTTATCTTTTAAAAATTGAAACTAATTAACTTCATAATTTATAACTTTAAACTAAAAGTAACTAAAACTAATTTATACTTCATAATTGTCATTGTCATGTTATTTTACAAATTGAAAGTACATATAGACGCTATTTAGTTAACACGCGAGCGTAGACGGAAAAAGGCACTAGGAGCAGTTAAGGAGCTTTTTTCATTTGTATTATTTTTTGGTTTAAACTTAGATTGAATGTTTTTTTGACTACTTATGTGAACCCCTTAAATAAATTTGGCCCCGTCCGACAAGTGTTGTATATGATTCTTATATGGGCATTCGTTTTTACACAAAACAGAAATTTATATTCATCTGATACAATATTTGTTGGATTTGTTCTAGTATTGGACAAGTTACAAATATAATAACGTAAGCATATTTTATAAATCATTTCAGTTTAAACGGTTGACAAAGTTTCAATGACACTTCTTTTTGTTCCCTGTGTACACGCATTTGTGTACGATACAGGGACCAAAGGGAAGTGCTGCTGAAATTTTGTTGAACCGTTTAACCTGAAATGATTTATAAAATATGTTTACGTTATTATATTTGTAATGGGAAGTAGGTAGACCGACCGTCAAAGTAAAAAAGAAATAAACCAAAAAATCGAAAATATGCAATAGTTATAAATGAAATTTTACAAGATTTAAAATAGTATAAAGTGTTATGTTTGGTCGAACTTTCTAACATATTTGTTGCAAATCAGGAAAATGTTCGATTATTTTCGTAATCGCAGTTGGATGTATCAACCCCAAACCGGTAAGAAAGGGTCGATAAAGGAACATTTTTGTAATGGAGTTCAATAGATTCGCTAAATCTAATAATCGGAGTAACGTAGACATTCGTTGTCCGTGTAGTAAGTGCAGACATCTGAAGCATTGGAAGCCAGATGTAGTAGAAGTACAAATGTATAAATTTGGTTTTGTGTCGAATTATCACTTATGGGATCGTCATGGAGAACTTGTTCGACCTACGTCTAACCCTGTAGTGGTAGAGGACGAATGATAGTACAATGATGAACGATAATACAATGCCGAATCCGATAGAAAATATGGTGCAACATGCAGCACAATCGATGTTTCTTAACAGTGAGCAAGGTGATGATGAGACTGGAAATATTGAAGAACCAACGGCGAAAGCGAATTTTTTTAATAACTTATTGAATTCTGCTAAGAGGCCATTGTGGGAAGGGTGTACAAGCGGAACTGAATTGTCTGTAACCGCCGAATTCATCACTATGAAACCAAAATTCAATCTTACAGAAGCTGCATTTACAGCAATTGTACAAACTGCAAAACGACATATGCCGCCCAATAATTTGATGTGCGATAGTCATTATAAAGTGAAAAAAGTTATGTCTGCATTTGGACTACCATATCATAAGATAGATACATGTGTTAAAGGTTGCATGTTGTATTGAAAAGAAGACGCTCACCGTAGAAAATGCAAATTTTGCAACGAAGATAGATATAAACCAAGGAAAAAGAAAGGAAAAGAAGTTCCGTATAAAAGAATGCATAATCTACACATAACCCCCATATTTCAACGGCTATATGCATCTTCTGCTACAGCGTGTCATATGTGATGGCATAGCATGAGAACATCAGAAGAAGGAACTATGATACATCCGTCTGATGGTGAAGCATGGAAACACTTTGATAGGACTTATCCTAAATTTGCTGCCGAGAGCCGTAATGTTAGGCTCGGTTTATGCACGGATGGATTTTCGCCATTTTCTCAGTTTTGTAGTAAATATTCATCATGGCCTATCATTGTTTCTCCTTATAACTTACCCCCAGTTGTCGTCCCTGGTCCCGATGATCCGACACAAGGAATTGATGTTTATCTACAACCGTTGATTGAAGAGTTGAAAACACTGTGGCATGAAGGAGTCGAAACATACGACATTTCGAGAAAAAGAAATTTTCGTATGTTTGCTTCTGTATTATGGACTATTAGTGATTTTCCCGCGTATGGCATGCTTTCAGGTTGGAGCACTGCTGGACGTCTAGCTTGTCCTCATTGTATGAAGGAGACACAGGTATTTTCATTAAAGTATGGGAAAAAAAAAATCTTGGTTTGACTGTCATCGCTGTTTTCTCCATATTAATAATAAATTTAGAACGGATAAAAAGAACATTAAAGCTAACAGAGTAGAGACTATGCTATCGCCTAAAGTTTGGACAAGTGAAGAGATATGTGAAGTTGTAAGTGAGTACCCAAAGATACATGAAACTGGAGAGCAGGTTGAAATTCCATGTAAATCGAACATTCATAATCGGTGCAAACAAAATATATTTTGTGAGTTACCTTACTGGAAAAATCTAAAACTTAGACATAATATTGACGTGATGCATAATGAAAAAATGTTTTTGATAAGGTTTTTAATACAGTTTTGAACGTAAAGGGTAAAACCAAAGACGATGCGAATTCAAGACGCGATCTATTGCATTTTTATAAACGGCCTGAGCTGCACTTGTATGACGAAAATAAAAAACCTAAAGCATGCTATGAGCTAGACAACAGACAAGTAAAACTCGTGCTAAAGTGGGTGGAAGGATTACGATGTCCTGATGGGATTTCTTCAAACCTCCGTAGATGTATGGACTTTTAAAACATTAAATTGAGTGGAATGAAAAGCCATGATTGCCATATCATGATGGAATACTTTTTACCTGTGGTTTTCAAGGAACTGTTGCCTACAAAAATCTGGAGTGTTATAACAGAATTAAGTTTGTTTTATAAACAACTTTGTTCAACGACGTTAAAGGACCGTCTACGTAAGCTTGAACTAGAAATCCCTGTACTGATATGCAAACTCAAGAAAATATTTCCACCTGGTTTTTTAATGTAATGGATCATTTACCTATTCATCTTCCATCCGAAGCACTTCTTCGAGGTCCAGTGCAGTATGGATGGATGTATCCGTTCGAGAGGTAATTTTATATATAATTTCAATAATCGTGATAGATTACAACTTAGATTATTGTACCAACATATAAATTAAATTAATCTTATTATAGGTACTTGAATCATTTGAAGAAGAAAATTAAGCAAAAAACTCGAGTAGAAGGTTCGATTTGCAAATCGCACCTTGAAGAAGAAGCCTCATTTTTTTTTTCTCATTACTTTAGTGAAGATGTGAACTTGTCTTTTGTAACTGTTCCCCGTAATGAACAAGTCGTTGAGCAGGAGTCTTCTCAAACAATGTTATCTATTTTTAGACCACACGAAAGACCTGCAGGAAAAAGTGTGGAAATATGGTTAAGCGATAAAGACTACAATGTGGCACACACAAATATTCTGTTAAATTGTGTGGAAGTTGCACCGTTTGTCAGGTAATACTAAATTCATGTACAATTCAATTATATGTATATATACATTTATTTGTCTCTATTAATAAAAAAATGAACATAACACATATATGCAATATCTACGAATCACAACATCCATCTAGTGATCTCAGTACAGAATTCACTCGATGGTTTTCAGACTATGTTCATAATCTGAAAAACTGTTTAGTTAACAAAGGATTACGACATCTTGCTATCGGACCAAAAAGAAATGTCAAAACTTATCCAATATACTTTGTCAATGGATTTAAATTCAACACCAATGACTAGGGAGCTGAAAAATTAACGTATAACAACGGTGTATTTGTCAAAGGGAGTGATGATCCAGAGAAGCATATAAAAGATTTTTACGGCATCTTAACGCAAGTTGTAGAGTTGACATATTATGTTCATCCCATAGAGAAAGTTTATCTATTCAAATGCAACTGGCTTAGCAATGTTCCTGGTTCTGGAATCAATGTGCACAAAGATTATAAGCTAATCGAATAAGGCATACGTCTCATTACTATAAGTATGATCCTTTTGTGTTAGCCAAGCAAGCATTATAAGTTTATTTTGCTCCTTATCCATCCTTAAAAAAAGATAAAGAAGATTGGTGGACTGTTTTTAAAACAAAAGCAGGATTTACATTTGATGGAAATAATATTCCAGACGAAGCAACGTATCAAGCGGATTTTGAGCCAAATACTGAAATAATAATAGCTGATGACATTGATGTTGGGTCGTTGAATGATGAAGCGAATGTATTAGTAGATGCATTCGTAAGTACTGATGAAAACGATATAGAGTATGAGACCGAGTCTGGATCCGAATATGATGAAGACTGATATTATGTACTTATGTTATTTATGTACTATTCTGAGCTATGTAATAATAATGATGTTGATTGATCTTAGCTATGAATTTACTTACGTTCTGTACTAGTATGATTTATGTAATGATAATGTTGACTATGTATGTTATGCAGTATTGTTCGTCTCATTTACGATTTATGTTATGATAATGATGACTAATGTTAATAATTCAAGTTATTTTGTATGCACATTATATGGTTGTAACAAATATGTCTGGCGATAGACGACGAACGAGGAGTACATCTCAGCCTACTCCTTCACCATCTCCTGGAGCAGGATCAGGAGTAGGTCCGAGCAGTTCAGTGCCAGATCTTCGCCGAGTTGCGGAGATTGTTCCGAAGAGTGCCGGGTAAATGTTCAAATTTATTTCAATTTAGATTATTTAAAATATATGAAATATTTATATTAACATCTACACAGGGAATTTGAGATTGAGCCATCGGAGTTCATTTTAGAAGTATCTAGGCAGTCTTACATAAGTAGAATGCAGGGTGCTTGGCCGCATTGGGATAGTATCCCAGCACATATTAAGAATATCATTTTAGCCAATTTATTGGTAAGTATTTTTTATACTAATATTAAAAATTAATATATCAGGAATAATTAAAAATAAATGTAATATGCAGGCTGTCGTACGTGTTGACATGCCTACCTTTTTGAGTTATTGGAATATGAAGATGCGCAAGAATTATCGAGAGACGATTTCTAGAGCCAATAAATATAGAAAAAAGCCTCAGTTTATGAGTGATGATGTTTGGACAGACTTTCAAAAGTACTGGGACACAAAAGAAGCTAAAGTAAGATTTAATGATAGTATTCATATTTATAACATTGATTGCATTATTTTACATCATCATGTATCAAATTCAATAGAAAGTAGCAGCTAGAAACAAAGAAAATAGAGAAAAGAATCCCGCTCTACACCGAGGTGGCTCAAAATCTGTAACAACACGGAAATCTGAGCCAATTTAAAAATTTTATTTTGGCGATTTTGACGGATTTTGATTATTTAAAATGAAATATTTTAAATAATAACGACGAGAAATTTATTTTGAATAGAATTAGAATGTATATATTTATATAGGTCGTCGTTAGAATATAAATAATTATTTATAATTATAAAAGGAATTGAAAATGGCGCGGTAGTTTGAAATTTCGATTTCAAAATTCAAATGAATGTACCGAGTGCAAAATAAACCGGATTTTAGCGAAACTAAAAATATTAGAATCTAGTTGTGAATATCTTTCCAACGAATCAGAGAAATTAAAATTTCATAGCGGAAATAAAAAGTTATGTCCAGTTGAAAATTCAGAATAGTCGCTATGGAATTCAGGCCCTTAAAATGGAAATTTTGCAAACGACCTCGGTTTTCGACGAAACCACTTTTGTTGGATCTGGGATGTCAAGTTATTGCTAGGTTTCAAAATTCGTAATTTTTCGAATCAATATGTTAGCGTGGCAAAGGAAAACACGTTTGACCAGTTTCAGTTGGTTTTAATCGACTCGAAAATGGCCATTTTTCAAACGGTCTCAGAATTCGATGAAATTATTATTTTTAGGACCGTATCGTCAATATGAAGCTAGAAAATATATTTTGGTAATTTTTCTAGTTAGTATGTGGCCCCGGTAAAATAAAATGTGCGTTCAAATTCAATATATAGAGTTATATTTTGATTGTGACGGAAACTGATCGAAACGATCGAATCAGCTTGCGATACCTATCCCATTGTGTTCGGAATGAGGGTAATTAGCTATGGGCGATAGTCGTTGGGTTCGATTTCGAGGTCAAAATAAAAAGTTACTTTTTGAAGTTAATTGAATAAAATAATATATATCCTCCCCCCTTTTTCTTTCATCTAAAAAGTCAAACTCGAATTAGAGAAAAAAAACTAACTAAACCCGTAACCCGCTGCCCCCCTTTTTCCTTCGATTGCGTCCACCCCCCCTCCCCCGGGGCAAGAGCCGTCGCCTCCGGCGAGGTGGAAATCCCCCCTCCTCCTTTGCGATCAACACGAGCCCCCTCTCGCAGACCCGAAAACCCCCCGCACCCCATTCGAGTTCGCACCGCCTACTGAGCCGCCATTGGCCTCCTGAGCGCGCCACCCACCTACGGCGACCACAATCGCCACCTCCACCTCCTCCAGTTATCCAGCGCCGCCGACACCCCCTGCGAGCCGATAGCAGCCACCCTCCTCCACTGTTCACACCTAGAAACCCCCTTCTATTCCAATGATGCAATGTAAGTTTTTATTTATTTATTTCCTATTTCAAAATCAAAATTAGGATTTTTATGTGTATAATATCAAATAGAAAAGGTCGGATTTTTTTATAATTAATCAAATAAAAAAGGTCGGATTTTTATATAGTTAATCAAATAGAAAAGGTCAGATTTTTATATAGTTAATCAAATAGAAAAGGATAGGATTTTTATATAGTTAATCAAATAGAAAAAATAGGATTTTTATATAGTGAGAAGAATAAAAATAGAATTTTTATCTATATAGTAGCGGTGTAAAAATAGAATTTTTATCTATATAGTAGCGATGTAAAAATAGAATTTTTATCTATATAGTAGCGGTGTAAAAATAGAATTTTTATCTATATAGTAGCGGTGTAAAAATAGAATTTTTATTTATATAGTGGCGGTATAAAAATGTGATTTTTATCCATATAGAGCGATTATAAAAATGTGATTTTTATATAAATAGCAACAATATAAAAATGTGATTTCTATATATGTAGTGGCTACGGACGATGAAAGTGATGAAAGACGAGCACGACGAAGATTTTACATATGAAGAATCATGGCGTTTGGTTTAGCTGGTCGTTGAGAATTTCTCACTTTAAATATTCTTTCCTAGTTAAAATATATATTAGGATGCAGACGGTGCTTAATAGCACCCGACACCCGTCGTCCACAGACCATGGATGGCTTGTATGTTTGATTGTTTGTAGTGGTGAAAATTAATTATGTGATGTGAAATGAAATAAAATATTTATGTAGTTAAAAATATTTTATCGTTAAAGAAATAATTTTTAACGGGTATATGAATAAATAAATATTTATAAACAAATCGAATGATTTGTTTATATACACTGATTTGACTGATATTGATTGGGAAGATAAATTTTACACATCGGCCAACTGCACAAATAAAATCTGTGTTTGTTGATTTGAAACCCCACACGGGTATTGGGATGATATTTGACGTACACTAATCCCGATTGTTTAGTTGTATGTCAATCGATGGATTGACAGACTGTGTAAGCGTTAATTATTTATATTTAATGCTTATGAAGTTGTGTGGTGCACTCTGGATGATGGTTGATTATTTATCGTTGCTATTATATACATGTGTTGTTGAAAATCCATATAATTAACATTATATGGTAATTGATTGGGCCTCATTTCAATTTAGAAAATAAATATTCATGCGTTGAATAGAATAACATTCGTGTGTGGAATAGAAAATATATTCATGTGTTGAATAAAATAAATACTCATGTGTTGAATAGAATAAATATTCATGTGTTGAATAAAAGCCGTGTTGATTAGATTGACGCCATTTTGATGTGAAAGATATTTATATCGATTTTATTCATTTTTATAACGAATATAGAAAAGAAAGTGATTTCAAAATATAACGTTTTGAAAATATTATCATTTGTATATCGATGATGTGGAATGTTCAGTTTTGATTAGAAATTGAATTTGAAGTTGAAATCGTTTTGAAAACAATTTATAAAATACGTTTTGAAAGGGAATCGACAAAATATATAATATATATATTATATATATAATATGGCCTAAATAGAACGCGCCGCGCCGCGGCAGTTCGCGAATTTCGACCATTGACTTCTAATTGATGTTACGGGAGATCTAACCATCGGATTCTCCTAAAACCGGAACCGTTGGGTTCGTATCGAAAAGAGCTTTCTAATGGATATTAGAGATTTGAAATCTAACGGTTGGATTTGGAATTATGTCCAAATCAAATTTGGAAAAGGTCGTTGTAAGTGTAGTTCGATGGCCGTTGATGGAAATCGACTGTACGGGCCTTGATAAAATTATTAAAAATAGTGACAATTTGTGTTAAATCATAAGAAATGATTTGGAAAGAATTGGGATGACATTTTCCATATTTGAAAAGATAAAAATAGATTTTTGTCGAAATGAACTAGTTTTGAACTAGAATTATAATTCTATTTATTTTTAAATAAATAAATTGAATTTGAAATGGTTTTAAAATTACCAGAAGTTTCCAATATATGAATTGGAATGGATTTGAATCGAAATCATCTTTGGAGTATTTCGATGTTGGATTTCATGATTATACAGATATTGTTCTGGAAATTTGAAAGATATATTTATATCGTTATTTCCAATACGATATTTGTTGGTCGTAGAATTTAATATTGAATATAAGCCGATATATTTTCTATTCAGAGCCTTGTATTTAATATCAAATGTGATTTGGGTTTGTCGTGAATGGTTTCTTCATTAACACTGTTCTTAAACCCAGTTGAGAAAAAGATTGAATCTTTTTATTTAGATTTAATGAAGTGTACCAATTAAATGGAATTTAATTGAAATTGAATTTGAATTGATTTTTGGGTTTATCGTGAACGGTGTTTTAAATAACACTTGTTCTTTAACCCGATAATTAATTGAATGTGATTTTGGGTTGTCATGAACGGTATCTTCAATAATATTGTTCTTAGACCCAACCGAGTTAAGAAAATCAGAAACTAACTGGAGATTAGATAAGTTGAATGGTTTCTTGGGTATTGATCTGATGTTGGTTTCGGCCTTCGGGGTTAATATTTAGGGAACTGTTCTCTTACTAATTTACGATTAGAGACTAATAGAATGGAATGTGAGGTGGGTTTATCGTGAACCGTGTTTTAAATGACATTGGTTCTTTAACCCAGTTAAAGATTAGAACTAAGTGGAGTTTTAATGAATCTTTAATTAGATTGAAAAGATCGAGAATGGAGTATCACCAGTTTTGCTCCAGGCGATAGTTAAATCTTTAATTAGATTTGAACGTGAAATGGTAATTGAATTTACCGATAACGCCGTGGTGTTAGATATGAAGTATGACCAGTTTTACTTCATGGGATGAATAGGTTGGGATTGGAAAATTAAAACAAATGATTACTTCGGTAAGGTTCGTTAATCCCGACTAGTTGAATCGATATTCAAAAGAAGATTAAAGAATAAATTTGAGGAATTTATCTCTGACAAAATTAATGGGAACCTATCCCTAAGAATGTGAAGTTTAGCAACTAACTGAAGATTAGTTAACATGAATGGTTTCCTGGGTATTGATCTGATGTTGGTTTCGGCCTTCGGGGTTAATATTTGGGGAATTGTTCCCTTACTAATTTACGGTTAGTGACTGATGAATTGGAATGAGGCGTATGTTGTGTTTGTGTAACACTTGTTTATTATATACGCGAGTTATTCGGAAAGACCGGGTTTATCCCATTCTGAATAACTGATACGACGATAAGTCGAAGATGAAGACGGTGGTCGAAGACCGGAGGTCTTCACGCCGTTTGGGTGAACACTGATGATCTTGATTGGGCCTACACCCAAGAGGAGGGAATCAGTTGGTGGTCGTCCAGACGTACTTGGAGATCGATGGATATGCGAGGTACTAGGTGCCTCCGGTTTCGTTCAGACCCATAACGAACTTGTAAATGGACTGTGTGTCTGACATTGGATTTTATTCTGTGTGATTATTAAATATATATCTGTTTGATGGCGGAGAATTTATTCTCTTGCTTAACGCCCTTCTCTGAGACGTATGAGCTCAGGGGTTATACATTGATGGATATCAAACGCATGGAGTGAATTGCCTGTGTGGCATGCCTAAGTGGAAATTGATCAAGGCTTCTGTTGAAAAGCAAATTCTTGTGGTTGACGATCAAAGCACGGCATGTGTGGCAAATCTTTGTGTAGCGTTGATTCACGATCCTCACACCCCGGTTGTGAACCAGAAACAGGAGAAGGACCTTAGGGAGGACATGCGTTTCTTTCTAGCTAGAAGTGGCGTCAGTGGTTTTACACGCCCTGATGAGTTTGACTTATGTGGTTGTTGTTGTTGCGAGGCGCCTCGGATATATCGGTGACTATGTGAAGCCGATGGAGTCATTTGTTGGCTCATTGACGCCCCAAAGGGCGGAGAAACGCAGTGTTCAGACATTTTAATCCACATCGGTGGACCGGCCCTGATGATCCAAGGGTCACTCGAGCTCTGATCCTGAGACACGGGCTAGAGCGTCTCGAATCGGTAGAGGACTGTCTTTTGCCTCGGTTCACAGATGGAAATCCAACTTCCAATACGTGACTTTGCGGTTTTATTTGTAGAGCCTTCTATGGCGACATAGTGGGATGGGGCGCTTATGTCGTCTATGATTGATACTTATGATTTGAAGTTGTTTTATACACTATGCACTTATAATAGTATCAAATGATTTGTTTTAAACGTATCAAGCATTCTTGGCTGTTATAAGGTAAAAACCCTATCCTCCGGCTTGCGTTGCATTGTGTGATGGGACCTGGGTCTTATAATAGCTTTATTGTTCTTTATTTAGCATTGCGCTGTTGTTTTATGCACTGGCATTCTTGGGAGGAAACTCGTTCCGTGTTATATGGCATGGTCCTTTGATTTACCGAACTTTAAAATAAAGATTAATAACTGTTTTAGTTCTCACACAATCACTTGACTGACCTAGAGTTTATTGTTTTAACCTAAACTCTGGGTGCCCTTATTTTGACACGGGCAGCTAGTAGTTTTGGTTTTGCAGATTTATATTCACAGGATCCTGGTTTACAGCTGGAATGATATCCGGAAAGCTCTGTATCCGTATATCTCCTTTCAGTTGTGCTTTGTATTATTTTCCGCTGTAGTGATGTATTTAAATGTAATTTAAATCTCTGATATTTTCTAATGTATATTATTTGTTTATACCCTGTATATTCTTGTATTCTGATCGAATTGTTGTAATTAATAATGAAATGTTCTTCTGTTTGCGTTCCGATGTGGCTTGTCCTCAATTCAATCCGGGCTTTCCTTACCGGGGAAGTTCGGGTCGTAATAGCTTGGTATCAGAGCTTTGGTTTACAGATCTCGGAGAACAAGACACGTTAGAACCAAACGAAAGAATTCATCAGAGACTCTGATTAGTAATATCCAATGAAAATGACTCGTTAGAGATGGGATCAGTTGTACCCTAGAACGAGTGTGAAGAGTGTATTTTTAAAATGAAAACAAGTTTTGTTTTGAAATTTAAATCGTTTTATACGTATTTGAATATTTATTTTAAATTAATTTGGACAATCCAATATATAAAGATTTTGCATATACGCCTTGCAAACGTATATTCGAAGTTTTAATATACTGGATAGATATAGAATCACACTCTAGTCGCCCGAAGATGATTCTGATGATAGTTCGAACATCATCAGAATTGGTATTCGAGTTCAAAGGTGTGATATTTATATATTTCCATTAGACTGGTGTGAGAACCAAAACTAGATAGGGCTTATTGTTGTGATTTGGCATCAAAAATGTGATTTCTGACAATATATCAAAGTTATGAATTTGAAAAGATAATCAACTAATTGATTGCTGATTGTGTTGTTTGATTATTGTTGTGATTAATTGGAATTTGAACCTTTAGCCCAATTGAATCAAATAGTGGATTGTATTGAAAATTTATCGCATATGCATGCATGTACATGCACTTACATTGAACAGGTCATAACAAGGTGGCTAGAGAAGAGGAATAAAATTGTTTGCCCGACAAATAGGTACATGTTTATTGTATTTCTTGGGTTTTGGATGATTTTATGAGACGATTGGCTAGCCGCTTGGCTTTTTCTTTTGGATTGAAGAAGGCCATGGGAGGCTATATGAAATATCCCGAAGTCCCCGGTGCGGGGGAGGTTATGGCAAAAAAATTCGAAAATTTAGGGTGTTAGCCAAATTTTTGAAAAATTTGAAAAATTCTTAGAAACTGAAAAGTTGAAGAACATAAGCCATAATGAAAATAATGAAAGTTGAGTTGATTAGTTAAAAAACTTTCAACTTCGTTCCTTTTCGGGGTCGAAAAGTTTTAAGTGGGGGAGATTGTAACCACCCGAAAATCTGAGCCAATTTAAATTTTTTATTTTGGCTATTTTGATGGATTTTGATTATTTAAAATGAATTATTTTAAATAGTAACGACAAGAAATTTATTTTGAATAGAATTAGAACGTATATATTTATATAGATCGTCGTTAGAATATAAATGATTATTTATAATTATAAAAGGAATTAAAAATGGCGGCATAACTTGAAATTTTGATTTCAAAATTCAAGTGAATGTACCGGGTGCAAAATAAACCTGATTTTAGCGAAACCAAAAATATTAGAATCTAGTTGTGAATATCTTTCCAAGAATCAGAGAAATTGAAATTTCATAGCGGGAATAAAAAGTTATGTCCAGTTGAAAATTCAGAATAGTCGCTATGAAATTCAGGCCCTTAAAAATGGAAATTTTGCGAACGACCTCGGTTTTCGACGAAACCACTTTTGTTTGATCCGAAATGTCAAGTTATTGCTAGGTTTCAAAATTCGTAATTTTTCGAATCAATATGTGAGCGTGGCAAGGGAAAACGCGTTTGACCAGTTTCAGTTAATTTTAATCGACTGGAAAATGGCCATTTTTCAAACGGTCTTAGAATTCGACGAAATTAGTTTTATTAGGACCATATCGTCAATAGAAGCTAGAAAATATTTTTCAGGAATTTTTTCTAGTTAGTATGTGGCCTCGATAAAATAAAATGTGCATTCAAATTCAATATATAGAGTTATATTTTGATTCTAACGGAAACTGATCGAAACAATCGAATCAGCTTGCGATACCTATCCCATTGTGTTCGGAATGGGGGTAATTAGCTATGGGCGACAGTCCGTGGGTTCGATTTCGAGGTCGAAATAAAAAATTACTTTTTGAAGTTAATTGAATAAAATAATATATATTATTATATATCCTCCCCCCTTTTTCTTTCTTCTGAAAAGCCAAACTCGAATTAGAGAAGAAAAAAAACCTAACTAAACCCGTAACCCGCTGCCCCCTCCCTTTTTCCTTCGATCGCGCCCCCTGGCAAGAGCCGCAGCCTCCGGCGAGGTGGAAACCCCCCTCCTCCTTCGCGATCAACGTGAGCCCCCTCTCGCAGACCCGAAAACTCCCCGCACACCATTCGAGTTTGCACCTCCTGCTAAGCCGCCATCGGCCTCCTGAGCGTGCCACCCACCTACGGCGACCACAATCGCCACCTCCGCCTCCTCCAGTTGTCCAGCGCCGCCGGCACCCCCTGCGAGCCGCGAGAAGCCACCCTCCTCCACTGTTCACGCCCAGAAACCCCCTTCTATTCCAATGATGCAATGTAAGTTTTTATTTATTTATTTATTTCCTATTTCAAAATCAAAATTAGGATTTTTATGTGTATAATATCAAATAGAAAAGGTCGGATTTTTGTATAGTTAATCAAACAGAAAAGGTCGGATTTTTATATAGTTAATCAAATAGAAAAGGTCGGATTTTTATATAGTTAATCAAATAGAAAAGGATAGGATTTTTATATAGTTAATCAAATAGAAAAAAAATAGGATTTTTATATAGTGAGAAGAATAAAAATAGAATTTTTATCTATATAATAGCGGTGTAAAAATAGAATTTTTATCTATATAGTAGCGATGTAAAAATAGATTTTTTATCTATATAGTAGCGGTGTAAAAATAGAATTTTTATCTATATAGTAGCGGTGTAAAAATAGAACTTTTATCTATATAGTAGCGGTATAAAAATGTGATTTTTATCCATATAGAGCGATTATAAAAATGTGATTTTTATATACATAGCAACAATATAAAAATATGATTTCTATATATGTAGTGGCTACGGATGATGAAAGTGACGAAAGGCGAGCACGACGAAGATTTTACATATGAAGAATCGTGGCGTTTGGTTTATCTAGTCGGTGAGAACTTTTCACTTTAAATTTTCTTTCTTAGTTAAAATATATACTAGGATGCAGACGGTGCTTAGTAGCACCCGACACCTATCGTCCACAGACCATGGATGGCTTGTATGTTTGATTGTTTGTTGTGGTGAAAATTAATTATGTGATGTGAAATGAAATATAATATTTATGTAATTAAAAATATTTTATCGTTAAAAAAATATTTTTTAACGGGTATGTGAATAAATAAATATTTATAAACAAATCGAATGATTTGTTTATATACACTGATTTGACTGATATTGAGTGGGACGATAAATTTTACACATCGCCCAACTGCACAAATAAAATCTATGTTTGTTGATTTGAAACCCCACACGGGTATTGGGATGAGATTTGACGTACACTAATCTCGATTGTTTAGTTGTATGTCAATCGATGGATTGACAGACTGTGTAAGCGTTAATTATTTATATTTAATGCTTATGAAGTTGTGTGGTGCACTCTGGATGATGGTTGATTATTTATCGTTGCTATTATATACATGTGTTGTAGAAAATCCATATAATTAACATTATATGGTAATTGATTGGGCCTCATTTCAATTTAGAAAATAAATATTCATGCGTTGAATAGAATAACATTCATGTGTTGGATAGAAAATATATTCATGTGTTGAATAAAATAAATATTCACGTGTTGAATAGAATAAATATTCATGTGTTGAATAAAAGACGTGTTGATTAGATTGACGCCATTTTGACGTGAAAGATATTTATATCGATTTTATTCATTTTTATAATGAATATAGAAAAGAAAGTGATTTCAAAATATAACCTTTTGAATATATTTTCATTTGTATATCAATAATGTGGAATATTCAATTTTGATTAGAAATTGAATAGGAAGTTGAAATCGTTTTGAAAACGAATTTAAAACGATTTATAAAATACGTTTTGAAAGGGAATCGACGGAATATATATATAATATATATATTATATATATAATGGTCTGAATAGAACGCGTCGCGCCACGACAATTCACGAATTTCGACCATTGACTTCGAATTGACATTACGGGAGATCCGACTGTCGGATTCTCCAAAAACCAGAACCGTTGGGTTCGTATCGAAAAGAGCTTTCTAATGGATATTAGAGATTTGAAATCTAACGGTTGGATTTGGAATTATGTCCAAATCAAATTTGGAAAAGGTCGCCGTAAATGCAGTTCGATGGCCGTTGATGGAAATCGACTGTACGGGCCTTGATAAAATTATTAAAAACAGTGATAATTTGTAAAATCATAAGAAATGATTCGGGAAGAATTGGGATGACATTTTCCATATTTGAAAAGATAAAAATAGATTTTTGTCGAAATGAACTAGTATTGAACTAGAATTATAATTCTATTTATTTTTAAATAAATAAATTGAATTTGAAATGGTTTTAAAATAACCAGAAGTTTCCAATATATAAATTGGAATGGATTTGACTCAAAATCGTTTTTGGAATATTTCGATGTTGGATTTCATGATTATACAGATATTGTTCCGGAAATTTGAAAGATATATTTATATCGTTATTTCCAATACGATATTTGTTGGTCGTAGAATTTGATATTGAATATAAACCGATATATTTTCTATTCAGAGCCTTGTATTTAATATCAAATGTGATTTGGGTTTGTCGTGAATGGTGTCTTCATTAACACTATTCTAAAACCCAGTTGAGAAAAAGATTAAATCTTTTTATTTATATTTAATGAAGTGTACCAATTAAATGGAATTTAATTGAAATTGAAGTTGAATTGATTTTTGGGTTTATCGTGAACGGTGTTTTAAATAACACTTGTTCTTTAACCCGATAATTAATGGAATGTGATTTTGGGTTGTCGTGAACGATATCTTCAATAATACTGTTCTTAGACCCAACTGAGTTAAGAAAATCAGAAACTAACTGGAGATTAGTTAAGTTGAATGGTTTCTTGGGTATTGATCTGATGTTGGTTTCGGCCTTCGGGGTTAATATTTAGGGAACTGTTCTCTTACTAAATTAGAGACTAATAGAATGGAATGTGAGGTGGGTTTATCGTGAACCGTGTTTTAAATGACATTAGTTCTTTAACCTAGTTAAAGATTAGAACTAAGTGGAGTTTTAATGAATCTTTAATTAGATTGAAAAGATCGAGAATGGAGTATCACCAGTTTTGCTCCAGGCGATAGTTAAATCTTTAATTAGATTTGAACGTGAAATGGTAATTGAATTTACCAATAACGCCGTGGTGTTAGATATGAAGTATGACCAGTTTTACTTCATGGGATGAATAGGTTGGGATTGGGAAATTAAAACAAATGATTACTTCGGTAAGGTTCTTTAATCCCGATTAGTTGAATCGATATTCAAAAGAAGATTAAAGAATAAATTTGAGGAATTTATCTTTGACAAAATTAATGGGAACCTATCCCTAAGAATGTGAAGTTTAGCAACTGAAGATTAGTTAAGATGAATGGTTTCCTGGGTATTGATCTGATGTTGGTTTCGGCCTTCGGGGTTAATATTTGGGGAATTGTTCCCTTACTAATTTACGGTTAGTGACTGATGAATTGGAATGAGGCGTATGTTGTGTTTGTGTAACACTTGTTTATTATAAACGCGAGTTATTCGGAAAGACCGGATTTATCCCATTCTGAATAACTGATACGACGATAAGTCAAAGATGAAGACGGTGGTCGAAGACCGGAGGTCTTCACTCCGTTTGGGTGATTACTGATGATCTTGATTGGCCCGTACACCCAAGAGGAGGGAATTAGTTAGTGGTCGTCTAGATGTACTTGGAGATCGATAGATATGCGAGGTACTAGGTGCCTCCGGTTTCGTTCAGACCCAGAACGAACTTGTAAATGGACTGTGTGTCTGACATTGGATTTTATTCTATGTGATTGATTTCTATTAAATATATATCTGTTTGGCTGCGGGGAACTTATTCTCTTGCTTAACGCCCTTCTCTGAGACGTACGAGCTCAGGGGTTATATTGATGGATATCAAACGCATGGAGTGAATTGCCTGTGTGGCATGCCTAAGTGGCAATTGATCAGGGCTTCTATTGAAAAGAAAAGTCTTGTGGTTGATGATCAAAGCGCGGCATGTGTGGCATAGCTTTTGTAGCGTTGATTCGCGATCCTCACACCCCGGTTGTGAACCAGAAACGGGAGAAGGACCTCACGGAAGACATGTGTTTCTTTCTAGCTAGAAGTGGCGTCAGGGGTTTTACACGCCCCTGACGAGTTTGACTTACGTGGTTGTTGCTGTTGTGAGGCGCCTCGGATATATCGGTGACTATGTGAAGCCGATGGAGTCATTTGTTGGCTCATTGACGCCCCAAAGGGCGAGGAAACGCAGTGTTCAGGCTTTTTAATCCACATCGGTGGACCGGCCCTGACGATCCAAGGGTCACTCGAGCTCTGATCCTGAGACACGGGCTAGAGCGTCTCAAATCGGTAGAGGACTATCTTTTGCCTCGGTTCACAGATGGAAATCCAACTAACAATACGTGACTTTGCGGTTTTATTTGTAGAGCCTAGTATGGCGACATAGTGGGATGGGGCGCTTATGCCATCTATGATTGATACTTATGATTTGAAGTTGTTTTATACACTATGCACTCATAATAGTATCAAATGATTTGTTTTAAACGTATCAAGCATTCTTGGCTATTATAAGGTAAAAACTCTATCCTCCGGTTTCCGTTGCATTGTGTAATGGGACTTGGGTCTTATAATAGCTTCATTGTTCTTTATTTAGCATTGCCTGTTGTTTTATGCACTGGTATTCTTGGGAGGAAACCCGTTCCGTGTTATTACGGCGTGGTCCTTTGATTTACCGAACTTTAAAATAAAGATTAATAACTGTTTTATCTCTCACACCAGTCACATGACTGACCTGGAGTTTATTGTTTTAACCTAAACTCTGGGTGCCCTTATTTTGATACGGGCAGCTAGTAGTTTTGGTTTTGTAGATTTATATTCACAGGATCCTGGTTTACAGCTGGAATGATATCCGAAAAGCTCTGTATCCATATATCTCCTTCAGTTGTGCTTTGTATTATTTTCCGCTGCAGTGATGTATTTAAATGTAATTTAAATCTCTGATATTTTCTGATGTATATTATTTGTTTATACCCTGTATATTCTTGTATTCTGATTGAATTGTTGTAATTAACAATGAAATGTTCTTCTGTTTGCGTTCCGAGTGGCTTGTCCTCAGTTCAATCCGGGCTTTCCTTACCGGGGAAGTTCGGGTCGTAACAAAATCATTCCAACAGCACAGAAGAGATTTGGTATAAATTTTAAATATTTGTAGTACATGTTCAGATAAAAAACTTAGCGTATATAGTCATGTCTTATCTTTAATAATTTTATTACTGTAT
Source organism: Allium sativum (assembly GCA_030737875.1). Taxonomy (NCBI): domain Eukaryota; kingdom Viridiplantae; phylum Streptophyta; class Magnoliopsida; order Asparagales; family Amaryllidaceae; genus Allium; species Allium sativum. The sequence continues at coordinate 769,282,545 of CM060918.1, read as the reverse complement.
ATTTACTCAGTTTATAAAGCACGGAAAAGAGCATTCGCTAGCTGACGTATTTAGGCACACACATGCGGTGGAGCACACCGATGAAGAAGGAAATGTTGCGTATGACTGGGCGGATCCAAAGAGTGAACGTATAATGGTAAATATGCTTATCCGTATAAATTAAAATGTTTCATACATGTTCATATCACAGTATATAAGTAAATTTTGTAGCACTTGTCTTAAAATTATATTGCTGTTGCAAGGGAAGTATGATGCAGAGGCTGCTAGAGTGATAGAGGTTACTGGATAGGAGCTTACAGTTGCAGATTCTGATAGCATATGGCATTCTATCACTGATCCGCCTAAGAGAGGAAGGCGATATGGTTTTGGCAATCAGGAGGTAAGACCTTTTCTAGACATAAATTACGGCAACATAGTAAAAATTTGAGCAAATAACTTTAATATGAACTTATTTATTTCATAGGATGTTCAGCGTGCTTATAAGAGGTCGATGGAGGAGGCGACTATAGCTCAGATGCAAGAGCCGATGAATGAGTTGATGGATTGGCGAAAAACCCAGATGCAACAGGAAATAGACGAGCGCATCGCAAGTTACTTTCAGGAGCATGGGTTTATGACTGGACAGGAGGGAGAGAGAGCAGATTCCATTGTATATCGAGAGGAATCAGAAGGAGACGACAACGAGAACGGGAACGAGGAAGACGAGGATTAGTACGTAGTGTAGTGCTCATTTTGACTTAGGCTCTTGTATGTACAAATACTTGGTTTTTTATATGTTAAATGTACGCACGATGTTATATGATGTTTACGGACATGTATGACGGTTTGTGGATGGTGTTATGATGGGTTTTGATATGTATGACGTATTTGAACGATATTATGTTAGGATTGGGTTTTTTTTGTTTTTTCCGTATTTGATGATGGTATGGTATGATGGATTGATTGTTGATGAGTATTGGTGAATTAATGGGGTAATAGTTGTGTGGTATTGGTTTTTGGATTGAATGGTTGTTGATTGTCTTGATGGAAAGGAATTGCTGTGTGTTGTAGTTCTTGGTTTCAGGTTTAGCAACGGCTAGAGACGACCTTATGGTCAACATATAGCGACGGCTAGCAACGGATTGCGACGGAATTTTAGCAACGAATAGCGACGGCTAGCAAAGGCTACCTGGTCAAACTAACTACCTGCCACGTAAGATGACACGTGGCTATAAGCCGTTGCTATTTCCATTGCTATTTCTGTTGGCGGCGACAGTAATAGCGACGGCTAGCGTTGCCGCCGACGGCTATATGCTGTCGCTAAATGAAGTGCTCCTTGTAGTGCATGGACTTCAACGTCACCTGTAAAGTTTACAACAACGCACACGTCAATCAACCACCTGCACACCAACATATGCACAAAATTTTCAAAACGGGTTGAAATTTCTTTAACAAACCCCAACCACGTACAGGACAACCCCATCAGATACCTAAACAAAGCATTGTTTCCACTAAACCCAAGCCTCCATCCGTTAGCATCATACCACCACAACCCAGCATGATTCCAACTTCTGACCCGTATGCGAAGCACGGGCCACATTCTAGCTGTTTCCCCATTATAGGAGAAACATCCCATGTAACCTTAATACTCTATGGAAAAAATAACGATGTCTGACTACCCACCATTGTAACATCATTAATGAGTCATATATTACAATTTATTCTCCATGCGTTTATACATTCCACTTTTTCTTTACTTTTTATATATTGTTTTTCTATTGTTTCGTAAAGTCAATCCTCTACATAAAAATAGGTAGAAGTTGTCTAGTTGATTGGAAGGTGAGCGTTGCAATGCTCAACAAGGCAGGTAATAAATTATATTTGGTCAGTTATTTACATGTAGCGACAATTATAATCTAAATTAGAACTTTTATGTGGTATGTAAAATATTCTATTATTGAGTAACTATGTTTGGTTAATTATTTAAGTTTAGTGGCAATTATAATCCAAATTAGCGTTTTTACATAGTACGTCAAATATACCTTTTTTCAGTCTTTGTAAGTTTATTATAATAATGTAATAAATCTTTGCATATGAGGCTATTCTATCTTTCTTCAATATGATTTTAGTAATCCTCTGTTGATGTATGTAAAGTTATTTCTTTGCATATATTGAGACATATCTGATTTCGATCTTTCTATTATATTAATAGCCATTTTCAACAAATAATGAGTAAACTAACATCTACAAATTATCTGCAATTGCTCCTCTCATATAGAGAGAACTGGGCTCTCATTAGAAAACGCTGACAAATGCATGACCAAATGGGTATTGCATTAGAGGAAATAGTTGGGTATTTTGCGAGTAAAGTCAGGTTTCCCCCTTCTAGGAGCAAGTTCAAACTGGATAGATGTGTGGCCTTTGGAGTCATCGAGTTCCAGAATAGAAGCCATCTTTCCACATCGGTAGCAGTGGTTGGGAGAACTAAATATTGTTACCACCTTTTGTTCAAGGCCCCAATAATATCCCTCCATGACTAACTGATGGGTTCCAGCTATCAGCATGAGATCGTTAGTGTGGTTGAATTGCTCTGATATGTCCTGACCAAAAGTGATGGACTTTTCTTGGGTTGGTATCTTTGAATGCTAAAAAGGCAACCAATATTTCAATATAAACATCAGGTAACCAATCTTTCAATACAACTAACAATTTTTAATAGAATTCTTATATGATTTATTCCTACTTACTTCATTTGACTAAATGAAACATGCATGCTATTATATTTCATGTTTGGATTTACTTGATGACAAGATGATTGATTAGCATGTGTGGTGTGTGGATGTGTGTGTGATTTATTAGTACAATATTATAAGTCATTTTCAGGAAGTATTCATTTATACATTACTTCAATTTTTTAACAAAGAGGGATCCTAATTGTCATACTTGATTGCTTCGGTACATTAAATTGTTCACTGTTACTTCTGTAGTTGAAAGTAAATTAAGAACTTTCCATATCTATATACTAAATACTAGATTTTCATTTTATCAGCATACAAGTTTAATCTTCTTCTATTTCTCTAAAATTTGAACTGCATGGTTGTATAACATCTCAGTTTTTTATATATGGAAAAACCAAGTTTAAAGTGCTTGTTTCATCTTTTGATTAAAATAATGCAGTTTTAGTTATCCTTTGTTTGGCAGTTGGAAGTCAACAATTTACGCACTTCATCCACTCCACTCAATAAAGTATACATGACCTACAATTGGATAAGATAAGTTCATGAATTCATTTTATTGCTACATGACCTACTATTTTACATAATAGTGTATATTATACGTAAATGAGGATGCATATTGGTTAGGTTAAAAAACCTAACAGTTGTCTACTAAACTTATTTTGATAAGAGGATTCTCCATTAGTGCCTATTCATAAGATAATATACATGTATTGATTTTAACTTAAACGGTATGGTCTGAATTTCGTGCATACAGGCAGAGTCGGCTCTACGGACCAAGAAAAAATGGGTTTCCCTTGGATGGAGATAGAGGAAAAAATGAGGAAAAGGTGTCGCTCTTAGCTGGAGGTCTGGAAAAAAAAGGGAAAATGGCACTTAATACCTCCAGGGATTGAACTCCTGACTTCTTCAAAGCCAAGCAATTGCTTAACCAACCACCCGCTTTATTCATATTTTCATTTTACATTTCATCATATATTTTTACAAGTTATCATTCTAACTTCCACCACCACCAACCGCTGACGAATGCCCTGACGAGTTGGGTTGCCCCAGGCAGCCGCCTGCTCTGCCTGGCCCCTGCGCCGGCCCTGCATACAGGACATAAACGGTGACTCCCATTTCAGGCATGTGTAATTCCTTTACTATTTTTCATAATCATTATTGGGGCAGTGCATTGTTTTTCTTACTTACATTTCAACATATTTTTCTTCAGCTATGGATCTTTTAGTTAGTTCTTATAAAACATGAAGTTAAGTTTCATATTTATTAATAATATAATGATTCCAATTTCTATAATTGATTATTTTAATTTTTCATAATCGTTAAGCATGAAGTCACCTTTATTTATTATTAGATGCAAATTGTTCAATACACAACATGCATAAATTTAAATTTTCATTCTACCCAAGCTTTATGTTTTTTCACATGAAAAGAGTTGCTGATGAGCATCCAGAAATTAAAATGCATCTGCCTAATTTGAAGATACGTACATTGTAATTTGTCAATACTGGTAGAAAGGTGTCTCTCATTCAACAATTTGTTAACATTTCAACAATTGTTGAAAAAGTTTCATCTTTCTTTAATTTTATTTTTCAAAAATCATGCTTTGTTCCCCAATAAAGAAACAAAAATTCAATTATTTTTTTGACGTTCTTAAAATCTTGAAATATGACTCATTGATGAAATGACTAAATTAAAGATTTTATGATTTTTAGGAGATATTATGATTTAAAACATAATGATAAGAACAAGTTTAATTTTCTGTTTCAATGTTCAAATGATAGAACTAACATGGGTCTAATGACATGGTAACATAATCCTTATAATGTAAGTGGTTTACATAAGCTTCTTTTAACACTAGGATGAAGTTAAGCTTAAGATGAAGCTTGCTTATGTGGGTTACCTTATCCATTAACATAATAAATAAATCAAATTGGCTCATAAATAAATGTTAGCCATGATTCCCTCAATGCAAGCATTGCTCAGTGAGAGCGTATGTGGTGGCTTTTGATGAATATAATTCATGATATGAAAAAATACATAAGCCTAGAAGTAAAGAAAAAGCGTAGGGCCAAGAACTCAAAGCATATGCCCACTTTCTGAGAGCTTCTTTGAAATTCAACATTCCATATATAGAAACTGAAAAGTCAAAGAGATTGCCATAAGTTCATTGGTTTTAGCTCCTGTTATGTAGCTTCTGAGCGTATCATGCAAACTTAATGGTGTTGATTACTAAAAGTTAGGTCCAAAAACTTATGTTACTTCTTCGTACTTATATATTTCATATTAATACACACACATAACTGGTACTATTTATTTATTTACAAATTATGCTATTAAAAATTAAGAAAGAATTAGTGGCTATGTTAACAAAATTAATTCACATCCACTGTCTCCAGCCTTCAGAGAATGAATGTTTAGCTCATGATCATTTACTTGTTGTTTCTAAAAAGTTATACAATGTTAACTTGGTCATTTCTCATTGTATTTCTTCCATAACTACATATTAATATTATACTTCCCACGTTGAAGGCAAGCAACGGAGCAGCTAAGACCACAACATTTGCACAAGGCCCAAATAAAAATTTATTAATAGTTGGGATTTTTTTAAAATCATTTGTTTAATTATGTTCGGGTTTTATTTTATCTTTGTTCTTATTGTTGTAGAAATTGGTTACATTAGCACATTGAAATGTGTCCTTTAAAGTGAGCCATGAAGCACTTTTGAGTTAACAATGTTAATTATGTAGGAATGAGTTTTTTCCGCAACACTAATATCCCTCAACTGACCAATTGATCAAATGGTATGTTTTGGCGTACTCTTTTGTTGGGCATTAGACAATGTGTACCCAGTTAGGTCATTTTTAATAGGCTTTTAAAATTGGTTGTGATATGTATAGAGCATTGTACGCCACTTCATGAAGTATTTGGCACAGTTTCATCGATTGCACATCTAGAATACATTCCAATGTTCATCTTTTTGGCAATCAGTCAATGCATGTGGAAATTTTAAATCTGTAATGAAACTATTTCTTCCGCTTTGTATGGTGTAAGGTGAAAATGTAATTACTATAGAATAAGCTCATTTTCTAAAAAGATTTATTTAAGGATACGTTTGGCTAAGGTCCCTAATATGTTTTAAAATACAAAAAATTCCTTATTTTAAAACTTTATAAACTTGGTCCATGTTTTTGGAAAATAAAAAAAATTACAAATATTCAAATTTAAGTTCAACAAATAATCATCATCATATTCATGCATTAAAACTACCAAAATATGATTCAAAAACAAAATAAAATAAAAAATATATACTTTCCAGTATGTTGCAACGAATTAACCAATTATTTGCAGTTGTTGCTAATATTTCAGCAACTTTTGCAATTATTTGCATCACCTGCAAATCAATTACTGATATATCAACATTTATAGTAATAATTGCAGAATTTGTGCAATTTTTCATCCGTCTTTTGTTAATTCAATTTTACATCCGGTATAAAATACTTGTTGATATTCGCAAGTCTTTCATCACATTTAACATAATTACTGATATATCAGCAATTACTGATATATCAGCAATTATATACAATAATTACTGATATATCAACAATAATTCATAAACCTTGTAAAAAAATTAAGTATAATTGTTGTTATATCAGCAAATATATATGGAAAATTGATATATTAGCAATTATTCATCCGATTTTCTACTAAAATTGTGGGTGAATAATTGTTGATTTTGCAGGGTTTTTTTTTTTGCAGATTACTTCCGTTAGTATTTGCAAATTTTTTGAGCTTTTTTATATATATCAGCGCCAGAAAATGATGAAAAAAAGGAAACCAACAAAAATAGGGACCCACTTTAAATGAAACTTGAGGGAGGGAGTCGCTTTACATCAAACTTTGAAATAAGGACCCATGCCTAGTTGTCACTTTATTTAAAGGGCTTTATATTTCCAGATTACTCCAAAATAGGCGATTGCTTATGAAGATATTTTTGCAGGATAATTCATTGAAACCTATATATAACTGCAAGCCGTGTGCGTAGCACGGGTTCACACTTTGAAAGTCAACGTTGGGGGCTTCTGTTAAAGTAAAACGTAGTCATTCTTTATAGATTTACTTTTATTATAGCCTCCGTAACTGGGCCTGCTGCCGCTAGGACTGTATATCGGACAGGACAGTCCGTTGTCCGGCTCGGTAAGGTGTCTGGTCTGTGTCCGTCTGATTCTCTTATAGGACAGAGCTTGGACACACTAGCATTCGGTTCGATCCAAAATGTTCGATATTTTTCTATTATCCATGGCTATATCGGACAGGACAGTCCGTTTTCTGGCTCGGTCTGAGGCTATATGATGTTCGGTCCGTGTCCGTCCGAATTCTTATAGGACAGAGCTTGGGCACACCTTCGTCTGGTTTGGTCTGACCCGTTTACACCCCTAGTTGTCGCCTCCTTTTTTTGTCAACTTTCTTATCTGAATAAAAAATAATCAGTTCATTTCACGTTTCCAAAAAAAAGAACTGAGTGCATGTGCATGTTTAACGTTTTCATGAACTATAGGTAATTCAATTTTTTGCTTAAAAAATATACGCTTTCTTGCAATGAAGGCGTGATATTTGAGTCAAGCATGTTATCGAATGGGATTGTGAATTTTTCTTAAAACATTTATAGTTAAGCCAATTAAATCAAAATAATTGATATTGTGTAATGTATGTTTTATCCATTCCCTTATTTAGTCCTTTATGTTGTGAATTTAACTTTCAACATGGAGTTTCATTCCAAAAGACTCAAATTTTCAACAAATATAAATATTGGAAAATAAAATGTTTTATTTACATAAAGATTATAAGACCAAACCCGTCGTACAACCTTTTTGTGTGATCCATATGCGTACGGCTGCAACCCATGTGCGTATCACGGGTTCACACTAGTAATACATGAAAAACTAAATGCATTTGTTAGCATAGTTGAGGGTGATAAAGTAGTAAGCTGTAGATTTTATAAAGGGGATATGCTGATAATATTAAGATATATATATTTTGTAGATACCAATGGAGAAAAACCTAAATATAATCACATAACCTCTCTGGCACGTGAAGTAATGAAACAAACATGCAAATGGCATGATCAAAGGGATAAAAATGGAAAGTACAAAAAGAAACTATATCAAAAATAAAGAAACAACGAATATGTTTTGTAACTAAATCTCCGTCTCTTTCTCTCAACAATCAAAAAGAAACTAAGGTGAATAACTGGGTGAATTAAGAGTTTTTTGAAACTAAAATAGTGTAGGATAATTTAGGAAATGCATTGCCAAGAAACACTAGTTAATAAGTTGTATAATTAGGTGACATTTTAAGGCTACTAAGCTATTTTCCTCCTTAGTAAAAATAAGACATATAACAAGGTGATGGTAGTAGCTTCTACAATGGAGCCTAAGGTCGAATCACATCAGTAGATAAGAGGATTAAAAGGAATAAAAATAAAAATATAATTTGGTGAGAAACCTTACTTAATATTTGGCATTAATTTCTATTTTAAGGTAGCCTTAAATTTAGTTTTAACAACCTACATATTTAATTAAATATGATGATTGTTTTTGGCTTTGATGGAAGAATTGAATACTTGTTAATTCTCTACATAAATGAAATTTAGATTTAAAATGTAAGCAACATTGTGTAATTTTGGGTGCTATGAATAATCAACATATTTAGATACTGGGAAGTGATATTAAGGTGAGTATCTATGATGATATGCATGCCATGATAATAAACTTACTTGTGTTAGAATCCTTATATATATTGATGACCATAATACCCTGGAAACCCTACTTGGAAACCTCACTTCTGACTGACTTGCTTAATGAAATAGTATAAATTATTTGATATGATTGCTATTGAAAGTGGTCTGTGCAAAGAAGGATGTAGGGTAGCAAGGTTGGATGCTTTGCTTATGTTCTATACCCAGATAAAAGAAGGAGCCAAGGGTGCAATGGAAGTCCATGTGTTGAGTTGTTAGGCTTCAAAAAATATCCCTAAATAAATATGCTATGATTTAAACATATCCTAAAATTTGTGCGATAACCTAAAGCATATATGACAGGGAAGCAATAGGCTTTAGGATGTTCCCTTCTAAAACATCCATGGCCAGTAGACAATAGCAACATAAATACATGAATATTGCTTATCTTTGTTGTATGAATGATTGGTTGTTTTATATGTGTTGTCTACCATAACTGATGCGAATGGTTGAGCTTTCTTTATGTATTTGATTCATTTCTGAGGGAAGTGGGTACTCAGGAGAATAAAATAAGTTAAATAAAGGAAAAAGCAAGAGAAACACTTTGTAAGTAACTAAGGGCTAACCAGATCATGGAAAGACTACCTTGAGAAGCTTGGCATGGACCACAGTGCAAGCTTGTACATGGCTTGTTTGAGCCCAGATATCTGAGTGTGCTGGCATAGCTGATGGACCAGGCAATGTGCACGTTATGAATCGAGTGTAGTATTGTAACAACCTGAAATTTCAGACAGTAAATATTTAAATATTGAGGTTATTTAAATATTTAAATCTTGGATTTAATATAATAAAAATGGTTTTATAACCTTTATTAAATCCATTTATGAATAATAATTAATGAGGAGAAAACATATTGAATTTTTGTTTACAATGATAAGTAGTTCGAAGAAATATCGATAATGTGACTGAAAACAGTTTAGTCGATAAACAACGTTTTACTTGCTGAAAGTTGTTAGAACATATGGATGTAGGAACAAAAGAAGAACACATATATTTATGTACATATCATAGAAATAAAATACAAATGGTATACGTATATATATTCTATGTAACAACCCGTATTTTGAATAACATGTCATAACATTAATCAAGGCAGAATTAAAAGTTATAATCTGAATCAAGGGAAACGGGCTGTGCCATTGCGTTCGTCTCGGAAAAATACACGAAATAGAGTCCGAGTTTTCGAAAATCGGAGTCCGTATGACCGAGTTATGGCCCGTCAAAGTTTTCAGAAAATCCAGAGTTTAAAAACAGTTCGAAAATCAAATCTAGAACCAAACAGACTGGGCGCGAAAATTTACCGCCCAGCCCCAAGTCGACTGGGGAGTCGACTTGCCCCAGTTGGTATCGACTGCCCAGTCGACACCCCTGTCGACCTGGGTGGTCAGGCCAGTTTGGCCTGGTGCACCTGTTTTGGCTCCTGGGTCTTGTTTTGTTGGCTTGCGACGTGATTTGATGGCTCAGATCTGAATTAGGGTTAATCCTATGGCCTAAACTAACCTAAACTTCTATAAAAACACCCTAAGACCTAGCCTAATTCGCTAAAAACCATCCTAACAACTAAGTGCTGCCAAATTCTCTCTTGATCATGGCCTCCATCTTTATCATTGAGAGCTTGAGGGTTCTAAACTAAATCTAAGGCAAAAAGGAGCCATCTTTCTTCATCAAATCAAAGGAGCTACTTATTCTCAAGGTTATTTGTGTTGCTACATCATTCCTAGAGCTTCTACAACATCTCTATCTTGTTCTATTTGGTTCTAGTTCTCATAGCCACGCTTTGTAAGCCCCACTCTACTCTTAGATTTAAACTATGAAGTTAATATGATCATGTAGCAAGTTGAAATGAGACTTTTGGGTATAATACTTGTCTTGGGGGCTATATTTGTATGCATAGATCCATTTATGACTCTTTTGATCTATAATTGTGGCACTATCATGAACCTAGTATCATTTACCTTGATTTTTGGGTGGTAGAAAGCTATGAGCTTTATTTGGTGGTTATGCATAATGCAGCATAGAACTTGGTAGTTATGCATAAATGCAATATAGAACCATCTTATAACCTTGATGTTAACTCGCATATGATGTTGAACTACATGCTACCCACAAGTTTATCACCCTATGACAACTATTATCATGTTTCACCTTTGCCTATGATGTTGAACTACATGCTAGTTTAATTGCTAAGTTTGATGTCATGCATGTTTTGAGGCCAATAACCTTATATGCTAGTTGAGATGAACACCTTTGCCTCATATATCACCATGTTAAACTTGTGATAGACTTTGCCACTTTATGCCCAACTTATCATATCATTATGTTCCCCCTTTTGATCTATTTGTGTTGATGCGAACTTACGTGCGATGGGGTTACGTTATGGGTAAACTTAAATGAAATGAAACATGACTTGAAAATATGACATGTGATTATGCTTGAAAACATGAACGTGGACATGATATGCAGAAAACATGAAAGTGGCCTACTCAAGGTTGGGTTGAGTTTGTAGCATAAATCTACCCGAAACCGACCGGCTTAACTAGTGGCTACAAACAATAGGACCCAATGTGAGTAGTTGGTTATATCGCACTTAAAACCCGAGGTTAGACTAGGTTGTGGTGTAAAACTACCCGGACCCGCCCGGCTTAACTAGTAACCACAACAAAGTCTAATGTGAGAGGTTGGGGTGCATTAAGTTAATTAATGCCACATGGTAGGGTTAAGTCATGGACCACTTGAATACTTAACCAATTGAACACGATAGATTGTTGGGGTTAAGTCATGAACCACTTGGGTATACTTAACCAATTTGATACATGGTTTGGACAGGGTAAACCACACTTAACCCATTAGAAACCCTAGTTTGCGGGGCCCTTTTCAGCAGTAACCCACCAGGGAGTGTCGGGATACCCTAGGGACTAGGCTAGGGGTGGGGCACGATTACTGGGCTGATTGTAAGTGACCAAAAGGGACGGCTAGGTAGGTGCACCATTGTAGATTCCGGCGGACTATGGTCATGCACATAGTCTGGGGATGAAAGACAGACATGGGCACCAGTATGCTTGGACTGTGCGTGCTTGTTTTGTGTCAGTGGTTGGCACCCTAGGGCCCGGATACGCCCTAGGGTGGACCTTGCACAGTCGACTACGTCTTGCATTTGGGCCGTATGACACCGACACTTGACGAGTTAGGCTTATAGGGAGCCGATCGACTAGACCGTGTAGTTGGACCTTGATTTAGGTCATCTCATGATGTTGGGCCAATTTTGGGCCAAGGGATCATTTCTTGTTTATACTTGACATGGATTAGAATACTAGTACACTTGGTGCAACTTAACCTTGTATATGCGATGCCACACTTGATCTATCTTGTTAACTTTTCACCATGCCAGTTATCATCCTATGATTCATATCTGTTTTACATGTCCAGTTAACTTTATTAGTTTTTATACTAATAGTAGGTAGGACTTACCAGTCTTTTTGACTGACCTGTTTTCCTTTCGCCTCTTTTCTTCCGTCCCCCCCCCTCCCCCCCGCCCAAGTTCTCAGGGTGGGAACACTAGCACCTAGCTTGGATCTTTAGCTTGCTTTCTGGATAGCTCATGTACGGTTTGGACTTGAGCTCGCTATGGCTTTACCACGTCTACTTTGGGGATAGTTTACTTTATGTTATTTCCAGTTTTCATTTTATGTTTCTAGACTTGTAGTGGTTGGAAAATAATGACTTAGTACTTTTGATGTAAGTTGACTATGGTTTTGAAATAGTAGTTTTATCCGCTGCTTTATTTACTCTGTTTTACTTATATGTTCTGTCTTGTGATATCTCCATGCATGTTTACCTTGACAAACACCCCTCCAAAGCCAGTGTACTTGCAAGAGTGACCCAGGCGGAGGTGGGGTGTTACATTCTAGAATATGAAAAATGGCTTAAAATGATAGGGACATGTGTCATCAAATGAACGGTACACATGTCTTGTGTAACAACCCGGAAAATCTGAACCAACTAATTTTTTTATTTTGGGTAATTTTAATGAATTTTGAATATTTGTAATGAATTATTTTAAATAATAATGACGATAAATTTATTTTGAATAGAATTAGAACATATATATTTATTTGAATCGTCGTTAGAATATAAATATTTATTTTTAATTATAAAAGGAATAGAAAATGGCGCGGTAGTTCGAAAATTAGATTTCAAATTTCAAATGACTGTACAGGATTCAAATAAATTGAATTTTAGTGAAACCAAAAATATTTGAATCTATTTGGAAATATCTTTCCAATGAATCCGGAAAATCAAAATTTCATAGCGGGAATAAAAAGTTATGCCCAGTTGAAAATTCAGAATAGTCGCTATGGAAATATAGCCCCCTAAAAATGGAAATTTTGCAAACGACCTCCGTTTTCGACGAAACCACTTTTGTTCGGTCCAGGATGTCAAGTTATTGCTAGATTCCAAAATTCAAAATTTTTGAAATCAATATGTGAGCATGGCAAAAGAAAACATGTTTTAACAGTTTTAGTCAATTTGGATGACCAGAAAATGACCATTTTTCAAATGGTCTTCAAATTTGACGGAACTAGTTTTGTTAGGACCGTATCATCGGTACGAAGCTAGAAATATTTTTTCAAGAATTTTTAGAGTCCGTTTGTGACCCTAGAAAATTGAAATGTACGTTCAAGTTCAATATATAGATTTATATTTTGATTTTGAAGGAAACTGATCGAAACAATTGAATCGGCTTACCGGGCATATCTCATTGTGTTCGGAATGGTGGTGATTAGCTAAGGCGACAGTCGTTGGGTTCGATTTGGGGTTCGAATAAAAAGTCAACCTTTTAGAGAATAAATTAATTAAATAATTAAATTATTATATTTATATCCTTCTCTCCTCTCTCCCTCTTAGTGGAAATTGATTTTTAAAAATAAAAAAAAGTAGGAGCCATCGCGCGACAGCTCACCGCCGCCGCCAGGCACGGCGCTCCCCCAAGCTCCGCTGCCTCCCATCCCACTTCTCCTCCCCACTGATGCCCTCTCCCTGCCTTCCTCCAAAACCGCGAATCCCCCAATCTGAACACCCCCAAACCCTAAACCTCTACCGACAGCCACCCCCCTGCCTGCCACCTCAGCCGCGACGCCCTCCAGCCTGCGCACCACCTCCGTGCTCCACCGACGACACGGCTGCCCCATCCAATCCGAAGGCAGCAAAAGGAACACCCCCGTTGAAAAATAAAAGAGAAGAAACCAAATCGATGTGAGTCTTTAATTTCATTTTTATTTATTTCTACTTATGTTTACATTTACTTTTATATTAATTTTTATTATAGAAAGAAACTATTTTTATTATAAAAAGGAATGATTTTTACGAGTAGAAAGTTATGATTTTTAACGATAGAAAGGTTTGATTTTTGGAATAAGGAAAGTCAGGATTTTTATGATATGACTGGCGGTGTAAAAATATGATTTTTTTATATTATAGGAATAATAAAAATATGATTTTCTATATTATAGGAATAATAGAAATATGATTTTTATCATTTGAATAGCAATGTAAAAATGTGATTTTATATATTCATTAGCGATAGAAAGATTTGATATTTATCTATATAATAGCGGCATAAAAACATGATTTTTATCTATGTAGCATTGTTATAAAAATATGAAATTATTTTTAGAACGATAAAAATATATTTTTTCGTCTATGTATGTTATTTATAAAATAATCATACAAAGAAATAGTTATTGATTGGTTGAAATAATAATTTTTCACGTAGGTATACTACATAGATCGACAATCAAAGAATGAAGGAGTGGAAACCCAAATGTGAGAACTTCTTACTTTGATTTTATTTTCTAGTTAAAATATATACTAGGATACAGACGGTGCTTAGCAGCACCCAACACACGTCCACAGACCGTGGATGACTTATTTGTTTGATTGATTGAGTTGTGAAAATTGATTGTGTATTGTGGAACGGAATAAAATATTTTATAGTTAAAAATATAATTTTTAACGCGTATATGGATAAAATAAATATTCATAAACAAATCAGACGATTTGTTTATGTGCACTGATTTGACTGATATTGATTGGGACGATAAATTTTACGCATCGCCCAACTGCACAAATAAAATTCATTATTTGTTGATTTAAACCCCACACGGGTATTGGGAAGATATATGACATACACTAGTCCCAACAATTAGATGCATGTCGATCGATTGATTGACATGCTGTTGTAAGCATTAAATATTTATATTTGATGCTTATGCAGTGTAAAATGCACTCTAGATGATGGTTGATTGTGTTTTATTGTTGTTATACACATTTGTTTTGTGAAATCCATATAATGACATTATATGGTAATTGACTGTGTTTGATTCCAGTTCATAAAGAATGAATATTTTGAAATAACAATTATTTTAAAATAACGAATACTTTGAAATAATATTCAATAAAAGATCAAAATCTGATTTTGATGTCCGATTTGGGATGGAACCGAATATATTTAAATATATAAAGCCGTATTGATTTGATATGCGCCATTTTGATGTGAACGATATTTATATCAGTTTTATTCATTGTTATAATGAATATCGAAAAGGAAGTGATTTTAAAATCTAATGTTTTGAAAATATTATCATTTATATATCGATGATATGGAATATTTAATTTTGATTTGAAATTGAATAAGAAGTTGAAATCGTTTTGAAAACGAATTTAAAACGATTTATAAAATAGGTTTTAAATGAAAATCGATGAAATATGTATTATATATAATATAATGGCCTGAATAGAATGCGCCGCGCTGCGGCAGTTCGTGAATTTCGACCATTGACTTTGAATGGATATTACAGGAGATCCGACCGTCGGATTCTCCTAAAACTGGAACCATTGGGTTCGTATCGAAAAGAGTTATATAACGAATATTAGATATTTGAAATCTAACGGCTGGAATTGGAATTATGTCCAAATCAAATTTGGAAAAGGTCGTTGTAAGTGCAGTTCGATGGCCGTTTATGAAAATCGACTATACGGACCTTGATAAAATTATTAAAAATACCAATAATTAGTGTAAAATCATAAGAAATGATTTGGAAAGAATTAGGGTGAAAAATCCCATATTTGAAAAGATAAAAATAGATTATTATCGAAATGAACTAGTTATGAACTAGAATTATAATCCAAATATTTTTAAAATAAATAAATTGGATTTGAAATGGTTTTAAAAATAACCAGAATTTCCAACATATAAATTGGAAATGGATTTGAATCGAAATTGTCTTCGGAATATTTCGATGTTGGATATAGATATTATACAAATATTGTGATGGAAATTTGAAAGATATATATATATATCGTTATTTCCAACACGATATTTGTTGTTTCCAGAATTTGGTATTGAATATAAGCCGATATATTTTCTATTCAGAGCCTAGTATTTAATATCAAATTGGATTTTGGGTTGGTCTTGAATGGTATCTTTAATAATATTGTTCTTAAACCCAAGGGACTTAAGAAAATTAGAAACTGACTGGAGATTAGTTAAGTTGAATGGTTTCTTGGGTATTGATCTGATGTTAGTTTCGGCCTTCGGGGTTAACACTTAGGGAATTGTTCTCTTGCTAATTTACGGTTAGAGACTGATGAAATGTGAATTGGGTTTGTTGTGAACGGTGTTTTAGCGACATTCAATCTTTAACCCGATTTACAGTGAAATGGGATTTGGAATTTATAAATCTTTTGTTAAGATTTAAAGGAGATCTTCCAAAGTAAAGTTTTCCAATTTAACATATTAAATTGGAATTGAATGGAATTCGATTTGGAAATAATCGAATTAAGCCTTTGTAGAGGAAGACAGTTAATATATATGGAATTTAAAAGGCCTTGTCGTTATTCCATTTATATTATCGGTTGAATATAGAAGTTTATATCGATTACATATATCTATTTGTTTTCCATGAAGATTCCATTGTTAATGGAATATGATTTTGGGTTTTCGTGAATGATATCTTTAATAATATTGTTCTTAGACCCAATAGAGTTAAGAAAATCAGATACTAAGTTGAATGGTTTCATGGGTATTGATCTGATGTTGGTTTCGGCCTTCGGGGTTAATACTTAGAGAATTGTTCACTTGCTAATTTACGGTTAAAGGCGAATGGAATGGAATGGAATGTGATTTTGGGTTTATCGTGAACCGTGTTTTAAATGACATTGGTTGTTTAACCTATTTAAAGATAGGATATGATTTCCTAAATAATCGTTAATATTTATTTTTGGGAAGATCAAAACCAAGTGGAGTTTTAATGCATCTTTAATTAGATTGGATTGATATTCAAAGGAAGATTAAAAAATAAATTTAAAGAATTTATCTTTGATAAAATTAATGGGAACCTTTCCCAAAGTATATGAATATTTGGATAAAGAAATATTCTGGATTGGAATGAGGCGTATGTTGTGTTTTTATAGCACTTGTTTATTATATACGCGAGTTATTCAGAAAGACCGGGTTTATCCCATTCTGAATAACTGATTCAACGATGTGCCGAGGATGAAGACAGTGGTTGAAGACCAGAGGTCTTCACATCATTTGGATGATTACTGATGTCTGGATTGGGTTGTACACCTAAGACAAGGTTATAAGTGGTGATCGTCCAGACATACTTGGAGATCGACCGGATATGTGAGGACCTCTCCCCTGTGTTGGACATATGGGGGTGGAATAAGGTGCCTCTAGTTTCGTTTAGACCTAGAACGAACTTGTAAATGGATGTGTGTCTGACATCGAATTTCATTCTCTGTGATTGATAGACATCGGTTGCATAGCGTGAATTGCCTGTGTTGCATGCTGAGATGCAAATGATCAAGGCTTCTATTGAAAAGCAGAGAATTATGGTTGATGATTAAAGTCGGCTTTAATATAGCGTAGCTTTGTGTAGTATTAATTCGCGAGCCTCACACCCCGGTTTGAACCAGAAACGGGAGAGTGCATCAGGGAGGGCATGCGTTTCCTTCTAGCTAGGAGTGGTTCCAGCGTTTTGCAAGCCCTGATGTTTAACTCATGTGGATAATGGATAGCGAGGCGCCTCGGTTATATCGGTCGATGCGGGACCGATGGAGTCATTTGGCTCATTTACGCACCATAGGGCGGGGAAACGTATTGTTAAAGGTTTTTTAATCCACATTGCACTTTGATGGGCCATCCCTAACGATCCAAGGGTCACTCCAGCTCTGATCCTGAGGGGCGGGCTAGAGCGTCTCGAGGCGGTAAGGACGATCCCTTGCCTTGGTTCACAGATGGAAATCC
Source organism: Allium sativum (assembly GCA_030737875.1). NCBI lineage: Eukaryota > Viridiplantae > Streptophyta > Magnoliopsida > Asparagales > Amaryllidaceae > Allium > Allium sativum. Next base: position 769,264,724 of record CM060918.1, on the reverse strand, counting down.
AACTTCCAATACGTGACATTTGTGGTTTTGATTGTAGAGCCTAGTATGGAGACATGATATATGGTACCCATGCCGTCTATGATTAATACATTTATATTTGAAGTTGTTTTCCTCACTTATAGTAATAATAATAAAAGATGAAATTTAGAAAATAACCATTCTTTGGCTATTATAAGGTAAAACCCTATCCTCCAGCTTGCGCTGCGTTATATGATGGGACCTGGGTCTTATTATAGTTTCATTGTTCTTTATTTAGTATTGCGCTATTTATTTTATGCACTGGTATTCTTGGAAGGAAACCCGTTCCATTTTATACGGCGTGGTCCCTTGATTTACCTAACTTTAAAAATAAAGATTAATAACTGTTTTGGTTCTCACACCAGTTACATGACTAACCTGGAGTTTATTGTTTTAACCTAAACTATGGGTGCCCCTATTTTCCGCACGGGCAGCTAGTAGTTTCGGTTTTGTAGATTTATATTCACAGGATCCTGATTTACAACTGAAGTGATATTCGGAAAGCTCTGTATCCGTGTATTACTTTCAGTTGTGTTTTGTATTGTTTTCCACTGCTATGTATTTAAATGTAATTTAAATCTCTGATATTGATCATATGCATATGATTTATTTATACTCTGTTATATTCTTGTATTTTGATGAAATTGTTGCAATAAGCAATGAAATGTTCTGATGTTTGTGTTCTGATTCGTCTTGTTCTCAAAGCAATCCATTCTTCCTCTTCTCTTCGGTGACCGGGGAAGTATCGGGTCCTTACATTTGGTATCAGAGCTTTGTTTACAGAGCTCGGAGAACATGACACGTTAGAACCAAATGAAAGAATTCATCAGAGATTGGATTAGTAATATCCAATAGGAATGACTCGTTAGAGATAGGATCGGTAGTATCCTAGAACGAGTGTGAAGAGTGTATTTAAAAAAATAAAAATGAAAACAAATTATGTTTTGAAAATAATTAAATCCAATATACATATGTGAATATTTATTTTGTATTGAATTTGGACAATCGAGTATATAGAAATTTTGAACATACGTCTGATCCATGTGTATTCGAAGTTTTAATATACTGGATAGATATAGAATCACACTCTAGTCGCCCGGAGATGATTCTGATGATGAGACCTCATCATCAGTGTTTGTGTTCGAGTTTCGAAAGTGAGATATCTATATGTTTCCAATTGACTGGTATGAGAACCAAAACTAGATAGGGCTTATTATTGTGATTTGGCACCAAAAATGGAATTTTTTTGTATATATATCAAAATTATGAATTTGAAACATTAATTCACTAATTGATTGATGGTTGTGTTTTATGATTATTTGTTATCTAATAAAACCCTTATGTGAAAGAACAGTACATATAGCCAAATTGTATCGAATATTGGGCTGAATTGAAAATTGATAGAAATTGCATGCATATACATGTATATACATTGAACAGGTCATAACAGGGAAGCTAAGCAGAGGAATAAAATTGTTTGCCCGATAAATAGGTACATGTTTATTGTATTTCTTGGGGTTTTTGATGATTTTATGAGCCAATTGGCTGTTTCTTTTTCTTTTTGATTGGAGAGGCCTGTGTGGCAGTTTGGGGATTTTCCCGGTGCTCCCGCACAGGGGAGGTTATGGCAAAAAAATTCGAAAATGTAGGATGTTAGCCATTTTTTTTGAAAAATTTGAAAAGTTCTCAGAAACTGAAAAACTGAAGAACTTAAGCCATAATGAAAATAATGAAAGTTGAGTTGGTTTGAAAAACAACTTTCAGCTCCGTTCCTTTTTGGAGACGAAAAGATTTTAAGTGGGGGAGATTGTAACAACCTGGAAAATCTGAACCAATTTAAAATTTTATTTTGGACAATTTTATTGAATTTTGAATATTTAAAATGAATTATTTTAAATAATAACGACAAGAAATTTATTTTGAACAGAATTAGAATGCATATATTTATTTGAATCATCGTTGGAATACAAATATTTATTTTTAATTATAAAAGGAATTGAAAATGGCGTGGTAGTTCAAAAATTCAATTTCAAATTTCAAATGAATGTACAGGATTCAAAATAAATCGGATTTTAGCGAAACCAAAAATATTTGAATCTATTTAAAAATATCTTTCCAACGAATCCGGAAAATCAAAATTTCATAGCGGGAATAAAAAGTTATGTCTAGTTGAAAATTCATAATAGTCGCTATGGAAATATAGCCCCTAAAAATGAAAATTTTGCAAACTACCTCCGTTTTTGACGAAACTACTTTTGTTGGATCTGAGATGTCAAGTTATTGCTAGATTCCAAAATTCGTAATTTTTGAAATCAATATGTGAGTGTGGCAAAAGAAAATGTGTTTCAACAGTTTCAGTCAATTTGAATCGACCAAAAAATGGCCATTTTTCAAACGGTCTTCAAATTTGACTAAATTACTTTTGATAGGATTGTATCATCGATACGAAGCTAGAAATAATTTTTCTAGAATTTTTAGAGTCCGTATGTGACCCCAGAAAATTGAAATGTGCATTCAAATTCAAGTAGTCGGGATTTCACAGATTCATTTGAAGGAGCTGGAAGCAGGAGGCTTCACCGGTTAGCTATAGGCTGTCATATATTCCGCTGTGGACCTTGTTTGTATCTGGAAACAGGTGTTTATAACTGTTCCAGAAATGACTGTTGTGCTCTGATGATGGTATGTATATAAAGTTACTGATTTGTATTTCAAAAGTTATGTTATATAATATATTTTATTCGTTCCGCTGTGAGTTGTGATCTTCGTTCTTCTTCTATTCTAATATTTCTTTCTTTCTATTTCTCATCTTCTAACTTCTTTCTATTAATGGTTCGTATTTCTGGGTTGTTTGGGTTGGACGTGTGGTGTATTTAGTCAACTCAGATAGCTCGGATTTGCGGGTCGTTACAGTTGGTATCAGAGCTTAGGTTTAGCGAACACCTAGGCTTTGGTGGGGGGTTTGCTCATTAGAGATAGGGTCAGTAGCACCCTAGAATGAGTTGAGTGTATATATATGAGAGAGCGTATTTGTATGTTGATATAAAAATTGTTTTATATTGTGTTGGCTTGTCTGTTGAGTGGTTTATGAATTCTGGTCGAATCGTGGGACGCCACGACGTCAATAGGAGTTTCTAAACACTTGAACAGAAGAATTGACATAATATTGTTTTAAAGTGGGTAAATGAAATAATTTTACCCAAAAGGGTATTTTGATATAAAAGATAAATAATTTTCTAGAATTATTTATATATGGATGAGTTGGTTGCTATTATTATCATCAAATGTGATTATAAGAATTTAAATGGTTATGGATAACCAAATAAAATTTGTGTATACAAATGAGATGTAATTGAATTAGATTCAAACCAGAATTTGAAATTTAAATCCTGGGAAGTTTGAAAATATTTTCTAAAGTATATTAAAATAATATAGCTTTGTTTTGAAAGGATTTTTGAATAAAAGTCATTTTTAATGGATTTTGAATGTGATAAAGCACTGAACTCACTTCAGTGGCTGGAAAATAATTCCGATGATCCGGACATCTTCGGTGTTTATTTTCGAGTTTCTAAATTATGGATTGCTACCTTAGTGGGATTCCCAATGGAAGTTTATTTTAGATAACAAGTTGTTGGAAAATTCAAATGTTTTGAATTCAAAAGGGTTTGAAATGAAAACCCGGGAATTAGAATTATGGAATTTAAAATTTAGCTTAAGCAAGTTAAAATGAATTGAAAGAGATAAATTGATTTAAAATAAATTTGAATGAATTTAAATTCATATGAATGGAATATGAATTGAATGTGAACATATGGATTGTAAATCATTCAGATTAAATGAATGAAACCCAAAGGTTTGGTTGGAACTAAAAAGTATAGAAGTATGAAATGTTGAATTTCAAGACAAATGGCTTTTGGAAAGGTTAATGGGCTGTAGCACTTCTTCTGCCTTAGTAATTTCGGGGACGAAACTCTTTAAGGGGAAAGGAATGTAACGTCCCAGATTTTTAGCTATTTTATAATGAGTATTTAAATTTATTTTTAATATTAAATTGGAATAATAAATGGTTTTCATATTGAATTTATCGATTTAATCGATATATAATTTAATACCGGATATATGGGATTATCGTAATACAGGAAAAGCATAATAATTTAATTTGCAACTAAAATTGAATCAAAATGTTTCAGCCGATCAATTTCAATCCTATTTGAATATAACAAAAATAATTTATTTTTGAGCATTTATTTGTTTTGAATTTTGAATTTAATTATATTGATTTAATATGTCTTCTATATATATACGTTTAAACTAAAATTTGAAATACGTTCCACTGAGGTAAGAATAGTGATATAGTGTTGGAGAGTCAGTCGTTACGTTAAGATAAGGGTTCGGGGTTGCGAAGTACGGACTGAGAGATATTTTGACTATAAAATTAATTTAAAATCACTTCAAATCTTTTCCCTTCTCTCCAGAAACCTATGATTAACGAAGCCGACCTAACCATTTATGGCGCAGACCTAAATTGCTTCCTCGAGCAGGAAAAATGGTCTTCCACTTTCAAATCACAAGAGACACAAAATCAATGCCGTGTACCTTCTGTCTCCCTTCGCACCCATATAAATCAAGCTAAGCCTTCACAAATCTTCCCATCCTCAAATCCCAGACAATTCTATCCCTCCGTTCTTTTCCTTTTTCCAGTAACCGAATCAAAAGGGCCACGTTCCACCATTTTATTCGAATCAAAAAAAAGGGGGAAATTCGAATCGCGTTCTGAAGTCCCAAGCGGATCGGGAGTTTCCTGAAGCTCGCTCAACACCACCACGCTCGCGATTTGGGTATGAAAGGAGGCGTTGGTTCTGGTGTGCGGATTTGTGTACTCCCGATGTCAGAAGGGGGTAGGGTTGTTGCGATGGGAGCTGGGAACCGAGGGGTTAAAGGGTTGATGGCGTGAGGTTGCGAAGGTCGAGGTGCCTAAATTTTTCGGTCAACTGTAGCATTCAAACAGTGAACCGCAATTGGGAACGTGATGTCGAGTGACAAGTATGTTGATGTCCGAATGGCATTTGTGAGGAGTCGACCTTCTTGTTGTTTCTGTAAGTGGATGATGGTGCGAGGGAGGGTGTGGAACAGCAGGGGTGTCGGGTCTGTGGTGTTTTGTGAATTAAGTCCGTGTAGTTGGAAGTACAACAAGGGTATGACACTGTTGAAAAGGAGGTGCAGATTGATGCCTGCAAAGTGTTCGACAAAATGTCAAAGAAGCGATATGCAGAATTTTAGGGCTGGTATAGTCTTGGAACTATTCGGACATAAACTTCATGGATTGATCGAGTATTTGCAATACCGATAAGGTGCGAATAAAATTCATTCAAGCCGATTCAAGTCGATTCATATAGAAGACGATGTGGAATTTTTTTGGATATTCGACAGAAAAAATCAGGTGAGTAAATCTCACTCACCTTTAGAATTATTTTTATTTCATTAAAAATAATTGTTTGTTGCTTGTGTGAATGCTTCCTGGTTGTTTTATATATATATTAGTTATTTAGGCTATTATATATATTGGATTGATTGAGTGGTTGGATTCCCGCAGTCTCATTAGCGGATGCCCGCAGTTTCATAGCGGATGATTACCCTATACGCCCCACGCTATGATTAGTGGATGACCTTCTATACCGCGATATTCTGCCACGAAGCAGAATTGGTATTATTTATGTGCTAACATCTGTGGATGCAGGAAAACAGGTTGGAGGAATCCAACTGGATTCCTCAAAAATATATTATCTGTTTGTTTATTTGTTTGCATATATATTTTTATATATGATGTGTTAGAAAAATAAATAATTCGTTGCTTTGTGTGTTTAAACATCACTGGGCTTAAGTAATGATATTTAAAATATCGTGGAAGGATATTTGGGATTTAAAAAGGGAAAATTCTATTTTTAAATAGAATTTGAATTTTTAAATGGAAATAAAATATAAACTTGTTTTTGGAAAAATAAAACAAGTAGTTTCTTCATAAACGAAGGTTATAAATAGTTCTTTTATAACGAAGTTATAAATGAAGTGAAGAGAATTATCATTTGATAATTCAGAAATAGAAATACAAGTGTGAAATTGGGATTTGAAATGAAATTTCAAAATAGGATGTGAAATGAAATTTTTAAATATATAACTCAAATAAAATTTGAGTATAACATTTGAATTTTAAAAGGAGTTTAAATATTTGAAGTTTAAAAGGAGATTGAATATTAGAAATTCAAATAGAAGTTCAAATAGAATTTGAATAGACGAAATTAGAATGAAAAATAGAATTTGAATTCAAGGAATTAAAATAAAATTTGAATTCAAAGGAATTCGAATAAGGAAATTCAAATAGAGATTTGAATGTAGAATTTCAAAAATAGAATTTGAAATAAACTTTGGAAATAGGATTTTCAAAGTAGAATTGGAAATAGAATTTCAAATAGGGTTTCAAAATAAGAAATCCAAATGGTTTTGAAATGGAATTTGAATTCAAGGGAATTCAAATGGATTTGAGTGAAGAAATTCAAATGGTGTTAAAAATAAGTTTGAATATTAGAATTCAAATGGGGCTGGAAATGAATTTGAATATTAGAATTCAAATGGAAATGGAAAATGAAATTTGAATATAAGAGATTCAAATTGAATTCAAATAGGATTTGATCTACGGAATTAGAATATGAAATTCAAATGGGTTTTAAACTATGGAATTTTGAATATAGAGTTTAAAAAGGAGTTTGAATGTTTGAATTCCAATAGAATTCAAATATAGAAATTGGAATATAGAAGTTCAAATGGAATTTAAAAATAAAGTTTGAATAAGAGAATTCAAATGAATTCAAACATAGAATTTGAATATAGGGAATTCAAATAGAAATTCAAGTATTGAATTTGAAATAGAAAAGGAATTGGAATTTGAATATAGAATTCAAATAAAAGTGAGATTGGAATTTGAATCAAGAAATTCAAATAGAGTTGAATTCATTTTAACGAAGTTTAAAGGTTTATATATATAAATATAATTAAAACGAACTCGCCGCAGCGCTGTAGTTCGTAAAATAGCGATTCGAACTTCAATCGAGTATACAGGACTCAATTGAAGTCGAAATTCTTTGAAACAAGAATCGTCAGGACCGGTTGAATAATAGTTTTCTAATGAAAGAGAAAAATATGAATTTCGTCGTATAGATTTTGAGTTATGTCAAAATCAAATTTTTAGAAAAACAGCGCCAGAACTATTTAAAAACCATAACGGTTTATTTCGTTTTATAAAAGGATTTTAAGCAAATAAAATCTGAATTTCTATTTAGGAAATTTCAGACTTGAGTTATAAAAAAATATGTGAACTCAGAGGGAGTAATGAATTGATTTCTGAAACAGAAATCAGATTTTTGATTATTGAATAGAATTAACTAATTCGAATAGTAATTAGTAAAGGAGATGTTGAATTGACATTGGGCCTTAAATAAGTGAATTCGATTTGAGAATTTATATTCGAAATAGAAAAGAGAACTAGAATTGAAATTGAAATTCAATTTGGTTATGAACGAGTTAAATATTTTGTTTGAACATGTTATGTTCAAACAAAGGAATAAAATAGACAAAATGGCCAATTTAAAGAATAAATGGGCGAAACCGAATTCAACGATTTGATGGTATTGAATTGAATTGAAAACAGGTGAACAGGTGTTAAACAGATATGGGATGAAGTATATGAAGATTTAAATTTATGTGCTCGACAAAAAGGTACATGTCTAATTCATATATGGGTTTTATGCGCCGTATCGGCAAGCCGCTTGGCTTTTTCTTTTTCTTTTCGATTGGAGAAGACACCGGGAAGCTATTTGAAATTTCCCGATGCTCCCGATACAGGGGAGGTTATGGCGAAATTTTCTGGGAATTTAAGGAGTTAGAATATTTTTAAGAAATTTGACAATTAGAAATCCATATATCGATATATATAGAATTCGATAAGGAAACGAAATCAAAAATAGAATATTGTAAACAAAAAGGGAAATCTATAAATTTGAAATAGAAAGCGAACTTTATACATGTTTTAAAATGAACAATTGGATTGTATAATGTGTTTATTCGAGGTAAGTGGTTTTGCCGTTTTGAAGTTGAGGATGTTTTCAGTTAAGGTCTGAGAGGTAATTATACCCCAACTTGATTGATTTCATTTTTAATGGATAAACAGCAAGATCCAGTCTCGAAGAGAAGTATTTGAAAAGAGTTAGTTGAATAAAATATTTTGGGTTGTTGTAACGATGTTTTACATAACATTCGTTTTAAACCCAAGTGATGGACTTTTGGAAATATAACAAGTAAATATTTCCTGAGTATAATTAAGATAGTCGGGACAGAGATAAGTGATTGGAATTGTTTCCAATTGCAAATAGGGATATTTTCTAATATATAGAAAATAAAAGAAGTTGACATTTGGAAACGTTTTCCAGATAGCGTAAAGAGGCCAATATGGTTATTGAAAATATTTGGTTAACAAATATTGATAAGGAAATGGAGAAGAGATTTAATTAATGAAATATTAATTAAAGAGCCCAGTGATTTGTTTGATATGTTGGATGAACACTTGTTTTTATTCGATAGTTAAATCACAGACTATCGAAGTTTTTGACCATCGTTGTCAATATGGAGAGACCGGTTGGATTATTATCCGAAGAACCACTCCGTATCGGCATAAGCGTTGCAAACCAAGTATGCTGAATATATTGAAGACGGAGTAAAGTGCAAGGGCTTTTCTATTTATAGAAATAGTGCCTTCGGTTTCGTTCAACCCCAGAACGAACGTAAATGGACGAATGTCTGACAAAGTATTTCCAATGATCAAATGGGTTGGTCTGTATGAATATATATGGTTGCAACGGATTTATCCCTTAGCATAATATCCAGAATATTTGTGCAAACTCAACTAGTGATTAACGGATCTGACAATGTGGCATTCAAAGTGATGGTGCTATCAATGAATGGTAAGTATTCGTAGCCTCAGGCCTCAACAACCGGGAAAGGACAAAAATCGGGCAGGCAGCATGGCTATGTGGGTCGCACCCATTAGGGTGTATAATCACCTATCTAGAGAAATTCCTTTTGTTTCTAAATCTATCGATTCTGCCCATTCGGGAAACGGTGGTTTGAGTCCAACCGTTGGTGATATACATTCGATACACTCAAGCGAAATGAGTGGTCGGTCATGTGTGGGCCGGGTTGCAAGACGTTCTTGTTGAACCCAGGTGTATTCGCCTCTAGAGATACATCATCGGAAGGTGGTCCCATACCTTGTCATGTTGGAAATCCAATCTCCAATAAGCGCCATGCGGTTTTTGATTTTATAATATATATGTGGAGCGTGAGATGCAAGCGTTCTACTATTTGGTTATTTACTTGATGTAGACATTACTATAATATCACTGGATTTTCGTATCAAAGTGTTTGGGTTATAGTAAGGTAAAAACCGTCAGTGTTTATGTGTGGGCTGGTCTTACTATTACCTTTTCCTTTGAAAGGATTTTCAAAAGTTAAACAAGTGGTTGGAGTTTACTCACACCAGTCCCATGACTGACCCAGAGTTTATTTTGTTTTGTTTTCCCTAAACTCTTGGGTGCCCAAATTTGTACGGGCAGTCCAGTAGTCGGGATTTCACAGATTCATTTGAAGGAGCTTGAAGCAGGAGGCTTCACCGGTTAGCTATAGGCTATCATATATTCCGCTGTGGACCTTGTTTGTATCTGGAAACAGGTGTTTATAACTGTTCCAGAAATGACTGTTGTGCTCTGATGATGGTATGTATATAAAGTTACTGATTTGTATTTCAAAAGTTATGTTATATAATATATTTTATTCGTTCCGCTGTGAGTTGTGATCTTCGTTCTTCTTCTATTCTAATATTTCTTTCTTTCTATTTCTCATCTTCTAACTTCTTTCTATTAATGGTTCGTATTTCTGGGTTGTTTGGGTTGGACGTGTGGTGTATTTAGTCAACTCAGATAGCTCGGATTTGCGGGTCGTTACAGTTGGTATCAGAGCTTAGGTTTAGCGAACACCTAGGCTTTGGTGGGGGGTTTGCTCATTAGAGATAGGGTCAGTAGCACCCTAGAATGAGTTGAGTGTATATATATGAGAGAGCGTATTTGTATGTTGATATAAAAATTGTTTTATATTGTGTTGGCTTGTCTGTTGAGTGGTTTATGAATTCTGGTCGAATCGTGGGACGCCACGACGTCGATAGGAGTTTCTAAACACTTGAACAGAAGAATTGACATAATATTGTTTTAAAGTGGGTAAATGAAATAATTTTACCCAAAAGGGTATTTTGATATAAAAGATAAATAATTTTCTAGAATTATTTATATATGGATGAGTTGGTTGCTATTATTATCATCAAATGTGATTATAAGAATTTAAATGGTTATGGATAACCAAATAAAATTTGTGTATACAAATGAGATGTAATTGAATTAGATTCAAACCATAATTTGAAATTTAAATCCTGGGAAGTTTGAAAATATTTTCTAAAGTATATTAAAATAATATAGCTTTGTTTTGAAAGGATTTTTGAATAAAAGTCATTTTGAATGGATTTTGAATGTGATAAAGCACTGAACTCACTTCAGTGGCTGGAAAATAATTCCGATGATCCGGACATCATCGGTGTTTATTTTCGAGTTTCTAAATGATGGATTGCTACCTTAGTGGGATTCCCAATGGAAGTTTATTTTAGATAACAAGTTGTTGGAAAATTCAAATGTTTTGAATTCAAAAGGGTTTGAAATGAAAACCCGGGAATTAGAATTATGGAATTTAAAATTTAGCTTAAGCAAGTTAAAATGAATTGAAAGAGATAAATTGATTTAAAATAAATTTGAATGAATTTAAATTCATATGAATGGAATATGAATTGAATGTGAACATATGGATTGTAAATCATTCAGATTAAATGAATGAAACCCAAAGGTTTGGTTGGAACTAAAAAGTATAGAAGTATGAAATGTTGAATTTCAAGACAAATGGCTTTTGGAAAGGTTAATGGGCTGTAGCACTTCTTCTGCCTTAGTAATTTCGGGGACGAAATTCTTTAAGGGGAAAGGAATGTAACGTCCCAGATTTTTAGCTATTTTATAATGAGTATTTAAATTTATTTTTAATATTAAATTGGAATAATAAATGGTTTTTATATAGAATTTATCAATTTAATCGATATATAATTTAATACCGGATATATGGGATTATCGTAATACAGGAAAAGCATAATAATTTAATTTGCAACTAAAATTGAATCAAAATGTTTCAGCCGATCAATTTCAATCCTATTTGAATATAACAAAAATAATTTATTTTTGAGCATTTATTTGTTTTGAATTTTGAATTTAATTATATTGATTTAATATGTCTTCTATATATATACGTTCAAACTAAAATTTGAAATACGTTCCACTGAGGTAAGAATAGTGATATAGTGTTGGAGAGTCAGTCGTTACGTTAAGATAAGGGTTCGGGGTTGCGAAGTACGGACTGAGAGATATTTTGACTATAAAATTAATTTAAAATCACTTCAAATCTTTTCCCTTCTCTCCAGACAACCTATGATTAACGAAGCCGACCTAACCATTTATGGCGCAGACCTAAATTGCTTCCTCGAGCAGGAAAAATGGTCTTCCACTTTCAAATCACAAGAGACACAAAATCAATGCCGTGTACCTTCTGTCTCCCTTCGCACCCATATAAATCAAGCTAAGCCTTCACAAATCTTCCCATCCTCAAATCCCAGACAATTCTATCCCTCCGTTCTTTTCCTTTTTCCAGTAACCGAATCAAAAGGGCCACGTTCCACCATTTTATTCGAATAAAAAAAAAGGGGGAAATTCGAATCGCGTTCTGAAGTCCCAAGCGGATCGGGAGTTTCCTGAAGCTCGCTCAACACCACCACGCTCGCGATTTGGGTATGAAAGGAGGCGTTGGTTCTGGTGTGCGGATTTGTGTACTCCCGATGTCAGAAGGGGGTAGGGTTGTTGCGATGGGAGCTGGGAACCGAGGGGTTAAAGGGGTGATGGCGTGAGGTTGCGAAGGTCGAGGTGCCTAAATTTTTCGGTCAATTGTAGCATTCAAACAGTGAACCGCGATTGGGAACGTGATGTCGAGTGACAAGTATGTTGATGTCCGAATGGCATTTGTGAGGAGTCGACCTTCTTGTTGTTTCTGTAAGTGGATGATGGTGCGAGGGAGGGTGTGGAACAGCAGGGGTGTCAGGTCTATGGTGTTTTGTGAATTAAGTCCGTGTAGTTGGAAGTACAACAGTGGTATGACACTGTTGAAAAGGAGGTGCAGATTGATGCCTGCAAAGTGTTCGACAAAATGTCAAAGAAGCGATATGCAGAATTTTAGGGCTGGTATAGTCTTGGAACTATTCGGACATAAACTTCATGGATTGATCGAGTATTTGCAATACCGATAAGGTGCGAATAAAATTCATTCAAGCCGATTCAATTCGATTCATATAGAAGACGATGTGGAATTTTTTTGGATATTCGACAGAAAAAATCAGGTGAGTAAATCTCACTCACCTTTAGAATTATTTTTATTTCATTAAAAATAATTGTTTGTTGCTTGTGTGAATGCTTCCTGGTTGTTTTATATATATTAGTTATTTAGGCTATTATATATATATTGGATTGATTGAGTGGTTGGATTCCCGCAGTCTCATTAGCGGATGCCCGCAGTTTCATAGCGGATGATTACCCTATACGCCCCACGCTATGATTAGTGGATGACCTTCTATACCGCGATATTCTGCCACGAAGCAGAATTGGTATTATTTATGTGCTAACATCTGTGGATGCAGGAAAACAGGTTGGAGGAATCCAACTGGATTCCTCAAAAATATATTATCTGTTTGTTTATTTGTTTGCATATATATTTTTATATATGATGTGTTAGAAAAATAAATAATTCGTTGCTTTGTGTGTTTAAACATCACTGGGCTTAAGTAATGATATTTAAAATATCGTGGAAGGATATTTGGGATTTAAAAGGGGAAAATTCTATTTTTAAATAGAATTTGAATTTTTAAATGGAAATAAAATATAAACTTGTTTTTGGAAAAATAAAACAAGTAGTTTCTTCATAAACGAAGGTTATAAATAGTTCTTTTATAACGAAGTTATAAATGAAGTGAAGAGAATTATCATTTGATAATTCAGAAATAGAAATACAAGTGTGAAATTGGGATTTGAAATGAAATTTCAAAATAGGATGTGAAATGAAATTTTTAAATATATAACTCAAATAAAATTTGAGTATAACATTTGAATTTTAAAAGGAGTTTAAATATTTGAAGTTTAAAAGGAGATTGAATATTAGAAATTCAAATAGAAGTTCAAATAGAATTTGAATAGACGAAATTAGAATGAAAAATAGAATTTGAATTCAAGGAATTAAAATAAAATTTGAATTCAAAGGAATTCGAATAAGGAAATTCAAATAGAGATTTGAATGTAGAATTTCAAAAATAGAATTTGAAATAAACTTTGGAAATAGGATTTTCAAAGTAGAATTGGAAATAGAATTTCAAATAGGGTTTCAAAATAAGAAATCCAAATGGTTTTGAAATGGAATTTGAATTCAAGGGAATTCAAATGGATTTGAGTGAAGAAATTCAAATGGTGTTAAAAATAAGTTTGAATATTAGAATTCAAATGGGGCTGGAAATGAATTTGAATATTAGAATTCAAATGGAAATGGAAAATGAAATTTGAATATAAGAGATTCAAATTGAATTCAAATAGGATTTGATCTACGGAATTAGAATATGAAATTCAAATGGGTTTTAAACTATGGAATTTTGAATATAGAGTTTAAAAAGGAGTTTGAATGTTTGAATTCCAATAGAATTCAAATATAGAAATTGGAATATAGAAGTTCAAATGGAATTTAAAAATAAAGTTTGAATAAGAGAATTCAAATGAATTCAAACATAGAATTTGAATATAGGGAATTCAAATAGAAATTCAAGTATTGAATTTGAAATAGAAAAGGAATTGGAATTTGAATATAGAATTCAAATAAAAGTGAGATTGGAATTTGAATCAAGAAATTCAAATAGAGTTGAATTCATTTTAACGAAGTTTAAAGGTTTATATATATAAATATAATTAAAACGAACTCGCCGCAGCGCTGTAGTTCGTAAAATAGCGATTCGAACTTCAATCGAGTATACAGGACTCAATTGAAGTCGAAATTCTTTGAAACAAGAATCGTCAGGACCGGTTGAATAATAGTTTTCTAATGAAAGAGAAAAATATGAATTTCGTCGTATAGATTTTGAGTTATGTCAAAATCAAATTTTTAGAAAAACAGCGCCAGAACTATTTAAAAACCATAACGGTTTATTTCGTTTTATAAAAGGATTTTAAGCAAATAAAATCTGAATTTCTATTTAGGAAATTTCAGACTTGAGTTATAAAAAAATATGTGAACTCAGAGGGAGTAATGAATTGATTTCTGAAACAGAAATCAGATTTTTGATTATTGAATAGAATTAACTAATTCGAATAGTAATTAGTAAAGGAGATGTTGAATTGACATTGGGCCTTAAATAAGTGAATTCGATTTGAGAATTTATATTCGAAATAGAAAAGAGAACTAGAATTGAAATTGAAATTCAATTTGGTTATGAACGAGTTAAATATTTTGTTTGAACATGTTATGTTCAAACAAAGGAATAAAATAGACAAAATGGCCAATTTAAAGAATAAATGGGCGAAACCGAATTCAACGATTTGATGGTATTGAATTGAATTGAAAACAGGTGAACAGTGTTAAACAGATATGGGATGAAGTATATGAAGATTTAAATTTATGTGCTCGACAAAAAGGTACATGTCTAATTCATATATGGGTTTTATGCGCCGTATCGGCAAGCCGCTTGGCTTTTTCTTTTTCTTTTCGATTGGAGAAGACACCGGGAAGCTATTTGAAATTTCCCGATGCTCCCGATACAGGGGAGGTTATGGCGAAATTTTCTGGGAATTTAAGGAGTTAGAATATTTTTAAGAAATTTGACAATTAGAAATCCATATATCGATATATATAGAATTCGATAAGGAAACGAAATCAAAAATAGAATATTGTAAACAAAAAGGGAAATCTATAAATTTGAAATAGAAAGCGAACTTTATACATGTTTTAAAATGAACAATTGGATTGTATAATGTGTTTATTCGAGGTAAGTGGTTTTGCCGTTTTGAAGTTGAGGATGTTTTCAGTTAAGGTCTGAGAGGTAATTATACCCCAACTTGATTGATTTCATTTTTAATGGATAAACAGCAAGATCCAGTCTCGAAGAGAAGTATTTGAAAAGAGTTAGTTGAATAAAATATTTTGGGTTGTTGTAACGATGTTTTACACAACATTCGTTTTAAACCCAAGTGATGGACTTTTGGAAATATAACAAGTAAATATTTCCTGAGTATAATTAAGATAGTCGGGACAGAGATAAGTGATTGGAATTGTTTCCAATTGCAAATAGGGATATTTTCTAATATATAGAAAATAAAAGAAGTTGACATTTGGAAACGTTTTCCAGATAGCGTAAAGAGGCCAATATGGTTATTGAAAATATTTGGTTAACAAATATTGATAAGGAAATGGAGAAGAGATTTAATTAATGAAATATTAATTAAAGAGCCCAGTGATTTGTTTGATATGTTGGATGAACACTTGTTTTTATTCGATAGTTAAATCACAGACTATCGAAGTTTTTGACCATCGTTGTCAATATGGAGAGACCGGTTGGATTATTATCCGAAGAACCACTCCGTATCGGCATAAGCGTTGCAAACCAAGTATGCTGAATATATTGAAGACGGAGTAAAGTGCAAGGGCTTTTCTATTTATAGAAATAGTGCCTTCGGTTTCGTTCAACCCCAGAACGAACGTAAATGGACGAATGTCTGACAAAGTATTTCCAATGATCAAATGGGTTGGTCTGTATGAATATATATGGTTGCAACGGATTTATCCCTTAGCATAATATCCAGAATATTTGTGCAAACTCAACTAGTGATTAACGGATCTGACAATGTGGCATTCAAAGTGATGGTGCTATCAATGAATGGTAAGTATTCGTAGCCTCAGGCCTCAACAACCGGGAAAGGACAAAAATCGGGCAGGCAGCATGGCTATGTGGGTCGCACCCATTAGGGTGTATAATCACCTATCTAGAGAAATTCCTTTTGTTTCTAAATCTATCGATTCTGCCCATTCGGGAAATGGTGGTTTGAGTCCAACCGTTGGTGATATACATTCGATACACTCAAGCGAAATGAGTGGTCGGTCATGTGTGGGCCGGGTTGCAAGACATTCTTGTTGAACCCAGGTGTATTCGCCTCTAGAGATACATCATCGGAAGGTGGTCCCATACCTTGTCATGTTGGAAATCCAATCTCCAATAAGCGCCATGCGGTTTTTGATTTTATAATATATATGTGGAGCGTGAGATGCAAGCGTTCTACTATTTGGTTATTTACTTGATGTAGACATTACTATAATATCACTGGATTTTCGTATCAAAGTGTTTGGGTTATAGTAAGGTAAAAACCGTCCGTGTTTATGTGTGGGCTGGTCTTACTATTACCTTTTCCTTTGAAAGGATTTTCAAAAGTTAAACAAGTGGTTGGAGTTTACTCACACCAGTCCCATGACTGACCCAGAGTTTATTTTGTTTTGTTTTCCCTAAACTCTTGGGTGCCCAAATTTGTACGGGCAGTCAAGTAGTCGGGATTTCACAGATTCATTTGAAGGAGCTGGAAGCAGGAGGCTTCACCGGTTAGCTATAGGCTATCATATATTCCGCTGTGGACCTTGTTTGTATCTGGAAACAGGTGTTTATAACTGTTCCAGAAATGACTGTTGTGCTCTGATGATGGTATGTGTATAAAGTTACTAATTTGTATTTCAAAAGTTATGTTATATAATATATTTTATTCGTTCCGCTGTGAGTTGTGATCTTCGTTCTTCTTCTATTCTAATATTTCTTTCTTTCTATTTCTCATCTTCTAACTTCTTTCTATTAATGGTTCGTATTTCTGGGTTGTTTGGGTTGGACGTGTGGTGTATTTAGTCAACTCAGATAGCTCGGATTTGCGGGTCGTTACACATTGGGTTCGATTTGTGGTTCGAATAAAAAGTCAACCTTTTAGAGAATAAATTAATTAAATTATTATATTTATATCCTTCACTCCTCTCTCCCTCTCTATAGAAATCGATTTTTAAAAATAAAAAAAGGATGAGCCATCGCGCCATCGCGCGATAGCCCACCGCTGTCGCCAGGCACGGCGCTGCCCCCCCCCAAGCTGTTATAAGCAATGAAATGTTCTTCTGTTTGTGTTCTGATTCGTCTTGTTCTCAAAGCAATCCGTTCTTCCTCTCCTCTTCGTAGACCGGGGAAGTATCGGGTCCTTACATCTTGTAAGTAAATAAGTTAACGACACATAAACTGATTTGGTGTCCATGTGTAGAAACATCTAAAGACACCTATGGAGGCATGTATCTACATCCTAAAGCTTGCAGAAAGATAAGGTGGACATGTGTCCAAAACTAAATCACCAAACTAGCGATGAAAAATACTATATAAAGGGTGGAAAGGCTCACTTCTTTCATGCATTCACAAAAAAAAAAGATAAGAAAAACAGGAGAAGTTTATGAGAAGCCAAAATAATAAATACAAGTTTATTCATCAATAAGGTGAGAAAAATTATTTAAGTTTATGTATTCATTTCATGTTTTGAAGAAAAATTGTGAAAATTAAGAAGAAACGATAGAACTTGAATCACTGAAATGATATTCGGTATTTTGGGCATAACTTTTCCAATTCTTAATTAAATTTTTATTTCTTTATCAATCTGGAAAGCTAATTCAATGTTCTACAACTTTAACTTGTAACACTTTTTCTAATTTGATCGTTTGTGTATCCGAAAACTGGATGCAAAGTCAGGTAAAAATCTACCTAAAATGGACATGTTAAAAATGTCTTGTATTGTTGAATTATGTATATTAAATTGATAAAAAATTTAAGGGTTTCATTTCAAGGTAATTAAGTAGACTTAAAGAGCTCCTTATTGTAGAAAATTTGGAGTCAAAAACTACTTTATCATAGAGAAATATCATCAAACATTTTGCTGAAAAACTGGTTGAAAATCTGAATTTCAGGACTTTTCGTAGCATTTTGAAATGCTATCTTTTCTCTGAATTATTTATTAAGCACTATACCCAGACCAGAACTTTTTATAGCATTACAGAAATGCTATCTTTTCTCTGAATTATTTATAAAACACTTTAATGAGTCCGGAAGTTTTCACAGCGCACTAGAAACACTGTAATATTTGTTTTGAGTCTTATAAACTACACAGAACTTTTCGTAGCGCCCCAGAAGCACTGTAGTAGGTGTTTTTTGTCTAAAATCATTATAAACTACATAGAACTTTTCATAAGGCAACAGAAATGCTATAATAACTGTTTTGAGTGTAAAACCATGGTAAATTACTCCAAATCCTCTCAAATTTGGACTCGAGCTTCCTCATAGTATTATAAAAAAAAGTCGAAATTGGTGATGTTAAATCAAAATAAAAGAAAGTCAAAACGTGTCAAAACTGAGAACAAAGTAGGTTGACGTGAGTTTTGCGAATTACGATGATTCGAGGAAGACATTTGATTACTTTGGGGTAATGAAGGCTTTTGCATGAAATAGCAAGGAGTATTGTGATCAAACCCATCATCTAAACAATTACTTGTTTCTTAAACTTGTGTTTTAATTTAATGTTGCACATGACTTCAACATACTATATTGACTGAAATCTTTACTTCGGTAAGCAAACAACATAAACAACTGATGATTGAGGACAATGATGACTTAATATGATTTGCATAAAGTCCTAAAATCAAGAACATAAGGATTGGTAGGGGACTGGGGCAGACATAAAACAGCCACGGTTTGATAGCCATAATTGCGTTATCGAAATGCATTACTTTGAAAAATGTTTTATGTTAAACAATAATTTCAAGTATTCCTTTTTAATTAGATTGGAGTTATAATCTATTTTATCACAAGGGATTTCCTTGGTATTTAAAACATAAAATATTTATCTTTTGAAAGGAAGTTCTACAAGAGATACATATATACCTTTCAAAACGTGTATTTGCAGAGTGTTTTACCCTTGATATAATGAGTATTTTTGGAAGTAAATATTGGTTCTAAATGTTTTCTGTAAAGAAGAACTACATTGGCTTGATCCTTTATCCAATTGCTTACCCAATTAGATATTGGTACGTAGGCAGTCATAAGAGGTAGTGATGAAGCTGCTTTGTTAACAAAATATTTTTGGTTTATTACTTGTTATTACTTCTTGTGTTGGTGCATCTTTCATGTTTATCATTTAAGCCATATTGACATACTTACCAACTGTGCAGGAATGAATATCGATGTCCATCTTCTCAGAATTGCACAGTGGTAGATTTATGGTAATTGTGTTTAATTTGTATTTAAGCACAAACGGTTGATTGGATAATCTCTAATAAGTAGTATTTATCAAAATTTTATTTAGTGTATTTAGCGATGTTGCACATAATTATAAAATATGATGGTAGCTTTCATTGTTTGTTTTGAACGGAAGGATTTTCAGCAAATTTTTTGGTCTGAAATTCTGGGGCGTTACAAGTATGATCTAGTTAGGAATGAAAAATGAGGTCATAAATAAATGCATGATAGACATAGGCCTACTAAATTGCATGGGGAAATTGCTAAATAAGGTTGGATATGTAGGGATGAATCTGTTATATAGATTGACATTTTATTCACCTGATATGAATGAATGCTTGAGTTAATTTAATATGTTGAGTCATTCATGGTTGTGCTTGGTTTAATGGAAGGGAATCCCTGTAATATGCTGTCTTTAGTTAGCTGAATTACACAAGTAAAAATGTTGATTATCATGTGTGTTGAATGATAGGATGAACCATTGATTTGCCAAGATCGCATAATTAAGAATGCTGCCCGTATAGTTTAAAAGATCCTTGACGGGTGTGTGTGTGTGTATATATATATATATATATGTGTGTGTGTGTGTGTGTGTGTGTGTGTGTGTGTGTGTGTGTGTGTGTGTATGTATATATGCACATACCCCTATTTTATAATGATGATTCTTGAATATATATGAATGACCTGATAGAATATTCGAATTAAGGAGTATGAATTTGGCCAATTGAATAAGTATAATGCCTTGTATTAAGTGAATTCTCACACCAAGCAATATGTTTGACCCTATCTAATCTAATGTATTGGGGTGTGTCATTTAGCAATGAGGTAGATTCCAATAGTTTTGCAAGCAATAAGAAGGCTAGGTGAAAGTGTGAAAAGTTTCTTGAAAAGATATCACATGAGCTTAGAATGTTAAATGTTATTTGGTTATGTATTATGCTTGATGTATTGTTTTATTATGTATTGGAAATCAAAATCTGTTTATTTGCTGAAGTCATGAATATATAAATCTGAAGTGTTTACCTGTTAAATTCTGAATTGAACTGATAATTTAAAGAAAGATTTTGATAGAGGCAAATGCATATATTTCTGAGTATATGTTCACTTATATAACTCCCAGATAGATTAATATTGGGAAATGATATGTGTAAGATATAAAATGTATACTAAGCTTGGAAATAATAAAGTTTATAAGCTTGTTTGAATATAAAGGGATATCTTTAAACTTATATTCATTTTAAAATAGACATGTTCGTATTGCTATATGTTAGGACAATCTGGGTTGATATAATGAAGTTTTATAAAGCAAGAAAGTATAAATTTTCTAATATATATATATATATGTATATGTATATATATATATATATGTATATGTATATATATATATATATGTATATGTATATATATATATATATATATATATATAGAGAGAGAGAGAGAGAGACATACACACACTCTCTCTCTCATACGCTTCCATATAAAGGGTATGAATTGAAACAGCTATACCTATATGTATACGGTATTGGCTGTCATTTGAAGTTCAAATTAATAAGGAATAAAATCTTGGAATTCTGAATATTTTATATGAAGCCAGGCATTATTTTACTGTTGATATAAGAGTGAACTTGAACGTTAGTTTTACCTTAATTCTTGAATAAAACCAGGTTGGTTTGCAAAGAAAGGCAAACGCATTTTTAAAGGGCAGGTTATTTGCTGATTGATATAAGGATATAACAAATAAAATGCTGAGATAAATATTTATTACTTTCTGATGGAATCCAGAACCAAAATCATTAGAGAATTATGTTAAACAATCAATGTTTACTTCTTATCTAAAATGGATAATGTTTGATTGTCTGGATATAAACTTAGAAGTACCAGCAAAGACGGCTTGTAATAAAGGCACATATTTGTATTTATGAAAGTAGAAATTTGGAGTTTGCCAGACCTTGGAAAAAAATGTATAAATCAATCTATATACACTAGGATGGCACTATATTCATATAATTGAAATTGGTACTGCTATGTACCATCTACCTAAAAGATACCCAAACCTATATGCATTCTCTTGAGTCCTACTAGTGATTTAAAAGGGGAGAATAAAGTAGAACCTGGAGCCTTGTGTTTTTGATAGGAATGGATAGCTTGATCTACACTTACAAGATGAAACTATTTCACTTTATAATAGAATAACATTTTTATGATAGCCACTTTATATTTGAGTACTTGAGAGGATTAGGAAAACTATTAAGATGCTTTTTTGACTCCGTAGTGAGGAAATAAAGACTCATATATTATGAATGAGTAACATAAACATGTTAATAGAGAGCTAGTGTTCAGTTAGATAAGGAGTAGGCTGGTATAGTTTTCATATCATTATATAACAGATGACATAGGTATAAACATGGAACCGTGAAGTTTACTTTTTCCTAGAAACATGAATATGGAAGTACAAATCATACCTATATACCCAGTAGTAACCAAAAAGAGTGTTACATATATGTTAAGCAGTAACCTTTGGCTTTTTGTGTGTGTGTGTGTGTGTATATATATATATATATATATGTATGTATGTATGTATGTATATGTATGTGTGTGTGTATATATATATATATATATATATACTATTCACCTGAATGCTATTACTAAATGCCTCTAAAGAAAACATATAATTACTCTATTCTACATATTATTACTAATATCTTAGAACTATTTATAGATATGACTTTATATTTAATTGGTACTATAGCATATCTAGTAGAAACGCTAGATATACTAGACATACCATTACATGAAATGACCAAATCTTATTTCTTTGAAGAACTGGATTTCATATACCATGGTCTATGCACAAGGTTTTTATAAATCACTATTTATATATATCTGTCCTATTTATTGGTATCAGAGCTTAAAAGATTACTAGGCCCAATCAATACAAAATAAAACATGAATTATAAAAAATTCAGCTATTTGAATTTAGAAGTAAACAATCCAAATAAAAAGGTTATTACCTTAGACAAACAAAAACACATATGTTATATAAAGGATAATAATTATACACATAAAGTACATTCAGAATCCGAACATATGAACACAATTACAGATTTAATTATAGAATTAAGTGAAAATTTAAATCTCTATAATGAAAAACACTATAACCTCATGCAATTAGTCCTTGAAGGAATAATTGAGAAAAATAAATTACTAAAACAAATATCAAATAACCAAGATTATTTGAAAACTAACCTACATAAAATAGACTATTTTGAAATAACCCTTAAACAACTCACAGAAAAATTTAAAGTTATAAAACTAAAAGAGTTCCCCAATAAAAATGATATTATAAAACTCAAAAATTTAATGGAAGAAAATAAGCCTAAAGATATTGAAATACATTCTAAAGAATTAATAATGAATTTAAAAGAACAATTTGACTTACAGATACAACAGATTGAAAAAATGTTAGAAGAAATAAAAAACTTAATATTAAGTTAATGAGTTACGAAAACAAATATTATCAAGAAGCAGTTAAATTCGTAGAAGCAAACTACAAATTCACAGACCCAAATATAAATGTAGGATATAACAAAGATGAAGTTTCAGGAAAAAGTGATAAGATACAAATATTGCAGAATAATATAATTATAGCCATGCTAACTCAAATACAAAACAAAATAGACAATATCCAAAAACAAATGTTTGATATAGACAAAAATGGTAAAGAACAAGAATACGAAATAACTAAGCTTACAGAAAGCTTACATAAGATGAATTTAGGACCAAATGATCCCACAACACATATTACAAGTAGAAAAACTAAAATTAATTTCCTTATGTATAAAAAATTTGACCAAATATGAATAATAGAAGACTATCTTTTACAGGACCATCTAGGACAATAACAGATAGACCAACAGAATCAAATAGTTTATCATCCACAGGTTGGATTGATAACATGTTAAGAAGAACTAATAATACACAAGCTCAATTAGAAGAAATAATTGACTTAGACAGAGACATAGAAATATTTTCGAACAACCAATTAAACTTTCTAAATCCTAGGGAAATCTATAGAACAGGACTATTTACAACAGTAACAGGACTATACAGACACCATAGGGAAGAAATACTTTCTATCCCAGATGGAACACAACAAATAATAAGTTTAATGTCACAAGAGGCTATAAAACAACTAAAAATCCAGAAATATAAATTAATCCACTTAGGACTAATAGTCATAGGCATAAGAGGATTAGTTAGACAAAAAGTTGGAACAAAACTATTGTTAATACTAATTGATGATAGACACCAAGATATGGATAAAGCTATATTCGGAATGATGGAAGTAGATATGAATAATAATATAGGTATTGTTTACATAGCTCCAAATTTTAGTATGACAATAAATGATTTTTACAAACATATAAAAATAATAATACAATCCAAAGGATTTGAAAACTTTATAGGAAAAAATATTTTATTAGATATAACATT
Source organism: Allium sativum (assembly GCA_030737875.1). Taxonomy (NCBI): domain Eukaryota; kingdom Viridiplantae; phylum Streptophyta; class Magnoliopsida; order Asparagales; family Amaryllidaceae; genus Allium; species Allium sativum. The sequence goes on along the minus strand of CM060918.1, from coordinate 769,240,648 downwards.
TTTGGGAAAATGTATGTCCAGATATACACCAAAAATAAAAATAAGATTAGATAAGGTAATAGAAACCTTAAACTCCACAGGAATAAGTTTTATAAAACCAATGGAAATAGATTCCTCTATTCTTGCTGGTCATGAATGGAAAATAGAAAATCCTAAAAACACAACAACAACATTAAAACCAAATGATGTTGTAACATATAATAATTTAGACAAATCCATGTCTATAAGATTCAGAGACTATGGACCATCAAACCAACAAGAAATTGAAACTGATGAAGAAACAGAAGAATTAAACAAAAGAATAAATGGATAAAATAATATACCCAAAAGAATTAGGGATGGTTCTTGAACCATCCGAAATATATGAATTAGAACAAACCTTAAGGTCAACAAACCAAATAAATGAAAATACATTTGTTTACATAGATGACGAGAATAACATAAGGATAAGAGAAATACATAATCTTGATGATTTCTTAGAAGATTCAAGAAGAGACAATAAAGAAACCATAGAACACAGTATTCTAGAAGATATAATATCAGAATTCACTGAACACATGGAGCTAGTTGACCATGAACAAACTGCTAGTTCAGGAATAACATATCCAAATAGAAATCAAGACCAACCAATGCCTTACGATGTAGGACAACCACCTAGACAACAAGTAGAACCATACACAAATGAAAATAAAAATATAAGAACAACTGGAAAAAGAATACCAAATGAAACTTCCTTTTTCAAAAATAACTCGGTTATCCTAAATGTAACAGAATGTCATCCACAGCTGCTAGATACTTATCTAGAACAATGGACTGCTGCTATAGCAAGAGACTATACAGCAAGACATACGAATATTAATTCTGGTGAAGAAATGATAAGAATAGCAGAAAATTACTTAGGTGACATAGCTAAAGCTATATGGGAAGCATATAAGAAAAACTTTCCAGATGAAATAAACGTTCTAGTAGCACAAGGAAGCAATATATATAATTTTGCTTATTCAATACATAGGATAATAACAGGAACAGATGTAAATACAGGAACAACTATTAGACAACAAGAAGCTATGCGTGACCTTGAACAAATCCAATTACTAGATTGGAAATACATAATAAAATTCTTAAAAGAATTTTTACATTATGCAACTATTTCAGGAAATTATTACAGTACTGAAATAGGAAATAGACTATTTTCCAAATTACCAGGTGATTTGGGAAAAGAAATACATAGGTCTTGGATAGAATGTTACCAAGATAAACCAGAACATCTTCCTAAAGGATATGATAACATAGGAATAAGAATAACGCATATAATTTCAGAATTAAAAAAGAAATGCACATATATACAAATCCAAAGAGAGTTAAAACAGAAAAACTATGGATTTTGTGGACAAATATATACCCCACAACAATATGGAACAAGAAATTACAAAATAGACAATAAACCCAAATTTAAGAAAAGATATGCTAAAAAATATTATCTTAGAAAATCAAATGCTAGAAAACCTTATCTAAATAAAGAAAAACATGTGAGGAAATACAACCCCAGAAAAACATATACAAATACCATTACATGTTTTGCATGTAATCAAACAGGACATTTATCCTCTTCTTGTCCCAAAAAACATAATCTTTTTACACGTGAATCAAATCTTGTTGATTCAGTTAAAGAAGACTTACTAGAAATTGCTTCTGATGTCTCAGAAACATCAACAATATATTCAATAGTATCTCTAGAAGGATTAGAAGAAGAAGAACAAATAAGTTCGGCAAATTATACACTAATTAATGAACTAACAAATTTTGAAGAAAACACACCAAATGAATATATGTTTAATATGGTTAATAAAGACATATGTACCCATAGCTTCAAATTTAGAATGGGAACAGATACAACAAAATGTGAATTTTGTCCTTGGTATCCTGCATTTGACAAAAGATATAAATGTACAGAATGTACCATGGAAATATGTCAAATTTGCGCAAAAAATAAATTTAACATAGAACCACCAAGAGAAAACAAGATAATATATACAGATAGAAATAAGATAAACGAAGAAAGAATAAAAATCCTAGAAGAAAGGATAAATAATTTTGATTTAGAAATTGAGGAAATAAAAATAAAAATACATAATATTGATAAAGGAAAAATAACAACTAGTGAGGAAGAACTAATCACAGATAATAATCTAAACAATATTGATATACCAATCAATATTCCATTAATATGCAATACAGGAAATTTGAAAGAATTAAGAGTTCCAACAAAAGTAAATATAAAAGGAACTGAAATAAAAATTTTAGCATTTATAGATACAGGAGCTACTAGTTCAACTATATGTTCTAGTATAATACCTCTAAAACATGTCACGAAAGCAGAAAAACCAAAACAAAGTATGCAATTTGACGGAACTACAAAAATATGTACAGATATAATAAAAAACATAAATGTAAGTTTTACAAATACTTGTGATGAATGGTCACCACAATATAATATAAAACAAGTATGGGTTCTAGAACTTAACTTAGACGGAATAAAACTAATTCTAGGATTAGATTTCTTATTAAGTGATAATGGACTTTTTCATTTAACAAAGATTATTTACAAATTTCAAAAAAGACTACATTAACCCCAATACTATCAGAATATGCAATAGAAAAGCATAGTGGAAATAACAAAGATAATAGACAAAAAAAATGCAATTGCCCAGTACCAGGACAATGCAATTTACTAATAAAAGAAAACGAACTAACAAATACTAATGCAGAAAATGAAGAAATAAAATATGATGAATTTGAAAGCTTAGAACTTACTCTAGATTTAATAAACCCAAACAAATTAAGTAAAATTTTACTAAGTACTGACGACATAAACCAAATTATTAGCAAACTTGAAAAATTAGAAATCATTGGAGAAAAACCACTAAAATATTGGGAAAAAGATTCTATTTATTGTAAACTAGATATAATTAATCCAGATATTACAATCAAAACTAGATCACCCAAATATGATAACTGGATGATGGAAGAATTCAAAATGCACATAGACATTTTAAACGAATTAGGAATTATAAGAAAGACGGATTCTAGACATAGAACATCAGCTTTTATAGTACAAAAGGAATCTGAAAGAAAAAGAGGTCAAAGTAGGATGGTTATGGACTACACAAGATTAAATGACAATACAAATGAAGACGGATACTGCATTCCAAATAAAGATGTACTAATCAACAAAATACAGAATAACTATTGGTATTCCAAGTTTGATTTAAAATCAGGATTTTGGCAAATAAAAATGCATCCAGAATCAATACCTTGGACAGCCTTCACTTGTTCAGAAGGACATTATGAATGGCTCGTCATGCCATTTGGACTAAAAAATGCTCCACAAATATTCCAAAGAAAAATGGATAATATCTTTAGACATTGTAGTAAATTTACATGCGTATATATAGATGATATACTAGTTTTTTCAAAAACAAAAAAAGAACACATTTCACATTTATATACAGTATTTAAACTTTTTGAAACCCATGGACTAATAATTTCTAAAAGAAAGATTGAATTATTTAAAAATACAATTGATTTCCTAGGAGTAAAAATAGGAAAAGGACAAATAGAATTACAACCACATATATCCAGGAAAATATTAGAATTTCCCGATAAAATAGAAAATTTAAAACAATTACAGTCATTTTTAGGATTAATAAATTATGCTAGACCATTCATACAAAATTTATCCAAATACACTGGACCTTTATATAATAAAGCAAGTCCCAAAGGCAAAAGAGAATTTAATAATGAAGACATAAAACAAATCCAAAAGGTAAAAGAACTAGCAAAAAATCTAAAACCATTAACCTTACCTTTATCCACTGACTATTTAATCATAGAAACCGACGGCTCCTCCTTAGGATGGGGAGGAATATTATTAAGTAAAAAACACAAAACAGACCCTAAATCTACTGAAAAAATTTGTAGATACACTTCAGGAACATATAAAGAAAAGGGTTATATGACTTCATTAGACTATGAAATACTAGCAATAATATATATTTTAGAATCATTCAGGCTTTTCATAATATCACAAAAGGTAATAACAATCAGAACAGACTGTGAATCCATAGTAAAATATGCAAATAATAAAAAAGAAAAAAGCATTATAAATAACAGATGGTTAAAGTTCAAAAATGCAGTCTTAAATTGTGGTGCCCAAATCATTTGGGAACATATCAAAGGTAACTTAAACATACTACCAGATAAATTATCAAGACTGTTTATTGATATTCTTGAAGATTGTGATTCTTAAACAGGGAAGACGAAACAAAAATGTCTCACACAAAACCAATGACAAATAGCGGGTTATTTCTGAAGACATACAAACAAAACAGATTCAACACAAATGTCCATCTAACTGAAGAACAACAGTCTATATGCGACAACATATGGAACTTATCCACAACAGGAGCAGACAACAGTAGAAAACTCAGTATCTTATACACTCTTGTTGACATGTTCACAAACAAAGAGAAAAAGAAATTCACACATTATGGCCTGTTTAATGGACCAAGTGCAGGTATATATATCTCTTGGGAAGAAATGATACCAAGACTAAAAGAACTTGAACAACTCCCCAAGTATGGGATACCAATTTTCAAAGGTTATTACGATTATGAGACAACAAAGGAAGCTATAGAAAAACAGCTTGGAAAAGACTACATAGTCTCAGATAGCATCAAACAATTACAAATTATAGCTTCAGGAGTAAACATAAAAGAAGAAGACTTAACCCCTACAGAATTGAGCCTGAGGCCCAAGACATCATTTGCAACAATAACAGCCAAAGAAGTACAAAAGGGAAAAATGGTCCAGCTTGGTCGTATTCCACAGATTACTCCAACACAAACAAAAAACAAGACAATCTGTTTTCCTGAAACCTTCAACAGAGAAATACATTTCCTACAGACCACAAAAGAGCAAAATGCCACCACATACAAAGAAATCTATTCATTATTGACAAAGATCTCTACACAGAAAATCCCTGGGTTTAAGATTACATGGGAAATAATAAAAAACCAAAATATCCCATGTACAAAACAATTTACAGATTGTAAAGATTTTTCCACAGATTGCAGGTGCACAATAATTGCATCCATGCCTCTTATAAGCCTGAGACTCTCACAATACAAATATCTAGTACACAACAAATTCACTCTAGATCCTGCCACTTTACTGAACTACGGATTCATCAAAGAACTATACCTAAATGGATGGCATCAGACAGATTTGCAAGAACCGCTCAATTCAATCACAGATTATTTCACAGAGATTCTTGATACAGAACTACATCTTGGGATTACAACAGTCCCTCCTCATTATGGAAATGACATAATAGACCCATCAAGACATATAATCAAAATCAAAGCAGAAAACTTTGATTTAGATTTTCCGATTTGGGAAGAACATACAGAGCTAACAGATAAGTCTACACCAAAAATGAATGAACAACAACATTATGAAAGGTACCGTGCCTACATAATAGGAAGAAACCTAAATTGGGAGAACACAGACAAAACAAATTTCAAGCTATATGCAGAATCACAAGTAACAAAGATATACATATCAAGACAAATAGAAGAATTTGGCCCAGAATATAGGCCTTTTGACATCTTTCATCCCAGGCCCAACACCATAAATATCTACAAAAAACTACAAACAAAACTTCCAGAAGACAATGGATCTACAAGCAGCAAAGAGATAGAAATGAAAAAAGAAATCCCCGACATAATGTGACAGAACTAATTGGTGGACAGCTATAATGTGACAAGCACTAATTGATCTACCTAAACAAAGGACATACGTGGAAAGGCATTCCATATTATTCTCCACGAAGCTTCATAGTGGGAAGATACTTTAAGATATAATATTACCCACGAGCACACATGGTAGAATAAAAAATTAGTAGTGGAAATGTATGCTGTAATATTATTAGCTGTATATAGACAGCTGTGTGTTTATTTTATGTGTGTAACCGGGTGCATATGGCTATAAAAAGCACCCATATCTTGTAAGAAGGATCATCGAAGTTTGTAAAAATAGTTGTAAGCATTAAGAGTGAAATAAAAATTTCTTATGCAATCTCTGTTCATATATCTTTTAATGGCGTTCTCTGGAAACATGAACTAAACATATAAGGCGTGGATCAAAGAAGAAAAGTAAAGCGGCCTCGGTACGATCTTTATCTTAAATATTTACATGCTTAAGTGTTTTATTTATTATGTTCAGGATTATTCTTTATAACAAATTTCAAAAGACGTAAGCTTGTTTAAGGAACTAAGTACCCTTTTTAAGGCATTAGTCATGAGGACGTTAGCCGTTTAGGGGAAGTCGTTCTTAGAGTGAAAAGGTGAGAATTTGCTATACTAAGAGTATCCTGAAAGTTTTAATAAACACTAATCCATGTTAGAATACCGTCATAGTACCCGCTTTACTTAGTATTCTCTGATTCATGTCTTCCTGTTCAAATTAAATCATCAAAGCAAAATTACGAATTTACTAATGGAGTTTTTACAAAACCATTTAGAAGAAGAATTTCTTACAAAAATAATTTTCGTCTTAAAAAATACAGACTTAACAGAGAAAGACCAGTACACTATTGCAAACATATTTAAAAGCAAATATACAACTGAACTCGTAGATTTAACAGACTCTTGCTTAAACCTACTAAAAGTACTAAATGAAGTAGATATTTTTCATTATCTTAATAGAACACAAAACAAAAATATAATTTTAAGTCAAAGATTTTTAGATTCGTTTCATCGAGAATGGACAAATCTTATAGAACAACAAGAAGAAAGAAACAGATCCACAGATTATGATTATGATTTTGATATGGATCTGTATCATGATCTATAAATGCTAGGACAGAAAAAATTTCAGGAGCCTAAACCAAAAATTAGAAGACTCTGAGAAAAGAAGGAGTTCCTAATTCCCGGTTTAGACATCCACTTAGTGCACCCTTGGGTTTAACCTACAAGCTGCCACTAAGGTAAAAAAAAAAAAAAAAAAAAAAAAGAGTATTATTTCGAAAAATTACTAGATTACACAATCAATATAGTATTATTCTACATAAGCAGACAGAAAATAAAAACAAGTACTCCACAATAAAAATTTATTGGTATCTATAGCATAATTCTACAGCACACATATGCATTATTACTATTCATTTACAAATACTATTCACCTGAATGCTATTACTAAATGCCTCTAAAGAAAACATATAATTACTCTATTCTACATATTATTACTAATATCTTAGAACTATTTATAGATATGACTTTATATTTAATTGGTACTATAGCATATCTAGTAGAAACGCTAGATATACTAGACATACCATTACATGAAATGACCAAATCTTATTTCTTTGAAGAACTGGATTTCATATACCATATATATATATATATATATATATATATATATATATATATATGACTTGAATGAATTCTAACAGGCTTGCGAGATAATTTTGGATCACAACAGAGATGCTACAAACCTACACAACTTAATAAACAGAATATTATTAAGTTTCTATTTTAAGAGAGTTATTTTATAAAAGGAAAACAAGTTAATTATTCTTTTTTATGTTGTGTAGTGATTAATTATTTGTAATTAATCAAAGGTCTTTTGCTGTTTACTTTAACTCTGATTTAAGTAAAAGTGGACTTGTATATCTTCTTATATACAAGTTAAAATTTGAGTTATACTAATATTTCTATATTGGTGATGATTGATCCTGGAATTGAAGGGTTCGAGGAGGATAACCCTTGAGTAGAGGACCCATGATTGTTGTAATTTATAATCAAATAAACAGAAAAATTATTGAAATTTTTGGGGTTCTCTCAGTTGGTATCAGAGCTGTGTTAATAAAATATACAGCTAAAACATAATTAAATTTTAGTATTAATTAGTAGATAGTTGATTTAAAACTGCATAGATTTTTGATTGTTTGACTAAATGTGTTACTTGTTCGAAGTAGCAATTTGAAATATGTTAGAAAAATTTGTTTTAACATAAGTTAATGATTAATATGTGTAAACTTTCAATTAAAAAACTAGATTAAATATTTTGATATACTTGAAATGTTGGATGCACAGATTAAGTCTTTGATAATTTCTGAATAATTGTGTGCTCGTATTTAATTTGCTAAAGGAAAGACATACACGATAAAAGATATCTAGCTCTTGAATGATAAAGTAACATCCAGTTTAAAGGTATACATTATTAACACACACACATATATATGTGTATGTGCGCGCGCGCGTTTGTGTGTGTTGTGTGTACCAGTGAAGTATACCTTGGGTTATTTGGATGCATGGATCAAGTCCTTAATAAATACCTGAATAATTATCTATTTGAATTAAATTTGTTAAAGAGAAGGCATATTTATAAAAAGGAAGTGTCTAGCTTCTAAAATAAAATAAAATAATGGAAGTATGTATGAGCCTGCTATATAGTGTTATAGGGTGATTCTCTAGGCAGTGAGATATAATTAATTAACTTTTGGGGATATTTGAGAAAATTATGTTTAAATATGAATTTTAAAAATTGTTGAAGCGCTGTATAATTTATTTATATGAGTGTATTTGCTTAAACTTTGTGAAATATCCTGGTCATTGCTATGAAAAAAGAAATTGCTTCAAATTATATAGAATTACTATCAGGATACTTGGAAGCTAAAAGTGATTTAAGTTTAAAAGTAAAATCTAAGTTTCTTAAATCAAATGAGAAGATGCCATGGATCTTTTTTATGTATGTATTGATGTGATTGGATGAAACTTGGAAAAAGTGCATGGCTAAAAATATGCTTTAAAATTTTGTGTAAAAAGTACCTTTGAGACAGTGTGACTATGTGAATAAAGTATATGTCATCATATTGGTTACAAGCTATGTTTTAAGAATACATGAACCCATGTAAATATCATGGTTGACTTAATATTTAGGGAAAATAAAAGGGAGCAGAGGGGCTTTGTTTCTGTTGAATATGAACAAACACATGTATGTAATTAAAATGACATTATAGCATAGAATAAAGCTCTTTATATTTTGAAGTCCAGATGTATTTTCAATAAGATGTTGAATTATACGTAATTGTTAAAAGATGGTTTGGATATGCTTGTATTGTAAATAAGAAGGTTGATTATGTAATTAAAAATATGCTGAATAGTTTAATATGCTAGTATACTTGAATATTAATCTCATAAATAAAGCTAAGGAATCCTAAATACCCATAATATAAAATGCTAAAATCAATTTGGATTTAAATGTGAAGTAAATATCAGACCATCCAAAAAAAATATCTGATATATGTACAAGTAAATCTGAGATATAAACATTAGAAAAATCAAATGAATACACAACCTGGACTTAGTTAAAAAGTGGGTATAAAAAGGGTGATGTTGAATGTTGGCTTATGCAAGATCTGAAAATGGACAAACTACAATTCCCTTACCAAGAAGCATGAAAATTTTAGGGAAAGTATGTTTTATTGGTTTGTATTAATTTTCTAGTATAATAAGAAAGAGAGCACTGGAAAATTTGCTTAAAAGAAAATAAGGGAATCAAACTGTTTAAGTGATTGGGCAGTTTGAAGTTTTTAAGATATTGATTAAAATTAACCTTGTTTGATAAGTTTATCTAGTAATCTATTACACTTAGATATAATTGCTGAATTATCAACATTAGGATATGATGCTGAAAAAAAAACGTTTTGGTCATTAACACTAGAATGCAATGTCTGGGAATGTTAAATATTTTCACCATTAACTTTGGTATGAAGCAATCTTAAACTAAGTATTTTATTGAAGTAAGGAAAAATCTATATACCTGAGTTTTAGTGTATAATGATTTTCTGAAGTAAGGGGAAAAAATGATGATGGCATGATTTTGTGTATCTATGTAATAATTTGGAGTATAAGCTATAGTTTGGTGCTTATATAAATATAAATATGCCACAAGTTTGAATAGAATGATTCAATGGAAATGTTTACATTCACTGGAAAAAAAACTAAAGTAAATTTCACCAATGAATAGAAGGATTTTTATGTGTGATGGATGCAAGAAAACTTTTTGTTTCTTTGGAATCAACGGATGGTTGCTTATTATAGAAATTCAGTGTTATATATTTAAGTTTAACCTATTCATATATGTAGGGGAATAGAGTGAAGCATACTTATTTGACTTTACGAACTTAGTTTATCTAAGCTTCAAGTGATCATTAATATAAAAGGAGGCCTAACATCTGTAAGTATATACCGTTAAGCTTTGTTATAATCAAGTTAGAAATGTATGTGTTTGAAAAAAAATTGGATAAAGATAATTGTAAGTACATCTCTCTTGAATTGAAATATATATAAATAGCTGTGCTTGACTGATGTTTGCGTAAATATATATGTCGAGTTTAAAACATGAGATATGAGCAATCTGAATAGAAAAAATGTTGAACCTGAAAATTAATTACCCAGAAATTATTTGTTATATGAAATTGTTTCCATTAAAGATTGAATGCTTAAGTTGATTGTTGTCACAAAAAATATGCGTGATAATGTATGTTATCTTTTTTTAAATAATATGCGTGAAATATAAATGTAAACAAGCCAGAAAGGTGGCTTGGGAAAGGGGTTTAAATCAGCTATGAGACTGGTTTATTTTGAAAGATGCTTAAGTTAAATATGGAAAAATTTTGGGACACAGTTCCTAAAAGGAGGGGTGTATGTAATAACCCTAGATATATATATATATATATATATATATATATTAATTATGAATAGTATAGTAGGTAAACACTCTAGAAAAGGGTTTAGGTAAACGAATGTTGTTACTTGGGTGTGCATGTGCATGCTAAGCACATTTATGTTAGGTTCTGAAAATGAAGTATATAAAGATATTGAAAGTGAAAACATAGGTTTAAGAGAAGTGTAAAAACAATTTTTTTGTATAAACAATATATTAGGGAGGATCATTGCGATATTTTAAATCTACATACTGGGTACTAACTAATATACAAGAGTATATTTATGTTAGTATATATATGCAACAACCAATGTCTTGTATAAAAAGGGTATTGGCCTAGGATATGCTTCCTAAAAATATACTTACGTAATATTAATAAAATAAACCTGAGAACCTTGGCTTTAAAACATATATATAAGTTTTAATAAAAGTAACATATATATATATATATATAATGAGGATTAAATGGGTATACAGGTTTTATAGTACATGAAAAACTAAATGCATTTGTTTGCATAGTTGAGGGTGACAAATTACTAAGCTGCATATTTTATAAAGGAGATAGGCTGATTATATTAAGACATAGTTTGCAGATACTAATAGAGAAAAACTAATATATAATCACGTAACCTCTCTGACACGTGAAGTAATGAAACAAACATGCAAATGGCATGATCAAAGGGATAAAAATAGGAAGTAAAAAGGATCTTTTCAGAAACAAAGAAACAACTTATATATTTTGTAACTAACTTTCCCTCTTTTTCTCTCAACAATAAAAAAGAAACTAGGGTAGGTGATTTAAGAGTGTTTTGAAACTAAAATAGTGTAGGGTAATTTAGGCAATGCATAGCCAGGTAACTCTAGCTAATAGGTTGTATAAATAGATGACATTTTAAGGCTACCAGGCTATTTTCCCCTTCAGTAAAAATAAGACACAGAATAAGATGATGGCAATAACTTCTAGGATAGAGCCTTAGGGCGAATCACATCAGTAGAGAAGAGGATTAAAAGGAATAAAAAGCAAGATATATTTAGGTGAGAAACCTCACTCAATATTTGGCATTAAGTCCTATTTTAAGGAATCCTTAAATCCAGTTTTAACAGTCTACATATTTATTTAAATATGATGATTGTTTTTGGCTTTGATGGATGAATTGAATACTTGTTAATTCTTTTCCTAAATTAAATTCAAACTTAAAAATGTAAGCAACATTATGTAATGTTAGGTGTTATAAATAATCAACATATTTAGATACTGGGGAGTGATATTAAGTTGAATGTTAATGATGATATGCATGCCATGGCAGTAAACTCCTAGTGTTAGAATCCTTATATATATTGATGATTATAAAACCCTGGAAACCCTATTTGGAAACTTCACCTCTGGCTGAGTTGCTTAATGAAATGGTATAAATTATTTGACATGATTGCTGTTGAAAGTGGTTTGTGTAAAGAAGGGTGTAGGGAAGCAAGGTAGGGTACTTTGCTTATGTTCTATACCCTGATAAAAGAAGGAGCTAGTGCTACATTGGAGATCCATGTGCTGAGCTTCTAGGCTTTAGAAAATATCCCTAAATAAATATGTTATAATTTAGACTTCTCCTAAAATATGTGAGACAGCCTAAAGCATAGATGACAAGGAAGCAACAGGCTTTAGGATATGTCCTTCTAAAACATCCATGGCGACAAGACAATAGCAAGATAAAGACATGAATATTACTTATCTTTGCTATATGAATGATTGGAAATTTTATATTTGTTGTCCACCATGATTAATGTCAATGGAGGAGCTTTCTTAATGTATTTGATTCATTTATGAGGGCAGTGGGTACTTAGGGGAATAGAATGAGTTAAATAAAGGAAAAATCAAGGGAAACACTTAGTAATGAATTAAGGGCTGACCAGATTAGTGAATGACTACCTTGAGTAGCTTGGCATGGACCATAATGTAAGTTTGTACATTCCCTGTTTAAGCCTAGGATCCGAGTGTGCTCGTGTAACTGATGGACTAGACAATTTTCACCTTATGAGTCGAGTGTAGTATGATCTGGTCAGGAATGAAAAGATTAGCTCGTAAATAAATGCATGATATACATAATAGGCCCACTAAATTACATAGGGAAATTGCTGAATAGGGCGAGATATGTAGGGATTAATCAATTATATAGATTGATGTTTTATTCACCTGGTATATGAATGAATGCTTGTGTTGATTTAATATGCCGAGTCATTCATGGTTGTGCTTGTTGAATGGAAGGGAATCCCTAGAATATGTTGACTTTAATTAGCTGAATTATGCAAGTAAAAATGTTGATTATCATATGTGTTGAATGATAGGCTTAACCAATGGTTTTGCTAAGATTGCATAATTAAGAATGATGTCAGTATAGTTTAAAAGAACTTGATGGGTATATATATGCACATACCCTGGTTAATAATGATGATTCTTGAACATATGTGAGTCACTTGCTAGCATATCTGATATAAGGAGTATGAATTTGACCAACTTAATAAGTATAATGTCTTGTATTAAGTGTATTCTCACACCAGGAAATATGTCTGACCCTGTTTACTCTAATATATTAGGGTGTCTCATTTTGCAATGAGGCAGATTCCAATAGTTTTACAGGTAATAAGAAGGCTAGGTGAAAGTGTAAAAGGTTATTTGAAAAGATATTACATGAGCTCAAGTAGCTATGTTGTTTAATTATGAATTATGCTTGATGTATTGTTTTATTATATATTGGAAATCAAAATTAGTTTATTTGCTAAAGTAATAAATATGTAAATCTGAATTGTTTACTTGTTAAATTCTGAATTGAACTGACAATTTAAAGAAAGCTTTTGAAAAGAGGAAAATTCATATATTTCTGAGTATATGGTCACTTATATAAATCCCATATAGTAGAGTATTGGGAAGTGATATGTTTAAGATATAAAATGTATACCGAGTTTGGAAATAATTAAGTTTATAAGCTTGTTTGAATATAAAGAGATATCTTCAAACTTATATTTATTTTGAAATAGACATGTTCATGTTGCTATAGGTTAGGATAATCTAGGTTGATATAATGAAGTTTCATAAAGCAAGAAAGTATAAGTTTTCCGATTTATATGTATACTCATATGATTTCATATAAAGGGTACGAATTGAAACAACTATACCTATATGTATAGGGTATTGGCTGTCATTTGAAATTCAAATTAATAAGGAATAGAACATTGGAATTGTGAATATTTTATATCAAGCGGACATGTTTTTCTAAGCGATATGAACTGAGCTAGGAGTTCATTTTTTTAACATTGATAAGAAAGTGAACTTGTAACGACCCACATTCTACGTATCAAAGGATCGTAGAATGTTTATTTATTTTTCATACGAAGCCGTATGGTCATGTAACTTTGGGGAACGACTACTGGGGTCATTTCCCATGTTCATGATTTTTGCCGATTTTTAAATGACTGTTTTGCCCCTAGCTGATATTGTTTCGTCCATAACTTTTGATTGGTAAGTATTTTTCACCTGAAACCACTTCCATTGGATTCATATGATGGTTTACATTTCTGTAGAGTGGTCATATTAGCCAAACGGACTTATCATTTGGGAGATATGGCTGAAACAAGGTTTAAAAGGTGAAAAACTGCTTAAGTGGGCTGATTAGGGTAATTAGCAAATGGGCCCCTAATCCAGTCAGGATTAGTGTTATGGGGAGCCTGAATGAGTTAGTTTTCATTCTATTTCAGTTTTCTAGCTGCCATTTACCTCTTAGAAACCCTCACAATTGCCTCTATCTTCTAATTTCATCCCAAATCGCTCTCTAATCAAGGATTAAGCTAATCTACATCGAATCAGGGAGAAATAGCACCAAATCAGAGTCAGAGCTGCTGGTAACATTAGAATTCGACCTATAACAGTAGCAAAGTTCAGATCTAAGATTAATTTGTGGCTAAGGTGGGTGATTTGCATTGTTTTTCACTAATTACGGTTAATTAGGGGTAATTAGTGGTAATTAGCGAATTCATACATTGTTAAATTTTGGAAAAATGTTTAGAAATTCTTAAATATTATTTTAAGTCACTGTTAGAAATTTGGGTTAATTTGGACATGTTTTGCTAATCGTATGGTTAAACATGATTAAGGGGAAAATATTGGTTTTGGGTATGTTTAATCTGTATTGACATGTTAAATTGTTATTTTGGTGTTTATGGTTGTTTCTACATGTTGCTATGACTGTTTGGAATGATTTGTGATTTCATAGAAAAGTTAGATTGGTCGAAAACGCCGTCGTATGGCGTAAATTGCTTGCTGGAAAAGTTGCAGAATTTGGTCAGGACCCCTGTTCGTGAAGCACCTATGCGACCCAACCCAATCGTGACACCCCTCACCACGAGCCGCCTGTATCATCACGAACCGATCCACTTCGTGAATCACGAGTTGACCTGGTGCTTGGAGCCATGAACCACCTTTCACGAGCCGCCATGTCCGCCATGAATCGAGCCACTATATCATGACCCAGATGGAGTCCACGAGCCGGTCACGAGCTAGAGAGGACAGGACCACGAGCCAGTGTAGGGAAGGAGGAACACGACTTGGAGTTGGAACCACGATCCAATGCCAGGGGAGAGCCACGAACCGATGACGAGGGTGAATCATGAACCGATCTCCAAGTCTGGACAGCGAATGAACTAAATGGAAACTGAAGTGCAAAAGGGATAATGACCAAAACCCAAGATGCAAAGGTAGCCCAAATGAGGTGTTTTTACTCAGGATCCAGATGGGAACCAACGAGCTAACTTCATGAATTGGACTTTGCTGCGATACATGTGGTAAGGAGTTGTCAACGTCCATAACTTTGATTTACCACCGAGAGATGAAATTTAAGCTACGAATCAGTGCAGTAGGGGTAGTTATTACTCCATGGGGCAAAGTGATAGTAACATGGCTATGAGCTAGTGCAGTGAAGTCGTCATGACTTCATATGGCAGAGTGGAGATAACAAGGACTAGTAGCTATAGATCAGTGCAGTGGAGTCTCCATGACTCCATGGGACAGAGTGATCATAGCAAGGATTTAGGTGGTCAAAGCAGTGGATATCATATGCTTTACGCACTGAGTGAGAGATGTGAGGATGGTTGTTATGCTTGATTATTTGTCATCACTATGACATGCACACCCCCTCCCTCGTATCCTTACACCATATGTTAGTGTCACCTTAGAGTATTGTACATCTTATTGTGCTAACTTTTTGGTTGCAGGTCCAGGTATGGTTTAGTATTACTGTTATTGTTCTGTTTTGCTGCTTATCGCTCATACCTGACTTTTGTCTGACCCAGAGTTTTATATCTCTTTTTATTACTCTGGGTGCTCTTAAACGGGCAGATTAGAGACTTTTCAGGTGATTATGCACGAGTAGTTATACCAAAGACGAGCAGAAGCGTTCTACGTATGATATATATATATATATATATATAATCTCCCTGTGTCGTTGCTGGTCACTACTTCCTTTCTTATTTTGCTTTGGAGACAGTTTTAAAAGTTGTAATAATGATGATGTGGAACATAAGCTGTATTTTGGATTTTTCACTGCTATGGTGGTTTAGTTTTCAGCTTATGCACTGTCTCACCTGTTTTATATCAAGTTATGTTGTTACGATATTTTGTACCATGTGCCGTGAGATATACTACAGGTTCCTTGCTAGTTCAAATTCCTTTCTTTTCCTTTCTTTGGCAACCGTCCCGTGCTAGTCGGGCATTGGCACAACGCATTTCATTGGAAATGCTGGCTGGTGCGAGGCGGGCCGTCATGCTTTGTATCAGAGCTCTAGGTTGCGTAATTAACCTTGGGAAAGATACCAGAGAGAGATAGTATGTATATGAGAGCGCATATTTCGGATATTTTGGTTTTCAAAAGCTATATATATACATATATACTGTTAGTATATGTAAGGATGGAGTTGCACTGCACTGGCCCTGCTGAAGAAATGGTTAATCGTTTCTCTTTACAGATCGAACGAAGAGCCAACATACGAGGGGTACTAGTAAAGGAGCTAATAATGGGAATTCTCCTGATATAAGGACGATGTTCACTGACTTCATGAGATAGATGCTTAGAGATGTTCATAGGGAAGCTCCTAATGCTGCAAATGGTGGTGGTGCAGCGGTGCAGGCACCTAGGGCCGATTTCGCCAAGCTCTGTAAAGACTACACTAGTCTTGGTGGGAAGTCGTTCCATGGAATGGAATCGGCTACAGAAGTTCAGGATTGGTTGGATAGCTGTGAGCGTATCTTCGAAGACTTAGGTATCGAGAATGCGATGAAGAGGAAGCTAGCATCCCGTCAACTGCAAGGATAGGCTATGAATTGGTGGAATGCTATTAAGGCAGTTACCCCTGAGGATCAAGTTACTTAGGATCAGTTCAAGGCCCAATTCAGTGATAATTTATCCCAGCTGCTCAGAAATCAGAATTGTTTAGGAAGTTCTTGGAGCTTAAGCAGAATGGTAGGGCAGTCACGGAGTATATTGCTGAGTTCGATACTTTATCGAAGTATGGATTATCCCTTATTGACACTCACGAGAAGAAAAATGAGAAGTTCATAACATGCTTAGATCAGTACTTGGGGGAAAGGCTTATCAACCATATTGATGAGACTTTTGAATCGATTGTTGGGAAAGCATTGAGGTCAGAGAGCCTTTATCCTAAGCCCAAGACTGAAGTCGCTATTGCATCTGCAGAGGAGCCAAAACCACAAGCAAGCAGTGGAGGCAAGAATAATTCTCAGAAGAAAAGGAAACATAATCAAAATAAAGATGGTCAGAAGAAGAGTAAGAAAGATGTTGACTGCTTTAGCTGTGACAAGAAGGGCCACTATGCTAAAGAATGTCGAGCAAAGCCAGCGGACAGGAAGTGCTTCAACTACGGCCAAGTAGGACATCACAAGGATAAATATCTGCAACCCCCTAAAGAGAAGCAGATTTTGAAAGTATATGCTCTTAGTGTTGTTCCTTCTTCGTCGAATGCCCCAACTGCGGCGGAGAAAGGAAAGAATGTCATTATTCAAGGTATGCTTTCTGTTTATGATGTTCCTATTCGAGTTTTTTTTGATACTGGGGCTTCCCGTTCCTTCATATCTAGTGACCTGGTAGATAGGTTGGGATTGAAACCCGAGATAGTCGATAGACCTTTAGCAGTGACGAACCCGATTGGTGGTTCGACTAGCCTTAGTATGATTTGTCATAATGTGGTCTTATCGAGTCATGGATGTATGTTTGCTTGTGATTGCTTTGTTTTGGGCTTTACTAGGTTTGGTATTATTTTGGGAGTCGATTGGCTCCAAAGGTATGGGGTGGGGGTAGACCGTGAGGGACTTTCTATGACTATTAGGGCGGATGATGGGCGGAGAGTAGTGTTTGGTGGCCTACCTTGTGATGAGGTGATGGCTAGTTTTCTAAATTCCCTCGACATCCCGCAGGATGAGTTATCATGGGTTTCCATTGCTGGCCATTATCCGAATATCTTCGAGGAAGTGACCGAACTTCCACCACACCGAGAGATTGAGTTCCGTATTGATTTAGTGAAAGATGCCAGACCTATAGTGATTCCACTTCGTCGTATGGCACCGAGGGAGTAGCATGAGCTCGAGGTTCAAGTGAGCAACCTTTTGAAGAAGGGATTTATCAGAAGAAGTGTTTCTGAGTGGGGAGCACCAGTTGTGTTTGCTACCGAGGCAGACGGTTCCCTTTGACTGTGTGTGGACTACCACGAGTTGATAAGGTGACGAGGAAGAATAAGTATCCTCTACCGCGGATAGATGATTTGTTTGATCGGTTGAGTGGCGCGAGAGTGTTCTCCCAGTTGGATCTCTCGATAGGTTTTCATTAGCTTATAGTGGAAGCTGAGAGTATAACTAAAACGTCCTTTCGGACGCCGTCTGGATTTTATGAGTGGTTGGTCATGCCATTCGGGTTGACCAATGCACCAGCATATTTTGTGGATCTTATGAATAAGGTATTCAGAGATCAACTGAATAAGTTTTTTCTTATGTTCGTGGACGATATACTTGTTTATTCGAGGATAGAAGAAGAACACAAGGAACATTTAAGAGTAGTGATGGAGGTGTTGAGAAAACACCAATTGAAAGCAAAGTTCTCTAAGTGTCACTTCTGGAGGAGGGAAGTGAGATTCTTGGGCTATGTTGTTTCAGAGAACAATATTGTTGTGGATCCTGCGAAGGTGGCTACGGTACAAGATTGGTCTACGCCCAAGAATGCAACAGACGTAAGAAGGTGGCTACAGTACAAGATTGGTCTACACCCAAGAATGCAACAGACGTAAGAAGTTTCTTGGGATTAGCTGGATATTATCGGAAGTTTATCCAAGACTTCTCCAGGATAGCGATACCGTTAACTCAGTTGATCAGGAAGAATCAAGCTTTTGTTTGGACGAAAGGTGTGAAAATGCATTCAAAAGTCTAAAGGAAAAGTTGACGTGTGCGCCAATGTTAGTCATTCCTAAAGGGAATGAAGAGATGATAGTATATACAGATGCATGTGGTACCGGACTAGGTGCTGTATTGATGCAAGTAGGTAGGGTTGTAGCTTATGCAAGTCGGCAACTAAAACCGCATTAGAAAAGATATTCTACCCATGATTTGGAGTTGGCAGTGATCGTATTCACGTTGAAGATGTGGAGACATTATCTCTTGGGAGAAAGATTCGAGTTGTTTACCAATCATAAGTCATTAAAGTTTCTTTTCTCTCAGAAGGATCTAAATCTTCGACAGCAAAGATGGTTAGAATTCTTGACTTCGTATGATTTCGATATTGCATATACACTAGGAAAGGGCAATGCAGTAGCTGATGCATTGAGTAGGAGACGTGCTAATTTAGGGGCTATGTTTCTAGAATGGAAGCAACTGGAGTATATCGGCAGGTACGATTTCAGACAAAGTGCGAATTGAATCCAGAGACGCTAGCAAGTTTGACGATCAGACCCACTTTGATTAAGCGGATTATTTCCAGTCAGAGGGACGATCCTAATCTATTGGAAATCATTTCCGAGTTAGAGATGGGTATCGACGAGGAGATGAACATGTATGGGCTTGATCAGGATGGATGGCTCAGAAAGAATGGGAGACTAGTTTTGCCAATTTAATTGGATTGAGAGATGAAGTACTTAGAGAATGTCATCACTCAAAACTGACTATACATCTCCGTGGTAATAAAATGTATCGAGACGTAAAGCAGACCTACTATTGGGAAGGGATGAAAAGAGACGTTGGGAAATTTATATCCAAATGCATGAACTGCCAGCTAGTTAAAGCTAAGCAAAAGAAACCCAGTGGTTTGTTGCAACAATTAGAAATTCCAGAATGGAAATGGAAACAAGTCTCAATGGATTTAATTAATGAGTTACCAAGGACTAGATTGGGCCATGATAGCATTTGGGTGATTGTGGACCGATTGACCAAGAGTGCAAGGTTTATACCCGTCAAGTCGAATAGAACATCAACCAAATTAGCAGAACTGTATATGAAGTGGGTAGTGAGATTTCATGGAGTAACCAAAGGCATTGTGAGTGACCGAGATCCGTTGTTTACTAATGGATTTTGGAAGAGCTTACAAGAGGCGTTAGGATTAGAATTACATCTCAGTACCGCGTACCATCCTCAAACCGACGATTAGACAGAGAGGGTGAATCGAGTATTAGAAGACCTCTTAAGATCTTGCATATTAGATTTTGGTGGATCATGGTTTGACCATTTGCATCTGGTTGAATTCACATATAATAATAGTTTTCAGCCCAGTATTGGTATGGCTCCATTTGAAGCTTTGTATGGAAGACCGTGCAACTGACCATCATGCTGGTTAGAAACAGGTGAGAAATTTTTGCTTAGGCAGATGTGATAAGAGAAACCTCAGATAAGATCAACGTTATCCGACAACAAATGAAGGCTGCCCAAGATAAGCAGAGAAGTTATGCTGATAAAAGGAGAAGAGATTTAAAATTCTCCATTGGCGACTTGGTGTTTATCAAGATTTCTCCGTTAAAGAGCGTGATACGATTTGGCAGGAGAGGCAAGTTAACACCAAGATTTTTTGGTCTATTCCCAGTTCTCGAGCAAGTTGGAATTTGGCATATAAAGTTGAGTTTCTAGACAAGATGGCGGGAGTTCATAACGTATTTCATGTTTCCCAATTAAGAAAATTCGTGCACGATCGCGATGTGACTATTTCACCTGATCAGTTGGATGAGGTCGAAGTAGAACTCGAGGCGGTTGGGAACCGCAAGCCGATTCATATTGTTGAGCACGATACGATGGAACTTCGAAGGAAAGCGGTGAATATAGTCAAGGTTCAGTGGTGCGAGGATGAGAATGACTGCACTTGGGAGACAGAGGAGATCATTAGGAAGACGTATCCAGAACTCTTTGCCTGGTAAGATTTTAAATTGCGATTTAGTTATTCCGCATGCTAGGATAGACTTGATGTGATTGTGGTGTGTGTTTGATTGTTTGTGAATGACTGGCAGACATGCGGAACACCTTTGTATGTATTTGGTTAAGGAATTTCAGGGGCGAAATTTCTTAAGAGGGAAGAGTGTAATGACCAACATTCTACGTAACGAAGGATCATAGAATATTTATTTCTTTTTCATACGAAGTCGTATGGTCGTGTAACTTTGGGGAACGACTGTTGGAGTCATTTCCCATGTTCGTGATTTTTTCCAATTTTTAAATGACCGTTTTGCCCCTAGCTGATCTTGTTTTGGCCATAACTTTTGATTGGTAAGGAGCTTTGACCTGAAACCACTTCCATTGGATTCAGATAATGGTTTACATTTCCGTAGAGTGGTCACATTAGCCAAACAGACTTACCGTTTGGGAGGTATAGCTAAAACAAGGTTTAAAAGGTGAAAAAACTGCTTAAGTGGGCTGATTAGGGTAATTAGCAAATGGGCCCATAACCCATTTCGGGATTAGGGTTATGGGCAGGGTGAAATGAGTTAGGTTTTCATTCTATTTCAGTTTTCTAGTGGCCATTTACCTCTTAGAAACCTAACAATGGCCTCCACCTTCTAATTTCATCCTAAATTGCTCTCTAATCAATGATTCAGCTAATCTACGTCAAATCAGGGGGAAATAGCACCAAATCAGAGTCGGACTGCTAGTAAGCATTAGAATTCGACCTATAACAGTAGAAAAGTTCAGATCTAAGATTAATTTGTGGCTAAGGTGAGAGATTTGCAATGTTTTTCACTGATTACGGTCAATTAGGGGTAATTAGTGTTAATCAGCGAATTCATACATTATTAAATTCTAGAAAAATGTTTATAAATTCTTAAATATTATTTTAAGCCTCTGTTAGAAATTTGGGTTAATTTGGACATGTTTTGCTAATCGTATGCTTAAACATGATTAAGGGAAAAATATGGGTTTTGGGTATGTTTGATCCGTATTGACATGTTAAATTGTTGTTTTGTATTTATGTTCATTTCTACATGTTGCTATGACTGTTTAGAATGATTTATGATTGCATAGAAAAGTTAGATTGGTCGAAAACGCCGTCGTATGGCATAAATTGCTTGCTGGAAAAGTTGCAGAATTTGGTCAGGACCCCTGTTCGTGAAGCACCTATGCGACCCGACATGACACCCCTCACCACGAGTCGCCTGTATAATCACAAACTGATCCATTTCGAGAATCACGAGTTGACCTAGTGCTTGGAGCCACGAACCACCTTTCATGAGCCGCCATGTCCTCCATGAATCAAGCCACTATATCACGACCCAGAAGGAGTCCACGAGCCGGTCACGAGCTGGGGAGGACAGGACCACAAGCCAGTGCAGGGAGGAAGGATCACGACCTGGAGTTGGAACCACGATCCGATGCCAGGGGAGAGCCACGAAACGATGACCAGGGTGAATCACGAACCGATCTCCAAGTTTGGACAGCGAATGAACTAAATGGAAACTGAAGTGAGAACGGGATAATGACCAAAACCGGAGATGCAAAGGTAGTCCAAATGAGGAGTTGTTACTCAGGATCCAGATGGGAACCAACGAGCTAACTTCATGAATCGGACTTTACTGCGGGATGTGTGCTAAGGAGCTGTCGACGTCCATAACTTTGATTCACCACCGAGAGATGAAAGTTAAGCTACAAATCAGTGCAGTGGGGTAGTTATTACTCCATGAGGCAGAGTGATCGTAGCATGGCTATGAGCCAATGCAGTGAAGTCGTCATGACTTCATGGGGAAGAGCGGACATAACAAGGACTAGTGGCTATGTATCAGTGCAGTGGAGTCACCATGACTCCATGGGGCAGAGTGATCATAGCAAGGATTTGGGTGGTCAAAACAGTGGATATCGTATGCTTTACGCACTGAGTGAAAGATGTGAGGATGGTTGTTATGCTTGATTGTTTTGCCATCACTATGACATGCACACCCCCTCCCCC
The DNA here is from genome assembly GCA_030737875.1 of Allium sativum. NCBI lineage: Eukaryota > Viridiplantae > Streptophyta > Magnoliopsida > Asparagales > Amaryllidaceae > Allium > Allium sativum. Next base: position 769,217,399 of record CM060918.1, on the reverse strand, counting down.
GTATATTTACACCATATGTTAGTGTCACCTTAGAGTATTGTACATCTTGTTGTGCTAACTCTTTGGTTGTATATCCAGGTTCAGGTATGGTTTAATATACATGTTACTGTTCTATTTTGCTGCTTATCGCTTGTACCAGACTTTTGTCTGACCCAGAGTTTTATATCTCTTCTTATTACTCTGGGTGCTCTTAAACAGGAAGACTAGAGACAAGTCAGGTGATTACGCACGAGTAGCTGTACCAGAGACGAGCAGGTGGCTTCCACGTATGATATATATATATATATATATATATATATATATATATATATATATATATATATATATATATATATATATATATATATCGCTGCTAGTCACTACTTTGGGCATTAGTAGCGAACTTTTCTTATTTTTCTTTGGAGACTGTTTTAAAAGTTGTAATAATGATGATGTGGAACATAAGCTGTATTTTGGATTTTCCGCTGCTATGATGGTTTAGTTTTTAGCTTATGCACTGTCTCACCTGTTTTATATCAAGTTATGTTATTATGATATTTTGTTCCATGCGCTATGAGATATACTACGGGTTCCTTGCTAGTTCAAATTCCTTTCTTTTCCTTTCTTTGGCAACCATCCCGTGCTAGTCGGGCATTGACACAATGCACTTTCATTGGAAATATCGACTGGTGCGAGGCGGGCCATCATAGAACTTAAACATTAGTTTTACCTTAATTCTAGAATAAAACTAGCTTGTTTTGCAAGGAAAGGTCAAATGCATTTTAAATGGAAGGTTATTTTCTGATTGATATAAGGATATAGCAAATAAAATGTTGAGATAAATATTTATTAATTTGCCAAACCTTAGTAAAAATATATAAATCAATCCATAAGCACTAGGATGGCACTATGTTTATATAATTGAAATTGGTACTGCTATGTACCATCTACCTAAAAGATACCCAAACCTACATGCCTTGTCTTGAGTCCTACAAATGATTTAAAAGGGGAGAATAGAATAGAACCTGGAGCCTTGTGTTTTTGATAGGAATGGATAGCTTGATCTATCCTTACATAATGAAGTTGTTTCCCTTTATAATAGAATAACATTTTTATGAAAGCCACATTATATTTGAGTACCTGGGAGGATTAGGCAAACTATTAAGATGCTTCTTTGATCATGCAGTGAGGAAATTAAGATTCATATATCACGAATGAATAACATAAACATGTTAAATGTAATATTTGAGAGATAGTGTGAAGCTAAATAAGAAGTAGACTAGTACAATATGTAGATCATTATATAATGGTTGATATGGGTATAAACATGGAATCAGGAAGTTTACTTTTTCCTAGAAACTTGAATATAGAAGTACGAATCATATTTATGTACCCAGTAGTAAAAAAAAGGGTGTTTTACATATGTTAGGCAACAACCTTTGGCTTTTTGTGTGTGTGGGGGTATATATATATATATATATATATATATATATATATATATATATATTTATGCACTTGAATGAATTCTAATGGGCTTGTGAAATAATTTTGGATTAGAAAGAGGGTGCCACAATCCTACACAACTTATTAACCAAAATATTATTAAGTTATCTATTTTAAGAGAGTGAGTTTATAAAAGGAAAACAAGTCGATTTATTCTTTTTTATGTTGTGTAGTGATTAATTATTTATAATTAATCAATGGTCTTATTCTATTTAATTTAACTCTGGTTTAAGCAACAGAAGATTTGTATGTCTTCTTATATACAAGTTAAAATTTTAATTATACTAATATTACTATATTAGTGATGAGTAATCCTGGAATTGAAGGGTTCGAGGAGGATAACCCTTTAGTAGTGGACCCAAGATTATTGTAATTTATAATAATAAATAGAAAAATTGTAGGGTCCTCTCATGTACAATCAACCCTTTTGCATGTTTCTCTTTTTATTTTTTACGTATTGGTATTTTGAATATCTTTCATTATTTTTGCAGGCTTGAGCAGCTCAAAAGGCATATGAAAAGCCCAGGACAAAGCTGAAATAAAGGAGCTTAGAGCATTGGTTGAGTAGCTTCAATAGGAGAATTGTCTTCATGCTATACAAATAGAGCATCCGAATCAAAAGCTAGCGGAGTATGTGCAGCAACAAGGTTCCTTTACTTTATCGTATGGTGCTTCCGAAAACAACAAAGATGCTTAAGAGGTTTGTTATTTTGTGTTTGTGTTTGCATGATGTATATATTGACTTAAGGATAGTGAGGATTGTGTTTTGATGTTGTATATGTTTGTTTGGAGTTGGTAGGAATGAATTTTGGATGTATTTTGATGGTATATACTTGGTTTTGTTGATATGTGAGGTTGATGAGTTAGTTTTTATGTTTGGATGGTTTATTTTGTTTATATGGGTGTTGATTTGATTTATGTTAGTGGTTTATATTGTTATTGTTATATATGTGTTATATGCACGTGGAATGGATTGTAAATAGAAAGTGAAATGGTGTGACTGGAAGGTAATAGGCTTGTTGTTATAAAAAAAGTTTTCTAGATTTCCAACGGATAGCAATGGTTTCCAACGACGTTTATTTCAAAAAAATTCCCAATGGAATAATCCATTGGAGGCCATTGGAAAGTCTCTGTTGGAAACCATTTCGATCTGCAAACAATATTACAACGACTTTAAACGACTGTTAATGGCTCCGTCCCATTGAAATATTCATGTTCTCTTATAATGTACAAACGTGTTATTATATTATGAAGTTCAGAAAAATGATATATGAAGTTACAGTAGCCCGCAAACAATATGTTATATTCCTCTACATCATGATTGTGAAAACAGAAAAGCTATCAATAGATAAATTTTGGAATGTGCCAGACTATCCTCTTTAAGGATTACCTTCAATATCTTCATTCACATACTTATTTCTTTCTCAGTGACTTCATTAGAGATACCCTATTTTATTCACTATATGTGTGTATATCTGCATCTATTTCAGCTAAGCACCTATTTCACTACACCTTAATTTACACCCATATGGTCTTCAGACATAATCTTGAGCTATGTAAGATTATCATCTGTTATGTAAGGAACATATACAAACTTTTGTTTGATTTTGATCGTTGAGTATAGATTGAGTGTAGTGAGGCCCTTCCTCATGTAGGTTTGACTAGTTTGATCCCAACTGTTGATGTTGCCATTATCCATTTCAAAAATATAACGTTAAGAATGGTTGTATTAAAATAAAGCTCATAGTTTACCTAATATCTTTGTGAAGTCTTATTACCTTTACTTAATCTCTCATTGCGGTTTCTTTTGCACTATTAAGTTTCATGTTAGTAGGAATGAGCTCATTATTTGAGTCAGTCTCTATAACATAGGAATCGCCTCTTCACACTATATGAGTTTGGCTACTTCATGACCCTGATTAATCTTTTTAAGGGCGGATTGTTATTTTGCTAGAATCTTCATTGCAAGCACGTTTCTTTATGTAATCTCATTAGTCTTTACTATCTTAGCCTTATTCAAATGGATCGTTATTCTTAACAAATTAAATTTTACAAAATGGCTCAATGGTGATATTGGTTTGCATACGATATTTTGTGCTTCCAATACCTCTTTTAGTCATAGAAAGACTTAATTTTTGCTTTAAAATAATTTTTTCACATGATTTTGTAGTAGGCAATGCATACACGTATGCATACACATAGAGATTAGTCATAGGTTGTAGCTTTCTATTGATTTGGGTTAGCTGATTCATCTTAGACTTTATCCTTTGGAGTTATTTCCTTCTTGTTTCGTGTATTTGAGTCATATATTTATTTGTTTTGGGAGTATTGTATTTGTCTTTAGTTATGAGTAACCATGCCGATTTGTAGCACATGTATATGTTGTATTATGTGATTACATCTAAATGTACTTGTTCTATAATCTGTGATGAGCTATAATTTGTTCTAAATACAACCTTTTGTCATCATAATTTTATATTAGATAAATTGAGTATGTCGATCCACTTGAAATAAGGAAAGAAAATTGTATACATCCAAACGACTTATTCAATACTCGTCTAATGCGAAATTACGGATGGTTTCCCATAACTAACCCTATTCTTCACTCTAATAGACAATATTACTTAGTAATGCTCTTTATTAGGGTAGTTCTCTAGGCGGGGTGTCACACTAGGTTTTACGGAAATGTTGAGCTGTGTTTTGGAAGTGGTTGTGGAATTGTTGTGTGTTACTATTTTGGGTTGTTCTGTGTTGTGGTTGTGGAAGTTATCAATCGAATTTCTTTGGTCGGTCGCTGGTCATATTTCTGTCGAACTTGTTTTATGGAGCTTATTATTGTGCTTCTGTTTCACTATTTCAAAGGTCCTTGCTCATAGAAATGCCGCTCTTGCAAACTCCTATCCATCAGTCAATTGGCATTGGTGATTGCTTGCAACAAGGGTTGTATTTAATGTGGTGATAGTTTTGTTTTGTTGGAGTGTATCTATATGCAGTTTATGGCTTTTGAAATCTTTTTGTGTTACTGCATTGCAGCTTTTGTGGATTTGGATGTGAGGTCGTCAGGTTGGTTACAAGGTAGCTGGGTTGCCTTTTTGGTCTATACCTTTATGGAGATAGTTGCTAGTCTTTGTGGTGACTGTTGTTTTTCATTTCACTCGTGTTATTGTTTCTATTCGAGTGTTATAGTGCTGCCTTAGTTTGCTATTTGTTGTTGTGTTTGGGACTTCAAACAAACAATCATAGGAAAACTAACTCAAACCAAAAGATTTCAAAATTGTATAGTGAGAACAATCATAGAAGAAATTTAGTTGTAAGGCTAATTATTAGAAATTGTCTTATTTGTGCACGTAAACAAAATTATTACCAAGTCTATCTTGCACCTTACTTATCATGCTAGTAATTAATTTATTCACATTTTATGCCTAATCTACTTTTCTTCCCTTTCCTTTTCTTTAGGCTCACAGGGTTGATATTGATTATTTCGGATTTCTTGGAGGAGCTTGTCTGTTGGAGTTCATTTCTAATTTCAGATGTATTTCTTTTTCTACTTTTCATCACTTTGAGTTGGTTGGTTTGTATTGTTACTTGAGAGAGGATTTTATGTTATGTACTCTGATTTTCTAGTGAGGCTAGGTGAGACATGTTGTTTATTTCATGACATGGTATTATTATTATTACTTGATGTTGGTTTCTGAAATGAAGGATATTTTCGGAAATAAATAATAAGTTGTGTTTTCTTTATGTTTCTGCTATATTTATTTTACATGTCTTATATACTTTAGTCTTCGTGATATTTTTTAGTTATATCTACAAATGTTGCGCATTCGTTAGTTTTCCTATTGGGGATACTAGGAGGCATGGGGTTTTGTGACTCTCCTTCAGTTCATGGTAAATTCTGATTGTCTTGAACAAACTCTTTCAATTGCCATGCGGATCATCCTTTGAACAATCATGGCCAATAATTTGCATTCATTTGTCTTATGGTCGTTATCTTATGACAAGAACAGTAATTGTCTCCTTTCTTATCCTTAGGACTGTTCAAGCTTTGAAGGCAGTAAGAAAATTCACTTCCCATTTCACGGTTGCTTAAATAAAAAATAATGGTTTGTTCAAAGCCACTGAATTACTATTGGTATCCTTCCGTTCTCTTATGACTCCTACCAGAGATGGGCTTTCCCTCTTCCCTCCTTAATGAAATTTTCTTCTTAGCATAATATATTTCATCCATCCTAGATGAATTTTTCTACTCGGAAATGGAACTCTCATAGATCCTCCTCGCATTCCTTCACAAAGAGGACCTTCAAGAATGAGGTGTTTTCTATTAATTTGGAATGGACGACTATTAGCTTGTCTCTTTCATCTGTGCCCCTCACCTTTAGTACTTCAATGTTAAAAATTTTAAGGTAGTCGCTAAGTGATTCCCCTTGTCTTTCCTTAATGTTTTCTAAGACACTGTAATTTGCAAATATAGAATAAGGCAGATATTTCATTAGAAAACTCCTTCCAAGAAAAAATGGTTCTCTTACGATACAGGTGGAACCATTTGGCAGCTTCTCTTTGAAGAGCTACAATAAATATTTTTCATAGTTCAACCTCCGAAGAATTGTAAAGATCCATTTGACTATTAAACGTCATCAAATGGCTATCTTGATCGGTTTTTCCTTGATATTTTATTTAAGGAACATTGACATGTGATGGTATTGGTATAGCCATCATAATATTAATATAACGCACAACACGATCATTGTCATTAACTTGTTCATCGAGAGTCTCTTTTCCTTAGCATTAAGGAGGCCCTTGATATCCTTTTTTTCCATATCTTTCACATAGGCTTGGTGTTAGGATAATTTTTCTAATTTTGAACGTATCTTTTGAAGGTGGAGATTTCTGGTCGTTACTTGTTGCTTTTCATTTTCCCTTGATAATCGTCCTTTGTTGCCGCTTGGTTTTGCTTTTTAGATAATGAAAGTTTGATCTTGCTTTTACTTCCGGATAAGCTAATCTTTAAGTTTCTCCTAGAGGACATGACTTCCTCATTTGTTGTTGTCTTAGTGTTCTTAGTGTTGTCGGACGATCTTTGAGCAATAACTTCACTAAGAAACCCCGTATCTCCATCAATTCTTATTCTAAATGCTTAATCTTATCAGCATTTGCATTTGGTTGGATTGTGTGGGATGACCGTCGTGGTGTGGAGCTTTCCGAGTTGAAAGATGGTGCCACAATTTCCACTAATGCAGTAGTATGCACAACTTCCTCGTTAATTTCATTGAGCCTCTTGGACTTTTTCCTATGACAAGTTAAATATTATAATTAATCCTTAAGAAGTTAAACACAATGCTGGAGGTCAGAGCCCTTCTTTTAGCACAAAAATGTGAATGGTATAAATCATCAACACCAAAAAGAACGTGATGTAGAGAGGTTGGATTCTTCTGAGTCATTATAATGTCACTTTTTGTAGGAAAAGAAGCCCATTTACAAACATGATAGGGGCCTCATTAGATAGCCTATCAAAAGTTGAAGGGCAGTGAAAAGAACTCATTTCAATGGGTTGAGATAACTCTCTCGAATATTCCTTTCAACCGAGACAAACCAATTCTTCAAGTTCTTTTTATGGTATCTCAACGAATTTGAAAGACTTGATAGGAAGAGAATTTAATGGAGTTTACCACCGTATAAGAACTATTTTTGGTATGGTCTTGGCTTTCGACTTAGTCAAACATCTATGTCAATTCTAATAGGCCTGATACTAGATACAGATCAGTAAATAATAGATCTGAATTGATTATTGTACTATAAAAATAAGAAATGGTAAGCCCTTCAAACCCTAAAATGTTTTAACTGATTCGATTCACATTAATAAATCTTGTTCGTGCTACCGCAAGGGTTTAGAACAATTTAATAACATGCTTTTGAGGACTTAACCATTGGCATATGCATTGTAATATAATTTGGAAATGTAGAAAGTTAAGAAAAGAAGCATATATCATGTGAAATTGGCTATTAGTCCAGCTAATCGCTGATATAAATGGTCTTTGGCTTGAAAATAATATCCATAAGATATTGATTATCAATCCTCTTTCTTGATTTTGCATTGCCACCAAAAACAAGATTACAAGAATGAAAATCCCACAATATGGCTTTTGATTTAGGGTTTGAGCTTCACAATTTTGAATATAAGTTTTAGAATGAGACAAATCTGATTTCGATCTCGTACCTCTAGGGTCCTACTTATAGGTGTAGGTTGTTGGAGAATGAAATTTTGATGATAACAACCTTGTTTAAATCATTAATATTATTGATTATAAAATGTATGCTAAAATCTTTATCCAGAATATATATATATATATATATATATATATGCAGGAATTATATGCTAGTAATAGATATTGAAAACTGTACAGTTTAAGAGATCCTAGATTTCAAAGGAGATTCAAGATTCATGAGTATCAAGATATCAAGATTTCAAGATTATCGGAGTAATAGAGTCTAGTTAGTATGTAAAACTCTGATTAGCACTCTCAAATTCTGTTTTCAAATTATTCTTTTTGATTGATTTCCAATTATTTCAAACTCCTTTCAGAATGATTTTAAGTCATCCAAAGATTTTAATTATGATTTCAAATATATATAAGTTTCTTATATAGTTTTTTTATATATATATTATAAAGTTTTATAATTATATTATACATATGTTTTTAATAATAGTTTTTATATCATATGTTTAAATAATATTTTATATGTTTTTATACTTGAGAAATTATATTTTAAACAACTAGTTTTGCTTCAAGAATTTTTAGAATATAAATATTGATTTAAATACTTGGAAAAATGGTATAAAATTCATGTTACAATATATATGTGACATAAACTTTTATACATGTTGACATATAACTGTCAAAAAATTTAAATTTGTTCAAATTTGAATTTTTTAATATATACCTTATGTCTATTCATCTTCAAATGAATTCCAGACTCAATACATACCATTTTCTTTTCAGAAAAATTCATTTCTACTTCTCTACTTCTTATCTAATCGCTCTCTTTCTATATAATAAAAATTATATCTAATCTTATTCACATTCTAAGTGAAAATTTTGAAAAAATTATCAATTCCTTCAAGAATATCTATCTATCATTCTCCGCTATCAACATCATCTAGAATTAAGTCAGATAAAGATGATTGAACGACAAGAAAAACACTTTGATGTTATTCATTGGATGATCTCTTATCTTTCTAGAGATGAAGATAACAACATCACTGCAACACCTCTCACCAAAGATAACGAAGACCGGGAGGCCATAAAGGCGGATCCAATCTTCGGTAGAGATGGATGGGTAGAAGTTCCAAGAGATGTATAAATTATTTGTTTGATTTGTATGGTATGGTTTGATTGAAAACTTAATTTATTCTGTATATATTGGGTTTGTTTGATTTGCTTGGACTGCTTGTACATTTGTTTGTATTGTTTGAAAATCTGTTTGATTGCTTAAATATGTAATGTTTGTATTGAATTGTTCTCCTATTTAAGTTTACTTAGTAATATTATAATAGTATTGTCATAGAGTTAGGGGGAGTTTTAGCAAAATTATAGATTTAGGGAGTATTACAGTTTCAGGGAGTTATATATATAGAATTAGTTACTTGAGTAGATAGATATATTTTGGTTGATGACAAAGGAAGGGAAGTTATAAAATGGATATAGTATAGATAAGCATATTTTAAGGGGGAGTTAGAAGGAATTCATGGTGAAAGGAGGAGTAACTGAAGAATCAGATTGACAGCTCATATCAGGTATACATCTTTTATAAACCAAGGTTGTCATCATCAAAAGGGGGAGATTGTTGGAGAATGGAATTTTGATGACAACAACCTTATTTCAATCATTATCATTATTGATTATAAAATATATACTAAGATCTTTATCCATAATATATATATATAGAAATATATGTAGGTAATATATATTGAATATTGTACAGTTAAGAGATTCAAGATTTCAAAGGAGATTCAAGACTCATGAGTATCAAGATATCAAGTTTTAAAGAATTCTTTTTTAAATTGATTTCCAATTATTTCAAACTCCATTCAAAATGATTTTAAATCATCCAAAGATTTTACATATGATTTCAAATATATATAAGTTTCTTATATATATATTATAAAGTTTTATAATTATATTATATAGATGTTTTTAATTATAGTTTTTATAATATTTCATATGTTTTTATACTTGAGAAATTATATCTTAAACAACTAGTTTTGCTTCAAGAATTTCTAGAATATATATATCGATTTAAATACTTTTGAAAATATGGTTTAAAATTCAAATTTCAATACATATGTTGACATACACTTTTATACATGTCTACAAATAACTGTCACAAATTTTAAATTCAAACAGATGCGTCTTTTCATATTTAAAACGTTCCAGGAATGGTTGTGTCCCTTGAGCACTATATAAAGGGTATGATTTCGAATTTTTTCATAAGATATCATCTCCTTCTTCCCTTCTTCATATTCCACCATTATTCTACTTTAAATTTCAAGTTTCTACACTTATACTCTGCTGATTTCAATACAAATTATATCATTCTCTTTATATTCTCAATTCTTATCATTCTCTTTTTATTCTCAATTCTATCAAATACTCTCCGTTTAGAAGTGCTATTCAAGAGTTCTAGGACAATAATAATTGTTAAGGAAATGGCGTGTTCCTTTTGGCCCGTAAATTAAGGAAAATGAGTTATGTTAACCTTGTAGCTATGAAATCAAGGGGGTTGTAATTGGACATTGATATCAATAAAACTCTACGCATTCCAGCATTGTGTGGGATTGGGCGTAGGAGTAATCCGAATCAGTATATAAAATCCGGTGTGTTCTTCCCTTTTCTGCATTTTATTTTTGTTTATATCTGCATATGTGATTGTTTCTGTTGTGATATTCATTCTGTGATTCATATAGTTGTTTGAGTAATTATTAATTAGTTAAGATTTATATAAATTCTTTAAAACTCTATTCGCCCCCCTTTCGTATTAGTTTTGCTTTAATATCCTTGATCCTCATCCCTAACATGGGTTGATCCCATTCTGCTTTCCTTTCTTCCATTTCAGCGCTTCCAATGAAACTTAGGTGGAAGGTTGATTGTGATTGCCTTTCGTTCCTTTCTTTGGCATTACCGACTTAGTCGAAAGCCATGCTTTCGAAAGCTTTTTGGGCTAGGTCCCCTTCTAAGGTCTATTTCAATTCGAATAGGTTTGACATTAGATATAGATCAGTAAATAATAGATTTGAATTGATTATTGTACTGTAAAAGTAAGAAATGGTAAGTCCTTCGAATCGTAGAATGTTTAACTGATTCGATTCACATTAATAAAGCATGCTTTTGCTACCGCAAGGGCTTAGAACAATTTGGTAACACGCTTTTGAGGACTTAACCATTGGCATAAGCATTGTAATTGGAAATGTAGAGAGTTAAGAAAAGAAGCATATATCATGTGAAATTGACTATTAGTCCAGCTAATCGCTGATATGAATGGACTTTTAGTTCGAAAATAATATCTAGAAGATATCGATTATCAATCCTCTTTCTTGATTTTTACATTGCCACCAAAAGTAAAATTACAAGAATGAAAATCCCCCCTTTGGTTTTTGATTTAGGGTTTGAGCTTCACAGTTTGGGATACAAGGTTTAGAATGAGACAAATCTGATCTCGATCTCGTACCTCTGGGGGCCTACTTATAAGTGCGGGTTGACCCTATTCTGCTTTCCTTTCATTCCGTTTCAGTGCTTCCAAAGGAACTTAGGCGGGAGGTTGATTGTGATTGCCTTCCGTTCCTTTCTTTGGCATTACCGGCTTAGTCAAAAAGAGTATGGTAGCAAAAAGTCCAAGTGATGGCTTCAGATGTATGCATTAAGGTAGGTCTTCATCCCTTATGAAATGAGATCTTTTACTCCTTCAGAAGCTTATTGCACCTAGAAGACGGAGGCCGAAGGCTTGTGGCAGAATGACCTCTTCGAAAGTCTTTAATTTGAAAGTGTTGGTTTGGAGAAATGTGTTGTTGCTTGATGATTTGACACCTTTGAAAGGGTTGATTGCTTTATAATCAATCATTTCGAAGGTGTTCTCTATGCCAGGTCGATTTCCCTTAATTAGTGCTGGGAACATGCAATTGAAATCTTCTTTTGACATGTTTGAAGGACTTCTTCGAGCTAAGATCAGAGTTTCCACTTAAGACCCCTGGGAGAAGGCCCCATTGACTTCTTCGAAAGGGAACGATGTTGTCGGAGGGTTGACTCAACTTTCCTTGAAAAATATGCTAGCTTTCTTTGAGGGGTATGTTATATTTTGCATATTTATTGATGCAATCTCTCATCTTTGTCAAAGATTTTTATTGTTATTCTCGTCTTTGATGATCATCGGTTAAGCATCTTGGAAGTCTTGCTACCTTTGGCAGTTGTCGGCCAGTCATAACGTAAGAAGAAGAAAAAAAAAATTAAATTTGCACGGTGGCTTGCAGTAAGAAGCCAGATGCTAGTAGCGAAACTAAAATTCATCAGTTGATTGGTATCCGTGTATGTTCGTGTCAGCGTCCGAGAAATGTACCGTCGGATTTCATTTGAGACGTGAGTTAAAACAAAACAAATATACGAATAGAAATTTCGTGCCTTCCATGTCCGACGCGTTTCTACGTAGAAGAGAAATTGAACATGACCAGATCATATGGAATCTATCCCAAGTTACACCCCTGAGTTTGTGACGGATTGTATCGAGCCCGGCTCAAACATTAAGCCCATACTAAAACATCCCTGATTCCCTCGTCACTTTCCAGCAATAAGAGAGCCCTAACGAGTAACAATTCCCAACTAAGAAATTTATTGGTTGCCAAATTTTGCTGTTTTCTACATCAGCAACCCTTTTGGTTTTATTTTCTTGCTGCAATAGTTCCATTATTTCGTTTTACATTTCATCCTTGAAAAGCTTGGTTTACTTGATTGAAAAGACGATATGCGAAGCTTGTTTTCTTCGCTTGCAGGTAAGAGTTAATTGGAGATTGATTTTTCTTGTAGATTGATTCAACGAAGCACTGTTTATATTTTTGTTTTAAATTTCAAATTTTACTAAGTAGCGTTGTCGATGTGTCCGAGTGGTTAAGGAGATAGACTTGAAATCTATTGGGCTCTGCCCGCGCAGGTTCGAACCCTGCCGTCGACGATTGATGCCTTTTTGTTTTTCGTCTTCACATGTAATCTCGAGCTATGTAAGCTTATCTTGAGTTATGTAAGAAATGCATACAAATTTTTGTTTGATTTTTATCTTTGAGCATAGATGTAGTGTAGTGATGCCCTTCCTCATACACACATGTACAGTAAGAGGTCGACTGCACTTTTAAGCCAACCCAACTGTCGCATCTACTATGGTTTAGTCCCAAGTGGGGAGGGGGAAGGAGGGAGTCTGAAGGGCATATTGGAAAGAAATGAAGCTTGATGGGTCATTTTTGAACATATAATATTATACATCTACTAGTGTTTATTTGTATATTTGCCTTTGATCTGTACAATGTATTCTTAATCCTAATTTAGTTATTTACCAAGTCATTTTTTTGATATATTTTATAAGGTGGTTGAATAAAGTCTGAACTGATGTTCTTCGTCTGAAGGATGATAGAGTTGAGCAAAATGTTCCTTTTTGTTGTTGATAATCAATGAACCTTTCGATGATGTATAAACTATTAAGAAGTAATCAAATAAACATTGAAGATTCAAGCAGTTATACATAATACATATATTGCCTTTTTCTACATCTTTCAAAATCAGATGAGTACAATAATAGATAGAGATTAAAACCTGAAATATACTGGGCTTTTTAACCATGTAGGTTTGACTAGTTTGATCCCTACTTTTGATGTTGCCATTATATATCTATTTCAAAAATAGAATGTTAAGAATGGCTGTTAAACCTCATAGTTTACCTAATATCTTTGTGAAGTCTTGTTACCTTTACTTAATCTCTCATTGCGATTTGTTCTTTTGCACTTTTAAGTTCCATGTTTGTTGAAACAAGCTCATTATTTGAGTCAATCCCTGTAACATAGGGATTATCTCTTCACATTACGAGTTTGGTTACTTCATGACCCTGACTGATCTTTTTTGAGGCTGATTGTCATTTTGTTAGAATCTTCAGTGCAAGCAGGTTTCTTTAAGTAATCTGATCCTTAGTCTTTACTGCCGTAGCCTTGTTCAAATGGATCGTTATTCTTGACAAATTAAATTTTACTAAATGGCTCAATGGTAATATTGGTTACCAATTACCATACGATATTTTGTGATGGCAGTACCTCTTTTAGTCATAGGAAGACTTATTTTTACCTCAAAATATTGTTTTCACAAGATTTTGTAGTAGGCAATGCACACACATATGCATACACATAGAGAGCATTATTTCAATGTCCTCGTTTGTGTAACGACAACAACCAAGGTCAACCTGGGAGGAACCGAAGTTGGGCAGTTGTAATTTGTAAACTATAGATCCAGTAGCCTGTTATTTGTATCTTTGTTTGTGAACTATAACTCTTGAGTCATATTTTGTGCATGATTACAAACTATCATTAATATGCCATATTAGTTGTTAATCGATTCTTTTTCCGGAAAACCTATTATCCACTCTTTTAAGCGGCTAACATGAACGGTTACTCAACATTCAGTATGCTGATGATTTCCTGTTACAGATTAAAAAAGAAGTCGACAATTTGCAGAGCTTATAGGTGTACGCTAACCGTTTTCGAGTTTTAACAATTTATGTGATGCACCATTTAATAAAGTAATTGTAATCTTGAACTTGAGTAAACTGTTCTTTAAATTTGTTTGCAAAATATGCATGTTATGTTATTGACTTTATTTAAAGTTGTATCCTTTCTAGACTACCTGCAAACGGCAATTTTCTTCTTCTACCCAGGTTCAACGGAGCAGTTCCAATTTTTACACGTTTACAGCTTACAAAGTTAGAAGAAGCAGAGTTCAATTGTCTATTAGTTTATATGAGATAACAACAGTAATAATATATCGATTACTTTACTATGACCATTGATAAAAATAAAGCATTGAGATATGTTGGCCTATTAACATCATTTTTATTTTTATTTCTTCAGTATCACGTGCTTTGCACGTATATGTGCTGCGGGCTGTTATTCTATTTGGCCCACTATTCTATTCTGTTATGTATATCAATATACATGCCCACGGATCCGGAACACTATCAATTTACAATCAATAATACAAATTTACTTTTTCTGTTTGAAATATCGTCATTTTTTATCTTGGTATCAAAGCAGTCTTCACCATCTAAAGGCTATAGCTCCCGTTGATCTGCGTGTGATCGTGATAATCTGCACACTTGCTTGTATTGAAGTGTGTTTGATTTTTTCTCCTCACTTGTTTTCTGACCATTGGAGAAGAAGACATCAACATTCATTAACGCCCTACCATCTCAGTTCACATGGGTGCATCCATTGTGCTTTGCTCGTGTACAAAGTGGTTGCGACCATCAAATTCTGTTGCTGTCTGTTTGTTGAAAGAGATCTCAAGAAAGCTCATCAAGAAAAATAAGAATTTGATCAGAAACCTCATTATGTCGTCCTAGTGATACAATCAGTGTTCCACCATCATTTTGAATCTGCTAGTTACAGCAGTAAGGATTCATGAATGCTTCTTGATAATTTGAATCGTTTCTTGTTCTCCTTTCCCTCTATTTCAGTTTGTCTTTGATATTATATCAGTCATCAATGACCAACAATAACTCTTCAGCTACCTCAGATCCATCTATTGGGTCAAGTAATGTTAGCACCGCTGCAGACAAATAAAAACCGTAGTTAATCCTCAATCGCAGCTTATAACCGTTCAACTGGATGAAAATAGCTATCTCCTATGGAGGTTACAAATCGAAACAGCAATACATGGATATGGTCTCGAGGGTTCATCATGGGTACCAATGTCGTGCCATAAAAATTTATAATGGATCAAGCAAACAACATTGTACAAAATGAGGAATACAACAAGTATCACTGGCAGGACAGGTTAATAAGCTTATGGCTATTATCCTCTATTGGTCGAAATCTCGTACTCCAAGTCATAGGATGCAAATCAGCAGAAGGCATATGGAAAAAAAAATCGAAAAATCATTTAACAATCAGTTATGTGCCAAGGTAATGTTCTATAAAAGGCAATTGCAAAAAAAAAAAGATAATGTTTATATAAGAGAATACCTGAGCAAAATTAAGTCAATGTGTTACATGCTTTAAGCATCAGGCCACGAATCGCCTGATTCTGAATAGATTCTGGTTATCTTGAATGGATTAAGTGATGAATACGAGGTAATTGAAGCTATTATTGCATCTTAAAAAGAATATTCATCTATTGATGATGTTCATGCTATACATTTATCTCATGAAGCCAGGTTGGAAAGCAAGAAAGAACAAGACAGTGATTTCAGTGTAAACTATGCTAGCAAACAAAATAAAAATCAAGGAAATAAATCTTATCAAATCTTTCAGAGAATGGACCACCAACAAGAGGTAGAGGTCATAGCAGATGGAACAACAGTTTTAATAAACCCAAATGTCAAATATGCGAGAAGATTGGTCGCACTGCACCAAGATGTTATTATAGATTTAATGCAAATTATGCAATGAATCAGAATCCAGCTAATCAAAGAGGGTCAAACCCCAGTGCCAATCTTGCTTAGGCTCAAAGTGATGCTACTGTTCCGCCCGAATCTTCAAGAAACCAAAGTGAAAGTGCAAGAACTGGACACATAAATAATGATAGCCGGTATCCAGACTCTAGAGCAACCAATCACCTTACCAATAATCTTGAAAATCTCAATCTTGGCAATAGAGAATACAAAGGAATGAATTCTATTTGTATAGGGAATGGTAAGTGCATCAGTATATCACGTATTGGTAAAGGCAGTATAGGTGGTAAAAGACTATTGTACTTACATAATTTATTAAGGGTTCCTAAAATCAAGAAGAATTTAATTAGTGTCTCTCAATTTGCTAAAGACAACAATGTGTATTGTGAAGTGATTATACAGATTTGATGTTGAAAATTGTGATAACAATTCTAAAACCCTGTCATGTTGCAACTTATCTGAAATTGACAATGTAAATGATAGAAGAATAGTATTTGATTTGTGGCATTATAAACTTGGTTATCCCAATGCCAACATTGTTAGAAAATTCTTCTTGATAATAAGATACCCTTTGATAATGTCAGTAACCCCTATATATGCAGATATTGCCAATTGGGTAAAAGTCATAAATTACCTTTCACTGATTCTATGACTCAATATTCTCAACCACTTGATAGGATTGCTACTGACTTATGGGGTCCTACCCCAACAAATTCAGATTTTGGATATAGATATTATATATCCTTTGTTGATGCATTTAGTGTGTGTGTGTGTATATATATATATTGTTACTACCATAATTAACACCGAGATCGACTGACGGTGAAGGGGTATTGGACTATCATGAGCATAGAAGAACAATCCGTAAGAAAAGACCAGGTACCGGATAAAACCGAAAGCATAAGAGAGGCATTCAGAACAACGAGCAACTAACACCATTATCAAGGAAGAAACCTGAGATTCGATGTAAGGAGAAAGTACCGGCAGGGTAATTTCAGCTCAAAAAGTAACTAACGAGAGCACATTAAAGAGGGCACGTCACCTAAAACCGGAAGCAGACGAAGAGAAAGAACAAAAATCTACAACTCGAGACCCAGAGGGGCGAAAGGGCTATCAACATTAACTTCTTAATGCCGATACAAAAAGAGACGAAAGCATTAAAAGCACAGAGCTCGAAATAAGAGGAAACTATCTGAAAGCTAGCTACCGAGACCCCAAAGTAATGATCACCGAGAGGTAACTTTAGCAGAAAACCAACAAAGCACCAGAAGCGCCCCTCCGGAAAGCAGAAACCCACTTCAGGGATCTACTAAAAATCAAGTCAAAGCTTCTAAGGGAGACAAACTATACACACTAATTCACTTAGTGTCGACACCGAAAGGAGTGGCGGTTCCCAAAAAAACACATTTGAAGCACGAAGGCAAGAATCATGAAGAATTAATAACAAGACTGGAAGCTCATAGCCGAAAACCTTTCCTAAAGATATCAATACCAACAGGCTTGGTATCGATACAAAGGAAATAGAGATAACGCCAAAGAGAAGCTTCAAAAACCGAGGCTGTCCTTTCGAGAGCCGAGACCGGCATCTTGGGAGCAGTACCACCTCTGCCAACTAGGTCAAAAGAGCGGCCGAGAGCAAAGCAACCAGAACTGAAAAAGAAAAGCGGTCGACATGTGGTTGTTGCATCAGAAAAAGACTTCTGTTATCCCAATTTTAAAATGGGTCCTAATTTGTCTACAAATAAGACCCTAGAGATCTCATTTTCGTGGTCGATTTCTCATTTCTCATTCTTGTACTCATTTCTTCAAGAGTAAACCCTAATTTCTAAATCAATTTGGGGATTTCTATTGTAATCATTTATGTACTTCAAATTAAAGATCAATAAAGATTGGATTAATACTTAGAGTGATTTCTACGTTCTTCTTTGTTATTTCCATTACAAAACACCTTGTGTTTTCTACACGACAAAGACTTCTTATACGAGCTTAAGCCTTTCCTCAAGATCTTTGTGAAACCCCTTCCTACGAGCCATTTATCTTTTCTATCTTGTGTTGTGTTTAGGGAACCTTTATCCCAAGGTAACTGTTGGTTATTAAGTCGCGTAAGCGTGATACTCACCCCTCGAAGGAAGAGCAACTTTTCTTCCAGACTTTAGACTTTGATATCTAGGAAACGATGAACTAACTCAAACTTGTAGGAACTAAATAACCCAATTTTTCCCTTAGGTCCACTTCCGTAGACCTACCTCCAGTGTTGACGAAAAATATCGTTAACATTTTGACGCTAGAATGAAGGCTTGAACATTCAACCTTGTGGTTAACAACTACATATCTAATTGTGTTGTTTCGTCCAGGACTGGACTAAGCTTTGAAGAAGCAGGATTATGGGAAAAAGGTCCTAACGAGGGTCTTCTGGGTCTCAAATGGATATGTCAGGTACTACTAACCTAAGAGTGACGGAAGAACAAAGGTTAAGAATGTAAGCGCTACGAATAATCAAATGTAAAAAGGAAGTAGAGTAATACGACTGTGATTATTGGAACGACAACCCTTCCTACATGGGAGTTCCAACCCTTCCTACATGGGACAAACACCGGTCTTTGCTCTAGGTGGCTTTACGACAAGGGAGTATATCCCCTTCTCTCATATAAGGAAAGCTATCCATGAGCAAACCAAAGGCATGGTCCTCCAACGAGAAATAATGTAGGATATTAACCACCCTGCTTCCAAATGGACTAAAAAAATAACATCCCAACCTCAACATACCTTGAAAAGGAGATACAAGTGTATTGATGAAGCGACAAGGTTTAGTAACAAAAGGTTTGAGCTCCGGTGACAAGGAAAAGACTTTATGCCAGGAATGCCAGAGGGATACCACCTTACTACCTCAAGGGAAACCATTTATTTCCTAACCAAATACGAACTCAACTATTGGCCATCTACAAAGAAGAAGCCCAAGTACGAAAGGAAACTGGGAGGGCCTTACTTTTACTATCATATGATGAATGGACATGCAACTAGCCAGTGCAGAATTCTCGAAGGAATGATCATTAAGTTCCTCAATCATCGACAATTGTGAGACTTTGTAAAAGGATCAAACTAAGTACGATAATAATCTTTAGGAAAAGGGTTATCCATGTAACTAAGGTTATGGAAACCCTCTCTAGAACTCGAAATAACCCGAGGTGGGTCAAATCACAAATGGATAAAAACCCTTGTCACCAACGAGTTGGCCAGGGGAAGTGTAACACCCCGTAATTTTAAATATTAAATTAACAAATTTAAGAACACTTAATATTTAGAAGAAGAATTAAGGGAAACGGATTACGCCATTGCGTTCTTCTCGGAATTCTGCTTGAGATAGTGTCCGAGTTTGCGTGAATCGGACTCCGTATGAAGAAGTTTTGGAGGTTAGAAGATTTCAAGCTTAAGCAGAAATTAAATTAAATAACAATTAAAAATCAGAAAATAGATTCGAAATTCGAAATTCCGAAAAGCAGCTGAGCGGGAAATTTCTCGCTCAGGGGTGTCAACCCCCCGGGGGGTGTCGACATAGGTGTCGACCCCCTTATAGGGGTGTCGACATAAGTGTCGACCCCCCTGTAGGGGTCGACCACTACTGACTGTTCTGGACAGTGATGATTTTCTGAGTCGTAGGGCTACGTGGCGACTTCTGATTGGCCTGATGATGCATTTTCTTGGACTAGATGGTTTGGATGGATCCTAGGTTGATCTAAAGGCTCATATTAATCCTATACTCCTATATAATCACATCAAACCGTAACCCTAAACCTCATAACCCTATTCTATGAAGCCGTCGTGCTATCCATCTCTAAGCTAGCCTAGCCTCCATCTTTTCCAAACTAGAAATCAAATTCAAGGTTAAAGAGAAAGATCAAAGCCTACATCAATGGATTAGCTTATCAACTTTAGAAATCAGATTCCAGATCTTCTCTTCGTTCTTAATCTCTGTGAGTTCATGTAGCTTTTACAAGATAATTAAACTAAAGTTATTATGATAAGTTGTAAATTGGGATCATATGATTATGCCTATAATGGATCTTATCAAATTTGCAAGTTGTCATCTTTTTTTGATTCATAACCTATGCTTTTCTAATCAATTCTATCAGTTCATGCTTGTTCGTGCTCGTATGTTTATGCCTATTTTGATATCATGATTCTCTTCCCACTTCCTTTTTCCTTTTTTTTATGAGTTAGGCTAACTTCGAGCCTAACATATTATGCATAATTTGCACACGTATAATGCTTGAATGACGAGGAAAATGTTTGGGAAATGTTGAATAACATGTGATTTGTAAATAGGCCTAAATTAGTAATGGTTATGGTTTGGAAAAAAATGGTATATATTAAGCAAACATGAGACTTGACGTAAATGGGTTTGAGCGTAAACTTGTGATAATTTGACAAGTTCAGTTATTACTCAGATTTGGAACATGTAATAGGAATCATGACTTGTAATAAATCGAATCTAGAACTATGCCTAATGGTGAGATAATCAATTATGATTCATGCTTATCCTTTTGTCAAATATGAAATTACCAATGCCTATGAGACTGTGGTGGTTAATACAATTGAACCTATCATGTTGTACAACAAATTGGTAATTCTTTTATGTTCAATTCTATCGAATCTTTATCCCTATGGTGTAACTTGCTCAGTTTGACCATACTTATTGTTAATGTACAACATGTTTATTGGAAACATGGTTCTTGAATTGGGTACACCTTTACATGCCTATTTTTCCTTATGTCAATTCTTGTGATTCCCCTCTATCCCTCTCTGTTTTATTTTATGAGTACTTGGAATTTGGACCCGGTTGTACGTGCGATTGAAACGCGGGGAATTGGGTATAACTCAATTAAGTAATTTTGGGCATAACAAGTAAATGTGGCGTAACTTGAATTGACCACACTTATGGATAATTTACATATAAATCTAGACTTGGACAGTAAAAATGTAAATTGGCTAAAATATGAACATGCCTAACCCAAGGTTAGATTGAGTTGCGGTGTAAGGCTGCCCGGAACAGCCCGACACATCAAGCGACTGCAACAACAGATCTAATGTGAGAGGTTAGCGCGTTAAGCCCAAAACCCGAGGTTAGAATGAGTTTGCGGTAGAAGTCTGTCCGGAACCGCCCGACACATCCAGCGACCGCAAACAACAGTTCTAATGTGAGAGTTTAGTGCATTAATAAATTAATTAATGCTAGTAAACAGACATGCTAAGAATGGTAGGGTTAAGTTAACATGGGTAAGAAGACAACTTAACTAATATTACATGAACAAAGTGGATAGGGTTAAGGCAAGCTTAACCAATAATGCATATAGACTTGTTAAGCGGAAGAGTTAAGTAAATCTTAGGTAGGTAGGTAATATTAATATATATAGGCCCACAAACTTAACCGTTAAATAAACATGCATGAATCAGTGGGAAGGTTAAGTGACATATGGATAGGCGACGCTTAACCGATACAACATGTTAATTAAAACAGATGGATGAGGTTAGGTTAAATTGAGAACACTTAACTATTATAACATGTTGATTAAGAAACCCTAGTAACGGGGACCCATTTCAGCAGTAACCCATATAGATGTATCATGGTACCCTGAATTAGGCAGGGTGGGGCACGATTACTGGGTTGATTATAAGCGGTCAAAATAGCAGCGGGTGGTGCGTCAGTGTAGGTTCCGACGGAGTACGGGCGTGCACGTGCTCCGGAGTGGAAAAAGCAGGCACTGGGCATCAGTAGTCATACACTGTGCATCTTGAATTGTGTCGGGTTACCATCAAGGGATTAATACATCCCATGGTGGGACTAGCACAGGTATCTACAAATAAGCGGAGCCGAATGACACAAGTAATAAATACATGCGAGTTTGGGAGCCGATCGATTAGGGGTAGTATGGGGACATCTAGTATCTATTATGGGCAAGTTGGTTGTCAAGGATTGTATGGGGTAGATACCTCTTACTAGATGTTACACCTGAGGGCTACCAATTGTAGGATTGGGATCAACTTTCAGTATGGAACTAGTAACGATGCGATATATTTAGCATTGGTGCAGTGTAGTAATTACCCTATAATGATTAGAAGCACAATCATCGTTTACCGTATTCATCTTGCCTACCTTGTCATGCATGCTTATATACAGTCATTTCTTACTTTCTAGTTTATGTTCTTATCCTGTTACTTTAATGATTATGTTGTTAAAGTTACTGGACTCACCATACTAATGTCTGACCTAGTTTGATTCGCCTCTTTTCTTCCGTTTCCCCCCCAGGTTCTCAGGAAGGAAATACCCAAGCTTAGTTCAGATGTCTCTTTCTTCCAGCTTGAAGTTGAAAGATGTATTGCTTGGCTTTGATTCTGCCTATGGCATTTTCTGTTGGGGGTTATGGCTTTCAAATTATGTACTCTGAAGGCTTTTGTACAAGACTGATATTATGTACTTGGTTTTGTTGTTTTGAAGGTGTAACCAAACCTATTTCTGTTTCCGCTGCAATAAAGTTATAAATTTTTCAAGTACAACTTTATCCGTCTTGTAATATTCTGTTCTGTTTACTTATAACGCTCCACGAAACTTAATGCATTCACTTTGTGAGTGACATTAACAGATGTGGGGTGTTACACTTGGTATCAGAGCTGAAGGTTACCAGAACCGATAAAAGATTTTGAAAAACCGTTTTCAAAAGCATTTTTATAAAGAAGTATTTTCAAAAAAGACATGTTTTAAAGAAGGAGTTTTCAAGAGAAAGGTTTATTATGAAAAACATAATCCCCAAAAGCCATATATCTTTCTTTGAATTCTTTGTTTCGAATCTCTTCCTTTTTCCTTCTTGAGTCACTTTCCCCGCATGTAGATGCTTTTTCTAAGATATGTAAGGATATTCATGCGATGGGCGGAAAACCGTTTCATAGGACTGAGACGTTTGTCGAAGTTAGAATTGTGTCAAGGAAGTGGAGGACTCGTTTGGTATCTTTGAGATAGACGATGGAAGGAAGGTTCAGCTAGCTGCTTGGTCGATGAGGGGGTTTAGGCTAAGGAGCATGACCCAAGGATGAGGAGTTTGTTGATATGGCTTTAATCTATGAAGAAGATAAAGGAGAAAGTGGAAAGAATAATTAACCCAATGACAAAAGAAGGTGTTTTTTTGAGGTATAACGGGCCATGTAATTAAGGACTATAGAAAGAAGAAAAAACCTGGTTGTTTTCATTGCGATGAGGCAGGACATCTGATTAAAGACTGTCCGAGGAGGCAAGGAAAAAGACAAGGGCAATGGAAGAGGACAAGACCTACTTCCAGAGGACAGGTTCATGCTCTCATGGCACCAGGACAGGAGAGAGATAGAAAGTTTTTTGTTGAAAGTTTGGTTTTTCCTTTTTGATCATCCTGTTCGAACTTTGTTTGATTCTGGTGCTTCGCACTCGTTTGTATCTGCTTCGTTAGTTGAAACACTAGACCTAAATACTAGTCTAGTTGTGGATCACATTGTAGTCTCAAATCCTATTGGTGGTTCGGCTCATTTACCTATGCTTTGTCGGGATTTGAGAGTGTCTATCTTGGGCGTTGGGTTTGAATGCAACGCCTATGTTCTTGGTTTCATGGGCTATGGCTTGATTCTAGGAAAGGATTAACTAGTCAGGTATGGTGTCATCCTAGATTGCGAAAAGAGGGTAGTTAGACTGTTGACTCGTTGTGGAAAGACCCTTGATATTTCTTGTGACCCTAGAGGTCCGGTGATGCTTAGCTACCTAGAATCACTTGACACATCTATCGATGATTTGGAATCTGTCTGTGTAGTCCGGTGACACCTTCGATGAGGTCCGGGGTTTACCCCGAGGCACGAGATAAACTTTCATATATACTTAGTAGATAATGCAAAGCCAGTTGCATTGCCAGTGTGCCACATAGCTCCGAGAGAGAGGAGGGAACTCATTAAGCAAGTAGGGGAGCTACTTGAGAAAGGATTCATAAGAAGAGGTATTTCGGAATGGGCTGCTCCAGTTGTTTTGCTACAAAGGCGGACAGTTCACTTAGATTATGTGTGGACTATGGGGAGCTAAATAAACTCACAAAGAAAAATAGACACCCATTACCGAGGATAGATGATTTGTTCGATCAGTTGGTTGGCGCTTCGGTTTTCTCGCAGTTGGACTTAGCTACAGGATTTCAACAGCTAAGGGTGGCTGAGGACAACATAGATAAGACTGCTTTTAGGGCTCCCAACAGTTTCTTCAAGTGGCTCGTCATGCCTTTTGGTTTGACGAATGCACCCGCATATTTCGTAGACTTGATGAGTAAGGTATTTAGGGAGTTTCTAAACAAGTTTGTGGTAGTCTTTGTAGATGGTATTTTGATTTTCTCCAGAAGCGAGGAAGAGCATGCCTTACATCTAAGGAAGTCCTAGAGACCCTACGAGCGCATCAACTCAAAGCTAAGTTCTCCAAATGTCATTTTTGGAGGAAAGAAGTGAGGTTCTTAGGACACGTGGTCTCTAAGGAAGGGATAGCAGTGGACCCTGCGAAGGTGGTGGCAATCCAAGATTGGAAATTTCCTAGAAAAGCAACGGAAGTAAGGAGTTTTCTACGGTTGGCGGGCTACTATAGGAAGCTCGTTAAGGACTTTGCGAAGATATTAGCTGCATTTTTGACTTTGCTAGATGGGAGTAAACTGTTCACAGTATATACCGGTGCTTGCGGTACAAGGGTTGGAGCAGTTTTCGATGCAAAAGGAAAAGGTGACATGCAAAAGGCGGTAGGTACGTAGTTATGTTTGAGCATCGCGTATCGTCCACAGACGGATGGATGGACAGGAAGGGTGAATAGAATCCTTGAAGATCCTTTTGAGGTTATGTATCCTAGGTATAGGAGGGACATGAGAAGAGCACCTTCCATTTGTGGAGTTCGCTTATAACAACAGTTATTAAGCTAGTATTAGGGTTTTTATGGACGACCGTGTTGATCACCAACTTGTTGATGGGAGTCTACGGATAAGATTTTGCTTGGACCCGAGCTGATTAGAAAGAAACTTCGGAAAAGATGGACTTGATTCGAAGATGAATGAAGACGGCACAGGACCGAAAAAAGTCAAACACTGACAAGAGACGGACCGATCTTGAGTTTGAAATTGGGCACATGGTTTTTGTCAAAGTGTCGCCATTGAGGAATGTAATTTGCTTTGGAGCTGCAGAGAAATTAGCACCAAGGTTTGTAGGGCCCTTTCCCATTACAGAGAGGATTGGACAGATGGCGTACAGAGTGAAGTTGCCGGAGAAGCTTAGTAGTGTTCGTGACGTGTTTCGCATGTCGTATTTGCGGAAGTGTTTACATGATACCGCAGAAGTAGTGGAGCCGAGCATGCTTAGAGATGGGTGCGAGATGCCACGATTAGACGAACTGCTACATGCATCCTTGGATCGGAGAAGTTACGCAACAAGAGGTCAAGTCGGTTAAAATCAAATGGGGAGATGATCAAGGAGACGTGACTTGGGAGACGAAAGACATTATACGTGCGTCGTACCCTTTCCTTTTGTGAGGATATGTTCTTAACTTCTCCCTTTTCTACCGCTTTATTTATACTTGTTCTATCGTTTAGTATGTCCTTTCGTTTACATCCTCGATCTTTAGATAGAAAAATCCTATGGTTGTAAACATGTGTTTGAGACATGTTATGTTTGGTGGATGCAAGTGAATGCAAGTGTTTGCTAGTGGTTGCTCGTGGATGCATTTACACATACATTAGGCACTAGATCGGCTCAGTCACTTTCATATTGCATATGCATGTATGTATTTGCATATGGGTTGAAACTTGACATGTTGTCATGTGGATGTTGCATTTGTATGAATGTACGGTTGTGCACTCATATAGAAATGAAATGTATCAATAGGTTTCTTTTGCATACATAATGGACGCATGACACTATCATGATTTGCATAAGGAGGTCAACTGAATCAGTAGACCGCCTGATTTTGCATTTGGGTAAGGACATATGCTCACACTATGCATATGTTCATGAAAAGCATTAGAAACCTTTTTAAGGACAATGGATGCCTGTGATTGAATGGTTGAGTAGATTGATGTTGGATGGTAGGATATACATTCTTCTTGACTTCGAGATTTTGGGGACGAAATCCTTTAAGGAAGGGAGAATGTAACACCCCGTAATTTTATATATTAAATTAACAAATTTAAGAACACTTAATTTTTAGAAGAAGAATCAAGGGAAACGGGTTACGCCATTGCGTTCATCTCGGAATTCTGCTTGAGATAGAGTTCGAGTTTGCATGAATCGGACTCCGTATGAAGAAGTTGTGGAGGTTAGAAGATTTCAAGCTTAAGCAGAAATTAAATTAAATAATAATTAAAAATCAGAAAACAGATTCAAAATTCAAAATTCCGAAAAGCAGTTGAGTGGAAAATTTCCCGCTCAGGGGTGTCGACCCCCCCAGGGGGTTGTCGACATAAGTGTCGACCCCTTATAGGGGGGTCAACATAGGTGTCGACCCCCTATAGGGGTCGATCCTGCTGACTATTCTGGACAGTGACGATTTTCTGAGTCGTAGGGCTACATGGCGACTTTTGATTGGCCAGATGACGCATTTTCTTGGACTGGATGGTTTGTATGGATCCTAGGTTGATCTAAAGGCTCATATTAATTCAATACTCCTATATAATCACATCAAACCTTAACCCTAAACCTCATAACCCTATTCTATGAAGTTGTCATGCTGTCCATCTCTAACCTAGCCTAGCCTCCATCTTCTCCAAACTAGAAATCAAATTCAAGGTTAAAGAGAAAGATCAAAGCCTACATCAACGGATTAGCTTATCAACTTCAGAAATCAGATTCCAGATCTTCTCTTCTTTCTTAATCTTTGTGAGTTCATATAGCTTTCACAAGATAATTAAACTAAAGTAATTATGATAAGTTGTAAATTGGGATCATATGATTATGCCTGTAATGGATCTTATCAAATTTGCAAGTTTTATCTTTTTTTGATTCACAACCTATGCTTTTTTGATCAATTCTATCAGTTCATGTCTGTTCGTGCTCGTATGTTTATGCCTATTTTGATACCATGATTCTCTTCCCTTTTCCCTTTTCCTTTTTCCATTCTCTTTTTATGAGTTAGGCTAACTTCGAGCCTAACATATTATGTGAAATTCACGTAGGTATAACGCTTGAATGATGGGGAAAAAGTTTGGGAAATGTTGAGTAACATGTGATTTGTAAATAGGCATAATTAATGATGGTTATGGTTTTGGGAAAAAGTGGTATATATTAAGCAAACATGAGACTTGACGTAAATGGGTTTGGGTGTAAACTTGTGATAATTTGGCAAGTTCGGTTATTACTCAGATTTGGAACATGTAATAGGAATCATGACTTGTAATAAATCGAATCTAGAAGTATGCCTAATGGTGAGATAATCAGTTCTGATTCATGCTTATCCTTTTGTCAAATCTGGAATTACCAATGCCTATGAGACTGTGGTGGTTAACACAATTGAACCTATCATGTTGTACACAAAATTGGTAATTCTTTTATATTCAATTCTATCAAATCTTTATGCCTATGGTGTAACTTGCTCAGTTTGGCCATACTTATTGTTAATGTACAACATGTCTATTGGAAACATGATTCTTGAATTGGGTACACCTTTACATGCCTATTTTTCCTTATGTCAATTCTTGTGATTCCCCTTTATCCCTCTCCATTTTATTTTATGAGTACTTGGAATTTGGACCTTGTTGTACGTGCGATTGAAACACGGGGAATTGGGTATAACTTAATTAAGTAATTTTGGGCATAACAAGTAAATGTGGCATAACTTGAATTGACCACACTTATGGATAATTTACATATAAATCTAGACTTGGACAGTAAATATGTAAATTGGCTAAAAGATGAACATGCCTAACCCGAGGTTAGATTGAGTTGCGGTGTAAGGCTGTCCGGAACCGCCCGACACATCCAGCGACCGCAACAACAAATCTAATGTGAGAGGTTAGCGCATTAAGCCCAAAACCCGAGGTTAGAATGAGTTTGTGCTAGAAGTCTGCCCGGAACCACCCAGTACATCCAGCGACCGCAAACAATAGTTCTAATGTGAGAGATTGGTGCATTAATAAATTAATTAATGCTAGTAAACAGACATGCTAAGAATGATAGGGTTAAGTTAACACGGGTAAGAAGACAACTTAACCAATATTACATGAACAAAGTGGATAGGGTTAAGGCAAGCTTAACCAATAATACATATGGACTTGATAAGCGGAAGGGTTAAGTAAATCTTGGGTAGGTGGTTAATATTAGTATATATATGCCTACAAATTTAACCGTTAAATAAACATGCATGAATCAGTGGGAAGGTAAAGTGACATATGGATAGGCGACACTTAACCAATACAACATGTTAACTAAAACAGATGGATGGGGCTAGGTTAAATTAAGAACACTTAACCGTTATAACATGTTGATTTGGAAACCCTAGTAACGGGGACCCATTTCAGCAGTAACCCACATAAATGTATCATGGTTACTTGAACTAGGCAGGGTGGGGCACGATTACTGGGTTGATTATAAGCGGTCAAAATAGCAGCGGGTGGTGCGTCATTGTAGGTTCCGACGGAGTATGGGCATGCACGTGCTCCGGAGTGGAAAAAGCAGGCACTGGGCATCAGTAGTCATACATTGTGCATCTTGAATTGTGTCGGGTTGCCATCATAGGGATTGATACACCCCATGGTGGGACCAGCACAGGTATCTACAAACAAGAGGGGCCGAATGACACAAGTAATAAATACATGCGAGTTAGGGAGCCGATCGATTAGGGGTAGTATGGGGACATCTAGTATCTGTTATGGGTAAGTAGGCTGTCAAGGATTGTATGGGGTAGATACCTCTTACTAGATGTTATGCCTGAGGGATACCAATTGCGGGGTTGGGATCAAATTTCAGTATGGAACTAGTAACGGTGCGATATATTTAGCATTGGTGCAGTCTAGTAATTACCCTATAGTGATTAGAAACACAATCAACATTTACCTTATTCATCTTGTCTACCCTGTCATGCATGCTTATGTACAGTCATTTCTAACTATCCAGTTTATGTTCTTATCCTGTTACTTTAATGATTATATTGTTAAAGTTACTGGACTTACCAGACTAATGTCTGACCTAGTTTGTTTCGCCTCTTTTCTTCCGTTTTTTCCCCCAGGTTCTCAAGGAGGAAATACTCAAGCTTAGTTCAGATGTCTCTTTCTTCCAGCTTGAAGTTGAAAGATGTATTGCTTGACTTTGATTCTGCTTGGGGCATTTTCTTTTGGGGGTTATGACTTTAAAATTATGTACTCTGAAGGCTTTTGCACAAGACTGATATTATGTACTTGGTTTTGTTGTTTTGAAGGTGCAACCAAACCTATTTCTGTTTCCACTGCAATAAATTTATAAAATTTTCAAGTACTACTTTATCCGTCTTGTAATATTCCATTCTGTTTACTTATAACGTTCCACGAAACTTAATGCATTCCCTTTGTGAGTGACATTAACGGACGTGGGTTATTACACTTGGTATCAGAGCTGAAGGTTACCAGAACAGATAAAAGATTTTGAAAAACCATTTTCAGATGCATTTTTATAAAGAAGTATTTTCAAAAAAGACACGTTTTAAAGAAGGAGTTTTCAAGAGAAAGGTTTATTATGAAAAACATAATCCCCAAAAAGCCATATATCTTTCTTTGAATTCTTTGTTTCGAATCTCTTCCTTTTTCCTTCTTGAGTCACTTTCCCCGCATGTAGATGCTTTTTCTAAGATATGTAATGATATTCATGCGATGGGCGGAAAACCGTTTCATAGGACTGAGACGTTTGTCGAAGTTAGAATTGTGTCAAGGAAGTGGAGGACTCATTTGGTATCTTTGAGATAGACGATGGAAGGAAGGTTATGCTAGCTGCTTGGTCGATGAGGGGTTTTAGGTTAAGGAGCACAACCCAAGGACGAGGAATTTGTTGATATGGCTTTAATCCATGAAGAAGATAATGGAGAAAGTGGAAAAAACAATTAACCCCATGACAAAAGAAGGTGTCTTTATTGAGGTATTATGGGTCATGTAATTAAGGACTGTAGGAAGAAGAAGCCTGGTTGTTTTCATTGCGATAAGGCAGGACATCTGATTAAAGACTGACCGAGAAGGCAAAGACAAGGACAAGGGCAAGGGCAGAGGACATGACCTACTTCCAGAGGACAGGTTCATGCTCTCATGGCACCAGGACATGAGAGAGATAGAAACGTTTTTGTTGAAAGTTTAATTTTTCCTTTTTGATCATCCTATTCGAACTTTGTTTGATTCTGGCACTTCGCACTTGTTTGTATCTGCTTCGTTAGTTGTAACACTAGACCTAAATACTAGTCTACTTGTGGATCCCATTGTAGTCTCAAATCCTACTGGTGGTTCGGCTCATTTATCTATGCTTTGTCGGGATTTGAGAGTGTATATCTTGGGCGTTGGGTTTGAATGCAATGCCTACGTTCTTGGTTTCATGGGCTACAGCTTGATTCTAGGAAAGGATTGGCTAGCCAGGTATGGTGCATTCCTAGATTGCGAAAAGAGGGTAGTTATACTGTTGACTCGTTGTGGAAAGACCCTTGATATTTCTTGTGACCCTAGAGGTCCGGTGATGCTTAGCTACCTAGAATCACTCGACACATCCATCGATGATTTGGAATCTGTTCGTGTTGTCCGATGACGCCATCGATGAGGTTCGGGGTTTACCCTGAGGAGCGAGATAGACTTCCGTATATAATTAATAGATAATGCAAAGCCAGTTGCATTGCAGTGCGCCACATAGCTCCGAGAGAGAGGAGGGAACTCATTAAGTAAGTAGGGGAGCTACTTGAGAATGGGTTCATAAGAAGAGGTATTTCGGAATGGGGTGCTCCAGTTGTTTTGCTATAGAAAGAGGACTGTTCACTTGGATTATGTGTGGACTATAGGGAGCTAAATAAACTCACAAAGAAAAATACACACCCATTACCGAGGATAGATGATTTGTTCGATCAGTTGGTTGGCGCTTCGGTTTTCTCGCAGTTGGACTTAGCTACAGGATTTCAACAGCTAAGGGCGGCTGAGGACAGCATAGATAAGACTTCTTTTAGGGCTCCCGTCGGTTTCTTTGAGTGGCTCGTCATGCCTTTTGGTTTGACGAATGCACCCAAATATTTCGTAGACTTGATGGGTAGGGTGTTTAGGGAGTTTCTAAACAAGTTTGTGGTAGTCTTTGTAGATGGTATTTTGATTTTCTCCAGAAGCAAGGAAGAGCATGCTCTACATCTAGGGAAGTCTTAGAGACCCTATGAGCGCATCAACTCAAAGCTAAGTTCTCCAAATGTCATTTTTGGAGGAAAGAAGTGAGGTTCTTAGGACACGTGGTCTCTAAGGAAGGGATAGCAGTGGACCCTGCGAAGGTGGTGGCAATCCAAGATTGGAAATTTCCTAGAAAAGCAACGGAAGTAAGGAGTTTTCTACGGTTGGCGGGCTACTATAGGAAGCTCGTTAAGGACTTTGCGAAGATATTAGCTGCATTTTTGACTTTGCTAGATGGGAGTAAACTGTTCACAGTATATACCGGTGCTTGCGGTACAAGGGTTGGAGCAGTTTTCGATGCAAAAGGAAAAAGTGACATGCAAAAGGCGGTAGGTACGTAGTTATGTTTGAGCATCGCGTATCATCCACAGACGGATGGACGGACAGAAAGGGTGAATAGAATCCTTGAAGATATTTTTGAGGTTATGTATCCTAGGTTTAGGAGGGACATGAGAAGAGCACCTTCCACTTGTGGAGTTCGCTTATAACAATAGTTATTAAGCTAGTTTTAAGGTTTTTATGGACGACTTAGTCGATCACCAACTTGTTGGTCGGAGTCCGCGGATAAGATTTTGCTTGGACTCAAGCTGATTAGAGACAAACTTCGGAAAAGATGGACTTGATTCGAAGATGAATGAAGGCGGCATAGGACCGGCAAAAGTCAAACGCTGACAAGAGCCAAACCAATCTTGAGTTTGAAGTTGGGGACATGGTTTTTGTCAAAGTGTCGCTATTGAGGAATGTAGTTTGCTTTGGAGCTGCAGGGAAATTAGCACCAAGGTTTGTAGGACCCTTTCCAATTAAAGAGAGGATTGGACAGATGGTGTACAGAGTGAAGTTGCCGGAGATGCTTAGTAGTGTTCATAACGTGTTTCACATGTGTATTTGCAGAAGTGTTTACATGATACCGCGAAAGTAGTGGAGCCGAGCATGCTTAGAGAAGTGGAAGTGGAGTGAGATGCCACGATTAGACGAACTCCTGCAGACATCCTTGGATCGGAGAAGTTACGCAATAGAGAGGTCAAGTCGGTTAAAATCCAATGGGAAGATGATCAAGGAGACGCGACTTGGGAGACGAAAGACATGATACATGCGTCGTACCCTTCCCTTTTGTGAGGATATGTTCTTAACTTCTCCCTTTTCTACCGCTTTGTTTATACTTGTTCTATCGTTTAGTATGTCCTCTCATTTACATCCTCGATCTTTAGATAGGAAAATCCTATAGTTGTAAACATGTGTTTGAGACATGTTATGTTTGGTGGATGCAAGTGGATGAAAGTGTTTGCTAGTGGTTGCACGTGGATACATTTACACACACATTAGGCACTAGATCGGCTCAGTCACTTTCATATTTCATATGCATATATGTATTTGCATATGGGTTGAAACTTGATGTATTTGCATATGGGTCTTTTGTGCAAAGAATATTTTTAGAGTGGAGGCCATGGAATATGAAGAAAATGAAGATGAAGGAGGCTATGTTATGTTTAGGGTTCAGCTAGTGGCTGTTAAAAGATAATATATAGGTAGGTTATAAACTCAATTAGGCCAATTACCCTTATGTACATATATTAATACATTTTTTGTCTGCTTTTCGTAGTTTAAAAATTCGTGTTAACACCTACGAATTCCATTGTAATTGAAAATTGAAACATAAATATTCCTTGACATTACGGATTTAAAGAAACTGATTTCATCATTTTCCGAGTCCGTATGAATTAATAATGAATTTTTAAATTCTGAAAATTGACCGTTTTCACTGAAAAATCAATTATAATTACATACTAATTCTAAAAATTCCAGAAAAATCATTTCTAGCTTTGTTTTGACGATACGAACCTAAAAAAATTAATTTCGTTGAATTTGAAGATCGTTTGCAAAACTTCACTTTTCAAGGCGTATATATTTTATATTTAAAAATATATTTTTATATGAATAATTTCCAAAACTCAAAATATATAAATGTTTACTGTTTTTCAATGCAAAAACGTCATTCCGGACTCAATGGAAGTGGTTTTGAGTTCAAATTACTTCGTATGCAAAAAGTAGCATTTTTGACCTTTACATATTACATATTTAAATTTCATAGCGACCTTTCTAAATTTTAAACCGGGCATAACTTTTGATTCCCGTTATAAATTTTCAATTTTTCAGATTCATTAGAAAGATATTTTTAAATAGATTCTAATATTTTTGGTTTCACCAAAATCCGTTAAATTTTGCATCCTGTACGGTCAGTCAAAGTTTAAGTTTGACTTTTCAAACTACCGCGTTATTTCTAACTCCTTTTATAATTAAAATTAAATTATTCATTCTAAATTCGATCTAAATCAATTTTTTTAATCATTATTATTTTAAATAACAAAACCCATTAAAATAACTTAAAATAAATTTTTAAATTTACCCCAAAATTCAGGGTTGTTACAGTCTCCTCCACTTAAGAACTTTTCTTCCTCGAAAAGGAACGAAGCTAAAAGTTGTTTACTTAATTAACTCAATATTCATTCTAATCAATTTTCAATTCAGTTCAATATTGAATTCAATCTAGTTAAATGTATCATTCTATTATATATTGGTTTTGTTAATTACCATTTCAATAATTTTATTAGTTAAATTAATAATCAAACATCACAACCAGCAGTCAATTAGGTGATTAACTTTTCAAGCATATATAGCTTTAATATATATATAGATAAAAATCATATTTTTAGTGCAAATCACAGCAAATAACCGTATCTAGTTTTGGTTCTCATACCAGTCAATTGGAAATATTTAGATATCCCACTTTCGAAACTCAAACATAAACACTGATGACGCTAGCAATCATCAGGATCATCTCCGGGTGACTAGAGTGTGATTCTATATCTATCCAGTATATTAAAACTTCGAATATCCGTTAATTACTCGTCTATTCAAAATCTTTATATACTCGATTGTCCAAATAAAATAAAATAATATATCAAATACGTATTTTTTTAAGATAAAATTTTTCAAAATATTAAATTTGTTTTCTTATTTATTTTAAAGAAAATAATACTCTTCACACTCGTTCTAGGATACTTCTGATCCTATCTCTAACGAGTTATTCTTATTGGATATTACTAATCCAATCTCTGATGAATTCTTTCGTTCGGTTCTAATGTGTTTTGTTCTCGAGCTCTGTAAACCAAAGCTCTGATACCAAAATGAAACGACCCAAAATTCCCCTTGCGGAAAATCTCAGATTGTTTTGAGAACAACACGCATCAGAACACAAATAAAAGAACATTTCCATTACCGTTGCAACAGTTTACATCAGAGTACAAGAATAAGAGCATAAATAAACGAAAATACAATATCAGAGATTTACAATTTACAATGTAGTGGAAAATATAATATAAATGCGTAGCGGAAGACTAATATGCTCTGGACACAGCTTTAGGCTTCGATCCAGGATCCTGCTAAAGAGATAAATATCTTCAAAACAAGCTACTCGACTGCCCGTGTGGAAAAATATGGGCACCCGAGTTTGCAAAGATGGAGACAAACAACGGGTCAGTCGTGGGACTGGTATGAGACTTCTTAACTAATTTAACTAATAGTAATAAGACAAATCCAAAGACCGCGCCGCTAACGCGGAACGAGTTTTATTCCAATGGATTACCGTGCATAATTTAAAGTGTCTGAACAGATAAATAAGTAAATCGTAAAACAATGCAATGCTTTTTGGAAAAATGGAATCACCATAAGACTCAAGTCCCATCACACAATTCAACGCAAACCAGAGGATAGAGTTTTACCTTATGATGATTAAACATGCTAAATACGATAAAAACAAATTTGATATTATTATTTGTGTATATATGTTTCAAAACATTTCAAAATAAAAGTATCAATCCTAGGAAGCATAGCTACCATATACTATGCCACCATACTAGTAATACAATCAAAACCGCATGAGGTCGTATTGGAAATTGGGTTTCCATCATGAGTCAAGGCTAGGGAGGAGCTCCTTACCGATTTGAGACACTCTAGCTAATGTCTCAGGATTCCCCGCAGTTAACCCTTGGATCCTGCAGGGTCGGTCCACACATACAGCTTTGTGGATTAGTTATTCCTGAACACACGTTTCCCGATCCTATAGGACCTATCATCCGAGGCACCTCATTCCATCATCCACGTAAGTAAAATATCATCCATTTTAAGCACCGACACTACTTCTAGCTAGAAAGAAACGTGCTGCTCTCCGTGCGTTCCCTTCTCCCGTTTTAGACTCCACCGGGTTGTGAGGCTCGTGAAGTTACGCTATACACAAAGCTATGCTAATTAAAGCTATGCTTTGATCATCCACAAGGCTCTACTTTTCAACAAAAGCCTTGATTATTGCATCTTAGCATGCCACATCATCAATCCATACCAAATATTTAATCGTCTACTAAAATATGTAAAATGGGTGTTAAACAAAAAGAATAAATTCTCCGCCACCAACATTTACACATTCAGCAGGGATCAATAACTATAATATATAACGGAGTACGATGTCAGACACACAATCCATTTAAAATTCCGTTCTGGGTCTGAACGAAACCGTATCCGATAGATCTCCACGTACATCTAGATGATCATTAATTCCATCGTCTTGGCTGTACATCCAATCAAGATATAAATAATCATCCGTACCAAGTATTCCGATATGAACCGAGGAGATTGGGCTTGAGACATGAATCACGAACTGAACTGCGAGTGCGATTTGAAGTGAAAAGAAGTGAAGACCGATCCGGAGGAGGAGACCAAACCCCGAGATGCAAAGGTAGTCCAAGGGGGAAGTTTGTACTCCAGATCCAGTTGTGAACCAAAGAGTTAACTTCATGAGTTGGGCTTTGCTGCGGGATGTGTGCTAAGGAGTTGTCGATGTCTATGACTTTGGTTCACTATGTATGGGAGGTACGTGGACGGATTCAGGGCCACAGTGGCCTAGGTACAACTAAAGAGCTATAGACCAATGAGGTGGGTCATTTGTAAAGATTTGGTCATGACTCCATGGGGTAAGCTTGGTAGTAGCAGTAGTTGTACAAGTCGAACTCCGTCACTACTTCGATGGGTCTGGTGATTGACAGTGATGGTCATTGTATTCTTTACGCACTGAGTGAGAGATGTAAGGATGGTTGCTATGCTTGATTTGTTTGCCATCATTATGACATGCACAACCCCACCCTCGTATTCTTTATACCATATGTTAGTGGCATCTTAGAGTATTGTACGGTATGTAGTGCTAACTCTTTGGTTGCAGGTCCAGGTTCAGGTTTGGTTTAGTATACCTGTTATTGTTCTGTTTAGCTACTTATCGCTCATACCAGACTTTTTGTCTGACCCAGAGTTTTATGTCTCTTGTTATTACTCTAGGTGCTCTCACGAGCAAACTAGAGACAGGTTAGATGGTATGCACGAGTAGCTGTACCGGAAACGAGCAGGAGGCTTCCACGTATGATATATATATATATATATATATATATATATATATATATATATATATAGATATTTCTCCCTGTGTTGTTGCGGTCACTACTTTGGGCATTAGTGGTGTACCTTTCTTTCTTTTGTTTAGAGACAGTGATTTAGAAAGTTGTAATAAGCTGTATTTGGATTTACACTACTCTAATGATGATGTTGGTTTTAGTTATCAGTTTATGCACTGTCTCGCCTGTTTTATGTCAAGTATATTATTATTATATTTTGTTCCATGCGCTACGAGATATTCTATAGGTTTCCGATTAGCTCATTCTCTTCTTTCCTTTCTATGGCGACCGTTCCGTGCTAGTTAGGCATGTGTACAACGCACCTTCGGAGGAAATGCCGGCTGCTGCGGGGGGCCGTCACAATCAATAAGTATAAGACAAGGATCATGGCCAAATGCTTCACTCAAGAATATAGATTTGATTATAGTGAAAAGTTTTCTCTTGTGGTGAAACTAGCTACAATCAGACTAAATTTTACCATTGCCTTAAATAATGGGTGGAATACTAAGCACTTAGATGTGAATAATGCATTTCTGAATGGTTTTCTACAGGAAGAAATATGCATGCACCAGCCACCAGGGTTCATACAGGATTCATATCAAGTTTGCAAATTAAAGAAAGCAATTTATGGACTCAAGCAAGATCCAAGAGTGTGGTTTAAAAGACTCAAATCTACTGAACATTATGGGCTATTATTCTACTAAATCTGACTCTTCATTATTTTCTAAAATGAATAGTTCATCTACTCTGTATATACTTATATATGTTGATGATTTAATTATTACAGAGAGTAATAATGAAGAAGTCAAGAAGTTAACAACGTACCTAGATGAACAATTCTCTATCAATGATCTGGTAGATGTCTCATATTTCCTTGGCATAGAAGTAAAAAGACTATCAAATTTTGAAATATACCTCTGTCAGAAGAAATATATTTCAGACCTACTGGCAAAGACCAAAATGAATGAAACCAAGCCTTAACCCAAACCAATGATAACACATCAGCATTATTGTAAAAGCATAGGAGAAGCCATAGATAATATAAAACAATATAGAAGTGTTGTGGGTGCACTTCAACATGCAACCATAACACGATCAGATATTCCATTTAGTGTTAAAAAAGTGTCTCAATTTTTGCAGAATCCACTTAACGAGAAATACAAAGCTGTAAAAAGGATTCTTGGATATCTAAAAGGTAGCATTAATTATGGACTCAAGCTTAGAGTTAGCAAACATCTCAACATAACAGCATACAGTGATTCAGACTGGGTAGCAGATAATGATGATAGAAGATCAATAACTGACTATTGTGTATATATAGGAGACAACTTAATATCTTGGTGTTCAAAGAAACAATCAACAATTTCCGGATTTATCATACATGCTAAATACAGAAGTGTAGCTAGTACTATTTTAAATCTGTTGTTTTGTCCGGTTCTCAAAAGTGTACCAGGCTCGTTCAACTCAACACATTGCATGGCACCAAAGCTCGAAGTGTTGCTAAAGAGCTAAGGATTCAAGCCCAAGAGAGGTCGTGCAAAGGTAGGCCTCACAACTCCTCAAAACAATGCACTTAGTATATATCAAATCCCCTGTGTCAAGGATTTCAAATCCCTCCAAAGACATATACTTTGAATCCACTGAGATGTGCCTCACAAACTATTCGAATCTTTAGGTTTCTAATCCCTTAGCCTGCATATCAGACATTTTGAATCCCTGGATCAAAACAAGAAACTTCGACTCCCTCAGCCACCAAAACACGTAATTCAAATCCCTCGGTCCCGTGCATTTTGAATCCCTCCGGTCGAATGCTGCATATTTCGAACCCCTCAACCCCTTCAATATATCCCTAAGGATACGAGTTCGTGTACCTTAGGGGGTTCAAAAAACTCGTATCCCTTAAGGATACGAAACAACATATCCCTAGCGTTACAAGTTCGTATCCTTTAGGGGATAAGAAAAACTCGTATCCCCAAGGAATACGAAACTACCATTTCCCTCTAGGGGTACTATGTTTTGCATCATAAGGGATATGAATTTCGTGTACCATGGGATACGAAATTTGTGTCCCTTAGGAGGGATACGAATTCTCCTATGCATTTTCAAGGGGGATTCGAATTCAAGTGTTGGTGTCCAAGGACTCAAAATTTAGCTATGTCCCCAAATCTCACCTACTCTCACCTAACACACTACCTATAAATACCGGCTTGCTCATTCTTCACAAGGGTTGGATTTTGGTTGATTTGAAATCTCTTCAAGCTCGCAGAACTCATTAATGGTTGCCTAGGTCTTGAGGAAGAAGATGAACAAAATCATTTTTTTCTAGGATTTAGCATATGACAATTATGACTCAAAAATACATGAATGGACTTGTAAACAAATGCCTTGATGACGTTCAATGCTTATAACCTATTTTGTGAACAAAAGATCAACGAACTCCTTCAAAGTGGGCGTAGGCCCCTCATGGACCGAACCATTATAAATCTCTGTGTTATTTACTGCTTTCTGCACTTTATTTTCCCATACGAAACGATATTCTCTAGTAATAGAGAATCTTTTGGTGTTACGACATTTTTTTCCATCAACATTCTGGTGC
Organism: Allium sativum; assembly: GCA_030737875.1. Classification (NCBI taxonomy): domain Eukaryota; kingdom Viridiplantae; phylum Streptophyta; class Magnoliopsida; order Asparagales; family Amaryllidaceae; genus Allium; species Allium sativum. The sequence continues at coordinate 769,177,746 of CM060918.1, read as the reverse complement.
TTTCACTGAGAACTTAGATTCACTTTTTTTGCGTGCTTTCATCTCGACTTCGAAGCACTACTCAGGTTTCTTCCTAACTTACTGCTCGAGTCCGCTTACGATGGTTAAGCGATCAAAGAACCAACTAATCGGAACCTCTACAGCAGCCGACACTGCTACTTCTCAGAAACTCCAACTGACCGGAAACCCGAACAAGATGGATATTACTCCTCCTACGGACCCCGACGCTCCTGCAAATCAAGCGCAACTTTACGTGCTTAATAAAAGGTTAGAAAACAGATCTCTAGAAATCAACAATGCATTGAAAACCAACATCGACCTTATGTGTCAACTTCAAGAAAGTCAACGCCTCGTCGCTCAACTCCAGCTTGCCAAGAACAATGCACAGCCACAACACAATGCCTTGGAGTGTTCTTCTTCCAAGACTCAGGGCCGGAGCCAAAGGGGGAGGTTTACTCTTAGCACCAATGCGCTCGCCAACACTAACGCCCATCTCAATAGTAACGACAATGGTAATGTCAATGGAAACGGTAATAGGACTACCGTAACTTTCAGCGAGGGAACGCGTCAACGCAACCGTTCCCAGTTGGTTATCAATGATGAACCAAGTCCAAGCAACCGACCCTTTCCTTGACAGAACCCAATTGTAACTGCTTTGAACTTGGTGCCTATGCTTCCCTATCTACGCTTCCCGTAATTCAACACGCCCAAGTTCCGTATAATCAGAATTTACATCAACCCGCTCAACCTCATCAACCATACAAGAATCAGGAAAACAACGTCGATGACATGGATGAGGATGAGCCTGATGTCCAACATAGATGACGTCCACGGCTCAGGACCTCTGATATAAACCGCAACCACTGGATCCAGCCATAAGATGTTCAACCTTCATACCTCCCCGACATGGTCCGAAGGATCATGAGAGATATGTGAAGGAACACCAAAGACATGTAGGAAACCAACATGATGCATAACCTTTCCACCTGGGCCGTGCACAAAGCCGAGTGGCCACGATGCTTCAACATGCCGCAACTCGGAGTCTACGGGCGAAAGACTGACCCCTGCGCTTTTCTGACACTCTATGAGTGGCACATGAACTCTAGCCGGGCCACCGATGTCGTTAAGTGTAAATGCTTCCTAATCTTCTTGGAAGGCACGACTTTGCTTTGGTTTACTCATCTCCTGACTGATTCTAGCTCCACTTTCGACAAACTGGCTACGGAAATGGTCAAACAATTCAGAATGCATGTTCCTACGCAGAAGAATACTCTCACCCTCTCCAACAACAAGGCCCAACAGAAACCCTCAAAAGCTACCTCGAGCATTTCAACATCGCCCTCGCCTAGGTCGATGATCTTGAACCTCGCATAGTCCTTGTCTAGCTCGCCAAAGGTGTCCTTGCCAGCTTCGAATTTGGAGCATGGATCGAAAGAAGGCAACCAAAGACTCTAGAAGCTATCTACGAAAAGGATGCACAATTCCTATGTCAAGACGAAGCTCGGCGCAACAGGGCTACCCTAGGCAGCCACCCCCAACAACCCACACACTGGCACCATCAAAGACAATGTCAAAGGAAAATAAGTCAGAGAATCTCTCAACAAGCGTAATGGGGCATCCCCATACAATCCCAAACAAAACAATGGCAAAGCTGGCGATCGCAACAAAAACCAAGCTCCTGGAGATACCAAGAAGCACAACCACTGCCCTAATTACAGAAAGTACACTACGCTCAACCGAGATTTGGAGGCCATATACTTAGAGACATGTAACACACTTCAATACAAGAAGCCCGACGCTAGGGAATCTACCAACCAGAAGAAGAACAAGTATTGTAGATTTCACGATATGTTTGGGCACAATACTAATGACTGTCACCACCTCAACGATGCTATTGAAAAACTCATTCGCGAGAAACATCAGGAATAATACATTCAAAACCCTACTCCCCTTGAACAAGCCGCGGGCACTTCTATGGCCGCTCTCCCTCCAATAAAGTGGCCCCAGGGCCTTCCAATCAAAGATCATGTGGCATCGTGATCAACATATCTATGGTGGACCTCACCCCTCTCATGACAGCTTTCACAAAATGGAGGAGTATGCCAACTCCACTAAGCATGCCAACTATGAAGCATGCTCTTCCATAGACGAATCTGTCCCCGTCAAGCTCTAGAAGATTATGCAGGATGATATTGTCTTCTGTGAGAGAGAATCTATAGGAATTGAGATCCCAACCATAAACCCTCTCGTTATCTCTGCTCGGATTAGCCCAGTTTTTTTTGAAGAATTCTCATCGACTCCGGAAGCTCGGTCAACATCATCTTCAAGGTGTCCTACGATCAAATGAAACTAGAGGCCAAAGACTTGAAGCCCTGCCTTGCCATGATTCACGACTTCAACGGTTCTTCCAACCAACCCGTGGGCATGGTTGACCTTACTGTCAAGATCGTAGAAGGGGATCAGAGTCGAGACTGAATCCTCAAGATCATCAACGTCGTCTCTCCATATAATGTCTTCTTTGAATGCCCTTTCCTTGCAGAGTTCCAAGTCTGCCTGTCGCCTTGGTCCCTTCTACTGAAATTTCCAACTGAAAATAGGATCGACATAATCAACCACGACCAAGCAATGACGAGAGCTTGTTATCTCACCAAGTGGAAGAACACCTGCAACAAGGTGAAAGGCAAGACACCGAATCCGCCTTTATGCACCAAGACCATCTCTGCATAGCAATCAAAGGTGTCTGAGTCCTTGCTCAGGCGCCACTGCTATCTTTTCGACGATCTCGATTCAAGGAAGGACGAGGAGCCTAATTTTGAGAGGGCTACCCCGGTAGAACCAACGACGAATGTTTTGATCAACCCTGACGACCCAATAATGGTCTTGAAAGTTGGATCGTAGCTCCTCCCCGAAATAAAAGAAGAGCCTATGGATTTCCTAAGGGCCAACCTCGACATATTCGCTTGGACCCATTCAAACAAGTGTAGTACCGACCTAGGAATCGCTTGTCATATGCTCAGCATCGATCCAAAGCATCTTCCAGTCAAGAAGAAGCGTCGAATCTTGGGAACTGAAAGATCGACTACATTGAAAGAGGAGATGGATAGGTTATTTGATAATGGCTTCATCTGCGATGCCCTCTACTGCCAATGGGTCTCCAAACTAGTCTTGGTCAAGAAAGCAAATGGTAAGTGGCGAACGTGCGTCAACTACCCTGACTTGAACAAAGCCTTCCCAGAGGATAGTTTCCCGCTTCCGAAGATCGATCAACGCATTGATTCAACTACCGACTACCATCTTCTCTGCATTATGGACGCGTACTCACGCTACAATCCGATTCCAATGTACTTCCAGATCAGGTACATCAGGATCTTACTTCTTTTATAAACATCCTTGGGCTTTACTATTATGTCATCATGCCCTTCGGTCTTAAGAATATAGGAGCCACCTATCATCGACTGGTCAACCATATGCTCAAGGATCATAAGATCTATGGAGGTTTACATGGATGATATGCTTGTAAGAACGAGGGTATGGAACGACCACTCAATGGCCTCGTTGAAATGTTTGGTGTCCTTTGTAAATATGGCATGAAACTCAATACTTTGGAATGCTTTTTTGATGTTGCATCGGGAAAATTCCTATGTTTCATCGTCAATTCACGTGGCATCGAAGCCAACCCAAAAAAAATCCAAGCTGTCCATGACATCCAAGCTCCCCGGAGCACCAAAGATGTCCAAAGCTTAAATGGTAAAGTGGTTTCCCTTAGCCGATTCATCTCTAAAGAAAACGACAGGCGCACCCCCTTTTTCGACTTGCTCTAAAAGGGGAAACACAACTTCACATGGACATTGGAGTCCGTTGACACATTCTAAGACCTCTTAAATCACTTAGAGCGGCCACATATCTTGTCCAAACCTGTGGATCATGAAGACTTATATATCTATTTGGCTTCTGTGCAGGTAATTAGCTCGGCGCTGGTGCACATCAAATATCTTGTCCAACGACCCTTTTAGTACATCAGCAGGAGATTAACAGGAGCATAAAAGAATTATTCAAAGCTTGAGAAGCTCGTCCACTGCCTGTTGATCTCTTCCCGGAAACTACGACCTTACTTTCATTTTCATCCAATCAAAGTCTACACTGACTAGCCGCTACGATAGGTCTTGCAACAACCTAAGGCTTCTGGGCAACTTTTGAAGTGGAACATCAAACCGAGCCAATTCGAAATCACTTTCATTCCTAGTCGAGCCATCCTCGGACTAACCCTTGTAGATTTAACAGACGAAGTTTACTATTCTAGAAGATCCTCCTTAGGAAGACAGTGAAACTCCAGACATTCAATGGAAACTATTCGTAGATGAATCCTCTAACAGTCAATGTTCCGGCGCTGGAGTCATACTCATTACTCCTGAGTAATGCTCGATTTGTTATGCTTTGAAGCTCGACTTGCCTGCTAACAACAATAATGCAGAATATGAAGCCTTGATTGTCGGACTTAGAATTGCAATCGAACTTAACATCAAGGCTCTCTAGATTTACGCCGATTCGCAGCCCAACGTACGCTAGGTGCAGGACGAATATCAAGCCAATTGGGGCATGGATAGTCCCCTACCTTGCTTGGCTCCGCAAACTTCTCACCGACTTTGACCACTACATCATTACGCACATCCCTCGAGAACAAAACGAGAAAGATGATTCATTAGCCAAGATGACAAGCTAGGGATGAACAACTCTTGGGACTACCTCCTTGAACTCTACAAGTAAAGATGAGCACTCACTCGCAAATCATCTCAATATATCATTTTAAATGGATTGCACTACAGAAGAGGATTCTCTGTTCCATTACTTCGTTGTGTAGCTCATAACAACGCTGTCTGTGTACTACTGGACGTGCATAAAGGCAAGTGCAGTGACCATGCTGGAGGGCCAAACCCTGGCAAGGATGATACTCAGATATGGTTACTTTAGGCCTACACTCGATCATGATGCCACATGCTATTCTCGCAAGTGCGATAAATGCCAGAGGTTTTCCAATATTCCAAGAGCTCCACCTACCAAGATAACACAAATGGTCAGTCCTTGGCCATTCTCCATGTGGGGAATAGATATCATCGGAACTCTTCCAATGGCCAGAGGCAGTGCAACGTTATGCTAATGTCGTCGTTGATTACTTCACCAAGTGGGTCGAAGCCGAGGCTCTTACGACAATCACTACTAAGAAGGTGATAAACTTCATCGTCTGCAATATTATCACCTGATATGGAGTCCCCCAAGCCATCATCCCAGACAATGGGACCCAATTCGAGAGCGCTGAGTTCAAGACCTTCTATGGACGACACAACATAGAAAAGAGATTCTAAATAGTATATCATCCTCAAGCCAATGGGAAAGTCAAGGCTGTCAATAAAGTGATTAAATCCATCATCAAGAAGCGCTTGGAAAAAGATGGAGGCTTGCAAGTAGATGAGCTCCCTCTGGCCCTATAGGGCTACCGGACCACCCACAAGTCAGCGATTACACATGCTCCTTTCTCTCTTGCCTATGGATATGAAGCTTTCATTCCCATTGAGCTCAAATTCCAGTCTCATCTAGTCACTTACTACAATCCAAAGACTAACCAAGATATTCTCTTGGAGTCACTCGACTTGCTTGAAGAGAAAAGAGATGAAGCTGAACTTAGAGCCTCCGCTCAATGACAACGAGTCACCTGATACTTTAACTCCAAAGTCTGTCCGAAGAACTTCAACATCGGTGACCTCTTCCTAAAATGGTCTTTCCACATTGACTGGTTTCAGTCCTCGTTAGGAAGGTTCATACGTCATATAATGGAGGCTTGGAGATGGAACCTTCAAGCTAATGAACATTGATGGCGCCAAACTCCCGTGAGCATGGAATAGTGAACATCTCTGCCACTACTTCACATAGCTTAGTGAACATACTTACTGCTTTCCGACAATGTTTTGTTTTCTTCAAATTCAAAGCATTTTAAAGTAAAGGCCATATCTGCCAAAGTTATCAGTAAAGATAGCCTCAGATATCTATGTTCTTGGTATGTTTACTTTCTATGCAGAATGTTTGAGAAGCTATCACAACCAACTTTCATACACGAGCGCACAACAATGGATCGACACCTTAAAGACGGGAACCGGTCACCTGACTCGAGTCTCGAACCAACGACGAGACCATGTATAAATAACTTTGACTCGAGTCTCAAAATAAGGACGAGGCCGAGTATAAATAACTCTGACTCGAGTCACGAACGAAAGACGAGGCCAAGTATAAACAACTTGGGACTTAAGCGTCCAACCCTGTTCCTATGTCTTCGAACTTGGAGGGCAGCCCATCAACAAAGCATTGTGACATTGACCACTCGTTCAGCTCTACCCTACCCGAAGGGTCTGGGTCCGGGTAACAATTGGCGAACCAACAATACCTTCAATTTCTAACCTGAATGAAACAACGACAAAGTCTAAAGGACGAATCAATGACGTCAATGTCATCTCATGACTTAGGACCGATGACCTCAGGGAGGTCCCGAGAAAGAAGGTACTAAAGCCAAAACTTCACACGACTCGGAACTCCCAACCGAGGGAAATCCTAAGAGCGAAGTCTGCGCTTGCAATCTTCGCACAACTCGGAACTCCCGACCAAGAGAAACCCTAAGTGCAAAGTCCACTCTTACAATCTTTGCATGACTCAGAACTCCCAACCAAAGGAAATACCGGGAGAGAAGTCTGCGCTTATGACCTTCGCGCGACTTGAAATCCCACGAGAGAAGCAATAGAAAACGTTCTCTTAAGTGTAACAAGTATGTTTGAGCAAGTATAGAAACTAGAAAGCATAGACGGAAATTTGAACACTTAACACAAATTATGATATAAGGAAAGTTAGCTAGCACTTTTGTTCACAACAAAAGCAAACTACATCTATCTATACTTCTTTATAATGACATGATGCACATGAAAACCGCATCATGCCTCCAAGAGAGAGGGCCGTACTCTCATATACTATCGGCCTACAGAGCCAAAATATCTATAATGTCTATTACAATCACTGGGAAGTTTCATCCTTCTTCTTATTCCTCTTCTTGACAAATTCAACAATGGGTGGGTCATCACCAGTATTACTCCTAGAGTTGCCTCTACCCCTTCCTCCTTTACCCTTGGTCAGGGACGTGGACTCAGAGGAAATTGATATGCGTGTCCCATCGTCGTCCTCGCCGCTTGTAATTTCTGTGATGTTCCCGGGCGTGATAACTTGCAGCGGTTATGGAGCGAAACCAATGGGAAGAGTTATCATGGCCTCGGTTCCTTCCTTCTCTCCAGTCCTCTTTGCCTTCTTAGCTTCCAGCTCCGCCTTCTTCTTGGCGTCTCGTGTAGCCTTTTGTTCATCCAGCTTCCCATGCAGCCTTTTGTTCATCTAGCTTTCCGGCCTTAAGCTTTTTGATTGCATCCGCTTGGAGCTTCCTGAATGCCTCCTCGCCCCTTTTTCTGGCATCCTCATCGACATGTTTCTTCTTGGTCTCATCATCGGCTCTCTTCTTCTCTGCCTCATCGGCATCTTTCTTCTTAGCTATCTTTGCATCGGCTTTTTACTCAGCGTCTCGCCTAGCCTTCTCCTCAGCCTCCTGTAGGGCGGCCTCATCAGCCCTCCTCTTCTCTTCCTGCACCTCCGACTTGGCCACTATTTTAGTTTTTTGTGCTTTCACTTAGTCATGTATCCTCTGTTCGCCCCGCATCCACTGGCCCCGACACTTGGATTTCTTGGCTGTCAACATTTCCCCCTTCTCAGAGAGAGGATTCTGGTAAACACTATCATTTAGGTCCACATCCGAGAAAGTATCCATTTTACCACCTTCTTCTCTGAACTGTATCCCTTGTAGTCCCAGTCCGGTCTCAGGTAATTGAGGAAGTGTCAGGGAAAATCCCCTTGTCATTTCTTGTCCAAAGGGGCCTACACAAGAAAGAAAACTTAGTCTCTTTTAACTTAGTGCTTACATCATTTTTGAGCATTCATGATAACGAGATTTTTACCTCCAGAAACTTATGGCACGGGGCAGTAGGCGGAGTACTCATGGTTATTGTAAGAGAGGAGCCTTCTATTCCCAACCCTGGGTAGTGTGGATGATACTTAGTAGGAATAGGGGAAGGGTTTATTGGAGCACTGGTAGTGTCAGATGGCACAACTTGTTACTGATGGGAGCTTCCATCTGCAAATTCATGAGTGACAATCACACTCTCGGTAGCCACAAATTTTCCAGCAAGTTCCGCCAACCTCTCTCTCTCGGCATCCTCATGTAACAGTTTCTTCTCCTCTTGCAACACCCTGCGCTCACCATCGGTTATAAAGGTCCCCATCAGAAGAATTCATCCACTATCGCCACCTGTAGCCTGCTAGCCTCAAATTCCAGCATTCTCTCCCAAGTATGAACCAACATCTGGGGATAATCATTAACCCATGAGATTCCGTGGAATCTCAATGCTTTAATGTACATACCCCAGACGGGCTCCTCTAAAGGCGCCTCGACTCTAGCCTCAGCATCCCAAATCTCCTCCTTGTGCTGCTCCACCTCCCTCTGATGCTCCACCCTTATTCCGTCCAGCGAGCTCAACACTTCTTTGTTACTGGCCTCGACGGCCTCTTTTCCCTTCTTAGCCAGCTCCAACAGTCTTCTTAACTTAGCATTTTCTCTCTGAATCCTTTGAGCTTCTTCATTCTCAGCTTTCAGCCTCTGGTTCTCCTTCACCAAGGCATCGTTGTTTGTTTGGAGTTGGTACACCCTTTCGTTCTCCATAACCAAAATATAATTCTCCTCCACCAGCTCTGAGTTCTCTCTTTTAAGAGTTGCAATGTTAGTTGTCACAGAGGCTATAGTGTCTTTGAAAGTTTTCTCGGCATAGTACACCTCTTTCACTCCAGCTTCTTACACTTCTCATCCAGTTCGCCTGTTTTGGTAATAGGGGGTTAACACATAAACGTGTTGCTCGAATGCGATGATCCCGATTTCGCACACACAGCTTCTCACCTTGATCGCCTGCATTAAATTTGTAATCTCCACATTATTGTTCTGAACCATCTCCGAGATATCCCTATAATACTTTCTAAACTCGTCGAGTTGGTAATAAGCGGCATGCACCTTTATCCATACACCCTCGATGTCCTCTCTGGGAATCGGGTTGATGTCCGGAAGCGATTTTATCACGTCAAAGTAATGCTTGGGAAATCACTTCCTTAGTACGGCCTTCCTATGGTCTACAGTGAGCTCTGGAGCTTCGGGAACGTCTGAAAGTTGTCCCCTTTTCTTCGATGTTACTTTCTTTCTTTTATCAGTAGGCGCCAACTCCTTTCCTTTAGAAGTGGTGAGGGGCACTAAAGGAGAAATGTAATATGGAATCGTCGAAGAGAGTTTCCTACTGCCCGTTGTGTCGTGCCTTGTATCTATCCCACATGACCAAGTAGTGAGAGGAGGGGATTCAAAATGTCAGGGTTGTTCTTTGTGACGGTACTCGCTACCACAGTCGCGAGGGTGTGTGGCTCATCAAACAAACTTGTATCTCTTTTAAAATCTTTAATGAACCCACTCCTCGGTGGTCGGTGACTCCCGGATCCTTGAATTTGTCCATTGCCCCCTCGTGCCATTTGACTTGCAAAGGAACATATTCAAGGTTAGACTCGGACACCCCTATGTACATAAACAAATGTTTTGTCATGCGTGTTTATGAGTGTGTGTCTTAAGTGTTCTCTGAACAGACCAGATAGCGTCCGGCTCGAAGGAGTGATCCCAACAATGGTAAGTGTTAAGCTTTCTTCACTTATGCAGCTAGGCCAAGGAGATGTAAAAAGCGGAAGTATATTCAAATCATCAAACTTCCCCTCCTTTTCTAATCATACGGCATGCTTAGGGGTAGCTTGTGACGGCCCGACCCGCACCAGTTGACATTTCCCTGAAACGCGCTGTGCTAATGCCCGACTAGCACGGTACGGTCGTCAAAGGAAAAGGATTTGAAACTATGAATCACCAAAGAACCTGTAGTATATCTCACAGCGCATGGAATAAAATATAATAATAACATAACTTGACATAAAACAGGCTAGACAGTGCATAAGCTGAAAACTAAACCATCATAGCAGCGAAATCCAAAATACAGCATATGATCCAAACCATCATTATTACAACATCAAAATACTGTCTCTAAAGCAAAATAGGAAAGTACACTACTAATGCCCAAAGTAGTGACCAACAACAACATAGGGAGAATATATGTAAATAGTACGTGGGAGCCTCCTGCTCGTCTCCGGATAGCTACTCGTGCATAACCACCTAATATGTCTCTAGTCTATTCGTTTAGGAGCACCCAGAGTAATAAGAAGAGACATAAAACTTTGGGTCAGACAAAAGTCTGGTATGAGCGATAACAGCAAAACAAAAAGATAACAAGTAATAATCATACTTGAACCTGGTCCTACAACCAAAGAGTTAGCACAACAAGATGTACAGTACTCTAAGGTAACACTAACATATAGTGTAAAAATGGGAGTGTGCATGTCATGGTGATAGCAAACATCAAACATAACAATCATCCTCACATCTCTCACTAAGTGCGTTAAGTATACGATATCCACTGCTTTGATCACCAAATTCATTAGGGCCATGACAGGTTCATGCCTTTCTAGACTCCGTACAACTATTACTATGACCATTCCCTTCTGGTCTATAGCCAATAGCCCTTCCCAGTCCAAACTTTCTTGACTCTGGGGTACAGGTCAACCATTCCATACATCTTGTGGCTCTGGTTCGTCTACGTGTTCCCTCTCTCAACGGTGAACCAAAGTTATAGATATCGATAACTCCTTTGCACACATCCCACAGCAAAGCCTAACTATAAAAGTTAACTCGTTGGTTCCCATCTGGATCCGGAGTGATAACTTCCCACTTGGACTTCCTTTGCATCTCAGGTTTTGGTTGAATTGGTGTTCGGTTCTCCGGCCTATGTCGTTTGGTTCGGTTCGGCCATCCCGGTTCGTTTCATCGGTTCGTTTCGTTGTGCTCGGTTCAGTTCGTCGTGCTCGATTTGGTTCGTTATGCTCGGTTTGGTTCGTCATGCTCTAGCTCCCTATCCGGTCCCCTGCTACAATTCTTGTTCGGTCCTCCGATCTGATCCCCATGCCCTCACTTCCAATCCGAACCCAACTCAACTCAAGTGGCCTTCCTTTTTCCATGTTTTCTCCTATGTCACACTCCGGTCCAGTTCGGTCCATCCGATCTAATCCCCCTTCTCTGATCCAATCCAGAATCCTGCCACTTTTCCAGCAAGTTTGTATCACCCATTCTCGCCATATGAAGGCGTTTTCAATCATTATAACTTTACTAAACAATCACAAAACATACCAAACAGCGGTGACAACATATAGGTTCAATCAAAAAGATCAAAACATCAAGCATATAGGTTGTTTTAGATCAAACATTCCCAAATCTATGATCTTTCCCTTAACCATGTTTAACCATATCTAAAAATAGGATTAGCAAACTTAATCCAAATTAATCCAACTTTTAACCAGTAACATAAAATAATATTTTAGAATTTCTACATATTTTTCTAGATTTTTATGATGCATAATTTTGATAGTTAGCACCAATCACCCATAATTAGCCGTAATTAGTGAATAAAAGTGCAAATCACACACCTTAGCCATAAATGAAATCTTAGATCTGTAACTTTACTGTTATGGCACAGATCTCTGTATTGAAGCAGCTCTATCTCTGATTTGGTGCTAATTTCTCTTGATTTGATGTAGCTTTGGTTAATTAGTGATTAGAAAGCAATTAGAATGAGATTTGGAGGATGGAGGCCATTGTTAGGGTTCAAAGAAATGTTAGTGGCAGCTGGAAAAATGAAAAAGAATCATTCTCTAGCTCTTTTCAGCCCTCCCGTAACCCTAATCCTGAAATGGGTTATGGGCCTAACAACTAATCTCCTAATTAAGCCCAGTTAAGCTATTCTCCATCTTCCATACCTTATTTCAGCCATACGGAGAGAGATCTTGATGAATACCAAGTCGCCAATCGAGAATCTCAAATCTCTTCGTCTTTTATCAACATAACTCTTCTGCCTATCTTGGGAAACCTTTATTCGCCGTTGAATAATCTTGATCTTATCTGAAGTTTCTCTTATTACATCTGGCCCAAGCACGAATTTCTCACCGGCTTCTAACCGACATGATGGTGAGTTGCACTGTCTTCCATACAAAGCTTCAAATGGAGCCATACCAATACTGGACTGATAATTATTGTTATATGCGAAATCAACCAGATGCAAATGGTCATCCTATGTCCACCAAAATCCAATATACAAGCTCTCAAGAGATCCTCTAATACATGATTCACCCTCTCTGTTTGACCGTCGGTTTGGGGATGGTACGCGGTACTGAGATGTAATTTTGACCCTAAGGCCTCTTTTAAGATCTTCCAAAACCCACTAGTAAATAATGGATCTTGGTCATTCACAATGCCTTAAGGTACTCTATGAAACCTCACTACCCATTTCATATACAGTTCTGCTAACTTATCTACTGTTCTATTCGACTTAACGGGTTTAAACCTTGCGCTTTTGGTCAATCGATCCACAATCACCCAAATGTTATTATGACCTGATATAGTCCTTGGTAAACCATCTACAAAATCCATTGAGACTTGTTCCCATTTCCATTCGGGAATTTCCAATGGTTGCAACAAACCACTAGGCTTCTTTTTCTTGGCTTTAACTAACTGGCAATTCGTGCACTTTGATATAAACTTTCCAATATCTCTCTTCTTCCCTTCCTAGTAGTAGGTCTGCTTCATGTCTCGATACATTTTGTTAGTACTGAGATGTATAGTCAGGTTTTAGTGATGACACTCTCTAAGCACTCCATCTGTTAATCCATTAACGTTGGGTACAACCAATCTCCCATTCTTTCGGAGGCATCCTTCTATGTCAAACCTATTCTTGTCAATTTCCTCACCGTCGATACCCGTCTCTACCTTGGAGATGATTTCTAATAGATTAAGGTCGCCCCTTTGACTGGAACCAACCCGCTTAATCAAACTCGGTCTAATCGTCAAACTTGCTAACATCTCTGGATCCAATTCACACTTAGGTCTGAAATCATATCCCGCGATATACTCCAGTTGCTTCCATTCAAGAAACATAGCACCCAAACTGGCATATCTCCAACTCAATGCATCAGCTACCGCATTGCCCTTCCCCGGTGTGTATGCGATATTGAAATCATATGAAGCTAAAAACTCTAACCATCTCTGTTGACGAAGACTTAAATCCTTCTAAGAGAAAAGATACTTTAATGACTTATGATCAGTAAACAACTCGAATCTTTCTTCCAAGAAATAGTGTCTCCACATTTTCAACGCGAATATGATCACTACCAATTCCAAATCTTGGGTAGGATACCTTTTCTCATGTGGTTTCAGTTGCCGACTAGCATAAGCTACAACCCTACCTTCTTGCATCAGTACAACACCTAGTCCGGTTCCACAGACATCCGTGTATACCGTCATCTCTTCGTTCCCCTTTGGAATAACGAACACACGTGCACACATTAACTTCTCCTTTAGACTCTTAAATGAATTCTCACACCTTTCGTCTCAAGCAAAAGCTTGATTCTTCTTGGTCAACTAATTTAATAGTGCCGCTATCATGGAGAAGTCTTGGATAAATTTATGATAATATCCGGCTAATCTCAAGAAACTTATCAAGTCCGTTGCATTCTTGGGCGTAGACCAATCTTGCACCATAGCCACCTTCGTAGGATCCACGGAAATACCATTCTATGAAACAACATGGCCAAAGAATCTCAATCCCCCCTCCAAAAGTGACACTTAGAAAATTTTGCTTTTAATTGGTGTTTCCTCAACACCTCTATCACTGTCCTTAAATGTTCCTTGTGTTCCTCCTCTATCTTCGAGTAAACCGAGATATCTTCTACAAACATAAGAGAAAACTTATTTAATTGATCCCTGAAAACCCTATTTATAAGATCAACGAAATATGTGGGTGCATTGGTCAACCCGAATGGCATGACCAACCACTCATAGAATCCAAACGGCGTTCGAAAAGCCGTTTTAGCTGTACTCTCAGCTGCTACTCGGAGCTGATGAGATCCTGTCGCGAGAACCAACTGGGAGAACACTCTTGCTCCATTCAGTTGAACAAACAAGTTGTCTATCCGTGGAAGAGGATACTTCTTCTTCCTAGTTGCCTTGTTTAGCTCGAGGTAGTCTACACATAAGCAAAGGGAACCATCGGCCTTAGTAGCTAATACAACTGGTGCTCCCCACTCAGAAACACTTCTTCGGATAAATCCCTTCTTCAAAAGACCGCTTACTTACACCTCGAGCTCTCGCTTCTCCCTTGGTGCCATATGATGAAGTGGCATCACTATAGGTCTAGCATCTTTCACTAAATTAATCTGAAACTTGATCTCTCGGTGCGGTGGAAGTCCAGTCATTTCCCCGAAGTTGTCCGGATACTCGCTATTAATAGGCACGTCTGATAACTCATCATGCGGGATGTCGAGGGAATTTAGAAAAAAAAGTCATCACCCCATCGCTAGGTAGGCCCTCCGCCCATCATCCGCTCTAATGGTCACCGAAGACCTCTCACAATCTACCACCCCCCATACCTTTGGAGCCAATCGACTCCCAAAATAATGTCAAACCTAGTAAAGCCCAAAACAAAGCAATCACAAGCAAACATACATTCATGACTCGATAAGTCCAAATTATGGCAAATCATACTAAGGCTAGTCGAAACACCGATCGCGTTCGTCAGAACTAATGGTCTATCGACAATCTCGGGTTCCAATTCCAACCTATCTACCAGGTCACTAGACACGAAGGAATGGGAAGCCTCGATATCAAACAATACTCGAACATGAACATCATAAATGGAAAACATACCTTGAATAATGACACCTTTTCCTCTCTCCGTCACAGTTGGGGCATTCGACGAAGAAGGAACAACGTTGATAGCATATGCTTTCACGATCTGTTTCTTTTTAGGGTGTTGCAGACATTCATTCTTGAAGTGTCCCACTTGGTCACAGTTGAAGCATTTCCTTTCCCCCTTCTTCGCTCGACATTTTTCGATATAGTGGCCCTTATTGCCACAGCTAAAGCACTGGGCATCTTTCTTATTCTTCTTTTTCTGGCCATCCTTGGTTTGGTTCTGTTTCCTCTTATTCTGGGAATTATTCTTACCTCCACCGCTTGCCTACGACTTTGGCTCCTCTACAGATGTAATAGTAACCTCGGTCTTTGACTTAGGGTAAAGGCTCTCTAATCTCAACGCTTTTCCCACATTAGATTCAAATGTCTCATCGATGTGGTTTATAAGCCTTTCCCCCAAGTACCCATCTAATTCAGTTATGAACTTCTCGTTCTTCTTCCTAGCAGTATCAATAAGAGATAATCCATACTTCGATAAGGTATCGAATTCAACAATATACTCTGAGACTGGACTTCCATTTTTCTTAAGCTCCAAAAACATCCTAAACAATTCTGATTTCTGAGCAGCTGGAATAAACTTGTCACTAAAGCGAGTCTTAAACTGATTCCAACTAACTTGATCCTCGGGAGTGGCCACTTTAATGGCATTCCACCAATTCATAGCCCGTCCTTGAAGCTGATGCGATGCTAACTTTCTCTTTATTGCATCATCAATCCCCAAATCCTTGAAGATGCGCTCACAACTATCAAGCCAATCCTGAACTTCCGTAGCCGATTCCATTCCATGGAACGGCTTTCCACCAAGACTAGTATAATCCTTATTAAGCTTGGAGAAATCAGCTTTAGACGCCTGCACTACTGCACCACCACCATTAGCAGCATTAAGAACTGCTCCTTGAGCATCCCTAAGCATCTCTCGTATGAAGGTAGTAAACATCGTCCTTATATCAGGGACATTCCCATTGTTAGCCCCTGAACCCGTGCTCCTCGTATTTCGGCTCATCGCCCAATCTGTTAAGAGAAAACGGTTAACCATCTCCTTAGTGGTGCCCATGTAATGCGACTTCATCCTTTGATATATAAATAAATATATATATATATATAGCTTTTGAAAGCCAAAATATTAAAAATACGCGCTATTATATACGTATACTATTTCTCTCTGATGTTCCATTAGGTTAAACTACATAATCTAGGCTCTAATACGAGTGTGATGGTGCGCCCTGCACCAGTCGACATTTCCCTGAAATATGTTGTGCTAATGCCTGACTAGCATGGAATGGTTGTCAAAGGAAAAGGTTTTGAAACTATGAATCACCAAAGAACCTGTAGTATATCTCACAGCGCATGGAATAAAATATAATAATAACATAACTTGACATAAAACAGGCGAGGCAGTGCATAAGCTGAAAACTAAACCATCATCGCAACGGAATCCAAAATACAGCTTACGATCCAAACCATCATTATTACAACTTTAAAATATTGTCTCTAAAGCAAAATAGGAAAGGTACACTACTAATGCCCAAAGTAGTGACCAACAACAACATAGGGAGAACATATGTAAATAGTACGTGGGAGCCTCCTGCTCGTCTCCGGACAACTACTCGCGCATAACCACCTAAACTGTGTCTAGTCTGCTCATTTAGGAGCACCCAGACTAATAAGAAGAGATATTAAACTCTGAATCAGAAAAAAGTATAGTATGAGCGATAACAGCAAAATAAAACGATAACAGGTATAAATACTCATACCTGAACCTGATCGTGCAACCAAAGAGTTAGCACAACAAGATGTACAGTACTCTAAGGTAACACTAGCATATAGTGTAAACATGGGAGTGTGCATGTCATGGTGATAGCAAGCATCAAACATAGCAATCATCATCACATCTCTCACTCAGTGTGTAAAGTATACGATATCCACTGATTTGATCACCAAATCCATTGGGGCCTCCATGCCCTTTTGGACTCCGTACAACTATTGCTATGACCATGCCCTTCTGGTCTATAGCCAATAACCCTTCCCAGTCCAAACTTCTCTGGTCTGGGGTACAGGCTAACCAGTCCATATACCCTCTGGATTTGGTTCGTCTACATGCCCCCTCTCTCAACGGTGAACCAAAGTTATAGATATCGATAACTCCTTTGCACACGTCCCACAGCAAAGCCCAACTCTAGAAGTTAACTCATTGATTCCCATCTAGATCAGGAGTGATAACTTCCCACTTGGACTTCCTTTTCATCTCGAGTTTTGGGTGAATTGGTGTTCGGTTTGGTTCTTCTATCCATGTCTTTCATTTCAGTTCGGCCATCCCGGTTCGGTTCGTCATGCTCGAGCTCCCTATCCGGTCCTCTGCTTCACTTCCTGTTCGATCCTCCAATCCAATCCCCACACCCTCAATTCCAATCTGAACCCAACTCAACTCAGGTGTCCTTCCTTTTGGCCATATTTTCTCCTATGCTGCGCTCCGGTCTGGTTCGGTCCATCCGATCCGATCTGATACCATTTCTCTAATCCGATCCGGAATCCTGACACTTTTCCAGCAAGCTTGTATCACCCATTATGGCCATATGACGACATTTTCAACCATTCTAACTTTACTAGACAATCACAAAACATACCAAACAGTAGTAATAACATATAGCTCCAATCAAAAAGATCAAAACATCAAGCATATAGGTTGTTTTCGATCAAACATTCCCAAATTTATGATTTCCCCTTAACCATAGTTAATCATATCTAACAATAGGATTAGCAAACTTAATCCAGATTAACCCAATTTTTAATTAGTAATATAAAATAGTATTTTAGAATTTTTACATATTTTTCTAGATTTTTATGATGCATAATTTCTCTATTTATCACTAATCACCCCAAATTAGCCGTAATTAGTGAATAAAAGTGTAAATCATTCACCTTAGCCATGAATGAAAACTTAGATCTGAAACTTTACTGTTATGGCATGGATCTCTATGTATTATAGCAGCTCTATCTCTGATTTGGTGCTAATTTCTCCTGATTTGATGTAATTTTGGTTAATTAGTGATTAGAAAGCAATTAGAATGAGATTTGGAGGATGAAGGCCATTATTAGGGTTCAAAGAAATGTTACCGGCGGATGGAAAAATGAAAAATAATCATTATATAACTCTTTTGAGTCCTCCCATAACCCTAATCCTGAAATAGGCTATGGACCTAACCACTAATCACCTAATCAATCCCGGTTAAGCTGTTTTCCATCTTCCAAACCTTATTTCAGCCATATCTTCCAAACGGTAAGTCCGTTTGATTAATGTGACCACCCTATGGGAAGGTAAACCATCATCTGAATCTAATGGAAGTGGTTTCAGGTCAAAACTCCTTACTAATCAAAAGTTATAGGCAAAACAAAATTTGCTAGGGGTAAAATGGTCATATAAAATTGGTAAAAATCGTGAATGTGGGAAATGACCCAATAGTCGTTTCCCAAAGTTACACGACCATATGACTTCATATGAAAATAAAATAAATATTCTATGATTCTCTGATGCGTAGAATGCGGGTCGTTACATAACTACTGGGATTGCGACCCGGGTGACACTTCCGTCCTCGCCTTATCTATCATAGGCTAGACAGAAGTAGCCAACGGGCCCTCATCTCTGGCAAATGCCTCCTCACCACCGGTCTCATCCCCGCTGGTTTCCTCTTGAGTCTTCACTATCTTGCGTGTCTTAGACATGACAGGAGGCACTGTTCTTTTACGGCCCAAAGTGCTTCTGCCTTCCTCAGTTTCCATTTTCCCTATAACCTCGACAATGGCCGTCCTGATTATTGTATGACCTGTAGGAAGTAAGCCCGTGCGGCGAAGCTGATCCTGGTTCAAAACACTCCCAGTGGAATAGACACTGGCCAGGATAGCCAATAATGACTCGATATGCTTCTGGTACACATTGTCTGTAGGTGCAGAAGGATTTCCTATTACACAAAAGCAAAGTTAACTCTAATCTGACAGCTCAACGATCCCCGAACTCGAAGAACCCAAAAATACTTATTTCCTTCTAGCCATCACCGTGCAAATCCAGGAGGACAATGCACAAAGATCTAGTCATGCTTAAACACGCTCAGTCTGCTCCACTTCCCTTCGATGAACCTAATGCTGGGTGGTGGTTCAAAATAATACAGAGAAGGCGGTCTATTTTACCTCCTCCTGATTTTGAAAAGATACTGGATGTCCTCTCCAGTGGGATCGAGATGCTGATATTCCTGAAATAGAACGCATGTACCCAAGAGGAAAGCATACGCATTTCGATGAAGCTGCGTAGGCGTCAGAAGAAAGTAGTGTAGTATATCCCGGTGAAGTTGCTAGTCGGGGGAACGCACCTAGAAGTACATTCATGCATGTTCCAGGTTGTGAACTCTTCAGGAGTTGTGTGAGCCCTGTCAACTTTTCCAGGCACACAAACATCTCCCTGGGGGATACCAAACTGTATCGTCATGCGCCTCACCACTATTTCATCCATATGCGAAGCCATTGAATCCGGTGGATTTTCAATGCTAATTTCCCCCTCCATCATATCCAGCGCCTCCAGAGTGCTTCCCTCCGTAATATCTACATGCTCTTCTCCTTCTGGCTCTGACCCTGTCATTCAAGGCCTTCCCTGAGCTTGTGACCCTTATTATTGCTCGATCGCCAACCGCGGTCCTTCTGACTGTACTCCCTGGTCAGGCGCTTTCGGCGGGTGCATCGACTGGGAAGGGGTGGACTTTCCTAAGGTCTCAAGTTTGTTATCCCCTAAATTGGTACTGCTAGTCAAACCAGATTGGATGGCGAGTGCTGCAGTGCTCCAGCTTCTAAAGTTTGGTGTTCCTTAGATCTTGTCTCCATGGCCAACTATACTTTCAATGCAGGTGCATTAGACATTGCATTGTATAACCTGTACCCCTCATGTTGGTGTAAACTAACATGTACGTGTTGTGCAGTGTGATACAAGTACAATCATATCATGAAGAAATTGGGACATGACGTCGATCACAAGTCCTCAAGACCATAATCATCGTCGTCGTCAACCAACATCGTCGGATTTATGTCGAATCGTGACTATGTCGTGATCGGAAGTAGAAAGAAACATCTAAAGTATGATAGTTCAGTCAGTCCACTGTCCAAATTTATGCATTAATCCTATGTGCATGGCTAAATTGTCGACTCAAGCCCAACGTATAATACAATTCGATCATGTAACATCGCGAAAACGATGCATATCTAAGGACAGATTGCTAAGAGTTTGGCCTTGAGCAGGGAACGCGAGGTGCAACGGAGGCGGGACTCGAAATACTTAAGTCACAAGGATTCGAAATTTTTTGTACCCCTAAGGAATACAAATTTCGAATCCCCCCAAGCCATAAGAATTTTCGAACCCCTCCTCGAATTTCACATCCCCACGATTCCTACCAATCTTGACTCCCGCATCCTGCTTATTTTCAAACCCCCAAAGGCGGCCTTGCATCCCATGGATGCGAAATTTAACATCCCAGGGGATGCGAAATTTCGCATTAGCCTATGGTGCAACTCTCTCCACAACTCCACTCAAACACTTCCTATCTCTTTCACTTCCAACCTTTCTCCCCCATACTCCTCATTGTCAACTTCGAACCAAGGGATACGATTCAGCACTGCCTCCTCAAATACCACTTTCGAGTTCGAATCGAACCTCGAAACTGACCCTCTCGAACTCTAATGTAAAGTTCGAGAGCTTGGTCGAATTCAAGAATGAGCCGGAGCTCAATCAAGAGCATAATTCAAATAATAGATGTCAAGTTCGGTTCGAAATGTGGGCATGAACAAGTCTGTTTTTGTATCCTACCTATAATTGCGTTCCACTTTGATTCGTCATAGTATCAAGCTCCTAGGGTTCCGTTGAAAAGCAATGCAATAAAAGAGAGGAGAAAGGTGCTGCGATTCGAACTTATAGGATAGTGAGGTGTTGGGCTTAGCCCATAAGCTGTTTTGTGTCCCTTCAGGGATGTGAAATTCTGCATCCCTTCAAGGATGCGAAATTTCGCATCCCATTAGGGATACGAAATTTCGTATCGCTGGGATATGAAATTTTGTATCCCCCATGGGGTACAAAGTAAGAAAAAAAACAAAGACATATGTAATGTTATGTGTATATGTAAGTTGAACATACATGCATATGAATACTTTACGCGTATATTTCCATGTCTCAAATGAATATATATATATATATATATATATATATATATATATACATATATATATATATTTGCACAAACACGCACATATATATATACACGTTCATGAAAACAATGGATGAACAAGAACGAAGTTTTCGAGCTTCAAGAAATTCCCGACACACAATTCCGACTATGACCACATGCACGTGTTTTCGATGTTATGACAATCAACACCGCTTTGATTCGCTAACTAATTGTACGATCATAATTCTAAACAACTCGAAAACGTACAACAAGTGATCGAACCAATGATTCGGTGTTGTTTCTTGAAATCCAAATCATGTGGTCATAAACCAACGACACATTTACTACTCGTACTCTATTTTTCAAATTCGGATCGCATCGCGTAATACCACATGAAAACGTGTGACCATACACGCGACACTATATCGATAATGACTTGTTTACATTACAACATAAATAAGAGTCAACGACTAATGTTTAAATTCGTGGGTAAACAAGAAGTAGACGTTCAACAGAAACGACGATTTCAACTCAAAGCACATCCTATCGGGACAAGACGTACTTTGCAAGGCAAGTGTTAACCGACTTTTTTGTCCGGTTTCCTAAAGTATACCAGTCCTGCTCGACTTAATACATCGCGTGGCACCAAAGCCCGAAGTGTCACCAAAAAACTAAGGATTCAAGTCCGAGAGATGTCTTGCGAGGGTAGGCCTCACAACTCCTCAAAACAATGCAATTAGTATATTTCGAATCCCTTGTTTCAGGGATTTTGAATCCCTACAAAGACATATACTTCAAATCCCCTAAGTCATGCCTCATAAACTATTCGAACTTCTAGGTATCGAATCACTCAGCCTACATATCAGACATTTCGAATCCCTGGATTCGAAACAATAAATTTCGACTCCCTCGGCCACCAAAACACGTAATTTGAATCCCTCGGTCCCATGCATTTCGAATCCCTCCAGTCCAACGTGCCCATTTCGAAACCCTTAATCCCTTCAACATATCCCTAGGGATATGAGTTTGTATCCCTCAAGGGATACGAAGAACTCGTATCCCTTAATAGATACGAAAAACTCGTATCCCTTAGGGATACAAAACAACGTATCCCCTGAGGTACGAGTTCGTAACCCTTAGAGGATAGGAAAAACTCGTATCCCCAAGGGATATGAAACTGCCGTATCCCTCTGGGGGTATGATGTTTGTTATCCCTTAGGGGGGATATGAATTCTCCTATCCAATGTCTAGGGGGATTCGAAATTCAGGTGATGGTATCCAGGGATTCGAAATTTAGTTGTATGGTCCCCAAATCTCACGTACACCCACCTAACCCACTACCTATAAATAACCCCTTGCTCATTCTTCACAAGGGTTGGTTTTTGGCTGATTTGACATCTATTCATGCTGGTAGAACTCATTAGCGGCTGCCCAGCTATTGAGGAACAAGAAACACAAAATCACTTCTTTCCAAGACTTAGCATATGACAGTTATGACTCAAAAATACATGAATGGACTTGAAAACGAATGCCTTGATGACATTCAATGCTTGTAACCTACTTTTGTAAATAAAAGATCAGCGAACTCCTTTAAAGTGGATGTAGGCCCCTCACGGACTGAACCACTATAAATCTCTGTGTTAGTCACTACTTTCCACGCTTAATTTTCCCACGTGAAACACTATTATCTAGTAATAGAAAATCTTCGGGTGTTACGATTTTTTTTCCGTCGACAACTGCAATAGAGATTCCATGGCTACAATCATTATTAAAGGAGCTAAAGCTAAAAATCAGATAAGAAGCCAACTAATATAGTGCAATAATCGAAGCACCATATACGTGACTGTAGATCCAATAACTACTAGAAAAGGTGCAAAATAGTGACGAAAATTTAAACAACTAGTGACGCCATTACAACGCCTCGCCTTTCTTGGAGTCACAATGGCATTGGAGTTATCAAAAATTGGCGTAACTATTCTGCTCCTTTTCTATTAGTGAATACATCACGCATGAGCTAAGCATATAGAAATATATATATATATATATATATATATATATATTTCATGCGTGAGCAAGTTCAAAAGAAAACTTACAAGTCAACTATATACCAGCATATCATCAAAGAGCAGATATACTAACAAAAGCGTTATCAGCCAAGATTTTTCTAAGACTAAGAAATGAATTGCAAGTCAAAAAGCAATACAACCTAATAGATAACTTAAAGAATGACAAAGCTCCAACCCATTCAGATATGCCAAAAGCTCGAAGTCTTACTGCTTAAATCTGAGATTCAACTTGATACTTTTGCAAATCTATCTCTATTTAAGATCATCTTCAAGTCTTGATCGTAATTTCCTGTGCAATCGATCAATTTTATCTCTGCCACCGTGACATTTTAGGGTTCGATTCGAAGATCCTAACCCTAATTGAGAGGGGGAATAATAAAGTATTGAGATATGCCTGTCTGTTAACATTATTTGTACTTTTATTTCTTCCATATCACGTGTGTGCTGTGGGTTGTTATTCTATTTGGCCCACTATTTTATTCCGCTATGTATATAAATAGGGTTGTCAATGGGTCATGTCGGGTCGGGTTCGGTTTGATTTATAAATGAGCTGAGTCAACCTGTTTATTAAACGGATAATTTTTCCTAGCCCTAACTCGACTCATTTATAAATGGGTTGACCCGACCTGTGTAACCCGTTTAACTAAACGGATCGTGTCGAGTAACCGTTTGACCCATTACAAATATTGCCTACTGACATAAATAGCAAAAGAACCAAATCACCAACATACAACAAGTTATAAAATTAGCAACATGCAACAAGTTACCAAATCACTTACATACAACACTTATATAAAGCATGAAATCGCCATATCCAAAAATCATTCTCCATACAAAAGAATATATGAGCATACTACATACATAAAATACTAACAATACGAAAGATATACAATTGTTATAAGTAAAATATAATTAACGACATACAATAATAAATTATTAAAATATAATAGCTTACACAAGAATATAAAAGCATATTAATTATTGCATACATAAAAGACTAACACTAACAACATACATAAAAGATTAACACTAACAACATACATAAAAGACTAACAATATAAAAGAGATACAACATATAATCGGGTTTGGCGGGTCAAAATTGGGTTAGCGGATCAATCCTAAACCCACTCGTTTATAAACGGGTCAAATTCGGGTTGACCCGAAAATGACCCGCTAACTAAACGGGTCGGGTTAACCAGCTAATTACCATGCAGGTTTCGGATCGGATTTTGGGTCATGTAGGAAATTGATAGCCCAATATATAAAAATACATGTCCACCCATCTGTAACATTATCAATAATACATAATTACTTTTTTGTTTCAAACATTCTCATTTTCTATCTGATAATTTCATACCACATTATTTAAATTTGTTATTTCACAATCGTTGTTTTTGAAATTTAATAATTTATAGCCTAAAGTGAAGACACATTCGATCCGTAGTAATATATGTTTTATGTAAAACATGTTATTATTACAAATTATGAAGATTGATTCAAGCAACTTACCTTCAATTTAATCATTGTCCCGTGTATCTCAGCTATGAATGAACAACCTA
The DNA here is from genome assembly GCA_030737875.1 of Allium sativum. Lineage (NCBI taxonomy): Eukaryota > Viridiplantae > Streptophyta > Magnoliopsida > Asparagales > Amaryllidaceae > Allium > Allium sativum. Next base: position 769,152,920 of record CM060918.1, on the reverse strand, counting down.
GCTTATATTTTTTTATCATTTCTATTATGTTATCCAAGAACAAAAAATATAGTCAAATATGTTCCTGTTTGTTTTTGTGTAATCTTCTATATTACTAAGGAGAGGAAAGATGGAAATAGTACATATCGATGTTGTACATCCAACTATCGGTCATCCACTAATTTACCATGTAACTTCTATTGGATAAAAATGATGTTTCCCATTTTATAAAAATTCAAATGCTCACAAATCTTGTCCTGCCTTCTTATGTAGTTCTATGCACTGAAACAACGTGTATCAATTGAAGATATGGTATAAGGTTGTATGTTCATTTCATTTGTATCGTCTAGTGTCTACCCTAAATTTATTAGCAACAAAATGATAAGAAGGATCATAAAACATTACATGCATGTTAACCTAAATTTTTTACTCGTTTATACATGAAATAAGTTCTGGCTTTTGCCACCTTTATATTCACATATTAAAATGATTTATTGCATTAGGGAAATGGAAATTGCACAAGTCATCTTCCCTATAGTCATTTTGCTATTAATTTTCTCTACAGTTACAGATCATTATTAGATTGCATATGATTTTTGGTGTTTCTATATTATAAGAGAGAAGCTATAGATCTTTTGATTATTTCCCTACAATCACTGTTGTTATTTATTATATTAGAAGCATAAATGAATTAGTATAAGTTATACTGAATCCGTATAATGTCTATTGCATTTCTTCATCTACCTTGGAGATCGCTATAAAGTTATTTGTAGTAAAGCTTATTTGACATTTTGCATCAAGAAGTATTTATGGCCATGTGTAGCGTCGACCCTATCATTATGGTTGCCGCAGGTCTTATCTGACACTGTGCATGGGTTTAGCTCCACCAGGTTGATAACTGTTGACGCCAAAAAGTGGTCATCAACGGCCAAAAGTCGAATTTGAGCGTGATTCATGAAGAAATATCTGAAAAAGCGAGAAAAAGGAAGAGAAAGGAAGAAAAAGCAAGGTAACAGCGTTTTTTATAGTGATTCGGCGTTAATAAGCCTACGTCCACTTTACAATCTCATAATAATATCATAAAGTCGAAGATACAATGAATGAGATCGTCAGGATCCCTATTACACAGTCATTTTTGATGAACATAGCAAGTATTTCATGATGAAAGTGGTTGGTAGCCATGACTGGGTCATGCATGGGCCAAAGAGCTAGGCTATAATCTGAGCCGAAGTTCCCCACTTCCTTGTATTGCTAGGTGTATTTATATGCAGTAGGCTTCAATAATTAGAGGTGCCATGTGTCGGTTAATCCATGTGAATAGTAGATGATGGAGCTGAGTCTTGATTACGTGGAGAGGTCCCTTCCAATATGTGGCAGCATAAGTATAGCTCGATCCAAGTTTATAATGGGTAGTTGGACCAAGTAAGTAGGCTATGAAATAGATCCCATGACCAAGTTATCACTGTAGTATAAGTTGATCTCAAGACCATCTAGCCTAGATATTTCGAGCTAAAATATTTCGATCCAAGAGCCCTTGAGCCAAGGAGCTTCGAGCCAGGAATGCTCGGCTTGTCCAAGCCCATGCTCGATCCCTAAGCGATCCTGTGATGGGTCCATGGGTTGATGGCCTTGCCAAAAGGTGGGTCAACACTTTGCCCCCCAAAGTACGTCGTGTGGCAGACATGATGTACTTTGAATAAGTCGAACTGCATCTCTTTTGAATGTCATTCATCTTTGGGAAAGCAATGTCGAGTTGTCATGTCTTTAGGAGTAGTCCTGAAGCTTGAATTCTTTTTTATTTTCCCTGTGCCAACAGCATGTCATGCATTACACTGCCATTTATGGTACCTATCGAGCCAAAGTTCAAAGCTGTAGTAGTTGAGATGAACAGGTAATCAATTACGCCTCGTCGAGTCAAGAGGTCGAATGATATCATCATAAGTCAAGCTAGGCCATTGGCTTCTGCACATGGTTGTTCATAAAGAGTCTTTGCCAAATGGTGTCATCATCTTATACAAGTTGAGAGCATGGTCAAGTGTAAGGTCAAGTCAGACCATTAGTCACACACAAGTCAGTGCATGGTTTGGTTATCCAAGTCATGAGATAGTGTAGAAAATCAGAAATGGCATGTGAAGTTGACATCGCATATGGGTTTTTACTTCTCGAGTCATTGGAATAGTAGTCTAGGAATCCATGATCACGTTGTATCTTACTAATAGAAAGCCAAAAAACCATGATCGATCTGAACCGTATTAACGGAAGACCAGAAATCCATGGTCGCGTCAGACCATATTTAAAGAAACCAATGATCGCTCCAGATCGTTTTTATGGTCCAATGACCACATATGAAATCATGTGAGCCGAGGTCTAATATGATTGTCAAAATCGTGAGGCATTAGAAAGGTGAGTCTCTATCTCCATTTAATTTCCCTTCGATTTGAGTCTTCCAAGTCATGTTTAGCTCATAAGCTGTCTCGCTTGAATGAGTAAGACAAGTCTTGTCATAGTCTGAAGGTATAGTATATATCCTTTGAGTCACGTGTCAAGTCAAGGACGTGTTCAAAGTCAGTAAGCTGACGCTCATGCCTATATCGTTGACAGGTGACAAACGAAGCCAGTGCTCATGCCCCCAGCGTCAGTTGGGGCAGAGCTAAGACAGTTGGGCATCCAGTCCTTAAGCCTTTATAATCTTTGTCGTTGTTTTTGGTTAGACTTACGGGTTTGGCGATCTTAGCCAACACAAGTCATTTTATACTCTCTCTCAAGTCAGCGAGAGTTAGGGTTAAACACGCAAACAGTTGATTCACATTTGTCTAGGCATTGTTCCTTCACTTTAGTCAGAAAATAAGGATCGGCTCAACGCACGCCAGTGAATCCTAGTTACTCTTATCATTCGAGCCAGTCAGGTCGAGCTCCTTTGTTCATTTTTCATCATCATACTTTAGTTGAATTTGTTCCTTATGATCGGTTCCATTGAGTTTAACAAATAAAATTGTAGATTTGATCATTAAAATTGGTTCTCTCCAAAACCTTATATTCCTATCATTCGATATGGTCATTGTCCTAGTCATTCTCCTGCCCTTTTCACGGGCTGTGGAGTGTTAGGCCTTTTGATTCCACGTATGCAATAGCCTCCAATCAGACATGTCCTTTGATGCTCGATAATGATCTGTTTCTTAGATGCATGCATGCTAATCTTGAGTAATCATCCTTTTTGGCCGTAGTCTGGGATCCTACAGAACTGTTAGGAGAGTAAATACGCATAGTGTAATCGGACAGTCAGATTATGTTTCTCGAAGCCTGAATCCCATGCCCCCAGTCACTGGGGTTTGGCTGAGTAGAAGAGGTCAAATCCATGTCTTTTCCTGATTTATGCTCTCTCATCGAACCACGAGTCAGAGTTGGGTACAAAACTAACTGTTGGTACTCAGCCATACTAGTCTATAGTCTCTCATCTAGGCTCTGAGGATCGGATTCGTATGGACAAAGGTTAGACTATAGTATCCTTGAGTGCTCCTATTTATCCCCTGTGTCAAGGGGAAAAGCCAAAGACAAAGTGGCTGCATCGCACCCAATTGCTGTATGGGATATATGATTCATGTCCAACCTTATCTAAGACTTTCAGTTCGGAAGTGGGTTGGAACTAGTCGGTGGATGGTCACTTTGCATTCGTTTCATGGTCCCCATGCAGTCCATTTCGAATTTAGACATGTATGCATAAAGAAGGAGTGACTTCAAAGCTTAAGTGATTGTGTTATCCAAGTGCTCGAGCCATTGTATTTTCCATTCAGTGTACTTGCAATGTGAAAACTTGTCGTTGTTCTTGGGCTATAGTCAGTCACATATGGGTATGTGTGTTGATTCTAGATATCACTCTCAAGGCCCTCCTTCAGTTGTTGCCTAAAATCGTGTGATGTGTTATTGAACATCCCACTCTCAAGGTCTCCTTTCGGTCGTTGCATTGAGTCGTGTGGGAAGTTCAACATTAGAAGTCGACGTCAGTCCTTCGAACACAACCCCTTTGTTCTTGTATGCGAGTGTGTCCCTCGTGTCTTTGCTTTGTATCTGTACATATACTGCAATTTGAATAGAATAATTCGTTTAATTTGCAACTTACTACGTCAACCTTTATGTCACAAGCAAGTCTGGCTTGAAATGAAAATGTGTTAAGTGCTAAGCTATCCAGCACAACACTATTGAATGTCAAAGTGTCAGGTGTCGTAGTTTGGAGGTATAGTGTCTGTAGCCTCCATTTAACTTTGAAACACGGGTCGCATCCGAAGCGTGTTTAAATTAATTCAGAAATTTATTCCCGTGCCCCCAGCGTTGGTGGGAACTGGGTTAAGTCATTCGGACGTCCAGTCTGTAAGTCTTTTATAAACCTGTCCTCGGTCGGAGGGCGATGGAGATTGCATGCACGTTGCAGCATTGTCTTTTATACTCTCTCCCAAGTCGTGAGAGTTAGAGTTATGAGTTTAGTGGTCTTAAGTCGTGGTGCACCATTCACACTAATCCAACAGATTTATACTCTCTCTCTCAAGTCGTGAGAGTTAGAATTATGGACGTCGTGGATCGTCCTTTATACTCTCCTAAAGTTAGTTTGGGTTAGAGTTGTGGATGTCGTTGTTCGTCCTTTATACTCTCACTTCGTCAATCAGGCTTAGAGTGGTGAATCGTGTGGTCTTAAATCTTGGCGCGCCCATCACACTCGTCCTAGATTTATACTCCTATCCAAGCTCTGAGGATTAGAGTTAGTCAGCAAACAGTCAGGTCACATTTGCCTTGGCATCGTCCCTTTGCTCCTACGTCAAGAGCAAAGGTCGCCAATAGGAATGGTCGGTTCATGTACTTGTTGAGTTTAGGCTCCTTCCGTTAGAAGCATGGGAAAGAGTTAAAGGCATCGTTAGTGTAACGACCCGGATTTTGAGCGGCTTTGGTTATCGACATAAGCACGATGTCGATAACCAAAACGTCGAAAAATCCTGGTAATTTGTGAAAGAAATTAGAGGGTGAGAAAAGATAAGATAGAAACTTAGAATAGAAGAAGATGAAGAACACAACATCAGAGTAACACGAATCTCACAGCGGAACGAATAAATATATTTCATAACATAACTTTGAAATACAAATCTGTACTTGAATATACATATCATTATCAAAGTACATCACTTACAACACAGCGGAAATAACTATAGCTATATGATCCTGAAGCCTCCTGCTCCAAGCTCTTCAAGTGTATCTGTAAAATCCCGACTACTTGACTGCCCGTACAAATTTAGGCACCCAAGAGTTTAGGGAAAACAACAAAATAAACTCCGGGTCAGTCATGGGACTGGTGTGAGTAAAACAGTTTAAAAACAGTTCGAACAAGTAAATGATATCTCATAAGACCACGCCGCATAACGGAACGGGGTTTTCCCTTATGAGAATCCAAAATATCTTTATATCAAAAACCTTTTGATATTATAATAATGTCTATCAACCACAGTATATATAATCATCTAGCAGAAACGCTTTCATCTCACGTTCTACATATATAGTATACAATCAAAACCGCAAGCACGTATTGGGTAATGGATTTCCAACTATGACAAGGTATGGAATCACCTTTCGCTCGTGTACCTCTAGAGAGGAATACACTGGGTTCAACAAGAACATCTTGCAACCCGGCCACACATGACCGACCACTCATTTCGCTTGAGTGTATCGAATGTATATCACCAACAGTTGGGATCAGCAATCGTTTCCCGAATGGGACAGCATCAACAATAGATTTTTAGAAGTAAATGAAACTCTAGATCAGGTGATTATACACCCTACTTCGGTGCGACCGACTTAGCCATGCTGCCTGCCCGATTTCTGTCATTTACCGGATGATGAGGCTAGAAGCTACGCTTTATCATCACATCAGATTCACTTTGAATGTCACATCATCAAATCCATCCAATCACCGATTGATGTCCTCAACCATACATTATGTGTTAGCTAAGAGAAGTTTCCTTCTCCGCTTCCACTCTTGGTACAGTTGGAGAAATCAATATACGTGATCGTCTGGACATATTCTGTCAGACATCCGTCCATACAAGTCATCCAGGAACAGGATGAACCGAAGGCACTATTCTGTAAATAGGATAGCCCTTGCATAACTCTGTCTTAAATTTCCTTTGGCATATATGATTCGCAACGCTTATGCCAATACAGAGTGGTTCTTTGGATAATAATCCAACCGGTCTCTCCATATTAACAACGTTAAAATGGTCAAAACTTCGATAGTCTGTGATTTAACTATCGAATAAAAACAAGTGTGCAAACAACGATATTATTTCCCAGAGGAAATTTATATCAATCAAACATCATTCAACATTTATCTCTTTATTTCATAAATTTACTTATCTCATGTTTCCCTACGTTCAATATTCCTTATTTTCTAAATTGGGAAAATATACGTTATTAACAATGGAAAACATTTCCATTTCTTTGTTTTTTTTTTTGGAAACATTTCTGGTTTCTTATTTGGAAAACATTTCCAAAGCTTCTTTATTGGACTTAGGCATATGTTTAAACAAACCATCGCGATGCCAACTCAAACCATTTCCTTTACTGCCGAACATTAACTATTCCTCAGTTAAAACGAAGTCAATCAAGTTGGGGTAGAACTACCTCTCAGACCTTAACTGAACAACATTTCTAACTTTGAAATAGGCAAAGTTCACTTTATTCCTCCTTCTAATAAATCTCTATTTGATTAACCCTTATCAATTAACTCTATTTGACTAACACTATTGATTTACTCATTTCACTTAACTCCTTTCGAATAAACTATATTCGATAACTCCTTTTACTTTCTTCGAATAAACTATATTCGATTAACTCATTCTACTTTCTATTCGAATAACCATATTCAATTAACTCATTTGCTTTAATTCTAATCGATTAAACTAACATCGATTATCTCCTTTCAACTTTATTCTCTAATCGATTAACTAACATCGATTAACTTCTTTTTAACTTTATTCTCTAATCGATTAACTAACATCGATTAACTTCTTTTTAACTTTATTCTCTAATCGATTAACTAACATCGATTAACTTCTTTTTAACTTTATTCTCTAATCGATTAACTAACATCGATTAACTCCTTTTACTTTATTCTCTAATCGATTAACTAACATCGATTAACTCCTTTTACTTTAACACTAATCGATTAACTAACATCGATTAACTCCTTTTAACTTTAACACTAATCGATCAAACTAATATCGATTAGCTCCTTTTAATAAACTATGTTTTCCGTTACAACTATTTCCTTTTTATAACGTTTACTTACCGTTACAAATATTTCCTTTTTATAACGTTTACTTACCGTTACAAATATTTCCTATTTATAACTTCTATTTACCTTTACAAATATTTCCTATTTATAACTTCTATTTACCGTTACAAATATTTCCTATTTATAACTTCTATTTACCGTTACAAATATATCCTATTTATAACTTCTATTTACCGTTACAAATATATCCTATTTATAACTTCTATTTATTTTCTAAATAAATATTTCTTTTCTATTTCTATTTCTATTTATTTTCTAAATAAATATCCCTTTTATAAAACCGTGTTCGTTTTATAAATATTTCCTTTTATAAAATCCTGTGATTTTATAAAATTCCTTTATTTCAATATACATTGAAATACTTCTTTTTACATTCCAGGGTCTTTTATGATATTTACAATATCGAATAAAAATGATCAATATCATTTCAACACCCATAATCCATAACAGATTATATAACACATCATATATCACAATATATGAAAACAGTAAAATAAATGTTGAGGAATCCAGTTGGATTCCTCCAACCTTTTTCCCTACATCACAGATGTTAAACAATATAGATAACATTACTTTTCAGTTCCATATGATATATTCTGTTAAACAGAATCAATATAGAAAATTTAACTAACTGACTAGCAGTTCAATCAAACAGTCAACATACAGTAAATCAACCAATATCTAACAGTTCTAAAAATACTACATGAAATTATAAACTGTTCAGAGTTAGTGAGATTTACTCACATTGGACGATCATCGTAAATAACGATAACCATCGCTTGATTTAGACGGACAATTTATTTTGCGATAAATTGTTATGAGCATCAATCCACTCCCGGTCAGTTCTATTGTGTTGCTCCCGTCCATATGATCCCAACGGATCTTGATTTTCTGAATTTCGTTAACGTATGCTCAAGTTATACCGTTTCAAAGTGTGAACAATTATTAAATAAATAACACATGGATTTTATTTTTATATAAAGGGCCTTACCCTTTATAAATCATCGGCCCAATACCCCTTTTTAGTTCAATGCCCAGAACCCGAACTGTTGTGGCCTCTTCTTCTCCACAAACCACTTAATCGTGGTTGCTTCTTCCTGTGAAAGCCAAAAATTTACTTCACCTATCCACTAATACACCTTCTCGGATGCCAGTACATCTCAACGCAAGAACATGGCCATTTTCAATACTTCGTACGCCCCCTCCTTCTCAAACTCCTCTTATTCTTTTGCCCTTCCTCCTATCTTGCATGTTTCCCGAATTCGGAAAGCTCCAGTGACTACACAGACATCGAACACCGCAATTTCTTCCTAGATTAAACTCCAGTATATCCTTCCAACGCCATTACCCTCTTCCCCATTGCGTCGAGCGGTTGCTCCAGTAAGACCATCGACTTACATTTCAACTGTAACTCACCAAAATTCCTACCCAAACACCAAATCAACCAACCCACTATGATCTTCCCTTCCGCCATCGCCAGGCACTCGAGCTGCTCAAACAATTGTATTCTTCGACCCCTTAGTACACAAAACTGATGTTGCTCGACATACACGGAACCGATATAGGTTCGAACTACCTGAAACTCACACGAGATCGAAGACAAGCCCGTCATGAATTCATATACATATAAATGTGAGTTTACGAATTTTGCTTGGTTTTTTTTTTTACTTTATTTTTGAAGAGCTCGAGATTTGTTTGCTGAAGTTTTCAAGTGACGGCTACGATTTTGATCGGTGAAAAAAAATTAGGTTATGAGGGATAGGGTATTTATGGATGGCTAAACGTCTTTGTGGCTTAAACTAAACCATAGCACATTGAGTTTGCTGTGTGATTTGAGACCACATGCTATGATAGTTTGTCGGCAAGATATTTACACATAGGTTAGGAGGGAATGGTTTACTTTGTCTGCAGGGTTTGTTAAATCATATGCGATATCGACTACATAGAATATCGTTCAGTTACTGACTGTTACAGACAAAAATAAAAATATCGTTGTGATGCATAATGTGTCACGATCCCAAAAATATAATAATACCGGTAGATGGACTCATATTTTGAAACTTCAAAATGTTGATTTCAGGGTGCAAAATACTTCAAATAAAAAGTCGCTTATTAAATTAATTAAAAATTACAGAAAAATTCTAAAAATTAAATTATCACCACGCCCCAAAAGAACCTTGTTTGAATTCAAACCCGATCTCTAGTTATATCGAATAAACCGTTATGGTCGATAAACAATTCTATAGCGACTATTTTAAAATTTGATTTGGACATATCTCAAAATCTATACGACGAAATCCTGATTTTTCTCTTCCACTAGAAAGATATACTTCACCAGCTCCTAACGTTTCTTGTTTCACAGAAATCCGGCTTAAAACGAATCCTGTACATTCAATTTAAGTTCGAATTGCCAATTTACGAACTGCAGCGCCATTTCAAGCTCTATTTTAATTATATTAAAATTCTACGTTCAAACTGTCGTTCAAATAATATATTCGTTATTCTAATTCAATTCTAAACTGAATTAAATACCACAGATGATCCAGTTCACACCATATCGCCATTTCAGCCAATTCTGTTTATTTCAGATTTAAATATATTATTTAAATTATTATTTTAATTAAATATTCATCATTATTTAATTCCATGACCATTTAATTCTCTAAACCACCATATATATAATTAAATAAATTAGTCATAATACCCCTGCCAGTACGGGTCATTACAGTTAGAGAGCAGTCGAGTCATACTCATCCTCGTCTTAACATTTCTCTTTTTCCCCCACTTGAAGGAAAAAGTTATTATGTTGTTCATGGGATCGTGTCCCGGTCATTGTTGCGCTCTTCCCGTCAGATCAAGGGATGGAGCCGCCGATCTGTTGGATTGTTATGTCATACCCGAATAAATCTCTATGTCTTTCCTGGCGAATCAAAGGCTAGAGGATGAGGAGGCCTCATTAGTATGCATATGAAAAAATAACACACGTCAAACTTGTGTGCGTTTATTTTCTTGCCCCCTACGTCAAGGGCAAAAAATCAGTGAATGGATGATCAAACTTCATTTATGTCAGATTGTTGGTGTCGGGCCAATAGTAAGTGGGTGAATGTTTGAATCACGTTTACGAAACTTTATGTCCCTCCGATCAAACTATGGAATGGGTGATTGGTATTAAATCTCGGGTACCTGCATCATTTATATACGAATTTGAACGGGTTAGTCATGTCAATAACTAAAGAAGAAGGTAAAGGAAAAATGCATGATTGGAAAGTAAGTTTGTTGATGCACGATGTTGCCTCCTTTATTTGGATCCACGTAATCCGATGGCATCAAACATAGGATCTGACCATATGGATTGTCGAATCGCGTCCATTCTGGGTCGGATTTGGACTTTGAAATGCAAAAGTTGATGCATAATTGTCCTGGGTCATGCCACACATTAGCCAAGGAGTGGATGGTCATGTCAGATCCACCTTGAGTTGTATATCTTTTCTCGGATGGAGGGCATGGTTTTTAAACAAGCAGTTCAGTCAGGCTTGTTATGGCATCACTCTGTAGTTCTGCACGCATGTATTGGAAGTATGATCAGTACCAGACTTTGGGTATCTACATCATCCACACATAAATTCATATGCGTTTGTCACATCAATAACTCATAAAGCATGCAAAGATAAGAGATATGGGTAAAAAAATAATCCTGTTAATGGAATGAGTATTATTCAGAATGAGAATAGTATCGCATATCCTTTGCATGTCAATCCCGCTTTGTCCTATCTTCGACTGGAGATGACCGCTGAAGTTTTAGTCGATGAAGGAATTCTTTTCAAATCCTCATGGCGGCAGCAATGCCTAGAACGATCAGACCTTGATCGGGGTATTAGGATAATAAAAGCAATCCGGCGGCCTTTGTGGGTGAATGATAAGGGTATGTTTCCTTTGAATCGCCTTTTGCCCCCACGTCAAGGGCAGGGAATATGGGTTAGGTAGTCAGATCAAAACTGCTAATGATGGCATCTTATCTTGTCGGTGCAAACACGGTGATCAGCATGAGATCAGTTGATCCATGCTTATAGAAGCTTTGCCTTTTCCATGTAGGAAGTGGTAAATGGAAGCTAGGAATGTAGACATGTCTCGTCTATCCGCCGCTATGTCTTTGATCCCGCATCGGGGAATGAGAGCTGATGTATAATGATTAATCAACCTCGTGGCTTGAGTGTTTCAAACTTTTAACTCGTTGATCTTTGGGAAAGACTGAAGCAGTCGATTAGGATTGAATAACCCCAGTAAATAGGGGTGATGGCTCTTGGAAGAATCCCAGTTGCTGCCATCATGCTATTGATATTCTCGGACCATCCGTCGAATCTTGGATGATAAGTCTTTACAATTATTTTAGCCAAAATATATCGAGCCGAAGGCGAGCCATTAAGCGGGTCCGGCACAACACCGGTGGGGGTCTAAGGCCCCACAGTCCCGGCGGCGATAACAGATGGGCACTGCCCGATTCATTCGATTTTTGAAGATCAAGCCTTTTTTGAAACGATCAGAAAATTGCATTTTTTCTGAAAATGACCCTGTCTAGGGTCGATGTGCAGGCTTTAGAAATGGCTAGTAATCTGGATTGGTATATCTGGAAGAGTTGGTCGACCTGGGCTTGAGCATCATCATGACGATGGTAGTTCGAACCAATCTCACCCCAGCCCAATACCTGCTTCGGGCCAAGCTGCAAACCAGAGCCTTCCATAGTGCAGTTTCCACTAGCTGTTCGTTTGGTCGGGTCAATGTCGACTCGGTGTTATCCACAAAATATATAATGAATATATTTAGCTGATTTATGAAGAGATAGATTAGAACATACCCGGTAGGTTAGCAGGAAAGAATAACTGGTCGGCCTGAAAAAACATACTAGTCGGCCAAAGTTCAAGTGTACAGGCCGGTATTAGACAGTTCCACCAAGAAGGAATAACACAGCTTGACCCAGCAAAGAGTCACCAATCGGTTAGGCTATAAGCATACTGATCGGTATAGCTATAAAGACACCGGTCGGTCTGAATTCAAGTGCGTCGGTCGGTCAGTCACCACTCCAAAGCAAAGCAGCCTCAAGTGAATGAAGATGGGACGCTCCTACCGGTTGGCCCGGGTCCAAACATACCAGCCAGTCAGGATCGCTGTATACTTTAACCAAACAATACACTACTGGCCGGTCCAGGGGACAAACGACCAATCGGCTATGATACAGGACTCGCAGTCGGTCCTCCAGAAAGCTATTGCCAGCTTGGCTTCCGACAGCTACTGCCAGGCTGACCAGTGGAAATTCCATAAATAAAATCCGACCGACCGGTGGCTCTGAAGGCAATATTACTCCATTTCTCCACTCCTACAAATAGAGGTCCAACCCCACTTTAATGGGGAAAGAATTTGGAGACCGAGGATTTTGGAGACCCAGAAGTCTGCTAAATATAATTCTCGTCATTTACTTAGTGATTTCGTCATCTCTAATCATCTCAAAGTGAAGATTCAACACAAAGTTCATCATGGATATGCGAGAATTCATCAAAGTCCATATGGAAATCAAGATCCGATCTACGTCTTGCTACATTTGAAGGATCTCATCGTTTCTCTTTTTGAATCTCTACCAAATTCAAAGAGTGTGCAATGATGGACGTAATGAGAAGACATGCTTATCTTGTAATTCTAAATGCTATAATGGAATCGCTATTCAAAGTGGATGTAGATCACAATTGATCGAACCACTATAAAACGTTGTGTCTTTTTTACTTGCATTTTTCTTTGAAGTTGCTCCACATCTCTCATTTTTTGATTATCTAGCAAAGTGTACTCTTCATACTCTTGGTGTTGATCCCAATTTTGAGATCAACATTTGGCGCCCATCTGGGGCCAAGTTCGCATCTCCTACCTCCTCTCACACTCTCACAAGATTGAGGTCCTCACATTAAAGTGCTAGACCGCATTCTTCTCAGAAGTTATGGCCAAATCTAAGAAGACCATAAGCAAGGATGTTGGAAATGCCGATGATGTTGTTATTGAGACTACTCCAGTCACTAACCGTTTCGATGCTGGTGAAAACTCGGAAAGCGGAGTCGGTGTAACTAGAAATGAATTAAAAGCCGCTATTGCCAACGTAAACAACCGTATGGATGCCTCTACTAATATGATGATGGAGAAACTCGATGCCATTCTTAATGCTCAATCAAATCCAACTCCTCCGAAGGTGCATGTAGATCTCGAAAGAAATGATAAATCGCCCGCTATCGATCATAACCACAATAACGACGTGGAAGACGATTATGATGAGGCAGGAAACAGAGATGAAGCTAATATCGAAGAATTAAGGCCAAAATCTAAGAATCATTCTAAAGAAAATGCTCGAACGATCGCTAACACGATCACGGGGGCATCCCCACGTAGAGAAGGCAAAGCACCAAGGCTCTCTAATCGAGATAATATGCCTAGACAAACATTTGGTAAAGAGCTCAGCTTTACAAAGCATCATAACACAGAGGAATACATCTCGGATATGATAGAACGAGTCATGAAAAGGAATCAAGCTAGCAAAGACGATGAAAGAAAATGGGATTTCTCTCCAGATAGAACTCTATTCACTGAAAGAATTCTAGAAGCAGAATGTCCAAAGAAATTTAATCCTCTTACTTTACCCCCATACATTGGCCTCGTTGATCCCAACTACTTCCTATTCAAATATGAGTGGCATATGAGCACAGCTAAAGCGACCGATGAAATGAGATACACATACTTTCCTCTCTACTTAGAAGGTGCTGCGTCATTATGGTTCCTAAAGCTATCGCCTAAATCCATTGACCATTTCTTTGATCTAACCAAAAAATTCAAAGAGCAGTTCCGCTTGTATGCTACCAAGGCCAAGGATGCTATAACGCTCTCTGCTATGAAGTAGAAGCCTGGTGAAACCGTCAAAGCCTTCCTCAGTCGATTCAATGTTGCCTTATCTGAAGTAAGGAATCCAGAGCCACACATAATTCTCATGGCTTTACTCGACGCTATAGACAAGACAAGCGAGTTCATGAAGTGGATAAAAATGAAGGAACCAACTACGCTTGGCAAGTTCTATAAGAAAGCGGAAGAGCACATGAGGGTGGACGATAATCTTATACCTCTTCAGATTATTGATGGTAACCATCTCTTGGAAGCTCCTAAGGGTACAACTATTCAACCCGATCAGAAGAGTACTCAGGGACAGTAGCGAGCTAACAGCGGAAACGACAACAAAGCTAATAGAAAGTTTCGTCCTTTTGACTCATCTAATCTAACACCTCTGAATGATACTCCTGAGAACATTTACCTTGCCACAAAGGATGCAGAATATTATCGAGAGCCTCGGCTAATAAAAATGAATGACCATTCGACCAAATCCGGGAAATTTTGTCGGTACCATAATCAACCAGGCCACAACACCAATGAATGTAGGCATCTAAAATCAACGATCGAAGAGTAGATTAAAAAGACCCATCTACAACAATATGTGAAAAATTCTAAGGATGCAAACCCTTCTACGGCGACCCAGGGGCAAGGAGCATCAAAAGACCATTCCGGTCCAAACAACGTAGCTTCTGCTCACGCTATGCCAAGGCTGACAATCAATTGAGGACCGTGGATGATCTAATATTTGCAGCCCAGAATAAACGAACCTTATCACATTTACTTTACTCTTTGCTGTGATTTATTTTCTTGTAAATAGTTTGTAATGATTTACAAATATTGTACCAAAAAATAGCACTACAGATGAAGTATTACTTACTTGCCGGAATTACATGAAAATTTGCTAACAGACGATTTTTCATTACAGGCTATCCGATGAGCGCTTGCTTTCTCATAACCCGATTAAGTGAGACAACTTCGGAAAATCCGATTCAATGGTAGATCGAGAAAGTCCCGATAAGTCAAATGCTCAATAGAGCAGCAAGCAGTCCCGGATTCAAAACCTCATCCCCCAAAGATTCGTGGGAGTCTAGGGCACCTCAGTCGAGCAATGATCACTTACCAAAGTTAAGTGATTCCGACCAATGAATGAGGTTTTCTCTGTGGATCGATGCAACCTTAATCTTTACCTTATGGTTCATGGAGGTCCAGGATGCTTCAGCCGACCACCGATTACTTACCAAAGGTAAGTGAGCTCCGACCAAAGGCTGACACCCGCTCCATGGATCAACCTTAACCTTTACCTCACGGTTCATGGAGGTCCAGGATGCTTCAACCGGCAACGATTACTTATCAAAGGTAAGTGAGCTCCGACCGAAGCTGACACCCGCTCCATGGATCAACCTTAACCTTTACCTTATGGTTCATGGAGGTCCAGGATGCTTCAGCCGAGCAACGATTACTTACCAAAGGTAAGTGAGCTCCGACTGAAGGCTGACACCCGCTCCATGGATCAACCTTAACCTTTACCTCATGGTTCATGGAGGTCCAGGATGCTTCTACCGGGCAGCGATTACTTACCAAAGGTAAGTGAGCTCCGACCGAAGGCTGACACACGCTCCATGGATCAACCTTAACCTTTACCTCATGGTTCATGGAGGTCCAGGATGCTTCAGCCGGGCAGCGATTACTTACCAAAGGTAAGTGAGCTCCGACCGAAGGCTGACACCCGCTCCATGGATCAACCTTAACCTTTACCTCATGGATCATGGAAGTCCAGGGCACATCAGTCGGTCACCAATCACTTACCAAGTCAAGTAACTTCGACTGATGACTGATGTTCACTCTGCGAATCGATGCGATCTCACCCAAACCTCGCGGAAGTTTGCCATGTGAAACAGCTCAACAAAAGAAAACGAATGTTGGATTAAAGATGACCCCCATGCTGGGGCACGGATATCAAAGATTTTCAAATAAGAAGCGAATAGCAAATCACAGATATGTATTTCTCTATCTTGAAATAACATATGACATTTTGCATGTCAAGTTATATTAACTAGCTAATTATCAAATGTCAACACAAATTCAAATTCAAAACAGAATGACGTACTTTGACAAACAGTGTTCGATAAGTTTTAAAATTGTCGAATAAAACGAGTTTGCAAATATACTTCGTTTGGTTCACGACAGAAATTCACACATCTAAACAGCTGATTTGTTATATATATGGGCAACCAATGACAAAATAATTAGCCTAGAAATATGCTGTGTTTTTGTTGTTACAAATCAGGTTGTGATGACGAAAAGACCCAAGTTAAAGCTGGGGGAATCACACATCATTACAACACTTTTAGCAATAAAATTCCGGTGTTCAAAGTCAAAGTGTTGTACGTTGCTAATTGACAGTGACGTCAGCTTCAAGAAAAAGACGACCGATCGGTCATTGTGTCCAACAACCGATCAGTCATTGCCCCAAACAACCGATTGGTCATTGCCTCCAACAACCGATCGGTCATAAACCGATCAGCCAATTGATCACAGACGTCAACGGGCTGGTTTCAGATGCATAGCGCAAGGCATCTCGAGCGAAAGCATATAAAAGAAAATGAGTTGTGAACTAAGCAACCTAGATAACTGAGCATTGCTTGTTATGATCAACATTCTATTAACATCAAAATGGACCAACAAGCATAGTCACAACAGTCATAGTAGCCACAATAGTCACAGTACGTCAACATAAACTAGCATAGAGATTAAAGGCGAGGACCATAACTCGCTTAAGTACAACCTGTCTAAAGACAGAGTTCATAAAGCTAATAACTGTCAAGTGCCAGAAGGGGAGAGCTACACGTTCGGATACTTTCAAGGCCTTCCCACCTTCCTTTTCACTGGAACAGAGCCCGATGGAGAAGCGTCAGAAGATGGCTTCTTACCACATGAACCCACCAGCTCGACATCTCCCTTGGGGAAAGCAGCAACGACAGCATCCCGGTCTCTCAAAGAACGGATCAGTTTCGCCTTATCATCTTCCAGAACCGCAATGCGCTCAAGGTTCTATCAATGTAGTCTCTGCAGATCTCCAGCTAATGTGTGCCAATCCTAAAGCTCCCTTGCGGTCTGGTCTTTGAGAAGTCCATCTGCCTCTCAAACTGATGCAGGGTATCCTCCATGCGACTAAGCAATCTAGACTTGGCGACCACAATGTCACTGGATGTCACTATACGATCGGAAGGGGACACATCCAGGTTGAAGGAAACCCCTGCAAGTTACGGCCCGGGAGTCGTCTGGCAAGTTTGGCATTGCTTGCTCCAGGAGTGTAACGAGGCCTGTTCACAATCTCCTGAAGTTCTGGATAAGTAGGGATGACGAGTAACGGAGATTTCACTGAAGGTTGACCAGTTGTCTGACTTTCCAGATCAAAAAACCTCTTCATCCTAAGCTCTTCGGGAGATGGTTCCATCCTGCATGAAAAGGGAAGTACTCAAATACTTTTTGTAAACTTCCTAATCATTGAATGAATAAGAATAAAATAGAAACTGGAGGCCTCTAGAGATGACCGATCAACACATGGGGATATACCGACCGGTCAACCAAACTTCTAAAAATTTGGTAAACCAATCGGCACGTAAAATGTGTTGATCAGTTGTCTGAGCTATCTCAAATCGGTTGATCATTTCGTAAGCATTTGACAATAGTGAAAAACTTGAGTTCTTTGCTTTCTAAGGAATAAACAAGGCTTAATTTGTCTCTTAAGTGTCAAATTTATCCAAAAGTCTAGGGCTTTTTCAAAAATTCCTAACCACAATTAACGAGTTTTGCATTTAATCAAAAGTGTATAACTAGGTCTTAGGCAAAACTTTGGGCGAAACAAGAGATCAAGCATACGGAATCGACTAAATACAAAAGCAAATCAAAACAATTTTTTAGCTTAACTAGCAACATGATCAAATCGTTTCCCCATGACTCGATCCTACATTAAATGGCAATTCTATGAACAAGGCAGTAAGAGCACTTCAACTTAGATCAACGAAGAATAAAACGAAAATAAAAGAGAACCTGGCAGCTGAGAGTTCAACTCGAAGCTCGAAGGAAGGAGAAGGATTAACGAGGAATCTAAAAGAAAAAGAAAGCTCTGTCTTTGGTTCTCTTCAATCAGGATTTGTTTGCCATTGATTTTCCTTAAAGAAGAAAGTAAAATAGTGTGAAAATGGCCTCTCTAAGGGCCGCATTATATAAAAGTGCATCGGGAAAACCAACAGCCATGAGAGAGAAAAAAGTCACATCGGTCAAGGGCTAAGACAAATCCTCAATCCCAGAAGAGATGCACCAATCAGCTAGAGAGCCCACTGATGCCCATCTCATTTGTATCTGCATTGATACACCGGTCGACCCATCAAATTCTTTTGGTTCAACATGCTCTATCCATTTACTGGTATAACGATTAAAATCCATCGTTTCATAATGGTAATGTTTATTTCGAGGTCCATAATTTAATGAAGATAAAGATTGAGAAACTTGAGGCGCAAATGTTATCCACAAAATATATCATGAATATATTTAGCTGATTTATGAAGAGACAGATCAGAACATACCCGGTCGGTTAGCAGAAAAGAAGAATCGGTCGGTCCAAGAAAAAACATACTGGTCGGCCTAATTTCAAGTGTACCGGCCGGTATCAGACAGTTCCACCAAGAAGGAATAACACAGGTTGACCCAGCAAAGAAGCACCGATCGGTTAAGCTATAAGCATACCGGTCGGTATAGCTATAAAGACACCGGTTGATCTTAATTCAAGTGCGCCAGTCGGTCAGTCACCACTCCAAAGCAAAGCAGCCTCAAGTGAATGAAGATGGGATGCTCCTACCGGTCGACCCGGGTATAAACATACCGGCCGGTCAGAATCGCTGTATGCTTTAACCAAGCGATACATTGTTGGCCGGTCCAGGGGATAAACGACCGATCGCCTGTGATACGGAACTCGCAAGTGATCATTCACACAAGAATGGAAGAAGTCCATACCGAACAGTCTGTCCTGTTCCAGACCTATCGGTCCTCTAGACAGCTATTGCCAACCTGGCTTCCAAACAGCTATTGCCAGGCTGGCCAGTGGCAATTCCGTAAATAAAGTCCGACCGATCGGTGGCTCTAAAGGCAATATTACTCCATTTCCCCACTCCTATAAATAGAGGTCCAACCTCACTTTAATGGGGGAGGATTTTGGAGGCCCGAGGATTTTGGATACCCAGAAGGGCTGCTAAATCCAATTCTCAACATTTACTTAGTGATTTCATCATCTCTAATCATCTCAAAGTGAAGATCCAACACAAAATTCATCATGGATATGCGAGAATTCATCAAATTCCATATGGAAATCTAGATTCGATCATCCACTTGCTACATTTGAAGGATCTCATCGTTTCTCTTTTTGAATCTCCACCAAATTCTAAGAGTGTGCAATGATGGATGTAATGAGAAGACATGCTTATCTTGTAATTCTAAATGCTATAATGGAATCGCTATTCAAAGTGGATGTAGATCACAATTGATCGAACCACTATAAAACGTTATGTCTTCTTTTGCTTGCATTTTTCTTTGAAGTGGCTCTGCATCTCTCATTTTCTGATTATCTAGCAAAGTGTACTCTTAATACTCTTGGTGTTGATCCCAATTTTGAGATCAACACCCGGGAAGGCAGGTAGGGGTCGATCCCAGAACTGGAACATAATTGGTGTTTGATGGCAATGCGGATGTCGCTGCTTCTGCTTTCCAAAGCATATGCAGAAGTATTGGAAACCAGGTGTACTGAAGATGATTGAAACTAGGATATCATCTTGGACTTGGTGATCTAACAGTTAAGAAAAACCCTTAAGACATTGAGAGTTCATTTCTCAGTGAAAGCATCAAATTGTTGACACCAAAAGTGGTCATCAACGGCCAAAAGTTGAATTTGAGCGTGATTCATGAAGAAATATTTGAAAAAGCGAGAAAAAGGAAGAAAAAGCAAGATAACAATGTTTTTATAGTGGTTCGGCGTTAGCGAGCCTACGTCCACTTTATAATCTCATAATAATATCATAAAGTCAAAGATACAATGAATGAGATCGTCAGGATCCCTATTACATAGTTGTTTTTGATGAACATAGCAATTATTTTATGATGAAAGTAGTTGGCAGCTATGATTGAATTATGCATGGGCCAGAGATCTAGGCTTTAATCTGAGCCGAAGGTCCCCTCTTCATTGTATTGTTGGGTGTATTTATAAGCAGTAGGCTTCAATAATTGGAGGTTCCATGTGTCAGTTGATCCATGTGAATAGCAGATGATGAAGCTAAGTCTTGATTACATGGAGAGGTCCCCTCCAATATGTGGCAGCATAAGTATAGCTCGATCCAAGTTTATATGATTTAAAATAGGTAGTTGGACTAAGTAAGTAGGCTATGAAATAGATCTGATGACCAAGTCATCGCTGTAGTGTAAGTTGATCTCAAAACCATCTAGCCTAGGTTTTTCAAGCTGAAATATTTCGATCCAAGAGCCCTTGAGCCAAGGAGCTTCGAGCCATGAATGTTCGACTTTTCCAAGCCCATGCTCGAGCCTTTAGCGATCCTGTGATGGGTCCATTGGTTTACGGCCTTTCCAAAAGGCAGGTCAACAATAATTCTATTGATATACATGACTTTCATTTCTTTCACAGTCTCTGTATGTACAGTACATTAATTTGTATCCAAAAAGAAAAAGGAAAAAAACAATGAAAAATTGATCTTTTATATTATGAATACCCTGTGTGCAAAAAATAACTGCATAAAACAAAAGCATGATACATGGATGATAACAATTTGGCTACCCATACTCTACTATGACACATATACAAGGAACATGGATGTCTCCAGCAAACATCAACAGTTTTCCCTCAAGTGTACATCAAACAACAACAGCACTAGCACATCAAATACTCACAAAACAACAATCAAGTCAAATAACACCGCTCTTTCCATGTGCGATGCACATGCCACTTACTAGTAGAATAAGGAGATGGAGGCAGCAGTTAAAGATAGAAAAATGTGGAGATTTGAACATGTTTACCCTATGTTCTCGTACTATAAAATATCAGTATGACCAGGTACAAATGTTACTGGTTCAACATGTGTCCGTTTAATTTTATATTTGTTTACATCAGAAAGTGGCATAAACACCCAAAGATTATAATGAAGAGATGCAAATGAAGAAATATAAATAAAAAACAAGAAGTACTCACACACACAAGCGATTTATAGTGGTTCAGCTATGAGTTGCCTATGTCCACTTTATAACTTCTCTTTAAATATTAATAAGAATGAGATTACAAGGCTATGAGTTTAATAAATCTCGAGTACAAAATGATTACAAACAGTAAAACATTACACTACCGGAATTTTCGATTCTTCTACGCCAGTTTGGCGTAGGTAAGGCATAGGAAATATTTGTTTCCTACGCCGTACTTATGCCAAACTTGACATCGAAAATTCAAACGTGGAAAAAATATTTTTCATGCCTTTCCTACTCCATGTGTTGTACGATTTCCGACCCCCTTCCTATGCCAGATAATTTCCCTACGTCTGTGACGGCCCACCCCGCACCAACCGACATTTCCAATGAAACGCGCTGTGCCGATGTCCAACTAGCATGGGGCGGTTGTCTAAGGAAAAAGGTTTGAAACTATGTATCATCAAAGAACCTGTAGTATATTTCACAGCACATAGAACAAAATATAATGATAACATAACTTGATATAAAATAGGCGAGGCAGTGCATAAGCTAAAAACTAAACCATCATAGTAGCGCAAAATTCCAAATACAGTTTATGATCCAAACCATCTTTATTATAACTTTTAAAACTGTCTCTAAAGCAAAATAGGAAGGTACACTACTAATGCTTAACGTAGTGACCAATAACAACAGAGGGAGAATATTTGGAAATGATACGTATAAGCCTCCTGCTCGTCTTCGGACAGATACCCGTCCATAACCAGTTAACCTGTCCCTAGTCTGCTCGTTTAAGAGAAACCAGGTTAATAAGAAGAGACATAAAATTCTGGGTCATACAAAAGTCTGGTATGAGCGATAAGTAGCAAAAACAGAATAATGACAGGTATACATAACCATACCTAAACCTAGACCTGCAACCAAAGATTTAGCACAACAAGATGTACACTACTCTAAGATGACATTAACACTTGGTGTGAAAATAATGGGGAGGGGTGTGCATGTCATCGTGATAGCAAACATCAACCATAGCAATCATCTTCACATCTCTCACTTTGTGCGTAAAGTATACGATATCTACCACTTTGATCACCCAATTCTTTGCTATGATCACTCTGCCCCATGGAGTCATGACAGCTCCACTGCACTGATCCATAGCCACTAATCCTTAGCTATGTCCACTCTGCCCCATAGAGTCATGACAACTCCACTGCACTGGCTGATAGCCCTGCTACGATCACTTTGCCCCATGGAGTCATGACAACTCCACTACACTGATCCATAGCCAATATCCATCTCTCAGTGTTGAGTCAAAGCTATAGACATCGATAACCCCTTAGCGCACGTCCCGCCGCAAAGTCCAACTCATGAAGCTAACTCGTTGGATCCCGTCTGGATCCTGAGTTCTAACTTCCTATTTGGACTACCTTTGCATCTCAGGTTTCGGTCTTCAGCCCGGTTCGTGACTCTTCAACTCGGCTCCTGATCCTCCATGTCCGATGGTGGTTCTCCAAGGCTCCAGTTCGTGGTTCGTGATGGCGGCTCATGGTCCAAGCTCCGGTTCGTGGTGAGCATCCGGTTCTCGGTTTTCATATGGACCCGGTTCATGACTTGTGCCCTTGTTCGTGAGTCTTCAATCTAGTTCAAGGTCAACCAATTCGTGAATCCACTACGGGTCATGATGCTCTTTCCGGCTCGTGGAGGTGGTTCTTGGGGAGGGGTGGTGTCACGATTGGCTCGTGGTTCTCCATGAACGGGTTACTGACCAATTTCCTACAACTTTTCCAGCGAGCAATTTACGCCATACGATGGCGTTTTCGACCAATCTAACTTCACTAAGTAATCACAAAACATTCCAAACAATCATAGCAACATGTATAATCGACCATAAACACCAAAACAACAATTAAACGTGTCAATATGGATCAGACATACCCAAACCCCATGTTTTCCCCTTAATCATGTTTTAATCAAATCTAACATTAGGATTAACAAACTAATTACAAATTAACCCAATTTTCTAATAGAGGCATAAAATAATATTTAAGAATTTCCACGTATTTTTCCAGATTTTTATGATGCATAATTTCGCTAATTATCACTAATCTACCCTAATTAGCCATAATTAGTGAATAAAAGTGCAAATCACTCACCTTGGCCACAAATAAAATCTTAGATCCGAAACTCTACTGTTTTGGCGCAATTTCTAATGCAACGCAGCAGCTCCTACTCTAATTTGATTCTAATCTTCATTTATTTGGTGTAGATTAAGCTAATACGCGATTAGAAAGCGTTTAGGGATTAATTTAGAAGGTGGAGGCCATTGCTAGGATTTCAAGGATGTAAATGACGACTAGAAATCATAAATGAAATATTTTCCCTAACCCTATCAGCCCTTCCATAACCCTAATCCCAAAATGGATTATGGGCCTAGCTGCTAATCACCCTAATTTGGCCTGGTTAAGCTATTTTTCACCTTCTAGACCTTGTTTCAGCCATATCTCCCAAACGGTAAGTCCATTTGGCTAATGTGACTACTCTACGGAAAGGTAAAACATCGTCTGAATTCAATGGAAGTGATTTTAGGTCAAACTCCTTACCAATCAAAAGTTATAAACGAAACAAGATTCTCCAGGGGAAAAAAGGTCATTTAAAAATCGACAAAAATCGTGAACATGGGAAATGACCCCAATAGTCGTTCCCCAAAGTTACACGACCATACGGCTTCGCACGTAAATGAAACAAATATTCTACGATCCTCCGGTGCGTAGAATACGGGTCTTTACATTCTTCCCCCTTAAGAAATTTTTCCCCAGAAATTCCTTAATTAAAACATACAATTGGTCCCACATGCCTAATAGCCATTTATAAACAATCAAACACACATCACAACAAGTCTATCCTAACATGCGGTTTGCTAACAAGGGAATAACTATTGCTATTAAAATCTTACCAGGCAAAGAGTTTTTATGCGACTTCCTTATGCTCTCCTCTGTTTTCCATGTACAGTCATTCTCTTTACCACCCCACTGGACTTTGACCAGTTTCACCCTCCTCCTTCGAAGTTGCTTTGTATCGTACTCGACAATACGAATCGGCATACGGTTCCGAACTACCTCGGGTTCTACCTTGATGTCACCCAACTGATCCGGTGAAATAGCCTAATCAGGGTCGTGTACGAACTTCCTTAACTGGAAAACATGAAATATGTTGTGAACTTCTTCCATCTTGTCAGGTAACTAAACCTTATATGCCAAATTCCCAACTTACTCGAGAACTGGGAAGGGACCAATAAATCTGGGTGCTAACTTGCCTCTCCTACCAAATTGAATCACGCTCTTTAATAGAGAAATCTTGACAAACACCAAGTCGCCAACAGAGAATTTTAAATGTATTCGCCTCTTATCAGCATATCTCTTCTGCCTGTCTTGAGCAGCCTTCATTCGCTGTTGGATAACCTTGATCTTGCCTGAAGTTTCTCTTATTACATCTGGCCCAAGCACGAATTTCTCACCAGTTTATATCCAACATGATAGCGAGTTGCACGATCTTCCTTACAAGTCTTCATATGGAGCCATACCAATACTGGATTGATAACTATTATTACATGTGAACTCAACCGGATGCAAATGGTCATCCCATGATCCAACAAAATCCAACATACAAGCTCTCAACAGATCCTCCAATATACGATTCACTTTCTCTGTCTGACCGTCAGTTTGAGGATGGTATGCGGTACTGGGATGTAATTCTAATCCTAAAGCCTCTTGTAAGCTCTTCCAAAACCCACTAGTAAATAATGGATCTAGGTCACTCAAAATGCTTTTGGGTACTCCATGAAATCTCACTGCCCACTTCATATACAATTTTGCCAACTTACTTGCCGTTCTATTTGACTTGACTCGTATAAACCTTGCACTCTTGGTCAATCGATCCACAATCACCCAAATACTGTCATGACTTGATCCAGTTCTGGGTAAACCACCAACGAAATCCATAGAGACTTTTCCCATTTCCATTCAGGAATTTCTAATGGTTGCAAAAAACCATAGGCTTCTTTTGCTCAACTTTAACTAACTGGCGGTTCATGCATTTCGATATAAACTTCCCAACGTCTCTTTTCATTCCTTCCCAGTAGTAGGTTTGCTTCATGCCTCGATACATTTCGTTACCACCGGGATGTATAGTTAGTTTTGAGCGATGACATTCTCCAAGCACTTCACCTCTCAATCCATTGACATTGGGTACAAGTAGTCTCTCATTCTTTCTAAGCCATCCTACTCGGTCAAGCCCATACTTGTTTATCTCCTCACTGTCTATACCTATCTCTAACCTGGAGATGATTTCCAATAGGTTAGGATCGTCCTTCTTACTGGAACCAATCCACTCAATCAAAGTGGGTATGATCGTCAAACTTGCTAACATCTCTTGATCTAATTCGCACTTTGGTCTGAAACCATACCCTGCGATATACTCCAGTTGTTTCCATTCAAGAAACATAGCCCCTAAACTGGCATGTATCCTACTCAATGCATCAGCTACCGCATTGCCCTTTCCAGGTGTATATACGATATCAAAATCATAGGAAGCCAAGAATTCTAACCATCTCTGCTGACGGAGGTTTAGATCCTTTTGAGAGAAAAGATACTTCAATGATTTATGATCAGTAAACAACTCGAATCTTTCTCCAAAAATATAATGTCTCCACATCTTCAACGCAAATACGATCACTGCAAATTCCAAATTATGGGTAGGATATCTTTTCTCATGCGGTTTCAGTTGCTGACTAGCGTAAGCTACTACCCTACCTGCTTACATCAATACAACACCTAGTCCGGTACCATAGGCATCCGTGTATACCGTCATCCCTTCGTTCCCCTTAGGAATAACTAACATTGGTGCACTCGTCAACTTCCCCTTCAGACCTTTAAATGCATTCTCGCATCTTTCATCCCAAACGAAAGCTTGATTCTTCTTAGTCAACTGAGTTAATAGCGCCGCTATCTTAGAGAAGTCTTGGATGAACTTACGATAATATCCAGCAAACCCTGAGAAACTTCTTATGTCTGTTGCATTCTTAGGCATAGACCTTGTACCATAGACACCTTCGTAGGGTCCACGACAATCCCATTCTCTGAAACAACATGGCCCAAGAATCTCACTTCCCTCCTCCAGAAGGGACACTAAGAAAATTTCGCTTTCAATTGGTGTTTTCTCAACACCTCCTTCACTATCGTCAAATGTTCCTTGTGTTCTTCCTCTGTCCTCGAGTAAACAAGGAAATCGTCCACGAACACAAGAACAAACTTATTCAACTGATCTCTGAAAACTCTATTAATAAGATCCACAAAATATGTTGGCGCATTGGTCAAACCGAATGGCATGACCAACCACTCATAGAATCCAGACGTCGTTCAAAATGTCGTATTAGGAATACTCTCAGCTTCCACTCGAAGCTGATAAAATCCTGTCGCAAGGTCCAACTGGGAGAACACTCTTGCTCCTTTTAGTTGATCAAACAAATCATCTCTCCGTGGAAGAGGATACTTATTCTTCCTAGTCACTTTATTCAACTCGCGATAGTCCACACATAAACGAAGGGAACCATATGTCTTAGTAGCAAATACAACTGGCGCTCTCCACCCGAAAACAATTCTTTTGATAAATCCCTTCTTCAAAAGATCGCTTACTTGCACCCCGAGCTCTCGCCGCTCCCTTGGTGCCATACGACGAAGTGGCATCACTATTGGTCTGGCATCTTTCACTAAATCAATACGAAACTCAATCTCTCGGTGTGGTGGAAGTCCGGTCACTTCCTCGAAGATATCCGGATACTGGCCAGCAATGGGAACCCCTGATAACTCGTCTTGCGGAATGTCGAGGGAATTTAGAAAACTAGCCATCGCCTCATCACTAGGTAGGCCACCAAACACTACCCTCTGCCCTTCGTCCGCCCTAATAGTCACTGAAAATCCCTCATAGTCTACCACCACTCCGTACCTTTGGAGCCAATCGACTCCCAAAATAATGCCAAACCCAGTAAAGCCCAAAAATAGCAATCACAAGCAAACATACATCCATGACTCAATAAGACCTAATTTCGACAAATCATGCTAAGGCTAGTCGAACCACCGAACGGGTTCGTCACAACTAAAGGTCTATCGACTATCTTGGGTTCCAATCCCAACCTATCTACCAGGTCACTAGATATGAAGGAACGGGAAGCCCCGGTATCAAACAATACTCAAACAGGAACATCATAAATAGAAAGCACACCTTGAATGATGACATTCTTTCTTTTCTCCACTGCTGTTGGGGCATTCGACGAAGAAGGAACAACATTGATAGCATATACTTCCACAATTTGCTTCTCTTTAGGAGGTTGTGGACATTTATCCTTATGATGTCCCACTTGGCCGCAGTTGAATCACTTCATGTTCGTTGGCTTTGCTTGACATTCTTTGGCATAGTGGCCCTTCTTGCCACAGCTAAAGCACTCAACATCTTTCTTATTCTGTTTCTGACCATCCTTAGCTTGGTTCTGCTTCCCCTTATTTTGGGAATTGTTCTTGCCCCCACCGCTTGCTTGTGGCTTTGGCTCCCCTGAAGATGTAATAGCAACCTTTGTCTTCGACTTAGGGTAACGACTCTTAAATCTCAATGCCTTTCCCACAATAGACTCGAATATCTCATCTATATGATTTATGAGTCTTTCCCCCAGGTACTTATCTAGGCCAGTTATGAACTTTTCGTTCTTCTTCTCGGCAGTATCGATAAGAGATAACCCATACTTCGATAAAGTATCGAATTCAATGATATATTCTGAGACTGCCCTCCCATTCTGCTTAAGTTCCAAAAATTTCCTGAACAATTCGGATTTCTGAGCAGCTGGGATAAATTAGTCACTGAAGCGAGTATTAAACTGATTCTAAGTAACTTGATCCTTAGGAGTAGCTGCTTTAATAGCATTCCACTAATTCATAGCTCGTCCTTGTAGTTGACGCGATGCTAGCTTTCTCTTCATTGCATCATCGATCCCTAAGTCCTCGAAGATGCGCTTACAACTATCGAGCCGATCTTGAACATCTGTAGCCGATTCTGTTCCATGGAACGACTTTCCACCAAGACTAGTATAATCCTTGCAGAGCGTAACGAAATCGGGTCTAGGCGCCTACACTGTTGCAACACCACCGTTAGAAGCATTAGGAACTGCCCCTGAACATCCCTGAGCATTTCTCTCATGAAGGCAGTGAAGATCGTCCTCATATCAGGAACATTCCTATTATTGGCCCCTGAACCCGTACCCTTCGTATATTGGCTCTTTGTTCTAACCATCTCCATAACGGTGCTAGTGCAATGCGACTTCATCCTTAGATATACTAATAGTACATATATAACTTTTGAAAACCAAAATATCACAAATACGCGCTCTTATATACGTATACTATCTATCCCTAATGTCTTCCCCTAGGTTAACTACATAACCTGACTCTGATACCAAGTGTGACGGCCCGGCCCGCACCAGCCGACATTTCCAATGAAACGCGTTGTGCTGATGTCCAACCAGCACGGGACGGTCGTCAAAGGAAAAGGGTTTAAAACTATGTATCATCAAAGAACTTGTAGTATATCTCATATCGCATAGAAAAATAATAATAAAATAACTTGATATAAAATAGGCGAGACAGTGCATAAGCTGAAAATTAAACCATCATAGCAGCGGAAAATTCCAAATACAGCTTATGATCCAAACCATCTTTATTACAACTTTTAAAACTGTCTCTAAAGGAAAATAGGAAAGTACACTACTAACGCCTAAAGTAGTGACTAGCAACAACATAGGGAGAATATATGGAAATGATATGTATAAGCCTCCTACTCGTCCCCGGACAGCTACCCGTGCATAACCAGGTAACCTATCTCTAGTCTGCTCGTTTAAGATCACCCAAAGTAATAAGAAGAGACATAAAACTCTAGGTCAGACAAAAGTCTGGTATGAGCGATAAGTAGCAAAAACAAAACAATAACAGGTATACATAATCATACCTGAACCTGGATCGGTAACCAAAGAGTTAGCACAACAGGATGTACAATACTCTAAGGTGACACTAAGACATGGTGTGAAAATAATGGGGAGGGGGTGTGCATGTCATGGTGATAACAAACATCAAACGTAGCAATCATCCTCACATCTCTCACTCTGTGCGTAATGCATACGATATCTACCACTTTGATCACCAAATTCTTTGCTATGATCACTCTGCCCCATGGAGTCATGACAGCTCCACTGCCCTGATCCATAGCCACTAATCCTTTGCTATGTCCACTCTACCCCATGGAGTCATGACAACTCCACTGCACTGGCTGATAGCCCTGCTACGATCACTTTGCCCCATGGAGTCATGACAACTCCACTGTACCGATCCATAGCTAATATCCGTCTCTCAGTGGTGAGTCAAAGCTATAGACATCGATAACCCCTTAACACGCGTCCCGCTGCAAAGTCCAACTCATGAAGTTAACTCGTTGGTTCCTGTCTAGATCCTGAGTTCTAACTTCCTATTTGGACTACCTTTGCATCTCGGGTTTTGGTCTTCACCCCGGTTCGTGACTCTTCAACTCGGCTCGTGAGCCTCCATGTTGGCTCGTGGAGCTTCAAGGCTCCGGTTCATGGTTCGTGACAGCGGCTCGTGGTCCAAGCTCCGGTTCGTGGTGAGCATCCGGTTCGTGGTATTCGTATGGACCCGGTTCGTGACTTGTGCTCTAGTTCGTGAGTCTTCAATCTGGTTCAAGCTCCACCAATTCGTGAATCCACTGCGGGTGGTGATGCTCCTTACGGCTCGTGGAGGTGGTTCGTGGGGAGCGGTGGTGTCACGATCAGCTCGTGGTGCTCCACGAACGGGTTATTAACCAATTTCCTGCAAACTTTTCCAATGAGCAATTTATGCCATACGACGGTGTTTTTGACCAATCTAACTTCACTAAGCAATCATAAAACATTCCAAACAATCATAGAAATTTGTATAATCGATCATAAACACCAAATCAACAATTTCACATGTCAATATGGATCAAACATACCCAAAACCCATGTTTTCCCCTTAATCATGTTTTAATCAAATCTAACATTAGGATTAGCAAACTAATTCCAAATTAACCCAATTTTCTAACAGAGTCATAAAATAATATTTAGGAATTTCTACGTATTTTTCTAGATTTTTATGACGCATAATTTCTCTAATTATCACTAATCACCCCTAGTTAGCCATAATTAGTGAATAAAAGTGCAAATCACTCATCTTAGCCACAAATAAAATCTTATATCCGAAACTCTACTGTTTTAGCATGGTTTCCAATGCAACGCAGCAGCTCCAACTCTGATTTAATGCTAATCTTCCTTTATTTGGTGTAGATTAAGCTAAAACGCGATTAGAAAGCGATTTGGGACGAATTTAGAAGGTGGAGGCCATTGCTAGGGTTTTAAGGATGTAAATGACGGTTGGAAATCTGAAATGAAATGTTTTCCTTAAGCCTATCAGCCCTAACATAACGCTAATCCCGAAATGGGTTATGGGCCTTGCTGCTAATCACCTTAATTTGGCCTGGTTAAGCTGTTTTTCACCTTCCAGACCTTGTTTCAGCCATATCTCCCAAATGATGAGTCCATTTGCTAATGTGACTACTTTACGGAAAGGTAAACCATCATTCAAATCCAATGGAAGTGGTTCCAGGTCAAAACTCCTTACCAATCAAAAGTTATAGATGTAACAAGATTTGCCAGGGGCAAAAAAGTCATTTGAAAATCAACAAAAATCGTGAATATGGGAAATGATCCCAATAGTCGTTTCGCAAAGTTACACGACCATACGGCTTCGCATGTAAATGAAACCGATATTCTATGATCCTCCTGTGCGTGGAATACGAGTCGTTACAATGCCCTTACCATGGCAGATGTTTCCGACACATTAAAATTTTCTATGCCTTGCCTATGCCTAAATTTTCTACGTGTTATGCATTAGTTACGTTGTGAATTTAATTTTAATTTTCCATACACTATAGCCACGACACTTTAAATAATTTCTACTATACTACTACTGTTATATTTTAAATCACTTGAATCGAAGCGAGAAAATCATATAGACCAAACTAGCAATATTTTTAATATATATTAACAAAGTACAATTTCACACTTATTAAACATGACTAACAATACTTTATAACATATATTTAGGTAAACTCAAATACTGCTACATCCTTAAATCAAAATGGCATTAATAAACAATACATATGACTTAAAAAATCGTACATAACATAAAACAAATATGAATCTCCATCTAATTACCAACAACTATTTTTTAAAACTGGAAAAAACAAATCATACTCTCAACATTACCACCGCTGCTCCCATCAACACGTGAAAACTGATGAGTATCTCTACTCCTTCCCCAACCCAAGCTCTAGCCATAACTAGCAGCATTTTGTTCAACATGGATATCAGAGTTGATATAAAATCGGCGTGAATCTTCAAACAACTCCTCTGTGCTTGTGCTGGAATCTCTCATGCTACACGAGCCTTCGTCTGAGTAGCTAAAGACAAACAAGGAGTCATTGTATGAGCTTATCCGTTGAAAAGGAAGTTTCTCATTTAACCTTATGCTTCTAGAAGCCTTCAAATAATTGCATATAGCATTATGAATCAAGCTTGGAGCACGAGGCAAGAACCTGCTCATATAGAGAGACATCAATTTCAGAGTTTATAGAAAATGAACAAAAGAAGAAAGGGAAAAACCTCCAATTTGTAGCTTACCTTGTGTAAAGAGCATGTATGCACTTTTGGACAACACATGTGCCAAGTCCACAGGTTTAACCTGAGTAAAATAATAGTAAATATCAGCCAGGTTTAAGTAAATGAAAATAGCAATAAGAAAATATGCTTATTATGAAAAAAACATGAAGATCATAAGCAAAAAAAATATACCTTGCTATCATCAGTTTTATACCATTTTCCATATGCACTTTTCACGTAGCTCACATAGTGACCAGAAAATTACCTGTAATTTTTCACATATTTATTCTCTAATCAATTTTTAAAAGAAATTAACCACAACAAAATAAAATAAAATGCTCACAAATTAAAATGCAATGCAAGTTACTAGTCCCAGCTATTAATGTGTATTACACAGACTGCTAGGAGAATCAAACTCTAATTGTCTATCATTTTGTTACTTCCTTTATTAAACATGCGTTATATATTTAATTTTATCAAAAGGTGACATCTACATTCAAAGGCACTGGTACAAAAATTATAGCCAGCTAAAATGTTTCCAGGTAAACCATTATACATCTCAATCATTGGAGATCTCAAGAAAGGTAACTTCTCTCACATTTAATGGACATCCGAGAGAAGATATCTCTGGTCTTCCTCCCTCGTATAACTCAACAAATACAATTTATCCCCTTTAGTCATCAATACGCAAGGATTCTTTGGCTTAGAAGAATAAATTATGGGAACGTCATATTTGACATAGATATTAAATGCAGGTCATCTAAGCTAACCAACAAGCCAACAAAACACTTATTTTTTCACAGCAACTAATCCAGGATACTTTCATTCAGCACTCTCACCAAATTAACAATCAAGCTTCACTACAACAAAAAAAACTTTTTGCAACAGGAAATATCTATTGCAGTAGACCAATTGCAACAGGCCCGCGCCCGTCGGTATAGCTAGAGTTGTAAAAAGTCCACAACATTTTTCGTCAGTTGCAATAAGATGTTGCGGTGTGCT
Source organism: Allium sativum (assembly GCA_030737875.1). Classification (NCBI taxonomy): domain Eukaryota; kingdom Viridiplantae; phylum Streptophyta; class Magnoliopsida; order Asparagales; family Amaryllidaceae; genus Allium; species Allium sativum. The sequence goes on along the minus strand of CM060918.1, from coordinate 769,119,669 downwards.
TTTTTGCAACAGGCCTTTGTTGTTGCAACTTATTCTTTTGCAACAACAAATGATAGTTGTAAAATAGTCAAATACAATTTTGTGCTTGTTGCAAAAGAATTTTTCACAACTGTTTTTGTCCGTTGCAGTTGAATCTTTTACAAAATGTTTGGCGATTTCAAGTATTATAAAATCATGATTTCATAAATTAAAATACATACAATTTAAGTATCGGCTCAAAGATAATACTACTATAAAATATTTCATTAAATATTCACAAAAGTTCAAATTTTATTACAATATCTTTAAATTCAAGTAAAAATAATACATTGACAAAGATGGTTACAAATATAAATCAACATTTCTTGTCAAGACTACAAATTATTTTCAATATAAATTGATAAAAACTTAGCAACACAAGCATTAACTATGGAATCATTCCTCTCCCACATCCAAATAGAATGACACAAATTCTATATCTCTACCACCGTGCATTTCAATCTAATACATTGTGTCTTTCATCCACTCGATGCACCTGCTTCAGCTCTTTCAAACACATCAAAGCAATGGCTCCTTGATAAACAAAAAACTATTAAGAATTGGAACAATAGAAAAAAAGAAGAGTAATGAGTCATACCTGTAGATTTAGCCCTCTATATGCTGTGTAAAACTAAAGCATAGGAAAATCTAAGAAACTTACAATAAACATTGATAAAATGACCAGCTTATGCAATAAAATGTAATTAAATGTGAATTAAACAGTTGGTGAGTATGATCGATAGAATCAGAAATGTGACATCCTGTGGATTAAAACAAAATGAATTTGGTTCTATGACATTTAATATTGTTCTTTCTGTTGGAAAATCATTTGAAAGAATTTTCTACAGCACATGCATTATGTGTGGCAAGAATATTTCCATGGAAATGACTTGTGTTTTTGCATGTGTAACACAAAATTATTTGCACATACTGTATATTGTTCTCACATGAGAAGGAATAATTTGAAAAGATGGAAGCTCTCAGCAAGTCTGCATATGCATATGATATAGAGTATTTTTTTGTATAAATAACATGTGATTTATTCGTGTAAGGATGAATGTTTTGCGCAAATGATAATAAACAGGGAAGATAATCCATAACATGAAAAAATCGCTTTTTCCTACCAAAAAAATATATATCCTAAGTTTTCCATTATAATGACATATAGTGTGGTTATTGATCATGTCCATATGATATTTCTTTTGAACACAAACTTTATTTACACTACCCATTAATAGAAAAAATAGAACTAAGTTATTCATAACTCTCTATATTACCTATAACAAATCATCCAGCCACCTAATTAATACATTTCAAGTTTTGGACAGCCAATGGACATTATTTCATCTGGTTTAACATTGAAATCTAGATCATTTGATGTTGAACTGAAAAAATATTGTAGGCTAAAAATAAATGGAATGATTGTACCAAACGACGGTAAATAATTAACAAATAGTTTGAGACTATTCCATAAAATCAACTTCGATTCTATTCCGATCAGTATCCGAACACTAGGTAATTCAAATACCTGAATTGGTTGCTTTGGCTCCAGATGTGATGGCGCTCGGTTTTGCTTATGGTAGTGCCAAGTACTGGGATCACTAACTGGAGTTGCTGCTTCAACTAAAACAAGTAGTTTTGGCAATTGATTCACCTGTGCTTCAAAGAATCAAGACTACCACCATCGGACAACAAAAACTAAGTAAGATTAGGATTCTCAGTAGTAGGCGCAGAAGGTATGACACCAATAGAAGACACAATAGACACAATAACAGTTAAAAAGGAGGTATATTTTTCTGGCTAATTTTGTAGCAGCACAAGCTATGCATGGTTTTCAATCCCAAATTTACCAGAACTTGTTTTGGGCATTTTTACAGAACTTTTTATGCTTTTAGCTAATTCTTTTTAATGCTAATCTGTTTTTGTATCATATTATAATCATTTAAAACCTATCTCGATATGTTTGCCAAATATAATATAATTGGTTTATTTATATGTTTCAGAATTTCATATGATAACTTACCTATGATACACACATGTATGCTGGATAGATCGCATTGGCGTTGGTTCGTATAAACGTCAAAATCATAATTATGAGACAAACTTCACAACAATGTAATGTATACAATGGCTATATACGATGTAACCAAGGCGTATTATGAAAAACATTGCAATTTTTTTAATGTAGACTGAAACTCAGTTAGCTTCTATTAAACCGAAGAAATCATCTTAAAGCTTGGAAACCGTTTTACAAAATAATTATGTAGCAGATTTACAGGCTATTAAATTTACTTGAATTCCTTGTTCTATCTTCATTCCATGATATCATAAATAATAACATGCTTACAAACTTACAGTTTCAACAAAGAAACTATATTTTTCAAGAACACCAGATACTGACTTGAACTAACTACTAACTTAAACTGGTAAAAAGGTATTGGCTCAGTGAATCAGTTTCATTTTTCAACAACTTCAAGCATAGATATCATAAAAATTGCAAACATTTTGAAATTTCATATACGAACCATCCCTTTAATTGTTTTCTTTTATATAGGTACATATTACCTTATATAATGTTGATCTATAACCTAATTTCTATTTCCTAACCAACTAACCAACCCTTTTTGTTTGAAAACAAAAAAAAGGACAGCTCAACACTTCCAAAAAAACTCATATTAATTACACCATACATGCATCTAAAGAGTCTGCTAATGCCATTCAAATGACTAATTTCTTTACATTTGTTTCACAAACACTTGTTACATTAGAGCTCATAGACATTAATGATCTCGCATTAAAATGGAACCCAAACCAAAGATCAAAAAACAAAGAAGAAGGAGAAGAAGATGAAACGGAGAAGGAATGTTGTGTTTGCTTAACGAGTTTGGTGGAAGGGAATGGAACTAGAAAGCTACCGTGCAACCCATTGATGACATAAATATTTTTTGCACACGCCTAATGACTTAGTAGGAAATCACACAGCCAAATCCGGTGACCTACACTGAATCAAATGCTTGCACATGCCTATTGACTTAGTAGGAACATGACATAAGAGGCGAGGGATGCCTGAACAACGACAAAGTTGAAATTAACAAGGCAACTCAACCAACTTGTAACAACCCGGAATATTTGGGGCCAATTTAAAATTTTTATTTTGGGAATTTAAAAGGAAATTGGATATTTAAAACTATTTATTTTAAATAATAATGGCTAAAAATTTAATTTTTAATCAAAAATAAAACAAATAAATTTATTTAATTATATAGGGAGTTTAAAATAGCATTACAGTTTGAAATTTTAAAGGTGTGGAATGATGAATGTTATATTTAATGATGATTGTTTTATTGAAAGCCAATATCTCATGTTAATTTAAATTTGATAAATCGTCATGTTAGTTTTGTCCTATATGTTAAGAAATCAATTCTGGTCATTACTATTCGCAATCAAATTTGTCATCTATGATAAATAAATATGTCATTGATTGGTATAAATGTTGTAATAAATGAATATGTCATTGATTAGCATAACAAAAATTAACATTTTGTTAAGAGAATTTGTGTAATAACAAAATTAACATTTTGTTAAGAGAATTTGTGTAATAACAAAAGTCACATTTTTGTTAAGAGAATTTGTGTTAAAACAAAATGACGTTTTTGATTGGAAATTTAGAAAGAATAATCAACTATAAATATACATGAGAATAAAAGATGAATGGTAATTAAAGAAATACATTGAATGTTAACTAGTTTTAAAAATAACGATTGCAATAGATTAATGGACTAGTGTGGGAAACCAATTGCTATTTAATTCATTGGTGATGAATTGGAAATAAGTTACAATTAATACATAAAATTTATTATCATATTGCCATGCACGTATGTAACATACTTTGTATATACGTGTGAGACCAAACAAATGGATAGAAAGGCAACAGGTGAATAGAAATTTATGAATGCATGTATGTTCGTGTTAAAAGAAATTTATTGTCATAATATTTTTTTTTTCTCCTTTAATGCTGCTGAGCGTTTCATGATATATATATTTATTTATATGTAAGATGAAAGATGGCAATGTTCAAAACCCGCGTATTAAAGATGGCAATGATATTAATGTTTCCTGTGCATGAAAAATAAATAAATAAAATTTGGAATTATAATCAATGGAAATTAGAGGCATGTCATTCATTGAAATATATATATATATATATATATATATATATATATATAAAGAAGGAAAAAGAATAATGAAAATGAGAATAATAATGGCCGCATGCATTTCATTTATTTCTCCTATGTTCTCTCTCTCTTCCTCTCATTTGCATATATGTCATATTTTATCCCTTTTATAAATTCAAGGAAAAAAATAAGATAAACACCTATTAAATTAATTATTATTTAATATACATATAACCGAATATATATACGGTCAAAACTAAACCCTAATTCTTATTCCAAGCCGCCGTCATGTTCTTTATCAATGGCCCTAACACTCCTAAATTCCTTTCCCCTTTACTTTGAACCCATTCAGTAAAATTCAAAATTTCCAAAGCAAAAATGAAAGAGGGTCTCGAGAGACCACCGAACTGGTGGTGGTTGCGGGCAACGGTGGCACACGATAGGGGCTCTAACGTGGTGAAGACAGATGCAATCTGAACTCCTGTAGTGGCGGCGTGACGTGAATGTTTAGTGGAAAACTTTCGGTGAGATTCTATGTTTAATTTGATTTTTTTCTCTTTCGTTGTATGAAAATCATTGTATGATGTGTGTAACGGCGCGATTTTTGATGCCTCAAAAACCGTGTCATTATTGAAAGAAAATAAGAGGATGAGATAGAAAAGATAGAACTAATAGAATAGAAGAAGAAGAAGATCACAACTGAACAGAATCAGAGTAACACGAAACTCGCAGCGGAACAAAATAAGATGTATTATATAACATAACTTTGAATACAAAACTGTATTGTATATACATACCATTATCATAGTACAATACATCATATCACAGCGGAAATAACTCTACATAACTAATGGTGAAGCTTCCTGCTTTTGAGCTCCTCCAAGTGAATCTGCAAAGCCTGAAACACTTGACTGCCCGTACAAATTTGGGCACCCAAGAGTTTAGGGAAAACAAACAAAATAAACTCTGGGTCAGTCATGGGACTGGTGTGAGTAAATTCCAACTATACGGTTTTACTTTGAAGAAAATCCTTTTGGAACAAAAGGATAATAGTAAGACCAGCCCACACATAAACATGGACGACTTTTACCTTACTATAACCCAAATTACTTTGATATCAAAAACAATGATATTATGATAATGTCTAAACAAATAATTATCCAAGTAGCAGAATGCTTGCATCTCACGTTCCACATATATATAGCATAAAATCATAAACCGCAGGGCACTTATTGGAGATTTAATTTCAACAAACAAGGTATGGGAGCACCTTCTGAATAGTGTACTCTAGAGGGGATACACTCAGGGTTCAACAAGAACGTCTTGCAACCCGGCCACACATGACCGCTCACTCATTTAGCTTGAGTGTCGCGAATATATTGCCACCACGGTTGCAGGCCATCCAACCGTCATCCGAAGATACAGAATCGAAAAGAAGTATAAATATGAATTTTCTCTAGATCGGTGACAATACACCCTGCTTGGGGATGACCCAACTAGCCATGCTGCCTAGCCCAACTTTTGTCATTCCTGGTTGTGAGGCTAGAGGCTACGTCTATCTTCAGAACATCTGATCACCATTCACTTTGAATGTCACGTCGTCAAATCTGTAATCACACATTGATTACACAAATGCACACTGGGTGTAGAATAAAGAGAAGTTACCTTCTCCCCACCAACTTGGTATATTCGTAAAATCAACGGCATGACCGTTGGAAATACTCTGTCAGACACTCGTCCATACAAGTTGTCCTGGGACTGGACAAACAAAAACATTATTCTAGAACTGGACGACCCTTGCATTTAACTCCGTCTTCAATCATCTTCAGCATATCTAATTCGCAGCGCTTATGCCTATACGGAGTGGTTTTGAATAACGTATCCAACCGGTCTCTCCATATCGACAACGATGGTCAAACACTTCGATAGTCGGTTATTTTACTATCGAAGTAAAAACAAACATCCATTTACAAACACTGGCCCTTTTATTTAATACTAACTTTTTAGTTTTCCATATTTTTATAAAATCTTCCTTACTTCCCTTCACTTCTACTCTATTAGTTCCTCGTTATAAATCAGTTAAGTGAATAAATTTCTAAGTATCAACCCCGAAGGCCGAAACCAACATCAGATTGACGCCTCGAAAGTTACTCAACTCAACCAACGTACAACGGGTTCAAATTTCTTTAAAACTATATCACTTTCCTTATCATGCTCAGTATATCTTTTTAAAACATTTTAACTTATCGACTCACTTTAAAACCGTTATATTTTAACTAATACAATACGCTGCTATATTCTCTTTTATAGCTACTGCAATACGCTGCTATATTCTCTTTTATAACTACTATAATACGCTGCTATATTCTCTTTTATAACTACTATAATACGCTGCTATATTCTCTTTTATAACTACTGAAATACGCTGTCATATCCCCCTTTTTATAGCTAATGCAATATGCTGCAATATCCCCCTTTTTATAGCTAATGCAATATGCTGCCACTTTCTTAATTGATATCGCCTATTTATTAAATCAACAAAATGTTGAATTTCCATTCAACATGGTTCAAACGGTGCATGTATGAAACAAACAGTACATATAAATATTGAGGAATCCGGTTGGATCCTTCCAACCGGTTTTCCGCATTCATAGGTGTTAGTCAAACAATTTATACTGATTCCTACTAGAGAATATTATAATTGATGGAATCAGTATCTAACCAATGGGTATGTATACGACGATATTCAACCAATTTAATTGTAATCTAGCTAAACGACTATCACCCAGCATTCAACAATATTTAAAATATAATTATAATATTTTAAAAATAGATCAGAGTTAGTGAATTTACTCACCTTCGCGCGTTAACCGTTAAATAACGATTTGCGTCAGTTGAGTAAACCAGCCGTCCAGTTCTGCTATAATTCGCAACCAGCTCCATGTTGCTTCATAACCATCTTATTTTGTAGTGTGCGTTCATAGGGACCCAGCGTACTGACGGCGTCAAATTCCCCTGGTCCGTCCATGCACAGTGCTACCTCCACCAGCTTACCATGTCGATAATGTTTTCCCGGTCTTCATTTGTTTTGCAATTTCAAGTCCTCCACCTTACCAATGCACGAAAGCATTTTTCCCAGACTTCCTCAACATCCACGTTGAAATTTTTCTCTTCTTACTGTGTAAAACGTTACCTCCCCTGCATGGGAAAACAACCGGACTTTGCCTGCACAAATAACCATACACGCCACTTCAAAGTCTCCTCCTCCATCTCAGTTTACATTCTAGCTTCAGTACTCCATTTTCTTTATAAAACACTACTTCATTTCCTACGTGAAAACCATCTCTTTGCATGCACCCAGTAAACCGCGCGACTCCCTCTCCATCATGCATGCGCAGATCTCCATCTTCCACTAATTCAAACCGCAACCTGCATGCTCCTCTCCCATATGCCATGCACTTCTCTTCACGACCATCTCTTCTATATTATATATATTCCTTCTATATTCCACTTCGGATTCTTGTCCCTACTGCTCCTCTAGTTCTCCGACAGTTAATGCAAACCCATCCAAATGCCAAAACTCACTTGAATGCACTTCCCAGATGTGTTCTCAGCCTTGGTAGTTGAGACTGCTCACGCAACAACAATTTGTTGCGTTCTCTCTCCTTTTTATACTAAGTCTTCGCTCGGTTTATAAGGGAGAAAAAGAAATCCTCATTTTGTTTGTTGTGGAGGAAGTACTGAGGACTTGAGTGTGTATATATATCTAGAGGAGAGAAGGAGATATTTTCGTTTTTATATTTTTTTTATTCATATAGGTAATGCACCTAGGCGCGGAAATTCTGGTTCGACGGTATGGTTAGCATTAACTAGATAAGGTGTTTGCGTGTTGGAAAGTTTTTCAACGTATGGTTTCATGTAGATTAGCTTAGCTGCTTAGGGTATGTATTAGTTTTAGGGTAGGTGACAGATGGTGGACGAGAGTTGTACCTATTGCTATGAAGTAATGGGGAAATATTTTACACACGATAGTGACTGGACATATATACAAGGTCTCCTGCTATCAGTCCTTTAAATGCTTCTTATTTTATATCTAGGTTTATAACTAGAGTTCACAGCTAAGTTTTACTTAGGGGATGCTTGATGTGGAAATTTATGTGACGATACATACTATAGGGTAGCACGTTCATGTAGTTATAGGGTGATGGGGTTTTGACGTTTTTCTTCCATAGGGTGATAAGCAATGGTTGGGTATGGTTTTTCCGTGGAGTACATGCTAAGGTGGACATGTTTTCAACCTAGCTTAGCGTTGAGGTATGGTCCTTAGGCATGATTATTGTTTATTTTATTTTGTATATAAAATTTAGCGTATAACACTTTGTCCTCATATAAACCCCATTCACATACAGACCTTATGGACAAAAATAAAAGTATAGTTGTGCTCAACGAGGTGTCACGATCCTAAAAATATAATAATACCGGTAGATTGATTCATATTTTGAAACCCCGAAATACCGATACAGGGTACACCATACTCCAAATAAAAAGTTGCATATTAAATTAATTAAAAATTTCAGTAAAATTCTAAAAATTAAATTATCGCTGCGCCCCAAAAGAACCTTGTCCCGGTTTGCACCCGATATCAAGTTATATTCAAATAACCGTTACGGTCGATATACGTTTTTATAGCGACTTTCTGAATATTTGATTTGGACATATCTTGCAATATATTCGACGAAATCTTGGTTTTTCACTTCTGTTGGAAAAATACAGTTTAACATATTTCAACGTTTCTGGTTTCGACGAAATCCGATTTAAAATGAATCATGTACACTCAGTTGAAGTTCAGAATGTTAAATTACAAACTACAGGGTCGTTATGAGCTCGTTTATAATTAATATATATTTTTTATACATTCAACTTCGTTTTAATTAATATATAAATTCATTTATATTCAGAATTCAATATTTAAACTGTTTTAAATATTCAAATTCAAACCGTTCAAAATGCGGGACGTTACAATGTGAATGAATATGAATCTGTGATGTATGCTTGAATATGGATGTTGTTGCTTGTACTGTGATTGTCAGTTGATGTTGCATATGTGGTTGATACTATTGGGTTGAGTCAAAATGGAACCTTTAATTTTGTTAAAACAAATGAAGCACAAATATTTTGTTTAGTGAAACAAGAATGAAACTTTTACTTTTGTTTGTTGTAACAAAAATAGACCTTTTTATATTTTTGGTTTATTGGAGATAAATGAAACATTTTTATATTTTATTTTGTTGAAAAACAAAAATGAAACATTTTTATATTTTATTTTGTTGAAAAACAAAAATGAAACATTTTTATATGTTATTTTGTTGAAAAACAAAAATGAAACATTCTTATATTTTATTTTGTTGAAGAACAAAATGAAACTTTTCTTTTTGTTGAAACATAGAATGCAACTTTATTTTTGATTTTGTTTTGTTAAAAACATAATGAAATTTTATCTTTTTTTTTTTTGATTATGTTTTGAAATTAAGATAGTGTTTGACTTTTATTTTTAATAAAAGATTAGAATAAAGATTATTTCTTTATTTGAAAAAGGATTAAAAGGTAAAAGTTTATTTCTTTATTTTAAAGGAACTAAGATGTATAAGTTTTATCCTTTATTATAAAAAGGACTTTAATGAACAAAGTTTTGTTCTTTATTTTAATAAAGGACTTAAATGAAAAAAAAGTTTTATTTCTTTATTTTAAAATGAATAAAATTTGTTCTTTATTTAGGAACAGATTTAAAAAGGAAGTAGTTTGTATATGGGCTGTTTACATTAAATGAAATGGTATAAAGTGAATATGTTTATTGTAAATTTATTTCATTTAAAAGGGATGAAATTGGAACCGTCATACCTATTATGTGAACATCGTTAATTGGGTATGTTATTTATGTTATTATATAATGCACTTGTATACACTGTCATTTACAAGCGACCTTGGCTTGTTTATGTGATTGGACGATCAATTTTAACACATTGTCCAGAAGCACTGTTTATTTTATAATATTTGAATTGTGTTGGTTGAAACCCCACACGGGTCATGGGTTGGCATTTGAATACACGTCACCCTTGGATTTAATTAGAAAATGCACTTTGGTTGTTGATGTTTGAAATTTGCTATGTAATAAATGTACAATTTCCGTATAATCGAATTATATGGAAATGAATGGTGTGGGTCTCATTCCAATTTTGAGTCAAACAAATAAGTATGCAATTAATACAATAAATTGGAAATTGGATTAAGGAGTTATGTATTTTACTATTTAAAAATGATAAAATAGAAGTTTGGAATGAAAGAAATAAATTCCATTGATTACTCAATTAATAGAATTAATGGACGCATAAATTAAGGAGGACATATCCTTGTTTATTTGGAAAGTTATAAAACAAATTTCTAGAATTGGTAAATTACATTCCAACTATAAGGAGAATTTGAAACTGAAAGATTCTGTTTTATGTTAACATTAAATTTGGAAGATGGATTTCAATACTTGACATAAATGATTGATTTAATGTTGGAATGGTAGGTTTTTAGTATAACAATTAAAACCATTTTTGAAGTGATTATTATTATAGTATTATAATAATGAGGAAAAATTAATGTGTATTGAAATGGAAAGATAAGAATTTATATAAAGAGTATTTCAAGGAATGAATGATATTTTAGAGGTTTTAAAATATGAAATATTTTTAAAAAATAAGATTTTTAAGAAACAATTATAATTAAATTATAAATTGTATTTGGACACGAGGTTAGGTCACGTTTATGGCGGAAGTCTGCCCGGAACCAACCGGCATATCCAGCAGCCATAAATGTTGGGCCTAATGTGAGAGGTCCAAGTACACGAATACAATTTGGGTTTTGACTCGAGGTTAAGCCAAACTGTGGAATAAGTCTGCCCGGACCCAACCGGCATATCCAGCATCCACAAGTTGTAGGCCTAATGTGAGAAGTCTGGCCCATTATAAAACATAAATGGATTATATAACGAATTGGATTATTTAATCCATTTTAAATAGAAACATCATTTTAACCTGAATAAGTTTATTAACTTATATTATCCATTTTATAATGAATATTAAAAGAGTTAATTTCAAAAATAATATTTTGAAAATAATGTTTTAATATGAGAAATCATATTTTGATCAGAATAAATGGTTTATTTATTTTAAAATAAATAAAAGGAATTAAAAAAAATGGTTTTATTATAACTACGGATTTACAATGAAATTTGAATTTGGGTTTATTGTGAATTATGTTTTAAATAACATTTATTCTTTAACCCGGATTAATGAGGGGATTAATTTCCTAATTTTTGATTAATTATTTAATCATGACTTTGGAAGGTTAAAACGAAATAAGGTTTTAATTAAAACTTTAATTAGATTGGAGAGGAATTAAGTAAATAAATAAGAACAAGAAATTAAAACTCTTTATTTACAAATAGTGTAAATAAGGAAGAAAAAGAAGATGAAACCATTTATTTATATTTAGGTAAATAAATAACAAAAGGATAAGAATATATTTATTTACAATTAGGTAAATAAATAGGAAAAAGAATACAATTTATTTACACTTAGTGTAAATAAAATTAAAAGGATATATAAAGCATAATTTATTTACAATTAGAGTAAATAAAATAAGAAAGGTAGTAAAATAAAACAAGAAATATTTTATCGTCATTTTAGATGCGATAAAAAGAATAGACTTTTATAATTGAAATAGTAAAACGATTTATATATATATATATATATATATATATATATATATATAAATTAAATTTAAACGAAACACGCGCGGTAGTTCGCGTATCGACAATCGTAACTTTAAACGGTTATACCGAAAGATCCGACCGTCGGATTTTCCCAAAACAGGAACCTTTAGGACCGCTTTGGGAAAATCTTTCCAATGATATAAATTTCATCAAAATCCAACGGTTAGATTTAGAGAAATGTGTAAAACAAATTTGGGTGAAAACAGCGCCAAAGTCGCCTGTTGACATGAGACGTCGTTAAATAGAATTTAATTAAAAATAAAGATTAATCGTTATAAATTAATTTTAACGATATGAAATTGCTTTCAAATTTATATATGCGAGAATTATTTGGAAAGTCCGAGTTTACTCTCATTCCAAATAATGATACGACGTTCGAAGAGTTGAAGACGGTGATTGAAGACCGACGATCTTCACATCGAATGAGTGTGTTGCTATTGAGACCCATGATGGGAGTAGCTACCTTGAAGGGGTGACAGTAGTAGCCGTCCGGACGTAGTGTTGATTGCACGGGTTTGGCTTTCGCTCAAACCCAGAGCATAAGCGCGTAAATGGATTGTATGTCTGACATTGTATTCCTTTATACTGTATTCGTTGATCTCTGCTAAACATATATCTGTTTAGTGTTTTACACCCTTCTCTGAGACGTATGAGCTCAGAGGTTATATGTTGGTAGAAATCAATGGTATGGTATGGATTGACGATGTGGCATGCTAAGATGCATATGATCAAGGCTTTGTTGAAAAGCAGGCCTTGTGGGATGATCAAAGCATAGCCTGTTTAGGCATAGCTTTGTGTATAGCGGGACTTCACGAGCCTCACACACCGGCGGAGTCTAAAACGGGAGAAGGGAACGCAGGGAGAGCAGCACGTTTCTTTCTAGCTAGAGTGGTGTCAGTGACCTACCAGCCCTGACATTTTACTTATGTGGATGATGGAATGAGGCGCCTCGGATAGGTCCTATAGGACCGGGGAACGTGTGCTTAGGAATTGCCAATCCTCTAAGCTGTATTTGAGGACCGGCCCTGCCATTTCCAAGGGTTAACTGCAGGTAATCCTGAGGCATCAGCTAGAGTGTCTCGAATCGGTAAGGAGCTCCTCCCTAGCCTTGACTCAGATGGAAATCCAAATTCCATATACGACCCTTGCGGTTTTGATTGTATTACTAGTATGGAGGCATAGCATATGGTACCTATGCTTCCTAGGATTGATACATTTACTTTGAAATGTTTTAAAACATATACACACTAATAATAATATCGTTTTTATCGTATCAAGCATGTTTGACCATTATAAGGTAAAACCCTATCCTCCGGTTTGCGTTGCATTGTGTGATGGGACTTGGGTCTTATGATGGTTTCATTTTTCTACAAAACATTGCATTGTTTTGACGATTTACTTAAATTATGCACGGCAGTCCATTGGAATAAAACCCGTTCCGCTTTAGTGGCGTGGTCCTTGGATTTGCCTTATTACTATTAGTTATATTAGTTAAGAATTCTCACACCAGTCCCACGACTGACCCGTTGTTTGTTTCCACTTTTGCAAACTCGGGTGCCCTCTTTTCCACACGGGCAGTCGAGTAGCTTTTTTTGCAGATATTTATCTCTTTAGCAGGATCCTGGATTGAAGCTCAAAGCTGTGTCCAGAGCATAGAAAAGTCTTCCGCTGTCTTAGTTATTTTATTTCCGCTGCACTGTATTAAAGTAATGTAAAATTATCTTCCGCTGTAAATTTATTTAATGTACTCTGATATATATTCTGTACTCTGATGTAACATTTATTATGATGTTATAAAAGTCTGCTGTTATTGTTCTGATGTTGTTGTATTCCCAAAGTTAAAGTATTCGTGGATTTCCGACCCTTGGGTCAGACCTGTGTGGTTTATGGTCGATCCAAAGAGCGGGAATTTACGGGTCTTTACACAACTTTTACAAAGCAATCGTTGTGGGTTGAACCAAGATAAGGCACCACCATCACTAACCAGTATAAAATCTCAGCAATCAGACAAACACATGACAACACTAAGACAAAAACGCCAACCTTCTTAAAGAACAAACAAAACATAGCAAATCCAAGAGACAAGCAATTCAAAACCCAACCTTAAAGAGAGATGCAAAGAACACCAGTGATTAAAACACAGACACACTCCAAACGATAATTATAACGTACCCAGAAAACCATCCACTTTAGTTGTTAGGCAGTCACAAGGTAGAAAGGGACCACGAATCGTTTAGGTCAGAGTAGCCGCACTGGAATTGACTACAATTGGCTTATCAAAGCCTGAGGATAGGACAATAGAGGAGTTACATGATAGATCTAAAAATATGAGGAGCATATGGTTTAAAGAGGAAGGCGATTGGAAAAAACCAGGCAAAATGAAAGCTAGGCAAAATGAAAGCAAAAGTAAAACCCAAATGGAAGAATTCATTAATTATCATGAAAGCTTAAGCGTATCCTAGCATCGATAGGAATCTGAAGGCAGGACCCATGAAAGATGCGTGATCTAGTTGATATTACTGTGATTTTAGCATTGTAGTATTGAGAATAGTAGAGTGTTGTTTTGAAATTAAAGACGTCTGCCATGGATTGGTAGGAATGGATTTAGGATTTAGGGTTAAGGAAACAAAGGCGCTCTACAACAAAAACACCATAATGCAACTTTAATTTTACAACAGTCAGAAAAGCACAGTTGTAGTAAATGTTTTTTTACAACAGTTAGTTCCCTAAAGTTGTAATAAATATATTTTTAACAACTTTCTATTTTGTTAGTCGCAGTAAATGTATATAACAAACTTCATGTTTATAATATCTATATTTAATAACTAATTATATTAATATTTAATAATAATTAATAATTAATAATAAACATAGGAATCAATCATATTTATTAATTATTATTAAATAATTAATAGTCAATAAGTAGTAATTTATATTTAATACTTAATTTAGTTGCGTATTAATTAATAATTAGTAACATATACATTATAAGTTTTTAATAATTATTACTCGATTATAACTAAGTAGAAATAAGTAAAAGTTAAATAATAACTATTATTAATATGAAATAATCCTAATTAATAATTAATTTAAAATATGAAATAATCCTAATTAATAATTAATTAATAATTATTAATTAATTAGTAAGTAATAACTAATAATCAATAATAAGTAAAAAAATTAATTAATTAATAATTTGCAAATAATTCACTATTAAATACTAGTAATTAATGATTGATAATAATTTTCGATAAATAATAATTTTCAATAAATAATAATTAATCAAATACTTATTAATTTGTTTAACTAAAAAAGCTTCATCTATCTGGAGTTCACATGTATTTGCGTGTGAGGTTCAAGTATGTTTTTTTAAGAGGTACCAGTTAGTTTATAATCTAAGATGTATAATCGTTTCTTAAATTATCCAGTAATAAACGTAGGGTAGTTTACAATAAAAGCGTAATTTCATTTCCTGCTCTCTTTCCACCAAAATTTCATTTCCCTCTACCTTGTTTCCTTTTAATTTTTAATTTCCTCTTATCTCTTCTATACAAAACCTAATTTCCTTCTTGTTTCTTCTGCCGCCGCCCACTTTCAAACCCCAATTTCCTTTTCTCCCTGTAACAGCCTCTTCTTTCTCGCGGTTGCATCTCCCCTCTCGTGTGAGTCCCCAATCCGCTATCCTGCCTCTTTTGCAACATCACCCTTGATTTTACTCCATTTCGCTTCATTGTCGCTGGTTGAAAAATCGCATGAGTTCCCTTTTTTTGTACCTCCTCCTTTCTAGCTCATTTATCCCAGGTTCACCTCTAAAGCAAGCCACCCCTACTCCATGTGCTTATCCCTGAATTTGTAGCAAAATTTTTGAGTTTTTTGGGTCTGATTTTGGTCTGATCCCAGGTCGATGTTGCTTTGTGGTATTTCTATGCTCGGGTTCGTCTCGAGTTTGTATTTCACGATGAATGCGTTTCTAATTTCATCTCGATCTAGGTGATAGTTGGTCTTCAAGTGGTTGTTGCAGGGTTTTCTATTGTTGTGCGTTGGAATTTTTTTCCATGACGTGTGGTTTCTCTGTATGAGTGGGTCGTTCGAGGGAAGATCCGAACTCGTCCTCTCAAGATACTTGAAAGTAATGTTATTGATCGTTTCCTATGGTGGTGTTGTCTGCATTTAATATCGCGCTTCTCTCATATAGATGGTATGTTCTTCGTTGTTGGCTTGGTTATTTTATAGTACAGTTGTTTTTGACTTTTAGTCATTTCAGATGCATTGCTTTGGCATGTTTTTGCGTATCAAGTGTATTGGATCACCCTTTGTGGCATTATGAATGCCTGGCGCAACTTGTTTTCATATATGTAGCATTAAAAAAGGTAATTGGTTGTAGTTTGATGGTTTTAGCAGATGAATGGTGTACGATTTTTGGATGATTTTTGTAGATGGATGGTGGAGAAGGAATATGTTTTCCAGTTTGTAGGAGATTTATGGATGATTTTAGCAGTTTGGGATGAAGTGGTTTGAAGGTTGAATGAACGCTGGAGTGTTGACGTAAATAACAAAAGAATCTGCATGTGTTTTAGATGGAAGAAAGATTATTGACATGTCAAAGGCAGTTGTATTTGAATCTCATCCGCATGATGATGTTCTTTCACTCAAGAAAGTCAGCTAGAACCAATAACTTATTACTCTAAATGCTACCTTGAAAGTGTTTAGTTGGTAATTGAGAATATATATTAATGTTGTTGATACTTGGTAACCTGCAATCAACTTTTATCTATGATGAATTAGAGGCTTTTGTTGCATCCCTGCTAATCTGTATAGTGGCCTTCAGAAGATTCGTTAACTCCAGTTTATAAGCTATAGATATACATCCAGAAAACCAGTTTTTCTTACAAGTCAAAAACTATGGAACGGTGTTTAGTGTAGGCATGGGTTGTAGTTGATGATATAAGGTATTGAAATGTAGTTGATGGTTGATGAAAATGCACATGAAAGGTGTCGATTAAAAGTGTAGAAAGGAAAGGATTGAAAGTGTAGATTGATAATTAAAAATGTTGATTTTGTTTTGAATTGTCTTTATTTATTTATTTTTTAATCAGTATGCATATGTTCTTTGCTACTATTTTTTTTGCACATACGACTAATTAGTGAACTTGGCGTTATGTTTCTATTGTAAACAAGTGAATGCTAAAACTAAATTGCTAGAATTTTAAAAAATCTGTAAACAAGTGAATTATAACAACAGTGGAACATTACAGTTGTGATAAAGTTTATTACAACGGTGGAAAACAATTGTAAGATACAAATGTCACAACGGTGTCGCAACGGTGCAAAAAAGTTGTAAAATCTTTTAGTCTATTGCAACTTCTTAATACACGACGGTGGCGCCACTGTTGTAAAATGTATTTTACAATGGTTTTCCACCCTTGTAATAGAGTGAACTTGCTGTAGTGGCGGCGAGTGAATTCCAATATGAAATTGTGGCGAGCCTTGAAATTTCGCTTGCAGCCATCTGTTAATGGACTGTTGATAATCGAATGTTATTTGTACCAATTACGTTCTTTTATTGTTGCTCGTTATACATGTTCGTGTGAACAGATCTGAAAGTGATGTTGCATAACAACGAATCTTTGCCAGTTCCATTATAAACCAATGAATGAAAATATTATTTTTAAATTTTAATTATAAATATTTATAACAAAACATTAATCATAAACTTAACTATTTATCATACATTTTTTGTTATTTATTTGTTAAATCATATTACTAACTATCCGGCATAGTTATTAAATATTATTAATTCTATCACATTTTTTTGATTGAAATTTTAAAGATTGTAATTACATTTAGCTATATTTCGATGTTTTTCAACATTATACATAATAGTTTTTCTTATAGTAATCAATTAACCAATTTGACAATTATTAGGTCACGTTGGTCAAGTCACACTTAAATATTTATTTCAACTTTGAAGTTCAATTATCGTATGAAATAAAGATTCGCAAAGGAAGAAACTAACATGTAGTTGTTTATACTTCTTAATTATGTTTATTATGTATATATTATTAATTATAATTAATTGTTTATTTCTTTTTAATTATATTTAATATTAAATACAATTTACACACTATTAATAACTAATCAAGTTAATTATTCAAGTATTAATACACATTAATTTATTATTATTACTTAATACTTATTATATTATAACTAAATATTACTTATTACTCGTACTTTGTATTTAATAATAATTATGTTTACCATTAGTTATTAATTACTATCCATTAGTTTTTTGTTATTAATTTATTATTATTTAACAATTATTTATCTATTTTATTATTTAAATGTTAATTATTATTATTTTGTTAATTATTAATTATTATTATTTAAATATCAGATGTAAATATCACTTTATAACAGGTACTTAAAATTTATTATTAATTAATAATTATTAAATATTAAATATTAATCTTAAATATTATATAATTACTAGTAGTTAATCATTTAATAGTAACTATTTAAGATTACTTATTAAAAGATAATCATACTTATTTTTAGTATATTTTTCGCAATTGGCTTTATTATTTGTAAAATAATACAATTATTGCAAGTGGCGTAAACAGTAGTTAAAAATATTTATTCGCATGCAGGTGGCTAAGAAGTGCAGTTGCAAATAATATGTTTGTTGCACCTGTTACGGAAGCACAGTTGCTAAAAATATGTTTTTTGCAACAAAAAGGGAAGCGCAGTTGCTAAAAATATGCTTTTAGCAATAGAAAGAAAATGCATGTTGCTAAATCCTACCTATTACAACTGCCATTATAGGTCTGTTGCTAAATATCATTTACTGCAACTGTCATTTATCGCCTGCTGCAAATAGCTAGTTGCAATATGATATTTTTCTTGTAGTTTTAGTGGAAACAATAAGACCGATTCCGTGTTCGATCAAGTTTTGTGTTTAAACAGTAGTACTAGAACATTTTGTTAGCTAATTAAAGACAATGGATTGACTATTCCAGCCCCTATGAGATATATAATGGCGTTAGAACATTCATGATTGCAGCTCCAAGATTATTAGGTTACTCCTGAAGAACAAAAATATATAATGGCGTTCAGATTCCCCTTATCTGTTTGAGACAAGAGTATGAAGATGAATTATTAAACCATAATGCATGAGTATGTCAACTAGTATTTCATGTTCATTAAGAAATTATCTGGAAGAATACAATATAAATATATCACACGGATGACCGCACCACACATTATATTCTCATACATATTCAGACATTATGGTTAACTATTCCAGTAAAAATTAAATATCGAGAATTCTGGATTATCTCAACCCATTAAAAATTCTGTAAAATAATGAAATGATCGAAAGGGAAAAATTATTATAAAAAAAGAGAAGGGAATTCACCTTTTTGCAAGAAGAAAAAGAAATGAAAGAAAAGCGTGAAATGTTTGAAAAAAATCTGCAGCTCCTTTTGTAGGTTGATGATATTGCCTCCATCACATGAACACTGATTTTTGACTACCACTACTTGCTTGTATCTGACGTGGAGGAATTAACTGTATTAACTGCCTAATTATACTTGGTTTTCTACAATTTAATGATATTACATTCAGTGGATTTAAATTTGAAGCCATGCACCTTACAGTCCTTTGAATCTATTATGTTTGAGATGGTTATATGTTTGTTTGCGATTGCATGTTCACATGAAGCCTATGAACCTGAAGAAAGTAACAATAGAAACAACATTAAATCGGATAGGAAGAAGACAAACTACGTTCAGATTGAACTAATTTCTGCTGATATTAAACAACTACTTAATAGAAGCAAGTAATATAACATGAATGTTCAATTTGAATTGATCTTGATGATTACAAAATTAACCAAATATAAAGTTTCCTACATGTTAATTTATGTATAATTTAAGAATTTTCTTATTTTTTTCCTCTTATAATACTTTGGATTATTTGAGACGATAACTGGAAAATGAGTGTTTAAAAGCCTGAGATGTACTCAAACATTGTAAAAAGTGCATGTTTGTTGTATTCATAGATGTTGGAATTTAAATTGGACAACCGAAATTGCACTGGAAAGGGATAAAAAAAATTCTCGGCTATTGATCTTGTCATTCGACGAATATGCAGGCAGATTAGGATGCCAGCTGGATTGTATATGTTAGTTTAATTAGATATAACAGTTATAATCATATCAAAATACCAAAGAAATTTGTTCAAAATATACAGCCTCTCCTCCTTTATTGTTAATCCATAACAAAAATACATTATGATCTCATAAATTCCAAATGGAAGTGATAGTCATGGTCCGTCAATGATTTTAACAAGGGAGGAAAACATATATCAAACGGTATGAAGAAATCAAGTACAACTTTTGTTTATGGAAAGAAATCAATTTTACGAAGAGACTGGACATACTTTTATTTATGGCCAGAAATCCTACATCTAAAACAACAAATAGGATCCCTCCCAACAACATAATTTATTTGATGTGTACTCAACTTGAGGAATTACCCAATGCTAAACTAATGACGATTTAGGATTGTCAAATGCAAGCAGACTTATCAAGTTAGAAGCAAAAGTTAATCAAACCGACCGTTAGGGAGGTTTGTCTACTGTAAGAGGGCAAAAACCAATTTGTCTGTGCTAATAAATTTCTCCACCATTTTCGCCCATCGGACATTTGCTCCGCGTTTTCTTCCTTTCGAATCTGATTCTTTCCATTTTCTCCTCCGCGATTTCTTCTCCTTCTAATCAAACCGATGGCTAATTTCTTGTTTCTTTCCTTTGTATTTGGCGTTCCTAATTTCACTCGATCTCTGCTTGTTCCTATTTTTCTCCTTATATCTCGATAATTCCAGTTTGATCATTTCTTAAACTTAATTGTTTCATTTTAGCGAGCTCAACACTGAAACCCTAATAAAAAATTTCTGATTCGATTCCTTATCAAAAGGGCATTCGGCTCAAAGAAGAATATCCTCGTCCGTCGATTTAAGATGCTGCCAAAAGAATAATTTATTTTTATGATTCATTGTATTTTCCAGGTCCAACTTCTACAAATTTCAACTTCTCTTCACTGATTTTTGCAAACTTTGTCTGTGTTTTTAGTTATATGTTCTTCAATAGCTTTTCATTGTGAAGACAACGTTGGGTTCATCCAGATCATTGAGAGGAAAAGTATTTTAATAATGTTGGTACTTTTGGAAAAGATTTGTTTTTTGAAGATGAGGAGAAGCTGAGGATGTTTCTGAGATAGAGAGTTCGGGTCATGGAAAGAGGACTAAAATCACTTCAGTTCAAACCTGGAGGTGTTAATTCAATTATACAAGTTACCGATTTGAAAGTTATGTCGAAACGGGAACTGCGTGTTGCCGCGAGTAGGAGAAAAGTGGTCTGAGACACTACTAACTAGGTGTGAGGAGGCAAAGATTGTGGAATATATTAGAGGAGATCAAATTAGAAGAGGGGTGGATAAAAGTGAATGGGGTGGCGATGGAAATTGAGAGTGATGATGAAAGTGAGGAGTGCGATGAAGAAAAAGTCATAGAGGTATGCACCTTAATTTTGAAATTTAGAAACCATGATGTTTTTATTCTTTTATATTGTTCTGAGTTGTCTTTCAATTTTGTAGTTGACATACTTTTGTTCATTTCTTGGTTTATAATCATGTTAACTTTCTTGCAAATCATTGAGATGGTAGAAACTAATAAAATCTTCTTGTCCGCTATTCGCATTCTTACAAATCTGACAAATCCCTGTGACTTTTTGTGCTATGATAAAGTTATAGAGCTTTTGAATATATTTTTTGAGAAAAGGTAAAAAGATCACTAAATATTCTTTTTTGCATCTTCAATTATGATGTAATTGTGACTGTCACATACGCTTAAGAAGATATTAACGATTTCTAGCCAATTTTGTTACACTCACATACCAAGTCTTTTACAATTATTTTTTCTGTCTAAATTTTTCTCCTTTTCTTTTAACAAAGAATGATGCAACTAAACATAATTTTGTTTTAAATATGTGATTTCTTAAGTTTGATTCAAGCGAAAAGCATCAAATATAGATATTATTGGTTATGCAGTCTACTTTTCTATTGATTTTTAGTTCAAAGTTTAAATTATTCTCAGTCTACAGTTGACATTATTTCTTTACATCAGTAGATAGCAACGTACACCACCAAGTCAAGCTCAGTCGCCCCAATGAAACTTGTGTATGCATTGTCTACATCAGCAATTCTGGGCAACATGACCTTCACAAACAACCATCCCAATTAAGATATAAATAGAAAGTGTAGCTATCATTTTCTATTATAACTTTCATGTTTGAACTTTAGGTTAATACTTTATGTAGTGGGATACATTATAACAGTTTAAAAAATGGAAAATGGTTCATAAGCAAACAAAGAACAAAATGATTGTACTTCTTTTATTCCATGCATGTAAGATCTCTTACTTTGTGGATGAATATACACAATAAGAGAATGAGAGCCTTTCATTTTGCAGAGAGAAGATAAGTTAAAGGATACATGGTTTTGTGTTTTTGTTGCTTTCATGGTTTCTGTTTGCAAAAGAGGAAACTGGGTTCTCCCCCTCTATTGCGTGAGCTTACACGTATATATAGCATGTTATGCTTAGCAACAAAAGATGTTGCATTTAAGTAGGCATTCAACTTATTTGGGGAAAGCAGTAAAATGTAAGAAATAGGTATTTCTAAAGAAAGTAAACTACTTTCTTTCACAAAATAGTTACCTTTTTAATGCACACAATAAACTGGCACACTTTGACACATAATCATAGGCTCTTATTAATGGTAAGTAACAAATTTTAAGCTCCTATAATGTAAAATCATATAAAAGAATATTAGTGTATAAACTCATGGTTTAACGTAGTTACGACCTACATCAATTTCCAAATCGCACGTTAAACTACAAGTGAGAATCACATTAACTGAAAATAGGAAAACACAGTTATCCATAAAAACTAATGACAATATAGAAAAGTTGAAGATGCCAACAAAGCTAATCTTCTACTTTATTTTTTATCTACAACATTTTAACTCAATTTTTCAAAATTACAAGGAAATGACATTAACTCGGTGGTAAATACAGCAAGCTCACCCTACCTAATAATGTGCAATCTTAGACAAAATATGATGAAACTTGCACAACAACTGATGTTGTATATTTATGGAGTTTTATAATGTATTCGTAAATCACTCCAATTATTATTAATACACTATTCATAAATTGTTCATAAAACTATTTATACATGAAGTTCAGCACAAAATTAATGCAACATGTATATATTCAATACAAAATGATGTGAAATAAAAAGGATAAAGTAAAGAAAATTCAATTGAATATGGTTTATAAACTAAGCTACTGCCGCTTTATTAATGTTAAACTAACATATACGTGATGACAACATTAATCGATTGAAATTATTTTCGACTATCTAGGCTATCAGTTGTTTGGAAAGGAATCAAATTGGGGAAATTTTGACTAAAGAATATTGAAACTTGATCATTAAATATTTTAAAGTGCAATAGCATGCAAACATCAATAAGAAAAACATCGCATTGAAAATAATTTTCATTATACAAAAAACATTTATGAATATTGGAAATGCACGGCCTAATTTTCAACCACATTTGCTTCCGATAATCATTCATCCGGTTTGTGTTAAGATAATAGTTTTTTTTTCTATATTGTATTGTTGTACATAAAATGATCACCACTTACTATTTTATCTAGATTAAATTTTACTATGTGTATTGTTCTTGATAATTGTTCGTTTTATTCATTTCCTTGTTTATATTTCAGGATGATTGCTTACTCAAGCACTTGTGTTAAGCAATGGGAATTCAGAGTCTCAGACATAAACCGTAATCCATTTGTTGCCGATGCAATTCTCAAAATGTACCATATATGGTGCATGCATTCATTAGAAAAAGTTTTAAAGTTCACAATTTGAATTTGAGATACCTGAATTTTATGTGTTATTAATTGGTTCGGTTTTGCTGACTCCTGTGTAAAGATAATAATTGATTTTCTGTATAATGGATATGTCCGTGTCTTTTTTAGAGTTTATATATTGTAAAGTAAATTCGGGGTCCAATTAAAAAAATGTTTTTTTATTGTGCTAACAGACGCATGAATATAGTTTTAACGTTAGTTAAGTTTATGGTGAATATGCAAAGTATCTGCATTCTGCACACAAAACGGTTCATGAATTGCCATGCTTTGGAATTTTTTCATTTAGGTTATAATGTCCTCAAAGTGCCTAAGAAATAGGACACAATTTTAGTTTTGCTGTGTATGATGTTTGGTGGTCAGTTTTTGGAGGGATAGATTTTTGAAGTGAGTTTGTTTTTTCTGCTCAAATCAGTTATTGCTAGTGGTCTGTCTATTTCCAGCTATTCTTTGCAGTGTTGGCTTGGTATGTTATGCACTTTATTTAACTTGTTGATGCTACTCCGCGGCGATTGCTTCGCAACAGGTGTTTACATTTGGGGTTGATGCGTTTGGTGATAACAGTTTTTTCTTGTTGCAAAGCCAGCTATGTTTTATCAGACATTGGCCTTGGTTTGTGGGATTTTCTGAATGTAGCTCTTGTTCGTGTCATGTTTTTTGTGTTGAAATGTAGTTGTGTCAGTTTCTGGAGGTTTGGCTATGACATACACAGTTCATGCTTTGATGTTGTGATGAAATATGTAAGTTTGTTTCAGAGTTTTTGTTATTTCTAGAGAGTTTGGGATGATTTTGTAGTTTTGTTCATGCTGTTATGTAATTTGGTCTTTTTTTAGCTGATGTCACTTGGCTTTGGCAACTGTTAATACGATATTTAGTTTGTGGATGTGATCTCAATTGCACAGCGAATGTAATCATGCATTTGGTTTGGTATAGGGCAACTGTATTTAGATTCTATATGATATGAGTATTAACAGTTCAAATCGATACATAATATTGATTTAAAATATTTAAAATCTTTTTTTTAATATCAATTGGGTCATCAGAAATGATAGAGTACTATTTCATCATCTGGTCCATAATAAATAAAGGTAAGCAATATTCGATTCAAACTGAATTAACATATATTTTCAGTGTAATTTAAATTTATAATTCATACTGTAATTTATATTAACAATTTTTCAGTTGTTTTCATTTTCTCTTAAACCATGCAATATTTTTTTTTATTAAAATCTGAATTAAAATAAATTTTAGTACATAGTTTATATTTATATTAAACACGTTAACGGTCGGTTTTCCCCACCGTTGTGCGGTTATACTAGTATTTTTTATTTTTTCCTGGAGACGTGGTTTAAACTATATGAGTGATTGCTCTGTTATGCTGGTTTAATTGTTAAATAACATAACCAACATGAATATATCTTTCAATTATAATAATGCTTGTGCGCAACAAGCTTACATGCATAATGATGCGATCTGAAATGGTGTAGGTGAGTAATGGGAACCCAATATTTAGATTTCCCATGAAACAACAATAAATCAATGCTAGATTACAATGTCAAAGTGGAATCAATACAGTATAAACAATGGAGTGATAACCTGAGGGAGTATAGTAACTACGTGTGTACTTGAAACTGAATAATAAACCACAAGATGAAAAAATAATACAAGAATATAAATAACATGTGGAGAAAATACAAAACACGCTTTGCTTTAACAACAGACAAAGAATATGGGCATTCTCTCAGTAAGACCAGTCTCAATTTTTTTTGATGCAATGATAATAACAAAGCAATATCAAGCCATATTGGGCACAAATTTGCCTCAGTAGCTTCAAATGGCTACTCCAAGCAATATCAAGCCATCACATCATCACTTTCAGGTACTGCTCATGTTCTTATATACCTAACATATTTGTCTACATAATAAATGTTTAATTCCATTTGGGCCATTTTTAATAATATATAATTAGTAAGCATTAAACCCTTAAGTGATGTCTATTAGTATTAGAAAGACTTAATAAAGCTATAACTTTCAAGTAACATCTAAACCGTAACAGTGAATATATTGTATACTTTTCAAAACAGATATATCTATCCAAATGATTACTCCTATTAAATTTAGTATCATACATGTAAAACCTTACACTGATAATCGTGTAACGAGCAGAATAAGGAGCGGGATCATAACTGGAAAAATAACAACAATTAGCTTTTGGGTAAACGACGTACAAACTGTTCTCGACTGCTAACTGGTTACCGGAAAACGATAAATGTTCAAAAGATTTGCTATTAGCTGAAGAGAGGATAATGAATTCCGTGCATTCGAATTGGGAACTGAAAGTTTCGACCATGGGTAAAAAGAAGAGGTTACCAGATTGATTATCGAGAGAGGGAAATCCCCAGAAGAGAGCAAAAGAGAAGGATAAATTAGGTTTTAAATTTTGGGGATAACGTTTCGATTTAGGTTTAAGAGTGATAAAGGAAAAGGGCGAAACAAAATGATGTGTAATTTACATTTTAGAATTGTTGTGAATGCTCTTATTCCAATTTAAGAGGATGATTATTTAGCATGCAGATGACCAACTCTAAGCGTTGGATATTTTGATCTGAATGGTTCATGCTAGTAGTTACGTGATGATGCAGATTGCCAATTTCCTACGACATTCCCTCGTCTCACCTTATGCGTAGGAATTTTTGCGTATGAAATTAATGTTTTCTACAATGTCGTGAAAATGGCATAGGAGATTTCTACGTCTTCTATAGACGTAGGTAAGACATAAGAGATAGTTGATGACTTTCCTACGCCGTGAACTCCGCCTATCAATTTCCTACGCCCCGCCCTATGGTGTAGGAAAGGCGTAGGAATTTTCATGTACAAAATTAGAATGTTTTCTACAATGGCGTGGAAATGGCATAGGAGATTTCTTCACCTTCTATAGATGTAGATAACACATAAGAGATGATTGACGTCTTTCCTACGCCGTGAACTATGCCTACCAATTTCCTACCTCATTCCTACACCATGCCTTATGGCACAAGAAAGGTATAGGAAATTTTATGTAGGAAATTAAAATATTTTCTAGTAGTGTTAAGAGAAGCCAAAAGTTCTTTTTCTATAGCTTTAGTGAGCTATTTATAGGAGATGTCCAGGTCCGAGTCAGTAGTGACACATGGTACCCAATTAGAAAATGAATGTAATCGTGGGCTTGGTCAAGATGCAAAAGAGCTGGTACTGATGATGCTATAATCTGGCTGTGTCTATTCCTGGGTCTGCAAAGTCGAGCCGGATCATGTCGATACGGATTTGATTCCAGTATCTTCATCAATCTGGAGTGTATGACGATCCAAACTTCGACACTACCAAACATAGCCAAGCCGGGCTAGGTCTAGCCGGATATGGGCTTTGCCATGATCACTCTATATGATTCCTTGGTCTATGAAGGTATATGGGTCATGTTTTAAGTTCTCTGATTATGAATCTTTATGAACTTTACAACCCTTTCAAAAGGCATGTCAACACTTTTCCCTTAACGTACATCGCGATGTAAACGGGATGTGCTTTGAATCAGTTAACCTGCGTCTCCTTACGATGTCATCTGTCTTGAGAAAAATGGTGACGTATAGTCATGTCTTTTCGAGTAGTCGCGACACTTGGATATTTCTTTTCTATATAAATAGCTAGTCATGCTTCATACCGTGCCCAACAGTAGCTACTAAGCTAAAGTAGTTGACCAGAGTAATCCAGAGACACAAGTAATCATCCAAACTTCATCGAGTCTAGAGGTTGAACATGTATGTCACATAATCAAGTTGTTTCGAGTCATCGGCTCCTGCATGCGATTGCCTACACATAGATCATTACCAAATGACGTTGTCTTTTTGCACAAGTCAAGTCCGTAATAAAGTCAAGTTAATGGTCGTACATGAGACAACAGATGTAGTCATCGACCAAGTCACAAAATCGTCACAGAGATTTCTCCAATATTCCTCATAATTTTTTATAGGTCAGGCTCAATGATCAAGCCGAATTTTGAGTCGTCATAGCCGATCTGGACTGGGTAAACTATCACGTCATAAGGAGGTGAAAAGTCTCTTCTTTGCCTGTATATATCGGGTCCACCTCATTATTTTACTTTTTCTACTTTCTTGATACCGAACTGGAAATATCCAGGTTTTCAAAACCCAAATTTGATCCACTCACCGAAGTTTAGTCCTTCGATCTCGAACATAAACCAAACTAGATAGGTTTCAGATCGTTTAATTCTTGTAATTTACATGAATCGATCTCCAATTCTTTATATTGTGTCAATTTTGTTCTCTATCTTAAGGGTTTTGGTAACAATTGATGTTGTAACTACCAGAGATGATGGCGGTGGTGAGATGAGGTCGCAATGGTGTAGTGACATAGCATAGAGGTCTCGAGGAGGAGAGTTGGAGAAGTGAAGTCTTTTGAGTCGATATTTATCGTTGTAAAAGACGATGAAAAAGCGAATTGTTGAAGTATTCGGGTCGGCAAGACTTCTAGTCGGGCCGAAGTCAAGACGAGACAAAGAAGGTCGAGCCAAAGAAGGTGGAGCCGTAGACATCGAATTGGAAATGATCAATCCATATTTAGTCAATCTACAAAAGTCGATCCGGGCCGATCGACCCAAACTTGATCGAACCAGAATGGTCGAACCAAACTTAACTAAACTAACTTAGACCGGCAACTTCAACTCTTCAGCTAAGCTTGACGATCGCGACATCCTTAAATACAATAGTAATGATGATGAATCAATCCTGAGCAAGCATCTTGATAGTTAGGATAAATCCTATCAAGACTTTCGGATTTGCATACGGACTTGACTTGACATTGCATATGACTTTGAATAGCCCGAACAACATACTTCTAATGCTTTATTTACGTTGTTGCATTCACACAACTTTCACATCACTTGTACACACATAAGGGGGTTTAGGTTAATCGCTTTAACCAACAATATTTCTTAGGTAGCACAACTATGATTTTTGGAAGATATCCCACAAGAGCCTCTGAAGCTGGAAAGGGAAACACTTCCATGAGACCCTGAGATAGAGTTCAACTTTGAGACCGAAACAGACAGGGCTTCACAATTTGTATTTCAACTAAATGACGAGGAGCAACTACATCATCGTCCAATGAAGAGTCATCATCTAGAGAAGAAGAATCTGATGGCGAAGGAGATCCCAACACTTTTACTGAACCCGTCTTTCTGAATCCCTGCTGATTCCTAGCCTACAATGATGGAAGAATCAAAGTTGAGAAGATTGTGTGCGAAGCACATAATTCCCTTCAATATGATTCAGGTGCTGATATAGAGCGAGACTGCTTACATCCCTCTAAAGGGCTACATTACCATCAGTTGGCAGATGTCAACGGTGGGGTGCATTCCACTGTTCAGTCCATTCGTCATTGATTTGCTTTGTCGCATAAACCTGGCTCTCGTGCAACCGCACCCGCACAACGAACGCCTATTTCTTTTGTTGTATATAGTCTACAAGAAGCATCTGCACCATGAGCCCATCTTCGACAACATTGTCTTATTTTACAACTTCAAACAACGTAAAGACAATTTTTGTAACACCCCACCTCCGCCAGGGTGGCTCTTGCAAGCACTCTGACTTTGGAGGGGCGTTTGAATCAGGTAAACATGCATAATGATATATCAAGGCAGAACAAGAACATATGTATATATGTAAACAGAGTAAATAAGATAAGTAAAACAGCGGAAGATTTCAAACTATTTCAAAACAAGTCTGGTACAACATAATGTCAACTTTCCAACTACACAAGTCTAGATAAAAACAACATCACTGAAAAACTGAAATACATAAGTATTATCCCCAAAATAAGTGATAACCATAGCTAGCTTCATGTCAAGACCGTACATGAGCTAAAATCCCACAAGTAAGCGATCAGATGTCCAAGCTAAGCTCCAATATTCCCACCCTGAGAATCTGGGGGTGGGGGGGAGGGGGGGGGGGAACGGAGGAAAAAGAGGCGAAAGAAAAACAGGTCAGTCAAAAAGACTGAGTAAGCCCTACTACAATCAATGTAAACTGATAAAGTTAACTGGCATGAGAAGCAGGGATGAACATAAGGATAACATACTAGCATGATGATTAACTAACAAGGTAGATAAAGGTGTCATCGCATAATCAGGTTTAAGGTTTTTGCACCACAGGTGTACTAGCAAACTAACATGACTTGAATAAACAAGTATTGATCCCTTGACCCAAGCTTTGGCCCAATAACATGAAATGACCCTAATACGAGGTCCAACCAAACGGTCTAATCGATCGGCTCCCTAAGCCTAACTCGTCACGTGTTGGTGTCAATACGGCCCAAATATAATTGTAGTCGGACTGTGCCGGGTCCACCCTTCGGGTGTATCAAGCCCTAGGGTGTAAACCCCTGGACACCATAAACATAAGTGCACAGCCTCGATCCACTGGTACCCGTGCATGTTTTCCCCGGCTACAGACTATATGCACGACCATAGTCCGTCCGGAACTACACCGGCGTACCACTCTGCCGTCGTTTTTGGTCACTTACCTCAAGTCCAGTAATCGTGCCCCCTCCCTGGCCTAGTCCCTAGGGTCTTAATGATACAAACTTGGGATTACTGCTGGAGTGGACCCCCATTGCTACGATTTTCTAGTGGGTTAAGTACGGTTTAACCCTCTTACTAATCATGGATTAACTTGGTTAAGTGTAACAATGGGTTCACGACTTAACCCCGATTAATCCACCAAGCTCAAATTGGTTAAGTATTAAGTGGACCATGACTTAACCCTAATCATGAGGCATTAATTAATTTAATGTGCCTTAACCTCTCACATTAGACCTTGTTGTGGT
Organism: Allium sativum; assembly: GCA_030737875.1. NCBI lineage: Eukaryota > Viridiplantae > Streptophyta > Magnoliopsida > Asparagales > Amaryllidaceae > Allium > Allium sativum. The sequence goes on along the minus strand of CM060918.1, from coordinate 769,088,786 downwards.
TACTAGTTAAGCCGGGCGGGTCCGGGTAGCTTTACACCACAACTTGGTCTAACCTCGGGTTCAAGGTACAACATGACCAACTTCTCACATTGGGTCCTATTGTTTGTAGCAAATAGTTAAGCCGGTCGGTTCCGGGTAGTTTTACGCTACAAACTCAACCCAACCTCGAGTTGGTCACACTTATATTTTCTAAGTGTCATGTCCATCATGTTTCCAAAACATATTACAAGTTTTCAAGAATTTGGGTAGACCTAACTTAATAGGTGAATTCCCAATGGGTAGACCTAACTTTATAGGTAAATTCCCAATCTTATGTTTTTATGTCTTTTAAGTTTACCCAACCCCAAACGCAATCCCATCGCTTACATATCGCAATAGCGCATAAAGGATAGAAAGAGGGAACTTGGCATAATCATGACATAAAGGTGTTGAAGCCACAAGTTTAACATGGTGGCATATGAAATGTACATATGTTCATATACTTGCATATTACATTTTTAGGCCTCAAAAGCATGCATAAAACCAAACTTAGCATATTGGTGATACATGGTGATAAATGACATGTAGAAATGGCCATAAGTTCGCATTTAGCCTCACATGCAAGTTATCATAAGAGATATGATAACTTACATGTTGCCAAAATGCAACCTTTAGCATAAAGCTTGAAGCTTTATGTTCATATACTCAAGGTAAGCTTGCATAACATGATAACATGAACAAAATGATCAACCCAAACTTGCATAACATAACTTGCATATCATATGACAAACTTGCATATCAAACTTGCATAACATAACATGATCAAACTTGCATATCATAACATGGCAAACTTGCATAACATAACATGATAAACTTGAATATCATAACATGGCAAACTTGCATAGCATAACATGGTAAACTTGCATATCATAACATATCAAACTTGCATAACATGACATAGTAAACTTGCATATCATGGCAAACTTGCATATCATAATGATCAACCAAACTTGCATCATTCATTTAACTTTAGAGTTTAAATATGAAAGTAGAAAAGGGCTTACAAATTCTTATGAAGTCACAAATATATTAATAGATTGAGCCAAGCCCTTATGAAATCAAATAAACCCAAAATGAAAGCTCCAAATCAATAAAAACCCTTGCTTTATGATGTAAATATGGAAACTTGACTTGAATGCAAGCTAATGACACTCATACAAGCTTGAAAACACTTGTATGCATGGAAAAATCTCTCATAGAAATGACTTAGGAATTTTATGAAGAGAGTGGAGGCCATGAGAGGAATGATTTTGCCATAGTTTAGTTACTTGAATGAATAATGATGATTTAGGGTTAGGTTAGGGGCTTATTTATAGAGATTAGGATTAGTTTCAACCTTAGGATTAAACCCTAATTCCAATCTCAGCCCTTAAAACCGAATCTGGCACCAAAACCTAACCAAAACCCCAAAATGGTGCACCAGGCAAAACTGCCCGGCTGAACCAAGTCGACACCCAAGTCGACAGGGCTGTCGACTTGGGCCTAACCATGTCGACAGGGCTGTCGACATTGGTGGTCTGGCGGGAAATTTCCCGCCTGCGCCCAACTGCCCTAATTTCCAAATTCAAACTTGAATTTGAAATCTGTTTTTACTTTGAATTTTTCTGAAAACTTCGTTGGGCCTTAATCGGGTCATACGGACTCCGATATTCGAAAACTCGGACTCTATTTCGCGTATTTTTCCGAGATGAACGCAATGGCATAGCCCGTTTCCCTTGATTCAGATTTATAAATTAAATTCTGCCTCGATTTATGTTATAACAGGTTATTGAAAATACGGGTTGTTACATTCTCCCCTCCTTAAAGGATTTCGTCCCCGAAATCTCTAAGTTAGGAAGAACATATCCTACCATCCAACATCCATCTACTCAAAACATCATCCACGAGCAATCATTGTCCTTACAAGATTCTAAATGTTGTATGAACATATGCAAAGGTGTGTGTATATGTACTTATCTAATGCAAATATCATCAATGCAAATTATGTTAGTGAAATGAATCCATATGTATGCAATTCCTAACATAATGTATAACATCTATATGTGTGCACATAACATACATCCATATGCAACATCCATGTGATAACACAAAAATTTTCATCCATGAATAAGCATAAACACTCATGCATATGCAATATGAGGAGTGTGTGAGCCGATCTAGTGCCTAACGTGTATAATGCATCCACGAGTAACCACTTGCAAACACTTGCAACCACTTGCAAACATCAAGCATAACATGTTTCAAACACATGTTTCATCCAAAGGGTTTCTACCTAAGGTTCTCATGACAAGATTAACATGATAAACTAGATAATCAAGACAAACATGGATAGCAAAAGATATGCTACAAAGAGATCGGGAAGATAAGCAGGATATACTCCTTTCGGATTACAAGAAATCCCTTCCTAACCCAACCCATATTCTATAAAAGCCCAAAAGGTTTAGTCAACCTAACGGACCCCTTTAAACCTTGACATGTATTACTAACCGATGAGTCACACCCCCTTATAGAGTTTACAACAGAAATGGGATCGAGAACGGGACCGAGAGGATATATGTAAAAGATAACATGCGAGTAAGTTCCACGGGAAAACAAGGATCAAGGATATGCTCTTAAAAAGAGATATGATGCGCGTATCTAGCCTTCAGTCTTCTAAGTCACGTTTCCTTGAGCTTAACTCCACTGTGCTTTGACCGTCTTTTACCTCATGATTTCTTAGCTTCTTAACTCTTATTTCCAAATATGAGTTGGAACCCATTTCATTGTCGCCTATCGTCTTCCTTTTTCACTTACTCTTCTATCATTCTTGGCTTAAACATAACTATGACCTCATGGTTTCATGCAAGCTCTCCAAAATTCACTGGTGAATCCTGGATCTCGTTTACTTACTATAAAGCATTCCACGCAGCAGAACTTTTCTTGAAAATACCAACCCTCGTTGCCAATTGCTCTTACTAACGTGATTTTCTATAACTCATGCTTGAACGAAATGAACCATTCGCCTGCGAATGATAGGCCGTACTTAGATTCAGTTGCTTGCCCATGACTTCCCGTAGACTATTCCAAAACTGGCTAGTGAAGATTGAGTCATGGTTACTAACTATACTTTAGGGAACCTCGTGCAACCGCTTTATTTCTTGAAAGTAAACTGTCGCTAGTTATGATGCAGTCCTTTCGCTCTTTACCGGAGTGAAATGAGCACTCTTCGTGAGTCTACCTACTATGACCCACATGCTTTTATTCCCTTTCTTGATCTAGGCAGTCCATCCACGAAATTCTTTGTGACGCTTTTCCCTCTTCCATTGCGGGGACCTCCAATGGATATAATAGCCCACCGGGCTTCTATGACTCGGCCTTTAACCTGTTGGCACAACATGCACCTTGGGACAAACTCGGCCACCTCCTCGGGTGATGTGCATCTTCAAGAACCTTCTTTCTCTCATCGCGTCTTAGCCATCCCTTGTCATCTATAGCGAGGTGACTTACCATCTCGCCTCGAATCAACTTGTCCATGATCTTGACTAACTGCGGGTCTTCTTTCTGTGAAGTCCCTACTTGATTCAGAAGGGTAGGTCTAAGCTCAAGGGGCGCTAACTAACTAATTAAACTGAGAGAACTTCTTACTTCAATTGTCCTCGTCGGAGCTTTTCGGTTTTGAACCGCGACCACTTTAGCAGGATCCACCACTAAGCCTTGCTTAGAAACTATGTGCCCAAGAAATCTAACTCCTTTTTCTCCAAAATGACATTTGGAGGACTTGGCTTTCAACTGATGGGCTCTAAGCGCATCCATCACCTCCTTGAGATGTCTAGCATGTTCTTCCTCGTTCTTTAAGAAAGTCAGGATATCATCTACAAAGACTACCACAAACTTGTTCAGGAACTCCCTAGGCACCCTACTCGTCAAGTCCACGAAGTAGGCGGGTGCATTAGTTAAACCGAATGGCATGACCAGCCATTCTAAGAATCCATCTGGAGTTCTGACCGCTGTTTTGTCTATACTATCCTCAGCTACTCTGAGCTGAAGGGATCTAGTAGCAAGATCAAGAAAAAAACAGATGTTCCTACAAGCTGATCAAACAAATCATCGATCCTTGGCAATGGTTGTCTATTCTCTTTGTTTAACTCACGATAATCAACACAAAGTCGAAGAGAACCATCTGCCTTGGTAGTAAATACTACAGGCGCTCCCTATTCAGATATACTTCGTCTCATGAAGTTCTTCTCAAGCAACTCCTTGACTTGCTTTCTTAACTCTCATCTTGCAGGGCCATGTGCCTAACCGGCCACGAAACTATCTTGGAATTATTAACCAGATAAATGCGGAAATCTATCTCTCGTTTAGGGGTAACCCCCTTCACTTCACCCAAGATATCAGGATATTCTCGGACCACCCTCACCGATTGCAAACTATCGATAGACGGGTTGAGGGATTCAAGATAACACAACATGACGGAACCCATAGGGTTACAAGAAATTTTTAGGGTATTACCGAGGCGAGTCATGAGCCTCACAACCCTATGCTCAAAAATCAAGGATGGCTCCAAAACTGGACAACCCATCCATGCCCAAAATCAACCCATACCCCATGAAACCGAGAATATAAGCATCATACGAGAACTCTACACTCAAGATAGAAATTTTCAAATCCACGTAGATAATAGACAAATGGGCGGAAACCCCAATTGGATTTGAAACACGCACGGGATCATTAACTAGACTAGTACTTAGGTGCAAACTTTCAACTAGATCAGATGAAATAACTATGCAATGCGCCAGAATCAAACAAAGTACAAACAGGAAAATCAGAAATGTAAACAAGACTTTCAACAGAAACACTACCTCGATCATGAGCTGAAAGAACGATGTTGAGGGGATGAACTTGCCCTCCAGATGGTCTTGCACACTGAGTCTGACCTTGCCCTTGCTTCTTCGGGCAATCTTTGCTGAAATGTCCAAACTCACCACAATGAAAGCATTCACCACTCTTCCTTTTTCTCTTCCTACAATCCTTAATAAGATGCCCAACTGAACCGCAATAATGGCACTTCCTCTTGTCGTTATTGCCCTTGCTATTGTTCCCCTTGTTTAGATGAGTCAAGCTTCCACAAGTAAAGCACTTCTTTTCCTTCTTATCTACAGACTTCTCCTCCTTCTTGTCACACCTGTTCTCTTCATTGAGTAGGGCCATATTCACCAAACTCTCGAAAGTTGCCCCCAAGGGTATATGAGTCATGGCTAAACCATGTAATGGCTCGTTTAATCCTAGAGCAAAGTATAGGGCCTTCTTCTTAGCTGTGTTAACCAAGTCTAAACCGACCCGAGCCAGTTGATTAAACTTATCTATGTATTCCCTAATAGTTATGTCCCCTTGCTTCAGTGATAGGAACCTTAGTCCAAACTTTCCTCGAAAGTCATCCCAAGTCTCAATTGGCCTAGTAGCGGTGGTGACCACCCACCAACGTGCAGCTTCTTCCTTTAGCAACCACACTGCCAATAAAACCTTCCTACGGTCATCTATATCAAAGAAGGCAAAAAGATCTTCGGTTTCTTTCAACCAATTCCTTGCCTCTACATAAGTCTCGGTTCCAATGAAATTCTTGCAACCCATCGCCTTAAAGTCTTTGCAAATCTCCGCGAAATCCTCTTGTGGATGCTGAGGGGGAGGAGGAAGAGGAACCTCAGCGACAGGAGGAGGAGGAACATCAGCGACAGGAGGAGGAGGAACATTAACTACCGGAGGAGGAGGAGGAACATCTGCGGGGCCGGCTTCGGTCGCCCTAGCCTCCAAAAGTCTCCTATACCAAACAGGTACGTGTACTCCCTCCGGAATAGCAAAGTTATCGGCCATACTAAAAACAAAGAAAAAGACAAATTCAGAATGGAGAAAAACGAAGGGATTTTGCTAATAGCTTTTTGGGAATAGCCTTTAAAATAAACTAGACTTTTCTTTGGAAAATATTTTATACTTGGTTTTGAAAATAGTTTTCCAAAAGTTTTTTTAAAAACCTTTTTGTTCCTTCTCGTAAACCATATGCTCTGATACCAAATGTAACACCCCACCTCCGCCAGGGTGGCTCTTGCAAGCACTCTGACTTTGGAGGGGCGTTTGAATCAGGTAAACATGCATAATGATATATCAAGGCAGAACAAGAACATATGTATATATGTAAACAGAGTAAATAAGATAAGTAAAACAGCGGAAGATTTCAAACTATTTCAAAACAAGTCTGGTACAACATAATGTCAACTTTCCAAATACACAAGTCTAGATAAAAACAACATCACTAAAAAACTAAAATACATAAGTACTATCCCCAAAATAAGTGATAACCATAGCTAGCTTCATGTCAAGACCGTACATGAGCTAAAATCCCACAAGTAAGCGATCAGATGTCCAAGCTAAGCTCCAATATTCCCACCCTGAGAACCTGGGGGGGGGGGGGGGAACGGAAGAAAAAGAGGCGAAAGAAAAACAGGTTAGTCAAAAAGACTGAGTAAGCCCTACTACAATCAATGTAAACTGATAAAGTTAACTGGCATGAGAAGTAGGGATGAACATAAGGATAACATACTAGCATGATGATTAACTAACAAGGTAGATAAAGGTGTCATCGCATAATCAGGTTTAAGGTTTTTGCACCACAGGTGTACTAGCAAACTAACATGACTTGAATAAACAAGTATTGATCCCTTGGCCCAAGCTTTGGCCCAATAACATGAAATGACCCTAATACGAGGTCCAACCAAACGGTCTAATCGATCGGCTCCCTAAGCCTAACTCGTCACGTGTTGGTGTCAATACGGCCCAAATATAATTGTAGTCGGACTGTGCCGGGTCCACCCTTCGGGTGTATCAAGCCCTAGGGTGTAAACCCCTGGACACCATAAACATAAGTGCACAGTCTCGATCTACTGGTACCCGTGCATGTTTTCCCCGGCTACGGACTATATGCACGACCATAGTCCGTCCGGAACTACACCGGCGTACCACTCTGCCGTCGTTTTTGGTCACTTACCTCAAGTCCAGTAATCGTGCCCCCTCCCTGGCCTAGTCCCTAGGGTCTTAATGATACAAACTTGGGATTACTGCTGGAGTGGACCCCCATTGCTAGGATTTTCTAGTGGGTTAAGTACGGTTTAACCCTCTTACTAATCATGGATTAACTTGGTTAAGTGTAACGATGGGTTCACGACTTAACCCCGATTAATCCACCAAGCCCAAATTGGTTAAGTATTAAGTGGACCATGACTTAACCCTAATCATGAGGCATTAATTAATTTAATGTGCCTTAACCTCTCACATTAGACCTTGTTGTGGTTACTAGTTAAGCCGGGCGGGTCCGGGTAGCTTTACACCACAACTTGGTCTAACCTCGGGTTCAAGGTACAACATGACCAACTTCTCACATTGGGTCCTATTGTTTGTAGCAACTAGTTAAGCCGGTCGGTTCCGGGTAGTTTTACGCTACAAACTCAACCCAACCTCGAGTTGGTCACACTTATATTTTCTAAGTGTCATGTCCATCATGTTTCCAAAACATATTACAAGTTTTCAAGAATTTGGGTAGACCTAACTTAATAGGTAAATTCCCAATGGGTAGACCTAACTTAATAGGTAAATTCCCAATCTTATGTTTTTATGTCTTTTAAGTTTACCCAACCCCAAACGCAATCCCATCGCTTACATATCGCAATAGCGCATAAAGGATAGAAAGAGGGAACTTGGCATAATCATGACATAAAGGTGTTGAAGCCACAAGTTTAACATGGTGGCATATGAAATGTACATATGTTCATATACTTGCATATTACATTTTTAGGCCTCAAAAGCATGCATAAAACCAAACTTAGCATATTGGTGATACATGGTGATAAATGACATGTAGAAATGGCCATAAGTTCGCATTTAGCCTCACATGCAAGTTATCATAAGAGATATGATAACTTACATGTTGCCAAAATGCAACCTTTAGCATAAAGCTTGAAGCTTTATGTTCATATACTCAAGGTAAGCTTGCATAACATGATAACATGAACAAAATGATCAACCCAAAATTGCATAACATAACTTGCATATCATATGACAAACTTGCATAACATAACATGATCAAACTTGCATATCATAACATGGCAAACTTGCATAACATAACATGATAAACTTGCATATCATAACATGGCAAACTTGCATAGCATAACATGGTAAACTTGCATATCATAACATATCAAACTTGCATAACATGACATAGTAAACTTGCATATCATGGCAAACTTGCATATCATAATGATCAACCAAACTTGCATCATTCATTTAACTTTAGAGTTTAAATATGAAAGTAGAAAAGGGCTCAAATTCTTATGAAGACACAAATATATTAATAGATTGAGCCAAGCCCTTATGAAATCAAATAAACCCAAAATGAAAGCTCCAAATCAATATAAACCCCTTGCTTTATGATGTAAATATGGAAACTTGACTTGAATGCAAGCTAATGACACTCATACAAGCTTGAAAACACTTGTATGCATGGAAAAATCTCTCATAGAAATGACTTAGGAATTTTATGAAGAGAGTGGAGGCCATGAGAGGAATGATTTTTCCATAGTTTAGTTACTTGAATGAATAATGATGATTTAGGGTTAGGTTAGGGGCTTATTTATAGAGATTAGGATTAGTTTCAACCTTAGGATTAAACCCTAATTCCAATCTCAGCCCTTAAAACCGAATCTGGCCCCAAAACCTAACCAAAACCACAAAATGGTGCACCAGGCAAAACTGCCCGGCTGAACCAAGTCGACACCCAAGTCGACAGGGCTGTCGACTTGGGCCTAACCATGTCGACTGCCTAGTCGACAGGGCTGTCGACATGGGTGGTCTGGCGGGAAATTTCCTGCCTGCGCCCAACTGCCCTAATTTCCAAATTCAAACTTGAAATCTGTTTTTACTTTGAATTTTTCTGAAAACTTCGTTGGGCCTTAATCGGGTCATACGGACTCCAATTTTCGAAAACTCGGACTCTATTTCGCGTATTTTTCCGAGACAAACGCAATGGCATAGCCCGTTTCCCTTGATTCAGATTTATAAATTAAATTCTGCCTTGATTTATGTTATAACGGGTTATTGAAAATACGGGTTGTTTCAATTTTTCCTATCTTTTCTTCGAGTCCACCTCGAGTAACCGAGTGATAATCGGTGGATTCAACAAGTTAGGGAACATAAGAACCGACTGATTTTTTGTTCTACAACAATAAGTTGGACAAGGAGATGGATTCAATGTTGTAAGTGTCAAGACCTAACTTATTTATTTGAATTTCCCTGGAGAGTTTCTAATATTCATACTCCTTTGCTGGCAAGAGACCGATCAAGCCCACTAGCGATGTATATCGCGCTAGTATGGCTACCATAAGGGGGGATTCTGGAGAATGCTCGAAGTCTCAAAAGGTGTAGTGCCAACGAGTTTCTATATTAGTTTTACTTTCTTAGTGTTGGTCTAACTTTAGGAGTGGGCGGTGCTCGAGCTCCTGCAATAGCACCACTAGTGGTTGTTCCCCTTGTCGGGAGGCCAGTAGTCGTGCTTCTAGTCGAGGGGCCAGTAGTCGTGCCCATAACCAAGGGGGAAGCAGTTGTGGGAGCTTGACCCGAGTCTGTGTAAAGAATGCTATCAAGAGAAAAGTGCCCCCATGTATAGTTGGGAGCCCAAGGATGGGGAAAATGAGAAGTCCATCAAGAAAGTGGCGGAGAAAGGGTCCAAGAGCTCTCCTTCGAAAGAGCCAGCTGCAGAAGTGTTTCACATTAGAACTCCGTCTCCTGCGAAATCTCCATCATATAGTGCCTAATCAAGGGGCACTAAGTTAACATTCAGGTGCATGAGCGATATGCCGTTACTGGATGTCATCTATTCAGCTTAGAATTTGGACCCCACCACATTCTTTCCAGGATCTGAAGAAGAAATTACTCATGTTAAAGCTGGGAAGACAACTCTGACAAGCCTAACTCCGAGCTTTGGTCCATTGGGGGGATCATTAGGACGCACATGACATGAGCACTGCATGCCACAACACTCTTTTCACTTTGTTCATGCGGAGTTCTAACTTGAATCTTCTTTTGATTTACATGACCAATGACCAAAGGACAGAAGTACCATAAGCAATTCGATACTAGCCTTTCCAAAAGCGGGCCATCCTACAAAAGCTCTTCGGATAGTGAATATGTAACAACCAGCCCAGAATGGGCCTAAATTTCAACATAGAAATGGCCTGTCGAAACTTAGAGCCACTCTAAATGGGTCGTTTGTTCCTGTAAGGAATTACATTTGCACAAAATACTATATAGATATTCCATTATGAAAATCTCACACAACGGAATGAGAAAAATATGATGTACCATTTTATTTAAAAATCCACATAATTCAAACACAGATTTTTAAGATACAATTATTCCATAGGTGCATCAATAAACTCATTATCAAAAGTTTCCACAAGCAGTACAACAATGATAACAAGTAATAGCATAATATCTCCATTTTCGTCTTCAGCCTCCATCATTGCTTCTTCCATAGAATATTTCCCACCTACTAACTTGTTGGATATGTTAAGGAGAGGGGTCAGAATATAAAGTCCTGTGAAACACAAAATAGTACTTACCTAAAGGCTATACCCTAGATTTAGCAGGTTACATATATCGAAGTATTTCTACCCAACACACAAACATTCACCTGAATACAAAATATCTAACCAATGAGGTGGATATTCTATTCAATCGCTTAAGAACATCATTAGTGTATTTAGGGTAAAGACCCAGCAAGGCGGGCATTCTCGGTCACTTATGGCCATATTAAAAGTGGATTATAATGGTCTCTTATAACTTGAGGCGGACCCTGTCCTCTTAAGACCCCATCCTAATTTTTCAATGTTCTTAAGTCTATACTCTCACTTGTAATATGAGAAGTGGTATTGCGAATGTTACTACTTAAATAATATTACGGTAGAACTCCTATGTCGCTTAAGACATCCCATAGATAGTTGGTGATCATGTTATTGCAACATATCCTTTATAAACCAGTCATGTACATAGTTTTATCCCTTACAAGCTCGTAGAGGGAGTGTATATCCCCTATGAACTACCCTACTCCGTTACCGCCATGCCTAACTACTTTTATAAAAGGAGGACCCATAGACTTACTTCAAATCTAACTAGTATTACCACACAACGGTGGAAAAAACCGACCTTGTTTACATAAAATATAAAATTATTTATTAAAATTCATTTTAAGTTAGATTTTAACCAAAAAAATCAATATATACACATAAACTATGAAATTGAATCACACTTTCCAAAGAACTTTTTTTAATGCAAAAACATTTTTTTAATGCTGATAATGGTTGTCATAACAACTTGCTTACAACACTATGTACTACATAGTAATTTGGAAGCTATTAGCAAATAAATATCAGTTATGAACAAAAAAGTCATAGACATTGCTTTTGAGTTGCTTTATACAGAATGTGTGCATGTTAACATGCAACTCCGTTAACTAAATGACCTGAGGTAGATTGTATAACTTTGAAAATAAATTATATGTAACGACCCGGAAAATCTGAACCAATTTAAAATTTTTAAATTGGCTATTTTGGTGGATTTTAAATATTTAAAATAAATATTTTAAATAATAACGATGAAAAGTAAGTTTGAATCGACATTTGAAAATGAATATAATTAATTCTAATTATAAACAAGGCCTGAAATGGCGCGGTAGTTTCAAAATTTGAATTCAAACTTCGCCTGACTATACCGAGTGCAAAACAAAACGGATTTGAGTGAAACCAAAAATATTTAAATCTGTTAGTGAATATCTTTCTAACGAATCTGAAAAATCGAAGTTTCATTGCGGGAAGTAAAAGTTATGGCCAAATGAATTTTCAGAAAGGTCGCTATAGAATATTTATAGCCCATGAAAACGACCATTTCGCAAATGACCTCAGAATTCGACGAAACCACTTTTGTTGGATCCGGGATGTCAAATAATTTCTAGGTTTCAAATTTCATAATTTTTGAAGTTAATATGTGAGCGTGGCAAAGGAAAACGTGTTTTGGTCAATTACAGTTAAATTGGATCGACCAGAAAAGGGCCATTTTGCAAACGGGCTCAGAATTCGACGAAACTAGTTTTTTTCGGACCGTATCGTCAAAACATAGCTATATTTATTTTTCTGGGATTTTTAGAATCAATATGTGGCCCCGACAAATTGAAATGTACGTTCAAATCAAATATTGAATGTTTTATATTTTAATTTGAAGAAAAACTGACTAAAAAAGTCAAATGGGCCTATGAAACATATCCCATTGTGTTCGGAATGGGGGTATTTAGCTAGGGACGACAGTCGTTGGGTTTGGATTGGAGGTCGTGTTAGAAACCACTCTTTTAAAAGATCCCGACCAATCAGAATTTTATATAAAAAAAAGGAAATTTCTCTCTCTTCCCCCCCGATCGACGACGGAAACCACCTCCTCGCTTCCTGTCCATTTTTTGGCGAATCCACGCCGAATTAGCTCGTGCCCCAGTTGAACTTTTTGAAGATCTCCCCGAGCTCTTCAAATCCATACCCATTGCTCCCTCCCTCGTGCTATGGTTCTCGAGAATTGAGCTTCGAAAGATGCGGGTTTGAAAACGCCACAGCCGCTTCCTCCGATCACCGAACGCCGCCGCACCACAATCGAAGGCTGCGCCTTCCGACCCCTTACAACCCCCTACAACCCCGTGCTAACCGATCGTGCTATTGTGCTTCAGATTTCAAAAGATTTGAAGACCTAGTTTTGAAGATTTAAAAAGGAGGTACGGCTGAAATTAATTAAACTATATTATAGCACTTCTAAGCGCTACGGTTTTTGATTTCACTATAAAAATCATATCTTTTTCGTTTGTTGACGAAATTCAGTGAAACAAGAGACAGTGGACTCGTGTGGATGCCTTCTACATTCTAGAAGAGACCGCATATTTTTCTGAGCCTTCTGCTATTTTTGGTGGAGTGGAACCCAATGTGAGATTTCTAAATTATAAACGATATGGAAAACGACGATGTATAAATTATATAGTCGATGTATGAGTTATATAAGCGTTGTACACCTCATGTATAAGCGTTGTATAAGTTGTACGTTCGACGTATAAGTTATATATGCGTTGTAAAAATTATATATGTGTTGAAATAGAAGTGAAATGCCTATATATATATATGTATTTGTATATATATATATATATATATATATATATATATATATACGCCCCTCGTCCACAAACCATGGACGATATTTATTGGTTATGATTGGTGTGAAAATTGATTGATAGCGAATGGTTGATTATAATTGTTTGTGGTTGAAATTGATTGGTTGTGGTTGAAAAATACCCGTTTGTGGTTGAGAATTATTTGGTTGAAACCACATAGGATTAGCTTGTGGAAATGAAAATATATACATGCCGCCTGCGTGCGAACTAGATGCATGAAATCCCCATTGTCAAAAGCTGTGAGGCTTTAAGGTAGAGCGAGGAGCCGTACTAGGGACGGCCCTGGTTTTAACTACCCTGCCGTTATGCTGCCGAAATTTTTGAATAATATTTATGCGTTAGAATTATTTTCATGTATTGAAACTGTATTCGTGTGTTGAATAGAAATTCATTCGTTGAATAGAAATTCATGTGTTGAATGGTATTCGTGTTTTTAAGTAAATTGTTTTATAATAAAAATCCTATTTTTATCACCTATATGAACTATATAAAATATTCGTGTTTTGAAGTAAATTGTTTTATAATAAAAATCCTATTTTTATCACCTATATGAACTATATAAAATAGTCGTGTTTTGAAGTAAATTGTTTTATAAAAAAAAATCCTATTTTTATCATCTATACGAACTATATAAAATAGTAGTGTTTTGAAATAAATTGTTTTATAATAAAAATCCTATTTTTATCACCTAAATGAACTATATAAAATAATCGTGTTTTGAAATGAGTTGTTTTACAATAAAAATCACATTTTTTCTATATACATGAATAGTTAAAAATAGCGAAGTGTTGAACTAATTGTCGGTTGGATAAAAATATAATTTTTATCAAATGTATGAAAATAATATAGCTTTGAAATCGAAGAATCGATATATATATATATATATAAATAGAATTGAAATAGAATAACGAAGCTGCAGTTCGTGTTTTGAAACCGCGATTTCAAACGATTAGTGCGGGAGATCCGACCATCGGATTTTCCCGAAACCGAAACCGTTGGGTTCGCTTTGGAAATATCTTCCCAACGATACCCACTTTGCGAAAATCCAACGGTTGGATTGTCTGGAATGTTTAATTCAAATCTGAAGAAAAACAGCGCCAGAATCGATTATATTTATATATATAAATACAATTATATTAAATCGAATAACGACGTTGCAGTTCGTATTTTGAAATCGAAACTTTAAACGATTGTACCAGGAGATCCGACCGTCGGATTTTCCCAAAACTGGAACCATTGGATTTGTTTTGAAAAGATCTTTCTAATGATGTAAATTTTGTGAAGATCCAACAGTAGATTTTCAGATATGTGTAAATCAAATCTGAAGAAAAACAGCGCCACGGCCGCGTTATGGCCCTAAGCGTCGTTTGAATAAATTGGCTATTTTAAAATAAATAAAAATAGCGATAAATCATTATAAAATATTATAAATGATATGGAATGTGAAATTTAGAAACTAACTGAAGGTTAGCTAAGTCGAATGGTTTCCTGGAGTTTGATCTGATGTTGGTTTCGGCCTTCGGGGTTAATATTTGGGAAATCGTTCTCTTACTGATCTACGGTTAGTGACTGATGAATTTAAATGAGACGTATGATGTGTTTGTGTAGCACTTTTTATTATATACGTGAGTTGCTCAGAAAGACCGGGTTTATCCCATTCTGAATAACTGAATCGACGATAAGAAATCGAAGATGAAGACGGTGGTCGAAGACCGGAGATCTTCACCTTGTTTGGATGGTAACTGATGTCCTGATTGGGAGGCATCCCGAAATATGGATAATGAGTGGTGATCGTCCAGACGTACGTGGAGATCGATGGGTATGTGAGGCATATAGTGCCTCTGGTTTCGTTCAGGCCCAGAACGGACTTGTAAATGGACTGTGTGTCTGACATTGAAATTCATTCTGTGTGATTGATAGCCATCAGTTGCATGGTGTGAATCGCCTGTGTGGCATGCTAAGATGCAGTGATCAGGGCTTCTGTTGAAAAGCAAAGTCTTGTGGTGATGATCAAAGCATCGTCTGTGTGGCGTAGCTTTGTGTATAACGTGAATTCGCGAACCTCACACCCCGGTATGAACCAGAAATGGGAGAGGATCTCATGGAGGGCATGTGTTTCTTTCTAGTTAGAGGTGGTGTCGGTGCTTGAACTGACTGACATTTATATTATTTTCACCTATGTGGTTGTTGCTGTTGCGAGGCTCCTCAGCTATATCGGTGACTATGTGAAGCCGATGGAGTCATTCGTTGGCTCATTTACGCCCCAAAGGGCGGGGAAACGTAGTGTTCAGGAAATATAATCCACATCGGTGGACCGGCCCTGTCGCTCCAAAGGCTTGCCTGCGCGCTCGCCTGAGACATGGGCTAGATTGTCTCGAAGTCGGTAAGGACTATCTTTTGCCTTGGTTCATGACGGAAATCCAATTTCCAAATACGTGATTGTGTGGTTTTGATTGTATACCTATATATGGCGACATAGTGGTATGGGGCATTAATGCCGTCTATGATTGATACTTATGATTTGAAATTGTTTTTTGAAATATATAAACACTAGTAATAATATCAAATTCTTTTTTTTATTCGTATCAAGCATATTTTGTCCATTATAAGGTAAAAACCCTATACTCTGGTTTGCTTTGCATTGTGTGATGGGAACTGAGTCTTATAATGGCTTCAATTTTATAAAAAGCATTGCGATGTTTAAAAGAATGATTTGTTTTAAACTGCTAGCAATCTAATGGAGTAAACCCGTTCCGCGAAAGTGGCGTGGTCCTGTGATTATCCAATTGTATAATGTGTTAAGTAGATTTCTCATACCAGTCCCATGACTAACTCGTACTTTGTTTCACTTGCAAACTCGAGTGCCCCTTTTTCTACACGGGCAGCGTTGTATTCAGGTTAGCAGGCTCTTTCTGGATAGCTGGAGCTGAAGATGGATTCTATCATTTATCTATTTTTATGCTATTCAGCTCCTATTGCACATATTATGTTTATTTTCCGCTGTAGACATTTATGTATAACAGAACTGTATTTGCACTAAGTATGATCCTATATACTGCGCAACTCTGATGATTATGTTTATCCAATGTATTATTTGTACATTTTCTGGTGTATTTATTTAATTCTGTTCTGCTATTATCTGTTTATGTGTTATATTCCAAAGATTACCCTTGCCACCGTCAGTACGGGGTTTGGGGTTGTCTCATTATATATAAATATAAATATAAATATATACAAATTTTTCATTAATATTACTTAAACATCAAATGATGACCGCTTTGGAAAAAAAATTAACTTAGAATTTAAATTTCAAATTTAATATTTTGAAAATTTGAATTGAAATTTAAATCTTAGTCAAAACACTCAAAATTGGAGGCTTGAATTTGAATTTTAGAATCAAATTTTAAAGTTGATATGTGCCAAATAAACAACAAATTCATATATGCGTAGAGAATACAAATTTAACCAATAAATAAATATATTTAAGCATAAATACACACAATATAGTCATAATTAACAAAACGAAATTACAATATCATATGGTAACTACAATTCCAACCCAACATATTAGAATAACACTTACAAATTGTCAGCATATATTAACATATTTGTTTAATATTATATAACCCTTTTAACATGCACATCACTAGAAAATGATCTAATTAGAAGATTTAGTGCATATTCTTTGCATACTAGTGATTGCATATTCTTTGCATACTGTCTTGATTTACCAGTTTTTTTAGTGAATTATAAATGAAAATAAATGTACAGGTGTTGGAGCCGAGCCCTCAATGTTAAAAAAGTACCTTGTCTAACATGTAGTTTTGAGTGCATGGCCTGTAATTTCTTGTTAAATAGAGTACATTTGGTACATTCAATATACAATTTGCTTGTATTTATTATATGTAATATATGTTCTGATGTAACCACAATTCCTGTTTCAGTTAACTTTGCAAAGGAAGATGAAACATTGAGTGTCGCAAAGCCTATCATTATCTATTTATTTTTTTTGAAATTATCCATTTTGTTTACAGGAACTGTTACGTTGCACGCATCATGTGATTTGGACCACAGTGCTATTTTATCATTTTTTTGAAAAGTCTAGTTTTCATCAATCGATGGTCTGGTAGGAATGCAGTACACTGGAGCCTTTACTTTAGTCCTAAAGAATGCATGGATAAATAACAATCAGCATAATTATATATATCAATAATGCAAAATATAAATCAAATCATGCTATAGAATTTTCCTAATAAACAAAAAATTATCATCTCAATACACACACACACATACACACACACGCACACACATATATGTATATATGTGTGTGTGTATATATATATAGGACAGTGGAACAAAAATAAAAATAGTATGTATCATGCAAATTGAGGAAACACGTTATTGATATCATTATCAGTATATATAAAGTTCACCAAATAAGCAACAAGATGAAAACATAAATTTCTATACCTTAATGAAATTGCTGAGTTTTTTCTGATGGTCAACATTATTTCCATCTTCCTCTGCTTTGCCTTATCAGTAACATGTGCTCCAAAAGTATGTAAAAAAAAAATTATTGAAAGGTTTCCTAATAGTCGATGTTAAAATGGAGAGTAACATGAACAACTACCTGGAATAATAATCTAAACGTGAAACATCAAACTAAACTCATCATATCATATCATATCATATCATATCTTGTGTATCACAGTTTAGTTTGCATGACAAATACTACAAATATGGCTGAGGGCTCAAGGACTAAAACTAACACTCAGTCCAAAAACACTGTTTTATGACAAAGAATGCTGCACGTTTAATTCATGAACTCTTACACAATTCATAAAAGTAAGACCTTACCATTTACGTCCTGCAAACCTTACACCATAGAATATCTGAGGTTATGTAAAAAGGGTGGAATAGAAGCATTTAGAGTATATATAATTCTGGAAAGTAATATAAGATGGTCAAAATTGGTTGGTAATACGTAGTTACCCTGCAAATCAAATTCCCTGTTAATCTCACAACTATATCAAAGTACTAACAAACAGGCTATGTCTAAACTATCAAACGATATATGAAATGGAAACAACATTATACAAAAAAATTTCTGCACATAAATTGTCTATAGTCGTTTAATTCACAAAACAGTACCACAACCAAACTTTATAGTTTCACAATCCTAATCCAAGGAAGGAAAAAATACAGAGCATTTTGAGGTAATAAAGGGAACAAAACAATCAATCCCTCAAGAGGACACAAGATAAACAATAAATAGCCTTTTACTCTTTAATACAATATTTCAAACGATGTGTAAGTTCACACACAAAACCAAAGCTAAAAGTGGGAAAAATCCAATCATTAAAAGAGTGTTTCATAGCATAATTATATTGATGTTCTTATAAGCTAATATAAGTTTTGTTCTAATGCAAATATCTGACAACATAATTATATTGATGTTCTTGTAAAAGAGTGTTTCACAACTCAAGATAACACTAATGCTGAGCGTTTGCAGCGGAAATTAACATAAGCGCTGCATTTACCTAATTTAATAATAAAAAACCAATTTGGACAATACTATTTATTCCTGATGCTGTTATAAATATATTTGCAATCACGCTTGTATGATCAGCATATGAATACTTATTGCAAACAATCGCATTTATATGATCAACAAATGGATACTTACTATAAATATTTATGAAAATATGATTGGAGTGCAAGCTCATACTTGTAATCAAGTGCTATGTTTGGGTCAAATTTATCTTGTTATACATTTTGGGTAAAATCAGGTTAAACTATCACGTTGTTATGTTAGATTATAACTGAAAATTATATCTTACTAGTCTAATCTAGTAATTGGCATGAAAGTCCCTACGGACCCATGCAAGCAAAACTTTCAACTACACACAAATCCATGAGCTGTTATGAATATGTTTCCATATAGATTTAAATCAAGCATTATTCAACCTTATAAAGCTATATTTGACTAAAGATGGAAATATTATTTGAGTTATATATTACTCCTACTTTACTTTGTAATAGAATAAAATATCACTTTTGAGTATCATTTACTACCAGGATGAAATATGTAAGTGCATGCCATTCCAAAATAAATGGAAATTCCTTGCTGTAATGATGCAGATGAAAGCAACAAAGATAAAGCAATACAAAGCGTACCAGGAATACAGTCATTTCTACAAGGCAAAGACCTTCCAAGCCTCAATAATCAATGCAAATCAATAGAGGATCCTGCACTTCAGTACGTGCTGACCACCAACAAATACACGAACCATGCTGAAGATTTGCTATATTAAACACAGTGAACATCATGGGTAGTTGTATTCATTTATTTATATAAAAAAATCATACTAATTCAACGAATTGACATGACTTGAGCTGGGTCAGTTTACATTCAATTCCCATATACCTTGGTCACAGTGGCAAGCTTTAGTAGCCCAGAGCAAGGATGAATCAACTAAGGTGGCTTACTAAGACTATGATTTATCTAATTATTCAATTCTAGGTTAAAATTCATCAAATACATAGGGCTATTATGCATAGAATAGAACACATTTGTGATAATTTTCTGTGTCAAGGAAACATCACAAAATCAATTGGCACATGATATGCAAAACCAATGTAGAAGGACTTAGACTGAGAAAGTTAAACGAGCAGAAGAAGGCAATGATATTAAAATTGCGATCTACAGTCCATAAAAACACTTTCAACATAAGGAAAAATAAGATTTGGTCACATGTAGCATTGCACAAATAGGTGAAATATAGTCGTTCTTTACAAAAAAATTGCCCAGTCAAGTTAAACACTATATGCGGACTCCATTATTATATATAAAAACTCCAATTACACTGTACAACACTTCAATCTAAAAAAAATCGTGCAATACTTGAACAACCTTTAAATTCAGAAAACGGTACGCCATGCAAAACTTTAGGAAAAGGATAAACAAATTTTAGGCAAACGAAAACAAGAGTTAATTACCTTTTGAAGAAATCAACAACCATCGACATCTGAAAAGTTAATTTGGATGGTAGAGTCAATGTCTACCGAACTTCCATCGAGATCTTGAGGCGATGTGTTTAAGCTGAGATGCGTCTTTGATTTGGGAATTCGGGTTTTAGGTTTTGATAAAAATAAAAAAGAGAAATAAATGGCAGATATTTGTAAAATAGGAGAGAATAATGGGTGGTAGGCCATAGACATGGGAGAGGAAGAATAAAAGACGGAAGATATTTGCAGAGCATGAAAGAAAGAATCAAAGTGTTTTACGAAGAGAGCGACGAAAGGAAAGAAATCACGAAGAGGAAACGCGAAAGTGAGTTTTGACAGCCAGAATTTATTGGAACAGACAAATTGGTTTTGGCCCTCTTACAGTAGGAAAACCTCCCTAACGGTCGGTTTGATAAGGGTGGGTCCCATGACATTGGTAACTATCTAAGGAATAAATCTTCGGAGAGGATCCTAGTCCCAACCACTTAAGACCCAAACTAGAGAAGAAGAGAGTTAGCCACTTAACACCTTCCCCAGTTGTAGTAAACCTTCCAATTCACACATAATAGATTTATATATATACACCCAATACCTCTCACATTAAACCTTATTCATGTAGATGTTGGATATGTCGAGGGGTTCCGGGTAGACTTTTACTACAAGTAGGTTTAACCTCGTGTCGTAGTGTACTAGATTTTTAATATCCCATGGCACCCAGACCACTCGCATTAGTTGGGCCCACTTATGGTTGCTGGATTTGTCGGTCGGTTCTGGGCAAGCTTATACCAAAAATGACAACTAAGCTCGTGTCTATGTGTCACTATTTAATATATTTACAAGCCATTCTATATGCACACACCAGCAATTAATATATGGGGGCATTTCAAATTCAATTCCTATACTAATCGCATTTATTACGTCATTATTACGCTAATTACGTTAATTATGCTATTTAAGTAGAATATTTAGTATGTATTAATAACGCTAATTTTTGTATGATTTAGAGAACGTCCTAATGAGGTAAAAATTATCAACTTGCCCTAAGTTTAAGGCATAAAAGTTAATTTCCACATTTTGATTGCTATATTCAAGGCTTGATGGCATAATTGCATAATAACAGATAGTAGTAATGGGCAATACAACATACATACAATTACAACTTACATCCTAGGTTTATTGGAATGATTCTAGTAATGAACTAAGAATAGGGTAAAATTTCATATATATACATACACACACATGTTGGATCTATGATAACCCTAGAGGGGGGGTGAATAGGGTTAATCACAGTTTTTAACTGAATTGAAAAACTGATCGGATATTAAAATAATAAACAGATCACAGAATGTAACAGAAACAGAAATGCAGAAAATAAATCACACACAGATATACCCAGCTTCGGCAAAACCCTGCCTACTGCTGCATTTCTAAGGTTTCTACTTGGTGATAGAACAGATCCCGCATACAAGACCATGTACACTCGCAAACCCTGCTCCTATTCTAACCCTACGCTCAAAACCCTAGACTGACCGATATCCCCTCGATCAGATTTCCCGAATTACAGCCCTGTAACTCGTAACCCTAGAATTTACAGACTCTAGTGGACTGCCAGTCAACACCCTGACTGGAACTCTAGAATTTTACAGACTTCTAGAAATTGTTTCAGAATTGTTTACAGAAGAAAATAAAAAACAAAACAAAATCAAAAATCAAAACAAGAATGAACTTGAAAAACCCTAGGATATAAACTAAGGGGTCATCCCCTTTTAAATTTGGTCAGCCCTTTCACAAATTTGTTGCCCACTTATTTTGACCCGATCACTTTGTCTCTGAGAATTAAAAATGGCGCCTGCGATTTCTAGGGTTTCACTGAATCTTCCCCAAATCGATTTCAACTTCGATGGCTTTCTGGAATTGATGGAATAGCTTCTATGATGCTCGATTCTTTGTGGCTTTGTTCGACTGATTTGGGATTGCTTTCTGGTTCGATCGAAATTGTGAGTTTTCTGAAATTTCTCGCTTTGAAAATGCTTGAATTGAGTTTTTGTGTGTTTTGATCTACATGCCGATGATGATATGGTGTTATTTATATGGTAGAATCGAAACCATAATGTCTCTGATTTCATTAATGTGACTTGTTGCTGATTTTGCTCGGTTTTCCACTTTGATTTCCTTGATTGAATTTGTAAACCACGGCTTTGAGATGATTTTGTTGCTTTGACCTTTTGGTTCGATTGAATGCCGAAAATGGAATTTCTGATTTCTGTAAATCGTTCAAAAAAAAAAAAAAACTTGCCGAAAAGAACTGGATCATTTTTGGAAAGAAAGACAGAAATCTTGCCCACTATTTATTTGCACACTTTCAAAATTACTTTGAATTGATAGTTAAATTCAGAACTGGAAACCTTTCAATTTCTCAATACCATATATGAACAAATTAAACTTCACTCATGCTCTTCACCGATGACACATCCTTACTGATTTGTGAGAGGAAAGAACTGGAAAGATTTGATTTGATTTGTTGCCCCTTAAAAAAAATCCAAACAGATACTTGCTGATTTATTACTTGTACCCATTGTCCATTCTTGGATTAATTGCATTTATCACTTTGCAAACAATTTTCCGAATATTGTTCAAATTAGAACATAAATTGCCGGAAAGATTAGGATCCCAATTTTCCATTTATTCTTGCATGTCAGAAAAACATTTATTGTAAAAGTTTAGAAGAGCAAACCTTTTTATTATTCTTGCATGCAAATTTCTCTGTACTTGTATAACTGTTTTTGAAAACATGCCAATCTGGTTTCTGTAATTTCTGGAATTTTCATCTCAACATAATTTGTTGGTTTGTAGCACTTGAGACTTGGCTGTCTTCATATTTTGAATGCTCATTCATATATGACTTGTATTGTTCATTGTGCACTGCCCTGTTTGACTGAAAATTTGCCATATCCTTCCAGTGCATTTGAAATGCTTTCTCCCTGTTTGCATATGAATTGAAAAGAACTTTTGCCACATTTGCATTGTCATCTCTTGCCAAAAATGATTTGATATTTGCCCAATACTTGAGATTGAATGCTTATTTATTTCTGGAATGAATTCATGCCAAAAAAAATCCATGTCCAAAACCTGATTTCTGGAAATTTACTTTCTTGCATGAATATATGAGAGATTCACAATTGTGTGCATGCATTGCTGTCTTGTTCCTAGCTGGTTCATATATCGAAAATGCACATGCATAAATCATGTTGGCTGCACTGTTTCACCTCACAAACTGTTCTGCATGTATGATAATACGGTTTCCTTGTTGTAGCAGTGCTTTGTTGTTTCATTTCTGCCATTCAATGCTGCTGCAATGTACCATTGCCTTGTGTTTAATGATGCACTGTTTTGATCCATGCTGTGTCATGTTTGTCACCTGCTCTTGAGTTGATTTTCCATGCCAAACCATGCTGCTTGTACATATGCTGCATGTACACAAATATATGTACACCACTATTGATTATGTAGTAGCTTCACTGTCCCTTTTATGTTGACTGTGTGGGTGACTACTACTTAGATCACTTGAACCATGACATTGTGTATTGACATACATGTGCACACTCTGTTTCCATTTTGACTTGCTGAAATATCAACTTGGCTTCATGTCCATGTTGCACTGTCCCTTGCTTGTGCACTGAGTCGAGCAGGTCCATGTGGCTACTCCTCAGTTGCACACTGAATT
Organism: Allium sativum; assembly: GCA_030737875.1. Lineage (NCBI taxonomy): Eukaryota > Viridiplantae > Streptophyta > Magnoliopsida > Asparagales > Amaryllidaceae > Allium > Allium sativum. The sequence goes on along the minus strand of CM060918.1, from coordinate 769,064,736 downwards.
GGCGTGGCAGTGCACACGTGTATATATATATACACGTGTGTATATGCAGCCATTCAGGAAATTTCCTGTCCCTTTACATTTAAAACTGTCTGCCTAGACACAGATTAATCAGATCAAGTCATGAAAAATGATGAGAAACACACCAGAAAACTGAGGCAAATAAATTTTTAAAAATAAAATTTATATTCGCATATATTCTGTTTAAATTCTATTGCAGTGTACTGTGTGTGTGCTTCATTTGACAGGTAAACAGGTGATGACTGGACTGACTGAAAAGTTGCTGTGAAGACAGAGAATGAAGTCAAGAACAGTGTCAGTTAAAGAGTGTTTGTAATAGTGTATGTATAGATGAAAATGTACAACTGAGTGTATGAGTGTTGAATGAGAAACTGTATTGCAATGTTGAGATGTACACATAGTGGAGTATAAAATTTGTACTGATTAAATTTTGAAATAAAATATTCTATTCAAATAAAATACTGTGAATATTTAAATTTCTGTACAGTTGTATTTTATTTAAATATAAATATTATATTCCAGTCTGTGATGTACAATAACAGTACAATATCAAACACGTTAAAATAATATTTATTTGGTTGTTATCATCAAACAAAAATCATATAATTGTGTATACAACACTGTTATATACAACAATCTCCCCCTTTTGATGATGACAAACAAATAAAAGATTTTGTATACAATAGATGTGTTTGACAATGAATATTGAACTTCCCCTATTTATTAGCTCCCCCTACAACAGACAACTCCCCCTATAACTGTGCATGAGTGAAATGTGAAGAATAATGAATTTTCAAAATTAAAAATATTTATAAAATATTCACTCATAAATCAAAATCTAATCCATTCTCCCCCTTTTGTTATCATCAAAAGAATACAGATTTTAAAATACAGATGAAAATTGACTAAAAATATAATTTCAGCTTAAGAGGAAGAACGGTCATCATAAATTTCAATCAGTCAAACAAAAAATCATAATATTCTAAGAACTGGTGGCATATTTCCCTTTTGTAGAGAGTGACGGATTTACGATGAATTTTATATAAAATGGAGAGAGTTAAAAAAAATTCATTTCCAATTATTTTCAAAGGATTTTTATAAAAATAAAGCACAAAAAACAGTGATGGATTTGGACTATAATTAATAATTCAATTTAAGTGACAAGATCGAATAATCTCAAATCCCAATACCCATCAATCAACAAATCATAATACGTCATAAAATATTAACACATTTCACAGATTAGAAAATGGATTGATAGGCTGGTTTTTATACACAAAAGAGAATTTCAAGTTTATTTCAATTTATAGCATATTATTCCTTTTTCTTCTATTTTTATTAAGAGCACACTGACCACGCATAATCAAAGCTTGGATTTTTAAATGGGATCAGTCGCAGCTTAAATTATAAGACGTCTCATAACCATGCATAACCAGAGCTTGGATTTTTAAATGAGGTTAGAGACACTCTTATATATTAATTATATTTATTATTTTCAGCTTCAAAATAGAAAGACTCCTCAGTATATATAAATCAATATGAGTGATAGAAATGCGGTAGGTACAGAGATGGACTGTGAAATAAATTTCTAAATTAATAATATTATGAAATATGATCAACCGTACCGGGACCACTGAAAATTTCAATTGTCAATAATTCTGAAAAATAACATGACCACAATTCCATCACAAATATTTTCACTATTTATTCAAAAAGATTCTTAAAAAAAATTTAACTCTCCATATTAATATAAAATCATAACGGATGGCAGAAGGGTGATAGGTAATGAAGATAGTCGTGAAATAATTGCCAGTTCAAAGATATTATAACTAATATTCAACCATCATGACAATCCAAATAAAATCTCCTCTTGTTGTGAAATACACTACAGTCACAATTCATCACAATTTCAAAAACTGATAATAATTTTGATGAATTATAAACACAGCACAAATTGGATATTGATTTCAATTTCTGAATGAATAAAAAATAAATAATTTTAAAATTGAAAAACAATTACAAGAAGAAATTAAACAGATTTATAAAAAATTTGAATCTATACAGGGGTGATAATTCAAAAAACAGATAAGTGAAAAAGGTTGATACCAAATGTTCTCGCTTATCGAGGAATTTAGTTACACCCTGATGGACTATCATGGACATCTCAGGCTAAAGAAATTTAAACACAAACCCAGCCAGACAGATTTAGCATATTTATTTGTATAAGGCAAAAAAAATGTATGGATCTATACAAGGTGAAAAATTTGAATCTTAGTACAGATGGTGAAACAAATATAAGGCGCTTCTGATACCACTTGGTGTCTCTATTTACGAGGAATTTTAACATGATACTGAACAAGAATGTCATAGACAAAAAAATTATTAAGTACCAAGCCCAAACAGACATATAATAGATTATGCACATGTATCAGAGCAGCAAGCATGTGATTCCAGAACAAACATTTTTCAAAACAGTATCAGAGCAACACAGAACATAGTTTCAAATCATACTTGTCAAGATGATGGCCACATATGATGATTCATGATCTAATGATTAAAATACTGTTTACTTGAAATCATTTGAGGAATATGAAAATATCAGAATTTAATGAATTAATCACACCAGATTATAAATTTTTGATTTGAGATATGTGTGAGATTTAATAAATCAATAATTTCAAATAATTTTAAACAAACAAATAATTAGATCAAATAATCATGAAATAATAGAGAATTTTAAGACCAATTTTACAAAAGAAATTTTCACAAGTATCTGACAAGTGTGGGGTTAAATTCAGATCATTTACATCAAATTTGAGAGGTATTCATGAATTAGAAAATTAAAGTAATTTATTTGAAATCACTTGAATCAACGTCAAGTTCTGGGATATAATGAATCAGTCACACAAGATTGATAATTTCAAATTTAGGAGGTATGTGAGATTCAAAATATCAGGAATTTCAGATGATTTCAAACAAACTAATTTCAACTGTACTAATCATGAATTAAAATGAATTTTAAGATGTATCACTGAGACAAGACATTTTAAAAGAAATATTCGAGCCATTCTGAAAATTACTGGAATTGTCACAACTGGTAAATAATAGTGTGTTGTAATGAGTACAATATTTTGAGCTTTTCTAAAATGAATTAGAATAAACTTAGAACTGCAAAGGTGTGTGAATTTCCATATAATTTTCAGATCTTCAAAACAGTTTAGAATTCAGATTAACAGTGTTCAAGATATAACAAGAATACGTTAACACCGTTAGGAATTCAGAAAACAGAAAATGAACTTCAAAACAATTGCAGATATATACAAGTTTAAATTTAAGATCTGGAAAAGATTAACAATATCATACTTTCAGTAAATCAAATTTCCAGACAGTCACGAGTTCTGCAACAAGACGTTAAGGAATCCCAAGAGAAAGGATATATGGCAGTGACAAGTTAAACCAAAAAATAAAAAAATAGAAGAGACAGAAGGAGATAGAAGAAGAAATAAACAAGAAAATTAAAAAGATATTTACAAAGATGAGTTCAGAGATCATACCTGAGATCAGTGTAAACTAGAATCTCTGACTCAACTAGTTGGGCTAAAGGAACTGAAAGTGATTCAATGATATGAAGCAGTTTGAAGCCAGTTTCTCTTTCTGCACAGCAGTTCCTCAGCCTCCTTCGGTACCTAACAGTTTATAGGATTGAGTGGTCTAACAAAGTTTGTAAAACCACTTACAGTTGTATTCATATGTTTTGGTACCCAAACCTGTTTGTATAACAAACCCTCTGAATTTACTTTTGTACCCTTTGGAACCCAAATCTGTTTGAATTTCACAAAGTTTGGTTTATTTCATTTTGGGATCCAGGATTGTTTAGAAGGATTATTATAAAACAATTTCTCATTTTGATTTTGACTCAAAAAACCTTTGAAATTATAAGAGTTCAAATTTTCAAATCGATTCTTTTCAAAGTTGTTTGAAGGATTTTTCAAATCATTCGAAATTCGTCTTTCAAAAACATTATTTTTCCCAAACCCGAGTCCACGTTTATTTTGAACAGAAAATTGGTTTTTCAACAACATATTCAAAGATTTTTCACCGTTTGAAAAATTAGACAAGATTGTTTCAAGTTGTTGAATTTCAGTTTTAAGATCACCATTTTCTTTCAATAAATCTGAATAACGATTTTTAGTGATCTCACATCTTTCAAAATCAGATTTCAAAACCAAAATTTCATCATTGAGTAACTTTATTTTGGTTTGGGACTCAGCAATCTCAGACTCAAAATGTTTTCGATTTTCAGATTCAACTTTCTTGAGTTTTTCAATCTCAATTTCTAACTCATTCAAAATAGACTCAGTTTTCAACAAATTTTCATTTTCAGCAATTTCTAGTTTGGAATGTATATCAATTTTAAAATTTTCAAATTCCTTTTGTAAAAAGTTATTCAAACTTGATAACTCAATCTTGTTTTCTTTTAAGATCAGAATTTCCTTTTCAAACTCTTGAATATTTTTATTGAGATGAACAAGATTGGTTTTCAATTTGAAACAATTTTTGCAATCTGAATTTGAAGAATTTTTAAAATATTCAAGTTGTGATTCCAAATCATTAATTTTGCTGGTCAACTCAGAATTCCTAGATTTTAGAGATTTGTTTTTAGATTTAATTTTATCAACAGATTTAGTTAAATCAACACACATATAAACCAAATCTTCGTATGAGAAATTTTCAACTTCAGCATCCGTTGATTCTCCATCATCTGATCCATCTGAATTTTCATCTGTAAGACTAGTTAAGCATAAATCTGAAGCTGAGTTGACTTTCTGGGGTTTTGAGCTGCAGTTGTCAATTTGTCCATACTTCGTATTGAGAGCTGTCCAGATTTCCTGCGCAGTCAAACAATGGGAGATAAGGCAATATCGATCATCATCAAGATGCGAGTATAAAATATGCGTAGCACGATTATTAAAACAGATATCTATCTTATCAAATCCATTAACAATAACATCCCAACATTTAAGATTGACAGATTTCAAATAGGATTCCATTTCAGATTTCCAATTCAAAAAATCCGTACCATTAAAACTAGTTGGAATACAACTGGACTAACTTTCTAAGAGCTGACAACTAGGGTTACCCATGACTCTAGAGTTAACAGAAAACCTGCTCTGATACCACTTGTTGGATCTAGAATAACCCTAGAGGGGGGTGAATAGGGTTAATCACAGTTTTTAACTGAATTAAAAAATTGACCGGATATTAAAATAATAAACAGATCACAGAATGTAACAGAAACAGAAATGCAGAAAATAAATCACACACAGATATACCCAGCTTCGGCAAAACCCTGCCTACTGCTGCATTTCTAAGGTTTCTACTAGGTGATAGAACAGATCCCGCATACAAGACCATGTACACTCGCAAACCCTGCTCCTATTCTAACCATACGCTCAAAACCCTAGACTGACCGATATCCCATCGATCAGATTTCCCGAATTACAGCCCTGTAACTCGTAACCCTAGAATTTACAGACTCTAGTGGACTGCCAGTCAACACCCTGACTGGAACTCTAGAATTTTACAGACTTCTAGAAACTGTTTCAGAATTGTTTACAGAAGAAAATAAAAAACAAAACAAAATCAAAAATCAAAACAAGAATGAACTAGAAAACCCCTAGGATATAAACTAAGGGGTCATCCCCTTTTAAACTTGGTCGGCCCTTTCACGAATTTGTTGCCCACTTATTTTGACCCGATCACTTTGTCTCTGAGAATTAAAAATGGCGGCTGCGATTTCTAGGGTTTCACTGAATCTTCCCCAAATCGATTTCAACTTCGATGGCTTTCTGGAATTGATGGAATAGCTTCTATGATGCTCGATTCTTTGTGGCTTTGTTCGACTGATTTGGGATTGCTTTCTGGTTCGATCGAAATTGTGAGTTTTCTGAAATTTCTCGCTTTGAAAATGCTTGAATTGAGTTTTTGTGTGTTTCGATCTACATGCCGATGATGATATGGTGTTATTTATAGGGTAGAATCGAAACCCTAATGTCTCTGATTTCATTAATGTGACTTGTTGCTGATTTTGCTCGGTTTTCCACTTTGATTTCCTTGATTGAATTTGTAAACCACGGCTTTGAGATGATTTTGTTGCTTTGCCCTTTTGGTTCGATTGAATGCCGAAAATGGAATTTCTGATTTCTGTAAATCGTTTAAAAAAAAACTTGCCGAAAAGAACTGGATCATTTTTGGAAATAAAGACAGAAATCTTGCCCATTATTTATTTGCACACTTTCAAAATTACTTTGAATTGATAGTTAAATTCAGAACTGGAAACCTTTCAATTTCTCAATACCATATATGAACAAATTAAACTTCACTCATGCTCTTCACCGATGACACATCCTTACTGATTTGTGAGAGGAAAGAACTGGAAAGATTTGATTTGATTTGTTGCCCCTTAAAAAATATCCAAACAGATACTTGCTGATTTGTTACTTGTACCCATTGTCCATTCTTGGATTAATTGCATTTATCATTTTGCAAACAATTCTCCCAATATTGTTCAAATTAGAACATAAATTGTCGGAAAGATTAGGATCCCAATTTTCCATTTATTCTTGCATGTCAGAAAAACATTTATTGTAAAAGTTTAGAAGAGCAAACCTTTTTATTATTCTTGCATGCAAATTTCTCTGTACTTGTATTACTGTTTTTGAAAACATGCCAATCTGGTTTCTGTAATTTCTGGAATTTTCATCTCAACATAATTTGTTGGTTTGTAGCACTTGAGAGTTGGCTGTCTTCATATTTTGAATGCTCATTCATATATGACTTGTATTGTTCATTGTGCACTGCCCTGTTTGACTGAAAATTTGCCATATCCATCCAGTACATTTGAAATGCTTTCTCCCTGTTTGCATATGAATTGAAAAGAACTTTTGCCACATTTGCATTGTCATCTCTTACCAAAAATGATTTGATATTTGCCCAATACTTGAGATTGAATGCTTATTTATTTTTGGAATGAATTCATGCCAAAAAAAACCCATGTCCAAAACCTGATTTCTGGAAATTTACTTTCTTGCATGAATATATGAGAGATTCACAATTGTGTGCAAGCATTGCTGTCCTGTTCCTAGCTGGTTCATATATTGAAAATGCACATGCATAAATCATGTTGGCTGCACTGTTTCACCTCACAAACTGTTTTGCATGTATGATAATACAGTTGCCTTGTTGTAGCAGTGCTTTGTTGTTTCATTTCTGCCATTCAATGCTGCTGCAATGTACCATTGCCTTGTGTTTAATGATGCACTGTTTTGATCCATGTTGTGTCATGTTTGTCACCTGCTCTTGAGTTGATTTTCCATGCCAAACCACGCTGCTTGTACATATGCTGCATGTACACAAATATATGTACACCACTATTGATTATGTAGTAGCTTCACTGTTCCTTTTATGTTGACTGTGTGGGTGACCACTACTTAGATCACTTGAACCATGACATTGTGTATTGACATACATGTGCACACTCTGTTTCCATTTTGACTTGCTGAAATATCAACTTGGCTTCATGTCCATGTTGCACTATCCCTTGCTTGTGCACTGAGTCGAGCAGGTCCACGTGGCTACTCCTCAGTTGCATACTGAATTGGCGTGGAAGTGCACACGTGTGTATATATACACGTGTGTATATATACACGTGTGTATATATACACGTGTGTATATGCAGCCATTCAGGAAATTTCCTGTCCCTGTACATATACAAACTGTCTGCCTAGACACAGATTAATCAGATCAAGTCATGAAAAATGATGAGAAACACACCAGAAAACTGAGGCAAATAAATATTTAAAAATAAAATTTATATTCGCATATATTCTGTTTAAATTCTATTGCAGTGTACTGTGTGTGTGCTTCATTTGACAAGTAAACAGGTGATGACTGGACTGACTGAAAAGATGCTATGAAGACAGAGAATGAAGTCAAGAACAGTGTCAGTTAAAGAGTGTTTGTAATAGTGTATGTATAGATGAAAATGTACAACTGAGTGTATGAGTGTTGAATGAGAAACTGTATTGCAATGTTGAGATGTACACATAGTGGAGTATAAAATTTGTACTGATTAAATTTTGAAATAAAATATTCTATTCAAATAAAATACTGTGAATATTTAAATTTCTGTACAGTTGTATTTTATTTAAATATAAATATTATATTCCAGTCTGTGATGTACAATAACAATACAATATCAAACACATTAAAATAATATTTATTTGGTTGTTACCATCAAACAAAAATCATATAATTGTGTATACAACACGGTTATATACAACAACACACACACATATATATATATACACACACACACACACACACACACACTCTTATATACATATACTTTATTTTATCTTATTTACCCCTTTTTACATATTGCACATGAAAACGTTCGTATTTGTTTGGCTTCAAATCTGAATACTTTCAGATTTAGAATAAAACCCAAACCAATTCAAATAATGAATCAAATAAAATCTAAACCTATTTAAGTTACAAACAAAGATTTAGACAAAAAGGGTTAATCACATAAAATAAAAATACATCACGAATTGTTCTCAATTCACTACTAAAACCAAGATCCACAAACCCAATAATTGACAATTCTTGCAAAATACATGAAAAAAGAGGATTTAGGGGTTTTTGTAATTTAATATTGTCGTTATACCAAGTACTCTTAGGCATATAAATCCATATGATAATCTATAAAGGTAGAATATCCTTAAGAAAATACTAATTCCAGTCATAGTGATCGGAAAGGTCATAGGTCTGACGTTGTTGTGCCTTTTTGATGTAAATTCCAACTCTAGAGATCTGTATACATAAGAATCAATTGATTGAAATTCTTAAATATATATATATATATATCATATGATTCGAAGAATATATTCTAAACTAAATCCTATTAGAAAAGACTAGAGAAAGAAGAATGGTTTATGGAAGAGGAAGAGAACCTATTTTTGGAATCAATGACGGCAGAGTGGAGGCACAAGTAGAGAGAATGGCTAGGGTTTATGTGTGTGTCTAGGGGTCTATTTATAGTTGCTTGCGTATGCATGAACCATAGGAATATTTAGATCTACTCCTAGTCATTCATTTATATAAATTAACCCTAAAAACCAAACCTAACTTCATTGGGTGTTCCAGCGCCAAGCGGTCAACCTCCCCTCTAAGAGGGCGGTCGACCTCTTGGTCGCTGAATTCCCCAATTAACGTATGTAGGGCTAGAGATGTTAATTATAAATAATGTTTATTTATTTGGCTTAATTCTTACCTTATATATATTATCCTTATCCCCTCCTTATCTTCATTTGAAATTCAAATTCATCTAATTTATTATTTATTTATCTCTTGGATATATATATATTATTAAACCACACACACACAATCACACACACACACATATATTTACATATACATACATATATATATATATGTATATATATATGCATTTACCGTCTTATTTCATTTGATAGTAACTTCTTCATATGATCACCGTTTTCAACGTATTATATATGAAAATGATTCAGAATTTTGCCACGAATCCAAATAAATGATTTTCACAGCCAAATTCTTAATGCTGCAAAATCTCATTTTTTAGCATTTTTAAATTTGATTATTTAATTACTCATTTCTATTAATTATTAATATTTTTAGGTTTATTTTACTGGGTGTTACATTCTTCCCCACTTAAAGTAGATTTCATCCCGAAATCTGTTTGAAGGGGTAAAAAACACAACTTGCTCTAAACATCCATGTTGTACACCTATGTTATTATTAATTCATCCATGACTCGTAGTGGTTATGAACTGCAAACTTACTAAAGTGAGCTCAATCCTGGCGTGTATGCATAATAAGTGATGTAGTATGTATGAAAAACAACCTAATATGCATATATTTCTATATGAGTGCAATTGTGTTGCATCCATTTCCTAGCATCCAATCTAGCAACCACAATGCATCCATAAATGTAATTTAAAGGAAAAAATACCCGAGAAAAGCTTTGGATGAGTCTGTCTCATCTTATCCTCGGTCTCCCAAGTTCTTTCTACATGATCATTTCCCCCATTGCACTAGGATGAGTCAAATGGTTTTATTGCGGAGTCTCTTGATTCCGTGCTCTACTATCCTTATAGTGGCAATTGGCACCCTAGGCTCCATCTCGAGTTTTATTGTGTCCCCAGTTTCATCAAGCTCGAGTCTGGTAGCAGAATCATGAAGGAATTTCCTTATATGAGATAGATGAAAGACATTATGGATTCTCGATAGACGCTTTGGGAGATCCCCTCGATATGCCAAAGATCCTATCTTCTCGATGACGCGGAAAGACCCAGTAAATCTGGGAGCCAACTTCCTAGTCTTTCCAAACCGATCGGTCTTCTTGAGAGGGGATACCTTCACAAATACCAAGTCTCCAATGTTAAATTCAAGTTCCCTCCTCCACTTATCGTCATACGATTTCTGACAGTCTTGGGCTGCCTTCTTCCTCTGCCAAATCAAGGAAATCTTCTCCGTGGAATCACGGAGAAAGTCTGGTCCGAGTAGAACCTTGTCGGTAGTTTCAATAAGTTGGCGATTATCATCGTCTCCTGTAGAGCGCTTCAAAAGGGGCCATAACAATTGTCGATTGAAAACTATTGTTATGTGCGAACTCTACGAGTGGTAGGTGATGCTCCCAAACTCCTCCAAAGTCGATGATGCAAGCTCTGAGCAAGTCATCCAAGAGCTGATTCACTCTTTCCATCCGGCCACCAGTTTGCGAGTGACAGGCTGTTTGATCTGGCTATGGGATTTCATCAATTGAGGGTGGCCATGGACAGTACAGATAAGACCGTTTTCAGAACTCTAGATGGCTTCTTTGAGTGGCTAGTCATGTCATTTGGGTTGATGAATGCACCCGCATATTTTGGGGATCTGATGAGTAGGGTGTTTAGGGAGTTTCTTAATAAGTTCGTGGTGGTCTTTGTGGATGACATCCTGATTTTCTCGAAGAGAAAGGAAGAGCATGCCCTACATTTAGGAGATGTTTTGAGGACTCTCAGAGCACACCAACTTAAGGCGAAATTCTCCAAGTGTCACTTTTGGAGAAAGGAGGTAAGATTTTAGGGCATGTGGTCTCAAAGGATGGGATGTTTATCAAGGACTTCGCAAAGATATTAGCCCCACTCATCATAGCTCTGATACCAGATGACACAACCCGAATTCTGACAGATCATTTTTTTTCAAAATTCTAGTCTATCGAAACCTGTGTTGGTTTGTATGATATCCTATAGAAAAGATAGAGACAATAAACATATCAGAGCTCAAATGACATCTCATAGCAGAATGGAATAAAATATAATATAATCAAATTATAGCCTTACCCAGATAATAAAACTGCCTAACCAGTATCCAAAGCTATCATATCTCTGCCACAAATCTAACCTGCGAGTATGTTATGAGGAGGGGGCTAGAACACCAGTTCTGTTGACTGGATTTAAACTGCATACTCTGGATAACCCTACATATACCGTTCAGTTACATTTTCTTATTAATTAGGTTACTTATGTTAATAGCACTCAAGGCTTACACACATGTCATGCCCATCTACTTCCCAGTAGATTAACCTAATACAATATACATATACCTATCCCCAATATTACGGTACATCCCGTGGTACCCCACTCGCACGGTCTCCGCCGTAACACCATGGAAATATGTGTAGTCCCTCATCTTATGTCAGAATGACGTATAGATCTCTGTATAATAACGCTACGTTCCGCATAGAACAGCCATCGCCGTTCTATGTAAGTGTACGGACTGCCACCTTTGAACCATTTGATCGAATCAGATTCCATCACAGAGTAATGCCCCAGAGTCTACGATACACCAACTAGAGCAGTTATGCATGTATCTAGCCTTTCTCATGTACGTATCGTTAATCATACTCGATGCCTTAACCTCAATGATACAACATCTGGAAACGGTATACATGTATCCACATGTATTATTTGTTGTGCACCAATTTCTGTAACAGGGCAATATGAGATACACAGAACTTTGTCGGGAGCCTTTTCAGATATTTGTATACACAGATACTATGGTCTACATTTACATGATGACTATGGTCCCATCCGAACCCTTCCCCAACTAGTGAAAGGCCAACATATATGATAGCTAGTGACATACCCTAGCAAACAATCTACATCCAAGTTGGCATGTCCCGCAACCAAAGCCTCGATAATAAAAGCTCAATTGCCTTTTGGTTTAGCTCTCCTCCTTTCTACATCACGCTGACTGTCGATGATTGGTACCCAACGATTACTATCAATCAGATGGTTAGACCCACCTAAGGCGAACAGATGAGATAGTCGTAACCCGCCTAGACACAAGGCACCAGATTCATCAAATCATCTATGTCACCCTACAACCTCCTGACTGCCCATTATCGTGGCAATCAAGGTATACTCACAGGGTAGTAATGCGCAGACCCAACCTCTGCGAGCAAAGCCTAAATGCTGCTACCACACAGAGGACTACCAGGAGTGCCCTGCACGTCAGAAGAAGCCGCGTGCTACCTCTTCCAGTCCATCAGAGCCAGCATAATATTGGTAGAACAATAGACAGACCAAGCAGAATAATCAGATCGACGGGCGCTCCCCTCGTGTCTCATGACACCATGATGATCTACCCCGTTGGGTTCTTCACTTTTAGATGTACGGACTGGTCCAAGTGCCTCAGGTTAATGTGTTATTAGCCCCTATGTCCAAACGTTTAATTACGCGCTTGCTCTACCTAATTAGACTTCTAGTTAACTTTGTTATTTCAGATAACATTAACTTCTTATTCAGATTACCAAGTTCATCTTACTTATTAATTTCAGTTATATAACTTACCCCATTTAAGTTCATTAATATGCCTTTAACATGTTATTATAATTAGCAGATTTAAGATCTCAGGTTTTTAGATAACATGTTCTTCTTATTGGTAGGATTCAGATTCTCAGGTTTACAGATTTATAGATTACTTAATTTATAATTAAGTACAACTTATCCTATTACATACGTTACCTCGTTTTCTTTGTCATTTATTAAAACCTAAGCTATAATTTCCTCTTATCCCTAGGACAAGCCTACCTATTATCTTTCCATTTGCCCTTCATGTTCATTCATAATAGGTTATTATCATTCCCCGTTCATTCCAATTCTTTTAGTGTTGTAGGATTTATTCATTTCCATTAATTACAATTAATGCCATTTAATTCTTTCTAGTTATATACATATATTCACGTATGTTAATGAACCAGACCCCTCACATTAAGTTGACCACTCGTGGATGCTGGATTTTCCGGGCGGTTCCGGGCAGGCTTCTACCACAAGTTGAACTTAACCTTGTGTCTTAGCACCATTATATGTATGTTTGCGCACCATACTCCTTACATTAAATTTACCACTTATGGATTTTGGATTTGTCAGGCGGTTCCGGGCTGACGTCTACCACAAGTTGAATTTAACCTTGTGTCTAAGTGCAGTTAAAATTTTCTATTTATTATAAATTTAGGCATATTCATTCTTCTAAATTTTACTGTAATTCTATTTACAATCTTTAGGCATAATAATATTGATAAATATTCATGCTTATTGTAAATTCCATAATTACTGCATTTACAGTAAATTCCAACTCAGATAAATGATTAATGGAAATAGGCCTTATATAACAGAAATGTTCTCAGTTCAGGTTTCAAGATTACAATACTGCAGAAGATTCATCATTCATACGAAGGATAAAATTCAGTCTTGATTACAACATTACTAATTTCAACAGATTTCTGTAGGTTAAGCATTTCAACAGATTAAACACTTTAGCAGATTACAGCAGGTTGAACATTTTACAGATTAATTATAAATATTAACGAGGAATTCCAAACGATAGATATATTGTTATCAAAAGGTATAACTTAAACCCACTCACCTAATAGATTTCCAATTAATGAACCTGGTCCAGACCTAACATTCCACGGCTCTCCTAACTGAATCTAGAATCTAAATAACCATGGATTCATAATTCTCAGACTAAAAGAAAAGGGGTAAAAGAAGAGAAATCTAAATTAACCAAATCTAAGAATTTACCTCACTTAGATAAGAATTCTAAACACCCATTTGTAAATATACATTCTCTTCCTCCAGATCTTGAATCAAAATTTTCTAAGACTAATTATACAATTTTCTGAGGAGATTTGAGGAGGAAGAAGAATGGCAGAGTCCAGACAACCTCTCATAAAATATGAGATTAATGCTAGGCTTTACTAGCCTATTTATAGGTGTTCAAGAAAGTGGATATGATCTTGTATACGCAGCGCTGATGCAGCAACAAATGTAGTTTGAAAAACAGTCTAGATTCGCCGAATGAACCTGCCCAGATAAAGGGTGGGTCAACCCACATACCCCTTGGGTCGACCTATAAGTCGACCCAGGCACGGCTTGGGTCAACCCGTATGGTTCCAGGTTACCTCTTTACTTTTTCGCTTCATTCGTTTGAATTTATGAAATTATTTAAATATTATATTTACATATAAAGTTCTTATATGTATGTACAACTTCTAATGCCTATTTTACACGTATATATATACACGCAACTTTTATTTCATTTGCAAAATTCAAACGACATTATGCCATCATTTAATTCTTACATATTTTCAATGATTGCAGGTTTATTATGAATTTCTCTTATGTATATATGTATATATTTTGTACATATATATGCATATATTTACATATGCATGTATACATATATTTTTGTATTTCCTTATATGTATAATTTTCCTTAGTGTGCATTTATACATATCTTCCTTTTAGAACATGTACTATTTTAGCCATTCCTCTAAAATAAAAACATGGCGCCCATGGGAATCAAACTTGCGCCACTCTATTAAAAGTCACATGCTCTTACCAACTAAACTTCATAGCCGTTTTTAACAAGATTAAAACGATGGTGGTCATTGTTCTTTTCTTATACCTTCTTTTTATGTTTGTTGTAATATTTCATTTAAAGATATCTCTTTCATCTTAAATCCATTTTCTGCAATTCATTGGTCTAAATGGACTAGAAAATTGCCATGGACGTAATGACGCTAATCCCGTGACCAAATTCTAGAAGCTCTTCAAAATTTATTTTATTTCACTTAATTAAAAATGCGGGGTGTTACAACTTAAGTTGAGGGTTGTTACCAGTGCTGCTCTTAGGCTACTCCAAAATTCACTCATGTATAAGGGGTCTCTATCACTCACAATACTAGATGGGATACCACGTAATCTAACTATTTATTTAACATATAATTGGGTTAATGAGGCTACATTTGTAACACCCCAAAATATAATACACATTAAACCTGTTTAAAGATAATAAATTAGGAATAACTTAACTAAATATTCAGAATAAAGTGAAACTAGCAATACCATTCGTTCATATCGGAATTATGGTTCAAATAGACCTTGAGTTTGCGTAAAACAGACAACGCAGGAAGAAGTTATAGGCTCTGAAAGTTTGTATACACATAAGGGGCTTATGTATAAATATAAATCAAATATAAGTTCCATAATTTCGAACGAGACAAGAAGGAACAGGAAGCAGGAAATTGTCCCATTATAGGACGAGCCACTCCAGCCCAAGTCGACCCATGGGTCGATATAAGGGTGGTGGGTCGGCCCATAGGTCGACCAAGGGGGTAGGTGGGTCGACCCACCCTGGATCCATCCGGATTCTTCCTATTGAACCTGGACGATTTTGTGGCTTTATTCATGCTGACTCAGCATGACTTGTACGGTTCAGGTTTAAAACCTAAGAACTAAGGGTTGATGTTGGCTCTATAACTCTATAAATAAATGGCTTCCCTCATTTTGAAGTTCACACAAATTCTTCACATCTTCCTCTGCCTCTAAATTATTCTGAAAAATATAAACATATAATGGGGGAATGCTGCTAAAAATTGGATCAAATAGAGACAACATCAAGACTTGCCTACATACAACTTGGATTGGACTTAGTCTTTCTATGGCCTAGTACTATATACATATTTATCTTCACCAAGACTCACTATGAGTTTCAGTTATTTATAGATCTGATTTCTTAGACCTTGAACATGACAGATAGATAAAACTGGTTAGGTTCTACAGTGTTAATAAAAAATATATACATGTTTTCACTATTAATCACCTGTGATGTTATGCCAAGTTATACCTATGCCTATACGTATGCCTGTGATGTTGTATAAATGCCTATGATGTTAGAAAATTAACAAGTTATACATATGCCTGTGATGTTAGAAAATTAACAAGTTATGCATATGCCTGTAATGTTGAAGGATTTACAAGTTACATGTATCTATCTTCCTTTTCTCGTTTTCTATGTTTATTTACTATATGCATATGTGATTTGATTCTATTCCTCTTCTCCTGTTTTCCTTTTTGTTTTACGCCAAACCTAGGACTTAGGAAGCTTAGACTGTACCCGATTGGAAGGGGCATACTATTGGGGGAAAGTGAATAATATAAAAAGAGAAACTTAGGCATGTTATTTGATTAGACTGATTGACTATAAATCGGGGAAAAGGATAAATATACATGTTTAGACTTGTTGTGGATACTCGCTATAAGTAAACATTATGCATAAACATGTAACTTGGAAATGTGGTTGATGAATAATATGCATATAGACTAGACGTGTTAAATTTGACTTAAACGGACATTAAGTAAACGACATGTTAAGAATAGGGTTGTACACACATAATGACATTACAACAGTGCTTATTAGTAAACCTAATCCTACTTAGTTAAACATATATATATATATATATATATATATATATATTAATAAGCAAAGATGTCCCCCGTCTGCTGTTGTATTAGGTTTTGGGGACTCTTAAATCCGAGATATTCGAAGGCACAAGCTTAGGGGTTCGACTTGTGTCAATCTGCTGTTTGGAACCTATATTAGTCAGTTCCCCTATAGGTGTCTTGTAATGGGCCCCCCACAAGAGGTAGGGGTCAGGGCACGCTTTACTGAACTTGATAGTAAGAGGTTCACATGGGGTTGGTTACAGGTGCATTACGGTGGAGTCATGAGTGTGCATGGGTCCAACTAGGGAAGATAAGATGCTATAACACCAGTAAATAGGTCTGTGTCACACAGTTGTTGGGTTAGCGAGTGATACACCCTACTACCGAGGTTGGCACAGAGTTTTACGTAGTAGGGAGTCGATCGCTTGGGTAGTAATTAGAGTACACATAATCCTAATACTATATAATTAGGTTAACACCTAATCATATTATGTAATTAGGGTACACCTAATCCTGCTATTTAATCCTACTATTTATTTCTGCTGTAACATTGTTGATATGTAACAGCCCGCATTTTACGTATCAGAAGATCGTAAAATATTTTTATTTCGTTCCTTGAGGGTTGGATCATTCTCATCTTTTAATATGTTGCTTATGGGGACATGAGATATGTCCATAATTTTAGCGATTTTGTTTGTGACCATTTTGCCTCTGTTAGTCTTGTATAGGGATAACTTTTGACTCAGGTCAAATTAGAAGGTGAGATGTGCGCCATTGGAAAGGAATTAATGATTGCCTTTTTGTAGAATGGTAACATTAAAGATTTGGCTCAGCGGTTTGGGAGGAATCGCTGCTTTAAGGTTTAACAGTTGGTTGTTCAGGTTTTAGAGCCTTAGTGGGCTGATTTGGGAAGGCCCATTAGTGGGCTGGTGGAATCTTATAAATAGGGGGTTAGAGAGGAGGGAAAATGTTTACTTTCCCATTCTCTCATTTGGTGGCCTTGTGCCCCACCTTCCTCTAACACCTTTCCACCATTAAAAATCCAAATCCAAGGAGGGAAATTATAGATCTACACCATTGGAGGCTAGATCTACATCAATTGAAGCAAGGATTCATCGGATCAAGGTGTTTAGTGTGAGGTGCTTGCTGTTCGGATTCGTATTTCATTGATTTTTTGCTTGTTTGGGAGAATCGGTGAGTGGATTACATCTCTCACATGGATTCAATGAAGTGTATGAGTAGTTGATCATGTTTTTCATCAAATTCAAGTATTCTTCTTTAGATCTATGCATTGGTAAGTTCGTTTTCGTATAAGTCATCCTATGATCTGATCTAGCAAGTTTAGATAGGTAATTTCTATGATATTTCATGTGAATGTGCAAGTTAGATCCATGGTTTTGTTCATATGCATATTTGGGGTGATTTTGGTGAATTTGACATTATCATTGATAGAATTGTCATATTGATGATATCGTTGATTTCATAACATGCTTGTAATCCTTTTTGATGAGATAGTTTCGTCGAAGGAATCGTTTTGGCGAAGTTTTGGTCGAAATTGGAGTTGCATTGAAGAATGCAGGTTTTGGGTCGGCATCAAGTTGTCTTGGTTGGTCTCAAACAGTTCTGGTCGGCCTCAAGTTGTTCTGGTCAGTCTCAAACAGTTCTGGTCGGCTTCAAGTTGCTCTGGTCGGTCTCAAATAATTCTGGTTGGCCTCAAATTGGTCTGGCCGATCTCAAGTCGCTCTGGTTGGTTCCAAGTGGTCTGGTCGGTCCCAAATATTCCTGGTCGGCCTCAAGTGGCCCGGTCGGTCCAAAATGGGTCTGGTTGGTCCGAAATGAGTCCAGTTGGCATTTCTGGTGGAAATTTCTGGATGGACATTTCTAATGATGTCGTGACTTCGAGGAGACTTCAAAGGGGAGTATTCGAAGTGTTAAAGGTGTTCAATGATCGGTGTAGAAGAACGAATGGGTGAATGACTCAAGGATGTATTGAGTTCATATAAAAGGACAACACAAGGATGTACTGAGTTCGTGTGAAGTAATTGCTCTAAAGTGTTCTGAGCTAATGAATAGTCGTGATTGATAACGATTAGAAATAAGAGGGCCGAGGAATTTCCGTTGTCATAGGTTCTAGCCGAATAAAAGTAGGGATACAATTGAAGACCAATTGTAGGTCGAGTGCCCCAGGCGTCGTGTATGGCCTAAACATGTGTTGTGCATAACGTGTGGGGTCTTGCTAGAATCGGGGAGTCGTGTGTGGTCCTTAACAATTGACGGCAAGTTGTTAGCCAGTCATACGATAACGAGGGTTCCAAGGCAAGGTTGGCAGTGATTGCCAGAGTCAGTCATGGATGTTTGAATGCTTATCATAATAATGGATGAGCTCCTATTGCTATGTGTGAATGATCGTTCCAGTTGCCATAGCTGAATTGTTATTCCTTTGGATGTATGGATCATAAAGGCTATCACTGTCTTATTGTGGGGAAGGCAGGTGTAAGTTGTTCTCTGGAGCTGGGTAGAATAGTTGTTTATTTACCCATTCTCGTATATTTCATTGATGAAGTTTGTTAGCTATTTTATTGCTCACCAAGATTGTTGTCTGACTCAAGGTTTTATGTTTCCTCTTATTACCTTGGGCTATTCATCCAGTTGTGGATAGGCAGACTGAATAGCAGGTGATAGGTGATGCTTCAGTGAGAACGACGATGCTAATCGATGACGAGCAGGAGGCTCACGTACCAGTTTTACTACTAATTTGTTTCCGCTGTTTTCAAATTCTCTGAGTATTGTAGTGAGACAAATTGTACAAACACTATTGTTGTTATCCACATGTATGGGAAATGCTTTCTAGTTGTCAAGAAAGGTTAGTGTTTTCTGCTTCAGTATCACTACCTGTTGTATATGTTATATTATATTTTATCCTTGCGCTGTGAGTTCATGATAGGTTCTGCTTATGTATCATACCTTGATGATCGCCCATAGATGCCTGGCACACCTTTCAGCGCATTATTCCTCTTGTATAGTGCGGGGGTTATGGGCGGTCATTACATTTGGTATCAGAGCTCTGGTCAACGATTGTGGCCAAAGTTCTAAGACATAATTACATATAAGAGACGTATTTGTAGATTTTAGTTGGATGCTTACTATTAGCATATATAGTAGTAGCATTTGTACTTCCTTTAGTAGTTTTGTTCTTGAAATTGGCTAATCATTCTAATTTGTAGATTTAGAATGAGTCGACGCTATATGAGACATTCTGCTAAGGAAGAAACTGTGCCTAAAGGGGGTAATGGTGGGGAACCTGACTACCCGTCCATGTTTGAAGCTATGATTGAAGCACGCCTTCGAAGGAACCCCGTTCCAGTAGTAGCTACGGTTGATGTTGAAGTTCTAGTGTCTAGAGTTGTAGAATTTGCAAAGCTATGCAAAGATTTTTCCTTATTTGGGGGAAAACAATTCAAGGACACTGAACCAGTTGAAGAAGTCCAGAGGTGGATGGATACTTGTGTTCGAATCTTCAAGGACTAGAGCATTGATGATGCAACAAAAAAGAAACTTGCATCAAGGCAGTTAGTGGGCAGAGCAATAGACTGGTGGAACTCTGTCACACTTGAGACCCCTGAAGAGGATATTTCATGGAAATTGTTCCAAGCTAAGTTTAAAGTAAAATTTAACTCCACTATGCTGAAGTCTGTTCTATTTAAGAGATTCATGAAGCTTAAACAGAATGGTTGCCTAGTTCTTGACTATATTTCTGACTTCAAGTCCTTGTCGAAGTATGCTTGTTCATATGTGGGTACTCCTTATCAAAAGAACGAGAAATTGCCTTGGGGTTGGATGAATATCTTGGGAATCAGCTTGTGGATCACCTCGATGATAGCTTTGAGAAGGTCGTCGAGAAGGCTTTGAGGCATGAAAGTCTGTTTCCTAAGAAGGCGTCTATTGTTGCAGCTAAGGAAGAACAGAAGCTACAACAGGGTGGTAATAACAAGAAGAGAAAGCAGAAACAGCAGAAAGGAAAGGATGGCCAGAAGAAGCAGAAGGAAGAAGTGAATTGCTTCAATTATTGGCAGAAGGGCCATTTTTCTAGTGAATGCAAGAATCCTAAAGCTGAAACGAAGTTCTTCAAGTGTGGGAGGCCGGGACATGAGAAGAAAGATTGTCCAGAATCAGCTCAAGGGAAGCAAATGGTTAAGGCTTATGCTTTAGGGGCAGTGCCGTCTTCTTCGAAAGCCCCTACCGCAGTGGAGAAGGGAAAGGGTGTCGTGGTGCAAGGTACTCTTTCTGTTCGTGGGTTTTAGTTTGAGTTTTGTTTGATACTGGATCATCGCATTCATTCATTTGCAATGAGCTTGTGTGTCACTTGGGTTTGGAACAAGAGATTTTTGATAGACCATTGATCGTGACTAATCCAGTTGGGAGTTCGTCTAGTTTATGCATGTTGTGCCGTGGTCTAGTATTGTCGATTCATGGTTGCTCTTTCGTGTGTGATTTCTTTGTTCTTAACTTCGCTGGGTTTGGGATCATCTTGGGCATGGATTGGCTCAAGAGGTATGTGGCAAGGGTGAATTGCGAGAAGCTAGAGGTGAGAATCTGGAATGCGGAAGGGCAAAAGGTGTTGATAAAGTGCAAGCACGAAGAGGGTGTCTTCGTTAGCTATCTATATTCGCTTGTGATTCCACAAGAAGACTTATCATCTGTGCTGATTGCTAATGAGTATGAGGATGTCTTTGACGAGGTCAAACGGTTGCCGCCGCATCGTGAGATCGAGTTTAGGATTATTTTGGTCAAGGGTGCTAAACCAAACGGCATGCCTCTTAGGAGGATGGCGCCTAAGGAACAACGAGAGTTGGAGGTGCAAGTTCGTGACCTTTTGGGAAAAGGATTCATTCGGAGGAGTGTATCCGAATGGAGTGCACCTGTTGTGTTTGCAACCAAGGTAGATGGCTCATTAAGATTGCGTGTAGACTATCGTGAGCTGAGTAAGGTGACTAAGAAGAACAAGTATATATTGCCAAGGATTGATGACTTGTTTGATTAGATACACGAAGCCAAATTGTTTTCTTAGATGGATCTGGCAACGGGATTTCACCAGTTGAGGGTGGCTAAGGATAGTGTGCCAAAGACTGCTTTTAGGACACCGTTTGGGTTCTTTGAATGGTTGGTGATGCCAATTGGGTTGACTAACGCGCCAGCTTATTTTGTGGATCTTATGAATAGGGTATTCAGATATCAGCTAAATAAGTTCATACTTGTGTTCGTGGATGACATTTTGGTCTATTCACGAATGAGGAAGAGCACAAGAAGCAATTGAGGATCGTGTTGAAAATCTTAAGAAAACATAAGCTGAGAGCCAAGTTTTCAAAATGTCACTTCTAGAAGAGTGAAGCGAGATTCTTAGGTCATGTAGTCTCTGGTAGTGGGATAGCAGTTGACCCTGCTAAAGTGGCAGCAATCCAGAACTGGGATAGACCTAAGAATGCGACATATGTGAAATGTTTCCTTGGGTTGGCTGGTTATTACCAATGGTTTATCAAGGATTTCTCTAAGATAGCTGCACTGTTGACAAGATTGACGAAGAAGAACCAAGTGTTCACATGGGATGTGAAGTGTGAACAAGCGTTCAGAATCCTGAAAGAGAGACCAACGAGTGCTCCTGTGTTGACCATTCCAAATGAGAATGAGATAGTGGTGTATACCGATGTGTGTGGTACTGGTCTTGGAGCAGTGCTGATGCAAAAGGATAAGGTGGTGGCTTACACGAGTCGACAGCTAAAGCCGCATGAGAAGAACTACCCAACTCATGATTTAGAGTTGGCAGCGATTGCATTTGCACTGAAGCTGTAGAGACATTACCTGTTGGGAGTGCGGTTCGAGTTGTCTACGGACCACAACTCATTGAAGTATCTTTTCTCCCAAAAGGATTTGAATCTTCGGCAGCAATGATGGTTGGAATTTCTGGCATCATATGATTTTGGTGTAGCCTATACTCCTGGCAAAGGTAACGCAGTTGCAGATGCATCGAGTCGAAGACACGCAAGTTTAGGAGCGATGTTTTCAGAATGGAAGAGCCTCGAGTATTTGGTAAGGTTCAATTTTAGGCCACGATGCAAGTTGGAACCTGAAATGTTGGCAAGCTTATCGATAAGACCTACTCTTATCAAAAGGATTGGCGTGAGCCAAAAGCAAGATGTAAAGCTTGTCGAGTTTATCCAGGGATTGGAACCAGAGGATAAAGAGTTCGAAATCAATTGAGAAGGTCGGCTTTGAAAGCAAGGGCGATTAGGTGTTCCTGACATTAACAGATTGAGAGGCAAGCTTCTAAGAGAATGTCATCACTCGAAGTTGATGATTCATCCCGGTGGTAATAAAATGTATCAGGTCATGAAGCGAGTCTACTACTGGGAGGGGATGATGGGAGATACTGGAAAGTTCATTTCCAAGTGTATGAACTGTCAGTTGGTGAAGGATGAACAGAAGAAGCCGAGTGGTTTGCTTCAGCCATTAGAGGTTCCGACGTGGAAGTAGGAGCAGATATGATGGATTTTATCAATGGATTACCTATAACCAAGACAGGAAACAAAGGGATTTGGGTCATTGTAGATCGATTTACCAAAAGTGCAAGATTCATTCATGTCAAGTCGACTAGGACAGTGTCGAAACCGGCTGAACTTTATGTGAAATGGATAGTTTGATTCCATAGTGTCCCAAAGAGTATAGTGAGTGATCAAGATCCATTGTTCACTAGCGGATTTTGGAGGAGTTTGCAAGAGGAATTGGGAACCGAGTTATGCTTGAGTACGGCTTATCATCCCCAAACTTTTGGTCAGACCGAGAGAGTCAATCGAGTTTTAGAAAATTCCTGAGGGCTTGTGTGTTAGACTTCGGAGGATTATGGTAAGACCATCTACATCTGGTTGAGTTTTCTTATAACAACAGCTACCAGTCGAGCACTGGGATGGCTCCATACGAGGCGTTGTATGGAAGACCATGCAATTCTCCAGCATGTTGGTTAGAAACCGGAGATAAGTTGGTACTTGGGCCAGAAATGATAATAGAGACCTCGGATTGTATCGAGATCGTTCGACAACGAATGAAGGCAGCCCAAGATCGTCAGAAGAGTTATGCCGATAAGCATCGTAAGGACTTGGAATTCGACGTGGGCGATATGGTTTTCGTGAAGGTTTCACCGTTGAAGCATATGGTGATATTCGGAAGTAAAGGAAAGTTAGCTCCTAGGTTCGTTGGACCATTTCCCATAGTCGAGCGAATTGGAAAGCTCGCATATAGATTGGAGTTATCGAGAAGACGTCGAGTGCATAATGTGTTCCATGTGTCGTTTTTGCGGAAGTACGTGCAAGATTCGAATGTGGTGGTATCTCTAGAGCAGTACGAAGACATAGAAGTAGAGATCGCAGCTGTGAGACCTCGTAAGCCCCTTCGTGTTGTGGGAAATGACACGAAATAGCTTAGGAGGAAAACGATGAAGCTAGTCAAGGTACAATGGAGTGAGGATGGTGACGATTGTACATGGGTGACGAAAGAGAGTATGAAGGCGACTCATCCAGAACTCTTCGTTGGTAGGACCCTTTGATATTGTGTAATATTATATCGCTGTATCTTTTTGTCGTTTGATAGAATTCCGTGTGCTAGGATAAGGCTATGGATGCATGGCTTGATGGTTGCTAGTTTGGATGATAGAATTGCCTTATCATGGATGATAGGCATGCAGAATTATTGTGATTGCTTGTGTTTGTTTGGAATTTCGGGAGCGAAATTCTTGGGGGGGGGGGGTGGGGGGTGGGAGAGAATGTAACAGCCCGCATTTTATGTATCGGAAGATCATAAAATATTTTTATTTCGCTCCCTAAGGGTTGGATCATTCTCATCTTTTAATATGTTGCTTATGGGGATGTGAGACATGTCCATAATTTTTGCTGGTTTTGTTTGTGACCATTTTGCCTCTGTTAGTCTTGTATAGAGGATAACTTCTGACTCAGGTCAAATTAGAGGGTAAGATGTGTGCCACTGAAAAGGAATTGATGATTGCCTTTCTGTAGAGTGGTTACATTAAAGATTTGGCTCAACGGTTTGGGTGGAATCGTTGTTTTAAGGTTTAATAGTTGTTTGTTCAGGTTTTGGGGCCTTAATGGGCTAATTTGGGAGGGCCCATTAGTGGGTTGGTGGAATCCTATAAATAGTGGGTGAGAAAGGAGGGAAAAAGTTTACTTTCCCATTCTCTCATTTGGTGGCCTTGTGCTCCACCTTCCTCTAACACCTTTCCACCATTAAAAATCCAAATTCAAGGAAGGAAATCATAGATCTACACCATTGGAGGCCCAATCTACAACAATTGAAACAAGGATTCATCGGATCAAGGTGTTTGGTGCGAGGTGCTTGCTGTCCGAATTCCTATTCCATTGATTTTTGCTTGTTTGGGAGAATCAGTGATGGATTACATCTCTCACATGGATTCAATGAGGTGTATGAGTAGTTGATCATTTTTTTTAATCAAACTCAAGTATTCTTCTTTAGATCTATGCATTGGTAGGTTCATTTTCATATAGATCATCCTATGATCTGATCTAGCAAGTTTAGATAGGTAATTTCTATGATATTTCATATGAATGTTGAAGTTAGATCCATGGTTTTGTTCATATGCATATTTGTAGTGATTTTGGTGAATCTGACATTATCATTGATAGAAATTTTATATTGATGATATTGTTGATTTCATAACATGCTTGTAAACATTTTTGATGAGTTAGTTTCGTCGAACGAATCGTTTTGGCGAAGTTTTGGTCGAAATTGGAGTTGCATTGAAGAATGCAGGTTTTGGGTCAGCCTCAAGTTGTCCTGGTCGGTCTCAAATAGTTCTGGTCGGCCTCAAGTTGTTCTGGTCGGTCTCAGACAGTTCTGGTCAGCCTCAAGTTGCTCTGGTCGGTCTCAAATAGTTCTGGTCGACCTCAAATTGGTCTGGCCGGTCTCAAGTTGCTCTGGTCGTTCCCAAGTGGTCTGGTCGGTCTCAAATTGGTCTAGTTGGTCTTAAATGTTCCTGGTTGGCCTCAAGTGGCCTGGTCGGTCCAAAATGGGTCCGGTTGGTCCAAAATGAGTCCGGTTTGCATTTCTGGTCGGACATTTCTAATGATGTCGTTACCTCGAGGAGACTTCAAGGGGGAGTATTTGAAGCGTTGAAGGTGTTCGTTGATTGATGTAGAACAACGAATGTGGGAATGACTCAAGGATGTATTGAGTTCATATAAAAGGATGACTCAAGGGTGTATTGAGTTTGTGTGAAGTAATTGCTCTAAAGTGTTCTGAGCTAATGAGTCATCATGATTGATAACGACTAGAAATAAGAGGGCCGAGGAACTTCTATTGTCGTAGGTTCTAGCTGACTTAAAGTAGGGGTACAATTGAAGACCAATTGTAGGTCGAGTGCCCTGGGCGTCTTGTATGGCCTAAACATGTGTTGTGATAGCGTGTGGGGTCTTGCTAGAACCGGGGCATCGTGTGTGGTCCTTGACAATTGACGGCAAGTTGTTAGCTAGTCATACGATAACAAGGGTTCCAAGGCAAGGTTGGCGGTGATAGCCAGAGTCAGTCATGGATGTTTAAATGCTTGTCGTAATAATGGCTGAGTTGCTATTGCTATGTATGAATGATCGTTCTGGTTGCCATGGCTGAATTGTTATTCCTTTGGATGTATGGATCATAAAGGCTATCACTGTCGTATTATGGGGAAGGCAGGTGTATGCTCTTCTCTAGAGTTTGGTAGATTAGTTGTTTATTTACCCATTCTCATATACTTTATTGATGAAGTTTGTTAGCTGTTTTGTCGCTCATTAAGACTGTTGTGTGACTCAAGGTTTTATGTTTCTTCTTATTACCTTAGGCTGTTCATTAGGTTGTGGATGGGCAAACTGAGTAGCAAGTGACAGGTAATGCTAACGACAATGCTGATCGATGGCGAGCAGGAGGCTCATGTGCCAGTTTTACTACTACCTAGTATTTGTTTTCGCTATTTTCTATTTCTCTGAATGTTGTAGTGAGGCAAATTGTACAAACACTGTTGTTGTTATCCACGTGTATGGGAAATTCTTTCTAGTTGTCATGAAAGTTTAGTGTTTTCTGCTTCACTATAACTACCTGTTTTATATGTTATATTTTATCCTTGCGCTGTTTTTTCACGACAAGTTCCGTTCATGTATCATACCTTGACGATCAGCCATAGCCGCCTGTCACACCTTTCAGTGCATTATTCCTCTTGTATAGTGCGTGGGTTGTGAGCGGTCGTTACATGATATGTAATTAGGCACAAGAAACTAAACCTGTTGAACCTGTTATACTAGTATTGGTGCAGACATATATGTTCAGACATAACTGTTTTAGGATACAAATGTGAAGCATTACTCGATCATGATTTATTCCTGTATATTCTGTTTAGTTTATCTATATGACACTCCCTCATCCAGTCTTATTTACCTGCCCTAGCAATTCTAATTTATGCATATTCGTATATCACTGGAACTCGCCAGACTTCATGTTCGAAACTTTTTCTTTCGCCTCTTTCTTCCTCCCCCCGGGGACCTTAGAGTGGAAGCACTCAACAGTGACTAGGATTTCACTTACAGCTTGGACCTGACTTGGATTTCTTGAGATGTATCGTTTAGACTTGCTCTGTACTTTAGTATGGCTTACGGCGAGGGATATGGTTTTATGTATTCTGATATTTTTCATGAGGTGCTTTGTAAGACAGATCTGAGACAGTTTGCTAGTTGTAACTAGTTTTGATGTATTTCTGAGACTATGCTTTATTCCTTTCAAAATAAAGTTTAAAATTTTCCGTTGCTTAATTTATCTGTCTTGTATATTCTTTGTAATGATTATCTATTGCGCTTCACTGAACTTAATGCATTCTCTTATGAGTGATATTAACGGGCGTGGGTTGTCAGAGTAATCCTTGTCTTTTTTATTGGTATAAAACGGGCGCTCTTGGTCAAACAGTTTACCATAACCCAAATTGCCTCATCCCCCTTTTGGCTTCTAGGAAGTCCACCAACAAAGCCCACGGAAATATGTTCCCACTTCCACATGTGAATCTCTAAAGGTAATAGGAATCCTCCGGGCTTTCCTTGCTCCGCTTTTACTTTCTGACATGCTAAACATTTAGCTATGAACTCGGCTACATCTCTTTTTATCCCTTCCCAATAGGGGTTCATCTACATATCTTTATACATTTTATCTCCACCGATGTAACGACCTGGTAGGAATTCGACTCCCGAATTCCGACAATACTACATCATCTCGTATTACTTGTCAAAACTCAA
The DNA here is from genome assembly GCA_030737875.1 of Allium sativum. Lineage (NCBI taxonomy): Eukaryota > Viridiplantae > Streptophyta > Magnoliopsida > Asparagales > Amaryllidaceae > Allium > Allium sativum. Next base: position 769,036,514 of record CM060918.1, on the reverse strand, counting down.
GTATCGAGAATACCATATAATTATTAGAAAGAATTTAGATGGTGAGATAAGAAAGAAAGAAGTATTAGAATAAAAGAAGAAGAAGATCCAACACCACACAGAGTCCCACATTACAGCGGAACAAAATATAAAATAGAAATAAATCTTTACCGAGAGCTTAAAAATATACTTACAATCATCAGAGTACATCAATACACACCGGAACAGTTATAATAATCTGTCCTCATATACATCACATAGCGGAATAATACAACATCATACATCTGAACTCTTCCAGGTCGTCTCTTCACAGCATCCGATAACCTGAACCTGTACACCTCGGTCTAACCCGAGCATTTCAAAAACCGGGTCAGTCCGGTGAACCAGAGTGAGAAAAACCTGCTAAGTTTAAAAGGTAGCACACAACTTGATTTTAAAGTTAAAAATCCTTTCTGAAAAAAAGGATAATCATAAGACTGAATCTACACATAAATACAGACGGTTTTTACCTTACGATAACTCAATACAGTTTTGAAAATCAATACTATTCTAATATCATAATAGTGTCTAAATACAAATAAATAGAATCTAGCAGAACGCTTGCATCTCACGCTCTACATATATAGTATTCAAACAAAACCGCGGGTGCTTATTGGAGATTGGGTTCTGACTATGACAAGGTATGGAGCCACCTGCCGATAGTGTATCTCTAGAGGCAAATACACTGGGTTCAACAAGAACATCTTGCAACCCGGCCCACACATGACCGACCACTCACTTTGCTCAAGTGTATTGAATGTATATCACCAACGGTTGGGAGCTACCCACCATTTCCTGAAAAGGGATAGCATCGAAATAGATTAAAGAAGCAAAAGGAATTTTTCCAGATTGGTGATTTTACACTCTAATGGGGGAGACCCACATAGCTATGGTGCCTGGCCGATTTTTGTCATTCCTTGTGGATGAGGCTTGAGGTTAGAATTACCTTTTAGCACATTTAGCCACCATTCACTTTGAATGCCACATCGTTATATCCATCAGATATCACTTATTGATGTCCACAAAAATACTCTAGTTAGGGGCTAACCAACTATGATACGCTTGAAGAAATCAATGTACGTGGCCTTTCGGAAATACTTTGTAAAACATTCGTCCATACAAGTCATCCAGGAACATGATGAATTGAAGGCACCCTCCTACCACATCCTAGGAATCACCCTATGGATTAGTCGTGAGTGGTCCTTGCAATCCATAGATTTCAACCACGACCGAATTACTATCAAAATATCTCCAGTTGCAACATCAGAGAAATTTATCAAGTAGCTCTTCCGCTTATGAAGATCCACAGTCTTCAACTACTCCATCTTTAATCAACATCTTTTCGTATATGCTGGTTCGGAATGGTTTTCGGATATAAATTCGATTCCGGTCTTTCCGTACCAACAACGCATTAGGAATGATTTTGATAGTCGGTTATTTAACTATCAAAATAAACAATCTTAGAAATAAAATAAATCCATCGGTTTACAGCATCACTTGGCCACTAAGATAATATATCAGTTGTAATACCATAGATAATATATTAGTTTTAATATATAAATATTCTTAAACAATTTTTATTTAAAATACTTAAAAGAAATACCTTAAAATCCTATCTAGTTTCCTTTTACTATCCTTTAAAACATTTGCCACCACCTTACTTATCATCTATAATTATGAGATCAATTCACTTACCATCGTAAAACAATTGTTACAAAATCCACTTTTATTTCGTTATGATGGAAATATCATTTACCATCAAGCACCTTTTATTTTCTTTTATATTTGGAATCTCATCATATATATATATATATATCCAAATTCTTTAAATAATGTTACACTAATACTTTCCCAAAATAATTTACTTTAACATCTCCACTATCATGACTCATATCATCCTTCGATAATCCTGAAATTGTTCAAGTTGGGGTATTTTAATTACCTCTCAGACCTTGATCAATAACGTTCTTATCTTAAGATAAACTTGAATGGTAATTCAAAAACCCATATTCATTTTGATACCACTTCACTATTGTATTAAAAATACAGTTTTATAAACCTTCTTGCTTTTTGAAATCTCCTTTTTAAATATATGACTGTTACTAAATTTATTGATTTAGTAAATTATTGATACACAATAACTTTCAAACTTTAACTTCTTTAAAACTATTTGTCCCATTTTCTGGATTTTTATTTCAAATCCTATTACTAAACATTTTACCAAATTCAATTACGGAAATCCCATTTCTAATTCTGTAAATCATTTTCTTTGGGCAACGTACCTAAATCTCATCCATTACACTTAATACCATTCTTAGGCAGCATTAATTTAGGTAGCATTAATTTGCAATTTAACGCATTTAACTCCCAATCTCCTTATTCATAACTCGTTTACAAATCTCTGGGTGAATACAAATCCCTTTTCCATCTTGATTTCCTTTACTTAAAATATTAAGTAACATTTATTTTAAGCTTACCATATTCACTTAAAAACACTCTATAACTTCATTTACCAAATTTAATTTGGATATAAACCCGTTCATAAACTTCCTTTGAAAACTTAATTATAATTTATTTCTAACTTCAATTTCTTACTTAAATGAACTTCATTTAAGAAATAATTATTATAAATAAAAATTATAATTTACTTCCTTTTTTACTAGAATTAAATTCCTTGCTAAAATCTCATTAATTTAAACAACTATTCGCTAATTTATTTCTTTAGATTTATCGGCATAATCTTATTTAATTTAATAATCAATTTTCATTAAAACAATTGTCTTGGTCAATCTTAAAACATGATTAACCCATGGATCAACTCTAACTCATTTTTTCATTTAAATTAATAAATAACTTTATTAATTCAAATAATCTCATTTACTTCAATTATATTAAATAAACAATAATCTATTTCTAAATAATTTCCTTTTAATTGTTTCTTAAAAACAATAGATTCCAGTTATTAATTGTCTTGTTAATCCAGCCTACTGGCCTATTAATCTTATTAATATAAAAATCAGTTTTATAAAATTTATTCAATAACTATGATGAAGCACGTGCTTCGCACATGGTAGATTTTGGTATAAAATAGCGGTTAAAACAAACGATATATATAGTTGGTTTATCTCCTTTTTAACTTTATTTAAAAAAATATTTAAAAATCTATATTTAGTTATAAAATAAATTTCATAACTTCATTACTATCGCTTCACCTGACGGTAAATCAAACTTTATAAAATAGTTTGAATTTTGGCAATTTGCTATAAATTGCTCAACCTATATCACCCATTGGTTAATAACCAAACAAATGCTGAATTTGGGTATAGCAATCAATAACCAATTCAATAATCCAATCATATGTGTTCAACAGTTCGTATAATGATCATACATAGATAAATAATCAATTCAACTGATAGCAGTCAACCAATAATAATAATTCAAGCATCCAATTTAATTTAAATACGTTTATATTATTATAAATGTAACCGACAAGGTAAGTTACCTTGTTTGGAAATCATCGTTAAAGATAAAGATGTCATTTCATTTAAATTAAACAACCATTTCATTTAAATAAATGATATAAAATATTTAACACGCATCCAGTTAATCAACAAACAACCAATAATTAGCAGTCATAGTAAACAAATGATTAACCCGACTTATAATCAATATAAGTGGGGAACTGAGTGAGTTTAACTCACCTTGTCTGCGTTGTAGACACAGCTCGTTCCAGTTAATTTCAACCCCATCCAATATAAATTCTATTCCATTCGTCTGGCTTATTAATACGGTTCATTCTATTTTGAATTGGTCAATTCAGACACTGTACGGGCGAGTGAAAAAAATTAATAAGTTAACCATTTAAATTAAATTTATAAATCACTATTTAGACTAACTAAACTAATTTAGTAACGGTTATGTAAAAAGTTTGGCTTGATATTATATAACTTTTTCTTTTCAAAAAATATTGGCCCAACACTTCTGTTTGAAAACAGACCGACCACTCGATCCTTGTTCTTTCCTCTGCCTTCGGATCTTCGTTTTCCAAATATATGTCCAAATCCCTTCACTGTACATCACTCCCGCAACGAACGCGAACTTTTCGACTTAGAAAATCGACATACAACACCATGTCTACTATCCAAGAATCGAAAATATGGGAATGTTAATACAAAGAAGTTAGAAGGTGAGAATAGATAAGTTAGAAAATTAGAATAGAAGAAGAAGAAGAACATAGAAACAACATTATAGTAACGTGAATCTCACAGCGGAACAAATAAAATATATTATATAACATAACTTTGAAATAAGATCAGTATACGTATATAATACCATTACCGAAGTACAACATTTATAACATAGCGGAAATAAACCATAGCTATATAATCCTGAAGCATCCTGCTCTAGTTCTTCAAGTACCTGTAAAATCCCGACTACTTGACTGCCCGTACAAAATTGGGCACCCAAGAGTTTAGGGAAACAAAAAAAATAAACTCTAGGTCAGTCATGTGATTGGTGTGAGTAAACTCCAACCATTTGTTTAACTTTTAAAATCCTTTTAAAAGAAAGAGAATAATCATAAGACCGACCAATGCATAAACACGAATGGTTTTTACCTTACGATAACCCAAAATATTCTTTTAAAATTCATACTCTTCTGATATTATAATAATGTCTAAATCAAATAAATAGCAATCTAGTGGAACGCTTTCATCTCACGTTCCACATATATAATATACAATGAAGAACCGTGGACTCTTATTGGGTAGTGGATTTCCAACTATGACAAGGTATGGAACCACCTTCCGGTCAGTGCACTCTAGAAGCGATACACTGGAGTTCAACAAGAACATCTTGTAACTCGGCCACACATGACCGGCCACTCATTTCACTTGAATGTTCCGAATATATTGTCACCTTATGGTTGGTATACCAACATAACTGTTCCTGGGAGATACAGAATTGAAAGAAGTAACAAATATGAATATTCTCTAGATGGTGACAATATACCCTAATTGGGTGCGACCCACTTAGCCATGCTGCCTTGCCCGATTTCTGTCATTTCCTAGTTGATGAGGCTTGAGGTCATAACGTATCTTTTAGTAGATCACTCCTTTATTTACTTTGATGCCACATCGTCATACTCATCAAATCACAAATTGATTTCCCCAAAAATACCATGGGTATAAGCTAAGAGAAACGAATTCCTCCGCCACCAACGTAAATACGTTTGAAACGTTCAACTTACGCGATCTACCAGATATATTCTATCAGACATTCGTCCAATCATGTTGTCCTAGGACTAGACAATCCAAAGGAATTATTCTATAAATCCATCTTAGGCAATTTCTACCTAGGATCGCTAGAATAAACATCGCATAATGTAACACCCCACCTCCGCTAGGGTCACTCACAAAGGGAATGCACTAGTTTTGGTGGAGTATTATCTAGGTAAACATGCACAGAGATATCACAAGGCAGAACATAAATAAAGCAGCGGTAGAAATTAAAAACCAACTTTTTATTATTTCCAAGAAAAGAGTCAAAAGCTCATATATCCAAGATACAAATTATTCCATTACATCAAGTTCATATTAAAGAAGCATAAACTTTAAAACAAAAGTAAATTATTCCCCATAAATAGTAGAAGCAGCCATAGCATAGCCCTAGACCAAACCGTACATGAGCTGTCAGAAAGCAAATTGAATCCAAGCTAAGAGCAAGTGTTTCCTCTCTGGGAACCTTGGGGGGGGGGGACAAAAGAGAAAGGGGCAAAAGAAAAAGGGCCAGTCATAAAGATTGGTAAGCCCTAGTGAGTTTCAGTATGAAAACTAGTAAAGGTAACATGATATGTGAAAACTGGAATTAAACATAAGGATGATAACAGAACTAGTTAGATAATTAAGATAACAAGATTAGTCAAGTCTGGCATCGCATGTTCAAGGTTCGTTGCACCAACTGTACTAGTATTCTAACCCATATCAAGTATTAACCATGAAATCATCCCTTAGCCCAATGTCATGAAGTGACCCATTACGGAGTCCTACGGTACGATCTACTAATCGATCGGCTCCCTACAAGTCCTAGCTCGTCATGTGTCTGTGTCATATGGCCCTATCCAGAAATGTAGTTACCTGTGCTAGGTCCACCATAGGGTGTATCAAGTCCTATGGTGCCAACCACCGACACGAATCAAGCACGCACAGTGTAAATCTACGGGTGCCCAATGCCTGCTTTTTCAACTCCGGACTACGTGCACGACCATAGCCTGCCTGAACCTACAATGGTGCACTTACTCAGCCGTCGTTCTGGTCGCCTACAATCAGCCCAGTAATCGTGCCCCACCCAGCAAAGTCCCAGGGTATCGTGATACATTTAAGTGGGTTACTGCTGAAAAGGACCGCGTAACTAGGGTTTCTAATGGGTTAAGTGTTGTCATTCAAATTCGTGACTTAACCCTATCCAAATCATGTATCAAGTTGGTTAAGTGTATTCAAGCAGTACATGACTTAACCCTATCAAGTCATTGTGTCAAGTTGGTTAAGTATATTCAAGTGGTTCATGACTTAACCCTATCATGTGGCATTAATTCATTAGTGCATGCCAACCTCTCACATTAGACTAACTGTTGTGGTTACTGGATTTGCCGGGTGGTTCCGGGCATATTTACCCCACAACATAGTCTAACCTTGGGTTTTTATGTGCGATATGACCAACTACCCACATTCGATCCTATTGTTTGCAGCCACTGGATTTGCCGGGAGGTTCCGGGCATATTTACACTGCAAACTCAACCCAATCTCGAGTTGGCCATTTTCAAGTTTATCTAACTGTCATGCCCACGTTCAAGTTTTCATGTTTAGATTCATGTCGAGTTTTCAAGTCATGTTTTATGTCAAATCATGTCAAGTTCATGTCCATATTCAGGTTCAAGTCATAATAATGTTCATGTTCAAGTTTAAAGCTAATTCATATTTTACCTAATCTACCCAAATCGTATTCCCATCGCACGAAGGTTCGAATCGATACAAATAAACCTAATTAGGGAGTGACATAAAAAGAAATGGGTATAAGGTGGCATGAGTGATTACTAGCATAGCATTATATGACTTGAAATTAAACATTACTAGCATATGAAATATTGGCCTCAAATATAAAGGCTCCAAATCTAGCAAGATAAGGTACTAGTCAAAATAAAGTTGTCACAAGGTGATAGTATAGTCATGGTAAAGACTGTCATAAGGTGATAGTATAGTCATGGTAACGACTGTCATAAGATGATAGTATAGTCACGGTACGACTGTCCTAAGGTGATAATCATAAATATGTGGCTAATAACAGATTCAACATGATAATAAGAGGGGTTTGTCTTTTTGATTTACAACATGAATAGGCCCCAAATCGATGTCATAGTAATATTCAAGAGTCAAGATCCAAGATGAACAAGAATGAATGTAAACAGTCATCATACATAGGTCCAATTTCAATTTTACATCATATTCATAATACATTTACAGTTTAAATCTGAAAATAACTGGGGCTTACAGATCGGGGTTCGAGAATTAGAAAAAGAGAGTCGTTTGTTGCTTAGTCAAGTCCTAATAGAAGTCCCCTAATCAGCAATTCCTTTAACGTAGTCTCAACGTAGTAGAAGCAGTCCCTCTCTCAAACTTTTCAACCAGAATCAGAGCAGCATAAGGTCAGAAAGAAATTTGGTGTAGAGAGACTGGTGTTAGGGGCTGTATTTATAGGGTCAGGTCAACGAATGTGGACAGAAATGAGGCCAAATACATCAGAGTGAATCTAGCTTCAGAAATGGGCTCGGGCACCAGGTCGACCCCCAGGTCGACACTATGGTCGACCTGGCCCTGGGTAGGTCGACTACATAGTCGACCCCCAGGTCGACCTGGTCCTGGGCAGGATTTTTCCCACCCAGTCCATTTGGAGGTTTGAAATTCGAATTTTGAATTCGAATTGAGTCTATTCTGAATTTGAAAATTTCTGGAAACTTCGAATGGTCATAACTTGGTCATACGGACTCCGATTTTCGAAAACTTGGACTCGTTTCTAAGCAGAATTTCGAGACGAACGCAATGACGTAACCCGTTTCCCTTGATTCTTATTTTAAAAAGTAATTCTGCCTTGATTTATGGTTATTACATGTTATAAAAACACGGGTTGTTGCATTCTTCCCCTTAAAGGATTTCATCCCCGAAATCTCTAAGTTAGGGAGGATGTGTCCTACCATCCATCATCCATCTACTCAAGCATTATCCACAGGCAACCATTGTCCTTAAAAGATTTCTAGTGCTGTATGAACATATGCAGTAAGTGTGTGTATATGTACTTATCTAATGCAAAAGATTAGGCGATTACTGATTCTGTAAACCTCCTTAATGAAAAATATGTTAGTGTTATGAATCCAACATGTATGCAAATTCCAAGCATAGTTCATAATCTCTACATGAGTGCACAGTCATTCATCCACATGCAACATCCAAGTGATAACATAACAAGTTCCATCCATGTACAAGTATAAGCACCCATGCATATGCAACATGAAAATGTGACTGAGCCGATCTAGTGCCTAATATGTGTCATACATCCACTAGCAACCACTTGCAACCATTTGCAACCATCAACCATAACATGTTTCAATCACATGTTTACATCCATACGGTTCTACCTAAGGTTCTCAAGATAAGATCAAGAAGATAACAAGACAAACATAGATATTAGAAGCATGATACGAAAAGGTTTTCAAGGAAAAAGAGATCGAGCATGTACCCTAAAAAAGAAATGGGTAAAGAGCACGTATCTTCTCTTCGGTTTCCCAAGTTGCGTCCTCTTGGGCTTCACTCCACTGCACTTTCACTAGCTTGACTTCTCGATTCCTTAGCTTCTTAATCTCCGTTCCTAAGATACGAATCGGAACTCGCCTCAATGTTGCTTCTTTCTCCACTTCCACGTCTTCAAGGATGCTTGGCTCAACCACTTCAGCTGACTCATGCAAACACTTTCGGAGATGTGAGACGTGAAAGACATTGTGTACTCCAGATAACTTCTCGGGTAAGTCTACCTTGTAGGCCATCCGTCCAATCCTCTCAATGATGGGGAACGGTCCTACAAATCTTGGTGCTAGCTTTCCAACTGCTCCAAAACGAACTACATTGCGTAACGGAGAAACCTTTATAAAGACCATATCTTGTCTTCGAACTCTAAGTCTGTCCTTCTCTGGTCCGCAAAAGATTTCTGTCTATCTTGGGCCGTTTTCATCCGTCTTCGTATCAACTCAATCTTCTCAGAAGTGTCCCTTATCATATCAGGGCCAAGTATAAGCCTGTCTGTCGTCTCCCACCAACAAGTTGGTGACTTGCACGGTCTTCCATACAGGGCTTCGAACAATGCCATTCCGATGCTAGCTTGGTAACGGTTATTATATGCAAACTCCACGAGAGGAAGATGGTCTTCCCAAGTACCACCAAAGTCAAGAATGCATAGCCACAGGAGATCTTCTAGTACCCTATTTACCCTTTCGGTTTGTCCATCTATCTGTGGATGATAGGCTGTGCTTAAGTTTAGTCGTGTTCTCATTGCTTCTTGCAGAATATTCCAAAACTGGCTAGTGAAAATCGGGTCACGATCACTAACTATACTAGAAGGAACTCCATGCAATCGTACTATCTCTCGAAGGTAAATAGACGCTAGCCCTGATGCGGTCCTCTTGCTCTACACCGGAATGAAGTGAGCGCTTTTTGTGAATCTATCAACTATGACCCATATGCTAGTATTTCCCTTCCTAGACCTAGGCAGTCCATCCACGAAATTCATCGAGATACTCTCCCATTTCCATTGCGGAACATCCAAAGGATGTAATAGCCTACCGGGCTTCTTTGACTCGGCCTTTACTGGTTGGCACACCATGCACTTCGAAACAATCTCTGCCACGTCCTTTTTCATTCCATCCCAAAAGAAAATGCGTTTCATATCCCTGTACATCTTATCCCCTCCGGGATGTATAGTCATCTTCGAGTGGTGCGCTTCTTTGAGAACTCTCCCTACTAAGTCTCCCACTTGTGGGACACATAACCTTCCATCGCGCCTTAGCCATCCCTTGTCATCTATGGCATACCTACTGAGGTGACTTGACGTCTCACCTCTAATCAGCTTGTCCATGATTTCAACTATCTGTGGGTCTTCCTTCTGTGAAGTCCCTACTTGGTCAAGAAGTGTAGGTCTTAGCTCAAGAGATGCTAACGTAGCGGTCAATGACTCAACAGCAGGTGTAAAATCAAAGGTTGCTATAAACTCAAGGCTTTTCATTTCAGCAAACAAGGGGCTCAAAGTCAGCCATTTTCTACTTAGCGCGTCTGCCACCACATTACCCTTGCCAGGGGTATAAGCTATATCGAAGTCATATGATGCCAAGAACTCCATCCACCGCTGTTGTCATAGATTCAAGTCTTTTTGTGAGAAGAGGTACTTAAGCGATTTGTGGTCGGTATACAGCTCGAACCTCTCCCCTAGTAGATAATGGCGCCAAGCTTTAAGTGCAAAAACAATCGCGGCCAACTCCAAGTCATGCGTGGGATAGTTTTTCTCATGGACTTTAAGTTGTCTGCCCCCGTAGCATATTACTCTTCCTTCCTGCATTAGGACAGCGCCTAGTCCCATGCCGCACACATCTGTGTACATGATAAACATCTTACCTCCATCGGGTAATGCTAAGACCGGAGCTGTGGTGAGGGCTCTCTTAAGTCTCTGAAAAGCAGCATCACATTCTACGTCCCATGCAAAAGGTAGGTTCTTCTTTGTTAACTTAGTAAGAGGGGCTGAAATCTTAGCGAAGTCCTTAATGAACTTCCTGTAGTAGCCCGCCAAACCGAGAAAGCTCCTCACCTCCGTTGCATTCTTAGGAATTTTCCAGTCCTGTACCGCAACTACCTTTGCGGGGTCCACGGCTATGCCTTGCTTAGAAACTACATGTCCAAGGAACCGAACTTCCTTCCTCCAAAAATGGCATTTGGAGAACTTAGCCTTTAACTGGTGTGCTCTAAGTGTTTCCATGACTTCCTTGAGATACCTAGCATGCTCTTCTTCATCTTTTGAGAAGATCAAAATATCATCCACAAAAACTACTACAAACTTGTTAAGGAACTCCCGAAACACCCTGCTCATCAAATCTACAAGGTATGCGGGTGCATTCGTTAACCCAAATGGCATAATGAGCCATTCGAAGAACCCATACAGAGTCCTAAACGCAGTTTTGTCAATGCTATCCTCAGCCACTCTGAGCTGATGGAATCCTGTGGCTAGATCGAGTTGAGAGAAAACAGATGCTCCCACAAGCTGGTCAAACAGATCGTCGATTCTTGGTAGTGGGTGCCCATTCTTCTTTGTCAGCTTGTTTAACTCACGATAATCTACGCACAGACGAAGCGATCCATCCGCCTTAGTAGCGAATACTACCGAAGCACCCCATTCAGAAATGCTTCGTCTTATGAAATTTTTCTCAAGCAACTCGTTGATTTGTTTACTGAGCTCTCTTCTTTCTCGCGGGGCCATGTGCCTAACGGGCAATGAAACCGGCTTGGCATTATCAACAAGATAAATTCGGAACTCTATCTCGCGTTTAGGAGGTAATCCCCTCACTTCATCAAAGATATCTGGATATTCTCGGACCACTCTTACAGATTGCAAATTATCGTCAGACGAGTCAAGGGATTCAAGATAACATAACATGACCGGACCCTTAGGATTACAAGAAATTTCAAGGGTATTACCATGGCGAGTCATGAGCCTCACTACCCTTCGTTCACAATCAAGAATGGCTCCATAATCGGACAGCCAATCCATACCTAGAATCAAACCGTATCCCATAAATCTGAGAACATAAGCATTACACGTGAATTATATGCTTAAGATAGAGATCCTCAAATCCACACACATCATAGATAAATGGGTGGAGCCCCCAATTGGATTTGAAACTATAACGGGATCCTCAACCAGACTAGTACTTAGGTGCAGATTTTCAACAATATCAGAAGAAATAAAAATATGCGATGCGCCAAAGTCAAATAAAGTTCGAACAGGAAAGTCAGAAATGTAAACAAGGCTTTCTACGGAAATATTACTACCTCGGTCAGGAGCTGGAGCGGTGTTGAGAGCATGCAACTGCCCTCTAGAAGGTCCTGCTCACTGAGTCTGCCCTTGCCCCTGCCCTTGCTTCTTAGGGCAATCCTTGCTGATGTGTTCAGTATCTCCACAATGAAAGCATTCACCCAACTTCCTCTTCTTCCTTCTACAGTCTTTAGCTAGATGTCCAGTAATACCACAGAAGTTGCACTTCCTCGTTCAACAACCATGCTGCCAACTGAACTTTCCTATGGTCCTCCATATCAAAGATAATGAACAAGTCTTCTGTTTCCTTTAGCCAGTTTCGTGCCTTAACGAAGGTTTCAGTTCCAACGAAGTTCTTGCCGCCCATCGCTTTAAAGTCTTTGCATATTTTGGCAAAGGCGGTACCAGGAGGAGGAGGAACCGCGACCACTGGGGGAGGAGGAGGAGGGATGTCTGTCGTGCCCACGTCGTTGGCCCTAGCCTCTAAGTACCTTCGGAACCATCCAGGCACGGGTATTCCCTCAGGAAGGTTAAGATCGATCATGCTGTAAAACAAAAAGAAAAGATTCAAAGAGGAAACAAAGGAAAGTGCTAATGGCTTCTTGGGGAATAACCTTTTTAAACATAAAACTTTTCTTGAAAAATGCTCCTTTATAAATGGTTTTGAAAACAGTTTCAGAAGGTTTTTAAAACTTTTGCCCGGCCTGGTAACCTTCTGCTCTGATACCAAATTGTAACACCCCACCTCCACTATGGTCACTCACAAAGGGAATGCACTAGTTTTGGTGTAGTATTATCTAGGTAAACATGCACAGAGATATCACAAGGCAGAACATAAATAAAGCAGCGGTAGAAATTAAAAACCAACTTTTTATTATTTCCAAGAAAAGAGTCAAAAGCTCATGTATCCAAGATACAAATTATTCCATTACATCAAGTTCATAGTAAAGAAGCATAAACTTTAAAACAAAAGTAAATTATTCCCTATAAATAGCAGAAGCAGCCATAGCATAGCCCTAGACCAAAACGTACATGAGCTGTCAGAAAGCAAGTTGAATCCAAGCTAAGAGCTAATGTTTCCTCCCTGGGAACCTGGGGGGGAGGGGGAAACGAAAGAAAAAGGGGCAAAAGAAAAAGGGTCAGTCATAAAGACTGGTAAGCCCTAGTGACTTTCAGTATGAAAACTAGTAAAGGTAACATGATATGTGAAAACTGGAATTAAACATAAGGATGATAACAGAACTAGTTGGATAATTAAGATAACAAGATAAGTCAAGTTTGGCATCGCATGTTCAAGGTTCGCTGCACCAACTGTACTAGTATTCTAACCCATATCAAGTTTTAACCATGAAATTATCCCTTAGCCCAGTGTCATGAAGTAACCCATTACGGAGTCCTACGGTACGATCTACTAATCGATCGGCTCCCTACAAGTCCTAGCTTGTCATGTGTCTGTGTCATACGACCCTATCCAGAAATGTAGTTACCTATGCTAGGTCCACCATAGGGTGTATCAAGTCCTATGGTGCCAACCACCGACACGAATCAAGCACGCACAGTGTAAATCTACGGGTGCCCAATGCCTGCTTTTTCAACTCCGGACTACGTGCACGACCATAGCCCGCCTGAACCTACAATGGCGCACCTACTTAGCCGTCGTTCTGGTCGCTTAAATCAGCCCAGTAATCGTGCCCTACCCTTCCTAGTCCCAGGGTATTATGATACATCTAAGTGGGTTACTGCTGAAAAGGACCGCATAACTAGGGTTTCTAATGGGTTAAGTGTTGTCATTCAAATTCGTGACTTAACCCTATCCAAATCATGTATCATGTTGGTTAAGTGTGCTCAAGCAGTTCATGACTTAACCCTATCAAGTCATCGTGTCAAGTTGGTTAAGTATATTCAAGTGGTTCATGACTTAACCCTATCATGTGGCATTAATTCATTAGTGCACGCCAACCTCTCACATTAGACTAACTGTTGTGGTTACTGGATTTGCCAGGCGGTTCCTGGCAGATTTACACCACAACATAGTCTAACCTCGGGTTTTTACGTGCGATATGACCAGCTACCCACATTCGATCCTATTGTTTGCAGCCACTGGATTTGCCGGGCGGTTCCGGGCAGATTTACACTGCAAAGTCAACCCAACCTCGAGTTGGCCATTTTCAAGTTTATCTAACTGTCATGCCCATGTTCAAGTTTTCATGTTTAGATTCATGTCGAGTTTTCAAGTCATGTTTTATGTCAAATCGTGTCAAGTTCATGTCCATATTCAGGTTCAAGTCATAATAATGTTCATGTTCAAGTTTAAAGCTAATTCCTATTTTACCTAATCTACCCAAATCGTATTCCCATCGCACGAAGGTTCGAATCGTTACAAATAAACCTAATTAGGGAGTGACATAAAAAGAAATGGGTATAAGGTGGCAAGAGTGATTACTAGCATAGCATGATATGACTTGAAATAAAACATTACTGGCATATGAAATATTGGCCTCAAATATAAAGGTTCCAAATCTAGCAAGATAAAGTACTAGTCAAAATAACAGTTGCCACAAGGTGATAGTATAGTCATGGTAACGACTGTCATAAGGTCATAGTATAGTCATAGTAACGACTGTCATAAGATGATAGTATAGTCACGGTACGACTGTCATAAGGTGATAATCATAAACATGTGGCTAATAACAGATTCAACATGATAATAAGAGGGGTTTCTCTTTTTGATTTACAACATGAATAGGCCCTAAATCGATGACATAGTAATATTCAAGAGTCAAGACCCAAGATGAACAAGAATGAATGTAAACAGTCATCATACATAGGTCCAATTTCAATTTTACATCATATTCATAATACATTTATAGTTTAAATCTGAAAATAACTGGGGCTTAAAGATCGTGGTTCGAGAATTAGAAAAAGAGAGTCGTATGTTGCTTAGTCAAATCCTAATAGAAGTCCCCTAATCAGCAATTCCTTTAACGCAGTCTCAACGTAGTAGAAGCAGTCCCTCTCTCAAACTTTTCAACCAAAATCAGAGCAGCATAAGGTCAGAAAGGAATTTGGTGTAGAGAGACTAGTGTTAGGGGCTGTATTTATAGGGTCAGGTCAACGAATGTGGACAGAAATGAGGCCAAATACATCAGAGTGAATCTAGCTTCAGAAATGGGCTCGGGCACCAGGTCGACCTCCAGGTCGACACTATGGTCGACCTGGCCCTGGGTAGGTCGACTACATAGTCGACCCCCAGGTCGACCTGGTCCTAGGCGGGATTTTTCCCGCCCAGTCCATTTGGAGGTTTGAAATTTGAATTTTGAATTCGAATTGAGTCTGTTCTAAATTTGAAAATTTCTGGAAACTTCGAATGGTCATAACTTGGTCATACGGACTCCGATTTTCGAAAACTCGGACTCGTTTCCAAGCAGAATTTCGAGACGAACGCAATGGCGTAATCTGTTTCCCTTGATTCTTGTTTTAAAAATTAATTCTGCCTTGATTTATGGTTATTACATGTTATAAAAACACGGGTTGTTACACATAAACTCCATCTTCAATTATCTTCGATATATTTGATTTGAAACGATAATGCCCATACGAAGTAGTTTTCAGATAATAAATCTGATCCCAGTCTCTCCGTATTGACAACGGAAATGGTCAAAACTTTGATAGTCGGTTAATTAACTATCAAAGGGAAACATGTGTACAAACAACAATCGTATTCCCATATGGATCAATCATCGTTTCGTTTCCCAATTTCCCATTTACGGTTTCCATATATTCATAAATTCCTTATTTTCAAAATTAGAAAATATATGTTATTAACTTTGGAAAACGTTTCCATTTATGATTCACGCATCAATATCTTCCTACCTCTATCAGTCTCTAACTGTAAACTAGTAAGAGAACAACTTCCTAAGTATAAACCCCGAAGGCCGGAACCAACATCAGATCGATACCCAGAAAGCCATTCAACTCAACTAATTTCTAGTCAGTTTCTAATTTTAGTAATTCCATTTGAATTTCTAATTCAAACCCCAAACTCCTTTATAATATTTTATTTGCAAAATATTTACTTTAATATAATTTTTCACATAGAATGTGAAAAATATTACTTTATATAACCAAAACAGTTTGATTTCGTATTTAAAAACAATATCTCAAACCCAAATTCTATTTATATTTTTATTTGCACAATTATTCATACAAATCTTATTTCATTTCCAACATTTATAATCTCATTGCAAATTCCCTTTATAACTACTACATTCGCATTCCATTTCAATTATCGGTGTTAAAACCGATTTTACTTCTGTATATAAATTCAAATTTATATATTTAGTTTATCAAATGATAAATATTTTATTTAATTTATAAAACCTTATTTATAAATTAATCTTCTCAATTTATCTGTTAAAACAGATTTCTATTAAATATTTACTTTAAATCAATATCATGTTACACCCATGTGCGAAGCACAGGTCTAAACCTTCCTAATGTAAAATTCTCTTTTTATAAAATTCTATTCATTATCCAAATATTTCCTTTTATAATTCTATTTACTTTCCAAATAAATATTTCTTTTATAATTATATTTATTTTCCTAATAAATATTCCTTTTATAATTATATTTATTTCCTATAAATATTTCATTTAAAATATCATATTTATTTCCTATAAATATTTCATTTCAAAATACACTTTGAAAATTTCCTTATTACATTCCAGTATTTCTTATGGTATTTAAAATACCAATTAAATAGACCAATGTCATCATAATCAATCACAGGTTTTATATCACATCATATATCACAATATATGAAAACAAACAGTATTATAGATATTGAGGAACCTAGTTGGATCCCTCCAACCTGTTTCCCTACATCTACAGATGTTAAATAATAAAAATAACATCAATTTCATTACAATATGAAATAATCTGATAAAAAAAATCAATATTTGATTAATAATATATATATATATATATATCATTATCTATAATTTCAACTAATAAATCAGCAATTCAACCAAACAATCAACACACAGCAATCAATCATCATTTATCAATACTAGATTATATTTATAAAAATATAAACTATACAGAGTTAGTGAGATTTACTCACATTGGAGGGTTTATCGTTTAATAACAATAACTGTCGGTTGATTCAGACAGACAATTTATTTTGCTATAAATTGTAACGAGCTCCAATTCATTCCTAGTAGGTTCCATTATGAAGTGCTCGTCCATACGATCCTAACGGATCCTATTTCGTTAACTTTTGATCACAAACGGATAAATTGCAAGCATTACAAATTTATACACTATTTATATATAAAATTAACCTTAGATTAAACATATTTCGGCCTCACCCTCTTATTTCCTTGGCCTGCTTCAATTTAAAAACCCATTGACCGGTTCCTTGTCTTCCTCCAACAAATTTTAACACGAGCTCCAGGAAATCCTCCACCATTCCCAAATCTTTAGCACGTCATTTTCTTCAATTCTCTACCAAAATCAAAATTCATCCCATCGTTAAACTTCTTATCTCAAACTCTTCGACTTCAGCACCATTTCACTCATCTCGCACTAAAGATGATCACCGCGACAAATAACAGTAACCTCGTCACCTCACAGTGGCAACCTGTCACTTAACAACGCCGAACTCCCCCAAAGTTTTTCAAACACTGCTACTCTCCCCTCTAATCACAAATCCGATACCCAAAACACACATCGATGCTCCTTCTTTCCAAACCCATGAACCCTATTTGCTCCAGACACAAGCTGTATGAACTGACTTCGACCAAAAACATGATCGAGTTATATAAAACTAACATCAAAACGAAGCATAAGTTATGAGGATAATATATATATATATATAAGTTTTAGGATTTTAGGATTTATTTTTGAATTGTTATGATTTTCCATAAGTCACGATTTTTCTGTGAAGGCCATATACTGGCGGCTACAAAGTTTTGACCAAGGAGAAATGGAAATAAGGGTTAGGAAAAATTAGAGATTATTTATAGGGTAGGAAAATATTATTTTAATCGACTGTTATATTCATTTATAACCAATCGTTATCTTCGTTGATCGTTTAAAAATCCCTATGATCATGTAACATATCCAAATTCGACGAAAATGGACATACAGCTACAGTTCGACATTACGAACCCAACAAAACTTGTTTCGTCGAATTCCGAGTCTGTTTGCTCACACAGCGTATTTTTAAAGTCAAATTATTGACTGTTTTTCACACTAAATTCCGGTATGGCCACATACTAACTCCAAAAATCACGAAAATTAAAAACTAATAATAATATAATATTCCGGATCTAAAAAAATTAGTTTCGTCGAAAACGGGGGTCGTTTGCAAAAAAGGCTATTTTCTGAGGTTTGAATAAATCCATTTAAATAGTAATATATTTAAAAATAATTAAATTAAATAGTTATAAATAGATATTATCGTATATATTCACATAGAATATAATACAGCTCCAAAATATTCCTATTTAAATTTATAACTCGACGTTTCAAATCCAGATTAAATTAGTGTTCAATTTATATTGAAAATCCATTTATAATATAAATAAATAAATCGTTATAAATTATAAAGGAATTCCATAGCGACTTTTCAAAAATTTGATTTGGACATAAGTCAAAATCTACACGATGAAATCCCAAATTTTCTCTTCCATTAGAAAAATATAATTCACCAGCTCTGAACATTTCTTATTTCGCAGAAATCCGACTTAAAACGGATTCTGTATATCCGTTTAAAGTTCGAAGCGCCAAATTACGAACTGCCGTGCCATTTCAGCTTGATTATAATTATAATATAAATTATACATTCAACTGACATTTAAAAATAATTTCGTTAATATAATTCAATTCTAAACAGAATTATATCTTATAAATAATCTAATTCACATAATATTATGAACTCAACTTAATTCCAATTAATTTAAAATTATAACATATTATTATATTATATATATTAATTAAATATTCATTATTATTTAATTAAACAACCATTTAAATCTATAAATCACTATTTAAATAATTAAATAAATTAATTATTATACTGTAAAAATACGGGATATTACAACTCCCCACGTTGCACTACTTCTACTATTTCCTCATGTCACCCTCTTTATTCTAGGCCATGAAAATTTCCTTTTCACTTTTGTTATATATATACTTTCCAAACTGGCCCAAATTGATTCTTAATCCCACAAACCCACTTGCTAAAGTACCTCTTCTTCTCGGATCTTTTTTTTTTCTCCTCCATCCTTCTGACACTTGCTCCTTGCGTGTACACTGTACACATAGTCCAGTGATACCTCGAACCGACCCCAAACCTTAAATCTAACACCATAAATCAGTTGCTCTGCTCAAGATCAGCTCGCCTATGCCATCCATTCTCCCTTCGCCATGCCCCAACTCCGTTCGACGTCAAGGCCACCACTTCCATGTTCGACAATTTTTTGTCCTAAAATTCGCGAAAAAACTCCAGCTTGTGCTCCACTCCTCGCTGATCACTGCTACACCAATGAATTCGTGCATTGCCCCTATATCTCAACACAAGTACAAACCTAGTTTGCAACCTTGAAAATGAAATGCCATGATAAAACAAATTGAAACAATGGATGAGTAGAGAATGGTCTTAGGAGGCTCTTCCAACTGGTTTCTTGATTTTAAAATGAGTATTGGAATTTTAAAAAATCAGAGAAGGTTTCAACATTTTTTTCCTTCACTGAGTTGATGACGAGACGAAGAACTGTTATGTATTTATATACAGAGGTGCCTTGGCTCACACGAACACAGTAGTTTGGTAGTCACGTAACATGGATTGGGGAGCACGGTATTGGGCTTGTAAGGGTAGGTTAACTATGGGAATGTAATAAGTTTTCACTTCCATTATTAGTGTTTTTTCCATGTGCAAGTCTCTGTTTTGGTTTTACTGCATGATTTTGACTTGGCATATAACATAGGGGAAACACTAGTCTTCAGGGTAATACCATGGTTTGGTTAAGGTAGGCTCTAAGTGTAGCAGGTTTTTGGTAGCTATAATGTAATAGGAATTCAAAGAATACACATCTACTGGCTATTTGTGGGTGATCAATAAATAGCGGTGCTATCTCTAGCTAGCTACAGTGTTCAAAAATTTAGTTAGTTAGTTGTTGCACCGTTCTATTTTGAACTAAAAATGCGATTGGTTTTGATGATTGGTTGTAGAATATTGTTTCATCCAAAAGGGTTGATTATTTATGATTAATCAATAAGACAGCGCACTAAGGGTGTTATCCTTATATGTTATCATTGAATTTCTACTTGTGTTGTCTTTATTCTTCTTTATTTATTTGATATTTAGCTTTGTTATTGGTTTGGTTGAGAAAACTCTTTTTTCTGTTGTAAATATATATACCGTTCGTTTCCTTGCAAAATCTTATATGCTTGATTATCATTATTCATTTCATACATGTGTATTTCTACTTTCCTGTTGTACATAGTTTAGTTAGTGGCATATGTTTTGTCTATTTGACCTGTTATGCATACATGTGGAAACTAATATCCACTATAAGATGATTATATACTACTGCGCATGTTATATTGTCTACTATTATACACGAAGTCCAAGCGTTATGAATTTGCATATATACGTACAGGTGAGAAAATATTTTGATAAATAACTTATAAAATAATATCGATAAATTATATAATAAATCCTGAAATTCATTAAATTCAAAAATAAATACTTTATTACTGCCAGATATATCTGAGTGGAATAGTGTCTCATTTCAAATTTACTCAATAGCGAACTATAACTCGGTATCAAAAAAATTTAAGTTGACGGAAATCTAAAATATATAGAAAACATTACTAAATTTATAAAATAAACGTTATCGTTGATTAACGATTTCCATAGCGACTATTTTAAAAATTGAATTGAACATAACTAACAATTTATAAACTGAAATCCCATTTTTCTTTTCCATTGGAAAATTATAATCAAACAGATTCTAACGTTTCTAGTTTCATGAAATTTCGACTTCTATCGGATCCTGTATATTCAATTGAAGTTCAAAGCTGAATATTACGAACTATCGCACCATTATGAGCTCGTTTATAATTATATATAAATTATAACGTTTAAACTTTTTTTAAATATTAAAAATCAATAAATATTCCATTTAAAATATTTAAAAAAAGATTAAAATGGCCGAAAATCTGGGTCTTTACATTCTTCCCCCTTGAAAGAATTTCGTCCCCGAAATTACTAAGGCAAGAAAAACGTCACAACCTATCGCAATTACTATGGTAAGAAAAACGTCACAACATATTATATTTTCTAAATTAAATTTAGTTTAAATCAAATAAATCAAAAACTAATTCAATTTCGCAAATCAAAATTTCCAAAAATATCTAAAATTTTCTAATACTTTAAATTTCTGGAAAATTCAGTAGATGTACGGAGTGACATCTACGATATCGCAGGATCAAATTATATATATTTATCAACTCACATGGTCGAAAAACAAAATTCAAAACCCCAAAAATTATAATTTCGCGTAGGCATACCTTACGTGAGTGGTCTTGAGTATATTTGCTCAACTTATTGCAATCTACTTAACTAATATCAATCCTCACTGCCTTCTTGGCACCTGTATTCAACTAAATTCAACATATAAGTGACTATTACATGAAATTTGTAAATAATACTTCATTAGTCAACCAATATGATTCCACTAACTCCCAAGGCATTGTTCAGAAATGTACATGCAAATCAGGTTTAAATCACCCAATTTAAATCATGAGCAATTCCATTCAAATTTTATTATACTGGGATTTTGTTTCCAATCCGTTCAACATTTTCATTGAGCTACTGATGAATTTATTTCAACCAATCTTATATCCAATTAACAGACAATAAACACTCAATTCAACAAACCATTTAATTCACATTAAATTCCATTAATATTTACTTCACCAATTTAAGTCTCATTTCGTGTCTAATTACCAAATTGATTTTCAATCATTTCACTTTATAATCCCAATTCTGATTCTATTTCAAACACCGTTACTCCAATTTATTCAGTTATAACTTATCTTAAGTGCTGATTTTCAATTTCATTCTGAAATTCTAATTCACAACTATATATGTGAGATTTTTGGTTATATTAACCATTCAAATTCAAATTCCCATTCGAATTCCACTTAAATAAATCAATCTAACCACAATACTTTATTAATTTAATAAAATTATTTGCTTTCTATACACAAATATAATTTGGGTAAAATTATTTCATTTATCCTATTAACAAAACAATATTGTGTACACTCCCAGTCTAATGCTTCTCAACACTTGAGCCGATAGACAACACAATACAAAACATTTTTATATAAAATCTACAAATACGCTCTGATACACACACACACACACACTCTAACTCAATCTAGGGTGTTACTAACACCATCTCTATCGAGTCATGCCACAGAGCCAAGGTTATTACTAAACCAATAGCTCAAATACCACTGTAATGACCCGATAGGAATTCGACGCTCGAATTCCGACAATAATACGTCATCTCGTATTACTTGTCAAAACTCAAGTATCGCAAACACCAGATAGTTATTAGAAAGAATTTAGAGGGTGAGATAAGAAAGAAGTATTAGAATAGAAGAACAAGAAGATCTAACACCACACAGAGGCTCACATCGCAGCGGAACAAAATATGATGCAGAAATAAATCTTTATTAAGAGCTTGAAAATATACTTACAATCATCAGAGTACATCAATACACACTGGAACGATTATAATAATCTGTCCTCATATACATCACACAGCGGAATAATACAACATCATACGTCTGAACTCTTCCGGCTCGTCTCTTCACAACAAACGATAACCTGAACCTATACACCTCGGTCTAACCCGAACATTTCAAATACCGGGTCAGTCTGGCGAACCAGAGTCAGAAATACCTGCTAAGTTTAAAAGGTAGCACACAACCTGATTTTAAAGTTAAAAATCCTTTCGGTAAAAGGATAATCATAAGACCGAATCCACACATAAATACTGATGGTTTTTACCTTGTGATAACTCAATATAGTTTTGAAAATCAATACTTTTCTGATATATAATAGTGTCTAAATACAAATAAATAGAATATAGCAGAACACTTGCATCTCACGCTCCACATATATAGTATACAAACAAAACCGCGGGCGCTTATCGGAGATTGGGTTCCGACTATGACAAGGTATGGAACCACCTGCCGATAGTGTATCTCTAGTGGCAAATACACTGGGTTCAACAAGAACGTCTTGCAACCCGACCCACACATGACCGACCACTCATTTCGCTTGAGTGTATCTAATGTATATCACCAACGGTTGGGAGCTATCCACCGTTTCCTGAAAAGGGACAGCATCGAAAAAGATTAAAGAAGCAAAAGTAATTTCTCTAGATAGGTGATTATACACCCTAATGGGAGCGATCCACATAGCCTTGCTGCGTGCCCGATTTTTGTCATTCCCAGTTGATGAGGCTTGAGGTTAGAATTACATTTTAGCACATCTGGCCACCGTTCACTTTGAATGCCACATCGTCAAATCCATCGGATATCACTAATTGACGTCCAAAAAAATACTCTAGTTGGGAGCTAACCAACTATGATACATTTGAAGAAATCAACATACGTGGTCCTTTGGAAATATTTTGTCAGACATTCGTCCATACAAGTCATCCAGGAACAGGATGAACCAAAGGCACCCTCCTACCACATCCTAGGAATCACCCTATGGATCAATAGCGAGTGGTCCTTGTAATCCATAGATTTCAACCACGACCCAATTACTATCAAAATATCTCTGGTTGCAACATCAGAGAAATTTATCAAGTAGCCCTTCCGCGTATGAAGATCCACGATCTTCAACTTCTCCATCTTCAATTATCATCTTTTCATATATGCTAGTTCAGAATGGTTTTCGAATACAAATTCCATCCCGGTCTTTCCATACCAACAACGCATTCGGCATGATTTTGATAGTCGGTTATTTGACTATCAAAATAAACAATCTTAGAAATAAAATAAATCCATTGGTTTACAACGTCACTTGGCCATTAAGATAATATATCAGTTGTAATACCAAACATAATATATTAGTTTTAATATATAAATATTCTTAAACCATTTTTATTTAAAATACTTAAAAGAAGTACCTTAAAATCCTATCCGGTTTCCCTTTACTTATCATCTATAATTACGAGATCAATTCACTTACCATCGTAAAACAATTGTTACAAAATCAACTTTTATTTCGTTATTATGGAAATATCATTTACCATCAAGCCCCTTTTATTTCCTTTTATATTTGGAATCTCATCATATATATGTCCAAATTCTTTAAATACCATTATACTAATACTTTCCCAAAATAATTTACTTTAACATCTCCACAATCACGACTCATGTCATGCTTCGATAATCCTGAAATTTTTCAAATTGGGGTATTTTAATTACCTTTGAGATCTTGATCAATAACGTTCTTATCTTAAGATAAATATGAATGGTAATTCAAAAACCCATATTCATTTTGATACCACTTCAATATTGTATTAAAATACAGTTTTATAAACCTTCTTACTTTTTGAAATCTCCTTTTTAAATATATGACTGTTATTAAATTTATTGATTTAGTAAATGACTAATAAACAATAACTTTCAAACTTTAACTTCTTTAAAACTATCTGTCCCATTTTCTGGATTTTTATTTCAAATCCTATTACTAAGCATTTTACCAAATTCAATTACGTAAATCCTATTTCTAATTCTTTTAATCATTGCCTTTGGATAACGTACCTAAATCTCATCCATTACACTTAATACTATTCTTAGGTAGCATTAATTTACAATTTAACTCTTTTAACTCCCTATCTCCTTGTTCATAACTCGTTTCCACATCTCTGGGTTAATACAAATTCCTTTTCCATCCTGATTTCCCTTACTTAAAATATTAAGTAACATTTATTTTAAGCTTACCATATTTGCTTAAAAACACTCTATTACTTCATTTACCAAATTCAGTTTGGATATAAACCCGTTCATAAACTTCCTTTGAAATTTAGTTAAAATTTATTTCTAACTTCAATTTCTTACTTAAATAAACTTCATTAAAGAAATAATTATTATAAATAAAAATTATAACTTACTTCCTTGTTCACTTGAATTAAATTCCTTGTTAAAATCTCATTAATTTAAACAACTATTCGCTAATTTATTTCATTAGATTAATCGTCATAATCTAATTTAATTTAATAATCAATTTCCGTTAAAATAGTTGCCTTGGTCAATCTTAAAACATGATTAGCCCATGGATCAACTCTAACTTGTCTTTTCATTTAAATTAATAAATAACATTATTAATTCAAATAATCTCATTTACTTTGATTATTATTAAATAAACAATAATCTATTTCTAAATAATTTCCTATTAATTGTTTATTAAAATAAATAAATTCCGGTTATTAATTGTCTTCTTAATTCCCGCTCACTGGCCTATCAGTCTTATTAATATAAAAATTAGTTTATAAAATTTATTCAGTAATTACGATGAAGCACGTGCTTCGCACACGGTTGATTTTGGTACAAAATAGCTGTTAAAATGAATGATATATATAGTTGGTTTATATCCTTTTTTACTTTATTTAAAAAAACATATTTAAAAATCTATATTCAGTTATAAAATAAATTTCATAACTTCATTACTATCGATTCACCTGTAGGTAAATCAAACTTTATAAAACAGTTTGTATTTTGGCCATCTGCTATAAATTGCTCAACCAATATCACCTATTGGTTAATAATTAAACAAATGTTGAATTTGGGTTTAACAATCAATAACCAATTCAATAATCCAATCATATGGGTTCAACAGTTCATATAATGATCATACACAGATAAATAATCAATTCAACTGATAGCGGTCAACCAATAATAATAATTCAAGCATCCAATTTAATTTAAATACATTTATATTATTATAAACGTAACCGAGAAGATAAGTTACCTTGTTTGGAAATCATCGTTTAAGATAATGATGTCATTTCATTTAAAATAAACAACTGTTTCATTTAAATAAAAGATACAAAATATTTAATATGCATCCAGTTAATCAACAAACAACTAATAATTAGCAGTCATATCAAACAAATGATAGACCTGACTTATAATCAATATAAATGGGGAACTGAGTGAGTTTAACTCACCTTGTCTGTGTTGCATACAGAACTCTTTCCAGTTAATTTCAACCCTGTCCAATATAAATTCTGTTCCATTCGTCTTGCATGTTAATACGGTTTAGTCTATTTTGAATTGGTCAATTCTGACACTATACGAGCTAGTGAAAAAAATTAATAAGTTAACCATTTAAATTAAATTTATAAATCCCTAGTTAGTCTAACTAAACTAATTTAATAATGGTTATGTAAAAGTTTGGATCAATAATATATACCTTTTTCTTTTCAAAAACTATTGGCCCAACACTTTTATTTGAAAACAGACCGATCATTCGATCCTTGTTCTTTCCTCTTCCTTTGGATCTTCGTTTTCCAAATATATCCCCACATACCTTCACTGAACATCACTCCCCATGTTGCACTACTTCTATTATTTCTTTACGTCATCCTCTTCATTCTGGGCCATGCAAATTTCCTTTTCCCCTTTTTTTATATATATACGGTCCAAACTGGCCCAAATTGATTCTTAACCCCACAAACCCACTTGCTAAAGTACCTCTTCTTCTCGGATCTTTTTTTCTCCTCCATCCTCCTGATGCTTTCTCCTCGTGTGTACACTGTACACTCATTCCAGTGATACCTCGAACCGACCCCAATCCTTAAATCTAACACCATAAATCAGTTTCTCTCCTCAATCTCAGCTCGCCTATGCCATCCATTCTCCCTTCGTCATGCCCCAGCTCCATCCGACGTCGAGGCCACCACTTCCATGTTCGACATTTTTTTGTCCCAAAATTCGCGAACAAACTCCAGCTTGTGCTCAATAGGTGAGTAGAGAATGGTCGTAGGAGGCTTTTCCAACTAGTTTCTTTATTTTAGAATGAGTAATGGATTTTTAAAAAATTAGAGAAGGTTTGGACATTTTGTTTCCTTCATTGAGTTGATGATGAGACGAAGAACTACTATGTATTTATATACAGAGGTGCCTCGGCTTGCACAGACACAATAGTTTGGCAGTCACATGGATTGGGGAGCACGGTATTGGGCTTGTAGGGGTAGGCTAACTATGGGAAAGGAATAATTTTTCACTTCCATTAATAGTGTTTTTTCCATGTGCAAGTCGGTGTTTTGGTTTTACTGCATGATTTTGACTTGGCATATAACATAGGGGAAATACTAGTCTTCAGGGTAATACCACGGTTTGGTAAAGGTAGGCTCTAAGTGTAGCAGGTTTTTGGTAGCTATAATGTAATAGGAAATCAAAGAATACACATCTGTTGGCTATTTGTGGGTGACCAATAAATAGCAGTGCTATCTCTAGCTAGCTACAGTGTTCGAAAATTTAGTTAGTTAGTTGTAGCACCGTTCTATTTTGAACTAAAAATGCAATTACTTTTGATGATTGGTTGCAGGATTTTGTTTCATATAAAACGGCTGTTTATTTATGATTAATCAATGAGACAGTGCACTAATGGTGTTATCCTTATACGTTATCATTGAATTTCTACTTGTGTTGTCTTTATTCTTCTTTATTTATTTGGTATTTAGCTTTGTTATTGGTTTGGTTGAGAAAACTCTATTTGTTGTTGTAAATATTTATATCGTTTGTTTCCTTGCAAAATCCTATACGCTTGATTATCGTTATACATTTCATACATGTGTATTTCTACTTTCCTATTGTACACAGTTTAGTTGGTGGCATATGTTTTGTCTATTTGACTTGTTATGTATACACGTGGAAACTAATATCCACTATAATATGATTATATACTATTGCGCATGTTATATCGTCTACTATTATACACGACGTCCAAGCGTTATGAATTTGCATATATACGTACAAGCGAGAAAATATTTTGATAAATAGCTTATAAAATAATATCGATAAATTATATAATAAATCCTGAAATTTATTAAATTCAAAAGCAAATAATTTATTATTGTCAGATATATCTGACTGGAATAGTGTCTCATTTCAAATTTACACAATAGCAAACTATAACTCGGTATCAAAAAAATTTAAGTTGACTGAAATCTAAAATATATAGAAAACGTTATTAAATTTATAAAATGAACATTATCGTTTGGTAACGATTTCCATAACAACTATTTTAAAATTTGAATTTGACATAATTAACTATTTATAAACTAAAATCCCGATTTTTCTTTTCCATTGGAAAATTATAATCAAACAGATTCAAACGTTTCTCGTTTCACGAAATTCCGACTTCTATCGGATCCTGTATATTCAGTTGAAGTTCAAAGCTGAATATTATGAACTGCTGCGCAATTACGAGCTCGTTTATAATTATATATAAACTATAATGTTTAAACTTCAATTTTTTTAAATATTAAAAACCAATAGATATTCCAATTAAAATATTTAAAACAAAATTAAATATTTAAATTAAAATGGCCAAAATTCTGGGTCGTTACAAACGAGGTGTATGGTAATCTTTGACTTGGTACTTCTCTAGAATTTCTTTCTTCAATCCTCCATTTTTAGGGACGCAAATTCGTCCATGCCTAAGTAAACTTCCATCATCGCCTAACGGATATCTAATCGAACGGGGAAAGGTATCCTTCTTTTCCACTTTCTCTTTCAAGCTCCTTAATCCTTCATCAAGGTCTTGTGTACTTCAAATATTACAAGAAAATTGTCAATCCACAGCATTGGCAAAAAACGTTGTTATAGCCTTTACAGTGTTTTGATGAACATTTTCTACCAACAAGTTGTTATGGGCCACGGAAATATCACAATACACGCCAAAACGATGTAAAAAAGTGACATACTACAGCGATTTAAATGGTGTTATTCTTATGTTTGTACAGTGTATTATATTGTTTCAGAAATGTTGTTATCTACTCTTTTCTACAGCGTTTTGCCACATATCACAACATTTTTGGAAGTTTACATATTTTTTACTATCACAACATTTTGCCACATCTCATAACATTTCCGGAAGTTTACATGTTCTTTATTCTACAACATTTTGCCACATATCACAGCAGTTTTTTACATCTGTCACAACATTTACATATTATAGTATCAAAATATTCATGCACATACATATCAACAACATGTAAATATATATCAACCAACTAGTCATATAACACAATACTCATACACAAAGATTACATCATCAATAAACCAAGTTTACGTAATTTCCATAAACGAAAATAACACCATAAACTAAATTTATGCAATATCCATCAAACAAAGTCACGATATCTATAAATAAAACAAAATATCCATGAAACAAGTTTGCGCCAAATACGAACAAAATGAACAACTAAAAGTTACCGATTTCTCCTTAATCAGCTGCAATAAGCGGTCTTATTGTTGAGGGGTCTTCAGAAGTGCCTAACGATATTTTGATTATAGCCGAATGCACAACGATGACCATCTCGAATACCTATACACAAGTGTTCATGTTAGCATTTGGTTATGCTTACACATTAACAAGAAAACAATGCTCGGCAAAAAGAAAAAAGAATACAAGAAGGAGCTAGTCGAAGATAACAACATAGGGTATGCACAAGATTGAAGAAAGATTTTTATATACTTGGTAATATTTTATAGAATACTTGGTAGTATTTTATATTTTTATATACTTAGTTAACTTTTATAAACTAAACCTCTTAGTTGTCATAAAATTAGTAAGCTTAGTTAATTTTTTGTAATAGTTAGTTAATTTTATAATACTTAGTTAAATTTTTTATTGCTATTATTATAGAATACTTGGTAATATTTTACATGCTTAGTTAACTTTTATAAACAAAACTTCTTAATTTTTATAAAATTAGTAAACTTAGTTAATTTTTTTATAATAGTTAGTTAATTTTTATAATACTTAGTTAATTTTTAATTATTGCTATTATTATTATAGAATACTTGGCAATATTTTATATTTTTATATACTTAGTTAACTTTTACAAACTAAACTTCTTAGTTTTTATAAAATTAGTAAACTTAGTTAATTTTTTATAATAGTTAGTTAATTTTTATAATACTTAGTCAATTTTTATTTATTGCTATTATTATAGAATACTTGGTAATATTTTATATTTTTATATACTTAATTAACTTTTATAAACTAAACTTCTTAATTTTTATAATAGTTAGTAAAATTAGTTAATTTTCAATAATAGTTAGTTAATTTTTATAATGGTTAGTTAATTTTCATAATAATTAGTTAATTTTCAAGTGTCAGTTTTATCCTCGAACAACCAAAATTACCGACCGAGATCTCCACCGTTCGATAGAAGGAAACTAGAAACAACAGCAATTTCAAACGTCCGAACCTATTTTCAAACGTCTGACCTGGTTCAGACGTCTGACCTGGTTCAGACGTCTGAAATGGATTTCGACCAACACCTTGAGACCATTTCAGATGTCTGAAAATGCTTTATAACAAACCATAATTTTTCAACACTTTAAAATTTTGAAATTAATTTGGATTTGGTAGTTAGGAAATTTATTTTGTTTATGAAATCTAATCTATTTTATTTTGGTTTTAAATCAATTTTGGAAGTCTAAATTTAATTTTCTTTCATATTTGATTTAAATACTTTGTTAAATTTGATATTAGTGATATGCTAAACCAATTGATTTTATGTATTGCTTAAGAATTTATTTAGGTAATTTTGTATATTTTAAAATTTTATTTGAATCTAAATAGCTTTATTTAATTTAAGCGTTAGTTACATTTTATAATTAATTGAGATATATTAGAAAATTATGAATCATATGTAACTTGAGAATTAATTGTTATTTTGTTGGACTTGAATTTTGTCTTAAATTTTTTTTAAAGTTTGGATTTGAATTTAGTAATTAAGAATTAGATAATTGTTTTTAATTCTGAAATTTAATCTATTTTATTTTAGTTTAAATAAATTATGTATGTATAAATTAAATTTTCCTTCTGATCTAAATATTATGTTAAATTTAAACATTTGTGATATTTTAAGCCAATTAATATATATATATATATTGTTTGAGAATTTATTTAAATAAATTTGTATATTTTAAAATTTTATTTGAATTGATATTTAAGGAAAATTATATTTGTTATAATTTTGGGAATCTAGTCTATTCAAGTCGATTTTTGAGTTGATTTTTATAAATGTGAATTAAAATTTTAATATTTGAATTAGAATTGCTTTACTTTATGATAGTAGTATTTTAAATTTATTGAAATCGATTATTTGAGAAATGATGTATTTGTTTAAATTTAAAATTTGAGTTTATTTGTTCTGTTTAGATTTGAATTTGGATTTTGATATTAATTTTAATTTGTGTAGATTATATTTGTTTTAATAATAATAATAATAATTAAGCAATGTATTTAGAAGAAGAAAAATATAAATAAATTTTGTTTGTATATACATAGTAATATATCTGATATGTATCTATTAGTGAAAATAGTGATTAGAAGTTTGCCATATATATATATATATATATATATATATATATATATATAATATATGTGTATGGTGTTTGGATAGGACATGGTATGCATATATTAAGTGAAATTTAAATTTTGATTTATAAATTTAGTTTGAAATTTACTTATTTAATTTCTAGATTTGAATTCGGTTTTGGAAATTTAATTTAAACTTGTATTTGGTACAAATAATTGGTGTTTACACTTTAAAAATGTTTTTTAATATATCTTTACCACTTGTTGAACTTAGTTGATATAGGAGTGCCACTTGTTCAATTTACTCTAATATTTTGATGTGTATCCCCTTTCTTTTCTCTTATCTTTCGCCCGTCCCTTATTCTTTTCTTAACCCCAAATTTCCTTTCTTTTATTTCACTTCAACCAAGTAATCCCCAAATTGAAATCATGTCCACTGAAAATTGACTCATCCCTCTCCCATTTGCTCCTCGTCTCCTCCTTAATCTAACCCTTTCACCATCCACCTGCCAAGCTTAGATTGAGATCCTAGCCTCGCAACTCCATCCTCCGCTTTGCCGAGCCCTCCATCGTCGTCCATTCCCTCCAGCGCCAGTTGACCTCTACCGTATGTTGAGCTCCGCATCGTCAACTAAGACTATCACTTTGCCTCGATATGTTTTCCTACTTCTCACGTCAGACCAGAACCAGTATGAAGCAGCAGACCACCTGAACGATGCAGCTCTGACGCCCGCAGCAGATCTGTTTGCTACTGCTAGCCCTAAAAGCAACTCCCTCGGTTGTCCGTTACAGCGACTAAAAGTGAGTATAGCTTATGATTAAACTATTTCAAGCATTTTAACTTCTAGGTTGTGGGCTATTTGCTACTTGTTTCATCTTCACCTTGTTGTGCTCGTCTGATATGTTGTATCATTTCTGTGCTCATGAGGTTCTAAAATGTGTCAATAAGATAAAATACATGCTGTTCTAAGCTCTAAAATCTCATATACTAAATCTTAAAATATCATATGCTGATCTATGCGGATCTAAGGAAATGAAATATTGAATGTCTATTTTGATTTTAAATTTGGGACTTTTTATAATATCAGATCCAAACTTAAGTTATCGCTGAATATTTTTTTTAGGACCAATACCTCTAGTATTTCCTCCTACTAATTGATAGAAAAGCATTTAACTGTGGAACTGGAATGCACCTTGTATTAAATAGGTAAGTGATCAAGATATAAATTTTATATTAGACAGCTCTTGACAAAAGTTGGACCTGAGCTGAAGCAACATAAATTGTACGGACATATATATATATATTAACAGTATAAACTATAGTTGGTTTGTTTAATATTTAGGGTAAATGGATCACCAATTTTACATAGTTTATCATTAATGCATGCCATGATAAAGCCAATAGTTGTGTACTAGATTTATGTGCATAGTTTATAGCTTATCATCATCTAGTGTTTTCTGTAGACTCTGTATCTGCTCTTTCACTTCGGTCATTGACCAATACTGGTCATGCATATGCAGCACTTGTATATTGTAGCTCTCTGTCCTGTATTGTGATACCACTCAAGTTTTCTTTTATTTTTATCTTGTCCTATGATGCAAGATACATTATGCATGCTGTGACATTGTTCCATACTCCACTTGCCCCTGTTTTGGTAAACTGTTTTGCATGTCCCATTCATATTGCATGTATTGGTCAACACTAGGACCTAGGCGGTGATAGGTTGTACATCATTTCGGTCACCACTTTGGCCATAAATGTTTGATGAGGTTAATTTACATTGTGGAAATTTCGTGCTTGATCATACAACATGTTTTCTACCTGCATGCGTCTTTCTTTGATACTCGATTTATGCCTCTGCATGACACCACACTCGCATACCACTTATTTGTCATGTCCTATGATTATTATATTTTCGGCAGTTCACAAATTTCATACTCGTATTATTAAATAAATTGCTGGGATTAAACTAATTATATTTTGTGTTATCGAAGTTTCCTAACTTGGAATAAGTTCAATCCTGACTCGGGTGTTTTGTGTTGTAACAACCCGGAATTTGGGGCTAATTTAAAATTTTTATTTTAGAAATTTTAAGGGATTTTGAATATTTGAAATAAATTATTTTAAATAATAATGACTAGAAATTCATTTTAATCGAAGTTAATTTGAATATATTTAATTTAATTATGAAAGGAATTAGAAATAGCACGGTAGTTTGAAAAGTCAAATCTGAACTTTGACTGACTATGTAGGATGCAGAATAAATCGGATTTTGGTGAAACCAAAAATATTAGAATCTATTTAAAAACATCTTTCCAAAAAATTCAAAAAATTGAAATTTCATAGCGGAAATCAAAAGTTATGGCCAGTTGAAAATTCAGAATAGTCGTTGTAGAATTTCTATATATTTTTAATGTTAAAAATAACCATTTTGCAAATGACCTCGGTTTTCGACGAAACCACTTTTATTGGATTCGGAATGTCAAATTATTACTATGTTTAATTTTTCGTAATTTTTAGAATTAATTTGTGACCATGGCAAAAGATTTCAGTTTGGTCAATTTCGATCGATTTTAATCGACTTGAAAAAGGCCACTTTTCAAATAGGTTCAGAATTGAACGAAATTAATTTCCCTAGGTCCGCAGCGTCAAAACGTAGCTAAATATATTTTTCAGGATTTTTCGAAGTTAATTTGTGGCCCCGATGAATTTATTCGTACGGTTGAATTAAAAATAAAAGTAAATATTTGAAATTAAAGAAAACCGGGTCCAAACAATCCTGCGGAACATAGCTAGATGAGTCCGAAATAGGGGTTAACATGTAAGAACGATAGTCGTTGGGCCTAATTCTGAGTTAGTGGCTAAACGGGCCTTTATTGGGTTAATTAATAATTAAATAATGTTGGAAAACCCTAATATTCAGTTATAAAAGGATGCGCTACTGTTCAATCATCGTTTCCCCGTTCATAACAGCCGCCTCCCCTTCAAATCTTCCTCTCCATTTTTCTCTTCCTCCAAGCGAAATTAGACCAAGCTTCTGTTGAACTTTTTAAAACCCTCAACCTCCTCTTCGACTGCATATAAGTTTCACCCCCTAAAACTCCACACCCGCCGAGATTTGCACCCGAGAACTGTAATGACCCGGGATTTTGAAGACTTTGGTTATCGCCATAAACACGATGACGACTAACCAAACATCGAAAAATACCAATTATTAGTGAAAGAAATTAGAGGGTGAGGAAAGATAAGATAGAAACTTAGAACAGAAGAAGAAGAAGAACACAATATCAGAGTAACACGAATCTCACAGCGGAACGAATAAATATATTTCATAACATAACTTGAAATACAAATCTGTACTTGAATATACGTATCATTATCAAGGTACAACACTTACAACACAGCGGAAATAACTATAGCTATAATGATCCTGAAGCCTCCTGCTCCAAGCTCTTCCAGTATATCTGTAAATCCTGACTACTTGACTGCCCATACAAATTTAGGCACCCAAGAGTTTAGGGAAACAAACAAATAAACTCCGGGTCAGTCATGGGATTGGTATGAGTAAAACATTTTAAAAACAGTTCAAGCAGGTAATCGATATCTCATAAGACCACGCCGTATAACGGAACGGGTTTTTCCCTTATGAGAATCCAAATATCTTTATATCAAAAACCTTTTGATATTATAATAATGTCTATCAACACAATATAATAATCATCTAGCAGAAACGCTTTCATCTCACGTTCTACATATATAGTACACAATCAAAACCGCAAGCACGTATTGGGTAATGGATTTCCAATTATGACAAGGTATGGAACCACCTTTGGCTAGTGTATCTCTAGAGAGGAATACACTGGGTTCAACAAGAACATCTTGCAACCCGACCACACATGACCGACCACTCATTTCGCTTGAGTGTATCGAATGTATATCACCAATGGTTGGGATCAGCAACCGTTTCCCGAATGGGACAGCATCAACAATAGATTTTTAGAAGTAAATGAAACTCTAGATCAGGTGATTATACACCCTACTTCGGTGCGACCGACTTAGCCATGCTGCCTGCCCGATTTCTGTCATTTACCGGATGTGAGGCTAGAAGCTATGCTTTATCATCACACCAGATTCACTTTAAATGCCACATCATCAAACCCATCAAATCAGCGATTGACGTCCTCAACCATACATTATTTGTTAGCTAAAAGAAGTTTCCTTCTCCGATTCCACTCTTAGTACAGTTGGAGAAATCAATATATGTGATCATCTGGAAATACTCTGTCAGATATCCGTCCATACAAGTCATCCAGGAACAGGATGAACTGAAGGCACTATTCTGTAAACAGGATATCCCTTGCATAACTCCATCTTCAATTCCCTTTGGCATATATGATTCACAACGCTTATGACAATACAGAGTGGTTCTTTGGATAATAATCCAATCGGTCTCTCCATAGTAACAACGTTAAAATGGTCAAAACTTCGATAGTCTGTGATTTAACTATCGAAGAAAAACAGGTGTGCAAACAATGATATTATTTCCAAATGGAAATTTATATCGATCAACATCATTCAACATTTATCTCTTTATTTCATTAATTTACTTATCTCCTATTTCCCTATATTCAATATTTCTTATTTTCTAAATTTGGAAAATATACGTTATTAACAATGGAAAACATTTCCATTTCTTGTTATCTTTATTAGAAAACATTTCTGGTTTCTTATTTGGAAAATTTCCAAAGCTTCTTCATTGGACTTAGACAGATGTTTAAACAAACCATCGCGATGCCAACTCAAACCATTTCCTTTAATTACTAAATTCACTTAACCATCCTTTACTATTGAACCTTAACCATTCCTTAGTTAAAAATGAAGTCAATCAAGTTGGGGTAATACTACCCCTCAGACCTTAACTGAACAACGTTTCTAACCTTGAAATAGACAAAGTTCACCCTTCTAATTCTTTAACAAACTTCCTTACGTAACTCTCTTTCAAATCTTTTCTATTCGATAATTCTTTCCTTCAATAAGGTATATTCGATAACTCTATTCAATTTATTCTATTCACTTAACTCTTTTGATTTAACTCTAACTCTATTCACTTAACTCCTATCGAATAAACTGTATTCGATAACTCTTTTAATTCTACTAACTTTGAATAACTCCTTCACTCTATTCGAATAAACCATATTCGATTAACTCCTTTATTCTATTTGAATACTATATTCGATTAACTCCTTTTCTATTCGAATAAACTATATTCGATTAACTCCTTTTTGAATAACTCTAGTTCGATTTAACTTTATTCAATAAATTCTAGTTCGATATAACTCTATCGATTTACTTTAACTGATTAACACTAACTGTTTAACTCTAACTGGTTTACCCTATTAACCTAACTGATTTACTCTAAACAATTAACTCTAACTGGTTAACCCTAACTGATTAACTCTGTTTGATTAACTCTAATCAATTTATTCTATTCGATGAATTCTAATCGAATAACTCCTTTTGCCTAAACTATATTCGAATACCTCCTTTTAACTTTATTCGATAACTTCCTTTATTCTATTCGAATAACTAATTCGATTAACTCCTTTTCTATTCGAATAAGCTATATTCGATTAACTCCTTTTTGAATAAACTATTTATTTATAAAGATTTACTTTTAGTAATGGTTCTTCACTTTACAAATGATTTCCTTTTATTCTAACTTATCCTTTGATTTTATAAATATTTCTTTATAAAAATCCTTTTCCTTTTCTATATAAAATCCACCGATTTTATATAAATAATTCATTTTCAAAATACACTTTGAAAATCCCCTTTCCCATATCCAGTATTTCTTATGGTATTCAACATACCATATAACAACGATAAATATCGTCCAAACACACATAATCAACAACAGATTATATCTCACATCATATATCACCATATATGAATCACAGTAAAATAAATGTTGAGGAATCCAGTTGGATTCCTCCAACCTGTGTCCCTACATCACAGATGTTAAACGATATAGATAACATCACTTTCAGTTCCATATGATATATTCTGTTAAACAGAAACAATATAGAAATTCAACTAACTAACTAGCAGTTCAATCAAACAGTCAACACACAGTTAATCAGACAATTTCTAACAGTTCTAAAAATACAACATGAAATTATAAACTGTTCAGAGTTAGTGAGATTTACTCACATTTGCAGTTCATCGTTAAAGAACGATAAACTGTTTGTTTGATTTGAATCAAAAAATTTATTTCGCCATAAATTCATACGAGCTCCAATCCACTCCCAGTCAGTTCCATTGGGTAGCTCCCGTCCATACGATCCTGTCGGATCTTGTTTCTCTCAATTTTGACATCGTATGTAGAAGTTACGACCATTCTAAGTTAGTATACATTTTATATTAGAAAAAGAACATGGATTTTTAATATTCGAATGGGCTTTACCCTTGGCAATACTACCGGCCCATTTCCCTTAGGGGGCCCATGACCGTATAACCTTCTCCTGCAACGTTGAGCTCCAACTACCTCTCCATCTTCGAACAGCCATTTACAATTTTAAAATCCTCCATCATTGTTTATATACACCACCGAACTCCACCCCAATCTCACCAAAAAATCTCCTCTTCGTGTACTCCTTCACACTCACACCACCTAGCAGGACTTGACATCATCCCTGTAGCTTCCATCGAACAGTATCTCGCATCCAAACCCCATATTCCACCGAACAGTTTTTACCCCAAATCAAACTAAAATCCACCAAAATCCTCGGCTCCCCTTCCTGAGTGCGGCGCCACCCGCTATTGGACCCAACTCCCCCCCCCCCCGCCTTGACCTCCAGTCGAAGCCCTAGGCCTCACTGCTCGAAATCC
Source organism: Allium sativum (assembly GCA_030737875.1). Taxonomy (NCBI): domain Eukaryota; kingdom Viridiplantae; phylum Streptophyta; class Magnoliopsida; order Asparagales; family Amaryllidaceae; genus Allium; species Allium sativum. The sequence continues at coordinate 768,997,823 of CM060918.1, read as the reverse complement.
ACTGTGAGATAGTAGCGTCGAGCTACTCCAAACCCATACCACAGTGGGGTTTAAACTGATACAAATCCATTCATATAAGCCTGGGGATTTGTAAGATTTTATTTTTAATTTCTTTTGATTTTGTGGAGATGGGTTTTAACTGTTGGAAACAGAAAGTAGCGACGGCGGAAATTTTTGACTGAATGGAGAATGAATTAGGTCTTAAGGTTTTCCAAAGGGGGTATTTATAATGAAGATAAATAACTAGATATTTGTTATGATATTTTATTTTAGTAAAACACTATTTTTACTGTCTTCTAAAAATTCCTATGACCACATACGATTCTCAAAAATCATGAAAATGGACATGCACCTTCAGTTCGACATTACGGTCCCAACGAAACTAGTTTCGTCGAATTCTGACTCCGTATGCTCACACAACGTATTTTTAACCGTCGGAATATCGACTATTTTTCACTCTAAAAATCCGTACGGCCACACAGTGACCCCAAAAATCACGAAACTGGAAATCTAACAACTATTTGACATTGCGGATCCAACAAAATTAGTATCGTCGAATTCCGACTTCGTTTACAAGAGTGGCTTTTTTTAAAGTTCTGGATGACCCATTTAAATATATAAATATATTTAAAAATAATTAAATTTAATATTTATAAATAAATATTATTGTATCTATTCACAGTGGAATACCATACAGCTCTAGAATATTGCTATATGAATTTCTAACTTGATATTCACTTCTGGGTCAACCCGATATTTGATGTATATTGAAATTCCTTTTTAAAAATATAAATAATTCCTTTATAAATTATAAAGGAATTCCACAGCGAATTTTCTAAAATTTGATTTGGACATAAATCAAAATCTACACGACGAAATCCCGATTTTTCTCTTCCACTAGAAAGATATACTCCACCAGTTCCACACGTTTCTTGTTTCACAGAAATCCGATTTAAAATGAACTTTGTACATTCAGTTGAAGTTCGAATCGCCAATTTACGAACTACAGCGCCATTTCGAGCTCTATTTTAATTATATTATAACTCTACGTTCAAACTGTCGTTTATATAATATATCCGTTATTCAAATTCAATTCCAAGCTGGATTAAATATCACAGATGATCCAGTTCACACCATATCGCCATTTCAGCCAATTTTGATTATTTCAGAATTAAATATATTATTTAATTTATTATTTTAATTAAATATTCATCATTATTTTATTCCACGGCCTTATAATTCACTATATCACTATTTACAAAATTAAATAAATTAATTATAATACCTCTGCCAATGCGGGTCATTACAATCTTCCCCACTTAAAATAATTTTGTCCTCGAAATTGCTAAAAGGTAGAGGACGGCCCTATCGACTGGTTAGAACTTATTTGTTCATTTCTTAACTTCAGTTTCAACTGAACCAATTTAATTTCAATTAAATTATTAATTAATTCTTATCAACGAAAATTTTCAAAAATCCTGAAAATTTTCTAACACCTTACCTCTTCGAAAAATTTCGCCAGCACCTCCTTTGTACTGGTCAATACGTCAAATTCCAACTCGCCTCTCTGGGCCATCTCCATCCCAAAAGAAAATCAAACAGCCAAGCGGCTTGCCAATTCGGCTCATAAATCTTATATCCAATAGAAATATAAACTTGTACCTTTTGTCGGCATATCATTTTATCCTTTCCACCTGTTATCAATTCAGTGGATACAAGGGTCATCCCAATCAAATTCCAATCTGTTTTTATCCATAACACAATCATTCGCTTATATCCAAGCCAAATATCATTTCAACTCGAGTTTCTTCTCGATTCCCAACTCTTAACTTGATTATCACATTACACTTCAAATTTGAATCTCACAATCCAATTTGTCTTGATATTATTCTAATTCAAACTCAGTTACCACTTTACTGGCTTTACTTTAATTCAAATTTGCTTTCACAAATTTTTATTAAATTTGTTTTTAATTCAAACAGCCTTTCCCTGGGAGTTTTTAAACAGTTTACCCTTTTCAAAAATCAAATTTTCCTTTTTTGAACATGTCACTGAGCCCTTAATTAATATTCCATTAGTTAAATCACTTCTCTATTTCTTTATCAATATTTGTTAGCCAAATATTTTCAATAACCATATTGGCCTTTTATGTTATTTGGAAAACATTTCCGAATATCGGCTTCCTTTATTTTCTAAACTTTAGAAAATATATGTTATTTATAATTGGAAAATATTCCAATTACTTATCTCTTTTCCGATCTCGTTTATTTCTATACTTAGAAAATATTCTTTATTATATTTCCAAGCTTACACTTATTTGGGTTAAAACGGATGTTGTGTAAAACATCGTTATGACAACCCAAATACTATATTCAACTAACTCTTATTCAATATTGATCTTCGAGCCCGAAATCTTATTATTTATTTGTTAATAATGAAATCAATCAAGTTGGGGTATAACTACCTCTCAGACCTTGACTGAATAACATTTATAACGTCAAAACAGATATGACCACTTACACGAATAATCAATATCATACAACTACTTATTCACTTTTAAACACGTATACACTTCCTCTTTCTATTCTTACTAGATTTTATTCTTAGTCTTCCTTTTTGATTTTACTATTCTGTTTATAAGTTCGTTTCCTTATCGACTTCTATAGATATATATCGATACGTTGATTTCTAACTATCAAATTATCTTAAAAATATTCTAACTCCTTAAATTTCCAGAAAAATTCGCCATAACCTCCTTTGTACCAGGAGCATCGGGATATTTCAAATAGCCTCCCATGGCCCTCACCAATCCGAAAGAAAAAGAAAAAGCCAAGAGGCTAGCTGATACGGTGCATAAAATCTCATATATGAATTAAATACATACCGTTTTGTCGAGCATTCAATTTATATACATTCATACCTTATCCATACCTATCTCATGTATATTTATAAATGCCCAATCTATTACCTGATTGTTTTAACACAATTCGTTAATTAATTTGTTAATTAACTCTTTAGTCTATTTCACTTTTATATTTGAACATGACATGTTCAAATATATTTTAACTTGCTTACTAACTAATTTGAATCCAAATTTCAAATTTAAGTTCTATATTCGATTTCGAATATCCATTTACAAATCAAATTCACCTTTCAAAGTTCAACTTCAAATTTCAAAACTCGATTAACTAATTTCACTTCGACTTAGTTAATTATATTCAATTTCTATTCAAATTTTATTCACTTCTATTATTCAAATCTATATATCAAATTTTATTATTCAAATTCTATATATCAAATTCTATTCAAATTCTATATTTTAAATTCCATTTGAATTCTATATTCAAATTCTATATATTCAAATCCTATATTTGAATTCCATTTGAATTCTATATTCAAATTCCATTTCACCTTCGATATTCAAATCCTATATTTGGATTCCTTTATATTTTATATATTCAAATTCTATATTTGAATTCCATTTGAATTTCTATATTCAAACTCTATTTGAATTTCTATACTCAAATCCTATTTGAATTTCTATATTCAAATCCCCTTTGATTTTCTATATTCAAATCCCCTTTGAATTTTCTATATTCAAATCCCCTTTGAATTTTCTATATTCAAATTCCCTTTGAATTTTCTATATTCAAATTCCCTTTGAATTTTTCTTTAATCATTCTTTAAATAAGTCTCGATTTCAATTCCTTTTGAAATCGATATTTCTACCTTTGGAAAATAGATTTCCCTTTTCAATTTCACACTTGTATTTTTTTGTTTTTTTTCTGACTTATCAAATGATAATTCTTTTCACTTCATTTATAAACTTCGTTTATAAAAGAACTATTTATAAAATTCGTTTATAAAGGAACTTCTCGTTTTATTTCTTTTAAAACAAGTTAATATTTCAAATCTATTTAAAAATTCAAATTCTATATTTTAAATCCCATTTTGAAATTCAATACAAATTGTCTTTCCCAAAACAAATTCAAAACAGTATCTCTGGTAGTAATTCGTCACTTACAACTCGAAAATGAATACTGATGATGCAGTTTTCATCATCAGAATCTATTTTCCAGCGATCGAAGTGAGTTCAATACTATAAAACCATTTCTAACATTTCCACTTTGAAATTCATTTCAAAATATAATTCACACTGTTTGTAAAACAATTTAAAATCTCCCAAGATCTTAAATTTTCCTTATTTTTAATCCAAATCTATTTACGTACACTTAACCAATTTTCCAGAATTTTTATTCAATTTCTGGTTTAAATTTCAGATTTAACTCATCTGATTTCACGTATTTCACTTATATGAATTCTGATTGGTTATTTACATAATCATTTAATTTAAAATCTTACTCAATTATAATAACAAACAATATATCCACTATATTATAATTTAGATATATATATATATATATATATATATCTTCTCTATATTAAGATATACCTTGGGTAAACTTATTTTAATTTACCCTCTTTTCAAAACATATCGTGTCGACCCATCGTATTCAAGTGTTTAGTAACTCCTACCGATACAGTGGATCAAACTGATCGACCAGAACTCATAAACAACTCAACCAATAAATCTCCACAATATAAAACATTTTTTATATCAAATACAAATACGTTCACTCGTATATATACACTCAACTCAACCTAGGGTATTACTAACCCTATCTCTACTGAGTCACGCCACAGAGCCAAGGTAATTCACTTAACTTAAGCTCTGATACCAACTGTAATGACCCAGGATTTTGAAGACTTTGGTTAACGCCATAAACACGATGACGACTAACCAAACATCGAAAAATACCAGTCATTTGTGAAAGAAATTAGAGGGTGAGAAAAGATAAGATAGAAACTTAGAACAGAAGAAGAAGAAGAACACAATATCAGAGTAACACGAATCTCACAGCGGAACGAATAAATATATTTCATAACATAACTTGAAATACAAATCTGTACTTGAATATACATATCATTATCAAGGTACAACACTTACAACACAGCGGAAATAACAATAGCTATAATGGTCCTGAAGCCTCCTGCTCCAAGCACTTCTAGTATATCTGTAAATCCTGACTACTTGACGGCCCATACAAATTTAGGCACCCAAGAGTTTAGGGAAACAAACAAATAAACTCTGGGTCAGTAATGGGACTGGTATGAGTAAAACAGTTTAAAAACAGTTCAAGCAGGTAATCGACATCTCATAAGGCCACGCTGTATAACGGAACGGGTTTTTCCCTTATGAGAATCCAAATATCTTTATATCAAAAACCTTTTGATATTATAATAATGTCTATCAACACAATATAATAATCATCTAGCAGAAATGCTTTCATCTCACGTTCTACATATATAGTATACAATCAAAACTGCAAGCACGTATTGGGTAATGGATTTCCAACTATGACAAGGTATGGAACCACCTTTGGCTAGTGTATCTCTAGAGACGAATACACTGGGTTCAACAAGAACATCTTGCAACCCGACCACACATGACCGACCACTCATTTCGCTTGAGTGTATCGAATGTATATCACCAACGGTTGGGATCAGCAACCGTTTCCTGAATGGGACAGCATCAACAATAGATTTTTAGAAGTAAATGAAACTCTAGATCAGGTGATTATACACCCTACTTCGGTGCGACCGACTTAGCCATGTTGCCTGCCCAATTTCTGTCATTTACCGGATGTGAGGCTAGAAGCAACGCTTTATCATCACACCAGATTCACTTTGAATGCCACATCATCAAACCCATTAAATCAGAGAATGACGTCCTCAACCATACATTATGTGTAAGCTAAAAGAAGTTTCCTTCTCCGCTTCCACTCTTGGTACGGTTGGAGAAATCAATATATGTGATCATCTGGAAATACTCTATCAGACATCCGTCCATACAAGTCATCCAGGAACAGGATGAACTGAAGGCACTATTCTGTAAACAGGATAGCCCTTGCATAACTCCGTCTTCAATTTCCTTTGGCATATATGATTCACAACGCTTATGCCAATATAGAGTGGTTCTTTGGATAATAATCCAACCGGTCTCTCCATATTAACAACGTTAAAATGGTCAAAACTTCGATAGTCTGTGATTTAACTATCGAAGAAAAACAGGTGTGCAAACAAGGATATTATTTCCAAATGGAAATTTATATCGATCAACATCATTCAACATTTATCTCTTTATTTCATTAATTTACTTATCTCCTGTTTCCCTATATTCAATATTTCTTATTTTCTAAATTTGGAAAATATACGTTATTAACAATGGAAAACATTTCCATTTCTTGTTTTCTTTATTAGAAAACATTTCTGGTTTCTTATTTGGAAAATTTCCAAAGCTTCTTCATTGGACTTAGACAGTTGTTTAAACAAACCATCGCGATGCCAAATCAAACCATTTCCTTTAATTACTAAATTCACTTAACCATCCTTTACTATCGAACCTTAACCATTCCTTAGTTAAAAATGAAGTCAATCAAGTTGGGGTAATACTACCTCTCAGACCTTAACTGAACAACGTTTCTAACCTTGAAATAGACAAAGTTCACCCTTCTAATTCTTTAACAAACTTCCTTACGTAACTCTCTTTCAAATCTTTTCTATTCGATAATTCTTTCCTTCAATAAGGTATATTTGATAACTCTATTCAATTCATTCTATTCACTTAACTCTTTTGATTTAACTCTAACTCTATTCACTTAACTCCTATCGAATAAACTGTATCCGATAACTCTTTTAATTCTACTAACTTTGACTAACTCCTTTACTCTATTCGAATAAACTATATTCGATTAACTCCTTTATTCTATTTGAATACTATATTCGATTAACTCCTTTTCAATTCGAATAAAATATATTCGATTAACTCCTTTTTGAATAACTCTAGTTCGATTTAACTTTATTCAATAAATTCTAGTTCGATATAACTTTATCGATTTACTTTAACTGATTAACACTAACTGTTTAACTCTAACTGGTTTACCCTATTAACCTAATTGATTTACTCTAACCAATTAACTCTAACTGGTTAACCCTAACTGATTAACTCTGTTTGATTAACTCTAATTAGTTTATTCTATTCGATGAATTCTGATCGAATAACTCCTTTTGGCTAAACTATATTCGAATACCTCTTTTTAACTTTATTCGATTACTTCCTTTATTCTATTCGAATAACTAATTCGATTAACGCCTTTTCTATTCGAATAAGCTATATTCGATTAACTCCTTTTTGAATAAACTATTTATTTATAAAGATTTACTTTTAGTAACGGTTCTTCACTTTACAAATGATTTCCTTTTATTCTAACTTATCCTTTGATTTTATAAATATTTCTTTATAAAAATCCTTTTCCTTTTCTATATAAAATCCATCGATTTTATATAAATAATTCATTTTCAAAATACACTTTGAAAATCCCCTTTCCCATATCCAGTATTTCTTATGGTATTTAACATACCATATAACAACAATAAATATCGTCCAAATACACATAATCAACAACAGATTATATCTCACATCATATATCACCATATATGAATCACAGTAAAATAAATGTTGAGGAATCCAGTTGGATTCCTCCAACCTGTTTCCCTGCATCACAGATGTTAAACGATATAAATAACATCACTTTCAGTTCCATATGATATATTCTGTTAAACATAAACAATATAGAAATTCAACTAACTGACTAGCAGTTCAATCAAACAGTCAACACACAGTTAATCAGACAATTTCTAACAGTTCTAAAAATACAACATGAAATTATAAACTGTTCAGAGTTAGTGAGATTTACTCACATTTAACGATAAATTGTTTGTTTGATTTGAATCAAACAATTTATTTCGCCATAAATTCATACGAGCTCCAATCCACTCCCAGTCAGTTCCATTGGGTAGCTCCCGTCCATACGATCCTGTCGGATCTTGTTTCGCTCAATTTTGACTTCATATGTAGAAGTTACGACCATTCTAAGTTAGTATACATTTTATATTAGAAAAAGAACATGGATTTTTAATATTCGAATGGGCTTTACCCTTGGCAATACTACCGGCCCATTTCCCTTAGAAGGCCCATGACCGTATAACCTTCTCCTGCAACGTTGAGCTTCAGCTACCTCTCCATCTTCGAACAACAATTTCCAATTTTAAAATCCTCCATCATTATTTATATACACCACCGAACTCCACCCCAATCTCACCAACAAATCTCCTCTTCGTGTACTCCTTTACACTCACACCACCTAGCAGGACTCGACATCATCCATGTAGCTTCCATTGAACAGTATCTCGCATCCTAACCCCGTATTCCACCGAACAGTTTTTACCCCAAATCAAACTAAAATCCACCAAAATCCTCGGCTCCCCTTCCTGAGTGCAGCGCCACCCGCTATTGGACCCAACTCCCCTCGCCTTGACCTCCAGTCGAAGCCCTAGGCCTCACTGCTCGAAATCCACCGTGAGACAGTAGCGTCGAGCTACTCCAAACCTGTACCACAGTGGGGTTTAAACTGATACAAATCCATTCATACAAGCTTGGGGATTTATAAGATTTTATTTTTAATTTCTTTTGATTTTCTTTTGATTTTGTGGAGATGGGTTTTAACTATTGGAAACAAAAAGTAGCGACGGCGGAAGTTTTTGACTGAATGGAGAATGAATTAGGTCTTAAGGTTTTCCAAAGGGGGTATTTATAATGAAGATAAATATCTAGATATTTGTTATGATATTTTATTTTAGTAAAACACTATTTTTACTGTCTTCTAAAAATTCCTGTGACCACATATGATTCGCAAAAATCATGAAAATGGACATGCACCTTCAGTTCGACATTACGGTCCCAACGAAACTGGTTTCGTCGAATTCCAACTCCGTATGCTCACACAGCGTATTTTTAACCGTCAGAATATCGACTGTTTTTCACTCTAAAAATCCGTACGGCCACACCGTGACCCCAAAAATCACGAAACTGGAAATCTAACAACTATTTGACATTGCGGATCCAACAAAATTAGTTTCGTCAAATTCCGACTTCGTTTGCAAGAGTGGCTATTTTTAAAACTCTGGATGAACCATTTAAATATATAAATATATTTAAAAATAATTAAATTTAATATTTATAAATAAATATTATCGTATCTATTCACAGTGGAATACCATACAGCCCTAGAATATTGCTATATGAATTTCTAACTTGATATTCACTTCTGGGTCAACCCGATATTTGATTTATATTGAAATTCCTTTTTAAAAATATAAATAATTCCTTTATAAATTATAAAGGAATTCCACAGCGACTTTTCTAAAATTTGTTTTGGACATAAATCAAAATCTACACAACGAAATCCCGATTTTTCTCTTCCACTAGAAAGATATACTCCACCAGCTCCACACGTTTCTTGTTTCACAGAAATCCGATTTAAAACGAACTTTGTACATTCAGTTGAAGTTCGAATCGCCTATTTAAGAACTACAGCGCCATTTCGAGCTCTATTTTAATTATATTATAACTCTACATTCAAACTGTCGTTTATATAATATATCCGTTATTCAAATTCAATTCCAAGCTGAATTAAATATCACAGATGATCCAGTTCACACCATATCTGTAATGACCCACACTGTCAGGGGTATTATAATTAATTTATTTAATTATATAATTGGTGATTTAGAGAAGTTAATGATCATTTAATTAAATAATATTGAATATTTAATTAATATAATAATATAAATAATTCTGAAATAATCAGAATTAGCTGAAATGGCAATATAGTGTGAACTGGACAATTTAAAGTATATAATTCAGTTTGGAGTTGGATTATATTAACGAATATATTTCATTAACGAAGTTAGAGCGTATAAAATTTAATATAATTATAATCGAGCTCGAAATGGCGCTGCAGTTCGTAAATTTGCGATTTGAACTTCAATTGAATGTACAGGGTTCGTTTTAAACTGGATTTCTGTGAAACAAGAAACGCGTAGAGCTGGTGGAGTATATCTTTCTAGTGGAAGAGAAAAATGGGGATTTCGTCCTGTAGATTTTGAGTTATGTCCAAATCAAATTCTCAGAAATGCAGCGCCCTGACCATAACGGTTATTTGAGAATATTTAAATATCGGACTCGAATTTGGACAGGGTTCTTTTGAGACGTCGTGATAATTTAATTTTTAAAATTTTATGGTAATTTTTAATTAATTAAATAAGCAGCTTTTTATTTAGAGTATTTGGCACCCTGTATCGACATTTCAGGGTTTCACAATATGAGTTCATCTACCAGTATTATTACATTTTTGGGACCAGAGCACGTCACTGATTTCAATGGTATTTTTGTTTCTGTCCATAACAGTCTCTACGTGAACAGAATATTTCATAGTGGGGTACGCTATGTTTTTAACTTAAAACAAACTAAACTGAATGGTTAACTGGTCAAACGGACTCAGAATTCAACGAAACAAGTTTCATACGAAACCATAGGAAGAGGTCTAGTGAAATGTCAAGGCCTCATATTTTTAGGATTTTTTCTGTAATTTTAAAGAATTATTGCTCGGTGTTTTTCATCGATATTTTCTAAAGGATTTTCGCAAACGGTGTCGGAATTCGACGAAACCTGTCCCATTGGATCCGGAATGTGTTTTTATGCTAGGATTAGCTTTGTTTGTCAAAAATGGAAATCATACGAATTTAAAATGGATCGAAATGAAAAAGGAATATTCCGAGGAATATTCCCTGTCAACAAAATCCTTTATAAATAGGACTTAACGTAACCTAATTCCTCAGAACACAAACTTGCGCCGCCACCCTCTCTTGTTAAAAACGAGAGAATCAAAGCTTTAAAAGCCACAAACAAATCAAAACGTGAATTCAAGAAGGGAGGGGGGTGTACGTGATGGTGTTCGGTGGGAGCTGTTCTGTTGTTTTCTGGGATGCGAACCATCTGGACTGCTGCGTCATTTTGCCAACAGCAAGTAGGGTTCAAATAGTCTGATAATTCCAGTGTTGTTTGAGGAATTAGCATTGTATTTGGATGGTGGTATATGTGGGTGCGGTTTCTTTCTGGTAGCAGAAGGAAGGAGTTCGAACAGAAAAAAAAGGGTAACGAGAATTTTAATGAAGCAGTTTTGGGATAAAAACAAATTGGGTTGAATTGGGGAATATTGGTTCACGTGGGGGATGAAATATGAAGGAACAAAATGGAGAACTGTTGCGCAGCGTGGTACTGTTTCAAACGGTCTTGGGTGTTTACGTTAGCAACAGTAGTATTTTGAAGGGATCAGCCGACGTTACTGTGTTATCGGGGGAAACGAGTTGCAGTAAGAAACAGTGGCAAAGCAAGACGTGGTACTGTGTATAAAATGGACCAGATCATCGCTGAAGATGCTTGGATTTTTCCATACAGTAACGAAGAGGCACAGCTCTTGTTGGACCCGTGTAATGAGTATACGTGGAGAGTTTGGGCATGGTCTGTTAAACAGTGGGCCTGAGAGTGTGAACGGGCCGGGGAAGAAAGGTAAAGGCCCGAATAGGATATAGGAAAATGAATTTTAGTTTATTTTATTTTAAAAATGTATCTTGCCTTGTAACCTTTATAACTTGGTCATACGATATCAGATTGACGAACCGTAAGTTGCGTTAGGACCGTATGGAAGAGAGCTTCAGAATGAAGCTGAGTGGAAGTGGATTGGAGCTCGTCTGAATTTATGATGAATTAAATTGCTTGATTCAAATCAAACGAACAGTTTATCGTTCTTTAACGATGAACTGCCAATGTGAGTAAATCTCACTAACTCTGAACAGTTTATATTTTCATGTTGTATTTTTAGAACTGTTAAATATTGACTGATTGACTGTGTGTTGACTGTTTGATTGAACTGCTAGTCAATTAGTTGAACTTCTATATTGATTCTGTTTAACAGAATATATCATATGGAACTGAAAGTGATGTTGATTTTATTGTGTAACATCTGTGGATGCAGGGAAATAGGTTGGAGGAATCCGATTGGATTCCTCAACAGTTATTTTATTGTTTTCATATATTGTGATATATGATGTGATTTATAATCTGTTGTTGATTATATGTTATGGACGATATTGGACACCGTAACTTGATATGTTAAACATCATGACATACCGGAATATTGAAAAGAGAATATTTATAAAATCAAGAGGATTTTATAAAAGAGAATATTTATAAATAGAAATATTTATAAATGGAATATTTATTAATAGAAAATACGTTTAAGTGTAATTATAAATGAAGGGGAACCTTTATAAATGGAATATTTATAAAGTGAATTATTTATTTAGAATAAATAGATAATATATTATAACATGGATTATTTATTTGCTAAATAAATAAAATATTAAATAGGGATTATTTACTTAGAAATAAATAGGAGATATTCAAAAAAGGAAATAATTTCAAATCAATTTCTTTTTGAATGGAAAGGCTTGTGTAGCGGTTTGGGGATTTTCCCAATGCTCCCGTTACAAAGGAGGTTATGGCGAATTTTCCCGGGAATTTAAGGAGTTAGAATATTTCAAGAATAAATTTGAAAAGGAAATATTTGTAAACCATTTACAAATAGAATTGGAAAGGGAACATTATAAAAAGGAAATCATTTTTAAAGTGTAGAACCGTTATTTAAAAGTAAATCTTTTCAAATGAATAAAACGTTGTTAAAAAGGAAATCTTTATAAGTAAATAAAGTAAATCGAATATGGTATTCGAAGTTAGTTAATCGAATATAGACATTCGAAAGGAGTTAATCGAATATGGTATTCGAAGTTAGTTAATCGAATATAGACATTCGAAAGGAGTTAATCGAATATGGTATTCGAAGTTAGTTAATCGAATATAGACATTCGAAAGGAGTTAATCGAATATGGTATTCGAAGTTAGTTAATCGAATATAGACATTCGAAAGGAGTTAATCGAATATGGTATTCGAAAGTTAGTTAATCGAATATGTTATTCGAAAGGGGTTAGTCAAGTCGAGTTAGTCAAATAGAGTTAACCAGTTAGAGTTAATCAGTTAGAGTTAACCAGTTAGAGTTAATTAGTTAGAGTTAATCGATTAGAGTTAAAACGAACTAGAGTTAATCAAATATAGTTATTTGAGATAGAGTTAGTCAAACATAGTATTCAGGGTAAGTTGCCATCTTGTATGACTGCTAGCGTAATTCGCAGGGCTGTAAATAGCCTACGGCGGTCGGGTGTTTCCTGAGGGAGTCAAGCGTAACCATTGTGATCGCTGCGATCTAGAGTCAAGCGAATGGAGTTTAATCGAATATTAGTTATTCGTTTGGAGTTAATCGAGTTGATCGAGTTGAGAAATAAGTTAAGTTAAATAAGTTGAGTTGATCGGGTGGTTCGACCAAGTTAGTCGAGCCTAGTTAATCGAATCGAATTGGTCGAACCAAGTAAGTCGAGTTAAGTTAGTCAAGTTAGTCGAGCCTAGTTAATCGAATCGAATTGGTCGAACCAAGTAAGTCGAGTTAAGTTAGTCAAGTTAGTCGAGCCTAGTTAATCGAATCGAATTGGTCGAACCAAGTAAGTCGAGTTAGTCGAGTCAAGTTAAGTTAGTCGAGTTAAGTTCGTCGAGTTAAATGAATCGATGTTAGTTTCATCGAAAGGAGTTATCGATGGTAGTTTCATCGAAAGGAGTTATCGATGTTAGTTTCATCGAAAGGAGTTATCGATGTTAATTCATCGAAGGGAGTTATCGATTATAGTTTAATCGAAGTGAAAATTTCAAATATGAAATATTTGAAAGGAAGAGTTATCGAATATTAGTTATTCGAAGAGAGATTATCGAATATCGTTTATTCGAGAAGGAGTTAATCGAATATAGGTTATTCGAAGAAGAGTTAATCAAATAGAGATTTCTCGAATAGAGTTAATCGGCAAATTCGATTATATCGAATTCGGGAAAGTACTTATACTTTCCAGTGCTTAAATAGAGATTTATTTATATTTAAATAAATAAGTGTTAGGTTAATTATTCACTAATAAGAATAGAAGTTATAATTAAAGTTAGAAAATTCGAAAGTAGGGATTATAACGTTATCGTTATAACCAATGTTTTAAATATAGAAGTGGATTAGTAAAATTGAATCTGAGAAAGGCGTAAAGAAGTTGTTAAAGATTAAAAGATAAACTTTGACCATTTCGAAGTTATAACGTTGTTCAGTTAAGGTCTGAGAGGTAATTATACCCCAACTTGAGTGACTTCCTTCTTAACTAAGAAATGGTAAGGTTTGATCGTAAAGGAGTTTTGGAAATGTTTTCCAAACGAGAATCAGAAATGTTTTCTGATAAAAGAAAATAAGAATTTAGAATATAGGGAAACAGGAGATAAGTAAATAAATGAACTAAAGAGATTAATGTTAAATGGTGTTTGTTCGATATAATTTCCATCTGGAAATAATATCGTTGTTTGCACACTTGTTTTTCTTTGATAGTTAACTCACAGACTATCGAAGTTTTTGACCATTTTAACGTTGTTAATATGGAGAGACCGGTTGGATTATTATCCATAGAACCACTCTGTATTGGCATAAGCGTCGCGAATCATATATGCCAAAGATAATTGAAGACGGAGTAAAATGCAAGGGCTATCCTGTTTACAGAATAGTGCCTTCGGTTTGTCCAGTCCCAGGACAACTTGTATGGACGAAGGTCTGACAGAGTATATCCAATGGATCGCGTAAGTTGATCTGTTCAAACGTATTCACGTTTGGTGGCGGAGGAATTCGTTTCTCTTAGCTGTATACCCGTGTTATTTTTGGATAAGTCAATTTGTGATTTGGCGGGTATGACGATGTGACATTTCTAAGTGAATGAAGATGGATGTCTGACATAGTATTTCCATACGGTCACGTACATTGATTTCTTCAACTATACCAAGAGTGGAAGCGGAGAAGGAAACTTCTTTTAGCTGACACGAAATGTATGGTTGTAGACGTCAATTAGTGATTCTGATGGATCTGACAATGTGGCATTCGAAGTGAATCTGATGTGATGATAAAGCGTAGCTTCTAGCCTCATCAACCAGTAAATGACAGAAATCAGGCAGGCAGCATGGCTAAGTCGGTCGCACCGAAGTAGGGTGTATAATCACCTATCTAGAGAATATTCATTTGCTTCTTTTAATCTATCAATGTTGTCCCATATATATACGGGAACGGTTGCTGATCCCAACCGTTGGTGATATACATTCGATACACTCAAGCGAAATGAGTGGTCGGTCATGTGTGGCTAAGTTACAAGATGTTCTTGTTGAACTCCAGTGTATCGTTCCTAGAGTACACTGATCGGATGGTGGTTCCATACCTTGTCATAGTTGGAAATCCATTACCCAATACGTACTTGCGATTTTGATTGTATACTATATATGTAGAACGTGAGATGAAAGCGTTTCTGCTGGTTGATATCTATTTGTACATAGACATTATTATAATATCAAAAGGTTTTTGATATAAAGATATTTTGGATTCTCATAAGGGAAAAACCCGTTCCGTTCTGCGGCGTGGTCTTATGAGATATCGTTTACTTGTTCATATACCTGTTTAAACTATTTTACTCACACCAGTCCCATGACTGACCCGGAGTTTACTTTGTTGTTTTCCCTAAACTCTTGGGTGCCTAAATTTGTACGGGCAGTCAAGTAGTCAGGATTTTACAGATATACTCGAAGAAATGGAGCAGGAGGCTTCTGGATCATATAGCTATAGTTTATTTCCGCTGTGTTGTAAGTGATGTACTCTGATAAGTGCTATTGTATACATAACTGTTATATTTCAAAGTTATGTTATCTATTATATGTTATTCATTCCGCTGTGAGGTTCGTGTTACTCTGATGTTGTGTTCTTCTTCTTCTTGTATTCTAAGTTTCTATCTTATTTATTCTCACCTTCTAATTTCTTTCATTAATTACCGGGATTTTTCGATGTTTTGGTTATCGACGTCGAGCTTATGTCGATAACCAAAGTCGCTCAAAATCCGGGTCGTTACAGTTGGTATCAGAGCTTAAGTTAAGAATTACTTGGCTCTGTGGCGTGACTCGGTAGAGATAGGGTTAGTAATACCCTAGATTGAGTTGAGTGTATATATACGAGTGCGTATTTGTATTTGATATAAAAATGGTTTTATATTGTGGAGATTCATTGGTTGAGTTGTTTATGAGTTCTGGTCGATCAGTTTGATCCACTGTATCGGTAGGAGTTACTAAACACTCGAATACGATGGGTCGTCACGATATGTTTTGAAAAGAGGGTAAATGAAAATAATTTTACCCAAAGTATATTAGATATATATTGGACTTATAATATATGAGATATATTGGTAGTAATTATAATCAGATAAGATTATAAAGTGAAATGGTTTGTAAATGACCAATTAGAATTCATATAGGTAAAGTATATGGAATTGAAATGAATAAAATCTGAAATTCAAATCAGAATTGAAATTTAAAACCCTGGAAATTGGATAAGTGTTTGTAAATGGATTTGAATTAAAAATAAGGAAAATTTAAGATCCTGGGAGATTTTAAATTGTTTAAAGCATTGTGAAGGATATTTTGAACTGATTTCAAAATGGAAATATTCAGAAATGGTTTTGAAAAGTGATATAGTATTGAACTCACTTTGATAACTAGGAAATAACCCTGATGATGAATCGCGACATCATCAGTGTTCATTTTTGAGCTGCTAAGTGACGGATTACTACCAAAGAAATTGTTTTTGAATTTGTTTTGGGAAAACAAGTTGTGTTGAATTTCAAAAAGGAAAATTTGATTTTTGAAAGAGGTAAACTGTCTAAAAACCTCCAGGAAGAAAAGGTTGTTTGAATTTAAAACAAATTAAAGTAAAATTTGTAAAATCCAATAGAGTTGGGATTGAATTAAAAGCCAGTAAGTGAAAATCATTTGAAATAGGTCAGTGTCAAGTGCAATTAGACTTGATTAGAGATAATCTGGAATTATATTGGACTGGTGAGTTATGGATTGGAAATCAAGAATAGTGCTTGAGTTTGAAATGAAATTCGACTTAGGTATAAGCGAATGGTTGTGTTAAAAATAAATTGATTTGAGATCAAGTTGGAATTCATTGGTATATGTTGAATTGATGACAGGTGAAGTGATAAAGTTGATATACCCGACAAAAAGGTACAAGTTTATATTTGATATAAGCATGAGATTTATGAGCCGAATTGGCAAGCCGCTTGGCTGTTTGATTTTCTTTTGGGTTGGAGAAGGCCTAGAGAGGCGAGTTGTGATTTTACCGATAGGGCTGTACAATGGAAGTTATGGCGAAATTTTCCGAAAATTTAAAGTGTTAGAAAATTTTCAGAATTTTTGAAAATTTTAGTTGGTCGGAAGGAATTAATATTTTAGTCGATATTAATTGGTTCAGTTGAAATCAGAAATAAGGGGTAAACAAATCTTAGGAATTCCAGTCGATAGGGTCATCCCCTACCTTTTAGCAATTTCGAGGACGAAATTATTTTAAGTAGGGAAGAATGTAATGACCCGCACTATCAGGGGTATTATAATTAATTTTTTTAATTATATAATTGGTGATTTAGAGAAGTTAATGATCATTTAATTAAATAATATTGAATATTTAATTAATATAATAATATAAATAATTCTGAAATAATCAGAATTAGCTGAAATGGCAATATAGTTGAACTGGACAATTTAAAGTATATAATTCAGTTTGGAGTTGGATTATATTAACGAATATATTTCATTAACGAAGTTAGAGCGTATAAAATTTAATATAATTATAATCGAGCTCGAAATGGCGCTGCAGTTCGTAAATTTGCGATTTGAACTTCAATTGAATGTACAGGGTTCGTTTTAAACTGGATTTCTGTGAAACAAGAAACGCGTAGAGCTGGTGGAGTATATCTTTCTAGTGGAAGAGAAAAATGGGCATTTCGTCGTGTAGATTTTGAGTTATGTCCAAATCAAATTCTCAGAAATGCAGCGCCCTGACCATAACGGTTATTTGAGAATATTTAAATATCGGACTCGAATTTGGACAGGGTTCTTTTGAGACGTAGTGATAATTTAATTTTTAGAATTTTATGGTAATTTTTAATTAATTAAATAAGCAGCTTTTTATTTAGAGTATTTGGCACCCTGTATCGACATTTCGGGGTTTCACAATATGCGTTCATCTACCGGTATTATTACATTTTTGGGACCAGAGCACGTCACTGATTTCAATGGTATTTTTGTTTCTGTCCATAACAGTCTCTACGTGAACAGAATATTTCATAGTGGGGTACGCTATGTTTTTAACTTAAAACAAACTAAACTGAATGGTTAACTGGTCAAACGGACTCAGAATTCAACGAAACAAGTTTCATACGAAACCTTAGGAAGAGGTCTAGTGAAATGTCAAGGCCTCATACTTTTAGGATTTTTTCTGTAATTTTAAAGAATTATTGCTCGGTGTTTTTCATCGATATTTTCTAAAGGATTTTCGCAAACGGTGTCGGAATTCAACGAAACCTGTCCCATTGGATCCGGAATGTGTTTTTATGCTAGGATTAGATTTGTTTGTCAAAAATGGAAATCATACGAATTTAAAATGGATCGAAATGAAATGGAAAAGGAATATTCCGAGGAATATTCCCTGTCCATAAAATCCTTTATAAATAGGACTTAACGTAACCTAATTCCTCAGAACACAAACTTGCGCCGCCACCCTCTCTTGTTAAAAACGTGAGAATCAAAGCTTTAAAAGACACAAACAAATCAAAACGTGAATTCAAGAAGGGAGGGGCGTGTACGTGATGGTGTTCGGTGGGAGCTGTTCTGTTGTTTTCTGGGATGCGAACCATCTGGACTGCTGCGTCATTTTGCCAACAGCAAGTAGGGTTCAAATAGTCTGATAATACCAGTGTTGTTTGAGGAATTAGCATTGTATTTGGATGGTGGTATATGTGGGTGCAGTTTCTTTCTAGTAGCAGAAGGAAGGAGTTTGAACAGAAAAAAAGGGGTAACGAGAATTTTAATGAAGCAGTTTTGGGATAAAAACAAATTGGGTTGAATTGGGGAATATTGGTTCACGTGGGGGATGAAATATGAAGTAACAAAATGGAGAACTGTTGCGCAGCGTGGTGCTATTTCAAATGGTCATGGGTGTTTACGTTAGCAGCAGTAGTATTTTGAAGGGATCAGCCGACGTTACTGTGTTATCGGGGGAAACGAGTTGCAGTAAGAAACAGTGGCAAAGCAAGACGTGGTACTGTGTATAAAATGGACTAGATCATCGCTGAAGATGCTTGGATTTTTCCATACAGTAACGAAGAGGCACAGCTCTTGTTGGACCCGTGTAATGAGTATACGTGGAGAGTTTGGGCATGGTCTGTTAAACAGTGGGCCTGAGAGTGTAAATGGGCCGGGGAAGAAAGCTAAAGGCCCGAATAGGATATAGGAAAATGAATTTTAGTTTATTTTATTTTAAAAATGTATCTTACCTTGTAACCTTTATAACTTGGTCATACGATATCAGATTGACGAACCGTAATTGCGTTAGGACCGTATGGACGAGAGCTTCAAAATGAAGCTGAGTGGAAGTGGATTGGAGCTCGTCTGAATTTATGATGAATTAAATTGTTTGATTCAAATCAAACGAACAGTTTATCGTTCTTTAACGATGAACTGCCAATGTGAGTAAATCTCACTAACTCTGAACAGTTTATATTTTCATGTTGTATTTTTAGAACTGTTAAATATTGACTGATTGACTGTGTGTTGACTGTTTGATTGAACTGCTAGTCAGTTAGTTGAACTTCAATATTGATTCTGTTTAACAGAATATATCATATGGAACTGAAAGTGATGTTGATTTTATTGTGTAACATCTGTGGATGCAGGGAAACAGGTTGGAGGAATCCGATTGGATTCCTCAACAGTTATTTTATTGTTTTCATATATTTTGATATATGACGTGATTTATAATCTGTTGTTGATTATATGTTATGGACGATATTGGACACCGTAACTTGATATGTTAAACATCATGACATACCGGAATATTGAAAAGAGAATATTTATAAAATCAAGAGGATTTTATAAAAGAGAATATTTATAAATAGAAATATTTATAAATGGAATATTTATAAATAGAAAATATGTTTAAGTGGAATTATAAATGAAGGGGAACCTTTATAAATGGAATATTTATAAAGTGAATTATTTATTTAGAATAAATAGATAAGATATTATAACATGGATTATTTATTTGCTAAATAAATAAAATATTAAATAGGGATTATTTACTTAGAAATAAATAGGAGATATTCAAAAAAGGAAATAATTTCAAATCATTTTCTTTTTGAATGGAAAGGCTTGTGTAGCGGTTTGGGGATTTTCCCGATGCTCCCATTACAAAGGAGGTTATGGCGAATTTTCCCGGGAATTTAAGGAGTTAGAATATTTCAAGAATAAATTTGAAAAGGAAATATTTGTAAACCATTTACAAATAGAATTGGAAAGGGAACATTATAAAAAGGAGATCATTTTTAAAGTGTAGAACCGTTATTTAAAAGTAAATCTTTTCAAATGAATAAAACGTTGTTAAAAAGGAAATCTTTATAAGTAAATAAAGTAAATCGAATATGGTATTCGAAGTTAATTAATCGAATATAGACATTCGAAAGGAGTTAATCGAATATGGTATTCGAAGTTAGTTAATCGAATATAGACATTCGAAAGGAGTTAATCGAATATGGTATTCGAAGTTAGTTAATCGAATATAGACATTCGAAAGGAGTTAATCGAATATGGTATTCGAAGTTAGTTAATCGAATATAGACATTCGAAAGGAGTTAATCGAATATGGTATTCTAAAGTTAGTTAATCGAATATGTTATTCGAAAGGGGTTAGTCAAGTCGAGTTAGTCAAATAGAGTTAACCAGTTAGAGTTAATCAGTTAGAGTTAACCAGTTAGAGTTAATTAGTTAGAGTTAATCGATTAGAGTTAAAACGAACTAGAGTTAATCAAATATAGTTATTTGAGATAGAGTTAGTCAAACATAGTATTCAGGGTAAGTTGCCATCTTGTATGACTGCTAGCGTAATTCGCAGGGCTGTAAATAGCCTACGGCGGTCGGGTGTTTCCTGAGGGAGTCAAGCGTAACCATTGTGATCGCTGCGATCTAGAGTCAAGCGAATGGAGTTTAATCGAATATTAGTTATTCGTTTGGAGTTAATCGAGTTGATCGAGTTGAGAAATAAGTTAAGTTAAATAAGTTGAGTTGATCGGGTGGTTCGACCAAGTTAGTCGAGCCTAGTTAATCGAATCGAATTGGTCGAACCAAGTAAGTCGAGCCTAGTTAATCGAATCGAATTGGTCGAACCAAGCAAGTCGAGTTAAGTTAGTCAAGTTAGTCGAGCCTAGTTAATCGAATCGAATTGGTCGAACCAAGTAAGTCGAGTTAGTCGAGTCAAGTTAAGTTAGTCGAGTTAAGTTCGTCGAGTTAAATAAATCGATGTTAGTTTCATCGAAAGGAGTTATCGATGGTAGTTTCATCGAAAGGAGTTATCGATGTTAGTTTCATCGAAAGGAGTTATCGATGTTAGTTCATCGAAGGGAGTTATCGATTATAGTTTAATCGAAGTGAGATTTTCTAATATGAAATATTTGAAAGGAAGAGCTATCGAATATTAGTTATTCAAAGAGAGATTATCGAATAACCTTTATTCGAGAAGGAGTTAATCGAATATAGGTTATTCAAAGAAGAGTTAATCAAATAGAGATTTCTCGAATAGAGTTAATCGGCAAATTCGATTATATCGAATTCGGGAAAGTACTTATACTTTCCAGTGTTTAAATAGAGATTTATTTATATTTAAATAAATAAGTGTTAGGTTAATTATTCACTAATAAGAATAGAAGTTATAATTAAAGTTAGAAAATTCGAAAGTAGGGATTATAACGTTATCGTTATAACCAATGTTTTAAATATAGAAGTGGATTAGTAAAATTGAATCCGAGAAAGGCGTAAAGAAGTTGTTAAAGATTAAAAGATAAACTTTGACCATTTCGAAGTTATAACGTTGTTCAGTTAAGGTCTGAGAGGTAATTATACCCCAACTTGAGTGACTTCCTTCTTAACTAAGAAATGGTAAGGTTTGATCGTAAAGGAGTTTTGGAAATGTTTTCCAAACGAGAATCAGAAATGTTTTCTGATAAAAGAAAATAAGAATTTAGAATATAGGGAAACAGGAGATAAGTAAATCAATGAACTAAAGAGATTAATGTTAAATGATGTTTGTTCGATATAATTTCCATCTGGAAATAATATAGTTGTTTGCACACTTGTTTTTCTTTGATAGTTAACTCACAGACTATCGAAGTTTTTGACCATTTTAACGTTGTTAATATGGAGAGACCGGTTGGATTATTATCCATAGAACCACTATGTATTGGCATGAGCGTCGCGAATCATATATGCCAAAGATAATTGAAGACGGAGTAAAATGCAAGGGCTATCCTATTTACAGAATAGTGCCTTCGGTTTGTCCAGTCCCAGGACAACTTGTATGGACGAAGGTCTGACAGAGTATATCCAATGGATCGCGTAAGTTGATCTGTTCAAACGTATTCACGTTTGGTGGCGGAGGAATTCGTTTCTCTTAGCTGTATACCCGTGTTATTTTTGGATAAGTCAATTTGTGATTTGGCGGGTATGACGATGTGACATTTCTAAGTGAATGAAGATGGATGTCTGACATAGTATTTCCAGACGGTCACGTACATTGATTTCTTCAACTATACCAAGAGTGGAAGCGGAGAAGGAATCTTCTTTTAGCTGACACGTAATGTATGGTTGTAGACGTCAATTAGTGATTCTGATGGATCTGACAATGTGGCATTCGAAGTGAATCTGATGTGATGATAAAGCGTAGCTTCTAGCCTCATCAACCAGTAAATGACAGAAATCGGGCAGGCAGCATGGCTAAGTCGGTCGCACCGAAGTAGGGTGTATAATCACCTATCTAGAGAATATTCATTTGCTTCTTTTAATCTATCAATGTTGTCCCATATATATACGGGAACGGTTGCTGATCCCAACCGTTGGTGATATACATTCGATACACTCAAGCGAAATGAGTGGTCGGTCATGTGTGGTTGAGTTACAAGATGTTCTTGTTGAACTCTAGTGTATCGTTCCTAGAGTACACTGATCGGAAGGTGGTTCCATACCTTGTCATAGTTGGAAATCCATTACCCAATACGTACTTGCGATTTTGATTGTATACTATATATGTAGAACGTGAGATGAAAGCGTTTCTGCTGGTTGATATCTATTTGTACACAGACATTATTATAATATCAAAAGGTTTTTGATATAAAGATATTTTGGATTCTCATAAGGGAAAAACCCGTTCTGTTCTGCGGCGTGGTCTTATGAGATATCGTTTACTTGTTCATATACCTGTTTAAACTATTTTACTCACACCAGTCCTATGACTGACCCGGAGTTTACTTTGTTGTTTTCCCTAAACTCTTGGGTGCCTAAATTTGTACGGGCAGTCAAGTAGTCAGGATTTTACAGATATACTCGAAGAGCTGGAGCAGGAGGCTTCTGGATCATATAGCTATAGTTTATTTCTGCTGTGTTGTAAGTGCTGTACTCTGATAAGTGCTATTGTATACATAACTGTTATATTTCAAAGTTATGTTATCTATTATATGTTATTCATTCCGCTGTGAGGTTCGTGTTACTCTGATGTTGTGTTCTTCTTCTTCTTCTTCTATTCTAAGTTTCTATCTTATCTATTCTCACCTTCTAATTTCTTTCATTAATTACCGGGATTTTTTGATGTTTTGGTTATCGACATCGAGCTTATGTCGATAACCAAAGTCGCTCAAAATCCGGGTCGTTACAATATCGCCAATTCTGATTAATTTATAATTAAATATATTATTTAATTTATTATTTTAATTAAATATTCATCATTATTTAATTCCACGGCCTTTTAATTCACTATATCACTATTTACAAAATTAAATAAATTAATTATAATTCCTCTGCCAATGCGGGTCATTACAAGAACGCACGGCGTTCGAAGCTCCGCCGGGCCCACACAGAGCCGCCACACCCCTCCATCTCCCTGGCGCACGTACGCCACTCCTAGGTGGTCCACCTCCAACAAACGGCCCCTCAAACCGTTGACCGTAGCTCGAGTTATTTGGATTCAAAGAATTGAACAAAACTGAGAAAACACGGGTTATACAATTTAAAGGTTTGCAACACTAAATTACCATCGCTAATTCATTTAATTTTTAAAAATCATAACTTTCTCATACGAACTCAAAATTCAGAAATTCCAGTTGCATTGGAATCGTGGCGACGAGATCTACATTTCAGAACTGATTAAAAGTGATTTGGAGTCAGTTACAACTTTCAGCAAAATTAGATCCGAACCGCTTCAAAGCAATGTGAGAAATCCTATATTTTCTTTTTATAAATAATTGATTATTGTTCTCGCCTTTAAAATTTATATATGTATGTAATTCTGCTTAAATCAAAGTGAGTATTCTGATTTAAATAACTAATAATTAACTTAATTATATTGCCCGCTCATAAATCATGTTGTATATGTGGGTAGTTCTAATTTGTGATTTATGATTATGTGTTGATTTGTTTTGGGATGTTGTATGACCACATTTCTAGTTATTGATAATGATAGATCTGAAATCATATTTGTTTCATACACATGAATGCCAATTACAACTTTCTAGTTGGATCTAAAATATAGAACCATGCTTCTACCCCCTAGATCTACTTTTCTGTTATGCAGATCTATCTTATTTAGTTCACGTACATATCCTGTATTAGAGTGAAGATCTAACTTATGGTATAATTCATAGATCTTGAATTGATTTGTTTATTAAAAATGAAAAGATTCAATTTTTATTGAAAATGAAAAGATTCAATTTTTTTTGAAAATGAAAAGTAAAGATGACGGTATGGAAAGGATTTACTTTTTGTTAAAAGAAAAAAATCAGAATTTGTACGTAAAAGAAATTACATTATTTTTAATGTAATTAAAGTATGATTTTACATCGTAAAAGAAATTATATTATTTTTAATGTAATTAAAGTATGATTTTACATCGTAAAAGAAATTACATTATTTTTAATGTAATTAAAGTATGATATTTCGTCGTAAAAGAAATTACATTATTTTTAATGTAATTAAAGTATGATTTTACGTCGTAAAAGAAATTACATTATTTTTAATGTAATTAAAGTATGATATTTCATCGTAAAAGAAATCACATTATTTTTAATGTAATTAAAGTATGATTTTACATCCTAAAAGAAATTACATTATTTTTAATGTAATTAAAGTATGATTTTACATCCTAAAAGAAATTACATTATTTTTAATGTAATTAAAGTATGATTTTACATCGTAAAAGAAATTACATTATTTTTAATGTAATTAAAGTATGATTTTACATCGTAAAAGAAATTACATTATTTTTAATGTAATTAAAGTAGGATATTACACCGTAAAAGAAATTACATTTTTTTTTATGTAATTAAAGAGGAGAATTTACATTGTAAATTAAAGGTACATTTTTATTATGTAACTTAAGAGTAGAATTTACATCATAAATTAAAAATTACATTTTTATATGTAATTAAAGGATGAGAATTTACTTTGTAAAGGAAGTTACATTTTTATATGTAATCAAAGAGTAAGAATTTACATGTAAATAAAATTACAATTTTATATGTAATTAAAGAAGTAGAATTTACATTGTAAATTAAAAATTACATTTTTATATGTAATTAAAGGATAAGATTTTACACCGTAAATAAAATTACAATTTTATATGTAATTAAAGAAAAAGAATTTGCATTGAAAATAAAATCTGAATTTTTATATGTAATGAAAGAATAAGAATTTGCATAGTCAAGAAAAGTACATTTTATGTGTAATTAAAGTGTAAAATTTACATTGCAAATTAAAAAGCAAGATTAGACATGTAATGTTAATTACATTTTTAATGTAATTAAAAAGAAGAATTGAGCATTGTAATCAAAAGTACATTTTTATGTAATTTATAAAAAGATAGAAATTTTCACCATAATGATAATTACGTTTTTAATGTAAGTAGAAAGAAGGATTTGACGTTGTAATGTAAGTTACATTTTTGTTGTAATATTAAAAAGATAGAATTTTTTTTACCATATTGTTAATCACATTTTTAATGTAATTAAAAAGGGAGATTTTACAGTGTAATTAAAAGAAATAAAAGGAAGGATTCATCGTCGAATTATAATTTACATTTTTATGTAAATATAAGAATAAAAAAAATGAATTCAACATTGAAATAGAATTTACATCTTTATGTAAATATAAGAATAAAGTGGAATGAAATGTAACGTTTAATTAGAATTTACATTTTTATGTAAAGGAAAGAAATAAAAGGAAGGATTCATCGTTGAATTATAATTTACATTTTTATGTAAATATAAGAATAAAAAAAATGAATTCAACATTGAAATAGAATTTACATCTTTATGTAAATATGAGAATAAAGAGGAATGAAATGTAACGTTGAATTAGAATTTACATTTTTATGTAAAGGAAAGAAATAAAAGGAAGGATTCATCGTTGAATTATAATTTACATTTTAATGTAAATAAAGGAATAAAAGAATGTATTTAAAATGTTGAAATATTATCTTCATTTCTAAATGAATTAAAATTGAATGGAGATCGGTAGTTGTTTAAGACATTGTTAAATCGAACGACGTTATTATGGTTGAATGTTTTATATTTATATATAAATATAATTAAAATTAAACGAATCGAGCGCGGTAGTTCGCATTTTGAAATCGTACTTTAAACGACTATATCAAAAGATCTGACCGTCAGATTTTCCCAAAACTGAAACCGTTAGGACCGTTTTGGGAAGATCTTTCCAACGATGTAAACACGTTAAAATCCAACTGTTAGATTTTGAGAAATGTGTAAATCAAAATTGGTTGAAAACAGCGCCAGAGTCGCCCATTGACCAGAAGCGTCGTTAAATAAAAATTTAATTATTTCAAATAATTAAAAATAAGAATTAATCATTACAAAATAATGTAACGATGTAAAAATGGTTTTTCAAATTATATATGCGAGAATTATTTGGAAAGTCTGAATTTAATCTCATTCCAAGTAATCAAACGATGTTAAAAATCGAAGTTTGAAGATGGCGAATGAAGACCGTAAATCTTCCCTTGAATGGACAACGATCAAGACCCTGAATTGACTTGCTCCCAATTCAAGGGTCAGGGTAATTGCCTAAACGTACATGTTGATTTCACGGATATGCGGGTACCTCCTTTCCGTACTGGACATACGGGACGAGAGTATCTCCAGTTTCGTTCAGACCCAGAATGGGCTTATAAATGGAATGTGTGTCCGGCATTGAACTCTTTTATATTGTATTTATTAATTTTCTGCCGAATGTATGAATGTTTGGTAGCGGAGAATTTATTCTCTTGCTTTACACCCTTTTGTATATTTTGGCAAAAGATTAATAGTATGATATGGATTGGCAGTGTGGCATAACAAGATGCAATGATCAAGGTTTCTTGTTGAAAAGCAGAACCTTGTGGTGACGATCAAAGCATAGCTTGAATAAGTATAGCTTTGTGTATTACGTAGCTTCACGAGCCTCACAACCCGGTTGAGTCTAAAACGGGAGAAGGGAACGCAGGGAGAGCAGCACGTTTCTTTCTAGCTAGAAGTAGTGTTTGGGTTTACACGGCCCAACATTTTATTTATGTGGATGATGGAATGAGGCGCCTCGGATGATAGTTCCTATAGGATCGGGGAACGTGTGTTCAGGAATAACTAATTAATCTGCAAAATCATATGTGTGGACCGGCCCTGCAGCTTTCCAAGGGTTCACTGCGGGGGTTCCTGAGACATTAGCTAGAGTGTCTCGAATCGGTAAGGAGCTCCTCCCTAGCCTTGACTCGTGATGGAAACCAAATTCCAAATACGACCCTACGAATTTGATTGTATTACTAGTATGGAGGCATAGTAGTATGGGGTACTATGCTTCCTAGGATTGATACATTTATTTTGAAATGTTTTTATATACACTAATGATAATAGTAGATTCGTATTTATCGTATTTAGCATGTTTAATCATCATAAGGTAAAACTCTATCCTCTGGTTTGCGTTGCATTGTGTGATGGGACTTGAGTCTTATGGTGATTCCATTTTTCCAAAAGCATTGTGTTGTTTTACGATTCACTTATTTATTTGTTATGTCACCTTAAATTATGTACGGCAGTCCATTTGAAATAAACCCATTCCGCGTTAGCGGCGTGGTCTTTGGATTTGCTTTATTACTATTAGTTAGAGTAGTTAAGAATTCTCACACTAGTCCCATGACTGACTCGTAGTTTGTTTTCACCTTTGCAAACTCGGGTGCCCTCTTTTCCACACGGTTAGCCAAGTAACAGGTTTCACTTTCCTTGGAGTTGTTGTCTTTGGAGCTTTCTTGGAGTTGCTTAGTTGAGGTGATGATTTGGAGCTACGAAGACTATCTATCATTTATCTTTTGTTACATTTTATCTTTAGACTTTCAGACGTCCAAACTTATTTTATTTCCAGTTGTTCTATTTTGAAATTGAAAACTTATTTCCTTTTGCTGAAACTTGATGTAATAATTTAGGACTCTATGACTGTGGAATTCTGTGGTTGATGACATTCATATTTCCGCTTCCATGATGTTGTTATTCTATAGTTTTCCTATGCTATGTTGTACCTGTGATCTGTATTATTGTATTTATGTTGTATTCCAAATGATTATTCCTTACTTTCATTCTGTGGAAGTTTGGGGTTATCACCTGTGTTTTGCATGAAATGCTCGGGTCAGGTCCTAAGTGTCCCTGGCTTAAAGGATTTCAGCTCGCAAAATTGGATAGGAACATGAAGACGCATATGCGCACGCAAGGCTTGTCTGAATGTAAATTTATTCTTTTAAAACTTATGTATACTTTATATTGAATCTTCTACTGTACAAAATATTTTGTAAAACTCTGATAATTTATGTAAAATTTTATTCTACTGCAATTAATATCTACTGTGATTCTGTGTGCTTTTTCTATTAAACTCGATAAGTTAATAACGATTAGCCATTTTGGGCGTCTTAAGTCGGTTTAATCACCGATTCAGGACGTTAAAAATGGCTAGTCATTGCAGTTGGTATCCGAGGCAGGTTTGACAAATCTTAGCTTATCATGTTTAAAAACTCATTAGAGATAGAGTTGCAATACTCTAGAATGAGTGGAACTGACACAAGAATTACTATACAGAGAGCGCAATTTGAAAATATAAAATTATTTTGAAATTAAATAAATCAATTTGAAAAGCGGAATTATTTTTGAAATTTAGTTTCGATAAGGAGTTTTAAATATTTTGTTGACGTCGAGATTGGACTATCGAGTACGTACGGATTTTGAGTATATGTCTGATCAACGTATATACAAAGTCCAATATATACTAGATAGATATAGAACCACACTCTAGTCGCCCGAGGATGATTCTGATGATTGATACATCGTCATCAGATATTTATTTTCGAGTTTTAAAAGTGGGATGACTGTATGGTTTCAATCTAATCGTCGTGAAATACTTGAAACCGTATAGATAAGTGTTTGAAAATGTTTTGATAAATTCTAAAAAATATTTTGAAAAAATAAATATGAATTGGAATAGATAAGCGAAATTTAAATAGGAGACATATTCATTGCTTGTAATGTATAAATTGAATTGCAAACGAATTGAGATGAAATTTGGAAGAATCTGAATAAAATTTGAACAAGCAATGAATGTGTTTAAAATATAAAACTTTCCCTTCGTTTGTTGATATATTTTGCCTTCCTTTGACCCGTCGTCATCTTTTGCTATCTATTCAATTATCGTGCTAAAATCTTGAAACTGTCAAACCTTGTTCCTGAACCCTCCTTTGTCTTGCTTTGTTAAATTTATTTAAAAGTCAAATTTCAAAAAAATATTTAAATTGAGAATTTGGTTTCCAAATTTTCAAATCGATTTCTAATATTTAGAATTGTATTTGGAAACAAATTGTTGAGATATATATATTCTAGATCCAAGTAGCGAATCGACGTGTGGAAATATTCCTAAAATAATTTGTTTAAAGAGATATTTTTTGACTATTCGAATAATGTAACCTTTTCAAATGAGTATTTGATTCTGCAATATTTTTGGATATATGATTATGTGTGTGTATATATATATATATATATTTGTGAATGATTGGGAAAATAAATATAGTCCGGAGTTGACTCTCAGGTATGAGTTGAATAATGAAATCCTATTGTATTGAGAGAATAAAATATGTATCCCTCCAAATGAATATCTCGAAGAAAACGACCGAATTTAAATTTCCAATGAATTGAGTAGAAGTTCGATTTTTTGACATGTTGAATAAATTTGATTATGTGAAGTGAAATTTAAAATATTGAGTTATATGTTTATAAGCTTAAAGGAAATCAAATATGAATGGGAATTTGGGAAATTAGTTCGATGTGGAATAAAATTGAAATTGAAATTTATGTTCGAACTTAATTGAAATAAAAAATGAAATGGAAACTTAAGTAATGGGCTAATTTGAACCTTGGGTCCAACTCGAAATGTAAATGAACTAAATCTGAAGTTAAATTGAGCTATTCTCGAAATGGGAATTGACAACAATTAAGACTTTGAATTTTGGAGGTTTGATTCGGATTGGATTAGTATTCATTATAAAACTATTATTGAAATCATGGTATTAGATTAATTTATTTTATTTAAATTATATTGTTATAAGCTTAATTTTCTTTGTTTTCAAACAAAATTTTCAAACTTACTTATCCAAAACTTATTTATTTTAAACCATTTGCAAAACCTATATACTCATTTAACTTATTTTCCAAATCTATCTGTTTATTTAAGTCTATTGTATATTAAGCTAGTTATTTTACAAAGCATGTCTATTTGTTTCAAACCCATTTTAAAAATCTATCTATTTATTCAAGTTAATTTTACATCAAGCTATTATTTTCAAAAAAAAATTACTTTTATGTAACTTAGTTATTTTGATAAACGTATATATCCAATCCGAACAAATTAAGATCCAAAGTGATTGAATGTAAATACTCAATTGAATATCAATAATCGTAATGCAAAATCCAAATTGAATATGAATACTGATAATGAATCAAATATGTAAATGTGGATTTAAATTTTGAAAGATATTGAGTACTTGAATTGTTTTGAAATTAATTTAATTTGTCCTTAAAAAGGAAATCTTGAGGATTAACGATATACGAATACTTTGATATGAAATTAGAAACTTATATATATGAATTATATAAGTATGGGATTCGAAATTTTTTGATTTGGAATATAATGGATTTATATGAGAATGACATACTTGAAATGAGGTTTGGAAAATTTATGTAGATGGGTATTGATATGAATGTGATTCGAAATGTAGTACTATATATGAAAGGATGTTGGAATTCCAATCGATTGTGGAAAATTTAATTGATTTGTAAATTGGAAATTTTGAAGTCCTTGATTTTGAATATGAAATTTTGTTCTTTAATATATATATATATATATATATATATATATAGGAGATGTATATATAGAAATTATAGTAAATTCGAAAATTACTGTTTCAGAAGAAAATTGATTTGAAATGAAATCTTATATAACAGAATTTATATAAAATGGGATGTTTGAAACCATTATAAGGGAATAAAATGATATCAATCGAAGAGGAGGAGATAAACATAAAAGTGCAAAGGAATGACATTAATATGGACGTTTAAAAGGATGAAACGAGTTTATATTCAAACAGGCCATTTGCTTTTGTTGATAAATCTTATTTCATGTATACCGAAGTTTACATATCATGCTTACTTATGCTTTATATGTATATATATATATATATATATTAAGTTTTGTTATATATGTACAAGATTCTCATTGTTTGTTAAGTGTTTTAGTAGGAAGCCGTTGCATGCGCTTCGCATGAAAGCTCGCTTGTGCACTACATGTTATAAATTAAGCAAACATGCTTATCAACGCTAGTATAAGGTACCCATCTTCAATCTCATACCATATTTGTGTTTTTGTTTTATTTGTACCCTGATTAGGGATGCCTCATCGTATAGATGAGATGTATATTTCATTTTTTGGTTGTTGTTTTGTGTACAGGAAAATTTTCCTGATAGAACCGTGCAGGGGAGGTACTGCTGAAATTTTCCATAAATCTGAATGTTAAAAAAATTCAAGTCCTAAAATTCCATAACTTATTTTTTTTTCTAATGAGTTGTTATAAGGAATAATTTCAATAAAATTGAAATAGAGCAAATGTTTGACAATAATTTTTGTCCCTTCGCTCGTTGACACGTTTAGTTTTTCTCTTGACCAGTCGTCCCCATTCGCTTATCATTCGATCTATTCGTGCCTGATTTTTTTAACTATTCAGTTTTATTCCTGAATCCTTTGCCTTAATTTGATAAATCTATGGGAAACCTGGATTTTTTTGAAAAGAAATGTCGACGACTTGAATCCCAAGATTTTGAAATGTTCGAAAAACAAAGTAACAGTTGATTTGAAAATTAATAATTCAAAATGATGTATAACTTCAAGATATGAAATGAAATTATTTGTTACTGAGATTCGAGTAACCCGTGAATAAAGAAAGGTATATACTTCGTGCTTTGTATTTGGTGTCCGAGTTTGGATGTTAACCGGGAGATACTTAGCTTGTGTTTGTGAATAAGGTATATACGGTGTCCGATGTTTGGATGAAAACCAGGATGTGTACCTTGCGTTCTGTATTCGGTGTCCGATGTGTAACGACCCAGAAAATCTGAACCAATTTAAAAATTTTTAATTGGCTAAAATAATGGATTTTAAATATTTAAAATAAATATTTTAGATAATGGCGATGAAAACTGAGTTTGAATCGACATTGGAAAACGAATATAATTAATTATAATTATATATAGAATTGAAAATGGCGCGGTAGTTCGATAATTCGATTTCAAACTTCAATTGAATATACCGGGTGCAAAACAATCCAGATTTTAGTGAAACCAAAAATAATGGAATCTAATTGGTAATATCTTTCTAAAGAATCCGACCAATCGAAATTTGATAGCGGGAATCAAAAGATATGTCCAGTTGAAAATTCTGAATAGTCGCTATGGAATTCAGGCCCTTAAAAATGGACATTTTGCAGATGACCTCGGATTTCGACGAAACCACTTTTGTTAGATCCGCAGTGTCAAGTTATTGCTAGATTTCAAATTTCATAATTTTTCGAATCAATATGTGAGCGTGGCAAAAGAAAACGCGTTTGACCAGTTTTCGTTGATTTTAATCGACTGGAAATTGGCCATTTTTCAAACGGTCTCAGAATTCGACGAAACTAGTTTTGTTAGGACCGTATCGTCAATACGAAGCTAGAAATTATTTTTCTAGAATTTTTCTAGTTAGTACGTGACCCCGGTAATTTGAAATGTGCGTTTAAAATTCAATATAATGATTTAAATGAAAATTCAAAAGGAAACTGATTGTAACGATCAAATCAGCTTGCGATACATATCCCATTGTGTTCGGAATAGGGGTAAAACGCTATGGGCGACAGGCGGGAGGCCTCGTTTCGAGGTCATATGTAAAAGTCAAACCTTTTTGCAAAATATAATAATTAAATAAATAAAAAAAAAAAAGAAAAGGGAACTCTTCCCCTTATCTCCCGCTTGCCCCCCCCCCCCCCCCCCCCCGTCCATTACCGATTTCATTTAAACAGAAAAAAAAAAAAAAAGAGCCCTAAGCGAAACGAAGCCGCCTCCTCCTCCCTCGAAGCCGCCCTCCTCCGTCCGCCTCCACCTCCTTCCCAGATCGCGACGCCAGACCGTAGCCGCTCCTCCCCCTCGAGACGTAGTCGCTTCCCCCATTCGATCGAACACCCTGACATCGAGCAGCCCCCGAAGCAGCGACGCCACCGCCCGCCTTCAGCCGCCTCCTGTTCGAAACCCTAGCCACCGTGCCAATTCCCCCCTTTCTTCGATATACTGTAAGTATTTTAATTGTATGCTATTTTTATTTTAATTCGTGAAATAAAAGTATAAACGGGATTTATTTTTAAAAGTATAAACTGATTTGTTTTTAAAATAAAAACTGATTTTGTTTTAGCATTTTAAAAACCTGAATTTTAAAACAAATAACAGAAAAAAAAGCTGATTTGGTTTTTTATATAAAAGTAAAAGCAGATTTTTTTTATATAAAAGTAAAAACTGAAATGTTTTAAAGATTAAAACTGTTTTGTTTTAAAAAGTATAAAAACTGAATATTTTTAAAAGTAGTTTAAAACTGAATAAATTTAAAAGAAAAACTGTTTTGAAAAGAAAATAAAAACTGCATTTTATGAAAATAAAAACTGCATTTTATAAAAATAAAAACTGCATTTTCTATAAAGAATAAAAACTGCATTTTTATAAAAGAGAAAAACTGATTTTATTTTGAACTTTAAAATAGAAAAAAGGTTTAATCTTTTAGTAGAAAAAGATTGAAACTTGCAAAAGTAAAAATCATATTTTTTATGTTGAAAGTCGAAATAAAAAAAAAACATATTTTTATATGTTGAAAAGCAAAAATAAAAATCATATTTTTATATGTTGAAAAATCATATTTTTATATGTTGAAAGCAAAAGTAAAAATCATATTTTTATATATTGAATAGCGAAGTCAAAGTTCGATTTTTATATATTGAATAGCATAGTAAAAATTCTATTTTTACTTATGCAGAGAATACGGGTGAAAGCGACAAATAGGCGAAGATTTCTATTAAGAAGAGTCGTGAAGTTGGATAGCTATTGGTGAGATTTCTGATTTAAAATATTATATATATATATGCGTGAAAATGAAAGTGAATTGCTATATATTAATATCTATATATATATATATATATATACGCCCCTCGTCCACAAACCATGGACGATATTTATTGGTTGAAATTGTGGTGAAAATTGAATGATTGTTTGGGATTGTTTGTGATTGATATTGGTTGATTGTGGTTGAAAAATACCCATTTGTGGTTGTGAAATATTTGGTTGAAACCACATAGGATTAGTTTGTGGAAATGAGATAAATATATATACATGCCGCCTGCGTGCGAACTAGATGCATGTTTCCCATTGTCAAAAACCGCGAGGTTTTAAGGTAGAGCGAGGAGCCGTACTAGGGACGGTGCCGGTGTAACTACCCTGCCGTTATGCTGCCGAAATTTTGAATAATATTTGTGTGTTTGAATTATTTTCATATGCTTAAACTATATTTATTCCTTATATAGAAAACATTCATGTGTTGAATTGATATTCATTCGTTGTTTAGAAATTCATGTGTTGAATGGTATTCATATTTTGAAATAAATTGTTCGATAATAAAAATCACATTTTTATCTATATATAAAAACTATTGAAAACATTCATGGGTTGAATTGATATTCATTCGTTGTTTAGAAATTCATGTGTTGAATGGTATTCATATTTTGAAATAAATTGTTCGATAATAAAAATCACATTTTTATCTATATATAGAAACTATTGAAAACATTCATGTGTTGAATTGATATTCATTCGTTGTTTAGAAATTCATGTGTTGAATGGTATTCATATTTTGAAATAAATTGTTCGATAATAAAAATCACATTTTTATCTATATATAAAAACTATTGAAAACATTCATGTGTTGAATTGATATTCATTCGTTGTTTAGAAATTCATGTGTTGAATGGTATTCATATTCTGAAATAAATTGTTCGATAATAAAAATCACCTTTTATCGACTATATGAACTATATAGAAAAATAGTGTTTTGAAATGAATCGTTTTACAATAAAAATCACATTTTTATTGTATGCATAAATCGTTAAAATGCGAAGTGTTAAAAATAGCCACTTGTTCAAAATAAACATAGATGAGTTGAAATATTCATTAATTAACTAATGAAATGATTTGCACCTATTTATGTAACATTAGAATGAATGGTGTTTTTAAACCAAATAGAAATCGAATATGAAATCGAATAGAAAATGAAAAATGACATGAACTGTATATATATGTACATGCAATATTCTTTGAACAGGTTATAGCAAAGGGGCTAGAGAAGAGGAATAAAATTTTGTGCCCGACAAATAGGTACACATTTACTGATTTGTTTGGGTGATGATTTTGAGCCTATTGGCTAGCCGCTTGGCTTCTTCTTTTTCTTTTTGAGATTAGAAGGACCGGGACGCTATTTGCGATTTCCCGACGCTCCCGGTGCAGGGGAGGTTATGGCGAAATTTTTCCAAAATTTAAGGTGTTAGAAAAATATTTGAATTGAAAACGATATGAAAATCGTTGAATGAACTATATTTATATAAATATATAAATATAAATAAAATTAAAACGAAACGAAGCCGTGCAGTTCGTATTTTGAAACCGTGATTTCAAACGACTAGTACGGGAAATCCGACCATTGGATTTTCCCGAAACCTCAACCGTCGGGTTCGCCTTGGAATAATCTTTCCAACGGCACCAAACTTGTTAAAATCCAACAGTTGGATTGTCTGGAATGTTTAATTCAATTCTGAAGAAAAACAGCGCCAGAAACGATTATATTTAATTATATATATAAATATAATTATATTTAATCGAATAACGACGCTGCAGTTCGTATTTTGAAATCGAAATTTCAAACGATTGTACCGGGAGATCCGACCGTCGGATTTTCCCGAAACTGGAACCGTTGGATTCGTTTTGAAAAGACCTTTCTAATGATGTAAATTTTGTGAAGATCCAACGGTTAGATTTTCAGATATGTGTAAATCAAATCTGAAGAAAAACAGCGCCACGGCCACGTTATGGCCCGAAACGTCGTTTTGAATATAATGGCTATTTTAAAATAAATAAAAATAGGGATAAATAGTTATAAAATATCGTAAGCGATATGGAACGGAAATAAACTGAATTTGCTTGATTTATGTGATGTTTGATGGTTGAATGTGTTTGGTGTGAAAACTATATAAAGAACACAATTGGTGTTGTCGAATAATTTAACCATTGAAATAAATCGATTTGAAATTCTAAATATACGTGAATTATTTGAAAAGGCCGAGTTAATTCTCATTTCGAATAATCGACCGACGATTGAAATTCGAAGATGAAGACGATGGTCGAAGACCGGAGATCTTCACCTCGTTTGGATGGTAACCGAGATCCTGATTGGGAGGCATCCCGAAATATGGATAATGAGTGGTGATCGTTCAGACGTACGTGTTGATCGAAGGGTTTGCGAGGTATTTAGTGCCTCCGGTTTCGTTCAGACCCAGAACGGACTTGTAAATAGACTGTGTGTCTGACATAGGATTTATTCTGTGTGGCATGCTAAGATGCAGTGATCAGGGCTTCTGTTGAAAAGCAAAGTCTTGTGGTGATGATCAAAGCACCGCCTGTGTGGCGTAGCTTTGTGTATAACGTGAATTCGCGAGCCTCACACCCCGGTAGGAACCTAAAACGGGAGGAAGGGCCTCAGGGAGGGCATGCGTTTCTTTCTAGCTAGGGTGGTGTCAGTGACCTACCAGCCCTGACATTTATATACTTTTCACCTATGTGGTTGTTGCTGTTGCGAGGCGCCTCGGTTTGATCGGACGATCCGGGTCCGACGGAGTCATTCGTTGGCTCGTTTACGCCCCAAAGGGCGGGGAAACGTATTGTTCAGGCACTATAATCCACATCGGTGGACCGGCCCTGTCGCTCCAAGGGGCAGTTGCGGCTGTTCCTGTGGCTCGGGCTAGAGAATCACGAATTCGGTAAGGACTATCTTTTGCCTTGGTTCATGACGGAAATCCAATTTCCAAATACGTGATCGTGCGGTTTTGATTGTATATATATATGGCGACATGATATATGGTACCCATGCCGTCTATGATTGATAGTTATGATTTGAAATTGTTTTCAAAACATATACACACTAATAATAATATCAAATGCCTTTGTTTTATTCGTATCAATCATATTTTGACCGTTATAAGGTAAAACTCTATCCTCCGGCTTGCGTTGCATTGTGTGATGGGAACTGAGTCTTATAACGGTTTCATTTTTATAAAAAGCATATCGATGTTAAAAAGAAAGATTTGTTTTAAAGCACTGGCAATCCAATGGAGTAAACCCGTTCCACGAAAGTGGCGTGGTCCTGTGATTAGCCAATTATATATGTGTTGAGTGGATTTCTCATACCAGTCCCATGACTGACTCGTAGTTTGTTTCACTTTCAAACTCGGGTGCCACTTTTTCTACACGGGCAGCCTTGTATTCAGGTTTAGCTGGTTCTTTCTGGATAGCTGGAGCTGAAGATGGATTCTATCATTTATTTCTTTTTATGCTGTTCAGCTCCTATTGTACATATTTTGTTTATTTCCGCTGTAGACATTTATGTATAGCTGAACTGTATTTGTACTAAGTAATATCCTGTATACTGTGTAACTCTGATGATTACTTTTATCCAGTATATTTTGTTGTTCATTCTGGTGTATTTATTTAATTCTGTTCTGCTATTATATGTTTCTGTGTTATATTCCAAAAGATAACCTTGTTTCCGTGAGAACGGGAAATCGGGTCGTCTCAACGTGGTATCTGGATGTTAGCAGGGAGATATTTAGTGTTATATCAGTACACATAGGCTATGCCTAGTGGCCTTGTCATGGGGAGAAATCTCTCGACTTGGGACATAAATGTTTTATGTTGGTTATCGTAAATCTTTTGAATTTTTTTGAAACAATATTTGGTTTTGAAATCCCAAAGCAAATATGATTTGATATGGAAATGATAATTGAGAGAACCCCTCTTGCAATTTCACATGAAGTTGACTAATTAACCATAGATAATCAAATTCCTGGGTTCAACTCTATCTAGGGTTTCATATACAATTGGGTAATTTAGGATTTATTTTCTTTTTTCTTTTCCAGGATCATCCTCACTAGTATATACATACCAGTTTATGTATAGTGTAATCCGTCACCTGATTATGGTTTTCTTTCCGATAATGTAAATCAGATTGATTGGTCTATCAAGTAAAATGATTTAAATAAGGGTTCAACCCCTTATTTTAACACGGCATAAGGAATTTATTTCTAAATATCTCACATGTTCAATTTAGTCAAATTACATAATGTATATACATATCCTACACATATGTATATCTGTATACCCTGTATGTCAGCAAAAAAAACACAATCAAATATAGTTGAATTGGACAGAGAGATGCATCTATGACTAATGCACTTTTCAGTTAATTACATCACAACAGTTCTACAAAGTCACTAACTTTAGTAAAGCTTAAAGTATACTCTGGGCTTTTGTATTCTTGGCTAGTCCTAGTCATGAGTGTAATTAGTGAGTGTATGCACTAGGACCTGAAATGGATCTTTTGGTTATTACTGGATTTCATCAACTCAACCAAGCATGTTATCTAAATAAGATTATAAACCATACAAAAGAGGCTGCATCCTACCTTGTTCAATTTGCACCATTACAAGCAGTAGTAGACCATTTACATGTATCAACGATCATTAATTAGTGCACACTCCCTCTTTTGTATGACTGCTTTCAACAGGATTTACCCATGCTTTGTTTTGCCATGAAAGTCCAGTAATATACTTCACAAGAAAAAGTGTGAACTTCTATGTTTAAACATATGCTACTACTTAGCAAACACTAACCAAATTACATATCATCAAATAAGTTTAGGTCTGGAATCACATAGTCTGGCTAATACATATAATCTTTACATAAATAAAAAGGGAAAAACATCCTACTTAACACAATAACAACTAGTTCTTTCTTAAACATAATCTCATTAATAAACAACACGTATAACACTTCAATCATCAACCAATCCCTTGCAAACTTTAATTAACTTCCATATTTCCTGTAGATGCATTAGAGGCTGCCCCATTGAATTGAGACACCCTTATCTGCCATTGAGCAAACAAGGTCAAACATAATGTTTGGTATGAGAAAACCGAATTTATACTAAACTGGTTGTTCCTTTATATTATTTTTACTTATTTCTTTAGTAAAATTACTCTACAATCCAGGTATCAAATACTGATCATTGCATAGCAAACTTTCATATACTTTAACATGTGAATGGCAAATTAAAGCAATGCACAAACTCAGGGGAAATTCATATATAAACTAAGCAAATTCTGGTTCATGTTTAATACCAAATTTTCCTCTTTAGCACAATAAAACATTCCCATTTTTTCCAACCTTCATTCACTTATTCAGGTTATCAGGTTATTCTTTTCTTGAGCCCATACCTGACATTGAACACCATTGTTGTAACAACCCGCAAATTCTGAACCAATTTAAAAAAATTATTTTAGAAAATTTTAATGAATTTTGAGGATATAATATAATTTATATATAAATAATAATGGCTAGAATTTATTTTAATCGAAGTTAAAACGAATAAATTTAATTTAAATATAACTGGAGTTAGAAATGGCGCGATAGTTTTAAAATTTGATTTTGAACTTTAACTGAATGTACAAGATTCAAAATAAATCAGAATTGAGTGAAACCAGAAATATTTAAATCTGTTTAATCATGTGACGGCCCGCCCCGCACCAACCCACATTTACTCCAAAAGTGCGATGTACACATGTCCAGTTAGCACGGGACGGATCGTCAGAAGAAAAGGAAGAAGGAAATGAACTAATCAAGGAACCTGTAGAATGTCTCACAGCGCATAGGATAAAATATAATAACAACATACTTGACATAAAACATGTGAGACAGTGCATAAGCTGAAAATAAACTAACATAGCAGCGGAAAATCCAAATACAGCTTATGATCCAAAGCCAACATTATTACAACTTTCCAAACTGTCTCAAAAAGCAAAAGCAAGATAAAGGAGGTACACTACTAATGCCCAAGTAGCGACCACCAACGACACAGGGAGAATATCTATATATCATACGTGGAAGCCTCCTGCTCGCCTCCGAATCAGCTACTCGCGCATCACCAGCTAACCTGTCTCTAGTCTGCTCGTGTGAGCACCCAGAGTAATAAGAGGAGACATAAAACTCTGGGTCAGACATAAAGCCTGGTATGAGCGATAAGCAACAAAACATAACAATAACAGGTATAATCCAATCATACCTGAACCTAGACCTGCAACCAAAGAGTTAGCACTACATACCGTACAATACTCTAAGGTGCCACTAACATACTGTGTAAGAGATACGGAGGTGGGGGTGTGCATGTCATAGTGGTGTCAAACAATCAAGCATAGCAATCATCCTCACATCCCTCATTCAGTGCGTAAAGCATACGATATCAACTACTTTGGTCACTTAATACTTTGGGCCATGACGAAATCCAATCCCGTGTAACTATCACTACAAGCCCACCATCCATCTCTCACTGGTGAACCAAAGTTATGAATACCGACAACCCCTTTGCACACGTCCCGCAGCAAAGCCCAACCATGAAGTGAACCCATTGATTCCCAACTGGGTCCTGAGCTCTAACTTCCCATTTGGACTACCTTTGCATCTCGGGTTATGGGTCACCACTGGGTTGGTTCGGGTTCCCCTTCTAGCCATCGGTTCGGGTCGGGTCCTCTACATGAGTTGGTTCGGTTCGTGGTCGGGTCCTCTACCATGAGTTGGTTCGGTTCGTGGTCTTCCTCTGGTAACGATTCGGTTCGGGTCTTCCCCTGGTAACGATTCGGTTCGGGTTCATAACGTCGCATTGGTTCGGGTCGGGTGTCCCACTTCGGGTCGGGTCGAGTTGCCATCTCCCATCCAGTTCGTGCTCCAGCTCCGATCAGCTCCCCTCGTCCTTCCTTTAGCCGATCCGATCCTCCCTCCTTTAGCCGATCTAATCCCCCTCCTTTAGTCGATCCGATCCCAGTTCAACTAGCATGGCCTTCCTTTTTTCCATGTTTCCCAAGTGCCAAGTTCCGATCCGATCGAATCCCTTGCCCAGTTCACTTATCCGATCCGAGCCCATTCCTCCGATCCGATCCGAAAACCTACATTGTTTCCTGAAACTTTTCCAGCAAGTGTTTTACGCCATTCGACGACGTTTTCGACCATTCTAACTATTGAAATCAATCACAAAGCATATCATACAGTCATAGCAACATGCATAATCAACCACAAACATCAAAACATCAACATGATAGGTTAAAATGGATCAAACATACCCAAAACCCCATATTTCCCCTTAAGCGTGTTTAGGTGAAGCTAATGATAGGATTAGCAAAACTTAACCAAATTAACCCAAATTCATAACAGAGGTCTAAAACATCATTTAAGAATTTATGATCATTTTTCCAAAATTTTATCATGTTTAAATTCGCTAATTAACACTAATTACCCTTAATTAGCCATAATTAGTGAGGAACTATGCAAATCACTCACCTTAGCCACAAACAAACTTTAGATCTGAAATAATATCTGATTTGGATCCAATCCCTATGTGTTCCAGCAGCTCTCTCTAATTTGGTGCTACCCTCCCTTGATTTGATGTAGTTGTGCTTAATCTTCAATTAGAAAGTGGTTAGAGACGATTTGGGATGAAATTAGAAGGTGGAGGCCATGGCTAGGGTGAAAGACATGTTTGTGGCGGCTGGGAAATGAGGATAAGATCGTTCTCTAACTGATTTCAGCCTCCTCATAATCCTAATCCCGAAATCCCCCATTGGGCCTAGCTGTTAATCACCCGGTTAAGCCCAATTAAGCTGTTTTTCACTATCTGAAACTTGCTTCAGCCATATCTCCCAAACAGTGAGTCCGTTTGGCTAATGTGACCACTCTATGGAATTGTAAACCATCATCCGGAGCCAATGAAAGTGTTTTCAGGTCAAAATTCTTTTCCAGTCAAAAGTTATGGCCAAAACAGTACCAACTGGGGGTAAAATGGTCATTTAAAAATCGGGAAAAATCATGAATATGGGAAATGACCCCAATAATCGTCTCCCAAAGTTACATGACCATACGACTTCATATGTGAAAGAAATAAATATTCTACTATCCTTCGATGCGCAGAATGCGGGTTGTTACATTCTCCCCCCCTTAAGAAATTTCGCCGCCGAAATTCCCTAACCAAAACACACAAAGGGTCCCGCATGCCTATCAACCATAAAACAACAACCAACATGCAAAACAAGTCTATCCTAGCATGCGGTTTACTAACAAGGGAAGATACTATCACTACCAAAACCTTACCAGGCAAAGAGTTCTGGATACTTATTCCTTATATCCTTCTCTGTTTCCCAAGTACAGTCTTTTTCATTCTCACCCCACTGGACTTTGACTAGTTTCACCACCTTCCTTCGAAGCTACTTCGTATCGTTCCCAACAATACGCATAGGCTTGCGGTTCCCAACCGCCTCGGGTTCAACCTTGCTATCGTCCAACTGATCTGGTGAAATAGCCACATTAGGGTCTTGCACAAACTTCCTTAACTGGGAAACATGAAATACGTTGTGAACTCCCACCATCTTGTCAGGTAGCTCTACTTCATACGCCAAATTCCGAACTTGCTCGAGGACTGGGAATGGACCAACAAATCTTGGTGCTAACTTACCTCTCCAACCAATCCGAATCACATTCTCAATGGAGAGATCTTGACGAACACCAAGTTGTTAACGAAGAATTCCAAATCTCTTCGTCTCTTATCGAGATAAGTCTTCTGCCTATCTTGGGTAGCCTTCATTCTCTAATATACAATTCACTCAAATACCATCATGACCTGACCTAGTCCTTGGTAAACTATCAATATAATCCATTTGAGACTTGTTCTCAACGGTTGTGACAAACCACTAAGCTTCCTTTGCTCAGTTTTAACTAACTGGCAATTCATGCATTTGGACATAAACTTCCCAACGTCTTTCTTTATCCTTTCCCAGTAGTAGATCTGCTCCATGTCTCAATACATCTTGTTACCACCGGGATGTATAGTCAATTTCGAGTGATGATATGCTCTAAGCACTTCACCTCTCAGTCCATCTACGT
This sequence comes from Allium sativum, assembly GCA_030737875.1. Classification (NCBI taxonomy): domain Eukaryota; kingdom Viridiplantae; phylum Streptophyta; class Magnoliopsida; order Asparagales; family Amaryllidaceae; genus Allium; species Allium sativum. The sequence goes on along the minus strand of CM060918.1, from coordinate 768,953,653 downwards.
TGGGTACAACTAGTCCCTTGTTCTTTCGAAGCTACCCTTCTCGATCAAATCCTTATTCGATCATTCTCTTTCCATCGATACCCATCTCTACCCTAGAGATGGTTTCCAATAGATTAGGATCGTCCTTCTAACTGGAACCAATCCACTCAATCAAAATCGATCTAATCGTCAAGCTTACTAGTGTTTCTGAATACAATTCACTCTTGGGCCCGAAATCATATCCTGTGATATACTTTATTTGCTTCCATCCTAGAAACAAAGCCCCTAAACTGGCATGTCTCCTACTCAATGCAACTATTACCGCACCCAAATCCTTTACTATGATCACTCTGCCCCCATGGAGTCATGACGACTCCACTGCACTGATCCATAGCCACTAGTCCTTTGCTATGTCCACTCTGCCTCATGAAGTCATAACAACTCCACTGCACTGGCTCATAGCCTTACTATTCCTTTACTATGTCCACTTTTCCCCTCGAGTCATGACGACTCTACTGCACTGGCTCATAGTCCTACTACAATCACTTTGTTCCCCATCGCTGGAACCCTACAGGTGATAGTCTACTCAAGGGAAGAAAAATAGGAACAACATAGCAGCCATAACATCCATCAAACAAGTCCTACCTATCACCTGCTAAATTCATAAACACATCGACACCCACATGATTGGTCTAACCAATCCCAATATGTCAATTCTAGTATGTCTGGTCTAACCAACATCAATAACTAATGGAAGCCCAGCCTCCATACATACACCGATGCCTACTTGGCTGGTCCAACCAATCCCAGGCCAATGGAAGCCCCGCCTCCCTACGGACTACCGTACGTCCAACGTACGTTTATCCTCCAAGGATAACTAGATCACGTCCAACGGATCCAGGGTAACGGGCGTCTCCAGATACCCCTGCTTTTAGTCCGCCTAAAATACTTGAGTCCAACCCAAGTCTATCCATTGTCTTGCTGCCCTCTCGAGTCCAACCCAAGCCGAATCCAATTCCTTGCAGCCTTCTCGAGTCCAACTCGAGTCAGTCTATAACTTAGACCCAGTCTTGAGTATCCATTAGTGACAAACTCTAGTCCAACGTGAGTCGTCCCTATTCGTTGCATCTCCAAGATCAACGAACACCCATTTTCTTTTACGAGTTCAAGTCCAACTTGAATCGCCCTAATCTTCGTTGTATCCTCCATGATCAATGAACACATCCTATTCCTTCAAAGTTCTACTATCCAATAGAGAACATCAACATAGGGTCTTAAACAACCATTACTTTGCATCTTTCTCGAATCCCAATCGAGCAATCTCATAACCCTATCGAGTCTAACTCTGGGCAGTCTATACCATTGAACAGTCTTATCATGTTCCATCTGCCCATCACTCCTCGAGTAAACCAAGATATCATCCAATGAAAGACCACAACAACTATTTACCCCTCACGCAAACCATCCTAGTCGAAATCGACATTCCCCAAGTACAAGCACCAAAGGCCTAAACCAATATCAGACAACCACCCAAGGAACATCTCCTCCGAGTTCGGACAATCCACGTGAGGTGATACTAGCAAAACAATCTAGCACTGGAGTACTCATTTGCCTCCCAGAGACAACTAGAACTTATCACAATGATAGCCTCTTAGCTTCCTTAACTCCAGTTTCTATCGCCATCACTAGGTAGGTACCTAATACCACCATATTCCTTTGGAGTAGATCGACTCCCCAAAATAATGCTAAACCCAGTAAAGCCCAAAACAAAGCAATCACAAGGAAACATACATCCATGACTCGATAAGACCAACCACAACAAATCATACTAAGATCAGTCGAACCACCTATCGGGTTCATCACAATTAGAGGTCTATCGACTATCTTGGGTTTGTCAAACAGTACCCGAACAGAAACATCTTAAATAGAAAGCATACCTTTTATAACGACACCCTTTCCCTTCTGCGCTGCACTTGGAGCATTCGACGAAGAAGGAACGGCGTTGATAGCATACGCTTTCACAATCTGCTTCTCCCTAGAAGGGTGTCGGCAATCATCCTTGTGATGTCCCGCCTGGCCGCAGTTAAAGCACTTCCTTTCCCTAGGTTTTTCTCGACAATCTCTGGCATAATGGCCCTTCTTGCCACAACAAAAGCATTCACCATCTTTCTTATTTTTCTTATTCTGACCATCCTTGGTCGGGTTCTGTTTCCTCTTGTTCTGAGAATTCTTCTTGCCTTCACCACCTACTTGCGGCTTTGGCTCCTCTGCAGATGTCGTAGCAACCTCAGTCTTCGACTTAGGGAAAAGGCTCACTGGCCTTAATGCCTTTCCTACAATAGACTTGAACGTCTCATTGATGTGGTTTATAAGTCTTTCCCCCAAGTACCCATCCAAGTCAGTTATGAACTTCTCGTTCTTCTTTTCGACTGTATCGATAAGGGACCATCCATATTTCGATACAGTATCGAATTCTGTGATGTACTCCGAGACTGCCCTACCATTCTGCTTAAGCTCCAAGAACTTCCTGAACAATTCTGATTTATGAGCAGCTGGAATAAACTTATCACAAAAGCGAGTCTTAAACTGATTCCAAGTAACTTGATCTTCTGGAGTAGCTGTCTTAATGGCATTCCACCAATTCATTGCTCGCCCTTGCAGCTGACGAGACGCTAGCCTTCTCTTCATCGCATCCTCAATACCCAATTCGTCAAAGATACGATCATAGCTATCCAACCAATCCTGAACATCTGTGGCCGACTCCGTTCCGTGGAACGGCTTCCCACCAAGGTTAGTGTAATCCTTGCACAACTTGGCGAAATCGACCCTAGGCGCCTGCACTACTTGACCACCTCCATTTCCGGGATTGGGAAATGCCCCTTGCACCTCCCAAAGCATGTCTCTCATGAGGTCAATAAACATCGCCCTCATGTCAGCAGCATTCCCATGGTTGGTCCCTCTACCAGCACCCCTGGTGTCTCTACTCATCATTCAATCTGTAAAGAGAAAACGATTAACGACCCCATAGTGGTGCTAGTGCAGTACGACTTCATTCTTATACTACTAATAGTATATACATATATATAGCTTTTGAAAACCAAATTAATCACAAATACGCGCTCTCATATACGTACTATCTCTCCCTAGTGTCTTTCCCTAGGTTAACTACGCAACCCAGAGCCCTAATACCAAATGTGACGGCCCACCCCGCACCAACCGACATTTACTCCAAAAGTGCGTTGTACACATGTCCAGTTAGCACGGGACGGATCGTCAGAAGAAAAGGGAAGAAGGAAATGAACTAATCAAGGAACCTGTAGAATGTCTCACAGCACATAGGATAAAATATAATAACAACATACTTGACATAAAACAGGTGAGACAGTGCATAAGCTGAAAATAAACTAACATAGCAGCGGAAAATCCAAATACAGCTTATGATCCAAAGCCAACATTATTACAACTTTCCAAACTGTCTCAAAAAGAAAAAGCAAGATAAAGGAGGTACACTACTATTGCCCAAGTAGCGACCACCAACGACACAGGGAGAATATCTATATATCATACGTGGAAGCCTCCCGCTCGCCTCCGAATCAGCTACTCGCGCATCACAAGATAACCTGCCTCTAGTCTGCTTGTGTGAGCACCCAGAGTAATAAGAGAAGACATAAAACTCTGGGTCAGACATAAAGCCTGGTATGAGCGATAAGCAACAAAACATAACAACAACTGGTATAATCCAATCATACCTGAACCTGGACCTGCAACCAAAGAGTTAGCACTACATACCGTACAATACTCTAAGGTGCCACTAACATAATGTGTAAGAGATACGGAGGTGGGGGTGTGCATGTCATAGTGGTGTCAAACAATCAAGCAAAGCAATCATCCTCACATCCCTCACTCAGCGCGTAAAGCATACGATATCCACTACTTTGGTCACTTAATACTTTGGGCCATGACGGAATCCAATCCCGTGTAACTATCACTACAAGCCCACCATCCATCTCTCACTGGTGAACCAAAGTTATGAATACCGACAACCCCTTTGCACATGTCCCGCAGCAAAGGCCAACCATGAAGTGAACTCATTGGTTCCCAACTGGATCCTGAGCTCTAACTTCCCATTTGGACTACCTTTGCATCTCGGGTTATGTGTCACCACTGGGTCGGTTCGGGTTCCCCTTCTAGCCATCGGTTCGGGTCGGGTCCTCTACGATGAGTTGGTTCGGTTCGTGGTCGAATCCTCTACCATGAGTTGGTTTGGTTCGTGGTCTCCCTTTGGTAACGATTTGGTTCGGGTCTTCCTCTGGTAACGATTCGGTTCGGGTTCATAACGTTGCATTGGTTCGGGTCGGGTGTCCCACTTCGGGTCAGGTCGAGTTGCCATCTCCCATCCAGTTCGTGCTCTAGCTCCGATCAGCTCCCCTCGTCCTTCGTTTACTCCGATCCGATCCCCCTCCTTTAGCCGATCCGATCCCCCCCTCCTTTATCCGATCCGATCCGATCCCCCTCCTTTAGCCGATCCGATCCCAGTTCAACTAGCATGGCCTTCCTTTTTTCCAGGTTTCCCAAGTGCCAAGTTCCGATCCGATCGAATCCCTTGCCCAGTTCATTTATCCTATCCGAGCCTATTCCTCCGATCCGATCCGAAAACCTGCATTGTTTCCTGAAACTTTTCCAGCAAGTGTTTTACGCCATTCGACGACGTTTTCGACCATTCTAACTATTGAAATCAATCACAAAGCATATCATACAGTCATAACAACATGCATAATCAACCACAAACATCAAAACATCAACATGATAGGTTAAAATGGATCAAACATACCCTAAACCCCATATTTCCCCTTAAGCATGTTTAGGTGAAACTAATGATAGGATTAGCAAAACTTAACCAAATTAACCCAAATTCATATCAGAGGTCTAAAACATCATTTAAGAATTTATGAACATTTTTCCAAAATTTTATCATGTTTAAATTTGCTAATTAACACTAATTACCCTTAATTAGCCATAATTAGTGAGGAACTATGCAAATCACTCACCTTAGCCACAAACAAACTTTAGATCTGAAATAATATCTGATTTGGATCCAATCCCTATGTGTTCCACTGATTTGGTGCTACCCTCCCTTATTTGATGTAGTGCTTAATCTTCGATTAGAAAGTGATTAGAGACGATTTGGGATGAAATTAGAATGTGGAGGCCATGGCTAAGGTGAAAGACATGTTTGTGGCGGCTGGAAAATGAGGATAAGATCGTTCTCTAACTGATTTCAGCCTCCTCATAACCCTAATCCCGAAATCCCCCATTGGGCCTAGCTGTTAATCACCCGGTTAAGCCCAATTAAGCTGTTTTTCACTATCTGAATCTTGTTTCAGCCATATCTCCCAAACGGTGAGTCCGTTTGGCTAATGTGACCACTCTACGGAATTGTAAACCATCATTCGGAGCTAGTAAAGGTGGTTTCAGGTCAAAATTCCTTTTCAGTCAAAAGTTATGGCCAAAACAGTACCAACTTTGGGTAAAACGGTCATTTAAAAATCGGGAAAAATCATGAACATGGGAAATGACCCCAATAATCGTCTCCCAAAGTTACATGACCATACGACTTCATATGTGAAAGAAATAAATATTCTACGATCCCTCGATGCGTAGAATGCGGGTTGTTACAAATCATATCTTTCTAACGAATCTGAGAAATTGAATTTTCGTTTTAAAAATCAAAAGTTATGGCCAATTCAATATTTTGAAAGGTCGCTGTAGAATTTATATATATATAATATATATGGCCCGAAGGGCTACTTTTCACATATGAAGGGAATTGGACTCGAAACCACTTCCATTGAGTCTAGAACAATGTTTCTGCATTTAAAAAGTTTAAACACTTATATATTTTGAGTTTCTGAATTTATTTGTTTAAAAATGTATTTTTAATATTAAATATATAGCACTTGAAAATAATCAATTTTCAAACGACCCCCGTTTTCGACGAAACCACTTTTGTTGGAACCGAAATGTCAAATTATAGCTAGGTTTCAATTTTCAGAATTTTTCGAATTAATACGTGAGCGTGGCAAAAGAAAATGTGTTTTGACTATTTTAGTTAAATTTAATCGACTTGAAAATAACCATTTTTCAAACAGTCTCAGAATTCAACGAAATTAGTCTTGTTAGAACCGTATCGTCATAAGAAAGCTAAAAATATTTTTTCTGGAATTATCTGAGGTCATATGTGGCCCCGGCATATTTAAAGGTACGGTAAATATTTAATTAATTAATTTTTAATGGAATTTTAAATAATTATTCTACATATTTCGGAATTAGGCCCCGAGACCTATCCCATTGCGTTCAGAAGGTGTCAAAACCTTAAGAACGACAGTAAGCAAGCCCAATTCGGAGACAGCCCACATTATTACCTTTATAACACGCTTTACGATGAATAAATAATAAAATATTATACAAAATCAGAAAATAAAACCTAGCCGCCACTGTTCTGGACTGTTCGATGGCTGAAAATGTCCCAAACATTGAACATCAATAACTTTTGATCCGCTCAACGAAAATTGACAAACTTGGTGCCAAATCGAAGCTCTTGGAGAAATCTACAGATCCATACGGTTAAGATCGGGTTTTAGTTCACAGATTTCGCGAATTCTGGTGAGCAAGCCATCGACTTTGACCTCGATTTCAGGGGAGGTGGGACCCGCGAGTTGGCTGGGGTTCCGGGCGACGGAGGAGCGGCCTATGGCGGTCGAGGTGGTGATGTCCGATCTACTGTGGGTGGCTTGGTGTTGCGTGCGACGTGGAGGTTGAAAATGGAGAATGGGTTTGGCTGACGGTTTTGATGTAGAAAAAGGTTTTAATATTATATTATTTTAATTAATTTAATATTTAATTTATACAATTTTAAAATTCAATATCTTTCTCATACGAGGTCCGTTTTGCGAATTGTTTGTTGCGTTGGACTCGTCTTTCCGAGTTCTTCGCGATGGCACCACCCAGAGCTGAAACAGAGACAGTTGGAAAATCAGCAAAAATCAATGTGAGAATCTCTGATTTAAAGATTTAATTAATTTAATTAATTATTTTATTGTTGTTAAATAATTATCTGATTGTTGTTTAATTAGATTTGCATCGTGATAAATTTGTAGATTTTGTTTTTGATTGATTGTAATGTTTTATGTTAGATCTGTTATTGTGTATGTATCAGTGTGAAAATTTTCATGTTTAATAAAATGGGTTTAAAACTGAAATCTTTATCCAATTGAAAATATCACCTTAACTGTGTATTGGATTAGATCATGATTTTTTTTTTGGAAATATCATATTGGTTGTGCTTATTTTGTTGTTTATTTTATTAACATTAAATTGTCAAAAATATTATGTTGAGTGCAGTAATTGAATAAGATGGTTAAACCAAAACAAATTATTATGTTTAATGACATTAAATTACAATTTTCAAGTTTAAAATTTTATGTTATTTTATTTGATTGAATTTAAACAGTTTGTCAATTAAATAAAATTACCAATTTGTCATGTTGGTCAAAATGAACCAAATTTGTCAATTGCATGAAAATTACCATGTGATTTTATTTTTGTATTGGATTAGATTCTTCAATGCGATTATATTATTTGGTTGACATTTTTGAATTGAAAACAAAATCGTCATTGTGGTGAAAACTCTGTACTTACTTTTATTTGCATATTTAAATGCAAATAAACATCATAGAAATTTATATTTTATTTACATTTTTATTGTAAAGAGAGAAAAAGGTCATTTTTGGGAATACATATTTTATTTGTAAAAAAAGGACATATCTATGTAACATATTTTTGTTTACAATTTACTTGTAAATAAAAAGGCACATTTTGAATTCACATTTTTATTTACATTTTATTTGTAAATAAAAAGACATAATTGATAAACACATTTTTATTTACATTTTAGTTATAAATAAAAATCCAGAATTTAAGAATCACATTTTGTTTTACGTTTCGTATGTAAATAAAAGTTCATTTTAAAAGTTAAATTTTTGTTTACATTTTTATGTGAACAAAAGTACTTGTCTTAGGAAATCACAATTTTGCTTACATTTTATATGTAAATAAGAAATTATTTTCAGAAGTTACATTTTTGTTTACAAATATATTTTAAAATATAATTTATTCTTTTATCTGAATTCACTGATGCTAATAAACTTTAAAAATAAATTTTATTCTTTTATTTGCATTCACCAATGCAAATATATATAGAAAATAGAAATTGTTCTTTATTTGCATTTACCAATGCAAATATATATTGAAACAAATTATTCTTTCATTTGCACTCACCAATGCAAATACATATATTGAAAATAAAGTTTATTCCTTTATTTGAATTTATCAATGCAAATATGCATTGAAATTAAGGTTTATTCTTTTATTTGCATTTATCAATGCAAGAATTCAATGAAACTAAAGTATATCTTTTAATCTACATTCACCAATACAAATATACACATTTTTACACATTGAATAGAATTTGTTAAAAATATACTTTGAAAACAAATTCTGTTCTCTTATTTGCATTCACTAATGCAAATATACTTTGAAAACAAAACTATTCTTTTATTTGCATTCACAAATGCAAATATACTTTGGAAATAAATGTTATTCTTTTATTTGCATTCACAAATGCAAATATTCATTTAAAATAATTGTTGATCTTTTTGTTTACATTCACTAATGTAAATACACATTGGAAATGAGGTTCTTTTCACATTTACTCAAATATACTTTTAAATAAAAATAAAAAGTTACATTTGTTATTTGCATTCCTTGTTGCAAATAAAACCTTAAAATAAAGTTCATCTTTGTTTGCAATTCATTAATGCAAACAAATCATCAGAATGAAAAATTATATTCTTGATTTATAATTTTGATATGAATAAAATATTGTTTGAAATAAAGGATAGGAGTTATAATTCTAAAATGGAAGTTGCATTTTTATTTGCATCCTTCAATACAAATAAAACATGAATTAAGTCTTTCATTTTACTTTCAAATTAAGGAATACCTTTTTAATCACATTTTTAGATATAAATAAAGGATTTTAAAGGTTACATTTTAGTTACATTCTAAGTGTAGCAGAAATGGAAAAATAATGGTTCATTTTATTTTCATTTAAAGGACAATAGAAAGAATAGTTTTTAGAAGTGCATTTTTTTTGCAATTCTACATGAAGTGAAAAGAGCCAATTTGTCAAATGTCTTATATGAAATAAAGGGAGTTCTTTTTGTCACTTCAAAAAGAATGAATTGAAAATGTTTATTTAAGCTTTTTTAAAGAATTAATAACTAAACATTCATATTTTTATCATTAAAGTAAAATAGACAAAAACACTCATTTTGTCTAAATTAAAAGAATGAAACAAAATATAGCACTGGAATATTATATTAGAATTGAAATACAAATTAATCACTATTGTAAATTTACGTTTGTTGAAACCAATTATTTGTTCTATCGCTATAGAGTTGTTAAGACAAAGATATTCATTTTTGTCTTGTTATCACTTTTCCATGAAATGAGAATAGACATTTTGTCATTTTGAAAGATTATTCTTTTATTTGCATTCTCCAATACAATATACATAAAAATGAAGATGTTCTTTTGTTTGCATTTCTTGATGCAAATAAAACATATATTAAAAAGTTACAACTCTATTTGTAACACAAATGTGAACGAACACATAGTTTCAAAAGATTACATTTTTATTTGTCTTTTGATGCAAATAAAAATATAGTTTTAGAAATTGTATCTCTATTTACATTTTATATGCAAATAAGAAGGTAGGATTGAAAATATTAATTTCTATTTTTAAATTAGAGGCAATAGAAAGATTGTACATTAAAATATACATTTTTAAATGAAGTTCATATTTCATTAAGGAGATTAGTTAAACCAAAATATACATTTTGTCAGAAATATTCATTTTTGTCAAAATGAATTAGTTAAAGCAATTTATATATAGATATATATATATATATATATCTTTTGTTTGGCAAGACATATAATTGTCAAGATAGGTTAGTTAAATCAAAATATTTATTTTTGTCGAAACAAAAATTATCATTTTTGTCTCATTAGAATTGCCAAAACAAAATAACCATTTTTGTTTAGGGTTTAAACTAGCGGAATAGAAATTGTCAATAGAGACAAAGTTATTATTCTTATCCATTCATTGAAATAGAATTACATATAATATAAAGGAGAAATTTTCTTGTCATGATTATATATTGTGTATTACACTTCCATTCACAAGTTATGTAACACCCCGAATTTTAGTTAATACTAAAATTCACTAATTACAGGATAAATAATCTCAAATGTGAGAATTGGGGGAAACGGGCTGCGTCATTACGTTCGTCTCGGAAAAATACGCAGAATAGAGTCCGCAATTTTGTAAATCGGAGTCCGTATGGCCCAGTTAAGGCCCCATGAAGTTGGCCGAAAAATCAAGTTAAAAACAGATTTAGAAATGCAAAACTAGATTTCGAAATTGGAGCCAGCAGGGGGCCAGGCGGGAAATTTCCCGCCCTACCCATGTCGACAGGGCTGTCGACAGGCCTGTCGACTGGGGAGTCGACTTGCCTGTCGACTTGCCTGTCGACCTGGGCGCGGCGTCCAGAGAACCTGGGTGCACCAGGTTGGGTTTTAGGCTGGCTTGGAGGGCTGGGTTCTAGAGATTTCCTAAATCTAACGGACCTAATCTAACCTAGGGTTAATCTAAGGGCCTAAAACACTCACCTAATCTATAAATACACCCTAAACCTACCCTAATCCATACTAAAAATAGTAATGATGGCCTCATGCCGCCAAAATCAAACTTGAGAGAGCCTCCACTAGTTTATGAAGGAAGTTGCAAGCTAATCACTCTCTAATCAATCTCTAATCATCACCATCTTCATATTTAGCAACTAATTCCACTTCATAAGTTTGCTAATCTTGGGTTTGGTGAGTTTCTATCACTTTAACATCAATTGCTAAAGTAAGTAGATTGGGTGTAATGAGACTTATGGTCTTAAATGCGGATTAGTGAGTTTGAATCATTTGTAATGATATGCTACTCTATGTTTTCCTATGTTTATGCATGTTTAACAAGTTGGTTTATGCATGTTTAATAAGTTGGTTTATGCATGTTTAACAAGTGGGTTTATGCATGTTTAATAAGTGGGTTTATGCATATCTAATAAGTGGGTTTATGCATGTTTAACAAGTGAGTTATGCAAGTTCATATGCAAGTTATGTGTATGATGTTATGTAAGTTATGTGTAGGTTGTTATGCAAGTTCATATGCAAGTTATGTATATGCTTAAATGCAAGTTTAACATGATATGCAAGTTATGCATGCTTATGCAAGTATGTGAATGCTTATGCAAGTTATGTATATGCTTAAATGCAAGTTTAACATGATATGCAAGTTATGCATGCTTATGCAAGTATGTGAATGCTTATGCAAGTATGTGAATGCTTATGCAAGAATGTGAATGCTTATGCAAGTTATGTGTATGCTTAAATGCATGTTTAACATGTTATGCAAGTTATGAGAATGCTTATATGCAAGTTCAACATGTTATGCAAGATATGTGTATGATAATATGCAAGTTTGGGTTAAATGTAGTTGGGTTAATATATGCTCATATATGCAAGTTGACATCCTCCTAACCCATGACAAAGTTATATGCTAAGATTTGGTTAAACCCATGATATTTGTGATGGATCTTCCCTTTTATATGTCATGAAATGAGAACGATTTACGTGGGGAACGATGGGGTTAATAAATATGTTAATAAAAGTATGATTGGGTATGATTAAGCATACCATAAAAATAAATTAACATAAGTGGGAATTTACCTATTGAGTTAGGTCTACCCCATGGGAATTTACCTATTGAGTTAGGTCTACCCATGTTATGAAAAACTTGATATTAATTAGGGATAATTAATATGGGGGTGATTAATTAGGTGTAATTAATCAACTAAGACACGAGGTTGGACCCTTTTGTAGCGGAAGTCTGCTCGGAACCGACCGGCCATCCAGCGGCTACAAATGATTGGCCCAATGTGAGAGGTCTTAGTCATAAATTAAATACGTGATTAAAGTAAAGACATGAGGTTAAACCCTTTTTATGACAGAAGTCTGCCCGGAACCAACCGGCATATCCAGCAGTCATAAAAGATGGTCTAATGTGAGGGGTCTTTATGAGGTCATGATCTTAATTAATTAATTAAGAAACACTTAACCATATTAGCATGTAGAGGGACATGAGGGGTTAAGTGGGTGCCTTGGGTGGCATGTGGAAATCTAGTGGGTTGCCTTGGGTGGCAATAGAAAATACGATTAGAATACTTAACCAAGTGGAAACATGTAATTAAACATGATTAAAGGGTTAAGTGGGATACACTAGATAAGTGACAAGCTTAGGTGGGTAGCTTGTGGGGGCCCATTTCAACCAATATCCCAAACGTATCTTTGTGGGCTCGACTCTAGTCGGGCGACGGGACACGCATATTGGGCTTGACTATAAGAGGCCAAAACGGGTTAGCGGTGGCAACGCAGGATCAACGGGTTTCATATGCGTGTGTGGACCCGGGCTGGTTGGTAGGTCGTTGTTGCATCGTGTAGATATAAAGCCGTGCACCGTTGATATTATCAGGTGGCCACCTTGGGGGAATGATACACCCCATTGTGGGACCAGCACGGGTATCTACGGTAAGGAGCCGATCACTTGGGAGTAGTGGGTACACCTAGTGGAGATAGGGGCAGACGGCACCTATGTAGTGAGCTAGAGGTACGCGAAACTACTGGGTAAATTTTCTAAGTCCTTGGGTGGGATCAACCTTTAAGAAGGAATGACTTGTGTGGTGCAGTTAGTAATTATCCTTGGGTGGGTAGATGCGTCTTTACAGTTATCTTAGTCTATCCTAAGTCTACCAAGCTGCTTAGTGTAGCCATTCATCCCCAGACATTACCGTAGGTCAAGTTTATGTCTTCTCTGGTTACTTTAATGATTGTATTGTTAAAGTTATAGGACTCGCTCAGACTTATGTCTGACCCCGTTGTTTTTATCTTTTTCCCAACCCTCAGGTCCTACGGTGGATCCTAGCAGTAGTGGAGCTTGATCGGATTGCTGTTCCAGTCTTTAGGAGCTTGGATAGATGTAAAGCTCCAGTTACCCAGTTATCTTTTCTTTTGTCCTGGCTATTGTATGAGAGAGTGGGATTATGTACTTCTTTATTTTGATGGATATTGTACTTGACTTTTATTATGGTTTTATGATGTAACCAGACATGTTTACTTCCGCTGTTATGAGATGATGTTTTAAATTTCAAGTACTATTTATATCTGTCTTGTTGTAATTTTTCTGTTCTATATTCACTAAAATACTCCACCGATGTTATAGCATTCCCTTAAAGAGTGACCATAGCGGGCGTGGGGTGTTACAAGTTACCCGACGTGTTTATGTGATTGGGACGATAATTTTCACACATCGCCCAAGTGCACAAATTAGTTTATTATTTGGTTGTTGGTTGAAACCCCACACGGGTGCTGGGATGAAAATTTGCATACACTAATCCCAATATTCAGTTGTATGTTGATCGTTGGATCGACGGGCTGCGATGAGCGTTATTATTTAATTTTAACGCTTACACAGTGGAAATTACACTTTGGATGTAGATGGAAGATTTGATGATTATACTGTTATTATCATATATATGATGTGTGTGAAATCCATATAATCCAAATTATATGGTAAATGATTGAATCGCATTTCGATTCAGGTGTTCTTTTATATAAGAATATTTTTACATTAGAAATCCTTTTTATATAAAGTATATATTTTCATAAAAAATATTGTTAATCTAGTATATGTTAAAACAAAGAATATTTTTAAAAGATAAAAATTTGTAATATAAAGAAAACTTCCCATTTAGAATCTTTTATATAAAGAATATTTTTAATTTTTTTTTAAGATTATTAGAATTTGCAATCATAAATAATTTGAGATGTGAAGTGGATTTATCGTGGACGATGTTTTAAACGACATTTGTCCTTTAATCCAATTTACATTGAAATTATTATTTGGAATTCATAAATCTATTTTATAGATTTAAAAAAATGGCATTTTCTAAAAATCAAGTTTTCCAATTTAATATATTAAATTGGAATTAAGTAGAAATTCGATTGGTAATAATCGAAATGGGCTTCTGTAAAAGAAGACTAATATTATAGATGGAATTTAAGAGGCCTTGCCGTTATTCCATTTATATTATTAGTCCGATACAGAAATTTATATCGATTATGTATTGATTTGATTTCTGTGGAATTCCATATTTTGGAAATTGATTTGTGGGGTTTATCGTGAACTGTGTTTTAAAGGACACTAGTTCTTTAACCTGTTTAAGACAAGATTTATTCCTTAAAATAAATGATCTTGTAATAATGATTTTTGATATCAAATCAAAACTGGAGTTTTAATAAATCTTTTAAGAAAGATTTAAGATTTTATTTTCAGAGTTTACCTTGGATAAAATTAATGAGAATCTTTTAACACGAATATCTTATTAAAAGAATATTCTGAGTTGGAATGTGGCGTAATGTGTGATTTTCCAATATTTGCTTTTTAATCAAAAAATACGCGAGTTATTCAGAAAGACCGGGTTTAACCCATTCTGAATAATCATCACGATGATCAAGAGTCGAAGATGAAGACGGTGATTGAAGACCGAAGGTTTTCACATCGTTGGAATGATGATGACTGGTATCTTGAATTGGGATTGGCCTTCCATGGCAAGGTATTTAGTAATGATCGTCCAAACACATTTGGAGATTGACGAACACGATTGTTTCGCTCAGACCCAGAGCGGACTTGTAAATGGATTGTGTGTCTGACATTGTATTCCTTCCTGCTGTATTAGTTGAACACTACTAATTATATATTTCTGGTTGGTGGTGAAGAATTTATTCTTTACTTATCACCGTTCTCTAAGACGTATGAGCTTAGAGGTTATATATATATTGGTAGATGATCAATGATATGGTAGGGTCTGACAATGTGGTATGCTAAGATGCAAATGATCAAGGCTTTGTTGAAAAGTAGGCCTTGTGGTTGATGACCAAAGCACAGTCAATTTAGGCATAACTTTGTGTATATCGTGACTTCGCGAGCCTCACACACCGGTTGAGTATAAAACGGGAGAAGGGAACGCATGGAGTGCACACATTTCTTTCTAGCTAGAAGTGGTGTCAGTGCTTAAACTGGCTGACATTTGCTTATGTGGTTGATGGAATTTTTGCGAGGCCTCTGTTTATTCTTATCGGTCGCCCACGGCCGATTTGTAGGTCCAATAGGATCAGAGAGCGTGTGTTCAGGCATAGCTAATCCACTAAAGTATTTGTGGACCGGCCCTGCAGGATCTAAGGGTTCGCCAGCGTCCGAATCCTGAGACATTACTAGAGTGTCTCAAATCGGTCAGGAGCTCCTCCCTAGCCTTGACTCATGATGGAAACCCAAATTTCCGATACGCCCCTTGCGGTTTTGATTGTATAACTAGTATGGCGACATAGTAGATGGTAGTTATGCCGTCTAGGATTGATATTATATTTGAAATGTTTTAAATATATATATACACACTAATAATATCATTTTTACGTATCAAGCATCTTTTGACCATTATAAGGTAAAACCCTATCCTCCGGTTTGCGTTGCATTGTGTGATGGGACCTGGGTCTTATAATGGTTTCATTTTTCTAAAAAGCATTACATTATTTGACGATTTACTTTATTTATGCACTGGCAATCCAATGGTGTAAACCCGTTCCACGTTAGCGGCTTGGTCCTGTGATTAGCCTACTTATTAGATAAGTTAAGTATAGATTTCTCATACCAGTCCCACGACTGACCTGTAGTTTGTTTCACTTTGCAAACTCGGGTGCCCTATTTCTACACGGGCAGTCAAGTAGCTTTTTTGCAGATATAGTTAAGCAGGATCCTGGACTGAAGCCTGAAGCTGTGTCCAGAATATTGATGGCCTTCCGCTGAGATTAGTTCCGCTGCACTATATTTAATTTATTGTAAATGTATCTTCCGCTGTATTATTTATTGATGTACTCTGATATTCTGTACTCTGATGTAACATTTATTATTGATGTTATAAAAGTCTGTGTTGTTGTTCTAATGTGTTGTATGCCCAAAGTTAACGTATGCGGAATTTGAACGGGCTTGATTGATCTTGCGATCGATTGGGTTCGGGCAAAAATCCGTATCGTTACACGTGGTATCAGAGCTCTGGATAGCTCAAAATTTTGGGGTACAACTCATTAGAACAAAACTAAAGACTCATCAGAGGTTGGATTAGTAATATCCAATAAGAATACTCATTAGAGATAGGATCAGCAGTATCCTAGAATGAGAATACTCATTAGAGATGGGGTTAGCAATGCCCTAGAATTAGTCAGAGTGGAAAATTTATAATTAACGTACTTGTTATTATATATACAATTCGATTTTTGAAAATATGATTTTGAATATATAAAAGTTATATATTTTTGAAAATTTAATCAACTAATTGATTGATGATTGTGTTGTGTGAATATGAGTTCAACTAATAAAATTATTAAACAATTAAAGAATGAAAATTAAATTAGTTAAATAAACAACTTTAGCTTCATTTCCTTTTCGAGGACGAAAAGATTTTAAGTGGGGGAGATTGTAACAACCCGCAAATTCTGAACCAATTTAAAAATATTATTTTAGAAAATTTTATTGAATTTTGAGGATATAATATAATTTATATATAAATAATAATGGCTAGAATTTATCTTAATCGAAGTTAAAACGAATAAATTTGATTTAAATATAAATGGAGTTAGAAATGGCGCGGTAGTTTTAAAATTTGATTTTGAACTTTAACTGAATGTATAGGATTCAAAATAAATCAGAATTGAGTGAAACTAGAAATATTTAAATCTGTTTAATCATATCTTTTTAACGAATCTGAAAAATTGAAATTTCGTTTCAAAAATCAAAAGTTATGGCCAATTCAATATTTATAAAGGTCGCTGTAGAATTTATATATATAATATATATGGCCCGAAGGGCTACTTTTCACATATGAAGGAAATTGGACTCGAAACCACTTCCATTGAGTCTGGAATAATGTTTCTGCATTTAGAAAGTATAAATACTTATATATTTTGAGTTTCGGAATTTATTTGTTTAAAAATGTATTTCTAATATTAAATATATAGCACTTGAAAATAGTCAATTTTCAAAAGACCTCCGTTTTCGACGAAACCACTTTTGTTGGAACTGGAATGTCAAATTATAGCTAGGTTTCAATTATCAGAATTTTTCGAATTAATATGTGAGCGTGGTAAAAGAAAATGTGTTTTGACTATTTCAATTGAATTTAATCGACTTGAAAATAACCATTTTTCAAACAGTCTCAGAATTCAACGAAATTAGTCTTGTTAGAACCATATCGTCATAAGAAAGCTAAAAATAATTTTTCTGGAATTTTCTGAGGTCGTATGTGGCCACGGCATATTTAAGGGTACGGTAAATATTTAATTAATTAATTTTTAATGGAATTTTAAATGAATATTCTACAGATTTCGGAATTGGGCCCCGAGACCTATTCCATTGCGTTCAGAAGGCGTCAAAAACTTAAGAACGACAGTAAGCAAGCCCAATTCGGAGACAGCCCGCATTTTTACCTTTATAACACGCTTTACGATGAATAAATAATAAAATAATATATAAAATCTGGAAAAAAACCCTCGTCGCCACTGTTCTGGACTGTTCGATGGCTGAAAATGTCCCAAACTTCGAACATCAATAGCTTTTGATCCGCTCAACGAAAATTGACAAACTTGGAACCAAATCGAAGCTCTTGGAGAGATCTACAGATCCATACGGTTAAGATCGGGTTTTAGTTCATGGATTTCGCGAATTCTGGTGAGGAAGCCGCTGACTTTGACCTCGATTTCAGGGGAGGTGGGACCCACGAGTTGGCTGGGGTTCCGGGTGACGGAGGAGCAGCCTATGGCGGTCGAGGTGGTGATGTCTGATCTACAGTGGGTGGCTTGGTGTTGCTTGCGACGTGGAGGTTGAAAATGGAGAATGGGTTCGGCCGATGGTATTGATGTAGAAGAAGGTCTTAATATTATATTATTTTAATTAATTTAATATTTAATTTATACAATCTTTAAAATTCAATATCTTTCTCATATGAGGTCTGTTTTGCGAACCGTTTATTGCGTTGGACTCGTCTTTCCGAGATCTTCGCGATGGAACCAACCAGAACTGAAACAGAGACAGTTGGAAAATCAGCAAAAATCAATGTGAGAATCTGTAACGACCACGGGATTTTCGACTCCGAAAATCGACACAAAACCCAGCGTCGACTGTTCAGACATCGAAAATACCGTATCATTAATAGAAGAAATTAGAGGGTGAGATAGAAAAGATAGAACTAATAGAATAGAAGAAGAAGAACACAACTGAGCATAATCAAAGTAAACACGAATCTCACAGCGAAACGAATAAAATATATTATATAACATAACTTTTGAAATACAAATCAGTAACTTTATATACATACCATCATCAGAGCACAACAGTCATTTCTGGAACAGTTATAAACATCTGTTTCCAGATACAAACAAGGTCCACAGCGGAATATATGATAGCCTATAGCTAACCGTGGAAACCTCCTGCTTCCAGCTCCTCCAAATGAATCTGTGAAATCCCGACTACTTGACTGCCCGTACAAATTTGGGCACCCAGGAGTTTAGGGAAAACAAAACAAAATAAACTCTGGGTCAGTCATGGGACTGGTGTGAGTAAACTCCAACCACTTGTTTATCTTTCAAAACCCTTTTCGAAAGAAAAGATAATAGTAAGACCAGGCCACACATAAACACGGACGGTTTTTACCTTACTATAACCCAAAACACTTTGATATCAAATCCAATGATATTATAATAATGTCTACATCAAATAAATAACCAAATAGCAGAACGCTTGCATCTCACACTACACATATATAGTATAAAATCAAAACCGCATGGCGCTTATTGGAGATTGTATTTCCAACATGACAAGGTATGGAACCACCTTCCGCTAGTGTATCTCTAGAGAGGAATACACTGGGTTCAACAAGAACATCTTGTAACCTGGCCCACACATGACCGACCACTCATTTCGCTTGAGTGTATCGAATGTATATCACCAACGGTTGGGATCAGCAACCGCCTCTCGACTGGGACAGCATCGAATAGAATAAGAAATTAAATGAACCTCTAGATAGGTGATTATACATCCTAATGGGTGCGACCCACATAGCCATGCTGCCTGCCCGATTTTTGTCCTTTCCCGGTTGTTGAGGCCTGAGGCTACGAATACTTACCATTCATTGATAGCACAATCACTTTGAATGCCACATCGTCAGACCCGTTAATCACTAGTTGAGTTTGCACAAATATTCTGGATGTTATGCTAAGAGAATAAATCCGTTGCAACCATATATATTCATACAGACCAACCCATTTGATCATTGGAAATACTTTGTCAGACATTCGTCCATTTACGTTCGTTCTGGGATTTGAACGAAACCGAAGGCACTATTTCTATTTAATAGAAAGAGTCCTTGCACTTTACTCCGTCTTCAATATATTCAGCATACTTGGTTCGCAACGCTTATGCCGATACGGAGTGGTTCTTCGGATAATAATCCAACCGGTCTCTCCATATTGACAACGATGGTCAAAACTTCGATAGTCTGTGATTTAACTATCGAATAAAAACAAGTGTTCATGCAACATATCAAACAAATCGCTGGGCTCTTTAATTAATATTCATTAATTAAATCACTTCTCCATTTTCTTATCAATATTTGTTAACCAAATATTTTCAATAACCATATTGGCCCTTTACACTATTTGGAAAGCATTTCCCAATATCAACTTCTTTTATTTTCTACATATTAGAAAATAGCTCTATTTGCAATTGGAAACAATTCCAATCACTTATCTCTATCCCGACTATTTTAATTATACTCAGGAAATATTTATTTGTTATATTTCCAAAATTCCATCACTTGGGTTTAAAACGAATGTTGTGTAAAACATCGTTACAACAACCCAGAATATTTTATTCAACTAACTCTTTTTCAAACACTTCTCTTCGAGACTGGATCTTGCTATTTATCCATTAAAAATGAAATCAATCAAGTTGGGGTAAAATTACCTTTCAGACCTTAACTGAAAACATCCTCAACTTCAAAACGGCAAAACCACTTACCTCGAATAAACACCATTATACAATCCAATTGTTCATTTTTAAAACATGTATAAAGTTCGCTTTCTATTTCTAATTTATAGATTTCCCTTTTTGTTTACAATATTCGATTTTTATATTCACTTATCTATCGAATTCTATACGTTGATACAATGATTTCTAACTATCAAAATATCTTAAAAATATTCTAACTCCTTAAATTTTCGGAAAATTTCGCCATAACCTCCCCTGTATCGGGAGCATCGGGAAATTTCAAATAGCTTCCCGGTACCTTCTCATTTCAAAAAGAAAAAGAAAAAGCCAAGCGGCTTGCCGATACGGCGCATAAAATCTCATATATGAATTAAACACGTACCTTATTGTCGAGCACGCAAATTTTAATCTTCATACACTTCATTCCAAACCTGCTTAACCTATAAACGTCCATTTCCATTTTATTCCAACCCAATCGGGTCATTTCAACTCAAATCGCTCATTCATTCGTTAATTAGCTCTTTGGTCTATTTCACTGTTTTATTTGAACATGTCATATTCAAATATATTTTTATTCGCTTAAAATCACGTCGAGTTTCATTTCTAACTTGGGTTCCACATTCGATTTTGAATATATATTTACAAATCCCTTTTTACTACCCAAAGTCCAAATTCGATTTCACCATTTCCTTTAACTAAATTTTTCTTCAAAACTAGAAAATCTTATTTAACAAAATCTGATTTTTATACCCAAAAATCATTTCATTCACACCGCTTGAGTCCGTATTTATTCTACCACTCAAATCTGGGATTTTCCTAATGGAAATTCAGATTTTATTTGCTTAAAATCCCTTTATATATTTAAAATAAACCATTATGGTTTTCAAATGGTTTCTGGCGCTGTTTTTCTGAAAATTTGATTTTGACATAACTCAAAATCTATTCGATGAAATCCAGATTTTTCTCCTTCATTAGAAAGCTGTTATCAAATCGGTCCTGACGTTTCTTGTTTCAAAGAATTTCGACTTCAATGGAGTTCTGTATATTCAATTGAAGTTCGAATCGCCAATTTACGAACTGCAGCATTGCGGCGAGTTCGTTTTATTTATATTTATATATATAAACTTTTAAACTTTCGTTAAAATGAATCCAACTCCATTCTGATATATTTTAATATATTCAAATCCATAGTTTCAATTCCATTTGAATTCAATATTCAAATCCCATAGTTTAAATTCTATTTGAATTCAATTTGAATCTCCTATATTCAAATTTCATTTGCCATCTCCATTTGAATTCTAATATTCAAATTCATTTTTAACACCATTTGAATTCTAATATTCAAACTTAATTCTCTTGAATTCACATACCATATTTTATTTCCTTGATTTCAAATATCACATTTTAATCTCCTTGAATTCAAATACTAGATTAATTTCAATAATCAACTCCCTTTTAAATTGTTATATTTGAAATTTCATACTTGAATTTAAATAATCAAACTCCATTTTGAATTTCTATTTTAAATTCAAATATCCAAAACTCCATTCTAATACTATTTGAATTCTTATATTTGAATCCTCTTTATTTAAAACCCATTATTTAAATCCCATTTGAATTTCTTCACTCAAATCCATTTGAATTCCCTTGAATTCAAATTCCATTTCAAAATCATTTGGATTCCCCATTTTGAAATCCTATTTTGAAATTCTATTTCCAATTCTACTTTGAAAATCCTATTTCCAAAGTTTACTTCAAATTCTATTTTGAAATTCTACATTCAAATCTCTATTTGAATTCCTTTATTCAAATTTTATATCAAAGTCTCTATTTGAATTTTCTTTATTTGAATTCCTTCGAATTCAAATTCTATTTTTATCCCTTTGAATTCAAATTCTATTTTTCATTCTAATTTCGTCTATTCAAATTCTATTTGAACTTCTATTTGAATTTCTAATATTCAATCTCCTTTTTCTTTTATTTAAAATTCAAATATTTAAACTCCTTTTCTACTATTCAAATGTTATACTCAAAATTCATTTGAGTTATATATTTAAAAATTTCATTTCACATCCTATTTTGAAATTTCATTTCAAATTCCAATTTCACACTTGTATTTCTATTTCTGAATTATCAAATGATAATTCTTTTCACTTCTTTTATAACTTCGTTATAAAAGAACCATTTATAAACTTCGTTATAAAAGAACCATTTATAAACTTCGTTTATAAAGAAACTACTTGTTTTATTTTTCAAAAACAAGTTTATATTTTTATTCCATTAAAAATTCAAATTCTATTTAAAAATAGAATTTTCCCTTTTAAATCTCAAATATCCTTCCATGATATTTTAAATAAATTAATACTTAGCCCAGTGATATTTGAAACAATCAAATCACCCAATTTTCAATCATTTTATTTTTAACACATCATATATGAATATATGAAATCAGCAAACAACAAACAGATAATATATTTTTGAGGAATCCAGTTGGATCCCTCCAACCTGTTTCCTGCATCCACAGATGTTAGCACATAAATAATACCCATTCTGCTTCGTGGCAGAATATCGCGGTATAGAAGGTCATCCACTAATCATAGCGTGGGGCGTATAGGGTAATCATCCGCTATGAAACTGCGGGCATCCGCTAATGAGACTGCGGGAATCCAACCAATCAATCAACCCAATATATATATAGCCTAAATAACTAATATATATAAAACAAGCAGAAAAATCCAAACAAGCAACAACAATTATTTTTACGAAGTAAAAATAATTATAAATAAAGGGTGAGTGAGATTTACTCACCGTGATTTCCTTTGCTGAATGTCTCGTGGAAATTCAAATCTTTCGGCTTCGAATCGCCTCGAATGAGTTTTATCGTGCTCCTATGAATATTTATTTAACGATCAACATTTCAATTAACGCACAAATAAATGTCTTATATATATATCCATTTTCTCATTTAATTAAATCATCAAATTGTTTTAATTAAATATCCAACTTCTTTTATTTATCTTGAGTTTGAAATCTGAATCAAACTAATATGGTAAAAATAAAGGAATAAAAACTAACTAATTTATTTTCTATAAACTAATTATATAAATTTATTTGCTCTTTATATAACTAATCCCTCATAATAAATTCCTAACTGCCATATTTATTTTTCAAATAAATAAAAACTAAATCTAAAAAAAGAAAAATACCTTAATCCTGTTAAATTCTTTCTTCTTCCTCAATACATCACTGCCGAACAGAGACTCCCATCCCAAGAACTAGAACCCCAAACCAAACTAAACAAAACTGCCTCTCTTAAAAAAACCAACCTTCCTTTTTACTCTTGCCTACACAATCATCACCTGCCTCAAGTAAATATATAGACCATCCTCCTTTCCTCTCGCACTCACGGATTCGAACCACTAGAACATTGTTCGCCTCCCATTTCCATGCTCCATCTATTAATCACCATTACGACGTGGAAGAGCAACCCTGGAAACCACGACTTCGACTCAACACTGTACAGGGTGCACCAGCAGTTCGAACACAAAAAAACAAATCGCGACTGCCTCAGTGATTCGAACGGGTCTTTGGTTTGCCTTATCGTTGCAGTAGTGTGACATCGCACCATCCATGACTCACAATTGATCCTTCACCTTGATTCGATAAGGCAAAACCCTGCTATTCGAGCCTCTCGATTTCGATTTCATTCTGAATTTATTTTGATTTTCAATGAGTTGAAAAGGGCGGATTTGATTTTGGGAAAAGCAGCTTCACTTTGATTAGACAGAAATGAACAGGGTGGGAATTGAGTTTGGGAAAAAGGCAAACTTGTTTTTAATACAAGAGGATCGACATTTCTTTTTATCAGCGGCTCGATTTGGGTTTAACTGGGAAAAAGGAAGAACAAAGGGGATGAATTGTTTCGGACTTGAGAATCTGAAATTATACGAAGGCTCGGTTGATTTATAGGAGCGAACTGGGGAACATTCATACGAGAGGCCATTAATTCGATGTTTAACTTCATGGTGAAGGTAGGGAGCATTTTCTACAGCTCGAGAAAAATGGAGCTGCTTGATTTTACTCCTTAGGTCTGCGATGTTTTGATTAGGGGTGACATTACAGAAGAAATAGGTCGGTTGATGTAAACCTATTTTATTTTTGATATGATTTTAATTAATACATTCTACAAAAATATCTCATGGTCCTTTACTCAAAATTCTGAACCGTTATTTAATTGTAATGACTGATGTTCCCAACGTTATTCACTATTCTGAATTCAACAAAATAGATTATACAATTTAATTTGAACGTATATTTAAAGTAGCCATATTAAATCAATTTAAATTCAAAACAAATAAATTCCTCAACAATAAATTTCTATTATTATCGTTCAAATTCAAATAAAATTCATATTAACCATTTGAATCACTCTGAATCCATTTTAAATTCAAATTGATTTTTTTTTTCAGTTCTCGTATTTCGAAAATTATATATATACGAAATAAATCATATATCGATCACCAATTGATAATTCAATATAAAAATTCTTTAATATTATCAATTTAATATTTAAATGATATTAAATATTTAAAATAAATCGACCAAAAATCCGGGTCGTTACATTCTTCCCCCCTTAAAATAATTTCGTCCTCGAAATTGCTAAGGTAGGAAAAATGATACAAATCCATTACTTTCCAACAATCCACTTATGTTGAAACTCAACTCCTCATATTTCAACAAATTTAATTCCACCAAAACCTTTGGTCTTCTTCATTCAATTCGAATGGTCTACGATCAATCCATTTATATCCAATCTATATTCCATTAAACCTATTCAAATTGATTCTAGTTAATTGATTCACTTCGACCCATTTAACTAGCTTAAGTTAAATTCCAATTCCAGAATTCAAATCCCAGGGTTATCATTTCAAATCCTTTTGAAATCACTTAAACATGTACATATATTTATAATCTTTTCAAATTCAAAATATTTGAATTTTTCAACTAAACTTGTTTCCTTTTAAACAAATTCCCATCAAAAATTTTCTAAGGTAGCAATCCATCACTTAGAAACTCGAAAATGAACACTGATGAGGCTGCAGTCATCATCAGAATTATTTCCCTGCGACTGAAGTGAGTTCAGTGCTTTAACACTTTCAGAATCCATTCAAAAATGATTTTTATTCAAAAATCCCTTTCAAAACAAAGCTATATTAATCTAATATACTTCAGAAAATATTTTCCAACTCCCCAGGGTTTAAATTCTGAATTCTAGTTTGAATTCAATTCTAATTTATCTTATTTGTATATTCTTCATTCATATACAATTCTACTCGGTTATATATAACCATTCCCATTTTATAATCTTATTTGAATATTAACATTCTACACATCCTTATAATATAATGATCTCAAAAATCATTCTTTCTATATCAAAATATAATTTTGGGTAAAATTATTTCATCTACCCACTTGAAAACAATATCATGTTCAATCTTCTGTTCAAGCGTTTAGAAATTCCTATCGACTTCGTGGCGTCCCACTATCCGACCAGAATTCATAAACCACTCAACAGACTAGCCAACACAATATAAAACAACTTTTATATCAACTAACAAATACGCTCTCTCGTATCTATACACTCAACTCATTCTAGGGTACTACTGACCCTATCTCTAATGAGCACATGCCACACAAGCCTAGGTATTCGCTCAACCTAAGCTCTGATACCACTATAACGACCACGGGAATTTCGACTCCGAAAATCGACACAAAACCCAGCGTCGACTGTTCAGACATCGAAAATACCGTATCATTAATAGAAGAAATTAGAGGGTGAGATAGAAAAGATAGAACTAATAGAATAGAAGAAGAAGAACACAACTGAGCATAATCAAAGTAAACACGAATCTCACAGCGAAACGAATAAAATATATTATATAACATAACTTTTGAAATACAAATCAGTAACTTTATATACATACCATCATCAGAGCACAACAGTCATTTCTGGAACAGTTATAAACATCTGTTTCCAGATACAAACAAGGTCCACAGCAGAATATATGATAGCCTATAGCTAACCGGGGAAACCTCCTGCTTCCAGCTCCTCCAAATGAATCTGTGAAATCCCGACTATTTGACTGCCCGTACAAATTTGGGCACCCAGGAGTTTAGGGAAAACAAAACAAAATAAACTCTGGGTCAGTCATGGGACTGGTGTGAGTAAACTCCAACCACTTGTTTATCTTTCAAAACCCTTTTCGAAAGAAAAGATAATAGTAAGACCAGCCCACACATAAACACGGACGGTTTTTACCTTACTATAACCCAAAACACTTTGATATCAAATCCAATGATATTATAATAATGTCTACATCAAATAAATAACCAAATAGCAGAACGCTTGCATCTCACGCTCCACATATATAGTATAAAATCAAAACCGCATGGCGCTTATTGGAGATTGTATTTCCAACATGACAAGGTATGGAACCACCTTCCGCTAGTGTATCTCTAGAGAGGAATACACTGGGTTCAACAAGAACATCTTGTAACCCGGCCCACACATGACCGACCACTCATTTCGCTTGAGTGTATCGAATGTATATCACCAACGGTTGGGATCAGCAACCGCCTCCCGACTGGGACAGCATCGAATAGAATAAGAAATTAAATGAACCTCTAGATAGGTGATTATACATCCTAATGGGTGCGACCCACATTGCCATGCTGCCTGCCCGATTTTTGTCCTTTCCCGGTTGTTGAGGCCTGAGGCTACGAATACTTACCATTCATTGATAGCACAATCACTTTGAATGCCACATCGTCAGACCCGTTAATAACTAGTTGAGTTTGCACAAATATTCTGGATGTTATGCTAAGGGAATAAATCCGTTGCAACCATATATATTCATACAGACCAACCCATTTGATCATTGGAAATACTTTGTCAGACATTCGTCCATTTACGTTCGTTCTGGGATTTGAACGAAACCGAAGGCACTATTTCTATTTAATAGAAAGAGTCCTTGAACTTTACTCCGTCTTCAATATATTCAGCATACTTGGTTCGCAACGCTTATGCCGATACGGAGTGGTTCTTCGGATAATAATCCAACCGGTCTCTCCATATTGACAACGATGGTCAAAACTTCGATAGTCTGTGATTTAACTATCGAATAAAAACAAGTGTTCATGCAACATATCAAACAAATCACTGGGCTCTTTAATTAATATTCATTAATTAAATCACTTCTCCATTTTCTTATCAATATTTGTTAACCAAATATTTTCAATAACCATATTGGCCCTTTACACTATTTGGAAAGCATTTCCCAATATCAACTTCTTTTATTTTCTACATATTAGAAAATAGCTCTATTTGCAATTGCAATTGGAAACAATTCCAATCACTTATCTCTATCCCGACTATTTTAATTATACTCAGGAAATATTTATTTGTTATATTTCCAAAATTCCATCACTTGGGTTTAAAACGAATGTTGTGTAAAACATCGTTACAACAACCCAAAATATTTTATTCAACTAACTCTTTTTCAAACACTTCTCTTCGAGACTGGATCTTGCTATTTATCCATTAAAAATGAAATCAATCAAGTTGGGGTAAAATTACCTCTCAGACCTTAACTGAAAACATCCTCAACTTCAAAACGGCAAAACCACTTACCTCGAATAAACACCACTATACAATCCAATTGTTCATTTTTAAAACATGTACAAAGTTCGCTTTCTATTTCTAATTTATAGATTTCCCTTTTTGTTTACAATATTCGATTTTTATATTCACTTATCTATCGAATTCTATACGTCGATACATTGATTTATAACTATCAAAATATCTTAAAAATATTCTAACTCCCTAAATTTCCAGAAAATTTCGCCATAACCTCCCCTGTATCGGGAGCATCGGGAAATTTCAAATAGCTTCCCGGTACCTTCTCATTTCAAAAAGAAAAAGAAAAAGCCAAGCGGCTTGCCGATACGGCGCATAAAATCTCATATATGAATTAAACACGTACCTTATTGTCGAGCACGCAAATTTTAATCTTCATACACTTCATTCCAAACCTGCTTAACCTATAAACGTCCATTTCCATTTTATTCCAACCCAATCGGGTCATTTCAACTCAAATCGCTCATTCATTCGTTAATTAGCTCTTTGGTCTATTTCACTGTTTTATTTGAACATGTCATATTCAAATATATTTTTATTCGCTTAAAATCACGTCGAGTTTCATTTCTAACTTGGGTTCCACATTCGATTTTGAATATATATTTACAAATCCCTTTTTACTACCCAAAGTCCAAATTCGATTTCACCATTTCCTTTAACAAAATTTTTCTTCAAGACTAGTAAATCTTATTTAACAAAATCTGATTTTTATACCCAAAAATCATTTCATTCACACCGCTTGAGTCCGTATTTATTCTACCACTCAAATCTGGGATTTTCCTAATGGAAATTCAGATTTTATTTGCTTAAAATCCCTTTATATATTTAAAATAAACCATTATGGTTTTCAAATGGTTTCTGGCGTTGTTTTTCTGAAAATTTGATTTTGACATAACTCAAAATCTATTCGATGAAATCCAGATTTTTCTCCTTCATTAGAAAGCTGTTATCAAATCGGTCCTGACGTTTCTTGTTTCAAAGAATTTCGACTTCAATGGAGTTCTGTATATTCAATTGAAGTTCGAATCGCCAATTTACGAACTGCAGCATTGCGGCGAGTTCGTTTTATTTATATTTATATATATAAACTTTTAAACTTTCGTTAAAATGAATCCAACTCCATTCTGATATATTTTAATATATTCAAATCCATAGTTTCAATTCCATTTGAATTCAATATTCAAATCCCATAGTTTAAATTCTATTTGAATTCAATTTGAATCTCCTATATTCAAATTTCATTTGCCATCTCCATTTGAATTCTAATATTCAAATTCATTTTTAACACCATTTGAATTCTAATATTCAAACTTAATTCTCTTGAATTCACATACCATATTTTATTTCCTTGATTTCAAATATCACATTTTAATCTCCTTGAATTCAAATACCAGATTAATTTCAATAATCAACTCCCTTTTAAATTGTTATATTTGAAATTTCATACTTGAATTTAAATAATCAAACTCCATTTTGAATTTCTATTTTAAATTCAAATATCCAAAACTCCATTCAAATACTATTTGAATTCTTATATTTGAATCCTCTTTATTTAAAACCCATTATTTAAATCCCATTTGAATTTCTTCACTCAAATCCATTTGAATTACCTTGAATTCAAATTCCATTTCAAAATCATTTGGATTCCCCATTTTGAAATCCTATTTTGAAATTCTATTTCCAATTCTACTTTGAAAATCCTATTTCCAGAGTTTACTTCAAATTCTATTTTGAAATTCTACATTCAAATCTCTATTTGAATTCCTTTATTCAAATTTTATATCAAAGTCTCTATTTGAATTTTCTTTATTTGAATTCCTTCGAATTCAAATTCTATTTTTATCCCTTTGAATTCAAATTCTATTTTTCATTCTAATTTCGTCTATTCAAATTCTATTTGAACTTCTATTTGAATTTCTAATATTCAATCTCCTTTTTCTTTTATTTAAAATTCAAATATTTAAACTCCTTTTCTACTATTCAAATGTTATACTCAAAATTCATTTGAGTTATATATTTAAAAATTTCATTTCACGTCCTATTTTGAAATTTCATTTCAAATTCCAATTTCACACTTGTATTTCTATTTCTGAATTATCAAATGATAATTCTTTTCACTTCTTTTATAACTTCGTTATAAAAGAACCATTTATAAACTTCGTTTATAAAGAAACTACTTGTTTTATTTTTCAAAAACAAGTTTATATTTTTATTCCATTAAAAATTCAAATTCTATTTAAAAATAGAATTTTCCCTTTTAAATCTCAAATATCCTTCCATGATATTTTAAATAAATTAACACTTAGCCCAGTGATATTTGAAACAATCAAATCACCCAATTTTCAATCATTTTATTTTTAACACATCATATATGAATATATGAAATCAGCAAACAACAAACAGATAATATATTTTTGAGGAATCCAGTTGGATCCCTCCAACCTGTTTCCTGCATCCACAGATGTTAGCACATAAATAATACCCATTCTGCTTCGTGGCAGAATATCGCGGTATAGAAGGTCATCCACTAATCATAGCGTGGGGCGTATAGGGTAATCATCCGCTATGAAACTGCGGGCATCCGCTAATGAGACTGCGGGAATCCAACCAATCAATCAACCCAATATATATATATATATAGCCTAAATAACTAATATATATAAAACAAGCAGAAAAATCCAAACAAGCAACAACAATTATTTTTACGAAGTAAAAATAATTATAAATAAAGGGTGAGTGATATTTACTCACCGTGATTTCCTTTGCTGAATGTCTCGTGGAAATTCAAATCTTACGGCTTCGAATCGCCTCGAATGAGTTTTATCGTGCTCCTATGAATATTTATTTAACGATCAACATTTCAATTAACGCATAAATAAATGTCTTATATATATATATCCGTTTTCTCATTTAATTAAATCATCAAATTGTTTTAATTAAATATCCAACTTCTTTTATTTATCTTGAGTTTGAAATCTGAATCAAACTAATATGGTAAAAATAAAGGAATCAAAACTAACTAATTTATTTTCTATAAACTAATTATATAAATTTATTTGCTCTTTATATAACTAATCCCTCATAATAAATTCCTAACTGCCATATTTATTTTTCAAATAAATAAAAACTAAATCTAAAAAAAGAAAAATACCTTAATCCTGTTAAATTCTTTCTTCTTCCTCAATACATCACTGCCGAACAGAGACTCCCATCCCAAGAACTAGAACCCCAAACCAAACTAAACAAAACTGCCTCTCTTAAAAAAACCAACCTTCCTTTTTTACTCTTGCCTACACAATCATCACCTGCCTCAACTAAATACATAGACCATCCTCCTTTCCTCTCGCACTCACGGATTCGAACCACTAGAACATTGTTCGCCTCCCATTTCCATGCTCCATCTATTAATCACCATTACGACGTGGAAGAGCAACCCTGGAAACCACGACTTCGACTCAACACTGTACAGGGTGCACCAGCAGTTCGAACACAAAAAAAACAAATCGCGAGTGCCTCAGTGATTCGAACGGGTCTTTGGTTTGCCTTATCGTTGCAGTAGTGTGACATCGCACCATCCATGACTCACAATTGACCCTTCACCTTGATTCGATAAGGCAAAACCCTGCTATTCGAGCCTCTCGATTTCGATTTCATTCTGAATTTATTTTGATTTTCAATGAGTTGAAAAGGGCGGATTTGATTTTGGGAAAAGCAGCTTCACTTTGATTAGACAGAAATGAACAGGGTGGGAATTGAGTTTGGGAAAAAGGCAAACTTGTTTTTAATACAAGAGGATCGACATTTCTTTTTATCAGCGGCTCGATTTGGGTTTAACTGGGAAAAAGGAAGAACAAAGGGGATGAATTGTTTCGGACTTGAGAATCTGAAATTATATGAAGGCTCGGTTGATTTATAGGAGCGAACTGGGGAACATTCGTACGAGAGGCCATTAATTCGATGTTTAACTTCATGGTGAAGGTAGGGAGCATTTTCTACAGCTCGAGAAAAATGGAGCTGCTTGATTTTACTCCTTAGGTCTGCGATGTTTTGATTAGGGGTGACATTACAGAAGAAATAGGTCGGTTGATGTAAACCTATTTTATTTTTGATATGATTTTAATTAATACATTCTACAAAAATATCTCATGGTCCTTTACTCAAAATTCTGAACCGTTATTTAATTGTAATGACTGATGTTCCCAACGTTATTCACTATTCTGAATTCAACAAAATAGATTATATAATTTAATTTGAACGTATATTTAAAGTAGCCATATTAAATCAATTTAAATTCAAAACAAATAAATTCCTCAACAATAAATTTCTATTATTATCGTTCAAATTCAAATAAAATTCATATTAACCATTTGAATCACTCTGAATCCATTTTAAATTCAAATTGATTTTTTTTTCAGTTCTCGTATTTCGAAAATTATATATATACGAAATAAATCATATATCGATTACCAATTGATAATTCAATATAAAAATTCTTTAATATTATCAATTTAATATTTAAATGATATTAAATATTTAAAATAAATCGACCAAAAATCCGGGTCGTTACAGAATCTCTGATTTAAAGATTTAATTAATTTAATTAATTATTTTATTGTTGTTAAATAATTATCTGATTGTTGTTTAACTAGATCTGCGTCGTAATAAATTTGTAGATTTTGTTTTTGATTGATTGTAATGTTTTATGTTAGATCTGTTATTGTGTATGTATCAGTGTGAAAATTTTCATGTTTAATAAAATGGGTTTAAAACTGAAATCTTTATCCAATTGAAAATATCACCTTAACTGTGTATTGGATTAGATCATGAAAAAACAATTGGAAATATCATATTGGTTGTGCTTATTTTATTGTTTATTTTATTAACATTAAATTGTCAAAAATATTATGTTGAGTGCAGTGATTGAATAAGATGGTTAAACCAAAACAAATTATTATGTTTAATGACATTAAATTATAATTTTCAAGTTTAAAATTTTATGTTATTTTATTTGATTGAATTTAAAAAGTTTGTCAATAAAATAGAATTACCAATTTGTCATGTTGGTCAAAATGAACCAAATTTGTCAATTGCATGAAAATTACCATGTGATTTTATTTTTGTATTGGATTAGATTCTTCAATGTGATTATATTATTTGGTTGACATTTTTGAATTGAAAACAGAATCGTCATTGTGGTGAAAACTCTGTACTCACTTTTATTTGCATATTTAAATGCAAATAAACATCATAGAAATTTATATTTTATTTACATTTTTATTGAAAAGAAAGAAAAAGGTCATTTTTGGGAATACACATTTTATTTGTAAAAAAAAAGGACATATTTATATAACATATTTTTGTTTACAATTTACTTGTAAATAAAAAGGCACATTTTGAATTCACATTTTTATTTACATTTTATTTGTAAACAAAAAGACATAATTGATAAACACATTTTTATTTACATTTTAGTTATAAATAAAAATCCAGAATTTAAGAATCACATTTTGTTTTACGTTTCATATGTAAATAAAAGTTCATTTTAAAAGTTAAATTTTTGTTTACATTTTTATGTGAACAAAAGTACTTGTCTTAGGAAATCACAATTTTGCTTACATTTTATATGTAAATAAGAAATTATTTTCAGAAGTTACATTTTTGTTTGCAAATATATTTTAAAATATAATTTATTCTTTTATCAGAATTCACTGATGCTAATAAACTTTAAAAATAAATTTTATTCTTTTATTTGCATTCACCAATGCAAATATATATAGAAAATAGAAATTGTTCTTTATTTGCATTTACCAATGCAAATATATATTGAAATAAATTATTCTTTCATTTGCACTCACCAATGCAAATACATATATTGAAAATAAAGTTTATTCCTTTATTTGCATTTATCAATGCAAATATGCATTGAAATTAAGGTTTATTCTTTCATTTGCATTTATCAATGCAAATATTCAATGAAACTAAAGTTTATCTTTTTATCTACATTCACCAATACAAATATACACATTTTTACACATTGAATAGAATTTGTTAAAAATATACTTTGAAAACAAATTTTGTTCTCTTATTTGCATTCACTAGGGCAAATATACTTTGAAAACAAAACTATTCTTTTATTTGCATTCACAAATGCAAATATACTTTGGAAATAAATGTTGTTCTTTTATTTGCATTCACAAATGCAAATATTCATTTAAAATAAATATTGATCTTTTATATACATTCACTAATGTAAATACACATTGGAAATGAGGTTCTTTTCACATTCACTCAAATATACTTTTAAATAAAAATAAAAAGTTACATTTGTAATTTGCATTCCTTGTTGCAAATAAAACCTTAAAATAAAGTTCATCTTTGTTTGCAATTCATTAATGCAAACAAACCATCAGAATTAGAAATTATATTCTTGATTTATAATTTTGATATGAATAAAATATTGTTTGAAATAAAGGATAGGAGTTATAATTCTAAAATGGAAGTTGCATTTTTATTTGCATCCTTCAATACAAATAAAACATGAATTAAATCTTTCATTTTACTTTCAAATTAAGGAATACCTTTTTATTCACATTTTTGGATATAAATAAAGGATTTTAAAGGTTACATTTTAGTTACATTCTAAGTGTAGCAGAAATGGAAAAATAATGGTTCATTTTATTTTCATTTAAAGGACAATAGAAAGAATAGTTTTTAGAAGTGCATTTTTATTGCAATTCTATATGAAGTGAAAAGAGCCAATTTGTCAAATGTCTTATATGAAATAAAGGGAGTTCTTTTTGTCACTTCAAAAAGAATGAATTGAAAATGTTTATTTAAGCTTTTGTAAAGAATGAATAACTAAACATTCATATTTTTACCATTAAAGTAAAATAGACAAAAACACTCATTTTGTCTAAATTAAAAGAATGAAACAAAATATAGCACCGGAATATTATATTAGAATTGAAATACAAATTAATCACTATTGTAAATTTACATTTGTTGAAACCAATTATTTGTTCTGTCACTATAGAGTTGTTAAGACAAAGATATTCATTTTTGTCTTGTTATCTGAGACGACCCCAAACCCCGTACTGACGGTGGCAAGGGTTATCCTTGCATATAACACAAAAACAGATAATAGCAGAGCAGAATTAAATAAATACACCAGATAATGAACAAATAATATACTGGATAAACATAAACATCAGAGTTACACATTATACAAGATCATACTTAGTACAAATACAGTTCAGCTATACATGAATGTCTACAGCGGAAATAAACGTAATATGTACAATAGGAGCTGAACAACATAAAAGAGATAAATGATAGAATCCATCTTCAGCTCCAGCTATCCAGAGAAAGCCAGCTAAAACCTGAATACAAGGCTGTCCGTGTAGAAAAAGGGGCACCCGAGTTTGAAAGTGAAACAAACTACGAGTCAGTCATGGGACTGGTATGAGAAATCTACTCAACACATTTGTAATATGGCTAATCATAGGACCACGCCACTTTCGTGGAACGGGTTTACTCCATTGGATTGCCAGTGCTTTAAAACAAATCATTCCTTTAAACATCGCAATGCTTTTTATAAAAATGAAGCCATTATAAGACTCAGTTCCCATCACACAATGCAACGCAAACCGAAGGATAGAGTTTTACCTTATAATGGCCAAAATATGCTTGATACGAATAAAACAAAAGCATTAGATATTATTACTAGTGTTTATAAGTTTCAAAAACAATTTCAATCATAACTATCAATCATAGACGGCATGGGTACCATATATCATGTCGCCACACATATATATACAATTAAAACCGCACAGTCACGTATTTGGAAATTGGATTTCCGTCACGAACCAAGGCAAAAGATAGTCCTTACCGACTTCGAGACTATCTAGCCCATGTCTCAGGGTCAGAGCGCATCGACCCTTGGAGCGACAGGGCCGGTCCACACGGAGTGGATTATAATGCCTGAACACTACGTTTCTCCGCCCTTTGGGGAGTAAATGAGCCAACAAATGAATCCATCGGACCCGGATCGTCCGATTTAACCGAGGCGCCTCGCAACAGTAACAACCACATAAGTCAAACTCGTCAGGGCATGTAAAACTACTGACGCCACTTCTAGCTAGAAAGAAACGCATGTCCTCCCTGAGGTCCTCTCCCGTTTCTGGTTCATACCGGGGTGTGAGGCTCGCGAATTCACGTTATACAATAAGCTACGCCATACAGGCGGTGCTTTGATCATCACCACAAGACTTTTCTTTTCAACAGAAGCCCTGATCACTGCATCTTAGCATGCCACAAAGGTAATTCACACCACGCAACTGATGGTTATCAATCGAACAGAATGAATTCCAATGTCAGACACACAGTCCATTTGCAAGTCCATTCTGGGTCTGAACGAAACCGGAGGCACTAAATACCTCGCATATTCATCGATCCCCACGTATTTCTGGACGATCACCACTCATTATCCATATTTCGGGATGCCTCCCAATCAGGACATCAGTTACCATCCAAACGAGGTGAAGATCGATCTTCAACCCCCGTCTTCTTCTTCGACTTCTTATCGTCGATTCAGTTATTCAGAATGGGATAAACCCGGTCTTTCTGAGCAACTCGCGTATATAATAAACAAGTGCAACACAAACATACATACGCATCATTTCAATTCATTAGTCACTAACCGTCAATCAGTAACAGAACGATTTCCAAATATTAACCCCGAAGGCCGAAACCAACATCAGATCAACACCCAGGAAACCATTCGACTTAGCCAACCTTCAGTTAATTTCTAAATTTCACATCCATATCGTTTATAATATTTTATAACAATTTATCGCTATTTTTATTTATTTCAAAATAAGCAATTTATTCAAAACGACGCTTCGGGCCATAACGCGACCGTGGCGCTGTTTCTCTTCAAATTTGATTTACACATATCTGAAAATCGAACCATTGGATCTTCACTAAATTTACTTCATTAGAAAGATCTTTTCAAAATGAATCCAAAGGTTCCAGTTTCGGGAAAATCCGACGGTCGGATCTCCCGGTATAATCGTTTGAAGTTTCGATTTCAAAATACGAACTGCAGCATCGTTATTCAATTATATATAATTATATTTATATATATATATAAATATAATCGATTCTGGCGCTGTTTTTCTTTAGATTTTAATTAAACATTCCAGACAATCCAACCGTTGGATCTTTACAAAGTTGGTGCCGTTGGAAAGATATTTCCAAAGCGAACCCAACGGTTGCGGTTTCGGGAAAATCCGATGGTCGGATCTCCCGCACTAATCGTTTGAAATCACGGTTTCAAAATACGAACTGCAGCTTCGTTATTCGATATATTTTAATTATATATATATATATATATCGATTCTTCGATTTCAAAGCTATATTCTTTTCATACACTTGATAAAAATTATATTTTTATCTAACTGTCTTCTATTTCAACACTTCACTATTTTTAACAATTCATGTATATAATAAAAATGTGATTTTTAATGTAAAACAATTTATTTCAAAACACGACTATTTTATATAGTTAATATAGGTGATAGAAATAGGATTTATTATAAAACAATTTCTTTCAAAATATGAATACCATTCAACACATGAATTTCAATTCAACGAATGAATATCGATTCAACACATGAAGGTTTTCTATAGTTTATATATATATATATAGATAAAAAGGTGATTTTTATATTTAAAACACGAATACCATTCAACACATGAATTTCAATTCAACAAATGAATTTCGATTCAACACATGAAGGTTTTCTATAGTTTGTATATATACATATAAAAAGGTGATTTTTATATTTAAAACACGAATACCATTCAGCACATGAATTTCAATTCAACGAATGAATTTCGATTCAACACATGAAGGTTTTCTATAGTTTGTATATATATATATATATATATATATATATATATATAAAGGTGATTTTTATATTTAAAACACGAATACCATTCAACACATGAATTTCAATTCAACGAATGAATTTCGATTCAACACATGAAGGTTTTCTATAGTTTGTATATATATATATATATATATATATATGTAAAGGTGATTTTTATATTTAAAACACGAATACCATTCAACACATGAATTTCCATTCAACGAATGAATTTCAATTCAACACATGAAGGTTTTCTATAGTTTGTATATATATATATATATATATATATATATATATATATATATATATATATATATATATATATATATATAAAGGTGATTTTTATATTTAAAACACGAATACCATTCAACACATGAATTTCAATTCAACGAATGAATTTCGATTCAAAAAATGAAGGTTTTCTATTCAATAGACGAATATAATTTCAACACAGGAAAATAATTCTAACACATGAATATTATTCAAAGTTTCGGCAGCATAACGGCAGGGTAGTTAAAACCGAGACCGTCCCTAGTACGGCTCCTCGCTCTACCTTAAAGCCTCGCAGCTTTTGACAATGGGGAATCATGCATCTAGTTCGCACGCAGGCGGCATGTATATTTTTTCATTTCCACAAACTAATCCTGTGTGGTTTCAACCAAATATTTCTCAACCACAAACGGGTATTTTTCAACCACAATCAATCAATTCCAACCACAAACAATTACAACCAACCATTCGCTATCAATCAATTTTCACACCAATCATAACCAATAAATATCGTCCATGGTTTGTGGACGAGGGGCGTGTATATATATATATATATATATATATATATATATATATATATATATAGCATTTCACTTCTATTTCAACACATATATAATTTTTACAACGCATATATAACTTATACATCGAACGTACAACTTATACAACGCTTATACATGAGGTGTACAACGCTTATATAACCCATACATCGACTATATAATTTATACATCGTCGTTTTCCATATCGTTTATAAATTAGAAATCTCACATTGGGTTCCACTCCACCAAAAATAGCAGAAGGCTCAGAAAAATATGCGTTCTCTTCTAGAATGTAGAAGACGTCCACACGAGTCCACTGTCTCTTGTTTCACTGAATTTCGTCAATACACGAAAAAGATATGATTTTTCAAAGTTTGCAATGGTATAAAGGTGTTAAAACTGTTGAAAATAACCATAGCCATTACCTCAGTAAACTGCTCGAAACTAAGTTTCGATTTCTCTCTCAATCCGAAGCACGATATGCCGATCAGCCTAAGCGACGTCGACGAGCTTGGAGAGGCGCAGTGGCGCCCTGAACGATGGCAAACTCGAACCCCTGGCGATGGTGGAAACTGGCGACGAACGGACGAACTTCTCGAGGGTGATTCTCCCAAAATACTCAACGAAAAAATCGAAACCAGTTATGGATTTGAAGCTCGTCTCGAGCTCTTCAAAATCTTCAACTGGAGCTCTTGATATTAGTGAGTGGATTGATCAGAAAATGGCTGGGAACGATGGAGCATTAGCCGTCATCAAATCGGGGAGAGAGAAAAGGGTTTCCGCCTTTTTTTTATTATTTTATAAAAAATCTGATTGGCCGGGGGGGTTTTAAAAGGGGTTTTCTGACACGACCTCCAATCCAAACCCAAGGACTAACGTATCTAGCGTTTTACCCCCATTCTGAACACAATGGGATATGTTTCATAGGCCCATTCGACTGTTTCAGTCAGTTTTCCTTCAAATTAAAATATATTTAAATATTCGATTTGAACGTACATTTCAATTTGCTGGGGCCACATACTGATTCGAAAAATTACAGAAAAAATAAATCTGGCTATGTCTTGACGATACGGTCCCAACAAAACTAGTTTCGTCAAATTCTGAGACCGTTTGCAAAAAGGCCCATTTCTGGTCGATCCAACTTAACTGTAATTGACCAAACCACATTTTCCTTTGCCACGCTCACATACTAACTTCAAAAATTATGAAATTTGAAACCTAGCAAAAACTTCACATCCCAGATCCAACAAAAGTGGTTTTGTCAAATTCCGAGGTCGTTTGCAAAATGGCCAATTTCACGGGCTATGTAAATTCCATAGCGACCTTTCTGAAAATTCATTTGGCCATAACTTTTGCTTTCCGCTATGAAACTTCGATTTTTCAGATTCGTTAGAAAGGTATTCACTAAAAGATTTAAATATTTTTGGTTTCACTCAAATCCGTTTTGTTTTGCACCCGGTACAGTCAGTCAAAGTTTGAATTCCAAATTTGAAACTACCGCGCCATTTCAAGCCTTGTTTATAATTAGAATTAATTATATTCATTTTCAAACGTCGATTCAAACTCACTATTCATTGCTATTATTTAAAATATTTAGTTTAAGTATTTAAAATCCACTATTTTAGCCAATTTAAAAAATTTAAATTGGTTTAGATTTTTTGGGTCGTTACAATCTCCCCTACTTAAAACTTTTCGTCCCCGAAAAGGAACCAAGTCAAAAGTGGTTTGATTAATCAACTCTACGTTCGATCTGGCTTCCATTCTCCAACTTTTCAGTTTCCGAGAATTTTCAAATTCTTCAAAAATTTGGCTAACACCCAGAATTTTCGAAAAATTTCGCTATAACCTCCTTTGTACGGGGAGAGGTTTGGAAATTTATTGGGCCGTATTAGGTACCCAATAAATCCTATAAAGCATACACGTATTTATAGTGATATATTCTGGTGTTTACAGGGGAGCGTGTATAGATAATAACTCCAGAGAAAAATTCTCGTCACCCTGTCAAAGCCTGAGGGAGTGTGTATTTTAATTGCTCCAGAGGATAAATCCTCGTCACTTCATCCCATGTTGGAAATAAATAGTCCATGTGCCGTATCTAATGACTAGAGAGACATGATTATTGTCAACTCCACACCCATGTGGTTTTTTTATTAATCTGGCAATTTTATCGTTACAATTTAAATAGTCCATATCAGTCATCAGTTCAACCTATAAAATATAGTCATCGCCATACAAGCCTCTCGCTCGTATGGTAAATCTTCTACCTCGTCACACAAGCTCCAAATGCTTATGTGGTATATGATGAAGTATGCCTATCTTCAGAAGTATGCCATGTAATGTAGTTCAAAATTAATTGTTACTATCCTATGGCGACGTTTATTACTACACACAGAACAACCAGCACTCCGCATCCAATGGCATTCACAGGAGTTGATATAATAATATTTCGCATCCAACTCATTAAGGTTTACCTATTTGTCGGGCACGCAAATAAAATCTTTACTCAACAGCTATCCAATTACCTGTTCAAACATATATAATGCACATGTATATATTTCTATCTATTTTCTAATCAGTTCAATGTGTGATATAATCGAATAAATTCTACCATTCATTCTATTATTGATTAAATTAACTATCGTTTCAATAATTTTAATTAATCAAATCTACTATCACACAACACAAACAACAATCAACTTGTTTTTAACTTTTCAAAATCATACAAATTAATTCATACACTCTTTTTAAATTAAGCAAACTATAGAATTAAAAGTGCACATCCATGGAAAGAAAATAACAACAAAGTAGAGAACTAATCGGTAATGCAAAGTATGGTAAATGTACCTTGCACCGGAGTCAATCAGAGATGTCTACTCGACACTTATGATAGGCTTTCTGAATGCTCTCCTCAGTTTCCCAAGTACAATCTCGTGGATCCCCACTCCATTGCACTTTGACTAAGTGAACTTTCTTGTTCCTCAGCTCTTTGGTTTCTTTGCCGATGATCTTTAGCGGCTCTCTTCTCACAGCTAGTTCTGGAGTAATTTCAATATCCTGTTGAGCTGCTTCTTCCACGATCAAGTCTGGATCATGAACATGCTTTCGAAGTTGAGATATGTGAAATACATCATGCACTCCAGGCAACCAATCTGGCAATTTAACCCTATAAGCGAGAGTTCCGATCCGTTCCAGAATAGGAAACGGACCAATGAATTTGGTCGCCAACTTCCCAGTTTTACCGAACCGGATAACTCCTCTCATCGGCGATACTTTCAAATATATATAGTCGCCAACAGCAAATGATATATCTCTTCTTCTCCTATCGGCATAGCTCTTTTGTCGGCTTTGAGCGGTGAGTAATCGTTTCTTAATGAAATCTACTTTGTCGGCAGCTTCTCGGATCATATCAGGTCCCAATACAAGTCTATTTCCGGGTTTGACCCAACAAGCAGGGGATCGGCACGGTCTACCATACAATGCTTCGAATGGCGACATTGTCAGGCTCGCCTGGTAGCTGTTGTTATATCAGAATACAGCCAAATGCAGATGGTCTTCCCATGATCCACAGAAATCTAGAACACAAGCCCTCAATAGATCTTCTAGTATACGATTCACCCTCTCAGTCTGACCATCTTTCTGAGGATGATAGGCGGTGCTCAAGTTTAGTTTTGTTCCCAGCTCTACTTGAAATGCCTCCCAGAATTTGCTAATGAATATTGGATCTCTATCACTCACTATGCTGATCGGCACTCCGTGTAGTCTAACAATTTCCTTGAAGTATATCTGCGCCAGACTCTGAGCAGTTCTGTTTGATCTGACAGGTATGAAATGGGCGGTCTTCGTGAAGCGATCTACGATCACCCAAATACTGTCATTTCCTTTTCTGGTTCTGGGCAAACCATCAATGAAGTCCATGGAAATATGTTCCCACTTCCAGCCAGGAACGTCTAGCGGTTGCAATAATCCAGCAAGTTTTTGTTGGTCGCTTTTGACTAGCTGGCAAGTAGGGCATCGGCTAACATATAAAGAAATGTCCCTCTTCATCCACTTCCACCAGAAAGTGCGTTTGATGTCATTATACATTTTGCTTACTCTCGGATGGATACTAAATTTTGACTTGTGGCATTCATCCAGTACTTCCTTTCGGAGCTCAGCAATGTTAGGAACACAGATTCGACCTTTGAGCCTTATGATCCCATCATTATCAACTTGAAAACTCGAGGGTTCGTCTTGTTGAATTATCTCTCTGATCTTCTGAATGAAGTGATCATCCTTCTGAAGAGAAGATATTTTATCTATCAATGAAGTCGTGATAATAAAACTGGCGATCATTTCATTCTTTCGGCTTAACGCATCGGCCACGACATTGGCTTTCCCTGGAGTGTATATAATCTCAAAGTCATATGCTGCAAGAAACTCCAGCCAACGTTGCTGCCTCAGATTCAAGTCTTTCTGGGTGAACAGATACTTTAGCGACTGGTGATCTGTAAACAGTTCAAATCTCTCACCCAGAAGATAGTGTCTCCAGATTTTCAAAGAGAATACGATAGCCAACAACTCAAGATCATGAGTGACGTAGTTTTTCTCGTGCGGCTTCAGCTGACGGCTAGCATAAGCAATCACTTGACCCCTTTGCATTAACACTGCGCCAAGGCCTTCTCTAGAGGCATCCGTCCAGACTTTTAAATCATGATTGCCGCCGATAATGGTTAACACTGGAGTAGTCGTTAGTCTTAACTTTAGCTCTTCAAAAGCCTCCTCACATTCTGGAGTCCATTTGAATTTAGAGTGCTTCTTTGTAAGTTTCGTTAAGTGACCAGATATCTTCGAAAAGTTTTTAATGAACTTTCGGTAATAACTAGCCAATCCAAGAAAACTGCGGACTTCTATAGGAGTACTGGGCTGTTTCCAATTTTGAATAGCTGTGATTTTACTTGGATCCACAGCAATTCCTTCCTTCGATACGACGTAGCCCAGAAATTTCACTTCATCTTGCCAGAATATACATTTGGACAGTTTGGCTTTCAATACATTCTTTCTCAGAATTTCTAGAACCTGTTCCAAATGCTTTTCATGTTCGGCTTTTGATTTAGAGGAGATCAGAATATCGTCGATAAAAACCAGAACAAACTTAATCAGGACACCGCGGAACACTCGATTCATCAAATCGATGAAGTAAGCCGGAGCGTTACATAAGCCGAATGGCATTACTAACCACTCATAGAATAGGTCAGGACCTCTGAATGCTGTCATAGGAACATATTCTTCGGCAATACGAAGCTGATGGAAG
Source organism: Allium sativum (assembly GCA_030737875.1). Taxonomy (NCBI): domain Eukaryota; kingdom Viridiplantae; phylum Streptophyta; class Magnoliopsida; order Asparagales; family Amaryllidaceae; genus Allium; species Allium sativum. Next base: position 768,909,630 of record CM060918.1, on the reverse strand, counting down.
CCTGTAGTTAGGTCGATCCTTGAAAATACCTGTGCTCCATTCAGACGATCCAATAAGTCATCGATTCGCGGCAATGGACATTTGTTCTTTATTGTTTGTTTGTTCAAATCACGATAATCCACACATAGTCGCATAGTACCGTCAGATTTCAGGACAAACACCACAGCTGCTCCCCAATCAGAGAAACTAGGCTTGATCAGACCCTTCCATACTAGCTGTCGTGTTTGATTGTCTAATTCCTCTTTCTCTTTCAAGGACATTCTTCGAATAGCGTGAACTACCAGTGTGACGGCCCGCCTCGCACCAGCCTGCATTTTCTCCAAAAGTGCGCTGTACACATGCCTGACTAGCACGGGACGGTCGTCAGGAGAAAGGAAAGAAGGGAATGAACTAATCAAGAACCTGTAGAATGTCTCATAGCGCATGGAGTAAAATATAATATTAATAATATACTTGACATAAAACAGGTGAGACAGTGCATAAGCTGATAATTAAAATCTACATCAACATCAGAGCAGCGGAAATCCAAATACAGCTTATTACAACTTTCCAAATTTACTGTCTCTAAACAAAAGAAAGCTAAAGTAGAAGGTGCACCACTAATGCCCAAGCAGTGATCTTCAACAACACAGGGAGGATATTATATATATATATTACGTGGAAGCCTCCTGCTCATCTCCGGATCATCTACCCGCGCATCACCAGCTAACCTGTCTCTAGTCTGCTCGTGTGAGCACCCAGAGTAATAAGAGGAGACATAAAACTCTGGGTCAGACATAAAGCCTGGTATGAGCGATAAACATCTAAACAGAATAATAACAGGTATACTAAACCATACCTGAACCTGGACCTGCAACCAAAGAGTTAGTACCACATACCGTACAATGCTCTAAGGTCCCATAATAAATAGTGTAAGAATACGGGGGTGGGGTGTGCATGTCACAATGATAGCAAACAAATCATCCATAGCAACCATCCTCACATCTCTCACTCAGTGCGTAAAGCGTACGACATCTACCACTTTGGAACACTAGACAAACTGAGGTAACGACGAATCCCGCCTTGTATAAACCCTGCTATGACCAAGCTAAACATATGGAGTCATGACCAAACATTTCAATGACCTACTTCATTGGTTGTAGCCCTTGGTTCTACCGATGCCATAATGGCCCTGAATCCGCCTTCGTACCTCCTACCATAGTGGTCCAAAGCTATAGACATCGATAACCCCATAACACTCGTCCCGCAGCAAAGCCCAATCATGAAGCGAACTCGTTGATTCCCATCTGGATCTTGAGCTCTAGCTTCCTATTTGGACTACCTTTGCATCTCGGGTTTTGGTCATCATCTTCATCCGGATCGGTCTTCATTCAGTTCGTAGCCTCCTGGTCCGGTTCGTAATCCAGCTCGTTGTCATCACTGTCGGATCGTGAGTAACCTACTCCCCCAGCTCGGATCGTGGTACACTCTCCAGGTCGGGTCGCCATCATCGGATCGTGCTCCACCTCGGATCGGTTCGCGGATCGCACCGCCTTCACCAGGTCGGATCGGATCGAGGCACTCCCACTGGTTCGGGTCGTGCTCCATAGCTTGTGGCGCTTCCCTTCGGTTATGGATGCACATCGATTCGGATCGTGAGCTTCTGAAGTGGATCGGTTCGTGGTCACCATCCATAGGCGGATCGGGTCGTGCCATCGGTTCGGATCGTGGAAGATGGGGCGGATCGTGGTACATAGGGCGATCCGATCCGGTATATTTCCTGCACTTGTTTTCCAGCGACTATCTTACGCCATTCGACGGCGTTTTTGACCAATCTAACTTCTCTAATCAATCACAAAACACTCCATAAAGTCATAACAACATGTAATAGCAACCACAAACACCAAACAACAATTCTAATAAAGCAAAATGGATCAAAAGTGGCCAAAACTCCTTATTTTCCCCTAAGCATGTTTAAACAAAACTAATCATAAGGTTAACAAAACTTCATCAAATTAAACCAAATTTCTACCAGAAGCCTAAAATATTATTTTCGAATTTCTAAATATTTTTCCAGAATTTATTAGTGTATAAATTCGCTAATCTTCACTAATTACCCTTAATTACCGTAATTAGTGCAAAAACTATGCAAATCACTCACCTTTGCCACAATAAAACTTTCAGATCTGAAGTGAACCTCTGATTTGCACGAATTCCAATATATAACAGCAGCTCTACCTCGGTCCTTGTGCTAATCCTCCTTGATTTGATGCCTCTAAGCCTTAATCCTTGATTAGGAAGTGATTTTGGGTGTTTTAGAGAGATTTAGAGAGTGGAGGCCATGGCCAGGTCAAGAGAGATGGAAAGTGACGGCTGAAAAATGAGAAAAAGGTACTCTCCAAACCCTAACAGCCCTTTTAAACTCCTAATCCTGAAATTCCCCTTTGGGCTTAGCTGCTAATCACCCGGTTAAGCCCAATTAAGTTGTTTTTCACCATCTGAAACTTGTTTCAGCCATATCTCCCAAACGGTGAGTCCGTTTGGCTAATGTGACCACTCTACGGAAAGAGAAACCATCATCCGGAGCCAATGGAAGTGGTTTCAGGTCAAAATTCCTTTCTAGTCAAAAGTTATGGCCAAAACAGTGCCAATTAGGGGTAAAATGGTCATTTAAAAATCGGGAAAAATCATGAACATGGGAAATGACCCCAATAGTCGTCCCCCAAAGTTACATGACCATACGACTTCGTATGTGAAAGAAATAAATATCCTACGATCCTATGATGCGTAGAATGCGGGTCGTTACACTCTCCCCCCCCCCCCCCCCTTAAGAAATTTCGTCCTCGAAATTTCTTAACCCAAAACATACAAAGGATCCCGCATGCCTAACAACCAGATACAACAATCAAACATGCAAAACAAGCAAACAAGCCTATCCTACCATGCGGAAAACTAAATCGAAGTCAAAATCTTACCAGGCAAAGAGTTCTGGGTGTGTCTTCCTAATGTTCTCCTCTGTCTCCCAAGTACAATCATTCTCGTCCTCGCCCCACTGAACCTTGACTAGCTTCACCGCCTTCCTTCGAAGTTGCTTCATGTCGTACTCGACAATACGGGCCGGCTTGCGGTTCCCAACCGCCTCGGGTTCTACCTCGAAGTCCTCTAACTGATCAGATGAAATAGTTATGTCTGGGTCGTGAACGAACTTCCTTAGTTGGGAAACATGAAATACATTGTGAACTCCCGCCATTTTCTCTGGTAAGTCGATTCTATATGCCAAGTTCCCGACTAGTTCGAGAACAGGTAATGGGCTAACGAATCTTGGTGCCAACTTGCCTCTCCTGCCAAATCGTATTATGCTCTTCAACGGAGAAATTTTGACAAACACCAAGTCACCAATGGAGAATTTTAAGTCTCTTCTCCTCTTATCAGCATAACTCTTCTGCCTATCTTGGGCAGCCTTCATTCGTTGTTGAATGATCTTGATCTTATCTGAAGTTTTCATCACCACATCTGGTCCAAGCATAAACTTCTCGCCAGTCTCTATCCAACATGATGGTGAATTGCACGGTCTTCCATACAAAGCTTCAAATGGAGCCATACCGATACTGGATTGGTAGCTATTATTATATGCAAACTCTACTAGATGCAAATGGTCATCCCATGATCCACCAAAATCCAATATACATGCTCTCAAGAGATCTTCCAAAATACGGTTCACCCTCTCCGTCTGACCGTCGGTCTGAGGATGATAGGCGGTACTGAGATGTAACTCTGACCCTAGAGCCTCTTGTAAGCTCTTCCAAAACCCACTAGTGAACAACGGGTCTCGGTCGCTCACAATGCCTTTAGGTACTCCATGAAATCTCACTACCCACTTCATATACAATTCTGCTAACTTAGCTGCCGTTCTGGTCGATTTGACTGGTATAAACCTTGCGCTTTTAGTCAATCGATCCACAATCACCCAAATGCTATCATGTCCCGATCTAGTCCTTGGTAAACCATCGATGAAATCCATCGAGACTTGCTCCCATTTCCATTCGGGGATTTCTAATGGCTGTAACAACCCACTAGGCTTCTTTTGCTCGGCTTTAACTAGCTGGCAATTCATGCACTTGGATATAAACTTCCCAACGTCTCTTTTCATCCCTTCCCAGTAGTAGGTCTGCTTCATATCTCGATACATCTTATTACCACCGGGGTGTATAGTCAGTTTTGAGTGATGACACTCTCTAAGCACTTCATCTCTCAATCCATTAACATTGGGTACAACGAGCTTTCCATTCTTTCTAAGCCATCCATCTCGATCAAGCCCATACTTGTTCATCTTCTCATCGATATCCATCTTTAACTTGGAGATGATTTCCAATAGGTTAGGATCGTCCCTTTGACTAGAGCCGATCCGTTCAATTAAAGTGGGTCTGATCGTCAAACTTGCTAACATTTTTGGATCCAATTCGCACTTTGGTCTGAAATCAAAACCCGCGATATACTCCAGTTGCTTCCATTCAAGGAACATAGCCCCTAAGCTGGCATGTCTTCTACTCAATGCATCAGCCACCGCATTGCCCTTTCCCGGTGTATATGCGATGTCAAAATCATAGGAAGCTAAGAACTCTAACCATCTCTGCTGACGGAGATTTAAATCCTTCTGGGAGAATAGATACTTCAACGACTTATGATCTGTAAACAGCTCAAATCTTTCTCCCAAGAGATAGTGTCTCCACATCTTTAACGCGAACACGATCGCTGCTAATTCTAAATCATGGGTAGGGTATCTTCTCTCGTGCGGTTTCAATTGCCGACTTGCGTAAGCTACAACCCTACCGCCTTGCATCAATACAGCACCCAGTCCGGTACCACAGGCATCCATGTATACCGTCATCTCTTCATCCCCCTTAGGAATGACTAACACTGGTGCGCTTGTCAACTTGTCCTTTAGACTTTTGAATGCATTCTCGCACCTTTCATCCCAGACAAAAGCTTGATTCTTCTTGGTCAACTGGGTCAATGGTGCTGCTATCTTGGAGAAACCTTGGATAAACTTACGATAATATCCGGCTAATCCCAATAAACTTCTTACATCTGTTGCATTCTTGGGCGTAGGCCAATCCTGTACCGTAGCCACCTTCGCCGGGTCCATGGCAATACCATTCTCTGATACAACATGGCCCAAGAACCTCACTTCTCTCTTCCAGAAGTGGCACTTAGAAAACTTTGCTTTTAATTGGTGTTTTCTCAACACCTCCATCACTACTCTTAAATGTTCCTTGTGTTCTTCCTCTGTTCTTGAATAGACCAAAATATCATCAACAAACACAAGGACAAACTTATTCAACTGATCCCTGAATACCCTATTCATAAGATCCACAAAATATGCTGGGGCATTGGTCAGCCCGAATGGCATGACCAACCACTCATAAAATCCAGACGGCGTCCGAAATGCCGTTTTAGCTATACTTTCAGCTTACACTCTAAGCTGATGAAAACCTGTCGCGAGATCCAACTGAGAAAATATTCTCGCGCCACTCAACTGATCGAACAAATCATCTATCCGCGGTAGAGGATACTTATTCTTCCTCGTCACTTTATTCAACTCGCGATAGTCTACACACAAACGAAGGGAACCATCCGCCTTGGTAGCAAACACAACTGGTGCTCCCCATTCAGAAACACTCCTTCTGATAAATCCCTTCTTCAAAAGATCGCTGACTTGCACCTCGAGCTCTCGTTGCTCCCTTGGTGCCATACAACGAAGTGGCATTACTATAGGCCTGGCATCCTTCACCAAATCAATACGAAACTCAATCTCTCGGTGTGGTGGAAGTCCGGTCACTTCTTCGAAAACATCCGGATACTGGCCAACCACGGGCAAACCTGACAACTCACTATGCGGAATGTCAAGGGAGTTTAGAAAACTAGCCAATACCCCCTTACTGGTTAGACCACCAAACACTATCCTCCGCCCATCATCCGCTCTAGCTGTCACCAAAAAGCCCTTACAGTCTATCACCACCCCGTACCTTCGGAGCCAATCTACTCCCAAAATAATGCCAAACCCAGTAAAGCACAGAACAAAGCAATCACAAACAAACATGCATCCATGACTCGATAAGACCACATTACGACAAATCATGCTAAGGCTAGTCAAACCACCAATCGGGTTCGTCACTACTAAAGGTCTATCGACAATCTCGGGCTCCAATCCCAACCTATCTACCAGGTCACTAGATATGAAAGAACTGGAAGCTCCGGTATCAAACAAAACTCTAACAGGAATATCATAAACAGAAAGCATACCTTGAATGACGACATTCTTTCCCTTTTCCGCCGCAGTTGGGGCATTCGACGAAGAAGGAATAGCATTAAGAGCATATGCTTTCACTATTTGCTTTTCTTTAGGGGGTTGCGGACACTTGTCCTTGTGATGTCCCATTTGGCCACAGTTGAAGCACTTCCTATCCGCTGGCTTGGCCCGACAATTACTAGCATAATGGCCCTTCTTACCACAACTGAAGCACTCAACATCTTGCTTATTCTTTTTCTTCTGGCCATCCTTAGCTTGGTTCTGCTTTCTCTTATTCTGGGAACCACCCTTGCCTCCACCACTTGCTTGTGGTTTTGGCTCTTCTACAGATGCAACCTCAGTCTTCGACTTAGGGTAGAGACTTTCTGATCTTAACGCTTTCCCCACAATCGATTCAAACGTCTCATCGATGTGGTTAATAAGTTTTTCCCCCAAGTACTGATCCAAACCAGTTATGAATTTCTCATTCTTTTTCTCGGCAGTATCAATAAGAGATAACCCATATTTTGACAAAGTGTCAAATTCAGCAATATACTCCGAGACAGCTCTGCCATTCTGCTTGAGCTCCAAGAATTTCTTAAACAACACTGACTTCTGAGCAGCTGGAATGAACTTCTCGCTAAACCGAGCCTTAAACTGCTCCCAAGTAATCTGATCTTCGGGAGTAGCTGCCTTTATAGCATTCCACCAATTCATTGCCCGCCCTTGCAGCTGACGGGACGCTAGCTTTCTCCTCATCGCATCCTCGATACCCAAATCCTCGAAGATACGTTCGCAACTATCCAACCAATCCTGAACATCTGTGGCCGACTCCGTTCCGTGGAATGGCTTCCCACCAAGGCTAGTATAATCTTTGTTCAACTTGGCGAAGTCGACTCTAGGCGCCTGCACTATTGGACCACCACCATTTCCACCATTGGGAGCTGCCCTCTGCACATCCCTAAGCATCTCTCTCATGAGGCCAGTAAACATCGTCCTCATGTCAGCAGCATTCCCATTATTGGCTCCCCTACCAGTACCTCTAGTATATCGGCTCATCGTCAATCTGAAAAAGGAAACGATTAATGACTCCATAGTGGTGCTAGTGTAGTACGACTTCATCCTTATACTAGTAATAGTATATATATATAGCTTTTAAAACCAAAGTAATCACAAATACGCTCTCTCGTATACGTATATTATCTCTCCCTGATAACTTCCTTAGGTTAACTACGCAACCTAGAGCTCTGATACCAAGTGTGACGGCCTGCCTCGCACCAGCCTGCATTTCCTCCAAAAGTGCGCTGTACACATGCCTGACTAGCACGGGACAGTCGTCAGGAGAAAGGAAAGAAGGGAACTAACTAATCAAGAACCTGTAGAATGTCTCATAGCACATGGAGTAAAATATAATATTAATAATATACTTGACATAAAACAGGTGAGACAGTGCATAAGCTGATAATTAAAATCTACATCAACATCAGAGCAGCGGAAATCCAAATACAGCTTATTACAACTTTCCAAATTTATTGTCTCTAAACAAAAGAAAGCTAAAGTAGAAGGTGCACCACTAATGCCCAAGCAGTGATCTTCAATAACACAGGGAGGATATTATATATATATATATTACGTGGAAGCCTCCTGCTCGTCTCCGGATCATCTACTCGCGCATCACCAGCTAACCTGTCTCTAGTCTGCTCGTGTGAGCACCCAGAATAATAAGAGGAGACATAAAACTCTGGGTCAGACATAAAGCCTGGTATGAGCGATAAGCATCTAAACAGAATAATAACAGGTATACTAAACCATACCTGAACCTGGACCTGCAACCAAAGAGTTAGTACCACATACCGTACAATGCTCTAAGGTGCCATAATAAATAGTGTAAGAATACGGGGGTGGGGTGTGCATGTCACAATGATAGAAAACAAATCATCCATAGCAACCATCCTCACATCTCTCACTCAGTGCGTAAAGCGTACGACATCTACCACTTTGGAACACTAGACAAATTGAGGTAACGACGAATCCCGCCTTGTAGAAACCCTGCTATGACCAAGCTAAACATATGGAGTCATGACCAAACATTTCAATGACCAACTTCATTGGTTGTAGCCCTTGGTTCTACCGATGCCATAATGGCCCTGAATCCGCCTTCGTATCTCCTACCATAGTGGTCCAAAGCTATAGACATCGATAACCCCATAACACTCGTCCCGCAGCAAAGCCCAATCATGAAGCGAACTCGTTGATTCCCATCTGGATCTTGAGCTCTAGCTTCCTATTTGGACTACCTTTGCATCTCGGGTTTTGGTCATCATCTTCATCCGGATCGGTCTTCATTCAGTTCGTAGCCTCCTGGTCCGGTTCGTAATCCAGCTCGTTGTCATCACTGTCGGATCGTGAGTAACCTACTCCCCCAGCTCGGATCATGGTACACTCTCCAGGTCGGGTCGCCATCATCGGATCGTGCTCCACCTCGGATCGGTTTGCGGATCGCACTGCCTTCACCAGGTCGGATCGGATCGAGGCACTCCCACTGGTTCGGGTCGTGCTCCATAGCTTGTGGCGCTTCCCTTCGGTCATGGATGCACATCGATTCGGATCGTGAGCTTCTGAAGTGGATCGGTTCGTGGTCACCATTCATAGGCAGATCGGGTCGTGCCATCGGTTCGGATCGTGGAAGATGGGGCGGATCGTGGTACATAGGGCGATCCGATCCGGTATATTTCCTGCACTTGTTTTCCAGCGACTATCTTACGCCATTCGACGGCGTTTTTGACCAATCTAACTTCTCTAATCAATCACAAAACACTCCATAAAGTCATAACAACATGTAATAGCAACCACAAACACCAAACAACAATTCTAATAAAGCAAAATGGATCAAAAGTGGCCAAAACTCCTTATTTTCCCCTAAGCATGTTTAAACAAAACTAATCATAAGGTTAACAAAACTTCATCAAATTAAACCAAATTTCTACCAGAAGCATAAAATATTATTTTCGAATTGCTAAATATTTTTTCAGAATTTATTAGTGTATAAATTCGCTAATCTTCATTAATTACCCTTAATTACCGTAATTAGTGCAAAAACTATGCAAATCACTCACCTTTGCCACAATAAAACTTTCAGATCTGAAGTGAACCTCTGATTTGCACGAATTCCAATATATAACAGCAGCTCTACCTCGGTCCTTGTGCTAATCCTCCTTGATTTGATGCCTCTAAGCCTTAATCCTTGATTAGGAAGTGATTTTGGGTGTTTTAGAGAGATTTAGAGAGTGGAGGCCATGGCTAGGTCAAGAGAGATGGAAAGTGACGGCTGAAAAATGAGAAAAAGGTACTCTCCAAACCCTAACAGCCCTTTTAAACTCCTAATCCCGAAATTCCCCTTTGGGCTTAGCTGCTAATCACCCGGTTAAGCCCAATTAAGCTGTTTTTCACCATCTGAAACTTGTTTCAGCCATATCTCCCAAACGGTGAGTTCGTTTGGCTAATGTGACCACTCTACGGAAAGAGAAACCATCATCCGGAGCCAATGGAAGTGGTTTCAGGTCAAAATTCCTTTTCAGTCAAAAGTTATGGCCCAAACAGTGCCAATTAGGGGTAAAATGGTCATTTAAAAATCGGGAAAAATCATGAACATGGGAAATGACCCCAATAGTCGTCCCCCAAAGTTACATGACCATACGACTTCGTATGTGAAAGAAATAAATATCCTACGATCCTATGATGCGTAGAATGCGGGTCGTTACAACCGGCCTTGCATTCGGAATTAAAGCAATTTTGAAATCAATTTCTCTCTGCGGAGGTAAGCGAACAACTTCCTCGAACACATCCGCATAGTTCTTGACGACAGGAATGTCTTTGATGAGGTCAGGAATATTCTCTGTGACTTCAGGGATATTTTCTATTTGAGCTGCAGAGACATCGAGAGCTGCCCAGAAGTCCTTTCTATTATTATTCTGACCCTCACAGGGAATGGTTATATAATTCCCTAATTGGGCCTTTGCCTTAACAACCCTCTCGGCGCATCTGACCTCTGCCTCATATTTGGTTAACTAATCCAGTCCCAAAATAAGATCGAATTCAGTAAAATTCGTGATGATAGAGATAGTAAGGAATTTATAGCAGGAAAAAGAGACAGGTACTGCACAAACCCAACTGAGATCGATGGAACCCCCGACCGAATTTTGGACAGTCATTGGTTCTTTGAGCTTCCTTAATTTCAAGTCCAACTTCTTGACCGCATTCTTTGCAATAAAACTTCGTGACGCGCCTGTGTCAAATAGTACTTTGACTGGAATGTTCTTGACAGTAAGCGTGCCTTCTAAAACATCATATCTTCCCTGACTAGCTGAGGGTGCTGAGGTTTCTGCCACTTCGTTTACCTGAACTATTTCAGGCTTGTTTAAGAGCGGGCAATCCTTTGCAAGATGACCAGACTTATGGCATTGTTTGCACCCCCTATTCTCTCGAAACTCCTCGTCAGATTTAAATCTCTTCTTTCTTTGCTTTCGATTGGCTCTATATCCCTCCTTTCTTTGTTTCTTTAAAGATCTGCACTTTCCTTGCAAATGCCCTTGCTTATGGCAGTTATTGCATACGGCTGTCGTTACTGGTTCTTTCTCAGATCTGGCCCTTTTCCTCCTGGCACTGGGCTTCTTACTGACCTCTGGACTATCAGTCACAGACTCCACTTTGTTACTCGAGCTGGCTTCCTCTTCGTCGCACAACATACCTTTCTTATGGAGATCTTCATATTGATAAGCCATATAAATCATTTCTGAAAAAGGGAGCTTCACATTCCTCATCACACTATTCTGATATCTCCTTTGCAGGCCATGAATAAATCTCAGATTCTTCCTCTTTGAATCTTGAATCAGATGAGGAGCAAAGTAAGAAAGTTCGTTGAATTTCTTATGATATTCTGGAATGGTCATATCTCCTTGTATCAGATAGGAGAATTCATCACATAATCGCTCAGTCGCTTCAGGAGGAGTAAATCTTTCTAGGAAAATCTCTTTGAATCTGTCCCAGGTGATATCACCTTCTGGATTATCTTTGATGATTGTTTCCCACCAGATTAAAGCTTCTTCTTTGAGCGCCCAAGATGCTACTAATCTTTTCTGATCATCTCTCAACTGGATACGTTCAAATATTCTTTCGACAGAACTCATCCAAGCTTTTGTCTGAATTATAGATTCATTGCCCGAGAACTGTGCCCCGTTCAGATTTCGATATCTCTTTAATAGAGCCTCTAGATCTGGTTCTGCATTTCTTCTGTTTCTGACACTCATTTTTCTAGTACTTCTGCAAATGGCAGATCAAGTGTCAGGTCATGGAAAAGGTATTTTAAAACTTAGAAACATATACTTCCAATGTAAATGTGTCTATCAGGGTGTAATTTCATTCTGCTTTACTCATACTAGGATATTACTGATCCTATCTGTAATGAGTTACCTGTCCTAGAACACTACAGGTTCTATTTCTGATGAGTTCGTTCAAATGTTATATTCCAGAACTAAGCTTAACCAAAGCTCTGATACCAAATGAGACGACCCCAAACCCCGTACTGACGGTGGCAAGGGTTATCCTTGCATATAACACAGAAACAGATAATAGCAGAACAGAATTAAATAAATACACCAGATAATGAACAAATAATACACTGGATAAATATAAACATCAGAGTTACACAGTATACAGGATCATACTTAGTACAAATACAGTTCAGCTATACATGAATGTCTACAGCGGAAATAAACATAATATGTACAATAGGAGATGAACAGCATAAAAGAGATAAATGATAGAATCCATCTTCAGCTCCAGCTATCCAGAGAAAGCCAGCTAAAACCTGAATACAAGGCTGCCCGTGTAGAAAAAGGGGCACCCGAGTTTGAAAGTGAAACAAACTACTAGTCAGTCATGGGACCGGTATGAGAAATCTAATCAACACATTTGTAATATGGCTAATCACAGGACCACGCCACTTTCGTGGAACGGGTTTACTCCATTGGATTGCCAGCGCTTTAAAACAAATCTTTCTTTTAAACATCGCAATGCTTTTTATAAAAATGAAGCCATTATAAGACTCAGTTCCCATCACACAGTGCAACGCAAACCGGAGGATAGAGTTTTACCTTATAATGGCCAAAATATGCTTGATACGAATAAAACAAAAGCATTTGATATTATTACTAGTGTTTATAAGTTTCAAAAACAATTTCAATCAAAACTGTCAATCATAGATGGCATGGGTACCATATATCATGTCGCCATACATATACATATACATATACATATATATACATACATATATATATATATATATGTATATAATCAAAACCGCACAGTCACGCATTTGGGAATTGGATTTCCGTCATGAACCAAGGCAAAAGATAGTCCTTACCGACTTCGAGACAATCTAGCCCATGAGAATAGACATTTCTTGCACACGTTTCTTTCTAGCTAGAAGTGGTGTCAGTGCTTAAACTGGTTGACATTTGCTTATGTGGTTGATGGAATTTTTGCGAGGCCTCGGTTTATTCTTATCGGTCGCCCACGGCCGATTTGTAGGTCCAATAGGATCGGGGAGCGTGTGTTCAGGCATAACTAATCCACTAAAGTATTTGTGGACCGGCCCTACAGGATCCAAGGGTTCGCCAGCGTCTGAATCCTGAAACATTGCTAGAGTGTCTCGAATCGGTGAGGAGCTCCTACCTAGCCTTGACTCATGATGGAAACCCAAATTTCCAATACGCCCCTTGCGGTTTTGATTGTATAACTAGTATGCCGACATAGTAGATGGTAGCTATGCCGTCTAGGATTGATATTATATTTGAAATGTTTTAAATATATACATACACACTAATAATATCATTTTTACGTATCAAGCATCTTTTGACCATTATAAGGTAAAACCCTATCCTCCGGTTTGTGTTGCATTGTGTGATGGGACCTGGGTCTTATAATGGTTTCATTTTTCTAAAAAGCATTACGTTATTTGACGATTTACTTTATTTATGCACTGGCAATCCAATGGTGTAAACCCGTTCCGCATTAGCGGCATGGTCCTGTGATTAGCCTACTTATTAGATAAGTTAAGTATAGATTTCTCATACCAGTCCCATGACTGACCTGTAGTTTGTTTCACTTTGCAAACTCGGGTGCCCTCTTTCCACACGGGCAGTCGGGTAGCTTTTTTGCAGATATAGTTAAGCACGATCCTGGATTGAAGCCTGAAGCTGTGTCCAGAATATTGATGGCCTTCCGCTGAGATTAGTTCCGCTGCACTGTATTTAATTTATTGTAAATGTATCTTCCGCTGTATTATTTATGGATGTACTCTGATATTCTGTACTCTGATGTAACATTTATTATTGATGTTATAAAAGTCTATGTTGTTGTTCTGATGTGTTGTATGCCCAAAGTTAACATATGCGGAATTTGAACGGACTTGATTGATCTTGCGATCGATTGGGGTTGGGCAAAAATCCATGTCATTACAATTGTGCACATTGTGTGGGACCCCCTACCTGTCAATCCATCACACTAAGGCCTCAAGGCATTAACATTCCATGTACATGCCTGGTTTTCCACTTGAATCCTAGACAGATCAATGTAATCTTGTGATCATGCTAACCAAACTGGCTCCACTAATTCATTAAGCTATTTATTGATTAATCTGCTATCTCATTTTTACACACTACCCTATCATTTTCCCTGGGTCAGCCCCACTGATTAATGCACTTTCTATACAACTCATGTAACAATGGTTTTACCATTCCACAAACATTCCATATGCAAATGCAATATTAAACATCCATGCCTAAATAATTAGGACTTCACACAAGCATCTCATATAGAAAACAAACATTCAGTCAGATTAGTTTTCAATGCACATAATTTCCTTTTTACCTACTTGAAAAAACTATATTTTCACTAAGTATTGTTGAGAGCATATGATTAGAGGTTTAGGGTACCTCCAGACCCCGTAGTTTCTTATTAACTCCTTTTATAAATGCAAGTTACCAGAAATAATAAATAATAAAGGGGATCAACAATTGGCTAACACATTGCTCCTCTTTACTCTTAATATATGGAAGTAGACATAAGCATGAGACTCTCTTGTCCATACTCCCATACTCCCATCAAATCCTACCTCTCAACAGTATACTTTTCCCTGTCATTTTCATATAAATATTTTATATACTCCAATAGTGGCATAAAATTATTTTGGAAATATAATCATTACTGCCTTAACAAAGATAAATCATTTCCTGAATAAATAATAAACTTTTTGTATACGAAAAGGGCTGCCTTGAAGGACTTAATGCCATAAAATAGTTTATACTCATAATAATGTTCTCTCCTTTAATATTAATGATGGCTCGAGCTCCTAGGTACTGCAGTTGCTATTTGTTTATGGTTTTCCTTATCCAGCAAAATGATACAGCTCATAAACCTAGTGTTTATATATTGGGTAAACTAGGGTTTCTAGGTTGCCTAATATGTAACATTTACCCATTTAAGGAAGATAATCTACTAATCATGCAAAAAACTCATAGTTATACCCATTACACTTTTCATGTATTAAGAGACATACCCCATACCCGATGGTACCATGTCATTTACTTTTAGCAAAAGTAGGTATTTTAAATTCCCACTCTTACCCCCCTCCCCTCCACTGCCATGCTTCCTGCATGGTTCACTCAGCCACAAATTATAAGTGTGTGCATATCCATTTTCATAGTCCATACATGTGAGGGTTTTCCAATCATTATCCTGCATTTTCTAATTGGGATATAAAAGTTCATCTATATGCCTATGCAGATTCGATAAACTTATTAAATTCATACATCCACTTTTCTTATTATCATAGGAATGAAATGATTAAAAAATTTAGTGAGTACATCACCTTATTTTCCTATGTGTACAAAATATTCTTGTGCACAACGCACCACATATAAATATACATTTGCATTTTCATATGTGCTTTTCACATACTTGTACATAGAAATCATCATAATCTAGTATTAATTGGCGAGATATTTCTGGGATACCATAGTTTCCCCTACTTTTAGAAATTGTGTCCTATAATTTAACATGTTTCATTAAACTCATATCTTTTCATCACTATTTCTTGATTAAAATTTCTCTGCATACTTCACTGCATTTTTTTAACATACTTAAATAAATCAGAGGGTTAAGTACCTTTCTTCGATTCAGCAAACACCTTAGGGTACTTGATCTTGATTTCGTTTTCTACCTCCCAGGTGTAGTCATTGGAATCAAGGCTCCATTGAACTTTCACAAGCTTTACTACTTTATTCCTTAATCTCTTTTCTTCTTTGCTCACAATCCCTACTGGCTCTCTCTCATATACCAAGATAGGGCTAATCTTTAATTTAGTAGATGTTTTTGGTATGGTCTTTTCAACATGTACCCATCTTTTCAACTAAGACACATTAAATACTTTGTGTATTGGTCCCATCTCCTCTAATATCTCAGGTTTATAAGCTACTGCTCCCACTTTTTCCAATATTTTGTATGGTCCTATGAATCTAGGAGTTAGTTTACCCTGCTTTCCAAACCTGAAAATTCTCTTCATTAGAGATACCTTCAAAAACAAGAAGTCACCCACCATATATTCTACATGTTTCCTCTTTTGATCAGCATACATTTTCTGTCTGCTTTGTGCAGCATCCATCCTCTTTATTATTAAAGAAATTTTATCAGAAGTTTCCTTCACATGTTCAAATCCTAATACAATTCTATCCCCGGCTTCTACCAAGTTAGCAGGTGATAAACAAGGCTTCCCATATAGGGCTTCAAAGTGTGCCATCCCTATTGTCCTTTGATGGCTGTTATTATATGAAAACTCAGCTAAATCAAGGTAATCCTCCTACCTACCTCCCCAATCTAACACACATGCTCTCAACATAACTTCAAGCATCTTGTTTACTATCTCAGTCTGCTCATCTGATTGTAGGTGGTAGGATGTACTCATGTTTAATTCTATAGCCATTGCTTTCTGAAAATTGCTCCAAACTTGGAAGTAAATAATGTATCCCTATCACTTACAATGAACTTTGGAACACCATGCAGTCTCACTATTTCTTTCATGAATGACTGAGCTAATTTGGGTGCACTTCTCTCTAATTTTATAGGTATGAAATGTGCTACTTTTGTCAACCTACGAACCACTACCCAAACACTATCATTACCTCTTTTTGACCTTGCTAAACCATCTATAAAATCCATGGAAATTTCTTCCCATTTCCATTCAGGAACACTTAAAGGTTGTAATAATCCAAATGGCTTTTGGTACTTAGCTTTTACCTATTGGCACACAATACATTCAGCCACATGTTTGCCTACATCCCCTTTCATGCCTTTCCACCAAAAATTTCTTTTTAATTTGTTATACATTTTTATTCCTCTTGGGTGAATAGTGTACTTACTTCTGTGGTACACATCCAATATTTCTTTCTTTAATTCTGTATTCAAAGGAACACATAACCTCTTCTTATTTCTCAAATATCCCTGATCATGTATTTGAAAATCCTCCACTTCCTTTCCATTTTCTAAAAGCATTTTCTTTTCCTTTAAAAATGCATCTTGGTCCTGTAGTTCTCCTACCCATTTAACCAAGTCAGACTGGATAATAATGATTCTTAATTTCCCTTGGTTCATTGGTTCACTGGCTATATCCATTGGTACTTCTTCATTAGCACTTTTTATATCCACTTCAGAAAGTAATGATGAAGTCCTGAATTCATCCTTCATTAATGCAACTACTCGAGCATGTTGTCTACTTAATGCATCAACAACCTTATTAGCTTTTCCAGGTGTATACAATATATCCAAATCATAAGCTGCTAGGAATTCTACCCACCTGTGTTGTCTTATGTTCAAATCTTTTTGAGAAAACAAATATTTTAGCAATTTATGATCTGTATATATTTCAATTTTGCTCCTAATAAATAATGCCTCCATAGTTTTAGAGCATAAACCACTGCAGCTAATTCTATATCATGTGTAGCATATCTCATTTCATTTACCTTTAGCTGCTTAGAAGCGTATGCTATCTGTGACGACCCCAAAACCCCGTACTAACAGTGGCAAGTGTAATCTTTGGAATATAACTCATAAACAGATAATAGCAGATCAGAAATAAATAAATACACCAGATAATGTACAAATAATACACTTGATAAACATCATCAGAGTTACACAGTATACAGGATCATACTTAGTACAAATACAGTTCAGCTATACATAAATGTCTACAGCGGAAAACAAACATAATATGTACAATAGGAGCTGAACAGCATAAAAAGAGATAAATGATAGAATCCATCTTTAGCTCTAGCTATCCAGAAAGAGCCTGCTAAAACCTGAACACAAGGCTGCCCATGTAGAAAAAGGGGCACCCGAGTTTGCAAGTGAAACAAACTACGAGTCAGCCATGGGACTGGTATGAGAAATCTACTTAACACATTTTATAATATGGCTAATCACAGGACCACGCCACTTTCGCGGAATGGGTTTACTCCATTGGATTGCCAGTGCTTTACAACAAATAAATCTTTTAAACATCGCAAATGCTTTTTATAAAAATGAAGCCATTATAAGACTCACTTCCCATCACACAATGCAACGCAAACCGGAGGATAGAGTTTTACCTTATAATGGCCAAAATATGCTTGATACGAATAAAACAAAAGCATTTGATATTATTACTAGTGTTTATATGTTTCAAAAACAATTTCAATCATAACTATCAATCATGGACGACATGGGTACCATATATCATGTCGCCATATATAGATTTACAATCAAAACCGCACAGTCACGTATTTGGAAATTGGATTTCTGTAACGATCCAACTTTCGAACACATCGAAAGTCGTGTCATTAATGAGAAATAAGAATAGATAGAAGAAATAAAAACAGAAAATCAGAATCTCACAGCGGAATTTTCACAAAACGATAATACTTTATAATATTACACAACAGTACAGGATACAACAGAACAACATATGACTAGTGATACAACCCATTTCTAGTACACCAGTAATTATACATAACATTCACTACTGACTGGGAAACTTGTAATTATACAATAGGTAGGTAGATAGGTAGGTCAGCACACTAATAATCTCCATTCAGCATCATAAGTTCTACATCCTGATTCACTTGTCTATTCATAACAAGCGTTATGAATACCCAAGAGTTTAAGGGAAAACACAGAAAATAAACTCCGGGTCAGTCAGGGGACTGGTATGAGTAAACAGTTTAAAACAGTTTAAAGAAAAACATCTCATAAGACCACGCCGTTAAGTACGGAATGGGTTTTTACCTTATGAGATCCAAAACACTTTTGTATACTTTAAACCAGATATTATCAAAGCGTTTATTTGGTTTTCACAAATAAATTAGAATTTAGAAGGATGCTTGCATCTCACATTCTCCGATATAGTATACAAATAAAAACCGCTTAGTACTTAGGGAAATTGGATTTCCAACTTGACAAGGTATGGGTCCACCTTCCGATGATGTATCTTTAGAGGCAAATACATCTGGGCTCAACAAGAACATCTTGCAACCCAGCCCTTACATGACCGACCACTCATTTCTCTTGAGTGTATCGAATGTATATCACCGATGGTTGTGTACGGCAACCATCCCCGAATGGGCAGAATCGATAGATTAAGAA
Source organism: Allium sativum (assembly GCA_030737875.1). Classification (NCBI taxonomy): domain Eukaryota; kingdom Viridiplantae; phylum Streptophyta; class Magnoliopsida; order Asparagales; family Amaryllidaceae; genus Allium; species Allium sativum. Next base: position 768,890,630 of record CM060918.1, on the reverse strand, counting down.
ACAAAAGGAATTTCTCTAGATAGGTGATACTACACCCTAATGGGAGCGACCCACATAGCCATGCTGCCTGCCCGATTTTTGTCATTTCCTGGGTGTGAGGCTTGAGGCTAGACTCGTCTCATCATCACTGGTTCATTTCCTTTGAATGCCACATCGTCCTACCCGTCAGAAATACTCATTCGATTTCCCAAATATATCATGGGTAATAAAGCTAAGAGAAACGAATTTCTCTGCCACCAACGTAACATACTTACGTAAATTCGATGTGTAGAATCTGAATGATATACGTTGTCAGACACTCATCCATTCAGGTTTGTTCTGGGCCTGAACAGACCGAAAATATCATTTACAATCTTCTCGCACACCGTCGCCTTCAGTTTGACATCTCTGACGCGCGGCGTCTAATCAAATCAAAGTGGAAAATAAATCCGGTCTCTTTTAAACGATTACGAACATTTTCTTTTAAATTCTTAATCTAACATGATTAATATCAACTACACATACAGTTAAATCAACCATCATATAATCATCTTGTTTATATTTGGCATTTTGATCATAACTTAGAATTGGACAATTTTAGTGTGCGCGCTGCACAGATTTTTATTTCTATCTTGTTCGCCTCTTCTGAAAATGAATCCTTACATTTATTCTTTCAGAAATTTATCTTTCCTCGACTACCTTTAATTCTGATTCTTCACAAATGAAATAAATTTATATTTTTAACTTCTCATTTACAGCTTTAATACTGTATTCCTTTCTCTCGTCAAATCTGCTTCTTCTTTCTATAAAAATCCCTCTTTTAAATTATCAATCTTCACAGAAATAAAACACTATTTTTGTTTATACCAGTTCAGACAGTAAAATATTAGCAGTTATGTTGTGACAGAGATTTTGACGCACGAATTTGAACTCGGCAATTCCAGTGTAAAATAAAATATTCTTATTTTATCACTTTAACTCAAATACTTAAATGAAATTATACTCATCGCCGCTCCCGTATTTCTCAACAACATTTCATCGGGAAAATCATTTTTAATTTTATAAAAAAAATTATAATTTAAGTTAAAATATAACTTCTGCATTTCAGTTCCAGCTTCTGACGAACGGTGTTGTCAATCCTGATTCACTTTCCTCTTTTTACTCCGTTTGTAAAAATGTTTATTACACTTATTTTTTTGTTTCCAATTATAATTTAAACTATAATTTTAATACCTATTTAAACTTAAATAGATGAAAAATCCTATCTTTAACCTTACTTCTTTATTAACATAACCAACTTGAATATAAACTAAAGTTTACACTTAAGGTACCAACTAAAGTACCAAAGCTAAGTGCCAGGCCAACAAAACAAGTGCCATCCTTGGCAAACTAAAGTGCCAAAGCCAAACTCAAGTGCCAAGACCTGAAACTCCAAAGTGCCAAGGTGAAAACACAGCATTTCCCCACAAAACAGCAGGTTTACATCTTCTTCATTCACCCTTTTCACCATGGCCGTGCACACTTGTGCACGTGAACACCCACATCCGTCGCTTCCACCACCCCGTGACCGGCCCCACAAACTTCTCCTCCACCACTGGTCACGTTGCCGATGCCCACAAGTCCCATCTCATCGTCGATCGAAATTTCATCGTGCCACACACTTTTTTCAAAAACTGTAGAATCGGAGAAAATCGTTCCTGCGCCTCGTCGGAGCCACGTGCCGCCTCCTCCTTGCTGCCACACCCTCACCAGACCGCGACGCCCTGAACCCCCCCTGACCGCACTTCCCTGGCTTCCACTCCGGTGAGAAAATCCGACGCAACCCATGGAACCCAAAAACATTTTATAAAACCTAATTTCAACAAATTCTCAAAACTCTTTTAAAAAAATTAAATTAGTATTTTTCCCTGCTGCTATACATCCTTCCACTCCTCCAGGCCAAGTGCCATCGTTTTTCATCGCCTAGATCGACGGAGGTTCACCAATTTCCGCTTTGTGACCATCTCTTCTTTTCTTTTGATTTATACTTTTAAAAATCTTGATTTTTGTTTCAATAATCATCGTTTTGTTGCCTTGTTATAATTATGTAATCAAACCATGTTTTAATTAGTTTTCAAAATTCAATTTGGGAATTTCAACAGAGAGCATTACTGTGTTTTCTTTAAACACCAGTACAGGTTTTCTTTTGATAAAACTTGTTTAATTTGATTCCTTAATGACTAGGTACAAATTTGACACAAGTATAACCTCTCATGTCACACCGTCACCTAGATCTACTGATCTCCCTAGCTCTAAATAGATTCAACTAAAGAAAACCCTGTCTAGTGCTAGTAGCAGGTCATGAAACCTTTACTTCAGGTTTTCCATACCGATCAATGGTCATCATACCATAACAAATAATCAAACAAAAATAATACTATATCATATCAAGCGTGAATCATACTCCTGACTTATTACTTGAGCAAGACATCACAAGAATACAAGTTCTAACTCCTAATTCACACAGTAAACTGCAGGGTTTTAAATAAAAAATAAAAATGTATGTTTACTCACCTAGAAAGCTCCAAAAACCTTGAATTTTCCCTTAGCTACAACCCTTTGAGTTGCTGTGTTTGTGTGAGTGTGAAATGTGCATGGGTAGGTCTTTATATAGTAGTAGAAAATATTATAATATGCGGTGTATTAAATGCATGTTTTGAAAGGAGAGACAAAAAAAAAGTTTTCTGTTTTGATGACCATTGAAAGACAAAAAAAAAACATTTCTTTCAACATCACACACCTACCTAGGGTTCACATGGCTTTAGCAGCCATTTCTTATGAGATGTTTCCTGCGCAAGACTTTGTATTGGTGGACTATGGAAAATCAATTAAATGCTCTATGTACTACATGTCATATATCCTAGGACTTAGCTAAAATAGTAGCTTCCCTTTGTACCATTTATAGCCCAGTTCCTCACATGCATTTGCCCCCTCTTTCATATGCAAACATGCTGATTTAACAACAATTATAAAGTATTATACCTTGGCTCCCTAGGTATTACAAACCTGAAATTTTCTGCACATTCTTAGCTCACGGCCATGTGGTTTTATGCATAGGAAAAATCATAGAAAATCATTTCTAAGAGGCTTAACTAGGGAAGGAGAGATTCATGTAATATTTGTACAAGAATGGGGTAATCTTCTTATCATATGGGTTTGACAAAATGCAAATGTTTTTGGGGAAATAAAAGGGGACAAATTCAGGAAAAGGAAACATGAAGAATTTTAAAATCTGAAAATGTTTAGACAAAAAGACATTTGCCATGTGCAAGTGTACAAGCTTTCAAATCCATTATTCTAGGGTAATTCTAGTGTAGGACTTTACTTGTGTAGTTGCATCTAGGTGTGTATATGTTCATGAGGATGTTTGCAAATATATATGTGTTCATGCTTGCAAGAAAATGATGTATTCATGTGAGTGAAACAACATGTTTTCTTGTTCTTGCCAATCCAAACATGGTTGTAATAAAATTTGGTTGAAAAATGCTTTGTTAAAAAAACTAGAAATTAACTTAGAAATGTATAAGGCTTTAAAATCCCTCTTTAAAAAGAACACAACATATGTGAAAGAAAAAAATGGCATTTTTAAAATGCTATACACAAGTGTTATTATCCATACATAAGAGAAATAGATTTTTAAACAACACTCTTACAAATTTGCTATCATAAATACTTGTGTAAAATAAGATTAACAAACGCTACTAAATTTGTGCTATCATACCTCAATATATCAAAAATGGGTTTTGATAAATGCTGCACATATAAATGTTATTATATATATATATATTAAAAAATTCTGTAATTTCAAAATCTAAATTAAAATCGTATTTGAAAATACAAACTCACGATCAATCAAATCTGTGTCCATGATCCGTGTAAATACCGGGTCATTACATTCTACCCTCCTTATAAAAATTTCGTCCTCGAAATTTGTAAGTAGTAGATCAGTGTTATCGACCTATATATATATATATATATATATATATATATATATATATATATATATATATATATATATAAACACATCAATAAATAAAACACACATCAAAACCAAAAATATCTGTCCAAATCCCTCTTTAACTCATCCGTCAACTTATTTAACTCTGTTAAGTATTTCCCGAAATCTTCATTCACGTACTTAACGATCTCCTTTTCGTGATTCCCAAATATGATTTGATTTCACAAATCGATCAATCCACTTTTTCTAAGTACGTATCCAATTAAACTCTCAAGCCCAGCCTTAATCCCAGGAAATCCAAATTTTAACTCAATTTAAAATTCTAACTCGATTTTCGGTATTAATATGAATGGATATTCTTCTATTTTAATCAAACCATATTAAATTATCTTGGGGCTGACCCTAGTTAATTAACTCCTTTTATCTAAAAAAGAGTAAGGTACCTTCTGAAACTCCTTCTATCTTCACACTCTCAGAAGTTGACGCCTTATCCATTAAAGCATAGACCTTAGGTTGTTGTGCCTTTTTCATAAGCGGACAGTCTTTGACCAAGTGTCCAGGCTGATGACAGTTATAACATGAATTTTTTTTGGGAATAACATCATTGGTTTCCCTAGGCTTCTGTTGAGGTTGCTCCGGCTACTGAGTTTGTTGTGGCTTCTCCGCTGCTGGCTTGGTGCAGAACTTGGCAATGTGTCCTTTCTGTAGACAGTTGTGACATTTGGTATCTTTGAATCGTTCTTTGGATTTTTCTCCCATCTTAGGTACTACGTTGTTGTTGTTGTTCCAGTTCGGATTGAATTTCCTCTTATTTGGATTCTCTCCACTAGATCCTCCTTTCTGTGCTGCTTTAGCAACTGGCTTTTTACCCTCCAGTGCCTCATAACGAACAGCCATATCCACTAGATCAACGAATGGAATCTTGAGATGTCCAATCATCTGGACTTGCAGGCTATCCTTCAATCCTGCTATAAACATCTCATTCATCTTGAGTGGGGTATTAATCAGTTCTGGCCCGAAACAAGAAAGCAAATTAAACTTGTTCTCATATTCAGCAATCTTCATATTCCCTTGTTTGAGATCGATGAAATCTCTATGCATCCTTGTCTTTCCAGCAGCAGGCAAAAACTGAGCTTTGAACGCCTCTTTGAACTTGTCCCAAGTGAAACTTTCCTCAGGAACGTTAGCAGTTTGAGCGTCCCACCAAATCGCAGCCGCTTCTTGAAGTTGCCATGATGCCAAAAGACGTTTCTGATCGTCATTCAACTTCAATCCTTTAAAAATTCTTTCACAGGACCTCATCCAGGCTTGTACTTCAGTAAAAGACTCAGTTCCTTTGAAAACCTTTCCTCCCAAAGTCGTATGCTCCTTACAAATAGTCTTAAAGCTCTTATCTTGTTGAACTTGTGCAACTTCCTCTACTGTCTCCCCTTGGTCTTGGGATCCTATAGTACGACCAGTAATAGTGGAAGACCCCCTAGCTCGACCTCTTCGTGCACGGGTACTCATTTTGATTACCTGAATATAATAGGTTGTCAATCGGGACTTGATAGGGTATATCTATCTTAGGTATAACATCCAAGTTGTTTTAATTCATTTTAATTTTTATATAAAAATACGCTCTCTCACACTTACCCAAAGCCTAGGTAATCAGTAACCTAAGCTCTGATACCAACTGTAACGACCCACCTTTCGAACAATCGGAAGTCGTGTCATTAATGAGAAATAAGAATAGATAGAAGAAATAAACACAGAACATCAAAATCTCACAGCGGAATTTTCACAAAAAGATAATACTTTATAATATTACACAACAGTACAGGATACAACAGAACAACATATGACTAGTGATATAACCCATTTCTAGTACACCAGTAATTATACATAACATTCACTATTGACTGGCAAACTTGTAATTATACAATAGGTAGGTAGATAGGTAGGTCAGCACACTGATAATCTCCATTCAGCATCATAAGTTCTACATCCTGATTCACTTGTCTATTCATAGCAAGCGTTATGAATACCTAAGAGTTTAAGGGAAAACACAGAAAATAAACTTCGGGTCAGTCAGGGGGCTGGTATGAGTAAACAGTTTAAAACAGTTTAAAGAAAAACGTCTCATAAGACTAAGTACGGAACGGGTTTTTACCTTATGAGATCCAAAACACTTTTGTATACTTTAAACCAGATATTATCAAAGCGTTTATTTAGTTTTAACAAATAAATTAGAATCTAGAAGGATGCTTGCATCTCACATTCTCCGATATAGTATACAAATAAAAACCGCTTGGTGCTTAGGGAAATTGGATTTCCAACTTGACAAGGTATGGGTCCACCTTCCGATGATGTATCTCTAGAGGCAAATACATCTGGGTTCAACAAGAACATCTTGCAACCCGGCCCTCACATGACCGACCACTCATTTTTCTTAAGTGTATCGAATGTATATCACCGATGGTTGTGTACGGCAACCATCCCTGAATGGGCAGAATCGATAGATTAAGAAACAAAAGGAATTTCTCTAGATAGGTGATACTACACCCTAATGGGAGCGACCCACATAGCCATGCTGCCTGCCCGATTTTTGTCATTTCCTGGGTGTGAGACTTGAGGCTAGACTCGTCTCATCATCACTGGTTCATTTCCTTTGAATGCCACATCGTCCTACCCGTCAGAAATACTCATTCGATTTCCCAAGTATATCACGGGTAATAAAGCTAAGAGAAACGAATTTCTCTGCCACCAACGTAATATACTTACGTAAATTCGATGTGTAGAATCTGACTAATATACATTGTCAGACACTCGTCCATTCAGGTTTGTTATGGGCCTGAACAGACCGAAAATATCATTTACAATCTTCTCGCACACCGTCGTCTTCAGTTTGACATCTCTGACGCGCGGCGTCTAATCAAATCAAAGTGGAAAATAAATCCGGTCTCTTTGAAATGATTACGAACATTTTCTTTTAAATTCTTAATCTAACATGATTAATATCAACTACACATACAGTTAAATCAACCATCATACGATCATCTTGTTTATATTTGGCATTTTGATCATAACTTAGAATTGGACAATTTTAGCGTGCGCGCTGCACGGGTTTTTATTTCTATCTTGTTCGCCTCTTCTGAAAATGAATCCTTACATTTATCCTTTCAGAAATTTATCTTTCCTCGACTACCTTTAATTCTGATTCTTCACAAATGAAATAAATTTATAATTTTAACTTCTCATTTACAGCTTTAATACTGTATTCCTTTCTCTCGTCAAATCTGCTTCTTCTTTCTATTAAAATTCCTCTTTTAAATTATCAATCTTCACAGAAATAAAACACTGTTTTTGTTTATACCAGTTCAGACAGTAAAATATTAGCAGTTATGTTGTGATAGAGATTTTGACGCACAAATTTGAACTCGGCAATTCCAGTGTAAAATAAAATATTCTTATTTTATCACTTTAACTCAAATACTTAAATGAAATTAAACTCATCGCCACTCCTGTATTTCTCAACAACATTTTATCAGGAAAATCATTTTTAATTTTATAAATAAAATTTATAATTCAAGTTAAATTATAACTTCTGCATTTCAATTCCAGCTTCTGACGAACGGTATTGTCAATCCTGATTCACTTTCCTCTTTTTACTCCGTTTGTAAAAATGTTTATTACACTTATTTTTTTGTTTCCAATTATAATTTAAACTATAATTTTAATACCTATTTAAATTAAATAGATGAAAAATCCTATCTTTAACCTTACTTCTTTATTAACATAACCAACTTGAATATAAACTAAAGTTTACACTTAAGGTACCAACTAAAGTACCAAAGCTAAGTGCCAGGCCAACAAAACAAGTCCCATCCTTGGCAAACTAAAGTGCCAAAGCCAAACTCAAGTGCCAAGACCTGAAACTCCAAAGTGCCAAGGTGAAAACATAGCATTTCCTCACAAAACAGCAGGTTTACATCTTCTTCATTAACCCTTTTCACCATGGCCATGCACACTTGTGCACGTGCACACCCACGTCCGTCGCTTCCACCACCCCATGTCCGGCCCCACAAACTTCTCCTCTAGCACTGGTCACGTTGCCGATGCCCACCAGTCCCATCTCATCGTCGATCGAAATTTCATCGTGCCACACACTTTTCCCAAAAAATGTACAATCACAGAAAATCATTCCTGCGCCTCGTCGGAGCCACGTGCCGCCTCCTCATTGCTGCCACACCCTCACCAGACCGCGACGCCCTGAACCCTCCCTGACCGCACTTCCCTGGCTTCCCCTCCGGTGAGAAAATCCGACGCAACCCATGGAACCCAAAAACATTTTATAAAACCTAATTTCAACAAATTCTCAAAACTCTTTTTAAAAATTAAATTAGTATTTTTCCCTGCTGCTATACATCCTTCCACTCCTCCAGGCCAAGTGCCATCGTTTTTCATCGCCTAGATCGACGGAGGTTCACCAATTTCCGCTTTGTGACCATCTCTTCTTTTCTTTTGATTTATACTTTTAAAAATCTTGATTTTGGTTTCAAAAATCATCGTTTTGTTTTCTTGTTATAATTATGTAATCAAACCATGTTTTAATTAATTTTGAAAATCCGATTTGGGAATTTGCAACAGAGAGCATTACTGTGTTTTCTTTAAACACCAGTACAGGTTTTCTTTTGATAAAACTTGTTTAATTTGATTCCTTAATGACTAGGTACAAATTTGACACAAGTATAACCTCTCATGTCACACCATCACCTAGATCTACTGATCTCCCCAGCTCTAAATAGATTCAACTAAAGAAAACCCTGTCTAGTGCTAGTAGCAGGTCATGAAACCTTTACTTCAGGTTTTCCATACCGTTCAATGGTCATCATACCAAAACAAATAATCAAACAATAATAATACTATATCATATCAAGCATGAATCATACTCCTGACTTATTACTTGAGCAAGACATCACAAGAATACAAGTTCTAACTCCTAATTCACACAGTAAACTGCAGGGTTTTAAACAGAAAATAAAATTGTATGTTTACTCACCTAGAAAGCTCCAAAAACCTTGAATTTTCCCCTAGCTACAACCCTTTGAGTTGCTGTGTTTGTGTGAGTGTGAAATGTGCATGGGTAGGTCTTTATATAGTAGTAGAAAATATTATAATATGCGGTGTATTAAATGCATGTTTTGAAAGGAGAGACAAAAAAACAGTTTTCTGTTTTGATGACCATTGAAAGATAAAAAAAACATTTCTTTCAACAACATCACACACCTACCTAGGGTTCACATGGCTTTAGCAGCCATTTCTTATGAGATGTTTCCTGCGCAAGACTTTGTATTGGTGGACTATGGAAAATCAATTAAATGCTCTATGTACTACATGTCATATATCCTAGGACTTAGCTAAAATAGTAGCTTCCCTTTGTACCATTTATAGCCCAGTTCCTCACATGCATTTGCCCCCTCTTTCATATGCAAAACATGTTGATTTAACAACAATTATAAAGTACTATACCTTGGCTCCCTAGGTATTACAAACCTGAAATTTTCTACACATTCTTAGCTCACGACCATGTGGTTTTATGCATAGGAAAAATCATAGAAAAACATTTCTAAGAGGCTTAACTAGGGAAGGAGAGATTCATGTAATATTTGTACAAGAATGGGGTAATCTTCTTATCACATGGGTTTAACAAAATGCAAATGTTTTTGGGAAAATAAAAGGGGACAAAATCAGGAAAAGGAAACATGAAGGATTTTAAAATCTGAAAATGTTTAGACAAAAAGACATTTGCCATGTGCAAGTGTACAAAACTTCAAATCCATTATTCTAGGGTAATTCTAGTGTAGGACTTTACTTGTGTAGTTGCGTCTAGTTGTGTATATGTTCATGAGGATGTTTGCAAAGATATATGTGTTCATGCTTGCAAGAAAATGATGTATTCATGTGAGTGAAACAACATGTTTTCTTGTTCTTGCCAATCCAAACATGGTTCTAATAAAATTTGGTTGAAAAATGCTTTGTTAAAAAAACTAGAAATTAACTTAGAAATGTATAAGGCTTTAAAATCCCTCTTTAAAAAGAACACAACATATGTGAAAGAAAAAAAATGGCATTTTTAAAATGCTATACACAAGTGTTATTATCCATACATAAGAGAAATAGATTTTTAAACAACACTCTTACAAATTTGCTATCATAAATACTTTTGTAAAATAAGATCAACAAACGCTACTAAATTTGTGCTATCATACCTCAATATATCAAAAATGGGTTTTGATAAATGCTGCACATATAAATGTTATTATATATATATATATATATATATTAACAAATTCTGTAATTTCAAAATCTAAATTAAAATCGTATTTGAAAATACAAACTCACGATCAATCAAATCTGTGTCCGTGATCCGTGTAAATACCGGGTCATTACAATTTCCGTCATGAACCATGGAAAAAGATAGTCCTTATCGACTTCGAGAGACTCTAGCCCGAGCCTCAGGACCCAGACCCAGCTGAGCCCTTGGATAGTCAGGGTCGGTCCACCGATGTGGATTAAAATGCCTGAACACTGCGTTTCCCCACCCTTTGGGGCGTAAATGAGCCAACGAATGACTCCATTGGTCCCGGATCGACCGATATAACCGAGGCGCCTCACAACAGCAACAACCACATAGGTGAAAATAATATAAATGTCATCCAGTTTAAGAACTGGCACCACCTCTAGCTAGAAGGAAACGCATGTCCTCCCTGATGTCTTCTCCCGTTTCTGGTTCATACCGGGGTGTAAGGCTCGTGAATCAATGTTATACACAAAGCTATGCCACACAGGCGGTGCTTTGATCATCAACCACAAGACTTTGCTTTTCAATAGAAGCCTTGATCATTGCATCTTAGCATGCCACACAGGCAATTCACACCATGCAAATAATGGCTATCAATCACACAGTATGAATTCCAATGTCAGACACACAGTCCATTTGCAAGTTCATTCTGGGCCTGAACGAAACCAAAGGCACTATATACCTAGCATACCCATCGATCTCCAAGCACGTCTAGACGATTACCACTTATTATCTATATTTCGGGATGCCTCCCAATCAAGACATCAGTTACCATCCAACCGAGGCGAAGATCTCCGGTCTTCAACCACCGTCTTCAACATCGACTTCTTATCGCCAATTCAGTTATTCAGAATGGGATAAACCCGGTCTTTCTGAGCAACTCGCGTATATAATAAACAAGTGCTACACAAACACAACATACGCCACATTCCAATTCATCAGTCACTAACCGTAAATTAGTAAGAGAACGATTTCCCAAGTATTAACCCCGAAGCCCGAAACTAACATCATATCAAAACCCAGGAAACCATTCGACTTAGCTAACCTTCAGTTAGTTTATAAATTTCACATTCTTGGGGATAGGTTCCCATTATTTTTATCAAAGATAATTCCTTTAGTATAATTTTCATATCAAACACATTCAACCATCAAATATCCAATAAACCGAGTAAGTTCGGTTTATTTCCATTCCATATCACTTATAATATTTTATAACGATTTATCACTATTTTTATTTATTTAAAAATAGCCAATTTATTCAAATGGCGCTTCAGGCCATAACGCGGTCGTGGCGCTGTTTTTTTACAGATTTGATTTACACATATCTGAATATCTAACCGTTGGATCTTCACAAAATTTATATCATTAGTAAGATCTTTTCAAAACGAATCCAACAGTTTCAGTTTTGGGAAAATCCAACGGTCGGATCTCCCGGTACACTCGTTTGAAGTTTCGATTTCAAAATACGAACTGCAACGTTATTATTCGATTTAATTTATATATATATATAATCGATTCTGGTGCTGTTTTCTTCATATTTGAATTAAACATTCCAGACAATCCAACCGTTGGATCTTCACAAAGTTGGTGTCGTTGGAAAGATATTTCCAAAGTGTACCCAACGGTTTCGGTTTCGGGAAAATCTGATGGTCGGATCCCCCGCACTAATCGTTTGAAATCACGATTTCAAATCACGAACTACAACTTCGTTATTCGATATATTTAAATTATATTTATACATATATATAAATATAATTTATCCTTCGATTTCAAAACCATATTCTTTTCATACATTTGATAAAAGTGATTTTTTTGTCCAACAGACATTTATTTCGACACTTCACTATTTTTAACAATTTATGTATGTAATAAAAATGTGATTTTTATTGTAAAACAATTTATTTCAAAGCACGATTGTTATATATAGTTCATATAGATGATAAAAATGTGATTTTTATTATAAAACAATTTCTTTCAAAACACGACTATTTTATATAGTTCATATAGATGATAAAAATATGATTTTTATTATAAAACAATTTATTTCAAAACACGACTATTTTACATAGTTCATATAGATGATAAAAATATGATTTGTATTATAAAACAATTTATTTCAAAACATGACTATTTTATATAGTTCATATAGATGATAAAAATATGATTTTATTATAAAACAATTTATTTCAAAACACGACTATTTTATATAGTTCATATAGAAGATAAAAATATGATTTTTATTATAAAACAATTTATTTCAAAACATGAACGTCGTTCAACATATGAATTTCTATTCAACACATGAATCTCTATTCAACACACGAATATAGTTTCAACATATGAAAATAATTCTAACACATGAATATTATTGAAAATTTCAGCAGCATAACGACATGGTAGTTAAAACCGGGACCGTCTCTAGTATGGCTCCTCGCTCTACCTTAAAGCCTCGCAGCTTTTGACAACGGGGATTTCATGCATCTAGTTCGCACGCAGGCGGCATGTTTATTTTCTTTTCCACAAACTAATCCTATGTGGTTTCAACCAAATAATTCTCAACCACAAACGGGTATTTTTCAACCACAATCAATCAATTTCAACCACAAACAATTCTAATCAACCATTTGCTATCAACCAATTTTCACACCAATCACAACCAATAAATATCGTCCATGGTTTGTGGACGAGGGGCGTATATGTATATATATAAGTATATTTCACTTCTATTTCAACACATATATAATTTTTACAATGCAGATATAACTTATACATCAAACATACAACTTATACAACGCTTATACATGAGGTGTACAACGCTTATACATGAGGTGTACAACGCTTATATAACTCATACTTGGAATATATAATTTATACATCGTCATTTCCATATCGTTTATAATTCAGAAATCTCACATTGGGTTCCACTCCACCAAAAATAGCAGAAGGCTCAGAAAAATATGCGGTCTCTTCTAGAATGTAGAAGACGTCCGCACGAGTCCACTGACTCTTGTTTCACTGAATTTCGTCAACAAACGAAAAAGATATGACTTTTATAGTGAAATCATAAACCGTAGCGCTTTAAAGTGCTATTAAATAGTTTAAAATAATTTAAACCGTTACCTCTGCTGTTTTGTTTCGAACTTGGGTTCCATTTTTCGCGAAATCCAAGGCATGAGGACAAAATCCAGTTGCACCACGTCGAAGCACATGGAACGCGCACCAGCGGGTGCCCCTCCGGTCGAGATCGATGGCCTCAGGGCATCACGGCGGCGGATTGAAGTTGCTGACTTCCCAGGTTCAGATCTCCTCAACTCGACACGATAAATCACGAAATGGGTATGGATTGGTAGCTGAGGGAAATCTCTACAAAAAATCCAACTGGGGTGGATGAATTTATTGAATGGATTTTGAATTAAAGAGGAGAGAAGGGAAGAATGAATTCCGCCGTGCGCTGGGGGGGGGGGGTGTATCGGGGAAGAAAAACGATTTGTCAAGTTCTAATAGGCTGAGGGATTTTTTTTATATTTATATATTTTTAAAAATTCAAAAATACCCCTCTTCACATACAAACTCCAATCCAAACCCAACGACTATCATCCCTAGCTAAATACCCCCATTCCGAACACAATGGGATATGTTTCGTAGGCCTATTCGACTGTTTGAGTCAGTTTCTCTTCAAATTGAAATACAGAACATTCAATATTTGATTTGAACGTACATTTCAGTTTGTCGGGGCCACATACTGATCCCAAAAATTCCAGAAAAATAAAACTAGCTATGTTTTGACGATACGTTCCCAGCAAAACTAGTTTCGTCGAATTCTGAGACTGTTTGAAAAATGGCCCTTTTCTGGTCGATCCAATTTAACAAAAATCGACCAAACGCATTTTCCTTTGCCACGCTCACATACTAACTTCAAAATTTATGAAATTTGAAACCTAGCAATAATTTGACATCCCGGATCCAACAAAAGTGGTTTCGTTGAATTCTGAGGTCGTTTGCAAAATGGCTATTTTCACGGGCTATATAAACTCTATAGCGACCTTTCTGAAAATTCATTTGGCCATAACTTTTGCTTCCCACTACGAAACTTCGATTTTTCAGATTCGTTAGAAAGATATTCACTAACAGATTTAAATATTTTTGGTTTCACTAAAATCCGTTTTGTTTTGCTCCCGGTACGGTTAGTCAAAGTTTGAATTCAAATTTTTGAAACTACCGCGCCATTTCAGGCCTTGTTTATAATTAGAAATAATTATATTCATTTTCAAACATCGATTCAAACTTACTTTTTGTCGTTATTATTAAAAATATTTATTTTAAATATTTCAAATCCACTAAAATAGCCAATTAAATTTTTTTAAATTGGTTCAGATTTTACGGGTTGTTACACTATCACTTGTTTACCTTGCATTAAAACAGCTCCCAGCCCACATCCACTTGCATCAGTGTACACAATTAGCCCTTCATTGCCTTTTGGAACCTTCAACGATGGAGTTTCAATTAGAGCTTCCTTCAGTTTCATGAATGGTCCTTTACACTTCTCTGTCCAAACAAATGGATGGTCCTTTTTGGTCAATTGTGTAAGAGGAATGGCAGTCTTTGAAAAATATTTTATGAATCTTCTATAATAGCCGGCCATACCCATAAAAGATCTTACATCACTAACTATTTTGGGTCTTTTCCAATCTTGTATTGCCATTACGTTGCTGGTATCCACTGAAATCCCTTTTTCAGAAACAATGTAGCCTAGATAACTGACTTCATTTTTCCAAAAAGTGCATTTAGAAAATTTTGCTTTAAGGTCATATTTCCTTAATCTATTCAATACTAAATGCAAATGTTGTTTGTGTTCTTCTTCTGCTTTGGAATATATCAGAATGTCATTTATAAATATCAACACAAACTTATCTAAATAATCTCTAAACATTTTGTTCATCAAATCTACAAAGTATAATGGGGCATTTGTAAGCCCAAATGGCATAACTAAAAACTCATACAATCCATACCTTATATTGAAGGTTGTATACTTAATACTCTCCTCTTCTACCTTCACTTGATGAAACCCAAATTCTAAATCCATCTTAGGGAATACTTTAGCAGCACCTAATTGATCAAAAAGATCATCTATCCTTGGTAAGGGATATTTATTCTTTATTATGACTTTGTTAAGCTCTCTATAATCTATACACATTCTTAGTGTACCATCATGCTTATTAACAAAGACTATTGTTAACCCCTAACATGAGCAGCTTGGCCTTATGAAACCTTTTCCACCAATTCTTGCAACTGCTTTTTCAATTCAGTCAACTCCTTAGGCCCCATTCTTGTTAGTTTCTTTATAATGGGACTTACACCAGGAATTAACCTTATTTGAAATTCAACTGGCCTATGGTGAGTTACCTCCTTTACTCCTCTAAATACATCTGGATATTGGTTCACTACAGGCAATCGTTCCAGTGTTAATTCTGGTTCTTTAATTTCCAGAGTATTAAAATGTTTAAACCTTTTTCTTTACTTTTTTCACACCATATTGATACCCTTCTATCCTCATCAGTTTTCAAAGAAATTATAGAATGTTCTACATTAATGATAACCATATACTTTTTCAACCAATTAACCCCTAGTATGACTCCTATACCTGGGTGATTCAGCACATACAAATCAAAAATAAAAAGGTTACCACAAATATTTAATTCTATTTGGTAACACATCATTCCTAGCTCACACAAGCTACCTAATGGGCTAGTTAGACATAAGGTTTTTTTTCAACTGTTATGCAAGTCAACTTTAGCTGCTGTAATGTACCAAAAGAAAGTAGTGAGTGTGTAGCTCCAATATCATATGTCACATTTATAATAATCTGTTTGATAAGTAATATACCATCCACTTGTCCTTGCACCTCATTGTTTGAGCTAACCACTGATTTGCCTTTCCCTTTTAAAGCTCCAACTCTTCCTTGTTTATACTTAGGGTAGTTTCTCTAAAGATATCCATCCTTTCCACTATTAAACATTTAAAAGTGGCAACCTGTCATGCTTGGCATTTGGATTTAATATGGCCCTCCTTTCCATAGTTATAGCATATTACTTTCTTCTTGCCATCAGTTGCAGGAGGAGCCTCACTGCCTTTCTTATCTGCTGTATCAGTCTTCTTTTTCTCATATGGTTGGTGTAACACCCCGAATTTTAGCTAATACTAAAATTCTATAATCATAGGATAAATAATCTTAGATGTGGGAATTGGGGGTAACGGGCTGCGTCATTGCGTTCGTCTCGGAAAAATACGCGAAATAGAGTCCGAGTTTTCGAGAATCGGAGTCCGTATGGCCCAGATATGGCCCAATGAAGTTTGCAGAAAAATTAAACCTTAAAACAGATTTAAAGATTTAAAATCAGATTTTAAAAATGGAGCCAGCGGGGGTAGGCGGGAAGCTTCCCGCCCTAAGCATGTCGACAGGGCTGTCGACAGGCCTGTCGACAGGGGTGTCGACTTGCCTGTCGACTTGCCTGTCGACAGGGGCGCGGCGTCCAGAGGACCTGGGTGCACCAGATTGTGTTCTAGGCTGGCTTGGAGGGCTGGGTTCTAGAGATTTCCTAAATCTGACGGACCTAAACTAATCTAGGGTTAATCTAAGAGCCTAAAACACTACCTAATCCTATAAATAAGACCCTAACCCTACCCTAATTCATTCATAATTAGATCTTGTAACTAAACTATGGCAAAATGAAACTTGATCATGGCCTCCACAAATCAATGAAGAAAGTTGCAAGCTCATCAACCTCTAATCATCTTCTTCTTCATATTTGGCAACTAGTTTTACTTCATAAGTTTACTAATCTTGGTTTTGGTGAGTTCCTATGGCTTTAATAATCAATTGTTAAATTGATTATGGTAGGATGTGATAAGACATGGCTATGTTTGTGGATAAATGTGTTTATGCAAGTTTGTATGTTATGTGATTTGCAAGTTTTATGTTATATGCAAGGTTAATGCCATGTTTTATGATGCAAAACACTATGTTGAACATTTATGCATATGTAACATGTTATGCAAACTATAAGTGAGAGTATATGCAAGTTATATGTAACATGATATGCAAGTTATGCATGTGATTTTATGCATGCTAAGTAATTGGTGTTATGCATGCTAAGTATTTGATTGTATGCATGCTAAGTGTTTGGGTTTATGCAAGTTAAGTGGTGTGTTTATGCATAATAAGTGATTGATTCTATGCATGCTAAGTAAGTGGTTTTATGCATGTTAAGTGTTTGGTATTATGCATAAATCATGACATATAAGTTTACCCATTTAAATGTGATGCATACATATGCAAGATGACACCTTTATATGCTATGCATGTTTACCCTCCTTTAAGATGCAAGTCATATATACAAGCTCAACATGTTATGCAAGTTATGTGCACGATGTTATGTAAGTTATGTGCATGTTGTTATGCAAGTTCATATGCAAGTTATATGCATGGTGTTATGCAAGATTAAGTTTATGAGACTATGTAAGTTATGTGCATGATATTATGCAAGTTATGTATATGCTTAAATGCAAGTATGTGAATGCTTATGCAAGTATGTGAATGCTTATGCAAGTATGTGAATACTTATGCAAGTTATGTATATGCTTAAATGCAAGTATGTGAATGCTTATGCAAGTATGTGAATGCTTATGCAAGTATGTGAATACTTATGCAAGTTATGTGTATGCTTAAATGCATGTTTAACATGTTATGCAAGTTATGAGAATGCTTATATGCAAGTTCAACATGTTATGCAAGATATGTGTATGATAATATGCAAGCTCATATGCAACATGTTATGCAAATCATGTGTATGATAGTGTGCAAGTTTGGGTTAAATATAGTTGGGTTAATATATGCTCATATATGCAAGTTGACATCCTCTTAACCCATGACAAAGTTATATGCTAAACCCATGATATTTGTGTTGGATCTTTCCCTTTATTATGTCGTGAAATGAGAACGATTTACGTGGGGAACGATGGGGTAATAAATATGTTAATAAAAGTATGATTGGGTATGATAAGCATACCATAAAAATAAATTAACATAAGTGGGAATTTACCTATTGAGTTAGGTCTACCCATGTTATGAAAAATGTGTAATTAATTAGGGATAATTAATTGTGGGGGTGATTAATTAGGTGTAATTAATCTACTAAGACACGAGGTTGGACCCTTTTGTAGCGGAAGTCTGCCCGGAACCGACCGGCCATCCAGCGGCTACAAATGATTGGCCCAATGTGAGAGGTCTTAGTCACGAACTAAATACGTGATTAACGTAAAGACACGAGGTTAGACTCGGTTATGACGTAAGGCTGCCCGGACCCAACCGGCTTAACCAGCGGTCATAAAAGATAGTCTAATGTGAGAGGTCTTTAGGAGGATCACGGTCTTAATTAATTAAGAAACACTTAACCAAATTAGCATGTAGTGGGACATGAGGGTTAAGTGGGTGCCTTGGGTGGCATGTAGTAACTAGTGGGGGTGCCTCGGGTGGCATGAGGAAACTAGTGGGTTGCCTTGGGTGGCAATAGAAAATACGATTAGAATACTTAACCAAAGTGGAACATGTAATTAAACATGATTAAAGGGTTAAGTAAGTGCCTTGGGGGGCATGTGGGAACCAAGTAAGTGCCTTGGGTGGCATGCGGAAATCTAGTGGGTGCCTTAAGTGGCAACTGAAATATAATTAGATGACTTAACCAAACCTTAACATGTAAGGGGGCATGATTATAAAAAGGGGTTAAGTGGGATGCACTAGATAAAATGACAAGCTTAAGTAGTAGCTTGTGGGGGCCCATTTCAACCAATATCCCAAACGTATCTTTGTGGGCTCGACTCTGGTCGGGTGACGGGACACGCATATTGGGCTTGACTATAAGTGGCCAAAATGGGTTAGCGGTGGCAACGCAGGATCAACGGGTTTCATATGCGTGTGTGGACCCGGGCTGGTTGGTAAGTCGTTGTTGCATCGTGTAGATATAAAGCCGTGCACAGTGATATTATCTGGTAGCCACTTTGGGGAATGATACACCCCCTTTGTGGGACCAGCACGGGTATCTACGGTAGGGAGCCGATCACTTGGGAGTAGTGGGTACACCAAGTAAAGATAGGGGCAGACGGCACCTGTGTAGGGGTACAAGAAACTACTGGGTAAAAATTACTAAGTACACTTAGTGGGATCAACCTTTACGTAGGAATTACTCTTGGTGGGTAGAACTGGTGTGGTGCAGTGTAAGAATTACCCTTGGGTGGGGAGATCTGGGGTGGTTTAAGCTAGAAATTATCCTTGGGTGGATAAATGCGTCTTTTCGGATATCGTAGTACATCCGGTGTTTAGTTGGCTACTTAGTGTAGTCATTATCCCCAAAGGTACCGTACCTTGTTTATGTCATACCCTAATTACTTTAATGGTTGTATTGTTAGGGTTATGAGACTCACTCAGACTTATGTCTGACCCCGTTGTTTTTATCTTTTTCCCAACCCTCAGGTTATCAGAGTGGGCCTAGCACTAGTGGGCTTGGATCAGACCGCTATATCTATCTTTTGGGCTTGGATCGTAGAAGTAAAGCTCGGTTTATCTTTTCTATTATGGCTATTGTCTATGTAGTGGGATTATGTACTTCTATTTTATCAGGATGGATATTATGTAATTGACTCTTGTTATGGTTTTGTGATGTAACCAAACATGTTTTACTTTCCGCTGAAATGAAAGGATGTTTTAAATTTTCAAGTATTACTTATATCTGTCTTGTTGTAATTTTTCTGTTCTATACTCACTAAAAATACTCCACCAAAACTAAGGCATTCCCTTAGTGAGTGACCTTAGCGGGTGTGGGGTGTTACACGTGGTATCAGAGCTTAAGGTTACCAGAACAGATAAAGTTTTTAGAAAAATTATTTTCTAAGAATATTTTTGGAAAGGAGTATTTTCAAAAACATGTCCTTTAAGAGAAAAGTTTTTGAAAGAAAAGCATAATCCCCGATAGCCATATCTTTATCTTTCGAATTCTCCGTTTTGAATCTCTTCCTCTCTCGATTTTGAGTTTCCCCTCCGTGTATAGATGAGCTTTCTAAGATAGATAAGAATGGAAAACCACTTCAAGGGACTTAGTTGTTAGTCGGATTAGAAGTTGGTTCAAGAAGGAGGAGGACTGGTAGGTATCTATATGATAGACGATGAGAGGAAGGCTTAAATAGTTGTTTGGTTAATGAAGGATGAAACCTCATTGGTGGGAGGTTATGAGTGGAGAATAGGGAAGAAGAAGGCAAGTAGCTATCCTTTTGGGAGGAATAGGACACCTCATTAGGATTGTCCAAAGAAGCAAGGGCAAGGTATGGAATCTTCTGGAGGGTAGTTGTATTCCCTCACGACTAGGGTACCAGATGGGGATAAGACCGTCTAGATTGGAGGTTGGATTTCTTTATTATCCGATTCGAACTTATTTGATTCTGACGCATCGAGTTCGTTTATCTCATCATTGTTAGTTGAGTCACTGCACTTAGACACCAGTTTGGTAGATGATCCCTTAGTTGTTTCAAACCCAATTGGGCTCCATGATGTGTTTGGGTTTGAAAGTTTCTATACTTAGCATTGAGTTTAGATGTGATGCTTATTGGGCTTCACGGGCTATGGGCTAGTTTTGGGCATGGACTGGTTATCTAGTAGGGGTGCCATTCTTGATTTGAAGGGGGAGTTGTTAGGCTTATGACCCGCTTGGGTAACACTCTCGAGATCTCTTGTAATCCCATAGAATCTGTTATGCTAAGTTATCTAGAATCGCTTGACATGTCGGTCTAGAGTATGCGATCTGTTAGAGTGGTCCGGGAATACTCGGATGTGTTTTGACGAGGTGAAGAGTTTACCTCCGGAGCGGGAGATTGACTTCCAAACATATCTGGTAGACAATGCTAAACCAGTATCTTGGCCAGTGTGCCACAGGGCTCCTCGTGAGAGGAGGGAACTCCATAAGTAAGTAGGCGATTTGCTTGAGAAGGGGTTCATAAGACGAAGTATATCGGAGTGGGGCGCTCCAGTAGTTTTTGTTATGAAGGCGGATGGGTCCCTCAGACTTTGTGTAGGCTAAAGAGAACTAAATAAGCTCACAAAGAAGAATCGATACCCACTGCCGAGGATAGATGATCTCTTTGATCAGTTGGCTGGCGCCTCAGTATTTTTGTAGTAAGACTTAGCCACGAGGTTTCGTCAGTTGAGAGTGACTAAGGATAGTATAGAGAAGACTTCCTTTAGGACTCCGGATGATTTTTTTTTTTTATGAATGGCTGGTGATGCCATTTGGTTTGACGAACGCCCCCGCATACTTTGTTGATTTGATGGGAAGGGTGTTCAGGGAGTACCTAAATAAGTTCGTGATGGTCTTTGTGGATGACATCTTGGTCTTTTCTAAGAGCGTAATAAATTTTCGTATGTGCTCAATAGGGTGAGCAAAGCCAGTTAGGGGAAAAACGGTGGTTTTTGGGCAAGACTGGCGAGGACATCCAGGGTTGGACAAGGGGCTTAATTATTTAGCCGTTTTTGCTAGTATCATCTCACGTAGGTCGCCTGAACTCGAAGGAGATATCCCTTGGGTGTTTGTCTGATATTGGTTTAGGCCTTTGGGGCTTACATTTGGGGGATGTCGAGTTCGACTAGGGTGGTCTGCGTGAGAGATGAACAGTTGTGATGATTTTGGATGATATCCTGGTGGAGAAGAGCATGCCCTACATCTTAGGGAAGTGTTGGAGACTCTTCGAGCGCATAATCTTAGGACAGTAAAAGTGGATGGGATTCTTAGCATCCTATGAGTTTGAGATAGCGTATACCCCTGGCAAGGGGTAACGTGGTGGCGGACGCCTTGAGCAGAAAAAGGTTGTCCTTGAGTCCGTTGTCCGTGGAACAATGAAGCTTGGAATTTATCTTGATTTTAGACCTTCCATTGACTTTGTACCCGGTTTGCTAGCCTCCTTGGAGGTTAGGCCTACTCTTTTGGGGCGGATTGGAGAAGCACAGAGGGACGACCCACAGTTGGTTGAGTTGGTGGAGAAACTCATAAGGGGGGAGTCGTCCAGCCATTTGAGTAGGTACACCCTAGACGATAGGGGGTGCTTGCGTAGAGACAGTAGACTTTGTGTACCGCAAGACGAGGGTTTGAGGAAGGTTATTCTTGATGATGCACACCGTTCTAGGATGACCATTCATCCCGGTGGGGACAAGATGTACCAAGACATGAAGAGGGTTTTCTTCTGGGCCGGTAGGAAGAAAGATGTGGCCGAGTATGTCGCTCGATGCTTGGTGTGCCAACAAGTAAAAGCGGAGCAAAAGAAACCAGGTGGGTTGCTTCACCCATTGGAAGTTCCGCAATGGAAGTGAGATAGCATCTCGATGGATTTTATTGACGGGTTATCCAGATCAAGAAAGGGTAATACGGGAATTTGGGTGGTGGTAGACAGACTTGCTAAGAGCGCCCATTTCATACCCGTGAAGAGCAAGAGGACTGCTCCATGGCCAGCTTCTGTATACCTTCGAGAGATAGTTCGATCGCATGGGGGTACCCTCTAGCATAGTGAGTGATCTAGATCCTATCTTCACTAGAGAGTTTTAGAAGAGTTTGCAAGAGGCGGTAGGGACTCAGTTGTGTTTGAGTACCGCATATCATCCTCAGACGGACGGCCAGACCGAGAGGGTGAATCATGTCCTAGAAGACCTTTTGAGGCTTTGTATCTTAGATTTTGGAGGTACATGGGAAGAGCATCTTCCATTGGTAGAGTTCGCATATAATAACAGCTTTCAGTCCTGTATTGGTATGGCACCTTTCGAAGCTCTTTATGGAAGGCCTTGTCGATCACCTACACGTTGGTGGGAATCTACGAATGAGATCTTGCTTGGGTCGATAAGGTTAGAAAAACTTCGGGAAAAGATTGATTTGATTCAAAGAAGGAGGAAAGCGGCGCAAGATAAACATAAATCTTATGCGGACAAGAGGAGAACAGAGCTTGAGTTTGATATTAGGACATGCTTTTTATCAAGATATCTCCATTACGGAATGTGGTTCACTTTGGATCTGTTGGGAAGTGAGTACCAAGGTTTGTTGGGCCGTTTCCTATTGAGGAAAGGATTGGACAGATGACATATAGAGTGGAGTTGCCCGACATTTTTAGTGGTGTACATGATATATTCCATGTGTTACATTTGAGGAAGTTCCTACATGAGACCGCAGAGGCAGTAGAGCCGAGCCTGCTTAGAGAAGTGGAAGTAGAGTGTGATGCGACGATTCGACGAGCTCCTACTTGCATCCTTGGGTCAGAGATTTGAAAGTTGAGAAACAGAGAGGTTCAACTAGTCAAAGTACGAAGGGGAGATGAAGAGAGCGACGCTACCTGGGAGACGGAAGCGAAGATGCGTTCGAAGTACCCTTTTTCTTTCGGAGGGTATGTCCTTTTGCTTCTCCTTCATCGCATATCTTGTGCTTATCTTATCCTTAGTATGTCCTCTCGTTAGTACCTTTGACCTTCGGATAGGATAGTCCTATGGTTGAAACATGTGTTTGAGACATGTTATGTATGATGGATGCAAGTGGATGCAAGTGTTTGCTAGTGGTTGCTCGTGGATGCATTTACACAAACTCTAGGCACTAGATCGGCTCAATCACTTCATATTGCATATTGCATAAATTGTGTGTAGGAAGCTATATTATGGATGTATAATGATTGTGTTATCATATGGATGATGCATTTTGGTGAATGATTGTGCACTCATGTAGATATTGTATGTGTCGATAGGGTTCTCTCGCATACATAATGGATGCATGGCACTATCATGGTTTGCATATGTTCATACATTAGATAGGGAACATATACACACACTTTTTGCATATGCTCATACATCATTAGAAATTGTTTTAAGGACAATGGATGCCCGTGGTTGATGGTTTGAGTAGATGGTTGTTTGGATGGTAGGATATGCATTCTCCTTAGCTTAGAGATTTCGGGGACGAAATCCTTTAAGGAGGGGAGAATGTAACACCCCGAATTTTAGCTAATACTAAAATTCTCTAATCATAGGATAAATAATCTCAGATGTGGGAATTGGGGGTAACGGGCTGCGTCATTGCATTCGTCTCGGAAAAATACGCGAAATAGAGTCCGAGTTTTCGAGAATCGGAGTCCGTATGGCCCAGATATGGCCCAATGAAGTTTGCAGAAAAATTAAAGCTTAAAACAGATTTAAAGATTTAAAATCAGATTTTAAAAATGGAGCCAGCGGGGGTAGGCGGGAAGCTTCCCGCCCTAAGCATGTCGACAGGGCTGTCGACAGGCCTGTCGACAGGGGTGTCGACTTGCCTGTCGACTTGCCTGTCGACAGGGGCGCGGCGTCCAGAGGACCTGGGTGCACCAGGTTGTGTTCTAGGCTGGCTTGGAGGGCTGGGTTCTAGAGATTTCCTAAATCTGACGGACCTAAACTAATCTAGGGTTAATCTAAGAGCCTAAAACACTACCTAATCCTATAAATAAGACCCTAACCCTACCCTAATTCATTCATAATTAGATCTTGTAACTAAACTATGGCAAAATGAAACTTGATCATGGCCTCCACAAATCAATGAAGAAAGTTGCAAGCTAATCAACCTCTAATCATCTTCTTCTTCATATTTGGCAACTAGTTTTACTTCATAAGTTTACTAATCTTGGTTTTGGTGAGTTCCTATGGCTTTAATAATCAATTGTTAAATTGATTATGGTAGGATGTGATAAGACATGGCTATGTTTGTGGATAAATGTGTTTATGCAAGTTTGTATGTTATGTGATTTGCAAGTTTTATGTTATATGCAAGGTTAATGCCATGTTTTATGATGCAAAACACTATGTTGAACATTTATGCATATGTAACATGTTATGCAAACTATAAGTGAGAGTATATGCAAGTTATATGTAACATGATATGCAAGTTATGCATGTGATTTTATGCATGCTAAGTAATTGGTGTTATGCATGCTAAGTATTTGATTGTATGCATGCTAAGTGTTTGGGTTTAT
Organism: Allium sativum; assembly: GCA_030737875.1. Lineage (NCBI taxonomy): Eukaryota > Viridiplantae > Streptophyta > Magnoliopsida > Asparagales > Amaryllidaceae > Allium > Allium sativum. The sequence continues at coordinate 768,865,242 of CM060918.1, read as the reverse complement.
GCAAGTTAAGTGGTGTGTTTATGCATAATAAGTGATTGATTCTATGCATGCTAAGTAAGTGGTTTTATGCATGTTAAGTGTTTGGTATTATGCATAAATCATGACATATAAGTTTACCCATTTAAATGTGATGCATACATATGCAAGATGACACCTTTATATGCTATGCATGTTTACCCTCCTTTAAGATGCAAGTCATATATACAAGCTCAACATGTTATGCAAGTTATGTGCATGATGTTATGTAAGTTATGTGCATGTTGTTATGCAAGTTCATATGCAAGTTATGTGCATGGTGTTATGCAAGATTAAATTTATGAGACTATGTAAGTTATGTGCATGATATTATGCAAGTTATGTATATGCTTAAATGCAAGTATGTGAATGCTTATGCAAGTATGTGAATGCTTATGCAAGTATGTGAATACTTATGCAAGTTATGTATATGCTTAAATGCAAGTATGTGAATGCTTATGCAAGTATGTGAATGCTTATGCAAGTATGTGAATACTTATGCAAGTTATGTGTATGCTTAAATGCATGTTTAACATGTTATGCAAGTTATGAGAATGCTTATATGCAAGTTCAACATGTTATGCAAGATATGTGTATGATAATATGCAAGCTCATATGCAACATGTTATGCAAATCATGTGTATGATAGTGTGCAAGTTTGGGTTAAATATAGTTGGGTTAATATATGCTCATATATGCAAGTTGACATCCTCTTAACCCATGACAAAGTTATATGCTAAACCCATGATATTTGTGATGGATCTTTCCCTTTATTATGTCGTGAAATGAGAACGATTTACGTGGGGAACGATGGGGTAATAAATATGTTAATAAAAGTATGATTGGGTATGATAAGCATACCATAAAAATAAATTAACATAAGTGGGAATTTACCTATTGAGTTAGGTCTACCCCATGGGAATTTACCTATTGAGTTAGGTCTACCCATGTTATGAAAAATGTGTAATTAATTAGGGATAATTAATTGTGGGGGTGATTAATTAGGTGTAATTAATCAACTAAGACACGAGGTTGGACCCTTTTGTAGCGGAAGTCTGCCCGGAACCGACCGGCCATCCAGCGGCTACAAATGATTGGCCTAATGTGAGAGGTCTTAGTCACAAACTAAATACGTGATTAACGTAAAGACACGAGGTTAGACTCGGTTATGACGTAAGGCTGCCCGGACCCAACCGGCTTAACCAGCGGTCATAAAAGATAGTCTAATGTAAGAGGTCTTTAGGAGGATCACGGTCTTAATTAATTAAGAAACACTTAACCAAATTAGCATGTAGTGGGACATGAGGGTTAAGTGGGTGCCTTGGGTGGCATGTAGTAACTAGTGGGGGTGCCTCGGGTGGCATGAGGAAACTAGTGGGTTGCCTTGGGTGGCAATAGAAAATACGATTAGAATACTTAACCAAAGTGGAACATGTAATTAAACATGATTAAAGGGTTAAGTAAGTGCCTTGGGGGGCATGTGGGAACCAAGTAAGTGCCTTGGGTGGCATGCGGAAATCTAGTGGGTGCCTTAAGTGGCAACTGAAATATAATTAGATGACTTAACCAAACCTTAACATGTAAGGGGGCATGATTATAAAAAGGGGTTAAGTGGGATGCACTAGATAAAATGACAAGCTTAAGTAGTAGCTTGTGGGGGCCCATTTCAACCAATATCCCAAACGTATCTTTGTGGGCTCGACTCCGGTCGGGTGACGGGACACACATATTGGGCTTGACTATAAGTGGCCAAAACGGGTTAGCTGTGGCAACGCAGGATCAACGGGTTTCATATGCGTGTGTGGACCCGGGCTGGTTGGTAAGTCGTTGTTGCATCGTGTAGATATAAAGCCGTGCACAGTGATATTATCTGGTAGCCACTTTGGGGAATGATACACCCCCTTTGTGGGACCAGCACGGGTATCTACGGTAGGGAGCCGATCACTTGGGAGTAGTGGGTACACCTAGTAAAGATAGGGGCAGACGGCACCTGTGTAGGGGTACAAGAAACTACTGGGTAAAAATTACTAAGTACACTTAGTGGGATCAACCTTTAAGTAGGAATTACTCTTGGTGGGTAGAACTGGTGTGGTGCAGTGTAAGAATTACCCTTGGGTGGGGAGATCTGGGGTGGTGTAAGCTAGAAATTATCCTTGGGTGGATAAATGCTTCTTTTCGGTTATCGTAGTACATCCGGTGTTTAGTTGGCTACTTAGTGTAGTCATTATCCCCAAAGGTACCGTACCTTGTTTATGTCATACCCTAATTACTTTAATGGTTGTATTGTTAGGGTTATAGGACTCACTCAGACTTATGTCTGACCCCGTTGTTTTTATCTTTTTCCCAACCCTCAGGTTATCAGAGTGGGCCTAGCACTAGTGGGCTTGGATCAGACCGCTATATCTATCTTTTGGGCTTGGATCGTAGAAGTAAAGCTCGGTTTATCTTTTCTATTATGGCTATTGTCTATGTAGTGGGATTATGTACTTCTATTTTATCAGGATGGATATTATGTACTTGACTCTTGTTATGGTTTTGTGATGTAACCAAACATGTTTTACTTTCCGCTGAAATGAAAGGATGTTTTAAATTTTCAAGTATTACTTATATCTGTCTTGTTGTAATTTTTCTGTTCTATACTCACTAAAAATACTCCACCAAAACTAAGGCATTCCCTTAGTGAGTGACCTTAGCGGGTGTGGGGTGTTACAGATGGAACTTGTTATTTCCCTTCTTATTATTGTTATTCTTCATGCTTCTAAATTGTTCTCTAGTATTGTCATGTTTCTTAAAGCTTAGAGTCAGATTCAACACTTGATCCAAGGTTTTCTCATATATGGCAACACTGATCTGCTGAGGCCTGCATTTAATCCCTGTATGTACCTACCATTTTTTGTAGTTCCATCAGCAACCAACATTTTTCCATACTTAGACAAACTCTCAAACTTTTGAGTGTATTCTATAACACTCATACCTCCTTGTCTTAATTTAATAAATTCTTCCAATAAGGATGCTTTTGCTGATGCTGGTACAAACCTAGCCTCCAGTATCTCCTTAAACCGATCCCATGTAATCTCAGTTTCTGGCCTTCCTGCTATGATTACCTCCCACCAATCCAAGGCTACTCCTCTTAATTGCTTGGAAGCAATTTGTTTCTTCTTCTAATCATTGACCTGCATATAATTAAAAATCCTTTCCAGTGTCCTTAACCAAATCTGGACCCCTATAATTCCTTCAGTCCCTTCAAAACTCTTGCCTCCTAAGTGTGTGTAAGTTTTTAATAACTTAGAGAGTTCTTCATGTGGGCTATTGTGTCCAGGGTTCACTCCTTCCCTTAAAGCCCTCACAAAATATTGCATATTCACCATTTGTGGTGCATTTGTTAGTCCAACATTTCAGTGTGTCCTTGGTCCAATGGTGGTTGTCTATGTACAATCATTGATAAATCAGTTCAAAATTTTCCCTTACTCTTGGCAGTTTTTATCAATGTCTGCCTCATTGCTATTTTATACCTTAGTTAAATAATTTATTCTAATTCCTTATGTTCTCACACAAATACTTATAACTATGTATTTTATTTTTAAAACAACTCTGATACCAACTGAGAGAACCCCTCTTAAAATTTCATATGAAATTGACTAATTAACCAGAGATAATCAAATTCCTGGGTTCAACTCTATCTACGGTTTCATATACAATTGGTAATTTAGTATTTATTTTGTTTTTTTCTTTTCCAGGATCATCCTCGCTAATATATGCATACCAAATTATGTATAGTGTAATCAGTCACTTGATTACGGTTTTCTTTCCTATAATGTAAATAAGAGTTATTGGTTTATCAGGTAAAATAATTAAATAATGTTTCAACCCCTTATTTTCACACAACATAAGGAATTTATTTCTAGATATCTCACATGTTCAATTTAGTCAAATTACATAATGTATATACATATCCTACACACACACACACATATATATATATATATATATATCTGTATACCCTGTATGCTAGCAAACATAACACAATCAAAGATAGTTGAACTGGACAGAGAGATGTATCTATGACTAATGCACTTTTTAGTTAATTACATCACAACAGTTCTACAAACTCAATAACTTTAGTAAAGCTTAAAGTATATTCTGGACTTTTGTATTCTTGGCTAGTCCTAGTCATAAGTGTAATTAGTGAGTGTATGAACCAGGACTGAACTGGACCTTTTAATTATTACTGGATTTCATCAACTCAACCAAGCAGAATAAGATTAAACACCATACAAAAGAGGCAACATCCTACCTTGTTCAATTTGCACCATTACATGCAGTAGTAGACCACTTACGTGTATAAGTGATCATTAGTTGGTGCACACTCCCTCTTTTGTATGACTACTTTCAACTGGATTACCCATGCTTTGTTTTCCATGAAAATCTAGTAATATACTTCATTAGCAAAAGTGTGAACTTCTATGTCTAAACACTATGCTACTACTTAGTAAAGACTAACCAAATTACATATCATCAAATAAGTTTAGATCTGGAATCACATAATCTGGCTAATACATATAATCCTTGCATAAATAAAAAGGGAAAAACATCTGTAACAACCCGAAAAATCAGAACCAATTTAAAATTTTTATTTTGGCAATTTTAATGAATTTTGAATATTTAAAATGAATTATTTTAAATAATAACAAAAAGAAATTTATTTTGAATAGAATTAGAATGTATATATTTATTTGAATCGAAGTTAGAACATAAATTTTTATTTTAATTTTAAAAGGAGTTAGAAATAGCGCGATAGTTTGAAAATTCAATTTTGAACTTTGACTAAATGTACAGGATTCAAAATAAATCGAATTTTAGTGAAACCAAAAAAACATAAATATGTTTGAAAATATCTTTCTAACGAATCCGAAAAATCAAAATTTCATAGCGGGAATCAAAAGTTATGGCCTGTTGAATATTCAGAATAGTCGCTATGAAATTTAATACAAATATAGCCCTTAAAAATAGACATTTTGCAAACGACCTCCGTTTTCGATGAAACCACTTTGGTTGGATCCGGAATGTCAATTTTTTGCTAGGTTCCAAATTCCATAATTGTTGGAATTAATATGTGAGAGTGGCAAAGGAAAACACGTTTGGTAATTTTAATTTGAATTGGATCGACCAGAAAATGACCATTTTTCAAATGGTCTCCAAATCTGACGAAATTAATTTTGTTGGGACCGTATCGTCCTAATGTAGCTAGACTTATTTTTTTGGAATTTTTAGAATCAGTATGTGGCCCTGGCAAATTAAAATGTACATTCAAATCTAAAATTGATGTTTTATATTTTAATTTGAAGAATAACTGACTGAAACAGTCAAATGGGCTTACGAAACATATTCCATTGTGTTCAGAATAGGGGTGATTAGCTAGAGGCGACAGTCACTGGGTTTGAATTGGAGTTCGTATGAAAAGATGGGTATTTTTTGAAATTAAAGAATTAAATATATAAATAAAATTCCTCGGCCAATGAAAATTCATTTTCCACTTTCTCGAATCTGACAAAACCCGATACCCCTTCCTCGATGAACGACGAATGAAGACCCTCCTTTTATCCTCTTTTTCTCCTAAATCATGCAACGAAATCATGAGCCTTTGTTGTAGATATTGTAGAGGAGCCTAAGAGCTTTAAATCCATATAAGTCTTGGCCTCCGTCATTGCTTGAATCTTGAGATCCAACGCATGGAAGACGCCGACTTTCGACCGCCAGATCTCCAACCCTGTTGTGTCGAAGTGGACCCCACAACCACGGTTGCGTGCGTCGTTCGAAGCCCTACCTCGTGGTGAAGTCTGATCGACGCAACACTACATGGATTGGAAACAAGAATCAAACCCCAGTTTGTGCAATATCGAATGGTATACATTTTTTATATTTTAAACCATTTTAACACTCTAAAACCATCGCAACGTGTCTTTTTTGTTTGTGGTCAAAATCCAGTGAAACAAGAGACGACGGGACCTTGTGGACATCCTCTATATTATAGAAGAGACCGGAGAATTTTTAGAGCTCGCTGCAATTTTAGGCGAAGCCGAAAGCAATGTGAGATTTCTAAATTTAATTAAATTTAGAAATAAAATATATTAGGTTGTAGACAGAGTTTAGAAACTCCCGACACCCGTCGTCCACAAACCATGGATGACTTGATTTTGATTGGTGTGAAATTTGGTTGATATTGCGAATGGTTGATATTGTGAATGGTCATGAATTTCTCTGAGTTTGATATCATTCTTGGACTGGATTGGCTAACTAAATACGAGGCCGAAGTTAAATGCGTAGAAAGAGTAGTTAAAGTTACAACGGAGCTTGCCAATATAGTTATACCATGTGAGGGTCCAAATTCGGGTAGAAAAGAATCTTGGTTAGCTCTAGAATTTTCTCCTGCTTCTATAGAAATATTCCTGCTCCTGTTGAAAATATTCCTATTATCAACAATTATGCGGATGTATTCGGAGAAGTTGATAGCTTACCGCCGCGTAGAGAAACTGATTTCAAGATCGCTCTTATTCTGAATGCCAGGCCAACAGTGCATGCAATTCGGAGAATGACCTTGAAGGAAAAAGAAGAATAGGACGATCAAACTCGACAGCTTGTATGGAAGGGTATGATCAGGCCTAGTTTCTCTGAGTGAGAAGCAGCAATGGTGTTTGTTCCAAAGTCAGACGGTACTCTCAGATTATGCGTGGATTATCATGACTTGAGTAAGCAGACATTAAAGAACAAATATCCATTGCCGCGAAATGATGATTTATTGGATCGTTTGAATGGAGCACAAGTATTTTCAAGGATGGACCTAGCTATAGGTTTCCACTAACTTCGTATTCCCAAAGAATGTGTTCCTTTGACAGCATTCAGAGGTCCAGACTTATTCTACGAGTGGTTAGTAATGTCATTCGGCTTATGTAACACTCCAGCTTATTTTGTATATCTAATGAACAAAGTATTCAGAGACGTCTTGAATAAATTCGTATTGGTAATCATTGATGATATTTAAATCTTTTCGAAGTCAGAAAGCGAACATGAAAAACATTTGGAACAAGTATTGGGAATTCTGAGAAAGAATGTCTTGAAGGCCAAATTTTCCAAATGTATATATATTCTGGCAAGAAGAAGTAAATTTCCGTGGTCACGTCATATCAAAGGAAGGAATTTCTGTAGATCCAAGAAAAATTACAGCAATTCAAGATTGGAAGCAGCCTACTACACCTACAGAAGTATGGAGTCTTCTAGGATTGGCTAGGTAATATCGGAAATTCGTTAAGAATTTTCGAAGCTGTCTGGTCCAATGAAGTAGCTTACTAAGAAACATTCAAGGTTTAAGTGGACTCCAGAATGTGAGGCAGCTTTCCGAGAGCTAAATTGAGATTGACTACTGCTCCAGTATTAGCATTTATCGATGGAAATCAAGATTTGACAGTATATACAGATGCTTCTATTGAAGGTCTTGGTGCAGTATTAATGCAAAGAGGCCAAGTAGTTGCTTATGCTAGCCGTCAGTTAAAGCCACATAAGAAGAGATATGCAACTCATGATCTTGAGTTGTTATCCGTCTTGTTCGCTTTAAAAATATGGAGGCACTATCTTTTGGGTGAGAAGTTTGAACTATATATAGATCATCAGTCATTTAAGTATTTGTTCACACAGAAAGACTTGAATTTGAGACAGCAGCATTGGCTAGAATTTCTTACGGCATACGATTTTGATATTTTGTACACTCCAGGGAAAGCCAATGTTGTGGCTAATGCACTTAGTAGAAAGAATGCAATCATCGCCAGTCTTATTATTACGACTTCATTGATTGATAAGATCTCTGTTCTCCAAAAAGACGATAAATTTATTCAAAGAATTAGCCAGCTGATTTGAGAAGGCAAATCTTCAGATTTTAGTCTTGACAGTAAAGGGATTCTGAGATTACAAGGGCAAATTTGTGTTCCAGAAGTTCCAGAACTCAGAAGAGAGGTACTAGATGAGTGTCACAAATCTAAGCTTAGTATTCACCCTGGTGTGAGTAAGATGTATAATGACCTCAAGCGAACATTCTGGTGGAAGTCGTTGAAAAGAGACATCTCTATATATGTTAGCAAGTGCTCTACTTGCCAACAAGTCAAAAGCGACCAACAGAAACTTGCCGGATTGTTGCAACCATTGGAAATTCCAAATTGGAAATGGGAACAAATTTCCATGAATTTCATAGATGGTTTGCCTAGAACCAAGAAAGGAAATGACAGTATATGGGTGATCGTAGATCGCTTCATGAAGACCGCCCATTTTATTCCTGTCAATTCTAATAGAACAGCTCAAAGTCTAGCACAGATTTATTTTTAAGAAATTGTTAAACTTCATGGAGTCCCCATCAGCGTAGTCCATGATAGAGACCCGATTTTTGCTAGTAAATTTTGGGAAGCATTCCAAGCAGAATTCGGAACAAAACTGAACCTGAGCACCGCATATCATCCTCAAACAGATGGCCAAACTGAGAGGGTGAACCGTATACTAGAAGATTTATTGCGGGCATGTATTATTGATTTTGGCAGATAATGGGAAGACCAGTTGCATTTAGCTGAGTTCTCATACAGTAATAGTTACCAAGCGAGCTTGCAAATGTCACCATTCGAAGCATTGTATGGTGGACCGTGCAGATCTCCTGCATGTTGGGTAGAACCTAGCAATAGACTTGTTTCGGGACCCGATATGATTCGCAAAGCTTCAGAAAAAGTGTCGATTTCATCAAGAAATGATTACAAACTGCTCAAAGCCGATAGAAGAGCTATGCAGATTTGAGAAGAAGTGATTTGACTTTTTCTGTTGGTGACTATGTGTATTTGAGGGTTTCTCCGATGAGGGGAGTAGTCCAATTTGGAAAAACTGGGAAGTTGGCACCTAGATTTATTGGACAATTTTCTATACTTGAACGGACTGGAAATCTCGCTTATAGAGTTCAATTACCTGACCGGTTGCCTAGTTTACATGATGTATTTCACGTATCTCAACTTAGAAAGCATGTACATGATTCAGACTCGATTGTGGAAGAAGCCGCGCAACAGGACTTGGATATTACTCCAGAATTGCTGTGAGAAGAGAGCCGATAAAGATTATTGGCAAAGAAACTAAAGAGCTAAGGAACAAGAAGGTTCACTTAGTCAAAGTGCAATGGAGTGGAGATCTGCAAGACTGTACTTGGGAAACTGAGGAGAGCATTAAGCAAGCTTATCCCAATTGCAAATTGGATATCTCTGATTAACTCTGGTGCAAGGTACATTTACCATATTTTGCATTTCTATTTTGTTTTCTACTTTACTATTGTTCCTTTTTTAGGACAAAAACTTTTAATTATATATAATCAGGTCTTGGCAATTTTCTTTTCTTTTAAAGAGTTTATGAGCCTAAGGCTGGCCGCTTGGCAATTTTGTTTTCTTTTAAAGACTTTATGAGCCTAAGGCTGGCTGCTTGACAATTTTATTTTCTTTTAAAGACTTTATGAGCCTAAGGTTGGCCACTTGGCATTTTCTTTTTGGTCTATGAGGGCCCTGCGTGGCTAGTTGAGGTTTTAAATGTCTCCCTGTAAAAGGAGGTTTTGGCAAAAAAATTCAAAATTTTAGGGTGTTAGCCAAATTTTTGAAGAATTTGAAAATTCTTAGAAACTGAAAAGTTGAGTTGATTAGAAAAACAACTTTCAACTCCGTTCCTTTTCGAGGATGAAAAGATTATAAGTGGGGGAGATTGTAACAACCCGGAAAATCAGAACCAATCTAAATTTTTTATTTTGGCAATTTTAATGAATTTTGAATATTTAAAATGAATTATTTTAAATAGTAATGACAACAAATTTATTTTGAATAGAATTAGAACGTATATGTTTGTTTGAATCGAAGTTAGAATATAAATATTTATTTTAATTTTAAAAGGAGTTAGAAATTGCGCGGCGGTTTGAAAATTCAACTTTGAACATTGACTGAATGTACAGGAATCAAAATAAACCGGATTTTAGTGAAACCAAAAATACTTAAATCTGTTTGAAAATATCTTTCTAACGAATCCAAAAAACTGAAATTTCATAGCAGGAATCAAAAGTTATGGCCAGTTGAATATTCAGAATAGTCACTATGAAATTTAACATAAATATAGCCCTTAAAAATAGACATTTTGCAAACGACCTCTGTTTTCGACGAAACCACTTTGATTAGATCCGGAATGTTAATTTATTGCTAGGTTCCAAATTCCATAATTTTTGGAATTAATATGTGAGCGTGGCAAAGGAAAACGCGTTTGGTAATTTTAGTTTGAATTGGATCGAGCAGAAAATGACCATTTTCAAATAGTCTCCAAATTCGATGAAATTAATTTTGTTGGGACTATATCATCCCAACGTAGCCAGATTTATTTTTTCGAAATTTTTAGAATCAGTATGTGGCCCTGCCAAGTTAAAATGTACGTTCAAATCTAAAATTAATTGTTTAATATTTTAATTTGAATAATAAATAACTGAAATAGTTGAATAGGATTACAAAACATATTCCATTTTGTTCGGAATGGGGGTAATTAGCTAGGGGCGATAGTCGTTGGGTTTGAATTGGAGTTCGTATGAAAGGATGGGTATTTTTGGAAATTAAAGAATTAAATATATAAATAAAATTCCTGGGCCAATGAAAATTCATTTTCCACTTTCTCGGATCTGACAAAACCCGATACCCCTTCCTCGATGAACAACGAATGAAGCTCCCTCCTTCTCTCCTCTTTTTCTACCAAATCACGCAATAAAATCGCGAGCCCCTTCTGAAGATTTTGTAGAGGACCTGAGAGATTTAAATCCATATAAGCCTTGGCCTCTATCGTTGCTTGAATCTTAAGATCCAACGCCTAGAAGACGCCAACTTTCGACTGTCGGATCTCCACCCCTGCTGTGTCGAAGTGGACCCCACCACCAAGGTTGCGTGTGTCGTTCGAAGCCCTACCTCATAGTGAAGTCTGATCGACGCAACGCTACACGGATTGGAAGCAAGAGTCAAACCATAATTTGAACAATATCGAATGGTATACAATTTTTATATTTTAAACTGTTTTAACACTCTAAAACCGTCGCAAAATATGATTATCTTATAAAAATCGTATCTTTTTCGTTTGTGGTCGAAATCCAGTGCAACAAGAGACATCAGGACCGTGTGGACGGCCTCTACATTTTAAAAGAGACCGGAGAATTTTTAGAGCTCACTACAATTTTAGGCGAAGCCGAAAGCAATGTGATTTTTCTAAATTTAATTAAATTTAGAAATAAAATATATTATATTGTAGATGGAGTTTAGAAACTCCCAACACCCGTCGTCCACAAACCATGGAGGACTTGATTGTGATTGGTGTGAAATTTGGTTGATATTGCGAAAGGTTGATATTGTGAATGGTCGATTGTGGTTGAACCAAATTTGGATTAGTTTGTGGAAAAATTCATTAGGATATAAGAAAAGATCGAAATGTTTAGATCATTCAAATAAGCCCCTTAGGGAACGCTGCGAGGCCTGAGGTAGTGCGAGGAGCCGTACTCGGGACGGTGTCGGTTTTAAACCCCCTAACGTTATGCTGTCGAAATTTTCTGAAATATTCATGTGTTTGATTTATATTCATGTGTTGAAATATATTCATGTGTTGAATAAATTGTTTGAACAATAAAATTAACATTTTTATTGTGTATATGAATCGCTAAATATATTCATATGTTGAATAAAGGATTAGAACGATAAAAATCACATTTTTATCACATGTGTGAAGTCATGAAAATATTCATGTGTTGAATAAATAGTATAAACAATAAAATTTACATTTTTATTGTATGCATAAGTCGCTAAAAACTATTCATGTCTTGAAATAGACATTTATGAGTGAAAAATATTATTTTTAACACGTGTATGAATTGAAAATGGTTTCGAAATCGACGAACAAATTATATATATATATATATAAATTAAAATAAAAAGAATAGCGACGCTGTAGTTCGCGTTTTGGAATCGTAATTTTAAATGATTATACCGAGAAATCCGACCGTCGGATTTTCCCATATCTTGAACCACTGGGTCCGCTTTGAGAGATCTTTCCAATTATTTAAAGTTTGTAAAGACCAACGGTTAGGTTTTCAAATATATGCAAATCAAATCTGAATAAAAACAGCGCCAGGACCGCGTTATGGTCTGAAGTGTCATTTAAATAAAATGGGCTATTTTTAAATAAATAAAAATAGTGATAAATCGTTATAAAATATTATAAACAATTTGAAATGGAAATAAACCGAATTTACTTGGTTTGTTGGATATTTGATGGTTGAATGTGTTTGACATGAAAATTGTATTAATGAACTGAATTATGGATGTCAAATAATTTAACCATGGACAGAATTGATTTGAATTCTAGAATACGTGAATTATTTGAAAAGGCCAAGTTAATTCTCATTTCGAATAATTGATCGACGATAAGAAGTTGAAGATATGAAGATGGTGCAAGACCGATGATCTTCACATTGAGTGGATAACTACCGATGCGTTTGATGGAAGTTGCTGCCCTAAAGGGGTTACAGTGGTGGTTGTCCGGATGTACTTGTTGATCTTTCGGATGTGTGAGGGCCTCTCTTGTGTATTGGACATATGGGACAAGGAATAAGGTACCGTCGGTTTCGTTCAAACCCAGAACAAACTGTAAATGGACTGTGTGTCTGACATTGGTGTGTTAATTGATCTCTATTAAATATACATCTGTTTGGTGGTGGAGAATTTATTCTCTTGCTTAACACCCTTCTCTGAGACGTACGAGCTCAGAGGTTTTATATCGATAGACATCAGTCGCATGGCGTGAATTGCCTGTGTGGCATGCTGAGATGCGGTGATCAAGCTTTTGTTGAAAAGTAGAGCCTTATGGTTGATGATCAAAGCACGGCCTTAAAGGGCATAGCTTTGTGTATAACATTAATTCACGAGCTTCACTTCCCGGTATGAACCAGAAACGGGAGAAGGATCAGGGAGAACATGCATTTCTTTCTAGTTATGGGTGGTGTCAGGATTTCACACGCCCTGGCATTTATATTTTTTACCTATGTGGCTATTAGAATGTGAGGCGCCTTGGATATATCGGTTACTACGGAACCGATGAGTATTGAGTTATCTGGCTCATGTACGCCCCATTGGGCAGGGAGACGTATTGCTCTGGGATATTTAATTCACTTAAAATGTGGACCGACCATGTGGCTCCTAGGTGCAGTTGCGACTGTAGCCTGAGACATGGACTAAAGCATCTCGAATTCGGTAAGGATGATCCCTTGCCTTGGTTCATGATGGAAATCCAACTTCCAATACGACATGTGCGGTTTTGATTGTAAACCTATATATTGGCGGCATAGTGGCATGAGACGCTCATGTCGTCTATGATTGATATATTATGATTGAAATTATTTTTTAAACATATATACACTAATAATAATATCAAATGATTTCGTTTTATACGTGTCAAACATATTTTGGCCAAAATAAGGTAAAACTCTATCCTCCGGTTTGCGTTGCATTGCGTGATGGGACTTGAGTCATATATTGGCTTCGTTTTCCTAAAAAGCATTGTGTTGTTTAAATAACTTACTTTATTCATGCACTGGCAATCACTGGAGTAAACCCGTTCTGCGTTAGCGGCATGGTTCTATGACTTTCCTTATTATTATTATTGTTTAACCAGTTAAGTAGATTTCTCATACCAGTCCCATGATGACTCGAAGTTTGTTTCACTTTGCAAACTCGGGTGCCCTTATTTCTGCATGGGCAGGCTTGTATTCAGGTTTTAGCAGACTCATTTTGGATAGCTATGGAGCTGGAGATGGACTTTATCATTTCTATTGTACTGTTTCAGACACTATCATGTATATTATGTTTGATTCCACTACAGATATTTTATATTAAGCTGAAACTGTATTTTGCACTTAATATGATCCAATTATGCTGTGTAACTCTGATGATTATATTATTTCCAATGTAATTTGATGTACATTATCTGGTGTAATTCTGTATTTCTGTTCTGCTGTTATTTGTTTATGTGTTATATTCCACTGATTATCCTTTCCTCCATCACACGGGGGTTTGGGTCGTCGCAACATCGTACTTAACACAATAACAACTAGTTCTTTCTTAAACATAATCTCGTTGATAAACATCAAGCATAACACTTCAATCATCCAGTAATCCCTTGCAAACTTTAATTAACTTCCATATTTCCTGCAGATGCATTAGAGGCTGCCCCATTGGATTGAGACACCCCTATTTGCCATTGACCAAACAAGGTCAAACATAATATTTGGTATGAGCGAAACTGAATTTATATAAAATGGTTGTTCCCTTATATTATTTATACTTATTTATTCAGTAAAATTACTCTATAATCCAGGTATCAAATACTGATCATTACATAGAAAACTTTCATAAACTTTAACATGTGAATGACAAATTAAAGAAATGCACAAACTCAAGGGAAATTCATATATAACTAAGCAAATTCTGGTTCATGTTTAATACCAAATTTTCCCCTTTAGCACAATAAAACATTCCCTTTTTTCCAACCTTCATTTAGTTATTCAGGTTATCAGGTTATTCTTTTCTTGAGCCCATACCTTACATTGAACACCATTGTGTACATTAAGTGGGACCCCCCTACCTGTTAACTCATCACGCTAAGGCCTAAGGGAATTTAACATGCCATGTACATGCCTGATCCTTCCACTTGAATCCCATACAAATTAATGTAAGCTTGTGATCATTCTAACCTCACTGGCTGCATTAATTCATTAAGTTATTTATTGGTTAATCTTCTATCTCATTTTTACACATTACCCCATCATTTTCCCAGGGCCAGCTCCATAGATTAATGCACTTTCTATTCAACTCATGTAACAATAGTTTTACGAACCCACAAACATTCCATATGCAAAAGCAATATTAAACATTCATGTCTAAATAATTAGGACTTCACACAAGCATCTCATACAATAAACAAACAGTCATTCAGATTAGTTTTCAGTGCACATAATTTCTTTTTTACTACTTGAAAAATCTATATTTTCACTAAGTATTGTTGAGAGAATATGATTAGTGGTTTAGGTACCTCTAGACCCCATAGTTTCTTAATAACTCCTTATATAAAAGCAAGTTACCAGAAATAATAAATAATAAAGGGGATCAACAATTTGCTAACACATTGCTCCTCTTTACTCTTAATATATGGAAGTAGACATAAGCACGAGACTCTCTTGTCCATACTACCATACTCCCATCAAATCCTGCCTCTCAATAATATATTTTTCCCTATCATTTTTATATAAATAGTTTTTGTACTCCAATAGTGAAATAAAATTATTTTGGCAATATAATCATTACTGCTTTAACAAAGACAAATCATTTCCTGAATAAATAATAAACTTTTATAATATCAGAAAAGGGCTGCCTTGAAGGACTTAATGCCATAAAATAGTTTATACTCACAATAATGTTTTCTCCTTAAATACTTGATGATGGCTCGAGCTCCTAGGTACTGCAGATGCTATTTATTTAAGGCTTTCCATATCCAGCAAAATGATACAGCTCATAAACCTAGTGTTTACATATTGGGTAAACTAGGGTTTCTAGGTTGCCTAATGTAACATTTACCCATTTAAGGAAAATCATCTGCTAATCATGCAAAACACTCATAGTTATACCAATCCACTTTTCATGTATTAAGAGAAATACCCTATATCCTATGGTACTATGTCATTTACTTTTAGCAAAAGTAGGTATTTTAAATTCCCACTTTTACCCACCCCCTCCCCCCTGCCATGCTTCCTAACCATGATTCTCTCAGTCACAAATTATAAGTGTGTGCATATCCATTTTCATAGTCCATACATGTGAGGGTTTTCCAATAATTATCTTGTATTATCTAATTGGGATATAAAAGTTCATCTATTTGCCTATGCAGATCCTATAAACTGATTAAATTCGTACGTAGACTTTTCTTAAATGTTACATGAATGAAATTATAAATAAAATAAAATTAGTGAGTACATCTCCTTATTTTCCCATGTGTACAAAATAATCTTGTGCACCTTGCATTATATATAAATATACACATGCATTTTCATATGTGCTTTACACATATTTATACGTAGAAATCATCATTATCTAGTATTAATTGGTGAGATATTTCTGGGATACAATAATAGTATTTATTGAATATAATAGAAAATTATGAATCTTATGCAACTTGAGAATTTATTGTTATTTTGTTAGACTTGAATTTTGTCTTAAAATTTATTTAAAGTATTGATTTGAATTTCGTAATTAAGAATTTGATAATTGTTTTTAATTTTGAAATATAATCTATTTTATTTTGGTTTAAAAAAATTATGTATGTATAAATTAAAATTTCCTTTCGATTTAAATATTTTATTAAATTTAAACATTAATGACATTTTAAACCAATTGATATATATATATATATATGTATATTGTTTGAGAATTTATTTAAATAAATTTGTACATTTTAAAATTTTATTTGAATCGATATTTAAGGAAAATTATATTTGTTATAATTTTGGGATTATAGTCTATTTAAATTGATTTCTGAGTCGACTTTTATAAATGTGAATTAAAATTTTAATATTTGAATTAGAATTGTTTTACTTTATGATAGTAGTATTTTAAAATTTATTGAAATTGATTTTTTGAGAAATAATGAATTTGTTTTAATTTAAAACTTGAGTTTTATTTATTCTATTTAGATTTGAATTTGGATTTTGATATTTATTTTAGTTTATGTAGATTAGACTTGTTTTAATAATAATAATAAATTAAGTATTTTATTTGGAAGAAGAAAAATATAAATATATTTTGTTTGTATATACGTAGTAATATATCTGATATGTATATATTAGTGAAAATAATGTTTAGAAGTTTGCCATATATATATGAAATATACATGTATGGTGTTTGGATAGGATATGGTATGCATATATTAAGTGATATTTTAAATTTTGATTTTTAAATTTAGTTTGAAATTTACTTATTTAATTTTTAGATTTGAATTTGGTTTTGGAAATTTAATTTAAACTTGTATTTGGTATAAATAATTGGTGTTTTCACTTTAAAAATGTTTGTTTAATGTACCTTTTCCACTTGTTGAACTTAGTTGATATGGGTGTGCCACTTGTTCAATTTACTCTGATATTTCGATGCGTGTCCCCTTTCTTTTCTCTTATCTTTCGCCCATCCATTATTCTTTTCTTAACCCCAAATTTCCCTTCTTCTATTTCACTTCAGCCAATGTAGTCCCCAAATTGAAATCATGTCCACCGAAATCGATTCATCCCTCTCCACTTCGCTTCTCATCTCCTCCTTAATCGACCCCTTTCACCATCCACCCGCCAAGCTCAAATCGAAACCCTTCCTAGCCTCGCAACTGCATCCTTTGCTCAGCCGAGCCCTCCATCGTCGTCCATTCCCTCCAACGCCAGTTTACCTCCACCGTGAGTCAAGCACCGCGTCGTCACCTAATGTCGTCACTTTGCCTCGATATTTGTGCCCAATGCTCGCGCAAGACCTGAACCAGTAGGGAGCAGCAGACCACCTGAATGCTGCAACTCCGACGCCCGAACCAGATCCGTTTGCTACTGCTAACCCTGACAACAACTTCTTCTCCCTCAGCTGTCCGTTACCGCGACTAAAAGTAAGTATTTCTTACGATTAAACTATTTCAAGCACATTAACTTCTAGCTAGGTTGTGGGCTATTTGCTACTTGTTTCATTTGAGATGTTGTATCATTTTTGTGCTCATGAGGTTCTAAAATGTGTCAGTACGATACAATACATGCTGCTCTAAGCTCTAAAATCTCGTATATTAAATCTTAAAATCTCATACATTGTTCTATGTGGATCTAAGGAAAGAAAATATTGGATGTATATTTTGAATTTAAATTTGGTACTTTTGATAATATCAGATCCAAACTTAATTTATCGCTGGATTTTTTTAGCACCTAGTATTTTTGAGTACCTCTAGTATTTCCTCCTACTAATTGATAGAAAAGCCTTCAACTGTGGAACTGGAATGCACCTTATATTAAACAGGTAAGTGATCAAGATATAAATTTTATATTAGATAGCTTTTGACAAAAGTTGGACCTGAGCTAAAGCAACATAAATCGTATGGACCTATGTATATGTATATGTATATGTATATGTATATGTATATGTGTATATATATATATATATATATATATATGTTAACAGTATAAACTATAGTTGGTTTGTTTAATATTTGGGGTAAATCGATCACCAATTTTATATAGTTTATCCTTAATGCATGCCATGAAAAGCCAATAGTTGTGTATTGGACTTTTGTGCATATTTTATAGCTTATCATCATCTAGTGTTTTCGATAGACTTGATATTTTCTCTTGCACTTCCGTAATTGACCAATACTAGTCATGCGTATGCAACACTTGTATATTGTAGCTGTCTAGCCCGTATTGTGATACCACTTAAATTTTCTTTTACTTTTCTCTTGTCTTTTGATGCACCATACATTATGCATGCCGTGACATTGTTCCATACTCCACATTCCTCTATTTTGGTAAACTGTTTTGCATGTCCTATTCATGTTGCATGTATTGGTCAACACTAGGACCTAGGCATGATAGGTTGTACATCATTTTAGTCACCACTTTGGCCATAAATGTTTGATGTGGTTAATTTACAATGCGGAAATTTCATGCTTGATCATACAACATGTTTTCTACCTGCATGCGCCTTTCTTTGATACTCGATTTATGCCTCTTCATACCACCACACTCGCATACCTCTTATTTGTTATGTCCTATGATTATTATATTTTCGGCAGTTCGCAAATTTCATATTCGTATTATTAATAAATTGCTAGGATTAAACTAATTATATATCGTGTTATTGAAGTTTGCTAGCTTGAAATAAGTTTAATCCTGACTCGAGTTTTTTGTGTCTTGCATGAAACGCTCGGGTCAAGTTCTAAGTGTTCCATGCTTAAAGGATTTCAGCTCGCAAAATTGGAGAGGAACATGAAGACGCATATGCACATGCAAGGCTGGTCTGAAATGTAAATTTATTCTTTTAAAACTTATGTATGCTTTATATTGAATCTTCAGTTGTACAAAATATTTTGTAAAACTCTGATAGTTTATACAAAATTTTATTCTGCTGCAATTATTATGTACTGTGATTCTGTGTGTTTTTCTATTACACCCCGTAAGTTAATAACTATTCGTCATTTTGAGCGTCTTAAGTCAGTTTAATTACCGATCCGAGACGTTAAAAATGGTTAGTCGTTACATGTTCTCAGGCAATAACTAGGTCTGGTTCAGATGTCTGAAATTGCTTTTTGTACAATTATCCTAAGTGCAATGTTTATATAATGTAGTTTAACCTGAAAGAAAATGTATGGTTTTTCGATAAAAATATGAATGAGGGAAAAATAATTTCATAATTAATCGAACTTCTTACATTATTCATGATGAAAAGTTTCTTGTATACTTTCCAAGAGCATTCTTTGGTTCTATCAGGACCTGAGGCAAGTAGCAGCACAATCACATAGAATAAGCACAATCACATAGGACAAGTAGCTAACATATTGATTGTTCATATTACATCCGAGCTTACAAACAAGCACCATCACATAGAACTAAATAACCTTTGAAATATATAACAAAAGTGAAAGCGTTCCAGTTTAATTATGCAAACTAACCAAATAAAAAGGCAAATCTTATGAAACTGACACCACATTATTCCAAATAGCTCAAAGGTGTAGCAATGAAAAGACCGTCAAATTGAGCAGTTAATTTTTATTTGAACCAGTATTATTTGTATCCATACCTATATAAGTTACATTGAACATCATTCCTTCGTAAAACAAAGCAATTCTCTTTACGACATTTGCTGCTCCATTATGCAAATCGAAGTACTGCTACAAATCCTTTCACGTACACCTTCCACTATAGTTTGTTAAAGGATGTGAACGCTCAACATTTAGCATCATACCTACCTACTTGATAAAATATGGCAACTGTGGCATACCATAGTTATGATTCTCTACACTGGATATATAGGCAAAATTTGCGAAGTTATATCACCAGTATTCACCATAGGAGCAAACTTCATCACTAAAATGGTGAAACTTATTGCCATCCCTCACCACAATAACCCTATAAGTAACTGATGTGCACGTAAAAATGCACATTTATATTCACATATTTATTCTTGTTTAGTATAAATAAATGTCATATGTGGGTATTTTATCATGTTTAAAGCATAATTCAATTAATTTCAAAACATCGTGCATTCATCATCATATAGGAAAAAATGGTCATTTTTTGTGCTTATGTTTTGTTGAGAATTTTTACTTGAACATTTTTCATGTTTTTGTAGAAATTTGATGCACGTAAAAGAGGACTTCATTGTAACAATCCGGAACTTGGGGCCAATTTAAAATTTTCATTTTAGAGATTTTAAGGGTGCTTAAATATTTGAAATAAATTATTTCAAATAAAAATGAATAGAAATTTGCATTGTATTGAAATTTACATTTTCACATGTAAATAAAAAGTAGAAATTTGCTTTGTAATGAAATTTACATTTTTACATGTAAATAAAAAGTAGAAATTTGCATTGTAATGAAATTTACAGTTTTACAAGTAAATAAAAAGTAGAAATTTGCATTGTAATGTAAATAAATTTGCATTGTAATGAAATTTACATTTTCACATGTAAATAAAAAGTAGAAATTTGCATTGTAATGAAATTTACAATTTTACATGTAAATAAAAAGTAGAAATTTGCATTGTAATGAAATTTACATTTTTTCATGTAAATAAAAAGTAGAAATTTGCATTGTAATGAATTTTACATTTTCACATGTAAATAAAAAGTAAAAATTTGCATCGTTATGAAATTTACATTTTTACATTTAAATAAAAAGTAGAAATTTGCATCGTAATGAAATTTACATTTTCACATGTAAATAAAAAGTAGAAATTTGCATTGTAATGAAATTTACATTTTCACATGTAAATAAAAAGTAGAAATTTGCATTGTAATGAAATTTACATTTTCACAAGTAAATAAAAAGTAGAAATTTGCATTGTAATGAAATTTACGTAGGAATTTGCATTGTAATGAAATTTACATTTTTACATGTAAATAAAAAGTAGGAATTTGCGTTGTAATTAAATTTACATTTTTACATGTAAATAGAGAATTGGATTTACATGTAAATAAAAATTACATTTTTATATGTAGTTTAAGAAATAGAATTTGCGTTGTAATTAAAATTACACTTTTATTATGTAATTAAAGAGAATTTACATTGTAAATTGAAGGTACACTTTTATTTGTAAATTAAGAGACAAATTAAAAGATAGAAATTTACACTGTTAGGAGAATTACATTTTTAATGTAATTTAAGAAGAAATATTTACATTATATTGAAATTTTAACAGGGAATGTTAATTACATTTTAATGTAATTACAAAGGGGATTTTACAGTGTAATTTAAAGAATGAAACTTACATTTCTAATGTAAATAAAGGAATAAAGGAATGTATTTAAAAATGCTAAAATATTATCTTCATGTTTAAATGAATTAAAATTGAATCGAGTTCGGTAGCTGTTTAGCTCGTTGTTAAATCGAACGTCATTATTATGGTTGAACGATTATATTTATATATATAAATATAATTAATATTAAACGAATCAAGCGCGGTAGTTTGCATTTGGAAATCGTACATTTAAACGACTATACCAAAAGATCCGACCGTCAGATTTTCCCAAAATTGGAACCGTTAGGACCGTCTTGGGAAGATCTTTCTAACGATATAAACTACGTTAAGATCCAACGGTTAGATTTTGAGTAATGTGAAAATCAAAATTGGTTGAAAGCAGCGCCAGGGTCGCCCATTGACCCGAGGCGTCATTATATAAAGTTTTGATTATTCTTTTTTTTAAATAATTAAAATAGGAATTAATCGTTAAAAATAATATTGACGATAAAGAAGGATTTTCATTATATATATACGAGGATTATTTGGAAAGTCCGAGTTACTCTCATTCCGAATAATCAAAGGACGTAAAGAATCGAAGGATGAAGACGGCCTATAAAGATCGTAAATCTTCCCTCGAATGGACAACGATCAAGATCCTGAATTGACTTGCTCCCAATTCAAGGGTCGGGGTAATTGCCCAAACGTACGTGTTGATTTCACGGATATGCGGGTACCTCCTTTCTGTACTGGACATACGGGACGAGGGTATCTCCATTTCTGTTCAGACCCAGAATGGGCTTACAAATGGAATATGCGTCCGACATTGTACTCCTTTATATTGCTTTATTAATTTTCTGTCGAATGTATGAATGATTGGTGGCGGACAATTTATTCTCTTGCTTAACACCCTTTTGTATATTTCGGCAAAGGATTGGTAGTGTGATATGGAGTGACAGTGTGGCATACTAAGATGCAATGATCAAGGTTTCTTGTTGAAAAGCAGAACCTTGTGGTTATGATCAAGGCACAGCTTAAATAAGCATAGCTTTGTGTATTATGTAGCTTCACGAGCCTCACAACCCGGTGGAGTCTAAAACGGGAGAAGGGAATGCAGGGAAGACAACACGTTTCTTTCTAGTTAGAAGTAGTATCAGTGCTTAAACTGGCTGATATTTTACTTATGTGGATGATGGAATAGGGCGCCTCGGATGATAGGTCCTATAGGATCAGGAAACATGTGTTCAGGAATAACTAATCCACGAAGCTGCATGTGTGGACCGGCCCTGCAGCTTTCCAAGGGTTCACTTCTGAGGATTCTGAGACATTAGCTAGAGTGTTTCAAATCGGTAAGGAGCTCCTCGCTAGCCTTGACTCATGATAGGAAACCAAATTCCCAATACGACCCTATGGATTTGATTGTATTACTAGTATGGAGGCATAGTTGTATGGGGTACTATGCTTTCTAGGATTGATACATTTATTTTGAAATGTTTTATATACACTAATAATAATATCTAAATCGTTTTTATCGTATCAAGCATGTTTAATCACCATAAGGTAAAACTCTATCTTCTGGTTTGCATTGCATTGTGTGATGGGACTTGAGTCTTATGGTGATTCCATTTTTCCAAAGGCATTGCGTTGTTTTACTTTTACTTATTTATTGGTTCAAACGCCTTAAATTATGCACGGTAATCCATTGGAATAAACCTGTTCCACGTTAGTGGCGTGGTCTTTGGATTTGCCTTATTACTAGTAGTTAAAATTAGTTAAGAATTATCACACCAGTCCCATGATTGACTCGTAGTTTGTTTTCACCTTTTGCAAACTCGGGTGCCCTCTTCTCCACACGGGCAGCCAAGTAACAGGTCTAGCTTTCTTTGGAGTTGCTATCTGGGAGTTGCTTATCTATCTTGGAGTTGCTTATTTGGAGGTGCTTATGTTGGACCACGAAGATTATCTATCATTTATCTTTTATTTGCATTTTATCCTTAGACTTTGAAACATCCAAACTTATTTTATTTCCAGTTGTTCTATTTTGAAGTTGAAACTTCTTTCTTTTTTTGCTGAAACCTGATGTAATAATGTAGAACTCTGTGACTGTGGGATTCTATGTTTGATGACATTCATATTCCGCTGATATGATGTTGTTATTCTATAGTTTTCCTTTGCTATGTTGTATCTGTGATCTGTAATGTTATGTTTATGTTGTTTTCCAAATGATCATTCCTTACTTCCATTCCGTGGAAGTTTGGGGTTATCATAGTTGGTATCAGAGCTTTGGTTAACCTTAGCTTTGGAGTATAACATATTTATAGCAATTCGTTAACATGGAATCACTAATATTCTATGGCGAATGGTTCATTAGAGTTACATAATAGTCAGTCATTTTATCGTCGTCTTTTTCCATCTTATCTATATCATTTCTTAAAATCACCATTACGGTCGTTCTGACTCTTTCCTGGATCGTACAGAACTAACTAAAAATGAGTATTGCTGCCGCTAGAGCCGCTAGAGCTAGAGCAAGGAGGCAAAATGTTGCTAAAACTGAGGAGGCCATAGTTCAACAGCCACCACCACCCCCACCGCAGCCCTTTGACTAGGATAAGGTAGCGAAGAAGTTCAAGAATTTAGGTGGAGTTCCATTCACTGGTACGGAGAACGTGACACAGGCTTAGGCATGGCTTAAGAATTGTGAAAAGATATTTGGAGGGATAGGGCTAGATGATCAAAGAAAGAGATTTACGGCTTCATGGCTGCACCAAGGCGAAGCACATAATTGGTGGGAATTGGTCAATATAGGAGGAGATGAAGAAAATGTGTCTTGGACCAGGTTTAAAGAGCTATTCAATGAAAAGTACGTTCCCAGGCAAGAAGTGGAAAAGCTGCATGACAAGTTCGCCAACTTGAAGCAAGGCGACAAAACTATCTCTAAGTATGTGAGAAGATTTGAAGACCTCTCTCACTATGCCCCAGAATTGATTCAGGATGATTTCCAAAAGAACAAAAGGTTTATTAATGGACTTGCAAGGAAATATACTGACAGGGTTACTGCTCACATTGACCTTCCCTTCAATAAGCTGATTGAGTTTGCTTGTTGCTACGAGGAGAACGACAAAAGGATTTCACAACAAGATAGAGAAAGAAGCTTGGCCAACAATAATAAAAGGAAGCAAGCCGAAAAGAAGACTGAAGGGAGCAGTTCTGGAGCTGCTAAAAACCATGATAAGGCAAAGGTGCAATGCTACAACTGCCAGAAGTTTGGACACTACAGCAAGGACTGCCGAAATCCAAAGAAGGCCAGAAGTGATGACACTAAAGGATGCTATAACTGCCACAAAAAGGGTCATATCAAGCCAAATTGTCCACTGTTGAAAGGAGCTCAGATTGCACATGTGTACGAGGGGGCAAGTGCACCACCTTCCTCCGCACCTACTTCTTCTGAAGGAGCAGGTAAGCCTGATGTTTTAGGTGGTACTATTTCTATTAAAAACGTTCCTGTTACTACTTTGTTTGATACGGGAGCATCGAGAAGCTATATTTCTAGCAACATGGTCAAGAAATTGAGATTAAAACAAAGAAGTCTTAAAGAACCAATTAATGTTCATAATCCTATAGGAGGTTCTATCGTCCTTGATTTATGTTGTAGGGTGCCTATTTCCTACTCCTATTTCCAATTTTCCTTTAACTTGATCACTATGAATTTTTCCGAGTTTGATATCATCCTTGGTCTTGATTGGCTGACAAAATATGACGCTAAAGTGCTATGTTCAGAAAGAGTAGTGAAAGCGAAAACAGGATTCGGAAATACTATTGCTATACCTTGCCATGGTCCAAAATCTGATAGAAAGGCAATTTTGTCTTCTCTGGAGATCACCCCTATTTCGTTAAAAAATATTCCCGTGGTCAAAAATACGCGGATGTATTTGAAGAAGTAGACAATTTACCGCTGTGAAGGGAAATTTATTTCAGGATTGATCTTGTTCCAAATGCAAGGCCTGTAGTCCATGCTATCCGAAGGATGACCCCTAAAGAAAAAGAAGAGCTGAAAGCCCAAACTAAGCAGCTCTTATGGAAGGGACTCATCCGGCCTAGTTGTTCCAATTGGGGTGCAGCTGTGGTGTTTGTCCCCAAGTCCGACGGTACTCTACGGCTCTGTGTGGATTACCGCGACCTTAACAAACAAACACTGAAGAACAAATACCCCTTGCCTCGCATAGATGATATAATAGACCAATTAAATGGGGCCAAGGTATTTTCTAAGATGGACCTAGCCACAGGTTTCCATCAACTTCGCATAGCCGAAGAATGCATACCTTTGACAGCCTTCAGAGGTCCTGACATATTCTACGAATGGCTGGTAATGCCGTTCGGTTTATGCAATGCTCCTGCCTACTTTGTTGACTTGATGAATAAGGTCTTCCGAGATGTCTTAAATAAATTCATCCTAGTCTTCATTGATGATATTCTAATCTATTCGAAAACTAAAGAGGAGCATGAAGGGCATCTAAAGGAAGTGTTGGAGATTCTGCGAAGAAATGTTTTAAAAGCAAAATTTTCCAAATGCACATTTTGGCAAGAGGAGATAAAATTCTTGGGCCATGTTGTGTCAAAAGAAGGAATTGCTGTTGACCCAAGTAAAATTGCCGCCATTCGAGATTGGAAGCAGCCCAGTACACCCACTAAAGTAAGAAGCTTCCTCGGATTGGCTGGATATTACAGGAAATTTGTCAAAGACTTCTCCAAGCTGTCCGACCCATTAACAAAGCTCACCAAGAAGCATAACAAGTTCAATTGGACATCGGATTGTGAGGAGGCCTTCCATAAGCTAAAAGTGAGTTTGACCACTGCACCGGTACTAACATCATCGATGGCAACCAAGATTTAAAAGTCTACACCGATGCTTCTCAAAGTGGAGGTCTTGGCGCGATACTGATGCAAAGAGGCAAAGTTGTTGCTTATGCAAGTCGTCAATTAAAGTCGCATGAGAAAAATTATCGTGTCCATGACTTGGAGTTGTTGGCCGTAGTCTTTGCTTTAAAAATTGGAGACATTATCTTTTGGGCAAAAAATTTGAATTATTCACAGACCATCAATCTTTGGAATATCTCTTCGATCAAAAGGATTTGAATTTAAGGCAGCAACGGTGGCTAGAATTTCTTGCGGCATACGATCTTGACATCTTATATACGCCAGGAAAAGCCAATGTTGCGGCGGACACACTCAGTAGAAAGAATGTCATTGTCGCAAGCCTCATCATTACCCCTTCTTCGATTGATAAAATTTATTCTCTTCAGAAAAATGATGCTTTTATTCGAAAATTGGTTGAAAGAATTCAAGAAGGTGAAAACACGAATTTTCAAATAGATGGCAAGGGAGTTCTTAGATTGCAAGGGCGGATTTGTGTCCCGAGTATCCCAGAGTTCATAAGGGAAATTTTAGATGTAGGTCACAAATCAAAGCTTAGCATCCATCCAGGCGTAAGCAAGATGTATCAAGATCTTAAGCGCACGTTTTGGCGGAAAGCTATGAAGAGAGATATATCCATTTATGTGAGTAGATGTCCTACATGCCAACAAGTAAAGAGCGATCAACAAAAGCTTGCGGGATTGTTGCAACCATTGGAGGTTCCAAATTGGAAGTGGGACCAAATCTCCATGGATTTTATAGATGGTCTGCCCCGTACTAGGAAAGGAAATGACAGCATATGGGTGATCGTGGACCGCTTCACAAAGTCCGCTCATTTCATACATGTCAAGTCCACTAGAACTGCTCAAAGTCTGGCACAATTTTATTGCAAAGAAATAGTCAGGCTACATGGGTAATAAAACTAAATCTTTCCTTTTCATCATAATCTGAATGAAAATTTTCATTTTCTAATTAAATAATAAAAGAATAATATTTTGTTTTAAACAGAGTTCCTAGTAGCATTGTTAGCGACCGTGATCCTATCTTTGCTAGCAAATTTTGGGAAGCATTCCAAAATTAGTTGGGAACGAAATTAAATCTTAGTACCGCATATCACCCCCAGACAGATGGCCAAACTAAGAGGGTGAATCGCATTCTTGAGGATCTATTGCAAGCTTGCATACTCGATTTTGGAGGTTCTTGGGAGGATCACTTGCATTTAGTTGAATTCTCTTATAACAATAGCTATCAAGCAAGTTTGAAAATGTCTCCATTTGAAGCCTTATATGGTAGGCCATGTAGATCGCCAGCATGTTGGGTTGAAAAAGGAAATCGTCTAGTATTGGGTCCAGACATGGTCCGAGAAGCTTTAGACAAAGTCGATTATATTAAGAAGCAATTATTGGTTGCCCAAAGTAGACAAAAGAGCTATGCAGATTTAAGAAGAAGAGAATTGGCTATTGAAGTGGGTGACTATGTCTATTTGAAAGTTGCTTCAATGCGAGGAGTAATCCGTTTTGGAAAGACAGGAAAATTAGCACCTAAATTCATTGGCCCCTTTCCTATTCTTGAGAAGATGGGTACCCTGGCTTACAGAATCCAGATGCCCGACTGGTTGCCTGGAGTGCACGATGTATTCCATGTATCTCGACTTCGAAGGCATGTCCATGATCCAGATCTGGTTGTGGAGGAAGCTGCACAACAAGATTTGGAGATTTCCCCAAGCCTTGCAGTGAGAAGGAAGCCACTGAAAATTATTGGCAAAGAGACTAGACTGCTGAGAAATAAAAGAATCAACCTAGTCAAAGTGCAATGGAGCAGTGATCCTAGAGACTGCACTTGGGAAACTGAGGTGAGTATTAAACAAACCTATCCCAAATGCAAAGTGGATATCTCCGATTAGATTTTGTTTTGAGGTATGCTAAAAATATTTTACATTCTCTGTGTTGGTCCCTACTCTTCTATTTTCCTTTTTTCCTTTTCGAGGACGTAAAGTTCTTAAGCGGGGGAGATTGTAACAACCCGGAACATGGGGCCAATTTAAAATTTTCATTTTAGAGATTTTAAGGGTGTTCAAATATTTGAAATAAATTATTTTAAATAAAAATGAATAGAAATTTGCATTGTAATGAAATTTACATTTTCACATGTAAATAAAAAGTAGGAATTTGCGTTGTAATTAAATTTACATTTTTACATGTAAATAGAGAATAAGATTTACATGTAAATAAAAATTAGATTTTTATATGTAGTTTAAGAAAGAGAATTTGCGTTGTAATTAAAATTACACTTTTATTATGTAATTAAAGAGAATTTACATTGTAAATTGAAGGTACACTTTTATTTGTAAATTAAGAGACAAATTAAAAGATAGAAATTTACACTGTTAGGATATCACATTTTTAATGTAATTTAAGAAGAAGTATTTACATTATATTGAAATTTTAACAAGGAATGTTAATTACATTTTAATGTAATTACAAAGGGGATTTTACAGTGTAACATAAAGAATGAAACTTACATTCTAATGTAAATAAAGGAATGTATTTAAAAATGCTAAAATATTATCTTCATGTTTAAATGAATTAAAATTGAATGGAGATCGGTAGCTGTTTAGCTCGTTGTTAAATCGAACGTCGTTATTGGTTGAACGATTATATTTATATATATAAATATAATTAATATTAAATGAATCGAGCGCGGTAATTCGCTTTTGGAAATCGTACATTCAAACAACTATACCAAAAGATCCGACCGTCGGATTTTCCCAAAATTGGAACCGTTAGGATCGTCTTGGGAAGATATTTCTAACGATATAAACTATGTTAAGATCCCACGGTTAGATTTTGAGTAATGTGAAAATCAAAATTGGTTGAAAGCAGCGCCAGGGTTGCCCATTGACCCGAGGCGTCGTTATATAATGTTTTGATTATTCTTTTTTTTTAATAATTAAAATAGGAATTAATCGTTAAAAATAATATTGACGATAAAGAAGGATTTTCATTATATATATACGAGTATTATTTGGAAAGTCCGAGTTACTCTCATTCCAAATAATCAAACGACGTAAAGAATCTGAAAGAACCCGTAACTTCCCCGTAAAGGAAAGCACGAATACTTTGAGAACAACACACAAAAGGACGCAGACGGAAGAACATTTCATTGTTATTACAACAATTCCATCAGATACAAGAATATACAAAGTATAAATGAATAAATTACATTCGATAAATATCAGAGATTACAATAAATTACATAGTAGCGGAAAAAAAATACAAAAGCACAACTAGAAGTAATGCACGGATACAGAGCTTTCCGAGCATCGTTCCAGCTGTAAATCAGGACCCTGTGAATATAAATCTGCAAAACCAAAACTACTAGCTGCCCGTGCGGAAAATAGGGGCACCCAGAGTTTAGGTTAAAACAATAAACTCCAGGTCAGTCATGTGACTGGTGTGAGAACTAAAACAGTTATTTAAAACTTTACTTTATAGATAGTAATTCAAGGGACCACGCCGCATAACACGGAACGGGTTTCCTCCCGAGAATACTAGTGCATATAACAAAACAGCGCAATGTTTTTTGGAAAAATGAAGCTATTATAAGACCCAGGTCCCATCACATAATGCAACGCAAGCCGGAGGATAGGGTTTTCCCTTATAATAGCCAAACATGCTTGGTACGTTTAAAACAAATCATTTGATACTATTATAAGTGTATAGTGTCAAAACATTTTCAATCATAAATATCAATCATAGGCGGCATGGGTACCATATATCATGTCGCCATACTAGTTCTACAATTAAAACCGCAATATCACGTATTGGAAATTGGATTTCCGTCATGAGTCGAGGCAAGGGGCAAGCTCCTCTCCGCGTTCGAGACACTCTAGCAAATGCCTCAGGACCCCACTATGATCCTTGGAATCGGCTGGGCCGGTCCTCTCTTACTTTTGAGGATTGGCAATTCCTGAACACACGTTTCCCGGTCCTTACAGACCTATATCCGAGGCGCCTCGTATCCAACAACCACACAGGTGAAAAGTATATAAATGTCAGGGCTGGTAGGTCACTGACACCACCCTAGCTAGAAAGAAACGTCGTGCTCTCCCAGCGGTCCGTCTCCCGTTTTTGACTCATACCGAGGTGTGAGGCTCGTGAATTCACGTTATACACAAAGCTACGCCACACAGGCCGTGCTTTGATCATCAACCACAAGACTTTGCTTTTCAACAGAAGCCTTGATCAATTGCCACTTACGCATGCCACATTGGCAATTCACTCCATGCAATTGATGTCCATCGATATACAACCTCTGAGCTCGTATGTCTCAGAGAAGGGCGTTAAGCAAGAGAATAAATTCTCTACCGCCAAACAGATGTATATTTACTAAAGATCAATCAACACAGAATAAAATCCAATGTCAGACACACAATCCATTTACAAGTTTGTTCTGGGTCTGAACGAAACCGGAGGCACTTTCCTCGCATATCCATCCATCTCCAAGTACGTCTGGACGATCACCAACTGTTTCCCTCATCCTGGGTGTACAGCCCAATCAAGATCATCAGTAATCACCCAAACGATGTGAAGACTTCCGGTCTTCAACCACCGTCTTCATCTTCGACATCTCGTCGAATCGGTTATTCAGAATGGGTATAAACCCGGCCTTTCTGAATAACCCACGTATATAATAAACGAATGTTACACAAACACAACAAACGCCTCATTCCAATTCAGAATATTCTTTTATTCACAAAAACACATTCTTAGGGAAAGGTTCCCATTAATTTTATCCAAGATAAATTCCTTTAAATTTATTCTTTAATCTTCCTTTGGATATCATTTCAAACCATATCATGGTTTTCCAAACTAGTCGGGATTAGCGAACCACACCGAAGTAATTATTTATTTTATTTCCCAATCCCAACCTATATATCCCATGGAGAAAACTGGTAATACTCCACATCTAACACCACGGTGTTATCGGTAAAATTAATTACCATTTCACGTTCAAATCTAATTAAAGATTTAACTATCGCTTTGGAGCAAAACTGGTGGTACTCCATTCTCGATCACCTTTCAGATTTGATAATTTAAATTATCAATTCACATTTTTAATCAAATTAAAGATTCATTAAAACTCCACTTAGTTTTAATCCTTTCAAAAATCAACATCCTGCCTTTAACTGGGTTAAAGAACCAATGTCATCTAAAACACGATTCACGATAAACCCGAATCACATTTGATATTAATTACAAGGCTCTGAATAGAAAATATATCGGCTTATATTCAATATCAAATTCTGAAACCAACAAATATTGTATTGGAAATAACGATATAAAATATATCTTTCAAATCCCCATAACAATATTTGTATAGTCACGAAATCCAACATCGAAATATTCTGAAGATAATTTCGATTCAACTCCAGTCGAATATCGATTATTTTTAAAATCACTTTCAAATTCAATTTATTTATTTCAAAAATAAATTGATTTTAATTCTAGTTCAAAACTAGTTCATTTCGATAAAAATCTATTTTTTTATCCTTTAATGTGAAATTTTCCAGCCCAATTCTTTCCAATTCACATATTATAATTTTACACAAATTATTGATATTTTTAATAATTTTATCAAGGCCCGTACAGTCGATTTCCATCAACGGCCATCGAACTGCACTTACAGCGACCTTTTCTGAAATTGATTTGGACATAATTCCAAATCCAACCGTTAGATTTTAAATTTCTAATATTCATTGGAAAGCTTTTTTCGATACGAACCCAACGGTTCCGGCTTTAGGAGAATCCGACGGTCGGATCTCCCGCAATGTCCGTTTGAAATAAATGGTCGAAATTCACGAACTGCCGCGGCGCGGCGCGTTCTATTCAGGCCATTATATTATATATATAATATATATTTCGTCGATTTCCATTTAAAACGAATTTTATAAATCGTTTTAAATTCGTTTCTGAAACAATTCAACTTCTACATTCAATTTCAAATCGATTTGATTTCAATTCAACTCGAATTCATTTCAATTCAATTCCGATTCTAATTCGTTTCAATTCAATTCAAATTGAATTTACTTTCCATTTGATTCAATTCGAATTCATTTAAAATTGATTTCAATTCAATTTCAGTTCGTTTTAAATTTCAATTTCAATTTAATTCAATTTGAATTTCAATTTAATTCAATTTGAATTTCATTTCTATTTTATTCGATTTCAAATTCACTTTCTATTCAATTCGACTTCGAATTCATTTTCTATTCGATTCGAATTCATTTCAAATTGATTCAATAAATTTTCCATTCAAAATATTAAATCTTGAAATCACTTTCAAATATTCATTATAAAACGAATAAAATCGATATAAACATCGTTCGCGTCAAAATAACGCATCTCTAATCAACACGGCTTTATATTTCAATAATTCGTTATACTATTCAACAAATGAATATTTGTTCTATTCAACACATGAATCTATATTTCTTTCAACACACGACTAATCTCAACACATGAGTACTGTCAACACATCACTATTTTTGTTATGTAAAATATTTTATAAAACTAAGGTATCTATCGTTTGATTTTCAATTAGACTTCTACTGGGAAGTAGTTCTAATTTTAAATGTGATAAAGATGTAATTTATTTTATTTAAAATATTTTACTCAACACATGAATAGTTTCAACACATGATCATCGTCAACACATGACTATTTTTATATTCAACACATGAATTTTCTTTTATAATATTCATTGTTTTCCCAATTGGAATGAGGCCCAATCAATCACCATATAATGTTAATTATATGGATTCCATACAACACATGTATATAATAGCATTGAAAAATAATCAATCATCAACCAAAGTGCACTACACTGTATAAGCATCAAATATAGATATCTGACGCTTATAACAGCCTGTCAATCAATCGATCGACATATTTAATCAATCAGGATGAGTGAACTTCAAATTTCATCCCAATACCCGTGTGGGGTTTCAAACAATCAAACACAGATTTTATTTGTGCAGTTGGGCGATGTGTAAAATTTATCGTCCCAATCAATGTCCTTCAAATAGGCGTACATAAACAAACCGTCCGGTTTGTAAATGAATATTTTATTTTATTCACTTCCACGTTAAAAATTATATTTTTAACGATAAAATATTCTATTTCAACACATGAACTTCTATTCATTTCATTTACACAATAAAAATGATATGTTTATTTTTCTAACATATTTTAGAAAATTTCGGCGGCATAACGGCACGTTACTAGAAACGGGACAATGCCTAGCCTTATCCCCGGTCTAGTGAAGGCCCACGCCATTCACACATCAATCAAGTCAATTTCATTTCACCAAACCATTCAATTCAAACCAAATAATCTAAATAAATTTTGCAACCAAACAAACAAGTCCATGGTCTGTGGACGATTGTGTCGGGTGCTACTAAGCACCGTCTGCATCCTAGTATATATATATATATATATATATAACTAGAAAAATTAAATTGAAAGGTGAGAAGTTCTCACCAATAGCTATCCAACTTCACGACACTTCATTTATAGAAATCTTCTTCTTCTTTGTTGCCCTTAGCCACTACATATATAAAAATCACACATTTTTATATTTTGATGTCTTTAAAATAAAAATCACATTTTTATTTATCCACTTTCAATTTAAAAATCATATTTTTATAATCACTTCATATATTTAAAAATCGAATTTTTACTTTGGTGTCATATAGATAAAAATTCCATTTCAAAAATATTGATTTCGCCTTTATAAAAATAAAGTTTTCGCCTTTATAAAAATAAAGTTTTCGCCTTTATAAAAATAAAGTTTTCGCCTTTATAAAAATAAAGTTTTCGCCTTTATAAAAATAAAGTTTTCGCCTTTATAAAAATAATCACTTGATTTCAACGTATATAAAATAAAAATCAAATTTTTATTTTGCTACATATACAAAGATGATATTTTTAATATTCCTATCATGTAAAAATTATATTTTTAACTCCCATAATTCAAAATCAAATCTTTACTTTTCATATTTAAAAATATCGTCTTTTCTATTTGAAAAATCCTAACTTTTCCATTTGAAAAATCCTAACTTTTCCCTTTGAAAAATCCTAACTTTTCCCTTTGAAAAATCCTAACTTTAACTGATTTTTTTTTTTTACTGTTTGCTAATCCTATACAAAAGAAATAAATAAATAAAATAAAACAAATTAGAAAAACTTACTTTCTCAATCGGAGGGGGGGGGGTTTCTTGCTCGCGGAAGTGTGGTGGGCACTCCAGCAGGCGGCAGAGGTGGAGCGGAAGGGGGGGGGTTGCGGCTGCCGATTGAAGAGGAGAGGGGGAAGAAGAAGGGGCGGCGCGGTGGTTTGGTGGTTGCGGTGGGCTCCAACAAAGGCGGTGAGGGTTTGGGTGGGTTCGACGCGGGTTCGGCGAGGAGGAGAAGGGGAGGTGGAGGAAGAGGGGGCCACGCCCTAGTGGCGGCGCGCCAGGGGGGTCGCGGCGGTGGTCGATGCCGCGCCTCCGTCCGTCGTTCGATTCGATTCTTTTTTTTTCTATTTAAAACTGAATTCGGTAATGAATTACAGAAGGGGGGGCTTAGGGGATAAAGGAGAAGGAGGGGCCCAATAATATTTAATTTAATTTTTTTTTTAATTTTTTTCTCCTAAGTGTTGACTTTTCGTCCGAGCTCGGAATCACACCCAACGACTGTCGCCACTAGCGTATTACCCCCATTCCGAACACAATAGGAAATGTATCGCAAGCTGATTCGAACGTTACGATCAGTTTTCGTTGAACTTACATTTAAATCTCTATATTTGAATTTTAAACGTACATTTCAAATTACCGGGGTCACATACTAACTCGAAAAATTCCACAAAAATATTTTCTAGCTTCGTATTGACGATACGGTCCTAACAAAACTAGTTTCGTCGAATTCTGAGACCGTTGGAAAAATGGCCATTTTCCAGTCGATTAAAATCAACTAAAACCGGTCAAACGCGTTTTCCATTGCCACGCTCATATATTGATTCGGAAAATTATGAAATTTAAAACCTAGCAATAACTTGACATCACGGATCCAACAAAAGTGGTTTCGTCGAAATCCGAGGTCGTTTGCAAAATGTCCATTTTTAAGGGCCTGAATTCCATAGCGACTATTCAGAATTTTCAACTGGACATATCTTTTGATTCCCGCTTTGAAATCTTGATTTGTCGGATTCGTTGGAAAGATATCACCAATTAGATCCTAATGTTTTTGGTTTCACTAAAATCCGGATTGTTTTGCACCCGGTACATTCAATTGAAGTTTGAAATCGAATTATCGAACTACCGCGCCATTTTCAATTCTATTTATAATTATATATAATTATTTATATTCTAACGACGACGTATATAATATATACGTTCGAATTCTATTCGAAATAAATTTCTCGTCGATATTATTTAAAATACTCATTTTAAATGTTCAAAATTCGCCAAAATGGCCAAAATAAAAAATTTAAACTGGCCCAGATTTTCGGGTTATTACAGAATCGAAGGATGAAGACGGCGTATGAAGACCGTAAATTTTCCCTCGAATGGGCAACGATCAAGATCCTGAATTGACTTGCTCCCAATTCAAGGGTCGGGGTATGGCCCAAAAGTACGTGTTTATTTCACGGATATGCGGGTATCTCCTTTCCGTACTGGACATATGGGATGAGGGTATCTCCAGTTCCGTTCAGACCCAGAACGGGCTTACAAATGGAATGTATGTCCGACATTGTACTCCTTTATATTGTATTTATTAATTTTCTGTCGAATGTATGAATGATTGGTGGCGGAGAATTTATTCTCTTGCTTAACACCCTTTTGTATATTTTGGCAAAGGATTGGTAGTGTGATATGGAGTGACAGTGTGGCATACTAAGATGCAATGATCAAGGTTTCTTGTTGAAAAGCAGAACCTTGTGGTGTCGATCGAAGCACAACTTGAACAAGCATAGCTTTGTGTATTACGTAGCTTCACGGGCCTCACAACCCGGTGGAGTCTAAAATGGGAGAAGGGAACGCAGGGAGGACAACACGTTTCTTTCTAGTTAGAAGTAGTGTTAGTGCTTAAACTGGCTGATATTTTACTTATGTGGATGATGGAATGTGGCGCCTCGGATGATAGGTCCTATAGGATCGGGAAACGTGTGTTCAGGAATAACTAATCCATGAAGCTGTATGTGTGGACCGGACCTGCAGCTTTCCAAGGGTTCACTACGGGGGATCCTGAGACATTAGCTAGAGTGTCTCAAATCGGTAAGGAGCTCCTCCCGAGCCTTGACTCATGATGGAAAACCAAATTCCTAATACGTCTACGGATTTTATTGTATTACTAGTATGGAGGCATAGTAGTATGGGGTACTATGCTTTCTAGGATTGATACATTTATTCTTAAATGTTTTATATACACTAATAATAATATCAAAATCGTTTTTATCGTATCAATCATGTTTAATCACCATAAGGTAAAACTCTATTCTCTGGTTTGCGTTGCATTGTGTGATGGGACTTGAGTCTTATGGTGATTCCATTTTTCCAAAGGCATTGCGTTGTTTTACGTTTTACTTATTTATTGGTTCAAACACCTTAAATTATGAACGATAATCCATTGGAATAAACCTGTTCCGCGTTAGCGGCATGGTCTTTGGATTTTCCTTATTGCTAGTAGTTAAAATTAGTTAAGAATTCTCACACCAGTCCCATGACTGACTCGTAGTTTGTTTTCACCTTTTGCAAACTCGGGTGCCCCCTTCTCCACACGGGCAACCAAGTAACAGGTCTAGCTTTCTTTGGAGTTATTATCTGGGAGCTGCTTATCTATCTTGGAGTTGCTTATTTGGAGGTGCTTATGTTGGACCACGAAGAATATCTATCATTTATCTTTGGACTTTGAGACATCCAAACTTATTTTATTTCAAGTTGTTCTATTTTTGAAGTTGAAACTTCTTTCTTTTTTTGGTGAAACCTGATGTAATAATGTAGAACTCTGTGACTGCGGAATTCTGTGTTTGATGACATTCATATTCCGCTGCTATGATGTTGTTATTCTATAGTTTTCCTTTGCTATGTTGTATCTGTGATCTGTATTGTTATATTTATGTTGTATTCCAAATGATCATTCCTTACTTCCATTCCATGGAAGTTTGGTGTTATCATATTCATAAAGATAGAAATGCATGAACAAGGAGGAGATCAATGCCTTGCCAAAAAAGTGGAAATCAATGCCTTGCAAAAAAAAAGAGGAAATCAATCAATGGAGAAGGAATTAATTTGAATAGAATATTAATGGAGGACCCCACCCACAGTCCCTCCTTCTTTAGTGGAGACAAAAAAAAAAGAATTCATGAACCATTAGTAGCTAAAGACAAAAGGAAGCTTATTTTTGGTAGCATGCTAAATGTTGAATTAGGGTTTTACTCATGTATAAATAACTCATTTGCGTACATGTTAAGGATCCTTTTTAGTTAGTCATTAGGGAATCTCTCTCTTTTATTTCTATGGCCACTTAGTCATTTCCTCTTACGGAATTTCTGTTCTAATGCAATTTAATTTCATGTTCATAGCTTAGATTTATTTTATGCAACTAGAATAGATTTTCCTTTATTTAGTTCTCTTTTCCTTTGTTTTGTTCTATGTTGCAATCTACTTTTTTTGTTAGAATAACAAACATGAGAGGCTAATCCCTTTGATTTACGGGTAATGAAGCCCTCTTGATTATGTAGATGCAACATATTTTGGTTTTTACGATCTCTTTTATGCTTAATGGAATGACTGAAGTAGTAATTACATTGTTGTTTGAGTTTTGGTTTTGATAGTCTATATTTGTTGACAACAAAATAGGCTATGCTTAGTCAACATAAACACAAGATTGCCTCTTCATCTACATATGAATATGGTAATTAAAGTGCGATTGAAATTCAAAATTTGATTGCATATATTCCTAAACATTAGTTAATAGGTCATGCTTAAAGTAGATTTGATTTCCACTTTTGTTGTCATTTCATGAAAATATAATTGTGGATTAGAGAGTGTATTAAAGTTTGACGGTTTAAGTGTGTTCTCTAATGACACATTATGAAACAACCCAAACTTCCCTATGAAGGAAAGTCCGGATTGAATTGAGAACACGACAAATCAGAACACAAATAGAAGAACATTTTATTTTTTATTACAACAATTACATCAGAGTACACAAATATATAAAAGTACGAATAGATATTACACATTGGAAATTCAATATCAGAGATCTAATTACAAAGCAGTGGAAAAATAATACATAACACAACTGAAGGAAATACACGGATATAGAGCTTTCCGAATATAGCTTCAGCTGTAATTCCAAGATCCTATGAATATAATATCTGCAAAACCAAAAATACTAGCTGCCCATGTGGAAAATAGGGGCACTCAGAGTTTAGGTTAAAACAATAAACTCCAGGTTAGTCATGGGACTGGTATGAGAACTAAAACAGTTATTAGCTTGATTTTAAAGTTGGGTGAGTCACGGGACCACGCCTTATAATCTGGAACGGGTTTACTCAACATGAATCTTAGTTTAAAATAAAACAACGCAATGCTTTTTGGAAAAATGAAGCTATTATAAGACTCAGGTCCCTTCACACAATGCAACGCAAGCCGGAGGACAGAGTTTTACCTTATAATAGCCAAATATGCTTGATACGCGTAATTGCATCTTTTATTATTATTACTATAAGTGTATAGTGTCAAAAAAACTTCAAATATAAATGTATCAATCATAGAAGGCATGGGTACCATATATCATGTCGCCATACTAGTTCTACAATCAGAACCAGGCTTTTAAATCTCCCCGAGATCGCCGAGATGAAAATTCCGAGATATTAGCCAAAATCCGAGATTTGGCAGCTAGTTTAGTTATAAGTGTTTCAAATATCTCTCGAGATAGCCGAGATAGTTTCCGAGATATTGGCCAAAATCCGAGATTTAAAACCTTGACAAAACCACATGATGTCATATTGGAAGTTGGATTTCCATCTATGAACCAAGGCAAGGGATCGTCCTTACCGAATTTGAGACAATCTAGCCTACCATGTCTCACAGGATACAGCCAAAACTGCACGTTGGATCTTAAGGGCCGGTCCACAAATACTTTAGTTGATTAATAATGCCTAAAAAATACGTTTCCCCGCCCTATGAGGCGTAAATCGGAGCCACTAGGGACTCAATAACCGAGGCGCCTCATTCCATCATCCACATAAGTAAAATGTCTGGGCTTCAAACCATGACTCCACTACTAGCTGGAAAAAACGTATGTTCTCCCTACAGTCCTCTCCCGTTTCTGGTCCATACCGGGGTGTGAGGCTCACGAAGTAACACTATACACAAAGCTATGCCTAAATAAGTTGTGCATTGATCATCTACCACAAGGCTCTACTTTTCAACAAATGCCTTGATAATTTGCATCTTAGCATACCACATTGTCAATCCATACCATACCATTGATTTATGCCAATATATAACTTCTGGGCTTGTACGTCTCAGAGAAGGGTGTTAAGCAAGAGAATAAATTATCCACCACCAAATAAATATATATTTAGCAAAGATCAACGAATACAACATAAAGGAATACAACGTCAGACATACCGTACATTTACAAGTTCGTTCTGGGTCTAAACGAAACCGGAGGCACTTATTCCTCATCCCATATGTCCAATACAGGAGTGAGGTCCTCGCATATCCGTCAATCTCTAAGTACGTTTAGACGATCACCACTTATTATCTTGTCTTAGTTGTATGACCCAACCAAGACATTAGTAATCACCCAAACAATGTGAAGAACTCCGGTCTTCAACCACCGTCTACATCTTCGACTCTTGGTCGTCATATTAATTATTCAGAATGGGTTAAACACGTTCTTTTCGAATAATTCGCTTATTTTATAATCAAGTGCTATAAAAATAAATCATACCCTCATTTCAATTCAGAATATTCTTTTAATAAAATATTCACGTTATTAGGGAAAGGTTCCCATTAATTTTATCAAAAATAAATTCTTTTAAATTTATTCTTTAATCTTCCTTTGGATATCAATTTCAAAAGATTTTATTAACTAGTCGGGATTATCGAACCTTACCGAAGTAATCATTTATTTATATTTATTATCCCAATCCCAACCTATTCATCCCATGGAGCAAAACTAGTAGCACTCCATATCTAACGCCCACAGTGTTATCGGTAAATTTAATTACCATTTCACGTTTATCTCTAATTAAAGAATTAAACTATCGCCTAAAGTAAAACTGGTGGTACTCCATTCTCGATCATTTCAAGGATTCAATAAATTAAATTATCTCATTCAATTTTAATCTAATTAGATATTTATTAAAACTCTAACTTGGTTTTAATATTAAAAATCATTACTTTATGTTTTTTCAAATTTAAGAAATTAATCTTTATCTTTAACAGGGTTAAAGAACTAATGTCATTTAAAACACAGTTCATGATAAACTCAAATCATCTTCCATTAAGTATGGAATCTTCACGGAAAACGGATCAATATATAATCGATATAAATTTCAGTATTAGACTAATAGTATAAATAGAATGACGGCAAAGCCTTTCAAATTCCATATATAGTAACAGTCTTCTTTTATCTCGATTATTATTAAATCGAATTCCATTCAATTCCAATTTCTTTTATTAAATTGAAAAACTTTACTTTGGAAAAATTTCCATTTAAATCTTAATAAAAGATTTACAAATTCCAAATTATATTTTCACTGTTAACCGGGTTAAAGAATGAATGTCTTTAAAAACACAGTTCACAATAAACCCAATTCACATTTCATTTTATACCGATTACTAAATATAATTGGAAACTCTAATAATCTTAATTAAAAGATTTATTCTTTTCACACGGGGTTTAAGAACAGTGTTATTTAAGACACCATTCACGAAGAACCCAATATCCAATTTATTTTATTTAATTCCAAATAAATATTAATTAACAGGAAAACTTTACTAAATCTTAATTGAAAGATTTACTCTTTTCTCAACTGGGTTTAAGAACAGTGTTATTGAAGACACCACTCACGACAAACCCAAAATCCAATTTATTTATTTAAACACATTAGATTCTTCTAGTTAATAACTAGTTCATTTTGATAAAAATATATTTTTATCTTTTCAAATGTGGAATTATTCAACCAAAATCTTTCCAAATCACTTATTATGATTTTACATAATTTTACCATATTTTTAATAATTTTATTAAGGCCTTTACAGTCGGTTTCTAATAACGGCCACCGAACCGCATCCATAGCGATCTTTTCCAAATTTGATTTGGACATAATTGCAAATCCAACCATTAGATTTCAAATTATTCATGGAAATCTCCTTTCGATACGAATCCAACGGTTCCGGTTTTAGGATAATCCGACGGTCGGATCTCCCGTTACATCAATTTGAAGTTAATGGTGAAATTCACGAATGGTCATTGCACGATGCGTTCTATTCATGCCATTATATATATATATATATATATATATATAATATTTCGTCGATTTCCAATTAAAATGTATTTTATAAATTGTTCATATATTCGTTTTAAAGCGGTTCCAACTTCATTTTCAATTTTAAATCAAAATTGAACATTCTATATCTTAAACATATTAAAATGATAATATTTTCAAAATATTAAATTTTGAAATTACTTCATTTCGATATTCGTTATAAAATGAATAACTAGATCGATAAAAAGTGCATTAAACTACATAACTATTTTTATTATTCAAAATTTTTTGTTCAACACATGAATATTTTTGTATGGTGAACACATTCAATAAAAATGATATTTTTACTATTCAAAAGTTCTGTTCAACGCATGAATATTTTATATGGTGTATACATTCAATAAAAATGATATTTTTATTGTTCAAAATTTTTATTCAATACATGAATATTTTATTCACTTCATTAACATGTTAAAAATAATATTTTTATCTAACAAAATATTTGAACACATGATTCTTTTATTCTTTATACATACAATAAAAATGTGATTTTTATTGTTAAAACATTTTATTTTAAAAATATTCTTTATTTTAAAAGATTCTTTATTTTAAAAAATATTCCTTTATTTAAAAATGTTCTTTATTCTAAAATGTCCTTTTTTCTAAAAAATGTCCTTTTATTTTAAAATGTCCTTTTATTTTAAAAATGTCCTTTTATTTTAAAAATGTCCTTTTTGTTTTAAAAATGTCCTTTTATTTCTGAATCGGAATGTGAATCAATCAATTGCCATACAATTTTAGTCATACGGATTTCATACATCGCATGTATGCAACAATAATGATAAATAATCATCAAACAGTCCAATCACATCCAGAGTAAAATTTACAACTGTGTGAGCATTAAAATAAATAAATAACGCTATCACAGACTGTCAACCCATCAATTGACATACAATTAAATGTTAGGACTAGTGTATGTCAAATATCGTAGCAATACCCGTGTAGGGTTTTCAAACAACAACAGTTTATTTAAATAAATTATTGGTTAATAAATTTAACCAATTCTAATTCAGATTGAATTATTTTTAAACTTAACCAATTTTCACTATTTTAAATTATAAATAAATATTTATAATTTAATTCCAATTGCCACGTTAATGTCAACATTATTTCTAATACCTTCAACATTACAAGATCACAAACAACATACAATACAGTCAATTTAAATCGTCCAGGGTCTGTGGATGAGGGAGGTGATCTAACAAGCACCGTATATAGTTTATAATGATTAAACTGATAAGAATCTAAACTAGCAATTCTATATATTTTCCAATTATGAAAATAAATAAATAACTGTGTAGAATATTTTAATGAGGATTTCTCACCTTTGGTTTCCCTCCGCCAATTTTATTTCTGAATTTCTGGACAATCTGAATTTGCTCAAGCATGTTGTATTCTTCACTGTGATTCCAACGTAATATGTTTCACGCAGTTTATATTAAAAATCACATTTTCATACTGTGTTTAAATTTTAAAACCAATGCTATTTTTATTATTAGACAATACTATTTTTATTTTTAAAAACAAAGCTATATATTAGTCAAAAATCATATTTTTAATTTAAAACTACTTTATAATAAAAATCACATTTCTACCATATTGTTATTTATGTTAAAATTCTATTTTTAAAATAATATATAGGTAAAATTTCTCTTTTTAAAATAATGCATATATGTATAAAAATTTTATTTTTGAAATCATGCTTACATGTATAAAAATTCTATTTTTTTTTAAATTCACCTTTTTATACGATGTTATTTAAAAAAAAAAGAATTACATTTTTAAACAAAGTTATTTTGTATAAAAATCTCCCTTTTTATACTGTGTTATTATATACAAAAATTACATTTTTATAAATTCTATTTCATATAAAAAAATTTGTTAGATTTTTATTTCTATGTTATTCTATATAAAAATTGTTATAAAATAAAATAGAACATATCATAAAAGAGAAGACATTAGAGAGAACATAAGAGATAAAGGAGGAAGCTTTTTATTTCTCTTGATTCAGTGTACATAATTCTATTACATTGGCTCCCTTATATATTGGCTTTGGAGCTGATGTTAGCCTTACTCCCAAAATGTAGGACTTAATATAATATGACAAACGCATATTCACTTATATGTATTACAACATTCCCCCTTGAATATGCGTATGTAAAGATGATAATATTAATTGCCTCATTAAAAACATTTTTATGAAAAACCCTGTGGGAAAAATCATAAACAAAGAAAAGAGTATAATTTTATTTCACCTCCAGGAAACATATTGACAATGTTCCAATGAGGGTTGATACTTTTGGATCAAAATAATGCCTTGTTAAAAACCTTACTAATAAAAACCCAGTGGGAAAAATATTAGTGATGGAAAAGAGTGCATTACAGCATAATATATGCTCCCCTTGATTCGTAACGCATTATTCAAATAGATTGGTGATGCAATCTGTGTATACCAATTTTATATATCGCCTTCTGCAATGTTGATTATGGAAGTGCCTTTGAGAATAGATCTACTGAATTTTCTTAAGATTGTATTTGCTTCAC
Source organism: Allium sativum (assembly GCA_030737875.1). Lineage (NCBI taxonomy): Eukaryota > Viridiplantae > Streptophyta > Magnoliopsida > Asparagales > Amaryllidaceae > Allium > Allium sativum. The sequence goes on along the minus strand of CM060918.1, from coordinate 768,820,568 downwards.
TTCTATTTTGAAGCTCATGTGTGAAAAAGAATTTAGGAGAATTATGTTTTGTCCTATCACCCTTGATATATCCTGCTTGAATCTGAGCTCGCTGCATTGTCCTCATAAATAATAGTTGATCTTTCTGTAGTTAAGGGAAGTTGACATGTGCTTCGAATATGTTCAATTAATGACCTTAACGAAACACATTCTCGACTCGCTTTACGTAGTGCTAGAATTTCAGAATGATTGGATGATGTTGCTTCCAATGTTGGTTTTGTAGATCTTCACGAAATAGTTGCATTGTTGTTTGTAAACACATATCCAGTTTATGATTTTGCTTTATGTGGATCAGAAAGGTAACTTTAACACTCCTCCTTGAATATGTCTCTTCAAATTCTTGAATACTCTTATAATAGCTTAAAATTATCCCCCTTGAAAAATTATTGCTCCCCCTCATAGATATTGTCATATTAAAATGATATTTCTTATAAGAGTTCGATACTTCAGGATCGATGTAATGCCTCGTTAAAACCTTACTAATAAAAACCCTATGGGAAAAATCTTAGTGAAGGAAAAAGAGTACAAAAACATATTTTCAATAATTTACTACATTAAATGTAGAATGATACTTCTGGATCAATATAATTCTTCAGTAAAAAACCTTACAAAGGAAAACCCATTGGGAAAAACCTTAGTTAAGGATAAAAATACAGATTAACTTAAATAACATATTTGAGATGTTATTCCTTGATGTGGTGCTTGATTCTTCTAGATCAAGATAATGCCTCGTTATAACTTTCAGATATTACTTTGTGGATGACACTTCTGGATCAATATAATACCTCATTAGAACTTTACTAAGAAAAACCCGGTGGGAAAAATCTTTGTTAAAAAAAAGTGCATACTTTTTTATATCTCAATTTCGTTATAGATACTTCTGGATCCATAAATATGTATCTCATTGACAACAAATCTTGAATAGAAAATAAACTCAAGAGATAATAATCTTTACTCTTCATACTTCCGACGTTCATCATTTATTAACATTTGCCTCATTAAAACCTTCACAATGGAAAACCCTATGGAAAAAAACACCAAAGTGAAGGAAAAAGAGTACAACATCACAAGAAAATTCTTAATGAACTTTTCTTAAAAGACTTTTGCGTGCATTTTCATGCTTCAGGCATGTTTTCTTATTTTAAACACCTTTTGTTTGCGCTTGCTTGCTATACACTTCGAGTGTTTACAATTTTGTGCTTTAATCAGGTTTGCACACTGTAATACATTTGTAATGAACAATAATAGTTTCATTATAGCAATACTTATAAGCAGGAAGTAATCTACTCATCTTGAATTATATTAAGATTTTCATTACAACAACACTTAGAAGCATGTTGTAATCTATATTCTATGTTCTTTGCATTCTTTATAATCACTAAAGTTATTTATGTTCTTCAGGAACCTGTACACTTCAATGAATTTTACATATTACAACTATACTCAAAAGTATATTATATGTTTCATTACAACAATACTTAAAAGCAGGAAATAATCTACTCATCATGAATTATATCATGATTTTCATTATAACAATACTTAAAAGAATGTTGTAATCCACTTTCTTTGTTCTTTATATTCTATATAACAAACAAAGTAGTTTATGTTCTTCAGGAACTAATATTCTTTCATCATTTAGTGTGATTTAACAAATATTCATACCTTCGAGGTTTATTCACTACTTTGTGGACTATAGGTCCACATTTCTCAATTAGAGAAGGATTCATGATGGCCAATCATGATTTAACATAAGCGCTTTACTTTTATAATTTATCATCGATGATTATATATTGTCAGTTCTATATATAATTTATTGAGATCTCTTTATTTATCTATTTTAGGTACCTAAACCACTTCTGGGGTTATTTGACAATCATGTCATAAATCTCTTCAAGAGAATCCTTTGGTGTTTCTTCAAGAACACTCACCTCCTTCATCTGGCATCTTTATTACTTACTTCAAAAGTGTCTCGAACTGACTTTTAAACCAATCTTTAAATGTGGTTTATGCATTTTGATCCTTCAGGGATTCAAATATATATTGAAGCAAGTCTACAAGGGATATTATTTATAATTTATTCATGTGTCAATTATACTGATACTCAAAATAAAATTGTATCAGTTTATCCTCCCCCTTAATGTTGACAAACATTGTCACACTAAATATTAATCATCATGGGATTCTCATTTTGATCCATTATCACATTGCTGCTGGCAAGTATATTATACGTATATCAGTTGTTGGAGGATAACCCTTTAATTAGTCGATAAGATGCATTCATCATTTTGTTTTAATACATATTCTCTTTCATTGATCTAGCAATATTGGAGGAATTTTCTTATTATATAGGTTATTTGAATACACATATGACTTCAGGTCATTCAACATTCATGTTGAATGCAATTTAAATCACTAAATAATATTTATGCATAATCTATAAAATATGCTTATAACAAACTTCAGGTTGTTAGTTAAATACTTACAGATATGAATATATAAATGCGTGCGTCCACGTATTATAAATTAGCATATTCTTTCTCATTTGAGTTAGTGATTTTAGAATAAATTATTATAAAGATCAAACTATTGATTTCAATGTATTGATCAATGTCATTACAAATTCTTCAGGATCGTATGATAATGTTCAAAACTTCTGATTTGAAAACATATCAAACTTCTGGTCCAAATAAATATATGAACAACTTCAAGTTGTTAAGTTGATGGAGTTTTAATATTGCTTCTGCTATATTCCATAAACACCATTTGTGGAGTTTTAATACATATTTTCTACTTTAGGAGAAATTTATGAACTTTTCTACAAATATTTATTACTTTTAATTGTAGAAATCTCTTGTGGAGATATTTTATTAGTTTCATATAAACAGATCTCTTCTAGAGATAACTTATCATTTCCAAATATGCAAATATCCTCTAAAGATATTTTGTTATCACTGCTTTTGGGATGAACTTATCTCCTCCGTACAAACTATTGAAATATCATATCAATATACAAAAATACATATCAAACTTTAAATGCAGTAACAAAATTATATGCATTAAATAAAAATAAGATTCAAGAAAAGAAATCACTACTTCTGGAGTGTATGATATTCCTTCAGGGAACATACTTTTATTTATTTATTTATGTAAACGATCATAGTTGATCCGGGAATACCTAAACGATCATGCCAAACAATCAATTTCTTTGTATCTGTGAGCTTCTAGCTCATGTTTTTAGAATGAGATTCAACTATACCAATTTTGATAAAGTATAATCTAGTTGAAATTGTTCCAAATTTTTCTAAAATAAGCTTCTGGCTTTCAATTTTAGAAATAACACAAAGATATTCTTTGTTGTTTTCATTTATGACTTCTTATATCTTTGAAGCCAAGAATATTTCTTTTAGAATTGCTTGAATATAGTGCATTTTGAATGAATACATCTGTACCATTTGGTAACACTATATGGGCTCTTCTGGACCCTTCAATTATATTGGCTAAACCAACTATAGTTGAAACTTTATACGAAACATTTTCAGATAATTCAGAGAAAAACTTCGGGGTTTTCAATATCGTATGAGTAGTTCCATAATCAACCAGACATATGTCATCACTTAAACACTGTCGATCCATACCTTAAGAATTAAAAGCAATACAGCTAGTTGATAACTGAAATACAAATAAATGTCCATGGGAATAAACTACTTATCTTGTCCAACATTACATATTATTTCTGCAACTCCATAAGCATAAGCTAAAAAGAAAGGCAAATAAACAAAAATTTCAAACTAATACATGCTGAAAGCGAAATGAAACAAAATAAAAATCACATAGTGAGCTTCAGGCTACTTGTTACCATCATAGAAGCTGCAGGTTCTAAATTTTCCATTTTATAACAAAAATTACTTTTGCATTCACTTTTTGTGTGCAAAAATTAGATCAGTATTTAGATCTTAACTTAATATGATCTTTAGGATGCATATTTTCTTTATAAAAGTTTTCCTAAGAAACAATAAATTATTTCTTCTAGAAATATAATATGACTATATAAAACTTCAAGTTTTTTCATAATTCATATAATGTTATTATATATCTTTAAATTGAAGCAACTTTTCAAGAAAGTGCCCCTTTTTTCACATATGAGAGTCATTTTACTATTTTTCTTCAAGAAAATAGTATTGATTATAAATGTAATGATCTCTTCCAATAATAAGTTTCTTAAAGAAATTATTTGTAGCATAAAGTTGGAATATAATGCTTTTTCCTCTTGTTAAAACTTTTCCTTTCATTGATTTTCCAAATCCTTTCCTATTATTGGTCATTTGCTATAAGCAAATATTAAATGCAATTATATGCTTTTATGTTTTATTTCATGTTTCTCAATTGAATATGAACTTCAGGTTCCTCGTGAACTTCAGGTCCCTCATTTGAAAGGATTTGTATATGAACTTTAGGTCATATGAACTTCAGGTCATTTGCATGTGAACTTCAGGTTCAACCACTCTTGCCTTGTGTTTGGAAGTATGACCGTCTTCAGGTGATCATAACGCTCCTTCAGGGAGTTCCATAAGTGGATAGGATCTTTTTCAGTTAAATATTTGGATTATCGTGGATGTGGCATCTTAAAAAAATATCATAGCCTTTGCTTTGTCCTGTTGGGACATAGTATTACCATTTTTAATGGTATCCTCTAAGCATTGAGATTGTTAATGAATCTCAGTGCTCGACATTTTTGTGAACTACACAAAAAATTGCAGATGCTTAATTAAACAAAATTCACATATCAGTATACATGTTATATAATTAAATTGAATATATTACAGCACGGAATCGTAATAAAAATATCCAAATCTACAAGCCTTTCTCTATACATTTACAATGAACTAATTACAACAATGAAACAATACAAACCGTCAAGGAGCCATACACCATATAACAAAAATAACGGCCACAGTAATACATATATTGGCAAACAAGCAGTTTGCTTATATTGAAAGATGAAAAAAGCATATAAAAGTAAGCCATACATGGAAACGTAATTCTAAATATTTAAAGCATCTCATCTTGTGAGATGAAGCATTAAAAAAATGAGAATAGGTAGTCTATTATTACAAAGTTGAAGTTGTACAGCAAGAATTAGCTTAAATAAGAAGCAGCCTGCAGTTTACATATATGCATACCTATTATCAATGGCTTCTCTGTTATTGAAGAGATAAAGTAGCAAATGAAGATTATTTATGTATAGCGTATAGGGTAAAAGATCCATATATAATATTATAAAAAGAAAATGAATGGATCTTCCTAAAAATATATTTGGTATACAATAATACCAGATCAAATATGAATAGGTGGATACCTAAAAACCACTAAGCGAAAAATAATTAGATCTAAAAAGTTAGATCCACTGGAACATAATCTAGATCTACAAAAAAAAATATAGATCAATAGATCAAATCTTCTCAAATAAAAAATTACTTACATGACAAATTCATAGATGTAGATCCAGATGATCTCAACAAATAACAATAAAAGAATCTCGTGCTGATAACGTGTTATAAAATAAAATAGAACATATCATAAAAGAGAAGACATTAGAGAGAACATAAGAGATAAAGGAGGAAGCTTTTTATTTCTCTTGATTCAGTGTACATAATTCTATTACATTGGCTCCCTTATATATTGGCTTTGGAGCTGATGTTAGCCTTACTCCCAAAATGTGGGACTCAATATAATATGACAAACGCATATTCACTTATATGTATTACAACAAAAATTACATTTTTATACCATGGTATTATTATTATTATTTTTATAAAAATCTCGTTTTTAAATCAAAGCTATATCATAATAAAAATCACCTTTTTATTTTTTCTATTTATATGTAAATATCCAATTTTTACTTTTGCAATTTATATGTAAAAGAACATTTTTTTTATAACAATGTTTTTTATAAAATAAAAAAAATCAAATCAGATTTTTACTTAATTTTATTCATATAAAAAAAATCATATTTAACATTATTTTAACCTTTTCAAACTTGAAAATAAATAAATTAATTAATTAAAAATCACTTAACCCCCTTTTTTTATCATCTTCCTCGTTCCTGTTTAAAACCCTCAGCCGCATGTTTGCTCAACCCATAGGGTTCGCTACCTCCGCCGCCACGCTCGACCTGGAGCGGATCTGAAAACGACCCTGCCTCGGCCTACGCGCCTCCTTTCCCCATGCTGCACGACATCCAACTCGGCTCCCCTTGATCAGAAAATGGGGATCGAATGGTGGCCCATTGAGGCGTGATTTTGGCAAAATCGTGACACCATTTCCGGTCTCCACCGTTGGATGTGTGGAACTCCCCTAGACCTCCGATTTTTTCCTTGGAGGCTTTGAATTTCATTGACTGAATTTGGAGAAATTGATGCGCAAATTCCTGAATGTTTCAACCTTCCATTGCTTTAGGTGCGGCGGCCCGTATACAGAGAATGAATTAGGGTTTTTAAAAAAATAGATATTTATATATAATATTTTTTTTTCATAAATTGCTTGTTTAATATCACGAACTCCAAATCGAACCCAACAACTATCCCCCTAGCAAAATACCCCCACTCCGGACACAACGGGATATGTTTCACAGGCCAATTTGGCTGTTTCGAACAGTTTTTGTCAAAAATAAAATATGAATCAATATATATTGATTTTAAACATACATTTTAATTTACCGGCGCCACATACTGACTCCAAAAATTCCAAAAAAATCATATCCAGTTATGTTTTGATGATACGGTCCTAACAAAATTAATTTTGTTGAATTTGGAGACCATTTGAAAAATGGTCATTTTCTGGTCAATCAAATTCAAATTTAAACTACCAAACACATTTAAATTTACTGCGCTCACATATTAATTCCAAAATTATGAAAATTGGAATCTTGCAATAATTTGACATTCCGAATCCAACAATAGTGGTTTCATCGAAAATGGAGGTCACTTGTAAAATGGCTATATATTATATTAAAATATATATATAAATTCCATAGCGACTATTCTGAATTTTAAACTGGGCATAACTTTCAATTCCCGCGATGAAATCTGGATTTTTCACATTCGTTAGAAAGACATTTTCAAACAGATTCAAATATTTCTTGTTTTATTGAAATCCGATTTATTTTGAATCCTATACATTCATTTGAAATTTGAAATCGAATTTTCAAACTACTGCGCCATGGCAGGCTCGTTATATAATTAAAATAAAATTATTCATTCTAACTTTGATTTAAATAATTTTTAGTCTTTATTATTTAAAATAAATTATTTTAAATATTCAAAATTCATTAAAATTGCTAAAATAAAAATTTAAATTGGTTCTGATTTCCTGGGTTGTTACAATCTCCCCACTTAAAATTTTTCGTTCTCGAAAAGGAACGGAGCTGAAAGTTATTTAACCAATCACCTCAACTTTCATTCTGGCTTTTATTCTTCAACTTTTTAGTTTATAAGAATTTTCAAATTTTTCAAAAATTTGGCTTAGACCCTCCGAAAAATTTCGCCATAACCTCCTTTGTACGGGTTGATATTCAAAACCGTAACTTGCCTCATAAGGCCCTCATCAATCCAAAAGAAAAGAAAAAACCAAGCGGCTAGCCAATTGGCTCATAAAATCATCAAAACCAATGAATAAGTAAATATGTACCTATTTGTCGGGTATACAATTTTATTCCTCTTCTTAGCTTCCATGTTATGACCTGCCCAATATATATACGTGTCTATGTATGCAATTCCAGCTAATTTTCAATTCAGTTCAATAGTTTACTTAATTTGGCTAAATTTATCTTTTCATTCATATATTGGTTTAAATTAATTATCATTCCAATATTTTTATTTGTTAAACTAATAATCAAACATCACAACTAGCAATTAATTAGTTAGTTAACTTTTCAAATATTATATATATAGAGAGAGAAAAATAATATTTTTAGTGCAAATCACAGCAATATATTCTAACTATTTTTTGGTTCTCACACCAGTCAATTGGAAATATATAGATATCCCACTTTTGAAACTCGAACATAAATGCTGATGATGCAATGGTCATCATCAGAACTATCTTCGGGCGACTAGAGTGTGATTCTATATCTATCCAGTATTTGAGGCTTCAAATATACATCTCGGTAGGAAAATACTCAAAACCTCCCTATACTTGATTGTCCAAATTCAATTTAAAATATAATATTCAAATATGAATAATCGGTTTAAAGTTTTAAAACTAATTTGATTTTGAAAGTAACACTCTTCACACTCATTCTAGGATACTACTGATCCTATCTCTAACGAGTCATTCCTATTAGATATTACTAATCCAATCTCTGATGAATTATTTCGTTCGGTTCTAATGTGTCTTGTTCTCTAGCTTTGTAAACCAAAGCTCTGATACCAAATGAAACGACCCAAACTGCCCCGTAAAGAAAAGTCCGGATTGAATTGAGAACACGACAAATCAGACCACAAACAGAAGAACATTTTATTTCTTATTACAAAAATTACATCAGAATACAAGAATATATCAGAGTACGAATAAATATTACACATTGGAAATACAATATCCGAGATCTAATTACAAAGCAGTGGAAAAATAATACGTAACACAACTGAAGGAAATACACGGATACAGAGCTTTTTGAATATAGCTTCAGCTGTAAATCCAAGATCCTGTGAATATAATATCTGCAAAACCAAAACTACTAGCTGTCCGTGTGGAAAACAGGGGCACCCAGAGTTTAGGTTAAAACAATAAAATCCAGGCCAGTCATGGAACTGGTGTGAGAACTAAAACAATTATTAGATTGATTTTAAAGTTGGGTGAATCACGGGACCACGCCATATAACACGGAACGGGTTTACTCAACATGAATCTTAGTTTAAAATAAAACAACACAATGCTTTTTGGAAAAATGAAGCTATTATAAGACTCAGGTCCCATCTCACATGCAACGCAAGCCGGAAGATAGAGTTTTACCTTATAATGGCCAAATATGCTTGATACGCTAAATTTCATCTTTTATTATTATTACTATAAGTTTATAGTGTCAAAACAACTTCAAATATAAATGTATCAACCATAGACGGCATGGGTACCACATATCATGTCACCATACTAGTTCTACAATCAAAATTGCATTATGTCGTATTGGAAGTTGGATTTCCATCCATGAACCAAGGCAAGGGATCGTCCTTACCGAATTCGAGACAATCTAGCCTACCATGTCTCAAGATATGGCTGCAACTGCACCTCATATCTTCAGGGCCGGTCCATAAATACTTTAGTGGATTAGTAATGCCTGAACAATATGCTTTCCCGCCCTATGGGGCGTAAATCTTAGCCACTAGGGACTCAATAACTGAGGCGCCTCATTCCATCATCCACATAAGTAAAATGTCTGGGCTCCATACCATGACACCACTCCTAGCTAGAAATAAACGTATGTTCTCCCTGCAGTCCTCTACCATTTCCGGATTATATCGGGCTGTGAGGCTCGCGAAGTAACACTATACACGCAGCTATGCCTAAATAAACCGTGCTTTGATCATCAACCACAAGGCTCTACTTTTCAACAAAAGCCTTGATCATTTGAATCTTAGCATGCCACATTATCAATCCATACCATACCATTGATTTCTGCTAATATATAACCTCTAAGCTCGTATGTCTCAGTGAATGGTGTTAAGCAAGAGAATAAATTTTCCACCATCAAATATATATATATATATATATATATATATATGTATATATATATATATATAGCAAAGATCAACGAATACAGCATAAAGGAATATAGCGTCAGACATACCATCCATTTACAAGTCCGTTCTAGGTCTGAACGAAACCAGAGGCATCCTCGTCCCATATGTCCAATATAAGGGAGAGGTCCTCGCATATCTGTTGATCTCCAAGTACCTTTGGACGATCACCACTTATTACCTTGTCTTGGGTTTACGGCCCAACCAAGACATCAGTAATCACCCAAACGATGTGAATAACTCCGGTCTTCAACCACCGTCTTCATCTTCGACTCTTGATCGTCGTATTAATTATTCGGAATGGGTTAAATTCGGTCTTTTCAAATAATTCGCCTATTTTATAATCGAGTGTTATAAAAATACATCATATGCCTCGTTCCATTTCAGAATATTCTTTTAATAAAATATTCACTATATTAGGGAAAGGTTCCCATTAATTTTATCAAAAATAAATTCTTTTAAATTTATTCTTTAATCTTCCTTTGGATATCAATTTCAAAAGATTTTAGTAACTAGTCGGGATTATCGAGTCTTACCGAAGTAATCATTTAGTTTTATTTATTATCCCAATCCCAACCTATTCATCCCATGAAGAAAAACTAGTAGCACTCCATATCTAATGCCCACAGTGTTATCAGTAAATTTAATTACCATTTCATGTTTATAAACTATCGCTTGGAGTAAAACTGGTGGTACTCCATTCTCAATCATTTTAAGAATTCGATAAATTAAATTATCTCATTCCCATTTCGATCTAATTAGATATTCATTAAAACTCTAATTTGGTTTTAATATTAAAAATCATTACTTTATGATTTTTCAAGTTTGGGAAATTAATCTTTATCGTTAACTGGGTTAACGAACTAATGTCATTTAAAACACATTCCATGATAAACCCAAATCATCTTCCATTAACTATCGAATCTTCGCGGAAAACAGATTAATATATAATCGATATAAATTTCTGTATCAGACTAATAATATTAATGGAATAAGGGCAAAGCCTTTCAAATTCCATATATAGTAATGGTCTTCTTTTATAGAAGCTTATCTTGATTATTATTAAATCGAATTCCATTCAGTTCCAATTTCTTTTATTAAATTGGAAAACTTTACTTTGGAAAAATTTCCATTCAAATCTTAATAAGAGATTTATAAATTCCAAATTATATTTTCACGGTTAATTAGGTTAAAGAATGAATGTCTTTAAAAACATAGTACACAATAAACCCAATTCACATTTCATTTTATTCCAACTACTAAATATAATTGGAAACTTTAATAATCTTAATTAAAAGATTTAGTCTTTTCACACGGGGTTTAATAATAGTGTTATTTAAGACACCATTCACGACAAACCCAAAATCCAATTTATTTTATTTAATTCCAAATAAATATTAATTAATTGGAAAATTTTACTAAATCTTAACTAAAAGATTTATTCTTTTCTCAACTGAGTTTAAGAACAGTGTTATTGAAGACACCACTCACGACAAACCCAAAATCCAATTTATTTATTTAAACACATCAGATTCTTCTAGTTAATAACAAGTTCATTTTGATAAAAATACATTTTTATATTTTCAAATATGGATTTTTTTATCCAAAATCTTTCCAAGTCACTTATTATGATTTTACATAATTTTATCATATTTTTAATAATTTTATTAAGGCCTTTACAGTTGGTTTTCAATAACGGCCACCGAGCTGCATCCATAGCGACCCTTTCCAAATTTATTTGGACATAATTCCAAATCCAACTGTTAGATTTCAATTCTTTTATATTCATTGGAAAGCTCTTTTCGATACGAACCCAATGGTTCTGTTTTAGGAGAATCCGACGGTCGAATCTCCTGTTACATCAATTTGAAGTTAATGGTTGAAATTCACGAACGGTCGCTGTGCGATGCGTTCTCTTCAGGCCATTAAGTATATAATATATATATATATATATTATATATATATATATTTCGTCGATTTCCAATTAAAACGTATTTTATAAATCGTTCATATATTCGTTTTAAAATGATTCCAACTTCATTTTCAATTTTAAATCAAAATTGAATATTCTATACGTTAATCATATTAAAATGATAATATTTTCAAAATATTAAATTTTGAAATCACTTCATTCCGATATTCATTATAAAATGAATAACTCATTCGATAAAAAGGGCATTAAACTACATAACTATTTTTATTATTCAAATTTTTTTATTCAACACATGAATATTTTATGTGGTATACACATTCAATAAAAATGATATTTTTACTATTCAAAAGTTTTATTCAACACATGAATATTTTATATGGTGTATACATTCAAAAAAAATGATATATTATTGTTCAAAACTTTTATTCAATACATGAATATTTTATTCACTTCACTAAAATGTAAAAAATAATATTTTTATCTAACAAAATATTTTAACACATGATTCTTTTATTCTTTATACATACAATAAAAATGTGATTTTTATTGTTAAAACATTTTATTTTAAAAATATTCTTTATTTTAAAAGATTCTTTATTTTAAAAAATATTCCTTTATTTAAAAATGTTCTTTATTTTAAAATTTCCTTTCTTAAAAAATGTCCTTTTATTTTAAAATGTTCTTTTATTTTAAAAATGTCCTTTTATTTTAAAAATGTCCTTTTTGTTTAAAAAATTTCCTTTTATTTCTGAATCGGAATGAGACTCAATCAATTACCATATAATTTTAGTTATATGGATTTCATACATCGCATGTATGTAACAATAATGATAAATAATCATCAACAGTCCATTCACATGCAGAGTGGAATTTACAACTGTGTGAGCATTAAAATAAATAAATAACGCTCATCACAGACTGTCAATCCATCGATTGACATACAATTAAATGTTGGGACTAGTGTATATCAAATATCGTCCCAGTACCCGTGTGGGGTTTTCAAACAACAACAATTTATTTAAATAAATTATTGGTTAATAAATTTAACCAGTTCTAATTCAGATTGAATTATTTTTAAACTTAACCAATTTTCACTATTTCAAATTATAAATAAATATCTATAATTTAATTCTAACCGCCACATTAATGTTAACAATATTTTTAATACGTTCAACATTACAACATCACAAACAACATGAAATACAGTAAATTTAAATCATTCATGGTCTGTGGATGAGGGAGGTAGCACCGTATACAGTTTCTAATGATTAAACTGATAAAAATCTAAACTGGTAATTCTATATATTTTCCAATTATGAAAATAAATAAAAAAACCGTGCAGAATTTTTTAGTGAGGAGTTCTCACCTTTGGTTTCCACTCCACCAGTTTTATTTCTGAATTTCTGAACAGTCTGAATTTTCTCAAGCGCGTTGTATTCTTCACCGTGATTCCAACGTAATCTATTTCATGCAGTTTATATTAAAAATCACATTTTCATACTATGTTTATATTTTAAAAACAATGCTATTTTTATTATTAGACAATACTATATTTATTTTTAAAAACAAAGCTATATATAAATTAAAAATCAAAATTTTAATATAAAACTACTTTATAATAAAAATCACATTTCTATCACAATGTTATTTATGTAAAAATTCTATTTTTAAAATAATACATAGGTAAAAATTCTCTTTTTAAAACAATGCATATATGTATAAAATTCTATTTTTTAAATAATGCTTACATGTATAAAAATTCTATTTTTTTGAAAATTCACCTTTTTATACGATGCTATTTCTTTTTTAAAAAGAATTACATTTTTAACAGAAAGTTATTTTGTATAAAAATCTCCCTTTTTATATTGTGTTATTATATACAAAAATTACATTTTTTATATATTTTATTTCATATAAAAAAATTATTAGATTTTTGAGCTGTTCTATATAAAAATTACATTTTTATACTATGGTATTAAAATTATTTTTATAAAAATTTCGTTTTTAAATCAAAGCTATATCATAATAAAAATCACCTTTTTATTTTTGATATTTATTTATAAATATCACATTTTTACTTTTGCTATTTATATGTAAAAGAACATATTTTTTTATAACAATGCTTTTCATAAAATAAAAAAAAATCAAAATCACATTTTTACTTAATTTTATCTATATAAAAAAATCAGATTTATCATTATTTTAACCTTTTCAAACTTGAAATTAAATTAATTAATTAATTAAAAATCACTTAACCCCTTTTGTTTTATCATCTTCCTCGTTCCTGTTTAAAACCCTCAGCCGCATGTTTGCTCAACCCCTAGGGTTCGCTACCACCACCGCCACGCTCGACCTGGAGCTGATCTGACAGCGCCCCTGCCTCGACCTATGCACCTCCTTTCCCGTGCCACACGACGGCCAACTTGTCTCCCCCTGAAAAGAAAATGGTGATCGCATGTCACTCCATTGAGGTGTAATTTTGGCAAAATCATGACACCATTTCCGATCTCCACTGTTGGATGTGTGGGTCTCCCCTAGACCTTCGATTTATGCTTTGGAGGCTTTGAATTTCATTGACTGAATTTGGAGAAATTGATGCACAAATTCCTGAAGGTTTTAGCCTTCCATTGCTTTAGGAGCGGTGACCCGTATAAAGAGAATGAATTAGGGTTTTCAAAAAAAATAGATACATGTATATATATATATATATATGTATTATATTATATTATATTATTATTTTTTCATAAATTGCTTGTTTAATATCATGAACTCCAAATCGAACCAAACTACTATCCCCCAAGTTAAATACCTCCATTCCCGACATAATGGGATATGTTTCGTTGGCCAATTAGGCTATTTCGAATAATTTTTATCAAAATTAAAATATAAATCAATATATATTGTTTTTAAACGTACATTTTAATTTTTCGGGGCCATATACTGACTCCAAAAATTCCAAAGAAATCATATCTAGCTTTGTTTGATGATACGGTCCTAATAGAATTAATTTCGTCGAATTCGGAGTCCATTTGAAAAATGGTAATTTTCTGGTCGATCAAATTCAAATTTAATTTAACAAACACATTTAAATTTATTGCGCTCACATATAAATTCCAAAAATTATGAAAATTGGAATCTAGCAATAATTTGACATTCTGGATCAGATAAAAGTGGTTTCGTCAAAAACGAAGTTTGTTTGTAAAATGGATATATATATATTATATTAAATTATATATATAAATTCCACAGCGACTATTCTGAAATTTAAACTGGGCATAACTTTCAATTCTCGCTATGAAATTTGGATTTTTCACATTCGTTGGAAAGATATTTTCAAACAGATTCAAATATTTCTTGTTTCACTGAAATCCGATTTATTTTGAATCTTGTAATCCATTTGAAATTTGAAATCGAATTTTCAAACTACCACGCCATTTCAGGCTCGTTATGTAATTAAAATAAAATTATTCATTATAATTTCGATTTAAATAAATTTTTAATCGTTATTATTTAAAATAAATTATTTTAAATATTCAAAATTCATTAAAATTGCTAAAATAAAAATTTTAAATTGATTCCGATTTCCCGGGTTGTTACACATTAGGTCGTGCTTATGATAAATGAACTAACTAGTTACACAAAAGAACAAATGAGAGGTCATGAAATCATTGTATGTTGATTTATGTGGTCATAAGGGGGAAGTTGCCTCTAAATTGCTTTCATTTCATATTTAGCTCTCAACTTACTTTATAGTTTAAATTAGTTTTTGTTAATTAAATCAATCCAAAGTTTGTTTTAATTTGATTGAATATAATTAAAATTATTTCTTTCCCCGTGGATCGACTCGTACTCGCTAACGTACTACAAGTGTACGCCGTGCACTTGCGGTTTATTACACTTCCCTACGGTTTTCAAATTCATAGAATATTCATCGTCGAACAGTAACCTTATTCCTGTATATAGTAGTCTTAATCCCCAAATTTAGTCATCTTTTCCTTTGTGATTTAATTACGATAGATGCATATACAAATTGATATATTCAGCTGAAAAAGAAAGAAATTGGCAAAATAATATACCTGCATGGTTATTAAATAAGTTGATGCTCATATTGTGAATGGCCTAATTGTTCCAGGTTTTAAGTCAAAAGCAATTGCACCATGGGATAGGGCTGGAAGAAAATGAAAATTTTACATTATGAAAATTAAAGATCAAATCAAACTCGCATACAAAACCATCCATATACAAGCTCAGTTCTGTAATAATTACCTGATGAAAATTAAAGACCAAAACCATGCACATACAAAACCAATTGTTCCAGGTTTTAAGTCAAAAGCAATTGCACCATGGGATAGGACTGGAAGAAAATGAAAAAAATTTGCCAAATGAAATTAAAGATCAAATCCGACTCGCATACAAAACCATTTTATTTAGTAGCTAGCTAAAGAAAATATATTGTCTAGAAAACTTTCTGGAAAGGAAAACAAAGAAACAAGAAGAATAAACAGTAGAAGTTTACATTTTCCTTGAAGACCACATGCTTATATCAAGATTCTGAAGACAAAACATCAAGAAATCATCATAGAATAAGCAAACCTATGATGCAGCCAAACCAGTAGATAGAAGATAGGTAGCAGAAGTGCAATTAATATACAACTAGCAAGATAAAATATGCTTGATTGTTTCTGCATACAAATAACATAGTTACCGACCGCTGAGTCTACCAATGTTCAAATAAAGAGTAGAAGAACCTACATCAAGTGTGATTAATATAAATGGTTTTATTTCAAATTACTCAGTATGGGCTGAACCAACCAACAGTATATTCTACATTTTGCATACCTATAGATAACCGAAGATTTTGCCTTCTGAGAACAATCGTAGACTATGATCAAGGATAACTTGATGCATCTATATGTCTGAAAGTTCAAGAAAGTGAAAATTTTATTTTTAGATCACTCAATAAAACGGACAATGAAAAAAAGACAACGAATATAAATTCTCAGTTCACTCTAGATTCTTTTGATGCATAATAGTAATCAGTCTACCTTACACCCTCGAGAAAAGGATTTTTTCACTCCATCAAATGTGTGTGAGTCGCAAAATCGATGCAAGAACAATTCTGCAAATATAGTTGTACGAAATGAACATTTGTGTTCTTTCTTCTTTAAAATAAACACTTGCCTTTTGTTATCAATTTCTTTCCTGTTTTCACTGCAATTTGCTCCTTTCTTTCATTTATTTCTTTCCAAATTTTCTCTAAATTTCTTTCCTTTTTACAATTCTTACAAATAAAAAATAAAATAAAATAATAAACCTAGAAAATATTCCTTTTCTTTTCCTCCCTCGGTAATTTTCATTCCCTTCTCTTTTAATTTTTTTCCACTTACATTTTTCTATTTCTTTACATTTGTCTTTCCAATCCTTACAATCCCTCCTTCTTTTACAATTCTAAAAAAAAAAAAATCGTTTCCAAATTTTCTTATCCTTGCCATATGTTTCTTCTGCGTTTATCTCTAATAACCTCCCAATTCGTTGATTGCTTTTTTTTCCTTTCTTTTCAAATTTCTTTCCCTTTTCTTCTTTTACAAGTTTCCAAAAAAAAAACTTGCCACTTTTTGTGCAATTTCTTTTTGTTTCCCTTTTCTCGTCTATTTCTTTCCCTTTTTTGTACAAATTCTTTCTTTCTTTACAATAAAAAACAATTCTTTTTTTATTACCTTTTTCTCTTCTCTGTCTTGAGGATTTCTGCTCAAATCAATGACTACTGACCATACAGAAATCAAATCAAAAGTTCAACTCCATCGCCCTTTCAAAACAATTCCATTCTTCCATCAATACCACCACCGTCTTCAAACCCAAGTCCAAATAGCTCTATTAAACTTGATTAGCATTCACCAACCAAAATCCCTCATCTTCACACATACACAAACAAGAACACAGTAATCATCACATCCCTTTCACCACAATCCTCCTCTCTACACAACCCTTCACTACTTCACAAAGTCTGTCACCAACCACTCCACAACTAACACAAATTCCATCAACAGCCATATACTCCCTCCCCCATCTACATCCACTGTCGATGCTACGGATTCAACACCACATAAAACATTCACAAACTACCCACTGCTAACACCCCAATTCAAAATTCCATCACCATTCAATACATTCACCTCCAAACTCCATGCAAAACCCCAAATATACCCCTTTAAATTCTTCCATCACCTCACGTTCCCCAAAAACCAATAGAAAAAATCACCCATCGCAACCTCCCAAGTTTAAATAGCAACTTCACCTCGCAAATCCCGACTCGTACTTCCATCAGCATTTGCCATCATCACAACTCATTGTAACAACCCGAAAATCTGGGCCAGTTTAAAATTTTTATTTCGACGATTTTAGCGAATTTTGATTATTTAAAATTAATTATTTTAAATAATATCGACGAGAAAATTATTTTGAATATAATTCGAACGTATATATTATACGCGTCGTCGTTAGAATATAAATATTTATATATAATTATAAATAGAATTGAAAATGGCGCGGTAGTTCGATAATTCGATTTCAAACTTCAATTGAATGTACCGGGTGCAAAACAATCCGGATTTTAGTGAAACCAAAAATCATAGAATCTATTTGATAATATCTTTCCAACGAATCTGAAAAATCAAAATTTCATAGCGGGAATCAAAAGATATGTCCAGTTGAAAATTCTGAATAGTCGCTATGGGATTCAGGCCTTTAAAAATGGACATTTTGCAAACGACCTCGGATTTCGACGAAACTAGTTTTGTTGGGTCCGTGATGTTAAGTTATTGCTAGATTCCACATTTCATAATTTTTCGAATCAATATGTGAGCGTGGCAAAGGAAAACGCGTTTGACCAGTTTCAGTTGATTTTAATCGACTGGAAATTGGCCATTTTTTCAAACGGTCTCAGAATTCGACGAAACTAGTTTTGTTAGGACCGTATCGTCAATACGAAGCTAGAAAATATTTTTATGGAATTTATAGAGTTGTTATGTGACCCCAGTAATTTGAAATGTACGTTTAAAATTCAATATAGTGATTTAAATGTAAATTCAACGGAAACTGATCGAGACGATCGAATCAGCCTACAATACATATCCCATTGTGTTCGGAATGGGGGTAAAACGCTATGGACGACAGGCGGTGGGCCTCGTTTTGAGGTCGAAAATAAAGGTTACTTTTTGGCGAAAAATAAATTAATTAAATAATAAAAAAAATTAAAAAAAAACACAAAACCTTTCTTATCCTATACCTTGCCCCCCACCCCTCACCGATTCATCATTCAACAGAGAAAGAGGAAAAAAAAAGAGAATGAATCGGAGGGGCGACGCGGAGGGGGAAACCCACCGCCGCGCCAATCGCCTTCCACCCCTCCTGCCAACGCCGGAGCAGGCGCCCCCTCCGTCCAGCCTCCCTCCTTCCCCCCAGCGTCGCAACTCCCGAAGACCCATCCCCAAGTCGCACGGACGCGACGCACTTCCCCCCTCCTTTCTTCTTCCTCCTCCTCCCCTTCCCTTCGCCTGCGACCCCGACCCCACCCAGACCCGAACCCGAAACCCCCCCCCCCTGATGACCGACGCAGCGAGACCCCCCCCCCCTTTTCTCAACAAATACAGTAAGTTTTTCTTTCCTTTTCTTTTCTTTTATGATTTTTAGATTATATAAAATCTGATTTACCTAATGGAGAGTTTGAATTTATAGCAAAGAAAAAAACTGATTTTTTATTTTAAAAGTAAAAGGATTAGCGAAATAAAAATATAAATTTTTATTATATGGCAAGGATAAAAATATAATTTTTATATCATGGAAGGAATAAAGGTATAATTTTTATATAAGGAAGATAATAAAAATATGATTTTTATTAGACGTGAAAAATAAAAATATAATTTTTATATAGTGTAGAGCATAAAAATATGATTTTTTATTAGACGTGAAAAATAAAAATATAATTTTTATATAGTGTAGAGCATAAAAATATGATTTTTATTAATGTAGGAGATTAAAAATATAATCTTTATCGATACGAACACTGTTATCAAAATATTATTTTTACCATATAGTTAAATTAGAAAAGATTAGGTCTTTAAACTATAAAAGATTTGATTTTTAAACTATGAAGGAATTTGATGTTTAACTTTGAAAGGTTTGATTTTTTTTAAAAGTAAAAAGGGCGAAATCTTTATATTGGAAAAAGGCGAAATCTTTATATGGTGAGGAGCGAAGAGAAAATATGATTTTTAAATTGAAAGTGAACAAATAAAAATACGATTTTTATTTTAAAGACATCAAAATATAAAAATGTGTGATTTTTATATATGTAGTGGCTACGAGCAACGAAGACGAAGAAGATGCGATAGCGATGAAGATTTCTATCAATGAAGTGCCGTGGAGCTAGGATAGCTATCTGTGAGAATTTCTCACCTTTCAATTTCATTTTCTAGCTATATATATATACT
Organism: Allium sativum; assembly: GCA_030737875.1. Classification (NCBI taxonomy): domain Eukaryota; kingdom Viridiplantae; phylum Streptophyta; class Magnoliopsida; order Asparagales; family Amaryllidaceae; genus Allium; species Allium sativum. The sequence goes on along the minus strand of CM060918.1, from coordinate 768,800,316 downwards.
AGGATGCAGACGGTGCTTAGTAGCACCCGACACAATTGTCCACAGACCATGGATTTGTTTGTTTGGTTGCATAGCTTAGTTATATGATTTGATTTGAATTTGGTTGTTTGGTGATTTTGATTGATGTGTGAATGGCGTGGGCCTTCACTAGACCGGGGATAAGGCTAGGCCTCGTCCCGTTTCTAGTATCGTGCCGTTATGCCGCCGAAATTTTCTAAAATATGTTAGAAAAATAAAAATATCATTTTATTGAATAAATGAACCGAACAGAATATTCATAGGTTGAATAAAATGTTTTATCGTTAAAAATATAATTTTTAACGTGAAAGTGAATAAATAAATATTTATAAACAAATCGGCCGATTTGTTTATATACACTGATTTGACTGATATTGATTGGGACGATAAATTTTACACATCGCCCAACTGCACAAATAAAATCTATGTTTGATTGTTTGAAACCCTACACAGGTGTTGGGATGAAATTTGAAGTTCACTCATCCTGATTGATTAAATATGTCGATCGATTGATTGATAGGCTGTTATAAGCATAAGATATCTATATTTGATGCTTATACAGTGTAGTGCACTTTGGTTGATGGTTGATTATTTTTCAATGCTATTATACATGTGTTGTATGAAAATCCATATAATTAACTTTATATGGTAATTGATTGGGCCTCATTCCAATTTGAAAAATAAAGAACAATATAAAATAAAAGTTCATGTGTTGACAGTACTCATCCATTGAGATTGGACATGTGTTGAATGAAATATTTTAGTAATAAAATTTACATCTTTATCAATATAAAATGAAGGTTCATGTGTTGACAGTACTCATCCGTTGAGATTAGTCATGTGTTGAACGAAATATTTTAGTAATAAAAAAATAAAGGTTCATGTGTTGACAGTACTCATCCATTGAGATTGGTCATGTGTTGAACGAAATATTTTGATAATAACAACCATTTCGAAAAAGAAATATTTGGAATAGAATATTTGAAAATAGAAATTTATGAAGCCGTGTTGATTAGATTGACGCCATTTTGACGTGAACGATATTTATATCGATTTTAAATGATTTCGAAATGAATTGAATTGAAAACGATTTCGAAATGAATTGAATTGAAAACGATTTCGAAATGAATTGAATTGAAAACGATTTCGAAATGAATTGAATTGAAAACGATTTCGAAATGAATTGAATTGAAAACGATTTCGAAATGAATTGAATTGAAAACGATTTTGAAATGAATTGAATTGAAAATGATTTCGAAATGAATTGAATTGAAAACGATTTCGAAATGAATTGAATTGAAAACGATTTCGAAATGAATTGAATATAAAACGAATTCAAATTGAATTGAAAGCAAATTGAAATGAATTCAAATTGAATTGAAATTTGAATTGAATAGAAATGAATTTTAAAACGAATTTATAAAGGAGAATTCAATTTTGATTTGAATTGAATTGGAAGTTGAAACTGCTTTTGAAACGAATTCAAAACTATTTATATAATTCGTTTTAAATAGAAATCGATGAAATATATATTATATATATAATATATATAATATAATGGCCTGAATAGAACGCGCCGCGCCGCGGCAGTTCGTGAATTTCGACCATTTATTTCAAACGGACATTACGGGAGATCCGACCGTCGGATTCCCCTAAAACTGGAACCGTTGGGTTCGTATCGAAAAGAGCTTTCTAACGAATATTATAAATTTGAAATCTAACGGTTGGATTTGGAGTTACGTCCAAATCAAATTTGAAAAAGGTCGCTGTAAGTGCAGTTCGATGGCCATTGATGGAAATCGACTGTACGGGCCTTGATAAAATTATTAAAAATAGTAATAATTTGTGTAAAATCATAAGAAATGATTTGTGAAGATTTGGGATGAAAAACTCCATATTTGAAAAGATAAAAATAGATTTTTATCGAAATGAACTAGTTTTGAACTAGAAACATAATTCTATTTATTTTTAAATAAATAAATTGAATTTGAAAAGGGTTTTAAAAATAACCAGAATTTCCAATAATTGCATTGTAATTGATTTGAATCGAAATTGCCTTCGGAATATTTCGATGTTGGATTTCGTGATGATACAGATATTGTTATGGGAATTTGAAATATATATATATATCGTTATTTCCAATGCGATATTTGTTAGTCGTAGAATTTGATATTGAATATAAGCCGGTATATTTTCTATTCAGAGCCTTGTATTGAATATCAAATGTGATTTGGGTTTGTCGTGAATGGTGTCTTCACTAACACTGTTCTTGAACCCAGTTGAGAAAGGATTAAATCTTTTTATTTAGATTTAATGAAGCGTAACAATTAAATGATATTTAATTGGAATTGAATCGATATTGATTTTTGGGTTTATCGTGGACAGTGTTTTAAATAACACTCGTTCTTTAACCCGATAATTAATGAATGTGATTTTGGGTTTATCGTGGACGGTGTTTTAAATGACACTGATTCTTTAACCCAGTTAACGATTAAAACTAAGTGGAGTTTTAATGAATCTTTAATTAGATTGAAAAGATCGAGAATGGAGTATCACCAGTTTTGCTCCAGGCGATAGTTAAATCATTAATTAGATTTGAACGTGAAATGGTAATTGAATTTACCGATAACACTGTGGTGTTAGATATGAAGTATTACCAGTTTTACTTCATGGGATGAATAGGTAGGGATGGGGAAATTAAAATAAATGATTACTTCGGTAAGGTTCGCTAATCCTGACTAGTTTGAATTGAGATTCAAAAATAGAATAAAGAATAAATTCAAGGAATTTATCTTGGATAAAATTAATGGGGACCTTTCCCTATGAATGTGAAATTTAGAAACTAACTGTCGGTTAGCCAAGCAGAATGGTTTTCTGGAGATTGATCTGATGTTGGTTTCGGCCTTCGGGGTTAATATTTGGGAAATTATTCTCTTGATTAATTTACGGTTAGTGACTGATGAATTGGAATGAGGCATATGTTGTGTTTGTGTAACACTTATTTAAAATATACGCGAGTTATTCGGAAAGACCGGGTTTATCCCATTCTGAATAACTGATACGACGATAAGTCGAAGATGAAGACGGTGGTCGAAGACCGGAAGTCTTCACGTCGTTTGGATAATTACTGATGATCTTGATTGGGCTGTACACCCAAGAAGATGGAAACAGTTAGTGATCGTCCAGACGTACTTGGAGATCGATGGATGTGCGGGGTACTAGGTGCCTCCGGTTTCGTTCAGACCCAGAACGGACTTGTAAATGGACTGTGTGTCTGACATTGGATTTTAGTCCGTGTGATTGATCTCTATTAAATATATATATCTGTTTGGCGGCGGAGAATTTATTATCTTGCTTAACGCCCTTCTCTGATACGTACGAGCTCAGGGGTTATATATTGATGGATATCAATCGCATGGAGTGAATTGCCTGTGTGGCATGCTAAGATGCAAATGATCAAGGCTTCTGTTGAAAAGCAAAGTCTTGTGATTGATGATCGAAGCACGGCCTTTGTGGCGTAGCTTTGTGTAACGTTGATTCGCGAGTATCACACCCGGTATGAATCAAAAACGGGAGACGGACATCAGGGAGGACCTATGTTTCTTTCTAGTTATGAGTGGCGTCAGTGCTTGAACTGGCTGACGAGTTCGACTCATGTGGATGTTACTTATTATTACTTGCTGAAAAGCGAGGCGCCTCGTGATATCGGTTTCGGCCGATGCTTCTAGTCGGCTGACGGGCCAGATTTACGCCCCAAAGGGCGGGGAAACGTAGTGTTCAGGCATAATAATCCACATCGGTGGACCGGCCCTGACGATCTAAAGGGTCGATGCGCTCTGACCCTGTGGCTCGGGCTAGAGAGTCACAAATCGGTAGAGGATCTTGCCCCTAGCCTCGGTTCATACCATAAATGATAACCCAACTTCCAAAACGACGTCTTGCGGTTTTGATTGTAAACTTATATATGGCGACATAGTGTTATGGGGCATTCATGCCGCCTATGATTGATACTTATGATTTGAAGTTGTTTTATACACTATGCACTTATAGGAGTATCAAATGATTTGTTTTAAAACGTATCAAGCATTCTTTGGCTGTTATAAGGGAAAACCTTATCCTCGGCTGCGTTGCATTGTGTGATGGGACCTGGGTCTTATAACAACTTCATTTTTCTTTATTTAGCATTGCGCTGTTGTGTTATGCACTGGTATTCTTGGGAGGAAACCCGTTCCGTGTTATACGGCGTGGTCCCTTGATTTACCTAATGATTTAAAATAAAGATTAATAACTGTTTTAGTTCTCACACCAGTCACATGACTGACCTGTAGTTTATTGTTTTAACCTAAACTCTGGGTGCCCCTATTTTTGACACGGGCAGCTAGTAGTTTTGGTTTTGCTGATTTATATTCGCAGGATCCTGGTTTACAGCTGGAACGATATCCGGAAAGCTTTGTATCCGTATATCCCCTTCAGTTGTGTATTGTATTATTTTCCGCTGCTATGTATTTGAATGCAATTTAAATCTCTGATATTTCTGTGTAATATTCATTTATACTCTGTATATTCTTGTAGTCTGATGCATTGTTGTAATATACAATGAAATGTTCTTCTGTATGTGTTCTGTTGTGGCTTGTTCTCGAACTATCCGACACTTTCCTTTACGGCGAAGTTACGGGTTTTCACAGTTGGTATCAGAGCTTTGGTTTACAAAGCTCAGAGAATAAGGCACATTAGAACCATACGAAAGAATTCATCAGATATTGGATTAGTAATATCCAACGAGAATGACTCGTTAGAGATGGGATCAGTAGTATCCTAGAACGAGTGTGAAGAGTATATTTTTGAAAATGAAAACAAATCTTGTTTTGAAATATAAATCAATTATTCGTATTTGATTATCTATTTATATTGAGTTGGACAGTCCAGTATATAAAGATTTTGCGTATACGTCTGATCCGCGTGTATTCAAAGTTTTAATATATTAGATAGATATAGCATCACACTCTAGTCCCCCGAAGATGATATTGATGATAGCGATCGCATCATCAACATTTATGTTCGAGTTTCGAAGGTGTGATTTTCTATATATTTCCATTAGACTGGTGTGAGAACCAAAACTAATATAGCTAGAATACATTGTTGTGATTTGGCACCAAAACATGATTTTTTGTATATGTATCAAAATTATGAATTTGAAACGTTAAATTCACTAATTGATTGATGTTTGTGTTGTTTGTTCATTTGTTTGCTAATTTTGAACCATTATGCCTAATCGAACCAAATATTGAACTATATTGAAAATTGGTCGCATTTGCTTGCATATACATATACTTATATTGAACAGGTCATAGCAAGGAGGATAGAGCAGAGAATAAAATTTGTTTGCCCGACAAATAGGTATATGTTTACTACATAATTTACTGTTTTGTTTGGGTGATGATGATTTTATGAGCTTATTGGCTAGCCGCTTGGCTTTTTCTTTTTCTTTTTCTTTTTGAGATCTGAAGGACCGGGGAAGCTATTTGAAATTCCCCGATGCTCCCATTGCAGGGGAGGTTATGGCGAAATTTTTCGAAAATTTAGGGTGTTAGCCAAATTTTTGAAGAATTTGAAAATTCTCAGAAACTGAAAAGTTAGGGGATGTAAGCCAGATCGAACGTAGTGTTGATTAATCAAACCACTTTCGACTTTGTTCCTTTTCGGGGACGAAAAGTTTTAAGTGGGGGAGATTGTAACAACCGGAAAATCTGGGCCAGTTTAAAATTTTTATTTCGGCGATTTTAGCGAATTTTGATTATTTAAAATGAATTATTTTAAATAATATCGACGAGAAAATTATTTTGAATATAATTCGAACGTATATATTATACGCGTCGTCGTTAGAATATAAATATTTATATATAATTATAAATAGAATTGAAAATGGCGCGGTAGTTCGATAATTCGATTTCAAACTTCAATTGAATGTACCGGGTGCAAAACAATCCGGATTTTAGTGAAACCAAAAATCATAGAATCTATTTGATAATATCTTTCCAACGAATCTGAAAAATCAAAATTTCATAGCGGGAATCAAAAGATATGTCCAGTTGAAAATTCTGAATAGTCGCTATGGGATTCAGGCCTTTAAAAATGGACATTTTGCAAACAACCTCGGATTTCGACGAAACTAGTTTTGTTGGGTCCGTGATGTTAAGTTATTGCTAGATTCCACATTTCATAATTTTTCGAATCAATATGTGAGCGTGGCAAAGGAAAACGCGTTTGACCAGTTTTAGTTGATTTTAATCGACTGGAAATTGGCCATTTTTCAAACGGTCTCAGAATTCGACGAAACTAGTTTTGTTAGGACCGTATTGTCAATACGAAGCTAGAAAATATTTTTATGGAATTTATAGAGTTGTTATGTGACCCCAGTAATTTGAAATGTACGTTTAAAATTCAATATAGTGATTTAAATGTAAATTCAACGGAAACTGATCGAGACGATCGAATCAGCCTACGATACATATCCCATTGTGTTCGGAATGGGGGTAAAACGCTATGAACGACAGGCGGTGGGCCTCGTTTTGAGGTCGAAAATAAAGGTTACTTTTTGGCGAAAAATAAATTAATTAAATAATAATAAAAAAAAATAAAAAAAAACACAAAACCTTTCTTATCCTATACCTTGGCCCCCCCCTCACCGATTCATCATTCAACAGAGAAAGAGAAAAAAAAAAGAGAATGAATCGGAGGGGCGACGCGGAGGGGGAAACCCACCGCCGCGCCAATCGCCTTCCACCCCTCCTGCCAACGCCGGAGCAGGCGCCCCCTCCGTCCAGCCTCCCTCCTTTCCCCCAGCGGCGCAACTCCCGAAGACCCATCCCCAAGTCGCACGGACGCGACGCACTTCCCCCCCTCCTTTCTTCTTCCTCCTCCTCCCCTTCCCTTCGCCTGCGACCCCCGACCCCACCCAGACCCAAACCCGAAACCCCCCCCCCCCCCGATGACCGACGCAGCGAGACCCCCCCCCCTTTTCTCAACAAATACAGTAAGTTTTTCTTTCCTTTTCTTTTCTTTTATGAATTTTAGATTATATAAAATCTGATTTACCTAATGGAGAGTTTGAATTTATAGCAAAGAAAAAAACTGATTTTTTATTTTAAAAATAAAAGGATTAGCGAAATAAAAATATAAATTTTTATTATATGGCAAGGATAAAAATATAATTTTTATATCGTGGAAGGAATAAAGGTATAATTTTTATATGAGGAAGATAATAAAAATATGATTTTTATTAGACATGAAAAATAAAAATATAATTTTTATATAGTGTAGAGCATAAAAATATGATTTTTTATTAGACGTGAAAAATAAAAATATAATTTTTATATAGTGTAGAGCATAAAAATATGATTTTTATTAATGTAGGAGATTAAAAATATAATCTTTATCGATACGAACACTGTTATCAAAATATTATTTTTACCATATAGTTAAATTAGAAAAGATTAGGTCTTTAAACTATAAAAGATTTGATTTTTAAACTATGAAGGAATTTGATGTTTAACTTTGAAAGGTTTGATTTTTTTTAAAAGTAAAAAGGGCGAAATCTTTATATGGTGAGGAGCGAAGAGAAAATATGATTTTTAAATTGAAAGTGAACAAATAAAAATATGATTTTTATTTTAAAGACATCAAAATATAAAAATGTGTGATTTTTATATATGTAGTGGCTACGGGCAACGAAGACGAAGAAGAAGCGATAGCGATGAATATTTCTATCAATGAAGTGCCGTGGTGCTAGGATAGCTATCTGTGAGAATTTCTCACCTTTCAATTTCATTTTCTAGCTATATATATATATATATATACTAGGATGCAGACGGTGCTTACTAGCACCCGACACAATCGTCCATAGACCATGGACTTGTTTGTTTGGTTGCATAGCTTAGTTATATGATTTGATTTGAATTTGGTTGTTTGGTGATTTTGATTGATGTGTGAATGGCGTGGGCCTTCACTAGACCGGGGATAAGGCTAGGCCTCGTCCCGTTTCTAGTATCGTGCCGTTATGCCGCCGAAATTTTCTAAAATATGTTAGAAAAATAAAAATATCATTTTATTGAATAAATAAACCGAATAGAATATTCATAGGTTGAATAAAATGTTTTATCGTTAAAAATATAATTTTTAACGTGAAAGTGAATAAATAAATATTTATAAACAAATCGGCCGATTTGTTTATATACACTGATTTGACTGATATTGATTGGGACGATAAATTTTACACATCGCCCAACTGCACAAATAAATCTGTGTTTGATTGTTTGAAACCCTACACAGGTGTTGGGATGAAATTTGAAGTTCACTCATCCTGATTGATTAAATATGTCGATCGACTGATTGACAGGCTGTTATAAGCATTAGATATCTATATTTGATGCTTATATAGTGTAGTGCACTTTGGTTGATGGTTGATTATTTTTCAATGCTATTATACATGTGTTGTATGAAAATCCATATAATTAACTTTATATGGTAATTGATTGGGCCTCATTCCAATTTGAAAAATAAAGAACAATATAAAATAAAAGTTCATGTGTTGACAGTACTCATCCATTGAGATTGGTCATGTGTTGAACAAAATATTTTAGTAATAAAATTTACATCTTTATCAATATAAAATAAAGGTTCATGTGTTGACAGTACTCATCCGTTGAGATTAGTCATGTGTTGAACGAAATATTTTAGTAATAAAATTTACATCTTTATCAATATAAAATAAAGGTTCATGTGTTGACAGTACTCATCCATTGAGATTGGTCATGTGTTGAATGAAATATTTTAGTAATAAAATTTACATCTTTATCAATATAAAATAAAGGTTCATGTGTTGACAGTACTCATCAATTGAGATTGGTCATGTGTTGAACGAAATATTTTGATAATAACAACTATTTCGAAAAAGAAATATTTGGAATAGAATATTTGAAAATAGAAATTTATGAAGCCGTGTTGATTAGATTGACGCAATTTTGACGTGAACGATATTTATATCGATTTTAAACGATTTCGAAATGAATTGAATTGAAAACGATTTCGAAATGAATTGAATTGAAAACGATTTCGAAATGAATTGAATTGAAAACGATTTCGAAATGAATTGAATTGAAAACGATTTCGAAATGAATTGAATTGAAAACGATTTCGAAATGAATTGAATTGAAAACGATTTCGAAATGAATTGAATTGAAAACGATTTCGAAATGAATTGAATATAAAACGAATTCAAATTGAATTGAAAGCAAATTGAAATGAATTCAAATTGAATTGAAATTTGAATTGAATAGAAATGAATTTTAAAACGAATTTATAAAGGAGAATTCAATTTTGATTTGAATTGAAATGGAAGTTGAAATTGCTTTTGAAACGAATTCAAAACTATTTATATAATTCGTTTTAAATAGATATCGACGAAATATATATTATATATATAATATATATAATATAATGGCCTGAATAGAACGCGCCGCGCCGCGGCAGTTCGTGAATTTCGACCATTTATTTCAAACGGACATTACGGGAGATCCGACCGTCGGATTCTCCTAAAACCGGAACCGTTGGGTTCGTATCGAAAAGAGCTTTCTAACGAATATTAGAAATTTGAAATCTAACAGTTGGATTTGGAGTTACGCCCAAATCAAATTTGAAAAAGGTCGTTGTAAGTGCAGTTCGATGGCCATTGATGGAAATCGACTGTACGGGCCTTGATAAAATTATTAAAAATAGTAATAATTTGTGTAAAATCATAAGAAATGATTTGTGAAGATTTGGGATGAAAAACTCCATATTTGAAAAGATAAAAATAGATTTTTATCGAAATGAACTAGTTTTGAACTAGAAACATAATTCTATTTATTTTTAAATAAATAAATTGAATTTGAAAAGGGTTTTAAAAATAACCAGAATTTCCAATAATTGCATTGGAATGGATTTGAATCGAAATTGCCTTCGGAATATTTCGATGTTGGATTTCGTGATGATACAGATATTGTTATGGGAATTTGAAAGATATATATATATATATCGTTATTTCCAATGCGATATTTGTTAGTCGTAGAATTTGATATTGAATATAAGCCGGTATATTTTCTATTCAGAGCCTTGTATTGAATATCAAATGTGATTTGGGTTTGTCGTGAATGGTGTCTTCACTAACACTGTTCTTGAACCCAGTTGAGAAAGGATTAAATCTTTTTATTTAGATTTAATGAAGCGTAACAATTAAATGATATTTAATTGGAATTGAATCGATATTGATTTTTGGGTTTATCGTGGACAGTGTTTTAAATAACACTCGTTCTTTAACCCGATAATTAATGAATGTGATTTTGGGTTTATCGTGGACGGTGTTTTAAATGACACTGATTCTTTAACCCAGTTAACGATTAAAACTAAGTGGAGTTTTAATGAATCTTTAATTAGATTGAAAAGATCGAGAATGGAGTATCACCAGTTTTGCTCCAGGCAATAGTTAAATCTTTAATTAGATTTGAACGTGAAATGGTAATTGAATTTACCGATAACACTGTGGTGTTAGATATGAAGTATTACCAGTTTTACTTCATGGGATGAATAGGTCGGGATGGGGAAATTAAAATAAATGATTACTTCGGTAAGGTTCGCTAATCCCGACTAGTTTGAATTGAGATTCAAAAATAGAATAAAGAATAAATTCAAGGAATTTATCTTGGATAAAATTAATGGGGACCTTTCCCTATGAATGTGAAATTTAGAAACTAACTGTCGGTTAGCCAAGCAGAATGGTTTTCTGGAGATTGATCTGATGTTGGTTTCGGCCTTCGGGGTTAATATTTGGGAAATTATTCTCTTGATTAACTTACGGTTAGTGACTGATGAATTGGAATGAGGCGTATGTTGTGTTTGTGTAACACTTATTTAAAATATACGCGAGTTATTCGGAAAGACCGGGTTTATCCCATTCTAAATAACTGATACGACGATAAGTCGAAGATGAAGACGGTGGTCGAAGACCGGAAGTCTTCACGTCGTTTGGATAATTACTGATGATCTTGATTGGGCTGTACACCCAAGAAGATGGAAACAATTAGTGATCGTCCAGACGTACTTGGAGATCGATGGATGTGCGGGGTTCTAGGTGCCTCCGGTTTCGTTCAGACCCAGAACGGACTTGTAAATGGACTGTGTGTCTGACATTGGATTTTAGTCCGTGTGATTGATCTCTATTAAATATATATCTGTTTGGCGGCGGAGAATTTATTATCTTGCTTAACGCCCTTCTCTGAGACGTACGAGCTCAGGGGTTATATATTGATGGATAACAATCGCATGGAGTGAATTGCCTGTGTGGCATGCTAAGATGCAAATGATCAAGGCTTCTGTTGAAAAGCAAAGTCTTGTGGTTGATGATCGAAGCACGGCCTTTGTGGCGTAGCTTTGTGTAACGTTGATTCGCGAGTATCACACCCGGTATGAATCAAAAACGGGAGACGGACATCAGGGAGGACCTACGTTTCTTTCTAGTTATGAGTGGCGTCAGTGCTTGAACTGGCTGACGAGTTTGACTCATGTGGATGTTACTTATTATTACTTGCTGAAAAGCGAGGTGCCTCGTGATATCGGTTTCGGCCGATGCTTCTGGTCGGCTGACGGGCCAGATTTACGCCCCAAAGGGCGGGGAAACGTAGTGTTCAGGCATAATAATCCACATCGGTGGACCGGCCCTGACGATCTAAAGGGTCGATGCGCTCTGACCTTGTGGCTCGGGCTAGAGAGTCACAAATCGGTAGAGGATCTTGCCCCTAGCCTTGGGTCATACCATAAATGATAACCCAACTTCCAATACGACGTCTTGCGGTTTTGATTGTAAACTTATATATGGCGACATAGTGTTATGGGGCATTCATGCCGCCTATGATTGATACTTATGATTTGAAGTTGTTTTATACACTATGCACTTATAGTAGTATCAAATGATTTGTTTTAAAACGTATCAAGCATTCTTTGGCTTTTATAAGGGAAAACCCTATCCTCGGCTGCGTTGCATTGTGTGATGGGACCTGGGTCTTATAACAGCTTCATTTTTCTTTATTTAGCATTGCGTTGTTGTTTTATGCACTGGTATTCTTGGGAGGAAACCCGTTCCGTGTTATACGGCGTGGTCCCTTGATTTACCTAATGATTTAAAATAAAGATTAATAACTGTTTTAGTTCTCACACCAGTCACATGACTGATCTGGAGTTTATTATTTTAACCTAAACTCTAGGTGCCCCTATTTTTGACACGGGCAGCTAGTAGTTTTGGTTTTGCAGATTTATATTCGCAGGATCCTGGTTTACAGCTGGAACGATATCCGGAAAGCTTTGTATCCGTATATCCCCTTCAGTTGTGTATTGTATTATTTTCCGCTGCTATGTATTTGAGTGCAATTTAAATCTCTGATATTTCTGTGTAATATTCATTTATACTCTGTATATTCTTGTAATCTGATGCATTGTTGTAATATACAATGAAATGTTCTTCTGTATGTGTTCTGTTGTGGCTTGTTCTCGAACTATCCGACACTTTCCTTTACGGGGAAGTTACGGGTTTTCACACTCCTTACACACCAGTCACCAAAGTCCTCTTTTCCACTGCAATCCACCTCAATACGTACTGCAAACCACAAGCCGAACCCAACGCAACTTGAAATCCCCTCCTTAAATCTATTCCATGGCCCAAATCGAATTACAAACGCATAAACCCTAACCGAATAGAAGATCAAATAATTGAATCAACAGAACTCAACGAGTTCGAATTTGCAAGCGACATCATAATTTTTTTTCTCTTTCTTCTCTCATTTTAATTTTGCATTTCAATAAAAAAAGGGAAGAATAGTCGATTTTGGGGAGAAGGATCTATCTGGGGAAATTGCCTATTTGTTTTAATTGGGTTTCGGAGAGGTCGCCTTTACGTGGGCCTTGGGTTGAGGGGCGGCGGGCCTGTAGTGGAATACTAACTTCTCTTTTTATTTAGCTCGTGAATTTTATTTCTAATTGCTCCTCCAAAATCCTTTTTGTTGTGTGAGTATTTTCCTTTGTGTGTGATTGTGAGTATTTTGTTTTGAGTTTGCATATGTGATTTTCCTTTTAAATTTTGTGTTTACATTTGTGAGTTCAATTTTTTTTAGTGTGTGCGTTTTATTTACTTCTTTATTTTTGTTTTCTTTCAAAAAAACATAAAAAAATCACTTGCCAATTGTAAATATATCGTCTTCATTTTCAGGTTGCAGAAAATCTAAAGGAGGATTCCTTGCTCAAAGACTACTCTGCTTGCTTTGGTTCGCTCTACACTCGCTTGCTTAATAAAAAATTGCCACTAAAAAAAAAATTCTACTCTACACACACTGGTATATGTTTTCTTTCCATGTTTTTATTTTATTTGCATTGTTGGTTGTTTGCACTTACATTTTAAAAAATTAAAAAAACAAAACAAAAATTCATTCGTAGCTGCAATGTTAATTCATGTTTAATTTTTGTTTTGCATTCATCTTATTTTATTTTTTTATTTTTCTAAGGACACTGTTATACTTTGACAACATGATTTCTTTCTAACGATTTATTTCTTCGTGTCTAGACTACGACAGAGTAATAGCTATTTATAAATATTGTGGTGATTCGTAAATATTATATCGGCTATTCCTCTGAAGATACTTAAACCTTCGACTGCTTTGCTAGCGTGATTCCTGGTGCACCAATAATTCCTGTCCATTAACTGGCTGAGAAATTTTTTGTTGAAATTAATCTAACCGTCATCATATAATTTTAGAAAATTGTAAATAAGTAATTTGCATTCATATAGTTACAATAGATTCATGCATACATAAGAAATCAAAAACAAAAAACAATTTTCTTTTGTGAATATTTTTTTCTCTTAAAAAAAATTAAAAAATTAAAAAAGAATTCAAAAAAAAAGTTTCTTGAAAATGTCCCAATTTCCTGATTCCTACGGATTTTACGATAGTTACGAAAATCAATATCATCCATATAATTTTACACCAAATTCATATGGATATTTTAATAATAACTATTGCGCAAACAATTTGGATTTTACACCATCAAGTCAAAATTTTCAAAATAATCCTGATTTTGCAGCACAAAATTTTCAAAATGATGATCAACCCTCAAGTCTTGAAACAAGTATTCAAACTTTACTTGAATCGAGTCAAAGATTAAATGAAACCTATAATTCATTAAGTGAATATTAGGCTCACATCCCTAAAAGCAAACTTAATTAGGCTCACATCCTTGTCATGTTTCAAATTAGAACCCGCCCCCTATTTTTGTCTCCGCCTCCTTCATTTCAGGGACTTCCGCTCACATCCATTACTCACTTCCGCCTTCTTCAATTTCTTGCAGAAAAAAATACGACCCTAATTAAAAAAAAAAAATCTAAAATCTGGAAATATTGTCAGAAACTCCCGACCAAAAAAAAAATTGCATACATGTATGCAACTATTACGAATAGTTGCATACATATATGCAACTATTTGAATACACATGCATATATTTGTATAGGGATATTGAATTATTGCAAACATGTATGTAGTTTTTCTGTATAAATGCATAGGTGTATGCAGATATGTCAAAATATATGCAAAAGTGAAAAAATTGAACGTATGTATACAGGGTTTAAATCAGTGCATCAGAATATGCATGTATTTACAATATGTGCATACATGTATGCATTTACACTGCAGTTTTGACGCAGAATTGAAATAAATGCATACATGTATGCAACTAATTAAATTATATGCATCTTCTGATGCATTTTACTGCATTTCGTTGTTTTTTTGTAATATTTGATTTTGACGTTGTTTTTGATGTTTTTTTGATCTGTTTTTTTTCACGATTAATTGTTTTAATTACTTACAAATTTAAGTGATTTTTTAATATTATATTTTTATTTTTTTTGTTGATTTTTTGAAAAATAGGGACTAAATTTACAATAAGTTTATGACCGGACCTGAGCCTAATTTAAAACGTTAATAGGGAGCTGTAAAAAACGCACCCATTCATTAATGTGCAACAATTCAAGTCAAAGTTTTCAGAATAATCAAAATTCAAATTCAATTCCCAAGTCAAATGATTTTGATTATAACCTTTGCCATTTCAATTTCGAACTCCAAAATGAATCTCAAATTCAAAATGAAAATGTGAATCACTTTCCAAATGATTTTGGCAATGGGAATAATTTCAATTGTCATGCAACTGAACATATTTGTTCTCAACAATTTCAAAGCGAAAATTCTCAAATAAATAATCATAAATTTGATTTCGTTGAGAAAAATTACATGGATTTGTTGTATGGAAGTTTCATGAGAAAGAAAATCAAATCCAAATGTGTAATGATTCGAATAATAATCCACCTTTTCCCACAATCAACGATTTTCAAGTAACATCTTTTGAAACTGAAAATAACAATCTTAAAGTAGTTGTTACGGTAATTGAGTTGGATTTCAATTCCTTTGAGATGGTGGAACCAAATCTCAAATTCGATATTCCTTTTTCTGTAATTAACGACTTTCAAACAACTACTTTGGATTTTGAAAATGATACATGCACTGAAGTTGTTGACAATTCACCAAAGGAAGAAGAATTTATTGAACACGATTCTTTGGACTGTTTGAAAATGAGTTGAATTTTTAAGAGGTAGATTTGAATCACCATTTTGATTTTTAAATCGATAATTCAAAAGAAATTTTGAATGGCAATTTTGAAATTCAATTTGGTGAAAATTAACATGAAATTCAATCCATTATTCAAACTATCCCAAAAATCATCAAAAATAAAACAACTCATTCGATTTTTAATAAAGCGACATTCGTTTTTCCAAATCTGCACTCACCTTCAAAATCTTTTACGATTTGGCTTTTCAAGCTTAAGTCGTGTCTCTCATACTTAAATAAACAAAATGAATCGGTCTTTAAAGACTGTTTCATTTACTTCTTGTCAATATATTTTCTGAAATACTGTAAATGATTTTTTTTCTTTTCTCTTGTAAGTAATAAGTCATATTTTCAAAATTTTCATTTTCTTTCGATTTGTGTTGACTTTGGGGACACAGTCCAGATCAATTGTGGGGGGAAGGGGGAGTTTCATATTTATTTTGGTTTTGCATAGAATTTTCCTATAAAAAAAAAGAGTTTCGCATTTATACTTACTTTTAAATAAGACTTGATGGAGTTAGCATACAATTTTGGTCATTCGATTAAAATGTTTGGAGATTTACTTCCCTTAACAGATAACAGGAAAAAAAAATTGAATTATGAGCAAATTTGGTGTAATCGGTATATAGGGAGATTTGTAGGTGATGAGTATAAAATGTTTTCTAAATTGTAATCCCATTAAATGAATGGCTGATTGAGATTACTTGCGATAACATTTTAGATCTTTTAAGTGAAGTTGTACTAAGATGTTCTCGCTTAACTCTCTCTCTTTTATAATAAATATAAAAAAGTAGTAGAAGAAGTATATATATAATAATCCAAGGGTATCCAACATTTCTAGTACATCTAGCGTTCGTGTGCAAACCCGCTAAGCTCTTTCCGACATTTTGTTGACAAAGTCAGCGTCGGTATACCTTGGTCTCATTTTATGAGTTGGACACCTAAGGATTACCGACCCTCACTTAAGCCGTAATGCAGTGCAGGGGTGGTATACCTAGGTGTTTTGTAAATAATAATAATGTAAATATTTTTCGTAATAAAGAGAGAGTAAGATCTTGAATTCCAAGCCCTATCTTCACTTATTCGACCTAACTTGTTAACCAGAAGGAAATTGAGATGCCATTTTACGATTGTTGATATCGATTATAGAATTCCTTTCATATTTGCACTATATTTCTACCAAAACAAGTGGCCAACATGGAGGAGTTTGTGATGATAACATGACTTTTGTTTGAAGTTTTGATTAGTAACGAACTTAAGTTTCACAGTGACGACCCAAAATTATATTAACTCATTCATATAAAATTTAACAGTAAATTATCCATTGTAAATATTCCTTTAAAAACCTGCATCCAACTTGTAAATATATTTTTAAACTCTTGTATTATGTAAATATTTTTATTTAACTTTTGGATTTTGTGGGTAGTATACACTGAAAACCCTCACGAGACAACACTTGTCTTACTAGGGACACCTAGAGGTTTAACGGCTTGTTGCATACGCTCAATCCAATCGTGCTTCCTATGAAAGTGGATTTGTCTTAGTTTTTTTTACTTTATTCAAGGATGAATAAAAAGATATGCATGGGGGTATTTGATGTGCACATAAAAATGCACGTTTATATTCATATATTTATTATTGTTTAGTTCAAATAATGACATATATGGGTTTTTTATCATGTTTAAACCATAATTCAATTGATTTCAAAACATTATGCATTCATCATCATATAGGGAAAAAATGGTCATTTTTTCTGCTAATGTTATTTTGAGAATTTTTACTTGTACATTTTTCATGTTTTTGTAGAAATTTGATGCATGTAGAAGAGGACTTCATAAAGAAGATAAGCATGCACAAGGAGGAGACCAATGCCTTGCCAAAAAACAAGAAGTCAATGCCTTGCCCAAAAGAAAAAGAGGAAATCAATCAATGGTGAAGGAATTAATTCAAATAGAAGATTAATGGAGGACCCCACCAACACTCCCTCCTTCTTTAGTAATGAAAAAAGTCTTCATGAATCATTAGTAGCTAAAGGCAAAAGGAAGCTTAGCACACTAAATGTAGAATTAGGGTTTTACTCATGTATAAATAACCCACTTGTGTACATGTTAAGGATCTTTTTTTAGTTCGTCAGATTGTAGGAAATTTCTCTCTTTTATTTTTATGGCTACTTAGTCGTTTTCTCTTATGTAATTTCCATTCTAATACAATTTAATTTCTTGTTCATAGATTAAATTTATTTTATGCGATTATTAGAATAGATTTTCCTTTATTTAGTTCCTTGTCCTTTGTTTTTGTTTTTATGTTGCAATCTACTTTTGATGCTAGAATAACAAACATGAGAGGCTAATACCTTTGATTTAGGGGTAATGAAGCCTTCTTGATTATGTAGATGCAACATATTTTGGTTTTTATGATCTCTTTTTATGCTTAATGGAATGATTGAAGTAGTAATTATATTATTTCTTGAGTTTTGGTTTTGATAGTCTATGTTTGTTGACAACAAAATAGGCTATGCGTAGTCAACATAAACACAGGATTACCTCTTCATCTACATATGAATATGGTAATTAAAGTGTGACTGAAATTCAAAATTTGATGGTCTATATTTCTAAACATTAGTTAACAGGTCATGCTTAAAATAGATATGATTTTCACTTTTGT
This sequence comes from Allium sativum, assembly GCA_030737875.1. Taxonomy (NCBI): domain Eukaryota; kingdom Viridiplantae; phylum Streptophyta; class Magnoliopsida; order Asparagales; family Amaryllidaceae; genus Allium; species Allium sativum. The sequence goes on along the minus strand of CM060918.1, from coordinate 768,781,900 downwards.
TGACATTTCATGAAAATATAATTATGGATTAGAGAGCGTATTAAAGTTTGACGGATTAAGTGTGTTCTCTAATGACTCATTAGGTCGTCCTTATGATAAATGCTCTAACTAATTACACAAGAGAACAAATGAGAGATCATGAAATCATTGTATGTTGATTTATGTGGTCATAAGGGGGAAGTTGCCTCTAAATTGTTTTCATATCATATCTAGCTCTCAACATAGTTTATACTTTTTGTTAGTTTTTTTTAATTAAATCAATCCAAAGTTTGTTTTAATTTGATTGAATATAATTAAAATTATTTCTTCCTCCATTGATCGACTTGTACTCGCTAATGTACTACAAGTGTACGTCATGCGCTTGTGGTTTATTACACTGCACGACGGTTTTCTAATTCATAGAATATTCATCGTCGAACAGTAACCTTATCCCTGTATATAGTAGTCTTAATTACCAGATTTAGTCATCTTTTCCTTTGAAACTTAATTACGATAGATGCATATACAAATTGCTATATTCAGCAGAAAAGGAAAAAAACTAACAAAATAATATACCTGCATGCTTGTTAAATAAGTTGATGCTCGTATCGTGAATGGCCCAATTGTTCCAGGTTTTAAGTCAAAAGCAATTGCACCAGGGGACAGGTCAGGAAGAAAATGAAAATTTTACCTTATGAAAAGTAAAGATCAAACCCAACTCGCATACAAAACCATGCACATACAAGCTCAGTTCTGTAATAATTACCTGATTAAAATTAAAGATCAAATCCATGCACATACAGAACCAATTGCTCCAGGGTTTAAGTCAAAAGCAATTGCACCATGGGACAGGACTAGAAGAAAATGAAAAAATTACCTTATGAAAATTAATGATCAAATCTGACTCGCATACAAATCCATTTTATTTAGTACCTAGCTGAAGAAAATATATTGTCTAGACAACTTTCTGGAAATGAAAACAAACAAATAAGAAGAGTCAATATTAGAAGTTTACGATTTCCTTGAAGACCACACGCTTATATAAAAATTCCGAAGATAAACTTCAAGAAATCATCATAGAATAAGCAAACTTATGAGGCAACCAAACCAGTAGATTGAAAACAGGTTGCAGAAGTGCAATTAATATACAACTAGCAAGATAAAATATGCTTGATTGTTTCTTCATACAAATAACATAGTTACCAACCGCTGAGTCTACCATTGTTCAAATAAAGAGGAGAAGAACCTCCATCAGGTGTGATTAATATACATGATTTTATTTCAAATTACTCGGTATGGGCTGATCCAACCAACTGTATATTCTACATTTTATATACCTACAGACAACCAAAGATTTCGCCATTTGAGAACAATCGTAGACTATGATCAAGGATAACTTGATGCATCTATATGTCTGAAAGTTCAAGAAAGTGAAAAGCTTATTTTTAGGTCACTCATTAAAATGGACAATGAAAAAAAAGACAATGAATATAAATTCTTAGTTCACTCTAGATTCTTTTGATGCATAATAGTAATTAGCCTACCTTACACCCTCGAGAAAAGGATATTTTCAATCCACCACATGGGCGTGAGTCGCAAAATTGATGCAAGAATAATTCCGCAAATATAGTTGTATGAAAGAAACATGCTTAGCTAATGCCATTGATTTATTTCTATTTAAAAGAACCATACCATGATGTTTTCTTGTTGTGTGACCTCGGTTTACGGGAAACTGTCTACAAGGCCCTACATGTCAAAGTTTTTGAATTAGAAAGTTTAAATATTAGTTAATTACCAAGCTATATGTATATTGTAAAGTTACTGCGATTCTGGCTCGTTAAACAGATCAAGATAAGTAGGTTATTCTAAGTCATCAGATAAATTTATAGAAGTGAAAAAAACAATATGACAAAGGATGAAGATTAAGAATACTAGTGACCATACATTGTTCTTACAAAAAAGAGCTGTTGATCTCTGGCTTATAATTAATATTGAATTTCGTAGAGTGCCACTCAGCATTATGTTAACCAAACAACAACAAAGAATGCACCGTCTTTGACATAAATATAGCTAATGACAATGAACATGAAAAAGTAATACCATCTTACATGAAAAAAATCCTTTTTGTAACTTGAAATAGAATCTTATATACAAACAATATTAGGTAAGCACACCAAGTTATTGACAGTAGTTTTCAATCAGATTATGTTTACCAAAAGACATGAACAAAAACCAGACATGGTTATATATTAGTTAAGATTACATAAGACCTTACAAAGATGTCGATTTTTTCCATGGCAGCAGGATTGCATTTATTCTTTTTTTTTTGTCTCACTCATCATGTCACAGTGCAGTGCTCCACATAAATCCGCTAAACTTCTCCCTTGGCTCTAGATAACACATTGTTTCATGCAGCATGGAAAAGAATAAGGTTTCAATGCATCAAACAATTAACAAATGTTAATTTTTCAAAGTATAAAATCAACTCCGTAACAGTGTGATGCTATAGCGTTTTTTATAAAAATGATTTTGGTATTGAGCATCTACAGTTTCCCAAATTTCAGTAAAAATATATCTATGAAATGCTTTCTAGCATGCTTTTTGCATTTGTGTTGGTTAACTACGCAAATACGCACTCTCATATACGTACTAACTCTCCCTAGTGTCTTTCCCCAGGTTAACTACGCAACCTAGGGCTCTGATACCAAGTGTGACGGCCCGCCCCGCACCAACCGACATTTACTCCAAAAGTGCGCTGTACACATGTCCAGTTAGCACGGAACGGGTCGTCAGAAGGAAAAGGAAGAAGGAAATGAACATACGAGAACCTGTAGAATGTCTCACAGCGCATAGAATAAAATATAATAACAACATACTTGACATAAAACAGGTGAGACAGTGCATAAGCTGACAATCAGAACTAAACATCATAGCAGCGGAAATCCAAAATACAGCTTATTACAACTTTTCGAACTGTCTCGAAGCAAAAGTAAGATAAATGAGGTACACTACTAATGCCCAAGTAGCGACCACCAACGACACAGGGAGAATGTGTATATATATATCATACGTGGAAGCCTCCTGCCCGCCTCCGAATCAGCTACTCGCGCATCACCAGCTAACCTGTCTCTAGTCTGCTCGTGTGAGCACCCAGAGTAATAAGAGGAGACATAAAACTCTGGGTCAGACATAAAGCCTGGTATGAGCAATAAGCATCTAAAGTGAACAATAACAGGTAGACTAAAACATACCTGAACCTGGACCTGCAACCAAAGAGTTAGCACTACATACTGTACAACACTCTAAGGTACCATATCAAACGGTGTAAAGATACGGAGGTGGGGGAGGTGTGCATGTCATAATGATGTTAAACAATCAAACATAGCATCCATCCTCACATCTCTCACTCAGTGCGTAAAGCATACGATATTCACCACTTCGATCACCCAACATACCTTGCTACGATCACTTTGCCCCATGAAGTCATAAATGGCTTCACTGCACTGATAACGTAGCCACAAATCCTTCGCTATGTCCACTTTGCCCCATGGAGTCACAAGAACCCCACTGCACTGGCTCATAGCCTTACTAATCCTTACTATGTCCACTTGCCCCATGGAGTTATTCACTCCATCTGCGCTGGCTCATAGTCTTACTACGCATCACCTTGCCCCTCAGGTCATAATGACCCTACTGCACTGATAACGTAGTCTTGCTACCATCACTTTGCCCCTCAGGTCATAATGACCCTATTGCACTGATAAGTAGCCATCATTCATTTTTAGTGGTGAATCGAAGTTATGAACGTCGACAACTCCTTAGCACACGTCCCGCAGCAAAGTCCAACCATGAAGTGAACTCATCGGTTCCCAACTGGATCCTGAGCTCTAACTTCCCATATTGGACTACCTTTGCATCTCGGGCTTTTATTCTTCTTCGGATCGGTCATCATTCGGTCCCTAGCTCCATGCTTCCATTCATGTCCATACTTCAGTTCAGATGTGCACGGTTCGTCATCTTCCCTCACGGTCGGGGTGTGCGGATCGTGGTCATTCCTTACGCTTCAGGTGTGCGGATCGTGCTCCATCTTCACGCTCCAAGTGTGGGGATCGTGGTCCTTCCCCACGGTCCGAGTGTGGGGATCGTGGTTCTACCCCACGGTCCGAGTGTGGGATCGTGGTCATACCCCACGGTCCGAGTGTGGGATCGTGGTCATACCCCACGGTCCGAGTGTGGGATCGCGATCCGATCCTAGGGGTCGTGGTGTGGGGATGCGATCCGATCCTAGGGGTCGTGGTGTGGGGATGCGATCCGATCCGGTCCAAATCCCTGCAACTTTTCCGGCGAGCTATTTACGCCATACGACGACGTTTTCGACCAATCTAACTTTTCTAAATAATAACAAAACATTCCAAACAGTCATAGCAACATGTGTAATCAACCACAAACATCAAAACATCAATATGATAGGTTAAAATGGATCAAACATACCCCAAAATCCCATATTTCCCGTTAAGCATGTTTAGGTGAAACTAATGATAGGATTAGCAAACCTTAACCAAATTAACCCAAATTCATATCAGAGGTCTAAAACATCATTTAGAAATTTATGAACATTTTTCTAGAATTATATCGTGCTTAAATTCGCTAATTAACACTAATCATCCCTAATTAACCATAATTAGTGCAAAACTATGCAAATCACTCACCTTAGCCACAAAATAAACTAAGATCTGAAATAAAGCTCTGATTTGATGTGAATCTCTATGCTAAACAGCAGCTCCAATGTTGATTTGGTGTAGATCTTCCTTGATTAGGGGTTGCTAAGACAAATCCTTGACCAAAAGGTGATTTGGAGGTGATTTAGAGGTTGGAGGCCATTTTTAGGGTTCCTTGGTGATAAGTGGAGGCTAGAAAACTGAAATGGAATGACCATCTATCTCATTTCAGCCTCCCCATAACCCTAATCCCGAAATGGGTTATGGGCCTATCCACTAATCACCCGATTTGGCCCGGTTAAGCAGTTTTTCACCCTCCAAACCTTATTTCAGCCATATCTCCCAAACGGTAAGTCCGTTTGGCTATTATGACCACTCTACAGAAAGGTAAACCATCAAACGAATCCAATTGAAGTGGTTTCAGGTCAAAATTCCTTTCCAATCAAAATTTATGGCCAAAACAGTACTAACTAAGGGCAAAATGGTCATTTAAAAATCGACAAAAATCATGAACATGGGAAATGACTCTAATGGATGTTTCCCAAAGTTACATGACCATACGACTTCACATGGGAAAGAAATAAATATTCTACAATCCTATGATGTGTAGAATACGGGTCGTTACACTCTCCCCCCCTTAAGAAATTTCGCCCCCGAAATTCCCTAATCCAAACACACACAACGGTCCCGCATGCCTATCAATCATAAAAAAACCATCAAACATGCAAAACAAGTAAAATAAGTCTATCCTAGCATGCGGAATAACTAAATCGCAAAGTAAATCTTACCAGGCAAAGAGTTCTGAGTATGCCTTCCTAATGCTCTCCTCTGTCTCCCAAGTACAGTCACTCTCGTCCTCGCCCCACTGAACTTTGACTAGCTTCACCGCCTTCCTTCGAAGTTGCTTCGTATCGTGCCCCACAATACGAATCGGCTTGCGGTTCCCAACCGCCTCGGGTTCTACTTCGAAGTACTCTAACTGATCAGGTGAAATAGTCATATCTGAGTCGTGAACGAACTTCCTTAGTTGGGAAACATGAAATACATTGTGAACTCCCGCCATTTTCTCTGGTAAGCCAACTCTATATGCCAAATTCCCGACTAGTTCAAGAACAAGGAATGGGCCAACAAATCTTGGTGCTAATTTGCCTCTCCTGCCAAATCGTATCACGCTCTTCAACGGAGAGATCTTGACAAACACCAAGTCACCAATGGAGAATTTCAAGTCTCTTCTCCTCTTATCAGCATAACTCTTCTGCCTATCTTGGGCAGCTTTCATTCGTTGCTAAATGATCTTAATCTTATCCGAAGTTTCTCTCACCACATCTGGTCCAAGCACAAACTTCTCGCCAGTCTCTATCCAACATGATGGTGAGTTGCACGGTCTTCCGTACAAAGCTTCATATAGAGCCACACCGATACTGAATTGGTAGCTATTATTATATGCAAACTCTACTAGATGAAAATGGTCATCCCATGATCCACCAAAATCCAATATACAAGCTCTCAAAAGATCTTCCAATATACGATTCACCCTCTCCGTCTGACCGTCGGTCTGAGGATGATATGCGGTACTGAGATGTAATCTTGACCCTAGAGCCTCTTGTAAGCTTTTCCAAAACCCACTAGTGAACAACGGGTCTCGGTCACTCACAATGCTTTTGGGTACTCCATGAAATCTCACTACCCACTTCATATACAATTCTGCCAACTTGGCTGCCGTTCTGGTCGATTTGACTGGTATAAATCTTGCACTCTTAGTCAATCGATCCACAATTAACCAAATGCTATCATATCCCGATCTAGTCCTTGGTAAACCATCGATGAAATCCATCGAGACTTGCTCCCATTTCCATTCGGGAATTTCTAATGGTTGTAACAACCCACTAGGCTTCTTTTGCTCGGCTTTAACTAGCTGGCAATTCATGCATTTGGATATAAACTTCCCAACGTCTCTTTTCATCCCTTCCCAGTAGTAAGTCTGTCTCATGCCTCGATACATCTTATTACCACCGGGGTGTATAGTCAGTTTTGAGTGATGACATTCTCTAAGAACTTCATCCCTCAATCCATTGACATTGGGCACAACTAGTCTTCCATTCTTTCGAAGCCATCCATCTCGATCAAGCCCATACACATTCATCTCCTCACCACCGATGTTCATCTCTAACTTGGAGATGATTTCCAATAGATTAGGATCGTCCCTCTGGCTGGAACCAATCCGCTCTATCAAAGTGGGTCTGATCGTCAAACTAGCTAGCATGACTGGATCCAATTCGGACTTTGGTCTGAAATCAAACCCAGCGATGTACTCCAGTTGCTTCCATTCAAGAAACATTGCCCCTAAGCTGGCATGTCTCCTACTCAAGGCATCGGCTACCGCATTACCTTTCCCAGGTGTATATGCGATATCAAAATCATACGAAGCCAAGAACTCTAACCATCTCTGCTGACGGAGATTCAGATCTTTCTGAGAGAAGAGATATTTTAACGATTTATGATCGGTAAACAACTCAAATCTTTCTCCCAAGAGATAGTGTCTCCACATCTTCAGCGCAAACACGATCGCTGCTAATTCCAAATCATGGGTAGGATACTTCTTCTCATGCGGCTTTAGCTGTCGACTAGCATAAGCTACAACCCTACCTCCTTGCATCAATACAGCACCCAGTCCGGTACCACAAGCATCCGTGTATACCGTCATCTCTTCATTCCCTTTAGGAATGACTAACACTGGCGCACGCGTCAACCTCTCTTTTAGACTCTTGAAGGCATCCTCACACACTCCGTCCCAGACGAAGGACTGATTCTTCTTAGTCAATTGAGTCAACGGTGCTGCTATCTTGGAGAAGTCCTGGATAAACTTACGATAATATCCAGCTAATCCCAAGAAACTTCTTACATCTGTTGCATTCTTGGGCGTAGGCCAATCCTGTACCATAGCCACCTTCGCAGGGTCCACGGCAATACCACTCTCTGAAACAACATGGCCCAAGAATCTCACTTCCCTTCTCCAAAAATGACACTTACAGAATTTCGCTTTCAATTGGTGTTTCCTCAACACCTCTATCACTATCCTCAAGTGTCCCTTGTGTTCCTCCTCTGTCCTTGAGTAAACAAGGATATCATCCACGAACACAAGAACAAACTTATTCAGCTGATCTCTGAATACTCGATTCATAAGATCCACAAAGTAGGCTGGTGCATTGGTCAACCCAAATGGCATGACCAACCACTCATAAAATCCAGACGGCGTCCTAAATGCCGTTTTCGGAATACTCTCATCTGCTACTCTAAGCTGATGAAATCCTGTCGCGAGGTCCAACTGGGAGAACACTCTTGCTCCTTCCAGTTGATCAAACAAATCATCTATCTGCGGTAGAGGATACTTATTCTTCCTCGTTACCTTATTCAACTCGTGATAGTCCACACACAAACGAAGGGAACCATCTGCCTTAGTGGCAAACACAACTGGTGCTCCCTACTCGGAGACACTCCTTCTAATAAATCCCTTCTTCAAAAGATTGCTGACTTGCACCCCGAGCTCTCGCTGCTCCCTTGGTGCCATACGACAAAGTGGCATCACTATAGGTCTGGCATCTTTCACTAAATCAATACGGAACTCAATCTCTCGGTGTGGTGGAAGCCCGGTCACCTCCTCGAAGACGTCCGGATACTGGCCAACCACGGGCACATCTGACAACTCATCCTACGGGATGTCGAGGGAATTTACAAAACTAGCCATAACCCCATCACTAGGTAGGCTACCAAACAATACCCTCCGCCCATCATCCGCCCTCACTGTCACCAAAAAGCCCTCACAGTCTACCACCACCCCGTATCTTTGGAGCCAATCGACTCCCAATATAATGCCATACCCAGTAAAGCCCAAAACAAAGCAATCACAAACAAACATACATCCATGACTCGATAAGACCAAATTCCTGCAAATCATACTAAGGCTAGTCGAACCACCAATCGGGTTCGTCACAACCAATGGTCTATCGACTATCTCGGGTTCCAGTCCCAACCTATCTACCAGGTCACTAGATATGAAGGAACGGGAAGCCCCGGTATCAAACAAAACTCGAACTGGTACATCATAAATAGAAAGCATACCTTGAATAAAAACATTCTTTCCTTTCTCCGCCGCAGTTGGGGCATTCGACGAAGAAGGAACAGCATCAAGAGCATAAGCTTTCACAATCTGCTTCTCCTTAAGAGGTTGCGGACACTTATCCTTGAAATGTCCCACTTGACCACAGTTGAAGCACTTCTTATCCGCTGGCTTGGCCCGACAATCTTTAGCATAATGGCCCTTCTTACCATAGCTAAAGCACTCAACATCCTTCTTGCTCTTTTTCTGGCCACCCTTAGATTGGTCCTGCTTCCTCTTATTCTGAGAGTTATTCTTGCCTCCACCACCTATTTGCGGCTTTGGCCCTTCTGCAGATGCAGCCTCAGTCTTTGACTTAGGTTAAAGACTCTCTGATCTCAAAGCTTTCCCCACGATCGATTCAAAAGTCTCATCGATGTGGTTGATAAGCCTTTCCTCCAAGTATCCATCCAAACCAGTAATGAACTTCTCGTTCTTCTTTTCAGGAGTGTCAATAAGAGATAGTCCATACTTCGACAAAGTGTCGAACTCAGCAATATAATCAGAAACTGCCCTTCCGTTCTGCTTGAGTTCCAAGAACCTCTTAAACAACACTGACTTCTGGGCAGCTGGAGAAAACTTCTCGCTAAAGCGAGCCTTGAACTGATCCCAAGTCACCTGGTCTTCTGGAGTAGCTGTTCTAATGGCATTCCACCAATTCATCGCTCGCCCTTGCAGCTGACGAGACGCTAGCCTTCTCTTCATCGCATCCTCAAGACCTAAGTCATCAAAGATACGGTCACAACTATCCATCCAGTCCTGAACATCTGTGGCCGACTCCGTCCCGTGGAACGGCTTCCCACCAAGATTAGTGTAATCCTTGCACAGCTTGGCGAAATCGACCCTAGGCGCCTGCACTACTGGGCCAACACCAACTCCGGGATTGGGAACTGCCCCTTGCACTTCTCTAAGCATATCTCTCATGAGGTTAGTAAACATCGCCCTCATGTTAGCGGCATTCCCTTGGTTGGTCCCTCTACCAGCACCCCTCGTGTCTCGGCTCATCGTCAATCTGAAAAAGGGAAACGATTAACGACCCCATAGTGGTGCTAGTGCAGTGCGACTTCATTCTTATACTACTAATAGTATATACATACATAGCTTTTGAAAACCAAAGTAATCACAAATACGCACTCTCATATACGTACTAACTCTCCCTAGTGTCTTTCCCCAGGTTAACTACGTAACCTAGAGCTCCGATACCAAGTGTGACGGCCTGCCCCGCACCAACCGACATTTACTCCAAAAGTGCGCTGTACACATGTCCAGTTAGCACGGAACGGGTCGTCAGAAGGAAAAGGAAGAAGGAAATGAACATACGAGAACCTGTAGAATGTCTCACAGCGCATAGAATAAAATATAATAACAACATACTTGACATAAAACAGGTGAGACAGTGCATAAGCTGACAATCAGAACTAAACATCATAGCAGCGGAAATCCAAAATACAGCTTATTACAACTTTTCAAACTGTCTCAAAGCAAAAGTAAGATAAATGAGGTACACTACTAATGCCCAAGTAGCGACCACCAATGACACAAGGAGAATGTGTGTATATATATCATACGTGGAAGCCTCCTGCCCGCCTCCGAATCAGCTACTCGCGCATCACCAGCTAACCTGTCTCTAGTCTGCTCGTGTGAGCACCCAGAGTAATAAGAGGAGACATAAAACTCTGGGTCAAACATAAAGCCTGGTATCAGCGATAAGCATCTAAAGTGAACAATAACAGGTAGACTAAAACATACCTGAACCTGGACCTGCAACCAAAGAGTTAGCACTACATACTGTACAACACTCTAAGGTACCATATCAAACGGTGTAAAGATACGGAGGTGGGGGAGGTGTGCATGTCATAATGATGGCAAACAATCAAACATAGCATCCATCCTCACATCTCTCACTCAGTGCGTAAAGCATACGATATTCACCACTTCGATCACCCAACATACCTTGCTACGATCACTTTGCCCCATGAAGTCATAAATGGCTTCACTGCACTGATAACGTAGCCACAAATCCTTCGCTATGTCCACTTTGCCCCATGGAGTCACAAGAACCCCACTACACTGGCTCATAGCCTTACTAATCCTTACTATGTCCACTTGCCCCATGGAGTTATTCACTCCATCTGCGCTGGCTCATAGTCTTACTACGCATCACCTTGCCCTCAGGTCATAATGATCCTACTGCACTGATAACGTAGTCTTGCTACCATCACTTTGCCCCTCAGGTCATAATGACCCAACTGCACTGATAAGTAGCCATCATTCATTTTTAGTGGTGAATCGAAGTTATGAACGTCGACAACTCCTTAGCACATGTCCCGCAGCAAAGTCCAACCATGAAGTGAACTCATCGGTTCCCAACTGGATCCTGAGCTCTAACTTCCCATATTGGACTACCTTTGCATCTCGGGTTTTTATTCTTCTTCGGATCGGTCATCATTCGGTCCCTAGCTCCATGCTTCCATTCATGTCCATACTTCAGTTCAGATGTGCACGGTTCGTCATCTTCCCTCACGGTCGGGGTGTGCGGATCGTGGTCATTCCTCACGCTTCAGGTGTGCGGATCGTGTTCCATCTTCACGCTCCAAGTGTGGGGATCGTGGTCCTTCCCCACGGTCCGAGTGTGGGGATCGTGGTTCTACCCCACGGTCCGAGTGTGGGATCGTGGTCATACCCCACGGTCCGAGTGTGGGATCGTGGTCATACCCCACGGTCCGAGTGTGGGATCGCGATCCGATCCTAGGGGTCGTGGTGTGGGGATGCGATCCGATCCTAGGGGTCGTGGTGTGGGGATGCGATCCGATCCGGTCCAAATCCCTGCAACTTTTCCAGCGAGCTATTTACACCATACGACGACGTTTTCGACCAATCTAACTTTTCTAAACAATCACAAAACATTCCAAACAGTCATAGCAACATGTGTAATCAACCACAAACATCAAAACATCAATATGATAGGTTAAAATGGATCAAACATACCCCAAAATCCCATATTTCCCCTTAAGCATGTTTAGGTGAAACTAATGATAGGATTAGCAAACCTTAATCAAATTAACCCAAATTCATATCAGAGGTCTAAAACATCATTTAGAAATTTATGAACATTTTTCTAGAATTTTATCATGCTTAAATTCGCTAATTAACACTAATCATCCCTAATTAACCATAATTAGTGCAAAACTATGCAAATCACTCACCTTAGCCACAAAATAAACTAAGATCTGAAATAAATCTCTGATTTGATGTGAATCTCTATGCTAAACAGCAGCTCCAATGTTGATTTGGTGTAGATCTTCCTTGATTAGGGGTTGCTAAGCCAAATCCTTGACCAAAAGGTGATTTGGAGGTGATTTAGAGGTTGGAGGCCATTTTTAGGGTTCCTTGGTGATAAGTGGAGGCTAGAAAACTGAAATGGGGTGACCATCTATCTCATTTCAGCCTCCCCATAACCCTAATCCCGAAATGGGTTATGGGCCTATCCACTAATCACCCGATTTGGCCCGGTTAAGCAGTTTTTCACCATCCAAACCTTATTTCAACCATATCTCCCAAACGTTAAGTCCGTTTGGCTATTATGACCACTCTACGGAAAGGTAAACCATCAAACGAATCCAATGGAAGTGGTTTATGGCAAAATTCCTTTCCAATGAAAAGTTATGGCCAAAACAGTACTAACTAAGGGCAAAATGGTCATTTAAAAATCGACAAAAATCATGAACATGGGAAATGACTCTAATGGATGTTTCCCAAAGTTACATGACCATACGACTTCACATGGGAAAGAAATAAATATTCTACAATCCTATGATGTGTAGAATACGGGTCGTTACACTTCCTTAACCAATACTCACGTCCATCTACAGGGTCTGTAGGATATAATTTGTCAACATCATATTAACAATCAATGAGCAGTAACCCAATTGCTAATTCAGTGCCTTGATTCTGTGGTTGCAAATCAGTTTATATGACCAACTACAACCTCAAAAGAAAATTAAATCGATCAAATTCAAAAACATTTATTGATGTATACCCTTAAGTCCTTTCCTTTTATTTCTGATTGGTTGAACCAACCCAAACGCTTCATCTTCTTTGCACAGGGAAGAAGAAAGAAAAAAATGTTAGTAACATTCCAAGAAAATAGGAATGTGTATTCAAGAATGTGTTATAAATGAAGGCAGCCAGAAAAGAACCTTGAATATTAAATACGAATATTAAAACACAGTATTGAATAATGTTAGTAACATTCCAGATCTCATTTCACATAAATTTAAACACAGTATTGAATACAAATATTAAAAAATAACCTCAAATCGGCTTTCAGAAGAGAATCGATTGACAAAGCACTCCTAGTTATCGATTGAACTCAAAACTGTATTCACCCTCTATTGTTTTCGAGAACGGATAAAAAGGTTTTAGGGCTCGAGAAACTTGGATGTTGCTGGCGAAATTATGGCATGAACAAAATTTCATCGGAGATTCAAATGATTTTAATTAGCTTTAAAAGAATTTTGAGAAAAGGGCCATGATTTTTGATTGAGAAAAGGACCGTGATTTTTGGTTGAAGAGGGAAATGAAATTTATGCAATAGTGAAAATTTCAAAGTGACCGCCCCTTTGGGAAATAAATGAATAAAGATCTCACTGTTTTGCGTAGTTACTTTGGTTTTTCTTATGTTCAACAATCGTTTATGACAATAAAGAGGAGAAAACGTTGTCTATTGCTATTGATGATAACCACTTTTCTTATAATGGAATTCTCTCATTTAGAGTCGGTCTAACAATCATAGCTCTAAGAAAACCATTAAGGGTCACTGGTGAGCGTTGCAAATTAAAATTGGAGAGAACTCTAACCGTTTTCATTCCAAGATGGTATTCAACATTGCATATCTCCTACTTAACACATCCGCCACGACATTCCCTTTTCCTGGGATATACTAGATCATGAAATCAAATGAGGCAATTGGCAATATATTCCATCCACCATTGCTATCTCAAATTTAGGTCACGTTGAGAAAATAAATATTTTAGGGATTTATGGTTGGTAAAAAGTTCAAATATCTCCCTTAAAAGATAATTCCTTCACATTTTTAGGGCGACCACTACTGCGGCAAACTTAAGTTCATGAACCGGGTACATTTTCTCTGGATCCTTGAGTTGTCTACTAGCGTAAGAAACTACTCTTCCTTCCTACATAAGGACCGCTCCTAAACCGGTCCCACATGCATCTACTAAACTGTCAACAATTTTAGTGGCAAACACAACCGATGCACCCCATTCTAAGGTACTTCGCTGAATGAAACCTTTCTGTAATTACTCTGAAATCTTCTTATCCAATTCTCTTCTTTCTTTTGGCACCATATGCCTCAAGGGTAAAGCTACTGGTCTAGCATACTTCTCTCTGTCAATACGAAAAGAAATTTCTCTATGGGGTGGAAGTCCCGTGACCTCCTCAAAGACATCCAAGAACTCATATACTATAGGGACCGAAGATGGTTCTTCTAAACTAGGAGATAAGGAATATAATAAGTCTATATCTTTGCTCTTAACATTACAACGAATACTCAGACTACGTCCTCCTTGCCTCCTAAGTCGAACAATTCTCTTATCGCAATCTAAGACAACCCCATAAAATGATAGCTAATCTATACCTAAGATAAGGTCATACCCCATAAAATCAAATGCGTACGCTTTGCAGAGGAGTTCGACATTGTTGATCTCCAATACTAGGCCTTTGCAAAACAACTCAAGATACTTAGTTCCTCCGATAGGTTTGACCACCTCTATCGGATTACTAGAGATAGATATAGGAAGGTTCAATAGATTAACTAGTCTCTTAGTAATAAAAGAATGGGTTGCTCTGGAATCGAATAAGGTGTATACAGAAATCCCTAAAATAGAAGTTATACCTTCAAGTGCGGGTTGACGTTGGTCTCTTTGGGTTCGGCTTTGTATCGGTGCTGCCTCTAATGCAGAATTATGGCCACTTCGGATAACTTTAGGTTTTGTGCAGTCCTTAGACATGTGTACTTCCTTATGACAGTTGAAACGTTTTCCTTTAAATTCTTTCTTTACCAACAAAGTCCTACAATCCTTGCCTCATGTCCCTTACGGTTGCACCTAGTACAAGTCTTAGCTTCCTTTCTAAATTTGCCTGGTTTTTTCTTGTTTTCCACAACTGATTCTTCTTATTTTTAGTTGAACTTCCTTCTCCTTTCTCACCATCCTTATTATCCTTACACACTTCAGTTGTGCATAGGATAGCCGTCTCTACTAAGGTCTCGAAGGTCGCTCTGAGCGTTACTTGTGCTAGCAAAATGTCCTTCAATGGGGAGTTAAACCACTTAACAAACCTCAGGGCTTTATTCATTGGGGTATCCACTAAAACCCTACCAAATTTACTTAATTCAGTGAACTTAGCCACATATTCTCGTAGACTTATGCTGCCTTGCTTGAGATGGATAAATTTCTCCAATTGGATCGTCATTTCATTTTTCGGCAAAAACTTTGCATTGAAGCGGGTTTTGAATTCGGCCCATGTAAATATTCAGCCCTCATTCTCTCCAGATACTAAGTTCTAGCATTCAAGGGCCTCCTCTTTCAAGTGCCAGGCCATAATTCTCCTTTTTTACTCCATATGGTCATATAGTAGCTTTGAAAAATCTTTTGCAGTTCGTTATCCAAGATTGGGTGCTAGTAAAACCCGCCTTTCCTATGAATGATTTCCCACCAAGGTTTGCGAAGCTCCTACAGAAAACAAGAAAAATCAATGGCTACCTCAGCAGTAGGAGATGCAGTCACCGCTAGGGTGGGATTAGCAACAAGGACTTGTTCCACGGTATGAAGATACTATTGGAACCATTCAAGAAAATACCTAGGCCTTGCCTAGTATCCCTATTTGAAAGGATTATCAACCATTCTACTGTCTGAAAATAAAAGGAAGAATCCTTCAATGGATACTCCTGAAATAGTATTTAAGCTAGAAAAGGGAAGAAAACGATAAAGTTGCCTAGTATAGATGTGTAGGCTTATTGGAGGTAGGTATATATTATATATATAGTTTGAAAAACCTTTTTCAACATACAAATACGTCTCTCATACGTATAATTCCATTATAATCAAGTAACATATTCTCTAATACCAAATGTAACAACCCGCCCGGAATGGGCCCAAATTTCAACCTAGCAAAGGCCCATTGAAACTTTGAGCCACTCTAAACGGGTCATTGGTTCCTGTAAGGAATTACATTTGCACAGAATAATATATAGACATTGCATTATGGAAATCTCACATAGCGGAATAATAAAATATAATACTAAAATATGATGTAGCATTTTATTTAAAAAGCCACTGAATTCAAACACAGATTGTCAAGATACAATTATTCCAAGGTACGTCAATATATTCATTATCAAAAGCTTCCATAAGAAGTACAACAATGATAACCAGTAATAGCATAATATCTCCATTTTCGTCTTCATCCTTCATCATTGTTTCGTCCATAAAATCTACCCACCTACTGACCTATTGGACATGTTAAGGAGAGGGGTCAGAACATAAAGTCCCATGAGGCTGAAAATAGTACTTACTTAAAGGCCATACCTTAGATTTAGCAGGTTACATATATCAAGGTATGTCTACACAATACACAAACATCCACACGAACACAAAATATCTAATCAATGACGTGGATATCCAATTCAATCGCTTAATACCTTCATTAGTGTATTTAGGATAAAGAGCACATTAAAGGTGGATTCTTATAATCTCTTATAACCCTGAGGCGGACCCTAGCCTCTTAAGACCTCGTCCTAATGCGCCAACATTCTAAAGCCTATACTCTCACTTGTAATATGAGAAGTAGTATTGCGAACCTTAGTACTTAACTGATATTGCGATAGAACACCTGTGTTGCTTAAGACTTTCCTTAGACAATTAGTGACCATGCTATAACCACATATCCTTTATAAACCAGTCCTGTCCCTAGTTTTACCCTTACAAGCTCCTAGAGGAAGTGGACATCTCCGTGAACTACCCTACTCCGTTACCGCCATGTCTAACTACTTTTAGAGAAGGAGGACCCATAGACTTACTTCAAATCTAATAAGAGTGGGTGCTATGACTTTGGTTATATCAATGGAATAAACCTTCGGAGATGATCCTTGTCCTAACCACTTAGGACCCAAATTAGATAAGAAGAGAGTCAACCACTTAAGACCTTCCTAAGGTATAGTAAAACTGCCTATTCACACATAAAAGGTTTATATTTATACACCAGACCTCTAACATTAAACCGTATACCCATAGATGCTAGTTATGCCGAGCGGTTCCGGGCAGACTTCTACTACAAGTAGGTTTAACCTCATGTTATAGTGTACTAGATTTTAATGGCCCACGACACCCAGACCTCTCATATTAGATGGGCCCACTTGTGGTTGCTGGATTTGCCGGTCAGTTCCGGGCAGGCTTATAGCACAACTGACAACTAACCTCTTGTCTATATGTCACTATTTAATATACTTACAAGCCATTCTATACACACACAAGCAATTAATATATGAGGACATTCCAAATTTGAATCATATCCTAATCGCATTTATTACGTCATTATTATGCTAACTATGTTATAAAAATAGAATATTTAGTACGTATAAATAATGCTAATTTTTGTATGAACGAGAGAACGTTTGAATGAGGTAAAAATTGTTAACTTGTACTAAGTTTAAGGCATACAAGTTAATTTCCACATTTTAACCACTACATTCAAGGCATGATGGCATAATTGCATAATAACATATAACAGTAATGGGAAATACAACATACACACAATTACAACTTGCATCTTAGGCTTATTGGAATGATTCTAGTAATGAACCAAGAATAAGGTATAATTTCATATATACATATATATATATATACAAACATTAATATACATAGACTTTATTTTATTTAATTTAGCCTTTTTACATATTGCACATAAAAACATTCATATTTGATTGGCTTCAAATCTGAGTACGTTCGGATTCAGAATAGAACTCAAACCTATTCAAATAATGAATAAAATCAAACCTAAACCTTTTTAAGTTACAAACAAATATTTAGCCAAGATGGGTAAATCACATAATATAGAATTACATCACCTAATTGTTCTCAATTCACTGCAAAAACCAAGATCCACAAACCCAATAAATTGACAATTCTTGCGAAATACATAAAAATAGAGGATTTGTTGGGTTTTGTAATTTAATATGATCATTATACTTAATCCTCTTAGGCATAAAAATCCATATGATAATATGCAAATGTTGAATATGCCTAAGAAAATACTAATTCCACTCCCAATGATTGGAAAGGTCGTATATCTAACGTTGTTGGGCCTTTTTGATGTAAATTCCAACTTTAGAGATCTATATACATAAGAATCAATTGATTAAAATTCTTATATATATATATATATCATATGATTCCAAGAATATATTCTAGTCTAAATCATAATAGAAAAGATTAGAGAAAGAAGAATAGGTTTATGGAACAAAAAGAGAAACTATTTCTGGAATCAATGGCGGTAGAGTTGAGGCACAAGTAGAGAGAATGACTAGAGTTTAGGTGTGAGACTAGGGGTCTATTTATAGTTGCTTTTGTAAGCAGTAATCGTAGGATTATTTAGATCTTATCTTAGTCGTCCATTTACATAAATTAACCCCAAATCCCTAACCAGACTTAGCCTCATTGGCAATTTAACCACCAAGTGGTACTGGGCATTAATTACGTCATTATACAAGCCACGAACCCTTATAGTGACACACAGACATGAATAAATCTAATGAGGTTAGCCTCAAATCTAATGCGGGTGAATCCCATGACTTATTATACACACAGACATGAATAAATTTACATAGACAAAAATAAATTTAATATAGTAACACACAAACTTTAGAATATTTTAACGCCTAGACGTAATAAATCTAATGAGGTCAGCCTCAAATTTAATGAGAGTGGGTCCCATGACTTACTTCAAATCTAATAAGTGGGGTCACGACAAGACTGGAGCGAGCATTTACAGAATAAGGGCTCATCGCAACATAAGCCTCCAACCGAACCTTCTCAGCAATCTAGGTTTGCGGCATCCAAGGGTTAGGGCCTCGTCATTCCCAAGGGGCAAAAAGATAAAAAATTCCAAGTTGCAATTTCGCATGGGCAGCAGATGACTAATGAGAAAAGGAAGATGGACTAAATAAAAGCCTTCTCTTAGCATTACTTCTCTCATATCTAGTTTCTACCCACTCTATGTCCAGTTCTAGAGCCTTTTGACAATAAGTTTAGAGCAAATGCAAATGAAATTATCACCCAGTATCGGGAGATGGTGAAGTATTTGAGGCGATTATCTAAAGTCGTCAGGGGTTTGGAGTTTGATATAGACAACATGAACCAAATGTAGGACTGCAATAAGAAAGCCCTCAAGCACACCAAAAAAGATTTGGCTGACTGTGAAGATCAGCTCACAACCACCAAAAATTGCATGAGAAAATCCAGGCTGATCTTGATAGTGTTCAAGCCAGATTATATACTAAAATCCAATGGTCGCTTAAAATAAAGGTTGTTGAGGACGAGGTGAAGCAAGTTGAAAAGGAAAATGTTTCTCGTAAGGCCGAAAATGAGGCACTGATGATAGAGAAGAAGCAGTTATCCTTGAAGAATGCTCAACTTAAGGCTCAACTAGCCGCTTCTGAAAAAGCTAGTAAGTAGTCCAAAGAAATCAACCACTCTGCTCTTGAGTCTTCCGTAAACTCCCAATCTCAATATGATAAAGAAATAAGAGAGCTCAAGGCTAAAGCTACCGATACAGAGAAGATGGAGGATGAATTAGGCTCTCAAGTGTTGACTTCTAATGCTCGAGTCGTCAGACACTGGGATTTGGCATGGAGGAAATAAAGGCACCGCATGATGGAAAGCTTGTTCAACTTAAATTCCAGTTAATGTCTGGGCCAATATCCATTGAACCCTTGTAAGTCATCCTTCCTTCTGGCACTGCCATGTCATCTGGGCAAGTCAGGTCTTTAGTCTAGGAAAACATGCTCAAAGAAGAAGCAAGACCAGCCACGTTAGAGGCTAAAGAGTCATCTAGCAAGTAATCCCATAAGCTCTTACTCATGAAGGCGTAAGTTGAGAAGAAGAAAAAGAAGAAGCTGAAGACAGATGGCAAGCCTTTGAAGGCTTAGTAAACTCCTCTTTTGCTTCTTCGTTTTTTAGGCCTGTTTTTTTTTGTGCGAGTTCGGCCCTCGCTTTTTTGCTTTGTATAAATCAGCATTATAAATAAAGTAGTTCCTTTGTTTGCAAGTTTATATCACTTTCCATTCAACGTACATATGATTTAATTTTTCTAACTTATAATTTTCTTGATTGGAATGAGTAAGTGGTAAGTGTAAGTCGTCTCGCTTAAGAACTTAACTCATAAGTTGTCTCACTTGGAATGAGCAACACTAAACTCATAATGAGTCTCATAGAATAAGTAAGTGTCATAGTCAGGAGGTATAATGTATATGCTCCCAGTTAACTTTGAACCACACGCCATGTCATGGGTATGTTCGAAGTTAATTCATAAGGCTGTGCTCGTTCCCCGAACGTCAGTGGGGTCTGAGCTAAGTCTATAGGAAGTCTGGTCCATAAGTCTTTGTACTCTCTCATCATTGATTCGGGTTAGAGTCGCGGGTTACACAGTTCTAGTCATGATGCACTATTTATGCTAACCTAATTGTTTTATACACTCTCTCAAGTCATGAGTATTAGAGTTAGTCATGCGAACGCTTGTTTTCACATTTGCCTTAGTGTCCTTTCTACATTTTAGTCTTTAAAGTGATAATCGCTGTATCAAGAATCAGAGTCAAGCTTGAATTTTGTTAACTCTTATCCGACTAGTCACAGAGTCGAGTAAGCTCATCGAAACATGAGCAAATGAACATATCTAGGGAATTAGTAGTTTTCTTCGTTTAAGTTTTGGCACAGGCCGGTCGGGTAACTGCACTTAGCCAAATTATTATACAAAGTCACAAAGAATGGAACAAACTTCTATTTATAACACATTCGTCGAGTCGTGCCTAATTACATAACCTGAAAATGAAACGATATTTACAAAGTTTTTGAAATAATAGCCAAAGTCAAATAATGCTGCAGATGCTCGGCATTCCATACACTCGGTAGTTGGTCCCCATCAACAATTGTTCACCTGAAAGCTCCGTTATCAAGCCTATGTTGAATGATGTATGGTCCTTCCCACTTCGGGTCCATGTGAACAAGGGTAAGGAATACCCGCTTTCAAACGAGGTCGCCGAGTTCAAAAGTTCTAAGTCGAACCTTCTAATTATAGTATCGAGCGATAAGATGATTATGCACTGAAGCATGTACTGTTCTGATAAATCATGTTCAGTAATCCCAAAAGAAGTGTCATATCATTCGAAGGATCAAATTACATTGAGCGGTGAGAGGGGACTTCAAGCTCCATTGTTATACCCACTTTAGAGCCATAGGACAGCGTGAACAGAGTATGATTAGTTGCTGACTTATGGGTCATTTGATATGCCTAAAGGTCCAATGGTAGTTCATTAACCTACTTGCATCTTGCCTGCTCCAATCACTTCCTTGGAATGGATCTGAAAATCTTGTTCACAACTTTAATTTGTCTGTTTGATTGCGGGTGTGCAACTACAATGTATCTATTCTTGGTGTGATGACATCGACGGAAATCATTAAATTCTAAGCTATCGATCCGGGTCCCATTATCAGTTATGATAGTCTTGGGAAGTCAAAATCGACATATAGTATTTCTGACGATGAAGTCGAACACCTATTTCATCGAGATCATGGTCAGTGGTTTAGCTTCAACCCACTTCATGAAAAAATCAACAGTCACGATGTCATATTTCATTCCATCCTTCGAAATCGGAAGGTTGTTGATAATGTCTATATCCTATACTGCAAATGGCCAAGGACTAACCATTTGGGTGAGTTGAATCGGCAAAGCTATGGAAATCTTAGCAAATCTTTGTCATTTGTCACGACGTCGTGAATAATCAGTCGCATCTCAGTTAATGGTAGGGTAGAAGTAGATGTACCAAAGTATTTTCTTTGCCGGTGTTTTCCCCTCGGTATGATCGATGCACTCGCCTTCATGTGCATCTTTCAATACACACCTGGTGTCGTTGTAAGCTACACACTGGAGTAAGCAGACTAAGAAACCCTTTTGATATAACGTGTCTCCCTAAATAATGTATCATGAAGCTTTACTACAAGAGTAAATTTTTCATTCTTCACTCAGGCAGGGTTCCATGCAGAAGAAAGTCCTTAATCGAAGTCATCCATGACTCTCTTCCGGGACCAACATCTAGCACCACATCAACTTCCATCTGATATATGCTAGGGTTGTTAATGTCTCTATCGGGTTTGACTATGTTTGCACTGGGTTCTCTGAGCTAGCCATCTTTGCCTACTAGCCAGCTTTTCTATTTTCCTCCCATGGGACGTAAGAGATGCTGTAATTGTCAAACTAACTCAATAGGTCCTCTACTCTATCAAGATAGGTGGTAAGTCGTACCCCTTTCATCTGGAAATCCTTTCAGACCTGAAATACAACCACCTATGAGTCCTAGAAGATGTCAACAACTTTAGTCCCAATTCTTTTGCGAGTTCCAGCCCGACAATCAGGGATTCATGCTCAGCTTCATTGTTGGTAGCTGTAAATTCCAGCCTTAGTACATAACTGACTAATCGTTCCTCAGGAGTTAATAAAACAACTCAGTGCTAGAATGTCGACCATTGCATGCCTCGTTTGTGTAGAGCCTTCATATGATGGTTGACATATCGCACTCTACTTCAGTATCATCTAGAGCTGTGAGTTCCACAATAAAATCAGCCAGTGCCTATCCCTGAATTGCTCGCTTAGGAATGAATGCAATATAAAACTGAATTAGTTAAATATTTCAATTTGAGTAACCTTCCAGATGCCTCAGGTCCCTGAAGGACCTATCATAGCGACTGATCATTACACACTTTAATAGGGTGATTTTGGAAGTAGTGGCGTAATTTCCTCAATGTTGTTAAGAGGCTATAAGCAAGCTTTTCGAGGTAGAAGTAGTTGCGTTCGGCACCCGTTGACCTCTTTCTTACATAATACACTAGTCGTCGACCCTATTTTCTTCGTGAATGAGCTTTGAACTGATAACAAGCAAGGATACTACCAGATAGTCGAATAAGTCCATATGATCGATCAACTTCAACAATATTGGAGGTCTCTCCAGATGACTCAGCGAATTCTGGAAGGCTTTGATACAGTCAAACGTCTAAGAAAAGTTGTGCTTCCCTCGCTATATCAAGTCAAAGAAAGGAATGCATGTCCATGGTTCTAAATATAAATATGCTAGAACTGCTACTTTCCCATTCAGGCTCTACACATTTGCGATCTTCCGAGGTTCCTAAATGTCTCATATAGCTTCAATTTGGTTGGGGTTGACTTCAATGCCTCGGGAGATGACAATGAAACCCAAAAACTTCCCTGACGCAACGCCGAAAGATCATTTTAGAGGGTTGAGCTTCATCTCATATTGATGGAGAATACTGAAAATTTCTACTAAGTCATCCTCATGATTTTTGACTGTCTCGACTTCACGAGCATATCATCAACATACACTTCCATCGACTCTCCGATCTGATTCTAGAACATACGGTTAACCAACTGCTGATAGGTTTCTCCAGCATTTTTCAGCCCAAACGACATGACTACATAGTAATACAACCAAAGGTCCACTATAAAGATAGTGTGTTCTTGGTTCGACACACACATTGGGGTTTGGTTATACCCAAAGTATGCATCCATAAAGGATAAGAATTCATGTCTGGCCATTGAGTCTATGAGTTGGTCGATTCTGGGAAGTGGAAAGCTGTCTTTAAGGCATGCCTTATTCAAGTCAGAGAAAATAGATGCACGTCCACCACTTCCCTTTGGATTTCTTTATGAGAACTGGATTCGATATCCATCTAGGGTATAATGAGTCTGGAACGAAACAGTTATTCTCCATTCTTTCAACCTCTTCTTTCAAGGCTGCCGACCTCTTAACTCCAAGCATACGTCTCTTCTACTTCATAGGGATGTATTTTGGGTCGATGCTGAGTGAATGACTCTTGATAATTGGTGATATCCCATACAAGTCAACATGGGTCCAAGCAAATACGTCAAGGTTTGCATGGAGGAAATTAGCCAATTCCCTCGTCCGGAGGGGTATAAGGTAAAATCTGATTTTCAAGACCTTAGAAGGGTCATCGTTATCAATCGAAATCGCCACCTTCAACTCATTGGGTGTCCCCCTTTGGTATCTTGGCTCCTCGTCTTTTCTCAATTCAATATTCTCGAGTTGATGATTATACTGTCCGAGCCAGGATTTATTTCTTCGCGATAATGCATCTCGGATATAAACGGAATTGTTGACAACTTTTCCCTTCTCTTTACTATGGGTGTCTTTCCATTCAGTTAAGTAGCACGCTCATCCTAGTACTTGGTCCCCTCGCACCATTCCTACCCCATTCTCAGTCGGAAATTTCAAGAGCAAGCACGAAGGAGCTACACATGATTGAAATTCAACGAGGATTGGTCAACCCAAAAACGCATTTTATGGAGACCTAATGTCCATTACAAGAATCAAGAGGATTCGCACTCTCCGACGGTCTCCTTCACCCAACTCAACAAGTAATTCAGCCATGCCTACGGATTCATTTGTTGTTCCATTGAAGTTGTAAATCCTGTCTTTACATGACTTCATTTCCTTAGCCTCCAGCATCATCTGGTCGTAAGCACTTTTAAAAAAAATAATGATTGAATTCCCATGATCAATAAGGACTTTCTGTAACAAAGCTGACCCAATCATGGCTGAAATCACAAGAGGACCAATAGTTGGGGATTCCACTCCTCAGCTTCACAATTGCAGAAGGCAATATCGTCTAGCATCGTCCTCCGCTGCTTCACCAGAGTGGTCTCATATGCGGTGTTGCATTCTTCAATCTCAACATGCTTTACTGCATTTGAATATTTTTCCATTGTCCGGAGACTAAAGTCCATAGGATGTAGTCATCTGATGATAGTGTTTATAACAATACCTTTGTTCCTGGATTAGGCGGTGACTCTAAAAACTGCCTGACCTTGTCGTTTGCGGTCCGAAGCCCCCTTCTCCATATCTCGAGGGGCTACCTTGTATTCATTATGTTTTCCTTCACCAATTGGATTCTCTAGAATGTCCCAAAGATGATGGCATTCATTCAGTCATATGGTCGTATATCATGTGGAATATACAAAACTTTCTAGTCTGAACTTCCTTCTTCGTAGACTCTCGCGGAGGCATCTTCTTATATTACAACGTGTTACATGTGTTTATATACGCATTTAAATGTATCATTTAAGTGGGTGTACTTGTCAAAAGTTTGGAATTGAGGTCGCTTCTTAGTATTACTCTTCTAGTTACAGCCTCCTCTGTTGTCGTTCCTGCGCTAATTCTTGTTTCATTTATTTCAATTCCAGGCATTAATTTGAACTTTCCCTTTCCGGACTGTTTCACGGTTACATTATGTTGAACACCTTCATTCACTACATCGCTTGCTCTCCTCTTCCAGCTCATATCAGCCTCTTCGATTCTTAAATACACATTGACCTTTTCGTAAAATGGTCAGGGGTTATGGGAGGTTTCCTAGCCAAGTACTTTCCAAATTCAGTCTAGGGATCAACACCATCGAATAAGGCCATCAGAATCGTCTACAGATTTGGGTTGTTGATCTCAGTGATGGAAATGTTAAAATTATCAAGGTAGTCTTTAAGCATCTCACCGTGGGATTGATTCACCTAGGAAAGGGTCATTACATGTTTCGATTTGGAGGCATGAAGCCAGAATTAATTCATGAATTTCTTACGCAAGTCTTCGATGTTCGGCACAGATCTAGGTGGTAGTCATTTAAACCACATCAATGCAACTCCATCAGCATATATGGGGAAAGCTTTTTCAGTTGATGGCATCCAGGTATGTGACTACCTCATGTGGTGCTGGTGAGGATCTGTTTTGCCTTAGTAATGATTAATCTGAGGCAAATAGAATCTTCGAGGAAACTTAGCCTGTAGGATGTCATCAGTGAATGGCGTGTGACTACAGTTAATTCCCCAATATTCATTTTTATATCCTCGACTATTGTCTATGATATGCCTCACTGTGACAGAAAAGTCTGGAGTGTTGAAACTAGGTCCTATTTCTAAACTCTCGCCCCCTCTAGCCCTGTCCTCTTCTACCGTAGGTAAGGTCGCCTGGGCCATCGTCTAGGCGGTACTTCCTTACCACTTGTTGTCTCGGTCAATCACAATGTAAGGGAGGAAGCATGGGAGTGAAACACCCCACCTCCGTCAAGGTCACTCACAAAGGGAATGCCTTAATTTTGGTGGAGGTTTATAAGTAAAAGCCACAGATAAACTCAAGACAGATATAAATACACTATTTTAAACAGCGGAAACCAAACAGACTTTTATTTCATCAATATGTGTTCAAAACAAAACATTCCATAATTGTCTCAAAATACTTCCAACATTACAACATCATAAGTGCCTTGATTATTAAAGAAGCATAAAACATAAATAAAGTGACAAAAATCCCTATAGTGATATCCAAAGCCATAGTCCGAGTAAAAGAGACCCAAATCATACATCTACGTTCTTGGAGCTTGAACAGAGCCTAACTGAGATGAGTTGTTTCCTCCCTATGGACCTGGGGGGACGAAAGAAAAGAAGACAAAAAGAAAATAGGGTCAGACATAAAGCCTGAGTAAGTCTAGTAACTCTTCAGTATGTGAATAAGAAGAGGGCATGATAGATATATACTGAAAATAGGAAAGTGTCACAAGCTAAGGAAGTGTCGTACGTACTATCGCACCCATACTATATCTCTGCATCTACTTGAGTTTACTCTAACTAGCACCCCATGGTGAGGGTGAAGTGATCCCCAACTTTATTTAAAGATCGGATCCTACTCGCGTTAACATGTGTCATACGGCCCCCAAGAATTGTAGATACCTGTGCTGGTCCCACCATGGGGTGTATCAAGACCCATGGTGGCAGCCTCGACACAAATTCTAGAAGGCATAGGTTATACTACTGGTGTCCCCAGTGCCCTGGTTGTCTGCTCCGGAGTGTATGCACGCCCGCACCCCGTTAGACCTGCACTGTGCACCCACTGTCGTCGTTTGACCGTTTACAATCAGCATAGTAATCGTGCCCCACCCTGCCTAGTTTCAGGGTATCGTTGATACCTAACTTGGGTTACTGCTGAAACGGGTCCCTCGTTACCAGGATTTTCTAGTCAAGCACGTTAAGTGGTTAAGTGTCTGTATTTACCTAACCCCACCCATCAATGTTGAATTTGGTTAAGTGTTATAGTTGACTTAACCCTACCATCTGCCCTTAGCCTACTAGGAGCACCTGACCACTCACATTAGACAGGTATTGCTACGGTTACTGGATATGCCGGTCGGTTCCGGGCAGGTTTACACCGTAGCTCAGTCTAACCTCGGGTCATTATTAGGCTCAATGCTTAACCATCCACATTGGATAGGTATTGTTGTGACTACTGGATAGCCGGGCAGGTTTTCATCACAACTCAATCCAACCTCGGGTTAAGCATATCGTGTTTTCTAAATTTAATATTTTATTACTTCTCAATTATATATATAAATGTCATATCTTTTTTTTTTGGGTATAACAATTTATACCGCTTAAATGTCATTGTCATTGGCATGTGCCAAACATGCTAACATATATTTTCATGTTTTACACCCAACGTTATTACACCCGTTTATACGTTTGCAACGTTATAACAAATGTTGGGCTCGACACAATTCAGCCTAACTTTATAAGCGTAAGAAAAGGAGAAATTGTAACAACCCGTATTTTTGAATAACATATTATAACATAAATGGAGGCAGAATTAAACCGTAAAATCTGAATCAAGGGAAACGGGATGTGCCATTGCGTTCGCCTCGGAAAAATATGCGAAATAGAGTCCGAGTTTTCAAAAATCGGAGTCCGTATGACCAAGATATGGCCTCGCGAAGTTTCATGGAAAATTCAAATTCAAAACAGATTCAAATTTCAGAGAAATCAGAAGTGGCGGGAAAATTCCCGCCAGACCCAGGGGGGTCGACCTGGGGGTCGACTGGGGAGTCGACCTCCCCCCCAGGTCGACTGGGGAGTCAACCCCAGGGTCGACTTGGGTGTCGACCTGCCTGGTCGGCCCAGGCAGCCTGGTGCACCATTCTGGCTGTTTTGACCTGTTTGTTTACTTGTGACGGGATTTGATGGCTTGGATTGAATCTAGGGTTAATCCTATGGCTAATACTATCCTAAAACTCTATAAAATGACCCCTAAGCCTAGCCTAAATCATCATTATTCATTCCTACAACTAAACTATGCCAAATTTGTTCCTCTCATGGCCTCCACTCTCATGCTAAAATTCCTAAGTTTATTTCTATGAGAGATTTTGAGTGCATACAAGTATTTTCAAGCTTGTATGAGTGTTCTTAGCTTGCATTCAAGTCAAGTTGCAACATTTCTATTTCAAAGCAAGGGTTTTTATTAATTCGGCTCAAGGGTTTTTCAATTGGAGCTTGCATATTTGGTCTTTTGGGTGATTGCATAAGGGCTTCGTCTCAATCTTTTAATAAATATTTATTTGTGTCTTCATAGCATTGTAAGCCCTTTTCTACTTTCTTTTTATTGAACTCTAAAGTTAAATGAATGATGCAAGTTTGGGGTTGATCATTATGATATGCAAGTTTGGTTGATCATTATATGCAAGTTTGGTTGATCATTATATGCAAGTTTGGATGATCATTATGCAAGTTGGTTTAATCATTATGTATGACACATATTGCTATGTTATGCAAGTTTGGGTTGATCATTATACACATGCTATCATGTTATGCAAGTTAAACTTGATGTTGTGAGCATAAAGCTCCAAGCTTTATATTAAAGGTTGCATTTTGGCAACATGAAAGTTACCATAACCCTTATGATAACTTACATGTGAGGCTAAATGCGAACTTCTAGCAACTTCTACATGTCATTCATCACCATGTATCACTCATATGCTAAGTCTGGTTTTATGCATGCTTTTGAAGCCTAATGATGCAATATGCAAGTATATGAACATATGTACATCTCATATGCTACCATGTTAAACTTGTGGCTTCAACACCTTTTCGTCATGATTATGCCAAGTTCCTTATTTTATCCTTTATGCGTTGTTGCGATTATGTAAACGATGGGATTACGTTGGGATTGGGTAACATTATGACATAAACATGGTTTTTATAACATGACGTGATATGTTAACTTGTAATTATGTTTTGGAAACATAATGGACATGACACTTAGAAAATATGAGTGTGGCCAACTCGAGGTTGGGTGGAGTTTGTAGCATAAATCTACCCGGACCCGCCCGGCTTAACTAGTGGCTACAAACAATAGGATCCAATGTGAGAAGTTGGTCATGTTGTGCTCAAACCCGAGGTTAGACCTAGTTGTGGTGTAAAGCTACCCGGACCCGCCCGGCTTAACTAGTAACCACAACAAAGTCTAATGTGAGAGGTTAAAGCACATTAAGTTAATTAATGCCTCCTGATTAGGGTTAAGTCATGATCCACTTAATACTTAACCAATTTGGGCTTGATGGGTTAATCAGGGTTAAGTCAGGGACGTTGCGTACGCTTAACCAATTTAACCCACGTTTGGATCGGGTTAACCACATTTAACCCGTTAAGAAACCCTAGTTGCGTGGTCCTTTTCAGCAGTAACCTTCTAGATAATATCATAAGACCCTAGGACTAGGCTAGGGTGGGGCACGATTACTGGGCTGATTGTAAGAGACCAAAAGAGACGGCTGAATGATGCACCGGTTGTTCAGGCGGACCATGTTCGTGCACATTAAGTCCGGAGTTGAACAGGGGGCCCGGTAGGTTTGGACTGTGCATCCTAGAATGGTGTCTGAGGGTTACACTGTAGGGCCTGATACACCCTAGAGGTGGACCCTGCACAGTCAACTACATTACATGATTAAGCCGTATGACACCGACACTTGACGAGTTAGGCTTATAGGGAGCCGATCGACTAGACCGAGTAGTTGGACCTTGATTTAGGTCACCTCATGATATTGGGCCAAGCTTGGGCCAAGGGATCAATTCTTGTTTTTACTTGACATGTTAGAATGCTAGTACACCCGTGGTGCAAAACTTAACCTTGATTATGCGATGACACCTTTATCTATCTTGTTAGTTAATCATCATGCCAGTATGTTGTTATCCTTATGTTCATCTCAACTTCTCATGCCAGTTAACTTTACTAGTTCATAGACAGATAGTAGTAGGGCTTAACAGTGTTTTTGACTGACCTGTTTTCTTTCGCCTCTTTCTTCAGTTCCCCCCCCTCAGGTCCTCAGGGTGGGAACATTGGAGCTTAGCTTGGATCTTTACAGCTTGCTTACTGGATTTGCTCATGTACGGTTTTGGACATTGAGCTAGCTATGGTTTATCATTTCACTTTGGGGATAGTACTTTATGTATTTCAGTTTTTCAGTTTATGCTTTTATCTAGACTTTGTTTGTTGGAAAATAATGACCAAGTACTTTGTTGTAACTTAACTATGGTTTTGAAATGCTAGTTTTATCCGCTGCTTTACTACTCTGTTTTACTTATATGTTCTGTCTTGTGATATCTGCATGCATGTTTACCTTGTTTAACGCCCCTCCAAAGCTAGTGTGCTTGCAAGAGTTACCCTGGCGGAGGTGGGGTGTTACATTTGGTATCAGAGCCAGGTTTACAAGATTTGAGCAAAAGTGTTTTTAAAACTTACCTTTTGAAAAACTATTTTCAAAACCTATTAAGTATTTTCCAAGAAAAGTCTAGTTATTTTGAAAGGTTGTTCCCCAAAGGCCATAGCACTATCCTTCGTTTCTTCGTTTTGAATCTATCTTTTTCCTTTTTCAGTATGGCTGATCTTAACCTTCCCGAGGGAGTAACCATTCCCGGATGGTTCCGGAGGTACTTGGAAGCTAGGGCCAACGATGTGGGCCCAGCAAATACCCCCAATATAACTGAGGTTCCTCCTCCTCCTCAGAATCCGCAAGTATATTTCGCTAAGATTTGCAAGGACTTTAAGGCGATGGGAGGCAAGAACTTTATTGGGACGGAGACCTTTGTGGAGGCAAGAAATTGGTTGAAAGAAACCGAAGATCTTTTCGCTATCTTTGATGTGCAAGATCATAGGAAGGTTTTATTGGAAGCATGGTTATTAAAAGAAGAAGCTGCTTATTGGTGGGAGGTCACCAATGCTACGAGGCCTATAGAGACTTGGGCCGACTTTAGGACAAGATTTGGGCTTAAGTTTCTATCATCAGCTGAGGCGAATCTGCAATTAGAGAAGTTCATATCTTTGAAGCAAGGGGACATGACAGTGAGGGAGTATGTGAATGAGTTTAACAAGCTCGCCCGATTCGGTTTGGACATGGTTAATACTCCCCAGAAGAAGGTTTTACGCTTTGCACGAGGGTTGAACGAGCCACTACAAGGTTTAACCCTATCTCATATACCCATGGGGGCCACTTTTGAGGGACTAGTAGACATGGCATTGCTTCTGGGAGACGATAAGAATAGCAAGAAGGAAGACAAGGCTAGTGAGACCCAAGCCAAGAAGACAGACTCCAAGTGGGGAGGAAATCAGAGTAATCGGAACAACAAAAACAACAAGAACAACAAGGGCAACAAGGCCAAGGCAAAGGATCCAAGAAAATGCAATTACTGTGGGATTGTTGGGCACATAGCTAAAGACTGTAGGAAGAAAAAGAGGAAGTTGGGAGGATGCTTTCATTGTGGAGAGGCCGGATATTTTAGCAAGGATTGCCCCAAGAAGCAAGGGCAGAATCAGCGTGTAGGACCTTCTGGAGGGCAAGTGCATGCTCTCACTGCGGCTCCAGTTAAGGACCGAGGTAATATTTCTGTAGAAAGTCTTGTTTATATTTCTGATTTTCCTGTTCGCACCTTATTTGATTCTGGCGCATCGCATAGTTTTATTCCTTCTGACATTGTTGAAAGTTTGCACCTAAGTACTAGCTTAGTTGAGGATCCCGTTTGTGTTTCAAATCCAATTGGGGGTTCCGCCCATCTATCTATGATTTGTGTGGATTTGAAGATTTCTATCTTGGCCGTAGAATTCACATGTAATGCTTATGTTCTCGGATTCACGGGATATGGGTTGATCTTGGGCATGGATTGGTTGTGCAGTTATGGAGCCATCCTCGATTGTGAGCATAGGGTGGTGAGGCTCATGACTCGCCTCGGTAATACCCTAGAAATTTCTTGTAACCCTAGAGGTCCCGTCATGTTATGTTATCTTGAATCTCTCGACTCGTCCATCGATGATCTGCAATCTGTAAGGGTGGTCCGAGACTATCCTGATGTCTTTGAAGAAGTTAAGGGGTTACCCCCTAAACAAGAGATAGATTTCCGCATTTATCTAGTTGATAATGCCAAGCCAGTATCATTGCCTGTTAGGCACATAGCCCCTCGTGAGAGAAGGGAGCTCAGTAAGAAAATCAAGGAGTTGCTTGAGAAGAATTTTATTAGACGAAGCATTTCTGAATGGGGTGCTCCGGTGGTATTCGCCACTAAGGCAGATGGTTCTCTTCATCTATGTGTTGATTATCGAGAGTTGAACAAGATGACAAAGAAGAATAGGCACCCGTTACCGAGAATTGATGATCTCTTTGACCATCTTGTAGGTGCTTCTGTTTTCTCTCAGCTCGATCTAGCCACCGGATTCCATCAGCTTAGAGTAGCTGAGGATAGCATTGATAAAACTGCGTTTAGGACTCCAGATGGATTCTTTGAATGGCTTGTCATGCCATTCGGTTTGACTAATGCACCCGCCTACTTCGTAGATTTGATGAGTAGGGTGTTCAGGGAGTTCCTCAACAAGTTTGTTATTGTCTTCGTGGATGACATTCTGATCTTCTCAAAGGATGAGGAAGAGCATGCAAGGCATCTCAAGGAAGTGATGGATACGCTTAGGGCGCATTAGTTGAAATCCAAGTTCTCCAAATGTCATTTCTGGAGAAAGGAAGTTCAGTTTCTTGGACATATAGTTTCCAAGCAAGGCATAGCGGTGGATCCCGCGAAAGTGGTTGTGGTTCAAGACTGGAAGACTCCTAGGAATGCAACCGAAGTAAGAAGCTTTCTCGGTCTGGCGGGCTACTATAGGAAGTTCATCAGGGACTTCGCTAAGATTTCGGCCCCTCTTCCTAAGTTGACGAAGAAGAACTTAGTCTTTGCTTGGGACTTGGAGTGTGAGCTTGCTTTTCAAAGGCTCAAGAGAGCCCTTACCTCAGCTCCAGTTTTGGCATTACCCGATAATGGTAAGATGTTTACCGTGTACACAGATGCATGTGGCACGGGGTTAGGTGTTGTTCTAATGCAAGAGGGAAGAGTGATATGTTATGGGGGTAGGCAACTTAAGGTTCATGAGAAGAACTATCCCACTCATGATTTGGAGTTAGCAGCAATCGTCTTTGCACTCAAATCCTAGCGCCACTATCTTCTAGGCGAAAGGTTTGAGTTGTATACTGATCACAAGTCACTCAAGTACCTCTTCTCGCAAAAAGATCTAAATCTAAGGCAGCAAAGGTGGATGGAATTTTTGGCATCTTATGACTTTGAGATAGCTTATATCCCTGGCAAGGGTAATGTTGTGGCGGATGCACTAAGCAGAAGTAGATTGACTTTGAGCCCCTTGTTCATTGAGATGAAGAACTTAGAATTCTTGGCGACCTTTGATTTCACGACGACTGTTGAGTTGATGACGGGTTCTTTAGCATCCCTTGAGCTTAGACCCACACTTCTTGATCAAGTTGGGGCTTCACAGAAGGAAGATCCGCAAATAGTCGAGGTCATGGATAAGTTGATTCGGGGTGAGACGTCTAGTCACCTTGCTAGATATACCATTGATGATAAAGGTTGGCTAAGGCGTGATGGGAGATTATGTGTTCCTCGAGTGGGAGATTTAGTCCATAGAGTTCTTGAAGAAGCGCATCACTCGAAGATGACCATACATCCTGGAGGGGCCAAGATGTATAGGGATATGAAGCGTATTTTCTTTTGGGATGGAATGAAGAAAGACGTGGCAGAGTATGTTTCAAAGTGCATGGTGTGCCAACAAGTGAAAGCCGAGTCAAAGAAACCAGGTGGGCTATTACATCCATTGGAGGTCCCGCAATGGAAGTGGGAGAGTATTTCTATGGATTTTGTGGATGGATTGCCTAGGTCAAGGAGAGGGAACACAAGCATATGGGTCATGGTTGATAGACTTACGAAGAGTGCTCACTTCATCCCAGTAAAGAGCAAGAGGACCGCATCAGGGCTAGCATCTATTTATCTTCGAGAGATAGTGCGGTTGCATGGAGTTCCTTCTAGCATAGTTAGCGATCGTGACCCAATTTTCACTAGCCAGTTCTGGAACAGTTTGCAAGAAGCGATGGGTACACGATTGAATCTGAGTACAGCCTATCACCCCCAGACGGATGGCCAAACCAAAAGGGTGAATAGAGTGCTAGAAGATCTCTTGAGGCTTTGTGTTCTCGACTTCGCTGGTACTTGGGAAGACCACCTTCCTCTTGTAGAGTTCGCTTATAATAATAGCTATCAAGCCAGCATAGGGATGGCACCATTTGAAGCTTTGTATGGGAGGCCGTGTAGGTCACCTTCTTGTTGGTGGGAGACAACAGATAGACTTATACTTGGGCCCGATATGATACGGGATACATCTGATAAAGTTGAATTGGTGAGAAGACGGATGAAAGCGGCCCAAGACAGACAGAAATCCAATGCTGACAGACGAAGGGCAGATTTGGAATTCGAAGTGGGAGACATGGTTTTTGTGAAGGTTTCTCCTTTGCGTAATGTGGTACAATTTGGAGCAGTTGGGAAGCTGGCACCAAGGTTCGTTGGACCCTTCCCTATCATAGAGATAATTGGAAAGATGGCCTATAAGGTGGAATTGCCCGAAAAGCTAGCCGGAGTGCATAATGTCTTTCATGTCTCGCATCTCCAAAAGTGCCTACATGAATCCGCTGAAGTGGTTGAACCAAGCATTCTTGAAGACATTGAGGTAGAGAAAGAGGCAACCCTGAGAAAAGCTCCGATTCGTATTTTGGGAACAGAGATCAAGAAGTTAAGGAATCGAGAGGTCAAGTTAGTGAAAGTTCAGTGGGGTGAAGCCGAGGAAGACGCAACTTGGGAAACCGAGGGGAAGATGCGTGGGCTTTATCCATTCCTTTTTGAGGGTACATTCTCGATCTCTTTTCCTATCTTTCTTTTGCTATCCATGTTTATCTTGTTATCTCGTTAATCATGTTATGAGGACCTTAGGTAGAAACCCTTTGGATGAAACATGTATTTGAAACATGTTATGCTTGATGATTGCAAGTGGTTGCAAGTGTTTGCACGTGGATACTCATGGATACATGATACACATTAGGCACTAAGATCGGCTCACACACTTTCATGTTGCATATGCATGAGTGCTTATACTTATTCATGGATGAAACTTGTTATGCTATCACGTGGATGTTGCATATGGATGAATGTTATGTGCACTCATGTAGAGACTATGAGTTACGTTAGGAATTTGCATACATATGGACTCATTTCACTAACATGCTTTGCATTAAGGAGGTTTACTGAATCAGTAACCGCCTGATTTTTTGCATTAGATAAGTACATATACACACACCTTTGCATATGATCATACAACATTTAGAATCCTTTAAGGACAATGACTGCACGTGGATGATGTTTTGAGTAGATGGGTGATGGATGGTAGGATACGTTCTTCCTAACTTGGAGATTTCGGGGACGAAATCCTTTAAGGAGGGGAGAATGTAACAACCCGTATTTTTGAATAACATATTATAACATAAATGGAGGCAGAATTAAACTGTAAAATCTGAATCAAGGGAAACGGGCTATGCCATTGCGTTCGCCTCGGAAAAATACGTGAAATAGAGTCCGAGTTTTCGAAAATCGGAGTCCGTATGACCAAGATATGGCCTCGCGAAGTTTCACGGAAAATTCAAATTCAAAACAAATTCAAATTTCGGAGAAATCAGAAGTGGCGGGAAAATTCCCGCCAGACCTAGGGGGGTCGACCTGGGGGTCGACTGGGGAGTCGACCTCCCCCCCAGGTCGATTGGGGAGTCGACCCCAGGGTCGACCTGGGTGTCGACCTGCCTGGTCGGCCCAGGCAGCCTGGTGCACCATTCTGGCTGTTTTGACCTGTTTGTTTACTTGTGACGGGATTTGATGGCTTGGATTGAATCTAGGGTTAATCCTATGGCTAATACTATCCTAAAACTCTATAAAAAGACCTATAAGCCTAGCCTAAATCATCATTAACCATTCCTACAACTAAACTATGCCAAATTTGTTCCTCTCATGGCCTCCACTCTCATGCTAAAATTCCTAAGTTTATTTCTATGAGAGATTTTGAGTGCATACAAGTATTTTCAAGCTTGTATGAGTGTTCTTAGCTTGCATTCAAGTCAAGTTGCAACATTTCTATTTCAAAGCAAGGGTTTTTATTAATTCGGCTCAAGGGTTTTTCAATTGGAGCTTGCATATTTGGTCTTTTGGGTGATTGCATAAGGGCTTCGTCTCAATCTTTTAATAAATATTTAGTTGTGTCTTCATAGCATTGTAAGCCCTTTTCTACTTTCTTTTTATTGAACTCTAAAGTTAAATGAATGATGCAAGTTTGGGGTTGATCATTATGATATGCAAGTTTGGTTGATCATTATATGCAAGTTTGTTTGATCATTATATGCAAGTTTGGATGATCATTATGCAAGTTGGTTTAATCATTATGTATGACACATATTGCTATGTTATGCAAGTTTGGGTTGATCATTATACACATGCTATCATGTTATGCAAGTTAAACTTGATGTTGTGAGCATAAAGCTCCAAGCTTTATATTAAAGGTTGCATTTTGGCAACATGAAAGTTACCATAACCCTTATGATAACTTGCATGTGAGGCTAAATGCGAACTTCTAGCAACTTCTACATGTCATTCATCACCATGTATCACTCATATGCTAAGTTTGGTTTTATGCATGCTTTTGAAGCCTAATGATGCAATATGCAAGTATATGAAAATATGTACATCTCATATGCCACCATGTTAAACTTGTGGCTTCAACACCTTTTTGTCATGATTATGCCAAGTTCCCTATTTTATCCTTTATGCGTTGTTGCGATTATGTAAACGATGGGATTACGTTGGGATTGGGTAACATTATGACATAAACATGGTTTTTATAACATGACGTGATATGTTAACTTGTAATTATGTTTTGGAAACATAATGGACATGACACTTAGAAAATATGAGTGTGGCCAACTCGAGGTTGGGTTGAGTTTGTAGCATAAATCTACCCGGACCCGCCCGGCTTAACTAGTGGCTACAAATAATAGGACCCAATGTGAGAAGTTGGTCATGTTGTGCTCGAACCCGAGGTTAGACCTAGTTGTGGTGTAAAGCTACCTGGACCCGCCCGGCTTAACTAGTAACCACAACAAAGTCTAATGTGAGAGGTTAAAGCACATTAAGTTAATTAATGCCTCCTGATTAGGGTTAAGTCATGATCCACTTAATACTTAACCAATTTAGGCTTGATGGGTTAATCAGGGTTAAGTCAGGGACCTTGCGTACGCTTAACCAATTTAACCCACGTTTGGATCGGGTTAACCACATTTAACCCGTTAAGAAACCCTAGTTGCGTGGTCCTTTTCAGCAGTAACCTTCTAGATAGTATCATAAAACCCTAGGACTAGGCTAGGGTGGGGCACGATTACTGGGCTGATTGTAAGAGACCAAAAGAGACAGCTGAATGATGCACCGGTTGTTCAGGAGGATCATGGTCGTGCACATTAAGTCCGGAGTTGAACACGGGGGCCGGTAGGTTTGGACTGTGCATCCTGGAATGGTGTCTAAGGGTTACACCGTAGGGCCTGATACACCCTAGGGGTGGACCCTGCACAGTCAACTACATTACATGATTAAGCCGTATGACACCGACACTTGACGAGTTAGGCTTATAGGGAGCCGATCGACTAGACCGAGTAGTTGGACCTTGATTTGGGTCACCTCACGTTATTGGGCCAAGCTTGGGCCAAGGGATCAATTCTTGTTTTTACTTGACATGTTAGAATGCTAGTACACCCGTGGTGCAAAACTTAACCTTGATTATGCGATGACACCTTTATCTATCTTGTTAGTTAATCATCATGCCAGTATGTTGTTATCCTTATGTTCATCTCAGCTTCTCATGCAAGTTAACTTTACTAGTTCATAGACAGATAGTAGTAGGGCTTACCAGTCTTTTTGACTAACCTGTTTTCTTTCGCCTCTTTTCTTCCGTTCCCCCCCTCAGGTCCTCAGGGTGGGAACATTGGAGCTTAGCTTGGATCTTTACAGCTTGCTTACTGGATTTGCTTATGTATGGTTTTGGACATTGAGCTAGCTATGGTTTATCACTTCACTTTGGGGATAGTACTTTATGTATTTCAGTTTTTTAGTTTGTGCTTTTATCTAGACTTTGTTTGTTGGAAAATAATGACCAAGTACTTTGTTGTAACTTAACTATGGTTTTGAAATGCTAGTTTTATCCTCTGCTTTACTACTCTGTTTTACTTATATGTTCTGTCTTGTGATATCTGCATGCATGTTTACCTTGTT
This sequence comes from Allium sativum, assembly GCA_030737875.1. Classification (NCBI taxonomy): domain Eukaryota; kingdom Viridiplantae; phylum Streptophyta; class Magnoliopsida; order Asparagales; family Amaryllidaceae; genus Allium; species Allium sativum. The sequence continues at coordinate 768,743,188 of CM060918.1, read as the reverse complement.
TAACGCCCCTCCAAAGCTAGTGTACTTGCAAGAGTTACCCTGGCGGAGGTGGGGTGTTATAGAAATCAAGAACATGTAATATTTTATGACATATAAGGGTGTGTGGCGTATGAACTTGCAATTTAGCAATTCAACTAACATATAATATGAGTCATGTGAACTTGCATTCAAATCAATGTATAACTAAGTAGGTGACATATGAAATGGCATAGTTTAGGCTTACACAACTTGTGTTTAAATATGTTTAACTTGGCATAATGTCAAACATAAAACTAGCATGATGTATATTATAACATTTAATCACATAGCCTATTTCAACATGAACTTGCACAGTTTATGAAACACAAACGATACTTAAAATAGATCCAATTATACTTGCAAATAAACATGAACTTGCATAATTTATGACACCCTAACGATGCTTAACATAGATCCAATTATACTTGCAATTAGACATGAAAATGATATCATAGGTTTTGGGCCATGTAGGCATAAAAGGTTTCAAATCTAGAACATGTTTACATGAATTCTAATTTAGATTAAGGGAATATACATAGTCCATGCCATCGACATATACATAAAGGGATCAATTTCTAATTTTTGCCACAAACTTGCAAGTGTCATTGTTTTCATATACAATTGTTCAATAGGCTTGCATCAGTCAATTTATGCCACAAATGTCAATACACAAGTCATGATAGAACCATCACAATACATAGAATTTTATACAATACAATAACACAATTCTATTTTCATTCACATCGAATCACATCACAATTTTTATTCATATTCTTAAAGTTCACTATACTTACAACTAATGCAGAATCTTGAATTCTGGATTCTGAATTCTGAAATTGAGATGCGCTCCTTTGGGTAGACTAACGTTGCGTTGATAAATTTGATTTAAACTTTAATCTTCTTCTTAGATTGATTTTTCTCTAGGCTTTTCTCTTGACGGCTATGTTTAATTCCTCCCTAGCAGCATGATGACTCCTTTCTCATTTTTTTGTGTGAATTTTCAGTTGAGACTTAGGGTGTATTTATAAATTTTTAAGTTGTTTTGAGCCGTCGGATGAAGATAGGAGGAATCTAAGACATTCAAAGTTCAGAGAGCCAATCAAGAGGTGACACGTCAGCCCTAGTGACACATAGAGCCTCAGAAATTCGAGCCAGAGCCAGACCTGGCCAGCCAGGTCGACCAGGCAGGTCGACACCCAGGTCGACACTATGGTCGACCTGGGGGGGGGGACCAGGTCGACACCATGGTCGACCTGGGGTGACCAAGTCGACACCATGGTCAACCTGGTTTCTGGGTGAGAATTTTTCTGCCCAGCCCAGTTTGAACCTGAAATTCGAAATTTTGAAATTAAACTGAGCTGTTTGAATTTAAATTTGATTCTGAAACTTCCGAAGGCCATAACTCCTTTATACGGAGTCCGATTCACGCAAACTCGGACTCTATCTCAAGCAGAATTCCGAGACGAACGCAATGGCATAACCTATTTTCCTTAATTCTTTCATTTAGAATTAATTATACTTTAATTTATGAAGCTCAGCGTTATAGAATTCACGGGATGTCACATTCTCCCCCCTTAAAAGGATTTTGTCCCCGAAATCTAAGTTTGGAAGAATGTATATCCTACCATCCAACAGTCCATCTACTCAACCAATAAACACAGGCATCCACTGTCCTTAAAAGACTTCTAATGCTTCGTGATCATATGCATAGTGTGTGTACACGTCCTTATCTAATGCAGAAATCAGGCGGTCTACTGATTCAGTTGACCTCCTTAATGCGAATCATGTAAGTGTCATGAATCCATTATGTATGCAAAAAATTTCCTACTCATAATTCTACATGAGTGCACAACTATTCATACAAATGCAACAACCATATGACAGCATATCAAGTTTCAACCATATACAAATGAGAATACATATATATGCATATGCAATATGAAGTGACTGAGCCGATCTATAACCTAGGGCGTGTGTGTATATGCATCCACGAGCAACCACTAGCAATCACTAGCAACCATTTGCAACCATCATCAATAACATGTTTTCAAATACATGTTTGCATCCATTTGTTTTCTACCTAAGGAGTTAGGAAAAAGGACCGAGAAGATATACCTAAAAAGATAGATAAAGCATAACTTATGGATAAAGAGAGACCAAAGATGTACCCTCAAAAAGAAGAGGGTAGGCAGCGCATATTCTGTCCTGAGTTTCCCATGTCGCGTCTTCCTCGATGTCGCTCCACTGAAATTTAACAAGTTTGAATTCGCGGTTGCGTAGCTTTTTCACTTTAGTTCCTAAGATGCGGGTTGTAACTCTCCTCACAGTTGCTTCACGTTCCACTTCGGCTTCTTCTAGAATGCTAGGTTCCATCATGTAACACCCCACATCCATTAAGGTCACTCACAAAGGGAATGCCTTAACTTCTATGGAGCATTATGGGTACTGGAACAGAAATATTTCAAGACAGACATATATAAAACAGCGGAAAGTAAAGTGGAAGTACTTAAAATCATTTATTAAATATGATTGTTTAGAATAAAAGCCCATCAACTTCCAATACCCAAATTACATAGTTAAAATATCTGTCTTGCTCAAAAACAAAAGCATAAAAACAAACTGTAGTATTCCCCAATAAAGCAAAGCAAGCCATAGCCAAGAGAAATCCAAGCCATACATGAAAGAGCCTTGGAGCTTGGTAAGATCCGAACTAAGCTGTATCCCCACCCTGTGAACCGGGGGGGGGGGGGGGAGGGGAAACGGAAGAAAAAGAGGCGAAACAAAACGGGTCAGTCATAAAGACTGAGTAAGTCCTAGTGACTTTCAGCATAAAAATAGATAAAGATAACATGGCATGAATAAACTGAAAGTAAACATAAGCATGATGACAAGGTAGGCAAGATAAACTAAGATAACAAGATAAACTATGATAACAAGGTAAACTAAGGTAACAAGATTAACTTCGGGCATGATGAAACAAGTATAACGTCCCATAATTCCTATCAAGTATCCCACCGCATGGTTTATATCAAGAATAACATCGCAAGGTTTCTAAGCTTTACCATTAAAACGATATCTATTTGACCTTCACCACCTAACTAGCATCCTCATAAGTGTCTTACATGGAATGATCCGTATTCCTACTAGTGTCCCAACTAGTGTCCTGTGTAACAAGGATCCGTACCCCCTACTAGTGTCCCAACTAGTAGCCCGTGTTATATAATAATTACAATGTGATCCCAACCCCCGCAATTATGGTAGCCTTCAGTTGTACATCGATTATGAGGATTCCACCTCGATCACCCCAATGGCCATGAATATATTCGATGCACCCTTACTACCTTATCGATTGGCTCCCTACTTGACCTAGTTCTCGTTTGTGTCACGTTGGTTAAGTATTACTATTCGTATTTCCACATGTCACCCACATGTCACCCACTTAACCCCCATGTCCCACCACATGTTTATCTAGTTAAGTATTTCTTAATTCATTAAGGCCGTAACCTTATAAAGACCTCTCACATTAGACTGACATTTATGGCAGCTGGATTTGCCGGGCGGGTCCGGGCAGTCTTACACCATAAAAGAGTCTAACCTCGTGTCTTTACAACTGTTACGCTTTTAATTTGGGCCTAGGACCTCTCACATTGGGCTGACATTTGTGACTACTGGATTCGCCGGGTGGTTCCGGGCATGTTTACGTCACAAATGAGTCCAACCTCGTGTCCTAAGCATTGATTATTACTTATAATCTTTTACCCCAATTTGAATTTATTTCCCCTATTCAAATTATCAATTTATTCCCAATTTTACGATGTCCATAATTGACTCAATTATGTCCATCAATTAATGGTATGCAAAATCATACCAATTTTTACCACAATTTATCTTAGGCCATTAAAGGCAACTTATCTCAATTTATATTTATCCCTCTTTTAAGGCTATTACATGCCAACTACCCAAAACCTATTTAGGCGTGTTCATATTAGCCCCTTTTCAAGACATAAATTATTATATGTGTTTCAACTACAGATTTCACCTATTTAACGTATGCCCAAGTTCTAGATTACATGTCCGTTTTACATATGCCTAATTCATACCAAATTTACATATGTTCAATTCATGCCTGTTTACATGTATGCTAAATTTATATATGCCTAATCTTAGACAATTTTACATATATACCAAGTTTCGTGCCTTTTTATACATATATCAAGATTCATAGTTTACATGTTTACAAAGCTATGCCCATTTCACATAGATCAATTTTTAGCCAAATATATGTATCAATATTCTTGCCATATTTTACATAGGTCAAGTTTTATACCAACTACATGTATTCCATGTTTACCCCAATTTACCCAAGCTAGCAAAAATTTAATTATAACGATAATACCCAAATTCAAATTTCATGTTAATGGCAATAATACCCAAGTATCCAGTTTTCACATTATGCCTTCGATTCTACCAAACACATATATCCAACAAGGCAATATCCCAATATTTCCCCCCGTATTCAATCGCACGCAAATCGCAGTTTAGGCCTAGGTCCGAAATTGACCAAGGTTCATCAAAAGAAAACAAATAGGGGAAAGGTAGAATTTTGCATCAAAATAAGATTGGAGAGAAAACATCATCACAGGCATATTAAGATTACAACAGGCTTAATAGATCATGAACTAGACATGAGAGTGAAAATAGAAAAGTTTCCAAGATCCAAGAAGAAACAAGAATAGATCTGGATCGATAAACATACTTAATCCAATTCCACTTTAATTCATGGCCACATTATAATTAAATATTTAAATCGGAAAGCAACTAGAACTTACAGAGAACGGCTAATGAATTAGGGAGTGAATTTGTCGTAGAAAGTTGCAGTGTCATTGATCTATCCTCTTGAATTGGTTGTAAAAGCATTGATCTTTGATTTGATTTGGGTTTGAATGCTCAAGCTTTAATTTGGAGACGGCGGCCATGGCTCAAGAGAGATTCCAGTAGCATTTAGGTGTAAGAATGATTTTTTGTGAGTTAGGCTAGGTCTAGGTGTTATTTTATAGGTGTAGCAATTCATTTCAGCCATCAGATTAACCCTAGAGTCAATCCGGACCATCAAAACTCATCCCGGGCCTCAAAAATGGGTTCTGGGCCACCCCAGGCCGACCAGGTCGACCTGTACAGAGGGGGGTCGACACTATAGTTGACCTGGGGGGGGGGGGGGGGGCAGGTCGACTATAGTGTCGACACTATGGTCGACCTGGGTCAGTCTGCCAGAAAGTCTGCTGAAATCTTGTTTTGGCCATATCTTGGTCATACGGACTCTGATTTTCGAAAAATCGGAATCTTATTCGCGTATTTTTCCGAGAGGAACGCAATGTTGATGTCCATTTTACCTAATTCCTGATTCTTGAACTATTTTCCTTATTTTACTATCTTTTCCGTTACATACATCGTTATCGAACTAATTTTTCTTCTCTTCCATGTATTAATTAATTCTTCTTATGCATCACCATTATTTACCCATCATAAGCATATTTTTATATATTTTATTTTATTTTTAATTATATTAAAAATACGGGGTGTTACATTCTCCCCTCCTTAAAGAATTTCGTCCCCGAAATCTTCAAGTTAAGAAGAATGTGTCCTACCATCCATCATCCATCTACTCAATCATCAATCACAGGCATTCATTGTCCTTAAGAGATTTCTAATGCTGTATGAACATATGCAAGAAGTGTGTGTATATGTTCCTTGTCTAATGCAAATGATCAGGCCTGATTGATCTTCTAAATGCAAAAAAAGTTTAGTGCCATGAGTCCAACATGTATGAAAATAGTCCTAGTCACATAAACACTATATGTGTGCACAAACATCCATCCATATGCAACATTCACATGATAACACATTCAATTTCATCCACAAACAAGTGTAAACACTCATGCATATGCAATATGAAAGGTGATTGAGCCGATCTAGTGCTTAATGTGTGTAAATGCATCCACGAGCAACCACTAGCAACCACTTGCAGCCACTTGCAACCATCAATCATAACATGTCTCAAACACATGTTTACACCCAATTGTTCCTATTTAAAGGCATAGTCGAATGATAGAAGCAAGTAAAAACTTTGTGCCCATTAGGCAATGTCAAAACTGGAAATCTATGCCACATATATATTGATTAGGAGAAGAACTCTCTAAGCATCAGCCCCGAAGACCGAAATCAACATCAGACTGACACCAAAAGAATTACTCAACCCAACCACTATATATGATTCTAGGAAACTAAGCATGATGTACTCCTTTTAGGTCACAAGGGAATCCCTTCCTAAGACCAACCCGTATCCTATAAAACCCAAAAAGTTTAGTCCACCCGACGGACATCCTCAAGCCCCAACATATATTACTAACAGACGAGTCATACTCCCTATGAGGTTCGCAATAGAAATAGGATTGAGAATAGGACCGAGAGGATATACACAAAAGATAGCATGTGAGTAAGCTCTATAGGAAAAGAGAGATCATGGATATATTCTTAAAAAGAGATATGATGTGCGAATCTAGTCTTCAATCTTCTAAGTCGCATTTCTTTAAGCTTAACTCCATTGTGCTTTGACCGCTTTTAACTTCACAATTCCATAGCTTCTTAATTCTTGTTTCCAAAATATGGGTTGGAATCCATTTCACTTTTGCCTCTCGTTCCACTTTCACTTATCCTCCTTTTTGTATACTCGGGTCAAACATAACTGCGTACTCATGGTTTCATGCAAGCTCTCCAAAATTCACTAGTGAATCTTGGATCTCGTCCACTTACTATCAGGTATTCCACATAGAAGAACTATCTCTTGGAAATAAATGCCAACCATGTTGCCAAATGTACTTACTAAGGTGATTCTCTACAACTCATGCATAAACGAAATAACCCATCCGCCTTAGTGGCGAACACTACTAGATCGGATTACAAATTACCAATAAATGTGTCAAAAGATTCTAGGAAACAAATCATGATAGAACCCTAAAGGTTACCTGCGACTTCGAGGGTATTACCGAGGCAAGTCAAGAGTCTAACTACCCTCTTTTCAAAACCGAGAAGGTCACCCTTACTGGATAACCACTCCATCGCTAGAATCAACCCATAGCCCAAAACATAAACATTACTTCTAGACTCAACACTTAGCATAGACATTCTCAAATTCAAACAAGTCATGAATAAATGAGCCGATTTCCCCAACAGGATTTGAGAAAAGAAGAATAAAAATGGGATCCTCTACCATGCTAGTACTAAGGTGCAGAGACTCAACTTTCGAAGTAGAATTAAAAGGATGCGATGTACAAAAACAAAGTTCTAGTGGGATAATAGAAAAGAAAAGCTAACCTTTAACAGAAATATTACCACCCTCTTAGGTACGCTAGTGGTGAGAGCATTCAATTGCCCTCTCGACGATCTTGTCCCTTGCCCTTGTCCTATAATACTTAACTACATGTCCCTTCTCACTAAAGATACTCTCTCTTGTCATGGGTTTTACTATTCTTTCACTTTGGCCTCTTTCCTCTCACCTTTTTCCTCCTTCGTGGATTAAGCTATAACAACTAGTTTCTTGTTCTTACTCTCCTTGTATAGTTTGTTAACAAGTCTCTCGAAGCTACCTCCAACGCACGGCACTCTACCCAACTTGAAATAAGATTAGACGCAGATGGGACTACCACGGCTACAGACGGAGGTTGGGCACACCTTTGCCCTCCGACATGTGTCGGATGCCTACGAAACTATGGTGAAAAGAGTGAGAAGAGATTTCAAGAGAGAATCAAAAGATAGTGCATATGGCTTTGGGGAATATGCCTTTTAATCAAAACAAAGCTTTCTTGAAAATTTGCTTCTTTGTAAACGTTTTGAAAACTAGTTTCAGAAGGTTTTTGAAAACTTTTGCCCAGTCTGGTAACCTTCTGCTCTGATACCAAATGTAACACCCCACATCCATTAAGGTCGGTCACAAAGGGAATGCCTTAACTTCTATGGAGAATTATGGGTACTGGAACAGAAATATTTCAAGACAGACATATATAAAACAGCGGAAAGTAAAGTGGAAGTACTTAAAATCATTTATTAAATATGATTGTTTACAATAAAAGCCCATCAACTTCCAATACCCAAATTACATAGTTGAAATATCTGTCTTGCTCAAAAACAAAGAAGCATAAAAACAAACTGTAGTATTCCCCAATAAAGCAAAGCAAGCCATAGCCAAGAGAAATCCAAGCCATACATGAAAGAGCCTTGGAGCTTGGTAAGATCTGAACTAAGCTGTATCCCCACCCTGTGAACCTGGGGGCGGGGGGAATGGAAGAAAAAGAGGCGAAACAAAACGGGTCAGTCATAAAAACTGAGTAAGTCCTAGTGACTTTCAGCAAAAAAATAGATAAAGATAACATGGCATGAATAAACTGAAAGTAAACATAAGCATGATGACAAGGTAGGCAAGTTAAACTAAGATAACAAGATAAACTATGATAACAAGGTAAACTAAGGTAACAAGATAAACTTCGGGCATGATGAAACAAGTATAACGTCCCATAATTCCTATCAATTATCCCACCGCATGGTTTCTATCAAGAATAACATCGCAAGGTTTCTAAGCTTTACCATTAAAACGATATCTATTTGCCCTACACCACCTAACTAGCATCCTCATAAGTGTCTTACATGGAATGATCCGTATTCCTACTAGTGTCCCAACTAGTGTCCTGTGTAACAATGATCCGTACCCCCTACTAGTGTCCCAACTAGTAGCCCGTGTTATATAATAATTACAACGTGATCCCAACCCCCGCAATTATGGTAGCCTTCAGGTGTACATCGATTATGAGGATTCCACCTCGATCACCCCAATGGCCATGAATATATTCGATGCACGCTTACTACCTTATCGATCGACTCCCTACTTGACCTAGTTCTCGTTTGTGTCACGTTGGTTAAGTATTACTATTCGTATTTCCACATGTCACCCACATGTCACCCACTTAACCCCCATGTCCCACCACATGTTTATCTGGTTAAGTATTTCTTAATTCATTAAGGTCGTAACCTTATAAAGACCTCTCACATTAGACTAACATTTATGGCAGCTGGATTTGTCGGGCGGGTCCGGGCAGTCTTACACCATAAAAGAGTCTAACCTCGTGTCTTTACAACTGTTACACTTTTAATTTGGGCCTAGGACCTCTCATGTTGGGCTGACATTTGTGACTACTGGATTCGCCGGGCGGTTCCGGGCAGGTTTACGTCACAAATGAGTCCAACCTCGTGTCCTAAGCATTGATTATTACTTATAATCTTTTACCGCAATTTGAATTTATTTCCCCTATTCAAATTATCAATTTATTCCTAATTTAACGATGTCCATAATTGACTCAATTATGTCCATCAATTAATGGTATGCAAAATCATACCAATTTTTACCACAATTTATCTTAGGCCATTAAAGGCAACTTATCTCAATTTTTATTTATCCCTCTTTTAAGGCTATTACATGCCAACTACCCAAAACCTATTTAGGCATGTTCATATTAGCCCCTTTTCAAGACATAAATTATCATATGTGTTTCAACTACAGATTTCACCTATTTAACATATGCCCAAGTTCTAGATTACATGTCCGTTTTACATATGCCTAATTCATACCAAATTTACATATGTTCAATTCATGCCTGTTTACATGTATGCTAAATTTATATATGCCTAATCTTAGACAATTTTACATATATACCAAGTTTCGTGCCTTTTTATACATATATCAAGATTCATAGTTTACATGTTTACAAAGCTATGCCCAATTCACATAGATCAATTTTTAGCCAAATATATGTATCAATATTCTTGCCATATTTTACATAGGTCATGTTTTATACCAACTACATGTATTCCATGTTTACCCCAATTCACCCAAGCTAGAAAAACTTTAATTATAACGATAATACCCAAATTCAAATTTCGTGTTAATGGCAATAATACCCAAGTATCCAGTTTTCACATTATGCCTTCGATTCTACCAAACACATATATCCAACAAGGCAATATCCCAATATTTCCCCCCGTATTCAATCGCACGCAAATCGCAGTTTAGGCCTAGGTCCGAAATTGACCAAGGTTCATCAAAAGAAAACAAATAGGGGAAAGGTAGAATTTTGCATCAAAATAAGATTGGAGAGAAAACATCATCACAGGCATATTAAGATTACAACAGGCTTAATAGATCATGAACTAGACATGAGAGTGAAAATAGAAAAGTTTCCAAGATCCAAGAAGAAACAAGAATAGATCTGGATCGATAAACATACTTAATCCAATTCCACTTTAATTCATAGCCACATTATAATTAAATATTTAAATCGGAAAGCAACTAGAACTTACAGAGAACGGCTAATGAATTAGGGAGTGAATTTTTCGTAGAAAGTTGCAGTGTCATTGATCTATCCTCTCGAATTTGTTGTAGAAGCATTGATCTTTGATTTGATTTGGGTTTGAACGCTCAAGCTTTAATTTGGAGACGGCGGCCATGGCTCAAGAGAGATTCTAGCAGCATTTAGGTGTAAGAATGATTTTGTGTGAGTTAGGCTAGGTCTAGGTGTTATTTTATGGGTGTAGCAATTCATTTCAGCCATCGGATTAACCCTAGAGTCAATCCAGACCATCAAAACTCATCTCGGGCCTCAAAAATGGGTTCTGGGGCACCCCAGGCCGACCACGTCGACCTGTACAGAGGGGGGTTGGCACTATAGTCGACCTGGGGGGGGGGGGGGGGCAGGTCGACTATAGTGTCGACACTATGGTCGACCTGGGTCAGTCTGCCAAAAAGTCTGCTGAAATCTTGTTTTGGCCATATCTTGGTCATACGAACTCCGATTTTCGAAAACTCAGACTCTATTTCGCGTATTTTTCCGAGAGGAACGCAAATGTGATGTCCATTTTACCTAATTCCTGATTATTGAATTAGTTATCCTTATTTTACTATCTTTTCCGTTACATACATCGTTATCGAACTAATTTTTCTTCTCTTCCATGTATTAATTAATTCTTCTTATGCATCACCATTATTTACCCATCATAAGCATATTTTTATATATTTTATTTTATTTTTAATTATATTAAAAATACGGGGTGTTACACACCACTTCCGCAGACTCATGCAAACACTTCCGGAGGTGAGAAACATGAAAGACGTTGTGAACTCCGGCCAGTCTCTCGGGTAGCTCTAACCTATAGGCCATCTTTCTAACCTTCTCGATGATAGGAAACGGTCCTACAAATATTGGTGCTAGATTTTCGGCGGATCCAAAACGAACGACGTTTCTTAAAGGTGATACCTTAAGGAAAACATTGTCCCCAACCTCAAACTCAAGGTCGGTCCTTCTTTTGTCGGCGTAGGATTTCTGTCTGTCTTGGGCAGTCTTCATCCTCCTACGTATCAAGTCCACTTTCACCGAAGTCTCTCGAATCATGTCTGGCCCAAGTATAAGCTTATCTGTAGACTCCCACCAACAAGTTGGTGATTTGCACGGTCTTCCATACAAGGCTTCGAAGGGTGCCATACCGATGGTAGCTTGGTAGCTGTTGTTATAGGAAAATTCCACTAAAGGAAGATGATCCTCCCAAGTCCCTCCAAAGTCAAGAACGCAAAGTCTCAAAAGATCCTCTAAAACTCTATTCACCCTTTCCGTCTGGCCATCGGTTTGGGGGTGATAGGCCGTGCTCAAACATAACTGTGTGCCTACAGCTTCTTGCAGACTCCACCAAAACTCACTTGTGAAGATAGGGTCTCGGTCACTAACAATGCTGGAGGGTATCCCATGGAGTCGAACTATTTCCTTGAGATAAAGAGATGCTAGAGATGCAGCAGTACTTCTACTCTTGATAGGTATGAAGTGGACGCTCTTAGTAAGCCTATCCACTATTACCCAAATGCTAGTGTTGCCTCTTCTCGACCTAGGTAGTCCATCAACGAAGTCCATTGAAATGCTATCCAACTTCCACTGTGGGACCTCTAAAGGATGAAGTAGTCCTCCAGGCTTCTTCTGTTCCGCCTTGACCCGTTGGCAGGTCATGCACGTAGAGACGACATCTGCCACGTCTTGTTTCATGCCGTTCCAAAAGAAAGTCCTTTTTATATCCTTGTACATCTTATTACTGCCAGGATGTATAGTCATCTTGGAATGAAGCGCTTCTTCGAGAACCTTCTTTGTCAACTCCCTTGCTTGTGGGACGCATAATCTTCCATCTCGCCTCAGCCAACCCTTGTCATCGATGGCGTACCTACTGAGGTGACTAGAAGTCTCACCCCTAATAAGTTTATCAATCACATCAACAAGCTAAGGGTCTTCACGTTGTGCAGCCCCTATTGAGTCCAAGAGAGTAGGGCGTACTTCGAGAGATTCTAGCAAACCCGGTACAAAATCTGAGGAGGGACTAAAGTTAAAACTGACTATATACTCCAAGCTTTGCCTTTCCACAAAGAGAGGGCTTAAGGTCAGTTTCTTTCGGCTCAACGCGTCTGCTACTACGTTGCCTTTGCCGGGAGTATAGGAAATTTCAAAGTCGTACGAGGCAAGAAACTCCATCCATCTTTGCTGCCTCAAGTTAAGATTCTTCTACGAGAAGAGATATTTCAACGATTTATGGTCAGTGTATAATTCGAACTTCTCACCTAGGAGATAATGGCGCCAAGACTTAAGCGCAAAGACGATGGCGGCTAACTCAAGATCGTGGGTTGGGTAGTTCTTTTCATGAACTTTCAATTGCCTTCCTCCATAAGCTACTACCCTTCCTTCTTGCATTAGAACAGCGCCTAGTCCTGTTCCACATGCATCCGTGTATACCTTGAACATTTTGCTTCCATCTGGCAAGGTCAGAACTGGGGCTGTTGTGAGAGCCCTTTTTAATCATTGGAAAGAAAACTTGCAGTCCAAATCCCAAGCGAACGCCAGATTCTTCTTTGTTAGCCTTGTGAGTGGAGCTGAGATTTTCGCGAAATCCCTAATAAACTTTCGGAAGAAACTGGCTAGCCTAAGAAAGCTTCAAACTTCGGTTGCATTTCTTGGTGTCTTCCAATCTTGCACTGCCACCACTTTCGTGGGGTCCACGGCCAACCCTTCTATGGACATTATATGCCCCAGAAATCTTACCTCTTTTCTCCAAAAGTGACACTTGGAGAATTTGTCTTTTAATTGATGGGCTCGGAGAGTTTCCATGATTTCTTTCAGATGCTGAGCATGCTCTTCCTCATTCTTTGAGAAGATTAAGATAACGTCTACGAAGACAACCACAAATTTGTTGAAGGATTCTCTGAACACCCTGCTCATTAGGTCTACGAAATAAGCGGGTGCATTTGTCAAGCCAAAAGGCATGACAAGCCACTCGAAGAAACCGTCTGGCGTTCTGAACGCCGTTTTATCAATGCTATCTTCAGCTACTCTTAGCTGATGGAACCCAGTTGCCAGATCAAGTTGGGAGAAGACCGTTGCACCTACAAGCTGATCAAACAAATCGTCGATTCGGGGGAGAGGGTGCCTATTTTTCTTGGTCAATTTGTTTAACTCCCTATAGTCGACGCAAAGGCGAAGCGAACCGTCCGCTTTGGTTATGAACACCACTGGAGCACCCCATTCCTAAATGCTCCGTCTAATGAACCCTTTCTTGAGAAGTTCTTTAACCTGCTTACTGAGCTCCTTTCTCTCCTTTGGAGCCATGTGTCGGACATGTAAAGCTACAGGCTTTGCATTATCCACGAGATATATGTGGAAGTGGAAGTCTATTTCCCGCCTCGGAGGTAAGCCTTTTACCTCCTCAAAGATATCCGGATATTCCCGGACTACTCTAACTGAATGCAGATTCTCATCAGAAGCATCAAGTGACTCTAGATAACTAAGCATAACAACATTCAAGGGATTACAAGAAATTTCTAGAGTGTTACCAAGCCGAGTCAAGAGCCAAACTACTCTTTTCTCACAATCAAGAATGGCACTATTACTGGATAACCAGTCCATGCCTAAGATCAAACCATATCCCGAGAAGCCTAAGACAAAGGCATCACAACTAAACTCAATGCTGAGAATAGAGATTTTCAAACCCAAAAAAACCATTGACAAGTAAGCGGAGCCCCCAATTGGATTTGAAACTACTAAGGGGTCTTCTACCATACTAGTGTCTAGATGCAGAGATTCTACTAAGGCAGATGAAATAAAAGAGTGCGATGCGCCAGAGTCAAAAAGTGTACGAACTGGATGATCATAAAGATAGACTATACTTTCTACAGAAATATTACTACCTCGTTCCTGCTGAGGTGCCACTAGCGCGTGAACCTGACCCCCTGAAGTGGATCCGGCTTTCTGTCCCTGCCCTTTCTTCTTTGGGCAGTCCTTAACTTGGTGCCCAGTCTCTCCACAATGAAAGCAACCACCCATCTTCGCCTTCCTTTTCCGGCATTCTTTTGATATATGGCCCACAATGCCATAGAAATTGCACCTTCTCTTCTCACGGGGCTTATTGTTCTTTCCTCCTTTCTTGAAGTCTGTTTTCTTTGCTTGTAGACCCTCTTTCTTCTCTTCCACCTTATTTTCTTTCTTTCCGTGGTCTTCCTCGTGCAACAATGCCATGTCCACCAAGCTTTCATAAGTTGCTCCCGTGGATACATAGGTCATGGCAAGGCTGTGTAGAGGCTCATTCAAACCCTTGACGAAGCGAAGTGCCTTCTTGTGTTGGGTGTTTACTAAGTCTAACCCAAATCTGGCCAGCAAATTAAACTGATTAACATATTCCTTAATCGTCATGCTCCCCTGTTTCAGAGTTAGGAACTTCTCCATTTGCAGGCTTCTTTCTACTTGGGAGAGGAATTTCATCTCAAACCTTGTCCTGAAATCCTCCCATGTTTCCACCGCCCGCTGAGCATTGGTAACTTCCCACCAATAGGAAGCCTCATCCTTAAGCAACCATACCGCTAGTTGTATCTTTTGCCTGTCATCAACCCCGAAGATGACAAACAGATCCTCAGTGTCCTTTAGCCAGTTTCCTGCCCCTACAAAGAATTCTGTCCCATAGAAGTCTTTTCCACCCATTGCCTTGAAGTCTCTACATGTTTTTGCGAAGGTATTTCCACGAGGAGGTGGAGGAGGAGGAACCGCGTCCACTGGAGGAGGGATGTCTGCTGGGCCCGCGCCATTGGCCCTTGCTTCTAAGTACCTCCTAAACCAGCCGGGAATCGGCACTCCTTACGGGAGGTTAAGGTCTCCAGACATGCTGAAACAGAAAGGAAAAATTCAAAACGAAGGATAGAGAGAGATAGATGGGGCACATGGCTATGGGGGATTTTGTCTTTTATAAATATAACACTTTTTCTTGAAAAATGCTTTTTTTTAACTTTCTTTCTGAAAACAATTTCAAAAACTTTTATCTTGTCTGGTAAACCTATGCTTTGATACCAAGTGAAACACCCCTCCTCCGACAAGGTCACTCACAAAGGGAATGCCTTAATTTTGGTGGAGGTTTATAAGTAAAAGCCACAGATAAACTCAAGACATATATAAATACACATATTTTAAACAGCGGAAACCAAACAGACTTTTATTTCATCAATATGTGTTCAAAACAAAACATTCCATAATTGTCTCAAAATACTTCCAACATTACAACATCATAACTGCCTTGATTATTAAAGAAGCATAAAACATAAATAAAGTGAAAAAAATACCCATAGTGATATCCAAAGCCATAGTCCGAGCAAAAGAGACCCAAATCATACATCTACGTTCTTGGAGCTTGAACAGAGCCTGACTGAGCTGAGCTGTTTCCTCCCTATGGACCGGGGGGGAGGGGGACGAAAGAAAAGAAGACGAAAAGAAAATAGGGTCAGACATAAAGCCTGAGTAAGTCTAGTAACTCTTCGTTATGTGAATAAGAAGAGGGCATGATAGATATATATTGAAAATAGGAAAGTGTCACAAGCTAAGGAAGCGTTGTGCGTACTATCGCACCCATACTATATCTCTGCATCTACTTGAGTTTACTCTAACTGGCACCCCATGGTGAGGGTGAAGTGATCCCCAACTTTATTTAAAGATCGGCTCCTACTCGCGTTAACATGTGTCATACGACCCCCAAGAATTGTAGATACCTATGTTGGTCCCACCATGGGGTGTATCAAGACCCATGGTGGCGGCCCCGACACAAATTCTAGAAGGCATAGGTTATACTACTGGTGTCTCCAGTGCCCTGGTTGTTTTCTCCGGAGTGTGTGCACGCCCGCACCCCGTTAGACCTGCACTGTGCACCCACCGCCGTCATTTGACCGCTTACAATCAGCCCAGTAATCGTGCCCCACCCTGCTTGGTTTCAGGGTACCGTTGATACCTAACTTGGGTTACTGCTGAAAGGTGTCCCTCATTACCAGGATTTTCTAGTCAAACACGTTAAGTGGTTATGTGTCTGTATTGACCTAACCCCACCCATCAATGTTGAATTTAGTTAAGTGTTATAGTTGACTTAACCCTACCATCTGTCCTTAGCCTCTTAGGAGCACCTAACCATTCACATTAGACAGGTATTGCTACGGTTACTAGATATGCCGGTCGGTTCCAGCCAGGTTTACACCGTAGCTCAATCTAATCTCGGGTCATTATTGGGCTCAATACTTAACCACCCACATTGGATAGGTATTGTTGTGACTACTGGACAACCGGGCGGTTCCGGGAAGGTCTACATCATAACTCAATCCAACCTCGAGTTAAGCATATCGTGTTTTCTAAATTTACATATTTTATTACTTCTCAATTATATATGTAACTGTCATAACTTTTTTTTTTGGGTATAACAATTTATACCGTGTAAATGTCATTGTCATTGTCATTGGCATGTGCCAAACATGCCAACATATATTTTCATGTTTTACACCCAACGTTATTACCCCCGTTTATACATTTGCAACGTTATAACAAATGTTGAGCTCGACACAATTCATCCCAACTTTATAAGCGTAAGAAAAGGGGAAATCAAGAACATGTAATATTTTATGACATATAAGGGTGTGTGGCGCATAAACTTGCAATTTAGCGATTCAACTAACATATAATATGAGTCATGTGAACTTGCATTCAAATCAATGTATAACTAAGTAGGTGACATATGAAATCGCATATTTTAGGCTTACACAACTTGTGTTTAAATATGTTTAACTTGGCATAATGTCAAACATATAACTAGCATGATGTATATTCACCAAAAGGTCCAATTATAACATTTAATCACATAGCCTATTTCAACATGAACTTGCATAGTTTATGAAACCCAAACGATACTTAACATAGATCCAATTATACTTGCAAATAAACATGAACTTGCATAATTTATGAAACCCAAACGATGCTTAACATAGATCCAATTATACTTGCAATTAGACATGAAAATCATATCATAGGTTTTGGGTCATGTAGGCATAAAAGGTTTCAAATCTAGAACATGTTTACATAAACTCTAATTTGGACTAAGGGAATATACACTGTCCATGCCATCGACATATACATAAAGGGATCAATTTCTAATATTTGCCACAAACTTGCAAGTGTCATTGTTTTCATATACAATTGTTCGATAGGCTTGCATCAATCAATTTATGCGACAAACGTCAATACACAAGTCATGATAGAACCATCACAATATATAGAATTTTATACAATACAATAACACAATTCTATTTTCATTTACATCGAATCACATCACAATTTTTATTCATATTCTGAAAGGTCACTATACTTACAACGAATGCAGAATCTTGAATTCTGGATTCTGAATTCTGAAATTGAGATGCGCTCCTTTGGGTAGACTAACGTTGCGTTGATAAATTTGATTTAAACTTTAATATTCTTCTTAGTTTGATTTGTCTCTAGGCTTTTCTCTTGACGGCTATGTTTATTTCCTCCCTAGCAGCATGACGACTCCTTTCTCATTTTTTTGTGTGAATTTTCAGTTGAGACTTAGGGTGTATTTATAGATTTTTAAGTTGTTTTGAGCCATCGGATGAAGATAGGAGGAATCTAGGCCATTCAAAGTTCAGAGAGCCAATCAAGAGGTGACACGTCAGCCCTAGTGACACACAGAGCCTCAGAAATTCGAGCCAGAGCCAGACCTGGCCAGCCAGGTCGACCAGCCAGGTCGACACCTAGGTCGACACTATGGTCGACCTGGGGGGGGGGGGACCAGGTCGACACTGTGGTCGACCTGGGGTGACCAGGTCGACACCATGGTCGACCTGGTTTCTGGGCGGGAATTTTCCCACCCAGCCCAGTTTGAACCTGAAATTCGAAATTTTGAAATTAAACTGAGTTGTTTGAATTTAAATTTGATTCTGAAACTTCCGAAGGCCATAACTCCTTTATACGGAGTCCGATTCACGCAAACTCGGACTCTATCTCAAGTAGAATTCCGAGACGAACGCAATGGCGTAACCTGTTTCCCTTTATTCTTTCATTTAGAATTAATTATACTTTAATTTATGAAGCTTAGCATTATAGAATTCACGGGGTGTTACAGGGAGCGTGAGAGGTGCCAATGGAGTCGCGAGTTCTGAGAGGAAACCGGGTCGGTGAAGGGGCTGACTTGACATTATCTGGCTCGACAGATTCCGGTTTAGCATTATCAAGCTAAACTGGTTCGATATGCCGAGCCAGATGTTTACCAAACTGAAGTTCCTAAAGATTCTACGGTCTGGTGAATTGTCACTACTATGGTATTGCCTCTCCTTTCCTTCTCAAAGAAGATGAGGCTTATGTTTGTTAGTTTGGTAGACAATGAGCTCTATGACTCCTGAACTCTTCCCATCGTGCTACCATTTGGATCATATTCTGCCTCAAGGCGATGCTTGCATGCATTTGGTTATTCAATGTTACCACCATCTCGTTCAGTCTTTCCATGAGCTCGATGAAGTTATAATGAGTTGCATATGCAGTGGATGGAGCTCAATCAGCAAGAGCAATGGTAGCAGCATGAAGGTCTCCATTCCTAGTCGACATAGCCAAGCCAGATTCTGGGACTGTAACAACCCGCCCAGAATGGGCCTAAATTCCGACCCATAAAGGGCCCATCGGAACTTAGAGACACTCTAAACGGATCGTTGGTTCCTATAAGGAAATGATAAAAAAAGATGTTATAGAGCAATCTAAAAAAAATCAGAATCTCACACAGTAGAAGGGACAAAATATAATATCTCATAAATAGATGCACCATGGATAAAACCATAAATGTAAATTATAATACGTCTCAAAAGGTAACATGTAAATTAATAATTATCCCAAAACACATTATGATAACAACAAAGATAATAGTATTACCACTAAAAATAACTAAATCTCCATCGAAAGGCTCCACCTCCAAGCGACCACTAATCATCATTGATCCTGGGTCCTCACTTACTAACCTGTTTATGTTAAGATTAGGGAGGTCAGAGCATAAAATCCTGGTGAATGAAAAACATGTATGTTTAGGAATGACTATTTCATATATTTGGCATTGTAAACTCTTCATGTTATGTCTATGCAACAAATATACACAGCTAAGCATACGAGGCACATATCCTTATTTTCACTTAAGGCCTATGTGTTAATCTAAGGGTGGGCATCCCTACAGTCACTTAATACCCCACAAGTAAATCTAAGGGCAGACATCCTTACAATCACTTAATACCATATGAGGCGGGATGTATCTTGTCACTTAATACCCATGGCGGACCCCTAGCCACTTAAGATCTTGTCCTAACGTCAACTTTACAAAATATATATAATCTCCTTGTAGGCCGAGAAATAGTAACGACCACTTGATACCAGGTTTAGATAGGAATACAACTTCATTTAAGACCCTCCTAACGGACCATTTTGTTACTATCTAGCTGTCCCTTTGGGTGAACTCCTAGCCACTTAGTACTTCTCTTAGATGGTGGTTCTTTAGGCGTTTTTATATGAACCGTCCATAGATCAGCCATCACCAAGCCCCTAGATAAGAAGCGGACATTACTTGGAGAAATACCCTATTCATACGCTATCGTCTAATAAGACCATTTAATACCTTGGATAAGAGAAAGGTGGAACCAAAGACCTCTCACATTAACCGGTCTTACTTGTAGATGCTGGATATGCCGGTCGGTTCCAGACAGGCTTCTACTACAAGTAATGGTTAACCTAGTGTCTGTGCGAAATTAATTATAATTAAAGCCATTAACTCACACATGCATACAAATTCCTATAGGGACATTCAAATTCCTAATTTAAACGCATTTAATACACACTTAATACACATTAATATTACGTTTTATTGCATTATATATATAGGCGTGAATTATGCGAACAAGAATAATGTCTAAACATGTTTGAAATGTCAATCCTAACCATCACTATTAAGGTATACAGTTAACTTTCCTATCAATTAACATGGTCCAACATGCATATTCACAATAAATGATAAAATGGGAAATAACAACATCTACATGCAACTTCTAACCAAGGCTTGAAGGATTACTTCAATAATAGAGTAGAGACAAGGTGTAATATTCCTAAATACATAAGAAAAATCCCTTTTTTGGTACTAATCCATTTTTTATGTAATTTTCGTGTGTAAAACCATAATACTTTAATTTGCAGTATACGTTCAAACGATCTATTTCAGAAATAGATGTTTTCAAATTGCAATATTCAAGCCCTTAAGCTTTTGCAACCAAAATATACATATATGTGAACTTATAGATTTACAATAAGGGAATTAGACCATATTCGAGAATCATACCAACACCCAAATGACTTTTATTCCATTAGTTCAACAGTCCAAACCCAACTATAATTGATTGACCATTTCTACCTACAAACATAAATGATGGAAGATTTAGGGAATTTGATATTATTTTTTGTAATAATCCAAAATTTTGGAAATAAGAATTAATTTTTAGAATTTCAAAAATAGGAATTTCTGCGAATGATGGAATTTGACCACGGAAATTTAACCGATGCCTTCGTCTTGGAATTCTGGTCAATTTTGATGATTGGAGTTTCGCGAATGGAGTTCGTATGAATGGATGAAATACGATAAGGATGAAAAATAAATAAAACAGAATATTATATATATAAAAATTATTAATCCCCTAGCCACCTTATTGCCAGGTCGACCAAGCGGTCGATCGGGGCGGTCGACCGCTGGCTTCGACCTTTTGGTCGAGCCAGGCAGCGACGGCTAGGGTTTTGACTGTATAATATAATATATGAACGGACGAATGTTTAATAAATCAAATCTGACGATTCATGGACAATTCCACTCCTACGAATAAAGGGGTAAGGCCTCATTCTTTTCAACACAAATCTGTAGGCAGCAGCGAAGCTCTGCCAATTTCCTCACTATTCAAACCTAATCTCTTAATCTAAAAGTATTCATATACAACAAATTAAATAAAAATCATATAGAATTGAGAGGATTATTAGATTTAATGGAAAAGAATATGAATTGGCACTCTAAATCAAATTCTCCCATCTCTTCTTACATTTCTACAGATCTGAAAGTATTCCCTTTTCAGATAAATTATAGATTTATAAGAATTTGGGAACTGTTGGCCTAAAAGATCATTCCAACTTCAGATTTGGATGCTTTCAAGTGAGTGGGAAATTTAATTATATAGTTATAATATCATATATATTTCGTTTGAATTAGATCTCAAAATATATGCCTATTGTTATCATATCCGTTCATCATATTGTGGTAATTGAATTGACACCGTCAGATCTGATTGTAAATATTGGTAAAATTTGTAAATTGTGGATTATGGTTAGGAATAATATTAATAGTAGAATTCTTAAATTTGTTTGTACATATTTCCTACAATAATGTTGTAAAATGTATTGTGTTTTGTTATAAAACACGGGATTTGGAAACTAGTCCCAATAGCACTGTTTAGATGTAATTTTCTTCTAAATCCCTAGTTCCAGTGTCTGTTGGTGAATTATGTGTTAAAAAAATCATACCTATTTGCGTTCGATGTTTTTGGGGTTTTGGATAAATTGTTGTAAATATGTCGTTTTCCTCTTTTTCAACAAAAAGACATTATTTTGAATTCACAAGAGAGATGACAAAAAGATTGAAAAAGGGAAAAGTGGTGCAAGCATACGTATAAATATAAATATACATATTTGTGCATAGTTTGCAACAACTATTCCATATATATATATATATATATATATATATACACACACACACACACATGTATGTACTCATATATATTTCTTGTGAATTTGAAACATGTATATTCTACTAGTCAGGCATGATTTACAATAATTACAGCTAACGGTCTTTTTGTAAGATTTGAAACCTTATGGCAAGATTGAATAAAAAAGGAAGGTTTATATATTGATTAAACCAAATCATTAAAATGATTAATGATAATAACAAAGAAAGATAACTACGTTGATCGCGCGAAGCGTGAATATAACAATCTACATATTATCCATCCAAATATGCGTAAAATGATACAATATACAATGTATTGAATGTTTGAACGATTTTCAATTATAGAATCTATCTATCTATTATTTAAATAAGAAAGGAGGAACCACACATCTTAATTTTCATCCATGTGTCATTTCCAATGGACCATCATTTCTTTACATGATTGTTTCTTTTCTTTCACAAAATAATTACAAACGGTTATTTTCTCCCTGCAACTCGAAAACCATAATCCTTTGGTTCCGGTTACCTCCCCAAAAATCCAAATTAGTTTGCTTCCTATTATTTTCGCCTAAATTCTATAACGATCGCTAACCGCCGCTCATCCTAAATCTATTTCAATCTCCTCCAAGGTTGAGAAAATTGCTTTTTAGTGAACTCAGTAGACATTAAAGTTCAATCTCAGTCTAATACCGATCCTCCACACATATTCATGAACTAGGACTAGATCGCTGATATCTATCTTCATCTGAGGTAATCATCGAAAGTAATTGAACTAAATCTACAATTTCATTTCAGTTCTACCCGACTACTGACTACCGTCCTTAAATCTAGGATCGACTGTATAACATTTTGCTTAAACACACATTTACACCATATCAAGTATTGATCCAATTTATCACATGAAAAGGTATTTTCTATTCTTCTTATGTTTAACATTACCATTTCTATGTATTATTATAATAGTCTTATGTGAACAAAGCAAGGGGTAGGAAAAAAGAGAGAAATAAGGGGTAAAGAGGAAGAAGGAAGCTAGAAAGGAAAGGTATTCGAGAGAGAAAGATTCACAACTAATTTCTCTATATCATTTCCTTCATACTGAGGTACATATATAGCTGAAATCCATAACAAACTTTGGACACGTGGCCACTATGGCTACCCCTACAACAACCTTTTGAGGAGAAAAACAAAAGACATAAAAGCAAAAAAAGGCACACTGCTATAAATTGTAACTAACTTGTGGTGGCAATTCGTATTGCTATTCCACATACTTCTGAGGTACTCTTACCATTCTTTTGGGACATGAATATATCTCTTGTGCATTATTGTTACATGTAGTATCCTATGTCTCTATGCGTGTATCAATGCCTATCTCTTTGAGAACAACCTTATCCTCAAGGTCAGTGTAATTGTCTGAGATATTTGGCGGCAGTGGACAGGTTTGGACTTCAGATGGTTGTGGACATGCCTTGAGTAGAGAAATGTGAAAAACAGGGTGTATGTGGGTAGTTTGTGGAAGCTGAAGTTTGTAGGCTACATTGTCAATATGTTCAATAATCTGGAAGGACCCATAGTAGGTTTATATACATTTATTTTCTTAAATGGATTCATATTCAGGTAATGTATATTACCTAATATCCAATTGATTCATTTATTGTTCACTATATTTGTTTTCACCTCACAAATTAGAATCATTTGCATATTAGATCAATTCCAATTCATTTGGCATATTTTACAAATTTAATCCTTTCTAAATTTATTTATTCAATTTCATTAAATATTAAATTCAAACTTCTCAATGACTATGCATATAAACAAAATCACAAGTTTATTTGGAACCAATACGAGCCACAATTGTCGTAATAGATTAAATTTCAATACTCTAACCATTAAATTAAGTTTCCACCATAAATTCTTCAAAAGTAAAGTCACTAATGTTTTAATTATAAATTCATTGAATCAATTTAATTCAAATAAATAAAAATCAAATTTCAATTCTCGATAGTTATGATACAAACCAATTTATAATTTATATTTTCAATCCATATAGATAATTACATTTATTACCAGTTGACATTAATTGTACAAACAACAAATGTATATTACTACCATATTCAATAAGTTAAAATTTTCAGCATATATGAAATTCCAAAATTAGTTGATCGTTTAAAATTTGTTAATCCAACATTAACTCCAATTTTTCTAAATAATTGAATTATTCGACAGAGGTTATTATCATATATAGCCATTGGAATTCATTGTTTAACAAGTCAATTTAAGTTCATATCTTAACAATTCACGACACCAATCTAAATTTTAATATCTAAAACAATTTTTTTCATAACCACATTAAATTTAATTTTCTAAATTGCCATAAAATCTCGGGATGTTACACACTCCCCCACTTAAAACTTTTCGTCCTCGAAAAGGCATAGTAAAAGAGTTGTCAATTTATATATATAATCATATAATTTCTTATTCAACCTAGAAATAATTATCTATACAAAAGTTTAATATAGGTTTGAGAACTCGAATTTTCACAAAATTTCAACATAAAAAATTTGTGAATTTTTTTGGCAGAGTCTCCTTTGTACGGTTAGGTCCGAGAAACAACAATATATATATATATATATAATTACAAATATACATCTCATCTCAGTGACGGGGCATCCCAAACAATGGGGAAACAATACACACATTAAAATACGATATAAAATTCAATATACGTACATTCTATTTGTGTTATTAGTGATTTAGCATATTTTTAAGCAAGCAAAATAATATTTTATGTGCAAGAAGCTCCAAAAGAAAGCAATTTCCTTCAATATCTACTAAAATACTAAACAACAAATGAACATACATACAAAAGAGATAAATAAATATATGTGTTTTACAATAAACATTCATGAATAAAGAATGCAACAAAAAGAACAAAGAAAAAATCCAAACAATTATATTTATGCAAACAAGCACCATAACAAATTTTAAATGTCAATCTTTTATTTGTATGACCTCATTTGTTCATTCCATTCTTAAACAATCCATATTTTATTTGTTATATTGCATTTTTATCCATTTCTAAATGTCAATATTTGGTTTATTATATCTATTACTTTCTATCATAGTTCAAATTGTTTACATTCACTCATTGACATTCATTTTATCAATAATTATATAAATTTACATTCAACTCATTTTAATTTTAAGTTGAGTCACTTTACTTATATTACATATATGCTTATTAACTTCAGATTATTCTAAATCAATTCAATTGATTTGTTATTATTCTTCTTTTATTAAATCCCATTTAACTTTTGATTTCTTTGCATCCATTTAAACCACATCCATTATATTCAACATTAACTCTTATTAGCGCATTCCATTAACTCATCACTTAAGCCTAAGTTGATTATAGTTCAAATTCATAAAAAATAATAATTAATTACCATCAATTCCATTTTATATTTCTTAAGTTAATCTATATTTCATCATTTCTCTTATTTATTACACAAGTCAACCTTTTCAATTTGATTCAAATTCACTATTTCACATTTCTAAGAGTTCCCACTTTAAATTTATTTCTCTTAGATTCTTTGTTTATTTCATAGTTCATAAGTTTTATAAAATTTCATGTTTGTTCATTTCTTCTGTTATTCTAAAACTTAAGAATTTAATTTCGGGTTCATTTCCAAATCAACTTCCAAAATATTATATATATATATACTTTTATATAGAACTGTATTATAAAAGATTTAAATGAAATTCAGTTTCGCAAAACAAAGTATAAAAGTTCTAAGTGATCACCCCGCTTAATCTCTTGAAAATCAATGTCGATGATGCGTGCACTCATCACCGAAATCATTTTCCAAAGGCAAGAGGGAAGTATACACTTATTTCAAAAATTCATTTGAAAACAATTTCTATATGAAACAACTTTTAAAATATAAATATATTGTTTCAAACCATTTGCAAATCAATATTACAAAATCACTCGAAATTAAATTTCTCAAATTCATATTTAACTTCTTATTTTGTTGCCACTTAATTTTCAATATTTCGTTTTCAATTTATTTTCAATATTTATTTCTTAAACCATTCAATAACTAATAGTTTTAAATAACTGATTAATCGAGTAATAAATGATGAAACTTTAATATTACCATCAATAAAATCAAAATTTATAAATTTATAAATAATTATATATATATAAATAAAAATATAATTCAAAACAATATTATGTCAATAAGCCATATTTGAGTGTTTAGAAATCTTTATCGATGCCTTAGCGTCCCAAGTACTAACCAGAATTCATAAAAACTCAATAGAACAAATCAACACAATACAAAATCATTTTATATCAAAATTACAAGTATGCTCTCTCATATACACTCAAACTCATTCTAGAGCATTACTACCCTATCTCTAATGAGTTAATCCCAAATAGAGCCACAGTTTTCGCTAAACCAAAGCTCTGATCCCAAATGTAACATCCGGGATTTTTGATCGTTCAAATTGACAATGATCCTCAATTGTCAACTTAAAAAAATCAAAAATACGGATAGTTATTGGGATTTATATAAGAAAAAATTAGAAGAAGAAAATGACACAAAATCTCACAGCGGAAGGACAAAATATTGTAATTAAAATACAGTTCATGAAGCTGTTAAAACATACATTTGATTTTATTTTACAACAATTATCAGAGTTAACTATAATAAACAAACAAATATTTACAGTGGAATAATAATAATATGTCTGTTGAGCACCATCTACATCTTCGTAACAGTGTCTTGAAGGCAAGGTAATCTTCGCTAACTGCAACTTCGGCTGACCCGAGCGTATTGCATAAAAAGAAACACAACGAACACTCGGATCAGAACTAAATCATTCACATATTAGTCAAATTAAAATACGAAATAACATGAGTGTTATGGGTGCAATAATCTAAAGAAGTATTATGGAAAATTTGCAAATGATTTTGGAAAAATGAAGCTATCATAAGCTCGTCCTACATCACACAATGCAAGTTCACTCCAAATGGGCGAGTTTTGTCTTATGATAACCAAACATGCTTTCATACGTGAAAATCTTCTTTTAATACTATTATTAGTGCATAGTGTTAAAAACCATTTCGGAAATAAATATATTAATCTTAGCAAGCATAGTGACTATGCCCACATACATAGTTTACAAACAAAAGAAAGGCTCGTATTGGTTGTTGGGTTCCAACATGATGGTTCCTGACATGAAAGATCAATCCGGAACTAGGTGCAACCTCACGGTTCATTGTTTTAATTCAGGCTCGGACACCAAACACCAGGTAAATCACCGGTTAACATCCGGACATGGACACCAAACATATCCTTTTTTCCGCAAGTTTCAAAATAGATTTACCGCCGAATCTTTCAAGTTTTAATAAAATGTATACAACCTAGCCGCCAGTTTACCATCAATATAGGGTGTGAGGTTCGTCGAAGTCACAGTATAGACAATGCTATCATCACTAGCTCATTTTATAACTTGAGTATGCTACATTGTCTATTTACAACATGTCACTGGTTTCCATCAATACATAACCTCTAAGCACATAAAACTTAGAGATGGAAATAATTTTATTTGTCATAATCCGATATATATTAACAGAAATCAGTGCTACGTAGTCAATTACAATGTCAGACACACAATCCATACAAGTCCATCCTAGGTCTGAACGGAACAAAATCCGAAAATCCTCAAATTTATTCAGACCTCATGCCACTTATAACCTTGTATTGAGTGATCAGCCCAATCGAGACATCAACAGCAAATCCAAATAAATCCAAAGATTCCCGGCCTTTGTTCGTCATTTTGACATCTCTAATTTACTTTATAACGTCGTACTGTTACTTGAAATGGTTTTCGAACATATATTTGATCCCGGTCTTTCCAAATAATAAGCACATTTTTAAAACAATAGTCATGCCTCTAAATTTGCATAACAATATCAAGATTATTTAAACATCGATTTTTTTTATTCAAAGGGGAATATATTTTATTTCAAATTTCAGCTTGAATCAATAGTTTAAATCGAGGGAAATTCCAATTTGGGAAGAATTTACAAATATTTGAATAACTTGGAAAAAATTGGTAATTATGAAAAAACCTTTTATGAATATATATATATATATTAAAATAATTAGAGTATGATAAAATAATTTAAATTACTATATATACATATATTTAAATGTTTTACCAAAATAATTTTCTTTTTAATAATAAATCATATAACATAATTTATTTCAGAGACTATAGGTATACATATAATTAACTAATTTTAAAACATAATTGTTTCTCTATCCCATTTCCGAATTCACAATGTATTTTGGAATAATTGTTTTAACAAATTCAATGAACATATCGGTGTCGATATCAATGTAGTAACCAATTTCAATTCAAACATCCATCATAACCATTTCATCCAAATGGTAAATATTATCTTGTTACACTAGTTACCAAAGGTTGGTAATTTTTTTTTACTAGAAATTTAATTAAATTAAAATAACTAGTTATTGAGTTCAATTTGCCCATCAACTCACTTGCATGTCAATTTTAAGCAACCAATCAACAATCAATTACAACCATACAATCCAAACTTATTTCATAATTAAATTTAATAAATACGGGAATAATTCAGTTAACTGTGAGCGAGAAATTCACTGTTATTATTTTTAGCTCAAAAATTCACTATGAGCGAGAAATTCAGTTAATTTGTAAATTGTGGATTATGGTTAGGAATAATATTAATAGTAGAATTCTTAAATTTGTTTGTACATATTTCCTACAATAATGTTGTAAAATGTATTGTGTTTTGTTATAAAACACGGGATTTGGAAACTAGTCCCAATAGCACTGTTTAAATGTAATTTTCTTCTAAATCCCTAGTTCCAGTGTTTGTTGGTGAATTATGTGTTAAAAAAATCATACCTATTTGCGTTCGATGTTTTTGGGGTTTTGGATAAATTGTTGTAAATATGTCGTTTTCCTCTTTTTCAACAAAAAGACATTATTTTGAATTCACAAGAGAGATGACAAAAAGATTGAAAAAGGGAAAAGTGGTGCAAGCATACGTATAAATATAAATATACATATTTGTGCATAGTTTGCAACAACTATTCCATATATATATATACACACACACACATGTATGTACTCATATATATTTCTTGTGAATTTGAAACATGTATATTCTACTAGTCAGGCATGATTTACAATAATTACAGCTAACGGTCTTTTTGTAAGATTTGAAACCTTATGGCAAGATTGAATAAAAAAGGAAGGTTTATATATTGATTAAACCAAATCATTAAAATGATTAATGATAATAACAAAGAAAGATAACTACGTTGATCGCGCGAAGCGTGAATATAACAATCTACATATTATCCATCCAAATATGCGTAAAATGATACAATATACAATGTATTGAATGTTTGAACGATTTTCAATTATAGAATCTATCTATCTATTATTTAAATAAGAAAGGAGGAACCACACATCTTAATTTTCATCCATGTGTCATTTCCAATGGACCATCATTTCTTTACATGATTGTTTCTTTTCTTTCACAAAATAATTACAAACGGTTATTTTCTCCCTGCAACTCGAAAACCATAATCCTTTGGTTCCGGTTACCTCCCCAAAAATCCAAATTAGTTTGCTTCCTATTATTTTCGCCTAAATTCTATAACGATCGCTAACCGCCGCTCATCCTAAATCTATTTCAATCTCCTCCAAGGTTGAGAAAATTGCTTTTTAGTGAACTCAGTAGACATTAAAGTTCAATCTCAGTCTAATACCGATCCTCCACACATATTCATGAACTAGGACTAGATCGCTGATATCTATCTTCATCTGAGGTAATCATCGAAAGTAATTGAACTAAATCTACAATTTCATTTCAGTTCTACCCGACTACTGACTACCGTCCTTAAATCTAGGATCGACTGTATAACATTTTGCTTAAACACACATTTACACCATATCAAGTATTGATCCAATTTATCACATGAAAAGGTATTTTCTATTCTTCTTATGTTTAACATTACCATTTCTATGTATTATTATAATAGTCTTATGTGAACAAAGCAAGGGGTAGGAAAAAAGAGAGAAATAAGGGGTAAAGAGGAAGAAGGAAGCTAGAAAGGAAAGGTATTCGAGAGAGAAAGATTCACAACTAATTTCTCTATATCATTTCCTTCATACTGAGGTACATATATAGCTGAAATCCATAACAAACTTTGGACACGTGGCCACTATGGCTACCCCTACAACAACCTTTTTAGGAGAAAAACAAAAGACATAAAAGCAAAAAAAGGTACACTGCTATAAATTGTAACTAACTTGTGGTGGCAATTTGTATTGCTATTCCACATACTTCTGAGGTACTCTTACCATTCTTTTGGGACATGAATATATCTCTTGTGCATTATTGTTACATGTAGTATCCTATGTCTCTATGCGTGTATCAATGCCTATCTCTTTGAGAACAACCTTATCCTCAAGGTCAGTGTAATTGTCTGAGATATTTGGCGACAGTGGACAGGTTTGGACTTCAGATGGTTGTGGACATGCCTTGAGTAGAGAAATGTGAAAAAACAGGGTGTATGTGGAAGCTGAAGTTTGTAGACTACATTGTCAATATGTTCAATAATCTGGAAGGACCCATAGTAGGTTTATATACATTTATTTTCTTAAATGGATTCATATTCAGGTAATGTATATTACCTAATATCCAATTGATTCATCTATTGTTCACTATATTTGTTTTCACCTCACAAATTAGAATCATTTGCATATTAGATCAATTCCAATTCATTTGGCATATTTTACAAATTTAATCCTTTCTAAATTTATTTATTCAATTTCATTAAATATTAAATTCAAACTTCTCAATGACTATGCATATAAACAAAATCACAAGTTTATTTGGAACCAATACGAGCCACAATTGTCGTAATAGATTAAATTTCAATACTCTAACCATTAAATTAAGTTTCCACCATAAATTCTTCAAAAGTAAAGTCACTAATGTTTTAATTATAAATTCATTGAATCAATTTAATTCAAATAAATAAAAATCAAATTTCAATTCTCGATAGTTATGATACAAACCAATTTATAATTTATATTTTCAATCCATATAGATAATTACATTTATTACCAGTTGACATTAATTGTACAAACAACAAATGTATATTACTACCATATTCAATAAGTTAAAATTTTCAGCATATATGAAATTCCAAAATTAGTTGATCGTTTAAAATTTGTTAATCCAACATTAACTCCAAATTTTCTAAATAATTGAATTATTCGACAGAGGTTATTATCATATATAGCCATTGGAATTCATTGTTTAACAAGTCAATTTAAGTTCATATCTTAACAATTCACGACACCAATCTAAATTTTAATATCTAAAACAATTTTTTTCATAACCACATTAAATTTAATTTTCTAAATTGCCATAAAATCTCGGGATGTTACACACTCCCCCACTTAAAACTTTTCGTCCTCGAAAAGGCATAGTAAAAGAGTTGTCAATTTATATATTTAATCATATAATTTCTTATTCGACCTAGAAATAATTATCTATACAAAAGTTTAATATAGGTTTGAGAACTCGAATTTTCACAAAATTTCAACATAAAAAATTTGTGAATTTTTTTGGCAGAGTCTCCTTTGTACGGTTAGGTCCGAGAAACAACAATATATATATATAATTACAAATATACATCTCATCTCAGTGACGGGGCATCCCAAACAATGGGGAAACAATACACACATTAAAATACGATATAAAATTCAATATACGTACATTCTATTTGTGTTATTAGTGATTTAGCTTATTTTTAAGCAAGCAAAATAATATTTTATGTGCAAGAAGCTCCAAAAGAAAGCAATTTCCTTCAATATCTACTAAAATACTAAACAACAAATGAACATACATACAAAAGAGATAAATAAATATATGTGTTTTACAATAAACATTCATGAATAAAGAATGCAACAAAAAGAACAAAGAAAAAATCCAAACAATTATATTTATGCAAACAAGCACCATAACAAATTTTAAATGTCAATCTTTTATTTGTATGACCTCATTTGTTCATTCCATTCTTAAACAATCCATATTTTATTTGTTATATTGCATTTTTATCCATTTCTAAATGTCAATATTTGGTTTATTATATCTATTACTTTCTATCATAGTTCAAATTGTTTACATTCACTCATTGACATTCATTTTATCAATAATTATATAAATTTACATTCAACTCATTTTAATTTTAAGTTGAGTCACTTTACTTATATTACATATATGCTTATTAACTTCAGATTATTCTAAATCAATTCAATTGATTTGTTATTATTCTTCTTTTATTAAATCCCATTTAACTTTTGATTTCTTTGCATCCATTTAAACCACATCCATTATATTCAACATTAATTCTTATTAGCGCATTCCATTAACTCATCACTTAAGCCTAAGTTGATTATAGTTCAAATTCATAAAAAATAATAATTAATTACCATCAATTCCATTTTATATTTCTTAAGTTAATCTATATTTCATCATTTCTCTTATTTATTACACAAGTCAACCTTTTCAATTTGATTCAAATTCACTATTTCACATTTCTAAGAGTTCCCACTTTAAATTTATTTCTCTTAGATTCTTTGTTTATTTCATAGTTCATAAGTTTTATAAAATTTCATGTTTGTTCATTTCTTCTGTTATTCTAGAACTTAAGAATTTAATTTCGGGTTCATTTCCAAATCAACTTCCAAAATATTATATATATATACTTTTATATTGAACTGTATTATAAAAGATTTAAATGAAATTCAGTTTCGCAAAACAAAGTATAAAAGTTCTAAGTGATCACCCCGCTTAATCTCTTGAAAATCAATGTCGATGATGCGTGCACTCATCACCGAAATCATTTTCCAAAGGCAAGAGGGAAGTATACACTTATTTCAAAAATTCATTTGAAAACAATTTCTATATGAAACAACTTTTAAAATATAAATATATTGTTTCAAACCATTTGCAAATCAATATTACAAAATCACTCGAAATTAAATTTCTCAAATTCATATTTAACTTCTTATTTTGTTGCCACTTAATTTTCAATATTTCGTTTTCAATTTATTTTCAATATTTATTTCTTAAACCATTCAATAACTAATAGTTTTAAACAACTGATTAATCGAGTAATAAATGATGAAACTTTAATATTACCATCAATAAAATCAAAATTTATAAATTTATAAATAATTATATATATATAAATAAAAATATAATTCAAAACAATATTATGTCAATAAGCCATATTTGAGTGTTTAGAAATCTTTATCGATGCCTTAGCGTCCCAAGTACTAACCAGAATTCATAAAAACTCAATAGAACAAATCAACACAATACAAAATCATTTTATATCAAAATTACAAGTATGCTCTCTCATATACACTCAAACTCATTCTAGAGCATTACTACCCTATCTCTAATGAGTTAATCCCAAATAGAACCACAGTTTTCGCTAAACCAAAGCTCTGATCCCAAATGTAACATCCGGGATTTTTGATCGTTCAAATTGACAATGATCCTCAATTGTCAACTTAAAAAAATCAAAAATACGGATAGTTATTGGGATTTATATAAGAAAAAATTAGAAGAAGAAAATGACACAAAATCTCACAGCGGAAGGACAAAATATTGTAATTAAAATACAGTTCATGAAGCTGTTAAAACATACATTTGATTTTATTTTACAACAATTATCAGAGTTAACTATAATAAACAAACAAATATTTACAGTGGAATAATAATAATATGTCTGTTGAGCACCATCTACATCTTCGTAACAGTGTCTTGAAGGCAAGGTAATCTTCGCTAACTGCAACTTCGGCTGACCCGAGCGTATTGCATAAAAAGAAACACAACGAACACTCGGATCAGAACTAAATCATTCACATATTAGTCAAATTAAAATACGAAATAACATGAGTGTTATGGGTGCAATAATCTAAAGAAGTATTATGGAAAATTTGCAAATGATTTTGGAAAAATGAAGCTATCATAAGCTCGTCCTACATCACACAATGCAAGTTCACTCCAAATGGGCGAGTTTTGTCTTATGATAACCAAACATGCTTTCATACGTGAAAATCTTCTTTTAATACTATTATTAGTGCATAGTGTTAAAAACCATTTCGGAAATAAATATATTAATCTTAGCAAGCATAGTGACTATGCCCACATACATAGTTTACAAACAAAAGAAAGGCTCGTATTGGTTGTTGGGTTCCAACATGATGGTTCCTGACATGAAAGATCAATCCGGAACTAGGTGCAACCTCACGGTTCATTGTTTTAATTCAGGCTCGGACACCAAACACCAGGTAAATCACCGGTTAACATCCGGACATGGACACCAAACATATCCTTTTTTCCGCAAGTTTCAAAATAGATTTACCGCCGAATCTTTCAAGTTTTAATAAAATGTATACAACCTAGCCGCCAGTTTACCATCAATTTAGGGTGTGAGGTTCGTCGAAGTCACAGTATACACAATGCTATCATCACTAGCTCATTTTATAACTTGAGTATGCTACATTGTCTATTTACAACATGTCACTGGTTTCCATCAATACATAACCTCTAAGCACATAAAACTTAGAGATGGAAATAATTTTATTTGTCATAATCCGATATATATTAACAGAAATCAGTGCTACGTAGTCAATTACAATGTCAGACACACAATCCATACAAGTCCATCCTAGGTCTGAACGGAACAAAATCCTCAAATTTATTCAGACCTCATGCCACTTATAATCTTGTATTGAGTGATCAGCCCAATCGAGACATCAACAGCAAATCCAAATAAATCCAAAGATTCCCGGCCTTTATTCGTCATTTTGACATCTCTAATTTACTTTATAACGTCGTACTGTTACTTGGAATGGTTTTCGAACATATATTTGATCCCGGTCTTTCCAAATAATAAGCACATTTTTAAAACAATAGTCATGCCTCTAAATTTGCATAACAATATCAAGATTATTTAAACATCGATTTTTTTTATTCAAAGGGGAATATATTTTATTTCAAATTTCAGCTTGAATCAATAGTTTAAATCGAGGGAAATTCCAATTTGGGAAGAATTTACAAATATTTGAATAACTTGGAAAAAATTGGTAATTATGAAAAAACCTTTTATGAATATATATATATATTAAAATAATTAGAGTATGATAAAATAATTTAAATTACTATATATACATATATTTAAATGTTTTACCAAAATAATTTTCTTTTTAATAATAAATCATATAACATAATTTATTTCAGAGACTATAGGTATACATATAATTAACTAATTTTAAAACATAATTGTTTCTCTATCCCATTTCCGAATTCACAATGTATTTTGGAATAATTGTTTTAACAAATTCAATGAACATATCGGTGTCGATATCAATGTAGTAACCAATTTCAATTCAAACATCCATCATAACCATTTCATCCAAATGGTAAATATTATCTTGTTTCACTAGTTACCAAAGGTTGGTAATTTTTTTTTACTAGAAATTTAATTAAATTAAAATAACTAGTTATTGAGTTCAATTTGCCCATCAACTCACTTGCATGTCAATTTTAAGCAACCAATCAACAATCAATTACAACCATACAATCCAAACTTATTTCATAATTAAATTTAATAAATACAGGAATAATTCAGTTAACTGTGAGCGAGAAATTCACTGTTATTATTTTTAGCTCAAAAATTCACTGTGAGCGAGAAATTCAGTTAATATGTTTCGTAACCCAAAAACTCATGTGAACGAGATTAAGATCCAAATTTTAGCTCAAAAATTGTAATAACCCGGAAATCCGAGCCAATTTAAAATTTTTATTTTGGCAATTTTAATGAATTTTGAATATCTAAAATGAATTATTTTAAATAATACCAACGAGGAATTTATTTTGAATAGAATTAGAAGGTATATATTTATTTGAATCGTCGTTAGAATAAAAATATTTATTTTAAATTATAAAAGGAATTGAAAATGGCACGGTAGTTCGAAAATTCGATTTCAAATTTCAAATGAATGTACAGGATTCAAAATAAACCAGATTTTAGCGAAACCAAAAACATTAGAATCTATTTGAAAATATCTTTCCAACGAATTCGAAAAATCAAAATTTCATAGCGGGAATAAAAAGTTATGTCCAGATGAAAATTCAGAATAACAGCTATGGAAATATAGCCCTTAAAAATAGAAATTTTGCAAACGACCTTCGTTTTCGACGAAACCACTTTTGTTGGATCCGGGATGTCAAATTATTGCTAGGTTTCGAAATTCATAATTTTTGAAGTCAACATGTGAGCATGGCAAATTTAAACGCGTTTGACCAGTTTCAGTTGAATTTAATCGATTGGAAAATGGCCATTTTTCAAATGGTATCAGAATTCGACGAAATTAGTTTTGTTAGGACCGTATTGTCAATACGAAGATAGAAATAATTTTTCTGTAATTTTTCGAGTTAGTATGTGGCCCCGGTAATTTAAAATGTACGTTTGAATTTAAAATATATTGATATATATTTTAAATTTAATGAAAACCTTTCGTAACAGCCGAATTGGGTTACGAAACATATCCCATTGTGTTCGGAATGAGGGTAATTAGCTAGGGCGATAGTCGTTGGGCCTTGATTCGAGTCCTAATAAGAAGTCAACATTGTTGGGAGAATAAAAAGAAAAATAAATTAAACTAAAGTAAATATTATTATATAGCCCCCCTCTCTCTAATTTCTCTCTCTCGTTTTCAGAAAAAAAAACCCAACAGATCTCGCTCCCGTTGCCCCTCTTTTTCCCGCTGCCGGACCCCGCCAAAGACCACCGCCATGCCTTCCACAGTCCGACGCCAGCTCGAGCGAATCCCCCCTCCTTCTCCTCCTCCAAACCCCTTTTCTCTCCCCTCGATTCAGAAATCGCGTGAGCCCAAAACACCCTAGCCGCACCTCAAAACCACGACCACTGTAGCCGGTCGATGTGGCACCTCCAGATCAGTTGACGACTAATTCCACAGTCGGCGCGATCGTGACCTAGGAGGGGGAGCTCATTTCGATGCAGCAGGTGTCCTTGATTCATAGTGAGCTTCTCTTTGTTTTTATTTATTTATTTAAATCGATTTGTTTTAAATATGAAATAAAACTGAAACAAGATTGCTTTTAAAACTGAATCAAGATTGTTTTTTACAAATAGAATTGCTTTATATATATTTATATAAATAACATTTTTTTAAATATCATATTTTTTATATAAAACATAGTGATAAAAATACGACTTTTAAAAGTAAGATGGTAAGTGTTTCAAAAGTAAAATAGCAAGAGTATTGAAAAATAAACCATCTTTTTATTGAAAAATATAACATCTTTGTTTTGAAAAATAAACCGTCTTTGTATTGAAAAATATACCATTTTGTTTTGAAAAATAAACCACCTTTGTTTTGAAAAAGATAGCCATCTTTGTTTTGAAAATGTATAACATAGTATAAAATTTGAATTTGAAAAAGCATGAATAGAATCTAATTTATATATATATATATAGCAGATAAAACGTTATGTTTTCATTTTATATAAAAATATGATTTTTATATAGTAGAGATATTAAAAATATGACTTTTATATAGTAGGGATAATAAAAATATGATTTTTATATAGTAGAGATAATAAAAGTATGATTTTTATATATGTAGCGAAATAAAAATCTGATTTTTTTATTATATATCTAGCGTTAAAATAAAAATGTGATTTTTATATATCTAGTAGCGATGTTAAAAACATGATTTTTAACACAAACTGTGTGAAAACAGATTACGTTGAAAACACGTTGAAGATTTTCTACATATGAAGAGTCGCGGCGTTTGGTTTAGCTTCTAGGTGAGAACTCCTCACTAAAGTTTTTCGTTCAGTTATTTATTTTATAACTGCATATATAAACTGCTCCCCGTCGTCCACAGACCATGGACGACTTGTGTGATTGTTTGTGTTATGAAATTTGACTGTTGATAGTGATGTGTAAAATATATATTCATGTGTTGAAATAAAATATATATTCATGTGTTGAATAAAATATATATTCATGTGTTGAATAGAAGAAAATTCATGTGTTGAATAAAATATATATTCATGTGTTGAATATAAGAAAATTCATGTGTTGAAGTAAAATAAATATTCATTTACAAATCGAACGATTTGTTTATGTACACCGATTTGACAGATATAGATTGGGACGATAAATTTTACACATTGCCCAACTGCACAAATAAAACCTGTGTTTGATTGTTTGAAAACCACACACGGGTGTTGGGATGAAATTGGACATACACTAGTCCCAATAATTAGCTGTATGTTGATCGATGGATTGGCAGGCTGTTATAAGCGTTAAATATTTATATTTGATGCTTATGCAGTGTAGAATGCACTCTGGATGATGGTTGATTATTTATCGTTGCTATTATATACATGTGTTGTAGGGAATCCATATAATTAACATTATATGGTAATTGGCCTCATTCCAAGTTGGAAAATAAAGAAAATTCATGTGTAGAATAAAAATAATATCCATATGTTGAATAAAAGAAAATTCATGTGTTGAGTAAAATATATATTCATGTGTTGAATAAAAGAAAATTCATATGTTGAAGAAAATATTCATTTGTTGAATAAAATAACGAAGTTATTGAAATATATAAAGCCGTGTTGATTAGATTTGCGCCATTTTGACGTGAACGATATCTATATCGATTTTATTCATTTTTATAATGAATATCGAAAAGGAATTGATTTCAAAATATAATATTTTGAAAATATTATCATTTATATATCAATGATATGGAATATTCAGTTTTGATTAGGAATTGAATACAAAGTTGACATCGTTTTGAAAATGAATTTAAAACGATTTATAAAATACATTTTAAAAGGAAATCGACGAAATGTACATAATATATTATATATATATGATGGCCTGAATAAAACGCGTCGCGCTGCAGTAGATCGCGAATTTCGACCATTGACTTCGAATGGATATTACGAGAGATCCAACCGTCGGATTCTCCTAAAACCGGAACCGTTGGGTTCGTAACAAAAAGAGCATTTTAATGAATATTAGTGATTTGAAATCTAACAGTTGGATTTGGAATTATGTCCAAATCAAATTTGGAAAAGGTCGCTGTAAGTGCATTTCGATGGCCATTGATGGAAATCGACTGTACGGGCCTTGATAAAATTATTAAAAATAGCAATAATTTGTGTAAAATCATAAGAAATGATTTGGAAAGAATTGAGATGAAAAATTCCATATTTGAAAATATAAAAATAGATTTTTATCGAAATGAACTAGTTTTGAACTAGGATTATAATCCATTTATTTTTGAAATAAATAAATCGGATTTGAAAGGGTTTTA
The DNA here is from genome assembly GCA_030737875.1 of Allium sativum. NCBI lineage: Eukaryota > Viridiplantae > Streptophyta > Magnoliopsida > Asparagales > Amaryllidaceae > Allium > Allium sativum. The sequence goes on along the minus strand of CM060918.1, from coordinate 768,703,420 downwards.
AAAGTAACCAGAATTTCCAATAATTGAATTGGAATGAATTTGAATCGAAATTGTCTTTAGGATATTTCGATGTTAGATTTTGTGATTTTACAGATATTGTTATGGAAATTTGAAAGATATATATTGTTATTTCCAATATGATATTTGTTGGTCGTAGAATTTGATATTGGATATAAGCCGATATATTTTCTATTCAGAGCCTTGTATTTAATATCAAATGGGATTTGGGTTTGTCGTGAATGGTGTCTTCATTAACACTATTCTTAAACCCAGTTGAGAAAAAGATTAAATCTTTTTATTTAGATTTAATGAAGTATACCAATTAAATGATATTTAATTGGAATTGAATTTGAATTGATTTTTGGGTTTATCGTGAACTGTGTTTTAACGACATTCGTTCTTTAACCCGATTTACAGCAAAATGTGATTTGGAATTTATAAATCTATTGTTAAGATTTAAAGGAGATTTTCCAAAGTAAAGTTTTCCAATTTAATAAAATAAATTGGAATGGAATTCGGTTTGGTAATAATCGAAGTGAATTTCTGTGGAGGAAGACAACTAATATATCTGGAATTTAAAAGGCTTTGCCGTTATTCCATTTATATTATTAGTTGGATATGGAAGTTTATATCGATTATATATATATATCAATTTGTTTTCCATGAAGATTCCATTGTAAATGGAATGTGATTTTGGGTTGTCGTGAACGGTATCTTCAATAATACTATTCTTAGACCCAACAGAGTTAAGAAAATTAGAAACTAACTGAGGATTAGTTAAGTTGAATGGTTTCCTGGGTATTGATCTGATGTTGGTTTCGGCCTTCGGGGTTATTACTTACGGAATTGTTCATTTGCTAATTTACGGTTAAAGGCTGATGGAATAGAATGTGATTTTGGGTTTATCGTGAACCGTGTTTTAAATGACATTGGTTCTTTAACCCAGATAAAGACAGGATATGGTTTCCCAAGTTAAACAATCATTAATATTGATTTTTGGGAAGATTAAAACCAAGTGGAGTTTTAATGAATCTTTAATCAGATTGAAATGATCGGGAATGGAGTATCACCAGTTTTACTCCAGGCGATAGTTAAATCTTTAATTAGATTTGAACATGAAATGGTAATTGAATTTACCGATAACACCGTGGTGTTAGATATGAAGTATTACCAGTTCTACTTCATGGGATGAATAGGTTGGGATTGGGAAATTAAAACAAATGATTACTTAGGTAACGTTCGTTAATCTCGACTAGTTTGGATAAACTATAAATTGGTTTGAATTGATATTCAAAGGAAGATTAAAGAATAAATTTAAGGAATTTGTCTTTGATAAAATTAATGGAAACCTTTCCCAAAGTATAAGAATATTTGAATAAAAGAATATTCTGAATTGGAATGAAGCGTATGTTGTGTTTGTGTAACACTTGTTTATTATATACGCGAGTTATTCAGAAAGATTGGGTTTATCGCATTCTGAATAACTGATGCGATGATGTGTCGAGGATGAAGACGGTGGTTGAAGACCGGAGGTCTTCACATCGTTTGGATAATTACTGATGATCTTGATTGGGCTGTACACCCAAGAGGAAGGAATCAATTGGTGATCGTCCAGACGTACTTGGAGATCGATGGATATGCGAGGTACAAGGTGCCTCTGGTTTCGTTCAGACCCAGAACGGACTTGTAAATGGACTGTGTGTCTGACATTGGATATCATTCTGTGTGATTGATGGATATCGGTTGCATGGAGTGGTTTGCCTGTGTGGCATGCTAAGATGCAAATGATCAAGGCTTCTGTTGAAAAGAAGAGTCTTGTGGTTGATGATCAAAGCACGACCTATGTGGCATAGCTTTGTGTAGCATTGATTCGCGAGCCTCACACCCCGGTTGTGAACCAGAAACAGGAGAGGACATCAGGGAGGGCATGTGTTTCCTTCTAGCTAGGGTGGTGTCAATGACCTACCAGCCCTGACATTTATATTATTTTCACCTGTGTGGTTGTTGGATTGCGAGGCGTCTCGGATATATCGTGACTATGTGGATCCGATGGAGTCATTTGGCTCATTTACGCCCCAAAGGGAGGGGAAACACAGTGTTCAGGCATTATAATCCACACCGGTGGACCGGCCCTGACGATCCAAGGCTTGCCTGCGCGCTTGCCTGAGGCTCGGGCTAGACAGTCTCGAATCGGTAGAGGACGATCCCTTGCCTCGGTTCACAGACGGAAAACCCAAATTCCAATATGTGACTTTGCGGTTTTGATTGTAGAGCCTAGTATTGGCGACATGATATATGGTACCCATGCCGTCTAGGATTGATACATTTATATTTGAAGTTGTTTTATACACTATGCACTTATAATAGTATCAAATGATTTGTTTTAAACGTACCAGGCATGTTTGGCTATTATAAGGGAAAACCCTATCCTCCGGCTTGTGTTGCATTATGTGATGGGACATGGGTCTTATAATAGCTTCATTTTTCCAAAAAGCATTGCGCTGTTTTGTTATATGCACTGGTATTCTTGGGAGGAAACCCGTTCCGTGTTATACGGCGTGGTCCCTTGATATATCTGGTTTAAAGTAAAGTTTTAAAAACTGTTTTAGTTCTCACACCAGTCACATGACTGACCTGGAGTTTATTTTTTAATCTAAACTCTGGGTGCCCTTATTTTCGACACTGCAGCTAGTAGTTTTGGTTTTACAGATTTATATTCACAGGATCCTGATTTACAGCTGAAGAGGTATTCGGGGAGCTCTGTATCCGTGTATCTGTTTTCAGTTGTGCTTTGTATTGTTTTTCCACTGCGATGAATTTAAATGTAATTTAAATCTCTGATATTTTCTGTGTAATATTTATTCATACTCTGTATATTCTTGTAATCTGATGAAATTGTTATAATATACAATGAAATGTTCTTCTGTTTGCGTTCCGATTTGTCGTGTTCTCAAAACAATCAGGGGTTTCGAACGGTCTTGGTCGGTTTAGCGATCGATTCGGATCGAGCAAAATTCCTTATCATTTCAAAAATTAACAGTCTCAGAATTAGTTCAAATCAGTGGCATCGTGAAGAGCACGTCGATATGATTCCAATGGGTCCAACTATGCGTCATTCTAAATTAGTATGGAAAAGTTATACGAGTTTAAATATATGAATTTGAAATTATATGAAATAAAATAAAATAAAACCTCACCAGTATATATGTATTGCCACATCATCCCTCTCTACCCTTCTTCTTCCTCACTCCAAAAGCAAATGCCTGCACATGCCAACCCATTCATTCACACATCTCAATCACTGACACAAGGCTACCGACCACCGTTTGACAAACCGACTTCGCCAACCTATTTCTCGCTACAAACTACATCCGCCTGGCCCCATTATCCTATGCATGTGCCACCTTAAAGAAAACTAATCCTCCTATCTCGAATGAAAAGTACTGTACAGGTTGCGAATTCAGTTTGCTTCAAAATGCTACAAACTTTGCTACACGATTTTTTTCTACAACGAATTCAAATACGATCTTACATCTGCAAATAAACCTCTGTGCTCTCCCTAAATCTGAGCCCCAAATCGTGGCTTCAACAACAGCGATTGTTGCATCATCATCGCACCCTCCGAGAAGACCATGGCAAGGAAGATCTCATTTAAACTAGTTTAACTGTAACAACCCGTAAAATCTGGGCCAGTTTAAAATTTTTATTTTGGCAATTTTAGCGAATTTTGATTATTTAAAATGAATTATTTTAAATAATATTGACGAGAAATTTGTTTTGAATATAATTCGAACGTTTATATTATATACGTCGTCGTTAGAATATAAATATTTATATATAATTATAAATAGAATTGAAAATGGCGCGGTAGTTCGATAATTCGATTTCAAACTTCAATTGAATGTACCGGGTGCAAAACAATCCGGATTTTAGTGAAACCAAAAATAATGGGATCTAATTGTGAATATCTTTCCAACGAATCCGAAAAATCAAGATTTCATATCGGGAATCAAAAGATATGTCCAGTTGAAAATTCTGAATAGTCGCTATGGAATTCAGGCCCTTAAAAATGGACATTTTGCAAATGACCTCGGATTTCGACGAAACCAGTTTTGTTGGGTCCGCAGTGTCAAGTTATTGCTAGGTTTTAAATTTCATAATTTTTCGAATCCATATGTGAGCGTGGCAAAGGAAAACGCGTTTGACCAGTTTCAGTTGATTTTAATCGACTGGAAATTGGCCATTTTTCAAACGGTATGAGAATTCGACGAAGCTAGTTTTGTTAGGACCGTATCGTCAATACAAAGCTAGAAAATATTTTTCGAGAATTTTTAGAGTTCGTATGTGATCCCGGTAATTTGAAATGTACGTTTGAAATTCAATATAGAGATTTAAATGTAAATTTAACGGAAACTGATTGTAACGATCAATTCAGCTTACGATACATATCCCATTGTGTTCGAAAAGGGGGTAAAACGCTATGGACGACAGGCGGTGGGCCTCGTTTCGAGGTCGTATGAAAAAGTCAACTCTTAGTAAATAAAATAATAAAATAATAAAAAAATAAATATATTTTCCCCTTTATCTTCTGTACCCCCCCCCCCTCCTCTTTATTTCAAAATCGAAATTCAGTTTATAAAAAAAAAAAAAAAAAAAAAGAAAAAGGAAAGAAGAAGAGGACGGAGTGGCGCGAGCGGCCTCCTCCATGCCGCTGCCACCGCCCAGGGCGGCGCCGTCCGACCAGAGCTCCGCGCCCCTTCTCCTCCGTCTCTCCCCCCTTCTAAGCCGATCAGTCGCCGCCACCTCGAAGACTCCCCCCCCTTCCCTCGCGAACGAGATCGGACCCCCCTATCTCGCAACCGAACCTCCCCCCACCCTGAAGCCCCTCAGCCGCCGAGCTCGCCCACCGCCAGACCCTCCACCCACCTCCGCGGCCTCGATTCCGCACCCCCCCCTCAGTCGCAAACCCTAGAGCAGCCCCTGGAAGCCAACGCTTCCTGCCACCGAAACCCCAAGCGCCCCAGGTAATTTTTAATTTATATATAATCATTTTTTTTTATTTATATATAATCATTTTTAATTTATATAATCATTTTTAATTCATATAATCAGTTTTAATTTATATAATCAGTTTTTAATTTATATATAATCAGTTTTAAAATAGAAATAACATTGATTTTTATAGTTAAAGTAGCATTGTTTTTTTTATGTAAACTAGAATATGATTTTGAGAATCATTTCGGAAAATATAAACGAACTAAAAATTCGATTTTTATATATTGAACTTTGAACTAAAAATTCGATTTTTATATATTGAACTTTGAACTAAAAATTCGATTTTTATATATTGAACTTTGAACTAAAAATTCGATTTTTATATATTGAACTTTGAACTAAAAATTCGATTTTTATATATTGAACTTTGAACTAAAAATTCGATTTTTATATATTGAACTTTGAACTAAAAATTCGATTTTTATATATTGAACTTTGAACTAAAAATTCGATTTTTATATATTGAACTTTGAACTAAAAATTCGATTTTTATATATTGAACTTTGAACTAAAAATTCGATTTTTATATATTGAACTTTGAACTAAAAATTCGATTTTTATATATTGAACTTTGAACTAAAAATTCGATTTTTATATATTGAACTTTGAACTAAAAATTCGATTTTTATATATTGAACTTTGAACTAAAAATTCGATTTTTATATATTGAACTTTGAACTAAAAATTCGATTTTTATATATTGAACTTTGAACTAAAAATTCGATTTTTATATATTGAACTTTGAACTAAAAATTCGATTTTTATGTATTGAACTTTGAACTAGAAATTCGATTTTTATATATTGAACTTTGAACTAAAAAATTCGATTTTTATATATTGGACTTTGAACTAAAAATTCGATTTTTATATATTGAATAACATAGTAAAAATTCGATTTTTACGTATGTAGTGAAAGCAGCAACGAAGGTGACAAAAAGGCGAAACAAAGAAGATTTCTATCAAAGAAGTGCCATGGAGCTAGGATAGCTATCTGTGAGAATTTCTCACCTTTCAATTTATTTTTCTAGTTATATATATATATACTAGGATGCAGACGGTTCTTAGTAGCACCCGACACAATCGTCCACAGACCATGGACTTGTTTGTTTGACTGTTTGGTGATTGATTGCGATATTGGTTTGAATGTGGTTTGTGGTGTGAAAAAAATCGAATCGATAAATTGGTTAGGATTAGACGTGCGCCGTTATAAGGCGAAGGAGTAAGGCTAGGTTAGACACTTACTCCAAATTTTGTGGTTAGCATAATAGAATTGATAGGATTGATGTGTGAATGGCGTGGGCCTTCACTAGACCGGGGATAAGGCTAGGCCTCGTCCCGTTTCTAGTATCGTGCCGTTATGCCGCCGAAATTTTCTAAAATATGTTAGAAAAATAAAAATATCATTTTATTGAATAAATGAATTGAATAGAAATTCATAGGTTGAAATAAAATGTTTTATCGTTAAAAATATAATTTTTAACGTGAATATGAAAATAGTGAAGTGAATAAATAAATATTCATTTACAAACCAGGTGGTTTGTTTATGTACACTTATTTGAATGACATTGATTGGGACGATAAATTTTACACATCGCCCAACTGCACGAATAAAATCTGTGTTTGTTTGTTTGAAACCCCACACGGGTGTTGGGATGAAATATGAATTTCACTCATCCTGATTGATTAATTATGTCGATCGATTGATTGACAGGCTGTTATAAGCGTTGAATATCTATATTTGATGCTTATACAGTGTAGTGCACTTTGGTTGATGGTTGATTATTTTTCAATGCTATTATATACATGTGTTGTATGGAAATCCATATAATTAATTTTATATGGTAATTGATTGGGCCTCATTCCAATTTGAAAAATAAAGAAAATTTGAAAATAGAAATTTATGAAGCCGTGTTGATTAGATTTGACGCCATTTTGACGTGAACGATATTTATATCGATTTTATTCATCTTAAAAATGAATATTGAAAAGTGATTTCGAAATCGAATATTTTGAATTGAATTGAAAACGATTTCGAAATGAATTGAATTGAAAACGATTTCGAAATGAATTGAATTGAAAACGATTTCGAAATGAATTGAATTGAAAACGATTTCGAAATGAATTGAATTGAAAACGATTTCGAAATGAATTGAATTGAAAACGATTTCGAAATGAATTGAATTGAAAACGATTTCGAAATGAATTGAATTGAAAACGATTTCGAAATGAATTGAATTGAAAACGATTTCGAAATGAATTGAATTGAAAACGATTTCGAAATGAATTGAATTGAAAACGATTTCGAAATGAATTGAATTGAAAACGATTTCGAAATGAATTGAATTGAAAACGATTTCGAAATGAATTGAATTGAAAACGATTTCGAAATGAATTGAATTGAAAACGATTTCGAAATGAATTGAATTGAAAACGATTTCGAAATGGATTGAATTGAAAACGATTTCGAAATGAATTGAATTGAAAACGATTTCGAAATGAATTGAATTGAAAACGATTTCGAAATGAATTGAATTGAAAACGATTTCGAAATGAATTGAATTGAAAACGATTTCGAAATGAATTGAATTGAAAACGAATTGAAATGAATTCAAAATTGAATTGAAATTTGAATTGAGTAGAAATGAATTTTGAAACGAATTTATAAAGAAGAATTCAATTTTGATTTGAAATTGAAATGGAAGTTGAAATAGATTTTGAAATGAATTTAAAACTGTTTATATAATTCATTTTTAAATAGAAATCGACGAAATATATTATATATATATTATATATAATATAATGGCCTGAATAGAACGCGCCGCGCCGCGGCAGTTCGCGAATTTCGACCATTTATTTCAAACGGACATTACGGGAGATCCGACCGTCGGATTCTCCTAAAACCGGAACCGTTGGGTTCGTATCGAAAAGAGCTTTCTAACGAATATTAGAAATTTGAAATCTAACGGTTGGATTTGGAATTATGTCCAAATCAAATTCGAAAAAGGTCGCTGTAAGTGCAGTTCGATGGCCATTGATGGAAATCGACTGTACGGGCCTTGATAAAATTATTAAAAATAGTAATAATTTGTGTAAAATCATAAGAAATGATTTAGAAAGAATTGGGATGAAAAACTCCATATTTGAAAAGATAAAAATAGGTTTTTATCGAAATGAACTAGTTTTGAACTAGAATTATAATTCTATTTATTTTTGAATAAATAAATTGAATTCGAAAAGGGTTTTGAAAATAACCAAAATTTCCAATGATTGCATTGGAGTGGATTTGAATCGAAATTGTCTTTGGAATATTTCGATGTTGGAATTCGTGATTATACAGGTGTTGTTATGGAAATTTGAAAGATATATATTTATATCGTTATTTCCAATACGACATTTGTTAGTCGTAGAATTCGATATTGAATATAAGCCGATATATTTTCTATTCAGAGCCTTGTATTGAATATCGAATGTGATTTGGGTTTGTCGTGAATGGTGTCTTCACTAACACTGTTCTTGGACCCAGTTGAGAAAAGATTAAATCTTTTTATTTAGATTTAATGAAGTGTACCAATTAAATGATATTTAATTGGAATTGAATTGATATTGATTTTTGGGTTTATCGTGAACAGTGTTTTAAATAACACTCGTTCTTTAACCCGATAATTAATGAATGTGATTTTGGGTTTATCGTGAACCGTGTTTTAAATGACACTGATTCTTTAACCCAGATAATGATTAAAACTAAGTGGAGTTTTAATGAATCTTTAATTAGATTGAAAAGATCGAGAATGGAGTATCACCAGTTTTGCTCCAGGCGATAGTTAAATCTTTAATTAGATTTGAACGTGAAATTTAGAAACTAACTGTCGGTTAGCCAAGCAGAATGGTTTTTTGAATATTGATCTGATGTTGGTTTCGGCCTTCGGGGTTAATATTTGGGGAATTATTCTCTTGATTAATTTATGGTTAGTGACTAATGAATTGGAATGAGGCGTATGTTGTGTTTGTGTAACACTTATTTAAAATATACGCGAGTTATTCGGAAAGACCGGGTTTATCCCATTCTGAATAACTGATACGACGATAAGTCGAAGATGAAGACGATGGTCGAAGACCGGAGGTCTTCACGTCGTTTGGGTGATAACTGATGATCTTGATTGGGCTGTACACCCAAGAAGATGGAAACAGTTAGTGATCGTCCAGACGTACTTGGAGATCGATGGATATGCGAGGTACTAGGTGCCTCCGGTTTCGTTCAGACCCAGAACGGACTTGTAAATGGACTGTGTGCCTGACATCGGATTTCATTCTGTGTGACTGATATCGGTTGCATAGGATGGTTTGCCTGTGTGGCATGCTAAGATGCAAATGATCAAGGCTTCTGTTGAAAAGCAAAGTCTTGTGGTGATGATCAAAGCACGGCCTTTGTGGCGTAGCTTTGTGTAACGTTTACCTCGCGTGTTTCACACCAGGTATGAACCAAAAACGGGAGACGGACCTCAGGGAGGGCCTACGTTTCCTCCTAGCTAGAAGTGGCGTCAGTGGTTTTACACGCCCTGACGAGTTTGACTTATGTGGTTGTTGCTGTTGCGAGGCGCCTCGGATTGATCGGTCGTTCTCGAACCGATGGAGTCATTTAGTTGGCTCGCTTACGCCCCAAAGGGCGGCGAAACGTAGTGCTCAGGTATAATAATCCACATCGGTGGACCGGCCCTGTCGCTCCAAGGCTTGTCTGCGCGCTTGCCTGAGACTCGGGCTAGGCAGTCTCGAATCGGTTGAGGACTATCTTTTGCCTCGGTTCATAGACGGAAATCCAATTCCCAAATACGTGACTTTGCGGTTTTATTTGTAAACCTATATATGGCGACATGATATATGGTACCCATGCCGCCTATGATTGATACTTATGATTTGAAGTTGTTTTATGCACTATGCACTTATTATAGTATCAAATGATTTGTTTTTAAACGTATCAAGCATTATTTGGCTGTTATAAGGGAAAACCCTATCCCCCGGCTTGCGTTGCATTGTGTGATAGGACCTGGGTCTTATAACAGCTTCATCTTTCTTTATTTAGCATTGCGCTGTTTGTTTTATGCACTGGTATTCTTGGGAGGAAACCCGTTCCGTGTTATACGGCGTGGTCCCTTGATTTATCTAACTTTGAAAATAAAGATTAATAACTGTTTTAGTTCTCACACCAGTCCCATGACTGACCTGGAGTTTATTGTTTTAACCTAAACTCTGGGTGCCCTTATTTTGACACGGGCAGCTAGTAGTTTTGGTTTTGCAGATTTATATTCACAGGATCCTGGTTTACAGCTGGAACGATATCCGGAAAGCTTTGTATCCGTATATCTCTTCTAGTTGTGTATTGTATTATTTTCCGCTGCTATGTATTTAAATGTAATTTAAATCTCTGATATTTCTGTGTAATATTCATTTATACTCTGTATATTCTTGTAATCTGATGCATTGTTGTTATATACAATGAAACGTTCTTCTGTATGCGTTCTGTTTTGTCGTGTTCTCCAACGAAAGGGCGTTTCGAACGGCCTGGGTCGGTTTAGCGACTGGTTCGGACCGAGCGAAATTCCTTGCCGTCACAGTTGGTATCAGAGCTTTGGTTTACAAAGCTCAGAGAACAAGACACATTAGAACCATACGAAAGAATTCATCAGATAATTGGATTAGTAATATCCAATGGGATGACTCGTTAGAGATGGGATCAGTAGTATCCTAGAACGAGTGTGAAGAGTATATTTTTAAAGTGAAAACAAATTTTGTTTTGAAATTTAAATCAACTATTCGTATTTGATTATTTGTTTATATTGATTTTGGACAATTCAGTATATAAAGAATTTGCATATACGCCTTGCAAACGTATATTCAAAGTTTTAATATATTGAATAGATATAGCATCGCACTCTAGTCGCCCGAAGATGATATTGATGATAGCGATCGCATCATCAACATTTATGTTCGAGTTTCGAAGGTGTGATTTTCTATATATTTCCATTAGACTGGTGTGAGAACCAAAACTTATATAGATAGAACACATTGTTGTGATTTGGCATCAAAAATCTGATTTTTGACTATGTATCAAAGTTATGAATTTCAAATGATAAATCAACTAATGGATTGATGTTTGTGTTGTTTGTTCATTAGTTTGCTAATTTTGAACCATTATGCCTAACTGAATCAAATATTGACTTGTATTGAAATTTGGTCGCATTTGCTTGCATATGCATATATATCTTTGAACAGGTCATAGCAAGGAGGCTAGAGCAGAGAATAAAATTTGTTTGCCCGACAAATAGGTACATGTTTACTACATAATTTCCTGTTTTGTTTGGGTGATGATGATTTTGTGAGCCTATTGGCTAGCCGCTTGGCTTTTTCTTTTTCTTTTTGAGATCTGAAGGACCGGGGAAGCTATTTGAAATTCCCCGATGCTCCCATTGCAGGGGAGGTTATGGCGAAATTTTTCAAAAATTTAGGGTGTTAGCCAAATTTTTGAAGTTTTGAAAATTCTCAGAAACTAAAGAGTTGGAGAATGGAAGCCAGATCGAGCGTAGAGCTGAATAATCAAACCACTTTCGACTTTGTTCCTTTTCGGGGACGAAAAGTTTTAAGTGGGGGAGATTGTAACAACCCGTAAAATCTGGGCCAGTTTAAAATTTTTATTTTGGCAATTTTAGCGAATTTTGATTATTTAAAATGAATTATTTTAAATAATATTGACGAGAAATTTGTTTTGAATATAATTCGAACGTTTATATTATATACGTCGTCGTTAGAATATAAATATTTATATATAATTATAAATAGAATTGAAAATGGCGCGGTAGTTCGATAATTCGATTTCAAACTTCAATTGAATGTACCGGGTGCAAAACAATCCGGATTTTAGTGAAACCAAAAATAATGGGATCTAATTGTGAATATCTTTCCAACGAATCCGAAAAATCAAGATTTCATATCGGGAATCAAAAGATATGTCCAGTTGAAAATTCTGAATAGTCGCTATGGAATTCAGGCCCTTAAAAATGGACATTTTGCAAATGACCTCGGATTTCGACGAAACCAGTTTTGTTGGGTCCGCAGTGTCAAGTTATTGCTAGGTTTTAAATTTCATAATTTTTCGAATCCATATGTGAGCGTGGCAAAGGAAAACGCGTTTGACCAGTTTCAGTTGATTTTAATCGACTGGAAATTGGCCATTTTTCAAACGGTATCAGAATTCGACGAAGCTAGTTTTGTTAGGACCGTATCGTCAATACAAAGCTAGAAAATATTTTTCGAGAATTTTTAGAGTTCGTATGTGATCCCGGTAATTTGAAATGTACGTTTGAAATTCAATATAGAGATTTAAATGTAAATTTAACGGAAACTGATTGTAACGATCAATTCAGCTTACGATACATATCCCATTGTGTTCGAAAAGGGGGTAAAACGCTATGGACGACAGGCGGTGGGCCTCGTTTCGAGGTCGTATGAAAAAGTCAACTCTTAGTAAATAAAATAATAAAATAATAAAAAAATAAATATATTTTCCCCTTTATCTTCTGTACCCCCCCCTCCTCTTTATTTCAAAATCGAAATTCAGTTTATAAAAAAAAAAAAAAAAAAAAAAAGAAAAAGGAAAGAAGAAGAGGACGGAGTGGCGCGAGCGGCCTCCTCCATGCCGCTGCCACCGCCCAGGGCGGCGCCGTCCGACCAGAGCTCCGCGCCCCTTCTCCTCCGTCTCTCCCCCCTTCTAAGCCGATCAGTCGCCGCCACCTCGAAGACTCCCCCCCCTTCCCTCGCGAACGAGATCGGACCCCCCCTATCTCGCAACCGAACCTCCCCCCACCCTGAAGCCCCTCAGCCGCCGAGCTCGCCCACCGCCAGACCCTCCACCCACCTCCGCGGCCTCGATTCCGCACCCCCCCCTCAGTCGCAAACCCTAGAGCAGCCCCTGGAAGCCAACGCTTCCTGCCACCGAAACCCCAAGCGCCCCAGGTAATTTTTAATTTATATATAATCATTTTTTTTTATTTATATATAATCATTTTTAATTTATATAATCATTTTTAATTCATATAATCAGTTTTAATTTATATAATCAGTTTTTAATTTATATATAATCAGTTTTAAAATAGAAATAACATTGATTTTTATAGTTAAAGTAGCATTGTTTTTTTTATGTAAACTAGAATATGATTTTGAGAATCATTTCGGAAAATATAAACGAACTAAAAATTCGATTTTTATATATTGAACTTTGAACTAAAAATTCGATTTTTATATATTGAACTTTGAACTAAAAATTCGATTTTTATATATTGAACTTTGAACTAAAAATTCGATTTTTATATATTGAACTTTGAACTAAAAATTCGATTTTTATATATTGAACTTTGAACTAAAAATTCGATTTTTATATATTGAACTTTGAACTAAAAATTCGATTTTTATATATTGAACTTTGAACTAAAAATTCGATTTTTATATATTGAACTTTGAACTAAAAATTCGATTTTTATATATTGAACTTTGAACTAAAAATTCGATTTTTATATATTGAACTTTGAACTAAAAATTCGATTTTTATATATTGAACTTTGAACTAAAAATTCGATTTTTATATATTGAACTTTGAACTAAAAATTCGATTTTTATATATTGAACTTTGAACTAAAAATTCGATTTTTATATATTGAACTTTGAACTAAAAATTCGATTTTTATATATTGAACTTTGAACTAAAAATTCGATTTTTATATATTGAACTTTGAACTAAAAATTCGATTTTTATATATTGAACTTTGAACTAAAAATTCGATTTTTATATATTGAACTTTGAACTAAAAATTCGATTTTTATATATTGAACTTTGAACTAGAAATTCGATTTTTATATATTGAACTTTGAACTAAAAAATTCGATTTTTATATATTGGACTTTGAACTAAAAATTCGATTTTTATATATTGAATAACATAGTAAAAATTCGATTTTTACGTATGTAGTGAAAGCAGCAACGAAGGTGACAAAAAGGCGAAACAAAGAAGATTTCTATCAAAGAAGTGCCATGGAGCTAGGATAGCTATCTGTGAGAATTTCTCACCTTTCAATTTATTTTTCTAGTTATATATATATATACTAGGATGCAGACGGTGCTTAGTAGCACCCGACACAATCGTCCACAGACCATGGACTTGTTTGTTTGACTGTTTGGTGATTGATTGCGATATTGGTTTGAATGTGGTTTGTGGTGTGAAAAAAATCGAATCGATAAATTGGTTAGGATTAGACGTGCGCCGTTATAAGGCGAAGGAGTAAGGCTAGGTTAGACACTTACTCCAAATTTTGTGGTTAGCATAATAGAATTGATAGGATTGATGTGTGAATGGCGTGGGCCTTCACTAGACCGGGGATAAGGCTAGGCCTCGTCCCGTTTCTAGTATCGTGCCGTTATGCCGCCGAAATTTTCTAAAATATGTTAGAAAAATAAAAATATCATTTTATTGAATAAATGAATTGAATAGAAATTCATAGGTTGAAATAAAATGTTTTATCGTTAAAAATATAATTTTTAACGTGAATATGAAAATAGTGAAGTGAATAAATAAATATTCATTTACAAACCAGGTGGTTTGTTTATGTACACTTATTTGAATGACATTGATTGGGACGATAAATTTTACACATCGCCCAACTGCACGAATAAAATCTGTGTTTGTTTGTTTGAAACCCCACACGGGTGTTGGGATGAAATATGAATTTCACTCATCCTGATTGATTAATTATGTCGATCGATTGATTGACAGGCTGTTATAAGCGTTGAATATCTATATTTGATGCTTATACAGTGTAGTGCACTTTGGTTGATGGTTGATTATTTTTCAATGCTATTATATACATGTGTTGTATGGAAATCCATATAATTAATTTTATATGGTAATTGATTGGGCCTCATTCCAATTTGAAAAATAAAGAAAATTTGAAAATAGAAATTTATGAAGCCGTGTTGATTAGATTGACGCCATTTTGACGTGAACGATATTTATATCGATTTTATTCATCTTAAAAATGAATATTGAAAAGTGATTTCGAAATCGAATATTTTGAATTGAATTGAAAACGATTTCGAAATGAATTGAATTGAAAACGATTTCGAAATGAATTGAATTGAAAACGATTTCGAAATGAATTGAATTGAAAACGATTTCGAAATGAATTGAATTGAAAACGATTTCGAAATGAATTGAATTGAAAACGATTTCGAAATGAATTGAATTGAAAACGATTTCGAAATGAATTGAATTGAAAACGATTTCGAAATGAATTGAATTGAAAACGATTTCGAAATGAATTGAATTGAAAACGATTTCGAAATGAATTGAATTGAAAACGATTTCGAAATGAATTGAATTGAAAACGATTTCGAAATGAATTGAATTGAAAACGATTTCGAAATGAATTGAATTGAAAACGATTTCGAAATGAATTGAATTGAAAACGATTTCGAAATGGATTGAATTGAAAACGATTTCGAAATGAATTGAATTGAAAACGATTTCGAAATGAATTGAATTGAAAACGATTTCGAAATGAATTGAATTGAAAACGATTTCGAAATGAATTGAATTGAAAACGATTTCGAAATGAATTGAATTGAAAACGAATTGAAATGAATTCAAAATTGAATTGAAATTTGAATTGAGTAGAAATGAATTTTGAAACGAATTTATAAAGAAGAATTCAATTTTGATTTGAAATTGAAATGGAAGTTGAAATAGATTTTGAAATGAATTTAAAACTGTTTATATAATTCATTTTTAAATAGAAATCGACGAAATATATTATATATATATTATATATAATATAATGGCCTGAATAGAACGCGCCGCGCCGCGGCAGTTCGCGAATTTCGACCATTTATTTCAAACGGACATTACGGGAGATCCGACCGTCGGATTCTCCTAAAACCGGAACCGTTGGGTTCGTATCGAAAAGAGCTTTCTAACGAATATTAGAAATTTGAAATCTAACGGTTGGATTTGGAATTATGTCCAAATCAAATTCGAAAAAGGTCGCTGTAAGTGCAGTTCGATGGCCATTGATGGAAATCGACTGTACGGGCCTTGATAAAATTATTAAAAATAGTAATAATTTGTGTAAAATCATAAGAAATGATTTAGAAAGAATTGGGATGAAAAACTCCATATTTGAAAAGATAAAAATAGGTTTTTATCGAAATGAACTAGTTTTGAACTAGAATTATAATTCTATTTATTTTTGAATAAATAAATTGAATTCGAAAAGGGTTTTGAAAATAACCAAAATTTCCAATGATTGCATTGGAGTGGATTTGAATCGAAATTGTCTTCGGAATATTTCGATGTTGGAATTCGTGATTATACAGGTGTTGTTATGGAAATTTGAAAGATATATATTTATATCGTTATTTCCAATACGACATTTGTTAGTCGTAGAATTCGATATTGAATATAAGCCGATATATTTTCTATTCAGAGCCTTGTATTGAATATCGAATGTGATTTGGGTTTGTCGTGAATGGTGTCTTCACTAACACTGTTCTTGGACCCAGTTGAGAAAAGATTAAATCTTTTTATTTAGATTTAATGAAGTGTACCAATTAAATGATATTTAATTGGAATTGAATTGATATTGATTTTTGGGTTTATCGTGAACAGTGTTTTAAATAACACTCGTTCTTTAACCCGATAATTAATGAATGTGATTTTGGGTTTATCGTGAACCGTGTTTTAAATGACACTGATTCTTTAACCCAGATAATGATTAAAACTAAGTGGAGTTTTAATGAATCTTTAATTAGATTGAAAAGATCGAGAATGGAGTATCACCAGTTTTGCTCCAGGCGATAGTTAAATCTTTAATTAGATTTGAACGTGAAATTTAGAAACTAACTGTCGGTTAGCCAAGCAGAATGGTTTTCTGAATATTGATCTGATGTTGGTTTCGGCCTTCGGGGTTAATATTTGGGGAATTATTCTCTTGATTAATTTATGGTTAGTGACTAATGAATTGGAATGAGGCGTATGTTGTGTTTGTGTAACACTTATTTAAAATATACGCGAGTTATTCGGAAAGACCGGGTTTATCCCATTCTGAATAACTGATACGACGATAAGTCGAAGATGAAGACGATGGTCGAAGACCGGAGGTCTTCACGTCGTTTGGGTGATAACTGATGATCTTGATTGGGCTGTACACCCAAGAAGATGGAAACAGTTAGTGATCGTCCAGACGTACTTGGAGATCGATGGATATGCGAGGTACTAGGTGCCTCCGGTTTCGTTCAGACCCAGAACGGACTTGTAAATGGACTGTGTGCCTGACATCGGATTTCATTCTGTGTGACTGATATCGGTTGCATAGGATGGTTTGCCTGTGTGGCATGCTAAGATGCAAATGATCAAGGCTTCTGTTGAAAAGCAAAGTCTTGTGGTGATGATCAAAGCACGGCCTTTGTGGCGTAGCTTTGTGTAACGTTTACCTCGCGTGTTTCACACCAGGTATGAACCAAAAACGGGAGACGGACCTCAGGGAGGGCCTACGTTTCCTCCTAGCTAGAAGTGGCGTCAGTGGTTTTACACGCCCTGACGAGTTTGACTTATGTGGTTGTTGCTGTTGCGAGGCGCCTCGGATTGATCGGTCGTTCTCGAACCGATGGAGTCATTTAGTTGGCTCGCTTACGCCCCAAAGGGCGGCGAAACGTAGTGCTCAGGTATAATAATCCACATCGGTGGACCGGCCCTGTCGCTCCAAGGCTTGTCTGCGCGCTTGCCTGAGACTCGGGCTAGGCAGTCTCGAATCGGTTGAGGACTATCTTTTGCCTCGGTTCATAGACGGAAATCCAATTCCCAAATACGTGACTTTGCGGTTTTATTTGTAAACCTATATATGGCGACATGATATATGGTACCCATGCCGCCTATGATTGATACTTATGATTTGAAGTTGTTTTATGCACTATGCACTTATTATAGTATCAAATGATTTGTTTTTAAACGTATCAAGCATTATTTGGCTGTTATAAGGGAAAACCCTATCCCCCGGCTTGCGTTGCATTGTGTGATAGGACCTGGGTCTTATAACAGCTTCATCTTTCTTTATTTAGCATTGCGCTGTTTGTTTTATGCACTGGTATTCTTGGGAGGAAACCCGTTCCGTGTTATACGGCGTGGTCCCTTGATTTACCTAACTTTGAAAATAAAGATTAATAACTGTTTTAGTTCTCACACCAGTCCCATGACTGACCTGGAGTTTATTGTTTTAACCTAAACTCTGGGTGCCCTTATTTTGACACGGGCAGCTAGTAGTTTTGGTTTTGCAGATTTATATTCACAGGATCCTGGTTTACAGCTGGAACGATATCCGGAAAGCTTTGTATCCGTATATCTCTTCTAGTTGTGTATTGTATTATTTTCCGCTGCTATGTATTTAAATGTAATTTAAATCTCTGATATTTCTGTGTAATATTCATTTATACTCTGTATATTCTTGTAATCTGATGCATTGTTGTTATATACAATGAAACGTTCTTCTGTATGCGTTCTGTTTTGTCGTGTTCTCCAACGAAAGGGCGTTTCGAACGGCCTGGGTCGGTTTAGCGACTGGTTCGGACCGAGCGAAATTCCTTGCCGTCACATTAACGAATCAATTGGTGTTTGAATTCATGGAGATTTGGATTTGATTAAATTTGTTGAAGATTTGGATAGGAAGCGACCATGAAATGATTCAGCAATCAGAGAAAAGAAAATGATAAGAGGGAAGTTAGGTTTTAGAAGGTAATGTTATTATATTGAGAAACTTTTTTATTGATTTAATATATGTAATATTATCTCAAGGTTAATATAATAGCCAAACATATAAAGCAACGTAAGGCTGATTAACAGAGGACAAATAGTGGTCCACTCAATTAATAATAGGAAAAAAGGATATTTTTATATTTATTCTTATTTACCAAGTTCAATTTTATATTTCAAATTTTAAGTAAATTAAGATTATTTCATTCAAATATTTTAAAGGTTTTTAAGTGAGTAACTGTAACAACCTGGAAAATCAAAACGAATT
Organism: Allium sativum; assembly: GCA_030737875.1. Taxonomy (NCBI): domain Eukaryota; kingdom Viridiplantae; phylum Streptophyta; class Magnoliopsida; order Asparagales; family Amaryllidaceae; genus Allium; species Allium sativum. The sequence goes on along the minus strand of CM060918.1, from coordinate 768,684,257 downwards.
TAAAATTTTCTAGTTTAGCAATTTTAATGGATTTTGAATATTTAAAATGATTTATTTTAAATAATAATGACTAGAAATTTATTTTGAATAGAAGTAGAACGTATAAATATATTTAAATCGAAGTTAGAATATAAATATTTACTTTAATTATAAAAGGAAATTGAAAATGGCGCGGTTGTTTGAAAATTCGATTTCAAATTTCAAATGAATGTATAGGATTCAAAATAAATCGGATTTTAGTAAAACCAGAAATATTTGAATCTGTTTGAAAATATTTTTCAACGAATGTGAAAAATCCAGATTTCATAACAGGAGTAAAAAGTTATGTCCAATTGAAAATTTAGAATAGTCGTTATGGAATTTTATATAATATATAACCCTTAAAAATAGCGATTTTGCAAGTGACCTCCGTTTTTGACGAAATTACTTTTGTTGGATCCGGAATGTCAGATCATTGCTAGATTCCAATTTTCATAATTTTTGGAATCAATATGTGAGCGTGTTGAATTTAAACGTGTTTGGTAATTTCAGTTTGAATTTAATCGACTGGAAAATGACGTTTTTCAAATGGTCTCCAAATTCAATGAAATTAGTTTTATTAGGACTGTATCATCAAAACATAGCCAGATTTATTTTTTTGGAATTTTTGGAGTCCGTATGTGGCCCCGATAAATTAAAATATACGTTTAAATCAAATTTGAACATTATATTAATTTATATTTTAATTTAAATGAAAACTGATTGAAACAGTCGTATTGGCTTACGGGGAATATCCCATTGCGTTCGGAATGGGGTAATTAGCTAGGGGCGACCGTCGGTGAGTTTGAGTTGGAGTTCAAAATAAAAAGTAACGTTTTGGGAATTTAAAAATTAAATTAAATAAAAAGGGTCAACCCTTTTCTCCTTTCACCTACCCGACATCGGGTTTCAGAGAAAATTAAAAAACAAGAAAAAAAAAACAAAACAAAAACGTGCAGGACTTCGTCGACTCTGCCGCCTCCGCCTAGTCCCATTGCGCCGCCGCTCCTTCGTTCCCCTCCCCCATTCATCTCCTCCTCCCGCCGTTCATACCCCCACAGCCCAAAAGCCATAACCCGCGTTCCCTAGACCCTCCCGAAACTGAAACCGCCACCGCCGTGGGTCCCCAGCCCCGCCGCCCCTCTGCTCCGCACCTCCGATGCGAGCAAACCCCCTCCCCCTTTGAACTGTAAGTTTTGTTAATTATTTTTTTATTTTCTTTTAAGTAATTAATCAGTTAATTTGGTGATTAAAAATTGTTTTTCAAGTCTTATATTTTTATATATAATAGCATTTATTAGTAATAAAAATTAGATTTTTATGTTTATTAAAATTAGATTTTTATGTTTATATAGATTAATTTTCTATTTGATGAAAAGATTTGATTTTTGAAAATAAAAATAAATAAATATAAAGATTGGATTTTTACGAATATATAGAAATGATTTTTAATAAATGAAAAGATTTGATTTTAAGAATATAACAATGTTATTTTTATATATGTAGCGAATTAAAAATATGATCTTTATATAATAGAGAATATAACAATATTATTTTTATATATGTTGCGAATTAAAAATGTGATCTTATAAATATATATATATATATATATATACAGTGATATGAAAATGTGATTTTTAGATATATAAACATCATATTAAAAATGTGATACTATGAACAGTGTGGAAAAGATCGCGTTGGAATTTCGGGCAAACCCAAGTGGTTCAGAAATTCAGAAATAAAACTAGAGGAGTGGATCCCAAAGGCGAGAACTTCTCACTCGAATTCTATTTTCTAGTTAAATATATATACTAGGATGCAAACGAAGCTTAGTAGCACCTGACACCATTGTTTGAAACCATGTTTGTTTGGTTGTTTTGTTGATTTTTGGATTGTGTGATTTATTTGTTTGAGTGTGATTTGGGATGTGAATTGAATTGAATTGATCGGAATTTGGTTTATATATGGCGTAAGCCATTATTAGGCAAGGGATAAGGCTAGACTTTATTCCGGTTCTAGTATCGTGCCGTTATTTTGCTGACATTTTCTAAAAATATTTGAACAATAAAAATATCACTTTTATTGTATAAATGAACTATATAAAATATTCATGAGTTGAAATAAATATTTTATAGTTAATAATATAATTTTTAACATGTATATGAATAAAATAAATATTCATTTACAGATCGGACGATTTGTTTATGTACACACATTTAACTGGTATGGATTGGGATGATATATTTTACACATCGCCCAACTGCACAAATAATAATTAGTGTTTGTTGTTTGAAAACCCCACACAGATATTGGGATGATATTGGACATGCACTAATCCCAATATTTAGTTGTATGTCAATCGGTGGGTGACAGACTGTTGTAAGTGTTAATTATTTATATTTAATGATTATGCAGTTGTGTGATGCACTCTGGATGATGGTTGACTGTGTTTGATTATCGTTGTGTACATGTGTATATGAAATCCATATAAATAAATTTATATGGTAATTGACGGTGTTTGATTCCAATTCGGAAAGAACGAATATTTTAAATTAACGAATGTTTTAAAATGATGAATAATGAATATTTTAAAATAACTAATATTTTAATATAATATTCAGTAACGGATCAAAATATGATTTTGATGTCCGATTTGGGATGGACACGAAAATATTGAAAAATATGAAGCCATGCTGATTAGATTAACGCCATTTTGACGTTAACGATATTTATATCGATTTTATTCATTTTTATACTGAATATCGAAAAGTAAGTGATTTCAAAATCTAATGTTTTGAAAATATTATCATTTATATATTAATGATACAAAATATTCAATTTTGATTTAAAATTGAATATGAAGTTAAAATATTTTTAAAAACAAATTTAAAATGATTTATAAAATACTTTTTTAAAATGGAAATCGATGATATATATATAATATATACATTATATATATTTAACGGCCTGAATAGAATGCTCCGCGCAGCGGCCGTTCTTGAATTTCGACCATTGACTTCGAATTGAGATTACGGGAGATCCGACCGTCAAATTCTCCTAGAACCAAAACTCGTATCGAAAAGAGATTTCTAACGAAAACAAGAGATTTGAAATCTAACGGTTGGATGTGGAATTACGTCTAAATCAAATGTGGAAAAGGTCATTGTTAGTGCAGTTCGATGACCGTTTATGGAAATCAACTGAAAGTGCCTTACTAAAATTATTAAAAGTATTAATAATTTATGTAAAATCATAATAAATGATTTTGAAAGAATTAGGATGAAAAATTCCATGTTTGTAAAGATAAAAATATATTTTTATCAAAATGAACTAGTTATGAACTAGAATTATAATCCAATATTTTTATATAAAAAAATTAGATTTGAAATGGTTTTAAAAAAACCAGAATTTTCGATATATGAATTGGAATGAATTTGAATCAAAGTCATATTCGGAATATTTCGATATTGGATTCTGTGATTATACAGATATTGTGGAATAATTTGGAAGATATATGTATATCGTTATTCCCAATACGATATTTGTTGATTTCAAAATTTGATATTGAATATAAGCCGATTTAATTTCTATTCAGAGCCTTGTATTTAATATTGAATTCGATTTTGGGTTTGTCATGAATGATGTCTTCATTAACACTGGTCTTAAACCCAGTTGAGAAAAGAATAAATCTTTAATTAGAATTTAGTGAAGTTTTTTTCCAATTAATTAATATTTAATTGGAATTGAATAAAAGAATTGGATTTTGGGTTTGGCGTGAATAGTGTCTTAAATAACACTGTTCTTGAACCCCGTGTGAAAAGAATAAATCCTTAATTAAAATTATTTGTGTTTCCAGTTAATTAACATTTAACTGGAATAAATTGGGAAGTGAATTGGGTTTATTGTGAACTGTGTTTTTAACGACATTCGTTCTTTAACCCGATTTACAGTGAAATGTGATTTGGAGTATATAAATCTTTTTTATTAAGATGTAATGGAAAATTTCCAAAGTAAAGTTTTCCAATTTAATATATTAAATTGGAATTGAATGGAATTCGATTTGATAATAATCGAAATAAGGTTCTGTGGAGGAAGACTGTTAATATATGTGGAATTTAAAAGGCTTTTTCGTTATTCCATTTATATATTAGTTGGATACAGAAATTGATATCGATTATATATATTGATCTGTTTTCCGTGAAGGTTCCATAATTAATGGAATGTGATTTGGGTTTATCGTGAACTGCATTTTAAATGACAATGGTTCTTTAACCCAGTTAAAGACAGAATTACATGTCTAAAATTGTATTTCGAATTGTATGATTGATCTCTGCTAAATATATATCTGTTTAGTGGCGGAGAATTTATTCTCTTGCTTAACACCCTTCTCTAAGACCTACGAGCTTAGAGGTTATATATAGGCAGAAATCAATAGTACGGTGTAGATTGTCGATGCGACATGTTTGATTTTCCAAAGTTAAATAATCATTAATATTGATTTTTGGGAAGATTAAAACCAAGTGGAGTTTTAATGAAATAATTAGATTGAAATACGAATGTGATAATTTAAATTATCAAATTTGGGAAATGATCGAGAGTGGAGTATCACCAGTTTTGCTCCAAGCAATAGTTAAATTTGTAATTAGATTTGAACGGAAAATGGTAATTAATTTTACCGATAACACTGTGGTGTTAGATATGGAGTGTTACCAGTTTTGCTCCATGGGATGAATAGGTTGGGATTGGGAAATTAAACAAACGATTACTTCGGTAAGGTGCGCTAATCCTGACTTGTTTGGATAAACCTTAATTTGGTTTGGATTGATACCTAAAGGAAGATTAAAGAATAAATTTAAAGAATTTATCTTTAATAAAATTAATGGGAACGTTTCCCAAAGGATATGAATATTTAAATAAAAGAATATTCAGAATTGGATTGAGGCGTATGTTGTGTTTTATAGCACTTGTTTATAATATACGCGAGTTATTCCGAAAGGACGGGTCTATACCCATTCTGAATAACTGATTCAACGATAAGTCGACAATGAAGACGGTGGTTGAAAACTGGAGGTCTTCACATCATTTGGATAATTACGGATGTCTTGATTGGGTTGTACGCCCAAGACAAGGTAATAAGTGGTGATCGTCCAGCGTACTCGGAGACCGACCGGATATGCGAGGACCTGTCTCTTATATTGGACATATGGGATGAGGAATAAGGTGCCTTCGGTTTCGTTCAGACCAAGAACGAACTTATAAATGGATGTGTGTCTGACATTGGATTTTATTCTGTGTTGACTGATCTCTATTAAATATATATCTGTTTGGTGGCGGAGAATTTATTCCCTTGCTTAACACCCTTCTCTGAGACATACGAGCTCAGAGGTTATATATCGATAGACATCAGTTGCATGGCGTGAATTGCCAAAGTGGCATGTTGAGATGTAAAGGATCAAGGCTTAAAGCAGATCTTGTGATTGATAATCGAAGCACGGCCTTAAAGGGACCCAAGGAGGACATGATGTTTCTTTCTAGCTATGGGTGGTGTCATGGTATGGAGCCCAGACATCGATTATATTTTTACCTATGTGGATGATGGATTGCGAGGCGCCTTTGATATATCGGTTACTACGGAGCCAATGGATATAGATCCTCAAGGACTGCGAAACACGTGTTCAGGAATAATAATCCTTAAACGTAAGGGAGGACCGGCCTTGGAGGATCCAAGGGTCTTCTGCGGGAGATCCTGAGGCATTTACTAGAGTGTCTCGAAGCCGATGCATCCTTTGCCTCGACCCATGAAGGAAATCCAGTTTCCAATACGTGACATTCAGTTTTATTTGTAGAGCCTAGTATGGCGACATAGCAGGATGGGGCACTATGCCATCTATGATTGATACATTTATATTTGAAGTTGTTTTCATACACTTTATAATAGTATCAAAATGATTTGTTTTAAACGTACCAAGCATTTTTGGCTATTATAAGGTAAAACTCTATCCTCCGGCTTGCGTTGCATTGTGTGATAGGACCTAAGTCTTATAATAGCTTCAATTTTCCTAAAAGCATTGCGTTGTTTATTTTATGCATTGGTATTCTTGGGAGGAAACCCGTTCCATGTTATACGGCGGGGTCCCTTGATTTACTCCACTTTAAAGTAAAATTTTAAATAACTGTTTTAGTTCTCACACCAGTCACATGACTGACCTGGAGTTTATTTTCTTAACCTAAACTCTGGGTGCTCCTATTTTCCACATAGACAGCTAGTAGTTTTGGTTTTGCAGATATTATATTCACAGGATCCTGGTTTACAGCCGGAGCTATATTCGGAACGCTCTATATCCATGTATTTCTTTCAGTTGTGTTTTTGTATTATTTTCCGCTGCTAATGTATTTAATCTCTGACATTTATCAAATGTATATTATTTTTTCATACTCTTTATATTCTTGTACTTTGATGTAAATTGTTGTAATAAGCAATGAAATGTTCTTCTGTTAGTGTTCTAATTCGTCGTATTCTCAACTCAGTCCGGGCTTTCCCGTAAGGGCAAGTTTGGGTCGTGTTAGCTTGGTATTAGAGCTTTGGTTTACTGAGCTCGAGAACAAGGCATATTAGAACCAAACGAAAGAATTCACCAGAGATTGGATTAGTAATATCCAATAAGAATGACTCATTAGAGATAGGATCAGTAGTGTCCTAGAATGAGGGTAAAGAGTAGTGCTTTGTTTTAAAATGAAAACGAATTTTGTTTTGAAAATTTAAACCATTATATACATATTTGTATTAAACTTGGACAATTGAGTATATAAAGATTTTGCATATACACCTTGCAAATGTATATTCGAAGTTTTAATATACTGGATAGATATAGAATCACACTCTAGTCGCCCGGAGATAATTCTGATGATGATTGCAACATCATCAGTATTTGTGTTCGAGTTTCGAAAGTGGGATATCTATATATTTCCAATCGACTGGTGTGAGAACCAAAATTTAGATAGGGTTATTGTTGTGATTTGGCACTAAAAATCTGATTTTGACTAAGCATTAAAGTTATGTGTTTGAAATGTTAATCAGCTAATTGATTGCTGATTGTTGATTGTGTTATGTGATTATTCGTTTAAAACCAACATGTGAAGGAAAGTAAATTTAGCCAAATTGTATCAAATATTTAACTGAACTGAAAATTGGTTAAAAATGCATGCAAATACATGTATATACATTGGATAGGTCATAGCAAGAAGGCTAGAGAAGAGGAATAAAATTGTATGCCCAACAAATAGGTACATGTTTACTAATTTCTTGGGTTTGGATGATTTTATGAGCCGATTGGCTTTTTCTTATTCTTTTTGGATAATGAGGGCCCTGCGTGGCTAGTTACGGCTTTAAACGTCTCCCCGTACAAAGGAGGTTGTGGCGATTTTTTTTGAAAATTTAGGGTGTTAGCCAAATTTTTGAAGAATTTGAAAATTCTTAGAAACTAAAAAGTTAAAGAATAAAAGCCAAACTGAAAGTTGAGTTGGTTAGTTAAACAACTTTCAGCTCCATTCCTTTTCGAAGACGAAAAGATTTTAAGTCGGGGAGAATGTAATAACCAGGAAAATTGGAACCAATTTAAATTTGTTTATTTTAGCAATTTTAATGGATTTTGAATATTTAAAATGATTTATTTTAAATAATAACTATTAGAAATTTATTTTGAATAGGATTAGAACATATAAATTTATTTAAATCGAAGTTAGAATATAAATATTTATTTTAATCATAAAAGGAAACTGAAAATGACGCGGTAGTTTGAAAAATCGATTTCATATTTCAAATGAATGTACAGGATTCAAAATAAACCGGATTTTAGTAAAACCAAATGTGAAAAATCCAGATTTCATAACAGGAATAAAAAGTTATATCCAGTTGAAAATTCAGAATAGTTGCTATGGAATTTTATATAATATATAGCCCTTAAAAATAGCGATTCCGCAAACGTCCTCCATTTTTGACGAAACCACTTTTGTTGGATCCGGAATGTCAAATTATAGCTAGATTCAAATTTTCATAATTTTTGGAATCAATATGTGACGTGGTAAATATAAACATGTTTGGTAATTTTAGTTTGAATTTATTCGACTGGAAAATGATCGTTTTTCAAATGTTCTCCAAATTCGATGAAATTAGATTTGTTATGACCGTATCACCGAAACATAGCTAGATTTATTTTTCTGAAATTTTTGGAGTTCGTATGTGGCCCCGGTAAATTAAATTGTACTTTAAAATCAAATTTGAATGTTATATTAATTTATATTTGAATTTAAATGAAAACTGATTGAAACATTCGAATTGGCTTACGAGGCATATCCCATTGCGTTCGGAATGGGGGTAATTAGCTAGGGGCGATAGTCGGTGGGTTTGATTTGGAGTCAAAATAAAAAGTAACTTTTTGGGAATTTAAAAATTAAATTAAATAAAAAGGGTCAACCCTTTTCTCCCTTCACCCACCCGACATTGTGTTTCAGAGAAAATTAAAAAAAGAAGAAAAACAAAAAACAAAAACACGAAGGATTTTATCGACTCCGCCGCCTTCCCCACCGCGCTGTCGCTCCTCCGTTCCCCTCCCCCCTTCATCTCCTCCTCCCGCCGAACCTCACAGCCCAAAAGCCCTAACCCGCATGCCCTAGTCCCCCGGAAACCCAAACCGCTGCCATTGTGGGTCCCCAGCACCGCCGTCTCTCTGCTCTGCACCGCCATCACCACTGACGCGAGCAAGCCCCCCTCCTCCCTCTTTGAACTGTATGTTTTGTTAATTTTTTTATTTTCTTTTAAGTAATTAGTTAGTTAATTTGGCAATTAAAAATTGTTTTTCAAGTTATATTTTTTAAATATAATAGCATTGATTCATAATAAAAATTAGATTTTTATGTTTATAAAAATTAGTTTTTTATGTTTGTAAAGATTAGATTTCTATGTGATGAAAAGATTTGATTTTTGAAAATAAAAATAAATAAAAATAAAGATTGGACTTTTATAAATATAAATAAATGATTTTTAATAAATGAAAAGATTTGATTTTAAGAATATAAAAATATTATTTTTAGATATGCAGTGAATTAAAAATAAGATTTTTATATAATAGAGAATATAAAAATATTATTTTTATATATGTAGCGAATTAAAAATGTGAACTTCTATTTATATATATATATACGACGATATGAAAATGCGATTTTTAAATGTATAAACATCATATTAAAAATGTGATTTTTTACTATGAACAACGTGGAAAAGATTGCGTTGGAATTTCGGACAAATCCTAGTGGTTCAGAAATTCAGAAATAAAGCTGGAGGAATGGATCCCAAAGGTGAGAACTTGCCACTCAAATTCTATTTTCTAGTTAAACATATATACTAGGATGCAGACGGTGCTTAGTAGCAGCCGACACCTTTGTTTGAAACCATGTTTGTTTAGTTGTTTGGTTGATTTTTGGATTGTGTGATTTATTTGTTTGAGTGTGATTTGGGATGTGAATTGAATTGAATTGATTAGAATTTGGTTTGTATATGGCGTGAGCCATTATTAGGTGAGGGATAAGGCTAGACCTTATTCTGGTTCTAGTATCGCGTCGTTATGCTGCCGAAATTTTCCAGAAATATTAGAATAATAAAAATATCATTATTATTGTATAAATGAACTATATAAAATATTCATGAGTTGAAATAAATATTTTATAGCTAAAAATATAATTTTTAACGTGTATATGAATAAAATAAATATTCGTTTACAAATCATATGATTTGTTTATGTACACACATTTAACTGATATGGATAGGGACGATATATTTTACACATCGCCCAACTTCACAAATAATAATCAGTGCTTGTTGTTTGAAAACCCCATACAGGCATTGAGATGATACTGGACATACACTAATCCCAATATTTAGTTGTATGCCAATTGATGGGTTGAAAGACTGTTATAGGCGTTAATTATTTATATTTAATGCTTATGCAGTTGTGTAATGCACTTTGGATGATGGTTGATTGTGTTTGATTATTGTTGTGTACATGTGTGTATGAAATCCATATAAATAAAATTATATGGTAATTGACGGTGTCTGATTACAATTCGGAAAGAACGAATATTTTAAATTAACAAATGTTTTAAAATGACGAATAATGAATATTTTAAAATAAATAATATTTTAAAATAATATTCAGTAATGGATCAAAATATGATTTTGATATCCAATTTGGGATGGACACGAAAATATTGAAGAATATGAAGTCGTGTTGATTAGATTAACGCCATTTTGATGTGAATGATATTTATATCGATTTTATTCATTTTTATAATGAATATCGAAAAGGAAGTGATTTCAAAATCTAATGTTTTGAAAATATTATCATTTATATATTAATGGTATGGAATATTTAATTTTGATTTAAAATTGAATACGAAGTTGAAAACGTTTTTAAAACAAATTTAAAACGATTTATAAAATACGTTTTAAAATGGAAATCGATGTAATATAATATATATATATTATATATTTAATGGCCTGAATAGAACACGCCGCACCGCGGTCGTTCGCAAATTTCAACCATTAACTTCGAATTGAGACTACGGGAGATCCGACCGTCCGATTCTCCTAAAACCAAAACCATTGGGTTCCTATCGAAAAGAGCTTTCCAACGAATACAAGAGATTTGAAATCTAAATGATGGATTTGGAATTACGTCCAAATCTTGGATAAGGTCAATGTAAGTGCAGTTCGATGATCGTTTACGGAAATCGACTGAAAGGGCTTTACTAAAATTACTAAAAATATTAATAATTTGTAACACCCCGAATTTCAGTTAATGCTAAAATTCACTAATTACAGAATAAATAATCTCAGATGTGAGAATTGGGGGAAATGGGTTGCGTCATTCCGTTCGGCTCGGAAAAATACGTGAAATAGAGTCCGAAATTTTGTAAATCGAAGTCCGTATGGCCCAGTTATGGCCCAATGAAGTTTATAGAAAATTCAAAGTTCAAAACAGATTTAAAATTCAGGTTCAAATTTCGAAATTGGGGCCATTGGGCGTAGGGGGGAAAATTCCCGCCTAGCTACCCCAGTCGACAGGCCTGTCGACTGGGCAGTCGACTTGGCTAGGACCAAGTCGACAGCTCTGTCGACTTGGGTGTCGACAGGGGGTGCTCGGACAGTTTGGATGGTGCACCATTTTAGTGTTTGGCTATGTTTTGGGGCTGTTTTCTGGAAGCTTCCAAGATCTGATGGTCCTAATCTAACCTAGGGTTAATCTAAGGGTCTAAAACACATCCTAATCCTATAAATAAGACCCTAAGCTATCCCTAAATGATCATAATCCTATCCTCTAACTAAACTATGCCAAAATTTTCTATGATCATGGCCTCCACTCAAAATCCTAGCCTCCATCCTCTTTAAAGGCTATTTCTATGAAGGCTTTCATGTTCGTACAAGCATTTTTAAGTTGTATGAGTGATCATTAGCTTGCATTCATCATCAAGTTGCAAGCTTTATTTTCAAGGCTAGAGTTTTTGGGTGATTTTTGGCAAGGGTTTGCTTATTGGAGTTTAGTGGTGAGTTCTATAGCCTTAATAATCAATTGTTAAATTGATTATGATAGGATATGATAAGATATGGCTATGTTTGTGGATCAATGTGTTTATGCAAGTTTAGTATAGTGTATGTTGCGTGTTTTGCGAGTTTTATGCTATATGTATGCAAGTTTAATGCTATGTTTTATGATGCTCATTATGCAAAACACTATGTTGAACATTGATTCATATGTAACATGTTATGCAAGCTATATGTGAGATTACATGCAAGTTCATATGTAACATGTTATGCAAGCTATATGTGAGATTATATGCAAGTTCATATGTAACATGTAATGCAAGTTATGTGCATGATTATATGCAAGTTCATATGTAACATGTTATGCAAGTTATGTGTTTGGTTATATGCAAGTTATGTGCATGATTATATGCAAGTTCATATGTAACATGTTATGCAAGTTATGTGTTTGGTTATATGCAAGTTATGTGCATGATTATATGCAAGTTCATATGTAACATGTTATGCAAGTTATGTGTTTGGTTATATGCAAGTTATGTGCATGATTATATGCAAGTTCATATGTAACATGTTATGCAAGTTATGTGTTTGGTTATATGCAAGTTATGTGCATGATTATATGCAAGTTCATATGTAACATGTTATGCAAGTTATGTGTTTGGTTATATGCAAGTTATGTGCATGATTATATGCAAGATCATATGTAACATGTTATGCAAGTTATGTGTTTGGTTATATGCAAGTTAACATGTGACATGCTATGCAAGTTCACACCTTTGTATGACATAAGAATCATATGCAAGTTACCCCATTTGTGACATATGTGCTTCATGCAAGTTTGGGTTAAATGCTAGTTGGGTTTAATGTATGCTCATATATGCAAGTTGACACCTTTTAAACCCATGATAAAGTTATATGCTATGATTGGCTAAACCCATGGCATTTGTGATGAATCTTCCCTTTATTATGTCATGTTATGAGAACGAATTACGTGGGGAACGATGGGGTTAATATGCATGTTAATAAAATGGTGTGAAATGGGTATGCTTAAGCATAACATAAAGTGAATGGACATAATTGGGAATTTACCTATTAAGTTAGGTCTACCTATATTATGGAATTGGGAATTTACACATATTCTTGAAATTGGTAATTAATTAGGGATAATTAATACAAATTATGGGGGTGATTAATTAGGTGTAATTAATCGACTAAGACACGAGGTTGGACCCTTTTGTAGCATAAGACTGCCTGGAACTAACCGGCAAATCCAGCGGCTACAAATGATTGGCCCAATGTGAGAGGTCTTAGTCATAAACTAAATACGTGACAAGTGTAAAGACACGAGGTTAGACTCTGTTATGGTGTAAGGCTGCCCGGAACCAACCGGCATATCCAGCTGCCATAAAAGACAGTCTAATGTGAGAGGTCTTTACAAAGGTTACGATATTAATTAATTAAGAAACACTTAACCAAATTATCATGTAGTGGGGCATGAGGGGTTAAGTGGGTGCCTTGGGTGGCATGTAGTAACTAGTGGGGGTGCCTTGGGTGGCATGAGGAAACTAGTGGGTTGCCTTGGGTGGCAATAGAAAATACGATTAGAATACTTAACCAAAGTGGAACATGTAATTAAACATGATTAAAGGGTTAAGTAAGTGCCTTGGGTGGTATGTGGGAACCAAGTAAGTGCCTTGGGTGGCATGTGGAAATCTAGTGGGTCCCTTAAGTGGCAATTGAAATATGATTAAATGAAAAGCTTAAGTAGAAGCTTGTGGGGGCCTTAAGTGGCAATTGAAATATGATTAAATGACAAACTTAAGTAGTAGCTTGTGGGGGCCTTGAGTGGCAATTGAAATATGATTAGATGACTTAACCAAACCTTAACATGTAAGTGGGCATGATTTTTAAAAGGGGTTAAGTGGGATGCACTAGATAAAATGACAAGCTTAAGTAGTAGCTTGTGGGGGCCCATTTCAACCAATATCCCAAACGTATCTTTGTGGGCTCGACCCAAGTCGAGGACGGGACACACATATTGGGCTTGACTGTAAGAGGCCAAAACGGGTTAGCGGTGGCAACGCAAGTCCAACGGGTTTCATATGCGTGTGTGGACCTGGGCTGGTAAGTAAGACGTTGTTGCATCGTGTAGGTATAAGCCGTGCACCGTTGATATTATCAGGTTGCCACTTTGGGGAATGATACACCCCACTGTGGGGCCATCACGGGTATCTACGTTAGGGAGCCGATCGCTTGGGGAGTAGTGGGTACACCTAGTGGAGATAGGGGCAGACGGCACCTATGTAGTCAGCTAGGGGTACACGAAACTACTATTAAAAATTACTAAGTACACTTAGTGGGATCAACCTTGAGTAGGAATTACCCTTGGGTGGGTAGAACTGGTGTGGTGCAGTGTAGGAACTACCCTTGGGTGGGTAGATCTGGGATGGTGCAGTGTAGGAATTATCCTTGGGTGGGTAAATGCGTCTTTTCGGATATCTTAGTACATCCTGTGTTTAGTTGGCTACTTAGTGTAGTCATTATCCCCAGAGGTACCGTACCTTGTTTATATCATACCCTAATTACTTTAATGGTTGCATTGTTAAGGTTATAGGACTCGCTCAGACTTATGTCTGACCCCGTTGTTTTTTTTATCTTTTTCCCAACCCTCAGGTTTTCAGAGTGGGCCTAGCACTAGTTGGCTTTGATCAGACTGCTTTATCTATCTTTTGGAGCTTGGATCGTGGATGTAAAGCTCAGTTTATCTTTTCTATTATGGCTATTAAGTTATGTAGTGGGATTATGTACTTTTGTTTTATCAGGATGGATATTATGTACTTGACTCTTGTTTATGGTTTTTGTGTAACCAAACATGTTTTACTTTCCGCTGCAATGAAATGATGTTTTAAATTCTCAAGTATTACTTATATCTGTCTTGTTGTAATTTTTCTGTTCTATATTCACTTAAAATACTCCACCGATGTTATGGCATTCCCTTAGTGAGTGATCGTAGCGGGTGTGGGGTGTTACACGTGGTATCAGAGCCAGGTTACCAGAACAGATAATTTTTTTAGAAAAACTATTTTCTAAGAATATTTTTGAAAGGAGTATTTTCAAAAACATGTCTTTTAAGAGAAAAGTTTTTGAAAGAAAAGCATAATCCCCGATAGCCATATTTTATCTTTCGAGTTCTCCGTTTTGAATCTCTTCCTCTCTCGTTTTGAGTTTCCCCTCCGTGTATAGATGATCTTTCTAAGATAGATAAGAATGGAAAACCACTTTAAGGGACTTAGACGTTAGTCGGATTAGAAGTTGGTTCAAGATGGAGGAGGACTGGTAGGTACTTATTGGATAGACGATGAGAGGAAGGCTCAAATAGTTGTTTGGTTAATGAAGGATGAAACCTCATTTTGATGGGAGGTTACGAGTGGAGAATGGGAAGAAGAGGGCTAGTATTTATCCTTTTAGGAGGAATAGGACACCTTATTAGGATTGTCCAAAGAGGCAAGGGCAAGGTACGGAATCTCCTGGAGGGTAGTTGTATTCCCTCACGGCTAGTGTACCAGATGGGGATAGAACCGTCTAGGTTGGAATTTGGATTTCTTTATTATTCGGTTCGAAATTTATTTGATTCTGACGCATCGAGTTCGTTTATCTCATCATTGTTAGTTGAGTCACTGCACTTAGACACCAGTTTAGTAGATGATCCCTTAGTTGTTTCAAACCCAATTGGGGCTCCATGATGTGTTTGGGTTTGAAAGTTTCTATACTTAGCGTTGAGTTTAGATGTGATGCTTTTTGGGCTTCACGGGCTATGGGTTAGTTTTAGGCATGGACTGGTTATCCAGTAATGGTGCCGTTCTTGTTTGTGGAAGGAGAGTTGTTAGGCTTACGACCCGCTTGGGTAACACTCTCGAGATCTCTTGTAATCCCATGGAATCTGTTATGCTAAGTTATCCAGAATCGCTTGACACGTCGGTCTAGAGTTTGCGATCTGTTAGAGTGGTCCGAGAATACTCAGATGTGTTTGAGGAGGTGAAGGGCTTACCTCCGGAGCGGGAGATTGACTTCCGAATATATCTGGTAGACAATGCCAAACCAGTATCTTGGCCAGTGTGCCACATGGCTCCTCATGAGAGGAGGGAACTCCATAAGCAAGTAGGCGATTTGCTGGAGAAGAGGTTCATAAGACGAAGTATATCGGAGTGGGGTGCTCCAGTAGTTTTTGCCACGAAGGCGGATGGGTCCCTCAGACTTTATGTAGGCTAAAGAGAACTAAATAAACTCACAAAGAAGAATAGACACCCATTGCCGAGGATTGATGATCTCTTTGATCAGTTAGTTGGCGCCTCAGTATTTTCGCAGTTGGACTTAGCCACGGGGTTTCGTCAGTTGAGAGTGGCTGAGGAAAGTATAGAGAAGACTGCCTTTAGGACTCCAGATGGTTTTTATGAGTGGCTGGTGATGCCATTTGGTTTGACGAACGCCCCCGCATACTTTATTGATTTGATGAGAAGGGTGTTCAGGGAGTATCTAAATTAGATCGTGATGGTCTTTGTAAATGACATCTTGGTCTTTTCTAGGAGCGAAATAAGTTTTTGTATGTGCTCAATAGGTTGAGCAAAGCCAGTTATGGGATAAACGGTGGTTTTGGAGTGAGACTGGCGAGGACATCCAGAGTTGGATAAGGGCTTAATTATTTAGCCGTTTTTACTAGTATCATCTAACATATGTCGTCTGAATTCGAAGGAGGTATCCCTTGGGTGTTTGTCTGATACTGGTTTAGGCCTTTGGGGCTTGCATTTGGGGGATTTCGAGTTCGACTAGGGTGGTCTGCGTGAGAGATGGATAGTTGTGATGATTTTTCATGGGAGAATATCCTGATTTTCTCTAGAAGTGGAGAAAAGCATGCCCTACATCTTAGGGAAGTGTTAGAGACTCTTCGAGCGCATAGTCTTAGGACAGCAAAAGTGGATGGGATTCTTAGCATCCTATGAGTTTTAGATAGCGTATACCCGTGGCAAGGGTAACGTGGTAGCGGACGCCTTAAGTAGAAAAAGGTTGTCCTTGAGTTCATTGTTCGTTGAACGATGGAGCTTAGAGTTTATTTCTATGTTTGACTTTAGACCTTCCGTTGACTTTGTACCCGGTTTGCTAGCCTCCTTGGAGGTTAGGCCTACTCTTTTGGGACGGATTGGCGAGGCACAGCGAGACGACCCACAGTTGGTTGAGTTAGTAGAAAAGCTCATAAGGGGGGGAGTCGTCCAGCCATTTGAGTAGGTACACCCTAGATGGTAAGGGGTGGTTGCGTAGAGACGGTAGACTTTGTGTACCGCAAAACGAGGGTTTGAGGAAGGCTATACTTGATGATGCACATCGGTCGAAGATGACCATTCATCCCGGTGGGGACAAGATGTACCAAGACATGAAGCGAGTTTTCTTTTGGGCCGGTATGAAGAAAGATGTGGCTGAGTATGTCGCTAGATGCTTGGTGTGCTAGCAAGTGAAAGCGGAGCAGAAGAAACCCGGTGGGTTGCTTCACCCATTGGAGGTTCCGCTATGGAAGTGGGATAGTGTCTCGATGGATTTCTTCAATGGATTACCAAGATCGAGGAAGTGTAATACGGGAATTTGGGTTAGGGTAGACAAACTTACTAAGAGTGCCCATTTTATACCCATGAAGAGTAAGAGGACTGCTCAATGGCTAGCTCCAATCTACATTCGAGAGATTGTTAGATTGCATGGTGTACCTTCCAGCATAGTGAGTGATCGAGATCCTATCTTCACTAGCGAGTTTTGGAAGAGTTTGAAAGAGGCGGTAGGGACTCAGTTGTGTTTGACCACCGCAAATCATCCTCAGACGGACGGCCAGACCGGGAGGGTGAATCGCATTTTAGAAGACCTTTTGAGGCTATGTATCTTAGATTTTGGAGGTACATGGGAAGAGCATATTCCATTGGTGGAGTTGCCCGACAGACTTAGTGGTGTACATGATGTATTCCATGTGTCACATTTGAGGAAGTGCCTACATGAGACCGCAGAGGTGGTAGAGCCGAGCTTGCTTAGAGAAGTGGAAGTAGAGCGTGATGCGACTATTCGACGAGCTCCTACTCGCGTCCTCGGGTCAGAGACTAGGAAATTGAGGAATCGAGAGGTTCAACTAGTCAAAGTGAAATGGGGAGAAGATGAGAGCAATGCTACTTTGGAGACGGAAGCGAAGATGCGTTCATTGTACCCATTCCTTTTTGAGGGTATGTCTTTTAACTTCTCCTCTATCGTTTGTCTAGTACTTATCTTATCTTTAGTATGTCCTCTCGTTAGTACTTTTGACCTTTAGATAGGGTAAACCTATGGTTGAAACATGTGTTTGAGACATGTTATGATTGATGGATGCATGTGGATGCAAGTGTTTGCTAGTGGTTTCTCGTGGATGCATATACACACACTCTAGACACTAGATCGGCTCAGTCACTTCATATTGCATATTGCATATAATTGTGTGTAGGTAGCTATATTTATGGATGTAAAATGATTGTGTTATCATATGGATGATGCATTTTGGTGAATGATTGTGCACTCATGTAGATATGGTATGTGTCGATAGGGTTCTTTCGCATACATATTGGATGCATGGCACTATCATGGTTTGCATATGTTCATACATTAGATAGGGAACATATACACACACTTTTTGCATATGCTCATACATCATTAGAAATTGTTTAAAGGACAATGAATGTCCGTGTTTGATGGATTGAGTAGATGGTAGGATATGCATTCTCCTTAGCTTAGAGATTTCGGGGACGAAATCCTTTAAGGAGGGGAGAATGTAACACCCCGAATTTCAGTTAATGCTAAAATTCACTAATTACAGAATAAATAATCTCAGATGTGAGAATAGGGGAAACGGCCTGCGTCATTGCGTTCGGCTCGGAAAAATATGTGAAATAGAGTCCGAAATTTTGTAAATCGGAGTCCGTATGGCCCAGTTATGGCCCAATGAAGTTTACAGAAAATTCAAAGTTCAAAACAGATTTAAAATTCAGGTTCAAATTTCGAAATTGGGGCCATTGGGCGCAGGGGGGAAAATTCCCGCCTAGCTACCCCAGTCGACAGGCCTGTCGACTGGGCAGTCGACTTGGCTAGGACCAAGTCGACAGCCCTGTCGACTTGGGTGTCGACAGGGGGTGCTCGGCCAGTTTGGCCTGGTGCACCATTTTAGTGTTTGGCTGTGTTTTGGGGCTGTTTTCTGGAAGCTTCCAAGATCTGATGGTCCTAATCTAACCTAGGGTTAATCTAAGGGTCTGAAACACATCCTAATCCTATAAATAAGACCCTAAGCTAGCCCTAAATGATCATAATCCTATCCTCTAACTAAACTGCCAAAATTTTCTATGATCATGGCCTCCACTCAAAATCCTAGTCTCCATCCTCTTTAAAGGCTATTTCTATGAAGGCTTTCATGTTCATACAAGCATTTTTAAGTTGTATGAGTGATCATTAGCTTGCATTCATCATCAAGTTGCAAGCTTTATTTTCAAGGCTAGAGTTTTTGGGTGATTTTTGGCAAGGGTTTGCTTATTGGAGTTTAGTGGTGAGTTCTATAGCCTTAATAATCAATTGTTAAATTGATTATGATAGGATATGATAAGATATGGCTATGTTTGTGGATCAATGTGTTTATGCAAGTTTAGTATAGTGTATGTTGTGTGTTTTGCGAGTTTTATGCTATATGTATGCAAGTTTAATGCTATGTTTTATGATGCTCGTTATGCAAAACACTTTGTTGAACATTGATTCATATGTAACATGTTATGCAAGCTATATGTGAGATTACATGCAAGTTCATATGTAACATGTTATGCAAGCTATATGTGAGATTATATGCAAGTTCATATGTAACATGTAATGCAAGTTATGTGCATGATTATATGCAAGTTCATATGTAACATGTTATGCAAGTTATGTGTTTGGTTATATGCAAGTTATGTGCATGATTATATGCAAGTTCATATGTAACATGTTATGCAAGTTATGTGTTTGGTTATATGCAAGTTATGTGCATGATTATATGCAAGTTCATATGTAACATGTTATGCAAGTTATGTGTTTGGTTATATGCAAGTTATGTGCATGATTATATGCAAGTTCATATGTAACATGTTATGCAAGTTATGTGTTTGGTTATATGCAAGTTATGTGCATGATTATATGCAAGTTCATATGTAACATATTATGCAAGTTATGTGTTTGGTTATATGCAAGTTTACATGTGACATGCTATGCAAGTTCACACCTTTGTATGACATAAGAATCATATGCAAGTTACCCCCTTTGTGACATATGTGCTTCATGCAAGTTTGGGTTAAATGCTAGTTGGGTTTAATGTATGCTCATATATGCAAGTTGACACCTTTTAAACTCATGATAAAGTTATATGCTATGATTGGCTAAACCCATGGCATTTGTGATGAATCTTCCCTTTATTATGTCATGTTATGAGAACGAATTACGTGGGGAACGATGGGGTTAATATGCATGTTAATAAAATGGTGTGAAATGGGTATGCTTAAGCATAACATAAAGTGAATGGACATAATTGGGAATTTACCTATTAAGTTAGGTCTACCCATATTATGGAATTGGGAATTTACCTATTAAGTTAGGTCTACCCATATTATGGAATTGGGAATTTACCTATTGAGTTAGGTCTACCCATATTCTTGAAATTGGTAATTAATTAGGGATAATTAATACAAATTATGGGGGTGATTAATTAGGTGTAATTAATCGACTAAGACACGAGGTTGGACCCTTTTGTAGCATAAGACTGCCCGGAACTAACCGGCAAATCCAGCGGCTACAAATGATTGGCCCAATATGAGAGGTCTTAGTCATAAACTAAATACGTGACAAGTGTAAAGACACGAGGTTAGACTCTGTTATGGCGTAAGGCTGCCCGGAACCAACCGGCATATCCAGCTGCCATAAAAGACAGTCTAATGTGAGAGGTCTTTACAAAGGTTACGATCTTAATTAATTAAGAAACACTTAACCAAATTAGCATGTAGTGGGGCATGAGGGGTTAAGTGGGTGCCTTGGGTGGCATGTAGAACTAGTGGGGGTGCCTTGGGTGGCATGAGGAAACTAGTGGGTTGCCTTGGGTGGCAATAGAAAATATGATTAGAATACTTAACCAAAGTGGAACATGTAATTAAACATGATTAAAGGGTTAAGTAAGTGCCTTGGGTGGTATGTGGGAACCAAGTAAGTGCCTTGGGTAGCATGTGGAAATCTAGTGGGTCCCTTAAGTGGCAATTGAAATATGATTAAATGACAAGCTTAAGTAGTAGCTTGTGGGGGCCTTAAGTGGCAATTGAAATATGATTAAATGACAAGCTTAAGTAGTAGCTTGTGGGGGCCTTGAGTGGCAATTGAAATATGATTAGATGACTTAACCAAACCTTAACATGTAAGTGGGCATGATTTTAAAAAGGGGTTAAGTGGGATGCACTAGATAAAATGACAAGCTTAAGTAGTAGCTTGTGGGGGCCCATTTCAACCAATATCCCAAACGTATCTTTGTGGGCTCGACCCAAGTCGAGGACGGGACACGCATATTGGGCTTGACTGTAAGAGGCCAAAACGGGTTAGGGGTGGCAACGCAAGTCCAACGGGTTTCATATGCGTGTGTGGACCCGAGCTGGTAAGTAAGACGTTGTTGCATCGTGTAGGTATAAGCCGTGCACCGTTGATATTATCAGGTTGCCACTTTGGGGAATGATACACCCCACTGTGGGGCCACCACGGGTATCTACGTTAGGGAGCCGATCGCTTGGGGAGTAGTGGGTACACCTAGTGGAGATAGGGGCAGACGACACCTATTCAGCTAGGGGTACACGAAACTACTATTAAAAATTACTAAGTACACTTAGTGGGATCAACCTTGAGTAGGAATTACCCTTGGGTGGGTAGAACTGGTGTGGTGCAGTGTAGGAACTACCCTTGGGTGGGTAGATCTGGGATGGTGCAGTGTAGGAATTATCCTTGGGTGGGTAAATGCGTCTTTTCGGATATCTTAGTACATCCTGTGTTTAGCTGGCTACTTAGTGTAGTCATTATCCCCAGAGGTACCGTACCTTGTTTATATCATACCCTAATTACTTTAATGGTTGTATTGTTAAGGTTATAGGACTCGCTCAGACTTATGTCTGACCCCGTTGTTTTTTTATCTTTTTCCCAACCCTCAGGTTTTCAGAGTGGGCCTAGCACTAGTGGGCTTTGATCAGACTGCTTTATCTATCTTTTGGAGCTTGGATCGTGGATGTAAAGCTCGGTTTATCTTTTCTATTATGGCTATTAAGTTATGTTGTGGGATTATGTACTTTTGTTTTATCAGGATGGATATTATGTACTTGACGCTTGTTTATGGTTTTGGTGTAACCAAATATGTTTAACTTTCCGCTGCAATGAAATGATGTTTTAAATTCTCAAGTATTACTTATATCTGTCTTATTGTAATTTTTCTGTTCTATATTCACTTAAAATACTCCACCGATGTTATGGCATTCCCTTAGTGAGTGATCGTAGCGGGTGTGGGGTGTTACATAATTTTTGTAAAATCATAGTAAATGATTTGGAAAGAATTGGGATGAGAAATTCCACATTTGTAAAGATAAAATATATTTTTATCAAAATGAACAAATTATGAACTAGAATTATAATCCAATATTTTTAAATAAATAAATTGGATTTGAAATGGTTTTCAAAATAACCAGAATTTCCAATATACGAATTGGAATGAATTTGAATCAAAATCATCTTCAGAATATTTCGATATTGGACTCCGTGATTATATGGATATTGTGGAGGAATTTGGAAGATATATGTATCATTATTCGCAATACGATATTTGTTGATTTCAGAATTTGATATTGAATATAAGCCGATATAATTTCTATTCAGAGTGTTGTATTTAATATTGAATTGAATTTTAGGTTTGTCATGAATGGTGTCTTCATTAACACTATTCTTAAAACCAGTTGAGAAAATAATAAAAGTTTAATTAAGATTTAGTGAAGTTTTTTTCCAATTAATTAATATTTAGTTGGAATTGAATAAAAGAATTGGATTTTGGGTTTGGCATGAATGGTGTCTTAAATAACACTGTTCTTGAACCTTGTGTGAAAAGAATAAATCTTTTAATTAAGATTATTAGTATTTCCAGTTAATTAATATTTAACTGGAATAAAATGGGATGTGAATTGGGTTTATCATGAACTGTGTTTTTAACGACATTCGTTCTTTTACCTGATTTACAGTGAAATTTGATTTGGAATTTATAAATCTTTTTCCAAAGTAAAAATTCCCAATTTAATATATTATATTTGAAATTGAATGGAATTCGATTTGATTATAATCGAAATGAGCTTCTGTGGAGGAAGGCTGTTAATATATATGGAATTTAAAAGGCTTTGTCGTTATTCCATTTATATTATTAGTCGGATACGGAAATTGATATCGATTATATATATTGATCTGTTTTCCGTGAAGGTTCCATAATTAATGGAATGTGATTTGGGTTTATCGTGAACTGTGTTTTAAATGACATTGGTTCTTTAACCCAGTTAAAGACAGGATTACATGTCTAACATTGTATTTCGAACTATATGGTTGATCTCTGCTAAATTTATATATGTTTAGTGGCGGGGAATTTATTCTCTTGCTTAATACCCATCTCTAAGACCTACGAGCTTAGAGGTTATATATAGGCAGAAATCAATAGTACGGTGTAGAATGTCGATGCGACATATTTGATTTTCCAATGTTAAATAATCATTAATATTGATTTTTAGGAAGATTAAAACCAAGTGGAGTTTTAATGAATCATTAATTAGATTGAAATGCAAATGTGGTAATTTAAATTATCAAATTTGGGAAATGATCGAGAGTGGAGTATCACCAGTTTTGCTCCAAGCGATAGTTAAATCATTTATTAGATTTGAATGGGAAATGGTAATTAATTTTACCGATAACACCGTGGTGTTAGATATGGAGTATTACCAGTTTTGCTCCATGGGATGAATAGGTTGGGATTGGGAAATTAAACAAATGATTACTTCGGTAAGGTCCGCTAATCCCGACTAGTTTGGATAAACCTTAATTTGGTTTGAACTGATATCTGAAGGAATATTAAAGAATAAATTTAAAGAATTTATCTTTGATAAAATTAATGGGAACCTTTCCCAAAGTATATGAATATTTAAATAAAATAATATTCAAAATTGGAATGACGCGTATGTTGTGTTTTATAGCACTTGTTTATAATATACGCGAGTTATTCGAAAAGGCCGGGTTTATACCCATTCTGAATAACTGATTCGATGATAAGTCGATGATGAAGACGGTGGTTGAGGACTGGTGGTCTTCACATCGTTGGATGATTACTGATGTCTTGATTGGGCTGTACACCCAAGACAAGGTCATAAGTGGTGATCGACCGAATATGCAAGGACCTCTCTCCTGTATGGACATATTGGACGAGGAATAAGGTGCCTCCGGTTTCGTTCAGACCCAGAACGAACTTTAAATGGATGTGTGTTTGACATTGGATTTTATTCTGTGTTGATTGATCTTTATTAAATATATATCTGTTTGGTGGCGAAGAATTTATTCTCTTACTTAACAACCTTATCTAAGACGTACAAGTTCAGAGGTTATATATTTGAAACAACCCGGAAAATAAGAACCAATTTAAAAATTTTATTTTGGCTATTTTATTGAATTTTAAATAATTGAAATAATTTATTTTAAATAAAAACGATTAAAAGTTTATTTAAATCGAAGTTATAACCAATATATTTATTTTAACTCTAAAAGAAGTTAGAAATAGCGCGGCAGTTTGAAAATTTGAATTCAAACTTTGACTGACTGTACCGGATGCAAAATAGATCGGATTTTAGTGAAACCAAAAATATTTAAATATGTTTAAGAATATCTTTCCAACGAATCTGAAAATTTGAAATTTCATAGCGGGAATCAAAAGTAATGGTCAGTTGAATTTTTAGAATAGTCGCTATGGAATTTAATAGAATATATAGCCCGTATAAATAGCCATTTTTCAAACGTCCTCCGTTTTCGACGAAACCACTTTTGTTGGAACCGGAATGTCAAAATATTGCAGGATTCCAATTTTCATAATTTTTGGGATCAATACGTGAGCGTGACAAAAGAAAATGTGTTCTGACAATTTAAGTTAATTTCGATCGAGCAGAAAATGGCCATTTTTCAAACGGTCTTCAAATTCAACGAAATCAGTTTTGTTGAGACCATGTCGTCAAAACAAAGCCAAATATAATTTTTCTGGGATTTTTAGGTTCAGTCTATGGCCCCGGTAAATTAAAATGTTCGATCTAATTAAATAATTAAATATTTTATTATTTAATTTGAAGAATAACTGAATGAAACAGTCGAATGGGCCCACGAGACCTATCCTTTTGTGTCCGGCATAGGGGTTTTTCGCTTGGAGCGTGATGTGTTGGGTTTGATTTCGGTTTGAAACCGATATAGAAGGTTAAGTTTGAAATTAAATAAAATGGTATACCGTATAAATACTAGTATATATGGTTCGTATAACCCCAAATACATTTCCTGTAGCTCCGCCATATATCGATTTCAATGGCCACCGCCCCTCCAAACTTCCCTCCTCAATAACTTTCCACCATGTCTATGAAACCGAGCACTCCTTCAGAGAATTTTGCAGAGATTCTCGAGCTCTTCAGATCCATACGAGTCTCGAGTTTTATCGTTCAAAATCCGTCGAGTTTAAAGCCCTCGAAGTCATCGCGTTCGAAGCCCGGTCCCACCACCTGAGCACCGTCGAGTTCATCACCGTGGGGAGGCCCTGGTGCGCCACTCGGAGCTGAAGATCATAGTGCCATCGGACTGACACCCCGTGCCCTGTACTACTCGAAAACCGGAGACCTAACTTTGAAAAAACCTGGACATCGTCGGCCTGAAATCGATTTGGGGAAGAATGGGTTTGTGACATACAAAAACCATCGCTAATTCATTTTTGTTTATAAAATTCGTATCTTCCTCATACGTAATCAAAATTCTATGAAACAGGATTCATTGGGACCGAAAAATCGAGATCTGCATTTCAGAACTGACCGTAGAATTTTTAGAGCTTATTACAATTTTTGGCATCGTCAAATCAAGGTGAGATACCTGAATTCAGAAATAAATAAAATAAAATTATACTAGGATGCAGAAGGAGTTTAGAAACTCCTGACACCCATCATCCACAGACCATGGACGACTTGATTAAAATGTGTGATATATGATTGGTTGAATTTTGGTGTTTGTTTTTGGTTGAAAATGGAAAAGAAAAAGAAATTGATTGATATTGTGAAAAGAAAAATTCATCTGCGTACGAACTAGATTATTGAAATTCCCCTTTTCAAAAGCGGCGAGGCTTTAGGGTAGCGCGAGGAACCGTACATCGGGACAGTGCCGGTTTTAATTACACTGCCGTTATGCTGCCGAATTTTTTTTGAAATATTTGTGTGTTATAAATTATTCATGTTGTGATAAAATTATTATAAACAGTAAAAAGTTCACATTTTTATTGTAAATAAGAAAAGAGAAAAATGAATACATTTTGAAACTAAAAATATGTGAACATTAAAAATCACATTTTTAATGTAAAATAGAAAACTAGAAAAATGAACATATTTTGAAATGAAAAATATGTGGACATCAAAAATTCACAACACATATTGAAATTAGAAATATAGAAAATATTCATTAACTAAAACGAAAATAAGTTAAACAATAAAAATTCACATTTTTATTGTATATGAAGATTGTACATGTTTTTAAAATAAGTATGATCACATTAAAAATCTCATTTTTAATGTAAATTAGCAAGGTAGAAAAATGTACATATTTTGAACAAAAATATGATAACATTGAAATTCTCATTTTTTTATGTTATGTTAGCAACTAGAAAAATGATCAAAACCTTGAAATTGAAAACTTGTTTGCATTGAAATTTTCAATTTCAATGTAAATAGAAAATTTGGAAAATGATCATAATTTCACAATGAAAATATGATTACATTGAAGAGTCCCATTTTTAATGTAAATACAGGATATGTGAAAGTGTTCATACACAAAAAATTATAGTTATATTTTATTTGCATTCTTTGATGCAAGTATATATTGGAATAAAAAGTTATTCTTTTATTTGCATTCTTTGATGCAAATATACATTGCAATAAAAAGTTATACTTTTATTTGCTCTCTTGATATAGATAAAACATTGAAATTGAAAGATTATATTTTTATTTGCATATTTAGATGCAACAAAACATTGTAGTTAAAGGATTATATTTTTATTTGCATATTTAGATGCAAATAAATATTGTAGTTAAAAGATTACATTTTCAAAATGTAATATAAAAGAACATAAAAGATTTCATTTTCAAAATGTAATACAAAAGAAAGAACAGACTACATTTCCAAAATGTAATAGGAAATAAGGAAAGATCACATTTTACATAATGTAAGAAAAGATTACATTGAAATAAAAAGCTTTATTTTCAATGTAAATACATATTGAAATAGAAAGTTTACTTTTTAATGTAAATATACATTGAAATAATAAGTTCATATTTTTCAATGTAATAACACATTGAAGTAGAAAGTTATATTTTCAATATATACAAAGTTTGAAATAGAAGATTACATTTTCAATGTAATCATATATTGAAATGAAAGATTACATTTTTAATGTAATCAGAAAATGAGATAAAAATTTACATTTTCAATGTAAATTAAAGATTGAATAGAAATTTACATTTTTCAATGTAAGATAGTGAATGAATCAAAATTTACATTTTTCAATGTAAATTAATAAATGATAAAGACAAATTGCATTTTTAATGTAATGTATGATTTCACATTAAAAAAATCAATATTAAAATTGAAAATGGTTTGAAATCGTTGAACAATTTATATTTATATATATTTATATATGAATATAAATTAAAATAAAACGAATCACGCGCTGCAATTCATGATTTGAAATCGTAAATTTAAACGGTCAAACCGAGAGATCCGATCGTTGGATTTCCTCAAAACTGGAACCGTTGGGTTCGCTAGGGAAAGAGCTTTCCAACGATATAAAATTTGCTAAGATCCAATGGTTAGATTTGGAGAAATGTGTAAATTAATTTTCCATAAAAACAGCGCCAGGGTCATGTAATGACCCGAAGCGTTGTTTAATTAAAATGGCTATTTTTATATAAATAAAAATAGTGATAAATCATTATAAAATATTATAAACGATATGAAGTGAAAAGAAATGATTTTGAACTATATATTCAAGAATTATTTGAAAAGACCGAGTTAAATCTCATTTCAAATAATTATACGATGATTGTAAGTCGAAGATTTGAAGACGGTGGTTGAAGACCGACGATCTTCACATCGAATGGATGTGTGGCTACTGATGCCCACGATTGCAGTAGCTACCTTGAAGGGGCTACAGTGGTAACCGTCCGGACGTATTGTTGATTGTTCGGATATGCGAGGTATAAGGTGCCTCCGGTTTCGTTCAGACCCATAACGGACTTGTAAATGGATTGTATGTATGACGTTGTATTCCTTTATACTGTATTCGTTGATATCAGCTAAATATATATCTGTTTGGTGTTTAACACCCTTCCCTATGATGTACGAGCTTAGAGGTTATATATTGGCAGAAATCAATGGTATGGCATGGATTGACAATGTGGCATGCCAAGATGCATTTGATCAAGGCTTATTGTTGAAAAGCAGAGCCTTGTAGTTGATGATCAAAGCACAGCTTTAAATAGCATAGCTTTGTGTATAGCATTACTTCGCGAGCCTCGCACCCCAGTATGAACTAGAAACGGGAGTAAGGACTGCAGGGAGGACATACGTTTCTTTCTAGCTAGAAGTGGTGTCAGCGACTTACCAGCCTTGACATTTTTACTTATGTGGATGATGGAATTAGGCGCCTCGGTTATTGAGTCCCTAGTGGCTCTATTTACGCCCCATAGGGTGGGGAAACATATTGTTCAGGCATTATTAATCCACTAACATATTTGTGGACCGGCCCTGAAGATCTAGGTGCGGTTGTATCCTTAGGCAGGGGCTAGAGTGTCTCGAATTCGGTAAGGACTATTTTTTGCCTTGGTTCATGATGGAAATCCAACTTCCAGTACAACCCATGCAGTTTTGATTGTATTACTAATACGACGACATAGTATATGATAGCTATGCCATCTATGATTGATATTATGATTGGAATGTTTTTGAAACATATATACACTAATAATAATATCAAATTCGTTTTATCGTACCAAGCATTTTTGACCATTATAAGGTAAAACTCTATCCTCCGGTTTGTGTTGCATTGTGTGATGGGACTTGAGTCTTATAATGGCTTCATTTTTCTAAAAAGCATTCCGTTGTTTGACGATTTGCTTTATTTATGCACTAGCAATCCAATGGAGTAAACTGGTTCCGCGTTAGCGGCGTGGTCCTGTGATTAGCCTTATTATCAAATAGGTTAAATAAGATTTCTCATACCAGTCCCATGACTAACTCGTAGTTTGTTTCACTTTGCAAACTCGGGTGCCCTCTTTTCCACATGGGTAGCCTTGTTTACAGGTTTAGCAGATTCATCCTGGATAGCTATGGAGCTGAAGATGGACATTATCATTCCTATTTTGCTATTCAGACTTCACTTAGTATATTATGTTTTTATTCCGCTACAGACATTTTATGTTAAGTTGAAATTGTATTCTTTGCTAAGTATGATCCTATTATACTATGTAACTCTGATGAAGTATTATTTCCTATGTAATTTGATGAATATTATCTGCTGTAATTCTATATTTATGTTCTTTGGTTATTGTTATGTGTTACATTCCAATGATTATCCTTACTTCCGTATACATGGGGTTTGGGGTCATCACAATATCGATAGACATCAGTTGCATGGCGTGAATTGCCAGTGTGGCATGCTGAGATGCAAAGGATCAAGGCTTCTGTTGAAAAGCAGCGTCTTGTGGTTGATGATCAAAGCACGGCCTTAAAGGGCATAGCTTTGTGTATAGCGTTAATTCGCGAGCCTCACACCTCGGTATGAGTCAAAAATGGATAAGGGAGCCAAGGAGGACATGACATTTCTTTCTAGCTATGGGTTGTGTCATGGTATGGAGCCCAAACATTGATTATATTCTTACCTATGTGGATGATGGATTGCGTGGCGCTCAGATATATCGGTTACTACGAAGCCGAAGGATATAGGTCCTATAGGACCGGGAAACGTGTGTTTAGGAATACTAATCCTCAAATGTAAGGGAGGATCGGCCTTGGAGAAGGGTCTTCTGTAGGATATCCCGAGGCATTTGCTAGAGTGTCTTGAAGTCGGTGAGGAGTACATCCCTTGCCTCGACATATGACGGAAAATCCAATTTCCAATACATGACATTCGTTTTATTTGTAGAGCCTAGTATGGCGACATATTGGGATGGGGCACTATGCCATCTATCATTGATACATTTATACTTGATTTTGTTTTCATACACTTTACATTATAATAGTATCAAAATGATTTGTTTTAAATGTACCAAGCATGTTTAGCTTTTACAAGGCAAAATTCTATCCTCCAACTTGCATTGCATTGTGTGATGGGACATGAGTCTTATAACAGCTTCATTTTTCCAAAAAGCATTGCATTGTTTATTTTATGCACTGGTATTCTTAGGAGGAA
This sequence comes from Allium sativum, assembly GCA_030737875.1. Classification (NCBI taxonomy): domain Eukaryota; kingdom Viridiplantae; phylum Streptophyta; class Magnoliopsida; order Asparagales; family Amaryllidaceae; genus Allium; species Allium sativum. Next base: position 768,653,832 of record CM060918.1, on the reverse strand, counting down.
ACCCATTCCGTGTTATACGGCATGGTCCCTTGATTTACTCCATTTTAAAGTAAAGTTTTAAATAACTGTTTTAGTTCTCACACCCGTCACATGACTGACCTGGAGTTTATTGTTTTAATCTAAACTCCGGGTGCCCATATTTTCCACATGGGCAGCTAGTAGTTTCGGTTTTGCAGAAATTATATTCACAGGATCCTGGTTTAATGCTGGAGCTATATGCAGAGCGCTCTGCATCCGTGTATTTCTTTCAGTTGTGTTTTTGTATTATTCTCTACTACTAATGTATTTAATCTCTGACATTTATCAAATGTATATTATTTGTTCATACTTTGTATATTCATGTACTCTGATGTAAATTGTTGTAATAAGAAATGAAATGTTCTTCTGTTTGTGTTCTGATTCGTCGTGTTCTCAACTCAATCCGAGCTTTTCCGTGGGGGCGATTTTGGGCCATGTAAGTAACGCAATAAATCCTTTTTTTGATTTTATTCCAAATTTGATTCACTTCAATTTATTAGGTTTATATACATTTATTTTCTTAAATGGATTCATATTCAGGTAATGTATATTACCTAATATCCAGTTGACTCATTTATTGTTCGCTATATTTGTTTTCACCTCGCAAATTATAATCATTTCCATATTGGATCAATTCCAATTCATTTGGCATATTTTACTAAATTAATCCTTTCCAAATTTATTTATTCAATTTCATTAAATATTAAATTCAAACTTCTCAATGACTACGCATATAAACAAAATCACAAGTTTATTTGGAACCAATACGAGTCACAATTGTCATAATAGATTAAATTTCAATACTTATAAACCATTAAATTAAGTTTCCACCATAAATTCTTCAAAAATTAAATTACTAAAGTTTTAATTATAAATTAATTGAATCAATTTAATTCAAATAAATAAAAATCAAATTTCAATTCTTGATAATTACGATACAAACTAATTTATAATTTATAATTTATATTTTCAATCCATATAGATAATTACATTTACTACCAGTTGACATTAATTGTACAAACAACAAATGTATATTACTACCGTATTCAATAAATTAAAATTTTCAACATATATGAAATTCCAAAATTAGTTTCCAAAATTTATTAATCCAACATTAACTTCGAATTTCTATACGATTGAATTATTATACAGAGGTTATTATCATATATAGCCATTGGAATTCATTGTTTAACAAGTCAATTTAAGTTCATATCTTAACAATTCACGACACCAATCACTAAATTTTAATATCTAGAACAATTTTATTCATAACCACATTAAATTTAATTTTCTAAATTTCCATAAAATCTTGGGATGTTACAAAACAAATAATGCAAATGTCTATTCACTCAATCTATATACATACATATATATATACATATACACACACATATATATATATATACACACATGTTGTTGACGGCAAAAAATATCATAAAAACCAAATATTCCTATTACTAGAAATAGTTAATTTGGTCGCAAGACTAAGTAGAGAAAGCGGTAAAAGACACAAGGGTTTATAGTGGTTCGGCTGCGGATTAGGCGTATGCCCACTTCAGAAGGATGTTGAAATTTTATTAATCACTCAAGAATTACAAGGTGGAGCTATGCTCCTTACATTCACTTTCATAATTGAAATATGCTAGGTATTTAGGAAAAAGAATATTTAATTCTCCTTCTTCGTCAAATGGGAGATGCCACTAATGGAGTTCATGAAGCTTTAAGGAGGTCTTGAGTGAAAAAAATTCCACCCCTTTGAAGTGTGAGGCCATGGGCTATTTGTAGGAGTATGAGTAGGTAGGATTAGGTGAAAAGGGGGACCACATGCTGGAAATTCAAGCCCGCACCCTCGCGCCTCAAAATTTCGAACCTGGGTACGGGTTCGAAATTTAGAGTCCTCTAGGTTCGAAATTTCGAAACCGGCGGGTTTGAAATTTCGAACCCAGATGCGGGCTTGAAATCTCGCTCCGCTGGGCTTGAGATCTCGAACCCAGCCATGGGCGCGAGATTTCACGCCCGTTGGGCTCGGGATATCGAGCCCAGCTGTGGGTGTGAGATTTCGCACCTGTTGGGCTCGAGACCTCGCACCCACTGGGTTTGAAATTTCGAACCCAGACATGAGTTCGAAATTTCAAACCCAGGCATGGGTGCGATAATTCGCACCCGGCTGGGTGCGAATTCCGCGTCATGCCCGGGTGAGGCTCTTCCGAGTGGTGCGAGGGTCCCGGGACCGGATGGTTGAGGCTCGTAACTCCTTCAGAGTCTGAGGCCTTGGTTTGCGAATGTCTTATACATGCCGTAGGGCCACAGGCGGTGTAATCTCCTCTTGATCCTGTCTCCTCACTCCTATGTGCTCCTTTTCGGCCTCAACTTCATGAGGTATGCTGAATGGAGCGTGTCTGATGCTCTCCTAGGAACCGGATCAAAAAGACGGTTAACATTTGCCGCCCAAAGTGTGTCTTGTCTTCGACATGATGTGCTTTGCATAGGTTGAGGAAGTGGCGAAGCTGTTAATCATTCTTGTAATTCAAAAGGTAAAGTAAGTATTAGCAATAAGGCCCATTCCTCCTGGTGTACAGATGGGCCATCGTTGGAGGATGTGTCATGCTCAAACCGTTGAGCATTCATAGTGCGTGGCCTCTGTGGATGCACATGTACGGAGTACGTATACGAGGCCGCGTGTCGTAGCGTTCCCGATCCTGGAGGCGCGACCATCATTACGGTTGTCATCATTCCTCGCTTTTTTTTCGGTCAAAAATTCTCAGAGCCCAAGGAGTCTTGGAATTTCGAGCACTGGTGGGCTCGAAATTTTGAGACGGGCCTCGTGATTTCGAGTCCCTGGAGGCTCAGAATTTCGAACCCATAAGGTTCAAAATTTCGAACCCGTTAAGGTTCAAAATTTCGAACCCAAGGGTTCGAAATTTCGGACCCAGTGGGCTCGAAATTTCGAGCCCACAGTGGGATGCGAAGGGCCGTTTTTTCTTTTATAAATAGGGCCTCCACTCACACTCCTTCCCTTCTATTTTTTCTCTCTCTGGCCGCCATTGCTGAAAGCTTTGAACCCACTAATTCGAACCTAGAGAATTTCGAACCTGAACCAGGTGGGGCCTCATGTCGAGGAATCAAGAAGAGAAGGAGGTCGAAGGGCCATGGCGTAGGTATCGTGTAACACCCCACCTCCGTTATGGTCACTCACAAAGGGAATGCCTTAAATTTGATGGAGCGTTTTAGTAGACAGAACAGAAATTTACAAGACAGATAAACAATATTTGAGGAATTATAACTTTATTACAGCGGAAAACAGAAATTAGTTTGGTTACATCTTTACCAAAAACTCAAGTACATAAATATCAGTCTTGTTCAGAAAATCATCAGAGTACAAAACTTTAAAATCATAATCCCCACAGAAGCTGCCACAAGGAGTCAAGCCATACTTTAAGCACTCTAAGTACTTCAAGCAGAAGAAATCCGGATCAAGCTAAAGTATTCCCTCCTTGGAAAACCTGGGGGGGAACGGAAGAAAAAGGGGCGAAAACAAGCAAGGTCAGACATAAAGTCTGGCAAGTCCAGTGACTTTCAGCATATGAACAGATAATAATAATTATGACATGAAAATAAGCTGGATAAGAGATAACAGTAACCGAAGCAGTAGATGTACTTAGGTTAAACAGAAGAAACAGAATAATATTACTCTTCATTTCTCTGCACTAATACTAGTATAACAGGATTAGGTGTCACCCCAATGTCTAAACTGAAACAGAAACGGGAGCAGAATAATTTCCACATAATAGAAAGCTAGTAATGGGCCTTTACCACCCCAACAGAAACAGGCAGAATGCTAATAATGGGCCATTACCACCCGAACAGAAACAGATAGAAACAGAATGCAAATAATGGGCCTTTACCACCCGAATAGAAGGTACAGAAATAGAAATAGATTAATCCCTATGGAAACAGAATGTAGAATTTGGTGTACACTAGTAAATGGGCCTTTACCACCCGAACAGACGGTACCACGCAGAAACAGATAGGTGTTACCACCCAACAGAAACAGACGGTACCAACGGAAACAGACAGAACTAAGTGTACCCTAAAACCCTACCCCAAGCGATCGGCTGCCTAATAAATAAATACCCTGTGTCGGCCCCACAGTAGGGTGTATCACTCCCTAAAGTGACAACCAATTGGCACAGACCTATTTACAGATGTCACGGCGTCTTACATCCTCAGAGGTAGAATGGAATCCATGGACGCACATGACCCAGTTGGAACGCACCATCAACACCCCTCGCCATTATCAGAATGAACCGCTTATAATTAGTTCAGTAACCGTGCCCGGACCCTACCTACTGTTGGGTCAAAGTTTTGATACCAGAAAGAGTTACTGACTAATATGGGTCTTAAAAAACAGATGACACAAGTAATTTCCCTCCTAACCTTGTGTCCCCAGACTAACAGATTTCAGATTAACTTGTTTACAAGTTCAGACATACAGAGTTCAGATCAACTAGTTCACAGATCAGACAAGTTTCCAGACTAACGGATCAGATATACGGATTTAACAGATTTACAGATTTGTCTAACTTTGTAATTGGGCCTACAGATTCATGAAACGGGTTTTAAATTCATTAGTCCAATTGGTTTAACCCTATCCACCCAACACGTTTTATACATCATATTTATCTCAGATTTGTATCAATTAAAAATTAACGCGCAGACCTCTCACATTAGACTGACAATTTGCGGCCACTGGTTAGGCCGGTTGGTTTCGTGTAGGTTTCTGCCACAAACTGAGTCTAACCTCGGGTTTCAAGTACGTTATGACTAACTTCTCACATTAGAACCTATTGTTTGCGGCCACTGGATGTGCCGGGCGGTTTCGGGCAGGATTACGCCGCAAACTCATTCTAACCTCGAGTTAGCCATGTTTCATGTTTAGCAAATGCATTCATTCACAGACTATGCTAATATCAGACTAATCATGCTAATTTTACAAATTAACTTCTGTACAAGTTACAGCATATTATTCGAGGTTCTATTAACAAGTTTTGCTAAATTTTAAATCGAGCCTACAGATTTACATACTTCAAATTGCAGCATTTCAGTTCCAACAGATTATGCCATTCCACAGATTAAACAGATAACAGATCTTGCAGATCAGGCGATTTAGCAGATCTAGCAGATAAGGCAATTTAACATAATTAGCAGATTAGGCAATTCAATCTAATTAGCAGTTTAGGCAATATAACAGAACTAGCAGATTAGGCAATTAACAGATTTAATCATTCCTTAAAGTTTCATTAACATATCTTGCCTAATTATAACCTTGGCCTAAGTTTGCATGCCTAAATAATTGTCATGATTCACAATATGATCATATACCCCACGTTTGCATTGAATTTACATGGCATAGATTATGGTCATAATTTACCATATAACACATGTCCCAATTTTAGTTAAACTTGCCTAGTACAAAAGATTCACATATAAAATGCATGTCATATATTCAAAAAATCTCCCACTTAAGTGTTATTCACATTTAACAGTTATCAAATCTAAATATGGATCTTCACACCTAAGTCATATTCTCTTTTTATCTCAGGTCATGAATCGTTATATAAAAATATACCCAACAATCTAGAACTTTAAATTATAACAGATCTTAATTCAAAATATGCGTTATGTCCAAAGTCTCAAGTCACATGTTAACATACAATGGTTCCTCTTCTTCCAATTCACAGAATATGCATATATCTAAATCTAGTTTAGAACATCAGTCACAGATTAGCCATGTCCAATTTTTCCATCATTCATTATTTGTCCGAAAGTTTAGCGTTTGTGCGTTAATCTCTTATGAGATGTGGCGCAGGCTCGTGGTAGCCTGGCTATAGAACAGAAAGAAGAAAGAGATACAGAATAAAATATATCAGAACAGAACGTACACAACCTCAAATTCAAATTTACAATCATGTCACAATTATAATTAAAGTTTATATTAGAAAATAACTGTACTTGCCTTTCGTGGTTTTAAGAAAGGGTAATAAATTTTTGTTGATGTAGAAATGCTGAAGTACTCCTCTTTAATTGTTGTTGTAGCTCTAAACTTTGATTTGAGATTTGATTTAGCTTTTAATTCTATTCAGGTTGGAAGAAGATGCATCAGTCCAAGTTTTGATTCCAGCAGAGTAACGACGCCATTATTTTATTTAATAAGAACGGAGGCCGAATGAAATTATGTAGCATAAGGCTAGAGAAGAATGGTGTAAAGAGAATGGGGCTAGGGGGCTGTTTATATAGGGTTTCAAACTAATTAGAGCGGTCGATGAAGCTAGAGTTAATCAAGGCCATCCATCTCAAGAGAAGCCTATCAGAAAGTGACAAGTTAGCCCTAGTGACACAGCAGAGCTCAGAAATTCAACCAGAACCCGACCAGGCCAGCCAGGGTCAAACCAGAAAGTTGTGCATGTTTTCTCTCGGCCTGGGCGCACTTGGGAAGTGCGCCAATATAAATTTGTACTGGCGCACTTCCCAAGTGCGCCAGTGAAATCTTTTTTTTATTTAGCCACCAAACTTCGTTCGTCCATATCTTCTTCATACAGTATCCGTTTTACGCAAACTCGGACTCTATTTCAAGAAGAATTCTGAGACGAATGCAATGGCGTAACCTGTTTCCCTTGATTCTTATTTTTGTAATTATTTATTTTCTAATTTGTTACTTATACGTTCACAGAAAATACGAGGTGTTACATTCTCCCCTCCTTAAAGGATTTCGTCCCCGAAATCTTCAAGTCAAGAAGAATGTGTCCTACCATCCAGTCATCCATCTACTCAACCATCATCCACAAGCATCCATTGTCCTTAGAAAACTTCTAATGTTGTATGAACATATGCAAAAGTGTGTGTATATGTTCTTTATCTAATGCAAAGATCAGGTGGTCCACTAATTTAGTTGACCTCCTTAATGCGAACTATGTCAGTTTCATGAGTCCAACATGTATGCAATTTTCCTATTTGATACATATCATTCTTATATGAGTGACAACCATTCATTCATATGCAACATCCATGTGATGAGTCAATCATTTTTCATCCACAAAAATTGAAAATGCTCATGCATCCATATGCAGTATGAGAGTGTTTTTGAGCCGATCTAGTGCCTAGTATGTGTATATGCATCCACGAGCAACCACTATCAACCACTTGCATCCACTTGCAACCTTCAAACATAACATGTCTCAAACACATGTTTACAACCATAGGATTCCTATTTATAGGTCGAAGACTCGATCGATAGGATACAGTCGAGTGATGGAAGCGAGTGTAGATAAACAAAAACTTGGTTTCCATTAGACCTTGGTTGAGAGACAAATTCCCCTAAGTATCAACCCAGAAGACCGAAATCAACATCAGATTGAAACCCAGAGGATTACCCTCCTTAGACAATGTCAAAACTAGAAATCTCAAACTTATCAGAAATATTTATATATTTACAGATTACTAGTACAGATCAGATTACTAAATGATTCTTAGGAAACTAAGCATGATAAAAACCCAGAATGTATGCGCCATAGTCAACTTAACGCTCAACACAGATACCCAACTTATCATAATTGGATGAGTCATAACCCTTATGTGTCTGAGTCTGCAGCGGAATCAGAAACAATACTAGTATTCAAGTGCAGAGTATCAATTACAGAATAGAAATGCCAGAATCAGAAAAGAGTTTTAACTCAAAAATCAGATAAAGAAATTAAACCTCCTACGGAAAGTTTTCCTATTTCTATCCTATCCGCTAGCCTCGAGAGTGTTCGCCTGGCCTCCAAAAGTTGGTCCTGCCCTCTGCCCTTGCCCTCGTTTCTTTGGGAAGTCCCTAGTGAAGTGTCCCATCTCACCACGGTTGAAGCAAGTTCCCTTTCTTTTTCTGCAGTCCTTGTTTAGATGAGTCGAGCTTCCACAAGTAAAGCACTTTTCTCCTTCTTATCTTCATACTTTTCATCCTTCTTTTGTTTTTCCTTTTTGGGCCATGCTTTCTTGTTCTGTGGTTCTTCCTTGTTTGCCTCCTTCTTGCCCTTGTCTTCCTCGTGTAGTAGTGTCATGTCCACCAATCTCTCGTAAGTCGCTCCCGTGGGTACATGGGTCATGGCTAGGCTGTGCAGTGGCTCGTTCAATCCTTTAACAAAGCAAAGAGCCTTTTTATGCTGGGTGTTGACTAAATCTATTCCGAACCTGGCCAGTTGGTTGAACTAGTTGACGTATTCCTTGACCGTCATACTTCCTTGCTTAAGAGATAAGAACTTTTCCAGTTGTAGACTTCGTTCAGCTTGCGAGAGGAATTTCGTCTCAAACCTTGTTCTGAAATCCATCCATGTTTCAACCGGTCTTTCGGCGTTAGTGACTTCCCACCAATAGGAAGCTTCGTCCTTGAGCAACCATACCGCCAATTGTACCTTCTACCTATCGTCCACCTCGAAGATAACGAACAGATCCTCAGTTTCTTTGATCCAGTTCCTTGCTTCTACGAATAATTCAGTTCCCTTGAAATCCTTTCCACCCATGGCCCTAAAATCTTTACAGATTTTTGAAAAAACAATTGCACGAGGAGGGGGCGGAGGAGGAGGAATCGCTGCAGCTGGAGGAGGAATATCTGATGGGCCTGCATCGTTGGCCCTAGCCTCTAGGTACCACCTGAACCAGCCAGGTATTGGCATGCCCTTTGGAAAGTTAAGATTCCCAGACATGCTGGAATGAAAGAAAAAGATTAAAACTGTAACAACCCGAATTTTTAACAACGTGTTAAGACAAGAATCAAGGCAGAATTAAATTATAAAATCTGAATTAGGATAAACGGGTTGTGCCATTGTGTTCGTCTCGGAAAAATACGCGAAATAGAGTCCGAATTTCGTAAATCGGAGTCCGTATGACCAAGATATGGCCTCGCGAAGTTTCACGAAAATTCAAATCCGAAAACAGATTTGAATTCAGCCCAAAAAGAGAAGGCGGGAAAATTCCCGCCAGACACACAGGGTGTCGACCCCTGGGTCGACCCCCACCCCCCCCAGGGGGTCGAAATGGGTGTCGACCCATTGGTCGACCCTCCCAGGGGGTCGACATGGGTGTCGACCCCTGGGTCGACCCCCCTGGTCGAACCAGCGACCTGGTGCACCTGCTTCTGGTTTTGGCTCGGTTTTGGAGGCTTGTGACGGATTTTGATGATTCAGATCTATCCTAGGGTTTATCCTACGGCCTAAAACTACCCTAACATCTATAAAAAGACCCCTAGGCCTAGCCTAAACCCTCACAAATCACTCATGCCACGAAGTGCCGCCAAAATCAATCTTGATCATGGCCTCCAACTCCAACTCCAAGAGCTCATACATTCAAATCGGATCCGAATCGAAAGGTGCAAGCTTGCTACACCAAATCGAGGCTCGATCAACGTTGCTACAACGATTTCATGACGGTTCTTCATCAAAGCATCCACCTTTCTTCGTCACGACGATGCATAATCCTTCCCTAAGCCTCGCTATGTTAGTTCTAGATACTTGTAGATTCTAACGGTGGTTCTAATGTGACATGGGATAAAATGCGATGAAACATAAGTATGCTAGCTTATGTGAACCTAAATTTGCCCCTTTTCTATGATCTATGACCTTGGGCTAAGTTGTAGCGACTTAATCATGTCATTCATGTTATGTTTAACCTAGTATATCTTGCAAGTTCGAATCTTTATCTGTGAAATGTTAGCATGAACCTTTGGGAACCACTTGACTTGTGAAACATGGGCAAAGACTTGACTTTGGGGCTTATGCATGTTTGTGGCCAAATTACCTCAGAATGCTATGCATGTTTGTGGCCAAATTCACTTATGATACTATGCATATTTGTGGCCAAATTCCCTTATGACACTATGCATGTTTGCGGCCAATATGTTGGCATAATACCCTACCATGTGACTCGCTTCCACTTGGGTTGGAAATACGTTTGGGTAGCTTAGAAAAAACGAGGGTATGACATGAAAAACTTGACATGGGGTTTACATGAGAACATGACATTCATGATACATTTAAATATGGTCATGACACGTGGGGAAACATGGAACTTGAACTAGACATGGGTGGGTTGTAAGTGTAATAAGACACTAGACCAAACATGAAAGTGGCCAACTCGAGGTTGGGTTGAGTTTGTAGCATAAATCTACCCGGACCCGCCCGGCTTAACTAGTGGCTACAAACAATAGGACCCAATGTGGGTAGTCGGTCATGTAGCACTTAAAACCCGAGGTTAGACTAGGTTGTGGTGTAAATCTACCCGGACCCGCCCGGCTTAACTAGTAACCACAACAAAGTCTAATGTGAGAGGTTGAGGTGCATTAATCTAATTAATGCCACATGAAAAGGTTAAGTAATTTTGATTAATGACACTTAACCGATATGACACGAATGGGTAGGTTAAGTTAAACGGGACTTGGTTCCTTAATGACACTTAACCATATAAGACAATTAGGGGATGGGGTTAGGTAACCTACACTTGACTAATCTAAACACGGTAATTAGATGGGGTTAAGTAATCCATACTTAACTAATCTAACACGGTAAATTCGATGGGGTTAAGTGATTTACACTTAACTAATCCGACTTGGTAATTAGATGGGGTTAAGTAACTTAGACTTAACTAATCTAAACACGGTAATTAGATGGGGTTAAGTAACCTTCACTTAACTAATCTAAGCACGGTAATTCGATGGGGTTAAGTTAAACACTTAACCAATCTAAACTTGGTAATTCAATGAGGTTAAGTAACCAATACTTAACCAACTTAACATGATAATTTAATGGGGTTAAGTAACTTATACTTAACCAATTATACATGATGATTTGATGAGGTTAAGTAACCTACACTTAACCAATTTAATATGTGGACCTGGTAGGGTTAAGTCACAAGACCTTTTAAATTAGGCTTAACCATTGTAATACAATTAGTGGATGGGGTTAAGTTAACCTATACTTAACCAATCCGACTCGATAATCTGATGGTTTTAAGATAATCTATGCTTAATCAATCTAACATGGTAATCTGATAGGGTTAAGACAAATAAATACTTAACCAATTTGACTTGATAGGGTTAGGTCATGAGCTTCTTAGTACACTTAACCAACTTGTAGGGCTAAACCTTGAACTTAAAAACTTAGCCAATCTTGACATGATTCGTAGGTGGGCTAAGTCATGAACCTGAATAACAACACCTAACCCAATAGACAAACCCTAGTTAGAGGAACTAGGTAGAAAATCGTGGTTAATCAAGGGTAACGGGGAAAAGAAGCTGAGTGGTAAACCTTAGTTAAGTATAACTAAGTAATAATTCTTAGCCACGGACATGGGACTAGTTCATGAATGGATGAGCAACCCGATATGGTAGGTCATCGCTTAAACACACGAGGAGGAGCAAATTATCCGACTTGGATAAAGGCTCCAACGAACTGGGTGACGAAGCGGTAGCTTCGGGAGACGTGAGGGTACTCTTGGTATCCCTCTGTGAGGTGGCAGGTGGTCCATGAAACCCGGCCTCACAGAGGTTAAGGTCTGCGATAGAAGAGTCAAGAGTATGCCTTGGTTGCTATGCGAGCGACCTAAAGACTGGGATGGATTAGCGTGGAGTCGACGATACTTGATTTTGCCCTGGATAGCACGTCGCCGACTACCTACCATCTTTAGTCAATCGTGTACGAACGGAAAGGCAGAGAACCCCCAACAGACCATGTTCTTGCTATCGAGTCATGGGTGAGGTTGGCCCATAGGAAAGTGGGCTATAGTGGGACCAGGATGTGGTTCTCATACATGATTTTTCTTGGATTGCCTTTCAGTAGTTGAGGGAGGGGTCACGTGGGACCATAGCCACGAATAAAAAAACAGACCTTGATCTCTGCATCAGCAGACGACTTAAAGCTCCCGACCGAGTTCCGTATTTCTTGATTTGCCCTGGCACGGAACTCGGATGGCACATTGAGATACATGTGCGTCTAGACATGGAAACGATTCACGATATATACGTGGGACAAAGGGCGCGGTTGACGGGTGGCATAATCCCTAGTGGTCCTAGGTGGCCAAAACCCAAACCGAGATGCGGAAACGTTCATTAGGTAGCATAATCCCTAGTGGTCCTAGGTGGCATAAATCCTAAGTGAACACGTGATAGTTCATGGTAAGAAAACGTAACTAGATCAAGGGTAGCAGTCCAAAACAACTTCAAGGATAAAATGGTACTACGTTGAGGTGGTATAGATTTACATAGGAAAGCCCGTACGGCCTACGGCAAAGGACTAAACTTATACATGGAAAGAAACATACGAGTTGGGAAAACCTACATATGCTATATATTAGGTTGACATGGACCATTACATGACGTTGGGCAAGGGACATTCATAGTTAAAACATGACGCGGGTTGGGATACTAGTACGAGTGGTGCAGAGCAAATATACATGATAAATACCTTGGGATGTTATACATGATAAATACTGTGGGATGTTATACATGATAGATACCTTGGGATTGTATACTTGATAGAAACCTGACGCCGTGATACCTTGATTTATCTTGACACGTAGTTTATCATGATACCTTAGCCTATCTTGTTATAGTAGTTCATCCAGTTATCTTGGTTTAGCTTATCTATCTTGTTGGCATCCTTATGTTTACTTTCAGTTTATGCATGTCATGTTACCTTTACCTGTTTTTATATTGGAAGTAGATAGGACTTACCAGTCTTTATGACTGACCCGGTTTTCTTTCGCCTCTTTGTCTTCCGTTCCCCCCCCCCCCCCAGGTTTTCAGGGAGGAAACACTGTTATTTAGTTCGGACTTCTTCTGCTTGAAGGTCATCATGCTTGGCTTGGACTTCTCTTGGCTATGGCTACCGTACTGTTTTATTTGGGGAATAATTTATGAAAAAGGTTTTATGCTTCTTTACCATTGCAAGACAGATTTTGATGTATTCTGATGTAAAAGGCTTTAGACCTTATTTTATAAGGTAATGAAATTTGTTTTACTTCCGCTGTTTTATATATGTTCTGTCTTGTAATATTTCTGTGCATGTTTACCTCGATAATGCTTCACCAAACCTAGTGCATTCCCTTTGTGAGTGACCCTAGCGGAGGTGGGGTGTTACATTTGGTATCAGAGCAGAAGGTTACCAGACTGGGCAAAAGTTTTTAAAACCCTCCGAAAACTATTTGAGAAACCGTTTTACAAAGAAGCATTTTTCAAGAAAAGTTTTTAAAGGTTATTCCCCAAAAGCCATTAGCACTATCCTTTGTTTCCTTGATTGAATCTCTTTTCCTTTCTTTCCTCCATCTGTAGTCACAGTAGTTTTAACTGTGACTAATCCTTGTCTAGCTACGTAAGTGTTTTCCCGTACGATGGAGGAAGTTCTCGAGAGACCTGTTACTGAAGTTATAAGAAGGGATAAAGGACAAAAGCTTAAGAATAAGCAACTTGTTGGTATGGCTTGATCCACAAAGGAAGATAAGGACGAGATCAGCAAGAAGGCAATCATATGCCCTCGCTAGCGTACCTAAGGAGGATGGTACCGTTTCTGTTAAAGGCTTAGCCTTTCTTTTCTATCATCCCGTCCAGACTTTGTTTTGATCATCGCATCATTTAAGTCTGCCTCGATAGTTGAGTCTCTTCACCTTAGTACTAGCATGATAGAAGATCCCATTTTTGTCCCAAATCTTGTTGGATGATCGGTCCATTTATTCATGACTTGTTTGGATTTCAGAATGCCTATGTTTCTAGGCCGTGGATGGATTCCAGGGATAAAGTGGTCATCCAATAAGGGGTGCCATTCTCGGTTTTGAAAGGAGGGTAGTTAGACTCTTGACTTGCTTTGGTAATACCCTCGAAGTCTCATGTAACCTTCTAGGTTCTGTCATGGCTAGTTACCTAGAATCTCATGATGCAGTTGTTGGTAATCCGTTCGAGTAGAATTAACCGCTAAGTCGGATGGTTCGTTTCGCTTATGCATGAGTTATGGGGATCACCCTAGTAAGCACACTTGGCAACATGGATTGGCATCGGCAGACGAGATCCAGAATTCCCTAGTGAATTTTGGAGAGCTCGGATGAGTAAGTGGATACGTTTGAGCCAAGTATACTAGGAAAAGGATAAGTGAAAATGGAATAAGAGGCGACAATGAAATGAGTTCTAACTCATATCTTGGAAATAGGAATCAAGGAGCTACGAGATCATGGAGTTAAAAAGATGGTCAAGGCACCGAGGAATTAAGCTCAAGGAAACACGACTTAGAAGACGTAAGGCTAGATACGCGCATCGTACCTGTTTTTAAAGAGTGTATCCTTGATCCCTGGTTTTTCCTGTAGAGCTTGCTCGCATGTTATCTTTTGGTGAATATCCTCTCGGTCCTGTTTCTGTTGCAAACCCCGTAGGGAGTTTACCTTGTTTATCTCCTCGATCCTATCGTGAGAACCTTAGGTAGAATCCTATGGATGTAAACATGTGTTTGAAACATGTTATGATTGATATGGTTGCAAGTGGTTGCTCGTGGATGCGCGAATACACATTAGATACTAGATCGACGCACTCACATTTCATATTGAATATGCACGAGTATTTATACCTGTTTATGGATGAAATTGAATATGTTATCATGTGGATGTTGCATATGAATGAATGGTTGTGCACACAAATAGTGTTTATATGGCTAGGACTATTTGCATACATGTTGGATTCATGGCACTAAACATATTTTGCATTAGAAGATCATTCAGGCCTGATCATTAGCATTAGCTAAGGAACATATACACACACTTTCTTGCATATGTTCATATGGCATTAGAAATCATCTAAGGACCATGGTTGCCTGTGGATGATGTTTTGGGTAGATGGATGATGGATGGTAGGATACGTTCTTCCTAACTTGGAGATTTCGGGGACGAAATCCTTTAAGTTGGGGAGGATGTAACAACCCGAATTTTTAACAACATGTTACGACAAGAATCAAGGCAGAATTAAATTATAAAATCAGAATCAGGATAAACGGGTTATGCCATTGCGTTCGTCTCGGAAAAATACGCGAAATAGAGTCCAAAATTTCGTAAATCGGAGTCCGTATGACCGAGATATGGCCTCGCGAAGTTTCACGAAAATTCAAATCCGAAAACAGATTTGAATTCAGCCCAAAAAGAGAAGGCGGGAAAATTCCCGCCAGACACACAGGGTGTCGACCCCTGGGTCGACCCCCCCCCCCCAGGGGGTCGACATGGGTGTCGACCCCTGGTTCGACCCCCCTGGTCGAACCAGCGACCTGGTGCACCTGCTTCTGGTTTTGGCTCGGTTTTGGAGGCTTGTGACGGATTTTGACGATTCAGATCTATCCTAGGGTTTATCCTACGGCCTAAAACTACCCTAACATCTATAAAAAGACCCCTAGGCCTAGCCTAAACCCTCACAAATCACTCATGCCACAAAGTGCTGCCAAAATCAATCTTGATCATGGCCTCCATCTCCAACTCCAAGAGCTCATACATTCAAATCGGATCCGAATCGAAAGGTGCAAGCTTGCTACACCAAATCGAGGCTCGATCAACGTTGCTACGACAATTTCATGACGGTTCTTCATCAAAGGAGCCACATTTCTTCATCACGACGATGCATAATCCTTCCCTAAGCCTCGCTATGTAAGTTCTAGCTACTTGTAGATTCTAATGGTGGTTCTAATGTGACATGGGATAAAATGCGATGAAACATAAGTATGCTAGCTTATGTGAACCTAAATTTGCCCCTTTTCTATGATCTATGACCTTGGGCTAAGTTGTAGCGACTTAATCATGCCATTCATGTTATGTTTAACCTAGTATATCTTGCGAGCTTGAATCTTTATCTATGAAATGTTAGCATGAACCTTTGGGAACCACTTGACTTGTGAAACATGGGCAAAGACTTGACTTTGGGGCTTATGCATGTTTGTGGCCAAATTACCTTAGAATGCTATGCATGTTTGTGGCCAAATTCACTTATGATACTATGCATATTTGTGGCCAAATTCCCTTATGACACTATACATGTTTGTGGCCAATATGTTGGCATAATACCCTACCATGTGACTCGCTTCCACTTGGGTTGGAAACACGTTTGGGTAGCTTAGGAAAAAACATGGGTATGACATGAAAAACTTGACATGGGGTTTACATGAGAACATGACATTCATGATACATTTAAATATGGTCATGACACGTGGGGAAAACATTGAACTTGAACTAGACATGGGTGGGTTGTAAGTGTAATAAGACACTAGACCAAACATGAAAGTGGCCAACTCGAGGTTAGGTTGAGTTTGTAGCATAAATCTACCCGGACCCGCCCGGCTTAACTAGTGGCTACAAACAATAGGACCCAATGTGGGTAGTTGGTCATGTAGCACTTAAAACCCGAGGTTAGACTAGGTTGTGGTGTAAATCTACCCGGACCCGCCCGGCTTAACTAGTAACCACAACAAAGTCTAATGTGAGAGGTTGAGGTGCATTAATCTAATTAATGCCACATGAAAAGGTTAAGTAATTTTGATTAATGACACTTAACCTATATGACACGAATGGGTAGGTTAAGTTAAACCGGACTTGGTTCCTTAATGACACTTAACCATATAAGACAATTAGGGGATGGGGTTAGGTAACCTACACTTGACTAATCTAAACACGGTAATTAGATGGGGTTAAGTAATCCATACTTAACTAATCTAACACGGTAAATTCGATGGGGTTAAGTGATTTACACTTAACTAATCCGACTTGGTAATTAGATGGGGTTAAGTAACTTAGACTTAACTAATCTAAACACAGTAATTAGATGGGGTTAAGTAACCTTCACTTAACTAATCTAAGCACGGTAATTCGATGGGGTTAAGTTAAACACTTAACCAATCTGAACTTGGTAATTCAATGAGGTTAAGTAACCAATACTTAACCAACTTAACATGATAATTTAATGGGGTTAAGTAACTTATACTTAACCAATTATACATGATGATTTGATGAGGTTAAGTAACCTACACTTAACCAATTTAATATGTGGACCTGGTAGGGTTAAGTCACAAGACCTTTTAAATTAGGCTTAACCATTGTAATACGATTAGTGGATGGGGTTAAGTTAATCTATACTTAACCAATCCGACTCGATAATCTGATAGGATTAAGATAATCTATGCTTAATCAATCTAACATGATAATCTGATAGGGTTAAGACAAATAAATACTTAACCAATTTGACTTGATAGGGTTAGGTCATTGTGACACCCCACACCCGCAACGGTCACTCACTAAGGGAATGCCATAACATCGGTGGAGTATTTTAAGTGAATATAGAACATAAAAATTACAACAAGACAGATATAAGTAATACTTGAGAATTTAAAACATCATTTCATTGCAGCGGAAAGTAAAACATGTTTGGTTACACCAAAACCATAAACATGAGTCAAGTACATAATATCCATCCTGATAAAACAAAAGTACATATTCCCACTACATAACTTAATAGCCATAATAGAAAAGATAAACCGAGCTTTACTTCTACGGTCCAAGCCCCAAAAGATAGATATAGCGGTCTGATCCAAGCCCACTAGTGCTAGGCCCACTCTGAAAACCTGAGGGTTGGGAAAAAGATAAAAAACAACGGGGTCGGACATAAGTGTGAGCGAGTCCTATAACCTTAACAATACAATCATTAAAGTAATTAGGGTATGATATAAACAAGGTACGGTACCTCTGGGGATAATGACTACACAAAGTAGCCAACTAAACACAGGATGTACTAAGATAACCGAAAAGACGCATTTACCCACCCAAGGATTATTCCTACACTGCACCACACCAGTTCTACCCACCCAAGGGTAATTCCTACTTAAAGGTTGATCCCACAAAGTGTACTTAGTAATTTTTAATAGTAGTTTCATGTACCCCTAGCTGACTACATAGGTGTCGTCTGCCCCTATCTCCACTAGGTGTACCCACTACCCCTCCAAGCGATCGGCTCCCTAACATAGATACCCGTGCTGGCCCCACAGTGGGGTGTATCATTCCCCAAAGTGGCAACCTGATAATATCAACGGTGCACGGCTTATACCTACACGATGCAACAACGTCTTACTTACCAGCCCGGGTCCACACAAGTATATGAAACCCGTTGGACTTGCGTTGCCACCGCTACCCCGTTTTGGCCTCTTACAGTCAAGCCCAATATGCGTGTCCCGTCCTCGACTTGGATCGAGCCCATAAAGATACGTTTGGGATATTGGTTGAAATGGGCCCCCACAAGCTACTACTTAAGCTTGTCATTTTATCTAGTGCATCCCACTTAACCCTTTTTTAAAATCATGCCCACTTACATGTTAAGGTTTGGTTAAGTCATCTAATCATATTTCAATTGCCACTCAAGGCCCCCACAAGCTACTACTTAAGCTTGTAATTTAATCATATTTCAATTGCCACTTAAGGCCCCCACAAGCTACTACTTAAGCTTGTCATTTAATCATATTTCAATTGCCACTTAAGGCCCCGACAAGCTACTACTTAAGCTTGTAATTTAATCATATTTCAATTGCCACTTAAGGCCCCCACTAGATTTCCACATGTCACCCAAGGCACTTACTTGATTCCCACATGCCACCCAAGGCACTTACTTAACCCTTTAATCATGTTTAATTACATGTTCCACTTTGGTTAAGTATTCTAATCGTATTTTCTATTGCCACCCAAGGCAACCCACTAGTTTCCTTATGCCACCCAAGGCACCCCCACTAGTTACTACATGCCACCCAAGGCACCCACTTAACCCCTCATGCCTCACTACATGCTAATTTGGTTAAGTGTTTCTTAATTAATTAAGATCGTAACCTTTGTAAAGACCTCTCACATTAGACTGTCTTTTATGGCAGCTGGATATGCCGGTTGGTTCCGGGCAGCCTTACACCATAACAGAGTCTAACCTCGTGTCTTTACACTTGTCACGTGTTTAGTTTATGACTAAGACCTCTCACATTGGGCAAATCATTTGTAGCCGCTGGATTTGCCTGTCGGTTCCGGGCAGTCTTATGCTACAAAAGGGTCCAACCTCGTGTCTTAGTTGATTAATTACACCTAATTAATCACCCCCATAATTTGTATTAATTGTCCCTAATTAATTACCAATTTCAAGAATATGGGTAGACCTAACTCAATAGGTAAATTCTCAATTCCATAATATGGGTAGACCTAACTTAATAGGTAAATTCCCAATTCCATAATATGGGTAGACCTAACTTAATAGGTAAATTCCCAATTATGTCCATTCACTTTATGTTATGCTTAAGCATACCCATTTCACACCATTTTATTAACATGCATATTAACCCCATCGTTCCCCACGTAATTCGTTCTCATAACATGACATAATAAAGGGAAGATTCATCACAAATGCCATGGGTTTAACCAATCATAGCATATAACTTTATCATGGGTTTAAAAGGTGTCAACTTGCATATATGAGCATACATTAAACCCAACTAGCATTTAACCCAAACTTGCATGAAGCACATATGTCACAAAGGGGGTAACTTGCATATGATTCTTATGTCATACAAAGGTGTGAACTTGCATAGCATGTCACATGTTAACTTGCTTATAACCAAACACATAACTTGCATAACATGTTACATATGAACTTGCATATAATCATGCACATAACTTGCATATAACCAAACACATAACTTGCATAACATGTTACATATGAACTCGCATATAATCATGCACATAACTTGCATATAACCTGTGACGGCCTGGAATTTCACTCGATCTGAATCAGTCGTTAAAGCGATCTAGACCGTTCGAAACCCCTGAACGTTGAGAATATGACAAATCAGAACACAAATAGAAGAACATTTCATTGTATATTACAACAATGCATCAGATTACAAGAATATACAGAGTATAAATGAATAAATATTACACAGAAATATCAGAGATTTAAATTACATTTAAATACATAGCAGCGGAAAAATAATATAAAGCACAACTGAAGGTGATATACGGATACAGAGCTTTCCGGATATCATTCCAGCTGTAAACCAGGATCCTGTGAATATAAATCTGCAAAACCAAAACTACTAGCT
Organism: Allium sativum; assembly: GCA_030737875.1. NCBI lineage: Eukaryota > Viridiplantae > Streptophyta > Magnoliopsida > Asparagales > Amaryllidaceae > Allium > Allium sativum. The sequence continues at coordinate 768,633,655 of CM060918.1, read as the reverse complement.
GCCCGTGCGGAAAATAGGGGCACCCAGAGTTTAGGTTAAAACAATAAACTCCAGGTCAGTCATGTGACTGGTGTGAGAACTTAAAACAGTTATTAAAAGCTTTACTTTAAAAGAGAGTGATTTAAGGGACCACGCCGTATAACACGGAACGGGTTTCCTCCCAAGAATACCAGTGCATAGAATAAACAACGCAATGCTTTTTCGAAAAATGAAGCTATTATAAGACCCAGGACCCATCACACAATGCAACGCAAGCCAGAGGATAGGGTTTTCCCTTATAATAGCCAAACATGCTTGGTACGTTTAAAACAAATCATTTGATACTATAATATGTGTATAGTGTCAAAACATTTCAATCATAAATATAAATCATAGACGGCATGAGTGCCCCATCCAACTATGTCGCCATACTAGGCTCTACAAATAAAACCGAAATACACGTATTGGAAATTGGATTTCCGTCATGAGTCGAGGCAAGGGGCAAGCTCCTCTCCGCGTTCGAGACACTCTAGCAAATGCCTCAGGACTACGCACACTGGGTAACCCTGGATGCGGCTGGGCCAGTCCTCACTTACGTTAGAGGATTAATTATGCCTGAACACACGTTTCCCGGTCCTTACAGACCTATAATCGAGGCGCCTCATTCCAACAACCACAAAGGTGAAAAGTATATAAATGTCAGGGCTGGTAAGTCACTGACACCACCAAAGCTAGAAAGAAACGTCGTGCTCTCCCAGCGGTCCGTATCCCGTTTTTAACTCATACCGAGGTGTGAGGCTCGCGAATTCACGCTATACACAAAGCTACGCCACAAAGGCCATGCTTTGATCATCAACCACAAGACTTTGCTTTTCAACAGAAGCCTTGATCATTGCATCTCAGCGTGCCACATAGGCAATTCATGCCATGCGACTGATGTCCATCGATATACAACCTCTGAGCTCGTACGTCTCAGAGAAGGGCGTTAAGCAAAAGAATAAATTCTCCGCCGCCAAGCAGATGTATATTTAATAGAAATCAATCAACATAGAATAAAATCCAATGTCAGACACACAATCCATTTACAAGTCCATTCTGGGTCTGAACGAAACTGGAGGCACTTTCCTCGCATATCCATCCATCTCCAGGTACGTCTGGACGACCACCAACTATTTCCATCCTCTTGGGTGTACAGCCCAATCAGGATAGTCAGTAATTGCCCAAACGATGTGAAAACTTCCGGTCTTCGACCACCGTCTTCATCATCGACTTATCGTCGAATCGGTTATTCAGAATGGGTATAAACCCGGACTTTCCGAACAACCCGCGTATATTAAAAACAAATGTTACGCAAACACCAAATACGCCTCATTCCAATTCATTAGTCACTAACCGCAAATTAGCAAGAGAACAATTTCCCAAACATTAACCCCGAAGGCCGAAACCAACATCAGTTCAATACCCAGGAAACCATTCTTCTTAGCCAACCTACAGCTAGTTTCTAAATTCCACATTCTTAGGGAAAAGTTCCCATTAATTTTATCCAAGATAAATTCTTTAAAATTTATCCTGTAATCTTCCTTTGGATGTCATTTAAAACCAAATTATGGTTTTTCCAACTAGTCGAGATTAGCGAACCGTAACGAAGTAATTATTTATTTTATTTCCCAATCCCAACCTATTCATCCCATGAAGCAAAACTGGTAATACTCCATATCTAACACCGTGGTGTTATCGGTAAAATTAATTACCATTTCACGTTCAAATCTAATTAAAGATTTAACTATCGCTTTGGAGCAAAACTGGCGATACCCCATTCTCGCTCATTTTCTAAATTTGATAATTTAGATTATCCATTCGCATTTCAATCTAATTGCAGATTTGTTAAACTCCTTTTACTGGGTTAAAGAACTAGGTGTTATTTAAAACACAGCTCACGATAAACCCAAATCACATTCTATTTATTATCGGGTTAAAGAACTAGTGTTATTTAAAACACAGTTCACGATAAACCCATTTCAAATCCAATCAAATATATTAGAAATCCCGATTATTTAAAACCACTTTTAAATCTAATTTATTTATTTAAAAATAATTAGGTTTTAAATTTAGTTCAAAACTAGTTCATTTCGATAAAAATCTATTTTTATCTTTTCAAATATGGAGTTTTTCATCCCAATTCTTCCCAAATCATTTCTTATGATTTTACATAAATTATTACTATTTTTAATAATTTTATCAAGGCCCGTACAGTCGATTTCCAACAACGGCCATCGAACTGCACCTATAGCAACCTTTTACGAATTTGATTTGGACGTATCTCCAAATCCAACCGTTAGATTTCAAATTTCTAATATTCGTTAGAAAGCTCTTTTCGATACGAACCCAACGGTTCCGGTTTTAGGAGAATCCGACGGTCGGATCTCCCGTAATGTTCGTTTGAAATAAATGGTCGAAATTTACGAACTGCCGCGGCGCGGCGCGTTCTATTCAGGCCATTATATTATATATAAAATATATATAATATATATTTCGTCGATTTCTATTTAAAACGAATTTTATAAATAGTTTTGAATTCGTTTCAAAAATCATTTCAACTTCCATTTCAATTCAAATCAAAATTGAATTCTTCTTTATAAATTCGTTTTAAAATTCATTTCTATTCAATTCAAATTTCAATTCATTTCAATTCGCTTTCAATTCAATTTGAATTCGTTTTCAATTCAATTCAATTCAATTTGGTTTTATATTCGATTCAAATTCATTTTCTATTCAATTCAAATTTCAATTCATTTCAATTCGCTTTCAATTCAATTTGAATTCGTTTTCAATTCAATTCAATTCAATTTGGTTTTATATTCGATTCAAATTCATTTTCTGTCCAAATCAAATTTCAATTCATTTCAATTCATTTCAATTCGCTTTCAATTCAATTCGAAATCGTTTCAATTCAATTTGAGTTCGTTTTCAATTCAATTCAATTCAATTTGGTTTTATATTCGATTCAAATTCATTTTCTATTCAAATCAAATTTCAATTCATTTCAATTCGCTTTCAATTCAATTCGAAATCGTTTCAATTCAATTTGAGTTCGTTTTCAATTCAATTCAATTCAATTTGGTTTTATATTCGATTCAAATTCATTTTCTATTCAATTCAAATTTCAATTCATTTCAATTCGCTTTCAATTCAATTTGAATTCGTTTTCAATTCAATTCAATTCAATTTGGTTTTATATTCGATTCAAATTCATTTTCTATTCAAATCAAATTTCAATTCATTTCAATTCGCTTTCAATTCAATTCGAAATCGTTTCAATTCAATTCAATTCAATTTGGTTTTATATTCAATTCAAATTCATTTTCTATTCAAATCAAATTTCAATTCATTTCAATTCGCTTTCAATTCAATTTGAATTCGTTTTCAATTCAATTCAATTCAATTTGGTTTTATATTCGATTCAAATTCATTTTCTATTCAATTCAAATTTCAATTCATTTCAATTCGCTTTCAATTCAATTTGAATTCGTTTTCAATTCAATTCAATTCAATTCAATTTGGTTTTATATTCGATTCAAATTGAACTCGTTATATATTCAATTCATTTCGAAATCGTTATATATTCAATTCATTTCGAAATCGTTATATATTCAATTCATTTCGAAATCGTTATATATTCAATTCATTTCGAAATAAATAAAATCGATATAAATATCGTTCGCGTCAAAATGGCGCATCACTATTCAACACGGCTTTATATATTCTATTTCAAATATTTCTTTTTGTCAACACACGACTAATCTCAACGAATGAGTACCGTCCATGTGTGACTATTTTTGTTAAAATATTTCGTTCAACACATGACTAATCTCAACGGATGAGTACAGTCAACACATGAACCTTTATTTTATATTGATAAAGATGTAAATTTTATTATAAAAATATTTCGTTCAACACATGACTAATCTCAACGGATGAGTACAGTCAACACATGAACCTTTATTTTATAATACTCTTTATTTTTCAAATTGGAATGAGGCCCAATCAATCACCATATAATGTTAATTATATGGATTTTCATACAACACATGAATATAATAACATTGAAAAAGGATCAACCATCAACCAAAGTGCACTACACTGTGTAAGCATTAAATATAGATATCTAACGCTTATACAGCCTGTCAATCAATCGATCGACATATTTAATTAATCAGGATGAGTGGAATTCATATTTCATCCCAACACCCGTGTGGGGTTTCAAACAATCAAACACAGATTTTATTTGTGTAGTTGGGCGATGTGTGAAATTTATCGTCCCAATCAATGTCATTCAAATCAGTGTACATAAACAAACCGTCCGGTTTGTAAATGAATATTTTATTTTATTCACTTCACGTTAAAATTTATATTTTTAACGATAAAACATTTTATTCAACCTATGAATATTCTATTCGATTCATTTATTCAATAAAATGATACTTTTTATTTTTCTAACATATTTTAGAAAATTTCGGCGGCATAACGGCACTATACTAGAAACGGGACGAGGCCTAGCCTTATCCCCGGTCTAGTGAAGGCCCACGCCATTCACACATCAATCAAATCAATTCATTTCACCACACAATTCAATTTCGATCAAATATTCCAACTAGTCTATGCAACCAAACAAACAAGTCCATGGTCTGTGGACGGTTGTGTCGGGTGCTACTAAGCACCGTCTGCATCCTAGTATATATATATAATTAGAAAAGAAATGGAAGAGTGAGAAATTCTCACAGATAGCTATCCAAGCATCTTGACTCTTCTTCGATATAATCTTCTTCGTTCTCGCCCTTTTGTTACCTTCGTTGCCCGCTTTCACTACCTATGTAAAAATCGAATTTTTATTTCGCTATTCAATATATAAAAATCGAATTTTTATTTCGAAGTTCAATATATAAAAATCATATTTTCACAACGCTACCATATAGATAAAAATTATATTTTTATCACCTTATTCTTCATATAAAAATTTCGCCCTTTCAAAAATAAAGTTTTCGCCTTTATAAAAATAAAGTTTTCGCCTTTATAAAAATAAAGTTTTTGCCTTTATAAAAATAAAGTTTTCGCCTTTATAAAAATAAAGTTTTCGCCTTTATAAAAATAAAGTTTTCTAAAAATCATATTTTCACACCTTCTACAATAATAAAGATTATATTTTTACCACTTTAAAAATATATAAATCATATTTTTATAATCGCTATATAGTATGGACTATATTTTTAATTCTTTAAAAATATAAAAACTATATTTTTATTACTTTAAAAATATAAAGATCGTATCTTTCACCAAATAAAAATCTAATTTTGCCTTTTCTAAATAAAAAAAAACCGTATTTAAACCATGCTTTTACTTTTTTTTTTAAATCCTATATATAAATTTTTATATATAAAACTGAACAGAAAATTAAACAACAAATTAAAACTCACTTTTCTTTTTCTGAATTCTTTGTGAACGGGGGGGGGGGGCAGAACGTATAGGGGAGAAGAGTTTTTTTTTTTTTTTTATTATTATTTAAAAAGTTGACTTTTACAAACGAACTCGAAACGAGGCCCACCGCCTGTCGTCCATAGCGTTTTACCCCCATTCCGAACACAATGGGATATGCCACGTAGGCCAATTCGGCTGCTTGAATCAGTTTCCGTTGAATTTATATTTAAATCACTATATTGAATTTTAAACGTACATTTCAAATTACCGGGGTCACATACTAACTAGAAAAATTCCAGAAAAATGTTTTCTAGCTTCGTATTGACGATACGGTCCTAACAAAACTAGTTTCGTCGAATTCTGAGACCGTTTGAAAAATGGCCAATTTCCAGTCGATTAAAATCAACTGAAATGGTCAAAACACGTTTTCCTTTGCCATGCTCACATATTGATTCGAAAAATTGTGAAATTTGGAATCTAACAATAATTTGACACTGCGGATCCAACAAAAGTGGTTTCGTCGAAATCCGAGGTCCTTTGCAAAATGTCCATTTTTAAGGGCCTGAATTCCATAGCGACTATTCAGAATTTTCAACTGGACATATCTTTTGATTCCCGCTATGAAATCTCGATTTGTCGGATTCGTTGGAAAGATATCATCAATTAGATTCTATTATTTTTGGTTTCACTAAAATCCGGATTGTTTTGCACCCGGTACATTCAATTGAAGTTTGAAATCGAATTATCGAACTACCGCGCCGTTTTCAATTCTATTTATAATTATATATAAATATTTATATTTTAACGACGGCGTATATAATATATACGTTCTAATTATATTCAAAATAAATTTTCTCGTCGATATTATTTAAAATAATCTATTTTAAATGATCAAACTTCGCTAAAATTGCCAAAATAAAAATTTTAAACTGGCCCAGATTTTCGGGTTGTTACAATCTCCCCCACTTAAAACTTTTCGTCCCCGAAAAGGAACAAAGTCGAAAGTGGTTTGATTAATTAACTCTACGTTCGATCTGGCTTCCATTCTCCAACTTTTCAGTTTCTGAGAATTTTCAAATTTTCAAAAATTTGGCTAACACCCTAAATTTTCGAAAAATTTCGCCGTAACCTCCCCTGCACCGGGAGCATCGGGGAATTTCAAATAGCTTCCCCGGTCCTTCAGATCTCAAAAAGAAAAAGAAAAAGCCAAGGGGCTAGCCAATAGGCTCACAAAATCATCATCACCCAAATAAAACAGGAAATTATGTAGTAAACATGTACCTATTTGTCGGGCAAACAAATTTTATTCTCTGCTCTAGCCTCCTTGCTATGACCTGTTCAATGCAAGTATATGTATATGCAAGCAAATGCGACCAATTTTTAATATAAGTCAATATTTGATCCAATTAGGCATAATGGTTCAAAATTATCAAACAAATAAACAAACAACACAAACATCAATCAATTAGTGGATTAACGTTTAAAATTCATAATTTTGATACATATAAAGAAAATCATGTTTTGGTGCCAATTCACAACAATGTGTTCTAACTATATTAGTTTTGGTTCTCACACCAGTCGAATGGAAATATATCGACATCACACCTTCGTTACTCGAACATGAATACTAATGACAACTAGTCAATCATTAGAATCATCTTCGGGACACTAGAGTATGATTCTATATCTATCCAATATATTAAAACTTCGAATATACGTTCATGACGCGTATATGAAAAATCTTTATATACTCGATTGTCCATATTCAAAATAAATAAATAGTCAAATACGTTTTAAAATGGTTTAAATTTCAAAACGAAATGGTTTTCAATTGAAAAATATACTCTTCACACTCGTTCTAGGATACTACTGATCCTATCTCTAACGAGTCATTCTAATTGGATATTACTAATCCAATTTCTGATGAATTCTTTCGTATGGTTCTAATGTATCTTGTTCTCGAGCTCTGTAAACCAAAGCTCTGATACCAAATGTGACGGCCTGGAATTTCGCTCGATCTGAATCAGTCGTTAAACCGATCTAGACCGTTCGAAACCCCTGAACGTTGAGAACATGACAAATCAGAACACAAACAGAAGAACATTTCATTGTATATTACAACAATGCATCAGATTACAAGAATATAAAGAGTATAAATGAATAAATATTACACAGAAATATCAGAGATTTAAATTACATTTAAATACATAGCAGCGGAAAAATAATATAAAGCACAACTGAAGGTGATATACGGATACAGAGCTTTCCGGATATCATTCCAGCTGTAAACCAGGATCCTGTGAATATAAATCTGCAAAACCAAAACTACTAGCTGCCCGTGCGGAAAATAGGGGCACCCAGAGTTTAGGTTAAAACAATAAACTCCAGGTCAGTCATGTGACTGGTGTGAGAACTTAAAACAGTTATTAAAAGCTTTACTTTAAAAGAGAGTGATTTAAGGGACCACGCCGTATAACACGGAACGGGTTTCCTCCCAAGAATACCAGTGCATAGAATAAACAACGCAATGCTTTTTCGAAAAATGAAGCTATTATAAGACCCAGGTCCCATCACACAATGCAACGCAAGTCAGAGGATAGGGTTTTCCCTTATAATAGCCAAACATGCTTGGTACGTTTAAAACAAATCATTTGATAATATAATATGTGTATAGTGTCAAAACATTTCAATCATAAATATAAATCATAGACGGCATGAGTGCCCCATCCCACTATGTCGCCATACTAGGCTCTACAAATAAAACCGAAATACACGTATTGGAAATTGGATTTCCGTCATGAGTCGAGGCAAGGGGCAAGCTCCTCTCCGCGTTCGAGACACTCTAGCAAATGCCTCAGGACTACGCACACTGGGTAACCCTGGATGCGGCTGGGCCGGTCCTCACTTACGTTAGAGGATTAATTATGCCTGAAAACACGTTTCCCGGTCCTTACAGACCTATAATCGAGGCGCCTCATTCCAACAACCACAAAGGTGAAAAGTATATAAATGTCAGGGCTGGTAGGTCACTGACACCACCAAAGCTAGAAAGAAACGTCGTGCTCTCCCAGCGGTCCGTATCCCGTTTTTAACTCATACCGAGGTGTGAGGCTCGCGAATTCATGCTATACACAAAGCTACGCCACAAAGGCCATGCTTTGATCATCAACCACAAGACTTTGCTTTTCAACAGAAGCCTTGATCATTGCATCTCAGCGTGCCACATAGGCAATTCATGCCATGCGACTGATGTCCATCGATATACAACCTCTGAGCTCGTACGTCTCAGAGAAGGGCGTTAAGCAAAAGAATAAATTCTCCGCCGCCAAGTAGATGTATATTTAATAGAAATCAATCAACATAGAATAAAATCCAATGTCAGACACACAATCCATTTACAAGTCCGTTCTGGGTCTGAACGAAACCGGAGGCACTTTCCTCGCATATCCATCCATCTCCAGGTACGTCTGGACGACCACCAACTATTTCCATCCTCTTGGGTGTACAGCCCAATCAGGATAGTCAGTAATTGCCCAAACGATGTGAAAACTTCCGGTCTTCGACCACCGTCTTCATCTTCGACTTATCGTCGAATCGGTTATTCAGAATGGGTATAAACCCGGACTTTCCGAACAACCCGCGTATATTAAAAACAAATGTTACGCAAACACCACATACGCCTCATTCCAATTCATTAGTCACTAACCGCAAATTAGCAAGAGAACAATTTCCCAAACATTAACTCCGAAGGCCGAAACCAACATCAGATCAATACCCAGGAAACCATTCTTCTTAGCCAACCTACAGCTGGTTTCTAAATTCCACATTCTTAGGGAAAAGTTCCCATTAATTTTATCCAAGATAAATTCTGTAAAATTTATCCTGTAATCTTCCTTTGGATGTCATTTAAAACCAAATTATGGTTTTTCCAACTAGTCGAGATTAGCGAACCGTAACGAAGTAATTATTTATTTTATTTCCCAATCCCAACCTATTCATCCCATGAAGCAAAACTGGTAATACTCCATATCTAACACCGTGGTGTTATCGGTAAAATTAATTAGCATTTCATGTTCAAATCTAATTAAAGATTTAACTATCGCTTTGGAGCAAAACTGGCGATACCCCATTCTCGCTCATTTTCTAAATTTGATAATTTAGATTATCCATTCGCATTTCAATCTAATTGCAGATTTGTCAAACTCCTTTTACTGGGTTAAAGAACTAGGTGTTATTTAAAACACAGCTCACGATAAACCCAAATCACATTCTATTTATTATCGGGTTAAAGAACTAGTGTTATTTAAAACATAGTTCACGATAAACCCATTTCAAATCCAATCAAATATATTAGAAATCCCGATTATTTAAAACCCCTTTTAAATCTAATTTATTTATTTAAAAATAATTAGGTTTTAAATTTAGTTCAAAACTAGTTCATTTCGATAAAAATCTATTTTTATCTTTTCAAATATGGAGTTTTTCATCCCAATTCTTCCCAAATCATTTCTTATGATTTTACATAAATTATTACTATTTTTAATAATTTTATCAAGGCCCGTACAGTCGATTTCCAACAACGGCCATCGAACTGCACCTATAGCGACCTTTTTCGAATTTGATTTGGACGTATCTCCAAATCCAACCGTTAGATTTCAAATTTCTAATATTCGTTAGAAAGCTCTTTTCGATACGAACCCAACAGTTCCGGTTTTAGGAGAATCCGACGGTCGGATCTCCCGTAATGTTCGTTTGAAATAAATGGTCGAAATTTACGAACTGCCGCGGCGCGGCGCGTTCTATTCAGGCCATTATATTATATATAAAATATATATAATATATATTTCGTCGATTTCTATTTAAAACGAATTTTATAAATAGTTTTGAATTCGTTTCAAAAATCATTTCAACTTCCATTTCAATTCAAATCAAAATTGAATTCTTCTTTATAAATTCGTTTTAAAATTCATTTCTATTCAATTCAAATTTCAATTCATTTCAATTCGCTTTCAATTCAATTTGAATTCGTTTTCAATTCAATTCAATTCAATTTGGTTTTATATTCGATTCAAATTCATTTTCTATTCAATTCAAATTTCAATTCATTTCAATTCGCTTTCAATTCAATTTGAATTCGTTTTCAATTCAATTCAATTTGGTTTTATATTCGATTCAAATTCATTTTCTATTCAAATCAAATTTCAATTCATTTCAATTCACTTTCAATTCAATTCGAAATCGTTTCAATTCAATTTGAGTTCGTTTTCAATTCAATTCAATTCAATTTGGTTTTATATTCGATTCAAATTCATTTTCTATTCAAATCAAATTTCAATTCATTTCAATTCGCTTTCAATTCAATTCGAAATCGTTTCAATTCAATTTGAGTTCGTTTTCAATTCAATTCAATTCAATTTGGTTTTATATTTGATTCAAATTCATTTTCTATTCAATTCAAATTTCAATTCATTTCAATTCGCTTTCAATTCAATTTGAATTCGTTTTCAATTCAATTCAATTCAATTTGGTTTTATATTCGATTCAAATTCATTTTCTATTCAAATCAAATTTCAATTCATTTCAATTCGCTTTCAATTCAATTCGAAATCGTTTCAATTCAATTCAATTCAATTTGGTTTTATATTCGATTCAAATTCATTTTCTATTCAAATCAAATTTCAATTCATTTCAATTCGCTTTCAATTCAATTTGAATTCGTTTTCAATTCAATTCAATTCAATTTGGTTTTATATTCGATTCAAATTCATTTTCTATTCAATTCAAATTTCAATTCATTTCAATTCGCTTTCAATTCAATTTGAATTCGTTTTCAATTCAATTCAATTTGGTTTTATATTCGATTCAAATTGAACTCGTTATATATTCAATTCATTTCGAAATCGTTATATATCCAATTCATTTCGAAATCGTTATATATTCAATTCATTTCGAAATCGTTATATATTCAATTCATTTCGAAATAAATAAAATCGATATAAATATCGTTCGCGTCAAAATGGCGCATCACTATTCAACACGGCTTTATATATTCTATTTCAAATATTTCTTTTTGTCAACACACGACTAATCTCAACGAATGAGTACCGTCCATGTGTGACTATTTTTGTTAAAATATTTCGTTCAACACATGACTAATCTCAACGGATGAGTACAGTCAACACATGAACCTTTATTTTATATTGATAAAGATGTAAATTTTATTATAAAAATATTTCGTTCAACACATGACTAATCTCAACGGATGAGTACAGTCAACACATGAACCTTTATTTTATAATACTCTTTATTTTTCAAATTGGAATGAGGCCCAATCAATCACCATATAATGTTAATTATATGGATTTTCATACAACACATGAATATAATAACATTGAAAAAGGATCAACCATCAACCAAAGTGCACTACACTGTGTAAGCATTAAATATAGATATCTAACGCTTATACAGCCTGTCAATCAATCGATCGACATATTTAATTAATCAGGATGAGTGGAATTCATATTTCATCCCAACACCCGTGTGGGGTTTCAAACAATCAAACACAGATTTTATTTGTGTAGTTGGGCGATGTGTGAAATTTATCGTCCCAATCAATGTCAGTCAAATCAGTGTACATAAACAAACCGTCCGGTTTGTAAATGAATATTTTATTTTATTCACTTCACGTTAAAATTTATATTTTTAACGATAAAACATTTTATTCAACCTATGAATATTCTATTCGATTCATTTATTCAATAAAATGATACTTTTTATTTTTCTAACATATTTTAGAAAATTTCGGCGGCATAACGGCACTATACTAGAAACGGGACGAGGCCTAGCCTTATCCCCGGTCTAGTGAAGGCCCACGCCATTCACACATCAATCAAATCAATTCATTTCACCACACAATTCAATTTCGATCAAATATTCCAACTAGTCTATGCAACCAAACAAACAAGTCCATGGTCTGTGGACGGTTGTGTCGGGTGCTACTAAGCACCGTCTGCATCCTAGTATATATATATAATTAGAAAAGAAATGGAAGAGTGAGAAATTCTCACAGATAGTTATCCAAGCATCTTGACTCTTCTTCGATATAATCTTCTTCGTTCTCGCCCTTTTGTTACCTTCGTTGCCCGCTTTCACTACCTATGTAAAAATCGAATTTTTATTTCGCTATTCAATATATAAAAATCGAATTTTTATTTCGAAGTTCAATATATAAAAATCATATTTTCACAACGCTACCATATAGATAAAAATTATATTTTTATCACCTTATTCTTCATATAAAAATTTCGCCCTTTCAAAAATAATGTTTTCGCCTTTATAAAAATAAAGTTTTCGCCTTTATAAAAATAAAGTTTTCGCCTTTATAAAAATAAAGTTTTCTAAAAATCATATTTTCACACCTTCTACAATAATAAAGATTATATTTTTACCACTTTAAAAATATATAAATCATATTTTTATAATCGCTATATAGTATGGACTATATTTTTAATTCTTTAAAAATATAAAAACTATATTTTTATTACTTTAAAAATATAAAGATCGTATCTTTCACCAAATAAAAATCTAATTTTGCCTTTTCTAAATAAAAAAAACCGTATTTAAACCATGCTTTTACTTTTTTTTTAAATCCTATATATAAATTTTTATATATAAAACTGAACAGAAAATTAAAAAACAAATTAAAACTCACTTTTCTTTTTCTGAATTCTTTGTGAACGGGGGGGGGGGGGGGGGGCAGAACGTATAGGGGAGAAGAGTTTTATTTAATTTTTTTTTTATTATTTAAAAAGTTGACTTTTACAAACGAACTCGAAACGAGGCCCACCGCCTGTCGTCCATAGCGTTTTACCCCCATTCCGAACACAATGGGATATGCCACGTAGGCCAATTCGGCTGCTTGAATCAGTTTCCGTTGAATTTATATTTAAATCACTATATTGAATTTTAAACGTACATTTCAAATTACCGGGGTCACATACTAACTAGAAAAATTCCAGAAAAATATTTTCTAGCTTCGTATTGACGATACGGTCCTAACAAAACTAGTTTTGTCGAATTCTGAGACCGTTTGAAAAATGGCTAATTTCCAGTCGATTAAAATCAACTGAAATGGTCAAAACACGTTTTCCTTTGCCACGCTCACATATTGATTCGAAAAATTATGAAATTTGGAATCTAACAATAATTTGACACTGCGGATCCAACAAAAGTGGTTTCGTCGAAATCCGAGGTCCTTTGCAAAATGTCCATTTTTAAGGGCCTGAATTCCATAGCGACTATTCAGAATTTTCAACTGGACATATCTTTTGATTCCCGCTATGAAATCTCGATTTGTCGGATTCGTTGGAAAGATATCATCAATTAGATTCTATTATTTTTGGTTTCACTAAAATCCTACCATCCAAACAACCATCTACTCAATCCATCAAACACGGGCATCCATTGTCCTTAAAACAATTTCTACTGATGTATGAGTATATGCAAAAAGTGTGTGTATATGTTCCCTATCTAATGTATGAACATATGCAAACCGTGATAGTGCCATGCATCCAATATGTATGCGAAAGAACCCTATCGACACATACTATATCTACATGAGTGCACAATCATTCACCAAAATGCATCATCCATATGATAACACAACCATTATACATCCATAAATATAGCTACCTACACACAATTATATGCAATATGCAATATGAAGTGATTGAGCCGATCTAGTGTCTAGAGTGTGTGTATATGCATCCACGAGCAACCACTAGCAAACACTTGCATCCACATGCATCCATCAATCATAACATGTCTCAAACACATGTTTCAACCATAGGTTTACCCTATCTAAAGGTCAAAGGCACTAACAAGAGGACATACTAAAGATAAGATAAGTACTAGACAAACGATAAAGGAGAAGTTAAAAGACATACCCTAAAAAAGGAATGGTTATAATGAACGCCTTTTCGCTTCCGTCTCCAAAGTAGCGTTGCTCTCATCTTCTCCCCATTGCACTTTGACTAGTTGAACCTCCCTGTTTCTCAACCTCTTAATCTCTAACCCAAGGATGCGTGTAGGAGCTCGTCGAATAGTCGCATCACGCTCTATCTCTACTTATCTAAGCAAGCTCGACTCTAGCACCTCTGCGGTCTCATGTAGGCACTTCCTCACATGGAATACATCATGTACACCACTAAGTCTGTCGGGCAACTCCACCAATGGAAGATGCTCTTCTCATGTACCTCCAAAATCTAAGATACATAGCCTTAAAAGGTCTTCTAAAATACGATTCACCCTCTCGGTCTGGCCGTCCGTCTGAGGATGATATGCGGTACTCAAACACAACTGAGTCCCTACCGCCTCTTGTAAACTCTTCCAAAACTCTCTAGTGAAGATAGGATCTCGATCGCTCACTATACTGGAAGGTACACCATGCAATCTAATAATTTCTCGAATGTAAACTGAAGCTAGCCATGGAGCAGTTCTCTTACTCTTCACGGGTATAAAATGGGCGCTCTTAGTAAGTCTGTCTACCACAACCCAAATTCCCGTATTACCCTTCCTCGATCCCGGTAATCCATCGAGACACTATCCCACTTCCATAGCGGAACCTCCAATGGGTGAAGCAACCCACCAGGTTTCTTCTGCTCCGCTTTCACTTGCTAGCACACCAAGCATCTAGCGACATACTCGGCCACATCTTTCTTCATACCGGCCCAAAAGAAAACTCGCTTCATGTCTTGGTACATCTTGTCCCCACCGGAATGAATGGTCATCTACGACCGATGTGCATCATCAAGTATAGCCTTCCTCAAACCCTCGTCTTGCGGTACACAAAGTCTACCGTCTCTACGCAACCACCCCTTACCATCTAGGGTGTACCTACTCAAATGGCTGGACGACTCCCCCTCTTCATGAGCTTCTCTACTAACTCAACCAACTGTGGGTCGTCCCGCTGTGCTCCGCCAATACGCCCCAAAAGAGTAGGCCTAACCTCCAAGGAGGCTAGCAAACCGGGTACAAAGTCAACGGAAGGTCTAAAGTCAAACATAGAAATAAACTCTAAGCTCCGTCGTTCAACGAACAATGAACTCAAGGACAACCTTTTTCTACTTAAGGCGTCTGCTACCATGTTACCCTTGCCATGGGTATACGCTATCTCAAACTCATAGGATGCTAAGAATCCCATCCAAAATCATCACAACTGTCCATCTCTCACGCAGACCACCCTAGTCGAACTCGACATCCCCCAAATGCAAGCCCCAAAGGCCTAAACCAATATCAGACAAACACCCAAGGAATACCTCCTTCGAATTTAGACGACCTACGTGAGATGATACTAGTAAAAACGGCTAACTAATTAAGCCCTTGTCCCACTCTGGATGTCCTCGCCAGTCTCGCTTCAAAACCACCGTTTAACCCATAACTGGCTTTGCTCAACCTATTGAGCACATACGAAAACTTATTTCGCTCCTAGAAAAGACCAAGATGTCATTTACAAAGACCATCACGAACTTATTTAGGTACTCCCTGAACACCCTTCTCATCAAATCAATAAAGTATGCGGGGGCGTTCGTCAAACCAAATGGCATCACCAGCCACTCATAAAAACCATCCGGAGTCCTAAAGGCAGTCTTCTCTATACTATCCTCAGCCACTCTCAACTGACGAAACCCCGTGGCTAAGTCCAACTGCGAAAATACTGAGGCGCCAACTAACTGATCAAAAGAGATCATCCATCCTCGGCAATGGGTGTCTATTCTTCTTTGTGAGTTTATTTAGTTTTCTTTAGCTTACACAAAGTCTGAGGGACCCATCCGCCTTCATAGCAAAAACTACTGGAGCACCCCACTCCGATATACTTCGTCTTCTAAACCCCTTCTCAAGCAAATCGCCTACTTGCTTATGGAGTTCCCTCCTCTCACGAGGAGCCATGTGGCACACTGGCCAAGATACTGGTTTGGCATTGTCTACCGGATATATTCGGAAGTCAATCTCCCGCTCCGGAGGTAAGCCCTTCACCTCCTCCAACACATCCGAGTATTCCCGGACCACTCTACCAGATCGCAAACTCTAGACCGACGTGTCAAGCGATTCTAGATAACTTAGCATAACAGATTCCATGGGGTTACAAGAGATCTCGAGAGTGTTACCCAAGCGGGTCATAAGCCTAACAACTCTCCTTTCACAAACAAGAACGGCACCACTATTGGATAACCAGTCCATGCCCAACACTAACCCATAGCCCGTGAAGCCCAAGAAGCATCACATCTAAACTCAACGCTAAGTATAGAAACTTTCAAACCCAAACACATCATGGAGCCCCAATTGGGTTTGAAACAACCAAGGGATCATCTACTAAACTGGTGTCTAAGTGCAGTGACTCAACTAACAATGATGAGATAAACGAACTCGATGCGTCAGAATCAAATAAAGTTCGAACCGGATAATAAAGAAATCCAAATTCCAACCTAGACGGTCCTATCCCCATCTGGTACACTAGCCGTGAGGGGATACAACTACCCTCCAGAAGATTCCGTACCTTGCCCTTGCCTCCTTGGACAATCCTAATAAGGTGTCCTATTCCTCCCAAAAGGATAACTACTAGCCTTTTTCTTCCCATTCTCCACTCGTAACCTCCCATCAATGAGGTTTCGTCCTTCATTAACCAAACAACTATTTGAGCCTTCCTCCCATCGTCTATCCCATAGGTACCTACAAGTCCTCCTCCTTCTTAAACCAACTTCTAATCCGACAAATGTCTAGGTCCCTTGAAGTGGTTTTCCATTCTTATCTATCTTAGAAAGATCATCTATACACGGAGGGGA
This sequence comes from Allium sativum, assembly GCA_030737875.1. NCBI lineage: Eukaryota > Viridiplantae > Streptophyta > Magnoliopsida > Asparagales > Amaryllidaceae > Allium > Allium sativum. The sequence goes on along the minus strand of CM060918.1, from coordinate 768,616,364 downwards.
AACTCAAAACGAGAGAGGAAGAGATTCAAAACGGAGAATTCGAAAGATAAAGATATGGCTATTGGGGATTATGTTTTTCTTTCAAAAACTTTTCTCTTAAAAGACATGTTTTTGAAAATACTCCTTTCAAAAATATTCTTAGAAAATAGTTTTTCTAAAAATTTTATCTGTTCCGGTAACCTTAAGCTCTGATACCACGTGTAACACCCCACACCCGCAACGGTCACTCACTAAGGGAATACCATAGCATCGGTGGAGTATTTTAAGTGAATATAGAACAGAAAAATTACAACAAGACAGATATAAGTAATACTTGAGAATTTAAAACATCATTTCATTGCAGCGGAAAGTAAAACATGTTTGGTTACACCAAAACCATAAACATGAGTCAAGTACATAATATCCATCCTGATAAAACAAAAGTACATAATCCCACTACATAACTTAATAGCCATAATAGAAAAGATAAACCGAGCTTTAATTCTACGGTCCAAGCCCCAAAAGATAGATATAGCGATCTGATCCAAGCCCACTAGTGCTAGGCCCATTCTGAAAACCTGAGGGTTGGGAAAAAGATAAAAAACAACGGGGTCAGACATAAGTCTGAGCGAGTCCTATAACCTTAACAATACAATAATTAAAGTAATTAGGGTATGATATAAACAAGGTACGGTACCTCTGGGGATAATGACTACAATAAGTAGCCAACTAAACACAGGATGTACTAAGATAACCGAAAAGACGCATTTACCCACCCAAGGATAATTCCTACACTGCACCACACCAGTTCTACCCACCCAAGGGTAATTCCTACTTAAAGGTTGATCTCACAAAGTGTACTTAGTAATTTTTAATAGTAGTTTCGTGTACCCCTAGCTGACTACATAGGTGTCGTCTGCCCCTATCTCCACTAGGTGTACCCACTACCCCTCCAAGCGATCGGCTCCCTAACGTAGATACCCGTGTTGCCCCCACAGTGGGGTATATCATTCCCCAAAGTGGCAACCTGATAATATCAACGGTGCACGGCTTATACCTACACGATGCAACAACGTCTTACTTACCAGCCCGGGTCCACACACGCATATGAAACCCGTTGGACTTGCGTTGCCACCGCTACCCCGTTTTGGCCTCTTACAGTCAAGCCCAATATGCGTGTCCCGTCCTCGACTTGGATCGAGCCCACAAAGATACGTTTGGGGTATTGGTTGAAATGGGCCCCCACAAGCTACTACTTAAGCTTGTCATTTTATCTAGTGCATCCCACTTAACCCCTTTTTGAAATCATGCCCACTTACATGTTAAGGTTTGGTTAAGTCATCTAATCATATTTCAATTGCCACTCAAGGCCCCCACAAGCTACTAAAGCTTGTAATTTAATCATATTTCAACTGCCACTTAAGGCCCCCACAAGCTACTACTTAAGCTTGTCATTTAATCATATTTCAATTGCCAATTAAGGCCCCCACAAGCTACTACTTAAGCTTGTAATTTAATCATATTTCAATTGCCACTTAAGGCCCCTACTAGATTTCCACATGCCACCCAAGGCACTTACTTGATTCCCACATGCCACCCAAGGCACTTACTTAACCCTTTAATCATGTTTAATTACATGTTCCACTTTGGTTAAGTATTCTAATCGTATTTTCTATTGCCACTCACGGCAACCCACTAGTTTCCTTATGCCACCCAAGGCACCCCCACTAGTTACTACATGCCACCCAAGGCACCCACTTAACCCCTCATGCCTCACTACATGCTAATTTGGTTAAGTGTTTCTTAATTAATTAAGATCGTAACCTTTGCAAAGACCTCTCACATTAGACTGTCTTTTATGGTAGTTGGATATGTCGGTTGGTTCCGGGCAGCCTTACACCATAACAGAGTCTAACCTCGTGTCTTTACACTTGTCACGTATTTAGTTTATGACTAAGACCTCTCACATTGGGCCAATCATTTGTATCCGCTGGATTTACCGGTCGGTTCCGGGCAGTCTTATGCTACAAAAGGGTCCAACCTCGTGTCTTAATTGATTAATTACACCTAATTAATCACCCCCATAATTTGTATTAATTGTCCCTAATTAATTACCAATTTCAAGAATATGGGTAGACCTAACTCAATAGGTAAATTCCCAATTCCATAATATGGGTAGACCTAACTTAATAGGTAAATTCCCAATTCCATAATATGGGTAGACCTAACTTAATAGGTAAATTCCCAATTATGTCCATTCACTTAATGTTATGCTTAAGCATACCCATTTCACACCATTTTATTAACATGCATATTAACCCCATCGTTCCCCACGTAATTCGTTCTCATAACATGACATAATAAAGGGAAGATTCATCACAAATGCCATGGGTTTAACCAATCATAGCATATAACTTTATCATGGGTTTAAAAGGTGTCAACTTGCATATATGAGCATACATTAAACCCAACTAGCATTTAACCCAAACTCGCATGAAGCACATATGTCACAAAGGGGGTAACTTGCATATGATTCTTATGTCATACAAAGGTGTGAACTTGCAAAGCATGTCACATGTTAACTTGCTTATAACCAAACACATAACTTGCATAACATGTTGCATATGAACTTGCATATAATCATGCACATAACTTGCATATAACCAAACACATAACTTGCATAACATGTTACATATGAACTCGCATATAATCATGCACATAACTTGCATATAACCAAACACATAATTTGCATAACATGTTACATATGAACTCGCATATAATCATGCACATAACTTGCATATAACCAAACACATAACTTGCATAACATGTTACATATAAACTTGCATATAATCATGCACATAACTTGCATATAACCAAACACATAACTTGCATAACATGTTACATATAAACTTGCATATAATCATGCACATAACTTGCATATAACCAAACACATAACTTGCATAACATGTTACATATGAACTTGCATATAATCATGCACATAACTTGCATTACATGTTACATATGAACTTGCATATAATCTCACATATAGTTTGCATAACATGTTACATATGAATCAATGTTCAACATAGTGTTTTGCATAATGAGCATCATAAAACATAGCATTATTCTTGCATAACATATAGCATAAAACTAGCAAAACACAAAACATACACTATACTAAACTTGCATAAACACATTGATCCACAAACATAGCCATATCTTATCATATCCTATCATAATCAATTTAACAGTTGATTATTAAGGCTATAGAAACTCACCACTAAACTCCAATAAGCAAACCCTTGCCAAAAATCACCAAAAAACTCTAGCCTTGAAAATAAAGCTTGCAACTTGATGATGAATGCAAGCTAATGACCACCCATACAACTTAAAAATGCTTGTATGAACATGAAAGCCTTCATAGAAATAGTTTAGAAAGAGGATGGAGGCTAGGGTTTTGAGTGGAGGCCATGATCATAGAAAATTTTGGCATAGTTTAGTTAGAGGATAGGATTATGATCATTTAGGGCTAGCTTAGGGTCTTATTTATAGATTAGGCAAGTGTTTTAGGCCATTAGATTAACCCTAAATTAGATTAGGACCATCAGATCTCGGAAGCTTCCAGAAAACAGCCCCAAAACACAGCCAAACCTTAAAATGGTGCACCAGGCCAAACTGGCCGAGCACCCCCTGTCGACACCCAAGTCGACAGGGCTGTCGACTTGGTCCTAGCCAAGTCGACTGCCCAGTCGACAGGGCTGTCGACTTGGGTAGCCAGGCGGGAATTTTCCCCCCTACGCCTAATGGCCCCAATTTCGAAATTTGAACCTGAATTTTAAATCTGTTTTGAACTTTGAATTTTCTGTAAACTTCATTGGGTCATAACTGGGCCATACGGACTCCGATTTACAAAATTTCGGACTCTATTTCACGTATTTTTCCGAGATGAACGCAATGACACAGCCTGTTTCCCCCTATTCTCACATCTGAGATTATTTATTCTGCAATTAGTGAATTTTAGCATTAACTGAAATTCGGGGTGTTACAGTCATGAGCTTCTTAGTACACTTAACCAACTTGTAGGGCTAAACCTTGAACTTAAAAACTTAGCCAATCTTGACATGATTCGTAGGTGGGCTAAGTCATGAACCTGAATAACAACACCTAACCCAATAGACAAACCCTAGTTAGAGGAACTAGGTAGAAAATCGTGGTTAATTAAGGGTAACGGGGAAAAGAAGCTAAGTGGTAAACCTTAGTTAAGTATAACTAAGTAATAATTCTTAGCCAAGGACATGGGACTAGTTCATGAATGGATGAGCAACCCGATATGGTAGGTCATCGCTTAAACACACGAGGAGGAGAAAATTATCCGACTTGGATAAAGGCTCCAACGAACTGGGTGACGAAGCGGTAGCTTCGGGAGACGTGAGGGTACTCTTGGTATCCCTCTGTGAGGTGGCAGGTGGTCCATGAAACCCGGCCTCACAGAGGTTAAGGTCTGCGATAGAAGAGCTAAGAGTATGCCTTGGTTGCTATGCGAGCGACCTAAAGACTGGGATGGATTAGCATGGAGTCGACGATACTTGATTTTGCCCTGGATAGCACGTCGCCGACTACCTACCATCTTTAGTCAATCGTGTACGAACGGAAAGGCAGAGAACCCCCAACAGACCATGTTCTTGCTATCGAGTCATGGGTGAGGTTGGCCCATAGGAAATTGGGGCTACAGTGGGGCCGGGATGTGGTTCTCATACATGATTTTTCTTGGATTGCCTTTCAGTAGTTGAGGGAGAGGTCACGTGGGACCATAGCCACGAATACAAAAACAGATCTTGATCTTTGCATCAGCAGACGACTTAAAGCTCCCGACCGAGTTCCGTATTTCTTGATTTGCCCTGGCACGGAACTCGGATGGCACATTGAGATACATGTGCGTCTAGACATGGAAACGATTCACGATATATACGTGGGATAAAGGGCGCGGTTGACGGGTGGCATAATCCCTAGTGGTCCTAGGTGGCCAGAACCCAAACCGAGATGCGGAAACGTTCATTAGGTAGCATAATCCCTAGTGGTCCTAGGTGGCATAAATCCTAAGTGAACACGCGATAGTTCATGGTAAGAAAACGTAACTAGATCAAGGGTAGCAGTCCAAAACAACTTCAAGGATAAAATGGTACTACGTTGAGGTGGTATAGATTTACATAGGAAAGCCCGTACGGCCTACGGCAAAGGACTGAACTTATACATGGAATGAAACATACGAGTTGGGAAAACCTACATATTCTATATATTAGGTTGACATGGACCATTACATGACGTTGGGCAAGGGACATTCATAGTTAACACATGACGCGGGTTGGGATACTAGTACGAGAGGTGCAGAGCAAATATACATGATAAATACCTTGGGATGTTATACATGATAAATACTGTGGGATGTTATACATGATAGATACCTTGGGATTGTATACTTGATAGAAACCTGACGCCGTGATACCTTGATTTATCTTGACACGTGATTTATCATGATACCTTAGCCTATCTTGTTATAGTAGTTCATCCAGTTATCTTGGTTTAGCTTATCTATCTTGTCGGCATCCTTATGTTTACTTTCAGTTTATGCATGTCATGTTACCTTTACCTGTTTTTATACTGGAAGTAGATAGGACTTACCCGTCTTTATGACTGACCCCGTTTTCTTTCGCCTCTTTGTCTTCCGTCCCCCCCCCCCCAAGGTTTTTAGGGAGGAAACATTGTTATTTAGTTCGGACTTCTTCTGCTTGAAGGTCATCATGCATGGCTTGGACTTCTCTTGGCTATGGCTACCGTACTGTTTTATTTGGGGAATAATTTATGAAAAAGGTTTTATGCTTCTTTACCATTGCAAGACAGGTTTTGATGTATTCTGATGTAAAAGGCTTTAGACCTTATTTTATAAGGTAATGAAATTTGTTTTACTTCCGCTGTTTTATATATGTTCTGTCTTGTAATAATTCTGTGCATGTTTACCTCGATAATGCTTCACCAAACCTAGTGCATTCCCTTTGTGAGTGACCCTAGCGGAGGTGGGGTGTTACAAAAATGGAGAACTGAAAAGATAGATATATGGCTTTTTGGGGATTATGTTTCTCAAAATAAACTTTATTTTTGAAAATACTTCCTTTTAAAACCTTTTTGAAAATAGTTTTCAAAAACTTTACTTAATCTGGTAACCTTCAGCTCTGATACCAAGTGTAACACCCCACCTCCGTTATGGTCACTCACAAAGGAAATGCCTTAACTTTGATGGGGCGTTTTAGTAGACAGAACAAAAATTTACAAGAGAGATAAACAATATTTGAGGAATTATAACTTTATTACAGCGGAAAACAGAAATCAGTTTGGTTACATCTTTACCAAAAACTCAAGTACATAAATATTAGTCTTGTTCATAAAATCATTAGAGTACAAAACTTTAAAATCATAATCCCCACAGAAGCTGCATAAGGAGTCAAGCCATACTTTAAGCACTTTAAGTACTTCAAGAATAAGAAATCCGGATCAAGCTAAAGTATTCCCTCCTTGGAAAACCTTGGGGTGAAACGGAAGAAAAAGGGGCGAAAACATGCAAGGTCAGACATAAAGTCTGGCAAGTCCAGTGACTTTCAGCATATGAACAGATAATAATAATTATGACATGAAAATAAGTTGGATAAGAGATAACAGTAACCGAAGCAGTAGATGTACTTAGGTTAAATAGAAGAAACAGAATAATATTACTTTTCATTTCTCTGCACTAATACTAGTATAACAGGATTAGGTGTCACCCCAATGTCTAAATTGAAACAGAAACGGGAACAGAATAATTTCCACAGAAGAAAATGCTAGTAAAAGGCCTTTACCACCCCAACAGAAACAGACAGAAACAGAATGCTAATAATGGGCCTTTACCACTCGAATAGAAATAGACAAAAACAGAATGCTAATAATGGGCCTTTACCACCCCGAACAGAAGGTACAGAAACAGAAACAGATTAATCCCTATGGAAACAGAATGTAGAATTAGGTGTACACTAGTAAATGGGCCTTTACCACCCGAACAGACAGTATCACGCAGAAACAGACAGGGGTTACCACCCAACAGAAACAGATGGTACCAACAGAAACAGACAGAACTAAGTGTACCCTAAAACCCTACCCCAAGCGATCGGCTCCCTAATACATAAATACCCTGTGTCGGCCCCACAGTAGGGTGTATCACTCCCTAAAGTAACAATCAATTGGCACAGACCTATTTACAGATGTCACGGCGTCTTACAACCTCAGAGGAAGACTGGGATCCATGCACACACATGACCCAGTTGGAACGCACCATCAACACCCCTCGCCATTATCAGAATGAACCGCTTATAATTAGTTCAGTAAGCGTGCCGGGACCCTACCTACTGTTGGGTCAAAATTTTGATACCAGAAAGGGTTACTGACTAATATGGGTCCCAAACAACAGATGACACAAGTAATTTCCCTCCTAACCTTGTGTCCCCAGACTAACAGATTTCAGAATAACTTGTTCACAAGTTCAGACATACAGAGTTCAGATCAACTAGTTCACAGATCAGACAAGTTTTCAGACTAACGGATCAGATATACGGATTTAACAGATTTACAGATTTATCTAACTTTGTAATTGGGCCTACAGATTCACAAAACGGGTTTGTTAAATTCATTAGTCCGATTGGTTTAACCCTATCCACCCAACACGTTTTAGACATCATATTTATCTCAGATTTGTATCAATTAAAAATTAACGTGTAGACCTCTCACATTAGACTGACAGTTTGCGGCAATTGGTTAGGCCGGTTGGTTCTGGGCAGGTTTCTGCCGCAAACTTAGTCTAACCTCGGGTTTCAAGTACGTTATGACTAACTTCTCACATTAGAACCTATTGTTTGCAGCCACTGGATGTGTCGGGCGGTTCCGAGCAGGATTACGCCGCAAACTCGTTCTAATCTCGAGTTAGCCATGTTTCATGTTTAGCTAATGCATTCATTCACAGACTATGCTAATATCAGACTAATCATGCTAATTTATCAAATTAACTTCTGTATAAGTTACAGAAGATTATTCGAGGTTCTATTAACAGGTTTTGCTAAATTTTAAGTCGAGCCTACAGATTTACATACTTCAAATTGCAGCATTTCAGTTCCAACAGATTATGCCATTCAACAGATTAAACAGATAACAGATCTTGCAGATTAGGCGATTTAGCAGATCTAGCAGATAAGGCAATTTAACATAATTAGCAGATTAGGCAATTCAATCTAATTAGCAGTTTAGGCAATATAGCAGAACTAGCAGATTAGGCAATATAACAGATTTAATCATTCCTTAAAGTTTCATCGACATATCTTGCCTAATTATAACCTTGGCCTAAGTTTGCATGCCTAAATAATTGTCATAATTCACAATATGATCATATACCCCACGTTAGCATTGAATTTACTTGGAACAGATTATGGTCATAATTTACCATATAACACATGTCCCAATTTTAGTTAAACTTGCCTAGTAAAAATATTCACATATAAATTATACCAAATATAGCCATCGATTTCAATGCATGTCATATATTCAAAAAATCTCCCACTTAAGTGTTATTCACATTTAACAGTTATCAAATCTAAATATGGATCTTCATACCTAAGTCATATTCTCTTTATACCTCAAGTCATGAATCGTTATATAAAAATATACCCAACAATCTAGAACATTAAATTATAACAGATCTTAATTCAAAATATGCGTTATGTCCAAAGTCTCAAGTCACATGTTAACATACAATGTTCCTCTTCTTCTAATTCACAGAATATGCATAGATCTAAATCTAGTTTACAACATCAATCACAGATTAGCCATGTCCACTTATGCCATCATTCATTATTTGTCCCAAAGTTTAGCGTTTGTGCATTAATCTCTTATGAGATGTGGCGTAGGCTTGTGGTAGCCTGGCTATAGAACAGAAAGAAGAAAGAGATATAGAATAAAATATATCAGAACAGAACATATACAACCTCAAATTCAGATTTACAATCATGTCACAATTATAATTAAAGTTTACATCGGAAAATAATTGTACTTGCCTTTCGTGGTTTTAAGAAAGGGTAATAAACTGTTGTTGATGCAGAAATGCTAAATTACTCCTCTTTAATTGTTGTTGTAGCTCTAAACTTTGATTTGAGATTTGATTTAGCTTTTAATTCTATTCAGGTTGGAAGAAGATGCATCAGTCCAAGTTTTGATTCCAGCAGCGTAACGACACCGTTATTTTATTTAAAAAGAACAGAGGCAGAATGAAATTATGTAGCATAAGGTTAGAGAAGAATGGTGTAAAGAGAATGGGGCTAGGGGGCTGTTTATATAGGGTTTCAAACTAATTAGAGCCGTCGATGAAGCTAGAGTTAATCAAGGCCATCAATCTCAAGAGAAGCCAATCAGAAAGTGACAAGTTAGCCCTAGTGACACAGCAGAGCTCAGAAATTCGACCAGAACCCGACTAGGCCAGCCAGGGTCAAACCAGAAAGCTATGCAGGTTTTCTCTCGGCCTGGGCGCACTTAGGAAGTGCGCCAATATAAATTTGTACTGGCGCACTTCCCAAGTGCGCCAGTGCAATCTTTTTTTTCTATTTAGCCACCAAACTTCGTTCGTCTATATCTTCTTCATACGATATCCGTTTTACGCAAACTCGGACTCTATTTCAAGCAGAATTCCAAGAAGAATGCAATGGCGTAACTCGTTTCCCTTGATTCTTATTTTTGTAATTAATTATTTTCTGATTTGTCACTTATACGTTCACAGAAAATACGGGGTGTTACATATCGAGACCTGTGGGCTCGATTTTTCAAACCCATCTGTGTTTGAACTTTCGAACCCAGTGGGTTCGAATTTCCGAATCTCAGTGGGTTCGAATTTTCGAACCCACAAGGTTCGGAGTTCCGAACCCTCGCGGGTTCGAATTTTCGACCCCTGGGGGTTCGAAGCTTTGGGCCTTTCTAGGTTCGGATTTTCGAACACATGGGTTTAAGTTCCCGAGCATTGCCTGGGTTCGAAATTTCGAACCCAGAGGGACTCGAGTTTTTCGACCCTAGGTTGGTTCAAAACTTTGAACCTTTCTAGGTTCGAAATTTCGAACCCTTCTAGGTTCAAAATTTCGAACCTGGAGCTCGAATTTTCGAGCCCGGAAACATGGACGTTGTCGAGTTTTCGATATGTCATGCCGGTTGGACTTTGACTTCTGAATCTTCGTTTCTGGATTTGCATGCTTAGCTTCAATGAATATATCGTTAACCGTGTGAGCGGGGTTTTAGGACTGTACACTTAGGGTAGAGCATAAAACCAGACTGGGACTTGGACTGTTACAAATTGTTATGAACTTTCTTTATGTAGCTCATCCTTGCATATCATTACAGGCATGTATTAGTTGTCACAGACATGAGGGGTACAAGTCACTATACTTCCCGTTCTAATATTGATGCATTAAAGTATAGCTAAAGATGCAAACCAGATAAAGGACCGAACAGACTATGGAATCCGAGGCTTCCCAGCCCACCTTGCGCACATCCGATCCTACCCCTAAAGGTGAATCGTCGGGCAACGAGCTTGAGACCACCACCGAAGGAACGACTTCTTCTTATTCGACTAACTCGCCCGAAGCGTCCGAGCACGGTGAGCAAACTGAACGACAACACTCCCCGGTCATGACCGAAGAGGCCGAGAATGTAGATATTTTGGGTGATGATGACCCCGTACCTCCGGTGGCTCCGAACATGCTGCCCGATGCGGTAATTTTGGAGAATCCTATCGACTCAGTGCAGTCGAGCCTGGATGATGCCACGGTCAGGAAAACCACCACCCAGTTTAAGATTCTGGTAGGCGATGCCCATGCCCTTGGGACAGATGATAGAGCCCATATACCACCTGAGGGTCTTACTGCTTGGAACCGACAAGCTTGCCTGTCTGGATGTGTGCTCCCAGCTAACAACTTCATTCGAGACATGTTGTTCTATTTCCGTCTCGCGCCACCACAGCTGCACCCCAATGCTTATGCTTCTCTCCTAGGGATTTACGTTCTTTTCCATCAGTTTTTGAACAGGGAGCCCACGGGGGACGACATTCAATATTTATTCGACCTAAAGAAAATGAGCACTAGCTCTCCCTCCCAATGGTTTCTGGAAGCGACGGCTGCCACAATATTCTTTGTCGGGATGTGGCCCAGGTTGTCAGTGTTTAAGCGGGAGTGGTTCTTCATCAACTGCCCTCCCGGATTTGCTAGAAGGTGACTTGAGGGAAGTAAGTGTTTCTTTAACTCCGCTCTCTGTTGCAGCTTTGGGATTCCTTCCCTTATTCATGGTTTTGAATGAAATATGACAAGAAATCCAATGGCGCCTCGTAGAGAAGAATACCGGCAATGCCTCAATGCTTTGCGGGCGATATCAAAGAATATCCTCGATACCAGCACCGTAACAAGTCAGGATCGTCTCCGTCGTACTGGGTTTTGCCGGACAACCGAGCTGTGATCAGGCCTGCGGTCGCTTTCAATCTGCCAAAGGAGGGAGTTGTGGCGGGTCTTACCCCTGGCGAGCGGAAGAGAAAAATGGCCCCAGTGGGAAGAGAATTGAAAAAGATTGTTCCGCCTCAAGGAGATGTGCGTGAAGGCGAGGCCTATGGTTAAGAGGAGGTTGCCAGAGATGAGGGATTGCCAAGCACCCCCGTCCTGCCTCTGGCAGGGGAGGGGGAAGGAGTGTTGGCTAGACTGTAGTCTCCAGCGACATACTCAGGGGCCACTACCTTGCTCGAACCCACGGGCCAGTTTGATGGCTTAATGGGACTCACTTTAGTGATGAATCCACGACCGAAAACGATGAGCCTGGAGGAACTTTCCTGCGTTGCTGAGGGGTTAACCCTCTTGATTGGACCGCAATCTGGTTTTTCGAGAGAACACTTAGGGCGTACATCCATAACATCACATAGTATAGGCGCTTGCCTACGCAGGTTACTTGACTAACTTTGGCTTGTTCCATTGGCAGGTGATATGGCAGGTGGACGCGGTGGGCGAAGCTATGGGCATGGTGATCGCCAGTATCCCCCGAGTTCTTCCTTTGTGAGATTTCGGAGATCCTCCAGATTGTATGGAGCTCCACCTCCATTAGATCGAGGCAGCAGTCATCAAGACCGAGATCAATTTAGGTGATCTCACACCCCCTCCTCCTCCTCCTGTTCGCTTATCCGCAAAAGATACTCAGATCAACATAGGCGAGTCTCGATCTTTTCCTTCGACAACTCCCCCGTCGGCCGCCCCTCCGGCCCCCGTTCAACTTACTAGGGAAAAGAAAGCAACTTTTGGCCAACCGAGGCAGGAGAAGTAGACCGAGATAGAGGTGCTAGACTTGATAGGACCCTAGTTACAAGAGCTATCCATAGAGGAGAGAATGGCGTTCCTAAAGCATCATTTTCCCCGGCACTACTTCGACGAATTAAAGTTTGTCCCCGACCTCCGCTAGGCTCCTGACTGACAATCAGGGGAGATATGAAAGCATGTGAAAGCTTCTTTCATCAAATCAATGAGTTCAACAGGTATTCCTTCGGGCTTTCAGACCTGATCAGAAAGAAGAACTGGCAACTTGCTGCCGAGAAGACCACCGTTGAAGCTTTGAATAAGAGGATGTTGATTTCCACAAAAATACTCTGAGCGTCAAGCTAAAGAAGGTGTCCAGTCTTCTCCACCACCAACAGAAATATGTTTGTAGAAAGTCAATATACGTGATCCCTTTAGAAATGCTTTGTCAGACACTCGTCCATACAAGTCATCCAGGAACGGGATGAATTGAAGGCACCCTCCTACCATATCCTATATAGGTATCACCCTACGGATAAGTAGCGAGTAGTCCTTGCAATCCAAAGATTTCAACCACGACAGAATCATTGTTGAAATATCTCTAACCACTAGACCAGAAAAATTCAACTAGTGGTTCTTCCACTTATGAAGATCTACGGTCTTCAATGCTCTATCTTTAATTAACATCTTTCTATTTTCTGGTCGGAATGGTTTTCGAATATAATTCGATCCCGTTCTTTCCGTACCAACAATCGTATTGGCCAGATTTGATAGTCGATTATTTAACAATCAAATAAATAATCATGTGAATGAAATGAGTTTACCGGTTCAGTACTCGGCATTACTTGGCCTCTTTAATTAAACATCTGCTAATTATATTCTTTAAATCTTCCAATCTTTGGAGTTTATCTTTTACTTCTCATTATAAATAAGAATATTCTTAAAAATCATTTCATTTGCTTATAAACATTTCGAATACAGTTTATATTATTATTTACGGAAACCATTACTTATGTTTCCCTCAATTTCTCTCGTTCATAACTAATACCATTCTTAGATAATCGTTAAGTCGTTCAAGTTGAGGTATTTTATTTACCTGTTAGACCTTGACCAACAACATTCATATCTTCAAAATAAATAGAAGTTTATTAACCACATGTTTCCATTGAAACCTTATTTGAATCTGAACAACGTTTATTTAATTAATTATTAAATAAAATATTATTTTACTTCTCTACTATTCTTTGATAATCCTCTCTAATATTATACTCGAGTTTCGATTCCATAATAAATATAATCCTTTATAAAATTTCTTCAACATCTCTTTAAAAATATTCTTCAACTTGTTTGCAATAACAATGCTATATTGGTTTTTAAATCATATATAAATATCTTTAACAATTATTATAATTATCTTTTCAAATCTTATATAAATATCTTTATAAATCTTACCTATATATCTTTTAAAATTCTTATATTGACATCCCATACGAATCTTTATATGCATTTGGAACAAAACAGTTTAACTTACCATTTGTAACAAACATTACAGATTTCATTACAAAACCTTTTATTTTCTTTATTTATACTCTTTTCAAATCATTGCGGCAACTTATGCGTTGTCGAAAATCCCATAGCAATCATTGTAAGGATCTGCAGTTATAAATCAAATAGTTTAATTTATTATTTGTAATAATTGTTACAAATTCATTTCTCAAAACTCTTACTTCATTTCTAATTTCCATTTGTAAAATACTATCAACAACTAATATTTGGATTATATTTATAAACTCTTAACTTTCATTTACAAATTCCATTTGTAAAATCATTTACAACAACTTGTATTCGTTGCCATTTCCAAAACCTTTCACTTATATTCTTGCCTTGATTAATATTCCGAACTTCGGAACTTAACATTCCGATCCTTAGAATAAATCTTACATCGTTAACCATTCTGAACTTCGGAATATCACATTTCGAACCTCGAAATAATTTCACTTCCATTTTATACCATTTCCAATTTTTCAATTGCCTTTTTCTAATTTCAAATACTAAGTAATTATTCGATTTAAGCTATCATATTCGCTTAAAAATCCTTTTTATAACTTCAATATAAAAAATTGGTTTTAATATAAAACCCGTCAACTCCTTTAATGTAACGACCCAGATTTTTGCCAATTTATTTTTGAATATTAATATTTATCTTAAATATAGAATTGATACTATAAATCAATTTTTATTTTATGTTATTGATTTAAAAATAAATTGTTGAATTTGTATCGAATATATTAAATTATCGAAGGTCTGATTATTTCTGAATTTTTAATTTAATATGGTTATTTTATATATACGTTCGAAATAAATTTATAGTCTATTCTGTTATGTTCAGAATAGTGTTATAACATTGAAAAATCAGTCGTTATGTTGGAATAGCGGTTCGTGATTTAAATTAGTGAACCCTGAAATATTTATAATGGATAAGATCGAAATCAAATCAGAATCTGTTTAGATAAAATAAAAAATCACTTTATATCTAATCGAAATAAATCAAATCAATTTCGTATCATATTAAATGAGCCGACCTATATCAATTAATAACGCATACCTACTTCTCATTTCTATGAAAATTGTCTCCTCGCTTTGATATCATGGAAACAAGTTTTAATGGTTGCGTACGAAATGTCCCCTTCGCTCCCTATAAATTTAACCGAGTCTTTGTATTCCCTTCTATCCCAAAATTCACGAAGACAATTCAGTTCTTCACCTTAAATTTCATTCTTTTCCAATCACCTAAAAATAGATCCATCATAATAATAAAAAAATGAAAAATGAAATTGAAATTCAAATCATTGATTTATGAAGCTCGAACTCACTGGAGACATTCGCGAGTGAGATTTGCAACGGGGATGGATTTCTGTAGCTCACGATTTGGGATTTAGGGGATGGTCGACCTTCAACAGTAGCACTGAGGACATCGCGGTTTGGATTCTTGATAGCTCCTGGAGCTCGACGTCGCCAGAGTTTGGGTACGGTTTTGTCGTGAGGGATGCGACAGTGGATGATAAGGGAAATCGCGATAATGGAGTTCGATGGGGTTTGAGGAGTCAGAGTTGGTAAGAAGGTACGGGAATTACTGCGTTTGGGGAAGGGTGGGAAGCAACGTTCCCTTTTTGGTTCGAAGTTTTCTGGAGCAGGGACTGTAAGTGGAGTTGAGGGGAGGCAATAGAATATGGACTGTTGATAGGGGCTTTGGACTGGGGCATGGCAGTGACAGTTTTGGGTGTAGTACCTGACATTGAACTTGAGTATGGTGTGGTAAACTAAGATGAACAAAGTGTCTGGGTAGGGGATTGCAGCAAATGGTTGGAGCCCATTTGGTGTTGTGTATGGTGATCGAAAGAGTGTCAGAGAATTGTTCGATGAAACGTTGAAGTGATATGCAGAAGTATTTGGGACCAACCGTAGGGTATTTGGGCTGATTTGGTGGGAACTAAGCGATGAATGTTGATATAGCGTCATAGTTGTTTGCATAAATCGCAACGAAGTAAGGTATAAACATTTTTTAAAATTTAATTAACATTAAATAATTCGTTTATTTATGTTAGTAATTAAGTAATACCGTTTAATCGATAAACAAAATTTTAAAAATCATAGGTGCGAGATAGATTATTCGAGCAGATTCGTATACACGAAGATGCCATTTAATCGGATATTCGGCAAATGTAAATCAAGGTGAGTAAATCTCACTCAAAGTTTTATTTTTAATCGTTAAAAAAAAATATAAATCCTTGGTTGCTTGGATGCTTGCATGAATTATTGAATTACTGTGGTCTTATATCTTAGTTATTTAGGCTTGGTGATTGTGGTTATTGGATTCCCGCAGTATCGTTAGCGGATGCCCGCAGTATCATTAGCGGATGACCCTACGCCCACGTATATAAGTGGATCCCCTTCTATACCGCGATATCCTGCCACGAAGTAAGATGGGTATTATTTCTGTTAACTAACGTCTGTGGATGCAGGAAAACAGGTTGGAGGAATCCAACTGGATTCCTCAAAAATATATTATCTTTTTGTTTATTTGCTTGATTTCATATATATTCATATATGACATGTTAAAAATCAAATGATTGAAAATTGGATGATTTGATTGTTTTAAATATCATTGGGCTAAGTGTTAATTTATAAAAATACCCTAAAAGAGTTATTTGAGATTTAAAAGGGAAATTCTATTTTAGAAAGAAAAAATAGAATTTGAATTTTTAAAATAGATTTGAAATATAAACTTGTTTTGAAAAATAAAAACAAGTAGTTCATTTATAACCGAAGTTTATAAATGACGTGAAAAGAATTATCATTGGATAATTCAGAAATGAAAAAAATACAAGTGTGAACTTGGAAAGGGAAATCTATTTTTCCCAAAGTAGAAAAATATTTATTTCAAAGGGAAGTTGAAATCGAGACTTGTTTAAGAAAATATAAACGAGTAAAATAAATAAGGATTGTAAATAGAAAGTGGAAAAATTATCACTTGGATAATTTGATTATTTAAAATCAAATGTGAATTTAAAAATATAAATGGGGAAAATCGTTTAAAGAAAATTCATATATAGAATTTGAATATAGAATTAAAATAGAAGTTGAATATAGAATCCACATAGATTTTAATATAAAATTTGAATATATATAGAATTCAAATGGAAATTTAAACAGGAAATTTAAATAGAACTTGAAATAGAATTTCAAAAGAGAATTTCAAAATAGAATTTCAAGAATATAATTTGAAATAGACTTTGAATATAGAATCCATATAGATTTGAATATAGTAATTCAAATGGAGTTTGAAAATAGTTTTGAATATAGAAATCCAAACGAAGTTTGAAAATAGATTGGAATTCAAAAAGGAATTCAAATAGAATTTGAATTCAAATGAATTCAAGTGGAATTTGAGTTCAAAGGAATTCAAATGAATTTGAAGAAAGGGAGTTCAAATGAAATTCAAATATAGAGATTTGAAATAATAGAATTTAAATTATGGAATTTGAATGGAGAATTCAAATGGAATTTAAAATATGGAATTTGAATATAGGATTCAAATAGAAAATTCAAATGGTGCTTGAATATATGAAAATAAAGGAAATTTAAATATAGAATTTGAACGTAGAAATTCAAATGAGATTTGAATAAAGGAAATTCGAATATAGAAATTCAAATAGAATTAGATGGAAAAAATAGAAGTGGACTGAAATTTGAATACAGAATTTCAAATAGAAGTGAAATAGATCGGAATTGGAAAATGGATTTGATATATATTAAAAATATATCAGAATAGAGTTGAATTTATATAAACAAAGTTTTAAAACGTTTATTTATAAATATAATTAAAAACGAACTCGCCGCAACGCCGCAGTTCGTAAATTGGCGATTCGAACTTCAATTGAGTATACAAAACGCAATTGAAGTCGGAATTCTTCGAAACAAGAAACGTCAGGACCGATTTGATAATAATTTTCTAATGGAGGAGAAAAATCTGGATTTTGTCGAATAGATTCTGAGTTATGTCAAAATCAAATTTTTAGAAAAACAGCGCCATAACCATTTTAAAACCATAACGGTTTATTTAAATAAATAAAAGGATTTTTTTATAAATAAAAATCTGAATTTCCATTAGAAAAATCCAGACTGGAGATATAAAATAAGTATGAACTCCAGTGAACTAAGTGAAATGATTTTTGAGACAACTAATCTGGAGTATATTTAGTTAAATGAGATTTTGAATCAAATTTGGGTTTTGGTTAAGTAAATTGAACTGGTGGATATATATTCGGAATCGAATATGGAATTTGAGTTGGGAATGGAATTAAATCAATTTATAAGCAAGATCAAAGGATATTTGAACATGCTATTTTCAAATATAAAGTAAAATAGGCAAAAAGGAGCTAATAAGAGGATAAATTAGTGAATTGAGTTAAAATGACCATATTGAGTTGGAACAGATTAGAAACAGGTGAGCAAGTGTTAAACAGGTATGGGATGAAGTATATGAAGATTTTAATTTATGTGCCCGACAAAAAGGTACATGTTTAAATTCATATTTGAGATTTTATGCGCCGTATCGGTAAGCCGCTTGGCTTTTTCTTTTTCTTTTAAATTGGTGAGGGCCATGGGAGGCTATTTGAAATATCCCGAAGCTCCCGGTGCAGGGGAGGTTATGGAAAAATTTTCCGGGAATTTAAGGAGTTAGAATATTTTTAAGATAATTTGATAGTTATAAATCAATGTATCGATATATGTAGAATTCGATAAGGAAATCAAAATAGAGTATTGTAACAGAAAGGGAAATCTAAATTAGAAATAGAAAGCGAACTATATACATGTTAAAAAAAATTAATAATTGGGTTTTAAAGTGTGTTTATTCGAGGTAAGTGGTTTTTCCATTTTGAAGTTGAGGATGTTTTCAATTAAGGTCTGAGAAGTAATTTTACCCCAACTTAATTGCTTTCATTTTAGTTGATAAATAGCAAGATCTAGTCTCGAAGAGAAGTGTTTGAATAATAGTTTGGTTGAATAAAATATTTTGGGTTGTTTGTCAAGATGTTGTATACAACATTCGTTTTAACTCAAGTGATGAAATTTTGGAAATATAAAAGTAAATATTTCCTGAGTATAATTAAAATAGTCGGGATAGAGATAAGTGATTGAAATTGTTTTCAATTGCTAATAGAGATATTTTCTAATATACAGAAAATAAAAGAAGTTGATATTTGGAAACGTTTTCCAAATGGCATAAGAAACCAAGATGATTATTGAAAATATTTGGTTAACAAATATTGATAGGGAAATGGAGAAGAGATTTAATTAATGACATATTAATTAAAGAGCCCAGTGATTTGATTGATATGTTGAATGAACACTTGTTTTTATTCGATAGTTAAATCACAAACTATCGAAAATTTTACCATCGTTGTCAATATGGAGAGACCGGTTGGATTATTATCCGTGAACCACTCTGTATTGGCAGTAGCGTTGCAAATCAGATTATATGAAGATAATCGAAGACGGAGTAAAGTGCAAGAGCTTTTTCTATAAATAGAAATTGTGCCTTCGGTTTCGTTCGGTCCCAGAACGAACGTATATGGACGAATGTCTGACAAAGTATTTCCAATGATCTAATGGGTTGGTCTGTATAAATATATATGGTTGCAACAGATTTATTCCCTTAGCATAACATCCAGAATATTTGTGCAAATCAATTAGTGATTAACGGATTTGACAATGTGGCATTCAAAGCGATTGTGGTATAAATGAATGGCAAGTGATCGTAGCATCAAGCCTCAACAACTGGGAAATGACAAAAACCGGGCAGGCAGCATGGCTATGTGGGTATCTCCCATTAGGATGTATAATCACCTATCTAGAGATTCATTTAATTCCTTACTCTATTCAATGCTGTCCCAGTCGGGAAACGGTTGCTGATCCCAACCGTTGGTGATATACATTCGATACACTCAAGCGAAATGAGTGGTCGGTCATGTGTGGGCCGGGTTGCAAGATGTTCTTGTTGAACCCCCAGTGTATCGCCTCTAGAGTACACTGATCGGAAGGTGGTTCCATACCTTGTCATGCTGGAAATCCAATCTCCAATAAGCGCCATGCGGTTTTTGATTTTATATTATATATATGGAGTGTGAGATGCAAGCATTCTACTATTTGGTTATTTATTTGATTAGACATTATTATAATATCACTGGATTTTTGTATCAAAGTGTTTTGGGTTATAGTAAGGTAAAAACTGTCCATGTTTATGTGTGGGCTGGTCTTACTATTAACCTTTTCGTTCGAAAGGATTTTGAAAGTTAAACAAGTGGTTGGAGTTTACTCACACCAGTCCCATGACAGACCCAGAGTTTATTTTGTTTGTTTTCCCTAAACTCTTGGGTGCCCAAATTTGTTCGGGTAGTCAAGTAGTCGGGATTTTTCAGATTCACTTGGAAGAGCTGGAAGTAGGAGGCTACACTAGTTAGATATAGACTACCATATATTCCGATGTGAACCATGTTTGTATCTAGAAACAGGAGTTTATAACTATTCCAGGAATAATTGTTGTGCTCTGATGATGGTATGTATATAAAGTTACTGATTTGTATTTCAAAAGTTATGTTATATAATATATTTTATTCGTTCCACTATGAGTTTGTGATCTTCATTTTCTTCTATTCTAATATTTCTTTCTTTCTATTTCTCATCCTCTAACTTCTTTCTAATAATGATTTGTATCTCTGTGCAATTTGGGTTGGACGGGTGGTGTTATTAGTCAACTCAGATAGTACGGATTTGAGGGCCACTACAGTTGGTATCAGAGCTTAGGTTGAGAGAATACCTAGGCTTTGGTGGGATGTGCTCATTAGAGATAGGGCCAGTAGTACCCTAGAATGAGTTCAGTTTATATACGAGAGAGCGTATTTGTTAATTGATATAAAAGTTGTTTTATATTGTGTTGGCTAGTCTGTTGAGTGGTTTATGAATTCTGATCGAATCGTGGGACGCCACGAAGTCGATAGGAATTTCTAAACACTTGAACAGGGAATTTGACACAGTATTGTTTTAAAAGCGGATAAATGAAATAATTTTACCCAAAATTCTATTTTGATAGAAAAGGGATAATTTTCTGAAATTATTATATGTGGATGTGCTGGTTATTATTATAATCCGTTAAGATTATAAAATTTGGAATGGTTATCTAAAACCAAATAGAATTTGTATATAAATAATATATACAAATGAGATGAACTGAAATTAAATTCAAGCCAGAATTTGGAATTTAAATCCTAGGAAGTTGGAAAATATTTTCTGAAGTATATTAAAAGGATATAGCTTTGTTTTGGAAAGATCGTTTGAATAAAAATCATATTTGAATGGATTTTGAAATAGATAAAGCACCGAACTCACTTCAGTGGCTGGGTAATAATTCTGATGATGACTGCAGCTTCATCAGTATTCATTTTTGAGTTTCTAAGTGACGAATGGCTACCTTAGAATTTTTTTGATGGGAATTTGTTTGAAAGGAAACAAGTTTAGTTGGAAAATTAAAATATTTTGAATTTGAAAATATTATAAATAAATATACATGTTTAAGTGATTCAAAAGGATTTGAAATGAAAACCCGGGGATTTGAATTCTGGAATTTAAAATTTAACTTAAGAAAGTTAAATCAATCAAAGTAAAAAAATTGATCAGAATCAATTTGAATGGAATGTGAATTGAGTGTAAATCATTCAGATAAAAAATGAATGTGAGTATAAATATGAAAACCAAAAGTTGGTTGGGACTAAAATTGTTGAAATATGAGGATTTGAGTTTCAACATAAGTGAGATTTTGAAAAGTAATGGATTTGTACCATTTTTCCTACCTTAGCAATTTCGAGGACGAAATTATTTTAAGGGGGGAAGAATGTAACGACCCAGATTTTTGCCAATTTATTTTTGAATATTAATATTTATCTTAAATATATAATTGATACTATAAATCAATTTTTATATTATGTTATTGATTTAAAAATAAATTGTTGAATTTGTATCGAATATATTAAATTATCGAAGGTCTGATTATTTCTGAATTTTTAATTTTATATGGTTATTTTATATATACGTCCGAAATAAATTTATAGTCTATTCTGTTATGTTCAGAATAGTGTTATAACATTGAAAAATCAGTCGTTATGTTGGAATAGCGGTTCGTGATTTAAATTAGTGAACCCTGAAATATTTATAATGGATAAGATCGAAATAAAATCAGAATCTATTTAGATAAAATAAAAAATCACTTTATATCTAATCGAAATAAATCAAATCAATTTCGTATCATATTAAATGAGCCGACCTATATCAATTAATAACGCATACCTACTTCTCCTTTCTGTGAAAATTGTCTCCTCGCTTTGATATCATGGAAACAAGTTTTAATGGTTGCGTACGAAATGTCCCCTTCGCTCCCTATAAATTTAACCGAGTCTTTATATTCCCTTCCATCCCAAAATTCACGAAGACAGTTCAGTTCTTCACCTTAAATTTCATTCTTTTCCAATCACCCAAAAATCGATCCATCATAATAATAAAAAAATGAAAAAAGAAATTGAAATTCAAATCGTTGATTTAAGAAGCTCGAACTCACTGGAGACATTCGCGAGTGAGATTTGCAATGGGGATGGATTTCTGTAGCTCACGATTTGTGATTTAGAGGTGGTCGACCTTCAACAGTAGCACTGAGGACATCGCAATTTGGATTCTTGACAGCTCCTGGAGCTCGACGTCGCCAGAGTTTGGGTACGGTTTTGTCGTAAGGTGTGCGACAGTGGATGATAAGGGAAATCACGATAATGGAGTTCGATGGGGTTTGAGGAGTCAGAGTTGGCAAGAAGGTACGGGAACTACTGCGTTTGGGGAAGGGAGGGAAGCAGCGTTTCCTTTTTGGTTCGAAGTTTTCTAGAGCAGGGACTGTAAGTGGAGTTGAGGGGAGGCAATAGAATGTGGACTGTTGATAGGGGAGTTTGGACTGGGGCATGACAGTGACAGGTTTGGGTGCAGTACCTGACATTGAACGTGAGTATGGTGTGGTAAACTGAGATGAATAGAGTGTTTGGGTAGGGGATTGCAGCAAATGGTTGGAGCCCATTTGGTGTTGTGTATGGTGATCGAAAGAGCGTCAGAGAATTGTTCGATGAAATGTTGAAGTGATATGCAGCAGTATTTGGGACCAACCATAGGGTATTTGGGCTGATTTGGTGGGAACTAAGCGATGAATGTTGATATAGCCTCATAGTTGATCGCATAAATCGTAACGAAGTAAGGTATAAACATTTTTTAAAATTTAATTTACATTGAATAATTCGTTTATTTATGTTAGTAATTAAGTAATACCGTTTAATCGATAAACAAAATTTTAAAAATCATAGGTGCGAGATAGATTATTCGAGCAGATTCGTATACACGAAGATGCCATTTAATCGGATATTCGGCTAATGAAAATCAAGGTGAGTAAATCTCACTCAAAGTTTTAATTTTAATCGTTAAAAAAAAATATAAATCCTTGGTTGCTTGGATGCTTGCATGAATTATTGAATTACTGTGGTCTTATATATTAGTTATTTAGGCTTGGTGCTTGTGGTTATTGGATTCCCGCAGTATCATTAGCGGATGCCCGCAATATCATTAGCGGATGACCCTACGCCCACTTATATAAGTGGATCCCCTTCTATACCGCGATATCCTGCCACGAAGCAGGATGGGTATTATTTCTGTTAATTAACGTCTGTGGATGCAGGAAAACAGGTTGGAAGAATCCAACTGGATTCCTCAAAAATATATTATCTGTTTGTTTGTTTGCTTGATTTCATATATATTCATATATGACGTGTTAAAAATCAAATGATTGAAAATTAGATGATTTGATTGTTTTAAATATCACTGGGCTAAGTGTTAATTTATAAAAATACCCTAAAAGGGTTATTTGAGATTTAAAAGGGAAATTCTATTTTAGAAAGAAAAAATAGAATTTGAATTATTAAAATAGATTTGAAATATAAACTTGTTTTGAAAAATAAAATCAAGTAGTTCATTTATAACCGAAGTTTATAAATGACATGAAAAGAATTATCACTGGATAATTCAGAAATGAAAAAAATACAAGTGTGAACTTGGAAAAGGAAATCTATTTTTCCTAAAGTAGAAAAATATTTATTTCAAAGGGAAGTTGAAATCGAGACTTGTTTAAGAAAATATAAACAAGTAAAATAAATAAGGATTGTAAATAGAAAGTGGAAAAATTATCACTTGGATAATTTGATTATTGAAAATCAAATGTGAATTTTAAAATATAAATGGGGAAAATTGTTTAAAGAAAATTCATATATAGAATTTGAATATAGAATTAAAATAGAAGTTGAATATAGAATCCACATAGAATTTAATATAAAATTTGAATATATATAGAATTAAAATGGAAATTTTAACAACAGGAAATTTAAATAGAACTTGAAATAGAATTTCAAAAGAGAATTTCAAAATAGAATTTCAAGAATAGACTTTGAATATAGAATCCATATAGATTTGAATATAGTAATTCAAATGGAGTTTGAAAATAGTTTTGAATATAGAAATCCAAATGAAGTTTGAAAATAGATTGGAATTCAAAAAGGAATTCGAATAGAATTTGAATTCAAAGGGATTCAAGTGGAATTTTAATTCAGAGGAATTCAAATGAATTTGAAGAAAGGGAGTTCAAATGAAATTCAAATATAGAGATTTGAAATAATGGAATTTAAACAATGGAATTTGAATGGAGAATTCAAATGGAATTTAAAATATGGAATTTGAATATAGGATTCAAATAGAAAATTCAAATGGAGTTTGAATATATGAAAATAAAGGAAATTTAAATATAGAATTTGAACGTAGAAATTCAAATGAGATTTGAATAAAGGAAATTCGAATATAGAAATTCAAATAGAATTAGAAGGAAAAAATAGAAGTGGATTGAAATTTGAATACAGAATTTCAAATAGAAGTGAAATAGATCGGAATTGGAAAATGTAATAACCCGCAAATTCTGGGCCAGTTTAAAATTTTTATTTTGGCAATTTTAGCGAATTTTGAATATTTAAAATAGATTATTTTAAATAATATTGTCGAGGAATTTATTTTGAATATAATTCGAACGTATATATTTATACGCGTCGTCGTTAGAATATAAATATTTATATATAATTAAAAGGAATTGAAAATGGCGCGGTAGTTCGATAATTCGATTTCAAACTTCAATTGAATGTACCGGGTGCAAAACAATCCGGATTTTAGTGAAACCAAAAATGATAGGATCTAATTGATAATATCTTTCTGTCGAATCCGAATGATCAAGATTTCATAGCGGGAATCAAAAGATATGTCCAGTTGAAAATTCTGAATAGTCGCTATGGAATTCAGGCCCTTAAAAATGGACATTTTGCAAACGACCTCGGATTTCGACGAAACCACTTTTGTTGGGTTCGTGATGTAAAGTTATGGCTAGGTTTCAAGTTTCATAATTTTTCGAATCAATATGTGAGCGTGGTAAAGGAAAACGCGTTTGACCAGTTTCAGTTGATTTTAATCGACTGGAAATTGGCCATTTTTCCAACGGTCTCAGAATTCGACGAAACTAGTTTTGTTAGGACCGTATCGTTAATACGAAGCTAGAAAATATTTTTCGGGAATTTTCCTAGTTAGTATGTGACCCCGGTAATTTGAAATGTACGTTTAAAATTCAATATAGCGATTTAAATGTAAATTTAACGGAAACTGATTCAAACGACCGAATCAGCTTGCGAAACATATCCCATTGTGTTCGGAATGGGGGTAAAACGCTATGGACGACAGGCGGTGAGCCTCGTTTTCAGATCGAAAATAAAAGTTGCTTTTTGGCAAAAAATAAATAAATAAATTAAAAATAAATAAATAAATAACCCTCTCTATACCCTGCGCCCCCCCCCCCCCCCACGTTCTAATTTCACTTTTCAGAGAAAAAAAAGAAAGAAGAAGAAACGGAAAAAGGGGGACGGAGGAGCTCGTCGCTCCTCCGATGAAGCCGCCGCCGTGCTTGGCGATTCCCACTCCCCATCGCCCTCTCTCCCCTCTTCTCCTGTCGCCGCTGCTCCCTCCATCCTTCTCCACTGTAGCCCTAGCCACCCACCGCACCTCCCCACGACGCCGCGCCACCAGACCCCCCCCAGCCGATCTCGACTTCCGCGACCCCCCCTGCTTCCCCCTTTCCTCCCCTCGATCCACACAGAAACCCCCACCGCGAACCCAAAACCATCGTAGCATCCCTCCCTCCCCACAACGTGGTGCTCCGTGCCCTGACTTGAAACCGCCAACTCCGAAGAGCCTCTGTTCACCTAAGCGCAACGAATTCCCGTCGCTGTAAGTTTTAAATGCCTTAAATATTGTTTTATTCAGTTATATAAGTTCAGATTTTTATAAAGAAGAATAAAAATCGAATTTATATATAGAAAACCTGATTTTTCTTTAACTATACAGAAAGCTTAGATTTTTATGTTGTTAGTAATAAAAAGTTCGAATTTTTATAAGGTGAAAGATCGTATCTTTGATAAGGTAAAAATGCGATTTTTATC
This sequence comes from Allium sativum, assembly GCA_030737875.1. Taxonomy (NCBI): domain Eukaryota; kingdom Viridiplantae; phylum Streptophyta; class Magnoliopsida; order Asparagales; family Amaryllidaceae; genus Allium; species Allium sativum. The sequence continues at coordinate 768,589,843 of CM060918.1, read as the reverse complement.
GTTTAGAAAGACGAAATAAAAATATGATTTTTATATGTTAAACTTCGAAATAAAAATTCGATTTTTATATATTGAATAGCGAAATAAAAATTCGATTTTTATATATTGAATAGCGAAATAAAAATTCGATTTTTATATATTGAATAGCGAAGTAAAAATTCGATTTTTATATATTGAATAGCGAAGAAAAAATTCGATTTTTATATATTGAATAGCGAAGTAAAAATTCGATTTTTATATATTGAATAGCGAAGTAAAAAATCGATTTTTATATATTTAATAGCGAAGTAAAAATTCGATTTTTATATATTGAATAGCGAAGTAAAAATTCGATTTTTATATATTGAATAGCGAAGTAAAAATTCGATTTTTATATATTGAATAACGATGAAGATTTCTATCAAAGAAGAGTCAAGATGTTTGGATAGCTATCTGTGAGAATTTCTCACCTTTCAATTTCATTTCTATTTATATATATATATATATATATATATATATATATATATACTAGGATGCAGACGGTGCTTAGTAGCACCCGACACAATCGTCCACAGACCATGGACTTGTTTGTTTGGATGCATAGCTTAGTTATATGATTTGATTTGAATTTGGTTGTTTGGTGAATTTGATTGATGTGTGAATGGCGTGGGCCTTCACTAGACCGGGGATAAGGCTAGGCCTCGTCCCGTTTCTAGTATCGTGCCGTTATGCCGCCGAAATTTTCTAAAATATGTTAGAAAATAAAAATATCATTTTATTGTGTAAATGAATTGAATAGAAATTCATAGGTTGAAATAAAATGTTTTATCGTTAAAAATATAAATTTTAACGTGAAGTGAATAAAATAAAATATTCATTTATAAACCGGACGGTTTGTTTATGCACACCTATTTGAATGACACTGATTGGGACGATAAATTTTACACATCGCCCAACGGCACAAATAAAATATGCGTTTGATTGTTTGAAACCCCACACGGGTGTTGGGATGAAATTTGAAGTTCACTCATCCTGATTGATTAAATGTGTCGATCGATTGATTGACAGGCTGTTATAAGCGTTGAATATCTATATTTGATGCTTATACAGTGTAGTGCACTTTGGTTGATGGTTGATTATTTTTCAATGCTATGATATACATGTGTTGTATGAAAATCCATATAATTAACTTTATATGGTAATTGATTGGGCCTCATTCCAATTTGAAAAATAAAGAATATTATAAAATAACAGTTCATGTGTTGACAGTACTCATCCATTGAGATTGGTCATGTGTTGAACGAAATGAATTGAATATATAACGATTTCGAAATGAAATGAAATGAAATGAAATGAATTGAAAACGATTTCGAAATGAAATGAATTGAAAACGATTTCGAAATGAAATGAATTGAAAACGATTTCGAAATGAATTGAATTGAAAACGATTTCGAAATGAAATGAAATGAATTGAAAACGATTTCGAAATGAAATGAATTGAATTGAAAACGATTTCGAAATGAAATGAAATGAATTGAAAACGATTTCGAAATGAAATGAATTGAAAACGATTTCGAAATGAAATGAATTGAAAACGATTTCGAAATGAAATGAATTGAAAACGATTTCGAAATGAAATGAATTGAATATATAACGATGTCGAAATGAATTGAATATATAACGATTTCGAAATGAATTGAATTGAAAACGATTTCGAAATGAAATGAATTGAAAAGGATTTCGAAATAAAATGAATTGAAAACGATTTCGAAATGAAATGAATTGAAAACGATTTCGAAATGAATTGAATTGAAAACGATTTCGAAATGAATTGAATTGAAAACGATTTCGAAATGAAATGAATTGAAAACGATTTCGAAATGAAATGAATTGAAAACGATTTCGAAATGAAATGAATTGAATATATAACGATTTCGAAATGAATTGAATATATAACGATTTCGAAATGAATTGAATATATAACGATTTCGAAATGAATTGAATATATAACGATCTCGAAATAAATTGAATATATAACGATGTCGAAATGAATTGAATATATAACGATTTCGAAATGAATTGAATTGAGAACGAATTCAAATTGAATTGAAAGCGAATTGAAATGAATTCAAATTGAATTGAAATTTGAATTGAATAGAAATGAATTTTAAAATGAATTTATAAAGAGGAATTCAATTTTGATTTGAATTGAAATGGAAGTTGAAATTGCTTTTGAAACGAATTTAAAACTATTTATACAATTCGTTTTAAACAGAAATCGACGAAGTATATATTATATATATTATATATATAATATAATGGCCTGAATAGAACGCGCCGCGCCGCGGCAGTTCGCGAATTTCGACCATTTATTTCAAACGGACATAACGGGAGATCCGACCGTCGGATTCTCCTAAAACCGGAACCGTTGGGTTCGTATCGAAAAGAGCTTTCTAACGAATGTCAGAAAAATGAAATCTAACGGTTGGATTTGGAGATACGTCCAAATCAAATTCGAAAAAGGTCGCTGTAAGTGCAGTACGATGACCGTTGATGGAAATCGACTGTACGGGCCTTGATAAAATTATTAAAAATAGTAATAATTTGTGTAAAATCATAAGAAATGATTTAGAAAGAATTGGGGTGAAAAACTCCATATTTGAAAAGATAAAAATAGATTTTTATCGAAATGAACTAGTTTTGAACTAGAATTATAATTCTATTTATTTTTAAATAAATAAATTTAATTTGAAAAGGGTTTTAAAAATAACCAGAATTTCCAATGATTGCATTGGGATGGATTTGAATCGAAATTGTCTTCGGAATATTTCGATGTTGGAAATCGTGATTATACGGATGTTGTTATGGAAATTTGAAAGATATATATTTATAACGTTATTTCCAATACGACATTTGTTAATCGAAGAATTTGATATTGAATATAAGCGATATATTTTCTATTCAGAACCTTATATTGAATATCAAATGTGATTTGGGTTTGTCGTGAATGGTGTCTTCACTAACACTGTTCTTGAACCCAGTTGAGAAAAGATTAAATCTTTTTATTTAGATTTAATGAAGTGTACCAGTTAAACAATATTCAATTGGAATAGAATTGATATTGATTTTTGGGTTTATCGTGGACAGTGCTTTAAATAACACTTGTTCTTTAACCCGATAATTAATGGAATGATATTTTGGGTTTACCGTGAACCGTGTTTTAAATGACACTGATTCTTTAACCCAGCTAACGATTAAAACTAAGTGGAGTTTTAATGAATCTTTAATTAGATTGAAATGATCGAAAATGGAGTATCACCAGTTTTGCTCCAGGCGATAGTTAAATCTTTAATTAGATTTGAACGTGAAATGGTAATTGAATTTACCGATAACACTGTGGTGTTAGATATGAAGTATTACCAGTTTTACTTCATGGGATAAATAGGTTGGGATTGGGAAATTAAAACAAATGATTACTTCGGTAAGTTTCGTTAATCCCGACTAGTTGAATCGAAATTCAAAAGAAGATTAGAGAATAAATTCAAGAAATTTATCTTGGATAAAATTAATGGGAACCTTTCCCTATGAATGTGAAATTTAGAAACTAACTGTCGGTTGGCCAAGCAGAATGGTTTTCTGGGTATTGATCTGATGTTGGTTTCGGCCTTCGGGGTTAATATTTGGGGAATTATTCTCTTGATTAATTTACGGTTAGTGACTAATGAATTGGAATGAGGCGTATGTTGTGTTTGTGTAACACTTATTTAAAATATACGCGAGTTATTCGGAAAGTCCGGGTTTATCCCATTCTGAATAACTGATACGACGATAAGTCGAAGATGAAGACGATGGTCGAAGACCGGAGGTTTTCACGTCGTTTGGGTGATTACTGATGATCTTGATTGGGCTGTACACCCAAGAAGATGGAAACAGTTAGTGATCGTCCAGACGTACTTGGAGATCGATGGATATGCGGGGTACTAGGTGCCTCCGGTTTCGTTCAGACCCAGAACGGACTTGTAAATGGACTGTGTGTCTGACATTGGATTTTAGTCTGTGTGATTGATTTCTATTAAATATATATCTGTTTGGCGGCGGAGAATTTATTTTCTTGCTTAACGCCCTTCTCTGAGACGTACGAGCTCAGGGGTTATATATTGATGGATATCAAACGCATGGAGTGAATTGCCTGTGTGGCATGCCTAAGTGGCAATTGATCGAGGCTTCTGTTGAAAAGCAAAGTCTTGTGGTGATGATCAAAGCAAGGCCTTTGTGGCGTAGCTTTGTGTAACGTTTGCTTCACGAGTTTCACACCCGGTATGAACCAAAAACGGGAGAGGACGTCAGGGAGGGCATGCGTTTCTTTCTAGCTAGAAGTGGCGTCAGTGGTTTTACACGCCCTGACGAGTTTGACTTATGTGGTTGTTGCTGTTGCGAGGCGCCTCGGATTGATCGGTCGTTCTCGAACCGATGGAGTCATTTAGTTGGCTCGTTTACGCCCCATAGGGCGGGGAAATGCATGTCCAGGGTTTAAGTTTAATCCACATCGGTGGACTGGCCCTGAGGATCCAAGGGCCCACCTGAGTCTGGGTCCTGAGGGGCGGGCTAGAGCGTCTCGAATCGGTTGAGGACTATCTTTTGCCTCGGTTCATAGATGGAAATCCAATTTCCAAATACGTGACATTTGCGGTTTTATTTGCAGAGCCTAGTATGGCGACATAGTGGGATGGGGCACTTATGCCGCCTATGATTGATACTTATGATTTGAAGTTGTTTTTATATACTATGCACTTATAATAGTATCAAATGATTTGTTTTCAACGTATCAAGCATTCTTGGCTATTATAAGGTAAAAACCCTATCCTCCGGCTTGCGATTGCATTGTGTGATGGGAACTGGGTCTTATAATAGCTTCATTTTTCTTTATTTAGCATCGCGCTGTTTGTTTTATGCACTGGTATTCTTGGGAGGAAACCCGTTCCGTGTTTTACGGCGTGGTCCCTTGATTTACCTAACTTTAAAATAAAGATTAACTGTTTTAGTTCTCACACCAGTCACATGACTGACCTGGAGTTTATTGTTTTAACCTAAACTCTGGGTGCCCCTATTTTGACACGGGCAGCTAGTAGTTTTGGTTTTGCAGATTTATATTCACAGGATCCTGGTTTACAGCTGGAACGATATCCGGAAAGCTTTGTATCCGTATATCTACTTCTAGTTGCGTATTGTATTATTTTCCGCTGCGATGTATTTAAATGTAATTTAAATCTCTGATATTTCTGTGTAATATTCTTTATACTCTGTATATTCTTGTAATCTGATGCATTGCTGTAATATACAATGAAATGTTCTTCTGTATGCGTTCTGTTGTGGTTTGTTCTCGAACTATCCGACGCTTTCCTTTACGGGGAAGTTACGGGTTTTCACAGTTGGTATCAGAGCTTTGGTTTACAAAGCAGAGAACAAGGCACATTAGAACCATACGAAAGAATTCATCAGATATTGGATTAGCAATATCCAATGGAATGACTCGTTAGAGATAGGATCAGTAGTATCCTAGAACGAGTGTGAAGAGTAAATTTTTAAAATAAAAGTGAAAACAAATTTTTGTTTTGAAAATTTAAATCAATTATTCGTATCTGGTTATTTATTTATATTGATGTGGACAATCCAGTATATATAGATTTTGCGTATACGTCTGATCCGCGTGTATTCGAAATTTTAATATATTGGATAGGTATAGAATCACACTCTAGTTGCCCGGACATGGTCCTGATGATGAAGTATACCATCACCAGCATTTATTTTCGAGTGACGAAAGTGTGATATCTATATATTTCCATTTGACTGGTGTGAGAACCAAATCTTATATAGCTAGAACACTTTGTTGTGAATTGGCATCAAAAACAAGATTTTCAGTATATATATCAAAATTATGAATTTGAAACGTTAAATTCACTAATTGATTGATGTTTGTGTTGTTTGTTCATTTGTTTGCTAATTTTGAACCATTTAGCCTAATTGAATCAAATATTGGATTATATTGAAAATTGGTCGCATTTGCTTTCATATACATATACTCACCTTGAACAGGTCATAGCAAGGAGGCTAGAGCCAGAGAATAAAATTTGTTTGCCCGACAAATAGGTACATGTTTTCTACATAATTTCCTGTTTTGTTTGGGTGATGATGATTTTGTGAGCCTATTGGCTAGCCGCTTGGCTTTTTCTTTTTCTTTTTGAGATCTGAAGGACCGGGGAAGCTATTTGAAATTCCCCGATGCTCTCGGTGCAGGGGAGGTTATGGCGAAATTTTTCAAAAATTTAGGGTGTTAGCCAAATTTTTGAAATTTTGAAAATTCTCAGAAACTAAAGAGTTTGAGAATGGAAGCCAGATCGAACGTAGAGCTGATTAATCAAACCACTTTCGACTTTGTTCCTTTTCGGGGACGAAAAGTTTTAAGTGGGGGAGATTGTAATAACCCGCAAATTCTGGGCCAGTTTAAAATTTTTATTTTGGCAATTTTAGCGAATTTTGAATATTTAAAATAGATTATTTTAAATAATGTTGTCGAGGAATTTATTTTGAATATAATTCGTACGTATATATTTATACACGTCGTCGTTAGAATATAAATATTTATATATAATTAAAAGGAATTGAAAATGGCGCGGTAGTTCGATAATTCGATTTCAAACTTCAATTGAATGTACCGGGTGCAAAACAATCCGGATTTTAGTGAAACCAAAAATGATAGGATCTAATTGATAATATCTTTCTGTCGAATCCGAATGATCAAGATTTCATAGCGGGAATCAAAAGATATGTCCAGTTGAAAATTCTGAATAGTCGCTATGGAATTCAGGCCCTTAAAAATGGACATTTTGCAAACGACCTCGGATTTCGACGAAACCACTTTTGTTGGGTCCGTGATGTAAAGTTATGGCTAGGTTTCAAGTTTCATAATTTTTCGAATCAATATGTGAGCGTGGTAAAGGAAAACGCGTTTGACCAGTTTCAGTTGATTTTAATCGACTGGAAATTGGCCATTTTTCCAACGGTCTCAGAATTCGACGAAACTAGTTTTGTTAGGACCGTATCGTCAATACGAAGCTAGAAAATATTTTTCGGGAATTTTCCTAGTTAGTATGTGACCTCGGTAATTTGAAATGTACGTTTAAAATTCAATATAGCGATTTAAATGTAAATTTAACGGAAACTGATTCAAACGATCGAATCAGCTTGCGAAACATATCCCATTGTGTTCGGAATGGGGGTAAAACGCTATGGACGACAGGCGGTGAGCCTCATTTTGAGATCGAAAATAAAAGTTGCTTTTTGGCAAAAAAATAAATAAATAAATTAAATAAAAATAAATAAATAAATAACCCTCTCTATACCCTGCGCCCCCCCCCCCCCCCACGTTCTAATTTCACTTTTCAGAGAAAAAAAAAGAAGAAGAAGAAACGGAAAAAGGGGGACGGAGGAGCTCATCGCTCCTCCGATGAAGCCGCCGCCGTGCTTGGCGATTCCCACTCCCCATCGCCCTCTCTCCCCTCTTCTCCTATCGCCGCTGCTCCCTCCATCCTCCTCCACTATAGCCCTAGCCGCCCACCGCACCTCCCCACGACGCCGCGCCACCAGACCCCCCCCCCCCCGAGCCGATCTCGACTTCCGCGACCCCCCCTGCTTCCCCCTTTCCTCCCCTCGATCCACACAGAAACCCCCACCGCGAACCCGAAACCATCGTAGCATCCCTCCCTCCCCACAACGCGGTGCTCCGTGCCCTGACTTGAAACCGCCAACTCCGAAGAGCCTCTGTTCACCTAAGCGCAACGAATTCCCGTCGCTGTAAGTTTTAAATGCCTTAAATATTGTTTTATTCAGTTATATAAGTTCAGATTTTTATAAAGAAGAATAAAAATCGAATTTATATATAGAAAACCTGATTTTTCTTTAACTATACAGAAAGCTTAGATTTTTATGTTGTTAGTAATAAAAAGTTCGAATTTTTATAAGGTGAAAGATCGTATCTTTGATAAGGTAAAAATGCGATTTTTATCATTTAGAAAGACGAAATAAAAATATGATTTTTATATGTTAAACTTCGAAATAAAAATTCGATTTTTATATATTGAATAGCGAAATAAAAATTCGATTTTTATATATTGAATAGCGAAATAAAAATTCGATTTTTATATATTGAATAGCGAAGAAAAAATTCGATTTTTATATATTGAATAGCGAAGTAAAAAATTCGATTTTTATATATTGAATAGCGAAGTAAAAATTCGATTTTTATATATTGAATAGCGAAGTAAAAATTCGATTTTTATATATTGAATAGCGAAGTAAAAATTCGATTTTTATATATGTAGTGGCTACGGGCGACGAAGCTGACGAAGAGGCGATAACGATGAAGATTTCTATCAAAGAAGAGTCAAGATGTTTGGATAGCTATCTGTGAGAATTTCTCACCTTTCAATTTCATTTCTATTTATATATATATATATATATATATATACTAGGATGCAGACGGTGCTTAGTAGCACCCGACACAATCGTCCACAGACCATGGACTTGTTTGTTTGGATGCATAGCTTAGTTATATGATTTGATTTGAATTTGGTTGTTTGGTGAATTTGATTGATGTGTGAATGGCGTGGGCCTTCACTAGACCGGGGATAAGGCTAGGCCTTGTCCCGTTTCTAGTATCGTGCCGTTATGCCGCCGAAATTTTCTAAAATATGTTAGAAAATAAAAATATCATTTTATTGTGTAAATGAATTGAATAGAAATTCATAGGTTAAAATAAAATGTTTTATCGTTAAAAATATAATTTTTAACGTGAAGTGAATAAAATAAAATATTCATTTATAAACCGGACGGTTTGTTTATGCACACCTATTTGAATGACATTGATTGGGACGATAAATTTTACACATCGCCCAACTGCACAAATAAAATATGCGTTTGATTGTTTGAAACCCCACACGGGTGTTGGGATGAAATTTGAAGTTCACTCATCCTGATTGATTAAATGTGTCGATCGATTGATTGACAGGCTGTTATAAGCGTTGAATATCTATATTTGATGCTTATACAGTGTAGTGCACTTTGGTTGATGGTTGATTATTTTTCAATGCTATGATATACATGTGTTGTATGAAAATCCATATAATTAACTTTATATGGTAATTGATTGGGCCTCATTCCAATTTGAAAAATAAAGAATATTATAAAATAACAGTTCATGTGTTGACAGTACTCATCCATTGAGATTGGTCATGTGTTGAACGAAATGAATTGAATATATAACGATTTCGAAATGAAATGAAATGAAATGAAATGAATTGAAAACGATTTCGAAATGAAATGAATTGAAAACGATTTCGAAATGAAATGAATTGAAAACGATTTCGAAATGAATTGAATTGAAAACGATTTCGAAATGAAATGAAATGAATTGAAAACGATTTCGAAATGAAATGAATTGAATTGAAAACGATTTCGAAATGAAATGAAATGAATTGAAAACGATTTCGAAATGAAATGAATTGAAAACGATTTCGAAATGAAATGAATTGAAAACGATTTCGAAATGAAATGAATTGAATATATAACGATGTCGAAATGAATTGAATATATAACGATTTCGAAATGAATTGAATTGAAAACGATTTCAAAATGAAATGAATTGAAAATGATTTCGAAATGAAATGAATTGAAAACGATTTCGAAATGAAATGAATTGAAAACGATTTCGAAATGAATTGAATTGAAAACGATTTCGAAATGAATTGAATTGAAAACGATTTCGAAATGAAATGAATTGAAAACGATTTCGAAATGAAATGAATTGAAAACGATTTCAAAATGAAATGAATTGAAAACGATTTCGAAATGAAATGAATTGAATATATAACGATTTCGAAATGAATTGAATATATAACGATTTCGAAATGAATTGAATATTTAACGATTTCGAAATGAATTGAATATATAACGATCTCGAAATGAATTGAATATATAACGATGTCAAAATGAATTGAATATATAACGATTTCGAAATGAATTGAATTGAGAACGAATTCGAATTGAATTGAAAGCGAATTGAAATGAATTCAAATTGAAATTTGAATTGAATAGAAATGAATTTTAAAATGAATTTATAAAGAGGAATTCAATTTTGATTTGAATTGAAATGGAAGTTGAAATTGCTTTTGAAACGAATTTAAAACTATTTATATAATTCGTTTTAAATAGAAATCGACGAAGTATATATTATATATATTATATATATAATATAATGGCCTGAATAGAACGCGCCGCGCCGCGGCAGTTCGCGAATTTCGACCATTTATTTCAAACGGACATAACGGGAGATCCGACCGTCGGATTCTCCTAAAACCGGAACCGTTGGGTTCGTATCGAAAAGAGTTTTCTAACGAATGTCAGAAAAATGAAATCTAACGGTTGGATTTGGAGATACGTCCAAATCAAATTCGAAAAAGGTCGCTGTAAGTGCAGTACGATGACCGTTGATGGAAATCGACTGTACGGGCCTTGATAAAATTATTAAAAATAGTAATAATTTGTGTAAAATCATAAGAAATGATTTAGAAAGAATTGGGGTGAAAAACTCCATATTTGAAAAGATAAAAATAGATTTTTATCGAAATGAACTAGTTTTGAACTAGAATTATAATTCTATTTATTTTTAAATAAATAAATTGAATTTGAAAAGGGTTTTAAAAATAACCAGAATTTCCAATGATTGCATTGGGATGGATTTGAATCGAAATTGTCTTCGGAATATTTCGATGTTGGAATTCGTGATTATACGGATGTTGTTATGGAAATTTGAAAGATATATATTTATATCGTTATTTCCAATACGACATTTGTTAATCGAAGAATTTGATATTGAACATAAGCGATATATTTTCTATTCAGAACCTTATATTGAATATCAAATGTGATTTGGGTTTGTCGTGAATGGTGTCTTCACTAACACTGTTCTTGAACCCAGTTGAGAAAAGATTAAATCTTTTTATTTAGATTTAATGAAGTGTACCAATTAAACAATATTTAATTGGAATAGAATTGATATTGATTTTTGGGTTTATCGTGGACAGTGCTTTAAATAACACTTGTTCTTTAACCCGATAATTAATGGAATGATATTTTGGGTTTACCGTGAACCGTGTTTTAAATGACACTGATTCTTTAACTCAGCTAACGATTAAAACTAAGTGGAGTTTTAATGAATCTTTAATTAGATTGAAATGATCGAAAATGGAGTATCACCAGTTTTGCTCCAGGCGATAGTTAAATCTTTAATTAGATTTGAACGTGAAATGGTAATTGAATTTACCGATAACACTGTGGTGTTAGATATGAAGTATTACCAGTTTTACTTCATGGGATAAATAGGTTGGGATTGGGAAATTAAAACAAATGATTACTTCGGTAAGTTTCGTTAATCCCGACTAGTTGAATCGAAATTCAAAAGAAGATTAGAGAATAAATTCAAGAAATTTATCTTGGATAAAATTAATGGGAACCTTTCCCTATGAATGTGAAATTTAGAAACTAACTGTCGGTTGGCCAAGCAGAATGGTTTTCTGGGTATTGATCTGATGTTGGTTTCGGCCTTCGGGGTTAATATTTGGGGAATTATTCTCTTGATTAATTTACGGTTAGTGACTAATGAATTGGAATGAGGCGTATGTTGTGTTTGTGTAACACTTATTTAAAATATACGCGAGTTATTCGGAAAGTCCGGGTTTATCCCATTCTGAATAACTGATACGACGATAAGTCGAAGATGAAGACGATGGTCGAAGACCGGAGGTTTTCACGTCGTTTGGGTGATTACTGATGATCTTGATTGGGCTGTACACCCAAGAAGATGGAAACAGTTAGTGATCGTCCAGACGTACTTGGAGATCGATGGATATGCGGGGTACTAGGTGCCTCCGGTTTCGTTCAGACCCAGAACGGACTTGTAAATGGACTGTGTGTCTGACATTGGATTTTAGTCTATGTGATTGATTTCTATTAAATATATATCTGTTTGGAGGCGGAGAATTTATTCTCTTGCTTAACGCCCATCTTTGAGACGTACGAGCTCAGGGGTTATATATTGATGGATATCAAACGCATGGAGTGAATTGCCTGTGTGGCATGCCTAAGTGGCAATTGATCGAGGCTTCTGTTGAAAAGCAAAGTCTTGTGGTGATGATCAAAGCAAGGCCTTTGTGGCGTAGCTTTGTGTAACGTTTGCTTCGCGAGGTTCACACCCGGTATGAACCAAAAACGGGAGAGGACGTCAGGGAGGGCATGCGTTTCTTTCTAGCTAGAAGTGGCGTCAGTGGTTTTACACGCCCTGAGGAGTTTGACTTATGTGGTTGTTGCTGTTGCGAGGCGCCTCGGATTGATCGGTCGTTCTCGAACCGATGAAGTCATTTAGTTGGCTCGTTTACGCCCTATAGGGCGGGGAAATGCATGTCCAGGGTTTAAGTTTAAACCACATCGGTGGACTGGCCCTGAGGATCCAAGGGCCCACCTGAGTCTGGGTCCTGAGGGGCGGGCTAGAGCGTCTCGAATCGGTTGAGGACTATCTTTTGCCTCAGTTCATAGACGGAAATCCAATTTCCAAATACGTGACATTTGCGGTTTTATCTGGAGAGCCTAGTATGGCGACATAGTGGTATGGGGCACTTATGCCGCCTATGATTGATACTTATGATTTGAAGTTGTTTTTATATACTATGCACTTATAATAGTATCAAATGATTTGTTTTCAACGTATCAAGCATTCTTGGCTATTATAAGGTAAAAACCCTATCCTCCGGCTTGCGATTGCATTGTGTGATGGGAACTGGGTCTTATAATAGCTTCATTTTTCTTTATTTAGCATCGCGCTGTTTGTTTTATGCACTGGTATTCTTGGGAGGAAACCCGTTCCGTGTTTTACGGCGTGGTCCCTTGATTTACCTAACTTTAAAATAAAGATTAACTGTTTTAGTTCTCACACCAGTCACATGACTGACCTGGAGTTTATTGTTTTAACCTAAACTGTGGGTGCCCCTATTTTGACACGGGCAGCTAGTAGTTTTGGTTTTGCAGATTTATATTCACAGGATCCTGGTTTACAGCTGGAACGATATCCGGAAAGCTTTGTATCCGTATATCTACTTCTAGTTGCGTATTGTATTATTTTCCTCTGCGATGTATTTAAATGTAATTTAAATCTCTGATATTTCTGTGTAATATTCTTTATACTCTGTATATTCTTGTAATCTGATGCATTGCTGTAATATACAATGAAATGTTCTTCTGTATGCGTTCTGTTGTGGTTTGTTCTCGAACTATCCGACGCTTTCCTTTACGGGGAAGTTACGGGTTTTCACAGTAAATGGATTTGATATATATTAAAAATATATCAAAATAGAGTTGAATTTATATAAACGAAGTTTTAAAACTTTTATTTATAAATATAATTAAAAACGAACTCGCCGCAGCGCCGTAGTTCGTAAATTGGCGATTCGAACTTCAATTGAGTATACAAAATGCAATTGAAGTCGGAATCCTTCGAAACAAGAAACGTTAGGACCGATTTGATAATAGTTTTCTAATTGAGGAGAAAAATCTGGAATTCGTCGAATAGATTTTAAGTTATGTCAAAATCAAATTTTCAGAAAAACAGCGCCAGAACCATTTTAAAACCATAACGGTTTATTTAAATATATAAAAGGATTTTTTTATAAATAAAAATCCGAATTTCCATTAGAAAAATCCAGACTGGAGATATAAAATAAGTATGAACTCCAGTGAAGTAAGTGAAATGATTTTTGAGGCAAAAATCAGATTTTTAACTACTGGATAGAACTAACTAGTCTGGAGTATATTTAGTTAAATGGGATTTTGAATCGAATTTGGGTTTTGGTTAAGTAAATTGAACTGGTGGATATATATTCGGAATCGAATATGGAATTTGAGTTGGGAATGGAATTAAATTAATTTATAAACATGATCAAAGGATATTTGAACATGCTATTTTCAAATATAAAGTAAAATAGGCAAAAAGGAGCTAATAAGATTATAAATTAGTGAATTGAGTTAAAATGACCATATTGAGTTGGAACAGATTAGAAACAGGTGAGCAAGTGTTAAACAGGTATGGGATGAAGTATATGAAGATTTTAATTTATGTGCCCGACAAAAAGGTACGTGTTTAAATTCATATTTGAGATTTTATGCGCCGTATCGGCAAGCCGCTTGGCTTTTGCTTTTTCTTTTAAATTGGTGAGGGCCATGGGAGGCTATTTGAAATATCACAAAGCTCCCGGTGCAGGGGAGGTTATGGCGAATTTTTCCGGGAATTTAAGGAGTTAGAATATTTTTAAGATAATTTGATATTTATAAATCAATGTATGGATATATGTAGAATTCGATAAGGAAATCAAAATAGAGTATTGAAACAGAAAGGGAAATCTAAATTAGAAATAGAAAGCGAACTATATACATGTTAAAAAAATGAATAATTGGGTTTTATAGTGTGTTTATTCGAGGTAAGTGGTTTTGCCGTTTTGAAGTTGAGGATGTTTTCATTTAAGGCCTGAGAGGTAATTTTACCCCAACTTAATAGATTTCATTTTTAATTGATAAATAGCAAGATCCAGTCTCGAAGAGAAGTGTTTGAATAATAGTTTGGTTGAATAAAATATTTTGGGTTGCTTGTCATGATGTTGTATACGACATTCGTTCTAACTCAAGTGATGAAATTTTGGAAATGTAAAAGTAAATATTTCCTGAGTATAATTAAAATAGTCGGGATAGAGATTAGTGATTGAAATTATTTTCAATTGCAAATAGAGATATTTTCTAATATATAGAAAATAAAAGAAGTTGATATTTGGAAACGTTTTCCAAATGGCATAAGAAACCAAGATGATTATTGAAAATATTTGGTTAACAAATATTGATAGGGAAATGGAGAAGAGATTTAATTAATGAAATATTAATTAAAGAGCCCAGTGATTTGATTGATATGTTGAATGAACACTTGTTTTTATTCGATAGTTAAATCACAGACTATCGAAATTTTTACCAACGTTGTCAATATGGAGAGACCAGTTGGATTATTATCCGTGAACCACTCTGTATTGGCAGTAGCATTGCAAATCAGATTATATGAAGATAATCGAGGACGGAGTAAAGTGCAAGAGCTTTTTCTATAAATAGAAATTGTGCCTTCGGTTTCGTTCTGTCCCAGAATGAACATATATGGACGAATGTCTGACAAAGTATTTCCAATGATCTAATGGGTTGGTCTGTATAAATATATATGGTTGCAACGGATTTATTCCCTTAGCATAACATCCAGAATATTTGTGCAAATCAATTAGTGATTAACGGATCTGACAATGTGGCATTCAAAGCGATTGTGCTATAAATGAATGGCAAGTGATCGTAGCCACAAGCCTCAATAACCGGGAAATGACAAAAATCGGGCAGGCAGCATGGCTATGTGGGTCGCTCCCATTAGGATGTATAATCACCTATCTAGAGATTCATTTAGTTCCTTATTCTATTCGATGTTGTCCCAGTCGGGAAACGGTTGCTAATCCTAACCGTTGGTGATATACATTCGATACACTCAAGCGAAATGAGTGGTCGGTCATGTGTGGGCCGGGTTGCAAGATGTTCTTGTTGAACCCCAGTGTATCGCCTCTAGAGTACACTGATCGGAAGGTGGTTCCATACCTTGTCATGCTGGAAATCCAATCTCCAATAAGCACCATGCAGTTTTTGATTTTATACTATATATGTGGAGCGTGAGATGCAAGCGTTCTACTATTTGGTTATTTATTTGATTAGACATTATTATAATATCACCGGATTTTTGTATCAAAGTGTTTTGGGTTATAGTAAGGTAAAAACCGTCCATGTTTATGTGTGGGCTGGTCTTACTATCAACCATTTCTTTCGAAAGGATTTTGAAAGTTAAACAAGTGATTGGAGTTTACTCACACCAGTCCCATGACTGACCCAAAGTTTATTTTGTTTGTTTTCCCTAAACTGTTGGGTGCCCAAATTTGTACGGGCAGTCAGGTAGTCGGGATTTTTCAGATTCACTTGGAAGAGCTGGAAGTAGGAGGCTTCACCAGTTAGCTATAGACTATCATATATTCCGCTGTGAACCATGTTTGTATCTAGAAACATGAGTTTATAACTATTCCAGGAATAACTGTTGTGCTCTGATGATGGTATGTATATAAAGTTACTGATTTGTATTTCAAAAGTTATGTTATATAATATATTTTATTCATTCCGCTGTGAGTTTGTGATCTTCGTTTTCTTCTATTCTAATATTTCTTTCTTTCTATTTCTCATCCTCTAACTTCTTTCTAATAATGATTCGTATCTCTGTGCAATTTGGGTTGGACGGGTGGTGTTATTAGTCAACACAGATAGTACGGATTTGCGGGCCACTACATTTAACATTTTAATTCGATTTCATTTCAAATTTGATCACTTTTTATATGAATTAAAAAGTAATCTCCTAAATTATTATTAATTAAAATAATAATTTTGTGACGGCAACGAATTTCGCTCGATCTGAATCGATCGTTAAACCGACAAAGACCGTTCGAAACCCCTGATCGTTTTGAGAACAGGACAAATCAGAACGCAGACGAAAGAACATTTCATTGTTATTACAACAATTCCATCAGATACAAGAATATATAGAGTATAAATGAATAAATTATACAGAAAATATCAGAGATTTAAATTACATTTAAATACATCGCAGCGGAAAATAATACAAAAACACAACTAGAAGTAATGCACGGATACAGAGCTTTCCGAGCATCGTTCCAGCTGTAAATCAGGACCCTGTGAATATAAATCTGCAAAACCAAAACTACTAGCTGCCCACGTGGAAAATAGGGGCACCCAGAGTTTAGGTTAAAACAATAAACTCCAGGTCAGTCATGTGACTAGTGTGAGAACTAAAACATTTATTTAAAACTTTACTTTAAAGGATAGTAATTCAAGGGACCACGCCATATAACACGGAACGGGTTTCCTCCCAAGAATACTAGTGCATATAACAAAACAGCGCAATGCTCTTTGGAAAAATGAAGCTATTATAAGACCCAGGTCCCATCACACAATGCAACGCAAGCCGGAGGATAGGGTTTTCCCTTATAATAGCCAAACATGCTTGGTACGTCAAAACAAATCATTTGATACTATTATCAGTGTATAGTGTCAAAACGTTTTCAATCATAAATATCAATCATAGGCGGCATGGGTACCATCTATCATGTCGCCATACTAGTTCTACAATTAAAACCGCAATATCACGTATTGGAAAGTGGATTTCCGTCATGAGTCGAGGCAAGGGGCAAGCTCCTCTCCGCGTTCGAGACACTCTAGCAATGCCTCAGGACCCCACTCTGATCCTTTGGAACCTCCAAGGCCGGTCCTCTCTTACTTTTGAGGATTAGTTATTCCTGGACACATGTTTCCCGGTCCTTACAGACCTATATCTAAGGCGCCTCGTATCCAACAACCACACAGGTGAAAAGTATATAAATGTCAGGGCTGGTAGGTCACTGACACCACCATAGCTAGAAAGAAACGTCATGCACTCCTTGGGTTCGTATCCCGTTTTTGACTCAGACCGAGGTGTGAGGCTCGCGAATTCACGTTATACACAAAGCAACGCCACACAGGCCATGCTTTGATCATCAACCACAAGACTTTGCTTTTCAACAGAAGCCTTGATCAATTGCCACTTATGCATGCCACACTGGCAATTCACTCCACGCGACTGATGTCCATCGATATACAACCTCTGAGCTCGTGTGTCTCAGAGAAGGGCGTTAAGGAAGAGAATGAATTCTCCGCCGCCAAACAGATGTATATTTAATAGAGATCAATCAACACAGAATAAAATCCAATGTCAGACACACAATCCATTTACAAGTTCGTTCTGGGTCTGAACGAAACCGGAGGCACTTTCCTCGCATATCCACCCATCTCCAAGTACGTCTGGACGATCACCAACTGATTCCCTCATCTCGGGTGTACAGCCCAATCAAGATCATCAGTAATCACCCAAACGATGTGAAGACTTCCGGTCTTCGACCACCGTCTTCATCTTCGACATCTCGTCGAATCGGTTATTCAGAATGGTTATAACCCGGCCTTTCTGAATAACCCACTTATATAATAAACAAATGTTACACAAACACAACGAACGACTCATTCCAATTCAGAATATTCCTTTATTCACAAAATCACATTCTTAGGGAAATATTCCCATTAATTTTATCCAAGATAAATTCTTCCAAATTTATTCTTTAATCTTCCTTTGGATATCATTTCAAACTAGTCGGGATTAGCGAACCACACCGAAGTAATTATTTATTTTATTTCCCAATCCCAACCTATTCATCCCATGGAGCAAAACTGGTAATACCCCATATCTAACACCACGGTGTTATCGGTAAAATTAATTACCATTTCACGTTCAAATCTAATTAAAGATTTAACTATCGCATGGCAGCAAAACTGGTGGTACTCCATTCTCGATCACCTTTCAGATTTGATAATTTAAATTATCAATTCACATTTCAATCTAATTAAAGATTCATTCAAACTCCACTTAGTTTTAATCTTTTCAAAAATCAATATCCTGCATTTAACTGGGTTAAAGAACCAATGTCATCTAAAACACGGTTCACGACAAACCCAAATCACATTTGATATTAAATACAAGGCTCTGAATAGAAAATATGCCGGCTTATATTCAATATCAAATTCTGAAACCAAAATATATCGTATTGGAAATAACGATATAAAATATATCTTTCAAATCCCCATTACAATATTTATATAGTCACGAAATCCAACATCGAAATATTCCGAAGATAATTTCGATTCAACTCCAGTCCAATTCACGTATTGGAAATATTGATTATTTTTTAAATCACTTTCAAATTCAATTTATTTATTTCAAAAATAAATTGATTTTAATTCTAGTTCAAAACTAGTTCATTTCGATAAAAATATATTTTTATCTTTTCAAATATGGAATTTTTCAGCCCAATTTTTCCCAAATCATTTCTTATGATATTACACAAATTATAGATATTTTTAATAATTTTATCAAGGCCCGTACAGTCGATTTCCATCAACGGCCATCGAACTGCACTTACAGCGACCTTTTCTAAATTTTATTTGGACATAATTCCAAATCCAACCGTTAGATTTCAAATTTCTAATAATCATTGGAAAGCTCTTTTCGATACGAACCCAACGGTTCCGGTTTTAGGAGAATCCAATGGTCGGATCTCCCGTAATGTCAATTCGAAGTCAATAGTCGAAATTCACGAACTGCCGCGGCGCGGCGCGTTCTATTCAGGCCATTATATATATACAATATATATATTATATATATTTCGTCGATTTTCTTTTAAAACGTATTTTATAAATCGTTTTAAATTCGTTTCAAAAACAATTTCAACTTCATCTTCAATTTCAAATCGATTTGATTTCAATTCAATTCGAATTCATTTCAATTTTATTTAATTCGAATTCAAATTCGTTTTAATTCAATTCAAATTCCAATTCGTTTCAATTCAATTCAATTTTAATTTACCTTCTATTTAATTCAATTCGAATTCATTTCAAATTGATTTCAATTCTGTAACAACCCGTATTTTCAATAACCTGTTATAACATAAATGGAGGCAGAATTAAACTGTAAAATCTGAATCAAGGGAAACGGGCTATGCCATTGCGTTCGTCTCGGAAAAATACGCGAAATAGAGTCCGAGTTTTCGAAAATCGGAGTCCGTATGACCAAGATATGGCCTCGCGAAGTTTCACGAAAAATTCCCAAATTAAAGTATACTTAATTAAGTGAAATGGGTTGCGCAGAGAAATATATATATATTGATATATATATATATAATTGAAAATTAAATAAATAAATATGCAAAAGTGTTCAAAACAACGAATTGGGAGAGGGGAATAACCGAACCGGCCGATTTTTGAGGTCGACCTGAGCCTGCTGGGTCGACTAGGGGTTAATCCAGGGTGTTTGGCTGTCAACCCGTGGGCCGATTCGCTCAAATGCAGATTTTGCATTTGGATGGTTCTCATGGTTCATCTTTAATCTAAAGGCCCTAGATGGTTCCTACACTTGACTTCTTCCCCAAGACATGCTTTGATGGCTTGGATTGAATCTAGGTTTAATCCTATGGCCTAAAACACTTGCCTAATCTATAAATAAGACCCTAACCTATCCTAAATCCTCATTATTCATTCATGCAACTAAACTATGGCAAAATTTTACCTCTCATGGCCTCCACTCTCTTCATAAAATTTCTAAATGGTTTCTATGAGAGATTTTCCATGCATACAAGTGTTTTCAAGCTTGTATGAGTGTCATTAGCTTGCATTCAAGTCAAGTTTCTATCTTTGCATCGTAAAGCAAGGGTTTTAGTCATTTTGGCTCAAGGGTTTTTATGTTAGAGCTTGCATTTTGGGTCTATTTGATTGCATAAGGGCTTTGTCATATCTTTTGTGCCTTCATAGCAATGTAAGCCCTTTCCCTACTCTTAGATATTAACTATGAAGTTAAATGTTCATGTTGCAAGTTTGGGTTTGATCATTGAGTATGATACATGCTATCATGTCATGCAAGTTTATGAAATCATTATCTTGATCTTGTGAGCTAAAAGCTACAACCTTTATGTTGAAATGTTGCATTAGGCAACATGAGAACCCTCATAACCTTTATGTCAACTTGCATATGAAGTCATAACCCTTATATGATGATATATGCGAGTTACTAGTCATCATTCCATATCTTTTGTCACCATGATTCGCTTATGTGCCAAGTTTGGGTTTATGCATGTTTTGAGGCTTAAGAATGTAACATGCAAGTTAATGAACACATTTGTGCCTCATTTGCCACCATGATTAACTTGTGGCTTAATATCCATTTTTGTCATGCCTTTGCCAAGTCTCTTCTTTTAATCCATTACGTTGTCGCGAACGTATATGCGAGTTTAAAAGCGTTGGGTTATGTTATGGGTAATTTCTAATGATATGAAAATACAACTTGAAAACATGACTTGAAATATAACATGGAAGTTGACATGTAAGTATGCATAAAAACATAAGCTTGGGAATTTATCTATTAAGTTAGGTCTACCCATTGGGAATTTACCTATTAAGTTAGGTCTACCCAAATGCTTGAAAACTTGTAACATGTTTTGGGAAACATGGTGGACATGACACTTAGATAATATAAGTGTGGCCAACTCAAGGTTGGGTTGAGTTTGCAACGTAAAACTACCCGGAACCGACCGGCCTAACTAGTAGTTGCAAATAATAGGACCCAATGTGAGAAGTTGGTCATGTTGTGCTTGAACCCGAGGTTAGACCAAGTTGTGGTGTAAAGCTACCCGGAACCGACCGGCTTAACTAGTAACCACAACAAAGTCTAATGTGAGAGGTTAAGGTGCATTAAGTAATTAATGCCACATGATAGGGTTAAGTTAATTTGATTAATGACTCTTAACCAAATATGACATGGACAAATGGGTTAAGTAATTTGATTAGGCTAATGATACTTAACAAAACATGACAAGGTTGGGTAGGTTAAGTAACTTGATTTGCCTAATGACACTTAACCATTTTTATATGACTAGTGGATGGGGTTAAGTTAACCAACACTTAATCAATCCAATGCGATAACTTAGTAAGGTTGAGTAAGTTTTCTTAATGACGCTTAACCGAAAAATACGGTTAACGAATGGGGTTAAGATTAGACTCAACTAATCTAAACATGGAAATCGGATGGGGTTAAGTTAGCCTAGACTTAATTAATCCCACTTGGTAGTTTAATGGGGTTAAGTTAAACACTTAACTAATCTAAACATGATGAATTGATGTGGTTAAGTGACTTATACTTATCCAATCTAACTCGTTAATTTATTGTGGTTAAGTTAACCAATACTTAACCAATATAACGTGAAAACATGATAAGGCTAAGTCACGAATCGCTTGAATACACTTGACCGATTTGACTAAGTAAATTGATAGGGTCAAGTTAATATATACTTAACCAATCTAGAATGATAATTGGACGAGGTTAAGTCGTGAATTGCTTAATATACTTAACCAACTTGAGCATGGTTTGTAGGGTTAAGCCTTGAACTTGAATACTTAGCTAATTTTGACAGGATTTGTAGACGGGTTAAGTCATGAACTTAAGTGACACTTAATCCATTATGTAAACCCTAGTTCTGAGGATTAGGTGGATAACCGTAGTTAACAAGGATAACGGGAACAATGCTAAGTGGTAAACCTTAGTTGAAGAATAACTAAGTAATGATTCTTAGTCAAGGAAATTTAGACCAGTTCATAGATAGATGAGTAACCTGATACGGTAGGTCATCGTTTAAGTATACGAGTAGGAGCAAGTATCTGATTTAGATAAAGGCTCCAGCGAACTGGGTAACGAAGCAGCGGCTTCGGGGAACGTGAGGATATTCTTGGTATCCCTCTATGAGCTGCCAGGTGATTATACTAGGCTCATGAGAGGTTAAGGTCTGCATTAGAAGAACCAAGAGTATGCC
Source organism: Allium sativum (assembly GCA_030737875.1). Classification (NCBI taxonomy): domain Eukaryota; kingdom Viridiplantae; phylum Streptophyta; class Magnoliopsida; order Asparagales; family Amaryllidaceae; genus Allium; species Allium sativum. The sequence continues at coordinate 768,567,188 of CM060918.1, read as the reverse complement.
TTGGTTGCTATACGAGCGACCTAAAGACGTGGATGGATAGGGGATAGTCGACGATACACGGTCGTACCCTAGATAACATTTCGTCAGGCTACCTACCATCTTTGGTCAAGCGTGTACGTACGGAAAGGCAGAGAACACCCAAAAGACCATAATTGCTATCTAATTATGGTTGCGGTAAGGCTTGGATGTGGGTTGGCCAGTGTTGTGTTCTCATACAGGATTTATCCTGTCTTGTCTTTCACTAGTTGAGGGAGTGGTCTCGTGGGACCATAGCCACGTATAAGAAAAACAGACCTTAACATCTGCATCGGCAGATAAATCGAAAACTCCCGACCGAGTCCTGTATTTCTTGATTTGCCCCGTGACAGGACTCGGATGGCACGATGTGATACATGTGCATATAGTCATGGAAAAGCGATTCACGATGAATGCGTGGGAAAAAGGGCGCGGTTGGCGGTTAGCGTAATCCCTAGTGGCCCTAGGTGGTTGAACCCAAACCGAGATACGAAAACGTGCAATAGATAAGCATAATCCCTAGCAGCCCTAGGTAGCATAAGTCCTAGTTGTACAAACAATAATTCATGTTGGAAGACCCTAGCTAGGTTTAGGGTAACAGTCCAAACCGATCTTAAGGATCATGGAACTATGTTAAAGTAATATAGAATCTCATGGGAAAGCCCGTATGGTCTACGGCAAGGGACTGAACATTTACATGGAATAAAACATACAAGTTGAGTAACCTATATATGCGATATATTAGGTTGACATGGACCATTACACGACTTTTGAGTGAGGGTCATTCTTGGTTAACACATGACACGGTGGGGATACTAGTACGGTAGGTGCAGAGCTAAAATACAGGATAGATATCACGGGGCGTTATACGTGACAGATATCTTGGGGATATTATACTTGATAAAAACCTGACGATGTGATACCTTGTTTTATCTTGACATCGTAATTTATCATGACACCTTAGTTTATCTGAGTTCAGTAGTTCATCCTGTTATTTTGATTTAGCTTATCTATCTTGTTATCATGCTTATGTTCATCTCAGTTTCTCATGTCAGTTAACTTTACTAGTTTTTATGCTAATAGTAGATAGGGCTTACTTATTCTTTTTGACTGACCCGTTTTGTTTCGCCTCTTTTCTTCCGTTCCCCCCCCCCAGGTTACAGGGAGGAAATACTGTTGTTTAGTTCGGACTTCTTCTGCTTGAAGGTCATCATGGATGGCTTGGACTTTTCTTGGCTAATGGCTACTTTAATGTTTTTACTTGGGGAATAATTTATGAAAATGTCTTTATGCTTCTTTACTATTGCAAGACAGGTTTTGATGTACTCTGATTTAAAAGGCTTTAGACCTTATTTATTCATGTTATGAAAGTTTGATTTTACTACCGCTATTTTATATGTTCTGTCTTGTGATATTTCTGTGCATGTTTATCAATAATGCCCCTCTAAAGCTAGTGCATTCCTTTGCGAGTGACCCTAGCGGAGGCGGGGTGTTACACGTGGTATCAGAGCCAGGTTGTTACCAGACTGGGCAAAAGTTTCTAAAGACCTTCTGAAAACTATTTGAAAAAAAAACCGTTTACAAAGAAGCATTTTTCAAGAAAATTTTCTTTTAAAAGAAAAAGGCTATTCCCCAAAGGCCATTAGCACTATCCTTGTTTCCTTAATTGAGTCTCTTTTCCTTTCTTTCCTCCATCTGTAGTCACAGTAGTTTTAACTGCGACTAGTCTTTTCTACCTACGAAAGTGCTTTCCATACGATGGAGGTGGTTCTTGAGAGACCAGTGGCCGCGTTATAAGAAAGGATCGTGAGAAAGAAGGATAAAGGATACGAGCTTAAGGATGAGCAACTTGTCGGTATGGCTTAGTCCTCAAAGGGGGGAGAAAGATGAACAATGAAACCCATGACGAGAGAGTACCTTTGGCATGGTAAAACGGGGCGGATAGTTAAGTATTATGGGACAAGGACAAGATCATCGGGAGGGCAGTAGTATGCTCTCATTTCTAGAGTACCTCGGAAGGAGGGTAACGATCTTGTTAAAGGTTTAGCTTTTCTTCTCTATCATCCCATTAGGACTTCGTTGTTCGTATCATTTAAGTCTGCTTCGATAGTTGAGTCTCTGCACCTTAAGTACTAGCGTAATAGAGAATCCCATTTTTGTCTCAAAGTCCTATTGGAGAATCAGTCCATTTATACATGACTTGTTTGGATTTGGGAATATCTATGCCAAGTGTTGAGTTTGGAAATAATGCTTATGTTTATAAGCTATGGATGGATTCTAGGGATGAAGTGGTTATCCAGTAGGGGGTGCCACTCTCGGTTTTGATAGGAGGGTAGTTAGACCTTTTGACTAGCCTTAGTAATGCCCTCGAAGTATCGGGTAACCTTTTTGAGGTTCTGTCATGACTAGTTACTTAGAATCCCTTGATGCCTTTATTGGAAATTTGAAGCCCGATCGAGTGGTGTTCGCCAATAAGACGGATGGTTTATTTCATTTATGCATGGGTTATAGAGATCACCCTAGTAAGTGCGCATGATAACCTGATTGACATCTGTTTACTTTCAAGAGAAAGTTTTTCTACATGGAATGCCTTATAGTATATAAACGAGATCCAAGATTCACTAGTGAATTTTGGAAAGCTTGCATGAGATCATGAGTACGCAGTCATGTTTGCGTCAAGTATTCTAGGAAAAGGATAAGTGCAAGTGGAACGAGAGGCGACGAAGAAATGAGTTCCATCTCATGTTATGGAAACAGGAATAAGAAGCTACAAAATCGCGAAGTTAAAAGACGACTTTGATGGTCAAAGACTAGATACGCGCATGATATCCCTTTTTGGGAGTATATCCTTGATCCCTGTTTTCTGTAGAGCTTACTTGTAGGCTATCTTTTGTGGACATCCTCTCGGTCCTATTCTCCGTTACAAACCCTGTAAGGAGTTTGTCCTGTTTATCTTCTCGACCTTGTTTCAGGGAATTCTAGGTAGAACCCTATGGATGTAAACATGTATTTGAAACATGTTATGATTGATATGGTTGCAAGTGGTTGCTCGTGGATGCGCGAATACACATTAGATACTAGCTCGACTCGGTCACATTTCATATTGCATATGCACGAGTATTTATACTTGTTTATGGATGAAATCGAATGTATTATCATGCGGTTGTTGCATATGAATGAATGATTGTGCACGCATATAGTATCTATATGACTAGGACTATTTGCATACATGTTGGATTCATGGCACTATACATATTTTGCATTAGAAAGATTATTCAGGCCTGATCATTAGCATTAGCTAAGGAACATGTACACACACGTTTTGCATATATTCATACAGCATTAGAAATCATCTAAGGACAATGGTTGCTTGTGGATGATGTTTTGAGTAGATGGATGATGGATGGTAGGATATGTTCTTCCTAACTTGGAGATTTCGGGGACGAAATCCTAAAAGGTGGGGAGAATGTAACAACCCGTATTTTCAATAACCTGTTATAACGTAAATGGAGGCAGAATTAAACTGTAATATCTAAATCAAGGGAAACGGGCTATGCCATTGCATTCGTCTCGGAAAAATACGCGAAATAGAGTCCGAGTTTTCGAAAATCGGAGTCCGTATGACCAAGATATGGCCTCGCGAAGTTTCACGAAAAATTCCCAAATTAAAGTATACTTAATTAAGTGAAATGGGTTGCGCAGAGAAATATATATATATTGATATATATATATATATATATAATTGAAAATTAAATAAATAAATATGCAAAAATGTTCAAAACAGCGAATTGGGAGAGGGGAATAACCGAACTGGCCGATTTTTGAGGTCGACCCGAGCTTGCTGGGTCGACTAGGGGTTAATCCAGGGTGTTTGGCTGTCAACCCGTGGGACGATTCGCTCAAATGCAGATTTTGCATTTGGATGGTTCTCATGGTTCATCTTTAATCTAAAGGCCCTAGATGGTTCCTACACTTGACTTCTTCCCCAAGACATGCTTTGATGGCTTGGATTGAATCTAGGTTTAATCCTATGGCCTAAAACACTTGCCTAATCTATAAATAAGACCCTAACCTATCCTAAATCCTCATTATTCATTCATGCAACTAAACTATGGCAAAATTTTACCTCTCATGGCCTCCACTCTCTTCATAAAATTTCTAAATGGTTTCTATGAGAGATTTTCCATGCATACAAGTGTTTTCAAGCTTGTATGAGTGTCATTAGCTTGCATTCAAGTCAAGTTTCTATCTTTGCATCATAAAGCAAGGGTTTTAGTCATTTTGGCTCAAGGGTTTTTATGTTAGAGCTTGCATTTTGGGTCTATTTGATTGCATAAGGGCTTTGTCATATCTTTTGTGCCTTCATAGCAATGTAAGCCCTTTCCCTACTCTTAGATATTAACTATGAAGTTAAATGTTCATGTTGCAAGTTTGGGTTTGATCATTGAGTATGATACATGCTATCATGTCATGCAAGTTTATGAAGTCATTATCTTGATCTTGTGAGCTAAAAGCTACAACCTTTATGTTGAAATGTTGCATTAGGCAACATGAGAACCCTCATAACCTTTATGTCAACTTGCATATGAAGTCATAACCCTTATATGATGATATATGCGAGTTACTAGTCATCATTCCATATCTTTTGTCACCATGATTCGCTTATGTGCCAAGTTTGGGTTTATGCATGTTTTGAGGCTTAAGAATGTAACATGCAAGTTAATGAACACATTTGTGCCTCATTTGCCACCATGATTAACTTGTGGCTTAATGTCCATTTTTGTCATGCCTTTGCCAGGTCTCTTCTTTTAATCCATTACGTTGTCGCGAACGTATATGCGAGTTTAAAAGCGTTGGGTTATGTTATGGGTAATTTCTAATGACATGAAAATACAACTTGAAAACATGACTTGAAATATAACATGGAAGTTGACATGTAAGTATGCATAAAAACATAAGCTTGGGAATTTGCCTATTAAGTTAGGTCTACCCTTTGGGAATTTACCTGTTAAGTTAGGTCTACCCAAATGCTTGAAAACTTGTAACATGTTTTGGGAAACATGATGGACATGACACTTAGATAATATAAGTGTGGCCAACTCGAGGTTGGGTTGAGTTTGCAACGTAAAACTACCCGGAACCGACCGGCCTAACTAGTAGTTGCAAACAATAGGACCCAATGTGAGAAGTTGGTCATGTTGTGCTTGAACCTGAGGTTAGACCAAGTTGTGGTGTAAAGCTACCCGGAACCGACCGGCTTAACTAGTAACCACAACAAAGTCTAATGTGAGAGGTGAAGGTGCATTAAGTAATTAATGCCACATGATAGGGTTAAGTTAATTTGATTAATGACTCTTAACCAAATATGACATGGACAAATGGGTTAAGTAATTTGATTAGGCTAATGATACTTAACAAAACATGACAAGGTTGGGTAGGTTAAGTAACTTGATTTGCCTAATGACACTTAACCATTTTTATATGACTAGTGGATGGGGTTAAGTTAACCAACACTTAATCAATCCAACGCGATAACTTGGTAAGGTTAAGTAAGTTTTCTTAATGACGCTTAACCAAAAAATACGGTTAACGAATGGGGTTAAGATTAGACTCAACTAGTCTAAACATGGAAATCGGATGGGGTTAAGTTAGCCTAGACTTAATTAATCCAACTTGGTAGTTTAATGGGGTTAAGTTAAACACTTAACTAATCTAAACATGATGAATTGATGTGGTTAAGTGACCTATACTTATCCAATCTAACTCGTTAATTTATTGTGGTTAAGTTAACCAATACTTAACTAATATAACGTGAAAACATGATAAGGCTAAGTCACGAATCGCTTGAATACACTTGACCGATTTGACTAAGTAAATTGATAGGGTTAAGTTAATATATACTTAACCAATCTAGAATGATAATTGGACGAGGTTAAGTCGTGAATTGCTTAATATACTTAACCAACTTGAGCGTGGTTTGTAGGGTTAAGCCTTGAACTTGGATACTTAGCCAATTTTGACAGGATTTGTAGACGGGTTAAGTCATGAACTTAAGTGACACTTAATCCATTATGTAAACCCTAGTTCTGAGGATTAGGTGGATAACCGTAGTTAACAAGGATAACGGGAAGAATGCTAAGTGGTAAACCTTAGTTGAAGAATAACTAAGTAATGATTCTTAGTCAAGGAAATTTAGACCAGTTCATAGATAGATGAGTAACCTGATACGGTAGGTCATCGTTTAAGTATACGAGTAGGAGCAAGTATCTGATTTAGATAAAGGCTCCAACGAACTGGGTAACGAAGCAGCGGCTTCGGGGAACGTGAGGATATTCTTGGTATCCCTCTATGAGCTGCCAGGTGATTATACTAGGCTCATGAGAGGTTAAGGTCTGCGTTAGAAGAACCAAGAGTATGCCTTGGTTGCTATACGAGCGACCTAAAGACCGGGATGGATAGGGGATAGTCGACGATACACGGTCGTACCCTAGATAGCATTTCGTCAGGCTACCTACCATCTTTGGTCAAGCGTGTACGTACGGAAAGGCAGAGAACACCCAAAAGATCATAATTGCTATCTAATTATGGTTGCAGTAAGGCTTGGATGTGGGTTGGCCAGTGTTGTGTTCTCATACAGGATTTATCCTGTCTTGTCTTTCACTAGTTGAGGGAGTGGTCTCATGGGACCATAGCCACGTATAAGAAAAACAGACCTTAACATCTACATCGGCAGATAAATCGGAAACTCCCGACCGAGTCCTGTATTTCTTGATTTGCCCTGTGACAGGACTCGGATGGCACGATGTGATACATGTGCATACAGTCATGGAAAAGCGATTCATGATGAATGCATGGGAAAAAGAGCGCGGTTGGCGGTTAGCGTAATCCCTAGTGGCCTTGGGTGGTTGAACCCAAACCGAGATACGAAATCGTGCAATAAGTAAGCATAATCCCTAGCAGCCCTAGGTAGCATAAGTCCTAGTTGTACAAACAATAATTCATGTTGGAAGACCCTAGCTAGGTTTAGGGTAACAGTCCAAACCGATCTTAAGGATCATGGAACTATGTTAAAGTAATATAGAATCTCATGGGAAAGCCCGTATGGTCTACGGCAAGGGACTGAACATTTACATGGAATAAAACATACAAGTTGAGTAACCTATATATGCGATATATTAGGTTGACATGGGCCATTACACGACTTTTGATTGAGGGTCATTCTTGGTTAACACATGACACGGTGGGGATACTAGTACGGTAGGTGCAGAGCTAAAATACAGGATAGATATCACGGGGCGTTATACGTGACAGATATCTTGGGGATATTATACTTGATAGAAACCTGACGATGTGATACCTTGTTTTATCTTGACATCGTAATTTATCATGACACCTTAGTTTATCTGAGTTCAGTAGTTCATCCTGTTATTTTGATTTAGCTTATCTATCTTGTTATCATGCTTATGTTCATCTCAGTTTCTCATGTCAGTTAACTTTACTAGTTTTTATGCTAATAGTAGATAGGGCTTACTCAGTCTTTTTGACTGACCCGTTTTGTTTCGCCTCTTTTCTTCCGTTCCCCCCCCCCCCAGGTTACATGGAGGAAATACTGTTGTTTAGTTCGGACTTCTTCTGCTTGAAGGTCATCATGGATGGCTTGGACTTTTCTTGGCTAATGACTACTTTACTGTTTTTACTTGGGGAATAATTTATGAAAATGTCTTTATGCTTCTTTACTATTGCAAGACAGGTTTTGATGTACTCTGATGTAAAAGGCTTTAGACCTTATTTATTCATGTTATGAAAGTTTGATTTTACTTCCGCTATCTTATATGTTCCGTCTTGTGATATTTCTGTGCATGTTTACCAATAATGCCCCTCTAAAGCTAGTGCATTCCTTTGCGAGTGACCCTAGCGGAGGCGGGGTGTTACAAATTCAATTTCAGTTCGTTTTAAATTTCATTCAAAATGATTTCAATTTGTTTTTAATTCAATTTCCATTTAATTCAATTTGAATTCATTTCTATTCAGTTCGAATTCAAATTTGCTTTCTATTCAATTTGAATTCAAATTCACTTTCTATTCAATTCAAATCGAATTCATTTTCTATTCGATTCGAATTCATTTCAAATTGATTCAATAAAATTTCAATTTGAATTTTTATCTAATTTAATTTGAATTTCATTTCAAAATATTAAATTTTGAGATCACTTTTCAATATTCATTATAAAATGAATAAAATCGATATAAATATCGTTCACGTCAAAATAGCGCGTCTCTAATCAACACGGCTTTATATTTTTCAAAAAAACTTCGTTATTCTATTCAACAAATGAATATATATTCTATTCAACACATGAATCTATATTTCTTTCAACACACAACTATTTTTGTTATGTAAAATATTTTATAAAATCATGGTATGTATCGTTTGATTTTTTTATTAGACTCCACCGTGAAGTTGTTCTAATTTTAAATATGATAAAGATGTAAATTTTATTATTTAAAATATTTTACTCAACACACGAATATTTTCAACACATGAACATCGTCAACACATGACTATTTTTATATTCAACACATAAATTTTCTTTTATAATATTCATTATTTTTCCGATTGGAATGAGGCCCAATCAATTACCATATAACGTTAATTATATGGATTCCATACAACACATGTATATAATAGCAATGATAAACAATCAACCATCATCCAAGGTGCACCACACAACTGTATAAGCATCAAATATAAATAATCAACGCTTACACAGTCTGTCGACCCATCGATCAACATACAATTAAATAATTGGGATTAGTGTACCCAAATATCCTCCCAACACCCGTGCGTGGTTTCAAATCAACAAACACAGATTTTTATTTGTGCAGTTGGGCGATGTGTAAAATTATCGACGCAATCAATAACAATCAAATCAGTGTATATAAACAAATCGGCCGATTTGTTTATAAATATTTATTTATTCACATTCACGTTAAAATTTATATTTTCAACGATAATTAATTTATTTCAACTATCTACATTTTATTATCGATTTCACATCAACATCACAAACAATTTTCACAACACATCAATCAAACAAACAAGTCATCCATGGTCTATGGATGATGGATGTCGGGTGCTGCTAAGCACCGTCTGCATCCTTGTATATATATATATATATATATATATATAACTAGAAAAAGAAATTGAAGAGTGAGAAGTTCTCACCGACTAGCTATTCCAACTCCACGACTCTTCTATTGTAGAAATCTTTGTCGTTCTCGCCTTTTGTCACTTTCGTTGCCCGTATTCACTACATATATAAAAAATCACATTTTTATATTGCTATTCAATATATAAAAATCCCATTTTTACACCGCTACTATATAGACAAAAATTCTATTTTTACATCGCTACTATATAGATAAAAATTCTATTTTTACATCGCTACTATATAGATAAAAATTCTATTTTTACACCGCTACTATATAGATAAAAATTCTATTTTTACACCGCTACTATATAGATAAAAATTCTATTTTTACATTGCTACTATATAGATAAAAATTCTATTTTTACATCGCTACTATATAGATAAAAATTCTATTTTTACAACGCTACTATATAGATAAAAACTATTTTTACACGGATAAAAATCATGACTTCCTACGAATAAAAATCCCACCTTTTAGTTATTAAAAATATAAACTTTCCTTAATTAAAAAAATATAAAAAATTTCATATTAAAAATCTCAACTTCTTCATATTAAATAAAAATCTTTATCTAAATAAAACTATAAACTTTCATATAAATAAAATCATATTTTTTTTATAAACTGAAATGTATATAATACAAGTATTGATGTTAAACGGGGAGGAGAGCGAGGCTGGTGGCGGTGGAGGGCAGTGGAGGCACGGAGGGGGTCTGGGGCATTGGCGGTGGGGCCAGGGGTCCACGGCGACTCAATTTGGGGTGGAAATCGTATTGGGTTTGGGGGGGTGGCCTGAAGCGGAGAAGAAAGAGGAGGATGGAGTGAGGGAGAGGCAAACGGGGGAGGGGCGGCGGCTGCGCCACCGCGATGGCGGAGCATTGATCGAGGGGGAGGCTAGGTTTTTTTTTCATTCTGCTCGTTGACTAATAGGAGGAGAGGAGAGAGAGGGATGGAAGGAAGTATATATATTTTTATATTATTTTAAATCGCAAAAAACAACTTTTAATTTCGACCTCGAAACGAGGCCCACAGCCTGTCGTCCATAGCTAATTACCTCCATTCCGAACACATGGGATATGCCACGTAGACTGATTCGATCATTTCGATCAGTTTTCGTTAAATTTACATTTAAATCATTATATTGAATTTTAAACGTACATTTCAATTTACCAGGGCCATATACTAACTAGAAAAATTCCAGAAAAAATATTTTCTAGCTTCGTATTGACGATACGGTCCTAACAAAACTAGTTTCGTCAAATTTTGAGATCAGTTGAAAAATGGCCAATTTCCAGTCGATTAAAATCAATTGAAAATGGTCAAACGCGTTTTCCTTTGCCACGCTCACATATTGATTCGAAAAATTACGAAATTTGAAACCTAGCAATAATTTGACATCACGGATCCAACAAAAGTGGTTTCGTCGAAATCCGAGGTCGTTTGCCAAATTCCCATTTTTAAGGGCCTGAATTCCATAGCGACTATTCAGAATTTTCAACTGGACATATCTTTTGATTCCCGCTATGAAATTTCACTTTTTCGGATTCGTTGGAAAGATATCCTCAAATAGATCCTAATGTTTTTAGTTTCGCTAAAATCCGGTTTGTTTTGCACCTGGTACATTCAATTGAAGTTTGAAGTCGAATTATCGAACTACCGCGCCATTTTCAATTCCTTTTATAATTATATATAATTATTTATATTCTAACGACGACGTATATAATATATACGTTCTAAATATATTCAAAATAAATTTCTCGTTGATATTATTTAAAATAATCTATTTTAAAAGTGCAAAATTCACTAAAATTGCCAAAATAAAAATTTTAAACTTGCTCAGATTTTCGGGTTGTTACAAATTTACTTCAATAATTAACTATAGTAATGGTAGTTAATTTCTTAATTAACTAAAATAAATAGTAAATTTCTTTTTAAACTCTTATTAAAATTTAAAACAATTATTCATTAAATTATTTTAACAAATTAATTCAAACCAAATTAATTTAATAATTATTCTTAGTTGAAAACGGTAGACTTAGTCAACTCAAAACACGGTTAATTCATAATCAATTCTAATTATAGTCCTTCCCTTAAATTAATTAATATAATTAATTAATTCAAATAATTTCTTTAAATTATTTCTTGACAAAACAATTTTTCAACTCTTAACCGCTTGGTCAATTTCTGTCCAATTTCTTATAAATATGATTAACAGCAGAATTTGCTTTATAAAATCATATATAATTCCTTATAAATTTAAATAATAAATAATAAATATTTATTTCATTTTAATAACTTTTATTCAAAATAATATATTTCAAAAACTATCCTTAGTTATAAAATAAATTTTATAACTTCACTTCTGTTGATTTACTTGATGTCGAAATCATATTTGGAAAACGATTGATTTGTAGGCCATATACTGCCAATTACTCAACTAATATCACCCATTGGTTTAAACCAAACAATTGTTAAATTTCAGGTCAATGGTCAACAATTTAAATCAATCATCCAATCAAACAGTTCATATAATGACAATATGAAAGTAAATAACATTAACAATATTTGAGGAATCCCGTTGGATCCCTCAAACCTGTTCTTCTCTGCATTCACATAGATTATTTCCAATAATAATATTCAATTCAATTTAACTGATAATCTCAATAACAGTAAATGACGACTATTTAACATCATCCAATTAACAAAACAATTCAACAATTCAAACAATCAAACAAGTTTATTTTATAAATGTGACCAATAAGGTAAGTTACCTTAATTGGGACCAATCGTTGAAATAACGATTTGGTTTTTCATTGAAGTTAACAGCGTTTAATCTCAGCGGTTCAATCAATATATGCAATATATTTAACAACCAGTCAATCATTAGCAACCATAGCACACAAAATAAAATCCCAACTTATATAAAATATAAGTGGGATAACTGAGTGAGTTTAACTCACTGAATTTCCATTTGTCACTTAAGCGGTTCGATTTCAATTCCAGTTAAATTAAACTAGCGTTAATTTAACAATTATTTCCAGTAGTCGCCAGTTTTGGAATGTAGAGTTCATTGATACGATCTCATTGCTTCTTGTCTTGTCCAATTCTGATAACATAGTCAAAAGTTATTCATGATATAAGTTAATGATTTTTATATAACTATATCCCTTAATTATATTATAATAATATGTTAATTACATTTAAAGTGATTAATGTCGAACTATAAGTTTATGCTTCGTGGACAGCAGACTTCCTCTTCGTTGTCAAAACCTGGAACAATATACACAAATCTATTAACTTCTTATTTTAGGTTAAATAAAATTCTAATTTCCTAATTACTTTATTTATAATTAGTTTATACCAATTACTTTGCGGAAATCACTTCACAGGGCCGATTCTCTTCTGTTCTTTCTTACGCGTTTACTTCTCCCATCTTGTTTTCATCTGCGGTTATATAAGCAATAAAGAACTTAAATCAACAACTAACCCATTAATTATAAAATGAATTGATTAATTCCAACAATTGGAATTTAAAACAAACTGATGATAACGCGTTCTTTTCATATATCATGCAATGAGCTTCCGAAACCACATCCGTTGCAAACCTTCCCCCACCGCACTGCCACACCTTGCACTGACCAACGATCATGCATGTTCAAATCCTTCCACTTCACTGCATCTCGCAAATACCACTCCTTTTCCGTACTGCTTTCAGTTCCTGTTCAGATCGTGCTTCACTGAGCACAAACCCTCAACCATCGACTGCCGCGAGCCACCCCGTCCTCTTGACAACCATCCACTGCCACTACCTCGCGTGCCTCAATGCCAGCGTCCACTGCCATCAAACCCCGATCAGTTTGAACTTACCCTTCTCCTAAAATCAGGACTCAAACGCAGCTCACTTGTGACTTGATTTCAGTCACCATAGCAAACGAAAGTATATCATAACCGTCCAGATCCAAGATCTTACATATCACTAACGTTTTGCTGTTTGGAAGTCTCCATTTTAATAAGCGGATTTGGAGATCGAAGGAGGAAGTTTTGAACGAGTTTCGTTCGTTCGTTTAAGAATAGAGGCGTTCGGAAATTAAAAGGTTGACCACGAATTGAACGATTGAACAAAATTTGGTTACGTTCCTTCCTCTACAAAGAGATGGACACAATTTATTAATATTTTATTATACATACTTCGCAATGAATAAATGTTTCAAATTACCTACATAAATCCTCTGTTTTTGACAAAAAAATATGTAATCCTAGCATAAAAAATATTCCGGACCCAATGGGATAGTTTCGTCGAATTCCGAGGTCGTTTGTGAAAAGTCCTTTATAAATATTGATGAAAAATCAAGCGTTAAAAATTCCTATAATTACAGAAAAATTTAAAATTTTTGAAACCTTGACATTTTACTAGACCTATTCCTAACAGATCCAATGAAACTTGTTTCGTTAAATTTGGAGTTCGTTTGGCCAGTCGTCTATTCGTTTAAAGTTACCCCTGTCTAAATGTCTAAATAATTAAATAGAAATAGAGACGTTTTTTGCCACCGAAGTCACATACGACATCTATTCTCCATGAAATTTGATTTTCTTACAATAATTTAACGATATGGTTCCAATGAAACTAGTTTCATCGAAAACTAAGGCTATTTGCAAAAATGGCTATTTTTAACGCTTATATAATATCGTAAAAATATTACTTAAATTCGAAAATAATTCAAATAAAAATAATAATAAATTATTATCATCATATTTATCAAAATAAAATTATAATATAGTTATACAACTAGATATCATCACTTTCAAGTCAAGAGGGTGTCTAAATTATATTAAAACCCTATTATTTCAATTAATAAACGTTATATTTTAATAACGATTTCCATAGCGACTATTTTAAAATTTGAATTGGACATAACTAATAATCTATTACACGAAATCTAGAATTTTCTCTTCCATATGAAAATTATAATCATCAAGATTCCAACGTTTCTTGGTTCACAGAAATCTGACTTATAACAGATCTTGTATACTCAATTGAAGTTCAAAATTCAATATTACGAACTGCAGCGTCATTTCGAGCTCAATTATAATTATATATAAATTTAATGTTCAAACTTCATTTTAATAAACAATTTAAATATTAAAATAAATTAATATTCCAAATATAATATTTAAAATAATAAATTAAATTAAATATTAGACCACCATAAATACAGGACAATACATTCTTCCCCCTTAAAAGAATTTCATCCTCGAAATTACTAAGGTAGAAAAAATGTTATAAGCCCATTCATTCTTCAAAATACCAATTTATTTTAAATCGAAAATTAATCTATTGTGGTAAAATAAAATTTTCAAAAATATCAAAAAAATTAACACTTTAAATTCTTGGAAAAATTCGGTAGAGTCTCCCCTGTACGGAGTGACTTCTGCGATATCGTAGGAACAAATAATATATATACATCGGCCCAACCGGTCAAAAAACAAATTCAAAAACCAAAAATTTATATTTTCGCGTAGGCATACCTTATGCGAGCGCTATTAAGTATATTACTCAATTTATTTGCATTTTGTTCAATCAAAATCAATTATCTAACTTTCTGACACCTGTACTTAACTCAGTTCAATATATAAGTAACATGTATATGAAATTCTTAGATGATATTTCACTAATCATCAAGTATAACAACACGAATTCCAAAATCAAAAAGGTATCATCAATCCATTTTTCAAATACATGGTTAAATCATTAATTTCAATTCATATGCAATTTTATTTCAGTTTTATTATACTAGAATTTATTCTTTAGTTTATAATTCATTCAGCTCCATTAAATTATTGATTATTCCTATTCAATTAATCAACCATCCAATAACAAATAATTCACAATCAAAAACCAATACACAACCACATCAACCAAAACAATTGAATTTACATTCAATATTAATATTTACATTGATTTAACAAATTTGAATATCAATCGATTAATATCCGATTCATCTCCATTTAATTATTATTTATTCAAATTCTGAATTCCAATTTAATTTCAATATCATTCTTAACTAAATTTTCACCTAACGAGGTAAAGTTCCAATTCAAATTCTTAATTCAATTTGAATATCATACAACTTAATCAAATACATTAATATCTCAATAATTTAATGAAATTATTTCTTTTCTATACAAAAATATATTTCGGGTAAATTTATTTAATTTATCCACTTTACAAAATAGTACTGTGTTCATTTGCAAGTTCCATGCTTCTCAACACTTGAACCGATCAACCAACACAACAAAAAAACATTTGTATATAAAATTTACAAATACGTTCTTATATATATACACTCAACTCAATCTATGTTATTTCTAACCCATCTCTACTGTGTTATGCCACAGAGCCAAGTTTATTACTAAACCAATAGCTGTGATACCAGTGTAACAAACCGCGGGATTTTGGACCCCGAAAATCGACACAAAAACATCATGTCGACTATTGTAACAACCCGGAAATTCTGAACCAATTTAAAAAATTTATTTTAGAAATTTTAATGGATTTTAGATATTTAAAATGATTTATTTTAAATAATAATGACGAGAAATTTATTTTAATCGAAGTTAGAACGAATTTTTTTAATTTAATTATATAAGGAGTTAGAAATAGCGCGGTAGTTTGAAAATTTGAATTTAAACTTTGACTGACTGTACAAGATGCAAAATAAATCGGATTTTAGTTAAACCAAAAATATCAAAATCTATTTAAAAATATCTTTCCAACGAATCCAAAAAATTGAAATTTCATAACGGGAATCAAAAGTTATGCCCATTTTAAAATTCAGAATAGTCGCCGTAAAATTTATGTATATTTTAATTAAGTATATAGTCCTTAATAATAGCCATTTTTCAAATGACCTCCGTTTTCAAAGAAACCACTTTTTTGGAACCGAAATGTCAAATTATTGCTAGGTTTCAATTTTCATAATTTTTAGAGTTAATATGTGAGTGCGGCAGAAGAAAATGTGTTTTGTCAGTTTCAGTCAAATCAGATCGACCAGAAATTGGACATTTTTCAAAGGGTCTCGGAATTCGATGAAACTAGTTTTGTTAGGACCGTATCATCAAAACATAAGTAGAAATAATTTTTCTATAATTTTTAGAGTCTGTTTGTGGCCCGGTGAATTCAAATGTATGTTCAAATTAAATAAATAAATGATTTATATTTTAAATTAACGAAAAGTGAGCTAAGACGATCAAACAGGCTGACGAGACCTAGTCCATTGGGTCTGGGATGGGGGTATTTGCCTACGGACAACTTTCGTTGAGCTGAAATTGGAGCTAATAGGAGAGAACAGGATTTTTCAAATTTAAAGTATTAAATTATTCAATTATATATATATATATATATATATTAGCCTTTCAAAACCCTAGTCCCAAACAGTACTGTAGCTGCCGCTGCCTTAATGAGATTCATGGTCGCGAGCCTCCCAATTTTTTTCATTAATCCTTCTCAAATCATTGAAAATTATCATATAAACAAATATCGAAGAGCACTTTACACTCTTTCATTCCATATGGTGATGACGAAAATTCGTTGTGTAAATCACTCAATTTCAAGGCTTAAAGTCGTCAGCTATTGGGGTGATTTTGAGGCGGAACTGACCACCGAGTTGGCCAGCGTGGAGGTCGTCCGTGGAGAGGAGCAAGGCGGTTGGCGTGGTGAACTCAGATCGGTCACAGGTGGAAGGGGGCGCACGCAAATTGGGCGGATTTGATTTGAGCAATGGGTTTGAACGATACAGTGTGTTTCAGATTAAGGGGGAAGAAAGATTAACGATAAAAGGTGGATTAGTGGAAATTAATTAATATAATTATTATTTAATTATCATATAAATGTAATTAATATTCAAATTGACATAACTTCGTCGTATGAAATCGAAAATTCAGAAATTTCAGTCGCATTGAGACCACAAATTCAAGACCGACATTTCAGAACAGATCAGAACTTAAATGGAGCTATCGACAAATTCAGAAAAAAATAAACACACTGTGTGATCTCTGATTTAAATTAAATTTAACTATTGATTTCGTTGTGGAATTCACATGTATTCACTATTAAAATTCATGTGTGTGATGTATGAAATTTGATTTGGTTGGTTGTGTTTGAGATGAATTGATTTGATCAAATTGTGTAGAACTAGGATTTCCTTACAATAAAAATCATAATTTTTTTTGAGCAAACGGATGTGTAGCATGGAGCTACACAGCCGGTTAATATGATATTATATCAATATATATTATCCAGTTGACAAGCCCAACTGCTAGCCAAAAGAGAGTGATTCAAGCTGCACAACGACAGCCATCAACATACAAACAGACAAGTCAAGCAACGATACAAGAAGAAACCATAGCATAATATAATTTACAAAGACTGAATTCATATTAAACAAGCTACCAAGAGGAATAGACAGCTTCAGATCAATTCACGACTTGAATTGACAGAATTACTTCCCACTGATTCTGTTGGAGATGGTTGCGGCAAAGCAAGATTGAAAGGAACATCCTGCTTTCCTGTCCAAAGGCGAAACAAGTAGTCAATTTGCCTGCAAACACTCATAACATTGCCTTTTCTTTTGTTAAATGCAAAATCATTGCAATGTTTCCAAATACACCAACAATAAATCACAATGAAAATATCCCTCTGCGTCTCCATTGGTTTATATTGCCAGTAGTCATAAAATGATGATAAATTTGGAGACTGACCCAATAGATGAATACTAGATGATACCCAAATAGGATAAGAGAACTCACAATCAAAAAACAAATGCTGGATAGTTTCATCATGCTCATTACAGAAGAAACAGCTAGGATTGGGAAAAATATTGTAATGAAACAATTTGCTGCAGGTGTTAATTTTGTTGTGAATCAAGCACCACTGAAGAAACAACATTTTAGGAGTAGTTTTGCATTTCCAAAGTCTAGCAAAAGCAAAACATCTACCAGAGTGATTTAAGAACCAATAGCATGAAGAAACAGAAAAACCTTTAAAAGGAGAGCGTGCCCATGTGTAGAGATCAGGAGAATCAACTACATGGATTCCTGAGAGTACAACATTGATAGCAAACAGATTCATTAGAACATGGGTGTCAAAAGAGACTTCAGGACAAAGACCAAATATACCATTATGAAGGATACTAGCCACAGAGACATCAGAGTGATTAATTTGAGAGTAAAGAGTTGAGAACACAGAGGATAATGGAAGCTGGCCAAACCATATATCATGCCAAAACATAGAGTTTGCTCCACTACCAAGTGAAACATGAAAGAGGTTACAAGTAGGGGGAAGGGATGAAAGTACACCATACCAAAAAGGGGACATTTTGATAACAGGCTTAAAATGAAGGACTTGAAATGGATTAGAGCTGTAATATCATGATAAAATCCATTCTTTCCAAATAAAATGACCTGGTGAGATTAATCTCCATACCCATTTTGATAACAAAGAGATGTTAAACAATGAAAGATTGATAACACCCAAACCTCCCTGATTCTGATTAAGACAAACAGTTTGCTAATTTATCAATTTCTCATAATTTCTCCCATTCCATAAAAAAGTGCTTCTAATAGAATCAATTTTGTTAATTACCCAAACAGGTAATTTATGAAATGACATCCAACAGGTAGGGAGAGCTGAAAGAACTGATTTAACAGAAACCAAACGACCCATTGATGAAAGAGAATTGGCTTTCTAAGAAGTAAGTCTGGACTCAATTTTGTTAATAAGAGGAAACCAATCCGCTTTGCAAAGCTTTGTGGGCTTAAGGGGTACACCAAGACAAGTTATAGGGAATCTTGAAACTTGACAATTAAGAATGGAAGAGATAAGATTACATAGTTGATCAGATTTACCAAGCATTATTATGGAACTCTTACGAAAATTAATTGAAAGACCAGAGACAAGTTCAAAAACGTATAGAAGCACCTTTAAGCCATGAACATGATTAGGATTAGTAGATGAAAAAATTATGGTGTCATTGGCAAACTGCAAATTAGAAATGATCAGACGTGAATTTGGAAGAGAAATACCAGCTAGGAAACCAGCAAGTGTAGCTTTCCTAGCCATTTGATTAAACACATCTGCTACAAGCACGAAAATGATGGGAGAGAGAGGATCTCCTTGTCTAAGACCACGTTTTGATTTAAATAAGCTACCGAATTTACCATTAACATATACAGATGAAAAACTGGTAGTGAGAATGTTTTCAATCCACCAACACCATTTATCCGAAAAACCCCTATGTTTCATTAAATCGAGAACAAAAGACCAATTAACCGAATCAAAAGCCTTGGAGAAATCAAGTTTGAGAAGAAAACTGGGTGTGGAAGTATTGTGACAGAAAGAAATAACTTCTTGTGTTGCAGCTACATAATCCATAATATTTCTTCCTAAAATAAAAGCTGATTGCTCAGGTCCAACTAAATTTGATATGATCGATTGAAGACGATTAGCTAGGACCTTGGTGATTATTTTGAAGGTTGTATTCAACAGGCTAATGGGCCTGAAGGAAGATAGTTTGTTTGCCCCTGCATGTTTTGGTAAGAGGATGACATTGGCATAATTAATTTTGGCAGTGGAGGAGGGATTATGTTGAAATTCAACACACATTTGTAAAACATCGTTTTTAACTAAAGCCCAGTAATGTTTGAAGAAAACTGGGCCAAAACCATCCGGCTCAGGAGCGTTATCGTCATATTTTTATTGTTTTTATGAAAATAAAAATATGCATGCTTTAAACAATTTGTTTAGACAATAAAATATCAATTTTTATTGTATGTTGAATCATTAAAAAGAAAATTGGTTTAAATAAAAAGATTAGACAATAAAGATATCATTTTGATAGAATCATGTCATTCATTATAGAAATGTCATGTTATTAGAATTGTCATTCATTATAGAAATGTCATGTAATTAGAATTGTCGTTTATTATAGAAATGTCATGTTATTAGAATTGCCATATATTATAGAAATGTCATGTTATTGAAATTGTCACTTATGTTGAATTGGAATGGACATAATAAAATGTCATTTATGTTAATTATAAAATGTCATTTATGTTAATTATTAAATGTCATATATGTTATTTATAAATGTGACATGAAACAAAAATAAACATTTTTGTCAAATTTGTTAGTTGAAAACGAAAATAAACATTTTTGTCAAATTTGTTAGTTGAAACAAAAATAAACATATTTTGTCAAATTTGTTAGTTGAAATAAAAATAAACATTTTTGGTCAAACATGTTAGTTGAAATCAAAATATACATTTTTGTCAAAACACATTAGTTAAAACGAAATATCCAATCTCGTCAAGACACATTAGTTGACACCAATTTGTCGTTTTTGTCAAATTTTCATAGTTGAAACCAATTTGTCGCTTTTGTCAAATTGTCAATGCTGAAATCAAATTGGTCGCTTTTTCAAATTATAAAAGTTGAAATCAAATTTGTCAGTTTTGTTAAATTATAAAAGTTGAAATCAAATTTGACGTTTTTTCAAATTATAATAGTTGAAACCAATTTGTCACTTTTGTCAAAATGTAGCTGTTGAAACAAAATTGGCATTCTTGTCAAAATATAATGATTAGAACAAATATTACATTTTTGTAAATTAGAATTATGTTGGAACAAAAAATTACATTTTTGTGAAGTAGATTTGTGTTAAAACAATAATCATCTTTGTTAAGTAGAAATTGTAAACAAATAAAATTATCATTTTATTTGGTACGTCAAAATTGTAAACAAATAAGATGTAACGACCCGCATTCTACGCATCATAGGATCGTAGAATATTTATTTCTTTCACATATGAAGTCGTATGGTCGTGTAACTTTGGGAGACGACTATTGGGGTCATTTCCCATGTTCATGATTTTTCCCGATTTTTAAATGACCATTTTACCCCTAGTTGGCACTGTTTTGGCCATAACTTTTGACTGGAAATGAATTTTGACCTGAAACCACTTCCATTGGCTTTGAATGATAGTTTCTCTTTCCGTAGAGTGGTCACATTAGCCAAACGGACTCACCGTTTGGGAGATATGGCTGAAACAAGTTTCAGATAGTGAAAAACAGCTTAATTGGGCTTAACCGGGTGATTAGCAGCTATGCCCAAGGGGAATTTCGGGTTTAGAGGTATAGGAGGACTGACTAGGGTTAGGTTATCACTTTCATTTAAGTTTTGAGCCGCCACAAACCTCCTTGAGACCTTAGTAATGGCTTCCTACATCTAAAACACCCCAAATCACTCTCTAATTGAAGATTAGGCTTAGCAACACCAAATTAAGGAGAAAAAGCACCAAAGCAAGGTTAGAGCCGCTGTTAGACATCAGTATTCGCCCCAAATCAGAGGAGTTTCAGTTCTGAGAATTTCATTTGTGGCCAAGGTGAGTGATAGCATCATTTTGACACTAATTACGGTTGATTAAGGGTAATTAGTGAAGATTAGCGAATTTATACGTAAATAAATTCTGGAAAAATTCTTAAAATTCTAAAATAATGTTTTAAGGCTCTGTTAGAAATTTGAGATAATTTCGATGTGTTTTGCTAATTGTATGCTTAAGCATGATTAAGAGTGCTTAAGGGAAAATATGAGGTTTTAGCTACTTTTGATCCATTTTGATTCATTTGAATTGTTGTTTGCTGTTTGTGGTTGCTATTACATGTTGCTATGACTCTATGGTATGTTTCATGATTGATTAGAATAGTTAAATTGCTCGAAAACGTCGTCGAATGGCGTAGAAAGCTTGCTGGAAAATTGCAGAAGTATGCAGGTTCCGAACCGGTTCGGATCGGAGAAAGGGGGTCGGATCGGATTTGTGAACTGACCAAGGGGATTCGAACTGGATTGGAACTTGTCACTGGAAGAAGCTTGGCGAGAAGGAAGGCCGTTTACTTAGAGTTGGAGTGGACAGGGGGATCGGATCGGAACTATGGAGCAGGATCGGATCGGAGTAAGAGGGAGCGGATCGGATCGGAAGCATAATAGAGGCCAGATCGGATCGACTCACGAATGGGAGGCTACGACTGGAGCAAGACGAAGGAATCGGATCGGATCGGAGTAGATGGGGAACGAGGAAGCTGATCGAAGGGGGAGCATGAACTCGAAGGAAAACAGCAACCCGACCCGACCCGGAGGAGGACACCGACCCGACCCGAAGTAAAGAACCCGACCCGAACCGAATGGGAAGATGACAAGGAGGACCGACCCGAACCGGCGAGAATAACGACTACCGACCCGAACCGAATTCTAGAGCTGCTACTGCACGACAACTTTTCTGAAGACCCACTCCAATTCGACCAAACCCGAGATGCAAAGGAAGTCCAAATGAGAAGTTAGAGCTTAAGATTCAGATGGGAATCAACGAGTTCACTTCATGGTTGGGCTTTGCTGCGGGACGCGTGCTAAGGAGTTATCGACACCTATAGCTTTGGACCACTATGGTAGGAGGTACGAAGGCGGATTCAGGGCCATTATGGCATTGGTAGAACCAAGGGCTATGACCAATGAAGTGGGTCATTGAAATGTTTGGTCATGACTCCAAGTGTTTGGCTTGGTCACAGCAGGGTTTCTACAAGTCGGGATTCGTCGTTGCCTCAGTTTGTCTAGTGTTCCAAAGTGGTAGATGTCGTACGCTTTACGCACTGAGTGAGAGATGTGAGGATGGTTGCTATGGATGGTTTATTTGCTATCGTTGTGACATGCACACCCCACCCCCGTATTCTTACACTATTTATTATGGCACCTTGGAGTATTGTACGGTATGTGGTACTAACTCTTTGGTTGCAGGTCCAGGTTCAGGTATGGTTTAGTATACCTGTTATTATTCTGTTTAGATGCTTATCGCTCATACCAGGCTTTATGTCTGACCCAGAGTTTTATGTCTCCTCTTATTACTCTGGGTGCTCACACGAGCAGACTAGAGACAGGTTAGCTGGTGATGCACGGGTAGATGATCCGGAGACGAGCAGGAGGCTTCCACGTACTATATACATAATATTCTCCCTGTGTTGTTGAAGATCACTGCTTGGGCATTGTTGGTGTATCTTCTATTTTAGCTTTCTTTTGTTTAGAGACAGAAAATTTGGAAAGTTGTAATAAGCTGTATTTGGATTTCCGCTGCTTTGATGTTGACATTGATTATTAGTTATCAGCTTATGCACTGTCTCACCTGTTTTATGTCAAGTATGTTACTATTATATTTTATCCCATGCGCTGTGATACATTCTACAGGTTCCTTGATTAGTTCATTCCCTTCTTTCCTTTCTTCTGACGACCGTCTTGTGCTAGTCGGGCATGTGTACAACGCACTTTTGGAGGAAATGCAGGCTGGTGCGAGGCGGGCCGTCACATAAGATTATCATTTTTATTTGTTAGGTTGAATAGAGAAATGTAAACAAACAAACACATCACTTCTATTTGTTTAGTTGAAATAGATTTGTTGACAAAACAAACCTATCACTTTTATGTGTTTGTTGAATTAGAATTGTCGACATAACAAACACATCAATTTTATTTGTTTTGTTGAATTAGAATTGCCGACAAAACAAAGTCATCATCTTTATTGTTTTGTTGAAATTGATTAGTTGAATCAAAATATACATTTTGTCAAAATATTCATTTTTGTCAAAATAGCTCAGTTGAATCAAACCGTATATTTTTGTCATAATATACACTTTTGTCAAGATAGATTAGTTGAATCAAAATACACATTTTTGTCAAAATGAACATTTTTGGCCAAATAGATTAGTTGAAACAAAAAATTACATTTTGTTAAATATGATGATTGAAAACAAAAATTACATTTTCATTAATTAGATTTAAAATAAAACAAAAATTACATTTGTAGTTAAATAAAAGAGTTAAACACAAATAGCATTTTTGTTAAATAGGTTTGTGTTACAACAAAAATATTCATTTTGATAAAATAGAATTGTCAGCAAAATGGATGTATCGCTTTTTTTACATTTGGTTGAAATATAATCTATATGTAAATACAAGAATCACTTTTATTTTCATAACATACATTATAATTTATATGCAAATATAAGAATCATATTATTGGTCAAAACATACATTAGAATTGTATGTGAATTAAAATGACATTTTATTGTTAAATTATACAATAGAACTTGTGTAAGGAATAAAGAGACATTTCATATGTTATGATTTGAAACTGTACATACAAATAAAATATTTCTTTTTATTTGTTAAAGTTTAAAATAGAAATTTATATACAAATAAGGAAAATAGAAATTATCTTTCCATTTTTCATCAGCAATAATGAAATGTAAATAAATTACATTTTATTAAACATTAGAAACGTATAGGGAAATTATAATAGTAAAATACATTTTATGTGACATTAGGGATATAATGACATGTTTTTGTTCATTTTCATCAACATGTTAATGGAGTTAAAATTGGTTAAATTCATTAACTAATTATTTATTTAGATAAATTGCTATTGGCTGAAAACCCCAAACGGGTATTCGGATGATAATTGGCAAACACTAGTCCTAATATTTAGTTGTATGTCGATCAATAGATTGACAAGCTACGATGAGCGTTATTATTTCATTTTAATACTCACACAGTTGTGAACTTCACTCTAGATGTTAAATGAATGGTTTGATGATTACTTATCATTTGCTGTCATGTACATACGATGTATGAAATCCATATAACCAAAATTATGTGGTAACTGATTGAGTCGCATTCCGATTCAGGATTTCTTTTATATAAAGAATATTTTGAAGTAGAGAATATTGTAATATAAAGTATATTTTATATAAAGAATCTTTTTATACAAAGAATAATTTTTTAAATAACGAACATTTTGAAATAATATTCAACGTAGGATAAAATGATGATTTATATGTCCGTTTTTGGATGGACACAAAAGATAAAAATATATTTTTATATAAATGAACTGGTTATTGACTAGGATAAATCTTTTAAATTTAGATTTAATGAAGTTTTCCAAATTGGAATTAAATAAAATAATTGGATTTTGGGGTGTTGTGGATGGCTTCTTTTATAACACTGTGCTTAAATCCTGTACGAAAAGAATAAATATTTTAATTAAGATTATTAGAACTTCCAATTATATTTAGTAATTGGAATAAAATGATATGTGAATTGGGTTTACCGTGAATTTTGTTTATAAATGACATTTGTTCTTTAACCCAATTAATAGTGAAAATATAATTTGGAATTTATAGATCTTTTTTTATTAAGATTTAGAAAGAAATATTCCAAAGTCAAGTTTTCCAATTTAATATATTAAATTGGAATTAAGTGGAAATTCGATTTGCTAATAATCGAGGTAGGCTTATGTAAAAGAGGACTGTTATTACATATGGAATATAAAAGGCTTTGCCGTTATTCCATTTATATTATCAGTCTGATATGGAAATTTATATCAATTATATATTGATTTGATTTCTATGAAAATTCCATATTTTGGAAGATGATTTTGGGTTTATCGCGAACAATGTTTTTAAGTAACATTGTTGATTTAACCCAGCTGAAGATAAGATTTAATTCTTAAATTTGAATAATCATAAAGTAATGATTTTTGATATTAAAACCGAATTGGAGTTTTATTGGATTCTTTAAAAATAAAAATAAAGAATAAATTTAAAAGAATTTATCTTTGATAAAATTAATGGGAACATTTCTCTAATAGTATGAGTATTTTATTAAAAGAATATTCTGAATTGGAATGAGGTGTATGATGCGTATTTATAGCACTTGATTTTTTATTATAAAAATACGCGAGTTATTTGGAAAGACCAGGTTTAACCCATTTTGAATAATTACTACAATGATTAAAGTCAAAGACATTGAAGACGGTGGATGAAGACCGGTGATCTTCACGTTGAATGGATGACTACTGATGTCTGGCACTGGGTCACTCCCAATAACAGGTTAAAGTGGTAGTTTGTCCGGACATACTTGTTGATTGTCCGGATATGCGAGCACCTCTCTTCCGTATTGGATATATGGGACGAGGAATAAGGTGTCTCCGATTTTGTTCAGACCCAGAACGGACTTGTAAATGGATGCGTGTCTGACGTTGAATTTCATTCCATGTAAATTAAATTGATTTCTATTTAATATATATCTGTGGTGGCGAAGAATTTGTTCTCTTGCTTAGCACACTTCTCTGAGACGCATGAGCTCAGAGATTATATATTGGTAGTTATCGATCGCATGGCATGAATTGTCAATGTGACATGCAAAGATGCAAATGATTAAGGCTTTTGTTGAAAAGCAGAGCCTCATGGGATGATCAAAGCATAGCCTATTTTGGTATAGCTTTATGTATAACGTTACCTCGTGCGCCTCACACCCCGGTAAGAGTCAGAAACAGAGCAAGGGAACGTAGGGAGTGCACACGTTTCTTTCTAGCTAGAAGTGGTGTCAGTGACTAACTAGCCCTGACATTTTACTTATGTGGATGATGGAATTTTTGAGGCCTCGGATCTACCGGTCGCCAATGGCCGTATTATAGGTTCAACAGGACCAGGAAGCGTGTGTTTAGGCATAACTAATCCACTAAAGTATTTGTGGACTAGCCCTACAGGTTTAACACCCCGTATTTTCTATGAACACAAAATTAACAAAATGAAGTATACTTAATTTTTAAAAGAATAATTAAGGGAAACGAATTACGCCGTTGCGTTTGTCTCAGAATTCTACTTAAGATAGAGTCCGAGTATGCGTAAATCAGACTCTGTATGAAGAAGTTATGGCCTTTAGAAGTTTTAGAAAATTTAAAATAAATTAATGGCGTCTCTATTCTGCTGAAACCTAAGATAGAACTAGTGCTTCTTCTTCTTCCAATCTGAATAGGATTAAAAGAGAACAACTACAATCTTTTTCTTTTAGAATCCAACCATGGTGAGTACAGTTATTTTCAGATACGAAATTTAATTATGATCTTGGCATGGTTATAAATCTGAATTTGAGATTATGCATATTCTTGTTTATCATATTTGTTTTTCTGTGTAGATCTATCTTATTAATATTATAATAACTATTTTGTATCTCTTTCTTCCTTCTGTTCTATAGCCAGGCTACGACGTGCCTGAGCCAAATCTCATAAGAGATTGACGCATGAACGCTAAATTTGGGGAAAATAGTGAATGATGCATAATTAGACATGACTGATTTGAGAAAAAACATATGTTGTAATTTAAGATCTGGATCTAGGCATACTATATATGATAGTCTGTGATTTGGAAGAAGAAGAATTATTGTGTATACGACAAAGGCGCAAAGATCTATATTATAATAGGATAACTATTAAATGTGAATACACCTAAATGGGGATTTTGGATATTAGGCATACGCTGAAATCAAAGACTATAATTTGGTATAATTCGTATTGTATATCATGATTTGGGTTTTTTAGAGAATATTCTATACTGTGTAAATTAAACTAAAATTTAGGGCATACATTATATTTTGAATTATGTCCATAATTTGGGCATGTAAAATTAGACGTAATTTTATGATTAAATCTGTTAAATTGCCTAATCTGCTAAATCTGTTGAAACTGAATACGGTGAATTTAGGGTATGAAAATCTGTAGGCTCGATCTAAAATTGAGCAAAACAAGTTAATAGAACTTTGAATAATCTGTTGTAACTTGTAAATAAGTTTAATTGTTGAATTGGCATAATTAGTCTGATATTGGCATAATCTGTGAATGAATACTTTAGCTAAGAATAAGAATGCTGAGACACGAGGTTAGACTCTGTTTGAGGTAGAAGCCTGCCCGGACCCAACTGGCTTAACCAGCCACCGCAAACTGTCAGTCTAATGTGAGAGGTCATAGGCATAACTAAAAGATGCTTAGACATGAGGTTAGGTCTGGCTTGAGGCAGAAGTCTGCCCGGAACTGCCCGGCACATCCAACGGCCACAAGCTACCGACCTAATGTGAGAGGTATGTGCATTAGTAATTAATTAATGTAAATCTATGATAAATATGATGCCTAAAACGTGTTGGGTAGGTAAGGTTAAATCAACTGGGCAGATGAATCCAATAAACCTGTTTCGTAAATCTGTAGGCCCAATACAAGGTTAGGTAAAGCAATCTGTAAGTCTATTAATTTGCATATCTGATTCGTTAGTCTAAAAACTTGTTAACCTATATGTCTGATCTGAGAACTAGTTAATCTGAACTATGTACATCTAAATCTGTAAGCAAGTTAATCTGAAATATGTTAGTCTGGGGACACAAGGTTAGGAGGGGTAATTACTTGTGTCATCTGTTGTGTGGGACCCATATTAGTCAGTAACCCTTTTCTGGTATCAAAACTATGACCCAACACTAGGAGGGGTCTGGGCACGCTTACTGAACTAATTGTAAGAGGTTCACTCTGATAATGGTGAGGGGTGTCGATGGCGCATTCCAACTGGGTCATGTGCGTGCATGGATCTGGTCTGTTCTGAGGATGTAACACACCATGACATCTATAAATAGGTCTGTGTCTATAGGTTGCCACTTTAGGAAATGATACACCCTTTTGTGGGGCCGGCACAGGGTATTTATGTATTAGGGAGCCGATCGCTTGGGGTAGAATTTAGGGTACACGTAGTTCTATTTGTTTCTATTGGTGTACCGTCTGTTTCTGTTGGGGTGGTAAAGGCCCATTATTAGCATTTTGTTTCTATACCTTCTATCTCTGTTGGGGTGGTAAAGGCCTACTATTAGCATTCTGTTTCTGTTGGGGTGGTAAAGGCCCATTAGTTGGGGTGGTAAAGGCCCATTATTAGCATTCTTTTTCTGTACCTTCTGTCTTTGTTGGGGTGGTAAAGGCCCATTACTAGCATTCTGTTTCTGTAGAGATTATTCTGTTTCCGTTTCTGTTTCGGTATAGACATTAGGGCAACACCTAATCCTGTTATACTAACTATTAGGGCAGATAAGTAAGATATAGGTAAGAAGCATATCTTGGTCTATATCATTCTGTTTTCCTCTGTTTAACTTAAGCATACCTGCTATTTCTGTTGCTGTAATCTCTCATCTAGCTTTATTTACATGTCACGATACTACTATCTGTTTATATGCTGAAAGTCACTGGACTTGCCAAACTTTATGTCTGACCTTGTTTGTTTTTCCCTCTTTTTCTTTCCGTCCCCCCCCCCCCCCCCCCCAAGATGCTCAGGTGGAAACATAGAAGCTTGATTCATATTTTCTTTGCTTGAAGTTCTTGAAGTATTGCTTGGCCTGAAGGATTTTTGTATAAGACTAATACTTGTGTACTTGGGTTTTGGTATTGTGATTTTGAAGGATGTAACCAAACTTATTTCTGTTTCTACTGTAATAAAGTTATAAACTTTTCAAGTACTACTTTACGTATTTGTATTGTAATATTCTGTTCTGTTTACTTATAATGCTCCATGAAAGCTAATGCATTCCCTTTGAGAGTGACATTAACGAACATGAGGTGTTACACTTGGTATCAGAGCTGAAGGTTACCAGATTTGATAAAAACTTTTTGAAAACTATTTTCAAAAAGGTTTTAAGAAGGAAGTATTTTCAAAAGTAAAGTTTATTTTGAAAAACATAATCCCTAAAAGCCATATATCTATCTTTCGATTCTCCGTTTTGAATCTCTTCCTTTTTCTTTTCAGCATGTCTGGGGTACCCGAGATACCCGAGGGCATACCGATACCAACCTGGTTCAGAAGGTATCTGAAGGCTAGGGCCACCGCCGCAGGCCCAACAGACGTTCCTCCTCCCCCAGCTGCAGCCGCTCCTCCTCCTCCCACTCCCTGCGTTGATACTTTTTCGAAGATGTGCAAAGACTTTCGGGCAATGGGCGGGAAACCTTTTCACGAGTCAGAGACATTTGTTAAAGCTCGAAATTGGCTTAAGGAGGTGGAAGATTTGTTTGGTATCTTCGAGATAGAAGATGGAAGGAAGGTCCAATTAGCTGCTTGGTTAATGAAGGACGAAGCCTCGTTTTGGTGGGAGGCCACGAATGGAGAGCGTCTAGTGGAGACATGGATGGACTTCAGGCTTACGTTCGAGATGAAATTTCTCTCACGATTAGAAGAGAATTTATACATGAAGAGGTTCTTGGCATTGAAGCAGGGGAATTTATCAGTAAAGGAGTACGTGAACAAGTTCAATCAGTTGGCGAGATTAGGTTTAGATTTGGTGAACACACCTGAAAATAAGGCCCTGAGATTCGTTAAAGGTTTGAATGAGCCACTACACGGGTTGGCTATGACCCACATTCCTATAGGGGCTACCTTTGAGAAATTGGTTGACATGGCATTGACGCATGAAGAGGAAGCCAAAAGCGAGAAAAAAGAGGAAAAGCTCGAAGGACCACAAAACAAGAAAGCGTGACCCAAAAAGAAAACACAAAAGAAGGATGAAAAGTCTTAAGATAAGAAGGAGAAAATTGCTTTACTTATGGGCTTGACTCGTCTGAACAAGGATTGCAGAAAGAGGAAGGGCACTTGCTTCAACTGTGGTGAGATGGGACACTTCACTAGGGACTGTCCGAAGAAACGAGGGCAAGGGCAGAGGATAGGACCTACTTCTGAAGGGCAGGTGAATGCTCACGTGGCTGGTGGATAGGATAGGGATAGGAAAATTTCGGTAGAAGGTTTAATTTCCTTATCTGATTATTGAGTTAAAAATCTTTTTTATTCTGGCATTTTGATTCTGTAATTGAGACTCTGCACTTTAATACTAGTCTTGTTTCTGATCCCACTATAGTCTCAAACCCCGTAAGGGTTACGACTCATCTGTTTGTGATAAGTTGGGGGTATCTATGTTGGGCGTTAAGTTGACTATGACACATACATTTTGGGTTTTGATAATCTGATCTATACCAGTAGTCTGTAAGTATCCGAATATTTCTGAAAAGGATAGGGTTTTTACTCGAAGCGTGAAGTAGAATTCCAGTTTTAACATTGTTTAATGGGAGTAATTCTCTGAGTGTCAATCTGATGTTGATTTCGGTCTTCGGGGTTGATACTTAGAGATTTATTCTCTTAACCAATGTCTAATGGGAACAAAACTTTCGTTTTAATTGTACTTGCTTCTATCACTCGGCTGTATCCTATCGATCGAGTCCTCGACCTTTAGTTAGAAACTAATGGGTGTAAACATGTGTTTGAGACATGTTATGTTTGATGGTTGCAAGTGGTTGCTAGTGGTTGCTCGTGGATGCATATACACACATAGGGACTAGATCGGCTCCAAAGCACTCTCATACTGCATATGGACGTGTGCGCATTTTTTCAATTTTTGTGGATGCAAAATGATTGACTCATCACATGGATGTTGCATTTGGATGAATGGTTATGCACTCATATAGAAATGATGTGTATCAAATAGGATTTCTTGCATACATAATTGGACTCATGGCACTAACATAAATTTGCATTGAGGAGGTCAACTAAGTCAGTGAACTACCTGATCTTTGCATTAGATAAGAGACATATACACACAATTTTGCATATGTTCATACAACATTAGAAGTTTTCTAAGGACAACGGATGCTTGTGGATGATGGTTGAGTAGATGGGTGATTGGATGGTAGGACACATTCTTCTTAACTTGAAGATTTCGGGGACGAAATCCTTTAAGGAGGGGAGAATGTAACACCCCGTATTTTCTGTGAACATAAAAGTAACAAAACAATGTATACTTAGTTTTTAAAAGAAGAATTAAGGGAAACGGGTTACTCCATTGCGTTCGTCTCGGAATTCTGCTTAAGATAGATCTGAGTTTGCGTAAATCGGACTCCGTATGAAGAAGTTATGGCCTTCACAAGTTTCAGAAAATTTAAAATAAATTAATGGCGCCTCTACTCTGCTGAAACCTAAGCTAGAACTAGTGCTTCTTCTTCTTCCAATATGAATAGGATTAAAAGAGAACAACTACAACCCTTTTTCTTTTAGAATCCAACCAAGGTGAGTAGAGTTATTTTCAGATATGAAATTTAATTATGATCTTGACATGGTTATAAATCTGAATTTGAGATTATGCATATTCTTGTTTATCAGATCTGTTTTTCTGTGTAGATCTATCTTACTAATATTATAGTAACTATTTTGTATCTCTTTCTTCCTTCTGTTCTATAGCCAGGCTACGATGAGCCTAAGCCAAATCTCATAAGAGATTGACGCACGAACGCTAAATTTGGGGAAAATAGTGAATGATGCATAATTAGACATGACTGATTTGTGACTGATTTGAGAAAAGAACATATGTTGTAATTTAAGATCTGGATCTAGGCATACTATATATGATAGTCTGTGATTTGGAAGAAGAAGAATTATTGTGTATACGACTTAGGCGCAAAGATCTATATTATAATAGGATAACTATTAAATGTGAATACGCCTAAATGGGGATTTTGGATATTAGGCATACGCTGAAATCAAAGGCTATAATTTGGCATAATTCGTATTGTATATAATGATTTGGGGTTTTTACAGAATATTCTATATTGTGTAAATTAAACTAAAATTTGGGCCATACGTTATATTGTGAATTATGACCATAATTTAGGCATGTAAAATTAGGCTTAATTTTATGATTAAATCTGTTAAATTGCCTAATCTGCTAAATCTGTTGAAACTGAATACGGTGAATTTGGGGTATGAAAATCTGTAGACTCGATCTAAAATTAAGCAAAACAAGTTAATAGAACTTTGAATAATCTGCTGTAACTTGTAAAAAAGTTTAGTTGTTGAATTGGCATAATTAGTATGATATTGGCATAATCTGTGAATGAATACTTTAGCTAAGAATAAGAATATTGTGACACGAGGTTAGACTTTGTTTGCGGTAGAAGCCTCCCCGGACCCAACCGGCTTAACCAGCAACCGCAAATTGTCTGTTTAATGTGAGAGGTCGTAGGCATAACTAAAAGATGCTTAGACACGAGGTTAGGTCTGGCTAGTGGCAGAAATCTTCCCGGAACCGTCCGGCACATCCAGCGACCACAAGCTACCGACCTAATGTCAGAGGTCTATGCATTAGCAATTAATTAATGCAAATCTAGGATAAATATGATGCCTAAAACGTGTTGGGTAGATAAGGTTAAATCAGCTGGGCGGATGAATCTAATAAACCTGTTTCATAAATCTGTAGGCCCAATACAAGGTTAGGTAAAACAATCTGTAAGTCTGTTAATCTGTATATCTGATCCGTTATTCTGAAAACTTGTTAACCTATATGTCTGATCTGAGAAATAGTTAATCTGAAGTTTGTACATCTGAAATCTGTAAGAAAGTTAATCTGAAATCTGTTAGTCTGGGGACACAAGGTTAGGAGGGGTAATTACTTGTGTCATTTGTTGTGTGGGACCCATATTAGCCAGTAACCCTTTTTTGGTATCAAAACTATGACCCAACACTAGGAGGGGTACGAGCACGCTTACTGAACTAATTGTAAGATATTCACTCTGATAATGACGAGGGGTGTCAATGGCGCATTCCAACCGGGTCATGTGCGTGCATGGATCCGATCTGCTCTGAGGATGTAGTACACCATGACATCTGTAAATAGGTCTGTATTATAAATTGTGGGGCCAGCACAGTGTATTTATGTATTAGGGAGCAGATCGCTTGGGGTAGAATTTAGGGTACACCTAGTTCTGTTTGTTTCTATTGGTGTACCGTCTGTTTCTGTTGGTGTGGTAAAGGCCCGTTAGTTGGGGTGGTAAAGGCCCATTATTAGCATTATGTTTCTGTACCTTCTGTCTCTGTTGGGGTGTTAAAGGCCCAATATTAGCATTCTGTTTCTGTACCTTCCGTTTCTGTTAGGGTGGTAAAGGACCATTAGTTGGGGTGGTAAATGCCCAATATTAGCATTATGTTTCTGTACCTTCTGTCTCTGTTGGGGTGGTAAAGGCCCATTATTAGCATTCTGTTTCTGTAGAGATTATTCTGTTTTCGTTTCTGTTTCGGTTTAGACATTAGGGTAACACCTAATCCTGTTATACTAAGTATTAGTGCAGAGAAGTAAGATATAGGTAAGAAGCATATCTTGGTCTATATCATTCTATTTTCTTCTGTTTAACTTTCGTATACCTGCTATTCTTGTTGTTGTAATCTCTTGTCTAGCTTTATTTACATGCTATGGTACTACTATCTGTTTATATGCTGAAAGTCACCGGACTCGCTAGACTTTATGTCTAACCTCGTTTGTTTTCGCCTCTTTTTCTTTCCATCCCCCCTTTCCCCAGATGCTCAGGGTGGAAACATAGGAGCTTGATTCAGATTTTCTCTGCTTGAAGTTCTTGAAGTATTGCTTGGATTTTATTCTACCTTCTTATGGGAGTTTATGTTGGGGATTATGGTTTTAAAATTATACATTCTGATGGATTTTTGTATAAGACTGATACTTGCGTACTTGGGTTTTGGTATTGTGATTTTGAAGGATGTAACCAAACTTATTTCTGTTTCTGCTGTAATAAAGTTATAAACTTTTCAAGTACTACTTTACATATCTGTCTTGTAATATTATGTTCTGTTTACTTATAATGCTCCATGAAAGCTAATGCATTCCCTTTGAGAGTGACATTAAGGAACATGGGGTGTTACAGCAGGATCCAAGGGTTCTCCAGCGTCCGAATCCTGAGACATTGCTAGAGTGTCTCGAATCGGTAAGGAGATCATTCCTTGCCTTGACTCTTGATGGAAATCCAACTTCCAATACGACATCATGCGGTTTTGATTGTAGAACTAATATGGCGACATAGTATATGGTAGCTATGCCGTCTAGATTAATACATTATGATTGGAATGTTTTTGAAACATATATACACTAATAATAATATCAAATCCGTTTTATTGTATCAAGCATTTTTGACCATTATAAGGTAAAACTCTATCCTCCGGCTTGAGTTGCATTGTGTGATGGGACTTAAGTCTTATAATGGTTTCATTTTTCTTAAAAGCATTGCGTTGTTTAACAATTTACTTTATATCATGCACTGGCAATCCAGTGGAGTAAACCCGTTCCACGCTAGCGGCGTGGTCGTGTGATTAGCCTTATTACTAGTTAAGTGAAGTAAAGATTTCTCATACCAGTCCCATGACTGACCCGTAGTTTGTTTGACTTTGCAAACTCGGGTGCCCTGTTTTCCATATGGGCAGTCGAGTAGCTTATTTTGTAGATATATTGAGCAGGATCTAGATTGAACCCTAAAGCTATGTCAAGAGCATTGATAGTCTTCCGCTGTGTTAATTTAATTATTCCGCTGCAGCGTATTACATTTATTATAATTTAACCTTTCGTTGTATTATTATTTAATGTACTCTGATATTCTGTACTCTGATGTAACATTATTATGATGTAATAAAAGTCTGCTATTATTTGTTCTGATGTGTTGTATTTCCAAAGTTAGCGTATTCGGGTTTTTGAACAGTCTTGGTTGATTTTACGGCCAATTAGGTCCGGACAAAATCTGTATCATTACAGTTTGCTCATAACCCATAGGTCACAGGTTCGAAACCTGGCTCTGATACCAACTGTAATGATATACATTTTTCCTTGACATAATCAATCATTAAGTCGACTAAGACCGTTCAAAACCCGGATACGTTAACTCTGGGAATACAACACTTCAAAGCAAATAACAGAAGACTTTTATTACATCATGATAATGTTACATCCGAGTAAATAATATATCAGAGTACATCGAGTATAATAATACAA
This sequence comes from Allium sativum, assembly GCA_030737875.1. NCBI lineage: Eukaryota > Viridiplantae > Streptophyta > Magnoliopsida > Asparagales > Amaryllidaceae > Allium > Allium sativum. Next base: position 768,531,202 of record CM060918.1, on the reverse strand, counting down.
CGGAAGATTAAATTACAATAAATGTAATACACTGCAGCGGAACAATTAAATTAACACAGCGGAAGACTTTTATGCTTTGGACACAGCTTTAAGCTTCGATCCAGAATCCTGCTCAATATATCTGGAAAATAAGCTACTCGACTGCCCGTGTGGAAAAGATGGCACCCGATTTTGCAAAGTGAAACAAACTATGGGTCAGTCATGGGACTGGTATGAGAAATATTACTTAACTTATCTAATAATAAGGCAAATCACAGGACCACGCTGCTAACGCGGAACGGGTTTACTCCATTGGATTGCCAGTGCATAAAATAAAGTAAATCGTTAAACAACGCAATGCTTTTTAGAAAAATGGAACCATTATAAGACTTAGGTCCCATCGCATAATGCAACGCAAGCCGGAGGATAGAGTTTTACCTTATAATGGTAAAAAATGCTTGATACGATAAAACAGATTGGATATTATTACTAGTGTATATATGTTTCAAAAACATTTCAATCATAATGTATTAATCATAGACGGCATAGTTACCATATACTATGTCACCATACTAGTTCTATAATCAAAACCGCATGATGTCGTATTGGAAGTTGGGTTTCCATCAAAAGTCAAGGCTAGGAATGATCTCCTTACCGATTCGAGACACTCTAGCAATGTTCAGGATTCGGACGCTTGTGAACCCTTGGATACAGCAGGGCCGGTCCAAAAATACTTTAGTGGATTAATTATGCCTGAACACACACTTCCCGATCCGATTAAACCTATAATACGGCCATTGGCGACCAATAAATTCGAGGCCTTGAAAATTCCATCATCCACATAAGTAAAATTTCAGGGCTGGTAAGTCGCTAACACCACTTCTAGCTAGAAAGAAACTTCTGCACTCCCTGCGTTCCCTTGCTCCGTTTCTGACTCTTACCGAGGTGTGAGGCTTACGAGGTCACGCTATACACAAAGCTATGCTGAAATAGGCTATGCTTTGATCATCAACCACAAGGCTCTGCTTTTAAACAAAAGACTCGATCATTTGCATCTTGGCATGCCACATCGACAATTCATGCCATGCGATCGATAGTTACCAATATTTAACCTCTGAGATCGTACGTCTCAGAAAAGGGTGTTAAGCAGGAGAATAAATTCTCCGTCACCACAGATATATATTAAATGAAAATCAATTTAATTTACATGGAATGAAATTCAATGTCAGACACACATCCATTTACAAGTACGTTATAGGTCTAAACGAAATCGGAGACACCTTATTCCTCCTGTATGTCCAATACAGAAGTAAGGTGCTCGCATATCTGGACAAACAACAAGTACGTCCGGACAAACTACCACTTTTAACTCTTTACTGGTAGCTAGCCAATGTCAGGCATCAGTAGTCATCCATTGGATGTGAAGATCGTCGGTCTTCATCCACCGTCTTCATCTTCGATTCTAATCGTCGTAGTAATTATTCAGAATGGGTTAAACCCGGTCTTTCCGAATAACTCACGTATTTTATAATTAAAAATCAGGTGTTGTAAAGACACAACATATGCCTCATTCCAATTTAGAATATTCTTTTAATAAAATATTCATATTATTAGGGAAAGGTTCCCATTAATTTTATCAAAGATTAATTCTTTTAAATTTACTCTTTAATCTTCTTTAAAACTCCAATTTGATTTTTATATCAAAAAATCATTACTTTATGATTATTCAGTTTTAAGAAATTAATCTTATCTTTAACTGGGTTAAAGAACCAATGTCATTTAAAAACATTGTTCACGATAAACCCAAAATCATCTTCCAAAATATGGAATTTCATAGAAATCAAATTAATATATAATTGATATAAATTTCTGTATCCAACTAATAATATAAACGGAATAACGACAAAGCCTTTTAAATTCCATATATAGTAACAGTCTTCTTTTACAGATGCCTATCTCGATTATTATCAAATCAAAGTTCCACTCAATTCCAATTTAATATATTAAATTGGAAAACTTGACTTTGGAAAATTTCCTTCTAAATCTTAATAAAAGGATTTATAAATTCTAAACAATATTCTCACTGTTAATTGAGTTAAAGAACAAATGTCGTTTAAAAACACAGTTCACAATAAACCCAACTCACATATCATTTTATTACAATTATTAAATATAATTGGAACTCTAAAAATCTTAATTAAAAGATTTATTCTTACATGGGGGTTTAAGAATAGTGTTATTTAAGACACCATCCACGACAACCCAAAATCCAATTCTTTTATTTAATTCCAATTAAATATTAATTAATTAGAAGACATCATTAAATCTAAATTTTAAAAGATTTATCCTAGTTAATAACTAATTCATTTCTAAAGAAATATATTTATTTTTTGTCCATCCAAAAACAGACATAGAGATCATCATTTTATTCTTCGTCGAATATTATTTTAAAATATTTGTTAGTTAAAAATATTCTTTATATAAAAAGATTTTTTATGTAACAATATTATTTATACGACAATGTTCTTTAATTTAAAATATTCTTTATTAAAGGATAATCTTTATTTTAAAATATTCTTTATTGAAAAGATATTCTGAATCGGAATGCGCCTCAATCAGTTACCATATAATTTCGATTATATGGATTTCATACATCGCACATATATGACAACAAATGATAAATAATCATCAAACCATCATATCTAACAAAATGTAATTTTTGTTTTCAACTATTATATTTTGACAAAAATAACTATTTTGGTTTAACTAATCTATTTGAATCAAATAACAAAAGTGTATATTTCATTTTTGATTGATAATTCTATTTCAATCAAATAACAAAAGTAATATGTTATTTTGATTGAAAATTCTAATTCAATCAATCAACAACAAAAGTGATATTTTCTTTTGATTGAAAATTCTAATTTAATCAAACAACAACAAAAGTGATATTTTCTTTTGATTGAAAATTCTAATTCAATCAAACAACACTAAAAGTGATATTTTCTTTGGATTGAAAATTCTAATTCAATCAACCAACAAAAAAGTGATATTTTCTTTTGATTGAAAATTCTAATTCAGTCAAACAAAAACAAAAGTGATATTTTCTTTTGATTGAAAATTCTAGTTCAATCAAACAACAACCAAAAGTGATATTTTTATTTTGATTGAAAATTCTAGTTCAATCAAATAATAACTAAAGTATTATTTTTATTTGATTGAAAATTCTAGTTCAATCAAAACAAAGGTGATATTTTTATTTGATTGAAAATTCTATTTCAATCAAAACAAAGATGATATTTTTATTCGATTGAAAATTCTAGTTCAACCGAAAGGGGGTATTTTCCTAGGGACAACTCTCGTTGGGCTGGATTTGGAATTCAGAGATTAAATGGGCTTTTATGGTAATTAAAGAATTAAATAATTTAAAATATTATAAATATATGATAATACCCAAACCCTAATTCTATACTTGGAGCCGCCACTTCGTTCAAATCAGTGGCGATGAATCTCGCTCGTTCTCCCTCCGATTTCTCTTCATATACAAATAAAAATCAGTTATTTCCAAAGTGCAAATCACAGAGATTTTTGAGAGCTTGAAGATTATAAGGGGATGATCAGAAACCATGCCTGAAGAGGCCGGAATTCCTTCTCGAAGTTGCAAACTTCGTTGACGTTTTCCAGCCATGGTGGACCAGCGAGTGCGGTGCCAGTTCCGGTGGTGGAGGGCCACATGTGGGCAGTCAAGGTGAAGGGCATTGATCATGGTCTGGCGGCTTGGATTGAGGTGCAGCAGTGGGATTCTTGAAGCAACGATGGGTTCAGTTCAGGTCCAGAAGAGAAACGATGAAGAGGTATGGAGGATTAGCCTCCTTAATGTAATTAATATTAATTAATTTTGTTAATTTAATTTAAATTGTATACAATCTTTAAATAATCGTAATTCCTTTATATAGTTTCAGAATCAACAAATTTCAGTTGCATTGGAATTAGAAAAACGAGATCTACGCGACGAAACTGACCAGGACCAAAACGGAGCACTTTGAAAATTCAGGAAAATTTGAACGCGATCTGAATTAGAACAGAAAATTCAGAAGAAATAAAACCACTATGAAATTTCTCAATTTAAAATTTTAAAATATACATATATATATATATATATTGATTTTGGTTGTGATGATTTGCTGGATTATATTGTTGTATGATAAGAAATATAATCTTTGACGTGTTAACATTATAATATCATTTCTTTTAGATCATGGTATATTAACATTATAATATAATTTCTGTTAGATCATGGTATATTAACATTATAATGTCATTTACTAAAAATGTCATGGTATTAGAAAATGTTTGTTTAATTAAAATATCATTCTAATTAGAAAATGTTTGTTTAATTAAAATGTCATTCTAATAAGAAATGTTTGTTTAATTAAAATGTCATTCTAATGAGAAATGTTTGTTTAATTAAAATGTCATTCTAGTGAGAAACGTTTGGTCAATATAAAATCATCATTTTTAGTTAGAAATGTTACATTATCATTTTTGTTATAAAAATGTCGTGTTAGAATAAAATAACATTTTTGTTATAAAATGTGACATTGGAGAAAAATAACATTTTTTTAAAATGTGTCATTAGATTAAAATAGCATTTTTGTTGAGAAAGATTAAAATAATATTTTTGTTAAGAAATGTTACATTAGATTTAAAATAACATTTTTTGTTAGAAATATTTATTTAGATTAAAAACATCACTTTGTTTAGAAATGTTTATTTAGATCAAAAACATCACTTTGCTATAAATGTTATGTTAGGATGAAAATGTCAATTTTGCTGGAAATGTTACATTAGATTAAACATGTCATTTGAGTTAAAAATGATTATTTAAATTAAACATGTCGTTTTAGTTAAACATGTTTATTTAGATTAGACATGCCATTTGCATTAAAAATGTTTATTTAGATTTAAAATATCATTTTCATTAGAAACGTTTATCTAAATTAAAAATGTCATTACATTCGAAATGTGATATTAGAACGAAATAACATTTTGTATAAAATGTTATATTAGAATAGAAATAACACTTCTTGTTATAAAATGTTACATTAGAAAAGAAATAACGTTTTTAGTATAAAATGTTGCATTATAAAGGAAATAACATTTTTGTTATAAAATGTTGCATCAGAATAAAAATATCATCTTTGTCATAGAAGGCCAGGTTAGATAAAATAATCATCTTTATTAGAAATGATTATTTGGAATAAAAAGATCATCTTTATTAGAAATGTGTATTTAGAATAAAAAGGTCAATTGGTTAAAATGTCATATTAGAAATAATGTGTATTAGAATAAAAAGGTCAATTGGTTAGAAATGTCATATTAGAAATAATAATGTCATTATTGATAGAAATGTCTTTTTTGTATAAATTTTTTGATTAGAATATAAATGTCATTTTATTTATAAATGCCATATTAGAATGTAAATGTCATTTTATTTGTAAATGCCATGTTAGAATATAAATGTCATTTTATTTATAAATGCCATATTAGAATATAAATGTCATTTTATTTATAAATGTCATGTTAGAATATTAATGTCATTTTATTTAGATGTGCATGTAGAACTGATCGTTAGTTAGATATATAAAAATATGTTAAAGATTAAAACGTTATCATTGTTATGTTAGCGATATTAGAAGTAATTCAAACCGAATTATAATTGGTTAAATTTATTAACCAATGATTTATTTAGATGAACTGTTGTTGCTTGAAAACCCCACACGGGTATTGGGATGATATTTGTCATACACTAGTCCAAATAGCTAGTTGTCTGTCAATCGATGGATTGACAGTCTGTGATGAGCATTATTTATTTATTTTAATGCTCACATAGTTATAAATTTCACTCTAGATGTGAATGGATTGTTTAATGATTATTTATCATTACTGCTATATACATGCGATGTATGAAATCCATATAGCTGAAATTGTATGGTAATTGCTTGAGTCGCATTCCGATTCAGAATATCTTTTACATAAGGAATATATTAAAATAAAGAATCCTTCAAAATAAAGAATATTTCAAAATAACGAATATTTTAAAATCATATTCAATGAAGAATAAAATTATGATTTTTATGTCCATCTTTGGGTGGGCACAAAAATATAAAAATATGAAGTCGAGTTAAGTAGCAAACGCCATTTTACCCAAACGGGTTTATCGATCAATTTTATTCATTTTATAATGAATATAAGAAGAAGTGGTTTATAAATCTAATATTTTGAAAATATAAATATTTTAATATGACAAAAATATAGGATATTCAATTTTGCTTTAAAATTGAAAATCAAGTTAAAATCATTTTAAAACAAATTTATAACATTTTATAAAATACGATTTAAAATATAAATCGAAGAAATATATAACATATATATATATATATATATATATATATATATATATATATATATATAATGGCCTGAATAGAACGCGCTGCGCAGCGACCGTTCGCGAGTTTCGGCCATTAACTACAAATTGTTGTAACGGGAGATCCAACCGTCGGATTCTCCTAAAGCCAGAACTGTTGGGTTCGTATCGAAAAGAGCTTTTTAAAGAATATAAAAGTTTTGAAATCTAAAGGTTAGATTTGGAATGATGTCCAAATCAAATTTGAAAAAGGTTGCTATGGATGCAGTTCAGTGACCGTTATTGGAAACCGACTGTAAGGGCCTTAATAAAATTATTAAAAATATGGAAAAATTATGTAAATTCTTAAAAAATGGTTTAGAAAGATTTTAGATAAAAATTCCATATTTGAAAAGATAAAAATATATTTTTATCAAAATGAACTAGTTATTAACTAGAATATATCATTTTAATTAAGATTTAATGAAGTTTTCCAATTAATTAATATTTAATTGGAATTAAATAAATTGGATTTTTGGGTTCATCATGAATGGTGTCTTAAATAGCACTGTTCTTAAACCCCGTATAAAAAGAATAAATCTTTTATTTTAGATTATTAGAGTTTCCAATTATATTTAGTAATTAGAATAAAATGAAATGAGAATTGGGTTTATTGTGAACTGTTTTTTAAACAACATTTGTTCTTTACCCAATTAACGGTAAAAATATAATTTGGAATTTATAAACCTTTTATTAAAATTTTAATGGGAATTTTCCAAAGTAAAGTTTTTCAATTTAATATATTAAATTGGAATTGAATGGGATTCGATTTAATAATAATCGAGATGAGCTTCTGTAAAAGAAGACCGTTAATATATATGGAATTTAAAAGGCTTTGCCGTTATTCCATTTATATTATTAGTCTTATACGGAAATTTATATCAATTATGTATTGATTTGATTTATGTGAAATTTCCATATTTAATGGAAGATGATTTTGGGTTTATTGTGAACTGTGTTTTAAATGACATTGGTTCTTTAACCCAGTTAAGGACAAGATAAATTTCTTAAAGTTGAATAATCATTAAATAATGATTTTTGAGATTAAAACCAAATTGGAGTTTTAATGGATCTTTAAAAGAAGATTAAAGAATAAATTTACAAGAATTTATCTTTGATAAAAATAATGGGAAAAATTCCCTAATAATATGAATATTTATTTAAAAGAGTATTCTGAATTGGAATGAGGCATATGATGTGTTTCTACAGCACTTAATTATTGATTATAAAATACGCGAGTTATCCTGAAAGACCAGGTTTAACCCATTCTGAATAATTTCAAGGTCGTAGACGAAGATGGTGGTTGAAGACCGGAGGTCTTCACATCGTTTGGATGATTACTAATGTCTTGATTGGGAGGCATCCCAAGACAAGGTAATAAGTGGTGGTCGTCCAAACGTACTTGGAGATCGACCGGATATGCTAGCACCTCTCTCCTGTATTGGACATATGGGACGAGGAATAAGGTGTCTCCGGTTTCATTCAGACCCAGAACGGACTTGTAAATGGATGATATGTCTGACGTTGTATTCCTTTATGTTGTGTTCGTTGTTCTCTGCTAAATATTTATCTATTGGTGGGGGAGAATTTATTCTCTTACATAACACCCTTCTCTCAGACGTACAAGCTTAAAGGTTATATATTGGTAGAAATCAATGGTATGGCATGGATTGACAATGTGGCATGCTAAGATGCAAATGATCAAGGCTTTTATTGAAAAGCAGAGCCTTGTGGTTGATGATCAAAGCACAACTTTATTTAGCATAGCTTTGTGTATTGATACTTCGCGAGCCTCACACCGCAGTATGAACCAGAAACGGGAGAAGGATCTAGGGAGAACATGCGTTTCTTTCCAGCTAGGAGTGATGTCATGGTATGGAGCCCAGACATTTTACTTATGTGGATGATGGATTGCGAGGCGCCTTGGTATTTGAGTCCCTAGTGGCTCTATTTTATGGCCCATAAGGCGGGGAGACATATTGTTCAGGAATTTATATATAATCCACCAACGTAAGTTGGGGACCGACCCTGTGGCTCCTAGGTGTAGTTGAGGCTGTATCCTAAGACATGGGCTAGACTGTCTCGAATTTAGTAAGGACTATCTCTTGCTTTGATCATGATGGAAATCCAACTTCCAATACAACACTATATGGTTTTGATTGTATAACTAGTATGGCGACATAGTATATGGTAGCTATGCCGTTTATGATTGATACATTATGATTGAAATGTTTTTGAAATATATACATAATAATAATAATATCAAATCCGTTTTATCATATCAAGCATATTTTGACCATTATAAGGTAAAACTCCATCCTCCGGTTTGCGTTGGATTGTGTGATGTGACTTGAGTCTTATAATGATTTCATTTTTCTAAAAATCAATGCGTTGTTTTAACGATTTAATTTTTTTATACACTGGCAATCCAATGGAGTAAACCCGTTCCGCGTTAATGGTGTGGTCCCGTGATTAGCCTTATTATTATTAAAAAAGTTAAGTAAGATTTCTCATACCAGTCCCATGACTGACCTGTAGTTTGCTTCACTTGCAAACTGGGGTGCCCTCTTTTCCACACGGGCAGTCGAGTGGCTTGTTTTGCAGATATTTATCTTTTGAGCAGGATTCTGGATCGAAGCTTAAAGCTGTGTCCAGAGCATTAATAGTCTTCCGCTGCATTGTAATAAATTATTGTAAATTAATCTTCCGTTGTATTATTATTTATCGATGTACTCTAATATTCTGTACTCTGATGTAACATTATTATAATGTTTATAAAAGTCTTCTATTATCTGCTCTGATGTGTTGTATGCCCAAAGTTAGCGTATTCGGGTTTTTGTACGGTCTTAGTTGATTTTGCAATCGATTAGGTCCGGGAAAAATTCCAAATCGTTACATGTGGTATCAGAGCTCTGATTAGCTCAAATCTTTGGGGTATAACTCGTTAGAACTAAACAAAAGACTCATCAGAGATTGGATTAGTAATATCCAATAAGAATACTCATTAGAGATAGGATCAGTAGCATCCTAGAATGAGAAAACTCATTAGAGATAAGGTTAGTTATGCCCTAGAATGAGTTGAGAGTAACAAGTCTATAATTAACGTATTTGTGATTATATATAATCTGATCTTAGAAAATATGATTTTTGATTATATAAAAGTTATATATATTTGAAAAGTTAATCAACAAATTGATTGATGATTGTGTTGTGTGATTATTAGTTCAACTAATGAAAATTATTAAAATCAATAAAAGAATGAAAATTTAGTGGCTAATTAAATAACTTTTAGTTCATCCCTTTTCGAGGACGAAAAGATTTTAAGTGGGGGAGATTGCAATAACCTGGAATTTTGGAACCAATTTAAAATTTTTATTTTAGAATTTTAATGGATTTTAATAGTTAAAATAATTTATTTTAAATAATAACGATTAAAATTTTATTTAAATCGAAGTTAAAATGAATATATTTATTTTAATTTTAAAAAGGAATTAGAAACAACACGGTAGTTTGAAAAATTGAATTTGAACTTTAACTGACTGTACAGGATGCAAAATAAATTGGATTTCAGTAAAACTAGAAATATTTAAATCTATTCAAAAATATCTTTCCAATGAATCCGAAAAATTGGAATTTCATAACCGAAATCAAAAGTTATGATCAGTTAAATATTCAAGATAGTCGTTATAGAATATATATATATATATATTCTAATATTAAAAATAGACATTTTGCAAACGACCTCCATTTTCGATGAAACCACTTTTTTTGGATTTGGAATGTCAAATTATTGCTAGGTTTAAATTTTCATAATTTTTGGAATTAATATGTGAGCGTGGAAAAAGAAAATGTGTTTTGTCAATTTCAATCATATTTAATCGACTTGAAAATGGCCATTTTCAAACAGTCTCCAAATTCGACGAAATTAATTTTGTTAGGGCTATATCGTCAAAACAAAGCTAGAAATAATTTTTCTGCAATTTTTAGTGTCAATATGTGGCCTCGGTTAATTAAAATGTACGATAAAATTAAATAATTAAGTGATTTAAATTTTAAATTAAAGAAAAGCGGGCTGAGACGATCAAATGGGCTGATGGGACCTAGCCCATTGTGTCCGAAATGGGGGTATTTGCCTAGGGATAACTCTCGTTGGGCTGGATTTGGAATTCAGAGATTAAACAGGCTTTTTTGTTAATTAAAGAATTAAATAATTTAAAATATTACAAATATATGACAATACCCAAACCCTAATTCTATACTCAGAGCCGCCACTTCCTTCAAATTAATGGCGATAAAGCTCCCTCGTTCTCCCTCCAATTTTTCTTCATATACAAAACAAAATCAGTTATTTCCAAAGCGCAAATCACAGAGATTTCCAAGAGCTTGAAGATCATACGGGGATGATCGGAAACCGTTGCCTGAAGAGGCCGGAATTCCTTCTCAAAGTCGCGAACTTCGTTGACCTTTTCTGGCCACGGTGGACCATCGAGTGCGGCGCTAGTTCCGGCGATGGAGGGCCATGTGTGGGCAGTCTAGGTGAAGGGCTTTGATCATGGTCTGGCTGCTTGGATTGAGGTGCGACAGTGGGATTCTTGAAGCAACGTGTAATGGCCCAAAAATCCGTACCAATTTGAGCTGACAAGTATCCCACACATTCAACTCAAAGTGCACAAAAATTCAGATCATTAATAGAAAAAATTAAGAGGATGAGAAAGAAAAGATAGAACTAATAGAGTAGAAGATGAAGAAGAACACAGCTGAACATAATCAGAGTAAACACGAATCTCACATCGAAACGAATAAAATATATTATATACCACTTTGAAATACAAATATGAATTTGTATATACATACCATATCAGAATATAACTCATATACATCACAGTGGAAATAATCTCTAATAACTAGCGGTGAAGCTTCCTGCTTTGAGCTCCTCCAAGTGAATCTGCAAAGCCTAAACACTTGACTGTCCGTATAAAATTTGGACACCCAAGAGTTTAGGGAAAACACACAAAATAAACTTTGGGTCAATCACGGGACTGGTGTGAGTAAAATCCAATCATATTATTTAACTTTGAAAATCCTTTTGAAACAAAAGGGTAATAGTAATACCAGACCACACATAAACACGGACAGTTTTTACCTTACTATAACCAAACCATTTTTGAAATCAAAATCTAGTGATATTATAATAATGTCTAATTAAATAAATAACCAAATAGCAGAACGCTTGCATCTCACGCTCCACATACATAGCATAAAATCAAAAACTGCAGGGCGCTTATTGGAGATTGGTTTCCAACTATGACAAGGTATGGGCCCACCTCCCTATCAGTGTACTCTAGAGGGGATACACTGGTGTTCAACAAGAACATCTTGCAACCCGACCCACACATGACCGACTACTCATTTCTCTTGAGTGTATCGAATATATTTCTACCTACGGTTGGGCCCACATAACCGTTATCCGAAGATACAGAAACGAAAGAAGAAAAAATACGAATTTTCTCTAGATGGTGACAATACACCCAAATGGGAATGACCCACATAGCCATGCTGCCTGCCCGATTTTTTTCATTTCCTGGTTGTGAGGCTAGAGGCTACGTCTATCTTCAGAACATCTGATCACCATTCACTTTGAATGCCACATCGTCAAACCCGTCAATCCACTGATTGATTTCCAAAAATATCATGGGTATAAAAAGCTAAGAGGAACGAATTACTCCGCCACCATACGTAATACCGTTAAAAGATCAACCATACGTGATTTGTTAGGTATACTCTGTCAGACACTCGTCCATACAAGTTGTCCCGGGACTGGACAAACAGAAAGCACCATTCCGGAATAGAACGACCCTTGCATTTCACTCCGTCTTCAGCATAAACTAATTCACGGCGCTTATGCCTATACGGAGTGGTTTTCAGATAATTTATCCAACCGATCTCTCCATATTGACAACATTGGTCAAAACACTTTGATAGTCGGTGATTTAACTATCGAAGTAAAAACAAACATCCATTCTAATGTATAACTAAACGTCACACAACCACAGGCACTTTTATTCAACATTCGTTTTTATTATTCAAATTCCCATATCTTACTAGATATTTCTCAAACCCCGTTTTTAGTCTTTTCACACTTCTTGGAAAACATTCTCAGTTATTATAAACTTTTATTCTCCCATGTTCCAAAAAATATACTTTATTACTGTTCAAAATATTTCCATTCATTTCACATTCTTTGTTTTCTACACTGGAAAAATATTTTCAATTTCATTGTAAACATTTTAATCTGCCAAACGTTCACTTTTAAAACATTATTCACTTTAAAATGTGAATATCATCTCTATTATAAAATAATCTAAACACCTTTATCAAATAACTTCTTATTCAAGTAATAATTACCCTTATCTCGTTCACTGAAATCTCTTTCATAATTTTATATTCTCATTCTACTTTATAAACTCTGTTTCTATGTTAACTTCTTGTTAAATCAATATCAAGCCTATAACTACATATTGATTACATATCTATTATAATTTATTGGTTTAAACCTAAATATTAACTAACCTATTAGATTATAATTCCTAATAACTTATTTTCATAATATTCGACATTGCCGAATTATAATTCTAAATCCTACTGGTTTATTTCTAAAAACATTTCAAACATCGAAATGATGTCATTGTTTTCTGAATCGATTCTCCAATTTCTCTTTCTAAACCCATTCTTATATTTCTTAGGACAAATATCGTTACTTATTACTTTAGAATAAGTGGATTTCAAACCAATTTGTTTTCATTCCCTAGGGAGTAATGCTATATATAAAAATCACGCTTAAGCTTAGTCAACAATGCTAATTTATCGTTATAGTTTAAAAACTTGTCATACGCTGTAATATTCCCCTTTATAACTAATCTCGACATAACAGTCATGCTTAAGCCTAGTCAACAACGTTATTTTATCGTTATAGTTCAAAGACTAGCGATACGCTACTATATTCCACTTTATAACTAATCTCGATATCTCTTTCCGTTACAAGCTAATATCATCCCTTGATAATAGTGAAGTCGTTCAAGTTGGGGAATTTTATTTACCTCTTAGACCTTGATCGACAACGTTCTTACCTTAGAATAGATATAAATTCGCAACTCTAAACTCCTTATTACTTACAGTATCCCTCAAACCGTATTTCTTGTTTTATTTGGAATATGGTTTTATAACACCATATTCATACTTCGAAATCTCTGTTGTTTATGACTATTTATATTGAATATTAACTTTTCGCTTTAACTTCATTCCACAGTTCTATTTATAACTTCATAACCAAAATCCATTGGCGTTCTTTGTCTTCTGACGTTTTACTATTATACTTAATTCAAGTAACATCTTATTATAAACTCAATATCCTCTTAAATGAAATCGATTTAAGAAACAATTATTTATTAAAGAATATTTACTTTATCATTGCTGAAGTAAACAATTTGCTTCATCATTTATCTAAAATAGATTTGGTTGCTTACTTTATATAAACAATAACTAAGTATATTAGTTCAATAAGTATTTAATACCTCATTAATTTAAAAGGGTAATTAATAATTAAAGAATCCTATTTATTTAAACAATTAATTTCTAAAACCATTATTATTTGATTACTCGAAGATTAATTAATCAAATAATCAATTTCTAACAAAACAATTGACTTAATCAACTTCAAATCATCAGTTAATTTGTTAACTGATCGTAATTACTCCTGACCATTAAATTAATAAAATTAATCTAAAAATATTGCTTTAATTATAAAAATATAGTTTTTATAACTTAGCTTCGTTGATTTTCCTGACGGCCAGTCAATTCCTTAAATTAAAAATGGGTTTATGGTCGACTGTTGCCACTTTTTAATCGATATCGTTTATCAAAATAACGTTGAATTTTCATTCAACAACAATATTCACACATGGTTTCAATGTCATTTGGGTCCAAACAGTGCATATATAAAACAAACAGTACATATAAATATTTAGGAATCCGGTCAGATTCCTCTAACCGGTTTCCTGTATCCACATATGTTAGTCACAATAAATATCACCAATTTCATATCATTATGAAATATAATGGTAAACAGCATCAGCGTTCAATCGACAGTTTAGATATATGACGGTTTATATTATTTCAACCAATTTAACTGTAATCTACCTAAACGACCATCATACAACATTCAACCAAATATTAAAATATAATTATAATATTTTAAAATAGATCCAAGTGAGTGAATTTACTCACCTTGGTGCGTTAAACCGCTAAATAACGATTTGCGTTAGTCGATTAAACCAGGCGTTCAATTCTGCCATAATCCAAATGAACTCCAAATGGCTCTAGACCAATTCCATAACACCATGCTTGTTGACACGGTTTCAGCGTATCCAACGGCGCGTTAGACCATGTTAACTGAGGCCACTATAATGTCAGAACCGCCTTCTACATTACTCGAATCCCTTTCCCCATGCAAAATTTCCCTTTCTGAAACCATTTCTTCATGCTCTCTCTCTCTCTCTCTATATATATATATATTATTATTTTTTTATTGTTCCCACTGCAAGCTCCTGTAACTTACAACACCACAGTGCTTCTCGACCTCCTATTCTCCGATAAAGCACTAAAATACCCAGACCTAAACTACCGTACCATCTCCTTCATACACTGTTTGGCGATGGCAGTGGGATTTATGATCAAGATACCATTTTCTTAACGTGGAACATATTACTTCTAGAAGTTTCAGTGGGTGAAAGGTTCAACTACTCAACACCTAGTATTTAAATGGCTCTAGTTCTACATGCTATCACATCTAAAAGTATCGATCTTCCACATACATTAGCCGCTTCATAAATCACACAACCGCCTCCTCAAACCAACACGCACACTTTGTTAGTTACCATTCATGCATAAATAAACCTTTGTATATATTTCTTCCCTCATCAAATGCCGCTACAGGCAAATCCTCCTCTCCGTTGTTTTTTAACTTTTTCTCAATACAGGACGCTAGCTCCTGTCAAATCAAACTCGCCAAGGCTCTGTCCAGCTCCCATCCGCACACACAGGTTTCGGAAAAACAAGACCAGAAAGTTTGCCTCCTTCGTTGATTCAAAAGCTAAGACCAAAACTGTTTCATCCTTCATTTAAACTTATCTATTTCTGTGATTATAATGTTTCGCCCACCTAATTTCTCTACCTCACTTAAAACCGAAAGCACTCTTTCTCTCCCTATAATTTCGCATATTCCTCCACTAAATCTCACAGTACTATTTACTTACAAAATTAGCTTGCTCATTTCCTTTAATCTGCCTGTACGTCCTTCGGTTCCCACAACAACATCCGCATCTTCATGCAAAACCATGCCCATACACCATTTCCCGTCACTTTAGTTCGCCCACCTCTCGGATCACCGCTCCAATACACGCCACCACTTCCAGTTTCTCCATATCGAACCCTCTCCCTTATCATAATGAATCCGCCACCTCCTTGACCTCGTATTTGGAGCTCACGGCGACCACCATCTCCAAACTCCGCTCCACAACTTCCATGGCTGATATACTTCACCACATTTTAGTTTCTAACACCATTTAAAAGCTTCAATTCCTTCTTTTCTGGAAAGAGAACGCTTGTGTATTTATAAGATTTAATTCCGTCCCTACGAAGGAATAGGAGGCCGTAGGAATTTAGGGGTAGCTACTGTGCTTGATTTAACACCCCTGTGTAGTCTGCGTGATGTACACGAAAATCTATATAAGAAAGCTTAATAGCTAAGGGAAAAGGACTGGCAGCATTTATGAAGAGTGGAGGGGGTGCCTTGCGTGAAAGAGGAGCTGTACTTCAGTAGGTCTGTATGCTTTTACAAGTTTACTTAGGCTAGGAAAACCTTACGGATGAAGAAATCGGTTATAATATATATATATATATATATATATATATATACTTCAATGCTAAGACAGGTAGGTTATGGACTTTGGTAGGTTTAGATTAAGGCTACATTAATTTGAAAGTATGGCCTATTTGTAGAAAGTTACACGCATGCTATTTATATGTTTTGTTTCAAATTATTAGGGATACCCGTTGTGCATAAAATTATTATTACATTCATGTTCGAGCTATTACAGACAGAAATAAGAATACAGTCGTGTCCAGCGAGGTGCCACGATCTCAAAAGTATAATAATATCGGTAGGTTAACTTATATTGTGAAACTCCAAAATGTTGGTTAAGGGTACAAAATACACCAAATAAAAAGTTGCATATTTAATTAATTAAAAATTACAGTAAAATTCTAAAAATTAAATTATAACTACGTCTCAAAAGAATCTTATACAAATTCGAATCCGATATTTCAATATATTTAAATAACTGTTGTGGCCATAAACGAATATGTCGCTGCTTTTCTGAATATTTAATTTGGACATAACTTCCCATTTAAAATATGAAATCTTGGTTTTTCACTTCTGTTAGAAAGATACAGTTTAATGGATCCGAACATTTCTTGTTTCGTAGAAATCCGTCTAATAACAGATCCTGTACACCCAGTTGAAGTTCAGAACATTAAATTACGAACTGCCACGATATTACGAGCTCGATTATATTTAATATATATTTTTATACGTTCAACTTCGTTTTACTTAATATATAAATCCACTTATATTACGAATTCAATATTTAAACTGATTTAAATATTCAAAATACAAACCGATAAAAATGCGGGACGTTACATTCTTTCCCCCTTAAAAGAATTTCGTCCCCGAAATTACTAAGGTAGGAGAAATGCTACAATACAAATTAATTTGGTTTAAAGTCATCTGTTTTATTTTCTTATTTTCAGTTTCAACTGAATCCATTAACTTTAATTAAAATATTAATTCCTTATTAACGAACATCTTCAAAATTCTGAGAATTTCCTAACGCCTTAAATTTCCGAAGAATTTTGTCAGCATATCCTCTGCTTGGCTCATCGGTACTACTACAACCCGCCACTCTGGGCTTTCTCCAATTCAACAGAAAACAAATAGCCGAGCGGCTTTCCAAAAATAGTTCATAATTCTCATACTCGAATATAGGGTAAACTTGTACCTTTTTGTTGGCATTTAACTCTATCTCTGCCGTTTGATATTACTTTAACATATATCCAAGCATCTTTAGTTGATCTCCCATCAATCCATTCTCAAACCAATCTTTTGCTTATACTAAGCCAATTCCTATTTCAACTCCAATTCCATTTACTGATTTACTTCTCCAATCAGTTACCTTTATCTCCAAATTCAAAATTTGATTCTTATTCTCTAAGAATCAATTCATCTTAATAACTCGAATCTCCAATATTTCTCTTTTACAATTTCCATTCTAGATCGTTCCAAATTCAGACTAATTTTGTTCATCTTAGTTTAAGGTCCACCTTTAACATTTTAACTCCATAAGTTAAATCTTTATTTCAGAATTCAAATTCCTGGGATTTATTTCAAATCAGTGTGAAATCATATATTATTCAAAACATTTGAATTTCTGACAACTTGTTTCCTCACAATACTTCAAAAACAAAAATTTTGGTAGTAATCTATCACTTAGAAACTCGAAAATGAATACTGATAATGCGGACGTCATTATCAGAATTATTTTCCAGTGATCGAAGTGAGTTTAATACTATATTACCTTTCAAAATTCATTTTAAAACACTTCCATTTTCAATTATACTTCGAAATATCTTTCACAACACTTGGAAAACAATTTCAAGTCTCCCAGGATTTTAAAATTCCCATATATTTAATCCAAACATTATTTCCAACTTTTTTCCATGTTTCTAGAGTTTTATTTCAATTCTGGTTTTAAATTCAGATTCAGTTCATCTGATTTTGCATATTATACTTATATAATATTTCGATTGGTTATTTATATAACCAACTCAATTATAAATCTTATTTGATCTGAATAACGATCAATATTATAATAATCTCAAGATATATACTCCTTTTTATATCAAAATATAATTTGGATAAAATTATTTCATTTACCCTCTTTTCAAAACATACTGTGTTGAATTACTCTGTTCAAGAGTTTAGAAACACCTATCGACACAGTTTGCATTACTGTTTCGACCAGAATTTATAAACCACTCGCCAAACCAATCAACACAATATAAAACAGTTTTTATATAATTTTACAAATACGCGCTCAATATATACACTTAAACTCAATCTAGAGTTTTTCTAACTCCATCTCTATCGAGTTACGCCACAGAGCCAAGGTAATCACTTAACCTGGCTCTGATACCAACTATAATGGCCCGAAAATCCGTACCAATTTGAGCTGACTAGTAACCTACACATTCAAATCAAAGTGCACAAAAATTCAGATCATTAATATAAAGAATTAAGAGGATGAGAAAGAAAAGATAGAACTAATAGAATAGAAGAAGAAGAACACAGCTGAACATAATCAGAGTAAACACGAATCTCACAGCTGAACGAATAAAATATATTATATACCACTTTGAAATACAAATCTGAAATTAAATATACATACCATATCATAATATAACTCATATACATCACAGCAGAAATAATATTTAATAACTAGCGGTGAAGCTTCCTGCTTTGAGCTCCTCCAAGTGAATTTGCAAAGCCAAAACACTTGACTGTTCGTATAAATTTCGGGTACCCAAGACTTTAGGGAAAACACACAAAATAAACTCTGGGTCAGTCATGGGAATGGTGTGAGTAAACTCCAATCATATTATTTAACTTTGAAAATCCTTTTGAAATAAAAGGGTAATAGTAAGACCAGACCACACATAAACACGGAAGGTTTTTACCTTACTATAACCAAACCATTTTTGATATCAAAATCTAGTGA
Source organism: Allium sativum (assembly GCA_030737875.1). Taxonomy (NCBI): domain Eukaryota; kingdom Viridiplantae; phylum Streptophyta; class Magnoliopsida; order Asparagales; family Amaryllidaceae; genus Allium; species Allium sativum. Next base: position 768,511,867 of record CM060918.1, on the reverse strand, counting down.
TATTATAATAACGTCTAATCAAACAAATAACCAAATAGCAGAACGCTTGCATCTCACGCTCCACATATATAGCATAAAATCAAAAACTGCAGGGCGCTTATTGGAGATTGGATTCCAACGATGACAAGGTATGGGACCACCTCCCGATCAGTGTACTCTAGAGGGGATACACTGGGGTTCAACAAGAACATCCTGCAACCCGGCCCACACATGACCGACCACTCATTTATCTTGAGTGTATCGAATATATTGCCACCTATGGTTGGGCCCACATAACCGTTATACAAAGATACAGAAACAAAAGAAGAACAAATACGAATTTTCTCTAGATGGTGATAATACACCCTAATGGGAATGACCCACATAGCCCCATTTTTGTCATTTCCTGGTTGTGAGGCTAGAGGCTACGTCTATCTTCAGAACATCTGATCACCATTCACTTTGAATGCCACATCGTCAAACCCGTCAATCCACTGATCGATTTCCAAAAATATCACGGGTATAAAAAGCTAAGAGGAACGAATTCCTCCGCCACCAGACGTAATACCTTTAAAAGATCAACCATACGTTATTTGTTAGGTATACTTTGTCAGACACTCGTCCATACAAGTTGTCCTGGGACTGGACAAACAGAAAGCGCAATTCTGGAACAGAACGACCCTTGCATTTCACTCCGTCTTTAGCATAAACTAATTCACAGCGCTTATGCCTATACGGAGTGGTATTCGGATAATATATCCAACCGATCTCTCCGTATTGACAATGATGGTCAAAACACTTCGATAGTCGGTGATTTAACTATCGTAGTAAAAACAAACATCCATTCTAATGTATAACTAAACGTCACACAACCACAGGCACTTTTTATTCAACATTCGTTTATATTATTCAAATTCCCATATCTTACTAGATATTTCTCAAACCCCGTTTTTAGTCTTTTCACACTTCTTGGAAAACATTCTCAATTATTATAAACTTTTATTCTCCCATGTTCCAAAAAATATACTTTATTACTGTTCAAAATATTTCCATTCATTTCACATTCTTTGTTTTCTACACTGGAAAAATATTTTCAATTTCATTGTAAACATTTGAATCTGCCAAACGTTCACTTTTAAAACATTATTCACTTTAAAATGTGAATATCATCTCTATTATAAAATAATCTAAACACCTTTATCAAATAACTTCTTATTCAAGTAATAATTACCCTTATCTCGTTCATTGAAATCTCTTTCATAATTTTATGTTCTCGTTCTACTTTATAAACTCTGTTTCTATGTCAACTTCTTGTTAAATCAATATCAAGCCTATAACTACTTATTGATTACATATCTATTATAATTTATTGGTTTAAACCTAAATATTAACTATCCTATTAGATTATAATTCCTAATAACTTATTTTCATAATATTCGACATTGCCGAATTACAATTCTAAATCCTACTGTTTATTTCTTATCACATTTCGAACATCGAAATGATGTCATTGTTTTCTGAATCGATTCTCCAATTTCTCTTTCTAAACCCATTCTTATATTTCTTAGGACTAATATCGTTACTTATTACTTTAGAATAAGTGGATTTCAAACCAATTTGTTTTAATTCCCTAGGGAGTAATGCTATATATAAAAATCACGCTTAAGCTTGGTCAACAACGCTAATTTATCGTTATAGTTCAAAAACTTGTCATACGCTATAATATTCCCCTTTATAACTAATCTCGACCTAACAGACACGCTTAAGCCTAGTTAACAACGTTATTTTATCGTTATAGCTCAAAGACTAGCGATACACTACTATATTCTACTTTATAACTAATCTTTCCGTTACAAACTAATACCATCCCTCGATAATAGTGAAGTCGTTCAAGTTGGGGAATTTTATTTACCTCTCAGTCCTTGATCGACAACGTTCTTACCTTAGAATATATATAAGTTCGCAACTCTAAACTCCTTATTACTTATAGTATCCCTCAAGCCGTATTTCTTGTTTTATTTGGAATATGGTTTTATAACACCATATTCATACTTCGAAATCTCTGTTGTTTATGATTATTTATATTAAATATTAACTTTTCGCTTTAACTTCATTCCATAGTTCTATTTATAACTTCTTAACCAAGATCCATTGGCGTTCTTTGTCTTCTGACGTTTTACTATTATACTTAATTCAAGTAACATCTTATTATAAACTCAATATCCTCTTAAATGAATTCCATTTAAGAAACAATTATTTAATTAAAGAATATTTATTTTATCATTGCTGAAGTAAACAGTTTGCTTCATCATTTATCTAAAATAGGTTTAGTTGCTTACTTTATATAAATAATAACTAATTATATTAGTTCAATAATTATTTAATACCTCATTAATTTAAAAGGGTAATTAATAATTAAGGAATCCTATTTACTTAAACAATTAATTTCTAAAACCATTATTATTTGATTACTCGAATATTTATTATCAAATAATCAATTTATCACAAAACAGTTGACTTAATCAACTTCAAATCATCAGTTAATTTGTTAACTGATCGTAATTACTCCTTGCCATTAGATTAATAAAATTAATCTAAAAATATTTCTTTAATTATAAAAATATAATTTTTATAACTTAAATTCGTTGATTTGCCTGACGGCCAATCAATTCCTTAGCTTAAAGATGGGTTTATGGTCGACTGTTCCCACTTTTTTAACCGATATCGTTTATCAAAATAACGTTGAATTTCCATTCAACATCAATATTCACACATGGCTTCAATGTCATTTGTGTCCAAACAGTGCATATATAAAACAAACATTACATATAAATATTGAGGAATCCGGTCGGATTCCTCCAACCGGTTTCCTCTATCCACATATGTTAGTCGCAATAAATATCACCAATTTCATATCATTATGAAATATAATGGTAAACAACATCAGTGTTCAATCAACAGTTTGGATATACGACGGTTTATATTATTTCAACCAATTTAATTGTAATCTACCTAAACGACCATCACACAACATTCAACCAAATAATAAAATATAATTATAATATTTTAAAATAGATCCAAGTGAGTGAATTTACTCACCTTGGCGTGTTAACCATTAAATAATGATTTGTGTTGGTCGATTAAACCAGGCATTCAATTCTGCCATAATCCAAATGAACTCCAAATGGCTCCAGACCAATTACATAACACAATGCTTGTTGACACGGTATTAGCGTATCCAACGGCGCGTTAGACCATGTTAACCGAGGCCACTACAATGTCAGACCCGCCTTCTACATTATTCAAATCCCTTTCCCCACGCAAAATTTCCTTTTCCGAAACCATTTCTTCATGCTCTCTCTCTCTCTCTATATATTATTCTTCTTTTTTTATTGTTCCCACTGCAAGCTCCCGTAACTTACAACCACACGGTGCTTCTCGACCTCCCATTCTCCGACAAAGCACTAAAATACCTAGACCCAAACTACCGTACCATTTCTTTCATACACTGTTTGGTAATGATAGTGGGCTTTATGGTCAAGATACCATTTGGTTAATGAGGAACATATTACTTCTAGAAGTTTCGGTAGGCGAACGGTTCAACTACTCAACACCTAGTATTTATATGGCTCCAGTTCTGCATTGCTATCACATCTAAAAGTATCGATCTTCCTCATACATTAGTTGCTTCATAAATTACACAATCGCCCCTCAAACTAGCTCCCACACTTTGTCAGTTACCCTTCATGCATAAATAAACCTTTGTATATATTTCTTCCCTCATTAAATCCCGCTTGTAACACCCCACCTCCGCTAGGGTCACTCACAAAGGGAATGCACTAGTTTTGGTGGAGTATTATCTAGGTAAATATGCACAGAGATATCACAAGGCAGAGCATAAATAAAGCAGCGGTAGAAATTAAAAACCAACTTTTTATTATTTCCAAGAAAAGAGTCAAAAGCTCATATATCCAAGATACAAATTATTCCATTACATCAAGTTCATAGTAAAGAAGCATAAACTTTAAACAAAAGTAAATTATTCCCCATAAATAGCAGAAGCAGCCATAGCATAGCCCAAGACCAAACCGTACATGAGCTGTCAGAAAGCAAGTTGAATCCAAGCTAAGAGCTAGTGTTTCCTCCCTGGGAACCTTGGGGGGGGGGAACGAAAGAAAAAGGGGCGAAAGAAAAATGGTCAGTCATAAAGACTGGTAAGCCCTAGTGACTTTCAGTATGAAAACTGGTAAAGGTAACATGATATGTGAAAACTGGAATTAAACATAAGGATGATAACAGAACTAGTTGGATACTTAAGATAACAAGATAAGTCAAGTTTGGCATCGCATGTTCAAGGTTCGCTGCACCAACTGTACTAGTATTCTAACCCATATCAAGAATTAACCATGAAATGATCCCTTAGCCCAGTGTCATGAAGTGACCCATTACGGGGTCCTACGGTACGATCTACTAATCGATCGGCTCCCTACAAGTCCTAGCTCGTCATGTGTCTATGTCATACGGCCCTATCCAGAAATGTAGTTACATGTGCTAGGTCCACCATATGATGTATCAAGTCCTATGGTGCCAACCACCGACACAAATCAAGCACGCACAGTGTAAATCTACGGGTGCCCAATGCCTGCTTTTTCAACTCCGGACTACGTGCACGACCATAGCCCGCCTGTACCTACAATGGCGCACCTACTCAGCCGTCGGTCTGGTCACTTACAATCAACCCAGTAATCGTGCCCCACCCTGCCTAGTTCTAGGGTATCGTGATACATCTAAGTGGGTTACTGCTGAAAAGGACCGCATAACTAGGGTTTCTAATGGGTTAAGTGTTGTCATTCAAATTCGTGACTTAACCCTATCCAAATCATGTATCAAGTTGGTTAAGTGTGTTCAAGCAGTTCATGACTTAACCCTATCAAGTCATCGTGTCAAGTTGGATAAGTATATTCAAGTGGTTCATGACTTAACCCTATCATGTGGCATTAATTCATTAGTGCACGCCAACCTCTCACATTAGACTAACTGTTGTGGTTACTGGATTTGCCGGGTGGTTCCGGGCAGATTTACACCACAACATAGTCTAACCTCAGGTTTTTACATGCGATATGACCAACTACCCCCAATGGATCCTATTGTTTGCAGCTACTGGATTTGCCGGGCGGTTCTGGGAAGATTTACACTGCAAACTCAACCCAACCTCGAGTTGGCCATTTTCAAGTTTATCTAACTGTCATGCCCGCATTCAAGTTTTCATGTTTAGATTCATGTCGAGTTTTCAAGTCATGTTTTATGTCAAATCGTGTCAAGTTCATGTCCATATTCAGGTTCAAGTCATAATAATGTTCATGTTCAAGTTTAAAGATAATTCATATTTTACCTAATTTACCCAAATCGTATTCCCATCGCATGAAGGTTCGAATCGATACAAATAAATCTAATTAGGGAGTGACATAAAATGAAATGGGTATAAGGTGGCAAGAGTGATTACTAGCATAGCATGATATGACTTGAAATAAAACATTACTAGCATATGAAATATTGGCCTCAAACATAAAGATTCCAATTCTAGCAAGATAAGGTACTATTCAAAATAACAGTAGTCACAAGGTGATAGTATAGTCATGGTAACGACTGTCATAAGGTGATAGTACAGTCATAGTAACGACTGTCATAAGATGATAGTATAGTCACGGTACGACTGTCATAAGGTGATAAACATAAACATGTGGCTAATAACAGATTCAACATGATAATAAGAGCGGTTTCTCTTTTTGATTTACAACATGAATAGGCCCCAAATCGATGTCATAGTAATATTCAAGAGTCAAGATCCAAGATGAACAAGAATGAATGTAAACGGTCATCATACATAGGTCCAATTTCAATTTTACATCATATTCATATTACATTTACAGTTTAAATCTAAAAATAACCGGGGCTTACAGATCATGGTTCAAGAATTAGAAAAAGAGAGTCGTTTGTTGCTTAGTCAAGTCCTAATAGAAGTCCCCTAATCAGCAATTCCTTTAACGCAGTCTCAACGTAGTAGAAGCAGTCCCTTTCTCAAAGTTTTCAACCAGAATCAGAGTAGCATAAGGTCAGAAAGAAATTAGGTGTAGAGAGACTGGTTTTAGGGGCAGTATTTATAGGGTCAGGTCAACGAATGTGGACAGAAATGAGGCCAAATACATCAGAGTGAATCTAGCTTCAGAAATGGGCTCGGGCACCAGGTCGGCCCCCAGGTCGACACTATGGTCGACCTGGCCCTGGGTAGGTCGACTACATAGTCGACCCCCAGGTCGACCTTGTAACGTCCCGTATTTTTGGCAGCCAAATATTTTATTTATCTTAAATATTTATTTGGAATATAAATGGATTTTTATATTTAAATCGCTATTTAAACGAAGATTGAACGATATATATTCATATATAAAATAAAACGAGCCCAGAACAGCGCTGCAGTTCGTAAAATAGAGTTTTGAACTTCAACTGGATATACAGAATCCGTTTTAAATCAGATTTATGTGAAACAAGAAACGTACGGAGCAAGTGAAGTATATTTTTCTAGTGGAAGAGAAAAATCGAGATTTCGTCGTGTAGATTGGAAGTTATGCCCAAATCAATTTGGCTGAAAAACAGCGGCGTAATCATTTATCGACCGTAACGGATTATTGGATATAACTGCATATCGGTTTTGAATTTAGACAAGGTTCTTTTGGGACATAGTGCTAATTTAATTTTTAGAATTTTACTGTAATTTTTAATTAATTAAATAAGCAACTTTTTATTTGGAGTATTTTACACCCTGTGACAACATTTTGGGATTTCACAATATAAGTTAAACTACCGGTATTATTATATTTTTGGGATCGCGACACCTCACTGAACACGACTGTATTTTTATTTTAGTCTGCAACGCTCATACATGAATACATAGTGGTGTAGGTAACTTTATTTGAATGGTTAACTGGTCAAACGAACTCAAAATTCAACGAAACAAGTTTCATACGAAACCTTAGGAAGAGGTCTAGTGAAATGTCAAGGCCTCATATTTTTAGGATTTTTTCTGTAATTTTAAGAAATTAATGCTCGGTGTTTTTCATCGATATTTTCTAAAGGATTTTCGCAAACGACCTCGGATTTCAACGAAACTTGTCCCATTGGGTCCGGAATATTTTTTTACACTAAGATTAGCCTTTTTATCAGAAAACAGAAATCGTATGCAGTGATTTTTAACATGAATTCTCCACGACAAAAGCTTTGTATATTAAAATATTATTAAATCTATCCACTTAAAGTAACCTTTCTCTTTTGGTTACCTAACATCCCTTTTTGATTTCCTTGCGTCCCAAATTGGCTTGCATCCCTTGTTATGTGCATCCCACTTCAAAAAAAAAAAAAAAAATACAACGTGCATGCAAGCCAAATGCTACAATACTAGGTGCGTGCAAACCAAAACATGCGTGAAAATCCAAATATACTTTGCAACCCAAACAAATGAACCCTATACGCAATCCTGGAGATGTCATATGCAAACACTGTGCTGCGAATTGAAACTAAACAAACCAAAAATATACATCTATAATAATTTATACGGTGCCTTGTTCTCCACATTACCAATGCCTTGCCCGCCAATCTTTTTACACCGTGCTGTCCAAGGAAAATTTCGAAAATCTCACTCCAGCTGTATACAGTAAGCCTATACCCCATCTTTTACTGCAAGCCTATAACCCCCTAAGGCTTGGTCACCACGTCGCCCACTCGTATAAATAAACTCGCTCCACTGCTGAAGAAAAACACAAGCTCATCTTCCTCAAATATTAAAACCCACTATTCTTCAATAGTTCATACACGAAGCCATGTCCAGGAAACAAAACGAAATGGCTCACCGCTCTCTCTTCTCCCACCGCTCTCTCTTCTCCCACCGCACTGATCCTCCTCTTTTTCTGTCGTTTCAAAAAGAAAAAAAAAGAACCGAAAAGAATAAGTAACAGAAAAGAGGAACATCAGGTGAGAAGGTGGACGTGTGTTAAGGAGTGTATGGTATACCTTGGTGATGGGTTCTTGTGGTAAGAAAGTTGGGACGTTGGTTCATGAATAAAGTGGGATGGTCTGTGTATATTTGCATGGAAAAAGAAGAGTTGACGTTGGGAGGTTTGGTGTACAGCGAGTTGAAGGTTTCAGGGTTCATTGGTTTTCGAAACCAAAGCAGAAAAAAAAAGTGAAAGTCGAAGCAAAACAGAGCACAGTGGGAGGACGAAGAAATAAAAGGGAACAGAGAACAATGGGCATTTGGATGGTGGGCGTCAAGTCCGTATTGTCAAGCGCAACAGATGGAACTGATTTAGACAGAGTAGGGCGTAGATGGAAATTTTAATTAAATTAAACACTTGTTTAATTTAATTAAAACGAATGGTTTCAGCGACGAAAAATCAGGTGAGTTAAACTCACTCAGTTCTCCCCTCTTATATTTTATAAGTCGGGTTTTATAATTATATGCTATGGTTGTTAATGGTTGTTTGTTTGTTCGTTGTTGATTTTATATTCATATATTGACTGAAACAGTTAAATTAAACGTTCGTTTAATTTAATTAATCGTTATTTCTAGCGATTGAATCCAAGTGAGGTAACTTACCTCAGTGGTTACGTTTATAACACTATAAACGTTATGATCAAATAGTTGAATGCTTGAACTACTGTTATTATCCCAGTATTAACTGTTACAGTTAGTATTGACCGTTATTATTAAACTGTTCATGTCATCTATTTAGATGGAAACCAAATATTGATTGGCCATTTTGAACTGAATAACGTTATCAATATGATTATATTGTTTGTTATGTAATGTGAAATTGGTTTATATTTCACGTTTGGTACTGTAGTAACCATTTGCCTCTTTAATACCGTCGACTAAAAGGAATGATTTTTCGAAATCGATACTAAATGGATTTCGAATGTTTTCAAAGATATAAACATATTTTTATATGGTTTTGAAATACGATTTTTATTGTAAAAATAATAGTCGAAGTTAAATTTATCAATTTTATATAAATATAACTAGTAGAGATGCAAGATGTATTAAATGAACGGTTAAACGATCTAATTTATCGTGTTGATTATTTAAATATTGAAATGGTTTTGTGAAGGCCTTACGGTCGTAAAAGAAGTTTTAAATTGATTTCATAATAGAAAATGGAATGGTTAAATCATGGGTATACGGGAACGGGTAAAAGAGTTCAAAGAGAAATGCTTTGTAACAAATGATCATTTTTGACAAACGTCGTTTCAAACAAATACGAAATGTGATAACATTTCGTGTATGAGATTAACAAATCAATGAGTTGGAAATGAGTGGTGATTTGAAAATGGGGTTTCATATTTTGAATGAAATCGAAGTTGAAAGTATAAATATGAATTTATAAATGAAATTTGGTTAAATAAATGGAAGCAAGTTTATTCCGAGGGTCGGAATGTGGTATTCCGAAGCTCGGAATGATTAATCGAAGTGAGTTCTATTCCGAGGTTCGGAATGTGATATTCCGAAGTTCGGAATGTTAACTAAAGGCAGGATTTTAAATGAGGTTAAGAATGTGAATAACGACAACGAATATTAGTTGTCGATGATGGATTACAAATGAGATTTATAAACAAAATTAAAGATGCGCAAATGAAAACGAATGGTAAGTATCGTAGTTAATTTACAAAGATTTTGTAAATGGAAATTTAAAGTTTTGAAAATGAAGTCGAGTGAGTAAATAAAATTAAGGGTTTGTGAATGTGTTTATAACATGGGTTACAAAAGAAATAAGATATGAGATTTTTCTTAAAGGGATTATCATATGTTGCAGACAACGAATAAGTGGTCGAGTACGAGTTAAAGAGAATGTGATAAGTGAAATAGTTTTGAAATGAAGTTTGTAATGTTTGGCACAAATAACAAGTTGAATCGTCTTGATAAATACCAATATAAGGATTTGAAAGTATATCAATATAAAAATTGTATAAGGTATTAATATGAGATTTATTAAAACTTTGTTTATGCGGATTTTGAACAAATGAATTTGAATTGCCGAAATAAATGGTAATATTGTAATAAAGAGATATCAAGGAAGTTTCATAAAGAATTTATTTATAATAGAATCAAAGTTCGTATAAAATATTGTAAATGGTTATTAATATAAATCAAAAAGATTTAATAAGAGTTTACTTAACAATTAGTTAAGTAAACATGGTCAAAATTTAATGAGGATTTCAAAGGGAAATATGCTGTTAATAAACTTCTATTTATTCCGAAGATATGAATGTTGTTGGTCAAGGTCTGAGAGGTAAATAAAATACCCCAACTTGAACGACTCCATGATTATCCAAGGATGGTATTAGTTTATGAACGAGAACAGTTGAGGAAAACATAAGTTATGATTTCCATAAATGATATTATAAACTGTTTTCGGAAAAAGTTTATAGGTTGGAAAAAAAATGAATTTGGAGAATAGTCTTTTTTCAAAATAAGAAGTGAAAGGGATGTTTTCAAATATTGGAGATTTAAAGAATATAATTAACGAACGGTTCGTTAAAGAGGCTAAATGATACTGAGTATTGAATCAGTGAATCCATTTTCTTTTATGGATGAATGTTTGTTTATTCGATAGTTAAATAACCGACTATCAAACTGGGCCTATACGATTGTTGGTACAGAAAGACCGGGATCGAATATATATTCGAAAACCATTCCGTCCAGCGAATACGAATGCGTTGAAGATACTGATTCAAGATGGAGCTATTGAAGACCATTGATCTTCATAAGCGGAAGGATTACTTAAAATCTCTGATTGCAAGCAGAGATATACTGTGATTCTGTCGTGGTTGGAATCTACGGATTGCAAGGACTTCTCGCTACTAATTCTCAGGGTGATTCCTAGAATGTAGTAGGAGGGTGCCTTCGGTTCACCCTGTTCCTGGGTGACTTGTATGGATGAATGTCTGACAGAGTATTTCTAGAAAGGTCATGTACATTGATTTCTTCAACCATACCAAGAGTGGAGGCGGAGAAGGAAACTTCTTCAGCTAACACGTAATGTATTGTTGTGGACATCAATTAGTGATTGTTGATGGATCTGACGATGTGACATTCGAAGTAAATGTGATGTGCTGATAAAGCGTAGCCTCAAGCCTCATCAACCGGGGAATGACAAAAATTGGGCAGGCAACATGGCTATGTGGGTCGCTCCCATTAGGGTGTATAATCACCTATCTAGAGAAATTTCTTTTGTTCTTATTCTATCGATTCTGCCTATTCGGGAACGGTGGTTTGAGCCCAACCGTTGGTGATATACATTCGATACACTCAAGCGAAATGAGTGGTTGGTCATGTGAGGGCCGGGTTGCAAGACGTTCTTGTTGAACCCAGTGTATTCGCCTCTAGAGATACACTATCGGCAGGTGGTCCCATACCTTGTCAAGGTCGGAATCCAATCTCCAATAAGCGCCTGCGGTTTTGATTGTATACTATATATGTGGAGCGTGAGATGCAAGCGTTCCACTAGATTTATATTTACTTGTGTTTAGACACTATTATAATATCAGACAAGTTATTGATTTCAAACTGTTTTGGGTTATCGTAAGGTAAAAACCGTCCGTATTTATGTGTGGATTTGGTCTTACGATTATCCTTTTCTTTCGAAAAGATTTTTACTTTAAAATCAAGTTGTGTGATACCTTAATACTGTGCGAGTTTATCTCACTCTGGTTCACCAGACTGACCCGGTGTTTTGTAAATGCTCGGGTTAGGCCGGCGTGTACAGGTCCAGGTTACCGGATGATGCGAAGTCCAGAGACAAGCTGGAAGAGTTCAAACGTATGGTTATATATATAGCTACCGTTCCGCTGTGTGATTGTATATGAGGAAAGGTTATATAACTGTCCAGATATGTTGGTGTACTCTGATACTGTAAGTAATTTTGAAAGCTCTCAATAAAGATTTATTTCCATATTATATTTTGTTCCGCTGCGATGTGAGACTCTGATTCTGTGTTGTGGTATTGGTTCTTCTTCTTCTTCTATTCTTATATTTCTTTCTTTCTTATCTCACCCTCTAACTTCTTTCTCATAACTATCTGGTGTTTTCGATACTTGAGTTCCGACCAGTAATACAGGATTGGTGTATTATTGTCAGAATTCGGGCGTCGAATTCCCCGGGTCGTTACAGTTGGTATCAGAGCTATTGGTTTAGTAATAACCTTGGCTCTGTGGCATAACTCGATAGAGATGGGGTTAGTAATACCCTAGATCGAGATTGAGTGTATATATATGAGAGCGTATTTGAAAATTTTATATACAAAAGTTTTATGTTTTGAAAAGAGGGTAAATGGAATAATTTTACCCAAAATTTATTTTTGTATAGAAAAGAAATTTTTATTAAATTATTGAGATATTTGTGTGCTTGATCGATTTGAATGGGATTCAAATCGAACTAAAAAGTTGAATTGATACTTAACTTGGTTAAGTGTAATTAATTTAGGATAATATTGTAATTAAATTTAATTGGAGATTAAATGAATGAATAATAATCAAATGTGTGAAACCAAAATAAATATTAATATTGAATGTGAATTCAATAAATTTTGTTTATTTGGTTGTGTATTGGTTGATGGTTGTGAATTGGTTGTTATTGGATGACAAGTAGTTGAATAGAATTCATTAAATAGTTAACGAAGATATGGGAAATGAATTCCAGTGTTAAAAATTGGAATGAAACCGAATATGAATTGAAATAAATAATTTCACCGTGTATTTAAATGTGAACTAATGCTCATGTTTAATTGAGGAATTGGTGTAGTTATAATTGTTGATTAGTGAATATTATCGCAGTTTATTACTCATATGTGAATTGAGCTGAGTACAGGTGCCAAATGTCTAGCCAGATTGATACTGGTTGGGTAAATCGTATATATGTTGAACAGATACGCTCCATAGCGCTCGTTAAAGGTACGCCTACGTGAAAATATAAAAATTTGGTTTTTTTTGGATTTTGAGTTTGGATTTTGAATTTTTCCGACCCTGTTGGTCGATGTATATATATTTCTTGAACCTGCGATATTGCAGATGTCCTCCGTATAAGGGAGACTATGCCAAATTTTTCCAAAGTTTAAGGTGTTAGTGAATTTTAGAAGATTCTTGAAAAATATTTATTTATGATATTGAATTGGTTTTTGATTTATAATAAATTTGATTGGAAATTAATGGGTTTGTAACGTTCTTTCATACCTCAGCAATTTCGAGGACGAAATTATTTTAAGGGGGGAAGAATGTAACGTCCCGTATTTTTGGCAGCCAAATATTTTATTTATCTTAAATATTTATTTGGAATATAAATGGATTTTTATATTTAAATCGCTATTTAAACGAAGATTGAACGATATATATTCATATATAAAATAAAACGAGCCCAGAACAGCGCTGCAGTTCCTAAAATAGAGTTTTGAACTTCAACTGGATATACAGAATCCGTTTTAAATCAGATTTATGTGAAACAAGAAACGTACGGAACAAGTGAAGTATATTTTTCTAGTGGAAGAGAAAAATCGAGATTTCGTCGTGTAGATTGGAAGTTATGCCCAAATCAATTTGGCTGAAAAACAGCGGCGTAATCATTTATCGACCGTAACGGATTATTGGATATAACTGCATATCGGTTTTGAATTTAGACAAGGTTCTTTTGGGACATAGTGCTAATTTAATTTTTAGAATTTTACTGTAAATTTTAATTAATTAAATAAGCAACTTTTTATTTGGAGTATTTTACACCCTGTGACAACATTTTGAGATTTCACAATATAAGTTAGACTACCGGTATTATTATATTTTTGGGATCGCGACACCTCACTGAACACGACTGTATTTTTATTTCAGTCTGCAACGCTCATACATGAATACATAGTGGTGTAGGTAACTTTATTTGAATGGTTAACTAGTCAAACGAACTCAAAATTCAACGAAACAAGTTTCATACGAAACCTTAGGAAGAGGTCTAGTGAAATGTCAAGGCCTCATATTTTTAGGATTTTTTCTGTAATTTTAAGAAATTAATGCTCGGTGTTTTTCATCGATATTTTCTAAAGGATTTTCGCAAACGACCTCGGATTTCAACGAAACTTGTCCCATTGGGTCCGGAATATTTTTTTACACTAAGATTAGCCTTTTTATCAGAAAACAGAAATCGTATGCAGTGATTTTTAACATGAATTCTCCACGACAAAAGCTTTGTATATTAAAATATTATTAAATCTATCCACTTAAAGTAACCTTTCTCTTTTGGTTACCTAACGTCCCTTTTTGATTTCCTTGCGTCCCAAATTGGCTTGCATCCCTTGTTATGTGCATCCCACTTCAAAAAAAAAATACAACGTGCATGCAAGCCAAATGCTACAATACTAGGTGCGTGCAAATCAAAACATGCGTGAAAATCCAAATATACTTTGCAACCCAAACAAATGAACCCTATACGCAATCCTGGAGATGTCATATGCAAACACTGTGCTGCGAATTGAAACTAAACAAACCAAAAATATACATCTATAATAATTTATACGGTGCCTTGTTCTCCACATTACCAGCGCCTTGCCCGCCAATCTTTTTACAACGTGCTGTCCAAGGAAAATTTCGAAAATCTCACTCCAGCTGTATACAGTAAGCCTATACCCCATCTTTTACTGCAAGCCTATAACCCCCTAAAGCTTGGTCACCACGTCGCCCACTCGTATAAATAAACTCGCTCCACTGCTGAAGAAAAACACAAGCTCATCTTCCTCAAATATTAAAACCCACTATTCTTCAATAGTTCATACACGAAGCCATGTCCAGGAAACAAAACGAAATGGCTCACCGCTCTCCCTTCTCCCACCGCTCTCTCTTCTCCCACCGCTCTCTCTTCTCCCACCGCACTGATCCTCCTCTTTTTCTGTCGTTTCAAAAAAAAAAAAAAGAACCGAAAAGAATAAGTAACAGAAAAGAGGAACATCAGGTGAGAAGGTGGACGTGTGTTAAGGAGTGTATGGTATACCTTGGTGATGGGTTCTTGTGGTAAGAAAGTTGGGACGTTGGTTCATGAATAAAGTGGGATGGTCTGTGTATATTTGCATGGAAAAAGAAGAGCTGACGTTGGGAGGTTTGGTGTACAGCGAGTTGAAGGTTTCAGGGTTCATTGGTTTTCGAAACCAAAGCAGAAAAAAAAAAGTGAAAGTCGAAGCAAAACAGAGCACAGTGGGAGGACGAAGAAATAAAAGGGAACAGAGAACAATGGGCATTTGGATGGTGGGCGTCAAGTCCGTATTGTCAAGCGCAACAGATGGAACTGATTTAGACAGAGTAGGGCGTAGATGGAAATTTTAATTAAATTAAACACTTGTTTAATTTAATTAAAACGAATGGTTTCAGCGACGAAAAATCAGGTGAGTTAAACTCACTCAGTTCTCCCCTCTTATATTTTATAAGTCGGGTTTTATAATTATATGCTATGGTTGTTAATGGTTGTTTGTTTGTTCGTTGTTGATTTTATATTCATATATTGACCGAAACAGTTAAATTAAACGTTCGCTTAATTTAATTAATCGTTATTTCTAGCGATTGAATCCAAGTGAGGTAACTTACCTCAGTGGTTACGTTTATAACACTATAAAAGTTATGATCAAATAGTTGAATGCTTGAACTACTGTTATTATCCCAGTATTAACTGTTACAGTTAGTATTGACCGTTATTATTAAACTGTTCATGTCATCTATTTAGATGGAAACCAAATATTGATTGGCCATTTTGAACTGAATAACGTTATCAATATGATTATATTGTTTGTTATGTAATGTGAAATTGGTTTATATTTCACGTTTGGTACTGTAGTAACCATTTGCCTCTTTAATACCGTCGACTAAAAGGAATGATTTTTCGAAATCGATACTAAATGGATTTCGAATGTTTTCAAAGATATAAATATATTTTTATATGGTATTGAAATACGATTTTTATTGTAAAAATAATAGTCGAAGTTAAATTTATCAATTTTATATAAATATAACTAGTAGAGATGCAAGATGTATTAAATGAACGGTTAAACGATCTAATTTATCGTGTTGATTATTTAAATATTGAAATGGTTTTGTGAAGGCCTTACGGTCGTAAAAGAAGTTTTAAATTGATTTCATAATAGAAAATGGAATGGTTAAATCATGGGTATACGGGAACGGGTAAAAGAGTTCAAAGAGAAATGCTTTGTAATAAATGATCATTTTTGACAAACGTCGTTTCAAACAAATACGAAATGTGATAACATTTCGTGTATGAGATTAACAAATCAATGAGTTGGAAATGAGTGGTGATTTGAAAATGGGGTTTCATATTTTGAATGAAATCGAAATTGAAAGTATAAATATGAATTTATAAATGAAATTTGGTTAAATAAATGGAAGCAAGTTTATTCCGAGGGTCAGAATGTGGTATTCCGAAGCACGGAATGATTAATCGAAGTGAGTTCTATTCCGAGGTTCGGAATGTGATATTCCGAAGTTCGAAATGTTAACTAAAGGCAGAATTTTAAATGAGGTTAAGAATGTGAATAACGACAACGAATATTAGTTGTCGATGATGGATTACAAATGAGATTTATAAACAAAATTAAAGATGCGCAAATGAAAACGAATGGTAAGTATCGTAGTTAATTTACAAAGATTTTGTAAATGGAAATTTAAAGTTTTGAAAATGAAGTCGAGTGAGTAAATAAAATTAAGGGTTTGTGAATGTGTTTATAACATGGGTTACAAAAGAAATAAGATATGAGATTTTTCTTAAAGGGATTATCATATGTTGCAGACAACGAATAAGTGGTCGAGTACGAGTTAAAGAGAATGTGATAAGTGAAATAGTTTTGAAATGAAGTTTGTAATGTTTGGCACAAATAACAAGTTGAATCGTCTTGATAAATACCAATATAAGGATTTGAAAGTATATCAATATAAAAATTGTATAAGGTATTAATATGAGATTTATTAAAACTTTGTTTATGCGGATTTTGAACAAATGAATTTGAATTGCCGAAATAAATGGTAATATTGTAATAAAGAGATATCAAGGAAGTTTCATAAAGAATTTATTTATAATAGAATCAAAGTTCGTATAAAATATTGTAAATGGTTATTAATATAAATCAAAAAGATTTAATAAGAGTTTACTTAACAATTAGTTAAGTAAACATGGTCAAAATTTAATGAGGATTTCAAAGGGAAATATGCTGTTAATAAACTTCTATTTATTCCGAAGATATGAATGTTGTTGGTCAAGGTCCGAGAGGTAAATAAAATACCCCAACTTGAACGACTCCATGATTATCCAAGGATGGTATTAGTTTATGAACGAGAACAGTTGAGGAAAACATAAGTTATGATTTCCTTAAATGATATTATAAACTGTTTTCGGAAAAAGTTTATAGGTTGGAAAAAAAATTAATTTGGAGAATAGTCTTTTTTCAAAATAAGAAGTGAAAGGGATGTTTTCAAATATTGGAGATTTAAAGAATATAATTAAAGAACGGTTCGTTAAAGAGGCTAAATGATACTGAGTATTGAATCAGTGAATCCATTTTCTTTTATGGATGAATGTTTGTTTATTCGATAGTTAAATAACCGACTATCAAACTGGGCCTATACGATTGTTGGTACAGAAAGACCGGGATCGAATATATATTCGAAAACCATTCCGTCCAGCGAATACGAATACGTTGAAGATACTGATTAAAGATGGAGCTATTGAAGACCGTTGATCTTCATAAGCGGAAGGATTACTTAAAATCTCTGATTGCAAGCAGAGATATACTGTGATTCTGTCGTGGTTGGAATCTACGGATTGCAAGGACTTCTCGCTACTAATTCTCAGGGTGATTCCTAGAATGTAGTAGGAGGGTGCCTTCGGTTCACCCTGTTCCTGGGTGACTTGTATGGATGAATGTCTGACAGAGTATTTCTAGAAAGGTCACGTACATTGATTTCTTCAACCATACCAAGAGTGGAGGCGGAGAAGGAAACTTCTTCAGCTAACACGTAATGTATTGTTGTGGACATCAATTAGTGATTGTTGATGGATCTGACGATGTGACATTCGAAGTAAATGTGATGTGCTGATAAAGCGTAGCCTCAAGCCTCATCAACCGGGGAATGACAAAAATCGGGCAGGCAGCATGGCTATGTGGGTCGCTCCCATTAGGGTGTATAATCACCTATCTAGAGAAATTCCTTTTGTTCTTATTCTATCGATTCTGCCCATTCGGGAACGGTGGTTTGAGCCCAACCGTTGGTGATATACATTCGATACACTCAAGCGAAATGAGTGGTTGGTCATGTGAGGGCCGGGTTGCAAGACGTTCTTGTTGAACCCAGTGTATTCGCCTCTAGAGATACACTATCGGCAGGTGGTCCCATACCTTGTCAAGGTCGGAATCCAATCTCCAATAAGCGCCGGCGGTTTTGATTGTATACTATATATGTGGAGCGTGAGATGCAAGCGTTCCACTAGATTTATATTTACTTGTGTTTAGACACTATTATAATATCAGACAAGTTATTGATTTCAAACTGTTTTGGGTTATCGTAAGGTAAAAACCGTCCGTATTTATGTGTGGATTCGGTCTTACGATTATCCTTTTCTTTCGAAAAGATTTTTACTTTAAAATCAAGTTGTGTGATACCTTAATACTGTGCGAGTTTATCTCACTCTGGTTCACCAGACTGACCCGGTGTTTTGTAAATGCTCGGGTTAGGCCGGCGTGTACAGGTCCAGGTTACCGGATGATGCGAAGTCCAGAGACAAGCTGGAAGAGTTCAAACGTATGGTTATATATATAGCTACCGTTCCGCTATGTGATTGTATATGAGGAAAGGTTATATAACTGTCCAGATATGTTGGTGTACTCTGATACTGTAAGTAATTTTGAAAGCTCTCAATAAAGATTTATTTCCATATTATATTTTGTTCTGCTGCGATGTGAGACTCTGATTCTGTGTTGTGGTATTGGTTCTTCTTCTTCTTCTATTCTTATATTTCTTTCTTTCTTATCTCACCCTCTAACTTCTTTCTCATAACTATCTGGTGTTTTCGATACTTGAGTTCCGACCAGTAATACAGGATTGGTGTATTATTGTCAGAATTCGGGCGTCGAATTCCCCGGGTCGTTACAGACCTGGTCCTGGGCGCCCTGCCCCGTCCATTTGGAGGTTTGAAATTCGAATTTTGAATTCGAATTGAGTCTGTTTTGAATTTGAAAATTTCTGAAAACTTCGAATGGTCATAACTTGGTCATACGGACTCCGATTTTTGAAAACTTGGACTCGTTTCCAAGCAGAATTTCGAGAAGAACGCAATGGCATAACCCGTTTCCCTTGATTCCTATTTTAAAAATTAATTCTGCCTTGATTTTGGGTTATTACACGTTATAAAAACACGGGTTGTTACACCGCTACAGGCAAATCCTCCTCTCCGATTTTTTTTTAACTTTTTTCTCAATATAGGATGCTAACTTCTGTACAAATCAAACTCGCCAAGGCTCTGTCCAACTCCCATCCGCACACACAGGTTGTGGGAAAACTACACTAGAAAGTTTGCCTCCTTCATTGATTCAAAAGCAAAGACCAAAACTGTTTCATCCTTCATTTAAACTTATCCATTTCTGTGATTATAATGTTTTCCCCACCTCATTTCTCTACCTCAGTTAAAACCAAAAGCACTCTTTCTCTCCCCATAATTTTGCATATTCCTCCACTAAATCTCACAGTACTATTTACTAACAAAATTAGCTTGCTCATTTCCTTTAATCTGCCTATACGTCCTTCAGTTCCCACAGCATCATCCCCATCTTCACGCAAAACCATGCCCATACACCATTTCCCGTCACTTTAGTTCGCCCACCTCTCGGATCACCGCTCCAGTACACGCCACCACTTCTAGTTTCTCCATATCAAACCCTCTCCCTTATCATGATGAATCCGCCACCCCCTTGACCTCGCAGTTGGAGCTCACGGCGACCACCACCTCCAAACTCCGCTTAACAACTTCCATAGCCGATATACTTCACTAAATCTTAGTTTCTAACGCCATTTAAAAGCTTTGATTCCTTCTTTTCTGGGAAGAGAACGCTTGAGTATTTATAGGATTTAATTCCTTCCCTGCAAAGGAATAAGAGGTCGTAGGAATTTAGGGGTAGGTACTGTGTTTGATTTAACGCCCCTGTGTAGTCTGCGTGATGTATACGAAAATCTATATAAGAAAGCTTAATAGCTAAGGGAAAAGGACTGGCAGCATTTATGAAGAGTGGACATGCATTAAAGGGGGGTGCCTTGGTGAAAGAGGAGCTGTACTTCAGTAGGTCTGTATGCTTTTGCAAGTTTACTTAGGCTAGGAAAAACTTAAGGATGAAGAAATCGGTTATAATATATATATATGTTTATACTTCAGTGCTAAGATGGGTAGGTTACAGTCTTTGGTAGGTTTAGATTAAGGCTGCATTAATTTGAAAGTGTGGTCTATTTGTGGAAAGTAACATGCATGCTATTTATATGTTTTGTTTCAAATTATTAAGGATACCTGTTGAGCATAAAATTATTATTACATTCATGTTCGAACTGCTACGGACAGAAATAAGAATAGAGTCGTGTCCAGCGAGGGGCCATGATCTCAAAAGTATAATAGTATCGGTAGGTTAACTTATATTGTGAAACTCCAATATGTTGGTTAAGGGTACAAAATACTCCAAATAAAAATTTGTGTATTTAATTAATTAAAAATTACAGTAAAATTCTAAAAATTAAATTATCACTACGTCTCAAAAGAATCGTGTCCAAATTCGAATCCGCTATTTAAATATATTTAAATAACTGTTATGGCCATAAACGAATATGCCGCTGCTTTTCTGAATATTTAATTTGGACATAACTTCCCATCTAAAATATAAAATCTTGGTTTTTCGCTTCTGTTAGAAAGATACAGTTTAATGGATCCGAACGTTTCTTGTTTCGCAGAAATCTGTCTAGTAAAGGATCTTGTACACTCAGTTGAAGTTCAGAACATTAAATTACGAACTGTCACGATATTACGAGCTCGATTATATTTAATATATATTTTTATACATTCAAATTAGTTTTAATTAATTTATAAATCCACTTATATTACGAAATCAATATTTAAACTGATTTAAATATTCAAAATATAAACCAATCAAAATGCGAGACGTTACACAATGGTGGGTTCAGTTCAGGTCCAGAAGAGAAACGATGAAGAGGGATGGAGGATTAGCCTCTTTAATGTATTAATTAATTTTGTTAATTTAATTTAAATTGTGTACAATATTTAAATAATCGTAATTACTTCATACAATTTCAGAATCAAGAAATTTCTGTTGCATTGGAATAAAACTAAACGAGATCTACGCGATGAAACTGACCAGGACCAAAATGGAGCACTTTGGAAATTCAGGAAAATTTGAATGTGATCTGAATTAGAACAGAAAATTCAGAAGAAATAAAACCACTGTGGGATTTCTCGATTTAAAATTTTAAAATTAAAATATATTTATATATACAGAAATATTTATATTGAATTTGGTTGTGATGATTTACTGGATTAGATTGTTGTATAATAAGAAATATAATCTTTGATGTGTTAACATTATAATATCATTTCTGTTAGATCATGGTATATTAACATTATTATGTCATTTATTAAAAACGTCATGGTATTAGAAAATGTTTGTTTAATCAAAATGTCATTCTAATTAGATAATGTTTGTTTAATTAAAATGTCATTCTAATGAGAAATGTTTGTTTAATTAAAATGTCACTCTAATGAGAAATATTTGTTTAATTAAAATGTCATTCTAAATGAGAAATGGTTGGTCAATATAAAATCATCATTTTCAGTTAGAAATGTTACACTAATGTTAAATTATCATTTTTGTTATAAAAATGTCATGTTAGAATAAAATAACATTTTTGTTATAAAATGTGACATTGGAGAAAAATAACATTTTTTTTTTAAAATGTAACGACCCCGAACTTACGTGGTATGAAAGTAAGGATCATCATAGGAGTATAACATAATTAAAACAACAAATAATCTCAGATAATAGCAGAACATATAAATAACTACAGCGGAAATGGAAATGTCATCACAACATATCATCATAGAACTCAGAGTACGTAGCACAGGATACACTTAGCAAAATGGAATTCTAAAACAAGGAAAGAAATAAAGTCTCAATCTCCCAAAATACATCAATGCTCAATACTGTCTCGATGTCTAAAGAAGTAAATAAAAGATAAAAAGAAAAGATTCTTCATTCTCTTCATCAACAAGCTCCAGTCCAGAAAATATCCATACCTAACACCTGTTATTTGGTTGCCCGTGTGGAAAGAGGGCACCTGAGTTTGCAAAGTGAAACAAACTACGGGTCAGTCATGGGACTGGTATGAGAAATCTTACTTAACTAAAAATATGGCAAATCACTAGACCATGCCGCTAATGCGGAACGGGTTTACTCCATTGGATTGCCAATGCATATGATTAATAAATTTTAAGTCAAAACAACGCAATGCTTTTTAGAAAATGAAATCATTATAAGACTCATGTCCCATCACACAATGCAACGCAGACCAAAGGATAGAGTTTTACCTTATAATGACCAAAAATGATTGATACGCAGAAAATAATATTTTTAATATTATTATTAGTGTCTAATATGTTTCAAAAATACTTCAATGTAAATGTATCAATCCTAGATAAAATAGCTACCATATACTATGTCGCCATATATTGGTTTACAATCAAAACCGTGATGTCGTATTGGAGATTGGGTTTCCATCATGAGTCAAGGCTAGGGACGACCTCCTAACCGATTCGAGACACTCTAGCAATGTCTCAGGATTCGGACGCTGGCGAACCCTTGGATCCTGCAGGGCCGGTCCACCAATACTTTGGTGGATTAGTTATGCCTGAACACACACTTCCCGATCCTATTGGACCTATAATTTGGCCATCGGCGACCAAATAAATCCGAGGCGCCTCATTCCATCAAACACATAAGTAAAAATGCCGGGCCTTGTAAAACCCCAAACACCACATCTAGCTAGAAAGAAACGTGTGCACTGCCTGCGTTCCCTTGTCCCGTTTTTGACTCAACCGGGGTGTGAGGCTCGCGAGGTAACGTAATACACAAAGCTATGCTGAAATAGGATATGCTTTGATCATAATCCATAAGGCTATACTTTTCAACAAAATCCTCGATCAATTTCATCTTGGCATGTCACATTGACAGTTCACACCGTGCGATCGATAACTACCAATATATAACCTTTGAGCTCATACGTCTCAAAGAAGGGTGTTAAGAAAGAGAATGAATTCTCCGCCACCATAGATATATATTAATAGAAATCAATTTAATTACATGGAATGAAATTCAATGTCGGACACACATCCATTTACAAGTCCGTTCTGGGTCTGAACGAAACCGGAGTCACCTTGTTCCTCGTCCCGTATGTCCAATACGGAAGAGAGGCACTCGCATATCCGAACAATCAACAAGTACGTCCGGACAACTACCACTTTAACCCTTTATTGGTAGCTAGCCAATGCCGAGCATCAGTAGTTATCCTTTCGATGTGAAGATCGCCTGTCTTCAATCGCCGTCTTTAAGATCTTTAATTTAGATCGTCGTATAACCATTTGAAATGAGATTTTACTCGGTCTTTTCAAATGATCATCGCATATATATAGTTTAAAATCATTTCATAACGTTATCGTATAAGAGTGGCACAACGGAAGCGTGGTGGGCCCATAACCCATAGGTCCCAGGATTGAAACCTGGCTCTGATACCAACTCCAACGATACAGATTTCGCTTGGACCTAATCGGCCGTAAAATCGACCAAGACCGTTCAAAAACCCGAATACGCTAACTTTGGGAATACAACACATCAGAACAAATAACAGCAGACTTTTATTACATCATAATAATGTTACATCAGAGTACAGAATATCAAAGTACATGAAATAATAATACATCGGAAGATTAAATTATAATAAATGTAATATACTGGAGAGGAACAATTAAATTAACACAGCGGAAGACTATCAATGCTCTGGACATAGCTCTAGGCTTCGATCCAGAATCCTGCTCAATATATGTGCAAAATAAGCTACTCGACTGCCCATGTGGAAAAGAGGGCACCCGAGTTTGCAAAGTCAAACAAACTACGGGTCAGTCATTGGACTGGTATGATAAATCTTTACTTAACTTAACTAGTAATAAGGCTAATCACAGGACCGCGCCGCTAGCGCGGAACGGGTTTACTCCACTGGATTGCCAGTGCATGATATAAAGTAAATCGTTAAATAACGCAATGCTTTTTAGAAAAATGAAACCATTATAAGACTCAAGTCCCATCACACAATGCAACTCAAGCCGGAGGATAGAGTTTTATATTATAATGGTCAAAAATACTTGATACGATAAAATGGATTTGATATTATTATTAGTGTATATATGTTTCAAAAACATTTCAATCATAATGTACTAATTATAGACGGCATAGCTACCATATACTATGTCTCCATACTAGTTCTACAATCAAAACCGCATGATGTCGTATTGGAAGTTGGATTTCCATCAAGAGTCAAGGCTAGGAACGATCTCCTTACCGATTCGAGACACTCTAGCAATGTCTCAGGATTTGGACGTTGGCGAACCCTTGGATCCTGTAGGGCCGGTCCATAAATACTTTAGTGGATTAGTTATGCCTGAACACATGCTTCCCGGTCTTGTTGAACTTATAATACGTCCATTGGCGACCGATAAATCCAAGACCTCGAAAATTTCATCATCCACATAAGTGAAATGTCAGGGCTAGTAAGTCGCTGACACCACTTCTAGCTAGAAAGAAATGTGTGCACTCCCTGCGTTCCCTTGCTCCGTTTCTGACTCTTATCGAGGTGAGATGCTCGCGAG
This sequence comes from Allium sativum, assembly GCA_030737875.1. Classification (NCBI taxonomy): domain Eukaryota; kingdom Viridiplantae; phylum Streptophyta; class Magnoliopsida; order Asparagales; family Amaryllidaceae; genus Allium; species Allium sativum. The sequence continues at coordinate 768,486,843 of CM060918.1, read as the reverse complement.
GTAACATTATACACAAAGCTATGCCAAAATAGGCTATGCTTTGATCATCCCACAAGGCTCTGCTTTTCAATAAAAGCCTTGATCATTTGCATCTTGGCATGTCACATTGACAATTAACGCCATGCGATCGATAACTACCAATATATAACCTCTGAGCTCGTGCGTCTCAGAGAAGGGTGTTAAGCAAGAGAATAAATTCTCTTCCACCACAGATATATATTAAATAGAAATCAATTTAATTTACATAGAATGAAATTCAATGTCAGACACACATGCATTTACAAGTCGTTTTGGGTCTGGACGAAACCAGAGACACCTTATTCCTCGTCCCGTATGTCCAATATGGAAGAGAGGTGCTCGCACTTTAACCCTTTGCTGGGAGGACCTAGTGTTAGGCATCGGTAGTCATCCATTCGATGTGAAGATCGCCGGTCTTCATCCACCGTCTTCAATGTCTTTGACTTTAATCGTCGTAGTAATTATTCAGAATGGGTTAAACTCGGTCTTTCCGAATAACTCGCGTATTTTTATAATTAAAAATCAAGTGCTACAAATACACATCATACGCCTCATTCCAATTCAGAATATTATTTTAATGAAATATTCGTACTATTAGGGAAAGGTTCCCATTAATTTTATCAAAGATAAATTCTTTTAAATTTATTCTTTATTTTTATTTTTAAAGAATCCATTAAAACTCCAATTCGGTTTTAATATAAAAAATCATTACTTTCTGAATATTCAAATTTAGGAATTAAATCTTATCTTCAACTGGGTTAAAGAACCAATGTCACTTAAAAACATTATTCACGATAAACCCAAAATCATGTTCCAAAATATGGAATTTTCACAGAAATCAAATCAGCATATAATCGATATAAATTTTTGTATCAGACGGATAATATAAATGGAATAATGGCAAAGCATTTTAAATTCCATATATAGTAACAGTCCTCTTTTACAGAAGCCTATCTCGATTATTATCGAATCGAATTTCAACTTAATTCCAATTTAATATATTAAATTGGAAAACTTGACTTTGGAAAATTTCTTCCTAAATCTTAATAAAAAGATCTATAAATTCCAAATTATATTTTCACTGTTAATTGGGTTAAAGAACAAATGTCATTTAAAAACACAGTTCACGGTAAACCCAATTCACATATCATTTTATTCCAATTATTAAATATAATTGGAAACTCTAATAATCTTAATTAAAAGATTTATTCTTTTCATACATGGTTTAAGCACTGTGTTATTTAAGACACCATCCACAACACCGCAAAATCCTATTCTTTTATTTAATTTCAATTAAATATTAATCAATTGGAAGACTTCATTAAATCTAAATTTAAAAGAGTTATCCTAGTTAATAACCAGTTCATTTCTATAAAAATATATTTTTATCTTTTGTGTCCTTCCAAAAACGGACATATAAATCATCATTTTATTCTATGCTAAATATTATTTTAAAATATTCGTTATTTAAAAAATATTATTTATATAAAAAGATTCTTTATATAAAATATACTTTATATTACAATATTCTTTACTTTAAAATATAATTTATATAAAAGAAATCCTGAATCGAAATGCGACTCAATCAGTTACCATATAATTTCAGTTATATGGATTTCATACATCGTATGTATATGGCAGCAAATGATAAATAATCATCAAACCATCCATTTAACATCCAGAGTGAAGTTCACAACTGTGTGAGCATTAAAATGAAATAATAACGCTCATCAAAGCTTGTCAATCTATCAATCGATATACAACTAAATATTGGGACTAGTTTTTGTCAATTATCATCCTAATACCCGTGTGGGGTTTTCAGCCAATAACAACTTATCTAAATAAATAATTGGTTAATGAATTTAACCAACTTTAGCTCCATTAACATGTTGATGAAAATGAACAAAACATGTCATTATATTCCTAATGTCACATAAAAATGTATTTTACTCGTATAATTTCCCTATATGTTTCTAATGTCTAATAAAATGTAATTTATTTATATTTCATTATTGCTGATGACAAATGGAAAGATTATTTCTTTTTTCCTTATTTGTATGCAAATTTCTATTTTAAATTTTAACAAATAAAAAGAAATATTTTATTTGTATGTATAGTTTCAGATCATAACATATGAAATGTCCTTTTATTCCGTATACAAGTTCTATTGTATAATTTAACAATAAAATGTCATTTTAATTCACATACAATTCTAATGTATGTTTTGACCAATAATATGATTCTTATATTTGCATATAAGTTATAATGTATGTTATGCAAATAAAAGTGATTCTTATATTTGCATATTGATTATATTTCAACCAAATGTATAAAAGGTGATACATCCATTTTGCTGATAATTATATTTTATCAAAATAAATATTTATGTTGTAACACAAACCTATTTAACAAGAATGCTATATGTGTTTAACTCTTTTATTTAACTAAAAATGTGTTTTATTTTAAATCTAATTAACGAAAATGTAATTTTTGTTTTCAACCATCATATTTAACAATGTAATTTTTTGTTTCAACTAATCTATTTGGCCAAAAATGTTCATTTTGAAAAAGTGCGTATTTTGATTCAATTAATCTATCTTGACAAAAGTGTATATTTTGAAAAAAAAATACGGTTTGATTCAACTGAGCTATTTTGACAAAATGAATATTTTGACAAAACGTATATATCATCACCACGGTTGGGGCCAGCCAACCGAACCGATAGCATATAAGTAAAATAAATTGGCAATCGTAGGCATTTAATTTCTCCAGATCAGGTAATGATATAACCTTTTGATGGGTGCGATGTAATGACCCGAGTTTTGACCTCAATCGTAAACACATACATTATTTGATCTTGAGTATATATTTTTAAATCCAATTTTTAATCTAGACTTTAAATTGGTTTAAACATGTCAAAGGGTTGAATTTGCCTTTTCTTTGACTTTTATGTATATATGATAGCATGTATTTGATAACACTTATTTAAAATTCATTTTTAACATGTATAATAAGTAACACTTGTATATAGCAATTTTCAATGCCATTTTTCTTCTTGTAAACACTTTGTTCATTTCCAAAGGTTTTGATCTACTTGGCAAAGCTCTTTTTTTTTAATATTTAAACTCTCTTGATTTAAAAACATGTTAAATCACTCTTTTTATTCTCAAATAAAAATGCAAGAAAATCTTTGAGTTCATATGCATTTAAAAATATAAAACATGTATTGTCTCATCTCCTTCAAGTACATGACCTCATGGTTGTGATAACATATAAAATCATATGAAATCCTTTCCATATGTATTGAAACAAGAGGATATGTATTGTCAAAATCTATTTCATTTCATGATCTCACTCATGAAACACACACATGATAAATCATGCTAGCAAGTAGGCCTTAGAAAGAGCTCTAGGCACATGGCAAGATCTATGTAGATGATGTCATTTTCAATTTTGCAATCTTTTCCTTTCTTTGCAGTGTAATTTCTAAAAATAAAATCCCTATTGCATTTTTCAAGACTTTGACAATTTTGTCAAATAAACACATATATAAAAAGAGTAGCAAATCATGTAGAGATAGCATCATCATCTCACCTACTAGTAGATTTCAAATCATAGACATTGATAAGTATTTTTCTATGTGTTTTCATATCTCAACATAGATTTTTATTTCAGATTTTTTCTAGCCTTGCAAGGCAAGTTTGCATATAAAATAAATTTGTTGTATACCAAGTTGTAACATATGAAACATATGATTTGATATCTCAATGAAAATCTGAACATATATGGTACCTAAACCATCACAACATTCATTTAAACCAAGGGAAGGGATTGGTAGGAACTAGTTGTACAAGAGAGCAATAAATGTGATGTTACTTGAAGGAAAATGGGGGGAGGTTTTATACAAGGTTTAGGGGTTGTAGAGTGTAGCATCTAGGCTGAAACATCATGTGAAACTGATGTAAGAATGTGAGGTTTTGAGAGAGAAAAGTGGTGGTTTGATTGGTCTTTCAATTGTCACAACATAAGGCTATTTTGATATTTCACATCGACAATTAATGCACCCAGTATTTTATCAATTTCTTGCCACTATATAAGGACCATACATGTACACCACTCTCACTCACACCAACACAGCAAGTTCAAAGGTTTTCAGCAAAAGAAAAGCAAGGATTTTTGGAGCTTTTAAAAGTGAGTAAACCTGCAGTTTTCTTTTTCTGTTTTGAACACTTGCAATTTGCTGTTTTGAACTATGTTTTAGCTTAGCCTCTTTTGTATTACTGGTTTGAATGTCATGTTTGGTATGTTTACTCATTGACAGGAAGTAGGAATCATTTGAGTTGGTAATGAAACACTTAAGCATCATATATGGTGAAAAATACATTTCCTGTGGTTGTTCTAGACCTGCAAAGTGGTGAAAACCTTTATAAATATAGCTAGGTCAGTAGATCTAAGATTTAGCAGATGAGAGGATAATGTCTTACCATGTTTTAAACTTGTATATAGTTATATATCAGATCAAATGAAAACCAAATTTTGCAAAAAAAAAACCTTCACTGCTGTTGAAAAACAAACAACAGTATGCCTCTGTTTCAGAATTCCAAAGTGAAAATTCAAATTGATTAAAAATGGGTTTTGACTATATGATCATAACAAGACAACCAAATAATGATTTTTAAAACAAAAATCATGATTTTTAGTTCTTTAACTTAAGAGAATGGTTGAGATGATCAAAGTTTGAACTATGGCAAAATTCTGGTCATCCAGGCCGAGGGAAGGCACGTGGTTGGGGGTGGAGCATCATCAAGGATCGGAGATTCGAGGAAAAATGCAAAACTATTTTTCTAATGGACTGTTGTGAAATCAACAGAAATAGGATTTGAAAGTGGTTTTGGGTTCATGGGTTTTGGGGTTGAACTGTTCGGAGATGGAGGAGGGAGAGAGGTGCGGTCAGGGGGGTTAGGGCCATCAGGGTCAGGAGATGACATGGTCAGGTGATGGTGATGTCCGGTGGTCGTTGGACGGAGGTGGTCACGCGTGCACCTGCACGGGTCCGAGCTAATCAAGGAAGAAGAAGATGCACGGGTTTTATGGGATCGGGCAAGGGATCTGTCGATAGCAGGAGTTGGTACTTTGGATTATTTTGTGAACATGGTACCTTGGTTGGTATGCAAGGATTTGTGGTTGGCAAGGCCAGAAACCATGGTGATTTGAAATGGTTGGTACTTTAGTTTGTAGGGTTTTTTCTAAACAATAGTTAATTTAAAAATCCAAGTTTTTTAATCACTAATTATAATTTGAATTATAATTAAAACAAATAAACAAAGTAGAATTTAAAAGAACATTTTAGAATAACAAGCCGAGTGGGAAGAAAGGTGAAGCAGGATTGGATGTTGTCGAGAAATGCAGAAGTGACGATGATTATAAATTTCAGTCTATAATTTAAATTTGATTTTTATTAATAGAGATATTAATAGATTTTTTATTTAATTAAATTAGAAGAAGTGAATCAGGATTTTGATTTTGTTTGAAGTTGAAAACTAAAACTGTAAATTTTGTTAAATTATAAATTCAGTTTATAATTTTAAATTAGAATTTATTTGTGAATAGAATATTTAGATTTAAAAACAATCAAGTGGAAAAAAAGTATGTAACGCATACGCTAGGATTGACCAGTTAAACTTAAAATTTAAGATACAAGAATCCGGTCATGTACAGTCCAATATTTGATGAAATAAGATCTATAAAGTATATTTTAAATCGGGTTTTAAACTGATAAATAAAAAGGAGAAAAACTTTATTGGTATAAGAAGAAGAAGGAGCAAATCGAGTAAAAACGATAAAAAAGGATGATTTGTCGAAACAATACAAAATGTAAAAGCTGGTAATAGACTATAGATCATAAAATTTAACTCATTTATGAATCATTACATTAAGGAGTGATAGATTTCTGAAAGAATAAGGCAAGTATTCATTTTCAGAAGTGACAGACAAGATGGAAAGGAAAACCCGTGCAGTACGCACACTAAATTTTCCAATTATAAAATATGATCAAAATGCCAGATAAGCAAGATGATTGTATACTGTTTGATCTAACAATATATGTAATTGATTTTAATCACGTTAGATTAAAATTTTAAAAGAAAAATGTTCGTTAATCATTTCAAAGAGACCGGATGTACGTTCCACTTTGATTTGATTATACGCCGCACGTCAGAGATATTCAAGACGATGATCGTAAACAATATCTTTCGTCTGCTCATTCCCAGAACAAACGTGAATGGACGAGTGTTTAACAACGTATATCAGTCAGATTCTACACATCGAATTTACGTAAGTATATTACGTTGGTGGCGTAGAAATTCGTTTCTCTTAGCTTTATTGCCCGTGATATATTTGAGAAATCGAATGAATATTTCTGATGGGTAGGACGATGTGGCATTCAAAGAAATGAACCAGTGATGATGAAACGTAAGTCTAGCCTCAAGCCTCACACCCAGGAAATGAAAAAAATCGGGCAGGCAGCATGGCTATGTGGGTCGCTCCCATTAGGGTGTAGTATCACCTATTTAGAGAAATTCCTTTTGTTTCCAAATCTATAGATTCTGCCCATTCGGGGATGGTTGCCGCACACAACCATCGGTGATATACACTCGATACACTCAAGATAAATGAGTGGTCTGTCATGTGAGGGCCGGGTTGCAAGACGTTCTTGTTGAACCCAGGTGTATTGGCCTCTAGAGATACATCAGTGGAAGGTGGTCCCATACCTTGTCTTAGTTGGAAATCCAATTTCCATAAGTGCCAAGCGGTTTTTATTTGTATACTATATCGGAGAATGTGAGATGCAAGCATTCTTCTAGATTCTAAATTATTTGTGAAAACACCTAGACATTATGATAATATCTGTTTTTAAGTATACAAAGTGTTTTTGATCTCATAAGGTAAAAACCCGTTCCGTATTTACGGCGTGGTCTTATGAGATATTTTTATTTGTTTTAAACTGTTTACTCATACCAGTCCCCTGACTGACCTAGAGTTTATTTTTCTGTGTTTTCCCTTAAACTCTTGGTTATTCATGACGCTTGTTATGAATAGACAAGAGAATCAGGATTTGATGAAACTTGTGAAGCTGGAATGAAGATTTTGCTGTGTGCGGGTCATCTATCTAGTGTATAATTAAGCCTATCAGTTGATCATCTATGATATGTATAATTAATGATGTATTATGAGTGGCTGTATCACTAGACATATGATGCTCTGATGTAATATTTCTGCTGTGTAATGTTATAAAGTATTATCTTTTTTGTGAAAATTCCACTGTGAGATTCTGATGTTTCTGTGATTTATCTTCTATCTACTCTTATTTCATATTAATGGCACAACTTGAGATGTGTTCGAAAGTTGGGTCATTATAGTTGGTATCAGAGCTTAGGTTACTAATTACCTAGGCTTTGGGTGAGTGTGAGAGAGCGTATTTTTATATAAAATTTAAAATGAATTTAAAACAACTTGGATGATGTACCCAAGTTAGTTATGTCCTAATCGAGACTCGATTGACAATCTGTTATACTCAGGTGATCAAAATGAGTAGCCAAGGACGAAGAGGTCGAGCTACAGAGTCATCCACTGTTACTGGTCGTAATACTGGATCCCAGGATCATGGGGAAACAGTAGAGGAAGTTGCACCAGTTCAACAGAATAAGAGTTTTGCGACTATTTGTAAGGAGTATACGACTTTGGGAGGAAAAATTTTCAAAGGAACTGAGTCTTTTATTGAGGTTCAAGCTTGGATAAGGTCCTGTGAAAGAATTTTTAAAGGTTGGAGTTGAATGATGATCAGAAACGTCTTTTGGCATCATGGCAACTTCAAGGAACTACAGCGATTTGGTGGGACGCTCAAACTGCTAATATTCCTGAGGAAGATTTTACTTGGGAAAAATTCAAAGAAGCATTCCAAGCTCAATTTTTTCCTTCTGCTGGGAAGACGAGGATGTATCGAGATTTTATTGACCTCAAGCAAGGGAATATGAAAGTATCTGAATATGAGAACAAATTCAACTCGCTTTCTTGTTTCGGGCCGGAACTGATCAACACTCCGCTTAAGAAAAATGAAATGTTCATAGCAGGATTGAAGGATAGCCTACAAGTTCAGATGATTGGACATCTCAAGATTCCATCGTTGATCTAGTGGATATGCCTGTTCGTTATGAGGCACTGGAGGGTAAGAAGCCAGTTGCTAAAGCAGCACAGACGGATGGTCCTAGTGGTGGGAATCCCAATAAAAGGAAATTCAATCCAAACTAGAACAACAATAAGGAAGTACCTAAGATGGGAGAAAAAGCCAAAGAATGATTCAACGATACCATATGCCACTACTGTTTGCAGAAAGGACACATTGCCAAGTTCTGCACCAAGCCAGCAGCAGAAAAGCCATAACAAACTCAGCAAACAGAGCAACCTCAACCAAAGGGAACAAGTGATGTTATTCCCAAAAAGTTTTCATGCTACCATTGTCATCAGCCGGGGCACTTGGTTAAAGACTGCCCATTGAGAAAAGCACAACAACCAAAGGTCTTTGCTTTGATGGATAAGTCGTCAACTTCTGAGAACATGGAAGGAGCTTCAGAAGGTACGTTACTCTTTTTTAGGTAAAAGGAGTTAATTAGCTAGGGTCAGCCTCAAGAAAAAATAAATATGGTTGGATTAAATCAGAATAATATCCACTCGTATTGATACCGGAAATCGAGTTAGAATTTTAAATAGAGTTAAAATTTGGATTTCCTGGGATTAAGGCTGGGCTTGAGGGTTCATTAAATATGGACTCAAGGAAGGTGAATTGGTCGATTAATGAAACAAAATCATATGTATGAGTCCCGAAATGGAAATCGTTAAGTACGTGAATGAAAATATTGGATAATAATTAACGGAGTTAAGTAAATTGGTCGATGAGTTGAGAAGGGAATTTTGGACAGATATTTTTTAATAGGATATTTCAGATGTGTGTTTTTATTGATGTGTGTTTATATATATAAGTCGACTACTCTAATCAACTGCTTACAAATTTTGGGGACGAAATCTTTATAAGGGGGGTAGATTGTAATGACCCGAGTTTTGACCTCAATCGTAAACACATACATTATTTGATCTTGAGTATATATTTTTAAATCCAATTTTTAATCTAGACTTTAAATTGGTTCATGTCAAAGGGTTGAATTTGCTTTTTGTTTGACATTTATGTATATATGATAGCATGTATTTGATAACACTTATTTAAAATTCATTTTTAACATGTATAATAAGTAACACTTGTATATAGCAATTTTCAATGCCATTTTTCTTCTTGTAAACACTTTGTTCATTTCCAAAGGTTTTAAACTACTTGGCAAAGCTCTTTATTTTAATATTCAAACTCTCTTGATTTAAAAACATGTTAAATCACTCTTTTTATTCTCAAATAAAAATGCAAGAAAATCTTTGAGTTCATATGCATTTAAAAATATAAAACAGGTATTGTCTCATCTCCTTCAAGTACATGACCTCGTGGTTGTGATAGCATATAAAATCATATGAAATCCTTTGCATATGTATTGAAACAAGAGGATATGTACTGTCAAAATCTATTTCATTTCATGATCTCACTCATGAAACACACACATGATAAATCATGCTAGAAAGTAGGCCTTAGAAAGAGCTCTTGGCACATGGCAAGATCTATGTAGATGATGTCATTTTCAATTTTGCAATCTTTTCCTTTCTTTGCAATGTAATTTCTAAAAATAAAATCCCTATTGCATTTTTCAAGACTTTGGCAATTTTGTCAAATAAAAACATATATAAAAAGAGTAGCACATCATGTAGAGATAGCGTCATCATCTCACCTACTAGTAGATTTCAAATCATAGACATTGATAAGTAATTTTCTATGTGTTTTCATATCTCAACATAGATTTTTATTTTAGATTTTTTTTAGCCTTGTAAGGCAAGTTTGCATATAAAATAAATTTGTTGTAAAATCAAGTTGTGACATATGAAACAATTGATTTGATAACTCAATGAAAATCTGAACATATATGGTACCTAAACCATCACAACATTCATTTAAACCAAGGGAAGGGATTGGTAGGAACTAGTTGTACAAGAGAGCAATAAATGTGATGTTACTTGAAGGAAAATGGGGGGAGGTTTTGTATAGGGTTTAGGGGTTGTAGAGGGTAGCATCTAGGCTGAAACACCATGTGAAACTGATGTAAGAATGTGAGGTTTTGAGAGAGAAAAGTGGTGGTTTGATTGGTCTTTCAACTGTCACAACATAAGGCTATTTTGATATTTCACATCGACAATTAATGCAACCGGTATTTTATCAATTTCTTGCCACTATATAAGGACCATACATGTACAACACTCTCACTCACACCAACACAGCAAGTTCAAAGGTTTTTAGCAAAAGAAAAGCAAGGATTTTTGGAGCTTTTAAAAGTGAGTAAACCTGCAGTTTTCTTTTTCTGTTTTGAACACTTGCAATTTGCTGTTTTGAGATGTTTCCTCTTGGAAAAAAAGTGGTACGGCCAAATTTTGATTTAGTCCGAGGGGAGGTGATCAGGTGATGGAGGATGAATCAGGTGGTGGCGAGCAACATGGGGCGACGATCGTTGGTGGCTGGAGGGGACCTGGTCACGTGTGCACGTGCACGGGTCCGAGCTGATTAAGGAAGAAGAAGATGCCTGGGTTTTATGGGATCAGGCAAGGGATCTGTCGATAGCAGGAGTTAGTACTTTGGCTTATTTTGTGAACATGGTACCTTGGTTGGTATGCAAGGGTTTGTGGTTGGCAAGGCCAGAAACCATGGTGATTTGAAATGGTTGGTACTTTAGTTTGTAGGGTTTTTTCTAAACAATAGTTAATTTAAAATCCAAGTTTTTTTAAGTACTAATTATAATTTGAATTAGAATTAAAACAAATAAACAAAGTAGAATTTAAAAGAACATTTTAGAATAACAAGCCGAGTGGGAAGAAAGGTGAAGCAGGATTGAATGTTGTCGAGAAATGCAGAAGTGACGATGATTATAAATTTCAGTTTATAATTTAAATTTGATTTTTATTAATAGAGATATTAATAGAATTTTTTATTTAATTAAATTAGAAGAAGTTAATCAGGATTTTGATTTCGTTTGAAGTTGAAAACTAAAACTGTAAATTTTGTTAAATTATAAATTCAGTTTATAATTTTAAATTAGAATTTATTTGTGAATAGAATATTTAGATTTAAAAACAATCAAGTGGAAAAAAAGTATGTAACGCATACGCTAGGATTGGCCAATTAAACTGAAAATTTAAGATACAAGAATCTGGTCATGTACAATCTAGTATTTGATGAAACAAGAACTGTAAAGTATATTTTAAATCAGGTTTTAAACTGATAAATAAAAAGGAGAAAAACTTTATCGGTATAAAAAGAAGAAGGAGCAAATCGAGTAAAAACAATCAAAAAGGATGATTTGTTGAAACGATACAAAATGTAAAAGCTGGAAATAGACTATAGATCGTAAAAATTAACTCATTTATGAATCATTACATTAAGGAGTGATAGATTTCTGAAAGAATAAGGCAAGTATTCATTTTTAGAAGTGACGGACAAGATGGAAAGGAAAACCCGTGCGGCGCGCACACTAAATTTTCCAATTCTAAAATATGATCAAAATGCCAGATAAGCAAGATGATTGTATACTGTTTGATCTGACAATATATGTAATAGATTTTAATCATGTTAGATCAAAATTTTAAAATAAAAATGTTCGTTAATCATTTCAAAGAGACCGGATGTACGTTCCACTTTGATTTGATAATCGCCGCGCATTAGAGATATTCAAGACGATGATCGTAAACAATATCTTTGGTCTGTTTAATCACAGAACAAACCTGAATGGACGAGTGTCTGACAACGTATATCAGTCAGATTCTACACATCGAATTTACGTAAGTATATTACGTTGGTGGCGGAGAAATTCATTTCTCTTAGCTTTATTTCCCGTGATATATTTGGAAAATCGAATGAGTATTTCTGACGGGTAGGACGATGTGGCATTCAAAGAAATGAACCAGTGATGATGAAACGTAAGTCTAGCCTCAAGCCTCACACCCAGGAAATGACAATAAACGGGCAGGCAGCATGGCTATGTGGGTCGCTCCTATTAGGGTGTAGTATCACCTATCTAGAGAAATTCCTTTTGTTTCTTAATCTATCGATTCTGCCCATTCGGGGATGGTTGTCGCGCACAACCATCAGTGATATACACTCGATACACTCAAGAGAAATGAGTAGTCGGTCATGTGAGGGCCGGGTTGCAAGACGTTCTTGTTGAACCCAGGTGTATTGGCCTCTAGAGATACATCAGCGGAAGGTGCTCCCATATCTTGTCATAGTTAGAAATCCAATTTCCATAAGTGCCAAGTGGTTTTTATTTGTATACTATATCGGAGAATGTGAGATGCAAGCATTCTTCTAGATTCTAAATTATTTGTGAAAACACCTAGACATTATGATAATATCTGGTTTTATGTATACAAAGTGTTTTTGATCTCATAAGGTAAAAGCCCATTCCGTATTTATGGCATGGTCTTATGAGATATTTTTATTTGTTTTAAATTGTTTACTAATACCAGTCCCCTGACTGACCCAGAGTTTATTTTTCTGTGTTTTCCCTTAAACTCTTGGGTATTCATAACGCTTGTTATGAATAGACAAGAGAATCAGGATTTGATGAAACTTGTGAAGCTGGAATGAAGATTTTGCTGTGTGCGGGTCATCTATCTACTATATAATTAAGCCTATCAGTTGGTCATCTATGATATGTATAATTAATGACGTACTATGAGTGGCTGTATCACTAGACATATGATGCTTTGATGTAATATTTCTGCTTTGTAATGTTATAAAGTATTATCTTTTTGTGAAAATTCCGCTGTGAGATTCTGATGTTTCTGCGATTTATCTTCTATCTACTCTTATATCTTATTAATGGCACAACTTGAGATGTGTTCGAAAGTTGGGTCGTTACATGCGACCCACATAGCCATGCGACCTACCCGATTTTAACAATTTCCCAGCTGATGAGGCTAGAGGTTAAGCTTATCCTTCAGAACAGCGCATCTCCATTCACTTTGAATGCCACATTGTCAGATCCTCCGGTCAACACTAAATATTAATTTGCAAAAAAATACTCTGAGCGTTAAGCTAAAGAAGGCATCCAGTCTTCTCCACCAACAATAGAAATATGTTTGTATAAAGTCAATATACGTGATCCCTTTGGAAATACTTTGTCAGACACTCATCCAGAATCAGGATGAACCGAAGGTACCCTCCTACCACATCCAATATAGGTATCACCCCACGGATTAGTAGCGAGTAGTCCTTGCAATCCGAAGATTTCAACCATGACAGAATCACTGTTGAAATATCTCTGACCGCAAAACCAGAGAAATTCAACTAGTGGTTCTTCCGCTTATGAAGATCTACTGTCTTCAATGCTTCATCTTTAAATAACATCTTTTACGTATTTTCTGGTTGGAATGGTTTTCAAATATAACTCGATATCGGTCTTTCCGTACCAACAATCGTATTGGCCAGATTTGATAGTTGGTGTAACAACCCGGATTTTCAAAACAAATTTAAAATTTTAATTTAAGCTATTTTAATCTATATGAGAATATAAATTGATTATTTTTGCTAAATAACATTTGAGGATAATTTTAAAATTAGTTTTTATATTCTGTTTGACATAGGATAAACTCATAAAAATTATTAAATTGATTTATAAGCTTCGTTTTGAAAATTTTAAAAATTCGATATTTAAAATTCATCGCATAGCCCTTAAAAAGTGAAATTTTGCTAGGAAGCTCAGAATTTGACGAAATATTTTTTTGGGATTCATATTGACAAATCATTGTTGAGTTCTAAAATACACGTCGAAAGAAGTCAGTGTGTGGCGGTGCAAAGCAAAACCATTTGTTCAAAAACAGGCAGTCATTTTACAATGGAACATTATGGAGACAATCTCAGAATTCAATTCCATTTTTTTATGGGTTCGTACCATCAAATAATAGTTAAATCCAAAAAGCCATAATTTTTTAAGTTGGCGTTTGGGCGTACAAAAATAAAAGGTACGCTAAAATCGCATTTTTGAAGCTAATTTGAGCAATTTTACAAAGGAACATTCTTGAGACAACCTTGGAATTTGACAAAAAAAATTATATTGGATCTGTAGCGTCGAATAATGTTAAGACCTCAAAGTTCATGATTTTTAGAATCAGTATGTAATCGTGCGTGATTTTACAGTGAAAAAACAGACAATAATTTGACTTTAAAAATTCGTTGTTTGTGCATAGGACTCAGAATTTGACGAAACCAGTTTCGTTGGATCCGTAATGTCAGATAATAGCTACATGTCAATTTTTATTAAAAAGGGATCCGTAGGTGACCATACGGATATTCAAATGATGAAAATGAGCGATATTTGAGTATAATAAAATATTAAAAAAAATAGCACCACTATAAATTGTCTCAAACCCTCCTAAACTCAAAAACACGGCAGCCCCTTTTCTCTTTTCTAAACCTAAAACTTGAGAGAAATCCATCTTCTTTCAATTTTTAAAAAATTGTACACACGTCCTAAAACCACAATACATATATATATATATTTGAGATCCTTATGTAGTGCTCTTCGATTTGGTATGAGTATTGGAGGTGTTCAACGATATTTTTGATGTTGCGTTTTTGTACAGTAAGGGAAAAGTGAGCAGGGTTGATGAATTCATGAAAATGAAGCAACGATACACGTTTTAGTTATTGTTAATGGATTCGTGGCAAGAAATGAAGCTTGTACACCAAATTTGAGAGGATTCCATGAGAATTTATGTCGAGCCGTGCACTGTAAATGTGCGTTTTACAGTGGAGGACGGATTTTCATGGCGAGATCGAGTTGGAGAAGATGGTGTTAGAATCGAAAAGTGTTCGAAGAGAAGAACAACGGTATATGCAACATTTGATTTCGTTGAGAAATGAAAGAGGGAGAGTGGAAGAAAGAAGAGGCTGTCGGAGGGAGTTTGCAACAGGTCACGGCAGGAAGAAAAAGATTAGAGGAGTGATTAGCAAGAAATTAAGGTTAATTAATTACTTATTTTAATTGTTAATGACTTATATATACATGAAACTTGAAAAAGCATAACTTTTTCATATGAACTACGAGTTCAGCGAAACCAGGTGCGTTGGAACCGTACCGACGAGAGCTTCATAATAAAATTAATTTGGAGTGATTAGCATGTCATATGTGGACTGTGGAGCCAAAAAGGTCACATTTCTTCGTATAAAGATTTGGAGGAGTGGAAACCAAAGGTGAGAACTCTCCCTTACTAAAATTGTTGGTGCATTTATTTAATTTATTTTATAACTGTAAATGTATAGAAATAGCCAGCGTAGATTTATATCAGTTTTAATCATTATAAACAATATACTGTGCCTGTTATCTCACCTCCCTCATCCACAGACCATGGACGATTTAATTGATTGTATTGTGTTTGTTTGTGATGTTGTGATGATCAACATATCAAAAATAATGTTAATGTTAATATGGTAGTTGAAATTAAATTATAAATATTCGTTTATAATTTAAATGGTAAAATGGGCTAAGTAGAAAAATAATTCAAACCGAATAAGAATTGGTTAAATTTATTAAATAATGATTTATTTAAACAGACCATTGTTGTTTGAAAACCCCATACGGGTATTGGGATGATATTTAACATACACTAATCCCAATATTTAGTTGTATGTCGATGGATTGATGGACAGACTGTGATGAGCGTTATTTATTTAATTAATGCTTATTCAGTTTCAAATTGCAATCTGGATGATGTTTGAATGTGTAACGATTATTAATCATTATTTTTGTATATATGCAATGTATGAAAACCATATAACTGAAATTATATGGTAATTGATTGAGTCGCATTCCGATTCAGAAATAAAGAATGTTTTAAAATAAAAGAACCATGTGTTTAAATATATTTTTGTTAGTCAAAATGCCATTTTTAACATGTTAATGAAAAATAAAAGAACTAAGTGTTTAAAAATATTTTTGTTAGTCAAAATGTCATTTTTAACATGTTAATGAAGAATTAAAGAACCATGTGTTTAAATATATTTTTGCTAGTCAAAAATGTCATTTTTAACATGTTAATGAAGTAATAAAAATAGTCATACATTGAACAATATTTTTGTTAGAAAAAATTATTATTTTTAACATGTTAATGAAGTGAATAAAAATAGTCATGTGTTGAAATGAATGTTTGTGCGTGTAGAATATTTTAAAATAATATTCCATGAGGAATAAAATCATGAATTTGATTTTCGTTTTTGGATGGACACAAAAATATTGAAATATGAAGCCGAGTTAAATAGTAAACGCTGTTTTAACCCGAACGGGTTTATTGATCTATTTTGTTCATTTTACAATGAATATCGAAAAGAAGTGATTTCAAAATCTTATCTTTTTAAAAATATTATCATTTTAAAATAATAATGATATAAAATATTAAATTTTGATTTAAAATTGAAAATGGAGTTGAAATCATTTTAAAACAAATTTATAAATATTTTATAAAATATGTTTTAAATGGAAATCGATGATATAATATATATATATATATATATATGATGGCCTGAATAGAACGCGTCGTGCAGCGAGCGTT
Source organism: Allium sativum (assembly GCA_030737875.1). Taxonomy (NCBI): domain Eukaryota; kingdom Viridiplantae; phylum Streptophyta; class Magnoliopsida; order Asparagales; family Amaryllidaceae; genus Allium; species Allium sativum. The sequence continues at coordinate 768,470,079 of CM060918.1, read as the reverse complement.
CGCGAATTTCGACCATTAACTTCAAATTGATGTAACGGGAGATCCGGCCATCGAATTCTCCTAAAACCAGAACCGTTGGGTTCATATCGAAAAGAGCCTTCCAATGAATATAAGAGATTTGAAATCTAACCGTTGGATTTGGAATTATGTCCAAATCAAATTTGAAAAAGGTTGCTATGGATGTAGTTTGGTGGCTGTTATTGGAAACCGACTGTAAAGGCCTTAATAAAATTATTAAAAAGATGGAAAAATTATGTAAAATCATAATTATTAATTTGGAAAGATTTTGGATGAAAAGTTCTAAGTTTGGAAAGATAAAAAAATATATTTTTATCGAAATGAACTAGTTATTAACTAGAAATAACAATCCAATGTTTTTAAATAAATAAACAAAATTTGTAAAATGGTTTTAACATAACCAAAAATTTCCAACATACGAATTGGAATGGATTTGAATAGAATTAATCTTCTGAATATTTCGATATTGGATCCCGTGATTATTCGGATATTGTTGAGGAATTTGGAAGATATATATACCATTATTCCCAATACGATATTTGTTGATTTCAGAATTTGATATTGAATATAAGCCGATATAATTTCTATTCAGAGCCTTTTATTTAATGTCAAATTGGATTTTAGGTTTGCCGTGAATGGTGTCTTAAATAACACTGTTCTTAAAACCCAGTGGAGAAAAGAATTAATCTTTTAATTAAGATTTAGAGAAGTTTACCAATTAATTAATATTTAATTAGAATTGAAATGAAATTGGATTTTTGGATTTATCGTGAACAATGTTTTAAATAACATTTGTTCTTTAACCCAATTAACAGTGAAGATATGATTTGGAATTTATAAATCTTTTTATTATGATTTAATCGAAATTTTTCCAAAGTAAAGTTCCATTTAGTATATTAAATTGGAATTGAAGGGAATTCAATTTGGTAATAATAGAGACGAGCTTCTGTGAATGAAGACCGTTACTATATATGGAATTTAAAAGGCTTTCCCGCTATTCCATTTATAATATTAGTATGACAGAGGAATTAATATCGATTATGTACTGTTACGATTTCCGTGTAGATTCCATTTTGATGGAAGATGATTTTGGGTTTATCGTGAACTGTGTTTTTGTGACGATCCCAAAACCCCGTGACACGGTGTTAAGGATAATCATTGGAGTATAACACATCAATCATCATTAGCAGATCACAGATAATAGCATAAACATAAAATAGAATAATTTACACACATATGACAACGGAATCATATAGATATCACCACATCAGAGAGCGCAGTGCAGGATACAACTTAGTGCATAATAATACATAATCAGTCACCAACGCCAGAGGCGGAATAATACATAAAGAGTACACAAAATAAATATCAGTCTACATCGCCAATGGTGGAATCATAATACATATACTAAAATGGCGGAAAGAGTCAAAGTCAACATGGTGTAGTCAAGCCTCGCCATGAGCCAAAAGTGCGCCAGGTACCCATAACTAGGCTGCCCGTGTGAAAATGAGGGCACCCGAGTTTGCAAGGTGAAACAAACTACGAGTCAGTCATGGTACTGGTATGAGAAATCTACTTAACTTATTGACAACAATAATAAGGAAAATCAAAGGACCACGCCACTTTCGCGGAACGGGTTTACTCCAATGAGTGCTATTGCATGAAATAAAGTAAATGATTAAATCATCGCAATGCTTTTTATAAAATGAAGCCATTATAAGACTCATGTCCCATCACACAATGCAACGCAAGCCGGAGGATAGAGTTTTACCTTATAATGGCCAAAAATGCTTCATACGTATAAAACAAAAGTGTTGGATATTATTACTAGTGCATATATGTTTCAAAAGCAAATTCAATCATAAATATCAATCCTAGGCGGCATAGCTACCATCTACTATGTCGCCATACTAGTAATACCATCACATCCACATATTTCGTTTTGGAAATTGGATTCCTTCATGAGTCAAGACAAGGGGCAAGCTCCTCTCCGTTCGAGACACTCTAGCAAATGTCCCAGGACCCCACTATGATCCTTGGAATCGGCTGGTCCGGTCCTCTCTTACTTTTGAGGATTGGCAATTCCTGAACACACGTTTCCCGGTCCTTACAGACCTATAATCGAGGCGCCTCGTATTCCAACAACCACACAGGTGAAAAGTATATATAATGTCAGGGCTGGTAGGTCACTGACACCACCTTAGCAAGAAAGAAACGTCGTGCTCTCCCAACGGTCCGTCTCCCGTTTTTGACTCATACCGGGGTGTGAGGCTCACGAATTCACGTTATACACAAAGCTACGTCACACAGACCATGCTTTGATCATCAACCACAAGACTTTGCTTTGCAATAGAAGCCTTGATCATATGCCACTTAGGCGTGCCACACAGGCAATCCACTCCGTGCGACTGATTTCTATCAATACATAACCTCTGAGCTCGTACGTCTCAGAGAAGGGCGTTAAGCAAGAGAATAAATTCTCCGCTGCCAAACAGATATATATTTAACAAAGATCAATCAGCACAGAACAAAATCCAATGTCAGACACACAGTCCATTTACAAGTTCGTTCTGGGTATGAACGAAGCCGGAGGCACCAAATTCCTCGCATATCCGTACAATCAACAGTATGTTTGGATGGCTACTACTTCAGATCCTTCACAGTTGCTACTCCAATCACGAGCATCAGTAGCGCCCATCCATCCAATGTGAAGATCATCGGTCTTCAACCATCTTCGACTCTTCGAATTCTCAACGTCGATCGATTATTTGAAATGAGATGAACTCGGCCTTTTCAAATAACCCACGTATATTCAGATTTTCAAATCAATTTTCACATGGTTGGACTATTCAACATTCACATTTTAGTTCTTTAGTTATAATTTTCATGTTAAATACCTTCAACCATCACATATCAAGCAAACACAACAAAATTGGTTTATTTCCACTCTATATCGTCTATAGTATTTTATAACGATATATCGACATTTTTATTTATTTAAAACAGCCATATTTAATTAAACGACGTTTCAGGTCGTGCCGATGCACTGGCGCTGTTTTTCACTAAATTTGTTTTACACATATCTAAAAATCTAACCGTTGGATCTTCACAATTTTTATTTCATTAGGAAGATCATTTCAAAACGAATCCAACGGTTTCAGTTTTGGGAAAATCCGATGGTCGGATCTTCCACACTAGCCATTTGAAGTTACGATTTCAATTTACGAACTGCAGCGTCGTTATTCGATTTAATTTAATTATATTTATATATATATATATATAAATATAATCGTTTCCGGCGCTGTTTTTCTTCAGATTAGAATTAAACATTCCAGACAATCCAACCATTGGATCACTACAAAGTTGGTGCCGTTGGAAAGATATTTCCAAGGCGAACCCAACGGTTGCGGTTTCGGGAAAATCCAATGGTCGGATTTCTCGCACTAGTCGTTTGAAATCACGGTTTCAAAACACGAACTGCACGGCCACGTTTCGTTTTAATTTTATTTATATTTATATATTTATGTAAATATAGTTCATTCAAAAATTCCTATATCGTTTTAACTTCAAATATTTCACTAACGCCTTTAAATTTTGGAAAATTTCGCCATAACCTCCTTTGTACGGGAGGGGCTGGGAAAATTCCCAAATAGCCACACGGGCGTATCTTGTCAAAAAGAAAAAGCTAAGCGGCTAGCCAACAGGCTCATAAAATCATCACCCAAACAAAACTGTAAATGTGTACCTATTTGTCGGGCACAAAATTTTATTCCTCTTCTCTAGCCCATTCGCTATAACCTGTTCAATAAATATGCATGTACATATATGCAATTTTTATCACTTATCATTTTCCATTCAACTTCGTATTTGATTCAATTTGGTTTAAAAACACCATTCATTCTAATGTTGCATGCATAGGCAAAAATCATATCATTAGCTAATTAATGAATATTTCAACTCATGCATATTTATTTGAACAAGTGGCTATTTTTAACACTTCACATTCCAAAATTGATAATTTTGGCGAACTAAAATATATTTCAACACATGACTATTTTATTTAGTTCCTATGCATGTTAAAAATAATATTTCTTTCACAAATATTAATTTCAACGCTCGCATATCTTTAGCATATCACATATATGATAAAAATGATATTTTTATCATTTAAAATATTTATTCAACCAATGAATGTTTTTAACACTTCATAGTTTCAATAAAAATGTAATTTTTATTGTTAAAACTTTTTATTCAACACATGAACTTTTCCAATACACACACTTCTCAAAACATGAGCACCTCCACACATGGATATTTTATATATGTTGTTCATATAAGAAAGATGAAATTTTTATTGTTGAAACTATTTATATATAAGGCGAATATTTTTCATACTTCATATATATTATAAAAATGTGATTTTTATTGTTTAAACACTTCATTCATTCACACATGAATTTAATTTTCACATATGACTTTTCAACACATGAACATTTCCACACATGGAGATTGTTTCAACACATGACTTTAATTTCAACGCATGAAGAAAATTTCAACAAATGAAAATAATTCTAACATATGAATATTATTCAAAATTTCGGCAGCATAACGGCAGGGCAGTTAAAACCGGCATCGTCCCTAGTACGGCTCCTCGCTTTACCTTAAAACCTCGCGGTTTTTGACAATGGGGATTCATACATCTAATTCGCACGTAGGCGGCATGTTTTATTTTTATTTCCACAATTTTTCCAATTCATTCCAATCACCAATGGGTATTTTTCAACCACAACCAATCAATATCAACCACAAAAATTATTCGACCATTCGCATTTTTCATCCAATATTTCACACCAATTCACTACAATAAATATCGTCCATGGTTTGTGGACGAGGGGAGTGTATATATATATATATATATATATATATATATATTATTGCTATATTTCACTTGCATTTCAACACATATAATAATTATTCTATGCATGTATAATTCATACTACGCTTATATAGCTTACACAACGCATGTACATGAGGTATACAACACGTGTGTAATTTATATTTCGCTTATATAATTTATACACGTCATTTTCCATTCAAATTCATTTAATTTAGATTTCTCACCTTGGTTTCGGAGTGCTAAAAATCGTAGATGACTTAGAAAAGTCCGCGGTCTCTTCTATGTGGTAGAGAGCTTCCTTGCGGTCCCGATGTTTCCTGTTTCATTGAATTTCGTCAACATACCATAAAGATATGATTTTTCAAAGTGAAAACATCAAAAAGAACTCACCTTTCACGATGGTTCAAAACTAGGGTTGCGGTTTTCGCGAAAACCGAGGCACGAGGGGATGATCGGAGGTGATGACGTGGAAGAGGGAGGAGAGGGGAGTCGGCGCACGGCGGTTTGGGGTGGTTCGGTGGTCGGTGGCGCACGTGGCGGGGCTGGGAAGTGTCGGACTTCGTGGGCCTCGTTCTCGTCGATGGGGAGGAGGGAGGTGACGAGGGTAGGTCGGATTGGAAGAGGGGAGGCGGCGGCGTCGACTGGTGGTGGCGGCGGCGATAGGGGGCTGAGGCGGCGACGATTTGAAGGAGAAGGTTGGAGCTCGCATCTCCGTCGATCAGGGAAGAAAGAAAAGGGTTTCTTTTTTTTTTTTTAAATAATGAATGGCTAATTTTCATTGGCCCATGGTTTTATTATATTTTAAAATACTGTTTCTCCACGCGGACACCAATTCAAACCCAACGACTGTCGCCCCTAGCTAAATACCCCCATCCCGAAGACAATGGGATATGTTTCGTTGGCCAACTCGACTGTTACAGTCAGTTATTTTTTAAATTAAAGTATAAAACATTTAATTTTAACTTTGAACGTACATTTCAATTTGCCAGGGCCACAAACTGATTCGAAAAATTCCAAAAAAATAATTCTAGCTATGTTTTGACGCTACGGTCTCAACAAAACTAGTTTCGTAGAATTCTGAGATCGTTTGAAAAATGGCCATTTTCTGGTCGATACAAATTAACAGAAATTGACCAAACACATTTTCTTTTGCCACGCTCGCATACTAGCTTCAAAAATTATGAAATTTGAAACCTAGCAATAATTTGACATCTCGGACCCAACAAAAGTGGTTTCGTCGAATTCCAAGGTCGTTTGCAAAATATCAATTTTCCAGGGCTACATATTCTATATAGCGACCTTTCTAAAAATTCATTCGGCCATAACTTTTGATTCCCGTTATGAAATTTCGATTTTTCAGATTCGTTAGAAAGGAATTCACTAACAGATTTAAATATTTTTGGTTTCGCTAAAATCCGTTATATTTTCCACCCTGCACAGTCAGTCAAAGTTTGAATTCGAATTTTCAAACTGACTCACTATTTCTAATTCACTATTTTATTGAAATATTCTATTTCAATTGTTCAAATTCCTTTGAAATGACCAATTTAATTTTTTTAAATTGGCTCGTATTTTCCGGGTTGTTACAATCTCCCCCACTTAAAACTTTTCGTCCTCGAAAAGGAAACAACAGTAAAGTAGGTAACAAAATGTAAATGCAAAGTATTGTAAAGGTACCTTGCACTGGAGTTAGTCTGAGATGTCCACTCTGCATTTGGGGTAAGCTTGCTTAATGCTTTCCTCAGTCTCCCAAGTACAGTCTCTAGGATCACTACTCCACTGCACTTTAACTAAATGAACCTTTTTGCTTCTCAGTTCTCTAGTTTCTTTGCCAACAATCTTTAATGGCTCTCTTCTGACTGCTAATTCTGGAGTTATGTCTATATCTTGTTGCGCTGCTTCTTCTACAACAAGATCCGGATCATGCACATGTCTTCTAAGTTGTGATACGTGAAATACATCATGCACTCCAGGTAACCAATCTGGTAATTGAACCCTATAAGCAAGAGTTCCAATCCGTTCAAGTATAGGAAAGGGACTAATAAATCTCGGTGCCAACTTCCCAGTTTTGCCAAATCTGATTACTCCTCTCATCGGAGAAACTTTCAAATGAACACGGTCACCAACAGCAAATGTCAAATCTCTTCTTCTAGAATCTGCATAACTTTTCTGTCGGCTTTGTGCGGTTCTCAATCACTTTTTGATGCAGTCGACTTTATCAGATGCTTCTCTAATCATATCGGGTCCTAACACAAGTCTGTTGCAAGGCTCTACGCAACATGCTGGAGATCTGCACGGTCTGCCATATAATGCTTCAAATGGCGACATTCCCAAACTTGCTTGATAGCTATTGTTATATGAGAATTCTGCCAAATGCAAGTGATCTTCCCATGACCCACCAAAATCAATTATACAAGCCAACAATAAATCTTCTAGAATTCTATTCACCGCTCAGTCTGGCCATCTGTTTGAGGGTGATAAGCGGTGCTCATATTCAGTTCCGTTCCCAATTCTGTCTGGAAAGCCTCCCAGAATTTGCTAGCAAATATTGGGTCTCTATCACTGACTATGCTGATAGGAATTCCATGTAGCTTAACGATTTCTTTGAAATATATTTGTGCTAGACTTTGAGCGGTTCTATTGGATCTGAAAGGTATAAAATGGACAGTCTTCGTGAAGCGATCTACGATTACCCAAATGCTGTCATTCCCTTTCCTGGTTCGCGGCAAACCATCTATGAAATCCATAGAAATATGTTCCCATTTCCAACCTGGGACTTCCAACGGTTGCAACAATCCAGCTAGCTTCTGTTGGTCGCTCTTAAACAATTGACAAGTAGGGCATCTGCTAACATACAAAGAAATATCCCTCTTCATTGCCTTCCACCAGAAAGTGCGTTTGATATCGTTGTACATTTTACTCACACTAGGATGAATGCAAAGTTTGGATTTATGGCATTCATCTAACACTTCTCTTCGAAGGCCTGGAATATTTGGAATGCAAATCCTATCATTTAACCTGAGAACCCCTTTATTGTCTATACGGAAACTTGTGATTTCTCCTTCTTTGACCCTCTGTCTGATTCTCTGAATGAATTCATCGTCTTTTTGAAGGGCTGAAATCTTATCAATCCAGGCGTAATTATAAGATTGGCAATGATTGCGGGTTTCCTACTAAGCGCATCCACTACAGCGTTAGCCTTTCCCGGCGTATACAGGATATCAAGATCATACGCTGCAAGAAATTCTAGCCAACGTTGCTGTCTCAAATTCAGATCTTTCTGAGTGTATAAATACTTCAATGATTGATGATCTGTGTACAGCACAAATTTCTCGCCTAATAAATAATGCCCCTAGATTTTAAAAGCAAAAACGATGGCTAGCAACTCAAGATCATGAGTTACATAATTCTTCTCATGTGGTTTCAGTTGGCAGCTTGCATAAACGACTACTTAGCCTCTTTGCATTAACACTGCACCAAGACCTCTAATAGAAGCATCTGTCCAAACCATTAAATCCTAATTGCCATCAATAATGGTTAATACTGGAGCAGTTGTCAGTTTCGATTTCAATTCCTGGAAAGCTTCTTCATAGTCGGAAGTCCACTTAAATTTCTCATGCTTCTTCGTGAGCTTCGTTAATGGACCGGATATCTTCGAAAAATCCTTAACGAACTTTCGATAATAACTAGCCAACCCTATAAAACTTCTAACTTCTGTGGGTGTAGTGGGTTGTTTCCAGTCTTGAATCGCTGTTATTTTGCTCGGATCTACAGAAATCCCTTTCTTTGACACGACATGGCCAAGAAACTTCACTTCTTCTTGCCAGAAGACACATTTAGAGAATTTGGCTTTGAAGACGTTCTTTCTTAGAATCTCCAATACTTGTTCTAAGTGTTTTTCATGCTCGGGTTTTGATTTGGAGTAGATTAAAATATCATCGATGAATACGAGGACAAATTTATTCAGAACTCCCCTGAACACTCTATTCATTAGATCGACAAAGTATGCTGGAGCATTGCACAGGCCGAACGACATTACTAACCATTCATAAAATATGTCTGGACCTCTGAAAGCTGTCAAAGGAACCCACTCTTCTACTATCCTCAATTGATGAAAACCTGTAGCTAGGTCCATCCGGGAAAATACTCTCTCCCCATTTAATTGGTCTAGCAGATCGTCGATGCGGGGTAATGGATATTTATTTTTGAGCGTCTGTTTGTTGAGGTCTCGGTAATCAACGCATAATCGAAGAGTACCGTCTGACTTTGGGACAAACACAGCAGCTGCACCCCAATTAGAAAAGCTAGGTCTGATTAGACCCTTCCACAATAGTTGACGAGTTTGATCGCCTAATTCTTCTTTTTCCTTCGGAGTCATTCTGCGAATTGGATGTACCACTGGTCTGGCATTGGGAATTAGATCGATTCGGAATTCTATTTCTCTTTGCGGAGGTAAGTTTTCAACTTCTTCAAACACATCCGCAAAGTTTCTGACAATAGGATTCTTTTCTATGGAAGTGGGGATAACCTCTAACGCCGACCAAAATTCTTTTCTATCTGGATTCGAACCATGACATGCTACAGTAATATATCCAAGCTTCGTTCGAATTTTAACAATTCTTTCCGCACAATTTACTTTGGCTTCATATTTCGTTAACCAATCAAGCCCGAGAATGATATCAAATTCAGGAAAATCCATGATGATTAAATCAAAGGGAAACTTGTATCGAGAAAAAGAAACAGGTACTTTACAATATGAACTGAGAATGAGAGATCCTCTTATCGGGTTATGTACTTCAACCGATTCTTTAAGCTTTCTCTGTTTTAACTTTAATTTGTGCACTGTGTTACTAGCAATAAAACTAAGTGATGCACCCGTGTCAAACAATACAGAGACAGGAATATTTTTAATTGTAAGGGTACCTCCCAAAACGTCGGGTTTATCTGCTCCATCGGAAGCAGCTGGCGGGCTCGACCCGTCATACACGTGAGCTACTACGGCCTTCTTCAGCAAAGGATAGTCTTTGACAAGATGATCCGTCTTACGGCAATTAAAGCAGGAGCGAGGGTTCTGAGAACCCTGGCTTGAACCTTGTGAATTTGTCTTCTGCCTCTTCGGGGATGCGCACACATTAGAGAAGTGCCCCATTTTGCCACAGTTATAGCAGCTTCCTCTTGGCGGCTTGCCAGTCAGAGGTTTTGAGGATGCTGCTTGGCTTGACTCAGCTTGATTCCCAGCAGGCTTGCGTTTGTTTCCAGCTGGACTTTTAGCGCGATCCTGCTCTAGATGCCTTTGGTCAAGGTCTTCGTAGTTGCATGTCATTTCCACCAATTCACTAAATTCCAGCTTGACGTGGGCCATGGCTCTATCATGATGCTGTCGCTTTAGCCCAAAGATTAACCTCTTATTTTTGGACTTTGCAGTGGCGACAAGCTCCGGAGCATAGGGGGACAACTGTGTAAATTTATTCAGATAATCCTGCACTGAAAGATCCCCTTGCTGGAGGTTGGCGAAGTCATCGTGCATGCGTTCTAAGGCTTGTTCTGGGACATATTTCTCTTTGAAGAGTTCTTTGAATCTGTCCCAGGTTCTTCCAGCTTCTCTATTACCGGCGGTGAGAGATTCCCACCATAGTTCAGCTTGTTCCTGCATAAGCCAGGCACCCATAATAGCTTTATCTTGATCTCCAAGCCTTAGGCCTTCTAGTATTTTCTCACATGTTTTGAGCCATGCAAGGGCCTCTATTACTGTGCCAGTTCCCGAGAATGTCTTGCCTCCTAGGTTTTTATATCTCTTAGCCATGCGGTCCAGCTCGAAGTATTGAGCGGCTGAGGGTTGTATCAAAGGTCCTTCTTCTACTGGGACTTCTCCCCGTCCTCTGCCACGGCCGGCACGGCCTCCTCTAGCGGCGGCTGCTCTGGTAGCCATTTTTTAAGTTCTGTATAAGCAAGAAAAGAGTCAGCTTATAGAAACGATAATTCATTGCATGGTTAAGCAGAAAATTTAAGGAAAGATAACGATGGACTGATCAAATTGTTTTTGCTATTCTGCTTGGCTCAATCTAGGACTTTACTAGTCCTATCTCTAATGATCTACTCGCTTTAGAATACTACTGATTCTATTTTGACGAAGTGTTTAACGTGTTAGACTCCAGAACTAAGGTTAACCAAAGATCTAATACCAGCTGTGACGATCCCAAAACCCCATGACACGGTGTTAAGGATAATAATTGAAATATAACACATCAATCATCATTAGCAGATCACAGATAATAGCATAAACATAAAATAGAATAATTTACACACATATGACAGCGGAATCATATAGATATCACCACATCAGAGAGCGTAGTGCAGGATACAACTTAGTGCATAATAATACATAATCAGTCACCATCGCCAGAGGCGGGATAATACATAAAGAGTACACAAAATAAATATCAGTCTACATCGCCAATGGCGGAATCATAATACATATACTAAAATGGCGGAAAGAGTCAAAGTCAGCACGGTGTAGTCAAGCCTCGCCATGAGCCAAAAGTGCGCCAGGTACCTGTAACTAGGCTGCCCGTGTGAAAATGAGGGCACCCGAGTTTGCAAGGTGAAACAAACTACGAGTTAGTCATGGGACTGGTATGAGAAATCTACTTAACTTATTAACAATAATAATAAGGCAAATCAAAGGACCATGCCACTTTCGCGGAACGGGTTTAATCCAATGAGTGTTAGTGCATGAAATAATGTAAATGATTAAATCATCGCAATGCTTTCTATAAAATGAAGCCATTATAAGACTCAGGTCCCATCATACAATGCAACGCAAGCCGGAGGATAGAGTTTTACCTTATAATGGCCAAAAATGCTTCATACGTATAAAACAAAAGTGTTGGATATTATTACTAGTGCATATATGTTTCAAAAGCAAATTCAATCATAAATATCAATCCTAGGCGGCATAGCTACCATCTACTATGTCGCCATACTAGTAATACAATCACATCCGCATATTTCGTATTGGAAATTGGATTCCTTCATGAGTCGAGGCAAGGGGCAAGCTCCTCTCCGTTCGAGACACTCTAGCAAATGTCCCAGGACCCCACTATGATCTTTGGAATCGGCTGGGCCGGTCCTCTCTTACTTTTGAGGATTGGCAATTCCTGAACACACGTTTCCCGGTCCTTACAGACCTATAATCGAGGCGCCTCGTATTCCAACAACCACACAGGTGAAAAGTATATATAATGTCAGGGCTGGTAGGTCATTGACACCACCTTAGCTAGAAAGAAATGTCGTGCTCTCCCAGCGGTCCGTCTCCCTTTTTTGACTCATACCGGGGTGTGAGGCTCGCGAATTCACGTTATACACAAAGATACGTCACACAGACCATGCTTTGATCATCAACCACAAGACTTTTCTTTGCAACAGAAGCCTTGATCATATTCCACTTAGGCGTGCCACATAGGCAATCCACTCCATGCGATTGATTTCTATCAATACATAACCTCTGAGCTCGTACATCTCAGAGAAGGGCGTTAAGCAACAGAATAAATTCTCCGCCGCCAAACAGATATATATTTAACAGAGATCAATCAACACAGAACAAAATCCAATGTCAGACACACAGTGCATTTACAAGTCCGTTCTGGGTTTGAACAAAGCCGGAGGCACCAAATTCCTCGCATATCGGTACAATCAACAGTATGTTTGGACGGCTACTACTTCAGCTCCTTCAAGATAGCTACTCCAATCACGAGCATCAGTAGCGCCCATCCATCCAATGTGAAGATCATCGGTCTTCAACCGTCTTCGACTCTTCGACTTCTCAACGTCGATCGATTATTTGAAATGAGATGAACTCGGTCTTTTCAAATAACCCACGTATATTTAGATTTTCAAATCAATTTATCACATGGTTGGACTATTCAACATTCACATTTTAGTTCTTTAGTTATAATTTTCATGTTAAATACCTTCAGCCATCACATATCAAGCAAACACAACAAAATTGGTTTATTTCCACTCTATATCGTCTATAGTATTTTATAACGATATATCGCCATTTTTATTTATTTAAAACGGCCATATTTAATTAAACGACGTTTCAGGTCGTGCCGACGCACTGGCACTGTTTTTCACTAAATTTGTTTTACACATATCTGAAAATCTAACCGTTGGATCTTCACAAATTTTATGTCATTAGGAAGATCATTTCAAAACGAATCCAATGGTTTCAGTTTCGGGAAAATCCGACAGTCGGATCTTCCACACTAGCCATTTGAAGTTACGATTTCAATTTACGAACTGCAGCGTCGTTATTCTATTTAATTTAATTATATTTATATATATATAATCATTTATGGCACTGTTTTTCTTCAGATTTGAATTAAACATTCCAGACAATCCAACCGTCAGATCACTACAAGGTTGGTGCCGTTGGAAAGATATTTCCAAGGCGAACCCAACGGTTGCGGTTTCGGGAAAATCCAATGGTCGAATTTCCCGCACTAGTCGTTTGAAATCACGGTTTCAAAACACAAACTGCACAACCACGTTTCGTTTTAATTTTATTTATATTTATATATTTATGTAAATATAGTTCATTCAAAAATTCCTATATCGTTTTCACTTCAAATATTTCACTAACGCCTTTAAATTTTGGAAAATTTCGCCATAACCTCCTTTGTATGGGAGGGGCCGGGAAAATTCCCAAATAGCCACACGGTCGTCTCTTGTCAAAAAGAAAAAGAAAAAGCCAAGCGGCTAACCAACAGGCTCATAAAATCATCACCCAAACAAAACAGTAAATGTGTACATATTTGTCGGGCACAAAATTTTATTCCTCTTCTCTAGTCCCTTTGCTATAACCTGTTCAATAAATATGCATGTATACATATGCAATTTTTATCACTTATCATTTTCCATTCAACTTCATATTTGATTCAATTTGGTTTAAAAACACCATTCATTCTAATGTTGCATGCATAGGCAAAAATCATATCATTAGCTAATTAATTAATATTTCAACTCATGCATATTTATTTGAACAAGTGGCTATTTTTAACACTTAACATTTCAAAATTGATAATTTTGGCGAACTAAAATATATTTCAACACATGACTATTTTATTTTGTTCCTATGCATGTTAAAAATAATATTTCTTTCACAAATATTAATTTCAACGCTCGCATATCTTTAGCATATCACATATATGATAAAAAATGATATTTTTAGCATTTAAAATATTTTTTCAACCAATGAATGTTTTTAACACTTCATAGTTTCAATAAAAATGTAATTTTTATTGTTCAATCTTTTTATTCAACACATGAACTTTTCCAATACACACTTCTCAACACATGAGCACCTCCACACATGGATATTTTATATATGTTGTTCATATAAGAAAGTTGAAATTTTTATTGTTGAAACTATTTATATATAAGGCGAATATTTTTCATACTTCATATATATTATAAAAATGTGATTTTTATTGTTTAAACACTTCATTCATTCACACATGAATTTAATTTTCACACATAACTTTTCAACACATGAACATTTCCACACATGGACATAGTTTCAACACATGACTTTAATTTCAATGCATGAAGATAATTTCAACAAATGAAAATAATTCTAACACATGAATATTATTCAAAATTTCGGCAGCATAATGGCAGGGTAGTTAAAACCGGCACCGTCCCTAGTACGGCTCCTCGCTCTACCTTAAAACCTTGCGGTTTTTGACAATGGGGATTCATGCATCTAATTCGCACGCAGGCGGCATGTTTTATTTTTATTTCCACAATTTTTCCAATTCATTCCAATCACCAATGGGTATTTTTCAACCACAAACAATTATTTGATCATTCGCATTTTTCATCCAATATTTCACACCAATTCACAACAATAAATATCGTCCATGGTTTTTGGACGAGGGGAGTATATAAATATATATTATTGCTATATTTCACTTGCATTTCAACACATATACTAATTATTCTATGCATGTATAATTCATACTTCACTTATATAGCTTACACAACGCATGTAGATGAGGTATACAACAAGTGTGTAATTTATATTTCGCTTATATAATTTATACATGACATTTTCCATTCAAATTCATTTAATTTAGATTTCTCACCTTGGTTTTCGGAGTGCTAAAAATCGTAGATGACTCAGAAAAATCCGCGGTCTCTTCTATGTGGTAGAGAGCTTCCTTGCGGTCCCGATGTTTCCTGTTTCATCGAATTTCGTCAACATACCATAAAGATATGATTTTTCAAAGTGCAAACATCAAAAAGAACTCACCTTTCACGATGGTTCAAAACTAGGGTTGCGGTTTTCGCGAAAACCGAGGCACGAGGGGATGATCGGAGGTGATGACGTGGAAGAGGGAGGAGAGGGGAGTCGGCGCAGGGCGGTTTGGGGTGGTTCGGTGGTCGGTGGCGCACGTGGCGGCTCTGGGAAGTGTCGGACTTCCTGGGCCTCATTCTCGTCGTTGGGGAGGAGGGAGGTGACGAGTGTAGGTAAGATTGGAAGAGGGGAGGCGGCGGCATCGACTGGTGGCGGCGGCAATAGGGGGCTAAGGCGGCGACGATTTGAAGGGGAAGGTTGGAGCTCGCGTCGCCGTCGATCGAGGAAGAAAGAAAAGGGTTTCTTCGTTGTTGTTTTTTTAAATAATGAATGGCTAATTTTCATTGGCTCATGGTTTTATTATATTTTAAAATACTGTTTCTCCACACGGACACCAATTCAAACCCAACGACTGTCGCCCCTAGCTAAATACCCCAATCCCGGACACAATGGGATATGTTTCGTTGGCCAATTCGACTGTTACAGTCAGTTATTTTTCAAATTAAAGTATAAAACATTTAATTTTAGCTTTGAACGTACATTTCAATTTGCCAGGGCCACAAACTGATTCGAAAAATTCCAGAAAAATAATTATAGCTATGTTTTGACGCTACGGTCCCAACAAACCTAGTTTTGTCGAATTCTGAGATCGTTTGAAAAATGGCCATTTTCTGGTCGATCCAATTTAACAAAAATTGACCAAACACATTTTCTTTTGCCACGCTCGCATACTAGCTTCAAAAATTATGAAATTTGTAACCTAGCAATAATTTGACATCCCGGACCCAACAAAAGTGGTTTCGTCGAATTCCGAGGTCGTTTGCAAAATATCAATTTTCCAAGGCTATATATTCTATATAGCGACCTTTCTGAAAATTCATTCGGCCATAACTTTTGATTTCCGTTATGAAATTTCGATATTTCAGATTCGTTAGAAAGGTATTCACTAACAGATTTAAATATTTTTGGTTTCTCTAAAATCCGTTATATTTTCCACCCTGCACAGTCAGTCAAAGTTTGAATTCAAATTTTCAAGCTGACTCACTATTTCTAATTCACTATTTTATTGAAATATTCCATTTCAATTGTTCAAATTCCTTTGAAATGACCAATTTAAAATTTTTAAATTGGCTCGTATTTTCCGGATTGTTACAGTTTTAAATTACATTGGTTCTTTAACCCAGTTAAAGATAAGATTAATTTCTTAAATTTGATAATAAAGTAATGATTATTGATATTAAAACCATATTGGGGTTTTAATAAATTTTTAATTAGATTAAAATGAGAAAGAGATAATTAAATTTATCAAATTCATGAAATGATAGAGAATGGAGTACCACCAGTTTTACTCCAGGCAATAGTGAAATCGTTAATTAGATTTGAACAAGAAATGGTAATTAAATTTACCGATAACACAGTGGGAGTTAGATATGGAGTACTACCAGTTTTTCTCCGTGGGATGAATAGGCTGGGATTGGGATTAATAAATAAATGATTACTTCGGTAAGGCTTGGTAATCCCAACTAGTGAATAAACCTTAATTTGGTTTAGAATTGTGAAAAGATAAATTAAAATCTTTTGAAATGGATAACTAAAGGAAGATTAAAGAATAAATTTAAAAGAATTTATCTTTGATAAAATTAGTGGGAACCTTCCCCTAATTATGTGAATATTTAAATCAAGGAATATTCTGAATTGGAAAGAGGCGTATGACGTGTTTTTATAGCACTTGATTATTGATTATTGATTATAAAATACGCGAGTTATTCAGAAAGACCGGGTTTAACCAATTCTGAATAATTATATGACAATTAAAAGTCGACTATGAAGACAGTGGTTGAAGACTGAAGTTCTTCACATCGTTTGGATGATTACTGATGTCTTGATTGGGCTGTACACCCAAGACAAGGTAATAAGTGGTGATCGTTCAGACGTACCTGGAGATTGACGGATATGCGAGGACCTCTCTCCTGTATTGGACAAATGGGACGAGGAATAAGGTGCCTCCGATTTCGTTCAGACCCAGAACGGACTTGTAAATGGATGTGTGTCTGACATTGGATTTTATTCTGTGTTGATTGATCGCTATTAAATATATATATCTGTTTGGTGGTGGAGAATTTATTCTCTTGCTTAGCTTTGAGGTTCTATATTGATAGACAATAGTTGCATGGCGTGAATTGTCAGTCTGGCATGCTAAGATGCAAATGATCAAGGCTTTTGTTGAAAAGGAGAGTCATGTGGATGATGATCAAAGCATAGCTTTAATTAGTATAGCTTTGTGTATAGCGTTAATTCGCGAGCTTCACACCCCGGTATGAACCAGAAACGGGAGACGACTGCAAGGAGTACATGTGTTTCTTTCTAACTAGGAGTGGTGTCATGGTATGGAGCCCAGACATTTTACTTATGTGGATGATGGAATGAGGCGCCTTGGATATTGAGTCCCTAGTGGCTCAAGTTTTATGCCCATAGGGCAGGGAAACGCATTGTTCAGGAATTACCAATCCGCTAAAGTAAGTGTGGACCGACCCTGAAGATCCAAGGTGCAGTTGTGACTGAACCTGAGGCACGGTCTAGAGTGTCTCGAATTCGGTAAGGACGATCCCTTGCCTTTGTTTATGATGGAAATCCAACTTTCAGTACGACATCGTGCGGTTTTGATTGTAAAACTAGTATGGCGGCATGATATATGGTACCCATGCTGTCTATGATTGATACATTTATAATTTTGAAGTTATTTTAAGTACTATTCACTTATAATATCAAAAATAATTTGTTCTAAATGTACCAAGCATATTTGGCTATTATAAGGGAAAACTCTATCTTTCGGCTTGCGCTGCATTGTGTGATGGGACTTGAGTCTTATAATAGCGTCATTTTTCAAAAAAGCATTGTGTTGTTTTATTTCAAACTGAGATTCATGTGGAGTACACTCGTTTCGTGTTTTACGGCGTGGTCCCATGATTTCCCACTTTTAAAGTAAAGATTTAATAACTGTTTTAGTTCTCACACCAGTCCTATGACTGACTTGGAGTTTATTTTTTTAACCTAAACTCTGGGTGCCCATATTTTCCACATGGAAAGCTAGTAGTTTTGGTTTTGCAGATATTATATTTACAGGACCCTGGATTTACAGCTGAAGCCATATTCGGAAAGATCTGTATTCGTGTATTTCTTTCTGTTATGTTATGTATTATTTTCTGCTTCTATGTAATTTTTAAATCTCTAATATTGTATTTTTAATGTGTAATAATTATTCATACTCTACAATATTCTTGTACTCTAATGTAAATTGTTGTAATAGCAATGAAATGTTCTGTCGTTTGTGTTCTGATTTGTCGTGTTCTTAACCCAATCCGGGATTTCCCGTAAGAGCGATTTTGGGTCATTTCAGTCGGTTATTTAACTATCAAATAAATAATCATGTGAATGAAATGAGTTAACTGATTCAGTACTTGGCATTACTTGGCCTCTTTAATTAAACATCTGTTAATTATATTCTTTAAATCTTCCAGTATTTGGAGTTTATCTTTTACTTCTCATTATAAATAAGAATATTCTTAAAAATCATTTCATTTTCTTATAAACTTTTTTAATATAGTTTATAATATTATTTACGGAAATCAAAACTTATGTTTCCCTCAATTTCTCTCATTCATAACTAATACCATTCTTGGATAGTCATGAAGTCGTTCAAGTTGGGGTATTTTATTTACCTCTCAGACCTTGACTAACAACATTCATATCTTCAGAATAGATAGAAGTTTACTAACCACACGTTCCCTTTGAAACCTTATTTGAATCTCCGCAACTTTTATTTAATTAATTATTAAATAAACTATTATCTTACTTCTCTACTATTCTTTGATAATCCTCTCTAATATAATACTCGAGTTTCGATTCCATTATAAATATAATCCTTTATAAAATTTCTTCAGCATCTCTTTAAAAATATTCTTCAACTTGTTTGCAACAACATTGCTATATTGGTTTTTAAATCATATATAACTATCTTTAACAATTCTAATATAAATATCTTTTCAAATCTTATATAAATATCTTTATAAATCTTATCTTTATATCTTTTAATATTCTTATATTAACATCTCGTACGAATCTTTATATGCATTTGGAACAAAACAGTTCAACTTATCATCTGTAACAAACGTTACAGATTTCATTACAAAACCTTTTATTTTCTTTATTTAAGCTCTTTTCAAATCATTGCGGCAACTTATGCGTTGTCGAAAATCGCATAGCGATTATTCTAAGGATCTGCAATTATAAATCAAATAGTTCAATTTATTATTTGTAACAATTGTTACAAATTCATTTCTCAAAACTCTTACTTCATTTCTAATTTCCATTTGTAAAATACTACCGACAACTAATATTTGGATCATATTTCTAAACTCTTAACTTTCATTTACAAATTCCATTTGTAAAATCATTTACGACAACTTATATTCGTTGCCATTTCCAAAATCTTTCACTTATATTCTCGCCTTGATCTCCTAACTTCAGAACTTAACATTCCGATCCTCAGAATAAACCTTACTTTGTTAACCATTCCGAACTTCGGAATATCACATTCCGAACCTCGGAATAATTTCACTTCCATTTTATACCATTCTCCAATTTTTCAGTTGCCTTTTTCTAATTTCAAATACTAAGTAAATATTCGATTTAAGCTATCATATTCGCTTAAAAATCCTTTTTATAACTTTCGTTATAAAAACTCAATTTTAATATAAAACCTGTTAACTCTTTCACATTTTTATTCGATTTCATTTCAACTTTGATCACTTTTTAAATGAATTAAAAAAGCAATCTCCTAAATTATTATTAATTAAAATAATAATTTACTTCAATCATTAACTACAGTAACAGTAGTTAATTTCTTAATTAACTAAAATAAATAATAAGTTTCTTTTTAAATTCTTATTAAAATTCAAAACAATTATTCATTAAATTATTTTAATAAATTAATTCAAGCCAAATTAATTTAATAATTATTCTTAGTCGAAAACTGTCAACTTAGTCAACTTAAAATACGATTAATTCATAATCAATTCCAATTATAGTCCTTCCTTTGAATTAATTAATAAAATTAATTAATTAAAATAATTTCATTAAATTATTTCTTGACAAAACAATTATTCAACTCTTGACTGCTTGGTTATTTTCTGTTCAATTGCTTATAAATCTGATTAATACCAGAATTTGCTTTATAAAATCATTTATAATTCCTTATAAATTTAAATAATAAATAATAATTATTTATTTCATTTTAATAACTTTTATTTGAAATAATATATTTCAAAAACTATCCTTAGTTATAAAATAAATTTTATAATTTCACTTCTGTTAATTTACTTAACGGTGAAATCATATTTGGAAAACGATTGATTTATAGGCCATATACTACCAATTACTCAGCTAATATCACCCATTGGTTTAAACAAAACAACTGTTGAATTTCATGTCAATGGTCAACAATTTAAATCAATCATCCAATCAAACAGTTCATATAATGACAACATGAATGTAAATAACATTAACTATATTTGAGGAATCCTGTCGGATCCCTCCAACCTATTCTTCTCTACATTCACATAGATTATTCCAATAATACAATTCAATTCAATTTAACTGATAATTTCAATAACAGTAAATGTCGACTATTTTAAATATCATCCAATTAACAAAACAATTCAACAATTCAAACAATCAAAAAAGTTTATTTTTTAAATGTGACCAATAAGGTAAGTTACCTTAATTGGGACCAATCATTGAAATAACGATTTGGTTTTCCACTGAAATTTACAGTGTTTAATTTCAGCGGTACAATCAATATATGTAATATATTTAACATCCAGTCAATCATTAGCAACCATAGCACACAAAATAAAAAACCAACTTATATAAATGGGATAACTGAGTGAGTATAACTCACCGAATTTCCATTTGTCGCTTAAGCAGTTCGATTTCAATTCTATTTAAATTAAACTAGCATTAATTTAACAATTATCCAGTAGTTGCCAGTTCTGTCCAAGCCAGTTCCAGAATGTAGAGTTCGTTGATACGATCTCATTGCTTCTTGTCTGGTCCAATTCTGATAACGTAGTCAAAAGTTATTCACGATATAAGTTAATGGTTTTTTATATAATTGTATCCCTTAATTATATTATAATAATACGTTAATTACATTTAAAATGATTAATGTCGAACTATAATTTTCTGCTTCATGGACAGCCGACTTCCTCTTCGCTGTCAAAACCTGGCACGATATACACAAATCTATTAACTTTTTATTTTAGGTTAAATAAAACTCTAATTTCCTAATTACTTTAATGATAATTAGTTTAGACTAATTACTTTGTAGAAATCACTTCACAGGGCCAATTCTCTTCTGTTCTTTCTTACGCGTTTACTTCGCCCATCTTGTTTTCATCTACAGTTATATAAGCAATAATGAGCTTAAATCAACAACTAACCATTAATTATAAAATGAATTAATTAATTCCAACAGGTTGAAATTTAAAATAGAATGATGATAACACATTTTTTCTGATATCACGTTGAGCTTCCAGAACCATTTCCGCTGCAAACCTTCCCCCACCGCACTGCTACGCCTTGCACTGACCAACGATTATGCGTGTTCAAATCCTTCCTCCTACTTCACTGCATCTCGCAAATACCGCTCCCTCTCCTTATTGCTTTCAGTTCCAGTTCAGATCATGCTTCACCGAGCACAAACCCTCAACCATCGACTGCCGCGAGCCACCCCGTCCTCCTGACAATCATCCGCCGCCACTACATCGCGTGCCTCAACGTTAGCATCCCCCGCCATCAAACCTCGGTCAGTTCGAACTTCCCCTTCTCCTGAAATCAGGCCTCAAACGCAGCTTACTTGCAACTTGATTTTAATCACAATAGCAAATGAAAGTAGATCACAACCATCCAGATCCAAGATCTCTCATAGCACTAACGTTTTGATGTTGGGAGGTCTCCATTTTAATAAGCGGATTTGAAGGGATCGAAGGAGGAAGTTTTGAATGAGTTTCGTTAAGAATGGAGGCGCCGGTAAATTAAAAGGTTGACCATGAATTGTACGGTTGACCAAAATTAGGTTACGCTCCTTCCTTTATAAAGAGATGGACATAATTTATTAATATTTTATTATACATACTTTGCAATGATAAAATGTTTCAAATTACCTACGTAAATCCTCCTTTTTTGACAAACAAATATGTAATCCTAGCATAAAAAAATATTCGGACCGAATGGGACAAGTTTCGTCAAATTCCGGGGTCATTTGTGAAAAGCCCTTTATAAATATCGATGAAAAATCAAGCGTTAAAAATTCCTATAATTACTGAAAAAACATAAAAATTTTGAAACCTTGACATTTTACTAGACCTCTTCCTAACGGATCCAATGAAACTTGTTTCGTTAAATTTGGAGTTCATTTGGCCAGTCGTCTATTCGTTTAAAGTAACCCCTGTCAAAATTGTCTAAACAATTATATAGAAACAGAGATGTTTTTGGCCACCGAAGTCAAATACGACATTCGTTTGCCACGAAATTTAATTTTCTTACAATAATTTAACGATACGGTTCCAATGAAACTAATTTCATTGAAAACTAAGACCGTTTGCAAAAATGGCTATTTTTAACGCTTATATAATATTGTATAAAATATTATTTAAATTTAAAAATAATTCAAATAAAAATAATAATAAATTATTATCATCATATTTATCGAAATAAAATTATCATATAGTTATACAACTCGATATCGTCACTTTCTAGTCAAGACGGTATCCAAATTATATTAAAACCCTATTATTTCAATTAATAAAAGTTATATTCTAATAACGATTTCCATAGCGACTATTTTAAAATGTGAATTGGACATAACTAGCAATCTGTTACACGAAATCTAGATTTTTCTCTTCCATATGAAAATTATAATCAACAAGATTCCAATGTTTCTTGGTTCACAGAAATCCGACTTATAACGGATCCTGTATACTCAATTGAAGTTCAAAATTCAATATTACGAACTACAGCACCATTTCGAGCTCAATTATAATTATATATAAATTTAACGTTCAAACTTCATTTTAATAAACAATTTCAATATTGAAATCCATTAATATTCCAAATATAATATTTAAAATAATAAATTAAATTAAATATTAGACCACCAAAATTACGGGACATTACGAGCCCTCCTTTTCGTATATTCTGTGTCTCATCTACATCAGACTTTTTTGGACCATGCTTCTATGCTCCTTTCCTGCACTCCCTACACCCAATCTGGCCCTTCCTCTTTTCGGTTTCAGAGTATGTAGAGATCTCATCACTCGTTCCGTCGGGTCATGGAAGACTCCTGGAACTCACTAAATCTTGGCACACCTGCTTTTGCCTTCTCTCGTAAGCTCAAGCAACTCAAGACTTGCCTCAAAAATTGGAACGTCCTTGTTTTCAAGAATATCTTCAACCATGTTAGAGCGACCAAAGAAATTCTTGTGTTGGAAGAGGCTTCTTTTGATGAAGTTCCCTCCCCGGCTAATAAGGAGGCATGGGCTGTGGCCCAGCTTGCTTTCTCTTCGGAACTGCGTATCGAGAACGACTATCTTCGCCAGAAGGCGAGGATTAAGTGGGTCATCGACAAAGATTTGAACTCCAAGTTCTTTCACTCTTCCCTTCATAAGTAGAACATACTTCTTGCTATTACCCAAATCTAGCGTTATGATCTCTCTGTGGCTACCACACTGGGGGAAGTCAAGGAGACCATCCTCTCTCACTTCCAAATCTTTCTAAGTTATCCTTCTGCTCTGGAGTCTGATCCTTCTCTCCCTGCCTTCATACCCAGATTGAAACTGCCTCTGGAAAGTGTTGACCTTGCCACTCCCCCTTCTTCGGAAGAGATACACGCATGTGTCTTCGCTCTTAGTAAGGATAGTGCTAGCGGGCCTGATGCTTCAACGGGACGTTCTTTCGCTCTGTCTGGCTGATCATCCAATCGGACTTATGTCTAGTTGTTTGGTTCTTCTTATCCGGTGGAGACCTGCCTCAGGGCTGGACTTCCACAAACTTGGTCCTTATTCCAAAGTGCGAGAATCCACGCATGTGCGCGGATTTTCGACCTATCAGCTTGTGTAACTTTTCTAATAAGTTTATTTCTAAGGTTCTGGCCTCTAGGCTGGCTCTGTTTCTTCAACGTATTATTTCCCCTTCATAGGTTGGGTTTGTAAAAGGACGTTTGATTACAGATAATGCCCTTTTAGCCCAGGAGATGGTGTCACAGATTGATCGAAAAGTTAGGGGATCTAATGTTATCGTAAAGGTGGATATGGCTAAAGCTTAAGATAGGATTTCCTGGTTTTTTATCGTTAAGATTCTAAAGGCATTTGGTTTTCCAGAGGACCTGATCGATGTTATTTAGAGTCTCATTTCCAAATGTTGGTTCTCCGTTCCCATTAATGGAGCGGCCTACGGGTTTTCAGGGTGGGTAGAGGACTTCATCAGGGAGATCCTTTTTCCCTACTCTTTTCGTTATCGCTGCCGAGGCTTTCATTAATGGATTGCACTCACTAACGAAAGCAAATCATATTTATCGATTTAGCATCCTCTCTAGTTGTCCTATCGCGTCTTCCCTCTCTTTCGCTAATGGTAACCTTTGTTCAATCCATTGTCATGTTGGGCTCATTCAGTAGTATGAGAGGTGCTCTGGCCAACTCGTTAATACTGCTAAGAGTTGCTTTGTTCCGGTGAGAAATTTGTCTGACGTTAGATCCTCCTGGATCGAAACCTTCACCGGTTATAAGGTGACTTCCCTTTCATTACCTTACCTTGGCATTGTTCTTTACAGAGGTTGTAAACTCAACGCTATTTTCAATCCCCTTACTGATATGGCCAGAGGGAAGATCCTTTGGTGGAATGCGATGCTTCTTTCTCAAGCAAGTAGACCGGTTCTCATACAGTCTGTCTTAGACTCTATCGGTTCGCAGGTCTTTGCGGCTATGACTCCTATTTCTTCTTTTTTGAGCATTCCATGCTTCTTTCTCAAGCAGGTAAACAGTGTAGTGATCCTATATATGGGATTCCCATGTTCCACCGAAGGTTTCTCTTTTTATGTGGCGGACCCTCCACGAGGGGCTACCGATAGACGAGAACCTCCAGACGATTGGCATCCCTTTTGTTTCCCGTTGCAGATGCTGTGGATCAGGGGATGCTAAATCCATAGTCCACTTGTTTTTCTTCCACTTTTCTTCTAGTTCTGTGTGGAATTACTTCGGGAATCCGGTTAGTCTACGAGGTAATGCGTCTTCTCTTGCTGAGCTACTGATAAACTCGTGGACCAAAGTCTCAAGTAAATCTTTGCGAGCTATTCTTTATCACTTTATCCTTTGTCTTATCTGTTGGCACGTTTGGTGCTCGCGGAATAAGGCGGTGTTTGATTAGGTGCCAATGGACCCCTCATCTATTAATCGAAAGGTATGGAACGATGTGTTCCTTACTTTTAGGGCCAGACCATTTCGAGTTTCTGTCTGTTCCCGATCGCAACGGCTTGCAGGAACGTTTGATGTTTCAAGGGTTCCTGCGGCCTCTCGAGAAGGGACTGGTTGAACCTGTTGCTACTAGGTTTGAGGGATCCATTCCATATTCCTATCCACAACTCTCTACCCTGCAAATTCTGATTTTGTTTGCTAGTACTGTAGGGACAAGATTAATAAGTGTGTTGGATCACTACACTGGGCTCTTTTGTCGATTGACTTGCTTAATGGTTTTTATAGTTCTCTCTGGGTAGGGTTGCTGGTTCTTCGGTTTTGCAAGTTGATAGCTCTTTTCAGGAGTATTCAGTCTGGCCTACTTAGTTATTATTGCCTGGAAGCTTTCTGCCATTACGGACCTCTTTTGCACTGACTTCCGACTGGCTGGCCATCTGATTTTTGTTTGGATCCGTCTATGTTCTTCTTTTTTTTTTTTTTTTGTTGTACTTTGGCTATGTTATGGGAATTGTGCTTTTTTTACTTTTGTTGTGTCAATAGTTCCTATTGGGTTTACAGGGCTATTTTTGTGAGCCATTGAAAAATGGCTTTATTATCCCTTTTGTTATATTATTTTTCTTTTAATAAAAAAAGAATTAAATAAACAAACAAATAAATAAGAATAGTAATTGTCTATTAGGGTACAACAAATAGATACTTCGGGACTGAGAAATGGTTTCCTTAGGAAAATATGACCAATATGGTCATAAATGGCAAAAAAAACTAGGGGATAAAAGCAAATGGGTGTAAAAGGGGGATTAATGGACATTGATTGTTGTTTAAATACTAATTCTAATTAGGGAAATAGTCAAATAAATATCCTAAGGTAAGGAGGATATAACTTTACTTATTTATTATAATGAATAGAGGACTTATAATTAAAAGTCGGAGTTGGACTTAGTAGGTTAATGATGTAAAATAATTTTTAATCGTAAAAACCCGTGACGATAATGAATCGTGCGCGTATAGTAGTTACGGGAAGAGAAACTAAGTGGAAAGGACTTAATGATGTAGCTCACTTTATCTAAAATAGGGAAAAGGTATTTAAGGCTAATGGGGTACGAACTTAACAACCCTCATGTATAGTCCACTTCCTGTGTCTTAAGTGGCTGGGTTTGAAGAGTCCACCTGGGAGTAGGTCTTTCAGTTTAGGGGTCTTAAATGGCATGAGTGTGTGGGGCCTACCTAAACCTAGAAACTAAAAACATCAGATATGGCTGCCTACCCTATAGGAAGTAATAAGCGACAAAGGAAGTTATCCAATAAGGTTAGCTAGATGGTATAGCGAACGAGAAACTACCACCTCTTACCTTACACAGGGCAAGGGTATATGCATGAATGACGGAAGCCTTAACTAGTAGGGCCCGTTGCTAGTGCCCTCCAGTTTATGTTAACATTGAACATATTATCGAGGAATAATAAGTGACTAATATGTCTGCCTAGGGTCTTAAGCGATCAGGGAGAATCCACCCTATATATCATTGATAGTGAGGCATTAGAAAAATAAAAGATAGTGGAAGAGGATACATATACATATATATATATATATATATATATATATATATATATATATATATATATATATAGAGAGAGAGAGAGAGAGAGGGAAACTCCGAAATTAGGGGTTAACTCTCGATTAAATAACCAGATATATTCTGGTATAAAGGCTTACTAAATATATGTTTAAACGTTCTATCTTGGTATTATACTTTGGGAATACTACTTTGGGAAGAGTAGGAAGGTCGTGCGTAAACATTTACAAGGTTAGGCTAGAATCAGTAACCTTGGTAGGCATACATCTTAGGTTAAACCAAACGGGATACATCTATGTATTATAATCTGTGTTGTACATTTCCTATTTACCAGAATCTTGTTGTTCTGACCACCCCTTCCTTACTACAACTACCTAGGTTTCTAGAGAAGGTCGGGTTCCCACAGCTGTTTAAGTTCGGCTTTCAGTTCTCGTTCTCTCTCATGCTCGGTATTGGCAAAGCGACTTACTTTAAAAAGGTAGTTACTTGAGTTAAAACTAGTCTATCCTATTTTGTTTCCACTGTGAGTTATCTTATCGTACTCTGATTATGCTCATGCTCATTTATTTGTAGGTATCATATTTACACACTCCATGCTTGGATGTGTTTGAGCTTCGATTTTTGTCAAAACTTGGGCACAGAAAAGTCTGGGGTGTTACATTTTCTTTTCGTATAAACCCAAAACTTCCTAGACACAGTAATCTAAATTTGTACTATCAAATCATAGTAAATAGCTAACTTAAATGATTTCCACTCACATTGATATGACATAGAAAAACAATAATTTTTTTTGTAGAATTGAATATGGATTTAGCCGACAAAACTTTGCTCCAATCCTTTTATAATATATATATATATATATATATATATATATATATATATTATACATAAGAATTAGAATCTCATATATTTAAACCAAATTCCAAAATCCTAAATCTATAGAGAACTTAGATTAGAGAAGGTAGAATGAAGATAAGAGAAGTAGACGGGTTTCTAGCCTTTCTCTGGAATTGGCAATGGCAGAAGTTTTGGATCTAGATTAACCTAAAAAGGGGGTGAATGGGGTTTATTGAATTAATTTGAGATATTAAAATTACCATAGAACAGATTAAGTTAGATAATATAAATGCAGAAAATAAATAACATAGGTTTTACCCCCAACTTCAGCAAACTCTGCCTATCACTACTACAAAAGTGGGCAAATCCGATACTAGTTTTACGTGGCCTTAGATCGAAAAAGCATTGCATTTGCCCATTTTTTCTAATAGGCAACACCAGAGATGCGTGGCATCCGCGGCCGTTGCCCTAGCAGTAATGCAACGCTATTTGCATGTAATGCAACAATATAAAATGTTGTCTCAAGCATTAGCTGCCAAGTCACAATAGTGAAGCCATGTCAGCTTTCCACGTAAGCTGCCCATGTGCCACACACCACATCATCTTTCCATGCCAATTGCTTACGTATCAGACACCACGTCAGTTGTCCACGTGTCACACACCACGTCAGCTGTGGGGCCCACGTGTCGTACCATAGTGGAATTAACAATATTTTTTCAAATGCAACACCATTGTCTTGAAATGCAACATAAAAAAATCAAATGCAATAGTAAAAAAGGCAAATGCTACATAAGAAGAAAGCAAATACAATGCTTTAATTAAAAATTCTGCACTACCAGTTTTGTATAGAAGAGTGTCTTATTAACAAATAACATCAAACCAAATACAACTAATACATCAGTAACATAATTTCGGCTGAATACAACAAGAACATAAGAGCTACATGCTTCTATCATAAACCTAAACTGTACTAACAAGCATCATCTAACAAACAATATCAGAACATCAACTCATCTCATTGCCTTAGCAAATCCGCATCCATCTCCCTGCCTTACTTTCAAAACTGCAAGTATATACTGAACATAGTTATGTAGTTGAAAAAGCTTTTTTTTTTACCGTAGTATGCAGATATTTCCGCAGCAAATGGATCTCCCTTGTAGAAATACAAATGTAGTATATACAGCTTCGAAGTAAACAAATCTTATAGTCCACTTATGTAAAACCGAGGGTACTGTGGGAAGATAAGTTATCCCCACTGTCAAAAAAGATGCCAGCAATTGATAATATGAGAGTAGAGTTAATAACATAGTAGAGGGTTTGAACTCACAATTCAACATGGCAAGAAGCTCGTGGTTGGAGAGCAAACATAGCTTCCATAAATCAAGGTCAGTCGTAACTTGAGACAAAGCATGGAGATGGGTCAGCAGCTTAAAAAACGAGATTCAACAGTTGGGTTAAATTAAGTGAAAAAAATATTGACAGTTTGATATTCGATGTTATTTATGTAATGTTATCTCTAAGACTTATGTCCCTATTTCGATGTGGTTTTGGACATGTTATTCCTGATTAATGTCACACAGTAGAGTAATTAATGTGTTGGGTTGAAGCACAGTGGTAATATAAATTACCTATTATTGCTGCAGTGTTTAATTAGTAAGTAGAATTGAATATCTTATGAGCACGTTTCAAATGAAGGGTATTAGTAACACGTTTCCAGTAATCTTGTTCCTGTTCTGACATAGAAGAGAAGGGTAGTTAACATTTTCTTTCTCTGCAGCATAAATGTTGTTTAGTTTGATTATATATTTAAGACATTAGAAAATCAGCTCACACTAACATTAAACTTTCAGATGTATATTATATTCAATTCTAGTTAAACCGAATACCACATACTAACACAAACAAATTTCAGTACTTTGTGCATCTACATGTGTAAGCAAGTACATGCATGGTAAAACACTACATTTTGATGTTCAGACCAACAGATCAACATGTTGATTTTCTATAGAGTTAAAGGCAAGAGCAAGTCTAATTCTAATTCATTCCCAAGGGATCAAATCATGTTTTATATCGACAACTCTATCATTATTCATTCCTGATGTATTGTTTAATCATGTTAACCACTAATTAATAGAAGAATTATCTGGGACTGCAAATTTAAACTTAATAGACTTAAGCACAATATAAATTCATGCATTAAATATTAAATAGAAGTTTATAGTACCTACACGGTTTTAGTTGCGGATCATAGTACCTACATGGTTTCAATAGATGTATATTGAGTCTTCAATATGGTCAACTCCTTCAACTATCTCATACCGTTTCGCAAACATTTCTGTCTACGACTCTAAACATGATATAAGAAATGAGAAAAAAGAATGTAGAGTTGGTGAAATGGAAATAAGAATAAAAAGAATGTACAATGTCTAAGACACTATACCCTTTTCTTTTTTTATGCTGACAATCTTTTGAAACTCATGTTCCTTCCTTGTTTTCAGTTCCACACTTAACAAAGCCATCATATAAAACCAATCTCTGGTGAAACAGATACAAAGACCACATGAGGAACAGTGAAAATCAAAACTAAAGAACAGTCCCGTTTTCAAGCGCCATATCGATAACTCTTCATGATATATAGTTGAAACATTGGCATTCCATTAAAACGCTGAAAGAAGTTCTTTTTATGATTTCCCGAGATACCGTAAGACAGAAGCATAATGTAATAACCTGGAAATCCAAGCCAATTTAAATTTTTTATTTTGGCAATTTTAGGGAATTTCGAATATTTAAAATGAATTATTT
Organism: Allium sativum; assembly: GCA_030737875.1. Classification (NCBI taxonomy): domain Eukaryota; kingdom Viridiplantae; phylum Streptophyta; class Magnoliopsida; order Asparagales; family Amaryllidaceae; genus Allium; species Allium sativum. Next base: position 768,439,068 of record CM060918.1, on the reverse strand, counting down.
TAAATAATAACGACAAGAAATTTATTTTGAATAGAATTAGAACGTGTATATCTATTTGAATCGACGTTAGAATATAAATATTTTATTTTAAATATAAAAGGAATTGAAAATGGCGCGGTAGTTTGAAATTTCGATTTCAAAGTTCAAATGAATGTACAGGATTCAAAATAAACCTAATTTTAGAGAAATCAAAAATATTTGACCTATTTGAGAATATCTTTCCAACGAATCCAAAAAATTGAAATTTCATAGTGGGAGTAAAAAGTTATACCCAGCTGAAATTTCAGAAAAGTCACTGTGGAATTCTGGCCCTTAAAAATGAAAATTTTGCAAACGACCTCGGTTTTCGAAACCACTTTTGTTAGATCCGTGATGTCAAGTTATTGCTAGGTTTCAAAATTCGTAATTTTCTGAATCAATATGTGAGCGTGGCAAAGGAAAATGCGTTTGACCAGTTTTAGTTGATTTTAATCGACTGGAAAATGGCCATTTTTCAAATGGTCTCAGAATTTGAAAAAATTAGTTTTGTTAGGACCGTATCGTCAATACGAGGCTAGAAATGATTTTTTTTGAATTTTTAGAGTTAATATGTGACCCCAGTAAATTCAAATGCGTGTTCAAATTCAATATATAGATTTATATTTTGATTTTGATGAAAACTGATCGAAATGATCGAATCAGCTTACGGTACATATCCCATCGTGTTATGAATGGGGGTAATTAGCTACAGACGATAGTCGGTGGGTTCGATTTTGAGATCGAAGTAAAAAGTTACTTTATGGGATAAATAAAATAAAACAAAATTAATTAAATATAACCCCCTTTCTTTGATCTTCTCTCCCTCATTCTTCAGCCCGATAGTTTTAAAATAAATAAATAAACACATCGCTCCTCTAAACCTAGCCGCCATCGCATTGACGCCGCCCGACCTCCTACCACCACCGCTGCTATCACGCCGCCTCCCCCTTCCGTCACCGCCTCGGCAACTCCCTCCCCTGGCCATCCTCCCTCCTCTCCCACTCAGGAAGACTTCGTTTTCACCCCCAAACAAGCCGCTGCTTCAGCCCTAGGCTGGAATCCGACCACGGTGGGCCCTACGCCACCCCCTTTTCTCCTTCCTCCTCCTCCCCGTCATCCACTCCCTCCCTCTCTTCTTCTAAACTCGAACGCAACCCAAGTCAGCAGCCGTGACCTCCCTTGGCCACCACCACCAAACTCCGACTGCCAAGCCATCATACTCGCCCCCAAATCCGCCCTGTAAGCTTTCCTTTTGTTGTTTTGTTCATTTATCTTTATTTGTTCAATGAAATTGGTTTTAAAAGAGTAGAAAAAATCAGTTTTCTGTGGTATCATAGCAAAATAAAGGTATGGTTTTAGTATATATATTAGAGATTTTAAAAATATAATCTTTATATATATAGTAGCATTTTAAAAATATAATCTTTATATATATAGTAGCATTTTAAAATATAATCTTTATATATATAGTAGCATTTTAAAAATATAATCTTTATATATATAGTAGCGCTTTAAAAACATAATTTTTATCTATATAGTAGAGGTATAAAGGCGAGATTCTTATTTATATAAAGGCAAGATTCTTATTTATTTAAAGGCGAGATTTATTTATATGAAGGTGATATTTTTATAAACATCATATTAAAAATGCGATTTTTACTATGAACAACGGGAAATGATCGCATTGGAATTTTGAGCAAATTCGAACCGTTCAGAAATAAAGAATGGCGGAGTGGAACCCAAAGGTGAGAACTCCTCACTTTTAATTTATTTTCTAGTTGAAATATAAACTAGGATGCAGACGGTGCTTAGCAGCACTCGACACCCGTTGTCCACAGACTATGGACGACTTGTTTGTTTGTGTTGTAAAAATTGATTGTTGGTGTTGAAATCAAATATATATTCATGTGTTGAAATAAAATATATATTCATGTGTTGAAATAAATATATATTCATGTATTGAAATAAAATACATATTCATGTGTTGAAATAAAATATATACTCATGTGTTGAAATAAAATAAATATTCATGGGTTGAAATAAAATAAATATGCATTTACAAATGGAACGATTTGTTTATGTACACTGATTTGACTGATATTGATTGGGATAAATTTTACACATCGCCCAACTGCACAAATAAAATCCGTGTTTGATTGTTTGAAACCCCACATGGGTATTGGGATGAAATTGGACATACACTAATCCCAATAATTAGCTGTATGTCGATCGATAGATTGAAGGCTGTTATAAGCGTTGAATATTTATATTTGATGCTTATACAGTGTACAATGCACTCTGAATGATAGTTGATTATTTATCGTTGCTATTATATACATGCGTTGTATGGAATCCATATAATTAACATTATATGGTAATTGATTGGGTCTCATTCCAATTGGGAAAATAAAGAATATTATAAAATGAAAATTCATGTGTTGATTGAAAGAATACTCATGTGTTGAATAGAAAAAATAGTCATGTGTTGACAATACTCATATGTTGAGAACATTCTTGTGTTGAAACTTATTATGTGTTGAGTAAAATATTTTAACAATGAAATTCTCATTTTTATCAAATATGAAATTAGAAACTAACTGGAAATCGGTTAAAATGTATGGTTTCCTGGGTATCGATCTGATGTTGGTTTCGGCCTTCGGGGTTAATATTTAGGGAATCGTTCTCTTGCTAATTTACGGTTAGATTCTGATTAAGAATTAAATGATATAAAGCACAATTGTATAAAATATATTAAATAATAAAAATAGTCATGTGTTGACAATACTCATGTGTTGACAATACTCATGTGTTGAGAATATTCATGTGTTGAAAGAAATATAGATTCATGTGCTGAATAGAATAAATATTCATTTGTTGAATAGAATAACGAAGTTATTGAAATATATATAGCCATGTGGATTAGATTTGCGTCATTTTGATGGGAATGATATTTATATCGATTATATTTGTTTTTTAATGAATATAGAAAAGGAGTGATTTCAAAATATAAAGTTTTGAAAATATTATCATTTATATATCGATGATATGGAATATTCAATTTTGATTTGAAATTGAATATGAAGTTGAAATCCTTTTTAAAACGAAGTTAGAACGATATATAAAATGCATTTTAAAAGGAAATCGATGAAATATATGTTATATTTATTATATATACAATATAATGGCCTGAATAGAATGCGCCGCGCTGCAGAAGTTCATGAATTTCGACCATTGACTTCGAATGGATATTACGGGAGATCCGACCATCGGATTCTCCTAAAACCAGAACCGTTGGGTTCGTATCGAAAAGATCTTTCCAATGAATACAAGAAATTAGAAATCTAACGGTTGGATTTGGAATTATGCTCAAATCAAATTTGGAAAAGGTCGCTGTAAGTGCAGTTCAATGGCCATTGATGGAAATCGACTGTACGGGCCTTGATAAAATTATTAAAAGTAGTAATTATTTGTGTAAAATCATAAGCAATGATTTGGAAAGAATTGAAATAAAAAATTCCATATTTGAAAAGATAAAGATAGATTTTTATCGAAATGAACTAGTTTTGAACTAGAATTATAATTCATTTATTTTTGAAATAAATAAATTGGATTTGAAAGGGTTTTAAAAGTAACCAGAATTTCCAATAATTGAATTGGAATTGTCTTTGGAATATTTCTATGTTGGATTTTGTGATTATACAGATATTGTTATGGAAATTTGAAAAATATTTATATCGTTATTTCCAATACGATATTTGTTGGTTATAGAATTTGATATTGAATATAAGCCGGTATGTTTTCTATTCAGAGCCTTATATTTAATATCAAATGAAATTTGGGTTTTTCCTGAGTGGTATCTTTAATAATTCTGTTCTTAGACCCAACGGAGTTAAGAAAATCAGAAACTAACTGGAGATTAGTTAAGTTGAATGGTTTCTTGGGTATTGATCTCATGTTGGTTTTGGCCTTCGGGGTTAATACTTAGGGAATTGTTCGCTTGCTAATTTATGGTTAAAGGCTGATGGAATGGAACGTCATTTAGGGTTTATAGTGAACCGTGTTTTAAATGACATTGGTTCTTTAACCTAGTTAAAGATAGGATTTGACTTCCCAAGTTAAATAATCATTAATATTGATTTTTGGGAAGATGAAAACAAAGTGGAGTTTTAATGAATCTTTTATTAGATTGAAATGATCGAGAATGGAGTATCACCAGTTTTGCTCCGGGCGATAGTTAAATCTTTAATTAGATTTAAACGTGAAATGGAAATTGAATTTACCGATAACATCGTGGTGTTAGATATGAAGTATTATCGGTTTTACTTCATGGGATGAATAGGTTGGGATTAGGAAATTAAAATAAATGATTGCTTCGATAAGGTTCGTTAATCCCGACTAGTTTGAAATGATATTCAAAAGAAGATTAAAGAATAAATTTAGAGAATTTATCTTTGATAAAATTAACGGGAACCTTTCCCAAAGTATAGGAATATTTGAATAAAAGAATATACTGAATTGGAATGAGGCGTATGTTGTGTTTATATAACACTTAATTATTATATACGCGAGTTATTCAGAAAGACTGGGTTTATCCCATTATGAATAACTGATTCAACGTGGTGTCGAGGATGAAGATGGTGGTCGAAGACCGGAGGTCTTCACATCGTTTGGATAATTACTGATGATCTTGATTGGGTTGTACACCCAAGAGGAGGGAATCAGTTGGTGATCGTCCAGACGTACTTGGAGATCGATGGATGTGCGAGGTAAAAGGTGCCTCCGGTTTCGTTCAGACCCAGAACGGACTTGTATGGACTATTTGTCTGACATTGGATATCATTCTGTGTGATTGATGGATATCGGTTGCATGGAGTGGTTTACCTGTGTGGCATGCTAAGATGCAAATGATCAAGGCTTCAGTTGAAAAGCAGAGTCTTGTTGTTGATGATCAAAGCACGGCCTGTGTGGCATAGCTTTGTGTAGCGTTAATTTGCGAGCCTCACACCCCAGTTGTGAACCAGAAACGGGAGAGGACATCAGGGAGGGTATGCGTTTCCTTCTAGCTAGGGTGGTGTCAGTGACCTACCAACCCTGACAGTTATATTGCTTTCACCTGTGTGGTTGTTGATGTTGCGAGGCGCCTCGGATATATCGGTGACTGTGTGAAGCCGATGGAGTCATTTGGCTCATTTACGCCCCAAAGGGCCGGGAAATGCAGTGTTTAGGCATTTTAATCCACATCGGTGGACCGGCCCTGATGATCCAAGGGCTTGACTGAGTACTTGTCCTGAGACTCGGGATAGACAGTCTTGAATCGGTAGAGGACGATCCCTTGCCTCGGTTCAAAGATGGAAATCCGACTTCCAAATACGTGATTTTGTGGTTTTAATTGTAGAACTAGTATGGCGACATGATATATGGTTCTCATGCCGCCTATGATTGATATATTTATATTTGAAGTTGTTTTCTTCACTAATAGTAATAATAAAAGATTAAATTTCACGTATCAAGCATTCTTTGGCTATTATAAGGGAAAACCCTATCCTTTGGCTTATGTTGCATTGTGTGATGGGACCTGGGTCTTATAATAGCTTCATTGTTCTTTATCTAGCATTGCGATGTTGTTTTATGCACTGATATTCTTGGGAGGAAACCCGTTCCGTGTTATACAGTGTGGTCCCTTGATTTACCTAACTTTTAAATAAAGATTAATAACTGTTTTAGTTCTCACACCAGTCACATGACTGACCTGGAGTTTATTGTTTTAACCTAAACTCTGGGTGCCCTTATTTTGCATGGGCAGCTAGTAGTTTTGGTTTTGCAGATTTATATTCACAGGATCCTGATTTATAGCTGGAACGATATCCAGAAAGCTCTGTATCTGTTTATCTCTTTCAGTTGTGTTTTGTATTATTTTCTGCTGCTATGTAATGTATTGTAATCTCTAATATTTATGTGTATTATTAATTCATACTCTATATATTCTTGTAATCTGATGGAATTGTTGTAATAAACAATGAAATGTTCTTCTGTTTGTGTTCCGATGTGGCTTGTTCTCACCTCAGTCCGTGATTTCCTGTAAGGGGGATTTCAGGTCATTACAGCTTGGTATCAGAGCTTTGGTTTACAAAGCTCGGAGAACAAGACACGTTAGAACCAAATGAAAGAATTCATCAGAGATTGGATTAGTAATATCCAATGAGAATGACTCGTTAGAGATGGGTTCAGTAGTATCCTAGAACGAGTGTGAAGAGTGATGTTTTTAAAATAAAAGTGGAAACTAGTTTTGTTTTGAAAATTTAAATCAATTATTCGCATTTGAATATTATTTTAAATTGATTTGGACAATCGAGTATATAGAGATTTTGTTATACGTCTGATCCACGTGTATTAGAAGCCTCAAATATATTCGATAGATATAGAATCACACTCTAGTCGCCTGGAGGTGACTCCGATGATACTGGTGATTGATATATCATCATCAGAATTTATATTCGAGTGCCGAAAGTGGGATATCTATATATTTCCAATTGACTGGTGTGAGAACCAAAATATAGTTAGAATATATTGTTGTGACTTAGCACAAAAAATGTGATTTTTGACTATATATCAAAATTATGAATTTGAAAAGCTAATTCACTAATTGATTGCTGGTTGTGTTGTTTGATTATTGTTTGATTAATTAAATGTTGAACCTTTAGCCAAATTGAACCAAATAAGGAATTGAATTGAAATTAGTCGCATTTGCATGCATATACATGTACTTACATTGAACAGGTCATAGCAAGGAGTCTAGAGAAGAAGAATAAAATTGTTTGCCCGACAAATAGGTACATGTTTATTGTATTTCTTGGGTTTTTGATGATTTTATGAGCCGATTGGCTAGCCGCTTGGCTAGCTGCTTGGCTGTTTCGTTTTCTTTTTGGGATGGTAAGGGCCATGGGAGGCTATTTGGAATATCCCGAAGCTCCGGGTGCAGGGGAGGTTATGGCGAAATTTTTCGAAAATTTAGGGTGTTAGCCAAATTTTTGAAAAATTTGAAAAGTTCTTAGAAACTGAAAAGTTGAAGAACTTAAGCCGTAAAGAAAATAATGAAAGTTGAGCTGATTTGTTAAACAACTTTCAGCTTCGTTCCTTTTCGGGGGACGAAAAGTTTTAAGTGGGGGAGATTGTAATAACCCGGAAATCCAAGCCAATTTAAAATTTTTATTTTGGCAATTTTAGTGAATTTTGAATATTTAAAATGAATTATTTTAAACAATAACGACAAGAAATTTATTTTGAATAGAATTAGAACGTGTATATCAATTTGAATCGACATTAAAATATAAATATTTTATTTTAAATATAAAAGGAATTGAAAATGGCGCGGTAGTTTGAAATTTCAATTTCAAAGTTCAAATGAATGTACAGGATTCAAAATAAACCAGATTTTAGAGAAATAAAAAATATTTGAATTTGAGAATATCTTTCCAATGATCCGAAAAATTGAAATTTCATAGTGGGAATAAAAAGTTATGCCCAGTTGAATTTTCAGAATAGTCGCTGTGGAATTCTGGCCCTTAAAAATGGAAATTTTGCAAACAACCACAATTTTCGACGAAACCACTTTTGTTGGATCTCTGATGTCAAGTTATTGCTAGGTTCAAAATTCGTAATTTTCTGAATCAATATGTGAGCATAGCAAAGGAAAATGCGTTTGACCAATTTTAGTTGATTTTAATCGACTGGAAAATGACCATTTTTCAAACGGTCTCAGAATTTGACGAAATTAGTTTTGTTAGGACCGTATCGTCAATACGAAGCTAGAAATAATTTTTCTGGAATTTTTAGAGTTAATATGTGACCCCAGTAAATTGAAATGGGCGTTCAAATTCAATATATAGATTTATATTTTGATTTTTACGAAAACTGATCGAAACAATCGAATCAGCTTGCGATTCATATCCCATTGTGTTCGGAATGAGGGTAATTAGCTATGGACGACAGTCGGTGGGTTTGATTTTGAGTTCGAAATAAAAATTTACTTTATGGGATAAATAAAATAAAATAAATTAATTAAATATAACCCCCTTTCTTTGATCCTCTCTCCCTCATTCTTCGGCCCGATAGTTTTAAAATAAATAAATTAAAAAAAACATCACTCCTCTAAACCTAGCCGCCATCGCATCAACGCCGCCCGACCTCCTGCCACCACCGCTGCTATCGCGCCGCCTCCCCCTACCGTCACCACCTCCGCAGCTCCCTCTCCTGGCCATCCTCCCGCCTCTCCCACTCAGGAAGACCTCGTTTTCACCCCAAACCAGCCGCTGCTTCAGCCCTAGGCTGGAATCCGACCACGGCGGACCCTGTGCCACCCCCTTTTCCCCTTCCTCCTCCTATCCGTCACCCACTCCCTCCCTCTCTTCTTCCAACTCGAACGCAACCCAAGTCAGCAGCTGTGACCTCCCTTGGCCACCACCACCAAACTCTGATTGCCAAGCCGTCACCCTCGCCTCCAAATCCGCCCTGTAAGCTTTCCTTTTGCTATTTTGTTCATTTATCTTTGTTTGTTCAATGAAATCGGTTTTAAAAGAGTAGAAAAAAATAGTTTTCTGTGGTATCATAGCAAAATAAAGGTTTGGTTTTAGTATATATATTAGAGATTTTAAAAATATAATCTTTATATATATAGTAGCATTTTAAAAATATAATCTTTATATATATAGTAGCATTTTAAAAAATATAATCTTTATATATATAGTAGCATTTTAAAATTATAATATTTATATATATATATATAGTAGCGCTTTAATAACATAATTTTTATCTATATAGTAGAGGTATAAAGGCGAGATTCTTTTTTATATAAAGGCGAGATTCTTATTTATCTAAAGGCGAGATTCTTATTTATATAAAGGCGAGATTTTTATAACATCATATTAAAAATGCGATTTTTACTATGAACAGCGGAAATGATCGCATTGGAATTTTGAGCAAATTCGAACCGTTCAGAAATAAAGAATGGCGGAGTGGAACCCAAAGGTGAGAACTCCTCACTTTTAGTTTATTTTCTAATTGAAATATATACTAGGATGCAGACGGTGCTTAGCAGCACCCGACACCCGTTGTCCACAGACCATGGACGACTTGTTTGTTTGTTGTTTGTGTTGTAAAAATTGACTGTTGGTGTTGAAATCAAATATATATTCATGTGTTGCAATAAAATATATATTCATATTTTGAAATAAAATATATATTCATGTGTTGAAATAAAATATATATTCATGTGTTGAAATAAAATATATATTCATGGGTTGAAATAAAATAAATGTCCATTTATAAATCGAACGATTTGTTTATGTGTACCATTTTGACTGATATTGATTGGGACGATAAATCTTACACATCGCCCAACTGCACAAATAAAATCTGTGTTTGATTGTTTGAGTCCCCATACGGGTGTTGGGATGAAATTGGACATACACTAATCCCAATAATTAGTTGTATGTCGATCGATAGATTGACAGGCTGTTATAAGCGTTGAATATTTATATTTGATGCTTATATAGTGCAGAATGCACTCTGGATGATATATGATTATTTATCGTTGCTATTATATACATGTGTTGTATGAAATCCATATAACTAACATTATATGGTAATTGATTGGGCCTCATTCAAATTGGGAAAATAAAGAATATTATAAAATGAAAATTCATGTGTTAAATGAAAGAAAATTCATGTGTTGAATAGAAAAAATAATCATGTGTTGACAATACTCATGTGTTGAGAATATTCATGTGTTGAAACTTATCATGTGTAACACCCCACCTCCGTTAAGGTCACTCACAAAGGGAATGCCTTAACTTTGGTGGAGCGTTTTAGTAAACAGAACGGAAACTTACAAGACAGATAAAACAGTACTTGCAAAATTTTAACTTTATTACAGCGGAAACAGAAATTAATATGGTTACATCCTTTCAAATCTCAGAATTCAAGTACAAAATATCAGTCTTGTACAAAAGCCTTCAAAATGCATGGTTTAAAATCATAATCCCCATGGAATGGAAGCTATACAGAGCCAAGCCATACTTTAAGCACTTCAAGCAAAGAGAAATCCGGATCAAGCTAAGTATTCCCTCCTTGGCTAACCTGGGGGGGAAACGGAAGAAAGGAGGCGAAACAACAAGGGTCAGACAAAAAGTCTGGCAAGTCCAGTGACTTTCAGCATATGAACAGATAATAATAATATGATATGAACATAAAACTGGATGTGAGATAACTGTAACAGGTGTAGCAGATATAACAGAAAAACAGAATGACATAAACTATTGTTTTACACTTCTCTGCACTAATACTAGTATAGTAGAATTAGGTGTCACCCTAATGTCTAAATTGAAGCAGGAACGGGTACAGAATAATTTAACCGAAACAGAATGCTAATATTGGGCCTTTACTACCCGATCAGAAATAGACAGAAGCAGAAAAAGATTAATCCCTACGGAAACAGAATGTAGAATTAGGTGTACACTAGTAATGGGCCTTTACTACCCGAACAGACGGTACCACACAGAAACAGACAGGTGTTACCACCCAATAGAAACAGACGGTACCAACAGAAACAGACAGAACTAAGTGTACCCTAAACCCAACCCCAAGCGATCGGCTCCCTAATACATAAATATCCTGTGTCGGCCCCACAGTAGGGTGTATCACTCCCTAAAGTGACAACCAATTGGCACAGACCTATTTACAGATGTCACGGCGTCTTACATCCTCAGAGGCAGACCGGGATCCATGCACGCACATGACCCGGTTGGAATGCACCATCAACACCCCTCGCCATTATCAGAATGAACCACTTATAATTAGTTCAGTAAGCGTGCCCGGACCCTACTTACTGTTGGGTCAAAGTTTTGATACCAGAAAGGGTTACTGATTAATATGGGTCCCAAACAACAGATGACACAAGTAATTCCCCTCCTAACCTTGTGTCCCCAGACTAACAGATCTCAGATTAACTTGTTTACAAGTTCAGACATACAGAATTCAAATTTACTAGTTCACAGATTAAGTTAACAAGTTTTCAAACTAACAGATCAGATGTACAGATTTTTCAGATTTGTCTAACTTTGTATTGGGCCTACAGATTCATGGACGGGTTTACTACACCTATTAATCCAGTTGGTTTAACCCTATTTTCCCCCAATATGTTTTAGACGTCATTCTTATTTTAGATTTGCATTAATTAATTATTAATGCCTAGACCTCTCACATTAGGTCGCTAGCTTGTGGCCGCTGGATGGGCCGGGCGGTTCCGGGCAGACTTCTGCCACAAGCCAGACCTAACCTCGTGTCTTAAGCAGGTTATGACTAACTTCTCACATTAGAACCTATTGTTTGCGGCCACTGGATGTGCCGGGCGGTTCCGGGCAGAATTACGCCGCAAACTCATTCTAACCTCAAGTTAGTCACGTTTATCTTTGCGGCCAATTAATTAATAATTTACCGTTTATGCGCACGCCCAATATATATGCCAATTCAGATTATATCAATAACAGGATGATTATATCAACACAACAGATAACAGATTTTAGCAGATAACAGATTTTTTCCAGATTATATGACTTAACGGATTTAACAGATTTAGCAACTTAGCAGATTTTGGCATATAACAGGTTAGGCATTTCAACCAACAAATTTAACAGATTAGGCACTTCAATCTAATTAGCAGTCTAGGCAATATAACAAAACTAACAGTTTAGGCAACTTGGCAAATTAGCAGATTTAGCAAATTTAATATTTCTAAAGGTTCTATTTACATGCCTTGCCTAGTCATAAATTAGGCCTAAATTCATATGCCTACATAATTTTCATGATTCCCAATATGAACATGTACATAGCGCAGAATGTGGACATAATTTACCATATAACATATGTTCTAATTTTTTTTAAACTAGCATTTTACAGCAGATTCACATATAAATTATTCCAAATATAACTATTAATTTCAATGCATGCCATATATCCAAAAATCCCTGTTTAGGTGTGATCACAATAATAGGTATCCTAATTAATGTAAATCTTTACACCTAAGTTTCCATATCCTTCTTCTTTTCAACTCATGAATCATTATGCAAAATATACCCAACAATCTAAATCTTTAAATTATATCTTCTAAAAATCAGATCTTGACTTTTATATGCATTTTGTCCAAAGTCTCAATTCATATGTAATCTTACAATGGTTCCTCTCTTCTTTTATCACAGAATATGCATAGGTTTAAAACTAGTTTACAACATAGGCTTATTTTTCTAATTAATTACAGATCTAAATAACATATGTTCATTTCTCTAATTAGTTACAGATCTAGATTACAACGTACACTATGCATACAACATATATAAATTACATGTTTACAGTCTAATTCATGCATCTAATCTCAAGTCATATGTCAATATATTTTATGCCTCAGATCTAAAGTCATACGTTCAATTCAGCCTTGTCAAATTTCGCATCATTCATTATTTGTCCCAAAATTTGCGTTCATACGTTAATCTCTTATGAGATTAGGCACAGGCTCGTGGTAGCCTGGCTATAGAAACAGAAAGGAAGCAGAAAGGGATACAGAACAGTCACAGAAAAACAGATCTGACAGATATACAATCTCAGATTCAGATTCACAATTCATGTCAAAATCAGAATTAACGTTTTTAGCAGAAAATAACTGTACTTGCCTTGGTTGGATTAAAGAAAGAACTTTAGTTGTTACAGAATTGTTGCAGAAGCTTTTATCTCAAATTTGAATTGAACTGCTTAGGTTGATGTTGATTAGCTTCTAGTTTTGATTCCAGCAGAGTAGCGACGCCATTTATATTTTTACTAGAACAGAGACAGAGAAGAAGCAGAATAGAATTGTGTGTAGAGGAGGCTAGGTCTTAGGATGTATTTATAGGTGTGTTTTAGTTGTCTTAGGCCTTTAGATAAACCCTAAAACAGATCAGAACCATCAGAATTCGTCACAGGCTCACCAAAACAGCCCAAAAACCCATCCAGATGCACCCAGGCCGACCTGGCTCGACCAGGGAGGTCGACCCTAGGGTCGAATCCCAAGTCGACCTGGTCCCCTCCAGGTCGACCCCTAGGTCGACCTGGTCTGGGCGGGAATTTTCCCGCCTGACTCATTTTCTGCATTTTTGAAATCGGTTTCGTTTTTCTGATTTTTCGTGAAACTTCTGAAGGCCATATCTCGGTCATACTGACTCCGATTTTCGAAATTTCGGACTCTATTTCGCGTATTTTTCCGAGACGAACGCAACTGCAAAACCCGTTTCCCTTAGTTCTCATATCTGTAATTAGTTATTCTTAAATTTGTGGTATTAATATTAACAGAATTACGGGGTGTTACATTCTCCCCTCCTTAAAGGATTTCGTCCCCGAAATCTTCAAGTTAAGAAGAATGTGTCCTACCATCCAATCATCCATCTACTCAATCACCAATCACAGGCATTCATTGTCCTTAAGAGATTTCTAGTACTGTATGAACATATGCAAGAAGTGTGTGTATATGTTCCTTGTCTAATGCAAAGATCAGGCGGTCCACTGATTCAGTTGACCTCCTTAATGCGAATTATGCCAGTGCCATGAGTCCAAAATGTATGCAATTTTCCTACTCGATACATATCATTTCTATATGAGTGCACAACCATTCAGTCATATGCAACATCCATGTGCTGAGTCAATCATTTTGCATTCACAAAAATTTAAAATGCTCACACATCCATATGCAGTATGAGAGTGTTTTCGAGCCGATCTAGTGCCTAGTGTGTGTATATGCATCCACGGGCAACCACTAGCAACCACCTGCATCCACTTGCAACCATCAAACATAACATGTCTCAAACACATGTTTACACCCATTATTTTCTACCTAAAGTTTGAAGATTCGATCGATAGGATACAGTCGAATGATGGAAGCGAGTACAGATAGAACGAAAACTTGGTTCCCTTTAGACATTGGTTGAGAAAACAATTCCCCTAAGTATCAACCCCAAAGACCGAGATCAATATCAGATAAACATTCAGAGGATTACCCTCTTTAGACAATGTCAAAACTGGAAATCAGAATTATACAAATATTTACAGACTACTAATACAGATCAGGTTCCCTAATGATTCTTAAGAAGCTAAGCATGATAAAATCATACCCCACGAAAACTCAAAATGTATGCGTCGTACTTGACGCCTAACACAGATATCCCTCAAACCCCAATCTCAAACAGATGAGCCATAACCCTGATGGGTCTGAGTCTACAGCGGAATTCAGAAATAATACTAGCATTAAAGTGCAGAGTATCGATTACAAAATCAAAATACCAGAATCAGAAAAAATCTTAACTCCATAATCAGATAAAGAAATTAAACCTACTATAGAAATTTTCCTACTCCTATCCTAGCCACTAGCCTCAAGAGTGTTCGCCTGCCCTCCTTGTCCTCGTCTCTTCGGGCAGTCCCTAGTGAAGTGTCCCATCTCCCCACAGTTGAAGCAAGCGCCCTTCCTTTTTCTGCAATCCTTGTTCAGATGAGTCGAGCTTCCACAAGTAAAGCACTTTTTCCCCTTCTTATCTTCAGTCTTCTCATCCTTCTTTTGTGTTTCCTTTTTGGGCCCCGCTTTCTTATTCTGCGATTCTTCCTTCTTTGTCTCTTCTGGGCCCTTATCTTCCTCGTGCAGTAGTGCCATGTCCACCAATTTCTCGTAAGTCGCTCCCATGGGTACATGGGTCATGGCTAGGCTGTGCAGTGGCTCGTTCAATCCTTTAACAAAGCGGAGAGCCTTTTTATGCTGAGTGTTGACTAAATCCAATCTGAACCCAGCTAGTTGGTTGAACTGGTTGACGTATTCCTTGACCGTCATACTTCCTTGCTTAAGAGATAAGAACTTTTCCAGTTGTAAACTCCGTTCAGCTTGCGAGAGAAATTTTGTCTCAAACCTTGTTCTGAAATCCATCCATGTCTCGACCGGCCTTTCGGCGTTAGTGACTTCCCACCAGTAGGAAGCTTCGTCTTTGAGCAGCCATACCGCCAATTGTACCTTCTGCCTATCGTCCACCTCGAAGATAACGAATAGATCCTCAGTTTCTTTGAGCCAATTCCTCGCTTCTACGAATGATTCAGTTCCTTTGAAATCCTTCCCACCCATGGCCCAAAAATCTCTACAGATCTTTGAGAAAGCAATTGCACGAGGACGGGGTGGGGGAGGGGGATCATTTGCTGGACCTGCAGCGGCGGTCCTAGCCTCAAGATATTGACGAAACCAACTGGGTATATGAACACCCTCTGGTATCTCAGATGCTTCAGACATGCTGAAACGAAAAAGGAAAGGTTCAATACAAAAAGGACTGAAAGAAAGATATATGGCTCTCGGGGATTATGTTTTTCAAAATAAGCTTTATTTTTGAAAATACTTCCTTTCAAAACCTTTTGGAAAACAGTTTTCAAAAACTTTACCCAATCTGGTAACCTTCAGCTCTGATACCAAGTGTAACACCCCACCTCCGTTAAGGTCACTCACAAAGGGAATGCCTTAACTTTGGTGGAGCGTTTTAGTAAACAGAACAGAAACTTACAAGACAGATAAAACAGTACTTGCAAAATTTTAACTTTATTACAGCGGAAACAGAAATTATATATGGTTACATCCTTTCAAATCTCAGAATTCAAGTACAAAATATCAGTCTTGTGCAAAAGCCTTCAAAATGCATGGTTTAAAATCATAATCCCCATGGAATGGAAGCTATACAGAGCCAAGCCATACTTTAAGCACTTCAAGCAAAGAGAAATCCGGATCAAGCTAAGTATTCCCTCCTTGGCTAACCTGGGGGGGAAACGGAAGAAAGGAGGCGAAACAACAAGGGTCAGACAAAAAGTCTGGCAAGTCCAGTGACTTTCAGCATATGAACAGATAATAATAATATGATATGAACATAATACTGGATGTGAGATAACTTTAACAGGTGTAGCAGATATAACAGAAAAACAGAATGACATAAACTATTGTTTTACACTTCTCTGCACTAATACTAGTATAGCAGAATTAGGTGTCACCCTAATGTCTAAATTGAAGCAGGAACGGGTACAGAATACTTTAACCGAAACAGAATGCTAATAATGGGCCTTTACTACCCAATCAGAAACAGACAGAAGCAGAAACAGATTAATCCCTACGGAAACAGAATGTAGAATTAGGTGTACACTAGTAATGGTCCTTTACCACCTGAACAGACGGTACCACACAGAAACAGACAGGTGTTACCACCCAAAAGAAAGAGATGGTACCAACAGAAACGGATAGAACTAAGTGTACCCTAAACCCTACCCCAAGCGATCGGCTCCTAATACATAAATATCCTATGTCGGCCCCACAGTAGGGTGTATCACTCCCTAAAGTGACAACCAATTGGCACAGACCTATTTACAGATGTCACGGCGTCTTACATCCTCAGAGGTAGACCGGGATCCATGCACACACATGACCCGGTTGGAACGCACCATCAACACCCCTCGCCATTATCAGAATGAACCACTTATAAATAGTTCAGTAAGCGTGCCTGGACCCTACTTACTGTTGGGTCAAAGTTTTGATACCAGAAAGGGTTACTGACTAATATGGGTCCCAAACAACAGATGACACAAGTAATTCCCCTCCTAACCTTGTGTCCCCAGACTAACAGATCTCAGATTAACTTGTTTACAAGTTCAGACATACAGAATTCAAATTTACTAGTTCACAGATTAAGTTAACAAGTTTTCAGACTAACAGATCAGATGTACAGATTTTTTAGATTTGTCTAACTTTGTATTAGGCCTACAGATTCATGGACGGGTTTACTACACCTATTAATCCAGTTGGTTTAACCCTATTTTCCCCCAATACGTTTTAGACGTCATTCTTATTTTAGATTTGCATTAATTAATTATTAATGCCCAGACCTCTCACATTAGGTCGCTAGCTTATGGCCGCTGGATGGGCCGGGCGGTTCCGGGCAGACTTCTGCCACAAGCCAGACCTAACCTCGTGTCTTAAGCAGGTTATGACTAACTTCTCACATTAGAACCTATTGTTTGCGGCCACTGGATGTGCCGGGCGGTTCCGGGTAGAATTACGCCGCAAACTCATTCTAACCTTGAGTTAGTCACGTTTATCTTTGCGGCCAATTAATTAATAATTTACCGTTTATGCGCACGCCCAATATATATGCCAATTTAGATTATATCAATAACAAGATGATTATATCAACACAGCAGATAACAGAATTTAGCAGATAACAGATTTTTTCCAGATTATATGACTTAACGGATTTAACAGATTTAGCAACTTAGCAGATTTTGGCATATAACAGGTTAGGCATTTCAACCGACAAATTTAACAGATTAGGCACTTTAATCTAATTATCAGTCTAGGCAATATAACAAAACTAGCAGTTTAAGCAACTTGGCAAATTAGCAGATTTAGCAAATTTAATATTTCTAAAGGTTCTATTTACATGCCTTGCCTAGTCATAAATTAGGCCTAAATTCATATGCCTACATAATTTTCATGATTCCCAATATGAACATGTACATAGCGCAGAATGTGAACATAATTTACCATATAACATATGTTCCAATTTTTGTTAAACTAGCATTTTACAGCAGATTCACATATAAATTATACCAAATATAACTATTAATTTCAATGCATGCCATATATCCAAAAATCCCTGTTTAGGTGTGATCACAATAATAGGTATCCTAATTAATGTAAATCTTTACACCTAAGTTTCCATATCCTTCTTCTTTTCAACTCATGAATCATTATGCAAAATATACCCAACAATCTAAATCTTTAAATTATATCTTCTAAAAATCAGATCTTGACTTTTATATGCATTTTGTCCAAAGTCTCAATTCATATGTAATCTTGCAATGGTTCCTCTCTTCTTTTATCACAGAATATGCATAGGTTTAAAACTAGTTTACAACGTAGGCTTATTTTTCTAATTAATTACAGATCTAAATAACATATGTTCATTTCTATAATTAGTTACAGATCTAGATTACAACGTACACTATGCATACAACATATATAAATTACATGTTTACAGTCAAATTCATGCATCTAATCTCAAGTCATATGTCAATATATTTTATGCCTCAGATCTAAAGTCATACGTTCAATTCAGCCTTGTCAAATTTCGCATCATTCATTATTTGTCCCAAAATTTGCGTTCATACGTTAATCTCTTATGAGATTAGGCACAGGCTCGTGGTAGCCTGGCTATAGAAATAGAAAGGAAGCAGAAAGGGATACAGAACAGTCACAGAAAAACAGATCTGACAGATATACAATCTCAGATTCAGATTCACAATTCATGTCAAAATCAGAATTAACGTTTATAGCGGAAAATAACTGTACTTGCCTTGGTTGGATTAAAGAAAGAACTTTAGTTGTTACAGAATTGTTGCAGAAGCTTTTATCTCAAATTTGAATTGAATTGCTTAGGTTGATGTTGATTAGCTTCTAGTTTTGATTCCAGCAGGGTAGCGACGCCATTTATATTTTTACTAGAACAGAGACAGAGAAGAAGCAGAATAGAATTGTGTGTAGAGGAGGCTAGGTCTTAGGATGTATTTTGTAACGGCTGGAAATTTCCGACTCCTCGAGAGTCGGAAATTCCGAGACGTTAGTGAAAGAATTTAGAAGGTGAGAAAGAAAAGATAGAACTAATAGAATAGAAGAAGAAGAAGAACATCAGAATCATCAGAGTAACACGAATCTCACAGCGGAACGAATAACATATAATATATAACATAACTTTGAAGTAAACAGTTATATATATACAATAGCACTTATCAGAGTACAACACTTACAACACAGCGGAAATAACTATAGCTATAGAATCTTGAAGTCTCCCGCTCCAAGCTCTCCAAGTATATCTGTAAATTCCGACTACTTGACTGCCCGTACAAATTTAGGCACCCAAGAGTTTAGGGAAAACAACAAAATAAACTCCGGGTCAGTCATGGGACTGGTATGAGTAAAATAGTTTAAAATAGGTATAGGATATCTCATAAGACCACGCCGTGAATACGGAACGGGTTTTTCCCTTATGAGTATCTGAACAACTTTGACAAGCAATATCATTGTGATATTATAATAATGTCTAAGTACAAATAGGTATCAATCTAGCAGAAACGCTTGCATCTCACGTTCTACATACATAGTATAAAATCATAAACCGTAGGGCGCTTATCGAAGAATGGATTCCAACAGACAAGGTATGGGAGCACCTTCTGAATAGTGTACTCTAGAGGTGATACACTCAGGGTTCAACAAGAACGTCTTGCAACCCGGCCACACATGACCGCTCACTCATTTAGCTTGAGTATCGCGAATATATTGCCACCACGGTTGTAGGCCATCAAACCGTCATCCGAAGATACAGAATCAAAAAGAAGTATAAATATGAATATTCACTAGATCGGTGACAATACACCCTGCTTGGGGATGACCCAACTAGCCATGCTGCCTAGCCCAACTTTTGTTACTTCTTGGTGTGAGGCTAGAAGCTACGTCTATCTTCAGAACATCTGATCATCATTCACTTTGAATGCCACATTGTCATACCCGCCAAATCACAAATTGACTTGTCCAAAAATAACACGGGTATATAGCTAAGAGAAACGAATTCCTCCGCCACCAAACGTGAATACGTTTGAACAGATCAACTTACGCGATCCATTGGATATACTCTGTCAGACCTTCTTCCATATACGTTGTCCTGGGACTGGACAAAACGAAGGCACTATTCAGTATATCCATCTTAGTCACTGTTATCTAAGACTTATACAACAGCCCTTGCACTTTACTCCGTCTTCAATTTATCTTTGGCAGATATTGCTCGCAACGCTTATGCCAATACAGAGTGGTTCTTGGATAATAATCCAACCGGTCTCTCCATATTAACAACGTTAAAATGGTAAAAACTTTGATAGTCTGTGATTCAACTATCAAATGAAAACATGTCGGTGTACAAACAACGATCTTATTTCCAAATGGAAATTCGATCGATCAATCATCACATGTTCATATTTCCTTATTTCATATATTTAGAAAATATATGTTATTAATCATTGGAAAACATTTCCATAGCTTATTTTCACATCACTATTATTTCGCAACTATCAGTCCCTAACTGTAACTAGTATGAGAACAATTCTCTAAGTATCAATCCGAAAGGTCGAAACCAACATCAGATCGTCCCTTAGAAAACCGTTCAACTTACCCTCTCCAGTCAGTTTCTGAATTTGCTTAACTCTTTTTCTTAAATTCTTATCATGAAAACATTTCATTTTCTATGTTTAGAAAACATATCTGACTATATTTGGAAAACGTTTCCAAAACTCATTTACGGATTTCCAATGAACGTTGTATAAAACATCGTTACGCTTAATCCATAAATCGCTTATTACTTAACTATATTTCAAATCAACCTTTCTATCGAACCACAACTATTCCTTTGTCAATTCTGAAGTCAATCAAGTTTGGGTATAATTACCTCTCAGACCTTAATTGAACAACGTCCTTTACTGTGAAATAGATGAAGCTCATTACTCACTTTTTACAATCATCTGTTTATGCAAATTCTCGGATTCAGGTTACGAATCCACTTCTTATATGACAGTGTTTGATTATAACTATAACGTTATAATTCCTACCCCTATATATTTTATTTCCTAACTCGAATAATTTAACAGACACCTAATTTCTAAATCAATAACTAAATCTTGATTTAAACCCTGGAAAGTAAATAGTACTTTCCCGAACTCGCTATAATCGAATTCGACGTATAACTCTCTTTCGAGTAATCTCTATTTGATTAACTCTTTTTTCGAATAACCTATATTCGATTATCTCTCTTCGAATAACTCATATTCGAAATCTCTCTCTTTCGAATAAACAATATTCGATCTCTTTCTTTCGAATATGTTATATTCGAAAATCTCCTTTCGATTTACTAATCGATAACTCCTTTTGATCAAACTAAAATCGATAACCCCTTTAACTCTATTCGAATAACTAATATTCGACTAACTCCTTTGGATCGACTCATTTGATTAACTCCTTCGAATAACCAATTCGAATAACTTACCTTCGAATAACCAATATTCGATTTACTCTAACTCGATTAACTTAATTCTAATCGATTTACTCCATTTCGATTGAACTTAATTCAAATCGATTAACTTAACTCAAATTGATTAACTCCTTTCGAATAACTAAATTCGATTTAACTCTAATTGAATAACTAATATTCAGTTAACTCTTACGTGTTTAACTCTACTTGAATAAGTAATTCGAATCACTCTAATGTGTTTAACTCTATTCAAATATCAAATTCGCATAACTCATTCCGAATAACTAAATTCGATTAACTCTTTTAACTTTACTCGAATAACTATATTCGATTAACACCTTCTTTCGAATAACTATATTCGATTAACTCTTCGACTAACTCCTTTGGATTAACTAACTTCGAATAACTCCTTTGGATTACTAACTTCGAATAACTCCTTTGGATCAACTAACTTCGAATAACTCCTTTGGATCACTAACTTCGAATAACTCCTTTGGATTACTAACTTCGAATAACTCCTTTGGATTTCTAACTTCGAATAACTCCTTTGGATTAACTAACTTCGAATAACTCCTTTGGATTAACTAACTTCGAATAACCAATATTCGATAACTACTCTTCGAATAAATAATATTCGGTAACTCTTCCCAAATGAATAACATTTGATTTCCCCACTCAAATAAACTATATTCGATAACTCTTCTCAAATGAATAACATTTGATTTCTCCACTCGAATAAACTATATTCGATAGCTCTTCTTCGAATAAGTGATATTCGACAACGCTACTCGATTAACTCCACTTGGATAACTCTAACTGGTCAACTTTAACTGGTCAACTCTAACTGGTCAACTCTAACTGATCAACTCAAACTGGTTAACTCAAATGGTTAACTCTAACTGGTTAACTCAAATGGTTTACCCTAACTTGATTTACTTGTCTCGATTAACTGAACTAATCCACTTAGTTTAACTTAGTTAATTCACGTTGATTAACTCAAGCCGGTTCACTTAGTTTAACTCAACTAATTTACTTCGATTAACCACTTAGTTAACTTAACTAATTCACATCGATTAATCCTTTAGTTTAACCTAACTAATTCACATCGATTAATCATTTAGTTTAACTTAACAAATTCACTTTGATTCACCGCTTAGTTTAACTTAACTAATTTACTTTGGTTAACCACTTAGTTTAACTTAACTAATTCACTTTGATTAACCACCTAGTTTAACTTAACTAGTTCACTTCGTTTTACTCAACCAATTCACTTGGTTAACTCGACCCATTCACTTGGTTAACTCCTATTTATTTGACAAATAAATATCTTCTTTAGTTTAATTCTATTTATTTAATCTCTAAATAAACACCCTTTATAATATTCTATTTATTAAATCTCTAAATAAATATCCTTTATATTTGTTCTAATGAATATAATACCTTATATTGATTTACAAATAAAACTCTTTTATATTTGTTTTACCAACTATATTCCTTAATATTCAAAAATCCTTTTTCTTATATATATATATAAAATCCCTTGATTTTATATAAATAAACTATTTTCAAAATATACTTTGAAAACCCCCCTCCTACAGTCTGGTATTTCTCATGGTCTTCAACACACCATATAACAACGATAAATATCGTCCCACCACACATAGTCATACAGATTATATACTTCACATTATATATCACACTATAAAAATCACAGTAAAATACTGTTGAGGAATCCTGTTGGATTCCTCCAACCTGTTTCCCTGCACCACAGATGTTAGACAATACAACAACATCGATTTCACATTACTGTGAAATATTCTGATAGCAGAATCAACATATGACTATTTAACAGTTTATATATATATATACGTAAATATATATATAAAATCTCTACTAACTGACTAGCAGTTCAATCAAACAGTCAACACACGGTCAAACAGTCAAACAGATAATATTTTAACAGTTCTAAGAATGCAACATGAAATTATAAACTGTTCAGAGTTAGTGAGATTTACTCACCGTTGCGCGTTAACCGTTAAATAACGATTTGCGTCAGTAGACTGGATCTGTCGTTTAATTCTGCCATCGTCAACTTCTTGTTGTGTTATCGGAACTGCAACTACCCATTCCTGCTGCCTTTTCCTTCTCGGTCCAACGTTACATAATTCCAGTATATTTATATTTCCATTTAAAAACTCTACACTGTCCTTTCCTCTCTTTCTTCTGTCACGTTATACTTCCTGTAGCTTGCATGAATCCTCCGAGAGCAAATCTCCTATCCCCAAACCCGTGTCTATACGTTCTTAAACCACTTCCACTGAACTACCCTGCGCAGTGCGCAGCCTCCATGAACTCATCTTCATCATTCTTCACGGCAAGGGACAACAAACCGCCCTTTAGTTCTTCCCACTCTTCACAAATGAGTACATCATCATTTGTATTCACCAACTGCTAGTCTCGCGTCTCCCCCCTTACATCCCGCCTGCAGCACCCATTTCAAACCGTCCACTTCAACTACCCTTCCCATTACAAATACAAACAATATGTCAACCCCATATTTCACAACACTTCTCTCACGTCCTACTTTCTCTCTCCTTTTTCCATCTGCCAACTTCCCTTTAGCTTCCCCTTCCTGCATGTATTCTCACTTAGTCCCCTGACGTGCTCACTCCTACTCATGAATTTACCCCATAACACCTTCAAAGCACCTTCATCCAACTATCATCAATGCAACCGCCCGCTTCAGCAAAACAAGCCACTCCCTCACGCACGCCGTGCTTCTTTTCAATATACGTCTGCAGCTTCAAGAACAAACTGCAAAGCCCTTTTCCAGACCAACATCTTCAAGCTGACTCCCCTTCATGATCTCTTTTTCTTCACATCATCAACACCCACGCACCCGACCACATCCCGACATCCAGATCTTCTCACGTTCGCAGCACATTTTACACGAGTTTTCCCTTCCACCATGATCTATACTTCATCACCATGTCTGTTACTGACTGCAACATCGCGACATCAGCTCGCAACTACCCATCCAAACCCTTGAACTCCTCTGAACACTCACGCTCTTCCATGTTATTCCTTTCCTCTTTTAGTTCAGAAGCTCGCGTTTTGATTTGTTAGAGGATTTTCTTTTGAGGATTGAATGCTTCGGTTTTTGTTCCGAGAAAAGCTTCAGTGGCGGCTCGAGATAAATGAACGGCAGAGCAAAATGAGTTAGGTTATAGGATAAGTATTATTTATAGTGTTTAGTTGGGTTTTCCTGAGGATAATTAAAGGCCACATTTTGTTTTGGGGACCTTGAGAACTAGCGGCTGAAAACGATGAGGGCGTGTACACTTAAGGTGCAAGGAAACTTAATATTATTCAGCTATCATACGTTACAAAATATCTGTGCTTCGTTACTTAAATTTTCGTTCAGGTCGGGCTGCTATAGACAGAAGTAACAGTACAGTCGTGCTTAGTGAGGTGTCACGATCCCAGAAATATAATAATACCGGTAGATTAACTTATATTGTGAAACCCCAAAACCGCTGATTAAGGGTGCAAAATACTCCATATAAAAAGTTGATTATTTAATCAATTAAAAATTACAGTAAAATTCTAAAAATTAAATTATCACTACTTCCCAAAAGAACCTTGTCTAAATTCAAACCCGATATTCAAATATATTGAAAACTCTTTTATAACGTAAATAAAGCGTTGCAAATTATAAAGGAATTCCACAGAGACTTTTCTAAAATTTGATTTGGACATATCTCAAAATCTACACGACGAAATCTCGATTTTTCTCTTCCATATGAAAAATATAGTTCAACAGATCCGTACGTTTCTTGTTTCACAGAAATCCGGCTTAAAACGAATCTTGTATATTCAGTTGAAGTTCAAATCGCCAAATAGCGAACTGCCGCGTCGTTTCAGGCTCGTTTTAATTATAATTATAAATTATAAGTTCGAACGTTGTACTTTAAGTAATCGATATCACCAAATCGATATATAAATCATTAAATAAATTAATTATTCGACAGCTAACAAAACGCGCCATTACAGACTTCCCCCCTTAAAATAATTTCGTCCTCGAAATTGCTAAGCTAGGAAAATGCTACCAACTTTACGAACTAGATTCAAATATCTTTTAGTTTACTTCTCAACTCCAGTTTCAACTGAACCTTTTAATTTTCAATTAAATTATTAATTCGTTCTGGCTAACTGAATTTCCATAAATCATGAGAATGTTCTAACGCCTGGAATTTTCGAAAAATTTCGTCATAACCTCCTTTGTATTGGTCAATATGACAAACCACCCCTCGCCTCTCTAGGCCTTCTCCAACCCAAAAGAAAATCAAACAGCCAAGCGGCTTGCCAATTCGGCTCATAAAATCCAAACTCATATATGATATAAACTTGTACCTTTTTGTCGGGCATTTAATTCTACCCCTTGCATCTGCTACCACTTCAACATATACCAATGTTATCCATTCTAATTGATCTCCAATCAGTTCATATCCTCAAATCCAAGTCGAATTTCATTCGAACTCTAATATCAAATTCCAATTTATTGACTTATCAATTTGGTTCCATTCTAGATTAACTCTAATCCAATTCAATTTTATTTAACTCAGTTCAAGTTAAATTTCAATTTATTTTTACCATCTCATTTTATTTTATTTAACTTCATTAGTTAAATTTTAATTCCAGCACTTAAGTACCTGGGTTTCTTTCAAATCAATTTGAAATCATAATGCCAATTCAAAACCTTTGAATTTCTAAACAACTTGTTTTCTCAAAACAATTCAAAAACAAAACATTTGGTAGTAATCCGTCACTTAGAACTCAAAAATGAACACTGATGATGTCTAGATTCATCATCAGAATCTATTTTCCAGCTATCGAAGTGAGTTCAATACTATATCGTTTTAAATTTGAAAAACATTTTCAAATCTCCCAGGAACTTAAAATTTCCTTATTTTAATTCCAAATCTGATTTAAATTCATATTTAATTCAAACTATTTCATATATTACATTCATATGAATTCTGATTGGTCATTTATAACCATTTCACCCTTTTATAATCTTATTCGATTATAATAACAACCAACACAATCAATATACTATAATAATTTCAAGATATATATCTTTTCTATACAAAAATATATTTTGGGAAAAATTATTTCATTTACCCTCTTTCAAAACATACCATGACGGTTCATCGTATTCGAGTGTTTAGTAACCCTTATCGATACAGTGGATCAACTGATCGACCAGAATTCATAAGCCACTCAACCAATGAGTCTCCACAATATAAAACCATTTTATATTGAATAACAATTACGCGCTCATATATATACACTCAAACTCAATCTAGGATATTACTACCCCCATCTCTATCGAGTTATGCCACAGAGCCAAGGTAATCACTTAATTTAAGCTCTGATACCAACTGTAACGGCTGGAAATTTCCGACTCCTCGAGAGTCGGAAATTCCGAGACGTTAGTGAAAAAATTTAGAAGGTGAGAAAGAAAAGATAGAACTAATAGAATAGAAGAAGAAGAAGAACATCAGAATCATCAGAGTAACACGAATCTCACAGCGGAACGAATAACATATAATATATAACATAACTTTGAAGTAAACAGTTATATATATACAATAGCACTTATCAGAGTACAACACTTACAAAACAGCGGAAATAACTATAGCTATAGAATCTTGAAGTCTCCTGCTCCAAGCTCTCCAAGTATATCTGTAAATCCCGACTACTTGACTGCCCGTACAAATTTAGGCACCCAAGAGTTTAGGGAAAACAACAAAATAAACTCCGGGTCAGTCAAGGGACTGGTATGAGTAAAATAGTTTAAAATAGGTATAGGATATCTCATAAGACCACGCCGTGAATACGGAACGGGTTTTTCCCTTATGAGTATCTGAACAACTTTGACAAGCAATATCATTGTGATATTATAATAATGTCTAAGTACAAATAGGTATCAATCTAGCAGAAACGCTTGCATCTCACGTTCTACATACATAGTATAAAATCATAAACCGCAGGGCGCTTATCGAAGAATGGATTCCAACAGACAAGGTATGGGAGCACCTTCTGAATAGTGTACTCTAGAGGTGATACACTCAGGGTTCAACAAGAACGTCTTGCAACCCGGCCACACATGACCGCTCACTCATTTAGCTTGAGTGTCGCGAATATATTGCCACCACGGTTGTAGGCCATCAAACCGTCATCCGAAGATACAGAATCAAAAAGAAGTATAAATATGAATATTCACTAGATCGGTGACAATACACCCTGCTTGGGGATGACCCAACTAGCCATGCTGCCTAGCCCAACTTTTGTTACTTCTTGGTGTGAGGCTAGAAGCTACGTCTATCTTCAGAACATCTGATCATCATTCACTTTGAATGCCACATTGTCATACCCGCCAAATCACAAATTGACTTGTCCAAAAATAACACGGGTATATAGCTAAGAGAAACGAATTCCTCCGCCACCAAACGTGAATACGTTTGAACAGATCAACTTACGCGATCCATTGGATATACTCTGTCAGACCTTCTTCCATATACGTTGTCCTGGGACTGGACAAACCGAAGGCACTATTCAGTATATCCATCTTAGTCACTGTTATCTAAGACTTATACAACAGCCCTTGCACTTTACTCCGTCTTCAATTTATCTTTGGCAGATATTGCTCGCAACGCTTATGCCAATACAGAGTGGTTCTTGGATAATAATCCAACCGGTCTCTCCATATTAAGAACGTTAAAATGGTAAAAACTTTGATAGTCTGTGATTCAACTATCAAATGAAAACATGTCGGTGTACAAACAACGATCTTATTTCCAAATGGAAATTCGATCGATCAATCATCACATGTTCATATTTCCTTATTTCATATATTTAGAAAATATATGTTATTAATCATTGGAAAACATTTCCATAGCTTATTTTCACATCACTATTATTTCGCAACTATCAGTCCCTAACTGTAACTAGTATGAGAACAATTCTCTAAGTATCAATCCGAAAGGTCGAAACCAACATCAGATCGTCCCTTAGAAAACCGTTCAACTTACCCTCTCCAGTCAGTTTCTGAATTTGCTTAACTCTTTTTCTTAAATTCTTATCATGAAAACATTTCATTTTCTATGTTTAGAAAACATATCTGACTATATTTGGAAAACGTTTCCAAAACTCATTTACGGATTTCCAATGAACGTTGTATAAAACATCGTTACGCTTAATCCATAAATCGCTTATTACTTAACTATATTTCAAATCAACCTTTCTATCGAACCACAACTATTCCTTTGTCAATTCTGAAGTCAATCAAGTTTGGGTATAATTACCTCTCAGACCTTAATTGAACAACGTCCTTTACTGTGAAATAGATGAAGCTCATTACTCACTTTTTACAATCATCTGTTTATGCAAATTCTCGGATTCAGGTTACGAATCCACTTCTTATATGACAGTGTTTGATTATAACTATAACGTTATAATTCCTACCCCTATATATTTTATTTCCTAACTCGAATAATTTAACAGACACCTAATTTCTAAATCAATAACTAAATCTTGATTTAAACCCTGGAAAGTAAATAGTACTTTCCCGAACTCGCTATAATCGAATTCGACGTATAACTCTCTTTCGAGTAATCTCTATTTGATTAACTCTTTTTTCGAATAACCTATATTCGATTATCTCTCTTCGAATAACTCATATTCGAAATCTCTCTCTTTCGAATAAACAATATTCGATCTCTTTCTTTCGAATATGCTATATTCGAAAATCTCCTTTCGATTTACTAATCGATAACTCCTTTTGATCAAACTAAAATCGATAACCCCTTTAACTCTATTCGAATAACTAATATTCGACTAACTCCTTTGGATCGACTCATTTGATTAACTCCTTCGAATAACCAATTCGAATAACTTACCTTCGAATAACCAATATTCGATTTACTCTAACTCGATTAACTTAATTCTAATTGATTTACTCCATTTCGATTCAACTTAATTCAAATCGATTAACTTAACTCAAATTGATTAACTCCTTTCGAATAACTAAATTCGATTTAACTCTAATTGAATAACTAATATTCAATTAACTCTTACGTGTTTAACTCTATTTGAATAAGTAATTCGAATCACTCTAATGTGTTTAACTCTATTCAAATATCAAATTCGCATAACTCATTCCGAATAACTAAATTCGATTAACTCTTTTAACTTTACTCGAATAACTATATTCGATTAACACCTTCTTTCGAATAACTATATTCGATTAACTCTTCGACTAACTCCTTTGGATTAACTAACTTCGAATAACTCCTTTGGATTACTAACTTCGAATAACTCCTTTGAATCAACTAACTTCGAATAACTCCTTTGGATTACTAACTTCGAATAACTCCTTTGGATTACTAACTTCGAATAACTCCTTTGGATTTCTAACTTCGAATAACTCCTTTGGATTAACTAACTTCGAATAACTCCTTTGGATTAACTAACTTCGAATAACCAATATTCGATAACTACTCTTCGAATAAATAATATTCGGTAACTCTTCTAAAATGAATAACATTTGATTTCCCCACTCAAATAAACTATATTCGATAACTCTTCTCAAATGAATAACATTTGATTTCTCCACTCGAATAAACTATATTCGATAGCTCTTCTTCGAATAAGTGATATTCGACAACGCTACTCGATTAACTCCACTTGGATATCTCTAACTGGTCAACTTTAACTGGTCAACTCTAACTGGTCAACTCTAACTGATCAACTCAAACTGGTTAACTCAAATGGTTAACTCTAACTGGTTAACTCAAATGGTTTACCCTAACTTGATTTACTTGTCTCGATTAACTGAACTAATCCACTTAGTTTAACTTAGTTAATTCACGTTGATTAACTCAAGTCGGTTCACTTAGTTTAACTCAACTAATTTACTTCGATTAACCACTTAGTTAACTTAACTAATTCACATCGATTAATCCTTTAGTTTAACCTAACTAATTCACATCGATTAATCATTTAGTTTAACTTAACAAATTCACTTTGATTCACCGCTTAGTTTAACTTAACTAATTTACTTTGGTTAACCACTTAGTTTAACTTAACTAATTCACTTTGATTAACCACCTAGTTTAACTTAACTAGTTCACTTCGTTTTACTCAACCAATTCACTTGGTTAACTCGACCCATTCACTTGGTTAACTCCTATTTATTTGACAAATAAATATCTTCTTTAGTTTAATTCTATTTATTTAATCTCTAAATAAACACCCTTTATAATATTCTATTTATTAAAACTCTAAATAAATATCCTTTATATTTGTTCTATTGAATATAATTCCTTATATTGATTTACAAATAAAACTCTTTTATATTTGTTTTACCAACTATATTCCTTAATATTCAAAAATCCTTTTTCTTATATATATATATATATATATATATATATATATAAAATCCCTTGATTTTATATAAATAAACTATTTTCAAAATATACTTTGAAAACCCCCCTCCTACAGTCTGGTATTTCTCATGGTCTTCAACACACCATATAACAACGATAAATATCGTCCCACCACACATAGTCATACAGATTATATACTTCACATTATATATCACACTATAAAAATCACAGTAAAATACTGTTGAGGAATCCTGTTGGATTCCTCCAACCTGTTTCCCTGCACCACAGATGTTAGACAATACAACAACATCGATTTCACTTTACTGTGAAATATTCTGATAGCAGAATCAACATATGACTATTTAACGGTTTATATATATATATACGTAAATATATATATAAAATCTCTACTAACTGACTAGCAGTTCAATCAAACAGTCAACACACGGTCAAACAGTCAAACAGATAATATTTTAACAGTTCTAAGAATGCAACATGAAATTATAAACTGTTCAGAGTTAGTGAGATTTACTCACCGTTGCGCGTTAACCGTTAAATAACGATTTGCGTCAGTAGACTGGATCTGTCGTTTAATTCTGCCATCGTCAACTTCTTGTTGTGTTATCGGAACTGCAACTACCCATTCCTGCTGCCTTTTCCTTCTCGGTCCAACGTTACATAATTCCAGTATATTTATATTTCCATTTAAAAACTCTACACTGTCCTTTCCTCTCTTTCTTCTGTCATGTTATACTTCCTGTAGCTTGCATGAATCCTCCGAGAGCAAATCTCCTATCCCCAAACCCGTGTCTATACGTTCTTAAACCACTTCCACTGAACTACCCTGCGCAGTGCGCAGCCTCCATGAACTCATCTTCATCATTCTTCACGGCAAGGGACAACAAACCGCCCTTTAGTTCTTCCCACTCTTCACAAATGAGTACATCATCATTTGTATTCACCAACTGCTAGTCTCGCGTCTCCCCCCTTACATCCCGCCTGCAGCACCCATTTCAAACCGTCCACTTCAACTACCCTTCCCACTACAAATACAAACAATATGTCAACCCCATATTTCACAACACTTCTCTCACGTCCTACTTTCTCTCTCCTTTTTCCATCTGCCAACTTCCCTTTAGCTTCCCCTTCCTGCATGTATTCTCACTTAGTCCCCTGACGTGCTCACTCCTACTCATGAATTTACCCCATAACACCTTCAAAGCACCTTCATCCAACTATCATCAATGCAACCGCCCGCTTCAGCAAAACAAGCCACTCCCTCACGCACGCCGTGCTTCTTTTCAATATACGTCTGCAGCTTCAAGAACAAACTGCAAAGCCCTTTTCCAGACCAACATCTTCAAGCTGACTCCCCTTCATGATCTCTTTTTCTTCACATCATCAACACCCACGCACCCGACCACATCCCGACATCCAGATCTTCTCACGTTCGCAGCACTTTTTACACGAATTTTCCCTTCCACCATGATCTATACTTCATCACCATGTCTGTTACTGACTGCAACATCGCGACATCAGCTCGCAACTACCCATCCAAACCCTTGAACTCCTCTGAACACTCACGCTCTTCCATGTTATTCCTTTCCTCTTTTAGTTCAGAAGCTCGCGTTTTGATTTGTTAGAGGATTTTCTTTTGAGGATTGAATGCTTCGGTTTTTGTTCCGAGAAAAGCTTCAGTGGCGGCTCGAGATAAATGAACGGTAGAGCAAAATGAGTTAGGTTATAGGATAAGTATTATTTATAGTGTTTAGTTGGGTTTTCCTTAGGATAATTAAAGGCCACATTTTGTTTTGGGGACCTTGAGAACTAGCGGCTGAAAACGATGAGGGCGTGTACACTTAAGGTGCAAGGAAACTTAATATTATTCAGCTATCATACGTTACAAAATATCGGTGCTTCGTTACTTAAATTTTCGTTCAGGTCGGGCTGCTATAGACAGAAGTAACAGTACAGTCGTGCTTAGTGAGGTGTCACGATCCCAGAAATATAATAATACCGGTAGATTAACTTATATTGTGAAACCGCAAAACCGCTGATTAAGGGTGCAAAATACTCCATATAAAAAGTTGATTATTTAATTAATTAAAAATTACAGTAAAATTCTAAAAATTAAATTATCACTACTTCCCAAAAGAACCTTGTCTAAATTCAAACCCGATATTCAAATATATTGAAAACTCTTTTATAACGTAAATAAAGCGTTGCAAATTATAAAGGAATTCCACAGCGACTTTTCTAAAATTTGATTTGGACATATCTCAAAATCTACACGACGAAATCTCGATTTTTCTCTTCCATATGAAAAATATAGTTCAACAGATCCGTACGTTTCTTGTTTCACAGAAATCCGGCTTAAAACGAATCTTGTATATTCAGTTGAAGTTCAAATCGCCAAATAGCGAACTGCCGCGTCGTTTCAGGCTCGTTTTAATTATAATTATAAATTATAAGTTCGAACGTTGTACTTTAAGTTATCGATATCACCAAATCGATATATAAATCATTAAATAAATTAATTATTCGACAGCTAACAAAACGCGCCATTACAGACTTCCCCCCTTAAAATAATTTCGTCCTCGAAATTGCTAAGCTAGGAAAATGCTACCAACTTTACGAACTAGATTCAAATATCTTTTAGTTTACTTCTCAACTCCAGTTTCAACTGAACCTTTTAATTTTCAATTAAATTATTAATTCATTCTGGCTAACTGAATTTCCATAAATCATGAGAATGTTCTAACGCCTGGAATTTTCGAAAAATTTCGTCATAACCTCCTTTGTATTGGTCAATATGACAAACCACCCCTCGCCTCTCTAGGCCTTCTCCAACCCAAAAGAAAATCAAACAGCCAAGCGGGTTGCCAATTCGGCTCATAAAATCCAAACTCATATATGATATAAACTTGTACCTTTTTGTCGGGCATTTAATTCTACCCCTTGCATCTGCTACCACTTCAACATATACCAATGTTATCCATTCTAATTGATCTCCAATCAGTTCATATCCTCAAATCCAAGTCGAATTTCATTCGAACTCTAATATCAAATTCCAATTTATTGACTTATCAATTTGGTTCCATTCTAGATTATCTCTAACCAATTCAATTTTATTTAACTCAGTTCAAGTTAAATTTCAATTTATTTTTACCATCTCATTTTATTTTATTTAACTTCATTAGTTAAATTTTAATTCCAGCACTTAAGTACCTGGGTTTCTTTCAAATCAATTTGAAATCATAATGCCAATTCAAAACCTTTGAATTTCTAAACAACTTGTTTTCTCAAAACAATTCAAAAACAAAACATTTGGTAGTAATCCGTCACTTAGAACTCAAAAATGAACACTGATGATGTCTAGATTCATCATCAGAATCTATTTTCCAGCTATCGAAGTGAGTTCAATACTATATCGTTTTAAATTTGAAAAACATTTTCAAATCTCCCAGGAACTTAAAATTTCCTTATTTTAATTCCAAATCTGATTTAAATTCATATTTAATTCAAACTATTTCATATATTACATTCATATGAATTCTGATTGGTCATTTATAACCATTTCACCCTTTTATAATCTTATTCGATTATAATAACAACCAACACAATCAATATACTATAATAATTTCAAGATATATATCTTTTCTATACACAAATATATTTTGGGAAAAATTATTTCATTTACCCTCTTTCAAAACATACCATGACGGTTCATCGTATTCGAGTGTTTAGTAACCCTTATCGATACAGCGGATCAACTGATCGACCAGAATTCATAAGCCACTCAACCAATGAGTCTCCACAATATAAAACCATTTTATATTGAATAACAATTACGCGCTCATATATATACACTCAAACTCAATCTAGGATATTACTACCCCCATCTCTATCGAGTTATGCCACAGAGCCAAGGTAATCACTTAACTTAAGCTCTGATACCAACTGTAACGGCTGGAAATTTCCGACTCCTCGAGAGTCGGAAATTCCGAGACGTTAGTGAAAGAATTTAGAAGGTGAGAAAGAAAAGATAGAACTAATAGAATAGAAGAAGAAGAACATCAGAATCATCAGAGTAACACGAATCTCACAGCGGAACGAATAACATATAATATATAACATAACTTTGAAGTAAACAGTTATATATATACAATAGCACTTATCAGAGTACAACACTTACAACACAGCGGAAATAACTATAGCTATAGAATCTTGAAGTCTCCTGCTCCAAGCTCTCCAAGTATATCTGTAAATCCCGACTACTTGACTGCCCGTACAAATTTAGGCACCCAAGAGTTTAGGGAAAACAACAAAATAAACTCCGGGTCAGTCATGGGACTGGTATGAGTAAAATAGTTTAAAATAGGTATAGGATATCTCATAAGACCACGCCGTGAATACGGAACGGGTTTTTCCCTTATGAGTATCTGAACAACTTTGACAAGCAATATCATTGTGATATTATAATAATGTCTAAGTACAAATAGGTATCAATCTAGCAGAAACGCTTGCATCTCACGTTCTACATACATAGTATAAAATCATAAACCGCAGGGCGCTTATCGAAGAATGGATTCCAACAGACAAGGTATGGGAGCACCTTCTGAATAGTGTACTCTAGAGGTGATACACTCAGGGTTCAACAAGAACGTCTTGCAACCCGGCCACACATGACCGCTCACTCATTTAGCTTGAGTGTCGCGAATATATTGCCACCACGGTTGTAGGACATCAAACCGTCATCCGAAGATACAGAATCAAAAAGAAGTATAAATATGAATATTCACTAGATCGGTGACAATACACCCTACTTGGGGATGACCCAACTAGCCATGCTGCCTAGCCCAACTTTTGTTACTTCTTGGTGTGAGGCTAGAAGCTACGTCTATCTTCAGAACATCTGATCATCATTCACTTTGAATGCCACATTGTCATACCCGCCAAATCACAAATTGACTTGTCCAAAAATAACACGGGTATATAGCTAAGAGAAACGAATTCCTCCGCCACCAAACGTGAATACGTTTGAACAGATCAACTTACGCGATCCATTGGATATACTCTGTCAGACCTTCTTCCATATACGTTGTCCTGGGACTGGACAAACCGAAGGCACTATTCAGTATATCCATCTTAGTCACTGTTATCTAAGACTTATACAACAGCCCTTGCACTTTACTCCGTCTTCAATTTATCTTTGGCAGATATTGCTCGCAACGCTTATGCCAATACAGAGTGGTTCTTGGATAATAATCCAACCGGTCTCTCCATATTAAGAACGTTAAAATGGTAAAAACTTTGATAGTCTGTGATTCAACTATCAAATGAAAACATGTCGGTGTACAAACAACGATCTTATTTCCAAATGGAAATTCGATCGATCAATCATCACATGTTCATATTTCCTTATTTCATATATTTAGAAAATATATGTTATTAATCATTGGAAAACATTTCCATAGCTTATTTTCACATCACTATTATTTCGCAACTATCAGTCCCTAACTGTAACTAGTATGAGAACAATTCTCTAAGTATCAATCCGAAAGGTCGAAACCAACATCAGATCGTCCCTTAGAAAACCGTTCAACTTACCCTCTCCAGTCAGTTTCTGAATTTGCTTAACTCTTTTTCTTAAATTCTTATCATGAAAACATTTCATTTTCTATGTTTAGAAAACATATCTGACTATATTTGGAAAACGTTTCCAAAACTCATTTACGGATTTCCAATGAACGTTGTATAAAACATCGTTACGCTTAATCCATAAATCGCTTATTACTTAACTATATTTCAAATCAACCTTTCTATCGAACCACAACTATTCCTTTGTCAATTCTGAAGTCAATCAAGTTGGGGTATAATTACCTCTTAGACCTTAATTGAACAACGTCCTTTACTGTGAAATAGATGAAGCTCATTACTCACTTTTTACAATCATCTGTTTATGCAAATTCTCGGATTCAGGTTACGAATCCACTTCTTATATGACAGTGTTTGATTATAACTATAACGTTATAATTCCTACCCCTATATATTTTATTTCCTAACTCGAATAATTTAATAGACACCTAATTTCTAAATCAATAACTAAATCTTGATTTAAACCCTGGAAAGTAAATAGTACTTTCCCGAATTCGCTATAATCGAATTCGACATATAACTCTCTTTCGAGTAATCTCTATTTGATTAACTCTTTTTTCGAATAACCTATATTCGATTATCTCTCTTCGAATAACTCATATTCGAAATCTCTCTCTTTAAAATAAACAATATTCGATCTCTTTCTTTCGAATATGCTATATTCGAAAATCTCCTTTCGATTTACTAATCGATAACTCCTTTTGATCAAACTAAAATCGATAACCCCTTTAACTCTATTTGAATAACTAATATTCGACTAACTCCTTTGGATCGACTCATTTGATTAACTCCTTCGAATAACCAATTCGAATAACTTACCTTCGAATAACCAATATTCGATTTACTCTAACTCGATTAACTTAATTCTAATCGATTTACTCCATTTCGATTCAACTTAATTCAAATCGATTAACTTAACTCAAATTGATTAACTCCTTTCGAATAACTAAATTCGATTTAACTCTAATTGAATAACTAATATTCAATTAACTCTTACGTGTTTAACTCTATTTGAATAAGTAATTCGAATCACTCTAATGTGTTTAACTCTATTCAAATATCAAATTCGCATAACTCATTCCGAATAACTAAATTCGATTAACTCTTTTAACTTTACTCAAATAACTATATTCGATTAACACCTTCTTTCGAATAACTATATTCGATTAACTCTTCGACTAACTCCTTTGGATTAACTAACTTCGAATAACTCCTTTGGATTACTAACTTCGAATAACTCCTTTGGATCAACTAACTTCGAATAACTCCTTTGGATTACTAACTTCGAATAACTCCTTTGGATTACTAACTTCGAATAACTCCTTTGGATTTCTAACTTCGAATAACTCCTTTGGATTAACTAACTTCGAATAACTCCTTTGGATTAACTAACTTCGAATAACCAATATTCGATAACTACTCTTCGAATAAATAATATTCGGTAACTCTTCTCAAATGAATAACATTTGATTTCCCCACTCAAATAAACTATATTCGATAACTCTTCTCAAATGAATAACATTTGATTTCTCCACTCGAATAAACTATATTCGATAGCTCTTCTTCGAATAAGTGATATTCGACAACGCTACTCGATTAACTCCACTTGGATAACTCTAACTGGTCAACTTTAACTGGTCAACTCTTACTGGTCAACTCTAACTGATCAACTCAAACTGGTTAACTCAAATGGTTAACTCTAACTGGTTAACTCAAATGGTTTACCCTAACTTGATTTACTTGTCTCGATTAACTGAACTAATCCACTTAGTTTAACTTAGTTAATTCACGTTGATTAACTCAAGCCGGTTCACTTAGTTTAACTCAACTAATTTACTTCGATTAACCACTTAGTTAACTTAACTAATTCACATCGATTAATCCTTTAGTTTAACCTAACTAATTCACATCGATTAATCATTTAGTTTAACTTAACAAATTCACTTTGATTCACCGCTTAGTTTAACTTAACTAATTTACTTTGGTTAACCACTTAGTTTAACTTAACTAATTCACTTTGATTAACCACCTAGTTTAACTTAACTAGTTCACTTCGTTTTACTCAACCAATTCACTTGGTTAACTCGACCCATTCACTTGGTTAACTCCTATTTATTTGACAAATAAATATCTTCTTAGTTTAATTCTATTTATTTAATCTCTAAATAAACACCCTTTATAATATTCTATTTATTAAATCTCTAAATAAATATCCTTTATATTTGTTCTAATGAATATAATTCCTTATATTGATTTACAAATAAAACTCTTTTATATTTGTTTTACCAACTATATTCCTTAATATTCAAAAATCCTTTTTCTTATATATATATATATAATCCCTTGATTTTATATAAATAAACTATTTTCAAAATATACTTTGAAAACCCCCCTCCTACAGTCTGGTATTTCTCATGGTCTTCAACACACCATATAACAACGATAAATATCGTCCCACCACACATAGTCATACAGATTATATACTTCACATTATATATCACACTATAAAAATCACAGTAAAATACTGTTGAGGAATCCTGTTGGATTCCTCCAACCTGTTTCCCTGCACCACAGATGTTAGACAATACAACAACATCGATTTCACTTTACTGTGAAATATTCTGATAGCAGAATCAACATATGACTATTTAATGGTTTATATATATATATACGTAAATATATATATAAAATCTCTACTAACTGACTAGCAGTTCAATCAAACAGTCAAGACACGGTCAAACAGTCAAACAGATAATATTTTAACAGTTCTAAGAATGCAACATGAAATTATAAACTGTTCAGAGTTAGTGAGATTTACTCACCGTTGCGCGTTAACCGTTAAATAACGATTTGCGTCAGTAGACTGGATCTGTCGTTTAATTCTGCCATCGTCAACTTCTTGTTGTGTTATCGGAACTGCAACTACCCATTCCTGCTGCCTTTTCCTTCTCGGTCCAACGTTACATAATTCCAGTATATTTATATTTCCATTTAAAAACTCTACACTGTCCTTTCCTCTCTTTCTTCTGTCACGTTATACTTCCTGTAGCTTGCATGAATCCTCCGAGAGCAAATCTCCTATCCCCAAACCCGTGTCTATACGTTCTTAAACCACTTCCACTGAACTACCCTGCGCAGTGCGCAGCCTCCATGAACTCATCTTCATCATTCTTCACGGCAAGGGACAAAAAACCGCCCTTTAGTTCTTCCCACTCTTCACAAATGAATACATCATCATTTGTATTCACCAACTGCTAGTCTCGCGTCTCCCCCCTTACATCCCGCCTGCAGCACCCATTTCAAACCGTCCACTTCAACTACCCTTCCCACTACAAATACAAACAATATGTCAACCCCATATTTCACAACACTTCTCTCACGTCCTACTTTCTCTCTCCTTTTTCCATCTGCCAACTTCCCTTTAGCTTCCCCTTCCTGCATGTATTCTCACTTAGTCCCCTGACGTGCTCACTCCTACTCATGAATTTACCCCATAACACCTTCAAAGCACCTTCATCCAACTATCATCAATGCAACCGCCCGCTTCAGCAAAACAAGCCACTCCCTCACGCACGCCGTGCTTCTTTTCAATATACGTCTGCAGCTTCAAGAACAAACTGCAAAGCCCTTTTCCAGACCAACATCTTCAAGCTGACTCCCCTTCATGATCTCTTTTTCTTCACATCATCAACACCCACGCACCCGACCACATCCCGACATCCAGATCTTCTCACGTTCGCAGCACTTTTTACACGAGTTTTCCCTTCCACCATGATCTATACTTCATCACCATGTCTGTTACTGACTGCAACATCGCGACATCAGCTCGCAACTACCCATCCAAACCCTTGAACTCCTCTGAACACTCACGCTCTTCCATGTTATTCCTTTCCTCTTTTAGTTCAGAAGCTCACGTTTTGATTTGTTAGAGGATTTTCTTTTGAGGATTGAATGCTTCGGTTTTTGTTCCGAGAAAAGCTTCAGTGGCGGCTCGAGATAAATGAACGGCAGAGCAAAATGAGTTAGGTTATAGGATAAGTATTATTTATAGTGTTTAGTTGGGTTTTCCTGAGGATAATTAAAGGCCACATTTTGTTTTGGGGACCTTGAGAACTAGCGGCTGAAAACGATGAGGGCGTGTACACTTAAGGTGCAAGGAAACTTAATATTATTCAGCTATCATACGTTACAAAATATCTGTGCTTCGTTACTTAAATTTTCGTTCAGGTCGGGCTGCTATAGACAGAAGTAACAGTACAGTCGTGCTTAGTGAGGTGTCACGATCCCAGAAATATAATAATACCGGTAGATTAACTTATATTGTGAAACCCCAAAACCGCTGATTAAGGGTGCAAAATACTCCATATAAAAAGTTGATTATTTAATTAATTAAAAATTACAGTAAAATTCTAAAAATTAAATTATCACTACTTCCCAAAAGAACCTTGTCTAAATTCAAACCCGATATTCAAATATATTGAAAACTCTTTTATAACGTAAATAAAGCGTTGCAAATTATAAAGGAATTCCACAGCGACTTTTCTAAAATTTGATTTGGACATATCTCAAAATCTACACGACGAAATCTCGATTTTTCTCTTCCATATGAAAAATATAGTTCAACAGATCCGTACGTTTCTTGTTTCACAGAAATCCGGCTTAAAACGAATCTTGTATATTCAGTTGAAGTTCAAATCGCCAAATAGCGAACTGCCGCGTCGTTTCAGGCTCGTTTTAATTATAATTATAAATTATAAGTTCGAACGTTGTACTTTAAGTTATCGATATCACCAAATCGATATATAAATTATTAAATAAATTAATTATTCGACAGCTAACAAAACGCGCCATTACATATTTATAGGTGTGTTTAGTTGTCTTAGGCCTTTAGGTAAACCCTAAAACAGATCAGAACCGTCAGAATTCGTCACAGGCTCACCAAAACAGCCCAATAACCCATCCAGATGCACCCAGGCCGACCTGGCTCGACCAGGGAGGTCGACCCCCAGGTCGACCCTAGGGTCGACCCCCAAGTCGACCTGGTCCCCTCCAGGTCGACCTGGTCTGGGCGGGAATTTTCCCGCCTGACTCGTTTTCTGCATTTTTGAAATCGGTTTCGTTTTTCTGATTTTTCGTGAAACTTCTGAAGGCCATATCCCGGTCATACTGACTCCGATTTTCGAAATTTTGGACTCTATTTCGCAAATTTTTCCGAGAAGAACGCAACCGCGAAACCCGTTTCCCTTAATTCTCACATCTTTAATTAGTTATTCTTAAATTTGTGGCATTAATATTAACAGAATTACGGGGTGTTACATCATGTGTTGAGTAAAATATTTATCAAAATGAAATTCTCATTTTTATCAAATATGAAAATAGAAACTAACTGGAAATCAGTTAAGATGAATGGTTTCCTGGTTATTGATCTGATGTTCGTTTCGGCCTTCGGGGTTAATATTTAGGGAATCGTTCTTTTGCTAATTTACGGTTAGAGTCTGATTAAGAATTAAATGATATAAAGCACAATTTTATAAAATATATTAAATAATAAAAATAGTCATGTGTTGATAATACTCATGTGTTGAGAATATTCATGTGTTGAAAGAAATATAGATTCATGTGTTGAATAGAATAAATATTCATTCGTTAAATAGAATAACGAAGTTATTGAAATATATATAGCCGTGTGGATTAGATTTGCGCCATTTTGACACGAACGATATTCATATCGATTATATTCGTTTTTATAATGAATATAGAAAATGAGTGATTTCAAAATATAAAGTTTTGAAAATATTATCATTTATATATAGATGATATGGAATATTCAATTTTGATTTGAAATTGAATATGAAGTTGAAATCGTTTTTAAAACGAAGTTAAAACAATTTATAAAATGCGTTTTAAAAGGAAATCAACAAAATATATATTATATATATAATATAATGGCCTGAATAAAACGCGCCGCACTACGGAAGTTCGTGAGTTTCGACCATTGACTTCGAATGGATATTACGGGAGATCCGACTGTTGGATTCTCCTAAAACCAGAACCGTTGGGTTCATATCGAAAAGAGCTTTCTAACAAATACAAGAAATTAGAAATCTAATGGTTGGATTTGGAATTATGTCCAAATCAAGTTTGGAAAAGGTCGCTGTAAGTGCAGTTCGATGGCCGTTGATGGAAATCGACTGTATGGGCCTTAATAAAATTGTTAAAAATAGAAATAATTTGTGTAAAATCATAAGAAATGATTTTGAAAGAATTGAAATGAAAAATTCCATATTTGAAATGATAAAATTTGATTTTTACCGAAATGAACTAGTTTTGAACCAGGATTATAATTCATTTATTTTTGAAATAAATAAATTGGATTTGAAAGGGTTTTAAAAGTAACCAGAATTTCCAATAATTGAATTGGAATGGATTTGAATCGGATTTATCTTTGGAATATTTCGATGTTGGATTTCGTGATTATATAGATATTGTTATGGAAATTTGAAAGATATTTATATCGTTATTTCCAATACGATATTTGTTGGTTGTAGAATTTGATATTGAATATAAGCCAATATATTTTCTATTCAGAGCCTTATATTTAATATCAAATGAGATTTGGGTTTGTCATGAATGGTATCTTTAATAATACTGTTCTTAGACCCAACAGAGTTAAGAAAATCAGAAACTAACTAGAGATTAGTTAAGTTGAATGGTTTCTTGGGTATTGATCTGATGTTGGTTTCGGCCTTCGGGGTTAATACTTAGGGAATTGTTCACTTGCTAATTTACGGTTAAAGGCTGATGGAATGGAATGTGATTTTGGGTTTATAGTGAACCGTGTTTTAAATGACATTGGTTCTATAACCCAGTTAAAGACAGGATATGATTTCCCAAGTTAAATAATCATTAATATTGATTTTTGGGAAGATTAAAACCAAGTGGAGTTTTAATGAATCTTTTATCAGATTGAAATGATCGAGAATGGAGTATCACCAGTTTTGCTCCAGGCGATAG
Source organism: Allium sativum (assembly GCA_030737875.1). Lineage (NCBI taxonomy): Eukaryota > Viridiplantae > Streptophyta > Magnoliopsida > Asparagales > Amaryllidaceae > Allium > Allium sativum. The sequence continues at coordinate 768,395,768 of CM060918.1, read as the reverse complement.
TTAAATCTTTAATTAGATTTAAACATGAAATGGTAATTGAATTTACTGATAACACTGTGGTGTTAGATATGAAGTATTACCAGTTTTACTTTATGGGATGGATAGGTTGGGATTGGGAAATTAAAACAAATGATTGCTTCGGTAAGGTTCTTTAATCCCGACTAGTTTGAATTGATATTCAAAAGAAGATTAAAGAATAAATTTAAAGAATTTGTCTTTGATAAAAAGAATGGGAACCTTTCCCAAAGTTTAGGAATATGTGAATAAAAGAATATTCTGAATTGAAATGAGGCGTATGTTGTGTTTACGTAACACTTATTTATTATATATGCGAGTTATTCAGAAAGATCGGGTTTATCCCATTCTGAATAACTGATTCGACATGGTGACGAGGATGAAGACGGTGGTCGAAGACCGGAGGTCTTCACATCGTTTGGATAATTACTGATGATCTTGATTGGTTTGTACACCCAAGAGGAGGGAATCAGTTGGTGATCATCCAGACGTACTTGGAGATCGATGGATGTGCGAGGTAAAATGTGCCTCCGGTTTCGTTTAGACCCATAATGGACTTGTATGGACTGTGTGTCTGACATTGGATATCATTCTGTGCGATTGATGGATATCGGTTGCATGGAGTGGTTTACCTGTGTGGCATGCAAATATGCAAATGATCAAGGCTTCTGTTGAAAAGCAGAGTCTTGTGGTTGATGATCAAAGCACGGCCTGTGTGGCATAGCTTTGTGTAGCGTTAATTTGCGAGCCTCACACCTCGGTTGTGAACCAGAAACGAGAGAGGACATCAGCGAGGGCATGTGTTTCCTTCTAGCTAGGGTGGTGTGTCAGTGACCTACCAGCCCTGGCATTTATATTATTTTCACCTGTGTGGTTGTTGCTGTTGCGAGGTGCCTCGGATATATCAGTGACTGTGTGTAGCCGATGGAGTCATTTGGCTCATTTACGCCCCAAAGGGCGGGGAATCGCAGTGTTCAGGCATTTTAATCCACATCGATGGACCGGCCCTGACGATCCAAGGGCTTGACAAAGTACTTGTTCTGAGACTCGGGCTAGACGGTCTCAAATCGGTAGAGGACGATCCCTTGCCTCGGTTCACAGATGGAAATCCAACTTCCAAATACGTGTTTTTGCGGTTTTAATTGTAGAACTAGTATAGCGACATGATATATGGAACCCATTCCGCCTATGATTGATACATTTATATTTGAAGTTGTTTTCTTCACTTATAGTAATAATAAAAGATGAAATTTCACGTATCAAGCCTTCTTTATCTATTATAAGGGTAAACCCTATCCTCCGGCTTGTGTTGCATTGTGTGATGGGACCTGGGTCTTATAATAGCTTCATTGTTCTTTATTTAGCATTGCGTTGTTGTTTTATGCACGGGTATTCTTGGGAGGAAACCCGTTCCGTGTTATACGGCGTGGTCCCTTGATATACCTAACTTTAAAATAAAGATTAATAACTGTTTTAGTTCTCACACCTGTCACATGACTGACTTGGAGTTTATTGTTTTAACGTAAACTCTGGGTGCCCTTATTTTGCACGGGCAGCTAGTAGTTTTGGTTTTGCAGATTTATATTCACAGGATTCTGATTTCAGCTGGAACGATATCCGTAAAGCTCTGTATCCGTTTATCTCTTTCGGTTGTGTTTTGTATTATTTTCTTCTGCTATGTAATGTATTGTAATCTCTGATATTTTATGATGTGTATTATTAATTCATACTCTGTATATTCTTGTAATCTGATGGAATTGTTGTAATAAACAATGAAATGTTCTTCTGTTTGTGTTCCGATGTGGCTTGTTCTCAACTCATTCCGTGATTTCCCATAAGGTGGATTTCGGGTCTTACACATAAATCGGTACACCTGTTTCTGTCTATGGTGGTGGGAAGCCATCTCAAGAACTAAATCAATTGCTAGTGATGAACTGAGCAGAGTTTTAAATTTATACAGACTTAACTGATATTTATAACTAGTAGCACTCAACTTGGCAATACAAATTTAAGTACCAGAAAACAAAATTTCAGCCTAGAAAATAAGAATTGAAACTCCATGACCAGTAGACTTGTGGCTTGTTTTACAACTTCTAGTGTAAAACAATTGTAAACTAAATGGAGTACATGAGACAATCGTGCATCCATGCATCTGGATCGGTTTACACTTTGAAATGTAAACCAATTTTCAGACATTTCCTGGTAACCGCTTTTTATTGAAATCCCCAATAAATTGAAAATAGACCCAAGATATGAGTAATCGTGATTAATTGGATCCAATTGTAAATCAACATCATAGATCAATTTTACCTTTCAAATTGATTCTCAGTCGCGTGGAAGTCATGATCTAGGTTGAAGTTGTGATCGGATCGTAAGGAATGAAAACGAAACCCTCAGAAATTAGAGTCGCCCTCGATTTGCAGTGGGGATTGAGCGAATTTGTTACCGAAATGTAAATCGATGAAGCAGTTATAAGGAAAAAGTATAAATCGCCATAACTGTAGATATTAAATCAAGTATGAACTGCATACTTGCAAAGCTCAAACCTTGATAGAGAAATTCTCCATTAGAAGGAATTCTTTAACATTGAATAGGAGATTGAACCTAGTTGAATGCTTTTCTACGATCTCTCACATCTGATTATAGCTTCCCCATTCAATTTCAAGCACTAGACAAATAAAACTTGCCCTAGTTTTAACATCGAATAGGAGATGAATTCAAATTTGTGGAAGCATTTAATAGAAGATGAAATCGAATTGGAAAAGTGAAAGAGCAGTAGAACTTTGGTTTAAATTTTGTTCAATAAAGGGGAAAGTGAAGAGAAAACATCAGAGAAAAGAACGAGTATTTCGTGAATTTGGAAACATCGCGCCAAAATTTCACGAAGAATAATGCAATGAGGTAGCTCTCACTGGTTAGATGATAAGGTAATGTTTTAAATAGGAAGTAGAGATTGATTTGAACTGTTGGATTAATCATGCATCTACTGTGATTTATTTGCTTATTTTGATAACACAGATCGATGACTTGGATTGTATTTATGTAAAGCTACGCTTTGAACTAATGTTGCACGTCACAGCACTAGAATTCCCACCGTAACAGTGCATTCACACCTAATGCAACAACATATGAATATTGTTGCAGAAGATCAAAGAAAGCATAACTTTCGCCACACTTTTCATGCAATGCATACAAATTAGTGTCGAAAATACCCACTTTTGTAGTATTGCTATTGCTGCATTCCCAAAGATTTTCACTAAAATTAAAAACAAACTCCCACATACAAAAACTTATAAAATCGTGACTCCCTCGCTAACCACCTATACAATCTTGTACACTCGCAAAACCTGCTGTTTTTCTAATTGTACGCTCGAAACCCTAAACTGATTTCTGCCCCCGAAATCAGATTTTCCTCTAGCTACAAACCCATGGCTAGTAATCCCTAGTTATTACAGACACTAGAAAATTGATGGTCGATTTTCGAAAGAAAAATAAATAACAAAACAATGAATAAAAAGAAACACTAAAACCCTAGCTTCTTTATAACTAGGCTTAGCCTAGAGTAAAATAAGTCGGCCCTTTTCTTTAATCCATTTGAAACAATCTGTCCCAAATCAATGTCGGATGCTCCAAAAAAAATTAGGGTTTCTTGTCAAATCAAATCTCCATCGATTTTTCTTGGATTATATTCTCTGAGGCTTTATGATCTTGTTGCTTTGCTCGTTGATTGATTTGGACTCCGTTTGGCGATCAAAAAACAAATATGAGTTCTCTTTGATATTATTTCCTCGATAATTTGGTGGATGAAAATGGGAAACTATTGAATTATAGCCCCTTGATATTATTCCTTACGTGATTGATGAATTGTATCTTGAAACTCTGATTCAATTCTGGAATGATATAATTTGATTTTTTTGGCCCCTCTAAAATTGGAATTGAACAAGTCTAGAAATATTATTTAACACAGATTAATGTTTCCAAAAAAATGTTTTCTTTGAGAACTGAATTGCCAGATTTATGTGATGTATGCAGACTTGTTTCTGGCCTTCAATGAATCTTCAAATTTGATTTCTTGCCTAAAAAAATAATTTGCTTGCACAATTCAGGAAACATATATTTACTTGACATAAAAAGATGAGTTGAAAATCAATTTGTTTACTATGATGAAACTTCCAAAAAAATGCTTGCAAGGTTTGAATTGATTTTTGCTAAAACCGTTTGCAAGTTTCTGGAATAGAAAAACTTGCCAAACTTGACACTGTGATTTCTGGAAAATTTATTAGCAAAAATCAATTGTCAATATATAATTCGTGGCCCCTTGTATGCTTTGAATTCCAATTTTGATTGTTGCCACGAATTCGCAAAATTGCTCAATTCTATGGAAAAACATTTTGGTCTATTCTGCATCATGTCATCTTGTTGCTACATTTAAACTTGTTGGTGCATGTAAACTTGTTGCTGTAGAACTTCATTGGTCATTTCTTCGAATTTGGTTATTATGCTGCATGTAACCTTGTTGCATATACATGCATGCTTGCCTCCAATCCCTTGAACTGTTGAGTGTTATGTCCATTGTGTTGAACTGTAGACATTCGAGTGCACCATCTTGTATACTTCTGTGTATTTGTATTCCTTTATTGATGTAGTGCCTCTTATGTCATCGTAACTTGACTGTTTCATATGTGCATGAATTTTCTCGAGCTTTTGCTTTGGTACTTGTGAGTTTCTGCACTAAGTTGTCAATATGCTTCACCATTATTTGCTACACTTTCATTGAACTATGCATGCACCTGTTTTCTAAACTTGTGTGTGCATTATCACATTTAAGCACATGTATATGTACACTGGTCTTGTGTTTGTGTCACTCTTATATATGTACAATTTCACTTTGTTGTGAGTACTTGTGAATAACTCTTGTCCATTAGCTTTGCGAATGCTCCATGCATTTGTGTGTAATTCTTCACTGTTGCACCTTAATGCTTGACGCTTGAACTGTCCAAATCTTGGAAGACCATACTTGAGTTTGCACTTGACACATTTTGCTGTGTATACTCTTTAGCAGACATATCTGAGTCCAATATATTGTGTACTTGAACTTGAATAAAAACTAGCTCGACCATGGTGTATGCTGACTTGTCATTGTTGTACATTTGGATATTTTGAGCATGCTGAACCGCTTTTCCTACTGTGTGGATACATACATACATACATATATATATATTATATATATGTATATGTATACGCACAGATGTGTGTGTATATATATGTGTGTTTGTGTTTGCATATGTACTAGATTTCTTGGTTCGGTCCTTTCACGATGTTTGACCGTATTGTCCCTACACAGAAATATGTGTATATACATACATTTATGTGTATATATGTGTAGTGCACTTACAGTATATGTATGTGAGCACTAGAGGATTTGTCTACCTTGTGGTATTTACAGTGTATCACTGTGAATATCACAAGCTCTCTAGACACAGATGGATGTCCATTAAAAATCAGATCAATCATGAAAATTGACGAGAAACACCCCAAAATTCTGAGGAAAATAAATTTTAAGAATAAAATTATATTTGCTAGAATTTAAAAATGTTTTCATTCCAGATTACTCTGTATGTGTATTCCTATGACAGGTAAACAAAAGACTGGACAGACTGTGAAGCTAGCAGAAGACAGAAGACAAGAGTATGTGTCAGTGAGTGAATGTATGAATATTTGTAACTGAGTGACTGAGAGAAATGTAGTGATGCAACACTGTAAAAAACTGAGTGAACTGTAGTGAGGAAAATTGTAACGAATGAATCTAAATGTGGATGTATTGTATTTCAGTGAAATGTACAAATAGTGGAGCTATGAATTTGTACTGTTGAATAGTTGAAATAAAACATTATATTTAGATTAAATATTGTTTGAGTGTTTAAATTTTTGTGCAATAGTATTCTATTTATATATAAATATCACATTCTATCTGTGATGTAGTATAACAATATAACAGTACAATTACAAACACATTTATAATAATAAATATATGTTTGTTATCATCAAACAGAAATCATAGAATTGTTAGATACAACAATCTCCCCCTTTTGAAGATGACAAACATAAGATAAGATTTTGAATATAATAAATGTGTTTACATAATATTCTGAAGATTTTGAAGATTTTGAATATAAGATAAGATTTTGAAGATTTTGAATATAAGATAAGATTTTGAAGATTTTGAATATAAGATAAGATTTTGAATCGATCATACCAAATTATAAATTTTAAATCCAAAATATGCGTGGGATTCAAGAAATCAACAATTTCAAATGATTTCAAACAGTCAAATATTCAAGCCAAATGATCATGAAAAAATAGCGAGTTTCAAGACCAGTGTTTTAAAGAATTTTTCATAATTATTTTTGACAAGCATAAGAGAAATTTTCAGAATATTTACATCAAGCTTGAGAGATATTCATGATCCAAAAAAGGTTTTATTTGAAGTCACTTGAAGAAATGTAAATTTTGAGATACAATGAATCAATCACACATGATTAATAAATTCAAATCTAAGAGATGTGTGAGATTCAAAATATCAAAAATTTCAAATGATTTCAAACCATCATGTAACGTCCCATATTTTTGGTGGTCAAATATTTAATTAAATTTATTATTTTAAATATTATATTTGGAATATTAAAGGATTTTAATATTTAATTCGTTATTAAAACGAAGTTTGAACGTTATATTTATATAATTATAAAACGAGCGCAAAATCGCACTACAGTTCGTAATATGGAGTTTTGAACTTCAATTTGATATACAGGATCCGATATAAGTCGGATTTCTGTGAAACAAGATACGTTGGAACCATGTTGATTATAATTTTCATATGGAAGAGAAAAATTCAGATTCCATGTTATTATTTGTAAGTTATGGCCAAATCAAAATTTTAAAATAGTTGCTATGGAAATCGTTATTAAAATGTATGCGTTAAAATAGTCGTTTTGCAAACGGACTCTGTTTTCGACGAAATAAGTTTCAGTAGAACCGTAACGTTATATTATTATACGGTATTGAATTGCGGGGCAAACCGATGTCGTATGTGACCACGGCAGCCACAAACGCCCATTCAATTTCTATAGCGCGTAATTAGTTCAATAAAGGGTTATTTGGGTATAACTTGAAGAGACGATCGAATTAGGCTGCGAAACCAATTCCGTCGAATTTGTATCGTTGATTATAGTCAGGATAGGTATATAGTTTGTTATTTTTGAAGACCGGGTAATTTGGTGTCCAAAATGGCATCGTGGTGCGCGTAAAAATAGCCTACTAGGAAAACAGTCTCAGAATGCGACGAAATTAGTGCCGTTGGGTTCGTATTGATTAATTATTATAGGATTTCAAAGTTTCAAGTTGATCGGATTTATTTAGTGATCGTGGAAAATTAAAACGCGTGTTTATTTCTGGTTTTATAAGGGAAGTTTTTTCAAACGATGTCGGAATTCGACGAAACTTGTCCCATTGGGTCCGGAATATTTTTTTTCACTAAGATTAGCCTTTTTATCAGAAAACGAAAATCATCTATAGTGGTTTTTAACGTGATTTCTCACAACAAAGTTTCGCGCATTAAAATATTATTAAAACTATCCCACCACTTAAACTTTTCTTTTGCTTTTCCTTTGCTTACGTTTACTTTTGGACCCTGCTACCATTCATTTTCATTCGTTCATGGAAGAAACCGTACTTTCTCAACCCAAATAATATATATATATAGTAAAATGGGAAAGAGCACATGCAAGAGTACCCCCTAAACCAAGCACGCACTGCATACTTACTCCCCTATCAAAACGTGATGGCCAAACCATGTACAGTAAACCGTGCTAGCCAGGAAATTTGAACCGTGGCCACCACGGTAAATCCTTCTATAAATATGAGATGCCCACTTGTTTATCCTTGTGCCAGTAACTAAAAACCGAAAGAGTCCATAGCTTAAAAAAAAGAGAAGAGCGAAACACGCGGAGAAGAAAGTTGCTGAGTATGGGTTCGAAAATAAAGTAGTGGCATGGCTTGATGAGTGGCGCAGCGGAAGCGTGATGGGCCCATAACCCATAGGTCCCAGGATCGAAACCTGGCTCGATACCAAATGAGATGACCCCAAATCCCGTACTGACAGCGGCAAGGGTAATCCTTGGAATATAACACAGAAACAGATAATAACATAATAAAGAACTAATTGGTAATGCAAAGTATGGTAAATGTACCTTGCACCGGAGTCAATCAAAGATATCCACTCGACATCTAGGATAGGCTTTCTGAATGCTATCCTCAGTTTCCCAAGTACAATCTCGCGGATCGCCACTTCATTGCACTTTGACTAAGTGAACCTTCTTGTTCCTCAGTTCTTTGGTTTCTTTGCCGATGATCTTTAGCGGCTCTCTCCTCACAGCTAATTATGGAGTAATTTCAATATCTTGTTGAGCGGCTTCTTCCACGATCAAATCTGGATCATGAACGTTCTTTCGAAGTTGAGATATGTGAAATACATCATGAACTCCAGGCAAACAATCAGGCAATTTAATCCTATAAGCGAGAGTTTCGATCCGTTCCGGAATAGGAAACGGACCAATGAATTTGGGCGCCAACTTTCCAGTTTTACCGAACCGGATAACTCCTCTGATCGGCAATACTTTCAAATATACATAGTCGCCAACAGCAAATGATATATCTCTTCTTCTCCTATCGGCGTAACTCTTTTGTCAGCTTTGAGCGGCCAGTAATCGTTTCTTAATAAAATCGACTTTGTCGGCAACTTCTCGAATCATGTCTGGCCCTAACACAAGTCTATTACCAGGTTCGACCCAACAAGCAGGAGATCGGCACGGTCTACCATATAATGCTTCGAATGGTGACATTGTCAGGCTCGCCTGGTAGCTATTGTTATATGAGAATTCATCCAAATGCAGATGGTCTTCCCATGATCCACCGAAATCTAGAATACAAGCCCGCAATAGATCTTCTAATATACGATTTACCCTCTCAGTCTGACCGTCTGTCTGAGGATGATAAGCAATGCTTAGATTCAGCTTTGTTCCCAGCTCTACTTGAAACGCCGCCTAGAATTTGCTAGTAAATATTGTATCTCTATCACTGACTATACTGAGCAGCACTCCATGTAGTCTAACTATTTCCTTGAAATATATCTGCGCCAGACTCTGAGCAGTTCTGTTTGATCTAACAGGTATGAAATAGGCGGTCTTCGTGAAGCGATCTACGATCAACCAAATACTGTCATTTCCTTTTCTGGTTCTGGGCAAACCATCAATGAAGTCCATGGAAATATGTTCCCACTTCCAACCAGGAATGTCCAGCGGTTGCAATAATCCAGCCAGTTTTTGTTGGTCGCTTTTGACTAGCTGGCATGTAGGGCATCGGCTAACATATAAGGAAATGTCCCTCTTCATCGACTTCCACCAGAAAGTGCATTTGATGTCATTATACATTTTGCTTACTCCCGGATGGATACTAAGTTTTGACTTGTGGCATTCATCCAGTACTTCCTTTCAGAGCTCAGGAATGTTAGGAACACAAATTCGACCTTTGAGCCTTAGAATCCCATCATTATCAACTTGAAAACTCGAGGGTTTGCCTTGTTGAATTATCTCTCTGATCTTCTGAATGAAGTAATCATCCTTCTGAAGAGCAGATATTTTATCTAGCAATGAAGTCATGATAATAAAACTGGCGATCATTTCATTCTTTCAGCTTAAAGCATCGGCCACGACATTAGCTTTCCCTGGAGTGTATATAATCTCAAAGTCATATGCTGCAAGAAACTCCAGCCAACGTTGCTGCCTCAGATTCAAGTTTTCTGGGTGAACAGATACTTTAACGACTGGTGATCTGTAAATAGTTCAAACCTCTCACCCAGAAGATAGTGCCTCCAGATTTTCAAAGCGAATACTATCGCTAATAACTCAAGATCATGAGTGACGTAGTTTTTCTCGTGCGGCTTCAGCTGACGGTTAGCATAAGCAATCACTTGACCCCTTTGCATTAACACTGCACCAAGGCCTTCTCTAGAAGCATCAGTCCAGACTTTTAAATCCTGATTGCTGTCGATAATGGTTAACACTGGAGCAGTAGTTAATCTTAACTTTATCTCTTCAAAAGCCTCCTCACTTTCTGGAGTCCATTTGAATTTAGAGTGCTTCTTTGTAAGCTTCGTTAAGTGACCAGATATCTTTGAAAAGTTTTTAACGAACTTCCGGTAATAACAAGCCAATCCGAGAAAACTGCGGACTTCTGTAGGAGTACTGGGCTGTTTCCAATTTTGAATAGCTGTGATTTTACTTGGATCCACAGCAATTCCTTCTTTCGATACGACGTGGCCCAGAAATTTGACTTCTTCTTGCCAGAATATACATTTGGAAAACTTTGCTTTCAACACATTCTTTCTGAGAATTTCTAACACTTGTTCCAAATGCTTTTCATGTTCGGCCTTTGATTTAGAGAATATTAGAATATCGTCAATGAAAATCAGAACAAATTTATTCAATACTCCTCTGAACACTCTGTTCATTAGATCGACGAAATAGGCTGGAGCGTTACATAAGCCGAACGTCATTACTAACCACTCGTAGAATAAATCTGGACCTCTGAATGCTGTCAATGGAACACACTCCTCGACGATACGAAGCTGATGGAAACCTGTAGCTAGGTCCATTCGTGAAAATACTTGTGCGCCATTTAATTGATCCAACAAATCATCAATCCACGGCAATGGATATTTATTCTTTATTGTCTGTTTGTTCAGATCACGATAATCCACATATAGACGTAGAGTACCGTCAGATTTTAGGACAAACACCACTGCTGCACCCCAATCAGAGAAACTAGGCCTGATCAGGCCCTTCCATACTAGCTGTCGTGTTTGATTGTCTAATTCGTCTTTCTCTTTCAAGGACATTCTTCGAATAGCGTGAACTACCGGCCTTGCATTCGGAATCAAAGCAATCTTGAAATCTATTTCTCTCTGCGGAGTTAAGCGAACAACTTCTTCAAACACATCCGCATAATTCTGGACGACAAGAATATCTTTTATAAGGTCGGGAATATTCTCTGTAACTTTAGGGATATTTTCTATTTGAACAGGAGAAACATCCAACGCTGCCCAGAAATCCTTTCTATTAGCTTTCTGACCTTCACAGGGAATGGTTATATAATCCCCTGATTTAATCTTCGCCTTAACGATTCTGTCGGAGCATTTAACCTCAGCTTCATACTTGGTCAGCCAGTCTAACCCCAAGATAAGATCAAACTCTGTAAAATTCATGACGATCGCGATGGTAGGAAACCGATAACGAGAAAAAGAAACCGGCACTCCACAAACCCAACTTGAGATCAATGGAACCCCCAACCGGATTCTGGACAGTCATTGGTTCCTTGAGCTTCTTCAAATTTAAATTGGTTCAGATTTTCTGGGTCGTTACAATCTCCCCCACTTAAAACTTTTCATCCCCGAAAAGGAACAAAGTCGAATGTGGTTTGATTAATCAACTCCACATTCAATCTGGCTTCCATTCTCCAACTTTTCAGTTTCTGAGAATTTTCAAATTCTTTAAAAATTTGGCTAACACCCGGAATTTTCGAAAAATTTCGCCATAACCTCCTTTGTACGGGGAGAGGTTTGGAAATTTATTGGACCGTATTAGGTACCCAATAAATCCTAATAAGCATACACATATTAATAGTGATATATTCTGGTGTTTACAGGGGAGCGTGTATTGATAATAACTCCAGAGAATAAATTCTCGTCACCTTGTCAAAGCCTGAGGGAGTGTGTATTTTAAATGCTCCAGAGGATAAATCCTCGTCACCTCGTCCCGTGTGGGAAATAAATAGTCCGTGTGCCGTATCTAATAACTAGAGAAATGTGGTTATTGTCAACTCCAGACCCGTGTAGGGTTTTTTTTAATCTGGCAATTTAATCGTTACAATTTAAATAGTCCATATCATTCATCAGTTCAACCTGTAAAATATAGTCATCGCCATACAAGCCTCTTGCTCGTATGGTAAATCTTCCACCTCGTCACACAAGCTCCAAATGCTTATGTGGTATATGATGAAGTATGCCTATCTTCAGAAGTATGCCATGTAATGTAGTTCAAAATTAATTGTTACTAACCTATGGCAACATTTATTTTTACACACAGAATAACCAGCACTCCGCATCCAACGGCATTCACAGGAGTTGATATAATAATATTTCGCATCCAACTCATTAAGGTTTACCTATTTGTCGGGCACGCAAATAAAATCTTTACTCAACAGCTATCCAATTACCAGCTCAAACATATATAATGCACAAGTATATATTTCTTTCTATTTTCTAATCAGTTCAATGTGTGATATAATCGAATAAATTCTACCTTTATTCTCTTTATTGATTAAATTAACTATCATTTTAATAATTTAATTAATCAAATCTACTATCACACAACACAAACAACAATCAAATTGTTTTTAACTTTTCAAAAATATATCTTTTATATACTCGAAAATTATATTTCTAAAACCAGACTATATATATAATCACAAATACGTTATTTAAAAACATATTATGCTCGACTCGTTCTGAGGAACTTCTGACCCCATCTCTAACGAGTTGTTCTGATTCTGCTTTACTCATACTAGGATATTACTGATCCTATCTGTATAGAGTTACCTGTCCTAGAACACTACTGGTTCTATTTCTGATGAGTTCGTTAATATCTTATATTCGAGAACTAAGCTTAACCAAAGCTCTAATACCAAATGAGACGACTCCAAACCCCGTACGGACGGCGGCAAGGTAATCCTTGGAATATAACACAGAAACATGTAATAGCAGGACAGAATTAAATAAATACACCAGATAATGAACAATAGAATATACTGGATAAACGTAAACATCAGAGTTACACAGTATACAGGATCATACTTAGTACAAATACATTTCAGCTATACATAAATGTTTACAGCGGAAACAAACATAATGTACAATAGGAGCTTAACAGCATAAAAAGAGATAAATGATAGAATCCATCTTCAGCTCCAGCTATCCAGAAAGAACCAGTTAAACCTGAATACAAGACTGCCCGTGTAGAAAAAGGGGCACCCGAGTTAGAAAGTGAAACAAACTACGAGTCAGTCATGGGACTGGTATGAGAAATCTACTCAACACATTTAAAATATGGCTAATCACAGGACCACGCCACTTTCGTGGAACGGGTTACTCCATTGGATTGCCAGTGCTTTAAAACAAATAATTCTTTTAAACATCGCAATGCTTTTTAAAAAAATGAAGCCATTATAAGACTCAGTTCCTATCACACAATGCAACGCAAATCGGAGGATAGAGTTTTACCTTATAATGGCCAAAATATGGTTGATACGAATAAAACAAAAGCAATTGATATTATTACTAGTGTTTATATGTTTCAAAAACAATTTCAATCATAACTATCAATCATAGACGGTATGGGTACCATATATCATGTCGCCATATATATATACAATCAAAACCGCACAGTCACGTAATTGGAAATTGGATTTCCGTCATGAACCAAGGCAAAAGATAGTCCTTACCGAATTCGAGACTGCCTAGCCCGAATCTCAGGATCAGAACGCATCGACCCTTGGATCGTCAGGGCCGGTGAAACACCCCACCTCCATTAGGGTCACTCTAAAAGGGAATGCCCTAATTTTGGTGGAGGTTTATAAGTATAAGTCACAGATATACAAGACAGATATAAGAACACATATTTGTAAACAGCGGAAAAACAATAACTTTTATTCCATAAAAGCAAATACGTGTTACAACAACATCACCATAATTGTCTTACATCTTTCCCAAAAACATAACACTTTCATAATCTGTCTTGATTACATCATTTAAAGAAGCATAAATAAAACATAGATAAACTGCAAAAGCCCCATAGAGTTTGTCCAAAGCCATAGTTTCAAACGAAAAGGTCCAAGCAATACATTTCTCTTCTTCAAGCTGGATGTTAAGGCTGGTCAAGCTGCAGTGTTCCCTCCCTGTGGACCTGGGGGGGGGGGACGGAAGAAAAGAAGACGAAAGAAAAGTAGAGTCAGACATAAAGCCTGAGTAAGTCTAGTACTATTCTGTCTATGAATAAAGAACTGGGTATGATAAGTATAAACAAGAAGTGGGAAAACACTATAACTTGGTTAAGTTGTCTAGGGTCGAATATGCTATCGTACCCCATGTTAATCTCTGAACCCATATAAACTAGTTTCCAACTGGCACCCCATAATCAGGGTGGTGTGATCCATTCTATGATGATCGGCTCCTACTCGCATAGTTACATGTGTCTTACGGCCCCCGATGTTGTAGTTACCTATGCTGGTCCCACCATGGGGTGTATCAAGTCCCATGGCGGCGGCCCGACACAACCTTAGAATGCACAGGTATGCTACTGGTGCCCAGTGCTTTATTTTTCTGCGCCGGAGTGTGTGCACGCCCGCACCCCGTTAGAACCTACACTGCTACACCACCGCCGTCGATTTGACCTCTTACAATCAGCCCAGTAATCGTGCCCCACCCTGCCTAGTTTCAGGGTATCCTGATACACCTTCTAGGGTTACTGCTGAAAAGGGTCCCCCGTTACTAGGTTTTCTATCTCTAGCCAACATGCTAAGTTGGTTAAGTGTTTCCTAACCTAACCCCCACCAGTCCGTTTAGTTTAGCATGTTCCATTTTGATTAAGTCTTTAGTTCACTTAATCCTAACAATCCTGACTCAGCCTTAATTGTCTTATTAAAGCCTTGACCTCTCACATTAGAAAGGTATTGTTGTGGCTGCCTGTTGCCGGTTGGTTCCGGGCAGTCTTACGCCACAACTCAGTCTAACCTCGGGTCCTTATTGGGCTCCATGTTTAACCTCCCACATTGGATAGGTATTGTTGTGACTACTGGACAGTCGGGCGGTTCCGGGCAGGTTTACATCACAACTCAATCCAACCTCGGGTTAAACACATCGTATGTTCTACATTTACATATTTTGTCTTTCTTCTTTATTTTCTTATATGTAAATATTTGCGGCCCATTATTAAGTTAATGGTGTAAAGGTTACACCTATCATTGGCCCAACCCATACTTGAATTTGGGCCCTTCTATTTTATATTTTCATTCATTAGTAATTTTAACCCAACGTTATTTCCCCCCGTTTAACACGTCCGTTTATTATATATATGTTGGGCTTAGCCTTTTAAAGCCCAACTTAGCCATGCGAAAAGGGGAGGCTTAAAGCGTGATTACATACACGAAAAGGGGAATGTGAATGCATGAACTTGCAATATGACGTTGGAAATACAAAATAGAAACTGGTGTACTTGCATAGTAGTGACATATACTTTGGTCATAAAGCATAAGTGACATGAATCAAAGCATGTAAACTTGTAGTTAAGTTAAGAATATCACTATCGACACATAGGCTTTAACTACAACATAAACCTATATTTTTATTCAGGCATAATGTCAAACATAAGCAAATCATGTTCATAAGACTACTACATGTTTACAAAGGTGTCTACTTTTGTGGCTAATACAAAAGTATAGTTAAATTTGTTCACATAACCTTGGCATAAATATTTCTAACATGAAATCATGATTTTTACTTTAGTCATGCAAACTTGCAAAAAGGGATTTTGAATCTAACCTAGCTATGTACCACATATGTCATCATATAATATAGACTTAACATGGATTTCAATTATGCCAAATATCAATCATAGCCTAGTCATATTCATAAGTTTGCAAATAGGTTTTCTAGTACAAAAGCATGACTTAATACATAGATCATGATGCCAAATTTTCAACATAATTTCATATGGACTATGATAACCCAAACTTATTCCAATTACTTCATAAAAATGATGTTTGTATAAAAATACACATTATGATGGCATAGTAGCAAAACCCCAAACTTATATGAGTTTCAATTAAACAACTACATACATGTAGCTTCAACAAGGATTACATAATTTGCGAATATTCCAAACGTACACTTGCATAAAACTACCGCATGTAGTTTTTCATAACTGAATAACAAAATTCGAGAATATCCAAACGTATACAATATTCCAAATCGATAAGAACCATAGTAACGCACAAATTATGAATTACTTATCACCACAATCAAGTATACAAACCAACACAGTTATTTGTTCATACCAAAGTAATACTCTACTTACAATGGTGGCGAATTCTCAAATTTAGGGATTTGAAGATGCGATTTGATTTGATTGAGTTGCTTTATGCCTTAGAATTTTCCTCCTAATCCTCTCTCCAATTGGTGGCTACCCCTAGTCGTTCCTCAGCAACATGGCGGCTTTGTTCTTATTTTTGAATGAATAGATTAGGGTTGAGTCTAGGGTTATTTTTATAGGGGTAATGAACTGATTAGGACCATTGATGTTGCTTGGATTGATCGTAGCCATTCATCCTAAGGAGAGACCAATTAGAGCCTGCCACCTAGCCCTAATGACAAAGCAGACCACAGAAAATCGACCAACATAGAATAGGCCAGCCAGGCTGGACTGGGTTCGACCTGGCTCTGGACCAGGTCGACATGCCTGTCGACAGCCCTGTCGACAGCCCTGTCGACCTGGTTAGGCCAGGTCGACAGCCCAGTCGACCTGGGTGCGTTAGGCGGGTGTTTTTCCGCCCTGGCCCATTGGGCCCGCTTTTGGAATTTTAAACTGTTTTATTCTGTTTGAATTTTAAACTTAATTCAGAAACTTCCGAAGGCCATATCTTCTTCATACGGACTCCGTTTTTCGAAAACTCGGACTCTATTTCGCGTATTTTTCCGAGACGAACGCAATGGCGTATCCCGTTTCCCTTAGTTCTTTGATTTGAAATTGATTATACTTTAATTTGTGAATTTCACAGTTATAGAATTCGCGGGGTGTTACATTCTCCCCCACTTAAAAGGATTTCGTCCCCGAAATCTTCAAGTTAGGAGGAATGTATATCCTAACATCCATTCATCCATCTACTCATCCATCAAACACGAGCATCCATTGTCCTTAAAAGACTTCTAATGCTTCATGATCATATGCGAAGTGTGTGTGTACATGTACTTATCTAATGCAAAATCAGGCGGTCTACTGATTCAGTTGACCTCCTTAATGCGAATTATGTAAGTGCCATGAATCCATTATGTATGCAAAATCTCCTATTTTGATTCTACATGAGTGCACAATCATTCATACAAAAGCAACATCCACATGACAACACATTAAAGTTCAACCATATACGAATGCAAACATATATGCATATGCAATATGAAGTGACTGAGCCGATCTAAAACCTAGATTGTGTGTGTATATGCAACCACGAGCAACCACTAGCAATCACTTGCAACCACTTGCAACCATCATACATAACATGTTTCAATTACATGTTTCCATCCAAAAGGATTTCTACCTAAAAGATAAGGTCGAGGAAATATATCTAAAAAGATAGATAAAAGCGCAACTTAAGGAAAAGGAAAGATCAAGGATGTACCCTCGAACAGAAAAGGGTAGGCAGTGCGTATTCTAGCTTCAGTTTCCCAAGTCGCGTCTCCCTCGGCGTCGCTCCACTGAACTTTGACGAGCTTGACTTCGCGGTTGCGTAGCTTCTTCACTTCCGTTCCTAATATGCGGGTTGGAACTTTTCTTATGGTTGCTTCGCGCTCCACTTCGGCCTCTTCGAGGATATTTGGCTCTACCACCTCAGCAGATTCATGTAGACATTTTCGGAGATGTGAAACGTGAAAAACGTTGTGGACTCCAGCCAACTTCTCGGGTAGCTCTAATCTATAGGCCATTTTCCCAATTTTCTCGATGATAGGGAATGGCCCTACGAACCTTGGTGCCAGTTTTCCTGTGGTTCCAAAACGAACAACGTTTCTTAGTGGTGACACCTTGAGAAAAACTCTGTCTCCAACCTCAAATTCAAGGTTGGTCCTTCTCTTGTCGGCATAGGACTTTTGTCTGTCTTGGGCCGTCTTCATCCTTCTTCGTATTAAGTCTACTTTCTCTGAAGTCTCTTGGATCATATCTGGTCCAAGTACGAGCTTATCAGTAGACTCCCACCAACAAGTGGGCGATCGGCACGGTCTTCCATATAAAGCTTCGAAGGGCGCCATTCCGATGGTTGCTTGATAGCTGTTGTTGTAGGCAAATTCCACCAAAGGAAGGTGGTCTTCCCATGTCCCTCCGAAGTCAAGGACGCATAGCCTTAAAAGGTCTTCCAAAACTCTGTTCACTCTCTTTGTTTGGCCGTCGGTTTGGGGATGATAGGCTGTGCTCAAGCATAACTGCGTTCCTACTGCTTCTTGCAGACTCCGCCAAAACTCACTGGTGAAGATGGGGTCTCGATCACTAACAATGCTAGATGGTATTCCATGGAGTCGAACGATTTCCTTAAGGTAAAGTGATGCTAGGGATGAGGCAGTTCTCTTACTTTTGACAGTTAAAAAGTGGGCGCTTTTAGTAAGCCTATCCACTATTACCCAAATGCTAGTGTTGCCTCTCCTAGACCTAGGCAGCCCATCGATGAAGTCCATTGAGTTGCTATCCCACTTCCACTGCGGGACCTCCAAAGGATGTAGCAGTCCGCCAGGATTTTTCTGTTCCGCCTTAACCTGTTGGCACACCATACACTTAGAAACGAACTCTGCCACGTCCTTTTTCATGCCGTTCCAGAAGAAAGTCCTTTTTATGTCTTTGTACATTTTATCTCCGCCTGGGGGTATCGTCATCTTGGAGTGATGTGCTTCCTCGAGAACCTTCTTTATTAAATCTTTTGTTTGTGGGACGCATAGTCTTCCGTCTCGCCTTAGCAAACCCTTATCGTCGATGGAGTATCTGTTGAGGTGACTTGAAGTCTCACCCCTAATTAGCCTATCAATTATTTCCACAAGTTGAGGGTCTTCGCGTTGTGCTGTCCCTACTGAATCCACTAAAGTTGGGCGCACTTCGAGAGATGCTAGCAAGCCTGGTACGAAATCGGAGGAAGGCCTAAAGTCGAAGCTGGCTATAAACTCTAGGCTTTGTCTTTCAACAAACAACGGGCTTAGGGTCAATTTCTTTCGGCTCAACGCGTCTGCCACTACGTTGCCTTTGCCCGGAGTGTAGGAGATTTCGAAATCGTACGAGGCAAGAAACTCCATCCATCTTTGTTGCCTCAAGTTAAGATCCTTCTGCGAGAAAAGATATTTCAACGATTTATGGTCAGTGTAAAGTTCGAACTTCTCACCTAGGAGATAGTGTCGCCAAGACTTGAGTGCAAAGACGATGGCGGCTAACTCAAGATCGTGGGTTGGGTAGTTCTTTTCGTGCACCTTCAACTGCCTTCCGCCATAAGCTACTACTCTTCCTTCTTGCATTAATACGGCACCTAGCCCTGTCCCACATGCATCCGTATAAACAGTGAACATCTTGCTCCCATCTGGCAGCGTCAAAACTGGGGCTGTTGTGAGAGCCCTTTTCAGTCGTTGGAAAGCAAACTCGCAATCCAAGTCCCAATTGAACACTAGATTCTTCTTGGTCAATTTCGTGAGCAGAGCTGAGATTTTCGCAAAATCCCTTATGAACTTTCGATAGAAACCAGCTAGTCCTAGAAAGCTTCGGACATTAGTTGCATTCCTTGGTGTCTTCCAATCTTGTACCGCCACTACCTTAGCAGGGTCCACTGCTAACCCTTGTTTGGATACTATGTGCCCAAGGAACCTCACCTCTTCTCTCCAAAAGTGGCATTTGGAGAATTTGGCTTTTAGTTGATGGACTCGCAAAGTTTCCATGATTGCCCTTAAGTGCTGAGCATGTTCCTCTTCACTCTTTGAGAAGATAAGGATATCATCTACGAAGACCACTACGAATTTGTTGAGGAAATCTCTAAATACCCTACTCATTAGGTCCACGAAGTATGCAGGTGCATGTGTCAAGCCGAAAGGCATGACAAGCCATTCAAAGAAGCCGTCTGGGGTTCTAAACGCCGTTTTATCGATGCTATCTTCAGCCACCCTTAGCTGATGAAAACCGGTTGCTAAATCGAGTTGGGAAAAAACAGACGCTCCTACAAGCTGGTCAAACAAATCGTCAATTCTAGGGAGAGGGTGCCTATTCTTTTTCGTTAGCTTGTTGAGCTCCCTATAGTCAACACATAGACGGAGTGAACCATCCGCCTTTGTAGCGAACACCACCGGAGCGCCCCATTCTGAAATGCTTCTCCTAATGAACCCCTTTTCTAGAAGCTCTTTAATCTGTTTACTGAGCTCTTTCCTTTCTCGTGGAGCCATGTGTCTGCCGGGCAACGCAACGGGCTTTGCATTATCTACAAGATATATGCGGAAGTCTATTTCCCGCTTCGGAGGCAAGCCCTTTACCTCTTCGAAGACATCCGGATATTCCCGGACCACTCTAACTGATTGCAAATTTTCAACAGAGGCATCTAGCGATTCAAGATAACTAAGCATAACCGCATACGAGGGATTACAAGAAATTTCCAAAGTATTACCGAGCTGGGTTAGGAGCCTAACAACCCTTTTCTCACAATCAAGGATGGCCCCATTACTGGATAGCCAATCCATACCCAAAATCAAACCATACCCCGAAAAGCCCAAAACAAAGGCACTACATAGAAATTCTACGCTTAGAATAGAAATTTTCAATCCCACACAGATCATAGACAAATGAGCTGGGCCCCCAATTGGGTTTGAAACAATTAAGGGGTCCTCTACCATACTAGTTTTTAGGTGCAGAGATTCTACTAGAGCAGATGAGATAAAGGAGTGTGATGCGCCAGAATCAAATAAAGTGCGAACGGGGTGATCATAAAGATAAACTACACTTTCTACAGAAGTATTTATACCTCGTTGTTGCAGAGGTGGCGCTTCCAGCACATGAACCTGTGCCCCTGGGGTGGATCCAGCCCTCTGCCCCTGTCCTTGTTTCTTTGGGCAGTCCTTAGCCCTATGGCCTGTCTCACCACAAGAAAAGAACCCACCATTCTCCTTGGCCTTCTTTTTCCGGCAGTCCTTTACTAAGTGCCCCACTTTGCCACAGAAATTGCACTTCCTCTTCTCTTTGTTGCCTTTCCTGCCCTTCTTAAAGTCTGTCTTCTTAGGCTGCAAACCTTCTTTCTTCCCTTGAGTGCTTTCTGCCTTTGTCTCCTTCTTGCCCTTATCCTCTTCATTCAGCAATGCCATTTGCACCAATCTTTCATACGTGGCTCCCATGGGTATATGGGTCATGGCCAAACTGTGTAATGGCTCATTCAACCCTTTGACGAAACGGAGAGCCTTCTTGTGCGGGGTGTTGACTAGGTCAAGCCCAAACCTAGCCAGCTCATCGAACTGATTCACATACTCTCTGACTGTCTTGTCCCCTTATTTAAGAAATAAGAATTTTTCCAACTGCAAACTTCTTTCTGCATCTGAGAGAAATTTAGTCTCAAACCTTGCCCTAAAGTCCTCCCATGTCTCCACTGGTCTTTCAGCATTAGTGACTTCCCACCAGTAGGAAGCCTCGCCCTTCAATAGCCACACTGCCAATTGTACTTTTTGTCTATCCTCTACCTCAAAGATGATGAATAGGTCCTCCGTTTCTTTCAGCCAATTTCTGGCTGCCACGAAGGACTCAGTTCCATGGAAATCCCTTCCTCCCATAGCTTTAAAATCTTTACATATCTTAGCAAACGTGTTTCCCCGAGGAGGAGGTGGAGGAAAAGGTGCCGCAGCAGCTGGATGATTTCCGGCAGCTGGGGGAGGAGGAATGGTAGGACCTGGCTGAGTGGCCCTTGCTTCTAAGAACCGTCTAAACCAACCAGGTATTGGCACCCCTTCTGGCAAGTTAAGATCTTCGGACATGCTGAAACAAAAAGGATAGATTCAAAACGAAGGATAAGAGATAGTACCTATGGCTTTGGGGATTGGACTTTGCCTTTTAAAATAAAATAATATTTTATCTTTAAAAATAATGCTTC
This sequence comes from Allium sativum, assembly GCA_030737875.1. Lineage (NCBI taxonomy): Eukaryota > Viridiplantae > Streptophyta > Magnoliopsida > Asparagales > Amaryllidaceae > Allium > Allium sativum. The sequence goes on along the minus strand of CM060918.1, from coordinate 768,373,727 downwards.
TTTAAATTTCCTTTTTGAAAATAATTTTTTTGAAAATAATTTTTCAAAACTTTTTATCTTATCTGGTAAACCTATGCTCTGATACCAAGTGAAACACCCCACCTCCGTTAGGGTCACTCTAAAAGGGAATGCCCTAATTTTGGTGGAGGTTTATAAGTATAAGTCACAGATATACAAGACAGATATAAGAACACATATTTGTAAACAGCGGAAAAACAATAACTTTTATTCCATAAAAGCAAATACGTGTTACAACAACATCACCATAATTGTCTTACATCTTTCCCAAAAACATAACACTTTCATAATCTGTCTTGATTACATCATTTAAAGAAGCATAAATAAAACATAGATAAACTGCAAAAGCCCCATAGAGTTTGTCCAAAGCCATAGTTTCAAACGAAAAGGTCCAAGCAATACATTTCTCTTCTTCAAGCTGGATGTTAAGGCTGGTCAAGCTGCAGTGTTCCCTCCCTGTGGACCTTGGGTGGGGGGGAAACGGAAGAAAAGAAGACGAAAGAAAAGTAGAGTCAGACATAAAGCCTGATTAAGTCTAGTACTATTCTGTCTATGAATAAAGAACTGGGTATGAAAAGTATAAACAAGAAGTGGGAAAGCACTATAACTTGGTTAAGTTGTCTAGGGTCGAATATGCTATCGTACCCCATGTTAATCTCTGAACCCATATAAACTAGTTTCCAACTGGCACCCCATAATCAGGGTGGTGTTATCCGTTCTATGATGATCGGCTCCTACTCGCATAGTTACATGTGTCTTACGGCCCCCGATGTTGTAGTTACCTATGCTGGTCCCACCATGGGGTGTATCAAGTCCCATGGCGGCGGCCCGACACAACCTTAGAATGCACAGGTATGCTACTGGTGCCCAGTGCTTTATTTTTCTGCGCCGGAGTGTGTGCACGCCCGCACCCCGTTAGAACCTACACTGCTACACCACCGCTGTCGATTTGACCTCTTACAATCAGCCCAGTAATCGTGCCCCACCCTGCCTAGTTTCAGGGTATCCTGATACACCTTCTAGGGTTACTGCTGAAAAGGGTCCCCCGTTACTAGGTTTTCTATCTCTAGCCAACATGCTAAGTTGGTTAAGTGTTTCCTAACCTAACCCCCACCAGTCCGTTTAGTTTAGCATGTTCCATTTTGATTAAGTCTTTAGTTCACTTAATCCTAACAATCCTGACTCAGCCTTAATTGTCTTATTAAAGCCTTGACCTCTCACATTAGACAGGTATTGTTGTGGCTGCCTGTTGCCGGTTGGTTCCGGGCAGTCTTACGCCACAACTCAGTCTAACCTCGGGTCCTTATTGGGCTCCATGTTTAACCTCCCACATTGGATAGGTATTGTTGTGACTACTGGACAGCCGGGCGGTTCCGGGCAGGTTTACATGACAACTCAATCCAACCTCGGGTTAAACACATCGTATGTTCTACATTTACATATTTTGTCTTTCTTCTTTATTTTCTTATATGTAAATATTTGCGGCCCATTATTAAGTTAATGGTGTAAAGGTTACACCTATCATGGGCCCAACCCATACTTGAATTTGGGCCCTTCTATTTTATATTTTCATTCATTAGTAATTTTAACCCAACGTTATTTCCCCCCGTTTAACACGTCCGTTTATTATATATATGTTGGGCTTAGCCTTTTAAAGCCCAACTTAGCCATGCGAAAAGGGGAGGCTTAAAGCGTGATTACATACACGAAAAGGGGAATGTGAACGCATGAACTTGCAATATGACGTTGGAAATACAAAATAGAAACTGGTGTACTTGCATAGTAGTGACATGTGACATATACTTTGGTCATAAAGCATAAGTGACATGAATCAAAGCATGTAAACTTGTAGTTAAGTTAAGAATATCACTTTCGACACATAGGCTTTAACTACAACATAAACCTATATTTTTATTCAGGCATAATGTCAAACATAAGCAAATCATGTTCATAAGACTACTACATGTTTACAAAGGTGTCTACTTTTGTGGCTAATACAAAAGTATAGTTAAATTTGTTCACATAACCTTGGCATAAATATTTCTAACATGAAATCATGATTTTTACTTTAGTCATGCAAACTTGCAAAAAGGGATTTTGAATCTAACCTAGCTATGTACCACATATGTCATCATATAATATAGACTTAACATGGATTTCAATTATGCCAAATATCAATCATAGCCTAGTCATATTCATAAGTTTGCAAATAGGTTTTCTAGTACAAAAGCATGACTTAATACATAGATCATGATGCCAAATTTTCAACATAATTTCATATGGACTATGATAACCCAAACTTATTCCAATTACTTCATAAAAATGATGTTTGTATAAAAATACACATTATGATGGCATAGTAGCAAAACCCCAAACTTACATGAGTTTCAATTAAACAACTACATACATGTAGCTTCAACAAGGATTACATAATTTGCGAATATTCCAAACGTACACTTGCATAAAACTACCGCATGTAGTTTTTCATAACTGAATAACAAAATTCGAGAATATCCAAACGTATACAATATTCCAAATCGATAAGAACCTTAGTAACGCACAAATTATGAATTATTTATCACCACAATCAAGTATACAAACCAACACAGTTATTTGTTCATACCAAAGTAATACTCTACTTACAATGGTGGCGAATTCTCAAATTTATTGATTTGAAGATGCGATTTGATTTGATTGAGTTGCTTTATGCCTTAGAATTTTCCTCCTAATCTTCTCTCCAATTGGTGGCTACCCCTAGTCGTTCCTCAGTAACATGGCGGCTTTGTTCTTATTTTTGAATGAATAGATTAGGGTTGAGTCTAGGGTTATTTTTATAGGGGTAATGAACTGATTAGGACCATTGATGTTGCTTGGATTGATCGTAGCCATTCATCCTAAGGAGAGACCAATTAGAGCCTGCCACCTAGCCCTAATGACAAAGCAGACCACATAAAATCGACCAACATAGAATAGGCCAGCCAGGCTGGACTGGGTTCGACCTGGCTCTGGACCAGGTCGACATGCCTGTCGACAGCCCTGTCGACCTGGTTAGGCCAGGTCGACAGCCCAGTCGACCTGGGTGCGTTCGGCGGGTGTTTTTCCGCCCTGGCCCATTGGGCCTGCTTTTGGAATTTTAAACTGTTTTATTCTGTTTGAATTTTAAACTTAATTCAGAAACTTCCGAAGGCCATATCTTCTTCATACGGACTCCGTTTTTCGAAAACTCGGACTCTATTTCGCGTATTTTTCCGAGACGAACGCAATGGCGTATCCCGTTTCCCTTAGTTCTTTGATTTGAAATTGATTATACTTTAATTTGTGAATTTCACAGTTATAGAATTCGCGGGGTGTTACAGCCGGTCCACACGGAGTGGATTAAAATGCATGAACACTACGTTTCCCCGCTCTTTGGGGCATAAGCGAGCCAACAAATGACTCCATCGGACCCGGATCGTCCGATCTAACTGAGGCGCCTCGCAACAGCAACAACTACATAAGTCAAACTCGTTAGGGCGTGTAAAACCACTGGTGCCACTTCTAGCTAGGAGGAAACGCAGGCCCTCCCTGAGGTCCTTTCTCCCATTTCTGGTTCATACCGGGGTGTGAGGCTCGCGAATTTACGTTATACACAAAGCTACACCACACGGGCGGGGCTTTGATCATCACCACAAGACTTTGCTTTTCAACAGAAGCCCTAATCACTGCATCTTAGCATGCCACACAGGCAATTCACACCATGCAACTGATGGCTATCAATCACACAGAATAAATTCCAATGTCAGACACACTGTCCATTTGCAAGTCCGTTCTGGGTCTGAACGAAACCAGAGGCACTATATACCTCGCAAACCCATCGATCACCACGTACGTCTGGACGATCACTATTCATTATCCATATTTCGGGATGCTTCCCAATCAGGACCTCGGTTGCCATACAAACGAGGTGAAGATCTCCGGTCTTCGACCACTGTCTTCTTCGATTCCTTATCGTCGATTCAGTTATTCAGAATGGGATAAACCCAGTCTTTCTTAGCAACTCGCGTATATAATAAACAAGTGCAACACTATCATACACACGCATCATTTCAATTCATTAGTCACTAACCGTCAATCAGTAAGAGAACGATTTCCCAAATATTAACCCCGAAGGCCGAAACCAACATCAGATCAACACCCAGGAAACCATTCGACTTAGCCAACCTTCAGTTAATTTCTAAATCACATCCATATCGTTTATAATATTTTATAACGATTTATCTCTATTTTTATTTATTTAAAATAGCCAATTTATTCAAAATGACGCTTCGGGTCATAACGCGACCGTGGCGCTGTTTTTCTTCAGATTTGATTTACACATATCTAAAAATCTAACTGTTGGATCTTCACAAAATTTACTTCATTAGAAAGGTCTTTGCAAAACGAATCCAACGGTTCCAGTTTCGGGAAAATCCGACGGTCGGATCTCCCGGTATAATCGTTTGAAGTTTCGATTTCAAAATACGAACTGCAGCATCGTTATTCGATTAAATATAATTATATTTATATATATATATATATATATATAAATATAATCGATTCTGGCGCTGTTTTTCTTCAGATTTGAATTAAACATTCCAGACAATCCAACCGTTGGAATTTTACAAAGTTGGTGCCGTTGGAAAGATATTTCCAAAGCAAACCCAACGGTTGCGATTTCAGGAAAATCCGATGGTCGGATCTCCCAGTATAATCATTTGAAATCGCGGTTTCAAAATACGAACTGCAGCGTCGTTATTCGATATATTTCAATTCTATTTATATATATATATATATATATATATATATATATATATCGATTCTTCGATTTCAAACTATATTCTTTTCATACATTGGATAAAAATGATATTTTTATTATATAATAAAAATGTGATTTTTATTATAAAACAATTCATTTCAAAACACGATTATTTTCTATAGTTCATATAGGTGATAAATTAGGATTTTTATTATAAACCCATTTATTTCAAAACACGACTATTTTCTATAGTTCATATAGGTGTTAAAAATGTGATTTTTGTTATAAAACAATTTATTTCAAAATATGAATACCATTCAACACATGAATTTCAATTCAACGAATGAATTTCGATTCAACACGTGAAGGTTTTCTATAGTTTATATATATAAATAAATATGTGATTTTTATATTTTAAAACACGAATACCATTCAACACATGAATTTCAATTCAACGAACGAATTTCGATTCAACACATGAAGGTTTTCTATAGTTTATATATATAGATAAAAATGTGATTTTTATATTTAAAACACGAATACCATTCAATACATGAATTTCAATTCAATGAATGAATTTCGATTCAACACATGAGGGTTTTCTATAGTTTGTATATATCGATAAAAAGGTTATTTTTATATTTAAAACATGAATACCATTCAATACATGAATTTCAATTCAATGAATGAATTTCGATTCAACACATGAAGGTTTTCTATTCAACGAATAAATATAGTTTCAACAAATGAAAATAATTCAAACATTGAATATTATTCAAAATTTCGGCAACATAACGGCAGGGTAGTTAAAACCGGGACCGTCCCTAGTACGGCTCCTCGCTCTACCTTAAAATCTCGTGGTTTTTGGCAATGGGGAATCATGCATCTACTTCGCACGCAGGCAGCATGTATATTTATTTCATTTCCACAAACTAATTCTATGTGGTTTCAACCAAATATTTCTCAACCACAAATGGGTATTTTTCAACCACAATCAATCAATTCCAATCACAAACAATAAATATCGTCCATGGTTTGTAGACGAGGGACGTGTGTGTATATATATATATATATATATAGCAATTCACTTCTATTTCAACACATATATAATTTTTACAACGCATATATATCTTATACATCGAATGTACAACTTATACAACGCTTATACATAAGGTGTACAATGCTTATATAACCCATACATCGACCATATAATTTATACATCGTCGTTTTCCATATCGTTTATAAATTAGAAATCTCACATTGGGTTCCACTCCACCAAAAATAGCAGAAGGGTTAGAAAAATATGCGGTCTCTTCTAGAAGGTAGAAGACGTCCACACGAGTCCACTGTCTCTTGTTTCACTGAATTTCATCAACACAGCAAAAAGATATGATTTTTCAAAGTTTGCAACGGTTTAAAGGTGTTAAAACAGTTGAAAATAAAACAAGCCGTACCTCAGCTGAAAGGTTCAATACTAGGTTTGGATTTATCTCGAAATCCGTGTAGCCATTCGTCGATCGGCCTTTGCAGCGTCGAAGGGGGAGGAGAGGCGCTGGTTCGCCGGAGGTGGGGTCCAGCTCAGTGGTCCCAGGCGGCGGCGGCGGCGAATTGAAGTCGTCGACTTCTAGGCGTCGATCCTCCCTCCACAGGCCACGAAAAATTCCAAACTTTATATGGATTTGAAGATCTCGAGAAGATCTTCAAAAAGTTCAACTATGGCACGAGCTAATTCGGCGTGGATTGATCAGAAAATGAGGGGGAAGGTTTCAAGCGGTTTCCGCCTTCGATCGGGGAGAGAGAAAAGAAGATTTTTCTTTTTTTTTATATAAAAATTATGATTGGCCGGTGGGTTTTAAAGGGGTTTTCTGACACGACCGCCAATCTAAACCCAACGACTGTCGTCCCTAGCATTTTACCCCATTCTGAACACAATAGGATAAGTTTCGTAGGCCCATTCGACTGTTTCAGTCAGTTTTCCTTCAAATTAAAATATAAAACATTCAATATTCAATTTGAATGTACATTTCAATTTGCCAGGGCCACAAACTGATTCGAAAAATTCCAGAAAAATAAATCTGACTATGTTTTGACGATACGGTCCCAACAAAACTAGTTTCATCGAATTCTGAGACCGTTTGCAAAAAGGCCCATTTCTGGTCGATCTAATTTAACTGTAATTGATCAAAACACGTTTTCCTTTGCCACGCCCACATATAGCTTCAAAAATTATGAAATTTGAAACCTAGTAATAACTTCAAATCTCAGATCCAACAAAAGTGGTTTCATCGAATTCCGAGGTCGTATGCAAAATGGCCAATTTCACGGGCTATATAAATTCCATAGCGACCTTTCTGAAAATTCATTCGGCCATAACTTTTGCTTTCCGCTATGAAAATTCGGTTTTTCAGATTCGTTAGAAAGGTATTCACTAACAGATTTAAATATTTTTGGTTTCGCTCAAATCCGTTTTGTTTTGCACCCGGTACAGTTCGACAAAGTTTGAATTCAAATTTTGAAACTACCGCGCCATTTCAGGCCTTGTTTATAATTATAATTAATTATATTCGCTTTCAAATGTCGATTCAAACTCACTTTTCATTGCTATTATTTAAAATATTTATTTTAAATATTTATTTTAAATATTTAAAATCCATTATTTTAGCCAATTTAAAAATTTTAAATTGGTTCAGATTTTCTGGGTCGTTACAGCGGCTCAGTACAAAAAAAAAGGGTGGAAAACAAATGCGGCAGAAAGGAGAAGGATGCGGAAAAGAAAGCTTCAAACAGGAAGAAACAAAACTGTGCATTTTGCGTTAGCGTATTGGGTTATTGACGTTGGGCCTTGGGCCCTTATTTGAAAAAAAGAAAAAGAGAGGACGTAGGTTCAAGAATTGTGAGATAGAAATGTTGCATGGATAAATGGGGAAGGGAACGCATGTACAGGTGTAAGGACACTATGAAGTCTCGGAATACAAGCATTAGGCAAAGTGGTAAGTTTTATTTACTGCAGCCTTTCACTTCGCAGTACATGTTTCAAGCTATTTTACAAATTCTAAAGCTATGTGGTTTGGGTAAGTACCCTAGGTGTTACGCGTTTATATATATATATATATATATATATATATATATATATATATAATGTTTGAGAACACGTGAAGGAAGAAGAAAGTATGGAGCAGCTCAAGAGAGCAGGATGGGTTGTTTAGCCAACTTTGGTTACTCATTTAGTTAACGAAATTCTTATTAATCTTGTTCCTAACTCATACAAGGTCGGAATCGCATACAATCAGCGGCGTCACATTCGTAGAAGAACTAACCACATTCAGGATATGGATTGGTAAATTTCTATGACGGTTGGGATTAAAGCTAAAATTTAACATCAGTTAGCATAAAAATCAAATCACTTTGGAGATAGCTGAGAATCAAGGTGAGTTAAACTCACTCATTTTTTTTGCTACTTATATTTTGTATAAGCCGGGTTTCATAATTGTGTGCTACACTCGTTAACGGTTGTTTTTTTGTTTGTTCATTGTTGATTTTATATTCATGTATGGACAGAACAGTTAAATTAAACGTTCGTTTAATTTAATTGAAAACAAATCGTTATTTTTAACAATTAAATCCAATTGAGGTAACTTACCCCAGTGGTTACGTTTATAACACTATAAACATTATAAATAAATAATTTAATGCTTGCATTTCTGTTATTAGCGCAGTATAGACTGTTACATTATTATCGACCGTATTTTTAAACTGTTTAGATGGAAACCGAATCTTGATTGGCCATATTGAACTAAATGATTGAAATTGTAGTAACCATTGTTTTGCAGGGAATAACAAATTGGATAATACTGATAACGTTTATCAATATGATAAAATTGTTTGTTATGAAATGTGAAATTGGTTTATATTTCATGGTTTGGTACTATAGTAGCCATTTGCCTCTTTAGTACCGTCGGTTGAAAGAAATGAATTTTCGAAATCGATATTAGTTAAATTCAAATGGTTTCCAAAATTAAAGATATATTTATAAATAGTTTCCAAATACGATTTTTATCGTAAAATAAACATCGTAGCTGCGTTTACAGTTTTTACGATTATTTAAAAGTATAACTAATAAAGATTTATGATATTATCAAATAAATAGTTAAACGAGATAAACATTATTGTACTGATAAATAAAACGATAAAATGGTTTTGTAAAGGCTTTAACGGTCGCAACGAAAGTTTAAATGGATTCCAGAACATCGAAATGGAAAAATTAAATCATGATTATACGAGAATGTGTAAAAGAGTACGAAGAGAAATGTTTTGTAATAAATGATCATTTGTAACAAACGGTGTTTCAAATAAATACGAAATGTGATTTAATATCATTTCGTGAATGAGATTAACAAATCGATAGATTTGAAATGAGTGGTGATTTAGAAATGAGATTTCATATATTAAATAGAATCAAAGTTAAATATACCAATATGAATTTATAAATGAAATTTATAAATGAGATTTAGTTAAATAAACGGAAGTGATCTTATTCCGAGGTTCGGAATGTGATATTCTGAAGGTCGGAATGCTAACTGAAGGCATGATTTTAAATGAAGTTAAAGTTTTGGATAACGATGATGAATATTAGTTGTCAAAAATGAATTGAAAATGATATTTTCAATCAAGTTAAAAATGAGGAAATGAAAACGAATGGCAAGTTGTTGTAATTAAATTACAAAAGATATTATAAATGGAAATTGAAAGTTCTGAAAATGGAATCAAGTTAGTAAATAAAAGTAAGGGTTTATGAATGTGATTTGTAACATTTGTTACAAATGAGACAAACCATTTTGGATACGAGATTTTACAAAGGATTATTATATGTTTTCTAGACAAAGGGGTCGAGTATGATTTAAAGGGAGTGTGATAAAAATAAGTTGAATTGTTTAATAAATATAAATATAAGGATTTGAAAAGATATCAACATAATAATGGTATAAAATATTAATATAAGATTTATGGAAGCTTTGTTTTTAAGCAAATGAAATTAAGTGGTTGAAAATAATTTGTAATATAACAATATAGAGTTATTAAGGAAATTTTTTTAAGGATTCTATTTCTAATAGAATCTAAGATTGTATATGGTATTGTAAATGATTATTAACATAAATCGAAAGAGTTTAATAAGAGTTTACTTAATATTGGTTAAGTAAACGTGGTTGAGATTTTATATAGAGTTTCAAAAGGGAAATGTGTGGTTAACAAACTTCTGGTTATTCTGAAGATATGAATGTTGTTGGTCAAGGTTTGAGAGGTAAATAAAATAACCGAACTTGAATGACTTCACGATTATCCAAGAATGATATTAGTTTATTAACGAGAATAGTTGGGGAAAACATAAGTTATGATTTCTGTAAATGATATTATAAACTGTTTCGAAATATTTATAAGTTGAATAAACTGAATTTGGAGAACATTCTTAATTTATAATAAGAAGTAGAAGCGATGTTCCAAATATTGGAAAATTTGAAGAACAAAATTAACGGATGGTTCATTCAAGAGGCCAAAGGATACTGAGTAGTGAATCAGTGAATATATTTGGTTATGGATGAAATGTTGTTTTATTTGATAGTTAAATAACCGACTATCGAATTTGGCCCATACGATTGTTGGTACGGAAAGACCGGGATCGAATTTATATTCGAAAACCATTCCGTCCAGCAAATACGAATACATTAAAGATATTAATTCAAGACGGAGCTATTGAAGACCATGGATCTTCATAAGCGAAAGGATTACTTAAAATCTCTGACTTGCAAGTAGAGATAAACTGTGATTCTGTCGTTGTTGAAATCTACGGATTCGCAAGGACTTCTCGCTATTGATTCTCAGGGTGATTCTTAGAATGCAGTAGAAGGGTACCTTCAGCTCATCCTGTTCCTAGGTGACTTGTATGGATGAATATCTGACAGAATATTTCCAGAAAGGTCACGTACATTGATTTCTCCAACTGTACCAAGAGTGGAAGCAGAGAAGGAAACTTCTTTTAGCTAACACACATAACGTATGGTTGTGGACGTCAATTAGTGACTGTTGATGGATCTAACGATGTGACATTCGAAGCAAATATGATGTGCTGATAAAGCGTAGACTCAAGCCTCATCAACCAGGAAATGACAAAAATCGGGCAGGTAGCATGGCTATGTGGGTCGCTCCCATTAGGGTGTATAATCACCTATCTAGAGAAAATCCAATTCCTTCTTTAATCTATTTCGATTCTGTCCCTTATTGGGAAACAGTGGTTTGAGCCCAGCCGTTGGTGATATACATTCGATACACTCAAGCGAAATGAGTGGTCGGTCATGTGTGGGCCGGGTTGCAAGACATTCTTATTGAACCCAGTGTATTCACCTCTAGAGATACACTATCGGCAAGTGGTTCCATACCTTGTCATAGTCGGAATCCAATCTCCAATAAGTGCCCGTGGTTTTGATTGTATACTATATACGTAGAGTGTGAGATGCAAGCGTTCTGCTAGATTATTATTTACTTGTATTTAGACACTATTATAATATCAGAAAAGATATTGATTTCAAAAACATTTTGGGTTATCGTAAGGTAAAAACTGCCTGTTTTTATGTGTGGATTTCGTCTTATGATTATCATTTTCTTTTTAAAAGATTTTGACTTTAAAATCAAGTTGTGTGATCCGTTAAAACTTAGTGTATTTTTCTCACTCTGGTTCACCGGACTGGCCCGGTGTTTTGTAAATGCTCGGGTTAGCCTGGGTTGTTCAGGTCCAGGTTCTCGAATGTTGTGAAGAGACGAGCTGGAGGATTTCAGACGTATGATTATATATTTAGCTACTATTCCACTATGTGTGTTGTATATGGGACAAATGATTACAACTGACCAGAGATGTTGATGTTTGATATGGTAAGTATTTTTAAAAGCTCTCAATAAAGATTTATTTATGTATTATATTTTGTTCCGCTGCGATGTGAGACTCTATGCTGTGTCGATTCTTCTTCTATTATAATATTTCTTTCTTTCTTATCTCACCCTCTAAATTCTTTCAAACAAGTATCTGGTGTTTCGATACTTTAGTTCTGGCAAGTAATACGGGATTGGTGTATTATTGTCGGGATTCGGGCAATGAATCCCCCGGGTCGTTACAGTGGTATTAGAGCGAGGTTTAGTAATAACCTTGGCTCTATGGTGTAACTAGATAGAGATTGGGTTAGTAATACCCTAGATCGAGATTGAGTGTATATATGAGAGCGTAATTGTAAATTTCATATACAAATGTTTTGTATTGGGTTTGTTGGTCGGTTCAAGTGTTGAGAAGCGTTGAACTGTCAATAGATACAATATTGTTTTGTAAAGAGGGTAAATGAAATAATTTTACCCAAATTATATTTTAATATAAAAGAATGATTAATATTTGAAGTATTATAGTATACTGGATGTGTTGGTTGATTATAATGAAATGGTAATATAAATAACCAACTAGAATCCATATAATATAAAAGCAGATTTATAAAATCTGAAATTAAGATCAGAATTGGAATTTAAATTTCCTAAAAGTAGGAAAGGAGCTTGCAAATGAACTTGGATTGAATATGTGAGAATTTTAAAATCCTGGGAGATTTTAATTTATTTTACAAGCATTGTGTTTGGTATAGATTTCAAAATGAAAATGTTTAAATACGGTTTTGATATGTGATATAGTATTGAACTCACTTCGATAGCTGGGAAATAACTCTGATGATGCTGGCCACATCACCAGTGTTCATTTCCGAGTTCTAAGTGACGGATTACTACCAAAGATTTTGTTTTGAATTGCTTTGAGAAAAACAAGTTGTTTTGAATCCTGAAAAGGAATATTTGATTTTTGTGAAAGAGCTAAACTGTTTAAAAACTCCCAGGGAGATTGTTTGAACGAAAACAAAATTAAATAGAAATTTGTAAAAGCAAATATGAATCGAATTGAAACCAATTAACTGGAAATTGAATCGGGATATAATATAGCAAGTAGAATCAGATTTTGTATTGTGAGACAGGAATCTGAAAATGGTATTGGACTGGAAAGCTAAGAGTTGAAATTGATAATAGATGGGAATTAAGTTAAGAAGTGGATTCGGCTTGGATGCGTGAAGGATTTGGTTTTGAGGATAAAATCTGAATTTTGTTTGGGAATGCACTTGTATATGCTGATAGGGTAGCAGATGGAAATGATATAATGATATGCCTGACAAAAAGGTACACGTTTATTTTATATGGGTTTGGTGATTTATGAGCCTATTTGGCAAGCCGCTTGGCTGTTTTATTTTCTTTTGGATTGGAGAAGGCCTAGAAAGGCGAGTTGTAGTTGTATGGATTGAGCCGTACAAAGGAGGTGCTGGCGAAATTTTTCGGAAATTTAAGGTGTTAGAAAATTTTCGTTAGTAGGAATAAATTAATATTTTAATTAAAATAAATTAGTTCAATGGAAACTGAAGATAAGAAGTAAATGAATAATTTTTAACCGAGCTAATAGGGTTTGTTTTCTACCTTAGCAATTTCGAGGACGAAATTATTTTATGGGGGAAGAATGTAACGTCCCGTATTTTTGGTGGTCAAAAATTTAATTTAATTTATTATTTAAATATTATATTTGGAATATTAAAGGATTTTAATATTTAATTCATTATTAAAACGAAGCTTGAACGTTATATATTTATATAATTATAAAACGATCTCGAAATCGCGCAGTAGTTCGTAATATGGAGTTTTGAAAAAGAAACGTTGGAACCATGTTGATTATAATTTTCATATGGAAGAGAAAAATTCAGATTTCGTGTTATTATTTGTAAGTTATGGCCAAATCAAAATTTTAAAATAGTCGCTATGGAAATCGTTATTAAAATATACGCGTTAAAATAGCCGTTTTGCAAATGGACTCTATTTTCGATGAAACTAGTTTCATTAGAACCGTAACGTTAAATTATTACACGGTGTTGAATTGCGGGGCAAACCGATGTCGTATGTGACCACGGCAGCCACAAACGCCCGCTCAATTTCTATAGTGCGTAATTAATTCAATAAAGGGCTATTTGGGTATAACTTGAACAGACGATCGAATTAGGCTGCAAAACCAATTCCGTTGAATTCGTATTGTCGATTATAGTCAGGATAGGTATATAGTTTGTTATTTTTGAAGACCGGGTAATTTGGTGTCCAAAATGGCATCGCGGTGCGCATAAAAATAGCCTACCGGGGAAAGTCTCAGAATGCGACGAAATTTGTGCCATTGGGTTCGTATTGATTAATTATTATAGGATTTCAAAGTTTCAAGTTGATCGGATTTATTTAGTGATCGTGGAAAATTAAAACGCGTGTTTATTTCTGGTTTTATAAAGGAATATTTTTCAAAGGATGTCGGAATTCGACGAAACTTGTCCCATTGTGTGACGAGAAGGAATTTCGCTCGGTCCGAACCAGTCGCTAAACCGATCCAGGCCGTTCGAAACGCCCTATCGTTTGAGAACAGGACAAAACAGAACGCATACAGAAGAACATTTCATTGCTTATTACAACAATGCATCAGATTACAAGAATATACAGAGTAACAATGAATATTACACAGAAATATCAGAGATTTAAATTACATTTAAATACATAGCAGCGGAAAATAATACAATACACAACTAGAAGTAGATATACGGATACAAAGCTTTCCGGATATCGTTCCAGCTGTAAACCAGGATCCTGTGAACATAAATCTGCAAAACCAAAACTACTAGCTGCCCGTGTCGAAATAAGGGCACCCAGAGTTTAGGTTAAAACAATAAACTCCAGGTCAGTCATGTGACTGGTGTGAGAACTAAAACAGTTAATCTTTATTTTTAATGTTAGGTAAATCAAGGGACCACGCCGTATAACACGGAACGGGTTTCCTCCCAAGAATACCAGTGCATAAAACAAACAACGCAATGCTAAATAAAGAAAAATGAAGCTGTTATAAGACCCAGGTCGTATCACACAATGCAACGCAAGCCGGGGGATAGGGTTTTCCCTTATAACAGCCAAAGTATGCTTGATACGTTTAAAACAAATCATTTGATACTAATAAGTGCATAGTGTATAAAACAACTTCAAATCATAAGTATAAATCATAGGCGGCATGAGCGTCCCATGCCACTATGTCGCCACATATAGGTTTACAATCAAAACTGCAATGTCGTATTGGAAGTTGGGTTATCATTTATGGTATGAACCGAGGCTAGGGGCAAGATCCTCTACCGATTCGAGACGCTCTAATCCGTGTCTCAGGCAAGCGCGCAGACAAGCCTTGGATCGTCAGGGCCGGTCCACCGATGTGGATTATTATGCCTGAACACTACGTTTCCCCGCCCTTTGGGGCGTAAGCCTGGCCCGTCAGCCGACCAGAAGCATCGGCCGAAACCGATATCACGAGGCGACTCGCTTTTCAGCAAGTAATAATAAGTAACATCCACATGAGTCAAACTCGTCAGCCAGTTCAAGCACTGACGCCACTCATAACTAGAAAGAAACGTAGGTCCTCCCTGATGTCTGTCTCCCGTTTTTGATTCATACCGGGTGTGATACTCGCGAATCAACGTTACACAAAGCTACGCCACAAAGGCCGTGCTTCGATCATCACCACAAGACTTTGCTTTTCAACAGAAGCCTTGATCATTTGCATCTTAGCATGCCACACAGGCAATTCACTCCATGCGATTGATATCCATCAATATATAACCCCTGAGCTCGTACGTCTCAGAGAAGGGCGTTAAGCAAGAGAATACATTCTCCGCCGCCAAACAGATATATATTTAATAGAGATCAATCACACGGACTAAAATCCAATGTCAGACACAAAGTCCATTTACAAGTCCGTTCTGGGTCTGAACGAAACCGGGGGCACCTAGTACCCCGCATATCCATCGATCTCCAAGTACGTCTGGACGATCACTAACTGTTTCCATCTTCTTGGGTGTACAGCCCAATCAAGATCATCAGTAATTACCCAAACGACGTGAAGACCTCCGGTCTTCGACCATCGTCTTCATCTTCGACTTATCGTCGTATAAGTTATTCAGAATGGGATAAACCCGGTCTTTCCGAATAACTCGCGTATATATTATAAAAGTGTTACACAAACACAACATACGCCTCATTCCAATTCATTAGTCACTAACCGTAAATTAATCAAGAGAATAATTCCCCAAATATTAACCCCGAAGGCCGAAACCAACATCAGATCAATATCCAGAAAACCATTCTGCTTGGCTAACCGCCAGTTAGTTTCTAAATTTCACATTCATAGGGAAAGGTTCCCATTAATTTTATCAAAGATAAATTCTTTATATTTATTCTTTAATCTATCTTTGAATATCAATTCAAAACTAGTCGGAATTAGCGAACCTTACCGAAGTAATCATTTGTTTTAATTTCCCAATCCCAACCTATTCATCCCATGAAGTAAAACTGGTGATACTTCATATCTAACACCACAGTGTTATCGGTAAATTCAATTACCACTTCACGTTCAAATCTAATTAAAGATTCAACTATCGCCTGGAGCAAAACTGGTGATACTCCATTCTCGACCATTTCAATCTAATTAAAGATTCATTAAAACTCAACTTAGTTTTAATCGTTAACTGGGTTAAAGAATCCGTGTCATTTAAAAACACAGTTCACGATAAACCCAAAATCACATTCATTAATCATCGGGTTAAAGAACGAGTGTTATTTAAAACACTGTCCACGATAAACCCAAAAATCAATATCGATTCAATTCCAATTAAATGTTATTTAATTGGTACACTTCATTAAATCTAAATAAAAAGATTTAATCTTTTCTCTACTGGGTCCAAGAACAGTGTTAGTGAAGACACCATTCACGACAAACCCAAATCACATTTGATATTCAATATAAGGTTCTGAATAGAAAATATATCGGCTTATATTCAATATCAAATTCCACGACTAACAAATATCGTATTGGAAATAACGATATAGATATATATCTTTCAAATTTCCGTAACAACATCCGCATAATCACGAATTCCAACATCGAAATATTCCGAAGACAATTTCGATTCAAATCCACTCCAATGCAATCATTGGAAATTATGGTTATTTTTAAAACCCTTTTCAAATTCAATTTATTTATTTAAAAATAAATAGAATTATATTTCTAGTTCAAAACTAGTTCATTTCGATAAAAATCCATTTTTATCTTTTCAAATATGGAGTTTTTCATCCCAATTCTTTCTAAATCATTTCTTATGATTTTACACAAATTATTGCTATTTTTAATAATTTTATCAAGGCCCGTACAGTCGATTTCCATCAATGGCCATCGAACTGCACTTACAGCGACCTTTTTCGAATTTGATTTGGACATAATTCCAAATCCAACCGTTAGATTTCAAATTTCTAATATTCGTTAGAAAGCTCTTTTCGATACGAACCCAACGGTTCCGGTTTTAGGAGAATCCGACGGTCGGATCTCCCGTAATGTCCGTTTGAAATAAATGGTCGAAATTCACGAACTGCCGCGGCGCGGCGCGTTCTATTCAGGCCATTATATTATATATATAATATATATAATATATACTTCGTCGATTTCTATTTAAAAACTAATTTTATAAATAGTTTTAAATTCGTTTCAAAAGCAATTTCAACTTCCTTTTCAATTTAAATCAAAATTGAGTTCTTCTTTATAAATTCGTTTTAAAATTCATTTCTATTCAATTCAAATTTCAATTCAATTTGAATTCATTTCAATTCGTTTTCAATTCAATTTGAATTCGTTTTCAATTCAATTCATTTCGAAATCGTTTTCAATTCAATTTGAATTCGTTTTCAATTCAATTCATTTCGAAATCATTTTCAATTCAATTTGAATTCGTTTTCAATTCAATTCATTTCGAAATCGTTTTCAATTCAATTCATTTCGAAATCGTTTAAAATCGATATAAATATCGTTCACGTCAAAATGGCGTCAATCTAATCAACACGGCTTCATAAATTTCTATTTTCAAATATTCTATTTCAAATATTTCTTTTTCAAAATAGTTGTTATTATCAAAATATTTCGTTCAACACATGACCAATCTCAATGGATGAGTACTGCCAACACATGAACTTTTATTTTATATCGATAAAGATGTAAATTTTATTACTAAAATATTTCGTTCAACACATGACCAATCTCAATGGATGAGTACTGTCAACACATGAACTTTTATTTTATATCGATAAAGATGTAAATTTTATTACTAAAATATTTCGTTCAACACATGACCAATCTCAATGGATGAGTACTGTCAACACATGAACTTTTATTTTATAATATTCTTTATTTTTCAAATTGGAATGAGGCCCAATCAATTACCATATAAAGTTAATTATATGGATTTTCATACAACACATGTATAATAGCATTGAAAAATAATCAACCATCAACCAAAGTGTACTACACTGTATAAGCATCAAATATAGATATCTAATGCTTATAACAGCCTGTCAATCAATCGATCGACATATTTAATCAATCAGGATGAGTGAACTTCAAATTTCATCCCAACACCCGTGTGGGGTTTTCAAACAATCAATCACAGATTTTAGTTGTGCAGTTGGGCGATGTGTAAAATTTATCGACCCAATCAATATCAGTCAAATCAGTGTATATAAACAAATCGGCCGATTTGTTTATAAATATTTATTTATTTACTTTCACGTTAAAAATTATATTTTTAACGATAAAACATTTTATTCCTACATATGAATTTCTATTCAGTTCATTCTTTAAATAAAATGATATTTTTATTTTTCTAACATATTTTAGAAAATTTCGGCGGCATAACGGCACGATACTAGAAACGGGACGAGGCCTAGCCTTATCCCCGGTCTAGTGAAGGCCCACGCCATTCACACATCAATCATATCAATTTCAATTTCACCAAAACAATCAAATCCAAATCAAATAATCTAACCAACTACACAACCAATCAAACAAGTCCATGGTCTGTGGACGGGTGTCGGGTGCTTCTAATAAGCACCGTCTGCATCCTAGTATATATATATATATATATAACTAGAAAAGTAGAATTTGAGTGAGAAGTTCTCACAGAGGGTTCCACTCCGCCGTTCTCTATTTCTGAATGGTCTGGATTCTGTTTTCCTTTCGGTTAATTCCATCGCACTCTTATCCACACTGGTCATAATAAAAATCACATTTTTATTTCAACGCTATAAAAAGCACATTTTTATTCCACTATATATAATAGAAATCAGATTTTTATTTCGCTACATATATAAAAATTGTATTTTTATATTCTCCACCTTATAAAAATTATATTTTTATAATCTCTTCTATATAAAAATCATATTTTTATCTTCTACTATAATAAAAATTATATTTTTTCAACCTTCTTGCTTTTCAAAATCACTTACTTTTTGTTGTTAAAAATCCCATTTTTATTCGCACACATACATAAAAATCATAGATTTTATTTAACGTTAAATACACATATAAAACTGATTTTTAAAATATGTTCTTAACTTAAATAAATTCAGAATTTAAAAAATAAAAAAATAAAAGCTTACCTTTGGCTTTTTGGTGGCGGAGAGGGCTCGGGGGAGGGGCTAACGTGGCGCAAGAGTCGATGAGGGAGGGTTTCTTCTGCTGTTTTGGGTCTGAGGGGAGGTGATGGGCTCGTCGGAGGGTCAGGGGGTGCGCTGGGGTCAAACAGGGTGGCGCATGCAAGGTGGAGTCGGGGGGAAGGTGGGCGGTGGTCGCGACAGGCTAGGGCGGAGGTGGGTTGCGGGTTTGGGTGATTTAGGGTTTACGGGGCTTGATTTTTGGGCGGAAGAGGAGAGGGAGATCATAGGGGGTGGGGGGTCGCCAGAGTCGGCGATGGCGGAGGGGGGCGGCGACGTGGCGGTGGATGAGGGACGGCGGTGGCGGCTGTTTCCTCTTTCTTTCTTTTTTTTATTTTTTTTTATTTTTTAAATGGTCGGGGAGAGAGAAAGGGAGTGAGGGGGGTTTATTTATTTTAATTTTATATTATTTTTATTTCTAAAAGTTGACTTTTACTTCAAACACCAAACGAGACCCAACGACTGTCGCCCCCAGCTAATTACCCCCATTCCGAACACCATGAGATATGTTTCGCAAGCCAATTCGGCTGTTACGCTAAGTTTCCATCAAATTTAAAATATAAATCTTTATATATTCAATTTAAACGCACATTTCAATTTACCGGGGCCACATATGGACTTCTAAGATTCCAGAAAAATTATTTCTAGCTTCCTATTAATGATACGGTCCTAACAAAACTAATTTCATCGAATTCTGAGACCGTTTGAAAAATGGCCATTTTCCAATCGATTAAATTCAAATTAAACTGGTCAAACGCGTTTTCCTTTGCCACGCTCACATATTGATTCGAAAAATTATGAAATTTGAAACCTAGCAATAATTTGACACTGCGGACCCAACAAAAGTGGTTTCGTCGAAATCCGAGGTCGTTTGCAAAATGTCCATTTTTAAGGGCCTGAATTCCATAGCGACTATTCAGAATTTTCAACTGGACATATCTTTTGATTCCCGATATGAAATCTTGATTTGTCGGATTCGTTGGAAAAATATTATCAATTAGATCCCGCTATTTTTGGTTTCACTAAAATCCGGATTGTTTTGCACCCGGTATGTTCAATTGAAGTTTGAAATCGAATTATCGAACTACCGCGCCATTTTCAATTCCATTTATAATTTAAAATAAATATTTATATTCTAACGACGACGCGTATATATATATCCGTCGATTTCAATTCAAAATAAATTCCTCGTCGATATTATTTAAAATAATTCATTTTAAATAATCAAAATTCGCTAAAATTGCCAAAATAAAAATTTTAAACTGGCCCAGATTTTCGGGTTGTTACACATTGGGTCCGGAATATTTTTTTTCACTAAGATTTGCCTTTTTATCAGAAAACGAAAATCATCTATAGTGGGTTTTAATGTGATTTCTCACAACGAAGTTTCACGCATTAAAATATTATTAAAACGATCCCACCGCTTAAACTTTTCTTTTGCTTTTCCTTTGCTTACATTTACTTTTGGACCCTGCTACCATTCATTTTCATTCGTTCATGGAAGAGACTGTACTTTCTCAACCCAAATAATATATATATATATATAGTAAAATGGGAAAGAGCACATGCAAGAGTACCCCCTAAACCAAGCACGCACTGCATACCTACTCCCCTATCAAAACGTGTTGGCCAAACCATGTACAGTAAACCGTGCTTGTCAAGAAATTTGAACCGTGGCCAGCACGATAAATCCTTCTATAAATATGAACTGCCCACTTGTTTATCCTTGTTCCAGTAACCAAAAACCGAAAGAGTCCATATGGAAAAAAAAAAGAGAAGAGCGAAACACGCAGAGAAGAAAGTTGCTAAGTATGGGTTCGAAAATAAAGTAGTGGCATGGCTTGATGATTGGTACAGGGTGTGGCTCAGTACAAAAAAAAGGCGAAAAACAAATGCAGCAGAAAGGAGAAGGACGCGGAAAAGAAAGCTTCAAACAGGAAGAAACAATACTGTGCATTTTGGGTTAGCCTATTAGGTTGTTGACGTTGGGTCGTGGGCCTTTATTTGAAAAAAAAAAAAAGGACGTAGGTTCAAGAATTGTGATATAGAAATGTTGCATGGATAATTGGGGAAGGGAACGCATGTACTGGTGTAAGGACACGTTGAAGACTCGGTATACAAGCATTAGGCAAAGTGGTACGTTTTATTTACTGCAGCCTTTCACTTCGCAGTACATGTTTCAAGCTATTTTACAAATTCTAAAGCTATGCAGTTTGGGTAAGTACCCTAGGTGTTACGCGTTTAGTTATATATATATATATAAAAGAAATGTTTGAGAACACGTGAAGGTAGGAGAAAGTATGGAGCAGCTCAAGAGAGCAGGATGGGTTGTTTAGCCAACTTTGGTTACTCATTTAGTTAACAAAATTCTTATAAATCTTGTTCCTAACTCGTACAAGGTCCGAATCGCATACAATCAGTGGCGTTACATTCGTAGAAGAACTGTCCACATTCTGGATATGGATTGGTAAATTTATATGACGGTTGGGATTAAAGCTAAAATTTAACATCAGTTAGCATCAAAATAAAATCACTCTGGAGATAGCTGAGAATCAAGGTGAGTTAAACTTACTCCAGTTTTTTTCCTACTTATATTTTATATAAGTCGGGTTTTATAATTGTGTGTTATACTTGTTAGTGGTTGTTTGTTTGTTTGTTCGTTGTTGATTTTATATTCATGTATGGACTGAACAGTTAAATCAGACATTCATTTAATTTAATTGAAAACAAATCGTTATTTTTAACAATTAAATCCAATTGAGGTAACTTACCTCAGTGGCTACGTTTATAACACTATAAACATTATAAATAAATAATTTAATGCTTGCATTTCTTTTATTAACGCGTATAGATTGTTACATTATTATTGACCATATTTTTAAATAGTTTATGTCAAGTTTTTAGATGGAAACTGAATCTTGATTGGCCATATTGAACTGAACAATTGAAATTGTGGTAACCATTGTTTTGCAGGGAATAACAGATTCGATAATATTGATAACGTTTATCAATATGATAAAATTGTTTGTTATGGAATGTGAAATTGGTTTATATTTCACGGTTTAGTACTATAGTAGCCATTTTCCTCTTTAGTACCGTCGGTTAAAAGAAATGAATTTTCGAAATCGATATTAGTTAAATTCAAATGGTTTCCAAAGTTAAAGATATATTTATAAATAGGTTTTAAATACGATTTTTATCGTAAAATAAACATCGTAGCTGTGTTTACAGTTTTACGATTATTTAAAAGTATAAATAATAAAGAGTTACGATATTATCAAATAAATAGTTAAACGAGATGAACATTATTGTACTGATAAATAAAACGATAAAATGGTTTTGTAAAGGCTTTAACGGTCGCAATGAAAGCTTAAATGGATTCCAGAATATCGAAATGGAAAAATTAAATCATGAATATACGAGAATGTGTAAAAGAGTTCAAAGAGAAATGTTTTGTAATAAATGATCGTTTTTAACAAACGGTGTTTCAAATAAATACGAAATGTGATTTAATATCATTTCGTGAATGAGATTAACAAATCGATGGATTTGAAATGAGTGGTGATTTGGAAATGGGATTTCTTATTTTAAATGGAATCAAAGTTGAAAATAACAATATGAATTTATAAATGAAATTTAGAAATGAGATTTAGTTAAATAAATGGAAGTGAGTTTATTCCGAGGTTCAGAATGTGATATTCCGAGGTTCGGAATGTGATATTCCGAAGGTCGGAATATTAACCGAATGTAGGATTTTAAATGAAGTTAAAGTTTTGGATAACGACGATGAATATTAGTTGTCAAAAATGAATTGAAAATGAGATTTTCAATCAAGTTAAAGATGAGGAAATGAAAATGAATGGCAAGTTGTTGTAATTAAATTACAGAAGATATTATAAATGGAAATTGAAAGTTTTGAAAATGGAATCGAGTTAGTAAATAAAAGTAAGGGTTTATGAATGTGATTTGTAGCATTTGTTACAAATGAGACAAAACATTTTGGGCATGAGATTTTACGAAGGATTATCATATGTTTTCTAGACAAAGGGGTCGAGTATGATTTAAAGGGAGTGTGATAAAAATAAGTTGAATTGTTTAATAAATATAAATATAAGGATTTGAAAAGATATCAACATAATAATGGTATAAAATACTAATATAAGATTTATGGAAGCTTTGTTTTTAAACAAATGAAATTATGTTTTTGAAAATAATTTGTAATATAACAATATAGAGTTATTAAGGAATTTTTTATAAGGATTCTATTTCTAATAGAATCGAAGCTTGTATATGGTATTGTAAATGATTATTAACATAAATCGAAAGAGTTTAATAAGAGTTTACTTAATATTAGTTAAGTAAACGTGGTTGAGATTTTGTATAGAGTTTCAAAAGGGAAATGTGTGGTTAATAAACTTCTGGTTATTCTGAAGATATGAATGTTGTTGGTCAAGGTCTGAGAGGTAAATAAAATACCCCAACTAAAACGACTTCACGATTATCCAAGAATGATATTAGTTTATTAATGAGAATAGTTAGGGAAAACATAAGTTATGATTTCTGTAAATGATATTATAAAATATTTCGAAATATTTGTAAGTTGAATAAAATGAATTTGGAGAATATTCTTAATTTATAATAAGAAGTAGAAGCGATGTTCCAAATATTGGAAAATTTGAAGAATAAAATTAACGGACGGTTCATTCAAGAGGCTAAAGGATACTGAGTAGCGAATCAGTGAATATATTTGGTTATGGATGAAATGTTGTTTTATTTGATAGTTAAATAACCAACTATCGAATGTGGCCCATACGATTGTTGGTACGGAAAGACCGGGGTCGAATTTATATTCGAAAACCATTCCGTCCAGCAAATACGAATAAGTTAAAGATATTAATTCAAGATGGAGCTATTGAAGACCGTGGATCTTCATAAGCGAAAGGATTACTTAAAATACCTGACTTGCAAGCAGAGATAAACTGTGATTCTATCGTTGTTGAAATCTACGGATTCGCAAGGATTTCTCGCTATTGATTCTCAGGGTGATTCCTAGAATGCAGTAGGAGGGTACCTTCAGCTCATCCTGTTCCTGGGTGACATGTATGGATGAATATCTGATAGAGTATTTCCAGAAAGGTCACATACATTGATTTCTCCAACTGTACCAAGAGTGGAAGCGGAGAAGGAAACTTCTTTTAGCTAACACGTAATGTATGGTTGTGGACGTCAATTAGTGACTGTTGATGGATTTGACGATGTGACATTCGAAGTAAATATGATGTGCTGATAAAGCGTAGACTCAAGCCTCATCAACCGGGAAATGACAAAAATCGGGCAGGCAGCATGGCTATGTGGGTCGCTCCCATTATGGTGTATAATCATGTATAATCACCTATCTAGAGAAAATCCAATTCCTTCTTTAATCTATTTCGATGATGTCCCTTATCGGGAAACGGTGGTTTGATCCCAACCATTGGTGATATACATTCGATAAACTCAAGCGAAATGAGTGGTCGGTCATGTGAGGGCCGGGTTGCAAGACGTTCTTATTGAACCCAGTGTATTCGCCTCTAGAGATACACTATCGGCAGGTGGTCCCATGCCTTGTCATAGTCGGAATCCAATCTCCAATAAGTGCCCGCGGTTTTGATTATATCCTATATACGCAGAGCGTGAGATGCAAGCATTCTGCTAGATTGTTATTTACTTGTATTTAGACATTATTATAATATCAGAAAAGATATTGATTTCAAAAACATTTTGGGATATCGTAAGGTAAAAACCGCCCGTTTTTATGTGTGGATTTGGTCTTACAATTATCATTTTCTTTTAAAAAGATTTTGACTTTAAAATCAATTTGTGTGATCCCTTAAAACTTAGTGTGTTTTTCTCACTCTGGTTCACCAGACTGACCCGGTGTTTTGTAAAAGCTCGGGTTAGCCCGGGTTGTTCCGGTCCAGGTTCTCGAATGTTGTGAAGAGACGAGCTGGAGGAGTTCAGACGTATGATTATATATATAGCTACTATTCCGCTGTGTGTGTTGTATATGGGACAGATGATTACAACTGACCTGAGATGTTGATGTACTCTGATATTGTAAGTATTTTTAAAAGCTCTCAATAAAGATTTATTTATGTATTATATTTTGTTCAGATGCGATGTGAGACTCTGTGTTGAGTTGGTTCTTCTTCTTCTTCTATTCTAATATTTATTTCTTTCTTATCTCACCCTCTAAATTCTTTCTAATAACTGTCTGGTGTTTCGATACTTGAGTTCTGGCAAGTAATACTAGATTGGTGTATTATTGTCGGGATTCGGGCATCGAATCCCCCGGGTCGTTACACATCAAATATCCAACCAGAAATGATCATGAATAAAAATGAATTTCAGGATGTAACACAGTGATTCAAGTCAAAAAAATCAATTTAGAAATAATTAAGTCAATCCAAAATTCAATGAAATTATCACAACTGAAAGGTAGTAGTGTGCTGTAATAAATTTTCAAGACTTTTCAAATTGAATTAGAAGATACTCAAACAGCAGGGGTGTGTGAAATTTCATTAATTCTTCAGATCTTCAAAAAATTTAGAATTCAAAATAACAGTGTTCAAACAAATATGCTTCAGCATAGTTAAGAATTCAAAAATAAAAATAAACTTCAAAACAATCGCAAATATTTACAAGTTTAAATTCAAGATCTGGAAATGATTAAAACATGAGGGTTTTATTCAAATGAAGCGAATTTCCAGAGAATCATGAATTCTGCAAATTGAAGTTAAGAAAGCTCAAGAAAGAAAAAATATATGGCGGTGTCAAATCAAAATAGAAATGTGAAAGAAAATAAATAGAATGGGTAGAAGGAAGAATACACAAAGAAAAATAATGAACATAAATTGAGATTAGAGATCATACCTAAATTTCAGAAGACGATGTTGATTCTCAAACTCATCAGACTTGGCTAAAGGAACTCTAAATGATACAGAAATACAGAACGGATTGAATTCAATTCTCTTTTGTATAACAGTTCCTCAATTAACATCGGTACTTAATAATTTAGGGGATCAAGTGGTCTAACAAAATTTTTTTACCACTCACAGATTCGTTTACACGTTTTGGTACCAAACTTGTTTGTACAACAATCCATTCGAATTTACCTTTGTACCTTTAGGAACCCAAATCTATTTGAATTTAAGCTCTTTTCATTTCCTTTTGGGGTCCAAACTGGATTGTTACACAAAAAATTATCATCTCAAATATGATTTGAAAATTCTTTGATATTTTTAGAGCTTAAATTTTCAAGACGACCTTTTCCAAATCTTTTTGAGGAATTTTTAAAAACATTTGAATTTCAGTTTTCAAAAACATTTATTTTCCCAAATCCAAGACCATATTTATTTCCAACAGAAACTTGGTTTTGCAACAACATCTTCAACGATTTTTTCCCATTAGAGAATTTTTTAAAAGTTGATTCTAATCGTTGAATTTTGGATTTAAGATCATTGTTTTCTTTTATTAAATATGAACAATGATTATTAGTGATCTTTCTTTCAGCATCACGCTATTTCAAAACCAAATTTTCATTTTCAAATAATTTAATTTTGGTTTGGGATTTGAAAATTTCAAATTAAGAATGGTTTTGCTTTTCAGATTCAAGTTTTTCAAAGGTTTTAAAATTTTCAATATCTTTCAAAATAAATTTAGTTTTCAGCAAATTTTTTTCAGCAAAAAAATGTTTGGAAATTTCAGTCATCTTAAAATTTTCAAATTTCCAGCAAATTTTGTTTTTCAGCAAAAACACGTTTGGAAATTTCAGTCGTCTTAAAATTTCAAATTCCTTTTGAAGAAGATTATTCGAACTTAATAACTCAATCTTGTTCTCTTTTAAGATCAGAATTTCATTCTTAAGTTTTCGAATATTTTTATTGAGGTAAATTGGTTTTCAATTTCAAACAGTTTTTGCAATCTGAATTTGAAGAGTTTTTAGAGTATTCAAGTTGTGATTCCAAATCATTAATTTTGTTGGCCAACTCAAGATTTCAGAGTTTTGTTTTTCCGTTGGAGTTTATCAACATATTTAGTTAAATTAGCACACATTTAAACCAAATCTTCATATGAGAAACTTTCAGTCTCTTGTCTATTGAGTCTTCATAGTTTGATCTACATGAATTTTCATCTGTTTCTCCTTTCAAGCATATATCTGAATCTGAGTCGACCTTCTGGGGTTTTGAGCTGCTATTGTCATTTCTTCCATATTTTTTATCGAGAGTATTCGAGATTTCCTACGCAGTCAAACAATGGGAGATAAGATTAAGCTGATTATTACTAAGATAAGAGTACAGAATATGCATAACACGAGCATTAATAACTTATTTTTCTTATCTGGAATATCACCCATATTTTCAATAATATTCCAATATTCAAAATTTACAGATTTTAAATAGAATTCTATTTTTGGTTTCCAAATTAAAAAAAAATCCCATTAAAAATAATTGGAATATCACTAGACTGACTCTTGCTACACTAACAACTAGGGAACACCATCTCCATAGTTAATGAAATACCAAGCTCTGATACCAATTGTTGGATCCAAATTAACCCTAGAGGGGGGTGAATAGGGTTTATTGGATTAATTCGAGATATTAAAAATTATCATAGAACAGATTTCAGTAGATAAAATAAACGCAGAAAATAAATAACAAAAAATTTACCCATCTTCGGCAAACCCTGCCTACTGTTGGATTCCCCAAGATTTTTACAAGAATTAAAAACAAACTCCTGTATACTAAAACTTATAAACTCGCGACTCCCTCTCTAACCGCCTATACAGTCTTGTACACTCGCAAAACATGCTGTTGTTTTAATTCTACACTCAAAACCCTGAACTAATTTCCATCCCCGAAATCAGATTTTTCCTCTAGCTAGAAACCCATAGCTAGTAACCCCTAGTTATTACAGACACTAGAAAACTGATGGTCGATTTCAAAAGAAAAACAAAAAACAAAACAATGAATAAAAGGAAACAATAAACCCTAGCTCCTTTATAACTAGGCTAAGCCTAAAGTAAAATAAGCCAGTCCTTTCCTTTATTTCATTTGAAACAATTTGTCCCCAAATCAATGTCGGTCGCTTTGAAAAAATCAAGGTTTCTTGTTCAAATCAAATCTCGGTTGATTGTTCTTGGATTATATTCTCTGAGGCTTCGAAATCTCGTTGATTGATTTGGTCTCTGCCTGGCGATCGAACAACAAATGCGAGTTCCCTCTATTTTGAATTTTGGTCTCGAATTGATGCTTGCTGTTTTTTCGATCGGGTTTCCTATGATGTAATAGGTGTATAAATAGGATTTTCAAATCCTATACATCTCTGATTTCTTTCGTATGATTCTGTCTGATTTGGTGTGATTTTGGCTTTTATTTCCTCGATGATTTGGTGGATGAAAAAGTGGAAACAATTGAATTGTGCTCCTTGATACTATTCTTTGCGTGATTGCTGAATTGTACCTTGAAACTTTGATTCAATTCTGGAATGATGTAACTCGATTTTCTGGCCCCCCTAAAAAGGAATTGAACAAGTATGGAAATATTATTTAACATAGATTAAAATGTTTCCAGAAAAAACATTTTTTTTTAGAATTGAATTGTGAGATTTATGTGATGTATGCAGACTTGTTTCTGGCATTCAATGAATTTTCAAATTTAATTTATTGCCCAAAAAAAATTGTTTACAGAATTCAGGAAGCAGATTGTAATAACCCGGAAATTCTGAACTAGTTTAAAATTTTTATTTTGGCAATTTTAGCGAATTTTGAATATTTAAAATAGATTATTTTAAATAATATAGACGAAAATTTATTTTGAATATAATTCAAACGTATATATTTATACGCGTCGTCGTTAGAATATAATTTTATATATAATTATAAATAGAATTGAAAATGGCGCGGTAGTTCGATAATTCGATTTCAAACTTCAATTGAATGTATCGGGTGCAAAACAAACCGGATTTTAGAGAAACCAAAAATAATAGGATCTAATTGATAATATCTTTCCAACGAATCCGAAAATCAAGATTTCATAGCGGGAATCAAAAGATATGTCCAGTTGAAAATTCTGAATAATCGCTATGGAATTCAGGCCCTTAAAAATGAGAATTTTGCAAACGACCTCGGATTTCGACGAAACCACTTTTGTTGGATCCGTGATGTCAAATTATAGCTAGATTCCAAATTTCATAATTTTTCGATTCAATATGTGAGCGTGGTAAAGGAAAACGCGTTTGACCAGTTTAAGTTGATTTTAATCGACTGGAAAATGGCCATTTTTCCAACGGTCTCAGAATTCGACGAAATTAGTTTTGTTAGGACCGTATCGTCAATACGAAGTTAGAAAATATTTTTCTGGAATTTTTAGAGTTAGTATGTGACCCCGGTAAATTGAAATGCGCGTTCAAATTCAATATATAGAGTTATATGTTGATTTTGACGGAAACTGATTGAAACGTTCGAATCAGCCTACGATACATATCCCATTGTGTTCGGAATAGGGGTAAAACGCTAAGGACGACAGGCGGCGGGCCTCGTTTAGAGGTCGTATGTAAAAGTCAACTTTTTGCAAATAAAATAATTAAATAAATTAAACTCTCCCTCTATCCTCTCCTTATCTTCTCTCTGGCCCCTCCCTTTACTCTTCGATTCAGCAGAAAAGAAAAAAAAAGAAAAAAAATACCCTCTCGATCTCGTCGCCGTCCGTTTTCGCCACCACCCGCCACTGCCTCAGCTCCGGCGCCGACCCCAGAAACCTCCCCCCTCCTTCTCCTGTCAAGTCGAGGTACCCGAAACCCCATTGCCCCAAATCGAAGCCCAAATCCACCTGAAACCCTAGCCGATCCAAGCCGCCACCTGACGACACCCCACCGCGCCACCCTGCCACCTAGCGCCGCCGTTGGGATCCTCCACCGGTCAAGAGCAGCAGCGGTGATTTGGTCTGCAATTTCCAGACCTACTGGTGGAGCTTTGTGCGACTACAGTTCGCACTGTTCATGAAGAAGACGCTGGGTAATTTTATAAACGTAAATACATTGTTTATAGATCAGTTTTTCTAACAATACATTGTTTTAAATATGAAAATAAATCTGAAAATATATCGCTTTAAATCTGAAAATATATCGCTTTAAATTTGAAAACGCATTCTTTTAAATTTGGAAGTATAGGGTGATTAAATCTGATTTTATTATTATTATTATTTTTAAAACCGAAAAAGATTATATTTTAAATGAGATTTTTAATTAGCCAAATATTTTTATTCAATTAAAAATATGATTTTTATATTTTTAAAGTATTAAAAATATAGTCTTTACTATATTGATGATATAAAAATATGATTTTTGTTTATGTAGAGAAGTAAAAATATAATTTTTACATGATAGGAATATTAGAAATATCATCTTTGTGTATGTAGAAAAATAAAAATCTGATTTTTATTTTATATACGTTGAAATAAAGTGGTGATTTTTATAATGATGAAATCTATATTTTTGAAAAGGCGAAATCTTTATATGAATAATAGCGGGATAGAAATGGAATTTTTATCTATATGACATCGTAGTAAAAATTCGATTTTTATATATTGAATAGCAAAGTAAAATTTCCATTTTTATATACTGAATAGCAAAGTAAAATTTTGATTTTTATATATTGAATAGCGAAGTAAAAATTCGATTTTTATACATTGAATAGCGAAGTAAAAATTCGATTTTTATATATTGAATAGCGAAGTAAAAATTCGATTTTTATATATTGAATAGCGAAGTAAAAATTCGATTTTTATATATTGAATAGCGAAGTAAAAATTCGATTTTTATATATTGAATAGCGAAGTAAAAATTCGATTTTTATATATTGAATAGCGAAGTAAAAATTCGATTTTTATATATTGAATAGCAAAGTAAAAATTCGATTTTTATATATTGAATAGCGAAGTAAAATTTCAGTTTTACATATGTAGTGAATACGGGCGACGAAAGTGACGAAAGGCGAGAACGATGAAGATTTCTATAAAAGAAAAGTCAAGATGATTGGATAGCTATTGGTGAGAATTTCTCACTCTTCAATTTCTTTTCTAGTTATATATATATATATATATATACTGGGATGCAGACGGTGTTTAGTAGCACCCGACACAATCGTCCACAGACCATGGACTTGTTTGTTTGGTTGCATAGATTAGTTAGATGATTTGATTTGAAATCGGATTGTTTGGTGAAATGAATGGATTTGATTGATGTGTGAATGGCGTGGGCCTTCACTAGACCGGGGATAAGGCTAGGCCTTGTCCCGTTTCTAGTATTGTGCCGTTATGCCGCCGAAATTTTCTAAAATATGTTAGAGAAATAAAAATATCATTTTATTGAATAAATGAACCGAATAGAATATTCATAGTTTGAATAAAATATTTTGGTCGTTAAAAATAGAATTTTTAACGTGAAAGTGAATAAATAAATATCTATAAACAAATCGGCCGATTTGTTTATATACATTGATTTGACTGATATTGATTGGGTCGATAAATTTTACACATCGCCCAACTGCACAACTAAAATTTGTGTTTGATAGTTTGAAACCCCACACGGGTGTTGGGATGAAATATGAAGTTCACTCATCCTGATTTATTAAATATGTCGATCGATTGATTGACAGGCTGTTATAAGCGTTAGATATCTATATTTGATGCTTATACAGTGTAGTGCACTTTGGTTGATGGTTGATTATTTTCAATGTTATTATATACGTGTGATGTATGAAAAGTCCATATAATTAACATTATATGGTGATTGATTGGGCCTCATTCCAATTTAGAAAATAAGGAATATTAAAAAATAAATGTTCATGTGTTGATTGTACTCATCCGTTGAGATTAGTCATGTGTTGAACGAAATATTTTTATAATAAAATTTACATCTTTATCAATATAATATAAAGGTTCATGTGTTGACCGTACTCATCCGTTGAGGTTAGTCATGTGTTGAACGAAATATTTGAAAAGGAATTATTTGAAATAGAAATATTTGAAAATGAAATATTTGAAATAGAAATATTTGAAACAGAACATTTGAAAATAGAAATATATGAAGCCGTGTTGATTAGATTGACGCCATTTAGACGTGAACGATATTTATATCGATTTTACTCATTTTAAAATGAATATTGTAAAGTGATTTCGAAATCGCATATTTTGAAATGAAATTTGAATTAAATTGAATAGGAAACGAATTCGAATTGAATATATAACGAATTTGATTTCGATTGAATATAAAACGAATTTGATTTCAATTGAATATAAAACGAATTTGATTTCAATTGAATATATAGTGAATTTGATTCAAATAGAAAACCAATTTGAATTTGAATAGAATAGAAAACAAATCGAATTCGAATTGAATTGAATATAAAACGATTTCGAAATGAATTGAATATAAAACGATTTCGAAATGAATTGAATATAAAACGATTTCGAAATGAATTGAATATATAATGAATTCGAATTGAATTGGAAACAAATTGAATTGAATAGAAATGAATTTTAAAACGAATTTATAAGGAAGAATTCAATTTTGATTTGAATTTGAAATGAAAGTCGAAATTGTTTTTGAAACGAATTTAAAACTATTTATATAATTCGTTTTAAATAGAAATCGACGAAATATATATTATATATATTATATATATAATATAATGGCCTGAATAGAACGCGCCGCGCCGCGGCAGTTCGTGAATTTCGACCATTTATTTCAAACGGACATTACGGGAGATCCGGCCGTCGGATTCTCCTAAAACTGGAACCGTTGGGTTCGTATCGAAAAGAGCTTTCTAACGAATATTAGAAATTTGAAATCTAACGGTTGGATTTGGAGTTACGTCCAAATCAAATTTGGAAAAGGTCGCTGTAAGTGCAGTTCGATGGCCGTTGATGGAAATCGACTGTACGGGCCTTGATAAAATTATTAAAAATAGTAATAATTTGTGTAAAATCAGAAGAAATGATTTGTGAAAATTTGGTGATGAAAAACTCCATACTTGAAAAGATAAAAATAGATTTTTATCGAAATGAACTAGATTGAACTAAATTTAAAACCCAATTTTTTTTTAAATAAATAAATTAGATTTAAAAAGGGGTTTTAAATAATCGGAATTCCTAATATATTTGATTTGAATTGAACTAGAATTGATTTGTGGGTTTATCGTGAACTGTGTTTTAAACAACACTAGTTCTTTAACCCGACGATAAATAGAATGTGATTTGGGTTTGTCGTGAACTGTGTTTTAAATGACATTAGTTCTTTAACCCAATAAAAGTAGTTATAACGAATCTGTAATTAGATTGAAATGTAAATTTGTAATCTAAATTATCAAATTTAGAAAATGAGCGAGAATGGAGTATTACCAGTTCTTGTTGGTGGCCCTGAGTAGGCCGGGTACGCATGATAGGGGGTTCTCGCTTCGCGGTTTGGTGGCGAACGGGAGACTCTTACCCCTACATGTCGCTGGGGAGGGCGTTGGCTCTCCAGTAGGCGCGAGACTCGAGAGGGTCGCCGTAAAACAAGGAATTGGGGGACCATGTAGGAGCCACGGTGGGTATTACCTGCTGCTTGGGGGATGAAGGTATGGTTGCAAAGCCTACCGGATTTCGTCGGCTATGCTTCATTTGGTATCCGAGCTTTGGTTTACAGAGCACGAGAACAAGACACATTAGAACCATACGAAAGGATTCATCAGATATTGGATTAGTAATATCCAATTAGAATGACTCGTTAGAGATAGGATCAGTAGTATCCTAGAACGAGTGTGAAGAGTATATTTTTCAAATGAAAACAATTTTTTTTTGAAAATTTAAATCGTTTTAAACGTATTTGAATATTTATTTGTATTGAATTTGGACAATCCAATATATAAAGGTTTTGCATATACGCGTCATGAACGTATATTCGAAGTTTTAATATATTGGATAGATATGGAATCACATTCTAGTCGCCCGGAGATGGTACTGATAATTGTCATGACATCATCAGTATTTATGTTCGAGTTTCGAAGGTGTGATATCTATATATTTCCATCAGACTGGTGTGAGAACCAAAACTAATATAGCTAGAACACATTGTTGTGAATTGGCATCAAAAACAAGATTTTTTGTATATATATCAAAATTTATGAATTTAAAACTCTAATTCACTAATTGATTGATGTTTGTGTTGTTTGTTTATTTGTTTGATAGTTTTGAACCATTATGCCTAATTGAATCAAATATTGAACTGTATTGAAAATTGGTCACATTTGCTTGCATATACATATACTTACATTGAACAGGTCATAGCAAGGAGGCTAGAGCAGAGAATAAAATTTGTTTGCCCGACAAATAGGTACACGTTTACTACATAATTTACTGTTTTGTTTGGGTGATGATGATTTTATGAGCCTATTGGCTAGCCGCTTGGCTTTTTCTTTTTCTTTTTGAGATCAGAAGGCCTATATGGCAATTTCGGGATTTTCCCGTGGCTCCCGGTGCAGGGGAGATTATGGCGAAATTTTTCGAAAATTTAGGGTGTTAGCCAAATTTTTGAAAATTTGAAATTTCTCAGAAACAGAAAAGTTGAAGAATGAAAGCCAGATCGAACGTAGAACTAATTAATCAAACCACTTTCGACTTTGTTCCTTTTCGGGGAAGAAAAGTTTTAAGTGGGGGAGATTGTAATAACCCGGAAATTCTGAACCAGTTTAAAATTTTTATTTTGGCAATTTTAGCTAATTTTGAATATTTAAAATAGATTATTTTAAATAATATAGACGAAAATTTATTTTGAATATAATTCGAACGTATATATTTATACGCGTCGTCGTTAGAATATAATTTTATATATAATTATAAATAGAATTGAAAATGGCGCGGTAGTTCGATAATTCGATTTCAAACTTCAATTGAATGTATCGGGTGCAAAACAAACCGGATTTCAGAGAAACCAAAAATAATAGGATCTAATTGATAATATCTTTCCAACGAATCCAAAAAATCAAGATTTCATAGCGGGAATCAAAAGATATGTCCAGTTGAAAATTCTGAATAGTCGCTATGGAATTCAGGCCCTTAAAAATGAGAATTTTGCAAACGACCTCGGATTTCGACGAAACCACTTTTGTTGGATCCGTGATGTCAAATTATTGCTAGATTCCAAATTTCATAATTTTTCGACTCAATATGTGAGCGTGGTAAAGGAAAACGCGTTTGACCAGTTTCAGTTGATTTTAATCGACTGGAAAATGGCCATTTTTTCAACGGTCTCAGAATTCGACGAATTTAGTTTTGTTAGGACCGTATCGTCAATGCGAAGTTAGAAAATATTTTTCTGGAATTTTTAGAGTTAGTATGTGACCCCGGTAAATTGAAATGCGCGTTCAAATTCAATATATAGAGTTATATGTTGATTTTGACAAAAACTGATCGAAACGATCGAATCAGCCTACGATACATATCCCATTGTGTTCGGAATAGGGGTAAAACGCTAAGGACGACAGGCGGCGGGCCTCGTTTAGAGGTCGTATGTAAAAGTCAACTTTTTGCAAATAAAATAATTAAATAAATTAAACTCTCCCTCTCTCCTCTCCTTATCTTCTCTCTGGCCCCTCCCTTTACTCTTCGATTCAGCAGAAAAGAAAAAAAAAGAAAAAAAACCTCTCGATCTCGTCGCCGTCCGTTCTCGCCACCACCCGCCACTGCCTCAGCTCCGGCGCTGACCCCAGAAACCTCCCCCCTCCTTCTCCTGTCAAGTCGAGGTACTCGAAACCCCATTGCCCCAAATCGAAGCCCAAATCCACCTGAAACCCTAGCCGATCCAAGCCGCCACCTGACGACACCCCACCGCGCCACCCTGCCACCTAGCGCCACCGTTGGGATCCTCCTCCGGTCAAGAGCAGCAGCGGTGATTTGGCCTGCAATTTCCAGACCTACTGGTGGAGCTTTCTGCGACTACAGTTTGCACTGTTCATGAAGAAGACGCTGGGTAATTTTATAAACGTAAATACATTGTTTATAGATCAGTTTTTCTAACAATACATTGTTTTAAATATGAAAATAAATCTGAATATATATCGCTTTAAATCTGAAAATATATCGCTTTAAATCTGAAAATGCATTCTTTTAAATTTGGAAGTATAGGGTGATTAAAACTGATTTTATTATTATTATTATTATTATTATTATTATTATTATTTTTAAAACCGAAAAAGATTATATTTTAAATGAGATTTTTAATTAGCCAAAGATTTTTATTCAATTAAAAATATGATTTTTATATTTTTAAAGTATTAAAAATATAGTCTTTACTATATTGATGATATAAAAATATGATTTTTGTTTATGTAGAGAAGTAAAAATATAATTTTTACATGATAGGAATATTAGAAATATCATCTTTGTGTATGTAGAAAAATAAAAATCTGATTTTTATTTTATATACGTTGAAATAAAGTGGTGATTTTTATAATGATGAAATCTATATTTTTGAAAAGGCGAAATCTTTATATGAATAATAGCGGAATAGAAATGGAATTTTTATCTATATGACATCGTAGTAAAAATTCGATTTTTATATATTGAATAGCAAAGTAAAAATTCGATTTTTATATATTGAATAGCAAAGCAAAAATTTGATTTTTATATATTGAATAGCGAAGTAAAAATTCGATTTTTATATATTGAATAGCGAAGTAAAAATTCGATTTTTATATATTGAATAGCGAAGTAAAAATTCGATTTGTTCCTTTTTCTATTTTACATATGTAGTGAATACGGGCGACGAAAGTGACGAAAGGCGAGAACGATGAAGATTTCTATAAAAGAAAAGTCAAGATGATTGGATAGCTATTGGTGAGAATTTCTCACTCTTCAATTTCTTTTCTAGTTATATATATATATACTGGGATGCAGACGGTGTTTAGTAGCACCCGACACAATCGTCCACAGACCATGGACTTGTTTGTTTGGCTGCATAGATTAGTTAGATGATTTGATTTGAAATCGAATTGTTTGGTGAAATGAATGGATTTGATTGATGTGTGAATGGCGTGGGCCTTCACTATATCGGGGATAAGGCTAGGCCTTGTCCCGTTTCTAGTATCGTGCCGTTATGCCGCCAAAATTTTCTAAAATATGTTAGAGAAATAAAAATATCATTTTATTGAATAAATGAACAGAATAGAATATTCATAGTTTGAATAAAATATTTTGGTCGTTAAAAATATAATTTTTAACGTGAAAGTGAATAAATAAATATCTATAAACAAATCGGCCGATTTGTTTATATACATTGATTTGACTGATATTGATTGGGTCGATAAATTTTACACATCGCCCAACTGCACAACTAAAATTTGTGTTTGATAGTTTGAAACCCCACACGGGTGTTGGGATGAAATATGAAGTTCACTCATCCTGATTTATTAAATATGTCGATCGATTGATTGACAGGGTGTTATAAGCGTTAGATATCTATATTTGATGCTTATACAGTGTAGTGCACTTTGGTTGATGGTTGATTATTTTCAATGCTATTATATACGTGTGATGTATGAAAAGTCCAAATAATTAACATTATATGGTGATTGATTGGGCCTCATTCCAATTTAGAAAATAAAGAATATTAAAATATAAATGTTCATGTGTTGACTGTACTCATCCGTTGAGATTAGTCATGTGTTGAACGAAATATTTTTATAATAAAATTTACATCTTTATCAATATAATATAAAGGTTCATGTGTTGACCGTACTCATCCATTGAGGTTAGTCATGTGTTGAACGAAATATTTGAAAAGGAATTATTTGAAATAGAAATATTTGAAAACGAAATATTTGAAATAGAAATATTTGAAAAAGAAATATTTGAAACAGAACATTTGAAAATAGAAATATATGAAGCCGTGTTGATTAGATTGACGCCATTTAGACGTGAACGATATTTATATCGATTTTACTCATTTTAAAATGAATATTGAAAAGTGATTTCGAAATCGTATATTTTGAAATGAAATTTGAATTAAATTGAATAGGAAACGAATTCGAATTGAATATATAACGAATTTGATTTCGATTGAATATAAAACGAATTTGATTTCAATTGAATATAAAACGAATTTGATTTCACTTGAATATATAATGAATTTGATTCAAATAGAAAACCAATTTGAATTTGAATAGAATAGAAAACAAATCAAATTCGAAATGAATTGAATATATAACGATTTCGAAATGAATTGAATATAAAACGATTTCGAAATGAATTGAATATAAAACGATTTCGAAATGAATTGAATATAAAACGATTTCGAAATGAATTGAATATATAATGAATTCGAATTGAATTGGAAACAAATTGAATTGAATAGAAATGAATTTTAAAACGAATTTATAAGGAAGAATTCAATTTTGATTTGAATTTGAAATGGAAGTCGAAATTGTTTTTGAAACGAATTTAAAACTATTTATATAATTCGTTTTAAATAGAAATCGTGAAATATATATTATATATATATATTATATATATAATATAATGGCCTGAATAGAATGCGCCGCACCGCGGCAGTTCGTGAATTTCGACCATTTATTTCAAAAGGACATTACGGGAGATCCGACCGTCGGATTCTCCTAAAATTGGAACCGTTGGGTTCGTATCGAAAAGAGCTTTCTAACGAATATTAGAAATTTGAAATCTAACGGTTGGATTTGGAGTTACGTCCAAATCAAATTTGGAAAAGGTCGCTGTAAGTGCAGTTCGATGGTCGTTGATGGAAATCGACTGTACGGGCCTTGATAAAATTATTAAAAATAGTAATAATTTGTGTAAAATCAGAAGAAATGATTTGGGAAAATTTGGGGATGAAAAACTCCATACTTGAAAAGATAAAAATAGATTTTTATCGAAATGAACTAGATTGAACTAAATTTAAAACCCAATTTTTTTTTAAATAAATAAATTAGATTTAAAAAGGGGTTTTAAATAATCGGAATTCCTAATATATTTGATTTGAATTGAACTAGAATTGATTTGTGGGTTTATCGTGAACTGTGTTTTAAATAACACTAGTTCTTTAACCCGACGATAAATAGAATGTGATTTGGGTTTGTCGTGAACTGTGTTTTAAATGACAATAGTTCTTTAACCCAATAAAAGGAGTTTTAACGAATCTGTAATTAGATTGAAATGTAAATTTGTAATCTAGATCATCAAATTTAGAAAATGAGCGAGAATGGAGTATTACCAGTTTTGCTCCAAAGCGATAGTTAAATCTTTAATTAGATTTGAACGTGAAATGGTAATTAATTTTACCGATAACACCGTGGTGTTAGATATGGAGTATTACCAGTTTTGCTTCATGGGATGAATAGGTTGGGATTGGGAAATAAAATAAATAATTACTTCGGTGTGGTTCGCTAATCTCGACTAGTTTGGAAAACCATAATTTGGTTTGAAACGACATCCAAAGGAAGATTAAAGGATAAATTTTAAAGGATTTATCCTGGATAAAATTAATGGGAACCTTTCCCAAAAGATGTGAATATTTAAATAACAGAATATTCAGAATTGGAATGAGGCGTATGTTGAGTTTGTATAACATTTTGTTTTTAATATACGCGGGTTGTTCAGAAAGGTCGGGTTTATACCCATTCTGAATAACCGATTCGACGATATGTCGAAGATGAAGGCGGTGGTTGAAGACCGGATGTCTTTACATCGTTTGGATAATTACTGACGATCCTGATAGGGCTGTACACCCAAGAGGATGGAAATAGTTGGTGGTCGTCCAGACGTACTTGGAGATGGATGGATATGCGAGGAAAGTGCCTCCGGTTTCGTTCAGACCCAGAACGGACTTGTAAATGGTTTGTGTGTCTGACATTGGATTTTATTCTGTGTTGATTGATTTCTATTAAATATACATCTGTTTGGCAGCGGAGAATTTATTCTTTTGCTTAACGCCCTTCTCTGAGACGTACGAGCTCAGAGGTTTATATCGATGGACATCAGTCGCATGGCATGAATTGCATGTGTGGCACGCTAAGATGCAATGATCAAGGCTTTTGTTGAAAAGCAGAGTCTTGTGGTTGACGATCAAAGCACGGCCTTTGTGGCGTAGCTTTGTGTATAACGTGAATTCGCGAGCCTCGCACCTCGGTATGAGTCAAAAACGGGATACAGACTGCAGGGAGAGCACGACGTTTCTTTCTAGATTTGGTGGTGTCAGTGACTTACCAGCCCTGACATTTATATACTTTTCACCTTTGTGGTTGTTGGATGAGGCGTCTCGATTTTAGGTCTGTAAGGACCGGGAAACATGTGTTCAGGCATAAATAATCCTCTAACATAAGTGAGGACCGGCCCTGAAGCATCCAGGGGTTACCCAGAGTGTGTAGTCCCGAGGCATTTGCTAGAGTGTCTCGAAGCGGAGAGGAGCTTGCCCCTTGCCTCGACTCATGACGGAAATCCAATTTCCAATACGTGTATTTCGGCTTTATTTGTAGAGCCTAGTATGGCGACATAGTGGGATGGGGCACTTGTGCCGTCTATGATTTATATTTATGATTGAAATTGTTTTGACACTATACACTTATTATAGTATCAAATAATTTGTTTTAAACGTACCAAGCATGTTTGGCTATTATAAAGGAAAACCCTATCCTCCGGCTTGCGTTGCATTGTGTGATGGGACCTGGGTCTTATAATAGCTTCATTTTTCGAAAAAGCATTGCGTTGTTTATTCTATGCACTGGTATTCTTGGGAGGAAACCCGTTCTGTGTTATACGGCGTGGTCCCTTGAATTACTCTCTTCTAAAGTAAAGTTTTAAATAACTGTTTTAGTTCTCACACCATTCACATGACTGACCTGGAGTTTATTGTTTTAACCTAAACTCTGGGTGCCCCTATTTTCCGCACGGGCAACTAGTAGTTTTGGTTTAGCAGATTTATATTCACAGGATCCTGGTTTACAGTTGGAATGATATCCAGAAAGCTCTGTATCCGTATATCACCTTCAGTTGTGCTTTGTATTATTTTCCGCTGCTATTTAATTTGTTGTAATCTCTGATATTTATCGAATGTTATTTATTCATTTATACTCTGTATATTCTTGTATCTGATGGGATTGTTGTAATAACAATGAAATGTTATTCCATCTGCGTTCTGTTTTGTCTTGTCCTCACAGTAATTCGTTCTTTCTCATCTCTTCGGAGACCGGGGAAGTTCGGGTCGCTTCACAGATAGTTACTTGACATAAAAAAATGAGTTGAGAAACATTTTTTTTACTCTGATGAAACTTCCCAAAAAAATGCTTGTAAGGTTTGAGTTGATTTTTGCCAAATCACTTTGCAAATATCTAGAATAGAAAAACTTACCAAACTCGACACAGTGATTTCTGGAAAATTGACTAGCAAAAACCAATTGTCAATATAAAATTCATGGCCCCTTGTATGTTATGAATTCCAATTTTGATTGCTGCCATGAATTACCATAATTGCTTAATTCTATGGAAAAACATTTTGGTCAATCGTGCTTCAAGTCATCATATTGTTGCATGTAAACTTGTTGTTGCATGTAAACTTGCTGTTGTAGAACTTCGTTGGTCATTCCTTGGTCATTTTCTTCGAATTTGATTATTCTGCTACATTTAAACTTGCTGCATATACATACATGTTTGCCTCTAATCCCTTGAACCGTTGAGTAATTATTCCCTTGTGTTGAACTGTAGACATTCAAGTGCACCATCTTGTATACTTCTGTGTATTTGTATTCCTTTATTGATGCAGTGCCTCTCATGTCATTGTAACTTGACTTGTTCATATATGCATGAATTTCTCGAGCTTTTGCTTTGGTACTTATGAGTTTCTGCACTGAGTTATGCAATGTGCTTCACCACTGTTTTCTACACTTTCATTGAACTATGCATGCAGCTGTTTTCTGAACTTGTTTGTGCATTATCACATTTAAGCACATGTATATGTACACTGGCCTTGTGTTTGTGTCACTCTTATATATGTTCAGTTTCACTTTATTGTGAGTACTTGTGAACAACTCTTGTTCATTAGCTTTGTGAATGCTCCATGCACTTATGTGTAGTTCTTCACTGCTGCACCATGATGCTTGACACTTGAACTATCCAAATCTTGGCATACCATACTTAAGTTTGCACTTGACACATTTTTCTGTGTATACTCTTTAACATGCATATTTGAGTCATGTATATTGTGTACTTGAACTTTAATAAACAACTGCCTCGACCATGGTGTATGTTGACTTGTCATTTTTGTACACTCGGATATTTGAGCATGCTAAACCACTATTCCTACTGTGTAGATACATAAATAAATATATACATATATATATGCATAGATGTGTGTGTGTGTGTGTGTACATATATGTGTGTGTGTGTTTGTGTCTGCGTATGTACTGGATTTTTTGGTTCAGTCCATTCATGATGTTTGACCGTATTGTCCCTGCGCAGAAATATGTGTATATACATACATTGGATGTATACACATTACAGTGCACTTGTAGTATATATATGTGAGCACTAGAGGATTTGTCTACCATGTGGTATTTGCAATGTATCAGTGTGAATATCACAAGCTGTCTAGACACATATTGATATCCATTAAAAATTAGATCAAGTCATGAAAAATGATGGGAAACACACCAAAATTCTAAGGCAAATAAATTATAAAAATAAATTTATATTTTCTAGAATTTAAAAATCTTTTCGTTCCAGATTATTATGTGTGTTCCTATGACTGGTAACAAAAGACTAGACTGGCTGTGAAGCTAGCAGAAGACAGGAGACAGAAGTATGTGTCAGTGAGTGAATGCATGAATATATGTAACTGAGTGACTGAAAGAAATGTAGTGATGCAACACTGTAAAAACTGAGTGATTGAGTGAACTGTAGTGAGGAGCATTATAACAAATGAATCTGAATGTGGATGTATTGTATTTCAGTGAAATGTACAAATAATGGAGTAATGAATTTGTATTGTTGAATTGTTGAAATAAAATATTGTATTTAAAAAAATTACTGTTTGAATATTTAAATTCTTGTGTTGTAGTATTCTATTTAAATATAAATATTATATTCTGGTATAAAAGTACAATTAATATTTATAATAATAAATATATGTTTGTTATCATCAAACAAAAATCACAGAATTGTTGGATACAAACAGATGGACAAATTAGAGGCGTAGAGAGGAATGGGAATAGTGTTTTGACTATGGCTACGGAGCTCTTTTTATAGTTGCAAGTGTAAGTGTAGACCTTTAGATTAAATACGGACAGTTCAATTGATGCAATTTGTATAAAACTCCCTAACAAAACAGTCATCCCCAACTCTACACCCAAGAAGGCGATCAACCCCCAGGGCACCCCCTCCTATAAGGGAGGTCGGCCCTTTTTTGGAGTCGATTGGGATAATTTAATTCTCCTGTAATGTTGTTTTGCTATAGATTCTGAATATTTATTTCCTTAGATTGATTATCCTTATCCCCTATTGAATATTAATGTATACACACAATTTCAAATTCACTTAGAAAATTCTTTCATGCCAATCTACAATTAAATACATTTCAATTTTATATATAATCTATTTGAGTTTCAAACCTTGTGTGTTAGTATTTACGCACAACTTGTTTTATTAATATCTTTTACATAAGGACTCCGTTTTCAATAAATGAAATATGAAAGCGAATAAAAATCTCGCCACGAACGCAATAGCAAAACTTTCATGGTCCAATTCCCAATTAACCAAAATTCCATTTTTTTTTTGGTCCATTAACTTGTTATTGATTATTATTAGTCATTTTAAATTAAATTACCTTACGTCTATTTTGTTTTATTTTGTGGGGTGTTACAGGGGCAACAACAATTTATTTGCTTCTTTTAGTGAATGACTGTTGGAGGATTTTGAGGAAGCGAAGTTTCTTTTTGACACCATGTTTGCTGGAGATGAGGAAATAGAGGATTTTCTCTTTGTGTTTGGTAATCCAAATAGTATATTAAAAAATCCTAAGTTATAAGAATTTGGATTCTCGGTGAAATAACCAGAATGTTTACACCAAAAAGTGGCATAAACACTCAAAGATTATAATGAAGGGATATAAATGAAGAAACATAAAGGAAAAATGAAGACAGATCAAAAACAAGCGATTTTTAGTGGTTTAGCTATGAGTTTCCCATGTCTGTTTTATAACTAATCTTCAAATATTAATGCGAATGAGATTACAAGGCTTTGAGATTAAGAAATCTCAACTGCACAGTGATTACAAACAGTAAAAACACAAAGAGAAGCCCAAGGTCCTTTTTCTATTGCTTTAGGGGGCAATTAATATGAGATGTCCAGGCCCGAGTCAATAGGGACACATGGCGATCGATCCGAAGATGAAGGAGATCGT
This sequence comes from Allium sativum, assembly GCA_030737875.1. Classification (NCBI taxonomy): domain Eukaryota; kingdom Viridiplantae; phylum Streptophyta; class Magnoliopsida; order Asparagales; family Amaryllidaceae; genus Allium; species Allium sativum. The sequence continues at coordinate 768,328,793 of CM060918.1, read as the reverse complement.
GGGATTAGTCACGATGTAGAAGAGTTGGTCTTTAGGATGTTATAATTTGGCTCGGCCTATGCCCCGATCGGCATTGTCGAGCCAGATCATGTCGATCTGGATTTTCTTCAAGTACCTTCACCAATCTGGAGTGTATGCTGATCCAGATTTCGACACTACCCAACGTAGCCGAGCTGGGTAGGACGAGCTGAATATAGGGATTTTCCATTATCACTTTGTTTTATTCCTTGGTCCATGAAGTTATATGGGTCATGTTTTGAGTGCTTTGATTATAAATCTTCATGAACTAGATGACCCTTTCGAAAGGTGGGTCAACGATATTATAATATGTTATAAGGCTTTAATAGTTACGGATAAGCCCAATTAACCGAATAAACTGTAAATTAAAATTCAAACTTCTCTACAGCCTAAATCAAATATCCAAATATACAAAATAAAACATCACTATGCTCGATGTTTCGATACGAATGGAATAACACTCCAAAAACTTAAATTTTATTGTTTGCATAAAATTGCATTATATTCACCGTATATGCTACCAATAACCTTAATCGGTTATATAATCAACTTAAATAGAGCTAAAGAAGTCAAAATTCAATGAAACGTTGTTGTTTTAACTATGAAATTTTCTAGAACTATTTCATGTAAAATATTTATATTTAAAAAAAATACCATTTTATTATCAGTTGATTTTACATCAGCATTTCAAAACCGAATAATTTTATGATTGTTTAATTTCTTCGATTTAAACTAAACACACTGCCTAAATTTTAAGTTTAAATTTGAATTCTAAGTTTCCTCCCATTTCAAATAAATTCCAATGTATTATAATTAAATGGTAAATTTATGAGTCGTTACAATCCCTCTTATTCAAAACTTTTTATCCCTAGAAAGGAACGGATATGAACCAAGCAATTTAATGTATGTTATCAAGTATAAAATTTATAAACAATTAAATTACGTATTTATTTTTTATATAAATTGGGAGATAATTAATCAAAGGTTTTAATATTTTCAAATCTCTTGCAAACTATAACTTGATGTCTTAACGGATATATTATACATTTCTTGTTTTTGCAACCTGAAAATAAATGTCAATGATGATATAGTCATTACCAGAACCATTTCCTGGCGACTCGAGTGAGATCTATTAATTTCTATCTTGTTCTTACAGTATTTCCCACATATGTTGGCTAGATGCATGTCTAAAATCATTGAGTACTTTACAGACAGTTTTCAAACATCATGGGAAATGCTTGAAAACATTTTTTTCAAAACAAAAGATATTAAAAAATTTCCAAATCCACATACTATAAATTATATCCTTTCAAATTATTTTTTGTTATAAAATTTCGAACAGGGAAAATTATATATGGCTCCCTAAAATCATATAAAATCACTTTTATGTAAACATTTTCTATTAGAAATAATAGCTGCTTTTATTTTATTTTCCTGCGATATAATCAGTATATAATTAATTTATAATATAATAGATAATCATGCAAGGTAATATCTTCAAAGTCTAATTCTATAGGACTTTCTTAACATACACTTGAATTTAACTTGGGTTACTTTTTTATTTCATTTTTTCAATAAACCTTATTTTAGTATCAAATCAGTAGTTTTTTTTTTGGCATAGCCGACCAGTTTTTTACGTGACGACAAACACCTTTTATTATAGCTAATAATAAAATACAGTATAGTATAGGTGATTGTTAGTCGACAATCAACTACTTCACTTTTTAAGGTAGACCGTCAACCACGTACGGGATTTATAGTGTTTCGTCCACTCTACCTAATCAGGCTTACATCACTGAAGCTAGCTTATTTACTAGACTACAAATGTGTACTCTACGCAGGGAGCTTATGACTTAAAGGCATTTCGTGCTACAACAATAGTTACAATTACAATGATAATTATAATGCCCAAAAAAAGCAACATAAGTAAAAGCAAACCCACAATATGTAGCACAGTGAGGCTTCATGGCACAGAGAAGCCATCAATAAGTGATATGGGAAGAGAACACAAAAGCATGCTCCCAGGTTAACTTAAAATCTGAAATGATGAAAATATCACGCAACGCACACTCATCAATCTTAGCACTGTAGCAACAACACGCAAGTCTTGACAAATCAATGAAACAATGGGGAAGATCCGACAACCAAAGCCGAGCAAACCCGAAAACTAGCATGAAACAATGACAAATCACGAACCATAACGAATATGCACATATCACAACAAAGCTCAATGTAGCAAATTCTTGTTGTATACTGATTAGCAAAGAAATGTGTTTATTTTATGCTCTTATATCTTATCTTTTGTAAATCAATAAATATTACGTTGGGTTTTTTATGTGTTTTTACATATTGTCATTTAATGTCTCCTTCATTTCAGTTAAAGGCCAACTGCAAAGAAAAGCTACTTCCTTATGTCAACACTTTCTCAATTACGAAAGAAGTCATAGCTCACTGCTAAAGGCAAAGGAATTTGTACGAAGAGACCTGAGTTCGATCCTTGGAAAAGCCTTATTTTTGCTGAAGAAGGGAGCATGAATTTATACACACACAGTTTTATTTGCTCTGGAGAATATATGGAATAGTGATACGTTATATATATATTCCTATGTATATATATAATGTATGCACAAATAAAGATTTTAAGGAATAAGCTAGCATATTCTTCTCAAATTAAACCATTCATTTTCAACTTCCATATAAAAGAATATTTGAATGAATTATTCCAAGGATATGCCAATTAATTGGCCACATGTCACCAATCAAAAGAGGAAAGCTGCATGGAATATCTCAAGTATATCTTATCTCTTTTATTTGTAAATATATTATTTCAAGAGATTCATTCATGGCCCAATTATTCTCATAGGAAGGAGATTACATCTCCTATAAATACCCTTTGTATCATTGTAAATGATATTCATTTTTTCCAATAACCTTTTCTCCATTAATAAAGCTCTCTTTCCTTTTAATTCTATAATTTTTATTTTCATGGAAATTTGTGTTGTCTAGTCAATTAGATTTGCTAGAACACAATTGATATTGCAATTTTAATATTCATTAGTGATTGACAGTCTGATTAGATTCAGTGGTAATCCTAATTTTATTTTCCTGCTAATTTATTTCTATTCTGAAATTTTATTTCCAGCAATCTGTTTTATTCTTAATCATTGAATTGATTATAGATTCGACTAGATCCAAATCTATAATTCATTCAATTGCAGTTTTACTTGTTTCTATTGACAATTACAATTTTAGTCATCGGTTCAATTAGATTTATCCTGAACTACATTGTAAATTTTCATTTTATCCCATCTCCAAGATTTTTCTAACTCGCCCATGAAATTATATAAATCATTTGATTTAATGTACCTCCTTGTATTCGACCTGTATATTACATGATCTGTGCACTTGCAGTTATTTTAAATTTCATGCTTTTCTATAATTTTTTTAGGAAAGCGACGATCAAGTTTTTGGCACCGTTGCCAGGGAGGCGATAATTAAATTTTATTATTTATTTAATTTTCGATTCGTGTTAGCTTTTATTTTATTTTAGTTTCCTTTTGTTTTCTTGTATATATAGAAAAAAATCTTGATTGGATTGATTTGTTGTTATTGATTGATACTGTAATCATCTAAACAAGGAAAAATATCTTGTCACTTTTCTCGTTTATTTCTTTCCTTTTTTTCAATTTCCTTTCCAAATTTTTTATAGTTGCTTTCCATTTTCCCAAAACAAAATTGAAAAAAAAAATCTTTCTAAATTTTACTTTCCTTGATTGTCGTATATTCCACTGCTCAACTTCTTCCTACAAAATCTCTTTCAATCCCAAGAACTTCGTCTTCACCACAAACTACAATAGCAACCAATCCAATTTTCTTCCATCACAAAACCTTCAACTATTCACACCAATTCACATCAACCTGATTCACCATAGATCCCACACCCAACCACATCTGCGCTCCCACCCTCTTTCACCACTGCAACATCAATTCTCTACAACCTTACGCGCCATTTTCCAATCGGAGATCTCAATTCATCCACAATTCAAAACCGTTACTGCACCTTTCTCAACACAAATTCCAACCACTCGTCCTACTAGGAACACCTAGAGGTTTAACGGCTTGTTGCATATGCTCAATGCAATCGTGTTTCCTACGAAAGTGTGACCTATCTAGTCAGTTTTAAATTTTTTTTGCTCGAGGACGAGTTAAAGATAAGTGTGGGGGTATTTGATTAACATATAAATGTGTTTATTTTATGCTCTTATATCTTATCTGTTATAAATGAATATTACTTGGATATTGTTTTGTCATTTTTACAGATATGCCAATTAAGCCACATACAGTCAGAAAAATGGAAAATAAAGATCAACTTGTTGTATATTTACATATGAAAACCTGTTGATGAAGATCTCACACTAGTTGCTTTTTGGACAAGAAAATAATTGGTAGAAAGGCTATGCATATCACAAATCAATGAATAATTGTCAAGGAAGCAAGAGGAAAAGAGGAAAGGCCCAAATTTACTAGATTTCACTAAGGCCCATTTGTAATTCTCATTGTAGACTCTTTTGTGATTTACCTAAGGCCCATTTGTCATTGTTTTAGGGTTACGGTTAGGGTTGGCTATCTGTCCTATAAATACCCTTGTATTCTCATTGTAAACGTCATCCTAGAATTAATAAAGTCTTCTTCTTTTTCTCTTTCTTGCATTTTTTTCTTAGTAATTAGTGTTGTCTACACAATTAGATTTGGTAGAACACTATTTGTATTTTGCACTTATTTTCATTAGCGATTTACTAGCTGATTAGATTCAGCGGTAATCCTAATTTTATTTCCTGTTTGTTGTTTTAATTTCTATTTTTTTACTGCTTCCCTAGGTCATATTAGATTGAATACAGATTTAATTAGATTCAGATCAGATTCAATTCATTAATAGTTAAATTACAGTTTCAATTTCGTTTGCTTTCAAAACCAACCTCGAAGATTTGTCCAACTCGCCCAAGAAATTATATAAATAATTTAATTTAATTTTCCTCCCGGTGATTCGACCTGCATACTACATGATCTGTGCGCTTGTAGAATTTATTTTAAAATTTCACGCTTTTCTATTTCATAGGAAAGCGACGATCAAGTTTTTTCAAAAAATTGATCGTTGCTTTCCTAAAAAAATAGAAAAGCGTGAAATTAAAAATAACTGCAAGCGCACAGATCGTGTAATATGCAGGTCGAACACAGGGAGGTAAATTAAATCAAATTATTTATATAATTTCGTGGGTAAGTTAGACAAATCTTGAAGATGGGATAAAATTGAAATTACAATGTAGTTCAGGACAAACCTAATTGAACTGATGACTAATATTGTAATTGTCAATAAAAACTGCAATTGAATGAATTATAGATTTGAATCTAATCAAATCTATAATCAATTCAATGATTAAGAATAAAACATATTGCTGGAAATAAAATTTCAGAATAGAAATAAATTAACTGGAAAATAAAATTAGGATTACCCCTGAATCTAATCAGATGGTCAAACAATAATGAATATTAAAATTGCATTAGAAATTGTGTTCTAGCATATCTAATTGACTAGACAACGCAAATTGCCATGAAAATAAAAATTGTAGAACTAAAAGAAAAGAGAGCTTTATTGATGGAGAAAAGGTTACTGGAAAAAATGAATATCATTTACAATGATACAAAGGGTATTTATAGGAGATGTAATCTCCTTCCTATGAGAATTATTGGGCCATGAATGAATCTCTTGAAATAATATATTTACAAATAAAAGAGATAAGGTATACTTTAGATATTCCATGCAGCTTTCCTCTTTTGATTGGTGACATGTGGCAAATTGATTGGCTTATCCTTGGAATAATTCATTCAAATCTTCTTTTATATGGAAGTTGAAATTGAATGGTTTAATTTGAGAAGAATATGCTAGATTATTCCTTTAAAAATTATTAGTGCATACGTTACATATATACATAAGAATACATATATATACATAACATATCACTATTCCATATATTCTCTAGAGCAAATAAAACGGTGTGTGTATAAATTCATGCTCCCATCTTCAACAAAAATAAGGCTTTGTCAAGGATCGAACTCAGGTCTCTTTGTACAAATTCCTATGCCTTTACCAGTGAGCTACGACTTCTTTTGGAATTGAGAAAGTGTTGACATAAGGAAGTAGCTTTTCTTTGCAATTGTCCTTTAATTAAAGTGAAGGAGACATTAACTGACAATCTGTAAAAACACATAAAAATACCCAAGTTAATATTTATTTATTTACAAAAGATAAGATATAAGAGAAGAAAATAAACACATTTCTGTGCTAATCAAATATCCCCACGCTTATCTTTTACTCATCCTCGAGTAAAACAAAAATGAAAAACTAAACTAGATAGGGCACACTTTCGTAGGAAACACGACTGCATTGAGCGTATGCAACAAGCCGTTAAACCTCCAGGTGGTAGGACGAGTGGTGTCTCCTAAGGGTTTTCAGTGGATACTACCCACAAAATCCAAATGCAGTAGTATGCGACTCTAATGTAACTACATGAATGCAGAGGACTTATGCAATTGAAAACTAAAATGAAAACATGACTTGTTTCAGGAAAGTGGGACAACAAATTAAGTTAAAAATTTCTAATCAGTTGATTTTACTTTAGATACCTTACCTTGTCAGAAATTTTCAATATAATTCAAGTTTTCAATGTTAAACTCTAGTTTGGCAAGTTGGTTCGGTCGATAACATAGTGCAGCCATGAAATAGATTCTTAGTTTGCTTAGCACAGTTTGTAAAGTGGTATTATTATTTCCTCGTGTATGGCTAGTCAAATCAATAAGGTCAAGAAGTGTTCGAGCATCATCACTTATTATTCATCTCTATCAAAATTGAAATTTATGATTAATTACACACAAATAACTAAAAAGACCAAGGTATACCACCCATACACCACCTTGTGGACTGACGGAGAGTTGGGACAGAGCTTGGTGGATTGTGCAGACCAATGCTGACTTTGTCGACAAGATGTCAATAAACCTTAGGTGTCCAACTCATAAAATGAGACCAAGATATTCCAATGCTGACTTTGCCAACAATATGTCAGATAGAGCTTGGCGGGTTTGTACACCAACGCTAGATATACAAGCAATGTTGGACACCCTTGGATTGCTATTATTATTATTATTATTGAAAATATACGAACAGGAGAGACTTACGTAAATTCAGCTTAACAAAACCTAGTTTTAAAGATCCGAAAAGCCAATATGTAACAACCCAGAAAATCAGAACCGATTTATAATTTTTAATTTGGCTATTTTAGTGGATTTTGAATATTTAAAATAATTTATTTTAAATAATAACGACTAAAAATCTATTTGAATTGAAGTTATAGAAAATATATTTATTTTAATTATAAAACAAGGCTTGAAATGGCACGGTAGTTTGAAAATTTGAATTCGAACTTTGACTGACTATAAAGGATGCAAAATAAAATGAATTTTAGTGAAACCAAAAATATTTAAATCTGTTTAAGAATATCTTTCTAATGAATCTGAAGAATCGAAATTTCATAGCGGGAATCAAAAGTTAGGGCCAAATGAATTTTCAGAAAGGTCGCTATGGAATTAATATAGCCCATGAAAATAGACATTTTGCAAACGACCTGCATTTTCGACGAAACCACTTTTGTTGGATCCGGAATGTCAAATTATTACTAGATTCCAAATTCCATAATATTTGGAGTCAATATGTGAGTATGGTAAAGGAAAATGTGTTTGGTTAATTTTAGTCTATTTGGATCGACCAAAAAATGGTTATTTTTCAAACGGTCTCCGAATTCAACAAAACTAGTTTTATTGGGACCGTTTCATCCAAACATAGCTTGATTTATTTTTCTGGAATTTTTGGGATCAGTATGTCGCCCCAGCAAATTGAAATGTACGTTCAAATCCGTATTTGAATGTTTTATATTTTAATTTGAAGAATAACTGGCTGGAACAGTCGAATAGGCCTACAAAACTTATTCCATTGTGTTCGAAATAGGGTATTTAGCTAGGGATGACAGTCGTTGGGTTTGAATTGGAGTTCGTATGGAGCAAGGGGTATTTAAGGATTTAAAGAATTAAAAATAAATGTAAAAATACAGGGGCCAATTAAATTAATCCATCCATTTACGCGTTGACCAAAGAAACCCGACACCCTCTTCAGATCGAACGGTGACTCCTGCTCCCATCTTCTCTCCTCTTTTTCTACTCAATCATTCAACGAAATTAAGTGGCCCTTTGGAAATTTTTGAAGATCAAAGCTTCCTCTTTAAATCCATATAAAGATTGTATTTTATCGTTGTGAATTCATCGAGATTGGACGCCCCGAAGCTGCGTCGTTCATCATGTCGGAGCTTCTCCTAGCCGCCGTCGAGATCATCTGCACCGCCAACGCCTGGAGCGCCATTCCGAACTCTTTGACGTGGTGCAAGCTGATCTGGTTCACGTACAACGGATGTGAAATTAAATTGATACCTAGATTTGAATCCTTTCGGATGAACACGGCAGTAAGTTAATTAAATAGTTTACAACAGTTTAAAAGCGTTGCAAAGTATTTTTTATGGAGTAAAAATCATATCTTTAACGTTTGTGGTCGAAATCCGGTGAAACAAAAGATACCCGGACCGTGAGGACGTCTTCTACATTCTAGAAGAGACCGGACAATTTTTGGAGCTTCCTACAATTTTTGGAGGAGTAGAACGCAATATGAGATTTCTAAATTCAAAACGATATGGAATGGCGATGTATAAATTATATATGGAATGAAGATGGAAGCATGTTTCCAGTGTGGTGAAACTGGACATATCAGCAAGTACTGTCCTAAGAAGCAAGGGTAAGCCCTGCAGGCAGGACCCTCTGGGGTACATCTTTAACTTCTTCTCCTTGATGCTTTTATTTATCTTGTTTATCTTCTCAATCCTATCTTGAGAACCTTAAGTAGAACCCTTTTTGATGTAAACATGTGATTGAAATATGTTATGGTTGATGTTTGCAAATGGTTGCAAGTGGTCACAAGTGGTTGCTCATGGTTGCATAACACACATTAGGCACTAGATCGACTCAGACACAATTTCATATTGCATATGCATGAGTGTTTATACTTGTTTATGAATGAAATTGAATGTTTTATCATGTGGATGTTGCATATGGATGGATGTTTGTGCACACATATAGTGTTTATGTGACTAGGACTATTTGCATACATGTTGAATTCATGACACTAAACATATTTTGCATTAGAGAGATCAATCAGGCCTGATCATTTGCATTAGATAAGGAACATATACAAACATTTTCTGCATATGTTCATATAACATTAGAAATCTTTTAAGGACAGTGGTTTCTTGTGGATGATGGTTGAGTAGATGGTTGATTGGATGATAGGATGCATTCTTCCTAACTTGAAGAATTAGTGGACGAAATCCTTTAAGGAGGGGAGAATGTAACAACCCGTATTTTTATAACATGTTAAAACCATAAATCAAGACAGAATTAATTTTTAAAATAAGAATCAAGGGAAACGGGTTACTCCATTGCGTTCGTCTCGGAATTCTGCTTGAAATAGAGTCCGAGTTTGCGTAAAACAGATACCATACGAAGAAGATATGGACGAACGAAGTTAGGCAGAAAAACCAGAAACCGCCATAATGCACTGGCGCACTTGCGAAGTGCGCCAGAACAAAATTGCACTGGCGCACTTGGGAAGTGCGCCCATGGAATTTTGCATTCGCGCACTTGGCAGGTGCGCCCAGGCCGAGCAGCAGGCCTGCACAACTTTCTGGTTTGACCCTGGCTGGCCTGGTCGGGTTCTGGTCGAATTTCCGAGCTCTGCTGTGTCACTAGGGCTAACTTGTCACTTTCTGATTGGCTTCTCTTAAGATGGATGGCCTTGATTAACTCTATCTTCATCGACAGCTTTAATTAGTTTGAAACCCTATATAAACAGCCTCCTAGCCTCATTCTCTTTACACCATTCTTCTCTAACCTTATGCTGCTCAAACTCTTGATGATCATGGCTTCTTCTTCTTCCTCTAAAATAAATTAAATTCAAATAAATCGTGAAGATTATTTCTTGAAGACTACGGCTAGGAATTTCTTATTGGGTATTTGCTTCTACAATCAAAGCAAGATTCAACGATTCAACAATTCAACGACTAATTTCTAGACTTGACTTCTGCATCTAGATTTCTTAGACCACGATCTGTAAGTTCCAATTACTTTTAGATAAAAACTATAAATCTAATATGGGCATGTTAAAAACTGGAATTGATTTATGTATGATTCATATCTATTCTTGTTTTCTTCTTGGATCTTGACTATTGGGAATATTGCCTATGACGTTGAAACTATTGTTAATGGACTAAGACTATGACGGTGAACAGAAGACTACGCCTATGACTGTGAACATAAGACTATGCCTATGCCTATGACTATGAACATAAAACTATGCCTATGCCTATGACTATGAACATAAGACTATGCATATGCCTATGACGGTGAACATAAGACTGTTGCCTATAACTGTGACAAGGACAATTGTGACTAATCACCTATGATTCATGACCAAGAGGTTATTGCCTAGAATTATGACTATGAAATTGAATCTAGATTATTATTCAAACCTTTTCATGTTCATAATGTTATGCCTACGATGTTTTAATCAATTTATTCAGTTAGGTCATGCCTTGGAAATAAATTGATAATAGGGCAATGTTTATTTTGTTGATCTATGCCTGTGGTTCTATTCTATCATCACGTTGAATCGGGAGTTAATGAATAAGTCTATTCATATGTATATGAACTTGGAGTATAACCCGTTATGACAAGTTGTGCAGTTTATCATGTTATGCAAGTTTTAGGTTGTGAAATCATATCACATATGTGAGCAAATGTTAGATCTACATGTTTATGTGTATATGTTAAACCTATGTCATATTTCAAGTTCACACTTATGCATATGTTCGTGATTGATTTGCAAGTTCACATATATGTAAGTTGATTTAGTCTATGTTGCAAATTCACATATATGTATGTTGGTTCAGTCTACGCTGCAAGATCACACCTATGATATTCATGTTGATTATTTTTCAAGTTCACACCTATGATGTTCATATTGACTATGCCGATGATGCCAAGTCTACGCCTATGTCATGCTTATGTTAATAAATTGCTTTATGCCAATTCTGTGTACGTTAAATTAGGCTAAGTTTTTAGCCTAATATTATGTGCCAAAAACCATGCGGACGGAAAATTAGGCTAAGATTGTTAGCCTAATATTTAGACGGGGTAACGTTGGGAAAAATTGGTAATTATAGGAAGCTTGACATGAAACTTGCCTTGAAAACTTGACACGAACTTGACATGAAAACTTGAACATGGACATGACCTTACAATGAACTTGAAAATGAACAACTTGAGGTTGGGTTGAGTTTGCAGTGTAAATCTGCCCGGAACCGCCCGGCAAATCCAGTGTGTAACGACCCGACTTTTCGACCCTCAAATGTCGACACTAATACATCCACGGTATTCACGTGCCGAGCACCCAAGTGCCGGAAAGACGAAAAGTTAGGGTGAAATAAAATAAAAAGAAAATAGATGAGGAAGAAGAGGACACAATATCATAATCTCACAACGGAACGGTAACATATAATATAATGAATGATCTTTACCAAATAAAACTGTATGATTACAACTATCAGAGAAGACTAACCTATCATCAACTTGGACAGTTATAACAACCCATCCTCATAAATGTTGATGTACAACATAGAATGCAGCGGATATAAAACGTACGGTAAGATGAACTCCAACTCTCTTCCAAAAGCTCCAAGGCATCCAAAGTAATACCTACCATACTCAGCCTACTCGAAGGAGTACGTGATGATTTTAAGGAAAACAAAAACCAAGCATCAGACATCAGTCTGGTATGAGAAACTCAAGATGCACATTGCATGTAACAACACTGAGGGGACTGTGCAGATAACCGCTCCGGATTTCCCCTCAATTGAAACCAACCATTTATTAGGAGAAGTATAGTTGTATTATAAATAATGTCTTGGGTGTAGAATATAAATAAATTCACATACAAGGAATGGTTACATTGGTTACATTCGACAATTATTAAGTGTACAAACAAAACCGATAAGGCACGTTCGCATATTGGATTTTCCATCGGAGATCTCGCAATACAGATCCAAATTCCATGCACAAGGGTCAGAAAGTACCCCCGAGCGTCGCATATCTCTAGATAAAATATACCATAAGATAAACATAACTGGCCCATGCACGAAACACCGAAGTGCACCACGTGGAACCAAATATATCCAACTCCCGTGCGCAACTTCGAGGAGCTCCCGCACGACTCGATAATAAGCATACACTAGATATGGAGTCAATATATCCTGCCGTAGGTTAGCAAAACCCCAGATTGTGCTCCTACTCTGTTTTTAGCCATTTCCGATGTCGAGGTTTCGTTCGGCATCTTTCACACGAGTCTTCATCACTCGAACAGAACAAGAATTCCCAGTTGGAATCCCACAGCTCAATAGATCTTGGAATCACACATAGACTCCTTCACAGATCTTGGAATCATACATGGATTCCAATACATCAACAGATCTTGGAATCACAAATAGATTCTTTCATAGATCTTAGAATCATTATACGTGTTCGAGCATCTCAACAGATCTCGAATCTCCATATGGCCTTCACTTCACAACCGCTTCCAAAACATAGAACCCATATACTAGTTTTGAAGTGGTTTTCGATAAGTAAAACACTTACCAATCCCGGACTCCTCAAAACCAGTCGCTAAATTTAAGGCCAAGTTCTATAGTCAACTAACTAACTACATTTCACACAATATACGATTATATATGGAAAACAACCCTGCTTAATTTCCATAACAACCGAATAAACATTCAAGGCACTATCAAGATCACGAAGCATGATAACAGCCAAATCACTATCAAGTCACGCAACATGACATTTAGTCGAAGCACGGTTAACTCATATAAACGGCTTCTAATCCCATTCCCACTTAATTAATATTTCATTAATTAAAACTTATTTTATTAGTAAAACTCCCTTTAACTAATAAAACTTCACTTGTCAAATACAACTTCAATTATTAATCATTAACTCATACGATTAATATTCCTTTATTAGTAAAACTTATTTTAACTAATAAAACTTCATTTGTCAAATAAGACATCACTTATTAATCAATAACTCATGCTCGATTAATATTCCTTTATATACTAGCGTATATATTCAACTTATACATATAAAATGTGTATATGTATATATTCTACGAATTACCTAATCCGTTATAGTCTTACTACCTAAAAAGGGTTTTAATATACTTATCCCTCTGGTATAAGTAAAATCACAATTCAATTCCAAGATTTCCTATTTAACTTCAATATTTCAAAACGTACTCATATACTTATCCCTACGGTATAAGTATATCTACAATTCAATTTTAAGATTTCTTTTCTAACTTCAATACTTCAAAACGTATTCATATACTTATCCCTCCGGTATAAGTATAACTACAATTCATTTTCAATATTTCTTTTCTAACTTCAATACTTCAAAACGTATTTATATACTTATCCCTCCAGTATAAGTATTTCAATAATTCGTTTCTAGGATTTTTTAAAGTATAACCAAAGAGGTTAAAACCATTGTTTAATAAAGAACCTCTTCTCTTTTATAAGTTAAACATCTTATTCAATATCTTTATTCTGAAAGATTCCTATACTTGTTTCTATCTTTAAAATCAATTATTAAAGATCTAAGTATATTCAAAATCATTAAACCGTATATTCTAGTTTAGCTACATTCCAAGGGTTTTAAAACAAGTGTTGCTAAAACAATGTTTACAACAAACCCAAAACAATCCTTTATAATTTATCTTTAAATGTTTGTTTAAAGATTCAATTATATTTGCTTCCATGATATAATCTGAGAGGGTTAAAGACTAATGTAATTAACACGTTGTCACGACAAACCCAAAAACATTTTATGCTTATAGAAATCACACTTCACGCACTTAACTCGTTTCCGACATTATCAACTTAACTATCCCTCGGTCAAGAGTGAGGCCAGGTAAGTTAGAGCACTGGCTGCATATCACCCCTTGCCTAGACACCCCATTCTTGAAACTCACAGATAGATAAGCCTACTCGTCGGCTTATTAGAATTAAGCACAGTAATCATGATATTCAATAAAAAGTAATTAGGAAGTGCACTTATATGACTATTCTATTTTCACACACTTACTTCAATTTAACATACAAGTTAAACAACCATTTTAATATGACAAGAAATCACTAAGGTTGTCATTGCAAAGTTTCATACAAAGTGTTGAAAACACAACAATTCAAACTGCATCTATAGCGACTTTCGCTATAGGTGCACTTTCAAGTTCAAGTCCATAATATGTTAATCCATACTAATCCTTATGTGCTTTGTTTCAAATCCATTCCACTTGTTATACAAGTCAATTCAAATCCAATTCCAAGTCCAATCAAGTCCATTCCTATCCATTAACATGGATCACATATGTTGCTTACTTTTAAAGTAAGAATCAAGTTAACATTTTTAACATAAGTTACCAGCATTCAAGCAACTTTAAGAAGAGTTAAAAACATGCAAAAGGGTTTATGTTTGTTGTCCTAAATAGTGAGTAAACTCACCTTAATCCTTCGCAAATCCGAGAATCAAGAATAAGAATAAAGATCCAAGAATAAGAACAAAGATCCAAGCTAGCAACCTCCTTCCTTTCCTTGCTTTCCCTTCTTATAAAGATCACGACCAAAGATGAAAACAGAGAAGGACTTGGAATTTTCAACTTCTAACTTTCTAGAAGGTCTTGTAATGGCATAAGAAGGCTACACTCAAAGTTTGAGTTGATTTGGAGTTGGTTTGAGTATAGTTTGAGAAAGTTAGTAAGGAAGAGGAAGAAGATGAAGAGAAACCATTAAAAAGCTTCATTAAGCTTAGGAATTTTGTGTAAGAAATAAGGAGGCACACCCCTCCTTATATAGGAAAAGGAAGGTGAATGGGAAAAGACCAAAATGCCCTTAAAACCCTAATGGCATTAATGAGTGATGGGATGGTGTGTAAGGTGAAGTGAGAGGTGTGTAAGAGATGGTAAGTTTGCTTTTTCAAGTAAGCATTCATTTGTATACATATAAGAAGCTTATATACATACACTTAGGATATTTTCTAAACTCTTGATGTGACTAATTATGCTTACATATATATGTGTATATGCATGTATACAAATATATCAAACAACGTTACAACGATATGAAACAACTTCTATTCAATGATAGGATGTGAATCTGGAAGTTGAACCTCGATCATATTTTTAGTTCTTTATCAAATGATTTATTCAAGTAAACAAAACTTGGAAATAAATTCATTAACTTATTTAAGCAATTAAACAAGCATATTCAAATTATAAAACATTTATTTGAATATTTAAATACCCAAAACACAAAAACTTTCCTTAAATGCTCATTTTTTAAAATGATGACATCATCAAAATAGTTAACCATAAATATGAAAAATACTTTTATTAGCTAACTACTTCCCTAATGATTAATTAGACATTCACTAAAATTTTCAACAACTTTTACTGAGAAAATAGCCATTTATTAATAAAACGATTTTCGGTCATTTTATCAATATTTTACCAAAAATATATTTTTGAAAGCATTTTTCCTAAATGAGTCTAGAATTATAAATTACTAATTAAATGATGTTTAACAAGGTTATAAAATCATATTTATAACAATTAATAATATTACAAATTGTAATGTTATTCAAAGATTAAGTGTTCGAATTTTCCGGGTCTTTACACAGTGACTGCAAACAATATGATCCAATGTGAGTAGTTGGTCATATCGCGCTTGAAACCCGAGGTTAGACTGAGTTGTGGTGTAAATCTTCCCGGAACCGCCCGGCATATTCAGTTGCCACAACAACAGGTCTAATGTGAGAGGTTGGGGTGCATTAATGAATTAATGCCACATGATAGGGTTAAGTCATGAACATGAAAGACAACACTTAACCAACTTGACATGTTAGACTGATAGGGGTTAAGTCACGAATTTAAATGACAACACTTAACCTATTAGACGGAAACCCTTGTTACGCGGTCCATTTCAGCAGTAACCCACTAGATGTATCATGGTACCCTGGAACTAGGCAGGATGGGGCACGATGACTGGGCTGATTGTAAGCGACTAGAACGACGGCTGTGTTGGTTCCCAGTGTAGGTTCAGGCGGGCTATGGTCGTGCACGTGGTCCGGAGTTGAAAAAGCAAGCATTGGACATTAGTAGGTTTATCTGTGCATTCTTGATTCGTGTCGGTGGTTGGCACCATAGGGCTTGATACACCCTATGGTGGACCTAGCACAGGTGACTACATTTGTAATAGGGCCGTATGACACAGACATATGACAAGCTAGAACTTGTAGGGAGCCGATCGACTAGTGGATCGTTTCGTTGGACCTAGAAATGGTTCATTTCATGATATTGGGCCAAGGAATCATTTCATGATTAATATAAGACATGGGTTTGGGATTCTATACAGTTGACGCAGCAAACCTTGAATACGTGATGCTATACTTGATTTATACTTGATTTATCATGTTATCTTAGTCTATCTTGCCCATCTTGTCATCATCCGTATGATTACTTTCAGTTTATACATGTCATGTTACCTTTATCTGTTTTTATGCTGAAAGTCACTTGGACTTACCAGTCTTTATGACTGACGCATTTTCTTTCGCCTCTTTTTCTTCCGTTTCCCCCCTCCCAGGTTCTCAGGGAGGAAACTCTAGCACTTAGCTTGGATTTCACTTGCTTTTGGCTCCGCTCATGTACGGTTTGATCTTGAGCTATGCTATGGCTGCATGTCTGCTACCTTTGGGGAATTAAGCTCCTTTTGTTGTTTCAAGTTTATGCTTCTTTATTTATGCAAGACAGAATTTATTGTAATGGAAAATAATGACCTTGGCTATTTGATGTAAAAGGTTTTGACTCTTTTTGAAAATAATGAAATTTATCTTTTGATTCTTCCGCTGTTTTATCTATGTTATGTCTTGTAATATTTCTATGTTTGTTTACCTCGATAATGCTCCTCTAAAACTAGTGCATTCCCTTTGTGAGTGGCCCTAGCGGGGGTGGGGTGTTACATTTGGTATCAGAGCAGAAGGTTACCAGACTGGGCAAAAGTTTTTAAAACCTTCTAAAATTATTTTCAAAAACCGTTTACAAAGAAGCATTTTTCAAGAAAAGTCTTGTTTTATTTAAAAGGCCATTCCCCAAAAGCCATTAGTACTATCCTTTGTTTCCTCGTTTGAATCTCTTCTTTTTCATTTCAGCATATCTGGGAATCTTAACTTTCCAGAGGGCGTGCCAATACCTGGCTGGTTTAGAAGGTACTTAGAGGCTAGGGCCAACGATGCAGGCCCAGCAGATATTCCTCCTCCAGCTGCAGCGATTCCTCCGCCCCCTCCTCGTGCAATTACTTTCTCGAAGATCTGTAAAGATTTCAGAGCCATGGGTGGAAAGGATTTTAAAGGAACTGAATCATTCGTAGAAGCGAGGAATTGGCTCAAAGAAACTGAGGATCTGTTCGTTATCTTCGAGGTGGACGATAGGAAGAAAGTACAGTTGGCAGTATGGTTGCTCAAAGACGAAGCTTCCTATTGGTGGGAAGTCACTAACGCTGAGAGGCCGGTTGAAACATGGATGGATTTCAGAATAAGGCTCGAGACGAAATTCCTCACACAAGCTGAACGAAGTCCACAGCTGGAAAAGTTCTTATCTCTTAAGCAAGGAAGTATGACAGTCAAAGAGTACGTCAATCAATTCAATCAGCTGGCCCAGTTTGGACTGGACTTAGTAAATACCCCTCATAAGAAGGCCCTTCGTTTTATCAAAGGATTGAATGAGCCACTTCACAGCTTGGCCATGACTCACGTACCTATGGGGGCTACTTATGAAAAGCTAGTAGACATGGCGCTCTTAAGCGAAGAAGACAAGAATGGCAAGAAGGAGGTCAAGGCGAATGAATCTGAAAACAAGAAGGTAGACTCCGAGAAAGGAGGCAAGAACAACAACAACAAGAACGATAACAAGACACGCGAGAAAAGAAAATACCACTTATGTGGTATTGAGGGCCATATAGCCCAGGATTGTAGAAAAAAGAAGATGAAGATGGGAGCATGTTTCCAGTGTGGTGAAACTGGACATATCAGCAAGAACTGCCCTAAGAAGCAAGGGCAAGCCCCGCAGGCAGGACCCTCTGGGGGTACATCTTCAACTTCTTCTCCTTGATGCTTTGTTTTATCTTGTTTATCTTCTCAATCCTATCTTGAGAACCTTAGGTAGAACCC
Source organism: Allium sativum (assembly GCA_030737875.1). Taxonomy (NCBI): domain Eukaryota; kingdom Viridiplantae; phylum Streptophyta; class Magnoliopsida; order Asparagales; family Amaryllidaceae; genus Allium; species Allium sativum. Next base: position 768,310,298 of record CM060918.1, on the reverse strand, counting down.
TTTTGGATGTAAACATGTGATTGAAACATGTTATGGTTGATGTTTGCAAATGGTTGCTCGTGGTTGCATAACACACATTAGGCACTAGATCGGATCAAACACATTTTCATATTGCATATGCATGAGTGTTTATACTTGTTTATGGATGAAATTGAATGTGTTATCATGTGGATGTTGCATATGGATTGATGTTTGTGCACACATATAGTGTTTATGTGACTAGGACTATTTGCATACATGTTTGATTCATGACACTAAACATATTTTGCATTAGGAAGATCAATCAGGCCTGATCATTTGCATTAGATAAGGAACATATACACACAATTTCTGCATATGTTCATATAGTATTAGTAATCTTTTAAGGACAATGGTTGCTTGTGGATGATGGTTGAGTAGATGGTTGATTGGATGATAGGATGCATTCTTCCTAACTTGAAGATTTCGGGGATGAAATCCTTTAAGGAGGGGAGAATGTAACAACCCGTATTTTTATAACATGTTAAAACCATAAATCAAGGCAGAATTAATTTTTAAAATAAGAACCAAGGGAAATCGGTTATGCCATTGCGTTCGTCTCGGAATTCTGCTTGAAATAGAGTCCGAGTTTGCGTAAAACGGGTACCGTACGAAGAAGATATGGACGAATGAAGTTAGAGTCCGAGAATGCACTGGCGCACTTGCGAAGTGCGCCAGAACAAAATTGCACTGGCTCACTTGGGAAGTGCACCCATGCAATTTTGCATTGGCGCACTTGGCAGGTGTGCCCAGGCCAAGAAGCAGGCCTGCACAGCTTTCTGGTTTGACCCTGGCTGGCCTGGTCGGGTTCTGGTCGAATTTCTGAGCTCTGCTGTGTCACTAGGGCTAACTTGTCACTTTCTGATTGGCTTCTCTTGAGATGGATGGACTTGATTAACTCTAGCTTCATCGACGGCTCTAATTAGTTTGAAACCCTATATAAACAGCCTCCTAGCCTCATTCTCTTTACACCATTCTTCTCTAACCTTATGATGCTCAAACTCTTGATGATCAAGGCTTCTTCTTCTTCCTCTAAAATAAATTAAATTAAATCGTGAAGATTATTTCTTGAAGACTACGGCTAGGAATTTCTTATTGGGGATTTGCATCTACAATCAAAGCAAGATTCAGCGATTCAGCAATTCAACGACTAATTTCTAGACTTGACTTCTGCATCTACATTTCTTAGACCACGATCTGTAAGTTCCAATTACTTTTAGATAAAAACTATAAATCTAATATGGGCATGTTATAAACTAGAATTGATTTATGTATGATTCATATCTATTCTTGTTTTCTTCTTGGATCTTGACTATTGTGAGTATTGCCTATGACGTTGAAACTATTGTTAATGGCCTAAGACTATGACGGTGAACATAAGACTACGCCTATGACTGTGAACATAAGACTATGCCTATGACTATGAACATTAAACTATGCCTATGCCTATGACTATGAACATAAGACTATGCCTATGCCTATGACGGTGAACATAAGACCGTTGCCTACAACTATGACAAGGAAAATTGTGACTAATCACCTATGATTCATGACCAAGAGGTTATTGCCTAGAATTATGACTATGAAATTGAATCTAAATTATTATTCAAACCTTTTCATGTTCATAATGTTATGCCTACGATGTTTCAATCAATTTATTCAGTTAGGTCATGCCTTGGAAATAAATTGATAATAGGGCAATGTTTATTTTTTTGATCTATGCCTGTGGTTCTATTCTATCATCACGTTGAATCGGGAGTTAATGAATAAGTCTATTCATATGTATATGAACTTGGAGTATAACCCGTTATGACAAGTTGTGCAGTTTATCATGTTATGCAAGTTTTAGGTTGTGAAATCATATCACATATGTGAGCAAATGTTAGATCTACATGTTTATGTGTATATGTTAAACCTATGTCATATTTCAAGTTCACACTTATTCATATGTTCGTGATTGATTTGCAAGTTCACATATATGTAAGTTGACTTAGTCTATGTTGCAAATTCACATATATGTATGTTGGTTCAGTCTACGCTGCAAGATCACACCTATGATATTCATGTTGATTATTTTTCAAGTTCACACCTATGATGTTCATATTGACTATGCCGATGATGCCAAGTCTACGCCTATGTCATGCTTATGTTAATAAATTGCTTTATGCCAATTTTGTGTACATTAAATTAGGCTAAGTTTTTAGCCTAATATTATATGCCAAAAACCATGCAGACGGAAAATTAGGCTAAGATTGTTAGCCTAATATTTTGATGGGGTAACGTTGGAAAAAATTGGTAATTATAGGAAGCTTGACATGAAACCTGCCTTGAAAACTTGACATGAACTTGACATGAAAACTTGAACATGGACATGACACTAGAATGAACTTGAAAATGGCCAACTCGAGGTTGGGTTGAGTTTGCAGTGTAAATCTGCCCGGAACCGCCCTGCAAATCTAGTGACTGCAAACAATGGGATCCAATGTGAGTAGTTGGTCATATCGCGCTTGAAACCCGAGGTTAGACTGAGTTGTGGTGTAAATCTGCCCGGAACCGGCCGGCATATCTAGTGACCACAACAACAGGTCTAAGGTGAGAGGTTGGGGTGCATTAATGAATTAATGCCACATGATAGGGTTAAGTCATGAACATGAAAGACAACACTTTACCAACTTGACATGCTAGACTGATAGGGGTTAAGTCACGAATTTAAATGACAACACTTAACCTATTAGACGGAAACACTAGTTACGCGGTCCATTTCAGCAGTAACCCACTAGATGTATCATGGTACCCTAGAACTAGACAGGGTAGGGCACGATTACTAGGGTGATTGTAAGCAACCAGAACGACGGCTGTGTTGGTGCGCCAGTGTAGGTTCAGGCGGGCTATAGTCGTGCACGTGGTCCGGAGTTGAAAAGGTAGGCATTGGGCATCAGTAGGTTTATCTGTGCATTCTTGATTCGTGTCGGTGGTTGGCACCATAGGGCTTGATACACCCTATGGTGGACCTAGCACGGGTGACTACATTCGTGATAGGGCCGTATGACACAAACACATGACGAGTTAGAACTTGTAGGGAGCCGATCGACTAGTGGATCGTTTCTTGGACCTAGAAATAGGTCATTTCATGATATTGGGCCAAGGAATCATTTCATGATTAATATAAGACATGGGTTTTGGATTCTAGTACAGTTGATGCAGCAAACCTTGAATACGTGATGCTATACTTGATTTATCATGTTATCTTAGTCTATCTTGCCCATCTTGTCATCATCCGTATGACTACTTTCAGTTTATACATGTCATGTTACCTTTATTTGTTTATATGCTGAAAGTCACTTGGACTTACCAGTCTTTATGACTGACCCATTTTCTTTCGCCTCTTTTTCTTCCGTTCTCCCCCCCCTAAGGTTCTCAGGGAGGAAATTCTTGTGCTTAGCTTTGATTTCACTTGCTTTCGGTTCAGCTCATGTACGGTTTGATCTTGAGCTATGCTATGGCTGCATTTCTGCTACCTTTGGGGAATTAAGCTCCTTTTGTTGTTTCAAGTTTATGCTTCTTTATTTATGCAAGACAGAATTTATTGTAATGGAAAATAATGACCTTGGCTATTTGATGTAAAAGGTTTTGACTCTTTTTGAAAGTAATGAAATTTATCTTTTGATTCTTCCGCTGTTTTATCTATGTTCAGTCTTGTAATATTTCTGTGTTTGTTTACCTCGATAACGCTCCTCCAAAACTAGTGCATTCCCTTTGTGAGTGACCCTAGCGGAGGTGGGGTGTTACAGATATCGTGATTTTGAACGGTTACTACGGGAGATCCGACTACCCGTTATTCCCGAAACCGAAACCATTGGGTCCGCTTTGAAAATATCTTTCCAAATATACCAAATTTGTAAAGATCCAATGGTTAAATTGTGTGAAATGTCTAATTCAAATCTAAATAAAAACAGCGCCATTATTTATATATATATATAATTAAAATAAAACGAATAACGATGCTGTAGTTCATATTTTGAAATCGTAACTTTAAACGATTGTACCACGAGATCCGACCGTCGTATTTTCCCAAAACTGGAACGGTTGGGTCCGCTTTGAAAAAATCTTTCCAATGGTATAAAATTTGTAAAGATCCAACAGTTAGATTTTTAGATATGTGTAAATCAAATCTGGAGAAAAACGGCGCCATGGTCGCGTTATGGCCTGAAGCGTCTTTTGAATAAATGGGCTATTTTTAAATAAATAAAAATAGCGATAAATCGTTATAAAATATTATAGACGATATGGAATAGAAATAAACCGAATTTACTTTGTTTTATTGGATATTTGATGGTTGAATGTGTTTGATATGAAATTACATTAGTGAATTGAACTATGGATGTCAAATAAGTTAACCATGGAAATGAATTGATTTGAATTCTAAATATACGTGAATTATTTGAAAAGGCCGAGTTAAATCTCATTTCAAATAATTGTTCGATGATTAGAAATCGACGATGAAGACGGTGGTTGAAGACCGGAGGTCTTCACATCGTTTGGATGACTGCTGATGTCTTGAATGAGAGGCATCCCAAGACAAGGTAATAAGTGGTGGATGTCCAGACGTACTTGGAGATCGACCGGATGTGCGAGGACCTCTCTCCTGCATTGGACATATGGGACGAGAAATAAGGTGCCTTCAGTTTCGTTTAGACCCAGAACGGACTTGTAAATGGATTGCGTGTCCGACATTGGATTTCATTCTGTGTGATTGATATACGTCAGTTGCATGGCGTGAATTACCTGTGTGGCATGCTGAGATGCAGTGATCGAGGCTTTTGTTGAAAAGCAGAGCCTTGTGGTTGATTGATCAAAGCACGGCTTTAAATAACAAGGCTTTTTTGTATGGCATTAATTCGCGAGCCTGACAGCCCGATATGAACCAGAAACGGGAGAGGACCTCAGGGAGCACCTGCGTTTCCTTCTAGCTAGGAGTGGTGTCTGGGTTTTACACGCTCGGATGTTTTACTTATGTGGATGATGGATAGCGAAGCGCCTCGGTTATTTTGGTCTCTTCGGAGCTGATGGTTTGGTTGGGATATGACTAGTTTACACCCCATAGGGCGGGGAAACGCAGTGTTCGGGCATTTTAATCCACTCCTTGTGGACTGGCCCTGACGATCCAAGGCTTGTCTGCGCGCTTGCCTGAGACATGGGATAGATTGTCTTGAAGCGGTAAGGACGATCCCTTGCCTTGGCTCATGATGGAAATCCAATTTCCAAATACGACATCGTGCGATTTTGATTGTAACCCTATATATGGCGACATAGTGGTATGGGGAACTTATGTCATCTATGATTGATACATATGATTGAAATTGTTTTTGAGACATATAAACACCAGTAATAATATCAAATGCTTTTTTTTATACGTATCATGCATATTTTGGCCATTATAAGGTAAAAACTATATCCTCCGGTTTGTGTTGCATTGTGTGATGGGAACTGAGTCTTATAATGACTTCATTTTTATACAAAGCATTGCGATGTTTAAATGATTTACTTGTTTTAAGCGCTGGCAATCCAATGCATTAAACCCGTTCTGCGTTAGCGGCGTGGTCCTGTGATTGGTCTTATTGTAAGATAAGTTAAGTAGATTTCTCATACCAGTCCCATGACTGACTCATAGTTTCTTTCACTTGCAAACTCGGATGCGTTAGTTTCTACATGGGAAACCTTGTATCCAGGTTTTAGCAGGCTCTATCTAGATAGCTATGGAGCTAAAGATGGATTCTATCACTTCTTTCTTTTTATGTTGTTCAGCTCCTGTTATGTATATTATGTTTCATTCCACTATAGATATTTCATATAAAGCTGAACTGTATTTTGTGCTAAGTATGATTACTGTGTAACTCTGATGATTATGTTTATCCAATGTATTATGTTGTAAATTATCTGGTGTATGTATATATTTCTAATTTGATGTTATTTGTTTCTGAGTTATATTCCAAAGATTACCCTTGCCACCGTGGAACGGGGGTTTGAGGTCATCATACGTGGTAACAGAGCTTTGATTAAGCTTAGTTCTAGAATATAACATATTAACGAACTCGTTAGAAATAGAACTAGTAGTGTTCTAAGACGGATTACTCATTTCAGATAGGATCAGTAATATCCTAGAATGAGTATAGAAGAATGAAATACACCCCGGTAGACACATTTACATTCAAGTACATGTCTCTATGTTTTAAAATACCTTTTCTGTTGGCCTGACACTTTGTCTGCTATTTGCAGACATAGAAAATGAGTGACAAAAGTAGAAGAGGTAGGTTGGAACCAGATATTGAAGCTCTATTAAATAAGTATCAAAATCTAGGTGGAATACCATTCTCGGGCAATGAATCTATTATTCAAACACAAGCATGGATGCGCTCTGTTGAGAAAAATTTTGAAGGTTCAAAGCTGCGGGATGATCAGAAAAGATTACTGGCATCTTTGGCGCTCAAAGACGAAGCTTTAATCTAGTAGGAAACCGTTATTAAGGATAATCCAGAAGGTAATATTACCTGAGATAGATTCAAAGAAATTTTCAATGAAAGATTTATTCCTCCAGAAGCAACTAAGCGGTTAAGTGATGAATTCTACAATCTGATACAGGGAGATATGACCATTCCGGAATATCATAAGAAATTAAATGAACTTTCTCGTTTTGCCTCGCATCTAATTTAAGATCCTAAGAGGAAGAATATGAGGTTTATTAACGGGCTTCAAAGAAAGTACCAAAGTAGTGTAACTGCACATGTGCGATAGCCTTTTTCTAAAATGATATATATGGCTTACCAGTATGAAGATCTGGATAAGCAAGGTCTTTTGGGCAATGAAGAGGAAGTCAATTCTAGCAACAAAAGGAAATTCGAAACTGATAGCCCAGAGACAAGTACTCAGCCTAAGACAAATACGACGTATGGGGTAAGAAAGAAGCATAGAGTCAATAGGAAAGTGGTTAAATTTGAGAAACAACCAGTAACGACTGCCATGTGCAATAACTGCAAGAAGCAAGGGCATTTTCAAGGGAATTGCAAATCTTTAAAGAAAGAAATAAATGTTGGATCAAAGTGTAATAAGAAGTTTCAAGAGAGCAGAGAGTGCAATCTTTGCCATCAGGCTGGTCATATAATGCGAGACTACCGGCTGTTGAAAGTGACCAAATGGGAATAAGTGAATGAAGTGGCAGAAACTTCAGCACCCTCAGCTAGTCAAACGGGGCCAGATGTTTTAGAAAGCACACTTACTGTCAAAGACAATCCAGTTAAAGTACTATTTGATACAGGCGTGTCACGAAGCTTCATTGCAAGTAATGCTGTTAAGAAACTGGATTTGAACTTGAAAAGGCTCAAAGCACCCATGACTTTCCATAATCCGGTTGGGGGTTCCCTCAATCTTAGTTGGATTAGTGGTGTGCCGGTTTCTTTTTTCCGTTATCGGTTCCCTACCATCACAATCGTCATGAATTTTAACGAATTCGATCTTATTTTAGGATTGGATTGGTTAACCAAATATGAAGCGAAGGTTAAATGCGCCGAGAGAGTTGTTAAGGAAAAAAATTTCGAGGAGTATATAACCATTCCTTGCGAAGAACCAAAAACTGATAGAAAAGACTTTTGGGTAGCTCTGGATGTTTCTCCGGCTCAAATAGAAAATATTCCTGTCATTGTAGAGAATACTCCGGTCGATGTAGAAAATATTCCTATCATCAAGAATTATGCGGATGTGTTTGAAGAAGTTGTTAGCTTACCTCCGCGTAGGGAAATTGATTTCAAAATCTCTTTAATTCCGAATGCAAGGCCAGTAATTCACGCTATTCAAAGAATGACCTTGAAGGAAAAATAGAAGAGTTAGACAATTAGACTTGACAGCTTGTATGGAAGAGTCTGATTAGGCCTAGTTTCTCTGATTAGGGAGCAGCAGTGGTATTTGTCCCAAAGTCAGATGGTACTCTCCGACTATGTGTGGATTATCGTGACTTGAACAAGCAGACATTAAAGAATAAATATCCTTTGCCGCGAATTGATGATTTGTTGGATCGATTGAATGGAGCACAGGTATTTTCACAAATGGACCTAGCTACAGGTTTCCATTAGCTTCATATTGCCGAAGATTGTGTTCCTTTGACAACATTTAGAGGTCCATATTTATTCTATGAGTGGTTAGTAATGTCGTTCGGCTTATGTGACGCTCCAGCTTATTTGGTCGATCTAATGAACAGGGTATTCGGAAAAGTATTGAATAAATTCGTACTGGTTTTCATTGATGACATATTGATCTTCTCTAAGTCAGAGAGTGAGCATGCAAAACATTTGGAACAAGTGTTAGAGATTTTGAGAAAGAATGTTCTAAAGGCCAAATTTTCCAAATGTATATTTTGGTAAGAAGAAGTCAAATTTCTTGGCCACGTTGTATCAAAAGAAGGAATTTCTGTGGATCCCGGTAAGATCATAGCTATTCAAGATTGGAAGCAGCCAACTACTCCCACAGAAGTCCGAAGTTTTCTTGGATTGGCTAGTTATTATCGGAAGTTCATTAAAGACTTTTCGAAGATATCTAGTTCCTTAACGATGCTTACTAAGAAACATTCAATGTTCAATTGGAATCCAGAATGTGAGACGGCTTTCAAGAGCTGAAGTTAAGATTGACAATTGCTCCAGTGTTAACAATTATTGACGGCAGTCAAGACTTGAAAGTCTGGACAGGTGCTTCTAAAGAAGGTCTTAGTGCAGTATTAACGCAAAGAGGCCAAGTAGTCTCTTATGCTAGCCGTCAGTTGAAGCCACATGAGAAGAATTATGCAACTCACGATCTTGAATTGTTAGCCATCATGTTTCCTATGAAAATCTGGAGACATTATCTATTGGGTGATAAGTTCGAATCATGTACCGATCATCAATCATTGAAGTATATATTCACCGAGAAAGATCTTAATATGAGGCAGCAGCGTTGGCTGAAATTTCTCGCGGCATATGATCTTGATATTTTGTATACTCCGGGGAAAGTCAATGTTGTCGCTGATGCGCTCAGCAGAAAGAATGTGATCATCGCCAATCTTATCATTACACCATCGTTGATTGATAAAATATCTATTCTTCAGAAAGACGATAGTTTTGTTAAAGAGATGATCAAAAGAATTCAAAGGGGCGAAGTCTCCAGTTTCCAAGTGGATAGCACATGAGTTTTGAGATTGAAAGGAAGAATTTGTGTTCCCGACATCCTTGAACTCAAAAGAGAAGTATTGGATGAGTGTCACAATTCCAAACTGAGTATCCACCCAGGGGTTAGTAAAATGTGTAATGACCTCAAGCGAACCTTCCGGTGGAAGGCAATGAAAAGAGACATCTATATATATGTTAGCAGGTGTTCTACTTGTCAACAAGTCAAGAGTGACCAACAGAAACTCGCCGGATTGTTGCAACCATTGGAAATTCCAGGTTGGAAGTGGGAACAAATTTCTATCGATTTCATAGATGGTTTGCATAGAACCAGGAGAGGAAATGATAATATATGGGTGATCGTAGATCGTTTCACGAAGACCGCCCATTTTATAACTGTCAAATCAAATAGAACCGCTCAAAGTCTGACATAGATTTATTTTAAAGAAATTTTTAAACTGCATGGAGTGCCCATGAGTATCGTTAGCGATCGTGACCCGATTTTCGAAAGTAAATTCTAGGAAGCATTGGAAGCAGAATTGGAGACAAAATTGAATCTGAGCACCGCTTATCATCCTCAAACAGATGGTCAAACTGAGAGGGTGAATCGTATTTTAGAAAATTTACTGTGGGCTTGTGTTATTTATTTTGGCGGATCATGGAACGACCACTTACATTTGGCTGGGTTCTCATACAACAACATTTACCAAGCGAGCCTGGAAATGTCACCATTCGAAGCATTATATGGTAGACCGTGCAGATCTCCCGCTTGTTGGGCAGATCCTGGCAATAAACTTGTATTGGGACCAGATATGATTTGCGAAGCTGTGGACAAAGCCGATTTCATTAAGAAGCGAATGCAAACAGCTCAAAGCCGACAGAAGAGCTATGAAGATCCTAAAAGAAGAGATTTGACTTTTCTGTTGGTGACTATGTGTATTTAAGGGTTTTTCCGATGAGCGGAGTAGTCCGATTTGGCAAAACAGGGAAGTTGGCATCCAGATTTAACTGTCCATTTCCTGTGCTCGAACGGATTGGAACTCTCGCTTATAGAGTTCAATTTCCTGACTGGTTGCCTAGAGTACATGATGTGTTTCACGTGTCTCAACTTCGAAAGCATGTACATGATCCGGACTTGGTCGTGGAAGAAGCCGCGCAACAAGATTTGGAAATTACTCCAGAATTAGCTATTAGAAGAGAACCGATAAAGATTATTGGCAAAGAAACTAAAGAGATGAGGAACAAGAAGGTTCACTTAGTCAAAGTGCAATGAAGTGGAGATCCGCAAGACTGTACTTGGGAAACTGAGGAGAGCATTAAGAAAGCCTATCCCAGTTGCAAGGTGAATATCTCTGATTAACTCTGGTGCAAGGTACATTTACCATATTTTGCATTTCCGTATTGTTTTCTACTTGGTTGTTGTTTCCTTTTCATGGATGTAATTTTTTTAATTATATAGTCTGATGATTTTAAAAGAGTATATGAATTAATTAGTATTTTGAAAACGTTAAGCAATAAATTGATTGTTGTTTGTGTTGAGTGAATATGAATTTGACTAATCAAAATATTGGAATGATAAATAATAAAACCCATAAGAAAGTGAAGGGTAAATTTATGCAAAATAAATCAAATATTGAACCGATTTGAAAATTTATTGAAATACATGCATATACATTATATATGTTTGAATTGGTAAATGGATTTGCTGTTGAGTAAAGTATTTATATGCATGCCCGACAAATAGGTAAACCTTAATGAGTTAGATGCGCAGTTTTTTTTATATATCAGCTCATTGAATGCCATTGGATGCGGAGTGCTGGTTATTCTGTGTGAAATAATAAATGTCGCTATAGGATAGTAACAATTAATTTTGAACTATACTACATGGAATACTTCTTGAAGATAGCATACTCTATCATATACCACATAAGCATTTGGAGCTTATGTGACAAGGTTGAAGATTTAACGTACAAGCGAGATGCTTGTATGGCAATGACTATATTACAGGTTGAATCGAAGACTGATATGGACTATATGAAATGTAACGGTAAATTTCCATATTAACAAAAAAACCACACGGGTCTGGAGATGACAATAAACACGTCTCTTTGGTCATTAAGGCCCAAAAACCATTTATAGGTAAATGAGAATTTATTCTCTGGAGTTATGATCTATAGACACTCCCCTGTGGGAACCAGAATATATCACTATAAATATGTGTATGCTTTTTTAGGATTTATTGGGTACCTAATACGGACCCAATAAATTTCGAAACCCCTTCCCATACAAAGGAGGTTATGGCGAATTTTTTCGAAAATTTAGGGTGTTAGCCAAATTTTTGAAGAATTAGAAAATTCTTAGAAACTAAAAAGTTCAAGAATGAAAGACAAAATGAAAGTTGAGTTGGTTAGTTAAACAACTTTCAGCTTCGTTCCTTTTCGTGGACGAAAAGATTTTAAGTGGGGGAGATTGTAACAACCTGGAAAATCAGAACCAATTTAAAATTTTTAATTTGGCTATTTTAGTTATATTGAATATTTAAAATAATCTATTTTAAATAGTAAAGACTAAAAATCTATTTGGATCGAATTTATAGCGAATATATTTATTTTAATTATAAAACAAGGCCTGAAATGGTGCAACAATTTGAAATTTTGAATTCGAACTTTGACTGACTGTACAGGATGCAAAATAAAATGGATTTTAGTGAAACCAAAAATATTTAAATCTGTTTAAGATTATATTTCTAATGAATCTGAAGAATCTAAATTTCATAGCGGGAATCAAAAGTTAGGGCCAAATGAATTTTCAGAAAGGTCGCTATGGAATTAATATAGCCCGTGAAAATAGACATTTTACAAACGACCTCTCTTTTCGACGAAACCACTTTTGTTGGACCGAAATGTCAAATGATTGGTAGATTCCAAATTCCATAATTTTTGGAGTTAAAATGTGAGCGTGGAAAAGGAAAATGTGTTTGGTTAATTTCGGTCAATTTGGGTCGACCAGAAAATGGTCATTTTTCAAACGATCTCCAAATTCAATGAACTGGTTTTGTTGGGGCCGTTTCATCCATTCATAGCTAGATTTATTTTTCTGGAATTTTTGGGATCATTATGCGGCCCTGGCAAATTGAAATGTACGTTCAAATCCATGTTTGAATGTTTTATATTTTAATTTGAAGAGTAACTGGCTAAAACGGTCAAATGGGCTAACGAAACATATTCCATTGTGTCCGGAATGGGGGTGTTTAGCTAGGGACGACAGTCATTGGGTTTGAATTGGAGTTCATATGGAGCAAGGGGTATTTTTGGATTTAAAGAATTAAAAATAAATATAAAAATATAGGGGCCAATCAAATTAATCCATCCATTTCCACTTTGACCAAAGAAACCCGACACCCTCTTCAGATCGAACGACGACTCCTGCTTCCATCTTCTCTCCACTTTTTCTCCACAATCATTCAACAAAATTAAGTGGCCCTTTGGAAGTTTTTGAAGATCGAAGCTTCCTCTTTAAATTCGTATATGGATCGTATTTTATCGTTGTGAATTCATCGAGATTGGACGCCCCAAAGCTACGCCGTTCATCGCTCCAAAGCTGATCCTAGCCGCCGTCGAGTTGACCTGCACCGCTAGTGCCTGGAGCGCCATTCCGACCTCTTCCACGTCGTGCAAGCTGATCGGCTTCACGTACAACTGATGTGAAATTAAATTGAAACCTAGATTTGAATCCTTTCTGAAAAACACGGCTGTAAGTTAATTAAACAGTTTAAAAGCGTTGCAAAGTTATGTTTATGGAGTAAAAATCATATCTTTAACATTTGTGGTCGAAATTCGGTGAAACAAGAGACACCGGGACCGTGAGGACGTCATCTACATTCGAAGAGACCAGGAAATTTTTGGAGCTTCCTACAATTTTTGGAGGAGTGGAACAATGTGAGAGTTCTAAATTCAAAACGATTTGGAATGGCGATGTATAAATTATATAATCGATATATAAGTTATATAAGCGTTGTACACCTCATGTATAAGCGTTATATAAATTATATGTGCGATGTATAAGTTATATATGCGTTGTAAAAATTATATGCGCATTGCATGGAGTTGAAATAAAATGGAAATATATTTATATACATATATCTATATATATGCTACCCTCGTCCACAAACCATGGACGATATATATATTGGTTGTGATTGTTGGATTTTGGTTGACGTGAAATTTGGTTGATAAATGTGAATGGTTGATAATGATTGTTTATGGTTGAAACAAAATTGGAATTGTTTATGGAAAAATACATTGTGATATGAAAATGAATTGAAATATTTAGATTATAAGGATAAGGCCCTTAGGGAACGCTGCGAGGCATGAGGTAGTGCAAGGAACCGTACTCGGGACGGTGCCGGTTTTAAACCCCCTCCCGTTATGCTGCCGAAATTTTATGAAATATTCATGTGTTTGATTTATATTCATGTGTTGAACTATATTCATGTGTTGGAAAAATATTCATATGACGAATAAATTGTTTAAAAGATAAAAATCACATTTTTATCATGTATATGAAGTATATAAAATATTCATGTTTGAAATAAATTGTTTTAACAACAAAAATACATTTTTATTACATATATGAATCGCTAAAAATATTTATATTTGAAATAAATTGTTTTAACAATAAAACTCACATTTTTATTACATATAGGAAGTGCTAAAAATATTCATGTGTTGAAATAAATATTTGTTGGGTAAAAATGTTATTTTACCACATATATGAAATGAAAATGGTTTGGAAATCGAAGAATGGATTATATATATATATATAATTAAAATAAAATGAATAACAACACTGTAGTTCATATTTAAAAATCGTGGTTTTAAACGATTACTATGGGACATCCGACCGCCGTATTTTCCCAAAACCGAAACCGTTGGGTCCGCTTTAAATATATCTTCCCAACGATACCAGATTTGTAAAGATCCAACGGTTAGATTGTGTGAAATGTCTAATTCAAACCTGAATAAAAACAGCCGCTGAATAAATTATATCTATATATGTGTAATTAAAATAAAATGAATAACAACGCTGCAGTTCGTTAAACGATTGTACGGGAGATCCGACCGTCGGATTTTCCCAAAACTGGAACAATTGGGTCCGCTTTGAAAAGTTCTTTCCAATGGTATAAAATTTGTAAAGATCCAACGGTTAGATGTTCATATATGTGTAAATCAAATTTGGAGAAATACAGCGCCATGGCCGCGTTATGGCCTGAAGCGTCATTAGAATAAATGGGCTATTTTTAAATAAATAAAAATAGTGATAAATCGTTATAAAATGTTAAAGACGATATGGAATGGAAATAAATCTAATTTACTTGGTTTATTGAAAATTTGATGGTTGAATGTGTTTGACATGAAATTACATTAATGAACTGAACTATGGATTTCAAATAATTTAACCATGGAAATGAATTGATTTGAATTCTAAATATATGTGAATTATTTGAAAAGGTCAAGTTAAATCTCATTTCAAATAATTGGTTGATGATTAGAAATCGACGATGAAGACGGTAGTTGAAGACCGGAGGTCTTCACATCATTTGGATGATTGCTGATGTCTTGATTGGGAGGCATCCCAAGACAAGGTAATAAGTGGTGGTCGTCCAGACGTACTTGAAGATCGATCAGATGTGTGAGGACCTCTCTCCTGTATTGGACATATGGGACGAGGAATAAGGTGCCTTCGGTTTCATTCAAACCCATAACGAACTTGTAAATGGGTTATGTGTCCGACATTGGATTTCATTCTGTGTGATTGATATACGTCAGTTGCATGGCATGAATTGCCTGTGTGTCATACTGAGATGCAGTGATCGAGGCTTTTGTTGAAAAGCAGAGCCTTGTGGTTGATGATCAAAGCACGACTTTAAATAGCAAGGCTTTGTGTATGGCATTAATTCGCGAGCCTCACACCCCGGTATGAACCAGAAACGGGAGAGGACCTCAAGGAGGACCTGCGTTTCCTTCTAGCTAGGAGTGGTGTCTGGGTTTTACACGTCCGGATGTTTTACTTATGTGAATAATGGATAGCGAAGTGCCTCGGTTATTTCGGTCTCTTCGGAGCCGATGGTTTGGTCGGGATATGACCAATTTACACCTCATAGGGCAAGGAAACACAGTGTTCAGGCATTTTAATCCACGTCGTGTGGACCAGCCCTGACGATCCAAGGCTTGTCTGTGTGCTTGCCTGAGACATGGGATAGATTGTCTTGAAGCGGTAAGGACGATCCCTTGCCTTGGTTCATGATGGAAATCCAATTTCCAAATACGACATCGTGCGATTTTGATTGTAACCCTATGTATGGCGACATAGTGGTATGGGGCACTTATGCCATCTATGATTGATACTTACGATTGAAATTGTTTTTGAAACATATAAACACTAGTAATAATATCAAATGCTTTTGTTTTATACGTATCAAGCATATTTTGGCCATTATAAGGTAAAAACTCTATCCTCCGATTTGCGTTGCATTGTGTGATGGGAACTGAGTCTTATAATGACTTCATTTTTATAAAAAGCATTGCGATGCTTAAAATTTACTTGTTTTTAGCACTGGTCATCCAATGGAGTAAACCCGTTCCGCGTTAGCGGCGTGGTCCTGTGATTGGCCTCATTGTAAGATAAGTTAATTAGATTTCTCATACCAGTCCTATGACTTACTCGTAGTTTGTTTCACTTGCAAACTTGGGTGCCCTATTTTCTACACGGGCATCCTTGTATTCAGGTTTTAGCAGGCTCTATCTGGATAGCTATGGAGCTGAAGATGGATTCTATCACTTCTTTCTTTTTATGTTGTTCAGCTCCTGTTATGTATATTATGTTTGATTCCGCTGTAGACATTTCATATAATGCAGAACAGTATTTTGTACAAAGTATGATCCTGTATACTATGTAACTCTGATGATTATGTTTTATCCAGTGTATTCTATTGTAAATTATCTGGTGTATTTATATATTTCGGTTCTGTTGTTATTTGTTTCTGTGTTATATTCCAAAGATTACTCTTGCCACCATGGAACGGGGGTTTGGGGTCATCACACAATATAAGTATTTTAATTCCTCCACTTAAATAAACAAAAACTACAATATAAAATAAACGTCATGGCCATCACAAAAGAATCTCCTTATGTACCAGTTATACTATTATCCCTCAAAATTCAACTTTTCATTATATTTCTTATTCGATCTTAGTTGAGAAAAAAAATACTATCAACTGACTAACACTTATTAACCTATTTTATTGTATCAATCTAAAATGAGTCGTATTTCAAAAAAAATGTCATGTTTCTACGATTTAAAATGCATGATGGTCGTATATGAAAAAAAGGATGTAATGCAAACTCCCCCTCCGCTCCTCCCCCCCCCCCCCCCCCACTTGGACAAAACAGTGTCCACACTGTTAACGTTTCCTATTGAAAGATCATACCCAAAGGTGAATGGGTTGCAAGATCTTGTAGAATGAAATGCAGTTTAATTATATGTAAGAATGGATCATATGCACAATGATATATGTGTTTGCAATGCATGCGATGCAATGAATGCCACCAACTATTTCCCCTACACTTGGTTCTAGCCTGATGAATCTCATTCCCACTATGTTTAGGCTTGTTTTCTAATAAGCAAAGGTTTTTGAAAACACCTAGATTTATAGTCCAGTAGATAAATATCTAGGGTTGTCCTAACATGAAGTTTTTCAATCAAGCTAACATTCAAAAAATAATTCATGTGCTCAACAAATTTATCAGTGTAATTGTACGAAAATTTGTGATCATATATAAACTCAGTTGCAATCGTGAAATTTAAATTCTGAGTGTTGTTCAAGACTATGTGATCACATATCTCAATTTTATTAATTGACAACGTATTTTCGACACTGACAAATTCTAGTTCGTTTGAAACCTCAAAATCGAAATTTTTGAACTTGGATTGGTGGCTTGATTCTATTTCATCCTCATTTGGCAATTCATCCTCATACAAGCTAAAAAATTCATGTTTATTAAAATACCTTTCCAATTTTGAGTTTTTAAAAAATTCAACATTATCATTTTGTTCAATTTCAAGTTTCTCGCAGTTTGAAAGAGCAAGATCAAAATCTAAGCTTAAATCTTTTTGCTAAAGAGAATCAAAGTCCAAATCATTTGTTGAATTTTGAACAACTTCATTTAGATCGTTATTATCAGTTTCCAAAGTTGTTATCTGGAAATTTTCATTATTATCAGTAAAGAATGGATTATTTTCTGATTCATCACTTGTTTGAATTTGATTTTGTTGCTCTCGTTGTTCTTTGAAAGATTCCATTAAACAAACAAGTTCATCCATCTTTTTATTTAGCCTTTCTTCCCTCTCTCTTAGAATGTTAAGACGATATTCTTCAAAATCGTTGAATTAAGAGCTCTCATTTTGGATTTCTTGATTATTAAAATTATAGTCCACATCAATTTCATAATCAATATTATTTTGTGGTGGTTGTTTGAATTTTCAGAAAAATGACATTCATATTGGAAATCATATTAATTATATAAATTATGTTCGTAACCAAAAATGTTAAAATTCGAGGAAAAATTGCAATTTTGGTTATTTTCAAGATGTTGATATGGGATATAACTTTGAAAATTTTGGTTTACAACCCCATATTGATGTTGATCAAAGCCATATTGAGATTCAAAGCTATTTTGATGTGGATGTGGCTCATAATCGAAATTATTGAAATTGGAATTGAAGTTGCAATTTCAATCATTTCTATGTTTTGAAAATGTTGGTCAGTTGGAAAATTTTGAAAATTGTTGGCATTGGACTCACGAAATTTCAGAAAATTTTTCTTCATGAGTTGTAATTTATACTCATACTCTTGAAGAGGTCGTCTACTCCGGTTATTATCCCACGATTCTCTCAAGGATTTTTTTGAATCAGACATTTGAATTAAATCAAGGGAAGACAGAATTTATTCTCACTTCAAAATAGTACAAAATACCGAGTTGTGCTCTATTAATTAACTGACTCAATTAGAAGGGGGAAGAGGGTCTCATGGCCATTCACGTATAGTATAAATACTAAGGGATACGACCATTGTTTTACGGGTAGTATGCAACCTCTTTTGCTAATAGTTCAAAAAAATTGAACTACTATATATCCGCGATCCATTTATTCGAGACAATCAACTTCACAAAACACCACTTTTAAACTATATTATTTTGCAAATCAAATTAAGTTTTATAATTGAAAAACAGCGAGAGTGATATGGAATTCGTGCCTAACAAACAGATATGGAAATTCGATCATAGAACAGTCAAAGAATAATAAATGAAGAAACTAAAGAAATTGTACAAGCAAGTCGTTGCCCGTGCAGAAGATTTTTACAAGCAATGTCTATATTTTTTTCTTTGCAGTAGAGCACCTGTAGAGTTTGAAACATTTTACAGTGGGGTTTGGCGACCTGTTCAGAGCACATGAGTAGCACGCTAGCGATTCCAATCCTTGTATTGCTAATTGCTTGACCTCTAAATCCGAGTTTGTTTTGCTTGACTATATCCTTTTCACTTTGGTCTTTGAATGATTGTTTTTTTGTTGAAAGCAAATAAAACAATAAAAAAAGTAAAACAAAAATAAAAAGCAAATCGGAAGGAAAATAAACTGAACTAACAAAATTACTAGACTAAAAAGAAAGAAAAAGAAAACTGTAAAACAAGCAAACTAATTTAGCTAAAACGGAAAAAAACTAAGCCCAAAGTGACAACTATGAGACAAAACCACTCAACAAAATTAAGAAACCAGGAACCTAGGGAAACAAAAATAGACTCAACTTTCAACTCCTACAATAAAAAAAATGGCTGACGCACTTAAAACAAAAGAACCCAACAAAAGAACTCATGCTACAAAATTCTTCTCAGTACCCCTTAATGAAAAAGTCGATTTATCATATTGCTAGTTTGATTTCTCCTCCGTAAACAAAGAACACGCCCCTTTTTTTCTTCTGCAAATAAATCGCTTCAGATAGGGTCTGATTGGGGAAGTCTGCTCGTCGAATTGATTATGATCAGGGAGGTTCATGGTTCGAATCAGATTGTGGGTTTACAATTGGGTTTTGGGTTTGTTTGATTTTTCGGAAGTTCGAACCGCTGGTGGTGATGAGGTTGCTCGATATCTGGTTTTGCGTGAAACGGTTTGGTGATTTTGTGGTCAGATGGTTATTGAGAGAGTTTGGAATTTGGTAAGGGTACAGAAGTGATGATGTTGACAGAAAGCTATGGGTATTTGGTACGAATTTGATTTGGCTGCTGGGGATTTGAAGTATGGGATGATGAGGCTGATGGATATTTGGGTTCTGTGTTCGGTGATCGGAGGGTTGATGGGTACTGTAGTTGGAAGTTTTGTGTAACAGTGGTTGTTTGCATGAAAGTGGAGGGTATGGATGCGCGATATGGTGAGGAGGTAGGAACGATGGTAGGTGGCATGGTTTGGTTTGTTGGGTATCGTGAAGGTGGCGATGGTAATCAGAAGTTGTGAACTGATGGGGAGGAGAAGCTTTGTGGTTTTGCTATTGGAATTAGAAGGAGCGCGGACTTCAGTTGTAGTTTCAGATTGGAATTGCTTGGAGCAGGGGTTGGACAGTGGACTATTTTGAACGATGTATGGAATTGTTTGTGAAAACAGAGAGAATGGGGAGATTTTGCAGAAGAAATTTTTTTTTAGAGGGAAAGAAATTTGTAAGAAAAGGAAATGAACTGTAAAAGAGAAATGTAAGA
The DNA here is from genome assembly GCA_030737875.1 of Allium sativum. NCBI lineage: Eukaryota > Viridiplantae > Streptophyta > Magnoliopsida > Asparagales > Amaryllidaceae > Allium > Allium sativum. Next base: position 768,290,290 of record CM060918.1, on the reverse strand, counting down.
AGTTAAAAAATATATTGAAAAAGGGAAGAAATCCAAAAAAATAAAAAGGCAGATTTCTTTTTATTGTTATGAAAATAGAAGAGTGAGAAGATATAAAAGCAAAATACATTGAAAAAGGGAAAGAAATAAGTGAAGAAAAAAAATCAAGGAAGGGGATTTTAATTTGAATTTTCTTTTGTGGAACTTGTAAAGGAGAAAGAGAAGGTAAAAAAATATGGACAGGAGTTGAAAGATGGAAGGAAATATATGAAAATTGGAAGTTTCTTTTTTTTCCTCTTGTTATGGGATGTATCAATCAATAATGCCAAATCACCCAAACAAGAATATTTTATACATATGAAACAGGAAAAAAATAAGAAACTAATTAAGAGATTTTTTTTCTCTTTTTTTCTTTAAAAAAACAAAAAAATAAAATAAAAACTAACATGAATGGGAAATTAAATAAATAATAAAATTTAATTATTGCCTCCTTGGCAATGGAACCAAAAACTTGATCGTCAGTTTCCTATGAATTAGAAAAGCATGAAATTTTAAAATAAATTTTGCAAGCGCACAGATCTTGTAGTATGCAGGTCGAGTCACAGGGAGGTAAAGTAAATTAAATTATTTATATAGTTTCTTGGGCGAGTAAGACAAATCTTCGAGGTTGGTTTTAAAAGCAAATGAAATTGAAACTGCAATTAAACTATTATTGAATTGAATCAGATCTGAATCTAATCAAATCTGTATTCAATCCAATATGACCTAGGGAAGCAGTAAAAAGAACAGAAATTAAAATTGCAGAAATTAAAATAACAAACACGAAATAAAATTAGGATTACCGCTAAATTTAATCAGACGGTCAATCACTAATGAAAATAAGTGCAAAATACAAATAGTGTTCTACCAAATCTTATTGTGTAGACAACACTAATTGATAAGAAAATAAAAAAAATGCAGGAAAGAGAAAAAGAAGAAGACTTTGTTAATTCTAGGATGATGTTTACAATGAGAATACAAGGGTATTTATAGGAAAGATAGCAATCCCTTACCCTAACCCTAAAACGATGACAAATGGGCCTTAGGGAAATCACAAAAGAGTTTACAATGAGAATTACAAATGGGCCTTAGTAAAATCTAGTAAATTTGGGCCTTTCCTTTTGCTTCCTTAACAATTCTTCATTGATTTGTGATATGCATAGCCTTTCTACCAGTTATTTTCTTGTCCAAAAAACAACTAGATGTGAGATCTGCATTAGCAAGTCTTCATATGTAAATATACAGCAAGTTGATCTTTATTTTCCATTTTTCTGACTGTATGTGGCTTAATTGGCATGTCTGTAAAAATGACAAAACAATTGTAACACCCCACCTCCGCTAGGGTCACTGTAACGACCCAGAAAATCTGAACCAATTTAAAATTTTTAAATTGGCTAAAATAATGGATTTTAAATATTTAAAATAAATATTTTAAATTATAGCAATGAAAAGTGAGTTTGAATCGACGTTTGAAAACGAATATAATTAATTATAATTATAAACAAGGCCTGAAATGGCGCTGCAGTTTCAAAAATTGAATTCAAACTTTGTCAGACTGTACCGGGTGCAAAACAAAACGGATTTGAGTGAAACCAAAAATATTTAAATCTGTTAGTGAATACCTTTCTAACGAATCTGAAAAATCGAATGTTCATAGCGGAAAGCAAAAGTTATGGCCAAATGAATTTTCAGAAAGGTCGCTATAGAATTTATATAGCCCATGAAATTGGCCATTTTGCAAACGACCTCGGAATTCGACGAAACCACTTTTGTTGGATCCGGGATTTGAAGTTATTGCTAGGTTTCAAATTTCATAATTTTTGAAGCTAGTATGTGAGCGTGGCAAAGGAAAACGTGTTTTGATCAATTACAGTTAAATTGGATCGACCAGAAATGGGCCTTTTTGCAAACGGTCTCAAAATTCGACGAAACTAGTTTTGTTGGGACCGTATCGTCAAAACATAGCCAGGTTTATTTTTCTGGAATTTTTCGAATCATTTTGTGGCCCTGGCAAATTGAAATGTACGTTCAAATCGAATATTGAATGTTTTATATTTTAATTTGAAGGAAAACTGACTGAAACAGTCGAATGGGCCTACGAAACATATCCCATTGTGTTCGGAATGGGGGTAAAACGCTAGGGACGACAGTCGTTGGGCTTGGATTGGTGTTCGTGTGTGACGAGGGGTATTTTCGGATTTTTAAAACTTTATAAATAAATAAAAAATATTGGTCCATGTCAGAACACCCCCACCCGCTTTTCTCTCTCCCCGACCAGATCGAACGACGGAAGCCGTTCTACACCTTCTCTCTTCTTTTTCTTCTAATCCACGCAACGAAACACCACCCCCCAGTTATGTTTTTCATAGATCTAGGAGAGATCTTCAAATCCATATAAGTATTGGATTTTTTCGTGGCCTGTAGGAGGAGAACCACCCTCGAGAAGTTCGGTCGTTCGCGCCTGGATTCCGCCGCCTAGGGACCACCGAGTTCGACCCCCTCCCTGGCACACGTGCGCCTCTCCTAGCCCGACAAGGTGGCGCTGGCCGATCGAAGCAACAATCAACGGATTTGAAGAAAATTCAAAACCTAGTTTTGAAGAATTCAGAGAGGTATCGGCTATATTAATTTTCAACGGTTTTAACACCTATAAACCGTTGCAAACTTTGAAAAATCATATCTTTTTCGTTTCTTTACGAAATTCAGTGAAACAAGAGACAGTGGACTTGTGTGGACGTCTTCTACCTTCTAGAAGAGACCGCATATTTTTCTGAGCCTTCTCCTATTTTTGGTGGAGTGGAACCCAATGTGAGATTTCTAATTTATAAACGATATGGAAAACGACGATGTATAAATTATATAGTCGATGTATGAGTTATATAAGCGTTGTACACCTCATGTATAAGTGTTGTATATGTTGTATGTTCGATGTATAAGTTGTATATGCGTTGTAAAAATTATATATGTGTTGAAATAGAAGTGAATTGCTATATATATATATATATATATATATATACGCCCCTCATCCACAAACCATGGACGATATTTATTGGTTGTGATTGGTGTGAAAATTGATTGATAACAAATGGTTGATTGGGATTGTTTGTGGTTGATATTGATTGATTGTGGTTGAAAAATACCCGTTTGTGGTTGAGAAATATTTGGTTGAAACCACATAGGATTAGTTTGTGGAAATGAAATAAATATACATGCCGCCTGTGTGCGAACTAGATGCATGATCCCCATTGTCAAAAACCGTGAGGTTTTAAGGTAAAGCGAGGAGCCGTACTAGGGACGGTCCCGGTTTTAACTACCCTGCCATTATGCTGCCGAAATTTTGAATAATATTCATGTGTTTGAATTATTTTCATTTGCTGAAACTATATTTATTCGTTGAATAGAAAACCTTTATGTGTTGAGTCGATATTCATTCGTTGGATAGAAATTCATGTGTTGAATGGTATTCATATTTTGAAATAAATGGTTTTATAATAAAAATCACATTTTTATCATCTATATGAACTATATAAAATAATGGAGTTTTGAAATGAATTGTTTTACAATAAAAATCACATTATTATTATATACATGAATTGTTAAAAATAGTGAAATGTTGAAATAGAAGACAGTTAAATAAAAATATCATTTTTATCAAATGTACGAAAAGAATATAGTTTTGAAATCGAAGAATCGATATATATATATATATATATATATATATATATTTAAATAGAATTGAAATATATCAAATAACGACGCTGCAGTTTGTATTTTGAAACTGTGATTTCAAACAATTAGTATGGGAGATCCGACCATCGGATTTTCCTGAAATCACAACCGTTGGGTTCGCTTTGGAAATATCTTCCCAACGGCACCAACTTTGTAAAAATCCAACGGTTGGATTGTCTAGAATGTTTAATTCAAATCTGAAGAAAAATAGCACCAGAATCGATTATATATATATATATATATATATATATATATATATATATAATTATAATATATCGAATAACGACGCTGCAGTTTGTATTTTGAAATCGAAACTTCAAACGATTATACCGGGAGATCCGACCATCGGAATTTCCCAAAACTGGAACCGTTGGATTCGTTTTGAAAAGATCTTTCTAATGATGTAAATTTTGTTAAGATCCAACGATTAGATTTTCAGATATGTGCAAATCAAATATGAAGAAAAACAGCGCCACGGACGCGCTATGGCCCGAAGCGTCGTTTTGAATAAATTGGCTATTTTAAAATAAATAAAAATAGCGATAGATCGTTGTAAAATATTATAAATGATATGGATGTGAAATTTAGAAATTAACTGAAGGTTGGCTAAGTCAAATGGTTTCCTGGGTGTTGATCTGATGTTGGTTTCGGCCTTTGGGGTTAATATTTGGGAAATCGTTATCTTACTGATTGACGGTTAGTGACTAATAAATTGAAATGATGCGTGTGTATGTTAGTGTGACACTTGTTTATTATATATGCGAGTTGCTCAGAAAGACCAGGTTTATCCCATTCTGAATAACTGAATCGACGATAATTAATCGAAGATGAAGACGGTGGTCGAAGACCGGAGATCTTCACATCGTTTGGATGGTAACCGAGGTCCTGATTGGGAGGCATCCCGAAATATGGATAATGAGTGGTGATCGTCCAGACGTACGTGGTGATCGATGGGTTTGCGATGTATATAGTGCCTCCGGTTTCGTTCAGACCCAGAACGGACTTGTAAATGGACTGTGTGTCTGACATTGGATTTTATTCTGTGTTGATTGATCTCTATTAAATATACATCTGTTTGGCGGCGGAGAATTTATTCTTTTGCTTAACGCCCTTCTCTGAAACGCATGAGCTCAGAGGTTGTATATCGATGGACATCAGTCGCATGGCATGAATTGCTAGTGTGGCATGCCTAAGTGGCAAATGATCAGGGCTTCTGTTGAAAAGCAAAGTCTTGTGGTGATGATCAACGCACCGCCTGTGTGGCATAGCTTTGTGTTAACGTAAATTCGCGAGCCTCACACCCCGGTATGAACCAGAAACGGGAGAGGACATCAGGGAGGGCATGCATTTCTTCCTAGCTAGAAGTGGCGTCGGTGGTTTTACATGCCCTGACGAGTTTGACTTATGTGGTTGTTGCTGTTGCGAGGCACCTCGGTTAGATCGGACGAACCGGGTCCGATGGAGTCATTCGTTGGCTCGTTTACGCCCCAAAGGGCGGGGAAACGCAGTGTCCAGGAATTTTAATCCACATCGGTGGACCGGCCCTGACGATCCAAGGGTCACTCGAGCTCTGATCCTGAGACTCGGGCTAGGCAGTCTCGAAGTCGGTAAGGACTATCTTTTGCCTTGGTTCATGACGAAAATCCAATTTCCAAATACGTGACTGTGCGATTTTGATTGTATACCTATATATGGCGACATAGTGGTATGGGGCATTAATGCCGTTTATGATTGATAGTTATGATTTGAAATTGTTTTTCAAAACATATAACACTAGCAGTACTATCAAATGCTTTTGTTTTATTCGTATCAAGCATCTTTTGGCCGTTATAAGGTAAAACCTCTATCCTCCGGTTTGCGTTGCATTGTGTGATGGGAACTGAGTCTTATAATGGCTTCATTTTTATAAAAAAAGCATTGCGTTGTTTAAAAGAAAGATTTGTTTGAAAGCACTGGCAATCCAATGGAGTAAACCCGTTCCACAAAAGTGGCGTGGTCCTGTGATTAGCCATATCATGAATGTGTTGAGTAGATTTCTCATACCAATCCCATGACTGACTCGTAGTTTGTTTCACTTTCAAACTCGGGTGCCCCTTTTTCTACATGGGCAGCCTTGTATTCAGGTTTAGCTGGTTCTTTCTGGATAGCTGGAGCTGAAGATGGATTCTATTATTTATCTCTTTTTATGCGGTTCAGCTCCTATTGTACATATTATGTTTGTTTTCCGCTGTAGACATTTATGTATAGTCGAACTGTATTTGTACTAAGTATGATCCTGTATACTGTGTAATTCTGATGATTTCGTTTATCCAGTATATTCTATTGTTCATTATCTGGTGTATTTATTTAATTATGTTCTGCTATTATCTGTTTCTGTGTTATATTCCAAGGATTACCCTTGCCACCGTCAGTACGGGGTTTGGGGTCGTCTCAGTCACTCACAAAGGGAATTAAGCTACTTTTGTTGTTTTAAGTTTATGCTTCTTTATTTATGCAAGACAGAGTTTGTTGTAATGGAAAATAATGACTTTCGCTACTAGGTACTAATGTAACACCCCTAAGTCCCACATCGTGGAAGCATGTGTGAAGTGGGTACTTATATAGTATAGCCCATCTTTTACTAATGCCGAGGCCTTTTGAGGAACAAAACCCCACACCTATACGGTAGCTAAGTTGGGGACAATATCTTGCATGAACAGAGGTGCGGGCTGTTATAGTGGTATCAGAGCCAATACCCAGCCGGGAGTGTGGCTCCTGTGTGGACCATAGCGCCTCGGTGAGGTGTTTGTGAGCCAACGTGTAACAACCCGTATTTCTGATAACCTGTTATATCATAAATCGAGGCAGAATTTAATTTATAATTCTGAATCAAGGGAAACGGGCTATGCCATTGCGTTCGTCTCAGAAAAATACGCGAAATAGAGTCCGAGTTTTCGAAAATCGGAGTCCGTATGGCCCGGTTAAGGCCCGAAGAAGTTTTCTGAAAATTCAAAGTTCAAAACAGATTTAAAATTCAGGTTCAAATTTCGAAATTGGGGCCATTGGGCGCAGGTGGGAAAATTCCCGCCTAGCTACCCCAGTCGACAAGCCTGTCGACTGGGCAGTCGACTTGGCTAGGACCAAGTCGACAGCCCTGTCGACTTGGGTGTCGACAGGGGGTGCTCGGCCAGTTTGGCCTGATGCACCATTTTTGGGTATGGCTGTGTTTTGGGGCTGTTTTCTGGAAGCTTCCGAGATCTGATGGTCCTAATCTAACCTAGGGTTAATCTAATGGTCTAAAACACATCCTAATCATATAAATAAGCCCCTAACCTAACCCTAAATCATCATTATTCATTCAAGTAACTAAACTATGGCAAAATCATTCCTCTCATGGCCTCCACTCTCTTCATAAAATTCCTAAGTTATTTCTATGAGAGATTTTCAATGCATACAAGTGTTTTCAAGCTTGTATGAGCATCATTAGCTTGCATTCAAGTCAAGTTTCCATATTTACATCATAAAGCAAGGGTTTTGATCATTTTGGCTCAAGGGTTTTTCTATTAGAGCTTGCATTTTGGGTCTATTTGATTGCATAAGGGCTTTGTCATATTTTTGTGTCTTCATAAGCATTGTAAGCCCTTTTCTACTTTCATATTTAAACTCTAAAGTTAAATGAATGATGCAAGTTTGGTTGATCCTTATGATATGCAAGTTTGCCATGATATGCAAGTTTACTATGTCATGTTATGCAAGTTTGATATGTTATGATATGCAAGCTTATCATGTTATGTTATGCAAGTATGCCATGTTAAGATATGCAAGTTTACCATGTTATGCTATGCAAGTTTGCCATGTTGTGATATGCAAGTTTATCATGTTATGTTATGCAAGTTTGATATGCAAGTTTGTCATATGATATGCAAGTTATGTTAGGCAAGTTTGGGTTGATCATTTTGTTCAAGTTATCATGTTATGCAAGCTTATCTTGGGTTTATGAGTTTAAAGCTTCAAGCTTTATGCTAAAGGTTGCATTTTGGCAACAGGTAAGTTATCATATCTCTTATGATAACTTGCATGTGAGGCTAAATGCGAACTTATGGCCATTTCTACATGTCATTTATCACCATGTATCACCAATATGCTAAGTTTGGTTTTATGCATGCTTTTGAGGCCTAAAAATGTAATATGCAAGTATATGAACATATGTACATTTCATATGCCACCATGATTAAACTTGTGGCTTCAACACCTTTATGTCATGATTATGCCAAGTTCCCTCTTTCTATCCTTTATGCGCTATTGCGACATGTAAGCGATGGGATTGCGTTTGGGGTTGGGTAAACTTAAAGGACATAAAAACATAAGATTGGGAATTTACCTATTAAGTTAGGTCTACCCATTGGGAATTTACCTATTAAGTTAGGTCTATCCAAATTCTTGAAAAAAAACGTGTAATATGTTTTGGAAACATAATGGACATGACACTTAGAAAATATAAGTGTGGCCAACTCGAGGTTGGGTTGAGTTTGTAGCATAAATCTACCCGGAACCAACCGGCTTAACTAGTGGCTACAAACAATAGGACCCAATGAGAGAAGTTGGTAAAGTTGTGCTTGAACCCGAGGTTAGACTAGGTTGTGGTGTAAAGCTACCCGGACCCGCCCGGCTTAACTAGTAACCACAACGAGGTCTAATGTGAGAGGTTAAGGTGCATTAAATTAATTAATGCTACATGATAAGGTTAAGTAAATTTGATTTATGACACTTAACCAATTTGACATGAATGGGTAGGTTAAGTGAAACCGGGCTTGATTTCTTAATGACACTTAACCGTAAATACGACTAGTGGTTAGGGTTAAGTTAACCTAAACTTAACCAATCTGAACTCGGTAATTTAACGGGGTTAAGTTGAACTATACTTAACCAATCCAACTCAGTAATTTGATAAGGCTGAGAACCGATTTGATACCTGGTCTGGATAAACTAACTTGATTGATAAATTAAACGAACCTGTTTTCGGATCTGTAGGGCCCACACCATGTTAGGCAAGTTTGTAAATCTGTTATCTGATCCGTTAGTCTGAAAACTGATCGTCTGAACTTTGTATGTCTGAACTCTGTTAATAAGTTAATCTGAATCTGATAGTCTGGGGACACAAGGGGGAATACTTGTGTCATTTGTTGTTTGGGACCCATATTAGTCAGTAACCCTTTCTGGTATCAAAACTTTGACCCAACTGTAGGTAGGGTCCGGGCACGCTTACTGAACTAATTATAAGTGGTTCATTCTGATAATGGCGATGAGTGTTGATGGTGCATTCCAACCGGGTCATGTGCGTGCATGGATCCCGGTCTGCCTCTGAGGATGTAAGACGCCGTGACATCTGTAAATATGCCTGTGCCAATTGGTTGCCACTTTAGGGAGTGATACACCCTATCGTGGGGCCGACATAGGGTATTTATGTATTAGGGAGCCGATCGCTTGGGTAGGATTTAGGGTACACTTAGCTCTGTCTGATTCTGTTGGTACCGTCTGTTTTGTTGGATGGTAACACCCGTCTATTTCTGCGTGGTACCGTTTGTTAGGGTGGTAAAGGCCCACTACTAGTGTACACCTAATTGTAGTATTACGTTTCTGTACTCTGTTCTGTTAGGGTGGTAAAGACCCATTATTGTTAGCATTCCGTTTCTGTACTTTATCTGTTAGGGTGGTAAAGGCCCATTATTGTTAGCATTCTGTTTCTATACTTTATCTGTTAGGGTGGTAAAAGCCCATTTTTCCCGAACTCTATCTATGGACCATTCTGTTTCGTCCTGTTTCGATGTAGACATTAGGGTAACACCTAATCCTGTTATACTAGTATTGGTACTAAGAAGTTGGATCTTGACTTAGGTCAACACCTGATATTGGGCCAAGTTTAGGCCAAGGGATAAATTCTTGTTTATACATGACATGTTAGAATGCTGGTACACCTGTGGTGAAAAACTTCACCTTGATTATGTGATGACTCCTTTGAACTATCTGTTAGATATTCACCATGCTAGTATGTAATTATCCTTATGTTCATCCCTGCTTCTCATGCCAGTTAACTTTATCAGTTTACATTGATTGTAGTAGGGCTTACTCAGTCTTTTTGACTGACCTTTTTTTCTTTCGCCTCTTTTCTTCCGTTCCCCCCCCCCCCCCTAGGTTCTCAGGGTGGGAATATTGGAGCTTAGCTTGGATTTCTGATCGCTTGCTTGTGGGATTTTAGCTCATGTACGGTCTTGACATGAAGCTAGCTATGGTTATCACTTATTTTGGGGATAGTACTTATGTATTTCAGTTTTTCTGTAATGTTGTTTTTATCTAGACTTGTGTATTTGGAAAGTTGACATTATGTTGTACCAGATTTGTTTTGAAATAGTTTGAAATCTTCCGCTGTTTTATTTATCTTATTTACTCTGTTTACATATATACATATGTTCTTGTTCTGCCTTGATATATCATTATGCATGTTTACCTGATTCAAACACCCCTCCAAAGTCAGAGTGCTTGCAAGAGTCACCCTGGCGGAGGTGGGGTGTTACATTTGGTATCAGAGCATATGGTTTACGAGAAGGAATAAAAAGGTTTTTTAAACTTTTGGAAAACTATTTTCAAAACCAAGTATAAAGTATTTTCCAAAGAAAAGTCTAGTTTATTTTAAAGGCTATTCCCCAAAAAGCCATTAGCAAAATTCCTGCGTTTTTCTCCATTCTGAATCTGTCTTTTTCTTCGTTTTCAGTATGGCCGATAACTTTGCTATTCCGGAGGGAGTACACGTACCTGTTTGGTATAGGAGACTTTTGGAGGCTAGGGCGACCGAAGCTGGCCCCGCAGATGTCCCTCCTCCTCCTCCTCCAGTAGTTAATGTTCCTCCTCCTCCTGTCGCCGAGGTCCCTCTTCCTCCTCCCCCTCAGCATCCTCAAGCTGACTTCGCAAAGACTTGCAAGGATTTCAAAGCAATGGGTGGCAAGAATTTTCAAGGCACTGAGACTTTTGTAGAGGCCAGAAATTGGTTGAAACAGACCGAGGATTTATTCGCTATCTTTGGATTAGATGATCAGAGAAAGATCTTGTTGGCGGTTTGGCTTATGAAGGATGAAGCCGCTTATTGGTGGGAGATCACCACCGCGACTAGGCCCGTTGAGACTTGGGCCGATTTCAGGACAAGATTCGGGCTTAAGTTTCTGTCTTCTGCTGAAGAGAATTTGCAAATGGAGAGGTTTATTGCTTTGAAGCAAGGAGACATGTCTGTCAAAGAATATGTGAACAAGTTCAATCAGTTAGCTCGTTTTGGCTTGGATATGGTGAGTACTACTCAGAAGAAGACTCTTCGTTTTGCTAGAGGATTGAATGAGCCGTTACAGGAGTTAGCTATGTCTCATGTGCCCATGGGGGCCACGTTTGAGAGTTTGGTAGATATGGCCCTACTCAATGAAGAAAACAAGAGTGCAAAGAAGGAGGTCAAGGTGAATGAGTCTCAAAACAAGAAAACGGGGCCCAAAAAGGAAATGCAAAAGAAGGAGGAGAAGTCTGAAGATAAGAAGGAAAAGAAGTGCTTTACTTGTGGAAGCTCAACTCATCTAAACAAGGATTGCAGAAAGAGGAAGGGCACTTGCTTTAACTGTAGAGAGATGGGACACTTCACTAGGGACTGCCCAAAGAAGAAAGGGACTACATCGGAAGGAACGGTGAATACTCGCATGGCGAGTGAATAGATTAGGGCTAGAATAATTTGTCTGTAGGATGTTTAATTTTCCTTGTCTGATTTTCAGTTTGAAACTCTTTTTCTGGTATTTTGATTCTGTAATAGAAACTCGGTACTTTAATGCTAGTCTTGCTTCTAATCTGGTAATAGTCTCAAACTCCCTGAGAGTTATAACTCATCTATTTGTGATAAATTGGGGTTTGAGAGTATCTGTGTTGGGCATGAGGGTGACTATGACGAATACATTCTGGGTTTCTACCATTCTTAGTTTCCTAAGAATCATTTGGGGAAATCTGATCTGTACTAGTAGTCTGTAAGTATATGTACCAAGTTTTTGTTTTATCTGTACTCGCTTCCATCACTCGACTGTATCTTGTTGAGATAGGAATCCTATGGATGTAAACATGTGTTTGAGACATGTTATGTTTGATGGTTGCAAGTGGATGCATGTGGTTGCTAGTGGTTGCTCGTGGATGCATAAACACACACTAGGCACTAGATCGGCTTGAAATACACTCTCATATTGCATATGGACGTGTGTACATTTTCAATTCTTATGGTTGCAAGATGGTTAATTCAGCACATGGATGTTGCATATGGACGAATGTTTGTGCACACATATAGTGTTATATGATTAGGACTATTTGCATACATAATGGATTCATTTCACTAACATACTTTGCATTGAGGATCTTTGCATTAGATAAGAACATATACACACGCCTTTTGCATATGTTCATACCGCATTAGAATCTTTAAGGACAGTGATTGCTCGTGAATGATGATTTGAGTAGATGGATGATGGATGGTAGGATGCGTTCTTCCTAACTTGAATATTTCGAGGACGAAATCCTTTAAGGAGGGGAGAATGTAACAACCCGTATTTCTGATAACCTGTTATATCGTAAATCGAGGCAGAATTTAATTTATAAATCTGAATCATGGGAAACGGGCTATGTCATTGCGTTCGTCTCGGAAAAATACGCGAAATAGAGTCCGAGTTTTCAAAAATCGGAGTCCGTATGGCCCGGTTAAGGCCCGAAGAAGTTTTCTGAAAATTCAAAGTTCAAAACAGATTTAAAATTCAAGTTCAAATTTCGAAATTGGGGCCATTGGGCGCAGGTGGGAAAATTCGCGCCTAGCTACTCCAGTCGACAGGCCTGTCGATTGGGCAGTCGACTTGGCTAGGACCAAGTCGACAGCCCTGTCGACTTGGGTGTCGACAGGGGGTGCTCGGCCAGTTTGGCCTGATGCACCATTTTTGGGTTTGGCTGTGTTTTGGGGCTGTTTTCTGGAAGCTTCCGAGATCTGATGGTCCTAATCTAACCTAGGGTTAATCTAAGGGTCTAAAACACATCCTAATCCTATAAATAAGCCCCTACCCTAACCCTAAATCATCATTATTCATTCAAGTAACTAAACTATGGCATAATCATTCCTCTCATGGCCTCCACTCTCTTCATAAAATTCCTAAGTTATTTCTATGAGAGATTTTCAATGCATACAAGTGTTTTCAAGCTTGTATGAGCATCATTAGCTTGCATTCAAGTCAAGTTTCCATATTTACATCATAAAGCTAGGGTTTTGATCATTTTGGCTCAAGGGTTTTTCTATTAGAGCTTGCATTTTGGGTCTATTTGATTGCATAAGGTCTTTGTCATATTTTTGTGTCTTCATAAGCATTGTAAGCCCTTTTCTACTTTCATATTTAAACTCTAAAGTTAAATGAATGATGCAAGTTTGGTTGATCATTATGATATGCAAGTTTGCCACGATATGCAAGTTTACTATGTCATGTTATGCAAGTTTGATATGTTATGATATGCAAGCTTATCATGTTATGTTATGCAAGTATGCCATGTTATGATATGCAAGTTTACCATGTTATGCTATGCAAGTTTGCCATGTTGTGATATGCAAGTTTATCATGTTATGTTATGCAAGTTTGATATGCAAGTTTGATATGCAAGTTATGTTAGGCAAGTTTGGGTTGATCATTTTGTTCAAGTTATCATGTTATGCAAGCTTATCTTGGGTTTATGAGTTTAAAGCTTCAAGCTTTATGCTAAAGGTTGCATTTTGGCAACAGGTAAGTTATCATATCTCTTATGATAACTTGCATGTGAGGCTAAATGCGAACTTATGGCCATTTCTACATGTCATTTATCACCATGTATCACCAATATGCTAAGTTTGGTTTTATGCATGCTTTTGAGGCCTAAAAATGTAATATGCAAGTATATGAACATATGTACATTTCATATGCCACCATGATTAAACTTGTGACTTCAACACCTTTATGTCATGATTATGCCAAGTTCCCTCTTTCTATCCTTTATGCGCTATTGCGATATGTAAGCGATGGGATTGCGTTTGGGGTTGGGTAAACTTAAAGGACATAAAAACATAAGATTGGGAATTTACCTATTAAGTTAGGTCTACCCATTGGTAATTTACCTATTAAGTTAGGTCTACCCAAATTCTTGAAAAAAAACGTGTAATATGTTTTGGAAACATAATGGACATGACACTTAGAAAATATAAGTGTGGCCAACTCGAGGTTGGGTTGAGTTTGTAGCATAAATCTACCCGGAACCAACCGGCTTAACTAGTGGCTACAAACAATAGGACCCAATGTGAGAAGTTGGTCAAGTTGTGCTTGAACCCGAGGTTAGACTAGGTTGTGGTGTAAAGCTACCCGGACCCGCCCGGCTTAACTATAAACCACAACGAGGTCTAATGTGAGAGGTTAAGGTGCATTAAATTAATTAATGCTACATGATAAGGTTAAGTAAATTTGATTTATGGCACTTAACCAATTTGACATGAATGGGTAGGTTAAGTGAAATCGGGCTTGATTTCTTAATGACACTTAACCATAAAATACGACTAGTGGTTAGGGTTAAGTTAACCTACACTTAACCAATCTGAACTCGGTAATTTAACGGGGTTAAGTTGAACTATACTTAACCAATCCAACTCAGTAATTTGATAAGGCTGAGAACCGATTTGATACCTGGTCTGGATAAACTAACTTGATTGATAAATTAAACGAACCTGTTTTGCGGATCTGTAGGACCCACACCAAGTTAGGCAAGTTTGTAAATCTGTTATCTGATCCGTTAGTCTGAAAACTGATCGTCTGAACTTTGTATGTCTGAACTCTGTTAATAAGTTAATCTGAATCTGATAGTCTGGGGACACAAGGGAGAATACTTTTGTCATTTGTTGTTTGGGACCCATATTAGTCAGTAACCCTTTCTGGTATCAAAACTTTGACCCAACTGTAGGTAGGGTCCGGGCACGCTTACTGAACTAATTATAAGTGGTTCATTATGATAATGGCGATGGGTGTTGATGGTGCGTTCCAACCGGGTCATGTGCGTGCATGGATCCCGGTCTGCCTCTGAGGATGTAAGACGCCGTGACATCTGTAAATATGCCTGTGCCAATTGGTTGCCACTTTAGGGAGTGATACACCCTATCGTGGGGCCGACATAGGGTATTTATGTATTAGGGAGCCGATCGCTTGGGTAGGATTTAGGGTACACTTAGCTCTGTCTGATTCTGTTGGTACCGTCTGTTTTGTTGGATGGTAACACCCGTCTATTTCTGCGTGGTACCGTCTGTTAGGGTGGTAAAGGCCCACTACTAGTGTACACCTAATTGTAGTATTACGTTTCTGTACTCTGTTCTGTTAGGGTGGTAAAGACCCATTATTGTTAGCATTCCGTTTCTGTACTTTATCTGTTAGGGTGGTAAAGGCCCATTATTGTTAGCATTCTGTTTCTGTACTTTATCTGTTAGGGTGGTAAAAGCCCATTTTTCCCGAACTCTATCTATGGACCATTCTGTTTCGTCCTGTTTCGATGTAGACATTAGGGTAACACCTAATCCTGTTATACTAGTATTGGTACTAAGAAGTTGGATCTTGACTTAGGTCAACACCTGATATTGGGCCAAGTTTAGGCCAAGGGATAAATTCTTGTTTATACATGACATGTAGAATGCTGGTACACCTGTGGTGAAAAACTTCACCTTGATTATGTGATGACTCCTTTGAACTATCTGTTAGATATTCACCATGCTAGTATGTAATTATCCTTATGTTCATCCCTGCTTCTCATGCCAGTTAACTTTATCAGTTTACATTGATTGTAGTAGGGCTTACTCAGTCTTTTTGACTGACCTGTTTTTCTTTCGCCTCTTTTCTTCCGTTCCCCCCCCCCCAGGTTCTCAGGGTGGGAATATTGGAGCTTAGCTTGGATTTCTGATCGCTTGCTTGTGGGATTTTAGCTCATGTACGGTCTTGACATGAAGCTAGCTATGGTTATCACTTATTTTGGGGATAGTACTTATGTATTTCAGTTTTTCTGTAATGTTGCTTTTATCTAGACTTGTGTATTTGGAAAGTTGACATTATGTTGTACCAGATTTGTTTTGAAATAGTTTGAAATCTTCCGCTGTTTTATTTATCTTATTTACTCTGTTTACATATATACATATGTTCTTGTTCTGCCTTGATATATCATTATGCATGTTTACCTGATTCAAACACCCCTCCAAAGTCAAAGTGCTTGCAAGAGTCACCCTGGCGGAGGTGGGGTGTTACACAACGGGGACGTTGGGCTCTGTAGGAGGGGAGAATGTAACACCCCAAAGTCCCACATCATGGAAGCATGTGTGAAGTGGGTACTTATATAGTAGAGCCCGTCTCTTACTAACTTCGAGGCCTTTTGAGGAACAAAACCCCACACCTATACGGTAGCTAAGTTGGGGACAATATCTTGCATGAACAGATGTGCGGGCTGTTACAGAAGGGGGCATTCCGAGAATCGAACTCAGGACCTCTCGCACTCGAAGCGAGGATCATACCATTAGACTAAGGAAGATTTTATTGATGACCTATTTATGACTGTATGCTGAGTCATTAGGGTTTCTGATCTGCTCTGAATGGCTAGGGTTAATTCTGGGTTGATCAGACGGCTTAAATTAATCCTAAACTCTATAAAAACACCTGTAGAATCAAACCCTAAAATCAAACTAAAATTAGAATCATGGCCTCCATGCTGTCACCTTGCAACCTAGAATAGCCGCCACCAATTAGAGAGGAAGAAAGATAATCAAATAAAATTCTATTCAACTCTAACAATGAATCTACTACAAAGGAAAGCTAATTCAACTTCAGAACTCAGATTTCAGAACTCAAGACCTTCTTTGAGTTGTGAGTTTTATTTCTTTAATAAAATAATTAACAATTTAATTGGATTGAGATATGATGTGGATTATATGGTTATGTTGTGAATTATTGACCGCATGTTATTATCTATGTTGTAAATTCTATGATGTTATCATCTATGTTGTAAAGTTGTGATGTTATCATCTATGTTGTAATTCTATGATTTGCTTATGCATAATCAATTCATTATGATGTTTCATATGCTAGTTTGATTATGTTGTTGGAACTAATTCATATGATAAATCATATATATGTATGCAAGTTTAGATGTTAATTTAAATATGAATCATATGCAAGTTAGTGAAAATTACATACAACCTTATATGCTTCATGACATCTATTTTATGTGTAAATTGGATCTAAAGTTAGGCTATGACATGTGTGAGTTATATGCTAGTATACAAAATTCTACATGCTAGTTTACATGTTTAGATGTAAGTTTACACCATCGTCAAGTTGCATAAATCACATATGCAGGTATATGTGTGTATATATATATGTGTTTGTGTGTTTGGAGTATGAATCATGTAATGTAAGTTTGTGGTTATTGCCTATGCAAGTTTACACTTTATGATTAGATCTATGACATACATGGTTTATGCAAGTTTGTGACTATCAACCTTAGGGTGACTAGTGGTGGTGCAGTATAGTAATTATCTTATAGTGGTTTAGGTGCGCCTTTAACGTTATCTTTGTTCAATCTTATTTCCTTGTTTACTCTGTCATACCTTACCAGAACAGATATGAGATTTTGAAAAACTATTTTTTTTCAAAGCATTTTATAAAGAAATACTTTCAAAAATATGTTTTAAGGAGAGTATTTTGAAGAGAAAGGTTTATTTTTAAAAAATAATCCCCAAGAGCCATATATCTTTCCTTCGATTCTCCATTTCGAATCTCTTCCTCTTTCCCTTTTTGAATCTCTTCCTCCACATATAGATGCTTTTTCCTAAGATATATGAGGACTTCCGTACGATGGGCGGAAAACCGCTTCATGGGACTAGTGTTAGCAGAGCTTGATTTAGATCGCTTTATCTCTTTCTCTCTTTTGGAAGTGCTTGGATTGCTGAAAGTAAAGTTCAGCTCATCTTTTTATGGCTACTTTTGTTGGGGTTATGCCTTTTAATTTTATGTACTCTAATTTTTTCAAGATGGATATTATGTATTTAACTCTAGTCATTAGTTTTTGAAGTTGTAATCAAACTATTTCTCCACTGCAATAAAAGTTGTTTTAAATTTTCAAATACTGCTTTATATCTGTCTTGTTGTTAAGTTTCTGTTCTATACACGTGGTATCAGAGCTGAAGGTTGTAACACCCCTAAGTCCCACATCGTGGAAGCCTGTGTGAAGTGGGTACTTATATAGTAGAGCCCATCTCTTACTAATGCTGAGGCCTTTTGAGGAACAAAACCCCATATCTATACGGCGGCTAAGTTGGGGACAATATCTTGCATGAACAGAGGTGCAGGTTGTTACAGTGGTATCAAAGCCAATACCCATCCGGAATTGTGGCTCCTGTTTGGACCACAGCGCCTAGGTGAGGTGTTTGTGAGCCAATGGGGACATTGGGCTCTGTAGGAGGGGAGAATGTAACACCCCTAAGTCCCACATCGTGGAAGCCTATGTGAAGTGGGTACTTATAAAGTAGAGCCCATCTCTTACTAATGCCGAGGCCTTTTGAGGAACAAAACTCCACACCTATACCGTGGCTAAATTGGGCCAATATCTTGCATGAACGAAGGTGCAGGTTGTTACAGTGGAGGAATCAGAGTGGTATCAGATCCAATACCCAGCCGGAATTGTGGCTCCTGTGTGGACCACAGTGCCTAGGTGAGGTTTTTGTGAGCCAATGGGGACATTGGGCTATATAGGAGGGGAGAATGTAACACCCCTAAGTCCCACATCGTGGAAGCCTGTGTGAAGTGGGTACTTATATAGTAGAGCCCATCTCTTACTAATGCCGAGGTCGTTTGAGTAACAAAACCCTACACCTATACGGTGGCTAAGTTGTGTACAATATCTTGCGTGAACGGAGGTGCAGGTTGTTACAGTTGAGTCAATTATGGCCATAGTTAAATTTGGAATTGATTGATAATTTGAATAGGGAAAGTAATTCAAATTGGGAAATAATTAATTATGTGTAATTAATCATCTAAGACACGAGGTTAGGCTCTTTTGTGGTGTAAGACTGCCCGGACCCGCCCGGCAAATCCAGCTGCCACAAATGCCAGTCTAATATGGGAGGTCTTAGGCATAAATTAAATGCGTAATAGTTGTAAAGACACGAGGTTAGGCTCGTTTGTGGTGTAAGACTGCCCGGACCCGCCCGGCAAATCCAGCTGCCACAAATGCCAGTCTAATGTAGGAGGTCTTTACGAGGTTATGGTCCTAATGAATTAAGAAACACTTAACCAGATAAACATGTAGTGGGACATGAGGGGGTTAAGTAGGTGCCTTGGGTGGCAAGTGGAATTTAGTGGGTGCCATGGGTGGCATTTGAAATACGATTAGAAACACTTATCCAAAATTTGAAACATGTAAGTGAACATGAATAAGAAGAGGGTTAAGTGGGATATACTAGAGGGGACCAAGCTTAGGTGGATAGCTTGTGTCAAGTAATGGGGGCCCGTTTCAACCAATAACCCATAAGTATCTTTGTGGGCTCCACCCAAGTCGAGGACGGGACATGCGCACGACCGCGATCCTATCTTTACTAGGGAGTGTTGGAAGAGCTTGCAAGAGGCAGTAGGGACTCAGTCATGTTTGAGCACCGCATATCATCCTCAGACGGATGGCCAGACCGAGAGGGTGAACCTTCTAGAGGACCTATTGAGGTTGTGTGTCTTAGACTTCAGAGGTACATGGGAAGAACATCTTCCGTTGGTGGAGTTTGCATATAATAATAGCTTTCAGTCTAGCATTGGCATGGCACCGTTCGAGGCTCTTTATGGATGGCCGTGTCGTTCGCCTACATGTTGGTGGGAATCTACAGATAAGATCTTGCTTGGGCCTGATATGATTAGGGAGACTTCGAAAAAGATCGATTTGATTCGAAGGAGGATAAAGACGGCGCAAGATAGGCAGAAATCTTATGCGTACAAGAGGAGGACAAATCTTCAGTTTGATAAATGCTCCATAGAAGTTAATGCATTCCCTTTGTGAGGGACATTAATGGACGTGGGGTGTTACACGTGGTATCAGAGCATTTTGACTGAGTTCTGATACCATGTGTATAGAACAGAAACTTAACAACAAGACATATATAAACAGTACTAAAACTTTCAAATTTTATTCATTGCAGCGGTAAACACATAGGTTTGATTACATCATCAAAAACCAGAGTCAAAGTACATAATATCCATCTTGACTAAATCAAAATACATAAATTGAAAGACATAACCCCAACTCAAAATAGCCATAAATAAGATAGGCTGAACTTTTACTTCAGCGATCCAAGCAACTTCTAAAAGCAAGAGATACAGCTGTCCAAAATCAAGCTCCACTGGTGCTAGTTCCCCCTGAGCACCTGAGGGGAAAAGGAAGAAAAGAGGTAGAAACAAAGGGGGTCAGACATAAAGTCTGGCAAGTGCGATAACTTTAACAATATAATTACCAAAATAACTAGGCTAAGGCATAAGTTGGAAAATAAGGAAATGACTATGAACAATTAGGTATGATAGAGTAAACAAGGAAATAAGATGAACAAAGATAACGTTAACGGCGCACCTAAAACACTATAAGATAATTACTGTACTGCACCACCACTAGTCACCCTAAGGTTGATCCCGCCTACAGAACTTAATAATGATAATGGTAGTTTCGTGCACCCCTAGTTGCCTTCATAGGTGCCGCCTGCCCCTATCTCCACTAGGTGTACCCACTGCCCTCATTCGATTGGCTCCCTAACTCGTAGATACCTGTGCTGGCCAAACAGTGGGGTGTATCACTCCCCAAAGTGGCAACCCGGTACCACCAATAATGCATGGCTTATACCTACACGATGCAACAACGTCTTACCAACCAGCCCGGGCCCACACACGCACATGAACCCGTTGGACTTGCGTTGCCACCGCTAACCCGTTTTGGCCTCTTACAGTCAAGCCCAGTACGCGTGTCCCGTCCACGACTTGGGTCGAGCCCACAAAGATACTTATGGGTTACTGGTTGAAACGGGCCCCCATTACTTAACAAAACTATCCACCTAAGCTTGGTCCCCTCTAGTACGTCCCACTTAACCCTCCTCTTATTTATGTTCACTTACATGTTTCAAATTTTGGTTAAGTGCATCTAATCGTATTTCAAATGCCACCCAAGGCACCCACTTAATTCCACATGCCACCCAAGGCACCCACTTAACCCCCTCATGTCCCACTACATTTTTATGTGGTTAAGTGTTTCTTAATTCTTTAAGACGGTAACCTCGTAAAGACATCTCACATTAGACTGACATTTGTGGCAGCTGGATTTGCCGTGCGGGTCCGGGCATTCTTACACCACAAACGAGCCTAACCTCATGAACTGTTACGCATTTAATTTATGCCTAAGACCTCCCACATTAGACTGGCATTTGTAGTAGCTCGATTTGCTAGGCAGGTCCAGACAGTCTTACACCACAAAAGAGCCTAACCTCGTGTCTTAGGCGATTAATTACACAAAAATAATTATTCCCCAATTTGAATTAATTTCCCTATTCAAATTATCAATCAATTCCAAATTTAACTATAGCCATAATTGACTCAATTATGTCCATCTATTTATGGTATGCCTAATCATACCAATTTTCATCACAAATTTATTTTATGCCATTTAAGGCATTTATGCCAATTCTCAATATTAAATTTTTTAATATTATCTCATTGCCCTACGTTGTACGAACATTCGTTTAACGTAAAATATACGTTAGATTCGAATAGTCTAACTTATGGAATAAAGAGAAAATATCACAACATACATATAGATAAAACTAGATCTAAACACAAGGGGTGAACTTGCATGTGTGAATGAGGTTCTGCACCTAAAACTTGCATAGGCCAAAGTCACAAACTTGCATAAAACTACATATGTCATAGATCTAAATCTAAAGGTGTGAACTTGTTTAGGTAATAGTCACAAACTTGCATAAACCATGTATGTCGTAGATCTAATCATAAGGTGCAAACTTGCATAGGCAATAACCACAAACTTACATTACATGATTCATACTCCAAACATATATATACATATACTTGCATATGTGATTTATGCAACATGGCGATGGTGTAAACTTACATCTAGATATGTAAACTAGCATGTAGGATTTTGTATACTAGCATATAACTCATACATGTCATAGCCTAACTTTAGATCCAATTTATACATAAAATAGATGTCATGAAACATATAAGGTTGTATATTAT
This sequence comes from Allium sativum, assembly GCA_030737875.1. Taxonomy (NCBI): domain Eukaryota; kingdom Viridiplantae; phylum Streptophyta; class Magnoliopsida; order Asparagales; family Amaryllidaceae; genus Allium; species Allium sativum. The sequence continues at coordinate 768,268,193 of CM060918.1, read as the reverse complement.
TTTCACTAACTTGCATATGATTCATATTTAAATTAACATCTAAACTTGTATACATACATATGATTTATCATATGAATTAGTTCCAACAACATAACCAAACTAGCATATGAAACATCATAATGAATTGATTATACATAAACAAATCATAGAATTACAACATAGATGATAACATCACAACTTTACAACATAGATGATAACATTATAGAATTTACAACATAGATAATAACATGCGGTCAATAATTCACAACATAACCATATAATCCACATCATATCTCAATTCAATTCTATTCAACGTCGTATTAATGGACGTGGGGTGTTACATCTTTTAGCACAGTGGTTAGTGCATGGTGTTGCTTTCCGGGAGGTCGGGGGTTCGAATCCCGTGGGTGTCACAACAATACCCAAGTAATATTCATTTATATACAAAAGATAATATATAAGAGCATAAAATAAACACAATTCTATGTTAATCATATACCTAGAATAAATCTGACTTGATACCAAATTAACTTGGGGGGAAAGTTACAAAATAGGAGAGCAAACCACAACAGCATAGCAGCATTGAGCCTTGGCTTCACTTGAAGCCGAGCGATGCAGATGAGCTAAATAGAAAACCAGTAACCAACTCAATAAACACTAAAGAAACAGATAAGCAGCATAACAATGAAAATAAACCCAAACAGTTGCTGGAACGCAAACAAAAAAAAAATCACAGACAAACCCAAAGATCCAACAGCACCAAAACCGGATACACCTCTATCCCACGGCAGCGAATAATCAGTCTTGTATGAGGGTTATAGGCACAGTTGAAAGGCCTAGAAAGTAGTTGCAAAGAGAGGCACTCCGTGCAAGTTCTTATCATTTGGTTCATCATAAGCAAGTTTGAGCATAAGTTGAAGCTATACGAAGCGAATCTGCCATTAGGAAAGGGGTTGAGAGTCGTACGATAACTAATCTCAAGTGAGACCAAAGTAGGCATAGAATTAGGTGAAGAGTTAGAGCAAAGGGTGGGTGAAAAATGAAGGATGGGAGGAGAAAGATAGAAATGGACAAAAGGAAAGGTTACGCCTGTCGCCATTTCCGAAACTAGCTTTATGTGGATGGTGGTTGATTTTTTTTTATATGAAATCAGTAGTTCCAAATAGATATTCTTAAAATGAATTGAACCAATTCAAAAATGTTTTAAATATGAAAATGTAACGAATAATACACTTACACAAGAAGATTATTATAATTTTCTTACATATTCAAATTCTTAATACAATTAATTAATTACATAAAACAAAAACGAAATTCCTTGAATTTTTATTCCAAGATAAATATGTTTTCTTAATACTTTAATGAACACATACAAGCAGAGCTTTAAAAAAATTCTTTTTAAAAATATATTTCCATTAGTGTAAAATCATTTCATCTAAAATTTCACTCGGAAATCATATTTCTACACATTTTCTTTATATTAGGTCTTCAAATTTACTTCACATATTCTTTTAAAAAGTTCATAAAATTCCTTTATGAAAACCATTTCATAAGTACTTATCCAAATATTCAATTTGGAGCCATTAGTTAATAAAACTAATTTATATTTACCATTGTTATTAAAACAATTCATATTTTTAATTCTAAACTTCTTCTTCATTATTCCTCAACTACTATTATACTTTTTTCCTTCCAAGTACTTTTATTTAAAACATTAGTATATTCATTGATTGTTAACCAATTTTATTCACTGAAGGATATACTTTAGTAGGGTAAAGACAATCTTTTTCTATAAAACATACTCACATGACATAAAGTAAACTACCTATAGATGGATTATACAGCGTTTTATATCAACACAATAGCCCCTGCTTATAAACTAAGCCAAATACCATAATAAATAATAACTGAATATTATAATTGCCTAACAAGCTATCATATTATATATACTATATCAGTTATAAAACTATACCTTCATATATAAAATATAATCCTAGGTAAAATTACTTCACTTACCTATTTCATAAACAATAATATGTCGGTTTGCTCTGTTTAAGAATATAGAACTCCCTATCTAGTCCACGACATCCCATATACTGACCAAAGGTAAAAAATACTTAACAAAACAAGTTATTACATTATAAAACATTTTTTTAACACTAACAAGTACACACTCTCATACACACACACACACACACCACTCAAACGCATAATATGGCATTCCATAACCCTATCTCTTAATGAGTTTACCCCAACAGGCTTTGGTATTCTCTCAACCAAATCTTTGATACCTATTATAACTACTATCATTTTAAATAATTCAAATCAATAATATACCACACATGTCTAACTCAAACTGTTCATAAAATGAATTGTTAATGGGGACTTGAAAAATTAATATTGATGTTAATAATATACATTTATTTACATTTCAAAATATCGAAGTCAAAGAGTATCAGACATACCTAGAAATGCAGTGGAATAATACTAGTAAATACGAACTATTAATCTACATCTTCATCTTTAGCAAAATGTCTTTTAATAAACCAGAACAACTCAGGTCGTCTTGATCATAATGAAAAATAGTACACTCAAGTCAAGACTGAAATTTCTCATGTAAGTTAAATCAAAAGCACAAAATTAGGGTACAATCAACTTAAGGGGTGTTACAGTATTTTTCATCTCCTAAGGATCTGTTAAAATATTTATATATAGTAAGATATGCTATATTAGTAGTGTATATCAATAAAAATAAGTATTAAAATAACAAAAAGGCTCTACATCAATCCATTTGAACGCATTTTAAAGCATGCAGTCTATGGAGGTCCTATAAACCAACTATTAATGTCGATAGCTAGATATTCCTCTATAGGTACAATCTTAAAACAGTGACTCATATAGGGATAAAATATGATAAGGCACGTAAGGAAATATCAAAGGTAAGATTCTCAGTTTACCCTATCTGGCTTGTCGTAACTGTTAAAGCTAACCATGCATAACATCTCCAATCAATCAAGGTGTACTCACAAATCAAGAGTGTGTACAATGAGATGTGTTCGCTAAAGGTAGTCAACCTCAATGGCCATAAACAAGCCCGTGCTATAGTAATTTCAATTTTGATACAAGTGTTAGGGCTATCGTTTTCTAACTTCATTTCAGTAACATTGGACAATCTAACTAATTTATTCTGGAACATTCTCCATGAATATAGTTGTTAAAGTTCCTCAAATAGTAATAGAGAGTATGACGATATCCATCATCGATCTCTTTAATAAGCAATCAGTTTTTTATGCACCATGATCGTTTATATTTCAATAAAATACCATATTTTAAAGTTATAAATCAACTTACACTACGCCATAAATGGCCTAATGGAACAAAAATAAATTGTTGGCACAAGCCCAAAAAATGCTGGCATAGGTCTTTGGCAACATTTTTAGGGTGATGCAATTTTCACCATTGCTGCAGACCTCAAAAGCAGCATTTTGACTATCTACGACAACATAACAAATATTTTTGCAACAGAACCTTTTTTGGGTCTATATCAACATCATTAGGTGTCTGTAGAAACATTTCAAAAAAGTTGCTATAGATATTTAAATATTTCTTAAATATATACATATATAATTTAACAAAAAGGAGAAGTAAATGCTACTACACAGAACCAAATATTCAATTGGTATTTTTATTCAAATAAATATTTTATTTCAACGTTTGAAATAGTACATATTTCTAGCTCCATTATTTATAATTCACTGTTAATAACATAGTCACTCACATATACAGATGTTCCTCACTACATCACTGAGTTCGGTAATTACATATGCAGTTTCAATTTATACAAACATTGACATTTACAAATATATGACGAGCCGAGTTCCGAGCCGAAGGTGAGCCGAGAAGCGGGTCCGGGTACAGCGTCGGTGGGGGCCCGGGGGCGCACAGTCCTGGTGGCGATCGACCAAGCCTTCTTTGAAACACTGCACACTGCAGTCCATCATCAACAACATACCATAATCTTGACTACCTCCCTTAACAATCAAACTTCCGCATTTTTCTTCACCAAACTCATCACAAAACTACATTGCAGTGATTAACATCACTCCTCTATCAAAACTTCACATCACTGCATACCCTGCATACTGCACCACTTGTGCCTATATTAATCACCACACTTCAACCTGAACTAGTATGGTACTCTATTGTAAGATTTACCAATATTGTTGTATTAGGCCATGACAATGCAATAATCGTTTGTAGAACTAGATTAGTTAAAACTTACACATCTGTGCGAATGATGTAATCATATGATGGATCAAGAGCAACAATATGAACCTTGTTCCCCCAACCCAGCCCGACGACAGTTATGGAACCAACATATGCTAAAAATTAAGCATAATAATAACAACTGCAAGTCTACCATATTCTTAGATAACAACTAACAAAAATATTATTTCTGAAAGCCTACCTATGTTAGGATTAGCCTGACTGATCCAAGAAATATTTCGCTCGATGTTTCTTAGAAGTAATGGAATACTTCAACTTGGTCAGTTGAAACCACATTGCACCCTAGTAATGCCATTCCTAATATATAAAAAATTGTATCGTTACTCAAGAATGAAGACTACATAAAAAAGACTTCCATTGCTCTTTGTATGGAAATGAAAAGATAATCAACAAATTTGTAGTCAAATTTCACAGTTCTAATCTAACATAATCATCAAATTATCATGATTCATATGTATGGAAATTAAAAGATGCTTATTATAAGTGTAATAGCAAAATTTGTTCGGGAAGGTTTTGAAACAGCATTAATGCAAACACTTGGAGGGAGTGTTTCATAATCAAAATTTATCGATCCTAAAACACAAAAAGATGCAAGAAAACAGAAAATAAAATAAGAATACCAACTACGCAATTCCACTTCCGAGCCCATCCATCAATGTCTGAAGCAACCCAGTCTTATTCGAACACTACAGAGACGATGAGATGGCATAGACATTCAAATTTTAGCCTAAAGATCTAAGCTTTTGTATTTTTGTAGATCTGATTCCTTTTTTAAGAGCAGATTCGGTATGAGAAGATTTGAGAAGTTGAGGATGGTGAGAAGTTGAGAACGAACAGATCTGAGAAATTAAGAGAAAAGGAATGGAATGGCCTAGGGAAGTTGATTTCCTATTGGTGGAGTGGGATTTTAATGGATTAGTGTGGTGTCAACTACAGATGTTGTTTTTAAAAAGTAAATTAATAGATAGATATACATGTTTCTAAAGTGCAAATTAGTGATGTATCAAATGTTTATAGCAAAGGTAACACTGTATCAAAATGTTGTATCGTGTTACACTTGTTTATCTAGAGCAACACATTTTTATGGCTAAGGTAATACAAAAAATAGAACATGGCAGTAGGACCAAAATAGTACAGCTATCATCAAATTTTCGTTGGCAACACCTTGAAAATTCGTTGCATTAGGTCGTTTATGGCATAGTGTTAATATATGGTTCAAATTTGAATTCCATGTTATTGTATCCCAAATCAGTTCAATATTGGATTCAAGTTTCAATTTCATATTCCATATCGCAAATTAGTTAATTATCAAAAACTTGATTTCAGATTTTCATGTCAAAAATATCGTTATTCAAATGTAGTCCTTTATATTCAAAATAGTTTTGCACTCAAATATCTTGGACTGAAAATAACTCCGAGTAAAAATAGTTATACATATGTAGTAGAATTTGAAATTGTTTTTAATATATAACATATTGGACAAAAGTAGTTTTACTACATAATAGTTGAATTTGAGTAGTTAAAATTTTAAAATAATTTAATGAAAAATAGTTTGAATAAATATAGTTTTAAATAATAAAATATTTAATAGAAAACAGTGGAAATCCAATAGTACTAATTGGAAATTATTTATTTTCTTTAAAAAATTGAACCCAATTTCAAATTTCACTTTAAACTTTTTCAAACCTCTTATTTTTATTTAGAATAAATTTCAAATCCCTTCAAGTTTCAAATTATAGTCAATTCAGATTTCAATTTCAAATTAAAAATCAACTTCACTTTAACCTGTTTCAAATTTAATTTCCAACTTAAACACATTTACATTAAATCGGTTTCAAAACTAAAATCCCAAATTTAAACATGTTATCATTACATTGATTCAAATCTTTAAATTTCAAATTTCGAGTGTAACATTTGAAATAATTCATTTTGATAAATTCAAACTGAATTTCAGTTTTAGTTTAAAGACATAAATCTTATAAGTTCAAGTCAAGTCTTTTTGACCATTTCATTTAACAACTTTAGATTTTATAAATTTGAAAACTTTTTGTTTGACGAAATTCGATTAATACCCTAAGGTCAAGTGATCATTTAATTTAAGTTTCCATTACATGAGTATGTATTATTCCAACTCAAAAATGATGTCATAAGTATATGTCATTTCAACATATTTCTCAGCTCATGTATTCAATATCCAAAAGAGGCATATAATAACTAATATAATTACAATGGTGTACAGGGTGATAGCGTGGATATATCATAGTCAATTATCATCGAAATAGAATTCATTCAATCAACCATCGTAGCAACCAATAATCATGAACATGCAAACGACCTCCAAATTTACTAATAAATCACATTACTAACTAGTTATTTAATGTCAGTCTTCAAAATAGTAATTCAATTTTAGTGAAAAATTAAATATCAAAATGCAATTAAATGTAATTTGAATAATAGTTCAAATTCAGTCCATTCAAATTTAGTTTAAATGCATATTTAAATTTCCAAATATTGAATCATAATAAATGTCGCATCAATACCAGTTATCACATATTAGCTATCAATTAGCAATTATAACTAGTTTTGATGTCAATTTTAATTCCTAAATAATGGTTAAATAAATCATTTAATATCATAAAATTAATTTAACTTGCAGCGGGCATTTTAATACTTAATGTGTGGGTTTAAGCACTTATATGTGATTTTACGTCCAATTAAAATCCAAACGAACATGATTTCTCTAACAATTTCCATTCCTAGCTAAGCCAATTCCATGTTGTTCGGAATTTCGATACAAATTCAATGGAAGAAATCACACATCAATTGAAATTCATATGCAAAAGTTATTCAAATATAAAAATTATTAATAAAATAATAAAGGGTACATATTGAACTATATATATATATATATATATATATATATATTATAACACTTACATACGTACGTACCACATGCTCATCCTATCTTCCTTATAGCGTGTAACACACCATAATTTTCTCTACATTTAAATTCATATTTAAATAAATAAATTGAATAATATTGGTCATAAACTCAAATTTGATTGATTTTAATAAAGATGATGGTTTAAATTGAGTATATACAGATTTTTAAATTGAGTTATATTTAGAATGCTATAATTTAGAATTTTAAATTAATAACTAAATAAATTTGAGTTGTTTAATTTATGATTGAAATTCAAAATTATTTGTGAAATGGCGGAATTCTTGGTTAATATAAGAATAATTGTAGATAAATTAAGTTCGGTTATTTATAATTTAAATTCAAATTTAAAAATTCGAAATAATCCAATTTTGGAACTTAAAATTCGTGAAACTGATCTATAAAATTTGTTTAAGCTACAATCGGATTAAAAATGGAATTTAATAAATATTTAGATGGAATTAAAGCAGTTAAGCGAATAATTGAATATTTATTTAATAAATTAACTGTGAAGATGTAACTATTTTGGCAACTATCTCGGAGTACGACGAAATCAGTTCCATCGGATCCGGAATGGTGAATTATTGTAGAGTTTTAAGTTTCGTAACAATTCAACTTGTCGTTTGATTGTACGAAATAAAACAGGAATGAAATCAATGGACTTCGATAAATTGTTTGTTTCACATGTTGGACCATCTATCTATCTATCTATCTATATATATATATATATATATAGAGAGAGAGAGAGAGAGAGAGAGAGAGAAGTAAAATTCCATATCCACCTCATCGGTTCATTTCACTATACGTATATTTTTTCCTCCGTTAAATTTTATCTCTAATGGATGAAAACATATTTCCAAACCCTAGCTCAACAAAAATTCTAACTTTGAATTCAAATCTCCACAAAACCCAATAAATTATATATCGATTCGAAGCTCTCGATGATACGAAGCTGCTGGTACCATTTATTTTGACATGCAGGGAACGAATTTACCGGAATTTGTGGTCAAAGATATGAAATTTTGTTACCCTAGGCATCAATTTATGGGTTTTTGATTTTGGATTCAATGGAGAAATCGGGCTTCTGGTTATTGTAGAGGAGATCCATATGAGTTTATCGCATATGGTCGGAGGTTCTATCATGGAATAGATCGCTGGAATTTGGTCATCAAAGGTTGGAAATCTCTCACGTCCTTCTCACCGCCGGAAGAGGAGACGACTACCGGAGGTCACGTCATTGACAGGGTAGATGCGCCTGGAGGAGGGCTTCCAAATAACGGTGGTCCCAAGGCTTCTCGTGGCTGGAAAGTGCCACAACCTATAACACCCCGCATTTTTAAGATAATTAAAAATGTGTGTGTGTGTGTATATATATATGCACGGATGTATAAATAATGGTGATGTGCAATTTAAATTAGTGGAGGAAATGGAAAAATTAATACGTTAACAACATATGTAATAGAAGAGATAATAAAATAAAAACATTAAATTTAAATATCAGGAATTTAGTAAAACAGACATCACCATTGCGTCAGCCTCGAAATTCTGGTTCAGATGGACACTTGATTTGCGTAAATCGGACACCGTATGAAGAAGTTGTTAAGGTTCGAAGTTTGTATACGCATAAGAGATATATATATATATATATATATATATAAACAAATTAAAATATGAAATAAAGAATAATATAAGGATTGCATGTAATAAATACATGCACTGAAAAAAAAGAGAAAAATTTAATGCATGCATTGAAAAAAAGAAAGGATTGGTTGCATGCAATGTAAATATGTTGCATGCACTGATTTGCAAACATAATGCATTAACATTAAAAGAAAAATAAAAGAAAAAGATTCATGCGATGGTTTAATTTAAGTATTGTAACTAACATGAAAAAGAGAAGCAAGGAGAGAACAATAATTATCATTGTTCTAAGACTTATTAACAAAAGACTTCACAGCTCAGTTGGTTAACGCATTGGATTTGTAACATGGAGGTCAGGGGTTCAAACCCGGCGGCAGCATAATTTTTATCTTAGCTTATGCGATTATGAGACCTCTTATGTGATTATGAAACCTAACTCATAACCTGAAATTGATGCTTAACGTTCTTATAAAAATTGTTAATTGGCTAAAGATGAAACATGACTAACTCGAGGTTAGAATGAGGTTGCGATGTAATTCTCCCCCCGAAACCGCCAGGCATATCCAGTGGCCGCAAACAATAGGGTTTAATGTGAGAAGTTAGTCATAACGCACTTAAACACGAGGTTAGATTGAGTTGTGGTGTAAGACTGCCCGGAACCGCCCGGCACATCCAGCAACCGCAACAATAGGTCTAATGTGAGAGGTTGGTGCATTAATAATCAATTTATGCTAATGACACATGCTAGTATGGTAAGGTTAGGTTAACAACACTTAACCAATTTGACATGATGTGTGGGTGGGTTAAGTCAATATGAGATGAAAGACAACACTTAACCAAATTTGTGGAACATACAAGTAATGCATGAGCGGGAAGGTAGGGTTAAGTAAAACTTGACATATGGACAAACTTAACTAACACAGTAATGCGGAATGATAACTACCTATTATAAACCAGAGTTGCGGTAATGTAAAATTAAATAATAGGTAAGCTTGTCCTAGGGACAGGGGAAGATTATGACTTAAGATGTAATACAAGAATTAAAGGGTGGGATGACTTATACTATGAAATAAGTTAATCTAAGCTGGAAAGGTGGGAAAGCACCCGTACGCTATCGTTTGATAAAGAAAACTTAAGTCATGTTTGAGTTCATTGGTAAACCTTAGTTAGTGAACTAAGTAAATAACGATAAAGGCAATCAAGTGTTGAACCTTAGTTAGCGAACTAAGTAAATAAAGATGAAGTTAACCAAGTGTTAAACCTTAGTTAGAGAACTAAGTAAATAATGATGATGACAACTGGGTAATGAACCTTAGTTAGAAAACAAAGTAAAATGGAAACCGAAATAACGGACCTTAGTTAGAGAACAAAGTAAGCAATGGTAAAGATAACTAAATAAGTAAACCTTAGTTGAAGAGGACTAAGTAATAAACCTTAGTTAAAGAGAAACTTGGTAATTAGAATTGAAGGACAACATAAATGAGGATAACCAAGTTAATAAAACAAAGCAAGTGCGTAATCATAAGTTTAGACATAAGTTCTAATAGTACAAAAAGATAAGGCGCTTGGACCAGTCCATACGATAGGGGATGAGTAACCAAACTCGGTAGATCATCACGGTGTTGTAGGGCGCGAGGGGGAGCGTACATCCATCTGATCATATAGAAGGCTCCAACGGACTGGGTTACGAAGCACCGGCTTCGAGGGGACGTGAGGATACTCTTGATATCCCTCTGTGAGAATGCAGATGATCCGCTTGGGCTTACAGAGGTTAAGGTCTGCATAAGAAGAACCAAGAGTATGCCTTGGTTGCAATAATAAGGAAACCTAAAAACTAGGATGGACCAGCGTGAGTCGGCGATAACCAGTTGGCCCTGTGATAGAACGTCGTCGGCTACCTACCATCTTGAGCCAGTCGAGCACGAAAAGCGGAAAGGCGGAGAACTCCAAAAAACCATATACTTGTTATCTAGTTGTGGGTGAGGTTGGCCAATAGGTTTATGGGGGCATAGAGGGCCTGTGTACAGTTCTCATTCTTGATATTCTTGGGTGCCTTTCATTAGTTGAGGGAGGGGTCAAGTGGGACCATTGCCACAGTAAAAATAGACCTTAGCATCTGCATCGGCAGATAACTTAAAGCTCCCGACCGAGTTCTATATTTCTTGATTTGCCCTGCCACGGGACTCGAGTCGCACATATAGAGGACATGTGCAACTAGATATCTAGCACGTTTAACGATACGGTTGGGACGTAAAGTCTAGGAACGCATATCGCTCGGGGTAGTGTGTCCTAGACTAGAGGGCATTGTTCGATAGGTAGCATAAACCCTAGTTGGACCTAGGTAGCGTAAACCCTGGTTGAACCTAGGAAGCGTTCGATAAGTAAACCCTAGTTGGACCTAGGAAACACTCGATGGTAAACCCTAGTTGGATTTAGGTAGTATTCGGTAACAGAACCTAGTAAGACCTAAGTTGGCAGTCCAAACGCTTAAGCAACACAGGAATGGTGGTTTTACGCAGACTTAGTGAGAATATATATATACATGAATGCCCGTACGACGTACGACATTGGATAAAGAACTGCGTACATATGAGAAGATGACACGAGTTGGATAAGGGACTGCATACACATGAAAAGAGGACATGAGTAGGGTGTAACTACATATACATTGTATTAGGTTAATCTACTAGTGAATGGATAAGTATAGCTTAAAGAGCTAACATTGTTAACAACCTAATAATCAAGAAAATGTAACTGAACGGTATATGTAGGATTATACAGAAGTTTATTCTAAGTCCAGTCACACAGAACTTATATTCTGACCCCCTCCTCATTACATACTTCCAGGTTAGGTTCATGACAGAGATGGTATAGCTTTGGATATTGGTTTAGCAGTATTGTTAATAAGGTAAGGCTATATTTGAATATATTATACTTTATTTCCTTCCGCTGTGAGATGCTTTACGAGTTCTGACATGTTTCTTTTTCTCTGTCTTTTTCTGCAGGATACCAGAGCACCCAACTCGGGTTTCGATAGATTGGATTTTTGAAAAAAATTCGGTCCGTCGGAACTCGGGTTGTAACATTTGGTATCAGAGCTTCGGTTTAGGATCCCTATATAGATAATGAGTGAATGTATTTGTATTTTCTAAAATGTAAATATATTATATATAAAAACCTAGATCCATAAGGAAGCCTACTAGATAGAAAAATAAAATGTGGAAGGAAATGGGATATCTATTTTGTACACTAAAGGAATGAACATAGAAATTTTGAGACCCTTAAGTGGTTTGGTTGAAAAGTGTACTGTAACACCCCACCTCCGCTAGGTCACTCACAAAGGGAATTCACTAGTTTTGGTGGAGCATTATCTAGGTAAATATACACAGAAATATTACAAGACAGAACATATTAAACAACGGAAGAAGAACCAAATTTCATTGCTTTAAAATCTAGAAAGGTCTAAAGCCTTTTACACCAAAATGCTATTAAATCCGTTACATCAAAATCTATCTTGCAATAGTAAAGAAGCATAAAACCATAGTCATAAATCATTCCCCAATAAAGCAGTAAAGCAAGCCATAGCCAAGAGCAATCCAAGCCTTCATGAAATAGCCTTGGAGCTTGGTAAGACCCGAACTAAGCTATGTTCCCACCCTGTGAACCTGGGGGGGGGGGGGACGGAAGAAAAAGAGGAGAAACAAACTGGGTCAGTCATAAAGACTGGGTAAGTCCTAGTGACTTTCAGCATAGAAACAAGTAAAAGTAACATGAATGTATAAACTGAAAGTAAACATAAGGATGATGACAAGATAGGCAAGATAAACAAGATAAACTACGGTAACAAGATAAACTAAGGTCACAAGAAAACTAAGGTAACAAGATAAACTACGGTAACAAGATAAACTAAGGTCACAAGAAAACTAAGGTAACAAGATAAACTACGGTAACAAGAAAAACTAAGGTCACAAGAAAAACTAAGGTAACAAGATAAGCTACGTATAGCATCGCATGTTTAACATTCTCTACACCAACTGTACTAGTACCCCAACCCGTATCATCCTTTCCATGTATATGTATAGTCCCTTGCCATATATCGTACGGGTTGCATCATGTATTTCTATACTACTTCAATGTAGTGCCACCATTCTTGAAATCGTTTGGACTGCCACCCTTGTTCTGGCTAGGTCTCCTTATCATGAACTATCGCGTGTTCAACTAGGATTTATGCCACCTAGGACCACTAGGGATTATGCTACCTATTGAACGTTTTCTAGGTTCGATTGGGGTTTATGCCACCTAGGACCACTATGGATTATACTATCCAACGAATTCCACGTAACGATCTATTATTCGATCGACTCCCTACAAGTCCTAGCTCGTTCATGTGTCTGTGTCATACGGCCCAATCATGAAATGTAGTCACCTGTGCTAGGTCCACCATAGTGTGTATCAAGCCCTATGGTGCCAACCATCGACACGAATCAACCACGCACAGATAAACCTACTGATGCCCAATGCCTGCTTTTTCTGCTCTGGAGTGTGTGCACGCCTGCACTTCGTTAGAACCTACACTGGCGCACCCACACAGCCGTCGTTCTGGTCGCTTACAATCAGCCTAGTAATCGTGCCCCACCCTGCCTAGTTCCAGTGTACCATGATACATCTAGTGGGTTACTGCTGAAATGGACCGCGTAACTAGGGTTTCCGTCTAATAGGTTAAGTGTTGTCATTTAAATTCGAGACTTAACCCCATCAGTCTAGCATATCAAGTTGGTTAAGTGTGGTCATTCAAGTTCGTGACTTAACCCGTCTACGTGTCATGTCAAATTGGCTAAGTGTTGTCGTTTAAGTTCATGACTTAGCCTTACGAATCATGTGTCAAGTTGGTTAAGTATATTCAAGCGGTTCGTGACTTAACCCTACCAAATCATCGTGTCAAATTGGTTAAGTATATTCAAGCGGTTCGTGATTTAACCCTATCGAATCATGTCTCAAGTTGGTTAAGTGTTGTCTTTCATGTTCATGAATTAACCCTATCATGTGGCATTAATTCATTAATGCACCTCAACCTCTCACATTAGACCTGTTGTTGTGGTCACTAAATATGCCGGGCGGTTCCGGGCAGATTTACACCACAACTCAGTCTAACCTCGGGTTTCAAGCGCGATATGACCAACTACTCACATTGGATCCTATTGTTTGCAGCCACTAGATTTGCCGGGCGGTTCCGGGCAGAATTACACTGCAAACTCAACCCAACCTCGAGTTGGCCATTTTCATGTTCATTCTAAGTGTCATGACCATGTTCAAGTTTCATGTCAAGTTCGTGTCAAGTTTTCAAGGCAAGTTTCGTGTCAAGACGATGTCAAATTCGTGTCCATATCCAGGTTCAAGTTACAACAGCGTTCATGTTTCAAGTTTTGTCTTTTATCAGGTTCATAATTCATGTTCATAACCAATTCATGTTTTGCCTATTCTACCCAAATCGTATTCCCTATCGCACGTGAACGTGAATCGATCTATACTACAAATAAATCCAAATCTCGAAATAGAGGGAATAGCATCAAAACTATGATAGGCAAAAGGGACTAGCATAAAGCGGTAAAAAGGGGTTACAAGACTAGTATGATAAAACTTGAGATAATTGGTTACAACATCACTGGCATACAGGATTTCAAATTTAGCAAGATAAGACGATGGTCATGATAAACACTGACATAAAAGAATAGGCATGCAAAAGCAAGCCAAATGCAAGAGTAATGGATCCAATGGTTTTGGTGTGCATAATTGCGAATAAGCTAAGCAAGTCACACCCTAGGTATATGATTCAACAAAATGTCAATTCGGTGCACAACATGGTTTTCAACCAAGGTGTCATGGGCATGAACAATCAACTATAATAGTCTTAGGCAATTAACCCCAACAGTCATAGGTAGAAATCTCATAATTATGAATCATAAGCGACTCATCACAATAATCATGGATAATTATCAAAGATAGTTCTAGGAAAATAGTCACAGGCAACTAACAGTAATATTTTCAAAGTCATGGTCATAGATAATGGCCTTATGTTCATAATCATAGGTAATAATCCTCATAGTCAAGAGTCATAGGTGATTAACCACAATTGTCCTCGTCATGGTTATAGGCATAGTCTCATGTTCACAGTCATAGGCATGGTCTTATGTTCTGTCATAGGCATAGGTACAATCTTATGTTCATCGTCATAGTCATAGGCATAGGTATAATCTTATGTTCATCGTCATAGTCATAGGCATAGGTAAAACCTTATGTCCATAGTCATATGCATATTAAGGTTATAGTCCTGAAAGAATTTGATTTACAACATGAATAGGCCCCAAATAGAAATATTGCCACAAGTCAAGATCAAGAATTTATGTTAAAAACTAGCGTTTGAATAATAAACTAGGTCCAACAACATGAATGGGCATGATTCAGTCGATAAGAAATAATCCCAAAATCATAGATTCAAGAAGAGACAAGAACAGATCCAAATAGATAATCAAGCTTAGGTCCAATTTCATTTTATTCCATGTCCATATCAAATTTAACAAGTTTCAATCTCAAAGTAACTAGAACTTACAGAGCGCGGATCGAGAATTAGAGTGCAGAGATTTGATTCTAGAAACGGTTGTTGCAGTTGTTGAATCTCTATTTGTTTAGTCTTGTTCTAGTTGAAAAGCGCCCAATTAGCAATTCCTAGATGTTGTCTTGATGACGAAGATGTAGCCATTCTCTCTTTAATTTAATTATTTTCAGAAGCAGCATAAGGACAGAATGAAATGGTGTGGAGAGAATGAGGCTAGGGGGCTGTTTTTATTCTGAAATTTTCTGAAACTTCAGAGGGTCATATCTCCCTCATACGTACTCCGATTTTCGAAAACCCGGACTCTATTTCATGTAAAATTTTGAGACGAACGCAATGGAGGAACTCGTTTCCCCTGTTTCTGAATTTAAAATTTAATTCTGGCTTGATTTCTAATTTTAACGTGTTATGAAAATTCGGGTTGTTACATGTACAATATGTTTGGAATTAGAGAAAGATGTATCCCATATGATAGAAACTGAAATGTTAGTATTTTAGATTTGTGGGTTTAAAAGTGAAGCCTTATAAATTAGAAAAAGGATTAAAAAGTAAAGCATACAAAATGTTGCATTTTGTAAAAAGTTTTGAATACTCTCTTCTTTTGACAATAAATTTTGATTTTTTTTAAAAAGAAAATTTTGTTGGGTGGACAAAATAAGTTGTAGGAATAGAATAAATGTCTGCACCTTATAGCGAGTAGTTAAATTAACATTGTAATTAGGAACAATGTAAGCCTGATAGTCGTCCTTATCTACTCCAGTTTTGTGATTTGAAAAAAAAAATGTTTTGCATTTTATTTTGTAACATGTTTTTATGGTTTGGTGAAAACAAGTTTTGGAGGAGAAAATAAAGTTTTAACACTTTTAATTTTTGAAAGAAAAATGTAATGAAAAGAAAGGAGGTCAAACCATGTTTTAAAAAGAATGGACTAGGTAAGGATTAGTGCCTAGAAAAGAACGAGAGAAAGTTAAAGCTATGAATTAAACAATTGCAACCAACTAGAGAATGGTTGAGTTGAGTGATTCTCTGAGTTTCAATCTGATGCTGAATTCAGTCTTCGGGATTGATATTTAGGGAGTTACTCTCTTGCTAATTTACAGTCAGTGATTAGCTAATCTTAAACTAATTGAAAATTTCCCGTAGAATGCATAAGCATTGAGAAACCTAGGTTTGTTGCTTGAGAAAAAGAAAAAGGATAGGCTATAATACACAGCAACGACTAGTAGTGACTACTAAGTAGTAATGGGCAAGTAAGTGGGTAGATCCTGTTGTGTGGACTCGCAATTGTCTGAGATGACAAAGTCCTAAGATTCTTGGCCCATAGTAATAGCTGTGTAGGACGTTGTTTGAGTTGAAAACGAAAATTCTTATTTGAAAATAATAAATTAAGTAATTTGATTAAGTCAAATAAGCTAAGAAAGAGAATAGCCTAGCTAAGGAGAAAACAACAAATTTGGCGAAGCAACAAATGTAATGGGAAAAAAGAAAATCTTAAGAAAAGATGAATAAAAATGAAATTCTCCCAAGATAAGTTGAAAGAGAAAAGAATTTTTTATGTAGTTGTGCTTGGATAGGAAAGTAGGAGGTATTTATAGAATAGTTATGTAAAAATCTAAGTGCAATTAGAAAAGGTACATAAAAGAAAAACGGAGAATGTAAGTTCTTCCGTTTAATACCTTTTTGTAACATAAGAAATCGAATTTAGAAAACTAGATTTTTCTAAATTTTGAAATTTAATGATGATTGGTAGGGTTTTGGATGCAACAATTGGATGAACTATGCTCTTACTCTGTAAGAGTGTGGGAAGATTTGGATGAAAATCTATTTTGGTTTTCAAAATATTGTATTCATATAGAACTGCAAGTATATTTAGGATGTGAGCATTATGTTTTGAAAGAGATTTTAAAAGTTTGCATACATATAGGTGGTACCAAATTAGGCATACATGCATTGCTATGATGTATTTCACTTTGCACATGTGCACAATGTTTGCAAAAATTGGATGCATACATGAAGGATGTATATTATGCGAGGGATTATATATTTAATCCCTATCAAATTTCAGGGGCGAATTTTTTTTTAAGGATGGGAGAATGTAACACCCCGCATTTTTAAGATAATTAAAAATGTGTGTGTGTGTGTGTGTGTGTATATATATATATATATATGCATGGACATATAAATAATGATGATGTGCAATTTAAATTAGTGGAAGAAACGGATAAAATTAATACGTTAACAATATATGTAATAGAAGAGATAATAAAATAAAAACACTTAATTTAAATATCAGGAATTAAGTAAAACGGAAATCACCATTGCGTCCACCTCGAGATTCTGGTTCACATGGACACTTGGTTTGTGGAAATCGGACACCGTATGAAGAAGTTGTTAAGGTTTGAAGTTTGTATACGCACAAGAGAAACATATATATATACATATATATATATACAAACAAATTAAAATATAAAATAAAGAATAAGATAAGGATTGCATGTAATAAATACATGCACTGAAAAAAAGAGAAACATGTAATACATGCATTGAAAAAAAAAGGATTAGTTGCATGCAATGTAAATATGTTGCATGCATTGATTTGCAAACATAATGCATTAACATTAAAAGAAAAATAAAAGAAAAAGATTCATGCAATAGTTTAATTTAAGTATTGTAACTAACACGAAAAAGAGAAGCAAGGAGAGAACAATAATTATCATTGTTCTAAGATTTATTAACAAAAGACTTCACAGCTCAGTTGGTTAAGGCATTTGATTTGTAACATGGAGGTCAGGGGTTCGAACCTCGGCGGTAGCATAATTTTTATCTTTGTTTAAGAGAGGGCCAACTGAACAAGCAAATATATATACGTATTCAAATTCAATTTTTAAAAGGATAAGAACGTACATATAAGGAAACAAAGAAAAATATATGTATATATATATGAGAATATATTTATATTTATATTTATATATGCAGAAACTATATGTATATGAAAGATAAAATTTCAAGATAAGGCTACAATACATGAAATATGGCAAGAATCAAATAACGGTGCAACATCGTTAGAATCTTGAAAATAAAACGAAAGTTGTGCATATATATATACGCGTAAAATGGTCATTAGAGGAATTGTATACATATAAGAATATTTCATGTGAATAAAACAATCAACTAAATTCCAAAAATTCTAAAGTTCGAAATTTAAATTTCTGCGCTAAAACAGCTTTCGGGACCCAATGTTGACTCAGCACTGCGTGTACGATAAGATTTGGCTAGATTAATCTGTGAACCTAGACTATTTTCTTAACTGGGTTCAAAGCTGACTCCGCGCTGCGTGTACGATAAGATTTGGCTAGATTCATCTACGAACCTGGACTATTTTCTTAACTGGTTTCAATGCTGACTCAGCTCTGCGTGTACGATAAGATCTTGAGCACCTATATAAACACACCTAGACCTAACCCTTAATTCATTAATCAAAGTAATGGCGTCACCATGCTACTCTAATCTAACCTATCCTCCATCAAATCAAATCAAATTAGAGTTTTTAAGACAACAATCAAAGTCAGAGCTTTCAAATTGGAGTTCACGAATTGGATAATAAGAATTGGATTCTACATCAAAGGATTAGCTATTCAAATTCAGAAAATCAGATCCCAGAATTCATGATCCATTCTTTAATCATGAGTGGAATTACAATAAACTTGTTGCATAATAGTATTATTATCGTTCGTCATTCCCCAGTTATAAATTCAATTCAAGATTCATGTTATAATAATTGTCCTTTTATTCTCCTTCCCCTTTTATTTTTGGATCTAGGTTATCTCGAACCTAGACGAAATCTTATTATAGATACGTACTATTGAAATATGGGAATATTGGGGCATAATTTATTTTATGCAATCGAGGAATATCTTATGTAATTTGGGGATTTTGGCATAACAATTATTATTGCAAATATTGGGACAATTAGCAAATTGTATATTGGGATTATTCAATGAAATAAAGTTTGAATTGGGATTTTTGGAGCGTATTTCAATAATGAATCTTTGGGTATGTTTTGGAAACATGAATCTATGCTAAATAGTGCGCAACTATGAATTCTGATTTATAATGTTAACCTAAAATTGTGTAAATTTAATTGGAATTATTGAATATGGAATGGGATTGGGAAGAAGTGATTTATTTCAAATCTAATATTACAGGATTGAGGTTTTAAACTATAAGTTCAAATTTTAGGTTTTAGGAAAAAACGAATCCAAAGGTAAGAATCCTAAGTTGATAAAGGAACGGATAAAACTTAGCTTATGCGATTATGAGACCTCTTATGTGATTATGGAACCTAACTCATAACCTGAAATTCAAGCTTAATATTCTCATAAAAATTGTTAATTGGCTAAAGATGAAACATGACTAACTCGAGGTTAGAATGAGGTTGCGGTGTAATTCTGCCCGGAACCGCCCAGCATATCCAGTGGCCGCAAAACAATATGGTCTAATGTGAGAAGTTAGTCATAACGCGCTTAAACCCGAGGTTAGATTGAGTTGTGGTGTAAGACTGCCCGGAACCGCCCGGCACATCCAGCAACCGCAATAATAGGTCTAATGTGAGAGGTTGGTGCATTAATAATCAATTTATGCTAATGACACATGCTAGTATGGTAAGGTTAGGTTAACAACACTTAACCAATTTGACATGATGCGTGGGTGGGTTAAGTCAATATGAACTGAAAGACGACACTTAACCAAATTTGTGGAATATACGAGTAATGCATGAGCAGGAAGGTAGGGTTAAGTAAAACTTGACATATGGACAAACTTAACCAACACAATAATGGGGAATGATAACTACCTATTATAAACCAGAGTTGCGGTAATGTAAAATTAAATAATAGGTAAAGTTGTCCTAGGGACAAGGGAAGATTTTGACTTAAGATGTAATACAAGACTTAAAGAGTGGGATGACTTATACTATGAAATAAGTTAATCTAAGCTGAAAAGGTGGGAAAGCACCCGTACGCTATCGTTTGATAAAGAAAACTTAAGTCATGTTTGATTTCATTGGTAAACCTTAGTTAGTGAACTACGTAAATAACGATAAAGGAAACCAAATGTTGAACCTTAGTTAGAGAACAAAGTAAATAAAGATGAAGTTAACCAAGTTTTGAACCTTAGTTAGAGAGCTAAGTAAATAATGATGATGGCAACTGGGTAATGAACATTAGTTAGAAAACTAAGTAAAATGGCAACCGAAGTAACGGACCTTAGTTAGAGAACTAAGCAAGCAACGGTAAAGATAACTAAGTAGGTAAACCTTAGTTGAAGAGGACTAAGTAATAAACCTTAGTTAAAGAGAAACTTGGTAATTAGAATTGAAGGACAACATAAACGAGGATAACAAAGTAAATAAGACAAAGCAAGTGTGTAATCAGAAGTTTAGACATAAGGTCTAATAGTACGAAAGGATAAGGCGCTTGGACCAGTCCATACGATAAGGGATAAATAACCTAACTCGGTAGATCATCACGGTGTCATAGGGAACGAGGGGGAGCGTACGTCCATCAGATCATATAGAAGGCTTCAACGGACTGGGTTATGAAGCACGCGGCTTTGAGGGGACGTGAGGATACTCTTGGTATCCCTTTGTGAGAATGCAGATGATTCGCCTGGGCTCACAGAGGTTAAGGTCTGTGTAAGAAGAACCAAGAGTATGCCTTGGTTGCAGTAATAAGGCAACCTAAACACTAGGATGGACCAGCGTGAGTCGGCGATAACCAGTTGGCCCTGTGATAGCACGTCGTCGGCTACCTACCATCTTGAGTCAGTCGAGCACGAAAAGCGGAAAGGCGGAAAACTGCAAAAGACCATATACTTGTTGTCTGGTTATGGGTGAGGTTAGCCAATAGGTTTGTGGGGGCATAGAGGGTCTGCGTATAGTTCTCATTCTTTATATTCTTGGGTGCCTTTCATTAGTTGAGAGAGAGGTTGTAATGACCCTCACTGGCAGAGGTATTATGATTAATTTATTTAATTATATAAATGGTGGTTTAGAGAATTTAATGGTTGTGGAATTAAATAATGGTGAATAATTAATTAAAATAATAAATTAAATAATATATTTAATTCTGAAATAAACAGAATTGGCCGAAATGACAATATGGTGTGAACTGGATCATCTGTGATATTTAATTCAGCTTGGAATTGAATTTGAATAACGAATATATTCAATCGTCAACAGTTGAACGTATAGTTTATAAAATAATTATAAACGAGCTTGAAATGGCGCTGCAGTTCGCGATTTGGCGATTTGAACTTCAACTGAATGTACAGAATTCTTTTTAAGCCGGATTTCTGTGAAATAAGAAACGTGTGGAGCTGGTGGAGTATATCTTTCTTGTGGAAGAGAAAAATCGAGATTTCGTCGTGTAGATTTTAATTTATGTCCAAATCAAATTTTAAAATAGTCGTTATAGCATCGTTTATCGACCGTAACGGTTTATTCGATATAACTAGATACCGCTTTCGAATTTAGACAAGGTTCTTTTGGGATGAAGTGATAATTTAATTTTTAGAATTTTATGGTAATTTTTAATTAATTAAAAGAGAAACTTTTTATTTGGAGTATTTTGCACCCTGTGATTGATATTTTGGGGTTTCACAATATGAGTCAATCTACCGGTATTATTATATTTTTGAAATCGTGGTACCTTACTCATCACAATGGTGTTTTCATTTCTTTTCGTAGCAGCCCGTACGTAAGCGGAATGGAGTAAATCGAAGTTCATAACTTTTAATAACTAAATATGTGAACTCAACAATGGCCACGCATTGCCTTCTCAGCCACCACAAAAGAAAAACTGCAACCGCAAATAAAACGTGGCCCTTCCTCTTTCACCAATCAACGAAAGTTATAAATACTCCTTCCACATTAAGACCTAAACTACATCCTTCAGCAAACAATAAACCAAGCCGCCACTTCGTTTCTCACAGCAAATGTCCAAACGCATATATCAAGAAGCCGCCCCCACCCTCTACAAAATGAACAATCTACAGTAGAGTTCGGCGAAGAGTGATGATGTGGTGATCACGTGAGCAGGAGTGGACTGTTTTGATTGTAGCGAGGTGGTGTCCGTGTGATATAAGGGGGCGCGGACTGGAGATGTAATGGAGTAAGTACAAGAGAGGTGCATGCGTTTCCTTTCAAGCGAGATGAGGGTGATGGAGCTCTCGTGCAAAGCAGTACACACGTGAAGGAGAAGGATGATGGTACTTAATGAAATGGTGGAGAAATATTTGGGTACTGAGCATGGAGGGATGAAAAGTGAGGCGCATGAAAGATTGAAGTGGCCATCCTTTTAGTGAATGAGGACTGGAAGTATGCATGAATGGATAGGAGCAATACACGGGTATGGGTTTTGTTTTTAGTGTAAATGGGCTGACGTCAATTTCAAGTTGCAAGTCCAAATAAAAATAAAAATAAAAGAGGGGACATGCTGTTGGAAGTCTGGTTGTGAAGGGAGAGTGGGAGCTTGGTTTTGCCAGGACTAGAAGGGCGTGGACATGAAGGGGGAATGAATGTGAATGGAAGTGTCAGGAGGGATGAACGCGGAAATACGTGGTGGGAGGGTTTGACTTAGTGGAAGTGAATAACTTTGTGGTGAAGTGCGTTCAAGGGAGGAGTTTGGTGCTTAGTTGGGTTCCCTTTTCAAAGTGATGAAGGGGTTTAAAGGAATGGAAATGGCCACGTTGAAGATACAGACATCAGATATTTTAATTTGGGAAGACAGGTAGGAGTTTGGGCCGGGTGTCTTTGAGGTGAAGCCCAACAATATTTAAATCCTATGTTTTATTTAAATTTAAATGAATGTAAACTTCATGATGTTATAACTTGGTCATACGTTGTCGGAATTCAGCGAAACAAGATCCGACAGGATCATATGGACGACGACTACAACATGGAACTGACTGGGAGTGGGTTCGAGCTCGTTACAATTTATAGCAAAATAAATCGTTCGATCTGAATCAACGACAATTATCGTTAATTAACAATGATAGTCCAATGTGAGTAAATCTCACTAACTCTGAACAGTTTATAATTTCATGTTGTATTTTTAGAACTGTTAAATATTGGCTGATTGACTGTGTGTTGACTATTTGATTGAAATGCTAGTCAGTTAGTTGAATATCTATATTGATTCTGTTAAACAGATTATATCATATGGAATTGAAAGTGACGTTATCTATATTGTTTAACATCTGTGATGCAGGGAAACAGGTTGGAGGAATCCAACTGGATTCCTCAACATTTATTTTACTGTTTATCATATATTGTGATATATGATGTGATATATAATCTGTTGTCAATTATATGTGTTTGGACGATACTGATCATCGTGATTTGATATGTTGAATACCATAACATACCGAATGTTGATAAAGGAATATTTCAAAGTGTATTTTGAAAATGAATTATTTATATAAAATCGATGGATTTTATATAGAAAAGGAAAAGGACTTTTACAAAAAGAAATATTTATAAAATCAAAGGATAAGTTAGAATAAAAAGGAAATCATTTGTAAAGTGAAGAACCGTTACTAAAAGTAAATCTTTATAAATGAATAAACGTTGTTAAAGGAAATCTTTCTAAAATGGATAAACGTTACAAAAGAGAAATCTTTATAAATCAATAACGTGATCGAATATGGTATTCGAAAGTTAGTTAAATCGAATATGGTATTCGAAGGGAGTGATCAAATAAGGTAGTCGAAAGTTAGTAAATTGAATATGTTAATCGAAAGGAGTTAATCGATGTTAGTTAATCGATTAGAGAATAAAGTTAAAAGGAGTTAATCAATGTTAGTTAATCGATTAGAGAATAAAGTTAAAAGGAGTTAATCGATGTTAGTTTAATCGATTAGAGTTAAAGCAAAGGAGTTAATCGATGTTAGTTAATCGATTAGAGAATAAAGTTAAAAGGAGTTAATCAATGTTTGTTTAATCGATTGGAGTTAAAGCAAAGGAGTTAATCGATGTTAGTTAATTGATTAGAGAATAAAGTTAAAAGGAGTTAATCGATGTTAGTTAATCGAAAGGAGTTAATCGATGTTAGTTAATCGATTAGAGAATAAAGTTAAAAGGAGTTAATCGATGCTAGTTAATCGATTAGAGAGAAAGTAAAAGGAGTTAATCGATGTTAGTTAATCGATTAGAGAATAAAGTTAAAAGGAGTTAATAGATGTTAGAGTTAATCGATGTTAGTTAATCGATTAGAGAATAAAGTTAAAAGGAGTTAATCGATGCTAGTTAATCGATTAGAGAGAAAGTAAAAGGAGTTAATCGATGTTAGTTAATCGATTAGAGAATAAAGTTAAAAGGAGTCAATCGATGTTAGTTTAATCGATTAGAGTTAAAGTAAAGGAGTTAATCGATGTTAGTTAATCGATTAGAGAATAAAGCAAAGGAGTTAATCAATGTTAGTTAACCGATTAGAGAATAATGTTAAAAGGAGTTAATTGATGTTAGTTTAAACGATTAGAGTTAAAGCAAAGGAGTTAATCGATGTTAGTTAATCGATTAGAGAATAAAGTTAAAAGGAGTTAATCGATGTTAGTTAATCGATTAGAGAATAAAGTTAAAAGGATTTAATCGATGTTAGTTAATCGAAAGAAGTTAAGTGAAATGAGAAAATCAATAGCGTTAGTCCAATAGAGTTAATCCAATAGTGTTAGCCCAATAGAGTTAATTGATAAGGGTTAATCGAATAGAGTTAAGTGAAAAGAGTCAATCGAATATAGCTATTCGAAGGAGGGTTCAGTAAGGAAGTTAATAAAAGGGATGTAAAGTGAACTTTGCCTATTTCAAAGTTAGAAATGTTGTTCAGTTAAGGTCTGAGAGGTAGTTCTACCCCAACTTGATTGGCTTCGTTTTTAACTAAGGAATAGTTAAGGATCGGCAGTAAAGGAAATGGTTTGAGTTGGCATCGCGATGGTTTGTTTAAACATCTGTCTAAGTCCAGTGAAGAAGCTTTGGAAATGTTTTCCAAATAAGAAACCGGAAATGTTTTCTAATAAAGAAAACAAGAAATGGAAATGTTTTCCATTGTTAATAACGTATATTTTTCCAAATTTAGAAAATAAGAAATATTGAATATAGGGAAACAGGAGATAAGTAAATTTATGAAATAAATAGATAAATGTTGAATGATGTTTGATTGATATAAATTTCCATTTGGAAATAATATCGTTGGTTGCACACCTGTTATTCTTCGATAGTTAAATCACAGACTATCGAAGTTTTGACCATATTAACGTTGTTAATATGGAGAGACCGGTTGGATTATTATCCAAAGAACCACTCTGTATTGGCATAAGCGTTGCGAATCATATATGCCAAAGGAAATTGAAGACGGAGTTATGCAAGGGCTATCCTGTTTACAGAATAGTGCCTTCGGTTCATCCTGTTCCTGGATGACTTGTATGGACGGATGTCTGACAGAGTATTTCCAGACGATCACGTATATTGATTTCTCCAACTGTACCAAGAGTGGAAGCGGAGAAGGAAACTTCTTTTAGCTAACACATAATGTATTGTTGAGGACGTCAATCGGTGATTTGATGGATTTGATGATGTGGCATTCAAAGTGAATCTGGTGATGATAAAACGTAGCTTCTAGCCTAACATTCGGTAAATGACAGAAATCGGGCAGGCAGCATGGCTAAGTCGGTCGCACCGAAGTAGGGTGTATAATCACCTGATCTAGAGTTTCATTTACTTCTAAAAATCTATTGTCGATACTGTTCCATTCGGGAAACGGTTGCTGATCCCAACCGTTGGTGATATACATTCGATACACACAAGCGAAATGAGTGGTCGGTCATGTGTGGCCGGGTTGCAAGATGTTCTTGTTGAACCCATTGTATTCCTCTCTAGAGGTACACTAGCGAAAAGGTGGTTCCATACCTTGTCATAGTTGGAAATCCATTACCCAATACGTGCTTACGGTTTTGATTGTATACTATATATGTAGGACGTGAGATGAAAGCGTTTCTGCTAGATGATTATATAAATTGTGGTTGATAGACATTATTATAATATCAAAAGGTTTTTGATATAAAGATATTTTGGATTCTCATAAGGGAAAAACCCGTTCCGTTATGCGGCGTGGTCTTGTGAGATATCGTTTACTTATTCGGACTGTTTTAAACTGTTTTACTCATACCAGTCCCATGACTGACCTGAAGTTTATTTTGTTGTTTTCCCTAAACTCTTGGGTGCCTAAATTTGTACGGGCAGTCAAGTAGTCGGGATTTTATAGATACACTTGAAGAGCATGGAGCAGGAGGCTTCAGGATCATATAGCTATAGTTATTTCCGTTGTGTTGTAAGTGTTGTACTTTGATAATGATATGTATATTCAAGTACAGATTTGTATTTCAAAGTTATGTTATGAAATATATTTATTCGTTCCGCTGTGAGATTCGTGTTACTCTGATGTTGTGTTCTTCTTCTTCTTCTATTCTAATTTTCTATCTTATCTTTCCTCACCCTCTAAATACTTTCACTAATTACCAGGATTTTTCGATGTTTTGGTTATCGACATCGAGTTTATGTCGATAACCAAAGTCGCTCAAAATTCAGGTCATTACAGTTGGTATCAGAGCTTAAGTTAAGTGAATTACCTTGGCTCTGTGGCGTGACTCGGTAGAGATAGGGTTAGTAATACCCTAGATTGAGTTTGAGTGTATATATACGAGTGAATGTATTTGTAGATGATATAAAAATAATTTTATGTTGTGGAGATTTATTGGTTGAGTAGTTTATGAATTCTGGTCGATCAGTTTGATCCACTGTATCGGTAGGAGTTGATAAACACTTGAATACAATGAACCGTCATGGTATGTTTCGAAAAGAGGGTAAATTAAAATAAGATTACCCAAGGTATATCTTGATATAGAGAAGATATATATATATATCAAAATTATAATATATTGAATATATTGGTTGTTATTATAATCATGTAAGATTATAAAAGTAAAATGGTTATATATAACCAAGTAGAATTCGTATAAGTGTTACGAAGTGAATTAAATCTGAATTTAAACCAGAAATTGAATTAAAACTCTGGGAAATTGGATAAGTGTTTGTAAATGGATTTGGATAAAAAAATAAGGAAAATTTAAGATCCTGGGAGATTTTAAATTTGATTTACAAGCAGTATGAATTATATTTTGAAATGAATTTCAAAGTGGAAATGTTAGGAAATGGTTTTATAGTACTGAACTCACTTCGATCGCTGGAAAATAGATTCTGATGATGACAGCTGCATCATCTGTATTCATTTTCGAGTTGTAAGTGACGAATTACTACCAGAGATACTATTTTGAATTGGTTTTGGGAAAGACAAGTTGTGTCGAATTTCAAAATTGGATTTATGATATATAGAATTTGAATTTTTAAATAGATTTGAAATATTAACTTGTTTTAAAAGAAATAAAACAAGTAGTTCCTTTATAAACGAAGTTTATAAATAGTTCATGTATAAACGAAGTTTATAAATGAAGTGAAAAGAATTATCATTGGATATTTCAGAAATAAAAATACAAGTGTGAAATTGAAAGGGGAATCTATTTTCCAAAGGTACAAAATATCGATTTCAAAAGGAATTGAAATCGAGACTTATTTAAAGAAATCTGAATAAAGGAAGTTCAAGCATAGAATTTAAATAAGAGAATTCAAAAGGGGATTTGAATATAGAAATTCAAAGGAGATTTGAATAAAGAAGGTTTAAATAATGGAAAGTGAATATAGAATTTAAATAGTTTGAAAGGAAATTTGAATGTAAAATTAAAATAGATTGAAATGGAATTTGAAAATATAATTTGAAAATAGAATTTGAAATAGGAATTCGAATATAGAATTCAAATAGAGTTGAAATGGGAATTGGAATATATAATCCAAGGGAGTTTGAAAATATAGGATTTGAATATCGAAAGTGAAAATGAAATTTGAATATAGAAGATTCAAATAGAATTGAAATGAAATTAAAATATAGAATTTGAATAAGAGAATTGAAATGGAATTTGAATATAGGAAATTCAAATAAAATTGAAATGTAATTCAATTAGTTGATAAACAAGTTAAACTTATATTTGAACATGTATATTCAAATAGAAAGGTGAAATAGTTAAACCGGTTAATTAGCCATTAGTAAATGGATCTTGATTTGAAGTTGAACTTTAGATAAGTAAAGGGGACTGGTAAATTTATATTTGAAATCGAATGTGAAACCTGAGTTTGAAAAAGTAGAATTTGATTAGTTTATAAGTAAGTTAAAATATATTTGAACATGTCATGTTCAAATATAAAAGTGAAATAGACTAAAGAGTTAATTAACAAACTAATTAACGAATTGAGTTAAAACGATCAGGTATAGTTAAAATAGATTGGGCAGGTATAAATATACATGAGATAGGTATGGATAAGGTATGAAGGTATATAAATAGAATGCTCGACGAAAAGGTCTGTATTTAATTCCCATATGAGATTTTATGCGCTGTATCGGCTAGCCGCTTGGCTTTTTCTTTTTCTTTTGGATTAGTGAGGGCCATGGGAGGCTATTTAAAATATCCCGATGCTCCTGGTACAAAGGAGGTTATGGCGAATTTTTCCAGGAATTTAAGGAGTTAGAATATTTTTAAGAAATTTGATAGTAAAAAATCAACATATCGATATATATATATATATATATATAAGTCGATAAGGAAACGAACTTAGAAATAGAATAGTAAAATCAAAAAGGAAGACTAAGAATAAAATCTAGTAAAAATAGAAAGAGGAAGCGTATACGTGTTTAAAAGTGAATAAGTAGTTGTATGGTATTGATTATTCGAGTAAGTAGTCATATCTGTTTGATGTTATAAATGTTATTCAGTCAAGGTCTGAGAGGTAGTTATACCCCAACTTGATTTATTTCATTATTAACAAATAAATGGTAAGATTTCAGGCTCGAAGATCAATGTTGAATAAAAGTTAGTTGAATATAGTATTTGGGTTATCGTAACGATATTTTATGCAACATCCGTTTTAACCCAAATAAGTGTAAGCTTGGAAATATAATAAAGAATATTTCCTAAGTATAGAAATAAACGAGATCGGAAAAGAGATAAGTAATTGGAATATTTTCCATTTATAGATAGCATATATTTTCCAAAGTTTAGAAAATAAAGGAAGGCGATATTCGGAAATGTTTCCTAAATAACATAAAAGGCCAATATGGTTATTTAAAATATTTGGTTAACAAATATTGATAAAGAAATAGAGAAGTGATTTAACTAATGGAATATTAATTAAGGGCTCAGTGACATATTCAAAAGGAAAATTTTGATTTTTGAAAAGAGTAAACTGTTTTAAAACTCCCAGGAAAAGACTGTTTGAATTAAAAACAAATTTAACAGAAATTTGTGAAAGCAAATTTGAATTAAAGTAAAGCCAGTAAAGTGGTAACTGAGATTGAATTAGAATGATATCAAGACAAATTGGATTGTGAGATTCAAATTTGAAGTATGATGTGATAATCAAGTTAAGAGTTGGGAATCGAGAAGAAACTCGAGTTGAAATGATATTTGGCTTGGATATAAGCGAATGGTTGTGTTGGAGATAAAAATGATTTGAGTTGGATTGGGATAACATTGGTATATGCTGAATTAACAGCAGATGGAAGTAATATAATGATATGCACGACAAAAAGGTACAAGTTTATATTTCTATTGGATATAAGATTTATGAGCCGAATTGGCAAGCCGCTTGGCTGTTTGATTTTTCTTTTGGGATGGAGATGGCCCAGAATGGCGAGTTGGAGTTTGACCGATTGACCAATACAAAGGAAGTGCTGGCGAAATTTTTCGAAAAGTTAAGGAGTTAGAAAATTTTCAGGATTTTTGAAAATTTTCGTTGATAAGAATTAATTAATAATTTAATTGAAATTAAATTGGTTCAGTTGAAACTGAAGTTAAGGAGTGAACAAATATGTTCTAACCAGTCGATAGGGTCGTTCTCTAACTTAGCAATTTCGAGGACGAAATTATTTTAAGTGGGGAAGATTGTAATGACCCGCACTGGCAGAGGTATTATGATTAATTTATTTAATTATATAAATGGTGGTTTAGAGAATTTAATGGTCGTGGAATTAAATAATGGTAAATATTTAATTAAAATAATAAATTAAATAATATATTTAATTCTGAAATAATCAAAATTGGCCGAAATGACAATATGGTGTGAACTGGATCATCTGTGATATTTAATTCAGCTTGGAATTGAATTTGAATAACGAATATATTCAATCATCAACAGTTGAACGTATAGTTTATAAAATAATTATAAACGAGCTTGAAATGGCGCTGCAGTTCGCGATTTGGTGATTTGAACTTCAACTGAATGTACAGGATTCTTTTTAAGTCGGATTTCTATGAAATAAGAAATGTGTGGAGCTGGTGGAGTATATCTTTCTAGTGGAAGAGAAAAATCGAGATTTCGTCGTGTACATTTTAATTTATGTCCAAATCAAATTTTAAAATAGTCGCCATAGCATCGTTTAACGACCGTAACGGTTTATTCGATATAACTAGATACCGCTTTCGAATTTAGACAAGGTTCTTTTGGGACGTAGTGATAATTTAATTTTTAGAATTTTATGGTAATTTTTAATTAATTAAAAGAGCAACTTTTTATTTGGAGTATTTTGCACCCTGTGATTGATATTTTGGGGTTTCACAATATGAGTCAATCTACCGGTATTATTATATTTTTGAAATCGTGGTACCTTACTCATCACAATGCTGTTTTCATTTATGTTCGTAGCAGCCCGTACGTAAGTGGAATGGAGTAAATCGAAGTTTATAACTTTTAATAAATAAATATGTGAACTCAACAATGGCCACGAATTGCCTTCTCAGCCACCACAAAAGCAAAACCGCAACCGCAAACAAAACATGGCCCTTCCTCTTTCACCAATCAACGAAAGTTATAAATACTCCTTCTATATTAAGACCTAAACTACATCCTTCAGCAAACAATAAACCAAGCCGCCACTTCATTTCTCACAGCAAATGTCCAAACGCAAATATCAAGAAGCCGCACCACCCTCTACTAAATGAACGATCTACAGTAGAGTTCGGCAAAGAGTGATGATGTGGTGATCACGTGAGCAGGAGTGGACTGTTTTGATTGTAGCGAGGTGGTGTCCGTGTGATATAAGGTGGAGCGGACTGGAGATGTAATGGAGTGAGTACAAGAGAGGTGCATGTGTTTCCTTTCAAGCGAGATGAGGGTGATGGAGCTCTTGTGCAAAGCAGTACACACGTAAAGGAGAAGGATGATGGTACTTAATGAAATGATGGAGAAATATTTGGGTACTGAGCATGGAGGGATGAAAAGTGAGGCGCGTGAAAGATTGAAGTGGCCATCCTTTTAGTGAATGAGGACTGGAAGTATGCATGAATGGATAGGAGCAATACACGGGTATGGGTTTTGTTTTTAGTGTAAATGGGCTGACATCAATTTCAAGTAGCAAGTCCAATAAAAATAATAATAAAAGAGGGGACATGTTGTTGGAAGTCTGGTTGTGAAGGGAGAGTGGGAGCCCAGTTTTGCCAGGACTAGAAGGGCGTGGACATGAAGGGGGGGAATGGCTGTGATTGGAAGTGTCAGGAGGGATGAACACGGAAATACGTGGTGGGAGGGCTTGACTTAGTGGAAGTGAATAACTTTGTGGTGAAGTGTGTTCAAGGGAGGAGTTCAGTGTTTAGTTGGGTTCCCTTTTCAAAGTGATGAAGGGGTTTAAAGGAGTGGAAATGGACACGTTGAGGATACAGACATCGGATATTTTAATTTGGGAAGACGGGTAGGAGTTTGGGCCGGGTGTCTTTGAGGTGAGGCCCAACAATATTTAAATCCTAAGTTTTATTTAAATTTAAATGAATGTAAACTTCATGATGTTATAACTTGGTCATACGTTGTCGGAATTCAGCGAAACAAGATCCGACAGGATCGTATGGACGATGACTACAACATGGAACTGACTGGGAGTGGGTTCGAGCTCGTTACAATTTATAGCAAAATAAATCGTCCGATCTGAATCAACGACAATTATCATTAATTAACGATGATAGTCCAATGTGAGTAAATCTCACTAACTCTGAACATTTTATAATTTCATGTTGTATTTTTAGAACTGTTAAATATTGGCTGATTGACTGTGTGTTGACTGTTTGATTGAACTGCTAGTCAGTTAGTTGAATTTCTATATTGATTCTGTTTAACAGAATATATCATATGGAACTGAAAGTGATGTTATCTTTATTGTTTAACATCTGTGATGCAGGGAAACAGGTTGGAGGAATCCAACTGGATTCCTCAACATTTATTTTGCTGTTTATCATATATTGTGATATATGATGTGATATATAATCTGTTGTCAATTATATGCGTTTGGACGATACTGATCATCGTGATTTGATATGTTGAATACCATAACATACTGAATGTTGATAAAGGAATATTTCAAAGTGTATCTTGAAAATGAATTATTTATTTAAAATCGATGGATTTTATATAGAAAAGGAAAAGGACTTTTACAAAAAGAAATATTTATAAAATCAAAGGATAAGTTAGAATAAAAAGGAAATCATTTGTAAAGTGAAGAACCGTTATTAAAAGTAAATCTTTATAAATGAATAAACACTGTTAAAGGAAATCTTTCTAAAATGGATAAACGTTATAAAAAGGGAAATCTTTAATAATCAATAAAGTGATCGAATATGGTATTCGAAAGTTAGTTAAATCGAATATGGTATTCGAAGGGAGTGATCGAATAAGGTAGTCGAAAGTTAGTAAATTGAATATGTTAATCGAAAGGAGTTAATCGATGTTAGTTAATCGATTAGAGAATAAAGTTAAAAGGAGTTAATCGATGTTAGTTAATCGATTAGAGAATAAAGTTAAAAGGAGTTAATCGATGTTAGTTTAATCGATTAGAGTTAAAGCAAAGGAGTTAATCGATGTTAGTTAATCGATTAGAGAATAAAGTTAAAAGGAGTTAATCGATGTTAGTTTAATCGATTAGAGTTAAAGCAAAGGAGTTAATCGATGTTAGTTAATCGATTAGAGAATAAAGTGAAAAGGAGTTAATCGATGTTAGTTAATCGAAAGGAGTTAATCGATGTTAGTTAATCGATTAGAGAATAAAGTTAAAAGGAGTTAATCGATGTTAGTTAATCGATTAGAAAGAAAGTAAAAGGAGTTAATCGATGTTAGTAAATCGATTAGAGAATAAAGTAAAAAGGAGTTAATCGATGTTAGTTTAATCGATTAGAGTTAAAGCAAAGGTGTTAATCGATGTTAGTTAATCGATTAGAGAATAAAGCAAAGGAGTTAATCGATGTTAGTTAATCGATTAGAGAATAAAGTTAAAAGGAGTTAATCGATGTTAGTTTAATCGATTAGAGTTAAAGCAAAGAAGTTAATCGATGTTAGTTAATCGATTAGAGAATAAAGTTAAAAGGAGTTAATCGATGTTAGTTAATCGATTAGAGAATAAAGTTAAAAGGAGTTAATCGATGTTAGTTAATCGAAAGGAGTTAAGTGAAATGAGAAAATCAATAGCGTTAGTCCAATAGAGTTAATCCAATAGTGTTAGTCCAATAGAGTTAATTGATATGGGTTAATCGAATAGAGTTAAGTGAAAAGAGTCAATCGAATATAGCTATTCGAAGGAGGGTTAAGTAAGGAAGTTAATAAAAGGGATATAAAGTGAACTTTGCCTATTTCAAAGTTAGAAATGTTGTTCAGTTAAGGTCTGAGAGGTAGTTCTACCCCAACTTGATTGGCTTCGTTTTTAACTAAGGAATAGTTAAGGTTCGGCAGTAAAGGAAATGGTTTGAGTTGGCATCGCGATGGTTTGTTTAAACATCTGCCTAAGTCCAATGAAGAAGCTTTGGAAATGTTTTCCAAATAAGAAACCAGAAATGTTTTCTAATAAAGAAAACAAGAAATGGAAATGTTTTCCATTGTTAATAACGTATATTTTTCCAAATTTAGAAAATAAGAAATATTGAATATAGGGAAACAGAAGATAAGTAAATTTATGAAATAAATAGATAAATGTTGAATGATGTTTGATTGATATAAATTTCCATTTGGAAATAATATCGTTGGTTGCACACCTGTTATTCTTCGATAGTTAAATCACAGACTATCGAAGTTTTGACCATTTTAACGTTGTTAATATGGAGAGACCGGTTGGATTATTATCCAAAGAACCACTCTGTATTGGCATAAGCGTTGCGAATCATATATGCCAAAGGAAATTGAAGATAGAGTTATGCAAGGGCTATCCTGTTTACAGAATAGTGCCTTCGGTTCATCCTGTTCCTGGATGACTTGTATGGACGGATGTCTGACAGAGTATTTCCAGACGATCACGTATATTGATTTCTCCAACTGTACCAAGAGTGGAAGCGGAGAAGGAAACTTCTTTTAGCTAACACATAATGTATTGTTGAGGACGTCAATCAGTGATTTGATGGATTTGATGATGTGGCATTCAAAGTGAATCTGGTGATGATAAAGCGTAGCTTCTAGCCTCACATCCGGTAAATGACAGAAATCGGGCAGGCAACATGGCTAAGTCGGTCGCACCGAAGTAGGGTGTATAATCACCTGATCTAGAGTTTCATTTACTTCTAAAAATCTATTGTCAATACTGTTCCATTTGGGAAACGGTTGCTGATCCCAACCGTTGGTGATATACATTCGATACACTCAAGCGAAATGAGTGGTCGATCATGTGTGGCCGGGTTGCAAGATGTTCTTGTTGAACCCGTTTATTCCTCTCTAGAGGTACACTAGCGAAAAGGTGGTTCCATACCTTGTCATAGTTGGAAATCCATTACCCAATACGTGCTT
Source organism: Allium sativum (assembly GCA_030737875.1). NCBI lineage: Eukaryota > Viridiplantae > Streptophyta > Magnoliopsida > Asparagales > Amaryllidaceae > Allium > Allium sativum. The sequence continues at coordinate 768,232,772 of CM060918.1, read as the reverse complement.
GCAGTTTTGATTGTATACTATATATGTAGGACGTGAGATGAAAGCGTTTCTGCTAGATGATTATATATACTGTGGTTGATAGACATTATTATAATATCAAAAGGTTTTTGATATAAAGATATTTTGGATTCTCATAAGGGAAAAACCCGTTCCGTTATGCGGCGTGGTCTTATGAGATATCGTTTACCTATTCGAACTGTTTTAAACTGTTTTACTCATACCAGTCCCATGACTAACCCAAAGTTTATTTTACTGTTTTCCCTAAACTCTTGGGTGCCTAAATTTGTACGGGCAGTCAAGTAGTCGGGATTTTACAGATACACTTGAAGAGCTTGGAGCAGGAGGTTTCAGGATCATATAATTATTGTTATTTCCGCTGTGTTGTAAGTGCTGTACTTTGATAATGATATGTATATTCAAGTACAGATTTGTATTTCAAAGTTATGTTATGAAATAAATTTATTCGTTCCCCTGTGAGATTCGTGTTACTCTGATGTTGTGTTCTTCTTCTTCTTCTTCTATTCTAATTTTCTATCTTATCTTTCCTCACCCTCTAAATACTTTCACTAATTACTAGGATTTTTTGATGTTTTGGTTATCGACATCGAGTTTATGTCGATAACCAAAGTCTCTCAAAATCCGGGTCATTACAGTTGGTATCAAAGCTTAAGTTAAGTGAATTACCTTGGCTCTGTGGCGTGACTCGGTAGAGATAGGGTTAGTAATACCCTAGATTGAGTTTGAATGTATATATACGAGTGAACGTATTTGTAGATGATATAAAAATAATTTTATGTTGTGGAGATTTATTGGTTGAGTAGTTTTTGAATTCTGGTCGATCAGTTTGATCCACTGTATCGGTAGGAGTTGATAAACACTTGAATTCAATGAACCGTCATGGTACGTTTCGAAAAGAGGGTAAATTAAAATAAGATTACCCAAGGTATATCTTGATATAGAGAAGATATATATATATCAAAATTATAATATATTGAATATATTGGTTGTTATTATAATCGTGTAAGATTATAAAAGTAAAATGGTTATATATAACCAAGTAGAATTCGTATAAGTGTTACGAAGTGAATTAAATCTGAATTTAAACCAGAAATTGAATTAAAACTCTGGGAAATTGGATATGTGTTTGTAAATGGATTTAGATAAAAAAATAAGGAAAATTTAAGATCCTGGGTGATTTTAAATTTGTTTTACAAGCAGTATGAATTATATTTTGAAATGAATTTCAAAGTGGAAATGTTTAGAAATGGTTTTATAGTATTGAACTCACTTCGATCGCTGGAAAATAGATTCTGATGATGACAGCTGCATCATCAGTATTCATTTTTGAGTTGTAAGTGACGAATTACTACCAGAGATACTGTTTTGAATTGGTTTTGGGAAAGACAAGTTGTGTTGAATTTCAAAATGGGATTTATGATATATAGAATTTGAATTTTTAAATAGATTTGAAATATTAACTTGTTTTAAAAGAAATAAAACAAGTAGTTCCTTTATAAACGAAGTTTATAAATAGTTCATGTATAAACGAAGTTTATAAATGAAGTGAAAAGAATTATCATTGGATAATTCAGAAATAAAAATACAAGTGTGAAATTGAAACGGGAATCTATTTTCCAAAGGTAGAAATATCGATTTCAAAAGGAATTGAAATCGAGACTTATTTAAAGAAATTTGAATAAAGGAAGTTCAAGCATAGAATTTAAATAAGAGAATTCAAAAGGGGATTTGAATATAGAAATTCAAAGGAGATTTGAATAAAAAAGGTTTAAATAATGGAAAGTGAATATAGAATTTAAATGAAAGGAAATTTGAATGTAAAATTCAAATAGATTGAAATGGAATTTGAAAATAGAATTTGAAATAGGAATTCGAATATAGAATTCAAATAGAGTTGAAATGGGAATTGGAATATATAATCCAAGGGAGTTTGAAAATATAGGATTTGAATATCGAAAGTGAAAATGAAATTTGAATATAGAAGATTCAATTAGAATTGAAATGAAATTAAAATATAGAATTTGAATAAGAGAATTGAAATGGAATTTGAATATAAGAAATTCAAATAGAAATGAAATGGAATTCAATTAGTTGATAAACAAGTTAAACTTATATTTGAACATGTATATTTAAATAAAAAGGTGAAATAGGTAAACCAGTTAATTAGCCATTAGTAAATGGAACTTGAATTGAAGTTAAACTTTAGATAAGTAAAGGGGACTGGTAAATTTATATTTGAAATCGAATATGAAACCTGAGTTTGAAAAAGTAGAATTTGATTAGTTTATAAGTAAGTTAAAATATATTTGAACATGTCATGTTCAAATATAAAAGTGAAATAGACTAAAGAGTTAATTAACAAATTAATTAACGAATTGAGTTAAAATGATCAGGTATAGTTAAAATAGATTGGGCAGGTATAGATATACATGAGATAGGTATGGATAAGGTATGAAGGTATATAAATAGAATGCTCGACGAAAAGGTGTGTATTAAATTCACATATGAGATTTTATGCGCCGTATCGGCTAGCCGCTTGGCTTTTTCTTTTTCTTTTGGATTAGTGAGGGCCATGGGAGGCTATTTAAAATATCCCGATGCTCCTGGTACAAAGGAGGTTATGGCGAATTTTTCCGGGAATTTAAGGAGTTAGAATATTTTTAAGAAATTTGATAGTTAGAAATCAACATATCGATATATATATATATATATATATATAAGTCGATAAGGAAACGAACTTAGAAATAGAATAGTAAAATCAAAAAGGAAGACTAAGAATAAAATCTAGTAAAAATAGAAAGAGGAAGCGTATACGTGTTTAAAAGTGAATAAGTAGTTGTATGGTATTGATTATTCGAGTAAGTAGTCATATCTGTTTGATGTTATAAATGTTATTCAGTCAAGGTCTGAGAGGTAGTTATACCCCAACTTGATTTATTTCATTATTAACAAATAAATGGTAAGATTTCAGGCTCGAAGATCAATGTTGAATAAGAGTTAGTTGAATATAGTATTTGGGTTATCGTAACGATGTTTTATGCAACATCCGTTTTAACCCAAATAAGTGTAAGCTTGGAAATATAATAAAGAATATTTCCTAAGTATAGAAATAAACGAGATCGGAAAAGAGATAAGTAATTGGAATATTTTCCAATTATAAATAGCATATATTTTCCAAAGTTTAGAAAATAAAGGAAGGCGATATTCGGAAATGTTTCCCAAATAATATAAAAGGCCAATATGGTTATTTAAAATATTTGGTTAACAAATATTGATAAGGAAATAGAGAAGTGATTTAACTAATGGAATATTAATTAAGGGCTCAGTGACATATTCAAAAGGAAAATTTTGATTTTTGAAAGAGTAAACTGTTTAAAAACTCCCAGGAAAAGACTGTTTGAATTAAAAAAAAAATTAACAGAAATTTGTGAAAGCAAATTTGAATTAAAGTAAAGCCAGTAAAGTGGTAACTGAGATTGAATTAGAATGATATCAAAACAAATTGGATTGTGAGATTCAAATTTGAAGTATGATGTGATAATCAAGTTAAGAGTTGGGAATCGAGAAGAAACTCGAGTTGAAATGATATTTGGCTTGGATATAAGCGAATGGTTGTGTTGGAGATAAAAATGATTTGAGTTGGATTGGGATAACATTGGTATATGCTGAATTAACAGCAGATGGAAGTAATATAATGATATGCCCGACAAAAAGGTACAAGTTTATATTTCTATTGGATATAAGATTTATGAGCCGAATTGGCAAGCTGCTTGGCTGTTTGATTTTTCTTTTGGGATGGAGATGGCCCAGAATGGCGAGTTGGAGTTTGACCGATTGACCAATACAAAGGAAGTGCTAGCAAAAAATTTCGAAAAGTTAAGGAGTTAGAAAATTTTCAGGATTTTTGAAAATTTTTGTTGATAAGAATTAATTAATAATTTAATTGAAATTAAATTGGTTCAGTTGAAACTGAAGTTAAGGAGTGAACAAATATGTTCTAACCAGTCGATAGGGTCGTTCTCTAACTTAGCAATTTCGAGGACGAAATTATTTTAAGTGGGGAAGATTGTAATGACCCGCACTGGCAGAGGTATTATGATTAATTTATTTAATTATATAAATGGTGGTTTAGAGAATTTAATGGTCGTGGAATTAAATAATGGTGAATATTTAAATAAAATAATAAATTAAATAATATATTTAATTCTAAAATAATCAGAATTGGCCGAAATGACAATATGGTGTGAACTGGATCATCTGTGATATTTAATTCAGCTTGGAATTGAATTTGAATAACGAATATATTCAATCGTCAACAGTTGAACATATAGTTTATAAAATAATTATAAACGAGCTTAAAATAGCGCTGCAGTTCGCGATTTGGCGATTTGAACTTCAATTGAATGTACAGGATTCTTTTTAAGTCGGATTTCTGTGAAATAAGAAACGTGTGGAGCTGGTGGAGTATATCTTTCTAGTGGAAGAGAAAAATCGAGATTTCATCGTGTAGATTTTTATTTATGTCCAAATCAAATTTTAAAATAGTCGTCGTAGCATCGTTTATCGACCGTAATGGTTTATTCGATATAACTAGATACCGCTTTCGAATTTAGACAAGGTTCTTTTGGGACGTAGTGATAATTTAATTTTTAGAATTTTATGGTAATTTTTAATTAATTAAAAGAGCAACTTTTTATTTGGAGTATTTTGCACCCTGTGATTGATATTTTGGGGTTTCACAATATGAGTCAATCTACCGGTATTATTATATTTTTCAAATCGTGGTACCTTACTCATCACAATGGTGTTTTCATTTCTGTTCGTAGCAGCCCGTACGTAAGCGGAATGGAGTAAATCGAAGTTCATAACTTTTAATAACTAAATATGTGAACTCAACAATGGCCACGCATTGCCTTCTCAGCCACCACAAAAGAAAAACCGCAACAGCAAACAAAAGGTGGCCCTTCCTCTTTCACCAATCAACGAAAGTTATAAATACTCCTTCCACATTAAGACCTAAACTACATCCTTCAGCAAACAATAAACCAAGCCGCCACTTCATTTCTCACAGCAAATGTCCAAACGCAAATATCAAGAAGCCGCACCACCCTCTACTAAATGAACGATCTACAGTAGAGTTCGGCGAAGAGTGATGATGTGGTGATCACGTGAGCAGGAGTGGATTGTTTTGATTGTAGCGAGGTGGTGTCCATGTGATATAAGGGGAAGCGGACTGGAGATGTAATGGAGTGAGTACAAGAGAGGTGCATGTGTTTCCTTTCAAGCGAGATGAGGGTGATGGAGCTCTCGTGCAAAGCAGTACACACGTAAAGGAGAAGGATGATGGTACTTAATGAAATGGTGGAGAAATATTTGGGTACTGAGCATGGAGGGATGAAAAGTGAGGCGCATGAAAGATTGAAGTGGCCATCCTTTTAGTGAATGAGGACTGGAAGTATGCATGAATGGATAGGAGCAATACACGGGCATGGGTTTTTTTTTTTAGTGTAAATGGGCTGACATCAATTTCAAGTTGCAAGTCCAATAAAAATAATAATAAAAGAGGGGACATGCTGTTGGAAGTCTGGTTGTGAAGGGAGAGGGGGAGCTCGGTTTTGCCAGGACTAGAAGGGCATGGACATGAAGGGGGGAATGGCTGTGAATGGAAGTGTCAGGAGGGATGAACGCGGAAATACATGGTGGGAGGGTTTGACTTAGTGGAAGTGAATAACTTTGTGGTGAAGTGCGTTCAAGGGAGGAGTTCGGTATTTAGTTGGGTTCTCTTTTCAAAGTGATGAAGGGGTTTAAAGGAGTGGAAATGGCCACGTTGAGGATACAAACATCGGATATTTTAATTTGGGAAGACGGGTAGGAGTTTGGGCCGGGTGTCTTTGAGTTGAGGCCCAACAATATTTAAATCCTAAATTTTATTTAAATTTAAATGAATGTAAACTTCATGATGTTATAACTTGGTCATACGTTGTCGGAATTCAGCGAAACAAGATCCGACAGGATCGTATGGACGATGACTACAACATGGAACTGACTGGGAGTGGGTTCGAGCTCGTTACAATTTATAGCAAAATAAATCGTCCGATCTGAATCAATGACAATTATCGCTAATTAACGATGATAGTCCAATGTGAGTAAATCTCACTAACTCTGAACAGTTTATAATTTCATGTTGTATTTTTAGAACTATTAAATACTGGCTGATTGACTATGTGTTGACTGTTTGATTGAACTGCTAGTCAGTTAGTTGAATTTCTATATTGATTCTGTTTAACAGAATATATCATATGGAACAGAAAGTGATGTTATCTATATTGTTTAACATCTGTGATGCAGGGAAACAGGTTGGAGGAATCCAACTGGATTCCTCAACATTTATTTTACTGTTTATCATATATTGTGATATATGATGTGATATATAATCTGTTGTCAATTATATGCGTTTGGACGATACTGATCATCGTGATTTGATATGTTGAATACCATAACATACCGAATGTTGATAAAGGAATATTTCAAAGTGTATCTTGAAAATGAATTATTTATATAAAATCGATGGATTTTATATAGAAAAGGAAAAGGACTTTTACAAAAAGAAATATTTATAAAATCAAAGGATAAGTTAGAATAAAAAGGAAATCATTTGTAAAGTGAAGAACCGTTACTAAAAGTAAATCTTTATAAATGAATAAACGTTGTTAAAAGAAATCTTTCTAAAATGGATAAACGTTATAAAAAGGGAAATCTTTATAAATCAATAAAGTGATCGAATATGGTATTCGAAAGTTAGTTAAATCGAATATGGTATTCGAAGGGAGTGATCGAATAAGGTAGTCGAAAGTTAGTAAATTGAATATGTTAATCAAAAGGAGTTAATCGATGTTAGTTAATCGATTAGAGAATAAAGTTAAAAGGAGTTAATCGATGTTAGTTAATCGATTAGAGAATAAAGTTAAAAGGAGTTAATCGATGTTAGTTTAATCGATTAGAGTTAAAGCAAAGGAGTTAATCGATGTTAGTTAATCGATTAGAGAATAAAGTTAAAAGGAGTTAATCGATGTTAGTTTAATCGATTAGAGTTAAAGCAAAGGAGCTAATTGATGTTAGTTAATCGATTAGAGAATAAAGTTAAAAGGAGTTAATCGATGTTAGTTAATCGAAAGGAGTTAATCGATGTTAGTTAATCGATTAGAGAATAAAGTTAAAAGGAGTTAATCGATGTTAGTTAATCGATTAGAGAGAAAGTAAAAGGAGTTAATCGATGTTAGTTAATCGATTAGAGAATAAAGTTAAAAGGAGTTAATCGATGATAGTTTAATCGATTAGAGTTAAAGGAAAGGAGTTAATCGATGTTAGTTAATCGATTAGAGAATAAAGCAAAGGAGTTAATCGATGTTAGTTAATCAATTAGAGAATAAAGTTAAAAGGAGTTAATCGATGTTAGTTTAATCGATTAGAGTTAAAGCAAAGAAGTTAATCGATGTTAGTTAATCGATTAGAGAATAAAGTTAAAAGGAGTTAATCGATGTTAGTTAATCGATTAGAGAATAAAGTTAAAAGGAGTTAATCGATGTTAGTTAATCGAAAGGAGTTAAGTGAAATGAGAAAATCAATAGCGTTAGTCCAATAGAGTTAATCCAATAGTGTTAGTCCAATAGAGTTAATTGATAAGGGTTAATCGAATAGAGTTAAGTGAAAAGAGTCAATCGAATATAGCTATTCGAAGGAGGGTTAAGTAAGGAAGTTAATAAAAGGGATATAAAGTGAACTTTGCCTATTTCAAAGTTAGAAATGTTGTTCAGTTAAGGTCTGAGAGGTAGTTCTACCCCAACTTGATTGGCTTCGTTTTTAACTAAGGAATAGTTAAGGTTCGGCAGTAAAGGAAATGGTTTGAGTTGGCATCGCGATGGTTTGTTTAAACATCTGTCTAAGTCCAATGAAGAAGCTTTGGAAATGTTTTCCAAATAAGAAACCAGAAATGTTTTCTAATAAAGAAAACAAGAAATGGAAATGTTTTCCATTGTTAATAATGTATATTTTTCAAAATTTAGAAAATAAGAAATATTGAATATAGGGAAACAGGAGATAAGTAAATTTATGAAATAAATAGATAAATGTTGAATGATGTTTGATTGATATAAATTTCCATTTGGAAATAATATCGTTGGTTGCACACCTGTTTTTCTTCGATAGTTAAATCATAGACTATCGAAGTTTTGACCATTTTAACGTTGTTAATATGGAGAGACCGGTTGGATTATTATCCAAAGAACCACTCTGTATTGGCATAAGTGTTGTGAATCATATATGCCAAAGGAAATTGAAGACGGAGTTATGCAAGGGCTATCCTGTTTACAGAATAGTGCCTTCGGTTCATCCTGTTCCTGGATGACTTGTATGGACGGATGTCTGACAGAGTATTTCCAGACGATCACGTATATTGATTTCTCCAACTGTACCAAGAGTGGAAGCGGAGAAGGAAACTTCTTTTAGCTAACACATAATGTATTGTTGAGGACGTCAATCGGTGATTTGATGGATTTGATGATGTGGCATTCAAAGTGAATCTGGTGATGATAAAGCGTAGCTTCTAGCCTCACATCCGGTAAATGACAGAAATCGGGCAGGCAACATGGCTAAGTCGGTCGCACCGAAGTAGGGTGTATAATCAGCTGATCTAGAGTTTCATTTACTTCTAAAAATCTATTGTCGATACTGTTCCATTCGGGAAACGGTTGCTGATCCCAACCGTTGGTGATATACATTCAATACACTCAAGCGAGTGGTCGGTCATGTGTGGCCGGGTTGGAAGATGTTCTTGTTGAACCCAGTGTATTCCTCTCTAGAGGTACACTAGCGAAAAGGTGGTTCCATACCTTGTCATAGTTGGAAATCCATTACCCAATACGTGCTTGCGGTTTTGATTGTATACTATATATGTAGGACGTGAGATGAAAGCGTTTCTGCTAGATGATTATATATACTGTGGTTGATAGACGTTATTATAATATCAAAAGGTTTTTGATATAAAGATATTTTGGATTCTCATAAGGGAAAAACCCGTTCCGTTATGCGGCGTGGTCTTATGAGATATCGTTTACTTGTTCGAACTGTTTTAAACTGTTTTACTCATACCAGTCCCATGACTGACCCGGAGTTTATTTTGTTGTTTTCCCTAAACTCTTGGGTGCCTAAATTTGTACGGGCAGTCAAGTAGTCGGAATTTTACAGATACACTTGAAGAGCTTGGAGCAGGAGGCTTCAGGATCATATAGCTATAGTTATTTCCGCTGTGTTGTAAGTGATGTACTTTGATAATGATATGTATATTCAAGTACAGATTTGTATTTCAAAGTTATGTTATGAAATATATTTATTCGTTCCGCTGTGAGATTCGTGTTACTCTGATGTTGTGTTCTTCTTCTTCTTCTATTCTAATTTTCTATCTTATCTTTCCTCACCCTCTAAATACTTTCACTAATTACCAGGATTTTTCGATGTTTTGGTTATCGACATCGAGTTTATGTCGATAACCAAAGTCGCTCAAAATCCGGGTCATTACAGGGGTCAAGTAGGACCATAGCCACAGTAAAAACAGACCTTAGCACCTGCATCAGCAAATAACTTAAAGCTCCTGACTGAGTTCCGTGTTTCTTGATTTGCCCTGCCACGGGACTCGGTCGCACATATAGAGGACATGTGCAACTAGATATCTAGCACGTTTAACGATACGGTTTGGATGTAAAGTCTAGGAACGCATATCGCTCGGGGTAGTGTGTCCTAGACTAGAGGGCATTGTTCGATAGGTAGCATAAACCCTAGTTGGACCTAGGTAGCGTAAACCCTGGTTGAACCTAGGAAGCGTTCGATAAAGTAAACCGTAGTTGGACCTAGGTAACACTCGATGGTAAACCCTAGTTGGATCTAGGTATTATTCGATAACATAACCTAACAAGACCTAGGTTGGCAGTCCAAACGCTTAAGCAACACAGGAATGGTGGTTTTATGCAGACTTAGTGAGAATATATATATATATATATATATATATATATATATATATATATATATATATATGTACATGAAAGCCCGTACGACATACGACATTGGATAAGGAACTGCGTACATATAACAAAATGACACGTTTTGGATAAGGGACTGCGTACACATGAAAAGTGGACACGAGTAGGGGGTAACTACATATACATTGTATTAGGTTAATCTACTAGTGGATGGATAAGTATAGCTTAAAGAGCTATCATTGTTAACAACCTAATAACCAAGAAAATGTAACTGAATGGTATATGTAGGATTATATAGAAGTTTATTCTAAGTCCAGTCACACAGAACTTATGTTCTGACCCCCTCCTCATTACATACTTCCAGATTAGGTTCATGACAGAGATGGTATAGCTTTGGATACTGGTTTAGCAGTATTGTTAATAAGGTAAGGCTATATTTGAATATATTATACTGGTTTAGCAGAGATGTTGTATATATATTCCTGCAGTTTTGAAATAAATTATAGGATTAATTATCAAGAATAATCCGAAGTTTAACGTGTCTTTCCATGATAATCCCAAGTTTGGATTATTTCTGAATAATCCGAAGTTTGGGGAGTGTCTTCCCATAATGATCCCGATGACTTTTTGACGTATTATTTTGGGATCAATATAGGAAGACATCCCCAAACCTCGGATTAATATAGGAAGACACCAGTAACTAGGATTAATATGGGAAGACAACCCAAAACTTCAGATTATTTAGAAACAATCCAAACTTAAGATTATTTTAGGAAGATACGTTAAACTTCGAATTATTCTTGACAATTGATATATTTTGAAATAAAGCGTATTATATTATTTAGTATTTAAAGATTATTTTAGGAAGCCTTATATATATATACTTATAACTTGAAATAAAGCATATTATGCCATTTATTAATTAAAGATTATTTCAGTAAAGCTTTTAATATATGTACATATATATATAGTGATTTAAATTTTATTTTTACTGTATTTTTTTAATATTTATACATATGTATATATTTCCATTAAAAGGTTTTACTTATAATTATCTATTTTCAGGCCTATAAATATTTATAACTACTTCCAAGATTAGAATTGTTCTGATTTAAACCATTAATTTAAAATGAGATTTGAAAAATATTCACATTTGAATGTAAACTGATTCGAAAGAACTAGGGTAATTTGATTAGAACGGATAATGTATTTTGAATACAAATTGATTTTGAAATGATCATGATATTGATAAGAAATATTATTCTATTTGGAATATGAATAGATTTTGAAATTAATATGACACTTTGAAACAAAAGTTTTCTTATTTTGTATGAAAATTGATTTCTAAATCGTTATGATATCCCGATATGAACTATCTTATATCTTGAATATAAACTGGTTTGGAATATAAAACTGAAAATGAATATTGAATTTTACGAAAGGGGTCAAAGCGATAACAGGATTTATGGAAATTTAAACAAATCCAACCTTGATTATAAGTGAATCGATAACAATTCGAAAGGAGATTTGAATGGGAGATCCGAAATGATCCATAATGGTTGATTTTAACATAGCTTATTACTTGGAAAGACCGGGATCGAATATTTGTTCGAAAACCATTATAAGTAGTAATATGACGTTATAAAGAAATCGAAGACCTGGAAATCGATAATTGAAACCAAGACTCTTTGAATTATTTGGATTAAGTGCTGATGTCTCGTTTGGGCCGATCACCCGATACGAGGTTATAAGTAGCATGAAGTCTGAATATATTTAGAGATTTTCGGATTTTGTTTCATTCAGATCCAGATAGGACTTGTATGGATGGTGCGTTTGACATTGAAATTGACTGCGTAGCAGTTATCTCTGTTAGTATATATATCGAGTTTGTGGCAATTAATTATTCTCGTCTCTAAGTCATATGAACTTAGAGGGTGTGTATTGATAGAAATCAGTGACACATTGTGAATTGTCAATGTGGCATACTCGAGTTATGAAATGAACGAATGATGATCAAAGCTAGGCTTATTAAAGCATAGATTTGTGTATATCATGATATCGACGAACCTCACACCTTGAATTGATGGTAAACTGGCGGTAAGGTTGTATACATAATCATTAGCGAAATCGAAAGCTGCGGCGGTAGATCTACCTCGAAACCTGAGGGAATAAAGTACATACAGTGTTTGATGTCTGCATGTTATCCAGGATATATACTTTCGTGCTATGTATTCGATGTCCTTTGTCTGGATGTTAACCGGGAATACTTAGCTTCATGGCCTCCAATGATCTTTCGTGCTAGGAACCATCACGTTGGAGAATCTAATAACCAATACGAGTCGTTCGATTTGTTTGTAAACTATATATGTAGGCATAGTCACTATGCTTGTTAAGATTAATATATTTATTTGTGAAATGGTTTTTCGACTCTATGAACTAATACTAGTAATAAAAGTGAATTTTCAAATATGAAAGCATTTTTTGATAATTATAAGATAAAACTCGCCTACTTGGTGTGCGCTTGCATTGTGTGATGTGGGACGAGCTTATGATAGCTTCATTTTTTTTCAAAATCATTTACGAATTTTTATGCATGGAGATTCAAATGGAGCAAACCTGTTCCGCGTTAGCGGCGTGGTCTGCCGAATTTCCCACGAAGTTTCTATTGATTGCTGCACCTATGACACTCATTGTTATTTTGTATTTTAATTTGAGAATGATTTTGTTCTGATCTGAGTGTTTGTTGTGTTTCTTTTTATGCAATACGCTCGGGTCAGGTATGAGCCGCATTTATCGAAGTTTAATTGCCTTGGAGATTGAAGACGAAGATTTGGTATACATATTTATTCTATTTATGGGTCCCACTATACTTTGTTCTGCTATTTTGTTGTATATACATATGTATGTGCAAACATCATTGTATATTGTAGTCAAAATGTATATTTTTCAACTGCTTTTAAGCTGTTAATTGTTTATTATATGTTATCCTCCTGCTATGAGATTCTGTTATTGCTCTCCTTTGTTCTTTGCTTTTCTTTTATTTTTCCCAACAACTACCTGCATTTGTGATTTGTTTCGGTTGGTATGTGTTGATCATTGTCGATTTAAACGGACAAAAATCTAAGTCGTTACAACGTGGTATCAGAGCTTTGGTTAGCGATAACCTTGGCTCTGTTTGGGAATTAACTCATTATAGATAGGGTTAGTAATGCCCTAGAATGAGTTCGAGTGAATATATGAGAGAGCGTACTTGTAATTTTGATATAAAGTGATTTTATATTGTGTTGACTTGTCATGTTGAACATTTATAAATTCTGGTCGATATTTGGGACATCATGATATTAATAGGAATTTCTAAATAATCGAACAGAATGGATCGACATAATATGGTTTTTGATTACATTTTAAATATATCAAATATATAATTGTTGGTTTTAAGTGTATATTCCTTCGTTATTAGTAGGTAATGATATTAAGTTATTATCTATTATAGTTGATTAAATAATAAAGCTAATGGGGAATTAAGTGGGTTCAGAAAAGTTTGAAAATGAAATTAATTTAGCATAATTGGTTGCAAAATATATTTTGCAAATCTAATAGAAATGAACTTGAGAATTCGATTCTGGGGTTTTTGAAGATAGTCTTGCCCTGATTTTGAAATAATATAGTATTATAAGAAATAGTTCTGGAAATAGGTTTCCAAATATTTTTAAATGGATAAGTGTAATCCGTTCTCAGACCTTAGGAATAGCCTCGGTAATGAGTGCACGCATTATCGACCTTTATTTTGAAAAGTCTGAGTGGGGGAGATCACTCAGTGATTATTATAACTTGTTTGACCAAGGATTTTGGGTTTAGTAATCTATGGTAAACTTTTATATAAGGGTATTAGTTTATGTTATTTAAGGATGAATTTAAATTAAACCAGAATCGAAATTCCTTTGTTCTTTATTAATTATGAATTTCAACTTTGAACTAAGGTAATACGATTCATTAGAAATGTTAGATTTTGAAACCTAGAAATAAGATTAGACCATTTGAAAATTTGAATTAAAGTGTAAAACTTCGGGGAATGAAAAGTAGAAAGTAATTAGAAAATGAATATGGATATGACAAGTGGTAATTAGAATGAATAATAAGGAATTATAAAGTAATGAATGGCAATTGAATATAAAAGGAAGGATTGACTTAAGTGCTAGGAGAACAGACATTGTCATTGAAACTCTTAAAAAAGGGCGATAATAAAGTTTAAACAAATTCCAATCTGATCGAAAAAAGTGTTGGAGGAAACCGTAATTAAATGTGAAACAAAACTCAATTGAAGTCAGCTAAAATGAATTGGAAAGTTTGGTTGCGTAAATAAGGGTGGCAACAACTCATGGTTTGGATAATTAGTAAGTAAATTAAGCTAGTTTGAGAAGAAACGAAAGGACTTATGTTTGTTAATAAAATGTGAACTGTCGATAGAATAAAATGATGATAAGTGGAAATCAAATTCAATGTAAAATCTCTTATATGAATAAAGAAGTAATAACCAGGGTTAAGCATTAAAGATTCACCAATATTTGGAATCGGAGGGTTTGAAACATCGAATAACATAAAAGCGACGTTTATTAAAAAACTGAAATGTTCCATATTAGCTGAAGCAAATAGCCATAACTTCTGAATGGATGGTTGGAATTCGATGATTCTGAACTTTTTGGAAACCTTAGAAATTGGGCTAAGACTTTTGTTAGTAGGGCCTTATCAAATTTTCATGTTTACTAGGTTGAAATTCGAGTGTTAGTCGTAGTTCCATGCACAGAAAATGAAAACCTGAAGCGTATATCAATATTTTTTCGACCATAACTTCCTAACCGATCGTCGGATTTTGATGTGCTTGTATAATTCGAAAAGCTCAGGACATGAAGTAAAACTTTTGTTCAATATGATGTGTAAAATTTTAATGTTTAAAAGGTCAAAAACTAGATTGAACAATTCAAGCCAGCATTTTATTTATTTGGGCTAAAGCGTTCGCTTTCGCTAAAGTGGTCGTGACTTTTGAACGGATTATCCAAATTCAAAGAATCTGGGAAATTCGGAAAGCCTTAAACGAATGCAACAATTTTTGTCTATCTATGTGTTTTGGGAAAATTCCATCATTTGAGTGGTGATAAACCTCGATTTGTTCGTTATCCTGTCGCTAACATGTTGATTTTGTAGTTGAAATGATTAATATATGTTGTGTAAGTGGTACGCATTTGCTATTATTTGTATATATGTTTGATTCTTATGTATATTTGAGTATGTAGCAGGTGTAAGGAAGTCACGTTACGCTTTGGACCATGCTTTGCGCTAAATGCAATATTGCTAAATAAATAAAATTTCAAATAACGCTAAAGAAGGCATGTATTTATGTTATATAGTTTTGTGGTTATATATACATACATATATATATATATATATATATATATATATTCTTCCCCTATTTTTGGAATACCTCATCGAGTGATGGGATGTATATTTGGATTTATATATATATTATGATTTTCCAGACCTCTCCGTACAGAGGAGTTGCTGCCGAATTTTTTTGTGATTTCGGGAATTAGATATTTTATGAGATTTTATAACTTGATATCTCATTTTATAAACAGTATTTTATAAGTATGGATTTGAAAGTATATATTTGCTCAATACCTAATTTCGTTTCCTTTTCGAGGACGAAAAGTTTTGAGTAAAGGAGAATGTAACGCCCCATAATTTTCTGTACATTTAAATTCAGATTTAAATAAATAAACTGAATAATATTGGTTATAAACTCAAATTTGATTGATTTTAATTAGGATGATGGTTTGAATTGAGTATAAACAGTTATTTAAATTGAGTTATATTTAGAATGCTATAATTTGGAATTAATAACTAAATAAATTTGAGTTTTTTAATTTATGATTGAAATTCAAATTTATTTGTTAAATAGTGGAATTCTGAGTTAACATTAGAATAATTTTAGATAAATTAAGTTTGGTTATTTATAATTGGAATTCAAATTTAAAATTTTGAAATAATCCAATTTGGGGACTTAAAATTTATGGAATCGATTTATAAAATTTGTTTAAGCTATAATCGGATTAAAAATGGAATTTAATGAATATTTAGATTGAACTAAAGCAGTTAAGCGAATAATTGAATATTTATTTATTTAATTAACTGTGAAGATGTAACTATTTTGGCAACTATCTCGGAATCCAACGAAATCAGTTCCATTGGATCTAGAATGGTGAATTATTGTAGGATTTCAAGTTTCATAACAATCCAACTTGTCGTTTGATCGTACGAAATAAAACATGAATGAAATCAATGGACTTTGATAAATTGTTTGTTTCACATATTGGACCTTCTATATATATATATATATATATATATATATATATATATATATATGTATGTATGTATGTATGTATGTATGTGTATATATATATATATATAAATAAAATTCCATATCCACCTCATCAACCCATTTCACTATACGCATATTTTTCCTCCGTCCAGTTTTATCTCTAATGGCCGAAAACAAAATTCCAAACCCTAGCTCAACAAAAATTCTAACTTTCAATTCAAATCTCCATAAAACCCAACAAATTATATATCGATTCGAAGCTCTCGACGATATGAAGCTACAAGGTACCATTTATTTTGACATGCAGTGACCGGATTTACTGGAATTTGTGGTCAAAGATCTAAAATTTTGTAACCTTAAGCGCCAATTTAGGGGTTTTTGAATTTGGATTCAATTGAGAAATCCGGCTTCTGGGTATTGTAGAGGAGATCCATATGAGTTTATCGCATATGGTCAGAGGTTCTATCGTGGAGTAGATCGCCGGAATTTGGTTGTCAAAGGCTGGAAATCTCTCACGTCCATCTCGCCGCCGGAAGAGGAGACGACCACTGGAGGTCACACCATCGACAGGGTAGATGCACCTGGAGGAGGGCTTCCAAATAACGGTGGTCCCAAGGCTTCTCGTGGCTGGAATGTGCCACAATCGGTGGTCAAAGTTGACCGTGAATGGGTCTTCCAGTGTGCGTTACTGTTCACGTGGTTTGGAGGGGAGAGCGGAAATTTTTGAGGGATGCTGACATGGTAATTCCAATTAATATTTATTTTAATTATATATATATGTATATATGTATATGTATGTATAAACTTCTAATCACGATAACTATTGCATACGTGGTCGGATTCTAGCATGGTTTGTTGCATTGAGATCGTGGCAAAATTGTGGATGTTCTGGCACTAATTTGGCTGCGTTTGGGGACTGTAAAATTTTGGGCTTTGGTTGGACATTCATCTGATTAAAGACCCAAAGGTGAGTGAATTTCTCGCTCACATCTAAGTGAATTATTCCCATATTTATCAAATTAGATTATGAAATAAGTTTGGTTGTATGGTTGTGATTGATTGTTGATTGGTTGTGATGATTGTTGAAGGTTGCTTAAAATTTGACATACAAGCATATTGATGTGAAAATTTGACATGCAAGCATGTTGATTGGTTGTGATGATTGTTGAAGGTTTCTTAAAATTTTACCAACCCTTGTTAACTAGCAAAACGAGATAATATGTGCCATTTAGATGTCATGATTGTGATGGACGTTTGTTTTGAAATTTGTTGTTGCACTGATATCGACCCACCGAATGTTTCATTAAATTGTTAAGGCGATTATTCCAAATAAATGGGAATTTGGGAATGGGATTTAAATACGATTAGATTACTAAAAAATTTAATTTTTTTGAAGCTGGATTCAATAACTCTCTTTAAATTTAATTTTAAACAAGAGTATTCGAAGATTTTTGGAAGTGTTCGAGATTTGGGATTTAAATATGATTTTGATTTCTCAAATTTAAAGCTAAATTTGAAAGTTCTCTTTAAATTTAATTTTAATAATAAAAACATTCGAAGATATTGAAATTGTTTGAGATTTGGATTGAATACGAATTTAATAGCCCTTTCATTTGAAAGGTCAAATTTGAAATTTGAATGTTGTTTGAAATCGGGATATGGGAATGGAATAAATTGTATCGAAGCGGAGTTAAATCTCAAGCTGTTGAATTTGGAAGAAAGAAACAACTATGTTTTAAAGTTAGTTAGCTGTGTGTGCGTGTGTGTGTGTGTGTGTGTGTGTGTGTGTGTGTGTGTGTATATATATATATATATTCCTGCAGTTTTGAAATAAATTATATTATACTATATTATATTTATTATATAAAGATTATTTTAGTAAAGCATTTTATATATACCTATATTTTGAAACAAAGCATATTATATTATTTAATATTTAAAGATTATTTTAGTAAGCCTAACATATATACTTATAACTTGAAATAAAGCATATTATGTCATTTATTATTTAAAGATTATTTCAGTAAAGCATTTAATATATGTACATATATAAAGTGATTTAAATTATTTTATTTTTACTGTAATTATATATATATATATATGTATATATATATCCATTAAAGGGTTTTATTTATAATTATCTATTTTCAAACTTTTAAATATTTATAATTTCTTCCAAGATTGGAACTGATTTAAACTGTTAATTTAAAATGAGATTTGAAAAATATTCACATTTGAATGTAAACCGATTCAAAAGAACAAGGGGATTGTGATTAGAACAGATAATGTATTTTGAATACAAATCGATTTTGAAACAATCATGATATTGATAAGAAATATTATTCTATTTGGAATATGAATAGATTCTGAAATTAGTATTACATTTTGAAACAAAAATTTCCCTTATTTTGTGTGAAAATCAATTTTTAAATGGTTATGATATCCCGATATGAACTATCTTATATCTTGAATATAAACTGGTTTGGAATATAAAACTGAAAATGAATATTGAATTTCACAAAAGGGGTCAAAGCGATAACGAGATTTATGGAAACCGAAATAAATCCAACCATGATTATAAGTGAATCGATAACAATTAGAAAAGAGATTTGAATGGGAAATCCAAAATGATCCAAAATGGTTGATTTTAAAATACGCTTATTATTGGAAAGACTGGGATCGAATATTTGTTCGAAAACATTCTAAGTAGTAGTATGACATTATAAAGAAATCGAAGACCTGGGAATCTATAAGTGAAGAACAAGAATCTTTAAACTATTTGGATTGAGTGTTGATGTCTTGTTTGGGTCGATCACTCGATACGAAGTTATAAGTTGCATGAAATCTGAATATATTTAGAGATTTTCGGATTTTGTTCCGTTCAGACCCAGAACAGACTTGTATGGATGGTGCGTTTGATACTGAAATTGACTGCGTAGCACTGATCTCTATTTATATATATATATATATACATATATATATTGAATTTGTCGAAATTAATTATTCTCATCTCTAAGTCATATAAACTTAGAGGGTGTGTATTGATAGAAATCAGTGACACGTTATGAATTTTCAATGTGGCATACTCGAGTTATGAAATGAATGAATGATGATCAAAGCCTGGCTTATTAAAGCATAGCTTTGTGTATATCGTGATATCGACGAACCTCACACCCTGGATTGGCGGGAAACTGGTGGTTAGGTTATATACATAATTTCTAGTGAAATCGAAAGCTGCGGCGGTAGATCTACCTCGAAACCTGAGGGAATAATGTATATGCGGTGTCTGATGCCTGGATGTTATTCGAGATATATACTTTCGTGCTATGTATTTAGTGTCCGTTGTCTGGATGTTAACCGGGAATACTTAGCTTCAAGTTCTCCAATGATCTATCATGCTAGGAACCATCACGTTGGAAAATCCAATAACCAGTACGAGTCGTTCGATTTGTTTATAAACTATATATAAGGGCATAGTCACTATGCTTGCTAAGATTAATATATTTATTTTTGAAATGGTTTTTCGACTCTATGCACTAATACTTGTAATAAAAGTGAATTTTCACGAATGAAAGCTTTTTTTTGTTATCATAAGATAAAACTCGCCCATTTGGTGTGCACTTGCATTGTGTAATGTAGGACGAGCTTATGATAGCTTCATTTCTCCAAAATCATTTGCGGATTTCTATGCATGAAGATTCACATGAAGCAAACCCGTTCTGTGTTAGCGGCGTGGTCTGGAAAATTTCACACTTCTTTTCTATTGATAGATGCACCCATGACACTCATTGTTATTTCGTATTTTAATTTGACTAATATGAGAATGATTTAGTTCTGATTCGAGTGTTTGTTGTGTTTCTTTTTATGCAATATGCTCGGGTCAGGTACGAGCTGCAGTTATCGAAGTTCTTGCCTTGGAGATCGAAGACGAAGATTTGTTATATCTATTCTATTTATGGGTCCTACTAGACTTTGTTTCGCTGTCTTATTGTATATACATATGTATGTGTAACTCTGATCATCATTGTATATTATAGTCAAATGTATATATTTTTTACCTGCTTTTAAACTGTTAATTGTTTATTACATGTTATCCTTCCGCTGTGAGATTCTGTTATTGCTCTCTTTTTTTTCTTGCTTTTCTTTTATTTTTCCCAACAACTACCTACATTTGTGGTCTGTTTGGGTCGGCATGTGTTGATCATTGTCGATCTGAATGGTCAAAAATCTAGGTTGTTACATAGCGCATAACTTCACTATAGATAATTAGTTCGTCTACCTTATGGTAAACAATTAGTTATCTAGTTGAAGCGATTCAAGGGAACAAATTTCCTTTTTATATGTGTTGCAAAATGTATGTAAACATTATGTTCGTAGCATACCATAAAAAATTCAAATTGTTTATATCCAACTTTTTTCTATGTTATGCTGAGTGTTAACTATCATATTGTGTATCTAATTCATAAACAAACATGATAATTATATTTCCTTTCAAGATTAAGTAAAATCTTACCTACTGTTTGCATATCAAAGAAAAAACATTGCTCCATTTAATCATTTTGCAAAGTAATATGCATGCGTGATGCAAAATTCAATGTTGGAAAGGTTGCGTAGACATTGTCACTTCCCACGTCCACCCAAAAAACCATCCACTACACTGTTCCGTATTCCAGATTCACATCGATCACAAAGTCAAAGCCCAAGGGTTTAGATGACCATTTTTATGGTTTAGGTTTTTGAAACACCCCGAGTTTCAATAATAATATTATTAATAAAGAAACGAATTAGAAAATAAATAAACTTATATAAATATCTGAATTTTGCTACGAAAATTTCACCATTGAGTTCATAGTGATTATGTTGACAAGTTTCGTAAATAAGCTATCATGATCTGAGCTAAAACGAAGATCATATGAGAGAAAAAAGATTTTAGAAGTTTAAAATTCATATTTTTGAGCTTGAAGTCAAAGATAAATAAAACAGTATATTTTTAATTTAAAAAATATATTAGTATATGGGTTGACTACTCCCATGGACGGTTGACCGCTACCACCAGGGCGGTTGACCAAGATAGGTCATACCTGGTCATTAGATTGACCTGGTACATAACAAAGGTTTAGATTCGAAAATTTCGCTAGCTATATTTCTGTTTCAGACTTTGATAAATGGTAAATTTTGAATTAAAATAATACTAAGGATATATTTGAACCTAAATAGTTAATCTAATTAAGACAATGCCATAGAAACACCAAACTGGATCAAGCTATATATAATGGTCCATGATTCTCAACTAAACCTATAAATAAAAGGCTAAACCTAGCCCTCTCTTCACTCTAAGAATTCTCTTCTTCTTCCATGTCCATTTCCCTTTGAATTTTAGGGATTAAAACTAAAATGAATATTTTATAGAGGAAGAAGATAAAAATTAAAATTTTATGAGAAGACCCTGGTACAAGGAGGATCAGTGAAGGTCAATAGAAAATAGCCTAGGACTCAGGCGAGTGGAAAGTTACAGCAATTTTAGATTAAGGAAGATTAACGATATAAGCTTAAAAGTATTTTATATTAACTTTAATCTACAGTTAATTTGCAGTTAATTTACATTTTATATACATGTGTTAATAATTTAAGTATCCTGCAATTTTTAGATTTAAAGATAATTTGAGATCCACACATATTTATGTGGAAATGATAAAAAGAGAGATATCATGTAAATACATATTTAAATAAAAGGTGCATGTTTATGAGAAAAAGATTGGTCAGTTCTTATATGAATTAAACTTACATGTAATAAATGTAAATCTGAAAGCAAAACAGTGACTATTATAAAGAGCCATAACATATAAGTAAAAAATGACAATTTTTGTACCTGTTGTTAAATTATAACACTGGTTATCATAATATTAAAAGTAAAGGGAAACATTGTTATGACAAGTAGTTCATGGAAGGTAGATGTCTATCACAAATATGGTAGATAGAGATTTTACAAACAAAGACTATCACGAAAAATAAAAAATCTAAAAGATTAAGATTATCATGATAATGGTAAAATAGCAAATGTTACTACCATACTTTGACACCGAAAACAGATAGAGGTGAAGGGTATCGGAGCAGCACCAGCATCAGAATAGAAGAAAGAAAGGACTAAAGCTGATACCGAAAGCAAAAGAAAGGGAAATATTTGATATACATGCTATCGGTACCAAAGAAGGAGGAAAAAGCTTGGTACCGATATAGGGAAGATAACTACAAGGTGACACCGAAACCAACATGGAAGAAAAGTACAACCAAGAGTAATGTCAATGAAGACACCAAAAGCAATCAACCCGATCTCGCATCTATAGGCAAATAGTTTGATGCCAAAACTCAGAACTATGGAAGGGAAAGCACGAGACCAAGCTGGGTTGGAGCAAAAAGCTATCGATACCAATCTACTTGGTATCGATACTGCTACAAGAAAATAGTTTCACAGTCATCAGAACGAATTCTGAAACTACGTGATCGCAAGGCCGATCTTGGAATCAAAGATTTTTGAAGTAAACCAAGGCTCATGAGATAGAAGGATCATCCTCGCTAACACGCTTAGTGTCGATGCCGATACCAAAGAAGGAATAAAGATAACACTTGAAAGCCACCAAAGTAGGGTAGAACCGGGAACTTGCTATCAGAACAAAGGCATGCTGTTGAGACCGAAAGCAGCTAAAGGAGCTATCTATACAAATTTGATTGGTATCGATACACTGCATGGAGGCGACGTCAATTTCATAAGAAAAGTAGAGCAGATAACAACACTCGGAGTTGAAAGAAGACCAAAACCCAGGAACTGGACCGAAAGCCACTGATACGGGCCGACACCGATATTGGATGGCATTACCAAAGCCGAAAGTGCTCTAAACAGGGCTTCCGTTGATCGCAACCAAAAGGTAGCCCAATATGCCTATAAATAAGGCCCCAGCGGTTACATTGTAGTGGACTTTTCTCATTCTCAAATCTTGTAATCATTTTCTTAGAGAGTAAACCATAGTTTGTAAATCAATTTGGGGATTTTAATTAAATACTTCTATATACTCAACAAAGTGATCAATAAAGAGATAATCAATATTTTAATCAATCCTATGAATTTCCTTATCATTTATGCCACTTATTTTCCTATCATTTCCCTACGACAAAGCTTCATACGAAAGCTTGATTATCGAAACACCCTTTCTTAAGCCATTTAGCTTCCTAACTTGCATTGCACTTAGGGAACCCTTATCCCCAGGTAACTGTTGGTCCTTGAGTCTCATAATCATGATACTCACCTTTTAAAGGAAGAGTAACTAATCTTTGGGCTTAAAACCTTGATGTTTATGAAATGGTGAACTAACTCAAGCTTATGAGAGCTAAATAACCCCTTAATCTCCCTATATCCACATCCTCGGCACTAGTTCCGATGTTGACGAAAAATATCATTAACATTTGGCGCAAGAAGGAGGGATCGAACCTACGATCCTTTTGATAACCTACCACATCCCTGGTTGTTTCGTCCCGAATTGGAATAAGCTTTGAAGAAGCAATACCATGAGTAAATAGTCTCGACAAGTGTCTTCTGAATCTTAAATGGTTACATAAAGCATCAGTAATCCAAGAATTATTGAAGAGCAAAGGCTGAGAATGGAAGCTTTAAGAATCATAAGTAAGAAAAAGGAACTAGAACAGTACGATCCTGACCATTGGAGCATTCACCCTTCCCACATAGGACCAACTCCAATCTTTGCCTTAAGTGGTTCTATGTTAAAGGAACATAACATATTCTCTCACATTAAGGAAGCCATCCATGCACACGCTAAGGGAACAATATTTGAACAAAGAATAGAGGGGGATTACAATCAACTTACCTCAAGATCGTCAAAGAAGGTCGCATCTTAGTTTCAGTACACAGTAAAACAAAAGGTTAAAGACGAAGAGGAACCTACAAAATTGACTAAAAAAGGGCTAAGTTCTGACGTCAAAAGGGAGTCTTTGAGTTAAGATTACCTGAAGATTGCAAGCTTACTACAATGATTGAAAATATATACTTCTTAATAAAGCATGGGCTTAGCTTTTGGCCATCACTAAGGAAGAAACCCAAGAACGAAGTCAAATTTGGAGGACCCTAGAGCAACTATCATATAATGAATGGACATGAAACCAATCATTGCAGAGTTCTAGAAGGAATGATTATCAAATTCCTTCATCAAGGTCAGCTATATAGACATGTAAAGAAATTTTAGTCAACTGCAACAATGGATTCCTTAAAGAAAGATTGTCTACATGGACAGGAGTATGGAACTCCTGCAAATATGGAACCATCCGAAATGGATGAAGCTAACTACGATGGCTAAAAACCCTTGTCCCCACCAAGATAGCCAGGGTAAGGCACCACTCAGAGGGGGGAGTTGTGTAAGCCTTTAGCCACATCTAATTCAGAAAGGGCCAGGTTAAAGCATCAAAAGTATAAGCCTCTGCCCCCCTGACGAAGCAGCTAAAACCCTTACGCCAACGATGGCCTGGGTAATGCACCCCTTGGAGGGGGTGAGTGTAAGCCTTTATCCACGTCCAAATTAGACAGGGCTAGAGTAAAGCATTGAAAACCCTTATTCGCGCCTACGATGGCAAGGTTAAGGCACCCCTTGGAGGGTGATGTGCAAGCCTCTGTTACTGCCTATGACGACCAGGGTAGAGCATTAAACAAGTAAGCCTTTATCCACACCTACGATGACTAGATTAAAGCAACTTAGCCCTTATCACCACTTACGATGGCCAAATTAAGGCGCCTCCAAGAGGGAGGTCGGGTAAGTCCTAGGGCCCTGCTTAAGAATAAGTTAGCCAAGCACACCGGACGCACAAGCCCAAAGAGTGGCTAACAAAGCACGTAAATCCTCAACTTTGGCAAACAAAGCCCCAGAGAGTGGCTTAGTAAGCACGTACATCCTTTGCTTACATCTAATCCTGCAAAAGAGAACAAAAACTCTTAGGGAGCACACTAAGCATGCAGTCGCCTCTGCTTACACAAAAATCCCGTGGAAAGGGATCAAAAAGCTCTGGATGAGCACTCTAAGCATGTTGTCACCTATACTTACACAAATATCTCGTTGGAAGGAAACAAAAGCTCGAAAGAAGAGCGCTTGAAGCCCATACAACCTCTGCTTTAAAGAACAAACCAGGAATTGGCACCAATAGCGACAAATATACGAATTTGGGTTTGGTTTGGGACTTCTATTTGAGTACCAGAAGTGGATCTCTGGTCTTCTATCAAATACCCGAATCTGGGTTTGGTCTGGGACTTCTATTAAATACTAGAAGTGGACTTCTGGTCTTCTATCAAATACCTGAATCTGGGATTGGTTCAGGGCTTCTATTAAATACCAGAAGTGAACTTCTAGTCTTCTATCAAATACATGAATCTGAGTTTGGTTTAGAACCACAAATAAATGCTGAAAATGGATTTTTGGTTCTTCGATCTTCTATTATAAATGCCTGGATATGGGCTGCAGAACTTTATACTTCCAGAAAAGTATTTCTGAATCATTATTCCAAATACCTTAATCTCGGTCTTCAGACTATAATTATCATTTCCAAGAAGTGTTTGTCAAATCAAAATTCAGGTTGATGTCTCTATACTACTATCCAAAAGCCTACAAATGGATATCGTGATCTCCCATCTTGCTTAGGGAAATTTTTTTCTAAACTTATATGCATAAAGTTACTATTCTCTATCTCGATAAAGCATAAAGTACAAATGGTCACATTAACCTATCACAAAGGTTTACACATTGCAATGTTACGATCCGAATGGGGATTCATAAGAATAGAGTAAATCATGGTTCCTATCTTACTACTAACAAAAGAATAATATAAAGGGTTATATAATGAGTCGCATGGAGAACAATGTAGGAGGAAATCCATGAAAAAGGTACCCAAACCACCAACAAGGTTACACATCAGGTGATATCTACGCAACTCATAAAATCATTTTGCAAGAGTATTTACAAGATTACCCTATAGATAGTTTAATACATAAGTTAAATCTTAGTATTTCACTTATTATAAGTTTCCTTTCATCTTGCAATTTTTAATAATGCTCGCTGAAGCATGAGAAGGGGGTTAAACATTATATATGTAGTTAATACCAAGGGTATTAGTGTAGTGACCCGAAAATCCGGTCCAATTTGAGCTGACTAAATAACACAAGTCCAACCCCAAATTGCACTTGAAATTCAAGAAACTAATAGAAAGAAGATAGAGGGTGAGGATAGATAAGATAGAACTAGTAGAATAGAAGAAGAAGAAGAACATCATCATCAGAGTAAACACGAATCTCACAGCGGAACGAATAAAATATAACATAACTTTTGAAATACAAACAGTTATATATAAAATAGCACTTATCAGAGTACAACACTTACAACAACAGCGGAAATAATAATAGCTATAGAATCCTGAAGCCTCCTGCTCCAAGCTCTCCAAGTGTATCTGTAAAATCCCGACTACTTGACTGCCCGTACAAATTTAGGCACCCAAGAGTTTAGGGAAAACAACAAAGTAAACTCCGGGTCAGTCATGGGACTGGTATGAGTAAAACAATTTAAAACAGTTTGAACAAGTAAATGATATCTCATAAGACCACGCCGAATAACGGAACGGGTTTTTCCCTTATGAGAATCCAACACTTTGTAAACAATATCATTCTGATATTATAATAATGTCTAACTACAATTAGATAACAATCTAGCAGAAACGCTTTCATCTCACGTTCTACAAATATAGTATACAATCAAAACCGCAAGCACGTATTGGGTAATGGATTTCCAACTATGACAAGGTATGGAACCACCTTCCGATCAGTGTACTCTAGGAACGATACACTGTAGTTCAACAAGAACATCTTGCAACTCAGCCACACATGACCGACCACTCATTTCGCTTGAGTGTATCGAATGTACATCACCAACGGTTGGGATCAGCAACCGTTCCCGTATATATATATATATGGGACAGCATTGATAGATTAAAGAAGCAAATGAATATTCTCTAGATAGGTGATTATACACCATACTTCGGTGCGACCGACTTAGCCATGCTGCCTGCCCGATTTCTGTAATTTACCGGATGTGAGGCTAGAAGCTACGCTTACTTTCCATTCATTTATAACACGATCACTTTGAATGCCACATTATCAGATCCGTAAATCATTAGTTGGTTTATACAAATATCATGGATGTTATGCTAAGGGATAAATCCGTTGCAACCATATATATTTATACAGACCAACCCATTCGATCATTGGAAATACTTTGTCAGACATTCGTCCATTTACGTTCGTTCTGGGACTGAACGAAACCGAAGGCACTATTCAGTACATCCATCTTAGTCCATTGTTATCTAAGATTTATACAACAGCCCTTGCACTTTACTCCGTCTTCAATATATTCAGCATATATGATTCGCAACGCTTATGCCAATACAGAGTGGTTC
Source organism: Allium sativum (assembly GCA_030737875.1). Classification (NCBI taxonomy): domain Eukaryota; kingdom Viridiplantae; phylum Streptophyta; class Magnoliopsida; order Asparagales; family Amaryllidaceae; genus Allium; species Allium sativum. The sequence goes on along the minus strand of CM060918.1, from coordinate 768,204,851 downwards.
TTTGGATAATAATCCAACCGGTCCCTCCATATTAACAACGTTAAAATGGTCAAAACATTGATAGTCTGTGATTTAACTATCAAAGAAAAACTCGTGTGCAAACAACGATATTATTTCCAGACGGAAATTATATCAACCAATCATCATTTAACATTTATCTCTTTAGTTCATTAATTTACTTATCTCCTGTTTCCCTATATTCTAAATTTCTTATTTTCTAATTTTAGAAAATATACTTTATTAACAATGGAAAACATTTCCATTTCCTTGTTTTCTATATTAGAAAACATTTCTGATTTCTTATTTGGAAAACATTTCCAAAGTTCCTTCATTGGATTTAAACAGATGTTTATATAAAACATCGCTATGCCAACTCAAACCATTTATTGAATTCACTTAACCATCAAACCTTACCATTCCTTAGTTAAGAAGGAAGTCAATCAAGTTGGGGTATAATTACCTCTCAGACCTTAACTGAACAACGTTATAACTTCGAAACAGTAACATTTTATCTTTTAAACCTTTAACAACTTCTTTACGTAACTCTTGGATTCAATTTACGAATCCACTTCTTTATTGAAAACATTGATTATAACGATAACGTTATAACCCTTGCTTTCGCAATATCTAACTTCAATTATAACCTTTATTCTTTAATTCGAATAATTAAACCTAACCCTAATTTATTTGTGTATACTCTTGATTTAAAAACCGGAAAGTAAATATTACTTTCCCGAATTCGATATAATTCAATTCGACGTAAAATTCTCTTTCGAGTAATCTCTATTTGATTAACTCTTCTTCGAATAACCTATATTCGATTATCTCTCTCTTCGAATAACTTATATTCGAAATCTCTCTTTTTCGAATAAACTATATTCGGTCTCTTTCTTTCGAATATGCTATATTCGATAATCTCCTTCGATTAACTAATCGATAACTCTTTTCGATTAAACTATAATCGATAACTCCTTTCGACTAAACTATAATCGATAACTCCTTTCGATTAAACTATAATCGATAATTCCTTTCTTTTAGCTCTATTCGAATAAACTATATTCGACTAACTCTATTTAACTCCGTTTAACTCTATTCGAATAACTAATATTCGATAACTCTATTTAACTCCGTTTGAATAACTAATATTCGACTAACTCCTTTGGATTAACTCATCTTGACTAACTTAACTTAATTAACTTAACTCGATAACTTAACTCGATTATCTTAACTCCATAACTTAACTCGATTATCTTAACTCCATATCTTAACTCGATTATCTTAACTCCATTATCTTAACTCGATTATCTTAACTCCTATATCTTAACTCGATTATCTTAACTCCTATCGAATAACTAATATTCGATTAACTCCATTCGCTTGACTCTAGATCGCAGCGATCACAATGGTTACGCCTGATTCCCTCAGGAAACATCCGACCGCCTTAGGCTATCTGCAGCCCTGCGAATTACGCTAGCAGTCGTGCTAAATGACATATTTTTTGGATTAACTCTAACTGATTAACTCTATTTGTTTAACTCTAACTGATTTATTCTAATTGGTTAACTCTAACTGATTACTCTAACTAGTTAACTCAAATCGATTAACTCTGTTTGACTAACTCGACTCGACTAACCCCTTTCGAATAACATATTCGATTAACTAACTTCAAATACCATATTCGATTTACTAACTTCGAATACCATATTCGATTAACTAACATCGAATACCATATTCAATTAACTAACATCGAATACCATATTCGATTAACTAACATCGAATACCATATTCGATTAACTAACTTCGAATACCATATTCGATTTACTAACATCGAATACCATATTCGATTAACTAATCTTCGACTAACTAATAGTCGATTAACTCTTATTTGCTTAACTAACATTCGACTAACTAATAGTCGATTAACTTACTTCGACTAATTCGATTAACTTTTATTTGATTATCTTTAATCGATTAACTTTAATTGATTATCTCTAACTGAATAGCTAATATTCAATTAACTCTTTTCAAATAACTAAATTCGATTAGCTCCTTCGAATACTAAATTCGATTTAACTCTATTCGATTATCTTTTATATCTCGTCAATTTCCTTTTTGTAACGTTTATTTTCCGTTACAACTATCCCCTTTTTTATAACTTTTAATTACCGTTACAAATATTTCCTATTTATAACTTCTAATTACCGTTACAAATATTTCCTATTTATAACGTTTTATTTATCTTCTAAATAAATATTCCTTTATTCTATTTATTTTCTAAATAAATATTTCCTTTTTCAATTCTATTTATTTTCTAAATAAATATCCCTTTTATAAAACTCTATTTGTTTTATAAATACTTCCATTTATAAAACCGTGTTCGTTTTATAAATACTCTATTTTCCAATTGTTTCCTTTTTATAAAATCGGTTGATTTTATAAAACTCCTTTATTTCGATATACATTGAAATATTCCTTTCACAACTCAGGGTTTCTTATGATATGCAAAATATCGAATAACAATGATTAATATCATTCTAACACACATAATCCAGAACAGATTATATAACACATCATATAACACAATATATGAAAACAGTAAAATAATTGTTGAGGAATCCAGTCGGATTCCTCCTACCTGTCTCCCTGCATCCACAGATGTTACATAGTATAATATACATCAATGTCATCCCAACATGAAATATACTGATAATCAGAATCCATATTTGACTTACGGTTTTCTATATATAATGATATCTACGTTTTCAATCAAATCTATTGAACAGTACAGACAATCAATACACAACAGTCAATAATTTAAGTACAATTTATATAGAAATATAAATTGAGAAGAGTTAGTGAGTTTTACTCACATTGTCCGTAATCGTTAACCAACGATTTACGGTCGATGATTCTGGTCCTACAATTTATTTTGTAATAAATTTCTAGACGAGCTCCGATCCACTTCCCGTCAGCTTCGTTGTGAAGCTCCCGTCCATATGGTCCTAACGGATCTTGTTTTCACCAGATTCATCTAATACTCATCTTCTTCAATCAAAAGAGACAGGCCGCTCCTCCTTTCTGACATAGCCCATTGTCATTACCCTTTCGCCACAGCTTTACTTGCGGTAAATCAATGTCAAGACAATCGTCTATGTATACCACAACACTTACTATAGTTCGACACCATGTTTGCCCATTTCAAGTGTTGATTATTTCCTCCTTGTCTACTTCACAAATCCACATTCAAAACCCGGGTTATCATCAATTTCAACTTAATTCTGTTCCCACCCAACTCAACATAATTTAACAAACAAATTACATTATTCATCTCCTAAACCAATCCTTCTTCTTTCCACTCCTCGACACTCACATAAACCTGCACAGTAAATATTTCCCATGACCAAAAATAATAATCCATCCCTAAACTGTGCAAACAAACTCCACACCTCATCATTAACTCAACTGCCACCTCCATCTTCTCCCTACAGGTTCAACGCTGCAACCCTGTTATCGGTCATCGCTATAGGAAAACAAACAACGAACTCCTTCACCAACCTTCTGTCATCACCTACAACCCCAACTCCCATCTCATATCCTTCTCAGTACTCAGTCACACTCGACCCCACTTCTTCCAAAGAACCCATTCACGCAAACCCAACTAACCACAAAACAGAAAATACAAGCATTCTTGTCTGTTCTTCCACTTCTTCTCTATTTAAAACTCCAGCTTCTTCCACAAAGGCTGTTACGTCCTTTTCATTTATGAAACTTCAGTCCATGCATGAACACCTTCCAGTATTTCTCTGTGCACCATATCGGCACAGTCATCACGTCAGTACAGATAAAAGCCCCACTCCTCAATTAATTAACACAGTTAACCCCTAGATCACGCTTAACAGGAAAACATTCAGCGTCTTCGTCCAAACCAGACGATATATTTCTTCTTCCTGCGATGACTACGGACAAATGAAACCGTTTCCATTTTACTGATCACTGACGGCGTCTGAGAGTACGGAACCTCGCTCCACTTCGGCCAGTGCTAGCCCCGACCTTGCTCTTCCTGTCGACATCAGTAACCCCCTTTCGATCAACTAACGCTTCGTGAAATCCCAACTGGAACACAACGAGTATGAACTGCGAATACCACCATGAATCCAAATACACTACTCAAATCACAATCGAGGTTCTTAAATTCCCCAAATCCCAACCCTAGAACACACTGTCGAAAAACCCAATCACCTAAACGAGCATCGAACAACTTAGAACTGAGATGCGGATGAAGAGAACGATCTTAAGAACCCAAAAATATGAGTATCATAAATTTAGGGATTTTATTTCGAATTGTTTGGAATTTTTATACTCACGATGGTTTTGTTGAGGAAGGAATTTGTGGCGGCTCCTTTCTTTGACTAATGAAGAGGATAGTTAGGTTTAGAGAAGGGTTTTTAAGGGTATTTATAGGCAATTCTTTTTAGATATTTCCAACTAGATATTTATATAAATAACCATTTATATTCCTTCGAGCATTTTAATCACGTACAGCTTCATAACAAACCCGACTGTAACGAAATTTGATATCCTGCTATATTACACTATTCCGGACTTGATAAAACCGGTTTCGTCAAATTCTGAACTCGTTTGTAAAAACAGTATTTCACACGTACTAGTTAAATCGAATAAATGCAAATCGAATAAATGCAAATCGATTTCCAACGACTTCCATTCTTCAAAAATAAATATATATTATCGTTCACATTCAAATACGAATTTTCATAAGCTTCTAATTCGATTTAATTTCATATTTAATTCAGTTATTTTTAAATAACTCGTATATTTTGAATTCAAGTTATTCAACTTCTAATTCAATCACATTCATATATTCATATATTTAAATAAATTAAATATTCTGACACTAAAAACCTGGGTCATTACATTCTTCCCCACTTAAAATAATTTCGTCCTCGAAATTGCTAAAGTAGAGGACGACCCTATCTACTGGGTAAATATTTATCGGTCTACCCCTTAACTTCAGTTTCAATTGAACCAATTAATATCGACTAAAATATTAATTTATTCCTACTAACTGAAATTTCCAAAAGTTTTTTTTTGAAAATTTTCTAACGCCTAAATTTTCCGGAGAATTTCGCCATAACCTCCTTTGTACAGCCCTATCGGTAAAACCACAACTCGCCTCTCTAGGCCTTCTCCAACCCAAAAGAAAATCAAAACGCCAAACGGCTTGCCAATTCGGCTCATCAAAATCTCAAACCCATATATAATATAAACTGGTACCTTTTGTCGGGCATATCACTCTATCACTTCCATATGCTATCTACTCAGCATATACCAATGTTATCCCAATCAAATTCCAATCAGTTCATATCCTCAATCCAAATCGAATTTTATTCGAACCCCAATATCAAATTCCAAATTATTGACTTATAAATTTGGTTCCATTCTAGATTATCTCTAATCCAATTCAATTTTATTTATCTTGGGTTTAAGTTGAATTTCAATTTATTCATTTTTACCATCTTATTTTATTTAACTTCAAAAGTTAAATTCCAATTTCAGAACTTAAATTCTTGGATTTATTTCAAATCAATTTGAAATCATACAGCCAATTCAAAACCTTTGAATTTTTAAACACCTTGTTTTCACAAAGCAATTCGAAAACAAAACCTTTGGTAGTAATCCGTCACTTACAACTCGGAAATGAACACTGATGATGTCGCGATTCATCATTAGAATCTATTTTCCAGCTATTGAAGTGAGTTCAATATTATATCACTTTCAGTTTGAAAAACGTTTTCAAAATCTCCCAGGAACTTAAAATTTCCTTATTTTATTTCCAATTTGATTTAAATTCAGATTTACTTCCTTTCATTTCATATACTTTACTTATATGAATTCTGATCAGTTATTTACATAACCATTTCACTTCTTATAACCTCATTTGATTATAATAACAACCAACACAACCAATTATACTATGTTAATGTCAAAACATATCATGTTGGTTCATCGTATTCGAGTGTTCAGAAACCCCTATCGATATTGTGGTGCCCCACCATCGACCAGAATTCATAAGCCACGCAATCAATAAATCTCCACAATATAAAACAAATTTTATATCAATTAACAAATACGTTCACTCGTATATATACACTCAATCTCAGCCTAGGATATTACTAATCCCATCTCTACTGAGTTACGCCACAGAGCCAAGGTAATTCGCTTAACTTAAGCACTGATACCAACTTTAGTGACCCGAAAATCCGGTCCAATTTGAGCTGACCAAATAACACAAGTCCAACCCCAAATTGCACTTGAAATTCAAGAAACTAATAGAAAGAAGATAGAGGGTGAGGATAGATAAGATAGAACTAGTAGAATAGAAGAAGAAGAACATCATCATCAGAGTAAACACGAATCTCACAGCGAAACGAATAAAATATAACATAACTTTTGAAATACAAATAGTTATATATAAAATAGCACTTATTAGAGTACAACACTTACAACAACAGCGGAAATAATAATAGCTATAGAATCCTGAAGCCTCCTGCTCCAAGCTCTCCAAGTGTATCTGTAAAATCCCGACTACTTGACTGCCCGTACAAATTTAGGCACCCAAGAGTTTAGGGAAAACAACAAAGTAAACTCCGGGTCAGTCATGGGACTGGTATGAGTAAAACAATTTAAAACAATTTGAACAAGTAAATGATATCTCATAAGACCACGCCGCATAACGGAACGGGTTTTTCCCTTATGAGAATCCAACACTTTGTAAACAATATCATTCTGATATTATAATAATGTCTAACTACAATTAGATAACAATCTAGCAGAAACGCTTTCATCTCACGTTCTACAAATATAGTATACAATCAAAACCGCAAGCACGTATTGGGTAATGGATTTCCAACTATGACAAGGTATGGAACCACCTTCCGATCAGTGTACTCTAGGAACGATACACTGGAGTTCAACAAGAACATCTTGCAACTCAGCCACACATGACCGACCACTCATTTCGCTTGAGTGTATCGAATGTACATCACCAACGGTTGGGATCAGCAACCGTTCCCGTATATATATATATATGGGACATCATTGATAGATTAAAGAAGCAAATGAATATTCTCTAGATAGGTGATTATACACCCTACTTCGGTGCGACCGACTTAGCCATGCTGCCTGCCCGATTTCTGTCATTTACCGGATGTGAGGCTAGAAGCTACGCTTACTTTCCATTCATTTATAACACGATCACTTTGAATGCCACATTATCAGATCCGTAAATCATTAGTTGGTTTATACAAATATCATGGATGTTATGCTAAGGGATAAATCCGTTGCAACCATATATATTTATACAGACCAACCCATTCGATCATTGGAAATACTTTGTCAGACATTCGTCCATTTACGTTCGTTCTGGGACTGAACGAAACCGAAGGCACTATTCAGTACATCCATCTTCGTCCATTGTTATCTAAGATTTATACAACAGCCCTTGCACTTTACTCCGTCTTCAATATATTCAGCATATATGATTCGCAAACGCTTATGCCAATACAAAGTGGTTCTTTGGATAATAATCCAACTGGTCTCTCCATATTAACAACGTTAAAATGGTCAAAACATTGATAGTCTGTGATTTAACTATCAAAGAAAAACTCGTGTGCAAACAACGATATTATTTCCAGACGAAAATTATATCAACCAATCATCATTTAACATTTATCTCTTTAGTTCATTAATTTACTTATCTCATGTTTCCCTATATTCTAAATTTCTTATTTTCTAATTTTAGAAAATATACTTTATTAACAATGGAAAACATTTCCATTTCCTTGTTTTCTATATTAGAAAACATTTCTGATTTCTTATTTGGAAAACATTTCCAAAGTTCCTTCATTGGATTTAAACAGATGTTTATATAAAACATCGCTATGCCAACTCAAACCATTTATTGAATTCACTTAACCATCAAACCTTACCATTCCTTAGTTAAGAAGGAAGTCAATCAAGTTGGGGTATAATTACCTCTCAGACCTTAACTGAACAACGTTATAACTTCGAAACAGTAACATTTTATCTTTTAAACCTTTAACAACTTCTTTACGTAACTCTTGGATTCAATTTACGAATCCACTTCTTTATTGAAAACATTGATTATAACGATAACGTTATAATCCTTGCTTTCGCAATATCTAACTTCAATTATAACCTTTATTCTTTAATTCGAATAATTAAACCTAACCCTAATTTATTTGTGTATACTCTTGATTTAAAAACCGGAAAGTAAATATTACTTTCCCGAATTCGATATAATTGAATTCGACGTAAAATTCTCTTTTGAGTAATCTCTATTTGATTAACTCTTCTTCGAATAACCTATATTCGATTATCTCTCTCTTCGAATAACTTATATTCGAAATCTCTCTTTTTTGAATAAACTATATTCGGTCTCTTTCTTTCGAATATGCTATATTCGATAATTTCCTTCGATTAACTAATCGATAACTCCTTTCGATTAAACTATAATCGATAACTCCTTTCGACTAAACTATAATCGATAACTCCTTTCGATTAAACTATAATCGATAATTCCTTTCTTTTAGCTCTATTCGAATAAACTATATTCGACTAACTCTATTTAACTCCGTTTAACTCTATTCGAATAACTAATATTCGATAACTCTATTTAACTCCGTTCGAATAACTAATATTCGACTAACTCCTTTGGATTAACTCATCTTGACTAACTTAACTTAATTAACTTAACTCGATAACTTAACTCGATTATCTTAACTCCATTATCTTAACTCGATAACTTAACTCGATTATCTTAACTCCATATCTTAACTCGATTATCTTAACTCCATTATCTTAACTCGATTATCTTAACTCCTATATCTTAACTTGATTATCTTAACTCCTATCGAATAACTAATATTCGATTAACTCCATTCGCTTGACTCTAGATCGCAGCGATCACAATGGTTACGCCTGATTCCCTCAGGAAACATCCGACCGCCTTAGGCTATCTGCAGCCCTGCGAATTACGCTAGCAGTCGTGCTAAATGACATATTTTTTGGATTAACTCTAACTGATTAACTCTATTGGTTTAACTCTAACTGATTTATTCTAATTGGTTAACTCTAACTGATTACTCTAACTAGTTAACTCAAATCGATTAACTCTGTTTGACTAACTCGACTCGACTAACCCCTTTCGAATAACATATTCGATTAACTAACTTCGAATACCATATTCGATTTACTAACTTTGAATACCATATTCGATTAACTAACATCGAATACAATATTCGATTAACTAACATCGAATACCATATTCGATTAACTAACTTCGAATACCATATTCGATTTACTAACATCGAATACCATATTCGATTAACTAATCTTCGACTAACTAATAGTCGATTAACTCTTATTTGCTTAACTAACATTCGACTAACTAATAGTCGATTAACTTACTTCGACTAATTCGATTAACTTTTATTTGATTATCTTTAATCGATTAACTTTATTTGATTATCTCTAATTGAATAACTAATATTCAATTAACTCTTTTCAAATAACTAAATTCGATTAGCTCCTTCGAATACTAAATTCGATTTAACTCTATTCGATTATCTTTTATATCTCGTCAATTTCCTTTTTATAACGTTTATTTTCCGTTACAACTATCCCCTTTTTTATAACTTCTAATTACCGTTACAAATATTTCCTATTTATAACTTCTAATTACCGTTACAAATATTTCCTATTTATAACGTTTTATTTATCTTCTAAATAAATATTCCTTTATTCTATTTATTTTCTAAATAAATATTTCCTTTTTCAATTCTATTTATTTTCTAAATAAATATCCCTTTTATAAAACTCTATTTGTTTTATAAATACTTCCTTTTATAAAACCGTGTTCGTTTTATAAATACTCTATTTTCCAATTGTTTCCTTTTTATAAAATCGGTTGATTTTATAAAACTCCTTTATTTCGATATACATTGAAATATTCCTTTCACAACTCAGGGTTTCTTATGATATGCAAAATATCGAATAACAATGGTTAATATCATTCTAACACATATAATCCAGAACAGATTATATAACACATCATATAACACAATATATGAAAACAGTAAAATAATTGTTGAGGAATCCAGTCGGATTCCTCCAACCTGTCTCCCTGCATCCACAGATGTTACACAGTATAATATACATCAATGTCATCCCAACATGAAATATACTGATAATCAGAATCCATATTTGATTTACGGTTTTTGTAAAGACCCGCAACTTCCCCGTAAAGGAAAGCGTCGGATAGTTCGAGAACAAACCACAACAGAACGCATACAGAAGAACATTTTCATTGTATATTACAACAATGCATCAGATTACAAGAATATACAGAGTAACAATGAATATTACACAGAAATATCAGAGATTTAAATTACATTTAAATACATAGCAGCGGAAAATAATACAATACACAACTAGAATGAGATATACGGATACAAAGCTTTCCGGATATCGTTCCAGCTGTAAACCAGGATCCTGTGAATATAAATCTGCAAAACCAAAACTACTAGCTGCCCGTGTCAAAATAGGGGCACCCAGAGTTTAGGTTAAAACAATAAACTCCAGGTCAGTCATGTGACTGGTGTGAGAACTAAAACAGTTATTAATCTTTATTTTAAATCATTAGGCAAATCAAGGGACCACGCCGTATAACACGGAACGGGTTTCCTCCCAAGAATACCAGTGCATAAAACAAACAGCGCAATGCTAAATAAAGAAAAATGAAGCTGTTATAAGACCCAGGTCCTATCACACAATGCAACGCAAGCCGGGGGATAGGGTTTTCCCTTATAACAGCCAAAGAATGCTTGATACGTTTAAAACAAATCATTTGATACTATTATAAGTGCATAGTGTATAAAACAACTTCAAATCATAAGTATCAATCATAGGCGGCATGGGTACCATATATCATGTCGCCATACTAGTTTTACAATTAAAACCGCAAATGTCACGTATTTGGAAATTGGATTTCCGTCTATGAACCGAGGCAAAAGATAGTCCTCAACCGATTCGAGACGCTCTAGCCCGTGTCTCAGGATCAGAGCTCGAGTGACCCTTGGAGCGACAGGGCCGGTCCACCGATGTGGATTAAAATGCCTGAACACTGCGTTTCCCCACCCTTTGGGGTGTCAATGAGCCAACAAATGACTCCATCGGTTCGAGAACGACCGATCAATCCGAGGCGCCTCGCAACAGCAACAACCACATAAGTCAAACTCGTCAGGGCGTGTAAAACCACTGACGCCACTTTCTAGCTAGAAGAAAACGCATGCCCTCCCTGAGGTCCGTCTCCCGTTTTTGGTTCATACCTGGTGTGAAACACGCGAGGTAAACGTTACACAAAGCTACGCCACAAAGGCCGTGCTTTGATCATCACCACAAGACTTTGCTTTTCAACAGAAGCCTTGATCATTTGCATCTTAGCATGCCACACAGGCAAACCATCCTATGCAACCGATATCAGTCACACAGAATGAAATCCGATGTCAGACACACAGTCCATTTACAAGTCCGTCCTGGGTCTGAACGAAACCGGAGGCACCTAGTACCCCGCATATCCATCGATCTCCAAGTACGTCTGGACGATCACTAACTGTTTCCATCTTCTTGGGTGTACAGCCCAATCAAGATCATCAGTTATCACCCAAACGACGTGAAGACCTCCGGTCTTCGACCATCGTCTTCATCTTCGACTTATCGTCGTATCAGTTATTCAGAATGGGATAAACCCGGTCTTTCCGAATAACTCGCGTATATATTATAAAAGTGTTACACAAACACAACATACGCCTCATTCCAATTCATTAGTCACTAACCGTAAATTAATCAAGAGAATAATTTCCCAAATATTAACCCCGAAGGCCGAAACCAACATCAGATCAATATCCAGAAAACCATTCTACTTAGCTAACCGACAGTTAGTTTCTAAATTTCACGTTCAAATCTAATTAAAGATTTAACTATCTCCTGGAGCAAAACTGGTGATACTCCATTCTCGATCTTTTCAATCTAATTAAAGATTCATTAAAACTCCACTTAGTTTTAATCTTTGACTGGGTTAAAGAATCAGTGTCATTTAAAAACACGGTTCACGATAAACCCACAGTCACATCCCATTAATTATCGGGTTAAAGAACAAGTGTTATTTAAAACACTGTTCACGATAAACCCAAAAATCAATATCCATTCAATTCCAATTAAATATTATTTAATTGGTACACTTCATTAAATCTAAATAAAAAGATTTAATCTTTTCTCAACTGGGTTCAAGAACAGTGTTAGTGAAGACACCATTCACGACAAACCTAAATCACATTCATTAATTATCGGGTTAAAGAACAAGTGTTATTTAAAACACTGTTCACGATAAACCCAAAAATCAATATCAATTCAATTCCAATTAAATATTATTTAATTGGTACACTTCATTAAATCTAAATAAAAGGATTTAATCTTTTCTCGACTGGATTCAAGAACAGTGTTAGTGAAGACACCATTCACGATAAACCCAAATCACATTTGATATTAAACACAAGGCTCTGAATAGAAAATATATCGGCTTATATTCAATATCAAATTCTACGATTAACAAATGTCGTATTGGAAATAACGATATAAATATATATCTTTCAAATTTCCATAACAACATCTGTATAATCCCGAAATCCAACATCGAAATATTCCGAAGACAATTTCGATTCAAGTCCATTCCAATACAATCATTGGAAATTCTGGTTATTTTCAAAACCATTTCAAATTCAGTTTATTTATTTAAAAATAAATAGAATTCTAATCCTAGTTCAAAACTAGTTCATTTCGATAAAAATCTATTTTTATCTTTTCAAATATGGAGTTTTTCATCCCAAATCTTCACAAATCATTTCTTATGATTTTACACAAATTATTACTATTTTTAATAATTTTATCAAGGCCCGTACAGTCGATTTCCATCAATGGCCATCGAACTGCACTTACAGCGACCTTTTTCGAATTTGATTTGGACGTATCTCCAAATCCAACCGTTAGATTTCAAATTTCTAACATTCATTAGAAAGCTCTTTTCGATACGAACCCAACGGTTCCGGTTTTAGGAGAATCCGACGGTCGGATCTCCCGCAATGTCCGTTTGAAATAAATGGTCGAAATTCACGAACTGCCGCGGCGCGGCGCGTTCTATTCAGGCCATTATATTATATATATAATATATATAATATATACTTCGTCGATTTCTATTTAAAACGAATTATATAAATAGTTTTGAATTCATTTCAAAAGCAATTTCAATTTCCTTTTTAATTCAAATCAAAATTGAATTCTTCTTTATAAATTCGTTTCAAAATTCTTTTCTATTCAATTCAAATTTCAATTCAATTTGAATTCGTTTTCAATTCATTTCGAAATCATTTTCAATTCAATTCATTTCGAAATCGTTTTCAATTCAATTTGACTTCGTTTTCAATTCATTTCATTTCGAAATCGTTTTCAATTCAATTCATTTCGAAATCGTTTTCAATTCAATTCATTTCGAAATCGTTTTCAATTCAATTCAAAATATTCGATTTCGAAATCACTTTTCAATATTCATTTTTAAGATGAATAAAATCGATATAAATATCGTTCACGTCAAAATGGCATCAATCTAATCAACACGGCTTCATATATTCCTTTATTTCCAAATATTCTATTTCAAATATTTCTTTTTCAAAATATTTCTTTTTAAAACTGGAATGAGGCCCAATCAATTACCATATAAAATTAATTATATGGATTTTCATACAACACATGTATCATAGCATTGAAAAATAATCAACCATCAACCAAAGTGCACTACACTGTATAAGCATCAAATATAAATATCTAACGCTTATAACAGCCTGTCAATCAATCGATCGACATATTTAATCAATCAGGATGAGTGAACTTCAAATTTCATCCTAACACTCGTGTGGGGTTTCAAACAATCAAACGCACATTTTATTTGTGCAGTTGGGCGATGTGTAAAATTTATCGACCCAATCAATGTCCTTCAAATAGGTGTACATAAACAAACCGTCTGGTTTGTAAATGAATATTTATTTATTCACATTCACGTTAAAAATTATATTTTTAACGACAAAACATTTTATTCCAACATATGAACTTCTATTCAACTCATTCTTTAAATAAAATGATATTTTTATTTTTCTAACATATTTTAGAAAATTTCGGCGGCATAACGACACGATACTAGAAACGGGACAAGGCCTAGCCTTATCCCCGGTCTAGTGAAGGCCCACGCCATTCACACATCAATCAAAATCACCAAACAACCAAATTCAAATCAAATCATATAACTAATCTATGCAACCAAACAAACAAGTCCATGGTCTGTGGACGATTGTGTCGGGTGCTACTAAGCACCGTCTGCATCCTAGTATATATATATAAATAGAAATGAAATGGAAAGGTGAGAAATTCTCACCTATAGCTATCCTAGCTCCACGGCTCTCCATTGATAGAAATCTTCATTGCTATCGCATCTTCGTCATCTTCGTTGCCCGTAGTCACTATATATATAAAAATCGAATTTTTATTTCAAAGTTCAATATATAAAAATCGTATTTTTATTCCGACAATATAAAAGATTATATTTTTCTTTCGACAATATAAAAATCTGATTTTTCTTTTCAAATCTCAAAATAAAAATCAGTTTTCAATCTTTTTCAAAATCAGTTTTCAATCTTTTTCAAAATCAGTTTTCAATCTTTTTTCAAAATCAGTTTTCAATCTTTTTCAAAATCAGTTTTCAATCTTTTTCAAAATCAGTTTTCAATCTTTTTTTAAAATTCAGTTTTAACTCTTTTTAAAAACAAAAAAGTTTTTATCTTTTAAAAGATTCAGTTTTTATTTTTTTTCCAAAAAATCAGTTTCCCTTTTATTAAAAATGCAGTTTTTTTATCCTTTTTAAAATATGCAGTTTTTTTCTTCTTTCAAAATGCAGTTTTGCCTTTTTCAAAATGCAGTTTTTTTTTTCTAACAAATCAGTTTTTATTTTCTAAAAATCGAAATTAGTTTTCTTAAAAATCCTATTTAATTTTAAACTCTAAAATAAAAATAAAATAAAAGTAAGAATAGGAATGCTTACCGTATGCGAAGAGAGGGGGGGTGCGGATCTTGATTGGGCTTGGACCGGGGGCTCGATCGCCTGAAGGGGAACCGGCGGTTGAGGGAGGCGGCGCTGGGGATTCGAACTGGGGAGGGGAGCGGAAATCGAATCGGCGGCTGGGTGAGCTTTGGCTGCGTCGAGGTGGGGGGCGCGGGTCTAGGGAGACATGGCGGTGGTGGGCGGCCAGCGACAGAGCGCGGTGGGGCTGGGCGGAGGTTCGACGCTCGATCCGTTTTTTTTTTTTTTTCTTCGTTTCGATTCTGAACTGAAACGTACAGGGGGGGCCAGAGGTTATAGGGAAAGAGAGAATATATATTTTTTTTATTATTAATTAATTAATTTATTTTAACCTAAAGAGTTGACTTTCACATACGACCTCGAAACGAGGCCCACCGCCTGTCGTCCATAGCGTTTTACCCCCATTCCGAACACAATGGGATATGTATCGCTAGCTGATTCGATTGTTACAATCCGTTTCCGTTAAATTTACATTTAAATCACTATATTGAATTTTAAACGCACATTTCAAATTACCGGGGTCACATACTAACTAGAAAAATTCCAGAAAAATATTTTCTAGCTTCGTATTGACGATACGGTCCTAACAAAACTAGTTTCGACGAATTCTGAGACAGTTTGAAAAATGGCCAATTTCCAGTCGATTAAAATCAACTGAAACTGGTCAAACGCGTTTTCCTTTGCCACGCTCACATATTGATTCGAAAAATTATGAAATTTGAAATCTAGCAATAGTTCGACATCACGGACCTAACAAAACTGGTTTCGTCGAAATCCGAGGTCGTTTGCAAAATTGCTATTTTTAAGGGCCTTATATATATAAAAATATATATAAATTCCACAGCGACTATTTCTAATTTTAAACTGGACATATCTTATCATTTCTAAGATGAAATCTCAGTTTGTTAACTTCGTTACAAAGATATAGTTATACAGATTTAAATATTTCTTGTTTCGTTCAATTATGACTTATATTGAGTTCTGTATATTCATTTGAAATTAGAAATCGAATTTTCGAACTACCGCGCCATTTTCAATTCCTTTTATAATTATATATAATTATTATATATTCTAACGACGACGTATATAATATATACGTTCTAATTCTATTCAAAATAAATTTCACGTTCATTTTATTTAAAATAATCTATTTTAAATAATCAAAATTCGCTAAAATTGCCAAAATAAAAAAATTTAAACTGGCCCAGATTTTCCGGGTTGTTACAATCTCCCCCACTTAAAACTTTTCGTCCCCGAAAAGGAACAAAGTCGAAAGTGGTTTGATTAATCAATTCTACGATCGATCAGGCTTCCGTTCTCCAACTCTTTAGTTTCTGAGAATTTTCAAAATTTCAAAAATTTGGCTAACACCCTAAATTTTCGAAAAATTTCGCCATAACCTCCCCTGCACCGGGAGCATCGGGGAATTTCAAATAGCTTCCCCGGTCCTTCAGATCTCAAAAAGAAAAAGAAAAAGCCAAGCGGCTAGCCAATAGGCTCACAAAATCATCATCACCCAAACAAAACAGGAAATTATGTAGTAAACATGTACCTATTTGTCGGGCAAACAAATTTTATTCTCTGCTCTAGCCTCCTTGCTATGACCTGTTCAATGATATATATGTATATGCAAACAAATGCGACCAATTTTCAATACAATTCAATATTTGATTCAATTAGGCATAATAGTTCAAAATTATCAAACAATTTAAACAAACAACTCAAACATCAATCAATTAGTGAATTTAACGTTTAAAATTCATAATTTTGATACATATACAAAAATCATGTTTTTGATGCCAATTCACAACAATAGGTTCTAACTATATATAAGTTTTGGTTCTCACACCAGCCTAATGGAAATATATAGAAAATCACACCTTCAACACTCGAACACTAATTCTGATGATGTAGCTACAATCATCAGAATCATCTTCGGGCGACTAGAGTGTGAATCTATATCTATCCAGTATATTAAAACTTCGAATACACGTGGATCAGACGTATACCCAAAATCTTTATATACTGCATTGTCCAAATCAATATAAATAAATAATCAAATATGAATAGTTGATTTAAATTTTCAAAACAAAGAATGTTTTCATTTGAAAAATATACTCTTCACACTCGTTCTAGGATACTACTGATCCCATCTCTAACGAGTCATTCCCATTGGATTTTACTAACCCAATATCTGATGAATTCTTTCGTATGGTTCTAATGTGCCTTGTTCTCTGAGCTTTGTAAACCAAAGCTCTGATACCACGTGTAAAGACCCGCAACTTCCCCGTAAAGGAAAGCGTCGGATAGTTCGAGAACAAACCACAACAGAACGCATACAGAAGAACATTTTCATTGTATATTACAACAATGCATCAGATTACAAGAATATACAGAGTAACAATGAATATTACACAGAAATATCAGAGATTTAAATTACATTTAAATACATAGCAGCGGAAAATAATACAATACACAACTAGAATGAGATATACGGATACAAAGCTTTCCGGATATCGTTCCAGCTGTAAACTAGGATCCTGTGAATATAAATCTGCAAAACCAAAACTACTAGCTGCCCGTGTCAAAATAGGGGCACCCAGAGTTTAGGTTAAAACAATAAACTCCAGGTCAGTCATGTGACTGGTGTGAGAACTAAAACAGTTATTAATCTTTATTTTAAATCATTAGGCAAATCAAGGGACCACGCCGTATAACACGGAACGGGTTTCCTCCCAAGAATACCAGTGCATAAAACAAACAGCGCAATGCTAAATAAAGAAAAATGAAGCTGTTATAAGACCCAGGTCCTATCACACAATGCAACGCAAGCCGGGGGATAGGGTTTTCCCTTATAACAGCCAAAGAATGCTTGATACGTTTAAAACAAATCATTTGATACTATTATAAGTGCATAGTGTATAAAACAACTTCAAATCATAAGTATCAATCATAGGCGGCATGGGTACCATATATCATGTCGCCATACTAGTTTTACAATTAAAACTGCAAATGTCACGTATTTGGAAATTGGATTTCCGTCTATGAACCGAGGCAAAAGATAGTCCTCAACCGATTCGAGACGCTCTAGCCCGTGTCTCAGGATCAGAGCTCGAGTGACCCTTGGAGCGACAGGGCCGGTCCACCGATGTGGATTAAAATGCCTGAACACTACGTTTCCCCACCCTTTGGGGTGTCAATGAGCCAACAAATGACTCCATCGGTTCGAGAACGACCGATCAATCCGAGGCGCCTCGCAACAGCAACAACCACATAAGTCAAACTCGTCAGGGCGTGTAAAACCACTGACGCCACTTTCTAGCTAGAAGAAAACGCATGCCCTCCCTGAGGTCCGTCTCCCGTTTTTGGTTCATACCTGGTGTGAAACACGCGAGGTAAACGTTACACAAAGCTACGCCACAAAGGCCGTGCTTTGATCATCACCACAAGACTTTGCTTTTCAACAGAAGCCTTGATCATTTGCATCTTAGCATGCCACACAGGCAAACCATCCTATGCAACCGATATCAGTCACACAGAATGAAATCCGATGTCAGACACACAGTCCATTTACAAGTCCGTCCTGGGTCTGAACGAAACCGGAGGCACCTAGTACCCTGCATATCCATCGATCTCCAAGTACGTCTGGACGATCACTAACTGTTTCCATCTTCTTGGGTGTACAGCCCAATCAAGATCATCAGTTATCACCCAAACGACGTGAAGACCTCCGGTCTTCGACCATCGTCTTCATCTTCGACTTATCGTCGTATCAGTTATTCAGAATGGGATAAACCCGGTCTTTCCGAATAACTCGCGTATATATTATAAAAGTGTTACACAAACACAACATACGCCTCATTCCAATTCATTAGTCACTAACCGTAAATTAATCAAGAGAATAATTTCCCAAATATTAACCCCGAAGGCCGAAACCAACATCAGATCAATATCCAGAAAACCATTCTACTTAGCTAACCGACAGTTAGTTTCTAAATTTCACGTTCAAATCTAATTAAAGATTTAACTATCGCCTGGAGCAAAACTGGTGATACTCCATTCTCGATCTTTTCAATCTAATTAAAGATTCATTAAAACTCCACTTAGTTTTAATCTTTGACTGGGTTAAAGAATCAGTGTCATTTAAAAACACGGTTCACGATAAACCCACAGTCACATCCCATTAATTATCGGGTTAAAGAACAAGTGTTATTTAAAACACTGTTCACGATAAACCCAAAAATCAATATCCATTCAATTCCAATTAAATATTATTTAATTGGTACACTTCATTAAATCTAAATAAAAAGATTTAATCTTTTCTCAACTGGGTTTAAGAACAGTGTTAGTGAAGACACCATTCACGACAAACCCAAATCACATTCATTAATTATCGGGTTAAAGAACAAGTGTTATTTAAAACACTGTTCACGATAAACCCAAAAATCAATATCAATTCAATTCCAATTAAATATTATTTAATTGGTACACTTCATTAAATCTAAATAAAAGGATTTAATCTTTTCTCGACTGGATTCAAGAACAGTGTTAGTGAAGACACCATTCACGATAAACCCAAATCACATTTGATATTAAACACAAGGCTCTGAATAGAAAATATATCGGCTTATATTCAATATCAAATTCTACGATTAACAAATGTCGTATTGGAAATAACGATATAAATATATATCTTTCAAATTTCCATAACAACATCTGTATAATCCCGAAATCCAACATCGAAATATTCCGAAGACAATTTCGATTCAAGTCCATTCCAATACAATCATTGAAAATTCTGGTTATTTTCAAAACCATTTCAAATTCAGTTTATTTATTTAAAAATAAATAGAATTCTAATCCTAGTTCAAAACTAGTTCATTTCGATAAAAAACTATTTTTATCTTTTCAAATATGGAGTTTTTCATCCCAAATCTTCACAAATCATTTCTTATGATTTTACACAAATTATTACTATTTTTAATAATTTTATCAAGGCCCGTACAGTCGATTTCCATCAATGGCCATCGAACTGCACTTACAGCGACCTTTTTCGAATTTGATTTGGACGTATCTCCAAATCCAACCGTTAGATTTCAAATTTCTAACATTCATTAGAAAGCTCTTTTCGATACGAACCCAACGGTTCCGGTTTTAGGAGAATCCGACGGTCGGATCTCCCGCAATGTCCGTTTGAAATAAATGGTCGAAATTCACGAACTGCCGCGGCGCGGCGCGTTCTATTCAGGCCATTATATTATATATATAATATATATAATATATACTTCGTCGATTTCTATTTAAAACGAATTATATAAATAGTTTTGAATTCGTTTCAAAAGCAATTTCAATTTCCTTTTTAATTCAAATCAAAATTGAATTCTTCTTTATAAATTCGTTTCAAAATTCTTTTCTATTCAATTCAAATTTCAATTCAATTTGAATTCGTTTTCAATTCATTTCGAAATCATTTTCAATTCAATTCATTTCGAAATCGTTTTCAATTCAATTTGACTTCGTTTTCAATTCATTTCATTTCGAAATCGTTTTCAATTCAATTCATTTCGAAATCGTTTTCAATTCAATTCATTTCGAAATCGTTTTCAATTCAATTCAAAATATTCGATTTCGAAATCACTTTTCAATATTCATTTTTAAGATGAATAAAATCGATATAAATATCGTTCACGTCAAAATGGCGTCAATCTAATCAACACGGCTTCATATATTCCTTTATTTCCAAATATTCTATTTCAAATATTTCTTTTTCAAAATATTTCTTTTTAAAACTGGAATGAGGCCCAATCAATTACCATATAAAATTAATTATATGGATTTTCATACAACACATGTATCATAGCATTGAAAAATAATCAACCATCAACCAAAGTGCACTACACTGTATAAGCATCAAATATAAATATCTAACGCTTATAACAGCCTGTCAATCAATCGATCGACATATTTAATCAATCAGGATGAGTGAACTTCAAATTTCATCCTAACACCCGTGTGGGGTTTCAAACAATCAAACGCACATTTTATTTGTGCAGTTGGGCGATGTGTAAAATTTATCGACCCAATCAATGTCCTTCAAATAGGTGTACATAAACAAACCGTCTGGTTTGTAAATGAATATTTATTTATTCACATTCACGTTAAAAATTATATTTTTAACGACAAAACATTTTATTCCAACATATGAACTTCTATTCAACTCATTCTTTAAATAAAATGATATTTTTATTTTTCTAACATATTTTAGAAAATTTCGGCGGCATAACGACACGATACTAGAAACGGGACAAGGCCTAGCCTTATCCCCAGTCTAGTGAAGGCCCACGCCATTCACACATCAATCAAAATCACCAAACAACCAAATTCAAATCAAATCATATAACTAATCTATGCAACCAAACAAACAAGTCCATGGTCTGTGGACGATTGTGTCGGGTGCTACTAAGCACCGTCTGCATCCTAGTATATATATATAAATAGAAATGAAATGGAAAGGTGAGAAATTCTCACCTATAGCTATCCTAGCTCCACGGCTCTCCATTGATAGAAATCTTCATTGTTATCGCATCTTCGTCATCTTCGTTGCCCGTAGTCACTATATATATAAAAATCGAATTTTTATTTCAAAGTTCAATATATAAAAATCGTATTTTTATTCCGACAATATAAAAGATTATATTTTTCTTTCGACAATATAAAAATCTGATTTTTCTTTTCAAATCTCAAAATAAAAACCAGTTTTCAATCTTTTTCAAAATCAGTTTTCAATCTTTTTCAAAATCAGTTTTCAATCTTTTTTCAAAATCAGTTTTCAATCTTTTTCAAAATCAGTTTTCAATCTTTTTCAAAATCAGTTTTCAATCTTTTTTTAAAATTCAGTTTTAACTCTTTTTAAAAACAAAACAGTTTTTATCTTTTAAAAGATTCAGTTTTTATTTTTTTTCCAAAAAATCAGTTTCCCTTTTATTAAAAATGCAGTTTTTTTATCCTTTTTAAAATATGCAGTTTTTTTCTTCTTTCAAAATGCAGTTTTGCCTTTTTCAAAATGCAGTTTTTTTTTTCTAACAAATCAGTTTTTATTTTCTAAAAATCGAAATTAGTTTTCTTAAAAATCCTATTTAATTTTAAACTCTAAAATAAAAATAAAATAAAAGTAAGAATAGGAATGCTTACCGTATGCGAAGAGAGGGGGGTGCGGATCTTGATTGGGCTTGGACCGGGGGCTCGATCGCCTGAAGGGGAACCGGCGGTTGAGGGAGGCGGCGTTGGGGATTCGAACTGGGGAGGGGAGCGGAAATCGAATCGGCGGCTGGGTGAGCTTTGGCTGCGTCGAGGTGGGGGCGCGGGTCTAGGGAGACATGGCGGTGGTGGGCGGCCAGCGACAGAGCGCGGTGGGGCTGGGCGGAGGTTCGACGCTCGATCCGTTTTTTTTTTTTTTTCTTCGTTTCGATTCTGAACTGAAACGTACAGGGGGGGCCAGAGGTTATAGGGAAAGAGAGAATATTTTTTATTAT
Source organism: Allium sativum (assembly GCA_030737875.1). Lineage (NCBI taxonomy): Eukaryota > Viridiplantae > Streptophyta > Magnoliopsida > Asparagales > Amaryllidaceae > Allium > Allium sativum. The sequence goes on along the minus strand of CM060918.1, from coordinate 768,182,039 downwards.
TATTATTAATTAATTAATTTATTTTAACCTAAAGAGTTGACTTTCACATACGACCTCGAAACGAGGCCCACCGCCTGTCGTCCATAGCGTTTTACCCCCATTCCGAACACAATGGGATATGTATCGCTAGCTGATTCGATTGTTACAATCTGTTTCCGTTAAATTTACATTTAAATCACTATATTGAATTTTAAACGCACATTTCAAATTACCGGGGTCACATACTAACTAGAAAAATTCCAGAAAAATATTTTCTAGCTTCGTATTGACGATACGGTCCTAACAAAACTAGTTTCGACGAATTCTGAGACAGTTTGAAAAATGGCCAATTTCCAGTCGATTAAAATCAACTGAAACTGGTCAAACGCGTTTTCCTTTGCCGCGCTCACATATTGATTCGAAAAATTATGAAATTTGAAATCTAGCAATAGTTCGACATCACGGACCTAACAAAACTGGTTTCGTCGAAATCCGAGGTCGTTTGCAAAATTGCTATTTTTAAGGGCCTTATATATATAAAAATATATATAAATTCCACAGCGACTATTTCTAATTTTAAACTGGACATATCTTATCATTTCTAAGATGAAATCTCAGTTTGTTAACTTCGTTACAAAGATATAGTTATACAGATTCAAATATTTCTTGTTTCGTTCAATTATGACTTATATTGAGTTCTGTATATTCATTTGAAATTAGAAATCGAATTTTCGAACTACCGCGCCATTTTCAATTCCTTTTATAATTATATATAATTATTATATATTCTAACGACGACGTATATAATATATACGTTCTAATTCTATTCAAAATAAATTTCACGTTCATTTTATTTAAAATAATCTATTTTAAATAATCAAAATTCGCTAAAATTGCCAAAATAAAAAATTTTAAACTGGCCCAGATTTTCCGGGTTGTTACAGTTTTCTATATATAATGATATCTACATTTTCAATCAAATCTATTTAACAGTCCAGACAATCAATACACAACAGTCAATAATTTAAGTACAATTTATATAGAAATATAAATTGAGAAGAGTTAGTGAGTTTTACTCACATTGTCCGTAATCGTTAACCAACGATTTACGGTCGATGATTCTGGTCCTACAATTTATTTTGTAATAAATTTCTAGACGAGCTCCGATCCACTTCCCGTCAGCTTCGTTGTGAAGCTCCCGTCCATACGGTCCTAACGGATCTTGTTTTCACCAGATTCATCTAATACTCATCTTCTTCAATCAAAAGAGACAGGCCGCTCCTCCTTCCTGACATAGCCCATTGTCATTACCCTTTCACCACAGCTTTACTTGCGGTAAATCATTGTCAAGACAATCGTCTATGTATACCACAACACTTACTATAGTTCGACACCATGTTTGCCCATTTCAAGTGTTGATTATTTCCTCCTTGTCTACTTCACAAATCCACATTCAAAACCCTGGTTATCATCAATTTCAACTTAATTCTGTTCCCACCCAACTCAACATAATTTAACAAACAAATTACATTATTCATCTCCTAAACCAATCCTTCTTCTTTCCACTCCTCGACACTCACACAAACCTGCACAGTAAACATTTCCCATGACCAAAAATAATAATCCATCCCTAAACTGTGCAAACAAACTCCACACCTCATCATTAACTCAACTGCCACCTCCATCTTCTCCCTACAGGTTCAACGCTGCAACCCTGTTACCGGTCAACGCTATAGGAAAACAAACAACGAACTCCTTCACCAACCTTCTGTCATCGCCTACAACCCCAACTCCCATCTCATATCCTTCTCAGTACTCAGTCACACTCGACCCCACTTCTTCCAAAGAACCCATTCACGCAAACCCAACTAACCACAAAACAGAAAATACAAGCATTCTTGTCTGTTCGTCCACTTCTTCTCTATTTAAAACTCCAGCTTCTTCCACAAAGGCTGTTACGTCCTTTTCATTTATGAAACTTCAGTCCACGCATGAACACCTTCCAGTATTTCTCTGTGCACCATATCGGCACAGTCATCACGTCAGTACAGATAAAAGCCCCACTCCTCAATTAATTAACACAGTTAACCCCTAGATCACGCTTAACAGGAAAACATTCAGCGTCTTCGTCCAAACCAGACGATATAGTTCTTCTTCCTGCGATGACTACAGACAAATAAAAACATTTCCATTTTACTGATCACTGACAGCGTCTGAGAGTACGGAACCTCGCTCCACTTCTGCCAGTGCTAGCCCCGACCTCGCTCTTCCTGTCGACATCAGTAACCCCCTTTCGATCAACTAACGCTTCGTGAAATCCCTACTGGAACGCAGCGAGTATGAACTGCGAATACCACCATGAATCCAAATACACTACTCAAATCACAATCGAGGTTCTTAAATTCCCCAAATCCCAACCCTAGAACACACTGTCGAAAAACCCAATCACCCAAACGAGCATCGAACAACTTAGAACTGAGATGCGGATGAAGAGAACGATCTTAAGAACCCAAAAATATGAGTATCATAAATTTAGGGATTTTATTTCGAATTGTTTGGAATTTTTATACTCACGATGGTTTTGCTGAGGAAGGAATTTGTGGCGGCTCCTTTCTTTGACTAATGAAGAGGATAGTTAGGTTTAGAGAAGGGTTTTAAGGGTATTTATAGGCAATTCTTTTTAGATATTTCCAACTAGATATTTATATAAATAACCATTTATATTCCTTCGAGCATTTTAATCACGCACGGCTTCATAACAAACCCGACTGTAACGAAATTTGATATCCTGCTATATTACACTATTCCGGACTTGATAAAACCGGTTTCGTCAAATTCTGAACTCGTTTGTAAAAACAGTATTTCACACGTACTAGTTAAATCGAATAAATGCAAATCGAATAAATGCAAATCGATTTCCAACCACTTCCATTCTTCGAAAATAAATATATATTATCGTTCACATTCAAATACGAATTTTCATAAGCTTCTAATTCGATTTAATTTCATATTTAATTCAGTTATTTTTAAATAACTCGTATATTTTGAATTCAAGTTATTCAACTTCTAATTCAATCACATTCATATATTCATATATTTAAATAAATTAAATATTCTGAGACTAAAAACCCGGGTCATTACATTCTTCCCCACTTAAAATAATTTCGTCCTCGAAATTGCTAAAGTAGAGGACGACCCTATCTACTGGGTAAATATTTATCGGTCTACCCCTTAACTTCAGTTTCAATTGAACCAATTAATATCGACTAAAATATTAATTTATTCCGACTAACTAAAATTTCCAAAAGTTTTTTTTTTTTGAAAATTTTCTAACGCCAAAATTTTCCGGGGAATTTCGCCATAACCTCCTTTGTACAGCCCTATCGGTAAAACCACAACTCGCCTCTCTAGGCCTTCTCCAACCCAAAAGAAAATCAAAACGCCAAACGGCTTGCCAATTCGGCTCATCAAAATCTCAAACCCATATATAATATAAACTGGTACCTTTTGTCGGGCATATCACTCTATCACTTCCATATGCTATCTACTCAGCATATACCAATGTTATCCCAATCAAATTCCAATCAGTTCATATCCTCAATCCAAATCGAATTTTATTCGAACCCCAATATCAAATTCCAAATTATTGACTTATAAATTTGGTTCCATTCTAGATTATCTCTAATCCAATTCAATTTTATTTATCTTGGGTTTAAGTTGAATTTCAATTTATTCATTTTTACCATCTTATTTTATTTAACTTCAAAAGTTAAATTCCAATTTCAGAACTTAAATTCTTGGATTTATTTCAAATCAATTTGAAATCATACAGCCAATTCAAAACCTTTGAATTTTTAAACACCTTGTTTTCACAAAGCAATTCGAAAACAAAACCTTTGGTAGTAATCCGTCACTTACAACTCGGAAATGAACACTGATGATGTCGCGATTTATCATCAGAATCTATTTTCCAGCTATTGAAGTGAGTTCAATATTATATCACTTTCAGTTTGAAAAACGTTTTCAAAATCTCCTAGGAACTTAAAATTTCCTTATTTTATTTCCAATCTGATTTAAATTCAGATTTACTTCCTTTCATTTCATATACTTTACTTATATGAATTCTGATCAGTTATTTACATAACCATTTCACTTCTTATAACCTCATTTGATTATAATAACAACCAACACAACCAATTATACTATGTTAATGTCAAAACATATCATGTTGGTTCATCGTATTCGAGTGTTTAGAAACCCCTATCGATATTGTGGTGCCCCACCATCGACCAGAATTCATAAGCCACTCAATCAATAAATCTCCACAATATAAAACAAATTTTATATCAATTAACAAATACGTTCACTCGTATATATACACTCAATCTCAGCCTAGGATATTACTAATCCCATCTCTACTGAGTTACGCCACAGAGCCAAGGTAATTCGCTTTACTTAAGCTCTGATACCAACTGTAGTGACCCGAAAATCCGGTTCAATTGGAGCTGACTAAATAACACAAGTCCAACCCCAAATTGCACTTGAAATTCAAGAAACTAATAGAAAGAAGATAGAGGGTGAGGATAGATAAGATAGAACTAGTAGAATAGAAGAAGAAGAAGAACATCATCATCAGAGTAAACACGAATCTCACAGCGGAACGAATAAAATATAACATAACTTTTGAAATACAAACAGTTATATATAAAATAGCACTTATCAGAGTACAACACTTACAACAACAGCGGAAATAATAATAGCTATAGAATCCTGAAGGCTCCTGCTCCAAGCTCTCCAAGTGTATCTGTAAAATCCCGACTACTTGACTGTCCGTACAAATTTAGGCACCCAAGAGTTTAGGGAAAACAACAAAGTAAACTCCGGGTCAGTCATGGGACTGGTATGAGTAAAAAAATTTAAAACAGTTTGAACAAGTAAACGATATCTCATAAGACCACGCCGCATAACGGAACGGGTTTTTCCCTTATGAGAATCCAACACTTTGTAAACAATATCATTCTGATATTATAATAATGTCTAACTACAATTAGATAACAATCCAGCAGAAACGCTTTCATCTCACGTTCTACAAATATAGTATACAATCAAAACCGCAAGCACGTATTGGGTAATGGATTTCCAACTATGACAAGGTATGGAACCACCTTCCGATCAGTGTACTCTAGGAACGATACACTGGAGTTCAACAAGAACATCTTGCAACTCAGCCACACATGACCGACCACTCATTTCGCTTGAGTGTATCGAATGTACATCACCAACGGTTGGGATCAGCAACCGTTCCCGTATATATATATATATATATATATATATATATATATATATATGGGACAGCATTGATAGATTAAAGAAGCAAATGAATATTCTCTAGATAGGTGATTATACACCCTACTTCGGTGCGACCGACTTAGCCATGCTGCCTGCCCGATTTCTGTCATTTACCGGATGTGAGGCTAGAAGCTACGCTTACTTTCCATTCATTTATAACACGATCACTTTGAATGCCACATTATCAGATCCGTAAATCATTAGTTGGTTTATACAAATATCATGGATGTTATGCTAAGGGATAAATCCGTTGCAACCATATATATTTATACAGACCAACCCATTCGATCATTGGAAATACTTTGTCAGACATTCGTCCATTTACATTCGTTCTGGGACTGAACGAAACCGAAGGCACTATTCAGTACATCCATCTTAGTCCATTGTTATCTAAGATTTATACAACAGCCCTTGCACTTTACTCCGTCTTCAATATATTCAGCATATATGATTCGCAACGCTTATGCCAATACAGAGTGGTTCTTTGGATAATAATCCAACCGGTCTCTCCATATTAACAACGTTAAAATGGTCAAAACATTGATAGTCTGTGATTTAACTATCAAAGATAAACTCGTGTGCAAACAACGATATTATTTCCAGACGGAAATTATATCAACCAATCATCATTTAACATTTATCTCTTTAGTTCATTAATTTACTTATCTCCTGTTTCCCTATATTCTAAATTTCTTATTTTCTAATTTTAGAAAATATACTTTATTAACAATGGAAAACATTTCCATTTCCTTGTTTTCTATATTAGAAAACATTTCTGATTTCTTAATTGGAAAACATTTCCAAAGTTCCTTCATTGGATTTAAACAGATGTTTATATAAAACATCGCTATGCCAAATCAAACCATTTATTGAATTCACTTAACCATCAAACCTTACCATTCCTTAGTTAAGAAGGAAGTCAATCAAGTTGGGGTATAATTACCTCTCAGACCTTAACTGAACAACGTTATAACTTCGAAACAGTAACATTTTATCTTTTAAACCTTTAACAACTTCTTTACGTAACTCTTGGATTCAATTTACGAATCCACTTCTTTATTGAAAACATTGATTATAACGATAACGTTATAACCCTTGCTTTCGCAATATCTAACTTCAATTATAACCTTTATTCTTTAATTCGAATAATTAAACCTAACCCTAATTTATTTGTGTATACTCTTGATTTAAAAACCGGAAAGTAAATATTACTTTCCCGAATTCGATATAATTGAATTCGACGTAAAATTCTCTTTCGAGTAATCTCTATTTGATTAACTCTTCTTCGAATAACCTATATTCGATTATCTCTCTCTTCGAATAACTTATATTTGAAATCTCTCTTTTTCGAATAAACTATATTCGGTCTCTTTCTTTCGAATATGCTATATTCGATAATCTCCTTCGATTAACTAATCGATAACTCCTTTCGATTAAACTATAATCGATAACTCCTTTCGACTAAACTATAATCGATAACTCCTTTCGATTAAACTATAATCGATAATTCCTTTCTTTTAGCTCTATTCGAATAAACTATATTCGACTAACTCTATTTAACTCCGTTTAACTCTATTCGAATAACTAATATTCGATAACTCTATTTAACTCCGTTCGAATAACTAATATTCGACTAACTCCTTTGGATTAACTCATCTTGACTAACTTAACTTAATTAACTTAACTCGATAACTTAACTCGATTATCTTAACTCCATTATCTTAACTCGATAACTTAACTCGATTATCTTAACTCCATATCTTAACTCGATTATCTTAACTCCATTATCTTAACTCGATTATCTTAACTCCTATATCTTAACTCGATTATCTTAACTCCTATCGAATAACTAATATTCGATTAACTCCATTCGCTTGACTCTAGATCGCAGCGATCACAATGGTTACGCCTGATTCCCTCAGGAAACATCCGACCGCCTTAGGCTATCTGCAGCCCTGCGAATTACGCTAGCAGTCGTGCTAAATGACATATTTTTTGTATTAACTCTAACTGATTAACTCTATTGGTTTAACTCTATTGGTTTAACTCTAACTGATTTATTCTAATTGGTTAACTCTAACTGATTACTCTAACTAGTTAACTCAAATCGATTAACTTTGTTTGACTAACTCGACTCGACTAACCCCTTTCGAATAACATATTCGATTAACTAACTTCGAATACCATATTCGATTTACTAACTTCGAATACCATATTCGATTAACTAACATCGAATACCATATTCGATTAACTAACATCGAATACCATATTCGATTAACTAACTTCGAATACCATATTCGATTTACTAACATCGAATACCATATTCGATTAACTAATCTTCGACTAACTAATAGTCGATTAACTCTTATTTGCTTAACTAACATTCGACTAACTAATAGTCGATTAACTTACTTCGACTAATTCGATTAACTTTTATTTGATTATCTTTAATCGATTAACTTTATTTGATTATCTCTAATTGAATAACTAATTTTCAATTAACTCTTTTCAAATAACTAAATTCGATTAGCTCCTTCGAATACTAAATTCGATTTAAATCTATTCGATTATCTTTTATATCTCGTCAATTTCCTTTTTATAACGTTTATTTTTCGTTACAACTATCCCCTTTTTTATAACTTCTAATTACCGTTACAAATATTTCCTATTTATAACTTCTAATTACTGTTACAAATATTTCCTATTTATAACGTTTTATTTATCTTCTAAATAAATATTCCTTTATTCTATTTATTTTCTAAATAAATATTTCCTTTTTCAATTCTATTTATTTTCTAAATAAATATCCCTTTTATAAAACTCTATTTGTTTTATAAATACTTCCTTTTATAAAACCGTGTTCGTTTTATAAATACTCTATTTTCCAATTGTTTCCTTTTTATAAAATCGGTTGATTTTATAAAAACTCCTTTATTTCGATATACATTGAAATATTCCTTTCACAACTCAGGGTTTCTTATGATATGCAAAATATCGAATAACAATGATTAATATCATTCTAACACACATAATCCAGAACAGATTATATAACACATCATATAACACAATATATGAAAGCAGTAAAATAATTGTTGAGGAATCCAGTCGGATTCCTCCAACCTGTCGCCCTGCATACACAGATGTTACACAGTATAATATACATCAATGTCATCCCAACATGAAATATAATGATAATCAGAATCCATATTTGATTTACGGTTTTCTATATATAATGATATCTACGTTTGCAATCAAATCTATTTAACAGTCCAGACAATCAATACACAACAGTCAGTAATTTAAGTACAATTTATATAGAAATATAAATTGAGAAGAGTTAGTGAGTTTTACTCACATTGTCCGTAATCGTTAACCAACGATTTACGGTCGATGATTCTGGTCCTACAATTTATTTTGTAATAAATTTCTAGACGAGCTCCGATCCACTTCCCGTCAGCTTCGTTGTGAAGCTCCCGTCCATACGGTCCTAACGGATCTTGTTTTCACCAGATTCATCTAATACTCATCTTCTTCAATCAAAAGAGACAGGTCGCTCCTCCTTCCTGACATAGCGCATTGCCATTACCCTTTCACCACAGCTTTACTTGCGGTAAATCATTGTCAAGACAATCGTCTATGTATACCACAACACTTACTATAGTTCGACACCATGTTTACCCATTTCAAGTGTTGATTATTTCCTCCTTGTCTACTTCACAAATCCACATTCAAAACCCTGGTTATCATCAATTTCAACTTAATTCTGTTCCCACCCAACTCAACATAATTTAACAAACAAATTACATTATTCATCTCCTAAACCAATCCTTCTTATTTCCACTCCTCGACACTCACACAAACCTGCACAGTAAACATTTCCCATGACCAAAAATAATAATCCATCCCTAAACTGTGCAAACAAACTCCACACCTCATCATTAACTCAACTGCCACCTCCATCTTCTCCCTACAGGTTCAACGCTGCAACCCTGTTACCGGTCATCGCTACAGGAAAACAAACAACAAACTCCTTCACCAACCTGCTGTCATCGCCTACAACCCCAACTCCCATCTCATATCCTTCTCAGTACTCAGTCACACTCGACCCCACTTCTTCCAAAGAACCCATTCACGCAAACCCAACTAACCACAAAACAGAAAATACAAGCATTCTTGTCTGTTCGTCCACTTCTTCTCTATTTAAAACTCCAGCTTCTTCCACAAAGGCTGTTACGTCCTTTTCATTTATGAAACTTCAGTCCACGCATGAACACCTTCCAGTATTTCTCTGTGCACCATATCGGCACAGTCATCACGTCAGTACAGATAAAAGTCCCACTCCTCAATTAATTAACACAGTTAACCCCTAGATCACGCTTAACAGGAAAACATTCAGCGTCTTCGTCCAAACCAGACGATATAGTTCTTCTGCCTGCGATGACTACGGACAAATGAAAACGTTTCCATTTTACTGATCACTGACAGCGTCTGAGAGTACGGAACCTCGCTCCACTTCTGCCAGTGCTAGCCCCGACCTCGCTCTTCCTGTCGACATCAGTAACCCCCTTTCGATCAACTAACGCTTCGTGAAATCCCTACTGGAACGCAGCGAGTATGAACTGCAAATACCACCATGAATCCAAATACACTACTCAAATCACAATCGAGGTTCTTAAATTTCCCAAATCCCAACCCTAGAACACACTGTCGAAAAACCCAATCACCCAAACGAGCATCGAACAACTTAGAACTGAGATGCGGATGAAGAGAACGATCTTAAGAACCCAAAAATATGAGTATCATAAATTTAGGGATTTTATTTCGAATTGTTTGGAATTTTTATACTCACGATGGTTTTGCTGAGGAAGGAATTTGTGGCGGCTCCTTTCTTTGACTAATGAAGAGGATAGTTAGGTTTAGAGAGGGGTTTTAAGGGTATTTATAGGCAATTCTTTTTAGATATTTCCAACTAGATATTTATATAAATAACCATTTATATTCCTTCGAGCATTTTAATCACGCACAGCTTCATAACAAACCCGACTGTAACGAAATTTGATATCCTGCTATATTACACTATTCCGGACTTGATAAAACCGGTTTCGTCAAATTCTGAACTCGTTTGTAAAAACAGTATTTCACACGTACTAGTTAAATCGAATAAATGCAAATCGAATAAATGCAAATCGATTTCCAACCACTTCCATCCTTCGAAAATAAATATATATTATCGTTCACATTCAAATACGAATTTTCATAAGCTTCTAATTCGACTTAATTTCATATTTAATTCAGTTATTTTTAAATAACTCGTATATTTTGAATTCAAGTTATTCAACTTCTAATTCAATCACATTCATATATTCATATATTTAAATAAATTAAATATTCTGACACTAAAAACCCGGGTCATTACATTCTTCCCCACTTGAAATAATTTCGTCCTCGAAATTGCTAAAGTAGAGGACGACCCTATCTACTGGGTAAATATTTATCGGTCTACCACTTAACTTCAGTTTCAATTGAACCAATTAATATCGACTAAAATATTAATTTATTCCGACTAACTAAAATTTCCAAAAGTTTTTTTTTTTGAAAATTTTCTAACGCCTAAATTTTCCGGAGAATTTCGCCATAACCTCCTTTGTACAGCCCTATCGGTAAAACCACAACTCGCCTCTCTAGGCCTTCTCCAACCCAAAAGAAAATCAAAACGCCAAACGGCTTGCCAATTCGGCTCATCAAAATCTCAAACCCATATATAATATAAACTGGTACCTTTTGTCGGGCATATCACTCTATCACTTCCATATGCTATCTACTCAGCATATACCAATGTTATCCCAATCAAATTCCAACCAGTTCATATCCTCAATCCAAATCAAATTTTATTCGAACCCCAATATCAAATTCCAAATTATTGACTTATAAATTTGGTTCCATTCTAGATTATCTCTAATCCAATTCAATTTTATTTATCTTGGGTTTAAGTTGAATTTCAATTTATTCATTTTTACCATCTTATTTTATTTAACTTCAAAAGTTAAATTCCAATTTCAAAACTTAAATTCTTGGATTTATTTCAAATCAATTTGAAATCATACAGCCAATTCAAAACCTTTGAATTTTTAAACACCTTGTTTTCACAAAGCAATTCGAAAACAAAACCTTTGGTAGTAATCCGTCACTTACAACTCGGAAATGAACACTGATGATGTCGCGATTCATCATCAGAATCTATTTTCCAGCTATTGAAGTGAGTTCAATATTATATCACTTTCAGTTTGAAAAACGTTTTCAAAATCTCCCAGGAACTTAAAATTTCCTTATTTTATTTCCAATCTGATTTAAATTCAGATTTACTTCCTTTCATTTCATATACTTTACTTATATGAATTCTGATCAGTTATTTACATAACCATTTCACTTCTTATAACCTCATTCGATTATAATAACAACCAAGACAACCAATTATACTATGTTAATGTCAAAACATATCATGTTGGTTCATCGTATTCGAGTGTTTAGAAACCCCTATCGATATTGTGGTGCCCCACCATCGACCAGAATTCATAAGCCACTCAATCAATAAATCTCCACAATATAAAACAAATTTTATATCAATTAACAAATACGTTCACTCGTATATATACACTCAATCTCAGCCTAGGATATTACTAATCCCATCTCTACTGAGTTACGCCAAAGAGCCAAGGTAATTCGCTTAACTTAAGCTCTGATACCAACTGTAGTGACCCGAAAATCCGGTCCAATTGGAGCTGACTAAATAACACTAGTCCAACCCCAAATTGCACTTGAAATTCAAGAAACTAATAGAAAGAAGATAGAGGGTGAGGATAGATAAGATAGAACTAGTAGAATAGAAGAAGAAGAAGAACATCATCATCAGAGTAAACACGAATCTCACAGCGGAACGAATAAAATATAACATAACTTTTGAAATACAAACAGTTATATATAAAATAGCACTTATCAGAGTACAACACTTACAACAACAGCGGAAATAATAATAGCTATAGAATCCTGAAGGCTCCTGCTCCAAGCTCTCCAAGTGTATCTGTAAAATCCCGACTACTTGACTGCCCGTACAAATTTAGGCACCCAAGAGTTTAGGGAAAACAACAAAGTAAACTCCGGGTCAGTCATGGGACTGGTATGAGTAAAAAAATTTAAAACAGTTTGAACAAGTAAACGATATCTCATAAGACCACGCCGCATAATGGAACGGGTTTTTCCCTTATGAGAATCCAACACTTTGTAAACAATATCATTCTGATATTATAATAATGTCTAACTACAATTAGATAACAATCTAGCAGAAACGCTTTCATCTCACGTTCTACAAATATAGTATACAATCAAAACCGCAAGCACGTATTGGGTAATGGATTTCCAACTATGACAAGGTATGGAACCACCTTCCGATCAGTGTAATCTAGGAACGATACACTGGAGTTCAACAAGAACATCTTGCAACTCAGCCACACATGACCGACCACTCATTTCGCTTGAGTGTATCGAATGTACATCACCAACGGTTGGGATCAGCAACCGTTCCCGTATATATATATATATATATATATATATATATGGGACAGCATTGATAGATTAAAGAAGCAAATGAATATTCTCTAGATAGGTGATTATACACCCTACTTCGGTGCGACCAACTTAGCCATGCTGCCTGCCCGATTTCTGTCATTTACCGGATGTGAGGCTAGAAGCTACGCTTACTTTTCATTCATTTATAACACGATCACTTTGAATGCCACATTATCAGATCCGTAAATCATTAGTTGGTTTATACAAATATCATGGATGTTATGCTAAGGGATAAATCCGTTGCAACCATATATATTTATACAGACCAACCCATTCGATCATTGGAAATACTTTGTCAGACATTCGTCCATTTACATTCGTTCTGGGACTGAACGAAACCGAAGGCACTATTCAGTACATCCATCTTAGTCCATTGTTATCTAAGATTTATACAACAGCCCTTGCACTTTACTCCGTCTTCAATATATTCAGCATATATGATTCGCAACGCTTATGCCAATACAGAGTGGTTCTTTGGATAATAATCCAACCGGTCTCTCCATATTAACAACGTTAAAATGGTCAAAACATTGATAGTCTGTGATTTAACTATCAAAGAAAAACTCGTGTGCAAACAACGATATTATTTCCAGACGGAAATTATATCAACCAATCATCATTTAACATTTATCTCTTTAGTTCATTAATTTACTTATCTCCTGTTTCCCTATATTCTAAATTTCTTATTTTCTAATTTTAGAAAATATACTTTATTAACAATGGAAAACATTTCCATTTCCTTGTTTTCTATATTAGAAAACATTTCTGATTTCTTATTTGGAAAACATTTCCAAAGTTCCTTCATTGGATTTAAACAGATGTTTATATAAAACATCGCTATGCCAACTCAAACCATTTATTGAATTCACTTAACCATCAAACCTTACCATTCCTTAGTTAAGAAGGAAGTCAATCAAGTTGGGGTATAATTACCTCTCAGACCTTAACTGAACAACGTTATAACTTCGAAACAGTAACATTTTATCTTTTAAACCTTTAACAACTTCTTTACGTAACTCTTGGATTCAATTTACGAATCCACTTCTTTATTGAAAACATTGATTATAACGATAACGTTATAACCCTTGCTTTCGCAATATCTAACTTCAATTATAACCTTTATTCTTTAATTCGAATAATTAAACCTAACCCTAATTTATTTGTGTATACTCTTGATTTAAAAACCGGAAAGTAAATATTACTTTCCCGAATTCGATATAATTGAATTCGACGTAAAATTCTCTTTCGAGTAATCTCTATTTGATTAACTCCTCTTCGAATAACCTATATTCGATTATCTCTCTCTTCGAATAACTTATATTCGAAATCTCTCTTTTTCGAATAAACTATATTCGGTCTCTTTCTTTCGAATATGCTATATTCGATAATCTCCTTCGATTAACTAATCGATAACTCCTTTCGATTAAACTATAATCGATAACTCCTTTCGACTAAACTATAATCGATAACTCCTTTCGATTAAACTATAATCGATAATTCCTTTCTTTTAGCTCTATTCGAATAAACTATATTCGACTAACTCTATTTAACTCCGTTTAACTCTATTCGAATAACTAATATTCGATAACTCTATTTAACTCCGTTCGAATAACTAATATTCGACTAACTCCTTTGGATTAACTCATCTTGACTAACTTAACTTAATTAACTTAACTCGATAACTTAACTCGATTATCTTAACTCCATTATCTTAACTCGATAACTTAACTCGATTATCTTAACTCCAAATCTTAACTCGATTATCTTAACTCCATTATCTTAACTCGATTATCTTAACTCCTATATCTTAACTCGATTATCTTAACTCCTATCGAATAACTAATATTCGATTAACTCCATTCGCTTGACTCTAGATCGCAGCGATCACAATGGTTACGCCTGATTCCCTCAGGAAACATCTGACCGCCTTAGGCTATCTGCAGCCCTGCGAATTACGCTAGCAGTCGTGCTAAATGACATATTTTTTGGATTAACTCTAACTGATTAACTCTATTGTTTTAACTCTATTGGTTTAACTCTAACTGATTTATTCTAATTGGTTAACTCTAACTGATTACTCTAACTAGTTAACTCAAATCGATTAACTCTGTTTGACTAACTCGACTCGACTAACCCCTTTCGAATAACATATTCGATTAACTAACTTCGAATACCATATTCGATTTACTAACTTCGAATACCATATTCGATTAACTAACATCGAATACCATATTCGATTAACTAACATCGAATACCATATTCGATTAACTAACTTCGAATACCATATTCGATTTACTAACATCGAATACCATATTCGATTAACTAATCTTCGACTAACTAATAGTCGATTAACTCTTATTTGCTTAACTAACATTCGACTAACTAATAGTCGATTAACTTACTTCGACTAATTCGATTAACTTTTATTTGATTATCTTTAATCGATTAACTTTATTTGATTATCTCTAATTGAATAACTAATTTTCAATTAACTCTTTTCAAATAACTAAATTCGATTAGCTCCTTCGAATATTAAATTCGATTTAAATCTATTTGATTATCTTTTATATCTCGTCAATTTCCTTTTTATAACGTTTATTTTTCGTTACAACTATCCCC
Organism: Allium sativum; assembly: GCA_030737875.1. Classification (NCBI taxonomy): domain Eukaryota; kingdom Viridiplantae; phylum Streptophyta; class Magnoliopsida; order Asparagales; family Amaryllidaceae; genus Allium; species Allium sativum. Next base: position 768,166,469 of record CM060918.1, on the reverse strand, counting down.
TTTTTTATAACTTCTAATTACCGTTACAGATATTTCCTATTTATAACTTCTAATTACCGTTACAAATATTTCCTATTTATAACGTTTTATTTATCTTCTAAATAAATATTCCTTTATTCTATTTATTTTCTAAATAAATATTTCCTTTTTCAATTCTATTTATTTTCTAAATAAATATCCCTTTTATAAAAGTCTATTTGTTTTATAAATACTTCCTTTTATAAAACCGTGTTCGTTTTATAAATACTCTATTTTCCAATTGTTTCCTTTTTATAAAATCGGTTGATTTTATAAAAACTCCTTTATTTCGATATACATTGAAATATTCCTTTCACAACTCAGGGTTTCTTATGATATGCAAAATATCGAATAACAATGATTAATATCATTCTAACACACATAATCCAGAACAGATTATATAACACATCATATAACACAATATATGAAAACAGTAAAATAATTGTTGAGGAATCCAGTCGGATTCCTCCAACCTGTCGCCCTGCATCCACAGATGTTACACAGTATAATATACATCAATGTCATCCCAACATGAAATATACTGATAATCAGAATCCATATTTGATTTACGGTTTTCTATATATAATGATATCTACGTTTGCAATCAAATCTATTTAACAGTCCAGACAATCAATACACAACAGTCAGTAATTTAAGTACAATTTATATAGAAATATAAATTGAGAAGAGTTAGTGAGTTTTACTCACATTGTCCGTAATCGTTAAACAACGATTTACGGTCGATGATTCTGGTCCTACAATTTATTTTGTAATAAATTTCTAGACGAGCTCCGATCCACTTCCCGTCAGCTTCGTTGTGAAGCTCCCGTCCATACGGTCCTAACGGATCTTGTTTTCACCAGATTCATCTAATACTCATCTTCTTCAATCAAAAGAGACAGGCAGCTCCTCCTTCCTGACATAGCCCATTGCCATTACCCTTTCACCACAGCTTTACTTGCGGTAAATCATTGTCAAGACAATCGTCTATGTATACCACAACACTTACTATAGTTCGACACCATGTTTGCCCATTTCAAGTGTTGATTATTTCCTCCTTGTCTACTTCACAAATCCACATTCAAAACCCTGGTTATCATCAATTTCAACTTAATTCTGTTCCCACCCAACTCAACATAATTTAACAAACAAATTACATTATTCATCTCCTAAACCAATCCTTCTTCTTTCCACTCCTCGACACTCACACAAACCTGCACAGTAAACATTTCCCATGACCAAAAATAATAATCCATCCCTAAACTGTGCAAACAAACTCCACACCTCATCATTAACTCAACTGCCACCTCCATCTTCTCCCTACAGGTTCAACGCTGCAACCCTGTTACCGGTCATCGCTACAGGAAAACAAACAACGAACTCCTTCACCAACCTGCTGTCATCGCCTACAACCCCAACTCCCATCTCATATCCTTCTCAGTACTCAGTCACACTCGACCCCACTTCTTCCAAAGAACCCATTCACGCAAACCCAACTAACCACAAAACAGAAAATACAAGCATTCTTGTCTGTTCGTCCACTTCTTCTCTATTTAAAACTCCAGCTTCTTCCACAAAGGTTGTTACGTCCTTTTCATTTATGAAACTTCAGTCCACGCATGAACACCTTCCAGTATTTCTCTGTGCACCATATCGGCACAATCATCACGTCAGTACAGATAAAAGCCCCACTCCTCAATTAATTAACACAGTTAACCCCTAGATCACGCTTAACAGGAAAACATTCAGCGTCTTCGTCCAAACCAGACGATATAGTTCTTCTTCCTGCGATGACTACGGACAAATGAAACCGTTTCCATTTTACTGATCACTGACGGCGTCTGAGAGTACGGAACCTCGCTCCACTTCGGCCAGTGCTAGCCCCGACCTCGCTCTTCCTGTCGACATCAGTAACCCCCTTTCGATCAACTAACGCTTCGTGAAATCCCTACTGGAACGCAGCGAGTATGAACTGCGAATACCACCATGAATCCAAATACACTACTCAAATCACAATCGAGGTTCTTAAATTCCCCAAATCCCAACCCTAGAACACACTGTTGAAAAACCCAATCACCCAAACGAGCATCGAACAACTTAGAACTGAGATGCGGATGAAGGGAACGATCTTAAGAACCCAAAAATATGAGTATCATAAATTTAGGGATTTTATTTCGAATTGTTTGGAATTTTTATACTCACGATGGTTTTGCTGAGGAAGGAATTTGTGGCGGCTCCTTTCTTTGACTAATGAAGAGGATAGTTAGGTTTAGAGAAGGGTTTTTAAGGGTATTTATAGGCAATTCTTTTTAGATATTTCCAACTAGATATTTATATAAATAACCATTTATATTCCTTCGAGCATTTTAATCACGCACAGCTACATAACAAACCCGACTGTAACGAAATTTGATATCGTACTATATTACACTATTCCGGACTTGATAAAACCGGTTTCGTCAAATTCTGAACTCGTTTGTAAAAACAGTATTTCACACGTACTAGTTAAATCGAATAAATGCAAATCGATTTCCAACCACTTCCATTCTTCGAAAATAAATATATATTATCATTCACATTCAAATACGAATTTTCATAAGCTTCTAATTCGATTTAATTTCATATTTAATTCAGTTATTTTTAAATAACTCGTATATTTTGAATTCAAGTTATTCAACTTCTAATTCAATCACATTCATATATTCATATATTTAAATAAATTAAATATTCTGACACTAAAAACCCGGGTCATTACAATTAGCCAGTATATTTGTTCCGAAAGATGCAAAAGAAATTATGACTGCAGATTTTCATGGCAAGGGCAAAATTTATACATTACATTAAGAAAACACAAGCCAAGGGTTTATTCACCAAAGCATTATACTGGCTAGCTACGTCCAGAAGATAAACGAGAATATAGTATATGTATCGGAACTGACATGCTTCCGCGGTCAAGTCCTCAGAAGCACGATTACAAATTATTGGAGTAACCCTTAGGGCAGGAAATAACTCTCTTAACCTTATTCAACGAAATAGTGCTAAGAACCCATGTAGAGTCGAATGGAAATCTGAATCCTTCAGGTGTATAAGGAGGGGGCATTTGTGATAATCCCATTTTCCAGCCAGTGGACTATCGTAACCCTGGATCGACTTCGAATGGTATGTTCGAATCTCTTTTACGAATTCATCCTTCTCGTCACTTAGAAAATCAAGATGAAGTCGGAGATGTTGAGTGTATACCTTCTCGAGATATCTAGTAAAACATTATGTTGCCCATTTAGAGGACCTAATGAGAGAAGACTTCTTATGGTATTCTCTCTTCAACCTAATATAGCTTCCTATGAAGTCCCTAGAAAACGTGCCCATCATAGGGGATGTACTCTAGAAAAGTATCAAGAATATCAAGAAAGAGTAAATTCATTACAATAATACTAGAAATTAAGGGAATGCACATATTACAAATACTCCTCTTGTTCGTATAGAATAGATTTCTTAAAAGTTTCAGATACAAATCTACTCTTGTTAAACTTAAGTTTATCTAAAGGCAATTATCTGGGAATTGAATGAACCCATGGGAGATTCCGGCAAGCTGCTGGGTGAAGATCAACACCACTGTCATATAAGCACCTTTTGTGAAGACGTCTGAGCAAGCCTCCTCTATGGTTAGCTAAAAAGGAAAAAATATTCCGTTTCATATCTATTATAAAATGTAACGAACCGGAAAATTCGATGCTCTAATTTCCAACACAAATACATCCCATGTCCAACTCGAGTACCGAAAATTCAAACCGTTTCGGAAAGAAGTTAGAGGGTGAGATAAGAAAGAAAGAAATATTAGAATAGAAGAAAAAGAAGAAGAACAACTAACCACAATATCAGATTCTCACATCGCAGCGGAATAAAATATAATACAAAAATAAATCTTTATTGAAAACTTTAAAACAATACTTACAATTTATCAGAGTACATCGGACATTCAATTCATCTGGACAGTTATAACAGTCTGCCCTCATTTATAACACACAGCGGAATACTATATATATCATACGTCTGATTTCCTCCAGCTCATCTCCTGGAATTTGTATCATTTTATCCTGAACCTATAAACTCGGTCAGACCCAAGTTGGTCTGACCCGAGCATTACAAACGCCACAGGTCAATCTGGTGAACCAGCGTGAGAAAAACCCACTAAATTATTGATATCATCCATCTTGATTTTAAAGTTAAAAATCATTTTCGAAAGAAAAGGATAATCGTAAGACCAGCCCACACATAAACACGGACGGTTTTTACCTTACGATAACCCAAAACATTTTTAAAATCAAAACCGCGGGCACTTATTGGAGATTGGATTTCCAACTATGACAAGGTATGAGACCACCTACCGATAGTGTGTCTCTAGAGACAAATACACTGGGTTCAACAAGAACGTCTTGCAACCTGGCCCACACATGACCGACCACTCATTTCTCTTGAGTGTATCAAATATATTGTCACATACAGTTGCTAGCAACATAACCATTCCCGGGAGATACAGAAGAGAAAAGAAGTGACAAATTGAATATTCTCTAGATGGTGACAATACACTCTAATGGGTGCGACCCACATAGCCATGCTGTCTGCCCAATTTTTGTCATTTCTCGGTTGTGAGGCTTGAGGTTATAATCGTATTTCTAGATTATCTGGCCACCATTCACTTTGAATGCCACATCGTCAAATCCATCAGATATCACTAATTGATGTCCACAAAAATATTCTAGTTATCAGGCTAGAGAAAACCTTTTCTCCGCCATCAACTATGGTACGTTTGAAGAAATCAATGTACGTGATCCTTTGGAAATACTCTGTCAGACATTCGTCCATACAAGTTGTCCTGGGATTGGACAAACCGAAGGCACTCTCCTACCGCATCCTAGGAATCACCCTATGGATCAGTAGCGAGTGTAGTCCTTGCATTCCGTCGATTTCAATCATGACAGGATCACCATCAAAATATCTCCGGGTGCGACTTTAGAGAATTCGACCAGTGGTCCTTTCGCTTATGAAGATCTACGGCCTTCACTGCCCCATCTTCGATCCGTATATTCTACGTTTACGTATTAGTTAGTTCAGAATGGTTTTCGAATAAATTTGATTCCGGTCTTTCCGTGCTAACCATCGTATAGGTCAGATTTGATAGTCGGTTATTTAACTATCAAATAAAAAAACCATTCATTCATAAAAGAAAATTGAATTCACTGTTTTGATATTCACCATCATCTTAGCCTGTCTTTGATTTACTATTCGTTAATTTAAAACTATTCTTCCTTTCCAAAATTTGGAATTCTAATTTCCTTTCTTACATTAATATATAAGAATATTCAAAACCCTATCATCTTAAAATACTTTTAAGAATATTCCCCTTATCTCGGTCATTAGTCCCTAGCTGTAAACTAGTAAGAGAAAAATTCCCTAAGTGTCAACCATGAAGGTCGAAACCAACATCAGATCGACACTCAAAATATTATTCAACTCACAAATTCCCAGTCGGTTTCTAATTTCCTTAATTCCATTTTTGAACTTCTAACGAATAAAATTTCCAACATCAATTACCATTTCCAATGAAATGTTTATCTCAAATTATAACTATTCAAATATTTTACTTATGAATAGCATTTACAAAACTTTGCTACAACCTTTATAAAATATTCCCTTAAGGGTTTGATTTGCAAAACATTTTCTAAATATTCATTTCTAAACTGAAACAAGATTTTTCTTATAACGATATATTTCCATTAACCAATTCCATTTCATTTTAACCTTTGTAAACCAAGTTCTATATAATGCTTTTATTCCATAAATAATCTTTACAAATATCTGCTTATGTTTATTTCACTCATTCTAGTTTATTTCAATAAAACTTCATTCCATTTTATTTATGACTTTTGTTCCAAAATATTCGTGTATAATTATCATTTTCAAACTCTAACAATATTTACTATATATAAACCGTACGTAAAATCCCTTAATATAGTCTATATTATATTATTCAAATTAGTCCTACATAAATTTAATTAAAATTTAAAATTTAAAAACCCTTTCTAGCTTACCTTTAAAAATTCCCATTTTTGCAAGCCATTTGCTTCAATCCCTATTCACCTCGCTCGTGAATAATATTCCCTTAATTCATATTGACTTATTTAGTCAACCCGAATTCATACTTGAAACTTCAAGTTTAAATTCTATTTATAAATTTCAAATTATGAATTTACTTCATATAACCTCTTTTATGATTTTCCTTGAAATTGGAAAATTTATTATTTAAAATGTCGGCTTATTAGTCGATTCCCATTGCCTTTCCAATTTCAGACAATTTATATTTTCCCCAATTCCCCAAATAATCGTAATTATTCCACTTCTTGTAATGTCACTTACAAAATCGCCCTTTCATCTCGTTTGTTTAAAACAAATATTTTTATTAAATTCTATTTGGTTTCCAAATACATTTTTTCTTGAAAATAATTATTTTCTTTTCAGCTCTCTTTATGTTTTAATTACTATTTTGAAATTCATATTTTCCAAATTCTCAAATGGTAATCGTCCATTTCTTTTATCAACGATGTTTATAAAATCGCCATCTTAACGCATTGATTTAACAAACCTTTACTTTTAAATTATATTATAATTCAGATTTCAAATGAAAATTTCTATTTAAAAGTAGATATTTCTTTTAAACCCTTTTTATCTTTCAGCTTTCTATTTTGAATCCCATATATTTTTAAAATATCCAAAATCAACAATCAACGTTACTGACACAACCAAATATACCACAAGCTATCACAGGTTATAAAAACACATCATATATGAGCATATATGTAAAAAACAATAATTTAAATGTGAGGAATCCAATTGGATCCCTCCAACCTGTTATCCCTGCATCCATAGATGTTAGTCAACAATAATAATACCCATCCTGCTTCGAGGCAGGATCTCGCGGTATAAAAGGTCATCCACTATATATATTGTGGGGTGCATAGGGGAATCATCCGCTAATGGTATTGCGGGCATCCGATAATGATACTGCGGGAATTATCCAATCACCAATATTATTTTTATATATTATTATTATAATATATTATCACTTTATATCAATCAATTTAGCAACCAAGCAATAAAACAAAATTTTGAACTATTAAAAACAGTTCAAATCATTAACTGAGTGAGTTTAACTCACCTCGGGTTTCCATTTCTGAATATCTCGTTTAATTTCCATATTTACTTGGCACTGCATCTACTTGAATCGTCATGAATTAATTTATTCCTACAATTATAAATTTTTATTTATCGATTAACAACCGTATAAATTTTTAACTAATAAATTAGTTGTTCTATATATTTAAATTTTGTCAAGAGTATACCTTACGGCTTTGACTAAAAACAAAAGCAACCTTCACGATCATTGACTGCCATTAGCTCCAGAGGTTGCACCATCCCACTCCGACAGTTTGCCAAACATCTTGTAGTAAAATACCATTCCTTTTTACCAGCAAAAAACCACTGTTGCACTCATGCAAGATAACCTAATGACTTCAACACCATTGCCAGAATATTGTCTTGATTAGTACACCACCTCCTAACCATATCACCATCCGTCTACCCTTCAGTAAACTGAATACCAGTCCTCATTCTCAAAACATCAATTTCAACACCACTGTTCAGACATGCCACTACAGTCCCGTTCATCCAAAAATTGCAGACTAAACTTCAGATCTTCCACTGCCAAATCCCACTTCATTCACCTCAGTCCTCATACCAGTCAACAAGCCTCCCTCAAACGACAGTGTTCATCATCCCAAAAGAAAACAGACCCATACCCCCTTTCACATTCATTTCAGATCCGAAAATCCTTACTGCGCACACCAGGAAACAGATCGAACACTTCTGCCAAAACCCAAAAAATTCAAAGTCGAACTCCAGTTTACTGCTACCATAACCAGTATCGCTTTCCACAAACCACCCAGTCCCCTTTATCATCACAATCTATCAAATATTCACTGTATTAACTAACCTCTTCCCAAAGGCTTATTGTTGTACTCCTCTCTTCAACCCAGTTTCTTAGTTCATCGTCTGTCTCTGCATTCCAGTCGCAACTCCAATTGCACCCTGACTTGTTAAAACGCGAATGTCTCCAGAATCAAGTCGAGCTCGAGGATCCACTTCGGTTTTGAATCGCGTTGAATGAAAATTTCGATCCCTTTTTCCAGTTTTGATTTCCGATTTTCTATTATATTTTATTTTCTAGTGGATCGGTATTGAATTATGAGGAACGAGAGAAATTGTTTTCGAATGGCTTAAAGAGGTGGATTTACAGAAGAAAAAGAATAGAAGGAATAGATCGGTATTGGTTTAGGGATGGGAAGTAACGAAGGAAAGGCTCTTTATATAGGTGCGAAATATACAGATAAGAACGATGACGGACTTCATAGCTTGTAGGTAGAAGTAGGTGTAGTGCGTACCATTTCTGAAGCTTGGAGAAGAAGGAATTGAATTCGTACCTAGTGTTGAAAAGAGAAGACGCTAAGATTTTCCAGAGTAGCATGTGCCTTAGGTTAGCTTCAGTGTATTGGCACATCAGGAAGAAGATACGCGATCGTATGAGAGGAAAGAAAGGAAAAAGATACCGAAGATAGCTTGCTTAGGCATTGACAATAGGGGATGTAGATTTGCAGTGCTGAAGCTTTTTAGGAGGAAGGAAATATTTCGATTTGAAAGTGAAAAGAGAAGACGGGGGATAGGTTTACAGAATAGATATGTCAGGTCGTATCCTATTTATTTTATTTTAATTTATTTTAACTGGTGACTTCAAATAAAATATTCTACGACTACGAAACCCTATTTGAGCTCAACGAACAATATTCCTAGCGTTCTACGCCCATTCTGAACACACCGGAACAGTTTTCACGGTCTAATTCGACCATATACAGACGATATTAAATCAAGTTGAGGATTTAACATTAAATACTTGATTTAACATTAAATTCGATTATTACAAATCGGCTAAAAATAACAAACAAATTACAAAAACTGAAATCATAAGATTTCCAAATACACTAACTTAAAATTTAAACTCGCTATTTTTATTTTCAAGTTAAACCAATACTTTATTGATTTAAAATTGATTTATTTTATTAAATAAATCTTTACGGTTTATATACGATTCAATAGCGATTATTTCAAAATTTGATTTGGCCATAACTATCAATATAAAATACGAAATTTCGATTTTCCTCTTTTATCACAAAATTATAGTTCAACAGATCTGAATGTTTCTTGTTTCGGCGAATTCCGACTTATAACAGATCCTGTACACTCAACTGAAGTTCAAAACTGAATATTACGAACTACTGCGCCATTTTGAACTCGTTTTAATTATATATATATATACACGTTTTCAAACTTCGTTTAATTAATATAAAAATTCATTTATATTACGAATTCAATATTTAAACTAATTTAAATATTCAAATCTCAAGTGATAAAAATATGGGTCGTTACATAAAATTTATATAAAAGTCCACTGTAATGTCCTTATCTTCGATCAACATCAAGAATAATGTCCATAATTTAGCATTCTGTTTCAAGAATCTTCCAAAACACAATCGGGCGGCCCTTAGCCTAGGAGCTTCTTCATTTTCTTTAAAGGATAGTAGTCTTGCAGCACTCTTATCTAGCCGATGGTATTTATCTGATAAAGCATTATATTCACTAGTTTTCTTATTTAGTTCTCTAGTAAGATGAACCACTCCGACCGTGCTCTTTCTAGCCTTACATGTTTTAAACCTATTTTTTTCCTTTTCATCTTAATCAGGAAGAGAGAGGATAATTATTGGAAGCACAAACAAAGAAAGACACTGAGAAAGTCATCATACCTTAGAAATCGAAGTAGTGGCCTGGTGAACCCTAGCATCTTTAGCAATTTTTTAGCTGAAGCCTTCCTTCATTTTTTGTATGTTCAAGGGATCAAAAGTAATGATTTGAAGGACACTGCGATCAAGGATCCCAGGATCATCGTTGCTTGGAACTTCGTCCTGACCATTAGGAGCTTGAAAAATATTATCAATGTCATTGAAGCTATTTCCACAATCGCCTCCATCTCCCGTGATGTCATTAGGACAATGGTTGTCGTTCACTAAACAGTTAGTTTTTTAATGCAGAAATATCATCTTCTTCATCATCAACATCTGGCTCTTCTATGAAAATGTGATCTATAAACAGAATTTTTTCCACATCCACTTCTGCCCTATCAAGAACAACATTTCCCTTCTTTACAAGAGTTATCTTCGACATGAACCTTTCTACCAATAGTGGATCGAGAGAAGGGAAGCTTAATTCAAGATATTTTTCTATGTTATTCTCATAAATGAGCAGAAACACATCCTTAAAGGAGTTAACCATAATCTCGTCCCAAGTGTTTTGAACAAAGAAAGAAATCCTATGTTTGGCATCATTTATAATGCCAATAGCTTTTGTCAAAGACGCTTCGCTATTATCAAGCTTGCTTCTAAGAAAGACATTCATTTCCTTGAGAAGAAAATTATCTTTTTGTAAAGAAGAAAAACATGAATTAAATACAATGAATTCTCCTTTAAACCTTTCCAAAGTTTCCTTGAAAGCTTTAACTTCTGCCTTTAAAGAAAGATTGATACTCTTCTCCTGAGCTACCGATGACTCAGCTCCTAAAAGAGAAGTTTCTAATGGATCATGTTTCTTCACCGCATCGTCCCTGGCATTGATGAGAGTAGGCATTTCTCTCTTTAGAGAAAAAATTTCTTCTTTAAGCTTAGACAAATTAGGAGAAGCTCTATAAATATCTTCTTGTAGTAAGAACCATTGCTCGATGACATAAAAGAAGTAAAAACATGGCAAGAATGAAAAGCATAATCGCAAAACCAGGAAAGGAAGGAAATAAAATTCGTACCAAGAGTTGTTGCTCAACTAAAGAATGACGATAGCTGGAGAAATCAAGGATGGAGGTTGGAGACAAACACTAGAAAATGAGGAGGAATGCATACTTTGTTTAACCAACTCGTCAAAGCCCTATACTAAAGGAGGTATGGGAGTTTCTCAAAAATTAAGTTCTTTATAAGAAGAAGAGAATCCCAATGCAAGACGGATCACGGCAATGGCTCTAGGCGTCCCGGATAAGTAAGCACCCGTTTGGGAAACTATCCATGGAGAAGGGGTCATAGGAAAATCAGCAGTTGCATTATCATAAGGAGTTCGGTCCACAGTACCTTTAGGTCTCTTGGATGGAGAACCCTCAGAAATTATGTTTGCAAGCTTTCATTTGGTAGCCCCTCTAAATTGGAGTAAAGAAATCCTCAAGGAGGGAGTCTTTGCCTTTGGGATTAAAGAAGATGAATCAGACTTGCTTGATTCAGAACAAATGACACCTAATGTGTCATAAATAAAATAAGACAATAAAAGGAAATAGAAGGGGTTAAGCTGTTACTAAATTTCGAACTGCTAAATGAACTATTTATTCGAAATGTCAAGAAATATAAAAGAACTGGAGGGAAAAGGAGCATTCCTTCTAAGCAACAAAGATAGGATCCCAATGTGAAGGGAAATTAGTTGAGGTTGCCCAATGATGTTCTGAATAGTTGGCAGAATAAAATGTTTTCAAAGGACACTAGGGTCAGCAACGAGGATTTGTTATCCAACTTTTCATAAGCAACAGTAAGAAGGTCTACTAGCTCCTTATCCACAAAGCTTGGAAGTTTGGGGGCTGCGTCTGCAAAAAAAATGGAGAATGAACATACCGGTAAGGGCAAAAGAAGTTGAGAAAAATAAATAAGATGGACATTCAAAACCCATACTTGGAGTGTTGAAGTTTCCAGAAATACTAGAAGGGCATAATATAAAGAAAAACTGAGTCTTCCAATCTTTGAATCTCACCGCTCCTTCAGATAACAGTTTCTTTGGGGGTTCGCTCAAAATTTTTGATGGTTTACCTCATTAAGCTTGGAAGGACGAACCAAATAATCAAGAATTAAAGGACTTTAGGAAGAGTTTCTAGACTCTAGAGACAAAAGCTCAAGGCCTAAGAGGTAGGTGTTTGGGGAAAGTTGGATAGAAGCAATTTTTAGGTATTGTAAAAATCGAGATAACAAATCCGGGATTGGAACGAAACCCTCGTGCCAAATGTGAACAGTAGAATAAGAAAAATACCCTTTTAAGAGAGGTACAATTGTGTCAGTCGTATGCGGGGGAACGGCCTCCAATCCCAAAATGTTAAAGTCCTGAAGAATGGCATCAACTTGCTCCTGTGAGAGCATCTCCAACAGTGGAGGAAATTCATGTTAAGGGGTGTAATATCCCTTATTTTTGCACCCAACAGTTGTTACACGGTGTAATATGAAGGCAAATGTTACGGGCTGGATTCAGAGTTCGGAATAGGGAGCACGAGCTGATTTTATCAGCTCGTGATGTCGCGAGCTGATTTTATCGGCTCGCGACTTCAGGAGCCGATAAAATCAGCTCGTGGCCTTTTTTTTTCCAACTATTTTTACCATATACAATACCAAATGCATTAATTTTTTTGTAAAATAAACTTCGAAACATAATAATAATATTTGATTACTAAGAGCAAAACCAATTTTTTTTTTTTTTTTTTAACGTTTTACCCTAGTTTGTCGTATACAAAAACATAACCGATATGTAATTTGTAAAATAAACTTAGGAACATAATAATAGATGATTAATAACTCGTACGAATACAAGAAAAGGAGTTTGTATAATAGAAAATGAAACACAATCGATGATTAATAACTTAGGAACATCTTAGGAAATGAAACATAATCAATGATTAATAACTTAGGAGTTCGTACAAGAGAAGTAATAGTAGAAAAGGAGTTCGTACAATAGATGATTAATAACTTAGGAACATCTTTACTGCATACATAATCGATAAGTTCAGACAAACATAAAATAAAACACATTCAGGTAATGGTTCTTCATAACTAGGTATCACCGTGGTGGTTCCATAAATGAGTCATAAGATCCTTCTGTAGCTGGTTATGGAGTTCTGCATCTCTGTAGATAACTTGGCGGCTCAAATGAACGTTGAAGTCCTCCTCTGTTAGTGGTTGGTTTTGTCGGAATACTGGAGGTGGTAGCGAAGCACCCTCGTAATCGCAGTGACGTTGATCTTCATCCATATCTCTTTCATCTTCTATAATCATGTTGTGAAGAACGATGCAAGCAAACATGATTGTAGACATCTTACTCCTACGCCATAGCCGACATGGATTACTTATCATTGCAAATCTAGATTGTAAAACACCGAAAGCACGTTCCACATCTTTCCTTTGTCCCTCTTGCATCGCCGCGAACATGACTTGTTTAGGAGTTAATGGATTTGGACATGTTTTAACAATGGTGCTCCATTTCGGGTAAATGCCGTCACCTAGGTAATAGCCATGGTTGTAAGTATTTTGGCCTAGGGTAAATGTTAAAGGAGGTACCTGGCCTTTAGCAAGATCATTGAACAAATGAGATCTTTCCACAACATTTAAGTCGTTATTAGACCCGGGCATTCCGAAGAAAGCGTGCCATATCCACAGATCGTACGATGCCACAGCTTCCAAAATGATGGTTGGTCGTCTTTCCTTACCGTTGTACGCACCTTGTAATCCCTTAGGATAGTTCTTCCATTCCCAGTGCATACAGTCCAGACTTCCTAACATTCCCGGCCAACCCCTGCTTTCGTGCATCTCTCTGATTCGCACTACATCTGCTTCGTTTGGAGACCGTAAGTATTCTTCTCCGTAGACGTCCACAATTGCTTGACAGAAAGTTTCAAGTGCAATCCTCATCGAAGTAATCTTGCATCAAAACTTGGCAACGTAACGGTTTGCAATAAAACAAGCATACATTACACAGAACATATGAAAGTAGCAAACAGTACACATACAAAATAACATATCGCAGAACACATAGAAAAATAACATACAGTCCAAAACATCGAGACATACATATATACATACATACATCGAGCCATACATATATACACCGCGACATACAGAAATATAAATCATGATAAATCTGCGGCATCATCATCACCACCATCCAAAGACATGTCGTCTCCGCTATCAGGCGGGTCATAATACGTAAAATCGTCATCACTACCTCCAACCACGCCATCCCCTCCATCAACGTCATCCCCTCCTAACACGTCCTCCCCTCCAAGAACGTCATCCCCTCCAACTACGTCACCCCCTCCAGCACCGTCACCCCCACCTCCTCCTAAACCACCTGCTCCTGAACCAGAATCACCTGCTCCACCTGCTCCACCTCCTCCACCTCCTCCTCCTCCAGAACCAGAACCACCTGCTCCACCTCCTCCTCCTCCACCTCCTCCACCACCTCCTCCTCCTCCAGAACCAGAACCACCTCCTCCTCCTCCACCTGCTCCAGAACCACCTGCTCCAGAACCACCTCCTCCTGAACCACCAGTACACGACCCTACAATGGTACCTGATGCTGCTGTCCCCCCACCCTCTGCTGCAGCTAATCTGGCCTGTAAGTCATATATCTGCTCCTGCAATCCCTGCACAATCGCCTGGTGCTCCTGATACATGGACTGAGTATACTGCAACGCCATCTAAATCGACTAGTGCTGCAAGGTAGCCAAGCCTAATCGAACTCTGTTGGTTCGTAAAGAACGTCGAACCAAGGAGGTATAAAATGGTAGCCCTGTACAGTATGTCGTGGAAATCTACCGCATCTACATGCGCTGTAATATAATCAAGTAAATATGTGCAGGGAACGGCACCATTAGCTACACGAGCCGCATCCAAACCTGGCAAATACTGTATGTACGACTCGGGTGACTCAAACTGGGAATCAAATGGAGGTATGACTCTATCTGGAAGGCCTATCTCAATCCCCGAAAGCATGTAAAAATCGGCTGGGGTGATACCTAGCTCAAAATCCGGGAAGTGAAAGGTGTGTGTCGTAGGCCACCATCTCTCTGATAAGGCTTCGACCAAAGGTCGATCGAAGGACTGGGGAGGTATAATACGTAAAAAACGTCCAAATGGACTGCCAAATAGTCTCTCTCGAATATCCAGAGGTAATATGTCTAAGGCTGATGCTACAAACTTCGCCCAACTCCCGCGAACGTTTACATACCGAGTCTATTAAAATAATACCAGTTAAACGACTATAAAACCAAGCACGCCTATGCACTAAACGATAACGTGCATGCACTAAATGACTATTTAACAGTTAAATGAGTATTAAAGTTCGTACTACTAACGTATAACAAACTACTACATGATAAAGTTTTAACAGTTAAAAGACTATTTAACAACTAAATCAATATTTAACTAGTACGTGCAATAATGTATACTATTTAAATGACTATTGACGTTCAAACTACTAGACCATAGAACGTACATGCACTAAACTATAACGTAAAACTATAAAGTAAAACTAATACCTGAACGGTGTCCAGCCCGGTAACTGATCGATGGGTGAATCCCTGTGGCATCTCGTGGAGGATACGTAAGTCCTCAATCGTCGTCCCCTCTGGTGGAGGAAGGTGTACTGGACCAGACATGTCGTCTGACATAACTCTAACTGTGCGTCTCCCGCTCTTCGTCACGCGTGGCGGCATCCCGATGTTGGAACGATTAAAAAAAAAATTAAAAAGGAGGAAATTAAAATTAAATGAATATAACCAAACACCCCCCCCCCCCCCCTCCCGAGCCATATATAGGCTCGGGAACAGGCGCGAGCTGATTTTATCAGCTCGCGAGCTGATAAAATCAGCTCGCGCCTGTTGGGAGATATCAAAGATATCTCCCGTAATGTTACGGGCCGTAACGTTACGGCCCGTAACACTGTTGGAGATGCTCTGAGGTGATTAAAGAATGCTAACGAAGAAAAGAAAACTCGCTCTCAACCCCTTAATGGCGATTGATTAATTGCCTCACTTTTCATCGTTCCTTCTCCATCTTTTTCTTCGTTCAGCCCACACCTTTTCCGTCCCTTCGCATCTTCGTCCTTCCATCTCAACAGTCTATAATCAACTTTCGTTGTTGTGGTGTCAAGGCGATTTTAACCCTAACCCTAATTTTCTAGATCAAATTTTCAACCTCGCATTTCATTGATTTGCTTCTACTCTTTCTTTCCCCTTCAGCTAACCTTTTCGCGGTGGTCACTCCACTCTCCTTAGTGCTTCTATGGCGAATGATCTTTAGCCAACTCACGACCCTCTTCCTCTGTTACAGTGCCGGTATGGATCTAAATAGTGCACTAAAATACTGACTTACGAGTTTGGGTTGCATTTGCAACGAGCTGGTGAGTTGTTATCCACTTTCTAGCTTTGTGTTGTTTTGAACTATAGTTGGTTTGCCTCGATTTTCTTTGTGTTAGCTGTGGCTTGAGCTGTTATTAGGGGTAATTTTGACTTGATTAGTAGGTTTGGAGGTGTGGAGTTTTTGGAGTATCGTATCTTATGTCTTTGCCTTTTATGGATCTGTCAGAAATTGTAGGTGGCTGGGTTCAGGCAGTTTGTAATAGGTGAATGTTGCTCTGCTTTATTGGAGCTTGCAGTCTTTGGTTCTGAAATGCTTTGCAGTCTTGGGATTGAAGTGAGTTCGGTGGAATGAGTAGGGGAAGAAACTGTGTTTTGCTTGCATTTGGTGTTGTGACGTGAGTGTCAAGGTGATTTTGCTGCTGAAATTGGTGAGTGGAGCCTCGGTGGTTATTCGCTTGCTTTTCTTCAGTGGATGTGAGAGCTGTTAAGGCCCCTTTGGGACTGAAAATAGTTGGAAAATTGTAACTGTTAATACGAGTTTGTTGAGTGGCTACTTAGGCAATTGTTTAGTGTATTTGTTTGCATTTTAGTTTGTTAAGTCACACCCTACGTAGTGATGCTCTAGTTTATTTCTATTGTTGCTTAGCTTATAAAATGCCAGTAGCTGAGAGATGATCGGTCTATCCCTTATATTTTGTAGATTTCATTTTTTTTTTTTTTTTTTTTTTTTTAATGGAACAGTGTCACGCTCCACGATAAAAACCCGGTTGGCCTTACCAAAAAGAAAAGATTCAAGCAGTAAGGTGGAATTATTAACAGGATTAGTCGCAGCATTTTTTTTTCCTGTTATGCCATGTGCAATCTATTTCTTTCTTAAATCAAAATAATACTGCATAAGAATAAAATGAAATTTCCATTTTTTCGAAAGCACTTCAGAAATAATAACATTCGCAGCAAGCCATGCAGCGTATGCTTTCGGAAGAATAGGGACTGATGAAAGTACCCCAATTGTACTATTAACCAACTCGTGATTGATCAGTGGAGATCAATTTTGATAACAAAGCCGAAACCGATATGCATCAATTATCTCGGCAATTACGTCAACATAACCAAATAAGGTTGCTTGATAGTCATGTAGGTGATTTAGTTACATAATTGCTTTGATGTATATTAACAATCTTCTGAGGTCACCCAAGTTGAAACCAAGCAAGAAAGATTGTTATACACGAATTCGAATTATGTGGTTAAAACTATTACAAATTTCAATGACACTTACGGAATCAAGTTGACAAAAACATTTCAAATTATTTCGAAAGGCAGAGTGAAGAAGCTTACCTCGATTGATACTAGAAATGTTTTGATGCTTGCACTAGAAAATTTTAAAATGTATGGAGATGATGAGTAGTGTAAAGGAAAACGACAAAAGGGAAGTGGAACAGGTATCTATTGGCAAAAGAAGCAACTTTCGGAACTATTAACTTGGAAAGTCGAAAATACCCCTTCACAAAGGAGGCAAATATTACTACCAGACTTCGACAATGAAACCAAATAGAGGCAAAGGGGTATCGGAGCAGCACCGCCATTAGAATGGAAGAAAGAAAGGCCAAAATATGATACCAAAAGAAAAAGAAAGGAAAATATTTGATATACATGTTATCGAAACCAACAGAGGAGGCAAACACTTGGTACCGATACAAGGAAGATAACGGTAAAGTGACACTGAAACCAACATGGAAGCAAAGTACAACCCAAAGTAATGTCAATGACGACACCGAAAGTAATCAACCTGATCTTGCTTCTGTATGAAAATAGTCTGATACCGAAACTTAGAACCATGGAAGGGAAAGCACCAGATCAAATTGGGTTGGCGAAAAGGCTATTGATACCAATCTACTTGGTATCGATACCATACCAGAAAACAGTTTCAAAGTCATCGGAAAAAATTCTAGAACCACGCTATTGCAAGGCCGATTCCACAATCAAAGATTATTGAAGTAAGCCAAGGCTCATGGGATGGAAGGGTCATCCACACTAACATGCTTAGTGTCGACACCGATACCAAAGAAGGAATAAAGACAACACCTGAAAGCCAGCAAAGTAGGGTAAAACTGGGAACTTGCTATCGGAACAGTGGCATGTAGTCAAGGTCGAAAGTAGCTAAAGGAGCTATCCATAACAATTTGTTTGGTATTGATACATTACATGGAGGCGGCACCAACTTTATAAGCAAAGTAGAGCCGATAACAACACTCTGAGTTGAAAGAAGACCAAAAACCAAGAACCGGAACCAAAATCCACTGATATGGGCCGACACCAACACAGGATGGCATTACCAAAGCCGAAAGCGCTCTAAATAGGGATTCCGCTAATCGCAACCAAAAGGGGTCCCAATATGCCTATAAATAAGATCCTAGTGGTCTAATTTTAGGGGATTTTTCTCATTCTCAAATATTGTAATCATTTTCTTGGAGAGTAAATCTTAATTTGAAAATTGATTTAGGGATTTTACTTAAAAACTTCTATGTACTCAATAAAGTGATTGATAACAAGAGAATCAATACTTATGACCAATTCTATGGATTTCCTTATCATTTATGCCGCTTATTTTTCTATCATTTCCCTACGAAAAAGCTTCATACGAAAGCCCGATTATCGAAACACCCTTCCTTAAGCCATTTAGCTTCCTAACTTGCATTGCACTTAGGGAACCGTTATCCCAAGGTAATTGTTGATCCTTAAGTCTCGTAATCATGATACTCAATTTTTGAAGGAAGAGAAACTAAACTTCAGGCTTAAAACCTTGATATCTAGGAAACAATGAACTAACTCAAGCTTGTGGGAACTAAATAACCCTTGATTGTCCCTAGATCCACATCCTCGGCACTAATTCCGGTGTTGACGAAAAATATCGTTAATAACAAAGATTCAGCTTAGTTGGCAACATATCTAAACAACATAGGTCACGTGCATCATAGATAGAAATAAAATGCTAAAGAATATAAAAACTCAATAGAGGGTTGTGTAGACGATGTACATTAGAGACAAAAATACGAGGCTAAATTTTTTTTGAACTTAGCGGGAGCCCATCAAAATGACACACGTCGGAGATAGAAATAAGAAGTGAAAAGTTTAAAGATACGGTAGGAATTGAGGTAGGAGAATAACAGAATTTTTGTTTGGGTCCGTCCAAATGATGAGAGGACATGCACGTTGTAAATGGAAATAAGCGGACATAATAGAACGGGAGCTGAAGGAAGTGTATCCTAACGATATTCTAGCATATAGACAACAGAGTAGGAAAAAAGATGCTTTGGTTTCTCGAACGCTCAATGGGTATGGTATTTTCCAAATGGTATTTGTTGACAACTTCGGATATGGAAATAATTAAGAGATTGTTAAAGATGCAGCCCGTCTAAATGATGTTTGTTCGAAGCTAATCACGAAGATGGAAATAAGAGGCAATTAGCTACTATAACAATGAGTGCAACGTACTTCAAGCGTTATAGTGTAGAAAAGGAACATAGATCCAATATATCGATCGCATGATAGAATAAAGAACAATCCTTAAGCAGGACTTTTAAAGTAAAAAACTTTAGTGCAAACAATCACCTTAAAAATATTAGTGCAGAACCTTTGTAACTATCATCATTTTTTTTAAGTGTTGACGTCCGTGAGGAGGCGAAGGAAGTAAGGGTAAACGGGGATGGTCGGAAATGTAGTTGAGGTGGTTATGTGTGGTGAGGCAGAGCCTCTAGCTAATAGTGTTATTCTAGTAGGTGAAGGAAGACTTGGTTTCCGTCCGATCGACGCATGGAGGTGGGTTTTGGTGAGCAGCCGTGATGGTGATGAGGGAACGACTATAGCGTTAGCGATGATAGAAGTGGAGAAGAGGTTTAACATTGACATATTCCAAAAAATTAATACTGTGAATTCAAGTTTAAGAAATAATAAGGAGCGGTGATTTTTAATGAAGTTAATGCAAATGAAGTTAGAGCTTTACTTTCGAATAGAATAAAGAGATGGAGGCAGCAATGACAAGATAGAAAAACGTGGAGATTTGAGCATGTTTACCTTATTTTTTCATACAACAAAATATCATCAAGACCAAGTACAAATGTTATCGGTTCATCATGTGCTCGTTTAAATTTTATATTATTATTTGTTAGCTGGCTTTAATGGTTATGGGCGAGCCCAATTAATTGGATATATTGTAAATCAAGTGCTCTACAGTTCAAACCAAGCGTCTCAACACACAAAATAAAATATCATTATGTTCAATATGTCGTAATGAACTAAATAGCACACTGAAAAATTAAATTTTACCTTTTATGTAAAATTTCTTTATATTTGTTATATACGCTACCGCTAACCATTAACCGATTATATAAATCGACATAAACCGAGACAGAGAAATCAAAATTTGACAAACTAAACGTTGTCATTTTAGTTATGAAATTTTCTAGAACTATTTCATGTAAAATATTTATATTTCAAAAAATAATAATTTACCATTTTATTATCAACTAATTTTTTATCAACATTTGAAAGCAGAACAAATTTCGATTTTTTCTATCATTTGAATTTCTTTGATTTAAAATAAACATACGTTGCCAATATTTTAAATTCAAAATTAAATTCTAAGTTCCCTTCCATATTAAATAAAATTCAATTTCATTATTTTTAAATGATAAATTTATAAGTCGTTACAACTATAAATATTAGACAAGAAATTTGTAAAACCCATTATTATTAAGTTTGAGCAATCAACAATGATCTAACGAGGAAATTCAAGAGTGGATTACAAGATTTTCATAAAAATTAAATTACATTTACAAATTAGGTTCTTATTGCAATGCATAATTGTTGTATAACACCTATGAGGTTAATTCTAGTAACATTAACAGAGTTCATGCATACTCGATCAAAAGTGTTGAATATTTTTCAAAATAATTTGGGTTGGGGCTAGTATTGGAAGAAGAGGAAATGTATTAGTCTCACATTGTAAAGGTGACCAAAATTATTCTGGTATACAAGTAGCTTTCTCACAATAGCTTTGGGGCCTTAGGGATCCCAAATGTATGTTACGTTGTGAGGAGGGAAGCCGAGCGTCATGCACCACACGCGCTCACACCTCCGCCGCCATCCGATCGAACCGGGTCGGGTACGGGCTTCGGGTTTCAGATCCATTAAGTATTTTTAGATCTAGGGTAAATGGTAATAGGCCAGATTTTAGCCCATTATGAACCCAGACCCGATAATTTAGATTAAATATTTTTTGAAATGTTTTTTAACTGGTAGTAATTGAAGGGGCGGACAATTTAATTTTGCAAAAGCTTTCTGACCACTGCACACAAAGGGTTTAACTATTTCAATTTGAAATGGATATGACCGTTCCAAACGGTCGCGATGATTCACGAAGGGATGCCTCCTCCCATTGGACATAATTAGTCACGCCCATATCAGTTTCAAATAACTTTTCACTTTTCATTTCTTCTTCTTCCTCAAGATTTTTCAGCGCCATTAACAACACCTAAAAGTGTTGCAAATTCTCAATTTGCAGCTGTAACACCCCATATTTTAATACACAATAATTATATAAAGAAGATAATAAAATGAATATTAAATAATAAAATATTTATAATTGAGTAAAACAGACTTTACCATTGCGTTCGCTACGAAATTCCAATTCATATTGACTCTTAGTTTCCATAAATCGGACTAAGTATGAAAAAGTTATGATCTAAAGAAGTTTGAACTAAATAGAAATAATTTAAATAAATAAACTTAGAAAAAGCAACGATCACTAGGCGACCAGACCCTACATGGATCGACCCCTATGTCGATCCAGGTAAGAGGTGGGTCGACCCACCTTCGACCAGGTAGTAAGCCTGAACCTGGACAGATTTGTGTGTAATATTCTTTATGCTGACTCAGCGTGATGTGTATTCTACGGTTTGATTTTAAACCTAAGATCCTATGGTTTATATTATCCTAGCACACTTATATATAGACTGGCAATCCTCACTATTTTCCAACACAAACATTCCTCCATCTTCTTCCTCCACAATGCAATGTTCTGAAATAAAATAAGCAAAAGGTTACGGTGTTGTCAAGATATAGATTGAAAGGATAATTCTTATTATATATCAATTGTTAAAGGCCTTTTCTAGTTAATACAAATCACTATGAGTTTCACGTTATTTTTAGATTTTCAATTTAAAAATTATTTTGATAGTAAATATATATTGGATCCGAAAAGTGCCAGTGTTTATAAGTTTATTCTTATATGTTATTGTTCTTTTAATTAATATCAATTACCTATTCATTTTTTAGTTATTACCTGTTTATATGAACATCCTTCTTCCTTACCCCCTTTCTGTCACAGTTTTATTTACAGTCTTATTATGACTATTGTATCAATTTGTTCATATCAGAGTTTGGTTATATTTCTCCTTTATCTTTTATTTTGCACCGAGCCTAGGCCAACGAGAGCCTAGGCCTATTCCGTTAGAATTGCATAAAAAATGGAATAAATTGGGATAATATGTAATGAAAATAAAAGGAGATTTGGTCATACGGGAATATGAGAACCATTTATTGTATAATTGGGATAATTATAAAGGAAGAATTTGTAAACATGTTAATCTTAATAGGTTGGACTTAATTTTATATTAAGTAGAACATGTTATGAGAAAATATGAGAATCAGAAGTAAATTAAGTAAAATACATTATTGTAATTTGTAAACATCTAAGTTTGTGCCTATATGATTTGGCTAAGGTTGTTACATTAAATAAGAAATGTCATTTTCAACCGTAGAAATATAACATAGGGTTATATTAAGCTTATTAATGAACTTAAAACTGCTAAGTTAAACTAGACTAATTAATAAGCATAAGAGGTCTACGTTTGTTGTTAATATATTTGGGAGACTCTTAAAATGCTAATATGGGGGACAAGCCTAGGGGTGGCTTGTACCAATCTGTTATTTGCTTGGAATCCATATCAATCAGTGCCCTCCTGTTATCAAACGAGTCTCGCACTAGGTAGAGACTAAGGTATGCTTTACTGAAGGATGATTGTAAGAGGTTCAAATTCTGGAGGTGGGTACAGGCATGTTCTGGTGGATTCATGAGCGTGCATGAGTCCAATGAGGGAAGATAAGACGTTCAACACCGGCAGATATGGCTATGTCTTTTAAAGTTGATGGGTTCAAGACTGATATCACCAACTTCCATAGTCGGCGTAGGTTATTTGCATCTGTTAGTGAGCCGATCACTAGGTAGTAATTAAGGTAAAACCAAATCCTAATATTCTGATAGTTGGTGCAGAAGTTATGTTCTGAAATATGAATGAGAAGCTTATCTGATCTTACCTTATCTCATTTATTTCGTACTTGCATATTTTACTGTAATTTCATATCCAATATTATTGATTTGTCTTGATACTTCTTTATTTTATGCTTATGCTAAAAATCACTATAGCTCGCCAATCTTTATGTTTGACCTGTTTTGTTTTCCCTTTTCCCTCTTCCTTTCCCCCATAGGTTCTCAGGTTGCTGGATTGTAGCAGTGACTGTGATTCTTTGATTATGCTTGGATTTCGACTATTTCTTACTCGATGTATTGTTTTGATTTATATTCTATGATCATTGTTATGACTCATGAGGGATGTGATTTTTATGGCTTTGTACTTGTACTCTACTGGTTTATGTTTCCACGAGATAGATGCTTTATGACTATGACTTTATGGTATCTGAAACTATAATGATGTACTTGGTTTAATAATTAAAGTTTGAAAAGTTTTCCATTGCAATTTTATATTCTATGTTGTCAATTTTAGCCTCTATGTTGTATTTACACCTATTGCGCTACATAGGACTTAATGCATCCTCATATGGGTGACATTAAGGGACGTGGGGTGTCACATTTGGTATCAGAGCCTAAGGTTACAAGATTAGAGAAAAGTTTTTGAAAAACTATTTTCAAAGTAAAGATTTTTAAATAAAACCTATTTTTGAAAAATATACTCCCTTAAGTGATTTACAATATTCATTCGATCTCTTTTTGAGTCCTTGTTTTTTCTTTTTTCAGCATGTCTGGGGATTCTAGTTTCCCTAAGGGCATTCTCATTCCGACATGGTTCCGTAGATACATAGAGGCTACGACACCTACCGAAGTGCAAGGAAATGTCCCATCCCCAGCCGAAGCCGCAGTAATTCCACCAAATCATGTAGTCGACTTCTCTAAGCTTTGTAAGGATTTCTAAGCAATGGAAGGAAAGCCATTTCGTGGTCCAAAGAGTTATGTGGAGGTCGCAATTGGCTAAGGGAAATGGATAATGTGTTCAAATTTTTGGAACTTAACGATAGGAGGAAGATTTAGTTGGCCTCCTAGCAACTGAAAGACGAAGCGTCGTATTGGTGGGAGGTGACCCAGGGCAGGGCAAGTTGTGGCCATTTGGGATGAGTTTAAGAATAGATTTGAGATGAAGTTCTTATCACAAGATGACAAAGGGATGAAAATGGAGGAGTTCTTAAACCTGAAGGAAGGAAGTATGATGGTGAAGGAATATGTCAATAGCTTTAATCAATTAGCAAGGTTTGGCTTGGATTTAGTAAACACTCCTCATAAGAAAGCTTTAAGACTCGCTAAAGGGTTGAATCAACCTATCCAAGTACTGGCAATGACACATATCCTTTTGGGAGCTACTTTTAAGGGATATTGGATATAGCTTTGATGCATGAGGACGGGAAGACAAGCAAGAAGTTAAGAATGAAAAGGCTAGGCCCAAGGCTGAGAAGAGGAAGTGGTGGCCCAAGAAGCGGGTAGCAAAGAAGGGAGGAAAACCCGATAAGGCACAAATCAAGATAGAGGTTAAGTGGCGCGGTTATGGAAATATAGGGCAGTTTGTTAGACAATGTAGGAAGACTAAGAATGCATGTTTCAGTTATGGGGAAGTTGGACATTACACCAAGCAGTGCCCTAACGATAAATGTCAGAAGACATGATCATCTGGAAGGCAAGTTCATGCGTTAGAAGTAGCTCAGGTTGGCAGACCGGATTAAGGTAGGAAAGTCACCGTAGAAGGTTTAATTTCTCTTTTTGACTCTCCTATTAGGACTTTGTTCGATTTCGGTGCTTCTCATCACTCATATCCAATTCTCTGAAAGATAATCTACACCTAGATACTTGTATAGTTTCTGATCCTATTGTGGTCTCAAACCCTATAGGAGGTACGGTTCACCTATCTATGATATGTAGGGATTTGAGAATCTCTGTTATGAGAGTCGAGTTTGAGTGCGACACATATGTTTTTGGCTTTATGGTTTACGAGTTTATTCTAGGAATGGATTACTTAGCCATTTATGGTGCTAATCGAGATTGTGAGAGGATAGTTGTTAGGCTTCTAACATGCCACGGTAGTACTCTCGAGATTTCTTGTAACCCACAGGGGTCATTTATGCTTAATTTCCTGGATTCCCTTGATACTTCTATTGATGATCTTAGACCAGGACCCATAGTCAGAGATTTTCCGGACGTGTTCGATGAGGTGAGAGGATTACTTCCCAGATGAGGGATTTTTGTGAATATACCTTGTGGAGAATGTGAAGCCTGTTGCTTTACCATTGTGCCACATGTCTCCTAGAGAGAGGGAAGGAGCTTAGCAAATAAGTGGGTGAGTTATTTGAGAGGGGATTCATTAGATGGAGCATTTCTGAGTGGGGGGCTCCAGTCGTTTGCGACCAAGGTAGATGACTCTCTCCGTCTATGCATGGATTATAGGAGTTGAATAAGCTCACCAAGAAGAATAGGCACCCACTCCCGTGGATGGTTGACTTGTTTGACTAGTTAGTGGGCGCTTTGGTTTTCTCACAATTGGATCTAGCCACTGATTTACATCAACTGAGGGTAGTAGATGATAGTATAGAAAAGACTTCTTTCAGGAATCCATATGATCATTGAGTGGTTGGTCGTGCCTTTTGGGCTGACCAACGCACCTATGTACTTTGTGGATTTGATGAATCGAGTGTTTAGAGAGTACTTGAACAAGTTCGTAGTAGTCTTCGAGGATGGTATTATGTTTTTCTCAAGGAGCGAGGAAGAGAATTTCGTACACTTATGAGAGGTTCTCTGCACTCTCAGATCACGTCATCTTAAGGCTGTCTTCTAAGTGTCATATTTTTCGGAAGGAAGTGAGGGTCCTTGGGCATGTTGTCTCTAAGGATGGAATAGTGATGAACCCCGCTAAAGTTTTTGCGGTTCAAGATTGGAAAGCCCCTAAGAATGCCACAGAGGTTAGGAGTTTCTTCGGGTTGGAGGGTTACTGCAGAAAGTTCTTAAGGATCTTGCACGGTTCTCAGCTCCGCTCACCCGTTTGACGAAGAAGAATTTAGTTTTCGCTTAGAGTATGAATTGTGAGGACGCATTCCAAAGGTTAAAGAAGGCTCTGAGATCAACTCCAATTCCGAGTCTTCCTGATGGTACCAAGATGTTTAGTGTCCACACAAATGCTTGTGTCGTGGGCTAGGTGTTGTGTTGATGCAAGAAGGTAGGGTGGTTTGCCATGAAAGTAGGCTGTTGAGTGTTCATGAGAAGAACTACTCAACCCATGGTTTGGAGTTCACAATGATAATGTTCGCACTTAAGTCTTGGTGACACTACTTACTCGGAGAAAGGTTCGAGCTTTACATAGATAATAAGTCACTCAAGTATTTGGTCTCGCAGAAAGATCTCAATTTACGACAACAATGTTTGTTGGAATTCCTTGTGTCCTATGATCTTGAGATAGATTATACCCTAGGCAAGGGGAATGTGGTTGTGGACGTATTGAGTAGGCAGAGGATGACCTTGAGTCCTCTTTTCGTAGAATGGAAAAGCTTAGAACTTATCGTGACATTTGATTTCATACCATCTACGGATTTTACACCCGGTTTGTTGGTATCGTTGGAGGTGCGACCAACTCTTTTGGAGCACACTGGATCCACTCAGCATGGGGATAAGCAGTTAGCAGGTATCTTGGATAGACTCGGTAGGGTAGAGACCTCTAGTCGCACAACTAGATATTCTGTGTACGGGAGGGGGTGGCTACGTCGAGATAGGAGATTGTGTGTTCCTAGAGTTGGTGACTTGTTGAGATCAGTTCTTGAGGAGGCTCATCACTCTCGGATGACTATCAGTCCAGGCAATGACCAAATGTACCGGGACTTGAAGAGGATTTTTCGTTGGACTGGTATGAAGAAGGGCGTTGTAGATTTTGTGTCCCGATGTTTTGCTTTCCAACATGTAAAGGCTAAACAGAGGAAACCCGATGGACTTTATCCTTTAGATATTTCACTATGGAAGTGGGAGAGCGTCTCTATGGATTTTATTGATGGTTTGCCAAGATTAAATAAGGGAAACACTGGTATATGGGTTATAGTTGAAAGTTTGACTAATAACAGTCACTTTTCCCAGTCAAGAGCAAGAGTACGACAACTTGGTGGTTAACATCGGTATACCTTAGAGAGATCATTCGACTTCATGGGGTACCCGCCAGTATTGTTAGTGGTCGTGACACCATCTTTACGAGTGAGTTTTGGAGGAGCTTGCAGGAGGCACTAGGGACACAGCTACGACTTAGCACCGCCTATCACCCTCGGACCGATGACAGACTGAGAGGCTCAACAGGGTTATCGAGGATTTACTGAGATTGTTTTCTAGACTTCAGAGGGACTTAGGAGGAGCATTTCTCATTAGTTGAGTTCGCAAACAGTAACGGTTGTCATTCAAGTATTGGTATGGATCCCTTTGAGGCACTTTATGGACGACCCTGCAGATCACCTACATGTTGGTGAGAGACTACGAACATGCTTCTACTTGGAACTGAGATGGTTAAAGAGACTTATAAGAAGATAGACCTTATTCATAGACGGATGAAAGTTTCTTAGGGTAGGCAGAAGTCATATGTTGATCAGAGGAGGACTGACCTAGAGTATGAGGTAGGAGATATGGCTTTTATCAAGGTGTCACCTTTGAGGAAATTTTTATGCTTTGGCTTGGTAGGGAAGTTGGCATCGATATTAATAGGGGCATTCCCCATAGTTAAGAGGATAGGTCAGATAACCTACAAAGTATAGAGTTAGACTACTAGAAAGGCTGGATGGAGTTCACGATGTGTTCCATGTTTCCCACTTGAGGAGGTGTCTGCATGATTCAATAGAGGTAGTAAAGCTAAGTACGCTTGAGAATATTGAATTTCCTACCCGTATACTTGGATCAAAAGTTAAGAAGCTACGCAATAAATAAATCAAGCTAGTGAAGGTGCAATGGGGAGAGGATCGTGATGATGCGACATTGGAACCCGAAGATAAGACTCTTGCTTCATACCATTTCTCTTTGAGAACATGTTCTTAATTCATTTCTAAGCTTTTGAATTCGAAACTGTTTTTCATATCGTTTGAATCTGTTCATAGGTAGAAACCTATGGTTGAAAACATGTGTTTGAGATATGTTATGTTTGATGGTAGCAAGTATTTGTTACTGGATTTAGTGGATGCATATACACACACATTAGGCACTAAAATAGGAATCGGCTAAAAATGAGCACTTACATATTGCATATGGATGTTGTTGACACGCTTTTTATTCAAAGCTGTCACACGTCAAGTTTCTGATTAGCAATGCGCTCAAGCATTGAGAACGTTGTCAGCGAACACAAAGCGATTTGGTCGAAGTCGCATGGCAAACATAAAATGGATGGAAACCCCTTTATATGACCTATTTTATGCCCAAAAACATCAATTATGGTGCTTCACACAATAACTCTTGTAGCCCTCTGAATTAGCTCCAAGAACAACTTTCGTTTGGTCCAAACGGCCTTACGATTTGAAAGTTACGCATGTTTCCGTAAATGCACGCAAAAATATTATATCAGGAGACCTACTCAGGACTTGAGTATAAACAGGCATTGGTTGGCAATCAATTGGATGGAGTGACGAAAAGCTGGAAAACTTGGATTCTACATACAAACATCACCGGTCAGATCTTCCCTTTCAGATCGAACGGAGGCATCATCGCCTCACCAACTTAGCAACGGGTCAGGTCGAGTCAACCAGGTCGAATTCGACCTGACCCCACACCAATCGTATGTTCCTATTAGATTTGGCATTTCGAGATTACCGGCTCAGGTTGAACAGGGTCTATCCGACACGACCGGGACGTCAGCTGCATGCAACGTGACCTATTTTTATGGCACGTCTTACTCCTATGTTACCGATTCAAACTACATATGGAAGCACATGATCAATGGAGAATTCCTCCACTCAACCACAACCATTTGGTCAACTGATGGATAAACACCACATTACATCTGACCCAAACCTAAAAGGAGCCTGCCTACGACTATAAAACATGGATTGAAGTCATTTTCAAGGATCTTTTAGCCACTCTCATATTCCACTTTCTCTAGAACAACATGCAAGGACATTGCACTCAAATCAAAGTCGTTTCCTACGAGTCAAACACGAGGATTTCGTGTATAAATTCATTCTCTTTTCTCTTCTTCATTGTAACCCGAGGATGTTGTATATAATTGTATCTTACGGATTGTAAGACAAACTTCTACTTGTAATGTCTTAGAATTTAAAAAGATATAAAGTGGACATAGGCTTGGTTTGAGCCGAACCACTATAAAAATATGGTGTCCTTTATTGTCTTCTACATTTATATTTTGTTATCTGTATTTGTGAGGATTTCACGCCGCATTAGGTGTTAGTGCCATTTTACGGTCTAATAGATATGTGTGCATTTTATTTTATTTTTTTGAGGAAGACGGGTGTGTAGCATGAAGCTACACAGCCGGTTACGCGTAATAATAGGTAGCTAGAAATACAACTGGTTGACATGCCCAACCAGTGGCATAAAAGTCTAGGCCGAGTAGGCCAATAAAGATAGTACAAGCATAGTGCAAAATATGTACATCAAAATAGCATAGATCATAGCATATAATATGTAACTACGAACCAAAATACACCAAAGAAAATACTGATAATCATTAACTGATTTCAGAGAGGGAAGCGGGAGCTACTTTCCTGCGATCCAAGAGACTATGGCATGGGAGAGAAAGCCTGAAACAAGCATGTCTAGTCGATCCTGTCCATGATTCGAAAATATACAAGATGTGATAACATGTACCCATCAAGATTTTCTTATGCCTGTCAAAGATGTGTGCATTGTGTTCTAGCCAAATACTCCAGGTGAAGAACGCCACTAAAGAATCCAGATTTGGGTCAGAGGGATTGTGCTGCCAATATTCGAAGAATGAGTGAATAGAAGGGATGAAGCCGAGTAGGAAGGAGTTGATTGCATCCCATACAGCATAGGAGAAATCGCATTCTAAGAAAAATGAACGAGGGATTCATTATGATGATTGCAGAGGACGCAAGTAGGATCAATATTGTTATTGAAGCGATGTTGTCGGTCTTTGGTGTTAATGCGATTATGGACGAGCAACCATTGAAAGAAAATAACTCGAGGAGGTAGATGACAGTTCCATATATGTGAGAAAATGAAGCATCGGCCAGGATGGATCAAAAATTTATAACAAGCTGCAACGACTGAAAATTTGTTAGCTGATCCCAAGGCCCATGTGAACACATCAGGACCATTAGAAAATTGAGTAGTGTTGAATATTTGTCCAATATTGATAAGCTCGTTTAGAGATTCAAGACCAACGAAAGTTGAAGGGAAAAAGCCCATTAAGCCCAGGATATGTGTCGAGGCCACTGATAATGGGTTGAATTGTTTAAAGAGTGCAAGATTAGGGAATAATATGGAAAAGGGGATCTGTTCATTCCAAGTATCCATCCAAAACAGACAAGCTTCATCATTATTAACTTTTACATGAAAGAAGGATTTTACTTTGGCGATGGTCGATAACACTCTTTTCCAGAATGGCGATTGTCTAGCAGATGGTCTAAAGTGAAGGATAAGAAAAGGGTTCGAGTGTATAGTCTAGACAAGATCCAGTCTTTCCAAATAAATTGCCTTGGAGTGAGGATTCGCCATGGCCATTTAGCGAGCAATGCCATGTTAAAGGTAAAGAGATTAAGTATTCCAAGGCCACCATGTTTTACGGGAAGGCATACGGTTTTTCAATTGATCAATTTTTTCAATTTTCCACCATTCCAAAGAAACGAGCTACGAATTGAGTCAATTTTGTTAATTACCCAGAATGGTAATTTGTGGAAGGACATCCAATAGGTTGGAAGGGATGCGAGGACATGTTTTATAAGGACAAGATGACCAATAGATGATAAGGAGTGAGCTTTCCAGCTTGAAAGTCTGTATTCAATTTTGGTAATGAGGGGTAGCCAATTAGGTTTATGAAGTTTGGTAGGACGAAGAGGGATGCCCAAGTATGTGATTGAGAATGAATCAAGTTTACAGTTAAGGCATTCAGCAATTTTAGGACCCAGATGAGTACAATTACCCAGCATTATAATGGAGCTTTTATTGAAGTTGATGGACAGACCTGACACCATTTCAAATGTATAGAGGAGAATTTTAAGGCAGTGAATATTAAGGGGTGAAGGGTGGTGAAAAAAATTGTATCATCTGCAAATTGCAGGCTGGATGTGCATAACTCTGAATTTGGTAGTGGTATGCCTGAAAAAATATTATGAGACAGGGATTGTTTAACCATTTGATTGAAAACATCTGCTATCAAGACAAATATGAGAGGTAAAAGGGGGTCCCCTTGCCTTAAACCTCTTTTAGATTTGATTTTGCCTCCAGATTCACCATTAATATAAACTGTGGAAATGCTAGTGTGGAGAATTGCTTTAATCCAGTTACACCATTTCAAGCGGAAACCTTTATGTGACATAAGAGAGAGAATGAAGATCTAGCTAACTGAGTCAAATGCCTTTGAAAAATCGAGTTTGAAGAGGACTCTAGGGATATTTGAATTATGGCAAAAGGAGATTACTTCTTGGGTGGCAACAACACAGTCAAGGATGTTCCTTCCTGTGATGAATGCATATTGTTCAGCACCAATCAGAGAATCAATGTGATGTTGGAGTCTGATAGCTAGGATTTTGGTGATGACCTTAAATGTACTGTTAAGGAGACTAATGGGTCTGAAAGAAGGTAAAGTGTTTGCAACAGGGAACTTTGGAATGAAGATGATGTTAGCATAGTTTAATTTAGCAATTGATGAAGGGTTGGAATAGAACTCTGAGAACATTTCAATGACATCTGATTTTATTGTGGGCCAAAAATGTTTAAAAAAAGCTGGGCCAAAACCATCAAGTCGAGGAGCCTTATCATCTGCTCTATCTTTTAAGGCTTTCCAAAATTCATCTTCTGAAAATGGGTGATCAATGGCAATGGGAGCGGGGTTTGGATATAAATGGTGCCAATCAATGACTAGAGATTAAGGTGGAGATGAACCAAGAAGGTCCCTATTGAAATTTGTAAAGTGGTGGCAAATATCTTTTGAGTCACTAAAGCTGTGTTATTGTGAATAATCTCTAAAATAAAGGAAGAATGACGATGGCAATTCGATGAAAATAAGCAGTGTTCTTATCACCCTCATTAATCCATTTAACTTTCGATCTTTGTTTCCAACCTAGTTCTTCTAGTTTGATTAATCTGTCCAGTTCTAACTCATGTTCTTTCAGGTTATGACGTTCAGATTCAGATAAAGGATGGAGCTCTTTAATGATATTTAGATTGAGGATGGCGTCTTGCGTGGATGAAATGCGAGTTTTTAAAGAGTTCCAAATGTTTTTGGCCCATGCACGAATTATATTTCTTAGAGAGCAAAGCTTACAAATCATTCTAACAGTGGCAGATTAATGGTTTGGTAATTGTCCCCAATTGTGTTTGATAAAATTTTCAAGGAAGGTTCAAACAACCAGAGGCATTCAAATCTGAATGGGAGTTTAATAGGAGTGTTTGACCAAATATCTAGAAGGATTGGAAAGTGATCAGAGATGGTGGTGTCTAGACCATTGACTAGCGACAATGGAAATAGATCATCTTAGTTAAGGTTGAAGAAAAACGATCTAGTTTAGCTAAAGAGGGGACTTCTTTTCTGCTTGACCATATGTATCGACATTTATTAATCGGTGGTTCAATAAGGGAACAAGATTGGACAAATGCATTGAAATGAGAAGAGTCAGCAGATGTATTGCCAGAGTTACGATCATCCAAGGTTCGAGTCGTATCGAAATCACCACCGATAATCCAGGGTTCATTTATATGTTGAGATAGGTTGTGGCAATATTGCTATGTTTCAGATCTACCATGAAGGTCATTGGCTGCATATACATTAGTAAAGTTATGTTATTAGAAGAAATATGACGAAGGGACACGTATAAGACAGATGGGTGAGAAAGAGAGTATTCAAGAGACCACACATGTTCATTCCACGCTGTAATTAGGCCTCCACGAGTGTCAAAAGCATCAACATGTGTCCAACCAGAAAAGAGGGGTCAACAAAGTCTATGAATGAGGGAATTGGGTGGATTAGAGATTTTAGATTCTTGTAAAAATAAGATATCGATATGATGTGGGGAGATGATGAGATTGACAGCATGATTTTTTGTTGAGTCCCCCCAACCCCTGATATTCCACGTGACTATCTTCATTTAGAGAGGTTAGTACGCTGTTGTTCTAGGGTTTTCATGGCAGAATAATGTTTATTATGCAAACACACGCCCATGAATTTTGCCAATTTTTTATTTAAAACTTTATTAGCTAAAGAAAAAACAACAGGTTCAAAATAGCTACCGGATGCTTCTGGAGGCAGCGAGTGCGCATTTCAATTTTTACTGGATGAAAATGGTTGAATCATCACTTATATGTTGCATTTCAGTGAATGGTTGTTGCACATATATAGAAATCTATATGCATTATTAGGATTAATTTTCATACATGTTGGATACATGGCACAAAACAAATTGCATTAAGGAGGTCAATTGAATAAGTAGACCGCCTGATTTTTGCATTAGCTTAGGGACATATACGCAACACCTTTACATATGTTCATAAAAAGCATTAGAAATTTTTAAGGACAATGGATGCCAATGGTTGATGGATGAGTATATGGGTGTTGGTTTTTGTATAACATTCTTTTTAACTTGGAGATTTCGGGGATGAAATCCTTTAACGAGGGGAGAATGTAACATCCCATATCTTAATACATAATAATTATATTAAGAAGATAATAAAATATACAGAATTGAGTAAAACGTACTTTATCATTGCGTTTGTTACGAAATTCTGATTCAGATAGACTCTTGTTTTCATAAATCTGACTAAGTATAAAAAAATAAGATCCAAAGAAGTTTGAACTAAATTAAAATAATTTAAATACATAAGCTCAGAAAAAGCAACGGTCATTGGGAAACCTGACCCTACATGGGTCGACCTCTGTATTGACTCATGGGTCAACGCTAGTGCCGACCCAGGTAAAAGGTGGGTCAACTCACGTTCGACCAGGTAGTAAGCCTAAACCTGGACATATTTGTGTGTGATATTCTTTATGCTGACTTAGCGAGATGTGTATTCTACAGTTTGATTTTAAAACCTAAGATCCTATAGTTTATATTATCCTAACACACCTATATATAGACTGGCAGCCCTCATTCTTTTCCTACATAAATATTTCTTCATCTTCTTCCTCCACAAAGCTATATTCTGAAATAAAATAAGAAAAGGGTTAGGGTGTTGTCAAGATATAGATTGAAAGGATAATTCTTCTTCTACATCAAATTCTAAAGACCTTTTCTGAATCTAATACAAATCATTGTGAGTTTTATATTATTTTTAGATTTGCAATTTAAAAAGGATTTTGACCATAAATATATATTTGATCTGAAAATGTCAAGTTTATAAGTTCATTCTCATATGTTATTGTTATTTTAATTACTGTCGATTACCTATTCATTTTTCAATTATTATCTGTTTATATGTACATCCTTCTTCTTTATCCCCTTTCTGTCACTGTTTTTTTTTTACAGTTTTATTATGCCTATTTTATTAGGTTTTTCATATTTGAGTTTGGTTATATTTCTCCTTTTTCTTTTATTTTGCGCTAAGCCTAGGCCAATGAAGGCCAAAGATTTTTCCATTACAATTGCGTAAAAATTGGAATAAATTGGGATAATATGTAATGAAAATAAAAAGGAGACTTAAGCATTTTGGAATATGAGAACCATTGACTATATATGGGATAATTATAAAGGAAGAATATGTAAACATGTTAATCTGAATAGGTTGGACTTAATTTTATATTAAGTAGAACATATTAAGAGAAAATATGAGAATCAGATGTAAATTAAGTAAAACATGTTACTGTAATCTTTAAACATCTGAGTGGGAGCCTATATGATTTGGGGAAGGTTATTACATTTAACAAGAAATATCATTCACAACCATAGAAATATAACATAGGGTTATATTAAGTTTATTAATGAACTTAAGCCTGATAAGTTAAATCTGACTGGTTAATAAGCATAAGTGGTGCATGACTATTGTTAATATATTTGGCGGGGACTCTTAAAATCCTAGTTTGGGGGGGCAAGCCTAGGGGTGGCTTTTGTCACTTTTTTGTTTGCTTTGAATCCATATCAATCAGTACCATCTTGTTATCAAACGAGTTTCACACTAGGTAGAGACTAGGTCACGTTATACTAATGGGTGATTGTAAGAGGTTCAAATTCTGGAGGTGGGCACACGTGCATTTTGGCGGAGTCATGAGCGTGCGCGGGTCCGATAAGGGAAGATAAGTCGTTGTAACATCGGCGAATTGGGCAGTGTCTTTTAAAGTTGATGGGTTCGAGACTGGTGTCCCCGACTGCCATGGTTGGCACATGTTATTCTTTTCTGTTAGGGAGTCAATCATTAGTAATTAGGGTAAAACCTAATCCTGATAGTTAGTGCAGAAATTTTGTTCTAGGATATGAAGGAGAAGCTTATCCGATCTTACCTTATCTCGTTTGTTTCGTTCTTGCATATTTTTATTGTATTTTCATATCCAGTATTATTGATCTGTCTTAATACTTCTTTTCCTTATGCTTATGCTAAAAATCACTGGAACTCGCCAAACTTTATGTCTGACCTGTTTTGTTTTCCTTCTCTCTTTTTTTCCCCTAAGGTTCTTAGGGTGGTGGATTACAACAATAAACGTGATTATTTGATTCACCTTGGATTTAGACTATTTCTTGCTCGATTATTGTTTCGATTTCTGTTTTATGATTATTGTTATGACTCATAAGGGATATGATTTTTATGGTTTGTACTTTTACTCTGATGGTTTATGTTTCCACGAGACAGATGCTTTATGACTATGACGTAATGGTATTTGAAACTGTAATGATGTACTTGGTTAATAAAAGTTTGAAAAGTTTTCCGTTGTAATTTTATATTCCATCTTGCCAATTTTAGCCTCTGTGTTGTACTTTATATCTATTGCGCTTCATAGAACTTAATGCATCCACATATGAGTGACATTAAGGGATGTGGGCTGTCACATCAGCGCTTCTAAACCATTAAGGAGTGAAATCTTCTTCCTCTTCATTCTTTATTCTGCTTACATCATCATAAAACAAATTATAGAGTGTTCATGGTCGGATCAAAGTTGTACAAACTTTGAATCCAATTACGTCGTTCTAAGGCTTCACTGAATCCTGAAAGTCGATAGTTTGACAACCCATTTGTACCTGGTGGGTTGAACTATTTTCTGAAAGAATCTATTCCATAAATCCTTGAAGTCTAAAGTACGACAATATCTTCCTCTAGGTCGTCTCGAACCAAAATTTCCCAACAATTTTTTAGACAATATTCTTCAACCATGGAAGGTTTGAGCGCTCTACAGTTATAAATCAGCATTTCACTCGACTGGAGTGGTTTTGATGGAGATAATTTTACTCGCTGGCAAGAGACGATGAAATTCTTTCTGCTCACCATCGAATTTTTCTACATTTTGGAAGACGGATCAGAAGTGATATACGAGGAAACCGATAAGGATGACGCCGCTCAAAAGACGAAAACGTGCAAAGCACAAAGAGGACGGTTTTCTATGTAGAGGGCACATTGTGAATGCAATGTCTACTCTAGTCTACGACGCTCATGGGACCTTGAAAACTGCAAAGGCTCTTTGGACTGCTTTAAAAAGCAAGTATCGCATATCCCAGGCAAGTAAAAAGAAATTTGTAATTTTTTGGATTTCAAAATGGTCACCAACAAGTCCACATTTGGACAAGTAAGCGAAATGTTACTGTTGGTGAATCAACTTAAAGATGCTAGTATAGATCTCCTAAGTCTTTTATTGTTGGAGTTATTATTTCGAGACTCCCACATTCTTGGAATGATTATAAGAAAAAAAATGAAGCATACACACACGGATTATGATTTAGACGGTTTGCTGAGTCGCCTTCATATTGAAGAGGATTCTCATAAACGCAAACTAGATGATAATCCACAAAATGAGTCCTATACTAAGGCAAATAATGTCAAAATTACTGAAAATTTAAAGCCTAAGAATGAGACATAGTTTAAGAGGAAAAATAATCCCGAGGACAAAAAAAAGAAGGGTGCACGTTACTATTGTAACGAACTGGGCCACTGTGCCCGGGGCTGCCGCCTACTAAAGAAACAACAAAAAGTGAATGTGGTAGAAGAATCGATTGTGGTTGTAGTACAAGAGGCGAACTCCGTTATTGGCATGGATGATGATTGGTGTCTTGATACTGGAGAAACCATTCACATTTGCAAAGACCATAATATGTTCAAGACATACGAAGAGAATAATGTATAAACAAGCGAAGTTACTGGCGCAAACAAAGTTACATTAACCTCTAGAAAAGTTCTTATATTAGTCAATGAATTTTATATACCCGATATGTGTAAGAATTTGGTTTCTAGACATCTTATTAACAAAGGAGGATTCAAGTTGGTGTATGAATCAGATAAGTTAGTCTTGTCCAAGAACGAAAAATTCATTGGACATGGATATTCTTGTAATGACATGATTAAGTTGAATCTTATAAAAAAAATCTGTTTATATTATTTACTATGTTAGTTTATGCCATGGTAGATTAGGACATGTTAATTATAAATCTCTTTAAAATATGCATAAATTAGGATTAATTTCTGATTGTGATTTTGATACTATCTCCAAATGTGAAATATGTGTTCAAGAAAAAATATACCGGAAATCCTTTAAATCTGTATAAAGGAAAACTGGTTTGCTTGATTTGGTATATAGTGATGTGTGTGACTTAAAAAGTAATTCCACCTATGGTGGTAACCAGTACTATATAACATTTATTGATGACTATATTAGATATCCATATGTATATCTAATGAAATATAAAGATGAGGGTTTTGATAAATTCAAAATCTACAAAGCAAAGGTCAAAACACAATTAGGAGTTAAAATTCAAAGTATTACATTCAGATCGTGGTGATGAATATTTTCAAATGAATTCACCCAATTTTGTAAACAACATGGTATAGTTTACCAGTGTATCACCCCATACACACCACAACAGAATGGTGTTGTTGAGGGGGAATATAGAACTTTAGTAGAAATGGTTAATGCCATGCTCATAATCATTAATTTACTTTATAACATTTGGGGGTGATGCTATGTTATCTGCATGTTACATTTTAAATAGAGTGCCACTTAAAAAGAATAATATTTCTCCTTATGAAGTATGTATGAATAGAAAACCTAATCTTACTAGACTTAAAGTTAGGGGTTGCCTAGCATATGTTAGAAAACCAGAGCCCAAATGACGAAAGTTAGGAAATAAGGCATTTAAATGTGTTTTCATACGATATTCACTTAATAGTATAACTTATAGGACCATTATTCTTGACACCATAGAAGTTGTAGAATCTACAGATGTAGAATTCTTTGAAAATCAAACTATTGAGGTTCTATTTAGATCATCTAGTCTAGAACCTAATATGACTAATGATATCAATGACGATGAATATGCTCCTGCTCAATACAACAAGGAAGTATCAGTACCAGATAATAGTACTGAACATTGGAGAAGTAAAAGAGCGAGAATATGGTCCTAAGTTCATAGCATATCTTATAGAAGGCAGTAAGGACGAAGTCCTAAATGTGACAAGATATGTAATGATCGTCGATGACGATCCCAGCACTTATTCTGAGGCTATGAGTTCTAGAGATTTT
Organism: Allium sativum; assembly: GCA_030737875.1. NCBI lineage: Eukaryota > Viridiplantae > Streptophyta > Magnoliopsida > Asparagales > Amaryllidaceae > Allium > Allium sativum. Next base: position 768,126,947 of record CM060918.1, on the reverse strand, counting down.
GTTTTTTGGAAAGAAACTATCAATGATGAAATGAATTCCTTAATGTTAAACAAAACTTGGGTTTTAACTGATTTAGCTCCTGATGCTAAACCTATAGGATGTAAATGGATATTAAAGAAAAAATTGAGTACAAATGGATCCAATGATAGGTTTAAAGCCAGATTAGTTGCTAAGGGATATAAGCAAAAACAAGAAGTAGATTAATTTAATACATATGCTCCAGTTTCTCGCATATCTTTTATACGTTGTTTAATAGCACTTGCATCAATTCATTATTTAGTCATACATCAAATGTACGTAAAGATAGATTTTCTAAATCAAGATTTAGATATATATGTGTGTGTGTGTGTGTGTGTGTGTGCGTGTGTGTGTGTATATAACAACCTGAAGGTTCCAAAATCCTAGGCCAAGAAAAGAAAGTTTCCAAATTAATAAAATCTCTTTATGGCTAAAGTAAGCTCTTATGCAATGGCATGAGAAATTTGATAAAGTTACACTACCATATGGATTCATTGCTAACGATGTTTATAAATGTATCTATAGCAAATCGGATAACAACCGGTATGTTATAATATGTTTATATGTTGATGACATATTGATATTTAGTTCCAGCATATTTTGTGTGAATGAAAATAATAAATTTCTATTTTCCAAATTTTATATGAAAGATCTAGGAGAGGCTGATATAATTATACGAATTAAATTCATTAGGAAAGAAAGGGAGTTATTACTAACTTAATCTCATTACATTAAGAAGTTCCTAAAGAAATATGGTCATTATAATGACAAACCAGCACTGATTCCTTTAAATGCAAGTATTAAATTAGAAAAGAACACTGGATGTACAATCTCTTAACTAGAATATTCCAGTGTTATTGGGAGTCTTATGTATGATATGCACTGCACTAGAACGGACATCGCACATGTTATAAGCTTATTTTGTCAATTCACGAGTAATCCAAGTTTCGAACATTGGAAAGCTATTCCCAGAATTTTATCTTATTTGAAAGAAACCATTACCTTTGGTTTATCAAATAAAGGATATCCTGCTGTAATAGAAAATTATAGTGATGCAGCCTACAACAGAGTTGAATCCAAACCCAAGCCTACAACTGGATGGATATTCACATTATGAGACGTTGACGTGTCTTAGACTTCCTAGAACCAGATCTGTATATCTGATTCAATAATATTATTAGAATTGATTGTATTAGAAAATGCAAGTAAGGAAGTGGAATGGCTTAGGTATTTGTTAATGGAAATCCCATTATGGAAGAAGCCATCTCTAAAAGTCTTAATTAACTGTGACAATCAAGTGATGATATACAATGTTTCCAATAAGACATATAATGGGAAGTCTAGACATGTGATTATAAGACATCAAATGGTAATACATCGGCTCAAAAGTGGAGTAACAACTGTTGACTACATAGAAACAAAGAAAACTTGGCTGACCCACTCACAAAAGGTCTTCTAAAGGCAATGGTTTCCATAAAGTCAAAAGAAATGGGACTAAGGTATGTGAATAAAGATTGATCATTCTTAAAGGAAATGCAACTTATGTCTTGAAAAGGATAGACAAAGCTCAATGGGTACTAATAAGTTAAGAGAATAATATGGAACACTAAATCAATAATCCCATAATATTTAGTATTGGATTTTGCAACAACAAAGGATGGATAAATATCCTTAATAAGTCTAGAAACCATAAAAGGTGTATCATAGAAATACCTTAAAAGACTTACCTATATGAATATGGAAATCAAGTTTTTTTCTTAGGAAAGTAAGACCGCTTTCTAAAGTAGACTCATGAACCATGATTAAAAGCACACGGATGTTAATGTGTTGAGCAATACAAAACACTTTACCTATGGAAATAAACATGTGTGATTGTTTCAGTTTTAGCATAAGTGGTACTTGGTTCAAGATTCGTTCATCGTAGAATCTCGATAGAACTTTCAACGGATTACACTAAGTAAAGATTCAAATCCAAAAGATACCTTTTATTTATATGTTGTTTCCATGTTGATGCAAAACTTGATCTTAGAACTACATTGGCTTAATCCCACTTGAGTATGTAGGAAGTTACTATAGTGATACAACCGTCCAATGTATTTTTTTTCTTATATTGAAAATAGAGGGAGATTTTTGAATAATTTTCAAAATAATTTTGGTTTAGGGTTTCTTTTTGAAAAAGAAAGAAAAATAAGAGGAATAGGAAAATGTATTAGTCCCACATTATGAAATTTGCCAAAATTATTCTAGTATATAAGTGGCTTTCACACGAGGGTGTTGGGGACTTGGGGATCCCAAATGTATGCTTTGTTGTGAGGAGGAAAGCCAAGCATCATGCACAACACACGCACACGCCACCACCGTCCGACTGAACAAGGCCTAGTACGGGTTTCAGATCCATTAAATATTTTTAGATCTAGGATAAATAGTATTGGGGCTAGATTTAAACCCATTATGAACCCAGACTCGATAATTTAATATAAACAGAGGTAGGATTTTTTGAAACGTTTCCTAACTATTGGAAACGAAGGGGGGACAATTTTAATTTGCATCGCTTTCTGACATTTGCAAATGAAGGGATGTATTGTTTCAATTTAAACGAATATGACTGTTCCAAACGGTGGCAACGGTTTATGAAGGGATGCCTCCTCCCATTGGTTGTAAATAGCCACACCCGTATCTGTTTCAAATAACTTTCACTTTTAATTTCTTCTTCTTTCTCAAGACTCTCAGAGCCATTACCGATGCTTAAAAGTGTTGCAAATTCTCAATTTGCAATGCTTCTAAACCATTACAGAGTGCAATCTTCTTCCTCTTCATTATATTGTCTGCTTACATCATCAGAAAACAAATTCTAGAGTGCTCTTGGTTGGATAAAATTCGTACAAACTTTGAATCCGATTACGCTGTTCCAAAGCTTCATTGAATCCTGAAAGTCGATAGTTTGATAACCCATTTGTACCTTGTGGGTTGAACTACTGTTTGAAAGAAATTATTCCACCGGTCCTTAAAGTTTGAAGTATGACAATATTTTGTCCAAGTCGTCTCGAACCACAAATTCCCCAAAAATAAGTTCATGCCACCATGAAGCTGTACCAAGTTAGCTATTAGTTTATGCATATAGTATGTTAAAATTCTTAACAGGCTTGATTTCACTTTTAAAAGTGATGAATTTCATATGTACACTGATTAGCACTAGAAAAAAATGAAACCAATGTACATTGGCATGATTCATGTTAATGTGTTTGGATTGGCTTAAAAAGATAATGCTTTTGGAATACCAAAGATAATGTAAATTAAACTAGAAAGGTTGTAGCATATATGTAATAGGTATATTATAGAATAATACTGCGTTTACACCAAATAAGGATATAACAGATGACATTACTAAGGTTGGAGTATGTCCATAAGATTTCAGGTTGGATATTACCTTTTACGAGGTTACAAAATGTAATCTAAGTTTTTTGAAGAATAAACAAATAAATCGCTTGTTGAACAAACGATTGGTATTGAGGGATTTGTTCAACCAGCGTCTTGTATTTAGACGCTGAATAAACAAGCGTTTAAGCTTCAGAAATTAAAATGCTAATCTTTGAATATGATTTCAAATGCTAGCTGAACTGACACCCGAGCCAAATGCATATGATCAACCGACGTTGAACAGGCGTTCAATTCGATTACAAAAGAAAAACCAAAATCAATTGAAACGTAACCAGTCATAAAATTTTCACTCTATTGGAGACTGAAATGGATTTGCATATTACATTTCGTAATATGTGATAAACTGTTCTAGATTCTATTACAGAGCTACACCTTGCGTCCAATATTTTTAATGGAAAATTTTATGCATTTAGCCTACTTTTCAAAGTCTAACGAGGAAATAGTACCATTTACTAGCTAAACACGGAAAAAGATTTGCCTATACCACGTAAGAAAAATAAATAAATGCATCCCAACAGCGAATTTGGTCCTGAATGTTCAAGGTAAAAATTCAAGGACTAATTTAGGATTCAAATTTGGTCTCGGGCGCTGATTTAATCAACGCCCAAACATTAGGCGCTGGTTTAAACATTGTCAAACGTTAGGCGCTAATTAGATCAGTGTGAGAACCAATTCAACCTCCACACACCAACGTTTCACCTCCAACGGCTATAAAATGGTCATTAACCTCCAATGGCTATGAAACGGTCATATTCCAGCTACACTAGCTATAAAACGGTCATATTCCAACTATAATGGCTGTATTTTCAACCATAAATTACCAACATCCACACATACAAAATCATAACATAGTTTCTCTTCCTTCCTTTCTATTACTCTCAAAATACAAAAATATAATAATGTATTCAACTTTTGGAGAATTTTTACAACCGACGATGCCCAGAAGCTATGTTTTTGAAGGCAATACCCAGAATGACCAAGCAACTCCTCCGAGCAAACAATCAATCCTTCCATGGACAAGCGATGAACGATCTTTGCAACATATACTGCCATTTTTCATAGGATTCGGTTATAGGCAACGATCAATCAAGCGAAAAATTTTAAAAATAAATAAAGAATGTCGTCAATCATAAGCATCATGAAAGCACCTGAACGTTGTCAGTGATTCAGGGTCGATTCGGGAAAATATACCATCAAACGTCGTTTTATGAATCACAAGTTTATAACATAAATAAAGCAAATCCTAATGGCATGGGAGGCGAGGATCATTTGATATGTTTTCTATAATACTGTGTTAGTGATGTGATAATTATTATTTGTTGAATCTAGCTATATAGCGTTTTGACAATGACAACTATACATGAGCATATATACTATATCAACTAAGTTTGTTTTGCAGGAAGATATTCGACAATAGATTCAAGAACAAAAATGAAGATTATATATGTTGTAAGAGTCCGTCAATCTTAGATTTATTTGTTAAAGTCTTTCTTGATGATCACACACACACACACACAAATATATATATATATATATATAAGCATAATAAAGTAGACAAGGAATAAGTTTGCTTCAGAAAATAGACGTTTGAAAATTTTTAGATAGACGTCTATTTACTGAAAGAAATTTCAGATTCACATAATATTCATATATTTTAATTTGTTTCGAATTGGCCAATTTCCTTGCTATTTTTTTTTAAATCAAAAAAGACATCAATGTTAGGTTCTTTAACTAATGTTGTAGCTCACCATATGTATTCCATGCCCTCCTATCCATATCTAGCTACTGACTTTGGTACACAACTTTCGTTGTTTACACATCACATGTGGATTGGTGGTTTTCTTATAGTTGGTGCCGATGCACATGCAGCCATTTTTATGGTAATAGACTACGATCCAACTACTCGATACAAACCCCTTAGAGGAAGGGCTAAACAAGGGGGGCAACGAGTAGGGGAAATGGAAGTTTGGGCTCTAGAAGGATTTGGTGTTGCTCATATTTTACAAGAGATGCTTACTTATAAATTATTCAAGCCTTGTATATATGCCTTCTATGCCTTGTATTCGAATAAGCAAATCAATAGGGAAAAGATCATTCTAGATGAATGGAAGGATATTACATACACGCGCAAGTATAAGACTCTTCACTACAACGCTTATATTACTCGGATCCTTACCGCTTGTGAAATAACAATGCCCGATACTTCGTTCCTTAGTGTCAAGGAAATTGGTTCTAAGACCTTAAAACTTATGGATATTGATCCTAATCCCGCGACTTTGGAGTATATGTCTTTTAAGGCTTGGACCGAACCTGTAGTATCTCAACCGGAAGCACTTATAACCGAGCCTTCTCATCTCCATCAACATAGGGAAGAAGAAGAAGAAGGAATTCAAGTCATCGCTCCAGATACTTCCTCTAAGCATGCCTTAGTTACGCTATCATGCAATCAATCTATAATTCATAAAGATCATAAGCATTTTTTAGAGACAAACAAACAAGAAATTTGATTCCATCAAAGGCTTTCTGAACAAAATTTGGGAGACAATATCTTGCACCAGGACTTCTGCAACCCAAGCCCATACTCCGACTCCGTTTGAATGGTCATCTAGTTCGGCCGAAGAAGTTCCTGATACTAGTTCTGAACATGGTGATCCTTAGGGTAGGGATACAAATGTGGCCCCAAGTGTTCCAACCTCTGAAAGTTGATAAGCTATAGTGGTATGGTTATCTTAATAGTATGTTGGCTTTAAACTTTCAATTATGGGTGTGTAATATTTTTTGATACTTAGCTTTATCCTTTAGTAAAAAAAACTCTATGTTGTACTATATTAAGTTATATCTGAATGTTATGCTTGTCTATAGTATGTTTGTGTTTATGTTGTGATTGTGTGTTGTGCAAACATACTTAATTTATTTAATAAGTAGCCCTTTTGTCAATGACAAAGGGAGAGAAACAAGTGATGGTGTACTCATATTGACAGGGGGAGCTACATATATAGTTTCATTAGTCAAAAAGGGGGAGAATGCTGAATCTTGCTATATAGAGTTTTGACTATGACAACCATACATAAGCATATATACAATATCAACTAACCCTGTTTTGCAGGAAGATATTCGACAGCAGATTCAAGAACACAAATGAAGAATATATATGTTGTAAGAGTCTGTTAGTCTTAGATTTATTTGGTAAAGTCTTCCTTGATGATTACACACACACACACGCATTTTAAATATATATATATTTGCATAATAAAGTAGACAAGGAATAAGTCTGCTTTAGAAAACAAATGTCTGAAATTTTTCAGACAGACGTCTGTTTACTGAAAGAAATTTCAGATTCACATAATATTCAAACATCTGGTCTAAAAAATTCAGACATCTGAATTTGCTTCGAATTGGCCTATTTCCTTGCTATTTATTTTCAAATCAAAACAGACATCTGAAATTATTATTTAGACATCTGAATACAAAGGGATGAAACTTATAATAAAGAGTCATAACTTTCTATTTTATATCTCTTGATCAAATCTCTTCATGATTAGTTGTAACCTTTTGTATATTATAAATAGAGGCTTGATTAAGTGATCCACTCACTGAATTTCATTCCAATTCTTTCTATCTAACTAAAAGCTCTCTAAATCTCTAAAGCGCTCTATTTACAAATACTTAGGATTTTAATCTTCCATATTCTTTAACATGTTACACGTTTATCATCAAGGAAAGATTATAGGAAGGGTGTACTTCAAATTGACATATTCGTGTTATTATGAACACAAATAGTCATCGATTATTTTGTATTGTGAAAGTCCTCTTCAGAAGTTGAGGCAAGAAATCCCGTTCAACTGTTCAGGTAATTGTGAACCTATTCCTCCCGGTGAAGCGAGGGTTTTTGTGTTAGTGAAATACCAGAAGGGAGTCTGAGACTGGTCGTAGGATAGTGGTCCGAACCAGTATAAAATCGACTGTGTCATTTTACTTTTAACTACTACTTTTCACTTAAATACATTTCTTATGCTCCATACTATTCGATCTTACCATTGTATAGACTTTTTCAATTTGAATCAGAGCAAGGCAATCCTATAACCATAACACCGTTATTTGATACTTTGATAATATGGAAAATAACCCAAGTACTACCACAACTACATTTGTAGAAGGTCAACCAACTCAAAAGACCACCATTGTTGAATGGACTACATTATAATTTTTGGGTAACAAGAATGAGAATATATATGCAAGAAAGTGGCTTTAGTGCGTGGAATGCTACTCAAAAAGAATTCACCACACCTACAGCTGAATAATATGCATGGACAATTACTCAGAAAGATGAAAAAAATGCAAATGCCAAAGCAATGAATATGTTATACTGTGATTTGGATAGGAATGAGTTCAATCGTGTTAGCATCTGTACTTCAGCATATCAAAAATGGGAAACACATAAAACTATCCATGAAGGTACAAGAAAAATCAAATAAACAAAGATTTCAATGCTCAAAAACCAGTTCCAGAACTTTAAAATGATATAAAATGAAACCATCAATGAGATGTATTCAAGATTTTAAGACATTCTACATGCATCGATAGGACTGGGAGAAAAATATAGTGACTTTGATATTGTATCAAAAGTATTGCTGACAATTGGGAAAGAAAAGTATTAGGCATTGAGGAGGCTAATGATTTATCAACTATGAAACCAGAAGAACTCATAGGCAATCTCATGTCTTATAAAGTAAATCTTCAGCCAAAAAGAGAATTAGCTAAAGGGAAAAAGAATGTAGCTTTTCATGCCGATAAAGAAGAATCAGAATCAGAAGATGAGGATTTGTCTTTTATTGCTAAAAACTTCAAGAAATTTATAAAATATAGGAAAGGAAATTTCAAGAAGAATGCCTCAAGCAAACCTCCATCCTAAAATTTAGAATGTATTAATTGTCACAAGAAAGGTCACATGGTAAAAGACTGTCCAGAACTGAAAGAAAATCAAAAGAATTTCAAAAACAAGAATAAGAAAGAAAAATTCAAAAAGAAGGCCTTTTCTGTCACATGGGACGACTCAAAGTCAGATTCATTAGACAAAATAATGATAGCGAAAATGAACAAGCAAATGTGTGCTTCATGGCTCAAGAATCTGAAATAAGTGATCTATCTTATGATGATTTAGCAGAAGTTAATACTGAATTTTTAAACACTATAAAAACCCTTAAGAATAAACTTTAAAAAACTCGTGAAAATCATAATAAAGCTGAGTTTGAAAGAGACATACTAAAAGATGAAAAAATAATCTTCGAAGAAGAACTTGAAAAGGTTCAGGAGACTCTTTCAAATTCAGATAGTCAGCTTTCACTTTTGAGTCAAGAAATTAAAACTCAAAAGACAAAGAATGACGAAACTAGTTATTAAAATCACATTTTGAAAACCAAAATAAAAGATTTAGAATTAGAAAATAAAAGTATTCAAACTAAGTTAGATGGTATTTCCAAGAATGTATCTAACTTTAATAAGGGTAGAGAAAATTTATCTAGGATCATAGAAAATTCTCAACTATCTTCAAACAAAAATAGTTTAAGATTTAAGGAGTCAAAAATTCCTAAAAAGAAAATTGTAAATCTAAAGAGGAAAATTGATTCAAAAATTAAGAATAAACCAAAATACACCAAAAAGATTAGTAAAATTGAGACATGGGTTCCAAAAACAAACAATAGTTTGATTAGGAACAAACATATCAATTTATTTATGGAATATGTTCATAATAACAAAAATTATGTGTACATAAGGGATACTAAACCCACTTGGGTTTGGCTTCCTAAGATCTAACTCTTAGGACCCTATCAAAAAGTGCATACCAATGTGCTTATTAATATTTTTTACAGGTCCCACCCAAGAAAAGAAAATGGATTTTAGATTGTGGTTGCTCAAAACACATGACCAAAGACAAAGATATGCTCACAAATATTTTATACTTTGATGGTGGCTTTGTTACCTTCGGAGATAATTCAAAAGGCTTTATCATTGGCAAAGGAGATGTGTGCAACTATGGTATTTCAAATCTAACTCTTATTACTAATGCTTCCTTAGCTAAAAACCTAAAACATAATTTACTAAGTATTAGTCAATTATGTGACAAAGGTTTCAAAATAACATTTTTCGAAAATACATGTAGTATTTTTGACAAAAATCAAAATCTTAGTTTTGAAGGAAATAGAGATAGAAATATTTATGTATTAAATATGAAAGTTAATAATAATAAAGAAATGTGTTTAATAGCCAAAGAGAGTGATTCTTGGCTATGGCACAAACGTTTTTATCGTATAAACTTTAAAACTATTCAGAGAATCTTGAAAAATAAACTAGTAAAAGGTCTACCTAAAATAAATTTTAAAGTGAATTTTTTTTTGCAAAGATTGTAAAATTAAACATTTGACCAAATCATCTTTTAAATCTAAGAAGGTCATATTCTAGTTTACAACCATTCGAATTATTACATACGAACTTTTTGGACCAACTCAGATTCAATCTATAAATCATAATTGATATGTATTTGGATAATTGATGATTTTTCAAGATATACATGGACGATTTTTATGAAAAATAAAAGCGATGGTTTTGAATATTTTAAAGATTTTTTTAAAAGAATTAAAAATACAATTAAAAGTTAAAAACATTCATAGTGATCATGGTGGTGAATTTGAAAATGAATCATTTGAACATTTTTATAAAAAGAAAGGAATAAATCATAATTTTTCCTTTCCAAGAACTCCACAACAAAATGGGGTTGTAGAAAGGAAGAATAGAACTTTAAAAGAATGTGCTAGAACTTTATTAAATGGAAGCACTTTACCAAAACAATTTTGGGTAGAAGCTGTAGCAACTGCTTGTTACGTATTAAACAAAATTTCCATTCGTCCTTTAACTAAAAATACTCCTTACAAATTTTTTAATGGAAGAAAACCGAATATTTCTTATTTTAGAGTTTTTGGGTCTAAATGTTTTATTCTTAACACTAAAGATCAACTCGGAAAATTTGATCCAAAAGTTGATCATGGGATTTTTGTTGGATATTCAGAATGTAGTAAGGCCTATCGTATTTTCAATAAATGTACTAATATTATAGAAGAGTCTTTACACGTATCTTTTGATGAGAATTTTGATAAAAATATAAAAATCAAAGGTGATGACGAAATTATTGAAAGCACTAGTCTTGAAAATACTAAAAATAATCCCATAGAACAAGTTAGATCACCTCCCATAATTTTACGAGATCATCCTACACAAAACATTATTGGAGAAATCGATTCACATGTTCGAACAAGGAGTCAACTAAATCAAATGGGTCATGTAGAATTTCTTCCAACTATTGAACCCAAAAATCCAAAAGAAGCCTCTACGGATGATTATTGGATAATAGTTATACAAGAGGAATTAAATCAATTCGAATGAACTGATATCTGTGAGTTAGTACCTCGACCAAATGATCAATCAGTTATTGGTACAAAATGGGTATATAAAAATAAAGCTGATGAACTTGGAAATATTACAAGAAACAAATCTAGATTAGTAGCACAAGGCTATAATCAAGAGGAAGGTATTGATTATGAAGAAACATTTGCACCTGTAGCAAGACCTGAAGCGATACGCATACTTTTAGCATACACATGTTTTCATAACTTTAAACTTAATCAAATGGATGTAAAAGTGCTTTCTTAAATGGGTTTTTGAAAGAAAATATATATGTAGAACAACCAACATTATTTATACATGATAATATCCAGATTATGTTTAAAACTTAAAAAAGCTTTATATGGTCTTCAAACAAGCACCATGTGCTTGGTATGAAAGACTCAAAAGTTACTTAATAAATTCAGGTTTTTGAATTGGAAAAGTAAATCAAACATTATTTATTAAAAATACAAATAAAGATATTTTAATTGTACAAATTTATGTAGATGATATCATTTTTGGTTCAACTAATGAAAATCTATGTAATGAGTTTTCTACTGTTATGACAAATGAATTTGAAATGTCCCACATGGGAGAATTATCATACTTTCTCGGATTATAAATTAAACAATTTTCAAATGGTATTCTCATTAATCGAGAAAAATGTTGTAATAATTTAATTAAACATTTTGGTTTAGACAACGCCTCTAGAAAGCCAGCTCCTATGAGTACTACAGCTCATCTTGATAGAGATGAGAAAGGAAAAAGTGTTGATCAAAAATTATATCGAAGTATGATCGGTTCGTTACTTTATTTAACTGCAACCCGTCCTGATATAATGATGAGTATATGTTTATGTGCAAGATTCCAAGCAGATCCTAAAGAATCACATTTAAGAGAAGTGAAAAGAATTTTAAGATATCTTAATAATACTAAGGATCTCGGTCTTTTCTATCCGAAGGAATGCCCATTCGAATTAGTATCTTACAGTGATACTAATTTCGGTGGATCTCGGACGGATAGAAAAAGTACAAGTGGTACGTTCCAATTTATTGGAAAATCACTTGTATCTTGGTTTAGTAAGAAACAAAATTGTGTATCACTATCTACATGTGAAGCAGAATACATATATGTTGTTATAGCTTGTGCATAGGTGATCTATATGCAACAAACACTTAAGATTTTGGAGTAAATTTAACTAAATCAACAATATATTGTGATAACACTAGTGCAATAAATTTATCCAACAATCCTGTAAATCATTCACGAACTAAACATATTGACATTCGTCATCACTTTTTACGTGATAGCATAGAAAAAGGAATTATAAATTTAGAATATATCTCAACTGAAAATCAGATTGCAAACATATTCACTAAACCTTTATTAGAAAATGCATTTTTAAAACTAAGAAGGGAATTGGGAACTATGTTAGTAAAAAATATATAATTTAATTTACTCTAAACAATTTTTTTAGAATATGTTCGTAAACCTTTTAGCTAATAACTAAAGTTAGTTTCTTTCCTAAAATTACTCACTTTGTTTGAGTTATTCCCTGGCTAAAACTTCATGAAACTCCAACCACATATTTTACAATCTAGCTTATATAAGCATATGGCATCATTAAAATAAAAATTCAAACTATAAATTTCAAAAGTACAAAAACAATCCTATCAACTATATCTTCCAACAACTCAAACTCCTCAATTAACATTACCTTCACAACGGATAGTTCATCAGATACTCCACAGTTTCCCACACCAACTCCAAGAAATGAACTCGAGTATCAATGGGGAAATTAACACAGAGGATTTACTCCGGATTCAAAAAAGGAAAAACGAGCTATATTTTCATCACCATATACAAAAAGAAAAGTAGATGAAATACATCACCATCAAAAAGAGAAAATAGCGCTCCCAAAAGAATTATACTTTGAGCAAAAGGCCACCGCAACTCGTTTTAGTCTTCTCGAGGAAATTGTCTATAAGTTTTACGGTCCAAAAATGAAGGATGTGTCTGAACCGTTACCAATTCCACCCAATCTATTGATCGATCCTCATCATATCGAACTGAAAATGATCCAGCGTATCATACAATGAAGTATTGTCCTATCTCTTCTCAAATACCTTCTTACAGTCCAAACATCTGGGACAAGAATTATAAAGCGAATGAAGGGAAACGATTCTCAACACCGACAAAGACTCCGCCTCCTAAAAATTAACTTTTGTTTAAGATTATTTGCATTTAATTATTTTAATTCATTTTATTGTTGAAACCTTTTTTATATAAAATTTATTTTTCAAGCAAAAATAAATAAGTTTTATTATAGAAATTTGCCAAAACAAACATCTGAATTATATCAGATAGACGTCTGATTACTGGGTAATATATATTTCTAAAAGAAAAATAAATGTCTGTCCAAAAAAAAAAAAAAAAAAACATACGTCTGAAACATGGTGAAAATGAACTAAATTCTTGCTAGTCCAAAATTTTGCAAAATCAGACGTCTGACCTAATTATTTTTGACGTCTGGTCGCTGAGACAATTTTTTTTTTGTTCTATAAATAGACGTCTGATTAAAAACAAACAGAGGTCTGAATTCATAAAAAATGAACTGTTTTCAAATTAAAGAAAAATCAGATGTTTGATTTTCTCAAATAGACATCTGAATCTGACCAGACATCTTTTTTAAAAGGACATGCATCTATTACCCAATCATCATTTCTCTTCAACTCTTCACTTTTTACCATTTCACCTTTTTACCTCTTATAAAACTCTGGCCCCCAAATTACCAAATCACTTCAAATTTTTACCATAATAATCATGTCAAATCTTGGAAAACGTACAAGAGAACAAGAATCAAACCCTCTCACTGACGAATTAATTCAAAAATGGCTTTGGGTTGACACCGCTAAAGAAAGGTACAAGGCAATGAAAAATTCAAAATTCTTTGAAGGTGCTATTGTTAAGTTTGATTCTTTCTCTAATTATCGACTTCTACAATATGCTAGACATTATCACTTCGAATCTCTAGTTGACTATAATACATTTAATGTCAAAATCTATCCTTTTCTAGTAAAATTATTCTTGGCTAACTTGAACCTAGATCATACTAGACCCCAAAACACGACAAATTGTTTTTGGTCTTGGGTATGTGGAAAGCCTATTCTTCTTTTGATTCAACGATTAAGTCAAATTTTTAGTTGTGCCTAGTAAGGACTTGATATCGACACAATTGAAGTTGATATGACTAAGAGAGGTGAGATATCACACAAGTTTCTCTTGGATGGTCTCGTTAATATGCATGATCTTACTTCTACCCATCTTCGACCACAAGCTCGATTGTTAAACCATATACTGGTCCGAACAATCCAACCCACAAAGGAAGTTACGAAAAAGTTTATAAACGTGACTTTCAAGCCTTGTGTGCCTTGTACTCGAATCAGCAAATCAATAGGGCAAAGATCATTCTAGATGAATGAAAGGATATTACATACACGGTCAAGTATAAGACTCTTCACTACAGCGCTTATATTACTCGGATCCTTACCGCTTGTGAAATAACAATGCCCGATACTTCGTTCCTTAGTGTCAAGGAAATTGGTTCTAAGACCTTAAAACTTATAGATATTGATCCTAATCCCGCGACTTTGGAGTATATGTCTTTCGAGGCTTGGACCGAACCTGTAGGATCTCAACCGGAAGCACTTATAACCGAGCCTTCTCATCTCCATCAACATAGGGAAGAAGAAGAAGGAATTCAAGTCATCTCTCCTGATACTTCCTCTAAGCAAGCCTTAGTTACGCTATCACACAGTCAATCCATAAGTTATAAAGATCTTAAGCATTTTGAGAGACAAACAAATAAGAAATTTATTCCATCAAAGGCTTTCTGAACAAGATTTGGGAAACAATATCTTGCACTGGGACTTCTTCTACCCAAGCGCATACTCCGGCTCCGGTTGAATGGTCATCTAGTATGACCGAAGAAGTTCCTGATATTAGTTCTGAACATGGTGATCCTAAGGGTGGGGATACAAGTGTAGCTGAAAGCGTTCCAACCTCGGAAAGTTGGTAAGCAACGGCGGGATGGTTATCTTAATAGTATTTTGGCTTTAAACTTTCAATTGTGGGTTTGTAATATTTTTTGATACTTAGCTCTACCCTTCAGCATAAAACTCTATGATGTGCTATATTAAATTATATCTGAATGTTATGCTTGTTTATAGTATGTCTATTTTTATGTTGTGATTGTGTGTTGTTCAAACATACTTAATTTATTTAATAATTATCCCTTTTTATCAATGTCAAAGGAGGAGAAACAAGTGATGGCATTAGTCAAAAAGGGGGAGAATGTTGAATCTTGCTCTATAGCGTTTTGACTATGACAACTATACATGAGCATATTTTCTATATCAACTAACTTTGTTTTGCAAGAAGATATTCGACAGTAGATTCAAGAACACAAATGACGATTATATATGTTATAAGAATCTGTTAGTCTTAGATTTATTTGTTAAAGTATTCCTTGATGATTACACACACACACATTTATATATATATATATATATATATATATATATATATATATATATATCATAATAAAGTAGACAAGGATTAGTCTGCTTCAGAAAACAGACATCTGAAATTTTTCAGATAGACGTCTTTTTGCTGAAAGAAATTTCAGATTCACATAAGATTCAGATGTCTGGTCTAAAAAATTCAGACATCTGAATTTGCTTTGAATTGGCCTATTTCCTTGCTGTTTTATTTTCAAATCAAAACAAACATCTGAAATTTTTATTCAAACATCTGAATACGAAGGGATGCAACTTATCATGAAGAGTCACAACTTCCTGTTTTATATCTCTTGATCAAATCTCTTCATGAATAGTTGTAACCTTTTGTATACTATAAATAGATGCTTGATTAAGTAATCCACTCACCGAATTTCATTCCAATTCTTACTATCTTACTAAAAGCTCTCTAAATCTCTAACGCAGCCTATTTACAAATACTTAAGATTTTAGTCTTCCATATTCTTTCACAAGTTACACGTTTATCATCAAGGAAAGATTATAGGAAGGGTGTACTTCAAATTTACATATTCGTGTTATCAAGAGCAAAAATAGTCATCAATTACTTTGTATTGTGAAAGTCCTCTTCAGTAGTTGAGGCAAGAAATCTCGTTCATCTATTCGGATAAATGTGAACCTATTACTCTAGGTGAAACGAGGGTTTTTATGTTAGTGAAATAACAGAAGGGAGTCTGGGGCTAGACGTAGGACAGTGGTCCGAACCAGTATAAAATTGACTGTGTCATTTTACTTTCAACTACTACTTTTCACTTACATACATTGCTTATACTCCATACTATCCGATCCTACCGCTGCATAGACTCTTTCATTATTTACGAATCTATTCCATTTTTTGTTGGCAGAAACGGATGGAATACGAGGAGTTCAAGAAGTTGTTCACAAGAGAAAACCGGGCAAAAATACCACATTATTATTAGTTTTTAACTACTATGACATGCTTACCAGTCAACCGAAATGGAACTCTAATACTTCCAAGAGCCTACGTAATGTTCAAACATCTGCAAAGGGAAAGAGCAAAGCTTCAAAATCCACTTATTTGTTTAGTCCTGGAGAGTCATCAGGAAGAGATTCTCCGTTTCAGGGGAAAACCTGCTTGGTTAATTTAGTCAAAGACAAAACCAAGATTATAGACCAGTGCGAGTCAAAGCTTCAAAGAGGAAAAAAAGATTGATGTTTTTGTGGATGCAAAAGTGAACGTCGCCGTTGACATAAACGAGCAAAAACATCAAGACAGAACTTTGCAAGCTCGAAAGAAAATAGAAGTAATGAGTCGGTTTGTTGATCTCGAGCAGCAAAAGTTGCTAACTAAAATGTAGGAGTTAACTACCAAGCAATATCAGTAAGCTATGGAACAACAAAGAGAGGAGAAAGAAATATAGCCGGAGACCTAACTGGAATGGATGAGTATGAGAAGAAATATTGGGTAGGACTCAAAAAGCCGATTCTTATGTCAAAGTTCCCACATTTGCAGTTGTTTCTATAATTTCTTTGGTAGTAGATACTTAATTATTAATGTAGTAACTTTTTAATTTCCATAGTAGTAACTATTTTATTAATTTTTAATGAATAAAAAAATAATTATATCGAGCTCGTCGCGTTGTGGTAGTTCGTAATTTTACGAAACAAAGTTCAAATTAATATATATATATAAAGTTGAAATCCATCCAAGCAAGTTTCTTTAAGACTTGTTCGAATATTGCTTTCAAATGAATGTCGGTCTGTGATTTGGTCTTGTACATTTGAGATATGTACAAATTAAATTTTCAAAAAAATCCTGACTAGTCCGTATAGTAACCATACCTAATTAATTAAGCAAGCTGAATATTTCAAATTATGGAGTTAAACGATACAGGTCATCCTCTGCTAAGTTAAACAAGATTAGATGTTAGATAATTAAAAGGGTGTGTTTGGATCAGGTCCCTATTAAGTTTCAAAATTAGGCTCACTTCCGATCCTAAACTTATTATAAATTACATCCCTATTTTTCAAAAATTCATAAATAAAGTTAAATAAATAAATCACATAAATTCATATTTAAATCAAACACGTAAACATAAAAAAAAATCAGATGAAAAAACAACCGAAAAACGCATCAAAACCAAAAAAGAACAAAAAACAACAAAACCACAATAATCTGCATCAATGGATGCATATATTTGAAATTCTTGCATACATGTATGCAACTATTGCAGTGACGCATCTGCCTTAACTTTTATGCATACATGCATGCATGTAATACAGAATAAATGCACGTGCATGCAATAACTCGTAGGCATGCATATCAGTTCATATTTATTTGCATACATGCATGCAAGTATTCAGAATAAATGCATACATGTATGCAACAATCCGTAGGCATAAATTTTAGTTCATTTTTATTTGAATACATGTATGCAATAAAACAGAATAGTTGCATACTCGTATACAAAATATTCATGTAGATTTTTCAACATAATATCTGCATGCACTGTTGCATACACGTATGCATATAATTAGAATAGTTGCATACATGTATGCAAGAATTTATGCAGATTTTAAGTGTAAACTGCTTCAAGAATAGTACATACATGTACGCAACTATTGGGTTTAATTGCATAAAAGTATGCAAAAAAAAATCCCAAGATCTTCTGGGAATATTTGTAGATTATTGATATTTTTTTATACACCAGCGCATTATTTTTTGTGAAAAACACGTAACATGAAAAATAGGGACCCGCTTTGAATTGTAAAGTTGGGGAGGATGTCGTTCTAATTTCCAAAAAATTTAAGGATGCATGACTAATTTTCACTAATTAAAATTTGGTGCATAATGAGTTTAAACATTCAGTCTGTCCTCTTTTTATTAAATTTTAATGAGTAAATAAAATTAACTATATTGAGCTCGTTGCGTTGTGGTAGTTCGTAATTTCATGAAACGAAGTTCAAATTAATATATAAAATCAAAAAAAATGTCGAAATCCATCCTAGCAAGATTCTTCAAGACTTATTCAAATAGTGCTTATGAATGTCGCAGTCTGTGATTTGGTCTTGTACATTATGAGATATGTGTAAATTAAATTTTCAAGAAACAGCTGTTAGTTTGTGTAGTAACCATACCTAATTAATTGAGCTAGTCAAATGTTCTTAATTATGCAGTTAAATAATATGGGTCGTCCCCTGTTGAGTTAAACAGGATTCCATCTTCGATAATTAAAAGCTGGTTTATAATGAATTAAAGCATTCAGGTCATCCTCTTTTTATTAAATTTTAATGAATAAACCAAAATTAATTATATCGAGCTTGTCGCATTGTGGTAGTTCATATTTTTACGAAACAAAGTTCAAATTAATATATAAAATCAAAAGATTATTGAAATCCATCCAAGTAAGATACTTCAAGACTTGTTTGAATAGAGCTTTCAAATAAATGTCACAGTCTGTGATTTGGTCTTGTATATTTTGAGATATCTATAAATTAATTTTTCGATAAAATCACGGTTAGTTCATATAGTAAGCATACCTAATTAATTAAGCAAGTCGAATATTTAAATTATGAGGTTAAAAAACGAGGGTCGTCCTCTACTGAGTTAAACAAGATTCCATGTTAGATATTTAAATTTTATTTCATAATAGTTAAAACATTTAAGTTTGCCCTCTTTTTATTAAATTTTAACGATTAAACTAAAATTAATTATATCTAGCTCGTCGCGTTGTGGTAGTTCGTAATTTTACAAAATGAAGTTCAAATTAATATATGAAATCAAAAAAATGTCGGAATCCATCCAAGCAAGATTCATCAAGACTTATTTGAATAGAGCTTTCAAATGAATGTCATGGTCTATAATTTGGTCTTATACATAATAAGATATATGTAAATTAAATTTTCAAAAAATTTGTGGTTAGTTCACGTAATAATCATACCTAATTAATTAAGCAAGTTGAATATTCTAAATCATGGAGTCATAACAATACGGGTCATCCTTTACTGAGTTAAACAAGATTCCATGTTAGACAATTAAAATTTGGTTCATAGTGAGTTAAAACATTCGGGTTGTCCTCTTTTTATTAAACTTTAACGAATAAACTTAAACTAATTATATAGAGATCGTCGCGTTGTGATATTCCGTAATTTTACAAAACAAAGTTCAAATTAAGATATAAAATCAAAGAAACGTTGGAATCCATCCAAGCAAGATTCTTCAAGACTTATTCGAATAAAGCTTTCAAATGAATGTCATAGTCTATGATTTGGTCTTGTACATTATAAGATACGTGTAAATTATTATTTTTTAAAAAAATCATGATTATTTCATTTAGTAACCATTCCTAATTGATTAAGCAAGTCAAATATTTTAAACTATGAAGTTATAAATTACGGGTCATCATGTGCTGAGTTAAACAAGTTTCATATTAGGTAATTAAAATTTTGTTCATAATGAGTTAAAACATTCAGGTTATCCTCTTTTTATTAAATTTTAACAAATAAACTAAAGTTAATTATATCGAGCTCGTCGCATTGTGATAGTTCGTAATGAGTTTAAAAAATACATTATGAGTATGACGTAGCAACATGAAACATACATTAACCAATAGCACATAACATCATATAATACAGCAGTCAACATGAATCCATTGAACAACATATAATATAGTACAACATGACAAATACATATATACATCATGATATCATGTACATAATAGATGGTAATCATAAATCCAAAGCAACACCATCATCGTCATTGTCGTCCTTCTCCACCTCACCATCGCCTTCCTCGTCCATTTCATCATCGTCTTCGTCATCACATCCACTACTTGCACCATCTCTACCTCCACCTCCTAAACCTCAAGTACCACCGCATCCTAACACATCTAATCGAGCATGTAGAACATCAATTTGAACCTGCATCTAACCCTGCATCATATACATTTATCCATGCAATGTGTGCATCTTCGCCTGGTACTGCTGACTCAATTTCTGGTAATGCAATAGTGTCATATGCTGAATAGAGGTTATATGTTATCTGTGATGGAACAGCCTATGTGAATACTGCAATACAAGACCATTATACTCACATTATATTTCTTAAATACGTACAAGAAACTAATTCAACCAGTAGCTAAATTACCTCATGAGGCAGGTACAGTCACTGGGTGGGGATACCGGCAACAAGCTTATCAGTGGACAAACAATAGGCTGCGCAATCAAAGTACCACTCAGATCGTATGCTCTGAAAAAGTCATCAAGAGCATAATCCATGGGATGCTCAGAGTACCGTGATGGGGTGGAATCAAAAGTAAATGGTGGAGGATGAACTCTACCGGTAGTCACACGTGGACCTACGTGATCAGAGTTTACACCCCAACTGTAATCTGGTAACAAGAAGCGCCAAGGTGCAACTCTATCCTAATAAATATCAAAATCGGATCCAAATATGAAATAAGTCTATGTACCTACCTAGCCTATCTCTCTAAGGCCCGTATGCACTATCTACCAATAGTATGATGCCTCTTGAACATATCATCACACATAATAGTGGATCTCCAGGTGCACGCAACTCACCTGTGCCTTAGAAGTAACATCAGTCTCCCAAGTACAAAATAGAAAGGTAAGCCGGTGGGAGCAGAACAACACGACGAAGATACAAACGATATGCAATGGAGAGGGGATGTGTGTCATAGAGTTGACCAGCCTGTGTGAGAGCTATCCAATAAGAGGCCCACGGTGTTTCCCCTGCACCTTAGATCAATATGAGATCGGGCCTCCATCAAGTCATCGTGTTTAACACTTGTAGGAGTACGTGTAACAACCTGGATACTCTCTCATTAACACATGCGCGGAAAATATGAATCAGCAGCATGACTGGCGACCTCAACGATACATGGATGCGAGTTGGTCCTGTACTCGTAATACCAGCATGACAACATGTACCAAAAACTAAATATCTAAGCAACCTCCCCAAAAGAATCTAGTGCAGTGTAAAGACAACCCAGTATAGTCAAACCCCACTTTATCGTATGTAGATGCACTGAATCGGCTAATGATGTTAGTAGGCCCAGTCGAGTCATACTCTTTTGGTTTGAAAAGAATGTCGAACCAAAAGGATATAAAAGGATAGCCTGAAATACAAAATCCTTCATGGCCTCAGTACCCATATGAGGAAAAGTATACCCCTGTAAATATGTTAGGGCAAGGGCACCAGACGATGTATGAATGGGGTGAAATTAGGAATGTACAACGTGTACAAATCAGGTGACTCAAAGGTATAGTCAAAAGAGTATGGCACTCTATCTGCACCGCCTATCTCAATCTCCGTAAGCATATAAAAATCGACTACGGTAGTACCAATCACAAAATCAAGGAAAATGAAAGGTATTTGTGGTGGGCACCATCTCTCGACTAAAGCACCCAGCAGTGGTCGGTCAAAGGACTGGGTAGGTGTAATCTCTAAGAAATATCCAAATGGACTAATCGGTAGCCTATCTTGAAAACCCTGAAGGACTACATCCAAAATATGTGTAATATACCTTGACCAACTGCCACGAAAGCTAAGGTAGCGAGACTAGTAAAAAGACATTTGTTCTTGGTTATTATACTATAAAATAGTACTACAAGCTGACTACGTAATTCGGTAGATAATTAAGCTGTACACTACAAATTATGTTAAATTCAGAAATCATACATCAATGATGTCGAGGGCTGTGAACACATGGTGAGAGAAACTCTTAGGTAATTCATGGAGAATCCATAGATCGAATATCATCATCTCGGGCGCAGGGGATATGCACATGACCAATTGTCTCATCTGTCTGTACTTGAACGGTACGTCTAGAGATCTTGGTAATGTGAGGCGATGTCTCAACGCAATACTCGATAAAAAAAATTAAAAACGAAAATTATGAGGGTTTAAAAAAGGCTGGTAGGATGCTACTTAATAGCTCCCTACCTCGGCTGTTGATTCAATCATGCCCTACCAAGTACGCTGATTAAATCAGCGTCTGCCTATTGGCTAGAGCATTGAACATTTGCCATTATTTTACAAAACATAATATTACATTTCATAATATAGTTGGTGATGCTCTCAAACATCATCGTTACCTTTTACTAATCAAAACCTACATGGCAGAAATAGGTCTGCTTCCATAGCTTGTTGGGAAACGGTTTTGTCTTCGTTAAAGGTTTCTAAAAATGGCATACAAGTACAAACTTTTTATAATTTAATAGTGATTTAATATATCATCAACCTCGCAACTATTTAATTACCAAAAGCACATTCATGTTCTTTTACTTTTCCATCAACACAATACAATATACCATCATAGTTACTAAAAATAGATTATTTATAAATAAAAAATTAAGTGGTCAGCTTTAAAAACAAAGGATGGTGCACTATTCTAATTAGCTTAAGCAGTAAAGATGTGCATTGGAATTTATAAATAAAAATATATAGGGAGTTAAAAATAATGGCAACCTTAAAAATGACCAAGCTTCTTTCAAACCCTCATGCATTTTCTTAAACATCAGCTCAGAAATACGACATTCATGTACTATAAACATTATGGGATAAAGGTCTAAACTTGTAAATAATTGAGCATAAGAAATCAACTATACCATTCTAATTTATTAGAAAAATAAATGTAGTAGACAATGTTGTGAAAAGTTTCGATTCAAAACCGCTCAAATCAAAGCATCTAAACATAGCTGAAGACGAGGTCGTGGTAAACGTGATAAAATAACCAATCAATATCTCAAAAACAATCTAAACCTAATCCAAAAGCCAATCACAATCACCAAATAAGAGAAATAATAGAGCAAAAACAAAAAGTAAATCACACAGGGATTTATAGTGGTTCCACAAACTTCTCGTTAGTGTACGTCCACTTTGAGAGGGAATCTTTATTAATACCAATAGAAGAGTACAAGAGAATGATTACAATGATCAAATTCACCAGAAAAAAATTGATTTTTGTGGAGATGGAAATTGAAGAAAATTAGGATTGTCAAAACCCTAATTAGAATAAACCTAGGTCAATCACTTAATTAATCCATTTTCCTCATTAATTGCCTTTTGAATATGACAATAGCTTATATAAGGAGAGACTAATATTTGGCAGTTGCCCAAATTAACCCTTGAACCTTCACAAATCAGCATGCCATGTCCACAGCTCAAGGTAGCTCAGAAGCCACCTTAGACGTCTGTCCTAAACTGTTAGATGTCTGTTCTGAGGCTTGGGAAACATTTCCTGCATAGCTGTCTGTCATATCCCCTTAGACGTCCGTTCCCTTCACTGCTTCAGCACAGACGTCTGTCCAGAATGATAGATGTCTGTCACAACACTTGGGAAACTTTCTTGTTCCAGCTCAGACATCTGTCCTGAATTCAACCAAAACCCACTACACGTTTTCACCCATATCTACCTCCTATAAGCTTTGATTTGCGAACTGTCTTCTTCGTTACGAAGCTACTTCCGACCACTTTAATTTTGGCCTATATAGTATCACAAAAGTTAACACTCCACCTTGACACCATATCCATCTCCAACTCCAACATCGATGGTACCAAACCATCATCTACCTCCTACCAAACAAGCTTGAATGTTTTCCCATTCAACTCCTGCATAGCCTCCGCCCCTTAAACTACACCAACGAGTTCAGGAAAAGCCCCCACACGCCAATGAAGTGTTGAAAACACCTAACTCCAAAAATAGTCTCATTGTAAGGCATACATACTCCGAAGTGAAATGAGTATATACCAAGAAGATAGAACTTCAACCTCTCACCGATACTCTTCTCCATCCATAACTAAGATTCTCCTCAACCGTGCCACCTCATGGCACCTAGCACCTCTCCAACCGCATTAAGTTCAAGCAATGCTCGAACTTCCCAACTGACAATGCCTTAATGAACATATCCACGGCATTATTTTTTGTGTACACTTTCAGAAGGCATACTTGTTTGTCTTCATCCATGGCTACTAGAAATGATTCTCTCATTTCAATATGCTTGGTCCGTGAGCTAAACGCCAAATTCTCAGCCAAATGTATAGCACTTTGGCTATCACATTGAACATCGACACTATCATGTTCAAAACCCAAGTCACACAACAATTGCTTCAAATAAAGGGGTTCCTTTGTCGCCTCCACCGTGACCATCAACTCCGCCTCCATAGTGAATAAAGAAACTACGGTTCGCAATCTCGATCTCCAACTAATGGTTGTACCACCAATTGTGAAGACATATTCGTAAGTTGATTTCCTACGATCCTTATCACTGGCATAATCTGGATCGCAGTAACCAACCAACATGCAATTCTTCTCCTTACTACTCCCAAAAACAAGACCATGAGATGTTGTACCTTGCAAGTATCTCAAAATAAGCTTCACTATTTCCCAATGTGATTTCCCAAGATTGTCCATATACCGACTAACCATCCTGACGGCATTTACAATATTGGGCCTTGTACACACCATAGCATACATCAAGCTACCAACCGCACTAGCATATGGTACTTTTGTCATATATGCCTTGTCTTTCTCCTCGATAGGTGATCTATTACTCGAAAGTTTTACATGCAAATGTAAAGGTGTATTTGACGCCTTTGCATCCTCCATGCTAAACCGGAAAAGCACTTTTCTGATGTATTCCTTTTGATTCAATTTCAAATCAAAACGCTTTCGATCCCTTTCAATTTCCATGCCCAAAATCTTCTTTGTTTCTCCAAGGTCTTTCATTTCGAATTCCTCTTTTAATCTCATTTTCAACTTGTTGACTTCTTCCTTATTCTTAGAGGCAATGAGCATACTGTCCACATACAAGAGTAAATACACCCAACAATCATTTTTTAACTTCTTGAAATAAACACAAGCATCCTTGATGCTTCTCTTATAGCCACTTTTAAGCATAAAATTATCAAATCTCTTGTACCATTGCCTAGATAATTGCTTCAAACCATATAGTGATTTTTTTCAACTTGGAAACCAATTTTGACTTACCATATACAACAAACCCTTCCAGTTGCTCTATGTAGATATCTTCATCCAAGTCACAATGGAAGAAAGCGGTTTTCACATCAAGTAGCTGCAACTCCAAGTCATGAATAACAACTATAGCAAGTAATATCCAAATAGAAGTATGTGTCACAACCGATGTGAAGATCTCATCATACTCCTTTCCTTTGTGCAAACCCCTTAGCCATTAGGTTAGCTATGTATCTTCCATGTCCTTCCCCTTGTCAATCCATTTGCACTTAATAACATTGTTTCCTTTAGCAAGTGGAACGAAATCCCAAGTCTGGTTCTTCATTTATGATCGCATCTCATCCTCCATGGCACAAATCCACATTGAGTTATCATTCGGACCCTTGACGTCATCAAGGTCTAATGGCTCTTCTTAGGCTACATGAAGAGCATAATCCAAGTCATAACAAAAGCTAAGATAGTGACAACCACCCTATCTTTCAGGTGACCTTATAGCACGACCACCAACTCGAGTAGCAATACCATCACCCAGTCTCCCTACAACTCCACCTTGAACTGAATTTTCCCTAGAATCATGTACATCACCAACATTACTAGAGGAACCCTATGGACTATGTGATGTACTATCACCTGCTAACTCCTTACAAGCATCTCCAACTAATCTACTCTCTCTAGACCAGAAAATCGAAATAGTTTCCTTCTCCTTTGATTCATCATGAACCAAATCCGAAACATCCGATGAGCCCTCATTTTTTTTGAACATGGTCGACTCATCAAATATAACATGACGAGAATTCACAACCTTCTTTGTTTCCGAATTCCAAATCTGAAAGCCTTTTACTCCGTCTGCATAGCCAAGCAAAATCCCTTTGAAATATCTAGGCGCAAGCTTATTACTCCCCGCATCATGCACATAAACTGGACTTCCAAATACACAAAGATAACTCAAGTCAATGCTCTTCCCTTTCCACACTTCCTCCAGAATTTTGTTATCAATAGTCAAACACGGAATTCAATTAATAATATGCACTGCGATTGGTAAAGCTTCAGCCTAAAATCCCTTAAACAAACCCGCTGTCAATCTCAAGCATCGAGCTCTCTCCAGTAAAGTTTGGTTCATTCTTTCTGCTACTCCATGAGATTGTGGATCCCTAGATCTAGTAAAATGCCTTTGAATACCATGATGATTTTAAAATTTTAGAAAATCTGAAGAAACATACTCCCTGCCATTGACCTTAAGAATCTACAAAGTCTTTACACTCTCATTTTCAACAAGAGCCTTTCGTACTTCTTACCTTGCAAATGCCTCTGATTTAGCCATTATTAAATATGCATAAACTTTCCAAGAAAAATCATCAATGAAAGAAATATAATATCTTGCTCCTCCAAAAGAAGCTACAGGTGTCGGTTCCCAAACATCCATGTGCATATACTCAAGAATCCCTATTGAATCATGTTTTCCTTCACTGAATGATACTCTAGTTTGCTTTCCCATGACGCATTCCTCACAAAATTCCAGCTTGTCGAAACTCTCTCCATCAATCATAACCCTTCTACGAAGAACATCCAAACTCTACTCCGAGATGTGAACCAATCACAAATGTCACAATCGCGTTGCATCTAAGCCAAGAGAACAATCAACACCAACATAAGTTTCACCTTCTAAAGTCACTCCTTGAAGAAAATATACGCCATGAGTTCTAGAACTTTTAATAACTACAAGCTCACCCTTCGAAACCCTCAAGCTATCACTCTCAATAGAGATCTTGCAACCTAAATAATCTAGTTGTCCCAAAGAGATAAGTGACTTCCGTAGTCTCGGAACATAGCGCACATTAGTGAGAGTATGAATCACTCCGTCAAACATCCGAATTTGTATGGAGTCAATGCCCTTCGACTTACATATAACACCATTCTCCATAACAATTGAATTTTCTTCTTTATCTACATAAGAATAAAAACAATTCCTATTTGGCGTCATGTGATATGAAGCCCCCGAATCAAGCATACAATCAATGCCTGACACATCTGACGCTATAATTGATGAAACATACACCTCTCCCTCACCAACACCTCTCTCCACCACAACCGATGAAGATGCTACTTCCTTCTTCCCTTCCCCTTGTCTGGACAATCATTGTAACACCCCACGTCCATTAATGTCACTCACAAAGGGAATGCATTTACTTCTATGGAGGTTTTAGGTGAATATGGAACAGTAAAATTTCAACAAGACAGATATAAAATAGTACTTGGAAATTTTAAAAACTTTATTTCAATTGCAGCAGAAGTCAAAACATGTTTGATTACATCATAACACCATAATCAAAGTCAAGTACAATATCTATCTTGATAAAACAAGCACATAATCCCATTACATAAAAAGCCATTAAAAAGAAAGATAACAAGCTGGACTTTACTTCAGCAGTCCAAGCTTTCCAAGAGATAAGCAATCCAATCAGACTCCACTGGAACTTGGCCCAACCTGAGGACCTGAAGGGAGAAAAGGATGAAAAAGAGGGGGGGTCAGACATAAAGTCTGGCGAGTATGATAATTCTACAATACTATTATCAAAATAACTGGACTAAGGCATAAGCTGGAAAACAAGGAAATGTCTATGAAAGAGCAGATTAAGGACATAGACAATCGCTAAAGGAAACGTTATAGGCGCTCCTAAATACTAAAGGATAAACACTATACTGTACCACACCAGTCACCCTAAAGATTGATTCCCCTTAGCTTCACTAAGAAACTTTCTTAATGGCTTTACGTACTCCTAGCTGACTACATAGGTGCCGCCTGCCCCTATCTCCACTAGGTGTACCCCGCTTTCCATTTTTCGATCGGCTCCCTACTCGTAGATACCCGTGCTGGCCCCACAGTGGGGTGTATCATTCCCCTAAAGTGGAAACCCGATATAACGGAGATGCACGGCTTATACCTACACGATGTAACAACGTCTTACCTACCAGCCCGGGTCCACACACGCATATGAAACCCGTTGGACTTGCGTTGCCACCGCTCCCTGTTTTGGCCTCTTATAGTCAAACCCAGTATGCGTGTCCCGTCCTTGACTTGGGTCGAGCCCACAAAGATACGTTTTGGGATACTGGTTGAAATGGGCCCCCGTTATCTCCCACAAGCATTCCACCTAAGCTTGTCCCCTTAGTCAATCCCACTTAACCCACTATTCATGTTCGCTACATGTGTGTTTGGTTAAGTCTAATCGTATTTCAAATGCCTCTAAAGGCAACCACTAGATTCCTCATGCCACCCAAGGCACCTACTTAACCCCCATGTCCCACCTTACATGATTATCTGGTTAAGTATTTCTTAATTTATTAAGGCCATAACCTCATAAAGACCTCTCACATTAGACTGGCATTTATGGCAGCTGGATTTGCCGGGCGGGTCCAGGCAGTCTTACACCATAAAAGAGTCTAACCTCGTGTCTTTACAACTGTTATGCTTTAGTTTGGGCCTAGGACCTCTCACATTGGGCCGACATTTGTGACCACTGGATTTGCCGGGCAGGTCCGGGCAGGTTTACGTCACAAACGGGTCCAACCTCATGTCCTAAGCATTGATTATTATTAATAATCCACTTTCCCCTATTTTAATAATTCCCTATTTGAATTATTAATTAATTCCAAATTTAGCAATGTCCATAATTGACTCAATTATGGACATCCATTTAAGGCATGCAAAATCATATCAATTGCACCCCAATTTATTAATTTCCTAATATTACCCCTACCCCGCGTTTGAACGTTTATTCGCAAAATGTATGCCAGACCCGATTAGTCTAACTCATAGCATAAAAGAAAATATTCACAACAACAACATATATATGTGACTAAATGAATACTAACAAGGGGTGAAGCTTGCATATATCAAAATTACAACTTGCATAAGGTTATACATGTCATGGGTCTAAGGTTGTCAACTTATTCATAATTCACATAATATGATTTTGATCAGGTTCCATAAACTTGTATTGGACATGTGTGAATCAACATCATTAACAATATGGTTTTATATGGGTACACCTAACTCAATAGGCAAATTCCCAAAAATCAAATTTCATTTAATCATAGATTCATGTATATGGGTACACCTAGCTTAATAGTCAAATTCCCATATTCAAGATCTATTTTAAAAAAAACATAAACTTTAAACATGATCCAATTCGCATAAATAATAACCTCATGATTTTACAACTTGCATGATTCAACACAACTTAACATGACATCATTATCATATAACATAAGTATTTCAACATATATGATAATATGAGATCTACAACATATGTAAGATTTACAACATAGCATATCATACTTTGCAACATAGCTTGATATGATTTACAACATAGCATAGCATGATTTACAACATGGCATAACATAGTTTATAACATAGCATAGCATGATTAATCACATATGACATAGCATAGGATTATTTACAACATAATCACTACAACATAACAATATATATATATGATAACATAATAGCATAAGAGATCCACAACAAAATTTACAAATACATAACAATTCATATCACTTTCTTGTGATCCAATTCATAACTTAATCGAATTATTTTATAATAACATTGTGAGAATCAGCATACTCACAATTTTAAAGAAGAGAAATAGAGAGAGAGCTTTTGATTTGATTTGAGTAGATTTAGTTTGTAGATTAGGCCTTCTTCTTCTTTAGTTTGTGACGGCTATGCTGAACTCCATGGCAACGACACGTCGGTAGCTCTCCAATTTTTCTAGTGATTTAGGGTTAGAGTCTACCCACTTATTTATAGATGTTAGGATTCATTTAGGCCATTAGATTTAACCTAGAAATAACCGCAGCTATTCAGACCAGATGGGGTTTATCTTATTGACTCAGCAATGAGTCAGAAGTGACTCAGCAAACACTCAGCAAATTAATAAACTTCTATTCATGTTTACATTAACTGCCCATATATATATATATATATATATATATATATATACACACACACACACACACACACCTATTCATGAATTCAAATTAATCCATAATTAACTTATGACCATTTCTACACATTAATTTTCCAATTAATGTCTTAATTCCATTTTTCGCCTTTTAAGGCAATTCACATATCTCAAATTTGTTATATGCCTTTTTAAGGCTATTTCGTGCAAATTCTCAATATTAATTCTTTTAATTTGTAAATATTAGTGTTAACTGATTTACGGGGTGTTACATTCTCCCCTCCTTAAAGGATTTCGACCCCGAAATCTTCAAATCAAGGAGAATGTTTAACCTAACATCCAATCAACCATCTACTCAATCATCAAACACTAGCATCCACTGTCCTTAAAGACTTCTAATGCTTTTATGTTTAAATGCATAGTGTGTGTATATGTCCGTATCTAATGCAAAATTAGGCGGTCCACTGATTCAGTTGACCTCCTTGATGCAATTCATGATAGTGCCATGCATCCATTATGTATGCAAAAGATCCTAATTGCTTACAAATTACTTCTATATGCGTGCACATCCATTCAACCGAATGCAGCATCTATATGATGGTACAACCATTATACATCCATTATACTAAATACATTCATTTATGTATTATGCAATATGTTGTGACTGAGCCGATCTAGTGCCTAAAGTGTGTGTATATATGCATCCACGAGCAACCACTAGCAACCACTTGCATCCATTTTGCATCCATCATACATAACATGTCTCAAACACATGTTTCAACCATTGGATTATCCTAACTAAAGGTCAAAGATACTAATGAGAGGGCATACTAAAGATAAGATAAGATAAGCTAAGCAATAAAGGAGAAATTAAAAGACATACCCTCAAAAAGAAAAGGGTATAGCGAACGAATCTTCCCTTCTGTCTCCCAAGTAGCGTTGCTCTCATCATCTCCCCATTAAACTTTAACTAGTCTGACCTCTCGATTTCTCAACTTTTTGATCTCCGACCCAAGAATGCATGTAGGAGCTCGTCTAATTGTTGCATCACGCTCTATTTCCACCTCTTTAAGCAAGCTCGGCTCTACTACCTCCGCGGTCTTGCGCAAACACTTCCTCAAATGTGATACATGGAATACGTCGTGTACTCCACTAAATTTCTCAGGCAACTCCACCCTATACGCCATCTTCCCAATCCTGTCTTTTATAGGGAACGGCCCTACAAACCTTGGCGCTAATTTCCCAACGGAACCAAAGCGAACAACATTCCGTAACGGAGACACTTTGATAAAAACCATGTCCCCAATGTCAAACTCAAGATCTGTCCTCCTCTTATCAGCATACGATTTCTGCCTATCTTGTGCTGCTTTCATCCTCCTTCGAATCAAATCAATCTTCTCCGAGGTTTCCCTAACCATATCGGGCCCAAGTAGGATTTTATCGGTAGATTCCCACCAACATGTAGGTGAACGACAAGGCCTTCCATAAAGAGCTTCGAAAGGTGCCATGCCAATACTAGACTGAAAGCTATTATTATATGCGAATTCTACCAACGGAAGGTGCTCTTCCCATTTACCCCCAAAGTCTAGGATACAAAGCTTTAAAAGATCCTCTAGAATACGATTCACCCTCTCGGTCTGGCCGTCCGTCTGAGGATGATATGCGGTGCTCAAACATAGCTGAGTCCCTACCGCCTCTTGTAAACTCTTCCAAAATTCGCTAGTGAAGATGGGATCACGGTCGCTTACTATACTAGAAGGAATACCGTGCAAACGAACTATCTCTTTAATGTATACAGAAGCCAACCACGGAGCAGTCCTCTTACTTTTCACGGGAATAAAATGGGCGCTCTTAGTAAGTCTATCTACTATAACCCAAATCCCCGTATTACCCTTCCTTGATCTTGGTAATCCATCCACAAAATCCATTGAGACGCTTTCCCATTTCCATAGTGGAACTTCCAATGGGTGAAGCAACCCACCGGGTTTCTTTTGTTCCGCTTTTACTCGTTGGCACACCAAGCATCTAGCGACGTACTCGGCCACATCCTTTTTCATACTGGCCCAAAAGAAAACTCGCTTCATATCTTTGTACATCTTGTCTCCGCCCGGATGAATGGTCATCTTTGAGCGATGAGCATCATCAAGAATGGCCTTCCTTAAGTCTTCGTCTTGTGGTACGCAAAGTCTATTATCCCTTCGTAACCAACCCTTATCGTCTAGGGTGTACCTACGAAGATGGCTAGACGACTCCCCTCCTTTGAGCTTTTCTACTATCTCAACCAACTGGGGGTCGTCTTGCTGTGCCTCACCAACTCGTCCTAGAAGTGTAGGTCTAACCTCCAAGGATGCTAACAAACCAGGTACTAGGTCAACGGAGGGTCTAAAGTCAAACATGGAGATGAATTCTAAGCTTCGTCGTTCAACAAACAACGGACTCAAGGACAACCTATTCCTACTTAAGGCGTCTGTTACCACGTTACCCTTGCCCCGGGGTATATGCTATTTCAAAATCGTAGGAGGCTAAGAATTTCATCCACCGTTGCTGCCTTAAATTCAAATCCTTCTGAGAGAATAAGTATTTTAATGATTTGTGGTCAGTGAACAGTTCGAATTTCTCACCAAGAAGATAGTGACGCCAAAACTTAAGCGCGAAAACAATTGCGGCTAACTCAAGGTCATGCGTAGGGTAATTCTTTTCATGAACCCTCAACTGCCTTCCACCATAGGCTATTACTCTTCCCTCTTGCATGAGGACCGCGCCAAGTCCCGTCCCACAAGCATCAGTATAGACGGTAAACGGTTTATTCCCGTCTGGCAGCACTAAGACTGGGGCTGAAGTTAAGGCTCTCTTTAAACGTTGGAACGCATCATCACAATCTTCGTCCCACGTAAAAACCAGGTTCTTCTTCGTTAACCGTGTTAATGGAGCTGATATTTTTGCGAAGTCTTTGATAAACTTCCTATAATAGCCAGCCAACCCCAAGAAACTTCTTACTTTGGTTACATTTTTAGGGACCTTCCAATCTTGGATGGCCACCACCTTTGCGGGATCCACTGCTATCCCTTCCTTGGAAACCACGTGCCCTAAGAACCATACTTCTTTCCTCCAGAAGTGACACTTAGAAAATTTTGCCTTAAGGTTATGCGCTCGAAGGGTTTCCAACACTTCCCTAAGATGTAGGGCATGCTCTTCTTCATTCTTAGAAAAGACTAAGATGTCATCCACAAAGACTACCACGAATTTGTTAAGGTACTCCCTAAACACCCTACTCATCAAATCAACAAAATATGCGGGGGCGTTTGTCAAACCAAAGGGCATCACTAGCCATTCATAGAATCCGTCAGGAGTCCTAAAAGCAGTCTTATCTATACTATCCTCAGCCACTCTCGGTTGATGAAAGCCAGTGGCTAAGTCCATCTGCGAAAACACTGAGGCGCCAACTAACTGATCAAAGAGATCGTCAATCCTCGGCAGTGGGTGTCGGTTCTTTTTAGTAAGCTTGTTTAGTTCTCTATAGTCCACACAAAGTCTAAGGGACCCATCCGCCTTTGTAGCAAATACTACTGGAGCACCCCACTCCGATATACTACGTCTTATGAACCCCTTCTCAAGCAACTCCTTCACTTGCTTATTGAGTTCCCTCCTTTCACGAGGAGCCATGTGGCGCACTGGCAAAGATACGGGTTTATCATTATCCACAAGATAAATTCGAAAGTCTATCTCCCGCTTTGGAGGTAAGCCCTTCACCTCCTCAAACACATCCGGATATTCCCGGACCACCTCTACCGTTCGCAGATTCCCAACAGACGCGTCAAGCGATTCAAGATAACTTAGCATAACGGAATTTATGGGACTACAAAAGATGTCGAGAGCATTACCAGGGCGAGTCACAAGCCTAACTACTCTCCTTTCACAATCAAGAATGGCCCCATTTCTAGATAACCAATCCATTCCTAAAATTAGCCCATAGCCCGTGAAGCCCAATACATAAGCATCACATCTAAATTCAACGCTAAGTATAGAGATTTTCAAATCCAAACATATCATGGTCAAATGAGCCGAACCCCCAATTGGATTTGAAACAACCAAGGGATCCTCTACTAAACTGGTGTTCAAGTGCAGTAATTTAACTAATGATGCAGAGATAAACGAATGAGATGCGCCAGAATCGAATAAGGTACGGACAGGATGATCAAACAGAAAAACTAAGCTTTCAACAGAAATTGTTCTACCTCGTTCTTGCAGCGGCGGGGCCGCAATAGCCTGAACTTGCCCCCTTGCCTGCCCTGGTGTCATAAGAGCCTGCACCTGTCCTCCTGAGGTAGACCCTGCCCTCTGCCCCTTCTTTGGGCAGTCCTTCACCAAATGTCCCGCATCTCCACAATGAAAACAACCAGTCTTCTTTTTCTTTCTACAATCTTTGCTGAGATGGCCAGGCGTCCCACAATTGAAGCATCTCTTCTTCCCTTTGCCATTATTGTTTTTACCACCTTTCTTATTTTGCTGTTGGGGTTTCTTCTGATCCCCTTTCCTTTCAACTGCCTTATCCTCATGCATAAGTGCCATTTCTACTAGCCTTTCAAAGGTGGCTCCCATAGGGATGTGGGTCATAGCCAACCCTTGCAACGGTTCATTCAAGCCTCTAACGAACCTCAAAGCTTTCTTCTCTGGCGTGTTCACCAACTCCAAGCCAAACCTTGCTAACTGATTAAATTTATTGACATACTCCTTCACTGATAAGCTCCCTTGCTTTAATGTCAGGAATTTTTCCATATTTAAATTCTCCTCTGCCCTTGAAAGAAACTTTGCCTCAAACCTTCGTCTGAAATCCGCCCATGAATCAACTGGATGTTCCCCGTTAGTGACCTCCCACCAAAACGAGGCCTCTCCCTTCATTAACCAAGCAGCTAAACGGACTTTCCTCCCATCTTCCACTTCAAAGATATCCAACAATTCCTCGGTCTCCTTAAGCCAGTCTCTGGCCTCTACAAACGTCTCAGTCCCTTGAAAAGTTTTTCCTCCCATAGCCTTAAACTCCTTGCACGTCTTTGCAAAAGTATCAACACGAGGAGGAGGAGGAGGAATGGGTGCAACTGGGGGTGGAGGAACATCTGCTGGGCCTGCAGTGGTGGCCCTAGCCTCCAAATATCTCCTAAACCACCCTGGAATCGTCACACCTTCTGGGAGATTAAGATCTTCAGCCATGCTGAAACGAAAAAGGAAAGATTCAAAATGGAGAATTCGAAAGATAAAGATAAGGATATGGCTATTTGGGATTATGTTTTTCATAAAAGCTCTCTTTAAGTAACATGTTTTTGAAAGCACTTCTTCCAAAAATACTTTAGAAAAATATTTTTCTAAAAATTTTATCTGTTCTGGTAACCTTATGCTCTGATACCACGTGTAACACCCCACGTCCATTAATGTCACTCACAAAGGGAATGCATTAACTTCTATGGAGGTTTTAGGTGAATATAGAACAGTAAAATTTCAACAAGACAGATATAAAATAGTACTTGGAAATTTTAAAAACTTTATTTCAATTGCAGCAGAAGTCAAAACATGTTTGATTACATCATAACACCATAATCAAAGTCAAGTACAATATCTATCTTGATAAAACAAGTACATAATCCCATTACATAAATAGCCATTAAAAAGAAAGATAACAAGTTGGACTTTACTTCAGCAGTCCAAGCTTTCCAAGAGATAAGCAATCCAATCAGACTCCACTGGAACTTGGCCCAATTTGAGGACCTGAAGGGAGAAAAGGATGAAAAAGAGGGGGGGTCAGACATAAAGTCTGGCGAGTATGATAATTCTACAATACTATTATCAAAATAACTGGACTAAGGCATAAGCTGGAAAACAAGGAAATGTCTATGAAAGAGCAGATTAAGGACATAGACAATCGCTAAAGGAAACGTTATAGGCGCTCCAAAATACTAAAGGATAAACATTATACTGCACCACACCAGTCACCCTAAAGATTGATTCCCCTTAGCTTCACTTAGAAACTTTCTTAATGGCTTTACGTACTCCTAGCTGACTACATAGGTGCCGCCTGCCCCTATCTCCACTAGGTGTACCCCACTTTCCATTTTTCGATCGGCTCCCTACTCGTAGATACCCGTGCTGGCCCCACAGTGGGGTGTATCATTCCCCTAGAGTGGCAACCCGATATAACGGAGATGCACGGCTTATACCTACACGATGCAACAACGTCTTACCTACCAGCCCGGGTCCACACACGCATATGAAACCCGTTGGACTTGCGTTGCCACCGCTCCCTGTTTTGGCCTCTTATAGTCAAACCCAGTATGCGTGTCCCGTCCTCGACTTGGGTCGAGCCCACAAAGATACGTTTTGGGATAATGGTTGAAATGGGCCCCCGTTATCTCCCACAAGCATTCCACCTAAGCTTGTCCCCTTAGTCAATCCCACTTAACCCACTATTCATGTTCGCTACATGTGTGTTTGGTTAAGTCTAATCGTATTTCAAATGCCTCTAAAGGCAACCACTAGATTCCTCATGCCACCCAAGGCACCTACTTAACCCCCATGTCCCACCTTACATGATTATCTGGTTAAGTATTTCTTAATTTATTAAGGCCATAACCTCATAAAGACCTCTCGCATTAGACTGACATTTATGGCAGCTGGATTTGTCGGGCGGGTCCGGGCAGTCTTACACCATAAAAGAGTCTAACCTTGTGTCTTTACAACTGTTATGCTTTAGTTTGGGCCTAGGACCTTTCACATTGGGCCGACATTTGTGACTACTGGATTTGCCGGGCGGGTCCGGGCAGGTTTACGTCACAAACGGGTCCAACCTCGTGTCCTAAGCATTGATTATTATTAATAATCCACTTTCCCCAATTTTAATAATTCCCTACTTGAATTATTAATTAATTCAAAATTTAGCAATGTCCATAATTGATTCAATTATGGACATCCATTTAAGGCATGCAAAATCATATCAATTGCACCCCAATTTATTAATTTCCTAATATTACCCCTACCCCACGTTTGAACGTTTATTCGCAAAATGTATGCTAGACCCGATTAGTCTAACTCATAGCATAAAAGAAAATATTCACAACAACAACATATATATGTGACTAAATGAATACTAACAAGGGGTGAAGCTTGCATATATCAAAATTACAACTTGCATAAGGTTATACATGTCATGGGTCTAAGGGTGTCAACTTATTCATAATTCACATAATATGATTTTGATCAAGTTCCATAAACTTGTATTGGACATGTGTGAATCAACATCATTAACAATATGGTTTTATATAGGTACACCTAACTCAATAGGCAAATTCCCAAAAATCAAAATTCATTTAATCATAGATTCATGTATATGGGTACACCTAACTTAATAGGCAAATTCCCATATTCAAGATCTATTTTAAAAAAAACATAAACTTTAAACATGATCCAATTCACATAAATAATAACATCATGATTTTACAACTTGCATGATTCAACACAACTTAACATGACATCATTATCATATAACATAAGTATTTCAACATATATGATAATATGAGATCTACAACATATGTAAGATTTACAACATAGCATATCATAATTTGCAACATAGCTTGATATGATTTACAACATAGCATAGCATGATTTACAACATGGCATAACATGGTTTATAACATAACATAGCATGATTAATCACATATGACATAGCATAGGATTATTTACAACATAATCACTACAACATAACAATATATATATATGATAACATAATAGCATAAGAGATCCACAACAAAATTTACAAATACATAACAATTCATATCACTTTCTTGTGATCCAATTCATAACTTAATCGAATTATTTTATAATAACATTGTGAGAATCAGCATACTCACAATTTTAAAGAAGAGAAATAGAGAAAGAGAGCTTTTGATTTGATTTGAGTAGATTTAGTTTGTAGATTAGGCCTTCTTCTTCTTTAGTTTGTGACGGCTATGCTGAACTCCATGGCAACGGCACGTCGGTAGCTCTCCAATTTTTCTAGTGATTTAGGGTTAGAGTCTACCCACTTATTTATAGATGTTAGGATTCATTTAGGCCATTAGATTTAACCTAGAAATAACCGCAGCCATTCAGACCAGATGGGGTTTATCTTATTGACTCAGCAATGAGTCAAAAGTGACTCAGCAAACACTCAGCAAATTAATAAACTTCTATTCATGTTTACATTAACTGCCCATATATATATAAATATATATATATATATATATATACACACACACGCACCTATTCAGGAATTCAAATTAATCCATAATTAACTTATGACCATTTCTACACATTAATTTTCCAATTAATGTCTTAATTCCATTTTTGGCCTTTTAAGGCAATTCACATATCTCAAATTTGTTACATGCCTTTTTAAGGCTATTTCGTGCAAATTCTCAATATTAATTCTTTTAATTTGTGAATATTAGTATTAACTGATTTACGGGGTGTTACACTCATTCTTCCAATAATCGGGCTTCTTACAAATAAAGCACTTATTATTTATTTCCTTTGACTTTCCTCTCCAATCGGGCTTTCTAGACTTAGAGCGCCCCCGGTTTCCCTTCTTCTCATATTTTTCCTTCTCCACAAATAAACTATGATCATTGCCTGCACCACTACTTCCATCACTTAGCTCCTTCATTTGATCTCGCAATTCCTCACTAAAAAGACCTGTCTTGAAATCATCAAGAATCAATGTATCTGACCATAGATCAAACTATTTGAGAAACCCGTATAACGGACACGTAACGAACATGATAATATCATCGCCTTCTTCTCTTCCTCAACCTTCAAATTTAACGCCTTCATCTTCATTAGCAAATCATCAAACACATTCAAGTGCACCTTTAGCGAAGCCCCTTCCTTCATCTTGTAGGTAAAGAAAGTTCGCAACAAGGTCAAACGATTTGTGAATGACTTCTTCTTATACAACTCCTGCAACTTATCCTAAATATCCTTAGCAGTAGTCTCACCACTAATTTCAGAGATAACATTTTTCCTCATAGCAAGTTGAAGTGTAGTGAATGCCCACTCTTTTCCATTTCCTCTCTCATCACGTTTGAGATGTCTACCGACAATAAATGTGTATCAAACACTACCCAATGTACCCGATTCTACCTAAGAACCACTTTCATCTTCCCTTGTCATTTGCCAAAATCATTATCGCCATTTTACTTGTCAATACCCAATTGTGACTCAAGAGTTGCATAAGAACCACGAACGTTAGGAGCTACACCACTTGGACCAACTGTTGAGGCACTATTTGAATCTAATTCCGGCATTTCTACAACTATTTACCAACACCAAAACTCTGATACCAAATGTTCTGAAGAATTTCGACTCAAGACCACTCAAATCAAAGCCCCCAAACACAGTGGAAGATGAGATCATGGTAAACATACAAAAAAAACCAATCAGTATCTCAAAAACAATCTCAAACTAATCCATAAGCCAAGCAAAATCACAAAATAAGAGAAATAATAAAGCAATAATGAATAGTAAATCACACAGGGATTTAAAGTGGCTCCACTAACATCTTGTTAGTTACATCCACTTTGAGAGAGAATCTTTATTAATATCAATAGAACAGTATAAGAGATTGATTACAATGATCAAATTCACCAAAAAAAATTAGATTTTGTCGTGATGAGAATTGAAGAAGATTAGGATTGCCAAAACCCTAATTAGAATAAACCTAGGTCAATCTCTTGATTAATCTCTTTTCCTCATTAATTGCCTTTTGAATATGAGAATAGCTTATATAGGGAGAGAGTAATATTTGGCAACTACCCAAATTTCCCCTTAAGCCTACACAAATCAGCATGCTAAATCCACAGCTCGAAATATCCCAGAAGTCGCCTTAGATGTCTGACACAAATGGTTAGAAGTCTATCCCAAGGCTCAGGAAACATTTCCTGCATAGTTAAGATGTTTGTCTCCTTCATTGCTTCAGCAAAGACGTCCGTCCAGAATGACAGACGTCAGTCGCAACACTCCAGAAACTTCATTGTTCCAGCTCAAACGTCTGTCATGAATTCAACCGAAACCTACTGCACATTTTCACCCATAACTTCCTCCTACGAGCTCCGGTTTGCAAACCGTCTTCTATTTTACGAAGATACTTCCGACCATTTCAATTATGGCCTATGTAATGTCACAAAATTTAACATATAATATTTGTTACCTATTAGCATAGGCAACAATATATAACAAGTAACATCTTTTCTAAAGAATACATCATGCAGGCATACAAAGGATCGACATTGGAAATAATGTAGTACATATGCACTTGTGGCATCAAATATGACAGCAAAAAAAATCTAGAAAAAGAAGACACATACACTGAAAATCATTGTTTTAAAGATAATAATACTTAAACATTACCGGTATATGTTACTAACAACTTTCTACTGTCACTGGCAAAATAAGATTGATATCAAGTAGCCTGAATCGTTATACACTAGAAAAAATTATGCGAAAGTGCTTATGAAAAAAATCAAAGGCTTGTCAAATCTATCATCAACCCTGTTTTCAATCAAAAATTAAAAGAAAAGTCCCAAAATCATATCATTGAATTGATCATGATGTCCAAGTTGATAGATATGTTGATTTCCACAACTTTATCCTTCTTTTATCAACTTTAGCCCCTCCTTGCCATTTTCCCACAATAGCAATCCATCAAAAATAGATGAAGATGTTTCCATATTGGTAAAAATTCAAAAACGTCACCTCTTCTCTATCATCCTCTGTTAATCAACCTTCAGCACAGTTTTTCATTAATGGAATGCTGCATAGTTATCAAGAAAAACTCAAGAATGTGTCGCAAAAAGATCCTACTATCAAATAGGAAACCATTATATAAACAAAAAATTGTAAGCTATTCGCAAATCAAAAATCCGGACAATGATACCTTTGCTGACTAAAGAAACTTAGCTACTGATCAGAGAAACGCATCAACTTAATCAAACCCAAAAAGAAAATCGTTCACATGATCCAGAATAGCACAATCTGGGGGAATTTCATCAGATTTTAATATAGAATATATTGCTCCATTTTCCCTTAATGATATAAAATCATTGGTTTAAAAGTGGCAATTAGCAAAAGGGTTGAAACTAAATGAAATTCGTTGGTTCTTGCATATGTGCTTCTGAACCGACCGGCGTATCATCATTTCAAAGCATACATTTCAAGAACTTGAAACCCAACTGGAAATTTCGATATTTACCTTACCCCCCTCTTTTTTTGTCAAGGTACCACTGCGTTCTTACACTTAGAGCGGTAGGAGAATTTGGTATATTCCATATTATACAAAGTGGGGGATTATTCAGAGCGGACTCAATGGATAGCAGGGATGGAATAGCTACTTAATGGTTTATATATTATCGGATTCAGCAACATAGCAGATAGTGATAAAGTACTAAATGGAGGACCTTACTTTATTAATGGAGAACTAATCATTTTGAAAAAGTGGACAAAGTAAAACTTGATAAAGATCTACTCTCTTTTATGCCTGCATAGATTAGAATGCCAAATTTAAACTTAAAACTATGGGACAAGAGGCATTCAATGGTATCACAATAATGGGCTTGCCATAATATTAGATGAATTCACTACCAAAGATGAATTATTTCTCCTAGAATTTTGTTATAAATCAATCCAGATTCTAAGTTGCCTGAGGAGGCAGTTATCTGTTTATATAATAGGGAAGATATTATCAAAATATAGAATATAAATGAGTACCATCCAAGGGAAAAGACTGCATTCGTTTTGGCCAAAGCATTGAAAACTGTTCCGTTGAACAATTTTGGAAAGAAAAGCAATCACAAGAAGCAAACAACAACAAAAATGGCTAGGAAAATCTAAGGGAAACTCCAAAGAGATTTGCTGATAGAAGAATCCAGGAAATAAAAATTTAAATTCTCAAAAGGATTTTGGCTGATTCTGAAATGCTTTCTGTAACAGCCCGCATTTTACGTAACGGAAGATCGTAAAATATTTTTGTTTTATTCCTTGAGGGTTGGATCATTCTCATCTTTTGATATGTTTCTTACGGGGATGTGAGACATGTCCCTAATTTTTACCGATTTTGTTTGTGATAATTTTCCCCGTGTCATTCTTGTACAGGGAATAACATTTGACTCAGGTTGAATCAGAGGGTGAGACCTATGCCATTGGGAAGGAATTAATGATTGTCTTTCCGTAGAGTGGTTACATTAAAGATTTGGTTCAGCGGTTTGGGAGAAATCGTTGTTTTAATGTTTTTTCAGTTGGTTGTTCAGGTTTGGAGAGCCTAATGGGATGAATTGGGGACGCCCATTAGTGGGTTGATGGAAACTATAAATAGGGGTGAGGGGTATGGAGAATAGGTTACTTCTCCCATTCTTTCATTTGGATGCCTTGTGCTTCTTCATCCTCTAACACCTTTCCACCATTAAAAATCCAAATCTAAGGAGGGAAATAATAGATCTATACCATTGAAGGCTAGATCTACATCATTTCAAGGGTGAATTCATCGGATCGAGGAGTTTGGTTTGAATTGCTCGCTGTCCGGATTCATAATTCTATCATTTTAGCTTGTATTGGAGAATCGGTGAGTGGATTACATCTGTCACATGGATTCAATAAAGTTTATAGGTAGTAGATCATGTTTTTCATCAAATTCAAGTGTTTTTCCTTAGATCCATGCATTGGTAAGTTCATTTTCATATAGATCACCCTAGGATCTGATTTAGTAAGTTTAGATAGGTAATTTCTATGATATTTCATATGAATGTGCAAGTTAGATCCATGGTTTTTGTTCATATGCATATTTGTGGTGATTTTGGTGAATTTGACATTATCATTGATAGAATTGTCATATTGATGATATTATTGATTTCATAACATGCTTGTAATCCTTTTTGATGAATTGGATGAGTTACTTTCGTCGGATTTATCGATTGGCGAACTTTTGGTCAAAATCGGAGTTGAATTGTAATATGCAGGTTTTGGATCGGACCGAAGTTGGATCGGACCGAAGTTGGGTCGGAACGAAGTTGGGTTAGACCGAAGTTGGATCGGACCGAAGTTAGGTCGGACCGAAGTTGGGTCGGACCGAAGTTGGGTCAGAATAAAGTAGGGTCGGACCAAAGTTAGTTCGGACAAAAGTTGGGTCGGACCAAAGTGGATCGGCCTATTTTGGTCAGCCATCTCTAGTCAGCATTTTTGC
Source organism: Allium sativum (assembly GCA_030737875.1). Taxonomy (NCBI): domain Eukaryota; kingdom Viridiplantae; phylum Streptophyta; class Magnoliopsida; order Asparagales; family Amaryllidaceae; genus Allium; species Allium sativum. Next base: position 768,083,284 of record CM060918.1, on the reverse strand, counting down.
CATTTATGGACAACTATTTCTAGTCAGACATTTCCTATGATTATGTGACTTCAAAGTGAATTCAATTGGAAAGTTTGGAAGTGTTGAAAAGTGATTTTTGTTTCATTGTATGCAATAAATGGAGAGACAACTCAAGAATGTATTGAGTTCGTGTGAAGTGACAGCTCTAAGGTGTTCTGATCTGATTAATAGTCGTAATTGATAACGACTAGAGAGGAGAAGGCCGAGGAATTATCTTTGTCGTAGGTTCTGGCGGAATCAAAGCAGGGGTACAATTGAAGACCAATTGTAGGTCGAGTGCCTTGGGCGTCGTGTATGGCCTAGACACGTGTTGAGTATAGCATGTAGCATGTGTTGAGTATAACACGTAGAGTTTTGCTAGAACTGGGGCGCCGTGTGTGGTCCTTGACAATTGACGGCAAATTATTAGCCAGTCATATGATAACGAAGTTTCAAAAGCAAGGTTGCGGTGATAGCCAGACTCAGTCATGGACGGTTGAATGCATGTTGTGATCATGATTGAGTTGCTTTGCCATATATGAATGGATGCTTTAATTGCCGTGACTGATTTGTTATTCCTTTGGGTGTATGGATTGTAAAGGCTATCACTGTCATGTAATGGGGAAGGAAATTGAGAGTTCTTCTTTGAAGCTGGGTACATTAGTTGCTTATTTACCTATTCCCATATACTTTATTATGAAGTTTGTTGGCTGTTTTATCGCTCACTAAGATTGTTATCTGACTCAAGGTTTTATGTTTCCTCTTATTACCTTGGGCTGTTCATCTGATTGTTGGATGGGCAGACTAAGTAGCAGGTGACAGGTGATAGCTTAAGTGAGGGCGGTGTTGATGTTCGGTGGCGAGCAGGAGGCTGGCATATTATCTTTACTACTATCTACTATTTGTTTCTGTTGTGTGCTATTTCTATGAGTGTTGTAGTGAGGCAAATTGTTCAAACACTATGTTTGCTATCCACGTGTAAGGGAAATATTTTCTAGTTGTCATGAAAGTTTAGTGGTTTCTGCTTCACTATCACTACATGTTGTATACATTCTATTATATTTTATCCTTGCGCCGTGAGTTTACGACAGGTTTCGTTTATCTACCGTACCTTGATGATCGTCCATAGCTACCTGGCACACCTTTCAGCGCATTATTCCTCTATATAATGCGGGGGTTATGGGGCAGTCGTCACATTTGGTATCAGTGCTCTGGTCAACGATTGTGGCCAAAGTTCGAAGACGTAATTACGTATGGGAGACATATTGTAGATTTCAGTTGGATGTTTACTATATACATATTAGCATATGTGGTAGTAGCGGTTGTTTTCCTTTAGCAGTTTATCTTGTAAGTGGACTAATCTTTCTATTTTAGATTTAGAATTATTCATCAAACCTCTAGGAGTGAGCGTGAGACTGGAAGATTATGAGATGGAAGAAGCCGATTGGAAGCATTAGCTGTTGCACCGGAATATCTAGTTATGTTTGGGGCGGCCATGATGGCAGTAGCCATGTTAAGGATGCCCATTCCAGAAGCGTCAATAGAGCATGGTGTTCCTATGCAATTACCCAAAAGGGATTCTATTAAGCGACAGAGGGAATATTCTCCTACAGATGAAGAAACCATTATCGGCCCCAGTGCTAATAAGAAGAAAAGCAAGAAGAAGATATTTAAGAAGAATGTCACTTGCTTTAATTGTTAATTGGAGGTCAATATGCCAACGATTATGAGAAGCCGAAAACCGAAAGGAAGTACTTTGAATGTGGCAAGCCTGGACATAAGAAGAAAGATTGTCCGAACCTTCCAAAGAATAAGCAACCGGAGGAAGCATGTGTTGTGGAAGCTATTCCAATTTCCTATTATGTTCCTGATGAGAACTAGGAGAAGTTGTTGTCTGGATATGCTTCTAGCCAGTGAAGTTGTTTGAGTTCTATTTGGTACTAGAGAATTGTCTTCTTTTACCTACAATAATATTGTATGTTGAATGGGTTCAGAACTTGAATTTGTAATAGACCATTGATCATCACTAATCCAGTTGGGGGTTCGTCCAGTTTGTGAATGTTGTTTCGTGGTCTAGTGTTGTCAAGTCATGGTTTCTATTTTGTATGTGATTGCTTTGTTCTTAACTTCGCTGGGTTTGGGGTCATCTTGGGCATGGATTGGCTCAAGAGGTACACGGCAAGGGTGAATTGCGAGAAGCTAGAGGTGAGAGTCGGGGATGTGGAAGGGCGAAAGGTGATGATAAAGTGTAAGCGCGAAGAGGGTATCTTCGTTAGCTATCTATATTTGCTTCTGATTCCATAAGAAGACTTTTCATCTGTGTTGATCGCTAATGAGTATGAGGATGTCTTTGACGAGGTCAAAGGGTTGCCGCCACATCGTAAGATCGAGTTTAGGATCGATTTGGTCGAGGGTGTTAGACCAATTGTTATGCCTCTTAGGAGGATGGCGCCTAAGGAACAGCGAGAGTTGGAGGTGCAAGTTCGTGACCTTCTAAGGAAGGGATTCATTCGGAGAAATGTTTCTGAATGGGGTGCACCGGTCATGTTTGCAACCAAGGCAGATGGCTCGTTAAGATTGTGTGTCGACTATCGTGAGTTGAACAAGTATTTGTTGTCAAGGATTGATGACTTGTTAGATCAGCTTCACGAAGCCAGTATTTTCTTAGATGGATTTGGCAACGGGATTTCACCAATCGAGGGTGGCCAAGGATAATGTACCAAAGACTGCTTTTAGGACACCATCCAGTTTCTTCGAGTGGTTGGTGATGCCATTCGGGTTGACTAACGCGCCAGCGTATTTCATGGATCTTATGAATATGGTATTCAGAGATCAATTGAATAAGTTTGTGCTTATGTTCATGGATGATATTCTGGTTTACTCCAGGAATGAGGAAGAACACAAGACACACTTGAGAGTTGTGTTAGAGATCTTGCGAAAGCATCAGTTGAAAACTAAGTTCTCGAAGTGTCACTGCTGAAAGGATAAGGTGAGATTCTTAGGCCATGTAGTTTCTGGAAAAGGGATAGCGGTTGACCCCGCTAAAGTTGTAGCCATCTAGGATTAGGATCGACCTAAGAATGCAACGGATGCTTGGAGTTTCCTTGGGTTGGCAGAATATTACCAACGGTTTATCAAGGATTTCTCCAAGATAGCTGCACCGTTGACATGATTAACGAAGAAGAGCCAAGTGTTCACGTGGGATGCAAAGTGTGAACAAGCGTTCGAAATCCTAAAGGAAAGATTGACGTGCTCCTGTGTTGACCATTCCAAGTGGGAATGAAGAGATGGTGGTATATACCGATGCATGTGGTACTGGACTTGGAGCAGTGCTAATGCAAAAAGATAAGGTTGTGGCCCACGCAAGTCGACAGCTAAAGCCGCATGAGAAGAATTACCCAACTCAGGATTTGGAGTTGGCAGCGATTGTATTTACTCTGAATATGTGGAGACATTACCTGTTGGGAGTCCGATTCAAGTTGTTTACGGATCACAAGTCGTTGAAGTATCTTTTCTCCCAAAAGGATTTGAATCTTCGGCAGCAAGGATAGCTAAGTTCCTGGCATCATATGTTCTTGATATAGCCTATACTCCTGGTAAAAGTAACGCAATTGCAGATGCATTAAGTCGAAGACACGCAAGTTTGGGAGCGATGTTTTCGGAATGGAAGAGTCTTGAGTATTTGGCAAGATTCGATTAGGCCAAGGTGTGAGTTAGAACCTGAAATGTTGGTAAGCTTGTCGACAAGACCTACTCTTGTCGAAAGGATTGGCGAAAGCCAAAAGCAAGATGTGAAGCTTGTCGAGTTTATCCATAAGCTAGAACGAGAAGTTAAAGAGTTCGAAGTCGATCGAAAAGGTTGGCTTCAAAAGCAAGGACGATTAGTTGTTCCTAATATAGATTGGAGTAGAATTGGAGATGTGCAGGAAGTGGGTCAGGTCGGTCTCAAATCCTGTCATAAAGAACAAATCAGAATGAGTCGGGTCGGTCCTAAAAGAAGTGATAAGGTCGGTCTGAAACATGCTGGTCAGGTTGGTCTTCTTGAGATAGAGCAAGAGAGAATGGTCGGCCAAGAGGGTTGGGAAAATAGAGAGTGGGTCGGTCGGTCTCTTGGAAAGGTGGGCTGGGTCGGTCAGGTGGGGCATACCAGGTCGGGTCGGTCAGGTGGGGCAAACCTGGTCGGGTCGGTCGGTTGAGGACGGGTCAGGTCGGTCAGGTGGGGGTATACCTGGTCGGGTCGATCGACTGATGGCGGGTCGGGTTGGTCTGGTGGAATGGGTCGATTGGTCAAGTTGGATGATTTTCAGCAACGCTTCTAAATGCTATGGTAGGTGGGTTAAGTGCTATGGGTTGTTGGGCCGCTTCTGATGGACGAGTAAATCATAAAGCTCGCGTATAAAGTGATTTTACACGAGAGATGTAGAGTGTGCACAATGTTTTGTGAGTCGTTATTGCGATAATATTCGCATGGTCCGGATGTGGTAGTACCTTCGGAGTAGTACGTCGACCTTATAGCTGAGTTCGTAGTTATAAAATCTCAAAAGCAGCTTCGTGTTATGGCGAATGACACGAAACAACTTAGGGAAAAGACGTTTAATTTAGTTAATGTACAATGGAGTGGGGTGGCGATGACATTAAGTAGGAGACGGGGAAGAGTATAAAGACGACCCATCCAAAACTCTTCGTCCGTATGACCCATTGATATCGCGCAATCATTATTGATTATTAATTTTTTATTTTTCGTTGTTGTTGTTTGATAGAATTCCATGTGCTAGGATAAGGCTATGGATGCATGGCATAATGGTGCTAGTTTGGGTGATAGAATTGGCTTCTCATGGATGATAGGCATGCAGAATTGTTGCGATTGCTTGTGTTTGCTAGGAATTTCGAGGACGAAATTCTAAAGGGGGAAGAATGTAACAGCCTGCATTTTACGTATCGGAAGATCGTAAAATATATTTATTTTATTCCTTGAGAGTTGGATCATTCTCATCTTTTGATATGTTGCGTATGGGGATGTGAGACATGTCCATAATTTTTACCGATTTTATTTGTGACCATTTTGCCCATGTCAGTCTTGTACAGGGCATAACTTTAGACTCAGGTTGAATTAGAGGGTGAGATCTGTGCCTTTGGAAAGGAATTGATGATTGCATTTCCATAGAGTGGTTACGTTAAAATTTTGGTTCAGCGGTTTGGGAGAAATCGCTGTTTTAATATTTTTCAGTTGGTTGTTCAGGTTTGGAGAGCCTAATGGACTGAATTGGAGAGGCCCGTTAGTGGGTTGGTAGAAACTATAAACAGGGGGTGAGGGGTATGGAGAATAGGTTACTTCTCCCATTCTTTCATTTAGAGGCCTTGTGCTTCTTCTTCCTCTAACACCCTTCCACCATTTAAAATCCAAATCTGAAGAGGGAAATCATAGATTTACACTATTGAAGGTTAGATCTACATCATTTCAAGGGTGAATTCATCGAATCGAGGAGTTTGGTTTGAATTGCTCTCTGTACGAATTCATAATTCTATCATTTTAGCTTGTATTGGAGAATCAGTGAGTGGATTACATCTCTTACATGGATTCAATAAAGTGTATGGGTAGTAGATCATGTTTTTCATCAAATTCAAGTATTTTTCCATAGATCCATGCATTGGTAAGTTCATTTTCATATAGATAACCCTAGGATCTGATTTAGCAAGTTTAAATAGGTAATTTCTATGATATTTCATACAAATGTGCAAGTTAGATCCATGGTTTTTGTTCATATGCATATTTGTGGTGATTTTGGTGAATTTGACATTATCATTGATAGAATTGTCATATTGATGATATTGTTGATTTCATAACATGTTTGTAATCCTTTTTGATGAATTGGATGAGTTAGTTCCGTCGGATTTATCGTTTGGCGAAGTTTTCATCGAAATCGGAGTTGAATTGCAATATGCAGGTTTTGGGTCGGACCGAAGTTGGATCGAACCGAAGTTGGGTCAGACCGAAGTTGGGCCGGACCGAAGTTGGGTCGGACCGGAGTCGGGTCGGACATAAGTTGGGTCAGACCAAAGTGGATCGGCCTGTTCTGGTCAGCCATTTTTGTCATTTCTGGGCAGCTATTTCTGGTCGAACATTTCCGGTGATGATGTGACTTCAAAGTGAATTCAATTGGGAAGTTTGAAAGTGTTAAAAAGTGGTTGTTGTTCATTATATGCAACAAATGGAGAGACAACTCAAGAATGTATTGAGTTCGTGTGAAGTGACAGTTCTATGGTGTTCTAACCTAATTAATAGTCGTAATGGATAACGACTAGAGAGGAGAAGGCCGAGGAATTATCGTTGTCGTAGGTTCTAACGGACTCAAAGCAGGGGTACAACTGAAGACCAATTATAGGTCGAGTGCCCTGGGCGTCGTGTATGGCCTAGACACGTGTTGAGTATAGCGTGTAGCATGTGTTAAGTATAACATGTGGAGTTTTGCTAGAACCATGGCGTCTTGTGTGGTCCTTGACAATTGACGGCAAATTTTTAGCCAGTCATACGATAACGAAGTTTCCAAAGCAAGCTTGGCGGTGATAACCAGAGTCAGTCATGGATGGTTGAATGCATGTTGTGATCATAATTGAGTTACTTTGCCATATATGAATGGATGCTTTAATCGCCGTGACTGAATTGTTATTCCTTTGAGTGTATGATTGTAAAGGCTATCACTATCATGTAATGGGGAAGGAAAGTGAGAGTTCTTCTCTGAAGCTGGGTAGATTAGTTGATTATTTACCCATTCTCATATACTTCATTGTTGAAGTTTATTAGCTGTTTTATCGCTCACTAAGACTATTGTCTGACTCAAGGTTTTATGTTTCCTCTTATTACCTTGGGTTGTTCATCTGATTGTTGGATGGGCAGACTAAGTAGCAGGTGGCAGGTGATAGCTTAAGTGAGGATGGTGTTGTTGTTCGGAGGGGAGCAGGAGGTTGGCATACTATCTTTACTACTATCTAGTATTTGTTTCCGCTGTGTGATATTTCTGTGAGTGTTGTAGTGAGGCAAATTGTTCAAACACTACTGTTGCTATCCACATGTAAGGGAAATACTTTTTAGTTATCATGAAAGTTTAGTGTTTTCTGCTTCACTATCACTAGCTGTTGTATATATACTATTATATTTTATCATTGCGCCATGAGTTTACGACAGGTTTTGTTTATCTACCATACCTTGATGATCGTCTGTAGCTGTCTGGCACACCTTTCAGCGCTTTATTCCTCTTGTATAGTGCGTGGGTTATGGGCGGTCGTCACACTTTCACAAGAATATTTATACCACATAATGCATATTTCCTGAACCAGATGTAAACACCTAAATTGATGAAACTCCATTGAAAAATGCTACTGAAAACTCAATATCTTTTGAGGAAAACAGAGCTCAACCTTGTAAAGACAAAATGGATTTAGTAAACAGTGGAGAAAATGAAGTTGAATTCAAATTAGAGAAATCAAGCAAGACATCATCTAAGAAAGTGCATAATGATCAATTTTTAATCGGAGCTGCATAAAAGATGTCTCATTCAATCTCATATACAACAAAATTAGGAACCAAGAAGAAAAAAAGTAGAATAAAAAAATTAAATAATCTCTCTTTCAGTAAAGAAAAAGAAAAAAAAATCACTCGAATCAGGATCTTTCTTTTCCTGAAGAAGCATTCAAAAGGAAATATGTATGGAGAATCCAAAATAGAAATCACAACTAAATGTACAAGACAAAGCTATTTACAAAAAGAAGGAAAAAAAAGCTGAGAAAAGAAAAAAGATGCAGAGTTGCTTTGTTAATTATTTTTTTATATCCTTTATGTAATATTTTTTGATGATTATTTCATGGAATATTTAGGGGTTAAATTCCATTGAAAGAAAAACTAATTTACTTCATATGCTTAGCTCTTACAAATCTAATATATTTGGGATACTTGAACACAAGCTTGATGATAGAAAAAGATAATTTTTTCAATAAATGTGCACTGAATTATTGGAATATAATCAATAGAGGTATTAGTCGAGGGAACCCCCATCTCCTTACCTATTTGGAGTTAGAACCCATTAATGGAAATATTAAACCTGCAAAGAGAGTTCGACCTGCTATCACACACCTAATATATGTTGATGATCTCTTACTGTCTCTAAATGTAGATATAAAGAGTGTTTCTACCACTGCATAAATATTTGATAAATTAAAATAATTTTCTTGTCTAAAAGTCAATGATGAAAAAACCAAGGTTTATTGCTTATTTTACAAAATAGACTTGAATGGTGTTCATCTAAATTGCTTTCTCTTGCTAGAAGATAGAGCTCTCACACACACAGTCATCACAACTATCATTATGTATTGGTTACCAAGTCTAAAACATTCCAAGTAAATCAATTTAAAAAATTAGAAGAATGTGTTCCAACTTAATGTGGAAAGGAAAGCATCACAAAGTCTTTTGGGATATTGTTTGATAAGCAAAAGAGTAAAGTGGATTAGGTATAAAAAAATCTTAATGATTTAAGTACAGTTTTCCATTTAAAATTATTTTGGAAATTCTTGAATGGTAAATCTTTATGGTCAAAATATCCCTAAAACAAGTATGTTAAAAACAAGTGTTTCTGGACAATGCCAATTAAGAGCGACTATCCAAATTCTTTGTAAAATATCCTTATATGTAGGAATATAGGCATAATTTTAATTGAAAGATGATTTAAAGATATAAAACAACTAGTCTTTGGTTTGAACCATGAATCAATGGGGATTTACTTATCAATTTTTTAGGTTGGTCCAATTTTTTATAATTTGGAGGTGTTGATTTAATAGTTGAAAGTACGTATTATTTAAAATCATTTCTGGAATACTAGTAATCAAGCACCAGTCCCTAAAGAAGCAATTAGAAAAGAAATAATTGATCCAATCTTAAGTAAAAATTCTTAGGTATGACAAGCACCATTGTCCAAGTGGTTATGACACTTCTCATGATGCGAGATGCCATGCATTTGAATCCTGCCCTACGAGATTTAATCCATTAGTCATGTAGTATGTTATATATTTTGACTATCTGTTTTCAAGACAAATTTGGTCAATGCAAAAGAAAACTCAAATCCCAACAAATATGCTTCTTTAGAAAAGATTAGAATTTTTTTTAATTTGTTCAAGACGAAAACTGATCGGAATCGTAGAATCCTCCTAGTGCACCTAGCCTGGTCCGCGAGCACCACATAAGTGGCTAATCTTAGTGTATGTACATGGTAAGCTCTTAGCATGTCATTCTTGGTTTTGAACCCATGCCACTGTTAACATGGCGAAAGTCCTTAACCGCTGGGCTACTGCTGCGGACAATAGAGATACAATCAATTACATTTAAGAAAATCTCAAGCCCAAAAGATAATTAAAAGAAAGAAAAAGAATTTTCAAAAAATTATGTATTATGCTTACAACTATCATGTTACAACATTTGCATACCAAAAAAGAGACTAGCAGCCTCCAAGTTTGAAATTTCATCAAATCAAATAGTCAAATCTTTAATGCCTGAGCACATAGGAAGCTCAAAGACTTTTAGAATGCATTTAGTAATGATCTGGATTACTATGAGAAAAAGACATAAGCATACTTACGAAGTGGGAAAGCAAATAATTGCATTTTCTGAGGCAAAATTGCAAGTTCATCCAAGGGTCATCTTCCTGGTGGTGACAGCCTTGCTAACAATTCCAAAAGGGTTTACCTATCAGGAAAGTAAAAAAGCGTATTATTAATTTTAACTGCAATACTAATAATAAATTACATATGCCTCGCTTCTATTTACCTGAAATTGGAAAGAGAAGCTACCGCGCAAGCAATAGCGTCCCCGAGAGGTCCTCGCCACTTCAAATAGCAGATATACATTGTTCATATACAAACCATCATATTAATGGAGACTATCACATAGGCAGACTCGATAAGAAGGTATATCACTTATTTGTATGGGAGAAAGGGGAAAGCTGCAACCATAAGAAGACTACGAGCAATCACAATAGCTTGCAATTTAAATCAAAGAATAATCATGCAGATTGAGGAGATTGGGGTGAGATTCAAAGTACGGAAGAAAACTCGAAAAATTTTCATGAAAATATCAAAGATTCATCTGCTTTTCAATTGATAAAAGGGGTTAATGACTCATGCAACATGTTCTTGAAAGACATAACTCAAAATCGAAGGTTTACTTTGGATCAAGGCGATTTAAACTTAGATCAGAGGACATGGAATTTGCCTTAGATCGGAATTTTTTTAGGATGCTTAGAGTCGCCATTCCCCTTAGATCCAGGGTTTGGTTTTTTTGTTTGTATTGAGTAAAGCAGTGTTCCTTTTTCTGGTACTAGTGCCTAACTCGTGCGTTGCACACGATAATACTATTAAAAATAGTATTAATTATTTTAATGTTAAAATGAAAACTTTGTTAGGCAAGAAATGATAAATTTTGATGTAAAATACATAAATTATTAATTTAAATTATTATTATTGTTGGCATGTAATTTATGTTATGTAGCTTACATAAACAATATATATGTAAGCATATTTTGAGAATTTTTAATCATTTTTGTTTATATAGAAATCCATGTTAAAACTGGTGTATGTTAGTAATTTATTCGATGAATTAGCAAATATTATTTAATAGAATTTGTTTAAATAATTTAAATGTAAAATTATGAAGTTAGTTTAACTATATATCATAACAGGAAGAATTGAAAAGAAATTTGTAAAAAAAAATTGTTATGGAGTTACCGATGTTGAAAAAGAATTTGATAATATAATATACGGTAAATTCTGGATATAAATGAATTGTTGATATATTTAATTCATGTTATGTGATTTACACATCTTTATGGTTGCATGGAAAACTACATTTTTTAATATGAATATACATAGTAAAATTAACGTATATTTAAGAGCTATTAGAAAATAGACTAATACTCTCTAATATTATTTGAATAATTATAAATAGTAATATCATGAGTATTTTAAACACATGAATTGGAATATAAAATATCACGAAAGAACTGAAAAGGTTCAGCAATTAATTGTAGAAATGTCAAAATATAGGTATGTAAAGCATAAATTTTTTTATTCAATTTATGGTAAATTTATTGAGATAAGCGTATATATTAAGAATTTTTTTTATTGTTTACATATATTATTTAAACTGTATGTCTTATTTAACTTTATATTTGACAGAAAGACTGATTTTAACATTTTTATTGATATGGACATGATGTACATTTTAAAACATAACACTTAACTTTAATTAGATGAATTAACGATAATTTATTGATTGAATTCATTTGTTAAATTCAAATTCACATAATTAATTTAAACATATTGACTCAAATATACAATGTTAAGTGACATTGTGCGTTGTTTTGTAAATAACTAAATAAATTTTAAAAAGGTAAGCATTTGATATTAATATTACAATACAATACGCTGTAAATATATTGATGTAAATGAGTTCAACTTATAACTTGTGATAATTGTCTAGGTGTATATTTTAAGTTATGTGATTGACGTGTTAATATATTTGATTTTTTTTCATTTTTGTTAATATGAATATGGTTAATCCTGATGTGATTTATTAGGCGAATCAATGAAAAATAGTTTGCTAAAGTTATTTTAAAAAAATTAATATTATGTAATTAACATTAAAATATGGTGCTAAACGTAAAATGCTAGAAATACATTGAGAGAGACTTAAATGATTATAGAAAATTCGAAGTTCAGGTATTTGAAGCTAAAAAAACAATAATTTTGCCATTTTTTGTATTTGAAAGAAATATTAGTTAATTAAATTTATTTAAACTTATTTAAATTACTTAAATTTTGGATTTTATAATTAATTTAAATATCTGGACTTAAGTATAAAATGTTAGTAGCTAACTATTAGTAAATATTGTGTAAACTTTGAAATGCCCATATCAAAATGTGAAATAACAAAAGTATAATAATGTGAGAGAAATAGTGAATAAGTGTAAAGTGATAAACTAATTTAAAAATAAAATATCTGGAGAGAATTAAGAGAAGAGAAGAAACTCATAGAATTAAGGAAAAAGCTTTTTTAGGTTCTGCTTTACTATTATTTAATAGATAATAACTTTTGTATGGAACACAAGATTTTCAGAACTTAAGGTATTCAAAAGTATATTCTAAACAATTTTAAAACAACTTTACTTTACAAGCCCGAGTTCATTTAAGCCTTCAGATAGCCATATATTAGCATAAGGTAGGTGATATGTTGATATACCAAACTCAGGCCGATATGGCTACAAATAATGAAAGAATGCAATTTAGTTAATTTGAGGAACAAACACCGTCTATATTATAAAATGCGTGCTTTAGGTAAAAAATTAAGAACTTATAAATTATTTCAAAAAGGGCATTATCCTAAGTGAATATTAGTGCGACATCCGTAAAATGAGAAAAAGCATAAGGTGGTTCCTATTTGAAATACAATATAAAACGGGTTCCTGTTTGAAATACATTATAAAGAGGGTTCCTGTTTGAAATACATTATAAAGCGGGTCTCTCTAATTTGATTACTATAGAAACCATGTTTTCGTCCTTTTTAGTTTCAGTGCTAAACTATAAAATTGTAGATATTAAACCGATCTAACTGGAAAAAACAAACGCAAGAATATTCACACTTGTTGAAAAATAACGCAACAAACCTGTAAAAATTTACTTAATATTTGTAGGCATATCTGCAACTTTCCTGAAAGGCCAATTTTTGCAAAAGTTCAAAAATAGTAGACGTGTCTGTAGTTATTCCATAAAATTGCAAATTTTTCCACAGTTTTCCTATAAGTTATATGCTTTTGTTTTAAAGTTGTTTTACATTAACTGTTTCATGATTTTTTTTTGGAATAAATGGGAAGTTGAATAAAATTTGAAATAAAATTTGACATTCTGAAACTCTCATGAAAAAATGCATAAAAGAATGTAATTTATTTGCTATTATTACATACTAGTGCGAACCCGTGCTTCGCACACGGGATTGACAAAAATATTTTGTGTATATAATGAATTGTAGAAAAGGTAAATCAGTATTTAAAGGGGAATAAAAGAATTTTGGTTAAACCACCAGTAAGCTGGACATGATAATCATAGTAAATTACAATTGGACCTTAACGGAAAGAAACATAGTAAAATTTATGTAGAATAAGTGACAGTAGGCATATAATGCATGCAACTTTCAATTCTAATTATAGATACTGTGCTAATTAAACAAATATGGTTAAGTTGCAAAATTATGAACATAGATCTTGTACTACGCAGGAATGTTGAAGCTAAAGTAGTATACTTTTAAATTTCAGGAGTAGTTTTAGAGCCATCAGGGAAAACGCTGGAAGCAAACAGCGCAATGAAATCACTATTTTACTTCTAAGCCTGTAGAAATCAAGCAAAAATAAATTTGAAGCTGCAGACATTTTCAAGAAAATGATAGAATATTAAACCTGTGGCTAGTATACATGTATACCACTGATATAATTTAGAAGAAAGGACCAAAAAAGTGAGTTGGGCTTCACTAAGAATAATATGCAAACTCGAAGGTCATGATACATAGACATCATAGGGAATGACAGTATAGAAAGTAATTTATTAAAGATTATTCAGATAGATGAAAGATGGTTAAGAACATGTAAATACTAAATTTATCTGTGGCTACTGGTTGCTCAATGTTAGTTAAATGATGAGCTTAGAAGAAGGCTTTACTTTTGCCTTATTCGCACAACTTTGCCAGTACATGTTGTCCGTATTGGAAAAGTAAAGAGCATACGTTAGGACAAGACTGAATAATATGTACTTTGATGCTCCTAATGATGTCTAAAAATAAGAGAAGCATTACATTTTTGTAATTGAGCTAGTTCTGGCTATAAAGTCCATAAAAATTTAGGACAGATATGCACATATTTTAACATCTTATTTTTATAATCATCATACACAGCTGTTTTAATTCTGCAAAATTAGTACGACAATTGTGAAAGAGCATGTAAGCATAGTAATCAATTTAATTGCTTATAGCAGAAAAAATCATCTGCCATATTCCATGAAAGAGGCAAGCATGGTAGCTTTGCAAGAGCAGTGAAATTAGTTAAAAAGGGATGGACGATAACCAAAAGAGTCTCATGTGTTATAGGACAGCAAAATAATTTTTGGGTTATAAGGAACAAATTTTAAAACTCATAAATCTTTGACTACAACCAAGGATGATGCGAGTCTTTTTTAAAGGGGACTGTTGAAGGGACTCCACTTTTGATTAAGAGGAGAACAATTTTAAGGTGACTCCACTTTAAAAAAAATTGTTAAGGGAGGGTTTGGTTTTTTTATTTTAGAAAAAACATGGACTAAACTACCCCTTGTCACAACATACAATTCATTATAGTTCTTTTTATATTTCACGCTGATTTCCATACGCACGAATACAATTTCTTATCATTTCCAAGGCACAAAAACATACATATTCGATCACATTTGTTCATGAATATTTAAGTATTTTAAATTGAACCATCAAATTTCAAAATGATATTCATTAACTTACTTGATCTGATATCTTTTGATCACCCACACAACTTTCTTATGTCTCCATTATGTTAACTATATCCAATTTTTTATTTCATTAAATTTGCTCATTATTTAGGGTTTAGCTTTTAAAATTTACATTAAATAAGATTATGGGGTTAAAATTGGAATTTTTAATTAAATGTTTAAGGAAGGGCTAATTTTTTTGATCCTCCCCTTAACAATTGAACAATAATTTAAATTTTGTCCTCCTCTTAACCAAAAGTGGAGTCCTTTTAACAATCCCCTTTTTAAAATAGGTACATATAACAGATAGGCCCAATACACCTCGCATGATAGTAAGCACGAATGTAAGTGAATGATGTCAAAGTTCTTTATGTCCAATTAGTGGAACATGTTCGAAAACAACCAGCAAAACAACCAAGAGTATCAAAATGCAAACTTTTTGGTACAAAGAATTTTAAATTCCTAGCACAGGACAGAATAGGGACAATGGTGCAGAACGAATGTTTGAGGTAGGTAATTTGCAATCCATATATTATAAAAATTATAAAAATTTATTTTGAATACAACTATCTAATGCTTCATCTAACTTAGCTAGTCCTTAAAAAATACGAAATTTGGGACATATAATGTCTAGTTGAGACTTGAGAGTTCCAACAGTTTATGACTAAGTTCTTATTATTCTACGTACATCTTATCTCACATGTTATATCATCTATAATTTCTTAATTTTAGTTTGTTTAGTATAATCAACAATTTCAATATATAAAATTAACACAATATGAACTTCCATGAATTTCATAATTTTAAGAGAGAAAGTGCGCCTAAGAGAAGGGAAACAAACAAGCAACAAAATCCTGTTATTTCAAAGGTGCTAAATTCAAATAATTTTTCTTTTTTCTTCTGATAATTTCGTAGAGGATTCTAATTTCAGATGAATCACCTGAGGAAAACAACTTGCGAAGAGGACTAAATTGTGCATCCATAAAAGTGATACTTTAAACTTCACTGTTCATTAGGAGTAGGGCTGAACACAACCCATATCCAACCCGACCCAACCCACCAACCCGACCCAACCCACATAAACCCAACCCACATAAACCCAACCCAACCCATCCTAGTTCGGATCGGATATGAGTTACAATTTGTAACCCATACTATATGCGGGTCGGGTTTGACATTTAGTTCAACCCAACCTCATTTTAAACCAAACCAAACCTATTTTAAAAAAACTAATTTAATATCCTTCCAATTAAAATTAGAATAGTATAATCCTAGAATAATGTTTATGTATTCTATAATAAATGTACAAAAAATTATTTCATGTCAATTCAAACTAGATAGAATTTGATAAATATATTTTAAAAAACATTTTAATGTATTTTAAAATGAAACACTTGCTCAACAATGTAGTAAATTAATTTCATATGATGTGCTTTACAATGAAATTTTAATTATATGTCTTATAATGAATCAGTTATTTTAAATGCATTATGCTAGCTAAAATATGATATACTATGCTGAATATTTTGATATTACTTTTAGAAAAAATCCCTCATATTCTCATTTTTTATTGTATTCAAGTGACCCAACCCAACCTTACTTAACCCGACCCAACCCATACTTCAACCCAACCCATATCCAACCTCATATAGGGTCGGGTACGGGTTGAGCTACCTTAAACCCATACCTATGCGGGTCGGATGAAGTATTTGGTCTAACCCGACCCAACTCATACTTTGTGCAGCCCTAATTAGGAGTACCATTAGTTCATAGGGATAAAATAGATTTCTTTTAATTAAGTAAAAGATTTTTTAGTTTCAAATGTTTGTGTTTGAAAAATAATTATACAGTAATTAAAGATTGACTATGAAGTTTTCCTTCTTTAATAACACAAATAAGCAGTTAAAAAAAATTACTTATCATTCTACAATTAATCTCCTTGCTATGAAGTTTAGTTGTAGGTGTGTTGGAACAAAGTTTGATTCGCAGTGGCCTCTAAATATCAATAATGTCTTAGAGAAAAGTGATCTTCATCGATATAGGTGTAATGATTCGAACAAACATTGTTTATGTTAGTAGCAGAAGAAGTGACTCTCTTTGATATCAATCACTTCAGTTTAATAACGGTGAAGTTTTATTTCTCAAACAGCATGACGTAAACATCAAACAGAAAGGTTCGATAATGTTATAATGAAAAATCATCTAATAAAAAGTTCTGTTTAAAATAATGACTTGTCATCGACGTGGTTAAAAGGGCTAATTTTTGACTTGGCTGCAGTATTTTTTACCTTCTTACCTATAGAAAGCATGGTTGAGAGCACCGTCGTAAATTAAAATTTAGGACAAAGGTTCTATCAAATCATGTATATTTGACATTGATCCAAAACGTATAATTTCTTCCTGCTTTGGACATCCTTGTAAATTTCGACACTATCTTTTTGACTAAAAATACAAATATTTAATCAGCATAGAACATGGAAATGGTATAAAACAAAGAAAGCAAAGGGACAACAAATTTTATTTATAGTAAGCACATTAAAATAAATCGCTTAAAATTAAGAAACCGGGAAAAAAAGTGGAAATATTCTTAAGCAATTAAAATCAGGGAGAAACAACTATGTAATCAGCATAAAAGGTAGAAATGGTATAAAATAAATAGAGCAAAAGGAAAATTGAATATATTTATAATGAGCACAGCCGAATAAATCAGTTAAAATCAGCAACAAAAAAATGGTGGTTAAGGGAAGAAAACATCAAATCGAAGAACATATTACCTAACTTCCAAAATAAGGATTCGTTGACCATGAAACTTGTTTGATTCTTTGATCGAGGCATGCAATCGATAATGAAAATCGAGGACTAGGGAGAAGAAACTGTGGAAGGTGGTAAATTGCAACCAGTCAGCTCCACGATTCTAAGAGTAATGTGAGTTAAGCTATTTTCAAATAGAATCCTTCAACTAACCATTAGAGTGACCTATGTATCTGATAGTAAGCGTTACCCAAGCTGTATTGTTTAAAAGTAAAAGGAAAATGGTCAAATTCAATTATTTGAAAGCGAAGGATGAACTGTCTAAATTTGAAGTAACCAAATATCTATACTGCTCCATTAATTGAGGGCAAAAGTGAAAATTATATCGATCTTGTGAACTATATGGTAAAAATGTACGTGAATAGTTCCGAAGTCAAAATTCCAAAGTTCGACATCCACGATTTTGAGAAAGCCAAAATTTACTTTAAAACTTGATATTTACTTTACTAATATACTCCGATGTATAGTTAGTCTATTTCCGTTAAAACTTAAGCGCCAAGGTTGGTCCAAAAACAACTGCAGTAGCAGAAGGTAAAGCAACGCATAAGACACACAAATTTACATGTTCAACACAGTGGAAAAATGTACATGGGTTTTTTGAATGTCGAAATTCCAAAGTATAACATCCATAATTTTCATGAAGCCAAAATTAACTTTAAAACTTTATATTTTACTAATATACTCTGAGGAATGATTAGTCTATTTCTTGAAAACTTAAGCACGAAATTTGGTCTTAAAACAATTGTAATAGCAGAAGGTGAAGCAATGCATAGGAGGCTCAAAATAACATATTCGACACAGTGGAATTTAAATTTTAAAAATTTATGGAGAATACTGTTAGACATGAAATAAAAGTTGGTAGACTAATTTTTTTAAAAAAAAATATATACTCAAATCATTATGTAAGATAAAAGTAGTTAGGTGATAAGATTTCAACAGAGTACACATACATCAAAGGTTACGCAAAAAAATAAATTAACAACAGAAGTCAATCATCAAAAATCAGGAATCCTAATTCCTAAATAAGTATTATATTTCAGCGGTATGTTTATAAGCACACAGTGCAGGAGAATAGTGGAAGAAAAAAAATCAAGTACATCTATTTTAGGATGACACATCAAGTATATTTATTTCACAAAAAGTTTTCTGATCTATTGTAAAGCACAGTAATAGAGTATTGGGTGGAAATTAACCCAATTGCATAACTGACGTGGATGAACAACTATGTACATATGAAACCAATGCAGAAAACATTGCAAGTACCAAGTTCGGTGATCCAACACAAATAAGATCATGTAAACCGAAAAAAATAAGATTATTTACCTCTAACAGGATAGATAAGTAGGTTAATGAAGGTCGAGTGGCGTCGAACCAATGGCCTAGTCTATGTAGAAGGAATCAATCTGAGCAAAAGCACGGTAGTTGAAAGAAAAGAGCAGATGTGGCAGACTGTGAACCACCAACATTGGTGTAGCGGATTCAGAGGGGAAAAGAGATGAACATAACCCGAAGGTGGAAGGAAGGGCAATTTTTTCGCAATGGTAGGAAGGAGACGGGTTCAATTTTAGGCAAAAATGTAAGTAGAAAGAGAAGGGCATCAATGGGAAGACCAAAGCCATTCGTTTTAGGGGTGGACAGGTGGTGTAGCCTTGTTTTTTAAGGTGAAAGTGGAGCTGAATGGACTCTGCGGGAAGGTCATGCTTTCATATGAATCGATGATGAAAACCGAGGACTGGGGAAAAGAAACCATGCAAGACGGTAAATTGTAACCGACCAGCCACATAGTTATAAGAGCAATGTGAGTATTGTTTGCATGAAGCCAAGCTGTAATTTACAACTTGTTGTTTTTACTTTACTAATGTACGTCGACGTGTGAGAAGTCTACTTCCTATGGACCGTACGCGCAAAAGATGGTCCAAAAAGTAATTGTAATAGCAAAAGGTGAAGCAAGGTATAGAGGAGTAAAATTATACTACAAATTGTAAAAGCAAAAGGTGAAGTAATGCAAAAGATGAAAAATCAAGTAAATGCAAGCTTGAAGGTTGTACTAAAAAACTCCTGTAAGGTTGCATTTTCACCAAATGCATGGAAACCAAAATTAAGAATTTTGGAAAACATACCATGGATGATGATGAGTTTTCTCAAAATAAGTGCTTATTCAAGTTTTTAATACACAACCATTCTCGTTACATTTTGCAAATTACAAAAACCTAAAGAAATACAATCGGACAGTACACAGATTCTGTAAACAATAAAAAAAAGTTTCTTGTGAGGATTTTAACACCTATAGAAACATAACTCTGATTGAGTGGAAGATGCCAAGGGTATAGTAAGAAGAATACAAACATTTTCTCTTCATCCAGCCTAACACAGAAAAAAACCAAGCAGCGAGGCAGTAGGAAAGCGTTAATATGAAAAGAAAATTTATTATTGAAGACAAATGCATAAATCTATCAATTTAGTTAGCCATTAAACCAAGCATGGAGTGCAAATAGATATCGAGGGAACAAAATAATAAGATGCCTCAAATTAGCATTTTTACTTCAGAAGAAAAGACAACATAGAGAAAATTATAGAATACAAGTTTTTTAACTTTGTAGAGAACGCATACCTAAACGGCAACTACCAAGGATAGAACCTAAAAGGAACATCTAAATTAAACATCCAAACAGAACTCCGGCAGCACGGAGAAAAATAACGGTCGGCAAATGAGAAATTGGCGATCCATTTAGTTGAATACAAAAAAAAAAAAAAAAAAAAAAAAAAAAAAATAGATGGAGGGACGCTGTAATGAATCTTAAAGAAGGTACTGGATGATATACAAATCAATTATATCCCTTACTCAAGTTACAGGTAACAAATTGAATTCGTAAAACTACCTATTCACGAACGTTTAATGTCGGCTTTTGTTGTTTGATTGTCAGACGCTGCTTGCTTTATACACCGGTGATTGGTGAGACTGAAGGAGACACCTTGAAGGAATCATGGTTTTTTATGGGGGGGAAATTGAAGATTTTCAATTAAATCAGGGGGAAATTGAGGGATTGATTTTTTTTTAAGTGCCCTTCATTTTGGTATGACCATTTTTGAATCAAATGAGAGAAAACATCGTGAAGGAAGCAGACGTTCAGGGGAAAAGGATACAAATCGAAATGAAGGGGAAGAGGAAGAGAGACTGAAAACGGAAGAAATGAAGCGGAGGATACAAATCGAAACAGTCTAGGAGCCTACGGGACCGCACGATTTTTGCAATTGCCAGATGGCAGAATCATGTTTTTTTAACTAAAAATGGACCTGAAAGGACTCTGAAGAAAGATTGTGCTTTCATCTAGTATAATAGATATGTCAGCAATTTTTTGAATAACTGCATTTATCCTTGCAAGTTTTGCTGAAGAATTCTATTTTCCTTTTTTTATTTTTCTTCTATAAATACGAAAATAATTATAAACTGAAATAAGTTTTGAAGAGTTTTATGTTGTTTTTTATGATTTACGAAAAAAGGAACTTAATTTGCATATGTTTTTTGACAATGATGTTTTGTGTATTTTGAAACTTAATAAGAATCTCTGTCAAACCGTCCCTTTATTATATAGGAATCAGAGTGGTGCAGCGGAATCGTGATGGGCCCGTAACCTGCAGGTTCCAGGATCGAAACCTGGCTATGATAATATTTTTTACCATTCGATTCGATTTGCATTCTTATAATTTAATAGCACTGCCTAATAATAACCTGCTAACAACGAAAACATTTTACACCTATATGAAAAGTCGAGTGTGCACGATCTATAATATGGCTATGCGGAATGTATGTGATAATTTAAGCTATTCAATAGTTATGCGAATAAATATTCGCAAACAATATATATATCACAAATAATTATAAGTGCAGTAAAGTAAAGTAGAGTAGAGTAACGACACCAGGATTTTTATACTGGTTCGGACCTCCAGTCCTACGTCCAGTCCCGAAGCTTCTCTTCGGCTTTTCACTAAACAACACCCTCGCTTCACCCGGAGGAACAGGTTCACAACTACTTGATTTACGGGCTACAAGTTTACCCACTTGATTTCACGGGCTACAAGCTTACCCACTTGATTTCACGGGCCACAAGCTTACCCACTTGATTTCACGGGCTACAAGCTTACCCACACAGGACAATTACAAGAGTTTGACTTCTGATTGTGTTCTTCTTTCAACACTGATTTGCCAACGATTGAGTACACCCTTCCTATAATCTTATCCTCAAGTATATGATTTGAATGCAAAGATTTAAGGAAGAAAGATTGCTTGTTGAATCAAATGATATAAAACTGATTCAAGGATTCAACAAGTATTGAATATTTGAGAGAGCTTTTAGAATGCAAGAGAGTATAGAGTTAAGATCAGAAAATAGAAGAAGATTCGGTGATTTGAAAGTATGATTTCAAGTCTATTTATAGTGTAGAATAGTTGCATTCCTTCATGAAGAGTTTCTATAAAGAGTTGTGTCCATTTCTCTTGAAATTGAATAGAAATCTCTTCACAAAAAGAAGCATCCTTTCAGAAAAATTACAGCAAGAAAAAAGGTCGACAGATCGAAATTAACAGGTCGACAGGAATTTGAAAAAATAGCCGTTACGCACAAAAGACAATAGGACCGGTCGACAGGTCCTTTTTGGGCGGTCGACCGTTTTCTTGCTGTGGACCGGAGAACCTCGGTCCACAGTCTATATCACTCTGCACTCTTTCCCGGTCGAAGCCTGGACCGTTTGGGCTTTTCTATGACTTTTCAATTCCTCAAATATACAGATTTCAGCCCCAGCTAATTTCAGTTTCTAAATTGTTTTGTGCATTCGTGTTATACTTTGAGGATAGATTTTAACATAAATCTAACACGACTCCATACCTACATATATATAATCTTAGCTCCATGTCATGATTTCCATTGATCTTCACTATGATCTTTATTGATTTCCACTTTGATAAATGTGAATTCAGCTCGTCAATGATCTCTATTTCTATGTTGTCATTAATCAAAATCTTGTGTATCAACATTCTCAACATTCTCCCCTTTTTTTGATTGATGACAACATCTTGCATATATTTTTGAGATACTGAGTAGCTCCCCCTGAATATATGCTTATATATTTTTATCTCCCCCTGTCTAAAAGCTTTCTGCACATTTTGTTAGTATAATAAAAACTTACTGTTTCCTGTAACAAAATGTTAGTGCATATAAAATGAATATTTATATGATACATGAATATATATATATATGCATATTTCTCCCCCTTTGTCATCGATTAAAAAGAATAAACATCATGATTGAACAGTAATCGAACATAAGACATAAATTAAAGTACCTTCGGGAGATATTGGATCATGTGCAATTTGATAAACTGAATTTTGCTTTCAGAGACATTTGGAGAAATCAAAATCGCCTTCCTTTTATTGTGGTGTACCTGCAAAAAAGTAGAATATATATACTTTGGTACCCACTTGCTTTGTTTGGGTCCATGGGTTAGATGGAAGGTAACCATACCCAAGAGGGCTTAACGGAACCTTTAAAGATAAAATTTTGGTTATTAACTACCGAATCAAAATAATCATCGATATATTTTTCTCTGTTTTTCCAACTTACAGGAACCCAAATACTTAAGTAATCTTTATTGATATTCCTTTTCGTACTTCTAGATCTATTATACAGATCTCTAGTCATAGAAGTATTCGAATTTCTATAATAATTGGATCTAGGATGAGCATTAGTACTAGCAGTAATATTTTTATTGTACATGAAAGCATATCTAGTACTATTTCTAAGACTAGTTTTATTATATCCTAAACCACTTTTGTCATGTAAAGGTCGAGATCTAGATAAAATCATATTTAAATCATTTTGACCTTTATTAAATTTTGCGAACTTATTTGCACTTCTATCAAATTTATTTCCAAAGTCGCTATTGACATTTTCAAAAGAAATTTTGTTATTCTTTAAATCATCAATTTCCTTATTTAATTCAGAATTTTTCCTTTTTAAAGTACCATTCTCAGTTTTGAGACCTAAAATTTGAGATTCTGAATTATCAAAGGAAGATTGTAACTTTTCAAAATTTTCTTTTGAGTCAGAAATTTCATTTTGCAAAATATTATTATTCACCTTTAAAAACTCACATTCTTTAGATAGTTCTAAATTCTTTTCAGTTAAAGCTCCATTCTCTTTTTCAAGAGACGAAATTAAAGAACTAGAATTATTTAAAGAATCTTCTAATGATATATTTCTATTTTGCAAAAGATCGATTTCCTTTAAAAGAACATTGTTTTTATCTTCTAGTTGCTCATTTTCTTTTTGAAGGAAATCTTTTTGAGAAACAAGCTCTTCTAAGGTGTCTTCAAAACATTTGGCTTGTTTTACCAAACGATTGTTTTCTTCTTTTAATTTGGAATTTTCTTCCTTGTACTTTTTTGACATAGCTAAAACGACTGTATGGAGTTTCAATAATTTTTCATGGTCTAACAAAAGATCTTTAAATAATGAATCTACACATACCGATTGTGATCTGACTTTAGCCATGAGACATTTGCTTCCTTGCTCTCTTGATTCAGCTTTGTTGCTCTTCCACTTTCTAATGCCTTGACTAGATTTCTATATTGCCATTTGTTCTAGGATGTTGTTACGATCTCTAGAACACCAGGCTCTGATACCAATTGAAAAGTCGAGTGTGCACGATCTATAATATGGCTATGCGGAATGTATGTGATAATTTAAGCTATTCAATAGTTATGCGAATAAATATTCGCAAACAATATATATATCACAAATAATTATAAGTGCAGTAAAGTAAAGTAGAGTAGAGTAACGACACCAGGATTTTTATACTGGTTCGGACCTCCAGTCCTACGTCCAGTCCCGAAGCTTCTCTTCGGCTTTTCACTAAACAACACCCTCGCTTCACCCGGAGGAACAGGTTCACAACTACTTGATTTACGGGCTACAAGTTTACCCACTTGATTTCACGGGCTACAAGCTTACCCACTTGATTTCACGGGCCACAAGCTTACCCACTTGATTTCACGGGCTACAAGCTTACCCACACAGGACAATTACAAGAGTTTGACTTCTGATTGTGTTCTTCTTTCAACACTGATTTGCCAACGATTGAATGCACCCTTCCTATAATCTTATCCTCAAGTATATGATTTGAATGCAAAGATTTAAGGAAGAAAGATTGCTTGTTGAATCAAATGATATAAAACTGATTCAAGGATTCAACAAGTATTGAATATTTGAGAGAGCTTTTAGAATGCAAGAGAGTATAGAGTTAAGATCAGAAAATAGAAGAAGATTCGGTGATTTGAAAGTATGATTTCAAGTCTATTTATAGTGTAGAATAGTTGCATTCCTTCATGAAGAGTTTCTATAAAGAGTTATGTCCATTTCTCTTGAAATTGAATAGAAATCTCTTCACAAAAAGAAGCATCCTTTCAGAAAAATTACAGCAAGAAAAAAGGTCGACAGGTCGAAATTAACAGGTGACAGGAATTTGAAAAAATAGCCGTTACGCACAAAAGACAATAGGACCGGTCGATAGGTCCTTTTTGGGCGGTCGACCGTTTTCTTGCTGTGGACCAGAGGACCTCGGTCCACAGTCTATATCACTCTGCACTCTTTCCCGGTCGAAGCCTGGACCGTTTGGGCTTTTTCTGTGTCTTTTCAATTCCTCAAATATACAGATTTCAGCCCCAGCTAATTTCAGTTTCTAAATTGTTTTGTGCATTCGTGTTATACTTTGAGGATAGATTTTAACATAAATCTAACACGACTCCATACCTACATATATATAATCTTAGCTCCATGTCATGATTTCCATTGATCTTCACTATGATCTTTATTGATTTCCACTTTGATAAATGTGAATTCAGCTCGTCAATGATCTCTATTTCTATGTTGTCATTAATCAAAATCTTGTGTATCAACATTCTCAACACTATAGACTAATTTTAGGAATGTCCTTCAGAATAATTAGTTTAACAGACAAAAGATAAAACAAATTATTTTATTTATAAATGAAAATTGAACTTAAATATTATCTTTTTAAAATCCTTTGTCCTTGAAACCAAATATTTTGAAGTATTATCCTAGAAACTTATTCTAATTTATGTGTGCGAACATACACACGCACTCGAACACACGCACACGCATATATATATATATATATATATATATATATATATATATATATATATATATATATATATATATTGATACATACACACACATACATAAGAGAAGGCTTTCGAACTTCATAAATATCATTCATTTAACATTCAAAATCAATTATTTATTTCTAAAATATTGCTACTCTTTCATTCAGTTAATCAAATGCTCTAAAACATTAAAATTTTTAGAAATTTAAAGTGGTGTTCAATTTGAAAATGAGTTTTGTGTCTGCATTTTGAATATATAGGTCAAATGACATGAAAGAGGAGGAGAATTTGGAAAATCCAAGTTTCCAATGTAGGTGAGAATGTGAGTGAAGAAGGTAGCTTTGGTATTTCTCCGAAATGTGGGAAAAAGTTGTTATTTTTAACTTTATATGTTAATATAGTATCTCAACTAAACCGCTTTCCACCCTTTCTCATTTTCAAACCAAAAACAACTTAAATTACTTTGGCAGACAAACTTGTAAAGACTTTGAATCAACGTTCTACACTTTTCATTATCACTCGTATATCTTTTCATCGCCAGTCATATGTGACACAAGAAACACTTTAGATCCACGCTTCACACTTGTACATCGATTCATAAATGGTTATAACCATATAAGGTTTTTAATATCATTAGTCCAGTCAAAGGAAAAAACAATTATTGTGAAAATGAAGAAAAACTGGGTACATGTTCTTAAGTATGGAAACGCGGTTGATATGAATGTCTAACCGTCTAGTGATTACGGTAATTGGAAAATTATATTTCAACTAGAAAGTTTTTATAATTCTTGCACCAAAAGTAGGTTGAAAACAATGGATTTTAACAAGCGACAACCATAATAAGATGAGTCCTTGTCAACTTAAGAGATTGTGGCCATAGTTTCCAATTTTTTTTCCAGTGCATTAATATAGCTGCATCAGTTCAATTATTTATTTCCAAAATATTGCTACTCTTTCTTTCAGTTAATCAAATGCTCTAAAACATTTCAATTTTTTTAGAAAATTAAAGTGGTGTTCAGTTTGAAAATGAGTTGTGTCTGCATTTTGAATATATAGGTCAAATGACATGAAAGAAGAGAAGGATTTTGAAATCCAAGTTTCCATTATAGGTAAGAAGGTAGCTTTGATATTTCTCCAAAATGTGGGAAAAAGTTGTTATTTTTAATTTTATACGTTAATACAGTTTCTCAAATAGATCGATTTCCACCCTTTATCATTTTCAAACCAAACACAGCTTAAATTACTTCGGTAGACAAACTTGTAAAGATTTTGAATCAATTCATCATCACTCATATTTCTTTTCATTGTCATTCATATTGTTGTGATTTGTGATATGAAATCACATATGTTAATGGAGACGAGGCGTGGATGTGCTAGACGTTAGAGGAGATGGAGCAGCGGCAGAAAGAAGGCAAGGAAGAGCAGTTGTGTGCTCTGCTTCAGCACAGGCGTCTGAGGGAGTTTGGTCAGACGTCTGTGCCTTCAGGGATCCGAAGTTCGAGATTGTGGACAGACGTCTGACCAATCTTGGTCAGACGTCTGACCTATCAGGGATTGTAATCCGAGAGCAGGGACAGACGTCTGACCAATCTGGGTCAGACGTCTAAGCGGGTTTTTCTGCGTTTTTGACTTGGTCTTCTCTTTGACTTATTCTGCAACTAATGAAGGGCCAAATTGGGTATTTTCCTAGGCCTTCTATTCTCCTATAAAGCCAGCATCTAGGGTTGGATTAAAAGCATGGGTTCATGATCGAATAGAGTGGCGACTGCGTGCCTCTAGGGCTTGGTGCCCTAGAGATGATTGGTGCCTCCAGTTAATCCAAGGCTTAGCCGTCGTACTTCATTGTTCTCCTTCTCCAACAAAGAGTGTTAGTCATCTAGATATTCTTTCCCTTTCTCAATAAGGTTATTGATTGTTGTAGTTTGTTTATTGTTGGTTGTTGAACCAGTGTGTGTAAACAAAATTCGTTTTGAGAATCAATAAAGAGGGTGGTTGAGTGGAATATTTTGAGTTTGCACGTGTGATTTCATATCTGTGTTTGTTTCCATAGAAATCATCTTTAAGTAATTGGGTGGAGAAGATCCTGGACGCTTCCACAAAGGCGCAGTTTTCACAACAGTTGGTATCAGAGCTAGATCATCGCAAAGCTTAGAGTGATTTTGGATTGGAAAATTAATTGATTTTTTTATGTTGGATATGATGGCGCTGCTGGTGATGACTAATTTCGATTGGGGATTTGAAGGCCTCAATGGTTTGGTTGATGGAGATGAAGAGAAGCCCTCTGATGTGGATGAGGGAAGATGGAAGAAGACGAAGATGTTGGCAATTGATTTGATTTGCCTGTACCTTGGTGATTCGGTTCATGTTTTCGACAGGGGTCTTCACGTTGATGATGCTCGAGGGATTAGGATTGATCGAGGAAGGAGCTCAAGTCAAGTGGTAGACGGGTGTCGATGTGGAAGGCGAGTAATGGTTGAAGAACCTAGTCCACAGTAAGGTGGAGAGGTTAATTTGGTCACTGCTGATGTGTTCGACAGGGGTCTTCACGTGGATGATGCTCGAGGGATCCGGGATGATCGAAGTAGGAGCTCAGGTCAAGTGGTAGACGGGTGTCGCTGTGGAATTGCAAGCACTTTTAGACCGTTGGTTTATGCACGGTGCAACTCAGGTGGTAGATGCATCTTTTGCAGGCGGTGAGTTGTGTTTGTAATTGAGGTGTGGTCGTAGTCCTTTCAAATCGACTGGGTGTGATTGTTGCCCTGAAATCAATTGACTCCCTGTACTCGGAACAGGTGGGGTGTATCTCGTTGCCTGGAAATCGAGGTTGGTTTTAATTGAGAGAAGGTGTCGTTGAAAGAGCTATATGACTTATGTATTGGAAGATCGTTTGATGTGATGCGATTTCATATCAAGGTGGAGTGTTGTGATTTGTGACATGAAATCACATATGTTGATGGAGACGACGCGTGGATGTGTTAGGCGTTAGAGGAGATGGAGCAGCGGCAGAAAGAAGGCAAGGAAGAGCAGTTGTGTGCTCTGCTTCAGCATAGACATTTGAGGGAGTTTGGTCAGACGTCTGTGCCTACAGGGATCTGAAGTCCGAGAGTGTGGACAGACGTCTGACCAATCTGGGTCAGATGTCTGACCTGTCAGGGATTGTAATCCGATAGCAGGGACAGACGTCTGACCAATCTGGGTCAGACGTCTAACGGGTTTTTCTGCGTTTTTGACTTGGTCTTTTCTGTGACTTATTCTGCAAGTAATGAAGGGGCAAATTGGGTATTTGCCTAGGCCTTCTATTCTCCTATAAAGCCAGCATCTAGGGTTGGATTAAAAGCAAGGGTTCATGACCGAATAGAGTGGCGGTTGCGTGCCTCTAGGGCTTGGTGCCCTAGAGATGATTGGTGCCTCCAGTTAATCCAAGGCTTAGTTGTCATTCTTCATTGTTCTCCTTCTCCAACAAAGAGTGTTAGTCATCTAGATATTCTTTCCCTTTCTCAATAAGGTTATTGATTCTTGTAGTTTGTCTATTGTTGGTTGTTGAACCAGTGTGTGTAAACAAAATTCGTTTTGAGAATCAATAAAGAGGGTGGTTGGGTGGAATATTTAGTGTTTGCGCGTGTGATTTCATATCTGTGTTTGTTTCCATAGAAATCATCTTTAAGTAATTGGGTTGAGAAGATCCTGGACGCTTCCGCAAAGGCGCAGTTTTCACAACACATATGTTACACAAGAAACACTCTAGATCCACGCATCACGCTTCTACATCGATCATAAGTGGTTATAACCATATAGGAATTTTAAAATCATTAGTCCAATCAAAGGAAAAACAATTATTGTGAAAATGAAGAAAAAATACTAGGTACATGGTCTCAAGTGTGGAAATGTGGTTGATATAAATTTCTAACCTTCTATTTATTATAGTAATTGGAAAATTATATTTCAACTAGAAATTTTTTTATTCATTCTTGCACCAAAAGTTGGTTGAAAACAATCGATCTTAACAAGTGACAACCGTAATAAGAGGAGTCTTTGTCAACTTAAGAGACAGCGACCACAGTTTTCATTTTCCTTTTGATGCAATCATATAGCTGCACCAATTCGTCATATTACCATTCGGATTTTGTAGGTAGTATCCCATGAAATCTCTCACAAGATATCACACATCCTATTAGGGACACCTAAAGCTTTAATAGATTGTTGCATATGCTAAATGCAATCGTGTTTCCTACTAAAAGTAACCTATCTAGTTTATTTTTTCTTTTTTGTTTACTCAAGAACGAATAAAAATAAGTGTACGGGTTTTTGATTAACATGTGAAAGTATTTATTTTCATGCTCATATCTTATCTTATTGTATGCATATAAATATTACTTTTGATTTTTTATGTGTTTTCATAGATTGGTCAATAAGTCTCTATCTCAATTAAAGACCAACTACAGAGAAAGCGCTACTTCCACATATTAATACTGGTTCAATCTCAAAGGATGTTGTAGCTTTATTGGTAAAGGCTAGAATATTTAGACATAATGTGCAGAAAAAGTAAATAACACCAGAGATTTATAGTGGTTCGGCAAGTGCGTCTGCATCCACTTTGATGTAACTTTGTAATTTATACTATATGGTTACAAGTACAATCTTTATGATTACAAAGTCAAGTTTTAGCAATAGCGAATTCTTTGCTTAGAGCCAACAAGTCATGTCCAGTGTCCAAGACTCTAGGATGATGTTTTATCGGCCAAGAGAGCCCAAGTAAAAGGCCAAGTGTCAAGATCTCCAAGCCAAATCCAAGGAGAAAGTTCACAAGTCCAAAGATGATTTCAAAATCTATGAAGCCATGAGAGAAGCCATTAAAAGTCTACAAGTCCAGAAAAAAAGATTACGAAATCAGCCCAACATGCAAAGTGATATGAATAAACTATTTGCTGAAAAATGTCCACGGCTATAATACTAAAGAAACTATAGTGTAGAACCCATACTATTTAAAAAAATTGTTGTAACATTTATTTTTTAAGATAAAAATATCCAATACATCAAATGCTAACAAGTTCTAAAGCGATCATCAAAAGGAGAAAAAAAAAATCTTCTATACATTGAAACTCATAGTTATAAGTAATCAACAAAATTGGATTTTAAAATACAAATTCAGATGTATAATCAACACTAAAATTATTTTAGCGCTGCTAGTGCAGTTCCTCTACATTTGTATGTACCTCAGGCATTGATGGCATTTGGGATCAAAAGGATATTCAACTACTCAACTTTTTGGTTTTATCACAGACTATTAACGAATTCCTTCTCTTAAAGTGGAACCCGCAATGCAAAATTCCCATACACCTGCAATCCAACAAAAAAAAGCATCCGAGACTAAATGACTTATTGAAGAACGTGGTAGTTTTTGTAAGTTCAGAAGTCATATCAGCAATACATATCATCAAAAGCAATTCCTTTTAAGTTCTGTAGTTCAATGCGAGCAACGATAATATATCATAAAGCATCATATTCTGAAGAGATATATGATATGAATTTACTGCTGTGAACATCCAAAGTGGATGGATCTAGTAAGCTGAAATAAATAAGCGAATCAAAACAGAAAATTAACATTGAGTATTTTAGCAAGCAGATTGTAACCATAACATGGGAAAAGAACCAGGGGGGATGGAAGGTGGTCACTTTTGTAAGTGCAGCAGCGATGTCAACATAGGCATCATTAAAAAATAATTATTTCTAAGGCAAGTTATTCAATGTAAATTATGACAGTATATCATAAATGATGTCCGCTCCGCCGCATAAGCAAAGCATTGTATTCTGAAGAGAGAAACATGATGTATCTACTGCTGCGTATATCTAAAATTGGTGAATCAAAATAAGCAAATGAATTGAATCAAAACGGAAAACAGAGCAGATAATTGCACAATGTGTCCAATTCCAATAACACAACCCAGTGTTCCATCACCGTAATGCCCTCATTTGATCATAAGCTCAGGCTATTAATCATGTGAGGACTAAAATATTTGTGCAGAATTATTCACCAATATTTTTTCGATGTGGAACTAAGATGGTAACATTACCTTATCAGGTGTTGCAGTAGTACTAATTCGCCCTTGTTGAATGCAGCAAGATGCTTGCACCAGCATTCACATCTACAGTTGCAAAAATGTACATTTATGCTAATTCGATAACGAGCTTTAAAGACGATAAAATTAAAAAAAATGAACCACCCATAACGTGGATCAAGCAAACCAGAAAGTAGTTTAGATTACTGAAACCAAATACTGCAACTCGATACTATGTCAGTCGTGTTGGGGATTTTTTGTGGTTTGAGACGCTTTTGGAGGAGTAGAATCTGCCGTACTTCTGACTTCAAGGATTTGCGGAGCAAATTCTTTCAGACAATAGTTCAACCCACCAGGTACAAACGGGTTAACGAACTATTGACTTCAGGATTCAATGAAGCCTTGAAACAGCGTTATCGGATTCAAAATTTGTACGATTTTGATCCGACCAAGAACACTCTGAATATATGTTTCTGATGATGCAAGTAGTGCGAAGAACAAAGAGAAGAAGAAGAATCTGCAACGTTTTTCAGGAATTTGCAACACCACAGAGGTGTTACAGACGAAACAGCGTTATTGTAACGCTTTAATGGCGTTGCAGATCGAAGGAAGAAGAAGATAAGATTTTTTTGGTACTTTGCAACGTTTCTGGGCGTCGCTATTTATAGCAGACCAAAGGAGATGTCTTTTCAGCGAAGCGTCATGACTGTTTGCGACAGTCACATCTGTTTCAATTTGAAACGTCGCACCCCATTTTACTGAAATCGGTCGACAGGTCAATATCACCGGTCGACCGATATCAAATAGAGAAAAATTCGGTCGACTGGTTGAATTTGGCCTGTCGACAGGTTTTCTTTCTGTCCCAATATTCTTTCGGATCCGTAATGGGCCCAGTTTTGGCCCGTTTATCACTAATATATTCCGGTCAAAAATTATTTCTCATTTGACCCGAACCCGAAACCCGTACCCGTACCTGGCCCGGCCCGGTTCGGTCGGTCGGACGGACGGCGCGCGCGTGTGTGGTCTATATGCATGGTCTCCCTCCTCACAACAAAGTAAACATTTGGGTGCCCCAAGGCCCCACACCTTCTTGAGAAAGCTACTTAAGTATGCAACATACACACATATATCTTACAATGTGGGACAAAAACTACTTGCTCCTTTCTTCTTCCTATTTTAATTCTTCTCTTCAAATTAAACCCATACCCCAAAGCATTTGTTTTTGAAAATTTTACAACAATCTCCCCCAATTTTCAGGACGGCTGAGTCACTAGTGTGACTTCCTACATACCCAAGTGGGATCAAGCCTATGTAGTTCTAAGATCAAGTTTTGCATCATCGTGGAAACAACACATAGATAAAAGTATCTTTTGGATTTGAACTTTTACTTAGTGTAAACCATTCAAAATTCTATCGAGATTCAATGGTGAACGAATCTTGAACCAAGTATCCCTTAATGATAAAACCGGAACAATCACACATGTTGTATTCCTTAGTTAGAGTGTTCTGTATTGCTCAGCACGTTAATGGCCATGTGCTTAAATCCTGGTTCATGAGTCTACTTCGAAAGCGGTCTTACTTTCTTAGGAAACGGCCTGATTTCCATACTCATATAGGTAAGTCACTTAAGGTGTTTCTGCGAGACACCTTTTAGGGTTTCTAGACTTATTAAGGATATTCATCCATCCTTTGTTCATGCAGAATCCAACACTAAACATTATGGGATTATTGATTTAATGTTCCATAATCATTTCCTTAACTTGTTGGTACCCATTGAACTTTGTCTATCCTTTTCAAGACACAAGTTGGGTTTCTGTTAAGGATGATCAATCTTCATTCACAGACCTTAGTCCCATTTCTTTTGACTTTATAGAAACCATAGCCTTTGGAAGACTCTTCGTAAGTGGGTCAGCCAAGTTTTTCTTTGTTTCTATGTAGTCAACAGTTATAACTCCACTTTTGAGTAACTGTCTCACCATTTGATGTCTTAGACTCACATGTCTAGACTTTCCATTATATGTTTTATTAGAAACATTATATATTGTTGCTTGATTATCGCAATTAATCAAGACTGCTGGAGATGGCTTCTTCCATAATGGGATTTCTACTAACAAATTTCTAAGCCATTCTGCTTCCTTACATGCGTATGCTAATGCAATTAATTCTGATAACATAGTTGAATCAGATATACAGGTCTGCTTCTTAGAAGCCCAAGACACAGCAGCGCCTCCTAATGTAAATATCCATCCAGTCGTAGACTTGGATTTCGATTCTACATTGTTCCAGGTTGCATCACTATATCCTTCTATTACAGCAGGATATCCTTTATAAGATAAACCATAGTTGATGGTTCCCTTCAAATAAGCTAAGACTCTGGAAATGGCTTTCCAGTGTTCGAAACCTGGATTACTCGTAAATCGACACAATACACTTATAGCATGTGCGATATCTGGTCTAGTGCAATGCATAGCATACATAAGACTCCCAATAATACTGGAATATTCCAATTGAGAAATGGTACGTCCAGTGTTCTTTTCTAATTTTATACTTGGATCTAAAGGAGTTGGTGCTGGTTTGTCATCATAATGATTATACTTCTTTAGGAACTTTTCAATGTAATGAGATTGAGTTAATAATAACTCCCCCGTTTTCCTAATGATTTTAATTCCTAGAATTACATCAGCCTCTCCCAGATCTTTCATATCAAATTTAGAAGATAGAAACTTTTTAGTTTCATTTACACAGGATATGTTGGAACCAAATATCAGCATGTCATCAACGTATAAACATATTATAACATAACCGTTGTTATCCGATTTGCTATAGATACATTTATCTGCATCATTAACAATGAATCCAAATGACAGTGCAACTTTATCAAACTTCTCATGCCATTGCATGGGAGCTTGCTTCAGGCCATAAAGAGATTTAACTAATTTACAAACTTTCTTTTCTTGGCCTGGGGTTATGAAACCTTCAGGTTGTTCCATGTATATCTCTTCTTCTAAATCTCCATTTAGAAAAGCTGTCTTTACATCCATTTGATGTATGACCAAGTTATGAATTGATGCAAGTGCTATTAAACAACGTATCGAAGATATGCGAGCCACCGGAGCATATGTATCAAAATAATCTACTCCTTGTCTTTGTTTATATCCCTTAGCAACTAATCTGGCTTTAAACTTATCAATGGATCCATTTGTATTCAACTTTTTCTTGAATATCCATTTACATCCTATAGGTTTAGCACCAGGAGGTAAATCGCTTAATACCCAAGTTTGGTTTAACATTATGGAATTCATTTCATCATTGATAGCTTCTTTCCAGAAATTAGAATCTCTAGAACTCATAGCCTCAGAATAAGTTTTGGGATCATCATCGACGTTCATTACATATCTTGTTACATTAAGGACTTCGTCCTTATTGCCTTCTACGAGATATGTTATGAAGTCAGGACCATAGTCCTTCTCTATTCTCGCTCTTTTACTTCTTCTGTGTTCAGTACTATCATCTGGTACTGACACTTCCTTGCTGTTTTGAGCAGGAGCATATTCATCATCATTTGTATCATTAGTCTCAGTTGGTTCTGGACTAGATGATCTCAATGGATTCTCAATAGTTTGATTTTCAAAAAATTATACATCTACAGATTCTATGACTTCTAAGGTATCAAGAATCATAAATCTATAAGTTATACTATTAAGAGAATATCCAATGAAAACACATTTAAAAGCCCTATTACCTAACTTTTGTCGTTTAGGGTCTGGTTTTCTAACATATGCTAAACAACCCCAAACTTTAAGTCTAGTAAGATTAGGTTTTCTATTGAACCATAATTCATAAGGAGAAAAATTATTTTTCTTAAGTGGTACTCTATTTAAAATGTAACATGCAGATAACATAGCATCACCCCATAGGTTATATGGCAAATTAGAGCTTATGAGCATGGCATTAACCATTTCTACTAAAGTTCTATTTTTTCTCTCAGCAACACCATTTTGTTGTGGTGTATAAGGGGCGGTACATTGGTGAATGATACCATTTTGTTTGCAAAACAAAGTAAACTCATTTGAAAAATATTCACCTCCACGATCTGAATGTAACACTTTAATTTTAATTCCTAATTGTGTTTCGACTTCTGCTTTGTAAATTTTGAATTTATCAAAGGCTTCATCTTTTGATTTCATTAGATATACATAAGCATATCTAGAATAATCAACAATAAACGTTATATAGTATTGGTTACCACCATAGGTGATATGACTTTTCAAATCACCCACATCACTATATACCAAATCAAGCAAACCAGTTTTCCTTTCAACGGATTTAAAGGATTTTCGATGTATTTTTGCTTGAATACATATCTCACATTTAGAAATGGATTCGAAATCACAATCAGAAATTAATCCTAATTTATGCATATTTCTAAGTGACTTATAATTAACATGTCCTAATCTACTATGCCATAAATTAACAGAGTCAACAATATAAGCAGAATATTTCTTTATTAGATTCAACTTAATCATGCCGTTACAAGAATATCCCTGTCCAATAAATTTGCTGTTCTTGGACAACACTAACTTATCAGACTCATACACCATCTTGAATCCTCCTTTGTTAAGAAGGTATCCAGAAATCAAATTCTTACACATATCAGGTACATAAAATACATTGACTAAAGTAAGAACTTTCCCAGAGGTGAATGTCAATTCAATAGTGCCTTTTCCCAGAACTTTGCTTGCAACTTTGTTTGCGCTAGTTACTTCGCTGGATTCTCCGTTATTCTCATCGTAAGTCTTGAATAGATTACGGTCTTTGCAAATATGAATAGTTGCTCCAGTATCGAGCCACCAGTCATTGTCAATGCCACTAACGGAGTTCGCCTCTTGTACGACAGCCACAAGCTTTTCTTCGACCACATTCGCTTTTTGTTGTTTCTTCCGAAGACGACAGTCTCGGGCATAGTGGCCGGGTTTGTGACAATAGTAACAGTCACCCTTCTTCTTATTCTTGGAATTGGTACCTTTCTTTTTGAACTGTGTCTCATTCTTAGGCTTCAACTTATCGTTAATTTCAACATTATTAGCCTTAGACTGAGACTCAGTTTGCGGATTATCATCTAGTTCGCGTTTACGAGAATCCTCTTCAATACGAAGATGACGCTGTAAACCGTCTAAATCATAATCGGTTTCCGCATGTTTTAATTTTTTCTTATAATCATTCCAAGAATTCGGGAGTCTCGAAATAATAACTCCAACAACAAATGATTCAGGGAGATCAATTCCGGCATCCTTAAGTTGATTTACTAACAGTAGTATTTCACTAAATTGCATATAAGAAATTTCTTATTACTTGCCTCAGAGATGCGATATTTGCTTTCTAGCGCAGTCCAGAGTGCCTTCGCCGTGTCCAAGGTCCTGTGAGCATTGTATATCGGAGTAGACAGTGCATTCAGTATGTGGCCTCTGCATAGAAAATCTTCCTCTTTTCGCTTTGCCCTTTTTGCTTTTAATTCTGCACTATCCTTATCGGTTTCCTCCGGTATTTTCTCCAATCCGTCTTCGAGAATATGAAATAATTTAACCGTGATCAGAAAGAATTTCATAGTCTCCTGCCAACGAGTGAAGTTCTCTCCATCAAAACGCTCCAACTTCGACAAATGATGATTCATTACTTGCAAAGCGCTCAAACTATCCATGGTTGAAGATATTGTCTGAAAAATTGTTGGGGATTTTTTGTGGTTTGAGACGCTTTTGGAGGAGTAGAATCTGCCGTACTTCTGACTTCAAGGATTTGCAGAGCAAATTCTTTCAGACAATAGTTCAACCCACCAGGTACAAACGGGTTAACGAACTATTGACTTCAGGATTCAATGAAGCCTTGAAACAGCGTTATCGGATTCAAAATTTGTACGATTTTGATCCGACCAAGAACACTCTGAATATATGTTTCTGATGATGCAAGTAGTGCGAAGAACAAAGAGAAGAAGAAGAATCTGCAACGTTTTTCAGGAATTTGCAACACCACAGAGGTGTTACAGACGAAACAGCGTTATTGTAACGCTTTAATGGCGTTGCAGATCGAAGGAAGAAGAAGATAAGATTTTTTTGGTACTTTGCAACGTTTCTGGGCGTCGCTATTTATAGCAGACCAAAGGAGATGTCTTTTCAGCGAAGCGTCATGACTGTTTGCGACAATCACATCTGTTTCAATTTGAAACGTCGCACCCCATTTTACTGAAATCGGTCGACAGGTCAATATCACCGGTCGACCGATATCAAACAGAGAAAAATTCGGTCGACTGGTTGAATTTGGCATGTCGACAGGTTTTCTTTCTGTCCCAATATTCTTTCGGATCCGTAATGGGCCCAGTTTTGGCCCGTTTATCACTAATATATTCCGGTCAAAAATTATTTCTCATTTGACCCGAACCCGAAACCCGTACCCGTACCCGGCCCGGCCCGGTTCGGTCGGTCGGACAGATGGCGCGCGCGTGTGTGGTCTATATGCATGGTCTCCCTCCTCACAACAAAGTAAACATTTGGGTGCCCCAAGGCCCCAACACCTTCTTGAGAAAGCTACTTAAGTATGCAACATACACACATATATCTTACAATGTGGGACAAAAACTACTTGCTCCTTTCTTCTTCCTATTTTAATTCTTCTCTTCAAATTAAACCCATACCCCAAAGCATTTGTTTTTGAAAATTTTACAACAAGTCGTTACAAAGACAAAATACTTTATTTTCTTCTGCATTCTCGTACTTCATATGTGTTTATACTTCCAGAATACTACATGTTTGATGTGTGTATAAGTAACCTTTCATTTCCAGTGGTTGCAAATTCACACATCATAAGATAAAATCAACAAAAAGTTCACTTTTTGTACAATATGCAGGAACTTTAATAAACTGAAAAACCAAAAAAACCATACAATGGAAATTTACCTTTGTCATAAGAGTTCTAGTTTTCGGAAAGGAGTTCAACGCTTTTCATGGAATTGGGTTACTTCTCCTAGAGAACTCTAGTTTTCTATAAGATGTCCAAAATATTCAACATTCATTTTAAAAAAATCAATTTATCTTTTTATTAAAAATTTGAAATGTATCAAAGGAAATACAAAATAATTGGAAAAGCTACATTCCTAATAATCAAATCTTTATAGGAAAAGGTTAATTCAAAAATATTTTTAAGGTTTTTCCTTTTAAGAAATTCAAATTTTTATAACAAAACCAATAAAAGGACTAATATATAAGATTCGTATAGACTATTATAATTATTTTGGAAAGTTCAAATATTTTTAAATGTCTAAAAAAAATATTTTTTTAATTTACTGGAAAAATGTTTTCTTTAATAACTTTTTGGCTAACGGGTAAACAGTCAAACGTCTGGAGTTATTCTGGCTTTTAAAATTTTCCTTATATCTTTACTCAGATTTTCAAATGTCATTAAATATCATAAATTTCATTAATATCTTCCAAGTCTTTTCTTTTTTGGCACGGCGGAATCTTCCACGCCTTTGCAAACTTTCTTTTAAATTTAAACGCTTAGAAATTGAATTTATATTCCATAAATAATTTGTACCTTTTGACATAGTTTGAATTCAAGAAGATATGTTTATTTGATATTTAATTATTATGTTCTAAAGGTCGAACCATTTTCACTACGAGGTAACTAGAAAGAAGGACAAACTTTGAAAAAAATTAACCTAAAAGAAAAAACTAAATATAACTAGCGTTATATTCAGTTTTTGCACTATACAAAATGCTAGTTACAACTAGCATTATATTCAGTTTTATATTGTACAAAATGTTAGTTATATTTAGTATTGTCCTTTAACTTATATATCACAAATTTTGTCATTCAACCTTAAAAAAAAAAAAAAAACTTAGTGTCCTTCAATCTAATTTTTTTTAGAGTTTGTCCTTGTGCCAATTTTCCACTTTCACTAATTTGACTTTCTTGGAAATATTATTTTTCAATATATTTAAGCATTTATACAGAACATACTGAAACCAAGTCCTTTTTATAAAAGAATAGTATCATAATTTTATCCATATTTATTTGTCTAAAAATATATAAAGCAATCGAATTGAGGAAAAAAGAGTAAAACTAATAATAATTTTTTTTGCTAATTTTTGATATTTCATAAAAAAGAATCGTTTTTCTAAAGGTTGAAACTTTCTAAAAGATAAAATTTCTCCAAAGTCTCATTTAGATTTTTTTTAATTTGAGCATTGTTAAAATAGTTTATCAAACACCTGTTGACGCCATTATGTAATACAAAATACTGGAATTCATTTTTTAGATTTGAGAATAGTTATAAGAAATAAGGATTCATATTATAGCGGATCAGTCCTAAGAAAAGTATAAAATAAGGATAAAGATATAACAATAAAAATTATAATTAGACATTCCTCTGATTTTGTTCGAAAAGGGATGAAGATAGGACAAAAAAACAATAGTTTGACATTACCCCATCAAAAAACATGTGTATTTTCGATGTCGACCCCCTTTCTCTCTCTTCATCCCCGTTAAAATTGTACTTTCTAATATTATGTTACGAATGTGACACTATGAGTTAAGAAATAAGTAATTTTGTGTCCCAATGGGGTAAAGTATCGGTGTACATAATCACTGATTGCGGGTATGGTCTTTAACAAGGTCGTTCTATATCATATTCTTTTTTCTCAAATTCAAAGTTAGGTTGAACAACAATTTATTATATACACTAGGATAAATGCAGCTATAACGATCCAAAGGAATTTAAACGGACTGACTTCAACAATTTGATGTAAATTGCCGAAAAAATTGTTGGGCTAACTGGTGCATCTTACAACAAAATAAAAAATATAACAGAATTTGGCACACAAAAATTCAGCAAAATATATAATATGAAATGAACAATGTTACAATAGGAAATATCAACTATACCCATAAATTGGGTATATGTTGGTGTTATAATATAGAACATAGATATCTTTATATTAACGTAAAAGCGTAAAAGTGTACTGTAAGAATTGCATTATATATACCATCACAATAATATATGTGGCTCCTTAGCCCAAGGGTTTCAAGTATTTTCTTTTAGAATCTTTTTTTTTTTTGAAACAAGTAAAAATAGTTCGGCCCAAGGTCCATACCCACTTTTTAAAGTGGTAAATACAAAACCGACATAACACAAACAATACACCAGAACTAAACCCTAACCGATTTCAGAGCTAGGGTTACGAAACAATATCTTCAATAACGACGGCTTGTGTCGATTCTCAAATTTAACAAAAATCTGAGAAGAAATAAAAGAGGAAACAATCATGGTGGTTTCTGTTGGAGAATGGAGTTTTGATGACAACAACCTTATTTCAGTATTAATTGATTATAAAATATATATACTATCAAGTGCTATTGAAAAGTTATAGGACTGTTTATAATTGCTCGGGTTGTGTAAGCAATCGATTATATCCCTTGTAGCCGTGAAATCAAGGACAGGTAATCGGTGATATCCCTTATAGCCGTGAAATCAAGGAGGTTGGAATCAGTGGTATCCCTTGTAGCCATGAAATCAAGGAGGTTGTAATTGGATATTGATAGTAATAAAACTCTGCACAATCCAGTGTTGTGCGGGACTGGATGTAGGAGCAATTCCGAAATAGTATAAAATCTGGTGTGTTCTTTCTTTTTATGCACTTTGCTTTTGTTTATCTTTGCAT
The DNA here is from genome assembly GCA_030737875.1 of Allium sativum. NCBI lineage: Eukaryota > Viridiplantae > Streptophyta > Magnoliopsida > Asparagales > Amaryllidaceae > Allium > Allium sativum. The sequence goes on along the minus strand of CM060918.1, from coordinate 768,041,963 downwards.
TTGTGTTTGATTCTTGTGTCTGTGATTGTTTCTTTAGTGTTTGATTCATATAGTAATTCATATAAGTTTAAATTTTGTTTAAATTCTCAAAAACACAATTCACCCCCCCCCCCCCTCTAGTGTTTGTTTTGCCTTAACGATCCATTCCGCAATCCGTAACAGTTTCCAGTTGGTAAATTTGTTTCTCTTATCTTTAAAGCTACGATCTATCAGCTTGATTTCGTGAGAAAAATCCAGATCAGCTTCGTCTTTCAGATCTCTAAAGTCTCGACTTTGAGACGAACTGCTTTCTCCCTTGCTCCATCAAGATAAATGATAAACCATATTATCGAGCTTACTGATGTAGTAATTATTTCCAATTCTTTGCTCGTCTATGTCTATAAAGCTCCAATCTTCATGCTTTTCTACAAATCCACCTTCGGGAATACTGTTGGAGATCCTATCTTCATAGTTGTTCATATCGAGTAAGCATAAATCAGTTAAAATGTTATTAGCGTTATTTTATCATTATAGTTAACATTTTTCTTTCTTCCCTTTGTAGGTTCCACTCAGGTATGGCTGTCTTTTCCAGGATCTCCAAGTAGGGAGCCCATTGGTGGATAAGAATTGCTAGCAGCAGTCATCCAGTGCCTTTCAAGGTTACTGTGATTGACGTGGTTGCTTCTTCATTTTTATATTGTGTTGAGACAAGTCCCACATAGGAAAATTTATAAAATAAATTCTGCATAAATATTAAGAGTTCACACTTCACATTGCCAATTAGTTTTGTGATAATTTGAGGTTCTCTAACATGATATCAAAGCAGGTCTAATTCGTGTGCACATAATTGTCGCACTTGTCCACATCACCCAATAAAATCCACATGTTAGGCTCGAGATATGCCATACGTGCGGGGCGTGTTGAAATAAGTCCCACATTAGGGAATTTATAAAATAAATTCTGTGTAAACATTAGGAGTCCACTCATCACATTGCCAATTGGTTTTGTGATAATTTTGAGTTCTCTAACATATTTCGAGAGGGAAATTACCCATCACATTAGGGAATTTATAAAATAAATTTTGTGTAAATATTAGGAGTCCACCCATCACATTGCCAATTTGTTTTGTGATAATTTTGGGTTCTCTAACATATTTCGAGAAGGAAATTACCCCCTTGTAAATATGCTTCTGCTCTATTTCATAATCATCCATCTCACAAGTGTCGAAGCTATTGCTTCAATTTCTGGAGTTTCTTATTGCTTTTAGAAGTATGATATTGCAGTCTGTTTCAATTTGTCTTCATAATTGAAAGAAGTCTAACTCTTACTGTTATGTAATCTATTGTTTCTTTCCTTCCACAATGAGTATATAACTGTAGTTAAGACCACATAAGCTTTATTAAATTCCTCTTTTTCGCCTTTGAAATGTAGTGTGAAATATTATATGACGTCTCTAATCTTCCAAAGAGGAATATTTTGGTCAATTTTTAGCTTTTTTTTTTTTTTTTTTTTTTTTTTTTTTTTGCTATAAACCATAATTTCATAGAATAAGTACATTCAAAGTAGATGTGGTTTATATCTTCTTCCTCTTCCTTACAAAGCAAGCATTTAGTTCTCTTTTTATTGCTCCATTTGTCACATGTGTCACATGTTGGCAGTTTGTTCATAATTGCAAAATATCAGCAAAAAGCCATTTTGGGACAGTTAGAGTTTTTCCAAATCACTTGATGCCAGCTAACTTCACTTTCATACCCTTTAATATAGCTTCACGCATTTTCGAATGAAAAAATCTCTTTTATGGATAAATTCCATACTCAGCAATTTTCCTTTAGATTTTTATGAATTTCAATTTTATTGATTGCTGACTTATAAATATGAATTGTTGGATGAGATTCTGTTTTCCAAACATTATTCTCTATCACTGTTGTCAAAAATCTTAAAATCCTATGATTTAAATCCCGTTTTGGATCGAATCTTACCCCTTACGATTCGATTTACATTCCGATTCAAATCTAGCTAAGACTCCAATTACGAAAAATCAATAAGTTTATAATGATATATTTAGTATACAGTTTTGCACTCACAATTTAAATTCTAATGTTTTGCAAATAATATAAAAATACAACAAACGAAAAAATGGAGTTTAAATGTAGAATTCCAAACATTGAAATCAATATCAAAGTGTGCATATATCTTGAAATATGGATAATATGAATCTACAATTTACGATTTAAATTCCGTTTTGATTTAAATTTTGAACTTCACGATTTGTGATTCGAATCCCATTTTGAAAACCTTATTCTCTATTATAAGAGAACATTTTTGTCTGCACCACCGAAAATACTAAGATTACTCCAACCCATTAAGTCAATTAGGGACTAATTATTGATCCAGGGGTCAAACCATAAACTAGTGGCTTTTCCATCTTTAAATTTTCTGGTAATCGGTTTTTTCCCCATATCTCTACATTTTAAAATTCTTTTCCATGTATGTGAGAAATGATTTTCTATGGGCATGGTCCAAAAAAATTATTCTTCACATATCTGGCTTTCCATCCACTTTGCCGAATATGATTTCCCTTCAATAAATCACCAGAAAAGCTTGAGATTACAAGCTTCATTAATGTCCCTAAAATTTCTAAGCCTCGGACCTCCATACTCCTGAGGCTTAGTAATAACACTCCAAGCAACCTTGTGATATTTATCATTCCAAATGAATTTAGCACATATCCTTTCAATTTCTTCTACGGTTTTGATAGGGATATGATGAGACTGCATCCAGTACATAATAAAAGTTATAATTACTGCATGAGTGAGCTCAATTCTTCTGACTATAGATAAGAACTTGCTAGACTAATTGTCAATTCTATTTTGAATAATCTCTTGAAGTTTAGAGCAGTCCATGTCTTTAATCTGATTAGCACTTAGAGGAAGCCCTAAATATTTTACTGGAAGATTGCCCTCTTGAAAATTAAGAAAAATTAAAATATCTTCTTTATTGCTACATTTGTTACTCAAGTAAATCTTTCTCTTGCTGTCATTGATTTTTAATCCTGCATATTTTTCTAAATTCCTGAAGATATTTTTTATGGCAATTGCATTCTTCATATCTACATTAAGAAAAACCAGTAAATCATCAGCATATAATAAATGAGAAACACATGAATTAATTCTATTTATAGGTTTGATATTTATAGATAGAATTTCCATATTTATTTGATATGATAGATATTTCATGGCAAGGGTAAACAAGTAGGGAGATAAAGGGTCCCCTTGCCTTATGTCTCTATTACTCTTAATAAAACCACTGGGGGAGCCATTTATAACAATAGAAAATGTAACATTTGAAATGCATTCTTCCACTAGTGCACAGAACTTATAATCCAATCCAAACCATTTCATAACATGAATTATAAATTTCCTATTTATTTTATCAAAGGCTTTATACAAATCTATTTTTATGCACATTTTGTTTTTAGCCCCTTGATTAAAACTTCTTAACATTTCATGAGCAAGAAGGGTATGTGCACTAATAAGCCTCTCAGGAATAAAAACACTTTGATTTTGAGATTGATATATTTCAGAAAAACTTTAATTCTATTGCCTAAAATTTTGGCAATTATTTTATAGATAATGTTACAACGGGCAATAGGCCTATAGTCACTTAAAGAGTTTGGTACTTTAATCTTTGGGATCAAAGTAATAAATGCATGGTTTAAATTCTTCAGAATTATTCCAGAAATAAAGAATTCATTTACAACATCAAAAATCATTTGCTTAACATCTTCCCAATGCATTTTATAAAATTTGGCCCCAAAACCATCACGGCCAGAGCTTTTATCATCAGCAGCATTAAAGATCATATTCTTAATGTCTTGCATATTGATTTGAGCAAGAAGAATTTCAGAACTTCTAACATGTAAAATGAATTTTGGGTAAAGTCTAGGGAAAATAACATGACTATCCTCAAAGTCGTAAAGATCAGCAAAGTAATTAATGGTTTCCTTTTTGAGTTGAGCCACATCATTCAATACATTACCATTATTACTTATGATTTTCCCTATATCATTTTTATGCTTTCTACTATACATTTTTGCATAATTTTTTTTACTACATGTATCACCATTAGAAAACCAGTCAACTTTAGATTTTTGTCTAAGATTAACTGTTTCTATATGCAGCTCATCATTAAGCTTTTTCTGATTTTGGAAAAAATTATTTATAGTATCTCTATCAGAACTATCAAAATCAATATATTTTGTAGTCTTTGACATTCCATTCTGATATAAGTACTACCATTAAAATTCTTTTTGTTATTCCAAATTTTCAGCTTATCTTTTGAATTAGAAAGCATGTGCCTAAGCTTATATTGTGTAGAACCAAAAACAGTGTTAGTTTTAAAACAATTTTGCATGACTGTTTTATATTCATTATCATAAGCCCAGCCATTTTTACACTTGAATGGAAAATTATTATTATTATGTAATTTTTGCTCAAAAATGAGTTGAACAAGAGCATGATCATTAGTAGCTTGTGGAAGAGTGTAACAAGCAAAATTTGGAAAAATATTTATAAAAGAATGGTTCAATAAAACCCTATCAAGCTTAGAATGAATGTTTCTAAATTCACCTGATTTCCAGGTGAATTAGTTTCCCTTTAAAATAGGTTCAATTAAACCAATTTTAAATAGGAAATTTGAAAAAAAAAATTGATTTCTGAAGTGGAATATGGTTTTTTTTCCCCCTATTTTTTCTGAAGCTCTAATTATAGAATTGAAATCCCTTAATAAAATCCATGGAGAATTTATAATTTTATTGAAAAGCCCAAGATGATTCTAAAGGATGCACTTTTCTTTTTCAATATTATAAGCATATATAAAGGTTATATTTATAAGCAGACCCAACACAGTGTATATATTGGGGATCTATGAAATGTATTGATAAATCCTAGACATTTGAATCCCAGATTACTAATATCCTGCCTTTATTATCTGTAATATCATTATCAGTGATGCCCCTATTAGACATATATCTATTATGAAATTTGCAAATACTTGAATTACTCATTTCATGCTTTAATAACCCAATAATACTTGGTTAATTAGAAGCAATAAGGTTGGAGAAAATCTAATTTTCTTTCAGGGGAATTAAAACCCCTTACATTCCATGCAATTATATTCATTTTGAATATATATATATATATATATATATATTTATACAATATAGTGTGTGTGTGTATATATATATATAAAGGATATCATTGCTCTTGTCTTGATGGGTCAGGACTGTTGTCTTCATCCATGAACTTTGCACCTTTGGAATCTTCTTTAACTTCTATATGATCAGAAGATTTAACCCTTTTTTTATAGTGTTTCCTATTATGAATTTTTAGATGTTCTTCCCAGTTAGGATTTTTGACTATGTATTTTTCTTCAAATGTTTTTTGTGGCGAGCTGTTAGCTGAGTTATTCCCCATTATATCCTGCAAACTCTTCTTCTTTGTTTTTGTATTATTATTCATAGGTGAAGAGGATAGGGAAAGGAGTGTTGCTTCTACTATCAGCTTGTCATTGTTGTTGTTTAGAGCTTTATTCAGTCCAATGTTCTCCAGAGAGACGGATTATGGATTCATTATATCATTTTGTTTAGAAAAATACGTAATTAAACTTGAATCTTCCTTCAAAGGGTGTTGATTTGAGAACTGTACATTATAATCCTCTGTAATTTTCTGCTTTGTTGGAATTTCTTTACTTACAATGCCATTTGACTCAGATAACTCTACAGATGCAATTTTTTATAGTGTTGAGTCAGTGGCTAAATCAATTCGAATTTCATTTGAAGTGTTTTGGTTTTGGGCAGTCTCCATATATGCGATTCATTGTTTTTAGAATCATCTACAATCTGTCTGGTTTCAAACATTTTTATAATTTTCATAAAAGATGATTTTCTCCGAAATGTTACCGCTTTCAGACTTAGTACCAACTGGGGTTTCTTTAACCTAATCTTGCATTTGATGTGTTTCTTCATTATTTGCTTCTTTAAACTGCATGACACTTTCTTGAAGATTAGGGTTTTCCGAATGTTCAGAACTTTGGTTTGTTGGAACTGCATTTTGGGTCTATTTTTCTTTCCAAACTTGTTTTGTTGGACACATTTCTGTGAGATGCCCAAAACAAACACATTTCGAACATCTTGGAGATATCCATTCATATGTTATAGGTTGGATGATTATTTCCCCATCATGAAGTGATATATTGGCTTCATTCGATAGAATAGAATCTGCTCTAATTTCTACCAGTATACGAGCATAACTGAGTCTCGTCTCTTTAACTGTTGGCTCATCTAATTTTAGTGGAATACCCGCACTAAAAATTTCTTTATCCCAAAGTTGAAGATTCAACTCTGGCAGTCTTACCCAAACTGGAATGGTGGATATTACATCCCCATCAAGAATTGGACAAGTCATTAAAATTAGAGGAAGCCATTAAAATTTTCTTGAAGCTCTCAAGTTGTCTATTTTTTCTAGGGAGTTCACATAACATTGTTTTAGTATTTTATTACCACAAAATAATTTTTGAAACACAATTCTACAAAAAAAAAACAGAGAAGAGTACGTCTTAGAAATCTAACATAGAGATCAATTATATATTTATAATCTCTTAGTCTTCCCATTTTTTATAGAATTTTAAGAGTTAAATGCTAATTTAAATAGCATATATAAAGTTTCATCGATGTAAACTAGGAAATATAGCTAAAAATTACGCGAAGGATTCCAATTTTTACCTTCCTTTTCCCATTTAAACTAAGTCTATTTATGTCAAAGTTTCCCCTTCTTTATGTTTCATAGGTTATCAGGCTTTCAGGAAAGATGCTTCAGTTTTGTAAGCATGGAATGAAAAACAAAATTCATTCCATTTAATTTTAGGTACAATGTAAACTGTGCTCTAGGTTTGAGTCAATTTTTACCCCATTTTTTATTTCCCTAAATGGACATTAATTTGGAATTAATTGGGGGAAATAAGTTGTTCTTTGTGTTTAAAATTCCTTATCTGTATTTGTCTTTTTTTTCCATTAAACAATGCATAGATTATAGTACTTTAGAAACAAAAACATATGTTATGCATATGTTTTAGCACTTAATCACTTCAGTTCTTCCCGACGTTATTCATATTTTAACATATAATGGTGTTGAAATTATAATTTATAGCAAGGATGATCACAGTGTTAGGGAAATGAAATTTAATGTATGTTTTTTCTAACATTTCATGGATAACATCTATTTTGTTTTGGAGACTCTCACATCATTTCTCCATTTTAATTTAACTAAATCATATGTTGAATGCAATGATTCCTTACATTTTGACATATAAATGGACAGATGCTATCGTGTTGCTTAACCATAGTAAATCATTTTTTTATTAATCCTCTTACATTCAACTGTATCATATGTAATTCTCTGCTCTGTGTTTTGCTATATAAAAAGGGCAAGTGCAATTACACATATGCTTGAGATATATAAATTATAATCATGCTGCATGGACATTGTAAACCAAGGAATGAAGAACTTTCTCCATCTAATATTCAAACTGAATCTTAATCTTTAAATACAGTGATTCTCTTCTTTTTGACATATAATGGGCAGGTGAAATTATGTTGCTTAACTACAATAATTTGATACTTTGTTGTGCCATTTAAATTCAACTATAACATATGTAATTGACTGCTTGTGAACACATGAAAATGGCAGGTGCGATTAGGGATGAGCAATTTTTGGTTAAACCAAATAAGCCAACCAGACCAATTTATTTCAATCAGTTTAGTTTTCTTTTGAAACAAGATTAGTTTATAATCGATCCGTTAAAAAAAATGTTTGGTTATTGCTTTAACCAAATCAGCCAAACATTTATTATTTTTTCAAAATTGCTAACGTTATTATATATTTTTTTAGATTAATTTAGTAATCTAAATAAATTGTATTTATTACATGTGTTAAAAATACTACTGTAAGCTATAAGAATACCAAATAAGAATACTTTACTCATACATCAATGTATATTCTAAACAGAAAAGGTGAAACGTTTTTTATTCGGTTAAATTGGACAACGAACTGAACCAACCAAACTTAATTTTGTTTATTTTGTTTCGTTTTCATATTTGTTTTTTTAAGCAGATTTAATAATTTTCATCATTGGATAAATCAAACCAACCAAACGCTCCTCACTATGTGCAATTATGCATTCTCTACATTGTGATGTATAAGAAGAGCAAGTTCGAGTATGCTCCATGGATTAGACTAAATCATATATTAAATGTAGTAGTTTTCTATGCTTTGACATATAAAGGAGAGCAGCAACCATGTTGCTTAAATATAGTAAATCAATGCATAATTTTTTTCTTTTATATTATGAGTACCCATCTACATTTGATTATATAAAAAGGATAAGTGTAAGCATTCTCTACATCGTCACATGTAAGTTGGGCAAGTGCAATTATTCTTCTCAAATATAGTAAATCGCTGAATTTAGAGCTCTACATTTAATTAGGTCTTCTATGAATATTATGAATCAGGTATCATATTTACATTTTTGTATTGTCGCTCTTGCAAAATTTGATATAACACATACATAATTGGCATAAGAACTTATTACCATAAAACTAACTTTTTTGCCCCTCTTTTTTCCGACGAACATGTTTTTCTATAATTTAAATTTTACAGCAAAGGGATATAGTATAGGAAAACATATTTTATTAAATGATGTCAACAAATGGGTTTACTTTAGTAGCTGGTGAAACTTATGATTTACAAAGTTTATTTTTTATTTTTTAATTATTTTAAAATGTTATGTGTTACACAGTTGTGTATTGCAGAAGAATATTCATTTATCCATCCAAAATATTATACATAATGAAGTTTTTATTTTTGTACCACTCGTTGATAGTGTTTAGATGATAATTGCGAAAATAGCTTCAATTGGTTTGCACATCTCATGAAGTTGTTTTGCTTGTATGATTTGTTATATTACACACACACACACACACGCACACGCGCACATATATATATATATATATATATATATATATATATATATATATATATATATATATATATATATATATATATATTCAAAATCCCTCTAGATGCTTATGTGCCTGCATACTCCTATTTGATTTTTCTGCCTTCTAAATATCATCTCCTCTAGCCATTTCCCACGGCAAACTTTGTTTAAATGTTTTTTTTTTTTTTTTTTTTTTTAATGTGGATTAGACGATGGTGCAAATTTTAAACTATTATATGAGAAATTTCGCACAATTTGCTTTTATTGAAGTCTTATTCCTCTAGAGAGTTTTCCCTTGTCGCTTCTTTTTGAAATTATCATCTTTGAATATTCCTTCAGGTATTTTAATTTTTGATAAACGGTTAAATGGAGACCTAAAGCATCTCCAACAGCCATCACATTTAGGCTTCAATTCTGTATTTGCATTGGTGCTCGCCCCAACAAACGTAATTGGCCTGAATAATCAACCAAAATTCAGGAGCCAATTCAATGGTGAATTGGCCCTGGACGCTAATTTAATCAGTGTTCTTGTTACGAGTATTGATTTATTTAGCATCCTCACTCCAATGACTCCCTAGTTATTCAGCGCCCTAATCAATTAAAGCCAACTAAATCACATCCAAAAATAATCTTTCCCAACTACCCAAATCATTTAGACAAAATGTAAAGCATTTATACAAGATTTTATGTACAGCAGTACATGAAAATTGAAACACTCCAAGTAGTAAAAGTTCCAGAACTTTGTTTCAGCCATATTACACCATTATTAAACTTAAAACAGAAGTTACACGATACTGACTTCTAATATAGATATATAAAAATTGGACAATGTTGCGATATAAGCTCAAAACATCACCCCCTGCATCTGCTCAAGCGATACATGTACCATATATGAATCATCCCATGTATGAGGGACGGGTTAACAACTAGTACTAAGCAATATCAACAACACTAGTGAATCAGGTATGTGTTGGTGTCATTATATGGAGCAAAGATATAATATGAAAATATATAAATATCAATTGCAAAGGATTTTACACTCAAATTCAGGGAATAGAACAGGTGACTCTGTGGCCCAATGGATAAGGCGCTGGTCTACGAAACCAGAGATTCTGGGTTCGATCCCCAGCAGAGTCGTTTGCTTTTGTTTTTTGTCTCCGTTCCCACGGAATTAGTTTCCCAAAACATTTCTTTTTTGTACTTTGACAAGTTAGTAAATGATGAATACCTGCTGCAGTTTCCCAAAACATTTCTTTTCTCCAATTTGACTCTGTAGATGTAAGCAGTCTAACATAAATACAGAAAATATAATCACCTTACCATATTTTGATACATCTGACAATCAATTCCTTTTAACCTATCACAGTGCACTTTGCTGTTTATTGGGAACATACATAAATCTCTTCAATGTAACTATGTCCATATAGGTAGATAGTTACACAGCTTAACATATTATTCACAAAATAGGGTGATTAGGAGGAAACGAAAAATGAAACAAATCCTACAATTTATAAGAAATATTGTTTTAATTTCCTAAATTAACCCTAAATTACCCACTTCGAGACTTTCTACAACTAACAAAACAGTCCATGCTCATAGAATCTTCACCAACAGTTCAATTGACATAAAAATCACATCAACCATATGTACAAACCAACAAAGTATGGCTACTGCAAGAAACAAAGCCTAACAACTAAGTAAGAAAAAAAGTCAATGTATGCGCCCAAATCTAGGCCATATAATCCCCTCACCTACCGGAGCTTCGAGTTTCATCGTAATTGCAAGTGGATCTTTCTTCATCCTTCTATCGAAGCTATTCTCCAAGTCGGATTTTGCCGTAGGATTCGCTTGGTCGATCTTAACCGGCCCATCGTTATACGTGCAGTTGAAGCGACATGGAGTTATCATTCTAATGGTTTCTCAGGAGAGAAATATGCATTTTAATGTGATTTTAATCACGGGAGAGTGAGTGTGAAGGCTGGATTGGATATAGCTTATGCACCATTTTGTGCCATGGGAGAGGGAGCGATTTTAATGCGATAAAGAGGCTGGCTGAGATATCACATTGGCACGGCTACCTATTACTATAACCGTACAACGGTGCAAAGCTGATCGCAGGAAGTTTAATATAAAATATAAAATTATTTATTAAAATTTAGTTTAATTCAGATTATAATGAAAAATTATATTATAGAATTTTCAACCGAATATTTATCACGTGAAACATCTAAAAGATTATCAAGTACTGCTCCAACTACAATATATATTAATGTGTATATCTTTAATAGAGAAACATGGAAATTGAGTGTCAGACTAATGCAAATAATGCAGAATATAAGCATAACTTAGTGTGCATTTACCGTAAGTGATACCGGACCATTTTGGCAGAGTATCTAGATGAAGTTGAATGGTAAATGTAGTATGCGTTTACGGCGTTAAATGGAGAATTTAAGTAAGACATTTAATTGCGGTATTTTAGTTTAAATGTTAAATGGATTATTTTGGTTTATAGGTCAAACACAGTATTTATGGGTTAAACGGACTATTTATAGGTTAAATGGAAAACTTCGGAAGGAAATTAAAAAAAAAAAAAATATCCGTTGTGCGTCCATTGCTTGCGTTACGTCGAGTGAATTACACTATTAAATGTTCAGGTGTGAGAGGCACAAACAGTTAATCCTTATTGAGAATTATAATTTCGAATCAAACACGAGTAATCATATTATAATATTCGAGTTTAAGACGTCATGCAACAATTTATGTTGCCTTGCCATATAATTGCTCTAACATCATAAGATAATGAATCTTATCATATGTAAATATATGAATCATATTTAATGCATGTAAGTTATTTCGCTGTTGTTCTAACAATCAATTGTTTATTTCATAATTATTCTAACAATGAAGGCCGCAGTGAAATTTGTTCAAACTTAATGAAGGCTACTGTACATGTAATGAACCATATCATACTCAATGAAGGTTGTTATGAAATTGATAGTACTGAGTAAAGAAATCCACATTTAACAACAATAGTATTTTGGTAAAGCGCAATAATATTATAAGTAAACACAACTACTAAATTCATGTAACCAACATCGTTAATATCATTATCACATTTAAGCACATCATCTAAATACATCATCATTCAAATATAATTAATGATACTTTTTCTTCAACTTGATCTATCCGCCCAATAAAGTTTTTTTTTTTTTTTTTTTTTTTTTTTTTTTTTTTTTTTTTTTTTTGTTATGCGAACATAAAACTTCAAAATAAACCTGTACATCCATAGTTTGTGAATTCAATTCAATATATTACATATTTGGCACAAAGTGAACATTTTACAATCCTTACTTTGATTATCTACTTTGACTTGCATAAGAGTTTCTCTAAATAAAAATATAGTTTCAACTAAGAATACACTCGCATGAACAGATAAATTTTACAAGAACATGCACAACCAACTGTTATAGTCATTCAAATACAACTTCATGTTTATCTACATTGCTTAATGATCTCACAAAAATGAACCATATTTCATAGCAGGTTCTCTTAATATTGCTAAAAATTAATTTGGAACATGTGAAACCAGAAAACAGATGAAAGCCAAATTAGTCGCAATTATGACAACCCCCATCCTTGATTAACACAACCATTTATACATGAAGGCATAATCTTACACTACCCACTGGCACAAAATCTCTATCAAATTTGAATTATCATCAACAATAACTTAAATGGTAAGGGAGAAAGGCGTCAATGTACTGACTGAAACCTTAAGCTTGGATTTCTCAACAATATAGCTTGTGTTTTTAGAACTATTCCTGCAACAGTGTTGCACCGACTTTAAGGACTGCCATACCGCCAGAAAACTTAGCAATTCTCTCGGCTAGCTTTTCAGAATCATATACTATGTTGGTCTCCGCAAACTCTTTTTTATGATTTGAGCAATTCTAACTTTTGAGCTCTAAGCGATGGTCACCTTTCTTGCTGCACCAAGTTGTTCTATTGCCAAAGTCTTCCAGCAATAGACCTTGGTCCTTACCTTGGGACTCGACTTCTGAAATGAAACAAAAGACCACAAATATATGTGTTAAAGACCAAACAGTGTATCTTTAATCCAAGTCTAATATACCAAATTACATTATCCCATTTACGCTAACTAAACAATCATAACCTTATACCTTTTCTCTCTCAAATTTAATACACAAACAAACCTCTTTTACAAGCCGATATATATATATATATATATATATATATATATATATATATATATATATATATATATATATATATATATATATATATATGCATTCTCGCATTTCTACAAGATTTAGCTCTACAGAACAATTCCAAGTTAGGCCAATTTCTAGAAAGATTCCTCTATTTTAATGTGAAACTGACTAAACCATCTTTGCAATACATGTTCCATCTTTAAAACTGAACTAATGCAAATTTCCACTTGCAGCTAAGCAATATATTTTGCCAGTCATACATCTTTAATTCCACATACAGGTTTTACCCAAAATACTTTAGTGCAACTTCCTAACAAATAACCTACTGCCTTTTTTTTTCTTTCTTTTGCTAAAGTTCTACAACACAATTTCATTAAAATGTCGAAATACATGTAAGAAATTAAAGACTACACATATAACAAACAACATGATTTAAGAATATCCCAATCAATAAAAAAATTGTTATGCAAATATTGCACAAATGCGGAAGCGCAATAAATAGGATCTAGATTTGCCAATTGAACACCAATCTAATCTGATAGCAATTATTCTATTACATCAACAAAATAGTAAATAACTATAGCAGAAAAACGAAGAGACACAATATTTATACTGGTTCCACTATCCTCGAGATAGTGTACGTCTAGTCCAACAGAAAGAGATTTTATTCCACATGAGAGAATTACAAGAGATTACAAAATAAGAGTTTACATATCCAAACCTCAATCAGGTTTAACAAGAAGAGACACCATTGGGATCACTGGCTCCAGGCCAGGATGGGTTTACACTAAAGTCTACCCCTCAATATATAGCCAGTGCAAATCTATGTGAGTCATCAATTAAATTACCAACATATGGTAATAATATAATGGAGGCAAATTATCATAACAACAAATGTGCAAACATAGGAAGTAAATCAATATGTTTCTTTAGCATAGATGGAAGAAATTAATCCATTTTTATTTCTCTACCACCTCATCAAACGCAATCAATGCATTCCCATTATAAAAATATTTACTTTCCATTCTTTACAAACTTGTTCCAATCAATTTGTGATTTTATACACCAAATTTAACACTCCACCTTGATGCAAAATCACATATCACCAGCACCCCCACCTCGAGTCAAATTCTCTTCTCATCGTAAAACTCTTCAACAGAACTACACCTTCAATCAAAATCTCACAACGAGATACACCAAAAAATGAATATTTACCAAATGGGTTCCAACAAAGCCACCCCCATCACACAATTGTTAATGAGCTCAGACTACGTCCCCGCCCGCCAATAAAATGTTGCAAATATCCACAAAAAAAAGGCAGATTCCAAAGTAATCTCAACACCACCAAGACCGAAAAATTATTCTCTCAATTAAAACCAACCTCTATTTCAGGGCAACGAGATACACCCAATCGATTTGAAAGGACCGCGACCACACCTCAATTGCAAACACAACCCACCGCCTGCAAAAATGCATTTACCACCTGAGCTACACCGTGCATCAACCAATGGTCTAAAAAATGCTTCCAATACCACAAGATCTCCATCGTTTTTGTGGATTTCAAAACTCGACATCCGTCTTCCGTTTGACATGATCTCTTCATCTCCGGGATCCCTCGAGCATCATCAACATCTAGACCCTTGTCGATACCATGATCCTCCACCTTAGGACCATAAGCAGTGACCATATTAACCTCTCCACCTTACTGTGGACTAGGTTCTTCAACCGTCACTCGCCTTATTCTTCGTCTTCTTTCATCTTCCCTCATCCATATCAGAGGGCTTCTTCACAATAAACTCCATATCACGTCAAAGTTCCCAGATTGGAATGCTCTTCACTCTCGACATAATCTCCTCCATCAAAGTCTCCTTTTCTCCAAAATAATAATAGCATAATCACCACCGAATCTACCAACCTTTGTAGAAATAATTGATGCACAATTTAAAACAAATCGCCTCGCTCTGATACCAATCTGTTGTGCAAATATTGCACAAATGCGGAAGCGCAATAAGCAGGATCGAGATTTGTCAATTGAACACCAATCTAATCTGATAGCAATTATTCTATTACATCAATAAAATAGTAAATAACTATAGCAGAGAAACAAAGAGATACAATATTTATACTGGTTCCACTATCCTCGAGATAGTGTATGTCCAGTCCAATAGAGAAAGATTTTATTCCACATGAGAGAATTACAAGAGATTACAAAATAAGAGTTTACATATCCAAACCTCAATCAGGTTTAACAAGAAGAGACACCATTGGGATCACTGGCTCCAGGTCAGGATGAGTTTACACTAAAGTCTACCCCTCAATATATAGCCAGTGCAAATCTATGTGAGTCATCAATTAAATTACCAACATATTGTAATAATATAATGGAGGCAAATTACCATAACAACAAATGTGCAAACATAGGAAGTAAATTAATCTGTTTCTTTAGCATAGATGGAAGAAATTAATTCCTTTATTTATTTCTCTACCACCTCATCAAATGCAATCAATGCATTCCCATTATAAAAATATTTACTTTCCATTCTTTGCAAACTTGTTCCAATCAATTTGTGATTTTGTACCACCAAATTTAACAAAAATAACATGTAATATAATATAGTTTATTCAACAGTACCTTTAACAATAGCGATATCTTGGAGAAGAGCCTTTCGTCTCTCGCCAAAGCCAGAGGATCTGATTACTGCACATAGACATACTCTAAACCGATAGCAGCCACCTCATTAGTTCCATAATGAAATCTAGTTTTGGAACCATGCAGCAGTGGGTGGAATTGTAGCAGGATGAACGTTGGGTAAAGCGCTTAATGGAGTAGTGGATGGAGGCGAGCTTCAAGTGAAAAATCGATGAGTAAAACGGGGAATGAAGTTAACAGCTTGTGAACATGACATCCGACGTTAGTTCGTTTCGAGGACAACTGCATACAATATGTAAGTTAAAAAATGAAAACTTATCCCCTGTTCATTATCAGCTCAGAGTTACTTCTTCCTCGTTATCCATGAGACGTATTCGTACATTATGTGTATTTATTTTTAACTCTTAATTCAAAGTTCTCAGCGCATTCTTAAATAAATTTGACTCAAATTCCTTAGTCTTAGAATATATCCTAAAGGAAGTTCTTTCTCATAGACAAAACACAAAGAATTATAATGATTACACTCTCTGCACGAAAATTACTACAGCAAACTACTATAAATCAAGGATTCAGGATGTGGACATAAAATGTGAATATTTTTGAATGTTAAAACCATGTTTCAGATTAAAAGGAATCAAGATGTCTTAGCTAAACACACTATGAGTGTAAAAGAGAAATCTTAAATACATATTAATAGCATGAAAATTTTCTAAAGATATGAAAACAAGGGGACAAAATATACACTCACCTTCTTGCAGCTTGACCTGGATCAAGGACTGGAACTCTACAGCGGAAAAATTAAGGCTTTGTCCATGACTCTTTTGCCTGGGATGAAAAAATGGAATATCATAGCTAAATTAGTACTATTTGGAACGGAATGATACCTACAGTCATATTAAAACTCACAATGAATAGAATAGAAAAGGAAAAAAAATGCCATTGTAGAATTAAGAAATGTATTGTACTATTACATGAACACCTACCATAAAAGGCACAATTCGGCTTTGCCACATGACATGCAGGCTCTTTGCTAAATACTTTATGCCTACTTGCTACAATTACACTAACAAATTAGTTTAGGCTCTTCAAAAAAATGAAGTACGAACCTTTTAGTCCATATTAGAGTTTAAAACAACACATACAATATTTATTCAAGGTTATTCATGCATCAAAAAGTAGTAGAAATATTATGCAAACATCAATACTTTGAAGGCTAAAGAAAAATTGTAAATCACCAACTTGTACACGGCTCTAAAGCAAATAAACATCAACCTTTGCTCAATTCCTCAAAAAAAAAAACATTAGTTCATATAGGTTGGTTTGGAAATGTAAAAATAGAGTAACTGTCCTTGTGGATGAATTATTACTACAAACAATTCTACTTGAAATTGTGATAGTCAATATGTGACCAGCCAAACAAATTTTTTTCTTCTATTCTATCATTAAAACTCCAAGTTAAAACAATATTTCTTTAAATATAAAAATTAAATAGCTATTATACATGATTTTCATTAAATAAAAAAAATAACATTTTTCATAAGTCTATCATATGAGCCAAAGATGATTGTCATTCTCACTTAGTCGCAAATTAAACTTCCAAATAACTTTAAAATAGAATCAAGCTGATATAAGGAGAAAAAAGAATTATATGTTTTAAACAGCATTAAAAATTGGTAGCTGAAGGTCATTTCTTATTACTCAATGGTTTGTAAGTGTTTAACTTCCGATAATATAGCAGTTAACATGTAACTGCCTTAGCAATTACTAAAATGATAGTATGTGATTTATTACTCGTGCATAATTTTTAAAAGCTCATTCATCCTCTCATGAATTGGTGATACTTGTTGAAAAAATTACAAGCTTAGTTAGTAAACAATGAACAAGTTATTTTTATCAATCCGGATCACATTAGAAAACATTTAACAAGATAGCTCGGTTTGCTCAAATATGGGTGTGAATTCATATGCATCATGACTTTGTAAGAACAACTGGGTATCACAAAAGGCATACTGCAAATTACCAGTACCAATTACGGCAAGCAAGCTCGTTTGCCTTCGTCAACCGCCGTATCAGTAACAAAGTCCTGCATAAAATTGCAGTAGACAGTTAATGATAAATCGGTAACTGTCAACCATGAAAATATGGAGTTAAGAAAAATAAACCACTTACTTTGACACAACTTGATAATGAACTAATTTTAAATATTTCATCAAGAATCATAGTTTATGATTCATAATTTACAAATTACAGTTATATCAAATTAACGGTGCCATATTAAAAAAACATTGGTTACAGCCAATAAGCACTAGCTAAAATGGCAGCTCACAATTTATCAAACTACAAATTATTTATTAAATCGTTGGAGAAAAAATTATTTTGAAACTTGCAGACTAAGTTTGTTTAAAGGAAAGTAAAAGTTATACAAAATAAACATTTAGTTTTTTGAATTAAGTTTGTTTGCCGGTAATAGGTTCGCATGAGTACATCTTGCTGAAGAACCACTGCATATTATGCATATCAATTTCAGTCTACCCTCTTAATTGGTGTAAGTATTGCAGTTCGAGCAATTCCATTCAAATCCATGTAAAGCTAAAAGCGTTTTAAAAAAACAGAAATGATAACAAAAGATGACCTCTTATAGCAACTTTTGTCAACAACTAAGACTGCAAATTTTAAACTGAACGATTATACAAAATACAATGTTAAATACTATCTCTAAATATTTACCATTAGTCAATTCTTTACCGCCTATTCATACAACAATTCACCATTATAGTCACAATAATCACAACTGATCAGATCTAATAGTATTTTCAATTGAATATAATAATGAAAAAATACTGCCAATTAGAGTCAGAAATAAGTTAACATATATCTATTATTGAATTAATTGAAGTAATACTTACCTTCACCCGATTATCTTCTTCCATCATTAATGCAGGCACATGTACGTCAATTCATAATGCCATTCTGAACCGGTAACTTAATGATCTACATATGATGGATTTGTTTAAAAGGAATAACAATAAACTGAACAGGAAAGTAAGTTCCTGCGATCTAAACAAAAATATCTCATGTGAAGGTTAATTGGAAAAACATTCTCATACAATAAACTGAGCAGGAAGCGGATTGTTAAAAAAAAGGTGAATAATTAACTTTTCAAGTTCCAGTAACTAAAGTTCAAAGTTTTACTCGAAATAAAAGGTGCAAAAATGCATCATAATACCTATCCTACATGTTTTATATACTGTCCATCGAACCTAAATAATTGAGTTATGCTAAATATCCAATTCAATTACTTCACAATCAAATTACGTTTCAGATCCATTGGCATAAAAAACAGTTTACGAAATTTTAGTTTCGAACAGAATAGTTGGCTTCCAATGGCAAATAAAGTTGTAAATTGTGGTAATATTACCAGTCTCAGTAATAATTACAAAAGTCAATGAATTACCTCAGATCTTAATATGCATCTTACATTAACTTCAATTTGAATGATGGAATCCAAAACTATTATTATTATTTCTGCTAATACCTCATGAGTCTATTTTTATCATGATAAAACATCAACCCATTTGTTAAGCTGGTTAATTATAAATTAACACACATTGGTAGCATAAAACATAATCCATCCAACTTAAGGTCATTGTTATTCATAATCAAAGATTCACATTTGCGAAAAGACATTCAGAATATTCAGTAAGTGTCGATGGACTCAAATACCTGCAGCTTAGTAAACTATGTAATGGAATATAAAAATATTCGGAAATTTGTTAAAGTCCAAATTCATAACTAGGCACAAAAAATGAAAATGAAACTGAACAACAATTAGAGTTCAAAATTGAAATAAAACCAATATAATAAATCAAGCCACATCAATCACTAACTTGAAATCAAGAAAATATTATCAGTTAACATGAAATTTTCAAAAAAAAAAAAAAAATTGCTTTCTAAGATTGGATAAGAGGAAGTGTTATACCTGGTTATTAAAATGATTCGAGAGCGAAAGAGTTTTCGAACGCAAATTATTTGATAGTCAGATTAGCAAAAAAAAATAAGGAAACAAGCTAGGGTTTAGATCTAGATCCAAGGATTTTGCTACCGGTGACTTGATTTGAAAAGATATCTGAATTAGTCATAATGCATGAGAAGAAAGCGAAGATATTTGGGTAGGATGCGATTCAGATAAGGAAGGAAAAGGATTTGAATGAGTAATCCAGAGAGACAACGGAGAAGCTGTTATGTCCGTGAATGCTGCTAGATTTGAGGTTATAATAATTGGATTCGAAGAAATTGATTTAGCCTCTCTTACAGTACGGAAACCTCCCTAATGGTTGGTTTGACTACCGCAACACATGGATTATCGAATTGGGGAAAATGCTTTGAAGGACAAAGCTTTCTTTAGATCTGCCTACATAAATTGTTTTTTAACTTTTTAAGAGTCAAAATAAACTAGTTTTTTATTTAAAAAAAAACGAATTATTTTAGTTGATTCAAACAAACCATATGACAGTCATTTAAACTCAAGGACATAAACCAATTTATTTTGGTAGAAGGACAAGTGACTGTGTCATAAAATAATTCATTTCTTTATCTAAAAAAAGTTATAAAATAAAACAAGAATAAAGGGAACATAAGATATTGCGACAGAGCCTTTATTTCTATTGATTCAGATCTATTTGTAACACACATGGATTCTTTATTTATAGACAACGGCCCGTTGATTTCGTGGTAAAATTGTTATTTTAATAAACTTGTCGTCTGAAGCCGTCGGAAATTCCCTGTATAGATTTCCAGAACCCGCAACAAACTCTCCATTTCCTTCCAGCCAAAAGAGAACGAAATAAAACCTTCCTCCTCCATTTCCCCAACACAGCCAAGAATTTAATTTTCATCATAGGTTTTAAAGTAAGAGAAATGATCAATTAATTTTATTGATTGGAGCTGGATGTATCAAGAAAGGTCAATTGCTGGCACAATAAGTTAACATTTTCTTAACGGGGTGCCACTACAAAAATTAATTTAATTAGGAATTGAAAATTTAAAACTAAGAAATTTCAGTATCTAATTAGAGATTGATCAATGACCGAAAATTTTAATCATTAGTATTTAGCATTTATAACTTAAGATCAGTCTTTGGTCAGTTTCGAAAACTTGATATTGTTTAATTATTACAATTTAGTTTCTAAGCGATGCTTAATGTAGGGGTGAGCGTTCGGTCTCGGTTCAGTTGGTTTTGGAGTAAAAAAGTTTAAACCGAATTAGAACCGAAAATTTTCAAAATCAAACCGAACCGAAATAATTTTGATTAATTTAGTTGATAATCGATTTAATCGAACTTGAAGTATATCTTATTATTCAAATAATAAATTCACTTAACGAAATATATATATTTATGTTTGGAGAAATTTTATTTATTAGATCAATGTTTAGAAAAAAAATTGACTTATCTTTAACAACTGTTTTTATATTTTATCACTAAACTAATTATTTAAAGTATGACAATAACATAAAATTAGATAATAGGGTAAAAGTTCAGTTAATTCGGTTAAATCGAAAACCAAAAAATAATAATTTACAAACCGATTTAATTTCAAAACTGAACCTACCGAAATAAAACGGTTTGGTCGGTTAATTCAGTTCTAACCGAATATTGCTCACTCCTGGCTAATTAACTAAATTACTTAATGGTCGATGTTCATTAGGTATTTATTTTGAATCTAATGGAGGAGGATTAATGATTTGTGTCCTAGTTTTAAGCTGTATAGATTATTTAATGATTTGTGTCCAACCTCATCCAGTATGAACATTTATAAATATTTCTAAAGAGCTTTTGACAAACAGCAAGTCTTCTCATGCTTGTAGTCTACTGTCCCGGTGATGATTAATGAAAGATAATGATCAGATTGGTGGTTTTGCAAGCTGTTAGATTTTGCTAATTTGGAAATCTTAGAGGTAGCAAAGGGCTCTATAAATCTATGCTAACTTGGAAAGCATGGCAGATGCAATGACAGGTGCATCGATTTTACTTAATAATGGCCTCCGTTTGTGCTAATTTGCGGAAATTATGACCCTCATTTGAGAGGCTTCCATCATAACGTTAAAAACAATACACATAATTTGCAAAAGAAAAGCTTTATGTAAGGATGTTGAAGTCGTTGTAAAATGGATCTTTGGGCTTTAGCAGTATTCCATAGATGATTTCAAAGAATGCAAAAGGACTTAAGATGTGTATGGAGTTCTCTCCCCAGATGCATGTACTTGGTGCAGTTCACGGAACCAGTCAGATGAATCTCAACATATTTTTGCCCACTGTAGTGTTTGGTTGAGAGATACCACAAAATTGTGTCTTTTTTTTACTGTAAAGTTTATCGGAAAGGGCAAACTTTGAAGATTGGTTTTGTTGTATTACCACTGTAGTCTTTTACTTGTTCCATGTACACATTAATACAAAGCATATACTTTTCCTTTTTTGGAATCTTGCTTGTATTGCTCAAAATACATTGTATTGACTTCCTACCATATACCGTTTGCTTTTGCAAAGTAATGGATTTACAAGTCTTCTATATATCTACACATGAATTAATGTACACGTTATTCTAAATGTTAATGCATATATTTGTGTGTGTATATATGTGGGTTTGTATGTGTATTAATGTTAAAATTACATTCAATTTGAGATTAAATACATATTGTATCTCAATTCCTAAAATTCGGTCAATGAAAATATTTAAAACTGATATTTCAGTCTTTAGAGCTTAAGACCGAAAGAGTTCGGTTTTAAATATTTTTGAGACTTGGTAAATAGTCACTGAAATTATAAGTCTTTAGTCTGTCTATAACAATAATGTAGAGACTGGTTTCTTTGCTTATAGGGTGATATTTTCTATCTTTAATTCAGTGTTATTTGGTAGTGTACATGTCTTCATCAAATTAGCTTTAAGTAATATTGGAAACGATAAAGAAATTCATTGTCTATGTAGTAGATATAAATTGTTGAACTATTTAAAACCTGATATGGTTAAAGTTCATTTGCGCCAATACAGTTTCGTACCCAGTTATTTGGTGCGGGAGCGACATGAAGAAATTGTAGCTGTAACAACCCGGAAAATCAGAACCAGTTTAAATTTTTTAATTTGCCTATTTTAGTGGATTTTAAATATTTAAAATAAACTATTTTAAATAATAAAGGTCAAAAGTATATTTGAATCGATGTTTGAAAATAAATATATTTATTTTAATTATAAACAAGGCCTGAAATGGCGCGGCAGTTTCAAAATTTTAATTCAAAATTTGGTTGACTGTACAGGGTGCAAAACAAAACGGATTTTAGTGAAACCAAAAATATTTAAATTTGTTTATGAATATATTTCTAACAAATCTGAAAAATCGAAATTTCATAGCGGGAATCAAAAGTTATGGCCAAATGAATTTTCAGAAAGGTCGCTATAGAGTATATATAGCCCTTGAAAATAGACATTTTGCAACCGACCTCTATTTTCAACGAAACCACTTTTGTTGGATCCGGGATATCAAATTGTTGCTAGTTTCAAATTCCATAATTTTTGAAGTTAATATGTGAGCATGGCAAAGGAAAATGTGTTTGGTTGATTTTAGTTAAATTGGATCGACCAGAAAATGGCCATTATTCAAACGGTCTCAGAATTCGACGAAACTAGTTTTGTTGGGACCGTATCGTCAAAACATAGCTAGATTTATTTTTCTGGAATTTTTGGGATCAGTTTGTGGACCCGGCAAATTAAAATGTACGTTCGAATCAAAATTCGAATGTTTTATATTTTAATTTGAAGAAAAACTGACTGAAACATTCGAATGGGCTTACGAAATATATTCCATTATGTCCTGGATGGGGGTAATTAGCTAGGGACGACAGTCGTTGGGCTTGAATTGGAGTTCGTTGGGGAAAAACACTATTTTTCGGATTAATATATACACGGGCCAATCAGAAAATTCCTTTATAAATAAAATAAAAAGAAAAAGAAAACCGCGTTTCTCTCTCCCCGACTGCGACTAACGGCGGAAACCACCTCCTCCTTTCCCGATCATTTTCCGACCAAACCATGCACCATTAGCCCCTGCCCCTTTGGAACTTTTTGAAGCTCTCCTTTCGATCTTCAAATCCGTATAAGCCACTCCCTCCCTCGTCAACCCTACGTCGTGAATCGCGCCCCCAAAGATCCCGACTACCTTTCGCCGCCGAGCCAGCCTTGAGCCACCGAAGTGGACCCCACCCCCACGTGCCTGAGCGCCGTTCCACCCTCCTCTACGTGATACAACCCGATCTCGACATCGTGTAACAGTTTGGAAGAATTTGGCGACCCTAGTTTTGAACCCAACGCTGAAAGGTATCGGCTGTTAATTATTTAACTGATTTCAACATATAAAAGCATTGCAAACTTGGTTAATCGAATAAAAAACGTATCTTTTTGCTATGTTGTCGAAATCCATTGAAATAAGAGACATTGGACTCGAGGGGACGTCTTCTACATTTTATAAGAGATCAGATATTTTTCTGAGCCTTCTACAATTTTTGGAGGAGTGGAACCCAATGTGAGATTTCTGATTTATAAACGATATGGAAATGACGATGTATAAATTATACAGTTGATGTATGAGTTATATAAGCGTTGTACACCTCATGTATAAGCGTTGTATAAGTTGTATGTTCAATGTATAATTTATATATGCATTGTAAAAATGATATATGCGTTGAAATGAATTGAAATGAAATCGAAATATAGTTATATACGTATATCTATATATATACACACACACTCCCCTCATCCATAGACCATGGACGATATATATTGGTTGTGATATTGTTTGGATTTGGTTGATGTGAAATTTGGTGAATATCATGAATGGTTGATTGGAAATGATTGATTGTGGTTGAAATCCCAATAGGATTAGTATATGGGGAAATTCGTCTGCGTACGAACTAGATATTGAAATCCCCATTGTCAAAAGCTGCGAGGCTTTAAGGTAGAGCGAGGAGCCGTATTAGGAACGGTGCCGGTTTTAACTACCCTGCCGTTATGCTGCCGAAATTTTCTGAAATATTTCTGTGTTTGATTTATCTTCATGTATTGAAATATATTCATGTGATGAATGAAATAAATGGTTTGAACGATAAAAATAACATTTTTATCAAATGAATGAATTGAAATGGTTTGAACGATACAAATAACATTTTTATCGAATGAATGAAATAAATGGTTTGAACGATAAAAATAACAATTTTATCGAATGAATGAAGTGAAATGGTTTGAACGATAAAAATAACATTTTTATTGTATGTACGAAGTATAGAAAAATATTCATTTTTGAAATAAATTGTTTTACAAATAAAAATCACATTTTTATAACATATATGAATTGCTAAAAATCTTCATTTTTGAAATAAATTGTTTTAACAATAAAAATCACATTTTTATCATCTATATGAAGTATATAAAATAATCGTGTTTGAAATAGATTGTTTTGACCATAAAAATTACATTTTTATGATATATTTGAAGTGTTAAAAATAGTCATGTGTTGAAATAAATATCTATTGGATAAAAATATCATTTTTATCACATGTATGAAATGAAATGGTTTTGAAATCGAAGAACGAATTATATATATATAATTAAAATAAATCGAATAACGAAGCTGCAGTTCGTATTTTGAAACCGTGATTTCAAACGACTATTGCGAGAGATCCGACCATCGGATTTTCCTGAAACCGAAACCGTTGGGTTCGCTTTGGAAATATCTTTCCAACGACATCAACTTTGTAAAGATCCAACGGTTGGATTGTCTGGAATGTTTAATTCAAATCTGAAGAAAAACAACGCCAGAATCGATTATATTTATATATATATATATATATAAATATAATTAAAATAAATCGAATAACAACACTGCAGTTCATATTTTGAAATTGTAACTTCAAACGATTGTATCGGGAGATCCGACCATCGGATTTTCCCAAAACTGGAACCGTTGGATTCGTTTTGAAAAGATCTTTCTAATGACATAAAATTTGTAAAGATCCAACGGTTAGGTTTTCAGATATGTGTAAATCAAATCTGAAGAAAAACAGTGCCATGGCCGCGTTATGGCCTGAAGCGTCGTTTATATAAATGGGCTATTTTTAAATGAATAAAAATAGTGATAAATCGTGATAAAATAGTATAAACGATATGGGATGGAAATAAACTGAATTTACCTAGTTTATTGGATATTTGATGGTTGAATGTGTTGGATGTGAAAATTACATTAAAGAGCAGAATTATTGATGTAGAATAATTTAACCATTGAAATGAATTGATTTAAAATTATAAATATACGTGAATTATTTGAACAGGCCGAGTTAATTCTCATTTCAAATAATTGATCGACGGTTAGAAGTCGAATATATGAAGACGGTGCAAGACCGACGATCTTCACATCGAATGGATGGGTGCTACTAATGCTCACGATGGGAGTAGCTACCTTGAAGGGGGCCAAAGTGGTAGCCGTCCGGACGTACTTGTTGATTGTACGGATATGCGAGGTATAAGGTGCATCCGGTTTCGTTCAGACCCAGAACGGACTTATAAATGGATGTTTGTCTGATGTTGTATATTGAACGTGGCATGCAGAGGTGCTGTGATCAAAGCTTTTGTTGAAAAGCAAAGCTTTGTGGTTGATGATCAAAGCATAGCTTTGAATAGCTAGTTTTGTGTTTAGCGTTGATTTGCGAGCCTCACACCCTGGTATGGACCAGAAACGAGAGAGGACATCAGGGAGGACCTGCATTTCTTTCTAGCTAGGAGTGGTGTTTTGGGGTTTACACGCCCGGGCATTTTACTTATGTGGATGATGGATAGTGGGTGCCTCGGTTATATCGGTCGCTCCTGGACCGATGGTCTGGTCGGTATATGACCAGTTTACGCCCCATAGGATGGGGAAACGCAATGTTCAGGCATTTTAATCCAACCCATGTGGATCGGCCCTGACGATCCAAGGGTCATCGAGCTCTGATCCTGAGACATGGTAGGCTAGATTGTCTCGAAGCGGTAAGGACGATCCCTTGCCTTGGTTCGTGACGGAAATCCAATTTCCAAATACGACATCGTGCGATTTTGATTGTATACCTATATATGGCGACATGATATATGGTACCTATGTTGTCTATGGTTGATACTCATGATTGAAATTTTTTTTGAAACATATAAACACTAGTAATAATATCAAATGATTTTATTTGCTCGTATTAAACATATTTTGGCCATTATAAGGTAAAACTCTATCCTCCGGTTTGCATTGCATTGTGTGATGGGAACTGAGTCTTATAATGGCTTCATTTTTATAAATAGCATTGCGATGTTTAAAAGATTTACTTGTTTTAAAGCACTGGTAATCCAATGGAGTAAACCCGTTCCGTGTTAGCGGCGTGGTCCTGTGATTGGCCTTATTGTAAAGTATGTTAAGTAGATTTCTCGTACCAGTCCCATGACTGACTCGTAGTTTGTTTCACTTGCTAACTCGGGTGCCCTTATTTCTACACGGGCAGCCTTGTATTTAGGTTTTAGCAGGCTCTTTCTGGATAGCTATGGAGCTGAAGATGGATTCTATCATTTATCTCTTTTTATGTTGTTCAACTCCTATTGTACATATTATATTTTTATTCCACTGTAGACATTTATGTAAAGCTGAACTGTATTTTGTACTAAGTATGATCCTGTATACTGTGTAACTCTAATGATTATATCTATCCAGTGTATTCTATTGTACATTATCTAGTGTATTTATTTATTTCTGTTCTGCTGTTATTTGTTTATGTGTTATATTCTAAAAGATTACCCTTGCCACCGCGGATCGGGGGTTTGGGGTCATCACAGCGTGGTATCAGAGCTTTGGTTAAGCTTAGTTCTGCAATACAACATATTAACAAACCTATCAGAAATATAACCAGTAGTGTTCTAGGACGAATTACTCATTTCAGATAGGATCAGTAATATCCTAGAATGAGTAAAGGAGAATGAAATACACCCCAATAGACACATTTACATTCAAGTATATGTCTCTATGCTTTAAAATACCTTTTATGTTGACCTGACACTTTGTCTGCTATTTGCAGACATATAAAATGAGTGGTAGAAGTAGAAGAAATAATCCTATGGTTCAACAAACTAATGAGCCAGTTGTGCTCCCTCAGCCAGGAACGGATATAGAAGCTCTATTGAAAAGATATCGAAATCTGGGTGGAATACCGTTCTCGGGCTATGAGTCCATTATACAAACTCAGGCTTGGATGCATTCTGCCGAAAGAATATTTGAAGGTTTCAAGATGAGGGATGATCAGAAAAGATTACTGGCGTCTTGGGCACTCAAAGACGAAGCTCTAATCTGGTGTGAAACAGTTGTTCAAGATAATCCAGAAGGTGATATTACCTGGGATAGATTCAAAGAAATTTTCAATGCAAGATTTATTCCTCCAAAAGCAACTGAGCGGTTAAGTGATGAATTCTACTATTTGATATAAGGGGATATGACCATTCCAGAATATCATAAGAAATTCAATGAACTTTCTCATTTTGCCCCGCATCTAATTCAAAATCCAAAGATGAAGAATCTGAGATTTATTAACGGGCTTCAAAGAAAGTATCAAAGTAATGTAATTGCACATGTGCAACAATCTTTCTCTGAAATGATATATATGGCTTATCAGTATGAAAATCTAGATAAGCAAGGTCCTTTGGTTGACGAAGAGGAATGTAGTTCTAGCAACAAAAAGAAATTCGAAACTGATAACCCAGAGACAAGTACACAACCAGAGGCTAGTATGTAGCCTGAGATAAGTACAAAGTCTGAAGGCAATAAGAGGCCAAGGGGCAGTCAGAAAAAGGTTAAAGCAGTCGTATGTCTAAAGTGTAATCAGCAAGGGCATTCGATGAGGAACTGTGAATCTTCGAACAAACAAAAGAATAATAGATCTAAATCTAATAACAAGTTTCAAGAGAATAGAAAATGCAGTCAATGTCACCAGGCTGGTCATCTTTCAAAGGCTTGCCAGCTATTCAGAAAATCTGAAGCAGTGCATGTAAATGAAGTAGCAGAAACTTCTGAACCCTCAGCTAGTCATGGAAGGCCAGATGTTTTAGAAGGTACGCTTACTGTCAAAAATATTCCAGTCAAAGTTTTATTTGATACAGGCGCGTCGCGAAGCTTTATTTCAAAGAATGCGGTTAAGAAACTGGATTTGAATTTGAAAAAGATCAAAACACCCATGACTGTCCATAATCCAGTTGGGGGTTCCCTCGATCATAGTTGGGTATGTGGGGTGCCTGTTTCTTTTTCCTGCTATCGATTCCCTACTATCGCGATCGTCATGAATTTTACAGAATTTGATCTTATTCTGGGGATGGATTGGTTAACCAAATATGAAGCTGAGGTTAAATGCGCCGACAGAGTCGTAAGGGCAAAGATTAAATCAGGCAATTATATAACCATTCCATGTGAAGGTCCGAATTCTGATATAAAAGATTTTTGGTCAGCTTTGGATGTTTCTCCTACTCAATTAGAACCTGTTCCTGTCGTTATGGAGAATATTCCGGTCGACATTGAAAATATTCCAGTTGTCAAGAACTACGCGGATGTGTTCGGAGAGGTTGTTAGCTTACCTCCGCGTAGAGAAATTGATTTCAAAATCTCTTTGGTTCCGAATGCAAGGCCAGTAGTTCACGCTATTCGAAGAATGACCTTGAAGGAGAAAGTAGAGTTAGACAGTCAAACTCGACAGCTTGTATGGAAGGGTCTGATTAGGCCTAGTTTCTCTGATTAGGGAGCAGCAGTGGTGTTTGTCCCAAAGTCAGACGGTACTCTCAGACTGTTTGTGGATTATCGTGACTTGAATAAGCAGACACTGAAGAATAAATATCCATTGCTGCGAATTGATGATTTATTGCATCGATTGGATGGCGCGCAAGTATTTTTCCCGAATGGACCTAGCTACAGGTTTCCATCAGCTTCGTATTGCCGAAGAGTGTGTTTCTTTGACAGCATTCAGAGGTCCAGACTTATTTTATGAGTGGTTAGTAATGTCGTTCGGCTTATGTAATGCTCCAGCGTATTTTGTCGATTTGATGAACCGGGTATTCAGAGAAGTATTGAATAAATTTGTTTTAGAATTCATTGATGATATTCTAATCTTCTCTAAGTCAGAGAGTGAGCATGAAAAACATTTGGAACAAGTGTTAGAAATTCTCAGAAAGAATGTTTTAAAAACAAAGTTTTCCAAATGTATATTCTGGCAAGAAGAAGTCAAATTCCTTGGTCACGTCATGTCAAAGGAAGGAATTTCAGTCGATCCCAGTAAAATCACTGCTATTCAGAATTGGAAACAGCCTCGTACACCCACAGAAGTCCGAAGTTTTCTCGGATTGGCCAGTTATTATCGGAAGTTCGTTAAGAATTTTTCGAAGATATCCAGTCCCTTAACAAAGCTTACTAAGAAACATTCAAGATTCAACTGGACTTCGGAATGTGAGACAGCTTTCCAGGAGCTGAAGTTAAAACTGACAACTGCTCCAGTGTTAACAATTATTGATGGCAATCAAGACTTGAAAGTCTGGACAGATGCTTCTAAAGAAGGTCTTGGTGCAGTATTAATGCAAAGAGTCCAGGTAGTCGCTTGTGCTAGCCGTCAATTGAAGCCACATGAGAAAAATTATGCAACTCACGATCTTGAATTGTTAGCCATCGTGTTTGCTATGAAAATATGGAGGCATTATCTATTGGGTGAGAAGTTCGAACTATATACTGATCATCAATCATTGAAATATTTGTTCACCTAGAAAGATCTGAATATGAGACAGCAACGTTGGTTAGAATTTCTCGTGGCATATGATCTTGATATCATATATATTTCGGGGAAAGCTAATGTTGTGGCTGATGCGCTCAGCAGAAAGAATGTAATTATCGCCAGTCTTATCATCACACCTTCATTTATTGATAACATATCTGCTCTTCAAAAGGATTATCACTTCATTCAGAAGATCAGAGAGAGAATCAGAAAGGCGAGCCCTCGAGTTTTCAGATTGATAACGATGGGATTCTGAGGTTGAAAGGCCGAATTTGTGTTCTGAACATTTCTGAACTCCGGAGAGAAGTATTGGATGGATGTCACGAAGCCAAACTTAGTATCCATCCAGGAGTGAGAAAAATGTATAATGATATCAAACGCACTTTCTGGTGGAGATCTATGAAACGAGACATTTCTTTATACGTTAGGCGGTGTGCTACTTGTCAACAAGTCAAAAGTGATCAACAGAAACTGGCTGGACTATTGCAACCGTTGGAAATTCCCGGTGGGAAGTGGGAACAGATTTCTATGGATTTCATAGATGGTTTGCCCAGAACCAGGAAAGGGAACGACAGTATTTGGGTGATCGTAGATCGTCTCATGAAGACCACCAATTTCATAACTGTCAGATCGAATAGAACTGCTCAGAGTCTGGCGCAGATTTATTTTAGAGAAATTGTTAAACTTCATGGAGTTCCCATGAGTATCGTTAGCGATCGTGACCCGATTTTTTCTAGTAAATTCTGGGAAGCATTCCAAGCAAAACAGGGGACAAATTTGAACTTGAGCACCGCTTATCATCCTCAAACAGATGGCCAAACTGAGAGGGTGAATCGTATTCTAGAAGATTTATTGCGGGCTTGTTTTATTGATTTTGGCGGATCATGGGAAGACCATTTGCATTTGGCTGAGTTCTCATACAACAACAGCTACCAAGCGAGCCTGACAATGTCACCATTCGAAGCATTGTATGGTAGACCATGCCGATCTCCTGCTTGTTGGGTAGAACCTGGTAATAGACTCGTATTGGGACCCGATATGATTCGCGAAGCTGTGGACAAAGTCGATTTCGTTAAGAAACGATTACTAGCCACTCAAAGCCGATAGAAGAGCTATGCAGATAAGATAAGAAGAGATTTATCATTCGCTGTTGGCGACTATGTGTATTTGAAGGTATCTCCGATGAGAGGAGTAATCTAGTTTGGTAAAACAGGGAAATTGGCGCCCAAATTTATTGGTCTGTTTCCTATTCTAGAACGGATTGGAACTCTCGCTTATAGGGTTCAATTACCAGATTGGTTGCCTGAAGTACATGATGTGTTTCATGTATCTCAACTTAGAAAGCATGTGCATGATCCAGACTTGATCGTGGAAGAAGCCGCGCAATGGGATTTGGAAATTACTCCAGAGTTGGCTGTGAGAAGAGAGCAGCTAAAGATTATTGGCAAAGAAGCAAAAGAGATGAGGAACAAGAAGGTTCACTTAGTCAAAGTGCAATGGAGTGGAGATCCGCGAGATTGTACTTGGGAAACTGAGGATAGCATTAAGAAAGCCTATCCCAAGTGCAAGGTGGATATCTCTGATTGACTCTGGTGCAAGGTAGATTTACCATATTTTGCATTCCCATTTTGTTCTCTACTTTGTTTTTGTTTTCTTTTCATGGATGTAAACTTTTAAATTGTATAGTCTGAATGATTTTAAAAGAGTATATGAATTAATTAGTACATTTTTGAAAGATAAAAACAAATTGATTGTTGTTTGTGTTGTGTGATTGTGGATTTGATTAATTAAATTATTAGAATGATAGTTAATTTAATCAATAAGAGAATGATGGTGAATATATTCGATTAAATCACATATCGAACTGATTTGAAAATAGCTAGAAATATATGCATGTACATTATATATGTTTGAACAGGTAAATGGATTAGCGTTTGAGTAAAGAATTTATTTGCATGCCCGACAAATAGGTAAACCTTAATGAGTTGGTTGCGCAATTTTATTATTATATCAACTCCTGTGAATGCCATTGGATGCGGAGGGCTGGTTGTTCTGTGTGTAATAATAAACGTCGCCATAGGATAGTAACAATTAATTTTGAACTACACTACACGACATACTTCTTGAAGATAGGCATACTTCATCATATACCACACAAGCATTTGGAGCTTGTGTGACGAGGTTGGAGATTTACCATACGAGCGAGAGGATTGTATGGCGATGACTATATATTACAGGTTGAGCTGATGAATGATATGGACTATATAAAATGTAACGGTAAATTGCAAGATTAATAAAAACCCCACACGAGTCTTGAGATGACAATAAACACGTCTCTCTAGTCATTAGGGCACAAAAACCATTTATAGGGTGACGAGAATTTATTCTCTGGAGTTATGACCTATACACACTCCCCTGTGGACACCAGAATATATCACTATAAATATGTGCATGCTTATTAGGATTTATTGGGTACCTAATACGGCCCAATAAATTTCCAAACCCATCCCCGTACAAAGGAGGTTATGGCGATTTTTTTTGAAAATTTAGGGTGTTAGCCAAATTTTTGAAGAATTTGAAAATTCTTAAAAATTGAAAAGTCGAAGAAGAAAGCCAGAATGAAAGTTGAGTGGGTTAATTAAACAACTTTCGACTTCATTCCTTTTCGGGGACGTAAAGATTTTAAGTGGGGGAGATTGTAACAACCTGGAAAATCAAAACCAGTTTAAAATTTTTAATTTGGCTATTTTAGTGGATTTTAAATATTTAAAATAAATTATATTAAATAATAAAGGTCAAAAGTATATTTGAATCGATGTTTGAAAATAAATATATTTATTTTAATTATAAACAAGGCCTGAAATGGCGCGGCAGTTTCGAAATTTGAATTCAAACTTTGATTGACTGTACCGGGTGCAAAATAAAACGGATTTTAGTAAAACCAAAAATATTTAAATCTGTTTATGAAAATCTTTCAAACGAATCTGAAAAATCGAAATTTCATAGCGGGAATCAAAAGTTATGGTCAAATGAATTTTTAGAAAGGTCACTATAGAGTATATATAGCCCTTGAAAATAGACATTTTGCAAGCGACCTCTGTTTTCGACGAAACCACTTTTGTTGGATCCGGGATGTCAAATTATTGCTAGGTTTCAAATTCCATAATTTTTGAAGTTAATAGTGAGCGTGGCAAAGGAAAATGTGTTTGGTTGATTTTAGTTAAATTGGATCGACCAGAAAATGGCCATTTTTCAAACGGTATCAGAATTCGACGAAACAAGTTTTGTTGGGACAGTATCGTCCAAACATAGCTATATTTATTTTTCTGGAATTTTTGGGATCAGTTTGTGGACCCGGCAAATTAAAATGTACGTTCGAATCAAAATTTGAATGTTTTATATTTTAATTTGAAGAAAAACTGACTGAAACAGTTGAATGGGCTTACGAAATATATTCCACTGTGTCCGGGATAGGGGTAATTAGCTACGGATGACAGTTGTTGGGCTTGAATTGGAGTTCGTTGGGGAAAAACACTATTTTTCGGATTAATATATACACGGGCCAATCAGAAAACTCCTTCATAAATAAAATAAAAATAAAAATAAAAATAAAACCGCGTTTGTCTCTCCCCGGCTGTGACTAACGGCGGAAACCACTTCCTCCTTTCCCGATCATTTTCCGACCAAACCACGCACTATTAGCCCCTGCCCCTTTGGAACTTTTTGAAGCTCTCTCTTTCGATCTTCAAATCCGTATAAGCCACTCCCTCCCTCGTCGACCCTGCTTCGTGAATCGCACCCCCAAAGATCCCGACTTCCCTTCGCCGCCGAGCCTGCCTGGAGCCACCGAAGTGGACCCCACCCAACGCGCCTGAGCGCCGTTCCACCCTCCTCTACGTGATACAACCCGATCTCGACATCGTGTAATGGTTTGGAAGAATTTGGCGACCCTAGTTTTGAACCCGGCGCTGAAAGGTATCGGCTGTTAATTATTTAACTGATTTCAACATATAAAAGCGTTGCAAACTTGGTTAATCGAATAAAAAACGTATCTTTTTGCTATGTTGTCGAAATCCAGTGAAACAAGAGACAGTTGATTCTAGGGGAAGTCTTCTACATTTTATAAGAGATAGGATATTTTTTTGAGCCTTCTACAATTTTTGGAGGAGTGGAACCCAAAGTGAGATTTCTTATTTATAAACGATATGGAAATGATGATGTATAAATTATACAGTCGATGTATGAGTTATATAAGCGTTGTACACCTCATGTATAAGCGTTGTATAAGTTGTATGTTCGATGTATAAGTTATATATGCATTGTAAAAATGATATATGCATTGAAATGAAATCGAAATATAGTTATATACGTATATATATGTATATATATATATATATACTCCCCTCGGTCATAGACCATGGACGATATATATTGGTTGTGATATTGTTTGGATTTGGTTGATGTGACATTTGGTGAATATCATGAATGGTTGATTGGAAATGATTGATTGTGGTTGAAATCCCAATAGGATTAGTATATGGGAAAATTCGTCTGCGTACGAACTAGATATTGAAATCCCCATTGTCAAAAGCTGTGAGGCTTTAAGGTAGAGCGAGGAGTCGTACTAGGGACGGTGCCGGTTTTAACTACCCTACCGTTATGCTGCCGAAATTTTCTGAAATATTTTTGTGTTTGATTTATCTTCATGTATTGAAATATATTCATGTGATGAATGAAATAAATGGTTTGAACGATAAAAATAACATTTTTATCGAATGAATGAAATGAAATGGTTTGAACGATAAAAATAACATTTTTATCAAATGAATGAAATAAATGGTTTGAATGATAAAAATAACATTTTTATCGAATGAATGAAGTGAAATGGTTAGAACGATAAAAATAACATTTTTATTGTATGTACGAAGTATAGAAAAATATTTATTTTTGAAATTAATTGTTTTACAAATAAAAATCACATTTTTATAACATATATAAATTGCTAAAAATCTTCATTTTTGAAATAAATTGTTTTAACAATAAAAATCACATTTTTATCATCTATATGAAGTATATAAAATAATCGTGTTTGAAATAAATTATTTTGACCATAAAAATCACATTTTTATGATATATTTGAAGTGTTAAAAATAGTCATGTGTTGAAATAAATATCTGTTTGATAAAAATATCATTTTTATCACATATATGAAATGAAATGGTTTTGAAATCGAAGAACGAATTATATATATATATATATATTAATATAATTGAAATAAATCGAATAACGAAGCTGCAGTTCGTATTTTGAAACCGTGATTTCAAACGACTATTGCGGGAGATCCAACCATCGGATTTTCCCAAAACCGAAACCGTCGGGTTCGCTTTGGAAATATCTTTCCAACGACACCAACTTTGTAAAGATCCAATGGTTGGATTGTCTGGAATGTTTAATTCAAATCTGAAGAAAAACAGCGCCAAAATCGATTATATTTATATATATATATATATATAAATAAATATAATTAAAATAAATCGTATAACGACGCTGCAGTTCATATTTTGAAATCGTAACTTCAAACGATTGTACCGGGAGATCCGACCGTCGGATTTTCCCAAAACTGAAATCGTTGGATTCGTTTTGAAAAGATCTTTCTAATGATATAAAATTTGTAAAGATCCAACGGTTAGGTTTTCAGATATGTGTAAATCAAATCTGAAAAAAACAGCGCCATGACCGCGTTATGGCCTGAAGCGTCGTTTATATAAATTGGCTATTTTTAAATGAATAAAAATAGCGATAAATCGTTATAAAATATTATAAATGATATGGGATGGAAATAAACCAAATTTACCCGGTTTATTGGATATTTGATGGTTGAATGTGTTTGATGTGAAAATTACATTAAAGAGCAGAATTATTGATGTCGAATAATTTAACCATTGAAATGAATTGATTTAAAATTCTAAATATACGCGAATTATTTGAAAAGGCCGAGTTAATTCTCATTTCAAATAATTGATCGACGGTTAGAAGTCGAAGATATGAAGATGGTGCAAGACCGACGATCTTCACATCGAATGGATGGGTGCTACTGATGCTCACGATGGGAGTAGCTACCTTGAAGGGGGCTAAAGTGGTAGCCGTCTGGACGTACTTGTTGATTGTGCGGATATGCGAGGTATAAGATGCCTCCGGTTTCGTTCAGATCCAGAACGGACTTGTAAATGGATGTGTGTCTGACGTTGTATATTGACAACGTGGCATGCAGAGGTGTTGTGATCAAAGCTTTTGTTGAAAACCAGAGCTTTGTGTTTGATGATCAAAGCACGGCTTTGAATAGCTAGCTTTTTGTTTAGCATTGATTCGCGAGCTTCACACCCCGGTATGGACCAGAATCGGGAGAGGACATCAAGGAGGACCTGCGTTTCTTTCTAGCTAGGAGTGATGTTTTGCGTTTTACACGCCTGGGCATTTTACTTATGTGGA
This sequence comes from Allium sativum, assembly GCA_030737875.1. Classification (NCBI taxonomy): domain Eukaryota; kingdom Viridiplantae; phylum Streptophyta; class Magnoliopsida; order Asparagales; family Amaryllidaceae; genus Allium; species Allium sativum. The sequence continues at coordinate 768,004,705 of CM060918.1, read as the reverse complement.
TGATGGATAGCGAGGCGCCTCGGTTATATCGGTCGCTCCTGGGCCGATGGTCTGGTCGGTATATGACCAGTTTACGCCCCATAGGGTGGGGAAACGCAGTGTTCAGGCATTTTAATCCACTCCGTGTGGACCGACCCTGACGATCCAAGGGTCACTCGAGCTCTGATCCTGAGACATGGTAGGCTAGATTGTCTCGAAGCGGTAAGGACGATCCCTTGCCTTGGTTCTTGACGGAAATCCAATTTCCAAATACGACATCGTGCGGTTTTGATTGTATACCTATATATATGGCGACATGATATATGGTACCCATGTCGTCTATGATTGATACTTATGATTGAAATTGTTTTTGAAACATATAAACACTAGTAATAATATCAAATGATTTGTTTTTCTCGTATCAAGCATATTTTGGTCATTATAAGGTAAAACTCTATCCTCCGGTTTGCGTTGCATTGTGTGATGGGAACTGAGTCTTATAATGGCTTCATTTTTATAAAGAGCATTGCGATGTTTAAAAGATTTACTTGTTTTAAAGCACTGGCAATGCAATGGAGTAAACCCGTTCCGCGTTAGCGGCGTGGTCATGTGATTGGCCTTATTGTAAAGTATGTTAAGTAGATTTCTCATACCAGTCCCATGACTGACTCGTAGTTTGTTTCACTTGCAAACTTGGGTGCCCCTATTTCTACACGGGCAGCCTTGTATTCAGGTTTTAGCAGGCTCCTTCTGGATAGCTATGGAGATGAAGATGAATTCTATCATTTATCTCTTTTTATGTTGTTCAGCTCCTATTGTACATATTATATTTTGATTCCGCTGTAGACATTTATGTAAAGCTGAACTGTATTTTGTACTAAGTATGATCCTGTATACTGTGTAACTCTGATGATTATGTTTATCCAGCGTATTTTATTGCACATTTTCTGGTGTATTTATTTATTTATGTTCTGCCGTTATTTGTTTATGTGTTATATTCCAAAAGATTACCCTTGCCACCGCGGATCAGGGGTTTGGGGTCTTCGCAGTAGCCCTTAATCAGGAACAATCAGTGGAGGTCATTGGTGATGAAGCTAGTACACCGAATCTCATAGAACATATGGTCGAAGATGCCACACGATTAACATTTCCTACTATTAAAATTGATAACGACGATGTTAATGTCGAAGAGGAACCAAATGTTGGAGCTAAAAATATATATGATTTATTGGATGTTACTAAAAAATCCTTTGGAATGGATGTACAAGAGGCACTCAATTATCAGTAACTGCGGAATACATTGCAATGAAATCAAAATATAACCTTACGGAAGCTGGATTTATGGTTGTTATTCAAGCTGCTAAATGACATATGTCATCCAATAATTTATTGTGTGAAAATTATTATAAAGTGAAAAAACATATGTCATCTTTCAGTTTGCCATATCAGATACATGTTTAAATGGTTGCACGTTGTTTTGGAAAGAAGACATCAACCTTAGGGATTGTAAAACATGTAATCAAGAAAGATACCAACCAAGAGAAAAGAAGGGAAAAAGAAGTTCCGTACAAGTGTATGCATTATTTGCCTATCACTCCTAGACTTCGTAGGTTATATGCATCATCTGTAACATCACATTATATGAAATGACACACTGTGAGAATACCTGAAGAAGGTATATTAAAACACCCATCTGATGGAGAAGCATAGAAATACTTTGAAATGAAATATGCTGATTTCGCAGCGGAGAGTCACAACGTTAGACTATGTTTATGTAAGGATGGCTTCTCATCGTTTTCTCAATTTAGTTCTAAATATTCGTCTTAATCTATAGTAATCACAACTTACAATCTACCCCTATGGATGTGTATGAAAATTCCATATATATATCTCACAATTATCGTCCCTAGCCCTGATGACCCAGCACTGGGAATCAATGTTTACATACAACCGTTAATCGAAGAGTTGAAAACATTATGGTATGAAGGAGTTGAAACGCACATATATAAAAAGAAAAATTGGAAGTTCACCTCCTTATTATAGACTATTAGCGATTTTCCTACATATGCAATGCTTTCGGGTTGGAGTAAGACTGGTCGTTTTGCTTACCTTATTGCAGAGAAGAAACATGGGCATTTTCCTTACCACATGGAAATAAAATGTAGCGACCTGAACTTCCCCGGTCTCTGAAGAGAAGAGAAAGAACGGATTGTCTGAGAACACGACAAATCAGAACACAAACAGAAGAACATTTCATTGCCTATTACAACAATTTACATCAGAGTACAGAATATACCAGAGTATGAATAAATATTATACATTAGAAAAATATCAAAGATTTAAAATTACAATGCAGCGGAAAATAATACATAACACAACTGAAGTAGATACATAGATAAGGAGCTTTCCAAATATATCTCCAGTTGTAAACCAGGATCCTGTAAGAATAAATCTGCAAAACCAAAACTACTAGCTGCCCGTGTGGAAAATAGGGGCACCCAGAGTTTAGGTTAAAACAATAAACTCCAGGCCAGTCATGTGACTAATGTGAGAACTAAAACAGTTATTTAAAACTTTACTTTAAAATGATGTAAATCAAGGGACCACGTCGTACAACACAGAACGGGTTTTCTCCCAAGAATACCAGTACATAAAACAAACAGCGCAGTGCGTTTTGGAAAAATGAAGTTATTATAAGACTCAGGTCCCATCACCCAATGCAACACAAGTCGGAGGATAGAGTTTTCCCATATAATAGCCAAACATGTTTGGTACATTTAAAACAAATCATTTGATACTATTATAAGTGCATAGTGTTTAAAGCAACTTCAAATATAAATGTATCAATCCTAGACGGCAAGGGTACCATATATCATGTCGCCAATACTAGGCTCTACAATCAAAGCCGCAAATGTCACGTATTGGAAGTTTGATTTCCATCTGTGAACCAAGGCAAGGGATCACTACAAGAAAAACTGCATATAGCAGCGACAATATCCGCTTCTAATTCGTCGCTAAATAGACCTTAGCGACAAATTTCCTACATAATGTTGTGGTCGGTAAAAACCATGACGGTATTTGTGTCCGATTTTTGCGATGGAATTTAGCTTGAGTTTTCCGACAGTTTTCCGTCATTTTACTAATTATATAATAGAAATAAAAATTTAATTTTAATTTATATACCGACTATTTACCGACGAATAACTTATTTATAATAAATTATTATTTAAAAAAGGCGTTGGTAAATCCTTACTAATTGCCAAGGGATTAGCGACAAAAATTAAATTAATGTAAACTTAATCTCCATTTTCTGTTGGTAATCCGTTGCTATTCCCTTTCTAATAAGCAATACACACACACACACACACATACATACATTCATAATTTGTGTTCCATTCAATACACAATCCTAATGTAAATACAACACAATTAATATCAACACACATCTCATAATCAATGTATTATATTAATCGCTCATCTCATAATCAACATTCAACATTACATTTTTTTCAAATAGAATCTTTTCTAATCTTATTCTACTCTCTTTAATTTACATATGTTATAACAAGAAAATCAATATCATCAATTCATCAAAACAAATCTACTGCTTCACTATTCACAACATTTCTTCACCTTAAACTCATTCCAAATCATCCAAGAGCTTATGAGGATCAGGAACTGAACTCGTCCACTGACGATCTTTATTTTGTTCATGTAACTCTGGAAATGGTGTGACTGCCTGTGCATAATTCCCAAATTAATGATTTTTTTTATTGCAGGCTGAGTATACATTGTACAAAACAATAACTTTACAAACCCAAATCCCGAACCTGCTGCAAATGTGAGGAAGCCACAAAATACCAAGACCACAGATATAAGGTATGCTTTAGTAGTCACATTTATACATGGCACATGCATAAGTTTATAGTATGATACACACAAGCACATGGATAACCTGATGATGGCAATAAAGTCAATCAAATTCATATGTACCTTGACCTCATGCAAATCAATGTCTACAAATTGCATCAGCCTATCATATAACATGTGCTTCACCTGATCAAAAGAAAACAAATATCATGATCCGATAAAAAAATTACGGAAAAATATGGAATTTGGTTCAACAAATTTTCGCGACTATTAAACCAGAAACTTCTTTCGGCAAGACATTTTTAAATTTGAAAAATGAAAATGTTTTTCTAGCAAAGCAAAAGGAAACAACCTGTGATCATAGAACTTCTTTATAAGTTCCAAAATCTCTCCAGGAAATAGTAAATTTAGTCATCACAGGTCCTGCAAGTCGTACAACTGTATTACTAAATTTACAGCAATGGAAGCATTTACATTCTCGCACGACTGAATTCATCATAAGTTCAAGGAAGAATTGCTAACTCCTTTCAAGCATCATTTGAGATCAAAGGCTTGGCCATTCTATCATAATTAATTGAAAATCAAGTAGCCATGGCCGTTGCTTCTATCACTTGGGTAGTGTTTGCCCTACTAATTTATGCAACTTCTATCAGATCTTTATAGGATTTATGCAGCTTCTATCAGATCTTTATAGGATATATCATTTGGGAACAAAATATTTATCATGATGAAATGACAAATATGATTTTAAGCAACTTCTGTCAGAGTTTTATAGGATATATCAACTTTAACAATTATAAAGTAACTCCAATTCAACATTCCTACTAATTAGTTTGTATTCCAAAGTATATGTATATATATGAATATACATATATATGAATATATATATATATATATATGCATGTATGTATGTATGTATATAACACTGAAAATGAAGTATAAAGATGGGATTGGGAATGAATTTTTTTAAAGACAAACTTAACAGAAAAGGAGTGCAAACATTAAAAGAGATGCATGCTTATGAGTACCTGCATATCATGTTATGCTTATACACACAATCAAATGCGTTCTTGCTGCAATTTTATTGACAAACAAACTCTTTTTTTCAACGCACGAAGAAAAATAATTAAAGCGTGAACGCATGCTGCTATATAAACTCTTTTTTTCAAAAGCGAGAGCTCAAACAAAAACAAGTTACCTAATTCACTAAATAATGTGTACAAATTGATATTTCAGTAAATACTATTCAAATAGGTTATAAAGATTAACAAAAACATGTTAACTATTTGAGAACATAAATATGAAAAGGCTGCCAAAAAAATAAAGGACTGGATAACCTTCTCTGATTTCCACAAGACTGTGGTTTCCTAGTTTTGCAATACCAAGTGATCACTCGGATTGCAAAACTGAGTGCATGCACACTTAGTAGAAGCAATGTGCACAAACCTACACAATTACTGTTTAGATTTGCAAAACTGAGTGCAGTTCATTGAAGTTTTTTTTTCTTGCTGTTATTTTTTTCTTTAGTGTAATAGTATTATTGCCGGATGTTATTATATTATTTTTCTTGCTTCTTTACTTTCTATTGTTTCTGTGCTTTTAGTCTTAAAATGGATACTGCAGTTATTTACTGCTAGTGGGTATTATTTCTATTTTTCTAGTTTCCTTTTTGCATTATTCGAAATGAAAATCATAACTGCCTATGGTATTTATAACAGTCCTAAAGATGAAAATACCATATGGATTTCATTCTCGGTTTTGGTGGAAGTTCATTAGTTATATGAGTATTTGAATTGAAGTTTATTTTCACTTGTGTAGAATGCAAAATACAGAGAATGAATGACTAAAGATGGAAAACAAAGACCAGAACTGACAAATACAAAGCAAGCAGACTTGATTGTAATATAAATGCAAATACAAAACAAGCAGGCTTGACAAATACAAATACAAAACATGCAAGTGAAAGATTGTAATAAACATGTAAAATACAAAAAAATTGATAGCATTAAGGAAAATTTTGAAGGAATGGTAGCTATGGCTAATTCAAAGACAAGCACTTCGTTGTTTCAAGAGATCGATACAAGCTCAAACTCAAGTCTATGCACAGTTCAGAATAAACGATAACTGGGGACTTCATTTAACTATTTTTAGGTCATTTTGAACTATGTAGCTTATAGAAATTAAGTTTAATATCCTGAAATAAATGCAAGAAATGCAAGAACAGCAGCAGCGAACAGTCGCTTCCACTACTAAATGAAGTTTTATGCAGTACATCAACCAAGCAGGTTAATATGATGGAAACTTACCTTGTGCGACCAATTTTTTCAGGTATGAGCTACGATCTACTTCAGCTAGCAATGGACATTAAATTGCCCCCTAAATATTCCCTGTTAAGCAATGTCTGAATCATTAAGCTTTTTTTTTGTTTATGGAAAGAAGAGCTAAGAATGAAAGCATTCAATTTACCATATTAAGCTCATAAACACGAATGATGCAAAACTACAAGTTACAGTTGTTAGCAATAAGAAATCCTAATATTGTTAAACTTGCAATTAAAAGTAACAGGAAGCCAACACTTACTGCAAAGCGGAAGTCGAGGAGGAACGAATCGTGGTGGCGGCTTACTGCAAGGCGGCGATTAACTGGGTGAGAGGCAGCAATTAGCTGCGTGGGAGGCGACGATTAGCTGCGTGGGTCTTCCTAATTGAGGCTCATTTTTACATTAGATTATAAAAATCTTATCCATTTTATACTTAACCACGTATAAGCAGCAGAACAAATTGATTTACATGATCAACAAAAAAACTAAGTATAGGTCTTCCTAAGATGAAGTCCAGGTGTATTGTTGAAACTTTGGTATAAACTGCTCTAAATTTTAACATTGTCCAAGCATGTTATGGTAACTATTACTCTCCCATGTCAGTTGTAATGCTTGCCTTCTTGGGTCTATTGTAATGCTTGTCTTCTTGGGTCCGGCCTATACGTGGTGAATATAACCTACAACGCTAACTCGACTACCCTAAGTTAACAAGTATGCAAGCACATGGTAACTATATTGGCTACTTAGTATTGGAATATCATGGAAGACTTCTGAATCGTAGCTAGCATGGCAGAAGCATATAAGACGAGTTGGTAAGAGGATTTATACATTACAAAATGGTTCAAGATTTCAATTTTTTTTACTTGATTTCAAGAACAAAAGTGGAAGGGTCAAATTTATCAATGAAGAAATTCATGCTAGTTAGAAAGAAAGGACAAATATAATGCATTATATTTTTTTTATCAAAGTTATCAATGACTTACACTAGAGACACTAATCAGGTCTCAGCTGAGATAGACGACCCAAACAAGCGAGGGGCACTCTGAAATGATTCAACGAAACCCTGAAATGATTCAACAAATCAAATGATTGTGCATGCCCATAATAAATATACAAATAATCAAAACTTTCAAACACAGTTATATTTTCCTCTTTGGTTAAAGCTACATTCTAAAATTTTCTCACCTGCAAGTATGTTATAGCACGGTAGAGATCACCACCGGAAATTGAGCTTAAAGTGGGTAGTGCCTTCTTAAGCAAAAAATTACAGATAAACGTGAACTGAAAGTTAATTAATTAAATTATTTTGTCAAAGTCATTGTATAGTGCTAGTATCTTCCTTTGGTGCAATATTAAATGAGACACTAAGAAGACAAATTGTAACACCCCACGTCCATTAATGTCACTCACAAAGGGAATGCATTAACTTCCATGGAGGTTATAAGTGAATATAGAACAGAAAAATTACAACAAGACAGATAATAAATAGTACTTGGAAATCTAAAACTTCATTTTATTGCAGCGGAAATTAAACATGTTTGTTACATCATAAAACCATAGATCATAACCAAGTACAATATCCATCTTCATAAAAACAAAATACATAATCCCATTACATAAATAGCCATTAAAAAGATAACAAGCTGGACTTTACTTCAACGGTCCAAGCTTTCCAAAGAGAGATGAAGCAATTCAATCAAACTCCACTAGAGCTGGGCCCAACCTGAGGACCTGGAGGGGGAAAAAGGATAGAAATAGAGGGGGTCAGACATAAAGTCTGACGAGTATGATAATTCTAACAATACTATTATCAAAATAACTAGACTAAGGCATAAGCTGGAAGACAAGTAAATGTCTATGAACTCTTAGGAAGATAAAGATAGCGTTTAAGATAACGTTAAAGATAACGGTAAAGGCATACCTAATTACTAACGAATAATTACTATACTGCACCGCACATTACTACACTGCACCGCATCAGTCACCCTAAAGGTTGATCCCACTTGCTTCACACAGAAACATATAAATAGCCTTACGTACCCTTAGCTGACTACATAGGTGCTGTCTGCCCCTATCTCCAATAGGTGTACCCCACTACCCACTTTCGATCGGCTCCCTACTCGTAGATACCCGTGCTGGCCCCACAGTGGGGTGTATCACTCCCCTAAAGTGGCAACCCGATACAACTTGAGAATGCACGGCTTATACCTACACGATGCAACAACGTCTTACCTACCAGCCCGGGTCCACACACGCATACGAAACCCGTTGGACTTGCGTTGCCACCGCTCCCCGTTTTGGCCTCTTACAGTCGAACCCAGCATGCGTGTCCCGTCCTCGACTTGGGTCGAGCCCACAAAGATACGTTTGGGATACTGGTCGAAATGGGCCCCCACAAGCTACCCACCTAAGCTTGTCACTAGTATATCCCACATAACCCTCTTAGTCGTGTTCATTTACATGTGTGTTTGGTTAAGTCTTACTAATCGTATTTCACATGCCACTAAGGGCACCCCCTAGATTCCTCATACCACCCAAGGCATCTACTTAACCCCCATGTCCCACCTTACATGTTTATCTGGTTAAGTATTTCTTAATTCATTCAGGCCATAACCTCATAAAGACCTCTCACATTAGACTTACATTTATGGCAGCTGGATTTGTCGGGCGGGTCCGGGCAGTCTTACACCATAAAAGAGTCTAACCTCGTGTCTTTACAACCATTATGCTTTAGTTTAGGCCTAGGACCTCTCACATTGGGCTGACATTTGTGACCATTGGATTTGCCGGGCGGGTCCGGGCAGGTTTACGTCATAAACGAGTCCAACCTCGTGTCCTAAGCATTGATTAACACTTAAAATCTTTTACCCCAGTTTTAATAATTCCCTATTCAAATTATTAATTAAGTCAACTTTTAATGATGTCCATAATTGACTCAATTATGGCCATCCACTTATGGCATGCAAAATCATATCAATTGCACCCCAACTTTTTAATATTAAATCCTTAATATTACCCCTACCCCACGTTTATACGTTCGCTTATTCAACGCATAATATAGGCTAGACTTGTATAGTCTAACACCTAGCACAAAAATAAATTATCACAACATATAGACAATTAAAATAAATCTAATCATAATAGGGGTGAAACTTGCATAAACTACACATGTTAAGGATCAAAAGGTGTCAACTTGTTAAATGTCTCAATTTATATGATATGATCATAGCCCAAATCTATACATAAACTTGCATATGGGGTTTTTAGGCAACATAATGATGGTGTGAACTAGCATAGGATATCACATATGTCATAGCATAATTCTAGATGTCATAATAGATGTCTTGGCATATGTTCATAACTTTTATAATCAATCTAACTTGCATATGTGACTTGTCATATAGATCAACATAACCCAAACATGATGATTTAATTAATATGAACTAACTAGCATAGATGGTAACATCATGGCCTTTTTAACATGTATGATTCATCACAACTTAGCATAGAAACTTTCAACATACATAACATCATCATAGCATGATTTACAACATATAAGATATCATCATCACATAACATTGGATTTACAATATACATGATAGCAAAAAGGGTTTACAACAACATATATGATAATTCACATCATCTACTCATAATCCATTCATAACTCAACCTAATTAAAATGATAATAATCTTGTTAAGATCATCATACTCACAATTTAGAGAAGAAAAGAGAGAATTTTGCTTTGCTTTAGGATTGAGAGAATTAGAATTGAATTTGCTTTTCTTCTTTCTTAGTTGGCGGCGGCTCCATTGATTTCCATGGCGACGGTAACTATTCTATTTTAATTAGGTTTAGGGTTAGCATTAGGATGTATTTATAGGTGTAGGAAGTTATTTAGGACCATTAGATTAACCCTGAACCATGAGAACCAATCAAATGAAAAATTTGCATTTGAGCGAATCGGCCCTCGGGTTGACAGCCAAACACCCTGGATTAACCCCTAGTCGACCCAGCGGAGCTCGGGTCGACCTCAAAAATGGGCCGGTTCGGTTATTCCCCCTCCCAATTCGCTGTTTTGAACTTTTTCGCATATTTATTTATTTAATTTTTAATTTATATATATATATATATCAATATATATATTTCTCTGCGCAACCCATTTCACTTAATTCTTTTCTAAAAATTAAGTATACTTTAATTTGTGAATTTTAATGTTATAAAATTACGGGGTGTTACATTCTCCCCTCCTTAAAGGATTTCGTCCCCGAAATCTCCAAGTCAAGAAGAATGTATATCCTACCATCTAATCGTCCATCTACTCAACCATCAAACACCAGCATCCATTGTCCTTAAAAGACTTCTAATGCTTTAATGTTTATATGCACAGTGTGTGTATATGTCCATATCTAATGCAAAATTAGGCGGTCTACTGATTCAGTCGACCTCCTTAGTGCAATTCATGATAGTGTCATGCGTCCAATATGTATGCAAAAGATTCCTAATGATACATATTAATTCTATATGCATGCACAACCATCCACCCGAATGCAGCAACTATATGATAATACAACCATTATACATCCATTTTACTAAATACATCCATATATATGCAATATGCAATTTGAAGTGACTGAGCCGATCTGGTGCCTAATAGTGTGTGTATATGCATCCACGAGCAACCACTAGCAAACACTTGCATCCACTTTGCATCCACCATACATAACATGTCTCAAACACATGTTTCAACCATAGGATTATCCTAACTAAAGGTCAAAGATACTAGCGAGAGGATATACTAAAGATAAGATAAGTACAAGCTAAGCGATAAAGGAGAAATTAAAGGACATACCCTCAAAAAGAAAAGGGTATCGTGAACGCATCTTCTCTTCCGTCTCCCAAGTAGCGTTGCTCTCATCATCTCCCCATTGCACTTTGACTAGTCTGACCTCTCGATTCCTCAACCTCTTGATCTCCGACCCAAGAATGCGCGTAGGAGCTCGTCGAATTGTAGCATCACGCTCTATCTCCACCTCTCTAAGCAAGCTCAGCTCTACCACTTCCGCGGTCTCGTGCAAGCACTTCCTCAAATGTGACACATGGAATACGTCATGTACACCACTAAGTCTCTCGGGCAACTCCACTCTATACGCCATCCGTCCAATCCTCTCCTTAATAGGAAACGGCCCTACAAACCTTGGTGCTAATTTCCCAACGGACCCAAAGCGAACAACGTTCCATAATGGAGACACTTTGACAAAGACCATGTCCCCAACTTCAAACTCGAGATCTGTCCTCCTCTTATCCGCATAAGATTTCTGCCTATCCTGTGCTGCTTTCATCCTCCTTCGAATCAAGTCGATCTTCTCCGAAGTCTCCCTAATCATATCGGGCCCAAGTAAGATCTTATCTGTAGATTCCCACCAACATGTAGGTGAACGACAAGGTCGTCCATAAAGAGCTTCGAATGGTGCCATACCAATGCTGGACTGAAAGCTGTTATTATATGCGAACTCCACCAATGGAAGATGCTCTTCCCATGTACCCCCAAAGTCTAGGATACATAGCCTCAAAAGATCCTCTAGAATGCGATTCACCCTCTCGGTCTGGCCGTCCGTCTGAGGATGATATGCGGTGCTCAAACATAGCTGAGTCCCTACCGCCTCTTGTAAGCTTCTCCAAAATTCGCTAGTGAAAATAGGATCGCGGTCGCTCACTATGCTAGAAGGAACACCGTGCAAACAAACTATTTCTCGAATGTATACGGAAGCTAACCATGGAGCAGTCCTCTTACTCTTCACGGGAATAAAATGGGTGCTCTTAGTAAGTCTATCTACTATAACCCAAATTCCCGTATTACCCTTCCTCGATCGCGGTAATCCATCCACAAAATCCATCGAGATGCTTTCCCATTTCCATAGTGGAACCTCCAATGGGTGAAGCAACCCACCGGGTTTCTTTTGCTCCGCTTTTACTTGTTGGCACACCAAGCATCTAGCGACATACTCGGCCACGTCTTTCTTCATGCCGACCCAAAAGTAAACTCTCTTCATGTCTTTGTACATCTCGTCCCCGCCGGGATGAATGGTCATCTTCGAATGATGTGCTTCGTCAAGAATAGTCTTCTTTAGGTCATCGTCTTTTGGTACACAAAGCCTACCATCCCTACATAACCAACCCTTATCGTCTAGGGTATACCTACGGAGATGGCTTGATGACTCCCCTCCTTTGAGTTTTTCTACTAACTCAACCAACTGCAGGTCGTCTCGCTGTGCCTCGCCAATCCGTCCCAAAAGCGTAGGTCTGACCTCCAAGGATGCTAGCAAACCGGGTACGAAGTCAACGGAAGGTCTAAAGTCAAACATTGAAATGAATTCTAAACTTCGCCGCTCAACAAACAAAGGACTTAAGGATAATCTTTTTCCACTTAAGGCGTCTGCCACCACGTTACCCTTGCCAGGGGTATAGGCTATTTCGAAGTCGTAGGACGCTAAGAACTCCATCCACCTTTGCTACCTTAAGTTCAAGTCCTTTTGAGAGAATAGGTATTTTAAAGACTTGTGGTCAGTGAATAATTCGAATTTCTCGCCAAGAAGATAATGACGCCAAGACTTAAGCGCGAAAACAATAGCGGCCAATTCTAGGTCATGTGTAGGATAATTTTTCTCATGCGCTCTCAACTGCCTTCCACCATAGGCTATTACCCTGCCCTCTTGCATTAAGACTGCGCCTAGTCCTGTCCCACATGCGTCAGTATAAACAGTAAATGGCTTACTCCCGTCTGGCAATACTAAGACTGGGGCTGAAGTCAAAGCTCTCTTCAAATGTTGGAACGCATCATCACAATCTACGTCCCATGTGAAAACTAGGTTCTTCTTCATCAGGCGTGTCAATGGAGCTGATATCTTTGCGATGTCTTTGATAAACTTCCTATAGTAGCCGGCCAACCCCAAGAAACTTCTCACTTCGGTAGCATTTTTAGGAACCTTCCAATCTTGGATGGCCACCACCTTCGCGGGATCCACGGCTATCCCTTCTTTGGAAACCACGTGCCCCAAGAACCGTACTTCCTTCCTCCAGAAGTGACACTTAGAAAATTTAGCCTTAAGGCTATGCGCTCGTAGGGTCTCCAACACTTCCCTAAGATGTAGGGCATGCTCTTCTTCATCCTTAGAAAAGATCAAGATGTCATCTACAAAGACTACCACGAATTTGTTAAGGTACTCCCTAAACACCCTACTCATCAAATCAACAAAATATGTTGGGGCGTTTGTCAAACCGAAGGGCATCACTAGCCATTCATAGAAACCGTCCGGAGTCCTAAAGGCAGTCTTGTCTATGCAATCCTCAGCCACTCTCAACTGATGGAACCCAGTGGCTAAGTCCAACTGCGAAAACACTGAGGCGCCAACTAACTGATCGAAGAGATCGTCAATCCTCGGCAGTGGGTGTCTGTTCTTCTTAGTAAGCTTATTAAGTTCTCTATAGTCCACACATAGTCTAAGGGACCCATCCGCCTTCGTGGCAAATACTACTGGATCACCCCACTCCGATATACTTCGTCTTATGAACCCCTTCTCAAGCAACTCCTTCACTTGCTTACCGAGTTCCCTCCTTTCACGTGGAGCTATGTGGCGTACTGGCAAAGATACTGGTTTCGCATTATCCACAAGATATATTCGAAAATCTATCTCCCGCTTCGGAGGCAAGCCCTTCACCTCCTCAAACACATCCGAATATTCTTGGACCACTCTAACAGATCGTAGATTTTCCTCAGATGCGTCAAGCAATTCTAGATAACTTAGCATAACCGAATTTATCAGATTACAGAAGATTTCGAGAGTGTTGCCAAGGCGAGTCACGAGCCTAACTACTCTCCTTTCACAATCAAGAACGACCCCATTTCTGGATAACCAATCCATTCCTAAAATTAGCCCATAGCCCGTGAAGCCAACACATAAGCATCACATCTAAATTCAACGCTAAGTATGGAAATTTTCAAATCCAAACACATCATGGACAAATAAACTGAGCCCCCTATTGGATTCGAAACAACTAAGGGATCCTCTACTAAACTGGTGTTTAAGTGCAGTGATTCAACTAATAATGTAGAGATAAACGAATGTGATGCGCCTGAATCGAATAAGGTACGGACAGGATGATCAAACAGAAAAACTAAGCTTTCAACAGAAATGGTTCTACCTCGTTCTTGCAGCGGTGAGACCGCGAGAGCCTGAACTTGTCCCCTAGCCTGCCCTGGTGCCATAAGAGCCTGCACCTGTCCTCCCGAGGTAGCTCCTGCCCTCTGCCCCTTCTTTGGGCAGTCCTTCACTATTGGTCCCGCATCGCCACAATGAAAACAGCCTGTCTTCTTTTTCTTTCGGCAATCCTTGCTAAGATGGCCTGGTGTCCCACAGTTAAAACATTTCTTCTTTCCCTTGCCGTTATTGTCTTTACCGCCCTTCTTGTTTTGCTGTTGTGGTTTCTTATGATCCCCCTTCTTCTCGGGTGCCTTATCAGCTTTAGCGCTTTTCTCCTCATGCATAAGCGCCATTTCTACTAACTTCTCAAAGGTGGCCCCCATCGGGATGTGGGTCATAGCCAACCCTTGCAATGGTTCATTCAAGCCATTCACGAACCTTAGAGCCTTCTTCTCCGGCGTGTTTACTAAGTCCAAGCCAAACCTTGCTAACTGATTAAATTTATTGACATATTCTTTCACTGATGAGCTTCCTTGCTTCAATGTCAAGAACCTTTCCATATATAGATTTTCTTCCACCCTTGAGAGAAACTTCTCCTCGAACCTATGTCTGAAATCCGCCCAAGAGTCAACAGGACGCTCCCCATTAGTGACCTCCCACCAAAACGAGGCCTCTCCCTTCATCAACCAAGCTGCTAAACAAACTCTCCTCCCTTCTTCTACTTCAAAGATTTCTAGCAATTCTTCCACCTCCTTAAGCCAATCTCTAGCTTCCACAAACGTTTCTGACCCTTGAAATGGTTTTCCACCCATAGCCTTGAATTCCTTCCACGTCTTTGCAAAAGTATCTACGCGAGGAGGAGGAGGAACGGGTGCAACTGGTGGTGGAGGAACATTGGCTGGACCTGCAGTGGCCCTAGTCTCCAATAGCCTCCTATACCATCCTGGTATCGTTACACCGTCGGGTAGATTAAGATCTTCAGCCATGCTGAAACGAAAAAGGAAAGATTCAAAATGGAGAATTCGAAAGATAGAGATATGTGGCTATTGGGGATTATGTTTTTCTTAAAAGCTTTTCTCTTTAAATTTCTCATTAAAACATGTTTTTGAAAACACTTCTTCCAAAAATAACTATTTTTCTAAAGTATTTTTATCTGTTCTGGTAACCTTAAGCTCTGATACCACGTGTAATACCCCACGTCCATTAATGTCACTCACAAAGGGAATGCATTAACTTCCATGGAGGTTATAAGTGAATATAGAACAGAAAAATTACAACAAGACAGATAATAAATAGTACTTGGAAATCTAAAACTTCATTTTATTGCAGTGGAAATTAAACATGTTTGTTACATCATAAAACCATAGATCATAACCAAGTACAATATCCATCTTCATAAAAACAAAATACATAATCCCATTACACAAATAGCCATTAAAAAGATAACAAGCTGGACTTTACTTCAACGGTCCAAGCTTTCCAAAGAGAGATGAAGCAATTCAATCAAACTCCACTAGAGCTGGGCCCAACCTGAGGACATGGAGGGGGAAAAAGGATAGAAATAGAGGGGGTCAGACATAAAGTCTGGCGAGTATGATAATTCTAACAATACTATTATCAAAATAACTAGACTAAGGCATAAGCTGGAAGACAAGTAAATGTCTATGAACTCTTAGGAAGATAAAGATAGCGTTTAAGATAACGTTAAAGATAACGGTAAAGGCATACCTAATTACTAACGAATAATTACTATACTGCACCACACATTACTACACTGCACCGCACCAGTCACCCTAAAGGTTGACCCCACTTGCTTCACATAGAAACATATAAATAGCCTTACATACCCCTAGCTGACTACATAGGTGCCGTCTGCCCCTATCTCCACTAGGTGTACCCCACTACCCACTTTCGATCGGCTCCCTACTCGTAGATACCCGTGCTGGCCCCACAGTGGGGTGTATCACTCCCCTAAAGTGGCAACCCGATACAACTTGAGAATGCACGGCTTATACCTACACGATGCAACAACGTCTTACCTACCAGCCCGGGTCCACACACACATACGAAACCCGTTGGACTTGCGTTGCCACCGCTCCCCGTTTTGGCCTCTTACAGTCGAACCCAGCATGCGTGTCCCGTCCTCGACTTGGGTCGAGCCCACAAAGATAGGTTTGGGATACTGGTCGAAATGGGCCCCCACAAGCTACCCACCTCAGCTTGTCACTAGTATATCCCACTTAACCCTCTTAGTCATGTTCATTTACATGTGTGTTTGATTAAGTCTTACTAATCGTATTTCACATGCCACTAAGGGCACCCCCTAGATTCCTCATACCACCCAAGGCACCTACTTAACCCCCATGTCCCACCTTACATGTTTATCTGGTTAAGTATTTCTTAATTCATTTAGGCCATAACCTCATAAAGACCTCTCACATTAGACTGGCATTTATGGCAGCTGGATTTGCCGGGCGGGTCCGGGCAGTCTTACACCATAAAATAGTCTAACCTCATGTCTTTACAACCGTTATGCTTTAGTTTAGGCCTAGGACCTCTCACATTGGGCTGACATTTGTGACCACTGGATTTGCCGGGCGGGTCCGGGCAGGCTTACGTCACAAACGAGTCCAACCTCGTGTCATAAGCATTGATTAACACTTAAAATCTTTTACCCCAGTTTTAATAATTCCCTATTCAAATTATTAATTAAGTCAACTTTTAATGATGTCCATAATTGACTCAATTATGGCCATCCACTTATGGCATGCAAAATCATATCAATTGCACCCCAACTTTTTAATATTAAATCCTTAATATTACCCCTACCCCACGTTTATACGTTCGCTTATTCAACGCATAATATTGGCTAGACTTGTATAGTCTAACACCTAGCACAAAGATAAATTATCACAACATATAGACAATTAAAATAAATCTAATCATAATAGCGGTGAAACTTGCATAAACTACACATGTTAAGGATCAAAAGGTGTCAACTTGTTAAATGTCTCAATTTATATGATATGATCATAGCCCAAATCTATACATAAACTTGCATATGGGGTTTTTAGGCAACATAATGATGGTGTGAACTAGCATAGGATATCACATATGTCACAGCATAATTCTAGATGTCATAATAGATGTCTTGGCATATGTTCATAACTTTTCTAATCAATCTAACTTGCATATGTGACTTGTCATATAGATCAACATAACCCAAACATGACGATTTAATTAATATGAACTAACTAGCATAGATGGTAACATCATGGCCTTTTTAACATGTATGATTCATCACAACTTAGCATAGAAATTATCAACATACATAACATCATCATAGCATGTTTTACAACATATAAGATATCATCATCACATAACATTGGATTTACAGTATACATGATAGCAAAAGGGGTTGACAACAACATATATGATAATTCACATCATCTACTCATAATGTATTCATAACTCAACCTAGTTAAAATGATAATAATCTTGTTAAGATCATCATACTCACAATTTAGATAAGAAAAGAGAGAGTTTTGCTTTGCTTTAACGTTGAGAGAATTAGAATTGAATTTGCTTTTCTTCTTTCTTAGTTGGCGGCGGCTCTATTGATTTCCATGGCGACGGTAACTATTCTATTTTAATTAGGTTTAGGGTTAGCATTAGGATGTATTTATAGGTGTAGGAAGTTATTTAGGACCATTAGATTAACCCTGAACCATGAGAACCAATCAAATGCAAAATCTGCATTTGAGCGAATCGGCCCATGGGTTGACAGCTAAACACCCTGGATTAACCCCTAGTCGACCCAGCGAGGCTCGGGTCGACCTCAAAAATGGGCCGGTTCGGTTATTCCCCCTCCCAATTCGCTGTTTTGAACTTTTTCGCATATTTATTTAATTTTTCATTTATATATATATATATATATATATCAATATATATATATTTCTCTGCTCAACCCATTTCACTTAATTCTTTTCTAAAAATTAAGTATACTTTAATTTGTGAATTTTAATGTTATAAAATTACGGAGTGTTACACAAATTAATACGACAACCTCTGAATCAAGAATGAGACCTTCTTCGTTGCAGATATGCATGATGCGTGTGTTCATTATGTCTTCAGAAAGTGATTTAAATCGAAACTTTGCACATCTAGAAGCAAGTGGCTCTATTATCCTAAAAATAGTAAGCCAATGACTAGCATAAAACAATGTATAGATATGCACTGGAAATGAATGCAGGAGATATATCAAATGAAATATGAAACCTGCTAGTATAGTTGCAAATGAAAAGGAATCTTGTCACTTTGGAGTATGGCTCCAAGGTTCGCCTTAAGGCATTCTGCTCAGAAGATAAATTTATAGATTCGAGCTTTCAACCACTACAAGAATTGAAGCAGTTCAAGTTTACACAGCGTATGTAAAATGTGTACTTGAGCATCTTCAGTCATTGAATCAGCCTCGTCCAATGTGATAATTTTATACGGTGGACAAGGATAACTTGATATCACGAAAGTAACATGCAAAAAGCAAAAAGACGTTATTACTATTAAAATTAACAAAGGAAATAAATAAGGAAAGGGTAAATTAGAGAATACCCCTGCCGAGTGCTAGAACCTACTGTAACAGCAGCAAAGTTCTTGATCTTTGTTCGAACAACACTGATGCCTCGATCATCACTTGCATTTAGGTCTAAAACATGTGACTTGTACAAATCAGACCTGGATGATATATATATATGAACTTTTGGCCATGACAAACATAATAATAAGAGAGAGCAACAAGAACTGCCATATTCTCCACTATTCCTCCAAATCAAAGCAATTCTAAACTGTGTTGTTCTGATTCGTAATAAAAGTGGGTCTTAACCCATAAAGGTATTAGTTTAACATAATAGTTGGCCTACACGATTTGGTTATGTTATGATACTTGAAACATTCAACGAGAACAAAACATGGTCAGTGGAATTAATAAAATTCCAACAAAGATAATTGCGAAAATTTGACCTAAAGCATGCTTGCATATGGCACAATTTACCTTCAATAATTTTGTGTGGTAAACTAATTAACAGCTAATTAGTAGCACACAATCTCTCTGCATGAACATAACTACACCAAGTCAAAGCAATAAGCTTAAAGCAAATCTATTTACAAAAAAATGTTCAAATGCCATTCCCACCAAATGCCACAACCATGTTAAACATTAACATTATTAGAGTAAAATTAAAAACTAGCTCCAGCTAATCCTATACCTAACCCTCTCTAGTTTATGTAACTTCTAAAATACCTTTTGATGTGCACAACAGAAGAATCTCACTCAGAATTCCCATACATAATGCCATATATATCATGGCCACAAGCATATGTTGGCTAAGCTACACATTATATGTAGGCGTTTACAGTCGCATAGTAGTATTCGCTTAGCAAAAATGAGTGTTTATTACCCGTCTAATATTCATAGTTGTTAAGATTTTTAAAACCATTGTTATGTTGTTTTCTTTTCCTCCTAAGTATGAGTAAAAAAATTGAGTTATTACGCTCAATATCCATAAAACATTCTTGCAATATTAGATTGAATAATGATTAAAAGAAGTTACAACTTTTAGCTTCAACATTGGTTTCATCAATCATGTATTCTAATCTCCAGATGATGAAAAAGAAAAATCATACAATAAAGTCGTACGGTTTTCCTATACCACTTCAGAAAATATGTAACCAAAAGTATACGCAACCATCAAATTCTGTAGAAAAATAGTTGCCTGCTCATGTAGTATTATTTCAATTTAAATTGTAATATCAGTAGTAATTTGGATCGTAACCTACAACTAGGCAGGAAGGCAATAGCATCCTGACGTTTAATTCTGATGGTAGAGAAACATCAAAACGAACTAGGGTTGATGGGATGACGGATGTTTGAATCTGACGATGATTTACGGTTGAAGGGGAAGCAACGAAGCAAATTTCAAAACACCACCTAAGGAATACTCCAATGGACTGAAGCTCTGGTACAAAATTACTACTGAAGGCTAAGAACAAAAGGATGGCGACGAGCCGGACTGAAGCTCTGGTACTAACACGACGAGCTGGAGTGAAGCTCTAGCTTTGAGTGACCAGATGACGAACTTCTTCCTCGGTCTCTTTCTCTGGCCGATTCAAAAATTTTGCCGTCAGTCTTCATTACTTTAAATGTAGGATTTGAAATAAAATTAGGGATTTGTTTTTTTTTTTTTATTTGGGGGGAATTTTACGGTTTGGGAGACATTGAAGATTTGAGGGAGTGAATGGAGAAGGAGCTGATAGAAGGGTGCGGATTTCTAATGCAACACGTTGGATTCTAACAAAATCGATGGCTTAGATTTATAGCTGCAGTTTACAACAATCTGTTTGACAAGTTTGAACCAATAGAATTGCAGGATGTTTCTTAATAGATTTTGATATCATATATTGCATGCAACGATTAATGGTTGCTTTTCAAATACACCAAAAATAACTAAATAATATTAATGATTAATATTACCACGTCTTCATTATCTTTAAATATTAGTAATTATTATGTGTATATTATTAATATTCTATTACGAACAATAATTAGTTATTATCAGCTGTTAAATATATATCAAATAGTAAATTAAATATTAAAATACAATAAATAAATAAAATGTAATTGAATATTAATTTCTTAATTGAAAATGAATATTAATTTCTAAATTTTAATTATTATGTATATTATTACTTATTAATAGTAATATTAATTATTGTCTATTACTTTAAAATATTGAAAAATTTACATTTAATAGTTTAATTTAAATTTTACTTTCTGAACTTAATTAAGAAATTAGTAATAGATCGGTTATGAGCAAAGATTATTTTGTTAATTCTAAATAAGCAATTATTATAAGTTATTTATTATAGAACGTAAATTAATATTTATTACTACTTATAAATCATTAATTAGAACAACTTAATTATTAATTATTGAACATGTTAATAATCATTAAAAAGTAACACTGAAGTATATCTTAGAAAAATAATATAAACATCTCTTGCAAATCTGTTGGAATTCTACTGCAAAATAGCTTCGATAAATTTTCGTCGGTAATCTGCTTGTATTTGCAACGGAAAATAGCGACAGAAATTTTCTGTCGGTAATTTGACGCAATTTGCAACGGATTAGTGAGGGATGATAGAAGACGACGGTAATAAATAAAAGAAAAAAAGTTTGAAAATACAAAAACTATTCCTTGCAAATCACATGGAAATCCGCCGCAAATTAGCGACGGAAATTTCCGCTTCTAAATATTTGATGCTATATCAGTGTTTTCTTGTAGTGGATCGTCCCTACCGCTTCGAGACACTCTAGCCAATGTCTCAGGACTATACACTCTGGGCAACCCTAGGTAACATGCAGGGCCGGTCCACACTAAGTGCACGGTGGATTCATAATTCCTGAACATGCGTTTCCCCGCCCTATGGGGCGTAATTGAGCCGGATGACTCAATATCCATCGGCTCTGTAGTAACTGATGTATCCGAGGCGCCTTTCTTTCCATCATCCACAAAAGTAAAAATTTCTGGGCTCCACACCATGACACCACTCCTAGCTAGAAGGAAACGCACTGCCCTCCCTGCCGTCCTCTCCCATTTCTGGTTCATATCGGGGTGTGAGGCTCGCGAATTAACGCTACACAAGGCTATGCTATATTAAAGCAGTGCTTTGATCATTAACCACAAGACTCTGCTTTTCAACAGAAGCCTTGATCATTTGCATCTCAGCATGCCACACAGGCAATTCACGCCATGCAATTGATGTCGATTGATATATAACCTCTGAGCTCGTATGTCTCAGGGAAGGGTGTTAAGCAAGAGAATAAATTCTCTGCCACCAAACAAATATATATTTAAAGAGATCAATCAACACAGAATAAAATCCAATGTCAGACACACATCCATTTAATAGTTCGTTCTGGGTCTGAACAAAAACGGATGCACCTTATTCCTTGTCCCATATGTCCAATACAGAAGAGAGGTCCTTGCATATCCGGTCGATCTCCAAGTACGTCTGGACGATCACCACTTATTACCTTGTCTTAGGTGTACAACCCAATCAAGACATCAGTAATCATCCAAACGATGTGTAGACCTCCGGTCTTCAACCAACGTCTTCATCGTCGAATATCATCGAATCAATTATTCAGAATGGGTATAAACCTGGCCTTTTTGAACAACTCGCATATATAATAAACAAGTGCTATAAAAACACAAGATACGCCTCATTCCAATCCAGAATATTCTTTTATTCCAATATTCTTATACTTTGGGAAAGGTTCCTATTAATTTTATCAAAGATAAATTCTTTTGAATTTATTTTTTAATCTTCCTTTGGATATCAATTCTAAACCAAATTAAGGGTTATCAACTAGTCGGGATTAGCGAACCTTACCGACGTAATCATTTATTATATTTCCCAATCCCAACCTATTCATCCCATGGAGAAAAACTGGTAATACTCCGTATCAAAAACCACGGTGTTATCGATAAAATTATTTACCATTTCACGTTCAAATCTAATTAAAGATTTAACTATCGCTTGGAGCAAAACTGGTGATACTCCATTCTCTATCATTTCCCAAATTTGATAATTTAAATTATCAATTCCCATTTCAATCTAATTAAAGATTCATTAAAACTCCACATAGTTTTAATCTTCCCAAAAATCAATATTAATGATTATTTAACTTTGGAAGCACAAACATGTCGCATTGACAATCTATACCGTACTATTGATTTCTACCGATATATAACCTCTAAGCTCGTACGTCTTACAGAAGGGTGTTAAGCAAGAGAATAAATTCTCTACCACCAAACAGATGTATATTTAGCAGAGATCAACCATATAGTTCGAAATACAATGTTAGACATGTAATCATGTCTTTAACTGGGTTAAAGAATTAATGTCATTTAAAACACAGTTCGCGATAAACCCAAAATCACATTCCATTAATCATGGAATCTTCACGGAAAACTAATCAATATATGTAATCGATATGAATTTCCATATCCGACTAATAATATAAATGGAATAACGACAAAGCCTTTTAAATTCCATATATATTAACAGTCTTCCTCCACAGAAGCTCATTTCGATTATTATCAAATCGAATTCCATTCAATTCCAATTTAATATATTAAATTGGAAAACTTTACTTCGGAAAATTTCCATTAAATCTTAATAAAAAGATTTATAAATTCAAAATCACATTTCACTGCAAATCGGGTTAAAGAACGAATGTCGTCAAAAACGCAGTTCACGATAAACCAAATTCACATTCCATTTTATTCCAACTAAATGTTAATTAACTAGAAATTCTCATAATCTTAATTAGAAGATTTATTCTTTTCACATGGGGTTTAAGAACAGTGTTATTTAAGACACCATTCATGACAAACCCAAAATCCAAATCAATACTAAATACAAGGCTCTGAATAGAAATTATATCGTCTTATATTCAATATCAAATTTTGAAATCGATAAACATCGTATTGGGAATAACAATATATATATATATATATATCTTCGAAATTCCTCCACAATATCTGTATGATCACGGAATCCAATATCGAAATATTCCAAAGATAATTTTGATTCAAATCCATTCCAATTCATATATTGGAAATTCTGGTTATTTTTAAAACCATTACAAATCCAATTAATTTATTTAAAAATATTGGACTCTAATTCTAGTTCATTTTGATAAAAATATATTTTTATCTTTACAAAAGTGGAATTTTTCATCCAAAATCTTTTAAATCATTTATTATGATTTTACACAAATTATTAATATTTTTAATAATTTTATCAAGGCCCGTACAGTCGATTTCCATAAACGACCATCAAACTACACTTAGAGCGACCTTTTCCCAATTTTATTTGGACATAATTCCAAATCCAACCGTTAGATTTCAAATCTCTTATATTCTTGGAAAGCTCTTTTCGACACGAACCCAACGGTTTCGGTTTTAGAAGAATCCGACGGTCAGATCTCCTGTAATATCAATTCGAAGTCAATGGTCGAAATTCGTGAACTACAGCAGCGCGGCGCATTCTATTCAGGCCATTTAATATATATATATATATATATATATATATATATATATATATTTCATCGATTTCCATTTAAAACGTATTTTATAAATCGTTTTAAATTCGTTTCAAAAACGATTTCAACTTCATATTCAATTTCAAATCAAAATTGAATATTCCATATCATTAATATATAAATGATAATATTTCCAAAAAATTAGATTTTGAAATTCTTTTTAAATATTCATTAAAAAATGAATAAAATCGATATAAATATCGTTCGCGTCAAAATGGCACATATCAAATCAATACGACTTCATATATTTCAATATTTTCGTTTCCATCCCAAATCGGACATCAAAATCATATTTTGATCCATTACTGAATATTATTTTAAAATATTGGTTATTTCAAAATATTCATTATTCGTCATTTTAAAATATTTGTTAATTTAAAATATTCGTTCTTTCCGAATTGGAATCAGACACAGTCAATTACCGTATAATTTCATTTATATGGATTTCATACACACATGGACACAACAATAATCAAACACCGTCAATCATCGTCCAAAGTGGTTACACAACTGGATAATAGTTAAATATAACTAATTAACGCTTACAACAGTTTGTCAACCCATCGATTGACATACAACTAAACAATTGGGATTAGTGTACGTCAAATATCGTCCCAATACCTGTGTGGGGTTTTCAAACAACAAACATTGATTATTATTTGTGCAGTTGGGCGATGTGTAAAATATATCATCCCAATCAATATCAGTCAAATGTGTGTACATATACAAATCGTCTGATTTGTCAATGAATATTCATTTTATTCATAGAATCGTTAAAAATTATATTTTTAACTATAAAATATTTATTTCAACACATAAATATCTTATACAGTTCATTTATCAATAAAAATGATATTTTTATTATTCAAATATTTTATTCAATTCATATATACAATAAAAATGATATTTTTAATATTCAAATATTTTATTCCATACATGAATATTTTATTCAGTTCACATATACAATAAAAATGATATTTTTATTATTCAAAATTTTTATTTAGTTCATATATACAATAAAAATAATATTTTTATTATTCAAATATTTTATTCCATACATGAATATTTTATTCAGTTCATATATACAATAAAAATGATATTTTTATTATTCAAATATTTTATTCTGTTCATATATACAATAAAAATGATATTTTTATTACTCAAATATTTTATTCAGTTCATATATACAATAAAAATGATATTTTTATTATTCAAATATTTTATTCCATACCATACAATCAATAATCACAATACAGTCAATTCAATTCAAACAAACAATCATGGTTTGTACAATCAATGGTGTCGGGTGCTGCTAAGCACTGTCTGCATCCGAGTATATATTTTACTGGAAAATAAATAGAGTGAGAAGGAGTTCGCACATTCGTTTCCACTCCTCCATTCTTTTATTTCTAAATTCCAGTTCTATTTGGATTTGAATCTGTCTGAAATTCTAACGTGCTCCAAATTGAATCAGGTCAGTTTTTTGCGAAGCTCTCTTTCCCACGATCGCCACGGATCCAGTTTCGCGCGCTTTGGACCTTGTATGAGAGAGTTATTAGCGTTTGTATGTTAATTACTTTATTACGATAATTAATAAAATAATTAATTAAAATAAACCTTTATTCTTCTCTGTTAACACTCCAGACGCGTTCAAACCCCCTCGAATCCTAGGTCACGATTTTGCATAAAATCTATCACGCCGGACGATGATCGAACTTCACAACGACGAGCGCCTACGCGTGGCGCACCATCCCCCCGAGCCACCTCGAACTCGGTGCCACCTTCTGACCGGAAATGGCTTATGAACGGCTCGATTTTGGGAGTATGAATCGAGCAGAGTACAACCCGAAAAATTATCAAACTACCCTAGATTTGAAGAGCTTTCTTTGCTCTTCAATTTTGCTTTTGATTTCATGATTTACTATAGAGTGGATCGAGAGAAAATCAAGCTCAAAATCTTGAGTAATTTCCATCGTCGAAGAAGAACAGCGGCGTGGGTTTCTGGATAAAGAAAATTAGGATGAATATCTATTGGCCCGGGCCATTTATATAAAATATTTTTAATATTTAAATTCCAAAAATACTAATTTACTATGGAAAACTCCAAATCAAACTTCAATGACTGTCGCCCCCAGCTAATACCCCCATTCCGGACACAATGGGATATGTTTCGTAAGCCAATTCGACTGTTTCGATAGGTTTTCATCAAATTTAAAATATAAATCTATATATATTGAATTTGTACGTACATTTCAATTTTCTGGGGCCACATACTAACTCCAAAAATTACATAAAAATTATTTTTGACTTTTTTTTGTTGATATGGTCCTAACAAAACTAATTTCGTCGAATTTGGAGACCGTTTGAAAAACGGTCATTTTCCAGTCGATCAAATTCAAACTGAATTGACCAAACACATTTAAATTCACCATGCTCACATATTGATTCCAAAAATTATGTAAATTGGAACCTAGAAATAATTTGACATTCCGGATCCGACAAAAGTGGTCTCGTCGAAAACGGAAGTCGTTTGCAAAATCGCTATTTTTAAAGGCTATATATTATATAAAATTCTATAGCGACTATTCTGAATTTTCAACTGAACATAACTTTTTATTCCCGTTATGAAATCTGGATTTTTCATATTAGGTGGAAAGATATTTTCAAACAGATTCAAATATTTTTGGTTTTATTAAAATCTGATTTATTTTGAATCATGTACATTCAATTGAAATTTGAAATCAAATTTTCAAACTGCAGCGTCATTTCAGGCATGTTTTATAATTAAAATAAATACTTATATTCTAATTTCGATTTAAATAAATTTATACGTTCTAATTCTATTCAAAATAAATTTCTAGTCGTTATTATTTAAAATAAATCATTTTAAATATTCAAAATTCATTGAAATTGCCAAAATAAAAATTTTAAATTGGTTCCGATTTTTCGGGTTGTTATAATCTCCCCCACTTAAAATATTTTCGTCCTTGAAAAGGAACGGAGCTGAAAGTTGTTTAACTAACCAACTCAACTTTCATTCTTCAACTTTCATTCTTCAACTTTTCAGTTTCTAAGAATTTTTAGTTTTTCAAAATTTTGGCTAACACCCTAAATTTTCGAAAAATTTGGCCATAACCTCCTTTGTACAGGGAGACATTTAAAACCACAACTAGCTACGCAGGGCCCTCATCATCCAAAAATAAAAAGAAAAAGCCAAACGGCTCATAAAATCATCCAAACCCAATAAATTAGTAAACATGTACCTATTTGTCGGGCATACAATTTTGTTTCTCTTCTTAACCTCCTTGCTATGACATGTTCATTATGTATACATGTACATATATGAAATTGCAATCAATTTTCAAGTCAGTTCAATATTTGATTCAATTTGGCTTAATGGTTCAAAATTTTAATTAATCAAACAACACAATCAACAATCAATTAGTTTATTATCGTGTCAAACACATAACTTTTTTATATATACAAAATCGTATTTTTGATGCCAAATCACAACAATAACCCTATCTAAATTTTGGTACTCACACCAGTCAATTGGAAATATATAGATATCCCACTTTCGACACTCGAACACAAATATTGATGATGTACGTACTATCATCAGTATCATCTACGGGAGACTAGAGTGTGATTCTATATCTGTCTAGTATATTTGAGGCTTCGTATACATGTTTGCAAGGCATATATAAAAAATCTTCATATACTAGATTGTCCAAATCAATTTAAAATAAATATTCAAGTACGTTGAATATGGTTTAAATGTTCAAACAAAATTTGTTTTCATTTTTATTTTGAAACAACATTCTTCACACTCGTTCTAGGAAACTACTGATCCTATCTTAAACGAGTCATTCTCATTGGATATTACTAATCCAATCTCTGATGAATTCTTTCGTTTAGTTCTAATATGCCTTGTTCTCGAGCTCTGTAAAACCAAAGCCCTGATACCAAAATGTAGCGACCCAAACTTCCCTGCTCTCCGAAGAGAAGAGAAAGAACGGATTGTCCGAGAACACGACAAATCAGAACACAAACAGAAGAACATTTTATTGCTTATTACAACAATTTACATCAGAGTACAGAATATACCAGAGTATGAATAAATACTATACATCAGAAAAATATCAGAGATTTAAAATTACAATGCAGAGGAAAAATAATACATAACACAACTGAAGCAGATACACGGAAACATAGCTTTCCAAATATATCTCCAGTTGTAAACCAGGATCCTGTAAGAATAAATCTGCAAAACCAAAACTACTAGCTGCCCATGTGGAAAATAGGGGTACCCAGAGTTTAGGTTAAAACAATAAACTCCAGGTCAGTCATGTAACTGGTGTGAGAACTAAAATAGTTATTTAAAACTTTACTTTAAAATGAAGTAAATCAAGAGACCACACCGTATAACACGGAACGGGTTTCCTCCCAAGAATACCAGTGCATATAACAAAACAGCGGAATGCTTTTTGGAAAAATGAAGCTATTATAAGACCCATGTCCCATCACACAATGCAACGCAAGCCGGAGGATAGGGTTTTTCCTTATAATAGCCAAACTTGCTTGGTACGTTTAAAACAAATCATTTGATACTATTATAAGTGCATATCGTTTAAAGCAACTTCAAATATAAATGTATCAATCCTAGACGGCATGGGTACCATATATCATGTCGCCAATACTAGGCTCTACAATCAAAACCGCAAATGTCACATATTGGAAGTTGGATTTCTGTCTGTGAACCAAGGCAAGGGATCGTCCCTACCGCTTCGAGACACACTAGCCAATGTCTCAGGACTACACACTCCGGGCAACCCTAGGTAACATGTTGGGCCGGTCCACACTAAGTGCATGGTGGATTCATAATTCCTGAACATGTGTTTCCCCGCCCTATGGGGCGTAATTGAGACAAATGACTCAATATCCATCGGCTTCGTAGTAACTGATATATCTGAGGCGCCTCGCTTTCCATCATCCGTATAAGTAAAATTGTCTGGGATCCATACCATGACACCACTCCTAGCTAGAAGGAAACACACTGCCCTCCCTGCCGTCCTCTCTTGTTTCTGGTTCATACCGGGGTGTGAGGCTCGCGAATTAACGCTACACAAAGCTATGCTATATTAAAGCCGTGCTTTGATCATCAACCACGAGACTTTGCTTTTCAACAGAAGCCATGATCAATTGCATCTCAGTAAGCTACACAGGAAATTCATGCCATGCAACTAATGTCTATCGATATATAAGCTCTGAGCTCGTACGTCTCAGAGAAGGGTGTTAAGCAAGAGAATAAATTCTCCGCCACCAAACAGCTATATATATTTAATAGAGATCAATCAATACAAAATAAAATCCAATGTCAGACACACATCCATTTAATAGTTCATTCTAAGTCTGAATGAAGCTGGAGGCACCTTATTCCTCATCCCTTATGTCCAATACAGGAGAGAGGTCCTCGCATATCCGGTCGATCTCCAAGTACGTCTGGATGATCACCACTTATTACCTTGTCTTGGGTGCAAAACCCAATCAAGACATCAGTAGTCATCCAAACGATGTAAAGACCTTCGGTCTTTAACCACCGTCTTCATCGTCGACATATCGTCGAATCAGTTATTCAGAATGGGTATACACCCGGCCTTTTCGAATAACTCGCGTATATAATAAACAAGTGAGTGCTATAAAAACACAACATGCGCCTCATTCCAATCCAGAATATTCTTTTATTCCAATATTCTTATACTTTGGGAAAGGTTCCCATTAATTTTATCAAAGATAAATTCTTTTGAATTTATTCTTTAATCTGCCTTTGGATATCAATTCTAAACTAAATTAAGGTTTATCAACTAGTCGGGATTAGCGAACCTTACCGACGTAATCATTTATTATATTTCCTAATCCCAACCTATTCATCCCATGGAAAAAAACTGGTAATACTCCATATCTAACACCACGGTGTTATCGGTAAAATTATTTACCATTTCACGTTCAAATCTGATTAAAGATTTAACTATCGCTTGGAGCAAAACTGGTGATACTCCATTCTCGATCATTTCCCAAATTTGATAATTCAAATTATCAATTCCCATTTCAATCTAATTAAAGATTCATTAAAACTCCACTTAGTTTTAATCTTCCCAAAAATCAATATTAATGATTATTTAACTTTGGAAGCACAAACTTTCCGCATCGACAATCTACACCGTACTATTGATTTCTGCCGATATATAACCTCTAAGCTCGTACGTCTTAGAGAAGGATGTTAAGCAAGAGAATAAATTCTCCTCCATTAAACAGATATATATTTAGCAGAGATTAACCATACAGTTCGAAATACAATGTCAGACATGTAATCCCGTCTTTAACTGGGTTAAAGAACTAATGTCATTTAAAACACGGCTCGCGATAAACCCAAAATCACATTCCATTAATCATGGAATCTTCACGGAAAACATATCAATATATATAATCGATATTAATTTCCGTATCCGGTTAGTAATATAAATGGAATAACGACAAAGCCTTTTAAATTATATATATGTTAACAGTCTTCCTCCACAGAAGCTCATTTCGATTATTATCAAATCGAATTCTATTCAATTCCATTTTAATATATTAAATTGGAAAACTTTACTGTGGAAATTTCCATTAAATTTTAATAAAAATATTTATAAATTCCAAATCACATTTCAAAGCAAATCGGGTTAAAGTACGAATGTCGTTAAAAACACAGTTCACGATAAACCCAATTCACATTCCATTTTATTCCAATTAAATGTTAATTAACTAGAAATTCTCATAATCTTAATTAAAATATTTATTCTTTCCACATAGGGTTTAAGAACAGTGTTATTTAAGACACCATTCACGACAAACCCAAAATCCAAATCGATATTATATACAAGGCTCTGAGTAGAAATTATATAGGCTTATGTTCAATATCAAATTCTGAAATCAACAAATATCGTATTGGGAATAACGATATATGTATCTTCCAAATTCCTCCATAATATCCGTATAATCACGAAATCCAATATCGAAATATTCTGAAGATAATTTCAGTTCAAATCCATTCCAATTCATATATTGGAAATTCTGGTTATTTTTAAAACCATTTCAAATCCAATTTATTTATTTAAAAATATTGGATTCTAATTCTAGTTCATAACTAGTTCATTTTGATAAAAATATATTTTTATCTTTACAAACGTGGAATTTTTCATCCAAATTCATTCAAAATCGTTTATTATGATTTTACATAAATTATTAATATTTTTAATAATTTTATCAAGTCCCGTACAGTCGATTTCCATAAACGGCCATCGAACTGCACTTACAACGACCTTTTCTCAATTTTATTTGGACATAATTTGAAATCCAACCGTTAGATTTCAAATCTCTTATATTCGTTGGAAAGCCCTTTTCGATACGAACCTAACCGTTCTGCTTTTAGGGGAATCCGATGGTCGGATCTAGCATAATATCAATTCAAATTCAATGGTCGAAATTCGCGAACTGCCGTGGCGCAGCGCGTTCTATTCAGGCCATTTGATATATAATATATAATATATATATATATATATATTTCATCGATTTCCATTTAAAACATATTTTATAAATCGTTTTAAATTCGTTTCAAAAACGATTTCAACTTCATATTCAATTTCAAATCAAAATTGAATATTCCATATCATTAATATATAAATGATAATATGTTCAAAACATTAGATTTTGAAATCACTTCCTTTTCGATATTCATTGTACAAATGAATAAAATCGATATAAATATCATTCGCGTCAAAATGGCGCATATCAAATCAACACGGCTTCATATATTTCAATATTTTCGTGTCCATCCCAAATCGGACATCAAAATCATATTTTGATCCATTACTGAATATTATTTCAAAATATTCATTATTCATCATTTTAAAATATTTGTTAATTTAAAATATTCGTTCTTTCCGAATAGGAATCAGACACAGTCAATTACCATATAATTTTAGTTATATGGATTTCATACACACATGGACACAACAATAATCAAACATAGTCAACCATCATCCAGAGTGCATTACACAACTGCATAAGCGATAAATATAAATAATTAATGCTTACAACAGTCTGTCAACCCACCGATTGACATACAACTAAACAGTTGGGATTAGTGTACGTCAAATATCATCCCAACACCTGTGTGGGGTTTTCAAACAACAAACACTGATTATTATTTGTGTAGTTGGGCGATGTGTAAAATATATCGTCTCAATCAATATTAGTCAAATGTGTGTACATAAACAAATCATCTGATTTGTAAATGAATATTCATTTTATTCATATAATCGTTAAAAATTATATTTTTAACTATAAAATATTTATTTCGACACATGAATATTTTATACAGTTCATTTGTCAAATTCCATACATGAATATTTTATTTAGTTCATATATACAATAAAAATGATATTTTTATTATTCAAATATTTTATTCAGTTCATATATACAATAAAAATGATATTTTTATTATTCAAATATTTTATTCCACACATTAATATTTTATTCTGTTCATATATACAATAAAAATGATATTTTATATTCAAATATTTTATTCAGTTCATATATACAATAAAAATGATATTTTTATTATTCAAATATTTTATTCCATATATGAATATTTTATTCAGTTCATGTATACAATAAAAATGATATGTTTATTATTCAAATATTTTATTCCATACCATACAATCAACAATCACAATACAGTCCATTCAATTCAAACAAACAATCATGGTTTGTACAATCAATGGTGTCGGGTGCTGCTAAGCACCGTCTGCATCCTAGTATATATTTTACTGGAAAATAAATAGAGTGAGAAGGAGTTCTCACATTCGTTTCCACTCCTCTATTCTTTTATTTCTGAATTCTTGTCCTATTTGGATTTGAATTTGCCTGAAATTCTACTGTGCTCTAAATTGAATCTGGTCAGTTTTATTGCGAAGCTGTCGTTCCCACGATCGCCACGGATCCAGTTTCGCGTGCTTTAAACCTCGTATGAGAGAGTTATTAGCGTTTGTATGTTAATTACTTTATTACGATAATTAATAAAATAATTGATTAAAATAAACCTGTCTTCTTCTCGGTTAACACTCCAGACGTATTCAAACCCTCCTCGAATCCTAGGTCACGATTTTGCACAAAATCCAACACGCCGGACGATGATCGGACTTCACGACGACAAGCGCCTACGCGTCGCTTACCATCCCCCCGTGCTGCCTCGAACTCGGTGCTACCTTCTGGTCGGAAATGGCCTGTGAACGGCTCGACTTTGGGAGCATGAATTGAGCAGAATACAACCTGAAAAATTATCAAACTACCCTAGATTTGAAGAGCTTTCTTTGCTCTTCAATTTTGCTTTTGATTTCACGATTTATCATAGAGTGGATCGGGAGAAAATCGAGCTCAAAATCTCGACCAGATTCCACCGTCGAGGAAGAACAACGGCGCGGGTTTCTAGATAAAGAAAATTTCGGTTTTTTTTTCTGAATTTCTATTGGCTCGGGCCATTTATATAAAATATTTTTAATATTTAAATTCCAAAAATACTAGTTTACTTTGGCGAACTCCAAATCAAACCCAACGACTGTCGCCCCTAGCTAAATACCCCCATTCCGAACACAATGGGATATGTTTCATAAGCCAATTCGACTGTTTCGATAGGTTTTCATCAAATTTAAAATATAAATCTATATATATTGAATTTGTACATACATTCAATTTTCTAGGGCCACATACTGACTCCAAAAATTACAAAAAAAATATTTTTGACTTTTTTTTATCGATACAGTCCTAACAAAACTTATTTCGTCGAATTTGGAGACCGTTTGAAAAACGGCCATTTTCCAATCGATTAAATTCAAAGTGAATTGACCAAACACGTTTAAATTTACCACGCTCACATATTGATTCCAAAAATTATGAAAATGGGAACCTAGCAATAATTTGACATTTTGGATCCGACAAAAGTGGTCTCGTCGAAAACGGAGGTCGTTTGAAAAATCGCTATTTTTAAAGGCCATATATTAATTAAAATTCCATAGCGACTATTCTGAATTTTCAACTGGACATAACTTTGTATTCCCGTTATGAAATCTGGATTTTTCACATTATTGGAAAGATATTTTCAAAAAGATTTAAATATTTCCGATTTGACTAAAATCCGGTTTATTTTGAATCATGTACATTCAATTGAAATTTGAAATCAAATTTTCAAACTACCGCGTCATTTCAGGCTCGTTTTATAATTAAAATAAATATTTATATTCTAATTTCAATTTAAATAAATTTATACATTCTAATTCTATTCAAAATAAATTTCTAGTCGTTATTATTTAAAATAAATCATTTTCAATATTCAAAATTTATTAAAATTGCCAAAATAAAAATTTTAAATTGGTTCCCCGGGTGGTTACAAAAAATTTCATGGTTTAATTATTGTAACAACCCGGAAAATCTGAGCCAATTTTTTTTTTTTTGGGCCCTTTTAGTGAATTTTGGATATTTAAAATGAATTATTTTAAATAATAACGACGAGAAATTTATTTTGAATAGAATTAGAACGTATATATTTATTTGAATCGGCGTTAGAGTATAAATATTTTATTTTAAATATAAAAGGAATTGAAAATAGCGTGGTAGTTCGAAAATTCGATTTCAAATTTCAAATGAATGTATAGGATTTAAAATAAATCAGATTTTAGCAAAACAAAAAATATTTGAATCTATTCGGAAATATCTTTCCAACGAATCCGAAAAATTGAAGTTTCATGGCGGGAATAAAAAGTTATGCCCAGTTGAAAATTCAGAATAGTCGCTATGGAAAATATAGCCCTTAAAAATGGAAAATTTGCAAACGACCTCCGTTTTTGACGAAACCACTTTTGTTGGATCCGGGATGTCACGTTATTGCTAGA
This sequence comes from Allium sativum, assembly GCA_030737875.1. Lineage (NCBI taxonomy): Eukaryota > Viridiplantae > Streptophyta > Magnoliopsida > Asparagales > Amaryllidaceae > Allium > Allium sativum. The sequence goes on along the minus strand of CM060918.1, from coordinate 767,969,184 downwards.
TTCTAATTTTCATAATTTTTGAAATCAATGTGTGAGCCTGGCGAAGTTAAACGTGTTTTGTCAGTTTTAGTCAATTTGGATCGACTAGAAAATGGTCATTTTTCAAACGGTCTCCAAATTTAACGAAATTAGTTTTGTTCGGACCGTATCGTCAATACGAAGCTAGAAATAATTTTTCTAGAATTTTTAGAGTCCGTATGTGGCCCCGGTAAATTGAAATGTGCGTTCAAATTCAGTATACAGATTTATATTTTGATTTTGATGGAAAGTGATCGAAACAATCGAATCAGCCTATGATACATATCCCATTGTGATCGGAATGGGGGTAATTGGCTAGGGGCGACAGTTGGTGGGTTTCGTTAGGAGGTCGAAATAAAAGTCAACTCTTAAAAGAATAAAATAAAATTTTCCACATAAGCCCTCATCCCCCTTTTATCTCCCCCGTCACAATCAATTTCAGAAATTCAGAAAGAAAAAAAAAACTAACTACCCGTCGCTCCACCGATCGAGCGCCTCTGTCGCGCGCCGCCCGGCCTCACACCCCCTGCTCCGACGCGCCCATCTGCCCCCTCCCCTTCCTCTCCGTCGTGAGCGCGAGCCCCTCACCCAAACGAATCCGCGAAACTGCCACCTCCAGGCCTAGGGAGCGCCGCCGCTGCCTTGAACGGGCCCCTGCCACCTCCGCCGCACAGGCGAACTTCCCCGCTTTTCCGACGTGAGTAACATTGAAGAAACAAGGTAATTTAAATTAATTTAGTTAATATAATTAGTTAATGCGGATTATTATTTTTAATACAAAGTGATTAAAATATTGACATGATTTTTGTTTATAGAGCAGAGGATAGATTTTTATCATAACAAAGAAGTGATTTTTATTATTACAAAGATAGGATTTTTTATATAATAAAAATATGATTTTTATATTATAGAGATAAAATAAATATGATTTTTTATATTATAGAGATAATAAAAATATGATTTTTATTGTATGAGCATCGAAGTAAAAATATAATTTTTAGCGAAGTAAAAATTTAATTTTTAGCGAAGTAAAAATATAATTTTTAGCATTGAAATAAAAATGTGATTTTTTAATGTGAACAGCGGGAAAAGATGGCGATGATATCGACTGAAATCAAAACGAAACCCTAACCGTTCAGAAACAAAGAATGGCGGAGTGGATCCCGAAGGTGAGAACTCCTCACCATATTTTCTTATACAGTTATTTATTTTTATAACTGCATATATGAACTGTTCCCCGTCGTCCACAGACCTTGGACGACTTGTTTTATTGTCTGGTTTGGTTGATTAGATTATTTGGTTGAATTGGGTTGTTTGGGTGAAATGAATTGATTAGAATAGTTATGGGTGTATGGCGTGAGCCAATATCTGGAGAGGGGTAATGCTAGACATTACCCGATTTTGATATCGCGCCGTTGTGCCGCCAAAATTTTCTAAAATATGTTAGAACAATAAAAATATTATTTTTATTGTGTAAATGAATTGAATAAATATTTTATTATTAAAAATATAATTTTTAACGTTGATATGAATAAAATAAATATTCATTTACAAATCAGATGATTTGTTTATGTACACCCATTTTACTGATATAGATTGGGACAATAAATTTTACACATCGCCCAACTGCACAAATAAAATTAATTATTTGTTGATTGAAACCCCACACGGGTATTGGGATGATTATAGACATACGCTAATCCCAATAGTTAGTCGTATGTCAATCGATTGGTTGACAGACTGTTATAAGCGTCAAATATTTATATTTAATGCTTATACAGTGTAGAATGCACTCTAGATGATGGATGATTATTTATCACTGTTGTGGTATACATGTATTGTATGAAATCCATATAATCAAATTATATGGTAAGAATGAATATTTTAAAATAACGATTATTTTAAAAATAACAAATATTTTCAAATAATATTCAGAAAAGAATCAAAATATGGTTTTGATGTCCGATTTGGGATGGACAGGAAAATATTTAAATATATAAAGCCATGTTGATTAGATTAACGCCATTTTGACTTGAACGATATTTATATCGATTTTATTCATTTTTATAATGAATATTGAAAAGGAATTGATTTCGAAATATAATGTTTTGAAAATATTAATATTTGTATATCGATGATAAGGAATATTCAATTTTGATTTGAAATTGAATATAATGTTGAAATCGTTTTGAAAACGAATTTAAAACGATTTATATAATACGTTTTAAATGGAAATCGATGAAATATATTATATATATATATATTATATAATGGCTTGAATAGAACGTGCCGCGCTGCGGCAGTTCGCGAATTTCGAACATCGACTTCGAACGGACATTACGGGAGATCCGGCCGTTGGATCCTCCTAAAACCGGAACCATTGGGTTCGTAACGAAAAGAGCTTTCTAAGAATATTAGAGATTTGAAATCTAACAGTTGGATTTGGAATTATGTCCAAATCAAATTTGCAAAAGGTCGTTGTAAGTGCAGTTCGATGGCCGTTTGTGGAAATCGACTGTACGGGCCTTGATAAAATTATTAAAAATATCAATAATTTGTGTAAAATCATAACAAATGATTTGGAAAGAATTGGGATGAAAAATTCCATATTTGAAAAGATAAAAATATATTTTTATCGAAATGAACTAGTTATGAACTAGAATTATGTAATCCAATATTTTTAAATAAATGAATTGGATTTGAAATGGCTTTAAAAATAACCGGAATTTCCAATATATGAATTGGAATGGATTTGAATCGAAATTATCTTCGGAATATTTTGATATTGGATTCCGTGATTATACGGATATTATGGAAGAATTTGGAAGATATATATATATCATTATTCCAATATGGTATTTGTTGATTCTAGAATTTGATATTGAATATAAACCGATATATTTTCTATTCACAGCCTTGTATTTAATATTAAATGTGATTTTGGGTTTGTCGTGAATGGTGTCTTTTTTAACACTGTTCTTGAATCCATTTGAGAAAAGATTAAATCTTTTTATTTAGATTTAATGAAATATACCAATTAATTAATATTTAATTGGAATTGAATTGAAATTGGTCTTTGGGTTTATCGTGAACGGTATTTTAAATAACACTTGTTCTTTAACCCGATTAACAATGGAATAAGATTTTGGGTTGTCGTGAATGGTATCTTTAATAATATTGTTCTTAGACCCAATGGAGTTAAGAAAATCAGAAACTAACTAGAGATTAGTTAAGTTGAATGGTTTCCTGGGTATTGATCTGATATCGGTTTCGGCCTTCGGGGTTAATACTTAGGGAATCGTTCACTTGCAAATTTGCGATTAAAGGCTGATGTAATGGAATGTGATTTTGGGTTTATCGTGAACCGTGTTTTAAATGACATTGGTTCTTTAACCCAGTTAAAGGCAGAATATGATTTCCCAAGTTAAACAATCGTTAATATTGATTTCTGGGAAGTTTAAAACCAAGTGGAGTTTTAATGCATCTTTAATTAGATTGATTTGATATCCAAAGGAAGATGAAAGAATAAATTTAAAGAATTTATCTTTGATAAAATTAATGGGAAGCTTTCCCAAAGTATATGAATATTTGGATAAAGAAATATTCTGGATTGGAATGTGGCATTTGTTGTGTTTTTATAGCACTTGTTTATTATATACGCGAGTTATTCAGAAAGACCGGGTTTATCCCAGTCTGAATAACTGATTCGACGATGTGTAGAGGATGAAGGCAGTGGTTGAAGACCGGAGGTCTTCACATTGTTTGGATGATTACTGATGTCTTGATTGGGCTGTACACCCAAGGCGAGGTAATAAGTGGTGATCGTCCAGACGTACTTAGAGATAGACGGATATGCGAGGGCCTCTCCCCTGCATTGGAAATATGGGGGAGGAATAAGGTGCCTCTGGTTTCGTTCAGACCTAGAACGAACTTGTAAATGGATGTGTGTCTGAAATCGTATTTCATTATATGTGATTGATATACATCGGTTGCATAGCGTGAATTTCCTGTGTGGCATGTTGAGATGCAAATGATCAAGGCTTCTGTTGAAAAGCAGAGTCTTATGGTTGATGATCAAAGCACGACTTTAATATTGTGTAGCTTTGTGTAGCGTTAATTCGCGAGCCTCACACCCCGGTGTGGACCAGAAACGGGAGAGGACTTCAGGGAGGGCATGTGTTTCTTTCTAGCTAGGAGTGGTGTCAGCGTTTTACTAACCCTGGCATTTTACTTATGTAGTTGATGGATTGCGAGGCGCCTTGGTCATGTCGGTCGTTCCGGCGCCAATAGTTTGGTCGGGATATGACCAGTTTACACCCCATAGGGCGGGTAAACGCAGTGTTCAGGCATTTTAATCCATATCGAGTGGACCGGCCCTGACGATCCAAAGGCTTGTCTGTGCGCTTTCCTGAGACAATGTTAGGCAAGATTGTCTCGAAGCAGTAAGGACGGTCCCTTGCCTTAGTTCACATATGGAAATCTATCTTCCAATACGACATTTTGCGGTTTTGATTGTAAACCTATATACGGCGACATAGTGGTATGGGGCACTTATGCCGTCTATGATTGATACTTATGGTTGAAATTGTTTTAACACTATACACTTGTAGTAATAATAAAAGATGAAATTTCACGTACCAAGCATTTTTGGCTATTATAAGGTAAAAACTCTATCCTCCGGCTTGCGTTGCATTGTGTGATGGGACCTGAGTTTTATAATAGCTTCATTGTTCTTTATTTAGCATTGCGTTGTTGTTTTTACGCACTGGTATTCTTGGGAGGAAACCCGTTCCTTGTTATACGACGTGGTCCCATGATTTACCTAACTTTAAAATAAAGATCAATAACTGTTTTTAGTTCTCACACCAGTCACATGACTGACTTGGAGTTTATTATTTTAACCTAAACTTTGGGTGCCCTTATTTTCCACACAGGCAGCTATTAGTTTTGGTTTTGCAGATTTATATTCACAGGATCCTGGTTTACAGCTGGAATGATATTCGGAAAGCTCTGTATCCGTATATTCTTTTCAATTGTGTTTTGTATTATTTTTCCGCTGCACTGTAACTTGTAAATCTATGATATTTAGTAAATGAGTAATATTTATTCATACTCTGTATATTCTTGTATTCTGTTGAAATAGTTGTAATAAGCAATGGAATGTTCTTCTGTTTGTGTTCTGATTCGCCTTGTCCTCAAGGCAATCCATTCTTCCTCTTCTCCTCGGAGACCGGGGAAGTTACGGGTCCTTACAGTTGGTATCAGAGCTCTGGTTTACAGAGCTCGAGGACAAGACACATTGGAACCGAATGAAATAATTCATCAGAGATTGGATTAGTAATATCCAATGAGAATGACTCGTTAGAGATAGGATCAGTAGTATCCTAGAACGAGTGTGAAGAGTGTATTTTTGAAAATAAAAACAAATTTTGTGTTGAAAATTTAAACCTGTTTATACGTATTTGAATATTTATTTTAAATTGATTTGGACAATCATGTATATAGAGATTTTAATATGCGTCTGATCCACGTGTATTTGAAGCCTAAAAAATATTCGATAGATATAGAATCACACTCTAGTCGCTCGGGGATAATTCTGATGATATCTGGACATCATCAGTATTTATGTTCAAATATTCGAAAGTGGGATTTTTATATATTTCCAATTGACTGGTGTGAGAACCAAAAACTAGATAGGGCTTATTGTTGTGATTTGGCACCAAAAATGTGATTTTTTGACTATATATCAAAGTTATGAATTTGAAAAGCAAATCAACTAATTGATTGATGATTGTGTTGTGTGATTGTTTATTTAAATCAACATGTGTATGAACGGTAAATTTAGGCCAAATTGAACCAAATATTGAACTATATTGAAAATGGTTAGAAATTGCATGCATATACATGTGTATCCATTGAACAGGTCATTGCAAGGAGGCTAGTGCAGAGGAATAAAATTGTTTGCCCGACAAATAGGTACATGTTTATTATATTTATTGGGGTTTTTGATGATTTTATGAGCCAATCGGCTAGCAGCTTGGCTGTTTCGTTTTCTTTTTCTTTTTGGATTGGAGAGGCCTGTATGGCAATTTCAAGATTTTCCCGGTGCTCCCGTGCAGGGGAGGTTATGGCGAAATTTTTCGAAAATCTAGGGTGTCAGCCAAATTTTTGAAAGATTTGAAAAGTTCTTAGGAACTAAAAAGTTGAAGAACTTAAGCCGTAATGAAAATAATGAAAGTTGAGTTGGTTTGTAAAACAACTTTCAGCTCTGTTCCTTTTCGAGGATGAAAAGTTTTTAATTTGGGGTTGTAACAACCCCGAAAATCTGAGTCAATCTAATATTTTTATTTTGGTCCTTTAAGTAAATTTTGGATATTTAAAATGAATTATTTTAAATAATAAGGACGAGAAATTTATTTTTAATAGAATTAGAACGTATATATTTATTTGAATCGACGTTAGAGTATAAATATTATATTTTAAATATAAAAGGAATTGAATATGGCGCGGTAGTTCAAAAATTCAATTTTAAATTTCAAATGAATGTATAGGATTCAAAATAAACCGGATTTTAGCGAAACCAAAAATATTTGAATCTATTTGGAAATATCTTTCCAACGAATCCAAGAAATTGGAATTTAATAGTGGGAATTAAAAGTTATGCCCAGTTGAAAATTCAGAATAGTCGCTATGGAAAATATAGCCCTTAAAAATGGAAATTTTGCAAACGACCTCCGTTTTCGACAAAACCACTTTTATTGGATCCGGGATGTCAAGTTATTGCTAGATTCCAATTTTCATACTTTTTAAAATCAATATGTGAGCGTGGCCAAAATAAACGTGTTTTGTCAGTTTCAGTCAATTTGGATCGACCAGAAAATGACCATTTTTCAAACAGTCTCCAAATTTGACGAAATTAGTTTTGTTAGGACCGTATCCTCAATATGAAGCTAGAAATAATTTTTCTAGAATTTTTAGAGTCCATATGTGACCCCGGTAAATTGAAATGTGCATTCAAATTCAATATATAGATTTATATTTTGATTTTGAAGGAAACTGATCGAAACAATCGAATCGGCCTACGATACATATCCCATTGTGTTCGGAGTGGGGGTAATTGGCTAGGGGCGATAGTCGGTGGGTTTCGTTAGGAGGTTGGAATAAAAGTCAACTCTTAAAAGAATAAAATAAAATAAAATATAATTTTCCACATAAGCCCTCATCCCTCTTTTATCTCCCCCGTCACAATCGATTTTAGAAAATCAAAAAGAAAAAAACTCTAACTACCCGTCGCTCCACCGATGGAGCACCTCCGTCGCGCGCCGCCTGGCCTCACGCCCCCTGCTCCGACGCGCCCATCCGCCCCCTCCCCTTCCTCTCCATTGTGAGCGCAAGCCCCTCACCCAAACGGACCCACGAAACCGCCACCTCCAGGCCAAGGGAGCGCCGCCGCCGCCTTGAACGGGCCCCTGCCACCTCCGCCGCACAGGCGAACTTCCCCCCTTTTCCGGCGTGAGTAACAGCGAAGAAACAAGGTAATTTAAATTAATTTAGTTAATATAATTATTTAATGTGGATTAAAAAAATATTTTTTTACAGAAAGTGATTGAAATAATGACATGATTTTTTTTTATAGAGCAAAGGATAGATTTTTATCATAACAAAGAAGTGATTTTTATCATTACAAAGTAGGATTTTTTATATAATAAAAATATAATTTTTATATTATAGAGATAATAAAAATATGATTTTTATATTATAAAGATAATAAAAATATGATTTTTATTGTATGAGCATCGAAGTAAAAAAAAAATAGCGAAGTAAAAATTTAATTTTTAGCGAAGTAAAAATATATTTTTTAGCATTGAAATAAAAATGTGATTTTTTTAATGTGAACAGCGGGAAAAGATGGCGATGGTATCGATTGAAATCAAAACGAAACCCGAACCATTCAGAAACAAAGAATGGCAGAGTGGATCCCGAAGGTGAGAACTCCTCACCATATTTTCTTTTGCAGTTATTTATTTTTATAACTGCATATATGAACTGTTCCTCGTCGTCCACAGACCATGGACGACTTGTTTGATTGTTTGGTTTGGTTGATTAGATTATTTGGTTGAATTGGGTTATTTGGGTGAAATGAATTGATTAGAATAGTTATGGGTGTATGGCGTGAGCCAATATCTAGAGAGGGGTAATGCTAGACATTACCCGATTTTGATATCACGCCGTTATGCTGCCAAAATTGTCTAAAATATGTTAGAACAATAAAAATATTATTTTTATTGTGTAAATGAATTGAATAAATATTTTATTATTAAAAATATAATTTTTAACGTTGATATGAATAAAATAAATATTCATTTACAAATCAGATGATTTGTTTATGTATACCCATTTTACTGATATGGATTGGGACGATAAATTTTACACATCGCCCAACTGCACAAATAAAATTCATTATTTGTTGATTGAAACCCCATATGGGTATTGGGATGATATTAGACATACACTAATCCCAATAGTTAGTCGTATGTCAATCGATTGGTTGACAGACTATTATAAGCGTTAAATACTTATATTTAATGCTTATACAGTGTAGAATGCACTCTGGATGATGGATGATTATTTATCACTGTTGTGGTATGCATGTATTGTATGAAATCCATATAATCAAATTATATGGTAATTGACTGTGTATGACTCCAGTTCAGAAAGAATGAATATTTTAAAATAATGATTATTTTAAAAATAATGAATATTTCAAATAATATTCAGAAAAGAATCAAAATATGATTTTGATGTCCGATTTGGGATGGACACGAAAATATTTAAATATATAAAGCCGTGTTGATTAGATTAACGCCATTTTGACGTGAACGATATCGATTTTATCCTTTTTTATAATGAATATTGAAAAGGAATTGATTTCGAAATATAATGCTTTGAAAATATTATCATTTATATATCGATGATATGGAATATTCAATTTTGATTTGAAATTGAATATGAAGTTGAAATCGTTTTGAAAACGAATTTAAAACGATTTATAAAATACGTTTTAAATGGAAATCAATGAAATATATATATTATATATATATATAATATAATGGCCTGAATAGAACGCGTCGCGCTGTGGCAGTTCGCGAATTTCGACCATTGACTTCGAACGGACATTACAGGAGATCTGACCGTCGGATTCTCCAAAAACCGGAACCGTTGGGTTCGTATCGAAAAGAGATTTCTAATGAACATTAGAGATTTGAAATCTAACGGTTGGATTTGGAATTATGTCCAAATAAAATTTGGAAAAGGTCGTTGTAAGTGCAGTTCGATGGCCGTTTGTGGAAATCGACTGTACGGGCCTTGATAAAATTATTAAAAATAACAATAATTTGTGTAAAATCATAACAAATGATTTGGAAAGAATTGGGATGAAAAATTCCATATTTGAAAAGATAAAAATATATTTTTATCGAAATGAACTAGTTATGAACTAGAATTATGAAATCCAATATTTTTAAATAAATAAATTGGATTTGAAATGGTTTTAAAAAGAACTGGAATTTCCAATATATGAATTGGAATGGATTTGAATTGAAATTATCTTCGGAATATTTCGATATTGGATTCCGTGATTATACGGATATTGTGGAGTAATTTGGAAGATATATATATATCGTTATTCCAATACGGTATTTGTTGATTCTAGAATTTGATATTGAATATAAGCCGATATATTTTCTATTCAGAGCCTTATACTTAATATTGAATGTGATTTTGGGTTTGTCGTGAATGATGTCTTCATTAACACTGTTCTTGAACCCAGTTGAGAAAAGATTAAATCTTTTTATTTAGATTTAATGAAGTATACCAATTAATTAATATTTAATTGGAATTGAATTAAAATTGGTCTTTGGGTTTATCGTGAACGGTATTTTAAATAACACTTGTTCTTTAACCCGATTAACAATGGAATAAGATTTTGGGTTGTCGTGAATGGTATCTTTAATAATACTATTCTTAGACGCAATGAAGTTAAGAAAATCAGAAACTAACTGGAGATTAGTTAAGTTGAATGGCTTCCTGGGTATTGATCTGATATTGGTTCGGCCTTCGGGGTTAATACTTAGGGAATCGTTCACTTGCTAATTTACGGTTAAAGGCTGATGGAATGGAATGTGATTTTGGGTTTATCGTGAACCGTGTTTTAAATAACATTGGTTCTTTAACCCAGTTAAAGGCAGGATATGATTTCCCAAGTTAAACAATCGTTAATATTGATTTCTGGGAAAATTAAAACCAAGTGGAGTTTTAATGCATCTTTAATTAGATTGAATTGATATCCAAAGGAAGATTAAAGAATAATTTAAAGAATTTATCTTTGATAAAATTAATGGGAACCTTTCCCATAGTATATGAATATTTGGATAAAGAAATATTCTGGATTGAAATGAGGCGTATGTTGTGTTTTTATAGCACTTGTTTATTATATACGCAAGTTAGTCAGAAAGACCGGGTTTATCCCATTATGAATAACTGATTCGACGATGTGTCGAGGATGAAGGCGGTGGTTGAAGATCGGAGGTCTTCACATCGTTTGGATGATTACTGATGTCTTGATTGGGCTGTACACCCAAGGCGAGGTAATAAGTGGTGATCGTCCAGACGTACTTGGAGATCGACGGATATGCGAGGGCCTCTCCCCTGTATTGGACATATGGGGGAGGAATAAGGTGCCTCTGATTTCATTCAGACCCAGAGCGAACTTGTAAATGGATGTGTGTCTTACATCGGATTTCATTCTGTGTGATTGATATACATCGGTTGCATAGCGTGAATTGCCTGTGTGGCATGCTGAGATGCAAATGATCAAGGCTTCTGTTGAAAAGCAGAGTCTTGTGGTTGATGATCAAAGCACGGCTTTAATATAGCGTAGCTTTGTGTAGTGTTAATTCGTGAGCCTCACACCCCGGTGTGGACCAGAAACGGGAGAGGACTTCAGGGAGGGCATGCGTTTCTTTCTAGCTAGGAGTGGTGTCAGCGTTTTACCAGCCCTGACATTTTACTTATGTGGATGATGGATTGCGAGGCGCCTCGGTTATATCAGTCATTCTAGGGCCGATAGTTTTGTCGGGATATGACCAGTTTACGCCCCATAGGGTGGGAAAACGCAGTATTCAGGCATTTTAATCCACATCGAGTGGACCGGCACTGACGATCCAAAGGCTTGTCTGCGCGCTTTCCTGAGACATGGTAGGCTAGATTGTCTCGAAGCGGTAAGGACGATCCCGTGTCTTGGTTCACAGATGGAAATCCAACTTCCAATACGACATTTTGCGGTTTTGATTGTAAACCTATATATGGCGACATAGTGGTATGGGACACTTATGTCGTCTATGATTGATACTTATGATTGAAATTATTTTGACACTATACACTTATAGTAATAATAAAAGATGAAATTTCACGTACCAAGCATTTTTGGCTATTATAAGGTAAAAACTCTATCCTCCGGCTTGCGTTGCATTGTGTGATGGGACCTGAGTCTTATAATAGCTTCATTGTTCTTTATTTAGCATTGCGCTGTTGTTTTTACGCACTGGTATTATTGGGAGGAAACCTGCTCCATTTTATACGGCGTGGTCCCTTGATTTACCTAACTTTAAAATAAAGATTAATAACTGTTTTTAGTTCTCACACCACATGACTAACCTTGAGTTTATTGTTTTAACCTAAACTCTGGGTGCCCCTATTTTCCACACGGGCAGCTAGTAGTTTTGGTTTTGCAGATTTATATTCACAGGATCCTGGTTTATAGCTGGAATGATATTCGGAAAGCTCTGTATCCGTATATTCTTTTCAGTTGTGTTTTGTATTATTTTTCCGCTGCATTGTAACTTGTAAATCTCTGATATTTAGTAAATGTGTAATATTTATTCATACTCTGTATATTCTTGTATTCTGACGAAATTGTTGTAATAAGCAATGAAATGTTCTTCTGTTTGTGTTCTGATTCGCCTTGTCCTCAAGGCAATCCATTCTTCCTCTTCTCCTCGGAGACCGGGGAAGTTACGGGTCCTTACAATTGTCATTGATGTTTTATTCATATTAATAATCCTTTTAGAAGAGGCAAAAAAACTTCATGGCTAATAGACATGAAACTCTATTACCTCCAACGGTTTGGTCAAACGTGGATATATATGAACTTGTAAAAAATTATCCAAAGATACACGAAACCAGATAGCAAATTGAAATTTAAGGTAAATTGACTGTTCATAATTGATGCAAACATGGTATATTTTGGGTGCTGTATTATTGGAAAAATCTCTTAATCCATCATAACATTGACGTGATGCAGAAAGAGGAGAATGTTGATAATGTGTTTAATACAATTATAAATGCTAAGGGCGAGACTAAGGACGATTTGAAATCAAGACGTGATATAGAAGAAATATGTAATCATCTTGAGCTTCAAATGAAGCCAGATGACGGTAAAAACCCAAAGCATTCTATAAACTAGACAACCACCAAGTTAAAGTACTTTTAAAATGGTGGAAGGATTACGATTTGCCGATGGAATTTCCTCTAATCTTCGTTGATGTGTCGACTATAAAAACAAAAGATTGAGTGGAATGAAAGGCTATGATTGTCATGCAATGATGCAAAACTTGTTACATTTACCTGTTCATTTTTCATATGAAGCACGTCTTCGAGGTCATGTGCAATATGGATGGATATATCCATTCGAGAGGTATGTTACTATACTGAGTATGGAAATGTTAATTTAATTATGAATAAGTTAATATTGAACTGAAATATTTTTTATTAGGTACTTAAATCATTTAAAGAAAAAAGTGAGACAAAAAGCTCAAGTTGAATGTTCCATTTGCAAATCATGCATCGAAGAAGAAGCATCATTCTGTTTCTCTCATTATTTCAATGATCATGTGGACTTATTATTTGAAAGTGTTACGCGTAATGATGAGGCCACCGAATAAGATTCTTCTTTTGAAGCAATGTTATTTATTTTTAAACAACATGACAGACATGCTGGAAAATATGTGGAAGTATGGCTAGATGATAGAGATTACCATGTAACACACAAATATATTCTTCTTAATTGTCCTGAAGTTGCACCATTTGTTAGGTAATTATCACATTACGAGTTTCGATAAATTTAATATTGCACATGTAAATTAATAATAATGCAATTTGAAGTATTTATGAATCACAAAATCCAAGCAGCGATTTAAGAAAGAATCTCACTTGATTTTCAAACTACGTTTGTGATTTCACAAATCATGTGATCGATGAAGGACTAAAACATTTGGCGTTGGGAACGAAAAGAAAAGTTAAAACGTATCCAGTATTTTTCGTTAATGGATATAAATTCAACACTAATGAATACGATCCTGAAAATTTAACAAACAATACTGGTGTATTTGTTAAATGTAGTGATGATGCTAATAATCTTATAAATACTTTTTATGGCGTGTTAATCTATATTTTGCAACCGATATATTTTCCAAGACCTGCATAGGATGGGTTTTTCTAGATGCAACTGGTTTAGCAATATTCCAGGTTCTGGTGTTAACATGCATCCAAATTATAATCTTATAGAAATAAAACATACCTCATGTTATCAAAAGTACCACCCATTTGTACTAGCCAAACAAGCCCTACAAGTATATTACACCCTTATTCCATCTCTAAAAATAGATAAAGCAGATTGGTCTGCGATTTTTAAAACCAAGGCAAGATTTACTTTTGATGGAAAGAATATTCCAAATAATTAAGCGTATCAAGAAGATATCGAGGAAAATGTTGAAATAACAATTATGGACGATCAAATTGATTTTGGACCTTTAAATGGTAAGATAAATGTATTAGTCGAAGCATTTGAGAGTAAAGAGAAAACAACATAGAACACGAAACCGAGTCTGAATCAAAAAACGATGGGGATTGAGTACTATCCGGTAATTTTTACAATTATTAACGTTGCTTTTTTCTCTTATTAATATCGCATTTATCCAAGTTATACAATTTTAATGACAACAAGTATATACTCATGCACACAACACACACACATCATGACACATGTATTGCATGTATTACATTTTTTAATGGCTCATCATATCATAATTATATTGAATTGTATGTATATATATATGTATATATATATATATGTATATATATATATATATGTATGCGATAGGTATTATGTCTAGCACTCGGCGGCGTAGATCTTCCCGCTCGATTGGTGAGAGTAATAGCGAGCCACCAGCTCGTCTGGTCGTTTATTTGCAGGCCAAGGCTGATCGGACGTAAGTAACAAAATTAGTAGCATAGAATATATTTTTTGGTACATCGATATATTTATAATTGTCTAAAGTTCTGTTTTATATTTGACGTAAGTGATTTGAGTTGGAGCCATCAGAAGTGGTTCTGGGAAATTCCAAGTAGCCGTATATGGGTAGGTTGAGTGATTTCTGGTCTAAGTGGAGCAAGATCCCTGATCCTATCATGGAGGCCATTTTGGCAGGATTTTCTTGTAATTTTATATCGCTTTATAATAAGATTAAGTATAATGAATAAGTAGTCATATTTTCTCATTGTATAGGGCGTAGTAGATCTGCAAGAGGCTGACGTCAACCTAGCTCAGTGTTATTGGAATTCAATATTAGCTAAGAATTACAGGGAGAAAACGTCAGACTTAAAGAAAACGGAGAAGAAACCAAACTGGATGAGCATGGCTGTATGGAATAAATGGGTTAACCGGTGAAACAATGAAGAATTCAAGGTAAATCTACCACATATCTCATTAAATATTTCACAATTATTAAATAATTATTTAATGTAAATTTGAAGGCGGAGTCGGCGAGGAGCACAACAAGCAAAAGCAGGAACCCAATGACTCATCGTGGTGGATCCAAGTCTTTCTAGCATCACCGCGAGGACTTGGTAAATTTATCAGTTATTACATTTGTATATTGATCAGTTCGGTAATTGGCTATGTTTAATTGAATTATATAAATTATTTATTGCAAGAACGAGCTCGTGGATCTCGTGTCCTACATGGACGTATTTGCTCACACTCACGCATAAAGGAAAGTAGACGAGGCTGGCAACATCACATATCAGTGGGATGATCGGGATAGGGTGACAGGTGCATATGGATGCATATTTTAAATTCTATTACTTACATTGATAAGTTTAGTAATTACTAGCTATGTAAAGTAAAAATAACGTTCTACTATATTTCAATTGTAATTATTTTTTGATTGTAGGAAACGTTTCAGCATGCATGAGCTCATGTGCTTGAGGAATCCGATCACGATGAGTTGATACGTGATGAGGATGATGATTTATTCGATGCTGTTATGGATCTGACGCGCCGGAGTAGACGTTATGGTTGTGGGAACCAAGCGATAATTAATCCTTTTGCGTATACACAACGAATTAACATATAGATATATAGTATTATGATATTTTATATGCAGGCAACCATATTAGAAATAAAGTGATAAAATAATTCATGTGTATGTATATGTATATGAGAGAAAGTGTGTGTGAGTATGAAAATTACTAATTAGAACAAGTCAACATGATAGGAGATTCTTACATGTGCTACTTTTCATGCACTGTAATAACCATATATATATATATATTAATCATGATTAGTAGAGTAGGTAAACACTATAAAATTGGGTCTAAGTGAACGAATAGCGTTGCTTGGGTGCGCGTGTGCACGTTGTGCATATTTAAATTAGGTTAATTTCTGAAAATGAAGCATATAAAGTAACTGAAAGTGAAAACAAAGGTTTAAGAAAAAAGTGTACAAACAAATTTGTTTGTATAAACAATATATTTGGGAGGATCATCATGATATTTTAAATGTACATACGGGGTACCAAATAATATACAGGAGTGTGTGTATATACATACATACATACATACATACATATATATATATATATATATATATATATACACACACATACATACATCTTATATATATGCAACAACCAATGTCTCCTAAAAAAGGTATTGGCACTAGGATATGCTTCCTAAAAATATACTCAGGTAATATTAGTAAAATAAACTTGAGAACCCAGGCTTTAAGACACATATTTTAGTTTAAATAAAGGGTAACAAGTGTGTGTGTGTGTGTGTGTGTGTCTATATATATATATATATATATATATATATATATATATATAATGAGAATTAAATGGGTATACAGGTTTTATAATACATTAAAAAATAAATGCATCTATTAGCATAATTGTGGGTGATAAATTAGTATGCTGCAAATTTTATAAAGAGGATCGGCTGATTATATTAAGATATATACATTGCAGATACCAATAGAGAAAAACTTACATATAATCACATAACCTCTCTAGCACGTGAAGTAATGAAACAAACACGCAAATGGCATAATCAAAGGAATGAAAATGGAAAGTATAAAGGATCTTTTTCAAAAATAAAGAAATAGCCCATATATTTTGTAACTAACTCTCCCTCTCTTTCTCTCAACAATAAAAAAAAGTAGGGCGAATATCCAGCCGATTTAAGAGTCTTTCGAAATTGAAATAGTGTAGGGTAATGTAGGCAATGCATAACAAGGAAATTTTTAATACGCTAGGTACCCTAGGTATTGATTTTGATGACAACAACCATATAAACATTGCTACTAACATATCTTTAAGTTGTGCAGTTACAATAGATATATTATGAAGATATTTATAAAGATAAATAAGAATACAAAAGAAAAATTAAGCAAGAATACAAAAGAAGAATTACAGAGGAAGGATAATCAGTATAATTGAAGACTAAAAGCTATTAAAGATGAATGCTGAAGAACATAGGCGTTTGAAGTGATGAGGAGTTGGTTGAACCTTAGAATATCTTGTTAAAGATACCATGACAATTATACTTGAAGATAATCAACCATTGACCACAACCAAATCACCCAAATCCACAAATATAAGGAAATTTGAAGTGCAGAAAATGTGAAATACTTATAAGTGTTGTTGTGCATGTTTGCAACACATGTATGTCGACATACACATTTATGTATGTCAACATACAACGGTTTTCCAGATTTTTGAATTCCAATTGGGAAGTTATTTCCCTCCACCCTTTCACCAAAAGACACATCCTTTCATGCACTATTTAAAGGCCTCTGATAATGAATTTTTACATTATAATTTCACATTTTCTTCTACTCTTTATTCTCCATTTATTCTCTACAAAATTCCATTGAAAACTATCCTATTATTCTTGTAAAACCACTCTCTTTCACTACTATTCTTCATTGATTTGCAATCCACACAATTCAGAGAGTTGTACTTGAATTCATATCATTCTCTTTCTGATTTTATCCTATTTCATCAAAGAATTCAAATACATATTGCCATTGGAGGTCTATAGGATCATTGTACCAAATCTACAAGAATCTGTATTGAAGATACGACTACTTGCCATTGTTTGTTGATGTTATTAAGGAGAAGGTGTATCTTGTAGCCCGTGAAATCAAGATTGTGAAGGTGTTCTTGCCACCCGTGGAAAGCAAGCGATTATAGTGAAATTCTGCACAATGGAGTGCAGGACTCCATGTAGGATTGGTTAATCCGAACCAGTATAAAAATCCAGGTGTTATTTACTTTACTACATTTTATTTTATTACTTATTTATTTTGACTTGAATTTGAATAGATATATTTTATCTCTCTAGTGTCTGAGTAGCCTTAAGATCCATTAATAGTGGGTTATAAACACTCAGTTCCCTAACAATTGGTATCAGAGCAAGGTTTTTCAAAAAGTTCATAATCTAGTTTTTGAAAATATTAAATGGCTAGTGATACTAGTGATACAATTAATAATTCTTTTTTAGAAGGGAAATCTACCACTAGATCTCCTCCATTTGATGGAAGTATTTATGCTTATTAGGCTTGTAGATGAAATTTTATTTGCAGTCTAATGGTTTAGATATTTGGAACATTACCCAAGTAGAATATATAAAGCCTCAAACTGAATATTCAGAATGGACACCAAACCAATAGACACAAGCACTTAATAATTCCAAGGTCATGAACATTTTATTTTTCTCTTTAGATAGAAATGAATTTAATCGAGTTTCTATATGTAATTCTGCATATGAAATTTGGAGAATACTTAAAGTTACACATGAAGGCACTAATAAAGTAAGACAGAATAAGATATCTATGCTGACTCACCAGTTTCAACTTTTTCAAATGAAACCAAATGAATCTATTTCTGATATGTATTCTAGATTTCATGATATTGTACATGCCTTAATATCATTAGGAAATAGAATAACTGAAGAAGACCAAGTCAGAAGATCTTGAATTCATTCCTAGTGAATGGGATCAGAAGACTCTGACAATCGAAGAAGCCAATAATATTAGTACTATGTCAATAGAAGAACTAATAGGTAATCTAATGTCCTATGAAGTGAAGTTGTAGGTTAGAACAGTGAATCAGGGAAATGAGATGAAATCATTGGAACTTAAAGCAGTGATTGATAATGATGAACCAGATGATGATACTGTTGATGATGATACCGAGTTTATTACCAAGAAAATCAAGAAATTATTGAAATACTGGATAACGAAGATACATCGGAAAACTAATAGCAATAATTCCAGAAATGAGAATGTTGTTAGATGTTTCAAATGTGATAAACTCGTCCATTTAAAAAGATATTGTCCTAACTTGAGAAAACCAAATCACATTTCAAATACTTTCAATAAAGAGTGGAAACAGGCATTCAATGCTACATGGGATGATTTATTATCAAGTGATAGTGATTCAGAAACAGAAAATGCCAATGTATGCTTCATGGCAATGGAAGACCAAGGCATTCAAACTCTTCATGGGTTTGGCATCCCAAAACTTAAACCCATGGACCCCGAAATAAAAAGGGTACCAGTGTGCATATTATATAAATTTTCAGGTACCAAATAGGCGATGCTCAAAGCATATGACAAGAAATATATTGAACCTTGGATAAATATGAAAAGGAATTGTTATTGGCATCAGCAAAGTTGGTGATTCTAAAACTCATATGATTATTTAGTTTATTTTATGTTTTGATTTCCCCACTTGTGTTCAATTTATATGCATATACGATCTCTACATATTGTCTAACAGTAAAGTAAATAATTCTTTTTAACCTTTTTGTTGATGATAAAGGGGGAGAAAAGGTAAAAATATACTAGAGAAAATGATAGGGGAGTGCACTGAGTTAGGGGAAGTCAAATATAAAAATTATTATATTCTATCTCTTTGATATTTATATGGTTGACATCATCAAAAAGGGGAAGATTGTTAATACCCTAAGTATCCTAGGTATTGATTTTGATGACAACAACCATATAAACATTATTACTAACATATCTTTGAGTTGTGCAGTTACATTAGATATATTATGAAGATATTCATAAAGATAAACAAGAATACAAAAGAAGAATTATAGAGAAAGGATAATCAATGCAATTGAAGACTAGAAGCTATTAAAAATGAATGCTGAAGAACAGAGGTGTTTGAAGTGATGGGGAGTTGGTTGAACCTTAGAACATCTTTGTTACACCCCACGTCTGTTGATGTCACTCACTAAGGGAATGCATTAAGTTTCGTGAAGCGCTATAGGTAAACAGACATGGAATAATTACAAGACAGATATAAATTAGGTAGCAGCGAAAAATTTAAACTTTTATTTCAACCATAAAGCATAATACCGTGGTCCACAATTTCATAAATCACAAAAACCATTACAATAAAATAACTTCTGTCTTGCACCATCAGAGTACATAAGTAAATAAAAAGCATAATTTTATCCAATTAAAAGAGTTAAGCCATAGTAGAGACAAGAACTTGAGCCATACTTCAGAAGTAGCTCCTAGCAAGATGATATCTGAGTCCTAATTAAGTCTAAGTGTTTCCTCCCTGAGAACCTAGGGGAGGGGGAAACGGAAGAAAGAAGGAGAAACAACAGGGTTAGACATAAAGTCTGGCGAGTCTAGTTACTTTTAGCCAATAGATAAATAGAAGCAACATGATAGGCATATAAAGTGGATAAAAGAGATCACTACATAAATGGCAGGTGTGACAAGGTAAGCAAGATAAAATGTGTGTGCCTCACTAATGGTTACTCTGCACTATTACTAGTATAACTAAAAATGATATGATCCCTTCCACTATAAGTTGGTAGACTTAGGGCATACGTCCAAGTGTACCCTAATCGATCGGCTCCCTACCCCATAGATATCTTGTGCTAGCCTCACAGTAGGAGGTATCACTTCCTAAAGTGGAAACCAATATGGTGTGCACCACTATACCTACTGGTGTCACGGTCACCTTATCCCCTTCTGCCCGGCTCATGCACGCACATAGCCCGGTCGGCTTGCACTGCCCACACCATCTGTCTCGTTTGGATCTCTTATAATCAATCAGTAAGCGTGCCCCTTCTCCGCCTAGTACGGAGTTCTTTGCTTGATACCAATTCCGGGTTACTGACTGAAATGGGTCCCACACAATGTGATACATGCTCTCCCCTTGTCTTGTATGTCCACTAGGTTTTTCACTGACTATGTATACCCTGAGGTGTCTTTAATTACATAGTCCGATACCAGTTATGCTTACCCTAAAGGGTGTCTTTAATTACATAACTTTATTACATTATCCACCGGTTATGTATACCACTAGGTGTCTTTAATTACATAACCTTATTGGGTTAAGTTCGTAGGCCTATATGTAAATATTACCCATCCCCTCTAATCTACTTAACCCACCCACTACCCGTCCAATTTTACTTAACCCTAACTTAAGTTCATAATCATACAATCCTTGTGGATTAAATTAGGTTAAGTAGTCCAATTCAATACTATGTCCAATTATGGTTATAATGGGCTAGACCTCCAACATTAGGCCTACAACGTGTGGATGTTGGATATGCCGGTCGGGTCCGGGCAGTCTTATTACACAGAAGCCTAACCTCGTGTCTTAGCCCGATTCGTATTTGCGCACTTAGAACTCTCACATTAGGTTTAGCATTAGTGGCTGCCGGATATGTTGGTCGGGTCCGGGCAGACTTCCGCTACCAACGCAACCTAACCTCGTGTCACAAGAGCAATTACAATTCCTAATTGTAATTACTAAATATTCCATTTTTATCCAAATCTACCTATGTCATTATAGGTAATTATTTCTATGTTTCCCCATTTGAATTAAATGTCCAATTTACATAAATTATGCCAATTATAAATCCCTTTTCCCCATTTCATAACTAACGTATTCACATGTATTTTGGAGGCATCTAGGCTATAAAGCAGCCTAGCCATAACAATGAAAAGGGAGTATGACAAAGGTGCTAGTTTCAAAATATCTTGGCATAAACTAACATGATAACAAAGTGAATGAATATGTAATTAACATCATCACGAGGTGGACATAAAACTGATGAACTTGTGGCAACTACGATGTAAAAGCGAATAATGAGATCTAGTCCAACTATTTAGATCTAGCATAATTAGGGTGACATAGCAACATGCTTAGATCTAAAATGGCTTCACCTGTCAAGTTTACAACATATTTAAACTAATCACAATATGATAGGTGAATGGTGATTTACATAAAGAACTAGATCTAGCCAGTGTTACAACTATCCAATAGATGTACACTCACCATAATATAGTTACAAGTCAAGATCCACATAGACAACATAATAGAATAACCACAATTGTATTAGATATAGGGAATTAGATCTATCGTGACATAGTATATGATTTAACACTTGCATAGAATCATAGTTTACAACATATCCAAGTCATAGTCTTTCACAATTTACTTTCATTTATATAAACCTAAAAACAACTAGAAACTCACAGCGTTAGGTTTAGAGAATTGAGTAAGAACGGATCTAGAATTTCTGAATTTGATTTGCAAAATATGTTGTTGTAGAAAATGTTTCAATTCGCACTCTAGCAGCATATGGCCTCCATGACTTCCAATAAAGAAAATATGAGAAATAGCCACATATTTATAGCTGCAGAACCTTCTAAAACTGACTACCACCTCAGCCCTAGGGGTGTCGACACCCCTGTGGGTGAGACGACCCCTAGGTTGACACCCCTCTAGGGGGATCGACCCCCTATAGCGAGAATTTTGCCACTCAGACGAATTTTTCAAATTTGAACTGTTCTGGATAGAATTCTGACTCAGCTCTGACTCATGCGTATATATATAATTCTTCTGCGCGTATACAAACTTAAAACCCTCATAACTTCCTCATACAGTGTCAGTTTTACGCAAACCAAATATCTATCTTGACCAGAATTTCGAGACCAACGCAATGGTGCAGTCTGTTTCCTCTAATTAAATTAATTATTATTTAATTTATCCTCTTTTAACATTGGTATAAATTTGGGTTGTTACATTCTCCCTAACTCAAAGGATTTCATCCCGAAATTTCTAAGTTGAGAAGAATGCATATCCTACCATCCATCATCCATCTATTCATCCACCAACCACTGGCGAAGATTTCTATTGCTTATATGAATTTATGCGAAGGTGTGTGTATATGTCCCAACACTAATGCGAAGATCAGGCGGTCTACTAATTCAGTTGACCTCCTTAGTGCAATGTATGTTTGTGCCATGAATCCAATATGCATGCAAATAAACCTATTATATCACATAAGTTCTATATGTGTGCACATTCATTCGTCCAAATGCAACATCCATATGCTAATTCATCCATTTCCATCCATAAAAGAAAGAAAAATGCACACACATCCATATGCAGTATGAAAGTGATTGAGCCGATCTTAGTGCCTAACGTGTGTGTATATGCGTCCACAGGAAACAACTAGCAAACACTTGCATCCACTTGCATCCATCAAACATAACATGTTTCAAACACATGTTTACATCCATAGGATTCTTATCTAAAGGTCCAAAATACTATGGATAAGATATACTTTATTGACAGAAACAAGCACTGATAAAACCTAGGATAAAGGAGTTAAGAACATACCCTCGAAAAGAAAAGTGTACGAAGCACGAATCTTGTCTTCGGTCTCCCAAGTCGCATCTTCTGGGTTATCTCCCCATTGAACCTTTAGCAACTTGATCTCCTTATTGTGCAGCTTCTTAACTTCTAATCCAAGAATACGAGTAGGGACTCGTCTAACTGTCGCCTCCCATTCCACTTCGACTTCCTCCAACATACTCGGCTCAACAACTTCTGTGGTGTCATGTAGGCACTTCCGCAGATGAGAGACGTGGAAAACGTCATGAACACCGGATAGATTTTCTGGGAGCTGTACTCGATAGACCATTTGGCCAATCCTCTCGATTATGGGAAATGGTCCCACAAACCTAGGTGCCAACTTCCCTACTGATCCGAAGCAAACCATATTCCTTAAAGGCGATACTTTGATAAAAACCAAATCTCCCACTTCGAATTCGATGTAAGTCCTTTTCTTGTCTGCATAGGAAATCTGCCTGTCTTGAGCTGTCTTCATTCGCCGTCGAATAAGGTCAATCTTTTTGGACGTTTCCCAAACCATATCTGGTCCAAGTAATATTCTTTTTGTATATTCCCACCAACAAGTTGGCGATCTACAGGGTTGCCCGTACAATGCTTCGAAGGGTGCCAAGCTGATGCTAGCTTGAAAACTGTTATTATAGGCAAACTCTACAAAAGGAAGATGCTCTTCCCAAGTCCCTCTGAAGTCTAGGAAAACAGTCTTAAAAGATCTTCAAGAATTTTGTTCACCCTCTCTGTCTGGCCATCGGTCTGAGGATGATAAGCAATGCTCAAATACAACTGTGTACCTAATGCTTCTTGCAAGCTCCTCCAAAATTCGCCTGTAAAGATGGGGTCACGATCGCTCACGATGTTGGAAGGTACTCCATGAAGACGAACTATCTAACGAACATAAATTGCTGCCAATCATGATGTCGTCCTCTTACTCTTAACTGGAATAAAGTGAGCGCTCTTAGTGAGTCTATCCACTACCACCCAAATACTGGTGTTACCTTTCTTCGATCTAGGCAACCCATCTATGAAATCCATAGAGACGCTCTCTCATTTCCACTGCGGAACCTCCAACGGATGAAGTAATTCACCGAGCTTCTTTTGCTTAGCTTTGACTTGCTAGCAAACTAAACATTGAGAAACAAATTCTGCCACATCTTTCTTCATCCCAACCCAAAAGAAAACCCTCTTCATGTCCCTGTATAACTCATCACCACCTGGATGAATAGTCATCTTAGAATGGTAAGATTCTTCTAGGACTGCCTTTATCAAGCTTCCAGTTTGAGGAACATAAAGCCTTCCATCTCGTCGCAACCACCCCTTTTCATCTATGGCAGATCTAATAAGGTGACTAGAAGTCTCCCCTCTTCTGAGCTTATTCATGACGTCTAGAATCTATGGGTTACCTTGTTGCGAAGCTCCTATCTGGTCCATAAGGGTCGGTCGTAACTCCAAGGATGCAAACAAATCAGGCAAAACCTCAATGCAGGGTCTAAAATCAAAAGCTGATATGAACTCCAAGCTCTTTCTCTCCACCAGTAGAGGACTCAGGGATACCCTCTGCCTACTTAGTGCATCTGCCACCACATTACCCTTGCCAGGGGTATAAGCAATCTCAAAATCATATGTAGCTAAGAACTCCATCAACCGTTGTTGCCTAAAGTTGAGATCCTTCTGTGAGAACAAATACTTGATAGATTTATGATCGATGTATAACTCGAACTTTTCTCCAAGCAAATAATGACACTGCGTCTTTAACGCGAATACTATGACAGCTAGCTCAAGATCATGGGTGGGGTAATTCTTCTCATGAACTCTCAACTGTTTACCCCAATAACATATTACTTTCCCTTCTTGCATCAGAACTGCACCAAGCCCTGTACCGCACGCATCAGTGTAAACAGTAAACACTTTACTTCCATTAGGCAAGGTCAATACTGGGGCTGTTGTTAGATCCCTTTTCAGTCGTTGGAAAGCAACATCACAGTCTATGTCCCATGAAAATGCCAAATTTTTCTTTGTCGGCCTGGTGAGAGGGGTTGATACCTTTGCAAAGTCCTTAATGAACTTCCTATAATAACCTGCCAACCCAAGAAAGCTTCTCACCTCGGTTGCATTTTTAGGAATCTGCCAATCTTGTACTTCAACCACCTTTGCGAGATCTACAGCTATCCCTTCTTTGGAGACTACATGCCCCAAGAATCTCACTTCTTTTCTCCGAAAATGGCATTTGGAGAACTTTGCCTTAAGATGATGGTCACTGAGAGTTTTCAAAACTTTTCCCAAATGTTGGGCATGCTCTTCTTCATTCTTGGAGAAGATCAAAATATCATCAACAAAGACTACGACAAATTTGTTTAGGAACTCCCAAAACACCCTACTCATCAAATCAACAAAATAGGCGGGTTCATTTGTCAACCCAAAAGGCATAATTAGCCATTCAAAGTGTAATGACCCGCATTTTTAGAGATATATAATTAATTTATTTAATTATATAATTGGTGATTTAGAGAAGTTAATGATCGTTTAATTAAATAATATTGAATATTTAATTAATAATTATAATATAATAATATATTATAATGTCAAAATAGTCGGAAATAGTGAAATTCACAATATCGTGTGAATTGAATTGCATACGAGATTTGGTGGAGTTTCGATTTGAAATATAATAACGATTATATTGAATCGACGACAGTTGAATGTATAGTTTATAATATATTTATAAACGAGCTCGAAATGGCGCTGCAGTTCGTAAATTGGCGATTCGAACTTCAACTGAATGTACAGGATTCGTTTTAAGTCGGATTTCTGTGAAACAAGAAACGTGTGGGGCTGGTGGAGTGTATCTTTCTAGTGGAAGAGAAAAATCGGGATTTCGTCGGGTAGATTTTGATGTACGTCCAAATCAAATTTCAGAAAAAGTCGCTGTAGAATTCCTTTATAATTTGCGACGCTTTATATACGTTATAAATGGATTTTTTTGATATGAATTGAATATCGATAAATCTGAAATCTCAAATATCAAACTGTAAATTCTGATATGATATTCTGAAGCTGTATGATATCATATGTGAAGATATGCGATAATATTAAATTATTAATATTTAATTTAATTTATTTAAATATATTTATATATTTAAAAAGGGCTATTCGGGGCTTTAAAAATAGCCACTTTTGCAAACGAAGTCGGAATTCGACGAAATCAGTTTTGTTGGATCTGCAATATCAAATAGTTGTTAGATTTCCAGTTTCGTGATTTTTAGAGGCACTGTGTGGCTGTACGGATTTTTAGAGTGAAGAACAGTCAGTATTTCGACAGTTAAAAATACGCTGTGTGAGCAGACGGAGTCGGAATTCGACGAAACCAGTTTCGTTGGGACCGTAATGTCGAGCTGTAGCTGCATGTCCAGTTTCGTGATTTTTAGGTACCGTATGCGATCACACGAATTTTTAAACAACGAATGAACTTAACGGTTGATTATAATTTAATATAAAATTCAATATAAAAATAGTATAAAGTATCCTATATATATTACCTTTACATCTAAACCTAAATCAGAAGTCAACATTTTTTCCGCCGTTCTTTTTTTGTGTGTTCTCCAGTAAAAATTGTGAGAGAGGAAAATCAAAATCTAATGAGATAAATACTTATAACATATATATGTGATCGTAATGATGTGTTCTTCAACCTGGTAGGCGTTAGGTGGTATTCGGTTCATCATTTCATCGCTCGAATATACACTGCGTCAGTCCTTGTGGAACTAGGGTTCGAGATCGTTGTTTGTAGGGTAGTTTATTGTGGATGTGGAGTTCAGATTTGAGTTCAGCGCCAAAAACCGCACCCTGGTGCTTAATTTGATGAGTCGCGATGCAGCCTGGGTCAGGCACAGTTGATCGACGGAAATCCCATGGCGAGGTCGAGTGTGTTTTCAAGGGTACTGGGAGGTAGAGATTTGAGCAAGGAGAATTATGGTGATTTTTAAGTTAATTTAAAAGAGGAGATGGGGGAGTTTTTGATGGAGGAAGCCATCGAAATGTGGCTGTGTTTTCCACAAGAGCACGACATCAGGTAGAAGAAGGATAGGGTGGAGCGGGTACGGGCCTTAGTGGATTGGGGATGGGCCGAATGATAGTGGTAAAGCCCAAATTAAAGTTTTAGTTTTAGTTTTAATTTAATTTAAAATTGTGTTAACTTGTGAATGTGATATCTCATCCATACGAGGTCAGAATCGAGAACCGTAAGTTGCGTTAGGATCGTATGGACGGACACTACAAGATGGAGCCGACTGGGAGAGAATCGGGACTCGTTACAATTTATGGCGAAATAAATTGCCCGTCGCAGTCAAATAACGAAAACCGTTATTTAACGGCTAACGCGCAACTGTGAGTAAATCTCACTAACTCTGTTCAGTTTATATTTGTATAAACTGTACTTTATTTTTAATGATTGATTGCTGTGTATTGATTGTTAAATGGGACTGTTAAATTGGACTGTTAAATAGATTTGATTGAACACGTAGATATAGTTATATATAGAAAACCCTCAATCAAATATGGATTCTGATTATCAGTATATTTCATGTTGGGATGAAATTGATGTATATTATACTGTGTAACATCTGTGCATGCAGGGAAACAGGTGGGAGGAATCCGACTGGATTCCTCAACAGTTATTTTATTGTTTTTCATATATTGTTATATGATGTGATATAAAATCTGTGGACGATTATATGTGCTTGGACGATATTGAACATCGTGATTTGATATGATTGAATACCATAACATACCGGAATGTAGATAAAGGAGATTTTTCAAAGTGATATTGAAAAATAGAATATTTATAAAGTGGAATATTTATAAATAAGGAATATTTATAAATTGGGATATTTATAAATAGGAGATTTTTAAAAAAGGGAAAATAAATTCAAAACATTTTCTTTTTGAATGGAAAGGCCTGTGTGGCGAGTTTGGGAATTTTCCCGATGCTCCCGATACAAAGGAGGTTATGGCGAATTTTCCCGGGAATTTAAGGAGTTAGAATATTTCAAGAATAAATTTGAAAAGGTAATATTTGTAAACCATTTACAAATAGAATTGGAAAGGAAACATTATAAAAAGGGGAATCATTTTTAAAGGGTAGAACCGTTATTTAAAAGTAAATCTTTTCCAATGAATAAAACGTTGTTAAAAAGGAAATCTTTATAAAGTGAATAAAGAAATCGAATATGGTATTCGAAGTTAGTTAATCGAATATAGACATTCGAAAGGAGAAACCGAATATGGTATTCGAAGTTAGTTAATCGAATATAGACATTCGAAAGGAGAAACCGAATATGGTATTCGAAGTTAGTTAATCGAATATAGACATTCGAAAGGAGAAATCGAATATGGTATTCGAAGTTAGTTAATCGAATATAGACATTCGAAAGGAGTTAATCGAATATGGTATTCGAAGTTAGTTAATCGAATATAGACATTCGAAAGGAGAAACCGAATATGGTATTCGAAGTTAGTTAATCGAATATAGACATTCGAAAGGAGAAATCGAATATGGTATTCGAAGTTAGTTAATCGAATATGGACATTCGAAAGGAGTTAATCGAATATGGTATTCGAAGTTAGTTAATCGAATATAGACATTCGAAAGGAGAAACCGAATATGGTATTCGAAGTTAGTTAATCGAATATAGACATTCGAAAGGAGAAACCGAATATGGTATTCGAAGTTAGTTAATCGAATATAGACATTCGAAAGGAGAAACCGAATATGGTATTCGAAGTTAGTTAATCGAATATAGACATTCGAAAGGAGAAATCGAATATGGTATTCGAAGTTAGTTAATCGAATATAGACATTCGAAAGGAGTTAATCGAATATGGTATTCGAAGTTAGTTAATCGAATATAGACATTCGAAAGGAGAAACCGAATATGGTATTCGAAGTTAGTTAATCGAATATAGACATTCGAAAGGAGAAATCGAATATGGTATTCGAAGTTAGTTAATCGAATATAGACATTCGAAAGGAGTTAATCGAATATGGTATTCGAAGTTAGTTAATCGAATATAGACATTCGAAAGGAGAAATCTAATATGGTATTCGAAGTTAGTTAATCGAATATAGACATTCGAAAGGAGTTAATCGAATATGGTATTCGAAGTTAGTTAATCGAATATAGACATTCGAAAGGAGAAACCGAATATGGTATTCGAAGTTAGTTAATCGAATATAGACATTCGAAAGGAGAAATCGAATATGGTATTCGAAGTTAGTTAATCGAATATAGACATTCGAAAGGAGTTAATCGAATATGGTATTCGAAGTTAGTTAATCGAATATAGACATTCGAAAGGAGAAACCGAATATGGTATTCGAAGTTAGTTAATCGAATATGGTATTCGAAGTTAGTTAATCGAATATAGACATTCGAAAGGAGTTAATCGAATATGGTATTCGAAAGTTAGTTAATCGAATATGTTATTCGAAAGGGGTTAGTCAAGTCGAGTTAGTCAAATAGAGTTAATCAGTTAGAGTTAACCAGTTAGAGTTAATCAGTTAGAGTTAACCAGTTGGAGTTAATCAGTTAGAGTTAACCAGTTGGAGTTAATCATTAGAGTTAACCAGTTGGAGTTAATTAGTTAGAGTTAACCAGTTAGAGTTAATCAGTTAGAGTTAACCAGTTGGAGTTAATTAGTTAGAGTTAATCGATTAGAGTTAAAACGAACTAGAGTAAATCAAATATAGTTATTTGAGACAGAGTTAGTCAAACATAGTATTCAGGGTAAGTTGCCATCTTGTGCGACTGCTAGCGTAATTCGCAGGGATGCCAATAGCCTAAGGCGGTCGGATGTTTCCTGAGGGAATCAGGCGTAACCATTGTGATCGCTGCGATCTAGAGTCAAGCGAATGGAGTTAAATAGAGTTGTCGAATAGTAGTTGTTCGAATGGAGTTAAATAGAGTTACTCGAATATAGTTTATTCGAAAGTAAGGTTTTCAAATATGAGATATTTGAAAAGGAAGAAGTTAATCGAAAATAGGTTATTCGAAGAAGAGTTAATCAAATAGAGATTTCTCGAAGAGAGTTAATCGGCAAATTAGATTATATCGAATTCGGGAAAGTACTTATACTTTCCAGTGTTTAAATAGAGATTTATTTATTTATAAATAAATAAGTGTTAGGTTAATTATTCACTAATAAGAATAGAAGTTATAATTAAAGTTAGATAATTCGAAAGTAGGGATTATAACGTCATCGTTATAACCAATGTTTTAAATATAGAAGTAGATTAGTAAAATTGGATCCGAGAAAGGCGTAAAGAAGTTATTAAAGATTAAAAGATAAACTTTGACCATTTTGAAGTTATAACGTTGTTCAGTTAAGGTCTGAGAGGTAATTATACCCCAACTTGAGTGACTTCCTTCTTAACTAAGAAATGGTAAGGTTTGATCGTAAAGGAGTTTTGGAAATGTTTTCCAAACAAGAATCAGTAATGTTTTCTAAATACAGAAAACAAGGAATGGAAATGTTTCCAGTGTTGATAACATATATTTTCTAAATATAGAAATTAGCAAATGCTGAATATAGGCAAACAGGAGATGTAAAATGAACTAAAGAAATAAATGTTAAATGATGTTTGTTTGATATAATTTCCATCTGGAAATAATATCGTTGTTTGCACACTTGTTTTTCTTCGATAGTTAACTCACAGACTATCGAAGTTTTTGACCATTTTAACGTTGTTAATATGGAGAGACCGGTTGGATTATTATCCAAAGAACCACTCTGTATTGGCATAAGCGTCGAAAATCATATATGCCAAAGATAATTGAAGACGGAGTAAAATGCAAGGGCTATCCTGTTTACAGAATAGTGACTTCAGTTTGTCCAGTCCCAGGACAACTTGTATGGACGAAGGTCTCACAGAGTATATCTAATGGATCGCGTAAGTTGATCTGTTCAAACGTATTCACGTTTGGTGGCGGAGGAATTCGTTTCTCTAAGCTGTATACCCGTGTTATTTTTGGATAAGTCAATTTGTGATTTGGCGGGTATGACGATGTGACGTTCTAAGTGAATGAGGATGACTTGTATGAATGAATGTCTAACAGAGTATTTCCAGAAGGGTCACGTACATTGATTTCTTCAACCGTACCAAGAGTGGAAGCGGAGAAGGAAACTTCTTTTAGCTGACACGTAATGTATGGTTGTAGACATCAATTAGTGATTTTCAATGGATTTGACAATGTAGCATTCGAAGTGAATCTGATGTAATGATAAAGCGTAGCTTCTAGCCTCATCAACCGGTAAATGACAGAAATTGGGCAAGCAGCATGGCTAAGTCGGTCGCACCGAAGTAGGGTGTATAATCACCTATCTAGAGAATATTCATTTGTTTCTTAAATCTATCGATGCTGTCCCATATATATACGGGAACGGTTGCTGATCCCAACCGTTGGTGATGTACATTCGATACACTCAAGCGAAATGAGTGGTCGGTCATGTGTGGCTGAGTTACAAGATGTTCTTGTTGAACTCCAGTGTATCGTTCCTAGAGTACACTGATCAGAAGGTGGTTCCATACCTTGTCATAGTTGGAAATCCATTATCCAATACGTGTTTGCGATTTTGATTGTATACTATATATGTAGAACGTGAGATGAAAGCGTTTCTGCTAGTTGATATCTATTTGTACATAGGCATTATTATAATATCAAAAGGGTTTTGATATAAAGATATTTTGGATTCTCATAAGGGAAAAACCCGTTCCGTTCTGCGGCGTGGTCTTATGAGATATCGTTTACTTGTTCATATACCTGTTTAAACTGTTTTACTCATACCAGTCCTATGACTGACCCGGAGTTTACTTTGTTGTTTTCCCTAAACTCTTGGGTGCCTAAATTTGTACGGGCAGTCAAGTAGTCGGGATTTACAGATATACTGGAAGAGCGTGGAGCAGGAGGCTTCAAGATCATATAGCTATAGTTATTTCCGCTGTGTTGTAAGTGCTGTACTCTGATAAGTGCTATTGTATACATAACTGTTACATTTCAAAGTTATGTTATCTATTATATGTTATTCGTTCCGCTGTGAGGTTCGTGTTACTCTGATATTGTGTTCTTCTTCTTCTTCTATTCTAAGTTTCTATCTTATCTATTCTCACCTTCTAATTTCTTTCATTAACTATTCGGTTATTTTCGATCCTTGGATGTTCGATATGTGTTGTATATCGGATAACCAAGATCGCATTTTTCCGGGCCGTTACACAAAGAAACCGTCCAGAGTTCTGAAAGCAGTCTTATCTATGCTATTCTCAGCCACCCTCAACTGATGGAACCCCGTAGCCAAGTCCAACTGAGAAAATATCGAGGCACCAACAAGCTGATCAAATAAATCATCAATCCTCGGAAGTGGGTGCCTATTCTTCTTGGTGAGCTTATTTAATTCTCTGTAGTCAACACACAGACGAAGTGAACAATCCGCTTTAGTTGTGAATACTACTGGAGCACCCCATTCAGATATGCTTTGTCTGATAAACCCTTTCTCAAGCAGCTCCCCTACTTGCTTACTCAGCTCCCTCCTCTCCCTTGGAGCCATGTGGCGCACTGATAATGCAACTGGCTTTGCATTGTCCATCAGATATATGCGGAAGTCAATCTCGCGCCTTGGTGGTAAACCCCGTACCTCATCAAAAACACCAGAATAATCTCGAACCACTAGAACAGATTGCAAATCATCTATGGATGCATCTAGAGACTCTAGGAAGCTAAGCATAACAGACCCTTGGGGGTCACAAAAAACTTCGAGGGTCTTCCCATGACAAGTCAAGAGTCTAACAACCCTCCTCTCACAATCCAGAATGGCCCCATACATGGTAAGCCAATCCATTCCTAGAATCAACCTATAGCCCATAAACTCGAGCACATACGCGTCGCATTCAAACTCGACGCCTAACACAAATATTTTCAAACCCTGACAAATTATTGATAAATGAGCCGAACCACCACTGGGATTTGAAACAACTACGGGATCTACTACCATACTAGTAATTAAGTGCAGAGATTCAACTACAGAACTTGATATAAATGAGTGTGAAGCACCAGAATCAAAAAGTGTTCTAACTGGATGGTTTAAAAGAGAAACTAAACTTTCTACGAAAAATTTTCTACCTCTTTCAGGAGCACTGATCGCGAGGGCATGTACCTGCCCTCCATAAGCCCCTGCTCTTTGGCCTTGTCCCTGCGATCCTTGTTTCTTCGGGCACTCTTTAGAGAAGTGTCCGACCTCTCTGCAATTAAAACAATTGGCCGTCTTTCTCTTACAATCATTGATCAAGTGACCCTCCTTTCCACAATTGTGACATTTTCTCTTATCCTTGCCTTTATCATCTTTCCCTCCTTTCTTCTGTTGTTGCTGTTGTTGCTGCTGTTGTTGCTGCTGTTGCTGTTGTTGTTGCTGCCCCTTCTTGGGCCACACCTTCTTATTCTGTGAATTCCCCTCAGCTTTTGTTTCCTTCTTTTCTCCCTTTTCCTCATGCATTAGGGCCATATCAACAAGTTTTTCAAAGGTGGTCCCCATTGGAATATGGGACTTAGCTAAACAATGCAGAGGCTCATTCAGCCCTTTAGCAAACCGCAAAGCCTTTTTGTGTGGTGTATCCACCAACTCTAACCCGAACCTTGCCAGCTGGTTGAACTTGTTCACATACTCCCTTACCGTCAAATTGCCTTGTTCGAGTGCTAAGAACCTCTCCATCTATATGCTTCTCTCAGCTTGGGAAAGAAATTTCATTTCGAACCTCTGTTTAAAATCTTCCCAAGTTTCCACCGGACGCCCAGCTTGGTTGATTTCCCACCAAAATGAGGCTTCATCCTTTAACAGCCAAGCAGCTAACTGAATCTTTCTTCGGTCCTCCACTTCAAAGATTACGAATAAGTCCTCGGTCTCCTTAAGCCAATTCCGAGCATCTATGAATGTCTCGTTCCCATGGAATGGCCTTCCTCCTATAGCCGGAAGTCTTTGTAGAACTTGGCAAAGTTTTCAGCTCTTACAGGGCAAGGAGGAGGAGGAATGACTGGTGCAGTTGGGGGAGGAACATCACTTTGGCCTTCGGCCGGCGCCGTGGCCTCCAAATACCTACGGAACCATTCGGGTATTGGACGCCCTCTGGGATATTAGGGATGTTTTGTTCCCCAGACATGCAGAAAAAGGGAAAAGGAAGAAATTTAGATAAAGGACTGAAGGATACTACATATGGCTTTTTTGGGGAATGTTTTTCAAAACAGACTTCTCTTTTGAAAATACTTTCTTTTAAAACCTTTTTGAATGTAATTTCCAAAAACTTTTATCTATTCTGGTAACCTTCAACTCTGATACCAAGTGTGACACCCCACGTCCGTTAATGTCACTCATTAAAGGAATGCATTAAGTTTCGTGAAGCGCTATAGGTAAACAGACACATAATAATTACAAGACAGTTACAAATAAGGTCGCAGGGGAAAATTTAAAATTTTATTTCAACCATAAAGCATAATACCGTGGTCCATAATTTCATAAGTCACAAAAACCATTACAATAAAATAACTTCTATCTTGCACCATCAGAGTACATAAGTTAATAAAAAGCGTAACTTTCCCCAATTAAAAGAGTTAAGCCATAGTAGAGACAAGAACTTGAGCCATACTTCAGAAGTAGATCCTAGCAAGATGATATCTGAGTCTGGATTAAGTCTGAGTGTTTCCTCCCTGAGAACCTGGGGGGGAGGGGAGGAGACGAAATAGAAGAAAGAAGGAGAAACAACAGGGTCAGACATAAAGTCTGGCGAGTCTAGTTACTTTTAGCCAGTAGATAAATAAAAGCAACGTGATAGGCATATAAAATGGATAAAAGAGATCACTACGTAAATGGCAGGTGTGACAAGGTAAGCAAGATAAAGTGTATGTGCCTCACTAATGGTTACTCTACACTATTATAACTAAAAATGAGATGATCCCTTCCACTATAAGTCGGTAGACTTAGGGCATACGCCTGAGTGTACCCTAACCACTACCCTAATCGATCGGCTCCCTACCCCGTAGATACCCTGTGCTTGCCCCACAGTAGGAGGTATCACTTCCTAAAGTGACAACCAATAAGGTGTGTACAACCATACCTACTGGTTTCACGGTCGTCTTATCCCCTTCTGCCTGGCTCATGCATGCACATGGCCCGGTCGGTTTGCGCCGACCACACCATCCATCTCGTTTGGATATCTTATAATCAATTAGTAAGCGTGCCCCTTCTCCGTCTAGTACGGAGTTCTTTACTTGATACCGACTCCGGGTTACTGACTGAAATGGGTCCCACACAATATGACACAAGCTCTCCCCCTTGTCTTGTGTCCCCACTAGGTTTTTCACTGACTATGTATACCCTTAGGTGTCTTTAATTACGTAGCCCTTTGCCAGTTACGCTTAACCTAAAGGACGTCTTTAATTACATAACTTTATTACATTATCCACTGGCTATGTATACCACTAGGTATCTTTAATTACATAACCTTATTGGGTTAAGTTCGTGGGCTTATATGTAAATATTACCCAACCCCTCTAACTTACTTAATCCACCCACTACCCATCCAATTTGACTTAACCCTAACTTAAGTTCATAATCATACAATCCTTATGGATTAAATTAGGTTAAGTAGTCCAATTCAATACCATGTCCAATTATGGTTATAATGGGCTAGATCTCACACATTAGGCCTACAACATGTGGATGCTGGATATGCCGGTCGGGTCCGGGCAATCTTATTCCACAGTTGGGCCTAATCTCGTGTCTTAGCCCGATTCTTATTTGCGCACTTAGACCTCTCACATTAGGTTTAGCATTAGTGGCTGCTGGATATGCCGGTCGGGTCCGGGCAGATTTCCGCCACCAATGAAACCTAACATCGTGTCATAAGTGCAATTACAATTCCTAATTGTAATTACTAAATTTTCCATTTTTATCCAAATATAACTATGTCATTATAGGTAATTATTTCTATGTTTCCCAATTTGAATTAAATGTCCAATTTACATAAATATTACATTAATTATGCCAATTATAAATCCCTTCTCCCCGTTTCCTAACTAACGTATTCACACGTATTTTGGTGGCATCTAAGCTATAAAGCAGCCTAGCCATAACAATGAAAAGGGAGTATGACAAAGGTGAAAGTTTCAAAATATCTTGGCATAAACTAGCATGATAAAAAAGTGAATGGATATGTAATTAACATCATCACAAGGTGGACATAAAACTGATGAACTTGTGGCAACTACGATGTAAAAGCAACATAATGAGATATAGTCCAACTATTTAGATCTAGCATAATTAGAGTGACATAGCAACATGTTTAGATCTAAAATGGCTTCATATGTCAAGTTTACAACACATTTAAACTAATCACAATACGACAGGTGAAAGGTGATTTACATAAAGAACTAGATCTAGCCAATGTTACAACTGTCCAATAGACGTACATTCACCATAATATAGTTACAAGTCAAGATCCACATAGACAACATAACATAATAACCACAATTTTATTAGATCTAGGGAATTAGATCCATCATGACATAGTATATGATTTAACACTTGCATACAATCATACTTTACAACATATCCAAGTCATGGTCTTTCACAATTTACTTTCATTTATCTAAACCTAAAAACAACTAGAAACTCACAGCGTTAGGTTTAGAGAATTGAGTAAGAACGGATCTAGAATTTCTGAATTTGATTTGCAAAGTATGTTGTTGTAGAAGATGGTTCAGTTCGCAGTCCAGTAGTAGCCTATGGCCTCCATGACTTCCAACGAAGAAAATATGAGAAATAACCACATATTTATAGCTGCAAACCTTCTGAAACCGACTGCCACCTCAGCCCTAGGGGTGTCGACACCCCTGTGGGTGGGTCGACCCTTAGGTCCACACCCCTCTAAGGGGGTTGACCCCCTACGGTAGGAATTTTGCTGCTCAGACGAATTTTTCAAATTCAAACTGTTCTGGATAGAATTCTGACTTAGCTCTGACTCATGCGTATATATAATTCTTCTACGCATATACAAACTTAAAACCCTCATAACTTCCTCATATGGTGTCCGTTTTACGCAAACCAAATGTCTATCTTGACCAGAATTTCGAGACGTATGCAATGGTGCAGTCCGTTTCCTCTAATTAAACTAATTATTATTTAATTTGTCCTCTTTTAGTGTCAGTACAAATTCGGGGTGTTACAATCTTGTTAAAGATCCCATAGCAATTATACTTGAAGATAATCAACCATTGACCTCAACCAAATCACCAGAATCCACAAATATACGGAAATTTGAAGTGTAGAAAATTTGAAGTGCATATAAGTGTTGATGTGCATATTTGCAACACATGTATGTCGACATATAACGGTTTTCCAGTTTTTTGAATTCAAATTGGGAAGTTATTTCCTTCCACCCTTTCTCCAAAAGACACATCCTTTCATACACTATTTAAAGGCCCCTGGTAACGAATTTTTACATTATAATTTCACATTTTCTTCTACTCCTTCTCCATTTATTCTCTACTAAATTCCCTTGAAAATTATCCTATTATTCTTGCAAATCCACTCTCTTTCATTCCTATTCTTCATTGATTTGCAAGCCACAATATCAGAGAGTTGTACTTGAATTCATATCATTCTCTCTCTGATTTTATCATATTTCCTCAAAGACTTCAAAGATATTGCCATTGGAGATCTATAGGATCATTGTACCACATTTGCAAGAATCTGTATTGAAGATACGACTACTTGCCATTGTTTATTGTTGTTGATAAGGAGAAGGTGTTTCTTGTAGCCCGAGAAATCAAGATTGTAAAGGTGTTCTTACCACCCGTGGAAAGCAAGCGATTATAGTGAAATTCTGCACGGTGGAGTGCAGGACTGGATGTAGGATTAGTTAATCCAAACCAGTATAAAAATCCTTGTGTTATTTACTTTACTGCATTTGATTTTATTACTTATTTCTTTTGATTTGAATTTGAATAGATATAGTTTATCTCTCTAGTATTTGAGTAGCCTTAAGATCTATTAATACTGGGTTATAGACACCCAATTCCCTTATAGAAACCCTAGCTAATAGGTTGTGTAAATAAATGTTATTTTAAAGCTACCAGGATACTTTCTCTTCGGTTAAAATAAGACATAGAATAAGGTGATGGCAGCAACTTCTAGGATTGAGCCTAAGGTCGAATCACATCGATAGACAAGAGGATTAAAATGAATAAAAAACAAGAGATATATAGGCGAAAACCTCATTCGGTATTTGTCATTCAGTCCTATTTTAAGGCAGCCTTAAATTCAGTTTTAATAACCTACATATT
The DNA here is from genome assembly GCA_030737875.1 of Allium sativum. Classification (NCBI taxonomy): domain Eukaryota; kingdom Viridiplantae; phylum Streptophyta; class Magnoliopsida; order Asparagales; family Amaryllidaceae; genus Allium; species Allium sativum. Next base: position 767,930,714 of record CM060918.1, on the reverse strand, counting down.
TATTTAAATATGATGATTGTGTTTGGCTTTGATGGTTGAATTGAATACTTGTTTATTCTCTACTTAAATGAACTTCAGATTTTAAATCTAAGCAACATTGTTTAATGTTAGGTGTTATAAATGATCAACATATTTAGATAATGGGCAGTGATATTAAGTTGAATGTCCTTGATGATATGCTTGCCATGGTAGTAAACTTACTTGTGATAGAATCCTTATATATATTGATGATTATAAAACACTGGAAACCCTATTTGGAAACATTACCTCTGGCTGACTTGCTTATGAAATGGAATAAATTATTAGATATGATTGCTATTGTAAGTGGTCTGTGCAAAGAAGGGTGTAGGGCAACAAGATAGGATACCTTCCTTATGTTTTATACCCAGATAAAAGAAGGAGCTAGGGATGCAATGGAATTCTATGTGCTGAGCTCCTAGGCTTCAAAAAATATCCCTAAATAAATATGTTATGATTTAGACTTCTCTTAAAATATGTGAGACAATCTAAAGCGTAAATGATAGGGAAGCAATAGGCTTTAGGATGTGCACTTCTAAAGCATCCATGGCCACCAGACAGTAGAAACATAAATACATGAATATTACTTATCTTTGTTGTATGAATGATTGGTTGTGTTATATGTGTCATCTGTCATGATTAATGTGAATGGTTGAGCTTGCTTAATGTATTTGATTCACTTTAAAGGGCGGTAGGTATTGAAAAGTCGATGTGTACGATTTAAAGGATCTATATGGATATAGCGGAAATATATGTTATATGCTAGCTAAGTAATATGCAATGCAAATAAAATCTAAGTTACCGAGATATATCACAAAGAAAGTAAATGCGGAAAATAAAGTAAAGTGACACCAGGAATTTTTATACTGGTTTGGACTTCCCGCCCTGCGTCCAGTCCCGAAGCTCCTCTTCGGAATTCACTAACAATGCCCTCTCTTAACCCGCAGTACACTCGAGCCCCAACACGGATGCCTCTCGCCTGAGAAACTACACAGGTCTTCAATAATTACAAGTGTTTGACTTCTGATTTGTGTTCTTGAATCAACACGGATAACCAATATTCAAAGTACAACATTCCTATAATCTAATCCTCAAGTATATGATTTGAATGCGAAGATTTAAGGAAGAAGATTGCTTGTTGAATCAAATGATATTAAATCGATTCAAGGATTCAACAAGTATTTGAATTGGAGAACTTTTAACTGCAAAGAATATAAATGGAGAGAATAAAATGATGATTAGAAAAATCAGTATAATTCGGTTAAAATCGGTTATTGTAAAGCATGATTAAGCTTGTTTATATAGTAGTATAAGAGTAGCATTCCTTCATGAATAATTTCTATTAAAAGTTATGTCCATTTCCTTTGATTAATGAAGAGGAATCTCTTCATGAAGGATGGTGACTCTTCACAAAAATAGTTTTTGGGTCGAATTTGTTGACTGGTTAAAAATCATTAGTTGACTGGTAAAATTAAATCGTATAAATAAGATTTTCAAAACTAGCCGTTGTATACAAAAATTGGTTGACCAGTTGACTGGTTGATTTTCTACCAGTCGACTGGTAAGCCAGTTTTTGTATATTTCTGGCATTTTAAAAGGTGTGTATATATATACACACAACTTTGTTTTGCATATTCGTGTATACTCGAGGATAGATTTTAACGTAATTCTAACACGACTCAATGTGTGTGTGTGTATATATATATATATATATATGTAAACCTTATCTTTATGATTCGATTCTCATAGTAGCTTCATTCGTTGGTATGGACCACAGTGCCAGCTTATACGTGGCTTATTTAAGCCTAGGAATCTGAGTGTGCTACTGTAACTAATGCACCAGGCGATGTGCACCATATGAGTAGTGTGTAGTATGATCTGTTTAGGAATGAAATAATGGGATCTTAACTAAATGCATGATAGACATAGGCCCACTAAATTGCAAGGGGAAATTGCTGAATAGGGTGGGATATGTGGGGATTAACCTGTTATATAGATTGATGTTTTATTCACTTGATACGAATGAATGCTTGTGTTGATTTAATATGTCGAGTCATTCATGGTTCTCCTTGGTTGAATGGAAGGGAATCCCTGGAATATGCTAACTTTAATTAGGTGAATTATGCAAGTAAAAATGTTGATTATCATATGTGTTGAATGATAGGTTGAACCATTGGTTTGCTAACACTGAATAATTAAGAATTCGACCACTATAGTTTAAAAGAACTTTGACGAGTATATATATGCTCATACCCTGGCTAATAATGATAATTCTTGAACACATGTGAATCAACTGCTAGCATATTTGAATTAAGGAGTATGAATTTGGCCAACTTATTAAGTATAAAGTCTAGTATTAAATGAATTCTCACACCAGGAAATATGTCTGACCCTATTTACTCTAATGTATTGGGATGTCTCATTTTGCAATGAGGCAGATTCCAATAGTTTTGTAGACAATAAGAAGGCTAAGTGAAAGTGTGAAGGATTGCTTGAAAAGATATTACATGAGCTTGGATAGTTAAATTTTGTTTGGTTATGTATTATGCTTGATGTATTATTTTATTATTTACTGGAAATCAAAATTAGTTTATTTGCTAAAGTAATGGATATGTATATCTAAAGTTTTTACTTGTTAAATTATTAATTGAACCGACAATTTAAAGAAATCTTTTGAGTGAGGCAAATGCATATATTTCTAAGTATATGTTCACTTATATAAATCCCAGATAGTTGAATATTGGGAAGTGATATGTGTAAGACATAAAATGTGTATTGGGTTTGGAAATAATAAAGTTTATAAGCTTGTTTGAAATATAAAGAGATATCTTCAAACTTATATTCATTTTAAAATATACATGTTCATATTGTTATAGGTTAGGACAATCTGGGTTGATATAATGAAGTTTTATAAAGCAAGAAAGTATAAGTTTTCTGATTTATATATATACTCATATGCTTTTATATAAAGGGTACGAACTGAAATAACTATACCTATATGTATAGGGCATTGGCCATCATTTGAAGTTCAAATTAATAAGGAATAGAACCTTAGAATTTTGAATATTTTAGAAGACTTGGACATATTTTTCTAAGTGATATGAACTAAGGCAGGAGTTCATTATTTTAATGTTGATATAAGAGTGAACTTGAACATTAGTTTTACCTTAATTCTAGAATAAAACCAGGTTGGTTTGTAAAGAAAGGAAAATGCATTTTAAAGGGCAGGTTATTTGTTGATTGATATAAGGATATAGAAAATAAAATGATAAGATATATATTTATTACTTTCTGATAGAATCTAGAACCAAAATCAATTAAGAATTATGTTAAACAATCGATGTTTACATTGTATCTAAAAAGGTAATGTTTGATAATTTGGATATAAACTTAGAAGTACTGGCCAAGACAACATGTAATAAGGCACGTATTTGTGTTTATGAAAGTAGAAATTTGGATTTTGCCAGACCTTGGTAAAAATGTATAAATCAACCCATATGCACTGGATGGCACTATATTCATATAATTGAAATTGGTACTGCTATGTACCATCTACCTAGAAGATATCCAAACCTACATGCCTTGTCTTGAGTCCGACAAATGATTTAAAAGCGGAGAATAGAGAAGAACTCGGAGTCCTATGTTTTTGATAGGAATGGATAGCTTAATCTACCCTTATAAGATGAAGCTGTTTCTCTTTATAGCGTAATAACAATTTTATGAAAGCAATATTTGAGTACCTAAGAGGATTAGGTAAACTATTAAGATGCTTATTTGATCTCGTAGTGAGGAAATGAAAACTTGTATATTATGAATGAGTAACATAAACATGTTATATATAATATTAGAGGGCTTGTGTGGAGCTAGATAAGAAGTAGGCTGGTACAATCTATTGATCATTAGATAATGGCTGATATGGGTATAAACAAGGAACCAAGAAGTTTACCTTTTCTTAGAAACTTGATTATAGAAGTACAAATCATACTTGTATACCCAATAGTGACCAAAAAGGGTGTTAAACATATGTTAACCAAAAAGGATCAGAACAGAGGTGCCACAAACCTACACAACTTAATAACCAGAATATTATTAAATTATCTATTTTAAGAGTGTGATTTTACAAAAGGAAAACAAGTTGATTTATTCTTATTTATGTTGTCTAGTGATTAACTATTTATAATTAATCAAAGGTCTTTTGCTGTTTAATTTAACTCTGATTTAAGCAAAAGAAGACTTATATATATCTTCTTATATACAAGTTAAAATTTTAATTATACTAATATTTCTATACTGGCGACGAGTTATCTTGGAATTAAAAGGTTTGAGGAGGATAACCCTTTGGTAGAGGACCCAGGATTGTTGTAATTTATAATCAAATAAACTGAAAAATTGTTGAAAATTTTTATGGTCCTCTCATGCACTAGCAACCCTTTTGCATGTTTCTTTTTTCGCTTTTATGTATTAGTATTTTGAATATCTTTCATTCTATTTGTAGACTCGACCAACTCAAAAGGAATATGAAAAATCCCAGGACAAAGCTGAAATAAAATATCTTAGAGCAATGCAGGAGGAGAATTGTCTTCGTGCTATATAGATGGAGCAACTAAATCAAAAGCTAGCGAAGTATGTACAGCAACATGGTTCCTTTCCTTCGTCGTTCGGTGCTTTCGAAAATGATGAAAATGCTTAAGAGGTGTGTTTTTTGTGTTTGTGTTTGTGTTTGCATGGTTAATATATTGACTTGGAGATGGTGAGGGTTGTGTTCAGATGTTGTATATGTCGGTTTGGAGTTGGTGAGGAAGATGTTTTGGATGTATTTTGATGGTATATACTTGGTTTTGTTGGCATGTGAGGTTGATGAGTTGGTTTTTTATTTTTGGATGGTTTATTTTGTTTATATTGGTGTTGATTTGATGTGCATTGGTTGTTTATATTGTTATTGTTATATATGTGTTATATGTGTGTGGAATGGATGAGAAATGGAATAGAAATTGAAATAGTGTGGCTGGAAGGTAATAGGCTTGCTGTTAAATTTTTTAATCTAGATTTCCAATGGCTGGCAACAGTTTCCAATGGCTTATTGGTCATTTATTATAAATGGTTTTCAACAGGTCATTACCATAGGAGGCCGTTGGAAATACCATTGGAAAGTCTCCATTGAATCCGTTGGAAATTGTTATAATTCGTAAACAGTATTCCAACGGTCGCCAACTGCTCTGAGCCATTGAAATAGTCATATTCTCTTGTAGTGTGCAAATGTGCTCTTATATTATGAAGTTTTTAAAAAATGATATATGAAGTTACAGTAGTCTGAAAACAATATGTTATATTCCTCTACATCATGCTTGTGAAAATAGAAAGATGTCAATAGATAAATTTGGGAATGTACCAGGCTGTCCTCTTTAAGGAATACCTTCAATATATTCGTTTACGTACTTATCCCCTTCTCGGTGACTTTGTCAGAGATATCCTATTTTATGCACTATGTGTGTGTATATCTGCATCTGTTTCAGCTAAATACCTATTTCACTACACCCCATTCTACACCTATATGGTCTTCAGACATAATCTTGAGCTATGTAAGATTATCTTGAGTTATGTAAGGAATACATACAAACTTTTGTTTGATTTTGATTGTTGAGTATAGATTGAGTGCAATGAGGACCTTCCTCATGTTGGTTTGACTATATTGATCCCTACTGTTGATGTTGCCATTATCTATTTCAAAAATAGAATGTTAAGAATGGTTGTATTAAAATAATGCTTATAGTTTACCTAATATCTTTATGAAGTCTTATTACTTTTACTTACTTAATCTCTCATTGCGATTTCTTTTGCACTTTTAGGTTCCATGTAAGTTGGAATGAGCTCATTATTTGTGTCAGTCTTTATAACATAGGAATTATCTCTTCACACTATATGACTTTGGCTACTTCATCACCCTGATTGATCTTTTTTAGGGATGATTGTTATTTTGTTAGAATCTTCAGTGCAAGCATGTTTCTTTAAGTAATCTCATTAGTCTTTACCATCTTAACCTTGTTCAAATGGATCGTTATTCTTGACAAAATAAATTTTACTAAATGGCTCAATCGTAATATTGGTTAGCATACACTATTTTGTGCTTCCAATACCTCTTTTAGTCATGGGAAGACTTAATTTTTGCCTTAAAATAAACTTTTCACATGATTTTGTCGTAGGCAATGCACACACATATGCATACACATATAGATTAGTCATAGGTTGTAACTTTCTATTGATTCGGGGTTAGCTGATTCATCTTAGACTTTATCCTTTGGAGCCATTTCCTAGTTGTGTTCGTATATCCGAGTCGTTGTATATCTGTTCGTTTGGGGATCATTGTATTTTCCTTTGGTTATGTGTAACCATGCCTAATTTTAGCACATGTATATGTTGTATTATGTGGTTACATCTATATGTATCTGTTTTATGGTATGTAATGAGTTGTAATTTGTTCTGAATACGACCTTTAGCCATCGTAATTTTATATCAGAAGTATTGAGTATGTTGATCCACTTTAAATAAGGAAAGCATTTTTTTATACATCCAACTGACTTATTCAATACTCCTCTAATGCGAAATTATGGATGGTTACCCCTAACTAGCCCTATTATTCACTCTAATAGACAATATTACATAATATTCTCTTTATCAGGGTAGGTCTCCAGATGGAGTGTCACACTAGATGTTATGGAAATGTCGAGTTGTGTTTTGGTAGTGGTTGTGGAATTGTTGTGTTTTACTATCTTGGATTGTTTTGTGTTGTGGTTGTGGGAGTTATCTACCGAATTCCTTTGGTCGGTCATTGGTCATCTTTTTGCCGAACTTATTTTGTGCGGCTTGTTATTGTGCTTCTGTTTCGCTATTTCAAAGGTCCTTGCTCATAGAAATGTCGCTCCTGCAAACTCCTATCCCTTAGTAAGTTGTCCTTGGTGATTGCTTGCAACATGGGTTGTGTTTAATGTGGTGGTAGTTTTGTTTTGTTGGAGTGTATCTGTATGTGGTTTATGGCCTTTGAAAGCTTTATGTGTCACTATGGTGCAGCTCTTGTGGAACTTTGGATGTGAGGACGTCAAGTTGGTTTCAAGGTAGCTGGTTGTCTTTTGGTCCGTACCTCTATGGAGATAGTTACTGGCCTTTGTGGTGACTGCTGTTATTCGTGCTCTTGTTTCTATTCAGGTGTTATAATATCGTCTTAGTTTGCTATTTGTTGTTGCATTTGGAACCTTTGCAGCATGTTTAAGATGATTATATGTTGTATTTGCAATGTATATCACTAACGAAATTTGCCTAGTGTAGAGTTATAGTGTCTTCCTTTCTACCTACTATGTACTTAATTTGATTCTCACCATGCGTGGTGATTTATATATCGATTTGTTTTAGTTCATAGTTAGGGCTTGGAAAATGTGTGTAGCAGGTAGGCAATCTTCCTATCTCCTGTATCATTTTGTATTCACTATTTGTTGTAATGGAAAAAGTGTTACAAGTCACTTTAAAAACTAGTTGGCCTTGCCAAAAAAGGAATAAAAGAAAACATGGTTTAGTAGCTAGGACCCATTCTAACCACCTTCCTTATACAGGGTTCGATGGTCCCAGGAAGGCGACGCAAGCTTATGTACTGGAACGGTGGTTATAAGAGGTAAAAAAAATAAGATTGGATTGAGATGCAAAACCCTTTTTTTGTTAGGACACATCCGATCACCTCCCATTTCGAACAGAATCTGATGGTCTTAGGAAGACCAGGTGCGCTTAGGTGGCATAACGGCATAAAGGGCCAATAGAGTTTGATTAGTAGGGCACCTAGAATTTTTTGAGTAATACAGACTTCGATCAGAGACTACTATAACATGCACTAGTTGCACATCTTTTTGCTCATAGGCAAGACCTACTAGTGGCATGTTACCATGGGATGGTAGGCCAAAGCATGCACTACAATAAATTCTCTTTTTAGCTACATTTAATATTGCGACGCAAAACAATAAGTCGCAAAAAATCATTATTTGCGATGCTTATTTATGTCATGACTAATATAGGTAGTAAATGCTCATGAAAATTAATTTCAGTTTTCTATGACTTTATTTTACGTTGCGATTAAGTACACAAATTAAAGTCCTCCAAATTTGTATGTATTTGCTACATACTGCATGTGTTGCAAAAGAAATTAATTTTTTACAACGCTAATTTATGTTGTCAATGTCTCATTGACATTATCAACGCATCTTTGTGTCGTTAAAGATCAATATTAACATTGTGTTTATATTACAAATTAATAACTTTTTGCATTATTTCAATAATTTTTTTATAGTGACGTCACCTTGTGTCGTAAATAAGGTGGTATATTTACTAGGTATGTTAATTGCAATGTAATGGAAAAATACAAATAGATTTTTTTTGTCTTTTTGTTAATTAGAAAATGAACAAACGTTTTCCCCTGAAAGGTCATTTACCAACTGCGCTCAGAGATAAGAGCACGATATAATCCCTAATTCACTCGTCTCTCATTTTCAATTTTGAAGCTCTTGAATCGCCATCTCTTGTTCTTGAATCCCCTTCTGATTTCCGAAAGCCTAATCCGTTTGTGAATCTCGCTCAGCATTTCACTGGATTTTGCCGACCCATAACATCGATTCACTTCATCGTCACCCGCAGTCATTCAATTATTTTTAGCAGTATCTCCATCTCTTGTCGTATAAGGTAAATTCTTATTGATTTCTTTTTTAGGGTATCATTGTTTTTGATTCGTGTCATTTTCTGTAGTAAGATATGAAATATAGGATCTGAATTTTTAAACGTTTAAAAATATATTAGTTCTTGTTCTTTAGTAGTAGATTACAGTTTATTTCTTGCATTGAATAGTGTCCAGAGATATTGAAATCATCTTTTATGAATGCAATAAACATTAACAGTGAGAGGACATGTAGAAATAAGGTAAATTCTTATTGATTTCTTTTTTTGGGTATCGTTGTTTTTGATTCGTGTCATTTTTTATAGTAAGATATGAAATATAGGATCTGAATTTTTAAACGTTTAAAAATATATTAGTTCTTGTTCTTTAGTAGCAGTTTACAGTTTATTTCTTGCATTGAATAGTGTCCAGAGATGATTGAAATCATCTTTTATGAATGCAATAAACCTTAACAGTGAGAGGACATGTAGAAAAGTTAGAAATCTTTGAAACATAACATTTATACTGGTTGCGTTTCAATGTAAATTAGTTAAGGTTTGTTAAAAATTTGATAAAACGGTATAGGAATTGGAAATATCATTTATCCCTGCTGATATTTTGGGTATAGCTATTTTAGGAATTGCTGTTTATGTTCGTTTGAGTAATATCATTTTAACCTTCTCTATTTTCTTGTGATAAATTTGGCCTTTTATTTTAGTGAAACACGACATATCTTTTTTTCTTCTTCGATTTTTCTCTCTAAAAGAACATAGAATTTAATATTTGTCGTGATAAAAAATTTACGATGTTATAGGAATATGTATGTGTGTGTGTTTGTGTGTGCGTGTGTGTGTATATGTGAGATATGGTGTTTCATATTCGATAAACATTGAAACGTATATTTCTTTAAGGCATTTAGTATAGAAATATTTTTAATACAATAATATTAAAGGAATTGTGATTTATTTATTTATTGCTGCAATTTTATTTTTTGACATAATTAGAAATAGACTTGAAAAAAAAGAATTATATTTCTCATTTACTAAACCCAACTATATATAGTACTCTAAACTTAATATACATTAATACTGATAGTAAACCAAAGATAAATTTCAGCATCCCTGCAGTTTTGAGCATGTGCTTCATTTCTTAGGTTCTTAATATTTCCGAATTAAATAAAATTTCTCTATTTCAGTTTTAACAAATGAAATTGTCATCACAAGATTCACAACCTCATCTCATAAGACATAAATTTGTGTTGGTACAGCAGCTGCAGCTGCAACTGTACACAACTCTGCTGAACACTTCCCTATCATATAATTTTGATCGATATTTATTCAACTTGCTCCAAGATCTAACAAGAATCCCATGATGCAAATATATTTTGTTCCACAATTTAGAAACAAGTTCAAGATTTTTGATAAGGATGAGACATGCATGGTTGTTGTTCTAGACTTATAGCATGTGCAAATGGTTGTGGTTCAAGATTTCATGGATTTTTGGGGACAATAATAATTTTTCAATGTTCAATACTATGCATCTTTCTGCTCTATATGCATATTCTTTACAGGCTCGCTATACATCTGTTATACTATTTATTTATGAGGTTTTTCCTTCATTTCTTATGACTAATGTTTGAAACATGACAAGTGATTCAAAGAATTATATTATTATTCAGTTAACATGATCTGATTTTGTAATACGAAATTAACCCTTTAAGCATTCCTAACAATTACAAGATTATTATAATAATCTTTTGCGTTCCACCGAAGTTTGCTATATTATTTTGAAACAAAATTAGTTTACTCGTATATCACTTTATTAATAGTCATTTTGAAAAAGCAAATTTTTTGTTCATTCGTAAAGTTCAAAGAACATCCTTTTATATTATTAGCATTATCTTTGAATGACAGTAGAAAATATGATAAAACAATGAAACATTTTTATAACTTCAAACTGCTTTTCTACAAATATTAGCAATTGATACAATATTCATTTTCAGGTAACTTGCTTCACATCAGTTTATAAATAATTAAATTATGCAAATAAAAAATGCATTTTAAGTAGTCTATTAATGGATGCTTGTCCTAATTTTTGCTTAATCACATAAATTTTCTTATAGGAAGTAGTTATATTTCCATTTTGAATTTTATTCAAAGTTGAATAAAATTAGCCATCAACTTTAATAATCATTATTTTGTGGTATTTAAGTTATGAGAATATGCACCATGTTTTTAATGCATTACAGACATTTCAATATTAAGCTTATAATATCAAAACAAATTGTTTTTATCTATCATATTCATTTGACTAAATTTTTTCCAAGCCAAAATGATTAGTGGAGTTGCTCTGTTTTTCCAAAGAACATACAAATGTTAAAGTATAATTTGAATATGGACATGATTACGATCCGAACATCAATTTTTATGAGCTAAGTCATGAAATTTGAATTTGGATACAAAACTTGAACCTTTGTTATCATTATAAATGGATAATTTTTATTTTATTTTATGACTTTTGTCTAATCTTTTTTAAATTAATTCTATTCACTTATATCATGCTATTTTGCATGCTTTAGTATGAAAATTTTCAAGAAAAATGATTTTTTTTTTTACATTCTTGTTTGCATGATAACATCACATATGTCAAACGTATAATTTTAAAGTTCCAAAATTAATTTCCCATTTTTATGTCATAAGCCTAGATAATTTGTTAATAATCTTCCTTAATAGGAATCAAACTCAATATGCATGGAAATTAAAAAAAAAAGTTGGAAAATATACTCCTTGATATCGAGTGATGCCATCTACTTTTGTGTAACTTGAAAGTCATTTTATATGTGTGTGATGAATTTTTTATATTGAGCAGAAATGGATAGAAGTTGGGTTCATTTGCCTAATAAACATTGGTCTGAATACATAAATGGTATTAAAGAATTCATGCGGGCTGCCATAATAATAAAGATAGTATGGAAAGAGTGATGTGCCCATGTGGTAGATGCAAAAACAGAGTAGGTTATCTTCATATCAATATAGTTGAAGAGCATTTATGGAACAATGGAATAGATAGAACTTATACTCGATGGGTGCATCATGGTGAAGATTACGAAACTCTATCTGATGATGATTACGATGATGATTCCGATGAAGAGAATATTTCTAGTAGTGAAGAAGAAGGATCCAATGCATTGCATAACATGCTTGAAGAACTACGAGCTGCAGCATTTGCAAATGTTGAAAATGCAACGCAAAATGAAGAATTTGCTAATTATTCTAATGCGCACGAAGTAAATCAAAATACTTTTGATAATCTTTTGGATGATGCAGTTCAACCCCTTTATCCAGGATGTTTGAAATTTACGAAGTTGGATTTTGTTGTAAAGCTGCTTCATCTAAAAATAATCAACAACTGGACTTACAAATCTTATAATATGGCTATTGAGTTGTTTAAAGCAGCGCGCTACCTATAGGCGAGACACTTCCAAAATCGTATTATGAATCGAAGACCTTAATTAGAAATTTAGGGCTTGGGTATGTACCAATTCATGCATGTATTTATGACTGTGTCATATTTTGGAAGGAATATGAGAATCTAATGAATTGTCCTATATGTAATGAGCCAAGGTATAAAGTTGTCGAAGGAAAAGGTAGGAAAATACCAAGAAAGGTTCTTTGATATTTTCCATTGAAACCAAGGCTTCAACGGTTATTTGCTTCAAAGATGATATCTGAAGATATGAGATGGCATAAGGATAAACGTAACCCAACAGAGAATGTACTCGTCCACCCGGCAGATTCCAAAGCTTGGAAAGAGTTCGATAATGAACATGAGTGGTTCTCTAGTGATCCGCGAAATGTTTGCCTTGGTTTAGCGACCGATGGCTTTACCCCTTTTCATGATATGAGCAACTCATATAGCATGTGGCCAGTAATGGTCATACCGTATAATTTGACACCTTGGAAGTGCATGAAGGAGACATTTATTTTCATGTCTTTACTCATACCTGGACCTAAAGAGTCGGGTAATGATATTGATGTATACTTACGTCCGTTGATAGATGAGTTGAAAGAATTATGGGAGTATGGTGTGGATACTTATGACTCGGTAACAAAAGAAAAGTTTAGGTTACATGCAGCTTTGTTGTGGACGATGAACGATTTTCCTGCATATGGAAACTTGTCTGGGTGGAGTACTAAAGGGAACATGGCTTGTCCTATTTGCAACAAGGATACATGTTCTATGTATTTGAGAAATGGTAGAAAACTATGTTACATGGGTCATCGTCGTTTTTTACCGCAGAAACATGCTTGGCGAACTCGTGGAAAACAATTATTTGATGGAAAGAATGAAAATAGAGAACCACCAAGAAGATTATTTGGGGATCAAATGTTATCTCAATTAGAACATATCGAACAAAAGAATTTTGGGAAAGCTGCAAGTAACAAGAAAAGAAATCGTACTGAGATCGAGTTGAATTGGACAAAAGTGAGCATATTTTTTGAACTTCCTTATTGGAAAACAAACAAAATAACACACAATCTTGATGTTATGCACATTGAGAAGAACATTTGTGAAAATATCATGGGTACATTATGGAGTATAGATGGTAAAACAAAAGATACAGTAAAAGCACGACTTGATCTTGAAGCGATGAATTTGAGGCATGAGTTACATACAATCAAAAAAGGCAATAAAATCATCATACCTCCCGCATCTTATGTGTTGTCATCTAAAGAAAGACAATCATTATGTGAATGGTTAAAATCAGTGAAGTTTTCAGATAGTTATGCATCAAATATTGCTTGATGTGTGAATTCAAGAGATTGTAAGATATCAGGAATGAAAAGTCATGACTGTCACATATTTTTACAATGTCTTCTTCCAATTATAATGCGTGGTTTCTTGCCTCATCATGTATCTGAGACATTGATTAAGTTGGGAAGCTTCTTTAAGGAGCTTTGTTCCAAGGCACTAAAGTTGGATGTACTATAAAGAATGGAGAAGGAGATTGCTATATTACTTTGCAACCTTGAGCAAATATTTCCACCTGCATTCTTTGACGTAATGGTCCATTTAGCCATTCATTTGCCTCGTGAGGCAATGCTTGGTGGACCTGTGCATTATCGGTGGATGTATCCAATTGAAAGGTAATTCTTATTATTTCTTTTTAGTTAACATTTTTTTTAAATAATGGTTTTATTTATTTAATTTAGACAATACATACAGATTTCTACACACATTAAAATGATATGTTCGAAACATGGCACGACCTGAAGGATCAATAGCAGAAGCATATGTAGACACAGAATGTCTAACATTTTGCTCCATGTCTCTCCATGATATTGAAACACGATTCAATCGTGAAGAAAGAAACTATGATAGTAGTAATACATCGTTGTGTACTGGTCTAAAGGTTATCACCAAAAGTGCACGACCAATTGGAGCTTACAAAATTATCAAGCTTCAGAGCAAAGATTTTGATAAAGCTCGATATTACGTGCTGAATAATTCCGATGAAATATCCTCATACACAGAGTAAGCAATGAAATTTTTATATTATATAGTTGAAAGTAACATGATATCCTTATTCTTATTCTGTGCAAACAATACACTCAGGAACATAATAATCAAGATGCAAACATGTTAAATGATGAACAAGAAAAAGGTTTTTTTACATGGTTCGAACAAGTTGTAAGTGTTTATGTAGAGTTTATTAATGATATACCATGAATGGAATTTTTTTTCTTATGCGACATGAAAAGTCCATGAAAGCTACCGATGAATTGTATTCATTGGCATGCGGACCAGATTTACGTGTGAAACGATATAGTGGTTGCATTGTGAATGTCGTACGCTTTCACACAAAAGATCATCACATTTGAGGGCCCAAAATAGCGGCGTGGTTGTAAAAGGACAGCATCAATCAAAAGAAATTGATTTTTACAGTGTCTTGACTGACATTCTGGAATTAGATTACCTATTTGGAAAACACGTATATCTTTTCAAATGTGATTGGTGGGATCAAGGAACAAAAAAATATGGCATACAAATAGACAATCATTTCACAGTTGTTAATACTTCTCGAACATGGTATAAAGATGATCCATTTGTGTTGGCTATCCAAGCAGAGCAAGTCTTTTATGTTACAGATGTTAAATTTGGAGATACAAAATCACAATGATTGGAACAAATTTGCAAAGAATGGAAAGTAAATATTTTATAATGGGAATGCATTGATTGCATTTGATGAGGTGGTAGAGAAATAAATGAAGGGATTAATTTCTTCCATCTATGCTAAAGAAACAGATTGATTTACTTCTTATATTTGCACATTTGTTGTTATGGTAATTTGCCTCCATTATATTATTACCATAT
This sequence comes from Allium sativum, assembly GCA_030737875.1. Taxonomy (NCBI): domain Eukaryota; kingdom Viridiplantae; phylum Streptophyta; class Magnoliopsida; order Asparagales; family Amaryllidaceae; genus Allium; species Allium sativum. The sequence goes on along the minus strand of CM060918.1, from coordinate 767,915,635 downwards.
GTTGGTAATTTAATTGATGACTCACATAGATTTGCACTGGCTATATATTGAGGGGTAGGCTTTAGTGTAAACCCATCCTGGCCTGGAGCCAGTGATCTCCAATGGTGTCTCTTCTTGTTAAACCTGGTTGAGGTTTGGATATGTAAACTCTTATTTTGTAATCTCTTGTAATTCTCTCATGTAGAATAAAATCTCTCTCTGTTGGACTGGACGTACACTATGATGATAGTGGAACCAGTATAAATACTGTGTCTCTTTGTTTCTCTGTTATAGTTATTTACTATTTTGTTGATGTAATAGAATAATTGCTATCAGATTAGATTGGTGTTCAATTGGCAAATCTAGATCCTACTTATTGCGCTTCCGCATTTATGCGCAATTATTGCATAACAGATTGGTATCAGAGCGTGGTGATTTGTTTTAAATTATGCATCAATTATTTCTACAAAGGTTGGTAGATTCAGTGGTGATTATGCTATTACTATTTTGGAGAAAAGGAGACTTTGGTGGAGGAGATTATGTCGAGAGTGAAGAGTGTTCCAATCTGGGAACTTTGACGTGATATGGAGTTTGCTGCGTTGAAGGGACTATTGGATTTGGGAAGTTTTGATCATGTTTCTGACAGGGGTCTTCATGTTGATGATGCTCTAGGGATCCAAGATGATCAGGAAAGGAGCTCAGGTCAAGTGATAGATGGGTGTCAAGACAAAGATCATTGTGGTTTAGACAGGGGTCTTCACGTTGATGATGCTCGAGGGAACCGGGATGATCGAGGAAGGAGCTCAGGTCAAGTGTTAGACAGGTGTCGATGTGTATTGCAAGCACTTTTAGACCGTTGGTTTATGCGTGGTGCAGCTCATGGTGGTAGATGCATCTTTTGTAGGCGGTGGGTGAAGCTTGTAATGGTTTTGATTAAGTGGCAGGAGAGAGATTTTTTGGCGATTGAGAGAATTATTATTTTTGGTCTTGGTGGTGTTGAGATTACTTTGGAATCTGCCTTTTTTTTCCTTTTATTTTGGATATTTGCAACAGTTTGTTGGCGGGCGGGGACGTTGTCTGAGCTCGTTAACAATGGTGTGATGGGTGGTAGCTTTGCCGGAACCCATTAAGCAAATATTCATTTTTGGTTTCTATCTCATTGTGAGATTTTGATTGAAGGTGGAGTTCTGTTGAAGAGTTTTATGATGTGAAGAGAATTTGATTGGAGATGGGGTGTGACAGATATGTGATTTTGCATCAAGGTGGAGTGTTAAATATGGTGATACAAAATCTTAATGATTGGAACAAATTTGCAAAGAATGGAAAGTAAATATTTTATAATGGGAATGCATTGATTGCATTTGATGAGGTGGTAGAGAAATAAATAAAGGGATTAATTTCTTCCATCTATGCTAAAGAAACAGATTGATTTACTTCTTATATTTGCACATTTGTTGTTCTGGTAATTTGCCTCCATTATATTATTACCATATGTTGGTAATTTAATTAATGACTCACATAGATTTGCACTGACTATATATTGAGGGGTAGACTTAAGTGTAAACCCATCCTGGCCTGGAGCCAGTGATCTCCAATGGTGTCTCTTCTTGTTAAACCTGGTTGAGGTTTGGATATGTAAACTCTTATTTTGTAATCTCTTGTAATTCTCTCATGTGGAATAAAATCTCTCTCTGTTGGACTGGACATACACTATGATGATAGTGGAACCAATATAAGTATTGTGTCTCTTTGTTTCTCTGTTATAGTTATTTACTATTTTGTTGATGTAATAGAATAATTGCTATCAGATTAGATTGGTGTTCAATTGGCAAATCTAGATCCTGCTTATTGCGCTTCCGCATTTATGCGCAATTATTGCATAACAACAGATACTAAATTGCACGGTGATTGACATGTTGTGGTGAAGGCTAAGCCCCGTAATACGTATGATGTATCTGAATTAGAAAATATTAAGCCAACAAATGACACTGAGGCATACCAACAAGAAGACCAGCTTCCATATAATGACATTAATGAAAATGAGGAAACAGCTGCTTTATGTGAAAACGATGAATTATGTGGTATTCAGTTGAATAGGGGTGATATGGACCCAGAAGTAGTCAACATGGATGTGATCATTGCTCGTATGGTTATGAATCAGATGGAAGATACTAATATTGATGAAAATGAATTTAGCGAAGAAGATGATACATTGATGGATTATTTTAGTGAAGAAGAGAAAACATTGTCAAGCGATGATAGTGACACAGAATGATTATATGCCATCGTATCCAGTATGAATGAAAATGGATTACAATCTGTTATCAAAAAATGAATTGGCTTTTCGTGTCATTCTATAATATTTTCTTGCAAAAAATTGATTTGGATTTCATATCATTTTTTTTTGCAACCTTTTCTGATTTATTTTTGTTATTAAAGAGATAAAAAGCCAAGAGAAGTTCCAGTTCTCTTACTACCATATGGACATGTTATGTTAGTATGGTTATTTAATTTTAGTTACTTTAATCAAACGCCTTATTGGTTGTGTTTTACTGCTTACTGTACAATATATTGTGCCATAGGTCCCTGATATGTGCTGAGGCCACCTTCAGTTCACCTGAGCAGAACTTCATTTTGGAGATTTTGTTATTCTGTCCCCATAGTTTTGGCTGCTTGTTTTAGTGAGTTTAGACTGTCTGATTTTCAGCTAGAATTCAGTTTCCCATATGGTTTGCAATAGTGAAAATTTGCTTGTATTAATAAGCTATAGTTTTCATTGGTTTATAATATTCTCTATCATTAAACTTGCTTTTTGTGATCTTGCATATTTTAAATGTAGTTCTGTCACAAATCAAATCTTATGTCTCATTATGCCTAAGGAATTATACTGTATTATATACCGTTTTGAAAGCAAGTCCCTGTGAGGCATATGCTATAATAATAAAATTACATATACACCGCCATTTTAGTTTTCTAGCGCCATTTTCTAATTCTCTAAAATCAATTTTTTCCTCATTTATGCTTGAAAAGTTGATGGAAACAGATTATTCCCTACAGGTTCCTTATTAAAAGCATAATGTCCTTTTAAAGTACTCCTATTCATTAGAGATGTGATGATATTTAAGTTTGAATTTGTAAAAAAAAAATTGTGCTTTAAATATGTGTGTTTGCCAGAACAATGTGTCCATGCAGATATATCCTAGTGCAAATGCCATGTTGATAGCCTAACCCTGATATATAATTTATGCACCCATATCAGTTTAGTTAACACATATAAACCATGAAGGAGAGCATGTTAAGCATTAATATTTTAGTACTTCATATTGAGTGCATGATTTTAATTTCTATTGTCCTAGATTGGAAAATAATATTGGATTTGTTTGTGATTGTGCTCTTAATTTAGATGCACATTTCTTACTCTTTTTTTTTAGTTATGGCTCCAGGTACTCGAGCAAACTCACAGACTATTACTTCACCAAAAGCACAGTTGATGTCAGAATCAGTAGTTATTCCTACAACATTGTCAGAGCCACAATCTGTTGTTGTTCCAAACTCATCATCAAGGAAACAAGTTACCACATCCGCATCACAGTCTTGTGATGGTAAGAGTATTATTTTATTTGTTTGGAGATATTATATGTTAATTTGTTTTTGTTCAGTTTTTTCCTCTTTCAAACAATCATCTATTTGTTCGTTTTAAATGCTTAACAATTCAACTTGTAGAGAACTAATAGATTAAAAATAATAACAGAAAATTTAGGTACTCTTTTTAGCTTTAGTGATAAGGAAATATTTATCTGAATCCACTGTTATATCTTTTCCACAACTCCCTCCTGCCAACCACATTCATATCTCTCTCAACTACCATTTTCTTCCTGACATTTAGCTTTAGTGATATGTTTTCTATTATTATCACTTATGATAAATTAATATGTTTTGACATAAATGGAATCATTAGATTTTCTTTATTATCATCGATCAGTAGACGTTTTAGGACTCTACAGCTTCATTTTTACGTACCTTGGTTTTCTTTGGACCAATTGGCATAATTTTCAATTGCAATTTATTTCATCCCCTCTATTTATGGATTTACTCAACCTACACTTTGAAAATATGGCTGCATTGAGGTATTACATTTCATACATGCTAATAAAAACGTTTGTGTTAAAGTTTTCTCACACTCAATTGCATAAACACTTAATCTATTGTATAAATTTTCTTAACATGGAAATTATTAATGCTTACATTTCATAGTAGCATAATACCTTATTGTTGTATTACCACTTGCTAAGTCCACACGGTTACCGAATAATATGATGTATGTTAAACAACTTCTACGCCATCATTACGGAAACATAGAGGTCTAGCACAAAAAAACTCCCTTATGAAATATTTAAAAGTAGTAGGTCAAAAGCCCAAAATAGAGATCAAACAAGGGATGGGAAGACCGTTGGGGCAATGGGCCAAGGAGTTTGCAACAAATGTTGGGATAATTTGTCGCACATATGCACCTTTGACATGTCGTGATTGGAGGCTTGTTAAAGGACCTTGTAGGCATAGGTTGCACAATCATATTCTAGTAAGTTATTTTTCTTTTTTTTCAAATGCAAGCTCAATTTGAATTTAATATATTTAACTTTGAAGCTTAATTAGTATTATATGTAGGAGAAGTTTGATATTGACCTCGACGTTCCTCATGTGAAGCGGGCTGTAGACCGTTATTTGGGGCAGCGATTTAAAGACTTTAGGTGCAGACTGCACAAACACTATCGGAATTTTGAAAATGCAGAACAAAGCCGTCAAAACCTATACATAGGTGTCACACATGAGAAGTGGGAAATTGTTTGTGGAATGTTTGAAATAAAAGAATTCAAAGTAATAAATGCATTTAAAATGGTTACATTTACCTATTTATATATGGTATATATTGTTAACAAAAAATTAATTTTCAGGAACTCAGTGCAAAAAATAAAATTAGCAGACAACAACTCAAAGTGAATCATTGTGCAGGATCCAAGCCATTTGCACGTTACAGAGACAAAATGGTAGTGTGAATTGTGCATTTATAAGTTTACATACTATATTATACTGAAAACCTTGGAGTCATCACTTTTATATGATTTTTATTTTCATAACAGCGCGACAAAGAGACTCAACAGCAGCTAGGCAGAATTGAGTTATATCGCTTAACTCACTCAAAAGAAAACAAATGGACTTGCCCAGAAGCTGGAACAAATTATGTAACTATTATATTTTATAATCGGATGTTGATAGTTTCTTATCCAAGATTATATTTTGTTTAATGACATGCAATTTGTACTAGTAGAACCGTATGATTGATCTCCAGAAGCAGTCTGCACTTGAAGAATCCACTTCAATGACTGAAGATGAAATATGTGATGAAGTACTGGGTACAAGGCCAGGATATGTAAAAGGCCTTGGGCATGGCGTGCTACCGTATTCGACTTTAAGTAGCAATCAGTTTGATTTAGGGAATGTTATCTTAAGGGCGGAGAATGCAGAAAGGCGTAACAATGAGCTCACTGCCCAATTACAAGAGCAGAATCTTCAAGTGTAAGAACAAAATCGCAAAATCGAAGAATTAGAAAATTGGCGTAACACCATGGCAACGCGTTGGGATAGCTTCATGCTACATTTTAATGGCACAGGACCTTCTGCACGGTAATAATGCTACTTATATCTAATTTCCAATAGAATTGAGTTAAGTGATTTACATTGCTGATTTGTATCCAATTTCAATATGTGAACTTTCAAAAAAAACTATTTTAATGCTAAATGGACATTTAAAAGAGTAAAAAAAACTAAGGCATTTAATAAAATGAACATCATCAAATTAAAAGCCAAAGATTACTATATTAGATATCTATGTTTACCGTTAATTAAACTATACAGCCATGCCATATATATACTAGCATTGGGTGTACGTGCCTTCCTTTTAGCTGAATGAATTTAGGATTTTTGGGCATTCAAAGCTTTTATTATATGAATCTGTGACCAAACTATTGATGTAAATGAATAACACATTGTGAACAAGGCAGGACTACCCTGAATTACTAACTGCCAAAATTTTGAGCTTGACTAGATTACGCCTTAATTTCAATTATCCAAACTTATATATTGGAGACGAACCACATATAAAAGGAAGGTAACCAATGGTAGCATGGTACCTTTACCATATCTGTAAATTAAACTTATCATCAAATAAATTTGTGTTTAAGGGCCTAAGTTATGCTTTTACCAAATTACATCCATACACAAGGGTTAAGATATTCACGTATGGTATTTCTTCATTTCTTCAAATAGAATTTCTACCAAGAATTGGTTTATATTTCTAATTTATATATAGTTTCACTGCAACGGTCAAAATATTTTTTGTTTTGTTTAGTACTGAAAATATATTAAATGAATAGAATAAGATTAATCCATTTAACAAAATAATCATGACTAGGCTAATCACCCAGGGTAAATATATGTTTTTACTGTTAAGTAAATTGTTCAGCGACACCGTATATAGCAGCTAATCCGGATAAAATGTGTTTGGTATTAATATTATGAAATTTCATTATGTATTATATTTGTATTCCTTTTAGCTGAATGTGTATATGATTTTTTTTTTTTTGACCAATAAACTTAATTTTTTTTATTTCATGAGTATATTTGCTAAAACTAATTTGATCTTGCAGATTATTTCTTGGGATCATGGAATTGGCACTGGCAAGCATTCGGTGACTGTTTTTTTTTTATGTTCTAATGGTTAGATGACTTTGTTGGTGAGGAAAAATGTAAATGGATGTATACTTTTGATTCCATCGTAGCGACTGTTTTTTGAAACTAATACGAAAATTGTATTTTGAAAAACATCGATTTTAGTATGGCATTTGTGCATATAAAGTCGAAATGTATACTTTGATTGTTTTTTTATTGTTTGTGTGGATTTGCGGTGAGAAGTTATGGTTGTCGATTTGGGGGTGGTTGTGAATACTGGACGAAACTGTAGTTTGGTAGGGGAGAATTAGAAATTGCTTACGCAAGTGTGTCTGAGCATTATTGACATATTTGCTAAAGGTTAGTATAGGAGATACCATTATAGTGATGGAAGGAAGCAGGTTTCAGGTTGCTTAAGGGGTTGGTGGTTGTTGCCACTTGAATAATATGTTTATATATGAGGCATCAGCTTTTATGTTTGTGTTACCAGAAGAAAAAAATGTTTTGGGTGATGCAACAAGGAAGAGGGAGGATTGTAATTGAATGTTCAGCTGGTAAGGACTAAGGAGGGTGTTAGCTCTGTGTGAAGTGGTTGGCAGTTGAACAGAAATATGGCAGAGGGGTTCTGGTTCAAGTTTATCAAAACAGAAAGTTTTTTCATTTGATTTTTTTGAAGGTAATTGAATGTACAAACTAGCTTGTTATTGTTTTTAAGTGTGTGTACATGTCATTGTGCATACTGTTTTCGCCCTAACCTACATTATATTAAAATGAATACTGCCATCTAAGCTAATACTGTTTATTTGCCCAGCTTCTGGGAACGATGATGTGTGCAGAAACTCCTACCCCAGATTTGTCAGTTTACCAACATATGCACCTCAGGTACTTATTGTTTTAACTTGATTTTCACATCATGACAAGCTTTACAGTGCATTTATACAGGATTTACTAGTTTTCTGACATTGAGATGTATTATTCTGCGGATTTTGAACTTTGAATATATATATAATACTAGTTAGTTACAAATCATTGGCATTATTTATATTTGTATGCTATGTCGTGGTTTGCTTCTCCTTAATTTGCTCAAAGATTTCCTCTGGTTAGTAGAAGCTTATGACTAAATAAAATCACTTCTGAGTTCACATGAATGTAATTAGTGCAAATGTTGATCCATTTTGTTTCTTGTTTTAGTTCTTACTCTCTCTCTCATTATTCAGTAGGATCTACTTAGACTATTGGGATTGATGAGCGTTAGCGCCCTGAGTCAACAAGCAAGCCTATGCTCAGGGCTTAGTCCAAATGAGAGGTATTATCTAATGTACTAATGCATTACGAAAAAAGAAAATAAACTTGTCATTTGATGCTTTAGTTTTGGACCATGAGCATGATGCATTTTTGTTTGGATCACATATTTGCAGAGCTGCTTTCTTTTGTTAGAAAGAAAGTTGATAATGAAAGACTTTCTGGACATGTAGCCGACGACCTCGAAGAGCTGTATCTGAATTACCAGAATGCGGTATTATTTTCTGAACCTATATAATAATTTAATACCACTGTTATTCTCCATGTAGAAACAATGTTCATATGATCAGTTTTTCTTTCTGATTTCGCTTGTTTTCATGCTTGTTTTACCTTCTTCCAAAATTAAAAAATAATAACCTAGTTATAATTTACATATTAATTTAACTTTTCATGTAATTTTCATAACCAGTACATGTTTTCTGTTATGCTAATCAATCGGTCTGTCAAATTGTTTCGCATATTTTAGTTTCCATTTAGTTTTGCTATAGTAGTTATCAGACTGTTGATTAGGGACCTAAAATGCAATGCATAGAGCTTCTCTACATTGAACTACAATTAGATGAATGTATTTATCATGATTTATATGTATAGTAATCTACTAAGAAGCAACACCTAAAAACAAAACCTTTTTAGCATTATGATCGATCCCATATTCAGCAAGTTTCCTTTGCTATCTTTTAATGATATAAGATACAAAGTTTAATCCTTCAAATTAATGGACTTCAAACTTTTGACCTTAGTGTTGCTCCACCAATAAAGAATTTTAAATTTACAGATTGGGAGGCTGCTTACGAGCCTCCAAATGATCATGAGAACGTTCCTTCAACAGAAAAACCTGAGATTCGGGACATGAATCAGAAGAAAAGGTCACAAAGTGGGTTCAATGAAAATTCAGTCATTGAAAAAACTTGCGGGCAGCAACAAGCTTCTGGTTAAGTTTTACCTAGCAGTGCTCACTTACCGTCTTTTAGTTCACACAAATCAGATTTGCAAGGAGAAGGAGATAATAGGGGAACAGTGGCGCAATCCAAAAGGCGCTTACGTGTTTATGTTAATGGTAAATCAACTGATTCTGAAGAAGACAGCGAAGGTTCATGTAAAGAAATGGGAGGTAGAGAAACACATTTCAATAGTTCCTCCGAATTAGGCGATGAAACTGAATCTAATTCATCAAATGCTGAATACTTAGAACACAACACTGGAGTAAACAGACACATGGCAGAAACATCACAGACACCTGATTCAAGATCAGACCCACAGAGAACTTTTACCAATAAAGCTTCAGAAAACATCAAATGTCGACACAACAAGGACGTTTCTACCCCTAGCTCCTCACTCTCACTCTACCTTCATAACCATATGAGTACCAAATGGAACTCGAAGGGAAAACCCAACATACATAGAAAGAAACGATCATTTCCTTCTCGTCAAACTTATGGCAACTGGAGGTACCCGTTCCCTTTACAAGGGGACAGAGATCACAGTTTCATCTACGAAGATGAAACGGGCTTCAGGTTAGTGGATGTTAATATTCAGGTCCATCAGCCAAATCATAGAGGCGGGCACATGCCTTGGGTGTCCTTATCGAGCAAAGGCAACCACAACAAACCTATCATAGGGCACCCTATACAAGTCGAGATATTGGAGGATTCCTCTACCCTACTTGATTATGGTCATCTTGTGCCTACTTGTGTGACCAAAACAGCTAAGAAAAGCGCAACAATAAAGAGAACTCGTTCTGATCAACAAAAGCCTTTGAAGACGAAAAACAGTTCTGTTAAAAGCGCAGGAAAGGTAGAACCTTCTAGAAGAGCGAGACGACTTCCTGTTATCACTTGTGTACTTGTGAAAGTGGTGTTTAGTAAGATACTGGAATAAGTCAGAGGTACATTATAGGTATAGAGTTTGAGGTATTATTTTCTCTTTCTAGTTTTATAGACACTGTATACTTCATTGGATTTATGGAATTATGTCCATAACTGGACTTGAAATGCTGCATCGATACTGTGTATAAGTTCAGTTTTAAAATGCTGCGTCGGTACTGTTGTAACCTTTTTTGTTTATAATATTCCTTTTTGGGTTTAAAAAAAAAGAAAAAGATACAAAGTTTAATCCCTCTGTTTGAGAGTTCTAACTACCAATTATTTACCTCATCCCATTTGTAATTTGCACACTTTACATGATTATTTTAATGCGAACTTTTAAGGCTTGTCTTTTGATGTTAAATTTTCATTAATCGGGTTTCACAAAGTAGAATTGATTGTACAGAGGATGTTATATTACCCAAGTAATCGAATTTTGTTGGACGTGGAGGTATGGCTATTCCTTGGGTCTAATATTATATCTTTAGCTATATGATTATTTGAAATATTTACTGCTGCTCTTCGTGAACTAGTTTCTTTCGTAATATGTAGGATCTGTTTACATTTGGACCTTATCATATGGCAATACGAGAGCCATTTGACTACTGCAAGTTTTCTCATAATTGTATTAGGCCACTGTTAGATTTCAGGTAAACCTTTTTTTAGTAGTATTGTTATATATCATTCCAGTGATGTTGCGCCTTTCAGTAGTATTGCTATGTATCATAATCCACTAAGTTCGCATGATAGAGAAAAAGGTGTACTGTATGGTCTGTTCAAATTACAAATGTTGTATGAAGTTTATTAATGATATATATTACAAGAAAATTTTGTTTAACTAATTGATAGATTGAAAAGTTGCAAGATTACAATCTTCTGAAGCAACTAGTAAACTGTATGCATTAACTTGTGGACCTAATATATGTGTGAAATGATAGGGTGATTGCATTGTGCATGGCATCTTATTTCAAATTAAAGAACACGAGGCACATTTGGTCACTCAAAATAGTGTCATTCTTGTAAAAGCAGAGCGGAAATACAATGAAACAGATTTTTTTACGCTGTCTTAACTGCCATTCTAGAATTAGATTACCTATCTTGAAAACACATTTATCTTTTTCATATGTCACTAACAGGAGGGAACAAAAAAATAAGCATCTAAATAGATGATCGTTTCATAATTGTTAATACCACTTGGCATGGTATAATGATGATCAATTTGTGCTTATTGTCTAAGCTGAGTGAGTCTCTAATGCAATTTTTAAAAACTTACGTGGTTATCAGTATTTAGTATCAAAGGAAGGACTTCCGAAGACATTAATGTATCCATAATAGAAAATATTGACCTTAAAGGTGGCGTAACATTCCAATAAGAAGAGCAGCTTGCATTTAATGGCATAGTTTAAAATGAGCATATAAAGTGAATAACTATGTAAAAAACTGTTTTATCTGTAAAAAAAATTGACATAGGTGCCAGAACGAGAACCATTTTTTTCTCCTTAAACCCGAATCCTACGGTTTAGAAAATATTAACATTGAATCTTGTTAATATTCATATACTAAATGAACAGGTCTAAAGCTTAAATAAGGGCTGCTTTTTTATTTTTCGTGTTTTCTAACATTCTTTAAAATTAATCAAGCCGACTATTTGATTCACAGAAATTAACTATACTAGGATGATGATAACATCTTGTACTTGCATCGAAGTATTCCTTTAACTTAATACAGGTTATGCATCCGTTAAAAGTTAGTCGCTCATATTGGTAAAAATTTGTTGAAGATAAATTTAAGGATATTGTTTTGCTTTTCTTTATACTCTTCAAAGTTAACCGAATTACATAACTTAGCATGCTCAATGATTTGTCTTTTCGACTTTTGACAGCTTCATCCGAGTATATTTTACAGAAGGATTTCAAAGTAAAACTATTATGCTCTTTAAACTGGATTAAGACAGTAAAATTATCTTGGTCTTTAATTTCAATTGCCTTTTCTGCTTAATCTTTGAAGACTTTGGCAATATCAAGCATATTTTTCCTGAATTTATTTATCTGGTCGAATCCTAATATACAAGTCTAAATTCTCTTTTGTTTTCTGTACACTGGGGGTAAAAATTCATGTTGCATGGATATGTTTGGTTTTGGGTTCACAACAAATTTTTTACAGTCCCAACAGGTTCAGTCCTAACCAAAAAAAGCAACGAACCCAATCAACCAACCAACTTCTACTATAATATCCATGAATTGTATACACCTGTGGTTAAGACTTGATTACTATATCTTTGATTAGTTCGTTTCATTTGTGTGGACTTCATCTTAAAGGAGGATGTTATGTTAATATTTTGCAGTATCATGGTAAAACAATATACGGTATCATGGTAATGTTGACTTTTTCACTTCATTGTCTTTCGCTGTTCACAGAGAATTTCAACTCTTAGCACTCAAATAGCACTTTCAGACTTCAAACTGTATATGTATATATATAGTAATTTTCGCGAACTTTCATCTCAGTATGATTGTTTTATGGTTGAAATTTTAAATGTTGCAGTGTTTGAACATGGTACCAAGTCTAATGTAGTGGCTAATGAGGCCGATTCAGCTCAAAAATCTGCCAATAATGCTATCAATATTGAGATGGGTGCATGGCTCTTTTTTAGTAGCTTGTAAAACTTCATTGCGTAGAATGTGTAAATTATTATTTCTGAAGAATCGAATGCATTGTAAGACATTGAAATGCAAGAAACACAATAACTGCAAAACAACCACAGTTATCAAATTTCTACACTTTCCTACTGAAGTATATGCTTTTTTACACCAATATTGTGTGTGTGTGTGTGTGTATTAAACCATTGGTTTTTGTCCTTGTGTGAATGGTGGAATTCAAAAGAGTATTTAATGGTATAGACTCATTGTATCATCAGTTTATGGGCTGCGTGATTTCATGCCTTTTGTGGTGTTTAAAGATGTTGCCATTCAATAACAACCAATGGCAAACAAAGCGTCGCTAATGATGCTATTTCCTTTATAAGTTTGAACCTCTTTTAGCGGCATTTGCAGATGTGGCAAATGTTGAATGCATTATCTACGGATAATTATGTTGCTAAAAGTATAGCTACTTGCGACGCATTTATAAGCTGTAAAAAAGGGTACATTTAAAATGAAAGTTTTTGTTGCAATTGCTTATGTTTAGCGACGCTTCATCGATGTCACAAATAATTATAAATAATTTCGCAGGATTTGCGAAATAAATTATTTGCAACGTTATAAAATTGATTGCGTCATATATTATGTCGCAAAAGGTTAACTTCTTGCGACATATACTTGTGTGGAAAAGTTTCTTTTGCGTCTGCATCTTATGCGACATTTACGCAACGCAAAATTTTTTGTCGTTAAAAACTTTTTGCGACGCATGATTAGTCTTTTGCGACGTTATTGTGCGTCGCCAAAGAGTATAATTGTTGTAGTGATGGCAATATAAGAGGATAAGAGTTGATCAAAGGGTGGACATAGGAAAACTAATTTAGACCAAAAGATTTCAAAATAGTATAGTGCGAACAATCATAGAAGAAACTCAGTTAGAAAACTTATTATTAGAAATCATCTTATTTGTGCATGTACACGAAACTATTACCAAGTCTATCCTTGCACCTTACTTATCATGCTAGTGATTACTTTATTCACACTTTATGCCTAATCTATTTCTCTTTCTTCCCTTTCCCCTCCTTCAGGCTCATACGTTAGATATTGATTATTTTGGGTTTCTTGGAGGGTCTTGCTTATTGGAGTTCATTTCTAATTTTAGATGTATTTCTTTCTCTACTTTACATCACTTTAAGTTGGTTGGCTTGTATTGTTACTTGAAAGAGGATTTTGTGTTATGTACTATGATTTTCTAGTGAGGTCGGGTGAGAATGTTGTTTATATCATGACATGGTATTATTATTATGACTTGACATTGGTTTCTGAAATTAAGGATATTTTCTAAAATAAATAACAAGGTACGTTTTCTTTATGTTTCCTTTATATAAATTTTACATGTCTTGTACACTTTAGTCTTCATGATATTTTTAGTTATTTCTATAAATGTCGCGCATTCGTCAGTGTTTCCATTTGGGGATAATAAGGGGTGTAAGATTTTGTGACCCTCCTTCAGTTCATGGTACATTTTGATTTTCTTTAACAAACTCTTTCAATTGGTCGTGTGGATCAGCCTTTGAACAATCATGGCCAACACTTTGCATTCATTTGTCTTATGGTTGTTTGTCTTGTGATAAGCACAATAATCGTCTCCTTTCTTATCCATAGGATTAGTTCGAGCTTTGAAGGTAGTAGGGAAATTCACTTTCCCTTTCGTGGCTGCTTAAATAAAAGATAATGGTTCATTCAAAGCTGCCGAATTACTATTGGTATTCTTCCATTCTCTTATGACTTCTATCAAAGCTAGTCTTTCCTTTTTCCCTCCCCAATGAAATTTTCTTCTTAGCATAATATATTTCATCCATCCTAGATGAATTTGTCTTCTCAGAAATGGCACTCTCATAGATCCTCTCATTCCTTCACAAAGAGGTCCTTCAAGAATGAGGTGTTTTCTGTTAATCTGGACTAGACGTCTATTAGCTTGTCTCTGCCATCTGTGCCCCTCACCTTTTGTACTTCAGCGTTAAAACTCTTAAGGTAGTCTCCAAGTGATTCCCCTTATATTTTTTTGTTAATTTTTTGCCAAGACCGTGTAATTTTCAAATATAGAATTAGGCACGATACTGGCGGTACCATTTGGCAGCTGCTCTTTAAAGAGTCATCAGAAATATTTTGCATCGTACAACCCCCGCAACATTTTGAAGATCCATTTGACGGTCGAAAGTCATCAAATGGTTACTTGGGTCAGATTTGTAGGATCTAAATTAACCCAAGAGGGGGGGTGAATAGGGTTTATTGCAAATTAAGTAAATTTAAAATGTAAAAATAATTGCAGAAATAAAAAGATCACACACAGAAAATACCCAGCTTCGACAAAAACTATGCCTACTGCTGCATTCAAGGTTTCTACTAGGAATTTTAAACAATCTCTTCGCTTACAGACTCTTGTAAACTTGCGACCTTCGCTCCCGACTGTTAAAACCCTACGCTCAAGACCTTGACACAACTCGACCTCTTAAGTTGTGATTTTTCAAACTACTCACACTAGTAGTTATTGACTTTAAGGAATCAAAATTTTTTAAAATAAAATAAAAAGAAAATGAAACCCTAGGTTTTTAAATATTTAGGGTTATCCCCTTTTTAACATAAAAGAGGCGGCTCCCTTTTAATTGCTCCACCGCTTTATACTGTTTAGCCCTAGCTTCCTTTGTTTCTTCCTGGAAATAGAAATGGCGGCTCAAAACAACTAGGGTTTCTCTGAAGGTGCTTAAATTGCGATCGCTGATTGATGAAACTCAGTTTTCTGCTGCTCGATTCTCCTTAGCTTCAATCTCTGGCGGCTTGTATCTTTTGCGATCGAATTTATAGGACCTGATTTGGTTTCTGTCTTCTCTCGATTTTTGGTATGGTTTTCACTATTCGATTTTTTGATATAGATGTGCTTTTTCTTCGATGATCATGTGCCGATGACGATTGGGTGTTATATATAGGGTTAAAATCCCTAAAATTTTGCTCTGATTTCGACCTTGAGACTTGGCTATAGTATTACGAGAATTTTGGTTTGCTTTGAATTGATCTGTTTTTTTCTTTGATTTGGGGCTAGAAAGTATATTCCTTTAATCTTGGTCTTTGGCTTTGAATTGGCGTGATTTCTGGAATTTGAAATCCTCAAACTTGAGTATGAATCCTTCTGACTTTGAATTGATCTTATATTTGAACAGATGCTATCTTTATACGAACAGATGTTATATTTGAACTTGATTACACTTGTGATTGCCGAATTTTCTGGAATGCGTTTGTTTGAATCATGGAATTTAAAACCTTGCTAATATTTTTCATATATTCTCCAGAATTAAACTCTGATTCATTAGAATGCGACTTGCTTTGTTTTTCATGAACCCCTTTTGTATTGCTTCGAACAAACTTGATTGGCCAAACCTTGTAAACAAATTTGAACTGATGCTTCATATACTTTTAAAAGAACAGATCCTACTTTGATTATGCTTGTTCTTCTTATATGTCCTGCTTGTTGATGTTCACACTTGTATGCCCCATCTGTTTAACTCTGGCTCGACCATTTTAATCCTTCCAGTAATTTTTTTTTTCACTGAATATATATATATATATATATTTTAAACTTCCTGCTGATTAAAAAAAAACTGAGCAGTCTTGTGCTTGAGCCATTTGCTGTGACCTTGTGCTTGTGTACTTTATCCTTGTTTGGTTGTCTTGGTCTGGTCACTTGGTGTCTTGAACATGATCCACATTATCAGTGTATACTCCTAGGCTTCTTGCTGTAATTGTTTATGATTTTTGAACTGCATTACCATCTTGAACCATTGAAACATGTTCACAGTATGCTGTGTTTATTGTTGCGTAGTTGAAACTCGATTTGCTTTTTTTTTGTTTTAAACTGTGATGCTTATGTTGTTGCGCCTGTCTTGTTTAAACACTAAACTTGAGTTATTCATTCTTGTTGTTCTCCATTTTTGTATGCTAAGCTCTGAATTTCTCTTGTTGCACCTGTACTTGCTGCGCCATTGTGCTTGGTCCATCTTTGACTTGTATGGCTTTACTGTATATCATTGTCCACTTGTGGCTTGTATGTTGCTGCATTGTTTTGTGTACTAGTAATGTGCTCGACCATTTTTGAACAGTTATCCAAATATGTTGCCTTGGCCTTGTGCTGAGCTGTCACGACCACTTTGAGTTTTTTTTTATTGATTTTTCATTGAATTATTTTCATATGTACACTGAGTTGAGACGGTCTTTATGGCTACTCCTCAGTCGCGACACTGGATTGGCGTGGCAGTGCACACGTGTATACACGTGTGTATATGCAGCCATCCAGACGAGTTTTTCTGTCCCTGCATATCAGACCAAGTCTAGAAAAGTGATGAGAAACACACCGTAATTCTGAGGCAAATAAAATTTTAAAAATAAATTTTTATTTGCTTTTATTCTATTTTATTTTTGTTGCAGTCTACTGTGTGTTCTTCTTGTGACAGGTATGAAGCCAGGATTTGACTGAAGGCTGTGAAGACAAAAGATGGACAATGATAGAAGATAGTAAAAAAAATGTCAATGTATGAAAGCGTTTGTATATGTGAGTGTAAATGTAGTTATATAGAGTGAGTGACAGAGTTGTATGAATGAAATGTAGTATGTCAAATAGTGGAGTAAAAAGATGTACTTTTGATATTGAAATAAACTATTTTTATAAAATACTGTGTGATTGTTCAAATTTCTGTATCAGTGTATTTACAAACACATTCAATAATAAAAATATATTTGGTTGTTATCATCAAACAAAAATCATATAATTGCGTATACAACACTGTTATATACAACAATCTCCCCCTTTTGATGATGACAAACAAATAAAAGATTTTGAATGTGTGAATGTGTTTGAAACGTGAAGTATGTTACTCTATGTTACTCCCCCTATTTGTATGCTCCCCCTACAACTAAGCTTCCCTTATTGATGCACATAGATTTGAAAATTTTGAAATGAATTAATCAATCCCAAATTTTAAAATATTCTATAAATGTTTACTCATCCATCAAAATCTTGATCATTCTCCCCCTTTTGTTATCATCAAAAGAATAACAAAAATTAAAACAGTGATGAATATAAACTAGAAATATAAATTCGGATCAAGAGGATAATATATCGTAAATCTCATTGAATCAAACAAAAATCATAATATTCTTTGAGTCAGAGACAAATTTCACTTTCAGAATGAATGGATTTACTATGGATTTTATAGAATCAGGAGAGTTCAATAAAAATTGAATGTTTGAATATAACATTTAAAGGTTTCAAATATGCTTAAAAAATATGTTAAGCACTTTCTAACCACGCATAGCCCAAAGGTCTTTTAAATGGGGTTAGTGGTAACTTAACTTTATCCTCTCTGATGAGTTCCATCCATGCACAGCCCGAAGGTCTTTTAAGTGAGAATGAAAGCACATAGAGATTAAGGTATTTCACCCACGCATAACCGCGAGGACTTTTAAATGGGAGTGAGTACCAAGGATATTATTATTTATATTTATTTCTAAATTTCAAGAATAATTAGAACTCCCCAAATTAAATAAAACCATGATGAGTGACAGAAGTATGGTAGATATAGAAGATGGTCGTGAAATAAGCTTTAATTCAAAAAATATTATAAAATCTGTCCAATCATCATGAGATTTAAAATATTTCCTCATGATGAAAATATATTATAGTCAATACTCATCACAATTTCAAGATCTGTCATAATTTCAACAATTTCCAAAATAGTTCAAATGATCAATCATTTAACTTTTGAATAACCATTTAAGAAATTTTATTTTATTATATATATATATTATTTTATTTTTTAATGGATAATGATTAATCAATTTCTATAATTCCCAAATCTAAGCGTAATCGTGAAAATCTATCTTCGGGAAGAGGTTTTGTAAAGATATCAGCAAGTTGACAGTCAGTTGAAATAAACTCAATACAAATATCTTCTCGTGAAATGTGATCTCTAATAAAATGATGTCTCACATCTATGTGTTTAGTGCGTGAATGGTGAACAGGATTATTAGACAAGTCTATAGCACTTTTACTATCACATTTTAGTGGTACTTTTTTATAAATTAGACCAAAGTCTGAAAGAGTTTGCATCATCCATAGTATTTGTGCACAACAACTTCCCAAAGCAATGTATTCAGCCTCAGTTGTGGATAAAGCAACACAATTTTGTTTCCGACTTGACCATGAGACTAACGAGTGTCCTAGCATAAAACAAGTTCCACTAGTGCTTTTTCTATCAACAAGGGATCCAGCATAATCAGCATCAGAATATCCGATTAGTTTGAAATTATTGCATGCGGGGTACCATAAACCAAATTTGTGTGTGTGCAAAAGATATCTTAAAATTCTTTTTGTGGCTTTTAAATGAGATTCTTTTGGATTGGATTGAAAGCGAGCACATAAACAAACAGCAAACATAATATCAGGCCTAGATGCAGTGAGATAAAGAAGCGAACCAATTATTCCACGATATTTCTTCTGATCAACTGCAACTCCTTTCTCGTCTTTGTCAAGCTTGGTTGAAGGACTCATCGGTGTTCTGAGTGGTTTTACATTTTCTAGTCCAAATTTTTTCAGCAATTCAGCAATGTATTTTGTTTGTGATATGAAAATTCCCTTGGAGCTTTGTTTAATTTGAAATCCAAGGAAATATTTTAATTCACCTACCAAGCTCATTTCGAATTTATCCTGCATGACTTTTTCAAATTTCACACACAAACAATCGTTAGTAGCACCATATATAATATCATCAACATAAATTTGGACAATTAAAAAATCATCACCTTCATGTAATAGAAACAATGTAGTGTCAGCACTGCCCTTTTTAAATCCGTTTTCCAAAAGATATGCACTTAAACAATCATACCAAGCTCTAGGAGCTTGTTTAAGACCATATAATGCTTTTTCAAGTTTGAATACATGGTTTGGAAATTCATAATTTTCAAAACCGGGGGGTTGTTCCACAAAAACTTCTTCTTTTAATTCTCCATTTAAAAATGCACTTTTAACGTCCATTTGTTTAAGTTTGAAACCTTTATAACACGCGAAACTGAGCAAAATTCTAATGGCTTCTAACCTAGCTACTGGTGCAAATGTCTCATCAAAATCAATGCCTTCAATTTGATTATATCCTTTTGCAACCAACCTAGCTTTGTTTCTAATTACATTTCCGGATTCATCAAGTTTATTTTTGAACACCCATTTAGTTCCCACTACTGGATAGTCATTCGGTCTAGGAACTAATTTCCAAACTTTATTCCGTTCAAATTGATTAAGTTCTTCTTGCATTGCTAAAATCCAACTTTCATCATTAAGTGCAATTTCAACATTTTTAGGTTCGATTTCTGAGATGAAACAACTGTGAATACAAAAAGTACAGATATCTTTATTAAATGATGAACGAGTTCGTATACCTGCCGTTGGATTTCCTATCACCAATTCTGGAGGATGGTTGGTTTTGAATTTCAACTTTTCGACTTCAAACGTTTGTTTTGTTTGATCATCACTTCCAGTCTTCTCTTTGCTATTTTCTTTTTCACCCTCATGTGTAATTTCCTCATCGTTTTTCTCTTTTTCCATCGTATCCAGATCTGATTCATCAAATTTCACGTTTATGGTTTCAACAATGGTTTTTGATCGTTTGTTGAAAATTCGATAAGCCTTGCTTCTTGACGAGTAACCCATGAAAATTCCCTCGTCAGCCTTTGATTCAAACTTACCAAGATGATCACCTGTATTAAGAAGATAACAAGGGCATCCAAACACTCTAAAATATGAAATGTTAGGCTTTCTGTCAAACCACAATTCATAGGATGTTTTGTTAAGTATTGGTCTAATCATTACTCTGTTCATTACATGGCAGGATGTATTAACTGCCTCTGCCCAAAAAGTCAAAGGCAAATTATATTCACTTAACATAGATCTAGCCAATTCCTGTAATGTACGATTTTTCCTTTCGACTACCCCATTTTGCTGGGGTGTTCGAGGAGCAGAAAATTCGTGTTTAAAACCATTTTCTTCACAAAAATTTTCAAAATCCAAATTTTCAAATTCACCGCCATGATCACTTCTTAAAGTTTTTATTGAAACACCTTTTTCATTTTGAACGAGTTTTGCAAACTTTGAAAAGTAATCAAAAGTTTCGGATTTTTTGGCTAGAAAATAAACCCATGTAAATCTAGAATAATCATCAACTAACACATAACAATATCTTTTTCCATTTAAGCTAGCGATTTCATTTGGTCCAAATAAATCCATGTGAATCAATTCAAGTACCCTATTAGTGCTAACAACATTTTTGGGACGAAATGATGAACGACTGAATTTTCCCATAGCACATGATTTACACATTTTATTATTTTTGTATTTCTGATGTGGTAGACCTCTTACCAACTCTTTTGATTCAAGTTTTTCCAAGAGACTCATACTAGCGTGACCCAATCTCCTATGCCATAAGAATACTTCTTCATCCGTAGCTACTAAACATCGTGAGAGAGTCAAATCATCAAATGAAATAGTATAAACATTTCCTTTTCTTTTTCCCGTGAACACAATATTGTTTGTGGATTTTTCAATAATTTTGCAGGATTCATTATCAAATATCACACTCATTCCTTTGTCACATAGTTGGCTTATGGAAATTAGATTATGATGCAAGTTTTCAACATATAAAACATCAGTTAAGAAGAAGGTACTATTACCTACTTTACCTTTACCGATAATTTTACATTTTCTGTTATCGCCCATTATCACACTTCCTCCTTTATATTTTTCAAGGCTAAGGAATTTTGATTTATCTCCTGTCATATGTTTGGAACAACCTGAATCCAAGTACTATTCTTGTTGTTCCTTAGCCCGCCAACATACCTACACACAAGAAAAAGAGAATGACCTAGAGAAACTCATAGGTCTAATAAAATTAGTAACTGACAAATTTTGATTTTGAACAACAGATCCTTTTGGAATCCAAATTTGTTTGTTTTTATTAAATCCAAATCTATTACAATCACTCGTCAACCCTTTTGGAACCCAAATTTGTATGAATTTTTTATTGTTGTCCCTATTTTGACATTTTTCATAGCTATGTCCAATTTTTCCACATTTTGTACATTTAGGAAAAACACTTCCACCATTCGCATTATCATTCATATTAACGTATGTTTTCCCAAATCCTAATCCTTTTCTATTATTAGCATATAATTGATTTCCAAGCAGCATTCTAAATGACTTTTCCCCTTTTGAAAATTTACTCAATGTTATTTCCAGATTTTTTACTTTGGTTTTAAGTGCTTCATTTTCATTTACAAGAGTAGTACATCTGTTAATAAAGTTCTTTCTTTTTGTGTCATCACTTTCTCTTAAATCCAAGTGTTCTTGTTTTAATTTTTCAAAATTTGCCTTAAATTCTGTTTGCTCTTGTTTTAATAACTTGCAGTTTTCACAATCAAGGTTTGTCACTTTTTCAAGCTCAGCTTCTAACCTATTGTTTTCGTGGACCAATTTCAACCTATCAGATTTTAATTTCTTGATTTTTAGTTCAAGTGAATCAACGGTTTTGGTGAGATTATGACACATTAAAATTAAATCTTTATAAGAGTAATTGGGTACCTCAGTGGAATCATCTTCGCTACTGTCTGGATTTGACTGTGCCATAAGGCACAAATTGGCTTCCTCTTTATCACTGTCAGAGTCTTCTTCTTCTCCTTCTTCATCGTCCCATGTAGCTGCAAAAGCTTTCTTTTTCTTCTTCTTCTTTCTGTCTTTCTGAAGTAATGGGCAATTTGGTTTGATATGGCCAGGTTTATTGCAGTTGTAACATATGACTTCATCGTCTGAATTGTCGGAATTCTTGGATTTGTTGGATTTTGAACTCTTCTTTCGTGACTTGTATTTTTTGTTAGTCCACTTTTTAAGAACCATGGCCAACTCTTCGATAGGATTCTCAGCTTCATCGTTACTTTCAACAGTGTTGCTTAGAGCAATTGTCTTTTTCTTTGATTCTGAATCATCGCGTCCTTCTTTGGCTTTTAACTCCATTTCATAAGCAATCAAATTTCCAATCAATTCTTCTATTTTCAACTTATTTAGATCTTTTGATTCTTGAATGGCAGTTACTTTGGCTTCGAAATTCATTGGCAGTACTCTCAGTATCTTGCGTATTAATTCTACTTCAGTGTAGACTTTTCCAAGAGCCCTTGCATTATAAATCAGTGTGGAGAATCGACCATACATCTCTTTTATATCTTCGTCTTTTCTCATCGTGAAATTTTCATATTCGTTGCAGAGTAGTGCGAGACGAGATTCCTTGACCTGAGATGTTCCTTCATGTGTAACTTCCAAAGTATGCCAAATTTCCTGCGCAGTTGAACAGTGAGATATACGGTTAAATTCAGTTTTATCAAGAGCACAAATTAAAGCATTCATTGCTTTGGCATCAGTTGAGAATAATTTTTTATCATTAGCATCCCACTTATCTTTTGGTTTAGGAATTTCAATATCATTGATAATCGTAACAGGAGGTTTGTAGCCTGTTTCAACGATATCCCATACATCATAATCAACTGAACTTAAGTAAATTTTCATCCTAGCTTTCCAATAAGCATAACCAGTTCCATTAAACATTGGTGGCCTAGCTATGGACTGACCCTCAGAAAAAGCGTTGTTAGACAAATTCATGACTCTAGAGTTAAAAATACCCGCTCTGATACCACTTGTAGGATCTAAATTAACCCTAGACGGGGGGGTGAATAGGGTTTATTGCAAATTAAGTAAATTTAAAATGTAAAAATAATTGCAGAAATAAAAAGATCACACACAGAAAATACCCAGCTTCGGCAAAAACTATGCCTACTGCTGCATTCAAGGTTTCTACTAGGAATTTTAAACAATCTCTTCGCTTACAGACTCTTGTAAACTTGCGACCTTCGCTCCCGACTGTTAAAACCCTACGCTCAAGACCTTGACACAACTCGACCTCTTAAGTTGTGATTTTTCAAACTACTCACACTAGTAGTTATTGACTTTAAGGAATCAAAATTTTTTAAAATAAAATAAAAAGAAAATGAAACCCTAGGTTTTTAAATATTTAGGGTTATCCCCTTTTTAACATAAAAGAGGCGGCTCCCTTTTAATTGCTCCACCGCTTTATACCGTTTAGCCCTAGCTTCCTTTGTTTCTTCCTGGAAATAGAAATGGCGGCTCAAAACAACTAGGGTTTCTCTGAAGGTGCTTAAATTGCGATCGCTGATTGATGAAACTCAGTTTTCTGCTGCTCGATTCTCCTTAGCTTCAATCTCTGGCGGCTTGTATCTTTTGCGATCGAATTTATAGGACCTGATTTGGTTTCTGTCTTCTCTCGATTTCTGGTATGGTTTTCACTATTCGATTTTTTGATATAGATGTGCTTTTTCTTCGATGATCATGTGCCGATGACGATTGGGTGTTATATATAGGGTTAAAATCCCTAAAATTTTGCTCTGATTTCGACCTTGAGACTTGGCTATAGTATTACGAGAATTTTGGTTTGCTTTGAATTGATCTGTTTTTTTCTTTGATTTGGGGCTAGAAAGTATATTCCTTTAATCTTGGTCTTTGGCTTTGAATTGGCGTGATTTCTGGAATTTGAAATCCTCAAACTTGAGTATGAATCCGTCTGACTTTGAATTGATCTTATATTTGAACAGATGCTATCTTTATACGAACAGATGCTATATTTGAACTTGATTACACTTGTGATTGCCGAATTTTCTGGAATGCGTTTGTTTGAATCATGGAATTTAAAACCTTGCTAATATTTTTCATATATTCTCCAGAATTAAACTCTGATTCATTAGAATGCGACTTGCTTTGTTTTTCATGAACCCCTTTTGTATTACTTCGAACAAACTTGATTGGCCAAACCTTGTAAACAAATTTGAACTGATGCTTCATATACTTTTAAAAGAACAGATCCTACTTTGATTATGCTTGTTCTTCTTATATGTCCTGCTTGTTGATGTTCACACTTGTATGCCCCATCTGTTTAACTCTGGCTCGACCATTTTAATCCTTCCAGTAATTTTTTTTTTTCACTGAATATATATATATATATTTTTTTAAACTTCCTGCTGATTAAAAAAAAACTGAGCAGTCTTGTGCTTGAGCCATTTGCTGTGACCTTGTGCTTGTGTACTTTATCCTTGTTTGGTTGTCTTGGTCTGGTCACTTGGTGTCTTGAACATGATCCACATTATCAGTGTATACTCCTAGGCTTCTTGCTGTAATTGTTTATGATTTTTGAACTGCATTACCATCTTGAACCATTGAAACATGTTCACAGTATGCTGTGTTTATTGTTGCGTAGTTGAAACTCGATTTGCTTTTTTTTTGTTTTTAAACTGTGATGCTTATGTTGTTGCGCCTGTCTTGTTTAAACACTAAACTTGAGTTATTCATTCTTGTTGTTCTCCATTTTTGTATGCTAAGCTCTGAATTTCTCTTGTTGCACCTGTACTTGCTGCGCCATTGTGCTTGGTCCATCTTTGACTTGTATGGCTTTACTGTATATCATTGTCCACTTGTGGCTTGTATGTTGCTGCATTGTTTTGTGTACTAGTAATGTGCTCGACCATTTTTGAACAGTTATCCAAATATGTTGCCTTGGCCTTGTGCTGAGCTGTCACGACCACTTTGAGTTTTTTTTTATTGATTTTTCATTGAATTATTTTCATATGTACACTGAGTTGAGACGGTCTTTATGGCTACTCCTCAGTCGCGACACTGGATTGGCGTGGCAGTGCACGCGTGTATACACGTGTGTATATGCAGCCATCCAGACGAGTTTTTCTGTCCCTGCATATCAGACCAAGTCTAGAAAAGTGATGAGAAACACACCGTAAATCTGAGGCAAATAAAATTTTAAAAATAAATTTTTATTTGCTTTTATTCTATTTTATTTTTGTTGCAGTCTACTGTGTGTTCTTCTTGTGACAGGTATGAAGCCAGGATTTGACTGAAGGCTGTGAAGACAAAAGATGGACAATGATAGAAGATAGTAAAAAAAATGTCAATGTATGAAAGCGTTTGTATATGTGAGTGTAAATGTAGTTATATAGAGTGAGTGACAGAGTTGTATGAATGAAATGTAGTATGTCAAATAGTGGAGTAAAAAGATGTACTTTTGATATTGAAATAAACTATTTTTATAAAATACTGTGTGATTGTTCAAATTTCTGTATCAGTGTATTTACAAACACATTCAATAATAAAAATATATTTGGTTGTTATCATCAAACAAAAATCATATAATTGCGTATACAACACTGTTATATACAACAAGATTTTCCTTTATACTTTATTTAAGGAACATTGACATGTGATGGGATTGGTATCACCATCATACCATAAGTATAAGGCAAAACACGATCGTTTTCATTAACTTGTTCTTCGAGAGTCCCTTTTCCTTTGCATTAAGCAGGTCTTTGATATCCTTTTCTGTCATATCTTTCACATAGGCTTCGGTATTAGGATAAATTTTCTAATTTGAAATGTATCTAACAAAATTGGAGCCTTTTTGTTCGTTATATGTTACTTTTCATTTTCCCTTGATAGTCAACCTTCATTGCCGCTTGGTTTTCCTTTTTAGATAGTGAAAGGTTGATCTTGCTTTTACTTCCTGGTAAGCTAGTCTTTAGGTTTCTCCTGGAGGACATGACTTCCTCATTTGTTGTTGCCTTAGTATTCTAAGTGTTTTTAGACGATCTTTGAGCAAGACCTTCATTAAAAAAAACCTGCATCTCCATCAATTCTTGTATCAATTCTTGTTCTAAGTGCTTAATCTTATCAACATTTGCATTTGGTCAATATGCACAACTTCCTCATTTATTGTATTGAGCCTTTTGACTCCTATGACAAGTTAAATACCTATAATTAATCCATAAGAAATTAAACACAATGTGAGAGGTCAAAGCCCTCCTTCTAGAACCAAAATATGAATGATATAAATCATCAACACCTAAAAGAATGTGATATAGAGAGGTTGGATGCTTCCGACTCATTATAATGTCACTTTTCCAAGGAAAACAAGCCCATTTATGAAGATGGCAAGTGATCCATTTGATAGGCCCTCACTACAACAAAACAGAATATTAATAATGCTATTCAATCACACGTAATTCCGAAGGTGTTATTATTTACATTTAATTATTTGGTTTCCTATTGATTTTGTTTTGATCGTGTAACGCTCCCTTCAAAAAATTATTCACCGTCTCCCTCTGATTCCACAAATTATTTTCACTCTCCCTCCAAAACCATTTCCCCTCCCTCCAAAACCATTTGTCCTCACAAAAAACCAGATTGTTTCGCTTCAATCTCCTCAACCAATCGAAGAAAGCAAACTGCTTCCATCTATTTTACACATTATCAACATATGCCGATTTGGCGAATACTTTTTTTTATAAAACTTTGGCTTTTTGAAATTTGAAAACCAATTACACTGCTCCTCAAACTCGAACAATTCGATAGCAAGAAATCATTCCATGAATCCAAAAATAAATTCGATTAGTTCGGGGCTTTAATTAATTGACTGGAGGAGGAGATTTTAGGTTGTGGGTGACGATTTAGAGGAACAACGGTCAAGCAATAGATTTCGATTCCGGGTCATTCAGGAGTAGGTGGTTTTGGATGCACAGTGGTTTATAGGGTGTGGATTGCTTTTGGTTAGAGGAATTTAGGCGATTTGGGGAATTTGAGGATGGATGGATTTTGAAAATAAATTGTCTAAGTTGCAGGTACATCTAATTCTGGAAATATATCAGGCATCTGGTTCAAATTTTTTGAGCGAATACTTAAAACTTAATTTAAAACTTTAAGTCTACATAGTTTAAGTGAGCTAAAGACTTCGAGAATGTAAGTAAATGAATGCATGCCATCAAATTTTAAGAGTGCTCCTTACTAAGTTTCATGTGTGTGTGTGTGTGTGTGTGTTTATATATATATTGTGTGTGTGTGTGAATTTTTGCACATATATTCTCAAATGCAACCCCCCTCTCACATATTAATTTTGAGAAATAAGAGCATTGGATGAAAAGCGTCATTTTTGTAAAGAATATGTAAAGAATATTGGATGAATATTTGAGGATTGATGGTCTGCGATTGCCGATAGGATCAGACAGTAGGGGATTTGTATCAGCAGTTTGAATGAGGATCGGCAGCAGTGGTGTTTTTGGTGACATCTAGTGTTAGATGTAGTGTGCAGTTTTGGGAGTTTGAGGAGTGGGAGATGGTGTGGTAGGTTCTATAAATGTGACATTGGTGACTGTTGTGATTATGTCTTGGGATGATGTGAAATAGAAGCAGGTTTCAGTGTATATATTCTAAGTTTTTATAATTTTGTCTGAATTTTGTTTACAATGCTGCTAGATTTCTATGCAGTTAAATATGCTATGAATTTTTCATCGATTTTATTACATAGTATCGGCATGATTATGAATTTTGTGACTTTCTAAGTACTAGTTATTAATTATTTTATGATTTCCAGTCAGATTATTGCAATCGGGTTTATTGCATAGTATCAGCATGAATAATAAATGTGTTTGGCAAGTGTGTGTTTTTAATGTGCATGGGTGTTTCGTAAGTGTAGGTGTGTGTATGCTTAGGTGTACGAATGTGTGTGTGTTGTAGGGCCAAATGTTCATGTAATGCTTGTTTAAATGTGTGATATAATGCATTTTGATTATTTTATTTGTAATCAGGCCCTTAATTAGGTATATGCTTAATTCTAGTTCTAGTTAGTTGTGGTGATTTCAAGCCTTATATCTCCCAGTGAAATCTGTCTATGATCAGCCTGAGCAGTTGGCCCGTAATTTACGGTTTAATTGTAATATGCTTATGACTAAGTTTTTGTAGAAAAATTCTTAAAACTAATTTAATCCTTAATTAAATCATCTATATATTCACTCACCATGAGGATGCTATATTTGGTTCAAATTTCCTGGACATACCTTATAGTCAAGTTCACAAAAATAATACAAGAATATGAATATATTGCTAGGTTTTAAAATGAAATCATTCATCATTTTTAATAGATTCGTTAACGTTTTGGATTATATAACCATATTCAAGTAACGTTTTGAATATATTGCTAATATAAGTGCTTGATTACCATATTCAGGTAACGTTTTGGATTATATAACCGGAGATTTGAAAACAGCATCTGATACACA
The DNA here is from genome assembly GCA_030737875.1 of Allium sativum. Classification (NCBI taxonomy): domain Eukaryota; kingdom Viridiplantae; phylum Streptophyta; class Magnoliopsida; order Asparagales; family Amaryllidaceae; genus Allium; species Allium sativum. The sequence continues at coordinate 767,886,861 of CM060918.1, read as the reverse complement.
TGCTTTTTTCTTCAAGGTGATTTGAATCTAACACAAACCTATGATATGAGTTTATTAGCAATAACAATTAGTAACACTTAGTTATAACTTCTTTTATTTTAACGGTGGTTCAATCTATACCCTGAGTTCCTTCAAAATGAATTTCTTATTGCTGTGGAATCATATGCTGGCGTGTATGTTCCCACTTTTCCTTATGAACTTGCTAATGTTATGCTGAGTTGCTCAGAATCACTATACCATGTTTATGGTTGTGTATAATATAATGAATATTGTCTTAACATCAGTTATTTGATGTTTACTCAGGAATTAAAGTTGGTTTGAGTCTTACATTTTTTTTTAATCAAACATGTAAATTTTCACCTACAAGGGCACAAGAACACTCTGTAACATGACATAACGTGTTCCTACAGCGTAACCTCGGCCATGATCAAAACAAGTGCATATTACAGGGATGCAAGCAGTCATGGTTGACACCTTACACGAATGACTACAATCAACAAATGTTATTTCACAATCAAACCTACATAAACTTTACCGTTCAGTAAATTATACTTAATGATATAATTTTTATTTTGTACTACTGCTAGCATACAACTGATCTCTAATGGTATTTATGATGTTTGTGGAATTTATATTGTTCTTCTTGTATCTACAGGCTTGGATAGATCTTTGCCCTAATTAAAACGATAAGTGAAGTCCATCCCGTGAAAGGTCTTGCTCCTTTACCCTTTCCTTTGTTCTTCTAATCATAGTGTCCCCACAAGAATCCTTATTTTTTTTTTTTGGTAATTTTTCACTACATTTCTGATTAAATTCCACCTAATCTCCTTGTACAGTGTTTGTGATTTCTCTCTGTATAGACCATCAGCTTGAGAGTAATGGTTGAGACCGGAAAAAATCAAGTAGTTCATTTTGATCCAAATAGGTCCTCTCCAGTAAGGTGGGTCATGCTCAGTGTTTGCTTCATGTATATTGAGCTTGTTTTAGGCAGTGAACGCAACCCATAATCCATCCATATAGTTGATCGATTCCATATGAGTTCTAGTTGTTTTTCAAGAACCCATGAATCAGCTGGAATGATTCCCATCATGAATGGGGAAAGGCTAACACAGCCAAAACGAGGAACTAATGAGAGATGGGCTTTTCTAACGTCTCGCGTAAAGGCTCTCTTTTTGGACCATCAATACCTTGTATTTCGTACCATTTCAGCTGAACCTTTTCGATGTGATTCCCAAAATCGAAATAATCCCCGGAAACATCATCCAGATATATCTGATTGAGACTTTCAAAATTTGAAAGTTTCTCAGCCATCCAGCGGTATTCCTTTCTCGGTTTCATTTGAAGAAGTTGAAAATTTGTGTCCGTACAATTAGCAGTAGGAAGCATCCAGCACCTTAAATCTAAATGGCATTCATCATAAGAAGGGTGGGAAGCTCGTTGATAATCATCCAGTCCAGATGACAGTGACTAAGGATTTAGTTCCCTTTTTGTTGTTGCATCTCTGCCATGCCTATAGAAAGAGCCCACGTCTTTCCCTCGCTGTGTTGTATTAAACCACTCAAACCATGTGCCAAGGAGAGCGATTTTATACACACTTTTTTGCAAAGTGTGTACAACATTCGGTTTGATTAGTTGAATTCAGGGGGGTCTCTATGGTCCCCACTGATTTCAACCAATAAGAATGAGTGTTTTGTACACATTTTGCAAAAAGAGTGTGTACAAAATTATATTCTGTGTCAAGACGGTTGTATGCTCTATTAAGAAATGTTTTGATCTCCTCGTTTTCTTCCGAGGAAAACCTATTTGCTCTTCAGCTGCTAATCAAATTGTGCAATAGAAGAAATAAGGTTAGGAGGTTTCCATTTGATATTGAACAACAAATTCCTCGGGCACTTTACTAAGAGCTTCGGCACCTAGTATTTGTTCCCGAGGAATCCATCTATCTATATTAATCAAATCCAGCCGATAACCAATTATATCCATGTTGATCTTGATATCCCAATGCCAAATAATAAGTTGATGGAAACCTTCATCCCACAAAAAGCCTCTAAGGAAGAATGTGTTGTGAAGAAATTTTGATTCAAGACCGCTCAAAAAAAAAAAAAAAAAAAAAAAAAATCCCCAACGCCGTGGAAAACGAGATCGTGGTAATAGTGTAAAAACAACCAATCGAACAATCTCAATCTTTTCCAAGCCAATCACAATCACCAAACAATGGAAATAATAGAGCAATAACGAGAAACTAAATCACAGGGATTTATAGTGGTTCCACCGACGTCTTATCAGTGTACATCCACTTTGAGAGAGAAACCTTTATTAATATCAATAGAAGAGTACAAGAGATTGATTACAATGATCAAATTTACTAGAAAAATTTAATTTTGTGGAGAAAGGAATTGAAGAAGATTAGGATTGCCTAAACCCTAATTAGAATAAACCTTGATCTAATATCTTGATTTTGTTGTTATACCTCCTCCTTTTGGATCCGATGTAGCTTATATAGACATAGGGAAGTATATGGAAATTCCCAAAATTTCCTCTAGATCCGAAATATCCTCTAGATCCTAAATATCCTCCAGATCCTAAATATTCTCCAGATCTGAAAATATCCTCCAGATCCTAAATATTCGAAATATCCCAAAATATCCTCCTCAATCTAACACATAGTATCACATACTTCGACACTCCACCTCGATACTATATTCATCTACATCACAAACTCCAATGCACCCAAGCATTTCCTTCTATCTTCAATCAAGAAAGCTTGAATGTTTCCCCAATGAACTCCGGCATAGTCACCGCCCAGTGCACTTCACTAACGAGTTTAGGCATAGCCCCCACTCGTCAATGAAGTGTTGAAACATCCAACTCCTAAACCAGTCTCACCAAAAGATAATGTACTCGGGAGTGAAAACGAGTACTTACCATGAAGATAGAAAACCAACATCTCACCGATACTCTTCTACATCCAAGTTTCTCTCTCAACTGTGCCACCACGTGGCACCTAGCATCTCTCCAAGCGAATTAAGTTCGAGCAATGCTCGAACTTTCCAATCGGCAATGCCTTAGTGAACATGTCCGTCGCGTTATCCTTTGTGTGCACTTTCCAAAGGCATACTTGCTTGTCTTCGTTCATGGCTACTAGAAATGACTCTCTCACTTTAATATGTTTCGTTCGTGAGCTAAATGGCAAATTTTCTACCAAATGTATTGCACTTCGGCTATCACATCGAACATCGATACTCTCATGTTCGAAACCCAAGTCACACAATAGTCGCTTCAAATATAGTGCCTCCTTTGCCGCTTCCGCAGCGGCTATCAACTCTGCCTCCATAGTGGATAAAGCAACTACGGTTTGCAATCTCGATCTCCAACTAATGGCTGTATCACCAAGTGTGAAGACATACCCGGAAGTTGATTTCCTCCGATCCCTATCACCAGCGTAGTCCGAATCACAATAACCAACTAACTTGCAACTCAATCCATCACTACCACCAAAAACAAGACCATGAGATGCTATGCCTTTCAAGTATCTCAATATAGCCTTCACGACTTCCCAATGCGATTTCCCCGGATTAGCCATATACCGACTAACCACCCCAACGACATTTGCAATATCGGGTCTTGTACACACCATGACATACATCAAACTTCCAACCGCACTAGCATATGGCACCTTTGCCATATAAGCCTTGTCTTTCTCCTCGATAGGTGATCCCTTACTCGAAAGCTTTATATGCAAAGTTAAAGGTGTATTTAACGCCTTTGCATCCTCCATGCTAAACCGGCAAAGCACTTTCTTAACGTACTCCTTTTGAGTTAATTTAAACTTAAAATGCTTTCGATCTCTTTCAATTTCCATGCCCAAAATCTTCTTTGCTTTTCCAAGGTCTTTCATTTCGAACTCCGCCTTTAATTTCTCTTTCAACTTGTTGATTTATGCCTTGTCCTTAGAAGTAATGAGCATATCGTCCACATACAAGAGTAAATACACCTAACAATAATTTCCTAACCTCTTGAAGTAAATACAAGCATCCTTGATGCTTCGATGGAAGCCACTTTCAAGCATAAAATTATCAAATCTCTTGTACCATTGCCTAGGTGATTGCTTCAAACCATATAGTGATTTCTTCAACTTGCAAACTAGTTCTGACTTACCTTCTACAGCAAACTCTTCCAGTTGCTCCACGTAGATGTCTTCATCCAAGTCTCCATGCAAGAAGGCGGTTTTCACATCTAGTTGCTCCAACTCCAAGTCGTAAATAACAACTAATGCAAGTAATATCCGGATAGAAGTATGCCTCACAACCGATGCGAAAATCTCCTCATACTCCTTTCCTTTCCTCTGTGCAAACCCCTTAGCCACTAGCCTAGCTTTGTATCTTCCACCATCCTTCACCTTATATATCCATTTGCACCCAATAGCACGGTTTCCTTGAGGAAGTGGAACCAACTCCCAAGTCTTGTTCTTCATCAACGATTGCATCTCTCCCTCCATGGCGCAAATCCAGTTCGAGCTATCACTCGAATCCATGACATCATCAAGGTCCATCGGCTCATCTTGGACTACATGAAGAGCATAGTCCAAATTCTCACAAAAGCTAACATAGTTCCAATCACCATATCTTTCGGGTGGCCTTATAGCACGACGACCAACTCGAGTAGCAATGCCATCACTCGGTCTTTCTTCAGCTCCACCTTGAACTGAATCTTCTCTAGGCTCGTGCACATCACCAACACTACTAGAGGAATCTTGTGGACTATGTGATGTAACATCAACCGCATTCACCTCACAAGCACCTCCAACAACTCAACTCTCTCTAGGCCTGAAAGTGGGAATAACTTCCTTCTCCTTTGATTCACCATGAACCAAATCCGGAACATCCGATGAGCCTTCGTTCTCCTTGAACATAGCCGACTCATCAAAAGTAACATGAAGAGAAACCATAGCCTTCTTCGTTTTCGAATTCCCAATCCGATAGCCTTTGACACCATCCATATAACCGAGAAAAATCCCTTTGAAAGCTCTAGGTGAGAGCTTATCATTCCCCGGATCATACACATAAACAAGACTGCCTAATACACGAAGATAACCCAAATCAATGCTCTTCGCCTTCCACACTTCCTCCGGAATTTTGTTATCAATAGTCGAGCATGGAATTCGATTAATAATATGCACCGCGGTTGACAAAGCTTCGGCCCAAAATCCCTTAGACAAACCCGATGTCAATCTCAAGCATCGAGCTTTCTCTAGTAGAGTTCAGTTCATTCTCTCCGCCACTCCATTAGATTGCGGATCTCCCGGTGTAGTAAAATGCCTCCGAATATCATGATGCTTGCAAAAATTCAGAAATTCTTCAGAAACATATTCGCCGCCATTATCGGATCTAAGAACCTTCAAAGTCTTTCCACTCTCATTCTCAATAAGAGCCTTCCATTCTTTGAATCTTGCAAATGCCTCCGACTTGGCCTTCATTACATACACCCAAATCTTTCGAGAAAAATCATCAATGAAAGAAATATAATGTCTTGCTCCTCCCAAAGAAGCTACAGACGCTGGTCCCCAAACACCCATGTGCACATACTCAAGAATCCCTCTTGAATCATGTTTTCCTTCACCGGATGATACTCTAGTTTGCTTTCCCGTGACACATTCCTCGCAAAACTCCAACTTGCTGAAACTCTCACCATCAATCATCTCCCTTCGACGAAGAACAACTAAACTCTTCTCCGAGACATGACCCAATCTTAAATGCCACAGCCGTGTAGCATCTAAGCCACGAGAACTATCAACACTGACACAAGTTTCGCCTTCCACGGTCACTCCTTGAAGCAAATAGATACCATGAGTTTTAGCACCCTTCATAACCACAAGCGCACCCTTCGAAACCCTCAAGCTATCACTCTCAATGGTGATCTTACAACCTAAAGAATCCAACTGTCCCAAAGAGATAAGTGACTTCCGTAGTCCCTGAACATAACGCACATTAGTGAGAGTACGAACCACTCCGTCAAACATCCGAATTTGCACGGATCCAATGCCCTTCGACTTGCAAACTGCACCGTTTCCCATAACAATTGATTTTCCTTCCCATTCAACATAAGAAGAAAGTCAATTCCTATTAGGCGTCATGTGATATGAAGCTCCCGAATCAAGCACCCAATCGCTGCCCGAAACATCTGATGCTACTGCCGACAAAACATCTATGTCTCCCTCACCAACATCTCTCTCCACCGCAACTGATGAAGATGCTACTTCCTTCTTCCCCTTGTCTGGACAATCATTCTTCCAATGACCAGGTTTCTTTCATATAAAGCACTTGCTATTTCTTTCCTTTGACTTTCCTCTTCCACCGGGCTTCTTAGACATAGAACGCCCCCGGTTTCCTTTCTTCTCTGACTTTTCTTTCTTTGCAAATAAACCTTGACCATTACCAGCACCACTACTATCATCACTCAGCTCCTTCATCTAGTCTCGCAATTACTCACTTAGAAGACCCGTCTTGACATCATTTAGAGTCAACGTATCCCGGCCATAGATCAAACTGTTTGAGAACCCAGTATAACACTCAGGCAATGAACATAACAATATCATCGCCTTCTACTCCTCCTCAATCTTCAAATCTACTGCCTTCATCTTCATTAGCAAATCATCAAACACATTTAAGTGCGCCTTAAGCGAAGTTCCTTCCTTCATCTTGTAGGTAAAGAAAGTCCGCAACAAGATCAGTCGATTTGTGAGTGACTTCTTCATATACAATTCCTCCAACGTGTTCCAAATACCTTTAGCAGTCGTCTCACCACTAATTACGGAAATAACATTCTCCCCCCATGGCAAGTTGAAGTGTAGTGAATGCCCACTCTTCCATTTCTTCTCTCTCCACATCTGAGATGTCCTCTGGCAATAAATGTGCATCAAACACCACCCGATGTACTCGATTCCGCCTCAGAACCGCTTTCATCTTCCATTGCCACTTTTCGAAATCATTATTGCCATTCCACTTGTCGATAACCAATTGTGAACCAGCAGCTGCATACGACCCACGTACATAAGGAGCTACACCACTTGGACCAACTGTTGGTGGATTATTTGAACCCGATTCCGGCATTTCTACAACTATCTACCAACACCAATGCTCTGATACCAAATGTTGTAAAGAAATTTTGATTCAAGACCGCTCAAATAAAAAAAAATCCCCAATGACGCGGAAAACGAGATCGTGGTAATAGTGCAAAAACAACCAATTGAAGAATCTCAATCTTATCCAAGCCGATCACAATCACCAAACAATGGAAATAATAGAGCAATAACTGGAAAACTAAATCACACAGGGATTTATAGTGGTTACACCGACGTCTTGTCAGTATACATCCACTTTGAGAGAGAAACCTTTATTAATATCAATTGAAGAGTACAAGAGATTGATTACAATAATCAAATTTACTAGAAAAATTTGATTTTGTGGAGAAAGGAATTGAAGAAGATTAAGATTGCCTAAATCCTAATTAGAATAAACATTGATCTAATCTCTTAATTTTGTTATTATACCTCCTTTTTTTGGATCCGATGTAGCTTATATAGACATAGGGAAGTATATGGAAATTTCCAAAATTTCCTCTAGATCCGAAATATCTGAAATATCCTCCAGATCCTAAATATTCTCCGGATCTGAAAATATCCTCCAGATCCTAAATATTCGAAATATCCCGAAATACCCTCCTCAATCTAACACATAGTATCGCATACTTCAATAATAGAAGGATCTACCAGGGACAGAAGTATAAAGCGCAGCTGGCCAGTAAGAAAGAAATCGGTTTCCATTCTTGACTTTTAAGCCATTAAGTAAGGAAAATTTTGACTGACCACAAAAATAACCAATGCCACCAAGCATATTTGCAATAGCATCCCTTCCAACAGTCGTTGTTTCTGAATCCACCTTATCCTTTATACAAAACATCGCATGTATTTCTCCTTAAAAACCTCTTGTTTCCTTTACAATTGTCTGGTCAATGTGTCCCCAATGAGTCTATTGATGCATTCTTCATGCCTTGAAATCTTCATATTCGTTCCAGAAACAAAAGCAATATCCACGGTAGAAGTTTTGTAGTGATCTGAAAGACAATGATGTTTCAAGATTCTTCTGACGCACTGGGAAGTTGGATCTGTACGGTTTTTCTTGCATTGACTGCAAGACTACCTTGTACTAGCTCAGTCAAATTATGCATGTGTGGTATTTTAAAACCCGCATAGTGCACTTCCACCCGCCAATGTCCTCAAGCCAATGTCCTCACCAATGTCCTCGCCAATGTCCTCACCCACCAGTTTTTCTTGAGATTTTAAATTCAGTTCCCACCCGCCAATGTCCTCATGGAACCCAGATACAAGAGGATCCTCATTGGAATCATATCCTTTAGAGGGAAAACGTAAAGTATTGCCTTCTTCATCTGTTCTCAAGTTGTGTACTAATTCTAACAGCCCAGTCCCCACCAAAACCGCTACCATGTACTCTTTCTTTCAAGAAACATGTCGTAAGATGTAGTTCTTGGTCAACACTTGTTTGTTTTCCATAATCTCAACAGTTGTGATCTGTCCAGCCATATTCGCTGAGACCATCAGAATCCTGGCACACATGACGCAGAAAATATTGTCCATTCATCATACCAAGGCACGTCAATCCAGCAGATAATGACCTTGGCATCCTGGCACGTATTCCAATATAAACATGCGGCCTGTAAGTTCCCCAATACAAACTCTCCTTATGCTCCCCTTGAAACTGTGCAATATCCATCATTTTTGGCGCGTCGTCTAACGATGCGACAACTCTCATCAACTTCTTCGTGTCTTCTGATTCTTCACTTTATCCATTGGTAATAGAATGAATAAAAAATGTGACATATATGAGGATTAGGAAACCGAAACCTAAAAATAAAATGGTTCATATTCTGACTTTGATCAAATGTAGAGAACCATAGTTGGGGTTTCGGGTCTGGCTCCCATTGAGAGTGGATGGAGATACGGGAGGGGTAGAATTTTGGCGACCCCATTTTGTTCTTCGTGTCGTGCCACTCATTCAGAATTTAAGAAGTAGATTTTTGAACGACAAACGTAATAGAAGAAGCTATAGGTAAACGAGGAGACTTCTTTTTTCATATTTATGTTGTGGAGCTCTGTTAGAGCATTTGATTCCTCGTGGACTACAGTACTGCCTGTTCACAGTGTACCAGCGAAGGTATTCTTGATTGGCAGAAAATCATCCAGGTTTTAGTCTTACATTGAACTTCAAGGTTCAGTGTTAATTACTTCTACACTGTTGTTTTCTTGGAAATGAACAAAAAAAGTCAATAATAATTTTGTTTTAATTTATAAATACATGTGTATATGGCTGGAAGTGGCATAAACATTAAAGTATTTGATAGGAATGCTCTTGTTCCATTTGCTCATGGAATGGGACTCATATCTAACGATTTGTTTCAGATTTCATAACTTTGAAGCATGCACTTTATGATTCACAGTTGTTGCCGTATAATTTTGAACAATATATTCTCGAATCATGGCTATTTTTTTATTTTAATGCTAATGGTAGCCTAGAACATATTTCTTCAGTGCTATTAATGATAGGTGTACCATAGTGATTGTTAAATCAAATTTACATTTAAGAGAAACAAGTTCAGCTTTTTTTTAATTACTTTTTCTTATAGTTTTTTATGTTTCGGTACAATGTGCGTTTGCAGGAGGCTAAGACCCATGGAACTTACTGGAATTATTCACAGAGTGAGAACGATAAATGACAAGAAATATCAGACCGTGTTGATGGGGTAATCTTAAATTATGTCTTCTCCTACACTTACCAGACTCTTGCTGATCAGGAACTTGATGGTCCGAACATATATGATATTCTTGGGCCTTGCTACCATAGTCTTGAAATAAAATTGTGAGTAGATGATAATGGAAAATTGCTTGATAGTTTTTAGAAAATTAGGAGAAACTAGTAAACCATTTCTTGTTAGAAAGAGAATGCTTGGTTGTGCTTGGCCTTTAAGGGAGCTCAGGCGAAACCAGGACGTGTTCCTACATGGCCTGAGCTTAGGAGTAGTTCAGTGCCATGCATAATATGTTTCATTTTTATTTGTATTCAGGATATACGTCTAACAAAAACAATTAAGCAACTTCTTTGGGAGAAATTGTATGATTTAAATGTGAGAAATTGTATGTATGAATATTTGATATGTTTAATATAATGTGTTATATCTCTATATTTATTATCTTTTATGATTCTTGCATCGTTTAATTGATTTTATGTAAAAGATTATTATTGCATATTTTGATATGGTATTGATATTGTAATTTATAAATAAGAAGCGTTATAACTATATGACATAAGCGCTATAAAAAAATAATGTAATGTAAGCTATACTATAACATGTTGATATAATAGCATCATATAGCCGCTATCGAAAAAATATGTTATAGCGGCTATACTGTATTATAAAAGTTCTCACCTTCATTGAGATTTAGATGTTTAATAGCGGCGAGGATGAGCTATTGTTTTTAAATAACATAGCGGCATGTTTGTGCTATAAAACCATGATCTTTAATAGCGTCTTCTTTTATGTTATAAATATCCAACATTTTTTTTATAATATGTCGATATACAACATTTATCGAACCGCTATAACATTGATTAATAGTGGCTATATGCCGCTATAAAAGACAATTTCGGTTGTAGTGCCTTTCAAGAGAATTATTTATAAGTATTTTAGGTGACTTTCTTTAACACTACTTAGCCTATCAAAAGTTGAAGGGTAGTGAAAAGAACCCATTTCGATGGGCTGAGATAACCTCTTCAATATTCCTTTCGACTGAGACAAACCAATTAAGGTTCTTTTCTTGGTATTTCAACGAATTCGAAAGACTTGGTAGGAAGAGAATTTAAAGGAGCATATCCTCCATCTAAGAACTATTTTTGGTATGATTTTGGCTTTTGAGTTAGTCGAAAGCCATTCTTTCGAAAGCTTTTGGTGTAGGTCCCGTTCGAAGGTCTATTTCGATTCAAATAGGTCTGACACTAGATATAGATCAGTAAATAATTGATTAATATACTATAAAACTAAGAAATGGTAAACCCTTCGAATCCTATTTTTTTTTAACTAATTCGATTCACATTAATAAAGCATGTTCATGCTACCGCAAGGGTTTCGAACAATTTGGTAACATGCTTTCAAGGACTTAACCACTGGCATAAGCATCGTAATATAATTTGGAAATGTATAAGGTTAAGAAAAGAAGCATATATCATGTTAAATTAGGTTTTAGTCCAGCTAATCGCCAATATGAATGGTCTCTAGTTCGGAAATAATATCCACAAGATATCGATTATCAATCCTCTTTCTTGATTTTACATTGTCACCAAAAATAAGATTACAAGAATGAAAATCCCCTATTTCGGTTTTTGATTTAGGGTTTGAGCTTCACAATTTTGAATACAAGTTTTAGAATGAGTTAAACCTGATCCCGATCTCGTACCCCTGGGGTCCTACTTATAGGTGCAGGTTGACCCCATTCCGCTTTCCTTTCTTCTATTTCAGCGCTTCCAATGAAACTTAGGCGGGAGGTCGATTGTGATTGCCTTCTGTCCCTTTCTTTGGCATTATCGTCTTAGTCAAAAAAAGTATGGTAGCATAAAGTCCAAGTGATGGCTTCAGAGGTATGCATTAAGGTAGGCCTTCGTCCCCTATGAAATGAGGTCTTTTACTCCTTCGTAAGCTTAATGCACCTGGAATATGGAGGTCGAAGGCTTGTGGTAGAGTGACCTCTTCGAAAGTCTTTATTTGATGATTTTGATAGTGTTGGTTTGGATAAATGGGTTGTTGCTTGATGATTTAACCCCTTCGAAAGGGTTTATTGCTTTTTGATCAATCGTTTCAAAGGAGTTCTCTATGCCAGGTTGATTTCCCTTAGTATTGGGGCCATGCAATTGAAATCTTCTTTGATACGTTCGATGGGCTTCTCCAAGCTAAGATGAGAGTTTCCACTTAAAAACCCTAGGAGATGGCCCCTTCGACTTTCTTCGAAGGGGAATGATGTTCTCGGAGGAGTTGGGTCAATTTTCCTTGAAAAATATGTTTGGTTTCATTGAGAAGTATGTTATATTTTGCATATTTGTAGATGCATTCTCTTAACTTTGTCGAAGGGATTTTATTGTTATTGTGCTTTCTCCTAGCGATGCTTCGCTTTTGATACAATTAAAGGTATCTTGGGCGGTGACTGTACTGATTCGAAAGACTTATTATTCTTTCGAATAACTTGGGCTTGAGTGTCCATTATGGATTTATAATGCTTTCTTCAACGCTCTGGATAGCTTGCCTTCGACATCATCAAAAGGTGTCTTCTGCTCTTTTGAAAGCTTGCTCCTTAGGCTTTTGTTAGTTTTTTTTTTTCATACCTTTTATCCTAAGGTATGTTATGGTTAACAAATTCCTTGTAATAACTTGGGCCTTTCATGTTCGGCCTATTAGCATGTTTGAAAAATGAAATAACAAAAGCACAATGTTGGCAACCTAGTTTTTGCTAGTAGCCACCATGATCATCGATTAAACATCGTGGAAGCCTTGCTACCTTTGGTGGTTGCCAACCAATCATAACGTAAAAAAAAAAAAAAGGAAAAAACATTTGCATAATGGCTCGTATAAGAAGCCAGATGTTGATAGCAAAACAAAAAATATAATAAAACCATTTTCTTATGTTCACTTCACCCTAGAGAAGAACGAAAAACAAGTTGTTCTAAATTTCCAGCGTTACTCACTCCATTTTATCTAATCCGTTGTTCGGTAGTGCACTACCGAGGACATTCAAAAGTTCGGCAATATACCGCTGAATGCAGTGGAAAGATATCGACAGTGCATTGTAATTTTTTTTGAAAAACCAGCTTCGATTGGTAGTGCATGACTGATCAAAATTAAGGTTGTCAATTTTGTGTGAGCGTTCGATATTCGTTCGCGTCCTTGACAAAAATACGTATGTTCGAGTGAGTTCCATTTTAATTCTGAATACAAGCTAGGATAACAAAATTACACAAGAAAAAAATCTATTTCGTTATATATTCATTTGAATCCGTCTAAATTTCTTGCAGTTTAGCATATACATATGTTAAAAATCATAAAATTTGATAAGAATGGTGATCTCTGTCGTACATCTGTTCGCGTCCGTGTTCGAAAATTTTGCTTTTCAATTGAGACACGAGTTAAAACAAATAAAATAATATGAATTTCGCTCAGTTCACATCCGATGCTTTTTTATTTAGAAAAAAAATTGGACATCCAATCAATCTCGAGTTACACCCCCGAGTTTGTAATGGATTGTATTTAGCTCGGCTCAAAAATTAAGCCCATACTAAAACTTCCATGGTCACTTTCCAGTAATACAAGAGAACCCTAGCAATTCCCAACTAAGAAACATGTCGGTTGTATTCCGCTTTTAATTTGTTAGGGCCTGTTCTTTATCAAAACGGAAGGGAAAAGCAAGTGACGCGTCCCTGACGCGTTGGACGCGTTCGCTTCTAAACGGACAGAATGGACCGTTTTGCCAACGGGTCAAATTTGATCTGTTAGATCCAAACGGACCTGCGTTTGGATTAATTAGATAGTTAATGATTTTAATTAGTATTTTATAGTTTTTAAAAATTAATAACTTTTGCAAATTAGATCCGTTTGAGACGCGGTTTTTTGCGTTGTGATCGTATCGAAGTATTCTACGTAATAGAGTTGGTTTGAACTGAATTGGAGTAATTTATAATTTTTCTATTCTATTAAATCCCCATAAGCATTCTTCGCTCAAATGGTCCGCTTGACGCGTCAAACGCATTCTCCGCTAACTTCAATTCTCCGCTATAATACTCCGTTGAAATAATCTGTTAGTATCTGAACAGAAATATGTGGGTTCTTTTCATTTGCTAGTTTCTTAGTGGATGTTGGAAAACCTGCGATTGCGCATGGAAGGTAAACTGTTTCTAAGTTTGTGTTTTCACTAATTTATTGGTTGCCAAATTTTGCTGTTTTCTACATCAGCAACCCATTTGGTTTTATTTTCTCGCTGTAATAGTTCCATTTTTTCGTTTTACATTTCATCCTTGAAAAGCTTGGCTTACTTGGTTGAAAAGATGATTATTTGCAAATGCGAAGCTTGTTTTCTTCGCCTGCAGGTATGAATTAATTGGAGGTTTTTTTTTTTTTTTTTTTTTTTTTTGGCTGTATAATTGGTTTTTCTGTTTGTTCTTTCAGACTCAACGATACGTTGCTTTTATTTTTGTGTTAGCTTCCCGCTTCACTAAAGCACAAAAGTCGATGTGTCCGAGTGGTTAAGGAGATAGACTTGAAATCTATTGGGCTTTGCCCGCGCAGGTTCGAACCCTGCCGTCGACGCTGCTACTTTTTACCGTTGCCGTTCTCAGTATTGGTCTTTGTTTCCCGCTGTTATTTTTACCGTTGCCTTCTTAGGATTGGTCTTTGTTGCCCCCGCACCTGTTATTTTTATATTTGCCTTCTCAGGAATGGTCTTGTCAAAACAAATCTCATAATTCATCTCAAATCTGCGTGCTCTTGTAATCTTAATGTACTTAATCTTTCCTTGACTTTTACACTTCGAATAAATAAAAAGAGTTTGACCTCCACCAACGCTTTATTGCCTATATTTTTTCCCTTGCGTTTGTGTATTTTCCTGCTAGGTTGCAGTGCTATATATACATGCACGCATACATACATACAAAATTTTCTGACTATGGAACAATGAAAAGAAATACACAACTATTCTAAGTCAGCAACCCGAATGAACAACCACCTCTACCAAATCAAAAAGGCCTGCAGATGTGCTCTTATACAAGTGGCATGTATGTAACCTTTAATACTGATATATGAAGTTACAGTAGCCTGCAAAAATAATATATTATATTCCTCTACATCATGGTTGTGAAAGTAGAAAAGCTGTCAGTAGATAAATTTTGGAATGTGCCACGCTTTCTAGGGGTGAGCAAACCCCGGTTCGGTTCAGTTTTGAGGTAAAACCGAAATCGAAACCGGAACCGGAAGACCTCGGTTTTAAAAATCGAGAAACGAAACCGGAACCGAAGCATCGGTCTCGGTTTCAAAACCTCGATTTTGGTTTTTATCGGTTCGGTTTCGGTTTTAAAACCGATTTGAACAAAAAAGTATTATAAATTTAAACAACCTTAAAAGAAATTAAAATAAATTGTTTCAACCGAGTGTATTGAAACACATGGTACATACACTACAATAAAAA
This sequence comes from Allium sativum, assembly GCA_030737875.1. Taxonomy (NCBI): domain Eukaryota; kingdom Viridiplantae; phylum Streptophyta; class Magnoliopsida; order Asparagales; family Amaryllidaceae; genus Allium; species Allium sativum. The sequence goes on along the minus strand of CM060918.1, from coordinate 767,871,569 downwards.
CACCATATTACAACTTTAATTTTACAACGGTGGTAAAAGCACCGTTGTAATAAATGTTTTTTACAACTATTTTTCCAGAAAAGTTGTAATAAACTTATTTTTAACAACTGTGTTATTTTGACAGTTGTAATAAAAACCTATCACAACTTTTAATTTTTGACTGTTTTAATATATGACTACACTACAACAGAACTACCATATTAATAATTAATAAAAATTCGATAATTAATAAAAATATTAATACTCAATAACTATTGTTTAATAATAATAATAAATAGTTTATTTGAAATATGTACTAACTAATATTAATAATTTCTTTTTACTATATAATAATTAATAATTATGTATTATTATTAGAAAATAAAAATAAATAAATAAAAATTATTTTTTAGTAATGAACAATTAATTTTAGTAATCAATAAATAAGAAGTAAGAATCACTAATTAAGAAGTAATAATTAAATAATTACTTTTAAATATTTTAATAAAAATTTCAAATTTTAATTTTAATAAATATTAAAAATCACTAATTAAGAAGTAATATTAATAATTAAGAATAATTAATAAATAGTAATTATGCTTTGCCGAAAAAAGTAAGTACTCCATTTTTTAATAATTAATGTTAAGTGTTTAATAAGTAATAATTAGTAACATATACATAATAAGCTTTAGGTGGGAAGTGACGTCCTTTCTAAATTCAGGCTTCTATTAGTGACATATAATACATAATAAGCTATAGGGGAAAAACGAAAAATTGATTCGAATCTCACGTTCTTTCAAAATGGAAATTCAAGTGGGAAACGTGAAAATTAAGCGGGCCGCCTCTCGGTTACTGTACGCTAAATTAAAATCATCTAGACAAATCTAAACAAAATCAATATCCCTCTTTTCGATTTGACACCCGCCTTTCTTGAAAATTTTCCTTCTCCAAATCAGATACAATAAAAATATCGACATCTCGCCCAAGCTGATTGATCTGAAGCATGATAATTTCACAAGGGGTTACGATGAAGACGGTATAAAAGATGATGGATCCAGGAAGTTAATAACAAAATAAATCAATTTTGGTCCTAAATAATAATTGATTTGAGTTTGAAGAAGAAGACTGCATAACGCGATAATGGATCCAGAACTGATGAGACTCATTCAGGAGTACATGCGTCGAATTTCTCCTCATGAGCTCGCCAAACTCCAGCAGCAGGTTTATTTTAATTTATGCTAAACATTTTTTTCCAGTTAATTCGATTAATTAAATCGTTTTCTAGGTCTAAAATCGCTTGCCAGTTCATTGTGATTTTTGATGCTGGTATCAATCAAATTTAAGTGCAAAGGTTGGATGATTGGGTCTGTTGTATTGCTATATGATAGGTTTCCGCCTGATACCTAATTCGCTTATCTGCTACCTTGATACCTAATTCGTTTATTTGTTTAGACCCAATAACGCAAACTTGAATCTACCATAAATCGAAATTTTTGATGATTCAGTGGCTTTCAGATCTAGCACGAAGTCATGTTTTTGGGTTTAGATCTGTTTCCGTTTTTCTTGGTATTCACGAGGTTTACTATTCACGGTGTGCCTATACTGGTTGCTCACATTGCTCTTTGGTTCGCTCAGTTCTCCAAAGTTTAGAATGTGCACTCTTATATTTAATTAAAAAACAATTATGAGTATATTGAATGCTGGTAATTAAATGTTCGATATTAAAATTGTTTGCTTGCAATTCTTATAAAATATGTGAGAATCGTGTAAGTTAGGAAGAGCCTTCTTGGCTAGAATTGAGAACTGTGAATACAAACATGCTGAAAGTGACCAAGTGATAGCAAATTGTCATTTCTGGAATGAAGGTGTGTTTATACATTGAACAATCCTTGTGATTATAAAATAAATGAACCATGCCATTAGTTTCTTATGTTGTAACGGTAACTTACATACCTGAAACTGGCACATATCTTTGATATTTTGATTCGGTTTGCACATATATGTAGTCAGACTAGCCATGATTTTGATGTGAAACTATTTTTAATTACCCTACTTCAAGCTTGATAATTATCATCTTGATCATCTGCAAGTGACCAAGTGGTTGTATTTTGTTTCATCTTGATAAAATACTCACTGTTGAACATCTTACTGTAAATTTCAAAAGCCTTATTTGGAAAGTGGTAATTGAGAAATGATTTGACCAAATATTGATCTAGGATAAATCAAGTCTTAAACATTCAGTGAAATTTCTTCATGCTATAAAGCGAAATGAAAAGGACAGCAGTATTTGATAAACCTTTTTCTTGCAATTTCTTCTCACTTCCACTCTTACAGTTCTTTTCGTAGTATAAGTTTTGCAGCAGGTTAACAAGCATATGCCCAATCATACCCATTTGCTATCTATAAGGTGTCAGCATGGACATATATTACATCAAACAATTTGATTTTGCAATGCACATAGGTTGTTCTTGGACATATTGTGTCTTTTCTGTGCTACATTCTATACTACCAAACCCCTTCAAGGTCTGCACTTTTTACCTGATATCATGATACTTTTGAACTCCATCGCCAATGAATGTAATACTGTCTAAACGGATGCAAGTTTCACGAAACTAACATGCAACATATACATTACACAATATTTTAGCTGCATGATAAATACTTGCTGACATATGTTATCAATTTCAAATCATTATACCTTCAAAGTCCTTACCATTGTCAGTAAAAAAATGTTTAAAAAGGTCTAAGAATTGCAGGGCAAATCTCCTGTGGTACCTCGAACATATCAGAATAATAGTTTCCATATTGGTGGTGTATGGGTGCCGAAGGAGAGTTTCACTGTAAGTCCCTAACCCTATCATAACTCTTCTTCTTAAGATATTTTGATAGCTCAATCTTTGTATTTATAACAATTAAATTAATGTGGATATGCTATTTGGATATGCCCAGGTATTATGCTCAAGCAGTAAAAGAACGTCCCTGGCCTGGTATATATTCTTAATGCCCTTTACTTTTTTCCCTTTCTTGCGCCTTGTTCTATGATTTCTGCTGCTTCCTATATACCTGAATGTCCTCATTATTTCTCCATCCCCATATCTTCCGTATATGTTTTTTTTTCTTTTATTTTTTGCACCCCAATTATTATATTGTGGTGTTATATATATAACTTTATAGAATAATTATACATAACTTGTTAGCGTTTTTATACAGACTAAAGTGTTCACATATTCATGTCAAAAGGTGTAAACGATACCAAGTCTCCACATACAGGAATAAATTTCTTCATATTCTCGTCTTTGATCCAACAAGGACTTCCGGTCACCATACTTTAAATTCACTACAATATGAGGGAATATAATTTATAATTTAAAGCGTTGAACTGTTCCCTTTTGGTTGTTGTATACTATTATTTATTCTCATCTTTAGTGATTTAGGAGAACTCATGCTAAATATAATTTATGTATAGTTCAATCAGTTTTAGTGATTTAGGAGAACTCTTTTAGTGCAAGCGTTGAACTTCCAGTCACATTCTCGTCTTTACTCTTTTTTTCCCTTCAGAAAAACTTCTTTTAAATTTGACTTAAAACTGATTGAACTATACATGAACATAAGGCAAAGTTTGTTGTAGGATATCTTCTGTACTGGAGAAGGGTTACAAGAAGCTTGCACTAAAGGCTTTCCTATTAGAAGCAGATATGAGGGACTGTGCTAACTGCAATATAATTTATCTGTCTCTTCTTGATTCCAATGTGCTTTCTTATTTGTACCATTTTACAGCCAAATATCGTGAATGATTTTCATTCCCAGCTGGGTGAAGCCGCTGTTTCTGCTGCCAAGGTAACTTAATATGCTTTTGCATCCAAGTTTAATCTATACTATGCAATAGGATTTCCGGCTGTATATGTTGTCACTTTATTTTGTTTACTACTCCCTTATATTATCATATGAACTTACGATTACATGAACATGGAGGTGCCATTGACATTAAAGGTTCACGTTTTAGTTAATCAAAATCTTCTTTTTTGTTATTCCCATTCACACACTTATGCTTTTTGTTTATTTTGTCACTTTATTTTTCTGTTCTTTTTTCTAACAACAAACGTATTCTTATGCAACAGGTTTCAGATTACTTTAGTGAACTTGCAGCAAACAGATAAATGGCATATAGATTTTGTTGTCTTCGACTTGTGTACTCCCATAGCATATGCAATTTTTATGGATAACTTGTGTTTGTACTAAGTTGCTTTGTAACGGTCAAGTATGTAATAATGCGCGTAATGTTTTCAAAAACTTATTGTTTGTAATACTGAAAATTTGAGTATTTTAATAAATTAGTTTGCAAATAATTGTAATATCTGATTTGCTTATGGATTAATGCTACATTTAGTGTATTGTCCATTTTAGTTGCAAAAGGTCTATTTTTTTTAAATGCAACTATCATTCATAACGGTGCATAACAATTGTAGTAGATATTATTACAACGGTGTTTAACTGTTGTAATAAAGTTTATTACAACAGTGGAAAAAAGTTGTAAAATATACATATTACAACGGTGTTGGAACGGTGCAAAAAATTTGTAAAAGATTTTAGTCTATTGCAACTTCTTAATAAACGATGGTTAGCCCACCGTTGTAAAATGTATATTACAACGGTGTTCCACCGTTGTAATAGGATCATTTTGTTGTAGTGATAGTACAGACTAATAGACTATAAGTCATCCAAAGTAGTACAAAGCTAAGCTAGCTAGCTCTGAGCCGAAGACAAGAAACAAAAAAAGGAAATGAGCAGGAGCACTCCAGTGAACCACACCCACAGATGACCAGCAGCAACTTGGAATTCTAGAAAATAGTCTACTGGTACCTCAATTTACATCTTCAATTCAAAACATCCAAGAATTTACAAAAACAAGAAATGGACATTTTATATTAGTCTACTCCTAATCTTGTATTTAGCTAAATCAAATGAGTGAAGCAATGGCCAGTGTGCATATAATATATAATACGAAGCAACATGCAGCAAGAGACAATGTGCAACATTTTATAATTCGGTTCGGTTCGTTTTTTTCGGTTCGGTTTTGACCTAAAACCGAAACCGAAATATTAGTACGGTCCAGTTTTTTGATTTTCGATTTCAGTTTTTTTCGATTCAGCTTTTTTCGGTTTCGGTTCGGTTTCGGTTTTATTTCGGTTTTTTGCTCACCCCTAACGCTTTCCTCGTTAAGGAGTGGAGTACCTTCAGTATCTTCCTTCACATACTTTTAGTTGAATTATCAGCACAATTGATGGAGAAGAAACTGGAGACCTTGATGTGTTTAAAGAATTGAACAAATTTTGTATTATGAAGATGTTGTAAAACTGTGCGGAGAACAACGAATGTAACAGGTTTAAATAAAGTAATATTGGGCTGAAAATATGACTGGCCCAGATAAAAATAGAATGGGTAAATACCCTTATGTACAAAACATAAAAATATAGCAGACAGCCGTCTTATTTTCCAATAGCTCCCCTCAAACCTAACTGCGCAAGTTAGGGTTTGAATCAATTTGTCATGGCTGCCACGATCTTGATAAAATTTGTCTTCAACGTATTAGAACTCTTCAAATATACCTACGCTCCACACATCTCTACAAAACTTGCATCCAAAGCTTGATTCAGAGTTGATTTATTTGCTTGTAGCAGAAACGCCAGTTACTTTCAGATTTGATGTCGATTCCTCCAGATTTTGATGCTGAGGCTTTACGAAGTCTTCAGATTCTTTAGATAAAGCTTGATTCAGAGTTGATTTATTTGCTTGTAACAAAAACGCCAGTTACTTTCAGATTTGAAGTCGATTCCTCTAGATTTTGATGCTGAGGCTTTACGAAGTCTTCGGATTCTTTAGATCTGAAGAAATTTGAGGCAGAAACTTTCTTCAATCGAGATTGAGGCTCAGTCGAAGTCATGCTTGAAACCGTGGCTTTGATTGCAGCAGATCCGGTTGATTTAAATGTCTTCTGAGCTACATCTGGTATGACTTTAACTTGATTTAAATCTGGAATGTTTTCAACCTTCGGATCTGATCTTAATCTCTGAAAGTTTAAGGCTGATAATGCTTTTGTAAGAATGTCTGCTCTTTGATAGTATGATGGAACATGATTAACTTGTAATTTTCCATTGATAACTTGCTCTCGAACGAAATATAGATCAATTTCGATATGTTTTGTTCGAGAATGTAAAACTGGGTTGGCTGTCATAAACACTGTGCTTTGATTATCGCACCACAAAGTTGGTTTGCCTTGAATGTTAATTTGTAGTTCCTTTAGGAGTGATTGTAGCCATATCATTTCAGCAGTAGCGCTTGCTACACTCCTATATTCAGCCTCAGTACTAGATTTAGATATGGTTGATTGTTTTTTTGAGCTCCACGAAATTAAGTTATCACCCAAATAAATGCAGTACCCTGATACAGACTTTCTGTCATCTGGGTCACTTGCCCAGTCTGCGTCACTGTAGCCAATCAGGTTGAGACTTTTGCTTCTTCTTAAGACTAGACCATAGTTGAGAGTGCCTCTTAGATATCTTAGAATCCTTTTTACGCCTTTCCAGTGAGTATCAAGAGGATTCTGCATAAATTGAGACAATTTATTAACACTGTAAGCTATATCAGGTCTAGTAATAATAGCGTATTGGAGTGCACCAATAATGCTCCTATATTGTTTAGAATTAAGTATAGTTTCCCCCCTGTTTTTAGAAAATTTTTGACTGCTTATCATAGGAGTTGGTTGCGGATTTGCACCACCCATTTTTGCCTTGTCAATGATCTCAGAAATATATTTCCTCTGACTGAGAATTAAGCCACTGCTAGGACTATTCAGAACTTCAATTCCTAAGAAATAGTTTAAGTGACCAAGGTCTTTTATGGAGAAGTTTTGATCCAAGTAATGCAATAATTTATTAACCTGCTCCATATCATTACCTGTAATAATTAAATCATCAACGTAAATCAGTATATATATGGATGATTTTTCAGTAATTTTTATGAATAAAGAGTTATCAGATTTTGTAAACTGATAACCTAGCCTTACCAAGGTTGTTTTCAGTTTATCAAACCATACTCTTGGTGCTTGCTTAAGGCCATATAATGCCTTTTTAAGCTTACACACAAGATTTTTATTTTGCTCATAACCTTGTGGTTGACACATATAAATTTCTTCTTGCAAGTCACCATTTAAAAACGCATTGTTCACATCCAATTGCCTTATATACCAATTTTTATGTAAGGCAATAGTGAGAACTAGCCTGATAGTGGCAGGTTTAATAACAGGGGAAAAAGTTTCATTGAAATCAAACCCATATTCTTGACTAAACCCTTTGGCAACAAGCCTTGCCTTGTATTTGTTGATAGATCCATCTGGATTTTTCTTTAATCTGTAAATCCATTTACATTTTATAATATTTTTATTACCTGGAGGAGAGACAAGTTCCCAAGTATTATTTCTAACTAGAGCATTGTATTCCTCATCCATAGCAAGTATCCAGTTTTTATTTGTAACAGCTTGTTCAAAATTTTCTGGTTCATCAGAAACTGAAATTGTGTTGTAAATCTTTGGTTTGAATATACCACTCTTTGATCTAGTGATCATGGGATGACCAGTAGTACTTTGGTTTCTGATTTGTGGCAAGATATTCACATTGTCATGATCTAAGCTTTCAGATTGATTATTTATAGAGCCTTCTGCTTGACTGTTTGAATTAACAGATTGATCATGATGATTATTTGAATTTGCAGGAGACTGATTTGAGTTACTGGAGGGATGAATTGAGTCATGACCTGGTCCAGGAGACATGGTGTGTTGAAACTCAGCAGTGCCTCTAGTCTCATCATTTTCTGCTTCTCTCACCATTTCAGAATATATTGGCAAATTTGGTATGGATTTCTGTGGGTTGTAGACTTTACCTGTAGTTCTAATATCTTGTCTACTGAATGGAAAGATGTGTTCATTGAACACAACATTTCTACTAATAATGATTTTACCAGAGTCATCCAAACACTTATATCCTTTTTGTTGAGTTGCATAACCAAGGAAAGTACAAGGTTTAGATCTAAAATTGAGTTTATTTTTATTGAATGGTCTAATGCAAGGGAAACATAAGCATCCAAACATTTTTAACATTTTATAATCTGGCTTGCTTCCAAACATTTTTTCATGAGGGCTTGATTCATTTAACACTTTTGTTGGTAATTTATTTATCAAGTAAACAACAGTGTTAAATGAATCAGGCCAAAATTTTAATGGCATGGATGCATGAGCAAGTAAAGACAAGCCACATTCAACAATATGCCTACGTTTCCTTTCAACCAAACCATTCTGCTCAGATGTGTAGGGACAACTAGTTCTATGAATAATTCCTTTTTTAGAAAAGAAATTATTAAGGGTTTTGTACTCACTGCCCCCATCAGTTTGCATGACTTTAACTTTGCAGTTAGTTTGATTTTCAGCCATATTAATAAATTGAATAACTGCATTGAAAGTTTCAGATTTATTTTTAAGAAAATAGATCCACGTGTAACTTGTATGGGCATCAACAAAAGATACATAATATTTATAGCCATAATCAGAAATAATGGGTGCTGGTCCCCATAGGTCAGATGCTACTAATTCAAGTGGATGAGAATAAACAGTTTGAGAATGATTAAATGGTAATTTTTTACTTTTCCCTAACTGACAGTATGAACACACATATGGTAAAGCACAGTCAAAGGAAATATTATTTTCTAGTAATATTTTTCTAACAATCTTCTCATTAGGGTGCCCCAGTTTATTGTGCCAGTGATCAAAAACATTATTAGCTTTACAATTTTCTGTCAACTCAGAATTGTTACAACAATTGTTTCTATCTACAGCATGCTTGTTAATAACAAAATTATTTTTATCTACAGCATGCATATTAGTGACAGAATTAAACTTGTAAAGTCCTTTAACGGCATCACCCTGCAAAAGAGTTTCTTTAGTCAGTATATCTTTGACTAAACAATATTTAGGATAAAATTCAAAGAAGACATTATTGTCACTGGCAAACTGAGAGACACTGATGAGATTTTTTTTTAATTTTTGGAACTCTTAAAAGATTATTTAAGTATAATAATCTTTTTCCTTTGACTTGTGCATGACCAGTATGAGTAATGTTTATACATGTACCATTACCTAAACATATAAGTTGTTTACCCTTGTATTCTCTATTGCCAAGATTTAAGTTGTCAAGATTGCTAGTAATATGATTAGTAGCACCTGAGTCTGGATACCATGCATCATCATTGATATGCTCTAGTCTGGCAGTTTCACTCAGTTGACTATTGTTGACAGTACTTTGATTATCACCGGTATTTTGCACCTGAGTTAGATTAGCACTAGCATTTCTTTGATTTCCAGAGTTTTGCCCAGGCATAACATTTTGATTAAACCTAAAATAACACTTTGCAGCAGTATGTCCCATCTTTTCACAAATCTGACATTTGGGTCTGGTGTTATTGTTCCACCGACCTCTACCTCTTCCCCTATTAGAATAACCACCTCTTTGGTTAGGTTGATCGGATCTTTGTTGATTCATGTTCTTATTTTTAACATTTGCTGTGAAGTTAATGTTCAGATCTGATTCTTGCGGTTTCTTGTGCTCTATTCTTGCTTCATGAGCAAGCAGAGTAGAATGTACAAACTGCATATCGGGCACATTTCTTTTTGAAGAAAGAATTGCTACAACGGCTTCATATTCTTCTTCTAGCCCATTTAAGATAGTAAGAACCTGTTCATTTTCAGGTACTTTCAATCCTGCAGATTCAAGTAAGTTGCAAAGCTTCTTGATTTTAGCTAAATATTCTCTCATTGGTTCACTGCCTTTTTTAATATTCTGGAGCTGTCTTCTATAATGCATCACTTTAGCAGTTGACTGAGTACTAAATACTCTCTCAATTGTAGACCAAATCTCGTTTGCAGACTGACACTCAATAACTTGAGGCAGTAAGTTGGGGCTGATAGATGACAGCATCCAAGAACTAATTAATCTGTTTTGTCTATAATACTTTGTGTAATTTTCGTTGACGATCATTTTGTTTTCGCTATCAGTAGTGAATCTTGGGGGAATTGGCAGAGTGCCATGCACAAAACCTTCAAGCCCATAGCCTTGGACTGCAGTTTGAATCTGTAGTTTCCATAAAAGATAATTCTCTTCATCCAAATGCACTGTAATCAATTGACTTTGAGGACTGATAACAGTTTTTATTAACTTTTCAGCATCTGATTGAGGATTTGAGTGCTCTGAATGGACAAAAGCTTCATTTGCAGAAGTTATTGATGCATTCTCATCTGCCATGATTGAAACTGAGGGAATAAGGTAAGAAAATCAACTTTAGCCTTTTAATGATAGATTGTCTTCGAAAGAAAATATGATGAGAAACAGAATTCAGCACTGATGCAACCGGATTTTAAGATTCAGGACGGCACAGTAAAAGTAAACTCTGATTTTTTGAAGAATCTTGAATTAAAAATGGCTTTCTTGATTTTCTGAGAGCAAATCTTTGATTGTAAAATAGCTGCAATCACGAATTCAACTGAATTTTAGTGGCAGGGCAGAGATTTTAAGACTTAGATTTGCTTTTATTAACCCAAATGATGAGAACAGAACTGATGGGTTAAAAAAAAAACTTTAAAACTCAAGAACAGATGAGAATGGAGGAACAGATGAGAACTGAATTCAGAAGCAGTAGAAGCTAGAGGATCAGAGTGCAGTTACGCAGTAGAAAGCTCTGATACCAAGTTGAATTATCAGCACAATTGATGGAGAAGAAACTGGAGACCTTGATGTGTTTAAAGAATTGAACAAATTTTGTATTATGAAGATGTTGTAAAACTGTGCGGAGAACAACGAATGTAACAGGTTTAAATAAAGTAATATTGGGCTGAAAATATGACTGGCCCAGATAAAAATAGAATGGTTAAATACCCTTATGTACAAAACATAAAAATATAGCAGCCAGCCGTCTTATTTTCCAATACTTTTCTCCTTCACAGTGGCCTTTTATCTGAGAAATCCTATTTTTGGAATGTGCCACGCTTTTCTCCTTCACAGCGTCTGTTTCAGCTGAGCCTTATCTCACTGCAGTCCTCACATTCTACACCCATATGGTCCTCGGACAGACATAATCTTGAGCTATGTATGATTCTCAAGAGTTATGTAAGAAATACATACAATTTTTCTGTTTGATTTCCACCTTCGAGTATAGTCTGGACAGACTGGACTGTATAGATGGAGTGTAGCGAAGCCCTTCTTCATATGCACATGTACAGTAGAGTAACAGGTTAACTGCACTCTTAAGCCAACCAACTGTCGGATCTAGTATAGTTTAATCCCAACTTTCAGGCATTTCTTTCTTAGGGCATGTTTGTCTACATTGCGTGAGCTGAGCAAATAAAGTTATAATAACTAATATCATGTGTGCATAGGAAGATATAACTGGTAAACTAGATATCAGTCATGGGCATGGCAACATGGATTTGAATCTGGATAAGGCTTTTTTGCTTCCCAAGGTTCTTTTTTTAGGATATGGCATCCCGCAATAAATGCACAGCCACACATTAATAAGTGTGTTATTCTAATATCTTCTTGTATCAAGGACTATCAACGGATGCAAACGAATGCAGATATAGCTGAATCCACATCCGCATCCGAAAATTAAAATCCACACCTGATATCTGCGGATATCAAACAGTTAACACCTCTGTATCCGCATCCGTGTTTTTTTTTTTTTTTATATCCAAAAATATTCGCATCCGAAAATAGAATGTAGATATTTTCGGATATCCGAATATCCGCATCCGAAATTGAACAAAAAATTTCCTATATTAAAATCTATGAACTAAAAACATCACATTTTAAACATTTCTTTTCTCAAACAAAGTTCACACATAAGCTACCATACCTCATCAGTTTTCCAAATGAAAATATAGCAATACACATCATATGCTAATGCATCAATCATATTTTGAACAAATCGTTTTCTAAATGCTGTTGAAATAAAAAAAATGAATGGAAGAAAATATAGCAATACACATCATATGCTAATACATCAATCATATCTTGAGCTATGTATGATTCCCTTGCGTTTGTGTATTTTTCGGCTGGGGTTGCAGTGTTTTATATATACATGCACGCATACATACATACAAATTTTTCCGGGAACAATGAAAAGAAAAACACTACAACTATTCAGTCTATTCTAAGTCAGTAACTCGAGGGAAAAACCACCTCTACCAAATCAAAAAGGCATGCAGATGTGCTCTTACACAAGTGGCATGTAACCTTTAAAAATGATGGGTCAATTGTCAACATATAGTATACATCTACTAGTGTTTATTCGTATCTTTGCCTTTGATCTGTCCAATGTATTCTTAATCCCAACAAAATTATTTACCAAGACTTGTTTTTGGTATATTTTGTTAGGTGGTTGAATAAAGTCTGAACTGATATTTTTCATCTGTAAGATGATAGAGTTGAGCAAAATGTTCCTTTTTGCTGTTGCTAATCAATGAACGTTATGATTTATAAACAATTAAGAAGTAATCAAATAAACATTGAAGTTTCGAGCAGTACACAATACATATATTACTATATTTGCCTTTACCTCTTTCAAGTGAGTACAATAATAGATAGAGATTAAAACCTGAAATATACTGGTCTTTTTAACCATGTAGGTTTGACTAGTTTGATCCCTACTGTCGATGTTGCCATTATCTATTTCAAAAATCAAATGCGGAGAATGGCTGTTTAAAAATAAAGCTCATAGTTTACCTAATTTTTTTTTTTAATATGCGCAATTAAGGGTTGGATCTCAGTGGATCGTGGCAAAGGTCACTCTACCACTCACTGGATCATGGTTTACCTAGTATTTTTGCAAAGTCTTATCAAAGCCGGTTCTGTGTTTTGGCTTGCCCTAGACAACACAGGGCTTCCCTACAGAAAAAAGGAGGCAATACAAATTTTGTTGCTCCCTTCTAAAATAAAGAAAGCTAGAAATCAAGAAACGGCGGAGGGAAAAAAGTTGCTTTCACTAGAGCATAAAGCAGAAGCAAGCTGATGTTGCGTTCACTAGAACATGAACAAGAGAAGAAAGTTAATGCCTCCATGATTATAGGGCAACCCAGTGCTTCCCTACAGGTAAAAAAAGATGCAATACAAATTTTGTTGCCTCCTCTTAGGATAAAGGAGGCTGGAAATAAGCAAACGGTGAGGGGAAAAAAGTTGCCTTCTCTAAAACATAGAGCAGAGAACAATGCTGATTCCCGTCCATGATCCGAACTCATCCCCTCCCACTTTGCAATGACAGAGAAAACCAACTGAGCCCCTACAACGTTTGTATAACAGGGACCATTAATTCTTATTTATATAAATTTCTGTGTTCATCGTCAACCACTCCTTGGTGGCTGTTGCCTCCATCCAGGGGCTTACCCCAGGCGGCCGCCTGTTGGGACTAGCCTCTGAGTCTTATACCTTTACTTAATTTGTCATTGCGATTTGATTATTATTATTATTTTTTAAATTCCATGTTAGTTGAAACGAGCTCATTATTTGAGTCGGTCTCTATAACATAGTTAAATAGGGATTGTCTCTTCACACTATATGAGTTTGACTACTTCATGACCCTGATTGATCTTTTTTAGAGCTGATTATTATTTTGGTAGAATCTTCAACGTGCAAGCATGTTTTCTCTGAGGGGCATTGTTATTGACACTCCAAATATTTTTAAGGAGAGTCAAATTTTAAAAACTCTCCAATCATGAAAATAATGTTATGGAGGGTCACGTACTTAATTTTTTACGTTCTCTTTTTACCCTCGTCATAACATCTGATAATAACATTAGTTACAATCCCAAATCCTAATCAATTTAAAATGAAAAAAAAACAAATCCCTAAATTATTTGCAAAAAAAGCGACCATAATAAATGAGGTGTATTGACAAATTCGGTGGTGCGATAGTATAAAAAAAAATTATTTGATATATGTATATCGATTTCCTGTGAATGATATATTTTCATCTGATCTGATGCATACAAGGGCGGATCCAGTCCTGGGCACAGCTGGGCTGCAGCCCAGGGTGGAGAAAACTCAAAAATTGATTATCTGGTCCTGTCCACAATGAATGAAGCCTTGCCTACGTTTAATTTCTTTCTTCCAATGGCCCCATCGTGAGTCCTTGAATCTGGAAGGAAAGGGATACGGAGAGGGAATGAAAGGGATACAGAGAGGGAAAGAAAGGGACATGGAATCAAGGAGGGAAGACGAGATTGTGAACGGAAAGGGAGACGACGAGCTATTCAATCTAGGGTTTCACGTCAATTAGAACATTTGGTTAGAAGAAAGCTGTGGTCTCAAAGAAGAATAAAGTCAGGAAGAAAATCAGTGTGGTTTCAGGTTTGTATTGTAATTGGGTTTTGATTTTGAAGAATTGGTCTCGAAGAAGGATACAGTGTGATACAATGTTCATTCCCATTTGTAAATTGCTGATTGGAAAACAAAAGTTTATTTCTTTTGGTTTGTCTTTTATTTTGCATAAATAAAATGTAATAATCCACATATGTATCCAGAAATGATACCGGAATTCGTATAACGGAAACAAAGCGGAATTTTCGAAACGGAACTAAAATTTGTCGATTACCAGAACGAAACCGAAAATGAAATTTCAAATCTTGACCAAAAGTAGTAGCCGAAATGAGAAAAAAAAACTAATACTTTGGTTTCTCATGTCTCAAATTTCAAGTTTGATTTTAATTTGCATTGTAACACGATTGTTATTTAGAGTGTAGGCTAATTGATTTCTACTTTATTGGCACTTCCTTGTTTAAATCATTACTCATTAATTGTATTACAATTGCAAACATTTTATCAATTGTACGTTACTATATTCTCTAAATGACAGTTAAATCAATTGATTTTGCTTGAAAATGACTGATATTTCAACGGTTAGTGAATCCTACATTTAAAGGATTTGGCTGTTAATACTAGTTGAGTGCAATAAGGCTAAATGTTGTGTTTTGAAATGGCTTGAATTTACTTACTATGAGAAAAAATTCGTTTGACTGTAGTTTGTAATAGTAATTAAAATTGCACTATTAATAGCTTTGAAAAAGAAAAAAAGTTAATGTCAGCCCACCCTTCTATTAATTCCTAGGTCCGCCATTGGATGCATATCAACAAATAAGATCTATTTATATTATAATTCCCATTATTCTTTAATGATTACTAATTGGTACGACCGTAAAATACCCAAATTGCCCATATTCATCAAGGTCATTTAATTATTCTAACAGTTGGTCCGATCTTGAATTATTCCCATTAATCTTTAATTATTCCAACTTTGTAATGCTATAAAATTGATTAAAAATATTATTTTATTATAGTTTTTTAAATTATTTGAAACTACATACGAATGACAATATATTAAAAAAATTACATGTATTGTTACAAATTAGGAATAATTATTCTAACTAATCAAGTACATGCAAATATTAAATACATAAATAAATATTCAACAAAAAAGTCTATTATAATGATTCAAATTATTTAACCGTTAATCTATTTAATTAAATAATCAGATTAGTTTCAAATTTTATCTTATATACGTTACTTATGTTATCCTAAACAGATTAAAATAACATAACATATATCGATATAATTATTAATTAATCTAGATTCATTTAGAACTTTTCTAAGTTTCGTTTAAATAAAAGCAATATTTTATTTAGTTTCACAAATAAATTTTTATTATAGTTTAATGTGTATATAAATTAGATTGTATCAAATATACTCTTATATACATATTTGTGCAAGGTGATTACTTATTAAATTTATTCGGATAAGGAAATCTTTCCTTTCCTTTCTCTTAACTTATTTAATTAATAAAGGAGCACAATTTTATTTAAGGAATGAAAATTTTCGTTTTCTTCACTTAACTTATTTCAAACTGACAAGGATGTCAAATGATATTAATTGGAGATAGAAAACTTTACATTTCCTTCCCTTTAATTAAATTGACTAATTGATTAACGATCGATTTATATAAGACATTAAATGTCCGTTAATCTATTTATTTAATTAAATCATATTAGTTTCAAATTTTATCTTATATACGTTACATACGTTATCCTAAGCAGATTAAAATAACATAACATATATCGATATAATTATTAATTAATCTAGATTCATTTAGAACTTTTCTAAGTTTCGTTTAAATAAAAGTAATATTACATTTAGTTTCACAAATAAATTTTTATCAAACCGACCGTTAGGGAGGTTTGTCTACTGTAAGACCGAAAAACAAATTATCTGAGCCAATCAATTTCGGCGTAATTTTCGCTTAACTCATATTCTTTCCTTTCCGCGTTTTTTCTTTTCATTTTATTTTCTAGGACTTCTTTCTCCCTCAAATCTGAATTCTGCGTTCCTCAAATTTGAAATTTCTTTTGTTCTTTGCCACATAAAATCATCTCCCTATCATGTTTAAACCCGCAACTGATAATCCGGTAATCAAATTCGATAATAAAATTTCCATTTTTTTTATCAAGGAAAATCAATAAGCCCGTAGATGCAAACGAAAAGAATTGGAATTGATACGAGGAAACAGAGGAAAAATGATGTACGGATTCGAAAGAACAAAGATTGGGCTTCCAGTATTTATTATGTCTTCCTCTGCCTTCTTCTTGGATGGATTTTACGGATCTATGCTATTTTCTCAGGTACTTTTTTTTATCATATTTTACTGTTAATTTGCTCACTTTTCTGTGGTTTTGGGACTAATATTCTGTGCGTTGGACATTTGGTATGTATCAGAGAGAACTAATTCAAGGATTCGGGAAAAAGATCTATTAGACTAAGGTATGTTTGGCTGTTTCAACGACTATTCAGTAAGAAGCCTTTGAATTTAACTAAATTCATTATATGTGATGTGAATGGAAATGCTATGCTCAGTCATTTTGAATCAGCGTTTTATTGGTTAATATATTGATTCAAGGAGGACTGATAATTAACTTCTCTTTTTCATTAATGAATGAAACCATAGAACTTGCTAATACTGAATTGATATTGCTTGCTGTTTTACCTTATGCTCAGCGTTTTCACATGTTTTGTTTCTTTTTTTGGGGTTTGATACTACAAATTTACAGTAGTATGACAAGTGATATTATTATTACTATTATTTTACGTACAGGATAAATAATTAAATTTTTATTTCCCAACAAAAAGTTAATGAATAATACTTTTATATATGGTATGGTTGAGTTGCCATAATATATTGGATTATACTAGCACATTTGAACAATGTCAAATTTTGAGCAAACAATAGTTATATCAGAGCCTATATGCGAAATTTGAACACACATATCTGTGGTCTATAAAATCTATGTATATTCAAATTTATTTGCTAAATTTGAACAAGTTGATTTCAAATATGATTCACAAACTGCTGCCATGTTGGAAACACTGTAGTGCCAAAAAAACAATGATTAAGTCTGACTTATGTTCTTGCCAAAATAGGAATGCCTTCATATTTGCGGTCTGTCTATATCATATATATTATTTAGTATTATATTATGTTTTTCCAGTCATACATTTATCCAATGCACACATTCAGATCCGAGTAGTTTATCATAATATAATATAGAAGGGTTATGGTTTAGAGCATTTCTAATTATGTTTTCTTTTTTCGGTTTAGTATTTCTACACAATAAAATTATAAGTAGCTTACAAGTTCTGTTGCATAGTCATGTCAGGGGCTTCATTCGAGTGGCGCGTTAGGAACTCAATTCATTTGTCTTAAAAAAAATATTTATCTTTTTTGGTTGGAACTTAGCTTCAGCCTTCGCAATCTATTATTCAAAATACGTTTTGATAATATTATACAGGGTTTTTATTGTGATAAATTATGAAAGCTCAATCAATATGTCATGAATACGGTAAACTTTAATTTGTAGAATGAGTATTTTTATCCATTGCCGGTCCTTCTACTTTATGTAGGAATCAGAATGATCATGGTAAGCAAACATGACCAACAAATTAACCTATTTGATTGAGCATTTTCAAGCATATTTAATGTTAAGAAGCGGTAGAAGTAGAAGATCGATGCTTCATTATACATATTATCTTCTTGGGTTATGCCGCAAGCAAAATTAGCCTAAAATACAAATTTCAAACATTGTAATTACTACATGCACAGCTTGATTGATGTCTGTGAAAAAATGAGACATAAAAATGCCTTTAGCTTAAATTTGCAATGTTTGATAATATGTGATTGCATGTAAAATGTATTATTGTCGCTGTTTTTGGTATTATCATTACTGGCAGGCTATTCAGTTTTCCATGCAAGATAAGTTTATTCAGTCTAAATTCATTTATGTTAATTTAACAACTTGAAATAATTTCTTAGTGTCTTGATCAATGAGAATGTTTCTTACACGGAAGGGCTTCTGAATTGTATTAAAATTTCTTGCATTTCCATCCTTCTATATCTGCTAAATTATAACAGTACTGGCTATTATGGGATGATGAGAATAGTTATTAGAGAGGAACAATTGCAATTTTTATTGATGCAAAACATGATACAAAGAGAACATATATATAGTGCTATGAGCCCAATGGCTAGTACAAAATATACCAAATATGTATGAGCCTAACGGCTAGTATTAAATATACCAAGTATGCATGAGCCTAACGGCTAGTAGATAATGACAAAGCATGCTAAATATGATAAAAACGTGTTCACACTCTAACGGCTCTATTGTCTTCGTTATGCCCCCTCAGTTCGAACTAGGGTTTCCTTGCTCATTCTGGCTTCCGTCTGCACTGATAACGCGAAGTTCCTCTCTCATTCTGATAAATTTTTTGGTTAAAAGGGCCTTTATGAGAGAATCTGCTCTCTGATAGTATGCGGGCACATGACATATTGCAAGTCTTCCTGATTGCGTTCTTTCTCTCACAAAGTGGAGATCAATTTCAAGATGTTTCGTCCTTGAATGTTGAATAGGGTTTAGCGATAAAGATACTGTGCTCTTATTATCGCACCAAATGACCGGCTTTCGTCTTGGAATGAAACCAAGCTCCTCCATCAGTGATTCTATCCACATGATTTCGGCTGTAGCGCTTGCCAGTGCACGGTACTCAGCCTCTGTTCTAGATCTTGATGTGGTCTGTTGTTTCTTCGTACACCAAGAAATGATATTGGAACCGAGGTAAAGGCAGTATCCTGAGACAGACTTTCGATCGTCAATATCGTTGGCCCAATCGGCATCGCTAAAGCACTGTAAGTTAAGTTCCTTTTCTGAATTTAGGCGTATGCCGTAATGTTTTGTTCCTTGTAAGTATCGTAACACTCTCTTTAATGCCATCCAATGTTCTGATAAAGGGTACTGCATGTATTGACTGAGTTTATTGACGTTGTAGCATATGTCTGGTCGAGTAATAGTTGCGTACTGAAACGCTCCTATTATGCTTCTATATTGTCTTGCATTGTCGATAGCTTCTCCTTTATGCTTAGATAGTCTTAGGTTACTAATCATAGGCGTAGGTAATGGGTTTTCCTTGTGCATATTTGCCCTTTGCAGTATTTCAGTGATATAATTTTGTTGGGATAATATTAATTCACCATTGTTTTTCCTAATCACTTGTATTCCAAGAAATTTTTTTAGTTCCCCCAAGTCTTTAAAGGCAAAATTTTGATCCAGCTTGTGTATGATTCTGTTTATTTCTTCGCTGTTGTCTCATGTTATTAGTATGTCGTCAACGTATACTAGAATGAACACAGTTCCATGTATGCCCTTCTTCATATATAGAGAATTGTCCGATTTAACTTGTGAGAAACCCATGTTAGACAAAGTTGACTTTAGCTTTTCATACCAAGCTCTCGTAGCTTGTTTTAAGCCATATATTGCTTTGTGTAGTTTGCATACTTTATCACCAGTACCATATCCTTCAGGTTGTTGCATGTATACCTCTTCAGTCAATTCCCCATTCAAAAAAGCATTATTGACGTCCAATTGCCTCACATTCCATCCTTTGTTTAGAGCAATGGTCAGTATAATTCTGATGGTTGTGGGTTTTATGACTGGGGAAAAAGTTTCATTAAAATCAAAACCAAATTGTTGCGTGTAACCTTTTACAACCAGTCTGGCCTTGTATTTGTCAATAGATCCATCTTCTTTTCTTTTTATTTTGTATGTCCACCTACAACCAATCACATTTTGTGTTTTGGTTGAGTCACTAAACTCCAAGTGTTGTTTTTTATGAGAGCTTTATATTCAGTGTTCATTGCCTCCTTCCATTTGTTTGATCTTATAGCCTGAGTGAAATTCAATGGTTCGATCTCACTGGCAGAAATATTATATACTTTGGGTTTGAAGATGCCTCTCTTTGACCTGGTGATCATGTGATGTCCAGTTGATTGTGGTGGTGTTTGCTGCTGTGTATCATTGTTGCTGGTAGTGTCAACATGGTTGTTGTTTTCTGTATCTTCACTATACTGCATGTTTTGATGTATGTTTGTATCTTATGAGTCATTGTGTGTCTCATTGGTTTTCTCATTTGTTCGATCCATAGTTTCTTCCTGGGTGTTTAAATTGCTTGTGCGTTGTTGCTCTTCATTTCTATCAATTGAAGGTGGTTCAGTAATGAATGGCTCGAACCGTATGTTATTGTTTATGCTTTGTTCCCCATCCTTTTTGCCGATTTGCTTTTCTGCATAAGGAAACTTGTTTTCATCAAATATCACATGTCTAGAAACATATATTTTTCCATTTTTGTCCATGCACTTATAACCTTTTTTGTTTTGAGCATACCCGATGAATGTGCATGGGCTTGATCTCATACTTAGTTTATGATTGTTATAGTCTCTCAAACATGGAAAACATAGACACCCATAGGCTTTCAGAAAACCATATTCTGGTCTAACACTGTATATCATTTCATGAGGGCTTTTATTGTTTAAGACTTTGGTTGGCAACTTGTTAATGAGGAATACAGATGTGTAGAAAGCTTCATTCCAATATTTCATGGGTAATGAGCTTTGTGATAACAAAGTTAGACCAGTCTCTACTATGTGTCGATGTTTTCTTTCGACTAAACCGTTTTGTTCGGACGTATGGGGGCAAGTTAATCTATGTTTGATCCCTCTTTTGAGAAAGTAATTAGTTAGAGGTTTAAACTCAGCTCCCCCATCTGTTTGAACAACCTTAACAGTACTGTTCATTTGTTTTTCGACATGAGTTATAAATTGCATAACTGTATTGCAAGCTTCTGATTTAGTTTTCAGCATGTATATCCAAGTATATCTAGAATGAGCATCCACGAAAGAAAGATAATACCTGTATCCCTGATATGAATTTAGAGGTGCAGGTCCCCACAAGTCAGCGGCTATAAGTTCCAGTGGCTCATTATAGCTGGTTTGAGAATCACTAAAAGGGAGCTTGTGGCTCTTGCCGAGTTGGCAGTGCGTGCATGTGTGTTTGATAGGTACATTTTTATAATGAATGTTATTATTACGCAGAACAGTCTTAACAGTTTCCCGATTAGGATGTCCTAATTTTACATGCCAAGAATTAATCACGTTACATTCACTGCTATTATTGTCATAATCAACGTTATTGCAACTATTCCTAATACAATCATTGTCACTACTAGCATCTACATTATTGTACCAGAATTCTCCACTTGAGTTTGTAGTCTTGAATTTGTATAAACCATCGTATAGGTTACCTCAAAGTAATATTTCATGATTTAGGGAATCTTTAACTAAACAAAACTTAGGATGAAATTCAAAGTAAATATTATTGTCGTTGGCAAATTTTGATACACTTAACAAATTTTTATTAATCGTAGGTACCCTAAGAAGATTGTTTAATTTGAGTTGTCTTTTCCCCAAGATAGTCCCTTTGCCCATGTGTGTGATACTAGCAGTACTACCATTACCCATATGCAAATTTCTCATACCTGAGTAATTTCTGCTCCCAATGTTTAAATTTTGAAGATTGCTAGTTATGTGGTGAGTCGCTACTGAGTCAGGGTACCATTCTTTGAAGCCATTGTCTTTATTTTTTACTTCATCATCATCTGCAGTATTATGTCTTCAGTTTGCATTGATATTATTTTGAGTTGAATTCCCTGTTGTTGCCATATTTGCTTGTGTTCTTCTTTATGAAGAGTAATTTTGGCTTGCCTGTTGTCTACCTGTATCTGAATTATACCTGAAGTAACATTTGTTCGCCATGTGACCATACTTTTGGCATATTTGTCATTTCACACGATAGTTGTTGTTATCTCCTTATATCTGCTTATTTCTGACTGTTGTATAATTGGCAGAGAACTTATTTTGTGTTGTTTTTCTTTGGTCGATTCTGCCTTCATGAGCAAGGAGTGCTGATCGAACGAACTGTAAATCAGGTAAGGTTTGTTGTGTGGCTAACACAGTTATTAGAGATTCGTATTCTTCATCTAATGCACCAATAATAAATAGGATTTGCTCATTGTCGTTGATCTTATGGCCAACAGCATTTAGTTTGTCACACAGATTTTTATTTTTTCCTAAGTATTCTTTCATGCTTGCCTCCTTTTTTTCTAGAATTTTGTAATTCCATTCTATATAGCATGATTCTAGCAGCTGATTGTGAACTGAAAATTTGTTCAATTGTTTTCCATATTTCATAAGACGTGCTACATCCAACTATTTGTGATAATAAATTCGAACTTACTGACGATAGGAGTCATGAGGAGAGGAGGCTGTCTTGTTTTTGAAACTTTGTGTAGTCTGTGTTAGGCACAATTTCTCCTTCTGAATTGGTTATCGTCACTGGTGGGACTGTTATTGTCCCATTAATGTACTACAGTAAATCATACCCTCTTAAAGCGATCTCTACTTGATATTTCCATAGAATGTAATTGTCTTCGTCTAGAGATGTGGTGATAATTTGGCTTTTTGGTTTAATCAGGTCATGATGGTTAGGTGGAGCGCTGTACCCCATACTTCCTGAAACAGCGGAGGTTACTTCATTGTTGTTGGCCATAAAACAAAAACAACTTTCTGCTTGATGATTAAGCCTTTCGGCAATTTGGCTCTGATACCATATTATGGGATGAGGAGAAGAGTTATTAGAGAGGAACAATTGCAATTTTTATTGATGCAAAACATGATACAAAGAGCACATATATATAGTGCTATGAGCCCAACGGCTAGTACAAAATATACCAAATATGTATGAGTCTAACGGCTAGAATTAAATATACCAAGTATGCATGAGCCTAACGGCTAGTAGATAATGACAAAGCATGCTAAATATGATAAAAACGTGTTCACACTCTAACGGCTCTATTGTAACGGCTCTATTATCTTCGTTACTAGCTACATCTATTAGGTGACTTAAACTTGATATTTTACGCCATTTGTCCTGGATAACAGGGTTGAAAATCTGATCTATTATAGTACTTGGGCATTGAATTTTAAATTTATCCCAGAATCTACACCATAATTTGTTTAAGTACCAATATGTGTTGTATCAAAGTTTGGATTTCCACACTTTTTAGATGGTTGGTGACAATAAATGTTATGAAATCAGCCAACGTTTGTTTGAATATTGAATGGCTTAGGATTGTAACAAAATTGGGTTTAGCCATAGATATTTACCTATATTCGAATTTTAGATCTTTAGTTTATATCTTGGACTTCGATACTATTTTATAGGTCCCTTTTTTGTTTTTCTTCATTTGATTTAAGTGTACAATGCTACATACTGAGTTTAGAACTTACAATTTCATTTCTGTTTCATTACAATAAAATGTTCCCCATGAACTGTAAAGTATTTTACTGTTGTCAAATGTACCAATCAGTTTTAAAGAAATAAATTATAGCGGTGTTTATATGATAACAAAAAAATTCAGTCTTTAAATATATAAGAGTACTATTGCTTGCAGTGTGGTCCTCATTGCAATTTATTATAGTACTTATGCTATGCTAATGCACTGAAGCACATTACAGACAGTACTAATTCATTGCAATTTAATTGCAGTCCTCATTGCAGTGTGGTCCTCATTGCAATTTCTATAGTTTGCTAAATTTGTATATTTCATTGCGATTGTTTCTTTCGCTCAGTAGTTTTTTCATGGAGACAATGAGTTTCAATGATTATTTCTTTTTCCTATTTGAGATTATTGTCTTAGCGATGTGCTTTTCAAAACCAGAGATGGGTGTCTAAAGTTCAGTAGTGGGAGAAAAGGTTCAACCATCTTTGATAGCTTGGATGCTCTCGCTTCTTCCATGCCGGTGATGTCTCACACTGCAATTACAGGCTTTATGAAGAGTAGGTTTCGTTTGACCAACAAAGCAAAGATTCAATTCTTCATAAATTGATTGCAAATTGTGAAAGAGATATATTTGTTCATAACAGGAGAAAGATACATGAAAGGTAATTTGCAGTCCATCCAAAAGATACAAAAAGATTGATTCAAATTCATTCAATATGAAATTTTTTCTCATATTTTGACTGTCATTTTTCTTAAGTTACTACCTTATTTTTTCTTTGTAGCCACATATACACAAATGAGTTACAGGTATTTTCTAATGAATAATTGCACAAATCTTGTATTTTTATGGGCTTTTGAATTTTACTAGCTTTGAATTTTTGTTGACTGTTGAAGTCACTCTTCGTACGCTTCCTATGATTTGTTTTCCCCATTAGAGTTAAATGGTTGTTTTCACTCGGTGATCCAGTAACATGTGATGAAAGTCTCTGACCTTCATCTAAATGTTTTGTTTAGATGAACATATTTGTTTACAAAATACAATACAGGAATTTCCATCTGTCTACTTTATAATACCCAATAAAGAAAAGAAATACCTATGCACTAATGTGACTAAGTGAGTGCTTTCATTCGCCAAGGAGTTTTCTATATATTTTCTAAAATATCACAATGAGATGGTCATGTTTCATTCATGTAAAGAGACACCTCGATTGACTCACTAAATGTTATTTTCAGGTTATCGTCTCAACACTGCTCAATGAGCTACTCAAATGATGGAATTGAATTGGAAACTCCCCTTTCTTCAGATTAATCATGCAGTAAAGGCCAATAAACAATAGGTTAAGGATTGATGAAAGGGAATGAAGGTTGGGAAGCACACAAATGTTAGTACAATGAAGTGCACTAAAGGCAGATATAGTTACTATTTTCTAACCGACACCGTTGACTTCCAGTTTGCATAATTTTCTGTGTTTTTTTAGCTTTTGATCTTGATTTTCAGTCTATTTACCTGTATTTCTTTCTTTTGTTCCTAAGTTGCACCTCACTAAATAAGGCCATGGTAACTTTCACCATCTCCTCTACTATGTTTTTACTTTACTCCAATTCCTCCTCTGCCTTCCTCTGTGAAATTCAAATTAAATTAAACTTGCACCTTCCTCCTATTTTTCTTCTACTAACATCTTTCTTTTCCGCAGTCTTGCTATTTCGCTTGGCCAGTTCCACTCATCATACATCGTCTGTCGGCAGTACAACATCGACCGTACAAGGTTAGTTGAACACTACTCTACGCATCTTCCTGCACTGTTTTATTAGACTAATTCCCCTTATGTTCTAATTCTCGCCCTGCTTACTGAATCCCATGCCTCTAAGGATGCAGAATTTTAATACTATGATGTGCATACTTTATCTACTAATTGATCATTGCGTTGTGAACCTGTTCTGTGTATACAAATTGTTTATGTATAAAAATGGTGGGAATTTGATTAATCACTGTTGCTTTTCTTCATTCTTTGTCTGTTTTATCCTACCCCTACTTAAACCATGTCTACCCATGTAGTGTATTTGCTTATGCTACAACTGTTGTGTATTGCTTTTCAGTGGTATAATATGACTCAGGACTACAAGTATTTGAAGGTTATTATTCACATGATATAGTTGAGTAAATACCATAAACATTTTTTGACTACATTGTATGCTTTTTCCAGCTTTTGACCTAAAACGACTAAACCTTTCGTTGTTCACTGACTTACCAAAATAAAACATTGAAAAGAAGAGGAACGGTCAATAAAAAGGCCTTCATTAGTCTTAGCCTCCACTTGATTCAGATGCGAATGACTAATTTTATTAGCTAATTTCAGTTACTTGTAAGAATAGGACTAACCAGCACCTCCCTTTAAAACCTGTGCTATTGGCATATGATACATTAACAATATTTGTATATATTTATACTTCACATCTTTATAGCTACTTGATTCTAAAAGCATATGTCTACTATATGTTAACTGCACATCATCAAATTATGATTTTTATATGTTCTAAATGCAACTCATTTATGAAATATTACCTTATGGTTTTTGAACTACAATACAATTTAAATTGTATAAACTTATGGTTCGTCTTTGCAAATATTTCGTATATCTACTAATACATTTAGTATGATTTTGTAAATTAATACTTTAATGCAATTCGGTTCACAGCAAACCTGAGAGGGAGCTGACGCAGAAATATTTCTTTGAGGGGGAACATGCACTATGTAGATAATCGACACGAAAGAAGCAATGCATTGCTGCAGGCACTATGAAGCGGTATGCTTAGCCCATTTATAACTTTTTGTTAAATACGAGTGATGACCATATGTCTAACTATTGTGTTCCTATGATCTACTGATGCATACTTGGTTCCTTATTTGTCTATTAAAGATAAATCAGTGGCTATAGGTGTATAGTTGAAAAAATAGCTATTGCTTTGTTTTTTTCCTTTCATGCCAAAATAACAATCCAACTTTTGCTAGGTCCTAATGGGCTAGAAAGTGCAGATGTGTCAGGTGATAGAAGTAGTTCAAGACTCAGAACGAGATCTGCAGGAGAATAAGAGAATGATGGAAACAAGACACAAGAAGGCACGAAAAAAGCAGAAGATGTATGCCCAGAAGTAAAGAAAATCTATAAGGAAAATTAAGGTGAAAATATAGCAATATTTTATTAATTCTAAAATCTCATCATTATGCATGCTTTGATCCCCATGTATATATGTTCATGGAATACCTAATCGAGCTAACAATCACAACTGACAACTTATCAGAATATAGTCAGTTAATCATAAATTGTGTTATCAAATCATCAAAAATGAAAAAAAATGAATATCTTAGGTGTGCACGACAGACATACACAATTTGCACAACACTGGATCTTCTTCCCAAATTCAGTCTTATAGCTTCACCTGTTACGTCTGGTTTCTACGTCTTCTCTATATCCTTCGAAACTTCCACATTGATTTCAAATGATTAGGATGAATAGTTTGGCTTTGTTTTCTAAGACTGTTTGATGAAAAGCTTTTCCCAATTGATGTTGATCAGTTGCTCGATTAAACACAGACATACTAAGTTGATAAGCTCGGTTCATCTTATTTGTATATCTGGTCAGAGCAAGTATGTGGTTTATAGAACATTCAACGAGTTTATTTTCACAAAAACGGTTCATAATCAACATCCGGTATAAAGTACAACTTTGTTCCTTTGGCCCTGAAATATTCCCATTTAGGCTTCTGCTATTCAGAGTTGACATCGTGACATTGCCAATATACCACTTTAATTTTTAAGAAAACTTCTCTGTTTTTTGATTGCTTTGATATAACTGATATTGAGATAATGCATCAAAACCCAATATAATTCTTAATTTGGGCTAGCCCTTAACTTTAAGGGGCTTATAAGCAGGTAAAAAATACGGGCCTCTAAAAATAATGTGTTGTTTGTATCGAATTTTTGAGGCTATATATATTTATAATGATATATTTGATAAGTTGATCTTATTTCTTCTTTTCTGAAAAAGTAATTATTGCATACATATGTGCGCAAGTGCATGTGTGTGTGATATGAAATAATATAATATATATTTGGGGGCTGAACTAAATTGGGGGGGGGGTGTGGAGGGGAACTAAAGGCCTATACCCTTGCTTGCACTGGCTACTACCACGACTATTAAACCTGTCTCCTCTAAATCATGCATTAACTCATTTTATCCCTGTAGCTTAACGAATAATTCAAATTATCAAAATTCCTATTTCCCTTATATTGATGAGTAAATCTGCATTACTCCTAATTTTTTCTAATAAGCTACCAAGTGTTAACTTATTGTCCCTCTTAATTTTTTCTTCTCCTGTTCCTTATCTGTTCAGGCCTGGCAACTTGCTCCTTCTTGCATTCTGAACTGAAGCTTGATTCACACATTGCAACGGCGACATCATCGTCCTCAGACTTGGAGAAAACTGCAGATGCTCCAAGCACCTGCCATGATCATCAAGTTGAGGTTTCATGCGCTAAATTATAATTTCTTGTTGTTTTTGGTTCAGCTTTATATTTGTTCACATAATCACGATATGTGGTATTCGTAGTTTGGTATAATTTTTAAACATATATACTGACATAGAATATTGATTTAGATCTACCTTCGTGCTTAGATAGAAATATACATTATATGATAACAGGAAGCTAAGAAATAATATTTGCAAACAATAGTGAACATTTCTGCTGCTGACAACAATAGCTTGTAACAAAGAACGTATAATATGATGTTATTCCAATTTTGATAGTGAGATTATGACCTTTTCAACTTGAAGAAGTCAACGTACCTGATGTTCCATGCCAACGCTAGTCTGCTCGATATACCTGAAGCCTCGACAACTGAAGAAAAGTTTAGGTTGTCAAGATGTTAATAATAGTATATGTCCTTAACACTTTTTATTTTTTATTATTCAAATAATGCACAGATGTTCTATGCATATTTAAGTCCTCATTCTTCTGTGTGAGATTTCTACTTCAAGTTGATGTATATTAGGTTGTTATTTTTGAAGACATATATATCCTCAGGTAATTACTCATATGAAGATGTTCTTCCTTTTCCCGATTATTGGAATCCTTTTTTATTTGTTGATCTCTTCTCACACTACAAAAAAGTTATTTTCTTGTTACACATACTTCTATTTTTTTTTTGTTTACGGAATGGTATTTACAGGATAGAGATTGATGTGGATGTAATCTTCATATGCAGGTGCTTTAATGACAAGGAAATATGAGTAAATAAATTGATGTGAAAAACCTAATTAATGTGTCTGTGGTGTTTAATAACCATTTACCTTATTCCTGTGAATTTTATTTTTATTTTGATATAGTTCTTTAGCAGACCTATTATTTTCACATTATTTTGCACATCCTAGCCCTGCATTGTCCATAAACTGCAATTCTAAAGCAATAATTTATATGTGGTTTAGAGTTTCATTGTTGAGTATATAGCTTGAGACGATTGGAAATTTGGGTTGATGGAAGGGAGGATGATTAACACAGCGTGTATAGGGGAGACTATGAGTTTAGTGATAAAGAAATTGAGAGCATGCAGAGTAGAGAGTTATCCTTTTTAATTTCGTTGGATCATTCGATTTCATAGACGAGAAATACTGTAATGGACTTTTAAGTGGAGTAGACAGTTCTTTTGACGCCGAGTTATCAAATATCTTTGTGTCTCTGCTCGTCGTAGGAGGAGTTGAGTATCCTCTCTTTAGCCTTAGCATTAGCTTCAAAACATTTATCAGGTACTTTCAACATAGGAAGAGCAGATAATTATCTCTGCATTGGTTTTGAACCAAGCTTTTGTGGACTGCTAAAAAGCATAGACTTGTGAGAATCTTAACCTATCTGGGAAGTGGCACCTAGCCACCTACTGAAATATTAAATACCGAATAAGAACCTAACTTATTTAGTTTAGAAGTTGAAGACTGGATTGAAGAACCTAAATTCAGAGTTTTAGTAACAGTTTGAGATTTTTACGCTTGGACTTTCTATATCAAATTTCGTACCTAGAGAAACAGGTAATGAGATTGACGCCAACTTAGAATGACTTTGATTTGAACCCTTAGGTGTCGATACTAGATGGTGATTGGACTTTAGACGGAAAGGAAGAGTAGCTCCTCCTGAATAATCACTTATCCAGTAGCAAATAGTAAGTATTAAGAGTAGCTCTCTTGTTCATGTCGCTGTTGTGATTTCGTTTGTTAATTTTTTAACATCAGCTGACTTGCTTTTCGCTTGCCCCTGCCAACTTGTCATAAAGGAGTCTGATGCACTATTTATTTTCATTCATTACACCCTATTGTCTTATAATGGGTGCACATGCATATCTATTCTCTAATTTAGTAACTTGCATGCCTGTCTCATGCAAAACTTAAATTATTTTATCCTATAGCTAAGAATGAATTGAACGTCAAAGCAAGGAAACTACATTACTGGAAGCAAATTTGAAACATATATACACTTATCCAGTAACGCCAAGCTCAGAAGCAACACCAGTTGGATAAAAAGCAGCAGAAGTTGCTTATTGTTTTCCATTTTTCACAGTAAGTAATTTATCACCGAGATCCATCCCTATTTATATATGCTTGGTTATGGATTTAATGGTTAGACTTCTGATAAATTCTCAAGAACAGACATAACATACCGTGGAACCTGAAAATAACTTGCACTTTTTTGTCATTTACTCTATGTTGTTTAATTTATTTTTGCTAGTGCAAAGTATATAACTATCTACTTATTATCTATAATCAGAAAATGGGTCATATTATAGTTAAGTTATTATCGTGCTCATTGTATTGAAGATACCTAACATGTAATTTTGGAAGATTGCTTGCTGTTTCTTTTATGTAACTTTTAGCCAACATTTTTGTATTTTGCAGTTAGTGTGTTTAATGTAACAACACAAAAAATGATGGTAGTCATTTGTTTATGCAAGATAATGGATGTGAATGCAACTTCCTTTTGAATTATATAAATGAAGATCTGCTTTATGTGACTGTATATGTTGGTTGTACTCTGAAGGTTTATCTTTCATTACATCCAAAAATAATAAAATTTTAAACTGTTCAGGAGGAAATGAACAGATTTATTAGCATCCTTTCAAGTACTTCATTGGATCTCAAGTCAATAAACAACAGAGAATTTGTCATTTTTTAATGCCTTGTCATCTTAAATGAAATTAAATAAATAAGCAAAACATTATTAGTCTGAGTCTTTTTTAAATTTCATAGTTAGTCACATGCTTTGTTTTTTCTATTAAGTTGGCATTACTGGATAAATGGATACATATTTGGATATATCTTATAATGGGTTCTGCTTTTATCTTGTTGGTCATTACTGGAAGTGAAATCCAAGCCCTTATTAAGTTGTCTAACTACATTATCAAAATTTCTTTTAGGTCCGTTGTTCCCTATTAGTCCTAGTCCTACAGATGAAGCTTGTTTCTATTTTACATATTAGCTGCATCTAATTGTTTACCGATAGAGTTTGAAAGTGAATTGTTTACATATTATATGGTGATTAACATTGCTTCTGAATGTACTAACAATATTGAACTTTTTTTATTATTTTTTAAGGAAATAGACGATGTTGATGAAAAACATTGTTGCAATTAGTTATGGGATGGAGATATTCTTGCTCTTAAGACTATATTATAGTTTGTAAGAGTATATGAACTACTATTTTTTGGAGCTACTACTTGTGTGTGTGTATGTTTAATGTTTCACTGCTATTTTATGAAATATTATGGACATATTATGTGTATTTGGTGTAAGAATATTACATATTTTGATTATATAATTTTATTTGTTGGTTATGACTTATGTTATCAAAATAAAATGTGTTATTAATATGATGCGTTGATTATGAAACGTGGTATCTATATAATATGTTGATTTTAAACAGCCATAAAAATGTTGAAATTTATTATGGAATTTTTACGGCGTTTTTAAAACGCTATTGAACATTTTCATGGCGAATTTTCAATGTCATTTTTAAAACGCCATGAAATGAATTAATAACACAAAAGAAACGCCATGAACAATAGTTTTCACAACGTTTTATAACTAATATAGTATGGTCTTGACTTTTAATTGCATGTTGACACACAGTGTATGTAAAAACGCTGTTAATACCTTTTATGGCGTTTTTTAAACGCTGTAAAAAGTCATATTTGTTGTAGTATATGATACCTGATGCACACATTTGGAGAACGAGAAGGTGAAATTGTTAACTCAAATTTTGTTGAAAGAGAAGATGAAATTGTAACATAAATTGTTAACTCATAAGACTGTCTATGGTCCAACGCAGCCACTATTATTTCTTTAAGTTAACCTGTTGCTCCAAATGGTACTGATTTGGAGACCAGCGGCTTTCAACATTTGACATCTTTTACATTTGAAAGCTTCCCAGATGAATAACAAGGTGATTTTATAAACTTCTAGATGAAATTACATAATTAGTTTGTAAAATTTGGGTTTACGTGAAAACAACATTAAAGTAGTTGCATGTTATGGTTGAAGGTTAGGCCGATGGTAAATCTAGGTCGAGTGATATATGATTCTTGTGGCCTTGTTGCAAATGCTAGACTGAAGGACTGTATCATACCCAAAATCAATTTGTTTGTGCACTTGTCTCAAATTTTGGTGTTCTTTCTTTTATTATTTATGGCTGGCAATTTTGACTCAGAATGTATTTTAAGTAACAATTATATTAATGAACAAGCGACTGTGCCACTAAATGGATTATTAGAAGACCTTTGACTTTGGAACACATTTGCATTTGTATTACCATAGCTATGTATTATGTAAATTAAATATACAACGTTGTCACTGAGAATATGTGGTTATATATCGCCACCATCCGAAGTTCTTTTATTCATTTCTTCTTTAACTGAAGGTTATCGGTCTTTGATGCAGATCTTTGCCTAAAGAAGATATAAAGAACATCGTCGAATGTGGTTGCCTAAATCTTTCCAAAAAGGTTGTTAGTTCTGCGAAAAGATTGAGATCTTATCTTCAACTCGATGAAGCAGAGGTATCTGTAACTTTTAAGCTAACAACTGCATAATTATACATGGGTAGTTTCTCCAATACAAATAGTATATCCTCCACTCTTAAGTTTTGAAAATGGGTTTCAGTTCCTTGATCACAAGGCTCAAATTTTAAGTCGGACCTAGATTTCATTTATGGTTCTCATATTCAAAGGATTCATGATATAGTGTATGTGTGCATGTATGTTTAATGTTTGATATGTAAATGTGAAAGCATCAATTTATTTTCAGGGTAATTGTTTATTTTTTGAGATTGATTTTGATTCTTGTATCTCTACAATTTTAAATCTAAAGCATGCTTTCGTCATGTTCCTTCATTTTCTTATGGAAACGATGAATTTTGCATTTTTTTCCTCTTCTTTCAGTTATGCATTGAACGGATCGAAATTCTGAGTACTTGAAACATGATTCAAATTTAAAATCATAAGATATTGTAATGATAACTGTGGATTCATTACTTCGTTAACATATGCATAACATATATATTAAAATTAATTTCCTATGAATCAGGTATGTGGTGCTTGCAAATTATGAGGATCTTGCGACATAGGATGCACCATTAGTAAGGAGAATTAAACCCAGGGGAATGGGAGTGTACCAAGTAATTTTTCATATCTTGAATATTCTTCATGCTTATTTTTCATTCATGTATGCTTATGCTGCTTTCTTCTTCATCTTTTTTTCCCTTCCCAGCTTTTACAGATGTTTTTACATAAATTTTAAAAGGAACATTGTGTGCAAAAGATGCGATGGTGAGCGCCCTGCATACAGTGAGAATATCTCATTTGAAGGTGCATGGTAAAATAATCTAGAATGAGAGCAAGTAATGACTTGCCGAGGCATACTTTATTTGATGCTTTGATATATTTACTGTTGTAAACTTTTGATCCAGATTTAAGGCTGTTTAACTCGATAAATGATGATTTGTCAGTTGAGTAAAGTGCCTTTATTGACCTATAAATAGCAATGTGAAGGGTGTAAATGAATGATTTTTATTTGTTCATTCTTTGGACCCTTCTTCAAATGCTGCATTTGTTTCTTTCTGTTTTACTTTGAAGCTCTTTGTGTATTGCACTTTTTTTTAAGTCGAAAGTACTTTTTTTTTACATTCAAAAGCATACACATACCTTTGTTATGTCAAAGAAGACTCTGTACATTTATCCAAACATGTCTGCATGTACTCACACATATCTTCATGAAACAGAAGTTAAGTCAGCAAGCTCTTTGTGTACTGCACTTTTTTTATAATCAAAAGTAGTTTTTTTTCTTTCTTTTTTTACATTCAAAAGTATACATATATGTTTGTTACGTCAAAGAAGACTCCGTACATTTATCCAAACATGTTTATTGTAAAAAGAAATTTATGAACTCTACCACCTGATTGCTTTGATTAATCCATTTGGGTACATCGTATTTCCTATCCTTCACGAAGTTTCTATTGATTACTATGATGATGCATGTAACATGATTATTAAAATTTACAAATATAGTTTTTCAATTCATATGGTACTGTATATAGCGTTTTTCCATGATTCTAAAAAAACTGCTTTTTTTTGTCCCCTATTTGTCTATTAACAATACTGTGCAAAGGTTTAATTAGTTGTTAATTGAATGAATTTTTGTACAGTAAGGCTGGCATTCGATTTGTTTAAGTTGAACAAAAACTGATACGGGAGTATTATGTTAATTAGCAGGAGCATAAAAAGCAGGCTGACATTTAGATTCAATGTTTTGAAAGACATGATTACTGGTATTTTATTGATTGTACTACGGGTAGCAAGAGTTCAAATGATACTTTTATTTTAAGTGATTTATTTAAATAAATTAGTTTACTAGTTTGGGATTTATTTATTACATCTTTCTCTTGTGTTTTTTTTATTTCAATTAAACATTCACTAATTTAATGATATGTTCTGTGCTTATATTTGTTTCGTTTCTCTTTTTACTTCATGATTCCATTAACGGTTTATAGTTGCAAAATAACTAAACACTAAGATTATATTGATCTTATTTGATATATAATAAAAATGCATGTACGTTTTTGTGACTAATTCGAATCAATACATTGATACTATATTCTTATCTCAAATCGGTTTACATGTAAAATTCAGTTTAATTAAATTTATACTTTATTAGTCACGTTCATTTTCTCTTAAATTACCCTGTAATTTTTAAGATAAAAACTAATTTGAAAAATGTTTTAACAAATAATTTTTATTTCATATTGAACACTAATGGTCGGTTTTTCCCACCGTTGTACGGTAATACTAGTTATAGTTTAATGTGTATATAAATTAGATTGTATCAAATATACTCTTATATACATATTTGTGCAATGTGATTACTTATTAAATTTATTCAAAGAAGGAAACCTTTCCTTTCCTTTCTCTTAACTTATTTAACGAATAAAGGAGCACAATTCTATTTAAGGAATGAAAAATTAATTATATGAAACATATTAACTAATAAAAGGAGCACAATTTTAATTGGAATTATATAGTTTAAATAGAATATTTCAACATTTTAACATTTCTTAACCATTTGCATATATATGCTTATCATAGTAAAATACGCAAGTTTCATTCATTTGCGAGATTTTAATTAGAATCCATAAATTCTTTGAAAATAAAATATTTTTTAAATTTAAATATTTCCCTTTTTAAATACTAGAACATTTCTAATGCAGATGTCACAATTAGTTTCATAAAATTCGGATATAGCTCTATGTATTTAATTTTAATTGTTTAAATGTGTAAAATCTATCAACATATACATATATGCGTATACCTACAATTATCTTCCCATATTTCTTTCCTTTCTATTCAATGATTAGTACCAAATAACCTCTTGAATTTTGTAAAGTTATTAATATGTTTCAATTAGTATAATTAGAATACAACTGCTTTTTACCTTTCAGAAATTAAAATTTATTTTAGAATTTAATATTGAAATTAATGCTTTTAAATTAATTGGAATTCTATAGTTTAAATAGAATATTTCAACATTTCTTAACCATATGCATATATATGCTTATCATAGTAAAATGCGCAAGTTTCATTCATTTGCGAGATTTTAATTAGAATCCATAAATTCTTTGAAAAAAAATATTTTTGAAATTTAAATATTTCCCTTTTAAATACTAAAACATTTCTAATGCAAATGTCATAATTAGTTTCATAAAATTCGGATATAGCTACCTTTGTGTATTTAATTTTAATTGTTCAAATGTGTAAAATCTATCAACATATACATATATGCCTATATCTACAATTATCTTCCCTGATTTCTTTCCTTTCTATTCAATGATTAGTACCAAATCCTTTCTACGTTTCTAAATTGTCAATTAACCTTTCTACGTTTCTAAATTATCAATTAACCTTTCCTAATTCCCTCTCTACTAAATTGTCAATTAACCCATCCACGGTTCATTCTCCATCCCACTTCTCTAAGCACGTTTCCCACTTCCCTCAATCTCTTTCGCCTTACTTTTCTCTGAAAAAATAATTTGATTTTTCAACGTAGGATACTGCCAGATTTCGCATCTAATGGGAAATTATCTTTCATCATTTTAGTATTTCATGGATTTTCGGTTCAAGTGGTATCCTGGGAATCGGTTCCATTCTTTTACTCTTACATACTTGGATATAGTTTTCTTTCTTCAAGTCTTTCAAATGTGGAGTTCAATCTTTTAGTTTTCATTATGAATTGATTTCACCGTAATTATCTTTTATGCTCTAATAATATGACCAACTTGCAAGTTCTCGCCTTATATGCTTACGCGTCTGCGTTGACAGTTTTATTGATCTGAAGTTTTCGTTCCTATTTTAACGTTCTCTGTGCAAGTACTCTGTATATGCTAATGTCAATGTTTTCTTTCGCCTTCAGTCTTCATCCATATTTGTATGCACACAAAGTGTTTGTATAAATGATTCAACAAGCATTATCTTTTAACTTTTCCAGTACTTCAATTATGCCTTTATGTTGTATACACTAAGTTCTAACAATACAAAATAAAATTATTTATCTATCTAGATACGCTAAGTAGATAAATTTGTTAACAATTTTTTTTTTGTGTAGATTGATATATTTTTTCCTGTTCTTATCTGATGTTTCTTATCAATTAGTTAATTAGTAATAATTGGTAAATACTTTTTGAATTTGTCTGCCTTTTTAGAAAATGATTGGATATAATGATCTATCTCCTATAATCCTTCTCCTATTACTCAATCTTTCATTCGCATACTCTTTTTCACAAACATGTTACCGCCCCTTATACTGTGAAGTCATTTCTGCACATGCTTTTACCCTACGTGTTATTGGATTTACATTAACGGAGTATCATGGGTTTTTCAAATATGTGCTATTCATGTGGAAATTTTGATGATATTTTAATGGATTTACATTTCTTAACTTTTGAAAATGGCATTTGTGTTTATATCTGCTACACAAGTATTTTAATACATGTGCCTAAGATTGAGTTATGTAATAGTGCTATTATTATGAAGTTTACAACAAATGACTAAAAAAAATTATGTTTTTATTATTACACAGGCATTTTGATGGCCATCCATGTAGAAATAGCAATATTACAGTTTGCCTCGAGGTTTTAAGTCAGGACATCCATAACTTGCAGCATACATAGAAGTGTGTTAACAACATAAGGTTGAGTTGACTCTTACTTTCGTCTTTCATTTTTAATATTCAGAAATTGCAATGATAATATTTATTGTCAAGTTATATTATAAATATTGAGAGCCAAATAGTAATTTAATTCAAGTATGCAATTGTTTTTGTTCATCTTTACTATAACTAATGGCAATCATTATCCATCATTTTTATACCTAATTCATTTTGCGTATGTATTTTTAGAGTAAGACAAAGTTTAACGTCTTTATATGAGAGTTCTGTTAATATAACGACCCGAACTTCCCCGTAAAGCAAAGCCCAGATTGAGTTGAGAACACGACAAATCATAACACAAACAGAAAGAATATTTCGTTGCTTATTACAACAATTCCATTAGAATACAAGAATATAACAGAGTATGAATAAATCATATACATTTGATTAATATCAGAGATTTAAATTACATTTAAATGCATAGCAGCGGAAAACAATAAAAACACAACCGAAAGTAATACACGGATACAGAGCTTTCCGAATATCGCTTCAACTGTAAATCAGGATCCTGTGAATATAATTCTGCAAAACCAAAACTACTAGCTGCCCGTGTGGAAAATAGGGGCACCCAGAGTTTAGGTTAAAACATTAAACTCCCGGTCAATCATGTGACTGGTGTGAGAACAAAAACAATTATTAAATCTTTACTTAAAAAAAAGGTAAATCAAGGGACCACGCCGTAACACGGAACGGATTTCCTCCCAAGAATACCAGTGCATAGAATAAACAACGCAATGCTTTTTGGAAAAATGAAGCTATTATAAGACTCAGGTCCCATCACACAATGCAACGCAAGGCGGAGGATAGAGTTCTACCTTATAATAGCCAAACATGCTTAGTACGTTAAAAGCAAATCATTTTGATACTATTATAGTGTAAAGTGTATCAAAACAACTTCAAATATAAATATATCAATCATAGACGACATAGTGCCCCATCCCACTATGTCACCATACTAGGCTTTACAATCAAAACCGAAATGTCATGTATTGGAAGTTGGATTCCATCTGTGAACCAAGGAAAAGGGATCATACTGTGCTAATTCGAGACACTCTAGCCTGTGCCTCAGGTCTCAGTCGCAACTGCACCCGGATCGTCCGGTCTGGTCATCCGTCGATGATTAGCAATACCATAAACTATATGCTAGTCTACCCTATGGGGCATAAAATGGGTCTGTATAAAGACCATACCATCCATCGGCCCCGCAGTGCCGATATATCCGAGGCGCCTCCCTATCCATCAAGTAATAATAAGCAACATCTACATGAGTGAAATGTCAGGGCTTGCAAAACGCTGACACCACTCCTAGCTAGAAACCAGCATATGTCCATTTCCCTGATGTCCTTCCCCTTTCTGGTTCACACCGGGGTGTGAGGCTCGTGAATTAACGCTATACAAAAGGCTATGCTGTATTAAAGCCATGCTTTGATCGTCAACCACAAGACTCTGCTTTTCAACAGAAGCCTTGATTATTTGCATCTCAGCATGCCACATAGGCAATTCATGCCATGCGACTAATATCGATCGATATATAACCTTTGAGCTCGTACGTCTCAGAGAAGGGCGTTAAGCAAGAGAATAAATTCTCCGCCGCCAAACAGATATATATTTAATAGAGATAAATCAACACATAATAAAATCCAATGTTAGACACACAATCCATTTACAAGTTCATTCTGGGTTTGAACGAAACCGGAGGCACCTTATTCCTCGTCCCATATGTCCAATACAGGAGAGAGGTCCTCGCATATCCGGTCGATCTCCAAGTACGTCAGGACGATCACCACTTATTTCCTCGTCTTGGGTGTACAGCCCAATCAAGATATCAGTAATAATCCAAATGATGTGAAGACCTCCGGTCTTCAACCACCGGCTTCATCGTCGATTTATCGTCGAATCAGTTATTCAGAATAGGTATAAACCCGACCTTTCTAAATAACTCGCGTATATAATAAATAAGTGCTATAAAAACACAACATATGCCTCATACCAATTCTGAATATTCTTTCATTCAAATATTCATATACTTTGGGAAAGGTTCCCATTAATTTTATCAAAGATAAATTCTTTAAATTTATTCTTTGATCCTCCTTTGGATGTCAATTCAAACCATGTTACGGTAACACCCCACATCCGTTAATGTCACTCACAAAGGGAATGCATTAGGTTTCTTGGAGCATTATAAGTAAACAGAACGGAATATTACAAGATAGAAAAAGTAGTACTTGAAAATTTTGTAATTTTATTTCAGGATGCACGGTGTATACTACTGATGCCCAGTGCCTGTTTTTTTCCACTCTGGAGCACATGCACGCCCATACTCCATCGGAACCTACACTACTGCACCACTCGCCGCTATTTTGACCGCTTATAATCAGCCCAGTAATCGTGCCCCACCTTGCCTAGCTCAGGGTACCATGATACACCTATGTGGGTTACCGCTGAAATGGATCCCCGTTACTAGGGCTTCCTAATCATCATGTTATAATGGTTAAGTGTTCTCAATTTAACTTAACCCCACCCATTTTCTTAATTAACATGTTGTACTGGTTAAGTGTTGCCTATTAATATGTTACTTAACCTTCTCACTGATTCACGCATGTTTATTTAACGGTTAAGTTTGTGGGCCTATATATACTAATATTACCCAAGATTTAGTTAACCCTTCCCCTTATCAAGTCCATATGTATTATTGGTTAAGCTTGCCTTAACCCTATCCACTTTGTTCATGTAATATTGGTTAAGTTGTCTTCTTGTCCATGTTAACGTAACCCACCCACCTAACATGTTGTATTGGTTAAGTGTCGCCTGTTCATATGTTACTTAACCTTTCCATTCTTAGCATGTCTGTTCCTTAGCTTTAATTTATTCATTAAAGCACCAACCTCTCACATTAGAACCGTTGTTTGCGGTTGCTGGATGTGCCAGGCGGTTCCAGGCAGACTTCTACCGCAAACTCGTTCTAACCTTGGGTTTTTGGGTTTAATGCGCTAACCACTCACATTAAATCTATGTTTTTGTGGTCGCTGGATGCGCCGGTTTCGGGCAGCCTTACACCGCAACTCAATCTAACCTCGGGTTAGGCACGTTCATCTTTTAGCCAATTTACATATTTACCATTCTTGTCCAAGTTTATATGTAAATTATCCATAAGTGCGGTCAATTCAAGTTATGCTACATTTTCTGGTTATGCCAAAAATTAATTATATGATTACAACCCCTTTTTATGCCAATTACATAATATTCAACTTTTACCCAAAATTTCCCCGACGTTCCCACGTCGTTCGTACGTATAGTTCATGTGATACGTTAGGCTCGCAATTAGCCCAACTCATAAAAAAAGGAAAAAGGGAAGAAACACATGACATCATAACTGGCATAAACAATATAGATCTAAGACTGCATAAAGCTAGTAAACATATAAAAATAGATCCAATCAACATATGGAATGCGAACTAACATAGATCTAAACATAAACTTGCATGGATTTAAACATATGAACTGGTATGGATCTAATCATATAAACTTGTAGATCTAAACATATGAACATATAGTTCTAAACATATGGACTGATATGTATCTAATCATATAAACATGTAGATCTAAACATATGAACATATAGTTCTAAACATATGGACTGATATGGATCTAATCATATAAATATGTAGATCTAAACATATGAACATATAGTTATAAACATATGGACTGATATGGATCTAATCATATAAACATGTAGATCTAAACATATGAACATATAAAATATGATCTTACATATATGAACATGACTTGCATATAATCTTTCATAACTTGCATAGATCGAGCAAACTTGCATATGTAATTAGGCATATGAATTAACATAGAACGTAACTTGCATATAATGAATCAAATCGAGCATAAATCAAAACATAGTTTGTAAATGCATAAACTTTATATGATTTACAAACATTTTCTTACAGTCCAATTCATAGCTCATCACAATTACGTTTAAACAATTATCTTGTGAAAGTAACCGCACTCACAGAAAACGGATCTTGAATTCTGGGATCTGATTTCTGAAATTGCTAAGCTAATCCATTGATGTAGGCGTTGATTCGTTTGTTGTTGTTCTAGAATTCCTTTTCGCAATTCCTAAGCTTTGAATCTTTATCCCTTATCTTTTTATCTTTAATCTAGAATTTGATTTGTTATGGTGGTGGCTAGGTTAGTTTGTAGATGAACAACATGATGGCATCATAGTTTAGGGTTGTGAGGTTAGGGTTTAGGTTTAGCTATGTATATATAGATGTTTAGGATTAATATGGGCCTTTAGATCAACCTAGGAGTCATCAAAGCCATCCAAACCCAAGAGAGCCCACAACAACATGACACATATGCCCTAATACCTCAGAAAATCATCACTGTCCAGATCAGTTCGCAGGTATCGACCCTACAGGGGGGTCGACACCCGGGTGGGGGGGGGGGGGGTCGACACCTATGTCGACACCAACTGAGCGGGAAATTTCCAGCTCAGCTGTTTTATGAAATTTTGAAATTCGAATCTGCTTTAATTATTATAATTTAATTTCTGCTTAAACTTGAAAACTTCTAACCTCCAAAACTTCTTCATACAGAGTCCGATTCACGCAAACTCGGAGTCTATCTCAACTAGAATTCCGAGACGAACGTAATGGAGTACCCAATTCTTCTTTTAAAGAATAATTATTCTTTAATTATCTCTTATGTCCCATTTTAAAATTACGGGGTGTTACATTCCCCCCTACTTAAAGGATTTCATCCCCGAGATCTTCAAGTCAAGAAGAATGTGTATCCTACCATCCAACAGCCATCCACTCAACCATTCA
Source organism: Allium sativum (assembly GCA_030737875.1). Classification (NCBI taxonomy): domain Eukaryota; kingdom Viridiplantae; phylum Streptophyta; class Magnoliopsida; order Asparagales; family Amaryllidaceae; genus Allium; species Allium sativum. Next base: position 767,829,155 of record CM060918.1, on the reverse strand, counting down.
ATCACAGACATCCATTGTCCTTAAAGAGGTTTCTAATGCTTTCATGATCATATGCATAGTGTATGTATATGTCCTTATCTAATGCAAAATCAGGCGGTCTACTGATTCAGTTGACCTCCTTAATGCGAATTATGTCATTGTCATGACTCCATCATGTATGCAATTATTCCTAATCATACTTTATAACTTCACCATGAGTGCACAATCATTCATTCAAATGCAACATCTATATGATAACACATCAAGTTTCAATCCATATAAAATACATATATGCATATGCAATATGAAAGTGACTGAGCCGATCTAGTGTCTAATGTGTATGTAAATGCATCCACGAGCAAACACTTGCATCCACTTGCATCCACCAAACATAACATGTCTCAAACACATGTTTACAACCATAGGATTTTCTACCTAAAAATCGAAGACATAACTGAGAGGACATACTAAACGATAGAATAAGTCTAAACAAAGCGATAGAAAAAGGAGAAGTTAAGAATATCACCTCAAAAAAAAAACGGGTACAACGTACGCATCTTGTCTTCCGTCTCCCAAGTCGCGTCTCCTTGATCATCTCTCCATTGGATATTAACCAACTTGACCTCTCTGTTGCGTATCTTCTTGATCTGCGATCCAAGGATGCATGTAGGAGCTCGTCTAATCATGGCATCTTGCTCCACTTCCACTTCTCTAAGCATGCTCGGCTCCACTATTTCCGCGGTATCATGTAAACACTTCCTCACATGCGACACATGAAACATGTCATGAACACCACTAAGCTTTTTCAGCAACTTCACTCTGTGGTCTGTTCAATTCTTTCTGTAATGGGAGATTTCCCCACACTCCCCAAAGCGAACTACGTTTCTCCACGGTGACACTTTAATAAAAAAACCTGTCTCCAACATCAAATTCAAGGTCGGTTCATCTCTTGTCAGCGTTTGACGTTTGTCGGCCCTATGCCGTCTTCATTCATCTTCGAATCAAGTCTATCTCCTCAGAAGTTTCCCTAACCATATCTGGCCCAAGTAAAATCTTATCCGTAGATTCCCACCAACAAGTTGGTGATCGACACGGTCGTCCATAAAAACCCTAATACTAGCTTAATAACAGTTGTTATAAGCGAACTCCACAAATGGAAAGTGCTCTTCTCATGTCCTCCAAAATCTAACCTCGAAAGATCTTCAAGGATTCTATTCACCCTTTCTGTCCGTCCATCCGTCTGTGGACGATACGCGATGCTCAAACATAACTGCGTACCTACTGCCTTTTGCATATCACCTTTTCCTCTTGCATCGAAAACTGCTCCAAGCCCTGTCTCGCAAGTACCGGTATATACTGTGAACGATTTTCTCCCATCTAGAAAAGTCAAAATTGGGGCTAATACCTTCGCAAAGCCCTTAACGAACTTCCTATAGTAGCCCGCCAACTCTAGAAAACTTCTTACTTCCGTTGCTTTTCTAGGAACCTTCCAATATTGGATTGCCACCACCTTTGTAGGATCCACTGCTATCCCTTCCTTAGCGACTACGTGTCCTAAGAACCTCACTTCTTTCCTACAAAAATGACATTTGGAGAACTTAGCTTTTAGTTGATGCGCTCTAGGGTCTCTAAGACTTCCCTAAGATGTAGGGCTTACTCTTCCTCACTTCTAGAGAAAATCAAAATACTATCCACGAAGACTACCACAAACTTGTTTATGAACTCCCTAAATACCCTACTCATCAAGTCTACGAAATACGTGGGTGCATTCGTCAAACAAAAAAAAAGTATGACAAGCCCTTCGAAGAAATCATTAGGAGTCCTAAAAGTTGTCTTATCTATGCTATCCTCATTTATCCTCAACTGGTGAAATCCTATAGCTAAGTCCAACTGTGAGAAAACCGAAGCACCAGCTAACTGATAGAACAAATCATCTATCCTCAGCAACGGGTATCTATTCTTCTTTGTGAGATTGTTCGGCACCCTATAGTCCACACACAATCTAAGTGAACCATCAGTCTTCGTAGCAAAAACAACTGGGGCACCCCATTTCGAAATGCTTCTTCTTACGAACCCTTTCTCAAGTAGCTCCCCTACTTATTTGCTAAGTTCCCTCCTCTCTCTCTCTCTCTCTCGGAGCCATGTGGCGCACTGGTAATGCAACTGGCTTTTCATCATCTACAAAGTATATTCGGAGGACTATCTCGCGCCTCGAGGGTAGACTCCGAACCTCATCAAAGATGTCACCATACTCATGGACTACACGAACAGATTTTCAAATCATCGATGAATGTGTCAAGAGATTCTAGGTAGCTAAGCATCACTGAACCCCTAGGGTCACAAGAAATATCAAGGGTCTTTCCACAATGAGTCAACAGTCTAACTACCCTCTTTTCACAGTCTTGGATGGCACCATGCCTGGCTAGCCAATCCATCCCTAGAATCAAGCCATAGCCCGTGAAACCAGGAACGAAGGCGTTGCATTCAAACCCAATGCTCAAGATAGACACTCTCGAAACCCGACAAACCATAGATAAGTGAGCCGAACCACCAATAGGATTTGAGACTACAATGGGATCCATAACTAGACTAGTATTTAGGTGCAGTGTTTCAACTAACGAAGCAGATACAAACGATTGCAAAGCACAAGAGTCAAACAAAGTTCGAACAGGATGACTGAAAAAGGAAAATCAAACTTTCAACAGAAATGCTTCTATCTCTCTCCTGTCCTGGTGCCATGAGAGCACGAACCTGTCCTACAGAAGTAGGTCCTGTACTCTGTCCATGCCATTGTCCCTTCCTCCTTGGGTAATCTTAAATCATATGTCCTACCTTGCCGCAATGGTAAGAACCATGCTTCTTCTTCTTCCTACAATCCTTAATGATATGGCCCGTTATACCAAAATAAAGACACCTTTTGCTATGGGGGTTAATTATTATTTCCACTTTCTCCTTTACCTTCTTCGTGGATTAAAGCCATATCAACAAATTCATCATCCTTGGGTTGTGTTCCTCAGCCTAAACTTCGTCATCGACCAAGCAGCTAGCTGAACTTTCCTTCTATTGTCTATCTCCAAGATACCAAATGAGTCCTTCACTTCCTTGAGCTAATTTATAGCCTCGACAAACGTCTCAGTCCCATGAAAAGGTTTTCCGCCCATCGCACCGAAGTCCTTCCATATCTTAGGAAAGGCATCTAAATGCGGAGAAAGAGACTCAAGAAGGAAAAAGGAAGAGATTTGAAACAAAGAATCAAAAGATAGACATATGACTTTTGGGGATTATGTTTTTCATAGTAAATCTTTGTCTGGAAAACTCCTTCTTTGAAACATGTTTTTGAAAATAATACTTTTGAAAACAGTTTTCAAAATCTTTTATCTGTTCTGGTAACCTTCATCTCTGTTACCACGTGTAACACCCCGTGTGGAGCATTATCAGTAAATAGAACGGAATATTACAAGGCACAAAAAGTAGTACTTTAAAATTTTGTAATTTTATTGCAGCGGAAACAGAAATAAGTTTGATTACATTTCCAAATACCAAAATCAAGTACATAATATCAGTCTTGTACAAAACCTTCAAAGTACATAATTTTAAAGACATAATCCCCAACAGAAAAATGCCATACGCAGAATCAAAGCCAAGCAATACACCTTTCAACTTCAAGCTGGAAGAAAGAGATATCTGAACTAAGCTTGAGTATTTCCTCCCTAAGAACCTGGGGGGGACGAAAGAAAAGAGGCGAAACAAACTAGGTCAGACATAAATCTGGTGAGTCCAGTGACTTTAACAATATAATCATTAAAGTAACAGGATAAGAACATAAACTAGAAAGAAAGAAATGACTGTAGAATAAACAGGCATGACAAAGCAGACAAGATGAACAAGACATAACATTGATTGTGCTTCTAATCACTACAGGATAATTACTACACTGCACCAATGCTAGTAACACCGTATCATTACTAGCTACACCACACCCTTACTAGTCTCCTACTAAAAGTTGATCCCTCTTACTAATCATGATAATTGTAGTTTCGTGTACTCCTAACTGCTATCGTAGGTGCCCCTTTTTTCTTCTACCCCCACGAGTTGTACCCACTACCTTTCTCGTTCGATCGGCTCCCTAACTCGCATGTATTATTACTTGTGCCATTAGGCCTCGCTTGTATGTAGATACCTGTGCTGGCCCCATCATGGGGTGTATCAATTCCCATGATGGCAACCCAACACGATTCAAGATGCACAGTGTATACTACTGATGCCCAGTGCCTGTATTTTCCACTCCGGAGCACGTGCACGCCCATACTCCATCGGAACCTACACTGCTGCACCACTTGCCGCTATTTTGACCGCTTATAATCAGCCCAATAATCGTGCCCCACCCTGCCTTGCTCAGGGTACCACGATACATCTATGTGGGTTACTGCTGAAATGGTCCCCGTTACTAGGGTCAACATGCTATAATGGTTAAGTATTCTCAATTTCCGTATCCGACTAATAATATAAATGGAATAATGGCAAAGCCTTTTAAATTCCATATGTATTAACAGTCTTCCTCCACAGAAGTTCACTTCGATTATTATCCAATCGAATTCCATTCAATCCCAATTTAATATATTAAATTGGAAAACTGTTACTTTGGAAAATTCCCGTTAAATCTTAATAAAAAGATTTATAAATTCCAAATCACATTTCACTGTAAATCGGGTTAAAGAACGAATGTCATTAAAAATACAGTTCACAACAAACCCAATTCACATTCCATTTTTAATCGGGTTAATGAACAAGTGTTATTTAAAACACCGTCACGATAAACCCAAAAATAAATTCCAATTAAATATTAATTAATTGGTATACTTCATTAAATCCAATAAAACGATTTAATCTTTTCTCAACTAGGTTTAAGAACAGTGTTAATGAAGACATCATTCACGACAAACCCAAATCCCATTTGATATTAAATATAAAGCTCTGAATAGAAAATATATCAGCTTATATTCAATATCAAATTCTGAAATCAACAAATATCGTATTGGAAAAACGATATATATATATCTTCCAAATTCCTCCACAATATCCATACAATCACGAAATCTAATATCGAAATATTCCGAAAATAATTTCGATTCAAATCCATTCCAATCCATATATTGGAAATTTTAGTTATTTTTAAAACCATTTCAAATCCAATTTATTTATTTTAAAAATATTGGATTTATTATTCTAGTTCATAACTAGTTCATTTCGATAAAAATATATTTTTATCTTTTTGAATATGGAATTTTTCAGCCCAATTCTTTCCAAATCAGTTATTATGATTTTACACAAATTATTGATATTTTTAATAATTTTATCAAGGCCCGTACAATCGATTTCCATAAACGGTCATCGAACTGCACTTACACCGACCTTTTCCTAATTTTGATTTGGACATAGTTCCAAATCCAGCCGTTAGATTTCAAATCTCTCATATACGTTAGAAAGATCTTTTCGATACGAACCCAACGGTTCTGGTTTTAGAAGAATCCGACGATCAGATCTCTCGTAATGTCTGTTCGAAGTCAATGGTCGAAATTCGCGAACTGTCGCGGCGCGGCGCGTTCTATTCTGGCCATTATATATATATATATATATATATATAATATATATTATATATATTTCATCGATTTCCTTTTAAAATGTATTTTATAAATCATTTTAAATTCTTTTTCAAAACGATTTCAACTTCGTATTCAATTTCAAATCAAAATTGAATATTCCATATCATCGATATATAAATGATAGTATTTTCAAAACATTATATTTTGAAATCAATTCCTTTTCTATATTCATTATAGAAATGAATAAAATCAATATAAATAACGTTCATGTCAAAGTGATGTTAATCTAATCGACACGGCTTCATATATTTAAATATACTTGTGTCCATCCCAAATCGGACATCAAATTCAGATTTTGATCCTTTTCTAAATATTATTTTAAAATATTCGTTATTTTAAAATGTTCGTTATTCTAAAATATTCTTTTCTTCTAATTTGCAATCAAACATAGTCAATTACCATATAATGTGATTTATATGGATTTCATACGCACATGTATACAACAACAATCAAACACAGTCAACCATCATCCAGAGTGCATTCTACACTGCATAAGCATCAAATATAAATATTTAACACTTATAACAGTCTGTCAACCAATTGATTGACATACAACTAATTATTGGGACTAGTGTATGTCATATATCATCCCAATACCCGTGTGGGATTTCAAACAACAAACACTGATTTTTATCTGTGTAGCTAGGCGATGTGTAAAATTTATCGTCCCAATCAATATCAATAAAATGGGTGTACATAAACAAATTGTCTGATTTGTAAATGAATATTTATTTTACTCATATACACGTTATAAATTATATTTGTAACTATAAAATATTTTATTCCATTCCACATCACATAATCAATTTTCACAACACAATCAAATCAAACAAGTCGTCCATAGTTTGTGGACGACGGGTGTTGGATGCTGCTAAGCACCGTCTGCATCCTAGTATATATTTTAACTAGAAATAAAATTAAAGTGAGAAGTTCTCACCTTTGGGTTCCACTCCTCTATTCTTTAACGGACGATGGTTTGGATTCTATTCAAAATTCCAACCCCATCTTCTTCACGCTATTCATAGTAAAAATCATATTTTTATTTCAATGCTAAAAATTATATTTTTTTACTTTGCTAAAAATTATATTTTTACTTCAAAACCATACGTGTAAAAATCGCAACTTTAACTCGATGTTTACATTATAAAGATAATATTTTTATTTCGATGTTCATACAATAAAAATCATATTTTTATTCACTCAATAATATAAAAATCACATTTTTATTGTCTCTATAATATAAAAATCATATTTTTATTATCTCTATAATATAAAAACCATATTTTTATTCACAAACCATATGTAAAAATTCAATCTTTATTCCGTGACCTCATATATAAAACTGAATTTTGTTTTTATAAAAATATTTACATTATATAAATAAAAATAAAGATATAAATAACAATAATTAAAAAAAACTCACAGGAGGTGGGGAATAATGCGCTGGTGGTCGGAGTGGGGTGAAGAGGCGGTGGCAGGCCAATGGAGGAGGTGGCGGTTTCATTAGGGTTTGGGGAGGGAGTTGTTTTCGAACTGGAGAAGGGGGAGGTCGCGCGACAGGAGGGGGAGGAGGGGAGCTGCGCGGCGAGGCCAGAGGGGGGGCGACGCCTCAGGCGCGGTGGCGGCGGTCGAAGTTGTATGTCGCGCAAGGGCGCAATGGTCTCTTTTTTTATTTCTGTTTAATTTGATCGGGGGAAAGCGAAAGAAGGAGGGGGTTATTATAAATATATATATATATATATAATTGTAATTTATTTTCAAAAAGGTTGACTTTTTGTTTGGACTCCAATCAAGACCCAACAACTGTCGTCTATAACTAATTACCCCCATTCCGAACACAATGGGAATGTTCCGTAGGCTAATTCGATCATTACGATCAGTTTCCACCAAATTACAATATAAATCAATATATATTTAATTTAAACATATATTTTAATTTTTTGGGGCCACATACGGACTCCAAAAATTCCCGAAAAATAAATCTAACTATATTTTAACGATATGGTCCTAATAAAACTAATTTCGTCGAATTTGGAGACCGTTTGAAAAATGGCCATTTTCTGGTCGATCTAAATTAACTAAAGGGTCCGTTTTTCATAGGTCCCTATTAAGTTTCAAAATTAGGCTCACATATGGTGCTAAACTTATTGTAAATTAGGTCCCTATTTTTTGAAAATTCACTAAAAAATTATTAAAAAATCACGAAAATTCATTATTAAATAAAATACGTACACGCCAGGTGTTAAAACAATATAAAAAACACATCAAAACCCAAAAATACACAAAAACAACGAAACAACATGTTTTTGCATAGAAACATGCAACTATTCGTAAATAGTTGCATACGTTCATGCTTACATTTTCAGCGTTGCGCCCAGTTGCATTATAAATGCATACAAGTATGCAGCTAAACAACATTATACGCATCCTTTTATGCTTATATTCAAATTTAGCCTATTTTTCAAGCATTCGCCATTTTTCAGACATTGTTGCACACATTTATGCTCTTGTACAGAATACGTGCATACATTCATGCGCATATTCAGAAGCCGTCGCCCCTTTTAAATTTGTTGCACACATGCACGCATATATACAGAATAGTTGCATTCATGTATGCAACTTTTCGTAACACATGCATCTCAGTTCAACTTTATATGCATACATGTATGCAGTTATTTGGTAATAGTTGCATACATGTATGCGTATATTGGTCCAGATTTTCAACATAAATACACTATATGAATATATGCATACATGTATGCTACTATAGGCAATAGTTGCACAGAAACATGCAATATTTTTTTTGGCGAATGCTTCTGGGAATATTTCTTATTTTTTGAATTTTTTTTTTACTGTGTGGCGCATTTTGTCTGGAGGTAAACACGTAAAAGGCGAAGGGCGACATACAGAAGGCGGAAGGGACTTGAAATTTTGGGCGGTCGCTCAATTCGAGGGACCGGATTTGCATAAAACTTTGGGGTGGATGTGGCGTATATTTTGAAATGTTTTAGGGATGTGAGCCTAATTTTCACTTGATCAAAACTGTCAAAACACGTTTTTTTGCCATGCTCACATATTGATCCCAAAAATTATGAATTTTGGAATCTAGTAATAATTTGACATCCCGGATCCAACAAAAGTGGTTTTGTCGAAAGCAGAGGTCGTTTGTAAAATGGCTATTTTTAAGGGCTATATTTCCATAGTGACTATTCTGAATTTTCAACTGGGCGTTACTTTTTATTCCCGCTATGAAATTTTGATTTTTCGGATTCATTGGAAAGATATTTTCAAATAGATTCAAATATTTTTGGTTTCGATAAAATCCGGTTTATTTTGAATCATGTACATTCATTTGAAATTTGAAATCGAATTTCCAAACTACCGCGCCATTTTCAATTCGTTTTAAAATAAATATTTATATTCTCACTTCGATCTATATAAATATATACGTTCTAATTCTGTTTAGAATAAATTTCTCGTCGTTATTATTTAAAATAAATCATTTTATATATCCAAAATTCATTAAAATTGCCAAAATAAAAATTTTAAATTGGTTCTGATTTTCCGGGTTGTTACAATCTCCCCCACTTAAAATCTTTTCATCCTGAAAAGAAACAGAGCTGAAAACTGTTTAACTAACCAACTCAACTTTCAGTTTGCCTTTAATTCTTCAACTTTTCAGTTTTTAAGAATTTCTATTTTTTCAAAAATTTGACTAACACCCTAAATTTTCGAAAAATTTCGCCATAACTTCCTTTGTACAGGGAGCACCGGGAAAATCCCCAAACCGCCACACAGACCCTCTCATCTCAAAAAGAAAAAGAAAAAGCTGATCGGCTCATAAAATCATCCAAACCCAATAAATTAGTAAACATGTACCTATTTGTCGGGCATACAATTTTATTCCTCTGCTCTAGCCTCCTTGCTGTGACATGTTCAATGTATGTACATGTATATGCATGCAATTTCAAATAATTTTCAAGTCAGTTCAATATTTGATACAATTTGGTTATATGTACCGTTCTTTCACGTAATGGTTTTATTAGATAACAAATAATCATACAACACAACCTTCAATCAATTAGTGAATTAACATTTCAAATTCATAATTTTGATATATATACAGAAAATCATGTTTTTGATGTCAATTCACAACAATAAGCCCTATCTAGTTTTTGTTCTCACACCAGTCAATTGGAAATATGTAGATATCCCACTTTCGACACTCAAACATAAACACTGATGATGAAGCTTCATCATCAGAATTACCCCGAGCGGCTAGAGTGTGATTCTATATCTATCTAGTATATTGGAGGCTTCGTATATACGCTAGCTAGGATTATATGCAAATCTCTATATACAGGATTGCCCAAATTCAATCTAAAATACATAATCAAATACGTTGAATAAGGTTTAAATTTTCAAAACAATATTTGTTTTCATTTTTATTTATAAAAATAATACTCTTCACACTCGTTTTAGGATAGCTGATCCCATCTCTAACGAGTCATTCTCATTGGATATTACTAATCCAACCTCTAATGCATTCTTTCATTCGGTTCTAATGCGTCTTGTTCTCGAGCTCTGTAAACCAAAGATCCAATACCAAATATAATGACCCGAATTTCCCTGTAAAGGAAAGCCCGGATTGGGTTGAGAACATGACAAATCAGAACACAAACAGAAAGAACATTTCATTGATTATTACAACAATTCCATCAGAATACAAGAATATAACAGAGTATGAATAAATCATATACATTTGATCAATATCAGAGATTTAAATTACATTTAAATACATAGCAGCGGAAAACAATACAAAACACAACTGAAAGTAATACATGGATACAGAGCTTTCAGAATATCGCTTCAGCTGTAAATTAGGATCCTATGAATATAAATCTGCAAAACCAAAACTACTAGCTGCCCGTATGGAAAATATGGGGCACCCAGAGTTTAGGTTAAAACAATAAACTCCAGGTCAGTCATGTGATTGGTGTGAGAACTAAAACAGTTATTAAATATTTACTTTAAAAATAAGGTAAATCAAGGGACCACGCCGTAATATGGAACGGGTTTCCTCCCAAGAATACCAGTGCATAGAATAAACAACGTAATGCTTTTTGAAAAAATGAAGCTATTATAAGACTTAGGTCCCATCACACAATGCAACGCAAGGCGGAGGATAGAGTTATACCTTGTAATAGCCAAACATGCTTGGTACGTTGAAAACAAATCATTTTGATACTATTATAGTGTAAAGTGTATCAAAACAACTTCAAATATAAATGTATCAATCATAGACGACATAATGCCCCATCCCACTATGTCGCCATACTAGGCTGTACAATCAAAACTGAAATGTCACGTATTAGAAGTTGGATTCCATCTGTGAACCAAGGCAAAGGGATCATCCTATGCTAATTCGGGACACTCTAGCCCGTGCCTCGGGTCTCAGTCGCAACTGCACTCAGATCGTTAGGGCCGGTCGTCCGTCGATGATTGGAAATACCATAAACTATATGCTAGTCTGCTCCCATGGGGCATAAAATGGGTATGTATAAAGGCCATACCATCCATCGGCCCCTCAGTGTCGATATATCTGAGGCACCTCTCTATCCATCAAGTGATAATAAGCAACATCCACATGTGTAAAATATCAGGGGCTTGCAAAACGCTGACACCGCTCCTAGCTAGAAACCAGTATATGTCCATTTGCCTGATGTCCTTCCCGTTTCTGGTTCACACCGGGGTGTGAGGCTCGCGAATTAACACTATACACAAAGGTATGATGTATTAAAGCCATATTTTGATCATCAACCACAAGACTCTGCTTTTCAACAGAAGCCTTGATCATTTGCATCTCAACATGCCACACAGGAAATTCATGCCATGCAATTGATATCTATCGATATATAACCTCTGAGCTCGTACGTCTCAGAGAAGGGCGTTAAGCAAGAGAATAAATTCTCTGCCGCCAAACAAATATATATTTAATAGAGATCAATCAACATAGAATAAAATCCAATGTCAGAAACCCAATCCATTTACAAGTTCGTTCTGGGTCTGAACGAAACCGGAGGCACCTCTGGTCGATCTCCAAGTACATCTGGATGATCACCACTTATTACCTCGACTTGGGTGTACAGCCCAATCGAGACATTAGTAATCATCCAAACGATGTGAAGACCTCCGGTCTTCAACCACCGTCTTCATCGTCGACTTATCGTCGAATTAGTTATTTAGAATGGGTATAAACCTGGCCTTTCTAAATAACTTGCGTATATAATAAAAAAGTGCTAAAAAACACAACATACGCCTCGTTCCAATTCTGAATATTCTTTTATTCAAATATTCGTATACTTTGGGATAGGTTCCCATTAATTTTATCAAAGATAATTTCTTTAAATTTATTCTTTGATCTTCCTTTGGATGTCAATTCAAACCATGTTACGGTTTTCCAAACTAGTCGGGATTAGCGCACCTTACTGAAGTAATCATTTATTTAATTTCTCAATCCCAACCTATTCATCCCATGGAGCAAAACTGGTAATACTCCACTAACACTACGGTCTTATCGGCAAAATTAATTACCATTTCCCGTTCAAATCTAATTAAAGATTTAACTATCGCTTGGAGCAAAACTGGTGATACTCCGTTCTCGATCATTTCCCAAATTTGATTATTTAAATTATCAATTCACATTTCAATCTAATTAAAGATTCATTAAAACTCCACTTAGTTTTAATCTTCCCAAAAATCAATGTTAATGATTATTTAACTTTTTAAACACAAACATGTCGCATCGACAATCTACACCGTACTATTGATTTCTTCCGATATATAACCTCTAAGCTCGTACGTCTTAGAGAAGAGTGTTAAGCAAGAGAATAAATTCTCCGCCAACAAACAGATATATATTTAGCAGAGATCAACCATACAGTTCGAAATACAATAACAGACATGTAATCCTGCCTTTAATTGGGTTAAAGAACTAATGTCATTTAAAACACAGTTCACGATAAACCCAAATCACATTCCATTAATTATGGAATCTTCACGGAAAAACAAATCAATATATAATCAATATTAATTTCCGCATCCAACTAATAATATAAATGGAATAACGGCAAAGCCTTTTAAATTCCATATGTATTAACAGTCTTCCTCCACAGAAGTTCACTTCGATTATTATCCAATCGAATTCCATTCAATCCCAATTTAATATATTAAATTGGAAAAACGTTACTTTGGAAAATTCCCGTTAAATCTTAATAAAAAGATTTATAAATTCCAAATCACATTTCATTGTAAATCAGGTTAAAGAACGAATGTCGTTAAAAACACAGTTCACAACAAACCCAATTCACATTCCATTTTTAATCGGGTTAAAGAACAATTGTTATTTAAAACACCGTTCACGATAAACCCAAAAATCAATTCCAATTCAATTCCAATTAAATATTAATTAATTGGTATACTTCAATAAATCTAAATAAAAAGATTTAATCTTTTCTCAACTGTGTTTAAGAACAGTGTTAATGAAGACACCATTCACGATAAACCCAAATCCCATTTGATATTAAATACAAGGCTCTGAATAGAAAATATATCAGCTTATATTCAATATCAAATTTGAAATCAACAAATATCGTATTGGAATAATGATATATATATATATCTTCCAAATTCCTCCACAATATCCGTATAATCTCGGAATCTAATATCGAAATATTCCGAAGATATTTTCGATTCAAATCCATTCCAATTCATATATTGGAAATTCCGGTTATTTTTTAAAACCATTTCAAATCCAATTTATTTATTTTAAAAATATTGGATTTATTATTCTAGTTCATAACTAGTTCATTTCGATAAAAATATATTTTTATCTTTTCAAATATTGAATTTTTCAGCCCAATTCTTTCCAAACCATTTATTATGATTTTACACAAATTATTTACATTTTTAATAATTCTATCAAGGCCCGTACAGTCAATTTCCATAAACGGTCATCGAACTGCACTTACAACGACCTTTTCCAAATTTTGATTTGGACATAATTTCTAATCCAACCGTTAGATTTCAAATCTCTCATATTCGTTTGAAATCTCTTTTCGATACGAACCCAACGGTTCTGGGTTTAGGACAATCCGACGGTCAGATCTCCCGTAATGTCCGTTCGAAGTCAATGGTCGAAATTCGCAAACTGTCGCGGTGCGAAGCATTCTATTTAGGCCATTATATATATAATATATATTTCGTCGATTTCCATCTAAAATGTATTTTATAAATCGTTTTAAATTCGTTTTCAAAACGATTTCAACTTCATATTCAATTTCAAATCAAAACTGAATATTCCATATCATCGATATATAAATGATAGTATTTTCAAAACATTAGATTTTGAAATCAATTCCTTTTCCATATTCATTATAGAAATGAATAAAATCGATATAAATAACGTTCACGTCAAAATGGCGTTAATCTAATGGACAAGGCTTCATACATTTAAATATATTCGTGCCCATCCCAAATCGGATATCAAAATCAGATTTTGATCCCTTTCTGAATATTATTTTAAAATATTCGTTATTTTAAAATGTTCGTTATTCTAAAGTATTCTTTTCTTCTGAATTGGAAACAGACACAGACAATTACCATATAATGTGATTTATATGGATTTCATACACACATGTATACAACAACAATCAAACACAGTCAACCATCTTCTAGAGTGCATTCTACACTGCATAAGCATCAAACATAAATATTTAATGCTTATAACAGTCTGTCAACCAATCGATTGACATACAACTAATTATTGAGACTAGTGTATGTCATATATCATCCCAATACCCGTGTGGGGTTTCAAACAACAAACACTGATTTTTTTTCTGTGTAGCTTGGCGATGTGTAAAATTTATCGTCCTAATCAATATCAATAAAATGGGTGTATATAAACAAATTGTCTGATTTGTAAATGAATATTTATTTTATTCATACACACATTATAAATTATACTTTTAACAATAAAATATTTTATTCCATTCCACATCATGCAATCAATTTTCAAAACACAATCAAATCAAACAAGCCGTCCATGGTTTGTGGACGACGGGTGTTGGGTGCTGCTAAGCACCGTCTACATCGTAGTATATATTTTAACTAGAAATAAAATTAAAGTGAGAAGTTCTCACCTTTGGGTTCCACTCCTCCATTCTTTAACACACAATGGTTTGGATTCTATTCAAAATTCCATCGCCATCTTCTTCACGCTGTTCATAGTAAAAATCAAATTTTTATTTCAATGCTAAAAATTATTATTTTTTACTTCGCTAAAAATTGTATTTTTACTTCAAAACCATACGTGTAAAAATCGCATCTGTAACACGAAGTTTACATTATAAAGATAATATTTTTATTTCAATGTTCATACAATAAAAATCAAATTTTTATTCACTCTATAATATAAAAATCATATTTTTATTATCTTTATAATATAAAAATCATATTTTTATTGTCTCTATAATATAAAAATCATATTTTTATTCACAAATCGTATGTAAAAATTCAATCTTTATTCCATGACCTCATCTATAAAACTGAATTTTGTTTTTATAAAAATATTTGCATTATATAAATAAAAATAAAGAAATAAATAACAATAAAAAAAACTCATAGGAGGTGGGGAATAATGCGCTGGTGGTCGGAGATGGGTGAAGTGGCGGCGACAGGCCAATGGAGGCGGTGGCGGTTTCATTAGGGTTTGGGGAGGGAGTTTTTTTTTCGAATTGGAGAAGGGGGAGGTCGCGCGATAGGAGGGGGAGGAGGGGAGCTACGCGGCGAGGCCAAGGGGGGGCCTCAGGCGCGGTGGTGGCGGTCGAAGGTGGTTGTCGCGCTAGGGCGCGATGGTCTTTTTTTTTTTATTTCTGTTTAATTTGATCGGGGGAAAGAGAAAGAAGGAGGGGGGTTACTATGAAAATACATATATTATTTTAATTATTTTCAAAAAGGGTTGACTTTATGTTCGGACTCAAATCGAGGCCCAACGATTGTTGTCTATAACTAATTACCCCCATTCCAAACACAATGGGATATGTTCCGTAGGCTAATTTGATCGTTACGATCAGTTTCTGCCAAATTACAATATAAATCAATATATATTTAATTTAAACGTGTATTTTAATTTTTTGGGGCCATATACGGACTGTAACGACCCATAAATTTCAATGATTGGAATATACTATCAATTAAAGAATTAAAAATCAAATATATTGTTGTGTGTACAGATTTAAATCGATTAAGAACATTGGTTGAGAAACAAATATGTATTGTTGAATATTTGAACTGAATTTGAATTAGACTGAAATTTGACAGAGGAATATTGATGATAGAATTTAAAATAAACGTTATCAACAAATTGGGGAATTTTATTGGTTGAAGAGAAATTGGCATGGATATATGTCTTTTTGTGTACATTAAGAAAACGAAATTTAACATTTTAAAATTTTGGAAACGATCGGAGCAGTTGGTGAACAAACGAAATAAAATCGATGAACGGTTAAATGATTTAAAAATAAATAACATCGTATGCAAATAAAAGTCGGATTACAACCAGAATGATTTTGTTGTATTCAGAATGCCGAGATGTAATGATGCGTAGAATTTCATCACGATTGGAGTTAGTTTGTGGCAGTTCAAAATAAAACGTCAGCGTAATTTGCGCTAGAGAATTTAGGGAACCATAAATAAATAAAATAAAGCGTTCATTTCCTTCCTTCGCACACCATCGATGCCTTGGCCACCACACTATCTAACGCCGTAACCCCAACGTTTCCTTGCTTTCCACGGTTCCTCCTTTATATATTGAAACCCTCTGTTTCCCAAATCCTTCGGCAAACTCATTCATTTCCTCAGCAAAATCGCTACTTCCCCCTTTCTATTTTTAATGGCAGCTCAAAAATCCATTTCCTCCAACCACACAAAAGAACTCGAAACTTTTCTTCAGCAATCGTCCCTTTCAATTTGTTAATGGCCGAAGCCGGCGTCGTCTTCTTCCCTGAAACCCTAAATAGTCAATGCTCCTCCAAAATCGAAGGCTCCACTCCAGCTTTAAAGTCACCACCTTCTTCTACATCTTCGAGAACCATCGTTCGAAGCCACCCAAATCCGCCAGCAACCATCATCTGGAATTGGGAGCACCACATCTTCCATCCACCATCATTCGCTGTCAAAGCCTTTCGACTTCGTTGTTCTTTCTCATCGCTCGGCAGGTGAGCATCTCACTCACAATTTTTCCATAGTTCAAGTATTTCAACTTTGATCTAGGAACTAAAATAACAATTTGGTTATAGATTGAAGACCATGCATGGTTGTTCATTTATCAGCATACGATTGATTTATGTATGGCTTGAGTGGATTTGTGGTTATAAATTGAAACCCATAATTGACTTGCTGTAAACCAGCGAATGATTTTAAACCGAAAATGTTTTTGTGAAATCACTTTTCAGCCATGAATATCTACTTTAAATTCCTGGAAAAAAAACCTGTGAATTTTAAACGTATCTGTGATTAATATGTAGGTTTCACAGTTAATCAAATGTGTATCTAAATCAATACGCTCATTAAAAATGTCTTTTTAGATGACCAGGATACCATGAACATGCCTATTTGGATGTTAAATTTTTTACCTAGTGCAAAATGAATGTTTCCAACACTTTATTGACATCTGAGAACCCAAATATGTTGCATCATTTAACTCATTCTGGCATAGTAGCTGGTCTATGCTAGTATTTACATATCGTGTTAAGCCTTAGCTGTTCTATTTCAGTAAATTGAAATGATATGGACACCTTGTATTTTTATGTTTCCCTTCCTGTTCTTTTGGAAAACCGCAATACAATTTTAATGTTTGTTTTACCAATATCGCCAGTGAAATTCCTCATGCTTGCTGTTCTATTATACTTTATGTTGTTGTACCAAAATCTATGATACCCTGGTTGTCATTTGTTGCGTCTTTTACTTGTTGTCTTGTTTAGGTTCTTACTGTCACTCACTGAGTCATATTCCCATTATTCTATATGGAAGCAGTAGGCGGTTTAAGACACAAACGAAAAAGGAAAAAAATAATATGAGTAGTTAATTAACATGGATGTGGTTTAAGGGTAATAGGCTGGTTTGAAATATAGCTACCCCGTGTTCTTTACAAGATTTCAGTTTGTATGACCAGTTTTGGGTTCTGTTTGATTATGGGATAGGATTAACATTTATTGGTACCTATTGTCAGTACTGTTGCATTTTTATGTGAGATGTATTGGTAAAACCGGGTTAACATATTTATACCCATCAATTACGTACATTATATATGTTATTAACTAAGTACTGTAGACAGTTCTATTTAAAACAAATTGAGAGTTTCATTTGAGTGCTCAGGCTGTCCCAAATATGCTAGAAATTGTGAAGCCTGTATACTAATCTTGTTCAATATTTTGATCATCGTCTAAAACTAGGCTCTGGGACGTTACATGCTTAGCTAAGCGCAGGACAGAAGAAGAAAAAAAAAGTAACATTTTTATCAAATGTTTTAACACTATGTGAATTCAAATGAGTAACTGCGTCCATGGCTTTTGTGTACATCTGAACCATTTTTTTTAAAACATTCAATTATGAACCCTTTTTTTTACTGTGATTATGAAACGTAAATTTATATACATTCGATTACGAACAGCTTTATGAACTCAGGAACATTTCTGATGTTAAACTCTACTATTTTAAGTGCTAATGTTAAAGATCATATCTGCACTTCAGAAATGACATTAACTTTTATATATAGTGGTCCTGATGTTAAACATTACAGGTAAAATAGTAGAGTAGACACCTCCAGCTTTAGGAATTATTCAAATGTCAATATTTACATTTCTGATGTTAGTGGTACAGGGAAAATTAATATTTAATAATCTGAATGGGATTGATTATGTAACGTATATAGTTTGAATAAATTAGACAGAATCTCTTTGGGAAGTATTTTTCCAAATAGTTGCAGATTAAATGAAGCCTGCATAACCCGTGTCACAATTTAAAGATATGGAATCACAAGTGTTGTGCACAGCACTTGTGTGCTAAGTTCTCAAATATGTAGGGCATGTTGTACCACTGGCTATGCATTTTAATTGTTGATTTCGTACCGCTAATGCCTTAACATTGATATATGTACGTACTGCTGAAATATCATGCCTATGTGGTCCAGTTTTTTTTGCCTTTACCATTTTCTTCCTATGGTCATGATCCCTTCCTGTTCGCATGAATTTGGCACCTGCGTGTTGTGTGTGTTTTTATTTTGGGTAAGTAAATACAAGTTAAGGGAAATTTGGTGCTGCATGTATATAGGTTGCATGATCTGTTGCTAGTATTTTGTTGGACAGTTCCTCATGGTTTTGTCTAAATGAAAGTTAATAAATTGTTCATATCTATTTATTTTAACTTAGTTAAATTTCGAAGTTGATTACTTGAACTATGATTTAATCCTGACTCGAGTGTTTTATGTTTTTGCATGGAACGCTCGGGTCAGACCCTGAGCGTACAGATTAAGAGATTTCAGCTTGGGTTTCGAAGACTGGCAAACTTGGTATTCCGAAGATGCGCACTCTGAAGTTTTCAAAACAGTAAATATTTTCTTGTATTCAAGTCGTTTTTAAAAATTCCGCTGTACTGAAAATCTTGTATTCAAAATTTCTGATTATCAATAAAAGTTTATTTTGCTGTTCAATACCATGTTTATTGTTTATTCAGTATTTATGTGTTGATTCTGTTTTTAAACTCAGTAAGCTAACTATCGGTCCGTCGATTTGAATGTTTTAAATTGGTTTAACCGCCAGTTTGAAGCAGTCAAAAAGGCGGGTCGTTACACGGACTCCAAAAATTCCCAAAAAATAAATCTAACTATGTTTTGATGATACTGTCCTAACAAAACTAATTTCAACGAATTTGTAGAACGTTTGAAAAATGGCCATTTTCTGGTCGATCCAAATTGATTGAAACTGTCAAAACACATTTTCATTTGCCACGCTCACATATTGATCCCAAAAATTATGAATTTTGGAATCTAGTAATAATTTGACATCTTAGATCCGACAAAAGTGGTTTCGTCGAAAACGGAGGTCGTTTGCAAAATGGCTTTTTTAAGGGCTATATTTCCATAGCGATTATTCTGAATTTTCAACTGGGCGTAACTTTTTATTCCCACTATGAAATTTTGTTTTTTCGGATTCGTTGGAAAGATATTTTCAAATAGATTCAAATATTTTTGGTTTGGGTAAAATCCGGTTTATTTTGAATCCTGTACATTCGTTTGAAATTTGAAATTGAATTTTCAAACTTCCGCGCCATTTTCAATTCCTTTTAAAATTAAAATAAATATTTATATTCTCACTTCGATCTATATAAATATATACGTTCTAATTCTGTTTAGAATAAATTTCTCGTCGTTATTATTTAAAATTAATCATTTTAAATATCCAAAATTCATTAAAATTGCCAAAATAAAAATTTTAAATTGGTTATGATTTTCTGGGTTGTTACATGTTAACTTTTAATTAGTATTGCGATTCTTACTTAAAGTTTGAGGGGGTAGTCTATTTGTAACTTCTATTCTTTCCACAAGAAACAATGAATTTTCGCATCGAATCAACTTAAATGAATTGTCTTATACTTCTACGCATGAGTTCGAGTAGCATTATTCAATTTGACAAAAGAAATCCCTTAATTACTAGCATATTTTACAAATTGATAAATCATTAGGGATAAACATTGTTTAAAGAAAGAAATAATGCATGTTGTAATACAAATTTTAAAGTTCTTTATACTGGAAGTCCTGTAAATTTATATTAGTACTTTCTTAGGCTTAATAGTTATTTTTCAGTAGTAATTCAATTTTCAAACTGTACCGCATATTCTCAAACTCGCTTCTTACTTATCTCACTATCCAATCTATTCAAAACAAAATTAGATCCAAGTGAAACGTGCTAGGGGTTTGAATTACATCTATATCTGAAACATGCATATTCTATTCTGAAATCATCGCTTAGTGGAGGGTACATCTGCGGACACAGTGAATTTCAACTTAAGTTTCTTCTCTCTATTTGAGGTAACTATTTCATGCAAGGACTTTAATCTCTTTTCGATTTATTATAGGAATATATTTATTTTCATTTTACAATATATCAAAGATTATGATAATTGTTCTGCAATGGCTAGGTTTATCCCTCGACAAAATGGGTTTCACCTCAGGTTTCTTTCCGTTTAAGGTTACTATTTGATATAAGAACATTAATCTCTACTCGAATGTTTATAGATCACATTTATTTTGATTTTACAGAACATTAATCTCTGTTGTTGCTGAGTACGAATATGGAAAAGTTGGATCCTGAAAAGCATGTGTATATAGAGGTAAACATATAGATTACTTAAAAACTCCAACATATTTGTTTATTTTAACTGCTTTGATTGATTTAATCAAGTCTTCATTGTTATGATTATTTGTTACAAATAGATTATATTGCAAAGTATTAAAACCAGACAACTCAACAATCTAATTTGCAATCAATGAAGCATATACTTTTATGCATTAGATGCGAGATGGCAATAGACTAGGAAGAGAAGCACAGTTCCAAAAGTACATTAGTTTTCTGCTGAATGCATCTATAAATGTTAAGTGTTACAAAAACAAAATTTCCTTTGTTTATGTGATGTCAACAAAATTAGATCATTCTTTTGTTAGATCAAATTCATTATGTTAACTTAGAAATGTAGTTACGGTTTATGATCTTTGGCCTATTATTTACTTCAACTGAAGCAATATAAATTAGCTATTTATTTAGACTGTTCCTTTCAAAATAACTATTTTTGACTTAAATATTTAATTTATATCGTATATACTCTTAAGATTTGGGTTGACAGTGATGGTATTAGACAGTTTTATATCATTATAATACATCGGTTACATGTTACTTCTTTGTTGTTATATTGTTAGAATACCTTAATGTAATTCAAATCTATTGTTTACATTTTGTTTGAAAAAAGCTTAAAAATCAAGTCAGACTGCCCACAAGTTTATGTAATTTTACTATCTTACCGTATTCAGAAGTTCTTCACTTACTTCTTAGCATACATACAAGAGAGATGGCGAGGGAGTTGCATAAGCTTGAGTAGTTCTAGAAAATGATAGAAGTTGAGGCTATTATTATATAGCATAATCAACTTTAATCATAGTGTAATGTGTTAATATTTTGATCACCTTCATACTATGTTTGCTTCATTTACCGTTAAGGATATAGCTGTCTAATTTTGCAATGCACCCAGTGCTACACGGATGACTACATTGGATGGTACTGTAACCTTCCTTTACTGTTTAATTATATTTCTAGCTAATGAAACCATGTTATAAATAGTGTAATCTGCTATGTTCGTGTTTATTGTTCCAGCAAGTGGCTAAACTCACATCAGATGCAAAGTTCATGGAAAACATAAGCTGGACGTGCAATATAATAAGCTTCAATAATGAAGCATTAATATTAAATAACTAACATTGTGTTGTATGTAGTTACAAAATAGCTCATTGAAATGTGTAACTCCAAAAAAAAATTCAAAAAGTAGGAAAATTGATAAAAGAGTTCATATGTGTAGCAATATGTAAATCATTGCCAAATGTCAAGGCTTTCTTCACTTTGCTTTCACACTTCTTTTTCCTTTGCCATTTGCCAAATTTTGCCTGCATTTTCTGTTTCCAATTTTAGTTTTATGATACAATGCATTCCAAGTTTCAATCTACATATACACCTGTATGCCAAAAAAATTAAAGCCATCAATTTTTCCAAGCCTGCAAATCAAAACATATGTTTTAAGATCAATGCATATACAGTGGGCAATACAATACATGCTAAATTGGTACTATATATCTCAATAATTTATATTCGTAACTATATCTCTAATGCTAGATTTTTGTTTACAAACTCAGGTACATGTAATTGCCGTTACATTTGATCAATGAAACAAACTCAGCTTAGTCCACAAAGCTTAGCAATCTTTTAACTAAACCTTGCTTATAAACTTTTAGGTGACCAGTCAAAGAAATGATCACCAAACTATGCAAGAATAGATAACAGTGGTACATACGACATATCAATTTACTGTTTTACTATAGTTGTAAGCAAAAACAATATTTTTTGTTAGCAAGTACTTACCTAGCTCATGTTAGTAGGTGTGCAAATCATATTGTAAAATTTCTATTAGACATGACATCTATAAATTTTTATTTTTATTTTACATGTAAACTAATAATGTTTATTTGCTATGAACTAACTTAAAGTGGGGTGCTGTATAGATTTAAGATAAGATGAAGTAATGTTTACCTATAAACTATTGTGTATTTTTTTTGTTAAAATGATATTAGATTCTGGATGCCATAAGCACGTCTCTTTAGACAAGATATGCTTATTGTCACCACACACACGGATGACTTAAAAATGCATGCATCCATTTGTTTTCCATATGATACTTTGCACTGCATAACTAGCTCATGTATTTCCATAATAAAAAATTACACATGCTCGGAACGTTTATATTTTTTCTATATTATTTGTTTGGATATATATATATATATTACACAGTATTTGTAGTACAACGGACCACGCGCGAAGCGCGTGCCTCGATCACGCGCAAAGCGCATGCCATTATCACGAACAATAGAAAACATGAATGGTAAAGAAAGTTTGTACCTATATGTATATGTATGTAATTTAAATATATGGTAAAGAAGGTTTGTGCCTATATTTCAATATTACCATACAGTAGAGTCACAATGTAACACCCCGCCTACGCTAGGGTCACTCGCAAGGGAATGCACTAGCTTTAGAGGGGCATTATTGGTAAACATGCACCGAAATATCACAAGACAGAACATATAAAATAGCGGAAGTAAAATCAAACTTTCATAACATGAATAAATAAGGTCTAAAGCCTTTTACATCAGAGTACATCAAAACCTGTCTTGCAATAGTAAAGAAGCATAAAGACATTTTCAAAAATTATTCCCCAAGTAAAACAGTAAAGTAGCCATAGCCAAGAAAAGTCCAAGCCATCCATGATGACCTTCAACCAGAAGAAGTCCGAATTAAACAACAGTATTTCCTCCCTGTAACCTGGGGGGGGGGGGAAATGGAAGACAAGAAGCGAAACAAAACGGGTCAGTCAAAAAGACTGAGTAAGCCCTATCTACTATCAGCATAAAAACTATTAAAATTAACTGACATGAGAAACTGAGATGAACATAAGCATGATGACAAGATAGATAAGCTAAATCAAAATAACAGGATGAACTACTGAACTCAGATAAACTAAGGTGTCATGATAAATTACGATGTCAAGATAAAACAAGGTATCCCATCGTCAGGTTCCTATCAAGTATAATATCCCCAAGATATCTATCACGTATAACGTCCCATGGTATCTATCCTGTATTTTAGCTCTGCACCTACCATACTAGTATCCCCACCGTATCATGTGTTAACCATGAATGACCCTTACTCAAAAGTCGTGTAATGGTTCATGTCAACCTAATATATCGCATTTATAGGTTACTCAACTCGTATGTTTCTTTCCATGTAAATGTTCAGTTCCTTGCCGTAGACCGTACGGGCTTTCCCATGAGGTTCTATACTACTCCAATGTAATTTCATGATCCTTAAGCTCGTTTGGACTGTTACCCTAGACCTAGCTAGGCTTTCCCAACATGAATCATCGTTTGTGCAACTAGGACTTATGCCACCTAGGACCACTAGTGATTATGCTTACCTATTGCATGTTTTCGTATTTCGGTTTGGGTTCAACCACCCAGGGCCACTAGGAATTACGCTAACCGTCAACCGCGCCCTTTTTCCCACGCATTCATCGTGAATCGTTTTTCCATGACTGTATGCACATGTATCACATCGTGCCATCCGAGTCCTGTCACAGGGCAGATCAAGAAATACAGGACTCGGTCGGGAGCTTTCGATTTATCTGCTGATGCAGATGCTAAGGTCTGTTTTTCCTATACGTGGCTATGGTCCCATGAGACCACTCCCTCAACTAGTGAAATACAAGACAGGATAAATCCTGTATGAGAACACACTACTGGCCAATCCACATCCTAGCCTTACCGCAACCATAATTAGATAGCAATTATGGTATTTTGGGTGTTCTCTGCCTTTCCGTACGTACACGCTTGACCAAAGATGGTAGGTAGCCTGACGAAATGCTATCTAGGGCACTACCGTGTATCGTCGACTATCCCCAATCCATCCCCGTCTTTAGGTCGCTCGTATAGCAACCAAGGCATACTCTTGGTTCTTCTAACGCAGACCTTAACCTCTCATGAGCCTAGTGCGATCACCTGGCAGCTCACAGAGGGATACCAAGAATATCCTCACGTTCCCCGAAGCCGCTGCTTCGTTACCCAGTTCGCTGGAGCCTTTATCTAAATCAGATAACTTGCTCCTACTCGTGTGCTTAAACGATGACCTACCGTATCGGGTTACTCATCCAATCTATGAACTGGTCCAAAATTCCTTGACTAAGAATTATTACTTAGCTATTCTCCAACTAAGGTTTACCACTTAGCTTATTCCCGTTATTCTTGTTAATTATGGTTATCCACCTAATTCTCTGAACTAGGGTTTATATAATGGATTAAGTGTCACTTAAGTTCATGACTTAATCCGTCTACAAATCATGTCAAAATTGGCTAAGTATCCAAGTTCAAGACTTAACCCTACAAACCATGTGTCAAGTTGGTTAAGTATATTAAGCAATTCACGACTTAACCTCGTCCAATTATCATTCTAGATTGGTTAAGTATATATTAACTTGACCCTATCAATTTACTTAGTCAAATCGGTCAAGTGTATTCAAGCGATTCGTGACTTAGCCTTATCATGTTTTCACGTTATATTGGTTAAGTATTGGTTAACTTAACCACATCAAATTAACGAGTTAGATTGGTTAAGTATAGGTCACTTAACCACATCAAATCCTCGTGTTAGATTAGTTAAGTGTTTAACTTAACCCCCTTAAACTACCAAGTTGGATTAATTAAGTCTAGGCTAACTTAACCCCATCCGATTTCCATGTTTAGATTAGTTAAGTCTAAGTTAACTTAACCCCATCCATTAACTGTATTATACGGTTAAGTGTCATTAAGGAAACTTACTTAACCTTATCATGTGGCATTAATTACTTAATGCACCTCAACCTCTCACATTAGACTTTATTGTGATTACTAGTTAAGCCGGCCGGTTCCGGGTAGCTTTACACCACGACTTGGTCTAACCTCGGGTTCAAGCACAACATGACCAACTTCTCACATTGGGTCCTATTGTTTACAACTACTAGTTAGGCCGGTCGATTCCGGGTAGCTTTATGTTGCAAACTCAACCCAACCTCGAGTTGGTCACTTTCATGTTTAGTCTAGTGTCATGTTCATATTCAAGTTTTCTTAAGAATATGGGTAGACCTAACTCAATAGGTAAATTCCCAATTCCATAGTATGGGTAGACCTAACTTAATAGGTAAATTCCCAATTTCATATTTTCAAGCATACTTACATGTCAACTTCCATGTTATATTTCAAGTCATGTTTTTAAGTTATATTTTCATGTCATTAGAAATTACCCATAACATAACCCAACGCTTTTAAACTCGCATATACGTTCGCAACAATGTAATGGATTAAAAGAAGAGACTTGGCAAAGGAATGACAAAAATGGATATTAAGCCACAAGTTAATCATGGTGGCAAATGAGGCACAAATGTGTTCATTAACTTGCATGTTACATTCTTAAGCCTCAAAAACATGCATAAACCCAAACTTGGCACATAAGCGAATCATGGTGACAAAAGACATGGAATGATGACTAGTAACTCGCATATATCATCATATAAGGGTTATAACTTCATATGCAAGTTGACATAAAGGTTATGAGGGTTCTCATGTTGCATAATGCAATATTTCAACATAAAGGTTGTAGCTTTTAGCCCACAAGATCAAGATAATGACTTCATAAACTTGCATGACATGATAGCATGTATCATACTTAATACTTAATGATCAAACCCAAACTTGCAACATGAACATTTAACTTCATAGTTAATATCTAAGAGTAGGGAAAGGGCTTACATTGCTATGAAGGCACAAATCGAAATGCAAAACAAAGATTGAGACGAAGCTCTTATGCAATCAAATAAACCCAATATGAAAGCTCCAAATCAATAAAAACCCTTGCTTTGAAATAGAAATGTTGCAACTTGACTTGAATGCAAGCTAACAACATCCATTCATGCTTGAAAACACTTGAATGAACATGAATCTCTCATAGGAATTTACTTAGGAATTTTAGAATGAGAGTGGAGGCCATGAGAGTAATAATTTTGCCATAGTTTAGTTGCATGAATGAATAATGAGGATTTAGGGGTAGGTTAGGGGCTTATTTATAGAGATTAAGAGTGATTAGGACCTTAGGATTAACCCTAGGATCAACCTGAACCATCAGATTTCGAACCAGGCCCAAAAACCTAGCCAAAACAGAAAACAGGTGCACCAGGAAAAACTGCCCGGCCACCATAAGTCGACACCCAAGTCGAAAGGGCTGTCGACTTGGGTCATGCCATGTCGACTCCCAAGTCGATAGGGCTGTCGACTTGGGGTGGCTGGTGGGAATTTTCCCGCCTAGCCTTCTAGCCCAAATTTTCGAAATTAGAACTCGTTTTTGAACTTGAATTTTCTGAAAACTTCGTCGGACCATAACTTGGTCATACGGACTCCGATTCTCGAAAACTCAGACTCTATTTCGCGTATTTTTCCGAGACGAACGCAATGGCATAGCCCGTTTTACTTGATTCAGAATTTAAAATTAAATTCTGCCTTGATTCTCGTCTTAACATGTTATCGAAATACGGGTTGTTACATTCTCCCCACCTTTTAGGATTTCGTCCCCGAAATCTCCAAGTTAGGAAGAACATATCCTACCATCCATCATTCATCTACACAAAACATCATCCACAAGCAACCATTGTCCTTAGATGATTTCTAATGCTGTATGAATATATGCAAAATGTGTGTGTACATGTTCCTTAGCTAATGCTAATGATCAGGCCTGAATAATCTTTCTAATGCAAAATATGTATAGTGCCATGAATCCAACTTGTATGCAAATAGTCCTAGTCATATAGATACTATATGCGTGCACAATCATTCATTCATATGCAACAACCGCATGATAATACATTCGATTTCATCCATAAACAGGTATAAATACTCATGCATATGCAATATGAAATGTGACCGAGTCGAGCTAGTATCTAATGTGTATTCGCGCATCCACGAGCAACCACTTGCAACCACTTGCAACCATATCAATCATAACATGTTTCAAATACATGTTTACATCCATAGGGTTCTACCTAGGATTCCCTGAAACAGGGTCGAGAAGATAAACAAGACAAACTCCGTACGGGGTTTGTAACAGAAAATAGGACCGAGAGGATGTCCACAAAAGATAGCCTACAAGTAAGCTCTACAGAAAACAGGGATCAAGGATATACTCCCAAAAAGAGATATCATGCGCGTATCTAGTCTTTGACCATCAAAGTCGTATTTCCTTGAGCTTAATTCCATTGTGCCTTGACCGTCTTTTAACTTCGCGATTTCGTAGCTTCTTATTTCCTGTTTCCATAACATGAGCTGGAACTCATTTCTTCGTCGCCTCTCGTTCCACTTGCACTTATCCTTTTTCTAGAATACTTGGCACAAACATGACTGCGTACTCATGATCTCATGCAAGCTTTCCAAAATTCACTAGTGAATCTTGGATATCGTTTATATGCTATAAGGTATTCCATGTAGAAGAACTTTCTCTTGAAAGTAAACAGATGTCAACCAGGTTATCAAGCGCACTTACTAGGGTGATCTCTATAACCCATGCATAAATGAAGTAAACCATCCGTCTTATCGGCGAACACCACTGATCGGGCTTCAAATTTCCAATAAAGGCATCAAGGGATTCTAAGTAACTAGTCATGACAGAACCTCAAAAAGGTTACACGATACTTCGAGGGTATTACCAAGGCTAGTCAAAAGGTCTAACTACCCTCCTATTAAAACCGAGAGTGGCACCCCCTACTGGATAACCACTTCATCCCTAGAATCCATCCATAGCTTATAAACATAAGCATTATTTCCAAACTCAACACTTGGCATAGACATTCTCAAATCCAAACAAGTCATGTATAAATGGACTGATTCTCCAATAGGACTTTGAGACAAAAATGGGATTCTCTATTACGCTAGTACTTAAGGTGCAGAGACTCAACTATCGAAGCAGACTTAAATGATACGAAAAACGAAGTCCTAACGGGATGATAGAGAAGAAAAGCTAAACCTTTAACAAGATCGTTACCCTCCTTCCGAGGTACCCTAGAAATAAGAGCATACTATTGCCCTCTCGATGATCTTGTCCTTGTCCCATAATACTTAACTATCCGCCCCGTTTTACCATGCCAAAGGTACTCTCTCGTCATGGGTTTCATTGTTCATCTTTCTCACTATCCTTTCTTATAACGCGGCCACTGGTCTCTCGAAAACCACCTCCATCGTATGGAAAGCACTTTCGTAGATGGAAAAGACTAGTCGTAGTTAAAACCACTGTGACTACAGATGGAGGAAAGAAAGGAAAAGAGATTCAATTAAGGAAACAAGGATAGTGCTAATGGCCTTTGGGGAATAGCCTTTTTCTTTTAAAAGAAAATTTTCTTGAAAAATGCTTCTTTGTAAACGATTTTCAAATAGTTTTCAGAAGGTCTTTAAAAACATTTGCCCAGTCTGGTAACCTTCTGCTCTGATACCACGTGTAACACCCCGCCTCCGCTAGGGTCACTCGCAAGGGAATGCACTAGCTTTAGAGGGGCATTATTGGTAAACATGCACAGAAATATCACAAGACAGAACATATAAAATAGCGGAAGTAAAATCAAACTTTCATAACATGAATAAATAAGGTCTAAAGCCTTTTACATCAGAGTACATCAAAACCTGTCTTGCAATAGTAAAGAAGCATAAAGACATTTTCGAAAATTATTCCCCAAGTAAAACAGTAAAGTAGCCATAGCCAAGAAAAGTCAAAGCCATCCATGATGACCTTCAAGCAGAAGAAGTCCGAATTAAACAACAGTATTTCCTCCCTGTAACCTGGGGGGGGGGGAACGGAAGACAAGAAGCGAAACAAAACGGGTCTGTCAAAAAGACTGAGTAAGCCCTATCTACTATCAGCATAAAAACTAGTAAAGTTAACTGACATGAGAAACTGAGATGAACATAAGCATGATGACAAGATAGATAAGCTAAATCAAAATAACAGGATGAACTACTGAACTCAGATAAACTAAGGTGTCATGATAAATTACGATGTCAAGATAAAACAAGGTATCCCATCGTCAGGTTCCTATCAAGTATAATATCCCCAAGATATCTATCACGTATAACGTCCCATGGTATCTATCCTGTATTTTAGCTCTGCACCTACCATACTAGTATCCCCACCGTATCATGTGTTAACCATGAATGACCCTTACTCAAAAGTCGTGTAATGGTTCATGTCAACCTAATATATCGCATTTATAGGTTACTCAACTCGTATGTTTCTTTCCATGTAAATGTTCAGTTCCTTGCCGTAGACCGTACGGGCTTTCCTATGAGGTTCTATACTACTCCAATGTAATTCCATGATCCTTAAGCTCGTTTGGACTGTTACCCTAGACCTAGCTAGGCTTTCCCAACATGAATCATCGTTTGTGCAACTAGGACTTATGCCACCTAGGACCACTAGTGATTATGCTTACCTATTGCACGTTTTCGTATTTCGGTTTGGGTTCAACCACCCAGGGCCACTAGGAATTACGCTAACCGTCAACCGCGCCCTTTTTCCCACGCATTCATCGTTAATCGTTTTTCCATGACTGTATGCACATGTATCACATCGTGCCATCCGAGTCCTGTCACATGGCAGATCAAGAAATACAGGACACGGTCGGGAGCTTTCGATTTATCTGCCGATGCAGATGCTAAGGTCTGTTTTTCCTATACGTGGCTATGGTCCCACGAGACCACTCCCTCAACTAGTGAAAGACAAGACAGGATAAATCCTGTATGAGAACACACTACTGGCCAACCCACATCCTAGCCTTACCGCAACCATAATTAGATAGCAATTATGGTATTTTGGGCGTCCTCTGCCTTTCCGTACGTACACGTTTGACCAAAGATGGTAGGTAGCCTGACGAAATGCTATCTAGGGCACTACCGTGTATCGTCGACTATCCCCTATCCATCCCCGTCTTTAGGTCGCTCGTATAGCAACCAAGGCATACTCTTGGTTCTTCTAACGCAGACCTTAACCTCTCATGAGCCTAGTGCGATCACCTGGCAGGTCACAGAGGGATACCAAGAATATCCTCACTTTCCCCAAAGCCGCTGCTTCGTTACCCAGTTCGCTGGAGCCTTTATCTAAATCAGATAACTTGCTCCTACTCGTGTGCTTAAACGATGACCTACCGTATCGGGTTACTCATCCAATTTATGATCTGGTCCAAAATTCCTTGACTAAGAATTATTACTTAGCTATTCTCCAACTAAGGTTAACCACTTAGCTTATTCCCGTTATTCTTGTTAATTATGGTTATCCACCTAATTCTCTGAACTAGGGTTTATATAATGGATTAAGTGTCACTTAAGTTCATGACTTAATCCGTCTACAAATCATGTCAAAATTGGCTAAGTATCCAAGTTCAAGACTTAACTCTACAAACCATGTGTCAAGTTGGTTAAGTATATTAAGCAATTCACGACTTAACCTTGTCCAATTATCATTCTAGATTGGTTAAGTATATATTAACTTGACCCTATCAATTTACTTAGTCAAATCGGTCAAGTGTATTCAAGCGATTCGTGACTTAGCCTTATCATGTTTTCACGTTATATTGGTTAAGTATTGGTTAACTTAACCACATCAAATTAACGAGTTAGATTGGTTAAGTATAGGTCACTTAACCACATCAAATCCTCGTGTTAGATTAGTTAAGTGTTTAACTTAACCCCCTTAAACTACCAAGTTGGATTAATTACGTCTAGGCTAACTTAACCCCATCCGATTTCCATGTTTAGATTAGTTAAGTCTAAGTTAACTTAACCCCATCCATTAACTGTATTATACGGTTAAGTGTCATTAAGGAAACTTACTTAACCTTATCATGTGGCATTAATTACTTAATGCACCACAACCTCTCACATTAGACTTTGTTGTGATTACTAGTTAAGCCGGTCGGTTCCGGGTAGCTTTACACCACGACTTGGTCTAACCTCGGGTTCAAGCACAACATGACCAACTTCTCACATTGGGTCCTATTGTTTGCAACTACTAGTTAGGCCGGTCGGTTCCGGGTAGCTTTATGTTGCAAACTCAACCCAACCTCGAGTTGGTCACTTTCATGTTTAGTCTAGTGTCATGTTCATATTCAAGTTTTCTTAAGAATATGGGTAGACCTAACTCAATAGGTAAATTGCCAATTCCATAGTATGGGTAGACCTAACTTAATAGTTAAATTCCCAATTTCATATTTTCAAGCATACTTACATGTCAACTTCCATGTTATATTTCAAGTCATGTTTTTAAGTTATATTTTCATGTCATTAGAAATTACTCATAACATAACCCAACGCTTTTAAACTCGCATATACGTTCGCAACAACGTAATGGATTAAAAGAAGAGACTTGGCAAAGGAATGACAAAAATGGATATTAAGCCACAAGTTAATCATGGTGGCAAATGAGGCACAAATGTGTTCATTAACTTGCATGTTACATTCTTAAGCCTCAAAAACATGCATAAACCCAAACTTGGCACATAAGCGAATCATGGTGACAAAAGACATGGAATGATGACTAGTAACTCGCATATATCATCATATAAGGGTTATGACTTCATATGCAAGTTGACATAAAGGTTATGAGGGTTCTCATGTTGCATAATGCAATATTTCAACATAAAGGTTGTAGCTTTTAGCCCACAAGATCAAGATAATGACTTCATAAACTTGCATGACATGATAGCATGTATCATACTTAATGATCAAACCCAAACTTGCAACATGAACATTTAACTTCATAGTTAATATCTAAGAGTAGGGAAAGGGCTTACATTGCTATGAAGGCACAAATCGAAATGCAAAACAAAGATTGAGACGAAGCTCTTATGCAATCAAATAAACCCAATATGAAAGCTCCAAATCAATAAAACCCTTGCTTTGAAATAGAAATGTTGCAACTTGACTTGAATGCAAGCTAACAACATCCATTCATGCTTGAAAACACTTGAATGAACATGAATCTCTCATAGGAATTTACTTAGGAATTTTAGAATGAGAGTGGAGGCCATGAGAGTAATAATTTTGCCATAGTTTAGTTGCATGAATGAATAATGAGGATTTAGGGGTAGATTAGGGGCTTATTTATAGAGATTAGGAGTGACTAGGACCTTAGGATTAACCCTAGGATCAACCTGAACCATCAAATTTCGAACTAGGCCCAAAAACCTAGCCAAAACAGAAAACAGGTGCACCAGGCAAAACTGCCCGGCCACCATAAGTCGACACCCAAGTCGACAGGGCTGTCGACTTGGGTCATGCCATGTCGACTCCCAAGTCGACAGGGCTGTCGACTTGGGGTGGCTGGCGGGAATTTTCCCGCCTAGCCTTCTAGCCCAAATTTTCGAAATTAGAACTCGTTTTTGAACTTGAATTTTCTGAAAACTTCGTCGGACCATAACTTGATCATACGGACTCCGATTCTCGAAAACTCAGACTCTATTTCGCGTATTTTTCCGAGACGAACGCAATGGCATAGCCCGTTTTACTTGATTCAGAATTTAAAATTAAATTCTGCCTTGATTCTCGTCTTAACATGTTATCGAAATACGGGTTGTTACATTCTCCCCACCTTTTAGGATTTCGTCCTCGAAATCTCCAAGTTAGGAAGAACATATCCTACCATCCATCATTCATCTACTCAAAACATCATCCACAAGCAACCATTGTCCTTAGATGATTTCTAATGCTGTATGAATATATGCAAAACGTGTGTGTACATGTTCCTTAGCTAATGTTAATGATCAAGCCTGAATAATCTTTCTAATGCAAAATATGTATAGTGCCATGAATCCAACATGTATGCAAATAGTCCTAGTCATATAGATACTATATGTGTGCACAATCATTCATTCATATGCAACAACCGCATGATAATGCATTCGATTTCATCCATAAACAAGTATAAATACTCGTGCATATGCAATATGAAATGTGACCGAGTCGAGCTAGTATCTAATGTGTATTCACGCATCCACAAGCAACCACTTGCAACCATATCAATCATAACATGTTTCAAATACATGTTTACATCCATAGGGTTCTACCTAGGATTCCCTGAAACATGGTCGAGAAGATAAACAAGACAAACTCCTTACGGGGTTTGTAACAGAAAATAGGACCGAGAGGATGTCCACAAAAGATAGCGTACAAGTAAGCTCTACAGAAAACAGGGATCAAGGATATACTCCCAAAAAGAGATATAATGCGCGTATCTAGTCTTTGACCATCAAAGTTGTATTTCCTTGAGCTTAATTTCATTGTGCCTTGACCGTCTTTTAACTTCGCGATTTCGTAGCTTCTTATTTCCTGTTTCCATAACATGAGCTGGAACTCATTTCTTCGTCGCCTCTCGTTCCACTTGCACTTATCCTTTTTCTAGAATACTTGGCGCAAACATGACTACGTACTCATGATCTCATGCAAGCTTTCCAAAATTCACTAGTGAATCTTGGATCTCGTTTATATACTATAAGGTATTCCATGTAGAAGAACTTTCTCTTGAAAGTAAACAGATGTCAACCAGGTTATCAAGCGCACTTACTAGGGTCATCTCTATAACCCATGCATAAATGAAGTAAACCATCCGTCTTATCGGCGAACACCACTCGATCGGGCTTCAAATTTCCAATAAAGGCATCAAGGGATTCTAAGTAACTAGTCATGACAGAACCTCAAAAAGGTTACACGATACTTCGAGGGTATTACCAAGGCTAGTCAAAAGGTCTAACTACCCTCCTATTAAAACCGAGAGTGGCACCCCCTACTGGATAACCACTTCATCCCTAGAATCCATCCATAGCTTATAAACATAAGCATTATTTCCAAACTCAACACTTGGCATAGACATTCTCAAATCCAAACAAGTCATGTATAAATGGACTGATTCTCCAATAGGACTTTGAGACAAAAATGGGATTCTCTATTACGCTAGTACTTAAGGTGCAGAGACTCAACTATCGAAGCAGACTTAAATGATACGAAAAACGAAGTCCTAACAGGATGATAGAGAAGAAAAGCTAAACCTTTAACAAGATCGTTACCCTCCTTCCGAGGTACCCTAGAAATGAGAGCATACTATTGCCCTCTCGATGATCTTGTCCTTGTCCCATAATACTTAACTATCCGCCCCGTTTTACCATGCCAAAGGTACTCTCTCGTCATGGGTTTCATTGTTCATCTTTCTCACTATCCTTTCTTATAACGCGGCCACTGGTCTCTCGAAAACCACCTCCATCGTATGGAAAGCACTTTCGTAGATGGAAAAGATTAGTCGCAGTTAAAACAACTGTGACTACAGATGGAGGAAAGAAAGGAAAAGAGATTCAATTAAGGAAACAAGGATAGTGCTAATGGCCTTTGGGGAATAGCCTTTTTCTTTTAAAAGAAAATTTTCTTGAAAAATGCTTCTTTGTAAACGATTTTCAAATAGTTTTCAGAAGTCTTTAAAAACTTTTGCCCAGTCTGGTAACCTTCTGCTCTGATACCACGTGTAACACCCCGCCTCCGCTAGTGTCACTCGCAAGGGAATGCACTAGCTTTAGAGGGGCATTATTGGTAAACATGCACAGAAATATCACAAGACAGAACATATAAAATAGCGGAAGTAAAATCAAACTTTCATAACATGAATAAATAAGGTCTAAAGCCTTTTACATCAGAGTACATCAAAACCTGTCTTGCAATAGTAAAGAAGCATAAAGACATTTTCGAAAATTATTCCCCAAGTAAAACAGTAAAGTAGCCATAGCCAAGAAAAGTCCAAGCCATCCATGATGACCTTCAAGCAGAAGAAGTCTGAATTAAACAACAGTATTTCCTCCCTGTAACCTGGGGGGGAACGGAAGACAAGAAGCGAAACAAAACGGGTCAGTCAAAAAGACTGAGTAAGCCCTATCTACTATCAGCATAAAAACTAGTAAAGTTAACTGACATGAGAAACTGAGATGAACATAAGCATGATGACAAGATAGATAAGCTAAATCAAAATAACAGGATGAACTACTGAACTCAGATAAACTAAGGTGTCATGATAAATTACGATGTCAAGATAAAACAAGGTATCCCATCGTCAGGTTCCTATCAAGTATAATATCCCCAAGATATCTATCACGTATAACGTCCCATGGTATCTATCCTGTATTTTAGCTCTGCACCTACCATACTAGTATCCCCACCGTATCATGTGTTAACCATGAATGACCCTTACTCAAAAGTCGTGTAATGGTTCATGTCAACCTAATATATCGCATTTATAGGTTACTCAACTCGTATGTTTCTTTCCATGTAAATGTTCAGTTCCTTGCCGTAGACCGTACGGGCTTTCCCATGAGGTTCTATACTACTCCAATGTAATTCCATGATCCTTAAGCTCGTTTGGACTGTTACCCTAGACCTAGCTAGGCTTTCCCAACATGAATCATCGTTTGTGCAACTAGGACTTATGCCACCTAGGACCACTAGTGATTATGCTTACCTATTGCACGTTTTCGTATTTCGGTTTGGGTTCAACCACCCAGGGCCACTAGGAATTACGCTAACCGTCAACCGCGCCCTTTTTCCCACGCATTCATCGTGAATCGTTTTTCCATGACTGTATGCACATGTATCACATCGTGCCATCCGAGTCCTGTCACAGGGCAGATCAAGAAATACAGGACTCGGTCGGGAGCTTTCGATTTATCTGCTGATGCAGATGCTAAGGTCTGTTTTTCCTATACGTGGCTATGGTCCCACGAGACCACTCCCTCAACTAGTGAAAGACAAGACAGGATAAATCATGTATGAGAACACACTACTGGCTAACCCACATCCTAGCCTTACCGCAACCATAATTAGATAGCAATTATGGTATTTTGGGTGTTCTCTGCCTTTCCATACGTACACGCTTGACCAAAGATGGTAGGTAGCCTGACGAAATGTTATCTAGGGCACTACCGTGTATCGTCGACTATCCCCTATCCATCCCCGTCTTTAGGTCGCTCGTATAGCAACCAAGGCATACTCTTGGTTCTTCTAACGCAGACCTTAACCTCTCATGAGCCTAGTGCGATCACCTGGCAGCTCACAGAGGGATACCAAGAATATCCTCACGTTCCCCAAAGCCACTGCTTCGTTACCCAGTTCGCTGGAGCCTTTATCTAAATCAGATAACTTGCTCCTACTCGTGTGCTTAAACGATGACCTACCGTATCGGGTTACTCATCCAATCTATGAACTGGTCCAAAATTCCTTGACTAAGAATTATTACTTAGCTATTCTCCAACTAAGGTTTACCACTTAGCTTATTCCCGTTATTCTTGTTAATTATGGTTATCCACCTAATTCTCTGAACTAGGGTTTATATAATGGATTAAGTGTCACTTAAGTTCATGACTTAATCCGTCTACAAATCATGTCAAAATTGGCTAAGTATCCAAGTTCAAGACTTAACCCTACAAACCATGTGTCAAGTTGGTTAAGTATATTAAGCAATTCACGACTTAACCTCGTCCAATTATCATTCTAGATTGGTTAAGTATATATTAACTTGACCCTATCAATTTACTTAGTCAAATCGGTCAAGTGTATTCAAGCGATTCGTGACTTAGCCTTATCATGTTTTCACGTTATATTGGTTAAGTATTGGTTAACTTAACCACATCAAATTAACGAGTTAGATTGGTTAAGTATAGGTCACTTAACCACATCAAATCATCGTGTTAGATTAGTTAAGTGTTTAACTTAACCCCCTTAAACTACCAAGTTGGATTAATTAAGTCTAGGCTAACTTAACCCCATCCGATTTCCATGTTTAGATTAGTTAAGTCTAAGTTAACTTAACCCCATCCATTAACTGTATTATACGGTTAAGTGTCATTAAGGAAACTTACTTAACCTTATCATGTGGCATTAATTACTTAATGCACCTCAACCTCTCACATTAGACTTTGTTGTGATTACTAGTTAAGCCGGTCGGTTCCGGGTAGCTTTACACCACAACTTGGTCTAACCTCGGGTTCAAGCACAACATGACCAACTTCTCACATTGGGTCCTATTGTTTGCAACTACTAGTTAGGCCGGTCGGTTCCGGGTAGCTTTATGTTGCAAACTCAACCCAACCTCGAGTTGGTCACTTTCATGTTTAGTCTAGTGTCATGTTCATATTCAAGTTTTCTTAAGAATATGGGTAGACCTAACTCAATAGGTAAATTCCCAATTCCATAGTATGGGTAGACCTAACTTAATAGGTAAATTCCCAATTTCATATTTTCAAGCATACTTACATGTCAACTTCCATGTTATATTTCAAGTCATGTTTTTAAGTTATATTTTCATGTCATTAGAAATTACCCATAACATAACCCAACGCTTTTAAACTCGCATATACGTTCGCAACAACGTAATGGATTAAAAGAGGAGACTTGGCAAAGGCATGACAAAAATGGATATTAAGCCACAAGTTAATCATGGTGGCAAATGAGGCACAAATGTGTTCATTAACTTGCATGTTACATTCTTAAGCCTCAAAAACATGCATAAACCCAAACTTGGCACATAAGCGAATCATGGTGACAAAAGACATGGAATGATGACTAGTAACTCGCATATATTATCATATAAGGGTTATGACTTCATATGCAAGTTGACATAAAGGTTATGAGGGTTCTCATGTTGCATAATGCAACATTTCAACATAAAGGTTGTAGCTTTTATCCCACAAGATCAAGATAATGACTTTATAAACTTGCATGACATGATAGAATGTATCATACTTAATGATCAAACCCAAACTTGCAACATGAACATTTAACTTCATAGTTAATATCTAAGAGTAGGGAAATGGCTTACATTGCTATGAAGGCACAAATCGAAATGCAAAACAAAGATTGAGACGAAGCTCTTATGCAATCAAATAAACCCAATATGAAAGCTCCAAATCAATAAAACCCTTGCTTTGAAATAGAAATGTTGCAACTTGACTTGAATGCAAGCTAACAACATCCATTCATGCTTGAAAACACTTGAATGAACATGAATCTCTCATAGGAATTTATTTAGGAATTTTAGAATGAGAGTGGAGGCCATGAGAGTAATAATTTTGCCATAGTTTAGTTGCATGAATGAATAATGAGGATTTAGGGGTAGGTTAGGGGCTTATTTATAGAGATTAGGAGTGATTAGGACCTTAGGATTAACCCTAGGATCAACCTGAACCATCAGATTTCGAACCAGGCCCAAAAACCTAGCCAAAACAGAAAACAGGTGCACCAGGCAAAACTGCCCGGCCACCATAAGTCGACACCCAAGTCGACAGGGCTGTCGACTTGGGTCATGCCATGTCGACTCCCAAATCGACAGGGCTGTCGACTTGGGGTGGCTGGCGGGAATTTTCCCGCCTAGCCTTCTAGCCCAAATTTTCGAAATTAGAACTCGTTTTTGAACTTGAATTTTCTGAAAACTTCGTCGGACCATAACTTGGTCATACAGACTCCGATTCTCGAAAACTCAGACTCTATTTCGCGTATTTTTCCGAGACGAACGCAATGGCATAACCCGTTTTACTTGATTCAGAATTTAAAATTAAATTCTGCCTTGATTCTCGTCTTAACATGTTATCGAAATACGGGTTGTTACACACAACATAGGAAAACAAAAAATAGAAAACATGAATGAAAAATTATAAATGAAAAAATATGAAAGGATAGAAAGTTAATGACATTTATTACAATGGAATATCATATAGACATTAATTAGAAACAAATTCTTTTTGTTTATAGGAGATTTATATAAAAAGGATTTATTTCCTTTCTTCTAAAGGCCTTGCACTGTATTCCTCTGCCCTATAAATAAGTGTAGCAAATATCATAACATCAAGAGGAGGAAACGATTCGTAAGAATATCAAAAATACACGGTGACTAGCAAAGGAAAATTGAACTTTATCATGTTATTTGCTATATTGCTCTTTTGTTTGGTTGGTGGGAGCATTGCAGACTTTGGAAAGTCCAACGAGTGCTGTCGCAAGAGCTGTAGTTCCTTTCACTGTTTTCTCGAATGTATTACTGTGCCAACTCCAAATTATTGTGATAAAGAGTGCAGCTGATTTTAGCCTTTAATTCCAAAATGGTTGTCATGTGTGATCTTTTGTACTGCTAAGTCGTATTATCTGAAAAGGTTCACATGTGGTAAGAAAGATTTGAAGAGTAATATTGATAAGTATGTATGTGTAGAGATCCCTGATGAAGAGAAAGATCCATATGGTTATGCGGTTGTTAAACAATTTATAATACAAGGTCCTTGCGGACCTGGATTTCAATCATCTTCCCTGAAGGGTTCTAAATGTACATGGAATTCCCAAAAAAGTATGATCAAAAACTTTATTCAACTATAAAATATAAATTATTATTTTTTGTATTTAACTCTAATTTTTCTTTTTCTTTTTCAGGTATTGTTTAAGTACAATGTTTGATGATTGCGGATTTCCAATTTACAGGAGAAGAAAAACCAAAC
The DNA here is from genome assembly GCA_030737875.1 of Allium sativum. Taxonomy (NCBI): domain Eukaryota; kingdom Viridiplantae; phylum Streptophyta; class Magnoliopsida; order Asparagales; family Amaryllidaceae; genus Allium; species Allium sativum. The sequence goes on along the minus strand of CM060918.1, from coordinate 767,788,515 downwards.
ATACTGTCAGAGTTAGAAATACAGATTTAGATAACTAGTGGGTGGTTCCTTTTAATAGGGATCTTTTGGTTCGATACCAGTGTCACATTAATGTTGAGATCTGCAATCACAGGCGTTGCTTGAAATATCTTTTCAAATATTGTCTGAAGGTTCATGACCGTGCCACTGCGTTAGTACAGTCCGAAAAACAAAATGATCAACAATCTGGGGAGAAGAAAACAGTAAATAATATTAAAACATACTTAGATGGGAGGTAATTTATACTAAAAGAATTGTATTTTATTTTACTCAAGATCTTATATTTATTTTGCTTTGAAAACTACTATTGATTCGTGTATTTTTCTGATATGGATGTTTATTTTTATGTTGTAATTTGATTTTTTTTTTAAAGTTAGAATGCCTCTTATACATAAAAAAAATCTATTTAAAACTTAATAACAAATCATACATTGAGAAACAACTACTCATACATTGTTTAGAATGTCATATATATAACTATCTAATATTAATTACAATACTTTATTTTTCTTTTATTTTTGATATTTAATCATTACAATATTTTTGTTTAATAACATAAATTTTAACGCCCTGCAAAGTAGGCAAAAAATACTAGTTATTGATAATTTCGTATAAAAATCTGATGTAGTTCTACTAATATACCATATAAAAAATTTTGATTAACAACTAAAAAGGAGATTATTATAAAAAGGGCTAATTTTGTAAAATAAACTTTATTTGTTAAGGGGATCCACTCTACATTGGTAGTCCCCTTAACAAAAAAATAAAAATAAAAAATTAACCCCCCTAACAATACTTGGAGTGTCGATAACAACCCCCTTCTTTATGTAATCTTATTAGCCTTTACTGTCTTAGCCTTGTTCAAATGGATCGTTATTCTTGACAAATAAAACTTACAAAATGGCTCAATGGTAATATTGGTTAAGAAAGGATATTTGTAGATGCATTCTCTTAACTTTGTCGAAGGGATTTTATTGTTATTGTGCTTTCTCCTAGCGATGCTTCGCTTTTGATACAATTAAAGGTATCTTGGGCGGTGACTGTACTCAGGACCGACCCTGAAACACAAAAAATTGTCGAAGGCCCTAGGCAACCAGGACATCCGAGACCCTAGGCTATCAAAACATGTCCAAGTACAAATAGAATGAGGTCGGAGACCCTAGGCGGCCGCCTTGGTGGTCTTACCCCAGGGCCGCCCCTGACTGTACTGATTCGAAAGACTTATTATTCTTTTGAATAACTTGGGCTTAAGTGTCCATTATGGATTTTGCATGCTTTCTTCAACGCTCTGGATAGCTTGCCTTCGACATCATCAAAAGGTGTCTTCCGCTCTTTTGAAAGCTTACCCCTTAGGCTTTTGTTAGTTTTTTTTTTTTTTCATACCTTTTATCCTGAGGTATGTTATGGTTAACAAATTCCTTGCAATAATTTGGGCCTTTCATGTTCGGCCTATTAGCATGTTTGAAAAATGAAATAACAAAAGCACAGTGTTGGCAACCTAGTTTCTGCTAGTAGCCACCATGATCATCGGTTAAACATCGTGGAAGCCTTACAACCTTTGGTGGTTGTCAGCCAATCATAATGTAAAAAAAAAAGGAAAAAACATTTGCACAGTGGCTCGTAGTAAGAAGCCAGATGTTGATAACCAAACAAAAAAATATAATAAATCCATTTTCTTGTGTTCACTTCACCCTAGAGAAGAATGAAAAACAAGTTGTTCTAATTTTCCAGCGTTACTCACTCCATTTTATCTAATCCGTTGTTCGGTAGTGCACTACCGAGGACATTCAAAAGTTTCGCCAATATGCTGCCGAACGCAGTGGAAAGATATCGACAGAGCATTGTATTTTTTTTTCAAAAATCAGCTTCGATTGGCAGTGCATGACTGATCAAAATTAGGGTAGCTAATTTTGTGTGAGCGTTCGATATTCGTTTGCGTCCTTGACAGAAATGTGTATACCAAGTCAATTCGATTTTAATTCTGAATACGAGCTAGGATAACAAAATTACACAAGAAAAAAAAAAAAATTCGTTATAGGTTTGTTTGAATCCGTCTAAATTTCTTGCAATTTAGCATATACATATGTTAAAAATCATAAAATTTGATAAGAATGGTGATCCCTCTGGTCCATGTCTGTTCGCGTCTGTGTTCGAAAATTGTTCTTTTCAATTGAGGCACGAGTTAAAACAAATAAATAATTGGAATTTCGCTCATTAGGTGTCCCATGCTTTTTTATTTAGAACAAAAATTGGACATCCGATCAATCCCGAATTAAACCCCCGAGTTTGTAACGTACTGTATTTAGCCCGGCTCAAAAATTAAGCCCATACCAAAACTTCCACCGTCACTTCCTAGTAATACAAGAGAACCCTAGCAATTCCCAACTAAGAAACATGTAGGAAAACCGAAAACATGCGACTACGTACGGTAAGTAAATTGTTTCTAAATTGGTTTTCAGTAATTTATTGGTTGCAAAATTTTGCTGTTTTCTACTTCAACAACCCATTTGAATTTAATTCTCGCTGTAATAGTTCCATTTTTTCGTTTTAAATTTCATCCTTGAAAAGCTTGGCTTACTTGATTGAAAAGATGATTATTTGCAAATGCGAAGCTTGTTTTCATCGCCTGCAGGTATGAATTAATTGGAGGTTGATTTTTATTTATTTGCTGTATAGTTGGTTTTTTTTGTTTGTATTCGATACGTTGCTTTTTATTTTTGTTTTAACTTTCAGCCTCATCTAAGCATAAAAGTCGATGTGTCCGAGTGGTTAAGGAGATAGACTTGAAATCTATTGGGCTCCGCCCGCGCAGGTTCGAACCCTGCCGTCGACGATGCTATTTTTTTTGCCTTTGCTGTTCTCAGGATTGGTCTTCGTTGCCCTCGCAGCTGTTATTTTTACCATTGCCTTCTAAGTCGGTAATCTGAGTGAAAAACCACCTCTACCAAATCAAAAGGGCCTGCGGATGTGCTCTTACATAAGTGGCATGTACCCTTTAATAATGATATATGAAGTTAAAACAAAAAAAAAAAAAAAAAAATGATATATGCAGTTACAGTAGCCTGCAAAATAGTATATATTGTTATATTCCTCTACATCATGATTTGTGAAAATAGAAAAGCTGTCAATAGATGAATTTTGGAATGTGTCAGGCTGTCCTCTTCAAGGAATACCTTCAATATCTTCGTTCACGTACTTATCTCCTTCTCAGTGGCTATATCAGATATATCCTATTTTATGCACTATGTGTGTACCTGCGTCCGTTTCAGCTAAACGCCTATTTCACTACGTCCAGGTGGGTGGTCTTCAGACGTAATCTTCAGCTATGCAGGATTATCTTGAGCTATACAGGAAGATACAACTGGTAAGCTAAATATTGGTCAAGACTTTGTATTGACATTTGACAATCAAATTTGCTACTTCAACCGGTGTAGAATCCGGTGAATTCACGCGGCACTAATCTGGTGCGTTAAATGATTAAGTACCCCCGTGATATCCACCCACCACGTGGATTGTGTTGATTTTTCTCTTCATAATCCGCTGCCACGTACCCTTCGGTTATATTCACCACTTTGTTTCCGGTTGCTGTAGCATCACCTACGGATGTCAAATTGGTCATTTAGGGTCGTATAAGGGTCAAGTAAATTTTGACCCTATCCTTTTGTAACCATTTTATTTTGACCATTTTACCATAACGTTTTACCTGACCCAACCCATATATTATGTGGGTTACCCATTTAACCCACATATTAAAAAATATTACTTTAAAATAACGATTTTAAAAACTAAACATGCCAAAATTACGAAAACACCCTTTATTTCGACAAATATGAAAAAAATTCATAAAATCCAGAAAATTATGAAATGAAAAGCAATAAAAGAATGATTCAAAAATAATGATTTTTAAAGCTACAAGGACCAAAATTACGAAAATACCCTTCATATTGGAAAAATGAAAAAATTTCAAAAAATCCAAAAAATTATGAAATGAAAAGTAATAAAAGAATTATTTGAAAATAATGATTTTTAAAGCTAAAAGGACCAAAATTACGAAAATGCCCTTTATATTTGAAAAAGTGAAAAAAATGAAAAAAATTCAGAAAATTACGGAATGAAAAGTAAAAAAAGAATTATTTTAAAATAACGTTTTATTAAAGCTAAAAATGGTAAAATTACGAAAATGCCCTTAATATTTGAAAAAGTGAGAAAAAATTAAAAAATTTCAGAAAATTACAAAATGAAAAGTAAAAAAAGAATTATTTAAAAATAAGGATTTTTAAAGCTAAAAATGCTAAAATTACGAAAATACCCTTTATTTTGGAAAAAGTAGAAAAAAGTGAAAAAAATTCAGAAAATTACGAAATGAAAAGTATGAAAAATTATTATTTTTTCATAATTTTCTGGATTTTTTTAAATTTATTATTGTTTTCACTTTTTTCAATATTAAGGGCATTTTCGTAATTTTGACATATTTAGTTTTAAAAATCGTAATTTTTGAATAATTCTTGTTTTACTTTTCACTTCGTAATTTTTTGGATTTTTTAAAATTTATTTATTTATTTCACTTTTTCAGCGTTAAGGGCATTTTCGTAATTTTGACCTTATTTTACTTTAATAATTATTATTTTCGAATAATTCTTTTATTACTTTTCATTTCATAATTTTCTGGATTTTTTGAAATTTTTTCATTTTTTTTTCATTTTTCCAATATGAAGGGTAATTTCGTAATTTTTACATTTTAAGCTTTAGAAATCGTAATTTTTGAATAATTCTTTTTTCACCTTTCATTTCTTAATTTTTTAGATTATTTGGAATTTTTTTATTTTTTTCACTTTTTTCAAAATGAAGGGTATTTTCGTAATTTTGGTCTTTTTAACTTTAGAAATAATTATTTTCGAATAATTCTTTTATTACTTTTCATTTCAAATTTTTCTGGATTTTTTGAAATTTTTTAATTATTTTTTCATTTTTCTAATATGAAGGGTATTTTCGTAATTTTTACATTTTTAGCTTTAGAAATCGTAATTTTCGAATAATTCTTTTTTTACTTTTCATTTCGTAATTTTCTGGATTTTTTGAAATTTTTTCATTTTTTTTCATTTTTCCAATATAAAGGGTATTTTCGTAATTTTTTCATTTTTAGCTTTAGAAATCGTAATTTTCAAATAATTCTTTTTTTACTTTTCATTTCGTAATTTTCTGTATTTTTTGAAATTTTTTCACTTTTTTCAAAATGGAGGGTATTTTCGTAATTTTGGTTCTTTTAGCTTTAAAAATCATTATTTTCGAATACTTCATTTTTTTTAATTCTCATTTCATAATTTTCTGGATTTTTTGAATTTTTTGAATTTTTCTCACTTTTTCCAAAATAAAGGGTATTTTTGTAATTTTGACCTTTTTACATTTAAAAATCGTTATTTTAAAGTATTACTTTTTTACTATTTGGGTAAGTGGGTTACCCATTTGTAACCTTTATAAAAAACGGTCAACCCTTTTATGATTCATTTAAAAAAAAATTATAAAAGGGTTGACCCGATAGGGTTGTAATTAGGGTAAAATGGGTTGGGTAAAAGGGTGGGTCATATTTTGACAGGTCTAGCATCACCCTTTGACAATATGGATTTGAATCTGGATAAGACTATTTTGCATCCTACGGTCCACAATAAATGCAACTTTTTTTTAAACCCCAGTTTTTGTGTGTGTTGGTTGTGTGCGTGTGTGTAACGACCCAGATTTTTGAACAGTTTATTTTAAATATTTAGTATCGTTTTAAATATTGAATTCATAATATAAATGAATTTTTATATTGGATTTGTCAATTTAATTATCGATATATGATTTAATATCGATTATATTTAATTATCGTAATAGTAACAATTGAATTCCCAATGTAACACTAAATCAGAACAATTCAGTCGACTAATATAAATTCTGTATTGACTTAAAAAGATAATAATTTATTTTCGATGAATTTATCTGTTCAGAAATCGATTTACATTCTAAACGGTTTAACTAAATTTACTAGTGTTATTTCATTTTAAATCGATTCTGTTAAGTTCAAATTATTGTATAAGCTTGAAAACGTCGGTCGTTGCGACTAAATAACGGTTCAGGATTTTTAAAAATAAGGGACTGTGAGATATTTTAGTTTTTAATTAAAATCAAATCAAATCTTTCAACCGACCTAATTTACTTCCTCTGGAAACCTAGTTCCCTCGAGCCACAAAACTGTCTCCCGCTCTCGTTATCAAGGGGACACGATTTCAATGGCCTGTGTACCTCCTGTCTCCCTCCTCCTTCTATAAAACCGCAACCTTCCACTCCCTTTCATTTGCAAGAACCGGTTCCAGTTCAACTCAAATCGAATCCCCCTTTTTCCCTTAAACTAAAAATCAAAATTTAAGCCTCAGTCTCCTCCTTAATTTCCAGAATCCAAATCGAACGGCAAAGAAAGAAAAAGGGAATCGAAAACCCTTATCGCAAGCGGATCTTGAGATCCTGGAGAATCGATGATGTAGTGGAGGCGCTCGCGAGTCCAACGAGGAAGGCTAGGCGTGGTTCTGGCATCGACAAGGTGTTTAGGGGATCATCGCGGGTTCAAGGAAGCTAGCAGATGCGATGAAAGACTTGGGTATTTAACGAGGTTAGTATACGGACGATGGGGTTCGAATGGAGCATCGATGTTGTGGGTTTGCGCGGAGTTGTAGAGGAGTGCGATGTCTGAAGGGGGTTTTTGATTGTCGATGGTTGCTGGACTGGTGGGGTTCAAATGGTTGAGGGTGCAAGATCGAACCTGGCGGTGGTGAAATATACAGTAGCAGGCATGGGCTGAGATGATAGAAGAAGGAGGATGTACTGACTGCAAACTGTTCGCTGAAATGTCAAAATGAAACAGTGCAGTTTTGGAGCTGTTTCGATCAGCGATTGTTGAGTTGGTTCGCGATGGGTCGGATAATTGGAATGGCAATAAGGTATACACCTTTTAGAAATATAAATCTAATAACTTGTTTATTTATTTTAGTGTTTAATTTAAATTAGTAAATCGTTTAATCGATAATTAAATAAATAATTATATGTGATAGATAAATTTATCCGAGACGATCTGTAGCCGCGATGAGATGATACTAAGCGGAATATTCGACAGATAAAACCAGGTGAGTAAATCTCACTCACCTTTAGAATTATTTTTATTTCATTAAAAATAATTGTTTGTTGCTTGTGTGAATGCTTTCTGCTTGCTTTATATATATTAGTTATTTAGGCTATATATATATATATATATATATATATATATATATATATATATATATATTGGGTTGATTGGTTGGTTGGATTCCCGCAGTCTCATTAGCGGATGCCCGCAGTTTCATAGCGGATGATTACCCTATACGCCCCACGCTATGATTAGTGGATGACCTTCTATACCGCGATATTCTGCCACGAAGCAGAATGAGTATTATTTATGTGCTAACATCTGTGGATGCAGGAAAACAGGTTGGAGGAATCCAACAGGATTCCTCAAAAAAAAATATTATCTGTTTGTTGTTTGCTGATTTCACATATATTCATATATGATGTGTTAAAACCAAATGATTGAAAATTGGGTGATTTGATTGTTTTAAATATCACTGGGCCAATCGTTAATTTATTAAAATATCATGAGAATGATATTTGAAGTTTAAAAAGGGAAATTCTGTTTTTCTCAAATAGAATTTGAAATTCAAGTAGAATTTAAAAATATAGGATTTCAAAGTGGAATTTTGAAATAGAATTTTGAAATGAAATTTCAAAATAGAACTTGAAATAGAATTTTTAAGTAGAAATTTAAATATTAGAAAGGAGTTGAAATATTTGAAATACAAAAGAAATTTCAAATAGGATTGGAATGGAATTTTTAAATATATAATTCAATTAAAATTTGAGTATAACATTTGAATATAGAATTTGAATAAAGAAATTCCAAAATTGAAATTGAATATAGAAATTCAAATAGAGTTTGAATAAAGGAAATTCAAAAGGGCATTTAAATAGTAGAATTTGAATAATAGAAATCAAATGGGATTTGAATAGTAGAATTAGAAAAGGAGTTTAAATATTTGAATTTTTATAGAAAAGGAAAGGAGTTTGAATATTAGAAATTCAAAGCGAAGTTCAAATAGAATTTGAATATGCGAAATTAGCATGAAATATAGAATTTGAATTCAAATAAAGAAAATGCAAATAGAGATTTGAATATGAAAATTCAAATGGAGTTGAAATGGGAAATTGAAAATAGTAAATTCAAATAGAGATTTGAATATTGAATTTCAAAATTGAATTTGAAATAAACTTTGAAAATAGGATTTCAAAGTAAGAAGTGGAATAGGATTTCAAAATAGGAAATCCAAATAAAATTTTGAAATGGAATTTGAATTTAAAGGAGTTCAAATGGATTTGAAATAAGGAAATTTAAATGGGATTTAAATAATGGGTTTTAATAAAAAGGATTTAAATATAAGAATTTAAATAGAATTCAAATGGTGTTAAATATAAGGATTCGAACAAAACTCAAATGGAGTTTAGTTAGAAAGAATTTGAATAAGAGGGATTCAAAGAGATTTGAAACATGATATTTGGATTCAAAGGAATATAAATGTGGTATTTGAAGTTCAAGTAGAAATGGAGTTTAAATATTTGAAGTTCAAATAGATTAAAAATGGAATTTGAATTCAAATAGTTGAAATAGAATTTGAATATAGAATTTGAATTAGAATCGAATTGGAATTTGAATATAGACTTCAAATATAAATGAAATAGAAGATCAGAAATATTTGTTGAGTTGGAAAAAAATGGTTTGATATATATTTAAAATATATCAGAATGGAGTTGAATTTATATAAACGAAGTTTTAAAAGTTCATATATATAAATATAATTAAAACGAACTCGCCGCAGCGCTGCAGTTCGTAAAATACACTACAACAAAAAACACTTTTCGCAACAGGCCATATCTGTTGCAGTAGACCTATTGCAACAGACCAGCGCCCGTCTGTATAGCCAAAGTTGCAAAAGGTAGGTCCCTTTTCGCAACAGTTTTTGCTCGTTGCAATAAGATGTTGCAGTATACTTTTTGCAACAGGCTTTTGTCGTTGCAACAGATACTTTTACAACAGTATATGCCCGTTGCAATAGATTCATAAATTTGTTAAAAAAATATTACAGCTTATAAATATTACATATTAAATGTATTCGTTTTAGTAATAGTATGTATTACAAAATGAAATGAACAAATAAAATTTTTATTTTAACAAAGTTTTCATAGTACAAACAATTACAACAACAAAATACTATAATTTTCGTACATCACTCATGTACAACAATTTCTTTTCTCACACAACACATTTTTTTCGAATAGAGTATTTTCTAATCATATTTCTACTCTATCATACATATACTATAACAAGAGAATAAATATCATCTGTTCACTAGAACAACTTTGCATTTCATGCTTTAAGCCTGCGAAGTCTTGGAAGGAGGAAGAGAATGCTTTTTCCTTAAGAAGCAGAAAACAGAAAACGGATAGATATTCATGTCAGTGACATCTATCAGGCACCGAGTGATAACCAAACAGAAGAAAACAATTATAATAAAGTAAACTCACCTGAAATATCTGAACTGGAAGAGCATCAGCACATACTCAAAGTTAGCCTTTCTTTTTGACGACTCGTGTATACTGGCAAGTTTATTATACACTGTACAACTTTAAAATGAACTAGCCAATATACAACTGGAATGCATAGGTGACAGTATCCTTGGTTTCATGTTATGTTTCTTGGAAGGATAGAATGGTGATCCTAGACAATTAAAATGCATTCTAAATTTTGATAATAGTACAGAAAAACAAAGGCTACAAAAGATCATTTTTCCAATTTCATGAAATAGAGAAACTTAAATACAAAGTTTTGGAATGAAGTGCGAAAAGAAAAGTAATAAAGAGAGAACAAAAGAAGATGGACACACATACAACCTGCAGGTTTAATAGCAAAACAACTGACCATTAATAAGTAGTAAATCAGTTAGAATATTCCCCTACTCACACACATAATAGTATCTAAACGTTACTAAAATAAATCGAACCTCTCTTTCTCCATCCGCCTCATCTTCCTTTCTTTCATTTCTTGCAGTTTTGCTGCTTTTTTTTCCAGCAATCAGCACTGTTTATATCCCATATTCAAAATACAATTCAGTCAGTGAAGTAGAAGTTAGTAGCCTCCCATATTCAAAATACATTACATCTAACTTATATAATTCAGAGAATTCTAACAAAGATACTACCCTAATATATTAATCAGCAACACAAACGAACGGTAAATCACCTGCACATTGTGATCCAGCCAAATGACGGTTCTTCCCTAAGATCAAAATGCTGCACTTCCTTAGCAGCATAAGCAAAACACGCCTGATTACCACTCATCGGTAACCGAGCATTGCCAACAGAAATATGATACATATAAGTTGACTAACCCATCCAAAAAAAAGGTATTTGTATATTCAGAAGAAAAACAACGGAAATATTATATATCTTTCTTAACTCCCTTATATCTCAAGACAAATATACCAAAAGTAAACATTTGCAAAATGGGTTATATTCGAAACTGAAATATTGAAGAAGATATTACCTCCCTCTTAAAAAAATTATTATCAAATCCCAAACACACACACACACACACATATATATATGCATATGCATATGCATATATATATATATATATATATATGCATATATTTGTATGTATGTATTGTGTCTACTAAACATATATCATGTGTAGACACAGAAGTAAATGGAGTTACAAACTAGAGTCGAAATCGATAATTGTTTCACCATACAAATATATGCTATCGTGACCTTCAGTAATATATTTTCGCATGTATAATAGAACCGAGAAGAAGACGTGCAGGAACAAATAAGTAAATTGTGTTTGCTTGTTGTCTCACGGTAATTATGGTCCGAGATTTCGGCATTTTCATTTTTCTTAAATGTAAATTATTCAGATATATATGAAACTAAGGGAATCTGTTTCTTTTTAATAAAAACAAAACTGATGATTAAATAAAATTTGAACCTGGAAAGATACTTATATGCTGCTGCTCCCATAACAAGCTTGTTAATCCCATGCCAAATATAAGTTCAGCCTGTCCTTTTGCAACATTATTTGAATCGATCACTAGTTTCTCAGCTTGTGTCTGAATGAAGAAACCCAATAATTAAGGGCATGAGCAAACAAAATAAAGTAAACAATTATGATGTCAATTCACCTTCTCTTTCAACAAAACAATAGTTCAAATAACTCCGACCTGATAACATATTACAAATATCCAACTCAAAAATAGAGCAAATAAATAGCCATATCCATCAGCACAAAGCAACAGAGAGGCTGGAAGAATTTCATAGAGTCACGGCATCATGGACAAGCTTAGATCATCACCATAGGTAATACAATAGATAATCAAGAGACTGAGGGTATGTCATAACTTCATCACCACAACACAATTTCCTTCCTGGAACCTTGGCCGAGAAAGAGTAGAACACAGGAAACGCATCACACCGGAAACAACTCTCTGTTGCAAGCAATCCACGAGGGTAGTTTGGCAGCGACAAAGCGACCATTCAGACCCTTTCCACCACCAAACAGTCACAAACAAGCACCCAAAACAAACACCATCCAACATAGATTGATCAAAGAAACCCAAAAAAAAACAAGCACCATAAACCAGAGGAAGTAGCAGACTTCGAACAACAAAACACACAGAGTACTAAAGCCAAACGGAAAAACAAATCAGTCTAAGAATCTACCTAACCACGGCAACTGAATCAATCTCGAATGAGGCGCAGTAGGAAGACCTAGGTGTTAATTGAAAGGCAATGCAATCGCACTATATCCATCATCGAGAATCAACAAAGCCAGGGTAAAGGTGAAGGGAAGCTTCGATTAGAAGATCCGAAGCGATGTAGAGAAGAGCTGGAATAGTGAGAGCAAAGAGCAGGCATGGAGAAAGCTAGGGATTTATGGCTGAGGCGGAGAAAAGATAAGGGGCAGATGGGAAGAGACGGACAAGAAGAAGGTGCGACTGGAAGGGAGCTGTTATTTGGTAAAGTGCAATTTAGGGTTTCGAAGACTGGTTCAAACGGGAAACAAATAAAAAGAAGCGGAATGAAATATTTGGGAGCCCGCCATTCCAATTTTTGTTGACCGCCTTTTTCACAGTCGCAACGTTGCTTTATTGGATGTTGTTTGGCTAATTTTATTGGGATTACGTGACAAACACTGAATATTTTATACTAATAAGAAATTTTGAATTTTATGATATCAACAAGCAAAAACAAACCATAATGAGCACTGAGATTTGAAATGTAAAGTTTTTACTGTTGGATTTTGAACTTTTTTAACATCTTTAATTTTTTTGAATTTTGAATATTTTATTAACTTTTTTTACAATTTTTATTGAAATTCATGAAATATCAATATTTTATCAATAATTTAAAACCATTTTCAATCCATTTGAGAATATTAAATATAATAGTTAATTTTAATTATTGTTAGATACTAAATAATAAATATTACTTATTAATTGTTAAATATTACTATTAAAATGTTGTATTCTACCGAAGACATGTTGTACAGATATGTACTACTGTCAAACTACCCAATTTCAAGAAGAAACGTTTGGTTGTCATTTATAATTATTAAATATTTACAGCGAGTGAAATTAGTCGTCTGTTATGCATCTCTATTACAGTTGACTAAATTAATACGTATCATATTTCAAATTATTTGTTAATTAATAATAGTTAATTATTAAAAAGTTAATCATTAAAAGCTACTTCTTATTTATTATTATTTAATATTTATTTATTTTATTGCTTTTAAAATGTTAATTATTATCTGTTAATTATTAATTATTATTATTTAATTATCAGTCATAAGTATCACTTTATAATAATTAAATTTTATTATTAATTAATAGTCATTAAATATTAATCTTAATTATTTTTTAATTACTAGTAGTTAATCATTTAGTAGTAGCTATTTAAAATTAATTATTAAAAGTTAATCATTAAAAGCTGATACTTATGTTTAATAGTATGTTTTTCGCAACTGGCTTTACCAGTTGTAAATAAATACAGTTATTGCAAGTGGCGAAAACAGTTGCTAAATATATTTATTCGCAACTGGCTTGGAAGCGCAGTTGCAAATAATATTTTTTTTGCAACTGCTACAGAAGCACAGTTGCTAAAAGTAGGTTTTTACAACAGGAAAAGAAGCGCAGTTGCTAAAAATATGCTTTTCGCAACAGAAAGGAAAGACCTGTTGCTAAATCTCATCTATTGCAACTGCCATAATAGGTCTGTTGCTAAATATCGTTTACTGCAACTGTCATGTGTCGCCTGTTGCAAATAGCTGGTTGCAATAGGGTATTTTTCTTGTAGTGATAGCGATTCGAACTTCAATTGAATATATAGAACCCAATTGAAGTCGGAATTCTTCGAAACAAGAAACGTCAGGACCGATTTGATAATAGTTTTCTAATGAAGAAGAAAAATCTGGATTTCGTCGTATAAATTTTGAGATATGTCAAAATCAAATTTTCAGAAAAACAGCGCCAGAACTATTTAAAAACCATAACGGTTTATTTCATTTTATAAAAGGATTTTAAGTAAATAAAATCCGAAGTTTCTATTTAGAGAATTTCAGGGTGAGTTGCAAAATATATGCGAATTCAAGTTGTGTAAATGAATATGATTTTTGAAACAGAAACCAGATTTTGATCTATGGAATAGAATTAACTAAATTGAATAGAAATTAGTTAAGGAGATTTCGAATGGATATTGGGGTTTAAATAAGTGAATTCGATTTGAAAATTTATATTCGAAATAGAAAAAAGAAACTAGAATTGAAATTTTGAAGTTCAATTTGGTTGTGAGCAAGTTAAACATTTTATTTGAACATGTTATGTTCAAACAAAGAAGTGAAATAGGCAAAAAGGCTAATTAAAGAATAATTGAGCGAAACTGAATTCAAACGATTCAAAATTTAATTCAAACGAATGGATTGAGTTGAATTGAATTGGAAACAGGTGAACAGGTGTTAAACAGATATGGGATGGAGTATATGAAGATTTTTATTTATGTGCCCGACAAAAAGGTACATGTTTAAATTCATATATGGGTTTTATGCGCCGTATCGGCTAGCCGCTTGGCTTCTTCTTTTTCTTTTTGAGATTAGAAGGACCGGGAAAGCTATTTGAAATTTCCCGATGCTCCCGATACAGGGGAGGTTATGGCGAAATTTTCCGGGAATTTAAGGAGTTAGAATATTTTTAAGAAATTTGACAATTAGAAATCTATATATCGATATATATAGAATTCGATAAGGAGACGAAATCAAAAATAGCGTAAAGGGCCAATATGGTTATTGAAATATTTGGTTAACAAATATTGATAAGAGAATATAGAAGAGATTTAATTAATGAAATATTAATTAAAGAGCCCAGTGATTTGTTTGATATGTTTGGATGAACACTTGTTTTTATTCGATAGTTAAATCACAGGCTATCGAAGTTTTTGACCATCGTTGTCAATATGGAGAGACCGGTTGGATTATTATCCGAAGAACCAATCCGTATTGGCATAAGCGTTGCGAACCAAGTATGCTGAATATATTGAAGACGGAGTAAAGTGCAAGGGCTTTTCTATTTATAGAAATAGTGCCTTCGGTTTCGTTCAATCCCAGAACGAACATAAATGGACGAATGTCTGACAGAGTATTTCCAATGATCAAATGGGTTGGTCTGTATGAATGTATATGGTTGCAACGGATTTATCCCTTAGCATAATATCCAGAATATTTGTGCAAACTCAACTAGTGATTAACGGATCTGACGATGTGGCATTCAAAGTGATTGTGTTATCGATGAATGGTAAGTATGCGTAGCCTCAGGCCTCAACAACCGGGAAAGGACAAAAATCGGGCAGGCAGCATGGCTATGTGGGTCGCACCCATTAGGGTGTATAATCACCTATCTAGAGAAATTCCTTTCGATTCTAAATCTATCGATTCTGCCCATTCGGGAAACGGTGGTTTGAGTCCAACCGTTGGTGATATACATTCGATACACTCAAGCGAAATGAGTGGTCGGTCATGTGTGGGCCGGGTTGCAAGATGTTCTTGTTGAACCCAGGTGTATTCGCCTCTAGAGATGCACTGTCGGAAGGTGGTTCCATACCTTGTCATGTTGGAAATCCAATCTCCAATAAGCGCCATGCGGTTTTTGATTTTATATTATATATGTAGAGCGTGAGATGCAAGCGTTCTGCTATTTGGTTATTTATTTGATGTAGACATTATTATAATATCATTGGATTTGATATCAAAGTGTTTTGGGTCATAGTAAGGTAAAAACCGTCCGTGTTTATGTGTGGGCTGGTCTTACTATTATCTTTTCTTTCGAAAAGGATTTTTAAAAGTTAAACAAGTGGTTGGAGTTTACTCACACCAGTCCCATGACTGACCCAGAGTTTGTTTTGTTTTGTTTTCCCTAAACTCTTGGGTGCCCAAATTTGTACGGGCAGTCAAGTGTTTCAGGCTTTTACAGATACACTTGGAGGAGCTTGAAGCAGGAGGCTTCAACGTTAGTTATTTGGAGTTACTTCCGCGGAGTCAAATGTTATGTGTACTCTGATGATGGTATGTATGTATGTACAAAACAGATTTGTATTTCCAAAGTTATGTTATATAATATATTTTATTCGTTCCGCTGTGAGTTGTGATCTTCGTTCTTCTTCTATTCTAATATTTCTTTCTTTCTATTTCTCATCTTCTAACTTCTTTCTATTAATGGTTCGTATTTCTGTGTTATTTGGGTTGGACGTGTGTTGTATTTAGTCAACTCAGATAGCACGGATTTGCGGGTCGTTACAGTTGGTATCAGAGCTTAGGTTGAGCGAACACCTAGGCTTGTGTGGTATGTACTCATTAGAGATAGGGTCAGTAGTACCCTAGAATGAGTTGAGTGTATAAATACGAGAGAGCGTATTTGTTAATTGATATAAAAGTTGTTTTATATTGTGTTGGCTAGTCTGTTGAGTGATTTATGAATTCTGGTCGAATCGTGGGACGCCACGACGTCGATAGGAGTTTCTAAACACTTGAACCGAAGAATTGACATAATATTGTTTTAAAGTGGGTAAATGAAATAATTTTACCTAAACTTATATTTTGAGATAAAAGTGGGTAATTTTTATAAAATTATTTATATATGGATGTGTTGATTGTTAGGATTATAATCAAACGATATTATTAAATTGGAATGGTTATTTATAACCAAATAGAATTTGTATAGGAATTAAATATACAAATGAAATGAATTGAAATTAAATTCAAGCCAGAATTTGGGATTTAAATCCTGGGAAGTTTGAAAATATTTTTCAAAGTATATTAGAACAATATAGCTTTGTTTTAAAAGGATTTGAAAGAAAATCATTTTAGATGGATTTTGAAATAATAAAACACTGAACTCACTTCAGTGGCTGGAAAATAATTCTGATGATGATTGCAACATCATTAGTGTTCATTTCCGAGTTTCTAAGTGATAGGTTGCTACCTTAGAAAGTTTTGATGGAAATTTGTTTTGAAAGAAAACAAGTGATTTGAAAATTCAAATATTTTGAATTGAGATGAAAATAAATATAAGTATACATTTATGTATTTCAAAGGATTTGAAATAAAAACCCAGGGATTTGAATTCTGGAATTTAAATTAAACTTAAACAAGTTAAATGGGTCGAAGTGAATGAATTGATTTGAATCAATTTAAATAGGTTTATTGAAATAAATTGAAATAAATATGAATTGATGTGAAGGCATGTGAAAGGAAGAAGACCAAAAGTTTTGGTTGAAAATAAAGTCATAGAAATATGAGGAGTTGAGTTTCAACATAAGTGAGACGTTGAAAAGAAATAGATTTGTATCACTTTTCCTACCCTAGCAATTTCGAGGACGAAATTATTTTAAGGGGGAAAGAATGTAACGACCCAGATTTTTGAACAGTTTATTTTAAATATTTAGTATGGTTTTAAATATTGAATTCATAATATAAATGAATTTTTATATTGGATTTGTCAATTTAATTATCGATATATGTTTTAATATCGATTATATTTAATTATCGTAATAGTAACAATTGAATTCCCAATGTAACACTAAATCAGAACAATTCAGTCGACTAATATAAATTCTGTATTGACTTAAAAAGATAATAATTTATTTTCGATGAATTTATCTGTTCAGAAATCGATTTACATTCTAAACGGTTTAACTAAATTTACTAGTGTTATTTCATTTTAAATCGATTCTGTTAAGTTCAAATTATTGTATAAGCTTGAAAACGTCGGTTGTTGCGACTAAATAACGGTTCAGGATTTTTAAAAATAAGGGACTGTGAGATATTTTAGTTTTTAATTAAAATCAAATCAAATCTTTCAGCCGACCTAATTTACTTCCTCTGGAAACCTAGTTCCCTCGAGCCACAAAACTGTCTCCCGCTCTCGTTATCAAGGGGACACGATTTCAATGGCCTGTGTACCTCCTGTCTCCCTCCTCCTTCTATAAAACCGCAACCTTCCACTCCCTTTCATTTGCAAGAACCGGTTCCAGTTCAACTCAAATCGAATCCCCCTTTTTCCCTTAAACTAAAAATCAAAATTTAAGCCTCCGTCTCCTCCTTAATTTCCAGAATCCAAATCGAACGGCAAAGAAAGAAAAAGGGAATCGAAAACCCTTATCGCAAGCGGATCTTGAGATCCTGGAGAATCGATGATGTAGTGGAGGCGCTCGCGAGTCCAACGAGGAAGGCTAGGCGTGGTTCTGGCATCGACAAGGTGTTTAGGGGATCATCGCGGGTTCAAGGAAGCTAGCAGATGCGATGAAAGACTTGGGTATTTAACGAGGTTAGTATACGGACGATGGGGTTCGAATGGAGCATCGATGTTGTGGGTTTGCGCGGAGTTGTAGAGGAGTGCGATGTCTGAAGGGGGTTTTTGATTGTCGATGGTTGCTGGACTGGTGGGGTTCAAATGGTTGAGGGTGCAAGATCGAACCTGGCGGTGGTGAAATATACAGTAGCAGGCATGGGCTGAGATGATAGAAGAAGGAGGATGTACTGACTGCAAACTGTTCGCTGAAATGTCAAAATGAAACAGTGCAGTTTTGGAGCTGTTTCGATCAGCGATTGTTGAGTTGGTTCGCGATGGGTCGGATAATTGGAATGGCAATAAGGTATACACCTTTTAGAAATATAAATCTAATAACTTGTTTATTTATTTTAGTGTTTAATTTAAATTAGTAAATCATTTAATCGATAATTAAATAAATAATTATATGTGATAGATAAATTTATCCGAGACGATCTGTAGCCGCGATGAGATGATACTAAGCGGAATATTCGACAGATAAAACCAGGTGAGTAAATCTCACTCACCTTTAGAATTATTTTTATTTCATTAAAAATAATTGTTTGTTGCTTGTGTGAATGCTTTCTGCTTGCTTTATATATATTAGTTATTTAGGCTATATATATATATATATATTGGGTTGATTGGTTGGTTGGATTCCCGCAGTCTCATTAGCGGATGCCCGCAGTTTCATAGCGGATGATTACCCTATACGCCCCACGCTATGATTAGTGGATGACCTTCTATACCGCGATATTCTGCCACGAAGCAGAATGGGTATTATTTATGTGCTAACATCTGTGGATGCAGGAAAACAGGTTGGAGGAATCCAACAGGATTCCTCAAAAAAAAATATTATCTGTTTGTTGTTTGCTGATTTCACATATATTCATATATGATGTGTTAAAACCAAATGATTGAAAATTGGGTGATTTGATTGTTTTAAATATCACTGGGCCAATCGTTAATTTATTAAAATATCATGAGAATGATATTTGAAGTTTAAAAAGGGAAATTCTGTTTTTCTCAAATAGAATTTGAAATTCAAGTAGAATTTAAAAATATAGGATTTCAAAGTGGAATTTTGAAATAGAATTTTGAAATGAAATTTCAAAATAGAACTTGAAATAGAATTTTTAAGTAGAAATTTAAATCTTAGAAAGGAGTTGAAATATTTGAAATACAAAAGAAATTTCAAATAGGATTGGAATGGAATTTTTAAATATATAATTCAATTAAAATTTGAGTATAACATTTGAATATAGAATTTGAATAAAGAAATTCCAAAATTGAAATTGAATATAGAAATTCAAATAGAGTTTGAATAAAGGAAATTCAAAAGGGCATTTAAATAGTAGAATTTGAATAATATAAATCAAATGGGATTTGAATAGTAGAATTAGAAAAGGAGTTTAAATATTTGAATTTTTATAGAAAAGGAAAGGAGTTTGAATATTAGAAATTCAAAGCGAAGTTCAAATAGAATTTGAATATGCGAAATTAGCATGAAATATAGAATTTGAATTCAAATAAAGAAAATGCAAATAGAGATTTGAATATGAAAATTCAAATGGAGTTGAAATGGGAAATTGAAAATAGTAAATTCAAATAGAGATTTGAATATTGAATTTCAAAATTGAATTTGAAATAAACTTTGAAAATAGGATTTCAAAGTAAGAAGTGGAATAGGATTTCAAAATAGGAAATCCAAATAAAATTTTGAAATGGAATTTGAATTTAAAGGAGTTCAAATGGATTTGAAATAAGGAAATTTAAATGGGATTTAAATAATGGGTTTTAATAAAAAGGATTTAAATATAAGAATTTAAATAGAATTCAAATGGTGTTAAATATAAGGATTCGAACAAAACTCAAATGGAGTTTAATTAGAAAGAATTTGAATAAGAGGGATTCAAAGAGATTTGAAACATGATATTTGGATTCAAAGGAATATAAATGTGGTATTTGAAGTTCAAGTAGAAATGGAGTTTAAATATTTGAAGTTCAAATAGATTAAAAATGGAATTTGAATTCAAATAGTTGAAATAAAATTTGAATATAGAATTTGAATTAGAATCGAATTGGAATTTGAATATAGACTTCAAATATAAATGAAATAGAAGATCAGAAATATTTGTTGAGTTGGAAAAAAATGGTTTGATATATATTTAAAATATATCAGAATGGAGTTGAATTTATATAAACGAAGTTTTAAAAGTTCATATATATAAATATAATTAAAACGAACTCGCCGCAGCGCTGCAGTTCGTAAAATAGCGATTCGAACTTCAATTGAATATATAGAACCCAATTGAAGTCGGAATTCTTCGAAACAAGAAACGTCAGGACCGATTTGATAATAGTTTTCTAATGAAGAAGAAAAATCTGGATTTCGTCGTATAGATTTTGAGATATGTCAAAATCAAATTTTCAGAAAAACAGCGCCAGAACTATTTAAAAACCATAACGGTTTATTTCATTTTATAAAAGGATTTTAAGTAAATAAAATCCGAAGTTTCTATTTAGAGAATTTCAGGGTGAGTTGCAAAATATATGCGAATTCAAGTTGTGTAAATGAATATGATTTTTGAAACAGAAACCAGATTTTGATCTATGGAATAGAATTAACTAAATTGAATAGAAATTAGTTAAGGAGATTTCGAATGGATATTGGGGTTTAAATAAGTGAATTCGATTTGAAAATTTATATTCGAAATAGAAAAAAGAAACTAGAATTGAAATTTTGAAGTTTAATTTGGTTGTGAGCAAGTTAAACATTTTATTTGAACATGTTATGTTCAAACAAAGAAGTGAAATAGGCAAAAAGGCTAATTAAAGAATAATTGAGCGAAACTGAATTCAAACGATTCAAAATTTAATTCAAACGAATGGATTGAGTTGAATTGAATTGGAAACAGGTGAACAGGTGTTAAACAGATATGGGATGGAGTATATGAAGATTTTTATTTATGTGCCCGACAAAAAGGTACATGTTTAAATTCATATATGGGTTTTATGCGCCGTATCGGCTAGCCGCTTGGCTTCTTCTTTTTCTTTTTGAGATTAGAAGGACCGGGAAAGCTATTTGAAATTTCCCGATGCTCCCGATACAGGGGAGGTTGTGGCGAAATTTTCCGGGAATTTAAGGAGTTAGAATATTTTTAAGAAATTTGACAATTAGAAATCTATATATCGATATATATAGAATTCGATAAGGAGACGAAATCAAAAATAGCGTAAAGGGCCAATATGGTTATTGAAATATTTGGTTAACAAATATTGATAAGAGAATATAGAAGAGATTTAATTAATGAAATATTAATTAAAGAGCCCAGTGATTTGTTTGATATGTTTGGATGAACACTTGTTTTTATTCGATAGTTAAATCACAGACTATCGAAGTTTTTGACCATCGTTGTCAATATGGAGAGACCGGTTGGATTATTATCCGAAGAACCACTCCGTATTGGCATAAGCGTTGCGAACCAAGTATGCTGAATATATTGAAGACGGAGTAAAGTGCAAGGGCTTTTCTATTTATAGAAATAGTGCCTTCGGTTTCGTTCAATCCCAGAACGAACGTAAATGGACGAATGTCTGACAGAGTATTTCCAATGATCAAATGGGTTGGTCTGTATGAATGTATATGGTTGCAACGGATTTATCCCTTAGCATAATATCCAGAATATTTGTGCAAACTCAACTAGTGATTAACGGATCTGACGATGTGGCATTCAAAGTGATTGTGTTATCGATGAATGGTAAGTATGCGTAGCCTCAGGCCTCAACAACCGGGAAAGGACAAAAATCGGGCAGGCAGCATGGCTATGTGGGTCGCACCCATTAGGGTGTATAATCACCTATCTAGAGAAATTCCTTTTGTTTCTAAATCTATCGATTCTGCCCATTCGGGAAACGGTGGTTTGAGTCCAACCGTTGGTGATATACATTCGATACACTCAAGCGAAATGAGTGGTCGGTCATGTGTGGGCCGGGTTGCAAGATGTTCTTGTTGAACCCAGGTGTATTCGCCTCTAGAGATGCACTGTCGGAAGGTGGTTCCATACCTTGTCATGTTGGAAATCCACTCTCCAATAAGCGCCATGCGGTTTTTGATTTTATATTATATATGTAGAGCGTGAGATGCAAGCGTTCTGCTATTTGGTTATTTATTTGATGTAGACATTATTATAATATCATTGGATTTGATATCAAAGTGTTTTGGGTCATAGTAAGGTAAAAACCGTCCGTGTTTATGTGTGGGCTGGTCTTACTATTATCTTTTCTTTCGAAAAGGATTTTTAAAAGTTAAACAAGTGGTTGGAGTTTACTCACACCAGTCCCATGACTGACCCAGAGTTTGTTTTGTTTTGTTTTCCCTAAACTCTTGGGTGCCCAAATTTGTACGGGCAGTCAAGTGTTTCAGGCTTTTACAGATACACTTGGAGGAGCTTGAAGCAGGAGGCTTCAACGTTAGTTATTTGGAGTTACTTCCGCGGAGTCAAATGTTATGTGTACTCTGATGATGGTATGTATGTATGTACAAAACAGATTTGTATTTCCAAAGTTATGTTATATAATATATTTTATTCGTTCCGCTGTGAGTTGTGATCTTCGTTCTTCTTCTATTCTAATATTTCTTTCTTTCTATTTCTCATCTTCTAACTTCTTTCTATTAATGGTTCGTATTTCTGTGTTATTTGGGTTGGACGTGTGTTGTATTTAGTCAACTCAGATAGCACGGATTTGCGGGTCGTTACAGTGTGCGTGTGGGGGGGGGGGGGGGGGGAGTGGATGAAGGGAGGGAGTCCAAGGTCGGATCGGAAAGAAATGAAGCTTGATGGGTCAATTGTCAACATATAGTATACATCTACTAGTGTTTATTCGTATCTTTGCCTTTGATCTGTCCAATGTATTCTTAATCCTAACAAAATTATTTACCAAGACTTGTTTTTGCCCTTACCTCTTTCAAGTGAGTACAGTAATAAATAGAGATTAAAACCTGAAATCTACTGTGCTTTTTAACCAGGTAGGTTTGACTAGTTTGATCCATACTGTTGCCATATCTATTTCAAAAATAGAATGCGTAGAATGGCTGTTTTAAAATAAAGCTCATAGTTTTTTTTTTTTTTAATATGTGCGATTAAGGGTTGGATCTCAGTAGATCGTGGCAGCAAGGTCACTCTACCACTTAGTGAATCATGGTTTACCTAATATCTTTGTGAAGTCTTAATATCAGAGCAGGTTCTGTGTTTTTGATTGCCCTAAACAACACAGGGGTTCCCTATAGAAAAAAAGAAGGCAATTCAAATTTTGTTGCTCCCTTCTAAAATAAAGAAGGCTAGAAATCAGGAAACGGCGGAGGGAAAAAGTTGCCTTCACTAGAGCATAAAGCAAAGAAGAAATGTTGCCTTCACTGTAACAAAAAGCAAAGAAGAAAGTTAATGCCTCCATGATTGCAGGGCAACCCAGTGCTTCCCTACAGGTAAAAAAAGTGCAATACAAATTTTGTTGCCTCCTCCTAGGATAAAGGATGCTGGAAATCAACAAACGGTGAAGGGAAAAAAGTTGCCTTCATTGAAACATAGAGCAGAGAACAATGCTGATTCCCCTCCATGATTCGAAGTCATCCCCTCCTACTTTGCATTGACAGATAAAACCAAGTGAGCCCCTGCAGCTTTTGTAGAACAGGGACCATTAATTCTTATTTATATAAATTTCTGAGTTCACCACCAACCACTCCTTGTTGGCTGTTGCCCCCGTCGAGGTGGTTGCCCCAAGCGGCCGCCTGCTGGGCCTAGCCTCTGAGCCGGCTCTGAGTCTTATACCTTTACTTAATCTCTCATTGTGATTTTTTTTGCACCTTTAAGTTCCATGTTAGTTGAAACGAGCTCATTATTTGAGTCGGTCTCTATAACATAGTTAAATAGGGATTGTCTCTCCACACTATATAAGTTTGACTACTTCATGACCCTGATTGATCTTTTTTAGGGCTGATTATTATTTTGGTAGAATCTTCAGCGTGCAAGCATGTTTCTTTAAGTAATCTCATTAGTCTTTACTGTCTTAGCCTTGTTCAAATGGATCGTTATTCTTAACAAATTAAATTTTACAAAATGGCTCAATGGTAATATTGTTTAAGATAGATATTTTATGGTGCCAGTACCTCTTTTAGTCATAGGAACACTTTTTTTTCCTTAAAATAATTTTTTCACAAGAATTTGTAGTAAGTAACACACATATTGTTAAATTTGGTTATGCTAAATCACATTAAATGGAAGGAAAATTTTGTTCTTGGGGAAAAAGAGAAGATATTGCTTTCCCTAATTAAATGGGATTTGATTAGATATTGTTTTCCCTACTTAATGGGATTTGAGTATATATTTATTTTCCTTTTTCTCTTTGGGTGGCATAATTGATAAGATCTTTTGCTATTTATTAAATAATAGTAAAACAAGAACTTTTAATGCTCTCTCCTTTTAAGAGTTTTCTCTCTTCTGATTTATTTTCTCATGATTTTATCACCTTACACTTATTTACTGTTTCTCTCACATTATAATTTATTTCTATCATTTTACATTTTGATATAAACATTTCAAAGTTTATACAATTTTTAATTAATTGTTTGCTCCTAACATTTTATATTTAAGTCCAATATTTAAATTAATTACAAAAACTGAAATTTAAGTAATTTAAATAAATTTAATTAACTAATTTAAAAAAAAAATACTAAAATGACAAAATAATGTTTTTTGGCTTCAAATATGTACACTTCAAATTTTCTATAATCATTCAAATAACATTCAATTCTTTTATAATATTTTACATTTTGTTCCATATTTACAATTAATCACATAATATTTACAAAATCTATTATAGTAACTTTAGCAAACTATTATTCATTGATTCTCCTAATAATTCACATCAAGGTTAACCATATTCATATTACCAAAAATTAAAAAAATAATTAAATATATAAACACACCAATTACATAACATATTGGATAAGTTTGGCTCAGGTCCAGTTTAGGTTTCAAAATACAAAAAAAGTCTCTGTCTTAAAACTTTATAAATTAGGTTTACGTTTTTCGAAAATCATCAAAAAAATTGATAAAATTTGAAATTTAATTCAACCCATGATCATCATCATATTCATGCAGAAAAAAAAAAAGATTCAAACACAAAAAAGTCGAAAATATTCATATCCCAGCAATTTTCGTCAAATTTAGATATATCTCAAAAAATTAAGGTTTTTCATGTAATATTTGCCGATTTGCTTCAAAATTTTAAATTCTAAATGTACACTTACTTAAAAATCGAAGTATGTCAAAAAATGAAATAAGATGCATACAAATGTAAAAAAATATTATTTCTAGGAAAATTGCAGTAAAATCACCAATTATTTTCATAAAATTGCTGATATTTCAGCAATTTTTCACGCAGTAGTACATATATTCAATAATGTGTAAGATAATTGCAAATATGTCTGCAATTATTCTGAATAGTTGCAAGCATTACTACATTTTTTTGCTTCAGCTTTTACACCGATAATACACTAAGATAATTGCAGATATGTCTGCAATTATTCAGAATAGTTGCTAACATTACTGCAATTTTTTACTTCGTTTTTATACCAGCAATACACTATGTGAATAATTGATGAAATATCAGTAATTATTCACAAAAACTGCTGGTATTTCAGATTTTTTTTTTTTTTTTTTTTTTTTTTTTTTTTTGCATGATACTTTCATGAATATTTTGAAGTTTTTTTATACAGCAACACGAAAATAGTTGAAAAATGCGTTGCTATAGGAATAGATACCCGCTTTAAACAAAAGTTTGGGAGCGAGCTGCTTTCAAAGAAACTTGGAAATAGGGATGCGTGACTAATTTCCGCTAACATAAATTATACACATAAATTACAGTCACAAGTTCAAAGTTAAACTCATTTATGTCAATATATTTGTCGTGTAATATTAATGTAAAACGCCCACATGTTGAATTTAACAAATGAATTCAATCAATATATTGTTGCTAATTCATCTAATTAACGCTAAAAATGATGTTTAAAAACGTATACCATGTTCATATCAAGAAAAATGACTAAATTACTTTTCTTTGAAATGTAAGGTTAAATAAATCAGACATTCTAAATAATACATGGAAACAGTATTAAAAAAATTAATGTGTTATACGTTTATCTCAATAAATTTATCATAAGTTGAACAAACAATTTCCTCTTTAAATGCATGCATTTAAACATTTCTATAATTATTTGTTGAACTTCCTCAATTCTTTTGTGGTATTTTATATTTAAGTCCATATGTTTAATCTAATCATTAAATCTTAAATTCTGATTATTATAGAGAGTATTTAGTCCATTTTTATAGCAGCACTTAAAAATGTACACCAATTTTATTATGTATTTTCATATTAAAATAAGGTATTTTTCTATACAACTACAAAGATGTATAAATCACATAACATGAACTATATGTATGTCGAAAATAATGACAAAGTTAATTTATAAATTAGTTATGATTCATTTATATCAAAAAATTACCATATATATATATATATATATATATATATATATATATATATATATATATATATATATATACGAGTGGAAACCCGTGCGTTGCACGGAAGCATAGAGTACGGGGTGTTGTAGTTTGCACGGGAGCATAGAGTACGGGGTGTTGTAGTTTGCACGCGCGTGGTCGTAATGGCATGCGCTTCGCGCGAAGAGCGTAACGGCACGCGCTTCGCACGTGATGATGGCACGCGCTTCGCGCGTAATCAAGGCACGCGCTTTGCGCGTGATGATGGCATGCGCTTCACGCATGATCACGGCTCGCGCTTCGCGTATGGACCGTTGTGCCACAAATATTATGTAAACAGATATAAAGCCCTGTCTCATAAACCTTTTGCTTGCTGGGCTTGCAAGCTTTCCATGCATCTTTTTGAACATTAACATAAATACACTATGTGAAGACATTAATCATATAAAAATTTCTAGCTCTTACAATTTGCTAAAACTCCATGGAGAGAATTTTATTACATTTCGTGGAATAATTTCAAAAAGCATTGAAGTATATTAATAACATAACAGTTAAATGATATTTCTAAACAATTAAATGTGTATATGAATGATAAAGTATTTTTTTTGTTCTTGCAAATTAGACATTCCTGTGAAGTGTAATGTGATCACAACACTCCAATTTTACTTCATATTTGATGTTGAGTAATTAATGCTTCATAGGCTTGTGATATCATATGTTTGCATCCATTTACCTAATGAAAAGATTATTAAGTGCTAAATAAGATATACTGATAATAATATAGGTACCGTAATAAAAGGCAAACTCTGAATTAGTGCAAGTTGATTCATAAATAGCAATTCCTAATTGGTGGAATACTGAAAGTTGAAAACAAAAGTATGGTGTTAAATAATATGCAAAGAAACAAATATTTATGATTTTACATAGTTGCTCGACAACAACTTGGTCAAATTATATATGGGTGAAGAAGACAAATAACATTAAAAAAACATAGTTTATATGAAATAAAGAAAATAATTATAGCAATATTTCAAAACTTTCTAAGGAGTTATATGATATTTTTAGGAATCCAAATTAGAAAATGGAAATCTAGCAAGAGTAAAAGCTCAAATCCTATTGAACTAACTATTTCTTTAAAAATGCCTAATTTTTATAGGTGGAATAAGAAAACACCTATATCAGAAAACTACAACATGTTGACCAAAATTTGGTAAGCCAAACTATCCAAAGTTGAAACCACAACGCCAATTTCGGATGCAAGACCTAGCATAAAGACCTCATTAAATAATGATTAATTTACATATTTTGGGCTAAATCTAATTGAAATTCAGTTTTTTTTAACCAAGAGAAGAATAATATGAGAAGATATGCTAAAATGAAAGTTACGATAGTTTTCAACCTAGGATGCCATGTAACATAAGTACATAATTATTTCAAATATATAAAGCTGATCCTTTAGTATCTAGTTGTATTCCTACTATGTTCATCAACTAATTTAGTAAATGCAAACTGTGTTCAATAATAGGGTATTCTCTTTATAAGTAAAGACGTTAAATATGCTAAATAATACGGGTATTAAATTCTATAGAAATTCAAAGAGTGCTAGAGAAAAACGTATTTTCTTTTTATATACAGACGTTGGATACGTTTGATAGAAATTCAAAAAGCATTAGAGAATGACACTCTTTGTTTTTAAGGAAAGACGTTAAATGTGCTAATCGTACGAATATTAAATTTTGATTGAAATACTATGCTATATTTAATAAACCTTTATATCCCTGCATGCCCTATTGCCTTATATCAAAGATTAAAATTACAGAAAATTATTATATACTTTTACCATGGATACTAATATCCACCAACATTTATGTAATGACAACGTTTTGAAATGTAGAACACATGTTTGGACGAAATTTAATGCCATACTCGTAAAAGCAATGACTTGTATTGAATTGTATAAAATTCAAACTCAAATTATCAAATATATTAGTTATGTTCTTTGTATTCCTTGGTTGCATTTGATTAAAATAGATTTGAATCAACAAAGGATATAATCAAGGTTTTATTGGATAACATTAATGTAAAGAAAGGAAAATGCACATTAAAGGAAGAGAAATTTAATTTCCCTATGTTGAAGATTACTAATTTTAATGTTCATAAAAAAATGAAATCAAACTCTAAGCCACTTGCCTGATAAAATTAGATTACAAACTGAACATCATTTACCAAAATCAAGTACCACTTATATGATGCATTTAAAGACTAAAAAAATAAGTTGAGAGTATAAGGAAAATTTCATGTGGTCCAATATTTTAATGTCAAATATCAATTAACTGACAAATTTATCAAACGGATTTCAACTTGCATGTTACTCCATTTCCTAAAACCTTAACTATTTAATGTAACATATATTTTAGAAAATGAAAACGGTATAGATCAATCTTTTATAGCAAGTTTTAATACATTATTATATTTCAGCTGTGCTGTAGACTATAACTTAATAAATTTCAATCACTAAAAATTCCATTCAAAAATAAAATAAAAAAACATGAAATGGTATTGGGCAAGAACTATTTTGAATTGTTTCCAGTTTTGATCAACATTTTTGGGGCAAGAAAACATACGACATACATTCAAAGGGCTATAAAATCATACAAATTGATTCCATATATCACGCAAGCTTTCAATGCCAATTCAATCCAAATAACTGCAAACAATCATGCAACAAAATCCACCGTTCCTCAATTATAGGGGATGTGTTTAAATTAGGATGGTGGATTTGTTTTTGCGGGATTAAATCTCAGCCGCTCTTTGTCTCCTTGTTTGTCTAAGGGTTTGTCTAGGGGGGGGGGGGGGAATTTTATTATATAGATATATATATTATCATAGAATTCTGTTTGAACATCAATAACTCGACAACAATTTTTTTTTTTTGTAAATTTCTTTTCAATTTTTCTTACAATGCTATGTAGATCGACTTACTTCGTAATTTTATATTTAACTTATTTAACCAAATTCTATTAAATAATATTTGCTAATTCATTGAACAAATTACTAACATACTACATCAATTTCAGCATGTATATCTACAGGGACGGATCTATGGTTGTACTACCTTGGGCTATAGCCCGAGTCATTCATTTGGAGCATAATCATATATAAACAATCCAGACACTAAAGTTGTGCATCCATTCAACTTAAAAACAAACCATGTCGATATGATATGCATTATGGTTTTGACATTGAACAAAGTATTCACTAAAATAATATAAAATATGTTAGTTACTTTTTAGTTACTTTTTAATATGTTAATTATTTTCTATTGTTTTCTATATCTGACAGAGTATATACTTTACAATATCCTGGGGCGATCATAATTCCTGGCTCCCTCCATGTATATCTATATTAACAAAAATGGTTAAAAAATTTCTCAAATACAAACTCATACATATTGTTTGCGTAAGCCATCGAGCAATAATTAAACACAAACAATAATAATGATTTTAAAAAAGGAAAATTTCAATGGCGTCCTATTTTGATCCCACTGCGATATAGCCTGCTCCTGATGTTCTCTCTCCTTTCTTCTAACTGCTCCACCTTCCTACCCTTTCCTATTTCTGCGTTTCTCTCATCCCACCTTCCGCATTCAAACTCAGATCCATGGGCCGCAAATACCCAAACCCGATTCAGATATGAGATTTTTCTCGTCGACGAGATCTGGAAGAAATTATGCTTAGGCCCAACGCTCTAATCCTGATGCCTTTTCTTTGGAAGCTTCTGCGTATGCGGTCAAGTCTGCACCATCCGCTGTCGTCTCAGTGACTTCGGTTCCTGTGCCTGAGGCCTCGAAGCAAATCGACGTGGATACATCTGCTGCAATGCCTTTTCAAGCTCTTATTTATGATCTGGCAGGGCTCCCCTCTGATTTGCGGCGGAGTCAGATAACTAGTCATGTTAGTACCTCGTCCACGATATTGGAAGATCAAGACCTGTCCCAGCCGTTAGTGGATGATACTGCCTCAATGCATGGGCCAGCCACTGCAAATGAAGCTCAGCAACACACAGGTATAACCCCGCTCCTAGCAGCCTCGGAAATAAACTCTCGATGGAAACAAACTGCTGTTACTATTGATGAAAAAGAAAAATTGGATAGGCAGATCAGTGAAGGAAAAAACAATGATGATAATTTGTTTGTTGGAGATGTTATGAATAACAAAGTGACTGATGGCGTTAGTGTTGGGCATGGTAGTTCACCCTCCCTTGGAGTGGTAATTAATAACAAAATGACTGATGACAGTCTTTTGTGTCCGCTCAAAGCTTGCCAGAATGATGCAAACATGAATTCGACTAAGTTTGTTCAGTCCACCTCATATGGTGTTGTTGATGTCATGAACGTCAGTGAGATGCATGATACTGAATTGGGAGTAAAATCCCAGACAATAGGTTTGATTTCTGTTCCTATCTGTGCTAATGTTGGCAATAGTTGTGAGGAAGTACCCAGTGATATACTAGATGTGCTAACTGGTGTTGGATCAAATACAATTATATGGAAATCACTTTTTGAGACCAAGCCATGTAACATAGGCACATATGTGCGCCGTCAGTTTGTGCACAATGTGACTAATGGTATAAGTGACCTTCCGTCGGAGATTATTGATGCTGGAGCCGCTTTCTGGACTGATTGATAGGTTGGGTTTTTTCTTGATTCTCCGCCACCATATAAGATAGTCAAAGAGAAATGTGGAAAAGTGTGGCAGCTTCGTGGAAGCTTGCAAGTACGAATGGACCGTTCGATATTTTTCATGAAGTTCTCCCTCCCGGAGGAGCGTCTTCGAGTTCTGAGTGCCGAGCCTATCATTATTAGTGGCAAACCTTTTATTATAACCCCGTGGGGTCCTACAGTTGATCGAGCGCGGGAACATGTTCTCTCTATACCAATATGGACGTATTTCTCGTGTCCCCTCTGTCTTGCAATCTCTGATTGAATTGAACTGGTTATCCAATTCGACAGGTCAGCTAAAATGTTTTGATGCCAATACTGTAGCTAGAGACAAACTTAATTATGTCAAAGCATTGATTGAAATAACCGCAGAGAAGCCTCTTCCGGAGATGATTAAGGTTAGAATAGCTGATGATTATGTGGCAGATGTCCGAGTACGATATGGATGGACGCCTGATATACTTACCATGTGTCATTCTTTTGGTCACCTTCATCCTTCTTGTTCTTGGAAACCAATGCTAACTTGCCATGTTCCTGCCCCCTTAGCAGATCAGATCCCTCTACCTCGGTCTCCTGTTGTAAGGTGGGTAAAGAAAACCCAATAGTCAACTGCTACCCACTCTGTACGGCCTAAAGCCACTCCTTATGCGTTTGATAGAATGGAAGAAGTAGTCACGACTGCATGTGTGAATGATAGATTGGAAGAGAATACCAAGAATGATATAAAGAGCCCAATACTGGCAGTGAAAACTCCATGTGAGGAAGATAATTTGGATGATAGTGATATTTCATCTGAAAAAGATAATGGTATTTATTGGCAATCTGGTGACTACTCGTGGCTTCATAACAGTTCTGGAATGAGATATGATCCTAAGGAAAACATGTATTATATCTTGTAAATGGTTTAGAAGAAGACAACAGAAGACTGTTTTATAAAGTTGTAGGTGTAGAATTTGTGCTAATTGAGGACGATGAGATAGGTGACAGGAACAAATCTCTTTTCTACGATACTTCATGGGATTGGGAACGCGAATTTCATAGTCCTAACCCTTGTTATGTTCCAAACCTTGCTGTACTCTTTTTGGAGTATGTCAATGTTATAGGAACTAGTGATAGCTCTAGTTGTTCCTCTTCTGAGGAGTAATTGTGAGGTTCTAGCTGCAGTAGCATATTGCTACTTACCTGTATTTTTATGTTCAGTGTTCTGGCATTTCAAACCAGAATTGGAGTTTTGTGCCTGTGTAGAATTCCTTCTCTTATCTCATTTTTAATAAAGAGTGACACGGACCACTATAAAAATCGGCTTGCCTTTCAAAAGTAATAATGATTTTAATTAATATTTTATGTATTTCACATAAAAAATTATCATATATCGCATAACAAAGTACTCATTTTAACACAAAATTTATAAACAATATTTTTGATAATATTTTCATGTGCAACGCATGAGTTACACACTAGTATATGTAAAAGTGTGATGCCAAGTTTACTTGACTTGGGGGTAAAGTAAACTTGGGTATGAAGTAATTGGTCTTATAAAAGGATCCTAAAAGAGAGAGTGAAGGGCATCCATTTATCTCCCAATCAAGTTTTAGGATCTCTAACCTAAATCTATTCTCTTCAGTTCTTATCACCACAAATCAAATTCTTGAGTGAATTGAGTGACCATTGTAATCAATCTCTTGTACTCTTCTTTGGTATTAATAAAATGCTCTCTCTCTAGTGGGCGTACACTAATAAATTGTTAGTGGAACCACTATAAATCCCTGTGTGATTTACTTTTCATTATTGTTCCTTTATTTCTCTTGTTTGGTGATGATGATTGACTTTTGGACTCAGTTGAGATTGGTTTTGAGATATTGATTGGTTGTTTTTCCACGTTTACCACGATGTCGTCTTCCGCTGATTTGGTTTTTTTATTTGAGCGGCCCTGATTCGAAATTTCTCTACAACATTTGGTATCAGAGCTTTGGTTTAGTAAATAGTTGTAGAAAGGCCGGAATCAGATTCAAATAGTGCCTAAAAAGGTCCAAGTGGTATAGCTCCTTATGTACGTGGTTCGTACGCAACTTCTGAGTCACAATTGGTTATTGACAAGTGGTATAACAATAATTATGTTGAAAAATGGCATTGGAAGATGAAAGCAGTTCTTAGGCGGAATCAGATACATCGGGTAGTGTTTGATACACATTTATTGCTAGCGGACATCTTAGATGTAGAGAGAGAAGAAATGGCAGAGTGGGCATTTACTACACTTCAACTTGCCATGGGGCAGAATGTTATTTCCGAAATTAGTGGTGAGACGACTGCTAACGGTATTTGGAACAAGTTGGAGGAGTTGTATATGAAGAAGTCACTCACAAAGCGACTGATCTTATTGCGGACTTTTTTGACCTACAAGATGAAGGAAGGAGCTTCGCTAAAGGCACACTTAAATGTGTTTGATGATTTGCTAATGAAGATGAAGGCGGTAGATTTGAAGACCGAGGAGGAGCAGAAGGCGATGATATTATTATGTTCGTTGCCTGACTGTTATACGGGTTTCTCAAATAGTTTGATATATGACCGAGATACATTGACTCTTGATGATGTCTGGACGTATCTTCTTAGTGAGGAGTTGCGAGATCAAATGAAGGAGCTAAGTGATGGAAGTAGTGGTCTAGGTAATGGTCACGGTTTATTTGTGGAGAAGGAGAAATCTGAGAAGAAGGGAAACATGGGGCATTCTAAGTCTAGGAAGTCCGGTTGGAGAGGAAAGTCGAAGGAAAGAAATGGCAAGTGCTTTAAATGTAAGAAACTTGGTCATTGGAAGAATGATTGTCTAGACAAGGGGAAGAAGGAAGTAACATCTTCATCAGTTGTGGTGGAGAGTGATGTTGGTGAGGGTGACGTAGATATTTTGTCGGCTGTAGCATCAGATATTTTGGGCAGCAAATGGGTGCTTGATTCGGGGGCTTCATATCACATGGCGCCCAATAGTAATTGTTTTTCTTCTTATGCTGATCGAGAAGGAAATTCAATTGTTATGGGAAATTGTGCAAGTTGCAAGTCGAAAGGCATTGGATCCATGCAAATCGGATGTTTGACGGAGTGGTTTGTACTCTCACTAATGTGCGCTATGTTTCGGGACTACGGAAGTCACTTATCTCTTTGGGATAGTTGGATTCTTTGGAATGCAAGAACACTATTGAAAGTGATAGCTTGAGGGTTTCGAAGGGGGCGCTTACGGTTATGAAGGGTGCTGGGCCTTATGGAATTTATTTGCTTCAAGGAGTGACTGTGGATGGAGAAACTTATGTTGGTGTTGATAGTTCTCCTGGCTTAGATGCGACACGGTTGTGACATTTGTGATTGGGTCATGTCTCGGAGAAGAGTTTGGACGTTCTTCGTAGAAGAGAGATGATTGATGATGAGAGTTTGAACAAACTAGAGTTTTGCGAGGAATGTGTCATAGGGAAGCAACCTAGAGTGTCGTTCGGTGAAGGAAAACATGATTACAGGGGGATTCTTGAGTATGTGCACACGGATGTTTGGGGACCAGCACCAGTAGCTTCATTGGGAGGAGCAAGATATTATATTTCTTTTATTGATGATTTTTCTCGGATAGTTTGGGTGTATGTAATGAATGCCAAGTCGGAGGCATTTGCAAGGTTCAAAGAATAGTAGACTCTTGTTGAGAATGAGAGTGAAAGACTTTGAAGGTTCTTAGGTCCGATAATGGCGGGGAGTATGTTTTTGAGATTTTTTGAAATTTTGCAAGCATCATGGTATTCGAAGGCATTTTACTACACCTGGGGATCCTCAATCTAATGGAGTGGCAGAAAGAATGAACTAAACTCTACTGGAGAAAGCTTGATGCTTGAGATTGACTTCGGGTTTGTCTAAGGGATTTTGGGCTGAAGCTTTGTCAACCGCAGTGCATATTATTAATCGAATTTCGTGTTCGACTATTGATAACAAAATTCCGGAGGAAGTGTGGAAGGGGAAGAGCATTGACTTGAATTATCTTCGTGTATTTGGAAGTCCAGTTTATGTGCATGATCCTGGGAATGATAAGCTTTCACCTAGAGATTTCAAGGGGATTTTGCTTGGCTAAATGGAAGGAGTTAAAGGCTATCAAATTTGGAATCCGAAAACGAAGAAGGTTTCAATTTCTCATCATGTTACTTTTGACGAGTCTGCTTTGTTCAAGGAGAATGAAGGCTCATTGGATGTTCCGAATTTAGTTCATGGTGAGTCGAAGGAGAAGGAAGTTATTCCCACTTTCAGGTCTAGAGAGAGTAGAGTTGTTGGAGATGCTTGTGAGGAGAGAGCAGTTGATGTTACATCACGTAGTCCATAGGGTTCATGTAGTAGTGTTGGTGATGTGAATATTCTAGAGAATATTCAGTTCAAGGTGGAGCTGAAGGAAAACCAGGTGATAGTATTGCTACTCTGGTTAGTCGACTTGCTATAAGGCCACCCGAAAGATATGGTGATTGGAGCTATCTTAGTTTTTGTGAGAATTTGGACAATGCTCTTCATGTAGTATAAGATGAGTCGATAGACCTTGATGACGTCATGAGTTCGAGTGATAGCTCGAAATGGATTTGTGCCATGGAGGAAGAGATGCAATCTTTGGTGAAGAACCAGATTGGGAGTTGGTTCCACTTCCTAAAGGAAACCATGCTATTCGGTGCAAATGGATATACAAGGTGAACGACGATGGAAGATACAAAGCTAGGCTAGTGGCTAAGGGGTTTGAACAGAGGAGAGAAAGGAGTATGATGAGATCTTTGCACTGGTTGTGAGACATACTTTTATCCGGATATTACTTGCATAGTTGCTATTCACGACTTGGAGTTGGAGCAATTTGATGTGAAAACCGTCTTCTTGCATGGTGACTTGGATGAAGACATTTACATGGAGCAACCGAAAAAGTTTTTTGTAGATGGTATGTCAAAACTGGTTTGCAAGTTGAAGAAATCACTATATGGTTTGAAGCAATCACCTAAGAAATGGTACAAAAGATTTGATCATTTTATGCTTGAAAATGGCTTTGAAAGAAGCATCAAAGATGCTTGTGTTTATTTCAAGAAGTTGAGAAATAATTAGTGTATTTACTCTTGTCTGCGGACGACATGCTCATTGCTTCTAAGGACAAAAAAAAATCAACAAGTTGAAATTGAGATGAAAAGAGGAATTTGAAATGAAAGACCTTGGAGAAACAAAGAAGATTTTGGGTATGGAGATTGAAAGGGATCGAAAGCATTTTGAGTTGAAATTAACTCAAAAGGAATACATTAGAAAAGTGCTTTGCCGGTTTAGCATGGAGGATGCAAAGGCATCAAATACACCTTTACCTTTGCATGTAAAGCTTTCGAGTAAGGGATCACCCATTGAGGAGAAAGACAAGGATTATATGGAAAAGTTCCACATGCTAGTGCAGTTGGTAGTTTGATGTATGCCATAGTATGTACAAGGCCCGATATTGCAAAGGCTGTCAGGGTGGTTATTCGGTACATGGCTAATTCGGGGAAATCATATTGGGAAGCAGTAGAGCTAAACTTGAGATACCTGAAGGGTACAACATCTCACGGTCTTGTTTTTGGGGGTAATAAGGAGAAGAATTGCATGTTGGTTGGTTACTGTGATTGAAACTACGCTGGTGATAGGGATCAGAGAAAATCAACTTCCGTATATGTCTTCACTCTTGGTAGTAGAACCATAAGTTGGAGATCGAGATCGCAGACCGTGGTTGCTTTATCCACTACGGACGCGGAGTTGATAGCTGTGGTGGAGGCAGCAAATGAAGCACTTTATTTAAAGCGATCGTTATGTGACGTGGGTTTTGAACATGACAGTGTTGATG
Source organism: Allium sativum (assembly GCA_030737875.1). Lineage (NCBI taxonomy): Eukaryota > Viridiplantae > Streptophyta > Magnoliopsida > Asparagales > Amaryllidaceae > Allium > Allium sativum. Next base: position 767,751,375 of record CM060918.1, on the reverse strand, counting down.
TTCAATGTGATAGCCAAAATGCTATCCATTTTGTAGAGAATTTGGCGTTTATCTCATGGACCAAGCATATTGAAGTGAGAGAGTAATTCCTAGTATCCATGGACGAAGACAAGAAAGTATGCCATCGGACCAAAATGAAAATATATACAATTATCCCTTTTTTACATTATGTATACTCAATATAATTTCTCTTGCAAAGTTAATATATTATAAATTAATTTATATTACTGGTTAAATTAATTTTATATATCTTTTGAGGATTAAAATATATTAATATCGTTACAAGCAACATTTATATACAATCAATTTTAACAGTTTTCATTTTAATTAAATATAAAAATATAAATTTAAAACTAACTACTAAATTAATGTTATATAGAGTACTAAATTCTTTAATCTTTCATTCAAATCTAATCATGTTTAAATTTAATACAAAAATTTAACTAGTTTAACTTTCTAATATTTAAAAAAATAAGTTTAAGTTTCCATCATCTGAAATTAAAAGCGATTTAAAAATAAAACGATCAAATAATTTAAGATACTAGTGTTAAAATAAAAGTTTTTTGTTGTTTACGTAAATATATCGCAATGAATTCCCAGTTTTAGTAATTTAGTTTTAAGGTTAAAGAGAGGAAAGGTGATGAAAATATAAAATGGTAATTTTGTGAAAGACATGATGTATGAAAAGAAATTTTTGGTGTATGCTATTTTATTTCATTTTACGGTATATGTTAAGGAATTATAGGTGTATGAATAGAATTAGCCGATAGTTGGAGCTATCAGTTACGAGTGATGGTATGGATACCATTGATTCATGGAGTTGGAGATAGGTGATTTTGCATCAAGGTGAAGTGTTAAATTTGGAGATGTTAAATCACAATAAATGAAAGAAAGAAAAAGTTATTGGGAGAAAGAGAAGATACTGCTTTTCTTAATTAATGAGATTTGGGTAGATATTGCTTTCCCTAATTAATAAGATTTGTATAAATATTGTTTTCCCTAACTAATGGGATTTGGGTATATATCGCTTTCCTTAATTAATGGGATTTGGGTAGCCCTAATTAGGGAGATTTGAGTATATATTTATTTCCCTCTTTCAGTGGCATAATTGATAAGATCTTTTTCCATATATATAAAAGTTTGATGCCAAGTTTACTTGACTTGGGGGTAAAGTAAACTTGGGTATGAAGTAATTGGTCTTATAAAAGAAGCCTAGAAGAAAGAGGGAAGGGCATCCATTTATCTTCCAATCTAGTTTTAGGATCTCTAACCTAAATTCATTTTCTTCAATTCTTATCTACACAAATCAAATTCTTGAGTGAATTGAGTGACCATTGTAATCAATCTCTTGTACTCTTCTTTGGTATTAATAAAAGGCTCTCTCTCAAGTGGACGTAAACTAACAAATTGTTAGTGAAACCAATATAAATTCCTGTGTCATTTACTTTTCGTTATTGCTGTTTTATTTCTCTTGTATGGTGATTGTGATTGGCTTTTGGATTGGATTGAGATTGGTTTGAGATATTGATTGGTTGTTTTTGCACATTTATCACGATCTCATCTTCTGCTGATTTGTTTTTTCATTTGAGCGGTCTTGAGTCGAAATTTCTCAACAACACATATGCATACACATAGAACATAGAGAGCATTATTTCAATGTCCTTGTTTGCGAAACGACAAAACCTAAGGCCAACCTAGGAGGAATTGAAGTTTGGCAGCTGTAAACTATACATATAATAGCCTGTTATTTGTATCTTCATTTGTTAATTAATCCTACATCCTAACATTAAATCATTTAACTCCTGAGATTACATTTTTGTCATATTTTGGGAGGTGATCAAATAAAATAATGCCAATATTATATATTCAGAAGACGACAGCTGGTATATCGGTTTGGCTATATAAGTTATTTCTTTTCAAGACATATATATAAATATAAATATAAATATATATATAGTAGCCTCTATATGTATATGTACACATAAAGGTTTGTGTTTGTGTCGATGTGTTATGTTATATCCCTACATACATTATTGCAAAGCCAAAATTCAAATAAGGAGGAATCAAAGTTTGATGATCAATCTTCGACGTATAAAATGAATTGATTCTTTTGGTTCACTAAATGTATTCACTTAGGTTTCATTTTTTGTGATTATTTTAAAAGAATAAACATTTAGTAATATTGCACTTCTAGCTTGCAGTTTATTGTTAATTAACAAATCAAGTGCATTCAAAAAACAAATGCTTCCTTTCTTTAGAATTTGAGCAAAACTGCATGCACTCAAACATATCATCATCGATAAGGATTTTTTTTGGCCCCGTTCTCTTTCTGTTATTATGTATATATTAGTTATAAAATTCCTCATTTTTTTACATTTGCATTCACTAAGGTAGGTTTGTATTGAAAACTATAAACACTCAAATTTGGAAAATAATCAAACATGCCTTTTTATTACAAAATAGTTATGTATGGTGTATCTAAATCATTTAGCCCGCGTGTAGTTAAAATTTTATTGTTTTTTTATTTGGAACTTTTTCTTCTATACACGCACCTGAAAAGTATAATATTGTAAACATTTAACACTTAAAATTGGAATTATATCTGAACTAATTCTATAACTATATAAACCAATGGTAATACGAAGTTCTATAAAAAGACTTAACCTATTATCTTACTTTGGGGACAGAGTGAGATCAGATTATTTTATCTCAAAATCCAAAAGCTCTCTTACCGGGTTCAATTCATCAATTGCTGAATTCATCACAAATTTTTTGAAGGTAAGTACTTAAAACATTGGATATCTTCATAATATCCCAAATTATATGTTCGATTCATCAATAGGTTAGTCGTATTCTTTAGTTGCTGGTTTTCTTTCTTAATCTCTTCAATAATGCTTTGCTTTTCATTGATCTTCCTAAAGTTAAATAGTATTTCATTTTTTTTCTAAAATCTTTTGAGGTCCAATCTTAAATAATTTACAAGTTCTTGTTTTTTTTAATAGTTTTCACTACGAGTTTTTTTAGTTTTCATATTTATGTTATAATCTCTATTTATATTTTCTTACTACAGTTTTATTGATTCAAAGTTTGTTGACTAGAAGTATGAATCGAGATTGATAAATTTTATCAAAGTATACTCACAGTGCAATTAATATAGTTGTATTAGATTGTATATTATTGCATTTTCATAGTGGAACTAAAAAGATGACATCTTTATTTTTTATATTAACAAGGGAAATCTGCTCTTATTCAATGTGGTTTTAATGACACTGAACTAATTGTTAGGGCTACCAGCTCATTCCCTGATCGGGGGTTAGCCGCCGACTGAGCAGCGTTCTGTGATTAACCGCTGACCAAACACTTGTTTGGTGTATGGGTAATCACCGAGCAAGCACTGGTCTGGTAGCCCCTAGCAACTAGTTTGGTACTCTTATGTTGATGTATGCGACTCTTTTAGAGCAGTTTCCTACTATCAGAACTTAGTCGAAGTCTCGTTTTTGCTATTGGAATCAAGATTTTAATCAACAACATCTAAATTAGGCTATTTGTGGTGATGATAAAAAGAGGTAAGATTGATGCAATTAGATGCTAATTTTGATATAATGTCGACTAGTGGCTGCCTAAGCGATGGATGTGATGTAGAGGCATCAAAATTCTTTCATGATTGGTACAAAGACAAATTCTATTTCAACTCAGCGAATTGTTGAATAGACCTCCACTTTTATAAAAAAAAACACAAGGACGAAACTTCCAATTTTTTGTTATATATATTTAAATTTTTTGATCTACTTCGCAGTGGATCTACGTGGTATTTTAGAGAACCATGCAGGGGCACTACGTGGTACCCTAAAGACACCAAGTCTTTTTTTTAAATATAATTATTTATGCTCAATTATTATGTTTTATTATAAATATTTTTTGTAAATTCCTGCCAAAATCTTTATGCTTCCTTTTAAACTAATATATATGATAAATAATGCTCTTTAGCCATTTCATGTGGCATGTTAACTGTACTCTTCTTAACCAATACCTATTTCTATTAAGAAGTTTTTTCCACCTTTCGAGAATGAGGGATCGGGAGTTCATTATCTCAAGGTGTGGAATAAGGTAATTAGCTCTTCCCTTAATAATTATCTCCTTGGTTCTTCTTCTAGCTTATAGGCTGATTGGACTAAACCTAATCGTGTGAAACTTGGCCAATTCTGAATAATGCAAGTACCATTTGATTATAGCTGGGTTCAGAGGTGTATGTTAAAATTTAGTGCTAGTATCGTTTCCATGTTCTAATCCATCTCCTCGAGTTCATTCTTGTTTTCACACTGGAATGACCCCTTAACTACCAAAGGAATAATCTTCTCAAACTTTACTGACAATAGTTTAAGGCACCTAATGGCATTGCTGACTCCTTAAAAAATTGATATATTTACTCATGATGGTAAGATATCCCTCCCATACTCTAGCTTGGCCTTTAGAATAACTACTTAGGAAGGCTTTCATAATACTAACTTGGCTAACTCTACCATTCGCTTCATATTGGCCAATATGCCTCATTCTATTAACTGTGTTTATAAGATTATGTCAAAATCATCCACCACTACTCCATTTCCATAACACTCAAGAACATGGAACAATGGTGGTCTTTGTAATGAAAACACCATCCTTTGGAAGGTTATATGTAATGGAGTTCATACTCAGAAAAATTTGGTGTATAAGTGTACGCTTCAATCATATCCTTATATGCTCTATCGTGCTACACCTAAAAATAATAGCCATCTATTCATTAGTATACAATTTGCCTATTATGTCGTTTTATTTGCGTTGGTTGAGTTAAGAACTATAGCAAATAGTATAATTGGTGTTGGCTTTTCATTTAGAACAATAGCAATTGGTTTATAAAAAACATTAGAAGACTAAAAAACAATCTGCGATGGTTTTTGTTTACAACCGTAGCAAATGCATAAGAAAATAAGGTTATTTGTGTTTGTTATATGTGCAACTGGAGCAAAAAGGTCTAAACAAATTCAAACCCCCTAATTTTTCGAACACTCAAACCTAAATTGTTATTTCATTATCATTTAAAGAAAACTAAATCCTCCTTCTCTGTCTTAAGTCATCATTTTCATTTTTGTTTGAAATACTAAATGGAAGATCGAACTTCCATCATTGGAGATCAACCTCGAAGTTTCGTTGATTAACATCCCAAGATATGTTGCATCTTGCCGGTTACCTTTGTCTTCGCCTATCTGCTTACTCCTCTCGATTACTAGATATTTATGCTACTATTTTGAGTTCCTTTTTTGTTGGTTATACGGATGCGGTTACATTTAGTACCGACACAAGATCTTAAATTATTGACTATTCGGGTTAGGATTTTACTTGGTGTTAATTGATGGTGTTGATTATCCTATTTGTGCTATTTGGTGCTAGCTTAAAATTTAATTTATTTGATGACAATTGATGTTGAATGCTTCTATGTGTTGGTACTCTAACCATAATTTGGTTGGTTTTCTTTTATTGATAATCATAATTTATAAATGCACTCTTTGGAGTATTTTGCAAATCATGCACTTAACATCAGTTTGTGTTTTTGGGCAATTTTGGAATTTTGTAGTATAAATAAAATATTAATGAGAGATGAGGTTTTATATAGTTTAATTAATAATGTGAAGTGCAAGTACTTCTTGCAGGACAATCAAGTCCAAAATTATGTGCATGGTAATTGATTAAGTGGTTCCATTCCTTTGGGACTCCAAAACATGGATTGGCTAACTTGTCTATTAGATTTTGAGATTGGGTACTTTAATTGATGCAAATTATTTTGTATCTACAATATAGATTTTATTTTTGAATTATTATTTGAATGTAGGAATCAATCTTCTAACAATTTTAAAGTAAAATCTGAACCGAGTTGGGCAACATTGTCAATCTTTATACATTGTAAGAATTTCTCCATGTTTTATGTGTGTGTATGTATGTATGTATGTATATATATATATATATGTGTGTGTGTGTGTGTGTGTGTGTATGCATATTCACTTACATGGATACTCTTGTTTCATATTTTAAAAGGGAATTTTTGCCACAAGGACAAAAAGAGCAAAAAGTTAGCTCAAAAGGACAAGGGCCAAAATTTTTGCCCAAAAGTACATTTTCTAGTATAAATGGTGGAATTCGGGGGGGGGGGGGGGGGAGGGCTTGTTTTTCCACTTTACACTAAAAGTTGGTCTTTTGAGCAAATTTTTTTAGCTCTTGTCCTTTTGGGTAAACTTTTTGCTTTTTTTGTCCTTCACACAAATTTCCTGTTTTGTTTGTTTCCTGTTTTTAAAATGATATATAGGGATCTTTTAAATAATGATATTTCTAGGCCGATTCCTGAAACATTTGGGGACTTGGAGCATCTTTTGGTTATGTGTGTAATTTTTACTAAGCTATCAAGATTCATGTAATCTACATTAATACACTATATAATTGTCCATTATTGGAAATGCCTCCTGTAGCTAAGAAAGGATAATATATACTGAAGACAAGTCACATGCCTACTTACTGCGGATGATTTCACCAATTCCTTTTATTTATTTTTCTTTCTCAGCCCAAATATTGTTATTGGACGAAACCCAAAACTGTATTATTATCTTGCCTATATAAGGCAGTTTACAATTTACATTGTATTCATTAGTTCAGTTCAGTAAAGTCATCACAGTTTTCTTCTCACAATATATCAAGATCACTCTCTACTGTTTCATACAGTCTTTCATTATTCCATAGTCATATTTCATATAGAAAATTCAACATGGTATCAGAGCCAATCGCTTAACAACATTACTGGGAATATTCGGACTTTTTGTGTGATTGTGAATACTCATTAGAGAATTATCATCATTTGAGTATATATTCTCATCAGAGGGTGTCCTCATCACTTGAAAATTGGAGGTGGACAAAGAGTGAATGTGTCATACCAGTATAACATTTTTTGCAGGCTGCATTATCCAAAATTCTGACATACCTCTATCATGTTCAGAAATCCAGGAAAGAAGAAATCAAGAAATTCTACAAGAAGCTCAATGCTGAAACCTACCAGGAGCTACTTCAATTCATAAAATTGTCATCGTAATATCATCAGTAAAACTCCTGGAAGTTACCTGAATTCTTGAAACCTTGATTCTCTGATCTCCACTTTCATCTCTCTATTACAGCATTATTCCTTTTCATTCAAAAAGTTCTTGATCTTTTTCAGTTATCATGGGTGACTCAGCTGTATCTTCATCTACATCAGGCACAACCAGTAGCTCCAAGATCTAGCTTTTGTTCATCAACTCATGAAGACTTTGATTAATCCATAGAGCCAACTAAGAACCATCCATTTGGGATAGGATAATTTTCTCCTTTGGAAGTTTCAGGTTGAAACAACCATCTATGGATACGGCTAAGAAGTTTTTGTTCTTGGTACTCTTCCTATACCACCCAAGTTGATCACTAATAAAGAAAACAAGACTGTTACAAATGATGAATATATGAAATATAATAGGCAAGACAATTTAGTATGCTCATGGTTACTTTCATCTATTAGTGCAAGCCTGCTTCCCCAAGTTCTAGGTTGCAAACATTTATGGTTGAATGTTGAAAAGAATTTCAATAATCAACCTTCTACAATAGTTTTTTATTTCAAAAGGCAGTTACAAGATGTTAGAGTGATAAACATGTCAGTCAGAGAATACATTACCAAGGTTAAAAGTATATGCGATTCTCCTTTTGCTACTGGAAATGGTATTAAAAAATCCGAACATGCATTAATCTTAATGAATGGATTAAGTGAAGAATTTGAACCTATTGTGGCTGCCATTACCATGTTCCACCACTTAAGGAAATACATGCTATATTACTATCTACTGAAACTAGATTAAGTAACAAAAAGTTGTATGAAACAGACTTCACTGCTAATCTATCAACTGGCTACAAAAATAAGGGAAAAACCAATGATAGAGGTGAACAACAGTTTAAAAAGGTGCAACTGCAAACAAAGGAAGAGGCAAATGGGATAACAATAAAACCAAATGCCAAACTTGTGAAAAGATTTGCCATGCTGTTGTAAAATGCTATTTTACGTTTAACTCGGCTAATTAGAATAAAAAAGACAACACCAAACCCACTGCCAATCTTGTAAATATACAGGGTGAATGTAGTAACCAGTCAGAATCTAACAAAGGCAATGAAATAGCCAGGGTTGAAAACATACAAGATGAAGGGTGTTATCCTGATACTGGTGCAACAAACCATCTAACCAACAATCTGGATGATCTACACCTAGGAAGCAAGGAGTACAAAGGTAACCAAACAATCTCAATGGGTAATGGTAAGTGCGTCAGTATTACTCATATTGGCAATGCATGTATAAATGGAAATAAAAAATTATTCTTACATAATATTCCCAAGGTACCCAAAATTATAAAAAAATCTAATTAGTGTGTCCCAATTTACTAAGGATAATGATGTATATTTTGAATTTTACCCTAAATATTGTCAAGTTAGAGACATCCTAACTAGAAATATGCTTTTACAGGGTGATCTTACCAAAGGACTATACAAGTTAAGCTTTTTTAACTGCCACAAAGAGGTTAAGGATGATAAAAGTTGTAACATGACTGAGATGAATAATGATGATTCATACAAAAGTGTATTTGACCTTTGGCATTGTAAGCTTGGACACCCTAGTGTCAAAACTGTAAAACAAGTTCTATCTGATATGAATATTAGCTTCAATGCTGTTATCTTGCCATATATATGTGATTATTGTCAACTGGCCAAAAGTCATCAACTACCCTTTAAAAATTCTACCATTGTTTATACTGAACCACTGCAATTTATAGCAGTTGATCTGTGGGGACCTGACATTGTCACATCAGATTTTGGACATAAATATTATGTATCTTTAGTTGATGCTTGTACCATATTTACTTGGATTTATTTTTTAAAAGGTAAATCTGATACTTATCAGGCTATAAAAATTTCATCCCTATGATTAAAAGACAAATAAACTCATCTGTTAAAATTATCCAAACTGATGGAGGTAGAGAATTTAAACATCTATATAACTATTTTGAAGATAAGGGCAATATCCACAGAGTCACATGTCTTTACACTTCTCAACAAAATTGGATAGTTGAAAGGAAACATGGACACATTGTAGAGTGTGGCTTTACACTACTTGCTCATGGACACCTACCACTAAAGTTCTGGTCAGAAGCTTTCAGTACAACTGTCTACCTGATTAATAGACAACCTACTAAAATTTTAAACCATAATTCACTATTTGAAAAATTACAAGGTGTCATGCCAGACTACGACAACTTAAATTTTTTTGGAGGTCTATGTTACCCATGTCTAAGGCCCTACAATAATAATAAACTGAATTTCAGGTCAAAACCATATACTTTAATAGGCTATGCTACTAATCAAAAAGGGTATAAGTGTCTTGATGATATAGGAAAATTTTATATCAGTAGAAATGTTGTATTCAATGAAAAAGCGTTTCCAATCTGTAACACCCCATAATTTAATACACCATTATTATACAATTAAGATAATAAAATGAGTATTAATTAATTAAATATTTAAAATTGAGGAAAACCGACTTTACTGTTGCGTTCGTTATGAAATTCTGGTTTAAGTAGACTCTTTGTTTTCGTAAATCGGGTAACGTATGAGGAAGTTAGAGGCTCAAGAAGATTAAACTATATTTAAAATTTAAATATAATAAATAAACCGAGGAACCAACGGTAAGTGGGCGACCCAACCCGAACTGGGTCGGCCCATGTGTCGACCTAGGTCTAAGGCAGGTCGACCCATGGGCTAACACAGTGGGTATGTGGGTCGACCCACCTACATGTAGGGTGGATTCTTGCAACCGATTCTGGACTGTTTTCTTTGTAATGTTCATACGCTGACATGGCTTGAGGTGTACGGTTGAGTTTATAAACCTAATATCTAATGGTTTAGAATTATCTTAGCTGATCTATTAATAGACCACCTAGCTCACTCATTTTCTTGCACACAAGCATTCTTCATTTTTCTTCCTCTAAACTATGCTCTGTAATTAAATAAGAAAAATGTTGAGGTGCTACCAAAAGATAGATTAAAAGGATAACTCTAGTTTTTCAACAAGAACTTTCTCAAAGACTATTTCTGGATCTAGCATACATCTCTGTGAGCTCTAGTTATTTTTAGATCTGCTATTTAAACAGTATTTTGACAATAAATGGTATAGATCCGAAAAGTAACAGTATTTATATGTATATATGTTTTAATGTCATTTATCTATTCTATTTACAGTTATTATATGTTCATTCGACATGAGATAAACATAATACAACTATTACGTATGAAAGGAATATAATTCCAAATGCAATCAATAAACAAACACTAAGTATGTCAATAATCTGTCTGTACAATAGCGAAGGCTAATGAGAAGATTTTGATTTTTATCTGCACCTTTAGCTATGAGTTAACATGCCAAGATACTTTTCATATAAATAATTACCTGCAAAAGAAAATATAGAATAACAGTGCGTGAAACCATGGATTGAAGGTCCGAAAGCCCAAAAGGCACCATAAAAAAACCACGGTGTGGATAACTTTATATATGGTTTCATAGTTCTTGTTTGCAGGAATCTTAGACTATTTCGACAATTCTACATATGACGATTCCCAATCTGCGTACATTATTGTACCCTCTTTTTGTAGTCCATGCGAAACTTGAGAACTTACTGTTAAATTAAAGATATTCAACATTGTCTCCAAAGCTATCCTTGTGCTCATATTTGTTTCAGATGTAATTAAGTAAAGTATTTTGCTACACATGAACTTTGAATTTGTTCGTTAATGATTTGAGTTAACTGCATTCAAACATGTGTAAGCACCACCATGGATTATATTTTCCACCAATTCCGAGATTTTCTCACAAACAGGCCCGCAAGCCCTCTACAAGGAGATTTTTTTATCCATGTCACATCAAACAGTATATTGATGTGCACATGATTTTACTGTTTGAAATGAATCTGAACACTTAATCACCCATTTACATAATTTTTCGATGATTTTCTCTTTACTTTCAAAAGTTAATCAAATCCTAGATCCTTTTTTAGTGTATTCCTAATTAAACACTTCCAATTCTAATAAATAGTTATCCATAATGAAATTTTCCACCATTGTTGTAGCACATATATCAACGGTAACAAAATTATTATATATGATTTCCTCCTCGTTCACATTTCCATCATCAGTCGGTTAATTGTCTTCATATATGAATGCATTTTTGTTAATCTCCATGTTATCAAACAAAATTTACCTAAATCAACTTCATAAGCCACTTGCATGATATCCAATTGCACTTCGTTGTTGTTTTCATTACTGTCGCAGTCACCAGCGTCTTCGGTAGCACATCCATCGAATGCTTCTTCCACTGGATTCACTTGACAACAACTCGTACAATTAGACCAAATTGTATGATGGTAGTTAAAAATGAAAGTACTATAGTACATTACTACTCACTTTGTCGTTGTTTTGAGATTGATTTAGATACTATAGTCATGATCCATATATTGTACTTCATTAGATGATGCTTCATCCATTCCACTATATCTATGTAATAAATTTGTAAACTCTTCAGCATAATGGAGTTGTCATATACGAAGGATATTCCATGTGACCTATTCATTGAAACTGCGCAGTGGGTTCAGTCATATAAACTAAAATAGTGGAACTCATTCCAATATCATTGACATCTTCCAAATCAATAATGGATGAACCATCATTTTTAACCCATTTCACCATTAATTTTAAATCGTATGTGAGTGAACTAACTTTTGTCACTTCCTATGCACGTTGTTTGAGCTCCAAAAATCTACAATATTTTTAACTTTCGATCCTTTTTGTTTATCTCTCACATAACAAGGTTTACCCTCTTCGTCAACCAAAATTTGGCGGTTGAAGTGAAATATAGTTGGAACCATTTTTTGTGACTTGTGATATTCAATCTCATGTATTTTGAAGATGATGTGTTTTGATGAGTGCTTTGTAGTGGAGAAGGCTGTGTGTGAAGCGAAGTTCGGAGGAAGAAGCAGGTTTCCTATTTTTGACCGGTTATTTTAGGAATATATTTCTAAAATATATTCCGAGGGGCAAATTGGAAGAGGTAGGTTTCCCGTTTGACCGGTTATTTTAGGAATATATTCCTAAAATATATTCTTAGGGGCAAATTGGATATTTTGTTTAGGCCTTCTATTCTCCTATAAAAGCAACATCTAAGTTTGGATTATATCATGGGATTGAGACCGAAATAGTTGATCCAAGGGTTTGCCGTCGTTCTTCATTATTCACCTTCTCCAACAAAAGTTATAGTCATCTAGATATTCTTTCCCTTTCTCAATAAGGTTATTGATTCAATTGTAATTTGTTTACTTTTGGTTTTTGATCCATTCAGTGTAAACAAAATTTGTTTTTGTGAATCAATAAAAAAGGGTGCTTGGGTGGAATATCTTGTGTTTGAGCATGTAATTTCATATCTATGTTATTTTTCTATAGAAATCATCTTTAAGTAATTGGATGAATAAGATCTTGGTTGCTTCTGCAGAAGCGCAATTTTCCTCACAGTTGGTATCAAAGCTAGATCATCGCAAAGCTTAGAATGATTTTGGACTAGAAAATTTGATTTTTGTTATGTCAGATATGATGGAGTTTTCGAAGATGTCTATTTTTGATGGAAGAAATTGGAGGATTTGGAAGCCTAAGATGGAGGATGTGATTTACCTCAACGACCTTCATGATGCGATTGATGGCGATGGGAAGAAGCCCTCGGATGTCGATGAGGGAAAGTGGAACAAGATGGATAAGAAAGCAATTGCCTTGATTCGATAGTACCTTGGTGATTCAGTATTCCATCATGTAGCTAGTTGTGAATCCGAGAATGATTTGTGGGACAAGTTGGTATCGATGAGTGCTACAAGTAAGGCTTTTCTAGTTCGAAAGTTGGTGCAACTTCGGTTGGATGAAGAAAAGTCTATTACAGAGCATCTAAATGAATTTCAAGGTGTGATCAATCAATTGGAAAATCTGAAGGTCAATTTTGATGATGAATTGCAGGATCTTTTGTCGATGAGTTCGCTTTCTGAAAATTGGGAGACTTTGGTTGTTTCATTGAGTAATTTCAATGTCAATGGAAGTATCTGTTTGGAAACGGTAGAAAGCAGTCTTCTGAATGAGGAACTAAGGAAAAAAGGACGGGTTTGAAATCAACTCAAGGTGAGGCTGTATGGTAGCAAGGGACTCAAGGAAAGATACAAGATGGAAAAGGAAGGGGGTTAATGCTAAAGGCGTTATCACTTGCCATCATTTTGGAAAGGAAGGTCACATACGCAGAAATTTTTATGCTTATCAGAGGGATAAGAAGAAGGTTGTGTATGGTGATAGCAGTGATGAGGCACATGCACGTTTTGCTGTAGGTTCCTCTAATGATGCTTCTTGTGATTTCCTCTTTAGTGAAGCTAGTCCTTGGAAGATGGATTCGGGAGCCAGTTTTCACATTTATAAGGATGTGAAGTTTTTTCTTCTTATGAGAAGAATATCGACATGATTATAATGGCTAATGGAATAGAGCTACCGGTTTGTGGTATTGGATCTATCCAGTTTTGTATGCATGATAGTGTGGTAAGGAAGTCTCTGGAATTAGGCATGTACCCGCTAGTTCTCATAATCTTATTTCTCTCGGTCAGTTTGGATCGCCGTGGTTGCACTTATGATACTCGAGGTGTAGTTTTGAGAGTGAAGCTGGGTGTAACACCCCACTTCCGTTAAGGTCACTCGCAAAGGGAATGCCTTAACTTCGGTGGAACGTTATAAGCAAACAGAACAGATATTTACAAGACAGATAAAGTAGTACTTGAAAATTTTGTAACTTTATGTAACACCCCACCTCCGCCAAGGTGGCTCTTGCAAGCAACTCTGACTTTGGTGGGGCGTTTTTAAAACAAGGTAAACATGCATAATGATATAGCGAGGCAGGACATGACATATATATAAGTAAATAAACAGAGTAAGTACCTAAAACAGCGGAAGAATTTTAAACCATTTCAAAAACAAGTCTGCTACATCATAATGTCAATTTCCCAAATAAACAAGTCTAGTACATAAAATAACATCATCTGAAACTGAAAAGGAAATCATAAAAGTAGCTATCCCCAAAGTGGAAAAACCATAGCGAACTCAAGTCCAAAGCATACATGAGCTATCCAAGAAAGCAGCTACGATCCAAGCTAGGCTCCTGTATTTCCTCCCTGAGAACCTGGGAGGGGGGGGGGAACGGAAGAAAAGAGGCGAAAGAAAACAGGTCAGTCAAAAAGACTGAGTAAGCCCTGCTACGATCAGTCTATAAACTAATAAAGTTAATAGCATGATGGAAACTGAGATGATCATAGATAACAACATACTGGCATGATAAATTAACTACAAGATAGATAGAGGTGTCATCGCATAAACAAGGTTAAGTCTTGCACCACGGTGTACTAGCAAACCAACATAACAGGTATTGATCCCTTGGCCCACGCTTTGACCCAATAACTTGAAGTGACCTTAATATAAGGTCCAACCAAACGGTCTAGTCGATCGGCTCCCTATAAGCCTAACACGTCAAGTGTTGGTGTCCATACGGCCCACATATGGATGTAGTCATGACTGTGCTGGGTCCACCTTCGGGTGTATCAAGCCCTCGGGTGTCATCCCCAGACACTGAAGCAATAATGCACAGTCCAAACCTACTGGTACCCGTGCCTCGAGTTTGTCCAATACCGGATTACGTGCACGTCCGTAGCCCGCCTGGACCCGCACCGCTGTACCACTCAGCCGTCGCTTTGGTCGCTTACATCCGTCCAGTAATCGTGCCCCGCCCTAGCCTAGCCTCTAGGGTTGTAATGATACCAAACTGGGATTACTGCTGGAACAGACCACGTTGCTAGGGTTTCCTAAGAGGGTTAAGTGCGATTTAACCCTTCACTAATCATGGATTAAATTGGTTAAGTGTAACCGACAGTTCACAACTTAACCCCATTTCAATCCCTAAACCCCCAAATGGATTAAATTGGTTAAGTGTAACCGACAGTTCACACTTAACCCCATTTCAATCCCTCGAATCCCCAAATGGATTAAATTGGTTAAGTGTAACCGACAGTTCACACTTACCCCCATTTCAATCCCTCGAATCCCCAAATTGGTTAAGTATTAGTGGACCCTGACTTAACCCTAATCATGAGGCATTAATTAATTTAATGCACCTTAACCTCTCACATTAGACCTTGTTGTGGTTACTAGTTAGGCCGGGCGGGTCCGGGTAGCTTTACACCACAACTTGGTCTAACCTCGGGTCTTGGCACCACATGACCAACTTCTCACATTGGGTCCTATTGTTTGTAGCCACTAGTTAAGCCGGTCGGTTCCGGGTAGAATTACGCTACAAACTCAACCCAACCTCGAGTTGGCCACACTTATGTTTTCTAAGTGTCATGTCCACTTTATTTCAAAACATAATTACAAGTCAACAAATACTTGGGTAGACCTAACTTAATAGGTAAATTTCCAAGGGGTAGACCTAACTTAATAGGTAAATTCCCAATCTTATATTTTCATGTATTTTAAGTTTACCCAAACCCCCCAACGTCGTTCTATCGCTTACATATTCGTAATAACGCATAAAGGATAGGAAGAGGGAACTTGGCACAATATACATGATGAACTTGCATATCACAACAAACATGCATAACATGTTAGACTTGCATAACTTAGCATAGTGAACTTGCATATTACCATAAACATGCCTAACATGTTAAACTTGCATAACTTAGCATAGTGAACTTGCATATTACCATAAACATGCATAACATGTTAAACTTGCATAACTTAGCATAGTGAACTTGCATATTACCATAAACATGCATAACATGTTAAACTTGCCTAACATGGCATAGGGGACTTGCATAAACATGCATAACTTGTCAAACATGCACAACATGTCATGGTGAACTTGCATAAGCATGCATAACTTATTAAACATGCATAACATGGCATAGTGAGCTTGCATAAACATGCATAACTCAATAAACTTGCAAATCATGGCTTGGTGAACTCGCATAAACGTGCATAACTCAAACTTGCAAATCATGGCTTAGTGAACATGCATAACTCAATGAACTTGCAAATCATGGCTTGGTGAACTTGCATAAACATGCATAACTCAATAAACTTGCAAATCATGGCTTAGTGAACATGCATAACTCAATGAACTTGCAAATCATGGCATAGTGAACTTGCATAAACATGCATAACCAAATAAACTTGCAAAAATCCCAACTTTCATCACATATTAACTTTAGAGTTTCTAAAATGAAGGTAAGAGGGCTTACAAGTATTATGAAGACACAAATCTACTAATAAAGATTGAGAAGCCCTTTGTGCAAGCATATAAAAACCCAAAACAAAGCTCCAATTAACCAAAAATCCCAAAAACTCTAGCTTAGCAAATAAAGCTTGCAACTTGATGATGTATGCAAGCTAATGATCATTCATACAACTTAGAAATGCTTGTATGAACATCAAAATCTTCATAGGAATTATTTTTTGAAGAGGGTGGAGGCTAGGGTTTTTAGGTGGAGGCCATTTGAGAATTCAATTTGACATAGTTTGGTTGCTAGAATGAATAATGGGGTTTTAGGGTAGGATTAGGGGCTTATTTATAGAAGATTAGAGTGTTTTTAGCCCTAGGATTAACCCTAGGTTAGTTTAGGCCCGTCAGATTTAGGAATTCTCTAGAACCAAGCCACAAGACCAAGCCCAAATCAAAATGGTGCGCCAGGCAAAACTGCCTGGCCACCCCCTGTCGACAGGGCTGTCGACAGGGCAGTCGACACCCTGGGGACCCTGTCGACAGGCCTGTCGACATGCGGGTCCTGGCGGGAATTTTCCCGCCTGCGCCAGTTTGCCCTAACCCTTGCTTTTAATTTCAAATTTAAATCTGTTTTTACTTAGGAATTTTCTGAAAACTTCAATGGGCCTTAACTGGGTCATACGGACTCCGATTTTCGAAAACTCGGACTCTATTTCGCGTATTTTTCCGAGACGAACGCAATGGCATAGCCCGTTTCCCTTGATTCAAATTTTTGAATTAAATTCTGCCTCGATTTATGTTATAACAGGTTATTGAAAATGCGGGTTGTTACATTCTCCCCTCCTTAAAGGATTTCGTCCTCGAAATCTTCAAGTTAGGAAGAACATATCCTACCATCCAATCATCCATCTACTCAAAGCATCATCCACGAGCAATCATTGTCCTTACAAGATTCTAAATGCTGGATGAACATATGCAGAGGTGTGTGTATATGTACTTATCTAATGCAAATATCATCAATGCGAATTATGTTAGTGAAATGAATCCATATGTATGCAATTCCTAACATAATGTATATCATCTATATGTGTGCACATAACATACACCCATATGCAACATCCATGTGATAACACACAATTTTCATCCATGAATAAGCATAAACACTCATGCATATGCAATATGAGGAGTGTGCGAGCCGATCTAGTGCCTAATCGTGTATAATGCATCCACGAGCAACCACTTGCAAACACTTGCAACTACTTGCAACCATCAAACATAACATGTTTCAAACACATGTTTCAACCAAAGGGTTTCTACCTAAGGTTCACATGACAAGATAATCACGATAAACTAGATAAACTAGATAAACATGGACAGAGAGATATGCTAAAAAGAGATCTTAGAAGATAAGCAAGATAAACTCCTTTTTGGATTACAAGAAATCCATTCAAACTCTGACATATAGTACTAACCGATGAGTCATAACCCCCTTATGGAGTTTATAACAGATATAAGATCGAGAATGGGACCGAGAGGATATATACAAAAGATAACTTGCAAGCAAGCTCCCCAGGAAAACAAGGATCAAGGATGCACTCTTACAAAGAGATATGATGCGTGTATCTAGTCTTCACTCTTCTTAGTCACGTTTCCTTGAGCTTAACTCCACTGTGCTTTGACCATCTTTTACTTCATGATTTCTTGGCTTCCTAACTCCTATTTACCAAATTCGAGTTGGAACTCATTCCATTATCGCCTCTCGTTTTCCTTTTCCACTTATTCTTCTCTCTGTATACTCGGTAACCTCATGATTTCATGCAAGCTCTCCAAAATCCACTAGTGAATCCTGGATCTCGTCTACTTACCATAAAGTATTCCACACAGCAGAACTTTTCTTGAAAATACCAATCCACGTTGCCAATTGCCCTTATAAACGTGATTTTCTATAACTCATGCTTAATCGAATTGAACCATCCGCCTATGAGTGATAGGCCATACCTAGATTCAGTTGCCTACCCATGGCTTCCTGTAGGCTATTTCAAAACTGGCCAACTTCTTGAGGGTAAACCGTTGCTAACCATGATGCAGTCCCCTCGCTCTTCACCGGACTGAAATGAGCACTCTTCGTGAGTCTACCTATTATGACCCACATACCCGTATTCCCTTTCTTTGATCTAGGTAATCTATCCACATAATCTATCGAGATGTTTTCACACTTCCCTTGCGGAACCTCCGATGGAGGTAATGGCCTGCCGGGCTTCTATGACTTGGCCTTATCCTGGTGGCACAACATGCATCCTGAGACCAACTCGGCCACCTCCTCGAGTGATGCGCACCTTCAAGACCCTTCTTTACCAAGTCTTCCACTCGAGGAACACATAATCTCTCATCGCGCCTTAGTCATCCCTTGTCATCTATAATATATCTAGCGAGGTGACTTAACATCTCGCCATGAATCAACTGGTCCATGTTCTTGACTAACGGCGGGTCTTCTTCCTGTGAAACCCCCTTCTTGATCCTGAAGACTAAGTCTAAGCTCAGGGAATGCTAACTAACTACCCAAACGGAGAAAGCTTCTTACTTCAATTGCCCTCCTCAGGGTTTTCCGGTCTTAAACCGCAACCACTTTAGCGGAATCCACCGCTAAGCCTTACTTAGGAACTATGTGCCCAAGAAATCCAACTTCCTTCCTCCAAAGTGACATTTGGAGAACTTGACCTTCACCTGGTGGCTCTAAGCGTATCCATCACCTCCTTGAGATGTCTAGCATGCTCTTCCTTGTTCTTTTAAGGAGATCAAAATATCGTCTACGACGACCACGACAAACTTGTTCAAGGACTCCCTAAACACCCTACCCATCAAGTTTACGTAATATGCGGGTGCATTAGTCAAACCAAATAGCATGACTAGCCATTCCAAAAATCCATCTAGAGTCCTAAACGCAGTCTTGTCAATTCCATCCTCAGCCATCCTAAGCTGATGGAATCTGGTAGCCAGATCAAAAGAAAACAGATGCTCCTACAAGCTGCTCAAACAAATCATCGATCCTTGGTAACGGTTGTCTATTCTTCTCACGATAATCAACACATAAGCGAAGCAAACTGTCCACGTTAGTAACGAATACTACTGGAGCACCTTACTCGAAAATGCTTCGTCTCAGGAAGTTCTTCTCAAGCAACTCCTTGACTTGCTTTCTTAACTCTAATCTCGTGAGGTCATGTGCCTAACCGGCCACGAAACTGGCTTGGTATTGCCAACCAGATAATGCGGAAATCTATCCACGTCCAGGGGTAACCTCTTCACTTCACCCAAGATATCAGGATATTCTCGGACCACCCTCACAGATTGCAAACTATCGATAGACGAGTCGAGGGATTCAAGATAACATAACATGACGGGACCCATAGGGTTGCTAGAAATTTCTAGGGTATTACCGAGGCGAGTCATGAGCCTCACAACCCTATATACAAAAACCAAGAATGGCTCCAAAACAGGACAACCATTCCATGCCCAAAACCAACCCATATCCCCTGAAACCGAGAATATAAACATCCCACGAGAATTCTATACTCCAGATAGAAATTTTCAAATCCACTCAGACCACAGACAATTGGGCGGAAACCCCAATTGGATTTGGAACACATATGGGATCATCAACTAGACTAGTACTTAGGTGCAAACTTTCAACTAGATCAGATGAAATAAAACTATGCGATGTGCCAGAATCAAACAAAGTACGAACAGGGAAAGTCAGAAAATGTAAACCAGACTTTCAACAGAAACACTACCTTTATCATGAGCTGGAAGAACGGTGTTGAGGGGATGAACTCGCCCTCCAGATAGTCCTGCACACTGAGTCTGACCTTGCCCTTGTTTCCTCGGGCAATCCTTGCTGAGATGTCCAGACTCACCACAATGAAAGCATTCGCCCCGCTTTCTCTTCTTCTTCCTACATTCCCTGGATATATGTCCAACTTTACCACAGAAGTTGCATTTCCTATTCTCTCTTGGCTTGTCCTTGCGGTTGTTGTTATTCTTGCCTCGTTTCCCGGAATTTACCCTCTTGCCTTGAGACTCATTCGCCTTGACCTCTTTCTTGTCATTGTTATCTTCTTCTTGAAGTAGGGCCATATTCACCAAACTCTCGAAAGTCGCCCCCAACGGTATGTGAGACATGGCCAAACCGTGCAATGGCTCGTTTAATCCTAGAGCAAAGTGTAGGGCCTTCATCTGAGCTGTATTAACCAAGTCTAAATTGACCCGAGCCAGTTGATTGAACTTATCTATGTATTCCCTAATAGTCATGTCCCCTTGCTTTAGTGATAAGAACCTCAGTCCAAACCTTCCTCTAAAATCATCCCAAGTCTCAATTAGCCTAGTAGCGGTGGTGACTACCCACCAACGTGCAGCTTCTTCCTTTAGCAACCATACTGCTAATAAAACCTTCCTGCGGTCACCTATATCAAAGGTGGCTAAAAGATCTTCGGTCTCTTTCAACCAATTCCTTGCTTCTACAAAAGTCTCTGTTCCACTAAAATTCTTGCCACCCATCATCTTAAAGTTCTTACAAGTTTCCGCAAAAATACGTTTGTGGAGGCTGAGGGGGAAGAGGAACATCAGCTACGGGAGGAGGAGGAGGAACAGCGGCCTCGACTGGAAAGACAACATTAGAGACACCCGGGACCGGTGCCGTGACTTCCAAGTACCGACGAAACCAATCGGGTATTGTTACTCCTTCGGGCAAGATGAGATTATAAGACATGCTGGAAACGAAAAGAAAAGAGTTCAAACGAGGGGTCAAAGGATAGTGCTAATGGCTTTTGGGGAATAGCCTTTAAAAATAACTAGACTTTTCCTTAGAAAATACTTTATACTTGGTTTTGAAAATAGTTTTTCAAAAGTTTTAAAAACCTTTTTATCCCTTCTCGTAAACCATATGCTCTGATACCAAATGTAACACCCCACCTCCGCCAAGGTGGCTCTTGCAAGTAACTCTGACTTTGGTGGGGCGTTTTTAAAACAAGGTAAACATGCATAATGATATAGCGAGGCAGGACATGACATATATATATGTAAATAAACAGAGTAAGTACCTAAAACAGCGGAAGAATTTTAAACCATTTCAAAAACAAGTCTGCTACATCATAATGTCAATTTCCCAAATAAACAAGTCTAGTACATAAAATAACATCATCTGAAACTGAAAAGGAAATCATAAAAGTAGCTATCCCCAAAGTGGAAAAACCATAGCGAACTCAAGTCCAAAGCATACATGAGCTATCCAAGAAAGCAGCTACGATCCAAGCTAGGCTCCTGTATTTCCTCCCTGAGAACCTGGGGGGGGGGGGGGGAAACGGAAGAAAAGAGGCGAAAGAAAACAGGTCAGTCAAAAAGACTGAGTAAGCCCTGCTACGATCAGTCTATAAACTAATAAAGTTAACAGCATGATGGAAACTGAGATGATCATAGATAACAACATACTGGCATGATAAATTAACTACAAGATAGATAGAGGTGTCATCGCATAAACAAGGTCAAGTCTTGCACCACGGTGTACTAGCAAACCAACATAACAGGTATTGATCCCTTGGCCCACGCTTTGACCCAATAACTTGAAGTGACCTTAATATAAGGTCCAACCAAACGGTCTAGTCGATCGGCTCCCTATAAGCCTAACACGTCAAGTGTTGGTGTCCATACGGCCCACATATGGATGTAGTCATGACTGTGCTGGGTCCACCTTCGGGTGTATCAAGCCCTCGGGTGTCAACCCCAGACACTGAAGCAATAATGCACAGTCCAAACCTACTGGTACCCGTGCCTCGAGTTTGTCCAATACCGGATTACGTGCACGTCCGTAGCCCGCCTGGACCCGCACCGCTGTACCACTCAGCCGTCGCTTTGGTCGCTTACATCCGTCCAGTAATCGTGCCCCGCCCTAGCCTAGCCTCTAGGGTTGTAATGATACCAAACTGGGATTACTGCTGGAACAGACCACGTTGCTAGGGTTTCCTAAGAGGGTTAAGTGCGATTTAACCCTTCACTAATCATGGATTAAATTGGTTAAGTGTAACCGACAGTTCACAACTTAACCCCATTTCAATCCCTAAACCCCCAAATGGATTAAATTGGTTAAGTGTAACCGACAGTTCACACTTAACCCCATTTCAATCCCTCGAATCCCCAAATCGATTAAATTGGTTAAGTATAACCGACAGTTCACACTTACCCCCATTTCAATCCCTCGAATCCCCAAATTGGTTAAGTATTAGTGGACCCTGACTTAACCCTAATCATGAGGCATTAATTAATTTAATGCACCTTAACCTCTCACATTAGACCTTGTTGTGGTTACTAGTTAGGCCGGGCGGGTCCGGGTAGCTTTACACCACAACTTGGTCTAACCTCGGGTCTTGGCACCACATGACCAACTTCTCACATTGGGTCCTATTGTTTGTAGCCACTAGTTAAGCCGGTCGGTTCCGGGTAGAATTACGCTACAAACTCAACCCAACCTCGAGTTGGCCACACTTATGTTTTCTAAGTGTCATGTCCACTTTATTTCAAAACATAATTACAAGTCAACAAATACTTGGGTAGACCTAACTTAATAGGTAAATTCCCAAGGGGTAGACCTAACTTAATAGGTAAATTCCCAATCTTATATTTTCATGTATTTTAAGTTTACCCAAACCCCCCAACGTCGTTCTATCGCTTACATATTCGTAATAACGCATAAAGGATAGGAAGAGGGAACTTGGCACAACATACATGATGAACTTGCATATCACAACAAACATGCATAACATGTTAGACTTGCATAACTTAGCATAGTGAACTTGCATATTACCATAAACATGCCTAACATGTTAAACTTGCATAACTTAGCATAGTGAACTTGCATATTACCATAAACATGCATAACATGTTAAACTTGCATAACTTAGCATAGTGAACTTGCATATTACCATAAACATGCATAACATGTTAAACTTGCCTAACATGGCATAGGGGACTTGCATAAACATGCATAACTTGTCAAACATGCACAACATGTCATGGTGAACTTGCATAAGCATGCATAACTTATTGAACATGCATAACATGGCATAGTGAGCTTGCATAAACATGCATAACTCAATAAACTTGCAAATCATGGCTTGGTGAACTCGCATAAACGTGCATAACTCAATAAACTTGCAAATCATGGCTTAGTGAACATGCATAACTCAATGAACTTGCAAATCATGGCTTGGTGAACTTGCATAAACATGCATAACTCAATAAACTTGCAAATCATGGCTTAGTGAACATGCATAACTCAATGAACTTGCAAATCATGGCATAGTGAACTTGCATAAACATGCATAACCAAATAAACTTGCAAAAATCCCAACTTTCATCACATATTAACTTTAGAGTTTCTAAAATGAAGGTAAGAGGGCTTACAAGTATTATGAAGACACAAATCTACTAATAAAGATTGAGAAGCCCTTTGTGCAAGCATATAAAAACCCAAAACAAAGCTCCAATTAACCAAAAATCCCAAAAACTCTAGCTTAGCAAATAAAGCTTGCAACTTGATGATGTATGCAAGCTAATGATCATTCATACAACTTAGAAATGCTTGTATGAACATCAAAATCTTCATAGGAATTATTTTTTGAAGAGGGTGGAGGCTAGGGTTTTTAGGTGGAGGCCATTTGAGAATTCAATTTGACATAGTTTGGTTGCTAGAATGAATAATGGGGTTTTAGGGTAGGATTAGGGGCTTATTTATAGAAGATTAGAGTGTTTTTAGCCCTAGGATTAACCCTAGGTTAGTTTAGGCCCGTCAGATTTAGGAATTCTCTAGAACCAAGCCACAAGACCAAGCCCAAATCAAAATGGTGCGCCAGGCAAAACTGCCTGGCCACCCCCTGTCGACAGGGCTGTCGACAGGGCAGTCGACACCCTGGGGACCCTGTCGACAGGCCTATCGACATGCGGGTCCTGGCGGGAATTTTCCCGCCTGCGCCAGTTTGCCCTAACCCTTGCTTTTAATTTCAAATTTAAATCTGTTTTTACTTAGGAATTTTCTGAAAACTTCAATGGGCCTTAACTGGGTCATACGGACTCCGATTTTCGAAAACTCGGACTCTATTTCGCGTATTTTTCCGAGACGAACGCAATGGCATAGCCCGTTTCCCTTGATTCAAATTTTTGAATTAAATTCTGCCTCGATTTATGTTATAACAGGTTATTGAAAATGCGGGTTGTTACACTTTATTACAGCAGAAAACAGAAATAAGTTTGGTTGCATCTTTCAAAACCACAATATCGGAATTCAAGTACATAAATATCACTATTGTACAAAAGCCTTCAGAATGCATAAATTTTCAAAGCCATAATCCCCAACATAAACTGTCATGAAAAGATAGAGTCGAAGCCAAGAAATACTTCAAACACTTCAAGTAGAGAGAATTTGAATCTAGCTCCTACGTTTCCACCCTAAGCACTTGGGGAGGGGGAAACGGAAAGAAAAGAGGCGAAACAAACTAGGTCAGACATAAGTCTGGTTAGTCCAGTGACTTTCAGCATATAAACATATAATAGTATCATGACATGTAAATAAAACTGGATGAGAGATAATCGTAACAGAAACAGGTTAACAGAATGATATAGGCTAATATAAGCTTCTTACTTAGTTTTCACTTCTCTGCACTAATACTAGTGTAATTGAATTAGGTGTTGTCCTAATGACTAAACAGAAAACAGAATGATCTTTTTAGAAACATGATGCTAGAAATGGGCCCTTACCACCCTAACAGAGACGGACGTTCAGAAACAGAATGCTAGTAATGGGCCTTTACCACCCGAACAGAGACAGATGGTTACAGAAACAGAAGCAGAAACGAAATCAGAGACGGAAACAGAATATTCCCTACGGAAACAGAATGTTAGAAATAAGTGTACACTAGTAAAGGGCTTTTACCACCCCAACAGACGGTACCCCAACAGAAACAGACAGGTGTTACCACCCCAACAGAAACAGACGGTACCCCAACAGAAACAGACAGAACTAAGTGTACCCTAAATTCTACCCCAAGCGATCGGCTCCCTAATACATAAATACCCTGTGTCGGTCCCACAGAATGGTGTATCACTCCCTAAAGTGGCAACCTATAGACACAGACCTATTTACAGATGTCACGGTGTCTTACATCCTTAGAGTAGACCGGATCCATGCACGCACATGACCCGGTTGGAATGCGCCATCAACACCCCTCGCCATTTTCAGGAACCTCTTACAATTAGTTCAGTAAGCGTGCCCTGGACCCCTACCTAGTGTTGGGTCATAATTTTGATACCAAAAAGGGTTACTGACTAATTTGTTTCCCAAACAATAGATGACACAAGTAATTACCCCTCCTAACCTTGTGTCCCCAGACTAACAGATTTTAGATTAACTTGTTTATGGATTTCAGATGTACAAAGTCCAGATTAACTAGTTCTCAGATCAGACATATAGGTTAATAAGTTTTCAAATTAATGGACCAGATATACAGATTTACAAGTTTTCAGACTAACAGATCAGATATACAGATTAATAAGTTTTTAGACTAACTGATCAGATATACAGATTAACAGACTTACGGATTGTTTCACCTAACCTTGTATTGGGCCTACAGATCTTCAAATGGGTTTATTAGATTCATCAGTCCAGTTGATTTAACCTTATCCACCCAATACGTTTTAGGCATCCTATTTATCTTAGATTTGCATTAATTAAATATAAATGCATTGACCTCTCACATTAGTCGGTAGCTTGTGGCCGCTGGATGTGCCGGGCGGTTCCGGGCAGACTTCTGCCACAAGCAAGACCTAACCTTGTGTCTAAGCATCTTTATGCCTACGACCTCTCACATTAGACTGACAGTTTGCGGTTGCTGGTTAAGCCGGTTGGGTCCAGACAGGCTTCTATCGCAAACAGAGTCTAACCTCGTGTCTCAACATTCTTATTTTAGCTAAGTATTCATTCACAGATTATGCCAATATCAGACTAATTATGCCAATTTAACAAATTAACTTCTTTACAAGTTACAGCAAAATTTCCAAAGTTCTATTAACATGTTTTGCTCAATTTTAGATCTAGCCTACATATTTTCATACCCCAAACTACCGTATTCGGTTTCAACAGATATAGCAGATTAGACAATTTAACAAATTTAATCATCCCTTAAAATTCCATTGACATACCTCACTTAATCATAAAATTAAGCCTAATCTTACATGCTCAATTTATGGTCATAATTCACAATATAACATATGCCCCAAATTTCTAGTTAAAATTACATAGTACAGAATATTCTCCAAAAACCCCAAATCATGATATACAATATGAATTATGCCAAATTATAGCCTCTGATTTCAGCGTATGTCAAATATCCAAAATCCCCATTTAGGCGTATTCACAATTAGTAGTTATCCTATTTTAATATAGATCTTTTACGCCTAAATCATATAACCTTTTTTCTTCCAAGTCATCCTAACCTATTGGAAATCATCTCTATGGTAGAGATGGGTATCGACGATGAAGAGATGAACAAGTATGGAATTGATAGAGAAGGGTCGCTTCGAAAGAATGGGAGACTAGTTGTACCCAATGTTAATGGATTGAGAGATGAAGTGCTTAGAGAGTGTCATCATTCGAAATTGACTATACATCCCAGTGGTAACAAAATGTATCGAGACATGAGATCTTGAATTATAACATGCATTATGTTCCCAAATTATAAGTCATATGTTGTCATACAATAATTCTCCTTCTTCCAAATCATAAACCGTCATATATAGTATGCCTAGGTCTAGATCTTAAATTACAACTTATGTTGTGTTCTCAATTTAGTCACAAATCAGTTATGTCCAATTATGCATCATTCAATATTTTCCCCAAATTTAGCATTCGCGTGTCAATCTCTTATGAGATTTGGCTTAGGCTCGTGGTAGCCTGGCTATAGAACAGAAGGAAGGAAGAGATACAGAATAGTTATAATAAGATAGATCTACACAGAAAAACAGATCTGATAAACAAGAATAAGATGGATCTACATAGAAAAACAGATCTGATAAACAATAATAAGATAGATCTCCAACTCAGATTTATACCCATGTCAAGATCATAATTAAATTTCATATCTGAAAATAACTGTACTCACAAATCGTGATTTAAGAAAGAGAAGAACGATTCTGGGATCTGATTTATGGAGTTGATTAGCTTTCCGTTGATGTAGACGTTGATTTGTTATCTTTATCTTCTCGCTTGAATTAATTGATTAGGGTGGAGGCTAGGTCACTTTAGGTTTTAGGAGAATGGAGGCGCCATTCCTCTTTGTTAATGAATTAGGGTTGGGTCTTGCTATGTATTTATAGGTGTAGAGAGTGTTTTAGAGCCCTTAGATGAACCAGGAGACCATCAGAACCACCCAGCTCAAATACACATCATCCGACCACTCAGAAGAAGACACATCATCACAGAACACTCCAGAATTCTGTGCTGGATCAGTATGGGCGCACTTGGCAGGTGTGCCAGTGCATTTTTGTACTGGCGCACTTGTGAAGTGCGCCAGTACATTCTGGTCAACTTCCGGTTTTTCTATCTAACTTCATTCGTCCATATCTTCTTCATACGGTATCCATTTTACGCAAACTCGGACTCTATCTCAAGCAGAATTCTGAGAGGAACGCAATGGCATAACCCGTTTCACCTAATTCTTCTTTTAATAATTAATTATTTTTTAATTATCTCTTATGTCCCGTTTTAAAATTACGGGGTGTTACATTCCCCCCTACTTAAAGGATTTCGTCCCCGAAATCTTCAAGTTAAGAAGAATGTGTCCTACCATCCAATCACCCATCTACTCAACCATCATTCACAAGCATCCATTGTCCTTAGAAAACTTCTAATGTTGTATGTACATATGCAAAAGTGTGTGTATGTGTCTCTTATCTGATGCAAAGATCAGGCGGTCTACTGATTCAGTTGACCTCCTTAATGCGAATTATGTTAGTGCCATGAGTCCAATTATGTATGCAAGAAATTTTATTTGATACGCTTCATTTCTATATGAGTGGATAACCACTCATCCAAATGCAACATCCATATGATGAGTCAATCATTTTGCATCCACAAAAATTAAAAAATGCACACACATCCATATGCAGTATGAAAGTGTTGTTGAGCCGATCCAGTGCCTAGTGTGTGTATATGCATCCACGAGCTACCACTAGCAACCACTTGCATCCACTTGCAACCATCAAACATAACATGTCTCAAACACATGTTTACACCCATTAGTTTCTACCTAAAGGTCGAAGGCTCGATCGATAGGATACAGCCAAGTGATAGAAGCAAGTACAATTAAAATAAAAGTTCTGTTCCCATTAGACATCGGTTAAGAAGATAAATTCCTAAGTATCAACCCCGAAGACCGAAATCAACATCAGATTGACACTCAGAGAATTACTCTCATTAAACAATGTCAAAACTGGAAATCTACTTCACGCTTCGAGTAAAAACTCCTACCCTTTTCAGAAATATTCAGATACTTACAGACTACTGGTACAGATCAGATTATCAAATGATTCTTAGGAAACTAAGCATGATAAAACCATACCATATCCCACAAAAACCAGAATGTATGCGTCATAGTCAACTTAACGCCTAACACAGATACCCTCAAACCCCAACCTATCACAAACAGATGAGTCGTAACCCTCATGGGGTTTGAGACTATAGCGGGATCAAAAATAAGACTAATATTAAAGTGCAGATTCTCAATTAAAGAATCAGAATGCCAGAATCAAAAAGAGTTTTAACTCAATAATCAGATAAGGAAATTAAACCTTCTACAGAAATTCCTATCTCTATCCTATCCACCAGCCACGTGAGCATTCACCTGCCCTGTAGAAGTAGGTTCTGCCCTTGCCTTCTGGGGCAATCCTTGATCAGATGTCCTATCTCACCGCACTGAAAACAACTAGTCTTCTTACATGTTAAAAAGTCTTTCTCTAAAGTTGCCCCCATCGCGCGGAAAAACCCTACGAAGCTCGAAGGAGGATTAGTCGTAAGCGAAATTACTGCGGCTATAGATGGAAGTTAGGCACTTCTTTGCCCTTCGACAGACGCCGTAGTCTCATCATGCCTACGGAACCATGTCGCGATGAGGTTACCTCCCAGAAAGCCAGGAGCCCCGGAGACTCGGAAAAGAAGGAAACAAGGATTAAACAGAAAATCAAAAGAAAGATATATGGCTTTGGGGACTATGTTTTTCAAAATAAACTCTACTTTTGAAAATACTTCCTTTTTAAAACCGTTTTGAAAACAGTTTCCAAAAACATTTTATCAAATCTGGTAACCTGTAGCTCTGATACCAAGTGTAACACCCCACTTCCGTTAAGGTCACTCACAAAGGGAATGCCTTAACTTCAGTGGAACGTTATAAGTAAACAGAACAGAAATTTACAAGACAGATAAAGTAGTACTTGAAAAAATTATAACTTTATTACAGCAGAAAACAAAAATAAGTTTGGCTACATCTTTCAAAACCACAATATCGGAATTCAAGTACATAAATATCAGTCTTGTACAAAAGCCTTCAGAATGCATAATTTTCAAAGCCATAATCCCCAACATAAACTGCCATGAAAAGATAGAGTCAAAGCCAAGAAATACTTCAAACACTTCAAGCAGAGAGAATTTGAATCTAGCTCCTACGTTTCCACCCTGAGCACCTGGGGGGGGGGCAACGGAAAGAAAAGAGGCGAAACAAACTAGGTCAGACATAAGTATGATGAGTCCAGTGACTTTCAGCATATAAACAGATAATAGTATCATGACATGTAAATAAAACTGGATGAGAGTTAACCGTAACAGGAATAGCAGGTTAACAGAAGAAATAGAATGATATAGGCTAAGCTAAGCTTCTTACTTAGTTTTCACTTCTCTGCACTAATACTAGTATGACAGAATTAGGTGTTGTCCTAATGACTAAACAGATAACAGAATGATCTTTTCAGGAACATGATGCTAGAAATGGGCCCTTACCACCCTAACAGAGACAGACGTTCAGAAACAGAATGCTAGTAATGGGCCTTTACTACCCAAACAGAGACAGACGGTTACAGAAACAGAAGCAGAAACGGAATCAGAGACGGAAACAGAATATTCCCTAAGGAAACAGAAAGTTAGAATTAGGTGTACATTAGTAATAGGCTTTTACCACCCCAACAGACGGTACCACACAGAAACAGACAGGTGTTACCACCCCAACAGAAACAGACGGTACCCAAACAGAAACAGACAGAACTAAGTGTACCCTAAATTCTACCCCAAGCGATCGGCTCCCTAATACATAAATACCCTGTACCGGCCCCACAGAAGGGTGTATCACTCCCTAAAGTGGCAACCTATAGACACAAACCTATTTACAGATGTCACTGTGTCTTACATCCTCAGAGCAGACCGGATCCATGCACGCACATGACTTGGTTGGAATGCGCCATCAATACCCCTCGCCATTATTAGAGTGAACCTCTTACAATTAGTTCAGTAAGCGTGCCCTGGACCCCTACCTAGTGTTCGGTCATAAATTTGATACCAGAAAGGGTT
The DNA here is from genome assembly GCA_030737875.1 of Allium sativum. NCBI lineage: Eukaryota > Viridiplantae > Streptophyta > Magnoliopsida > Asparagales > Amaryllidaceae > Allium > Allium sativum. The sequence goes on along the minus strand of CM060918.1, from coordinate 767,720,302 downwards.
ACTGACTAATATGGGTCCCAAACAACAGATGACACAAGTAATTACCCCTCCTAACTTGGTGTCACTAGACTAACAGATTTCAGATTAACTTGTTTATGGATTTCAGATGTACAAAGTCCAGATTAACTAGTTCTCAGATCAGACATAAAGGTTTACAAGTTTTCAGATTAACGGACCAGATATACAGATTTACAAGTTTTTAGACTAACGGATCAGATATACAGATTAACAAGTTTTCAGACTAACGGATCAGATATACAAATTAACAGACTTACAGATTGTTTCACCTAACTTTGTATTGGGCCTACAGATCTTCAAATGGGTTTATTAGATACATCAGTCTAGTTGATTTAACCTTATCCACCCAATACGTTTTAGGCATCCTATTTATCTTAAATTTGCATTAATTAATATTAATGCATAGACCTCTCACATTAGGTCGGTAGCTTGTGGTCGCAGGATGTGCCGGGCGGTTCCGGGCAGACTTCTGCCCCAAGCCAGACCTAACATCGTGTCTAAGCATCGTTATGCCTACGACCTCTCACATTAGACTAACAGTTTGCGGTTGCTGGTTAAGCCGGTTGGGTCCGGACATGCTTCTACCACAAACAGTGTCTAACCTCATGTCTCAGCATTCTTATTTTAGCTAAGTATTCATTCACAGATTATGCCAATATCAGACTAATTATGCCAATTCAACAAATTAACTTCTTTACAAGTTACAACAGATTTTCGAAAGTTCTATTAACATGTTTTGCTCAATTTTAGATCAAGCCTACAGATTTTCATACCCCAAACTATCGTATTCAGTTTCAGTAGATTTAGCAGATTAGACAATTTAACAAATTTAATCATCCCTTAAAATTCCATTGACATACCTCGCTTAATCATAAAATTAAGCCTAATCTTACATGCTCAAATTATGGTCATAATTCACAATATAACATATGCTCCAAATTTCTAGTTAAATTTACATAGTACAGAATATTCTCCAAAAACCCCAAATCATGATATACAATATGAATTATGCCAAATTATAGCCTCTGATTTCAGCGTATGTCAAATATCCAAAATCCCCATTTAGGCGTATTCACAATTAATAGTTATCCGATTTTAATATAGATCTTTTACGCCTAAATCATATATCCTTTTTTCTTCCAAGTCAAGATCGTCATATAAAATATGCCCTCAAATCTAGATCTTAAATTATAACATGTATTATGTCCTCAAAATCAGATCTTGAATTATAACATGCATTATGTTCCCAAATTACAAGTCATATGTTGTCATACAATAATTATCCTTCTTCCAAATCATAAACCGTCATATATAGTATGCTTAGGTCTAGATCTTAAATTACAACTTATGTTGTGTTCTGAATTTAGTCACAAATCAGTTATGTCCAATTATGGATCATTCAATATTTTCCCCAAATTTAGCGTTCGCGTGTCAATCTCTTATGAGATTTGGCTCAGGCTCGTGGTAGCCTAGCTATAAAACAGAAGGAAGGAAGAGATACAGAATAGTTACAATAAGATAGATCTACACAAAAAACAGATCTGATAAACAAGAATAAGATGGATCTACACAGAAAAACTGATCTGATAAACAAGAATAAGATAGATCTCCAATTCAGATTTATACCATGTCAAGATCATAATTAAATTTCATATTTGAAAATAATTGTACTCACAAATCGTGATTTAAGAAAGAGAAGAACGATTCTGGGATCTGATTTCCGGAGTTGATTAGCTTTCCGTTGATGTAGGCGTTGATTTGTTATCTTTATCTTCTCTCTTGAATTGACTGATTAGGGTGGAGGCTAGGTCACTTTAGGTTTTAGGAGCATGGAGGCACCATTCCTCTTTGTTAATGAATTAGGGTTAGGTCTTGCTATGTATTTATAGGTGTAGAGAGTGTTTTAGAGCCCTTAGATGAACTAGGAGACCATCGGAACCACCCAGCTCAAATACACATCATCCGACCACTCAGAAGAAGACACATCATCACAGAACACTCCAGAATTTCGTGCTGGATCGGTATGGGCGCACTTGGCAGGTGCGCGAGTGCATTTTTGTACCGGCGCACTTGTGAAGTGCGCCAGTGCATTCTGGTCAACTTCCGGTTTTTCTGCCTAACTTTGTTCATCCATATCTTCTTTATACGTTATCCGTTTTACGCAAATCTGGACCCTATCTCAAGCAAAATTCCGAGAGGAACACAATGGCATAACCCGTTTCACCTAATTCTTCTTTTAATAATAAATTATTCTTTAATTATCTCTTATGTTCCGTTTTAAAATTACTTGGTGTTACACTGGGTAGTCATGTTATGATGAGGGGAATGTTGCTGGAAGGTAACCTTTATAGATTGGTTGGCTCTTTGGTCGACCGTGGAAGGGGAGTGACGGTTGAAGAACCTAGTCCACAGCAAGGTGGAAAGGTAAATTTGGTCACTGCTGATGTTTTAGACAGGAGTCTTCATATTGATGGTGCTCGAAGGATCGGTAGAGACTAGGGAAGGAGTTTTGGTCAAGTGGAAGTCAAGTGTCGAGTTGGAAAATCCAAAAAGTGGAGATCCTTATGGTATTACAACCAATTTTAGACCGTTAGTTTTGTGTGATGCATTTCAGGGGGAAGATGCATCACTTGCAGGTGGTGGTTTGTGATGTTTTAATTGAGAGTAGGTGTCATCGAAAAAACTAGGTGACTTGTATGTTGATTGTTGGAAGTTTGCTTAATGACGTGATTTCATATCAAGATGGAGTGTTGTGATTTGTGATATTCAATCATATGTATTTTGAAGACGATGTGTTTTGATGAATGCTTTGTAGTGCAGAAGACGGTGCGTGAACCAGAGTTTGGAGGAAGAGGCAAGTTTTCTGTTTTTCATCGGTTATTTTAGAAGAAATATATTCTGAGGGGCAAATGGAAAGAAGCAGGTTTCCCTGTTTTTGACTGGTTATTTTAGGAATATGTTCCTAAAATATAGTCTGAGGGGCAATTACTTGTTTTTGATCGGTTATTTTAGGAATATATTCCTAAACATAGTCTGAGGGGCAAACTGGAAGAGGCAGGTATCCTATTTTTTGACCGGTTATTTTAGGAATATATTACTAAAATATGGTCTGAGGGAAAATTACTTGTTTTGACCAGTTATTTTAGGAATATATTCCTATAATATAGCCTGAGGGGCAAATTGGAAGAGGCAGGTTTTTTGTTTTTAACCGGATATTTTAGGAATATATTCCTAAAATATATTCTTAGGGGCAAATTAGATATTTTGCCAAGCTGGGCCTTCTATTGTCCTATAAAAGCAGCATCTAGGTTTGGATTATATCATGAGATTAAGACTGAAATAGTTGATTCAAGGGTTTGTCGTTGTTCTTCATTATTCTCCTTCTCCAACAAAAATTGTGGTCATCTAGATGTTCTTTATGATTCTCAATAAGGTTATTGATTCAATTGTAATTTGTTTACTTTTGGTTTTTTTATTTCGTTCAATGTAAACAAAACTTGGTTTTGTGAATCAACAAAGATGACGGTTGAGCGGAATATCTTATGTTTGAGCATGTAATTTCATATCTGTGTTATTTTTCGATAGAAATCATCTTTAAATAATTAAGTAAATAAGATCATAGTCGCTTCCGCAAAGGCGTAGTTTTCGAAACGCTATTGACATTAACAACACATAATTGAAACCTAATAATTTAAAACCATAATTTTTGGAAACATAAATAAGAAATAACTAAGTTAAGCAATCTTAGTCAATGGAAGGAGAAATAGAATTTGCATAAAATTATATAACGGCATAAGAATTTTGGAAAGAGATTTTGGAGTTTGTAGTTTAGATGAGGAAGTTTGGGAGGGTGAGGAGAAAAGTAAAAAAAGGCTGGGTTGTTTATTCCAACTTCAAAAAGAATACTCATGCGTTCCAGAAATGCGCAAGTATATATTTTTTGTGTACTTTTGGAAGGCACAAATGTTTTTTCAATCTACAAAAAGATGTCTATTTCTAAAAGTTGAGTTTAAACTTGAAACATTTTTTTTTTCATGGGTCCGTTTTGAAAATCTATTCTTTTTTTATGGAACAAAAAAAACCGCAGATTGAAATGAGCTAACTAATAGTTTTACAATGATATAGTAGTAACTATTTGATTGAAATCTATCTTATTACAGCCAAATTTTGCATATATGCTACTGCAGAAGAGCTTAGAAGCAGGTTCAACTGATTCCGATCATGTATGAGTTTATGCCTGTGCCAACATGTACACATGCACAACTAATACCTTGTGTATTTCCGATGCTCAAATCCTAATCTGACTTTATAAATTTATGCATTTGTTCTTCAAACTCAATGGCTTTGCAATGTATAAAAAGCAACTTGAATTAACCTTACTTATGATTGGAAAAAATATAAAAATTTCCCTCTTCTCATTGGAAAAATCTAACCCTAGTTTTTATATAATATCTCTATTATTTTTGTTCCTCTAACTTCAATGAATTTTTTATATAATTTACTTTCACATATCTTCATTTATCTGCTTCTAACACCCTACATTCTCATTTCTACATGATTCTCTTCCATCGCCATTTTCCCTAATTCTTGAATATCCTCCATATGACTCGTCACGCAAGAAATCAACTTAAACAGAAGGGTTCTACCATGTTTTGTAGCTGCAATAATTTGCTCGTATATTACATTTTCATTATTTAAAGTTTCAAAGATATGCACTTGTTTATTTTCAGTACTTCGAATCACTTATTTAAATTGCAGATAAATGGGGCCTTTAGTAACTGTAGTATAAGTCTCACTACAACAAAAAACACTTTTCGCAACAGGCAATATCTGTTGCAGTAGACCAATTGCAACAGGCCCACGCCTGTTGGTATAGCCGAAGTTGCAAAAAGTCTACAACGTTTTCTGCCTGTTGCAATAAAACGTTGCGGTATACTTTTTTGCAACTGACTTTTGTTGTTGCAACAGACCATTTTGCAACAGTATATGCCCGTTGCAATAGATTCAGAAATCTATAAAAAAAAATATAGCTTATAGATATTACGTATCAAATGTATTTGTTTTAGTAACAGCGTATAACACAGAATGAAATAAACAAATATTTTTTTTATTTTAACGAAGTTTTAATAGTACAAACAATTACAATAAATAGTACAAACAATTACAATAAAAGTTTCTACAATTTTCATACACCGTTCATGTGTAATAATTTTCATACATCATTCATGCATTGTGCTTTTCATCCACTCGCCGCGTTTTAAACTATTATCAAACAAAGCCACCGATGCACTCGCTTCAGCTCTTTCAAACACATCAAAGCAATGGCCCCTGATAAAAAAAAAACTTATCTAAAAGAGAGAATTGTTAACAAAAACTAAATCAATTTATTCCAGTTATTCTAGTGTAGTTGGAGTCATTGCTGATTTCATACAAGAGAGAATAATACACATAATAATACAAATCAGATATCTATACAGTAGAGAGAATAAACTTGAACATGATTTTTTTTAATAATTAAGTAGAGAGAATAAATTTGAACATGAATTTTTTTTAATAATCAAGTAGAGAGAATAAATTTGAACATGAAATATTTCAGTAATCAAGTAGAGAGAATAAACTTGATATAGAAACAAATTTACCTTGTTCAAAGCTTTAAGGATTGACATCCACACCGTTGTGATCAACAAAATCTTCACGTTTGGATCCACACCAAAATTTTGGCAGTCAAATAGTGGGAGCAAATTTGGATCTACAAGTAAACATCAAGACTGAGATTAACCAAATGCTGATGCAATAACATTCTAGCTATTATGAGTAATGCATCACTATAACAATTGACCTAATACTGCAAAAAACTGCAATTAAATATCACACAAATTTCCAACTGGTGCATGATACTATAGGACAGAACCTGCCGCATAAACTAAAATATAAAGCTATAACTACAAAAATATCGCACAAATTTCCAATTGGAATAGATTAAGTAGTCTATAATTCTCAGCAAAGACATCCAATGTTCTTACTACAAAAATAATTATATAAAGCTACAGTGCGGATGCTACAGTGTAGCTTCAAGCAAACACAAACTCCATGTTGATGCTTGTTACTTAGTATCTTAAAACCACCAATTAACATAAGAACCATATTCAAAAAATAGGTTGCAGCTCAAGACCAATACCATATCGGGAAAAAAGCATTTTCATGAATACTAACTAGACAAGCCACGATGCATACTAGCGTAGTAACTGGTTTTATTTTCAGGAATGTACATACTCAAATGCAAGCAACGTATGGTAAATTAAAACTTGCCAGTATGATAGAAGTCATGGATTAGATCCATGTGCGTATATTATAACTAAAAAAACAACTCTAGTAAGTTCTAACTCATGAGCTGTAACCAATTTTACAAATTTAAGCATACTAAGGCTCACTCCATTGAATTATAAACAATGAAATAAATCAACAACAGTTCTTTGAAGTCAAGCTTAAAAACGAAAGGACAATGAGTTCCTTAAACCTAACAAGAGACTAGGAATTCAAATCATCAGATTACCTCTTATTAATTTGAAATAAAATGCACCTAAGAGGGAGTGTTACATTGAACTAATGCTCAAGTAAATTCTACAACCTACCTTGAGATGGAGATAGTTTCTGATAAGTATCTTTGAGAGGCAGTATCCCCTACTAGCTCTTTTACATCAATCCAAACACAACCTTGCATATTAACAATTTTTACTGCATCATATGTCTTACAAACAAAAATATGCAATCCAGACCAAAAACTAGTGACTGTTAACATGTGCTCCTAGTTATCTTCATTCGTTATTATTTTCTTCAAGATTCATTTGTATTTCTTATATAAATATGTCATATTTTATTTCAAAAACCGACTAAATAAGTTATTTTTTCCATTAAAAAGCATCAAGATAGAATTTATATAATTTTGCAGTGTCATAGTCATAAGATTATAGATAAGAATACAACATTTAAGGGGCAATCAACTGTTAACCTGGAAATTGTTTTCTAGTCACTTTATACTCGTCTGACCAGTATATTAGTGTTACTTTAGCTAATAATGGTCTAACAATAGTTTATGCTAAGAACTTACAATAAGAATGGAAATAGGATTTGGTTTACCTATTTGGAAATGGTTTATGATAAGAACTCTTTGTTGGCTGATTTGGAATTACGAGCCTGCATCACTGCTATGGGACTGTCTAAAATCGATGCCAGCGCCAATCAATTTACATTGACAGGATGTATAAACTTTTCCCTTCATTAACTCGACCTTTCTGTACAGAACTACTAAGCTCTTATCACTGCTATGAGCCTGCATCACTGCTATGAGACTTGACAGGTGATGAACATTTTTCCAAGCTCTTATCAGATCTACCAGGTTTCTAAACCGATTCTTCAATAGCTCTAGATCTCTTGCTCCGGGTTTGATTACAAACTGTTTTCAATGGATAATCAACAACATCTTCAAACTCATCAGCTGATTTCCTTGCCATTTTTCTCCCCGCTTCAGGCGTTCGCTTTTACTTCAAGTTCAGATTCCGATTCCAAAAACTCATCCTCTTCAACATTCCGGATCCTGTCCGCATCAAATTGGGCCTTTTCTGCATTTAATCGGGTTCTTGACTTCTTCTTATCGGATTTAAAGGTATCAGAGCGAAGCTTGCCGATTGATCAAGCAATTTTGCAACACAACAAACACAGTGATACACCTTTACAAATTAAAAAAAATTAGTGCATCTTTCACTATTCAGTTTTTCCAGTCAAAACAAAATATTAAAATAACTTTAAAACTGGATAAAAATTTATTTTTATTAGAAGTAATGAGGCAGTGGTGGACACAAAGGGCAACTAATTTTCAAAATGAGTAAGAAAACTTACAGGGTAAAACTATGCAACTAGGAACTGGGGAAGATGAAAAAAATGTAAGAAATCGAGAAACTTCTCATTATCATTCAACATTTAGATTTCCAAATTTAGCCGAAATCAGTTGGGGGAATATGCTTATTATAAGAAACGAGGAAAAGAAGTTGAGAAGGTATTTTAGAAACAACAACCTATGCATTTTCACTAAAAATAGTTGCCAGATAAATATTCTCCAACCTCAAGTCCGCAACCAAACCAACGCCACCCCCTTCCCACCCCCATGACACACACATCCCCAAGAGAAACCCATTGATATATTGTTTCACATATCATACATAGCACATTATAGCCTAAAACCATCATTTCTCGTCACCCCTTCTACCACACAGCTAAGACCGTAGGATCAACACAGCAAAAATGAAGAGAAAAGAGCAGGTGGATTGGGAATAAAGGCATCTAATATATATTGGTGTTACTAGCAATCGATAATCTGAAGAAAAAGAATACATATTAAACATCAACCCCACCAGACAGTACATGCCATATTTCACTGGATAACCATAAAGAGATCTCAACACCCAAATACTTATTTTTTATTTACTATATTAATGTTACGATAGTCGGTATACAACTCCAAAAAAAATGCAGCAGCATAAACATTCGTCATGTTCAAAAAATAAATATACGCACTCCATACCTAAATTGAAACCATATCTATAATCGAACGTTGCAAACTAAAAAACATTGAACAAAGTAAAAATTGCATAGCAAAACTCACTTGTGCTAGAATCAACTGACCTATCATGATCGGAGGTTCCATTAAGTCGCCTTCTACTGCTAGAATCAACCAACCTAAGACAATCGGTAGTTCCATCAGTTCGTCTTCTACTTATGGAATCATCTGACCTGTTACAATCAGAAGGTCAACTAAGAGACAACCTTGTAACTTCTAGAAGTCGCCTTCTTTGCCGCCTCAGATCCAGTCGCCTTTCCTCTGCTCGCCATCACGATTTCTGATTTGGGTCATTAGGAAATTAGGGTTTCAAGCCAAAATCGTGTCGAGCGAGACGCGAGAAAGCTTCGAGGTGACGGATTTTTTAATTTGGGCTTTTGAATGTTGATGCGGTCTCGCTGTAAAATGATATAAGCCAAAATTTTCGGGGAGAACGCCAAAATTTTGAATATGGAGCCAAAAGTTTTGGATTTGGCAATCAAAAATGAAACGTATTACAAAGGTTAAAAGGAATTATCTAGAGTAATTCTTTGGACGTCTTAGCATGTACAAACTTACAAGTCCATATTTAAACATTTGTTTATAATAATTATTAATTAATAGATATTAGTATCATCGGCTAAGAATTTTCGTCCATTTTTAATAAATATTAAATACTATTTTTTAAAACTAATTACTATTTTATAAATTATAAATTATTTAATATTGACTACTAATTTTTAAATATTATTTCTTAATTATTCAATAGTAGTTATTTAAAATTAATGATTAGTTATTTAATACAAATTATTTAATAGTAATTATAGATTATTAAATTATTTAATAGTAATTATCATTATTAATTATTTAACAATAATTATTCAAAATTTACTATTAATAATTAGTTAACTACTACTTATTTGTTAATGGTTAATTACAAATAGTTGTTTATTACTGCTTAATTATAACTGAATGTTAATGATTAAATATTATTTATTATGTATGTATTATTAATTGATTTTTTGATATGTTGTTAAAAATATTTATTGCAACTAGCAAGGAATGTTGCTTGTAAAAAACACACTTATCGCAAGTGGCAAAAAAGTGTTGTTGCTAAAGAAACATTTTCGCAGCTGATACAGAAGTGCAATTGCTAAAGATATGTTTTTCGCAACGATGCGGAAAGGCAGATAAGTATTTAAGGTAATTAATTAAATTATTTAGCATAATTCTGTTGAGTATTTAAGGTAATTAATAAATATTCATTAAGTATAATTTATTAATTATTAATACTTAACTATAATAAATTATTAAATATCATTTAATAGTAATTAACTATTTAAAATTAATTAGTAAAAGTTAATCAATAAAAGCTGATATTAATTTTTAATAGTATGTTTTTCGCAACTGCCTTTACCAGTTATAAAAAAATACAGTTATTGCAAGTGGCGAAAACAGTTGCTAAAGATATTTATTCGCAACTGACTTGGAAGCGCAGTTGCAAATAATATGTTTGTTGCAACTGTTATGAAAGCACAGTTGCTAAAAGTATGTTTTTGCAACAGGAAGGGAAGCGCAGTTGCTAAAAATATGCTTTTCGCAACAGGAAGAATAGGCCTGTTGCAAAATCTCATCTATTGCAACTGCTATAGCAGGTATGTTGCTAAATATCATTTACTGCAACTGTCATTTGTCGCCTGTTGCAAATAGCTAGTTGCAATAGGGTATTTTTCTTGTAGTGTCTAACAATTATCGCCAAAGCAAATCAGCAATTTTATCACCAGTCATGCAAACTTATACATTATAATAAGTGATCACACCTTCAACATTATGATAAGAGTAAGAAAGTACATCAACATGCTTGCACACATAACTGAAACACGCACACAAAGAAATTTGAAATGTGGAAAAAGATGGAAACATGTAGGATGACTCCGTAAAACTACTTCTTTGATCAATCTACCGTTAATTATTTGATAAAATTTTGATCGGAGTAAAGAAGTATAAAAATATATTTTATTCTACATACATGCATGCATACATACATACATACATACATATATATATATATATAAATATATATATATATATATATATATATATATATATATATAAATTCTATATGAACACAAGATTTAGACACAAACTGAGACACAATGAATCTCTACCGTTAGATTGCCCCCTGAATTCCACCTCTCACATAAAGACAAACTGATCCAATGACTCATATTTTGTGTTTTTCTATTTGTGTCAAATTTTGTGTTCCAATAGCCGCTCCCACATATATATATATATGCATATATATACATATACACACACACACACACATATATATATATATATATATATATATATATATATATATATATATATATATATATATATAACATAAGTATATTGATTTTATAGGTTATATATCAGTGTACTTATGTACAGTATAGGTATTTGCTGAATAAAATATACTTGTTTATTTCTTCACTCCGATCAAAATTTTATCAAAAGGTAGATTTATCAAAGGAGTAATATCTTGATTTTCTTGTTACTTTCAGTTCAAACATGTATGTAACTGAAAACCATAGTACATAGTACATATGCTCGAGGGAAAAAACGAAGTACAGCAAGAAATATCAAGCGGTGACAATGAGAGGGCTTCTAACTACAGTATCTCCTGAAACCCATTTCAAGTTTCCCTCAAAGTCCTTGTTTGTTTTCACGCTTACAGAAAATGACAGTTTTTCATTAGCCTTCTGAAACTGCATAACTTCTGGGTTCACAACAACGGTAACATCTTTCGGAACATCAATCTCCACAGCATACTTAGCACTTGCATTATCAACATTTGTAACTGTTCGATTCACCACAAGATCACCAGAAGAAGATAAAGGAATAATAATACTAGGGTAGTTCAATTCCCACTCTTTAACCACACTCACATTTGAACAGCTACATCCAATCGTAGAAGCTCTTTCATTCCCCAAACTACCACATAAATAACCACAATAGTCATTGACTCCAAGATCATACACTAATCCAGGCTTTACCGCCTTCGTAGGATTTATATAACCAGCACCGGATGTAAAAAAGCTTGCATTTTCATGCTGACAGTCAAGTATTCTACCATTAGTGCTATCTTCATAGTACGATGAAGTCATAATTGCAGACTTAATCATAGCCGGAGACCATTCTGGATGTGCGCTTTTCAGAAGCGCGGCCACACCACTTACATGAGGGGTCGCCATGGACGTTCCAGAGTCTACCTTGATTGGAAATTTTGTACCTGAACCTTCTATAATTTTGTTCGAGGCTGCGATTATATTCAGACCAGGAGCAGAAATGTCCGGTTTCAGAATGTTCGGAGCCTGAGTGCTGGGGCCACGTGAGGAGAAATAGGCAATTACACGGGAAGGAGATACTCCTAGAACTGTGTGGTTAAATGTGATCGTAGCAGTTGGTTTTCCTGTTTTGCCACTTTGGGACTTAATATATCCTATGATTTCAACCCCATCTTTGCTTGAAACTTGAGAGGATGGAAAGCTTCGGGGAACTAATCTTGAAGTGTATCCTACTGACTCATCATTAATACCAATTATGCCCCTGTCAGTACTATACTCATCGGCGGCACCGGTTAAGGTTTCACTGGACATAACATTATTGAATGGACTACTGTAGCAAGCGGTGATATTTCCTTTGCTGATGGTAATTTGGTCGCAAGTTTCATCATCACCATAGATTAATGGGAAAGGCATAGAAGTATAATTAGAAGGCTGGTACAAAGCCTCGCCGTAATATTCTTTTCCGTTGCCGAGCTTTACAGTAGACCTAAAATTTCGATCGACGGTACCAGCTGCCACAGTCAGAACCCATGGAAAATCATTAGATATGGATTGCGGGACAAGGCCATTATTGCCAGCTGCACAAACAACAGTAACACCTCTTCTGACTGCTCCAAACAATCCTATAGCAAGAGGATTAGAATCGTAGGGTCTAGTGTCCCCTCCAAGGGAAAGGGAGAGCACGTCCACTCCGTCCTTCACGGCAGAATCAAGGGCTGCAAGAATAGCATCCGTAGGGCAACCGTATTGCTCGCACACTCTGTACATAGCCAGGTGGGCATGCGGGGCCATGCCAGACATTGTGCTTGAGCCCAGCCCAAAGAAGTCAACATCCTCTACAAAGTTGCCGGCTGCTGTGCTGGAAGTGTGGGACCCGTGCCCCACGCCGTCGGAGGGGTCTGATCGGTTGGCAATGAAGTTGCGAGCGCCTATAAGCTTGTTATTGCACAAGGTTTTATCCTGGAAGCCGCAAATGCCCTTCCACTTTTTGGGGGGAGGGGGCACGTTTTTGTCGCTGAAGGAAGGGTGGTTTGGTAAAATGCCAGTGTCTAGGACTCCGATGATGGTGCCTTGGCCAAGATTCGATGAAGTATTCCAAAGACCTGCAGGGCCTGTAAGGTCTAGGAAGGCGGGTGTGTGGGTGGTTTGGAGTGGGATGAGTTCACTGGGAAATGAACGAATGAAACCGGGTTTGGATTCCATGTCTTTGACCTCATGGTCTGTTAGATTTGCAGCGAAACCACTGAAGACTTCGGTATAGCTGTGGATGAGTCTGTCTGGAGAAGATGACAGTTGTGGTAAGAATGATCTATGCCAACTCTCGTAATCAATAACAGTGTTTGCGCTTGGATGTTGGACTTGGATTATGTAGGTCTGAACATTAGGTGGTGCAGCAATAACAATGTTAAACAAGATACAAGCAGAAAGCAAGGTGAAAAATACGAATAATTCCAGAGAGAACGACATTGTTATTGCATCTGATTTAGTTTCCAGATTTAGTTTTCTGGTGCATGTACATATATAGAACTAGTGTATAAATAGTGCATTGCACATGGTAATGTTGTCAAAAAATAATATTTATATTTTAATTATTATTAAAAATATATTTTATCATGCATTAAATGATAAATTTATTATAATATATTAATTAGAAATTGAAATGACATGCTCTTTATTGTAAGGTTAGAGGGTCTATTGCTAACTAAATATCTTTGTAAAAATTTAACGTCTTAACTCAAAATAAAATAAAAATAAAAATTATTAATATTGTATACGTAAATAATTTATGTTAAATGATTTTTTGTGTGTGTGTGTGTACACCACATCTTTGCTAACTAAATATCTTTGTAAAAATTTAACGTCCTAACTCAAAATAAAATAAAAATAAAAATTACTAAAATAGTATACGTAAATAATTTATGTTAAATGATATTTTGTGTGTGTATGTGTATATATATGTATGTATGTATGTATATATAAGTGAATAAATAACTTTACCATTTTTCTTAATATGATTGTTGTACATAGTTGTTATTTCTTTGGGATTTATAAATGGTTTATTGGACATAAAATAATTGAATTTATTTTGATCAATATAATTGATTACAAATAAAGAGTTGAATATAAAAAGGTTGAAAAAATCGGAAGTGTTTTGTACGTAGTTGTAGTTGTGAAGAACGTGTTATGGCTTATCTATAATGAACTTTTATCAATTATTTAGTTTTCATTTTGAATAACTTTATCCATGTAGTTGACTACGGAATGCATTTTATTATAGGATAACGCTTGCAACTTTCATAATTATAAAATACTATTTCATAGTATTTAGTTGACTTATGGGTAGGAATGGCAATGGGGCGGGTTGGGGCGGGTTTCTCGTGCCCCAGACCCGACCCGGAGTTTTTAAACCTCGCCCCAGACCCGCCCCATAGACCCGGTGCGGGTCTGGAATTTCGCTCCGTACCCGAAACCCGTATGGGTCAGGGTAGACCCGACCCTCCCCGCGACCCGGTGATATTATGTTCTAGTGTACACAAATTTATATATTTGTATTTTTTATCACTAAATGATAAATTATATGCATATTATAATGTGTTCACAATGACAAGAGAATATTATAAAATGAGTTGTAAGATAATAGTTCAAAATGTATGCATTTGTTATTGTATGATTATCATTGATGCCACTTAATACAATGAAAATTTTACAGTTTGTCAATTGAAAGAATATAATATTCAAGTTATAACCATGTAAATCTAAGAAGATTAACAAGTAATAGTTATAGTTATAAAGTGTTTGAATGATGTTTCGATCATGCGGGTCGGGCTGGGGCGGATTAGCCATGCCCCAGACCCGACCCTAGACCCGGACCTCCAAAAGCGGGTCGCGGGTCTACCCGCCCCGAAGACCCTATGGGGCGGGTCTAAATGGGTCAAAACAGGGATGGGTCAAGCGGGTTTGGACCCTAGACCCGCCCCATTGCCATCCCTACTTATGGGTTGGATATAGTTTGACACCATATTGAAAGTGAGAATGTACACATAATCTAATTTTCATCGATTATCTATGTGTTCACACATCATCGTAATGTTGTAAAATATAAATTAACTATTTGAATGTTGTTAAACTAAAATTTATTAGTGTGCTACGTATTTGAACTTTTCTCGGATCTATTAATAAGTATTAGTAGACCAAGTTCATCAATCAATGTAATGTATGGATTATGTAACTAATTTAATTATGTGGATCAAAGTATAAAATATTGGGGAGAAATCCAGAAAAGATTTTTAAATAATTTTATAATAAAAAATAGATATTTAAATGTGAAATATTAAGAAAATTTTAGTAGAATATTTGTAAAGTGATAAATTATAGGATTTCAAAAAAAAAAAAAAAAAAACAAACAAACAAACTTAAGAGCTTTAAGGAGAGAGCTTTAGATTCTTGATCTGCTTTACTATTATTTGCTAGATTAGATGACATAACAAGCTGTGAATTAGGAAGATACATTGTTTTACATCCTTGATTTTTAATTTGAATACATTAACACTCCTTAGAATAAACAACTTTCAATTGTAATATACATTAAAATTCTTATCTTTTAGGAATAGAATTCAAATATGTTACGCATAATCTGTAAGTTGGTTAATGCATCATTGAATGAATGCTAATTAATTATTTCCATTTATTACAAACTAGATATTACAAATTATCCAGATTGTGAGTATCCAGGTTGTGGTGAATATCTGGTTTGTGGCGAATATCCGGTTGTGAGGAAATGGTGTTATGATACTCTTTGGAGATTTCGACGTGAATATCCAGTTTGTGATGTGCATATTGCTGTTAGAAATGAATTAGAGGTAAATATGATTGAGTAAGATGTCTTTACATGTAATTCCATGTGTCATTGTGAATAGAGTAAGTTGTCTTGTGAGAGTGATAGTATGCGTCATTGCATGTAATGCTTGATATTGGGTTTATTGTATATATTAAAGAGTTTGTAATACTGTAATTTTCATGTTGGTTAATAAAAAACCCGCAATGCCTTTCAAATATTTACAATTCTGTTGCAAATGCGGTGATACGGAATAGCGGTGCCATGGAATGTGCCTCCATACATATGTATGTGTATATATACATATATATATATATGTGTGTGTGTGTGTGTGTGTGTGTGTGTGTGAATGTATATGTAAATATTTATATACACACATATATAAGGGTTACATGACACCCTTATTTCGTAGCACATCTTTTGCACATGTTAGATGCTTTTGGTTTAATGAGCCTAACACCTAAAAAAAATCCAATCCATATAATAATCACATAACTCCATAGATTAGAAAACATGGAAAAAGTAAATAACAGGTTTAATTTTTAGTGGTTCAGCAATATGCTTATATCCACTGTGAGGTAATCTCTTAGTCGTACTGTTAGATTACAGTACAATACTATTTGGATTACAAGAATGTTGCGCAAGAAGTTGGAGTTTGAATTCGAGGGTCCCTGCATAGAGAAGCCAAAAAGGTCCCTTTTTTTGAATGACACAGCCTCCTATTTATAGATGTAGACAAGCTTGAACCGGCCTGAAAATCCGAAGAAAAACCAGGTGAACCGAAGCGACCAAGACAATAAAGTTTGGGGTGGATCACCCACTACCGATGTTTCAGATTTGTACTGATTCGAATCCATTGTGATTGGACTGATCTGATCCCTTGTGTGTGCATCTATTTTCACTTTCATATAATTTATTTCAAGTTCACGTACACCAATCCAATGCTGTATAGCCATGTCGATCAGGTCCAACTGAAATAGGCAGATCCCTCCTTATGGAGCATTCAGGTTATCATTATGGTCCGTCATGTCGCTAATCTGGGGAATATCCATGTTCATCCAGTCCTATAGGTTCTTCCAAGTGATCCCAATCATCCATAACTTCAAGTTACAAACCGCACTCAATTTTTGAGCTATCTGATCATACAAAAAGCATAACACAATGGCATTTTAAAAAGATGAATTAACATTTTTCCCTAAAACACATCTTTTGAAGGAAATGTGTTTTTTAATAATCCAGAAATCTAGAGTCTATAGTCCATAATCCATGATCTATTAGCCCTTTGAAGTCCAATATCTAAAACTAATATTTGAAATCCACACCACTATATTCATATCCATTCCAAATCAAGAGAACAATATCCATATCTAAAACTCTAGATATTCGAATTCCTATCAGAGCCGAAATATAAATTAATAGCTTCATTGGGAAAATCTTGAGTGGGTATAATTCATACATGCAAAATCTAGTCGAGAAATCCAGCTACCAAGACGGCCCAATCCTTATCAAGCACAATCCGTACTTGGCAATCAATCATACCACTTTGCCAAGTCCGGGTAAAACAAATCAAACTTTGAGCACAATCCATACTCAGCGAGCACTTATTACAGTTAAAATTTGATTTCCAATTCCACACTTCACAAGCATAATCCATATAGGCGAAGTGATCTTATTAGAGTCCAAAAATTAACTTCACTACAAAATTCAAAAAAAGAAAAAAAAGTGGTTTATTTACATCCCAGAGCGTGCTTTGGAATCAAGTTATGATCCCATACACGAATAAGTGCTCCATTTCTTATTACAAACTATTAGTGAAAGAAGTTGAACTGTTCATCATCAGCTAAGAGCTTGCGTATGGACCAAGTCATAATCCTATACATGGGTAAGCCGACTTAGCTGCTCAAAATCCAAATCTTTAGTTAACGATAACCCAACACAAGCTAGGTCCAGGCTCGCTTATATTCCAGACGATAGAAGGATGCTGCGATTTCATTACAACAGTTTTATTTTTCTTATATTGTGCCAGTTGTCCACTTCTAACATGCTCCTCAATCATATCCTTTGAATGTTAATATTCTTTTGTATCATGACCATCCATATCATTAAACAAGCAATGCTTTCATGAATTCCTCTACCTTTGAAAAGGTTCCCTTCAAGTTATTTTCCTAAACAAAAGAGGGTCCTGGGTCTCTTGGTAAATCCTTTCTAAACCGGCGTTCAAGTCCGTGTACAAAGTGAATTTTGGTTTTCTCGTTGCCTATTTAATTGGCCGAACCGATGGCGAACCCTCAATTTTTCTTTTGTCCTTTCCAAAAATGGTTGATCTTCCTTCTTTAACTGCATTAACCTTAAAAGCCTCTCTATCTACTCTTGTATCTTCCTACCTAAGAAACCTATTGTTAACGATAATTTACGTCAACACCCGGAATGAGTTACATGGAACATATATTAAAGCAAATTGGTGCAGCTACGATCTAAGGTTACTGAAAGATGATCTGGATCAGTGTTCCTTAGATAAATCAACCATTTCTTAAGTACCAGAATCTATGTTCTGAAGATTGGTTATTCTTCCCTCAAGGGGTGAATATCACGCTTGCAGAATTATGGAGTTCCGAAGTACCTTGAAGAAGGATTTGTTTAACTTGGTACAACTAAAGCCTTGCGTAATCAATTACCCCTAGAATCATGGGTAAGATGATATACATTATGATAAGAGGAAAACAGGCTAATGCTTCCCGATACTCTGATGGTAAGGGTACTACAATGCTTATTAACTTAAACGATCCTTCCGCATAGAGCCAGCCCGAAGGACCTAGGTTGCATCAGTGATCAGGCCATAAGCTTGCAATCGACCTCTTTTCCGGAGTTGAGTAGCATTAGGCTCATTATGAGAGGGTTGATTCACGTTGTCAACCCTCGAGGTAAATGGGGGAAGGATTCGGATTCCCACGTTGCCCTTCCTCTTTACAAGAGTGTCGGGAACAACTCTTTCATACTAAAGGTTAGTGTTAACTCCTTGTTCCATCATAAATGGCACAATATGATTATCAAATCACGAAATGTTCAAGTCCCGGACTTCTTCATTCATAAATTGCAGATGTCTAACAAGAGTTGTAGAAATCCCTAATCTGATTAGGAAATTAAGGTTTGCTTCTTAAAGAAGAAATAATAAAATTGCAAAATGAAAAAATCGTCCCCGAAATGTGCCCCTTGGGGTCTTATTTACAGAGAATTCAGGGGCCCTTCTGCTGTTGGGCCGTTAGGCCTGCAGGTACATCTATCGGCCGCTTTTCTCCTTGGTTTCGGTTGTTTTAGCTCCCGGCCGCTTTGCGGTGCCGACTATAGCTTCCAGAGGGAAGGTCTTGGTCAGTTGGGGCTTCTTTGAGATTGATATAAGCTCTCGGTGGTATGCTCTCAATTATGAGCTTCCGGATGTAGGCTTCAGGTTTTCCCGTGAATACTTAGAGGAGCTTTCCCTCATGATGTACGTAGATAGCTGCTGGTTCAAAACCATTGTCGGTGTCTGTACTAAGTAGACTAGTGTGATAGCTTGTAGCCCTTCTAGGGTTCCGGTTTTCCTTTCGGTGGAGTCTTCGTGTATAACCTGATCTTCCGGTAGGTTGCTCCAGGTGATTTTCCTGTTGTCTATCAATATGATCTTTCGGCATTTATGCGGTAGATGTTTCGGAAGCTAGTTCCAGATAATCTCTATGCACTTCTGGCTTGATACTCTTGATGACTTCGTCTCCTGATGTATCGGTATTAAGCAGGTTAATACCGATAGTGCTTCCATCCTTCCGGATTTCAATTTAGCGGAGTTCTTGCCTCCCTCTTTCTTAGCTTCCGACTTAGATGACCTTTCACTATAGGATCCCCCTGCCGGATTGATATTGTCGGATCCCCTTGCCAGATAGACCTTGTCGGATAGATCCTGTTGGTATTCTATAGCTTTTCATTTCCCTTTTTTCCCAGGAAGGTGCCGGTTTATACAACTCTCGGATCATTCCTTCCCGCTCTTGTTCCCTTCTAGTATTTGACTCTGGCTTTAGAAGAATTCCTATGTGCTTGTGGTTATCTGATACCCCTTCACCGCCAACTTGTTTTGGAGTTAATTTTGGTGGTAACATTTGCCCCGCCAAGTGAACGGTGTTTTCGACTTCCCAAGTCAATCTTTTCTTTCTGGATCTTTTCATTCTATTCATGAGCAATTTTTAACGTTAGATTGTATAACGAAAACCTCAATGTGTTGTTCTTGCGTTAGTTCTCTCTTGACCGTTAAAGGTTGGAAGTCGGTGACTGGTTTCTTGTTTCAATGGTAGCTTTAAGCTAATCCTTAATCGGGTAACTTGAAGATTGAAAAACATAAGTCCCCTTCCAGTATTAATAGAAGTTTCAAACCAACCTTTGTTTGGGTAACTAAAGATTGAAGACAAAGAATCCCCTTCCGGTATTAATAGAAGTCCCAAACCAACCCTTGTTTGGGTAATTAAAGATTAAAGACCAATAATTCCCTTCTGGTATTAATAGAAGTCCCAAACCAACCCTTGTTTGGGTAACTAAAGATTGAAGACCAGAAATCCCCTTCCGGTATTAATAGGAGAACCGAATCAACCTAGGTTTAGGTATCAGTATAGAAGAGCTGAACCAACCCTTGTTCAGGTAATTAAAGATTGAAGGCCAGAAATTCCCTTTCGGTATTAATAGAAGTTCCAAACCAGCCCTTGTTTGGGTAATTAAAGATTGAAGACCAGAAATCCCCTTCCGGTATTAATAGGAGACCTGAATCAACCTAGATTCGGGTATTAATATAGAAGATCTGAACCAACTCTTGTTCAGGTAATTAAAGATTGAAGACCAAAAATTCTGTTCCGATATTAATGTTTTGGTATCCCCCTTGGATTTGATTTGTGAAGCAGAGGTTGTACGTGCTTCTTGAGCCACTCTCTGGGATTTTGATGTCAAAGCGGAGGATGTACGTGCTTTGTTGGCCACTCTCTGGGCATGTGCATCCGGTGTGCTTGGCTAGCTTATCCACAAGCAGGGCCCAAAACTTACCCGACCTCCCTCCAAGAGGCGCCTTATCCTGACTATCGTAGGTGATGATAAGGTCTTAGAAACTTAGACTGGGCCATTGTAGACACAAAACTAAGGTTTACTCTTTTGATGCTCTATACTGACCATCGTAGGTACTAATAACACCACCACCCTCAAAGGGGTGCCCTATCCTGACCATCATAGGCGATGATAGGGGTTCGCGTTCCCTTCTACGGGTAACAAGGAACATAAGTAGAGGTAGGACGTGATCTTTCGAGCAGAGGTAGGACATGCTTAGTTCATAGCAGAGGCACGGCGTACTCTTCTGCGAGTAGAGGCAGGGCGTACTAATTTTAGATGCATCGCCACGACCATTTCTAGTGTGAAATGGAGGCTCACACTTTTGATGCTTTAACCTAACCCCCTCTGATTTGGGCATGGAGAAAGACTAACACACCAACGCCCTCCGAGGGATGCCTTGCCCTGACCAATTTTGGTGATGACAAGGGATTTGATCCTTTTATGGCTTGACCCCTTTTGGGTCTCTTCCGGCTTTTGAAAGGGTTTCCATGCCCTTAGTCATGTGATCATTTTTTGGAGGATTCTTTCTTCTTACTCTTTTATTATTGAGAAGTATGGTCTTAAGTGTTTCGAGTTCTATGTTCCTGGAACGAGATCCCCATTGGGTCTGCATAATCGATATGTTCCGGGCATAACTTCTTGATGGACAATCAAGGGTCCTTCCCAATTTGGACCAAGCGGGCCATTTGTTGGATTCTTTGTGTTAGATATTACTCTTCGTAAAACTAGTTCTCCTTTTGAAAACGCTCTAGTCTTGACCTTCGTGTTGTAGAATTTCGTGATTCCCATTTGATATTAAGCTGTTCTGATTGTAGCCTCATCTATCAATCCCTGTATTAGGTCTAAGGATTCCTTTATTAACTCCTGACTGGGATTAATTGCATATGTTATCCTTCTATGCAATGGGATTTCAACCTCAACCGGAAGCATGGCTTGGCATTCATATGTCAAGGAAAAAAGGGTGTGTCCCGTTGCTGTTTTGGCAGAAGTTCTATATGCCCAAACACTAAGGGTAACTCTTCGACCCAATTTCCTTTAGCTTGGTTTAGGCGCTTTTTAAGAATTGTCTTTATGGTTTTGTTGGCAACTTCAACAGCTCCGTGAGCCTTTGGATGAGATACCGACGAAAAGCTTTTGATGATTACATTTTTCTCACAAAACCAAGTGAATTTTTCGCTCTCGAATTGCGTTCCATTATCTGAAATGATCTTGTGGGGAATTCCGAAGTGAGTAACAATGTTCTTTGTTACGAATCTTAACACCTTTTTAGACGTGATTGTCGGAAGGGGTTCTGACTCCACCCATTTGGTGAAGTAGTCGATGGCCACTACGGCATACTTAGCTCCACCTTTGGAGATTGGTAAGGGTCCAATTAGATCTATTTCCCACACATCGAATAGCCAGGGGCTTGAGATAATGGTTAGCTTGCAGGGGGAAGCCGGGGCACCTTAGAGTACCTTTGACACCTTTCACACTTTTTGACATATTCAATTGCTTGATTAACCATCTGTGGCCAGTAATAGCCTTATCGCATGACCCTTTTGGCCAGCTTAATTCCATTGGAATGGTCTCCACTCAATCCTTCATGGGCCTCTCTTAACAGGTTAAACCCATCTTCGGAGCTTAAACATCTGTAGTAAGGAAGTGAATGTTCCTTTTTTATAGATTATATTATACATAATCACAAATGTAGGAGCTTGGTATTTTATCCTTCATGCATATGCTTATCAAGGGGTAAAATTCCGTTTAGGAGGTAATCTATCATGGGAGTCATCCATGTATTTTCATGATGGCAATTTGTTTCCATTAAGGGAGGTTCCACATTGGAGTTTCCCTCTTTGTTCCCTTCGTCCCGCCTTCTGAAGGCTTGGGATCTAGTTAGGAATAATAATTCTTTCGCCGTTTCCGATTCTTCATGCTCGATACTAGGTCTTTCTTGATAACCCACGGGAATTACTCGAGTTTCGGGGCCACCCTGGGAACTCGCTAATTTGGCTAGTGAATCCGCTTGAGTATTCTCCCCGCAAGGTATTTGATGAATTGAAAAATCCTCAAACTGGGAAAGCATCTTTAATATCCTCTTCACATATAGGGTTAGCCCTGCATCCTTGTTTTGATAGGTTTGCTTTATTTGGTTTACCGTTAGCTGTGAATCACTAAAGATTTCTATTCGAGGTATCTTCAACTGTAGTGCCAAATTCAAACCAGTCATCATTGACTCATACTCGGCTACGTTGTTAGTTGCTGGGAATCCAAACTTCATGGCGTAGTGCAAGCAGTGTCCGTCAGGGTAATTATAATATAACCTACCCCTGCTCCCTATTCGTTTGAAGCTCTATCTACTAAAAGTTGCCACTTGGCCTTTAAGTCGTTCTCTTTAACTGATTGTTCTGTAATGAAGCTTGTGCACTCATTCACGAAGTCTACGAGAGCTTGTCCTATAATTGTCGCTCGAGGGTGAAATTCAATCTTGTATTGGCTAAGTTAAATTCCCCATTTGACTAACCTCTCGGAGGTTTCTGGCTTACTGAACACCTGTTTAAGAGGAAAGCTAGTTAAAACCTTAATGAGGTGAGCTTGGAAGCAACCTCTTAGTTTTCGTGCGGTAAGTACTAGGCAATATGCTATTTTTTTCATTACTGGGTATCGGGTTTCCGTGTCCTTTAGCCTTCTTCTAACGTAATAAAATTGGGTGCTGAGTTCCGTTACTTTCTCTTATAAGGACCGAGCTTACCGCATATTCTGAGACAACCATATATAGGTATAGATCTTCTCCTTTCTCAGGACTGGATAGAATCGGAGGAGTTCCCATATAAACTTTCAATTCTTGGAAGACCTTTCTACATTCTTCATTCCATTCGAAGTTCTTCTTTTTCTTTATAACATCGAAGAAATGAATGAATTTTTCAGTGGCTTTGGAAATGAACCTACTAAAGGCTGCTACTTTTCCGTTTAAGCTCATGACTTCTTTGCTTGTTCTAGGTTCTTCCATGTCTCTTATGGCCTGGATTTGGTCAGGGATAGCTTCAATCCCTTGCTCACTTACCACATATCCTAAGAAATTTCCAGATTGAACTCCAAAAGAACACTTTTGTGGGTTTAACTTCATTTGGTAACTTCTTATTACATTGAAAATTTCTTCCAAGTCCTTCAAATGGTTTTCTGCTTTGATGGACTTCACTAGCATGTCATCCACATATACTTCCATGTTGCGCCCTATCTGTTCCTGTAACATTCTATTTACTAGCCTTTTTATGTTGCTCCCACATTTTTCAATCCAAAGGGCATTACTTTATAGAAAAATGTTCCCCAATCAGTGATAAAGCTTGTATGCTCTTCGTCAGGTTTATGCATTGGGATTCGGTTATACCCTGAGTAAGCATCCATAAGAGATAATATCTTGTGACCACTGGTTGCATCGACCAACTGGTCTACCCGCAGAAGGGGATAGCGGTCCTTTGGGCAAGCCTTGTTTAAATCTGTGTAGTCAACGCATGTTCTCCACTTTCCATTGGACTTCTTTACTAGCACAGGGTTAGCTAACCATTTTGGGTAAAGAACTTATTAGATAAACCCGTTTGTCTCTAACCTTTTGACTTAATCCTTTAAGGCATCTGATCGGTCTCTATTATATTGTCTCTTATTTTGTCAAACCGGGATTACTGAAGGATCAATGTTTAAGGCATGACTCATAATAGAAGGGTTGATCCCAACCATGTCTGAATGGGTCCAAGTTAAGACATCTTTGTTGAGTTACAGGAAACGAATTAAGTCTCTTTTAAGGGGCTCTGTCGACCTTGTCCCTATGTTGACAACCTTTTCCTTATCCTTTGAATCAACATTTACCTCTTCCACATCTTATGTTGGTTTCATTCTTTCAATATCCCCCTAGAATCTAAATCCGTAACAATCTCTCCTTCTTCAGTCAAGTTTACATCATTGGCTCTCCTCTTTTTTCTTTTCAAAGAAGTATACCTACCATTCGCACACTTGCTAGCTTTATTAATTTTTATCTTGGCTTTGAATGTGGGATGTAAGAATCCCTTATCCGAAGGTATAAAAACAGTTGAAGAATCAGAGTACGAAGAACACTCCCTTTTGTATTTGTCAATTGTTGCGAAATACAATTCGCGAGAGCTAATCTGTTCTCCTATGATGGTACCCCATCCCTGCTTGGTTAAGAATTTTAACATAAGGTACTTGGAAGAGACAAAATCTTCCATCTCCTCCAAAGCTGGTCGTCCAAAGACGGCGTTGTAATAGGATGGTTGGTCGATCACAACAAAGAGAGTTTCGAAGGACCTAAGGAGCGGAGATAGCCCAACTTGAACCAGAAGATTGATCTGCCCCACCAGAGTTGTTTCTTTGTTATTAAAGCCGAAGATCGGTTCGTTGCTAGGCTCTAACTTCTACTCAGATTTTCCCATTTAGTCAAAAGCATGCTTGAAGATGACATTGACGACACTCCCAGTGTCCACAAGGATCTAGGAAACGACAGAGAGTCTGATTTGCACTGTTATCATAAGGGGATCATTATGTGGGTAGCGGACCCCTTTCTTCATGTCTTCCGGAGAAACCACTAGGTTGTGCATTTTGAGAGCATAACGTGCATTTTTCAACGATGGTTCTTCTCAAATGGAAAATATTCCCTCCATAGCTTCATGTATTGACTCCTGGCCCTTGGACAATCTCCGGTAGGGTATGGCCCTCCATTGATCACATTTATTCAATTTATGGGTGGACCCAAGTCTAGGTTGCGCTCTCCTATAATAGCTTCTATTGCATTTGCTGAAACCTTTTGTTATCCATTTGTATTTTGAGCAGATGCAGTTTTGTTTAAAATAAATTCTTTCAGATGTCCCTCCTGGATTAGCTTCTAAATAATCTCGTCCAGTACCTTGCACTCGTCAGTCTTATACCCATTGGTTTTGTTAAACTCGCAATACTTACCACTGGAATAAGGTTCGGGGCAATTCTTGGCCTTGAAGGAGATGGGGAAGTTATTAACCCTTTCTTTCGCAATAACATACACGAAGGAGATGGGTTTGCTTAGAGCAACTGAGTTGGTATTAGAATCATCCCATCTTGACCTCTTTTAATTTCCTTCCCGGGACTTTCGTCCGAAGTTCAACCTTCCTCCTTCCCCTCGAGGTTCGAACTTTCTCTTTGTGAAATATAATTCGTCCATGCGAATAAACTTGTCAGCTTGAAAGTGAAAGTCTTGTAAGTCTTTGCAGTCGTGAATGTATAATTCTTTCCAGAAGGGGGTATTTTCAACTAGCCCAGAATGAATGACTATCAATTTTCCACAGTCGTTCATATCCTTGGCCTTTAGTGCCTCGATGTTGAACCTTTTCAGGTAATCTCCTAGGGACTCCCTTTGCCTCTGTTTGATGTTAACGATGACTGTGTAGTCAACTGTCGGATCTTTGCAGATGCAGAAGTACACAGAAAATTCGTAGGAGAAATATTTCCATAAATAAATGGTGTTTTCTCTGTACTGACGATACCACTTTGTTATCGCCCCCTGAAAGGTCATTGGGAAAATACGGCATTTGACGGGTCCTGAAGCATTATAGAGATCCATCTAGCTGTCGAAAGCCATTATATGATCATCAGGGTCAATTGTTCCAAGATATTTTATGGTTGGAACCTTCACCCTAGATGGTATTATGGTGTTCATAATTTCATCAATGAAAGGAGCTACTCTTTCATTGTCATTCACCATGTCATCCTGGGTCCTCTTCCCCTTGCTCCCCAACAAGTCTTTAAAAGCTTTCTGAGCAATGTCTTTAAGATAGGCCTCAGTGTTGGCGTAGTTCGCTCTTTTAGGGTCATAACCTTTGGAAGTGAACTCCTGGATTGCTCTTGCTCGCATTGATTTCCTTGATGATCTATTCCTGTCAAAAGGGACTTTTTCTTCTTGGAGGAAGTTGCTTTAAGCTTCTCTTTTACTTCAGAATGTTGAATGGGAGCTTTTCTTTTCGGAGACTCATTCATTTCTCTTTGACTGGATTTGGTAAGTCTTGAAGACTTCTGTTCTTGAGCAGCATCCATTTGAGCTTGCATTTCTTGGAGTTGCTTCTCCAAGGCCATAATTCTTATGACATTACCTTCCATGGAATTTGGATTTGGTGGTTGTATTGGGATGGATGTGGCTCCTCTTTCATTATTGTTTAGATTAAGCGTTAAATCCACATTTCCTTCAAGGGTTGCATTAGGAGCCGGTTCTTTTTTCGGTCTTCTAATCTTTTTGATTTCATCTTTCCTTCCATGTAGCAATAAGTTTACCAAATTAATATTTGGTAGATTAACCATAAGGTCAGAAGTTTAGGCCCTCTTTCTAGCGCCAAAATGTTAACAAAATTTTCCGTCAATACCCAGAATGAGTTATATGGAACATATATTTAAGCAAATTGGTGCAGCCACGATCTAAGTTACTAAAAGACGACATGGGGTCAGTATTCCTTCGATAAATCAACCGTTTCTTAAGTACCAGAATCTCTGTTCTAAAGATTAGTTATTCTTCCCTCAAAGGGTGAATATCACGCTTACAGAATTATGGAGTTCTGAAGTACCTTAAGAAGGGTTTATTTAACTTGGTACAACTAAAGCCTTACGTAATCAGTTACCCTTTAAATCATGGGTAAGATGATATACATTTTGATAAGAGGAAAACAGGCTAATGCTTCCCGATACTTGGAAGGTAAGGGTACTACAAAGCTTATTAACTTAAATGATCCTTCCGCATCGAGCCAGACCGAAGGGCCTAGTTTGCATTAGTGATCAAGCCATAAGCTTGCAATCGACCTCTTTTCCGGAGTTCAGTAGCATTACGCCCATTATGAGAGGGCTGATTCACGTTGTCAACCCTCGAGCTAAAGGGGGGAAGGCTTCGAGTTCCCACGTAGCCCTTCCTCTTTACGAGAGTGTCGGGAACAACTCTTTCATGCTAAAGGTTAGTGTTAACTCCCTGTTCCATCATAAATGGCATTATATGATTATCAAATCACGAAATATTCAAGTCTCGGACTTCTTCGTTCATAAATTGCAGATGTATTACAAGAGTTGAAGAAATCCCTAATCCGATTAGGAAATTAGGGTTTGCTTCTTAAAGAAGAAAGAATAAGATTGAGAAATGAAAAAATCGTACCTGAAATGTGAAACTTGGGGTCTTATTTATAGAGAATTCAGGGACCCTTCTGTTGTTGGGCCGTTTGGCCTACAAGTACCTCTGTCGGCCACTTTTCTCCTTGGTTTCGGTTGTTTTAGCTCTCGACCGCTTTGCGGTGCCGATTGTAGCTTCCGGAGGGAAGGTCTCAGTCAGTTGGGGCTTCTTTGAGATCAATATGAGCTCTCGGTGGTATGCTCTTGGTTATAAGCTTCCGGATGTAGGCTTCCGTTTTTCCCGTGAATACTTATAGGAGCTTTCCCTTATGTTGAATACTTATATCCCTTATGGGGTTCCGGTTTTCCTTCCGGTGGAGCCTCCGGGTATTACCTAATCTTCCGATAGGTTGCTCTAGGTGATTTTCTTGTTGTCTATCAATATGACCTTTCGGCATTTATGCAGTGGATGTTTCGGAAGCTAGTTCCAGATAATCTCTATGCACTTCTGGCTTGATACTCTTGATGCCTTCGTCTCCTAATGTACTGGTATTAAGCAGGTTAATACCAATAGCCCTTCCGTCCTTTCAGGTTTCAAATTAGCAGAGTTCTTGCCTCCCTCTTTCTTAGCTCA
This sequence comes from Allium sativum, assembly GCA_030737875.1. Lineage (NCBI taxonomy): Eukaryota > Viridiplantae > Streptophyta > Magnoliopsida > Asparagales > Amaryllidaceae > Allium > Allium sativum. The sequence goes on along the minus strand of CM060918.1, from coordinate 767,691,668 downwards.
ATTCACATATAAGTAACTGATACAAAAAATTCTTCAATAATATGTTATTAATCAACAATATAACTATACCAATTCCAAAATCAAATGGATAGCATCAATTCATTATCAAATACAGGGTTAAATCAAAAATTCCAATTCATATGCAGTTTCATTCCAGTTTAATTATACTGGAAATTATTCTTTCGTTTATAATTCATTTAGCTCCTTTAGATTGTTGATTATTTCTATTCAAACCAACTATCATCCAATAACAAACAATTCACAATCAACAACCAATGCACAACAAAATCAATTGAATTTACATTCAATATTAATATTTTATTTTGGTTTCACATACTTGAACATCAATCGGTTAATATCCGACTAATTTCTATTTGATTATCATTTATTCAAATTCCAATTTATTATTTCAATTTAATTTTCACTTAATCAAGTTAAGTTTTCAATTCCAATTTTCAATCCATTTTGAATTCCATTCAAAACAAACAAACACACTAATATCCCAATAATTTGGTAAAATTATTTCTTTTCTATACAAAAATATAATTTAGGCAAAATTATTTCATTTACCCACTTACCAAAACAATACTGCATTAATTGACAGTTCAATGTTTCTCAACACCTAAACCGGTCAACAACACAATACAAAACATTTATATATAAAATTTACAAATACGCTCTCATATATATATACTCAATCTCGATCTAGGGTATTACTAACCCTATCTCTATCGGGTTATACCATGGAGCCAAGGTTATTACTAAACCAATAGCTCTCATACCACTGTAATGACCCAAGGATTTTCGGCCTCGAAAATAGACATAAATACATTTATCGTAACTCATGCCGACCTTCCAAACACCGAAAACATTCGAAATGTTTATGGAAAGAAATTAGAGGGTGAGATAAGAAAGAAAGAAATTTTTAAAATAGAAGAAGAAGAAGAACAGACACAACACAGAGTCTCACATCGCAACGGAATAAAATATAATACAAAAATAAATCTTTATTGAGAGCTTTTAAAAATACTTACAATATTAGAGTACATCAACATCTCTGGGCAGTTATAATAACCTGTTCTCATACACAACATACAACGGAATAAATAGTAGATACAATGCTCCTGATCACCTCCAGCACGTCCTATGAAATTCGCAACATCCGATAAGCTGGACCTGTTCAACCCGGTCTAACCCGAGCATTTACAAAACACCGGGTCAGTCTTGTGAACCAAAGTGAGAAAAATTCACTAAGTTTAAGGGGAAATCATCCAACTTGATTTTAAGATTCAAAAATCTTTTCAAAAGAAAAGGATAATCGTAAGACCAAATCCACACATAAATACGGATAGTTTTTACCTTACGATAACCCAAAAATATTTTGAAATCAATATATTTTCTAATATTATAATAGTGTCTAAATACAAGTACATATCAATCTAGAGGAACACTTGCATCTCACGCTCCACATATATAGTATACAATACCACAGGCTCTTATTGGATTCCGACTATGACAAGGTATGGGACCACCTGCCAATAGTGAATCTCTAGAGGGGAATACACTGGGTTCATCAAGAATGTCTTGCAACCTGGCCCACACATAACCGACCACTCATTCCGCTTGAGTGTATCGAATGTATATCACTAACGGTTGGGCTCAAACCACCATTTCCCGAAAGGGACAACATCAAAATAGATTAAAGAAGGAAGTGGATTTTCTCTAGATAGGTGATTATACACCCTACTGGGAGCGACCCACATAGCCATGTTGCCTGCCCGATTTTTTTCATTTCCCGGTTGATGAGGTTTGAATTTTCCCTTTGGAACATCTGGTCATCATTCACTTTGAATGCCACATTGTCAGATCCATTAGATATCACTAATTGACGTCCACAAAAATATTCTAGTCATTTGGCTAGAGAAAAACCATTTCTCCGCCATCAACTATAATACGCTTGAAGAAATCAACGTATGCGATCCCTTTGGAAATACTCTGTTAGACATCCGTCCATAAAAGTCATCCAGGAATAGGATGAACCGAAGGCACCCTCATACCACATCCAAGGAATCACCCTATAAATTAGTAGCGAGTAGTCCTTGCAACCCGTAGATTCCAACCACGACAGAATCACAGTTTATCTCTGGTTGCAATCCCAGAGATTATTAGCAGTTCTTCTATCTATGAAGATCCATGGCCTTCAATGCTCCATCTCGATCATCTTCCGATATCTTCATGTATTTGTTGATTGAAATGGTTTTCGAATATAAATTCGATCCCGGTCTTTCCGTACCAACAATCGTATTAGACAGATTTGACAGTCGGTTATTTAGCTATCAAAATAAACATTGATTCAATCATGATAATCCAATGAGTTCACTGGTTCGATATTCAGCATCACTTGGCCTTTTAATTAAAATAAATGTAAATTTAAAATTCTTAAATATCTCGATATTACGAATATAATTTTTCACATCTTATTTAACATAAGATTTTTCTTTAAACAAATTCATTTTATTACTTAGGAAAATCCCATATCATACCCAGTTTTCTATTTTCACTTTCAAAACATTAGCCACATTATTATTTAATACTGGGAAATCCACTCAATTTATTACTCGTAAAACAATGTTACGAAACATCTTTTGTTCATAACATGACAACACCCAGTGCTTATTCTTATTGAATAAAACTCAACTTTTATATTCCCCTTCTAACTCGAAAATATCATTATAATTCACGTAATCCCCTTTTATTTCCCTTTTACCTTGGAGTCCTTATTATATATATGTTTGCCAAATTTCCCCCGAAAATGTTGCGTTATTATTTCTCTAATGAGATAATAAATTATTACTTACCTCTTTTACCATTAGAACTAATATCATCCTCAGATAATCCTAAAGTCGTTCAAGTTGGGGTATTTTAATTACCTCTCAGACCTTGATCAACATCATTCTTACCTTAAGATAAATAGAAGTTGTAATCCAAAAACCAATATTCCATTCTAATATCAAAACAAATACCATTTAACTATTTTGTTTAAAATACAGTTCCATAAATCTTCTTACCTTTTTGAAAATCTCTTTCTGGAATATAACCATTATTTCTTAATTCAAAAAGTTAGTAATTTCTTATAAACAACACCTTTTTAACTTTGCCTCTTTAACGCAAATTCATTTAATAATTTGGATTTGTTTTCAAAAATCCGATAACCAATTTCTTTCACCAAATTCACCTTGACTATTCCCCTTTCAAATCCATTCAATCACTCCTACTTTCGAAATCTTATTTTAATTCCACCTTCTTGCTTAATCCAATTTTTAAGTAACATTAATTTAAAATTAACGCTTTGACATATTGAACTTCAATTATATAACACTGTTTATAGAAACCGTTTTCATCTTTTTCTCGTTCTACTTAATTTAAGTATCATTTAATTTAAGCTATCGTATTTGCTTAAAATTCTCTTTATAACTTTGTTATAGAAATTCGAGTTTTAAATATAAAACTCGTTCATAAACTCCTTTCACCATTAAATAAGATTTCATTTCAGTTTTGATTACTTTCAAAATGAATTTCAATTAAAAAGTAACTTTCTAAATTATCATTAATTAAAAATAACAATTCACTTCGATCGTTAATTACTTCAAAGGTTAATTTCTTTATTCACTAAGATAAATAGTAAATTCTCTTTTTAAAACCCTATTAAAATTAAACAAATGTTCTTTAAACTATTTTATTGGAAAAAATTCAAAACAAACTAATTTAATAATTTATTCCAGCTTAAAAACGGTTGATTTAGTCAACTCTAAACACAGTTATTTCATTAACCAAATCCAAATAATTATCATTTTCAATTAATTAATAATATAATTAGTTTAAATACTTCCATTTAATTGTTTCTTGACAAAACAATTATCCAAATTTAACCGTTAGGTTAAATTTCTATTCACTTGTTTAATAATCTGATTGACATCAGAATTTACTTTATAGAATCAATTAATAATTAATTATAGTTTAATTAAATAAATAATAAATATTTATTTCTTGTTTATAAACCTTTATTCAAAATAATATATTTCAAAATCTATTTCCAGTTATAAAATAAATTTTATAACTTCCGTTCTATCGATCCACCTGACGGTAAATCAATATAAAACAAAACAATTTATTCTTAGGCCATTTACTGCCGATTACTCAACTAATATTGCCCATTAGTTAAAACAAAACACAGGTTGAATTTTCAATCAATGATCACTAATTAAATCAACCACCCAATCATGACAGTTCATATATGATAATATGAAAATAAATAATATATTTGAGGAATCCCGTTGGATCCCTCCAACCTGTTCTTCCCTGTAGTCACATTTGTTATCTCAAATCAGATCATGCAATTCCATTTAACTGATAATTCCTATAATAATAAATAACAACTATTTCACATCAACCAATTAACAAAACAATTCAAACAATTCGAACAGTTAAACACGTTTATAAATAAACGTGACCAATAAGGTAAGTTACCTCCATTAGATCCAATCGTTAAAATAATGATTTGGTATTTATACTGAAATTAAACAACAGTTTAATTTATTGGTTAAATCAACAAATAAATATATAACTAGCAAACAGTAAACCATTTACAACCAAATCACACAAAATAAAAACCCAATTTATATTAAATATAAATGGGAAGAACTGAGTGAGTTTAACTCACTTTGATCTGATTCTTGTTTAATGGCTCATTTCAGTTAAATTAAACAAGTATTTAATTTAACTAAAATCCCAGTTGTCTCGGATTATTATGTCCAATTTTGTCCTATAGCGTAGATTGCATCACGATGACTCCAATGCCACTTATTTTATCCAAGTTCTGTTCATACACAAACGAGTTATAAATAATTAAAATTAGCACTAATTTGATTAAATATTTAAATTCCCTAATTACATTTAATAATTAATTACTTTTAAAAGTTTAACTGGGCACATTTCTCAATTTCCAAGGCCGACATATTCCTTTGTTGGTTAGCTGCTCTTTGTTAACAGCGAATGGTTTTTAATAACCTATAATAAGATTCATTATATTCATTCACATATTAATGTTAATTACATTATGATTATGAAATATGGTCCAATTCCCCCTTTACCTCCTACCGCTTCGTCCAAAATTTTCTTCCTTCGTATGCAGTCCTGCTCGAAAACCTACTCCACGTTAATTAAACTTGAAATTTCAAAATCTTATAATTGTAAACAGGGTCGGTCCTGGGCCCGGGCTGTCTGGGCGACCGCCCAGGGCCCAATCCAGGGAAGGGCCCAATATAGTAAGTGGTGTTATTATAAAATACTAGCTGTTAATATTTCCTTCAGCAAAATTGTAGTAGGTGGAGTGGTACTACTTCCGCTTGAAAAACGGTAGGTTGCGTGTTCAAGTCCTGTAAGGGACGTTTTGTTGCTAAATCGTCTTGTATCCTGCAAGTTGCTAGTCTTGAGTTTAAGGCATTTTATTTTGCCCAGGGCCCAATTTTCAGTTGGACCGGGCCTGATTGTAAACATAATTATGTTGATCGATTATTGTACAGGTTGGTATACTTCGTTCCTCTTGATTTCAGCGTGACTCCCTCATCACTAGCCCACCTAAGTTTCCCTTTATTTTCTTCGTTCAACCAAAATTCCCTAACCAGATTCGTTCCCAATTTCCAAACACCGCCCATTGATATGCAGGCCCAACCATTTGACACATCTGCTCTTCGTTCCTTTAAATTATACCCAATACGAAAGTATCTACACTGCCTCCTCTTTGTATTTAGCTTGGAAACCTCCGCTCGACATAGAACTCCCACCGCTGCTCCCATCTCCGACCACCGTGGTCTAATCGGAGCCCGCCAGAAGAACCGCCTCTACGTGTCTGACCCATACCCCATCCAACACGCAACGCGAGGTCACCTCCCGCCTGCAAGTTCGACTTCGACGGCCATGCTTCCAGGTCAATTTTTGACCAACCTAGACCATATTTCAAGATCTCCACCGTTCAATGGGTGGATCCCGTTGAGTTAAATCCCCTTTCGGTTGAAGATTTTGTGTAAATGATGATGGATTTGGAGATTGAATGAAGGAAAGATTGGAATTTTTCTGTGTGTTGGTTTAGTTTGGGGCGGCGGTTTCCACTCGTTGACCGCGCATTATCTGGTGACCAAAAATAGGGTCTTCGCTAGTATTTATAGTAGAAAGAGATTTGGGGATAAGCTCATTGTCTTTCAGAAGGGTACATCTAGAATAGGTTAGCATCAGTAGGAAGTAGTGAAGAATAGATGGCATGCAGAAGGTGTTATTTGGGTAGGCGTGAACACTCCATTTTGGTTATTAATATCTGCTGCTTCCATGTTAGTTGTGTGTCCTATTTCATTTCGTATGTATGTATTTTATGAAGGATGTGGTATATTTAATATAATTATAACTCTTTTTTTTTGAATTGCCTTCTATCATGCATTTGACTTATTCAAACGACTGTTGTTGTTGCTGTCACTAGATTATGGTTATCGTTATTGTCTTGCTTTAATATCCATGGGCTGCACTTGTGTCGGGATGGACAAATAGGTTACAAGAAAAATATAGGGTAGGTGTGAGCTTAAATTTCCTTGCTTAGGACTTAAACATACACATATAATTATTTTATTTTACATTGGTTTTATTTGGTTATTATATTCTACTATCAATTTTCGTTGACCGTTTGGCAAAATGACCATTTTAAATTCTTATAAAATATCAAATAAATTTCCAAATAATTCAATTAAATATAATAATTAAATTATTATTTTTGTAAATATCCATATTGAAATATCATATATCCCCAAATATTAACCAATATGGATTATATATCTCGATACCAACACTCTCGAGTTAAATGGAAACCAAAATATAATAAAACCCTTATTAAATTATTAAATAGACGTTATAATTTAATAACAATTTCCATAGCGACTATTTTAAAATTTGATTTAGTCCTAACTAACCATATATAATACGAAATCTGGATTTTTCTCTTTTATATGAAAATTATAATCAACACGATTCAAACGTTTCTTGTTTCATAGAAATCCGACTTATATCGATTCCTGTATATTCAGTTAAAGTTCAAAACTCTATATTACGAACTGTCGCGCCATTTCAAGCTCGTTTTATATTATATAAAAATTAACGTTAAAACTTCGTTTTAATAGTGAATTCAATATCAAAAATCCATTAATATTCCAAATATAATATTTAAAACAATAAACTAAATTAAATATTTGACTGCCAAAAATACAGGTCGTTACACTTATAATAGCTTCATTTTCCGAAAAGCATTACGTTGTTTTATTTTAAACTCGGATTCATGTGGAGTAAACCAGTTCCGTGTCATATGGCATGGTCCCATGATTTCCCAACTTTTAAAGTAAAGTTTTAATGGATGTTTTAGTTCTCACACAAGTCCTATGACTGACTCGGAATTTATTGTTTCTATGTAAACTCTGTGTGCCCATATTTCCACACGGGAAGCTAGTAGTTTTGGCTTTCACAGATACTTCTTTTCACAGGATCCTGGATTACAACTGGAGCTATATTCGGAAAAATTTGTATTCGTATATCTCTTTCAGTTGTGGTGTAAATGATTTCCGTTGTACATTGTTCTTATGTATTATTTTTCTACTGCATTGTAATTTAAATCTCTGATATTTTTCAATGTATATAATTTATTTATTCTCTGATATTCTTGTACTCTGATGTAAATTATTGTAATAGCAATGAAATGTTTTACTCTTTGTGTTCTGATGCGTCGTGTTCTCAAAGAAATCCGGGCTTTCCCATAAGGGGTGTTTGGATCATTATAGTTTGGTATCAGAGCTTTGGTTTACAAAGCACGAGAACAGGACACATTAGAACCAAACGAAAGAATCCATCAGAGATAGGATTAGTAACATCCTATAAGAATAACTCGTTAGAGATAGGGTTAGTAATACCCTAGAATGTGTTTGAAGAGTTATTTAAAAAAACTAGTTTTGAAAATTTATATATTAGTATACATATTTGAGTATTTTATATTGATTTTGGACTATCGGGTATAAAAAGATTTTGCATATATGCCTTGCAAATGAGTACAAAGTCTCAAATTTATTGGGTAGATATTGAATCACACTCTAGTCGCCCGGAGATGATTCTGATGATAGCTCAAGCATCATCAGCATTTATATTCGAGTTTCGAAAGTGGGATATCTATATATTTCCAATTGACTGGTGTGAGAACCAAACTTAGTTAGAGCTTACTGTTTGTTACTTGGCATTAAAAATTGAATTTTTGAGTATATATTAAAATTATATATTTGAAAAGCTAATCAACTAATTGATTGCTGGTTGTGATGGATGATTATTAGTTCAACTAAATAAAAATATTGGAATGATAAAACCAATAAGAAAACGAAATTTAGCTAAATTGAATTAAAATACTGAACTGCATTGAAAATTTATTGAAATTGCATACATGTACATATATATGTGTGAACAGGTTATAGCATGGAAGCTAAGAAGAGGAATAAAATTGTATGCCTAAAAAATGAGTACATGTTTACTATATTCATTAGGTTTGATGATTTTATGAGTCTATTGGCTTTTTCTTTTTCTTTTGGATTGATAAGGGGCCTGTGAGGCAAGTTGCGGTTTTACTGATCAGCCCGTACAAAGAAGGTTATGGCGAAAATTTAGGGTATTAGCCAAATTTTTGAGAATTTGAAAATTCTTAGAAACTGAAAAGTTGAAAAATGAAAGCCAGAATGAAAGTTGAGTTGGTTAGTTAAACAACTTTCAGCTTCGTTCCTTTTCGAGGACGAAAAGATTTTAAGTGGGAGAGATTGTAACAACCTGGAATTTCTGAACCAATTTAAAAAATTTATTTTAGCTATTTTAATGTATTTTGAATGTTTAAAATGGTTTATTTTAAATAACAACAATTAAAAATTTATTTAAATCGAAGTTTGAATGCATAAATTTATTTTAATTATAAATAGGGTTTGAAATGGCACGGTAGTTTGAAAATTCGATTTTAAATTTCAAATGAATGTACAGAATTCAAAATAAATTGGATTTCAGTAAAACCAGAAACGTTTGAATCTGTTTAATAATATCTTTCTAATGAATGTGAAAAATTCAGATTTCATAATACAAATTGAAAGTTATGGCCAGTTTAAATTTTAAAATAGTCGCTATGGAATTTATATATATTTTTATAATATATATAGCCCTTAAAAATAGCCATTTTGCAAACGACCTCCGTTTTCGATGAAACTACTTTGGATCCGGAATGTAAAATTATTTCTAGTTTTCAAATTTTATAATTTTTGGAATTAATATGTGAGCGTAGTGAATTTGAATGTGTTTGGTAAATTCAGTTTGAATTTAATCGACTGGAGAAGGGGTCATTTTTCAAACGGTCTCCAAATTCGACGGAATTAGTTTTGTTAGGACTGTATCATCAAAACATAGCTAGATTTATTTTTCTGTAATTTTTGAAGTCAGTATGTGGCCTCGGTAAATTAAAATGTACGTTTAAATTCAATATATATTGATCTATATTTTAATTTTGATAAAAACTGATTGAAACAGTCGAATTGGCTTATGAAACATATTCCATTATGTCCGGAATGGGGGTATTTAGCTAGGTGTGACAGTCATTGGGTTTGATTTGGATTTCAGAACGTTAAATTACAAGATTTGGAAATAAAGGATATATATAGCTCCCGAACCCCTCACAAACCCTAAATCCCTTTAGCAGAATTTTCACCGCCGACTTTAAATGGATGGCGGAAAACATCTGGAATTCAATCCCCAAAATCTCTCTATCAATTGTGAATTAGCTTAGGATTACAAAATGAAAATCAAGAAGGGAAGTGACCTCTACAGATTGGTACGACTATGATGGTCGTTAGCTTTGTCTGGTGGCCGGATTTTCTCCTTAAACCATTGGCATTCGAATGGAATTTTCTGGCCATGGGGACCACCGAGGGTGGCGATATCAGGGGCGGAGGTGGCGCATGACATGGGCTGCGGCTTGTGGTGTTCAGATGTGGATCCGGTCGACAATTGCAAGGTGCAGTGGTTGATTTTCTGATGCGATGGAATGGGTTTCAAGAACGTCGGGTTGAAGATGAGGAACAAGGGATTAGAGAGGGTTAGGATTATAAATGTAATTAACGATTAATTATTTAATTAATTATTTCGTTTATGTAATTAATGTATTAATCAATGTATCTTTTTCATTCGAGCATGGAATCGCATGATTTCAGATCTGTCGGAATCGCAAAATCGAGATCTACAACATGGAACAAACCATGACTGAAATGGAGGCTAATGGAAATTCTGATAAAATTAAAATGGTAGATTAATTTTATTAAAAACAATCTTCAGATAAAGAATGATGGAGTGGAATCCTATGTGAAAATTCCTTCTCATTAAATTATATTTTATCTTGTTATTGTATTCATGTATAAACATATATAGAAATCGCCAGTAATGATTTTTATCGGTTTTAATTGTCAAAAATGTTATTTATTTTTGGAGTTCAACACACGAATTCACACATCATCTACATTGGAAGCAATGTATGGATATTACCGATACTCGGATTTCATACTCCGCGGATGGACATTTGTGGCGCCGTAAAGGGCATTTTGTTGTCGAGTGTTTATTTATATGGATGATTTGGTGATTTGTGATGTGATTGTAATGATTAACATATTAAAAATAATGTTAACATTAATATAGTAGTTGAAATTAAATTATAAGTATTCATTTATAATTTAAACTAGTAAAATTGGTTAATTAGAAAAATAATTCAAACCGAATTTGAATTGGTTAAAATTATTAATCGGTGATTTATATAAATCGACTGTTGTTGTTTGAAAACCTCACACGGGTATTAGGATGATATTTGATATACACTAATCCCAATATTTAGTTGTATGTCAATCAATGGGTTGACAGGCTGTGATGAGCGTTATTTATTTATTTTAATGCTTATACAGTTGTAAATTGCACTTTGGATGATGTGTGAATGGTTAATGATTATTTATCATTCTTATTGAATACATGCGATGTATGAAATCCATATAACTGAAATTATATGGTAATTGATTGAGTCGCATTCCGATTCAGAAATTACGAATATTTTAAAATAATATTTAGTGGAGAATTAAATAAATGAACGAATATTTTATAATAATATTCACTGAATAATCAAAATATGATTTTGACATCCGATTTGGGATGGACACGAAAATATTGAAAGATGGAAGCTGAGTTAAGTATATACGCCATTTTAACCTGAACGGGTTCATCGATCGATGTTATTTATTTTACAATAAATATTGAAAAGTAAATGGATTTCAAAGTCTGATATTTTGAAAATATTATCATTTTAATATTATAATGATATGAAATATTCAATTTTGATTTAAAATTGAAATAGAAGTTGAAATAGTTTTAAAATGAATTTATAAATGATTTATAAAATACGTTTTGGATGGAAAACGTTGATATTATATATATATAATGGCTTGAACAGAATGCGTCGCGCAGCGACCGTTACGTATCGAAAAGATCTTTCCAATGAATATAAGAGATTTAAATTTGAACGGTTGGATTTCAAATTATGTCCAAATCAATTTCAGAAATGGTCGCTATGGATGCAGTTCGGTGGTCGTTATTGGAAACCGACTGAAATGGCAATATTAAAATTAATAAAAATATGGGAAAATTATGTAAATCATAATAAATGATTTGGAAAGATTTTGGATGAAAATTTCCATATTTGAAATGATAAAAATATATTTTTATCGAAATGGACGAGTTATTAACTAGAATAATAATCCAACGTTTTAATTAATAAAGTGGATTGAAAAAAGGAGTTTTTAAATAACCAGAATTTTCCACTGAATAAATTGGAATGGATTTGAATGGAAATAATCTTTGGAATATTTCGATATTGGATTCCGTTATTATACGGATATTGTTGAGGAATTTGGAAGATACAGATATCGTTATTCCCAGTACGATATCCATTGGTTTCAGAATTTGATATTGAATATAAGCCAGTATAATTTCTATTCAGAGCCTTGTATTTAATATCAAATTATATTTTGGGGTTTGTCATGAACGGTGTCTTTAATAACACAATTCTTAAACCTAGTTAAGAAAAGAGCAAATCTTTTAATTAAGATTTAGAGAAATCTACCAATTAATTAATATTTAATTGGAATTGAATTAAGATTGTATTTTTGGGTTTATCATGAATGGTGTTTTAAATAACACTCGTTCTTTAACCTAATTAACAACGAAGATATGATTTGGATTTATAATCTTTTAATTAAGATTAGTGGAATTTTCCAAAGTAAAGTTTCCAATTTAATATATTAAATTGTAATTGAATGAAATTCGATTTGGTAATAATCGAGATGACTTCTATAAAGGAAGATTGTTACTATAAATGGATTTTAAAGGGCTTTTTCGTTATTCCATTTTTAGTATAGATTTGATACGGAAATTTATATCGATTATATATTGATCTGTTTTCATGAAGATTCCATAGTTAATGGAAGAGGATTTGAGTTTATCGTGAACTGTGTTTTAAATGACATTGGTTCTTTAACCTAGTTAAAGATAAGATTAATTTCTTAAAGTTGAATAATCATTAAGTGATGATTTTTGGAGATTAAAACTGAAATGGAGTTTTAATGAATCTTTAATTAGAGTGGAAAGTGAATGAGATAAATAATTTATCAAACAAGAGAAATGATCAAGAATGGAGTACCACCAGTTTTACTCCAGGCGATAGTTAAATCTTTGATTAGATTTGAAATGTGAAATGGTAATTATATTTACCGATAACACAGTGGGTGTTAGATATAGAGTACTACCAGTTTTGCTCCATAGGATGAATAGGTTGGTATTGGAAAATAAAATAAAAGATTACTTCGGTAAGGCTCGATAATCCCGACTATTTTTATAAACCTTAATTTGGTTTAGAATTGTTAAAGGATAAGATAAAATCTTTTAAAATTGATATCCAAAGGAAGATTAAAGAATAAATTTAAAAGAATTTATCTTTGATAAAATTAATGGGAACCTTTCCCTAAAAACGTGAATATTTTAATGAACGAATATTCTGAATTGGAATGAGGCGTATGATGTGTTTTTATAGAACTTGGTTATTGATTTTAAAATACACAAGTTATTCGGAAAGACCGGTTCATCCTATTCTGAATAACTGATATGGCGACAAAAAGTCGACGATGAAGACGGTGGTCGAAGACCGGAGATCTTCACATCGTATGGACGATTATTGATGTCTTGATTTGGCTGATCCACCAAGATAAGGTAGTAAGTGGTGATCGTCCAAACGTACTTGGAGATCGACCGAATTTGCGAGGACCTCTCTCCTGTATTGGACATATGGGACGAGGAATAAGGTGTCTTCGGTTTCGTTCAGACCCAGAACGGACTTGTAAATGGATGTGTGTCTGACATTCAATTTCATTCTATGTTGATTTATTTCTATTAAATATATATCTGTTTGGTGGCGGAGAATTTATTCCCTTGCTTAACACCCTTCTCTGACCCGTACGAGCTTAGAGGTTATATATTGATAGACATCAGTTGAATGGCGTGGATTGTCAGTGTGGCACGATGCTATGCAAATGATCAAGGCTTTTGTTGAAAACCAGAGTCTTGTGGATGATGATCAAAGAACGACTTTAATTAGAATAGTTTTGTGTATAGTGTTAATTCGCGAGCCTCGCACCCCGGTATGAACCAGAAACGGGAGAGGACAGAAGGGAGGACATGTGTTTTTTCTAGCTAGGAGTGGTGTCATGGTATGGAGCCCAAACACTTATGTGTTTGTTGGAAAGAGAGGTACCTTGGATTTGAGTCCCTAGTGGCTCTTGATATTGGTCAACATGATGACCAGATTGTATGCCCCATGGGGCAGGGAAACGTATTGTTCCGGAATTTCCAATCCACTTAAGTAAGTGTGGACCGGCCCTGCCACTCCAGGGACGATGCGTTCTGTTCCTGAGGCACGGGCTAGATTGTCTCGAATTCGGATAGGGAAGATCCCTTGCCTTAGTTCATGATGGAAATCCAATTTCCAATACGACATTGTGCGGTTTTGATTGTAAAACTAGTATGGCGGCATAATATATGGTACCTATGCCGTTTATGATTGATACATTTATATTTGAAGTTGATTTTGACACTATGCACTTATAGTAATACCAAAATGATTTTATTTTTTAAAACGTACCAAGCATATTTGGCTATTATAAGGTAAAACTCTATCCTCCGGCTTGCGTTGCATTATGTGATATGACCTGAGTCTTATAATAGCTTCATTTTCCAAAAAGCATTGTGTTGTTTTATTTTAAATTAGGATTCATGTAGAGTAAACCCATTCCGTGTCATACGGCGTGGTCTCATGATTTCCCAACTTTTAAAGTAAAGTTATAATGAATGTTTTAGTTCTCACACCAGTCCCATGAATGAATCAGAGTTTATTGTTTCTACCTAAACTCTGGGTTCCCATATTTTAACATGGGCAGTTAGTAGTTTTGGCTTTCGCAGATACTTCTTTTCACAGGATCCAGGATTACAGCTGGAGCTATATTCGGAAAGCTTTGTATCCGTATATCTCTTTCAGTTGTGGTGTAGATGGTTTCCATTGTACATTATTCTTATGTATTATTTTTCCGCTGCATTGTAATTTAAATCTCTGATATTTTTCAATGTATATAATTTATTTATTCTCTGATATTCTTGTACTTTGATGTAAATTGTTGTAATAATAATGAAATGTTTTACTGTTTGTGTTCTGATGCGTCATGTTCTCAAAGCAATCTGGGCTTTCTCGTAAGGGGGAATTTGGGTCATTACAGTTTGGTATCAGAGCTTTGGTTTACAAAGCACGAGAACATGACACATTAGAACCGAACGAAAGAATCCCTCAGAGATAGGATTAGTAACATCCTATAAGAATAAATCGTTCGAGATAGGGTTAGTAATACCCTAGAATGAGTTTGAAGAGTTATTTAAAAAAAATAGATTTGAAATTTTATATATTATTATACATATTTGAGTATTTTATTTTATATTGATTTTGGACTATCGGGTATAAGAAGATTTCGCATATATGCCTTGCAAACGTGTACAAAGTCTCAAATATATTGGTAAGATATAGAATCACACTCTAGTCGCCTGGAGATGATTCTGATGATAGCTCGAGCATCATCAGCATTTATGTTCGAGTTTCGAAAGTGGGATATGTAACACCCCATAATTTTAATATTAATGGTAACAAATTAAAGAATACTTAATTTTAAATGTGAGAATCAAGGGAAACGGGTTACGCCATTGCGTTCGTCTCAGAATTCTGGTTGAGATAGAGTCCGAGTTTGCGTAAATTGGACTTCGTATGAAGAAGTTATGGCTGTCGGAAGTTTCCAGAAAATTCAAATAAATTCAAACAGCTCGAAACAGATTCAAAATTCAAATCAGAAGTCAGAAGCGGGCTGGGCGGGAAAATTCCCGCCCAGGACCCAGGTCGACCAGGGGGTCGACCCTAGTGTCGACCTCCCCCCTACAGGTCGACCTAGGAGTCGACCTGCCCCCCTCCCCCGCCCCCCGGGCAGATCTGAGAGATGACGATTTTGTGACTCGGTGCTGAGTCACTAGGGCTGAGGTGGCTGTTTGGATGGTTCAGGTTGCTTCTAGGTTGATCAGATGGCCTAAATTAATCCTAATCTCTATATAAACACATGTAGACTCAAACCCTAAACCTAATCAAAAATTAGATCAGTGGTCATCATGCTGTCACTCCAAAACCTAGAGTAGCCGCCACCAACTAGAAGCCAAGTAAAGCAACTCAATTCAATTCAACTCAAATCTAAACAACAACGAATTTGTTTACTTCAAAGGCGAGCTAATTCAACTACAGAATTCAGATCCTAGAACTCAAGACATTCTTTGAGTTGTGAGTTCAATTTCTTTAATAAGATAATTAATAAGTTAATTGGGTTGAGTTATAAATTGGGTTATATGGCTATGTTTGTGAAACATTGGAAAAATGTGGTATTTTGTGAATATATGCTAGTTGTTCATAATGATAGTTTTGTTGTGGATCCCTTTTCATATGCCAGAATCATCTATATTAAACTTGATTCACGTTTGACATCATTTTATATGCAAGTTTGGGTGTAGAATGCTAGTTTCCATATGAATTGTACAAAAGTTTGCATGTGAATCAAATAAAGTGACTATATGCAAGTTTAGGTAGAAATCGGATTCACATATATGCAAGTTTACACCTTTAGATTTAGATCTATGACATACATAGTTTTATGCAAGTTTGCGACTATGGCCTATGCAAGTTTTAGGTGAAAAACTATATTATATATATATATATGCAAGTTCACACCTTTAGGCCTATGTTTAGATTCATGACAATAACAAGTTTATGCTAGATATGTGGTAATCCTTATTTGTAAGATTAGATCCAATTTGTATGTTATGCAAATTTGCGGTGTTTCTTCTTTTTATATGTTAGACTAATTGCTAGTCTAATATACATATATAATGATAAACGAACGAACAACGTGGGGACGATGGGGGTAATATTGAATATACACCTATTGATAATTGGCATAAATGGCCTGAAAAAGGCATATAATTAATTTAAGACATTAATTGGAAAAATTGGCATTTATGGACATAATTTTAAGAGACAATTATGGACATAAGTATATTTGGAATTTATTGACAAATTTTAATAAGGATATTAATCCAATTTGGGGTTAAATGAAGATGTGTAATAATAAACCGCCTAATACACGAGGTTAGACTCTTTTGTGGTGTAAGACTGCCCAGACCCGCCCGGCAAATCCAGCAGCCACAAATGCTAGTCAAATGTGAGGGGTCAAAGGCATGAATTAAATGCGTAACAGTTGTAAAGACACGAGGTTAGGCTCGTTTGTGGTGTAAGACTGCCCGCACCCGCCCGACAAATCCAGCTGCCACAAATGCCAGTCTAATGTGGGAGGTCTTTACAAGGTTACGGTGTTAATTAATTAGGAAACACTTAACCAGATAAACATGTGGTGGGACATGAGGGGGTTAAGTGGGTGCTTTGGGTGGCATGTGAAATTAAGAGGGTGCCTTGGGTGGCATGTGAAATACGATTAGATGCACTTAACCAAGATTGAAACATGTAAGAAGACATGAATAAGAATGGGGTTAAGTAGGGAAAAAACCTTAGAGGGGACCAAGCATAGGTGGAAAGCTTGTGTCATGCATGGGGGCCCTTTTCAAACTAGTAACCCATTAAGTATCTTTGTGGGCTCGACCCAAGTCGAGGACGGGACACGCGTACTGGGTTTGACTGTAAGAGGTCAAAACGGGTTAACGGTGGCAACGCAAGTCCAACGGGGTCATATATGTGTGTGGGCCCGAGCTGGTAGGTAAGACGTTGTTGCATCGTGTAGATATAAGCCGTGCACCTTGGTGGTATCGGGTTGCCACTTTGGGGAGTGATACACCCCACTGTGGGGCCAGCATGGGTATCTCCGAGTTAGGGAGCCGATCGAAAGGGGGTAGCGGGTACACCTAGTGGAGATAGGGGCAGGCGGCACCTATGAAGGCATCTAGGGGTACACGAAACTACCATTATCATTATTAAGTTCTGTAGGCGGGATCAACTTTTGGGGTGTTTGGTGTGGTGCAGTGTAGTAATTATCTTATAGTGATTAGGTGCGCCTTTAACGTTATCTTTGTTCATCTTATTTTGTTTGCTATGCCATACCCATTTGTTCACAGTCATTTCCTTATTTTCCAGCTTATGCCTTATCCTAGTTACTTAATGATTATATTGTTAAAGTTATTGCACTCGCCAGACTTTATGTCTGACCCCCCTTTGTTTCCGCCTCTTTTCTTCCTCCCCCCCCCCCCCCTCCCTCAAGGTGCTCAGAGTGGGACTAGTACTAGCGGAGCTTGATTTGGACAGCTTTATCTCTTGCTTTTAGAAGTTACTTGGATCGCTGAAGTAAAAATTCAGCCTATATTATTTATGGCTATTTTATGTTGGGGTCATGTCTTTCATTTTATGTACTCTGATTTAGTCAAGATGGATATTATGTACTTAACTCTAGTCTTTGGTTTTTGATGATGTAATCAAACTTATTTGTTTACTACTGCAATGAATGAAGTTTTAAATTTTTAAGTACTGTTTTATATCTGTCTTGTTGTTAAGTTTCTGTTTTATACACACTTAAAACGCTCCATAGAAGTTAATGCATTTCCTTTGTGAGTGACATTAATGGACGTGGGGTGTCACACGTGGTATCAGAGCTGAAGGTTACCAGAACATATATGAATTTTGAAAAACTGTTTTTCAAAAGCACTTTTATAAAGAAATACTTTCAAAAATATGTTTTAAGGAGAATATCTTCAAGAGAATTGTTTATTTTAAAAACATAACCACCAAGAGCCATATGTCTTTCCTTCGATTCTTTTGTTTTGAATATTTCCTTTTTCGTTTCAGCATGTCTGGGGATCTTAACCTTCCGGAGGGTGTACCGATACCAGGAAGGTTTAGGAGGTATTTGGAGGCTAGGGCCACCGCCGTAGGTCCAGCAGATGTTCCTCCTCCCCCAGTTGCACCCGTTCCTCCTCCTCCCCCTCCTCGTGTTGATACTTTTGCAAAGATATGTAAGGACTTTCGGGCAATGGGCAGGAAACCTTTTCATGGGTCGGAGACGTTTGTTGAAGCTCGAAATTGGCTAAAGGAGGTGGAAGAATTGTTTGGAATCTTTGAGGTAGAAGATGGAAGAAAGGTCCAGTTAGCTGCCTGGTTAATGAAGGATGAGGCCTCGTTTTGGTGGGAGGTCACTAATGGAGAGCGTCCAGTTTATACATGGCCGGATTTCAGGCGTAGGTTTGAGGCAAAATTTCTCTCACGGTCTGAAGAGAATCTATACATGGAAAGGTTTTTGGCATTGAGGCAGGGGAATCTATCAGTGAAAGAGTACGTCAACAAGTTCAATCAGTTGGCGAGATTTGGCTTGGACTTGGTGAATACACCCGAAAAGAAGGCCCTGAGATTAGTTAAGGGTTTGAACGAGTCGCTACATGGGTTAGCTATGACCCACATCCTTATGGGGGCCACCTTTGAGAGACTAGTTGACATGGTGCTTATGCATGAAGAGGAGAAAGGCGCCAATGCTAATAAGGCACCTGAGAAGAAAAGAGATCAAAAGAAACCACAACAGCAACAGCAGAACAAGAAGGGTGGTAAAGATAACAATGGTAAGGGAAAGAAAAGATGCTTTAACTGTGGGACACCAGGCCATCTAAGCAAAGACTGTAGGAAGAAGAAGAAGAGTGGTTGTTTCCACTGTGGCGAGGCAGGATATCTGATTAAGGACTGCCCAAAGAAAGGGCAGAGGGCAGGGCCTACCTCTGGAGGGCAGCTTCAGGCTCTCATGGCACCAGGGCAGGCAAAAGGGCAGATTCAGGCTCTTATGGCACGAGGACGGGAAAAAGGTAGAAACATTTCCGTTGAAAGTTTATTTTTTCTGTTTGATCATCCTGTTCGTACTTTGTTTGACTCTGGCGCTTCACACTCGTTTGTATCTGCTTCATTAGTTGAAACATTGCACCTAAATACTAGTCTAGTTACGGATCCCATAGTGGTCTCAAATCCCATTGGTGGTTCGGCTCATCTTTCTATGATTTGTCGGGATTTGAGAGTGTCTATCTTGGGCATTGGGTTTGAATGCAACGCCTTTGTTCTTGGCTTCATGGGCTACGGCTTGATTCTAGGTATGGATTGGCTAACTAGATACGGGGCCATCCTAGATTGTGAAAGAAGGGTAGTTAGATTGTTGACTCGTTGTGGAAAGACCCTTGATATTTCTTGTGACCCTAGAGGTCCAGTAATGCTTAGCTACCTAGAATCTCTTTACGCATCCAATGATGATTTGAAATCTGTTCGTGTGGTCTGTGAATATAGTGACGTCTTCGATGAGGTTCGAGTTTTACCCCCGATGCGTGAGATAGACTTTCAAATATACTTAGTAGATAATGCAAAGCCAGTTGCATTACCAGTGCGCCACATGGCTCTGAGAGAGAGAAGAGAACTCAGTAAGGAAGTGAAAGAATTACTTGAGAAGGGGTTCATAAGAAGAAGTATTTCGGAGTGGGGTGCTCCAGTCGTTTTTGCTACAAAAGCTGATGGTTCACTTAGATTGTGCGTGGATTATAGAGAGCTGAATAAGCTAACAAAGAAGAACAGACACCCGTTACCGAGGATCGACGATTAATTCGATCAATTGGTGGGTGCTTCGGTTTTCTCGCAACTGGATTTGGCTACAGGGTTTCGTCGGCTAAGGGTGGCTGAAGATAGCATCGATAAGATTGCATTTAGAACTCCTGACGGTTTCTTCGAGTGGCTCGTCGTGCCTTTTGGTTTGACGAATGCACCCGCATACTTTGTTGACTTAATGAGTAGGGTGTTTAGGGAGTTTCTGAACAAGTTTGTGGTAGTCTTTGTAGACGATATTCTAGTTTTCTCTAAAAATGAAGAAGAGCATGCCCTACATCTTAGGGAAGTCTTAGAGACTCTGCGAGCACATCAGCTAAAAGCTAAGTTCTCCAAGTGCCATTTTTGGAGAAAAGAAGTGAGGTTCTTAGGGCACGTGGTCTCTAAGGAAGGGATAACTGTGGATCCCGCTAAGATAGTGGTAGTCCAAGATTGGAAAACGCCTAAGAACGCAACCGAAGTAAGACGCTTTTTAGGGTTGGCTGACTATTATAGGAAGTTCATTAAGGACTTCGCGAAGATATCAGCCCCTCTCACTCGATTAACGAAGAAAAAATTGACTTTTACTTGGGACGTTGACTGTGACGATGCTTTCCAACGTCTGAAGAGAGCTTTGACGACAGCTCCAGTTTTAGTTTTGCCAGACGGGAGTAAGGCATTCACTGTATATATCGATGCTTGCGGGACAGGGATTGGCGCAGTTTTAATGCAAGAGGGAAGGGTGATATGCTATGGTGAAAGACAATTGGAAACCCATGAGAAAAATTACCCTACCCACGACTTGGAGTTGGCGGCCATAGTTTTTGCGCTTAAGTTGTGGCGTCATTATTTGCTTGGCGAAAGGTTTGAGTTGTATACAGACCATATGTCGCTAAAGTACTTATTCTCTCAGAAGGATCTAAACTTGAGGCAACAGAGATGGATGGAGTTTTTGGCATCCTACGATTTTGAGATCGCATATACCCCTGGCAAGGGCAACGTTGTAGCTGACGCCTTAAGTAGAAAGAAGTTAACTTTAAGTCCTTTGTTTGTAGAGCGGCAGAGTTTGGAGTATATTTCTTCCTTTGACTTCAAACCCTCTGTCGATTATGTACCCAGATTGTTGGCCTCATTAGAGGTGCAACCTACACTTTTGGGTCGAGTTGGAGAGGCACAACGGAATGACCCACAGTTGGTTGAGATAGTAGGCAAGCTTATAGGAGGGGAGTCCTCAAGACATCTTAATAGATATGCTATAGATGAAAGAGGTTGGCTACGTAGAGATGGAAGACTTTGCGTACCACAAGACGAAAGTTTGAAGAAGGCAATTCTTGAAGACTCACATTGCTCTAAGATGACCATACATCCCGGTGGTGATAAGATGTATAGGGATATGAAGCGAGCTTTCTTTTGGGCCGGAATGAAGAAGGACATGGCCGAGTTCATTGCTAGATGCTTAGTGTGCCAGCAAGTCAAGGCGGAGCAAAAGAAGCCCGGAGGTTTGCTCCATCCCTTAGAGATTCCGCTTTGGAAATGGGAAAGCATTTCTATGGATTTTGTAGATGGGTTACCAAGATCGAGGAAGGGTAATACGGGGATTTGGGTAATTGTAGACCAACTTACTAAAAGTGCCCATTTTATTCCCGTCAAAAGTAGAAGGACCGCCGCATGGTTAGCATCTGTTTACCTTCGAGAGATAGTTCGTTTGCACGGCATGCCCTCCAGCTTTGTGAGCGATAGAGATCCTATTTTCACAAGCGAATTTTGGAAAAGCTTACAAGAGACGTTTGGAATGCAATTATGCTTAAGTACCGCTTATCATCCTCAGACGGACGGCCAGACTGAGAGGGTGAATCGGATTCTGGAAGACCTTCTAAGGCTATGCATTCTAGACTTTGGAGGAACATGGGAAGAACATCTTCCACTAGTAGAGTTCGCCTATAATAATAGTTTTCAGGCTAGCATTGGCATGGCACCTTTTGAGGCTCTTTATGGACGACTGTGCCGATCACCTACATGTTGGTAGGAATCCACGGATAAGGTTTTGCTTGGACCCGACATGATTAGGGAGACTTCGGAGAAGATAGACCTGATTCGACGGCGAATGAAGACGGCACAAGACCGACAGATGTCATATGCTGATAAGAGACGAACCAATCTTGAATTCAATGTTGGGGACAAGGTTTTTATTAAGGTGTCACCGTTGAGAAACGTAGTCCGCTTTAGATCGGTAGGGAAGTTGGCACCAAGGTTCGTAGGACACTTTCCAATTACAGAAAGGATTGGACAGATGGCGTACAAAGTAAAGTTACCAGAGAAGCTCAGCGGAGTTCATGACCTGTTTCATGTTTCACATTTGCGTAAGTGTTTACACGATACGGCGGAAGTGGTAGAGCCAAGCATACTCGAAGAAGTGGAAGTAGAGCGCAATGCCACGATCAGATGAGCTCCTACACGCATTCTCGAATCGGAGGTCAAAAAGCTTCACAACAAAGAGGTCAAAGTGCAATGGGGTGATGATCAAAGAGACGCGACTTGGGAGACGGAAGATAAGATGCGTACGTTGTACCCTTTCCATTTTGAGGGTATGTTTTAATTTCTCCTTTTTCTACCACTTTGTTGATACTTATCCTATCTTTTAGTATTATCTTTGCGATGACATCTTCGATCTTTAGTTAGGCAGAACCCTATGGTTGAAACATGTGTTTGAGACATGTTATGTCTGATTGATGCAAATGGATGCAAGTGGTTGCTAGTGGTTGCTCGTGGATACATACACACACACCTTAGGCACTAGATCGGCTCAATCACCTTCATGTTGCATATAAATGTGTGTGCATATTTAAATTAATGGATGTATAATGGTTGTGTTATCATATGGATGCTGCATTTTGATGAATGGTTGTGCACACATGTAGAAATAATACGTATCGATAGGATTCTTTCGCATACATAATGGACGCATGGCACTATCATGATTTGCATTAAGGAGGTCAACTGAATCAGTAGACCGCCTGATTTTGCATTAGATAAGGAACATATACACACACTTCTTGCATATGTTCATACAGCATTAGAAATTTTGTAAGGACAATGGATGCCTATGGTTGATGGTTGAGTAGATGGATGACTGGATGTTAGGATATGCATTCTCCTTAACTTGGAGATTTCGGGGGCGAAATCGTTTAAGGAGGGGAGAATGTAACACCTCGTAATTTTAATATTAATGGTAACAAATTAAAGAATATTTAATTTTAAATGTGAGAATCAAGGGAAACGGGTTGCGCCATTGTGTTCGTCTCGGAATTCTGGTTGAGATAGAGTCCGAGTTTGCGTAAATTGGACTTCGTATGAAGAAGTTATGGTTGTCGGAAGTTTCTAGAAAATTCAAATAAATTCAAACAGCTCGAAACAGATTCAAAATTCAAATTAGAAGTCAGAAGCGGGCTGGGCGGGAAAATTCCCGCCGACCCAGGTCGACCAGGGGGTCTACCCTAGTGTCGACCTCCCCCCTACAGGTCGACCTGGGGGTCGACCTAGGGGTCGACCTGCCCCCCGGGCAAATCTGAGAGATAATGATTTTGTGACTCAGTGCTGAGTCACTAGAGCTGAGGTGGCTGTTTGGATGGTTCAGGTTGCTTCTAGGTTGATCGGATGGCCTAAATTAATCCTAATCTCTATATAAACACATGTAGACTCAAACCCTAAACCTAATCAAAAATTAGATCAGTGGTCGTCATGCTGTCACTCCAAAACCTAGAGTAGCCGCCACCAACTAGAAGCCAAGTAAAGCAACTCAATTCAATTCAACTCAAATCTAAACAACAACGAATTTGTTTACTTCAAAGGCGAGCTAATTCAACTATAGAATTCAGATCCTAGAACTCAAGACATTCTTTGAGTTGTGAGTTCAATTTCTTTAATAAGATAATTAATAAGTTAATTGGGTTGAGTTATAAATTGGGTTATATGGCTATGTTTGTGAAACATTGGAAAAATGTGGTATTTTGTGAATATATGCTAGTTGTTCATAATGATAGTTTTGTTGTGGATCCCTTTTCTTATGCCAGAATCATCTATATTCAACTTGATTCACGTTTGACATCATTTTATATGCAGGTTTGGGTGTAGAATGCTAGTTTCCATATGAATTGTACAAAAGTTTGCATGTGAATCAAATAAAGTGACTATATGCAAGTTTAGGTAGAAATCGGATTCACATATATGCAAGTTTACACCTTTAGATTTAGATCTATGACATACATAGTTTTATGCAAGTTTGCGACTATGGCCTATGCAAGTTTTAGGTGAAAAACTATATTATATATATATATATATATATATATATATATATGCAAGTTCACACCTTTAGGCCTATGTTTAGATTCATGACAATAACAAGTTTATGCTAGATATGTGGTAATCCTTATTTGTAAAATTAGATCCAATTTGTATGTTATGCAAATTTGCGGTGTTTCTTCTTTTTATGTGTTAGACTAATTGCTAGTCTAATATACATATATAATGATAAACGAACGAACAACGTGGGGACGATGGGGGTAATATTGAATATACACCTATTGAGAATTGGCATAAATGGCCTAAAAAGGCATATAATTAATTTAAGACATTAATTGGAAAAATTGGCATTTATTGAAATATTTTTAAGAGACAATTATGGACATAAGTATATTTGGAATTTATTGACAAATTTGAATAAGGATATTAATCCAATTTGGGGTTAAATGAAGATGTGTAATAATAAACCGCCTAAGACACGAGGTTAGACTCTTTTGTGGTGTAAGACTGCCCGGACCCGCCCGGTAAATCCAGCAGCCACAAATTCCAGTCTAATGAGAGGGGTCAAAGGCATGAATTAAATGCGTAACAGTCGTAAGGACACGAGGTTAGGCTCGTTTGTGGTGTAAGACTGCCCGGACCCACCTGGAAAATCCAACTGCCACAAATGCTAGTCTAATGTGGGAGGTCTTTACAAGGTTACGGCGTTAATGAATTAAGAAACACTTAACCAGATAAACATGTGGTGGGACTTGAGGGGGTTAAGTGGGTGCTTTGGGTGGCATGTGAAATTAAGAGGGTGCCTTGGGTGACATGTGAAATACGATTAGATGCACTTAACCAAGATTGAAACATGTAAGAAGACATGAATAAGAAGGGGTTAAGTGGGGAAAAAACCTTAGAGGGGACCAAGCATAGGTGGAAAGCTTGTGACATGCATTGGGGCCCTTTTCAAACCAGTAACCCATTAAGTATCTTTGTGGGCTCGACCCAAGTCGAGGACGGGACACGCGTACTGGTTTTGATTGTAAGAGGTCAAAACAGGTTAGCGGTGGCAACGCAAGTCCAACGGGGTCATATACGTGTGTGGGCCCGGGCTGGTAGGTAATACATTGTTGCATCATGTAGATATAAGGTGTGCACCATGGTGGTATCGGGTTGCCACTTTGGGGAGTGATACACTCCACTATGGGACCAGCATGGGTATCTACGATTTAGGAAGCTGATCGAAAGGGGGTAGTGGGTAAACCTAGTGGAGATAGGGGCAGGCGGTACCTATGAAGGCAGCTAGGGGTACACGAAACTACCATTATCATTATTAAGTTCTGTAGGCAGGATCAACTTTTGGGGTGTTTGGTGTGGTGAAGCATTGTAATTATCTTATAGTGATTAGGTGCACCTTTAACGTTATCTTTGTTCATCTTATTTCCTTTGTTTGCTCTGCCATACCCATTTGTTCACAGTCATTTCCTTATTTTCCAGCTTATGCCTCATCCTGGTTACTTAATGATTATATTGTTAAAGTTATTGCACTCGCCAGACTTTATGTCTGACCCCCCTTTGTTTCCACCTCTTTTCTTCCTTCCCCCCCCCCCCCCAAGGTGCTCAGGGCGGGACTAGTACTAGTGGAGCTTGATTTGGACAGCTTTATCTCTTACTTTTAGAAGTTGCTTGGATCGCTGAAGTAAAAGTTCAGCCTATCTTATTTATGGCTATTTTATGTTGGGGTTATGTCTTTCATTTTATGTACTCTGATTTAGTCAAGATGGATATTATGTACTTGACTCTAGTCTTTGGTTTTTGATGATGTTTTCAAACTTATTTGTTTACCGCTGTAATGAATGAAGTTTTAAATTTTTAAGTGCTGTTTTATATCTGTCTTGTTGTTAAGTTTATGTTCTATACACACATTAAACGCTCCATAGAAGTTAATGCATTCCCTTTGTGAGTGACATCAATGGACGTGGGGTGTCACAGGATATCTATATATTTCCAATTGACTGGTGTGAGAACCAAACTTAGTTAGAGTTTATTGTTTGTGACTTGGCATTAGAAATTGAATTTTTGAGTATATATTAAAATTATATGTTTGAAAAGCTAATCAACTAATTGATTGCTGGTTGTGATGGATAATTATTAGTTCAACTAAATAATAATATTGGAATGACAAAACCAATGAGAAAATGGAAGGTAAATTTAGCCAAATTGAATTAAAATATTGAACTGAATTGAAAATTTATTGAAATTGCATACATGTACATATATATGTGTGTGAACAGGTCATAGCATGGAAAGTAAGAAGAGGAATAAAATTGTATGCCCGACAAATGAGTACATGTTTACTATATTCATTAGGTTTAATGATTTTATGAGCCGATTGGCTAGCCGCTTGATATTTTCTTTTTCTTTTGGATTGATGAGGGCCCTGTGAGGCAAGTTGCGGTTTTACCGATCAGCCCGTACAAAGGAGGTTATGGTGAAATTTTCGAAAATTTAGGGTGTTAGCCAAACTTTTGAGAAATTTGAAAATTATTAGAAACTGAAAAGTTGAAGAATGAAAGCTAGAATGAAAGTTGAGTTGGTTAGTTAAACAACTTTCAGCTCCGTTCCTTTTCGAGGATGAAAATATTTTAAGTGGGGGAGATTGTAACAACCTGGAATTTCTGAACCAATTTAAAAAATTTATTTTAGCTATTTTAATGTATTTTGAATATTTAAAATGGTTTATTTTAAATAACAATGATTAAAAATTTATTTAAATCGAAGTTCGAACGTATAAATTTATTTTAATTATAAATAGAGTTTGGAATGGCGCGGTAGTCTGAAAATTCGATTTTAAATTTCAATTGAATGTACAGAATTCAAAATAAATCGGATTTCAGTAAAACCAGAAACGTTTGAATCTATTTAATAATATCTTTCTAACGAATGTGAAAAATTCAGATTTCATAATACAAATTGAAAGTTATGGCCATTTTAAAAATTTAAAATAGTCGCTATGGAATTTTTATATATTTTTATAATATATATATAGCCCTTAAAAATAGCCATTTTGCAAATGACCTATGTTTTCGATGAAACTACTTTTGTTGGATCCAGAATGTCAAATTTTTGCTAGGTTTCAAATTTCATAATTTTTGGAATAATATGTGAGCGCAGTGAATTTAAATGTGTTTGGTAAATTTAGTTTGAATTTAATCGACTGGAAAAGGGGTCATTTTTCAAACGGACTCCAAATTCGATGAAATTAGTTTTGTTTGGACTGTATCGTCAAAAGATAGCTAGATTTATTTTTCTGTAATTTTTGGAGTTAGTGTGTGGCCTCGGTAAATTAAAATGTACGTTTAAATTCAATATATATTGATCTATATTTTAATTTTGATAAAAACTGATTGAAACAGTCGAATTGGCTTACGAAACATATTCCATTATGTCTGGAATGGGGGTATTTTGCTAGGAGTGACAGTTGTTGGGTTTGATTTGGAGTTCAGAACGTTAAATTGCAAGATTTAGAAATAAAGAAATAAATAATATAGTATATATAGCTCCCCAACCCCTCACAAACCCTAAATCCCTTTAGCAGAATTTTCTCCGTCGACTTTGAATGGATGGCGAAAAACGTCTGAATCCCCGAAATCTCTCTATCAATTTCGAATTAGCTTAAGATTACAAAATAAAAATCGAGAAGGAAAGTGAGCTCTACGGATTGGTACGGCTATGATGGTCGTTAGCTTTGTCTGGCTGCCGGCTTAAACCATCGGCGTTCGAACGGATTCTGCTGGCCGTGGAGACCACCGAGTATGGCGATATCAGGGGCGGAGGTGGCGCATGACATGGGCTTCGGCGTGTGGTGTTTAGATGTGGATCCGATCGACAATTGCAGGGGGAGGTGGTTGATTTTCTGGTGCGATGGAATGGGTTTCAAGAATGACGGGTTGAAGATGAGGAACGAGGGATTAGAGAGGGTGAGGATTATAAATGTAATTAATGATTAATTAATTAAATAATTATGTTGTTTATGTAATTAATGTATTAATCATCGTATCTTTTTCATACGAGCACGGATTCGCGTGATTTCAGATCTGTTAGAACCGCAAAATTGAGATCTACAACATGGAACAAATCAGGACTGAAATGGAGGCTATTGGAAATTATGATAAAATTAAAATGGTAGATTAATTTTATAAAAACAATCTTCAAATAATGAATGAAGGAGTGGAACCCAATGTGAGGACTCCTTCTCACTAAATTATATTTTATCATGTTATTGTATTCATGTATAAAAATATATAGAAATTGCCAGTAATGTTTTTATCCATTTTAATTATCAAAAATGTTATTTATTTTTGGTGTTGAACACACGAATTCGCACATCATCTACATTGGAAGCGACGTATGGATATTACCAACACTCGGATTTCATACTCCGCGGATGGACA
Organism: Allium sativum; assembly: GCA_030737875.1. Taxonomy (NCBI): domain Eukaryota; kingdom Viridiplantae; phylum Streptophyta; class Magnoliopsida; order Asparagales; family Amaryllidaceae; genus Allium; species Allium sativum. Next base: position 767,662,556 of record CM060918.1, on the reverse strand, counting down.
TTTGTGGCGCCGTAAAGGGCATTTCGTTGTCGAGTATTTATTTTTATGGATGATTGGTAATTTGTGATGTGATTGTGATGATTAACAGTAAAATTAAAATATAAATATTAACCGGTGATTTATATAAATCGATTGTTGTTGTTTGAAAACCCCACACGGGTATTAGGATGATATTTGACATACACTAATCCCAATACAGTTGTATGTCAATCGACGGGTTGACAGGCTGTGATGAGCGTTATTTATTTATTTTAATGCTTATACAGTTGTAAATTGCACTTTGGATGATGTGTGAATTGTTAATGATTATTTATCATTATTATTGAATACATGCGATGTATGAAATCCATATAACTGAAATTATATGGTAATTGACTGAGTCGCATTCCGATTCAGAAATAACGAATATTTTAAAATAATATTTAGTGGAGAATTAAATAAATGAACAAATATTTTATAATAATATTCACTGAATAATCAAAATATGATTTTGATTTCCAATTATGGATGGACACGAAAATATTGAAATATGGAAGCCGAGTTAGGTATATACGCCATTTTTAACACGAACGGGTTTATTGATCGATGTTATTTATTTTACAATAAATATCGAAAAGGAAATGGATTTCAAAGTCTGATATTCTTAATATATTATCATTTTAATATTATAATGATATGGAATATTCAATTTTGATTTAAAATTGAAATAGAAGTTGAAATCGTTTTAAAATGAATTGATAAATGATTCATAAAATAAATTTTAAATGGAAATCGTTGATATATATATATATATATATATATATATATATTATATAATGGCTTGAATAGAACGCGCGACCGTTCACGAATTTCAACCATTGACTTCAATTGATGTAACGGGAGTTCCGACCCTCGGATTCTCCTAAAACCGGAACCGTTGGGTTTGTATCGAAAAGATCTTTCCAATGAATATAAGGGATATAAATTTGAACGGTTGGATTTCAAATTATGTCTGAATCAATTTTAGAAAAGGTCGCTATGGATGCAGTTCGGTGGCTGTTATTGGAATCTTGACTGAAATGGAAATATTAAAATTATTAAAAATATGGGAAAATTATGTAAAATCATAATAAATGATTTGGAAAGATGCTGGATGAAAATTTCCATATTTGAAATGAGGAAAATATATTTTTATCGAAATGAACTAGTTATTAACTAGAATAATAATCTAATGTTTTAATTAATAAACTGGATTGAAAAAAGGGGTTTTAAAATAGCCAGAATTTTCCACTGAATAAATTGGAATGGATTTGAATGGAAATAATCTTCAGAATATTACGATATTGTTGAGGAATTTGGAAAATACAGATATCGTTATTCCCAATACGATATCCGTTGGTTTCAGAATTTGATATTGAATATAAGCCGATATAATTTCGATTAAGAGCCTTGTATTTAATATCAAATTGGATTTTGGGGTTTGTCGTGAATGGTGTCTTTAATAACACTGTTCTTAAAACCAGTTGAGAAAAGAGCAAATCTTTTGATTAAGATTTAGAGAATTCTATCAATTAATTAATATTTAATTGGAATTGAATTAAGATTGGATTTTTGGGTTTATCGTGAACGGTGTTTTAAATAACACTCGTTCTTTAACCCAATTAACAACGAAGATATGATTTGGAATTTATAATCTTTTAATTAAGATTAGTGGAATTTTCCAAAGTAAAGTTTCCAATTTAATATATTAAATTGTAATTGAATGGAATTCGATTTGGTAATAATCGAGATGAGCTTCCATAAAGAAAGACTGTTATTATAAATGGAATTTAAAAGGCTTTGCCGTTATTCCATTTTTAGTATAGATTTGATATGGAAATTTATATTGATTATATATTGATCTGTTTTTCATGAAGATTCCATAGTTAATGGAAGAGGATTTAGGTTTATCGTGAGCTGTGTTTTAAATGACATTGGTTCTTTAACCCAGTTAAAGATAAGATTAATTTCTTAAAGTTGAATAATCATTAAGTGATGATTTTTGGAGATTAAAACTGAAATGGAGTTTTAATGAATCTTTAATTAGAGTGGAAAGTGAATGAGATAAATAAATTTATCAAACAAGAGAAATGATCAAGAATGGAGTACCACCAGTTTTACTCTAGGCGATAGTTAAATCTTTGATTAGATTTGAAATGTGAAATGGTAATTAAATTTACCGATAACATAGTGGGTGTTAGATATGGAGTACTACCAGTTTTGCTCCATGGGATGAATAGGTTGGGATTGGAAAATAAAATAAAAGATTACTTCGGTAAGGCTCGATAATCCCGACTAATTTTATAAACCTTAATTTGGTTTAGAATTGTTAAAGGATAAGATAAAATCTTTTGAAATTTATATCCAAAGGAAGATTAAAGAATAAATTTAAAAGAATTTATCTTTGATAAAATTAATGGAAACCTTTCCCTAAAAATGTGAATATTTGAATAAATGAATATTCTGAATTGGAATAAGGCATTTGACATGTTTTTATAGCACTTGGTTATTGATTTTAAAATACACAACTTATTCGGAAAGACCGAGTTCATCCTATTCTGAATAACTGATACGGCGACTAAAGTCGACGACGAAGACGGTGGTTGAAGACCGGAGATCTTCACATCATATGGATGACTACTGATGTCTTGATTGGGCTGATCCCCCGAGACAAGGTAATAAGTGGTGATCGTCCAAACGTACTTGGAGATCGACCGAATTTGCGAGGACCTCTCTCCTGTATTGGACATATGGGACGAGGAATAAGGTGTCTCCGGTTTCATTCAGACCTAGAACGGACTTGTAAATGGATGTGTGTCTGACATTGGATTTCATTCTATGTTGATTGATTTCTATTAAATATATATTTGTTTGGTGGCGGAGAATTTATTCTCTTGCTTAACACCCTTTTCTGAGACGTACGATCTTAGAGGTTATTTATTGATAGACATCAGTTGAATGGCGTGGATTTACAGTGTGGCAAGATGAGATGCAAATGATCAAGGCTTTTGTTGAAAAGCAGAGACTTGTGGATGATGATCAAAGCACGACTTTAATTAGCATAGCTTTGTGTATTCGCGAGCCTCACACCCCAGTATAAACCAGAAACGGGAGAGGACAGCAAGGAGGACATGTGTTTTTTCTAACTAGGAGTGGTGTCATGTTATGGAGCCCAAACACTTTACTTATGTTGTTGTTGGAAAGCGAGGTACCTCGGATTTGAGTCTCGAGTGGCTCTTGATATTGGTTAACATGCTGACCAAATTTTATGCCCCATAGGGCAGGGGAACGTATTGTTCAGTAATTGCCAATCCACTAAAGTAAGTGTGGACCGGCCCTGCCACTCCGGGGACGATGCGTACTGTTCCTGAGGCATGGGCTAGAGTGTCTCGAATTCGGATAGGGAAGATCTCTTGCCTTGGTTCATAATGGATATCCAATTTCCAATATGACATTGTGCGGTTTTGATTGTAAAACTAGTATGGCGACATAGTATATGGTACTTATGCCGTCTACGATTGATACATTTATATTTAAAGTTGATTTTGACACCATGCACTTATAGTAATACCAAAATGATTTGTTTTAAAATGTACTAAGCATGTTTGGCTATTATAAGGTAAAACTCTATCCTCCGTCTTGCGTTGCATTGTGTGAAGGGACCTAAGTCTTAATAGCTTCATTTTCCAAAAAGCATTGCGTTGTTTTATGTTAAACTGGGAGTAGACCCGTTCCGTGTCATACGGTGTGGTCCCATGATTTCCCAACTTTTAAAGTAAAGTTTTAATGACTGTTTTAGTTTTCACACCAGTCCCATGACTGACTCGGAGTTTATTGTTTCTACCTAAACTCTGGGTGCCCATATTTCCACACGGCCAGTTAGTAGTTTTGGCTTTCGCAGATACTTCTTTTCACAGGATCCTAGATTACAGCTGGAGCTATATTCGGAAAGCTATGTATATGTATATCTCTTTTAGTTGTGGTGTATATGGTTTCCATTGTACATTATTCTTATGTATTATTTTTCCGCTGCATTGTAATTTAAATCTCTTATGTTTTTCAATGTATATAATTTATTTATTCTCTGATATTCTTGCACTCTGATGTAAATTATTGTAATAGCAATTAAATGTTCTACTATTTGTGTTTGATGCGTTCTGTTCTCAAAGCAGTTCGGGCTTTCCTGTAAGGGGGAGTTTGGGTCCTTACATACAACCTGTAGGCAATCTGGTTATTAAGGTGAAAAAGGACAAAAATATAATGTATTTAGGTAGACTCGATTTTATATGGTAAGGTATAAAAGTAAAAGAAAAAAAAGAAGAATCAAAACTAATTATTGAAATAAAAAAGAAAAACAATGTACCATCTTGAGGAAAAACAAATCAAATAAAAACATCTAAATGATCATAGAAACTTTAAATTGAATCTTGAAAGAATGTCCGCAGCAATCTTTAGATAAGCATTTATGTTGAAAATAACAAGCTTTCCAATAGGAAGCATGAAGCTTACCTACATTAAATAAATAGAAACAAGCCACCAATCGGATGTTGGTCTAAGTTATCAAGCGCAGGAGATAAATCATGTTTGCAATTGCATAAACAAAGCTGAATATTTGAAAGCAAATTATTTAATAAGAGTAGCTAGCCATAAGAAAGAATTGAACAAAATGAAACCAAGTAACAGTAAAAACATGTGCAACTCTATTTAGGAGAATTAATATATGTTCAGCATTCACACTAATTAGTGGACCAGCTACTCAAAACAGTAGAAAAATCTAATGCATTTAATAACCTGTACAAACTAGCCTATATATATAGTAGTTTAATCTGAAGAGAAAAGTGCCTGGTGGAAATTAAAACAAATCAAAAGGGGTTGTAGTGGAACACTACAAACGGTGAGTAAACACTTAGGTTTTTCTAATGTTCGTATTTTTTAATCCTTGATTTAAAATGCAACTAGATGTATGCCTTTGTCTATATGTATCTGATGTTGGTGAATACACTTAGTATGAATGATTTGATGTGCTTGAATGTTTGAACAACACTGTAACTGGAACATACTGATAATAGAATATACACATCCTGGCTAAAATAAAAATAGAAATCAATTACTCTTAATCTAGTTGTTTTATCCTAGATGATCAACATGGAACTTGCTCATATTCATCCCAAGTTAATTTAAAATTTTGTTTGGTTATGAATCATCACACATACCACTGTTAATCTCAGATTTTAGTTAAAAAAAGTTATAAACTCAAAATTTTGAACGTCTTGTTTCTAAGATTTGAATATATGTATGGAATCACCATTAATAATCATGAATTTTGATACTTGTATTAAGATTTTTAGTTGAGTATCTAGTGAAAACTCTAGTATGAACGAAATTTTGATCTTTGGTAAATTTCCAGAAATCTCCTCGATGGACGAACTTGGTGTTTGTTCTGGACAAGTATGAGACACCCTAGAACCTATGAAAAATATCAACAAAGATTACGATGCACTGGTTTTTAAGAACAAGGAAGAACCAAGGATTTTGGGTTTAATTTTTAAAGCCCAAACAGCTGTGAACTGCGCCATCTACGATGCACAAGAAGGGATCAGACCAGGGGCGTTTGAAAGGGGAAGTCTCGGCTTCGTTCGACCTGAGTTCGGCGGCGACTGATCTTGAGTTGAGGCTAGGTGTGGAGTTTTGGTGAAGTTGGCCTTCGGGTAAGCTGTGTGTTAAAGATGCATATTTTGAATCACTGGAAGAAGCAAGTTTCTGGAGTCCGCAATGGGGTGAGCGGGAAAGAAGACATATGTGGCAATCGTTGTGGGTTCACGATCTTCGGAGGTGAGCTAGTGCATGTGCACGATGCATAAGTGTGCACTGCGAAAATTGCAGCAGTATTAAGTATAAAATAATAGAAAATGGAAGAGAACCGGTTACTGTTATGCATCATATTGATGCATATGAATGCATCAAGTTTTCCTCAAAGCACTGTTGTGTATGACCATACCCGACTGAGAGGTATGAAGAGAGTCTAGTGCAGAAGTTCACACACATGTGGATACCGGGGATTATTGCGTGAAGCATTGGGGCATTGCAAATGGAAACTGAGTTCGTTTGGGGCCAAACAAAAGTAAAAAAAGAAACTCAACCATTGGTTAACATGTCAGGCTCTTCAAAAGTCGTGCAAGCCATCACGAGCAGTCGAGACTTCACTCGGAATTGTTGCACACTTGAATGTAAGGGGACCTGGGCTCGTTTTAGCCCGACGAATAAAAAAACAATGTTTGTGCGAAACTGGATACTACCATGTTTTAATGGAAGTTAACTTGGGGGGACTGTAACAGCAAATAGGAGATGAAGGAGAGGGTAGGAATAATAGGATAGATGGCCTGCATGCGTTTTGAAGTGTTAAAGCATGTAAAAAAAATCATGTACTCATCTATAAGCTGTGAACAGAAGTGAATCAAAGAATTGGTTAAGGGAAACTAAGCTTGGTTGTATGATGATGAAGGCATCAGGTATCACCATATATTTTTGCATAGTGGTGCATGTATTGCCTGGATGTAGTTTGTCTTGCGTGGAGGATGGGTCGCACTAGGCCTAGGGAGGAGAAATATGTATTTAACCATTTTAAGTTTAGTAAGACAAAAAAAAGTAGAATCAATAAATAATACAGAAAGAAAGGAAAGAGGTTAGAACTAAGCTGATATGCGGGAACCTGTTTTATTCATGGAGCTATGGAAAGTTTGTAGCATTTTGGTGATGGGCCGGATTAGGCCGAAAAGTTTATTTATAAACTTAAATTAATTTGCATAAGTTTATTTGCAAAATAGATGCAAGTTGAAAACCATTTCAATAATTTAGTAGATGAATACTTATGTATAGGATTACATTCTCATTATATATTTTAGTTGTTATAAGTATATATTAATTACTAAATTTATTTACTAAATCAATAAACATTATTCAAATCCCGAAATCTATTTTAAAATAATAAATTTTGAGGAGCCAAAATATCTAAGAACAATTGCCAAATTTATACGATTGTTAACTTGAAATGTTGATACGATATAATTACTATTTAAGATCAGAAGTTTTTTTGGACGAGTAATTTAAACCCATATGGACAAGTCACAGTTTTTATTAAATTTTCATATCATCTGAATATAACTTGACCTTGGATAATATTAACGCTTATCGATTCAAAGAGACCAGGATTGGTTTTTAATATAAAAGCCGAATACCACTTTGATTCGACTTAGGCATTCGATAAAATTGAAGTCAAGTTGAAGACATTGAAGAGCAAGGGCTACTACTACTAATCCTGAGGGTGATTCCAAAATGGATGTAGTAGAGTTAGTGCCTTCGGTTTCGTTCAGTCCTAGAACGAACATATATGGACGAATGTGTGATAGAGTATTTCCAAATAATCATGTACATTGATTTCCTCAAAACGTACCAGGTTTGGTGGCGGAGAAGACATCTTCTTTAGCTTAACCCCCCAGAGTATTGTTTCTGGACGTCAATTAGTGATTTGATGGATCTGACAATATGGCATTCAAAGTGAATAATGAAGCGATATTCCAAAAGATAATCATAGCCTCAAGCCACATCAACCGAAAAATGACTAAAATCGGGCAAGCAGTAGGGCTAAGTGGGTCATACCCATTAGGGTATATGATCACTGATCTAGAGAGATCAATTGTCCCTTTTATATATATGCTTCAGAATAAATTTGTTCGACTAGCTACCAATTGTGGTGATGATATATTCGATACACTCAAGTAAAATGGGTGGTCGGATCTGTGTGGCCGGGTTGCAAGATGTTCTTGTTGAACCCCGATGTTTCATCTCTAGAGAACACTGATCGGAAGTGGTCCCACTCCTAGTCATGTTGGAAATCCAAACTCCAATACGAGCCATACAGTTTAGTTGTATACCAACTATGTCGAAAAGTGAGATGCAAGCTTTTCGCCTATATTCCTATTTATTTTTGAATTGGTATACATTATTATTGGATTTGATATAAAAGTGATTTGGCTATCGTAAGGTAAAAACACGTACCATATTTATTGGTGGTCGTGTCTTACGAGAATCCCATTCTTTCCAAATGGTATTTCCAAAATTAAGAAAGCCATATATGCACATGATTTATAAAATTCTCTTAACTTCTTATATATGTTTAAATAAAATTGTTTACTCACACCAGCCTTATGTCTGACCCAGAGTTTATTTTTCTTGTTTTTCTAAACTCATGGGTACTCGTAATACTTATTATGAGTAGTCAAGTGATTCAAGTTTTGAATCACTATCTATGGAGAAGTTTGGCAGGGCTCTAGAATAACAATCATGATAGTACTTATATATACAACCTTATGTTATATTACGGTGAGTAAAATGGGTAGGTCATGAGACCATAAGTATGTATTATCTGTATGCTATGAAACTTTGATGTATAATTATTACGAGATCTATAAATTATGTGTGGTATTATGTTTTTATCCAGTTCCGCTGTGAGATTCTGATGTTTGTGTTATTCTACTCTCTATCTTTTCTTCTTTTGTTCATAATGCTTCGACTTCCGAAGTGTATGAAAGTCGGGTCGTTACATTTTGGCTGAAGACGAAGACTTATCGTTTATCATCTCTTATGAACTCTTTTATACATTATCTTATATAAAATTATATTTGATTATGCTGTAGATTTGTTATCTGTTTTGTGAAACTTGTTATGTTCTAAGTAGGATCCTGTATTTGTGTAACTCTGATGTTGATAGTTATCATTCTGTTGTTATGATATAATGTAAATCATTCGCTAATTTTATGTATTATGCTATGTTCTATAAAAAAATTTATGTGATTAATGTGTTATATTCCAAAACAGACCTTGTCGCCGCAGAGCGGGTGTTTGGGTTCTTGTCAGGGAGGTATTAGAGCTTTGGTTAACCTTAGCTCTGGAATAAGACATATTAAATGACTCGTCAGAGATAGAATCAGTAATATTCTAGGACGAGTAACTCAATAGAGATAACATTAGTAATATCCTAGAATGAGTACATCAGAATAGCATATAACTTGATCATTACATCATTAATTATCCATGTATCTTTATGCTTTTAATAGTCCTTTATATATCTTATATGTTGGCCTGACTCTTTTCTTGCTATTCGCGGACGTAAAAGAAAATGAGTGGACGAGGCAGAGGCAGAGGCCGAGGAAGGGGTGATATCCCCACAGTTAATAATCAGCATAACCTCGATGAAGTAGAATTTGAAGCTAACAACGAGGCTGCATTGCCACAGCAACCGTTTGATCTTGAGGCTATCGCCAAGAAATATAAGAACTTAGGTGATGTGCCCTTCACAGGCATCGGGAGTGTAATGGAAGCTCAAGCTTGGATGAGGTCTTGCGAATGGATCTTCGCAGGCTTAGAATTGGCAGATAACAGGAAGAGATTTTTAGCGTCCTGGCTACTTGAAGACGAGGCTCTAGTTTGGTGGGAAGCAGCGATTGTAGGTAACCTAGAAGTTGATATGACCTGGGCCAGGTTTAAAGAATTCTTTGAAGAATGGTTTGTTTCGCGATAGGAAGTCGAGTGCTTGCATGACGAGTTTACTAATCTCCAGCAAGGCGACCGAACCATTCATGAGTATGTCAACAAGTTTAATGAACTCTCTGGCTATGGACCAGAATTAGGTCAGGACCCAATCAGGAAGATTAAATGATTTATTGAGGGTCTTCAGAAGAAGTACCACAGCAGAGTGACATCCCATGTAGAATTTCCATTTGCTAAGGTAGTCGAGATGGCTTGTAGATATGAGGGGATCAATAAGAAAAATTCTCAAGCAGATCGGGAGAGAAGTAAAGCTAGCAACAAAAGGAATTTTTCTGATAAGAAGCCTGGGACAAGAAACACTGAAGTAGCTAAACCCCCAGGAAGATAAGCGAGCAAAGACTAAATGCTTCAATTATGACCAGTATGGGCATTGGGCTAACCGGTGCAATGCTCCTAATAAGCCAAAAAGGAATCAATCCGAATCAAGTCAGAAGCCTCGAGATACTAGGGAATGCTACAATTGCCATAAGACAGAGCATATTATTAAATACTGTCCATTACTGAAGAAGTTCGAAGTGGCTCATGTGTATGACGGGGAGAATGCACCAGCTTCTTCTAATGGCGGAGGAAGACCAGATGTTTTGGGAGGTACACTTACAATTAAAAATATTCCCGTTGTAGTATTATTTGATACAGGAGCATCACGAAGTTTTATTTTAAGTACCGTAGTTATGAAATTGAAATTAAAATTAAAATTGAGGAATCTGAAAGAATACATTAGTGTCCATAATCCGATAGGAGGTTCTCTTGTTCTTGGTTTATATTGTAGAGTGCCTGTTTCCTATTTCCTTTACCGGTTTTCTTTCGATTTGGTCGTCATGGATCTTTCCGGATTCGATATTATACTTGGTTTAGATTGGTTGACTAAATATGAGGCAGAAGCTTAATGAGCAGAGAGAATTGCTAGAGTTATGATGAAACATGGAAATATTATTATACCACGTGAAGGCTCGAGATTGAATAGAAAAGAGTTTTGGTATGCTTTAGAGATCTCTCTTACTTCTATAGAGAACATTACCGTTGTAAGAAATTATGTGGATGTGTTCGAAGAAGTTGATAGCCTACCTTCACGAAGAGAAATTGATTTCAGAATCGATCTAGTTCTGAATGCAAGGCCAGTTGTGCATGCAACTCAAAGGATGACATTGAAAGAGAAAGAAGAGTTGAGTGGTCAAACTCGACAGCTATCGTGGAAAGGTCTAATCAGGCCTTGTTTCTCGAGTTAGGGAGTAGTTGTGGTATTTGTTCCTAAGTCAAATGGTACTCTCAGATTATGTGTAGATTACCGAGATCTCATTAAGCAAACATTGAAGAATAAATATCCATTGCCACACATTGATGATTTGTTGGACCGCTTGAATGGAGCGAGAGTGTTTTCGAAGATGGACCTAGCTATAGGTTTCCATCAGTTGAAGATTGCCGAAGAATGCGTTCCTTTGACAGCTTTCAGAGGTCCAGACTTATTTCATGAATGGTTAGTAATGTCGTTTGGTTTATGTAACGCTCTTGCCTATTTTGTTGATTTGATGAATCGAGTATTTCGCGGAGTTTTGAATAAATTTGTGTTGGTTTTCGTTGATGATATTTTAATCTTCTCTAAGTCAGCTAGCGAGCATGTGAAGCATTTGGAATAGGTTTTGGAATTCTGAGAAAGAATGTATTAAAAGCCAAATTTTCTAAATGCATATTCTAGAAAGAAAAAGTGAAGTTCCTTGGTCATGTAGTATCAAAGGAAGGAATTTCAATAGATCCAGGCAAGATTACTGCCATACGAGATTGGAAGCAACCTAGCACTCCCACAGAAGTCAGAAGTTTTCTGGAATTGGCAGGCTATTATCTGAAATTCGTTAAGGGTTTTTCGAAGCTATCTAGTCCATTGACGAAGCTTACATAGAAGCATGCAAGGTTTAGTTGGATGATGGAATGTGAGGCAGCTTTTCAAGAGCTGAAAGTAAGGTTGACTACTGCTCCGGTGTTGAATATTATAGATGGTAATCAGGATTTGACTATCTATACAGATGCTTCTCATGAAGAAGTAGGTGCAGTATTGGTGTAGAAAGGCCAAGTAGTTGCTTATGTTAGCCGTCAGTTGAATCCACATGAGAAGAGATACATTACTCACGTTTTAGAGCTCTTAGCCATAGTGTTTTCCTTGAAAATATGGAGGCATTATCTTTTGGGTGAGAAGTTCGAGTTATATACAGATCATAAATCACTGAAGTATCTGTTCACCCAGAAATATTTGAGTTTTAGACAGAAGCGTTTGATAGAATTTCTTGTGGCATACGATTTAGATATTTTGTATACTCCAGGGAAGGCCAATGTTGTAGCTGATGCACTTAGCAGAAAGAATGCAATTATCGTCAATCTTATTATTACACCTTCATTTATTGAGAAGATCTTTGCTTTTCAAAAGGATGATGATTTCATTCAGAAGATTATTAAGAGAATTCGTGAAGGCGAAGTCTCGAGTTTCCAAATTGATAGCAAGGGAATTCTGAGATTGTTAGGTCGTATCTGTGTTTCTGATATTCCTGAGCTTAAGACAGAAGTGATGGATGAATGTCACAAGTCCAAGCTTAGTCTCCATCCAGGGGTAAGTAAGATGTATCATGATCTTAAGCTCACATTCTGGTGGAAGTCGATGAAGAGAGACATTTCTATATATGTTAGCAGGTGTTCTACTTGTCAACAGATTAAGAGTGATCAGAAGAAAGTAGCTGATTTGCTGCAACCGTTAGAAGTTCAAGAATGGAAGTAGGATCAAATTTCTATGGATTTCATTTATGGTCTGCCTAGAACCAAGAAGGACAATGACAACCTATGGATTATTGTTAATCGTTTTATGAAGTGCGCCCATTTTATTCTAATGAGATCGATTAGGATGGCTCAGGGCCTCGCTTAGATATATGTGAGAAAGATTGTGAGATTGCATGGAGTTCTAAGCAGAATTATCAGTGATTGAGATCCGATCTTTGCTAGTAACTTCTGGGAAGCATTCTAATATGAATTAGGAACGAAGATTAATCTTAGCACCACATATCATCCTCAGACAGACAGCCGGAATGAGAGGGTGAATCGTATATTGGAAGATTTATTGGGGGCTTATATTCTCGATTTTGGGGGATCTTGGGAAGATCACATACATTTGGTTGAGTTTTCATATAATAATAGCTATCAAGTGAGTTTGAAATTATCTCCATTTTAAGCATTGTACGGTAGACCATGTAGATCTCCTGTATGCCGGATAGAGCCCGGTAATTGATTAGTGTTGGGTCCAGATATGATCCAAGAAGGTTGAGATAAAGTGGATTTCATTAAGAAGCGACTGTAAGCAGCACAATGCCGATAGAAGATTTATGCAGATTCTAGAAGAAGAGATTTATCATTTTCTATTGGTGATCACATATATTTGAGAGTTTCGCCGATGAGAGGGTGGTTCGATTCGGGAAGACAGGAAAGTTGGCACCTAGATATATTGACTTGTTTCCTATACTGGAGAGGATTGGAACTCTAGCTTATAGGGTTCAATTGCCATATTGGTTGCCCGAAGTGCATTATGTGTTTCACGTCTCCCAGCTTTGGAAGCATGTACATGATCCAGACTTAATCGTGGAAGAGGCATCACAACCTATATTGGATATTACTCTGAGTTTGGCCATGCATAGAGAGCCGCTAAAGATTATAGTCCAACAGACCAGGAGTCCAAGCAACAAGAAGGAGCATTTAGTCAAAGTGAAATGGGGCGGAGATCCTAGAGGCTATACATGGGAAACTGAAGATAGCATTAAACAGGCTTATTCCAAGTGCAGAGTAGATATCTCAGATTAGCTCTTATGAGAGGTACATTTATGTTATGTTACATTGTTGTTTTATTTCCTACTTTGTTGTTGTTTCCTTTTTGGGGATGAAAAGTTCTAAGTGGGGGAGATTGTAACAACCCGAAATTTCACAATCAATTTAAAAAATATTTTTAATGTAACTTTAATGGAAAATATGTCAGAATTTAAAAAATTCAATTTCTAAATCATCGCATAGCCCTTAAAAAGTGAAATTTTAACGGCGACCTCAGAAACCACCAAGAAAGTTTTTATTGGATTTGGGATAATCAATCATTTCTAGATTCCAAATTTCACGTTAAACGGAGTTAGTATGTGGTCGTGAGAGGCAGACACATTTTCTAAGAAATTGACGATCAGTTTACAAAGGAACGTTATTGAGATGATAACGGAATTCGAAGACACTTTTTTCCAGATTTGTATCATCAAATAATGGAAGAATCCTAAGTTTCATAATTTTTGGAGTTAGCGTGTGGCCGTCCAAGAAGTAAATGTATGCCAAAATCGCATTTTTTGAAGCTAATTTGAGCTAGAGAGAAAAAATAAAACGGGAGGTCAAACGAACTCGGAATTTGACGAAACTTGATTCGTTGGATTCGTAATTACATGTATTATCTTGTGCCGAAATTTTGTAGCAAACGGAGATAGTTTGTAGTCGGACAATCGGAGAGGAAGAGAGGTGAAATCTCTTACTTAAACCCTTTCTTTCCTTTCTCTCTTCATTATTTCCTCCTTCATTTCTTTCTCCTTCCTTCAAAAATGGCATCCTCCAATAACCTAACCCTAGCTCCCTCCTCCTCCTCTCCCACCCTCTAGCCGCACCCTACCCGACCCCCCTACCCTAGCCGATGTAGTACCCCCCTTAGCAGCTGAACCAACCCCCTATCTTCCTCTTCTTCCTTAAAACTCCTCCATTCTCTCTTCCAAAGCTTGATACACCTCCACACACTCTTCCTACTTCCTATAGGCCACTCTACCACATCCAAAGTCTCTTCTTTTCCCCGTTACAACTCCAGACAATGGAAGCTCCTCTTTGAGCTCCTCCGTTCGTGCTTAAATTTATCTCCATCGAGTGTTAGAGAGCATTGGAGCAAGGTTAGAGCACCACGGACCTTCGGATAGTCGCATTGGAGCTAAGAATAGTCGCATTCTTTCGTGTAAAAGAATTGGCGGAGTGGAACTCGCGGTGAGAAATCTAAACACACTTTAGAAATGAGGTAGATTAGAAAATTAGTTGCATGAAAGTTAATTATTAAGTTAAACAATTAGTGTAAGTTAGTAAATAAAATTTATTAAGTTATGAAATAATTTTAGTTAGTTAAAAACGTGATTTTTAACTAATGTATGCAATGTAGATTAGGTATGTGATATATAAACAAAACTGTATTAATATCATGGAATTGTAACTTGAATTGACTAAGTAAAATTAATGATTTAAGCATTAATTGGTCATAGTTAAAAATAAAATTAACTGCGAAGTAACACGATAAACATGGAATGATAATAAAAATTTATTATGATTTTAGTAAGTGATTAACGATGTAAAAATATTATTTTTAATCATTATGTAAGTGAATATCTAAATTTGCGCTAAACTAGAATTGGCAAAATAGTGAAGTGAATTTTATTTGATCAGTAGTTGGCGATTAAAAATATTTAATCATGTTGGTTGATGCTCATCACTGCTTATATGAGTTCATTTATATTTTTGTCAAATTCAACATATGAACTATTCACAAATCATTTGCATTAGAAGCGTCGTATGAATATGTGATACTTGCATTTCATACTATATGGATGGACACTTGTGGCGCCTTAAATGGCATTGGATGACTGAGTATTTATTTATTTATGACTATTGCGTGTGAATTTTATGCGAGCGATGGTTTCTTAGATTAATTGAACAACACCATAAGATATAAAATGCGTATTGTACTACACTGCATGGCATAGCCCAACATACCCATATAAGCATGTAGATGCTTGATGCTTATACGATGTAAACTGTGTTGTATTAAATTATTTGATGCTATAGGACGATAACAAATGACTGGAGATCAGGTATATAACATATTTATCAGATATGAGTAAAGGGCATGATTTGGACTAAATTAAACCTATAAATAAATTTGCACACAGGTCTGGAGATGGAAAAAAATATAAACATCACTCTTGCGTAGTTACGGTACATGGGCATTGGGGTAATTAATTTTTACACATCGCCTGAAGGTTGTGTGTAAGGCACAATGGTTGTTCACAATGATTTTTAGATGATTTATTTTTACACATCTCTCGGTGTACACATGTTGTATTGAGATATGGTGATTTATTGTGGGCCTGTTGAGGCATTTGCGATTTTTTTTAACACTCTGTACAAAGGAGGTTATGGCGAAATTTTCCATAATTTAAAGGCGTTAGTGAAATATTTAGTCAATTAAATAATTTGGAAGCCGTTTAACGAAATATATTTCTATATGAAAAATATAAATTAAACTAAACGAATCCCGCAGCGGTAGTTCATATTTTCAACTCGTAATTTTAAACGAGTATACCGGAAGATCCGACCATCGGGTTTTCCTGAAATTACAGCCGTTAGATTCATTTCAAAAAGATCTTTCCAACGATAATA
The DNA here is from genome assembly GCA_030737875.1 of Allium sativum. Taxonomy (NCBI): domain Eukaryota; kingdom Viridiplantae; phylum Streptophyta; class Magnoliopsida; order Asparagales; family Amaryllidaceae; genus Allium; species Allium sativum. The sequence goes on along the minus strand of CM060918.1, from coordinate 767,646,464 downwards.
AATATGTTAAGATCCAACGGTTTGATCTTTAGAAATGTTTAATTCAAATTGAATGGAAACATCGCCAGCGCAGTTGAATGACCTGAAACGTCGTTCGACTGAATTGAGGTATTTATATATATATATATATATATATATATATATATATATATATATAAATAGCGAGTAATCGTTTTAAATTATTAGAAGCAATTTAGAATGTGTGTAAACCAATTTTAGTTGGTTTGTGAAAATACAAAAAATGGTTAATTATAATTTGGCCTGAAATTTATCAAATGAATTATGGATCAAATATGGCTTGCGTATTTAATTCGACGACCAAATTAAATTCTCGATTACACCTTTTTAATGTAGGGTAGTGAAACAAATTATGAAGGCAGATAACTTAACCAAAAGAAAGAATTTGATTTTTTTTATATATATATATATATATATATATACATACGTGAGAATTAAGTGAAAAGGCCGAGTTAATTCTCATTTCAAATAATTAAACGACGACTAAAAGTCAAAGAAAATAGAGACGGTGCAAGACCAGCAATCTTGACATCAAATGGATTACTATTGATTCCTTCGATATGGGTAGCTCCCTTGAAGAGGTTATAGTGGCAGTTGTCCGGGCGTACCTATTGATTATCCGGATATGCAAGGACCTCTCTCCCGTATTAGTCATATGGGATAAGAAATAAAGTGCCTCCGGTTTCGTTTAGGCCCAGAACGGACTTTTAAATGGATTGCATGTCTGACATTGAAATTCATTACATATTGATTGAATTTTATTAAATATATATCTATTTGGTGGTGGATAATTTATTCTCTTGCTTAACACCCTTCTCTGAGGCGTATGAGCTTAGAGGTTATATATTGCTAGACGTCGGTTGTATGACATGGATTGTTAATGTGACATGCTAAGATGCAATGATCAAGGCTTCTGTTGAAAAGCAGGTCCTTGTGGATAATGATCAAAGCACAGCTTTAAATAGCATAGCTTTGTGTTGTAGCATTATTTCACGAGCCTCACACCTCGGTATGAGTCAAAAACGGGATGAGGGACCGTAGGGAGAACTTGCGTTTCTTTCTAGCTAGAAGTGGTGTCATGATATGGAGCCCAAACATTTTTTACTTATGTGGATGATGGATAGCGAGGCGCCTCAGATATGACTGGTCGACATACTGACCTTGTGATAGGTCCGAGGGACCGGAAAGTGTATTATTCAAAAATTGTCAATCCACAAAAGTAAGAGTGGACCAGCCCTAACGAATCCATGGGTTGCTAAGGGCGTGATCCTGAGACATGTGCTAGAGTGTCTCGAAACTGGTGAGGAATATCCCTTGCCTCGGCTCATGAGGGAAATCCAATTTCCAATACGACACGGTACGGTTTTAATTGTATACTATTGGCGACATAGTAGGATGGGGTACTATGCCGTTTAGGATTGATACATTTATGTTGAAATTGTTTTCAAAATCTCTAGACGCTTATAATAATACCAAATGATTTTTGTTTTCCACGTATCAAGCATATTTGGCCATTATAAGGTAAAACTCTATCATTCGTCTTGCGTTGGATTGTGTAATGGGACCTGAGTCTTATAACGGCTTCATTTTATTAAAAAAAAAGCATTGTATTCTTTCTTTATTTACTTATGTTATGCATTGGCAATCCAATGGGGTAAACCCCTTCTGTGACATACGGCACGGTCTTGTGATTTGCCTTATTCTTATACAAGTTAAGAAACTGTAGGATTTCTCATACCAGTCCTATGACTGACTCATAGTTTTTTTTCCTTGCAAACTCGGGTGCCCTTATTTTCACACGGGCAACCAAATGAACAGGTGATTGACTTTCTTTGGATATGCACTGTAGCATTGGGTGCTCTTTTGGCTGAAGAGGAAGGTTTATCTTTTATCATCTCTCATGAAGTCTATTATACATTATCTTATGTATAATTATATTTGATTCTGCTGTAGACTTGTTATCTGTTTGGCGAAACTTGTTATGTACTAAGTAGGATCCTATATCTGTGTAACTCTAATGTTGATGGTTATGATTCAGCTGTTATGATATTATGTGAATTATTCACTGATTTTATGTATTACATTCTGTAATTTTCTGATGTGATTAATGTGTAATATTCCAAACACATACCTTGCCACCGTGGAGCTGGGGTTTGGGTTTGTGTCAGTTTTGAAAATAATGGTAAGTTCTCGTAGAATGCTAAGCATTATAGAACCTAGGTTATTGCTTGGAAAAGACTTTTAGTACACAGCAAGGCTTAGTGGTGACTACTATATGGTAAAGGGTAAGTAAATTTTTAGATCTTTTGGTTTGGACATTTCTTTGTCAGAGGGGACATGGTCCTAGGATAATTAGCCCTTGGTAGTAGATGCGTAGAGTGCTTGTTTTCTTGTTTTAGTTGAATAATTTTAAGATTTATTTGAAAATTAAACTTAGATCAGTGGATTAAGTTAAATAAGCTAAGAAAGTGCAATGGCATAACTAAAATGAAAACAATAAATCCAGTAAAGCAACAAACATGACAGTTGAGAAAAAAAAATGGATTTTTCCTAAGTAAGTTGAAAAACAAATCAATAACAAAGAAAATTTTCTTTGTAAACCGTGCTTGGATAGAAAGATAGGGAATCTTTGTATAATAGTTGCTTAAAAATCGAAGTATAGTCAGAAAAGGCACATAAAAGAAAAACGGAAGATGTGAAGTTTTACGTTTTCCACCTTTCTATAACATAAGAAATTGAATTCAGAAAATTATATTTTTTTCTGTAATTCGCAAATTTAAAGTCGTTTAGTAGGGTTTGAATGCAAAAATTGGATGAACTACATTCTTGCTCTATAAGAGTGTAGGAAAAATTGGATGAAAAATTATTTTGAATTTCAAAATATTGCATTCATATAGAAATTGCCAGTATGTTTTGGATGTGTGCATCATGTTGTCAAAAAGATTTTCAAGAAAAAATTGCATTCATATATGAGGTACCGCTTAGGCATTCATTTCTTCATGTGTTATTATGTTGAATTACACTTTGCACAAGTGCACAAATGGTTGCAAAAACTGGATGTACACATGATGGTTTTGAATTATGCAAGGAATTACTTAATTTTAACCTTACCAAATTTCAGGGACTAAATTTCCTAAGGGTAGGAGAATGTAACACCCCGCATTTTTAAATTAAATAATAAAATGAATTTGAAAGGCGTTCAAAATTTGGTTACGGAAATAGCGCCATTGCATCCGTGGAGATTTTCTGATCAATTTAGACCTATGATTTGCAGTAAATGGAATTAAGACTCGATGGAAAAGATATCTTTAAAATAAAATATTACAAAAAACATGAAAAGTAGGTATAAGAAAATAACAATGACCACCATTGTTTCTAGTCTTGTTAACAAAAGCCTATGTAGCTCAGTTGGTAAAGACATGTCTCTCCCAAGTGAGTGGCGCAGGTTCGAGTCCCGTTGGCGCCATATTTTTATTTTTGAGGAATGACTAAAATAATATATATTCTAAAGAGGAAAATATGTATAAATGCGAAAATTATACATAAAGGTGAGTATAAAAATATATGTATACATGCATATGTAAATATTCATATGTATGTGTATACAAAAGAGAAATTCAAAATAAACCTGCAATCAACAAAAATAGGTAAGAATTTAATGACGGCATAATGCTGTTTGAATTTTGAAAAATCAAAAAAGGTTGCGTGTGTTTATATATACACACATACACGCACATGAATTCAAATGTTGAGATAAAAAGGTAATTAATACATAATAAAGGACTAATGGATAAGAAATTATCTGCCTTTGGAATTGGAATGCATTAAAAGGAATAAAACAGCTAATTGATAACGTTATTAATTGCATTAATTGAATGGCTATTAACATGCAAGGAATTTGAAAGATTGTATGCGCATGTACATGCATAAATTTGAATTCCAAACATAACCGTGATGAATAAAATAAATCAAAGGTAGTATAATGGGCAAATAATGAACATTTAATTAAAAACGTTAAGTATAACAAAAACAACGTCGCACCTGGACCAATATGGGTCGACCCAAATTATGCCTAGTTCGACCTACGTGTCGACCCAAGGTGTGATGGGTCGACCCAGGGCGAGTCTAGATCTTTTTTTGTGATGTGGCTTTTCTGATGTATGCGGTTCGAATTTTAAGGGATTAAATCCGACGGTTCAGACTTTCTTATACATCTATAAATAGATTAGCAGGGCCTAGCCTAAATCTCGTATTTTCTGAGGTACTGCCTAGGCTCTGCCATCTCTTAAATCTCTTCAGAAAACATAATAATTAATCTTAGGAATTCTGATTAAAGATTTGGAGGAAAATTATATATATATATATCTACAAATGGGTGTTTAGAATTTTGATCAGCATGAGGTAAGTCCTTGGATCTTGTTTGCATAGGTTCTCATTCTCTTTTCCTCTTCTTTAGTATCAAATTTGTGAATCCATGGTTATTTAGATTATAGATTCAGTTAGGAAGGTCATGGAATAACAGATCTGGATCCGATTCATGAATTGGAAAGATGTTAGTATTCCCCATGAAATTAAATATGCAGAATAATCGATAATTGTGGAAATTGATTGTTAAACCTATTAGAATATGTGGAAAGGATTATTGTTGTATATAAACCTGTTCTAATAACCTGTTTATTGGATATTGTAAGACAAGTTATAGTGAAATTGTGACAAATTGTCGTAATTGAGATTAAATCTACTGAGAACAGTTCTGTTGAATAAAGTCTATTTCCATTAATCACCTGTCTGAATTAGGAATTACTATAACATTGTAATTATGGAATTTACAAAAAAATATGAATATTTTTTTAAGAGAATTATTATGCCAAAAAGATTGTAAATAGAATTACAGTAAAATTTGGGAATAAGGGGGAAGAATAGATATGCCTAATTTGGATGGAAAATTTATAGTAATCGGGAAATTGTTAATAACTGCACTAAGACACGAGGTTAAGTTCAACTTGTGGTAGAAGTCTACCCGGAACTGCTCGGCAAATCCAGCATCCACAAGTGGTCAGCATAATGTCAGAGGTCTGGTGCATCAACATACATATATGATTATATGTACATAACATGAAAGAAATAAATGACATTAATTGTAATTAATGGAAATGAATGAATGTTACAACAATATAAGAATTGGAATGAACGGGGAATGATAATAACCTCTTATGGTTAAGTATGAATGAAAAAGTAGAAGATAATAGGTAGGCTTGTCCTAGGGACAAGTTGAAATTATAGCATAGGTTATAATAAATGGAAAGAAACTTGTTGAAAAACCTTAGTTAAAATAACTAAGTAAATAACAACAAGAGGTTGTATTAAATCAAGTCATGGTTAATGAAAAAGAATGAATTAGGCTTATTATTGGTAGACTTATAAAAGAGAATTATGAAGTCTAATAAGAGGAAGCCGGCTCAGGCGGCATAAGACTGAATGAAGTAATAAAACTTATGGAATGAAACAAGTTATACTTAATTATAAATTAAGTAATATGTTAAATGGAAACCTGCTGATTGTGATAGGATTTATTTAATGACGCATTAGGTAGACCATATTATTGTAACCTGAAATTGGACGATGAATGACAGGTTAATAATGTAAGAAGATTGTAGATTACAGACCTTGAGTTACAATCTAGTGAATAACATGTTAAGGTCTTACTAATGAACTTAAATGGGTTAAATTATATAATTGAAATTAATAAGCGAGAGGGTCCATTCCTTGGAGATATAAGGGGCTCGGAGAGAACTTGGTAACTTGAATAAGAAGTTAATATGATTGGAAATAACCAAGTTAACTGGAAATCGGATGAGATAGAGCAAGCGCATAATTAAACATTTAGACATATGGTCTAACAACACCTTAACATGATGCGCTTAGACCAGTCCGCATATCCGAAGGTGAAGAACCCAACAGGGTAGATCACCATGGTATCTAGAGGCACGAGAGGATCACGTCCATCTGATTATTCTACTGATATACTGCTTGCTGACTCTATGGAACCGGAAGGAAGCACGTGGCTTTCAAGGGGCGTGGTAGGGTACTTTGTGGTGGTCCTCTGTACGGTGGCAGCGCTCAGGCTGTACTCGATGAGGTTGGGTCTGCGCGAAACCACCAAGTGGGTATACCTTGACTGCAACGGTAGTTTGGCAGTCAAAACATTGTTGGGTGGAATTGGGGTGATTCGACGATTTGCCTGCAGAGAGGCTGGTCAGGACCAAATAAAGGATAGTAATCGTCGGGTACCTGTCAATGGCAGCCAGTGTGACGTAGAAAGGCTAAAGCTAAACCTATAGACCATCGATCTTTCACTATCGAGACTTTGGTTGCGGGGAACACCAATTTGGATGTAGATTGTTTGCTAGGGGAACATCACTTGGCTCTTGATGTAGTCTTTCACTAGTTGAGGGAGGGGTCGAGGTGGGACCGTAGCCACCATAGAAATGCAGACCATAGTTTTGATATATGTACTTTAGGCCTCTTTAGCAGACCTATACAGATATGGAAAAGCTCCCGACCGAGTTCTGCGCATTCTGATGCAGCCCTATTATGGAACTCGGGGTACAGTAAACAGTACGTACGTATGAGGATGCATGCACGTCGCACTTTGTGGTGTATCGTTGACACTAGGGTATTACTCCGTTTCAAGACTAGGCTCGACCGAGAGATTGGATATAGCAGTCTGTATGCTGATGCGGCATACCGATGGTGGTTTTGTGCATAACGTGGCTTAATATTATGAAGATACGTACGTCACTGCAGCGTAGGACGAATGATGCAGACGCTTCCGTAGCGTGATAGTGGAGACCATACGAGGAGGGTATCACGGGAGGTACCTTGATAATGGGGTAGCTACATATACTATATGTAATGACCTAGACTCTTATGGGTTAATTTTAAATATTTAATACGGATTTAAATATTGGGTGGATAATATAAATGGAATTTTATATTAAGTTATCAATTTAATAATCGATTTCGATTTAATGTCGAATAAATTAAATTATCGTAATGCAGTAATAATTTAATTTAAAAATATATAACTAAATCGAATCAGTTCAGATGATCAGTATAAAATTCAGTTGAGTTAGAATAATAATATTAAATTATTATCGAAGAATTTAAATGGTTTGAAATTTAATTTATATCAATTTAAATTAAATATCGTCTCAAGACGATCAAATTGGACTTCGTGACCTATCCCAGTGTGTCCGGAATGGTGGTTAAACCCTAGAATCGACAGTTGTTGAGTTCAATAAGGAGCTCAGGATCAAGGGTTATCTAAATTTTTAAGGATACAGTTTTTAATTAAATTAAATTAAAATAAATATAAGTGTTGTGTGGCTCCTCCCTCTCCACAAAAACCAAACAACGGTGGCCTCCTTTTCTTCCACAAATTCAAGACCCACCGTGCCACCTTTATATACCACAAAACAAACCAAACCGTGGCCCTTCTTTTTCTAACCATTCTCCTTATAAAATCAAAGCCAACTCATCTCCTAAACCCCATTTCTGTTTTTGCTGAGAAACAAAACCGGAACTTCAGATAAACGAGAGATCGAGTTGAAAACTGCTATGCGATTTAGGGTTCTAACGCAAGAACGAGACCTGAGGGAGGAAGCGCTCAACATTTGGAGAGTGGAGCTGAAACTGGTATTACGGGGGTGTGATGATTTCTATGATATGGAAGAAGGGTCCGATGCTGATTTTATGGGGTGCGATAATGTCAGGAAGGGGATCGTGATTTATTGGAGAAGGTGGGTTGCGACTTTCTGAGACTTGCGCTTAAGGCTGGATGAACTAAATGCTGAGGAAGGGTGCGATGATGGGTATCGATTGCTGTGGGATGTTCGACTTTGGTGAAAATTGATGTGCGATGATGGTTATCGATTGGAGGAAAGGGGATAACCGTGAGGTCAGAAAGAAGTCGAGGTGTCGATTTAGAGAAGGATATTTGGAGTGTCGATTGGGATTACGATGGTTCATGGTGGCTGTTGGAGCAGGGGAAGAAGGACGAAATTGGCTTGCACAGTAAGGGGTCGAGTTCAGTGAAGACTAGGGGAGATTTGGCAAAACTCGGTATTTCATTAATTATGCTTTAGGAAGCAACAGTGGACGAGGTGGTATAAGTGTTTGGTAGGGGATATTTGGAGCAATGTGGGTCTGTAATTGGGACGCAGGGTGGATGACGGTAATTTTCTATGGATGTTGGGTGTCAGAATCTTGAAAGCAAGATGGAGGATTTGATTAATTTATTTACTGGAAGGGGTGCATGTTGTTTTCAGCAAGCAGAGTTCAAATAAATTAAAGGAGAGGATAAACCAAATTAAGCATTCGGGTAGATTCGTAGCCGACGATATGGAAAATAAAGGGATATTCAGCAAAAGGAAAATACTGTGAGTAAATCTCACTCGCCTGTTTGTTTAGAATTATTTTGTTATCGTTAAAATAATAATTGTTTGTTGCTTGTTAAATGTTTTCTGATTGGTTGAAATATATTAGTTATATAGGGTTGACTATTATATATATATTGGGTTGAGATTGGTTGGATTCCCGCAGTCTCATTAGCGGATGCCCGCAGTTTCATAGCGGATGATTTCCCTATGCTCCCCACAAATATATATTAGTGGATGACCTTCATATCGCGATATCCTGCCTCGAAGCAGGATGGGTATTACTATGTTGACTAACGTCTGTGGATGCAGGAAAACAGGTTGGAGGAATCCAACTGGATTCCTCAAAAATATATTATCTGTTTGTTTATTTGTTTGCATATATACTGTCATATATGATGTGTTAGAAATCCCGTGATTTGATAACTGACTGTTTGGCGTATTCAAATATCACTGGGGCTTGAATATTGATTTATAAAAATATCGAAAAAGGTATTTGAGATTTAGAAATGGAATTCTATTTTTATAAATAGAATTTGAATTTTAATGAACTATAGAAAATATTAACTTGTTTTGAATATATATAAAACGAGTATTGAATTTATAAACTCTATTTGTAAATTAAAATGTGGGATTTGAATTGAATTTATAAACTCTGTTTATAAATTAAAATGTGGGATTTGAATTGAATTTATAAACTTTGTTTATAAATATATAATGTAGGATTTTAAGTGAAGTTATAAACATTGTTTATAAATAATGCATAGAATTGAATTTGAAATTTGAATATAGAAGATTCAAATAGAATTGAAATGAAATTTAGATAAAGAAAATTCAAATAGATTTGAATATAGGATTTGAATAAAGAGAATTCAAATAGATTTGAATATAGAATTTGAAAAGAGAATTCAAATAGAATTGAATATGGAATTTGAAAAGAGAATTCAATTAGAATTGAATATGGAATTTGAAAAGAGAATTCAAATAGAATTGAATTGGAATTGTAATATAGAAGTCGATAAGGAAATGAGCTTAAAAATAGAATTAGATTTGGTTTATAAGTAAGTTAAAATATATTTGAACATGTTATATTCAAATATGAAGGTGAAATAGGCAAACCAATTAATTTGCAAATCAATTAACGAACTAAGTTAAAACGATTGTATTAAGTTAAAACAATTGGATTAAGTTGAAATGAATTAGAAATGTATGGATATACATGAGACAGGTTTGGAATAAAGTATAGAAGTGAAATAGATAGAGTGCTCGACAAAAAGGTATGTATTTAATTCATATATGAGATTTTATGCGCCGTATCGGCAAGCCGCTTGGCTTTTTCTTTTTCTTTTGGATTGGTGAGGGCCATGGGAGGCTATTTGAAATATCCCGATGCTCCCGGTACAAAGGAGGTTTGTAACAACCCGTATTTTCAATAACCTGTTATAACATAAATCGAGGCAGAATTTAATTTATAAATCTGAATCAAGGGAAACGGGCTATGCCATTGCGTTCGTCTCGGAAAAATACGCGAAATAGAGTCCGAGTTTTCGAAAATCGGAGTCTGTATGACCCGATTAAGGCCCAATGAAGTTTTCAGAAAATTGCAAGTTCAAAACAGATTTCGAATTTCGGGTTCAAAATTCGAAAATGGGTCAGATTGGGCCAGTCGGGAAAATTCCCGCCAGAGCACCCAAGTCGACAGCCCTGTCGACTTGGGAGTCGACTTGGTTGACCCAAGTCGACAGCCCTGTCGACTTGGCTGTCGACTTGGTTCAGCCGGGCAGTTTTGCCTGGTGCACCATTTTGGAGTTGTGTTGAGTTTTGGGGCCAGATTCGGTTTTAAGGGCTGAGATTGGAATTAGGGTTTAATCATAAGGCTAGAACTAATCCTAATCTCTATAAATAAGACCCTAACCTAAGCCTAAATCAACATTATTCACTCATACAACTAAACTATGGCAAAATCATTCCTCTCATGGCCTCCACTCTCTTCATAAAATTCCTAAGTTATTTCTATGAGAGATTTTCCATGCATACAAGTGTTTTCAAGCTTGTATGAGTGTCATTAGCTTGCATTCAAGTCAAGTTTCCATATTTACATCATAAAGCAAGGGTTTTGATCATTTTTGCTCAAGGGTTTTTCAATTGGAGCTTGCATTTTGGGTTTATTTGATTGCATAAGGGCTTTGTCTCAATCTATATATATTTTTGTGTCTTCATAAGCATTGTAAGCCCTTTTCTACTTTCATATTTAAACTCTAAAGTTAATGAATGATGCAAGTTGTGTTTGATCATTATGATATGCAAGTTTACTATGATGTGTTATGCAAGTTTACTATGATGTGTTATGCAAGTTTGCCATGTTATGATGTTATGTTATGCAAGTTTGATATGCAAGTTTGTCATATGATATGCAAGTTATGTTATACAAGTTTGGGTTGATCATTTTGCTCATGTTATCATGTTATGCAAGCTTATCTTGGGTTTATGAGCTTAAAGCTTCAAGCTTTATGCTAAAAGTTGCATTTTGGCAACATGTAAGTTATCATATCTCTTATGATAACTTGCATGTGAGGCTAAATGCGAACTTATGGCCATTTCTACATGTCATTTATCACCATGTATCACCAATATGCTAAGTTTGTTTTTATGCATGCTTTTGAGGCCTAAAAATGTAATATGCAAGTATATGAACATATGTACATTTCATATGCCACCATGTTAAACTTGTGGCTTCAACACCATTATGTCATGATTATGCCAAGTTCCCTCTTTCTATCCTTTATGCGCTATTGCGATATGTAAGCGATGGGATTGCGTTTGGGGTTGGGTAAACTTAAAAGACATAAAAACATAAGATTGGGAATTTACCTATTAAGTTAGGTCTACCCATTGGGAATTTACCTATTAAGTTAGGTCTACCCAAATTCATGAAAACTTGTAACATGTTTTGGAAACATGATGGACATGACACTTAGAAAATATAAGTGTGACCAACTCGAGGTTGGGTTGAGTTTGTAGCGTAAACCTACCCGGAACCGACCGGCTTAACTAGTTGCTACAAACAATAGGACCCAATGTGAGAAGTTGGTCATGTTATACCTTGAACCCGAGGTTAGATCAAGTTGTGGTGTAAAGCTACCCGGAACCGACCGGCTTAACTAGTAACCGCAACGAAGTCTAATGTGAGAGGTTAAGGCACATTAATTAATTAATGCCTCATGATTAGGGTTTAAGTCATGGTCCACTTAATACTTAATCAATGCGGGCTTGGTAGATTAATCAGGGTTAAGTCGTGAACTCATCGTTACACTTAACCAAGTTAATCCATGATTAGCAAGAGGGTTAAACCGTACTTAACCACTAGAAAATCCTAGCAATGGGGGTCCACTCCAGCAGTAATCCCAAGTTTGTATCATTAAGACCCTAGGGACTAGGCTAGGGAGGGAGCACAATTACTGGAGTTGAGGTAAGTGACCAAAAACGACGGCAGAGTGGTACGCCGACGTAGTTCCGGACGGACTATGGTCGTGCACATAGTCCGTAGCCGGAGAAAACATGCACGGGTACCAGTAGATCGAGACTGTGCACTTATGTTTATGGTGTCCAGGGGTTTACACCCTAGGGCTTGATACACCCGAAGGGCGGACCCGGCACAGTCTGACTACAATTATGTTTGGGCCGTATTGACACCAACACATGACGAGTTAGGCTTAGGGAGCCGATCGATTAGACCGTTTGGTTGGACCTCGTATTAGGGTCACTTCATGTTATTGGACCTCGTATTAGGGTCACTTCATGTTATTGGGCCAAAGCTTGGGCCAAGGGATCAATACTTTTTTATTCAAATCATGTTAGCTTGCTAGTACACCCGTGGTGCAAAAACCTTAATCCTGATTATGCGATGACACCTTTATCTACCTTGTTAGTTAATCATCATGCTAGTATGTTGTTATCCTTATGTTCATCCCTGCTTCTCATGCCAGTTAACTTTATCAGTTTACATTGATTGTAGTAGGGCTTACTCAGTCTTTTTGACTGACCTGTTTTTCTTTCGCCTCTTTTCTTCCGTTCCCCCCCCCCCCCCCCCCCCCAGGTTCTCAGGGTGGGAATATTGGAGCTTAGCTTGGATTTTCTGATCGCTTGCTTGTGGGATTTTAGCTCATGTACGGTCTTGACATGAAGCTAGCTATGGTTATCACTTATTTTGGGGATAGTACTTATGTATTTCAGTTTTTCAGTAATGTTGTTTTTATCTAGACTTGTGTATTTGGAAAGTTGACATTATGTTGTACCAGACTTGTTTTGAAATGGTTTGAAATCTTCCGCTGTTTTATCTATGTTATTTACTTTGTTTACATATATACATATGTTCTTGTTCTGCCTTGATATATCATTATGCATGTTTACCTGATTCAAACGCCCCTCCAAAGTCAGAGTGCTTGCAAGAGACACCCTGGCGGAGGTGGGGTGTTACAAGGTTATGGCGAATTTTTCCGGGAATTTAAGGAGTTAGAATATTTTTAAGATAATTTGATAGTTAGAAATCAACGTATCGATATATATAGAAGTCGATAAGGAAATGAACTTAAAAATAGAATAGTAAAATCAAAAAGGAAGACTAGGAATAAATTCTCGTAAGAATAGAAAGAGAAAGCGTATACGTGTTTAAAAGTGAATAAGTAGTTGTATGGTATTGATTATTCGAGTAAGTAGTCATATCTGTTTTGACGTTATAAATGTTACTCAGTCAAGGTCTGAGAGGTAGTTATACCCCAACTTGATCGATTTCATTATTAACAAATAAATAGTAAGATTTCAAGCTCGAAAATCAATGTTGGATAAGAGTTAGTTGAATATAGTATTTGGGTTGTCGTAACGATGTTTTACACAACATCCGTTTTAACCTAAATAAGTGTAAGCTTGGAAATATAATAAAGAATATTTCCTAAGTATAGAAATAAACTAGATCGGAAAAGAGATAAGTAATTGGAATATTTTCCAATTATAAATAGCATATATTTTCTAAAGTTTAGAAAATAAAGGAAGGCGATATTCGGAAATGTTTTCCAAATAACGTAAAAGGCCAATATGGTTATTGAAAATATTCGGTTAACAAATATTGATAAAGAAATAGAGAAGTGATTTAATCAGTGGAATATTAATTAAGGGCTCAGTGATTGTTTGATAATTGGATGAACACTTGTTTTCTTCGATAGTTAAATCATCGACTATCGAAAAACTTGTTTTTATTCGATAGTTAAATCACAGACTATCGAAGTTTTTGACCATCGTTGTCAATATGGAGAGGCCGGTTGGATTATTATCCAAAGAACCACTCTGTATTGGCATAAGCATTGCGAATCATATATGCCAAAGAAAACTGAAGACGGAGTAAAGTGCAAGGGCTATTGTATAAGTCTTAGATAACAGTGCCTAAGATGGATGTACTGAATAGTGCCTTCGATTCATCCTGTTCCTGGATGACTTGTATGGATGAATGTCTGACAAAGTATTTCCAGAAAGGTCACGTACATTGATTTCTTTAACCGTACCAAGAGTGGAAGCGGAGAAGGAAACTTCTTTAGCTAACACGTAATGTACTGTTGTAGACGTCAATTACTGATTTTCGATGGATCTGACAATGTGGCATTCGAAGTGAATCTGATGTGATGATAAAGCGTAACCTCAAGCCTCATCAACCGGTAAATGACAGAAATTAGGCAGGCAGCAGGCTATGTAGGTCGCACCTATTACGGTGAATAATCACCTGATCTAGAGTTACATTTACTTCTAAAAATCTATTGTTGATGTTGTCCCATTCGGGAAACGATTGCTGATCCCAACCGTTGGTGATATACGTTCAATACACTCAAGGGAAATGAGTGGTCAATCATGTGTGGCTGAGTTGCAAGATGTTCTTGTTGAACTCGGTGTATTCTCCTTTAGAGATATACCAGCGGAAGGTGGTTCCATACCTTGTCATAGTTGGAAATCCATTACCGAATAAGTGCTTGCGGTTTTGATTGTATATTATATATGTGGAACGTGAGATGCAAACGTTCCACTAGATTGTTATCTACTTGATTTAGACATTATTATAATATCAAAAGAGTTTTGATATAAAGATTATCGTTCCTTTCAAAGGGATTTTGAAAGTTAAATCAAGTGTTTGGATTCTCATAAGAGAAAAACCCGTTCTGTGTAATACGGCGTGGTCTTATGAGATATCATTTAGTTTTCTGAAACTGTTTTAAATTGTTTACTCATACCAGTCCCATGACTGACCCGGAGTTTATTTGTTTTGTTCTACCTAAACTCTTAGGTGCCTAAATTTGTACGGGCGGTCAAGTAGCTCAGGATTTTTACAGATCTATCTAAAGGAGTTTGGAGCAGGAGGCTTCAGCGTTAGTTATATAGAGTTTTGTTCCGCTGTATTGTACGTGTTGTACTATGATAAGTGTATGTTATACAGTTGAAATTTTGTATTTAAAAATTTATGATATAATATATTTTTTCCTCTGCGATGTGAGATTCTATGTTGTTATTTCTGTTCTTCTTCTACCTTTTTCTTCTAAAAAAATGATTCGTATTTTCGTGATATTTGGGTTGGACGTATGATGTATATAGTCTACTCAGATATTATGGATTTGCGGGCTGTTACAGTTGGTATCAGAGCTTAGGTTTAGCGAATACCTAGGCTTGTTGGAATGTGCTCATTAGAGATAGGGTCAGTAGTACCCTAGAATGAGTTGAGTGTATATATATACGAGAGTGCGTATTTGTTATTTGATATAAAAACTGTTTTATATTGTGTTGACTAGTCTGTTGAGTGGATTATAAATTTTGGTCGAATCGTGGGACGCCACGATGTCGATAGGAGTTTATAAACACTTGAACAGAAGATTGGACACGATATTGTTTTAAATGGTTGGGTTGATTGTTAGGATTATAATCAAATTAGATTACAAAAACTAGAAATAGTTATATATATAACCAATGGAATTTGTATATGAAATCAAATATACAAATGTGATAAATTGAAATTGAATTCCCACCAGAATTCAGAATTTAAAATCCTGGGAAGTTGGAAATATTTTCTGAATTTTATTAAAATTATATAGCTTTATTTTGGAAGTATTTTTGAACAAAAATCATTTGAATGGATTTTGAATATGATAAAGCACTGAACTCACTTCAGTGGCTAGGAAATAATTCTGATGATGGTCGTAACATCTTCAGTGTTCATTTTCGAGTTTCTAAGTGATGAATTGCTGCCTTAGAAAAGTTTTTGATGGAAAATTTTTTTGAAAAGAAAACAAGTTGTTTGAAAACTCAAATGTTTTGAATTTGAGATGGATATAAATATATGTATATATTTATATTACTTCAAAGGAGTTTTGAAATAAAACCCTGGGAATTTGAATGATTGAAATTAAATTTAACTTAAGTAAGTTAAATGGATCGAAATGAATAAATTGAGTAAAATCAATTTGAATGAAATATGAATTAGGTGTGAATAAAGGAAATATATTTGTAAAACAAATACAATGGGGGTTATGTGCAAACAAATAGAAGGAGAAATATTTGTAAAACGTTTACAAATAGAATTTAAAAGGAAATATCTGTAAAACATTTACAAATAGATTAAATGGAAATATCTATTTATAGAAAATAAATAGAATGTTATAAATGAGATATTTATTTGTTAAATAAATAGAATTTAATCAAAGGAATATTTAGAAGATGAATAGAAAATGGAAATCTGTTTTTAACAGATAAATAGAAAAGACTAATTTATAAATAACAGTTTATAAATTAAATTAAATATTTATCATTCGATAAATGGAATATATAAGTATGAACTTATATAGAGAAGAGATATTGGTTTTTAACACCGATAGTTTTAAATAGAAGGGGTACACAACACTTGTATAAGTGAAGTAACATTATTAAAGAGAACATTTATAAAGTGAAGAACCGTTACTAAAAGTAAATCTTTATAAATGAATAAACGTTATCCAATAGGAGTTATTCGAATAGGAGAAGTCGATTAGAGTTAGAAATTATCGATTAGAGTTAGAATAAATCGATTAGAGTAAGAATTAACCAGTTAGAGTTAATCAGTTAGGGTTAATCCGTAGAGTTAATTGAATATTAGTTATTCAATTAGAATTTATCGAATATAGTTTATTCGAATAGAGTTAAAGGAGTTATCGAATATAGCTTATTCGGAAGGAGTTAAGTGAAAAGAACTAATCAAATAGGGTTAATCGATAAGAGTTAAATCCAATAGAGTTAATTGATAAGAGTAAATTGAATAGAGTAAATCGAATATAGTTTATTCGAAGAAAGGTTTTCGAATCTAGTTATTCGATAGAGAGTTTATTGAATATAGTTATTCGAAGGGAGGAGTTATCAAATAGGGATTTATTCGAAAAAGAGTTACGTAAGGAAGTTTGAAATGTTGAGTATCAACATAAATAAGTTTTGAAAAAATAAATGGGTTTGTAGCACTTTTTCTACCTTAGCAATTTTGAGGACGAAATTATTTTAAGTAGGGAAGATAGTAATGACCCGGATTCTTATGGGTTAATTTTAAATATTTAATACGGATTTAAATATTGGGTGGATAATATAAATGGAATTTTATATTAAGTTACCAATTTAATAATCGATTTCGATTTAATGTCGAATAAATTAAATTATCGTAATGCAGTAATAATTTAATTTAAAAATATAAAACTAAATCGAATCAGTTCAGATGATCAGTATAAAATTCAGTTGAGTTAGAATAATAATATTAAATTATTATCGAAAAATTTAAATGGTTTGAAATTTAATTTATATCAATTTAAATTAAATATCGTCTCAAGACGATCAAATTGGACTTCGTGACCTATCCCAGTGTGTTCGGAATGGTGGTTAAACCCTAAAATCGACAGTTGTTGGGTTCGGCAAGGAGCTCAGGATCAAGGGTTATCTAAATTTTTAAGGATACAGTTTTTAATTAAATTAAATTAAAATAAATATAAGTGTTGTGTGGCTCCTCCCTCTCCACAAAAACCAAACAACGGTAGCCTCCTTTTCTTCCATAAAATCAAGACCCACCGTGCCTCCTTTATATACCACAAAACAAACCAAACCGTGGCCCTTCTTTTTCCAACCATTCTCCTTATAAAATCAAAGCCAACTCATTTCCTAAATCCCATTTCTGTTTTTGCTGAGAAACAAAACCGGAACTTCAGATAAATGAGAGATCGAGTTGAAAACTACTATGCGATTTAGGGTTCTAGCGCAAGAACGAGACCTGAGGGAGGAAGCGTTCAACATTTGGAGAGTGGAGTTGAAACTGGTATTACGGGGGTGCGATGATTTCTACGATGTGGAAGAAGGGTCCGATGTTGATTTTGTGGGGTGCGATAATGTCAGGAAGGGGATCGTGATTTATTGAAGAAGGTGGGTTGCGACTTTCCTGGACTTGCGCTTAAGGCTGGATGAACTAAATGCTGAGGAAGGGTGCGATGATAGGTATCGATTGCTGTGGGATGTTCGACTTTAGTGAAAATTGTTGTGCGATGATGGTTATCGTTTGGAGGAAAGGGGATAACCGTGAGGTCAGAAAGAAGTTGAGGTGTCGATTTAGAGAAGCATTTTTGGAGTGTCGATTGGGATTACGGTGGTTCATGGTGGCTGTTGGAGCAGGGGAAGAAGGACGAAATTGGCTTGCACGGTAAGGGGTCGAGTTCAGTGAAGACTAGGGGAGATTTGGCAAAACTCAGTATTTCATTAATTATGCTTCAGGAAGCAACAGTGGACGAGGTGGTATAAGTGTTTGGTAGGGGGTATTTGGAGCAATGTGGGTCTGTAATTGGGACTCAGGGTGGATGACGGTAATTTTCTATGGATGTTGGGTGTCAGAATCTTGAAAGCAAGGTGGAGGATTTGATTAATTTATTTACTGGAAGGGGTGCATGTTGTTTTCAGCAAGAAGAGTTCAAATAAATTAAAGGCGAGGATAAACCAAATAAAAGCATTCGGGTAGATTCATAGCCGATGATATGGAAAATAAAGGGATATTCAGCAAAAGGAAAATACTGTTAGTAAATCTCACTCACCTGTTTGTTTAGAATTATTTTGTTATCGTTAAAATAATAATTGTTTGTTGCTTGTTAAATGTTTTCTGATTGGTTGAAATATATTAGTTATATAGGGTTGACTATTATATATATATATATATATATATATATATTGGGTTGAGATTGGTTGGATTCCCGCAGTCTCATTAGCGGATGCCCGCAGTTTCATAGCGGATGATTTCCCTATGAACCCCACAAATATATATTAGTGGATGACCTTCATACCGCGATATCCTGCCTCGAAGCAGGATGGGTATTACTGTGTTGACTAACGTATGTGGATGCAGGAAAATAGGTTGGAGGAATCCAACTGGATTCCTCAAAAATATATTATCTGTTTGTTTTTTGGTTTGCATATATATTGTCATATATGATGTGTTAGAAATCCCGTGATTTGATAACTGACTGTTTGAGGTATTTAAATATCACTGGGGCTTGAATATTGATTTATAAAAATATCGAAAAAGGGTATTTGAGATTTAGAAATGGAATTCTATTTTTATAAATAGAATTTGAATTTTAATGAACTATAGAAAATATTAACTTGTTTTGAATATATATAAAACGAGTATTGAATTTATAAACTCTGTTTGTAAATTAAAATGTGGGATTTGATTTTGAATTTATAAACTCTGTTTATAAATTAAAATGTGGGATTTGAATTGAATTTATAAACTTTGTTTATAAATATATAATGTAGGATTTTAAGTGAAGTTATAAACATTGTTTATAAATAATGCATAGAATTGAATTTGAAATTTGAATATAGAAGATTCAAATTGAATTGAAATGAAATTTAAATAAAGAAAATTCAAATAGATTTGAATATAGAATTTGAATAAAGAGAATTCAAATAGATTTGAATATAGAATTTGAAAAGAGAATTCAAATAGAATTGAATATGGAATTTGAAAAGAGAATTCAAATAGAATTGAATATGGAATTTGAAAAGAGAATTCAAATAGAATTGAATTGGAATTTGAATATAGAAGTCGATAAGGAAACGAGCTTAAAAATAGAATTAGATTTGGTTTATAAGTAAGTTAAAATATATTTGAACATGTTATACTCAAATATGAAGGTGAAATTGGCAAACCAATTAATTTGCAAATCAATTAACGAACTAAGTTAAAACGATTGTATTAAGTTAAAACAATTGGATTAAGTTGAAATGAATTAGAAATGTATGGATATACATGAGACAGGTTTGGAATAAAGTATAGAAGTGAAATAGATAGAGTGCTCGACAAAAAGGTATGTATTTAATTCATATATGAGATTTTATGCGCCATATCGGCAAGCCGCTTAGCTTTTTCTTTTTCTTTTGGATTGGTGAGGGCCATGGGAGGCTATTTGAAATATCCCGATGCTCCCGGTACAAAGGAGGTTATGGCGAATTTTTCCGGGAATTCAAGGAGTTAGAATATTTTTAAGATAATTTGATAGTTAGAAATCAACGTATCGATATATATAGAAGTCGATAAGGAAACGAACTTAAAAATAGAATAGTAAAATCAAAAAGGAAGACTAGGAATAAAATCTTGTAAGAATAGAAAGAGAAAGCGTATACGTGTTTAAAAGTGAATAAGTAGTTGTATGGTATTGATTATTCGAGTAAGTAGTCATATCTGTTTTGACGTTATAAATGTTACTCAGTCAAGGTCTGAGAGGTAGTTATACCCCAACTTGATCGATTTCATTATTAACAAATAAATAGTAAGATTTCAGGCTTGAAAATCAATGTTGGATAATAGTTAGTTGAATATAGTATTTGGGTTGTCGTAACGATGTTTTACACAACATCCGTTTTAACCCAAATAAGTGTAAGCTTGGAAATATAATAAAGAATATTTCCTAAGTATAGAAATAAACGAGATCGGAAAAGAGATAAGTAATTGGAATATTTTCCAATTATAAATAGCATATATTTTCTAAAGTTTAGAAAATAAAGGAAGGCGATATTTGGAAATGTTTTCCTAATAATGTAAAAGGCCAATATGGTTATTGAAAATATTCGGTTAACAAATATTGATAAAGAAATAGAGAAGTGATTTAATCAATGGAATATTAATTAAGGGCTCAGTGATTGTTTGATAATTGGATGAACACTTGTTTTCTTCGATAGTTAAATCATCGACTATCGAAACACTTGTTTTTATTTGATAGTTAAATCACAGACTATCGAAGTTTTTGACCATCGTTGTCAATATGGAGAGACCGGTTGGATTATTATCCAAAGAACCACTATGTATTGGCATAAGCGTTGCGAATGATATATGCCAAAGAAAATTAAAGACGGAGTAAAGTGCAAGGTCTATTGTATAAGTCTTAGATAACAGTGCCTAAGATGGATGTACTGAATAGTGCCTTCGATTCATCCTATTCCTGGATGACTTGTATGGATGAATGTCTGACAGAGTATTTCCAGAAAGGTCACGTACATTGATTTCTTCAACCGTACCAAGAGTGGAAGCGGAGAAGGAAACTTCTTTAGCTAACACGTAATGTACTATTATAGAAGTCAATTAGTGATTTTCGATGGATCTGACAATGTGGCATTCGAAGTGAATCTGATGTGATGATAAAGCATAACCTTAAGCCTCATCAACCGGTAAATGACAGAAATCGGGCAGGCAGCATGGCTATGTTGGTCTCACCTATTAGGGTGTATAATCACCTGATCTAGAGTTTCATTTACTTCTAAAAATCTATTGTTGATGTTGTCCCATTCCGAAAACGGTTGCTGATCCCAACCGTTGGTGATATACATTCGATACACTCAAGCGAAATGAGTGGTCGGTCATGTGTGGCTGAGTTGCAAGATGCTCTTGTTGAACTCGGTGTATTCTCCTCTAGAGATATACCAGCGGAAGATGGTTCCATTCCTTGTCATAGTTGGAAATCCATTACCCAATAAGTGCTTGCAGTTTTGATTGTATATTATATATGTGGAACGTGAGATGCAAACGCTCCACTAGATTGTTATTTACTTGATTTAGACATTATTATAATATCAAAAGAGTTTTGATATAATGATTATCGTTCCTTTCAACGGGATTTTGAAATTAAATCAAGTGTTTGGATTCTCATAAGGGAAAACCCGTTCCGTGTTATACGGCGTGGTCTTATGAGATATCATTTAGTTTTCTGAAACTGTTTTAAATTGTTTACTCATACCAGTCCCATGGCTGACCCGGAGTTTATTTGTTTTGTTCTACCTAAACTCTTGGGTGTCTAAATTTGTACGGGCAGTCAAGTAGTTCAGGATTTTTACAGATCTATCTAAAGGAGCTTGAGCAGGAGGCTTCAGCGTTAGTTATATAGAGTTTTGTTCCGCTGTATTGTAAGTGTTGTACTCTGGTAAGTGTATGTTATACAGTTGAAATTTTGTATTTAAAAAGTTATGATATAGTATATTTTGTTCCGCTGCGATGTAAGATTCTATGTTGTTATTTTTGTTCTTCTTCTACCTTTTTCTTCTAAAAAAATGAGTCGTATTTTCGTGATATTTGGGTTGGACGTATGATGTATATAGTCACTCAGATATTATGGATTTGCGGGCTGTTACACTATATTGGGTTAATCTACTAGGGAGTAAATGGGTACGACGTATGTGTAAAGCCTTGAGTGCTATTAACCCAAAACACCTAATAAATAAGTAACATAACTGAATGGTATATTTAGGGTTATTTCAGCTTGTGTACCATAACATACTCGTTAGGCTTTTGACAGAGATATGATAGCTTTGGATACTAGTTGGGCAATATTATTACTTTGGTAAGGCTATATTTGATTATATTATATTTTATTCCATTCTACTATGAGATGTTTTCTGAGCACTGATATATTTTATATCTCTGTCTTTTCTACAGGATACCAGACAAGCCAACTCGAGTTTCTGTAACAACTCGTATTTCGATAACATGATTAAGACGAGAATCAAGGCAGAATTTAATTTTAAATTCTGAATCAAGTTAAACGGGCTATGCCATTGCGTTCGTCTCGGAAAAATACGCGAAATAGAGTCCGAGTTTTCGAAAATCGGAGTCCGTATGACCCGATTAAGGCCCAACGAAGTTTTCAGAAAATTTCTAAGTAAAAACAGATTTCAAATTCAAACTGGAACTTGGGAATTTGGGCCAGTTGGGCCAGGCGGGAAAATTCCCGCCACAGTACCCAAGTCGACAGCCCTGTCGACTTGGGAGTCGACTTGGTCTGACCAAGTCGACAGCCCTGTCGACTTGGCTCAGACGAGCATTCTTGCCTGGTGCACCTATTCTCTATCTTGGCTAGGTTTTTGGGCCTGGTTTGAAATCTGACGGTTCAGGTTGGTCCTAGGGTTAATCTAAGGGTCCTAACTAGCCTAATCTTCTATAAATAAACCCCTAAACCCCCCTAAATCCTCATTATTCACTCATGTAACTAAACTATGGCAAAATTTCTACTCTCATGGCCTCCACTCAACTATCCTAGCCTCCACTTCATTTCTATGAGAGGTTTCATGATCATGAGAGTATTAGAGAGTCCCTATGTTAGTATGAGAGCTTCTCAAGTTGATTCCAAGGCAAAAGCTTTGATCTTTGTTCATAAAGAGGGGGTTTTCATTGATTTGGAGGGTTCATCTTTGGGGTTTTGGGTAATGGCATGCATAGGCTTCATCACAAGTTTTAGCTTAATCGATTTAGGCCTTCATAGCAATGTAAGCCCTTCCCTACTCTTAGATATTAACTATGAAGTTAAATGTTCATGTTGCAAGTTTGGGTTTGATCATTGAGAATGATATATGCTATCATGTCATGCAAGTCTATGAAGTCATTAGCTTGATCTTATGAGCAAAAAGCCACAACCTTTATGTTGAAATGTTGCATTATGCAACATGAGAACCTTCATAATCATTATGTCAACTTGCATATGAAGTCATAATCCTTATATGATGATATATGCGAGTTTCTAGCCATCATTCCATGTCTTTTGTCACCATGATTCGCTTATGTACCAAGTTTGGGTTGATGCATGTTTTTGAGGCTTAAGAATGTAACATGCAAGCTAATGAACACATTTGTGCCTCGTTTGCCACCATGATTAACTTGTGGCTTAATACCCATTTTTGTCATTCCTTTGCCAAGTCTCTTCTTTTAATCCATCATGTTGTTGCGAACGTATATGCTAGTTTAAAAAGCGTTGGGGTCACATTATGGGGAAACATAATGATATGAATATGACTTGGGTAAATGGGTATAAACATGACAACATGTAACGTTAAATATGACATGTGTTTATACTTGAAAACATGACTTGAAATATAACATGGAAGTTGACATGTAAGTATGCATAAAAACATAAGCTTGGGAATTTACCTATTAAGTTAGGTCTACCCATTGGGAATTTACCTATTAAGTTAGGTCTACCCAATTGCTTGAAAACTTGACTATGAACATGACACTAGACTAAACATGAAAGTGGCCAACTCGAGGTTGGGTTGAGTTTGCAACGTAAAACTACCCGGAACCGACCGGCCTAACTAGTAGTTGCAAACAATAGGACCCAATGTGAGAAGTTGGTCATGTTGTGCTTGAACCCGAGGTTAGACCAAGTTGTGGTGTAAAGCTACCCGGAACCGACCGGCTTAACTAGTAACCACAACAAAGTCTAATGTGAGAGGTTGGGGTGCATTAAGTAATTAATGCCACATGATAGGGTTAAGTTAATTTGATTAATGACTCTTAACCAAATATGACATGGGTAAATGGGTTAAGTAAATGGGTTAGGCTAATGATACTTAACAAAACATGACAAGGTTGGGTAGGTTAAGTGATTTGATTTGCCTAATGACACTTAACCATTTTTATACGACTAGTGGACGGGGATTAAGTTAACCAACACTTAATCAATCCAACATGATAATTTGGCAAGGTTAAGTAAGTTTTCTTAATGACACTTAACCATACAAGATGATTAGGCGATGGGGTTAAGTTAAACACTTAACCAATTTAAACTCGGTAATTCAATGAGGTTAAGTAACCAATACTTAACCAACTTAACGTGATAATTTAATGGGGTTAAGCAACTTATACTTAACCAATTATACATGATGATTTGATGGGGTTAAGTAACTTACACTTAACCAATCTAATACGCGGACCTGATAAGGTTAAGTCACAAGACCTTTTTAGAATATACTTAACCATTGTAGTACGATTAGAGGATGGGGTTAAGCCAACCTATACTTAACCAATCCGACTCGATAATTTGATGGGATTAAGATAATCTATGCTTAATCGATCTAGCAAGATAATCCGATAGGATTAAGGTAAGCTAGTACTTGACCTATTTGACTTGATAGGGTTAAGTCATGAGCCTCTGGGTACACTTAACCAACTTGTGGGACTAAGTCTTGAACTTAAATACTTAGCCAATCTTTGACGTGATTCGTGGGCGGGTTAAGTCATGGACTTGAATGATAACACTTAACCCAATAGACAAACCCTAGCTAGAAGAACTAGGTAGAAACCCGTGGTTAATCAAGGATAACGGGAAAGGAAGCTAAGTGGTAAACCTTAGTTAAGGGTAACTAAGTAATAATTCTTAGCTAAGGACATAGGACTAATTCTCAAAACGATGAGTAACCTGATACGGTAGGTCATCGCTTAGTATACGAGGGGGAGCAAGTTATCTGACTTGGATAAAAGCTCCAGCGCACTGGGTGCCGAAGTGGAAGCTTCGGGGGACGTGAGGATATTCTTGGGATCCCTCTGTGGGTGGCCAGGTAATTATACTAGGCCCATGAGAGGTTAAGGTATGCGTTAGAAGGACCAAGAGTATGCCTTGGTTGCTATGCGTGCAACCTAAAGACTGGGATGGATTAGCGTGGAGTCGACGATTCTTGTTTTTGCCCTGGATAGCGCATCGCCGACTACCTACCATCTTTAGTCAATCGTGTACGTGCGGAAAGGCAGGGAACCCCCAACAGACCATGTGCTTGCTATCGAGTCATGGGTGAGGTTGGCCCGTAGGAAAGTGGGGCCGTGGAGTGGTTCTTATACATGATTTTTCTTGGATTGCCTTTCAGTAGTTGAGGGAGGGGTCACGTGGGACCATAGCCACGGGTACAAAAACAGACCTTGATATCTGCATCGGCAGACGATTTAAAGCTCCCGACCGAGTTCCGTATTTCTTGATTTGCCCTGGCACGGAACTCGGATGGCACATTGGGGAACATGTGCATCTAGACATGGAAAACGATTCACGATACATACGTGGGATCAAGGGCGCGGTTGACGGGTGGCGTATTCCCTAGTGGTCCTAGGTGGCCAAAACCCAAACCGAGCCACGGAAACGTTCATTAGGTAGCATAATCCCTAGCGGTCCTAGGTGGCATAAATCCTAAGTGGACGCGCGATAGTTCATGGTAAGGAAACACAACTAGATCAAGGGTTGCAGTCCAAAACAACTTCAAGGATAAACCGTTTACATGGGAAAGCCCGTACAGCCTACGGCAAAGAACTGAACTTATACATGGAAAGAAACATATGAGTTGAGTAACCTATATATGCGGCATATTAGGTTGGCAGGGACCATTACACGACTTTTGAGTAAGGGTCATTCACGGATAACACGTAATACAGTTGGGATACTAGTACGGTAGGTGCAGAGCAGATATACAGGATAGATACCATGGGACGTTATACGTGATAGATATCTTGGGATATTATACTTGATAGGAACCTGACGATGTGATACCTTGTTTTGTCTTGACATCGTAATTTATCATGACATCTTAGTTTATCTGAGTTCAGTAGTTCATCCTGTTATTTTGATTTAGCTTACCTATCTTGTTATCATGCTTATGTTCATCTCAGTTTCTCATGTCAGTTAACTTTACTAGTTTTTATACTAATAGTAGATAGGGCTTACTCAGTCTTTTTGACTGACCCGTTTTGTTTCGCCTCTTTTCTTTCGTGTCCCCCCCCCCCCCAGGTTACAGGGAGTAAACACTGCTGTTTAGTTCGGACTTCTTCTGCTTGAAGGTCATCATGGATGGCTTGGACTTTTCCTGGCTATGGCTACTTTACTGTTTTTATTTGGGGAATAATTTATGAAAAAGTCTTTATGCTTCTTTACTATTGCAAGACAGGTTTTGATGTACTCTGATGTAAAAGGCTTTAGACCTTATGTATTCATGTTTATGAAAGTTCGATTTTACTTCCGCTATTTTATATGTTCTGTCTTGTGATATTTATGTGCATGTTTACCAATAATGCCCCTCTAAAGCTAGTGCATTCCTTTGCGAGTGACCCTAGCGGAGGCGGGGTGTTACAGTTTCGGTAAGTTGGGATTTTTGAAAAAAAAATCGGTCTGTTGGAATTCCGGTTGTTACAGTAACCATCGTCGTCATTAGCCGACGTTGCCAGATTCGCATCGAGTCACGATTACGTTACGATTAAAACCGAAACGAAGCACGTTTAACAGTCCGGTAGTTCAGTCAAGGTCCAATTGTATGCTCTACTCTTATGTGCCAGGCAGAACTGTCTGTTAAATAACGGTTAACAGAAGCATCGGCTCAGCCGTACCAACATTATAGAAACGATGTGAATCCTGAGGCAGGGAGCTAGAGATTCAAAGTCCCAGGAAAGACACACAACACAGAAATAGGGCTCGAAATCCTCGAGCCAACAGAATAAATTTGTATCTCAATATGGAGTACAAAATTTCGCATCCCCTTAGGGGTACAAAATTTCATATCCCCTTAGGGGTATGAAATATCGTGTCCCTAACTTATGGGATACGAGTTCCACCATCTCGGACCCCGATTTCGATTCCTCCATTCACAATCTTATTCCCTTCGAATTTTCAACCCCTTTCTCCTTCCTCTTCTCCGAACTCCTCCTACTTTCCCTTCTTCTCCAAATATCCCTCCTCTGTAACTCTCAAGTCTGAACCCATCCATTCACCACGGACCGTAACGCTGACGATCGACCTCAAGCTCAACCCGAATGTCGGCCTTGAATCCCTCGAACTCCGACTTGGAGTTCAAGAGAAGAATCACTTTCATTTTGCCTCAAGATCCACCCAAGTGATCGTTTCGTGTGCCGGCATGGGCCCATGTCAGAAGTCATCTCTGTTTTGACAAGTCCATTGGTTCCCAAACTCTCCTATTTCTCAATGGTTCAAAATGCTCGAGTTTTTTTGGGTCTGATTTTCCTAAGTCGCTTAATCATACAAGGTAAAAGAAGAAGAGAGAATGGGGGAGGTTGTTCGAATTTATAGGGAGAGGAGTTCGATCTTTAGCCTAGCGGACAGTTCGTATCCCATACAGAGACACGAGTTTACGTACCCCGATGAGATACGAAAAATTCGTATCTACCAGGACATGAAATTTAGTATCCCCACGTGGGATATGAAAATATCGTGCCCCAAACGTAGGGTACGAAGTTTTTAAAAATAATAATATATAATGATAATATATATATACGTATGTATGAATGTATAAATATAGTATACGTGTGTATGTACAGTAACGTATACACATACGTTCATGCGCATATGTATATATGTGTGTTCATAAATATGTCCATTTTCTATTACATTTTCATGTTCCAAGTCGCATCACGTGAGACAACATTAAAACGTGTGAGTGTATGCGCGACGTCACATCGACAACAACTCGTTTACGTTACAATGTAAACGAGAGTTGACAACTAATGTTTCCGTTCATGAGTCAACAGGAATTAAATGATTCAACAAAAATGATCCTTTCAACTCAAAGCACATCATATCAAGACAAGACATATTTTGGGGGGCAAATGTTAACCGGCCTTTTGGTCCGGTTCCCAAAAGTACACCAGACACGCTCGACTCAACAAACCGCATGACATTAAAGTCCGAAGTGTCACCAAAACACCAGAGACTCTAAGCCAGGAGAAGTTGAGCAAGCGCGAACTTCACAACTCCTCAAAACAGTGCCTAAACCTCAATTTCGTATCCCATAATATATGTACATATTTCAGGTCTCCATACTCCCGAACACCCGAGTCCCTCGGACCCCACCTTTCTCGTACCCCACGGCGTTCGTGAATCCCGACTTTGGATCCCTATGCCTCGTTCCCAAATATTTCGAACCCCATAGGTTCGACTCCCTATACTTCGAACCCCATAGGTTCAACTCCCTATACTTCGAACCCTTTAAGTTCGAACCCCTCACTTCCTAATGTTTCGACTCTCTCGACCATGCATTGATCTCGACTTCCCCAATCTTAGAGATCTTCGACTCGCCTCCTTTACCCAACGTGGCACCTACCGTATCCCAATGGGATATGAGCCAGTATCCCTCAGTGGATACAAGAGACTTGTATCCCTTGGAGATACGAAATAACATACCCCTAGGGAATACGCTACTTCATCCCAAGGGATACGAACTTCTTACCCCTTAGGATACAAAATTCATATCCTTAGGGAGGGATACGAGTTTGACTGCTTATATCTAGAGGGGGCGAATTTCGAGATAGTGGTATCCAAGGATACGAAAATATATTGTGTGGTCTCCAAATCTTACCTACTCCCACCTAACCTCCCCATTATAAATAACCCCAAGCTCACACTTCAGAGCGGTTGGAATTTGGTTGATTTGACATCTCTTGAGAGCTTTAGAATCTCATTAATGGCAGTCATTGCTTTGAGAAAGAAGAAGCATAAAAGTTACTTTTTCCCAATATTCATATATGACAATTATGACTCCAAAATACTTGGAAATGTTTGTAAATGGATGTCAGGACATAGTCTAAGCTTATAACCGGTTATTGTCAATAAAATATCAGCGAACTCTTTCAAAGTTGACGTAGGCCCCTCACGAAACCGAACCACTATAAATTTATTGTTTATTTACTGCTTTCTGCACTTATTTTCCCACGCGAAACATAATTCTCTAAGTAGTGGAGAATCTTTGGGTGTTACAACATTTTTTGGCATCAACAAACGTAGAATTAACATAGGAAACAACGGGGGTGCGACGATCCATAACGGGCCTGGGTCGACCTATGGGTCGATCCAAGTTATATGTGGTCGACCCATGGGTCGACACAGTATGTCGGTGGGTCGACCCACCAACATGCTAGGCGGATTCTGAGTTCTCGACCTGGACTGTTTCTATTACTGGGTTCATTCACTGACTCGGCATTACGTGTATGGCTAAGATTGAAAACCTAATATCTAACGGTGGTGGATTGTCTTAGGTATTTTGTATAAAGGCATACAACCTCATTTGTTCTACACACAAAATCATTCTTCCGCCTTCCTCTAAAAAAATTCTGAGATAAATATAA